>JALAZF010000045.1:177500-9947500 GCA_022829125.1 Lathyrus tuberosus | reverse complement strand
TCTAGACATATATTTAGATCTAATATTCACAGTGGGTATCGGTTCTTAATGCTTCGTGTTGTTTGATAGGCTGAGAGATCTTCGATTAAACAATACGGTTGGACTCTCGATTGAAGTTTAGACATGAACCCTATTGTGAACGATACGTGATGATATTGACGAGTGTTTTAGGTTTTGTACAACTGATCTATAGATTTAAATATTTGATGGGTATATGAAATCCAATCCCGAAGAGTTCTCTCCTCTCTAAAGAATGCATTATTTACTTATTCATATGTTTTACTTTCCGCTTTTTACTATTTTAAAACTATTCAAACCAAGTTTAGAAACATAGAGATTGTTGAACGACATTCTTTCCCTCGCACTAATCCCTGTGGAGACAAAAAAACCAGATACTTGCTTATTTTTTCTTACCGCTTTATCGCTTCAACAAAAAGGTGTCGTTGCCGAGGATTGGTGTTGATATTGAAAGCATTGCAATAGTTTCTATATTTCTATGCTTTGTTCATAATTGTATATATGCTTGTATAGATACTTGTTTTGCTTTTGTTTTTCATCCTTGTATATAATTGTTTTCAATTATGTTTTTTCTAGTGTTGTATATATTTTGTTCCCGTAACGTTTGTTCAAGTGTTTAGTTAGGAAGCTTTCTTTAGGTTTGCGCTTTGAAGAAAAGCATCAGCATGTCTGTGAGGAAGTTACTAGCCAAGCACAATAAAGGCGTTGAGCTAACGGCGTGAAACAAGCGCTTGTTGGGAGGCAACCCAACGATTTTTGAGTTTGTATAGCTTTATGTTTATTTATTTTAATTTTATTTTTTTAGGTTGTTAGAACATTTTTGTGTTTTTTTCTCAAGCTTTGTTTTTTATTAGCTTGGGGAGACCTGTTGTGATTGTTCAAAGTTTGAATGTTCAACAAGGAAATGTCATGGTAATGTAAAATGTTTAAAGAAAGTTGCATTGTCAAGGTATGTGTTTAGTGCTTTCTACGACATAACATGAACATGAACTTTAGACTTTGTACAAATAACATGCCATTCATTCTCTTGCAGTTCTTGCTCATTTGTGAATCACTTTAGTTCATAGCCCAAATGTGAGGAACCGCTCATTGTTTACTAAATGCACAGGAGACCAACATTCTTGTTTAACTCATTTGACTTATGTTAAATCTTGTATTTGTGTTGATTGTATGAAAGCATTAAAAGAATCAAGGCATTTTGTTTTATTTTGAGCACAACCACTTTACCAAATAGTCAATCTACCTTATGAGTAGTGAGAATTTGCTTACCCCCTTTGAGCCTTTGTTACAATCCATGTTAGTGTTGAGCTCATTTTTGTATGGATTCTGATTTTTTTCTTGAACCCTCAACCATTAATTGTGGTTTGAATTTTTACCCTTGCTTTAATACGTTTGGGAGCATTCACATTGCATTGCTTGGTTGTATTCAAGTTAGGGAGAAAAGGTTGGTTGTTATGCGGCTGAGAAAGAAAAAGATTGAAAAAGAAAGAAAAAGTGAAAAAGAAAAGAAAAAGAAAAGAAAGATAAAAAGCATTGAAAAAGAAAATAAAATAGCAAAGAAATTATGCTAATAAGTTATGTGAAATGGTGTAACAATTGGGAAAATAGAAAAAGGTGAAGGAAATTCGTGAATGCTTGAGATTGTGAGAAATGATCACTCTCATTTGATTAGGAAAGTTTTTTTACCTTTAGAAATTAACATGTATTTGCAAACAAGTCTAAGTTTGGGTGAGTTTGATGAGTGCTAAATTGTGAATTTGAGTGTGAATAACTAGCATTCATCGGCTTAATTCGTCTGCTTTTCGTCAATAAACCTTAACTTTAGTGTATAGTTGGTATAGTTTATGTTATAGTGTATATATTTCATTATCATGTAAATATCATTGAGTTTGATAGAATTTATATATTTTTTTGTAGGTATTCAAACAATGATATTTAGTCATTATCTTATAGAGTACTGAATAAGCTTTCCAACATTTCTGACCGTGCGTAAATCAGAGTTACGGTTCTCAAGTTATGGTCGAAACAAGAGCTGATTTTTCTCATATCTGTCATGGAAAGCGAGATCTTCGGGCGAGCCAATGGTGACCAAGAGGCGTGGAAAAACAGTGTAAAGGCAGTAGCAAATGCTGCCATGGTCGTCGGGCGAGCCCTAGGTTCCTGGGCGACGACGAGATTTCAATTTTGTATATAAATTCATTTTTACAACATTTTTATGTATGGTTTTGGGATTTTTTGCTCCCAACTCCATCACCACCATTATTTTGTATAGAAAAGATCAGAAACAACATTAGAAGTTGCATCTTGAAGATCTGGAGCTGGATTTATGATAATCGTCCTAACACTGCGAGAGTTACCGGTTCAATTTCGCTATTCTCTTTGTATTTTCTATGAGTTGGGGTTTTGTATGTAAGTTTACCTTGATTGTATGTATATGTATTGATCATGGTGTTGTGTAAGATCTGTTTTACAAATCTATATCAATGTTATCCTTATTTACTCGCTTTATGTTTGGATTTGAGTTGCTATAGACATATACTCTTTAGATCCAAATCTAGGATGGATATCTGTTAGGTTCTAAACTCTAGACATAGATTTAGATCTAATATTCACAGTGGGTATCGGTTCTTAATGCTTCGTGTTGTTTGATAGGCTGAGAGATCATCGATTAAATAGTACGGTTGGACTCTCGATGGAAGTTTAGACATGAACCGTGTTGTGAGCGATACGTGATGATATTGACGAGTGTTTTAGGTTTGGTACAACTGATCCATAGATTTAAATAGTTGATGGGTATATGAAATCCAATCCCGAATAGTTATCTCCTCTCTAAAGAATGCATTATTTACCTATTCATATGTTTTACTTTCTGCTTTTTACTCTTTTAAAACCATTCAAACCAAGCTTAGAAACGTAGAGATTGTTGAACGACATTTTTTCCCTCGCACCAATCCCTATGGAGACGAAAAAACTGGATACTTACTTATTTTTGCTCGCCTCTTTACTGCTTCAACAGTAGTCGTGGTGTTTCCACCTCTTGCCAATGTTGAATGGTAAAAGAAAACATTATTATATTTTTGAATAACTCCTCAATGTTGTCAATCAAAGAAAATATTTTGTAATATATTGTTTCCTTTGGTTGACAACATTTATAAATTTATTCCTAATCATACTGGAATTTGTTTTTAATATAGTTTGTTGTTTGATTATTGCAAAACACAGAAATTGGTAAACGGGAAAAAATTGAAAATGAAAACAATACATGTTTCTTTCAAAAAAAAATTTCCCATTCACCCTTTTTTTCAATATAAGCAATCTACTATCTCGGTTGATTTAGGAGCCGAGGCGAAAAATCCCTATTTAAGTTTATTTTTTATTTCAAAATAAATAATATCTCGACATATCTGTGTCAATTTTGTCTCAATATATCTGTGTCATCCATTTATAAAGTGACAATGCTCAAGATATTACCAACACATTAATCCACAAGAAACTCTCGACATCCAATCGGAACATGAACACCACCACTATATACCTATAACGCTACTTTGTGAAACCCAAACATTGATAATGAAAGAATTTGTCATGAAAAAAGTGAAACTTAAAGAAGTTTAGAAAAGATTTTTGTGATGAATTGCAAGAGCAGAAATATTGTTTTGTTATTTAAGGTTGGTTTACATAATCTCTTATCATGCAACTAAAAATTTATTTTATTCATCAAATCATTATTTATTTTATATCAGAAACAAATGAATGTAATATCTAACATTTGATCTTCCCCAAGATTCAATGATACGAGGTTCTAGCATTTGATTTTCACCCAGATTGATAGTGATGATAATGAATCGGATTCAGAGTTTGTCATACATTTGTACTTAAAGATAGATACGAAAACAATGTAAAATAAAAAACTTTGTATATCAATAAAACAAATTTTATATATATATATATATATATATATATATATATATATATATATATATATATATATATATATATATATATATATATATATATATATATATATATATATATCCTCGGGTATACTAATAATTGAGAGTTAAAGTATGGCCTTTAAAAAAACAAATAAGCAGTTATTGGGAATCGAATCCAATACAAGTTCAACATTTTTCCTTGGTGGAGTTTTGACCGAGAGGTAAAGTGGGCACTTTTTATGACACCCTTCGTTACATCACCTTTGAAACCGAGGTAACACCTCATATCCAATGGAAGCTAAACGCGTTTTTCCTAGTAGTGGTTAACATAATAACACCAACATTTAAATTTTAATCTCCACAACAATAACGACATACATAAACATTTTACTAGGTAACAATAAAACATTAAATTTACTAACATAAATAAATTACATGCTTATGAATAAAGTGATTAACTTAGTCCATGAGTTTATAATGTCTCTGAAGACAATATTCAACATATGTTTCATAACATAATGGCCACACGCATATGAGTTTGGTTGTTTTTGTGATTATAAATAATTTGTATATAGTGGTTAAGACACACAAAACACAATTAATACATTAGAGAAATTTTAAAGAATGTCACAAATAAGACATGCCTCCAATCCATAAGATGAAATGGTTCAAACGTGCAATCTTTAATGCAATGGTTTATTACATCATGTTTGCAACAAGACTCTCCAAAAGAAGGATTATTCATGAATTTAGACAAAATAAATTCGACTTTTCAGCTTCTACTTTGAAGGCAAGTTTTCCACGTTTAACATTTTTTATAGCTCCAACAGTGGCGAGGAAAGGTCTTTAAAAAAGAATGTGGATTTTAGAATCTTTCTCCATTTCCATTATGACGAAATTCATGGGTATGAACAACTTCATCATCCTTATTGGTACATCTTGCATGATTCCTACTGGATATTTTACGGATCTTTCTGTTAATTGTAAGGATATATTCGTGAATTTCATCTCACTAGGGTCAAGTTTGCTACAAATTGATAATTGAATTATTCTTACACTTGCTCTTAGATCACACAGAGCTCTTTCAAAATTCATGGTTCCAATGATGCAGGGAATTGAAAAACTCCTTGAATCTTTTAGCTTGGGTGGTAATTTTTTTCTAATCATAGCACTGTGTTCTTCAGTCACTGCCATTGTCTCGTTGACATATTATGACATTTTAGATATAGCCTTCTTGAAGGGGGTATTGATATATAGCTTCTTTAATGAATCCACAAACTTTTTAAAATTTTCGTCAATTTTACCATTAGAAAATCTTTGCAGAAAAATGATTGGTGGTTTATATGGCAGAGGAGGAACATATGGTTCCTCTTTCTCTTCCTCCACAACATCACTTGTAAGTTTGATTGGTTCATTTTCTTTACTTTTTGTCTTATCCTTTTCACTAGAATCGTCTAGTTATTTTCAACTCCTTAAAGTGACAACATTCAAATGCCCTTTCAAATTTGGTCTGGGTTGTCCTGGAAATGTTCCAGAAGGAGCATATAATTATGCTTATTGTTGCGCCACCTAGGAGATTTGAGTCTCCAGTATTCTATCGTATGTAAATTCTAATTTTGAATTTGTTATTCTGTATAGTTTGGACGATCACAAAATTTTCCATCATGATTTCAAGGTTGGACTTTTTGGGAGGTCTAATTTCTTGTTAGGGAAGGTTAGTTCCAAAGTGGGTAGAGTTCTTATAGGAAACATTATGGTTGTTTCTCCATCCAAGATTATAGGTGTTGAGTAAGGATTCCCCCTTTGGGAATTATTAAATATGTAATATTCTCTAGGTTGGTTTCTCTAACTAATATCATTTGACAATCAACACTTGTATGCGGTGACAACATTTAGACTCATTTTATCAAAATTTTGAAATAGAGCATCAACTTTAGCATTTAGTGATGAAACATATATACTTCATATTTTCCTCCTTTTTGAGGTCATCGCTTAGTGGAGTTACGGTCGCTTCCCCATTGGTAATGATTCTGCGCCATATCCTCTATGAGGGTATATGCTTCTTATATATTTTTATTCATGAGAACCCTACCTATAGAAGCGCCCACCATTATTCTTGTTTTGCACAGAAGACCATTGTAAAACGTATGTATGATTAACCATCTCTCAATCCCATGATAAGGGCATAGTCTTAAAATATCATTAATTTCTCTCACGCTTCATATAGTGATTCTCCATCCTTTTGAGTAAAACTAGTGCTTTGGTTTCTTAGATGAGTAATTTACTAGGAGAGAAATACCTAGTTAGGAAGGTAATTTTTCAGTTGGTCCCATGTCATGATTGAATCAGAGGGCATGGAGTGTAACTAGTGACATTATCCAATTAAGATTTTCCCCTCCAAATCTCTTATTTTCATGGTTGGTTTAGTGATAAGTCTCATTTGGCAAATAATTTTTTTTAAAGTAAAATAATACTTTATCAGCTAATCCAAAATTGAATTAGACTTTGTGTTATACTTTGGTTGACAACTTAGTGTATCTTACGTTTATTAATTGTGTTAACGAAATGTGTCATTCAACTTGCTCACAACTCAGTATTTCATGAACGTATACAAGAAATTTGACTTATAGCATTGACACTTATCTAAAGGCCAAGATCGAAGACCTGTGGGTATATGCTGTAAAACCTATATCTCCAGACGTTTTGTTTTGTGTACTTTGATTAACGTATACCCATGGAAATTTACCGTTCCAAATAGTCTATATTTACGACCGTTGAACAAAATCTTAGACCTATACTCACAAACCTTAACACTCTACTAAATCGTTTTACTCATGCATTTGTCTATTGATATAGCTTTGGCAACTTTTTTTTTTTATATTTTTATAATAATAATAAAAGTTTCTTTTTTTAATAATAAAAAATTACCAATATTTTTTGTACACAATATGTCCACTATAATTATAAAAGGAAATCTCAATTATATTAAAAAAACTATTAACTCTTCCTAACATCTAAAACTAACAAATCAAATTAAGACACAAAAACAATGCCACCTAACTAAATCTCTCAAAACTGAAACTACACCAAATAAGTTAGAGTATAACAAAATTTGTACAAACTTGTTATCTTATAATTCATCCTAAAATTACAAATATAAAAACTAACAACCACTAAAATATACATGTGCATGACATCCCTACCAACCAATAAACTGCAACGACTTACAATCAAATCCAACAAGATAGTAGGAGCCACCAAAATCACTCAAATAGGATAGCAAAGAGCCCACAACACGCAAAAACTTTTCCAAGATAAAATAAAATAAAATACAAACTCAATTGAATTGATATTTTTATAATATTCAAAATATGAACTCAAAGAGTAAACTAAAATATATTTATCTTGTAGCTCGTAAAATATCATTCACATCTTTTCTAACCAGTCGATTTTGAATCAATGATAACACATTTGCTAACATCATACTTATACTTTTTTATGTTTTTCTTCCATTTGCTTAACTTTATCGTGTATCTTTTGATTTTCATACAAAGAAGCTTTTAATATTTTTGGTTTGGAAATATTGACCATACAACTCACACGTCCTATCTTTTCAAGTCTTTGTACTTGAAAATGTATATCATCCTTCTAAGAAATATGACTTTGTATCTCTTTTCAAGATGTTATAATGTTATGTGAGACAACTATATACTTGGAAATGTATATCATCCTTCCGAAAAATATAACTATATTCTTTCATGTTACGGAAAGTTAACTAACTAGCTTAGTTATATTGAAGAAAAAGCTCGCATAAAATGGGGCAGGGCGGGACAGTCATAGTCGAGGATGCGGGCCTAAAACCTATGTTCGCCACTACTACAAAACGCGTAAACAACAACGCCATGGTCACCGCGGTTCATCCCTACACCGTGGTGACATCTCTAAACTAAAGCGCTATCATTTTATTTTTGTTTTTTGATTAAAAATTATTTGTATATAAAAACGGTTGAGGAGCCAACCGTGGTGATACCATCAAACTTTCATGGGTTCGAACCTCAGCGCCCTCATATATATTATTCCTTTAATGTTAAGGCGTGCCTTTTCTTTTTTATTTATTTTCAAATAAAAAACTTAAAGGGTTATGACTACGGTTGTTGAGTTCCACCGTTGTGATATATTTTTTTTTTATTTAAAATTTTTAATTGTAAATTTAACTCTAGCGCTTCTTTATGAAATTTCACCATGAAAGTAATATATCATAACGGTTGCTGGTATTGGTCGTGATGGTAGCTTTATAATAATATATAGTCCTAGTTAGCTTGTTTCTTCAGTATCCTTTTTTCCATTGATAATAGAAACTAGATGACGAAACAATACAAGATTTCAACCCTAAACCCTAACGTTCAATACTCTGAACAATACACGATTTCAACCAAAACACCATCGTTCACCCTAGCTTGTCTCTTCAGTATCCATTCTTCATTGTGTATTTGTCATTTTCGTCATCATCTTCAAGGAGGTTGACAAGACCATCACGATCGTGACGTTGAGAAGGAAGAGTACACTGTCGATAAGGAAGACATCAACAACACCGTCGTTGCTTTAAGGAAGAAAGACAACACCAACACCAACACCAACACCAACATCATTTACTTAGTCAACACGTTTAGGGTACGTAAAATATTTTCTCCATGCATCTACAGTAAAATTCATTTTCCATTGGTGTGGTTGTTGTTGCTTATGTTATGGTTGTTGTTTATGTTCTTGTTGTTCATGTTATTGTTGTTGTTTTTTATCATAGATGTCGACCTTGTCGAGTTCTACATCAGATACTAGCGAAGAAACTCAAATAAATGAGAGTTGTGTGAATTAAACTCAAACAAATGATACTCTATCGAAAAGATCACAAATAGGTGTCACAATGATGCCCCAATTCACATCAGCCCGCAACTCATCAGGTGAAAAAATTCTGATCGAGTTTGATTCGTTCTACAGAGTAGTAGATTGTGAACATTACTCTACTTTTAAGAGTTATGTTGCGTTCCTTGCACGTAGCAAAGTGAGTATACTGATAGATGATTGGAAACAAGTGGATGATAAAATCAAAGAAAGCATATGGACAAACGTTAAGGTATTACATACTATAATTTTCATATATTCGATATCACTACCTATAATTTCTAATACATACTTATATATTGATTTAAATTAAGTTAAATTTTGAGTTTACCGATGACTCAAAGTTGAAAAAAAAGTGGATATCTTATGCCGATACTCGTTGGAGGGGATTTAGGTCACAGCTCACGGCTGACTACATTAGGAAGCCTAAGAGCGGTCTTGCTCGTCCATGGATTCGATATAGTTTTATATCGAAGAAGTAATGGAACAAGTTTGCGAAGATACGTCATTCTGAGGAATTCAAGGTTAGTATTAGTCTTATGTAACCTTTAATGTTATGCTAATTAGTTATAGATACTAATCATATATATTTTCACTATGTTAGTAACAGGTTAAAAGCAAAGTAGAAATACAAAACAGTGCAAAGAACATGTACCCCCATAGATCGTCTCGTGGGGGTTACAGGAAAATTGAGAAAAGAATCATGCTTGAAAAACAAACACAAACAGGAGATGATCGCATCCCATCTCCACCGTCAAGACATGAGAAATGGAAGATGGCTCGATTAAGGCCCAATGGAGAGTACACCTCTGAGGCGTCAAGAGTAGTTGCTGAGAAAATTGTAAGTATGATTTGTTTTTCTTATGTTATTTGTTATTTAAATGCGTTGGTAACAATATATGTAAGTTGCTCATGTTGTGTTGGATAATTTGGTTGAGGCGGCCCGTGAAGGCACATTTGTTCCAAAAGCACGACATGACATATCAGTATAAGCTATTGGAACAGATGAGCATGGTGGGCGTGTCCGTGGTGTTGGAGAAGGTGTCGGCTTGAGGGCATTCTTTGGGTCTCAAAGAAAATGTACCGAAAGCCCGGAATTTATTCCACAAAGACTAAAGATTAAGAATGATGAGAAGAAATTAGAATAACAAAGGTGGATGTTAGAAGAGGAGAAGGAAAAAAGGGAGAAAGATATGGAAAGGTTTCAAGAGTTGTATTCGGTACGTGCTTTACTTGAGATGTTAGTATTTTATCGGAAATGTGTGATATATATTGTGCTTATTCTTATTTTATGTTCTAATTGAATATTATGATGTAGAGATTAAGTGAAAACCTTGAACAACGTACAAATGAAGATCACCGTTATGTTGATGGTGATGATGATGATCAAACTCCAAGTAGAAGTGTTGTACGTTGTGCTTCTACCAAAGGAAGTAATTGTTCAGCCCCCCTCTAGATAACTGGAATGACATAATGGACCCTAACGTAAATGAAATCGCCACGCTATACTTGAACATTACGGTGATAAATGATACGCAACCTCTCCCGCTAGAACATTGTCCATGTTTGGAGTTATTCTATTACAGTCCTAAGGATGTAAGGGATTTTCTCGGTGGATATAAGTGGTTGGACTTAGGGATATTGCAAGTTTGGTGCACGTAAGTATATAGTTGAATGTACATGTTATTATAGAACATTATCATTATTTGTATTTCCTCCCTTAATTTATTCATTTTCTTTAACCATTTAGGTACATTCACCTTGTTTGTATAGAGTTAAATAAATCAAGTCTTTACGAAATCTTGGATCCGCTTTTTATTCGATGGGCATTTAATCAACCAAGAGACATTCTAGAGTACTTGAAAAAACATTTAAATGAGGGAGGAAAAGAATGTTACTTAGCACCATTTCTCTGTTCGTAAGTATTTTTATAATTAGTTTTGTTTTAGCAAATACTAATAATATATATGCTCGTGTTTATTCAGTGGTCATTGGCAATTGATCATCATATCATTTAGTACGAATACGGTAACTGTACTGTGTTCCTTGCATGATCCACTCAAAAAGAAAATGAAAGAGATTATTAATTCGTAAGTGTATGTTTAATTCATTTTCTTTGACATTGTAATTAGTTTATCATGTAATATGTATAATTCATTTTCAATTTACAGTGTTGTGGAGCAAGTGAATATGATGAACAATGTTAGAAGAAAGCCCTCATGGATCTTTCCTAAAGTAAGTGGCCCGATTACCTGTTTCTTTTATTTACATTCATGTGTGGTTATATTTTAAGTAATTATTGCTTAAATTTGTAGACGAGAAGACAACCCCGGACTTACGAGTGTGGGTATTATATCATGAAACACATGTTAAATATTGTCCTTGTAGGCATTGTTGATTCATGGGATAAGGTATATATGTCATAAAATGTTAACATATATTAATATATAAGTTGACTATTGAATTATTATCATGCATGATATTCAATTTTTTGTTCTTTCTTAAGTAGATGTTTAACGACAAAACTCCATTACCCGTCGAGGACTTTGTAGATCTTCGTAAACGTTAGGTGTATATCCACAATGTGCTTAAGGGTCCTGCTGATTGATCTATTGAGATATGCTAATGACTTAGTTTCTGTATTGATGATGTGAATATATTATATAGTTTGATGTAAACATATTGTACAATTTGATGTAAGCATTAATTTTGGCTTTTGATGCACAATGTTAGCTGCTTTTTATGCTCTTTATGCATGGTTAACAAAAATACAGGTTGTTGTAAATTCTTCGATATGGTTATAATAGTTACAGGATAAAAAATGGGAAGAATTTGAAAAGCAGAGAATTTCATATTTAAAACAGAGGAATTTTTTACAACGGTTATAAAACCTAATTGTGGTTGTATATTGAACGCTGACCAGAATAATATAAATTACAATAGTTCTATCACAATGGTTGGTTTAACCAACCAAAGTGATATGGCGCGCGCTTTCTAGAATACAACAACGGTCCCAAGACCGTGATTGTAAGTACCGCATATACAACGACACTCTACATAACAACGCCTGATCCCGTGTGGTTATATATCTTTCCCAACCGTTGTTAAATGTCTTTTCTGTAGTAGTGCGCCCCACAAAAAGGTGAGGGCGGGGAAAGCCCGCATACACTGCATATTTTAAGCCTAAAAACACAATATTTTATGTAAATGTTTGTGCCCGCAAAACCCGTGAAAAAAAGGGACGGGACGGATATATTTTAGGGTGAGGGCCTAAACCTTTGGCCTACCCCACACTAAAGTGCGGACAAAACGAGCATGTCCAACGGATCGGACCCGTTTTACCACTCCTAGTTATAAGTATCTATTAACCTAAAATTATATAAACTAGTTCAATAAATAAATTTAAATTTTGAAATTTATTTAAATATATTAAAATATAAAAAATTGTGATTCTTAAATGATGATTGAATTTTTCTCTTTTTGTTACTTAATAATTGGATGCTCAATATTATACGAAATTGAAATCATTGCAATTAAAATTCTATTCATTCATGTATTCATAACATCGATGATCGTTTAATCAAGATCAAACATATTAAAGAAATCATAATTATCTTCTATTAAATTTAAATATAAACCGTTTAATTTTGATCAACTTATCCATAATGTATCGAATGCGTGAGAGCATGGATTCCTAACTTAAGAGAATCGTCTTGCATATTATACTCACCAACATTGTAGGGTATACAGTCTTTTATTTAATTATTTCATTTTAAATAATAAAATTATTTTATTATTTTATTTTTATTTTATTTTTAAAAAATTTATCATTTATTTTTGAAGCACTATTTGTCCCGTGATATGCAATTGGCCAAAACAACCATTTGAAAATGGTTTTAATTAAATAAAAAAGAAGGGACAAGTGGAATTTCTGTTAGCTGTTCGTTTTCATTCCACACTTCATACATAATGTAATGATTCCCACGACATGGAGATCCATTTGTCAATATTCTACAACTAATTTTCAAAGAAATAATTACAAGACAATCTTGATACAATTGAAAACTATTGCTTGAAGTTTAGAGAATATATATATATATATATATATATATATATATATATATATAGACCATAAGGTTGACTTATGTATGATAGTTGTTAAATACACGTAAAATCATATGCATAGAATCCTAATTATCAATGTGAACAAGTAAAATTGGTCCCATTTTAAATATCTTCCTCATATTTTTGTAATAAAATAGGTGATGTGACACATTATCTCATGTTTAGATCAAATTTTATACTTTCACTATTCCATATAATACTTAAGGCAGCGCTTTTTTTTGCCTTTAGCAGCGCTTAAAATTTTTGCTTAAAGTGACACTGTTGTAGGTAAAGACAACGTTTTTTTTAAATACAAAAGCGCTACCTTAGGTCCCCTTTACGCAACGGTTCTTGTGAAAAGCGCTCTCTAATATCACTGTTAGGCAGCGCTTTTTAATGGAAAGCACTTTCATTTCTCCTTTTAGGCAGCGCTTTTTAATGGAAAGCACTTTCATTTTCCCCTTTTAGGCAGCGCTTTTAAAAGCGCTATCTAATGTATCTTTTCTTTCTATTTTGGACAACGCTTTTTCATGGAAAACGCTTTTTTCCCTCTTTAGGCAGCGCTTTTAAAAGCGTTGTCTTATGTATCTTTTCGTGATACTTTATGCAGCGCTTTCTTTAAAAGCAATTTCTTTTATCCACTTTAGGCAGCACCTTTTTTACAAAGTGCTTTCTTTTCTCCACGTATATAGAGCTTTTTAAAAGCAATTTTTTAAAAATCACTTTATTATAAAGCATTTTTTTATAAGCGCTGTCTATTGTGCACTTTTTTAGGAAGCGTTTTTTGTTAAAAGCGTTGGCATAAGTCTTATTTTTTAATTGTAAAATGACAGCACAAACCATTAGAATTCAAATTTTTATCAAAACTTATAACAAACCTTTTATAATTCAACACAAGCCTTTATTTCAACACATAGGTCTTATATACCATTATAATTCAACATAATAAACTTTATAACCATTATAATTCAACACATAAACCTTATAACCATTATAATTCAACACAAACCTCATACACCAAGAAAACATCCATAATTCTATCCACTTCCAAAACCTTTAACTTCTAAAAATTCACCAAACATAATTACAAATTTCATCAATCCTCAATTCACAAAAACTTCCAGAACTATACAACAACTTCCAAGACTATACAACAACTTCCAGAACTATTCCTATCCAGTACAGAACATCACAACAACAAAAATCTTTAAGGACCATAAACTTCACACAAAAGAAAGAAAGACAATATATCTTATATAATTCTCATCTCAAGAATTTATTGACACCATTCCTCCTTAATTTTTTCCAGTTTATATTTCAAGTAGCACACTTGAATTCATCAAAGTACTACATAATATAACATAATATGCATGATTTAGTTAAAACTAATTAATTAGATGAAATATTCGTTAAATATTAAAATAAATCCTAACGTATAAATCCATACCATGTTTGAAATCTCTATTTGTTCCACATGAATAGTTTCTTTCATAAATCTCAATACGAAATAACCGCAATCTATACCATTACGTTGACGAGGACACTACACATAGAAAACAAAATACGAATATATATCAGGATATATAGTTTAACTTGTTTTATCAAGTAGCATCACTATTATAATCAAAATTGTGAAAATATACCTGCACTCTGATCTATGTAAAGTTGTTTGCTTTACTCTTTCGTACTCGAGCTTGTCTTTGTGATCGTAATATTTGTATAGCTCTAACATAATATAAACGAATAGTTAGAACAATCTCACATAAATAAATAACATAATACACACGAATATTTAAAACAATCTCATCACTTACGTATCAATCATCTTCTTCATATCTGGGTATTTTGTTTGATAACCATCTAACATATCCAGATAATATACTATTTCTTTTATCGGATTAATCGCAACCAACAACTAGTGTCCACTGTAAAATAAAATAAAAGTTTAGATGGACATTTTCTACACAACGTCAAAAAACAAAAAATTATAATAAATGAAGTTAGAATGAAAATCTAACCCATGACTAGTATTATATGGTAAAAGATACAACTTTTATGTATCTCTGTTGGCCATAAATGCATCGATTAAGTGATCTTTGACTGCATTTGGACTTTGATCGATTAACCGTGCGTTGATACAGCTGGGAGATAAGAAACACAATCTTTCTGTTAATTGACACGGACGCATCAATTTGTCATACAAGAACCTTAAATAAAAACATAATCAACATTAGAATATTCATTGAAATGAGTAAATAAATTGTTCAATTAATTAAATAAAATTGATCGGAGTACCTGATGTATGAATTCATAACACCGATGCCTAATTCAGAATGTTGAAAAATCTGATCCAAATCCTCTTTGGCAATTGTTTCGGTATAAGAAAACCCAAAAAAACCTTCCTCCATAGGTATTTCACGAATACCACCTTCCATCACATCTATTGTTCCTACATATGTTTCAAGGCACAACCTAAATCGAGGAATAGTGCTCTTTTAGGCTCGGTCTTCGCAAGATCCTATTTTTGCTGGACATATTCTTGCTGGCTTGTTGCAACTCTTGGGCATGAATCTAAAAATAATATAAGAGTTAGGTAATGTATAAGATCATGAAGCTTTTGAACTCGGAGGATAGAATTAACATTTTCTATGCATATATATCAATTTACCTCTTTTTTTGATGCAACTGACTCGGTGTGCCGCACAATCCCCTTATCTTTTGATTTGGATTTTGTAGGAGTCTAACATTATCGTGTAAATAAAATGTACGTATATGTAAGAATAACTTACATGGCTCGTAAAACATTTGAATACTAAAAGGTTCATAATGGTTTTCAACATACCTCATTATCTATGAAAATGAGGTTTGACGGCCATGCAAAATACGATCTTATTGCGTCTCCCACCAATGTTGCATCTGAAACATCGTACGATATAGGTAATAACACATCCCCCTCTAAAGCAATATCAATCGATACTTTCAAAAATCCATCAGGGAGCGGTTTATGGTGAAATACATCTCCCAAAGTGTTATGCACTTTTCCCTTGCCAACCATGCGATAAGTCGGTGACGATAAATACAACTGACAAGGTGAAATTCCCTAAACCAATAATAAATATGAAATTGTTAATGTGTATATATGTCAATTAAAAAAATTGTGCTAATTTAATTTCATAATAATATATATAATTACCTCGGTAATTTTCTAGTTGAAAATTACAATTGATACTATCTTTGTCACTAGTATCTTTAAACTCTGAACCGCGCCTTTCTGACATATATCTTTCTTTATCCTTTTGCAATTCACGAATTTGAGCTTTTAATTTCTCCAACGATTCCATCACTTGTTTATTGCTCGGACTTTTACTTTTTGGATGTTTATACAAGCTTGTTGGAGTGACCCCAAATCCCTTACCCCTCACACGACCAGAATACTCAGAAACATTTAATACTCGACTTAGTATGCTCCTGCAATCATGGTCTTCAGCTAGAGTTAAAAACTGAGATAGATTCTCCTGAAATTCATATGCATATCGAAAAAGATTAGTGGGGATTAAAAAGCATAAAGATTATATGTTAATAAACTTTTGATTTAGTTAAAGAAATAATGTTATACTTACACATTGCTCAAAAACTTATTGAACATCTTCCTTAACACCTTCATCCTTACCCACACGAGTAGCCTTCCACAAAACATGTTTCGGAAGAGATGTTTCTTCACTTTTCTCCTCTTCTAACTACACATTAAGACAAATAATAAGAACAATTATAACACATGAGGAACAAGTATATCATAGCATTTATATATACTTACTATTTTTTGCTCTAAGCGTGCATATCCCAAACACCTTTTTTTGTATGGATACGCGGGTTTTGAGGGTCGTTGGTGATTTATGTCACTCACATCCTGGATAAACAAGTTTAAGTCATATCAGAACACCTGTGGAACAAGTATATAATACAATGTTCATGATAAATTAACATTACATGGAATTCTTGGGTTCTTCGTTTGGCTACAAAAGTTTCCCATTCTTCAGGTGAAATCAAGTCTACATACTTTTTTGGACGTTCTGCTTCAATAAATTTTCTTTGTGCATCCTTAAGAAACTTGTTTGTTAAAAATGCTCGAAACCCTCTGAGTCTTCTTCCGGCTAATTGAAGACAGTATTTTTTTCGGTCGTCACCAATATTAAAAGACATCTACGAAAAAAACATACATAGAGTTTGTTAGTATAAGTAATTTAAAGACATAATCGTCAACAAAACCAAATAACATCACATATGGTACATGTATCTCACTCAATATTTTTTCTTTAGCGGGTTTCAACGATGGAGTTCTCCAATTATCACAAGTGATTGGAATTTGCGAACGAACAAGTGCACCAATGTAACTTGTCAACATTGCACCGCTACGCTCAACTAGTTGGTATGTTGCATTCCAATGTACGTCATATTTTATTCCTTTATCTCTTGCACGAATGATTCCATTCATAATAGTTATTCCTCGTGTAATATCTCTTTCCACATCATGAACTGATTCATTTCCATCATTCTTAGAAGTATCATGTGAGTGTTCCTCGTTACTAGCCATTTGACCTGTAATAAAGAAAAACATAAATATGAAATGACAAATAAAAAAAATCCATAATCCATAATCTATTGAATATAAAAATGACAAATATATAATTTTATTGAATGAAAGAATATATAATTTTGCTAGTACCTTTTTCACTAATATCTCTTTCTTTTCTTGGTTGGAATATGATTTACATGTCTCTTAACAACATGGACGGATGGATTGATCCAAATTCCCTCATTATGATCATTCCTAATATATGATTCATTCGCTCTAATATTCTCATCTTGATCATTTATAATATACGATTCATTCTCAACATCAATATCACCTTGATCTCTAATGTTATCATTAACTACTTTGTTAGATAAAAGCACTATAGAACATTTCGTACTTGTCAGATTAGTGACAGAACACTTGTTTAGCTTGAGAGGCTAGAATAAAAGGCTCATCTTTGTACCCCCATCCTATTAAGATCCACTTGCAAAAATCCTGACTTATCCATTCGTATGCCACTATTATTTTCAACCCACCTGCAACCAAAGATAGGAATCTGAAACTTCTCATAATTAAACACCAAAATGCGCCCGATAACCCTAAAATATGACAGATTTGCATATTTGGGATTTAAGTCCTTCACACTTGAAATGTGCATTGCTTCAGCTACCATGGTGACACCACTATTTTGCATAGTACTTTTATCATCTTGTTCTTTGGTATAAAATGTGTATCCATTAATTGCGTATGCGCTATAAGAAAACACATGCAAACTTGGACCATATGTTAGACATCTCAACCTTTCTGTTATTGAAGTGGGATCAAAATAAAACTTTGAATAAATATTATCCTTAAACCATGGTATAAAGCTTCGATTGTGCTCTCGTACAATCCAGTTTTCATTTCTATTCGAATTTAAACCTCGGAGTTCATCCTTGTGCATTTCAACATACGACTCAACCTCATTGTCATTGTGAATATACAAATGCACTTGCTCTCGTTCAGCCCTTGATACTGTCACAATTTTATTTCCAATTAACTGTTTTCCTTCTTTTTTTCGAGAATATGAGATTTGGGGAGTCCAATGGATTGAACATTGGACAAATATTCAGTACAAAACTCAATTGCTTCTTCAACAATGTATCGTTCAACAATACAACCCTCTGGTCGACTTCGGTTTTTCACATAGCCTTTTAATATTTTCATATAACGTTCAACAGGGTACATCCTTCTGGAACTTTAACTTCACTTAGAAACTTACACAATATCTTTTCCTCCTTTCTAGATAGAGTATAAGCAGCAGGTGGTAGATATGTTCATTTTTCTTTCTTCAAGGGTCCTAATTCATTTCTTATTCCCATCGTTATCAAGTCCTTTCTTGCTTTAAGGCCATCCTTATACTTTCCTTGTATATTGAGTAATGTACCAATAACACTTCAAATACATTTTTTTTCAATATGCATAACATCAAGAAAATGTCTTATGTACAACAACTTCCAATATGGCAATTCAAAAAAAATTGACCTCTTCTTCCACCCACGTTTGACAAGCGTATATGCAAAAGGCTTGCCAAACTAAGTACTCACATCTTTCAACTTTTCAAAAATTTGGTCACCTGTCAATGTAGGTGGAGCTCTACCTTGTTCTGGATTTCCATTGAATGCTTTTCTCCACCCACGGTAGTGATGATTAGAATTTAAGAATCTACGATAACCGAGAAAGGCATTCTTCTGACAAAATTCCAATCGCGTCCAATCTGTGTTTTCTTCACAAATAGGACACCCACATTGACCTTTAATGCTATACCCTGATAGATTTCTATATGCTGGAAAATCATTAATTGTGCTAAACAACATCACCCTCATATTGAAACTTTCTTTCCTATATCCATCGTAAACCTCCACGCCGTTCTCCCACAAAATATTTAATTCTTCGATTAAAGGTGTCAAGTATACGTCTATGTCATTCCCTGGTTGTTTAGGCCCAGAAATTAACATAGATAACATCATGTACTTACACTTCATACATAGCCATAGAGGTAGGTTATAAATCATAGTAATCACAGGCCATGTGGTATGTGAGATACTTTGAAGACCATGTGGGTTCATTCCATCAGTAGATAATGCCAAGCGAAGATTTCTTGCTTCTTCTCCAAAATCAGGATAATCATTATCAATTTTCATCCACTATAGTGAATCTGCCAGATGTCGAAACTTTCCATCTATAATTCTTTCATCTGCATGCCAAGTCAAGTGTTTTGCATCGGTTTCACTGCGAAACATGCGTCTAAATCTCATAATTATAGGAAAATACCATAAGACTTTTGCTGGAGACAATTTTTTCTTATATCGAGAGACACCGAATTTAGGGCACTCATTTAACGATGCATATTCATTTTGAAACAAAATGCAATCATTTGGACAAACATGTATCTTATCATAGCTCATGCTAATAGAGCACAACATTTTTTTTGGCCTCATAGGTTTGATTAGGAAGAACATTATCCTCTGGAAACATATCTTTCATAAAGGTTAATAACTCTGTGAAACTTTTATCCGACCATCCATTGCCCGCCTTTAAGTTGTACAACTTTAATATAGCAAACAATCTTGTGAATTTAGTGCAACCTTTATACAACCGTTTCTCTGCATCGCTTACTAACCTCTCAAACATATTGGGACAATCCTGAAGATCTTCTTCAAGTGCTTCTGCAATCTCTTCGACTCGATCACAATCGTATGTATCTATGTCATTGTCGTTTGAAGCATAGGTCGTATTATTCCCCGGTTCAACATTCTCGTTACTTATCTCACCATGTAATATCCAACATGCATAACTTTGATCAATTCCATGCCTTTTTAAATGCGATTCCAATGGAACTGCGTCAATCCGGCGCCCATAACAGCAACCTAAGCAAGGACATGTGATTCAACTAGGGTCTTTGGCGTGTTCAACAACAAACTTAACAAATTCTGATACCCTATTATCGTACTCTTTTGACAATCGATTGGAAGACATCCATTTTTTATCCATGGTTTTACTAAGTAAACTAAACAAAAACACTAATTATTCACGCAACTATAGCAAAAGAACAACTAATTACCTGTAGAGAAGTCAGCAACTTCTGGAACCACACAGTGTAAGATTCTTGGAAACTATCAGAATTTCACTCTTCACCAGTAACCCCTATAGCAAATTCACTAAGTTAGTAACTGATGGTGTGCCAAATATAACAGGACAAATTTAGTATATAATAGGACAAACAAGATATATTAGAGAAACAAGTCAAAGTCTAAAGAATCAAATTTAGTAAACATCAACACTTCCTTCAATTAAGCAACATGGCATCGACGCACAAATTCAATCACATTAATTTAAGTAGCATGGTATACAACAAAGAATCACTTAAGTTCAATTAACTTCAAATTTCTATCCAACAAAGAATCATCAATTTGAGCATAAATCAATCACCAAAATTATCAATTCCACATTTAAACTCAATAGCAACTTCAACCTCAACAAATAACAATTAATTTCATCACTATTCATCATCTTCAACCTCAACAATTAACAATTAATTTCATTATTATTTTCAATCAACAATTATATCAAAACAAAGTAATCACTAACAATTATCCATCAACAATGTCATTATCGTCAATTAATTTCAACAATTCATCACTAACATTCAACATCAACTTACAAAATTAACACCAATTCTCAAAATAAATTCACCACAAATATCATTATTCATCATCTTCAACCTTACTACAACAACAATTTCAAAATTAAATTCTCACAGCAACCACATCAACACTATTAATGTCTCATTTCAATCGTTTCAACAACAAACAAACTCATCAATTAATTCCAACAATTTATATAATTAGTTTCATATCTTCAACACTAATTCACCGACAATGTCATTCAATCTTCAATTGAATTCAAATAACAACAACATCACAATCTATTTTATGGCTTGCGAATCCAAAAAAGGAAAATAAGAAATACCTTGCTCAAAAAGAAGGAGTTCTGAAACGAAACAGTGGGATTTACGGTGGAGGGAGTTGCAGTCTCGAAGAGATGGAGATACGGCCGGCGTAGGGAGTTACGAAACAGAGAGAGTTACGGCGGAGGGAGTTTTTGAGAAGAGAGAGATACGGCGGAGGGAGTAGCCCTGCAAAGAGAGAGAGACACGGCGGAGGGAGTAGTCGTGAGAGAGAGAGAGAGAGAGTATCAAAGTTATTTTTCAGAAAGTTAGGGTTTAAGAGTTTCAATCGTTTCTGTTTTTATTTTTCAGAAATTAACAACCGAAGGCAGCGCTTTCTGATGTATTCAATTTAGTAGCGGTTTTTCATTAAACGTGCTTTCTTTTCATAGGCTTATAGCAGCGCTTTCCAGAAGCGCTTTCTATGGTTGAGTTTATGAATGACCTTTAGCAGCGCTTTTCAAAAGTGTTTTCTAAAGGTATCATTTAGCAGCGCTTTTCAAAAGCATTTTCTAAAGTGTAGCCTACATAAGGCTTTTAGCAGCGCTTTTCAGAAACGCTTTCTAAAAATAGTCTTTAGAAGCGCTTTTTTCATAGTTTTTTATTTTTATTTTTTTTAAAACTTATAACAGCGTTTTGGGGAAAAAGCGATGTCTATGTAATGCTGCCAAGAATCAAATTTGGCGTAGTGTTTCAATGTCCCAAATTATAAATTATTATTTTAAAAAAAATTCCAAAATTATTGGTCACTTTACAATATAATTCTTTAAATTTCTCTTTTATCTGTAATAGATAAAGTGCAATATTATAAAATTATACATAATTCCTTTTTCTCATACAACAATAATTATGTTTTTTTATTTATATGAAAGAGTAAAAAAAGTAAACATGAGATTTGGCATCTAAATCAATATAAAAATATAAATATAAAAATAACCATGGGTAGATTTGACTTGATCACAAGTCAACAAGATGAAAACATGAAGAAACAAATCGCAATAGCAAAATAATGATTTCATGTAAAGGTAATTGTTGGATTATTTTATTCATATTGCAACTATTGTAAACATGAAGATTATCGGTGGGAATATCAAGCCTACTATATGAGCCTAGAACCTATAATATTCAAGTCTAATCTTTTTTTTAAGCAAGTTATATATTCAAAGCGAGTACAAAGGGTACTCAAACCTGATTACAAAGGATCGAAACACAGATCGATAAAACAAAGACATTACTAACCAATTGTAACTTAAGACATATAAAACAAGGGATCTTTGTCAAACTCAAACAAATTACAATTGGAATGGGTAATATCTCTTATAAAAGACCAACTCCAAACCGTATACTTAATCGACCAAACTGTATCTACGACATTCCATCCGAGGTTCCTGAAAATGATTCTGTTTCTGAGTCCACAAGTTCCAGGAAACTGCTAACCAAATACACTCTTCTCTTCCTACCCTGACACGCTTTAATTTACAAAAAGCATACCATTCCAAAAAAATACTCTTAGAATTAATACAACCAAACTCCGACATTCCAATCCAATCCGCCACCTCCCTCCACACCAAAAGAGCTACCAGACAAGTGAAAAAGGCGTGAAACAACGTTTCAGTGGAGGAATTGCAGAAAACACAATTAAAATCACTGGATGAATGTAGAATACCTCTAAACTCTAACAAATCTTTCGTCGGTAATTTATTGAGGAGGCACCTCCACCCAAACGCCTTAATCTTTTGAGGAGCAACCACATTCCAAACTAGAGCCACCGCCTTATCGTCCCAATTAGCTGGACCAAACCGTACACGGAAAACATCAGTTAACCGATAGAAAGAATTAACAGTAAAAGTATCCTCATTTTCCTATAGCCACCTAATTCGATCTTCCGAATTCCGATCCATCTTATCAGTGCTAAGTAACAAATCCAAGGAATCCAATTCATTCCGCAGCCTCGTATTAATAGACTCTGCAGCACCATAAAAAAAATGCGCCTAAGGGCCATGCACTAATCCCACATCCAGGCTTGAAGCAGCAGTGCTGATAGGCGATGCATTAATTGAATTTCTACCAGCAGTGCTGAAAGACGATGCATTAATTGAATTTCTGCTAAATGTATCATTAATTGGGACGTTGCTGTTAAAAAAATCATCTTCCAGAGCAGGTAGAAACACTTCTTCATCCAAAACAAAAAAAATACTTCCATTGGGCTGGGATAAAACCGCCTCCAAATCTGCATGGGTTGTACCAACCGCATGGTCAACGACATCATCGTTGCAAGTAGCCCCGTAGAAAGGTGCGATGTTGTTCGCATCATCAACAACACCAGTAACAGCAGTACATGCAATCAAACGGTTAGATAAAAAAACATTGGCCGCAGTAGAAAATGTCCCCAGCCAAAAAGATTGTGTAGTGTTGAAGCCAGCACCATCTTCTTCGGCACTTCCGCCTACTGCATTGATACCATAATCCCCCCACTCCCATTTGCCGTCCACTCAACCACCTAAAGCCGCGACTGCCACATTCTTAAGGCTCGAGGCTTCGTAAAGCCGGGGGTAAGTGGTTTTAAAATAATCCAAACCAATCCACCTAACACACCAAAAGGAAGTAGAGAAACCATCTCCAACATGGTACGCACAGTTGTTAATGAAAACATCTTTCGGATACTGCTTTGAAAGAGATAAAATATCCTTCCACCAAATTGAGCATGACCTTCCCCGAGGCAAAACAAAATCCCGATTTGACAATATCATTTTTATGTCCCCGTATCGTGCTTGCAATATTTTGAACCACAAATTATCCGATCCAACAAGAATTCTCCATCTCCACTTGTTGAGGAGGGCCATATTAAAATCACCAATCTTTTTCAAATTTAGACCTCCTTTATCAAAAGGCAAGTGAAGAGAATCCCAATCGATCCAATGAGTTTTTCTCTTTCCTTCCGAGCTACCCCAAAGGAAACTACTTTGAATTTTGATAATCTCTTTCCGAATCTTAACAGGTGCTTTATAAAAAGAAAGTTGAAAAATCGACAAACTATTGAGCACCGATTTAAGAAGAGTAATTCTACCTCCGAAACTCAAGAATATACCATGCCAACAAGCTAACCTCTTTTCCATCTTTTTAACCAAAGAGGCCCAAGAAGAAATCCTCCTCGGATTAGATCCAATAGGAATACCAAGAAAAGTAAAATCTCTCGATTCTGATCTACAAGAAAGGAATAAAGTTCCCGCTTCAAGAAAGTTTGGCGGAACATTAATTCCAAATAATCTTCTTTTATAGAAATTAATTCCTAGACCCAAAACTAACTCAAAACTGTGGAGAACCGCTTTAAGAGCCCAAAGATGCTTCCAACTACCATCACCCAACAAGAGAGTATCATCCGCAAATTGGAGAATATCAATGAAGCATTTCCCATTAACACCAAAACCGGAAAAGTCACCATTCAACACCGATCTCTTTACCAAGCCCGTCAATCCCTCCGCCACCATAACAAAGAGAAACGGCGATAGGGGATCACCTTGTTTTAAACCTCTTTCCACCACAAACTCACTAGTCAGACTACCATTGACCAACACGGACATCTTACTAGAGAAGATGGTAGCCTTCATCCACTTCATACAACACTCCCCAAACCCCATTCTCCTCATCATATACCTAAGAAAATCCCAACTAACTTTATCATAAGCTTTCTCAAAGTCCACCTTGAAGAGAGTGCACTTCTTTTTTTCCTTGCAAGCAAAGTCCACCACCTCATTAGTAACCAAAACACCATCGAGTAATTGTTTCCCCGGAATAAAAGCACTTTGGCACGGGGATATTAAAGAATGCAAGACCCTCTTTAGCCTTCCCGCCAAAAGCTTGGATAAAGCTTTGTACAACCACCCAACCAAGCAAATAGGTCTAAAGTCATCCAATCCCATAGGACTCTCACACTTTGGAATCAAAGTAAAAAAGGAGGACACAATCGCCTTGGAAAAAATGGCCCCTTCATGAAAAGCTTTGAAAAAACTAATGAAGTCATCGTTAATAAAGTACCAACATTTCTTAATGAACATAAAAGAGTATCCATCCGGCCCCGGACTTTTGTTACCTTCACAACTCCAAATCGCCTCTTTAATTTCCTCCTCCGTAAAAGACATTTCAAGCATCTCCCTCTCCTCTTGATTAAGGACATTAAAATTAATTCCATCCAAGATAGGCCTCTCTCTAATCACTTCGACAAACTTGTTGGCGAAATGATTCCTCACTTCCTCTTTTACCTCTTTAACCGAAAACAAGACACCTCTAGGCGAATTGATATAACCAATATGATTACGCCTTCTTCTCTCCTTCATAACATAATGGAAATGCCGACTATTATTATCTCCATCATTAAGCCACTTTAACTTGGACTTTTGAATGAGCATGTTCTCCTTGATTCTCATGTTCATCCAGAATCGACTCGACAACTTCTTCCGGTTATCAATGGATTCGTTCGACAAATTACCATTAGCTAAATCCGCCATCACATCATCCTCGTTAATCTCCCTGACACTATTTTCAACCTCCAAATCTAGTTTACCAAACACCTCCAAATTCCATTTTCTAAGACTACATTTGAGAAGTCTAAGTTTTTCTTTAAGAACGTAATCGCTCTTCCCTATGACACGCAATTCCCCCCATTCCTTTACAACAAAAGGTAAGAAATTTTTGTTGGTAAACCATTCATTATTGAACATGAACGGTTTTGGGCCCCAATCGAAATAGTCCACGACAAGCCACACCGGACAGTGATCGGATAGGTCCCTGATGAATTGTCCAATCACTCTCCATCTATCAATAGTCTCTTCCGAGATCAAGAAGCGATCAATTCTACTCAGTCTCCACCACAAACTCCTAAAACTCTTTCATCTCCAAATTACGACTACTAGCGCTCCTACCCTTCCTCTCCCAAGAGTTACAAATAGCATTAAAGTCTCCACCCATACACCACTCCCCATCCGAGAATTTAGATTTCAAATCCAAAAAATTCTTCCAAAGCACTATTTTCTTGCTTAGCTCACAAGAAGAATAAATGTTCACAACATAATAGATTGAATCTCTCCAAAAGACTTTGACACCAACAAACCCTTCACCTTTAAAGCTACACAAAACCTCCACACTCTTCACCTTCCAAAGGATAAGTAAGCCACCTGAAAGACCATCGGCACAAGACCACGTCCACCCGATATCCTCCTTAGACCAAAAACTTCTCACCACCGCATCCGACAATGAAACTAATTTAGTTTCCTGAATTAAAAAAAATATCCGCATTTCCTTTTTTGATAATTTGACTAATTCTTTTTCTCTTAATCAAACTACTTTCCCCTCTAATGTTGAACGAACCGATAATCATTTCAACACATTTGTGTCAGAAGCAAAGTTACAATCTATACTCTTTCTACTTTCAGTGATGTTGTCCTGTAAAGGTTGCTTCAAAATCTTACAATTTTCTACCGCCTCATCAAAAGCACCCACCCCTTTATCCTGAAAACCATCATTACTTTTTAAAACCTTTTCAGGCGCCGAAGGCACCACATCATGATTTTTCTGCACATAACCTGTACCCTCCGACCTAAAAACACAGCTACCAGCATCAACCCAAGGATTATCCATTGGATACAAGCGAGTAACGTCTCTAACCTCGCCCTCCTCAACGTCTTCTTCCTTTCCTCCTGGTTCAGTAGGGAACCACTTTTTTTCAGAGCAAAAAGAATTTCTAGAACAAGAAGAACCCTCCTCGCTTACGTTGTTGTTGGTAACTGTATTCGACAGACACATCGGTCCATACGAATCTTCACGAAGGTGGATAGCGAACACTTGACCATCGATCTCAACCTCCATTGAATCCATTAATCTGAAATTAGCAGAAACCCTGACAAGGAAATGCGCAATATCCATGGTTGTCCCCTTTAGAGATTTGTCATCAGAACAAATGAACGTTCCAAAAGAGTTTGCAATGGACTCGAAGAACTCCAAGCACCATGCGTTGCTGGGTATCCCATAAGCTCTAACCCAGATAACCCGATCCTTATCAACCTCAATCGCACTCCATTTTCTAATATATGTGAATCACTGCCTCCACTATGAAACCCCACCCTCCACAAAATCTGTTAACACACCCTCATCCAACTCTTCTAGCAGGCATAATTTCGATCCCAAAGGTGTGATTTTTATCGAAAAAATTCTTTCACATTCGAAATACGTCTTCACATTGTAAGGTAATCCAGGGCAAATGGTGGTTCCGACATAAGCCTTACTCAATCTCACTCTAGTTTCCTCATTAGAGACAAAACTAACGCAAGACTTAGTTTCCTTCTCTGAAACTGAAACTGGCTTTTGAATCAGCACATCCGCATAGGAAACTGACCCATCATAAACCTTCGTAGAATTTCATCTTCCGTGTTGTGTTGTAACCCTCCCAGCATTCATGCCCCCATTACTCCTCTGATAATCGTTCAAACAGCCCCGCACCAAACCCCTTTCGAACCTCAGCGGATTTGCGTGTATTTTCCTTCCATCAATCATAACATTATCAAGTTTGACTCCCAAAATTCTACAATCCACAACGTCCTTAAACCGAGCGAATCCGAATCGCTTTCCAAACTTGTTACGTCTAGGTGAAATAACAACCTCGACCACTCTCCCGATACAACCAAACAAAACGAAAATATCCCTTGCTCTACATCGATCATGAAACTCCGAGATATAAAAAGATGAAATTTCCTCTACCTCCCCTCTAACCAAACCTCCCCCAGAAGGAAAAACATCCCATTTTTCCTGCCTTTGCTGTTTCTGTTTCCGACGGACTGGTATCCACGCCATGAAACCTCAAAACAATTGAAGAGTAATAGAAAAACAAGAAAGACAAAGTCCCAGAAGAAAAAGGTTAGAGAGAGGCTCACCTCTCTCTGTAACTTTGCATTTTACAAAAAAAGTGGAGTTTTAGCCTCTTTCTCTAACTTTGCATTTTACAAAAAAAGTGGAGTTTTAAGGTTTTCTTTATGTGTTAGGTCCACTTAGGTGATATAAGTGGAATGATTTCTTTTAAATTGATGTTTAAGTCTACTCTAACCTGACCAATTTAATATAAAAAATTTAGTTTCTTTTCTTACAATCATGCTCTAATTGTATTTTATTGACATTACTATTATAAAAATATATTTTATCTCGGTTAAAAAATATTATTTTATCTTGGTTTTACATTAGAGATAATGAATAGTGTTATGAAAACCTTATTATTTTTTCCTTTGATTTTAGATTCACGAAAAAAAATTATTTTAATCATCAGTTCAAACCAAGTAATAATATTTTTTATTTTCAAAACTATAAAATGCGTATTATATATCTCTTACTTTATGTTATTATTCAAAAAATATATAATATATATACATCGGTTTATTTTAATAATTGAGTAGTAAAACATATTCTTTTTACCTGTAATTTTTTTTTAATATTAATTTGACCTATACTTCTTTTAGACAAAAACTATTTACCCATTTTTTGACAGATCTGAACATTTTCTTATAGCAAAACATAACCAAATATATAAAGTGTACTAAATTAGTTTACAAATTCAAATATACACATATCTAAAATAGTATACAAACGAGAATAAATATATATATATATATATATATATATATATATATATATGAAAATAAAAAGTGGTTGTGTGGAATATTTTTGTAGCAGAGTGGTGTGTCCATGAAGAATGGATATATATATATGAAAATACTAACACACACTCAAAAGTGGTTGGCCCCACACAAAAATATACTACATCTATTTTCTTTTTATTTATTTTCTTCATCTTTCTAATGTGGGTTCCACCCAAAATTGGTGGGTCTCACACAAAAATACACTAAGATGTATGTTGCTAATGCACACCTACATGGATGTGCATTAGCATAACCCATATATATATATAAATGCTAACACACACCCAAAAGTAGTGGGCCCCACACAAAAATATACTACATCTATTTTCTTTCTATTTTTTATCTTCATCTTTCTAATATGGGTCCCACCCAAAATTGGTGGCCCCACACAAAAATACACTAAGGTGTATGTTGCTAATGCACACCTACATGGATGTGCATTAGCATAACCCATATATATATACATATATATATATATATATATATATATATATATATATATATATATGGGTTAAATATACAACACCCCCTGTAATGTTAGCGATTTTTGCTTTTAGTCCCTGGTAAAAATGTTTTTTAAAAACCCCCCTCGCAATTTCCAAATTCTCTCGGATACCCCCTGTGCAGAAAAGATTCCAATTTTTAGTGACTTGGCTGTCCAACTGGATTTTTATTTTATTTTTAAATGCCACGTAGACTTTCTTTATTTTTTAATTTAATTTAATTTATTTTTTAAATATTAAATTTTTTTTGTTATTTTTTGTACGTTTTCTTTTCTTAAATTATTTTAATTAATTAATATTTTTTATGAATTATTTTTTTAAAGTATCGAAATATTATAATTGGGCATTCTCAAACATTCACAAGCCCATTATTAACTTAACAGGTTTTACATTTGTACTTTTGAGTTTGAGTTATATAAACCCCTAAAATATTTATTTCCCAACCGATGTGGGACTTCTTCGCTAAAAACCCTTTTGAAACTGCAACTGCTTTGAAACTGCAACTGCCTTTGTCATGAGATTTGATATTGCTGCATCTGCTTTTGCTTTGGAACTGCAACTCACTCTTCCTCGAACCAGCAATGATATCCACCATGAGCATTCATCAATTCTTCCTTCTAAACCAGTGATGGAAGCGGCGATTAGTTGTGCTACGGAGTAGTTGTGGTGGTTTCATTTCATCCGACCATTGTGCACAGGTTGAAACCCAATGTGAATCACCGCTACAAAATCGCTCCGTGAGTGAAATTTTAGTGATGCTTGATTGAAAGGGGTTCATGGCGAGATGAATGGTGGATTTCACTACGTGGTTGGTGCGATACGTGGCCAAGGGTTCGAAGGGTGATGTATTTTTTGGGAACAAGATGGTGAGTCATGGTAGTTAAATTGTGAGGTGATGATGTATCTGAGGTTTTGCAGGTTCTTCTTTCTGATTTTTCTTTTAAAGAGATTTGAGGAAGATGGTTTTATCATGTTCTTAATGGGTTCCGGCGATGGAAGTATGAAGCTCGTTCGTTGTTGTTGGTGTCGAAAGAGGGTTGAGTGGTTTTGGACGAGAAACCGTGGGTAGAGGGATGATGTGTTTGGTTTGAGTTGTGTGGAATATTTTTGTAGCAGAGTGGTTGTTCGTGAAAAAAGGTTGTTACGTTGTAGTATGGTGTAGGTGTTGGAAAGAGAGTGACAATGGTTGTTGTGGTTGATATATGGATGTGGGAGAAGATGAATAGTGGGGCTATTAGAAGTGAGAGTTTAGGGGTTTTTTATGAGATTTTTTTATGTGTGTCCATGAAGAATGGATAGAACCATGAAATGTGAGAGAGAGGTCTTGAGGTCTGTACGGTTATCAAGAAAAAAAAAGGGTCACGTGTTTTGTGAGGGTCTCATTCACAAAAATGGAGAAACAAAATTGTATCTCCCCAGCTGCAATGCCTGTCACACCCCTTAGTAGTCCTCAAATTGAAATCCAAACACATAAGCGTTGCTTGGTATCTATTTGTTGGAGAATGAAATCCTTGTGTGTTCATGAAGTCCCACATCGAAATGTGTAAGAGAAAAATAAGTGTTTATATACCTCTTTTGCATACCACAATATAGAACTTGAGTAATGGGTTGATATGAAAATGCTATTGGGTCTAAAAAATTATGGGAAAGCCCAATTCAAATTTTAATATATTTTCATAAAAAAAATATTAATAAAAAAAATTTTAAAAAAATAATACGAAAAAAATTTAAAAAGTAAAAAATAAAGATTAAAAAATTAAAAAAATAAATATAAAAATCCATGTGGAATTTAAAATTAAATAAAAAATGCCACGTGGACTGCCATGCAAGCAATAGGCAAGAATCTTTGCTGCAATGTGGCAATCAGGGGCCTAAGTGAGGGAATCTAGATATTAAAAGGGGGTTGTTTAAAAAAAAATATTACAAGGGCTAAAAGCAAATATCGCTAACATTACAAGGGGGTGTTGTATATTAAACCCTATATATATATATATATATATATATATATATATATATATATATATATATATATATGAAATTAAATATTGAATGGGTTTAAGAAATTATATATATTTTTTTAAGTTCCTTTCAATATACATCTCATGCATATACCTAAAAGTTAGCGTAAAAGTCAAATTTTGATGTAAAAGTACTTAAGAACAATGAATATAAATTAAAATCACCATAAATTTGTACTTACGTGCACTATAATTGTAGTATGGTTAAGCATGACCAAGTATCTTCTTTCAAAATATCAAAAACACAATTCTTTCCAAGTATATACATTTGACTTGGTTCATGTTTTAATGACATCAAGTAGATGTTAGACATTTCCTCTATCAGCCTTGACATCCTTTTGTTTGCACAACTTTTTTTTTGTTTGCACATCCAATACAAATTTCTCATCTATGTCTAACTAATTTAAATTTGGGTGGATGATTACATTCATTGATTTCAATTGTTGCATCATAAAATTTGGGTGATGTGGTAGGTACCACGTCACCTTGACATGAGGTCCCTTTTTGCTTACACTATCATTAGCATTAACATCACTGTCATTAAACTTTTAGCGCAACTCTCCACACTTTGGGCACTCATTCAACTTTTCACAATATTTCATGTATAATATGAAACCACTACCTAATGCATGTATTTTGATATAGTCTAAACCCATTGGAAACAATATCTTCTTGGCCTCATAATTACAGTTCGACAACATGTTACCTTTTAGAAGCACGTTTTTCAATAATTCAAGCAATTTAGTGAAACTTTTATCCGTCCACCAGCTTTTTTCCTTCAAATTAAACAATCTTAGCACCACTGATAATTGTGTAAAATTTGTGCACCTCGGATATATCGGCTCTTCCTTGTCACTACATGAAGTATCATGGATATGGGCTCTCCTAAAAGAATCTTTTCGAATGTCATGCATCACATCTTCTAGTCGATCGTCCATATCTATATCAACTTCATGTTTATGTGACGCACTTGGTTTTTTTCACTTCACCATGCCATGTCCATGTGTATAATGTTGACAAAATTCATCATAATATAAATGATTGAATATTTTTTTCTTTCCATGTTTTTTTGCATTGTTGGAAAAAATACTAGGACGATGAAAAATTCCTTTATCGTCAAGAATTTTTATGTCAGCGAATTCAAGAAATTCAACCACTCCATTCTCATACTCCAAACTTAATCGATTAGTTTTCATCAAATATGGTCCATAACTATGTATATTTCCCGAAAATAAAATTAAAATCCTACAAAATCATGTGTTTTGAATGAAAACTTTGCTATGTTCAAAACTTTTTTAAGTCACGTTGTAATATCGAAACATTTCTAGGTCACATTGTAATAAATTTACACCTATACCAAACCTTCAATCTAAACAACAACAACAACAACAACATTAAACCTTCAATCTCAACAAAAAATACATTAAACCTTTTAATAACACAACAATAACAGCAAAATTAATAAAATCATTAAATATTCAATCTTAATAACAACATAATTAAACCTTTTACTTAACACAACATCAACAACAATAACTAACATAACTAAGTTACATGCATGGATAAAGTGATTTACATACTGAAAACTTCAATCTCAACAAAAATTTAAATATTAAACCTTTTTCTTAACACAACTGTTTGGAAATAATGTGGATATGAGTAGATCTAAAGGTTAAAAATCCAGATTCAAAAATAATTACTTTTTACAAAATCGGAGTTAAAGCGCAGAAGCAAAATGTGATGAATGAAAGAAAACTGATTAGTTGTTTTCAGATTTTGGCCATGAGCTAAGAAAATTTAAGCTTGCATTTGCCACTTATGGCATTAACTTGTTTGGTAACCTGATTACTAACCATATTTCATGGCCAATTTTTCACAAAATTTACAATCTATCTTTGTGGTTGTATATGAATCGCAAATCTATGATGTTATTTATGTTGATTTTTGGTCCAAAACAACATGGAAACGATATAGATGCTTGTCTAAGGCCATTGATTGAAGATTTAAAAGTTTTGTCGGGGGAAGGAGTTGTGTTGATGACGCGTATTTGGGTAAAATGTTTAATATGTGTGCCATGTTATTTTGCACAATTAATGACTTTTATGCATATGGTAATTTTTCTGGGTACATCGTTAAGGAATATAAATCATATTCATCTTGTGCGTTGAAAGTTTTTAAGACTTAATCATCCATATCATAAATAGAAAAAGACTTTTAACAGTGAGTCGAAGTTTGGTATGGCTTCAAAGCTCTTAACCAAGGAGGAAATTTGTAAACGACAACAAAACATTAATGTTGTCTTTAGAAAGAACCAAAAAGGGAAAATGGAGAAAAATATATGGAAAAAGAGGTCAATGTTCTTTGATCTTCCATATTGGTCTAGCCTCGATGTAAGACATTGTCGTGATGTTAAACACGTGGAGAAAAATGTGTATGATATTTTGATCGAAACATTTCTCAACATTCAAGGAAAGACAATAAATGGTTAGAAATCTCGTGTAGATATAATGAAAATGGATCTAAGAAAAGAGTTAGCCCCAAAAGAAATATGTAAGAGAACATATTAACCCCAACATGTCACTCTCTGTGTAGAAAAGAAAAAAAAGTTTTTGCGAGTGTTTGCAGGGTATCAAAGTTCCCCAAGGGTACACATCGAATGTCAAGAAACTTATACCAATGAAAGTGTCATACCCCAAATTTTGACCACTAAGATTCCCCTCATTGTGCAAATAATCATCACAATATGGATGTACCTTCATGCCTCATCAATCTCCTCAAAGATGGTTGAGCATTCACTACAATCAAGAACTAGGGTTTTAAGCCCTCTCAAAGCACTTAGACAAAGGATCAATCAATAAATGACATGATCTTCAACTCGTCTAACCTCTTAAACACCCATAAAGGATCAAGAGGACTCCCACATCAAGAATCAAGCACAAAGTTGCAACATTCCAAGTGGATCAAGCCTCAAGATCGCCAGTGTCACCAAATTAGGGTTTTGGTCGACTGAGGCCTCCAGATGAAAATTTTCATCTGAACATGAGCCAAGGCTTCAAAACATAACCCAAGATACTCCAAGGGACCTCATGGACCCAATCATCAAGTCAATTTAACCTCAGGGGATGCATTTACCAAAAATCAGGAATTAGGGTTTCTTGACCTAATTCACTCCTAAGTTGACTTTTGGGACAAAACCTGAGCTAAGAACTTAAGACATGATTTGAGGGTCTCAAATACACCATATTGATCCATTTGCCGCAACGGATTGATCCAAGAAGCCTGATTCACAAGTTTCAATTTCATCTGGACCACAACTAGGGTTTTGAGGAAAAAGTCAACTGTGCCTTTGACTTTTGGCCAGGACATGCTTCCAAACCTTGGGACATGATTCAATATACCCTATAACACCTATGGAACCCGTCCATTAGGTTTGATTTAGGTCAAGGACTTGATTTCACAAAGGATCGCACAGTTTGGATTTCATCCGATAAAAAGTCAACTGTGCACAAAATCAAGTTTGACTTTTTGGAATTTTTCACAAATATGGTTCCCCTAAGTCAAAAATAATGTTAATGTATGGTATTGATCATCATCCATCAAGAAAATCAAGAAAAGTGAGGTTTCTTGCAAAAGGGGCAACCTTGAGAAACCAAAATTTTTCTAAGTTATGGAATAAAAGTGGTTTTGGTACCAACTTCCAAGGACCATAACTTGAGATCCAAGTAACCATTTTGGGTGATCCAAAGCTGGATTTGTAGGTCTTGCTACACTCTACAAAAGCTTCAACCACCTCCAACTCCAATTCTTTATGGATTTTGAGTTATGGATTGGATCAAAATCACTAAAAAACATGAAAAATGCATTTTTTCCAACACTTAGAAGAAATTCTGCCCAAGGCAGATTTCAAGTGAAACACCAAAACTTGAGGCATTTTTTCACACGGTTGCAAGATGAATCAATTCAAGCACTACGCTGAAATTGGCTTTTCACATCGCACCAAAGACAGCGCTTTTTGGACAAAGTGCTGCTATAGGTCTTTAAAAAATTTCGCTAAAAAAAAGCGCTGTAAAAGACAGCCTTTAGAAAGCGCTTTTTAAAAGCGCTGTTAAATGTCCTAAATGGAAGCCACCTTAGAAAGCGCTTTTTGAAAAGCGCTCTTATAGGTTAACCTTAGAATGCGCTTTCAGAAAGCGCTGCTATAGGTCTTAAATTCTCCTCACTTTAGAAAGCGCTTTCTAAGGGAAGCGCTCTCATAGGTAGCACTTAAGAAAGCGCTTTTTGAAAGCGCCCTCTAAGGTCATTTATGAATTAAAATATAAAACACATTTCATATCATTTTCATAAACTTCTTTTCATTTTCTGCTCTCGACCGTTTCTTTCTGCTGAAACCCTTGCGTTCAATCGTTCTTGCATGCTTTCTAAAACCCTTGCTTTCATTGCCGTCGTTCTGAAACCTTTTCCGTCACCGTTGCCGTCGTTCTGAAACCGTTGCCGTCACCATTGCCATCGTTCATTCTTGCATTCGTGAAGGAGAAGACGAAAACGAAAAGAAGAGGTACGTTGTTGTTGTTGTTCTTGCTTCATACATTGTTCTTGCCGTCGTTGTTGTTGTTGCCATTCATTCTTGCCGTCAGCATTGCCTTCGTACTGTTGTTGTTGTCGTTCTGTTGCTATTGTTGTTGCTTCTGTTATTGTTTTATCAGAATGAATGTTTTATATAAATGTATCAAGATGAAATAGCATAAATGTTAGCATAAATGTTGTCGTTCAGTTTTTTTATCGTTCTGTTGTTGTTGTTGTTGCCGTTCAGAATGAATGTTAGCATAAATGTATCAGGATGTTGTTGTTGTTGCTTCTGTTGCTTCTGTTATCTTCTGATATATTGTTTGTGAAATAAAAACTTTATTATTTATGTATAGCATAAATGGTGTAGGTTAGTTGAATTGTGAGAGTTGTGGAATTTCAATGAGTGGCCAAACTGTTATGGACTGATGTTAGAGCTACTAGTGAAATTTGAGATGATTAGTAAGCTAATTGTTATGTTAATGTATTATTGTGAAAGTTAGTTTGATGCTGAATTGTTAGAAATTAGTTAAAAGTTTCTTTTAGAAGTTAGTAGTTATAGTTATAGAAATTTGTTATGTTAAAATTTTCTATAGTTAGTTTCTTTTAGAAATTTGTTATGTTAAAATTTTCTTATAGAAGTTAGTTAGTTTCTTCACAGAAGTTAGTAGTTATAGTTATAGAAGTTTGTTATGTTAAAATTTGTTATAGTTAGTTTCTTTTAGAAATTTGTTATGTTAAAATTTTCTTTTATTGTGAAACTAGTTATAGTTAGTTTGATTAAACACTAAAGAGTTTGTTGTTGATGAATTGGACTGTTATGACATTAGCTTGAAATTAGAAGTTAGTAGGTTATATAGAAAAAAGAATAAATGGTGAATTAGTTATGGTATATGTGTCATACCCCAAATTTTGACCACTAAGATTTCCCATCATTGTGAGAATCATCATCCCAATATGGAGGAACCATCATACTTCATCAGTCTCCCCAAAGATGGGTGAGCATCCACTACAATCAAAATTAGGGTTTCTAGCCCTCTCAGAGCCTTAGGCAAAGGATCAATCAAGGAATGACATGATCTTCAACTTGTCTAACCTCTCAAACATCCACAATGGATCAAGAGGACTCCCACTTCAAGGATTAAACACAAGGTTGCTCCCTTCTAGGTGGATCAAGTCTCAAGATCGACAGGGTCACCAAATTAGGGTTTTGGTCGACCAGGTCCTCCAAATGGAAATTTTTCATCTGGGCACAAGCCAAAGTTCCAAAACATAACCTAATATACTCCATGGAACCTCATGGACCCAAACATCAAGTCAATTTGACCTCAGGGGATGCATACATCAAAAATCAGGAATTAGGGTTTCTTGACCTAATTCACCCCTAAGTTGACTTTTGGGACAAATCATGAACCAAGACCTCAAGAGAGAGTTTGAGGGTCTCTAATGAACTATATTGATCCATTTGGAACAATGGATTAATCCAAGAAGCTTGAGCAACAAGTCTCAAACCCACAATTAGGGTTTTAAGGGAAAAGTCAACTGTAACTTTGACTTTTGACCAGGACATGCTCCCAAACCCTAGGACATGCCTCAATATACCCTATGACACCCATGGAACATGTCCATCAAGTTTGATTTAGATCAAGGACATGATTTCCTGTAGAATTGCACAATTTGGAATTCATCTGATAAAAAGTCAATTGTGCACAAAAGTCAACTTTGACTTTTTGAGATTTTTCACCAAAATGGATTTTTAACCCTAAAATGATGTTAATGTATGATTTGAATCATCATTCATCAAGAAAAATCAAGAAAAGTTGGATAACTTGTAAAAGGGGTAACCATAAAAACTTAGAAAATTTTCTAAGTTAAAAATAAAGTGACAAAGGTACCAACTTTGGAGGACCATAACTCCTAAACCACAAGGCCATTTTCTCTCATCCAAAGATGGATTTGTAGCCCTCATTACCCTCTACAAAAACTTCAACTAGACCTAACTCCAATTCATTAAGGATTTTGAGTTATGGAGTGATCAAAATGGTTGAAAAATGAAAATGTCATTTTTTTCCAACACTTAGTGAAATTTTCACTAAGTCCAAATCTGCCTTCACTTTTTGCCAAATGTAGGGGGATTTTTCACTTGGATTCAAAAGAGATCAAAACCAAACATGTTCAAACAGTTGTTGTATGATGTAAGGGCTTTCCAAAATGACCAAGAACATTGCCAAATTCCATTTGAGTCATGAGATATGACATTGGAAAGTTGCCTTGCTGAAATCTGTCAAGGCAAGGCAGAATTTGCAACTTTGCTCGATTTGCCAAAATCAGCCAAATCCAATTGCTCCTATCCACTTGGACACCTCAGAGGGTTGAATCTAAAGGGGACAATCACTGAGCCAAGTCTCCAAAGTCCATGGAACAAGAAATAGCATGTTGAACCTAGAATGGCCAAAATAGGGACAAGACTTCAAATTTGGATTGGAGCATTCAATGGAAGCATCAAGGTGGCATGGACTGAGCCATTCTCATCTAAAATCAGTCAAGACTTATCCAAGACCAAGGGAACCAAAGCTCTGTGCCCTAACCTCTAGTCAATGGCTAGAGGAGACTTGAAATGCCATTGGAAAACATTGGCCAAACCTACTTAGCAGCTGCCATTCACTATTCCTTGCAAAAAAAACTTGCTCTAATATAAATAGAGCTCAATTGTGATCAGTTTGAGTACACCAAAGCCATCTAACAGATGTTTTCCTCAAAATCTCTTTCTCTTGGCAAAAATGCCTTTCTTAGCAAGGTAGCTATCGGGTTTTGAGTTTGAGGGCTTTTCCAATCAAACCAATCACTCACACACCTCACATACATCACATATGAGCTGATCAAACACTTAGATCACTTCTGAAACACCAATTTCACAAAATCACCAGCTGGTTGCTCAAATTTTCAATCAAGTTGCAGCTGAGGTACCACAAATTGTTCCAGCCATTTTCAATCAGGTCCAAGCATTCAAACACACACCATAGGGTGTAGGGAAGCTGTTCAGATCATCACCACTCATCTGTAACACCTCCAAATCAAAAATCACATTGCACTTGCTGTCACGGCCTAGAGGTAAGCACATACTTGATCATCTCTCAATCTATGCATATTTCCTCGCACAATAATTTGGCCATATGTTCATAATCATGCATGGAATGTTTCCCCTCAATAAATTGCATTGTTTGAATCGTGTATCAAAAATCCTAGCCTTCATGCAAAAATTAGGGTTCTTGAGGATTTTTCGTGATTTCTTGTTGTATGTTTAATTTAAATGAAATTAATTGACATAAACATGATCGTGAGGTTGAGACGAGCATAATGATATGTGGATTGCATGATATGATTACGTATTCAGTGAGATTGGATGGAAAACGCAAATCAGCCAAACCCAGAAAAACGCGCGTGTTCTTGCTTGTGTTCTTGGCGCATTTTTCATAAATTCAAATATTTGAATTTTGTGATTTTGTTTAATTGATTCAAAAATTAATTTCTCTCTGAGTTTTAATGATTTTGAGTTGATTCTTTTTTTAATAATTCACAAAAATGTTAAAATATTTTATTTTCCCAAAAAATCCCAAAAATATTATTTATTTCATATAATTGATATTTTTGCAAAGATTTAATATTTTAATTGTTTTTGACATTTTAAATATTTTTTCTACATTGATTTTGCAACTTTTAATGCTTTCTAATTATTTTGTAGGTCAATACTTAATTTTTGAAGCATTAATCCAAGATCACAATTTGTTTTTCATATGTTAAACAATTTTGATCTTTTTAATTGAATTTTTATTCAATTAAATACATTTTTGAAAACAAATTAGGGTTTTTGGATTAATTCAACCCTCATAAATCATTTTCAACACTCTTTGGGCCTCTAATAGAGTGTAAGACCCAATCCTTTTTTTTGACCAAATCCTTTTGGGCCTCAGTGTATTGTATAAGTCCCGATACCGTCAAAAACCAACAGCGCGATCGTCGCCTTTTCAAAATAACCTTGGGCCTCTGCTTGAGCTATAAGACCCATTCAAAACACTTTGGGCCTCTATTAGAGTGTAAGACCCAATCCCCTTTTAACCAAAACATTTTGGGTCTCACTTATTGTATAAATCCCTCTGCGTTAAAAGAAAACCTCGGCGCGATCGCCATTTTAAACGGAAAAATCAAATGGGCCTACCCTCGTGTTATAAGCCCCACTCTTTTTCTTTAAACTTTTTGGGCCTCTTGAGAGAGTGTAAGACCCATCCCTTTGTACAGAAAACTTTTTGGGCCTCAGTCACTTGTATAAGTCCCTCTGTACAAATTCAAACAGTGCGCTCACTGATAAAACCCTGGGCCTCTCCTTGAGCTGTAAGCCCCAAACCTTTCTTTTTCAAAGCACTTTCTCCTTTGATTTTGAATATACTGTTGTTTTCAATCTTTCTTTGTTGAACAACTAACCAAACAGCATGGAAGCTCTACAACCGAGTAAGTGGTTATTGCTTTCATTTACCATTTTCATATACATATAACTGTATTGTGGGGCTGTTTCACTGTAAGTCTTCTTTCATAAACTCATATCAACTGTGTAATAATAGTATAGATATTTCGAGTTTCCCCGGCAACTACGTCTAGAACTAAGTGACGCCGTTTCGTTTATTCGTAGAAATAGACAACTAGATCCCCAATAGGATCACCAGATACAGTCTTCTCTTCGGCTGTCCTCATTAGGAAATGTCAAGAGACTCTACTCCCCAAGATGAATGTATTCTCCGTGAATGGCATCTTTGAGTTTCTTCCAAATTCTCGAACTTTCCTGACTTTGATCTATTCTCGGTGAATAGCATTGCCTTGAATTTCTCGGGGTTTGGGGACCCACGGGCTTCTTAAAAGCATCTGCCTCCTCTTGGGCATCCTACAAGGACCCACAGGCTTCCTAAAAGCAACCCCGCCTCCTCTTGGGCATCGTACAAGGACCCTACGGCTTCTTAGAAGTATTCACAGCCTCCTCTTAGGCTTCGTATAATGATCTCTTCCCCCAGGAATGATAGCCTTCTCTTGGGCTTCGTACAAGGACCTCTCAGGCTTCTTAAAAGTTTCCAGCCTCCTCTTGGGCTTCGTACAAATTGTCCCGACGACCTCCTAGAGGTATAGGAACAGAACCTAGTCATCTGCATAGAGCAGTCATGTCGTAGAGTCTACTACTGTTTCTCAAAGCATAGTACAAAAGATGAAACTCTAGACTTGGACAGTCTAACTTCCTTGAGTCTCAAAGACATTCTCAAGTGACTCATTCGTTAAATAGGAAGGAAACCCGTAGACTCGGATAGTCTCAATACCCTTCGAATTTCCCGCTTCCTTAAAGAACAGAAATATCCCTGATCCTTGAATCAAATCCATGAGTACAGTGTTGCTCATATAAGAACTGATTTTCTCTTCTACAATCAGTATATTGGACCTGTCACTCAACTGAAACAGCCACCATGGCCTCCTCTTGGGCTTTGAACAATGATTCTCCTCAGCAGAGTCAAACAACGTTTAGCCTCTCTCTCGGGCTTTGTATGAGACACATATAGTCAATCACCCCAATAGCCTCCATCTCGGGCTTTGTACGAGATACAAAAGGGTTCTTATCGTGCCAAACAAACAATAGCCTCCATCTCGGGCTTTATACGAGATACAAAAACACTCTCTTATTGAGTCAAACCTTTTTGCCTCTCTCTCGGGCTTTGTACGAGACACATATTAGCCTCCTCTTAGCCTTTATATAAGAAAACCACTGGTTGATCCAATCAACCTTTTAGCATCAAAGATGTGCCTCATTCACAGTACATAAACATCAACAACTCCTTCCCTTTCATCTAATCGCTGTAAGCGGCAAGCCTCTGGATCATCTACATCCATGCCACTGTCCCTCTTTTAGCATGAGAAATTCCTAAGGAAAGATAGCATTGCTCTACACTGAGTTAAAGTCTTCTCCTTCAGGTAAAAACCTCCTTTAGAGGAAATTATGGCATTGCTAGGATCCGCGTATCCCGGTTAAAGTAATTCTCCTTTCTAACAACAGTTGTGACAAACAACCCCCTCTTTAGAGATGACAAATTCTCTCTAAAGTGGAGACTTTTCAGCTTCACATCTTGGGCTTCGAACAAGATACAAATAAACTCTTCAGCTTCACATCTTGGGCTTTGATCAAGATACAAATCACCTTTCGCTTCACGTCTTGGGCTTTGAACAAGACACCAAAAACACCCATTTCCTCCCATAGAATAGGAGGAACTACGAACGCTCTGATTTCCCTGTTTCGGTAAACGGGAATACGTAGGCATAAGATTGAAAGAAAAATCTTAGCGAGCACAATCAACAAAAAACCCAAATCCCATACTCTCACATTCAAAAGCAACAGTCCTAACATCCTAAACACTTGTTCCCCGCCAGAAGATCCTAGAAAGAAAGAAGAACCGTATTGGTGAAAATATAAATAACCAGTACAAGGGCCCCCCACATTGACAGCATTCGTAACCTAACAGACCGCTGTTTAAACTCAGTATGCAAGCAGGGTTAATTGGAGACATCTATTTCCCTTCCTTATTCAGCTTTAATAGGATAAAAAATGAATCGACCTGTAGTTTAAGCTCAAACCGCAGAGAGCGACCAGCGCTTAAGAACCGCGTCCAAAATCGCTCGCTACAATATGAAACCATCCAAGTTAAGTTCCTGTAACATAAATATATGGCCATAACCAATCACAACATTGCTATTATATAGTGACTAACTATATATATTGAGAAAGAGTACTTACTTTTGAGGCCACTATGTAGGTGTTTACCTCTAATTGTTGCTTGTTTGTGATTACATGTTGCCACTTATCAAGTTATGACTCATAATTGGTCAATTAATGATATTTCATTTTATGATGCGTGTACAGGGGGATCTTGGTAATTCTAACCTATCTGGACACTGTGTGGGTCTAGAAGTTGTTTACATCTCTAAAGGTAATTAGTTGTTCTCTCTCGCCTCTGTAATTAGTAGTGCTTTGAATGAACTGATATGATGGAGTTACTAACTTATTGAATTTACTATATATAGGGGTTACTTGTGATCAAAGTGTGAAAGTCAGATCGTTTCCCTACAGGTAAATATTTTTTATTTTTGTTTTTGTTTAGTTTAATTAGTATAACTATGGATAAGAAATGGATGTCTTCAAGTCGATTGTTGAAAGTGTACGAGAATGGGGTATCGGAATTCGTTAAGTTTGCTGTTGCGCACGCCAAAGACCCCAGTCGAATGATATGTCCTTGCTTGGGTTGTTGTTTTGGGAGTCGGGTTAACGCGGTTCAGTTGGCATCGCATTTAATGAGGAGTGGAATTGATAGAAGTTATACATGTTGGAATTTGCATGGTGAGAAAATTAACGGGAATGTTGAACCGGGGGATAATATAACCTATGCTTCAAACGACAATGGCACAGATACATACGATTCTGATCGAGTCGAAGAGATTGGAGAAGCACTTGAAGAAGATCTTAAGGATTATCCCAAAATGTTTGAGAGGTTGGTAAGCGATGCAGAGAAATCGTTATATAATGGTTGCACCAAATTCACAAGATTGTCTGCGGTATTAAAGTTGTACAACTTAAAGGCGACCAATGCATGGTCGGATAAAAGTTTCACAGAGTTATTGGCCTTTATGAAAGATATGCTTCCAGAGGATAATGTTCTTCCCAATCAAATATATGAGGCTAAAGCGCGGTTCCGGTTTGAAAGATGCTAGTGACAAAGCTAGTATCAATTGTCAAAATAAAATTCCCGAAGTAATTAGCACATATTTATTTTAATTGACCTTTATACACATTAACAGTTACATATTTATTATTGCTTCAGGGCATTTCATCTTGCCAGCTGTATTTGTCGTTACCGACTTATCGCATGGTTGGCAAGGGAAAAGTTCATAACCATGTGGGAGAGTTACTTCACCATCAACCGCTCCCTCATGGACATCTGAAAGTTTCGGTTGATATCGCTTTAGATACGGATGCGGTACTACCCATACCTGACTCGGTTTCAGAGCTTACATTGCAGCGAGATGCAATAGGTTCGTTTGTTACATGGCCGTTAGACCTCATTTCCATAGATAATGAGGTATGTTGAAAACCATTACGAATCTCTTAGTATTCAAATGTCAAATCTAAACGATTATGAAAATCATTCTGAACCATTACTTACATTTTTTTTACATGGTAATGTTAGACTCCTACAAAACCCGCAGCTAAGAATAAAGGGGTTTTGCGGCAAAATGAGTCTGTTGAATCACAAAGAGAGGTACATTTTAAGTGTTATTCTATTAACCGAATTCAAAAGTTTCAAGATTTTCTACTTTACCTAACTTATATGATTGTTAGGTTCCTGCTCAAGTTTCACAACAGGCCAGCAAGAAAAAAGCTCCTACTAGGACCGTGCAGGCAAAAAGAGCTCCTCCTCGCTTTCAATCGTGTCTAGAAACACTTATGGCAATGTCAGATTTGATGGATGGTGCTATTCATCAAATAGACATGGACGAAGGTGTTTTTGGTTTTCCTCATTCCGAGATAATCGGAAGAGAGGACATGGAGCAGATTTTCAAGCATATTGAATTAGGCATCGGTGTTATGCATTCATACATTTGGTACTCCGATCAATCTATTATTTATTTAGTTGAACAATTTATTTACACATTTCAATGAAAATAGTCTAATGTTTATTATGTTTTTATTTAAGGTGCTTGTATGAAAAATTGATGCGGGGGACAGAAATGTCAACAGATTCCGTTTCTTCTCTTGCACCCTTGTCAATGCACCGACAATTGGTATGAATGCACTTTCAGTAAGAGACCACTTGACTGAGAGATTTATGGCCAGCAAGACAGAAAGTTTGTTTCTTTTACCGTATAATACTGGAAACGAGTAAGATTTTCATTCTAATATTTAATTTGTATCTTTTGCGTAGAAATTATCCACCTAAACTTTTGTTATATTTTACAATGGACACTGGTTGTTGGTTGTCATTAATCCAACAAGAGAAATGATCTATTATCTGAATTCATTGGATACTGATTGGTCAACATATCAGGATATGAAGGATGTGGTTGATACGTAAGTGAGATTGTTCGAAATATTCGTGTGTATTTGTATATTTAATTATTTCTGTGAGATTGTTCTAAATTTACGTTTTTCTTTTATAGAGCAATACTCGTATACCGAGCACAAAGAGAATCTCGAGTAGCACGGGCTAAAGCAACCAACGTTACATGGGTCAAAGTGGAGGTATATTAATTTTCACAATGTTGCTTATTAGTGATGCTACTTGATAACACAAAACAACTATATATTAATTCTTATTTGTTTGTCTATGTGTAGTGCCCCTCGTCGGCGTAATGGCATAGACTGCGGGTATTTCGTTTTGAGGTTTATGAGAGAAATCCTTCAAATGGATCGATTAGAGATTCCTATTACAGTATGCATGGATTTATAACTTAGGATTTATTTTAATATTTATCGGATATGTCATATAATTTATTATTTTTAACTAAATCGTGCATATTTTGTTTTGTTATGTAGTACTTTGATGAATACGCGTGTTCTCATTACACGAAGGATAAATTGCAAGAAATTAAGGAGGAATTGTGCGAATACCTTATTGAAAAAAGAATCCTATATAAGGTATAGTATAGGATTATGGGATTATGTGAATGTATAGTTTTGTGGATGGTTTATTTTATGGGATTATATAGTTTTGTGAATGGTTTATCCCCTTTATGTGTTTTTTCAAGAAAAAGCGCTGTCTAAAGGCCCCCTTTAGACAACGCTTTTTACGAAAAAAGCGTTGTCTAATGTATACTTTAGAGAGCGCTTTTTCATAAATAAAAAGCGCTGTCTTTACCTACAACAGCGCAACCTTAGGCAGCACTTTTAAGCCCTGTCTAAGGCCTAATAAAGCGCTGTCTAATGTCTTGTCTGGTGTAGTGAAGGTGTAAACATCAAAGTTATTGTGCATATTGCTAGCAATTCAAAGAGTCCATCAGCATGAAAAAACTCCATGGAAACCAAGAGATATGGCAGCCCAAAGTCATGCTGCTGCAACTATTTTGAAAAAACCAGTTTGCATGTTTTCTTGCTTTACACGATTTCTGAGTCAAAGCCAAGGATCACTATGCAACATTTATCCAATGTGATCATGATCCATCTGATCAAACCTGCAAAGCTGAGTCAAGAAGCCAAAAGGAATTCCAACTTGAAGTAATGGCTTTTTGTCACATTATGCCTTGAATTCAAAGGCATTTATGTGCAATATGGCACTTTCAATAAAGCTACTCTCCTCAGTCAAGATGCTCACTTAAAAAACAATTAAAACATCTGAAGAATGTGGATTTGGTCAATACATAGCCTTGCTCTTGGGAGAGGCTAGTCTGCCTTGCTTGAGAAGTAAGCACACCTTGCCAAAAATGCATTTAGTGAGCTCTTATCCATTGCTGCAGCACTATTCCACCAAGACAAACTTACTCACCTATAAATAGAGCTCTTTGTTGATCACTCAGAGTACCCCAAAGCAGCTTAAACATTGCTTTCTCTCATTTCCTTCTTATACACCAAATTTCATTGTTCTTGAGAAAGAACTATCGGGTTTTGAGTTGGAGACCAATGCAACTCAAACCAATGGTTCACACACCTCATACACAACATATAGGAGGGATATAAACCATTGCATTCAATATGTAACATCAGAATCATCAAATCATACCTCAATTACTCAAAATTATAAGGCAATGGCAGGTTGGATCAAATTGGTCAATCCAGAGGTTTTCCAATCAACCTAAACATTCAAACACATCCATTGAGGTTCAAGGAAGCTGTCCAAATCATTGGAACTCATCTGTAACACCTCCAAACCAGAATTCGACTTTCACTTGCAGAGGTAAACCTTAAACAGTCAAACTCAATGACTCATGCATCATAAACATATTTTCAAAATACCGTTGTGTTTCTGGATGTTTGTAGATCATTTACCCTCAATCAATTGTTGTTTACAGTTCGTGTATAGGATTTCATTATGTTCATGCAAGTTTTATGGTTCATCAGGTTTTGTCATATTATGTTTTGATTCACTTAATTTCAATAAAATTGAATATTTCCATTGTATTCCTTGCCTGAAAGCGCATGATTTTCATATTTGGATCATGTGAAATGGTTGAGAAACGAGTGAGATAGGAGGCTTCACGTATTTGGCTCAAGGAAGAAGATGGCCATGGCGTCATTCTTCAGGTTTTCAAAACCAACCTTTCTATATATTATTCAGCCGCCATATTATAACTGAATTGGCATTGCGCCCTAGTGGAAACACTAGTATGTGTGTGTATGAGCGAGTGAGAGGTCTGGGGTTCGAATCCCCCTCGCCCCAAACCTTTTGTTTTTTTAACTATTTTCAAAGGTTTGTTTCATATATTATACACACTTGCCATTCTCTTTCAGCCCACACACATGGCTCAGATGGCAAAATTTTACACTCTCCACCCCCTAGGGCGTGATTTCAAACCTTGGGGGGGGGGGGGGGGGGGGGGCATTTCTATTTTTTTACCACTTGTTTCTTTGACATTTTTTCATTGTCTTGTTAATTCATTCCAAAATTAATTTATCTCTCAATTTTAATTCTTTTTAATTGATTCTTTTTTTTTTTGAAAATTCACAAAAATATTAAAATATTTTGTTCCATGAAAATTTTATAAAAATATTATTTATTTCTTATATTTGATATTTTTATAAAGAATTATATTTTTATTTTGTTTTAAACATTAAAAATATTTCTTTCTCATCAAATATTTTTAAATCATCCCATGAATGAAACATGATTTTCCAAATATAAATCCAAGATCACAACCTTTTTTCATATATTTGATTATTTTAATTGAATTTTTAATTCAATTAAAATACATTTAAAAACCAAAAATTAGGGTTTTGATAACTCACCCTAACAAATCTTTTCAAACTTTTGGGCCTCTAATAGAGTGTAAGACCCAACCCCCTCTTGTAAATAAATAATTTGTGCCTCAGTCATTGTATAAGTCCCGATACGATTTTAAAATCTCGGCGCGGTCGTCGCCTTTTAAACAAAAATCACCTGGGCCTCTCCTTGAGTTGTAAGCCCTATCACTTGTATATAAAATAAACTTTGGGCCTCTAATAGGGTGTAAGACTCATTCCTTGTAAATAATAACCTTTTTGGTCCTCAGCCATTGTATAAGACCCACTGTGTTTTCAAAATCTCGGCGTGATCGTCGCTTTTTCAAAACATTTTCATCTGGGCCTACCCTTGTGTTGTAAGTCCCATTTCTTTTCTTTTTTAAACCTTTGGGCCTCTCCTTGAGTTGTAAGACTCATCCCTCTGTACAGAAAACCTTTTTGGGCCTCAGTCATTGTATAAGCCCTAGTACAATTTACAAAACAACGGTACGATTACTGTTTTTCACCTGGACCTCTCCTTGTGTATAAGCCCCAACAATCTTTTCAAAATAACTTCCCTCTTGATTTAGGTTCAAATCCATAGTTGTTGTCAAAACTTTATTTAATTTCTTGAACAACCAACCATACAGCTGTTACAATGGAAGCTTGCTCGCCTGTAAGTTTTAACAGCTTTCATTTACTTGCTTTCATATATATATATACATATATATATATATATATATATATATATATATATATATATATATATATATATATATATATATATAATTGTATTGTTGGAAGCTTGCTCGCCTATAAGTTTTTATCAACTTTCTTTACATGCTTTCATATATATATAGGCGAGCAAGCTTCCAGCAATACAATTATATATATATATATATATATATATAACTGTATTGCTGGAAGCTTGCTCACCTGTAAGTCCTTCTTTCATATCCTTTTAAATACTTGTCATATATCAACTGTATATATACTTGTATATCTGCTTAGAGTTTTCCCCGACAACTAGGTCTAGAACTAGGTAAAGCCAGTTGGTCACTCTTAAATACAGTTAAAACTAGATCCCCATAGGATTTCCAGATACAGTCTTGCCTTTTCTTGGGCTTAAGCAATATGGAACAAAGAGAAAGGCATTATTCCCGGTGAAACTTTTCTCAGACTGTCACTATTAGAAATTGTCAAAGAAATTCATTCCCCATAGAGGATTAATTCTCCGTGAAACCTCTCTTGAATTTCTTCAAACCCTAGAACTATTCATTAAAGAAAAGATTATTCTCAGTGAAACTTTTCTTGAACTCTTCTTAAGTTTGGACCCACAGGCTTCCTAAAAGCATCCCTGCCTTCTCTTGGGATTTGTACAAGGACCCTCTGGCTTCTTAGAAGTTCTCATGCCTTCTCTTGGGCTTAATACAAGGACCCTGAAGACCTCTTAAAGGTATAGGACTGAACTTAGTCATCCTTTGCTAGAGCAGTCTTTCTTGAGTCAAAACCTCAGACCAATTTAGGGTTGATTCTCATCCCTTAAAACACCAGCCTCCTCTTGGGCATTATACAAAGATAAATTCTTCCACACCAGTAGACTTGGACAGTTTAATCCCCTCTTGGATCTCAAAGACATTCTCAAGTTCCTTACAAACATCGGAGAAACCCTGGTCATTTTTTATCAATCTCCAGCAAAGTTAAAACCCATGGGTTCTAAAACCCAGTGTTTCTCCTAAAAATCCCTTAGCCAGGGTCAGTTTATCATCAGTATAACACTATCCCAAATTAGAACCTCAAGGCATCTGATATCTCAACCCTTTTCTAAACCCTCAGCAAGATTTGATTCCCCATTTGGACCTGCCTCTGGATCTCAATAATCCTCAGCAGAAGACAACCTCCTCTTATGCTTTGTATAAAGATTTCTTTCTTTGTTCTTCCCCGGCAAAGTTAGCCTCCTCTTAGGCTTTGTATAATGATCCTTCCTTTCCTTAGCATAGTCAGCCTCCTCTTGGGCTTTGTACAATGATTTTCCCCAGTTGAGCAAACCTCTTCAGACTCTCTTATTGAGTCAATCACCTTTCCACACTCTCTTGTTGAGTCAAAGGTATAAAACAAAAGCACTCTCTTGTTGAGTCAACCCTTTCAGCCTCAATCTTGGGCTTTGTACAAGACAGATAAAAACACTCTCTTGTTGAGTTAACCTTTTTCAGCCTCAATCTTGGGGTTTGTACAAGACACCATATAAATTTCCCTAAGCAGAGTCAATCCTCTCTTCAGCCTCAATCTTGGGCTTTGTAAAAGATATATAATACTCTTCAGCAGAGTCAAACTTCTTTCAGCCTCAATCTTGGCCTTTGTACAAGGCACCTTAATTAAATATCCTCAGGCGAGTCAGTAAAAATCTCATTTTTAGCCTCAATCTTAGGCTTTGTACAAGACAGATAAAGATTTCTTTCCCACATAGTCAGTCTTCTTTTCAGCCTCAATCTTGGGCTTTGTACAAGACACATACAACCCTCCCCAGCGGATTCAAAATCCATTTTAGCCTCAATCTTGGGCTTTGTACAAGACAGACAAAATATTTTCCCCGGAAAGTCAAACTTTTAGCCTCCTCTTAGGATTTGTATGATGATATCCCCAAAAGTGTCAGTCTCTTTTTAGCCTCAATCTTGGGCTTTGTACAAGACAGATAAACACTCTCTTGTTGAGTCGGTCTTTTCTAGCCTCCTCTTAGGCTTGGTATAAGGACTTTCCCAGTGGAGTCAATCAATCTCTAAGCTTCAACCTTGGGCTTTGATCAAGGCACACAAAAATCAACATCCCCTCAGAGGAAATCAAAATCTCTATAGGAAAACATTTCTCTGTGTTATCACATATCAAAACAGATAACTCAAAACAAACCTTAATCCCAGATAACTGCTGTAAGTGGCACACTTGTTGATTCAAATATCCAAGTTGTCGTCCATCTCTTATCCTGGTAAAACACTTTCTTCCATCTAATTGCTGTAAGTGGCAAGCCTCTGGATTATTTACATCCACGCCACTGTCCCTCTCTTAGCATGAGAAATTCCTAAGGAAAAATGGCATTGCTCTACACTGAGTTAAAGTTTTCCCCTTCGGGACAGCACCCCTATAAAGGAAATTATGGCATTGTTGGATTCATATATCCCAGTTAAATTAATCCTCCTTTATAATCAGTCACTCAACAGTTGTGATAAATAGACGAGATGCCTCCCCTTAGAGATGACAAATTCTCTCTCAGTCAAACCTTTAGCTTCAATCTTGGGCTTTGAACAAGACACAAATACTTCTTTTAGCTTCAATCTTGGGCTTTGAACAAGACACCAAAACATCTTTTTTTTCCTCCCATAGAATAGGAGGAACTACGATTGCTCTGATTTCCCTGCTTCTTTAAACGGGAATACGTAGGCATAAGATTGCGAAATCTTAGCGAGCATACCAATCAAAAACCTTAGGTCCAGTACCTTCATACCAATCAAAAACTTTAGGTACAGTACCTTCACACATACTAATCAAAACTGAGGTCTGATACCTCACCAAAATCATCAAAAGCTCTCTCTCTCTCTCTCTCTCTCCCAAACAAGAAACTTTCCCAACCCATCAACAGATAAACACCATCAAGTACAAAGCAGAACGTAAAACTAACAACCTGTGGATAACCACATATAGGATGGGTAATTGATAACTCCCCATTGTATAACCTGACCCCAAACTCCCCGAATCTCTTTAAGCGTTTGTTCAGTTAAACATTCGCGTGTAAGGTTAGTTTTACATAGCTTCCCTTTCCCTTCCAGCTTCACGGGATAAATAAGAAATCAGAAAGTAGCACCCCTTCCATACCGTTGCGGTGAGGAGGAACCCATGGCGATAAGGTGGTCGCGTCACCGACAAAAATCGCACGCTACTAAAAGATATTAAATTATGGTCTAGTTTATTTAAGATGGATGTATCTAGTAATGCGATACTTGAAGATCTCTAAAGGATATACAAAGAATCATCATCTCCTAGAAGCTTCTATTATTGAAAGGTACGACACAAAAGAAGCTATTGTGTTTTTTTCAAACTATTTTTTAGAAGGAGACTCTATAGGAATTTTGAAGTCTCGTCATGATGTAAGATATAAAGGTAAATGTACTATAGGTTTAAATGTTAAGAAAATAACCTGATATGTAGTTTTGAAAGCACATTTGTATATATTTAATAATGTTGATGAAGTTTAACCTTACTTACACTACTACAAAATATACTTATCCACTACTAGAAAAACTATTTTTTATGACAATAATTTAACCTGACATATTGTAAAAACGAGGTATAAATTTTGGACGCCCCATGTTTTTCTTTTTAAAAAAATGTGCAATATATTTTGTCGAGTGTTTTTTTTTTAAAACTAAAGGGTAAACTAATTTAGTATACATGCTTTAAATCCTAACATCTTCAAATTATGTTTTTATTTCATTAAAAGTGGCACCTTCCTGAATATTTTATAGCTTGTAACATTCTGTTTCACTTGTCTAGAACAACATAAACAGAACCCTAATGAAGAGCCCTACACAAAATAGGCCTAAACAATGAGAGTCATAAATACATATCATCCTCAATATGAAGATGATATGTGTTTAGGGCTCTCGTTTCTACTTCAGAGATCCAAAACATTTTCTTTCACTTCTTCTTCAGATATCTGGTCACTACTACAAAACGCGCAAACAACAATGTCAGGTTTACAACAGCATCATATACACCGTTGTAATAGTGCAAACTGGATGCGCGCATTTTTTAAATCTTATCAAAATGCTTTTAATGATGGTTAAAATTCCAACCGTGGTGAAATGTGAGACCTTTCACCACGAGTATTTAAAAAATCGTCATTATAGGTAGCGTTTGTTCATGGATTCAAGTCCCAGCACCAGCATTTATGGTTTTTTACATATTTTTTCAAAATGCTGACAGCCTTTCGCTACGGGTATTTAAAAAACCGTCATTATAGCCTATAGTTTAGTTTTAGGTCTTGCTCTTCAAAAAATCGGTTTTTGGGAAAATCGTCTCCTTTTTTAGATCTGTTTTGTGCGTTTGAATCAGAAAAATCGTGCGGTCATTACTCCCATACTCTAAAAGAGTTATAGGACTTCACCCTCAAAACCCAAAATTCATCTTTTTTTTCTATTTTTAATAAATTTTTTTTACTGTTTTCATAATCTCAAAAAATTCCAAAAAAATCTCAAAATTCTTATTTTACCTAATTAGATTAAATTTCCTGTTTTTAGATTTTTTTGAATTTATTTTAATCATGTCACTTCTTTCCTATTTTTTCAAAATGCTGACAGACCTTTCACCACGGATATTTAAAAAAACCGTCATTATAGGTAGCGTTTTTTACTTATTTTTTCAAAATGTTGACAAACCTTTCACTACGGGTATTTAAAAAATCGTCATTATAGGTAGCATCTTGCATGGGTTCAACTCCCAGCACTAACATTTTTTATTTTTTACTTATTTTTTCAAGTCCCATTACCAACATTATAAGTGGCGTGCATATTGAGTTTATTGACTATCCTTAAACAAATCTAGGCTTCCATTTAGTGATTATCAACGGCCAAGACACTACTATTAGTGATCCGTGTGAAACCTAAAACTTAGACGAACTACATCTTCTACCTCCAAACATCATCTTTCATTTATGATACTTTATTTCTCCACTAAACCAAATTTCAGAACTCGAGTTAGCAATGTTAGTTGTTGGTGTTCTTTTTTAATTATTGTTGTTCTTGTTATTCTTTTTTATTATTGTTGTTCTTGTTGTTCTTTTTTATTAATGTAGTTCTTGTTGTTATTATTGTTATTATTGTTGTTTTTGTTGTCGTTGTTATTGTTGTTGTCGTTCTTGTTCTTGTTCTTGTTCTTGTTCTTGTTCTTGTTCTTGTTCTTGTTCTTCTTCATGTTATTGTTTTTTTTTTTGTTGTTGTTGTTGTCGTTGTTGTTGTTCTTGATGTTCTTGTTGTTCTTGCTGTTGTTCTTGTTCTAATGCTGCATTATTTTTTTTTATTAAAAGACATACAACAACGGGTATTTAAAATAACCGTCATTATAGGTAGTATACAACAACGGTTTTTTAAAATAAGCGTCATTATAGGTAGTTCTAATGCTGCTTTTTTATTTTATTAAAAGACATACAACAACAGGTATTTAAAATAACCGTCATTATAGGTAGCGCGTTTTCCAGTTTATCACAACGCTTACCTGGCCGTGATTGTAAGTGTCATATATACAACGACACTCTACATAACAACGTCTGTGCCCGCATCATTATATATCTTTCCCAACCGTTGTTAAATGGGTTTTCCGTAGTAGTGGGTACGTCAAATATCACTACTCATCTTGTTGTTGTTGTTGTTGTTATTGTTGAGACACAAAACCCTAGAGGTTTAATCTTATTGTTGTTGCTGTTTAAATAGATTTATGTTATAGTTTTAATGTTGTTGCTGTTATTGATATCCGTTATTGAGACCCTAAACCCTATTGGTTTAATCTTGTTTTTGTTGTATAAATAAATTTATGTTATAGGTTTATTGATGATGTTGTTGTTGTTGTTGAGACCCTAAACCATAAAGGTTTAATCTTGTTGTTGTTGTTGTTGTTATTGTTTAAATATAATTATGTTGTAGGTTTATTCATGGTGTTGTTGTAGTTTTGTTGAGAGATTGTTTTTTAGTTGTTGTTTAATGTAAGTTGTTGTTTTTGAGTTGTTGATGTTGTTGTTTAGTTATTCAAATACCCAGAGTTATGAAAAACTATATGTTGTAGTTTAGTTGTTGTTATGGAGTTTGAGTTTGAGATTGATATTGATATTGAGATTATGTTTTTTGTGATTCTTTGTGTAGCTCTCATTTTGCTCTGTCGAGTTGAGTTTATTATATCTTAAATTGAGGTAAAAGGTATTTTTGATTGGAGTGATCGTAACATGTTATTATCACGACTATTCAATCAACCTAATTAATTTTAAATTTAGGCGCCAACATTTTTTTATTTTATTAAAATATTTTTCACTATGTCCATAGTAATAACCATGGTGATATGTTAAGACTTACACTTCAAATCCTAACACCAACATTTTTCCATTTTTTTCTATGCAAAAAAGGCGTTTCCCTTAATTTCTATAGTTATATAAAAATTAAAAAACTTTTCACCACGTATGGTCTTGTCGACTGTGGTTATATGTTTAATATATTTCACTACGGTCGATCTTTTCAACCGTGGTGAAATGTGTTTATTTAAAATTAAAATATATCAGCTGTAGTTTATTTCCTTCATAACACCAGTGGCCTAACGAATGAACAGTCGAAAACGATAGTGAAACAGACGAAATTGAGTCCAAACTTCATCACCTTTATCATTTCTTGGATCGTCCAAACTTCATCACCTTTCATTCATTTCTTGAAACATCCAAACTTCAAGAAGTTAACGCACACGAAAATCATTTCTTGGTCTCTTCCTCTTCTTTAATTTACAGTATGTTCTCTATTTTATCACCTTTATCACCATTCATAATGGTTTTAGGTTTTAATGTTGCTAAATGTTATATTGTTGTGAATGAAAATCGATAATAAAACCATATTAGTATGTAGTGTGTGTATGAACCTCTAGTATGTTGAGAAATGTAGGCAGGTGAAAGCATATGTGAGAGTATTGTTGTATATAACCATATTAGTATGTTGTGTGTGTAGCATTAGTGTTCCATTTGCATTAGTGTTATTGTGATTGAGTGATATTGAGATTGTTTTTATGTTGTTAAGAATGTTATATATTGTTGTGATTGAGTGATATTGAGATTGTTTTATTCTTATTATGTTATTGTATTGTTAAATGATTTTACAAGATTTTGATATAAATTTCAGAATTTATTATAAGTCGTAGTTGTATGAAAGCTGATAAATTAGGTTTGGTGTATGAAAAAAGGAGTTCTTGAATTACTTGAATATGCGGAACAAAATCTTCCCACCAATAATGATCTCTTTTATTGTCTTTGTGTTAATTGTGAGAATAACAAAACAAATTCAAAGAAAGAAATATTCCCCTGTGTTGTGATGAAATTTGTCAAAATTATACAATATGGATGTTGCATGGTGAAGTAGATAAAAATCAAAATCAGACGTCACAAAAACATGAAATTGATGAAGATATGGATGACCGACTAGAAGATATGATTAGTGATATTGGAGAATCCTCTTTTAGGAAAGCTCATATTTGTGATACTTTATGTAGTGATAATGATGCACCTTTATATAAGGGGTGCCAAAGTTTTACACGATTGCCTGCAGTGTTAAATTTGTTTAATCAGAAGGCAAGAAGTGGGTGGATGGATAAAAGTTTCACAAAATTGCTTGATTTGCTTAAGCAAATGCAACCAGAAGATAACATTTTGTTGGATCGTTGCTATGAGGCCAAGAAGATATTGTGTCTAATGGGTTTTAAGTGTATGAAAATACATGCATGTAATAATGATTGCATATTATATAGGAAATAGTACAAAAAATTGGATCAATGTCTGGAATGTGGTGATTTGCGCTACAAGGTGAAGGACAACAATGGTGATGACTATGACAATGTTGTAGAGATTTCTAAAATTCAATCATCCTTATCGTAGATTACGAAAGGTTTTTAATAGAGAGCAGGAGCTTGACATCACTCCTAAAACTTTAATCTGGGATGAAGTTTATCAATGAAAAGAACACCTTATTGTTTTCTTTGGAAAAAATAAAAAAGGACTCGATAAGAGAAATATTTAGAAAAAGAGATCAGTGTTCTTTGATCTTCCATATTGGTCTAGCCTCGATGTAAGACATAGTCTTGATGTGATGCATGTGGAAAAAATGTGTGTGATAGTTTGATTAAAATATTTCTAAACATTTCAGGTAAGACTAAAGATAGTAAGAACTCTCGTATATATATGGTGGCGATGGGTATACAACAACAATTGGCTCTAGAAGAATTAGGAAAAATAAGTTATTTTCCTCCAACATGTCACACTCTATCTAAAAAGTAAAATAAAAGTTTATTCCAGTGTTTGCATGGTATCGAATTTTGCCAAGGTTACCCATCAAACATCAAGAAACTTGTATCAATGAAAGATCTCAAGTTAGTTGGCTTAAAATCTCATGATTGTCTTGACTTTATGCAACAACTTCTACCATTGGCTATTTGTGGCATCCTACAAAAAAATGTAAGAGTAACTATAACCAGATTGTGCGTATTCTACAATATTATATGTAATAAATTCTTGATTTCAAAAAGTTAGATGAAATAGAATATGAGGCTAAAATAATCTTGTGTCAATTGGAGATGTATTTCCCTCTATCATTTTTTGACATTATGATTCACTTAATTGTTCATTTAGTCAGAGAAATCAGATTTTGTGGACCATTTTATTTAAGATGGATATATCTAATAAAGAGATACATGAATATCTTTAAAGGTTATACAAAGAATTATCACCGACCAGGAGTTTCGATCATTTAAAGATACATCACAGAAGAAGTTACTAAGTTCTGTTCAAACTATATGTCAAAAGCGGAGTCTATAGCAATTCCAAAGTATCACCATACTGAAAGATACAGAGGTAGAGCTACTCAAGGTATAAATGTTATGTCAATTCCTCGGGATATAGTTATTCAAGCACATTTGTATATATTGAATAATTTTGATGAAGTTCAACCTGACTAATCTACTCACAAAACACTTATTAAGGAAAAATATCCTCAAATGAGAGACAAGTGGTTCTTGAAAGAGCATAATAAGAATTTTATAAATTGGTTTAATGAAAGGATTTCTAGCGCATCAGAGACAATTAAATGGATATCATACATGCAAAAATCTGATGTAGTAAATTGGAATGCATACGAAGACACGTTCCTCACGTATAGATATTATTCGATGTAATGATGCGTAAATTGTATGTTGTTTTGTGTCATTTTGGTTTTGGTGTAATAGTAAAAAATAAATTCTAAATGCATTTTTGGTTTTGATGTAATATAAATTTTGAGCTATTTTAGTTTCCAACTATGATTGTTGTTCACAAATGATTTATGTTGTTGTTTCTTGTCTATTTACAACTCACAAAAATACAGGTTAAATATTATGAATTCTATAAAACTGAGAAAAAAAATTATCAAAAAAAATAAATCATGTCACCACCGTTATATCAACCATGGTTATATGTGGCACGATATCCAAATTAATAAACACCAAAAATGGCATTGTTGGTTATCAAAACCAATACCTTTACAATCATTGTGATATGTACTGTGCATTTCTGTTTACTACCACGGTGAATAGACCATGGTGGTAAGTAGCCCACTTATTACCACACACTACTTTACCATGGATTATCAATCGTGGTTATATCTCTTTCTCAACCATTGTGAAATGTGTTGTCCGTAGTGGTTTTATCCGCTCACAAAAGACTTATCAAGGAAAAATTCTCCCTTATGAGTGAAAAACATATGTTTATAGAGCATGACCAAGTTTCATAAATTGGTTTAATGAAAATATTTCTAAAGATAATAGTACATCTAAGACAATTAAACAAATTCCATATATGTCTAAGTTTAATGTAATAACTTGGAGTGCATACGACATTAGTTATTTTTCATTCTATAGAAAATCAAAGGATGATCGTAGTACCATGCAAAATAGTGAGGTTATGGTTAAGGCTGAATCCATTAATTTTTCTAATTACAAAGATAAGAATCTTGTAATTACATATAAACCGTACTTTGGAGTCATTGAGGAGATTTCAGATATTGATTATGTTATATTTAAAGTCCCTTTATTTAAGTGCAAGTGGATTGACAATAACACTAATGTACAAATAAACGAATTATGATTCACATGGCTGACATTCTCAAGGAAGCTTATATGAACGAACCATTCATCATGACATCTCAAGAAAAACAAGTTTTTTATGTCATTGATCCTTCTAACAATAGATGGTTAATTGTTCTACAAGGAAAATATATTCCTGATATTGATGAAAATCAAGATTTAACTCTTGATATTTCTAAGATCACTTCTTTCGCAACATACTTGCATATCTCATATGAATAAAATGATTCAGATGATGTGCATGCTATTGTTATGATCATCAACAAAGAACATGAGAAAACTAACAAGTAAATATTTTATATGACATCGCAACATATGTTTATAATACTAAAATGTTCACTTTACTTTTGAATACTTTTTATTAATATTTATTTATTTTTAACAAGTAGATATTTGGAGGGATACCATATGTTGCACAATTTTAGAAGTAAAATGTTTTACTCTCTATTGGTTCACTAAACCTAGGTAAAAATACTAACTCTATTACATCGAATATAATAAGTAATCGAGAAGAAAAGTGAGACACACTTTTCGGTTTTGAAAATACAAAAATATTATTGCTAATTCATGATCAGTTATACTTTTTCTCTCGCTTGAAATTTCACTTAAAGAAAAAAGTGAGACACTTTCGATAACACTCTTCGTTACCTCATCCAATAAATCGAGGTAAAACATCTTTTTCAACCGAAATAAAAGCATTCATTCGTAATAGAGTGATCCTCACTATTAAGGTTAAGTTGATGTCCTTTTATGAGTACATTTACTATCACCTGTTTATTGTGTAAACAATTGTATTGAGGCATTAATAATTTTAAAGAATTTATTTGGTTCTCCATATGTCCACAGAAAAGCGAGCGTTGATGATTTCTCCATGGTTGAGAAAATTGGTGACCATGTCTGGTATGAAGTGAATTTTTTGGATGGTGAATTAAATCCTGGTGACAAACCATAAGGAGGCATACCTAGGTTTATGCTTTAACCCAACAAATTATTAATTTAAAGGAACAATTTCTTTATCCATCACAAAAAATTGGATAATAATCTTCAATCAGTTAACTAATATTATATCATTTTATTATATTTAATTATTTATTCAATAATTTAAATTTTATAAATTTTCAATGCAATTTACTTTATAAATAATTCTATCCACATTTTAAGTCAGAAGATAAAAATTCACGTTAATTTAATTAGTGGCAATCTTGATATGATTAATCAAAAGGTATCAACTATCAAGTACCTAAGAGAAGAAAGCAAAGATGGATCAAGAACAAGGGTGGACAAAGGTTAAACACAAGTAGAAGGGAGGTAGACAATGGGACGCAGAAGGAAGAGGAAAAGGAAAGTCCAATAATAGGTCAACATCATTTTTCATTACAGAGTTCCCAGAAAGAATGAGAGCAAAAGATCTATACAAGATTTTCTATGATTATGGTGATGTGGATGAAGTTTTCATCCCTAAAAAACGAGACAAGAGAGGTAGAAGATACGGGTTTGTGAGGTTCTTTGGAGTTGAAGACACAAGAAGAATGAGTTTGAAACTTGACAACATTGTCATAGACGGAAGGAAGTTGTTCGCTAATGTACCGAGGTTCGAGAAGGCGAACTTTGAAGGTCTGGGTAAGGAAGAGAAGGCAACGTATCACAATCTTAAGAAGGAAGATTACAATGAAAAGAAGGGGGCTATAAGCAATCTTTTCCCAGCGAGATGGTAACAAGTCAAGCCACTCAAACCAGTCGTTTGCTGAGGCTGTTAAACGAGGAGTTAAGGTTAATAAATCAGATTTCAAGTATGAGGTTGAAGAGGAAATTATGAAGAGGTATCATAGAGCCTTTGTTGGAAAGGTAGTATCTCCTAGATCGAGTTATAATATCCAGAGGATGTTCCATTCAGAAGGTTACTTTGGGGTCAAGGTGACCCCTTTGGGTGAAAATTTATGCTTACTGGAGGAGAATGAAGAGGGTCAAATAGAGGAGCTAGTACTCAGTGCCAAAAGCTGGTTGGATCAGTTGTTTGTGGAGGTAAGAAGATGGAAGTTAGGTGACATTGACTCTGAAAGAATTACTTGGGTGAAGTTATATGGTGTACCATGCTATGCTTGGTTTGTGGATTTCTTTGAGTTCTTGGCCTCAAAAGTGGGTAAGTACGTAAGTTGCGAGGAAGACTCTTTGAACTTCTCAAGGATGGAAGTTACGAGTTTGATGATTAGATCGTCCTGTGGTATGTCGATTGATGAGGTCTTTAATGTTACCATTAATGGATCCGTGTTTCGTATTAGGATGGTTGAAGAAACAAAGGGTTATAGATGTAATCACTCTAAAAAAGATGTTGATGTGTCGTCTTTGTCGAATTTTAAGGAATCGAAAGACTCTTTGGCCAAGGAAGATGTCCGTTGGTGGAGTTCGGGGGAAGAGAACGCTGGAGTAGGGGAAGACGAAGGGGAAGATGGCGAATCCCAATGTTCAGCTAAGAGCAAGTCTATGTCCTATGTAAGTTACTCAAAGGGTTCTTTTGTCTCTTCTGGGTCTAGTCATAGAAAGTCAAGAAAAGGTCCCAATATGAGGAATGATGGGCTCGAGGTTCTTAGTGCTAGGTCTCAGAAGGAGGATGAAGATTGTGTTCAGACTAGGAGTGTGAAGTCAACATCTACTATTAATGAAGATGGTATTTTGGGTGGTACAAATGGAGTGTCAACGGTCAGAATTTATCAGAATCCCAGTGTTAATGTGGGGTCCTCCAAAAGTAGAGGGAGGGATGTATCTTTTGATAGTCTGATTGAGGCCCAATTGCTTTAAAAGGCCCAGAAGTCTCTGGTTGTTCTAGGAGATGTTGGGTCTTCTAAGGCCCAAAGCATTGAGAGGGAGTCAGTCAACTCTGGTACTGTGTCTTCTAATTTGAGGAAAGGTTTGTCTTATGGTTTAGCTGTTGTTATATCTTCTATGAGTCCTATTCAGTTACCTATTGCATTGTGGGCAAGGAGAACTTCGGAGCTATCTGAAGATCCTTTAGATGTTTCTCAAGATTCTGCTTAGAAAGGTGTGAAGTCTCAAGGGTTGGGTCCTGAAGGTAAAAGGGTAGAAGAGGAACAGGTTTCCAGGTGCCATTCGATTTCAGATTCGGAAGTAATGAAGGGTAATAAAAGATTTTGGGAGGAGTTGGCAAGTAGAGTCTCTAGAAAGGTGAAGGAGTTGGTGATGTCTTTAGGAGTTAGAGATGATGTGAATGGATTTGACATGGAGAAAGAAATTAAAGGGCTGGAAAAGAGGTATGAGGAAGGAAAAGGTAAGAGGGTGGTTAAAGATATAGGTTTCCAATTAATGTTCTTTCTTTGAACATGAGAGGGCGTGACAGCTTGGTTAAAAGGAAAAGATTAGCAAGGCTGATTCATTCTAAGGAGGTAGACATATGTTTCATACAAGAGACTAAAAAGGAGAAGATTGATGTTCAATTGGCTTTAACTCTTTGGGGTAATGATGATGTGGAGTGGACTGAATCTGGTTCATTTAGGAACTCTGGTGGTATAGTCATTTTGTGGAAAAAAGATTCCATAGATCTTAATTTCAGTTTCAGGGGTGAAGGTTATGTTGGCATCAAAGTGTATTGGAAAGGAAGAGAGATCTTGTTTGTCAATGTGTATTCTTCTTGTATGTTGAACAAAAAGAGGCAGCTGTGGAAAAATCTTGTTAGAGTAAAAAATAGGTTTGGGATGGTGATTGAGTGGTGGGAGGGGACTTTAATTCAGTTGCTTTCAAAGAAGAAAGGAAATGAGTGGGGAGTGTTTGACGTACTATTGAGATGGAGGATTTCAGATATTTATATCTGACTTAGATTGTGTTGATGTTCAGTGTGAAGGAGGTAATTTTACTTGGTTCAACAGGTCTGGAAATTCTATGAGCAGACTGGATAGATTTTTTATTATGATAAATTGGTGGAAGATTGGAACATTAGAGGGCAACTCATTGGGAGGAGAGAAGTGTCTGATCACTGCCCTGTGTGGTTGATGGCCAATACTCAAGATTGGGGTCCTATGCCTTTCCGTTTCAATAATAGTTGGCTGAAACATCCAAGGTTCTATTCCTTTGTGAAGAATAAGTGAGAGTCAAAGAAGGTTAAGGGAAGAGGTGATTTTGTTATTAAAATGAAGTTGGGAAGTTTAAAAGAAGATATCAAGAAGTGGAGTAGAGAAGTGTTTGGATGGATTGATGTAAAAGTTGAGGAGGCCGTTTCTGAGCTTAATGATCTGGATGGGGAAGTTAGCCGGTTAAGTTTTGTAGATATTGATGATATGGTTAGGAAGAGGTCGAAAGCTACTGCAGAAGTGTGGAAAGCCATGAATATGAAAGAGGAATTAATTAGAACTAAAGGTAGAGAGCTTTGGCTGAAGGAGGGAGACAACAATACAAAGTTCTTTCATTTAGCTGTTAGAAGGAGAAGAAGGAGGAATAGAATTTGTGTTAGAACTGACAGAGGAAATATTGAAGATGTTAATGGAGTCAAGCATGAAGTTAGTTTTTTCTTTGCTGACAATTTCAAGGAAGATTGCTCTAATCGTCCGGATTTTGAAGAATTAGGTCTCAGGAGGCTTTCTGCAGATGATAACAAATTGTTGGAATCAGACATTACAAAAGATGAAATAAAGGAGGCGGTTTGGGGGTGTAATGGTGGCAAAAACCCGGGTCCAGATGGCTTTTCTTTCGCGTTTTTCCAAGTGTGCTGGGATATAATGAAAGAGGATGTGTATAGATTCATTCAAGACTTTCAAGACAAGCCTGCTTTGACTAAGGCAGCTTCTGCTTCTATCATCGCTCTAGTGGCTAAAACCAAGAGTCCTCAGGATTTGAAGGACTATAGGCCAATCTGTCTTATCAATTGCTACCAAAAGATTCTGTCAAAATTGTTAGCAGGTAGGTTGAGGAGAGTGGTAAGTTTTCTTGTGTCTCTAGAGAAAACGGCTTTGTGAGGGCAAGGTGTCTCTCATTTGAGCTTTATTTTAATGATGTCAAAGTGAATACTAGCCCATAGTTTGTAATTTGGACGGTATCATCTCATTAGTGTAGGCATTCAAATTTTGCATTGCATAATCATGAGTTCAAACATGTGCTATTGTCTTTCATATCCCTTACATGTGTGTGATCATGATATTAGTATTAGGAATGCATAAACTATGCCTATATAGATGAAAATGTGTCAAAAAATTAGTTTTTGAAGCTTGAGTCGACCTAAGCTGAGGTTCGGTCGACTCATGAAGTGTTGACATTGTGTGTGTTTCGCTCAGGTAAGCGCACGCCTACCCTGCGGTCAACACATGTTACTGGCTTTTCTGATTATGCACTTTTCTCAGTCATGTGTCGATGTATGGCCCCTGTAGCGTTCGACGCATGGTCTTCCAACATGCGCAGATTGCTCATGGGTCAGCGCAGGCTGACCCTCATTAAGTGTTTGGTCGATCGCTCGCTGTTAGTAACTAATTTTCTGATTTTCTCTTTGTTTAAAATGTTGTTATTAATTTATGTTGGTCCTTGCATCATATATATATATATATATATATATATATATATATATATATATATATATATATATATATATGGTTCCTCATTTTTACATGACAACAAGAACAGGTGAAAGAAATACATTGAAACTTTTTCTCTCATTACCTTCATCTTCATCTTGCATCTTTCTCAACAAACATACATAATCATTTTTATTGATTTTCTGCATCCTGAAGTGATAACGTCCAAAGCATAGAGTTGTATCTTGGTTTGGGGTGAGTGTTTCACTGGGTTTGTTCTTGAATAAAACCTCTAGGGTTTTGTCCTCCAAGATCAATTGGATTTGGGGGTTTTGGATCAGATCTTGTGTGCATTGAATTCAGCCGAGCGAAGGTGATCGAAGAACGGTGGGTTTTGTCGATCTAGTAGCGTTAATCGGAGGATTGTGCAACAAGGTTTGAGGATCGAATTGTGTGTTGATCAGAATCAGCCGAGTGAAGGTGATTGAAGACCTCTGTGTTCTTGCAATCTAGTAACGATAAACGGAGGTTCTTCCAACAAGTTCAAGGCATTTGATTTAAACCGAATCAAGGGAAGAGAAGGCAAAGTATCTTCATCAACGAAGTTTCTTGAGTGTGGGATAGTTAAGTTTTCTCTTGTAAAAACATTTGCAAACAAGTTATAGATATATCAATTCTAGTTTTTAGAAATGGGGGCAGACGTACCCGAAGCGAGGACGAAAGGGGAACTGTCTAAACAAACCTGGTGTCATTTCCTTTTCCTTATCTCATTTATATTTCGAACTGTTTACGCTTGTGATTGTTCAATCGATCAAAAAATTCTGGTATAGATTAGTGCAGAAAATTAATTTGAAAACCTCTGCACAATCATTTTGGATCGTGCTTAGTGAAAATTCTGCATCAATTATCATAGAAGGTTTAACTTGGAGTTTTATGCACTCCAAATGCTTGATAGATTTAATGCTTGCAAGGTGTTTGATATATTGTCAAGTTTGGTTTAATTTTTGACTGCTCATTGGAGATTACACCATATTAAGTGCTTTTGGATAATTGATTAATTGTTAAGTTGCGATTCTTATTTTTTCTCTTCGAGCCTTTCGTTCCATTTGGCTTACGTATATCCGATCCTCTCAGTAACTCGGTTCGTGTAGACGAATTATCCTCGGCTGCTTCTGCAAAATATTTTTAAAAACAAATTTTAGTGCCGACTCGCATTTAAAAAGAAGTGATCTATTATACCCCCCTTCTAGATCAATTACCTTCGTCTAACAAATGGTATCAGGAGCACCGATTAATTCTAGTGCTTCAAGTATAACTTTTTAGAAAATGGCAAATGAACAAAAAGGGGGTTATAATAGAGCACTTGTTTTTAATGGTGAGAATTATAGTTACTGGAAGGATTGTGTGCCTGTTCACATCAATTCTATTGATAGGAAGGTATGGAGCATTATACAAAATGGTCTAATGGAAATAACCATGATTGTTGAGAATAACGTGGTAGTAGCTAAGCCTGATGCACAATGGAATGAAGAAGACGAGAAAAAGTACAACTACGATTGGAAGGCTAGAAATATTCTGATCTCCTCGTTGGGAGTTGACGAATATTATAGAGTTTCACATTGTACGAGTGCTAAAGCTATGTGGGATGCGTTACAAGTTGCCCATGAAGGTACTAACGACGTCAAGCTAGCTAGAATTAATACATTGACTCAAGAGTTTGACCTCTTTCACATGAAGCAAGGGGAAACCATTGCCGACATGCAAAAGAGGTTCACTCATTTAATCAATAGACTTCACTCACTTGCTAGGCCAATTTCCAATGAGGTTTCTACTAACAAAATCTTGAGGTGTTTGACTAGGGATTGGCAACCGAAGGTGACCGCCATCAAAGAAGCCAACGGCCTAATGACGTTAGACATTACAACATTATTCGGGAAGCTCGAGGAACATGAGCAAATGCTCATAAGCTTAGACCAATTTGAGAAAAGAGAGAAGAAGGAAAAGAACAAGACCAAAGAAACGGAAAAGAAGTCGATAGCTCTAAAGACTTCTAGCTCAAAGTCCTCCGTATATGAGCTAAGCGAGATTGAATCTAGTGATGAAGAGGAAGAGGATTCAAATGAAGACATTGGATTATTTGTGAAGTGATACAATCGCTATATCAAGAAAAATGGTATTCAAAATTCGGAGAAAAATCTCGTCAACTTTCGTAAACAATCAAAGTCTTCCAAGAATGAAGACAAAAAGCGTTGAAAGACTAAGGGTTTTTGCTATAACTGTGAGAAAGTTGGCCACTATAAGCCGGACTGTCCATTATTGAAGAAAGACAAAGGTAAGGACAAAAGTCGTCACGGGAAGAAACAATCAAACCCTAGAAGAGCCTATATCGCTTGGGAAAGCGATAGTGAATCATCTAGTGCTGAAAGTTCAAGTGACGAAGGAGAAACCGTCAACCTTTACCTTTCCGCTCACCAAAGGAAAAAGAACAAAAAGGTAAGACACTCTAAGTACGATAACTCTAATTTAATGTCTTATTATGAACTACAACGTGTGTTTGATACTCTACACCATAAGGCCAAGCAAGCCTTTAAACGGTTAGCTTCAAATAAACAAATATTTTCTCAGTTGGAGCAAAAGATCTCCAATTCTGAAAAGGAATTAGAGGCTCTCAAAAAGTCCATGGTGGAAGTGACAAAGGTAGATGTTGTGGAAGACAAAAGTAAGTGGTTAAATTTTGGTTGCGATACTTGTCACATTTGGCAAAAAGAGGTTAGAACTCTTAAGGCCAAGCTTGACAAGGCTCTAGAACCAAAAATGACTTTTTCTATTGATTAATCACACTTTAAGAAAAGCATGATTAATCCATATAAAAAATATACTTATGTGATTAGAAATCAACCTAGCAAAAGTGATTCTCATGTTAACCTTACTTGCTTATATTGTTGCAAAAGGGGTCATACCATTGCTAAGTGTCGCTTTAGGAGATTTTTGGTTCCTAAAGGCGTTTATCAATGGTTGCCCAAATGCAATCCTTTTTTCACTCACAACCAAGGACCCAATAAGAATTGGGTTCCTATTTCCCTTGATTGACTATGTAGGTACAACGTCTTGAGACCACGTAAAAAAGATGGGTTTTAGATAGTGGTTGCTCAAGACATATGACAGGAGACATATCACTTTTCATCGACTTTTTGGTGAAGAAAAAGGGGTTTGTTACCTACGGAGACAACAACAAGGGACAAATACTTGGCAAAGGTAGTGTAGGTAACCCCTCATCTACTACTATCTCTGATGTGCTTCTTGTTGAGGGCCTTAAACATAACCTTTTAAGCAATAGTCAATTATGTGACAAGGACTATAAAGCATATTTTTCAAAGGATTATTGCATAATTGAGAATAAAGATAAAAAGGATGTGTTTAAAGGCTTGAGGGTGAATAACGTCTATATGCTAGACTTGAATGAGGTATCATTGAGTAGCGTCGAGTGTCTAGTCACCATGAGTGAAGATTCATGGTTATGGCATAGACGGTTGACGCATGTCAATTTTCATTTCCTTTATAAAATAGTTTCTAAAGACCTAGTGATCGGCTTGTCCAAAATCAAATTCACAAAGGATCACTTATGTGATGCGTGTCAAATGGGGAAGCAAACAAGGATCTCGTTTAAATCTAAAAACATTGTTTCAACTACGAGACCCCTTGAGCTCCTCCATATGGACCTCTTTGGACCATATAGGATTAAAAGCCTAGGTAGTAACTATTATGGTTTTGTGATAGTCGATGACTTTTCTAGGTTTTGCTGGACTATTTTCTTAGCAAACAAGAGCGATACCTTTTCGGCTTTTGAAAGATTTGCCAAGTTATCCCAAAACAAATTGAACACAAACATTATATCAATTAGAAGTGATCATGGGGGTGAGTTCGAAAATCATCTTTTTGAAGCATTTTGTGAAAGCCATGGGATTGATCATAAGTTTTCTGCACCACATACCCCTCAACAAAACGGGGTTGTGGAACGTAAAAATAGAATTTTGGAAGAATTAGGAAGGACTATGATCAATGAGAGTGGACTTCCAAAATACTTTTGGGTCGACGCCATAAGTACGGCTTGTTACCTTTTGAATAGGGTGCTCATCCATCCTATTCTAAACAAGATACCGTATGAGCTTTTAAAAGGGAAAAAGCCCAATGTATCTCACCTTCACGTTTTTGGTTGTAAGTGTTTCGTGTTGAATAATGATAAAGAGAAACTAGGTAAGTTTGATGCTAAGGCCGAAGAGGGTATTTTTCTTGGATACTCTCAGTTTAGTAAGGCATATAGGGTTTACAATAAGAGGTTACTTATTGTTGAGGAGTCGCTTCATGTTACTTTTGATGAGTCTTATCCAAAAAATGTCGGAAAAGGTAGTTCTTTTCACGGTGCATGTGTATCTTCTGAAAACATACTCAAGGACACTGATAAAGGGATTGATCAACCTGAAGCAGTGCATGTTGAGGAGGAAAAAGATCACCAACCAGTGAAGAGTGAGGAGGATCATCCGTCTAATAAAGATGACCTTCCTCCAGCTTGGAAGTCTTTCAAAGACCATCCCATCGACAACATTCTCAGTGACATCTCAAAGGGAGTAACAACTCATTCCAAGGTAAGTAACTATTGTTATTACTCCGCTTTCATTTCACAAGTTGAGCCTAAAAACTCAAAAGAGGCCTTACTCGATGAACATTGGATTTTGTCAATGCAAGAGGAGTTAAATCAATTTAAAAGAAATGAGGTTTGGGACCTTGTCCCTCCTCCGCGAGGCCATCGAGTAATTGGCACCCGATGGGTGTTTAGGAACAAGCTCGACGAAAATGGAGTTATAACTAGAAATAAAGCGCACTTGGTTGCGCAAGGGTATAACCAAGAGGAAGGCATAGGCTATGAGGAAACTTATGTGCCTGTTTCCCGACTCGAGGCTATACGTCTGTTGCTTGCCTATGCATGTGCGAAAACCTTCAAATTATTTCAAATGGATGTAAAAAGTGTATTCCTTAACGGTTATATTAATTAAGAGGTTTATGTTGCCCAACCTTCTGGATTTGAGTCCCATGAGTATCCCGATCACGTCTACAAATTAAAGCGTGTTTTTACGGTCTCAAACAAGCCCCTAGGGATTGGTATGAGCGTCTTAGCAAATTTATACTTGATCAAGGGTACTTTAGAGGAAAGGTTGACACAACTCTTTTCATTAAACGTCAAGGAAAACACCAAATTTTGGTACAAGTATATATAGACGATATTATATTTGGTTCTACTAACACAAATATGGTCAAGGAGTTTTCTAAGTTAATGCAGGGAGAGTTCGAGATGACTATGATGGGGGAGCTTAACTATTTCCTCGGATTGCAAATCAAGCAACTTGATGAAGGGACATTCGTGAGCCAGACGAAGTATTGTCTTGAGTTACTCAAGCGCTTCGACATGGCTATCTCAAAGGCGATTGACACTCCGATGCCTACGTGTGTCAACTTGAGTCGAGATGAAAATGGTAAGGATGTAGATGTCAAGAGATATAGAGGTATGATTGGCTCTCTACTATATCTTACCGCATCACGACCAGATATCATGTTTAGTATCTGCCTGTGTGCTAGGTACCAATCGTGTCCTAAGGAGTCTCATTTAAAAGTTGTGAAGCGCATACTTAGGTACCTATGCGGTACTCTAAAGTTTGGGCTTTGGTACTCCAAAGGAAGCGATTTCTCTTTGGTTGGTTATTCCGATTCCGACTTTGCCGGTTGCAAATCGGATAGGAAACGTACTAGTGGTACTTGTCACTTTTTCTAGAATTCCTTAGTGAGTTGGCATAGCAAAAAGTAAGTTTTCGTTGCTTTGTCAACAGCCGAGGCGGAATACGTTGCGGCCGGTAGTTGTTGCGCTCAAGTTTTATGGCTTAAGCAACAATTACTCTACTACAATGTTTAACTTGAACGTATTCCTATATTGTGTGATAATACAAGTGCCATTAACCTAACCAAAAACTCGGTATTACATTCTCGCACAAAATATATAGAAGTAAGGTATCATTTTCATAGGGATCATGTAAAGAAAGGCGATGTGGTATTTGAGCATGTTGATTCTAAGAATTAACTTGCGGATATTTTCACTAAACCTCTTGCGATGAAGCCTTTCTTTAATATCCGTAGGGAACTTGGTGTTCTCGATATCTCGGATCGAGTTTGATTATATAATTGCATGCTCTATTCCTTTGCTTGTCTTTATGTCTTTTAACTAACAATAAGTGATAAGATTAAGCTATATGTGAGGGCATCCATCATCAATTGTCGGAGGTAATATCGTTCATTTCTTAGAAATATTATTCTTGATCAATTATGTTTGTGAACTATTATGGTAAAAAATATGGTTTGAATTGATGTTTAATTCATGATTAAATGTATTTTTGATCCATTTTTGAGTTTGGCATGTGTATGGGTTGTTATTTATTATTACTTGTTGCATAATTTTCTCAAAATATGCATTTTTCCATGTATTGTGTGTTTGAGTCGACCAAAACATAGCATGGGTTGACTCAACAATGGTCAAATTTCTCATATGTGGGCATGGGTCAGCGCAGGCCAACCTATGGTCGACGCATCGTTTTGAAACTTTTGAAATTATCTAAATTCGTTCAGCGTGCGTCGACGCATGACCTGTTTAGGTCGACGCATCGCTGACGAACCCAGATTCTCTTTTCCTCGGGAAGACGCGCGCCGCTTCATTGTTGAGAAAACTGACTACATTAATTTTTTTTGTTTCATTTTCCAATTGCATGTCACAATATATTGATTCTATTATCTCCTCATATCTCTCCTCTTCTCTCCTTCAAAACTCTCAAACTCTAAAAACCCATTGCCACTACTCTCTTAAAATCCAACAAATTTCACAATCAAAGAGGTGTTCAAAGGGTTTTATCTACACAAGAACCAAGGTTTTTCAGTCTATTCATCTTAATCAACAAGATTCGGTACTGTTCATCATCATCTACAAGGTTGGTAATGTTCATCCGAGTTTACAAGAGTATTCTTCAATGGCTTCACAAAGGATTACCGGAAAAAGGACCTCCAGAGCATCAACTTCAAGGGCATGTACATCGACAATGCCGGTAAATGCTCTTCCCTTACTGTCTGATGATTTAACTGAGACATTCAACAAAGATTTTCGAAACCGGTTTGTGGTTAAACAATTTGTGTACTATCCATTGAGGGCTAAGATTATCATCTATCTGAAATTATTGAAATTCTAAATGTGCAAAAGTTTGATGAATTTATGGAATGTGATACCAAGTATAATGAAGACTTGGTCAAGTTGTTTTACACTGGGATTCTGGACAAGTTTGAAGGTAGTGATTTTCAATACATAATTGGTGGTAAAAAGTACTTTGTTAATGCATCTGTTTGGAATAGTTTGGTTAAACTAGATACAACAGGTCTTCCTAAGGTCACATACACGGTATTTGTTGACGATTATGAGTTTAAGGCTGCTTTGAACTCAATGTTATGAGACCCTTTCTCGGAGAGCATTGTGAATAGCAACCTACTTCCTAAGACAGTCACAACAGGATTGTTGAAACCTATTGATAGAATTATTCAATGGATTATTGCTCACATCTTACGACCTAAGAAATGAGGGTACTCTCGGGTCGATCAAGCAGAAGTTCATTTGATTTATCTGCTAAAACACAAAAAGCGCATTAATTGGCCGCATTACTTCACAAGTCGGATGTTTGCACTCCGCGATTATACTAGGGTACTGCTTTATGTTATGCCTCTTTTATTTAGTTCCTCTTGAACAAGGCTGAGGTAAAGGTCCCGGGCATTCCTTACGTAACATTCACTACTGATCAAGAGTTCACTCAGAAGACTCTTACCATGATGGGTTATTTTTGGGATGCTGAATACAAGGAATACAAATTTAGGCACCAAACAACATATCAAGATACTTTGTATGATGTTGCAGATGAAGAAGAGGATGCAGAAGAGAATGCACAAGTAGGACAAACTGGTAACAACATGCAAGCTGACGTGAATACTGTGGAAGATGACAGTGTTGAATAGATGGGATACTCTGAACCTCAAGATCCATATGAAAATCAGGGATGGGGTGAGTGGAAGCACACCAGATGGACCTCACTTGGTTCATCTTATGTTCCTCCAAATCATGGCTGGAAACAACATGAAGAATATGAATAGTACCAGCCCGAATATTCTATTCCTACACCTACACAACCACCACAACAGAACAACGAGGAAATCCTCGACATGTTACGATCAATGCAGCTTCAGCAAGAAAGTTTCATGACCACACAAGAAGATAGGTATACGACTCTCTCAAACCAGCTGGAGGCACAAAATCAAACCTTCAACAGGTTTGCTACTGCTGTCATGACTCATTTTGGCAATTTAGATACTGCTGCTGAAGGTCAGACACGCTGTGTGACGAATGGTATCAACACACTCAACAGGGCTGTATTGGAGCTGAATGAGCAGTTGGAAGAACAACCTCTTCCTCCACCTCAAGACCAGTATTTCAGAGGACGAGGTCACCACTTTAGGGGGAGAAGGACATCTACAAGCAGAAAATATTGAATCTTAGAGGACTTCACACAGTTAGGGGGAGGATGAGATTCAAATTACAAAACAAGCTGAAGATTTTGCCATCATAAAAAAAAGGGAGTATGTGAAGGCAAGGTGTCTCTCATTTGAGCTTTATTTTGATGATGTCAAAATGTATACTAGCCCGTAGTTCGTAATTTGGATGGCATCATCTCATTAGTGTAGGCATTCATATTTTACATTGCATAATCATGTGTTCAAACATGTGGTGGTGTCTTTCATATCCCTTACATGTGTGTGATTATGGTATTAGTATTAGGAATGCATAAACTGTGCCTATATAGATGAAAATGTGTCGAAAAATCAGTTTTTGAAGCTTGAGTCGACCTAAGCTGAGGTCCGGTCGACTCATGAAGTTTTGACATTGTGTGGCGTTTCTGATAATGCACTTTTCTCAGCCATATATAGACGCATGGCCCTTGTAGCGGTCGACACATGGTCTTCCAACATGCGCAGATTGCTCACACTGACCCTCATTAAGTGTTTGGTCGACCGCTCGTTGTTAGTAACTAATTTTTCTGATTTTCTCTTTGTTCAAAATGCTGTTATTAATTTCTGTTGGTCCTTGCATCATATATATATATATATGGTTCCTCATTTTTACATGACAACAAGAACAAGTGAAAGAAATACATTGAAAATTTTTCTCTCATCACCTTCATCTTCATCTTGCATCTTTCTCAACAAATATACATAATCATTTTTGTTGATTTTTTGCATCATGAAGTGATAACGTCCAAAGCATAGAGTTGTGTCTTGGTTTGGGGTGAGTGTTTCAGTGGGTTTGTTCTTGAATAAAACCTCTAGGGTTTTGTCCTCCAAGATCAATTGGATTTGGTGGTTTTTGGATTAGATCTTGTGTGCATTGAATTCAGCCGAGTGAAGGTGATCGAAGAACGGTGGGGTTTATCGATCTAGTAGCGTTAACCGGTGGATTGTGCAACAAGGTTTGAGGATCGAACTGTGTGTGGATCAGAATCAGCCGAGTAAAGGTGGTTGAAGACTTGTGTGTTCTTGCAATCTAGTAACAGTAAACGGAGGTTCTTCCAACAAGTTCAAGGCACTTGATTCGACTCGAATCAAGGGAAGAGAAGACAAAGTATCTGCATCAACGAAGTTTCTTGAGTGTGGTATAGCTAAGTTTTCTCTTGTAAAAACATTTGCAAACAAGTTATAGATATCTCAATTCTAGTTTTTAGAATTGGGGGCAGACGTACCCAAAGCAAGGACGAAAGGGGAACTGCCTAAACAAACCTGGTGTCGTTTCCTTTTCCTTATCTCATTTATATTTCGAACTGTTTACGCTTGTGATTGTTCAATCAATCAAAAAATTCTGGTATAGATTAGTGCAGAAAATTAATTTGAAAACCTCTGCACTATCATTTTGGATTGTGCTTAGTGAAAATTCTGCGTAAACTATTATAGAAGGTTTAACTTGTAGTTTTATGCACTCCAATTGCTTGATAGATTGAACGCTTGTAAGGTGTTTGATATATTGTCAAGTTTGGTTTAATTTTTGACTGCTCATTGGAGATTGCACCATATTAAGTGCTTTTGGAAAATTTATTAATTGTTAAGTTGTGATTCTAATTTTTTCTCTTCGAGCCTTTCGTTCCATTTGGCTTACGTATATTCGATCCTCTCAGTAACTCGGATGATGTAGACGAATTATCCTCGGCCGTTTCTGTAAAATATTTTTTAAAAAAATTTTAGCGCCGACTCGCATTTAAACAGAAGTGATCTATTCAACCCCCTTCTAGATCAATTGCCTTTTGATGGAGTTTTATTGGCCAATGAGGTTCTAGACCTTGCGAAGAGGAGTCATAGGAGTTGTATGTTACTTAAGATTGATTTTAGGAGGGCCTACGACTATGGGTCATGGCCTTTTCTTATTAACTTGTTGAGAAAAATGAACTTTGGTCTTAAATGGATTTCTTGGATTAAGTCTTTAGTGTGCAATGGGTCTATGTCTGTGCTTGTGAATGGAACTGCGTCGAAAGATTTTGTAGTTGGTAAAGGATTACGCTAAGGAGACCCATTGTCCCCTTTCCTTTTCATCCTTTTTATGGAGGTGTTAACTCAAATGATGAGGAAGGCTGTTATAGAAGGTTTGTATGAAGGTTTCTATGTGAGTTCAGAGATCCAACCCAACATCACTCAATTTGCAGATGACACTTTGATGCTGGGTGAGGCTAATTGGAGCAGTCTTTGGTGCATTAAGGCAGTGTTACGTGGTTTTGAGTTGATTTCAGGTCTTAAAGTGAACTTCTACAAGAGTAGGATTGGAGGAGTCAATTTGAGCAATGAATTTCTGGAATCAGCTTCAAACTTACTGCATTGTGATACTTTACATCTCCCTTGTTTTTTTCTTGGTGTTTTTATAGGAGACAGTCCAAAGAGAAAACACCTATGGAAGAGCATTGTTGACAGGGTTAGGAGTAAACTTGCTGATTGGAAAGGGAGGCAAATGTCTATAGGTGGGAGGTTGGTTCTTATCAAGTCAGTCATCAATGCTTTACCTCTTTATGCTTTTTCTTTCTGTAAGGCGCCTGTGGGAGTGATCAAGACCATTCAGAGTTTATAGAGTAGGTTCTTGTGGGGAGGATGTGATACTAGGAGAAGAATTCATTGGGTGGATTGGACGACTGTTTGTCTTCCAATTGAGAAGGGAGGATTGGGCATAAGGGATCTTACCTGTTTCAATACTGCATTGTTATTAAAGTGGAAGTGGAGGATGTTGAAAGATAGAGATAGTGTTTGGAAAGATCTGTTGGAGGCTAGGTATGGCAAAGACCTTCCTTTGGTCATAAATAGTTATGAAGGGGCGAAGGGTAAGATGACTGACTCGATTTGGTGGAGGGATATGTTAGGAGTAGGTTATGATCATGCTGCTAAGAGAAACTTGTTTGTGGAGAGCTTGAGATGTAATTTAGGTAATGGAAAGTTGATTTGTTTCTGGCACAACAGGTGGCTTGCTGATGTACCTCTGAAGGAAGTTTTTCCCAATCTTTTCCTTTTTGAAAAGGATACAGTTAGCTCTGTTGCTGCTCTTGGAGATTGGTTTGTTGATGAGTGGTCGTGGAACTTGAGATTCAGTCACTTCCCCCTTGAGTCAGTTATGGAAAAGGAAAGAGAGGATTTATTGGAATTAGTGGAGAATGTCAAGCCTGTTAGAGAGGTTGAAGATGTCATTAGTTGGGATCTAGGCTTATCTTTTGACTATGCAATTGCTAATGTATTTTCTGTCAGTTCCTGTTACTATAGTCTGGGTCAAGACATTGTTGATAGTAAAGTTGGTGATGTTTATTTGGTTGGTTTGAAAAAAACTTGGAAGATACAAATTCCTTTGAGGGTGAAAGGGTTTGTGTGGAGATTGCTGAGAAGTAGGTTAGCTACAAAGGATGCATTGGCTAAGAGGAACATTGAATTATCTGAAGGTGAGGGTGGATGCATCCATTGTAGAGCTCAAAAGGAAAGTATCAAGCATGTTTTTTTGGACTGTTTTGTTGCTGGAGTAGTATGGGACGGGATCGAGAAGTGGCTAGGGATTGAGAGTATCTCGAAAGTTAGCTGCATAGCTTCGTTGATGGACTTCGAAGCTTCCTAAGGTGGCTTCCATTTATGGCATTTAACAGCGCTTTTAAAAAGCGCTTTCTAAAGGCTGTCTTTTACAGCGCATTTTTTTAGCGAAATTTTTTTATTCTTTTTAGCAGCGCTTTTTGATAAAAGCGCTGTCTTTTTAGTGCTGTCTATTCCTATTTTTGGCGTAGTGAAGGAATGATTAAAAAAGTTACAGGGAACACTAAAGGTATTATAGTGTGGGCTGCTTCTGTGTGGTTTTTATGATTTGGTAGGAATAGTGCAGTGTTTGATGGAAATGTTTTATCAGTGCTTGATTTGCTGAATTCGATTAAATTTTATAGTTGGAAGTGGTTGTCTGTTGTTAACCCTCATGATTGTTGTTCTTTCTATGAGTGGTTTACTGTTCCTGTGGCTTGTCTTAAAAACTGATTGTCTATATTGTAAGGGTTGATGCACCCCTTGTGCAGCTGTTTATTATTCAATTTCATTGCCTTCTGAAAAAAAAAAATGTTCAGGTAAATCTACATTATAAGACATGTTAACCTCTTGATCGTTGGTTTGGCTATTATTTCAAAGGCAACTTATTATATTCTCTTTGACATATCTCCTAGTCTCACTCCAAAACAATTTAAAAAAAAATTAAATTTCAAATATAATAATATCAATAAATATTTTTCTTTTGTGAATAATTGATGAATATAAAAAAAAAATGAAACATAATACGGTTAATCACAAAACTGGTTTTGAATAGTTTGATGTTGTTTATCTTGTCAACTCTACAAGATATAACACGATGAAACATCATGTCACATGGTGAAAATTGAATGAACTGAAGGTTAACTGAAATTCAATTATTGTGCTATCAATTCATGATCGATGTCATTGTTTCCTAGTTTGATCTTCTTTTATAAAACCAATTTTTATATGTTTTTTTTCTTGTCCTCCATTTATGTGACTATGAAGAAACCAACTTTTGAAACGAGACGTCAATAACATGTATAATGCAGTTTCACATCCTCAATTCAAGAATAAGTTTAGACAAACATTTTTTTGAAAACAAACGAATCTTTCCATGTTTAGCCAACAAACAAACAAATCATTCATCTATGCAAAAAAAACAAGGAGGTCTATAGATCATATACGACTTGATATTAAAAAGAAATAATACTTCCCCGTCGCTTATTATACGAATATTTTTAAATACTAGAAGATTAAAAAAGTTTAATTTAAAAGAAGCATATGAAGAGATCAAACAAATAATTTAGAAGACACAAATTTGTTTTTTTTTATTGAATCGATATCAATCATTTAAAGCTTCACAAGAACACTAAAAATTTATAAATATTATTTTTCCATTTTAGCCTTATTTGGCATTGCACCTACTCTCCATATATAGAAAAAAAAAAAAGGAAAATGGATAAGGAAGCAAAATTCATTCTTTTATCCTATTTGCTATTCTAACTTCTATTCTTTTTAAAAAATAATAATAATTAACAAAATTCTTTCTTTTTGCCTAATTGACATCTATTATAATATATTAAATCTAATGCACTAAACAATATTGTGACACATCATCAATTAAATATTTTAATTAGTCCACATCATCTTAATTACATATGTATACAAATTACCTATTCAACACACAATAATTACATCTCAAAAAATGTTACTACAAACATCTTTCTATCTCTATAGTTTTTCCTTTATTTATAAGTATACTTCTACTTATTCTTAAATTAATATGCCATATTAATTTCTTGTATATAACTTTTGAATATTATTATATAAAATTTTATTCAATTTTCAAATAAAACTATAAAAAAAATTTGAGAGCTAATTTAGTCTCTATTAAAACTTAGAACAATTTTTATTCTTAAGAAAATGACTTATTCACTACTTAAACACCTTTAAAAATGAACAATTATGCGCTTAACAATAAATATAAAGATATATATAATTTTCTAATGTTTATTAAAAATATACAATTTGAATCCTATATAAAATCATGCTTTTAAGATGAGTCAAAATTTTCTATTTTCTATTTTGGACACTAACTAATCCTGTAATTTTCTCATGCACTTATTTTTGTTCATAAAAATTCTCATAACTAATAAAATTTTACAAAATAATTTTCCGGCTTTTTAATTGTGTACATAAGATTTACATAAACAAGATTAAAAAAATTAGAAAAATGAAAAATATAAAATAATACACATAATAAATACTTATTAAATAACTTAAATACGAATGTAATACATTCATACATAAAATTTTAAATTACTACAACGAAATAAACTTTTAGGGATGACTCTCTTGGATGACAAAGACAAATAAAAAAGACATGAAATAATAAATAAATTGATTAGAATTTTGTTAAAACTTATTTTACAATTTCATGATTCAACATTTTTACCTATCTAATTTATTTCACATTTTTATGATTGAACATTTTCACTTATATTACTTATTTCAAATCTCACATTTAAGTTAAATCACAATAAAAATTGGAATATTGTGGAAATTTTCAGACTTATTTTACATTTTGATTTAAAATTTTACACTTTACTTTTTTGACTCTCCTAATTTTTTTGTCTAAATTACTGAACCTTTATAATAAATAATATCAAAATCTATTTAATTTAATATTACTTAAATAACTCATCTCCAGACCCACACATGATAGATACTTATTAAATAACTTAAATACGAATGTAATACATTCATATATAAATTTTTTAAATTATTACAACGACATAAACTTTTAAAGATGACTCTCTTGGATGACAAAGACAAATAAAAAAGATATGAAATAATAAATAAATTGATTAAAATTTTTTTTAAACTTATTTTACAAATTCATGATTCAACATTTTTTTCTATCTAATTTATTTCACATTTTTATGATTTAGCATTTTCACTTATATTACTTATTTCAAATCTCACATTTAAGTTAAATCACAATAAAAATTGGAATATTATGAAAATTTTTAGATTTATTTTACATTATCATTTAAAATTTTACAATTTCCTTTTTTACTCTCCTAATTTTTTGTCTAAATTACTGAACTTTTATAATAAATAATATCAAAATATATTTAACTTAATATTATTTAAATAACTCATATCCAAACTCGTGCAACGCACGGGTCTTAATCTAGTTCTAGATATTATATATAAAGAAAACTTTATCAAAATTATTTCTTTTAGTCTTATTGACATTTAGCTTCTATTTATATATAAAAAATAAAGTTAACCCAAATTCTCTCATTTTAGCCGATATTTTTTCGACATTTTCTGGTTCTAATATGTTTTTAGAGTTTGTTTTAAGCTGGTTAATTCAGCTTTGTACTCCAAACTCATTAAATTTTTTCTTACTATAAGTTTGTGAAAGACTTATAGAATCTAGACATTAGTTGGTTATGAGTTATAGTTTTTTCTAAGTTGGTTAGTTTTTTTTTATAAGCAAAATAATTATATCATTTAAAAGCAAAATCTACTGAACATTACATTAAGGCTATGATATTAAAAACAAACCCAAGGATTCCTATACTAGTCATAGTAACTATACACATTAAGAGACTTGCATCTTTTGATAATCTACCACCAAGATAAATGCACAATCCTCTCAAACACACACTCCGAGTCACTAATTTTATCATTAAAAAGAATTTAGTTCCTAGACCACCAAATACACCAACTTACAATGAACCACAAACTTTTCGCATATGGTGACGGAACCTTTCCCTTTACCTTAACAATCCACGCCCGCAAATGATACTCAAAGGACTTCTCCGTTAATGTAGAAACCTCAAACCACCGACAAACTTTGACCCAAATAACCTTAGTTTTGATAAAGTTAAAGAAGAGATGAGAAGAGTTTTCCGATTCGGCAAAACAGAACATACAAACATGTTCGTGCACGTTGAGATTCATACCACGAGACAGAAGATTCAACCTTGTTGGTAATCTGTCCAGAAATAAACGCCACGCGAAAACTTGGACCTTCGTCGGGATTACCGCCTTCCAGATACGTGATAATATATCCTTGTTTACCGCACTTACACGCACATCATCAGATAACAACAGCAGCCGGTCATAACAAGACTGGACTGTAAATGACTGAGTTTTTATGAAGGGCTAAATTATGTTGTCTGCAGCCTCAAAGCAAGGATGAATTCCATCTAACACCTTCTGAAGGCACTGAAACTCATTCTGCAGATGAAGATCCTCAGTTTCCACAGATGAGCCCAGTTGCCAATCCCAATTATCCTCCTCTCACGCCCCCAAATTCGATACCGTAGCAAGCTGTTAACTGCAGCATTCCACAAGGCTGGGAACTCACAGCAGAGAGGGGAGTTACCTATCCACCTTGCCAACCAAAATATCACCGAATTGCCTGCACCCAACCTATATGACAACATTTCTGCAATATTCACATTACCCGCCAGCCTGCAAACATCAAAAAGGTCCTACCACCACAGGGATGATGACGCTGTAGTGCAGATAAGATTATTATCAAAAATAGAATTTCTCAAGTTACCATATTTTCCTTCATGCAACCCTACCCAAAGCGCATCTATTTCATTTAGGAATCTCCACCACCATTTTGCTAATAATGCCTTGTTGAACATGCTCAAGTCTTTGTCATCCAAACCACCATCTTCCTTTGATTTACAAATAGTTCTCCAACTCACCCACGCAATGCACCTATTTTCTTGCGTTCCCGCCCATATAAATTTCTTTTGTAAAGCAACCATCACTTGCATAACTTTCTTTGGCAGTTTGTGGAATGATAGAAAATGTACATGGAGGTTTGATAATACTAAATTAATGAGAGCTACAAGGCCACCAATCGAAAACCATTTTCCTTTCCATGAGGACAACTTTGACTTCAAGCATTTAACCACCGGATTCCAAAAGGAAATACGCCTATGGTTACCACCCACCGATAAACCAAGAAATTTGAACGGAAAGCCATCAAGTTTGCAACCAATGAAGTGTTCCACTGCTTTCATAAAATAGTCATCCGTCGAAATACCAATTAGAGAACTCTTTCTAATATTAATCTTCAAACCCTAAATCAATTCAAAGCCTACTAAGATTGATTTCATCGACCACAAATTAGACCAGGATCCTTCCCCAATAAGAATCGTGTCATCTGCATATTGTAGTAAGCCATAAGCCACACCATTATCTAACTTGAATTCTAGAAAAGATCCTGCACAAATTGCCCTTCTCACTAAAATAGCCAGACCTTCCGCAACTAAGTTGGTTAGTTTGTTAATGTCTTGCATGTTCTATATTTAGAACATCATTTGTATCTATCTTAAATCCTTTGAAAATGGTTCTAGAATGGTTTCATTTTCATTTCTATGCTCTTTTTACGCAACTTCAACCTCTTTAATTGGGTTAAATATTTGGTGAGCCTGTTCACTTAATCTTGTTTAGATAAAAAAAAATATTGTAGAAATTGTGTCAATAAAAATTATAATATATTGAGTAAAATTATTGAATCTATAGATAATAAGAAATATAATGTATTTATAATAATAATTATTATTATTTTAAGTAGAAAAAAGGCATGGTTTTGAAAAGATGTTTTCTTCATAAAATAAAATAAAATAAAAAAGTAAAATAATAGAAATACTAATGATAGAGTGTTGGGGTTAGGTTGAAACAATTATGACTATTTACTTGCATATCAATGATCAATTATGTTTATCTTTATAATGAATCCATATTATTACTTGTTGCTCAACAATGTTTTTCATGTTTGAAATAACATTATGATTCAATTATATTGTTTATTCAATGATCTCTCATCCTAATAATAATGTATGTAAATCACATCTAGATTTATGTCTAAGCACTAGCTCATGATAGATAATTATTTAAGTATAAATCTAACAAAAACTTTTGGTATTAGTTAGATATGTTTCCTAGTGAATTCAACATAAAATGAGCAGGGTGTAAATTGTGACATTCAAAATTTGGATATATAAAAAATATGGGTGTAAATTGTGACATTCAAAATTTGAATATATAAAAAATAAGGGTGTGAATTGTGACATTCAAAATTTGAAAACAATTTATAAAAATACTTTATTTTGAAAATATTTATGTTAGAATAAATGAGAGAAATAGCAAAGGAATAAATAGAAAGGAGAGGAAGAAAAGAGATACACGACAGAATAAAAATAAACAGTTGCAAATAAAAGAGATACAAGATAAAAAGATTGCACCTTGGATTTATACAGGCCTGACTTAACTATTTGTCCTCCTCATGTCTCTAAGAGCTTTCTCTTTAGAGCTCTACTAAAATTAAATTTAAGCATTTCCGCAAGATTAGCCCAAACAGCCTTCTAACGGAAAACAATGATTTTACACAAATTTAGGGGAAGAACCTTCTTACTTTTACACAAATTTAGGTGAAGAACCTTCTAATAATAATCAGATCTTTTGCACGAGCTTAGCTCTAGAACCTTCCCCCGATATTTTTTTTAGGTTTAGCTTGTAACCTTAAATTTCTTTACAAAGATATTATACAAGAAAATTACACTCTTGAATAAAACAAAATTAGCACAATACTAATACAACACAACTCTCAAAATAACTTTTAACTCTTTAGACACTAAAGCAACTCTAGTTAAAAAAGAATTTTAGAAGCAAACAGAGTAAAAATAATATTATTAAGGTTTCTATTCTGAAATCTGGTGTAAAATGAAATGAGGTGAAACATTATATATATATATATATATATATGGAAATGCTAACATACACCCAAAATTGGTGGGTCCCACACAAAAATACACTACATCTATTTTCTTTCTATTTTTTTTCTTCATCTTTTTAATGTGGGTCCCACCCAAAATTGGTGGACCCCACACAAAAATACACTAAGGTGTATGTTGCTAATGCACACCTACATTGGTGTGCATTAGCATAACCCATATATATATATATATATATATATATATATAATGATTTGGTTCAAAAGGAAAATGATCTATGACCCTTTTTAATGTTTTAATCGATTAAAATTAGGTGTTACTCGAATAACAAATACAAATAAGGAAAATTTGAGTTTTGACGTCACCTATTCGATTAGCAACTCATTTAATCTATTAAGAGGTGTTACAAATATGTTTAATCAATTAGAGGAAGCCCTTATTTGAGTAAATAGTGTAAACCACCCTCCAAATTGATTAACAAAGCTTCTACTAATTTAAACACGTGCTCAAAAGTTTTTAAGAGATTTTATCAAAAGAGAGACGAGGTTTGAAAAACATGTGTATGTGTGTGTGGGGGTGGATGTGTATGCGCGCGCGCGTGTGTCTGAGAGAGAGTGTGTGTGTGTGTGTGAGAGAGAGAGAGAGAGATAGAGAGAGAGAGTGTGTGTGTGTATGTGTGTGTGTGTGTGTGAGAGAGAGAGGGAGAGAGAGAGAGAGGTTGTGTGTGTGTGTGTGTGTGTTTGTATGTTTGTGTGTATATGTGTGTGCTTGAGAGTGTGTGTGTGTGTGTGTGTGCATGTGCCTGCAGACTAAAGCACTAAGCGCTGGACTAGATGAACTTTCAAACTTTTTTACTGTTACAACTCCAACTACTCAGTACCTACTTTGTGAGCAATGTTGTTCTTGGCCAAGATCTGTTCAAAGTCTCAGATTCTTCAATAAAAAGGAGGGGACACTACTACAAAACGCGTAAACAACGACGCCATGCTCACAACGCTTCATCCCTACACCGTTGTGACATATCTAAACTAAGGCGCGGTTGTATTTTATTTGTTTATTAAATAAAAATTATCTGTATATAACAATGGTTGATAAACCAACCGTGGTGATTATCTGTATATAACAACGGTTGATAAATCAACCGTGGTGATACCATCAAGCTTTCATGTGTTCGAACCTCAGCACCATCATATATATTATTCCTTTTATGTTAAAGCGCCCCATTTCTTTTTTATTTAATTTTAATTAAAAAAATTAAAAGTTATGACTACGGTTGTTTATATACACCGTTGTGATATATTTTGTATTTTTTGATAATTTTTAATTCTAAATATAACTCTAGCGCTTTAATATGAAATATCATTATGAAAATAATATATCATAACGGTTTATATTGTGGACCGTCGCAGTAGCTTTTCAATATTCTCCAAGCTAGCTAGTTTCATTGTCTCTTCAGTATCCTTTTTTTCATTGAAAATATAAACTAGACGAAACGTTACACGATTTCAACCCTAAACCCTAACGTTCAATACTGTGAAACAATACATGATTTCAACCAAAGCTTGCATCATCAGTATCTATTTGTTGTCATTTTCTTCATCATCGTCACGATCGTGAAGAAAATAGAAGATTACGCACCTACCAACACCGTCGTCATCATCGTCACCGTCGAGAAGGAAGATAACAACAACATCGTCGTTGTCTTAAGGAAGGAAGACAACAACAACACCAACACCAACATCGTTTACTTCGTCGTCACGTTTAGGGTACTTAAAATATTTTCCCCATGCATCTACAGTAAACTCTTTTGCCATTGTTGTTCATGTTGTTGTTGTTATTTTTGAACTTAGATGTCGACCTTGTCGAGTTCTTCATCAGAAACCATCGAAGAAACTCAAACAAATGAAAGGTTAGCCAATGAAACTCAAACAACTAAAAGTCAAACGAAAAGATCACAAAGAGGTGTCACAATGATCCCCCAATTCACATCAGTCCGCAACTCATCTGGTGTAAAAATTCCGATCGAGTTTGATTCACACTACAGATTAGTGGAGTGTCCACATTACGCTACTTTTAGGAGTTATGTTGCGTTCCTTGCACGTAGCAAAGTCAGTATACTGATTAATGATTGAGAGAAGTGGATTTTAATGTCAAATACAGCATATGGACAGACGTTAAGGTATTTCATACTATAATTTTAATATATTTGATATCACTACCTATAGTTTCTAATTCATACTTATATATTGATTTAATGTAGTTGAATTTTGAGTTTACCGATGACTCAAAATTGAAAAGAAAGTGGATAACTTATGTCGGTGTTCGTTGGAGGGGATTTAAGTCACGGCTCACGGCTGACTACATTACGAAGCCTAAGAGCGCTCTTCGACCTCCATGGATTTAGTATAGTTTTTTATCGAAGAAGGTGTGGCACAAGTTTGCGAAGAAACGCCGTTCTGAGGAATTCAAGGTTAGTATTAGTCTTATGTAACCTATAATGTTATGCTAATGAGTTATAGATACTAATCATACACATTTTTCACTATGTTAATAACAGACTAAAAGCGAAGTAGGAATTCAGAACAAGGCGAAAAACATGTACCCCTATAGATTGTCTCGTGGGGGTTACAGGAAACTTGAGAAGAGGATAATGCGGGAAAAACAACAAGAAGGAGGAGATGGTGACATTCCATCTCCACCTTCAAGACATGAGAAATGGAAGAGGGCTCGATTAAGACCTAATGGAGAGTACACCTCTGAGGCTTCAAGAGTAGTTGCTGAGAAAATTGTAAGTATATGTTTTGTTTAAATGTGTTTGCTTATGTAAGTTGCTTATAAGTTGTTATTTAAATGCGTTTGCTTATGTAAGTTGCTCATGAGTTGTTATTTAAATGCGTTTACTTATGTAAGTTGCTCATGTTGTGTAGGATAATTTGGTTGTGGCGGCTCGTGAAGGCACATTTGTTCCATAAGCACGACATGACATATTAGTCGAAGCTATCGGAACAGCTAAGCATGGAGGTCGTGTCCGTGGTGTTGGAGATGGTGTCGGCTTGAGGTCATACTTTGGACCTCAAAGAAGAAGCACCGAAACGGCTGAATTTCTTGTTCAACGACAAAACATTGAGAATGTTGAGAAGCAATTGGCAGAGCAAAGGAGGCTGTTTGAAGAGGAGAAGGAAAAAAAGGGAGAAATAAGTGGAAAAGTTACAAGAGTTGTATTCGGTATGTGTCGTAAATCGCGCTTATTTTTGTATGATATATATTGTATGTTCTAATTAAATATATTTTGCTTATTTTTGTTTTATGTTCTAATTGAATGTTATGATGTAGAGATTAAGTGAAAGCCTCGAACAACGAACAAATAATGAAGATCATCGTTGCGTTGGTGATGATCAAACTCCAAGTAGAAGTGTCGTAAATTACGCTTCTACAAAAGGAAGTAATTGTACAGCCCCTCCCCCCTGTAGATAACCGCAATGGGATATTAGACCCTAGTCCAAATGAAATAACAAGTTTATACTTGTCTATTTTCAACAACAGACCTTGCGCAAGCTCTCCCGCTAGAGCATTGCCCGAAATTGGATTTAGTGTATTACACTCCTGAAGATGTAAGGGATTTTCTCCCAGGATTTAAGTGGCTTGACATAGCTATTTTGCAAGTTTGGTGCACGTAAGTATATAGTCGAATATACATGTCATTATAGAACGTTATAATTTTTTGTATTTTCTCCCTTAATTTATTCATTTTCTTGGATCCAAGTTTTATTGCTTGGGCGTATAATGGGAAAAATATTAGAGAAAAGTACTTGAAAATCCGGCTAAATGACGGAGGAAAAGAATGTTACTTCGCACCATTCCTCTGTGGGTTAGTATTGTTGTAATTTATTTATATATATATATATATATATATATATATATATATATATATATATATATATATATATATATATATATATATATATATATATTCTCGTGTTCTTTCAGTGGTCATTGGCAATTGATCATAATATCGTTTAGGACAAATTCGGTGACATTACTGTGTTCCTTGCACGATCCACTCCACAAACCAATGAAAGATCTTGTATTAACGTAAGTGTCTTTGTTTAATAATATCATTTTCTTTGGCATTAATTGTAATTAGTTTATCATGTAATATGTTTAATTCAATTTTCAATGTGCAGTATTGTGGAGCCAGTTAATATAATGAATAATGTTAGGAAAAAGCCCACATACCTTGCTCCTAAAGTAAGTGGTCCGATTACCTGTTTGTTTCATTTATATTCATGCATGTGTGGTTGTATTCATGTTTTTATATTTATGTAATTTGTAGACGAGGAAACAATGCGGGAGTTACGAGTGTGGGTATTTTATCATGAAATTGATGTTAAACATTGTCCTTGTCGGCACTGTTGATTCATGGGATACTGTATATATGCCATAAAATGTTTACATATATTAATATATAAGTTGACTATTGAATTATTATCATGCATGACTTCAATTTTTTGCTCTTATGTAGATGTTTAACGATGAAATCCCATTCCCCGTTGAGGACTTTGTGGATATTCGTAAACGTTGGGCATATATCCACAATGCGCTTAAGGGTTCTGCTCCTGCTGTTTGATATATCACCAACATTTTTTGATGCACATATTTTTGGCTTTTGATGCACATAATGTGAACAATAGTTTTGGCTTTTGATGCACATAATGAAATCAATAATATTGGCTTTTGATTTAAACAATGTTAGCAGTTTAAATCTCTGATTCATTTAGCTTTTGATGTAAATTGATTTTGATGTAAATTCTCTGATTCATTTATAAGGATAAAATATAGGAAGAATTGTGTTTGATGCACATATTGTGTTTGCATGTAAACAGAAGCTGTTTTGACAGGATAAAATATAGGAATAATTTGATAAGCAGATAAATTTTATATTTAAAACAGGCTGTTTTTGGCAGCGGTTATAAACCTATCCGTAGTTGTATGTCAAATGCTAATATAAATAAATAATGTTGTTGCTGAGAATCGAACTAGATCACAGTTTAGTTATATCACAACGGTTGAGTAAACTAACCGTTGTGAAATGGTGCGTGCATACTGGAATACAACAACGGACCCAGGACAGTCATTGTACGTACCTCATATACAACAACACTCTACATAACAACGCCTTCGCCCCCGTCATTATATGTCATTTCCAACCGTTGTTAAATGGGTTTTTCGTAATAGTGGGAGACTTGAAGCATGAATTAAAAAGGGAAAAAGAGGGATATGTACTCAAACAAACCCTGATGACCTATGCTAATAAGAAGATAAACTTCCTCGAAAAATATTTGAATAATGCCAAGAACGCCTTGGAAAAAGTTGACAAGAAAAAGATAAAATCTTGGAGTAAAATAAAGACTTTATATGATATTTTAGAGTCAAAACAAAAAACTTACCACAGTCAAGGTCGATATGAATGGTATAAAGGAGGACATTTAAGAGGCTCACATGGACAATATCATTTCTAGGGATCAAAGGTTCAAGAAAGCAAAAGAGAAAATACATTTTCTATACCCTTACCTTGACATAGGCAAGTTGGACTACTTTAAGGTGGTGGTGAATGTTCACTTGGTGGATGATGTTGATCCCGAAGTTCTTGAGACAACGCTTCATATTAAGGATATGGCTCCCTCTAAAAAGGTTGTTTGGATGATACGAACGACGTGATATATAACATGTTTGAAGATCCCCCTAACAATTATAATGTTTTATTCATTGCTTTGTATATATTTTAACTTTCTTGGATAACTTCTCGTCCATTTTGGGGCTTTCTTGAGTGTAATCTCAAACTTCTTTTAATTAATTCATTTGTGTTTTATTTCCTTCTGTTTGTTTAAGGCTAGTATCAATTGTTGCGTGAATGATTTAATTGCTTGTATGTGCTTTGTACATTACATGACCCGTAGGGAGTATTCTGTAGGCATAAAGTTCCCTATAAGGTTCCAGCATATACTTTGTAGGGAGTCGTCCATAGGTGTAGGGTCCTTGTCGTGTTCCAACATATTTGTCTGAGGAGTGTGTATATTTTTTTATCTCTTTTACGGAAGTCAATTATTTTGCGTGGAGGTTGGCCGCCCCCATTTCTTTTGCTAACTTTATTCCAAAAATTTATGCCTCTTACTCTACTTGATTGTTGTTGTCCTTGAAAACAAAATATATTGACTATCCAATTAGTATTTCACCTGGTCTCTCTAGCATTACTCCTGCTCTACTGTCTTTAAAGTTTGAGGACCCATCAACTAATAAATATAGACATGGGGGACTTCCTCTTCCACTAGAGAATAAAATTCCACCACAAATTTGGCTAGGGTTTGGGACTTGATGGTTCTCCTTAGTACAAAAGATATGTCATACTCTGAAAGCTCGATGATTCATAATACCATCCTATCTGCTAGGCCTATCTTCTTTAGCTTTTAATGAATGAGATATTTATCCATCACTATGATGTGATGCCATTGGAGGTAAGGCCACAATTTTATCGTTTTGATAATTTTTTCAAAGGCGAGTCGTTCTATCTTCTCGTAACATAGTTCAACCCCCTTAAGTACATTGCTAATGAATTATATCAACTTATGTCCCTCAAACTTATCTGCCTCATCTTCCTCTTGGACCAGGATCAAGCTTATTGCACTATCAGTTGCCAATAGGTACAAATTGAGGGGGATCCCCTTTTTGGATTAGTTAATGTAGAAGGGGCCGCCATTGAATTATTTAGCTCCTAAAACTCTCTTTTGCATTCCTTTGTCCATTAAAAACTTGATGAATTCCTTAATGTTACAAAGAAATGAATATATTTATCGCTCGAGCATGAGAGGAATCAGGATAGTACAACAATCCTTCATGTCAACTATTGAACCTCTTTTACGGAAGTCAGCTCTTTATATTGATAACCTCCTGGCATTTATCAAGATTATCCTTGGTTCTTCTCCTAGTTATAATGAATCCTTAAAATTTTTTGACTTGTACTCTAAAAGAACATTTGTTAGGGTTCATTTGCATATTGTATATTCTTTTAAATTCTATAGTTTATCTTAAATAATTACCATGTTTTCCTTCATATGGGGTTTTGACCACTATGTCATCAAGATAGACTTCTAGGTTCCAACCAATCTACTAAGAAAAGACAATGTACATAAAACTCTAATAGGTTGAATGACATGACCTTATAATAAAAGTTCTTGTGGTTAGTCATGAACTCCATTTTTTGAGCATCATTTGGGTTCATCCTTGTTTGACTATAACCCTAGGTAAACATCCATGAATCTTAGAACTCAAAAACTTGAGGCTTCATCGTTAAGGTATGCTTTATTAAGTTTGGTGAAGTCTACATATATTCTATATTTTCCTAATGTTTTCTTTACCACTACTATGTTATCCAACCAAGTTGGTCTTTTTTTTAATTTCTTGTATGAATCCATCCTCTTTCAACTTCTTTAATTCTTCGAGAATAATAACTCTCTTGTTTTCTCCTTCTTTCCATTTTATGAGTAATGGGTTTGAACTCGGGCTTGATTGAGAGATGGTGGCATACTATGTCGCAGTATATTCTTAGCATATTAGAGGGTGCCCATTCAAATAGGTTTACATTCTCTCGAAGTCTCGAAGTAGTTGGACAGTGTCATTCTTTTCCTCTTTAGTTAATGAAACTTTCTTCTTACATGCAGACTGACCACTCCCATTTCATTTACTAAATTTATTATGGAAATTAGTGCCTCATACTCTGCTTGATTGTTTATGTCTTTGAACATGAAATAAATTGACTATTAGATTAGTATTTCGCTTGGTCTCTGTAGCATTACTTCTGCTCCACTTCCATTCAGGTTTGAGTGATCATCCACTAGTAAAATCTAGATGTAGGGTACCTCTTATTCCACTACATAATTGAATTCCACCATGAAATAATCTAGGTCTCGGGACTTGATGTTACTCCTTGATACAAAATATGTGTCATATTGCCAAAGCTCGATGGCCCGTGATATCATCCTACCTGCCAGGTACAACTTCTATAACACTTGAAGAATAAGATAGTTGGTCCTCACTATTATATGAAAGCCTTGGAAGTAAGGATATAATATCCTAGTTGTGAAAATGATTACCAGGGAAATTGCTAATGAAGTAGACTGACTTATCTCATCTGTCTTTTTCTTGGACTAGGATCGGGCTTACTACACTATCAGGAGCCGATATTGGTAGACAGAGGGTCGTCCCTTTTTGGGTGATTCAATACGGGAAGGACTGCAAAAAATTATTTAGCACATGAAACGTTATTTCCCACTCCTATGTCAATTAAACACTTTTCGACTTCCTAGTTGTTGCAAAGAAATGAATATATTTATCGCTTAAGCTTGAAAAGAACTAGGATGGTGCATCAACCCCTCCCGTTAACTATTGAACCTCTTTTCCGGATCTCAAGCTCTTCATATTGATAATCTTCTGGAATTTATCGGGATTTGCCTATATTTGTCTCCTAATTTGAATGACTCTTAAAAACTTCCAGATGTGTACTCCAAGAGAGAATTTGTTAAGTTTCAACCACATATTATATCTTCTTTCATGTTCTAGAGTTTCCCTTAAGGCATCACCATGATTTCCTTCATCTAGAGTCTTGACCATCGTTTCATTAATCTTGACTTCTAGATTTTAACTAGTCTACTAAAAAAACCTAGTGCCCATCATCCTCTAATAAGTTGCTTCGGCATTCTTCAGTTTGAATTCCATAACCTCGTAATAGAAGTTGTTGCAGTTAGTCATGAACACTACTTTTGGCACATCATCGAGATTCATCCTTATTTGATTATAACCTTTGTATGCATGCATGAAGCTTAGAACTCGAAAACCCGAGGCATCATAAATAAATTTTTTGATGCTTAACAATGGGTATGGGTCCCTAGGACATGCTTGATTAAGTTCAGTAAAGTTTACACACATTCGTCATTTGCTGGATGTTTTCTGTACAATTACTATTTTAGCCTACCAAGTTGAGTATCTTATTTCTTGTATAAATCCAACCTCCTTAAACTTATTTACTTTCTTAGAAATAGTTGCTTTCACATTTTCTCCTTCAGTGTTTCCTATGGATAATGAGTTTGAATCCAGGGGTCTATTCCAAGCATATCGAACGGTGCCCATGTCAATAGGTCCATTCTCTTCCTCCTTAGTTAATGAGGTCTTTTATCTGGGTAGTGTAATGATTCTATGGGAGTATTTGTATCGCTTTCAACTCCTATATTAATTTCAACTTATCTTCCAAGGTATCAACCCTAGGGTCTAAATAAACAGAATTAACCCTTTAGGCGCATGGTGAAGAGCCATTTCCCCATCTTTCTTCTTTTAAGCATTAAAATTTATTAGCAACATTTTTTGTCCACTTCTAGATCGCCTCTTAATGGTTAAATAATGGTTTGAGAGGAAAATCACATAGCATTGAATGTTGATCTACCGATGATTATATCAAGACGAATGGGTGATCACCAATAGGTACCTCAGTTTTATGGCCTTCGCGTTTAACCCCTTTTTAAATATTGTCAGCATCATGTCATCTCCTCAAATCTACACACGCTCTCCTGAGAAGTCTATTAGTGAAACCAGTTTTCGCAAGGGCTCATCATCTGATGCAGAACTTATTTCATAACCACCATCCATCACCAATCACATTCCACATCCTACTTCAAACTTATCGATTCCTCGGGTAGCTGCTAGTTCTCGACTCCGCTATAACTCTTATTGAATCAAGTCCCGATGTCGGAACCGGTGCTCTGATCAGACAGGATCCGCTGTTGATGCCAGATCCAGAGCCGCTTTTTTCCAAGTGCTATAAGAAGTGGCTATAAGATCTTGGGATTCAACAGTACATCCCAGAAATTAGTTTGACTAATCGATGTATAAAATTGGGATAAACCTATTGTACATCCCAGGATTTCCTGAAGCCGAGTTAGTGGGAAAGCTGAGGACAAAGAAACGAGTAGGTTGGATGATCACGGGTACAAGTCGGAAAGGGTTTTAGAGATGTAATTTGTCTATTGCGGCTATCATCTCTGCTACGGTAGCTCGATCATTGTTGCTACTACTTGTTGTTGGTGTACAAGGTGAAATAATGGTGAGAAAGAGAAGAATATATTAATTGAGAGTGACGGCTACAAATGATAAGGATACAATAATTGAGTGACATCTACACTACCCTATTTATAAGCTAAAAACTAGGGCTACAAATCAACAATAAAGTACTAAAATACCCTCTAACAAACTTGGTCACCAAGTTTGTAAATATAATAAAATAAAATATAAATTATTATTCTAATACCATCCCTTAATTTATATTTCCTCAAAACTAACAACTCCAATTCCATCCCTTAAGCGAAGGAATTGATCTGTCTTGATAGCCTTGGTCAGAACATCTGCCAACTGCTTCTGGGTGCTACAGTGCAGAACTTCTAACACTCCATTCTGAACTTGACTTCTCAGATAGTGATACTTGGTCTCAATATGCTTGCTTCTCCCATGCAACACTGGGTTTCTGGAAAGATTGATTGCAAACTTGTTATCAATCATCAGCTTCAGAGGTTTGTCAACTTTGATCTTCAGATCATCCAGCAAGTTCAGAATCCACACAGCTTGACATGCAGTAACAGCGCCTGCAATATATTCAGCTTCACAGATTGACAGCGCAACAACAGGTTATTTCTTGGAACACCAAGAAATAGGGCCTCCTAGAAACTTAAACAAGTATCCAGAAGTACTTCTTCTATCAACTCTGTCTCCACACCAATCAGAATCTGAATAACTCAGAAGTTCTGAATCAGACTTTCTTCCAGAAGGGAACAACACTCCATACTTTAGAGTTCCCTTGATATACCTCAGAATCCTGACAGCAGCTTGGTAATGGGACCACTTGGGTTTACTCATGAATCTACTAACCATTCCAACTGCATAGCAAATATCAAGTATGGTATTACACAAATACCTCAGAGAACCAACCAACTGTTTGAAGGTTGTAGCATCCACATCCTCACCATCAGAATCAGAATCTAGTTTCTGATTCGTATCTGTAGGTGTGATAGCAGCCTTACAGTTCTGCAGCTTAAATCTCTTCAGAAGTTCTCGTTCATACTTCAGCTGATGTAAAATGATACCTTTCTCAGAATATCTAAACTCCATCCCTAGAAAGTATGTCATTTTCCCGAGATCAGTCATTTCAAACTCATTCATCAGCACCTTCTTGAACTTAGCTAATTCTTGTTCAGAACTTCCGGTCAGCAGTATGTCATCAACATACAAACACACCAGAATCATATTTCCTTCAGAAATATGCTGAACATAAACACCGTATTCCATCTCACATTTCTGAAAACCCTGCTTCTTGAAAAATGAATCAATCTTCTGATTCCAAGCTCTGGGCGCTTGCTTCAATCCATACAAAGCTTTATGTAATCTGTACACCATCCCTTCCTTATTCTCTTTCACAAATCCAGGAGGTTGTGACACATAAACTTCTTCTTCTAATGGACCGTTCAGAAATGCAGATTTCACATCTAAATGCATCAGAGGCCAATTCCTGTTAGCAGCTATTGCAATCACCAATCTGATTGTTTCATGTCTCGCTACAGGTGCAAATACTTCAGAATAATCCAGCCCAGGTTTCTGCAGAAATCCTCTTGCTACCAACCTCGCTTTGTATTTGCCAATTGATCCATTTGGCTTTAGCTTCTGCTTGAAAACCCATCTGACGCTGATGGCTTTCTTGTCCTTTGGAAGTTCTGTCAGCTTCCAAGTCTTGTTTCTCTCTATGGCCTCAAGTTCTTCTTTCATGGCCTTTAGCCAGAACTTCTACTTAAGAGCCTCTTCTGTACTCACAGGCTCAGAGTCTACTAACATGGCACACTGAATAATTTCTCCTTCAAAATCTACTTCAGTGTCTTGCAACATATCAAACTCTTCAAATCTTCTTGGAATGTTTCTGATTCTCTGTGGCCTTTGACCTCGTTCAGAACATTCTCCGGATGCTTGAACCTCAGAAGTTCTTCCCTCAGAAGTTTCTCCTTCAGAAGCTCTTGCTCCAGAAGGTTGACTTCCTCCAGAACCTTGACCATCTTCAGAATCTGGCATATTCCCAGAATCTGAATCACCGCCAGAATCTTGATCATCATCAGAATCACCTTCATCTTCTGAGTCTCCTTCAGAATCAGAATCACCATCACTTTCAGAAATTCTTATTTCGGACCTTTCTTCAGAAGTTCTCACATCAGAATCAGATTGAGACTTATCCCAATTCCAAACTTCTGATTCCTTCACAATAACATCTCTGCTGAACTCAACTTTATTAGTTTCTGGACAATAAAGCTTGTACGCACCCGTACTGTGGTACCCCACCAGTAACATTACTTTGCTTCTATCATCCAGCTTCTGTCTTCTAGCTTCTGGAACATGTTTGTAACAAACAGAACCAAACACCTTTAGATGACTAACACTTTGCTTTTCTCCCGTCCACTTCTAAATAGGAACTATTTCCTTCAGCTTCTTCGTTGGACATCTGTTGAGCACATATGCTGCGGTGGCAACAACTTCTCCCCAGAAGTTCTGAGGAAGCTTCTTCTCCTTCAGCATGCTTCTCACCATATCAAGCAAAGTACGATTTCTTCTTTCAGAAAGACCATTGTGTTGAGGAGTGTAAGGAGCAGTAACCTCATGCTCAATTCCATTCTCCTCACAGAACTTCTGAAACTCTTTGGAGTTATACTCACCCCCACCATCGGTTCTGAGAATCTTCAGAGCCTGACCACTCTGATTCTGAACCTTCATTTGGAACTTCTTGAATTCAGCAAACACCTCGTGTTTGAGCTTAATAAGGGATACCCATATCATTCTCGTGAATTCATCAACAAATGACACGAAGTATTTATTCCCTCCGAACGATTCTACTGGAAATGGACCACACACATCAGAATGTACTACTCCCAAGGCATGTTTTGCTCTTGGAGCAACTTCTGACGCAAATGGAAATCTTGGTTGCTTTCCTTCCATGCACACTTTGCATGACTTCTCAGGCTTCTTAATTGTAGGAATTCCATGTACCAGCTTCTTCGAATTCAGATGTTCTAAGCTTTTGAAATTCAGATGACCAAATCTTCTGTGCCACATCTCACTTTCTTTCACAACACTTGTTGCACTAAGACATTCAGAGTCAGAAGTTCTGACATTCACCTTGAATGTTTTATTCCTTCCCTGTTCTGACTCCATAATCAACTTCTGATTACAGTCATACAGCTTCAGAAGATTGTCCTTCATGGTAACTGAAAAACCTTTCTCAATTAGTTGTCCCACGCTCATCAGATTGCTTTTGATGCCAGGTACATACCACACATTTTGAATCAATGCTGTTTTCCCATTGTTCAGAACAACTCTGACATCTCCCATACCTTCAGCGTTAAGATATTTGTCATCAACACATCTGATCTTTGTCCTCTTCTCAGAGTCAAAATCAACCAGCCATTTCTTATTTCCAGTAAGATGATTTGAGCAGCCAGTGTCCATATACCACCAGTCTGTCAAATTCGTATCATCAGATTCAGAAGCCATCAGTAGCACAGATTCATCATCAGAACTTCTGGCTATATTTGCTTCTTCTGACTTTCTCTCTTTGTTTGACCAACAATCTCTAGCAAAGTGACCAAACTTCTTGCAACAGTAACATTGGATCTTCTTCTTGTCATACTTCTTTTTTCCCTTCTGAGCATTCTTTTGCCTATCAGAAGTTGAGGTTTCTGACTTCTGACCACCATCAGATCTTCTCCTGGCTTCTGACCACAACTGTTTCTGATGCTTCTTATCAGAAACTGCTTTTAGAGCCTGCTGCTCTACTTTCCTTTCAGAAGTTCTCTCAGTCAGACGCAACTCTTGCGCTTCTAGACTGCTTTGCAGCTCTTCAATTCTCATGGTACTCAGATCTTTAGAATGTTCTATTGCTACCACAATGTAATCAAATTGAGGAGTAAGGGATCTCAATACCTTCTCAATGATTACTTGTTCAGAAAGAGTTTCTCCACACGCCTTCATCTCATTAGTGATCAGAATCACTCTGGAGATGTACTCAGAAACTTTCTCATTGTTCTTCATGTTGAGATTCTCGTACTGCTTACGTAGAGACTGAAGCTTCACCTTCTTCACTGATGCGTCACCACCGTAACATCTGACCAGTGTGTCCCACGACGCCTTCGCCGTCGTTGAATCTTCAATCTTCTCAAACACATTGGCATCCACACATTGATGGATGTAGAACAATGCTTTTTGACCTTTCTTCCTTGTATCCTTCTGCGTGTTCTTCTGCTCCTCCGTCGCATCTGCTGCTACCGGGACATAACCTTCGGTGACAAGATCTAGAACATCTTGAGCACCGAACAGTACTCGCATCTGAATCATCCAACGATTCCAGTTTTTGCCATCAAATACTGGAAGCTTGGTGTTCATGCCGCCGCCGCCGTTCATCTTCAACCTTGTACAGTACACTCAGAACTTACCACGCACAGTGTTTCCCAACCCACAGAATCACAAATTTATGATTCTGATCAGAATTTCGTTCAAGATTCAATACAAATCAAGAACCAAAATTCAATAAACAAGAAATCCTCACGTTTCACTCGTGTTTCCCGTGTTTCCCGTTGATCCTAACCGGAGCTCTGGATACCAATTGTTGGTGTACAAGGTGAAATAATGGTGAGAAAGAGAAGAATATATTAATTGAGAGTGACGGCTACAAATGATAAGGATACAATAATTGAGTGACATCTACACTACCCTATTTATAAGCTAAAAACTAGGGCTACAAATCAACAATAAAGTACTAAAATACCCTCTAACAAACTTGGTCACCAAGTTTGTAAATATAATAAAATAAAATATAAATTATTATTCTAATACTTGTGACACTGACACCCCTAATGATAGGATCAAATTGTTGTTGGAAAGGATTTTTGTGACCCATGTCTATTTTACCGGATCATACGGTAGACATCAAATGTACTAGAAAATTACACCAATGAAACTCTACCAACAAGGGCCAATAAAGTCTCGGTAGCCTTTTCAATGAATTAAGTATATCTCTTTCTTCAGTGATCATCTACTTCTATAGAAGTTTTCATACGCTCCATACATAAATCCTATTAAGGACTATTAAAGTGATTGTCCCTTATTAACATGACTTATTAATGATGAATGAAATTAGACTCTCTTTTGAATTATAAGTCATAATGTTTGACCATTAGTCATAAATGTATTAACTTATATATTTAAGGATCTCTTTACTCGATGACCTCTTTGCGTTAGTTTTAGACCAAATAGGATGACCTAGTCCTTAGGTCTGACTAATGACAGCCTGTCATTACATATAATCTGTCAAAGAATTGAGGAAAAACGAGCAAAATAGGAGCCAAAATGATGAAGAAAGACCCAAGAATGAGTGAAAAATAGCCAAGTATTGAAGAATGAAACTTAGTGAAAATTCCGGTGAAAAGGGTGAAAAAAACATGCAGCTACTGGAATAATCACACGCAACATCGCGTGCGTAATAGAGGCGAAAAGGTTGCATCGCGCGTACGATGCTTTCATAATGCGCGTGATGGTTACTTTTTTTGGGCTTTTTTTGACGGGTTATGACCCGTTCTGACAGCTTTAAAAGGGGATTTTCTCCACTTTTACAAGGGTTGCAAATTTTGGAGACTGGAGCACAAAAGAATATTTTTAGAGAATTTGAAGCCAATGGAGGCCATCTCTTCAAGGGACTTCTTATGTTATTTTCATCTACCGATTCTGGTATTTTTCTTTGAATAATGTGTAACTAAATTCTCTTAGGTTAGGTTGTTTGATGATGAACCTTATTCAATCTTGTTGGCATTATATGGCGGTTTGACTTTGTATGAATCATTTGAATTATAATTTTATTGAGTTGTTTCTTATGCTTAATGCTTATTATTTGAGATACTCTATTAATTTGTTGTTAGACACATAGGGATTCCTGACTCGTAGCCAATGCGTTTGACATAGGGCAACTATTTGACTTAAGTCGATTAAATAGGGATAAGAGATCTCGAGTAGTGACACAAGGAATTGGCGGTCTGTACATCGCCTAACACTACTTACGCTGGTGGACAATGGATAAAAAGCTCCGAATAGTTATTAGTGATTTATTTCCTAGGGGTCTGGCTATAACGGTTTTGTTAATCCGCTGTAAGAACTAATTTTTTGTTAATCACTCTTAGAGCATCTCTATAGTAAGAACTAATTTTGATTGCTTGAACTATTTATGTGAAACTAAATTGCCACATTGTATTTAAGCAACATCTAAGCAATTTAAAACAATTTTACTCCAATAGTGATTTGAATAAGCAATTTACATGTAGCCCAATCAATTTATATTTGGCCCCACCAATCATCAAAATTAATTTTATTTAATGCTAAACAATACACTTTTTGGATTGCTTCATGAAGCAACTTAGAACGTCTCCAATGCAAGTTGCTTAGTTGCTTTGTATCTACATGGACATATAAAGTTTCAGAACTTAATTTTTTTTACCATTAGAGCATATCTACTTGGCACTTTGTTGCTTACCGTTAAAGTATTATTCTTGATAATTGGTGGGAACAAATTTGAATTGATTGGGTAAAATATGAATTGCTTGTTGAAATCATTATTGGACCCACACAAAATAGCTCAAGCAATTAAGACTACTTCTTCAAATGAAGATGTTTTTACACAAATATTTAACCAAATACTCCCTCAATTCTATAATGCGTGATTCATATGGAATAAAAAATGTCTCAAAATAAACTATCTATTTTAATTTTCAATGCACATTTTTCAATTCTACCCTCTAATTAATATTAGTTTCATCATTCTCAATACTTAATAAAGAATATTTTGGTAAAAATATCAGAATTTTTTTTTAAACTAACACACTTTTTCAAAAAAAAATTTCAAAAAAACCGACTTTTCAAACTATTTACAGAAATTGCTGGGTTTGAAAACTGGATACAAGGGTGGCGCCATATGAAATGGCGCCTCAGTTAGAGGCCACAAGCCATTTCATATGGCGCCACAGGCCATATAGTTGCCTTAGGAAAATTCCCTGAGGACAAGCCATATGAAATGGCGCCTCAGGCCATTTTTTTTTAAATGTTTGTTTTTTAATTTGTGCAGAGGCATGATTAGGAACAGTAGAAAAAGAGTGTAGGCATGCATTGTTGAGTCTTGCAGAGTGTGATCTTGTCAATAGTGTAGCCATGCAGAGTTGTGTGGTCTTGTCAAGCTTAGTGTTGGCATGCAGTCTTGTGTGGTCATGTCAAGGATAGTGTGTAGGCATGCAAAGCAGCACATGGCTCTTTGGCAATGCTATTCTGAAGCAATTAGACTAAAGAGACACGTTTCTTGTAATATTTTTCTGCCTATTAATACACATGAAATATACATCCTATCATCACTTACATTCAAACCATTTACAATCTGCAAACTATTTTTCTTTCAAACTTTAAAGTTTGTAACCCATTTCTTCCTAACACAAATTCAGATATGGCTCAAAGACCACAATACTTGATAACTGCACATATCCTTGGTGAGATATTTGATTGTCCAATGAGTGGTTTCAATTTTAAGAATACATAAGTGACTAGGTTTTTAATTGATAGAAGAACAAATTTCTATCATTTGAAAGCCTGGTTTGAGAAGAAATTGCAGTGCGGTCCAGTTGGGCAAATTATATACAAAAACCCTATCTTTTTTGAGGGGCATGATGTGTGCAAATTTTTTCAGATGAAAATACGGGATGATGAAGATGTGCGTAATATGTTTCTCAGCCATGAGCATTCCGGTTTCAATGAGGTTGAGTTATATGTTACGTTACAAAATCAACCATTGTCTCAACAACTTGAGGTATCGCAGGTTTTCAATGATTCTGACAACGAACAAGCTGAGGTGGATGCAGTTGACGAGGAGGAAGAAGAAGCGGAGGACGTTGTTGACGAAATGACAAACGGCGACGAGGCAGACCAATTGCCAGACAGTCATGTTTATCGCCCACCCCAACACATGACAACACTAAGCCTAGGCGACGATCAACCATCAATAGATATTGCTCCCTATTGCCCTGGCACAGGATGGCAACAACAACATTTTCTCTATCGCATTCACTCTAGTTGAAGGGGAGACTGCTAGAGGTTGGAGTTTTTTCTTAAAAAATCTCCGACAATATGTTGCTCCCCAACCTGACGTATGTCTGATCTCCGATAGGCATCCCTCAATCGATAGTGCTTACAATAATCCTGATAACGGCTGCAAGGATCCTCCATCGAGCCACGTGTATTGCATTAGGCACATTGGGCAAAATGTCCTGTGGGCGTTCAAAGACAATGGCCTAAAGCAGCTGGTTACTAACACGAGATATGCATTAACAGAGCCTACGTTCAGATACTATCGGGACGAGATCAGACAAACAAACCCAGAAGCATTGAGTTGGATTGATAACATACCACGGGAGAAGTGGACAAGGGCATATGACAATGGGCGGCGATGGGGCCATATGACAACAAACCTCGTTGAGTCTATGAACTCAGTATTCAAAGGTATCCGGAACCTCCCGATAATCGCTCTTGTGAGGTCAACTTATTTTAGGCTCGCTGTGCTTTTTGATACCAGACGTACTAAGTGGGTTTCAGTCATACAATCTGGGCAGCTGTTTAGTGACTATTCCATGACATTCATGAAGGACGAGGCTGCAAAGGCTAACACACACGTCGTCACGGTCTTCGACCGTTTTGCAGGACACTTCAGTATTGCAGAGTCTATTGATCACAACGAAGGATTGCCTAGGGGATCTTATCGAGTGGAACTAGATAGGAGTTGGTGTGACTGTGGAAAGTTTCAGGCATTTCGTATGCCTTGCTTCCATGTCATAGCAGCCTGTTCCAAGGTCCGACTTGACCTAACCAACTATCTCCATGTTCTTCACCAAGTTAGTACTCTATGTAATGTGTACCGTAAAAGCTTTCAAGTAGTCGCAAAGGAGGACTATTGGCCTACATACGAAGGCGAAATTGTGTGGCATAACGACTTGATGCGAAAAAATAAAAAGGGTCGCCCTATCAGCAGCCAGATTCAAACGGAGATGGATACAGGTGAAAAAATGGTGAGGTTGTGTAGTTTGTGCCGCCAACCAGGCCACAATCGCGCTAAGTGTCCAAATGTATTAGGTCCTAGCACATCGGCATAATTACTTATGTAATCTTGTCTATTTATAATAAGAACAAATTTCATTTCATTGATGGCATACATAACTTAATACAACAACATAACAACCCTAAACGAAGCATCACTTAACGAAACCTATTACCAAATCATAAAATAACAATAACTATAATAATAACAATAACAATAACAATAACAACACATAAAAGCAGCTTATCTAGGCAATTACAACCATCAACTTAATTTCCTGTTCTAACATCATCATCATGAGGACGCCAGCATCATTTTCCACTTTCCTCCAAATCCGGGTGACTCCGTCTGGACCAGACTTCTCAACCTGCCTCTCTATCTTCCTGATCTTTTCACCTGCCTGAAATTCTTCTGGTAGCCAGCGACGAAGTTTCCTGTGCAAATGCTTCATCAGTGGAAACTCTGGCCACTTTTCCTCCGTTGTTGATGACGACGGCGGCCGACTATTTGAGGATGAAGACATCGTGTTGAGTAAGGGAGAGTTTGGGATATTGGTGAGAGAAGGGAGGAAATTAGGGTTTGGGTGACAATTGTTGTGCAAAAACAAGTGAGGGAGAGCCCTTATTTATAGGCACAACATAACATATAAAATAATATAATTTTTAGTATATTAAAAAAATATAAATTAAACTTTAAAAAAAAAAAATTGCCTGAGGCGCCATTTCATATGACTTGTCCTCCGGAAATTTTCCTAGGGCAACTATATGGCCTGAGGCGCCATATGAAATGACTTGTGGCCTCTAACTGAGACGTCATTTCATATGGCGCCACCCTTGTATCTAGTTTTCAAACCCAGTAGTTTCTGTAAATAGTTTGAAAAGTTGGTTTTTTTGGATACTTTTTTGAAAAAGTGTTAGTTTAAAAAAAAAAATCAAAATATCATTCTCTCCTTAATTTATTCATTTTTTTTAATCTATGTAAAATAATTAAGTGAGCCATTCATTATAGAATTGAGGGAGTAGTAAAAATGCCAAGTTTCGAAACTTATAAATCTTCGTGTATTAAACAATCTCCATTGGATATGCCCATAGGGTGCATGCTCATTGCCGTTATACCCCTGGCCCTACGTGTTTCAAGTTTCTGAACATTTACAGTCCCTCAACTCAAGCATATATCGTGTAGTAAACAACATGTTTTCTTAGACGAGTCAAGAGGTTGGAAAAGCTTGTGTGACATCTTAGACGGTAAAGTGCGTGCGTGCATTGCACACGAAAATTCAGATAATGATGGTTTGAAACTCTTAATTTTCCAACCGTCCTTCAATCATTTCATTTTCTCTTTCCCTCACATTAGAAACGTATCATATGTAAATGTCTTGCAAAAACTTGTGACTGATTGGCAATTATAATTTAACATAAAAAGACAAATAGATAGAAGGAGATAATTCACTAACACATAATATAGTACTTACACACAATACATCAACCCAAAAATCCTAATTAGAATGTAAAAACGCATAATTTAGAAGAGAAATTAACTAGGCATTAACTAAACTACTAATAGTTTGGATAATAGAAAGTATATATAGATAATGCATGCAGCATGCATGCATGTAGAGCTTATTTATAGCCTAGACTAGAGAGGTGGACAAACAAAACCAGGAGGAGGAGACTTCCCACAAGTGACTAAAACTTGAAGAGCAAGAGGAAGGAAAATATTCAGATTAAGAACCTTAGCCCTAATCACAGTACAAAGACAAATAGCAGCTTCGAGATCAACCAATCCTTGAATAACAGGACAACACACATTCTTCTCAGGGTTTCCGATTCCAACATGAACAAGGCCTCCAAGAACATCCAAGCAAAGTCCAAGTTTGAGTGCATCGATTGGACAAGTTGGTTGAACTATTGGTGGAGGTACAACAGGAGAGACTGTTGGTGGAGGATATATGATCGTCGGAGGTGGTAGCAGTGGTGGAGTGACGATTATCGGCGGCACGACAACAACAGGAGGAGGAGTCACTATTGGCTGTCCTTTTCCGCCGCCGTGATGCGGTGGATGTTTTGGGTGGCTTGGTCGGTGGTGGTGGTAAGGTGGTGGATTTGGAATGCATGGACCACATGCATGTATCATCATTGGTGTAATGAGATTCAACATTAATATCTTGAACATTAAAAATAGAGCTTTTGGTTTTGAATTTGATTTTGATAATGGCATGATGAATGATGTCAATGTGATAACACACTTTAGTAGCTTTTCTTTGATTTTGATACTGCACTGATATACTATAGACATAGTGACTGTGTTGTTTATATAGCTGTTGTTTGATGAGGAATTAATAACTGAAGCGGTGATGGTTCTGAATTTGATTTAACTTTTTCGTTCATATTAAAAAAGTTAGAATCAAATTTTTAACTTGGTAAATAATGTAACAATGTCAGTGTTATAGAACATATCCCTAGGCTTCTGAGTGGCAGAGATATAATTGAAGTTTTTGGAGTTTTGTTGGTTGGTTTGTGATTTCGAGATTGAACCCGTGACTCTTGTTCAGTACAATCCGTGAACAATACTTGCATGGTGTTCTGAAACTAGGTGAACAGGATGGTATAATATTACATATTTCATTTGCATTTTATCGCTTTGGTTTTTTCACATAAATTGCAATATTCTTCTTCTGTTGGGGGTGAGGTGTTTGACGCCTCTCTCATTCTTTTTGACACGTTACAATAAGTGGAATAAGCATGAGCCAGGTGTTTGAACAATATAAACATTGTTCATCATTTGTATTAGCTAAATTTACATATATATTTTGTTAATGTGTTATCAACAATTGATTAGATATTTTTTGCTAGTATATGGTGTTTTGTTTGTCTAATCACATACTAAAAATCTGGTAAATTACGGCAGTTAAAATACGGTGTTTTCCTTTAAATTACCACTTTGAATGGTGAATTACGACGGTTTATAAATACGGCAGTTTGAACTGCCAATGTTCATATTTGTTATTTATGCTCAAAATTCATAATTTATGGCTCTGAGTATTCCCCCACTTTTGAATTCCTTAAAATTATTTTTTCTTTAGTTTCACAAGTGTCTGTTACTATCTTTTTCATCTTCACAATTTTCCCATTCTTTCATTTTTTTTTTGGTAATCAAAGAATAAATTGATGCGAGTACAATGGGTACTCCAAACCAATATACAAAAGTCGAAAAAGGTCTCGACTAGCCAAAGAGATTACCTACCAAATGCGACTTAAGCTAAATATAACAACGGTAACTTGTTAAAATCATAAAAGTTACATTTGGGGTGAGTAATATCTCCAATGAACGACCATCTCCAAACCGTAAATTTAATCGACCACACGATGTCAACAATATTCCAAGTATTATTCCGGAATAAGCCTCCATTCCTAGTGTTCCAAATGGTCCAAGTAACCGCTAACCAGATGCTACCTTCTCTACCCGGTTGCAAATTCTTAGATTTGCCAAAATTGTACCAATCTAAAAAACTCCCCTTCAATTCTGAACTATCCGAGCCCGGAAAACCGATCCATTCAGACACCTCTTTCCAAACCAAAACAACCACCGGACAACTCTCCAACACATGATGTAAGTATTCGGAGGCTGCGGCACAGAACACGCAAATAGAATTTCCAGCAGTAGAAATTATACCTCTATCCATAAGCAGATCCCTAGTCGGAAGTCTATTTAAGAAAACCCTCCAACCGAAGGCTTTAACTTTATGAGGAACCACCACTTTCCAAACCATCCCCAAAGATTTATCATTCCTCAACGAGGGACCGAAAGGAATCCTAAAAGCATCAGTGATTCGATACAAAGATCTAACTATGAAAGTATTATCAGCGTTGGGCAGCCACAACAAACCGTCCTTCTCGCGAGGCATAGGACTGCGAAAGGCAATGCCAGAGAACAAATCGAAAGCAACGGCCTCAATACCAGCCGCAACAGAGCCGGAGCTATCATCAACGTCAACTCCAGCCGCAGTAAATACAGAACCAGAAATAAGCGCCGGATCCTCCTGTGACAACCTCAGGTTCCCGAAGTTGACAAGATCATCAACTGGAGCTGAACCATCCGTAACAGCATTAAAGCCTAAAGCAACAGCAAAACCGCCCGCCTGCTGACTAAACCCGTCTGCACTGTCCGAAACGTTACGCGAGACCGAAATTCCCTGGTTGTCTACCTGAACCCTGCTACTAGTCAGAACATTACCTGCATTAAAAACGTTAGAAAAACAGGAACTAACAAGACCAAGATCTCCCCATTTTCACTCTCCGTTAGATCATCCACCCATACCCGCCACTGCAACATCCTTCAACCGAGAAATGGAATATAATTGAGGATAAAGAGATTTCAGACTCCCTAAACCCGTCCAATTAACGTGCCAAAACGGAGTCTCCAAACCATTACCGATAACCAAGGAACTGTTATTCAGAAAAATGTCCTCCGGGAAATACTTCAAAATAGAGAGTAAATCCTTCCACCAAATGGAATTGGAGCTCCAAATGGAAAAGGGGCCACCGTCACAACAAAGATGCGAATTGATATCCCCGTAGCGAGCTTGCAAAATTTTATACCAAAGATCCTCCGAACCATTTAAAATTCTCCACCTCCACTTTTGGAGAAGAGCAAAATTAAAATCCTCAATTCTTTTCAAATTGAGACCTCCCTTATCAAGAGGTAAACAAATCTTATCCCAACTAATCCAATGCGTTCTTCTTCTCTCCTCCGAACCACCCCACAAAAAACCGCTTTGGATTTTAACTAACTCATTACGAATTCTCACCAGAATCTTGTAGAACGAAAGATAGAAGATAGAAAGGCTACTAAGCACCGCCTTAAGAAGAGTTATTCTTCCCCCAATGCTTAAGAATCTACCTTGCCAACAAAGTAAACGCTTTTCCAACTTCTTCACCAAAAAAGACCAAGTGGCAATTCTCCTAGGACTTAGAAAAAGCGCTGTCTAAGGTAGGGCTTAGACAGCGCTTCTAACAAAAGCGCTGTCTAAGGTAGGGCTTAGAAAGCGCTTTTGACAAAAGCGCTGTCTAAGGTATACCTAGAAAAATTCAAAAAGGTTGACCTTAGATAGCGCTTTTAGTGAAAGCGCTGTCTAAGGTATACCTTATAATGTCAAAAAGCCCTGTCTAAAGGTACCATAGACAGCGCTTTTCATTAAATATACCCCACTTTAGACAGCGCTTTTGGTATTACCCGAAGCGCTGTCTAAACCTATAGCAGCGCAGGTTTATACAGCGCTTAAAAGCGCTGTCTAAGGGCAAAAAAAGCGTTGTCTAAGGTCTTTTTTGTGGTAGTGCCATTAGTATTTGGATATTTTAGTCATTGGCCCATTAGTATCATTATATATGTAGTGTCTTGGACACATTAAAAATCAATCAATGAAATCAAATGTGTTACCAATATCATCCTTGAACACCAAAAACCTCCCATGGCATACCAATATCATCCATGGAGTATTCCAACTCCTACCACACCTTCATTTCCATCTTTTCTATGGGAACTCTTTTCACCCTATTACACAAATCCATGTGTTACAACCCCATATTTATATTTTAATCATGGATATACACCACCTCCACCTAACCCATATTCATCCTATTCATCACCTCATTATTCATACTACTACAATAATTATCATCAACAACTATCACCAACAAAAACCTCAAACACAATTAGAAGGGATTTTGAGAAGCATTTGCAAGTGTCTCATATCAATTTTAAGAAAAATTCAAAAACAAAAACTTCTCCTAAATTTTCCTCTACCACCTCCAACCGCAAACCCCTTACTTCCGCCACTGCCGCCGCTAGTGCCATTTTCCGCCCACCCGCTTCCCAACGCAATAACCGTCCTCCGACTTCAGTTTCGTCCAACTCACTCTTCCCTGAACTCCACCGCACTAAATCCTTCTCCGCCTCCAAAAACGACGGGTTCTCCGGTACATTTGAGCCTCAGCGAAACTCAGGCGACGTTCGCAGTCGTAGTACGCTCTATTCTCTCTTCAATCAAGCCGACGAATGCAAAATCCCCAAAACTGAACCTCCGCGTCTACTTCAAGCGCTTGATACCAGAAACCTAGCTTCATCTTCCACTGTTCAACAGCCGTTCATTGAGTCTGAAGAAGACGAAGAAGAAGATAACATTGTCGAAGATTCAGACGAAGACGAAATTAGGGTTCAAGCACCGCCATTTCTTCACCGTTCTCTCACCTTCGTTTTCGCAACCATGTGAGCTCTTCGTCGAGCTTCGCTACCGTCTCTCAAGAAGAGAGGTTTTCATGTAAGGGTTTCTTGTGTGAATTTAACTTCAAGTACTTGTGTTGAAAATGAATCTGGAATCGATGATTCTCGTCGAATAATTAATGGAAATGGCGGATTTTCGTTGCAGAATAGATGTTATCTTTCTGGAAATGGTTCTTTGAAATTTACTGTTGGTAGACGTGAGATTTCGTCGGAAGCCGGTGCGAGTAGCACGAAAGACGAGGATGATGATTTGGAGGAGGGGTTTTCAGAGTTAGAGACGCCTGCAGGTGATGAAAGTGAAAAACTGTCGGGTTCTGATACAGAACTGTCTGATGAGAGTGATGAATTAGATATTGAGGAACCACACAATGAGCTGGAGTTACCGTTATCGCATGATGAGGATGTTATTTTGACAGAGAAGTCTAGCCGGAGAAAGGCTGAGTCGAAACTCTTCAAAGCGATTATGGAGGCTCCGGGTTTGTCTATTCATAAGGCTCTGGATAAGTGGGTTGAAGAGGAGAAAGAAATGAGCAGAGAAGAGATATCACTGGCTATGGTTAATCTCCGGAAGCGGAAGATGTATGGGAGAGCTTTGCAGCTCTCGGAGTGGGCTGAGTCAAAAAATCATCTTCAATTTGTTGAAAAGGATTATGCTTCCTGACTTGATTTAATTGCCAAATTGCATGGCCTTTATAAGGCAGAAGTTTACATCCAGAGTATTCCAGAATCTTCTAGAGGGGAGATTATATACCGAACTTTATTAGCTAATTGTGTTCTTCAGAACAATTTGAAGAAAGGAGAGGAAATTTTTAATAAAATGAAGGATTTAGAGTTTCCTCTTACAGCATTTGCATGCAATCAGTTGCTAATTCTGTATAAAAGGAATGACAGAAAGAAAATAGCTGATGTTTTATTGCTGATGGAACACGAGAATGTCAAACCTTCTCCTCTGACTTTCAAAATCCTAATAGATGCAAAAGGCCAGTCCAATGATATTGCTGGAATGGAACAAATTGTTGATAAAATGAAGGCTGAGGGTATTGAACCGGACGTTAAAACAAATGCAGTTCTGGTAGGGAATTACATATCAGCTGGGTTTGTTGATAAAGCTAAAACTATACTGAAGGAGATGGAAGGTGAAAACTTGAAAGAAAATCGATGGGTATGTCGAATTTTGCTTAATCTCTATGCAGACTTGGGAATGGCGGATGAAGTGGAAAGAGTTTGGAAGGTCTGCGAGACACGCCCTTGGATTGAGGAGTGTTTGTCTGCAATTGAAGCCTGGGGGAAGTTGAAGAAAATTGATGAAGCAGAGGCAGTTTTTGAGAAGATGTCAATAAGATGGAAGCTTACATCTAAGAACTGCTCAGTACTATTGAAGGTTTACGCAAAGCATAACATGCTAGTGAAGGGCAAGGATCTTGTTAAGCGAATGGCAGATAATGGGTGTGTAATAGGTCCGTTGACTTGGGATGCATTAGTGAAACTTTATGTTCAAGCAGGGGAATTGGAGAAGGCAGATAGTATTCTGCAGAAGGCAATCCAGCAGAGTCAGATGAAGCCATTATTTTCATCCTATATCGTTATTCTAGAGCAGTATGCTAAGAGAGGCGACATCCATAATTCGGAAAAGATTTTCTATAGAATGAAACAAGCTGGTTATGCATCTTGAATTAGGCAGTACCATGTTCTTATAGAGGCCTACATGAATGCCAAAGTTCCAGCTTATGGAATTAGGGACAGGCTGAAGGCTGATAATATATATCCCAACAGAACTTTGTCTCACATGTTGACTCAAGTTGATGGATTTATTGGTCAAGATATAACATTTAGGAACACGGCTGGTGCAAGTAACCATCAAGCTGAAGCTGAATCACTTTCTTTGTGGGATGTGAGCTCGCTTAGTCCTCAAGTTTTGGTCTCTGTTCCTTTTGGTGGTAAGAAAATTTCTGCTCTCCATGTGAGCAATACTGATGCAAGTGTTGGTGGAGGCGATTTCTACATGGCTGAAAAGTTTAACGTTGAGGTTGTGATTGTTCAGTTTAAGCAATGGGACCCGGAGTAGGTTTAGAACCTTGAGGACAAGGTTCAAGTGAACCCCGCGGCAATGATAGAGAGTATCAAGTCATATTTTAGTTTAATAATTTAAGGTTTTATATTAGTTGATATTTTAGTTTAATTGTTATTGTATTGGGCTTCCATTAGTATTTGGATATTTTAGTCATTGGCCCATTAGTATCATTATATATGTAGTGTCTTGGGCACATTAAAAATCAATCAATGAAATCAAATGTGTTACCAATATCATCCGTGAACACCAAAAACCTCCCATGGCATACCAATATCATCCATGGAGTATTCCAACTCCTACCACACCTTCATTTCCATCTTTTCCATGGGAACTCTTTTCACCCTATTACACAAATCCATGTGTTACAACCCCATATTTATATTTTAATCATGGATATACACCACCTCCACCTAACCCATATTCATCCTATTCATCACCTCATTATTCATACTACTACAATAATTATCATCAACAACTATCACCAACAAAAACCTCAAACACAATTAGAAGGGATTTTGAGAAGCATTTGCAAGTGTCTCATATCAATTTTAAGAAAAATTCAAAAACAAAAACTTCTCCTAAATTTTCCTCTACCACCTCTAACCGCAAACCCCTTACTTCCGCCACTGCCGCCGCTAGTGCCATTTTCCGCCCACCCGCTTCCCAACGCAATAACCGTCCTCCGACTTCAGTTTCGTCCAACTCACTCTTCCCTGAACTCCGCCGCACTAAATCCTTCTCCGCCTCCAAAAACGACGGGTTCTCCGGTACATTTGAGCCTCAGCGAAACTCAGGCGACGTTCGCAGTCGTAGCACGCTCTATTCTCTCTTCAATCAAGCCGACGAATGCAAAATCCCCAAAACTGAACCTCCGCGTCTACTTCCTGCGCTTGATACCAGAAACCTAGCTTCATCTTCCACTGTTCAACAGCCGTTCATTGAGTCTGAAGAAGACGAAGAAGAAGATAACATTGTCGAAGATTCAGACGAAGACGAAATTAGGGTTCAAGCACCGCCATTTCTTCACCGTTCTCTCACCTTCGTTTTCGCAACCATGTGGGCTCTTTGTCGAGCTTCGCTACCGTCTCTCAGGAAGAGAGGTTTTCATGTAAGGGTTTCTTGTGTGAATTTAATTTCAAGTACTTGGGTTGAAAATGAATCTGGAATCGATGATTCTCGTCGAATAATTAATGGAAATGGTGGATTTTCGTTGCGGAATAGATGTTATCATTCTGGAAATGGTTCTTTGAAATTTACTGTTGGTAGACGTGAGATTTTCTCGGAAGCCGGTGCGAGTAGCACGAAAAACGAGGATGATGATTTGGAGGAGGGGTTTTCAGAGTTGGAGACGCCTGCAGGTGATGAAAGTGAAAAACTGTCGGGTTCTGATACAGAACTGTCTGATGAGAGTGATGAATTAGATATTGAGGAACCACACAATGAGCTGGAGTTACCGTTATCGCATGATGAGGATGTTATTTTGACAGAGAAGTCTAGCCGGAGAAAGGCTGAGTCGAAACTCTTCAAAGCGATTATGGAGGCTCCGGGTTTGTCTATTCATAAGGCTCTGGATAAGTGGGTTGAAGAGGAGAAAGAAATGAGCAGAGAAGAGATATCACTGGCTATGGTTAATCTCCGGAAGCGGAAGATATATGGGAGAGCTTTGCAGCTCTCGGAGTGGGCTGAGTCAAAAAATCATCTTCAATTTGTTGAAAAGGATTATGCTTCCTGACTTGATTTAATTGCTAAATTGCATGGCCTTTATAAGGCAGAAGTTTACATCCAGAGTATTCCAGAATCTTCTAGAGGGGAGATTATATACCAAACTTTATTAGCTAACTGTGTTCTTCAGAACAATTTGAAGAAAGGAGAGGAAATTTTTAATAAAATGAAGGATTTAGAGTTTCCTCTTACAGCATTTGCATGCAATCAGTTGCTAATTCTGTATAAAAGGAATGACAGAAAGAAAATAGCTGATGTTTTATTGCTGATGGAACACGAGAATGTCAAACCTTCTCCTCTGACTTTCAAAATCCTAATATACGCAAAAGGCCAGTCCAATGATATTGCTGGAATGGAACAAATTGTTGATAAAATGAAGGCTGAGGGTATTGAACTGGACGTTAAAACAAATGCAGTTCTGGTAGGGCATTACATATTAGCTGGGTTTGTTGATAAAGCTAAAACTATACTGAAGGAGATGGAAGGTGAAAACTTGAAAGAAAATCGATGGGTATGTCGAATTTTCCTTAATCTCTATGCAGACTTGGGAATGGCGGATGAAGTGGAAAGAGTTTGGAAGGTCTGCGAGACACGCCCTTGGATTGAGGAGTGTTTGTCTGCAATTGAAGCCTGGGGGAAGTTGAAGAAAATTGATGAAGCAGAGGCAGTTTTTGAGAAGATGTCAATAAGATGGAAGCTTACATCTAAGAACTGCTCAGTACTATTGAAGGTTTACGCAAAGCATAACATGCTAGTGAAGGGCAAGGATCTTGTTAAGCGAATGGCAGATAATGGGTGTGTAATAGGTCCGTTGACTTGGGATGCATTAGTGAAACTTTATGTTCAAGCAGGGGAAGTGGAGAAGGCAGATAGTATTCTGCAGAAGGCAATCCAGCAGAGTCAGATGAAGCCATTATTTTCTTCCTATATCGTTATTCTGGAGCAGTATGCTAAGAGAGGCGACATCCATAATTCGGAAAAGATTTTCTATAGAATGAAACAAGCTGGTTATGCATCTCGAATTAGGCAGTACCATGTTCTTATAGAGGCCTACATGAATGCCAAAGTTCCAGCTTATGGAATTAGGGACAGGCTGAAGGCTGATAATATATATCCCAACAGAACTTTGTCTCACATGTTGACTCAAGTTGATGGATTTATTGGTCAAGATATAACATTTAGGAACACTGCTGGTGCAAGTAACCATCAAGCTGAAGCTGAATCACTTTCTTTGTGGGATGTGAGCTCGCTTAGTCCTCAAGTTTTGGTCTCTGTTCCTTTTGGCGGTAAGAAAATTTCTGCTCTCCATGTGAGCAATACTGATGCAAGTGTTGGTGGAGGCGATTTCTACATGGCTGAAAAGTTTAATGTTGAGGTTGTGATTGTTCAGTTTAAGCAATGGGACCCGGAGTAGGTTTAGAACCTTGAGGACAAGGTTCAAGTGAACCCCGCGACAATGATAGAGAGTATCAAGTTATATTTTAGTTTAATACTTTAAGGTTTTATATTAGTTGGTATTTTAGTTTAATTGTTATTGTATTGGGCTTCCATTAGTATTTGGATATTTTAGTTATTGGCCCATTAGTATCATTATATATGTAGTGTCTTGGGCACATTAAAAATCAATCAATGAAAAATCAAATTTTTTTTATCTCTATTTTCTTAGTTTGCTTCTAGATTTGTAATTGTTTTATACCTTGTTAGGGTTAACAATTTTGCTTCCTAACATGAAACACTGATAACGTCGCTGCACTTTTTGCCTCAGACGTGGACATACTCATCTGAACAGAGGGGAAACACACTTTTACCAGGTAAGTTACTACATACACCTAATTAAAAAGATAATATGCAGCATGTATTTTGAAAGCCGTGTTAGTGGGGTTGCTATTTTACTTGTTTTCTTTTATTATGAAAATATTAATACTGGCATATACTGCACAACTTTTAAACTTAATTATCTTTCTGGACGAAATGTAAATTTGAATTTGGCTATTGTGTTCCTAACCACGTGCAGTTTATAATTGAAACTTCTTTTCACTATTTTGAATAGCTTTTTCCCTCACCTAATGCAGCTGTCTTAGAACAACTATACAATGTCGATTGCATTGTGTATGGCATGGGTTCCCTTTTTACCCCAATCTGCCCCTCATTGTTAAGACTCTCACAATTAGCAAGCTTTGATTATTTTTACCATCATATATGGCTGCACCAGCCTTTACAAATGGCAACATTTATTAATTGTGGCTTACAGTACCCGGCAGCTTTCTTTTCATTGAATATTGCGAATATATATAGATCTTGTGTCTGAATTTTGAGTAACTTGACAGTTCAACTCTTCATGTATATTTTTGAGGCAATTTATACTAGATTTCACTCTTTTGACACTTTTGTTCTCCCATTAGATACTTTCTGACTTGCTAATTATTTTAGGTATTACCATAACATTGTTTTTCTTTTTCACATCTACTTAATATAATTAATCATCAATCTTATCTTAAAATAATTAATCATCAATAATATAATTTCACGTTGTTTACATTAGATAGATATTAACTATGAATTAGCTAAAAAAATGATGTGTTTAAATTAGCTAGAGATTAGCTAGGAATTAGCTAGGAAGTAGCTGCAGATTAGCTACCATTTCTGGGTTCAAATATGATATTAATATAAAAAAATTAAAATTGAAATAATTGCCAAGTGGCATACATGTCAGTAATTTTTGCTACGTTGGCATTGCCACATGTAAGCCACGTCATCAAAAAATTTCCACATGGCATGCCACATAAGCCACTGTTAGTGGAAACTAACGGAAGGGACTAAAGTTAGGGACGGAAAACTTTCAGAGGACCATTGTTTGTAGGAAAATTTTGGAAGGACCAAACCTAAAAGTTGAGATATTTGTAGGGACCTTATTCATATTTAACCCTTTAATTAATAAAATGTTTCATATTCAATGTTTATTAATATTTTTATTTCTGTTTAGTACGTAATGAATGTATCTTTAATAAAATTACAAGAGAGAATTTGAAATATATCCTAAATGAGAAATTAAATAAGTCATTATTTAGTGAGGGAACTGGAATTCTTCATTAATTAGGGAGGAAATTGAAACCCTTCACTAATTAGTGAGAGAATTATTTAGAATACGTTATAATTTTGGTCACAAATTGAAACCCTTCTTCACTAATATTTTGCGACATCAAAATTCGTTGCGAATTTTAGTTTGTCACAAATTTCGTCACTAAAATTGTTTGTGACGGAATTTTAATATTTTTGTGACGGATTTCTACCCTCTCTAAATTTAATTTTTTTAGTAGTGTCCACTACCATGAATGATGACTTCTAGAGTATCATTCATAACTTCATCATCTTCAACTGTATGTGGCAGAGGTCTCTTTTTTGTCGCTTCACCATGCTATACCTATTTCGTGTAATTTTAAATAATTCAATCGCAACCACAATGATTGAATATAACATCCCTATGATATTTTTTCGTATTAAAGCAGTTTTTACAAGGACACAAAAAAATCTCATTATTGTCAATAAGGTTTTTTTCCGCGAAATTAAGAAATTGTTTCAATCCATTCTCACACTCCTTACTTAAGCTACTGGCTTTCATCCAACTACGATCCATAATCACATAAAACTTCTAGAAAAAAATAAAAATAATAGACAACCAACAAAAATAAAGCTTCTCAACAAGAACAACAACAACAACAACGGTAATGGAGAATAACAAGAACAACAGTAATGGACCAAAGCAACAACAAGAACGACATAAATAATAATAACATACCGGAGAATATTCGAGAGAGAGTTTTTTCGTTCGCTAGAGCTTCTTGGAGAATAAGTGTTATTTTGTTGGATAGAGAAGAAGTGTTCTTTCGCTAGGGCTCGAGAAGTTAATGAGGTACATACTGAAGGAATAAAAAATATAAAAAGTATTTATCGCGGTTATATTGCAAACCGAGGTAACATATCCAACGTAAAATCTATAAAAAATAAAAGCGCATTTTTGGTTCCAAAAAGAATAAAAAATTAGAGAGTCTTTATCTCGATTTTAATAAAAACCGAGGTAACATATCCAACGTAAAATCTATAAAAGTTAGAGGCGCCTTTTTGGTTTCATATTAAACATAAAACTGCAGGAACTGGAAATCGAATCTCAAACCCTGAACTTATTTTTATGTTGGTTTTTCATAAAATCGAGGTAACAAATTGATTTTTTTTTAAATAAAAGAAGACACTCCCGTTACATACACCCTCAGTTTTATATTGTTCGTGCTGAAAGGTTCGTCATAAAAAATGTTATTTTTTGTAGTGAATATTTTGGATCATCAAGAAGGAGTGAAGAAATTGCGCAATAAATAGAGGGAAGAGCTTTTTGATCAGAAGTTTGAAGAAACATTAGCAAGGGAGTGGGAGAGCACATAACATAGTGTGATTGTGGTATCTATAAGATTTGTTATGTTATTTGTTTGCTTACAATTATGAGTTATATGTTGTTATTGTTCTTGCTCTTAACATTATGTGTTGTGTGTTACTCTTGTTTTTAGGATGCAAAGATTAACAGTGATGAGTTTAATCATCCAACCAAATATAAATTTAGTATAGTTGTTTAAAAATATTGTTATGAGTGGTGCAAGCACTAAAGTTAGTTGTTACACTGCCAAAAACAAGAATGAGATGCCAGTTCCTTAACTAGATCCAGCAAAAAGATTGGCATGCTTGGTCATGGATCTCAAAGATCTCATCCATGTTCAATTAGAGCATGATCCAAATTTTGATCTTTTTTTTATCTTATCCGAAATCTTTAAAGGATCTTGTGCGGGGATCGAAGTGGCTTTACATATCTATACTACAATTTTGGTGTACATAAGTACATTAGTCAGGCGCGATTAAAGCATGTACATACAAAATCAGTTAGGTGATTCAAATAAAGTTTGTTACCTAACACCGTATATTTATTCGTAAGCATTTATGAATTTGTGTTTTCTCTTATTTAGCATTCAAATTGTTACCCATTAATCATTATTATCGTTATCATTTATTGATCATTGGAAATTAATAATTATCTTTTCTGAGGAGAATAATGTAATTATACTATGTTCCATAGACAGACAACTTGATTCAAGGATAAATCATGTAAATTGCACTTAAGTTTATATTTTATATGACTTAGTAATATAAATTTTATGTGATTTAGTAATTAATGTGTAATGTTTAAATTGTTTTCAACATATAGAGTTGTGGAGAGATACAATTTGTTGCAAGATTTTAGAAATAAAAAGCTTAAATTTTATACCCTAAAATAAATGTATTATTTGTGACATTCATTTGTCTATAATAACTTGTGTTTTTTATGTGTATTACTCATTATATAAAATTTATTCATAGATGAGGAAACAGCCAAGAGGATACAAGTGGATTATTAAAAAAAACAAAAAAAGGATACAAGTGAATATTATGTGATGAAATACATGTTGAACATTGTCGTTGTCGGCATTTTTGATTCATGGAAGCAAATAATATATATTTATAATTGGATATTAATAGTTTTTTACCACATAGCACTTTATATTAATGAATTTTATCGAATAATAATTTATTATTTTTAAGTATTTTTACATTTTGTTCAATTTATAGGTGTTAACGAATAACGACCAAACACCATTCATAAAAAAAGACATATGTGACGTCCATTTACATTGGGAATCTTGCTTCCTTGAGTTGTATATTCGAGTAAGTGTAAACTGATTTTGTTTGTTGGTTGATTTTTTTTTTTTGTTAACTTGTGATATAATATGTGTCATTTTTTATATGAGGTAAATAATGTATAGCTTTGGTAAAAGATGTGTCATTTTGGTCATTTAGATTCTATTTACAAAATGTATTTAAAATGCGGTACAAAAATTGTCATTTAAATAATGTTTCAGAAAATATACATGGTATAATGAAAAACACGTAAAAAAATTAAAAACTTGTAAATTTCCTCTCGGTTGGACTACTCAATCAAAAGTAAATGATGCCCTCACACGGTCACACCTATTACTAGTTAAAAGTCTCAACCAAAGAAAAAGTTACGCAGAGTCATTTTTAAAATATGAATATTGTAATCAGCCAGGTTGAAATAGTAGTGAAACTTAAATAATTTTTAATTTGTTTGGTATTCGACTCTTCTTGGATGTTTGCAAATTTAGATTTCAGATTGAAATATGTATAATTTTAAACGAAAGTTTACATAAAGTTAATTTTAAATGTTTTTTTTTTTAATTTTTAAGATATTTCTACACCCAATTCATATACTAATACTTATACTCAACAGTATGTTTTCTCTTAATTAAAATATTTATTTAAAAAAAATTAATAATTTTTTTAAAAATAAAATAAAATTAATTTTTAACACAAATATAATATTTTTTCATTAATCAATTTTACAATTGTATTAATCATAAAAATACATGATATTAACAAAATATTTTTCTTATAGATTATTAACTAACTTTACTACTTCATTAACCAATAAAATATAGGCTAAAATACAGTTTTGGTTCCCCTGTTTTTCAAAATTCACAGTTTTGGTCCCCCTGTTTTTTTTTTAACAGTTTTGGTCCCCCACCTCTCACTGTTCATGTACGGACGTGTATTGTTCATGTACGGACATGTACGGACAGGTTACTGTTCATCACTTTTTTTGGGCCAAAATTGGGGTGGGGGACCAAAACTGTTAAAAAAAAAAACAGGGGGACCAAAACTGTGAATTTTGAAAAACAGGGGGACCAAAACTGTATTTTAGCCTAAAATATATAATACAACCAAGTTCTGACAATAATTTATAATTTGAATATTAAATTTTCAAAATTAAAAAAAAAAACTAAAATAAAATTGGTTAATATTATGTAATATTAATTTATAAAATTGTTTAACTTAATTTATTACTAATTATTATTTTTTTATTTTTAAAAGTTATTAATCAAATTAAAAATTAATAGCAGGATTAATATTATGTATTTGATTGGTTAATAAAGTAGTGACGTTGGTTAATAAGTTATAAGTAAAATATGTAGTTAACAACATATATTTTGGTGGGTAATACAATAAAAAAATTGATTAATGATAAATTTGATATTTGTGTTATGAAATTAACTTTAAAAAAATATTTTTAAAAATATTTTTATAAATAATTTTATAAATATTTAAAAGAAAAACTATTCATTGTATAAATAGATGAATAATATTTAATATAAGTATTGATATAGGAAGTGAGTGTAGAACACTTCTCTTTATTTTTACCAGAACTTTCAAAGATGTTAAATCTCTTGGTCCACATGTAGCTCTTTTAATTAAAACTAATGGCAATTATTTCTTCTGCAGTTTAACCTAAAGTTAATTTTTTGTAGAGCAAACAAAAAACATCTTTACTCTATAAAAAAAAGTATAAGGAATATGATAGGTCAAAACACCCCAATCTTAAACAGAGAATTTTATTAATACAAGAAATTTCACTAGAATACAATAGACTAATCACTAGTGAAGCTGAAAAAGAAGACAGTTTCTTCAATTTCCAACCATCACAACAATAATTATATAGCAATAACAACAATAAATCAAGTATGAACAAAGTGTTCATTGGCAAAAACAAATCCACACACCAAATGAAGAATAATGAATATAATTAATGACATAACACAAGCATTATTAAGTAGCAGTATATATTAATTAAGCGCAAACAAATCCCTTTGGAACTCCCTTTCCACAGTAACCAAGAATCAAGCTCAAATTAATGGGAAGGTTCAGGTTAATGCCTAAGATATTAGCCTTAAGAGCAGTGCAAAGACAGACAGCAGCTTCAAGATTAGCAAGACCATTGATGAGAGAACAGCATGGTGTCTTTGGTGGCTTACCAAGTTCAACATTAATCAAACCTAATATATCAGCACACACACCAAGCTTAATTGTGTCTCTAGGACATGTTGGGTTCTTTGGATGTGAGTGGTCGTGATTGTGACCTTTTGGGGGTGGTGGAGGACATGGAACATAGTTGGAGGTTACAGCAGTGAAAAAGAGGATGTTGAGAGCAAGGATTATAGCAACTTTGGAAGCCATTTGGAAGTTGCAAAATACTCTTAATCACTTTGGTTTGGTGTGTGAGTGATGATGTTTGAGAGGAATAAGAGATGGGTTTTATAGGGAAGGATTGTTGAATTTGTTGGTACTTTTATAGTTTAAATAATTGGTTTAATTGAAGAGAAAAACTTGCATGGAAACGCACCTAAATCCTTATTGTTAGGAACAACCAATGAAAAGAGAAATTTTTTTTTAATTTATTATAAATTTAATTTCGTTTTTAATTAGAATTATGGGGTGGTGGTTATTATGTAAGAAAGAGAAAATATTATTATTTTTTTATTTTTAATTAATAAAAAAATTATTATTGATTGTTTGTAAATACACGTGTTATGTTTGGTCCTATGCAAGTATTTTTTTTAATTGGATGCCCATGTGACAAACTGAGTGAGCCCATTGGGTGGAAACTTGTTTAGTCATGAGCACTAGCTGGCAGATATGTGCTCTAAATTTGAGGGAATGCAGTATTTTATATGGTCAAATTTGGAACTATATGCTATAATTTGCAAATTGTAGTTTGTCTCGTACGATATCTAAATTAAATCATTTCATACTAGTGTAATAATAAGTTGTTGTGAAGTTTTCATCATTTTGATTAGTTAATTGAAACTAAATCAATGGGTAGAGATTGATTATACATGTAAGGCGGTGAGCTTTAGGCTTTTCGACACACTCTTTTTAGGATAAGTATTCTTAGAGTTAGAAGACGAGTTGATGGATAATCTTAGGGCTTTTAAGACCGTTCTTTATTGTCTTGAGTTAGTATAGAGCCTTTGAATTAAAATTTCCAAGAGTTGTCTTTAGGATTAATGTGGTTAGCTTTTTTCCTGGGGATACGGATTGGTTCCTAAGTTTTAAAGTTGAATCATTTATGTTCAAATGTTTTATTTTTATAAAGATCTCTCGCTTCGAATCTCAGATACATAATTTTATGTAATTTTTATTTTTTATAATTTATTTAGTATTTTTTATTTGTCGTATTTTCAACTATTTTTTTTTTATCATTGTTAATCTTTTATTATTATTTTTATTTTTTTATTTCTATTAACTTCGGTTATATGTATCAACGGAGAAGTAATATATTGTATCAATATTTATTATTTTTTTTTAATAAGCAAGTAATTCATTAAACTGAGAACAAGGGGTTCTCGAACCCACTTACAAAAAGCGAGACGGAGCTCGGCCAAGAAAAATTACCCACCAATTATGCCTTACGACAAATAATACAATGGAAGCTTACAAAACTCATAAAAACTACAATTGGAATTGGTAATTTTCCCAATAAAAGACCATCTCCAAATTAACACTGACATTCCAAACTACATCAAAAATATTCCAAGTATCATTACTAAAAATAATCCCATTTCTCAACATCCACAAAGACCAAGATGTCGCCAACCAAATAACCCCCTCCTTTCCGCTCCCCACCTTACTCTTCTTGCAAAAGAAAAACCACCTCAAGAAACTCTCCTTGAGCACCGTACCTCCACCCTCCTCAAAACCAACTCAATCGACCACTTCCTTCCAAACCATTTTAGCCACCGGACAACCCAACAAAATATGGTGTAAAGATTCAATTCCGGTCAAACAAAAAACACATTTCAAATCACTATTTGGGAAAAAACAACCTCTATGAGAGAGAGAGAGAGTCCTTAGTTGGAAGTCTATCTAAAAAACACCTCCAACCAAAGGCTTTGATTTTAAAAGGAACCTTCCCCTTCCAAACCAACGAATAAGCTTCATCAAACAACTCACTTGGACCGAAAGGAATCCGATTAAAACTAACAAGAGAATAAAAAGAATTAACCGTAAAAGTCTCAAAATTATTGACCTCCCAACTCACCCAATCTGACTCCAACGAGGTCGGACAATTACGGTGCAAAACCTCCCTCAATTCTAATAAATCGGAATCAGCACCTACGTCACCATGGTCTCTAATGCCAAAGTCCCCCCAAGTCCAACCCTCACTACTAGTACCACCCATACAAGCCACCGAAACATCTTTTAGACAAGACAAATAAAAAAGAAGAGGAAATTTATCTTTAAGGCAAACATTAGAACACCAACACGAGTGCCAAAAAGATGTAGAAAACCCATTTCCAATTATAAATCTACAATTAGAAATAAACAAATTTTCCATCATACCTTTGTCTAAGCCGATGACATCCCTCCACCAAAAAGAACAAAGATGCTTCATATTAGAAGAATTCCCGGAATCGACACTCCTCAAATTAATATCACCATACCTCTCCTTTAGGACTTTGAGCCAAAAAGCATTCTTTTCCGAAAGAATCCTCCACCTCCACTTGCTAAGGAGATCCAAATTAAAATCGTCCACTCTACGCAAATCAAGACCCCCCTTATCAATCGAAAAGTACACCTTATTCCAACTAACCCAATGAATTTTCTTCTCCCCCTCCTTCCTCCCCCAAAGAAAATTACTTTGTAAATTAGTAATCTCTTTAATAACCTTCCTCGGAGCTTTATAAAAACAAAGCAAGAAAATTGATAAACTAGAAAGCACCGATTTTAACAAAATAATCCTACCTCCAAAGCTAAGATACCGATTCTTCCAACAAGCAAGCCTTCTTTTCAACTTCGCCACCAATTCCGACCACAAAGAAGGACCATTAGTATTATAACTAATAGGAATACCAAGAAATACGAAAGAACTCACCTCTCTTCTACAAGCAAGGAAAAAGGAAGCCATTTCCATGAACCGATCACTAATGTTAATACCAATAAGCTTACTCTTGTGAAAATTAATACCCAAGCCGGAGACAATCTCAAAGCCCCTTAACACCGCTTTAATCGCCCACACATGTTTCCAATTTCCATCCCCTATAAGCAAAGTATCATCCGCAAATTGAAGGATATCAATAAAACACCTATTTATGTTAAAACCCTCAAACTCCCCAATCTCCATCGACCTTGAGACCATTCCCCTCAACCCTTCCGCAACTATCACAAAAAGAAAAGGAGAAAGTGGATCTCCTTGCCGCAAACCTCTCTCCAAAACAAACTCCTTCGCAGGACTCCCGTTAACCAACACCGACATCTTGCTATTAAAAACTAACGCTTCCATCCACTTCATCCAAACCTCCCCGAAACCCATTTTCCTTAGCATAAATCTAAGAAAATTCCAACTAACCTTATCATATGCCTTCTCAAAATCGACTTTGAAGAGCAAACAACTTCTTCCCTCCTTTTTAGCAAAATCCACCAATTCATTTTCCACCACCACTCCGTCTAACAATTGTCTACCCGGCACAAAAGCACTTTGAGATTCCGAAATTATCGAATTCAAAACCCCTTTAAGCCTAGACGCCAAGAGCTTAGAAATTGCCTTATACACACAACCCACAAGACAAATGGGCCTATAATCATCCAAACATAAAGGGTTAGGAGATTTTGGCACAAGAGTCAAGAAAGAGGAAATAAATGCTTTCGAAAACATAGCCCCGGAATGAAAACTCTGGAAACACCCGATAAAATCCTCCTTCATAAAATTCCAACACTTTTTAATGAAAAGGAAAGAGTAACCATCGGGCCCCGGGCTTTTAGATCCCTCACAACTCCAAATCGCATCCCTTATCTCTTCCTCCGAAAAAGGAGCTTCGAGAAGAGCTCGATCCGTGCCATTAATACTATTAAACGCAAGACCCCCAAGAGTCGGTCTCTCCACATTCGGCTCAATGAACTTAGCCACAATTCCATTATCCGTAGAGATAGAACCTAAAAAATTGCATCTCCTCCTCTCCTTCAAAACTCTATGGAAAAATTTACTATTGGAATCCCCATCATTTAACCACTTTAGTCTCGACTTTTGGATGATCATATTCTCTTTAATCCTAAGATTACGCCAAAACTTCCCACTTGCCGCCTTACTCCTCAATGCCTTCTCCTCCTCATCCGCCACTTCCCCTAATACCGAATCCACATCATCAATAAAATTCAACTCCCTTACACCCTCCTCCATCTCCAAATTGAACCTCCCAAAAACATTAGTGTTCCACCATTTTAGACTTTCTTTTAAAATCCGTAATTTCTCCTTGAGCACATAATCTTTCCTTCCCTCCACAACAATATTATTCCATTCTTTTTCAACAAAAGGAATAAAGCGCCTATCGGAAAACCACTCGTTATTAACTTTAAATGGTTTCGGACCCCAATCCGCTTTATCCACCACCAACCAAATCGGACAATGATCCGAAATATCCCTCATGCCAATCAATTGCCCCACCACACCCCAACTATCTAAAATGCCATTTGAAACCAAAAAACGATCAATCCTACTTTTAGCCTTGCCATCCCCTCCGTACCAACTAAACTTCTTCCCCTTGCAAGGAAGGTCCACCAAACAACCATCACTTATGAATTCTTCAAACTCTCTCCATTCCCTTCTAGAATTGAAGGCGATACTCCCCCTTCATTCATGAGACTTTGTGACCGCATTAAAATCTCCTCCAATGACCCACTCACCATCCGTCCAAGCCCTTTTTAACTCTAACAACTTCCTCCACAAATTTCTTTTTAGCTCAAGAGAACAAGGCGAATAAACATTCACAATATAATAAAAATTGTTTTTCCAACTAATCTTGATTCCCAAATAACCAACACCTCTAAAGCTACTAAGAACCTCAACCGAATTAGCTTTCCAAAGAATTAACATACCTCCTGACATCCCTTCCGAATTAGAAAAAGAAAATTCCACTTCTTCATTCCACCAAAAACTACGAGCCACCTTATCTGACATATCTTGAATTTTAGTCTCTTGAATCAAAAAAACTTCTGCCTTGCCATTAGAAATAATTTGAAAAATTCTACTCCTCTTGACTCTATTTCCACCCCCTCTAATATTCAATGATCCTACTATCATCGTTCCGACATCTTATGCTCATTCCTACCAAACATTTTAGCTTTGTCTCTTCTTTCCATTTCCGTAATTCTCTTTTGATAGTCTCCCTTGGAGTCTCCCTTCTCAACACCCACATCCGAAATGGCTTTCCAAAGTCTACCTCCCAAATTAGATTCAAAATTCTCCTTAATCCTCCGGTTACATCTCTCCATGCCAGACAACTCCGACTGCTCACCGTGATAATTACCAACCCCCTGAACAGAACAACTAATACCGTCCACTGCATTCAAAGGGCAAGACATCAAAGAAGCACACTTCCCTTCCGCGGACTTCCCTTCCACGATATTTCCCACCTGCACCTTCCTACATTTCAAAGCTTTATTAAATTTTTTATGTCCCCTATGGGACCCACCAACCCCATAAAAATGTTTCAACTTTAGGCTTTTCAAAGCCTTTTTCTTCAGCCAATTACTCCTCATGGCAGAGGTATGGCCCACCTGCGCTTCGGTCTCGTACACAAGAGATGCGTTCTTTTCCACTTCCAAGGCCAACGTACAAGGGACCAAAGAAAGGTTATTAGAACTACATAAGGATGGTCCACATGCCCCACTCCTTTCAGATTCCAATATAAGACAAGTGTTACCTTTAAAAGCCAATAACGCCTTCTCAAAGGCACCTCCTTCTGTACCCATTTCTACTTCCCTCCTCTTGTCAACATCAGCTTCTGCAAAATCCTGCTCCTCGACCAAAGTTCTATTTACCGTTGGACAAACAAAAGGTACCTCCAGCTTTGCCATCCTCCCTGCTTCGCCATCCTCCCCGCCAACTGGTGACTTAACCTCTTCACGGGAACCTTCTGAAACTCCAATCGAATCGTGGTCTGAATCAAGGTTTACGTAGCTTCTCTCCTGATCCTCCGAACCGAACGTTGAAAAAGAAAACTTATCGTCCAGAAAAGAACTCATCCCCTGAACGGACGGCTGAACGAAATCCTCAAAAATACTAATCGTATAACCCACCTTGTCGATAACAACCTTCATGATTCTATTGAGAACCTTCGAACAAGGTACCGCGACTCTGATTCTGGAAACGTCTTTACGCTTCCCCTCCTGGCAACGTCTTTTGCAAAAGTTTCTTTTATTTTTTATTTTATAATCTCATATACCTCGGTTTATTTTTAAAACTGACGTGAAAGATTTTTTAATTGAGTTCGCAAAATTTGGCGCTATAGTGCTTTTGTTTTTTATTTTATTTTTAATTAATTAATACATGTCGATTTTCTCTTTAAAATCGACATGAGATTATTTTGCATGAAATACTTCAAAGAACTAGTCTATAACTTTTCGTTTACCAATCAACGTTCTAACTTGATCATCATTCTCTGCGCAGAAACCCTGAACGAGTCTTATCGTGATTCTCTCATCAAAACGTACTCTTCTAATTGCTGGCAATTTTCACGTCACTCTCATCAAAACACGAACATCATCTCTATGCCCACTTTAACTGAATCTTCATCATCAGTTTGAGGTACTTCTTTATCACGTTTTTGTTTATATTACTGAAATAGTTTAGCATCACTTAAATGGTTTAGTATCACTGAAATAATTTAGTACCACTGAAATGCACTAGTGCAGAAATATGAAATTACACCCGTTTTTTTATACATTTAACACCCGTTATTGGAGGGTGTGAATTCAACGGGTGAGAAATGTTTGACAAATTTACACCTGTTTTAAAACGGGTGTAAATTTGATGTTGTATTACACTCTTTTTTTTATAGAAATCGGGTGTAAATTTTTACATATATACATTTTTAGATGGTATATTACACATTTTTTTTATTTAAAACAGATGTATATACATTCCGGTTTACACCCTATTTTATAGAAAACGGGTGTAAATTTGATGTTATATTACACTCTTTTTTATAGAAATCGGGTGTAAAATTTTGAATATATACATTTATAGATGATATATTACACCATTTTTTTTGTTTAAGACGGATGTATATATATTCTACTTTACAACCTATTTTATAGAAAACAGGTCTAAATGTGTAAATAATAGCATTTCAATCAAACGAATTTACACCCAATTTCATAAACATCGGATGTAAAATGAGCAGTGAATACCTTAGAGGTTTGCAAATTTACACCCTATTTTCTTTAATTAGGGTGTAAAAATGTGGTGCATTACACCCGTTTTTGCTATTGATGTTGACATGTTTACACCCGATTTTACCATTGATGTTGGCATTTTACACCCGATTTTAGCATTGATGTTGACATTTTTACACCTGGTTTTACCATTGATGTTGGCATTTTTACACCCTATTTTCTTTATATAGAATGTTTGTTTTAGTTTCATAATTATATTATATTTACTTAGATTTAGAACCTATATTTTTATTTAATCAAATATTTTGTATACCACTAAACATTCAATAAACAAAAAGTACGACCAAAACAACCATCCTAACATCATGTTTACATATAATATGTTAAACAACTACATGTTTTTCATTAAATACATGCAATAAAAAAAAACTACTTAAACGTTTTGTTTGCTTACCGTTGAGTTATCAATACCAATGAAACAAGAAAATACAGCAGGAGACACATAAACGTACAATAGTTATGCTTTGTCTAGATAATGAATGTCACGTAATACATTTCTAGTAACATGAATCAACATCAGAACTACAATTTCAGATGGACCTCGAAAATATGCACATGTCTGGAAGTTGCAACCATGACGGGATAACACAAAGACACATTGCAATAGATATGTATCGATATTGATAGGGTCGTTATCTTGCGGAAGCATAGTTATATGAAAATCATCATAGAAAATGATTTATGCCTAATCCCATTCTGAAAAAAACTGTAATAAATTATAAGAATGTACTAGGATCAAGTATCTATAAGAATGTACTAGGATCCCGGAGAAACACTCTTATCCCTTCCACCAAACGTCTCCGATTTCTTCATCACCGAAACACCGCCACCTCCTCCCACTCCGCCATTCAAATCAGCTAACAGCATGCTGCTACGGCGCGGTTGCGATTCAAACGTGTCTGACTTTTTCAGATGCCTATTTAACAACATCGCTCTCCCTTCCGTTATCGTCTTCCATGTATTCTCCAACGTGTCTTGCTTCTTCGTCTTCGTCACTCTCAACGCATTCACCTTCCCTCATGTCCTCATCATAAACAAAATCATCAAGTCAATGACAATAATAAAGAATAAGAAAGAAAAAAAACATACACAAAAACCAATCAAGTTAATTAATGTCATACTTGCGTAATTTCTATTACATGTATTCCATCAGGAAAGCAACGCCAAAAGAAGTCTGGCCGTGAAATCATAATTTCTATTACCTGCATTCAATACTAAATTTTGTGGGATTAATAAATCAAATGAAATCTAAAATGATAAGCAGTAATCAGAAGACCAATGCTAAGGCGACTACTTAAGATCCCAAAAATATAAGCTTCATAGAAAATAGCCAATACAATAGAGAATACCATTTGGTTTTATTATGGTCTAAAACAAAAGGTAAATTTTCAAAAACTAATGCAGAGATGACAACAAACTCCATCAAAATGAAACAAAAATCTTTGTGACGACAAATCAGCTGACAACTCTGTTGAGGAACACGTAAATCTGCAACAAAAATTTCAATGTAAAATTAGGACAACATAAACAACAGAACCAATCCAAGTATAATAATTAAATCAGAAAGAACATGAAGAAATTATAACAACGCTGGAGAATTCACTAGATTCATTGTTGTACTTTTTTAGACAGCATACACTTTACATGACTGACGTAACACTGGAAAGTTTAAATAATAAATAATACCATTAAAAGAAAATGAGCAGGGTGTTGTACCCTAAATTTTACCCTCATTTTCTTCTGCTAGTAGATGATTTATTTATTGTTCTCTATTTTAACTTAATATTTATTTTAATATCTTTATCTGTCTTTATTTTAATTTATATCCAATATGGCTTTTTTTTTATTTCCTTTATATTTAAGTTGTTTAGTCTTAATTTAATTTAATTTTAATAATTAGTTTAAATAATTAATTAATTATTCATTTAGTTTATTTTTCTAATTAATTTTAATTTAGAATATTAATTAGTTTTTTTATTTATTTTTACTAATCATATTAATTCAAAATTAAGAAAAAGAAGCATTTTCTATTTTCACTTTTATATCCATTTTGTTCACAAACCTTTTTCTTAATCCTTTTTTATTCAAGTTAAAATTATCAAATCATTTTAACCATTTTTTTCTAACTTTTTTAATCATCCCTATATCCATTTAAGCCATTTCTCTTTTCAATATTCACAAATCCATTTAAATCCTTTTCTTTTTACCCATTTAAATCATTTTCTTTTTATCCATTTCTAAATCCAAATTGCATTTTTTTATTCATATAATTCATCATTATCCATAATTATTCCTATTTTAACATTAGCTTTTTTTTTTTATCTATTTTAATATCCAAACAATTTCCTTCAAATAGAAAAAACCAATTTCATCTGCCATTTCAATTCAGCTATCCATCGTAGGCCCATTTCTTTTTTTACAAAGCCCATTATTTGTTTTATGTTTTAATTACAAAAAAGAAAACTTGACCAAGAAACAAGTCATGCGTTTAGCTTCATGAGAAGCTGCATCAACTTTACACCAGCCTGGCCCACGACTTTACGGCAACCGAACCAGCACAACATCAGCTATCACCAATTCTCCAACCGTACGCTCCAGCCTGCTCACAACGTTAACCTGCAAGCATGAAAACGACGTCTTAACAACGGTCAAAATTCAATTTGAAATTGAAGGAAACAAATTCTTTTTTTTCTGGTTAAATAGCAGAGGAAGAGAAAAGATGAGGGGAGGCGGCCAAGTTCCAACAACCAAAAATAACATAACTTTTTTTGAAACACCAGGCTCTTTACTGAACCTACAAACCAACTCAGACAACACCCCCATTTGAAATCAAGACCAGGCCGTAGCAAACCTCATTCAAAATGCTTCAAAGCCTCACAACTTCTTTGGGCCGCCGGATTTTTGAATCACCATAACCTTCATCAGCTTTCACCACAACCTCAAAATCCAATTTTCAACCTTGAATCTGCTTCAACCATTCTCCCTAACCTAAAACTAATTCCACCCAAAAAAAACTTCAAAAACTCTAGAAACCAATCAAATCCGTAAACACAACAACCACCCAACAACACTTTTTTTTCCCTTTAAAAACACGACCTCACCCTTTGCTCATTATAAAACCCAGAAAAACCATACCCAGAAAATTCATTCTCAAACTTTCTCAAACCTCCATCACCGAACCACAACAACACTCAGAGTTTCGTACTACAGAAGGAATCAGAGTTTACAATATCATTCACACCAGAAAAACCCGTAAGAATTTACATAGACACACGCATCAGAACAGTATGAGCAACATACCATCAAGTTCAGAAACACACCAACGCACGCATAAAGAATTCGACGGAGAAAAAGATTCAGAATGGAGTCAAACGCGAAAGAATGAAGGTAGAAGGAGGTCACCTGATTTCGCAAACACCACCGTCGTTGAAAGGTCATCGGAACCACTCTGATTGTCTTTCGGTTGCAATTTGGGGATTGTTGGTGGTAGGTTCGTGCGTGAGATAGTTGATTTTAGGGTAGGTAAAAGGTTTCGCGTCGGAACTGGAGGTTATCGCCGCCGCGAGTCTTCTTCCCCACCGCCATGTTTGTTCCGCTTGTTAGGGTTGAAGTATTTTTTTAGAATGAGAGAGGTTTGCATTGGAGAGAGAGCAGAAGCAGAGATAGCGCTTGCGAGATAGATAATGAGGTGAACGCTGTGCGTTTGTTTTCCCTTTTTGAACATTGGAAACGGCCGCTCATTTAGGGTTTCTTGACCCTTTCCCTCTTTTGTTAAAACTGAACCGGGGCAAGTATATCCTACCCGCGACCCATCTCCCTAGGCCCAATTCGAATACTCACCACGCACCTCACAGTATCAGATTGCACCCACCCTTTTTTTTCTGGTTTTTTTCTAAACTGTGTTTTAATGATGGAAATGGGATAATGGGCTTGGTTCCAGCCCGTTTGATTTCTGGAGTACACACCCTCAAAAAATAAGCGCCCCCCCTTCCCCTTTTATTTTCTTTTTATTGTTTTAAATCAATTTATTTTTGTTTAAAGTTTTAAAAAAGGAAACTTTCTATTTTCTAAACTTTTAGGTTCTAAAATGTTTTTCGTAATAAATTTAATTCCATTTTAATTTTATTTTTGATTTCTTTTTTGGGGCCAATGATATGTAAAAAAAATCATGACTTGGTGATTTATTTCAAACATCAAATGTCTTGATTTGTATAAGGCCATTTGTTTTTTGGTTGGTCAATGAAAGTCTAATGTAAGATTATCGATTTCTCGATTAATTTTTAATTTAGACGAGACCACCTTTATTTTCATTTCATTGCATTTCGTTTATTTTGGCCAATGACATCATATACATTTTGACTTAGTTGTTTATTTCAAAATCACTAAAAGTCTAGATTTGTTGGAGGCCATTTCCGATTCTATTTTGGTCAATGAAAGTTAAAAATCTAAGATCATCGATTCGTCGATTAGATCTCGATTTAAACGAGACCGACTTGTCTTTTATTCCGATTCTATTTTGGTCGATGAAAGTTAAAAAATCTAAGATTATCGATTTGACGATTAAATCTTGATTTAAACGAGACCATATTTATTTTCTTTCTGACTTTATTTTGGTCAATGAAAGTCAAAAATATAAGATTATCGATTTCTCGATTAAATCTTGATTTAGACGAGACCGATTTTTCATTGCGATTCCACTTACTTTATGTTGGTCGATGACATAACAAACTTCTTGGTTTAGTTGATTTCATTGAGTTGACAAAACTTTGATCAACACGAGACCACTTTCTCTTTATTTAAATTTTTATTCACTTATTTAGTCGATGAAAGTCAAGAATCGTTGATTATCGGTTTCTCGATTAAATCATGATTAAGACGAGACTATCATTGTGTTTCATCTTATATTTAATCATTGCCTAACATGTTTAATTCTCACTTTGCATTGATATCATGATTTTATCTCATCTCTCTTATTCATGTCCTTTACATCATCGTACTTGAATTATTAACTTGTTATCTTGTTAGTAATTTATAACTGTTATCTTTTCCCCCATTCCAAATGAAGGTGATTAACGTTGACTCTTAAAGTCATAGCCCCCACCTTAACCTAAGTAACCTCTTAGGAGATTAATTTTATTTCTTGGCCTCATCAGAGCCATAGAAATTACAACTAGTCTTAGGAGAGAGTTTTTAAACTCTTAGTGATATTCATCCTAATGAATTTATCACTTCCCCTACTGACTAAAACATAACATAGGTCCATTACAACTAGACTTAGAGAGTTCTTAAACTCTATAATGAGCTTGTACTCATTTCCCCTCTGAATTTTGACCACAGTCAATCATTCAGTAGAAGTAGAACTACGCATACTCTGATTCTATTCCCGAGGATACGTAGGCGTAAGGTGCGATGCCTTATCGAGTATACTTAGATACTAACCCCTAGGATTTCAACCTTTAGCATAGAACCTTTAGCAAACATAAGATAACATTAAAACAAGAGGCTCCCGTAGAGTACTACGGATACTTAGGGTGCTAATACCTTCCCCCTTTAGGTTTTTTTAACGATCTTGAACCTTTCCTTTGGATAAATCAAAGTCGGTTGTAAAAGAAATATGATGCAAGTTAATTAATAGCTTGTTATCCGATTTTCACCGCAACACAGAGCATTAAAAACATGCAATTTCACAGAGCAAACTATCTCACCACAAAAAACATACAAGTATACAACCCAGTGTTGTAGATGATGGATCACAAAAAATAGTAGTTCTTCTAAATCTCATTGCACTACGGTGCTACAACAGCACTATATCTATTATCCAACAACACTTTGAAAATAAAAGTCTATAGTGTATCGCAGAACACAATGATTTGTTCACATACCTCTACACTACACACATCTACATATAAAGAACACAATGATTTGTTCACATTCCACTACACTACACGTATATACATATACACAGATGCAAATTACATTTATCATTAATTATACCACATAGATTCCTCTGAAAAAGATCATCTATGTGGAGAAGTAACAATCACATAAAAAGGTGAAACACTGAACTTTTAAGTCCACTGCAAAAGTTTATGTTTTACATAACAGGGTTTCATAATCAGCTTTTATACTTGTGTTAAATGTGTTAAAATTGGAAACAAGCATGATTATAGACAACACTTGAATTGACAAAGCCATGAGAAATAGCAAGAATACAAGTATAGTATTGACAAAATCCATGATAAAAAGCAACAAAAATGGTGGAACATTGATGTATGACATGGAAATAACCAGTTCAAATAAATCTGAAGCACAATTATAAGCTCAAATAAACACCACATCAACAAAATGCACAACCACAGCTAATTAAATAACATGAATTTAACAATGGTGATTTGGTGATTTTACCTCTCATATGTATATGTTACTTGGATACGTGAACACTCTAACTCGTGCTCCCTGTAAATGAATCAAAACTCAAAATTACAATCATAACATAAAACAAACCTATATAATTAATAGGTAAAAATCATCAATCTATTACAAAATGATTACCATTGATTTGGGTGGAAGATTGGACTTAAACTTAGCACGAACAATACCATTGTTACCATGAGGTCTAATAACCTTGCCCAATAAACAACGATAATGGGTACCATTTTTCTTCACCTTAGCCTTGTAGATATAGGCCATTTTCTTTCCAGCATACCACGCTACCTCTTCCTTGGTGTTCACTCCCTCCATTTATCTCACTGGTTTTACTTGGGATGTCACTCATAAAACGTCTCTGACCAGCCAGTCCTAACGTGTCAGCAACCACACTTTTCTCAAAGTTTCTTGCCATCCGAGCACTGACTCCCTATTGAAATGTAAATGTCATCAACCACATCAGGAAAGCTAGATTAAAACAACAATGATTAAAACAACTAAAACCACCAGATTAACCCAAAAAGAGCAAAGGAAAACTAACCAATTACGTTACAGGTTTGAGTAACTGACGGAAATATTCAGCCTGCAAAACATTCAAAAACAATCATTAGATGAGAACAATTGAAAACATAAAATAACATTACAAAACCAAAAGAAAACCAAATTAGAATAACAAACCGGGCATTCTCTGAGAGGTTGAAAGCATGCTATAACTCTAACTATGATGGTTGTGCACCCTGTTGTTCCATTTTTATGTTTCAAAGCCCGAAATTTGGTTTGACCAGCTGCTTGGCACACCATAACTACTTTCCAACCCTTCAAATATAGAATGACCAAAATGTTCCAAATACAACAAATTGATGATTCACTAAAATCACAACACTTCCTTAACCAATTCAAACATATCTTAAAAAGAACTCACAACACAAAAGGGTTAAAAACAAAGTGGTGTAGCTAAAATTTCAAGTGTCTATAATTGCAATCCATTAAAAACATTCCTCTATCCAACTTTGTTCTAGTGTCTAAAATGAGGTTGATAAAAGCATACTTGAGCATTGTTGTATTATCTTCAATAGAAATGAAGCAAACGTTAGAGTCTAAGAATATAATACAACAATAATCACCAATGTAATTATGAGTCTAATAATTAAAAAGTAATGACATTGCAATTTAATGGAACCAACCTTAGTCATGCCTAACGCCAATCAGTTTCGATGCTTACTCCCGGGTGACAATTGTTGGTGCATTAGCCGGAAACGCTCGACTTAATGTGGGGCCCAGACTTGTGTAGCACCCCTTCAAACCAGCCCTCTTGTAGATCTACATAACAAAAACAAAAATTTTGGCCACTATGATCTCATGTTTATTTTAATGATTGGGAATTAAGAACCATTTGAAGAAAGGTTTGAGAGAGCTTGCTGAACTCAAAACCATAAAGATAAGCCTTAGATTCTGTTATGACAGGAACAAATGACTAGAAATAAGATAAGCCTTAGATTTTGCTATGATATTTGGTGTTGTTTATAAACTTCCTTAGCTTTGATTTCTAAAAATTTGATTCTTTGATCATTTCATTCTAGTTTTGTTAAATTTCTCTAAAACTAGCTAAGGATTTTCACAACTTGAGATAAACAAAATAAAAATAAAAATAAAAATAGAAGTTTGATTTCCATTTTTTTTTATTTTCTTTCTTTTCTCTTTCAATTTCCTAACCTAGTAAAAGTAATAGTGTTGAATTTGACTATTAAATCAAACTTAGAAATCTAATAAATAAAAGAGAAAATTGAAAGTCATAATTATACTCTATTGATTAGGAATATAAGTAATTATACAAAAGCTTCAATATTTAGATTTCCCAAAAATCAATCCAAATGGAATTTTCTGTTTTATTTCATTAGAGAAAAAGCTAATTAAGCAGTTTGAATGGAATATGATGATGATGGAATTACCGAGTCGGTGGTGATATCAAAGAGACTAGATCTACGACGACGACGATTGAGGTTACTTCACTAGAGAAAACACTTCTGAGCATGACTTGCAACCTGGGTAGGCGTTAGCGTTTTCACTTAGTTCCTAGAGATTCCTCTCCAATCACCTTTCCCTACTTTCTGCAATCCAACCAAGAACAACTTGTGCTCTTCCTCCGTCCATAGAATTCATGATCCATTCCGAAATTCACACACAAATTAACACTTCAATTAAATTCAAAATCAATAACAATAATCAAGTTTTAATTTCAAACAAATTAATCAACATCCATTATTATTAATGGATTAAATAAAATCCTAAGAGAATCTATATTTTTTACTGAGATTGAATATAAAAATAGAAAACGGTTAACCGATCGGAGAGAAACGATGATCGAACCTCTTTTACCTCGCGGTCGCGGTTCCTGCCGGAGTTATTCGAAACAACGTCGTCAACGGAGGTATAACCAGCGGCGAGAACGTCTTGGTCTTTGTTATTATCGTCCTTGACACTATTGTTTTGGATGTCGTGAGGTTGTTCATACTGTGAGAGATGGTTCAAGCTAACACTTTTCCTCATGGAATCAACCACAACTCAAACTCCGAACAACATGAATTCGTCGAAAATAGAGGGGGGAGGCAGAAGACATAGTCGGTAGGAGCGATGATTCTATAAGAAATCGGACTCAGTGAGAATCGACAGAAAACAAGTGAGTGACTCAGGGTAAGGAATAGTGAGAGAAAGAAGAGATAGAGAGAGATGAAAAATTACTACAACATAAGAAAAAAACAAAAAAATAAATAAAAAATGGATGGTAGACGTAGATAAATAGAGAAAGAAATCAATTTGAAAGGAACCATCTTGACACCCTTTGACGCAATAACATGAACACCCTTGGGGTTTCAGAGAGAATAGGTTTAGAAAAATTGGATTTCAAAAAGGGTTTGGTTTTGATCGATGCAATATTTATTATGTGTTTTTTCATTATTTTATTTACACAATATTAATTTACCAAAATTAAACTTATTAATTTATTTACTTACTCAATTAACATTTAATAAAATATATTGTGGTTTATTAATATGTTTAAAATTAATATTTAGAGTTATTAAAATAAATAATTTTTTTCAATCAATCTAAATTTACACCCGTTTTATCTTTAACGGGAGTAATAGAGATTTGATTATAATAATGATTTTAATTTATTATAATAATATTTTGAATTTACACTCTTTTTTTTAAATAGGGTGTCTATTGTGACGTGCTAATACTTAAAATGACATTTTATTTACAAATTTGCCACCAAATTTCTTATTTACACCCGTTTTCTGCATAATGGGTGTAAATTCTAAAATTATATTCGTCACTTTGCACTAGTGATGGTTTCTCTTGATCATTCTTTTTTCATTTTGTTTATATCTCATCACTCAAGACCTAACTGCATTAGTTTTTCACTTGTATTATTGTTAGTATCACTGAAATGGAAAACAACTCCCATACAACATCAAAAAATCATCCGGAAGATGTTGGTGTCTCAATGAATTCAACCTGCACAACTCATACAACTACCTCTACAAATACTAAACGTAAAAGAAAAACTAGAGGTACCACAATGTATACCAAGGTGAAAAAAGCCCACGAAAACTGTATTTGCTACCCGGTTAGAGTTGATGCTACAACCGACAAGGGTTATGGTGAACATGTTGAGGATTTTACGAGTCACGTTGCGTTACAAGGTAGAATTAAGATGAGTATTTTGTTGGATAGTTGGCGTGACGTTGACAATGATTTGAAAAATAGATTATGGACCGATATTATGGTATTTATATTGAAATTTATGATTTATTTTACAAGTATATATGATCATTTAATTTTTTGTTTAATCTGATAACAACTCTATTATCTAAACATAAGAAGTGTTTAATGTTAGTCCGAATGATAGTAAGTTGAAAAGGAAGGTGCTTGCATATGCTGGTGAGCGTTGGAGGGGCTTTAAGACACCACTCACCCATGATTATATCACTCATCTATCAGCTATAAGTATAGAAAAGCCTTCATGTCTGATGTATTCATATATTAATCAAGATTGTTGGGAGGAATTTTTAAAGTATCGCACCACTCCCGATTCTTGGCAAAATGCAAAAAAGGAAAGCTTAATAGATCTTGAAATCGCTATCCACATAGATTGTCTATTGGAAGATATGACAAACTTGAAAAGAAGATGATTGAAGAAAAAAAGAAAACAAAGAGAACAAGAGCTGGGTGATTCTATAACCTTGATTTCACTCCATCTCCACCATCACGCCATGAGAAATGGAAGAGGGCACGTCAAAGGAAAGACAATGAGTACACACCAGAGGCTACACGCGAAGTGGCTGAAAAGATTGTAAGTAGATTCTTTTTTCAACAATATTATTTATTTTGGTTAAATTAACTTATTAAAGATGAAATTTTATATGTGATGTAGGATGTATTGGTTGAACAATCCAAAGCCATCCTTTTCGTTCTAGAAGATCGTCATGACATCTTGGTTGAAGCGATTGAAAGCAAGGAGCATCCTGGGTGTGTTCGTTGTCTTGGAAGAGGCATTGGCTTCAAAAAAAAATTTGACGATCTCAATCAACTGGAGTAGTACACAATAAGGAAGAGATTGAAGAGATAGTTGTGAGTGTGAGTGCATTCTACAACCTAGCTATGTTTTGAATGATGTCAAAACTAGGAGGGTGACTTAGTGTTTTTGTATATTGGGAGGTATCAACCAAAGTTTAGATATGCATTGGATCATTTTAGCCTTGGGATGCATACAAATGGTTGTGGAAATGATTGAAAATGTCTAAACATGTTTCATACATAAAAAAAAAAAACTATGTTTTATGTGTGAACACTCTTGCACAGGCCAACACATAGAATTTCAGCCCGACCTATAGAAGTTGTTGCTTAACTATAGACTGGCACATAGAATTTCAGGTCGGCTCATAGAATTTCAGGTTGGTATGTACGTTGCAGTACTAAAGCTTGTAGGCTCTGTCCATGTGCTGACTGCTATAGGTCAGCCTATACGACTGATGTTTAAAGCTTGTTTTATGTGCTGACACATAAGCCGGCCTATACGAATTCAGATTGGCTTGTACGCTGCTATAGGCTGACCTGAGATCTTCATAGGTTGGCCTGAGTACCTTGATATGTCGACCTATTGCTTTGATAGGCCGGCCTATACGATTTCCCATCTTAAAATTTTCATTTTTGCTCCAACTTATTGCATTCCTTTTGCTCATTTCTTCACATACCTATTTATACTCATACACACACCTTCTTCTAAAAAGGTACTAGTGAATTAATTACCTATACGAAACCAGATTACAAAGCATTCCCACCATCTTCAACCTCTCTTCTATGCATAGACACAATTGAACTACACATATCATTTTTCGATTGGGTGACCATCTAGATTAGGGTTGATAACGTCCAATTAGGTTAGTTGTAACCAAGATTATTGGGTTGGGATCTCTGTGTGTTTCAAATAAGAAAACCAAGATGGAGTTTTCCTTCAAGATCGGTATGATTTAAAGGTTTTGGACAAGCTCACGTCAACACATATTCGACCGAGTGAATGCCTTCACATAAGGTGGTTTCCTTGCAATGGAGTAGCGCGAGACTGTGAATCGTGTTCGGGAATCTTGGGTTCAACAAGTGTGTGCTCGGGATGATCGGAGGATTGTAGCTGCATTATTGGTGACTTGATCAAGCTTTGATCAAGAATTTGGAGGTGGTTGATTCAACAACAAACAATAGGGTTTGTGGGGTTAGAATTCTTCACCTCTTGTATAAACATTTTTGCAAAGATAAGGTTAATTTCAAATATGTCAATTCGATTTCGGATTGAGGGCAGAAGTACCCATAGCGAGGCCGATTGGGGAACTGCCTAAACAAATATTTTTGTTCTTTTTATCGCTTTTATTTTTCTTTAATTGTTGTTATTGCAAATTATCAAATTTGTTGTTGTTTCGATTAATTCGATTGGAAATTATTTTCAACTTTCTTTTAAATTGTTGTTGTTGATATAATCACAATCACTTTGATTGTGATTATCCTTTTTACATCAACAAAATAAATCGAATTTCTAAACATGATCAATCGCACACAAAGTGTTCGATAAATTGCCTCTTAGTATATTTATCACTTTGTGTTCATTGGAAATAAGTATTATGAATAGCTTTGCATTTGATTGATCCGTGAGGATCCTTTCCCTCACGCACCACTACTCTTGCTCTCGCCCTCTCCTCCTCCGTGAGGATGATCAACAGGATTCATAGCCACATCCCGAACAACGGGTCTCTGACCAAGCCATCTGCTATGGCCAGCCTTCCTGAGTTTACGATCTCCGTGAGTTGGATTAGAGACAATAACAACAGTGGCCCTGCATCAAGAATCAATCAACTTTTTAACACCGGATGGAAGTTGGACTAAACAGTATGTTGATGTGGGCTCTTTCAAGATCTTTGCATTGGTTCCGGCCACTCGGACAAGCTTTCCACCTTGCCCTGGGTTCAGCTCAATGTTGTGAATGATTGTTCCAATTTGCATTGCAGAGAGAGGCATACAACTACCAATCTGTGAGTTTATGTCTAAATACATCATTCTCTCGCGTGGCTCATCAGGAATGGTGCTTGAAACCTGTGCTAAAAATCCAAAACAGAGAAACAGAAGCAGCATACTCAGATGCCATAACTAAAAGGGAACCCTAAAGCTTCATCATACTACAAATATTGATTTAAATGTTGGAATAAGGAGAATGAAAGTACCAGAAGAGAGACGGCGAAGAGCATTTGTGAACAAATTGTGTACTGACGATATGGAACGGTTTCTCAATAATGAGGCAGCCATTCATAAAAAATGACACTGTAAAAAAAGAGCAATTACAAAGAGTATTTAAGAGAAAAAACTTATGCATTTTCTAACAAAGATAAATCTAGAAAAGAAATGTTACAGGATTCACGGGGCTTAGTGAGCGAAGACTTCACACGATTAGGGCTATAAGTAGAGCGTTTGTGGAGGTGGCGGTGGCGGCGGAGGTGTGAGGAAGAAACAGTGGCCGTTGGATACGAAGTTGAAGCAGCTTATTGGAATGAATGCAGCGATAGGAGATGCTTTGGATTATGAATTTACACGATTTTGAAGAACATGTTATTCAATCTGGGATTTGGGGAATTAGGGGTTAGGGTTCAACGAATGACGGTAAATTGAGTAAAAAAATGTGATTTTTTTTTTGAATATAATTAATTTTATTATTTATTATATATTTTATAATTAAATAGGCAAGTCAAATAATAACGCTTTTAAAAAGCGCTATCTTAGTGAAGAAAACTAGTAGCATTTTTTAAAAAAATGCTATCTTAGTGAAGAATATTAATAGCGTTTTAAAGAAAACGCTATCTTATTGAAGTTTAATAATAGCATTTTTTTACAAAGTGCAATCAAAATCACATTCTCTGTATCCTGTAATAGCACCCGACCATAAAGTGCTATTATAGATGTGTTTGTTTCCTTTTTAATAGCACTTTTTTTAAAAGCGCTATTAAATTAGGCGATACAAAATATCAATTTTGGCGTAGTGATTGTTGAACAATTTGTGTTCATTATCATTCCATAAGGTTTACGTTGTGCATATAGCTTTTCGATAGTAGGTTCGGTTAGACGATTTGATTCAGGTTATTTCCACTGTGCCATACTTTTTTAAAACATCTTTTTGTCAATAGTTCTTGGTTTTAAACTTGTGATATATTCACCCTTTCTAGATCGAAGCCTATCGTCTAACAATAGTGGAATCAGGAGGAACGTCGGAGGGTGAAGAAGGAGGATCGGGAGATGGTGTTACAGGAGGAGACTGAAAGGTTGTTGCAGTAGGTGCGGGAGCGGGTATAGAAGGAGCAAAAGGAGCAAGAGAGGTTGGTTGAGGTGGAGAGAAAGAAGGCGAATAATGAGTGGTATGAGAGGTAATCCCAAAAATGAACCCGCAGATGTGCTTGAGGTATAAGTATAAGTTAAAAAATTTGTGTTCTATGTTGTTGTTATTATTGTTTGCGTTTTAATTTTTGTATTGTATTTCTGTTGTTTTAATGATGCAGAGATTGAGTTCATTGGGTTTACTCAATCAAAAAAATTCAAATTAGTTGCACATTCAAGATAAAGTAATGGGTGGTACAAGCACAAAAGAAAGTTGTTCTATCCACCAGGATAATATTGAAACCACACCACAACAAATAGATAACACTTAGAGACTAAAAATGATATTAGAGCATATTCCAGATATCTTCCAGAATATTGAATTAAGTCATGTTCCAAATCAGTTTTATATACTTCCTAATCTACTGTTAATAATTTTTTGAAGGTGGTGAATGTCTAGACGTTACCATAATAAAATTGTGGTGCCCGTAAGTATAATTTTTCCATTGATCATTTATATTTATGTTCACACGTTCTTGTAATTTAACAATAAACATTTAACTCTAACAGGTGCTTGCATGATATGTGTGTTGAAAGGTGAAGGTTCCATGGTTTTTGGATTGGCAACAATTTTCCTAAAACATGATTCACTACAGGATGTCATGCGTGATGTTGTAACATGCTGCTCTGCTCACCTTGAGAGCAGATGTCCTAACAGATGTTGGAACATGTTCTATCAGAACATCTGTTTTATTTTGTTTTAAAATCTTGACAGATTTGTTTTGTTTTGATTCTGTGATATTTCTTTAGATATTTCTCAGTAATTTACGCAGGTCAAGATGATGCTATCGAGAACAAAGTTTTGTATCTCCAGCTATACACAAAACGCTAAATTAAATGATGTTACGTTTTAGGAAACTTTGAAGATTTTTTCCTGCTACTTTGGAGAAGATTCCGAAGTAGGTTAAAACTCACAAAATGGGAAGAGTTCAAGCCCATTCTGTAGAAGGCTATAAAAGAAGACATGCTAAACCTAACTCGTGGGGATTATTCATTGAAGAAACTGTGTGTGCAAATAAGGGTTTAGGGTTTGTGTTTTCTTTTAGGATACTGCTATTATATTGTGTCACTCATGTGTCTTTTGATACATTGAGGTAGACTGTTTTGTGATCCATTCATTCATCACCTTGATGCTTGAACTGGATTGTCTCTATTGAGTTGTAAGTGTTGTCAATCACTTCTAATCTTTTAAGCATTGAATAATTGTGTGTCTTTTGGTTTATATTTTCTAAAAACATAAAAAGAGTTATAATTCTGTCACTGTGGTGACTGGTAGGAAGTAAAAGGGGTTTTCATACCTAGGAGTGTCTTAGGTAGAAGTTGCATTGGGTAGGTATTAAATGAGAAGTTATAAACTGGGTTGTTTAGCTTTGAATTAATACCGCTAATAGTAGATTTCCTTCCTGGCTTGGTAGCCCCCAGATGTAGGTGTTGTTATGCACTGAACTGGGCTAACAAATCTCTGTGTCTTATTTATTTTCTGTACTTTTAACTTTGTATACCTTGGTCCTTGTGTGTTTAATAGATATCAGTGTATCAACATCTTTTAGGATATCTGATATCTGCATACCAGAATTTCAATTGGTATCTGAGCACACATCCTGCTCTTTATCTGGGTGAGATCTAGGGAAAATACTTTCTGGTGCAATGGACAAGGAAGGAGTTTTTGTGAACAGACCACCCATCCTTGATGGAACCAATTATGATTATTGGAAGGCACGTATGGTGGCCTTTCTGAAGTCTATGGATAGCAAGGATTGGAAGTCCGTGGTCAAGGGATGAGATCCTCCAATGGTAAGAGATATGGATGGTAATCTTACTGATGTGTTGAAAGCTGAGGAAGACTGGGATGATTAGGATGACAAGCTGGCTCAGGGAAATTCCAAAGCACTGAATGCCTTGTTTAATGGAGTGGACAAGAACATATTCAGGCTGATAAATAATTATATTGTGGCTAAAAATGCTTGGGAGATTTTGAAGACTGCCCATGAAGGAACTTCTAAGGTAAAGAAGTCAAGACTTCAACTTCTTACCACCAAGTTTGAGAACTTGAAGATGAAGGAGGATGAGAGCATTCATGATTTTCACATGAATATTATTGAGATAACCAATGCCTCAAGTGCCCTGGGGGAGAAAATTTCAGAAGCTAAGTTGGTCAGGAAGATTCTCAAATCTCTTCCAAAGAGATTTGACATGAAGGTGACTGCCATTGAAGAAGCCCAAGACATAAACAACATGATGGTTGATGAGCTTATGGGATCTCTCCAAACTTTTGAATTAGGGATCAGTGACAAGGCTGAAAAGAAGAAGAGCATAAATTTTGTGTTAAATACTAAAGCATCAGAGGATAAATGTGACCTAGATACAGATGAAGATATATCTAATGCTATTGTGCTTCTTGGGAGGCAATTTAGAAAGGTATTGAAAAGGGTGGACAGAAGAGGAAGATCAGGTGTCAAGAACATCTGATTCGATACCAGAAACAACAATGACTCCCAAAAGAATGCTAGGTCTAAAGAAAAGCTCAATCAAGGCAAAGGAGTACAATGTTATGAATGTGAGGGTTTTGGTCACATCAAGTCAGAATGTCCCACTTTTCTAAAGAAGTAGAAGAAAGGGTTGTATGTATCATGGTCAGATGATGATGAGTCAGAAGATGAATCTAATTCTGAGATTGGCAATATTGTAACTGCCTTCTCTGGTAGATGGGATGATGAGGTAGAATCGCGTGCATAAAATTTCCTTTATGAAGATCTATATATGTCTTATAAGGAAACCTGTGGTAAGTTTGAGGATCATATTAAGACAGAAGAGAATCAATAGAAAATCATAGTTGTACTGGAGAATGAGAAGTAAAAACTTCTATGTAATGTTCAGCATCTCCAGGATGAGGTAACCTTCCTAAAATCCAAGCTTAATAGCATGACTGGCTCATTAAGAAGAATGAGTAATGAATATGATATGGTGGAAGAGTATAGAAGTGTAGGAGGTGATGATCAACAAAATAACAAGCCTGTAGAAGAATTCCATCCTTCTTAAAAGAAGAAAATGGTCACGATGCCCAACCACATGTTACAACATCCTAGCAAACATGGTGTGTCTTCAAAAAACTCGAAAGCCTCAACTTGGATGTGTCATTACTATGGGGAGCATGGTCACATTAAGCCATTCTGTTATAAGTTGTATGGAGTGCAACAAGCCTTAGCTCAGGCCAGAGTCAATCAGTTGAGTAAGAAAAGAAGGTCTATCAACTGGGATGTGAATCTCATGGCTCACACCTCTTTGAAAGCTTCAAATAGAGAAGACTGTTACTTTGACAGTGGTTGCTCTAGGCACATGACAGGGATTCAGAGGCTGCTGTTGGATATTAGGTCTCAACCCTCAGGGTCTGTCAGATTTGGTGATGGTTTTAAAGGAGAAATTAAAGGAGTGGGAAGATTGATGTGTGCAGGATCTCCTAATTTAGAAAATGTTATGCTAGTGAAAGGATTAACTACTAACCTTATTAGCATTATTCAGCTTTGTAATTAAGGATTGTTGGTCAATTTTTCAAAATCATAATTCATAGTCAAAGATGAGAAAAATGTTGTTCTAATGAGAGGTATACGGTCCAAAGATAACTGTTATCTATGGGAACCTCGAATAACTTCTTACTCCTCCACATGGTCTATAACCAATGAGGATGAAGTAGGGTTATGCCATCAGATTCTTGGATATCTTCATCCCAAAAGAATGAAGGAGATAATGTCTGTAGGAGCCATTAGGGGAATGCCAAACCTTAAGATTAAAGAAGGGAAAATCTGTGGAGAGTGTGAGATTAGAATGTAAGGTATGATGTCTCACACAATGTTGCGACATCTGAATACATCCAGAGTGTTGGAACTGCTTCATATGGGTTTGATGGGACCAATGAAGATAGACAGCTTGGATGGAAAAAGGTATGTGTATGTGATTGTAGATGATTGTTCTGGATTCACATGGATGAAGTTTATTAGAGAGAAATCATACTTGTTCAAAGTCTTCAAAGATTTGTGTGAAACCATTCAGAGGGAAAAGAACAATGTGATTGTAAAGATTAGAAGTTCCCATGACAAGGAATTTGAGAGTGAAGAATTCTCAGAGTTTTGTAATTCTGAAAATATCAGTCATGAATTTTCTTCTCAGCAGGGTGGAATTGTTGAATTGAAGACCAGAGGAATATAAGAATCTACTAGAGTAATGCTTCATGCCAAGCAATTGTCATTGGTATTTTGGGATAAAGCGATGAATATTACGTGCTACATTCATAACAGAGTCACATTAAGAAGAGGTACTTCAACCACCATCTATGAGCTATGGAAAAGGAGGAAACCTACAGTCAAACATTTACATACGTTTAGATGTAAATGTTTTATATTTACTGACAAAGATCAGAACGGTAGGACAATTCCTATAAGTGATGAAGGAATATTTTTGGGGTACTCTTCAAGCAGCAGAGCCTAGAGTTTTTAACTCTACAATTTAAATGATTGAGCAATCTATCAGTGTAATAATTGATGATTCTATTACTAAGAAAAGGATGGATGTTGAGAACGATGTTGGGACATTCTCTGAGCAGACTAGAAAAGAAGAAAGATGCAATCATTCTAGCATTATGACAGATGATCCTCAACTTACTTCAGATCTCTCTATTAGAGTTCAGGAAGAGTTATCCAAGGAACTCATTGCAAGACACACTTCTGAACATACAAAGAAAATGTCAAATTCTTGTCTTGTCTTGTCTTTAAGCTGGAACCAAGGATGAGTACTACCATTCAAGAAAGGAAGTTCTTAAATTACATAATTGAAACATGTGTCTATGGTGTATTCTACCCTCACAACACTAAATTCTTGGTGAAATAATCTTACAATGCGAATGGATGTGTTTTTGGGAACACTATTGAAACTAAATATGATAAGACAAGAAGAGGTTGTTCTTAACAGGTGTGGATGAACCAAATGTTGGAGGAATACAATGTCAAGCTGAATGATATGAAATTAGACTGTGAGGATCTTAAAGTGGTCAATTATGTTATTCAACATGGCTAGAGCAAGAGCCTTGACTAGAATCTATATAAAGGAAAGATGGTTGTTTTGAAAGGTGTGGAGTCCAAGGATCAGCTGACTGGTATTGGTACTAAAGTATTATGTGCTGGTCAGTTTGAGGACATAATCTGTGGGATAAATATTTGCCCTATTGGAGATTTATAGCAGTTGCAGGTATGAAGGAAGGTAACAACCACTGTATCTTTCCTCTATTCTCAGAGGCATAGTATGTCTAAGAAGGTTATTATTATTGAGAGATTGAAGAAGATAGGGTGTAAGGCTGTAGCAAGGGGGTTCAATGTCATCTCTCCAAAGGCTTGAGGCAATAACAATAAGTGTAGATGGATCTTTGATAGGGGCAAGAGGTGGCATAGCACCTGAAGTTGATCAAGTGATATGTGTTTCGACCAAGTGTTTTGTGTTTCTATTTTGTGTGTGTGTGTGTGTGTGTATACTTGAATACACTGTGTCTGGACATTGTCTCCCTTTGTGCTATACAATTCAAGGGGAGTTCTGATAATGGACCCGAGATGTTTTTTGACAAGTTTTGTTTGGTGTATGTGTTGGTGGATGTCTCTTTTATTCCGCTGTGTTTGCTTTTGATAACTCCTCGTTGAGAAACTCTTTATGTACAGTGGGAGTATGAATGAGATGGCTGGTGGTGTTGTGTATAAGAGTTGGAATTGCTTAAGGTGTTTTATTTGCTCTCCACCTTCAGGGGGAGAAGTGATTATGTGTGACATGAGGAGATGTGTATTTGTCTGTTGTGGATGTGTTTTGGTACGTCCTGTACAAAGCATGCATGATCTCATGCAACTTGGTTTTTATTTGGTTCTAGTGAAAGGATGATGTCAGATAAGATGTCTTGACATTGTTCAGTCAAGATGTTTATGGGACTTGGTTGTGATATGATTAGTGTAATGTCATGACATTGTTTCTGTGTTGAGCTGATCATTAATGAATTTTCTAGGCAAGGAATTTGGTGGGAAACTTTATGTTTGGAGCATATTGTGTGTCTTTGGCTGGGTCATAAAAAAAAACAAATGTCTATCAAAATGTTAGGACATTGTACCAAGCTATTTCAGTTAAGACTCACAAGAGTCTATGTGTGGTCAGCATGCCAAGGACGGTGGATCTAGACAGCAGTGCTCTAATAAAAGGCCTGAAAAAAGTGTTTTTTTGTGTGCATGCGGAGCGTGTTTCTATGCCATGGGAACTGTCTTGATTCTAGTTTGAAAAATGAGACCTAGAGTTAATAGATCCATTTTCCACTTGTGGATGGTGGTCCATTTTCAAGGTTGACTTAACTATTTTAAACTTTGCTCTCTTTGACTTGTCAGGCGTTACAAACAAGGACTTTGTGTTATATGAAGACTGAAACTTGCGTGTAAGTTTTCATTCCCTTACGTTGTACTTATAACATGAGCCAAGCTTCCAAACTTTCTGAAAAGAAGCAAGAACCTCTGAATGAAAAGAAGGACCAGCCAAGTGCTATGACATTTGATGGGTCATCAATAAGAGTTGTTCTAACAGGGAAAACTTCTGTGGCAGTGTTAAAGAAGACTTGTTCTAAGGATCATGGTTCTAGTGTGAATGGTGATGAAGAATGGGTTCAATTTGTGAACTCAAGTGGCTGGAGGGAATAACTAGTTTTTGTTCGTTTGTTAAAGTTTTTTTTTGTGTTGAGGTCCTTGTGTTTCTTTGTTTTTCTTTGGGGGTCTTAGGGTAATTTCTTTGGCGTGTGTGGAAGTATTTCCTTCCTTGCTGGGTGTGTGTTATTGCAGATTCAGTTTTGTTTTCTTATTAGTGGTCACATTTTAGCTCACACAGGGGGAGAGAATAAATAAAAGTAAAAGCCCCTAAAGGTGGTATTGTTGATTAATTTTTGAGATTGTGTTGTGTCTGTGATATCCTATCAGATGTTTTGTCTTTCTGGACATGTTTTCGGATCTGTTGTGTTTGCTTCTAACATATATGTTTCTAATGACTGTGGATTCTGCCATGTGTGTTTCTAATGACCTGGACTAGTTTATTTCAAGCCTGTGTTCAAGTTAGTTTTCTTGTGTTTCAGGTTGGTTTTCTTTTTCTTCAGAAAAGTTTCTTCTTCTTAGTTGAGAGTGTAATACCCCAAATTTTGACCACTTAGATTTCCCATCATTGTGAAAATCATCATCACAATATGGATGAACCATCATGCTTCATCAGTCTCCCCAAAGATGGGTGAGCATCCAATACAATCAAAATTAGGGTTTCAAGCCCTCTTTGAGTGCTTAGACAAAGGATCAATCAAGAAATGACATGATCTTCTACTTGTCTAATCTCTCAAACATCCACAATGGATCAAAAAGGCCTCCCACTTCAAGGATTAAGCACAAGGCTGCTCCCTTCTAGGTGGATCAAGTCTCAAGATCGACAGTGTCACCAAATTAGGGTTTTGGTCGACCAGGGCCTCCAGATGGAAATTTTCATCTGGGCACAAGGCAATGATCCAAAACATGACCTAATATGCTTCATGGAACCTCATGAACCCATGCATCAAGTCAATTTTGCCTCAGGGGTTGCATTCATCAAAAATCAGGAATTAGGGTTTCTTGACCTAATTCACCCCTAAGTTGACTTTTGGGACAAACCATGAGCCAAGACCTCAAGAGATGATTTGAGGGTCTTTAATATACCATATTGATCCATTTGGAACAATGGATTGATCCAAGAAGCTTGAGCAACAAGTCTCATTTTCATCTGCACCACAATTAGGGTTTTAAGGGAAAAGTCAACTGTAACTTTGACTTTTGACCAAGACATGCTCCCAAACCCTAATACATGAGAATATACCCTATGACACCCATGGAACATGTCCATCAAGTTTGATTTAGGTCAAGGACATGATTTCCTGAAGAATTGCACAGTTTGGAATTCATCTGATAAAAAGTCAACTGTGCACAAAAGTCAACTTTGACTTTTTGAGATTTTTCACCAAAATGGATTTTTAACCCTAAAATGATGTTAATGTATGATTTGAATCATCATTCATCAAGAAAAATCAAGAAAAGTGAGATAACTTGTAAAAGGGGTAACCATAAAACTTAGAAATTTTTCTAAGTTAAAAATAAAGTGGCAAAGGTACCAACTTTGGAGGACCATAACTCCTAAACCAAAAGGACATTTTTTGTCATCCAAATATGGATTTGTAGCCCTCATTATCACCTACAAAAACTTCAACTACAAGTCATTCCAATTCATTAAGGATTTTGAGTTATGGAATGATCAAAGTGGCTGAAAAGTGAAAAAGTCACTTTTTCCAACACTTAGTGAAATTTTCACTAAGTCAGATTTTGCCTCACTTTTTGCCAAATGTAGGGGGATTTTTCACTTGGAATCAAAAGAGATCAAAACCAAACTTGTTCAAACAGTTGTTGTATCATGTAAGAGCTTTCCAAAATGGCCAAGAACATTGCCAAATTCAACCTACATCATGAGATAAAACATTGTCAAGTTACCTTGCTGAAATCTGTCAAAGCAAGGCAGAGTTTGCATTTTGGGTCGATTTGCCAAAATCAGCCAATTTCAATTGCTCCAATCCATTTGGACACCTCAGAGGATTGAATCCAAAGGGGACAATCACTGAGCCAAGCCTCCAAGGTCCAAGGAACAAAGAATAGCATGTTGAACCTAGAATGGCCAAAATAGGGACAAGACTTCAAATTTGGAATGAGGCATTCAATGGAACCATCAAGGTGGCATGGACTGAGCCATTCTTATCTAAAATCAGTCAAGACTTATCCAAGACCAAGGGGACCAAAGCTCTGTGCCCTAACCTCTAGTCAATGGCTAGAGGAGACTTTCATTTCCATTGGCCAACATTGAGGAAACCTACTTACCAGCTGCCATGCACTATTCCTTGCAAAACAAACTTGCTCTACTATAAATAGAGCTCAATTGTGATCAGTTTGAGTACACCAAAGCCATCTAACAGATGCTTTCCTCAAAATCTCTTTCTCTTGGCAAAAATGCCTTTCTTAGCAAGGTAGCTATCGGGTTTTGAGTTTGAGAGCAATTCTGTACAAACCAATCACTCACACACCTCACATACATCACATATGAGCTGATCAAACACTCACATAACTTCTGAAACATCAATTTCACAAAATCACTTGCCATCCACACAAGTTTTAAGTGAAGTTGCAGCTGAGATGCCATAAACTGATCCAGTCCATTTCAATTCAATCCAAGTGTTCAAACACACTCCATATGGTGTAGGGAAGCTGTCCAGATCATCACAACTTGTCTGTAACACCTCCAACTCAAAATCACATCTGCTCTTGCTGTCACGACTTGGAGGTAAGCACATACTTGGTCATCTCTCAATCTATGCATATTTCCTCGCACAATAATTTGGCCATATGTTCATAATCATGAATGGAATGTTTTCCCTCAATTAATTGCATTGTTTGAATCGTGTATCAAAAATCCTAGCCTTCATGCAGAAATTAGGGTTCTTGAGGTCTCTTCATGATTTCTTGTTGTATGTTTAATTTAAATGAAATTAAAGTACATAGACATGATCGTGAGGTTGAGGTGAGCATAATGATATGTGGATTGCATGATATAATTACGTATTCAGTGAGATTGGATGGAAAATGCAAATCTGGGCAAACTGAAAAAACGCGCGTGTTCTTGGTGTTGTTCTTGGCGCCATTTTCATATAATTTGAATATTTGAATTTTGTGATTTTGTTTAATTGATTCAAAAATTAATTTCTCTCTGAGTTTTAATGATTTTGAGTTGATTCTTTTTTTAATAATTCACAAAAATGTTAAAATATTTTATTTTATCAAAAAAACCCAAAAATATTATTTATTTCATATAATTGATATTTTTGTAAAGAATTAATATTTTGATTGTTTTTGGCATTTTAAATATTTTTTCTACATTGATTTTGCAACTTTTAATGCTTTCTAATTATTTTGTAGGTCAATACTTAATTTTTGAAGCATTAATCCAAGATCACAATTTGTTTTCCATGTGTTAAACAATTTTTTATCATTTTAATTGAATTTTTATTCAATTAAATACATTTTTGAAAACAAATTAGGGTTTTGGATTAATTCAACCCTCATAAATCATTTTCAAAACACTTTGGGCCTCTATTAGAATGTAAGACCCAATCCTTTTTTTTGACCAAATTATCTTTGGGCATCACTTATTGTATAAGTCCCGATACCGTCAAAAAACAAACGGCGCGATCGTCGCGTTTTCAAAAATCATCCGGGCCTACCCTCGTGTTATAAGCCCCACTCTTTTCTTTAAACCTTTTTGGGCCTCTTGAGAGAGTGTAAGACCCATCCCCCCTTGTACAAAAACTTTTTGGGCCTCACTCATTGTATAAGTCCCTCTGTACAAGTAAACGGCGCGATCGTCGCCCGTTTAAAAACAAAAATCATCCGGGCCTATCCTCGAGTAGTAAGACCCATTTCTTTTTCTTTAAAACACTTTGGGCCTCTTGAGAGAGTGTAAGACCCATCCCTTTGTACAGAAAACCTTTTTGGGCCCCAGTCACTTGTATAAGTCCCTCTGTACAAATTCAAACAGTGCGCTCACTGATAAAACCCTGGGCCTCTCCTTGAGCTGTAAGCCCCAAATCTTTCTTTTTCAAAGCACTTTCTCCTTTGATTTTGAATATACTGCTGTTTTCAATCTTTCTTTGTTGAACAACTAACCAAATAGCATGGAAGCACTACAACCGAGTAAGTGGTTATCGCTTTCATTTACTGCTTTCATATTATAAACTGTATTGTGGGGCTGCTCACTGTAAGTCTCCTTTCATAAACTCATATCTACTGTGTAATAATAGTATAGATATTTCGAGTTTCCCCGGAAACTACGTCTAGAACTAGGTGACGCCATTTCACTTATTCGTAGAAATAGACGCCTAGATCCCCAATAGGAGCACCAGATATAGTCTTCTCTTCGGCTGTCCTCCTTAGGAACTGTCAAGAAACTCTACTCCCAAAGATGAATGTATTCTCTGTGAATGGCATCTTTGAGTTTCTTCCCAATTCTCGAACTTTCCTGACTTGATCTATTCCTTGTGGATAGCTTGCCTTGAATGTCTCGGGGTTTGGGTACCCACTACGGTCATAATCTTGGACCTTAACTAAGGAACCCTCTTTAAAAGTTAAAAGTCGCTGGATAGTAAACCTCGCACGTTTACCAGTGGTTTTCATCTCTAAAAGAGTTATCTCTCCTAATGGAAAGGAGATGATAGACCCACGGGCTTCTTAAAAGCATCGGCCTCGTCTTGGGCATTATTCAAGGACCCTACGGCTTCTTAGAAGTATTCACAGGCTCTTCTTAGGCTTCGTATAATGATCTCTTCCTCCGGGAATGATAGCCTCCTCTTGGGCTTCGTACAAGGACCCGTCGGCTTCTTAAAAGTTTCCAGCCTCCTCTTGGGCTTCGTACAAATTGTCCCGACGACCTCCTAGAGGTATAGGAACAGAACCTAGTCATCCTCATAAAACAGTCCTTTCATAGAGTCTACTACTGTTTCTCGAAGCATAGTACAAAAGAAAAAAACTCTAGACACGGACAATCTAACTTCCTTGAGTCTCAAAGACATTCTCAAGCACCCTTCGTTAAATAGGAAGGAAACCCGCAGACTCGGACAGTCTCAATACCCTTTGGATTTCCCGTTTCCTCAAAGAGAAGGAAATATCCCTGATCCTCAAATTAAATCCCTGAGTACAGTGTTACTCATATAAGAACTGATTTTCTCTTTCAAAATCAGTATACTGGACCTGTCACTTAACTGACATAGCCTCCATCTCGGGCTTCGTACGAGATACAAAGACTCCCTCGTTGAGTCAGTTACCCCTTTAGCCTCCATCTCGGGCTTTGTACGAGATACCAAAATTCTCCCCAGTGGAGTCAAAATAACCTTTTCGCCTCTCTCTCGGGCTTTGCTAGCCTCCTCTTAGGCTTTGTATAACGATATGCCCCACTGGGTCAAAAACTTTTAGCCTCTCTCTCGGGCTTTGTACGAGACACAAAATAGCCTCCTCTTAGGCTTTGTATAATGATTTTCCTAGCGGAAATTAGCCTCCTCTTAGGCTTTGTATAAGAAAACCACTGGTTGATCCAATCAACCTTTTAGCATCAAAGTTGTGCCTCGTTCACAGTACACAAACATCAACAACTCCTTTCCCTTCATCTAATCGCTGTAAGCGGCAAGCCTCTGGATCATCTACATCCATGTCACTGTCCCTCTTTTAGCATGAGAAATTCCTAAGGAAAGATGGCATTGCTCTACACTGAGTTAAAGTCTTCTCCTTCAGGTTAAAACCCTTTCTTCAGAAATTATGGCATTGCTCGGATCCGCGTATCCCAGTTATAGTAATTCTCCTTCTCCTCTCTTTAGAGATGACAAATTCTCTCTAAAGTCGAGGTCTTTCAGCTTCACGTCTTAGGCTTTGAACAAGACACAAATAGACCTTTCAGCTTCACATCTTGGGCTTTGATCAAGATACAAATCACCTTTCGCTTCACGTCTTGGGCTTTGAACAAGACACCAAAAACCAATTTCCTCCCATAGAATAGGAGGAACTACGAACGCTCTGATTTCCCTGTTTCGGTAAACGGGAATACGTAGGCATAAGATCGAAAGAAAAGATCTTAGCGAGCGCAATCAACAAAAAACCTAAATCCCATACCTTCGTAAACCAAAAGCAGTAATTCAAAAGCACCAGTCCTAACATCCTAATCCTTATTCCCCACCAGAAACCCTTTGCCTAGAAAAAAGAAAGAGAACCGTATTGGCGAAATATGAATAACCAGTACAAAAGCCCCCCCACATTGATAGCATCCGTAACCTAACAGACCGCTGTTTAAACTCAGTATGCAAGCAGGGTTAATTGGAGACATCTATTTCCCTTCCTTATTCAGCTCACAATAGGATAAAAAATGAATCGACCTGTAGTTTAAAGCTCAAACCGCAGAGAGCGACCAGCGCTTAAGAACCGCGTCCAAAATCGCTCGCTACAGAGAGAAAGATTTATTCCTCCATGACAAGAACCGGTTCTAGGGTCTAGGGGGAGTGTTGTGGATATTCCTGAAGATGCAGGTTATCTTCTTCCTCATGTAGACACACAGTCTTCAGGGTTTATTGTACAAAAGGTGTTTTTAGCCAAAATTTTCCAAAGGGGGAGATTGAAGGTTCCATGGTTTTTGGATTGGAAACAATTTTTCCTAAACATGGTTCACTACAGGATTTCTTGTGTGATGTTGTAACATGCTGCTCAGCTCACCTTGAGAGCATATGTCCTAACAGATATTGGAACATGTTCTATCAGAACATATGTTCTGTTTTATTTTAAAATCTTGACATATTTGTTTTGTTTTAATTTTGTGATATTTCTTTCGATATATCTAAGTAATTTACGCAGGTTAAGATGATGCTATTGGGAACAAAGTTTTGTATCTCCAGCTGTACACAAAACACTAAATTAAATAATGAGACATTTTAGGAAACTTTGAAGATTTATTCCTGCTATTATGGAGAATGTAACACCCTTTTCTACCCCCATAAATGTTGCAGCAGAAACAACTCAATTATCAGAGTAAAACATCAAAACCACCTCAAAGGGTGCACATTTCTCAATTAATTCAAAATAATACACTTGCCCTATAAATAAAAGGGTTTTCCTCAAAATAAACCAAAAGCCTTCACATGGCAGCGGAACTCAAAATTCTCAATTAAAAGGTTTTCAACAAACATCGTAATAGTGAAAATAAAACCACATCATCAAATGATAATAAAATAAGGAAAACAACATAGTTTGACTCAAAGGACCCCAACTCGATGTTACATTATCAGAGCAAGACCCTCTAAATCGACCAAAAGCAAAATAAACTTTAAGGTCCTCGAAGGCATCCACAGCTAAACCTGATCACCTGCACGTTACCCACGTGGAGGCAACATTCAAATAGGCAGGGTGAGTAATCACAATCCATAATAATCATTATAAAACAAGATATACATAAAATGGCATTATCTTCATATATAACATCATCAGGGTCATCATCAAGGAAAATATCAGGAATCACTATATCAAAAATCACATCAATGCCACATAAATGCAATGCCCGACAGGACTCATGCATGTGGTACCAATCGTCATAATCAATGGACACTAGGTCATCACCCCTCCAAAGATCCCCGTCAATAGGATCGATTCTGCATAGGAACCGGAGCACATCATAATTACCTCATATCCGGACGATGGGAATGAAGCGTCGTTACAGAGTATGCATATGAATGTATGATACACAACATCACTAATCATTATCATCAAAATAAACTTCATATTGTGCATCATCATTCATCAATTCTCATATACTTCATGTCATCACATATTCATCAAAACATCACAAATTGTCACCTCAATATCATCAAGGACATCATGGTAAATCATCATAAAAATCACGGCATCAAGGTATCAAAACAGCACAACAATATAAATAAAACATTGCGAATAGCAGACGTTCGCTAGGCGAACCTGTTCACTAAAACCTTCGCTTTGCAAAGCGGTCAGCGAATCCCATAGTCATCACACCAAAACACCAGAAGACACCATCTGTCATACTCGCTGGTTTATTCGCTTTGCGAAGCCACTCGCTGGTTCATTCGCTTTGCGAGACTTCCAGTGAATCCCCAATTCCATTCCAGAATCATCTTAGTACCCATACTCAGGTTATCGCGCATTCGCTGTGCTGCTCGCTGTGCGAGCCCTGGCGAACATTCGCCTTGCGAAGGAATGGTTCGCTTAGCGAACCTGCGATTACAGCAACTCGCTGCTACGCATCAGTAGCTCCACGGCCTCAAAGGTACCTGCGATTAGAGCCCCAAATGACCCAAAAACATCCCTACAACAGTCCTAATGCATCACGAGATTCAAAGGCATAAAACCTATGTCTATTAAGTCAAATCAAGACACTACGGGAACCTTATTTTCCTAAACCTTCACAAACTCTCAAGCTTCCCATAAACTCCCTAAATCCCTTTCGCCACAAAGTCGACACAACGTCAACAGGGAAATCAGCCCCAAGGTTTATTTTACCCGATTAAATTCAACTCTTATTAATCGATTCACAAAGTACCCTCAAATCATTAATTCGTCAAAAAAAACCCCATAAACCCTTAAATACAAAACATCCACTTCAATTACATCGAATCCTATAATGAAAACAATGAAAGGTAATTACTCCCCATACCTTAGATTGTCGATCCAATGTGTTCTCTCTTGAGTTTTTGGAAACCTTCACAAAAATCCTCGTCTTTCCCTTTTTCCTCAGAGCTCTCCTTCTTTTCACGGTTCACCAAAAATGAATCCTATTCTCCAAATCCTCCTTTTATATTCACACTAATCATTGGGCCTCAAAATTGGGAGTTCTCCATAATGCCCTCACTAATTCTCCCCAATGTCCACTTCGCCCTTAATTCTTCTAATATTATTTAAATTAAATAATAATACAATATATTCCGTAATATATACTATTATTTAATTAAATAACCAAAACTTCACATAACACAGACATCGACACAAATCCCTAAAATTCATGAATACAATATTTAAATAAATTAATAAATATTCTACGAAATTTGGGGTGTTACAACTCTCCCCCACTTCAAGAATTTTCGCCCTCGAAAATTACCTCAAGGAAATAGAGTCGGATACGACTCCCTCATCTGATCTTCACGTTCCCAAGTCCAACATTCGCCAGCTGGTCTACCCCACAACACTTTCACCAAAGTTATGTCTTTACCCCGTAATTGCTTCGTCTCTCGACCATCGACACGTAAAGGTAATGCTTCCACAGTCAGATTATCCCTCACTTGTACATCATCCATCTGAATCACATGCGACGGATTTGGAACGTACTTCCTCAACTGAGACACATGGAATACATCATGCAAATTTGCAAGTGACGGCCGTAAAGAAATTTGATAGGCTACCTCTCCTATCCTCTGCGATATCTGACATGGACCAACAAAATGTGGAGTGAGCTTCCTAGACTTCAAAGCTCGACCCACACCAGTCACTGGCGTCACCCTCAAAAACATGTGATCTCCCTCTTGGAATTCAAGTGCTTTCCTCCTCTTATCATGGTAACTCTTCTGACGACTCTATGAAGCTTTCATCCTCTCTTGTATCATCTTAATCTTCTCAGTTGTCTCTTGCACAATTTCAGGTCCGAGTACAGTACTCTCTCCCGACTCATAACAATACAAAGGAGTCCTACACCTTCTCCCATACAAAGCTTCATAGGGCGCCATTCCAATACTAGCATGAAAACTGTTATTGTACGTGAACTGAATCAACGACAAATGGCTATCCCATGATCCAACACACAAGCCCTCAGCAAATCCTCTAAAGATTGGATGGTCCTTTCTGTCTGACCGTCCGTCTGCGGATGATAGGCAGAACTCATCCTCAACTTGGTACCCAAAGCATCTTGCAAACTCTTCCAGAACCTCGATGTAAACCTCGTATCTCTATCTGACACAATACTCGAAGGTACCCCATGTAACTTCACAATCTCCTCAATATACATCTCGACTAACTTCTGCATAGAATGATTAATCCTCATCGGCAAGAAATGTGCCGACTTAGTTAATCTATCCACAATCACCCAAATTAAATCATTTCCCTTAGCAGTCTTCGGCAATCCCACCACAAAATCCATGGAAATACTATCCCATTTCCATTATAGAATCCTCAACGACTGCATCATACCTAAAGGCTTCTGATGCTCAACCTTCGACTTCTAACAAGTCAAACACGCATAAACAAACTCCGCGACATCCTTCTTCATACCTGACCACTAAAACAGCTTCTTTAGATCCTGATACATCTTCGTAGCACCGGGATGAATACTCAACCTACTTCCGTGTCCTTCTTCTAGAATACTCTTCTTGATTTCTGGAACATCTGGAACACATACTCTATCTCGGAACCTCATCACACCATTCTCATCAATCTGGAAGTCTCCTCCGTTACCTTAATTAATCAATGTCAACTGGTCAACCAACTTTAAATCAGATTGTTGTCCCACTCTGATTTCTTCCAGAATACCACTAGTCAACTTCAATATTCCCAACTTCACACTGTCAAAGGTCTTTTCACATACCAAACTCAAATCTCTCAATTGCTCAATTAGTTCCAACTCTTTCACCATAAGCATCGACATATGCAATGACTTTCTTCTCAACGCATCGGCCACTACATTTGCTTTGCCCGGATGATAACTCAAATCAAAATCAAAATCCTTCAATAATTCTAACCACCTCCTCTGTCTCATATTTAATTCTTTCTGATCAAATAAGTACTTCAGACTTTTATGATCACTGAACACTTCAAATTTAGAGCCGAACAGATAATGTCTCCAAATCTTCAACACAAACACCACCGTAGCTAATTCCAAGTCATGCGTAGGATAATTCCTTTCATGAACTCGCAATTGTCTCGAAGCATAGGCAACAACTTATCCATTCTGCATCAATACTCCACCAAGACCCATCTTCGACGCATCATAATACACCACAAAAGACTCGCTCGGATTAGGTAAAATTAACACTGGAGTAGTCGTCAACCTCTTCTTTAATTCCCCAAAACTCTCTTCGCAAGTTACATCCCACATAAAAGCTTTCCCTTTTTGAGTCAACTGAGTCAGAGGTAATGCCAACTTAGAAAAGCCTTCAATAAACTTGCGGTAATAACCCGCCAATCCCATAAAACTTCGTATCTCAGTAGCAGACTTCGGAGTCTCCCACCGTAATACAACATCGATCTTAGAAGGATCAACAGCAATACCACCACTTGAAATCACATGGCCAAGGAAACTCACTTCCTTCAACCAAAACTCACACTTTGATAACTTTGCATACAACTTCTTCTCTTTCAACACTTGCAACACAGTCCTCAGATGCTCGGCATGTTGTTCTTCAGATCTAGAATATATCAAGATATTGTCGATAAACACCACCATAAACTTATCTAAATATTCATGAAAAATCTGATTCATATACTCCATGAACACACCAGGTGCATTGGATACACCAAACGGCATCATAGTGTATTCATAATGTCCATACCTCGTCCTGAAAGCCGTCTTTGGAATATCTTCAGGTTTAACTCGAATCTGATGATAACCAGACCTCAAATCAATCTTACTAAACACACAAGCAGCTACTAAATGATCCATCAAATTGTCAATTCTCGGTAGCGGATACTTATTCTTGATAGCCACTTTATTCAGCTGCCGATAATCAACACACAACCTTATACTTCCATCCTTCTTCTTCACTAACAACACAAGAGCACCCCATGGAGAAACACTTGGTTGAACAAACCTCTTCTCAAGCAGCTCTTCCAACTGTTTCTTTAGTTCACTTAGCTCAGAAGCTGACATCTGATAAGGAGCCATCAACACTGGACGTGTACCTGGTATTAAGTCCACTACAAACTCCACTTCCCGTTCTGGAGGCAAATCACTGATGTCATCTGGAAACACATCTGGGAATTCACAGACAATAGGCAACTCCACACTCGCAGCTTCACGATCAATTTGCAACGATGCAAACATTGCAAACACCAAAGCTTCGTCTTCTTGAAGTTCCTCTACTTGCTTAGCAATAAGAACATCAACTCCCCATTGTCATCAATCTCAGGAAACTCTACAGTCTTGTTATAACAATTGATATGAACACAGTTGAACTCCAACCAGTTCATTCCAAAGATCACGTCAAAACGCTCGTAGTTCCCCTTATTCTAAAGGAGGAAAAAGATATTTGGTGTCTTGTTCAAAGCCCAAGATTGAAGCTAAAAGGTTATTTATTTATGTCTTGTTCAAAGCCCAAGATTGAAGCTAAAAAGGGTGACTGAGAGAGAACTTGTCATCTCTAAAGAGGGATTGGACTTCCTCTGAGGGGATTGTTGATTTTGTTGTGCCTTGATCAAAGCCCAAGGTTGAAGCTAAGAGGTTGATTGACACTTCTAGGGAAGTTTTTATAAAAGCCTAAGAGTAGGCTGAAAGAGATTCGGCTCTTTGGGATGTCATTATACAAAGCCTAAGAGGAGGCTGGAAGTTTGACTTTTCCAGGGAAAGTATTCTATCTGTCTTGTACAAAGCCCAAGATTGAGGCTAAAAGGGTTTTGACTCCCCCGGGGAGGTTTGTATGTGTCTTGTACAAAGCCCAAGATTGAGGCTAAAATGGGTTTGACTTTGCTTGGGGAATTCATTTCTTGAAGCCTAAAGAAGGCTAAAAATAACTGACTTCATTGGGAAAGATGTTTGTCCCGAGCTTAAGAGAAGGTTATGGAGATTTATGTCTTGTACAAAGCCCAAGATTGAGGCTAAAAAGGTTTGACTCAACAAGAGAGTATTTTTATCTGTCTTGTACAAAGCCCAGGATGGTGGCTGAACAAACTGGAGAAATTACTTATACAAAGCCCAAGAGGAGGCTAACTTCAGCTAGAGGAAATCTTTATACCAAGCCTAAGATAAGGCTGGAAAAAGATTTACTCAACTTGGAAGTATTTTTTATCTGTCTTGTACAAAGCCCAAGATTGAGGCTAAAAAGGTTGACTCAACAAGAGAGTCTGAAAAGGTGAGTTGACTCAACAAGAGAGTCTGGATAGTGATGGACTCAACAAGAGAGTCTGAAAAGGTGATTGACTCAACAAGAGAGTCTGAAAGTTTATTGGCTCAACAAGAGAATCTGAAAAGGTTAACTCCGCCGGGGAGAATCATTGTACAAAGCCCAAAAGGAGGCTAACTGTGCTGAGGAAAGGTCATTATACAAAGCCTAAGAGGAGGCTACCTTCTGTCGGGGATAATTGAGATCCCGAGGCAGGTCCAAATGGGGAATCAACTCTTCCTGAGGATTACAGAAGAGTTGAGGTGTCAGGAACCTTGAGGTTCTGATTTAGGATAGTGTTATTAACGGCCTTTTGACCCTGGCTGGGGAAATTTTTTAGGAGAGAGACGGGGTTTTGGCCCTGCTGGAGATTGATCAAAAACGACTGGGATTTCTTCTTATGTTTGTAGGGAACTTGATAATGTCTTTGAGACTCAAGGGGATTAGACTGTCCGAGTTTACTGGTGTGGAAGAGTTTTATCTTTTGTATGATGCCCAAGAGGAGACGGGTGTATTAATGGATGAGAATAAACCCTAAATTGGTATGAGATTTGACACTGGAAATACTGCTCAAACAAAGGGTGACTAAGTTTTGTCTTATACCTTTAAGAGGTCGTCAGGGTCCTTGTATTAAGCCCAAGAGAAGGCATGAGAACTTCTAAGAAGCCGGAGGGTCCTTGTACAAAGCCCAAGAGGAGGCGGGGATGCTTTTAGGAAGCCCGTGGGTCTCAAACCAAGAAAAGTTCAAGAAATGCTATTCACCGAGAATATATCATTTAGTGAAAGTTCTGAGGTTTGAAGAAATTCAAGAGATGCTATTCACCGAGAATAGATCAACTCTGGGGAATATAACTTCTTTGACAATTTCTAGGGTGACAGTCTGAGAAAATGTTCACAGGGAATACTGCCATTCTCTTTGTTCCATATTATTTAAGCCCAAGAGAAGGTAAGACTGTATCTGGAAATCCTATGGGGATCTAGTTTTGATTGTATTTAAAGAGTGACCAAGCTGGCTTTACTTAGTTGCCGGGGAAAACTCTATATAGTTATACTAGTATATATACATTTGATATATGACAAGTATTTAAAAGGATATGAAAGAAGACTTACAGTGCGCAGCTTCCCACAATACAGTTATATATATATATATATATATATATATATATATATATATATATATATATATTAAAGCATGTAAATTAAAGCCGATAAAACTTACAGGCAAGCAAGCTTCCATGCTGTATTGTTAGTTGTTCAAAGAAATTAAAGAAAGTTTTGACAATAACCGTATATTTGAATCTAAATCAAAAGGGATGTTGTTTTGAAAAGATTGTTGGGGCTTATGCTCATGGAGAGGCCCAAAAGTTTAATAGTGATCGGACCGTTGTTTTGAAATCGCGTCGGGACTTATACAACGACTGAGGCCCAAAGAGGTTTATTTACAAAAGGATTGGGTCTTACACTCTATTAGAGGCCCAAAGATGTTTTTAAAAAAGAAAGGGGGGACTTACAACACGAGGGGAGACCCAAAGATTTTGTTAAAAAGGCGACGATCGCGCCGAACTTTTGAAAATATACAGAGGGACTTATACAATGTGTGAGGCCCAAAATTGTCTATTTATAAGAGGGTTGGGTCTTACACTCTATTAGAGGCCCAAAAGTGTTTTTGTACAAGTGATGGGGCTTACAAATCAAGGAGAGCCCCAAGGAGTTTTTTTTGTTTGAAAAATGGCGATCGCGCCGAGATTTTTTTATCGTGTCGGGACTTATACAATATCTGAGGCCCAAAATGGTTTTGGTTAAAAGGGGATTGGGTCTTACACTCTATTAGAGGCCCAAAGTGTTTTGAAATTTAAAATCAAGAGGAAGCCCTAATTTTAAATAAAAATGTTATTTTTTCAAAGGAAATTAAATAAAAAAATGATATAAAATACCAAATATATTCAAAAATAAGTTGTACACCTTGAAAAATATTTTGAAAAGTCATGTTTAATTACACGAGAGTTTGAAATTCAATTGGTTTTGAAAGATCAAAGTGGGAATTTAATTTAAAAATGTTTAAGAACAACAAAAATGAAATTAATTACAAAAATTCTAACTATATTAAATAAATAATATAAATTGGATTTTTTTGTAAAATAAAATAGTTAAATATTTTAGTGAATTTTGAGAAAAAGAATCAATTCAAAAACATAAATATTCAGAGAGAAATTAATTTTTGAATCAATTAACAAAAATAACAAAATATTCAAATATTCAAAAATTTGAAAAAGGGCGCCAAGAACACCAAGTTCTTTCCCGCGCCCTCTGTTTTTCCAGATTTGCATTTTCTCACTTTTCTACATGATTTCTCAATGGTTTTGCACGATTCAAGTACCAATCTTGCTCGTTTTTTAGTATTGAGTGAGAAATCAGAAGAAACTCTCAAGAACCCTAATTTCAGCATGAACACCATGAAATTCCATACACGACTGATTCATGACAATTGATTGAGGGTTATTGATCGCTCTATTTAGTGTGCCTAAATAGGTCTAACTGCAAGTATACAGTCGTATCGCGTAGTTTTAAAAGATTATCGATCCCACAGAGACTAGAAATCGAACGCACCGTTATCTATCGTTACTATGTTTATCTAAGGCTAATCAGAATTTGGTTTTTAGTTCGAACGGGAAATTAAAGGGAAATTAAAATTTGGGAATACTAGTTATGAATAAGTTATCGGTATATAATTCAGTAAACCTACGTGGAATTAATTAAACCTAAGCGTATAAAGATTTATCACCCTTTTCATCTCTAGGAAAAATCGGTTTAAAAGCCCTCACCTTACACTCTCGTGGTTATTGCTTCGGACTATACTTCTAAGTCAATACGTCTGCTCTCGCTAGCCCGTATAAGGTTAAAAATACTTTTTGAAAACTAGTTAAACCTAATTAACTTTAAAGTGCTTCCGCTGTTTTTAAAACTAATGCCCGATTTCAGCTATCCGGGTAAAGCCTCACACTCCCGTGGTCTCGACTTTAACCTATGTTACTTTTTTACTTTCGTAATAAAAGTTGGGTTTTAAATTAAGAAATCGAAGCCAGAAGAAGGATTGATTATTGATTTTAGCTTAGAGAAAATTAATTCATTTTAGTTACTTCATTACATACCGATAAAATCGGTTTAGCTAGACATAATTAGGAAATTAAACGCAAGGGCAAGGAAATAAGTAAACACAGACATAATTAAGAAAGAAATAAACAATGCTTTAAATTAAATAACGGAAACCTAGAAATTAGTAATAACAGCAACAACAATCCCTCCATAAGCCGGTAGGTTCTTGCTTGGATAAAATTAAATAACGAATGATGAAGGTAATGAAACAAAAACAAAAACTAAGTTGTAATAGTTCCTCAGTGTGAGAAACTATTACTTGTTCGGTAATGGTTGACAAGGAAATGGAAATGTAAAGCAAAAATGAAACAAAAGTTCTGAAAATAATTTGGCAGCAAGACAGTACACTTGAAAGGAAAATTTAGCTACCCTTTGTTCTTCGTAATGACTTGTATTTATAGGCTCGGTTGAGGTAGAGGTTGGAGAGAATTTAGCCACTCACATTGACGGTTACATGACTTGAACCTAATAATCTTCGGGGAAATAATGTGATCGTGTGAAAACTGTTCTCTGAAAATTCGTAGACACGTTTCTGCTTCAATGTGTAATATTGGGCGCATGACGATAGTGAGGAAGTGTGACGGTCGTGGTGCATTTTGAGGTTGCCACGGTCATGGCGTATCCATGACGGTCGTGATATCAACAATTTTTTGTTTCTGCAATTTTTCTTCTCTTTTCTGCTCTTTTCTTGCATGTTTTGGTTCTTTTCCACACTTAGCATACTTTGACTTAGAAAATGGGATTACCTGCAAAAACACTTAAATAATCTCGAGAAAATTGGATATTAGACGAAAAACGGAATAAGAAACTAACATAAATCGAAGTAAAAATATGATATAAATTCGTGTTATCAGTTGTCACTCCATACATGATTAGGAACATATGGCAAAATTATTGTGCAGTAAAATATGCATGCATCATGGAGTTTGAAGAGTTCATGCTTACCTGTTGCAGCCGGTGATCGAGTTCTAGGTTGGAGGTGTTATAGCTTGGTTCCAATGATGTGAACAGCTTTCTTAGGTGCTATAGAGTGTGTCTGAATGCTTGGAGTGGATGGAATTGAGCTGGAACTTGATTTGGCACCTCAACTGCAAATCTGCCAAAGGCTTGTGTAGATGGCTGGTGATTTTGAGAATCTAATGTTCCATATGTGATTTTGTGTTATGGATCACTTTTATATGTTATATGTGAGGTGTGTGTGTGATTGGTTTGGTTGGAATTGCTCTCAAACTCAAAACCCGATAGTGACTTGAGTTAGAAGGCAAAATTGGAGTGAAATGGAGATTTTGAGGAAAGCATCAGTTTGGGTGCTTTGGTGTACTCAAACTGATCACAATTGAGGTCTATTTATAGTGTGTCAAGTTTGTTTTGCAAGCAATAGTGTGTGGCAACTACAGCAGGTTGTTGGCCAATGGTGATCAAATGGAATCTCAAGTCTCCTCTAGCCATTGACTTGAGGTTAGAGCACAGGCCTAAGGTTCTCTGTTGTATGAGCTTATCTTGACTCAATTGGTTGATCATGGACTGATACATGCCAGCTCTATGCATCCATTGAATGCCCCAAAACAAAATTGGAGTCTTGAGGCATCTTTAACTTTTTAGGTTTGGCATGGCTACTTGTGGAATCTTGGACTTGGGAGGCTTATGGATCAGTGTTTGTTCCTTGGTTGTTCTCCCTTGAGGCGTGCAGATGGATAACCATGTTTATTTTTGCACAATTTGATCAATTCGAGTCCTAATGCATAAATATGGCTTGCCAAGACAGTTTGTAGCAAGTCATGTTGCAACTGTCATGACCCCTAGCACAGGTGGAGTTTGATGGAGATCTTGGTCATTTTGGAAAGCTGGTATATCCTATTTCAACATGATGTCCAACTTTGGTTTTGATCCAACTTGAATTACAATGAAAAAGGCCTCTACATTTTGGAAAAAAATAAGGCAGATCCTGACTTAGTGAAAATTTCACTAAGTGTTGGAAATGTGTCATTTTCATGTTTTTAGCTATTTTGATCACTCCATAACTTAAAATCCATGAGGAATCGGAATGAGATGTAGTTGACACTTTTGAAGTGTGTAATGAGAGCTACAAATCCAGCTTTGGACCATCCAAAATGGTTGCTTAGATCTCAAGTTATGGTCCTTGGAAGTTGGTACCCTAGCCACTTTGTTCCATAACTTAGAAAAATTCTAAGTTTTTTTTATGGTTACCCCTTTTACAAGTTAACTCATTTTCTTTGGTTTTTCTTGATGAATGAAGATTTAAATCACATATTAACATTGTTTTAGGGTTAAGGAACCTTGGTTGACCAAAAATCCAAAAAGTCAAACTATGGGTTTTTGTACAGTTGACTTTTTATCGGATGAAATCCAAACTGTGCGATCCTTTGTGAAATCAAGTCTTTGACCTAAATCAAACCTAATGGATGGATTCCATAGGTGTTATAGGGTGTATTGAATCATGTCGCAAGGTTTGGGAGCATGTATTGGTTAAAATTCAAAGGTACAATTGACTTTTTCCTCGAAACCCTAATTGTGGTCCTGATGAAATTGAAACTTGTGAATCATGCTTCTTGGATCAATCCATTGTTGCAAATGGATCATGTGGTGTATTGGAGACCCTAAAATCATGTCTTGAGGTCTTGGCTCATGCTTTGTCCCAAAAGTCAACTTAGGGGTGAATTAGGTCAAGAAACCCTAATTCCTGATTTTTTTTGTGAATGAATCCTCTGAGGTTAAATTGACTTGATGATTGGGTCCATGAGGTCCCTTAGAGTATCTTAGGTTGTTGTTTGAAGCATTGGCTCATGCCTAGAGGAAAATCTTCATCTGGACGCCTCAGTCGATCAAAACCCTAATTTGGTGACACTGTCAATCTTGGCAGCAAGACAGTACACTTGAAAGGAAAATTTGGCTACCCTTTGTTCTTCGTAATGACTTGTATTTATAAGCTCGGTTAAGGTAGAGGTTTGAGAGAATTTAGCCACTCACATTGACGGTTACATGACTTGAACCTAATAATCTTCGGGGAAATAATGTGATCGTGTGAAAACTGTTCTCTGAAAATTCGTAGACACGTTTCTGCTTCAATGTGTAATATTGGGCGCATGACGATCGTGAGGAAGTGTGACGGTCGTGGTGCATTTTGAGGCTGCCACGGTCGTGGCGTATCCATGACGGTCGTGATATCAGCAATTTTTGGTTTCTGCAAATTTTCTTCTCTTTTCTGCTCTTTTCTTGCATGTTTTGGTTCTTTTCCACACTTAGCATACTTTGACTTAGAAAATGGAATTACCTGCAAAAACACTTAAATAATCTCGAGAAAATCAGATATTAGACGAAAAACGGAATAAGAAACTAACATAAATCGAACTAAAAATATGATATAAATTCGTGTTATCAAACTCTCCCACACTTGAATCTTTGCTTGTCCTCAAGCAATCAATCTATTAAAACGGACAAACTTCATCAAATGCACATACCTGGTATACCAATGGTGTTGAAAAAGAGTTTCTTGTTAGTTGGACGAGTACTAGTGTAAAACACTAAGAATACAATAATGACACAAAGCAACAAGCTTTGTCATAGACCTCTCTTTTGTACAATCCAGTTCTAATCATTATATTATAGTTCAACCATAAGTTTTCGTATCTATTTCACCCGGTTTCATTCTAACGCAATCACATTAAGCCCTTTGCCTTATTCACGCACGTAGTGGAGTAACCGGTTAGTGGCTTTGATCCCATTTTCTCACGGGGCCTGATACACAAGTGTGGTAACCCTTTATACATCCCATTCGTAGATTGCGGGGGATCGAACAGTAGTTCGCCCTTCCAAGTTCAGAATCAGGTACCTCTGAACCAATCAACAATGGATTTTATTTATTTTCTTACACATTTTCACAACTGTGAGAGTTGTTGCATATTCTATTTTTTTCTCGGCATGTAGACAAGAAAGCTTTTTTTTTTCATGATCGGGCATCAAACACTTATATTCATCGGTTCCCCACGTGGTTTGTGATTTAGACGGTGCTGACTGCTAATATAAACTACTAAGGGTTACTTTAGGACTGAACTCGAGGTATAGTATAATAAGTATCGAAATTGATATCGCATACGCAAGAGGTCTAAGGTGTCAAGACGGTATCGATCTTGTTAGCACTTTCCCAGCTTCCTAACATGGTTTAAAGCTTGGTATGTCACAGATGTGCTTTGATCGTAAAAAATTTTCGTTATGGCAGAATAAAATGGGGAAATTGGATTACTGAACGAAAATATTCATATATTACTTTGATAAGGAAAAAGAAAGTACAAGAAAGGGAAATACAACGGAAATAAACTAACTCTCCCACACTATATTGGACATTGTCCTCAATGTTGCAATATAAAGGGAATTAACAAGGAAAATAAAAAGAAAAACAAAATAAAATCGAGGTGGACCACGTCCTCTGACTCTAGAGCGTCCTCTTCCATGCTGCGCTACGTGATCAGGAATGCCCATGTGATGGATGTACTTGTGTAGGCTCTGCACTCGCAGTGTCAATGCACCCATCTCCTCGATGACACCGTCAAGTCTCTGACCTTGGTCAACTTGCCCTTGCTAGATTTGACGCATAAGTGTCATCATTTCATTCTGTTGCAGGGTTTGTTGCCATATGGCCCTCAAGATTTCTTCATTAATAACTGGGTCTTGGTCAGGGCGGCGACGACGTCTGGAGGTCGAAGGAGCATCATTGGCAGGCGGTGGTCGGTTTTCGGGGGGCGTTATCCATCTCGTGCTCCATCTCATCAACAGGTCCATGTTCTAGATCATCAGGGGCAGGCACATTTTGCTCAGGAGCATTAAGATCAAAAAGCCAATTGGCCCTATTCTGAGGGTCAATGCGACTCCTGCAAGGCATGATGATACTTCTTACGGTTTTGGGGCGGACCATAGGATGGTATTTCCCATCTTGTCGTAACTTGATGAGCTGAGAGTTTCTGCAATAATCTATATCAAGGAACACTGGAGGCAAGGAGGGTAGTCTAGCAAGGTTGTGTTCCAAATTCAAACCGAGTGCAATAGAGGTGACAATCCCTCCAAAATAGAAGGGTTTGGAGCCTCTAGCACAGTTTGATTGTATGTGTTCTAGTAAAAATGGTGCGGCATTGATTAGCTCTGGATGAAACATACAATGAAGGAAAAACAACTCTTTATAATTCACCTTATGGTTACTATCTCGTGCAAAGATGGTGCTTCCAAGTGCGCGGTGGACGTATCTGACGGCTGGGGTTTGAATGAGGGAAAGAAGAGGGAACGAATGAAGCAGTTCTGTTTTAACGCAGAATCTGTTTCAAACCCGAGTGACGGTCGTCACGGGGTCGTCACGATCGTGACGTTCACAAATTCTGGGTGGTTAATTTGTTTTATGACAGACACAATTCCAAACACAATAATTTAATGACAGGTTATGGGAAGCATATGGAAATAGCAGTATATTGCATACACAGAGATAAGAAGCATTACAAAATAAATTAAAATAGAATTAAAAGAACAGGAATGAAATTGAAATCATAAAGAGTTAATATTAGCAGCAAATGAAATTATTCTTTAAAACCAAAAAGGTGCTAGTTAAATTACTAGCAATGTATCAAAACTGTATGAAATCAAATTATTCCCGACATGAAAAATAAAAACTGAAATAATTTTAAATTGTTCTAAAGTAAAATGCATAAAAATCTTGAAAATAAGGTGCTTCATAAATCTAGCCAAGGCGTTTCTTCAAAGATGCGATGGCTTGATTTAAATGATCAAATTGTTCAACGGTTAAGTCCATGAGTTCAACAATGTTTTGACGCATAGTGTTTAGCTCATCCTTTACTGAAGTGATTTCTTTATGATACTCATCCATAGTATTTAGAATAGAATTCAGATTAGAAGCATAGTTAGTGGCATCAACTTTAGGAATGTCAATGTTTTCTTGGAATTCCATATAATCAAGATCATGGTAATGAGGGGGTGGTTTTGGGTCGATCTCAGGTTCAGGAAAGGTTTCTTCTGGTTCAGGCACGGGTTCATCAAGGTCATATAGCCAATTATGTTGATCGTGCACACTTGTGCGTTCATGATTTGGAAGTGTAAAGTGTGGTACGACAACATTGTTAATCAAAAGCTGGAAATGGTTCGGACCTTGGTCCCTAATCATAGCCCTATTGAAGCAAAAGGTGATATTCATGGGTCTAAATTCTCCAAAGGGGTTAATCTTAGAAAGTCGGGTTCTGAATCCCATAGCATCAGCTATTTTTGTAACCAGGCTACCTATCAAAATTGGACTGTTATCATTATTAATAATTTTGCAAAAGTTGTTCAGCATAAAAGTGAGTCCATTAACCTCTCTAGACTGAGAAGCACAAAACATAATGAAAAGCTCATCCCTCGAAACAATGTTATCATTCTCAGGTTTACCAAATAAAGTATAGGCCAGGATCATATTAAAGTAACGGAAAGCGGGGTTATGTATTTCTGTTGAAAGCATAGGATCCATGTCAAAATCAGGTTTCCCTGAAATTCTACCCCAAAAATCACTCAGCTCTCCAACCAACACTAAGTCCTCTTGAACCACAGAGAAAACATGGGGTCCTTCAGGAAATCCTAAAAGATCCGACAGTTCCTTTATGGTGAACTGGTATCTGTATCCAAATAGTCTAAAGGTAATTCTTCCCCTGGTTAAACCTTTTCCACAGTGAGGGTTATAGCTTAAAGAGCTCAGGAATTCTAAAGTCAGCCTACGGTAGCACTTATGTTTCTTGTTGGCAAAACCCTCCTAACCTAATTGGCTAAACAGAAAGTCTATGCTCTCACCTGCTCCTAAAGCGGTCATGGTGGGTCTGTGGGCAAATTTTGTCAAGGCAAACGGTCTAAGAGACAAAGCCTCATAGCGATACCACTGTGCTCCATCTCTGAATTCTACTGACATGTTATCCTCGTTTGCCATTAGTTAGTACTTTTTGCGAAAATGTAAGTAGAAGAGGAGAACAGAAAGAGTAGAGAGACTTTATAATCCTGTAGTTTTTTCAATTTTAAGATCAGCACAACATTTTCAAATTAAATTTAAAACGATATAAATAAAAATAAAACATAAAACATAGGAAACGTAAAGAAATAACAAATATAAATCAAGAAAACAAAAATCATGGGTTGCCTCCCATTAAGCGCTGTTTTTAACGTCGAAAGCCTGACGAATTCAATTAGATGCTTAGTTAGGGGGTTCGGTGGGCAACTCTAAAAGTCTTAGGCAGTTCAAATAATCTCTATTTTCAATGCTGTGATAGTGTTTTAGACGTTGTCCATTAACTAAAAATGGATTACTGTTCCTCCCCTTTATTTCTATCGCTCCACTTTGTAGAATTTCTGTAATCTCAAAAGGACCGGACCATCTAGATCTTAATTTCCCAGGAAAGAGTTTTAATCTTGAGTTAAATAGGAGTACAACGTCTCCCAAACTAAATTCTTTTCTAGATAAGCGCTTATCGTGCCATTTTTTAGTTCAATCTTTATATATTTTAGCATTTTCGTAAGCGTCTAATCTTAACTCCTCTAGTTCATGCAAATCTAGGATACGTTTTTCACCTCCGGAATCATACCTTAAGTTTAATGTTTTAATGGCCCAATAGGCTTTATGTTCTAATTCCACTGGTAGATGGCAAGATTTACCATAGACAAGCTTGAAAGGTGTGGTTCCGATTGGTGTTTTGTAGGCCGTCCTATATGCCCATAAAGCTTCGTTGAGTTTTGATGACCAGTCTTTCCTAGAGGTGGCTACGGCCTTTTCTAGAATTTGTTTTATTTCTCGATTCGAGACCTCAACCTCTCCACTTGTTTGTGGATGATATGGTGTTGCTACGCGGTGTCTTACTCCATACTTCGATAGTAATTTGTCAAATATTTTTGATATGAAATGAGAGCCACCGTCACTTATGACAAGTCTCGGCACACCAAATCTGGGAAAGATTGTGTTTTTAAAGAGCTTTATGACTACTCGTGCGTCATTTGTAGAAGAAGCTATTGCCTCAATCCATTTTGAAACATAATCGACAGCTACGAGTATATATTTATTTCCAAAGGATGATGGAAAGGGTCTTATAAAATCAATCCCCCATACATGAAAGACTTCTACTTCTAATATACCTTTTTGAGGCATCTCATCGCGTTTTGATATGTTACCAGTGCGTTGGCACCGGTCGCAGTTTAGTATTGCAATGTGGACATCCTTCCAAAGGTTGGGCCAGAATAGGCCGGATTGCAAAATCTTAGCACATGTCTTTGAGGTACTAGCATGTCCTCCGTAAGGAGCAAAATGACATTGAGAGATGATATTTTCTATTTCTTCTTCCGGGACGCAACGACGGAAGATACCGTTGGCTCCTCTCTTAAACAGCAAAGGTTCATCCCAATAATAATGTTTTAGATCATGAAAGAATTTTTTCTTTTGTTGATAAGATAAGTCTGGTGGAAGTACTCCAGCTGCTAAGTAGTTGACTATGTCAGCATACCATGGCAGGGTTGTATGCATGTTAATTTCTTCCACGACTTCTTCCATCTTTGGGTCATTCAACTGTAGAGTAGACATATCACTTTCTAATTGGGCTATGAGTCGTTCATATGGGAAATCCTCATTAATCGGTACTGGCTCTGGTTTAATGCCCTCTAATCAAGATAAGTGGTCTGCTACTACGTTTTCGGTTCCTTTCTTATCTTTGATCTCTAAATCAAATTCTTGTAAAAGTAGGATCCATCTTAGCAGTCTAGGTTTTGCATCCTTCTTGTTAAGTAAATATCTAATAGCTGCATGGTCTGTGTAAATGATGATCTTAGCTCCCACTAGGTAGGAACGGAATTTGTCAAGGGCAAAGATCACGGCTAAAAGTTCTTTTTCTGTGGTAGCGTAGTTCATTTGGGCGGAATCTAAGGTTCTACTTGCATAGTAAATGGCATGAAGTTTTCTATCCCTCCTCTGTCCTAAAACTGCACCTACAGCATAGTCACTTGCATCACACATGATTTCGAAAGGTAATCTCCAATCTGGTGGTTGCATGATAGGTGCAGTGATAAGAGCTGTTTTCAGCTGTTCAAACGCTTTTAGGCATTTCTCATCAAAGATAAATTCAGCGTCTTTCATTAATAGACCGGTAAGAGGTTTAGTAATTTTCGAGAAATCCTTTATGAATCTCGGTAGAAACGGGCGTGTCCTAAGAAACTTCGTATTTCTCGTACGGTTTTCGGAGGTTGAAGATCTTTTATAATTTCTATCTTGGCTTTATCAACTTCAATTCCTCTATCGGACACAACGTGTCCAAGTACAATTCCTTGATTCACCATAAAATGGCATTTCTCCCAATTTAATACGAGATTAACTTTTACTCATCTTTCCAGTACCATTTCTAGGTTCGATAGACATCCTTCGAAGCTCTGCCCACATACAGAAAAGTCATCCATAAACACTTCCATAATGTCATCTATAAAGTCAGCAAAGATTGACATCATGCATCTTTGGAATGTGGCAGGTGCGTTACATAGTCCAAAGGGCATTCGTCGATAAGCAAATGTACCATAGGGACATGTGAAGGTCGTCTTCTCTTGGTCATCAGGATGAATAGGAATTTGAAAGAATCCTGAATAACCGTCTAAATAGCAGAAATATGAGTGTTTAACCAATCTTTCCAACATTTGGTCAATAAAAGGCAATGGGAAATGGTCTTTACGAGTGGCTTTATTTAACTTTCTATAGTCGATGCACATTCTACTTCCAGTTACAACCCTTTTTGTTATAGATTCACCTTTTTCGTTCTTAACAACTGTAACACCTCCCTTCTTTGGAACGACATGTACTGGGCTAACCCATTTACTGTCTGATATCGGGTATATAATTCCTGCTTCTAAAAGTTTTTTCACTTCGTCCTTGACTACAGTACTCAAGATCGGGTTAATCTTTCTCTGATGTTCCCTAGAGGATTTACAGTCTTCCTCCAGTATAATGCGGTGCATACAAATAGAAGGACTTATTCCTTTAAGGTCAGCGATGTTATAGCCTAACGCAGTTGGATATTTTCTTAAGACATCTAATAGTTTCTTGGTTTTGGCCTGTCCTAAGTCTGCATTGACTATTACAGGTCGTTCGAGAGCTTCGTCTAGGAATTCATACCTTAAATTTTTGGGTAATGTTTTCAGTTCTAGGGCTGGGTTCTTCGGACAAGGTAGATGATCTAGTGTAAGTGCTAAGCATTCACTTAGGCTATCGTCTTGATAAGGTTCACGCCAGTTATCATCTTCGAAAATCGGAGGTATTGGAATTTTTAGAATATCTGAATATGTGGTCGGTTCCATCTCTATTTCTCTTACGCACTTATCTATGACATCTAGTAGATAACATGTGTCGTCTATAGCTGGAGTTTGTAAGAATTGTGTCAAAATGAATTCAACCTTCTCTTCATCAACTTCAAAAGTTAGCCTGCCTCTCTTTACATCTATAATTACTCCAGCAGTAGCTAGGAATGGTCTTCCTAATATGATAGGAGTAGTAGAGTCTTCTGTAATATCCATGATTATAAAATCAATAGGGATATAGAATTGTCCTATACGAACTGGAACATTTTCTAGTATACCAACTGGGTATTTAACAGAGCGGTCAGCTAATTGAACATACATCTTAGTTGGTCTTAATTCTCCCATATCAAGCTTCTTGCATATGGATAAGGGCATAACACTAATACGGGCTCCTAAGTCGATAGAGCTTTGTCTATGACGAACTTCCCAATTACACAAGGTATGGAGAAGCTACCTGGGTCTTTCAGCTTAGGAGGCATTTTGTTTTGAATTATTGCGCTACTCTCAACAGTAAGTGTAACTGTTTCGTTTTCCTCAATCTTTTTCTTATTGGATAAGATTACTTTTAGGAATTTAGAATACGAGGGCATCTGGGTGATGACTTCTGTAAAAGGTATCGAGATGTTTAATTGTTTCAGAAGTTCAACAATTTTCTTAAATTGCCCTGCAGTTTTGGAATTTTTCAATCTTTGAGGATACGGAATAGGTGGTTTATAAGGTGGTGGAGGCACATAAGGTTTTTCTTTGTTTACAGCCTCTTGATCATTATCTTCCTTTTCCTTGAGTTCATTCTCCTTCTCAGTTGTTTGGTCGTTAGTAGATTTTTAGTACATGGCTGGATTTTGAAGTCTTGGATCAATGGGTCCATCTAATTCTTTTCCACTTCTCAGTATAACAGCATTTGCATGTCCATTAGGGTTAGGTTGTGGCAGTCCAGGAAATGTTTCGGCAGGAGCAGTAGTAGGTGCTTGTTGTTGAGCCACTTGGGAGATTTGTGTTTTAAGCATTTTGTTGTGAGTGGCCAAAGCGTCTACTTTGTTTGCTAACTGCTTAATCTGTTCACTAGTGTGTATGTTTTGATTCAGGAACTCTTTGTTTATCTGAGTCTGGGTAGCTATGAATTTTTCTATCATCAGTTCAAGGTTAGACTTCCTAGGAACATTTGGAGTAGCTGTTGCAGCTTTTTGATAACCTGGTGGTGCAGCAGGTGCTTGACCAGGTGCGTATAGTGCATTGTTGTTTTTGTAAGAGAAGTTGGGGTGATTCTTCCAACCAGGATTGTAGGTATTTGCATAAGGGTTTGCTTGAGCATAATTCACTTGATCTGTAGAGGCTACCGCTAAAACTTGGCATTCAAGGACAGTATGTCCAGCTGTTCCACATAATTCGCAGTTTGGCGCTACAGCAGCCACAGTGGTTGTGGGTGTTATGGTCAAATTGTCTATCTTTTGAGCGATTGCATCTACCTTAGCATGAATGTGATCTAGGCTAGAAACTTCGTACATTCCTCCTTTTGGTTGGGATTTCTCCACTTGAGTTCTTTCACCTCCCCATTGGTTGTGATTCTGAGCCATACTCTCGATGAGTTGTTGGGCTTCATCATAGGGTTTATCCATGAGTGTACCACCAGCGGCGGCATCTATTGTCAATCTTGTATTGTACAAGAGACCATTGTAAAACGTGTGGATAATTAACCAATCCTCAAGACCATGATGTAGGCATATCCTCCTCATATCTTTGTGTCTTTCCCAAGCATCATATAAAGACTCGTTGTCTTTTGGTCTGAAGCTGTTGATTTGGGCTCTCAACATAGTTGTTTTGCTCGGCGAAAAATATCGTGCCAGAAAGACCTTCTTTAAATCTTCCCAAGAAGTAATAGAGTTGGATGGCAAGGATTGCAACCAAGCCCAAGCTCTATCTCTTAATGAGAAAGGGAAAAGACGTAGTCTTATGGCGTCTGCGGTTACACCATTCGCTTTCACTGTGTCTACATACTGCACAAACTTGGTCAGATGTTCGTTCGGATCTTCTGTTGGGTTTCCAGAGAATTGATTTTGTTGCACAGTAGATAACAACGAGGGTTTCAACTCGAAATCGTTTCGGTTGATAGCTGGAGCGACAATGCTGTTGTGAGGTTCTTGTTGAGATGCGACAGCATAATACTTAAGAGGTCGGTTTTGCGGTGGATCGGCCATGTCTATTTCTGATTCGGAATCTGATTCAGATTCAAGTTCAGGATCTGATTGAGATTCAGGTTCTGATAAAGGAAAAGGGATATCGTGAGCTAAGCAGTATTCTTGGATACATCTTTTTACGGTAAGAAGACGTTCAGGTTCGTCTGTTAGTCGTACGAGCTCTTCGCCAGAAGAGCGAGTACTTGGCATACAATCAACAGAAAGGGAATTTTGGTTTTTTTGCCTTAGTCTATACGACGTAACAAAGGAATTACGATGTCGACATAATTAGTCCCCGACAACGGCGCCAAAAACTTGATCGCTCTATTTAGTGTGCCTAAATAGGTTTAACTGCAAGTATACAGTCGTATCGCGTAGTTTTAAAAGATTATCGATCCCACAGAGCCTAGAAATCGAACACACCGTTATCTATCGTTACTATGTTTATGTAAGGCTAATCAGAATTTGGTTTTTAGTTCGAACGGGAAATTAAAATTTGGGAATACTAGTTATGAATAATTCATCGGTATATAATTCAGTAAACCTACGTGGAATTAATTAAACCTAAGCGTATAAAGATTTATCACCCTATTCATCTGTAGGAAAAATCGGTTTAAAAGCCCTCACCTCACACTCCCGTTTATTGCTTCGGACTATACTTCTAAGTCAATACGTCTGCTCTCGCTAGCGCGTATGAGGTTAAAAATACTTTTTGAAAACTAGTTAAACCTAATTAACTTTAAAGTGCTTCCGCTGTTTTTAAAACTAATGCCCGATTTCAGCTATCCGGGTAAAGCCTCACACTCCCGTGGTCTCGACTTTAACCTATGTTACTTTTTTACTTTCGTAATAAAAGTTGGGTTTTAAATTAAGAAATCGAAGCCAGAAGAAGGATTGATTATTGATTTTTGCTTAGAGAAAATTAATTCATTTTAGTTACTTCATTACATACCGATAAAATCGGTTTAGATAGACATAATTAAGAAATTAAACACAAGGGCAAGGAAATAAGTAAACACAGACATAATTAAGAAAGAAATAAACAATGCTTTAAATTAAATAATGGAAACCTGGAAATTAGTAATAACAGCAACCTCAATCCCTCCACAAGCCGGTAGGTTCTTGCTTGGATAAAATTAAATAACGAATGATGAAGATAATGAAACAAAAACAAAAACTAAGTTGTAATAGTTCCTCAGTGTGAAAAACTATTACTTTGTTCGGTAATGGTTGACAAGGAAATGGAAATGCAAAGGAAAAACGAAACAAAAGTTCTAAAAATAATTTGGCAGCAAGACAGTACACTTGAAAGGAAAATTTAGCTACCCTTTGTTCTTCGTAATGACTTGTATTTATAGGCTCGGTTGAGGTTGAGGTTGGAGAGAATTTAGCCACTCACATTGACGGTTACATGACTTGAACCTAATAATCTTCGGGGAAATAATGTGATCGTGTGAAAACTGTTCTCTGAAAATTCGTAGACACGTTTCTGCTTCAATGTGTAATATTGGGCGCATGACGATCGTGAGGAAGTGTGACGGTCGTGGTGCATTTTGAGGCTGCCACGGTCGTGGCGTATCCATGACGGTCGTGATATCAGCAATTTTTGGTTTCTGCAATTTTTCTTCTCTTTTCTGCTCTTTTCTTGCATGTTTTGGTTCTTTTCCACACTTAGCATACTTTGACTTAGAAAATGGGATTACCTGCAAAAACACTTAAATAATCTCGAGAAAATCGGATATTAGACGAAAAACGGAATAAGAAACTAACATAAATGAAGTAAAAATATGATATAAATTCGTGTTATCAGTCGTCACTCCATACATGATTAGGAACATATGGCAAAATTATTGTGCAGTAAAATATGCATGCATCATGGAGTTTGAAGAGTTCATGCTTACCTCTTGCAGCCGGTGATCGAGTTCTAGGTTGGAGGTGTTATAGCTTGGTTCCAATGATGTGAACAGCTTTCTTAGGTGCTATGGAGTGTGTCTGAATGCTTGGAGTGGATGGAATTGAGCTGGAACTTGATTTGGCACCTCAATTGCAAATCTGCCAAAGGCTTGTGTAGATGGCTGGTGATTTTGAGAATCTAATGTTCCATATGTGATTTTGTGTTATAGATCACTTCTATATGTTATATGTGAGGTGTGTGTGTGATTGGTTTGGTTGGAATTGCTCTCAAACTCAAAACCCGATAGTGACTTGAGTTAGAAGGCAAAATTGGAGTGAAATGGAGATTTTGAGGAAAGCATCAGTTTGGGTGCTTTGGTGTACTCAAACTGATCACAATTGAGGTCTATTTATAGTGTGTTAAGTTTGTTTTGCAAGCAATAGTGTGTGGCAACTACAGCAGGTTGTTGGCCAATGGTGATCAAATGGAATCTCAAGTCTCCTCTATCCATTGACTTGAGGTTAGAGCACAGGCCTAAGGTTCTCTGTTGTATGAGCTTATCTTGACTCAATTGGTTGATCATGGACTGATACATGCCTGCTCTATGCATCCATTGAATGCCCCAAAACAAAATTAGAGTCTTGCGGCATCTTTAACTTTTTAGGTTTGGCATGGCTACTTGTGGAATCTTGGACTTGGGAGGCTTATGGATCAGTGTTTGTTCCTTGGTCGTTCTCCCTTGAGGAGTGCAGATGGATAACCATGTTTATTTTTGCACAATTTGATCAATTCGAGTCCTAATGCATAAATATGCCTTGCCAAGACAGTTTGCAGCAAGTCATGTTGCAACTGTCATGACCCCTAGCACAGGTGGAGTTTAATGGAGTTCTTGGTCATTTTGGAAAGCTGGTATATCCTATTTCAACATGATGTCCAACTTTGGTTTTGATCCAACTTGAATTACAATGAAAAATGCCTCTACATTTTGGAAAAAAATAAGGCGGATCCTGACTTAGTGAAAATTTCACTGTGTTGGAAATGTGTCATTTTCATGTTTTTAGCTATTTTGATCACTCCATAACTTAAAATCCATGAGGAATCGGAATGAGATGTAGTTGACACTTTTGAAGTGTGTAATGAGAGCTACAAATCCAGCTTTGGACCATCCAAAATGGTTGCTTAGATCTCAAGTTATGGTCCTTGGAAGTTGGTACCCTAGCCACTTTGTTCCATAACTTAGAAAAATTCTAAGTTTTTTTTATGGTTACCCCTTTTACAAGTTAACTCATTTTCTTTGGTTTTTCTTGATGAATGAAGATTCAAATCACATATTAACATTGTTTTAGGGTTAAGGAACCTTGGTTGACCAAAAATCCAAAAAGTCAAACTATGGATTTTTGTACAGTTGACTTTTTATCGGATGAAATCCAAACTGTGCGATCCTTTGTGAAATCAAGTCTTTGACCTAAATCAAACCTAATGGATGGATTCCATAGGTGTTAGAGGGTGTATTGAATCATGTCGCAAGGTTTGGGAGCATGTCTTGGTTAAAATTCAAAGGTACAATTGACTTTTTCCTCGAAACCCTAATTGTGGTCCTGATGAAATTGAAACTTTTGAATCATGCTTCTTGGATCAATCCATTGTTGCAAATGGATCAATGTGGTGTATTGGAGACCCTAAAATCATGTCTTTAGGTCTTGGCTCATGCTTTGTCCCAAAAGTCAACTTAGGGGTGAATTAGGTCAAGAAACCCTAATTCCTGATTTTTTTTGTGAATGAATCCTCTAAGGCTAAATTGACTTATTGATTGGGTCCATGAGGTCCCTTAGAGTATCTTAGGTTGTTGTTTGAAGCATTGGCTCATGCCTAGAGGAAAATCTTCATCTGGAGGCCTCAGTCGATCAAAACCCTAATTTGGTGACACTGTCGATCTTGAGGCTTGATCCACTTGGAATGTTGCAATTTTGTGCTTGATTCTTGATGTGGGAGTCCTCTTGCTCCTTTGTGGGTGTTTAAGAGGTTAGACAAGTTAAAGATCATGTCATTTCTTGATTGATCCTTTGTCTAAGGCTCTGAGAGGGCTTGAAACCCTAATTCTTGATTGTGGTGAATGCTCAAACATCTCTGAGGATATTGATGAGGCATGATGGTTCATCCACATTGTATAATGCTTTGTACAATGATGGGAAATCTTAGTGGTCAAAATTTTGGGTATGACAAAGTGGTATTAGTTTTTATTCAAATTTAACCTTTAGTTTGAATAGTTTTTATGCGTGTTTAATTTTTACCGACATGTGTAGAGCGATGGAGGGATATAATGCATTCAAATGTAATTTTATTGGTAAAAGGTGAATGATCATTTCCCCAAAAGTAAGTATTCCTGTGTTTTTTGATAATATTTTATTTGTGCGTATTAATTAGTAAATATATGAACATTGTTTGTAGTCGAGAAGACAACCCAACAGCTATTCTTGTGGATATTGTGTTATGAAACATATGCATGCTATTGTTGTTCTTGCTAAAACACTTAAAGGTTGACTTCCTCATTAGACCTCGAGGAGAGCCCTAGATGAATGGTTAAGGTGTCTGTTTTGAATATGAATATTGTGTATCGGTTGCCTTTTTGTTATTCAAGTATTCCTTATTTATAGGCCTCCCTGCACTAGTACACCTTCCTGTAACATCCGCCGCCTCCATAAGTGTTCCCATAATGTCCGCCTCTTTAATGATTGTAACTCTCCAGTCATAATTTGTTTTTTCATAACAGTACCTTTTGTCTTTTCACCTGGAATCCGAGCCTTGTCGTCGCCTCCGTCTTGTATGACCGAGACAGTTCTTGGTTCATACGAGGTCGGCGTGTCTTTTGTTTTTTCTGGTTACTCTTGATCAGGATCTGACTCATAATAGTAGGTGTATGACCATCCGATTAGTCATTCTCATCATACCTGGCATCACCGGTTTTGGACCTCGACTGGTCAACATGATTTTTGGGTATGTAAAATTTTCACCAGAGGCATTACAAATGGATAGACCAAGCGTAAGGTATTATCTTAACCCATATACATGTAATTTATGTATATTTCTTAAGTTAATGTTGTTGTTGTTGTTTGCTTAACATAATTTAAACTTTGTTTTAATTATAGGAGTTTAGCGACAATACACCATTCTCACAAGAAGAGATACATGATATCCGATCAATTTGGGATGGTGTCTTCTTATCATCTTGTCATGAATTTCAATAATAGTTTTTCTTTTTTTATAAGCAGAATTTGTAAATATAGAGGTTTTGACGATTTCATGTGCAAAACTATAAATTTTGTATTATGTGTTGATGACAACAATGTAAATTTGTACGTTTGCTTTTTCCACAATGTTAATTTGTATAAAAGAAGGAACACCAATTTTTTTATCTATTTCTGATTTAGTATTCTGTGTTAATTTGGTATTCTGTAGCAATTTTACAGTTTCTGCATGTGTACAAAATGATACAGTCTTGCAATTAAAATGAGAATTAAAACAAATTTATATAGAAATAAAAATGATTTAGCGCCTCGGTTAAAGTAAAAAATCGACGTACAAATATATCTTATTATCTTGGTTATTTAATAAACCAAAAAGTATATTGCGCGGTTGATAATTTTGAAAATAAAAAATATGTTGTTGTTAGGATCGAACCATTGACCTTTTTCATTTTAATCTCGACTTTATAAACATTGAGGGGTAAAGTTCCCACTTTTCATGTCACCCTTCGTTACCTCGGTATTGTAATCGAGGCGAAATCCATTTCGCGTCCAACATGACATGTGCTATCTGTAGAAGTGTCAAGGTTAAAAGTTCTGAAGAAATCAGAACCAATGATTCCTAAGCCTAAGGTTCTAAAAAATTCAAAATATGAGACCTCAAAGTCAAAGGTTCTAAAGAAGATAGAACCTAAGACATAAAATTACCAGGTTCTGAAAGGTCCAGAACCTAAGGCTAAAATCCATTCAAGACAATCTTTCAAAACAAATGTCTTGAATGATCCAAAACCTTATTACAAAGCTAAGGCTCAAAATAAGAGAAAGCTTGTCAAGACAAACATAAAAGGACCCATAAGTGTATGGGTTCCAAAGAGTGAGATTATTTTTGCAGCAGATATGCTGAAAGTAAAGAACAAAGCAACAATATCAGCTCCAGGACAGTGGCTAACTTCAACATACAACAAAAGAATAGCCTATGTCTCAAATCCCAACTCAGAAGGAGGAAAAATATGTGGAGTATTGAGGAAACCAGTAAGGCAAGGTTACTAGTACTAGGAATACTAAAGATGTTCTTTTAGAAGATGGTGCTTCAGATGTTTAACCATCCTTTGAATCTCATCCAGTTGATGCAGCCACTGAATATGCTCATGTTGAATATCAGAAGGATATTATTGGAATAATATTATTCCTCAAAGAATAATCTCATTTGCAGATCAGAAGCTTCACAAAGGTGTATAAATTTGAAACCTGAATGGTTAAAGAGTCTATACATATCATATCTAATTGCAATGAGCCTAATCAGTAACTTGTCAGTGCTAGTTCTTATATAAGAAGAATCTTCAGATACTAGTTGTTTAGAAGCTGGTGTTATAGAACCAAACTCAACTTCTGAAAGACAACATGAGCAAGCAAACTTTGAAGAAACTCCTTGTTATTCTCAAGATGTTATGCAATCCAGAATGACCTTTTGAGTATAAATCTTCTCACCCAGAAGTGTTGATCATTAGAAATAAGGATAGTCCTTTGAAAACAAGTTCTGCTTTCAAAAGGAGCACTCAATGTTGGGACTTATATACATGATAGAACCAACTTCTGTTGACAAAGCCTTATCAAATGATGGATGTATTGTAGCAATACAAGAAGAAATGAACTAGTTTCAAAGGAATGATGTGTAGGATCTGGTTCTAAGACCTCATAAGAAGAACATCATTGGAACAAAATGGATGTTCATTAACAAGCTGAAAGAGCAAGGAGAGGAGGTAAGAAACAAGGCTAATCTGGTAGCTCAAGGCTACAATCTACAAAATGATCAAACAAAGTAAATGGAGTCTTGTTAATCAGTCTAAATATATTAAAGAGTTTCCCAATAAGTTCAAGATTGAAGATTTCAAGGTCATGAACACTCCTATACATCCAAATACAATCTAAACTAGGAAGAAAAAAGCTCAAAAGTTTATCATAAGCTGTATAAAGGTATGCTTCTGACCGTCATCAGATCTAATCCTTCATTTAGAACCCATCATTATTCTGTAATAAAATGCATGTTCATATTATTTTTTTAAAATCTTTCAATAGTAAGAGGCCAGATAAATATATCAGCTCATTGATGATCAGAATCAATGAACTATATATCTATTATACTCTTCTTAACATTATTTTTGATAAAATGAAGTTTGATTTCAAAGTGCTTAGTTCTAGAATGTTGAACATGATGCAATTGGCTCTGATAGTTTATAAAATAAATATGTTCTTATTTGAAGATCTTCTACTCACTTATGTGTCACTTATCTGAATAATTCTTTGTCTCTTTCTAGTGCTATATCTGTTGGTTATTTTTATCATTTAGATTATGTTGTGTTTGCTTATACACTGAGCGATATTAATTAGGATTTGTAATGCTTTCTGTTAAACTTAAAAATAATCTTTCTTTCCCTAGTTTTCTTTAATTTTAGCTTAATTGGTTGAAATAATTCTGAGACTTCTCTATCAGCGGATGATTTATAGGAATTGAGAGAAAATAAAAAGAAGATCTTTGCATAAAGGAAAAATCGTTCAACTTTAATTATGTTGGAATGATATTACAAGATCTTTTTCTACATTATTTTGTCTAAATAATCACTCCAACCTCGATCCATAGAGGAAGTTTCCCAATCTACATCAGGCTCATCCTCTGCATCAGAATCAAAGTAGATTATTTTCTTTGGTACCTTCTGTTGGAATAAAATTGTTCATATCCCTTAGATTTTGATGATAACAAAGTACTTAAAGAACAATTAGATATACTAATGTTTGTTCAAGTAAGCATGATCATAAAGTTAAATTTTAACTTAGAATTGACCCTGATGTAAGCTTATGTGGAGAAGCTAAAAGGCTCATATTCTGAAGGATCAGAATCCGATGAATCTGATCATGATTTTTCAGCTTTAGAAGGATCAGAATCTGATTAAGGTATTCCTACTTCTGGTGACACCTCAGGCTCTGAAGACCTCAGCTAAAGGTGCTCAACTTCTGATCCGTAGTCTTTCTCTAAAGCAGGCATGTCTTGTCAAATACCAATTATGGAAAAATTCTTCTCGGGTTTCACTATGCATGGCTCAAGGAAAGGTGATGTGACCTCTTAAGTTTGCCCAACCTTTTGGTAGATACCTAGTATCAAAAAGATGATATGGTCAATGCTATTACTCAATGGACAATGATCTTATCCAGATTTGTCCTCCAACTTTTCTTTTAGAATGCTTCTCAACAAAGAACTCTTATACAAGTCACCTTCCAACGACTCTTTTTCTGCTTCTATAAAAGGGAGTTGAAGATTTGAAAGAAGGTTACAACACTACATTAGAATAACATCTAGCATAACTTTCAGCTAATTTTTTTTATAACTGTTATTGCATAAGTTCTTAAGCTTTCTTATCTTTGTATATATCAGAAATATTAAGTGTGGTGGTTAACTATTCTACTAAATTGTTTGTTTAAAGTAGAGGAAGTGTCTTGCTGGTTTGCTTGAGCAGTAGAAGTCTCTTGCCTGTGTGGTTGAGCAGAAGTCTCTTGCTAGTTTACTTGAGCAGAAGCTCTTTCTAGTGTGATTAAGCAGTTGAAGTCTCTTGCTAGTTTGTTTGAGCGTAGTGTAATCAGTTTGATTATAGTGAAAATCTCTTTTTGATACAAGGGGACTAGACTACTCTCAATTTAGGAGATGAACCAGTACAACTATGTGTGTTGCTTTACTTCTTTCTTTTGATTGTTATTTATTCCGCTGCTAACATCTTTGATCAGAATCTGAACTTGTTCAGATTATAAAGTTGATATGTGTGTGCTAAAGACGTCACAGTTGTGCAAAAAAATATCCTAATAAAAGTACGTGTTCGTTCATGACAGGTACACCTGGAACAACTGGTACTGGTGGTATACCCTATGACTATAATACTATTAAGAAAAGTCATTACTCAGCTAAACCACATATATTCAGTGGTGATTCCACTCAGTTTGAATGGTAGAATAGTAAAATGTATACTTATATCATTGGCCTTGATGATGAGTTATGGGATATCCTTGAAGATGGCATTGACATTGTAGTTGATGGTGTTAGAATGGTAAAGGATATGAAAACTCTCACACCAGCTCAAAAGAAAATTTACAGAAAACATCACAGAGTTAGAGGTATTATGATAGAAGCTCTATATCATTTTGAATACATCAAGATTATTGATAAGTCAACTGCTAAGACTATCTTTGAGTTTTTGTGTTCCACTTATGAAGGGAACCAATAAGTAAAGAGGCGAAGGTCAAAATTCTTGTACAACATTATGAGTTGTTCAGAATGAAGGATATGAAGACATTAAAAACAAGTTTTCTGGGTTTCAAGTTCTTGTATCAGACCTTCAGGTTCTGAGAAAAAGTTACATTACATTTGACCATGTAAACAAAATTTTGAGAAGTCTGCCTGCTGGATGCAGGCCTAAGGTTACAACTATTCAGGAGGCTAAAGACTTTAATACATTGAGCCTTGAAAGTATGATAAGTAATCTTCAGAGCCAAGAAATGGAACTGAATAGAGATGAGCTTGTGATGAAATCTAAAACATTGGATTTGAAGTCAGTAGCTAAAAAATCTGGTTGTAAAGTCATCAGATCCTTAAAAGTCTGGAAATCAAAAGAAGCTTTTGATGTAGATGTTTTTGTTGGTGACTCTGATGATTAGAAAATGGCCTTTATCATCAAGAGGTTTCAATAAATGAAAAAAGGGAACAAGATATTCTTTGGTAGAAGTAGTGGATTTAAAGGATCTAGTTCTAAAGACAAAACATATGATCAGAAGAATTGCTTCAACTACAAGAAACGTGATCATTTCAAAGCTGATTATCCTGAACTGGAGAAAGACATACTAAAGAAAGGAAGCTTCCAAAAGGACCACTTCAGAAGTAAATTCAAGAAGATTCTCATGGAAACATGGGATGAACTTGATAATGAAGATGGTTGAGATAAAGATGAGGGAAAAGAAAATCTGGTACTAATGGCTCCCACATCCTCTAGCACAAAATATGAATCAACTTCTAATTTCAGAGTTTGATGAAGAAGAAGATATACGCCTAAAGGGAGAAATAAGGCAACAATAATGGTACCTGGACAGTGGCTGCTTACTCATATGATGAGAGAAAGGCATATGTTCCAAACCCTGACTCAGAAAGAGGAAGGAAGTGTGGGGTTTTGAGTAGGACGGAAAGGCATGATCATTGGTATGGGCACTATTGGTAACTCCTTAATCACTGTCAATAATGTTTGGTAAGTGGACTCAAACATAACCTTCTAAGCATAAGACAATTTTGAGACAGTGGTTATGAAGTCTTCTTTAATAAGAAGTTCTGTTCAGTTATCAATGATTCTGACAAATCCATTTTATTCAAAGGTAGGATGAAGGGAAATGTTTATAAAATTAATCTTTCTGAATTGACTGATCAGAAGGTTGTTTGCCTCATGTCAGCGAGTGATGAAAAGTGGGTCTTCCATAGAAGGTTAGGTCATGCTAACTGGAGATTGATCTCTAAACTTAACAAGCTACAACTTGTTAAAGGACTGCCAGATCTTGATTATCACTCAGATGCTCTTCGTGGAGCATGTCAAGTAGGAAATATTAACAAAGCTTCTTTTAATTCCAAAAGCATGGTCTCGACCTCTAGACCCTTAGAATTACTTCACATTGATTTATTTGGTCCTGTTAGGATTGATTCAATCAATGGGTAGAAATATGGATTGGTCATTGTTGATGATTATAGATGGTTGACTTGGGTTAAATTCCTTAGATCCAAAGATGAATCATATTAGGTATTTGGCATCTTCTCCACACAAGTCCAGCCTGAAAAGGAATAAAAAATTCTAAAAGTCATAAGTGATCATGGTGGCGAGTTTGAAAACGAGCCTGTTGAAATTTTTTGTGGTAAGCATCGAATTATACATGAGTTCTCTTATCCCACAACTCCTCAGTAGAATGGAGTTGTAGAAAGAAAGAATAGATTATTGCAAGAAATGGCTAGAACCATGATCCGTGAAAATCATCTTCCTAAATACTTGTGGCCAGAAGTTGTTAATACATCTTGTTATGTTCAGAACAAGATCTTTATTAAACAAATTCTGAACAAAACATCATATGAATTATTTAAAGGAAGAGAGCCAAGCATATCTTATTTTCATCAGTTTGGTTGTAGTTGCTACATTTTGAACAATAAAGTCTATCTAAATAAAGTTGATGTTAAAGCTTAAAGGGTATATTTTTAGGATACTTTGATCGCTCTAAAGCATACATGGTGTATAACTCTGAAACCAAAATGGTTGAAAAGCCTATACATGTAAAATTTATTACAAAGGGCCTGACTATGATATGTCAGAGCCTGTTGAAAGCTTTACAGATTTCAAGTTTTTGAAGATCATCTAGAGGATGGACCTTCAGAAGTTATGAGCTCAGAAGCCAGAGGCTCAGAAGTTGGTGAACCAAAAATTGGCCAAATTTTTAAAGCTAACCCAGAATCTGCAAATTTCGAAGAAGCCCAAGATGGTTGAGAAGTTTCAACTCAACCTAAGAAGTCCTTCAAATATAAAGATTCTCATCCAGAAGAGCCAATCATTGGAAATAAAGACCATTCCTTAAGAACAAAATCAACATTTAGAGATGATAACTCTATATTGGGATTTATTTCCTTGATAGAGCCAACTTCTGTTGATGAAGCTTTAACTGATGATGGATGGATTGTAGCTATGTAAGAAGAGCTGAACCAGTTCCAGAGGAATGATGTTTGGGATCTAGTTCCCAGACCAAGTTAGAAGAACATTATATGAACAAAATGGGTGTTGAGAAACAAACTGAATGAGCAAGGAGAAGTGGTAAGAAATAAGGCTAGATTTGTAACTAAAGCTTACAATCAGCAAGAAGGTATAGATTTCTCTGAAACGTTTGTACATATTGCCAAGTTAGAGCCAATCAAACTTCTTCTCTCTTATGTTATTAATCACGATATCGTTTTATATCAAATGGATGTTAAGTGTGCCTTTTTAAATGGGGTTATTTCTGAAGAGGTATGTGTCAAACACCCCCTGGGTTTACGGACTCAGTCCACCCAAATTTTATGTTTAAACTTAAGAAATCATTTTATGGACTCAAACATGCTCCTAGAGCTTGGTATGAGAGATTGAGTAATTTCTTGTTAGAAAATGGATTTTAAAAGGGTCAAGTTGACACTACACTGTTCACAATGACTCTGAATAAGGAAATCTTAATTGTACAATTATATGTTGATGATATAATTTTTGGTTTTACTAATGCCTCTCTTTGCAAAGAATTTTCTAAGACTTTGCATCTATTACTCTATCTTCTCCAGAAACATAATACATCTCTGCTATAAAATGTTGTACACTGCTACTCTGGATAAAATATCAGCTAGAGGATTATCAAATTTGTGGAAGCATTATCCTTATCTTTTGTGATAGTACTACAGCTATTTGTCTAACTAAGAATCCAAGCATATTGAGATTAAACATCACTTTATTAGATACTATGTTCAAAAGGTAGTTATAGATATTCAATTCATTGATAGTGATCATCAATGGGATGACATACTTACAAAACTCTTAGTTATTGAGAGATTTGATTTTATCATAAAGAATTTGAACATGGTCTTTATTGAAGAATAATACTTGCTTCTGAATAGAGTTTCAAAGTCTGATGTTGATAAGAAGTAGCTTCAGCCGGAGCTTTGAAAAACTGACTCTAATAAAAAGTGGCTTATGAAAAATATCAGACTTTCAGACTCCGGAGTGGATTATTTGCTTTAGATAGCATTTAAGTGGAAATGTCTTTTGTCTTCTTCTGACAAACTGTTCCACTTAATAAATTCACATGCCTGATAATTGTCTTATTTGCATAGTGGTTGAGCAAGTAATATCTAAAGGGTAACGATGTGAAACCTCTTTGATTTTTGTGTATAATCACATATGTCATGTTTTTATTTGGCTCTTTATTTTGTGTACTTTGTTCTGTTTGTTTTGTTGTTCTTTAATGATTATTTTTGTTTGTTCTTAAAGCAAAGACAATTGTCTTGCACCTTTCTAACAATACACTTAACTATATATTTGAGAATTTCTTTTTATTTCTACCTTCTTTGTCTAAATCTATCTTTTGTGAAAATCTTTTCCTCTATATCTAATATTGGTATGGAAAACTAGCTGGTAGTTATCAGTGAAGGATTGGTTGACTTTGAAGAAATAATGGCTCTTGGCTTTGATCTTCAACAGACAAGCTCCCATAATGGTTGGGATGATATCTTTGATATTCTCAATGGTCCTACCTACCCTAATTTGGTCAAATAATTCTGGGTTAATGCTTTTGTCGAAGAACTAAATCTAAAGTATGTCATTCTTTCTGTTGTATCTGGTGTTCCTATCATTATCACCCCCACCTCTATTGATAACACATTAAACTGTGAGGATGAAGGTGTTATTCCTGATATGCTCTTTTGGGAATCTTCTTTGCCTTCTCATATTATTTTTGATAATCTACCTGACCTATCTAAATTCTCTAATCTTAACCCTAAGGCATAAGTCTGGTATTAAACTTTGATCTCAAACTTTATGCCAAAGAACAAAAATCTAGATTCTTTAGATATTAATGAAAAAAAATTCTACTTCTTCTCAACTCAGAGTTTGAAGATCAACCTTCCCCATGTTATGTTTGAATATATAAAGATGACTCTCATATCCTTTCAAGAGGAAAAGTTGTATTTCATTCATTGGAAGGGTTCTTTGAAAAACTTTCATTCAACAAGGAGTATAGAAAAGTATGGCTGAGGTTGCTTCAAAAATCTGAGGTGATAAGTTGAAGCTATCAGAAGCTTTGAAAGTTATTGACCCATTTAAGGTCAATGTGGTCTTTATGGATGCACCTTCCTTTTCTATTTAGCTTTTATTTCTTTTATGTTTTTTGTGTTATGTAGCTTATCCATTTTATTTTAATGAAATCTTCTTTATTTATGTTTCTTCTATGTGTTGCTCACTGTGTTTCTGTTTTTCTTGTTTTTCTTACTAACTAATTGATAAGAATTGCCATATTTGATGGATATCAAGGGGAGTTTGTGACTAAAATGATAAAGAAATGGCAATTATGTTTATTCATTCATGAGACATTACATGATTTGAATCTAAATACTATTACATTTTTTATCAGATTTGATCATCCATCCCTTTTTGTGACTCCAAATAAGCTTTCCAGTCCTTATCTCACTCCTTCTCTTTAAGAGTTTTCAGATTTGTTTCTTTGGTCTTGTCCTCTTCAAAGACTCCAACAGATGTTCCTTCATCCTATGCGGTTGTGGATCTTTGAGTCTTTGCAATTTCGACAACTTTATTGATTTCCTTCCTTGCCTCTCTCCTCATCAAATTACGTATCTCCTTTTCAAAAACTCTCTGGTCAGCCTTGAATGACTTTCTTTTGCCCATTATTTTATCGGCCTAAAAAAATATAGAATTATGTGACCTTGTTGTTAATTCAACTTCTGCTCTTATAGAGGTGTTTCTAAACCAAACCTTTTTAGTCTTGAAGACTGCGTTCTTTGAGTCTTGTGCTTCCTTGATTCATGTCCCTCGAAGACCATGATGTCAGAATCTAACATTGACAATCTTGAAAATTGTGGTACAAATGCTTATCTATAACCAGTTTCTGCTTTTATTATCTTTTTTATGACAAAAGGGGGAGAAATTCATGGGAGTATTTAAGAGGATAAAAGTATTTTGAATATTTTTATTTACCTGAACCCAAATTATTATTGCTTTTATCTGAACATTATTTTATGCTATCAAGATAAGTTTAATTAATTTGGATATGACTTAGGGGGAGATTACAAAACCTAACCTTTGAACTATTAGAATTAGAGGGATCTTACAAATTTCAAAACTTAATCAAGGTATTCATACTTCTGGTGATAACTCAGACTTTGAAGACCTCAGCTAAAGGTGTTCAGCTTCTGATCCGTACTGTGTCTCCAAAGTAGACCAGTCGTTTCAAATGCCAGATTATGGACAAAGTGAACTAGGGTTGCATTGTGTAAGGCTCAAGGAAAGGTGATATGACCTCTTAAGTGTGCCCAACCTATTAGTAGATACCTAGTATGAGAAAGACGTTATGGACAATGATCTTAATCGGATTCATCCTCCAACGTATCTCTTGGAATGCTTCTTAACAAAGAACTCTTATGCAAGTCACCTTCCAACGACTCTTTTTCTGCCTCTATAAAAGGAAGCCGGAGATTTTAAAGAAATTTACAACACTACATTAGAACAACATGGAACATAACTTTGAGCCAATTTTATAACTATTATTGCAAAAGTTCTTAGGATTTCTTATCTTTGTATATCTTAGAAATCTTATGTGTTAAGAACCTTTGTGATTGTTGTACAACTTCTATACTTCTGATTGAACATCAAGTATAATGTTTAACTATTCTACTAAATTGTTTGTTTAAATAATAGGAAGCATCTTGATAGTTAGGTAGAGCAGAGGAAGTCTCTTGCTGGTTTGCTTGAGCAGTGGATGTCTCTTGCCTATGTGCTTGAGCAGAAGTCTCTTGCTAGGTTGCTTGAGCGGAAGTCTCTTTCTAGTATGATTAAGCAATTGAAGTCTCTTGCTATTTTGCTTGAGTAAAATGTAATCAGTTTGATCATAGTGAAAATCTATTGTTGGTGAAAGGGGACTTGAATACTCTCAATTTAAGAGAGGAACCAGTATAGCATTGTGTGTGAAGCTAGCAGGATTATACCTGAGTGAATCTCACACTCAAAGATACAAAAGAGTCACCACCGAACTTTATTTAGTTCCAAAGGACAAGGAAAATATCGATAAAACCCAAGGGGAAGAGAAACGGGTAAGGGGGTCGGTTTTGCGAGAGGAAGGTACTAGCACCTCACGCATCCGTCGTACTCGAAGGGAACCATTTTGCTTACTTTTAGTCTTGGATGGGTTATCTATCTATAGGCTACTAGATAAAAGAGAAAAAAAAATAGACGAAGAAAGTGGTCACGGAGGATTGGGGCCCTCGTGCCTATGTATCCTCACAGTGTAATGAGGAATTCAGAGTCTACGTAGTTCGAAGAACAAAGACAGGAAAATAGAGGGAAATGATGTCAAAACCAAGAGCAAAAGAGGTAGAAAGACTCCACTGGGGAAAGCAAAAGATTCGTGTCAAAACCAAGAAAGAAAGATACGGGAATAGCGACAACTCTACTAAGGATAAGACAAAGAGATGGTGTCAAAACCAAGATGATAAAGGAGAAAAAGTGAAGGTCTGAGAAAGACACAAGAAAGGGGGGTTTGAATTGTGTATTTACTCTTTTAACAACTTTTCACTTCTTGTCAATAAGACACTTTACGTTACATCAGAGTTCGTTGAGAGACTCTGACTTGCGAAGTTATATTCAGACTTGGAAATGCTAGGAGCGTGAGAACCGATAAGAGTCTGAACGCTATGTACATCATTCAGAACTTGCAGTGCAGAAGCTTATCAGAGTTGCATGGTTCTGACTTGCTTATGTAAGGTTCTGATCCTCAATATAGAAACATAAACAAAGACATTAAGCATAAGAGTAAAGAACACATGATATATCCTGGTTCACCACAAAGGCTAATCCAGTCCACCCTCCTCAGGTGATTTTGCCTTGAACACAAGGTCTTAATCCACTATAATCAATCTCGATTATAGATGCACGGGCAACAGTCGGTGACTAACAACTTGCACAACCACACTGTGACTAACATGCAATGAACCATTCAGGGATTCAACTTAATGAATATAACGAACATTGACCTACAGGTTCCAATCTCGCAAGATCTACTGCTAGGCTTTCACAGCTAGACGTTCAGGGATTCATCGCAATGAATATAATGCTACTGACCCTATTTCAGGATTTCCCACAATGACATCTCGCCATTGTCTTCTCGAGTCTCTGGTCACACTGACCACTCAAGGAATCCTAATTCACCAATAATTAGTTATATAGGAGATTATAAAGTTGCTTATTAATAAGAAAATTACTCCTAATGTTTAAGTACAAAGAACACACAAGTGTTCAAGCAAGATATGAGCAACAACTCCTTGTTATCTTAAGAAACTACATAGATGTATGTTGATTTGGCAATTGTTGACATCTTGTAGATCTTCTTCTTCTTTGTCTTCTTGGTTGAGCAACAACTCCTTGCTTCAGATCTTCAATGTAGCACTGACGAGAAGGTGGTTGATGACTTGACTGATTTGCAATGTTGTCTTCTTCATCAACAGCTTCCGTACCAATTTGTTGTTATGTTGAATGTTGATCATTGAGCTTCAACAACAATGGTTATGTGTAAATGGTGATAGCTTTGAATATTAAGTGTTACAACGAGAACTCATCGTTGTGGATATCATCACACCAACACTTTGAAGCATTTTCTTCTTTCCTTTAAATAGCCAAGTAAAATATAGTCGTTGAAATACTGTTGGCTGTTAGAAAAGAGACGTTGTGTAATAATTAGCTGTACTGACACATCTCATTTTTACTATGGAGGAAGTGACTTGATATTTCTTCTTGGGCGCAGTGTACAGTCATTTCACAACGGTAACATTTGTATTCAAATATTTAGAGGCTTCTGATGGTAATTAATTGAAGCATGAGTAGAGACTTCTTAACAGGATATTTGATACGTCAAGTCTTCAGTCTTTTGAAGAAGTCCATTAGGAATCAGTCTTCAGAACTTCAGCACTTGTCTTTAAGAACATTATCCTTTACTACTTCAAGTCTTCCAAAACTTCAGAACTCGTCCTTTAGGAATCTGTCTTCAGAGTCTTCAGCACTTGACCTTTGGAACCGTAATCTTCAGGACACATAAGTCTTCAGAATCTTTCTGCACTTGGTCTTCAGAGCCTTTCGCCTTCAGAGCTTCAAGTCATGAGAGTCTTCAGCACTTCGGTTCTCCAGAAGATTATCTTCTTCAGAAGCTTCGTAATCTTCAGAATCTCGACTACTTTCAGAGAGCATCCACAAGAGCATTGCAACAACAATATCAGTATCCTTGGATCTGACTGATCACGATCAGATACAGAAGCGTTCTTGCTTCTTGCGACTTGTGTCACACATAGTAACTTCGTATATTATCAATTATGCACATCTTCCTGGTGCTTGTTGGATCTGATATCTTCTATGATTATGATCTACACACAACACACGTTAGAACATAAAATAGTTCTTTCACAAATACGTATTGTTATCATCAAAACATAGATTGACTTATAGAGACAATTCTTGCTCTCACAAAAAGAATATTGGCAACTTTATTGGGGAATAAACAAAGAGGATGGTGTCGAAACCCATAGACTAAGGGAGCAAGGGATATTGAATCGAGACAAAGCAGGATTTATTGAGGATTCAGTATATTAACTGATAGGCAGTGGTTAACCGAAGAAAAAGAGATTAAGACTCAATGGGAAAAATAGTTGGTGTCAATAGACAGGCTGTGATGAACCAAAAAAGAGAGCATTGAACCAAGAGAAGGTATTTGACTCTCTGGGGATTTTGGTATATTAACTGATAAATAGTGGTTAACCGAAGAATGTGTGTGGAACCTAGTGAAGGTTGTGACCCAAAGGACCGGTGTGGAACCAAGCGAAGGTTGTGACCCAAAAGACGGGTGTGGAACCAAGAAAAGGTTGTGACCTAAAGGACAGGTGTGGAACCAAGAAATAGGTTGCCAAACCAAAGGTGTGAGTGTTTGAACCAAAAGAAGGTTACTAACTCACAGGGGTATTGGTTTGAACAGAAAGACTGTGATTAACCAAAGAGAGAAACGATTACGACTCTGATGGGGAATCAAAGAACAATGATTGACCAAAAGAAAGGGTGTTTAATCAAAGGGAGTTTTTAAACCCAAAGTGGCAAAGATCTTAAACCAAGGAAATGGTGATTGATCAAAGGAGGGATTGAAAGGGGCAAGAGTGATCAAAGATCGACTCGGATGGGAATTGGGAAACAGTATAATCTGGAGATAGAGACGATTATTCCAGGAACAGGATCATTCGTCCCCTACCCAAAATAATCAAGATGAGTGTAGGAATTCTCCACTCTCATCCCTTCTCTAGCACTCAGAGGATAGTGTGGAAATTGAAACTGACAGAGTAACAAAGCCAACTTGTACAGTGCTCTAGTGCATTGTGTAGACCTTCGACTCAGCAGGGGATCAAGAGAACAAAGTTCTAAAAGATCCTAAAGAGAGAATTGAGGGGACATTGACTAATCGAAATGAGGTTTCGATCAATCGATCAAGGGAAATGATCAAGCCACCAATCTTCCAAACTAATTGAAAGATCATCAAAGAAAACGTGCAAGAGTAATAATTATACAAAATTAAATTTGTTCAATGAAGAACAAAATTAACGCAATCAAGAATGAAATTGCAAGGCAGTACCAAATGTCAATTAGCATGCATCACTAATCATGTTATCATGTGAACAAAAATGTGTAAGAATCATCATGATAATGCAATGTAAAAAAATGCAGACAATTCCATAATCGATAAATCATGCATAAAAAAATTTGCATACATGCTTCAAACAGAGGTTAAACAGCTCATAAAACATCCATAAATATCAAGCATATCAAGCCATTGAAATTAAATGAGGAAAAAATATCAAACAAGCTTGAAAAATATCATAAAAATGGCATTCTAGAGCAGTGTTAATCGATTAACCAATTTTGCCTTTAAGGTGGTTAATCGATTAACACCTTCAAAACAGCAAAAAAACACCTAAAATAGAGGTGTTAATCGATTAACCTATTTTGCCAATAAAGAGGTTAATTCATTAACACTGCACCAGAAGCAGAAAAATAGCCTTTCAAAAGCACTTTCAGCAACTAATCACTTATCCAATAACCCACATGTTATGGCATGCATTTGTACACGAAAATTACGTCAAGTAGAAGTAATTAATCCTTAATTGAAAGCATCAAACATCAAGATCAACAATCAAACAATCACATGGTAAATTAACACTGAAAAGCTATCGGAACTACATTGCGAACGTGCGAAGAATTGCCTTGGTTAATTTTGTAAGCCAAATATAGTGCAAATAAGCAAAGAAAACCAGAGGATTCCAAGCTTGAGATCAAATCGTAGCGAAGCCGATAAAAACGCAAAAAATTCTCCGAATACGATTTTTGCACCGAGACGATCGAAACGATCACTTGAATTGAAGTAGAAGCTACTGTAAATCCAGAAATCCAAGTAGAAATGGAGTGAAAGGGAGGTTAAGCTCAAGAGAATAACAATTTCGATGTGAAGATTGTTACACTCTAATGGTGGAAATTGAGCTTTTGTGTGTAGTTTGGGAAGAAGATGAAGATTAATGTGAAGAAGTTGCAGAAAAATCAGAGAGGATTGAGAGAAATGCGAGAGTGATCAAGTGAAAATAGTGAGAATGGTTGAATCCCCTTTCACAAATGTAAAGGTTTCTTTATATAGAGTGGTGGTTTGAGGTGGGCTAGGTTTGGGGTTTGTTTTGGAGCTTGCTTTGGAGTTAGATTTAGAGTTAGTTACATCTAAGTCACTGAGTCGGAAGTTGACTCAGTTAGTTATTTGTTAACTCAGTGGAGAAATCCTAATGTAAGTCCAAAATCGAATGGTTCATATGTTTAGAAGCAAGGGTGTATGATGGTCTTGATTGAAAATGATGTATTGTAGCAAATGCCTTGAAGTGTCTTGAAGTGTCTAGAATATTCCACACAATGCTAGAATAAAATAGACCACAAGAGAATGGAGAGTGTTGCTACCATGGGATGAAAATGCTAAATTTTTGCAGAAATAGCAGGTGTTAATCGATTAACCAAATCTGGTTAATCAATTAACAACTGTTCAAAAGCTAAAAATGGCGTTGTAACAGGGTGTTAATTGATTAACCAATATATGTTAATGGATTAACACAGACAAAGTTGGCCTTTTTTGGCTTGAAATGAGGTGTTATGGTTGTGGCGATGAACTTCGACTCTTTGCTTTGATGAATAGGCATATAAACCCTTACATTTTGCTTGTATTGGTGATGCGATGACTTTGGGAGGATATGATTAATCAGGTTTGAAAACCTTGAGAAACTCTGAACATTCCTTTAACAAAAACCACAGAGAAAAAATTCTTGTGCATATGCCAGCGATGCGAATGCATATGCTTATGCAAAAGGCAAAAGGGAAGGTCAAATTTCAGGTTACGACAACTGCCCCTATTTAATCCTCTTGGACCTGAATGTTCGAATTGCACCAGCTTTTCGGTGATTCGAGGTAGAAGGGTATTAAATAGAAGAGTAGCTCAAAGATTTGGCCGACAGCGACAAGAGAAATGTTTTGTAAAGGTGAATGTTCTGAGAGTTTTGAATAGGTGAGAAGTCTGGCTGAATATCTGCTGGGGAGATGAATCAGTCGACAGGGAGTATACTTGATGCATATGCTATGTATGATTGATCTTACATGATGCTTGATATCATGTCATGCAACGGTACAGGTTAAGGTAATGTATTGCGGGCAGGCAAGGAATTGTAGCAAAACAAACTCGACATCCTCAGCTGGGGAAGGAAACCACAAATGGCGACGAATCTGCTGAGGAAATAGTCTATAAATCTCAGATTTCCAAGCTATTACCTTTATTGTTGCTGAGAATGAAGGAATTTGAATGATGTTCCAGCCGTGATTGATGCTGCTCGGGGAATACCAAAATCCAGATGAATCTTACTGCTTGGGGAAAAGGAAAACCGAAGCATTACCGCTACTAGGGAATGATGGTCTCAACCTGCTGGGAAATATTGTGAGGATCTCACTCTTGCTAGGGACAAGAGGACAAACATGTCTCTACTTGGGGACCAATCATGGTTCTGTTGGGGAAATGGAAACTAAGTAAGACCTTCCAAAGAACCAAAACGGTGCTCGCCAGGGGTCGAGCTTGCAATGGAGACTACCAATCATCCTTTAGGGGTTTCCGGTAAGATATGCAATGCATAATGCTTTCTCTATTGATTTAGATTTTAATTATTCTCAACACTTTATAGTATTATGTGATCACAAATAATCGTTTATTTTGCAAACAAAATACTGTAAAGAGATAATTGAGAAATCAAATGATGATTTTTATTGATCAGGAAAAGATTTATACATAAGGTGTGTACAAGGATGAAAAATCCTTGATGAGGAAATTTGCAATAAATTGAATAAAAGGTAAATGGCAATGGGAAAACTTGTTTTGCATTGATTACAACATTGACTACCATCCACTGTAAGTCTAGGTTCAAATACTTTGCGACATTCGACGATGAACGAATTGCTCTATTACTGTCTGAGGTCCAGCTATGATGAAGATATGCTCAAGTGTTCACAGTCAAATGCCTCTATTCCTAATTTTTTTCTGGACATGTTTCTATTTTTTTCCGTCCACCAGGATACCCATTTTTGCCTAAGTCACACTTTTGGGTTTTCAACTTAGCGGCTATTATTATTTTGCTTTGTCCCTAAATTTTACATGGACATTTCTTTTTGTTTTTTGTCTGTTGGGACACCCATTTTTGCCTAGATTGTCCTTGCGGATGTCAATCTAGCGGGCTCTTTATTATCATTTTTTTTCAGGCATAATATTTTTTGACTACGTAGGAGTTCACGGGTGATGGCAACTCCTCCCCATCCATGGTGGTGAGGATCAGGGCTCCGTCTAAGAAGGCCTTCTTGACAATAAAAGGTCCTTCGTAATTGGGAGTCCACTTGCCTCGTGGATCCGAGTGAACAGAAGAATACCTCTTGAGCACGAGTTTGCCTTCTTGAAACGCTCGAGGGAGAACTTTCTTATCAAAAGCTCGCTTGAGGCATCTCTGATACAATTGACCATGGCAAACGGTGGTTAGGCGCTTCTCTTCAATGAGATTCAACTGGTTGTATCTGGATTGAACCCATTCAGCTTCATCAATATTTGCTTCCATGATGACTCTGAGCAAAGGGATCTCGACTTCAATGGGCAGAACAACCTCCATACCATAAACAAGCGAATACAGAGTTGCCCCAGTGGAAGTGCAAACTGAAGTTCTGTATCCATGCAATGCAAAGGGAAGCATTTCATGTCAATCCTTGTCAGTTTTGACCATTTTCTAGACAATCCTCTTGATGTTTTTGTTTGCTGCTTCGAAGACACCATTCATCTTGGGCCGATATAGTGAAGAGTCGTGGTGTTCAATCTTGATTTCTTGACACAACTCTTTCATTATCTTGTTGTTCAGGTTTCTAGCATTGTCAGTGATAATGTTGCTAGGAATACCATAGCGACAAATTATCTCTTTCTTGATAAATATGGCTACCACTTGTCGTGTGATGTTTGTGTAAGAAGTAACTTCAATCCACTTGGTGAAGTAATCGATAGCAACTAGAATGAAGTGGTGACCATTGGAAGCCTTCGACTAGATCAACCCAATCATATTGATAACCCACATAGAGAAGGGCCAAGGAGAAATCAAAACATTCAATGGAGTTGGTGGCACATGGATCTTGTCACCATAGATTTGGCACTTGTGACATCTTTAGGCAAAGTTGTAGCAATCTACCTCCATTGTTGTCCAGTAATAACTAGCTCGAAGGATCTTCCTAGCCATGGCAGGCCCTTTTGTATGTACACCCTCACAACCTTCATGGATGGAACTTATAATCGTGTTTGCTTCGTGTCTATCTACGCATCTGAGACGAAATCATAGTTCATTTTGTATAGTACACCACCACTCAAGAAGAACTTGGCGCAGAGCCATCTGAGAGCTTTCTTGTTAGTGATAGTGATACCCTGAGGATATTCCTGTTTTTCTAGATATCTCTTGATGTCGTAGTACCAAGGATTGTTGTCATACTAGTCCTCAATTACTAAACAATGCGTCGGTTCGTTCAAATGGTCAATGCGGATAGTCGGAGCTTCATTCTTCCACTTGACTTTGAACATGGATGTTAGGGTGGCAAGAGCATCAACTAGTTGATTTTCTTCCCTAGGAATATGATGAAAAAAGTTTTCATCAAAACAGGGAATCAATTTCGTAATGTGCTTTTGGTATGGAACCAGCATGGAATCCCGAGTTACAAAGTTCCCTCTGACTTGGCCAATCACCAAAGCAGAATCTCCATCGACCTCAAGAATCTTGATTCTCATGTCAATTGCCGCTTCAATTCCGTAGATACATGCTTCTTACTTGTAGCATGCGATTTTTGTCGGTGACGCGACCACATTACCGCATTGGTTGAAATTGGGTGCTACTTTCTGATTTCTTATTTATCATATGAAGCTGGAAAGGAAAGGGAAGATATCTAAAACTAACCTTGCACACAAATGTTTTCTTTAACAAATGCTAAGAGATTGGGGGGTCCGGGGTCAGATTATACAAAGGGAAGTTGTTAATTACCCAGTGTATATATGGTTATCCATAGACTTTCTTTGGCATGTTTAAATACTTTCTGGTGTTTATCTATTATAGGTTGGGAAAGTTTCTCCTTTGGAAGTGTTGAGAGAATGATTTTATTGTTTTCGGGTTTTTTGTTGTTTTTGTGAAGGTACTGAACCTAAAGTTTTTTATTTGTGTGCTCACTAAGATTTCACATTTTTATGCCTAAGTATTCCCGTTAAAGAAAATAGGGAAATCAGAGCAATCGTAGTTCCTCCTATTCTATGGGAGGAAAGATGTTTGGTGTCTTGTTCAAAGCCCAAGATTAAAGCTAGAGGTTATTTGTGTCTTGTTCAAAGCCCAAGATCAAAGCTAAAGGGGTGACTGAGAGAAAATTTGTCATCTCTAAAGGGAGATATCTCACCTGTTCATCACAGTTGTTGGGTAATCGATTATAAAGGGGAATTACTTTAACTGGAATGTATGGAATCCAACAATGCCATAATTTCCTTTATAAGGGAGATGTCTTGAAGGAATAAACTTTAACTCAGTGTAGAGCAATGCCATTTTTCCTTAGGAGTCTTCCATGCTAAGAGAGGTGAAATTCTGGCACAGATATCAGATGTCCTACACAGATGTTGAGACACGGATATCCAACACAATGAACAAGATACCAATAATAATAATAACAGTGCAGAAAGTAAAGAATACAGTGATATGTTTACCCAGTTCGGATCAACAATCCTACTCTGGGGGCTACCAAGCCAGGGACGAAACCAATATACGATAGTATCAATTCACAGATCATACAACAACCGCACCCGGTTACAATCTGCTCACTTAATCACTACCCTTCCTATGACTTCTACCTAAGACTCACCTAGGTATAAGGCCCTCCTCAAATCCCTCTACAATCACAACCCATGATTGATTCCTTTCAACACAAGTAACAAAACGAAAGCCACACTTTCAAAACACACAATTCTCAATACTTCAAAGCTTATGAGAATTGACACACAAGAAACTCAATGCTTAAAAGCTTATGAGTAACTGACAGAACTTACAACACAAAAACCAGTCCTTATACTGTTATCAGAATGATATCAGTTAGGCTCACAAATAACACTCGAAAAACCCTAACAAAACACACGTAAGTTCCACACATAAACTAGGTTTAAACTAGTCAATATATAGCATTAAATCTGGACTGGATTGGGCTTAAAAAATGCAGCAAAGAGAATGCTCACAAATATGCAAAATAAACTCCAAGAAAATAGGTCTTCAATCTAAAGTTTCCTAATATGTCTCCATATTTAGAAAACACTGAGAATCCGAAAACCAACACAAAAAAACTCAACCCAAAATACTTTGGATGCCACATAGGATAACTAAATATTCAGTAATAATTAACAGCAACAAAATCCTCCTTTTAGACCAAAATCAGACGCGATGTCCTATGAGCCAGTATGGGACATCTTTATTCGACATGTTGAAAGCAGAAAATTAGAACATCTTTGTCCAACATCTTGCTGCTAGAATAGTTTTAGCAAAATAAATGCCAACCACAAAATCAAAGAAATAACAATCTCCCCCTTTGGCTTATTTTGGCTAAAACTACACACCAAACAAATCTTGCAAAGATAACACAAGTAAAACATCCATATCAGAGACAGCAGCGAAAAACACACATTAAAACCAACTCACAACACAACATAGCAACAAAGAAAAAACTTCCCCTCAATTGCAGCAACACAACAACATTAAAAAACTCCCCCTAAACTGCAGCAACACAACAATATTCAACACTTCCCCTCAACTGCAGCAACACAACAACATTAAAAAACTCCCCCTCAACTGCAGCAACACAACAATATTCAACAACATTCCACATTCTCCCCTCAGCTGCAGCACCAACATAAGCACAACATTCACAAGCACACTACTCCCCCTTTTTAGCCAGAAATATGACAAAGGCAAGTAAAACAGTTATTAATTTTTGAGAAATGGGCAAGTCATAAACCAGAATAAACAGCATCAGATAGTAGATGCACACCACATTACATGACCAAGTGTCATGCACACACTTCAGCATCTTCCCTTTCATAACCACCTGCACACACTGCACTACCAGAACCACCTTTAATTTTTTCAATCTGGCAGCCAGAAGGAAAATTAATTGCTATAGTTCTTCATGAATGCAAACCCCAAGTCTGCTCCTCAGGTTTTCAAACTGAACTGCATCCAGAGCCTTGGTAAATATGTCAGCAAGCTGACTTTCTGTGCTCACATGCTCAAGAGTTATGACTTTGTCCTCCACAAGTTCTCTGATGAAGTGATGCCTGATATCAATGTGCTTAGTCCTGCTATGTTGAATAGGATTTTTAAAAATATTAATAGCACTCAAGTTGTCACAAAATAATGTCATGACATCTTGTGTGACATTATACTCAGATAACATTTGCTTCATCCACACCAGTTGAGCACAACTACTTCCAGCTGCTATGTATTCAGCTTCAGCAGTAGAAAGAGATACAGAATTTTGCTTTTTACTAAACCATGAAATAAGATTATTCCCCAAAAAGAAACAACCTCCAGAGGTAATCTTCCTATCATCAGTACTTCCAGCCCAATCAGCATCACAGTACCCTACTAAAATGGAACTTGAGTCATGGGAGTACAACAACCCATAATCACATGTACCACTCACATACTTAAGAATTCTCTTAACTTGATTGATGTGACTGACCTTGGGTTCTGTTTGGTATCTTGCACATACACCAACAGCAAAGGTTATGTCTGGCCTACTTGCTGTAAGATACAGCAGACTGCCAATCATGCTTATGTATAAACTTTGTTCAACATTCACTCCCTTTTCATCTTTAGATAACTTCAAGTGAGTAGGAGCAGGAGTTCTCTTATGCTTGGCATTATCCAGTCCAAACTTCTTCACAATATTCCTCGCATATTTGCTCTGACAAATAAAAATAGAATCTTGCATTTGGTTGACAAAATGTTGGACCCTTTCATTCGACATCCCACCAAACACAATATCATCTACATAAATCTAAGTAATCATTAGTTTCCCATCTTTCTCCTTGACAAAAAGTGTTTTATCAATACCACCCTTCCTGTATCCATGGTTGACTAAGAACTCAGTCAACCTTTCATACCAAGCTCGTGGAGCTTGTTTCAACCCATACAAAGCCTTCTTTAGCTTGAAGACATGATCAGGAAAATTTGGATCCACAAACCCTTTAGGCTGCTCAACATAAACTTCCTCATTAAGATAGCCATTCAGAAAGGCACTCTTGACATCCATTTGAAACAATTTGAATTTCAACAAACATGCCACTCCTAGCAATAATCTGATGGATTCCAATCGAGCCACAGGAGCAAATGTTTCATTGAAGTCTACTCCTTCAATCTGTGTCTATCCTTGAGCAACTAATCTGGCTTTGTTTCTGGTAACAACTCCTTGTTCATCAGACTTATTCTTATAAACCCACTTTGTTCCAATCACATTTGTTCCTGCTGGTCGTGGTACCAGTTCCCAGACTTCATTCCTCTTGAATTGACAAAGCTCATCCTGCATAGCACTTATCCAGAACTCATCTGTCAATGCCTCTTTGACATTCTTTGGTTCAAGCTTTGAAACAAAGCATGCATTTGACACAGCCTCCCTCGTTCTGGTTCTTACACCTTCATTCAGATTTCCAATAATCAACTCCTTAGGGTGATCCTTCTGAATCCTCATAGAGGGTTCCCTGTTAGCATCCTCTGCCTCTTCATTCTCAGGTCTAGTGTCGGTTTCTTGAGCATTATCTTCTATGGACTCAATGTCTTGCGAGATTTCATTGTTCATGGGAAAGCATGCTCCAACATCATCTGGGACATCTTCGTCTTTCCCAGAGTCATCAACCACCATATTTAGGGATTCCATCATCACCTTAGTTCTGGAATTAAATACCCTATATGCTTTACTGTTTGTAGAGTATCCCAAAAATATCCCTTCCTCACTCTTAGGATCCATCTTTCGCCTTTGCTCACGATCCGCCAAGATATAACACTTACTCCCAAACACATGGAAATACTTCACATTTGGCTTTCTACCTTTCCATAGCTCATAAAGAGTAACAGAAGTACCTGATCTGATAGTCACCCTATTGTGTATATAGCAAGCGGTATTCATGGCTTCAGCCCAAAAATGATATGGAAGCTTTTTGGCATGAATCATGACCCTTGCACACTCTTGTATAGTCCTATTCTTGCGTTCCACCATACCATTCTGCTGAGGAGTGATCGATGATGAGAATTCATGAGTGATTTCTTCAGATAAACAAAACTCTTCAAACCTGCTATTTTCGAATTCTTTCCCATGGTCACTTCTGATTCGAACAACACCATAATCCTTTTCCCGTTGAATCCTTTGACACAACTCTTTGAAGGCTGCAAATACTTCAGACTTTTCTCTGATAAAGCTTATCCAGGTGAATCTGGAGTAATCATCAACGACAACATAGGCATACTTCTTCCCACCAAGACTTTCAACCTGCATAGGTCCCATTAAGTCCATGTTAGGCAGTTCCAGAACTCTAGAAGTTGTGGTAAGATGTTGAAGCCTTTAGTGTGACACCCTTGTTTGCTTCCCAACTTGACATTCACCACATATTCTATCCTCATCGATCTTCAGCTTGGGAATACCTCTAACAGCTTCACTTGACATAACTTTCTTCATCCCTTTCAAATGTAAGTGACCCAATTTCCGATGCCACAGTTTGGTTTCATCTTCCTTTGACATCAAACAGGTAGATACACTTTCCGATTCTTGAGGATTCCACAGATAGCAGTTATCCTTAGACCTGGTTCCCTTTATAACAACTTCATCTTTCTCATTGGTTACCAGACATTCAGATTTTGTGAAATTTACTTTGAGTCCTAGATCACACAGTTGGCTTATACTGATCAAATTTGCAGTCAGCCCTTTGACAAATAGAACACGATACAGATTTGGTTGTCCTGTGTAGTCCAACTTTCCAACACCTTTTATTTCACCTTTTGATCCATCCCCAAAAGTGACATAATTGGTGGAGTGAGGCTTGATATCTGACAAGAATTTCTTCACACCAGTCATGTGTCTTGAACAACCACTGTCAAAGTACCAATCTTCCCTTGCAGATGCTCTGAGAGAGGTATGTGCTATGAAACCAGCCATCATATTTCTAGGAGTCCATCTTTTCTTTACTTTAGCCCAACTCTGTCCTTTATTTTGTTGATGAGCAGTTTTGGTATAACCATGCAACTTGTAGCAAAAGGACTTTAAGTGACCAATCTTTCCACAGTAATGACATCTCCATGGTCTACACTTTGAACTGCACATTATTTTCTGATGCTTCATCTGATGTTGAAACATGTGATTTGACATCTCCTCCTCTTTCTTTATTTTCTGAGGAACAAACTTTAATACAGGCTTCTTGTAGTTCTCTGCTTGATTGTTAAAACCAAGACCTTGTACATCTCCAACATTTTTCCCAGTCTGAAGAATCTTATCCAGCTGCGTGGTACCATTGTTCAACATTCTTATAGATTTGGTCATATTGTCAAGTTTTGACTTTTGCCATACAACCTCCTCTTTAAGATCAGTAATGATTGATAGATGTTCTTCCTTCTCAGCTTCTAGTTGAGCTATCAGAACCTTCTGTTCTAATATTATCTGGCACCTCTCTTCATTCTTGATGCACAACTCTGAGAACCCGGTGTAGACTTCCTGCTTAGTGAGTTCTCCAATATAAGATTCTTTGTCAAAATTAGACTCACAAGTTGTTTCTCCATCAGACTTACATATTCCGGTCAAGGCTGTCACCAATTTTGCTGATTCTTCTTCAAGATCACTCTCAGACTCTCCTTCTGACCAAGACACAGATAAGCCCTTCTTCTGCCTTTTGAGATATGTGGGACACTTAATTTTTATGTACCCAAATCCCTCACATTCAAAACACTGAACTCTCTTCCCTTGGTTGGAGTCTTCTTCCGTTCTGGATCTTCTGCCTCCATCCTGATTTTTACTGATGTCAAGTGACTTGTTCTGAACATTTGCTCTTGACTTCCAGTCCATCCTTTTCAACACTTTGTTAAATTGTTTTCCAAGCAATACCAAATCTTTAGATACCCCTTCATCTCTGACCAGGTTACCTTCATCGTCTGAGTAACTAGCATTTGACACAAACGCTATACTCTTTTTCTTTTCATACTTTTCACTGATCCCTAATTCAAATGTTTGAAGTGATCCCACAAGTTCATCCACTTTCATCTTATCTATGTCCTGAGCTTCCTCTATTGCAGTCACTTTCATGTCAAATCTCTTAGGTAGGGATCTGAGGATTTTTCTGACCAGTTTGCTATCAGACATCTTTTCACCTAGGGCACTTGAAGCATTAGCTATCTCTATAATGTTCATGTGAAAATCATGAATGCTCTCATCTTCCTTCATCTTCAAACTCTCAAACTTGGTAGTGAGAAGCTGAAGTTTTGACATCTTCACCTTTGAAGTCCCTTCATGAGCAACCTTCAAGACCTCCCACGCCTCTTTTGTAATGGTGCAATGTTCAATTAACCTGAAGATATTCTTATTAACACCATTAAATAGTGCATTCACGGCTTTGTAATTTCCCACTGACCCTTTGTAGTCTGCATCATCCCAGTCTTCCTCTTCCTTCACCACATCAGTAGGATTACCTTTTCCATCTTTAACCTTTGGGGGTTCCCATCCTTTGATGACAGCTTTCCATGCTTGATCATCCATGGATTTGATGAATGCTATCATCCTTGGTTTCCAATAGTCATAGTTGGAACCATCAAGCAGAGGTGGTTTGTTCAAAAATCCTCCATCCTTGTCCATTGTACCAGAAAGTACCTTCCCTGAATCTCACCCAGAACCAAACTAGGGTGCAAGCTCTTGATGCCAATTGAAATTCTGGCACAGATATCAGATGTCCTACATAGATATCCAACACAATGAACAAGATACCAATAATAATAACAGGGCAGAAAGTAAAGAACACAGTGATATGTTTACCCAGTTCAGATCAACAATCCTACTCTGGGGGCTACCAAGCCAGGGACAAAACCAATATACGGTAGTATCAATTCACAGATCATACAACAACCGCACCCGGTTACAATCTGCTCACTTAATCACCACCCTTCCTATGACTTCTACTTAAGACTCACCTAGGTATGAGGCCCTCCTCAAATCCCTCTACAATCACAACCCGTGATTGGTTCCTTTCAACACAAGTAACAAAACGAAAGCCACACTTTCAAAACACACAATTCTCAATACTTCAAAGCTTATGAGAATTGACACACAAGAAACTCAATGCTTAAAAGCTTATGAGTAACTGACAGAACTTACAACACAAAAACCAGTCCTTATACTGTTATCAGAATGATACCAGTTAGGCTCACAAATAACACTCGAAAAACCCTAACAAAACACACGTAAGTTCCACACATAAACTAGGTTTACACCAGTCAATATATAGCATTAAATCTGGACTGGATTGGGCTTCAAAAACGCAGCAAAGAGACTGCTCACAAATCTGCAAAATAAACTCCAAGAAAATAGGTCTTCAATCTAAAGTTTCCTAATATGTCTCCATATTTAGAAAACGCTGAGAATCCGAAAACCAACACAAAAAAACTCAACCCAAAATACTTTGGATGCCACATAGGATAACTAAATATTCACATAATATTCAGTAACAATTAACAGCAACAAAATCCTCCTTTTAGACCAAAATCAGACGCGATGTCCTATAAGCCAGTATGTGACATCTTTATTCGACATGTTGAAAGCAGAAAATTAGAACATCTTTGTCCAACATCTTGCTGCTAGAATAGTTTTAGCAAAATAAATGCCAACCACAAAATCAAAGAAATAACAAGAGGGACATTGGCTTGGATGTAAATAATTCAGAGGATTGCCACTTACAGCTGTTAGATGAAAGAGGGAGTTTACCAGGATAATAGAGGGACCACAACTTGGATTTTTGAATCAACAAGTGTGCCACTTACATCAGTTATCTGGGATTGGGTTTTTTGATTGTCTGTTTTGATGTGTGATGTACAGATAAATGTTTTCCTACAGAGAGAACTTTTAATTTCCTCTGAGGGGATGTTGATTTTTGTGTGCCTTGATCAAAGCCCAAGGTTGAAGCTAAAAGGTTGCTTCTGTTTAGGGAGTTTTATATTTGCCTTGTACAAAGCCCAAGATTGAAGCTGAAAAAGGATTGAACTCTTCTGGGGAGTATTTTGTCTGTCTTGTACAAAGCCCAAGATTAATGCTGAAAAGAAATTGACTCCACTGTGGAGGTTTTATTTGTGTTGTACAAATCCCAAGATTGAGGCTAAATCTGCTGAGGAAAAATCATTATACAAAGCCCAAGAGGAGGCTGGCTGGGGAAATTTTCATATGAAGCCTAAGAGGAGGCTAGCTTCTGCTGAGGATTATTGAGATCCAGAGACAGGTCCAAATTGGGGAATCAACTCTTGCTAAGAATATCAGATTCCCTGAGGTTCTGATTTTGTTAAGGTTATATTGATGTTAAAGGTTTAAACTTTGAGTATGAAAACCTATGGTGGTTTCAAACTCTGCTGGAGATTGATGAAGTGATCAGGGTTTTTCCTGTGCTTTTAGGAAACTCGAGGGTTTCTTTGAGATCTAAGAGGAGATGAGACTTTCCAAGTCTACTAGTATGAAGAGGTTGACCCAGCTGGAGGATGATCTTTGTATGATGCTCAAGAGGAGGCTAATGTTTTAAGGGATGAGAATCAACGCTAGAATGGATGTTCTGAAATTCTGACTCTCTGGAGGATTGAATTAGTAGAGATGACTAAGTTCTGTCCTATATCTATAGGAGGTATTTGGGTCCTTGTTCTAAGCCCAAGAGGAGGCTGAGAACTTCTAAGAAGCCTGAGGGTCCTTGTACAAAGCCCAAGAGGAGGCTGGGGATGCTTTTAGGAAGCATGTGGGTCCAAGCCTAAGAAAAGTTCAAGAAAGGTTTCACCGGGAATAATCCTTTTATTAGTGAACAGTTCTAGGGTTTGAAGAAATTCAAAAGAGGTTTCACCGGGAAATAGTCCTCTTTGGGGAAATAAATTTCTTGTACACACATTTCTAAGTTGTGATAGTCTTGAGAAAAGTTTCACCGGGAATAATGCCTTTCTCTGTTCCATATTGTATAATCCCAAAAGGAGGCAAGACTGTATCTGGAATTTCCTATTGGTGAACTAGTTTTAACTGTGCTAAAAGAGTAACCACTAGTTTGATCTAAAATTAGACCTAATTATTGGGGAAAACTCTAAGCAGGTATATACAAGCATATATATATATATATATATATATATATATATATATATATATATATATATATATATATATATATATATATATATATATATATATATATATATATATATAAACAAGTATGTAATGAAGAAATAGTAGAACTTATAGTTGTGCAAGCTCCAGCATTGTAACCACAACTGTCTGGTTAGTTATTCAAGAAATTGAAGAAATTTTGATAATAACTTGAATTTGAATCTAAATAAAAAAGAAAGTTGTTTTAAAAGTAAGTTTGGGGCTTATACTCAAAGAGAGGCCCAGATGAAAAAAACAGTGATCGCACCGTTATTTTGAAAATTGTATCGGGACTAATACAATGACTAAGGCCCAAATTATTTATGTACAAAGGGGGTTGGATCTTGCACTCTATTAGAGGCCCAAAAGTGTTTGAAAAGAAGAAAAATGGGACTTACAACTCAAGGGGAGGCCCAGATGAAATTTGTTTGAAAATGGCGATCGCACCGAGATTTTTCAAAATCGTATCGGGACTTATACAATGACTAAGGCCCAAAAAGGTTTATTTACAAAGGGATGGGACTTACACTCTATCAAGAGGCCCAAAAGTGATTTTAAAAAGAAGAAATATGGGACTTACAACCAAAGGGAGGCCCAGATGATTTTCGTTTAAAAGGCGACGATCGCGCCGCGGTTTCCGAAAACACAATGGGACTTATACAATGACTGAGACCCAAATTATTTATGTGTGACAAAGGATGGATCTTACACTCTATTATAGGCCCAAAAGTTTTGAAAAAAGATATGTGAGGGAGAAAACGATAAAAACCCTAATTTGATTAAAAAAAATGCATTTTAATTTGAATAAAAATTATCAAAATTATCAAACATGTGTGAAAAATAAGTTGTGATCTTGGGTTATTGTTTGAAAAATCATGTTGAATCACATAAAGGGTTGAAATTCAATTGAAGTTAAAAAATCAATGTGAAAATTTTATTTTAAAATGTTTAAAAAACAAATAAAATGAAATTAATTACAAATATTCAAACTATATTAAATAAATAATATAAATTGGATTTTTTTGTAAAATAAAATAATTTAACATTTTTGTGACTTTTTAAAAAAAAGAACCAATAAAAAGTGTAAAACAATGAGAGAGAAATTAATTTTTGAAGTTATAAAGAAATTGTGAAGAAATCAAGTGGTAAAAAAATGGGATGGTCCTCCTAAGGTTTGAACCCACGCCCTTGGGGTGGAAGGTTCAAAATTTACCAACTGAGCTAGGTGCGTGTGGTGATAAAGAATGAAAGGGAGTGAGTAATATGTGAAAATCCTTGTGAAAATGGTTTTAAAAAAATAGATCAAAAGGTCTAGGGCGAGGGGGATTCGAACCCTAGACCTCTCGCTCGCTACACACACAAAACCAGCTGATCAACCACTAGGCCGCAATGTCAATTCAAATATATAATAGCTTTGATAAAATAAATATTAAGTTTGCTTCTAGTTTTGAAGAATGGCGCCATGGCCATCACCTTCAACTTCATCATCTTCATCAGATTTTTGAAACCTCTAACTCCATTAATACCCAACCATTTTGGATGATGTAAAAACGAAATTTGTCTATTTTTGAACGAGGATTTGAATGGTATTATTCAATTTTATTTAAATTCAAATAATTGAAAGAAAATGGTTTGAAATCGTATGAACCCTATAAAAGAGAATTAAAAATGAAATTCCATATGTGCAAGATATGAAGCAATTGATTGAGGGAAAATGATCTATAAACTATCACAAACACATTGGTAACTTGAAATGATGTTTATGGTGCATGAATTAATGAGTTCAGTTTTGATGAAGCTTACCTTGCAAGTGAAAATCGAATTCTCTGTTGGAGATGTTACAGATGTCTTCTGATGATCTGGATAACTTCCTTAGGTGTTATGGATTGCGCTGCAAGCCTTGGAATGATTTGAAACTCCCTAGAACTCTTGGCTCGAATCCATTTGCATGTTGAAGCAAGTGAGTTATGGAGATGTGGATTCTGGTGTTACAGAAGTGATTTAGAGGTTTAGATCACTTCTATAAGGTATATATGATGTGTTTGGATGATTGGCTCAAGCTGCATTGCTTTCTATTTCAAAACCTGATAGTCATTACTTAAGAATTGGAATTTTGATGCACAAGAGGGAATTCAGAGAAAACAATGTTGGGATTGTTTTGGTGTGTGTTAAATGATCGAGTATGAGCTCTATTTATCAGTGAATAGATTTGTCAAGCTTGAACAATTGGAACTTGAAGGATAAGAACTAAATTCAATGGTCTTGGCTTGGCATAATTGCTTCTTACATAAGGTACAATAGCTGTCCCAAATAGCTCAGCTATGTATTAACTAAAATCACATTCCTCAGTCCTTTTAATTGTTGTTTATGTGAGCATCTTGACTAGAGGGAGTGTGAATCTTAAATATGCACTATTTCACATTATTACCTTTGAATCCAAGGCATATATGCCAAAACTTATCAATTTCAAAATGGGAAGCTTCTTGGCATCTTAGCCTAATTTTGCTGGTTTGATCTGATGTAGTATGACCATATTGAATGTATGTGGCATAATGATCATTAACCTTGACTCATAAATCGTGTATGGCATATAAATCTTCAAACTGGTTTTTGAAAACAGGTGCAACAAGGTGGTTTGTGATGGTCATATCTCTTGGTTCAGTTGGAGTTTTTTCATGCTGGTGAGCTCTTTGAAATGTTGATTGTGCTTCAACTTTGATGTTTACATTTGGACTTGGATCAATGTGGATCATGGAGAAAAATGACCTCAAAGTTTGGAAAAAGAGAAACAGATTCTGACTTGAAAATTTCACTAAGTGTTGGGAAAAAATGTCCATTTTCATGTTTTTATGATTTTGATCAATCCATAACTCAAAATCCATGAGGATTTAGAATCTTTGGTAGTTGACAAATTTGAAGTATGTTATGTGAACTTTCATTTGAGCTTTGGATGGGAGAAAAAGGCTTCATGGTTTGGGAGTTATGACCTTGCAAAGTTGGTACCAAATCCATTTTGTTCCATAACTTGGAAAAATTTAAGTTTCTTATGGTTGCCCCTTTTTCAAGTTACCTCACTTTTCTTGATTTTTCTTGATGGAAGATGATCCAAACCATGAGTTAACATTGTTCTTGACTTAAGGAAGCCTTGTTTGTAAAGAAATTCAAAAAGTCAAACTTGACTTTTTGACACAGTTGACTTTTTGTCAGATGAAATTCAAACTGTGTGATCCTCTATGAAATCAAGTCCTTGAACCAAGAACTTAAACCAAGGAGAAGATGTTTGACTCTCTGGGGATTTCGGTATATTAATTGATAAGCAGTGGTTAACCGAAGAACAGGTGTGGAACCAAGCGAAGGTTGTGACCCAAAGGACGGGTGTGGAACCAAGCGAAGGTTATGACCCAAAGGACGGGTGTGGAACCAAGCGAAGGTTGTGACCCAAAGGACGGGTGTGGAACCAAGCGAAGGTTGTGACCCAAAGGACAGGTGTAACAGCCCGGGCCCCTCGCAAGGTGCTCCCGGCACTGCCACCTCACGATCTTCTCTACCCCCCTCTCTAGTAGAGTTTTTGCCTTCCGTGGGAATCGAACCATGTACCCTGGGGTTCAAGTACATGTTCAATCCATTCCCACTACCAATTGAGCTAGTAGCTCAATTGGTAGTGGGAATGGATTGAACATGTACTTGAACCCCAGGGTACATGGTTCGATTCCCACGGAAGGCAAAAACTCTACTAGAGAGGGGGGTAGAGAAGATCGTGAGGTGGCAGTGCCGGGAGCACCTTGCGAGGGGCCCGGGCTGTTACATAAAAAGGCGCCTTTTTTTGTAACAGCCCGGGCCCCTCGCAAGGCGATCCCAGCACTGCCACCTCACGATCTTCTCTACCCCCCCACTAGTAGAGTTTTTGCCTTCCGTGGGAATCGAACACTGTACCCTGGGGTTCAAGTACATGTTCATTCCCTTCCCACTACCAATTGAGCTACTAGCTCAATTGGTAGTGGGAATGGATTGAACATGTACTTGAACCCCAGGGTACAGGGTTCGATTCCCACGAAAGGCAAAAACTCTACTAGTGAGGGGGGTAGAGAAGATCGTGAGGTAGCAGTGCCGGGGTCGCCTTGCGAGGGGCCCGGGCTGTTACAATAAAAAGGCGCCTTTTTATTGTAACAGCCCGCGGCCGCTCGCGCACGAGTCCCGGAACTATTACCAACTAAGACTTAATCACTAGCCCCCTTTTTTCAACTATACTAGTGTTTTTGCCTCCCGTGGGAATCGAACCGTGTACCTGGGGATAAGTACCACGTTCAAGGCATTCCCACTACCAATTGAGTTGTAGCTCAATTGGTAGTGGGAATGCATTGAACGTGGTACTGATCCCCAGGTACACGGTTCGATTCCCACGGGAGGCAAAAACACTAGTATAGTTGAAAAAAGGGGGCCAGTGATTAAGTCTTATTTGGTAATAGTGCCGGGACTCGTGCGCGAGCGGCCGCGGGCTGTTACAACAAGTGTGGAACCAAGCAAAGGTTGTGACCAAAAGGACGGGTGTGGAACCAAGCAATAGGTTGGTAACCCAAAGGTGTGAGTGTTTGAACCAAAAAAAGGTTACTAACTCAAAGGGGTATTGGTTTTAACAGAAAGACTGTGATTAACCAAAGAGAGAAATGATTACGACTCTGATGGGGAATCAAAGAACAGTGATTGAGCAAAAGAAAAGGTGTTGAACCAAAGGGAGTTTGTTAACCAAAAGTGACAAAAATCTTAAACCAAGGAAATGGTGATTGATCAAAGGAGGGATTGAAAGGCGCAATAGTGATCAAAGATCGACTCGGCTGGGAATTGGGAAAAACTACAGTCTGAAGATAGGGACGATTATTCCAGGCATAGTGTCATTCGTCCCCTACCCAAAATAATCAAGATGAGTGTTGGAATTCTCCACTCTTATCCCTTCTCTAGCACTCAGAGGATAGTGCAAAAATTGAAACCGACAGAGTAACGTCACCAACTTGTACAATACTTTAGCGCGTTGTGTAGACCTCCGACTCAGCAGGTGATCAAGAGAACAAGGTTATAAAAGATCCTAAAGAGATAAACGAGGGGAGATTGACTAATAGAAACGAGGTTTTGATCAATCGATCACGGGAAATGATCAAGCCAACAATCTTCCAAACGAATCGAAAGATCGTCAAAGCAAACGTGCGAGAGTAATGATTATACAAAATTAAATTTGCTCAATGAAGAACAAACATGATGCAATAAAGAATGAAATTGCAAGGCAGTACCAAATGCCAATTAGGATGCATCACTAGTCATGTTATCATGTGAACAAAAATATGTAAGAATCATCATGATCATGCAATGTCAAAAAATGCAAACAATTCCATAATCGATAAATTGTGCACCGAAAATTTGCATACATGCTTCAAACAGAGGTTAAACAGCTCATAAAACATCCATAAATATCAAGCATGTCAAGTCATGGAAGTTAAATGAGGAAAGAATATCAAACAAGCTTGAAAAAGCACAAAAATGGCATTTCTAGAGCAGTGTTAATCGATTAACCACTTTTGCCTTTAAGGTGGTTAATCGATTAACACTTTCAAAACAGCAAAAAACACCTAAAACAAAGGTGTTAATCAATTAACCTGTTTTACCTATAAACAGGTTAATCGATTAACACTGCACTAGAAGTAGAAAAACAGCTTTTCAAAAGCACTTCCAGCAACTAATCACTTGTCCAATAATTCACATGTTATGGCATGAATTTGTACACGAAAATTACGTCAAGTAGAAACAATTAATCCTCAATTGAAAGCATCAAACATCAAGATCAACAATCAAACAATGACATGAATAATTAACATCGAAAAGCTATCGGAACTACATTACGAACGTGCGAAAGTGATCGAAAACAGTAAATCGAGCAAGAATTACCAACGTAGAAGGCGGAGAATTGCCTTAGTGATTGTTGTAAGCCAAATATAGTGCAAATAAGCAAAGAAAACTAAAGGATTCCAAGCCTGAGATCAATTCGTAGCGAAACCGATAAAAATGCGAAAAATGCTCTGAATTCTATTTTTGCACTAAGACGATCAAAACGATCACTTGAATTGAAGTAAAAGCTACTGTAAATCCAAAAATCCAAGTAGAAATGGAGTAGAATGGAGGTTAATCTCAAGAGAATAACAATTTCGATGTGAAGATTGTTACACTCTTATGGTGGAAATTGAGCTTTTGTGTGTGGTTTGGGAAGAAGATGACGATGAATGTGAAGAAGTTACAGAAAAATCAGAGAGGATTGAGAGAAATGAGAGAGTGATCAAGTGAAAATAGTGAGAACTGTTGAATCCCCTTTCACAAATGTGAAGGTTTCTTTATATAGAGTGGAGGTTTGGAGTGGGCTAGGTTTGGGGTTTGCTTTGGAGCTTGCTTTAGAGTTAGTTACATCTAACTCACTTAGTCAGAAGTTGACTCAGTTAATTATTTGTTAACTCAGTGGAGCAATCCCAATGCAAGTCCAAAATCCAATGGTTCACATGTTTGGAAGCAAGGGTGCATAGTGGTCTTGATTGAAAATGATGTATTGTAGCAATTGCCTTGAAGTGTCTAGAATATTCCACACAATGCCAGAATAAAATAGACCATAAGAGAATGGAGAGTGTTGCTTCCATGTGATGAAAATGCTAAATTTTTGCCTAAATAGCAGGTGTTAATCGATTAACCAAATCAGGTTAACTGATTAATAGCTGTTCAAAAGTTGAAAATGGCACTGTAATAGAGTGTTAATCGATTAACCAATATATGTTAATCAATTAACACAGACAAAGTTGGCCTTTTTTTGGCTTGAAATGAGGTGTTATGGCTGTGGCGATGAACTTCGACTCTTTGCTTTGATGAATAGGCATAAAAACCCTTACATTTTGCTTGTATTGGTGATGTGATGACTTTGGGAGGATGTGATTAATCAGGTTTGAAAACCCTGAGAAATTATGAACATTCTTGCAACAAAAACCATAGAGAAAAAATGCTACTGCATATTACAGCGATGCGAATGCACATGCTTATGCAAAAGGCAAAAGGGAAGGTCAAATTTCGGGTTACAACTGTGTGTAGTTTTATTTCTTGCTTTCGATTGTTATTTATCATGCTGCTAACATCTCTGATTAGACTCTGAACTTGTTGAGATTCTGAAGTTGATATTCATAAGTGAAAAGGAATTTGTATACACAATTCAACTCCTCCCCCTTCTTGTGTATTTTTCTCACCTTCACCTTCTTTTTTTTCTTTTTGGGCTTCTTCCTCGACACTGAAGTCCTTATTGGCTTGGGTGCCTTAATGGAGGTGTTTGATCCAGAGGGTTGGATTCCTTCATGTCTTTGATGATTTTGTTCCTTGGAAGTGTTGGTCTTCATAACCTTAGTAATCTCTAAAGAGATGTTGATTCTGGGATTTTTTAGTACGCGTGTTCATCTTGAGAAGAAGAGAGTTGGTTGGATATCTATGGTATGAATCTATGGTATCAGGCTTATAAAGATGATCTTGAGTGTCATATTATCTTCTTGTGGAAATTTAATCACTTATGTATGATCTATAATGCATGCTACTCTAGGTTTACTAGATCTTAATTCCATTTATCACTTATACTGTTTCCAATTCTTGGAAGTTGAAAGGATTGTGTCTGACGGTTTTGAGAAGTGAAGAAATATTCTCAACCAATCTAGAAATTTTTCTATATATTGAAAATCGTGTTTCAATGTTTGGGGGATTGGAAAAGTTGTTTTTGTTTATTTTTATCAGAATTTAATTCCCCACACATTTTGTTTTCTTTAGTATCTTTTCCTTCTTCTGTCCTATTTTTTGTTGATGTCAAAAGGGAGAGAAAGAGGATAAGTGTTTAAGAATCTGAATCTAGTTAATTAGAACTTTTTATGGTTAACTTCTGAAGAATTAATAATTATTATTCAAGAATAAATTTAATTAACTTGGATAGAACTTAGGGGGAGCTTACAAACCTCACCCTTTAGACTATAAGACTCAGGGGGGCTGATAAACCCTTGATCCTGAAGTCAACAAGTTAATTAAATCAACAACCATTTTTCTTAAATACTATTGTTTGTCCTCATCAAAAAGGGAGAGGGTGTTCGAACAAAATTGGTTAATACCAAATCCCATGGGTTTTGATGATAACAAAGTATTTAAAGAACAAATGGGATATCTAACAATTATTCAAGTATGCAGGATTATATCAATAAGAACAAATGAAGAAATGCTTGAGAAATCTGAATCTGAAGATTAGACTCTGGCTCTGAAGATCACTTCTGAAGACTCTACATCTGATGGAGATCCAGACTCTGAAGAAAGTCAGTCTATGGTGATGCAGACTCTAAAGCTTTAAAAGCCAAAGAAGAGGACTCTGATGTGATCAACCTCTAAATAGTGAAGTCTCAAGGAAAGACAACCTCTGAAGCCGAAGCTCTTCTACCAAGGCAACTCTGAGAGACTCAGAGACTTTTTGATCATGTGAAGACTTAAGGAATATATCTTCCTTGGTGTCTGAGCTTCAACGGATAATTCCTTTTGTAGAAAGGTACTTTGTTGATGTGTTTAATCACATACAAAGCTAGACCAACCTATTTTGTGAAAGTCTTCAACGTCTCTTTTTCTACTCTCTATAAAAGGAGCTGGAAACCTGAAGAAAAAGAACCAATCACTAATACAACTCTGCTACATACTTTGAAACATGAAAATTAAATAGAAGTTATTCAGTTAGTATTGTTAGACTTAGAACACCTTAACACTTGTATATTTTAGAAATTCTTAAGTATTACAGTCTTTCTAAGTTGTATTGTATCTACACCTCTGATTGTTTATCAAGTGTAGTTTTTACCCAAATCTCTTAACAGTTTGTTTAGAGTCAGAAGTCTTTTGCTTTAGTTCTTGAGCATTTGAAGTCTTAAGCTTGTGTGCTTAAGCAAGGAAGTCTCACAAGCAAGGAAATCTTTAGCTTGTGTGCTAGAGCAAGGAAGACTTGAGCTTGTGTGCTTGAGCAAGGAAGTCTCAGACTTGTGGATCTGAGCAAGGAAGTCTTATACTTATGTGCGTAAGTAAATGAAGTCTCTTGCTGGTAGGCTTGAGCATTTGTAATCAGATTTAAGTATAATGGAAATCCCTTGAAGAGAAAGGGGACTGGTGAGCTTGAGCAGGATAGAATGCTTATGTTATTGCTTTTACTTTATTGCTTCTGTACTTACATATTTCGATGATGTCAACTTTGATCTTCAAAATCATATTCTAGTTCATAATCTGATAAGGTCCTTCAGAAGTTAAACTAGTTTTCCAAGTTAGACTATGAACCAAGTGTTCTGACTCTGATAAAGAAACATCTGAAGAAGCTGAAAAAGGTTTTAAAAAAGAGAAAAAGGAAACACAATTCAACCCCCCATCCCCTTCATGTGTTTTTCTAACTTTCAAGCAACACTTCAGACGGTTTCTACCTTATCAACCACTAAAGAGGAGTATATTGCCCTCACTGAAGCTGTGAAAAAAGCAATGTGGCTTGAAGGTTTTGCTAAGTAACTGAAACTTCAACTTCGAGCCATCACTATTAAATGTGATAGTCAAAGTACAATACACCTGTCAAAAAATTCAGCCTATCAAGAGAGAACTAAGCACATTGATGTGATGATGCATTTACTCAAAGAGATAATCGAGCATATAGAAGTCCAAGTGCTGAAGGTTTCTACTGACGAAAATATTGTTGATATGATCTCCAAGGCATTGCCATGTAGCAAGTTCTTCCACTATATGAAGTTGATAAAGTTTCATGATGAAAGCTAGTTTGTTCCCTTGTTGGTATAGAGTTTGTTCTAATATGGAGAATTGTGGTATTTGGATCGAACTATATCCCTTACATGGATAGCTCCACGGTTCGACAGCAGTCAAAGATGTGCATGCCGTAGTCGAAGTCTATTCTTGCCTGCAGATGTCTTAGTTAGCTTGTTGTTTAAGTTAGCTTGTTGAATTGGGCTGTATGTTGGACCAAATGTCTAGTATGTATGTTGAAAGTAAGAATTTATTTTTCAGATAAATAACATACTAGTTCTCACTTCTATATCAATCCCTGATAATCCTAATTAGAAGCAGAAAGTGGTGTGGTTGAGATTCAATTGTAAACATTGTTCCTTAATGTGTAATTGAATCAAGAATCTAGTTTTTAACCACTTTGATTATTCTTTCTCTTCTCTCTTTTCTCTTACCTTAAGGTTTTCTTGTTAATAAAAAAGGAACATACTTTATTTTCTGTTCATCGATTTCACAACATAGGTTAAAATGTTATCAACCAGGAGTGTAACAACCTTACCCTTACTGCTACCCAGCTCCTCAACTAGATTCATAAGCCACACGACTTAGCACACACATAATGAAGCGACAATGGACTCGGCCTCACAAGATGAGAGTGCAACTATCGGTTCCTTCTTTAAACACCATGAGATTGGTGTTGCACCGAACATAAATAGGTATCAAGCTGTAGACTTTCGATCATCTTTATCTCTGCACCAATTGTAATCGGTAAAACCGAGCAAATTTCATTTTCTGCCCGTATCCGCTATAGAAAAAAGAATTTTAGAGCCAACAGAACCTTTGAATTATCTTAGGATCCTCTTGATTACTTCCAATTGAGGCACCTTCATTCTCCCCATGAATCTACTCACAATACCGACACTAAACGCCACGTCCAGTCGCGTATTGCACAAGTAACTCAAGGATCCAATCATCCTCCTATATTGAGTTGGACCAACATCTTGCTCATCCTCATTCTTAGACAACTACAACCTTGGTTCAGCTGGAGTAAGGGCAACATTACAATGCTCCATTTCAAACTTCTTCAATATCTCAAGAGCATATCTTATTTGGTGCATGAGCAATCCACCTCTGGACTTGTTGAACTCAATGCCAAGGAAGTATGTCACGAGGCCAAGGTCGATCAACTCAAACTCTTTCATAAGTTCACTCTTGAACTTAAAAATACACTTTCTATTGTTGTTCGTTACCAATAAGTCATCTACATATAGACAATGGATAATCACTCCTTCACTTGTATCCGTCTTCACATACACTCCATGCTCGGATACACATTTCTTGAAGTTAACCTCCTTTAGGAAACCATCAATTCTTTTGTTCCAAGCTCCTGTAGCTTGCTTCAAACCATATATCGCCTTCTTCAATTTGTAGAACTTTAGCTCTTGGTTTCTCACAATAAAATCAGGGAGCTATCTTACATATACCTTCTTTTCAAGCGGTCAGTTCAAAAACGCAGATTTGACGTCCATTGTGTAGATGGGCCAACTATGGTTATTCACAATACCAACAATAGGCATAATGGTTTCAATCCTAGAAATTGGTGCAAATAACTCTTCTAAGTCTATGCCTTATCTTAGTAGAAATACTTTAGCCTCAAATCGAGCCTTATGCTTGATTATTTCACCCTTGGGATTAGCCTCAAATCATGATCCTCCTGTTTGCAGCATCAAAGAGTGTGTAGCCATCGGTAGAGTGACACCATACAAATATCATCACTTCTCCCTTATCATCCAACTTCCTCCTAAGTTGTCCTGGAATGTGTCGGTATGTAACGGAACTAAAGAATCTCAAATGGTTTAGATTCGGTTTAAATCTCGACCATGCTTCCTCTAGTTTTACACTCTCAAGATTCTTTGTAGAACACCTATTCAACAAATAGGCACATGTGGATACCACTTATCCCTATACCTCTTTCGAAAAGTTCTTCCCTTTAAGCATGCTTCTCACCATAGTCATGATCGATCATTTCTTCCTTTCGGCAACACTATTTTTATGTGGTGTGTATGGTGGTACTACCTCATGTGGAATTCCTTCTTAATAACAAAACTTCCCAAAGTCATTTGAGACATATTCGCCTACTCCATCTGTTTTGAGCACTTTAAGATTGTGACCGCTTTGCCTCTCAACCATGGACTTGGACTTCTTGAATACTTCAAATATCTCATCTTTTCTTTTGATTAGATATGTCCATAGCTTTATACTATGATAGTCCATAAATATGACAAAGTACATATTACCACCAATATAATCTACTTACATCGGCCCACACTCATCCGAATACACCACCTCAAGGAGATTCTTGGTTATACGGTCTGAATCCTTGCTAAATTTATCCTAATGTTGCTTCGCTTGCACACATTTTCACAAATCTTAGCCAGTATGTAGATCGATGGCAACTATGTTACCATTTCATTCTTTTGAAAGTCTTTGAGATCTCTAAAGTTTAGATGCCAAAGACAATAGTGCCTTATCCACTATTCTCGACTTGTTGAACTAGCAAGACATCTATGCTCCATAACCTTCAGCTTATCCTTGAAGGTTCTATTGGCAGTGTCACACCCCAAATTTCATAAGAATATTTATTTAATTTATTTAAATATTATATTCGTGAATTTCTGTGATTTTTGGTGGATTGTGTCGATGTCGGTGTTTTTGTGAAGTTTTGGTTATTTAATTAAATAATAGTATATATTACGGAATATATTGTATTATTATTTATTTTAAATAATATTAGAGGAATTAAGGGTAAGACAGACATTTGAGGAGAATTAGTGAGGGCATTATGGAGAAAGCCCAATTTTGAGGCCCAAGGGTTAGGTTGAATATTTAAGGAGGATTTTGAGAATGGGGTTCATTTTTGGTTAACCGTGAAAAGAAGGAGAGCTCTGAGAAAAAAAGGGAAAAGGCAAGGAATTCGTGAAGGTTTCCAAAGGTTCAAGAGAGAACACATCGGATCGACAATCTAAGGTATGGGGAGTAATTACCTTGCATTGTTTTCATTATAGGATTCGATTGATTAAAGTGGAGTTTGGGGATTTTTGAAGTTTATGAGGGTTTATGGGTTTTGAGGTAAACTGATGATTTTAAGGGCATTTTTCTGAATCGATTAATAATGTTGAATTGAACCGGTAAAGTAGACCTTGGGGCTGATTTTCCCGTTGTTGTTGTAGTTTTAACCTTGTGGTGAAGGATCTATGGAGTTTATATGAAGCTTGATAGTTTTGAAGGTTTAGGGTAATTAAGGTTTCCCGTAGTGTCCTGAATTGACCTAACAGATGTAGTTTTAGGCCTTTATTTTATGTGATATATTAGGACTGTTGTAGGGATGATTTTGGGTCTTTTGGGGCTGTAATCGCAGGTGCTTTGGTGGTTGTGGGGCTACTGATGTGTAGCAGTGATTTGCTGTAATCGCGGGTTCACTAAGCGAACCATCGCTTCGCTAGGCGAATGTTCGCCAAGGCTCGCTAAGCGAGCAGTGCAGCGAATGCGCGATAACATGAGTGTGTATACATAGGTGATTCTGGAGAGGAAAGGTGGGCTTCGCTGGGAGCCTCGCTAAGCGAAGGAATCAGCGAGTGGGTTCGCTAAGCGAATTAACCAGCGAGTATGATAGATGATTGTGTTTTCTGGTATTGAGTGTGGGGTTTGTGGGATTCGCTGGCCGCTTCGCTAAGCGAAGGTCACAGCGAACAGGTTCGCCTAGCGAATCCTGGAGCGAACTGCTGCTATTCGCAAAATTTTGTTTATGCTGTTGTGTTGCTGTGATGTATTGATGCTGTGATTTCTATGATGATTTTCTATGATGTTACTGATGATTATATGATGAAGTTTTGGTGATTATTTGACGAATATGTGATGACATGACGTATATGAGAATTGATGAATGATGATGCACATTATGATGTTTATTAGATGATGATGATTAGTGATGTTGTGTATCATACATTCATATGCATACTCTGTGACGACGCTTCATTCCCATTGTGTGGATATGAGGTAATTATGACATGCTCTGGTTCCAATTGCGGGATCGATCCTATTGACGAGGATCTTTGGAGGGTCGATGGCCTAGTGTCCATCTATTATGATGATTGGTACCACATGCATGAGTCTTGTTGTGCATTTGCATTTAATTGGCATTGCTGTATTTTATGAGGTTGTTCGTGATTTTGATATTTCCTTGTGATGACCCTGAAGATGTTGTATATGAAGATAATGCCATTTTATGTATATCTTGTTTTATAATGATTATTATGAATTGTGATTACTCACCCTGCCTGTTTGAATGTTGCCTCCACGTGGGTAACATGCAGGTGATCAGGTTTAGTTGTGGATGCTTTCGAGGACCTTGAAGGTTATTTGCTTTTGGTCGATTTAGAGGGTCTTGCTCTGATAGTGTAACATCGGGTTGGGGTCCTTTGAGTCAAACTATGTTATTTCCTTATTTTTGTGCCATTTGATGATATGGTTTTATTTTGATTATTATGATGTTTGTTGAAAACCTTTTAATTGAGAATTTTGAGTTCCGCTGCCATGTAAAGGCTTTTGAGTTATTTTGAGGAAAACCCCTTTGTTTATAGGGCAAGTGTATTATTTTGATTTAAATGAGAAATGTGCACCCTTTGAGGTATTTTTGATGTTTTACTCTGATAATTGAGTTGTTTCTGCTGCAACATTTGTGGGGGTAGAAAAGGGTGTTACAGGCAGCCATAGGCGTTTTAAGGACCAAAACTCCCTTTGCATCCATAACACGTAACCCCTTGTTTTCCGTGTGAATCTTGTAACCCTTATCAAGCAATTGGTCAATACTTAGAAGGTTACATTTGATTCCTGGAATGTACAAAACATATTTAATCTAGGAATGTCCACCATCCCTTCTCATGATCAAAACATCACCCATCCCCATCGGCCACTAGAGTGGTGTCATCTGCGAACTCCACTTTGTTCTTCATGGCACGAATGATTTTGACAAACCAATACTTCCTCCCCGTCATATGAGTAAAACAACCCGAGTCTAAGTACCATTTCTTGCTGCAATTAACTCATTTCGTACCATCATCGTCTTTTCTTCAGTATGTAACTGGTTAACCATATCTTGTAACTGGTTACTGCTTAATTTTTGAAATTTCCTTGATCATGGCCAAGAGTGTCCCGCAGCTTTCTACTGCTGCATTCACCTTCTGTGATCATGACCACAAGTGTATTCTCTTCATCAAACTCTTGTCTTGCAACCCTGGCTTCATCTCCCTGAGGTTCCTTCTTGTTCGAATTGGACTCTTTTGCAAAATGACTGAATCTTTGAGACTTAAAACACTGCTCAATGCTCTTGTCAAACCTCTTCTTTTCACCTCTAAAGTTGCCTTAACCACCAATTTCTTTGCAGCTGCTCTCACCCATTTGAAAAGTCAAAGTCTTGGAATTTTGGGACTCTCTTCCACCAAAATTATGAAAATTCCTTTTGGTCTTCTTGGACCATTTTCCTTTCGATCTCATGTCCTTCTCGTCGAAGCAAGCTTGCAAAGTGATCTTCGCCTTTGCCTTATCATTATTTATCTCCTCCATAATTTTATCATAAACCTCAAGAGAGCTTTGCAGCTCCTCTTTGCTCATCTTCACAAGATCATTCAATCCCTCAATTTCCACAACTGCATTGTCAAATCTTGGTGTTAAAGAATGCAAGATTTATGTGATAACATATTGCTCCATAACAGTTTCTCCGCATGCCTTGACTTGATTTACCAACCGAGTGATTCTTGTTATGAAATCGTTGATTGTATCCTTTGCTTCCATTTGAATCAATTCGAGATAACGCTTGCGAGTTTGTAACCTCACCACCATCGCCTTGTCAGCCCTTGCATAGGCTTTCTCTAAGATCTTCCACGCTTGCTTTGAACATTCGCAATCACCACTTCTCAAAGTTGGCACCATCAACACTCTGATGGATAAAAACAATGCCTTGAAATCTTTCTTCTTGTCTTCCTTATATGTTGCTTATTGTGCATCCATTGCACCTTCGACAAGAGAATTCACCCTATTCTTGATCACTTCAAGAACATCTTGGTAGCGAAACAACATTGTTATTTGCTTACACCATTTGTCATAATTCTTGGCATCAATGATAGGTAGGTTTGTAGGGATTATTTCATTTGAAACAAAACTCATGTTGCACACTAGGTGTTTGTGGATCAGAACCAGGCTCTTGGTGCCAAATGTTGGAACTTTAAACTACAAGGTTAGTGAACAATGTTGAGAAAATTGGAATATGGAATATGAAAAAGGAAAATTGAGAGAGAGAGAGAGAGAGAGAGAGAGAGAGAGAGAGAGAGAGAGAGAGAGAGAGAGAAAATTGAGGGTGAGTAGTGATTATTGCATTCACCTAGGATGAGAATACATCCTATACATTTATACAAAAGTTACATTATGATTGGGATCTAAAACAAACAAACGAATTAACAGAAAAGTGCAAAACTTGGTATTGTAACCGGTTACAAAATTTAGTTAATTATTTACAACTAACATCGAAACAAAATCTCATTAAGTGGTATTCGGTTAACGTCACTGGTTAACTGGTTATAGCTGCGAAATCTTCACTTTTCTCCTACTTAGAAGTGCTATTAACTTTACTATAATCGATTACCCCTCATATTAACTAATTACAACACTTAAATTACTTACTGTAACTTTTAACAATACTCTAATTGTTTACTAGATCAAGGATACCTATAAGCAATTGAAGACCATAAGATAAAATGGATAATTAGATCCTATAACACCTATCATCTGAGACATTTGTACCTAGAAAAGATATTAGGGTCTTTAAAATTTTTTTTTGATAGGCAGAAAACTTTATTAAAGAGAGATAAAGGGGATCTCTCACCCAACAGTACACAAATTTACAATCTCACCACTGCAAGACAGCGGACTGCAAAAACAAACAAAATAGTAACATCCCCACCCCACCTACTTAAATAAAATCAAGAGGATATTTCGTCCACTCGTAAAAATTACAGCTTAATCCTCCATGTCTTCCGACTGCTAACCACTTCCAAGCCGTCGCCATTATACTAAGAAAAATACCATCAACATTACAAATCTCGTCAACAAACAAAATCTTGTTCTGATTCATCCAAATAACCCAACAATATATTATCCACAAAGAGGCTCCGTTTTCAGAAGATGTAATTCCTTTTAGACTCGCCATCCATGAAAGGAAGTGTCAACTACAATCCGATTCGCTCAACGGCTGAATATTCAACCATTCACATAGCTTAACCCAAATCAATCGAACCTTATCACAAGAGCAAAAAATATGCGAAGTAACCTCTAAATGAACGAAGCAAAAAACACACACCTTATCGTGAATATTGCTAATGATACCTCTTTTCTCAAGGTTATCCCTCGTTGGTAATCTGTTAATGAAAAGATGCCAAGCGAAGATCTTCACCTTCAATGGAGCAGACGAATCCCACATCAAACCAAGAACCGCAGCCATAGAATCACTCACCACATAACTGTTATTCGACGCCGCCTCATAAAAAGACTTAATCGAGAGTCCTTGCGAAGGTTCAGGCTTCCACATCCAAATATTATCACCCTCATTAAAAAAATGCACCTGCAGAAGCAATATATTGAGGTCTTGAATATCAGTTTCCCTATCAGGATATTGATCAAACTCAATAGCAGATAAATTCCAGAACCACTGACCTTTCTCCCAATAACCAACATCATTGACAATAATCCATTTATCAATAACTGCTTGAAATAAAGAAGGAAACAAAGAGCTCAATTTGGCATTTATGACCCATTGAACAAACCAAAACAATGCTGAATTTCCACTCCTGATACGACAGATCAAGTTTTCCGCGAAAACATTAGAACCATATGCATACCCCAATTCAATAACATTACGCATCCACAACGATTCCAATTTTTTATTATTCCCTGGATTGTCACCTCCGCTACCTCCAAGAGTCTTTCGCCGAAGATCACAATATTTATCCCGAAGAATAGGCCTCCACAACTCAGTCATACGCCTGAGCAAAATCAACTTTGAGCAATAAACATTTCCTCTTCATTCTACGAGCCCAATCAATTGATTCATTAGCGGCCAGAATACCATCCAACATCTGCCTGCCCGGTATGAAAGCCGTTTGGGAAGGCGAAATCAGGGTACTAATAACCTTACTCAACCTATTCGCCAACATCTTAGAAATAACCTTTAGAATGCAGCTTACCAAACTAACAGGTCTAAAATCTTCAAAGGAAATAGGGTTCACAAGTTTAGGTACAAGGGAAATGAACGACGACAAGAAAACCTTAGGGAGAGAACCTGAACCAAAGAATTCCAGAACACAATTATTTATGTCATGTCCGACAATATCCCAATAATTCTTGATGAAATTGAAGTTAAACCCGTCCACTCCCGGGCACTTGTTTCCATCACATAACATAACAGCTTCATGGACTTCATCCGCAGAAAAATCAGCCTCAAGAAACAATAAATTTTCCTCACTCAGTCTAGAAATATCTCCCGTATCACACACTGGCCTCCTGAGGTAAGTACTAGAAAACTTATGCTGGAAAAAGTTCTTAGCAGCAATCTTGACAGCTGAGGGATCTTCCACCCAAATATTGTTCACCAAAGCTCCCGCTATATGATTTCTCCTATTCCTACTCTTCAAAGTAGAATGAAAAAATTTTGTGTTTGAATCTCCATCAATCACCCATTTCAACCTTGATTTTTGATGAATTATGCTTTCCTTAATGCGAAGATTCTTCCACAACTCTTGTTGAACCAAACATCTATTTTCCAACAGATCAGATGTCACCAAACTATCAATCCCTTCCAACTCAAACTCATAATTATTCAGAGCTTCCACCCCTTTCTCAATACTCAGGTCCATCCAGCCGAAAACATTCTGATTCCACCACCTTATCTTTTCCTTCAAAGCCTTGAATTTTTTCGCAAGAATGCTGCTGAAAGAACCCTCAAATCAAAGGAAGACCAACATTGACTGACAAACTTATGAAAATCCTTATGATCTAGCCAGCAGTTTAAGAACCGGAAAGGCTTAGGGCCCCAGTTGAGACAATTAGATTTGATCCACAACGGACGATGGTCCGAAATATCACGATTACCCACCATCTGGTTCTTGAAATTCCACCTATCTACCAGATAATCATCAACAAGAAATCTATCAATTATACTTCTACACTCCCCATTAGGTTTAACCCAAGTGAATCTACTCCCCACCATTGGTAAATCAATTAGATTTAGGCTATCTAAAAATAAATTGAATTCAGCCATATCAGACATCTTCGGTTCACCTCTTCCCTCCCTTTCTTCCATATCCTTCACCGCGTTAAAATCTCCTCCGATCAACTATTTACCCAAAGGCAGCTTCGCTTTCAAATTCAAATTTTCACTCCATAATCTCCTCTTATCAGATATCCCACAGAGTGAATAAACATTGATAACATAGAGATTAATATCCTTCCATAAAAAATTTATACCTATAAATCGTTTCCCCTTAAAACTAGACAAGGCCGACAAGCAATTCTTCTTCCAAATAACTAACAAACCTCCTGATTGGCCTTCTGAGTCAGATGCGGACCGGTCACACTCCCAATTACTCCACAAACTACTAACCACAGAGCTCTTCATTTTCTTAATTTTAGTTTCCTGGATCATGCATAGATCAGCTTGACCCTTCGATAAAATAAGGTTGATTCTCCTCCTTTTAATCAAACTACTACATCCACGAACATTAAAAGAAACAATATTCATTGGTCAATATTAGCTACATTCTTCTTTCGACTCCATGCCTCTTTGTCTTCTGCTTCCAGGTTACGAATTATCGTCGTAAAATCTTCGTCTTCGTTGTTACCATGAATGCCCAATTTCTTCATTGTTTGCCAAGCTATCCTCGGAACATCTTCCAACACCTTTTTTACCCTCGAATTTCCTCTTTCAATATCCGAAATTGAAACAGATATACATCTACCTCCTTCAATCATAGGTTCCCTTGGACAACTGGGTATAAAATCTTCCACTAGCTCTTATCGTAAAAATTATCGCGTACTGGATATGGATCAGTAGAATGAAGCAAAGTGGCAAAGTAAGATGGTTTGTAGGGTATTTTGGTCTTATCGTAAATATCCTGGATCTTTTTTTTTTTTTGAGTTACCGTACCCACCCTTCTTAATTGAATGCTCCATGGGCTTATTGATGGTGGGAGAATTAACCATCACATTGATCCCCTCAACACCTTTGGGCTTGAGGTTTAGGCCCATTAAATCGCAACAGTCCTCCATCCCTTCAGGATCCAAATTTCTAGTACTAGGTTTAAAAAGCCTACACTTGTCCACTTTACATGTAACCTTAGAATCACCTTTTTGCATGTATCCTCCCTCTCTGAAGGGTCTAATTAGCTCACTTCCCAAAACGCCTGCCTGCACCTTGTCAACAGTAGGATTAGACTTTATGATATCCACAGTAGGGCATTCGGCGCTACCTATTACGCCAACATCCAAACTTTCACCAACAAAAGAAACTTCTACTGACACATCATCCCTCCTCGTTGACCCTTCCTTGATTGATGAAACATCTCTATCACCCCTAACCTCTACCTTTTAGGTTTCTTCGCCCCCATCTGAACCAACCGATGACCCGCTATCACCATCTTCATCGTCGACAAACTGATCCTCGGGTTCCGACGAGCCTGAAGAGTTGACATCTTCCCCAGATTCCGGTGTGCATGAAGAGCTGCCATCTTCGTGAAAGAGTTTTACCTTATTAACTTTAGAACTTGACTATAAAGTATAAGGAACAATCCATAAACATATATACAATACTCTAAACTATAAATCTCACACTTGTGAATATCACTAATTTCATCGTCATAGTACACTACTCTAAACTATAAATCTCAGATTCGTGAATGTCACTAAAAAAACATACATATTTATCTTTTAAATAATTTATTAGCAAAAAGTCGTCTTTTAACTAAGTGAGTTTTCCAAATCATGGTTTTAAATTGCAGTCCGCAACCGCACAATATTGCTGATGCGGTATTCACTGCATCCGCATCGAACCGCACCGATGTTTTTTCACATATTTTTATCAGAATTCAAAGTTTGAGACCTAAAAACTCAATTTAGATCTCATTTGTAATGTAAAAGATTAACATCAAGAGTTTTTCAATGGTATATTTCAAATAGCTTTCAATAAAAATTCACATCGCAATGACTGCAATCACAACACACGCAACCGCAACCGCAACCGCAATTTAAAACCATGGTCCAAATATTGTCTCGTGTAATTGCGAAATTATTGAAACACACTTTTCTCTTTTAATTAATTAATTAAAAATTATCTAACTAATTAATCAATAAAAAATATTTGTCGTGTAACATTTATGTTATAAATAATAATTTATATTTTATTTATTGTTTCATAATTTCAAGCACTAGACGTTGAAAAATATTAGTATTCACTATATGTTTATTTTTAAATCAATTGATTTGTATTAAAAACTACTATGCGTCTGTCTGATTCATACAATAAACTATAATAAGCATATTATGATTTATTTTTATAGTTTTTATTAACATTGAATAAGATAATAATATATTGAAATATCAATAATAATATGCAGTAATCACATGAAATATATATATATATATATATATATATATATATATATATATGGTGATGTTTTCTCAATTATAAACTTCCTACGAAGGATAATTTACGTTCAAGAGGTGTGATTCTTCCTAATAACGATTTTGTTTGCCCATTGTAAAGATGTCGAAGAAGACTTGGAGCACTTGTTCTTCAAATGTGAAGTCGTATAGGTCGTATGGCAGAAAATTGTTGATTGGATGAATATTGCTTCGTCGGGAACCAGTTTGGTTTGGGGGTATTTTGTGTCGTAGAGTTGTTTTTGCAGGAAGAGGAAGGAACTTAGAGGGAAAGAAGGAATGATTTGCCTTGCCGATATATGGAGCATTGGTCGCTTAGAAACAATATTTGTTTCAATGAGGTTGTTTGTAATTTATCAGATTTAATCTAGGATATCAAGATTACAATTTGGAAATGATCGGTCATAGGGAATATTCTACAATTCAACGGTAGCTTTTACAATTTTTATAAAAATTCATTCCCTTACAGTATGTAATTATTGTTGGTGTTGAATCCATGGTTTTAAATTGCGGTTGCGGCTGCGGATGCGGTTGCGGTTGCGGGTGTTGCGATTGTGGTCATTGCGGGTATTGCGATACGTATTGCGGCCGTTGCGGTGTGAAGTTTTAAAAGGAAGTATTTGAAATACAAAGTTGAAAAACACTTAATGTTAAATTTTTTCATTACATAATAAGTAAATTGAGTTTTAGGATTCTAATATTTTAATTTTTTCATTAATCTTAAAGATAAAACATAAAATGATAATATGATATCATTGCTTGTGTTTGTCATTTTTCATTTATTATTAAAAACTAACTCACGAGGCTTCAAGATTTGTTCTTATTACTCTGTATTTGTTTCTTACAACTCAAATCCCGTTGTCGAATATACATTAAATTATTATCAAAGTTTTCAACTCTATACTACCTTATCTATACCTAACCTAATTAACTTTCTCCTTAAGTAATCATCATGTATGATGTAAAACATCTCAAATTCTAGTTTAAAATAATGGTTTTTTAATTTGTTTCAGTTGATTTGAAATCTTCTTGCTCTTAAATGTGATTACTTAATGATACAGCTGATATCTGAAAATCATGTGGCATGTGAAATGCTGCAAAGCATTTGTCACTTAGCTAGAATAATACAAACATATGAAAATTGATATGAATATGAATATGGTCACTTAGCTAAAATAGAAACAGTCTGTTACTAACAGATAGTAAACTCGTAATTGGGATTGACCATCCATACTTTTCTTGTCTTTCTCTTTCTTAGCTTTTCTTCTTTATTTCTATTTTAATTTTAACTTCTCATAAAAGATACATCATGCACGCATCACATCTTCTATTTTTACTCTCAATTTCTAATATTTATCTCACGACAGTAAATGGTATAAGATGGTTGTAACCAAGAGCATTTGGATGAGATGGTAAAAAATGTCTTTAAGTTAATCAAAGGTCATGAGTTCAAACCTAGCCTTTGAGCACGCATCAATGTTAAATTTCACTATTAGAAATACTGTCTTTTCTGGCGGATTTTAGCTAAATTGCAGAAAACATATTTCCTGCGGTTTTTCCTACCGTTTGTTATTTCTGCGGCAGGAAGATCCCTAGGAAAATCTGTAGATAAATCTGCAGGAATATCCCTAAGTAAATCCGCAGAAAATAACCGCAAGTAAATCTGTAGGAAATGTCTACAGATAAATCCGCAAGTACTATCTATCTCGAATTAAATCTTTTTTATAGTTTTAATAAATTCTGAAATATTAAAATATTAAATTTATATTATGGTTATTTTAATAATAAATCGAATTTAAAATGTTATGAATTTAAATAAGACAAATTCAAATTCATAGAACTAAAAACTACTACAAAGTTAGTAACAAGTAATTACTCAGTCACATTACTAAAAGACTTTGACAACCAAACTACCAATAATCATTTGTCTAACCAAGTTAAAAAGATAAAACAACCCAAATTGCAACCAAGTCAAGAAGAAAACAAGTACAAAATCAAATTTGACTACTAAGTTCTTCATTTGATTCATCGACGCCATCTACATTTGTGTTTGATTTCATTACTAAGGTCTTCATCTGATTCATCGACGCCATCTACATTTGTGTTATTAGTTTCATTAGTGGGTTGTGGTGGATGAGAAGAAGATTCAATAAATCCTAAATGATTCGTTAAAAATGAAATTTAAGGTAACCTGCATATATAAACAACTCATTAGACCTTCCTCAAAATATGTTAGGAATGACTTATTCATACCTATGTTTTCGACTTAGTTTCATAACCTCAACCAGATAGCTTACAAAAACAAATTATAAATGAAAACAAATTGGGTTAGGAAGAGTAAAGAAAGTGTAAAGTTACACAGATTACAAGTTAGTAAGGTTTCCAATTCTAGGAGATAGTGTACCAGACATGTTCTGTATAGACAATCCCCTGAAAGAAAAAAAGAAAATTCTTTCAAATAAAAAAATCAAACATAAGAGCCTCTTGAAAAATAAAAAACTTTTGAAACTTTTTTTTGCCACTTATTGAAAAACTAAGCAACTTATAGTGCATAAACTTGTATAACATATTGTGCTAAGCATTGCTTATTAGCCATCTTTGCAGATAGCCATTCAGCTTGTAGATCTTTATTGTCAGCAAACTATAGGGAAAAACTATGAATTGAATGTTAGAATATTGCAATAATAGGAATCAATTTGTGTGAAACTGCTACAAAGTTTTTGTGAAACTGAAAATGTCTTTCCTGATAGAAGGGTCATGCCAAAGACAGAAATTTGAGACAATTCCAATAATTTATTCAAACTTAAACAAGTGAAATTGATCAGCTAGCTAGTGGTTGGGATTTGTATTTGGCGGTGTTGCTGCAGAAGCCAGATGCTTTCCTCTCTCAAAGTGACTATTCTCAGCAAACCTAAGACTTGATTGATGGAACCCTTACTGTACTTCATCCTCATTCTATTCTGAAGTGTAATAGTGTTCTTCATTTATCTCTTTTGATGCTGGAAAAAACATTCCACCCCACTGTGGAAAATGAACAAGACTCATATGAAGTGTGCAAGCTACGATCATTGCACCTATTAAGGAAAGTCCGACTGATGTTGAAAATTTTGAGCTTGAAAAAATATCAACTCTATTAATCTAGAACCAAAGTTTTCACCTACACTAGTTAAGATTGATATAATACCCAAAGCTCTTGAAATTAAATGAATGATTCCAAATGTTGCACCACATGCAGCTTGTGTCCTTACTAAGAACAGAATCATGGACAATACTGCAATTGGAAGTGTGTTGGTTCTACCTAACCATATACAAAAAAATTCTCATAGTGTTTGGAGAATCCATAATGTTCATAGCCTTCCTCTCATTCCGAATAATCTTATCGCAAGATCTTATGCATAACCGCTGAAAGGACAAGCAACTAGGTTTTCCATTCCAAAGGATATAGCAATGATTCCAGCTGTGTGTATCTTTAGGTTGAACCTGTCATAGAAATACTCAGCAATTACATTATCACCTTTTGTACATCAAGTTCACTTGTTATCAAAGCATAAGAAACTATATGAGTTCTATTATGTATAGAAAATTTTAACACCTCTTAACATGCACAACATTTGAGCTTATGACATGCTCTTTTGAAAAGAAGAAAATATGTAGGAAGATGCAGCAGCTTTAAGTGTAGAAAACAAGTGACAAACGGTGCTCCACCTGCTATTGGCCGGTAATGTCGCTTAGTAACTTTTGATTTTTCCCTTGTATAGTTCGTTTCAGGGCCCTGTATCTCCGATCATGAGATTTTGTTTCATGGTCGTGTACTTGTTTGGTCGTTAACCATTGTGGAATTAAAGGATAAGAATGATGAGATAAGACACGACTATGAGCTGAATGAGGCCTATAAAGAAGATCTTCACACTGATAAGGAAAATGAGGAAGAAAATTTCCCAAGTGAAAGCACTTGTTGTTTGACTAAATTTTGCTAAAACATTCTGATGATATAATTGAAGAATCTGCAGAAGAAAAAGATGTCGAAGGAGATGTCCCAGCATGGTGACTCGACATCCTGACTGACTTACTAAGTTAGCAGGTTATAATCTGTTGCAAGAATTAAGGAACAGATCAAGGAATCACAGGATCAAAGATAGAAAGCTCAAGACAACAGAAGACTATATAAGAAGACTTAGACCTAGGATTTTGAAATCGAATGTACCTTTTGTATCACTTGTAACTTTGTAACCTAGTTCTCTTTTGTTGAATAAGGGTTTAGGGTTTGAGAGTCGTCAGCTCTCTTGGAAGTTGTAAGTCTCCACTCTGTAATATGAGATGCAGAGTGGAAGGCATTGGTACAGGGACAGAACCAGAAGCCTTTAGGCAATGGTCTGTCTATTGTTCTTGGACGAAGCTTTGAAGCAAGTCCAAGATGACTTGTTGGTCAAGAAAGCATGACAGAGATTCTGAATTGGCAGAAAACAAAGAAATCACAGTTGGTGATTAAGGGAAGTGAGTGGGGTATCTCATATCAGAGTTCTAAACGTTTGAGTTTAACTTTGGTAAAGATGTTCATTGGGTAGATGTTAGGTATAAAGTTGTAAACGGGGGAGTTTAACTTTGTAACTGTTCTACAGATAGTGAAGTCTTCTTCCTAGATTGGTATCTCCCAGATGTAGGTGAGTTACACTGAACTGAGTTAACAATTGTTGTGTTCTTTATCATTCTGCAGATTTACATTTTCTGTTAGGGTTCATGATAAACATGTTGGATAAGATGTCATGACATCTGTGATTGTGCAGTTCTGATATTCAAGGTATCAGTCTACTGTTGCGCCTCTGAGTTTAAAAGATTATGTAGCACAATGTCTTGACATGTGTTAGGACATCCGCTGTCTGCATAGGCCAGAATTTCATCAAGCGTTTTCGTTCTTGAGGATAGAAATTGAAACTAGGATGATCAATATTGCATGCGCTTCCTGGTGGTGTAGCTAAAAAATCATGCCGCCTTTTGTGCATGTTGATGGCGCAATTGTAGCCTGCATTTGCACACTCATTAGGGCAATCCAAACCATGATAAAAAAAAGGTGGCCCTTCATCCATTTCCTGAATTGATATGCAAAACTAATTCCATGCCATCAGGAATCTGATAAGTGATAATATAAATGGTTCAGTCATTTTCCCCAATATATAGGACAAACTACTATAGAGATACCAAAATAGAAATAATAAACTTTGGCTCAATTCGACTAAAGGTAACCTCAGATTTGCTCAAATTAACCATAAATTTGGTAAAAAATTTATGGGTGAAGAGGATGCTAATAATAGTGGCAGACATCTTTGGCTTTAAAAACAAATTATTATTTTAAAATGTTTGACTCTTGTGAAGCTTTTCATCAAACATTACATGTACATTCTTTCTCCAAGCTAAACTTGAAAAGAGATAGCCTAAAAACAAAAATATAAGATGAATAGAAACAACGTTAGAGCTCTATATCCCATGGCTTTGATGGAGGGTGAATATCACCACTGAACCAAATCACGACGAAGATTGGAATTTGCAATTGAAAACTAAATTCATCAAAACTCATAAAATTTATAGACCTCAAAATTGGAATCTAATGAAACCATAATATGAAAATGAATGAATGGTAAATGGAACTATTGCGGCGTTGAAACAAAAATGGAAACGACGACGATGGAACGAGAAAAGAAAGTGGTAGCGGCGATAAATTGGGTTTTAGTTAAAAGTGTATCGAATTAATAAATAAACAATTATGAAATTTTTAAAATAATGTATTAAATAAGACTAATATGTACTAAAATTATCTTAAAGAAAATAAGTTTGAATTTAAAATTTAAAAATGAATAAAAATAAATTTTGATCAAATTTAAATAAAGACTATTATTAATTTTACAAAATATTTAAATCTATTAAACATTTATACAAAAAAAATTATTTTAAAAGAAAAATATTATGTTTTATTTTCATGGTGACATCTAAGGTGAGGAAGTAATTAAATCCTTCACCGGTGTACCACTAATAAAATACCATTTGATTTAGTAAAAATAATTTAAAAGCTCAGATTTGTTAGAGAAAAAAGTAACACCTATTTCTGCTCCCATTAAATTCCGCCCTCTTTCTCTTTTTTTTTTCAACGAAACTAGATACATAAGTGAGCAAAGATTTATGATTGACCGACACAGTCTTTGCACTACAAATCTTATTTTCTTCTTTTCCTATTCCTATTGAGAGTTTAAATAAAAATTTAAAATTCAAGAGAAATATGAGATCTCTTTAGACAAAAACTTTTATGTTTGCTTTTCTAGTTTCAAATTCCCAAATTTAACAGTTTTTATCAATCTAATGGTATGAGAAGGAGAAGATGAGAGATTTACTGAAATGAATTTTGGAAGAGCGTTCATGACTAGAGATGTAGAACAAGGTCGTATTTAAGGGGCCGGTTACATGTTCTAAACCACCGCATTCTGTTGCCGCCCTACAAATCGCCGACAATGGACGCTCGACTTCATCATGTGGCTTGAGGGACAATACTCTCGTTCTCTCTCCATTCCTTCTCTTTTCCTCATATATGTTGGCCAAACACACTAAAAATTCTAAATGGTTTTCTTTATGTGGTTAGAAGGACTAAAAATACAAATCAAAGGTCATAAATAGAGAGAAGTAACCCAAACTTAAATTAAAAAAGAAATATTCAAAGACAACCATAGGTTAGAGAACCACATGCAATATTTTCTTCTAGATTTGGACGAAGCAGGAGGTGGTAGTGGTAGACGGTAGCGTGATGATGAGAAAAAAAAGTTGAAGGGAAAGGTAAACAAAGCCCTAAAAAAGTAAAGATTAGGTAGGGGAAGACATATGCTGTTACTTTTTCTTCAAACAAATCTAAACCATTAAATTATAGTAAATAGATCTGATGGTAATATTTTTAGTGGTACAGCCGGGAAGGACTTAAATGCTACCTCACCTTAGACTTCACCTATTTTCATATTAAAAATAAATTTTAAAAAATTTTAAGAAGAAAAACCGCGGCAAATTCCGCAGATAGTTTTCCTATGGATTTCTTATGATTTCGAAATGTAGTTCCGTGTTGAAAATGTGAATTCCGTAATAAAAACCGCAGGTATTTTTGTAGAATTGTCTACCAAATACAGTATCGCAGGAAAACATTAAACATTTTCAGAGATTGTAGGAAAAACTGCAGGTATACTTGCGGAACTTTCTGCCTTTGTAATATCCGCAGCAATTTAATTTTTTATTGCCGAATTCGCAACAAAATCCGCAGGTAAACCTGCAGATATATCTTTCTTAGGAAAACTGATTATTTTTAGCAGTGTTATTTTGAAGGAGGGTTTTGTCACTAATTGTAATCCTACGAAGAATTAATCTCTGCAACTATGCAATGACAATATCCAATTTCTATCCCAAAAAACTTAAGATAATGCTGACATGTAAGCTAAAGACATATGTTAAAAAACCTAAAATGAAAATTTTGTATTAAAAAAAACAATGAAAAAAGTAACTATTAACTTTTAATTAAAACTATCAAATAAAAATTCTGTATTTTACTCTTAGCTTGTTCTCTTGGACACTTGTTAACATTACCTTAAAATTAATATCATGAAGAAAAAAAAGTATCAAAGCTTTTAGTTGATAGGCAAGCATAGTTTATTATGTTTCTATTGCAGCATAAATTATTCAGTTTGTAAAAAACTTAAAACTATTAAGTGATGATCAATATTAGGAATCATGTGTCATGCTTCCATGTTGTATTGTTCCATGTCTATCCTCGATTGAAGTATAGAAATCTCCATTTTTAAACAGCAAAAAGATGTCAAAGAAACATGAGTGCTAGAAGATTCCACATTGGGAAAGAAAGAGGAGTAAGTAGAAACGTCGGACCCAGGTATGAATGAATGCAGTCCCCATTTCTTCAGACTAAATAATATTAACACGAGTAATATTCACAATACACTCTTACATTCCCTTTTTTTCCTACTTGGTTAACATTTACATAGAGTCTTGTTTAGGACAAGAGTAATTCAGTATATAATTCAAACAGAGATTTAATGCGAGAACCTTGCCCATAGAGGTATTATAAACGATCAACACACATTGGTATGCCGGTTTTGTTTTTTACAGCTTGAAGTTTCTGAACATATTTTCTTCTGTTGTCATAAAACTGAGATGGTGTGGAAATTTGTTTTTAAATGGTTAGGAATTGAGGAATTTCTTTTAGGGGACGTCATTAATCACTTTTCATTTTGGATGGACGGTTGTGTGAAGAAAAAACTTAATATAGGGAACGCGGCTGGGCTATGGTTATTGGTATGTTGGGTCATTTGGATGTCTAGGAATAACATTATGGTTAGAGACGAATTTTGGGATCTCGATTTTACTAGTCGAGTCGTCTTGTTCTCTTGGTGGTGGATAGGAAAGAAGGGTTCAAATGCTCCTAATTGTAACTATTACACGTGGGTAAAGGCACCTCTTGATTTTTTGTAGGCTCGATTTTAGATAGCGGCCTTTGTGTAATTGTGTAGGGCACTATTTTGTGTCCTATTATTTAATATAATTTTTCTTATAAAAAAAATGTATATTTTTAAGTATTGTTAAAATTCTAAGTACATATTTTATCAGTTTATGATTTCATAAACAAATAATAGAAAACTTGATTAATAAACAAAAAAAAGTAAGTTTGTTAGGATTGTTTTATTTAAGTTGAGTTCTCCTAGACCTATTCTTTTTTTTTTTTTGATGGAAAGACAATTTATTAAGCATGAAAGCCAGACGGCAAAGGAACAGAGTCTAGGCTTGGAATAAGGCCAGTCCAAGTTCTAGAGCCTAAGGATCTGCCAATTCCAACCATCAAATGAGCATCTACATTACACTTTCTGCTAATGAACATTACAACAACATTAGAACAGGCAGCCATAATTTGTTTACAATCTAACACAATAGGGTCTAAAACAATACTGTTACTGATACCATTTAGACAGTCAACTACAAATAGAGCATCAGATTGAATCACAAAGCTGTTAATTCCCAGATTCTTCGCTGTTGGCATAGCCCAACGGATTGCCAAGAGTTCAGCGCTGGCAGGGTCCATCACACTCATCAGTTTCTTGGAACTAGCCAGAAAAATGTTGGATGTTGGGTCTCTAATTACACAACCCATCGCCACTGACCCATCATCGAAACACCCCGCATCGGTTTGTATGATCCATCCTTTATACTTATCCTGCTGCCATCCATTTCGCCCCACAGTTATCTCATTCTCATTCTCATTTCCACCACACTCAATGAAGGAATCCCATATTTCCGCTGCCACCAAACAAGGATCTGGTTTTGCCTTCTTAAACACCACAGCATTGCGCACCTTCCAGGGTTTCGAAAGATAAATGGCAATGATCTTCCCCAGCCTTAGATCCCCTTTCTCCAACGTAACAGCCAGCCAGTCGTGGATATCACCCGAGTCGGGAATACGAATCCCCAGGGGGGGTGAAAAAAGTGTTTTCTTGGCAAAACCGCAACTAAAGAAGAGGTGAGAAGAGGATTCAGTTTCAGCATTGCAAAGGGGGCATATGAGATCAGATGGAATACCTTTCTTTTGCAGGTTGAGTTTTGTAGGAAGGATGTTCTTAGAAAGCCGCCACACCAAATTCTTAACCCTGGGATTAACTTTCAGCTTCCATATGCCTTTCCAGAATTTATGTGAATCATTGTTGGAGGGCCCTGGCTGCTTCTTCTTTCGCTGATCGCCCAACCAATGATAAGTCGTTTTGACAGTGTAAAGGCCACTCCTGTCATGAACCCAAACCCGCTTGTCTTCAGGGAGAAAACCAGAAAGAGGAATGCTTCTGATGTGCATAGCGTCGTGAGCATCAAAGTTTTCCATCAGGATATTATTGTTCCAGCATGCCAGATCATAGTCAATAAGCTGGGCAACTTTCGTCTCAGGATCAAGAGACCTAGCCATCTTCGAAGGTTTGAAGTCAGGAAGCGAAGGAATCCACTTGTCTAAACCAATGCTGATTTTTGCCTCATTCCCAACACGCCAGCAAGTGCCTTAAATCACCAGCTCTTTTGCACTTAAGATACTACGCCACGCATAACTCGGTTTAAAACCAATATGAGCAGACGAAACAGAACCACGGGGGTAATACCTGCCCTTGAAGAATCTTTCAAAAAGGGAACCGTCTTCTTGCATCAGCCTCCATAATTGCTTGCCAAGTAAGCTTGTATTGAAATCTTGAATACCTCTAAAACCAATTCCACCAACCCCTTTAGGATGAGCTAATCTTTCCCAACTCAACCAGTGAATCTTACGCTCCCCATCCTTCGTTCCCCACCAAAATTTAGCTAGCATTGACTCAATCTCTTTACAACAGCTTTCGGGAATTCGGTAGCAGCTCATGATGAAAGTAGGAATAGCTTGGGCCACTGCTTTTATCAGGACTTCTTTGCCTGACCGAGAGAGGAAAGTTTCCTTCCAGCCTTTGAATTTTTTCCACACCCTATCAACAACCAATTTGAACACCTCCTTTTTGGATCTACCCAAGACAACCGGTAAGCCCAGGTAACGCACATGATTATCTACGGACCGGAACCCCAGCTTCTCTCTGACTCTGTTCTTTGTCTCCTCCCCAACATTGCCGCTAAAAGAAACTTCGGATTTGTCACAGTTGACCACCTGCCTAGAAGCCTTCTAATAAACTGAAAGAATGTTGACAATGTTAGATGTCTCCTCCTCGTTTGCTCTGGCGAACAAGAGACTGTCGTCCGCAAAGAAAAGATGTGATATAGATGGGGACTTCCTCGCCACTGACACTCCATGGATGTTTTTCCTACGAGCAGCATCCTTCAACAGACCTGAAAAAACATCTGCACATAGAACAAAGAGATATGGTGAGAGTGGATCTCCTTGACGGAGACCCCTTTCAGGAAAAAAAGAACAGCTAGGTGTTCCGTTCAAAAGGATCTGATAAGAAATGGTGGTAATGCACTTCTGAATAAGAGAAATCATGGGCTCAGGAAACTCCAGACTTTTGAGTGTTTCGACCACAAAACTCCATTCCAGCCTGTCATATGCTTTCGACATATCAAGTTTCAGTGCCATGTTACCCTTTCTCCCTTTCTTCTTGTGTTTCATCCAATGGAAGCACTCCATTGCTATCAATGCGTTGTCCGTTATGAGTCTCCCACGGATGAAGGCACTCTGCTCTTCACTAATGATGTCTGGCAAAAAAACTCTTCAATCTATTTGCAATTGTTTTGGTTACCGCTTTCATAAAAACATTGCACAAGCTTATGGGTCGAAAGTCCATCGGTAAAGACGGGTGCTTCTTTTTAGGTATAAGGGTGATGAAAGTGTTATTGATGGGGCTAGGGTCTTTCTGGTTATTCAAAATGTCAAGGGCATAACGACTAACATCCTCACCCACGATAGCCCAATATTTCTGATAAAAAAGTGCAGGAAGGCCATCAGGCCCCGGGGATTTTGTAGGATGCATTTGGCGAATGGCTTCATACACTTCTTCCTTCAAAAATTGTTTTGAGCAAAGCAATTTGTGAGCTTCAGTTAACCTGCCAGGAACCAAGGAACAAATTTCTAGATTCTCGGGGCAAGACGAAGAGAAAACACCCTTGAAATAACTTATAAGGATTTTTTCACAGGCTTTATCCCCTCTCCTCCACATCCCATTACAGTCCTTTAGCCTTTTGATCGTGTTGGTACGCCTTCTTTGGTCTGCTTTGTGATGGAAGAATTTGGTGTTGCGATCCCTGTCCATCAACCTCATTGCTCTACTTCTCTGTCTCCAACGGGTCTCCTCAATCTGCAGCAGGGAGTCTCTCTGTCTAACTGCTGATTTGAATTGTGAAATATCATTACCATCCTTGGACCATCTCTTATCTTCATTAAGAAAATCTTGAAGTCTAACAATTTCTTTCCTAACCGTGTTGGTGCGTAATTCTTTGTAGCAGTGTTGGAGCTCTTTCATTGATTTAATTTGTTGCTGGAAAGACATGGTGTTGCTCCTCTAATACTGCTTTATGAGATCTCAACAGTTATCTTGCTTTGCCCAGGCTTCTTCAAAGCGAAACAGGTACTGCCTTCTATCAGTCTCAAATTCCATTTGAATAAGGATCCTAATCGCTGCATGATTAGAACAGTGCCTTTCAAGATGGACTACCTTGGTTAGTGGGAAGTATTGTCTAAAACCAAACGATGTCAAAGCTTTGTCGAGCCTACACTGAATGTTGTTTTTGCCTTGCCTGCCATTGGTCCAAGTGAAAGGGTAGCCCTCAAAACTTGCTTCCTCTAGTCTGCACCTATCAAGAGTTTCCCTTCCCCAGTAGTGTTGAGAACCTGTTCTGCAGTTTCCACCTACTTTATCAGAATCCCACAGCGTGTCATTGAAGTCCCCAAAGAGAATTAAATTCTCCCCACTGACTTCACACAATGATTGTACCAAAAGTCAAGTGTTCTTTTTATTTACCTCCTCAGGATAACCATAGATTCCTGCAAAAGACCATGTGCAATCCAAATCTTCAGGATGGACACTTCCAGCAATGTGGTTCTGAGACTTAGAACTAATTTGGGTTTCAACTGTATCATTCCACCAGAGACATAGCCCACCTGCTCTATCTCTTCCCGAGCCTTTGCAATTAACTGTAACCTCAGAGCTAAATCTACATTGATTCCTGATTCTAATTAATTCTTCTTTTTTGAGCTTGGTTTCCATGAGAAAAACAAGCTGGGGACGTTCTACCTGAATGAGCCATTTAAGGGCTCGAACTGCACGAGGGTTCCCCAGGCCCCTGCAGTTCCAGCTTAATATTTTCATTGGGATAGGCGGTGTTGGTTCTCCAACACCACCTCTGGTAAAATGTTTGGACTTTCGCTCACTGTTACCTCTTGTTTCCTCTTCTTTTCGCCTACTGCATCTTCCTCCAAAGGGCCTTCAGTGATCATAACATCAACCAACTGTCTCTTGGAGATCCTTGGTTTGGGAAGTTTGCTTGTGCCTTCTTTCTGATCTCTCACTGTTTTCCTTCTTGTCCACTTCCTCTTTTGGGGGCCTTCAGTACCTATAGCAAATGTTGGGTTTTTCCTCTCGTTTGATAGAATGACGGCTCCTAATGACTCAGCCACAGTTTCCACATCCACCTTCTTACTTGAATCTTTGTCACTTCCTTTGGATTTTCCTTTTTGTTGTTTCAGAACCACCAAGTCTTGTTGCACTTCTGGATCTTCTCCTTTATTTCTCCCAGTTGTATCACATCTACTTTGGCTTAAGGAGGCGTTGAACAGGTCTTTGCTGCATAGACTGGAACTGGATTCTTTCTTCTTGTTTTCTTCCGTCGCCTTAGGGAGGGGAGAGGCTCGAAGCCATTGGCCAAACGACAAGTCTTGTTCTTCTAACTCCTCAAAACCTTCCTCGTTTAGTTCCTCCACCGCCTCGCAGTCTTTGATCTGGTGGCCCATCCTTCCACAAACGAAGCAGAAAGTCGGCAATCTTTCGTATTTAAAGTGGATCCTAAGGTTCTTCTCTTTGAATTTGACAACTGTACCTCTCTTTAGAGGTTCTTTGAGATTGATGACAACTTTAACGCGTAGGAACCTTCCGTTTCTATGTGCTTCTTTCGCATCCATTTCTTCGTATCTACCTATGATGTTGCCCAGCTTCCTTGCCATTGCTTTCGATCTAAGATTGAGTGGGAGTTCATAGATTCGAACCCAAAACGGACTGTAATGCATGTTTAAATCAGACGGTTGTTCATCACCTGAGATCCGATTGAGAACTAGTAGCGATCTGTCAAAGCTCCATGGACCCCCTCTGAGAACATTTTCCAGATCCCGTTTTGTATTGAACTTGAAGACGAATAGGTTTTTGCTGAGATCTTGGAATTCCACTGGATGTTTCAGTTTCCATGAGTTAATCATTGTCGACTTGAATGCTTTTGAGTTAAAATTGCTCTCCGTCCAGAGTTTCCCTGCTAGTGTCCGTTGAAATGAGTCGTCTGCGCAAACCTCGTCTTCCTCCGCTGTTACGCCCGCTTCTTCCTCCTTTGAGAGGGTTATCGTCTTCCATTTCTCCATATTTAGATAGATCCGGTTGAGGTTGCCAAGGACTTGACCGGAGAATGCGAAACAAACCTGACCCCAGGCAGGTGAAAAGTCCAGAAAACTGGAAAGGAAAAGGTCACCACAAACCAAGAAAGGGTAGGGTGCGAGAAACCACGATGAGACTCTAGAGAGAGAGAGTCTGACTTCTCTCTAAACAGTCACGTGAGTCTCCTAGACATATTCTTTAAAAAATGAAATAAAAGGATATTTAATGATATTCATCTTAAAGTTACTCAAACTACTGATAAAGTTAACAAAATACAAAGTTTGATTAATGATTTAGGTTATATTAACTAGAAAAAAAATTCAACTTCTCTTAAATGAGATATTGCATATATTGAACCAGTTTTGCAGGAACGAAGTAATGAATAAGTGATTGAGTACAATAAATAATGAGCATGTTTGTTTTTTTTTTTTTTTTTTTTTAATCTATAGTATTCAAATTTTTTATTAAAAAAATTATAAAAAAATTTTGTTAAAAAAATTACAATTTTTTTTAAAATTCAAATAAAAATTTGATTTAAATAATTTCATCCTTTTTCTATAACTATTTTCGATATCAAAATTTTGTAATATCACTAAATTTATAACTATTTCAAATAATTTTTCATAAAAATCATTTTTGAGTAGCCTGGAATTCACTTAGGAGAAAAGTCAACTAAATGTTAAATGAACTTCTTCCATCTTTGTTGACCCAGCAGGCAACAACATTTAAGGTTAACTGGTATTTTTGGCTTAAACTCCTAGCCTTAGGGCTAGGGGCCTTGGTATTAGTTTGACCTTGTCTGTCCGTTGTTTTCTTCTTGGTTTGTATGTCGCCTGCCTATCGTTTCTACCTGTAGTGTTTTTGTTCGGTTGACCCTATGGATTGGAAGACGGTTAATCGTAAAAAACAGTTGATGGGTGTTCCTAGATTCTCAGTCTGGAGGGAGAATGGTGGTAAAGGTGCTATTGTTGGAGAGCCTTTGACCTCTTTCTTTATATCAGACTTCCCGGATAACTTTTTCGCTAAGGATTTATTTGAGATTTTTAAGGTGTATGGTGTTATCTCTGAGGTATACATCCCTGGTAGGAGGGATAAAAGAGGTATGAGGTTTGGTTTCGCCAGGTTTAGGAAAGTTCATGACCGGAGGATTATGGCGTCGAAGCTTGATAGTATTTTTATCGAAGGTAAAAAATTGCATGCAAATGTTCCGCGTTTCCTTTTTGATGCCCCAGTACCTAAGCTTGATGTCCATGTGAGTAAAGTCTCAGCTGTCCGCAAGGATAGTGGGAGAGAAGGTTTTAGAGTTGTCCCAAAGTTTCTTTTGCCCAAGCGGTCAACAAAGGCAATTTTAGCCGGTATGGCGAGTTGCAGGAGCCTTTATCCACTTCGACTCGTATCAAGATTGATATCCTTGTCCCCAAGAGATTTAACAAGGCTTTTGTGGGAGTGGTGCTAGAAGATCATAATCCATTCTTGCTACAACAGTCTCTATACGAAGAAGGTTTCTTTGACATTTTAGCTACTCCTCTTGGAGCTAGCAAATGTTTATTAGAATCTAAAAATACTGTTGGTATCCAACAGTTTATTGTGCAATATAAATCTTGGTGTGACTCTTGGTTTTCAGATCTCAAACCTTGGTCAATCGGGGAGGTTGATTTTGTGAGACATGTGTGGGTTAGATGCTTGGGCCTGCCTTGTTTTGCCTGGAACAACGATGTGTTCTGTTGTATGGTTAAGAAGTATGGCTCTTTCATCAAAGTTGATGATGATACTTTGAAGAATTCTAGGTTCGACGAGGCTAGGATCCTTATCAAAACCAGTTGGAGGATCATTCTGAATGAGGAACTGGTTCTTGATATCAACGATTCCTCATTCACTGTTTCATTGTCTGAATGCTCCCTGAAGTCTGATGTTGGTTACTCGGACGTAGGGGGCGAGGATGACCAACTTTCTGATTATTCGGGTTCAGAAGGTAGTGACGAAGACTGCTCTTGGTCTCCTAGGGGCGCAGCAGAAGTAGCAGAGTCTTGTCATTCTAGCCCTAGGGAGGTTTCCAGCAAAAAGGTTTTTAAGAGCTTTTCTGCTGGTGCGGGTAGCTTCTCAGGTTCCTTACCTTCCTTTGTTCCTGATTCATTGGGAGTAGTGGCAGATAGAGCCTGTGGCGATAGTAGTAGGGCGGCCGACCTTCTCGATAAAGTCAATCCTGCTTTAGAGGATGCTCCGTTCGATGTGCCTCTTGTCCTGTCAACTTTCCTTGCTGAGGGTATATCGAATCCGGTTATTGATTTGGTTACTAAGGATGTTGTGGGCCTGCCTATGTCTAATGTTGTGGGCCCTGATAGTTTTGACCCAATTATCTTTCCCCCTGGTGGGCCTTTGAGGCGCTTTTCTGGACCCAAACCCAGAAAGAAAAAACCTCTAATTGAAATTTACAAGTCCCAGTTGCCTTTCTCTCCTTCGTTCTATTCGTCCTTAATCAATGCATCCCCGTCTGTTTTGTTGAAGCGTGTTCCATCTAAACCTAGGATTTCCCCTTCTCTGACTAAGAAGTCTCCCCCGGAACTGCCCCTTAATGCAGATGTCGATGAGCTCTCCGTTATTCCTGAGAGTGCTTTCTCGATTGATGATTCAGACATCTGCAGGAGCAATTCTAGATGTAAGGCGCAGTTGGATAGTGTCCCTAGGAAGATGATGGAATCGCTTAAACTCTTGGGTATCGATGTTGATGTTGACGACGAAGCTTTTGAGAGGACTATCAAAGACTATGAAACGCATGACAGAGACGAATTCTCTCGCAGGAAGGTTGATGGAATGGTGTGAAATGATTTTTACTTCCTATTATGTTCGTGGGTGTATCTTACCTCTCAAAAGTAGGTGTATTCAAGGTACTCTGTTGAAAGGTTTATTGAAGATGTTGCTCATCTTTTTTTTTTCAAGTGCCATAGGTCTGCTATGGTGTGGAATTTGGTTTGTGTTTGGTTGGTCATTGAGCGCATTTTCGATATAGAGTGATGTTCCCATGGGTTGGCTTGGGTATTAAGATTAAGAGGTAGATGTAAGGAGAATTATATATTTGTTATTTTGTGTTTTTCTTTTGTTGGAATATTTGGAGGCTTAGGGATAATATTTTGTTTAGGGATGAGGTTTGTATTGTAGAGTTGATCTTTTACGCTATTGTAGGGACTTCTTGGTCTTCATTGATGTTTGGTAAGAGAGGAATAGGCAGTACTGTAGTTTTTATGATTGGAACAATCCTCTTTAGATTTTTGTAGTAGGCTGCCCTGTTGGGTTCTCGAGGGATTTTCCAGGTTTCTTTCTTTTCTTGTATGAAGGTTAGAGATTTCCTTAATCTCTCTTTATTGTTTTTGCCTATCAAAAAAAAAGGAAAATGCTAAGTGTTAGCATTTTGTTGACATAAGTCGACAGGATTGGTACATCGATATGTGTGTTGCGACTAACATTCTGAACTAAGGTTTGGAAGAATCTCAACAACGGGTCTTGAGATATGGTTTGGAGGAGTCTTAGGAATAGATCTGAGTAATCACTCGACACGATGTCAAGGTCATAACCTTTGACGAGCTTCAATGACTTAGAAGATTGAGGAAACCAAAGACTGAAGAAGGGACTTAGTATTGCTAGGAACCACCTTCGACGAGCAGGTAGTTATTGGTAGTTAAGAGCAGTTAGAGAACGTGAGATAATGTTTTTCAACAGTTTTTATGTACTGATGATGTGGCAGTGCATTAGAAGATTAAGTTGCATGTCTTTAAAAACGTGTTGATTCTTTAGGAGTGAACTATCGGAAACATTTATTTTTAGTATAGTATATATAGCAATCTCATATGTTGTAATCAAAGTTGCAATTTTATATACTTTCTCTATAGAACTGGAGTTACCAAGCTGGAGCGTGAAACTGTTTGTGAGTGATATGTGAATTTGTGTTCCTTTCATTTTATTAATTATATTTATGTTTCCTTAATTAAAACATATTTTATTTTTTTCATTTACTACATTTATTTAATGATGTTTATTGTAAAGTTATTTTACTTTAATTCAAACTTTATTGTCTTTAAAGTTTGTCGTTATCTTGTCTGCACACACACATTCATAGTCACTGCATATGCATATTTTATTGTAAACGTGTTTGTATAGAATTGCTCCCGAGATTTTTCGAGTTAATCTCACACTTTGAAACTCATGATTGTTCGCTAAAAACACCTACAAACAAATTGGCACGCCCAATGAGACAATGTTGTGCAAAAATATTTTTCTTTTGCAATAAACTATCGTATTATCTACACTTTTGTTCTTTATGAAATGTTTTCAATGTCCAGATCTTATGCATTTGAGAAGTGGTAGGATCTTAGAAAAAATGGTTAACCCAACGAATACTTCTCATACCCTAAACTAACTGTCACCACGACGGTTGGTACAACAGGGACAACAAACCATGTCGGAGTCACAGGCCCAATTTTATCTTCGGTAATGACGTCAACGCAAATACTAGAAGTACGTAGTAGATGTTGCACCATCAGTAACAACTGTTCTAATTACTTCACCCAGGCCTACTTCGATAGTTTGGTAGACCTTAATCTCCCATACGTCCCAAGTTTTATTTTACCCTTAGTTACTAGGGTATTACCCATATGGCATGCCAACTGACATAATAAGGAGAAATTACAAACTTAGCAATTGTTTAAAAAACCATCAATATTTGATGAAGGAAAAATCAAAAAGAAAAACCACCTGGTTAACAAAGTTATCATCAACAAACAGGTCCACCAAAGCTATTACCAACATCTTCAAAAGTTTGAAGTCCACAGGTAATGAGGCCCTATAGAAAAACCAGACGAAAGTTACTAGCTCAAATAAAGAAACATTTATTCTCCTATAATATCCATACGATACATAGAGTCATAATAACTTTCGAGAGCATTACAAAACCCTAAATCAAAAAATAACATAAAACCTTAAAAACCTAAACACAAATGGTAAAATCCAAAACCCTGAAAATACATTTAGCTTTTAAAAAATCCCTGACGATTTTGTCCCGTTCAAGATAGTTGTTAAATAAAATACATCTATCAACAACTAAGAGTGTGAAATGAACAAGAAATCGAAAGAATAAAGGGGGAGAGATGTAAGGTTTTGTTTAGATGATTAATTTAATTGACAAAGAAAACAATCAAAGAATTGGTGGTTGTAGATGAACAAGAACTTGAGGTGCGACTGGAGACATATAACAACACCTTGAATGAAAGTTCTCTCACCGGAGCTGTTGTTCTATGGCTTTTATTGTGCATGTGTGTTGGAGAAACGAAGATGAATTGACACCTAGATATGGATTAAATGGTGCATATTAGAAAACATAAGTAATTGGACCAGGTGGGTTTGTGTACCCACAGTTATATTTTAATGAACCGACTTGCCCATTACAATACGCCTTAGACCGCACTATTGGGCCCGTCCAACCGCTGGCCCATCTGAAACAAAGTTTTTGGTTGTTTCCATCCAGTTTTTGCGGATTAGGCCGGTTTCTAGGTCTTTGTCCATCTCTACCCATACTCAACTATTTCACCTTAGAAATTAAATCAATGATTCCCTTTTTCTTTCACCTGTTGTAACGCCCTAGTGTCCTATTTAGGCATTTTGTACTCTAAAACACAAAATTGTCCTATATAAGAAAATTGTAAAACCCAATCATCCTTATCGTATATTGCAGAAGGATTTTAATGGAGAACAAGAGTTTGAAATCGCTCATAAAACTTTATCGGGCGATGAAGTTTATCAATGACAAGAACACCTTATTGTTGTCTTTGGAACAAATAAAAAAGGTCACGTTGAGAGAAATACTTGTAAAAATAGATTGTGCTTATTCTTTAATGCTACATGCGTAATAAAGTTCTTGATTTCAAAAAAACATATGAATTAGAAGATGAGGCTGCAATAATCTTGTGTCAATTGGAGATGTATTTTCCTCCATCATTTTTTGACATTATGGTTCACTTACTTGCTCATCTAGTCAGAGAAATCAGATTTTATGGTCTATTTTATTTAAGGTGGATGTATCCAATAGAGTAATACATGAATATCTTTAAAGGATATATGAAGAATCATCACCCACTGGAAGCTTTGTTCGTTGAAAGGTACATCACAGAAGAAGTTGTTGAGTTTTGTTCAAACTATTTATCGAAAGTAGAGTCTATTGGAATTTCAAAGTCTCGTCATATTGACAGATATGGAGGTAGAAGTACTCAAGGTTTAAATGTTAATTCAATGGCTCGAGATGCAGTTCTTCAAGAACATTTTTATATATTAAATAATCTTGATGAAGTTCAATCTTACATAGCTACTTACAAAAGACTTATGAAGAAAAAAATATCCCTAATGAGTGATAAATGGTTGTTGACAAAGCATAACAAGAAATTCATAAGTTAGTTTAATGAAAGGATTTCTAATGATAATAGTGCATCCTATATAATTAAATGGTTGTCGTACATACCAAATTTAATGGGATAACTTGGACTGCATACAACATTAGTAATTTTTCCTTTTACACAAAAGCAAAAAATGATCGTTGTACAATGCAAAATAACGGTGTTATGATTGAGGCTGAATCCATGTATTTCTCTAGTTTGAAAGATAAGAATCCTATATTTTAATCTAAAGCGTTATATGGTGTCATTTAGTAGATTTTGGAGATTGATTATGTTATTTTCAAAGTTCCATTATTTAAATGCAAGTGGGTTCCCAATAAAAATACTATACAAACTGAAGAGTTAGGATTCACATGAGTTGACCTTAACAAGGCAACTTATATGACTGAACTATCCACTTAAGCAAAACATGTTTTTATGTGATAGACCCATCAGACTTATCGAGTAGATGGTCAACTGATCTCCAAGGAAAATAATTTTCTCATAGTGATGAAAATTTTGATATTCCTTCCACTCTTTCTTATGCAACACAAGTGCCTACTTCATATGAAGAAGTTGATACTTGATAGAGATGATGTGCATGCTATTCCTAACGATCATGAAGAAGGCGTGTGGGAAAATTAACAAGTAAGTATTTTTTATTATTTATTCATATTTTATTGTAAGTTATAATTTCTAAGGTTATTTACTAACAAGTATTATTATTTGAAATTATAGGTGTTTAAAGTCAAGACATCAAGATGGAAGACACCAAGATATTATTATTTGATGTAATGATGTGTAAATTGTAGGTTATTTTGTGCCATTTTGGTTTTGATGTAAGATATAATTGTTGGTTCTTAATGCAATTTTGGGTTTGATGTAATACAATTTTTGGTCTGATACGATTCACAAATGGGTATGTTGTTGTTTCTGGTCTAATACGATTCAGAAAAATTAAGGGTAAAAAATTGAGAATTATGTAAAATTAAAAAATATATATTAAAAAAACAAATAATTTCACAAAGATTATTTAATGCAACTGTTGTTATAGGTAGAGCGTTATCGAGAATAATAAACGCAAAAAATGAATTGCTAGGTATCGAACTCAGATCCTATAAATATTTCACTACGGTTGTTAAATACAACTGTGGTTATAGATATCACGCTTTCTAGTTTACTACAACAAACAATAGACTGTGGTTATAAATAACACACTTACAATCACACGCTCCTAACAACGGACATAAAACCGGAATTATATGTATTTCACTACCATTGTCATATGTATCACTATGCCAAAAATCGTTTTTAGCAGCACTACAAAGACATCTCTTTTATCACAAAGCGCTGCTATATGTTGTGAAAAAAATAAGCACTGCTAAAGGTCGTACCTAGGCCACACTTTAGAAAGCGCTTTTATAAAGCGCTGCTAAAGGTATAACCATAGAAAGCGCTTTTATAAAGCGCTGCTAAATGTTAACCTTAAAAAGCACTTTTGAAAAGCGCTGCTAAAGTCCTTAAATTGGCCCCCCATTTGAAAGCGCTTTCTGAAAGCGCTGCTATAGGCCAATGAAAAAAAGCACTTGCTAAGGAAAAAGCGCTGCTAAATCTAGCACCTAAGAAAGCGCTTTCCAAAAGCGCTGCCTTAGGTTATTTATTAATTAAAAAATAAAAACACCACATTTTCAGAAGAGCTCTAATCATTTTTTCTAATCATTTTCACTCTTTTCTCTCTCGCGACTGTTCTTCCTTTCTCCGACCGCTACTGTACTTTCTCCGACCACCATCATTCTCCGACCGCCACTATACTTTCTCCGACCGCCATCGTTCTCTCTCGCGTCTGCTATTTTCGTTTTCGTTCAAAGAAGAAGAAGCGAAAAATGAAGTAGAAGAAGAGGTATCTACCATTTTTGTTCTCTCTCGCCACTGTTGTTGTTGAATGCTACTTCTATTGTTGTTATTGATACAATGTTGGTTCTGTAGTTGTTGTTGATACGATGTTGATAAAATGTGGTTCTGTATTTTCTGAATGTGGTTCTGTTGTTGTTGATACAATGTTGGTTCTGTTGTTGTTGATACAATGTTGGTTAGAATGTTTGTCGTTCCGTAACTCTCACACCATGTGTTCGGTGAAATGCTTGAACCAAGTTTAAAATGCAGTTCGGTTATGAGCTTTTAAGTTAGTTGTGTAGTTAGTTTTAAACGGTTAGCATGAATATTGAAAAATCTGTTTTGTGAAATTGTTGTATGTGGAGTGTAGTTAGCTTGATTATGTTTGCCATCATGTTTTGCTTGTGTATTAGCTATTGCGAATATGAGTATTTGCTAACTGCTATGAGCTTGTGATGAGTGAACTTGTGAAATTAGTTTATTGCACTCAGCTTTGTTATGGCTTAATCTCAAATTCTGTTATGGCTTGCAAATGTGAAAAAGTGTTGTTCTTCTTGGTCTGTTGCTTAGTAAAACAAAATGGAATTGTTATGCCTTTGAAAATTTGTTATGAGTTAGTTATCAGGTTGTTGTAGTTACTTTGTCACGAGGTCAGCTATGAAATTGTTTGCAAGGGTGTTTAATTTGTGATATATTATGTTGGTGATTACTTTGTGAATTTGTTATAGGGGTTACTTTTGAAGAGTGAAAGTCTGATCGTTTACAAGAATCTTACACTGTGTGGGTTTAGAAGTTGCTTACTTCTCTACAGGTAAAACCATGTGAATGAACTGCTTTGAATGAACTACTATGATGGATGCGCATTACTTGCAATGATTGGGAACTAACTTATTGAATTTGCTATATATAGGGGTTACTTGTGAAGTGTGAAAGTCGAATTGTTTCCCTACAGGTAAATAGTTTTTATTTTGTTTTTGTTTAGCTTAATTAGTAAAACCATGGATAAGAAATGGATGTCTTCTAGTCGATTGTCGAAAGAGTACGAGAATGGGGTATCAGAATTCGTTAAGTTTGTTGTTGCGCATGCCAAAAACCTGAGTCAAATGAAATGTTCTTGCTTGAATTGTTGTTATGGAAGTTGGGTTGACGCGGATCAGTTGGCATCGCATTTAAAGAGGCATGGAATTGATCAAAGGTATACATGTTGGAATTTGCATGGTGAGAAAAGTAACGGGAATGTTGAACCGGGGGATAGTACGATCTATGCTTCAAACGACAATGGCACAGATACATATGATTGTGATCGAGTTGAAGAGATTGCAGAAGCACTTGAAGAAGATCTTAAGGATTGTCCCAAAATGTTTGAGAGGTTGGTAAGTGATGCAGAGAAACCGTTGTATAATGGTTGCACTAAATTCACAAGATTGTCTGCGGTATTAAAGTTGTACAACGTAAAGAGGTACATTGATATATATGCATCAAAAATGTTAATTCTATAATCCAAATTCAAAAGCTTCATGATTACTAAGTTTATGACTTATATGATTTTCAGATTCCAACACAAGAGGTGCAACAAGGGAGCAAGAACAAGAAGCCAGTAGTAGCCAAGGAAAAAAAAAACATTTATTTCTCGATTTCGGTTGTGCCTTGAAACAATTGTAGGCATAACGGATTTGATGGAAGGTGGTATCTGTGAAATACCTATGGAAGCAGGTATTTTTGGGTTTGCCTATTCATAAACAATTGTCAAAGATCACGTAGTAGGTGCATTAATGACCAACATTGATATAGAGAAGTTGTATCTTTTACCATATAATACTGGCCATGGGTAAGATTTTCATCCTAACTTCCTTTATTATAATCTTTCGCTTTTTTACGTTGTATATAACATTTCCATCTATACTTTTGTTTTATTTTATAGTGGACACTGGTTGTTGCTTGCGATTAATCCGATAAAAGAAATAGTCTATTATCTGGATTCGCTAGAGGGTGATCAAACAAAATACCCGGAGATGAAGAAGATGATTGATACGTAAGTGATGCGATTGTTCTAAATATTCGTGTGTGTATTTCTTTATTTATGTGAGATTGTTCTAAATGTTCGTTTATAATATGATAGATCCATAAAAATATTCCGATCACAACGACAAGCTCGGGTACCAAAGACCAAAGCAAACAACATTAAATGGATAAGAGTGGAGGTATGATTTGTTATTATAATAGTAATGCTACTTGATAACACAAGTCATCTATGATACTTATTAATACTTTTTTCTATGTGTAGTGTCCTCGGCAGCGTAATGGTATCGATTGTGGTTATTTTGTCTTGAGATTCATGAAAGAAATTATTCATTTGGAACAAATAGAGATTCCAAACATGGTATAGATTTATATATAAGTTATGATTTATTTTAAGATTTATTATCGGATATTTCATCTAATTAATTACTTTTAACTAAATCATGCATATTATGTTAAATGTAGTATTTTGATGAATTCAAGTGTGCCACCTACACGAAAGACAAATTGGAAGAAATAAAGGAGGATTGATGTCAATACATGGTTGAAATGAGAATTTGTTAGTTTTAGAAATTGTGTTAGGTTTATGGAAGGTGTTGTATATATAGGTGATGGATATAGTGTATAAGGTTTCGAATTGGTGTATGGAATTGGTGTTGTATAGTTTGTATTGCGTTATATATATGTAATGATTGTTTTGGTGTTGTATATATAATGGTTTTTACGGTTTATGTGTTAAATTTTAATCGTATAAAGAAATATTGTTGAATTATAATGCTATAAGGCCTATGTGTTGAAATATAATGGTATCAAAGGTCATGTGTTGAATGATTATGAATTTTGTTAAATTATACAGGTTAAATTATACAGGTTTAATAATTGATTTTTTTTATATAAAAAAAGGCTTTTTAAAAGCACATTTATAAAAGACAACGTTTTCTAAAAAAAACGCTGCCTAAAGAAGGGTCATGGCGTATACATATGACAGCGCTTTTAAAAGCTCTGCTAAAGGAGGCATACGAAAGCGCTTTTCTTTGAAAAAGTGCAGCCTAAAGGGGGACCTTTAGCAGCGCTTTAAAAAGCGCTGCTAAAGGGGGTCCTACGAAAGCGTTTTTCTTTGGAAAAGCGCTGCTATATGGGGGTCATACGAAAGCGCTTTTAAAAGCGCTGCTAAAGGGGGTCCTAAGGGGGACCTAAGACAGCGCTTTTAAAAGGAAAAAAAGTGTTGTCTTTACCTTTAGCAGCGCCACCTTTGGCATGCTTAAAAGCGCTGCTAAAGGAAAAAAAAACGCTGGTAAAGGTCTTCTTTGGCGTAGTGTATGTTTCGTAGTAGTTTATGTTGTTGCAAAACCCACAAAGTTTGGTTTGGATGATTCTCATGAATAGATTCAAAAGATCAAGATCACCATTTCCTTCAAGAACGTCAAAAAGGCCACTAAAGTTTTTCACATCTACTAGAAAATATAATCGTGGAAAAGGTATCTTTTAAATCAATTTTTATAAATATTTATTTTTTTTTATTAATTTATAGAGATTTTATTATGATTTGATTATAGATAGCCATTTACAAAAAGATTACAAATAGGGATATTGAAATAGTTTATTTTAGATATTATTTGGATTATTTTATAAATTAAAACATGATAAGGTGTGCCCCTGAATATGCCCTGATTCTAGTTTTTAGATGTTATTTTAATTGTAATTTAAAAACATCGTTGCGAATTGGCGTGCTTCTCCATCTAAAGGTTTGTGTAAGGTGCTTCTCCATCTATTGATTTGTACTGTTTCGTCATATGATAGGTTGTGCTTCACCTTTCGAATGACAATTATTTGGAAATTTTAATTGGCATAAGAAAGAGGATTAAAATTTAAAAGATTGTTTGTGTTTTCAAACTTTGTTTTCAAAGGCAATCAATTGTGTAAGTTTTTTTATTTATGATAAACACTTTCGTACCTTTGGATTTAGTTGGATATATACTAGCACTCTCAGCTAATGAAAATATCATATTCATTGTCATGTCACTTTTTATATATGTTTTATTTAAAAATAAATTAATATTTTAAATCAATTTCCATTAAAAGTATCGATACTCAACTAACTTCAAAATTTACCTTTATTTTAATTATTTTTTATAGTCTTGGATGACATAATGTTCTTTAACAAGCATAAACAATTCACTTATGGAGTGGAATTATTATATTTTTCGATTTTTTGAGTATTTATTTATCTCATGTGTGTTACAGGGCTTTCTCTTTTCATTTTGTTTTGTTGCAATTGATTATATGAGTGTATTTATGTATTTACCTCATGTGTGTTGCAGCGCTTTCCTCTTTTATATAGAAAGTGATGAATCATTTGAAAGAGTATTTTTAAATAGTAAGAAATTTCTCATAATTCTCATAAACTTCATTACTTTCACTTATTTATGGCTTTAAGAAAACAATACTTTCCTAATTTTCTTATAAGTAATTTAACTAAAGTTATACTAAAGGTTATATGTAGGTACACCAATAATAGATGATTCGATTAATTAATGTGTTGTTTATAAATGATAGTCGTCATTACGTGAATTTTACTAGCAAATTTAGATGAAATCATTGAAATAATGAGTAAAAGTCAAGTAATATATAGAAGAATATAGCAAAAACTATTAATAGTTGCAAAGTATGAACCTTAAAAAATTTCTAAAGAAATTGTGAAGAAACTAGCATTTTTCAGCACAATTTATAGCATGACGTTTATTTGATAATTTGATCATATATGGAGTTTTGTAACTCGGATTGAGACGGACTTTTTGTAAAAGAAGGCTTAAGAGGAGATCAATCCCCTGAAGTTATTTTGCACGTAATACTTACAATTGTGGCGAGATGCTGACCATTGTGACGCAGTGGGGCATTGTTCTAACTTGCCATAATTGCTATAAAAAGGCCTTTTATGTTACTTTTTGGGGAGTTCTGAAAACTGGATATAAAGTTACAGCTAGGAATACTCAAGAGGCGGATTTTGAGTGTATTGGAGTCATTGGAGAGCTATTTTCCATAGATTATGATGATGAAGACTTATCAACTCATGGTATTTGTTAATTTATCAATGAGTAGCTAAGTTTTTCTATATTAGGTCTTTTTGAGATAAACCTTATTTTAATCTGTTTGATCATATGTCTGTTTGAGAATTATTGAATATTATTATTATTATTATTATTATTATTATTATTATTATCTTATTTAATTGTTCTTGAGTTTAATGTTTTTTGTTCGTTTACAAGCGCACAAATCGATATTGATACATTGGGATTTCTGATCGCTAGTCTACGTATCTGACCTAGGGAAAATTATCCAACTTAGTAATTAACTAGGAATATGTTATTATAAGTTATTGCTTTTGAATTAATGTTCGTAGAACGCCTAATTTAACTCTAAATTGGTCTAAGTAGGGAATTATTATGTAGGTTAGTGAGTTGTAGACCAAGGATGTATGTAACGCCCCAGTTTTTGTCAGTTTTTATTTAATCGAGTCGTTTTGATTATTTTATTATTATTTTATTTTATTTTCGACTTTTATTTGGAAATATGTTAGTTTTCAATGTTGTGATATTTTATCGGGTTTTGGGAACATTTGCGAGATATTTGAGTGTGGGGGTATTTTGGTCATTTCATGGTATTTTTCATTAAGTAGAAAGAATAGAAAATAGAAAGAGAGAAAAATAGAGAGAAAGAAAAAGAGAAGAAGGAAAAAGGGAAGAAAAGAGGAGAAGAGAAGAAAAGTGAGAAAATCTTGGAAAATCAAAGAAATCAACTTTTAGAATCGATTTAATCGGGTAAGAGTGCGAAACTCAGTTATTGTATGCTTGTATATGATTACGTATGTGTGTTTGTGATTGTTATTGGATTGAAATGATAAATATAACAAAAATCATAATGTTTAGAAATTGGTAAAAATTGATCCAAGTGTGTCTAAACTCATGTGGAGTGTGTTCTTTGTTGTTTATACATGTTGAATATGTATTGTTATACCTCAAATCGGTGTTTTTCTGAGTATTGGATGATGATTTGGAGGAATTTGGGTTGAAACCCGTAGCAGCAAGTTCTGCAGAATTTTTTATGGTTTTTCCAGGTCATACGCGTATGGGGCATGTTCATACGCGTATGGACCTTGGCAATACGCGTATCATGGGCGAGTTTTGGGCCAATACGCATATGGGATGTCACTTTTCTCGGCCATCTGCCCATTTGCATATCGTACGCGTAACACTTCATGGCAATATACGCTTGGTGTTGGCACTACGCGTATTGTACTTTTGAACGTGAATTTTAGGGAAAAATGGTCTCTGCCCATACGCGTATGACCTTGGGAAATACGCGTATGGCATGGCGAGGAATCAGGGCAATACGCGTATGGCTCAGGGCAATACGCGTATGCCCAGGAGAATGGTAAAATGGGACTTTTCAAAATATCGTTTTCGTTTTTATTTCGTAACTTGGGTTCCGTTTATCCGATTTTTACATTCTTGGTATCGTTGGAAAGCTATTGAGCTGTGCTTTATTAATATGATGATTTGGAAATTGTTAGCTGATTTAATTATGTCGGAAATTTGGAATAGTGTCGATTTGTCGACTTTTGTCGTTGTAATTGTGCGTAATTAATGTGTATCAGGCAAGGTGCGGTTGTATGATGTAAATGTATGTGTTTAGGTGGTGTTGTGTCGAATTGTGGCCGTATGGCAATTAAATGCATTATTTTGGGCTTAAGTGCAAAGTGTGATTTTGTTGATGGAGATGAATGCATTTATATTTGTATTTGAATGTTATGAGTCATTGTATGCTAAGCATCATGATATGCATTCTTGAGACGTCCTGAGTGACGGATTGATTCCAGAGGGAATCCGCTATAACATTGTGTGCCTTATGCCAAGAGGTGTGAGCGATGATTATAGACGATCGTGTGCCTTATACCAAGAGGTGTGAGCAATCGGGTCGTGTGCCTTATACAAAGAGGTGTGAGCGATCCATAAATGTCGTGTACCTTATACAAAGAGGTGTGAGCGACAGGGAACATCGTATGCCCGATGGGGAGTTACAGTGATGTAACGAGCGATGATTCCAGCAGAGTTCCTGAGTGAACTAGTGATGAGAAACATTGGAAATCGGTACCGCATGTGCATACGCATAGAGTCGTGGTGTCGGTCTATTGCAATTGCATAAATCATTAATGGTTGTTTATGTGTGGAATTGTGGATAAATTGAGATATGGATATGTGTTGGTGATACTTGTATTGTGTGTGGGTAGTACACCTTAGTGATGTATGATTTGTTGTGAGAACCGTTTATATGTGTATTTTTGTGTTATATATAATTGTATGCAATTATATTATGGTTGTTTTTCTCACCCTTCTACTGTTTTATAATGCTCTATGAGGCATTGCAGATTAGAGTTGCTGGAGGTCTTTTTGTGTAGCTTAGGACTTCATTCTTTTGTCGGTCGGCTCTGATATGTGACACCGGGTAGTTAGGGAGGCCATTTGTGATATTTGTGTATTTTGTATATATATCTTTTGGTTGTGCATGTACAACTTTATGTATGACAAACTTTTCATGTGATATATATATATATATATATATATATATATATATATATATATATATATATATATGATATTCAGTTTTAGATTTTCCGCTTTTATTCTAAAATCTAAAATATGGGTGTAAGGAACTGAGTTCCTCTGTTGATTGCTACCCCACTGTTGCATATCTTTATGAGCAGGTGTTGTATGATTTGTTTCAATATAATGTGATTCTCCCCGTCTATGCCATGACAATTGAAATATACTCTGATGAAATTTTGAATTTTCTTTTACTGCTTTATTTAATTGGGGGTATAGATTGGGGGTGTTACATTAAGTAGTATCAGAGCCTGGTTGTGTCTGTCCGTGCCAGTCCGTGTCAGTTGTGTCAGTCCTTGTTGGTCGTTATGTTTGGAGTGAGCTGTTTGTTTAACCATAGTTGCTGTTATTGGAAATGAACAAAATATGGCTGGTAGGAATGATGCTGCTTTGGCTGCTGCTATGCAAGCTATGGCTCGTGCTGTGCAGGGTGCACCTAATGCTGAGGGTAATGATGAGTTCAGGAAGAACAAACCGCCTGTCTTCAAAGGAAGATATGATCCTGATGGTGCTCAGATTTGGCTTAAAGAGATTGAAAGGATTTTCCGAGTAATGGATTGTGCGGAAGATCAGAAGGTGAGACTGGGTACTCACATGTTACTGGAAGAAGCTGATGATTGGTGGGTTAGTACACGTCAGGTGTTGGAAGCTGCAGAAGAAGAGATCACTTGGGCTGTATTTAGCATTGAGTTTCTGAGGAGGTATTTTCCTGAAGATGTAAGAGGAAAGAAGGAAATTGAGTTCTTGGAACTGAAACAAGGTAATATGTCTGTTGTTGATTATACTGCTAAGTTTGTGGAGCTTGTGCAGTTTTATCCTCATTATGCTGAAGCGACTGCGGAATTTTCTAAGTGTGTGAAGTTTGAGAACGGATTGCGTCATGAGATAAAACAGGCAATTGGTTATCAAAGGATTCGGAGGTTTTCTGATTTGGTAGATTGTTGTAGGATTTATGAAGAGGACAGTAAGGCTCGTTCTACTCATTACAAGAGTGTGAGCGAGAGGAAAGGGAAGCAACAGTTCCGTGGTGGTCCGTATGTAACACCAGCTGATAAGGGTAAACAAAGGGGAAATTTTGAGAAAAGGTCAGGTGGATGAGGGATGTCTGGTCCTCTGAGATGTTATAGATGTGGTGAAGTGGGGCATCGTCAGTTCGAATGTAAGAAAGATTTTAGGAAGTGTTCTAACTGTGGAGGTATAGGGCACATTGCAGCTGATTGTAAGAGGAACGTGGTGAAGTGCTTTAATTGTGGTGAGCTTGGACATGTTAGTACAAAGTGTCAGAAACCGAAGCAAGCTCCAGCTAGTGGGAAGGTATTTTCTTTGGCAGGAACTCAAACATCAAGTACAGACCGTCTGATTAGAGGTATTTGTTTTATTAATAGTACACCTTTAGTTGCTATTATTGATACTGGAGCGACTCATTCGTTTATTTCGTCTGAGTGCGCGAAGCGTTTGAATCTTGTGTTGTCTTCGGTGGATGGTGAGATGGTTATTGATACTCCAGCAATGGGGTCAGTAACTACTTCTTTGGTTTGTCTAAGTTGTCCTTTGACCATTTATGGTAAAGTCTTTGAGATGGATTTAGTGTGTTTGTCGTTGGAGGGTTTAGATGTGGTTCTGGGAATGAATTGGTTGCAATTCAATCGAGTTCACATTGATTGTTATCATAAGCTGGTAAGGTTTTCTTCTCTTGAGGAAGACCAAGACTCGAGTTTCTTATCTACCAAAGAGTTGAAGAGACTTTTGGCGGATGAAGCTCAGTTGTTCAGGTTGTTTGCATCTTTGACTGTGGATAGTCAAATTTCACTTGATGTGTTTCCTGTGGTGTGTGAATTTTCGGATGTGTTTCGTGAGGATATTTCAGACTTGCCGCCAGAGAGAGAGGTGGAGTTTTCTATAGATCTAGTTCCTGGTACTAGACCTGTTTCTATGGCACCTTATCGTATGTCGGCATCTGAGTTGGTCGAGTTAAAGAAACAGTTGAATGAGTTATTGGAAAAGAGGTTTGTGAGACCAAGTGTTTCTCCTTGGGGTGCTCCAGTTTTATTGGTGAAAAAGAAAGATGGAAGTATGCGATTGTGTATTGATTATCGCCAGTTGAATAAGGTGACGATTAAGAATAAGTATCCTCTTCCAAGGATCGATGATCTGATGGATCAGTTGGTTGGTGCGTGTGTGTTTAGTAAGATTGACTTGAGGTCAGGGTATCATCAGATAAGGGTGAAAGAGGAAGATATTCAGAAGACGGCTTTTAGGACACGATACGGTCATTATGAATATTTTGTGATGCCGTTCGGAGTTTCTAATGCGCCAGGTGTGTTTATGGAGTACATGAATCGTATTTTTCACGAGCATTTGGATCGATTTGTCGTTGTGTTTATTGATGATATCTTAATTTATTCTAAGTCTCGGGAAGAGCACGCGGAGCATTTGTGTATTGTTTTGCAGGTTTTGAAAGAAAGGAAGTTTTTTTGCCAAATTGTCCAAGTGTGAGTTCTGGTTATCGGAAGTGAGTTTTCTTGGGCACGTAATTTCAGGTAATGGTATTTCTGTGGATCCATCTAAAGTAGAAGCAGTTCTACAATGGGAGGCTCCGAGATCTGTTATTGAAATTCGAAGCTTTCTGGGTTTGGCCGGTTATTATCGAAGGTTTATTGAGGGTTTTTCTAAGCTAGCACTTCCTTTGACCCAGTTGACTTGTAAAGGGAAAGCGTTCATATGGGATATTCGGTGCGAGGAAAGTTTTAATGAGCTGAAGAGAAGATTGACGACAGCTATGATTTTGATTTTTCCGAATCCTAATGAACCGTTTGTGGTTTATTGTGATGCGTCTTTAATTGGGTTAGGTGGGGTTCTGATGCAAGAAGGTAAGGTCGTGGCTTATGCTTCAAGGCAATTGAGAGTGCATGAGAAAAATTATCCTACTCATGATCTTGAATTAGCGGTTGTGGTTTTTGTGTTGAAGATTTGGAGGCATTATCTCTACGGTGCAAGGTTTGAAGTCTTTAGTGATCATAAAAGTTTGAAATATTTGTTTGATCAGAAAGAGTTAAATATGAGGCAACGTAGATGGTTGAAATTTTTGAAGGACTACGACTTTGGCTTGAATTACCATCCTGGTAAAGCTAATGTGGTAGCCGATGCATTGAGCCGGAAATCATTGCATATGTACGCTTTAATGGTTAAGGAGTGGGAACTTTTAGAATCGTTTAGAGACTTGAGTTTGGTTTGTGAAGTGACGTCGGATAGCGTGAGGCTTGGAATGCTAACGATTACTAATTTTTTTCTGATGACTGTTAGTGAGAAACAAAAGTTGGATGTGAAATTTATGGATTTGATGTTGGTTGGAGAAAAAGATGTGAATAGTGATTTTAAAGTGGATATTAATGGTGTTTTGAGGTTCCGAGGTAGGATTTGTATTCCAGATGATGCGGAGTTGAAAAAGATGATTTTAGAGAAAGGACACCAGAGTAATTTGAGTATACATCCGGGAGCGAATACGATGTATCAGGATTTGAAGAAGATTTTCTGGTGGTCTGGATTGAAAAGAGATGTGGAACATCAGAGGCCTAGTGGTTTGTTGCAACCGTTGGATATTCCTGAGTGGAAGTGGGATAACATTTCCATGGATTTTGTAACAGGGTTACCGAATACTCAGCGAGGGCATAATGCTATTTGGGTGGTTGTTGATAGGCTGACTGAATCGGCTCATTTCATTCCGATTGACATCAGTTTTTCTTTGGAGAGGTTAGCGGAGATTTACATCAGTGTGATTGTGAAATTGCATGGGGTTCCATTGAGTATTGTTTTGGATCGAGTATTGGAATGGCACCGTTTGAAGCGTTGTATGGACGAAGATGTCGAACACCGTTGTGTCGGCACGAATCTGGTGAGAGTTCGGTGGTTGGACCAGAGTTGGTGCAACAGACGACGGAGAAAGTGAAGTTTATTCGTGAGAAAATGAAGGCTTCTCAGAGTAGGCAAAAGAGTTATCATGATCGGAGACGGAAAGATCTTGAGTTCCAAGAGGGCGATCATGTATTTTTGAGACTTACACCGGTAACGGGTGTGGGTCGTGCATTGAAATCGAAGAAACTTACTTCTCGGTTTATTGGTCCTTACCAGATATCACCGAGAGTGGGTGCTGTGGCTTATAGGGTGACGTTGCCGCCGAATCTGTCGAATTTGCACGATGTGTTCCAGGTTTCACAGCTTCGGTAGTATGTTCCGGATTTGTCACATGTGATTCCGATGGACGAGGTTGAGGTAAGGGAGAACCTTACGGTTGAGGCACTACCAGTTAGGATTTTGGATCGCGAGGTGAAGAGGTTGAGGGGCCAGGATATTGCACTTGTGAAAGTGGCGTGTGGAGGCGCTGCTGAGGGCAATTTGACTTGGGAGTTGGAGAGTCGGATGCGAGAGTCGTATCCAGAGTTGTTCGTCTCAGGTATATTTTTTAGGACGAAAATTTCTAAGTGGGGGAGAGTTGTAACGCCCCAGTTTTTGTCCGTTTTTATTTAATCGAGTCGTTTTGATTATTTTATTATTATTTTATTTTATTTTCGACTTTTATTTGGAAATATGTTAGTTTTCATTGTTGTGATATTTTATCGGGTTTTGGAAACGTTTGCGAGATATTTGAGTGTGGGGGTATTTTGGTCATTTCATGATATTTTTCATTAAGTAGAAAGAATAGAAAATGGAAAGAGAGAAAAATAGAGAGAAAGAAAAAGAGAAGAAGGAAAAAGGGAAGAAAAGAGGAGAAGAGAAGAAAAGTGAGAAAATCTTGGAAAATCAAAGAAATCAACTTCTAGAATCGATTTAATCGGGTAAGGGTGCGAAACTCAGTTATTGTATGCTTGTATATGATTATGTATGTGTGTTTGTGATTGTTATTGGATTGAAATGATAAATATAGCAAAAATCATAATGTTTAGAAATTGGTAAAAATTGATCCAAGTGTGTCTAAACTCATGTGGAGTGTGTTCTTTGTTGTTTATACATGTTGAATATGTATTGTTATACCTCAAATCGGTGTTTTTCTGAGTATTGGATGATGATTTGGAGAACTTTGGGTTGAAACCCGTAGCAGCAAGTTCTGCAGAATTTTTTCTGGTTTTTCCAGGTCATACGCGTATGGGGCATGTTCATACGCGTATGGACCTTGGCAATACGCGTATCATGGGTGAGTTTTGGGCCAATACGCATATGGGATGTCACTTTTCTCGGCCATCTGCCCATTTGCGTATCGTACGCGTAACACTTCATGGCAATATGCGCTTGGTGTTGGCACTACGCGTATTGTACTTTTAAACGTGAATTTTGGGGAAAAATGGTCTCTGCCCATACGCGTATGACCTTGGGCAATACGCGTATGGCATGGCGAGGAATCAGGGCAATACGCGTATGGCTCAGGGCAATACGCGTATGGCCAGGAGAATGGTAAAATGGGACTTTTCAAAATATCGTTTTCGTTTTGCTTTCGTAACTTGGGTTCCGTTTATCCCATTTTTACATTCTTGGTATCGTTGGAAATGTATTAAGCTGTACTTTCTTATTATGATGATTTGGAAATTGTTAGCCGATTTAATTATGTCGGAAATTTGGAATAGTTTCAATTTTTCGACTTTTGTCGTTGTAATTGTGCGTAATTAATGTGTATCAGGCAAGGTGTTGTTGTATGATGTAAATGTATGTGTTTAGGTGGTGTTGTGTCGAATTGTGGCCGTATGGAAATTAAATGCATTATTTTGGGCTTAAGTGCAAAGTGTGATTTTGTTGATGGAGATGAATGCATTTATATTTGTATTTGAATGTTATAAGTCATTGTATGCTAAGCATCATGATATGCATTCTTGAGACGTCCTAAGTGACGGATTGATTCCAGAGGGAATCCGCTATAACATCGTGTGCCTTATGCCAAGAGGTGTGGGCGATGATTATAGACGATCGTGTGCCTTATACCAAGAGGTGTGAGCGATCGGGTCGTGTGCCTTATACAAAAAGGTGTGAGCGATCCATAAACGTCGTGTGCCTTATACAAAGAGGTGTGAGCGACGGGGAACATCGTATGCCCGACGGGGAGTTACAGTGATGTAACGAGCGATGATTCCAACAGAGTTCCTGAGTGAACTAGTGATGAGAAATATTGGAAGTCGGTACCGCATGTGCATACGCATAGAGTCGTGGTGTCGGTCTCTTGCATTTGCATAAATCATTAATGGTTGTTTATGTGTGGAATTGTGGATAAATTGAGATATGGATATGTGTTGGTGATACTTGTATTGTGTGTGGGTAGTATACCTTAGTGATGTATGATTTGTGGTGAGAACCGTTTATATGTGTATTTTTGTGTTATATATAATTGTATGCAATTATATTATGGTTGTTTTTCTCACCCTTTTGCTGTTTTATAATGCTCTATGAGGCATTGTAGATTAGAGTTGCTGGAGGTCTTTTTGTGAATCTTAGGACTTCATTCTTTTGTCGGTCGGCTCTGATATGTGACACCGGGTAGTTAGGGAGGCCGTTTGTGATATTTGTGTATTTTGTATATATATCTTTTGGCTGTGCATGTACAACTTGATGTATGACAAACTTTTCATGTGATATATATATATATATATATATATATATATATATATATATATATATATATATATATATATATATATATATATATATATATATGATATTCAGTTTTAGATTTTCCGCTTTCATTCTAAAATCTAAAATGTGGGTGTAAGGAACTGAGTTCCTCTGTTGATTGCTACCCCACTGTTGCATATCTTTATGAGCAAGTGTTGTATGATTTGTTTCAATATAATGTGATTCTCCCCGTCTATGCCATGATAATTGAAATATACTTTGATGAAATTGTGAATTTTCTTTTACTGCTTTATTTAATTGGGGGTATAGATTGGGGGTGTTACAATGTACATTAAGAAAGTGAGTGCAGTAGTCTTGTAAGTTCGTTGTAAGTTAATAATTCAATTGCAATTCAATAAGTACACAATTCATCGTTAAGTAAAATAAGAGGATTTGATATAAAAGACCAAATCGTATTTCTCATTTTGAATTTTATTCTCATAATTTTCTCATCCTTGATTTGCAATGAGATAAAGTAAAATAAAAATAAAAAATCCATATTATTAATATTTTAATTCGTGCATAATTACTTTTCTAAATTACAATACTCATGAAAAAAAAAATTTAATCATTACTATCTTTGTCTCAAAATAATAGTCTTTTTAGCAAAAAAATTTTGTTTCAAAATAAAAGTCTTTTTACGTTTTCAATGCAACAATCATTAATTTTTATCAATTTTACCCCTAATAAATATTATCTACACAACTTTTAAGATATTACATCACATTACACCTTTATGACAACCAATGATAATTAAGGGTAGTTTTGTAAAATTGTTATATTTAATTAGTCAATCATTACTTTTCTTAATCTATGTGAAACAACCTTAAAAGACTTTCATTTTGAGACGGACGGAGTACTTCGAAACTAGCAGTACACTTACTGAAAAATCATTACTTATTAATATATTATTCTTTGAAGTTATGAGATAAGGTAGGAGACTTATTTAGTGCCAACCTATTGCAAATGTGGTTGTAGCTTAGGGAGGTGACATGCTTAGTAACATTCTTCGGCCTATGTTCTTTTGATTTTTTTAATACTCTTTTAATAAATTCAATTTGGATTATTACTTGTTGGATCATTTGGAGGACAAGAAATAACATTTTGTTTAAAGGAGCTTTGTACAACTTTGACGACATTTTTAGTGAAATTAAAATAATGTCGTGGAATTGGTTGATTCTAGGTCACGTTGATAGTAACAAATGTAGGTTATACGAATGGTTTAAATTTCCATTCGACTTTTTGTGATTATCTTTTCGTCCATTGGAGTTTGTAGTTCTTTTGTTTTGAGATTTTCTTAATCTCCCATTAATAAAGTTGCTTATCAAAAAAAAAATACTCTTTTAATAAGGATGTTCTTAGGGAGTTAATTTTTTTGGATATTTAGATTTAAATAGAGCTTTACACTTATATTGTTTATAGTGGTAGAATTCTTTGAAGTAAATTGAAAATATTAATATTTTTATTTTTATTTGTAATGTAATTTTTCAGCTAAATTTGATATTATCAAAACTTAAATAATTATTTTAATACAATTTTTTTCTAAATTTAACATTATCAATATTTAAAAATATTTATCTAATTATTATTAATTAATAAATAAATAAAGGTGTAAATAGATCCTTAAAATTTTGTAGCTTAAAGATTAGGCATCATTTTACAAGTGTGGTCTGACTAAAACCATTGACTAAAACTGACTCAAGAAACCGTGGTCTATCAAATAGGTAACAATTATACTTGTGTAACTTAACCAAAATCGCAGTCTAAAATTAGTCCAAAAGCCACAGCCTATTCACATATATGTTTGGAAGTAATTCTACATGATTCAAGATGGATGGTATTGAAAGTAGCAAGTTTGATAGATTTTTTTCCAGAAGGTTTAATATATATTTGGAAACTTCAGAGTAAGGTGGTGGAGCCAAGGAAACAGTCAAATCATGTGCCAATTTGGATTAAGGGTTATAAAACTAACTGGGGTCCTAAATCTTCTAAGATTTTTAGTTGTTGGTTCAAACATGACGGGTTCATTTATTTTATTGAGAAGTTGTGGACATTTACTAAAATTCAGGGTAACGTAGCGTTTGTGATGAAAGAGAAATTCAACGTGCTAAAAAGCAAGCTTAGGAGTTGGAATAAAGAGGTTTTAGGTATTTTAGTTTTATAGGTGGAAAAAGCTTTGCAATTTGAATGATATGGACCAATTAGAATCTGAAAGCTCCTGTGGTTTGACTAAATTTTGGTTAAAACTTGATGAAGAACAAGATGATCAAACATGAAGAATTCTGACAGAAAACGAAGATGTCGAATGAAACGTCCCAACATGAAGACTCGACATCTGGACAGATACAACAGGTTGTTTTAGTTATGCTCCAAGATTTAAGGCTAGGTTTGCTGTGGATCAAGGACAGAAGATCTGAAGCCCAAGAAAAAAGACTATAAAAGGAAGACCAAAACCTAGGATAGTGATAGACTTTAAGAATTCTTATTAAGACTTTTGTAAAGTAGAAAATAAGGATTTAGGGTTTTGAAAGCCGAGTACTTTCTTGTGTTGTAAGTCACCCTTTGTATCGGTTTGATACACTGTGGTAGACATAGTTTTACAGATTCAAAAACCTTTAGGTAATGAATTATGTATTGTTCTTAGATGAAGCTTTGAAGCAAATCCAAGAAGGTTTGTTAGTCAAGTGTGTTTGACTGAACTTTGTATTGAAAGAGGATTCTTTCAAGTTGGATGATGCAGTTACTGTCAATTGTAACTGTTAGATATCACAGGTTGTGATTTAGGGAGTGAGATGGGTTTCTCTTATCAATTAGATGTGACTTCTAATGATAAAGTTTTCATTGGGTAGTGATAGGTAAACCAAAGGTTGTTTACTGTAAACCAAAGGCTGTTTACATAAAACTATACTACTGATAGTGGATTCTTCTTCTTGGTTTGGTAGCCCCCAGATGTAGGTGATTTGCATCGAACTGGGTCATCATATTCTGTGTTATTTATCATTCTACAAATTTACAGTTTAGTATTGATTAACATATTGTAACAGACGTTGAAACATTTGTCTTTCTTCTGTTGCTGATATTTAGAGTATCAGCTTGTTTGTTTTGGCCTTGTTTTAAAATTTATGCAGATAACAATGTTGTGACATGTTGTTAGGACATCTACCATCTGCTATGCCAGAATTTCAATTGGTATCAGAGCAGGCATTAAGTCTGTTTCTTGATGAGATCTTGGGAGATACTTTCTGGTTTTTAAACAAGGTGTGTGCAATTAGACCAGTCATTGGATATATGGAATGATTGGTATTGGATCAAGGATGACAACTTCTGTTGGTTGTCTTTTGCTTCTGCGAAGTTTCTCCAGCCGCTGCTGGTGAAGAGGTCCTTTTCTGCTAGGTGTTGCCTAAGATGTATTGACATTTTAACTGGATCCTGTTGAAGATGTGTTAGTGTTCCGCTGCATATGTTTCGGATGAAAGGACTTTGGTAAAGCTAGATTGAAGACTCTGTTCATAAATATGTCAGCATATATTGAAGTTCTAGCCATTCCAGCAGGGAGTAATGGAATAGAGAGAGTTGTTTGTTGTTGTTTGTCGTTGATGTCTTGGTACTTGGAAGGTTGATTCCTTCAGGTATTTTGAAGTCAGAAGAGGAGAGGTCTAGGTTATCAATTTCTTGGTTTACGAAACTGGTAAATTCCCGTGTCATGATAAAGTTGCCAAAGACACTTGAGAATTCTCTCAAGTCCACTCATAAAGGCATGTCTTGTCATGAGGAATGTTTTTAAGGCTTTTGGTTATTCTTCTAGATTAAGTTTTGTCTTGAGGATTGTTAATCTGAAGAATTTTGGGTGATTTATTTTCACCTTCAGATCAGTTGAAATGGTTCTTCTCAAGGAAGATGCATAAGTTTGTGCCAGCCAAGTCAGCATGAGTCAAGGGTGTCAGTTTTGATGTCTCAACATTTTGCTTGGGAAGGAATGTACCTACACTAAAAAATACTTGATTGGTATTCCTAAGGTGTTGATATCTCTTGGATGTATGGCCTTCTGAATAAGAATTTAAGACTCGTTGCTATTTGTGATATTCATAAGTATTTAATGAATTATCCTTAGTTGATGATCAAGGAAGATGAAGCCTAGGTGTCTCATCAATTGTTGCATCATCAATGTTCAAGTATCTAGTCCTTGGATATGTTTGGGGTTCTACAAGGATCTGATGTTGAAACATTCCATCAGTAGAGAATGTGCAGATCAATCTTGTTGATTCAAGGAGTGAATCTCTAGAACAAGAAAAGGGATTAGCTTATGCTCTAGGAACCAAACTTTTGTGTGTTGACATGAAGTGTTGGGAACCTTCGTCTGGTTGGACCCGCTGAGGCACATATTCTGACTAGAAAGTTTTGTGGCAGGAAGCTTACATAGAATATGGTGTTGATGGAAGTGAAGATGAAGACTTCTTATTCTGGATGAATATTGCTTGGATCAGTTTATTTTTGATCCAGGTGAATTTGAGTACAGCTACTGAAAGCATGAGATACGTCTCATCATGAAGGTTCTAGATTAGTGTTCAGGATTTTATCTCTAATATCTTAAAGATTTCATTTCTTAAAAAAAGTTGGATTTCTTGTAGCTGTTGAATACTCTTTCCTAAAAAATGAGGCTTTGGCATGTTTGGTTCTTCTTAGGATGAGTTCTTGACACTGATGTTATTCAAGGTATCTGGTCTTAAGATTGGTTGTGGACCATTAACACAGGATAGAGGTTGTCTACTCAAACTTGATATGTTAATCAAGTCTATGAGAGCATGGAACTCTTGTTTTGTAGAAGTGGGGAAGTTTCTCAAGATGGTATGACTAAAGGGGAGTTGATCAAGACTGTATCAGATAGACTTGAGCTTATCAGCTGGAAGTCATGACATTGGTGTCAAAATCAGATGTTCTGACTTCAGGGTTATCATCAACCTGTGGAATCTGGTTATAGTGGAGGTATATCATCTTGAGAAAAACTTATCTTCTCAGTCTCGATTGAAATGGATGCTTCAAAAAAACATATGCAATGTATGGGAATTGCAGAAGCTAGTAGAGGCTACATTTCATAGTCTTAGTGTATCTAAGATATCTTGCTGAAGACCCAAATACTTAGTTGGAGATCTGGAAGAAGCTGTGACACTTGACTGTGTCTAACCATTGTCACTTGAATCCAAGAACAAATTACTTTTGTGGAGAAGGGAGGTTAGGTGGAGCTGGTTTTGCTCTTGGGTTGCTGATTGTTGAAGGGATCTTCACTTAAGGAGCTTGCTTTGATGGGAGTATGAGAGTTTATTTCTCTCTACAGTTGTCTGAAGTTCTTGATGATCAAGCTGGTAGAAGTTGTGTTCTCTGAAGATCCTCAGTTGGATTACTATGCATATAGTAAGTCCAGTGGTAATTGTATCAAGAACCATAGTGTATGGTGTCTATGATATGATCCGGATGTCCTAACTGATGTTAGAACATCATCATATTTTATGAAATTGGAGTTCAGATTGTGGAAGCTAATATTCACCAGTTGAATCATAAGTGTTATAACTTATCATACGGGAAAATGTTGAGGTGAAGATTGTCATGGATTATGAGGCGTATATCTAGTAGTCTGACTCTTGTTGAGGTCAGAATGCTTGTGGAAAGGTGGCTTCTTCTACTGCAAGTAACTATAGAAATACTTGGATCAGTTTGGTGCTTGTGAGGCAAGTAAGCTAAGGATTTCTGGAGCATGTATTTGATGTCTTTCTAGTGTGAATGACATCTGGACTAGCTAACAAACTAAGAGATTTTGTATGTGTCTTTGAGGAATGTGAAATTCCAGGTTCAATTGGATTTATTCTCAAGGAACAAGGATATATATGGCTGTAAAATTCAAGGTGGATTTGTACATGGTATGGATGGGTTCAGGATGAGAGGGATCAATGGTGATTTTGGTCTTAATCCAAGATTTTGTTAGTTATAGGATGGTAATCCTGGTACTGTCTCACTATATGAGCATGAAGTTGGTCATGTGATATCATGTGCTGATTTTGGGTGTTTCTTGTTGGAATGAGCATCATTTCTAGAAGATAGGGGGAGAACTTTTGTCTGTTGGGTGTACTAGTGTGGTACAGAGATTGCTTGCGGATCAAGCAGTGAGTGAATGCGTTTAGCGGGTGTGTTGAACAAGGAGTGAGATCTTGAAGATATGAAGATGAGTCTTATATTTTCCATTCACTTTAAGGTGTTCTTTTTGCAAAGGAGCACTAGTTATCCTTGATAGGGGGAGTTGGACTTCTGTCTAGGATCTATTGCTGTAGTAGTGTAGTTGTTTATCAAGATTGGTTGTTATTTCAAGCAGTCTGTGATTGAATACCTCTGGTGAGGGTATAATGTCAGACAAGATGTCATAACATTGTGTACTTGGTATAGTTCTGGGTGGACTTGACTGGTTGATTTTGGTTCTGTCATTGGAATGTCAATGGATAGAATTAGAGTAGTATAAGCTTCTTGGGAGTGTTCTGAGAGTCATTGCTTGTGTCTGGGGAAATTTAGTTTTCTCTGCAGAATTAGATAAGGCTCTTGGGAGACTTGGTTATCAACTGGGAGATGTTTGAAGAAATTTCTTAACAGCTTGGTCAGTTTTATTTTAATTCTGGTTGAAAGGATTATTCTTAGGGCTCATTGAAAGGCATTGTGACTATGCTTCAAAATCTACAAGATGGACTGAACAAAGTCTGACAAAGTGTCAGGACATTGTTTAAGGCATGTGGCTGTTTCCAAGTTGACTGTCTTGGACGGTGGAGAGTGTGTCTTAGAGAAGGCGTGTTAAACATGTGTCTTGAGACATGCGCATTCTTTGGACGGTTCCCCTTAAAAGATATAACAGTCAAAAGTGTTTTGGCCGGTGCACATTTTTTTTGGAAGTTTCATTCCTCATTTAATGTTCTTATTGAATTGACCTTCGTTATTTTCAATGGTTCGTTACATCCTAAGGAAAACGCTCGGGTATATAATGGGGGTTCTTGGCTTCGACTTGTCTCAGGTTGTCTTTTCTGTTGTGTTATGTTATCATGGGATTTATCCGCCTTTGGGTTTGTTCAGTTTGGGTTTGGGTCTGTCTTGGACATGTTTGTCAATTTTTGGCTAAAAAGGGGCAGAAAAGTACAGGGTTGAGTCTGTCCTTGCAGCTGGTTTGCAAGGATGTTGGATAGAATGTTCTGACATTCTGTCTGAGTCTCAGGTTTCCCTTTTGTTCTGAGTCCTTCCTTTGTATCATATGATCTAAGTTATGAACACAGTCATGCCCTGTGTTCTGAGTTACCCAGGTGAGGAAGTATAGATTCCTGGGTAAGTGGGAGCTTTCTAGAGGGGGAGAGTGTTTGAAAGGAGCGTTATATGATCAACTCTTTAAGACTTTATTCTAGCTTCTTTAGGAGACTCAACTTCCTTTCTGGACCCTTTTTCAACTTCACTCACCCTGGGTTTATAGTGCAAAAGGAGTTTTAGCCAAAATTTGTCAAAAGGGAGATTGAAAGCACCTGTGGTTTGACTAAATTTTAGTTAAAACTTGTTGAAGAACAAGATGATCAAGCATGAAGAATTCTGCCAGAAAACAAAGATGTCGAATGAAATGTCCCAGCATGAAGACTCGACATCTGGACAGATACAGCAGGTTGTTTTAATTAAGTTCCAAGATTCAAGGCTCGGTTTGCAGTGGATCAAGGACAGAAGATTTGAAGCCCAAGAAAGAAGACTATAAAAGGAAGACCAAGACCTAGGATAGTGATAGACTTTAAAAATTCTTATTAAGACTTTTGTAAAGTAGAAAATAAGGATTTAGGGTTTTGAAAGTCGAGTATTTTCTTGTGTTGTAAGTCACCCTTTGTATCGGTTTGATACACTGTGGTTGACATAGTTTTACAGATTCAAAAACCTTTGGGTAATGAATTATGTATTGTTCTTGGACGAAGCTTTGAAGCAAATCCAAGAAGGTTTGTTAGTCAAGTGTGTTTGACTGAACTTTATATTGAAAGAGGTTTCTTTCAAGTAGGATAATGCAGTTACTTTCGATTGTAACTGTTAGATATCAGAGGTTGTGATTTAGGGAGTGAGATGGGTTTCGTTTATCAATTAGATGTGACTTTTAATGATAAAGTTTTCATTGGGTAGTGATAGGTAAACCAGAGGTTGTTTACTGTAAACCATAGGTTGTTTACATAAAACTATACTACTGATAGTGGATTCTTCTTCTTGGCTTGGTAGCCCCCAGATGTAGGTGATTTGCACCAAACTAGGTCATCATATTCTGTGTTATTTATAATTCTGCAAATTTACAGTTCAATATTGATTAACATGTTGTAACAGATGTTGAAATATCTGTCATGCTTCTGTTGTTGATATTCAGAGTATCAGCTTGCTTGTTATGCCCTTGTTTTAAAAGTTATGCAGAGAACAATGTCGTGACATGTTGTTAGGACATCTTCTATCTGCTATGCCAGAATTTCAGAATCTTTGAATGTTGACTCTTTGGTTTCTAGAACTCATGTGGGTGACTCTATCAGATTCGTTTCAAATTTGATTTGGGAAAGTATGCAGAGAAGGGAGAGTATTTTGAGTCATAATTCAAAATTCAAATGGATCACTAAATGAGACTTAAATAAAAAAAATCACAATATCATGAAGTGGGGGTTCAAGAGGAATGGTATTGTTGGTTTGAATACTAGTAGAGGTAGAGTGGTGGAGGTTGATGAAGTTAAGTTTGAAGTGAATAACCACTTTCACAAAATATTTCAAGACCCTTTTGTTGACTAGACCTTGGTTGCACATAGTGGGTTTAGTAAACTTTAATATGAAGACAAAAATGTTTTAGAAACCCCTTTTTCAAGGAATGAATTGAAAGAGGTGATCTGGAGTGGTGATATGGATTAAAGTCTTGGACTTGACGGGTTTAATTTGGATTTCTCTAAAAGTTGTTGAGATTTTATGCAGGAAGACATTGCAAAATTTTTCGGGAGTTCTGTGAGAATGTCATTCTTCTTAAAGCCATCACAACCTCTTTCTTGGCCCTAATACCAAAGTGTCCCAATCCTCAGAGTATTGAATACTTAAGACTTAGTACTTGATAGGAAGCTTGTATAGGATCATTTCTAAACTTTTGGCTTATAGGTTAAAAGTGGTAACAAATAAGTTAATTTCCCAATTGTCAACAAACTTTTATCCAAGGAAGACATATGTTGGATGAAGTGCATGTTATCAATGAGATTATGGATTTTACTAAGAGGGAGAAGAGAGAGTGTATGTTGGTGAAGGTTGTCTTTTAGAAAGCTTATGATTGTGTCTCTTGGGATTTTATGTTTATAAGGATGAGATTTGGTTCCAAGTGGTTGTCTTGGATGGAAACCACAATGTTTTCTAAAACCATGTCAATGCTAGTAAAGGGAAGCCCCACTTAAGACTTCCAAGCGCGGGGAGATTAAAGCAAGGAGATCCTATGTCGCCTTTCTTATTTTTGTTAATTGTAAAAGGCCTAATTGGATTGATGAGGAATGCTTGTCAATTGGGAGAGTATCGTGGTTTTCAAATTAGTGAATCTATACATTTCGAGCTTCTTTAGTTTGTACATGACACAATGTTTGTGTGTGATGGTTCTTGGTCTAATTTATGGAGCATAAAGGAAATTCTGGATAGTTTTAAATTACCATTTGGAATTTGCATCGATCTCCACAAGATCATGTTCAATACTATGGAAAACACCTATCACAACGGTTGAAAAAGGGATACCACCATGCAGGTCCAACCGTTGTGAGGTATTGTGTGATTGTATGTATGATGCTTTCCACCACAGTCATGCGACCGTGATTGTATCTATGTAGCGCACTACCTATCACAACGGTTACTTTAAACAACCGTTGTGATATTCTTTAATGCAAAATATTTAACAACGGTTTTGCTAAACAACTGTTGTGATATATAGACTTGAGTTTATTATAAATTATGTGGAATGCTTATTTTACCAATGCTAACTAAACATATAACCTTTCAATCTGCACTAAAACATTATAATATGACAAATTAAGTTATATTAGAAGAACAAGTTCACGTTCAATGCTAGACAAGAGTTCTTCAACTCCTTATCTGTATTTTGTTCTTTGATAATTAGAAATTGATTTAATGATCCTAGTTCTTCAACTGGCACTGCCTTCACCTCTAGTTCTTTTTGCAAAATATTATTTACTTTGCAAAAAAAAAAAATTAGAGGTGGGGAGAGGGGTGTTTGAAGACCTGCAATCATTAAACCAAGTTCTAACTGTCAAAGAATAACATGCAGTTAACAGTGTGAAGAATTCTTGTCAAGAATTGAACGTGTACTTGTTTTTTAATACAACTTTATCTATCATATTATAATTTTCTAATGTAGTTTGAAAAGTTATATATTCGGCAAGGGATTGGAAAAACACTCAAACCACATAATATATAATAAAATCATCTTTTAAACAAGTATTAGCAACAACATTCATCAAAAGTATTTATCAACAACAAACATGATACAATAAACATATAAAGTCATAGAATGTTTCAGAAATGTACTATACATATCCAATAATGGTGTGTCGACAATGAAATAAGGATGAAGTTAAAGTTAGAGCCGTAAACTTGTGTCTATTTTGAATGGATGTCATTCTGGATTTGTGACACAAGTTTGCAACGATAACTTTAGCTTCGTCATCTTTATTAAAACAGGCATCCCTAACTTCAAGTCAAAATAAGAAGAAAGTTCAAACATTATGAAACAAACTATTGAAACATATTTTGAAAAAAACTATAGAGAAAAAGAACCTGTAAATATCCATTGGCTAAAATTTGATATTATGGTTTCGTTTTGGGGTTTCCATATGAGGGAGACGAGTGACAGAGTTGTTAGGTTTTCGTTTAGAGAGAGATGAGTGAAAGAGTTGTTTGGATTTTGATTTGAGAGAGACGGCTGTGATGTACTGAAGCGAGAGATAATTTTGCTTATATATAAATAAGTATCACTTTTCATCATGGTTGAAAACAAAAACTGTGGTGATACACAAGGTCAATCATATTTTTATCACGATAAACGGTAAATTATTGGTGTTGGGATTCGAACCATTTCATTATGTGTACATTTTATTACGGTTGTTACATATGATCGTTGTGACATGTCCTTTAGTAAATTAAAAAAAAAAATCAAAACTAAACTATTACCACAATTAACATTGTGACCGTTATAAAATTGATGTTACGAAAAGTCTATTTTATAGTATTATTAGTTGTTTGAAGTCAATTTAAAGGGTGGTCTTCTGAAAGAAGCATGTTCATTTATGGACTGTGACATTGGCACAATCCCTTCTATATTTCTAGGAAAACATGTAGGAGCTAACCCAAGAAGAAATGATACATGGAATCATATTCTCATCAAGTTTAGGAAGAGACCAACTTCTTGGAAAAACTATCACATATCTTTGGGAGGAAGGGTTGTGTTGTTGAATACAATTCTAAACACCATCCTAGTTTATATGTTTTTCTTTTTCAATGCTGCTAAAGTTGTTATGGAAAAGATTATTAAGATTCAACGAATCTTTCTTTGGGGGTGGAGTAACCGGCTCTAGGAAAATTAACTAGGTAAGTTGGGAGAAAATATGTATGGCTAAAAGGATGGTGGTTTAGAGTCAAAATTTGTGAATTTTTCAACTAGGTTTTAATTAGCAAGTGGTGTTGGAGGATTTTGTCTGAACCTATAGATATTGGGTTTGACTTTCTAAATTTTAGGTGTGATGATATACATTCTAAATTATGGATGGTACTGGTTCTTGTAAAAATTAAGTTGTGCTCCTTGTGGTGGAAAGACTTAAGAAGTGTTTATAAGTTCTCTGTAAATGGTCAGAATTGGTTTTGTTGTTGTTTGTTGTCTATTTTGTACTATGGGTTGAGTTTGTGTTCTTTTTAACTCATTTCTATTGCTTATAAAAAAAACTTCACTAACAGTGTGTTTGGAATAAGTGAAATAGTTGAGAGAGAACTTGCTGAGAGAGAAGTTGATAAGAAATATAGTATTTCTTCTGCTTGGTTTGAATAGAAATAGGGGAGAGAGAGATAAAACATATGGGGTCCACTGCTTTTCATCTTCTTCTCAAACTAGCGAAGAAAGAAGAGAGATTTGTGTATTTCTTTTTCATTTCCAGTTTTGTCCTTGCTTTATTCTTCTTTTCACTATACTTTTTAGTTTAATTATTTTGCAATTACATTATATTGTATCATGATACTATTTGTTTTTTTTAAATATTAATTTAATAACTTTTAAATAAAAATAATATTAAAAGCAAATAAATAATAATATATAATAAATCAAATAATTTAATTAAGTTATATCTTAGAGATAAATATATTAATACTATTTAACTATATTATATTAATTAAAAATATAAGTGAATTTAAATTTAATTGATTAATAATCAAAAATAAATAAAACTTTAATTTGATCAATTAATTAATTATATTAAGTTTGATAAAGCTAAAATTAAATGATTTTTCATGAATATATAAATTAACATAAATTTTATATTAATTTTTAGTTAAAGGGTATTTTTGTCATATTCAAAATAAAACACATTTCTTTCTCTTCTATTTCTCTTCTATTTTATCTATCCCAAACAATATCCAAAATCTACTCTATTTCTCACATACTTCTATCTTCTTATACTCTTTCTCACTTCTTTCTCTCTTCACATTCTCTTCTCTATGCCAAACATAGCATAAAACTATAATGGCAAATATTATTATTATTTAAAGGTAAATCTAATGGTAGTTTTTATTTTATTTTTTAAACATCAAGCAAAATACTTCTTAATTCAAAAAAACGAGTTGAAGGGATATATGATAGGACAAAACACCCCACCATATTAATATTGAACGAATCACGAATCTTTGCTCAAACATTTTATTAATACATGAAATAGCACTTAGATGGAAAACAAAATACTATATTTACTATATATAGAGAGGGGCTGAAAAAGAAGACAAAGTTGTTTCAACTTCCAACCATCACAACAATAATGATAACAATAATCAAGTATGAACAAATGTTCATTGACAACAATAACAATTAAGAATGTACTAAGAAAGTGCAAAATCCACGCACCAAATGAAGAATAACGAATAGAGACACAACACCACCATATTAAGCAGCAGTGTCTATTAATTAAGCGCAAACGAACTTCTTTGGAACTCCCTTTCCACAGTAATTAAGTATCAAGCTCAAATTAATGGGAAGGTTAAGGTTAATGCCTAAGACATTAGCCTTAAGAGCAGTGCAAAGACACACAGCAGCTTCAAGATTAGCAAGACCATTGATGAGAGAACAGCATGGTGTCTTTGGTGGCTTACCAAGTTCAACATTAATCAAACCTAATATATCAGCACACACACCAAACTTAATTGTGTCTCTAGGACATGTTGGGTTCTTTGAATGTGAGTGGTGGTTATTGTGACCTTTTGGTGGTGGTGGAGGACATGGAACATAATTGGAGGTTACAGCAGTGAAAAAGAGGATGTTGAGAGCAAGGATTATAGCAACCTTGGAAGCCATTTGGAAGTTGGAAAATGACTTTTGGTTACTAATACTCTTAATCACTTGGGTTTGGTGTGTGAGTGTGGTGATGTTTGAGAGGAATAAGAGATGGTTTTTATAGGGAAGGATTGTTGAATTTGTTGGTATTTTTATGGTTTAAATAATTGGTTTAATTGGATGGCCATGTGACAAACTGAGTCAGGCCATTGGGTGGAAACTTGTTTAGTCATGAGCACTAGCTGGCAGATACGTGCTCTAAATTTGAGGGAATGCAGTATACTATATGTCAAATTTGGAACTATCTGCTATATAATTTGCAATTTGTGGTTTGTCATATTAACCAAGTTAAATCACTTCTTACGTATAATAACAAGTTGTTATGAAGTTTTCATTATTTTGATTAGTTAATTGAAACTACATCAATGGGTAGATATTAATTGTAAACTGAATGCGGCGACCTTGGGCTCTTGGGATAACACACTCTTCTTAGGAGAGGCATTCTTAGGAGAAACATCGATGATGGATAATCTTAGGACTCTTATGTGCATTCTTCGGTGTCTTGAGCTAGCATATGAGATATCACCAAGGTTTTGAGTGGTGTAGTGTTTTTATGAAGGGTTAGTGGTAAATGAAGTTGTTTTTGTTTTTGATTTTGGTGGAAAAATTGAGGTTTGTGTTTTGTAGTAAAGAAGGTTTGTGAGTACGAAGAAGATGAAGTAGGTGAGTGAATGAAGACAGTGGCAGAGCCAAAAATTGTTTGAAGCCTGGGCAAAAATTTGAAGACCGCAAATTCAACAAGTGTATGTATTATATAAATATAGAACCAAAATGAAAACTTGAACTCACGGATTGATATCTTGAACAAGATAGCTACAATGTACAGATCAAAACTTCTTTCAAGAGTGTCACTTTATGCTGCATCCAACACTTCATACAAATAGAAAAACATGACCATGGCAGATACCATAAATTTAAATTTTCTCAAACAATCAAAAGGTTAACTATATGTACAAAGTACCTAGATTTTGACTCTTATGGTACTAGTTGATCACTCAAAACACGATCTATTGCCCAGCTCAAATCTCTTTATATTTAAATAAATATATTAAATCAAAAGGTTATGATACCTTTAAGAGATTAAAAATGTTGAATGTTAATTCAGTTATAAGAAACTAACCTTTCGGTTACTGGTATGTCACTCTTACTTGGCCTTGAATCATCAAAGTGACCATGATAAACCAGCTCAAACGACATTCAACCATCATATTACTATCATGATCACTCTTTTATTTTGACACGTCTGTTGCTCTACGGTGATTTTTGTTTTTATTGTTTTTGTAAATCGAATATTTCCGTTTATAGTTGTGAAAATTGATCTATTGAATCGTATAAAGTCCTAATATATTTTTTATATTATTTGAGGATAAAGTTTATTCTTTTCTTCTTCTTTTTTACAATACTTTACATATTTTTTTAAATTTTAATAGCTGCTACTTTTATGTTAATATTTATTTCTCCTAAGTATTGATCCTAAACTTTAACTTTATTCTTTATTTTAATTCTTGCACTTTTTTGTAATGTAGTCAAATCTAAATATTATAATATAAAAAAATTAATGTAATGTAAACTTAATTGCATAAAAAGGTGAAAAAAAATTATGTTTTTACTTGTGAAAAATGTTTAATATGGCAGTTAAAACTGCCATTATCAACGACAAAAAACCATCACTTTCTTCTTTGTGGTTTAAACTTATGTTTTTCTGATTTTCGTTAATTATGGCGGTTTAAACCGCCACATTAGCCCTTTTTAACCGCCGCAATTTTCAATTTTTTTTATTGAAAAGAAGGAAAAGTTTTGGGCCAGAGCCTGGGCACATGCCCAGCCTGGCCGGGCCTTAAAACCGCCCATGAATGAAGAAGAGGAAGGAAAGTATTTTACAGTTTTGAAATGGGGAGGAAAAGAGAATTTCGGTTTTTGATAAAATGGATTGATGGTGATTAATGGAAAAGGAAATTGACTAGCTTTTTATGTTCGTGAAGCTTGGGGTATCGTGCCCAAGAGCGCTAATGGGTGTTTCATCCTACTAGTCAAGGAAAGGATGAAGATAGTAAGAACTCAAAGGGTAATGATGTTCCTCGTACTTGGAAAACCTCTACAGAACATCCAACAAAATAAGTGCTAGAAAACGCGCCCCTTCAAATTGTTTTTTCAAAAACTAATAAATGTAATGTTTCCAAAAAAAACATCAAATCCTCTAAAAATGTTGTTGAAAATGTGTCAAAAATTGTTGTTGAAAGTCCTAATCCTAGACCCAAAGATTTTGATTATGAAAACCTAAATCAAACCCTAGATTCTCTTCATGTATGTGACAAACCCCCTAGTGAAGATATCATTAAGAAAATACTAGGTGAAAAGTCTATAGAAGAACCAACTATTGATGTCCTTGTAATAGATATTTTTCTTGAGGACATTCTGAATGGGAAAGATGTTGATAATGAAGAATCAAGTGATGAGGAGCCTAAAGTTAGTCAAGATAATGTTATGGAAGGTGTTGTCAATATGGGTAATAACATCCCTCAAGATAGCGTAGAGAAATATGTGGAAACAAATCTTAACGAAGAGGATGGTAGTGAAGAAATCACTGATGAGGATGTGACAGAAGAAGTTGAAGAATAAGTCATATTGGAAGAAGAAGAAGTCCAAGAGGATAATGCAGATGTAACCTAGAACCTAACTTTGGAATACAAGATGATAATCAAGATATCCCAAACAACTTGTCCAACATGTTGGAGATCAAGTAGGAGGATGAGAAAATAGCACCAATGAATCATGAGGTGAATAATGATGTGAAAAATTTAAGTGACAACTTTGATGAGAATGATGGTAACTCTGTGAATGTTGATGAAGATCGTGTCCCTAAAAACAATGAAGGTCATACTATTGTTGAACTTGTTGATGATTCTGTTGTGAGTAAAGAGTCTTCGAAAAATTACAAAAAGAAAGATGACAAGAAGAACGCTACAATAAAGCCTAAGAAGACTCCTTCCAAGAAGGTGTCTACCCTTGCCAAGGCAAAAAAGACAACCAAAAAGAAAGAAAGTTCAAGTAAGAAGAAGAAAGATGTAGCTACTAGTGACAAGTTATGAGGAAAGAAGAAGGTGGTCCCTAAAAGTAAAGGTGCTCCTACTATATTGGTTACTATATTGGTTGTTATATAGAGAGATCGTGTAGCGGTGAATATGGTATTTCTCACGACACCGCACTAGACATAGACGATATTGAGAGAATACGTGACGATATTAATCGGATCCGACTTCACATGCAATATTAAGAGAATATGTATTAGTTAGGGTAGATGAAAACTACTTTTGATATACTTTGTTAATCAAACATTTAGAATTTAAATTTTTGCTACTAAATCATGACAATTTATGAAACAAACTTTGAAAACCCTTTTCTTGAAACGGTAAACTGTTGAACGACAAGCATCCCATATCAGAACAATCCCTGTGGAGACGAGGTACATTAAGGGGACCCTGAGGTATGGAATTTTGTTCCCTTTTGATGTTAAATCTGATTTAGAGATGATGTGTTATTCAGACTTTGATTGGTGTGAAGACAAAGTTGACAGAAGAAGTACTTTTGGATATTTCTTCAAGTATCTATGAGGTCCTATTTCTTGGTGTTCCAAGAAGAAACCAATTGTAGCATTGTCAACCTATGAAGCTGAGTACATTGCAGGTGTTTTGTTTGCTTGTCAAGCTGTGTAGATTCTGAGCTTGCTGCAGGATTTGAAGATTTGAGCTTGTCAAGTTATTGATTATAACACTCATAAGCAACTGGAAGATGTGCTGACCAAAGCAATAAAGACTGAAAAGTTTATCCATTTTAGGGAAGGAATTGATTTTGTTGATTTTGATTAGCTGGATATAAATTAAGGGATGGTGTTAGATTGTAATTCATTTCAATTTAGGTAAAATTTAGCTTGCATTTGAATTTCATTTAGTTTGAATGCGTGTATTGTTGAAGCAGAATAGCGGCAAGCAACAAAAATATTTGGAAGTATTTTTCCGGGAATTTATCGTGTCCACAGAGATTGGCTATTGAACTGCCGTTCGACAATATCAATGTTAATGAGTTTGGATTAAAATGGTTTAAACATAGAAACAGAAAAGTAAACATTAAAACAAAAAGAATTCATTAATCAGAGAGACGAACTTATCCGGTCATGCACATAATCGACTCCTCACAAACTTAAACTTGTTGACCAGTTATACTCAACCTACAATACTCCTCAATATCACCCAGCATCGCTCACAACAAAGGTTATGTCTAACGCAAAGTTGATAGAACAACCGTGCTACCATCGTCGACACTCTCGCACCCGACTCAAGTCACGGAGGCATTAAGCTTCGACGCCTATTGAAGATTGTTAGCTCTAAATCTATCTCTAGAATCCAAAAACTAACAGATAATCATCCCCAATCAAAGTTTGCGAGGATTATCTCTAACGCAACCCAACCCCCGCGCATAAAGCAAAAATCGAAGACAATCACCAATAGAGATTTGTAAAGCAAATATCATACAACGCCATGGGCGACAAATATACATGAGTTCAGAGTAAATACATATACAACAACCCAACAAAGAAGAAAAACACAAAGAAGAAGAGAAATGAACCAAACATCTCGCGGTTTGTCAAAGCTTATCGACGATCAATCCACCCTGGTCCATCCGTATGCAAGCTTCCATGTTGTTTTCTAAGCTAATCTACTAAAAAATGAAGTTTGATGGAGTTGGGAGCAAAAATCCCCAAAACCATACCTAAAAAATGACTGAAAATGAACTTATAGTATTACAAAATCTGCCACGTTCGCTAAGCGAACGTTTTACTCGCAAAGCGAGCCTCAAAAAATGGCACTTAAGTGCCTCTGAAATGTTAAACCGCCTCTGCAAAATTCCAGAAGTTTGCAGTGCGAACGATTTATTCGCAAAGCGAATATTCGCTGCACAGTTCGCAAAGCAAACTTTAGTCTCTGTCTCCCCTGTCCAATTCTGGGAGGCTTCACTGGGAACTCGCCAGGCATTCGCAAAGCGAATATTCGTTGGCACACTCGCAAAGCGAACATGACAGTAAACCAGCTCTTATTTGGACCACAACTTCTGCACCGTAACTCTGATTTACGCACGGTCGGAAGTGCTGGAAAGATTATTAAATGCTCTTTATGAATATGGCAATATATCCTTGATTGAATACCTACAAAAATGAGAGAAAATCAATTAAACTCAATGATATTTACACGATACGCAATATATACACTAAAATGTAAAGTAAACATATTTATAAACAAATCGGGGTTTATTCGAATGATATTAACGAAAAAGTATCGATAAGTGCAACAAAACTTATATACAAAAATAGTTACATTTTGCACTTATCAAACTCTCCCCCAACTTAAACTTGTTTGTCCGCAAACAAGAATCAAGCAAACTTAAAAACACAAAAGCAATAACCAAAGAATCACAAATCAACAGGTTTTGAAAAATGGAACAAATGTATGGTTCAAATGAACCACGGTACACACAAAGTAAATACTTACCACTAAACTACGACGACAACACAGTCACGAAACAAATGCAAAATACAAAAATCATGACAAACATCTTAAAACAACACAAGTTCAAATGTGAATCACACCTAGCAAAAACAATCATCGGTAGATGAAAAACACAAAATGAGGTACTTATCACTCACACAACAATCATGCAAACAATAGACTAAATTATGCATCCATCCAAAAATTCACATTGACATACAAAGGCAAGAATCACAAGGGCTTTCAAGGTTGTAGCGTGGTCAGGTAAACAAACAAGGGGAAATTTCTAAAGTTAATTGAAACACAAACTTGCCTAAACTTAAGGGAGTGATAAACTCACAAAGACTCAAACCAAAAATTCCAATCAACTTCTTCCAAAATGCCAAGTGTTACACAAAACACAATACGTATTTAGATGCTAGAACAATATCAAATGTTGGACTACCTTTAGAGGTTGGACCACCTTCAAAAGTATGACCACCTTCAAATGCATGATCACCTCAAAGTATGGATCATCAACAGAATCTAGATCACTATTTGATTCACCTTCATCATTTTTTTCAGACTCAACATCAGCATCAAAGTCACCTTCAGAGTCTGACTCATCTTCAAAGTCAGAATCCCCTTCAGAGGAAGATTCTCCTTCAGAGTTTGAAATATCTTCAGAAGTTAACTCATGTGTTAACATTGCACCAGAGTTGGATTGAGACTTGTTTTAATCCCATGCTTATGTTTCCTTCACAATGACATCTCTGTTGACTTCTACCTTGTTAATAAATGGATAATAAAGCTTTTAAGCATATGTGTTATGGTACCCAATAAGTAACATTACTTTTCTTCTATCATCCAACTTCTTTCTAGTAGAACTTAGAACATGTTTGTAACAATCAGAACCAAATACTCTGAAATGACTCACACTTTTCCTATCTCCAGTCCACTTCTCAAAAGGAACAATTTCCTTCATCTTCTTGGTTGGACACATGTTGAGCACATATGATGCATTGGCAACAGCTGCTCCCCACAAGGTGTGAGGGAGCTTCTTTTCCTTCAGCATGCTCCTTGTCAAATCAAGCAAAGTCTTGTTTCTTCTTTCGGCAAGGCTATTGTGTTGTGGGGTATATGGAGTCGTCAACTCATATTCAACTCCGTTCTCTTCAAAGAACCTTCTGAACTCTTATGAGATCTAATCACCTCTACCATCAGTTCTGAGTACTTTCAACTTCTAACCACTATTTTTTTCAGTCTTCACTTTGAACTTCTGAAACTCAACAAACACCTCATGCTTAAACTTGATGAGTGTTACCCGTGTCGTTCTTGTGAACTCATCAACAAATGACAAAAAGTATTTGTTTCCACCAAGTGAAGGTACTTCAAATGGTCCACATACGTTAGAATGCAATACTCCCAAAACATGTTTTTCTCTTGGAGCCACTTCTGATGCAAATGGCAATCTAGGTTGCTTGCCTTTCATGCATATCTCACATGACTTCTCAGACTTCACAATCTTATGAATACCAAGTACCAGCTTCTTAGAACGCGGATGCCCTAAACTTCTGAAGTACATATGCCCTAATCAATTGTGCCACAACTCACTTTCACCTTCAACAACTTCTACACTAAGGCATTTAGTTTCAGTAGTTTCCATATTCACTTTGAATATTTTGTTTCTTCCCTATTCAGATTGCATAACAAGCTTCTGATTAGAATCATACAACTTCAAGAGATTGTCCTTCATAGGTACTGAGAAACCTTTCTCAATTAGCTTACCTACACTTATCAGATTGCTCTTCATGCCAGGAACATACCAAACATCCTTGATCAAAACAATTTTACCATTCTTCACATTGACTTTGACATTTCCCATTCCTTTAGCATTAAGGTGATTATCATCAACACATCTAATCTATGTCCTCTTTCTAGATTCAAAATCAATAATCCATTGTTTATTTCCAGTTAGGTGATTTGAGCAGCTAGTGTCACATACCACAAGTCTACCAAATATCCACCATCATATTCATAAGGCATAATTAGCACAGGTTCATCATCAGAATCTCCTCTGGCTATGTTTGCTTCTTGTGATTTCCTTTCCTTGTTTGACCAACAGTCCGTAGCAAAGTGCTCAAACTTCTTACAATAATAGCATTGAACCTTCTTCTTGTCAAACTTTTCCTTTCCCTTTTGATGTTTCTTCTCATCAAACTTTGAGGCATCTAACTTATGATAACCACCACCATCTCTCTTCTTGGCCTCAAACCAAGATTGCTTCTGATTCTCCTTACTAGAAGACGCTTTCAGAGCATGCCCTACCTCTCTTTCAAAGGTTCTCTTAGTCAGGCGCAATTCTTGTGCCTCTAGATTACTCCGCAACTCTTCAATTCTCATGGTGTTGAGATCCTTAGAGTGTTCAATTGCTAAAACAATGTAATCAAACTAAGAAGTAAGTAATCTCAGTACCTTTTCAATGATTACTTGTTCAGAGAGAGTTTCTCCATAAGATTTCACCTCATTTGTGATTAAAATCACTCTAGAGATGTAATGAGGTACCTTCTCATGTTCATCATGTTGAGATTCTCATACTGCTTACGAAGAGACTAAATCTTTACCTTCTTCACTGATGCATCACAACTGTAGCACCGTAATAGTGTGTCCCACAGAGCATTCTCCGTCGTTGAATCATTGATCTTCTTAAACACATTCGTCTCCAAACAATGATGGATATATAACAACGCCTTCTAATCCTTCTTCCTCATTTCTCTTTCCGCGTTTCTATGCACTTCAATTGCATCTGCTGCAACTGTCGTGTAATCTTCATTAACGAGATGAAGAACATCTTGACCTCCAAACAACACACGCATCTAAATCATCCACCAATTCTAATTCTTTCCATTTTAAGGTACAGTTTCCACCATTCATTTTCGTTCTTGTACAAATTCACTCAGATCTCACCAACACTCATGTTTCCCAATCCCTCAAACTCAAGAAATGTGATTTTGTTTTGATTCAGATCTTTAATTCACTGTGAATTAAATGAACATAATCAATCACACACGCCTCATGTACACTCGTGTTTCCCGTTCCTGAATCAGAATCAGAACTCTAGATACCAATTGTTGGTGCACAAGAATGAAGAAGACAAAGATAACGGAAGAGAGAGAGAGAGAGAGAGAGAGAGAGTGAGAGAGAGAGAGAGAGAGAGGTTGTAACTAAGTTTTACTCACAGATGCAAAAATGGTTATGATAAAAATCTTGTTCCAAATTAAACTTGAGTTTAGTAATTATATCATCACTACAAGAAAATCTGTGTTTAGCTACGACAAAAACAGAAGCTAGACTGTAGCTAATCTCTATCAAACAGAATTAGCTAGAAAATAGTTTTGGATTAACTACAATATAAGTCGTAGCATAGATTGAGTGGCTAATTACCTATGCAAACATTTCCTAGCAAAATTCCAACTATTGATAAATTTTTCCTAGCTAAATCACAACTAAATTGTAGCAAAATATCAGTCTTAATCTTATGTTTCCTAACTAAACAACTACAATATCGCCACAAAATTATCCTAGCAAATCTCAAGCTAAACGTTTATATATTTGCTAGTTAAAATTTTGTATAATTATTTCTCAAACTAATCAGGTGAAAATATTATTATTTTTTTAATTATTTTCTCAATTAATATTTCTAATTAAAATAATCATTATGAAATTAATGTGATAATGGAACAAGACAAACAACAAATAGACATCCATCTTCAAAAATAATCTACAATTCTCTTAAGCTTCATTCATACAAATTCATAGGTCAAATGTGAGCAATTATCTATTATATTGATGATTTCACATTCCTCATATCTAATACTATTAAGATAAAGAAGAAAAATAATTCTTGGCTTCAAGCAAACAAGTCCAAAATTTGAGCCAAAAGGGAAAAGTTTGCATAAGTAGCATGAACTGGGATGGCAATTTCCTCCTGACCAAAAAAGAGTTTTTGAAATCCCTCGGAACCCGGATTGATTATTCCAACAACTGATGGTGTTTCCCTTCCTGTAAACACAAAATTACAACTTCCATTACTATTAAAAGCAAAGATTAAAAGCAAGAAATCCAGAATTCAAAATCTCATATACTATAATGAAACCAGAATTCCTCAATTAGGATCGGCATAAAAATCATTGAAGAAGATTTTAAGAAATAGGATCAAATTATGAACCTTGTGGCAACCAGGTAGCCCGAACCGAGTCCCTTCTTTTCCTGCTGCTAAATGCAGTATTAATACGTACTACCATAAGGTACTTTCGCTTACCCGACGACTCATTCGTCCTTATATCTTCTGAAGCAGAAGCACCACTCCGTACCAACTCTTGAACAGCCCTTGTAGTAGCCAAGTCCATCTCTAAACTTGAAATAGTTTTATCCGAAGCTCTACATTCAATACAACACATTCACATTAGTTTGGCATACAAAATAATAAAAATAATTAGACTTGCATTTGAATATAACTTACTGTATAGAATAAATCATATACTTTCTTTATCAAGTAGTGAAAATGAAACTGATGCTTACAATTCTGGAATTACACCCCTCTGAAACTACATCCAATTTACCAGTTTTTGCCGCTGTTGGTCTTGCAAGTCCATTTTGTTCTGAAATACTCCATATCCTGTTATGATATTAACATTTCTCATTAGAAAAAGTAGCACAATCAAGGTTGTCAACTAAATTAAGAATAACCAAACATTATCACATAATTACTTATAGCACAAGGTCTTGTTTGGATAAACAATTAATTTACAACTTATACCATAAGCGATTATAAATATGAGTTGCATACTTTACCAATTAAAACTTTAAACAATAACGACAGAGAACATAACACAAATAGAGAACTTAACACTTTGAGTCTGGGTACATATTCCATACTTATATCAAATATAACCGGACTATTTGGTGCCACCCTTGGTCTTCCAGGAGCAGAATTAAGCCCTTTTGGAAATGCCAACTGCCAAACAAGAAAACAAAGATATTTAGCCACATACATATGCAGTACACACAAGACATTAATGTTCAGCATCACTATACTAACCTACTTTCATACTAATTGTTCCCAGCCTGCATATTGTCCAATCTACATCATCTTAACCATCACTATACTAACCTACTTTCATACTAACATAATTCATTCAAGCATCAAATCCTTCTGACTAACATTTCTTAACTCAATTTAACTAACTTAACAGCTGACAGAAATTTAACAGAATGCAAATAACCAACTAATATCTAACAAAAATAACTCCAAACAGGTGCAATGAGTATTCACTAACTGAAGCCAATTAATTCCATTTTAATAATGTTATCAAATTAACATAACAAACAAAACTAAACTAACACTAAAATTCAAATTCCAACAGCTTCTCTATAACTCACTAACTACTGATAACATACAACCCAATCCAATTTCCAATTCACTAACTAACTTAACAAATATCCATTCCATCCAAATTAACTTTAATTGTCAAAACTCAGTTACTAATTTACATTCATCAATTTAACTAACTGTTTTGATACAATAGTTAATTCCATAACCAAGTTTCAGTTTGCATCGACCTTTGTAACCAGCCCTGCTAATATACTAAATCTGAATCTCATAACAGTTCAGAGTTTCTACTAGCATTGTTTGTTAACATCACACCAATTCAGATAGTTATCCCCATTATATAGTCAACACAAACAGAATCAGATAGTTTTTAATTGTTAAGAGTTTGTTACAACAACAGACTGACAACTATCCTGCAATTCAGTTTCTCAATCGACTGTATAAATATGAAAACTCCCTCCTGACTTCATTTCAGAAATAGAACTACAGAGAATAAAGAAACGCCCTGTTTACTTTAAATTTCTTTTACTAAATAACATACAACTGATATCACTATGCCCACTGTACAGTCTACATAATCAGATAACTATCTTTATTAAGAGTTTGTTACAACAGACTGACAAGTGACAACTACCCTACAATTCAGACTAGTGATCCCTTACTCTAGAAAAAGTGCATTTAGCAATTGCGCTATGTCTCGTCTCCTAGTTTGTTTTGTCCCATGACTATTTTTCCTGTCAAACGCAGAATAACAATTTTGGTGTATTGTCTAGTCTTATATTATTAAGTGAATTAAATAAACCAATAGGTAAAGAACTGATAAACTAATATAATATGATAAAGTTAGTATCGTATAAAATCTTCATCCGGCTCTCAGCTTTATCAGATGTAAAATTGTGTACAGGTGGCAGTGTGCTTATAGCTATAAGGAGCATATGTAATATTTAACAATGTCATGAATAAACATTTTATGGCACTAGTCGTATATGGAGCCAGCAGCAGGGGTTAATATCCCTTAAAATAATTGAAGGAAAGTAACTTTGGCTATTTGATGAAAGAGAGTATAGAATGCCTTAAAAAGCAAAGCATTAACTTCACCCACAACACGACAAGAAAATAAGCTTACCTTCCAATGAGTCCTCTGAGTGGACCACGTGTAATCCTGCAAATGTAAATGTCTAGTTAAATCATACAGATCCAAAAACTAAAAGAAAATTGTATTGATTTCCCCTCTGGTTTGTTTACACCAGATGGTTGTCTTTCGGAAATTTAAAGAAAAGGGGCTTACAATAACATCTGAATTAACTGTGGAAGGGGAACTTTTAACAAGTAGGTCAAGATAATTTGCATATTTACTTTTAGTGTTTTCTAGGTAGGTCAAGCTTTTTTCCCTGCTCAATTTCCAAATTTGTCTTAAAATGTAACATAACAGGAGCATTGACATATCAATAAGCAATATGGATTTAACTATTATCTACCAAATAAACGTATGCTCACCCAGCAGAAAGATGTTAACATACCTTCTTCTCTGTTTTGTCCAGGTCTATCATAGCATGATCGACCTGTGACTGCAGTGTCGGATCCATACCAATCAGCGCCTCAGAAATTTTTTCATTTATATTTTTAACAGCTTTAGCAACACCGTTTCCTAGATATACACCTTTGTCACCATCCCGTAACTCAACAGCCTCATACCTGAAATGAATCATCAAACCAAACAGCCAGTCTTAATTCAATTCTATAATTGATCAATTAAAATGATCAACTGCCTAACAACAGAAAGAAGCAAAAAAATACCAACATCAGCATAATGCTGAGCCAAATCAGAGAATCACCCATACATGGAAATGTAATTTACACTCACAAATCAGCCCTGCCACATTAGTGTGGAAGTTCCGCACAGAAAGTTAGGACAATAATAGTTTGTAAATTTCAGATAGTTTCAGTTTGAATACTTCTTTCGCTCTAGGTGATGATTCCTTGGTTTTCTTTAGATGATCATTCTCCAGCATTATCATACTTGTATACTCAGATATAAAGCTGGTCTGCAGGCTCAGTTTTGCAACCTGCCAATTAAAATGACATGTCATAAGAAAATTTATTGAATAGAAAGCAAACAGTAAGTAGAGTGATAGCATAGGAAATATTTACCAACCTTTTGTTCTAATTGTTTATTATCTGAAAGCCATGCTTGAGCAGTAAGATGCTATATTTGATCTCTGGCAGAAATTTGTGGAAGAGAACATAATGAGCAATAATAACTAAGGAAAGTTTATTCATAGAGCAGCATCTGGTTAAGGATGAAAGGACCAATGGTTCTTTATATACAGATATAAAGATTTGAAGACAAACAATGAAAAAGAATATATTAAATTTTTCTAGATCCTAAATTATCAGGTCTTATAGAACTGATTATACATGACCCAACTGTTAACTCGTGCTTTAAGGAAAAACATATTCTTCAAAGTAGTTCACATAAACATGAAACAAGCAAAGAATCTCCTCTACAGAAATAGTAGGACATAATTCCAAAAAAAAAAAAGAAAAAAACTTGAGTATGCTAATTTCAAAAAACTACAAAAGAAAATTGGATGTGCTAACTTAAATTGGAAAAATGAGAACAAATGCAAGAAAGGTCTAACAACTAACAAAGGATTATACCTTTACGAAACTATAATTTGGATTATACCTTGCATTGATTATACGAGAGAAAACTTACAAATTTGAATAGAATTGCAACTCATCTTCTGCCATTTTATTACAGAAAAAGCACTACAATTTCTGCAGAACAAGAACAAAAATCTGCAGCAGCACAACATAACCACAATATCTCAAATTCATTTCCTATCTCTCAAAGTTCTAATCAAAATTCCATTTTTTTACTTATAGAATTCATTAAATTGATCATCAATTTTCTTCCTGTTATGCTTCACTATTATTACAGTAACAAATAACTAAATGTTTCTTTTACAGGTTATGAATTAAGAGAAGAAGAAGAAGGACTTACATCAAATAGCTCCAACACCACGCACCTCTGCAAAACATCAGCGGCTGCAATTCTGCAGAGAAAAAGTTTCACAATAAAATCAAACATTGACAGTTTCAAAAACTCGCTGAAATTCTAAAAGCAAACAACCCATAGCGGGATTGAAATTTCAAATCGTCGAAATCAAACCTGTTATTACGGTCGTGACAATCCAAGCTCCAAAATCCGCCGCGAAACCAACGTCGCCGACACGTCGAAATCACCAATATCAACGGTTTCTACACAACATTTCCACCTGCAAATCAATAATTTCTACGCTTAAACTATCAATTCAATTTCAGAATTTTTGATTTCATGAATACCCCTATTTCAAACCCTAACATAAATTTACTTGTTTTTTTTACAATAATTTGCAAAAATCAAAAGGGGGAGAAGATGAACATACCTTCATCACAACCACCCCTCATCGAATCGCACCACCATCCCTAAAATCGCGCACAGTAATCACGGACGCAAAAAAATTCAAATTACACAAAATTAAATACCTAATAACACTAATTGAAAGTGATAACAACAAAATTGATGGATAATTGTTGGTACCTGAAATGCGGAAGAGGCTGAAGTAAACAGGAAGAAGATGAAACTATGTTCTAGGGTTTGGAGTTGGGGCTTGAGATAAGAGGTCGCTCAATAATTTGAAGATTGAGGGGGAGAAGAAGGATGAAAGAACATAGATCCATCAGACACAAAGAGTTGATGAAGGATCAATCGGAGATTGAGGCGACTGGCGATTTCAATTGGAGAATGAGGAAGGCAATATGAAATGGAGGAACTGGGATCGGAGTCAGAAAATAACGAGGTTTATTGGAGTTGGAGGAAGACGAAGGCGATCGGAAATGGTGGCGATCGGAGACGGAGGCGGACAGGTCGGTCGGAGACGGGATGAATATGGTGAGATACAGAGTAGACAAAGACGTTTTACTTTGTCAACACTTCAGATTTATATATTTTTATATAAAATTATTAAATTATATATATATATATATATAACTTTTTTATTCAACCTAATCCTTAATGATAGGTGAATACTTGTTAAATAAAAAAATAAAAAAAATAGTAAGAAGTTGGTTAATTATTTGAAATTCAATTGTATGATGGTCTTTTAAATTGGAATTAGCTACGAAATTACTTTGTAGTAAAAATATGGTAGTTAATCCTACATTTTCTTGTAGTGCATCAGAATGACTAAATGAGACTAAAATTAAAACTAAATACAACTTAAATGTGAATTTGGATTTCACTTCAACAAAAATGTGTTTGATATTTTTAAAATAGCAAATATAGCAAATTGTTTTTAATTAAAATAAAAAATATTTTAGTTTTAAATGCTAATATAGGGAATTATTTTTAAACTTTTAAAAATATTACACATTTTAATATATATACGCATACCTCTAAAATTTTACCCTTCAAAATTCTCCAAAAATCAAATCCCAAACAGAATTTAAAACTATAATGACAAAAAGTATTATTACATACAGGTTTGTATTTTAAATGACAGCTATATTTTATTAAAACAGAAAATTTCTAAAACAATAGTACAAAGCACAAATCAAATGGCAGTTTTTATTTTTTTTTTTTTAACAACAATCAAAATACTTATTTTCGGAAGAGCAAAAAGAGAATTAAATAAAACTAAGGCATCAGGAATGCCCAAAAGAGAACAAACCATATTGTTCCACCTGAAAAAAATTGGCAAAAACAACCCCAATTCAACTCAATACACTATATTAATAGAAGGAATCACAAATCTTTGCTCAAACGTAATATTTTTTTATCAATACAAAAAAATAACACTTGGAATACAAAATACCATATTCAGTAATATATAGTGAGGCTGAAAAAGAAAACAAAGTTGCTTCAACTTCCAACCATCACAACAATAATGATAATAATAATCAAGTATGAACAAATGTTCATGGACAAAAAAAAATAAGACTTGTGAGAATGTACTAAAAAAGTGCAAAATCCACGCACCAAATGAAGAATAACGAAGTGACACAACAAAACCATATTAAGTAGCAGTCTCTATTAATTAAGCGCAAACGAACTTCTTTGGAACTCCCTTTCCACAGTAACCAAGAATCAAACTCAAATTAATGGGAAGATTAAGGTTAATGCCTAGAACATTAGCCTTAAGAGCAGTGCAAAGACACACAGCAGCTTCAAGATTAGCAAGACCATTGATGAGAGAACAACATGGTGTCTTCGCTGGTTTACCAAGTTCAACATTAATCAAACCTAATATATCCGCACACACGCCAAGCTTAATTGTGTCTCTAGGACATGTTGTGTTTTTTGGATGTGAGTGTTTGTGATCTTTTGAGAGTGGTGGAGGACATGGAACGTAATTGGAGGTTACGGCAGTGAAAAAGAGGATGTTGAGGACAAGGATTATAGCAATCTTGGAAGACATTGAAAGTTGGAAAATACTCTTAATCACTCTTGTTTGGTGTGTGAGTGATGATGTTTGAGTGGAATAAAAGAGGGTTTTATAGGGAAAGGATTGGTAAGTTTTTTTTTTCTTTTCTTTTTTTAATTTAAATTATTGTGTTATAAATGTTGATCAATTTATTGTTTGAAAGAATAAAGGCTGTATATAAGTGAGAGGACTCAATAATATTTGATCAATTTATTTCATTTTTACATTAATTGTGACCATTAAAATTTTATTCATGTTTGACTTTTTATTTTCATTCACATTTTATTAAATGTTAGCTTGAGATTTTTTACTTAGTAGAAAAAGTCAAATGAACGTTAAAATGAATGTTGCATTAGTTAAATACTAAATGTTAACATTGATTGGTAGGAGTCCACAACAATGATACGTCGACAAGGGTTTCCCGACAAACATATTGAGATGTGATTTGGAAGAATCTCACGAGCAGATCTTGAGATATGGTTTGGAGGAGTCTCGGAAACAAACTTGGGTAAACACTCGACATCATGTCGAGAACGAGACTTTCGACAAGCTCTAAGGACTTAAAAAATTAAGGAACCAAAGATAGAATGGACTTAGCGCTATCAACAACTATCTTCAACGAATAGACAGTTACTAATCGCTAAGAGTAGTTAGAGAACGTGAGATAATGGTTTTCAGCAGTTTTAAAGTACTGACAATGTGGCGGTACATGAGAAGATGAATCACATGCATTTGAAGACGTGTCGATTTTTTAGGAGTAAATTGTCGAAAACAGATATTTTTAGCTTAATATATATAGCTGGCTCATATTAGATAATCGAGGTCGCAAATTTTGTATACTTTCTCTATAGAACTTGAGTACCCAACTAAAGTGTGAAACAAATTGTGAGTAATATGTGAGTTTGCGTTCCTTTTATTCTACTTTTTTATGTTTCTTTAATTGAAACGTCTTTTCTTTTGTCATTTACTTCATTCATTTAATGTTGTTTATTGCAAATTTCTTTTATTTTTAATTTAAGTTTTATTGTTTTAAAGTTCGCTTTTATAGTATCAACCCACAAATATTTGTAGTCATATCATACACATATTTTTTTATAAACAAGTTTGCATAAAATTGTTTCTAATATTTTTCAAATTAATCTTAAAAATTTTTAAATTTGTAATTGTTCGATTAAAAACAACTGCAAACACTGACAAACTTAAATAAATCAACTACAAGAAATTAAACAATTTTTTACAAAAGAATAATTATATTCTGAATATAAATACGAATATCGATTAAAATATGAATATCGAATTATGAAAGTCTCTTTCGTTTGCGGTAACCTAAACAAACCCTAAATTCTTTTTTTATAAGCAAAGTAAAATGTGTATTCACAAAGAGTAAAATGTGTATTCACAAAGAGTACTAGATTACTTTAAGCAAACCCTAAATTTTATTTCTCATGTCCAGTTTTTCCTCTAAATGGTTTAATTTTCAGCATTTAATGGGTTTCCCGTTTTTCAAGAGCTATTCAACTATGAATGCATTTATATAATGTTGATCATCCCAATGCTAATAATTATTATATGGGATGAGTTGAAAAACGTGTGTCCTTCATTAAGCCCAAATGTCGTTTTCTAACTATTCCACTATATTAAATAAAAATATTTACTATAAATAAAAATATTTTATGAAATGGAGAGAGTACATGTTTAGTGCTAGTAATATATAATTGTATTAATAATTACAGAGACCTTAGTAAGTTATTTTCAGAAAATTCTTTCCAAACTGCTATCTAATAGGCTGAAGAAGGTGGTAAGCTCCCTTGTATCTTCAGAACAGACAGCGTTTGTTCCTGGCAGATGTATATTCGACAGAGTTTTAACGACAAATGAAGTCCTGGACTTAGCTAGAGTCGCAAAAGGAGTTGTTTGATGATGAAGATAGATTTCGAGATGGCGTATGATTGTGTCTCGTGGGATTTCCTCATTAGTATGCTCGTTAAGATGAACTTTGGCAACAAATGGATTTCCTGGACTCAAGCTTTAGAGTGTAAAGGAACTATGTCGGTGTTAGTTAACGGGAGTGCTTCTAAGGACTTCGTCGTAGGGAAAGGATTGAGGCAAGGGGACCCTTTGTCGCATTTTATTTTCACTCTTGTCATGGAAGTGTTGAATAAACTGGTTAAGAAGGCTGAATCGATAGGTTTATTCGAAGGCTATAGAGTGGGGAAAGAGGTGAGTATTAGCTTGCCTCAATTTGCAAATGATACTATGATATTGGGTGAGGCTAAGTGGCGTAATGTGTGGTCAATAAAGGTTATTCTGCAAGGATTCGAGTTACTTACAGGTCTTAAAATCAATTTTCTCAAGAGTAGGTTTGGAGGAGTTAACTTGAGCCATGAATTTCTATCTGCTGCTTCTAACTTTCTGCATTGCGACATCCTCAAGTTGTGGTGCTCTTTCCTTGGGGTGATGGTAGGTGATAGCCATAGAAGAACCTATCATTGGCAGAAGATCATTGATATAGTTAGGAGCATACTAGCTGATTGGAAAGGAAGATTCTTGTCAATAGGAGAGAGGCTTGTTCTAATTAATATTGTCATCAATTCTCTTCCTCTTTACGCCTTTTCTTTCTATAAGGTCCCTTCAGGTGTTATAAAAACGTTACAGAGCATTCAAAGTAGGTTTCTTTGGGGAGGATGTGACACTAAAAAGAGGATATATTGGGTGGACTAGAAGATAACTTGTTTTCCAAAAGAAGAGGGAGGATTAGGAATAAAGGACCTAGTTAGCTTCAAAATCACTCTTCTCATGAAGTGGAAATGGAAAGTTCTTACTAAGGAAGATTGTGTTTGGAAGGGAGTCTTGGAATGTAGATACGGTAGAAATTTGTCGTTGGCTATTAATAGTTACGACGGGATGAAAGGGAAGTATAGGGATTCGTTGTGGTGGAGGGATATGTTGAGTCTTGGATACGACACTGCATCCAAGAAGAATTTTTTTGTGGAGAAAATCAGGGGCAAGTTGGGGAGGGGGGAGGAGTTGGCTTTCTGGCATAACTGTTGGTTATTAGAGGTTCTTTTGAAAGAAGTGTTCCCTAACTTATTCTTGTTTGCGAATCATCCTTGTGGTTCTGTCGCAGAGAATGGTGAATGGAGTAGGGAGACCTGGTCTTAAAAGCTAGGATTCAGCTCGTTTCCCCATGATTCAGTTATGGATAGAGAGCTGGCAGATCTAGTGGACTTGTTAGAAGAAGTTATTCCTGATATAGATAAGGCTGATGTTTTTAGTTGGGATCTAGGTGTGAGTATATGCTCCTCATCCTATGACGGTTTTACTGTCAATTCTTGTTATCGCAGCTTAAGGAAAGACATTGAGTTGAATAGGGTAGAAGAGGACTGCATCAGTGGATTGAGGAAATTGTGGCAGATGAGAGTTCCTACGAAAGTTTATATATTCGTTTGGAAAATGTTGAGAAGCAGGCTAGCAACCAAAGAGGAATTGGTGAAGAGGAATATAGCATTATCTAATGGTAATGCTGGTTGTAATTTGTGCGGTAACCTCAATGAAATGTCCATACACGTGATTTTTTAATGTCCTGTCGCAAATAAATTCTGGAAGGGGATAGAAAACTGGATGGGAATCAAAAGTATCAGAAAAGACAGTTGTTTGGCTTCCTTTTTGGATTTTGAGGAGGTAATTAAAAGTAAATCTGGTAAAGCGACCGGATTGGTGGTCTAGGCAGCAACAGCATGGTTCCTTTGGTACGGCATAAATTGTCTCATCTTTGATAACAAGTTAAAGTCAGTTATGGAGTTGCTGAACTCTATAAAGTATTACAGTTGGAGATGGCTTTCAGTTGATAATTCTAAGTCTTGCTCTTCTTTTTACGAATGGTACACAATGCCTTATGCCTGTTTTAATAGCTCTATGTAATATTTTGTGTAAGGGTTGTTGCACCCCTTGTGCAGCTGGTATTAATTGATTGCATTGCCTTCTGAAAAAAATATAATTGTTTTAAATGTTTGTGTTGAACTTTTCTATATTTGTATCTGAATCATAGTATTATATTACCAATGCTTAGCCTACCAATCCCAAGGGTCTAAGATGAATATAATTAAAGAATTTCGTTTTAAATTTCTACCACACCTACCACACCGTGTGAAATTCTATTAATATTTTTAAATTTTAGAGATAGTTTTTTGGACGCACATTTTGTTCACTCAATAAAGGCAATTCTGAGAGGCGTCCTATATAGTGGATTTAATTTGTTCCGGAAATGTATCTCTGAAAAAAGCTCGTAGTTATATTTTCGGAAAAAATCAGAAACACTTACAGTAAATAAACTTTCTAAAATGTCATTGATATGCATAATATAAAATGATTATTACAATCACGATTTCAACAAAAAATTAAATATTACATTTCAATATCCCGGTGGACGCTTGCACATCTTTCGGATATCTTCGATCGATCTTTGTAGCGTTGCTTCCAACTCGAGCGGAACTTTCTCTTCGAAACCGAAATATGTATCCCACATAGCCCTAACATCCGCTCGATTCTTGAGCTCAAATTTTCTAAACACAATGTTTCCTTCGTTGTTAACCGAAGGTGAATGTTACCTGAGCTTCACAACCCTTCGTTTGTCTCCGTAAGGTATGAGATAGTGGATTTCGTCTATGATATCTTCGAGGGGGTGAGATCGGTGAGTTTGAACGATTGGCCGAGTGTAGAGCTGGCGGAGTAGGAGACATTTGCGACATACCAACAGATGTTTATTTGTGACATTTGAGACATTTTGAGTTTGTGTGAAATATAACACAATAACACCTAAATTTATAGAATACCTAGTTCAATATGGACCACTCAATAACTGTGATGTTGACTCTGGATATATATCTTCGAAAACGCACCCTATTATCTTGTTTCAGAGATGCATCTCCAGAAATTTCCCTGAACCATTTCAAAACAAAGTAATTAAAATAGCCTTCCGGAGATGTATCTCTAAAACTTTCCCTAAAACATCTCCATAACAAAATCATATAACAGACACTCACATTTAGATGAAAAATGAAACAAATATGCCTTAAGATCAAATTTGAAGAAAAAGTGAATATGTAACACTTTATTTATATTGAGATACAAATTTAAACAAATATTTGTCCGGTTAAACAAAAAATCAAAACGAATCGAAACAAGTGTCGCCGACTAAATCAATAGGTGGTACCCCCTTGGATTTTTGTGCATTCGATTCTTTTTCAATATTGTTCAATCTCTCAAATTCTTGCATCCTTTCCATGAAATGATCTGGCCACATCTCGGCGCTTGCAGTTGAATGAGTCATCCACTTCAGTGTTGTAGGTGGTATGGGGCAACCCGGTTTCAAGTAAACTTGATCAAAATGACTTGATTTTGAAAGACATCCAATACACTTGATACGATCATTTGGATTTTGGTGTGGTGTTGTACGCAGTGGAAAAAAGGATTCCAAAAAACCGTAGCGTGTTAGGTCAATGCACACCCTGTCATATGCATATGCAATTAGGTGACCCATATTCGGGAATCTCATCCATTTTGACTCCGGTGCCGGACCGCTCAAGCAAGGAACAAGAGACTCATAAACCACATCGAATTTTTCTTTATTTTTGTACAACCACATGTACAATTCTTTATGTTTCTTCAATTTTTGGATAAATTGATGACGGAAAAGAGCATGATTATCTTCTCCTTTATCGAGTAAAGCTGGAACGGCTCGGCAATCGCAATTACCGTCCCCCACAACATCGACGATTCGCTCGATATATTTATGCCTAAAAATCAGCATCTCGTCGATGAATGAAATCTTCGGTGGAAGCGGCATCGGAGGTGGTTTGCTAATGCGAGCTCCTTTCACAACACTTTTTTGAGATTTTGGAGTCAGTAAGTCGGGAAATACTTTGTCAACGTGTTCAAAGTGTGAAGGAAACAGTGTAGTCGAGTTGAGATGTTCGATTTCCTGTCATCCATGCTTCCATCATCATCGAACCTAAGTCTCTTTCAATGAGAGCAAACATCGTCCATTCTTATTGGTTCACCAAGTTTCACCTTTTGAACAAGAGTACAAGCACACAGGAGACCATATGTTTTTACGATAGTGCAACCACACTTTGCGCTATCGGAGCCTACATTATCAACTAGTTTAGCCTCGTAAAAAATATAGTTCAAACCCACCCGAGAAATGTTACCGACCAAATGAGAATATAAAGTGTCGTCTTTAAATCAGTACTCTAAAACCGTGATGCTCTGACTAAATTTTGTTTGTATCTCATTATGCTGGTTCAATAATCATGTGGTTCACAGAGTCGCAGTCTCGACACAAATTCCCCTTGATATTTCCCAACCAATTTTTCAAAGTAGCATGGGCCGACTCAACTCTGTTAGTAGTTGTATTTCCAAGGTGTCTAACATTATCAGTCCACGCATAAACTATCTTCTCCTTCACCTGATCAAGAATGTTGCTTTCAACATATTTCAACAAAGCAAGATACTTTTCACACACTTTCCGGAAATGAATAACGGAATCGGCATATAATTCTTTTGTGGAAGAATTTATTATACGATTCTATGCATCAATTATTTTTTCCACAATCACACCCATCTTCGCCAATTTTCCACCTTTGGACTCTATTAGTTTCGTCCGTACAACGAGTTTTACCCGACTTCTCACATTCCTTGTAATGTGATACTTACAAAGTAATGCATAAGAAGAAGGAAATACCTTAGCAACTGAGTTCATCAATATGGTATCACGGTCGGTAACAATTGTTTTAGGCATCCCACCTTGATCCTTCAAGAGTGACCGACACACCTCAAATGCCCAAGTAAAATTGTCCTTTTTTTCACACTCAAGAAATGTAAAACCAACGTAATATGTCTTCTCAATTGAGGTAATACCAACCATCTCAAATAACTGAAGCCTATATTTGTTGGTCTTGTAGGTTTAATCAAGTATGAGCACCTTCAGAAACGTGTTGAACAACTCTATCGAATCAGGATGAGTCCAAAAAATATCTCTAACGGTAACTCCATCATCGCACGTTCTGTACCGGGACACATAACTGTTATCGTCCAACAGTTTCAAAAGTTGTTGCATATCACTTCTATTCCCCCTAATCGCCTTGTTAGTGAGGTAAAACCAACATAATATCACGATTTTCAAACTCTTGCTTGTTATTAAAGTCGTTGCCAACATCTATCACCTTCACGACAACTCTTGAACATTCGAAGAAACATCTTTCGGAGAAACCAATGTGTGGACCGATTTCCGTTCCCCCACCAATCCTGAGGTGGTGGGACCCTCATGAACCGTGCTTGTGCCACTTTCAAATTTCTAATATTTATCCTATGATGCTTAAAAGGAAGGGGAAGGAATCTAAACTAACCCTTCATGGGAATGTTTTCCCTACAAATGCAAAGAGGTCTGGAATCGGGGTCGGTTATACTAAGGGAAACTATTAACACCCTTAGTATCTATAGTACTCTATAGGAACCTTTTGTACACTTTCCACAATTGGTTATCTTATCTACTTAGAATGTTTACTGCTGGATTTGGGAAAGTTCTAACCTATGGATGAGAATGAGAATGTGAGATGTTTTTGGGAGTTTTTGAATTATGAAAGGTACAAGGACCTAATGGGTTTTATTTAAAGGTGTGCTTGCTAAGATCTCGCAATATTATGCCTACGCATTCCCAAAAAAAAGAGACTTTGGGAAATCAGAGCGTTCGTAGTTCCACCTAACTATGGGTGTAATTTTTATCTTGTTCAAAGCCCAAGATGATGAAGCTAAAAGGATGTTTATGTATCTTGTTCAAAGCCCAAGATGATGAAGCTAAAAGTTTTATTGGTTTGAAAGAAGAGACAAATTGTCATTCTTTAAGGGAGATGTCCCACCTATTCATCACAAACATTTGAGAATAATATCATAAGGGAAGAAGCTTTGAACTTGGATGTTAAATAATCCTAAGCAATGCCACATCTTCCTTTATGAGTCTTTGCATGCTAAGAGAAGAACCTTAACTTGGATATAGTATCAACAAGTGAACCACTTACATCACTTAGATGAAAGAAAAGTTTTAGGCCATGATAAGAGAAGGACTCCAGCTTGGATTTTGAATCAACAAGTGTGCCACTTACATCACTTATATGGAAAAAAAAAGTTTTGTAATGTTTGATTTTGAATTGTGGTGTATAGAAGAGATATCTTTCTATAGAAATGACTCAGTGTCCTATCTCTAGGGAGAATTTGAATTATTTGAGTATCTTGTTCAAAGCCCAAGATGTTGAAGCTGAAATATTTGTATCTTGTTCAAAGCCCAAGATGTGAAGCTAAAAGGTTTATTTGTATCTTGTCCAAAGCCCGAGATGTGAAGCTAAAAAGTTTGTTTGTATCTTGTTCAAACCCCAAGATGTGAAGCTAAAACGTTTGTTTGCCTGAGAGGAAGCTAATTTAACTAGGGGGGAGTTTTGAATTGATGGTAGCTGGTATGAAGCCTATGAGGAGGGTATGATGCTTTTAAGAAACCTGAAGGGTCCTTGTATGAAGCCCAAGAGGAAGTTATGGTGAAGTTGACTTTATCCAGGGGAACTAGGGTTTGAACTAAGTTGTGGTTGAGGGAACCCTGATGTTCTGAGCTAAGTCTAAACTAAGGATGATGTGTTATAAATGTCAAGAGAAACTTAATATGGATAAGTACATGACAAGCATTTTACAAGTATAAACATAAACTGAAAAAAGTTGATGGGTCTTACACTCTTAAAGAGGCCCATGTATAAGCATGGTTGACTTGGAAATGTAATGGGTCTTACACTCTTACAGAGGCCCAAAGAGTTTAGAATTTGAATGCCACTAGGGTTGTGTTTGATGAGAGTTGAATATTGAGATTTGAAAGATTGAAAGTTTTGAGAAATTGAAGAAAGCTTTGAAAAGGAGTGGAGGGACTTACACTCTAATAGAGGCCCAAAGAGTTTTGAAAAATGTGATGGGTCTTACACTCTTACAAAGGCCCAAAGAGTTTTGAAAAATGTGATGGGTCTTACACTCTTACAGAGGCCCAAAGAGTTTTAAAAAATGTGATGTGCATCAACCAAAGAGATGTATCCATCATGGTAAGAGTTTATGAAGGAAATGCTTGAACATGTAAGCAAGGATACAAGTTGAACATGTTAAGACAAGTTGGTAACAATCAAACATAGATTTAGGGTTCAAACATGGTCATAAACAAGTAAGAACATCACAAAAAAGTTTAGGCATACAAACATGTATTCAAAGTCATTTTCAAGACAAAATTCAAGTGTATAAGGACACCTAAACATGGTAAAAACAACACAAAGAAAAATATGCACATCATGGTTATGTAAACATGGAAAGAACATCTCATGTTAAGGAAAAATAGTCAAGCAAAAGTTCCTGGTATAGACAAAGTTCAACATACAAAAGAATCAATGAAGTCTTAGAAAGCAGGGGAAAGCAAGGAAACATTCAAAAGAATCAATGAAGTCCTTAAGAAAACCTAAAAACACTACATATTTTGAACATTCATAAATTCATCAAAAATAAATATTTTTGGTATTTTCTTTTCACAAATAGAAAATAGACATTATCATGAACAATTTTCAAAAATAATGGGTTAAAAATGGAAAAAAAATAAGAAAGTTATGATAGTTTAAAAATGCAATGAAAAGTAAGAAAATAACCCATTAAAAATAATGGGGAATTGTCCCCATGGGTGTTGAACCCACACTGGTTTGCTCACAGGTCAAAACACTAGCCATTCCAACCACACGCGCGTGGTGATAACATGGTGAGGGCATAATAATATATGTGAAAACTAATTGAAAAATCAGAAAAATAAAAAAGAACTGGGGGCGAGGGGGATTCGAACCCTAGTTCTTGTAGGCATAAGTACTCAAGGTCGCGCATGTTTAACCACTGGGGTGGTGATACATGCGTTGTATCACCTCACCCCATTAATACATAAGGTTGAAAGTGAGTTAGTGACCTGATTACAAAGGCGCCATGTCCATGGATGGCTGGGCAAAACTCAGGTTTTGGTCATTTGCAAGAAGGGTTCTATCTTACTCATTTCTCCATGAAATTGGATGAAATAAAAATGAAACTTACCTAGAATTTCAAGGGGAATCCAATGGTGGTATTATTTTTTTCTAAGTATGTATCTATTTTAAAACTTGATAGTGAATCCTAAAATGACATGTTTTTGCAAGTTCTATCCCAAGTCTCTATACACCCAACAATAACACTCAAATATAGTGCAAACATAACAAGTATGACATATAAGACATGTTCATGATCAAGGAACATCAAAGAATAGCATATTTCACAAAGTTCCATGTTTTAGGGAGCTTACCTCTTGTAGTTCACTTGCCAACTTCCAAATGCCTTGTTACAGAAATGAAATGACACTTGAGACACCTCCAATAGACCTCTAGGGAGCTTCTTGGATTCTTGGAACCAAAGGAAAACCTCTTAGACAGAATCCTGCTTCTTCTTGCAAAATTGGCAAAAGTGACCAAAATGGAACTTTGGTCAAATGGAGTTACAATTGAGAAACTATTATTGGAACATTTTAAGTATGTTATTTAGAGTGTGTTTGAAGTGTTAGATGGTTTGGAAATGAACAAAATTAAGATATGGCTTAGAAAATGCAAAAAAGTCAAAATATAAGGTTTTGACAATTGACTTTTGGATTCTGGTGTTTGAAAAGGAAGATGAAGGTTTGGACACCTTCAAGGGATGATTTGTGATGTGTTTAGATGGCTAGTTGAGTGGTTTAAGCTCTGGTTTTGAAAATTCGATTCTCACTCTTTGGAAATTTGAAATTTTGAAGTGAAAGAGGAAGAATGAGAAAACAAGTGTTGTGATTGTTTTGGTGTGTTTTGAATGATCAAATGTGGTCTCTATTTATAGGGGAGCAAGTTTGTTTTGGAGGAATAGTGAGGGTTTGAAGGATGATCTCAATGTTCAATGGTTTTGGAAATGCATCATTACTTCCAACTCAAGGTACCTTATATCTTCCACTAGCCTAGCTCTTCTTTTGACCAATTTCACAGTCTGCAAAGGTGTTTATTGTTGTTTAAGAGTGCATCTTGACTGATGAAAGTGGTTTCTTTGACAATGCACTACTCCACATAAACGCCTCTTGAATTCAAGGCTTAAAGTGATGATGTCTCATCATTTCAAAGGGATTCCTCTTGACTGAGTGGCTCTATCTTGTAGGTTTTGGATGATTCATTCAGATTCTTGTTGAAAGAGAATTGTATGATCATCACACTTGGACTCAAGAAATCGTGCATCACAAGTAATGCCAAATCTGTCTTACCAAATTAGTTGCATCAAGGCATTTTGTGCACTCCATATCTCCTTGCTCAAATGGAATTAGATTGTGTTCTTGGACATTTTGGAAAGCTGTTATATCATACTTCAACTTTGATGTTTGAATTTGATCTTGATTCATCTTGGATCGTGGAGAAAAATGGCCTCAAAGTTTGCTAAAACACAAAACAGATTTTGTGCAAAAAAATTTCTAAGTGTCAAAGTTCAAAAAGTCTTGAAACCCTAACTTCATGGCTTCATATCTCAAAGTCCATGCACTTTTTGGAAATCCACCCTAAGTGACAAAGTTGTAGTATGTAATAAGCTCTTCAATTTGATCTTTAGATCAAAGAAAATGGTTACTTGGTTTGGAAGTTATGACCTTGCAAAGTAGGGCAAAAATCATTGTTTTTCCATGACTTTTAGAAAATTTTAAGTTCTCTAAGGTTGCCCTTTTTACAAGTAACCTCAATTTTCTTGATCAATCATGATCCAAATCACATATTAACATTGTTCTTGACTTGAAGAGACCATTGTGGACAAAAAACTCCAAAAGTCGAACTTGATTTTGACCACGATTGACTTTTTGTATCAGATGAATTTTGAAATTTGTGGTCCTTTATAAAATCAAATCCTTGTGCTAAATTAAACATCATGGATGGACTTCTAAAGTGTTTTTGAATGTCTTGAATCATGTCCCAAGATTTGAGATCATGCCTTGCTCAACAGTCAAAGGTATGGTTGACTTTTCAACAGAAACCCTAGTTTTTGGTCCAGATGAATTTGAATCTTTGCATTGCTTATGAATCAAGTTCTTTGGATCAATTCAATCATATGAATGGAATAATGTGATGTATGTGAGGTCCTTGAAACATATCTTGAGGTATTGGATCATACCCAGATAAAAAAATTCACTTTGGAGGCCCTGACCAACCAAAACCCTAATTAGTGCACTAGATGAGCTTGGGGCTTGATTGACTTGAAATGATGTAGACTTGTGCTTGATTCTTGGAGGAGATATCTTGATCTTCATGGATGAATAAGGGACTTGGGATGTTAAATATCATGCCCATTCTTGATTGATCCTTTGCCTGAGTATCTTTTGAGGCTCAAAACCCTAATTGGTAATCAAATGAAACAAACAACAATCTTTGTATCTCCGAATGGGTTAGTGATGCATAATAATAAACACACATATGATGCTAATGAAATGCAAATGATGTGGGATCTTAGGGTAAAAAATTAGGGTATAACACAATGGTTTTAGGAAAACGTCAGGGTGCACTATATCTATTGGAAACAATTAAAAAAATAGCATAACATTAATTAATCTACTGGTGCAGAAGGGCTGGAAAATGAACACTGGAACAGTCTAGAAATGTATCTCCGGAAAAGTTCAAATGCAGACACGTTCTGGAGATACATATCCGGACACTGCGTAAATTTTTTCAGCCAAACATGATGATTAATGTGAGCAATGTAGATGATAAACATCAATATTTACCTAAAATTCAATCTTCTTTTTCTCCCTGTGATATGTTGAACCAAAAGGATGGATATTTAGAGTGAAAAATGGATTGATAATGAAGGGTTTTTAGGGTAAGGGTTTTATTTAAAAATGGTGTATGACAACAATGGGGGACTGATCATGCAGCTGGAAGCTATATCAAATACTTTCGGAGATGCATCTCCGAAAATATTTGACTTACAAGGTGATAGAAATCATTCTGGAGCTATATCTCCAGAATAAAAATAGACCAAATGTATGGGGCATATCTCAGAATTGCCTTGGTTAGGTATATAAAAGGTGCATCCGAAGATATATCTCTGAAATCGCGAGGCATAATTGAAAATCTAAATGGTGCACTAAAATCTTATAGGGTTTAATAAGAAATTATCTATAATTAAGAAACTTACATTGTCTCATAAAAATTATCATATTTAAGTTATGTGCCATTTTTTGGAAAAGAATTAGATGTATTAATATTAATAATAAAAATAGTTAACATTTACTATAATATTTTTATTAATTATAGTTAGTATTATAATTTTCTTTTATAAGCAATGAAATTACTCTCTCCATTCTCTTTTATAAGAAAATTTTACTTTTTAAATTTATTGAATAAATAATATATTTGGATTATAAATAAATTAGATACATTAATTATTTAATAAATTTAATAAATCAAAGTTGTTTATAAAAGAGAATGGAGAGAGTATATCAATACAGGGGTATCCACTTAAATTAAAAAAACAAATATTTCAAGTTAAGAGAGTCCAACTAACTCTTACACTAATAATAGAAGATACTACATCCATTAGATCTCATCTCTATTATATGCCAAAACCATGATAGTAACTTAATACTATCTAACACGTCTTCTACATTGAAAATGTCTCATTGAAAAAAAAAATTCTCATGGTCCATATAGTCTAGCATGTAGCCAGCCAAATTACATGTTTCTTTTGAATTGGGATTTTTCCTTGCATCAACTTCATGTACCATATGAGGTGCTCCGGACCCTCTCTCCTTGATCTGAATCCACGTCTATCCAAACCAATACCCAGTGTTCAGAGTCGTCTCAAGTTTTTGGAGGTCCTGTATAGGTTAGTCACAATTTACCTAAACCTTCTCTTTTTGTTTACCCAAACATTCTTGATCCCTAAACTACAATCTTATTTTTGTTTACAAACCTCCTCCCAAGTTACCCATGATATTCCTTTCTTTTATAGACCTCCATATCATAAAAATTCTCTTCGAAATCTAATGGTTTCCTTCAGAACTACTTTGGGATTTTTGAAGATAAGAATTAGATGGGAATATAATTAAGGATTGAGTTAATTAAAGTCACTCTGCCACTAATAGATAATAACCTACCTTTCCATGTTGACTACCTCCTCTTTGAATTATTAATAACTAACCTCTAAGTTGATTTAACCCTTTGATCAGAGCCTACACAAATCCCCATGAATTTAAACGGGAATGTGTCCCAACCACATGTTAGGAATGAAGAGGAAGATTATGTGAATGAGTCTTCTAAGTTCAGACTAATAAGTTTACTCCTATATATATATATATATATATATATATATATATATATATATATATATATTAAAAACTAAGGGCATAGATTCATTTGAGGCATCTACTGATTGTCTTGATTCACCATATATTTTTCCAAGACCCTTCCCCAACTAGAATTGTACCATCAGCAAATCGTATAATTTGATACTCCAAGTGATTGTTAACCTTGAATCCCTGAAAATCGCCTAGAGAGATAACCTTTTTCATCATACCACTAAGGCCCTAAATTACCATAAAGAATAGGATGGGAGAGAATGAATTCCCTTGCCTAAGACCTTTGCACATCCTGAATTCTTTAGTAGGACTTCCATTAATTAACACTGATAATTTACCATGCCAGATACACGCATTAATCCATCTTAACCATTTTCTCCAAAATTATTTCCTACCTAAGATATATTTCATGAATCTTCAGTTGACATTGTCATATTCCTTTTCAAAATCCACCTTTAACATCGTACACTCATTTTCTCCCTTTTAGCTAAATCAATTATTTTATTCAGGACTACTGCCCATCAAGAATATGTCTTCCAGGTACTAATTCAATTTGTCTATTTGACACTATCTTATCAATCACTTTCTTAAGTTTGTTTTCCAACACGTTTAAAATTATTTTATATAGAATAGCCACCGGGCTTATGGGTCTATAATCACCAAGGTCTTGAGGATTATCTAACTTATGGATAAGGGGCAGAAAAAAGATGGCTTTACGAAGATATGCTTTAGTGTGGAATTTGTAGATGAAGTTGAAAACATCTTAAACTATGAAACTCCAACTTATTTTAATAAATGCAAAGTTTATACCATCTTAAACCGAGCAGTTTTCACCATTGCACTCCCAAACAACACCTTTAACCTCTTTCATTGTGAACTCCTCCTCTAGCAAAACCATTTCCTCCACTGATAGTTGATTAAAGGTTATCCCATCCACTAAAGGCCTAATCAGGTTAGGTTCTTTAAACCTGTTCTCAAAGAACCTCTCGGCTTCCTCTTTTACCCTTTCCATAATCTTCATCCACCCAAAGATGTACTCACTCCTAACAAATTGTTCCTCCTCCTTCTTGATTTTAGGGTTGAGTGGAAAAACTTTGTATTTAGATCCCCCTCTTTCACCCTGTGTCTAGATATTTTGTCTTAATATACTTTTTCTATATTGCAAGTTCTTACAAAAAAGAATTAGAAGCTTCACTCCTCTTATCAACCCAATTCCTACCCTCCTCCAAAGATGTAACCCCCAGCTCAACATCACAATCATTCGAGACTCTCACATCCTCTTCAATCATCAGATTCACCCACCGGAACACCTATTTGTTCCACCACCTAAGTCTATCCTTCAGTTGTCTCAATTTTCCTTTTAAAACAAAAGATTTTGACCCGTCAACATTCATATAAATACACTCATTTTCCATAAAAGATATAAAATCCGGATGATGTAACCAACAGTTTAAGGTTTTAAACAGTTTGGGACCCAAATTAGGGAGGAGGATCCTCTAACTTTAGTGCGGGAACTGCACTCTGCCTTTCCCTCTATCTCTCACTAAAACTGCAGTCTCTCTCCTATTGTTTCCCTCCTTTTATTCATCTCTTGCTCACTTCTCTCTCATGAAAATTGCTTGAAGTTAGGGGAAGTCAGGAAATTCAAAGTCAGTGAATCTGCTTCCCCCAAATTAGTCACATTGCATTTTAACTAGGTTTGGATATGGTCCGAGATACCCTTAGGCCCAACTTATTGACTAACAACATTCCAACTATCAATGATTCTCTAAAAAAGTAGGAGCCTATCAATCGTACTCATTGATCTACTATCCTAACTACACTAAGTGAATTTCTTTCTCGAAAAAGGTAGATCAGTCAATTCCATTAGTTTTATAAAGTCATTAAATTCCTAGGATTCTCCATCCCTAAGGTTCAAACCTTTATCCACCCTTTCACTAGGATCCCTAATGGCATTAAAATTACCAGTTAGACACAACTCACCCATACCCATTTTCTTTTAAGTAAAATATGCTCTTTCCAAAATTTTCTCTTCAAAACAATATGACATGATGAGTACCCATTAAAAAAATAACATACCTTACCTTGGAAATCTTAATAGATACCAATGAAGCCTTCACCAACAAAACCGAATGATGGAGCAAGCACATCATTTCTCTAGAGTATCGCCAAATTACCTGATATTCCTTGAGCTCTCTTTATTATCTGATTCACATAATTGTTACCCCGGAAACTCCTTGATAAAGCATCACTCATCACCTTCAGTTTTGTTTCATTGATAAAGCACATGTACGCACCTGCTTTCATCAAGATTTCTTGGATCTTTCTCCTCTTAAGAGAATTTTCGCCTCACTTAATATTGTAAGTTGCAATATGCATGGAAACTTTTTTTCATTCGCCTCTCCTTTTTACTTCCCGTCTTGGTCCCGTACCTCCATACCTCGGATAACGTCTTCATATACTTCGTCTCTTTTGTCTCACTTAATCTCAAATTCCTTGACTGCCTTCCACACCTTGCATGCAACATCTTTAGTTGAATTTTCCTAAAACCATTTGTTTCCTTGAGCGGCATCTGATTTGTTTATGGACTCGCAACAAATGATTGATCCTCTTGAAAATCTATCTACATAGTCGACAGGCTTCTGACCGATTATTGAAGACGGATGATGTAGATTATCTACTAGAGATGGTTGAATTAGAATATCTTGATTTTGAGGCTCCTTCAATTTTAAGTTTCCAAGAAGGTTCGAAGAAGAATGGGTTTGTATTCCATCTTCTAGGTTTCGATTTAACACACACACTCACACTAAATACACTTTACCCCCTACAATGTGAGCGAATTGAATTTTGATTTACCCCGTATAAAAAAATTGAATTCCCCCTTTGTAATGTTTAGATTCTATGTGTTTGACTCCTTAAGTGATGTGGCATGTTTACGTGGAATTTTTTGTAATTTATTTTTTAAAATCCATGTGGTTTTTTATTTATTTTTTGTTATATTTTTTAATTAAAAAAAATGAATTTTTTTTAATTTTTTTTTTAAAAACAATTTTAACTTTTTAAAAAAATTGTTTTATATGTTTTTTTTAAGTCTTGTTTCAATTTTTTAAATATTAAACCGTTAAAATAATAGAATTTTTTTTAATAGGTTTTGAACTTAGGACCAATGTTTTCCTTTTGTAGGAGTGCTTTACCTCAAAGCCAACTTAGTTTATCAATGGGTTTTAAACAGTTTTAGTCCCCTTTTCAATTTGTTTTCAAATATATAAAAAAATTGCCAATTACATTTTGAAAAATTGTAGTCACCTAAATATAGATAATTTTGGCAAAGCTTATATACAACACAATTTTTATAATTAAAACTAGTAAGAAATCCGTGCTCCCGCACGGGTAATTTAGTTAAAATATTGAGTAAATCTCTAAAAAAATATAGAACATGAGAATATTCAATTTATACTCATATAATACTAAAATAACAACATGAGTTAGTGTTAATCTCATAACACTTAAACTGTATAAAAAGAAAAAAAAATTCAAGATGTGTTACAAAGGATTATGAAATTTGATTGTAACATATACATCTTCAAAATTAAGTCAATGCTTCAAAAAGTTTTCAATGAAGTCAATGCTTGAAGTCAATGTATGAAATTTGATTGTAACATGCTTGTAACATACATCTCCAAAACTAAATATTACTACCACTTATATATATTATTTCCTTTAGATCTAACTAAATTTTTCTGTCATTCCCAAAATTCAAAACATGTTACAACCTACGAAGTGATCAAAATATTATTTCCTTTAGATCTAACTAAATTATTTAGTCATTCCCAAAAGTCAAAACATGTTACAACCTACGAAGTGATCAAGGTTTGTCACTTCACTTCTGTTGTCTTGTAATCCAACTATTTCACTTCACTTCATGATCTCGGCATCATGAAATTAGTTTCACCTTCTTCTCAACCAGTTATCTCCTCCAACAAAACTTCATTATTAGCATTGGAAGAATGGAACGGTTCATCCCCCACTAAGCTCTCCAAGATTTTCACCATCAAAGCTTTTTCTTCACCTTTCTCCATTCAAATGTTCTTCTCCGTTCTCTCTAATTTTCTCCTTTCCCCTTTGCAATTCATTTCTTACTCTCAAACATACACAGATCTGGTGCCCGCTTTACCCATATTTGGAGACGGTTTCTTCAAGCATTTGTTCCTGAGGCAAGCTTCTATATTAAAATTTATAACTATCATCGATTTCAACTATAATATATTACTATGTGATTGATGAAAAGGGTTTCTCTTTCAGGGGTTTCCAAGCAGTGTTACTCCGGATTATGTTCCTTTTCAAATTTGGGATTTATTGCAGGTAACTATTAAACTATAAGAACTATATCATCAAAACTATGTATTGTTATTATTTTTGAGTTACAATACCATTGAGAAGATCAATGTAAAGCGGAAGTTGTTTTACTGCCTACAAACTTACAAAGAGGCAAGTGACTCCATAAATCAAAAACACGATGTGCTTGAAATTTTAGTCAATAAAAAAGAAATAGTCAGATCAAAAAGTAACGAACAATGCAACAATGGACAGGAAAAGAGCTGAATCCCAAAAGACGCTTCCTTTCTTGACAACGTTAATTAAAGCACGAATGACGCATTGGACCTAATAAACATTTTAAAGGTTAAAGAAAAATGGAGTAACTTAGGGTCATTAGTCAAGCACAAATATCTTTATATACAACATAAGTAGGAAAACCAATCTTAAAGAATGAAAGCTTACTTTCTCAACTGGAGATGTTAGCTTGAATGTTATATACAATCCTGTGATCAGAGATGATAAGAGACTTCCAAAGTCCTTGTTAAAGAAAAATTCGTACCAAACTGGTGTTGGGAAGAAAGCACGATACTGCAGCAGTGTGTACTCAACCAAAGTTAACGTTTGAGGCTTAAAACAATTTAAAACACTTTTAGATCGCTGCAGCAGGATATTATACTCGAAAATTACAGACTTTATTTAAAAGTAAGGAAAATGCTCCTAACCTGTCGATGGAAGTTATGGCATCTGCCATTTTTGTAGTAAAGCAGCAACAAACACTTTGAGCTCGCACTGCATCGCGAGCCCTTTTATCTTATTCTCATACTTTGCTGTAGATTTTGTCTGCAATGCATTCATCTGAAACATTCCAATTAAAAGCAGGAAAAACAAATGTTATCAGCCTATGATGCTTCACATTTCAAATATCCGCATATGAACTTGTTTTCACCTATAACCTGAGATAAAGGAATTTCTATTTGTGCATCACAATAGTTATATTGAATGAAATCGCCTGTCACTGATAGAACTGTTTAACAAAATGTTGTAGAGAACAAATTTATGAGTAACATTAATGCCACTGGAAAACTTAATCAAACAATATAAAGAAAACATAAGTACCCGACGCTTCTGTCGCTCTCCTAAATCATATCCAACTAAAAACTGGGCTGCCATTTGAACTGTAAAATCTTATGAGAATTACCCTATCATCATTCACAATGGTCCTATAATCTATCAATTGCATAGGCTTGTTGATTCCAATAACTACATATATATCCAATTCAGATAAAACCTTCCATATTAATTAAATTAAATTAGAGTTCAAGCTATTACTTTAAAAAGTTGCTCAAATGTAAAAACTTTCATTAATATTCATTACCTCAAAGAGCTTTCATTAATCACTTTTTCTATGGGTATTGCAACACCTTTACACTTACGGTTCATATTTGAAAGCCTGCATAATAATAATAATAAAATGTATTACTAAAGTTAGTACTCCATAAGTGACAAAATGTTTTTATTCCAAAGTGTATATTTCTTATTAAAAATCACCAAGATAGAAATAGTGATAGCAGCTGGACATGAACATTTATGCAGCTCACAAAATAAATTAAAAAGGTGAATTCTTAGTTCAAACTGACTAACCACATCGGATAACGATCAATCACAACATTTATTCAAGTTACAACCCAGATCAGGTTCTTTTTGCACATTTCTGGTGTAGGACCAAATCAATCACCAAAAAGTCCTATAGTCTTAACATGATTAAGTGTAGTTTCCTTTTACCAAAACAAATAACTAAAGTAAATACTAAGAGAAAAGAATCACCAAGTTGCTATTCTTAGTATTACAAATTTAATATACAAGTTTTGCATTGCATATCTTTTTCCATCATTTTCAACACTGCAAAAGGGTTTCACAAGAATTATAGAGAAACATTGTAAGAACAACAAAAACATAAATCAAAACCTCTCCACCTTCGTTGCCAGCCATGTGTTTAAGCTTTCATCTAGCCACCCTCTCCCGATGTACCGCCGTGCGTCTCCTTTGTGACCTCCTCTTCCCAAATGTGACCAAATGTCACTTTCGGCCAGCCCCTTGCTCAACTCGGCACGCCCGTGTCCCATTTCTGGTAAAAAATAAACACATAAATCCAAAATGTCTAGTTAAACCGGAAACTCTAACATTTTAATTAATCCTCAAATTATAAATTGAGTATTAATTATACATAAATTGATTCAAGCACAAAAAATCAAACAAAGTATACACAAAATAGAATTTGAATAAAAGTTAGATAAAATTAACAACACTTTAGAACAACACCGATAATCAACTCTCAGGCAAGAGGAGAAGAGGTTGTTCTAAAACGAAGTTAAAATAACATAGTCAACAAACAAAATGAACACATGCCATTGAACAAAGTCTTGGTCATTTATAAATTTTTCACATTATGTGATGTACCATCTAACCCAAAAACCATGTAATGAAGTAAACAAATGCTTGTTATACCAAAACATCATAGGAACTCATGAAGTGTCAAAAATATTGAATCTTTTACCCAAACATCATAAGAAACATCATGGCGACTTAACCCAAACATCATAGGAAACATCATAATGATTTAACCAAAACATTATAGGAAATTTCATGTTTGAGATTGAACATGTAAAACTAAGAACTCATGAGGAATAAAAAATATTGAATATTTTACTTCAGAAGTAGGAACAGAAAGCAGAAAATGCAAAAAGAACTCATCTGAAACATCATAACAACTTAACCCAAACATCATAGGAAAGTTCATGTTTAAGATTGAACATCTAAAAGAAATAACTCATGAAGTGCTCAAAAGTTTAAATTTTTTAATTCAAAAGCAAGAACAAAAAAACATAAAAATGTAAAATGAAGAAAACAAATTTGAACGAAACATAAAAGCCATTAAAGAGAGAAGAAGGGAACAGAAATTCAAAACCCAGGTATGAGAAAGACAAAAACATTGATTCAAAAAATAAGGTTCAATTTTGAACAAAAAATCAAGAACAAAAAGCGAAGAGAGAGTGGCGGCGGTTCTAGGGTTTGAGGGGAAACAAAGAGGAGAAAAGAGAAAACGGGTGAGAGCGATGAGAAATGTTATCTTCAGAAAGATATGAAAATGGATGGAATACTATTATTTTAATTGGAGACCAATGTTAAGTCAACACATGGCATGCAATTGTGAAAAACTACTTTTGATTTTGGATGAATTTGCTAGTTACCGAAATAACATTTTCATAGTGTATTTAATTTTTGGGGGAAAGACAATTTGGGCAGTTCATGGAACCTTTTAGTATTGGGTAGATAGTAGATATGAAGTTTCTTTTTTCTAAACATTCCTAAAATGCCTATTAACAAAGTGCTTTGCTGATGAAGAACAATATAACCTTCAAATCTAGGGTCTACTATTCATACTCTAAAACATCAACCACATCAAGATTCATAATCAGGCTAATAACAATTTTTTTTTTTAAATCTCAATTTCTAAATCAAATAAAAAACAATCTTTTTAATAGCAATCCCTAAAATTTTCAAATCAAAAATATTATTTTCTTAGATTTTCAATTCTTAAATAAAAAACTAAGATTTATTTCCTCTTTTATTCACAAGCTTCAGATCTTTCTCCTTACATTCCTGTGAAGTTTGCTCCAACTCCTTCATCTTTTGCCGTCAACTCTCCACCATATCCTCTTGTTACTCCCCCCATCGCTCATATTATCTTTCCATCACGGTCTCCTCTCTTCCATCTGAAGCATTGTCACCTTCCCAAAACGACACTGCTCTGAACAGATTCTCTGTCGCTCGATCTGTCGTTACTGTTCGTTTTGCTATTTTTCTTATTCAAACCATAATTCTATTTGAATTAAACACAAATTAATAAGAACCATAATAGGGATGAGATTGTTTCCTTGTTTTTTAATATTTTTTCTACTATTAAGAGGATACAGGGTTTTCAATCTTGTGTGTTTACGTGAGAAAGGAATGGAGATTAAAGAAGATCCATACTACAAAATAGACCTTTCGTTACACTAAACTACAACGATCTGACTGCTAACTGTGGTAATACCTCATTTTTAGACACGTTTTGTTTATTTAAATTTACGAAAAAAAACATTACACTACAGTTAAACTAATAATCTGTGATTATACATTTATGGCGTGATAGAGTTTGAATCTCAGCTCCAACAATTTTCTATTTTTCGTTATAATGAGTGTTTTTCTTATAATTATAATATATAAACTGTAATTAAAATACCTCTCACAATGGTTGTTAACGTGAACCGTTGTGAAAGTCATTACATTTCATCACGGTTTATGAATACGATTGTGGTGAAATTGTTTACTCATATATAATATGAGCGAATTAGCTCTCGCTTCTTGACAGTATCGCCGTATCTATCACAGTAAAACCCTAGGATACATTTTCTCTCTTCTTCTTCTTCTTCTTCATCATTAGCTCCCGCTTGATACATAAAGGTATTCTTCTTCCTTCCTTCTTTCTTTTTCGTGTATGTTGTTGTTATGTTTCACATGATTTTCACATGATTTTCTTCTTGTTCGAGAGTATATTGTTTTTTTTTATTGTTGTTGTTTTATATTGTTGTTGCAGTATGTTATTTTGAAAAAAGGGTTTCTCTTCTTGTTTCGATTTCAGATCTTTCTCTCAGATTTCAGATCCTTCTCTCCAACTTATCCACGAGATTCAAGTTACAAAGGAGGTTATTCATATGAAAGAGTTATGGTTGAACAAAGTCAAGGAAGTTGAATCTGTTAGGGATCGCATTAGTGTTGCTGAACCGTCTGGTGGAACAGACTATAAAAAGATTCTTTTCAAGAATCTTAACCCTGAAAAGATGAAGAAGGTATAGGCTATTATGAATGACCTAATGAATCTAGATGCAACTGATTTCGAATTAGATGAAGACCTTGAGAACTATGAAGACCTTGAGAACTGCACGAATTCAACTAGGCATGAAGATTGAAGACCTTGTTATGTTTCACATGATATGTTGTTAGTTGTTGTTGTTGATAAGTTTTTTGTATGTTGTGGTTGTTGTTGCTTGTTATGTTACAATGAACTTCTAGTTTATGTTAAGATGCTGCTTTTTGTTGTGGCATGATTTACTTCCGTTTTGGGTCATGTTTTCGATTATGTTAATGTTAATCTATATTTTCAAAGCAGGTTAACATTCTGAAAGCTGTTTATATTTTGAAATATGGTTCAAGAGAACTCATACTATGGGTGTGGTTCACAAATGATTTGTTTTTCTATGGAGAAACAATATAAAAAGTATGAAGCTATTTTGGAAGCTTCATCCGCCTTGTATTTTTTATTCATAGCAACACAAAGTAGATCAACTTCAAATCATTCCAGGAATCTTTTCAATAAAAGATATGGTGTTGCCGTTTTGTTGATAAATGTTAATGTTATTGTTGTCGTTGATAAATGTTGTTATTGTTGATGTATATTGTAGTTTAGTTTATTAGAATATACGTAGATTGTTTGTTTCACTAACCCTTCATTGAACATGCATTCATTTAAAGTGATTTACAAAATAATAATCTGAAAATTAAGTTATATTTGAAAGGCAACTTAGATCAAACATGTTTTTCGAATTGCATGCATCTCGTAATTCATCTATATTGCTCTTTAACACGTAGAACTTGGTTTATTTCCCCAAGTTCTTCAAAGCAATGGTTATTCGCTATTAATTTACATGATCATAATAATCTTCATCATTGACTAAAATAATGATGATGATAGCGATGAGATGATTCTGAATTAGTCAACATATTGATGATTTACAAAATAAACTAGAAATAAACTGTTGCTTTGAATAACTCGAGGCATTGAATCAAATACTATGTGTTAAGAAGCAAAAGATGAATTACGGTATGAATGCAATTTGAAAAATAGTGGTTCGTTTAAGTTGTTTTTCAAGAATAATTTAATTTTTCAAATTATTATCTTCTACATGAATTTTATTGGTTGTATATGTTTAGTGAGGTGTAAGGAAAGATAAAAAGTCTACATATTTTATAATAAACTCGGGGTACTTTTCACAACAGTTATCTTTTGTAACCGTGGTAAAGTGTTAATTATATTCCAGATAAATTATTGCTACTGTTGGGTTTCAAACACATGACCTAAATATATATCATAATAGTTGTTTAATATAACTGTTGTGATAGGTAGCACGCTACCTAGCTTATAACCACGGTCACACTCCCGTTGTGGAAACCACCATACATACAATCACACGCCACCTAACAACAAACATGAAACTGTCATTATATGTGTCGTACCTTAAAAAATACAACCCTTCACGATGGTCGCAGAAAAAATGATTCGAACAGAGTCACCACCTGTAACGCCCCATTTTATTTTAATTATTTTTCGTAATTAAATTAAATGATGTTGTGTATGTGTATGTGATATTCTGTGTTTTGTTGTACCTGTAGATACACTTAGGGATGGTAGTGGCCTTAAAGACTAGAGTTTAAGGTGTTGGGGGTGTGTGAGCAATTGTGTGGAGATGAGTGGTGTGAAGAGTAAATATGATTAGTAATATTGGTTAGTAATCATTTAACTAAAAGTGAATATTAATTAGATTAGATAATTTTTAATATTAATATTAATATTAATATTATTTAATTAGTTGGGAATTAGTAATAATAATATAAAATAATAATAAGAGAAGTGGGAGAGAAATATAGTCAGTACGTGAACTTTGAAGAAAACAGAAAGAATAGAGCTAGGGCAAAGGGACAGGATAGAAGATCACCGTTGTTGAGGTAGAAAAAGCTTTATTACAAGAACTCTAAGGTAAGGGTGAGGTTCTAATTATCTAAGGGATTACATGATGAATGGTGGGTAGATCATAACATGTAGGGTTGTGTTCTATTCTATATCCAAGTTCTTGATGAATGAATGATTGTGTAAATTATGAAATTATGATTGAGTTGCATGTTATGTGTTGATATTGTTGTTGTAATTGTTGTTAGAATGAAACATTGATGCAATCGTTGTTGTTGAAATCATATGATTGATGATCTGAATGATGTTGTAGAAGTTGTGGTCATGTGTGATCACGAGTCAGAGTCGGAACAAGGTTATGAGTAATTTTGATGAAAAATATTTGGGGTTTGGGACTTTGGAAAAGTGTTTTTTTCATGTTAAAATGTGTTCCAAATGATTTATAAGAAAAATTGAGTTTTGGGAGGGTTCAAAAGTGATTTTCGTGTAAAAAACTTGCTGAAAAAGTGCTTCTATAGCAAGTGTAGTCGGCTACACTAAATGTGGTAACCGGTTATCACTGAAAACGTGAAAATTGGATTTTTGGGGGTGTAACCAGTTACCGGTTTTGTGGTAACCGATTACACTTGGACTGATTTTTTTGGAAAACTTCGAGAATTCATAACTTGAGTTCCGGGTGTCCGACTCGCGCGCCGTTTGAAGAGTTGGAAAGCTAACGCGGCAAACTACCTTATAAAAATGGTTTCTATTCCAGAAGTGGATTATTTTTCTGTGTGATGGTTTAAATGAAATTGTAGTTTTTACGTTGTGATGTGACATAATTCGAAATGTATTGTTGTTGATTGCTATGTTGTCGTATAATGCTTGCAGTATGCTTTTGGATGCTGGTGGCCAGTATTGGCGTAATACATTGATTAATGGTGAGCATCACTGTACATATTGTTTTTGTTGCATGTCTTGTATGAATCACACATCATGGTGGTTGGACGGTGGTCTGTTTTAGTGAGCCTCAATCCTGTGGTGGGGATTGGGTGAGAGTAGCTGATTCATATGGCGATGGAATTAGTGAATCGTTACCTATGGTGATGGTAATGATATTTTGGTGAGCCTCGATTCTATTGTGATGGATCGGGGATCGAGTAGCTGGTTCCAGGTGGGAATCGGTGAAGCATTGCCTATGGTGATGGTGATGATATTTGGTGGGCTTTGATCCTATGGTGGGGATCAAAGCGAATTAACTTGAGAGTTCACTATTGGTACCACATGCATTGAGTCTGGTTGTGAGTCTCATTGCATTTCATATTGGTTGCATTTGTTGTTGTGCTTGAATGTTATAGTAGCATGTTGGATATTGTTGTTATATGTTATACTTGTATGTTGAATGTTGTAGCTGTAGGCTGGATGTTGTTGTTGATGTGTGGAATGAGCGATGTGCATGTGATAATTTGTTGCTTACTTATTATCATGATTTCTTTTATATAATTATGATATCTCACCCCTTCTGTTTGAATGTTGCCTCCACGCGGGTAACGTGCAGATAATCCGCAATAGAATCTCAGATGTGAGTGGAAGATGAAGTCTTCCGTTTATTCTTTTAGTTTGGGGCCTGCTCTGATATGTAACACCGGGGCTATGGAACGTTATGCTTTCTTATGTTTTGTTTGCTTGATATTTTTGATATCTCTTAACTTTGGTTGTTTTATTTAGATGAAAACCATGCTTATGCTTGGAATAATTATCTTGTTGATGTTTCCGTTGTTTTAATAAAATTTGAAGTTTAGATAATCTGTTAGTATTGTTATTGTTGTTAAATAATTTTAAAAGTGATGTGTTGCATATCATGTATATGAACAGGTTTTGTTGGATGGTGGCATCCTAAATATGTTTTTGTGAAATTTTTACTCTGATTTTTATTTAATTATGCGGGGAATATTTAGGGTGTTACACCACCTAACTTTATTTATTCCAAATATAGAAAGGTAAAATATCGATAAAAACCTTAAAAAGAAAGGGGTCGTAAAAAATAATTTTATTAGGGTGTTTGACGAGATTGCGGGTATCACTCCTACATATACTCAGGTACAATGAGGAACTCTAAGCTTCGTAGTTTGGGGTATGTTTGTTGGTTTGTTTTAATGAACAAGTATTTAGATTGTCTTCTTTGAGTTAAACATTGACTCGCATGCTCACGGGGGAGACTTAAGCGCTAGTTTGTATACACGTTAAAAAGGAATGTTCTTTTGAAAAGAGTTTGATTGATTAAAGTGTGTTATGGTGAACACATGTTTAGATTGCGTCCTAATGGTTAAACGTTGTCTTGCATGCTCACAGGGGAGACCTAAGTGCTAGTTTGTCTACACATTAGAAGGGATTAGACAAATATTCTATTGTAAAAGGTTTCAATCGCACGGGGGTGAGAAAATAGGTTTGATATATTTGAATGTTTTTTAAAGGTGAATGATGAATATTCGGTAAGAATGAGACATGAGCCTCGGAACCCATTAATCAGGGTATTATCAAAATGATAGACCCTAATGATACCTTTTTCATTCAATGTATTATGAAATTTATTCGATGGACTATGAACTTTCAATAAGAATGAGATGCGTGTCTCGGAGTTAATTATTCAAAGGTTCCACCGTAATGCTAGACTCCAATGGCCCCTCTTTTTGTCCAAGTTTGTATGTCAAGTGTTTTGGAAATGAAAAGAGTGAATGAAAAGCTAACCCAAGACGTGTGCCTCGAGAGCATTCATTAAAAAATTCAAGGAATTTGAGACTTCAAGAATCTTCTTCTTTCGTGTTTGAAAAAGAAATGATTTAATCGGATCAATAAAGAAATACTTGGTATTGAGCCAAGATTTAGAAACAAGCCACAATTATTTATTCTATTATTTAATTAATGTTACTACATATTTCTTTATTTGATTTTGTAACAAATAAATAAATAAATATACAATCAATTAAATAATATAATAAATGATAAAAACAATTTAGAATTATGAGAGGGTTTGTACTGGCAGACCATGTTAACTTTGATATTAAAATTTCGTGCTTTTAGCTCTAAGAGACAATAAGTTCAACATAAACGTTATCAGAGATCTGTTGGCTCATCTTGCACACTTTTACGAAACGACTTCGATGTGCAAGCCAGATAATATTACGGACGACCAAATGAAGTTGCGGTTGTTTAGTTTCTAGCTTATTGGAAGGGCTAAAGATTGATTGCTATGCCTTCCAAATGGTACCATTCAAACATGGAAGGAGCTGGAGGATAAGTTCTTGGAAAATTCTTTACTGCTACCCAATTTACGGAAAGAAGCGTTGAGATTCTGAACTTTAAGCAGCAAGATACGGAAACCTTATATGACTCATGGGAGAGATTCAAATTATTACTACGCAGATGCCCCAACCATAATTTGAACAATATGAAGCAAATGCAAAGTTTTTTCAAAGGCCTCAAGTGTCAGACATGAATGTTGCTAGATGCTTCCGCGGGAGGCACAATTAGGCAAATGGCCGAGCCACAAGTCAAGGATTTAATTGAGAAGATGTGTATGAATGAGTATCGTACCAAGAGTGAAAGATCGGTAAAGGTTGAAACAGTAGGTACACCCAAAGGTATATTAACTGTTGATACTCAGACTGCGTTATTAGCTCAAAATTGAATTATTGAATAAGCAGCTAGCAACAAGGTGCTTGAATAATGCTAACGTAATCCAGGTACAAGCACTTAAGTGTAATTTTTGTGGCGGAGGACATGAGTACGGAATGTGCTCATCTAAAAGGTCAAGTGTAGAAGTTTAAAATGGTAATTTTCAAAGGAACGATCTTTATTCACACACCTACAATCTGAGATAGAGAGATCATCAGAATTTCCATTGGAGCAACAACCAAAATCAAAGTAGAGGCCAAGCTATGCAACAAACTCAACAAGCTCAAAATTACCTAATGAAACCTTCACAGTTGGAAGAGACTTTGGAAAATTTCATGAAAGTCAGTCAACTTAGCTTGGAGCAGGTGAATAAGAACCATGAGACCATGAGCAGAAACCATGATGCCTCCATCAAAAATTTGGAGACACAAATTGGGAAAATATCAAATTATCAAGACAACTTGCAACCTTCCCAAGTTCGAGCAGAGGATTTTCAGGTAACACCGTAGGCAATCCTAAGAAAGAAACATGCAAGGTGGTTAGGACCAGTGTAAGTATGGAGACTAAGATGGACGAGATTAGAAAATTCAAAAAAATGAGGAGAAAGAACCTCAAGTGAACCTAGAAAAAGCGAAGGTTTCACTTGAGCAAGGTATAGCTGAAAGGTTTCTAGAGAAGGGAACCAAGGAGAAAAATTTGAGTGACCCAAACCCACCATTACCCGGTTACCTGAAACCTCCTCATCCTATTATTATGAAGAAACAGGTGCCTGAAGATGAAGTTGGGATGTTTGAAAGATTCAAAAAGATGTTGAAACAACTTCAGGTAAGTATTTATTTTCATGAAATATTAGAATTAATTCCAAAGTTTGCTAAGTTTATGCAGGTATTGCTAAAAGGAGAAACACAGAAGTTGTTTCAAAAACAAGCTAAGCTGGTAGAAAAAGCTGAGACGACAGAACTTTTGGAGAGGCCAAAAAAGATGAATGATCAAGGAGCGTTCTACATGCATGCACCATTGATGGGGTTAAAAATTCCACATGCTTTATGTGACCTGGGATCAAGCATAAATGTCATGTCGCTGAGCAAATTCAAAGAGATGGATATTGGAGAGATCAAGCCGAGCGACATGACGCTTACTATGGACGATTGATATGAAATTGAACCGCTTGGTATTGTATAAGATGTTCTAGTTCATGCCAATGGTTTTACCATTCCCGCAGACTTTCTCGTGATTGACATGATAAATGAGTCGGAAGGTTCTGTGATTCTTAGAAGACCATTCTTGGCAACCGAAAAGGCAAAGTTAGATGTGGAAATCAGGGAAATGATTTTGAAATATAATAAGGAGAAGGTGGTGTTTAATGCATATGACTGGACACCAACATGGGAGGATCTAGAGGCATGCTATGAATTGGGAGAAAAAGGTGGTGAAGTTGACAAAGGAATGCAGAAAGGAGTTTTCACAGGCGTGAGGGTATCCCTTGCGCATGACGTATTTTGAGGATTAAGCGTCAAGTTAGTGACGTAAACGAAGCGCTGGATGGGAGGCAACCCATATTTTTTAATCATTTTTTTTTTGTTTTGCAGCATTTTACTTTCTTTTATTTCAAAACAAACCATAAGAAGAATTATCTACAAAAAAAGAACCTGGTGACGAAAATCCTATGTTCTCAATAGACTTATTTGCATATTTTTTTTCCAGATTTACAGGTTAGCTTTGGCATTAAACAAATGATCCAAGAAAAGAACAAATAGAAAGTGACTTGATCATAAGGAAAGCAACCAAGGACTTGAAGGTAATGGAAGAGAAAAGAATCAGCAAACTTGTACTCAACCTGCAGATACCTCATCTGGTAAGGTTTGAGCCTAAATATTTCCATTATTCACTTTTCTTTCATAGATTGTATCCATGCATTATTCTTCTATCTGGTTTGATTTATTTTCGATTAAGTTATCAAGATTCATAAATACACACTGAGTTAATTTTTTTCTTTATAATTCTGAGCCTTTGTAAACCACCCTTTAGTATTAAGACTATCCTTTGCAAAACACTTTGAGCCTAAAAATTTATTTCAGTGACATAGCCTTAATTTATTAGACACATTACTTGAAATATCTTTTTGATTCAAACATCTCTTTGGAGTTAGGTAGAAGTTTTGTTCTTCAAGTGTATGAAAAAGTTTAGGTTTAGGGTTGCTCTTGGAAGTGAGCAACTCTTTAAGTTTGGGGTGTGGGTACTAGAGAATTTGATCCATAATTTAAAAATTTGTCAAGAAAAAGAAGTGAAAAAAGCACTTCTTCTAAAAAATATGATGAATAAATGACAAAAAGAAAAAAAATGATATTGTAAGAAGGATCACAAGTCTCTAATACCAACAACAAGGTATGATGAATGAGAGAGAACTAGGAACCTAACTTCAAAGGTTTAACCTTACTTTCCTAAATATATCCTACCCTAACATAAGCCAAGTTACAACCAAAAAAGTCCTCTAAATGTGTGTGTTGATATTTTTATGATTTACTCTATTAGAATGTAATCAAGCTAAGTTTAATTGATTTTGCATGTTGATTGAGTGTTGACCCTATCAATTAAGCGAGTTCAGTGAGCTAAGAGATAAGTTGAATACTAGTCATGGTTGAAGACGTTTTCTGAAATTTCCGAATGGAAATTGGAAGCCGGAATAGTGATCATGTAACTTTAAAATTATGGTGATGCTAAATTGTTATTGTGCCAATTGTTTCCTGTTGAAATGTGCAATTGCAGGTGAGTTGCTTGAGGACAAGCAATGATTCAGGTTTGGGGTTGTGATGACAGTCCGACATTACACAAAATCAGTCGAAGAATCAAGGAAAACGAGTAAAAGAGGAGATAAAATGATGAAGACTGCCCCAAGAATGAGTGAAAAAGAGCAGAGTATGAAAGACTGAGACTTATTGGAAATTTTGGTGAAAATGGGCGAAAAAAACACGCAGCTACTAGAATAATCACGCGCAACATCGCGCCACATCGCACACGTGATAGAGCTACAAAGGGACCTCGCGCGCTTGATGCTTCTGTAGTGCGCGCGATGACAGCTTTTTCTAGACTTTTTCTGATCCGTTCTGACAGCTTTGAAAGGGGATTTTTTGCACTTTTACATGGGTTACGAAATTTGGCATTGGGAGCACAATTTTACAGCATCAAAGGGTGATTTTGAGAGCATTAGAAGCCATTGGAGGTCAATCCTCCAAAGGAATTCACATGCTATTCATCTTTTATCAATTGGTGTTGTAATTTTATCATGAGTAGCTAAATTCTCTAGGTTAGGTTATGTGTGATGAACTTTATTCAACCTTGTTGGCATTATATGATGATTTAACTTTGTATGAATCTTATCACTTATAATTTTATTCATTTGTTTCCTTTGCTTAATGCATATTATTTGAGATACTCTGTTAATATGATGTTAGATGCATAGGGATTCCTGACTCGTATCCTATGTATTGGACTTAGGACAATTGTTCTACTTAAGCCGATTGAATAGGGATATGATACCTCGAGTAGTGGCATAGAGAACTAACGGTCTATTCATTGCCTAGCACTGCTTATACTGGCAGACTAGGGATAGAAAGCTTCTAGTAGTTGTTAGTGAGTTATTTCGTGGGGGAATGACTATAACGGTTTTGCTAGTTCGCCGATAAATTATAAGTATAAGACAATTCATACAAGGAATCGCACATCAACAAAAGGGGATAAAGGGATTCTAAAACACAACTTAACCGCCTTCGTGACCTTGTTTTATCTTAAATTTACTTTTTGGACTAAAACTTGCAAACCCCCCCCCCCCTTTTACTGCTTTTAGTTAAAATTTCTCAAATTATTGTTCTGTTCAAACACATTCCTTGTGGGTTCGATCTTTTTATTACTTCAAAATTTTCTGTACAATTGCCGAGAAGTCATTAGCGACAATGGTTTGAAGTTCTCTGAGGCTTGATCATCCCAGATAGCTTTTGATATTGGTTGGGAATCCAAAGGCTCCTCCTCTGTATCTCCCCTATTGACTATGTGTTTGCAAAGCCTGAACATTGTCTTGTAGAGTTTCATTTTGTTGATTGAGAGTTTTCACCAGTACAAGTGACTGAGTTATATCTGGTGACAGAGGTGTGTCATTCGGCTAGGAGATGACCCATACATGGTACAATTGGGTTGCAAATGATATTTGATACGTTGGCGTGGCCTAGGCATGTTTTACCGAGGCCCCACAGTGGGAGCCAAATGTTCTTGCTAAAAACACTAAAAGTTTGACTTTCTTGTTCTAACTTGAAGAGAGTCTTAAATGACTGGTTAAGGTGTTTGTGATGTATGTCTCTTGCAGATTATTGTCTCTCTGTTCCTTCCAAACCATCTCCTATTTATATGTCTTAACTTCCTCTCTTCCCCTCTGTTTTACTCTTCATATTCCTCATAAATATCCCTCAAATGATGTCAGTCGTCTTTTATAATTGCTATGTAACACCTATCTCTTCAATAATTGTAACTATTTAATCATAATGCATTATTCCATAACCGTCTCTTGTGACCCTTCACATGACATTCGAGCCCTGTCATCGGTCCTAACTTGTATGAGTGAGATAGTTCTCGGTTTGTATGAGGTCGGCTCTACTTTGTTTATTTGGTCACCTTTAACCGAAATTCGATTTATAAGTAGGAATATGACCTTTCGACTTGTTAGTCTAATCATGCTCGGTTGTCCCTCCAACTCTGCCTCAGAGACCTTTTAGGACGTATAATCGACCTTTCCGGGCTTATACCTCGAATGATCAACTAAATTTCTGAGATGTACACAGAGAAATCGAAAAAAGATGCAATTAAGAAAGTAGTGTGTGTTTCATATTTGTTGGTGGAAGCGATGAATGATGGTGTTCAAGACGAACACATGGACCACCATGTTTTATCGTTCAACTCTCTCTTTGGTAAGCTTCACTTCATAATTTTTAAGTTATGATTCTTAAAAAATTTTATTTATTTTCTATTGTTTTAATTGTTAGGTATGTTTAAGTTAAATAGATTTTAGGGATTTCGGAATTTTGGTTTAAAGTTAATTGTAAGATTTATTTCTTTTTATCTTGTTTTTTTTTATAAGCAGTTGTATTAAAGGGAGAAACAGGGATTCTCCAACCCGATACAAAAACCAATCGAAAGAAAACTAGAAAGAGAACTTCCTAAGTTACAAGAAATCAGTAGGATTTTTCATCCACTCATAAAAACTACATCTACTACAGCCTAGTTCCAGCCATCTCCACGAGAGAGTAACAATATGATTAAAAACGCCTTCAACATCGAAAATAACATCATTAAAAAGGATACTATTTCTAAAGTTCCAAATGCACCAAACTGAGATAATCCACACATAACAACTCATATCCTCCTTGCCTTTAGAATACAAAGCTAAAAACCATAATAAAGCATGATTACTAATAGTTTTAGAATGGATCGAAGGATAATCAAGTCATCCCGCAATTTTAAGCCACGCCATTTGCACTTTAGGACAATTCATAAATAAGTGCAATGCATCTTCATCATCATGGAAGCAAAAAACGCAAACCTTATCATGAGATGAAACAATAATACCTTTACGGGCCAGGTTACTACGAGTTGGCAGTCTATCGCAAATCAGTCTCCGACAAAAGATCTTTACTTTCAAAGGGACCCTAGTTTTCCAAACGACCTTGAGAAATAATTCCTCCGATTGAGTTAAACTCGTACTAGAAATTTCAGCATTCAAAACAGAGTGGCAAGATCGGACCGTAAACTTCTTTGAAAGGTCCAAACGCCACTCCCAAGTATCCTCAATATCACACTTAATTTGATGATTAGACACCAAATTAAGAAGATCAGACACTGCAGCCAAATTGACATCAACCCCAACCTACCAACAGTCCTGGAACGACCACTCCCACCGGTTCTGAACCCACTTTCCGAAATCCTTAACAACACCAACCTTATTGACAAAAGCCTCATATAACTCTGGCCAAAGATCTTTTAACAAGGTTTCACCACACCAATGAGAAAGCCAAAAAGGAATTTTATCGCCACTGCCAATAACAGGAGCTGCTGCATTCGTGAATTGATAAGTGACTCCAATTTTTCTGAGCTTAAGGAGATCATGCATCCACAACGACGGGGAGGAATTTGGGAGAGGGTAAAAGTCAGGCTGAGTTACCAGGTTACCGAGGTTACCATATCTACTAACCAAGAAAGATCTCCACATCTCTTTGTCTCCTGTTAAAAATTTCCAAAGCCATTTCGACAAAAGAGCATCGTTAAAAGTTCAACGTGTTTTATACCCAGCCCACCCATCTCGATTGATTTACAAACAGTACTCCACTTTATCCAAGCAATACTCTTGTTAATCAATACTCAAAATAGCAAAACAAAGTTTTTGCTTTACACAAATAAATTTGGCCATATGAAACAAAATATATTATTGCATGAATACTAATCAAAATAGTATAATTAGTAAAGTTCTTTGTAATTAACGTTAATGAATCTCAGGAAATGAATTGTTGTAGTTAGTAAAATATAGTTAGTAAAGTTCTCGGCATGAATACTAATCAAAATAGTATATTTAGTAAAGTTCTTTGCATGAGTACAAATCAAAATTGTATAGTTATAAATGATTGTTGTAGTAAGTAAAGTATAGTTAGTAATGTTCTCTGCATGAATACTAATCAAAATAAAATAGTTAGTAAAGTTCTTTGGATGAATACTAATCAAAATTGTATAGTTAGTAAAGTTCTTTGCAATTAACTTCATTGTGGTATGAAAAATCCATTTCATATTGTTAGTGAAATTCTCTTTATTGTGATGTTGAAATTGAATACATGAAATGAATTGTTGCAGTATTGGGGACCTCTATATTATATTGATTGGTGCATGGAAGCTTAATTAGGCTATTATTACCATTGTAAAATTAGATTTATTAATTAGATGGAAGCTTGGTGGGTGGAAGCTTATCAAACTTATTATCCGATGTTGATAGAATTTTATGGTTCATTCCAACTTACATCTTCAAAGCATTGCTATCAATGGATAACTTCTCTCAGTCAATTAAAATGTATTTGCATCAGCTAACAACCAAGGAACTATAATTGGTTCTGGTATCACATTAGTGACCTACCATTTAATAAAACTATGCTAAATAACAACATGTAGAAATGAACTAGAACAATTATAGTTGCATGCAACTCTTCATTGGAACTTAATGTATTCTAAAGTCAATATATCAACTTTAGAACTCCAAGCCATGACAACAATTAAATTATTACAATTTGAAACTTAGATGCATGTGTTGTGAATCTTGTTGTGAATTACGACAAAATTCAACATCAATTTGTGAGGCAAAGAACAATAACAACCAAAATAAATAGTCTTCAGCAATAATAATTCGTACATAGATAATATAACAGAATAAGAAAAGGAAAAAACAGAAAGTTTGTTTACCCAGTTCGATCAAACGATCTACATTGGGGGAGAGAGCAGCTCTCCAATTCACTATACTTAGAAAGTTGTTACAAGAGATTACAGATGAATTACAAGAAAATAGCATTTGCCTTCAAGTTTCCAAGAACAACCTTATTTTCTACCCAAGTGTTTCTCAATCTCTCCAACTCTCAATATATGAATCACTCAAACCCAAGGTGTAATAGTGTTTCATAATCACAATAACCTTAAACAACTCCAAAGGTTTCCCTAAACCTTTGCTTTTCTAAGGTTTTCCTTGCGAATAGCTGAAACCCTATACTATGCCTTTAAACCCTTGCTCTCCCTTGTTGGTGTAAACTCTAAGATTTTCACACACCAAGCATATAAGAGATACATATTTATAATATCAAATACCCAACAAACAAAGCCCAAAATCACATGGATCCATGGACCGAATCGAAAAAGCCCGAAAACTCGAAAACACTATTCACCGCACGGACATCACTATTCATTCGTAAGGACTTTACTATTCATCCGTACGAGAGTCACTATTCATCCGTGCGGACAATACTATTCACCAACCGATTTTTTTCCCACCGACTTTTCTTCCGATTTTCACAGTAAATGCAATCTCCAGAATATGTTTTCTTTCTCTTCATCAACAAAGGTTTTTAAGACACATTTACAACAATCTCCACCTTGACTTTAAATCGTGTTGATACCAATTTAACAATCAACAACATTGATGTTTTCTACCAAGTTGAAACCTTAATCAATAACTTTGATCAATTTCAAGCAACCCTTAAATATTGATCTCGCAACTTGCATCCACTTGTTCCCAATTACCCTTTTCTGTCTAGATAATTTAATAAGCCTACAAGTATAATTTTTCAACCACCCTTGACTCCACCTGTTTTCAAATGCCTCCCTGAAGGTTTTTCTTCTTTTATTTAGCAGTCCTTCAGCCACATTAAAAACATAATATCCAAGGCTAGCATAACCGTCCCTTTGAGATGCTACAATAATCCTCGTTACCTTATCCAGAGTCAAATGATAATCAGAGATCTCTGCAACCGTTCCCTCACTACTGCTAGCATCCATAGTAGGAAACTCCACCTCAAACTGAGTTTTCTCCATTATAGTTTCTCCCAGGATTCTCCCTTGGTTTTCACTATTCTTCTTTTGAAGAAATTCTCTACCAACCAAGTAAGTTGTTTTAACCTTAGCTCTTCCCCAAAAACTCAATAACAACTCAGCGGTAACATGCATTTTTATCCCTTGATTTATGCAAAATTCATTGTACTCCTCTGAAACTTTCTCAAGGCATTCATAACGCCTTAAACTCAAATCTCGTATCTCTTCCTTGTCATGAAAGCCTCCACTAGTTAACGATGAATGAATAATAACATTTGAACCTTCTAAAATATATAGACCACATATTTTAGACCCTTTAACAATAATCAATTCATCACGCAAAATCTTCAATACTCCACGTTCAACTCTAGTACAATAACCTAGATCGTCAAACATACTTATAGATAACAAATTTCGCTTGAGTTCTGGAACATACCTCACATTATGAATAAGAAGTTCACGATCATTAAACAATTTAAATCTGACCGTACCAATACCATGAACCTTGCATGCCTCATTATTACCAAGGCGAACTACTCCACCTTGCACCATCTTCAAAGTTTAAAAGTATTCCATTCTTGGGCACATGTGATAAGAGCAACCCGAGTCAATGACCCAACTATCTTCAGTTTCCAAACTCGATACTACTAGTGCTCCGACTTCCTCATAACTTTCCTCACCCAATGCAACTACAGCTTGAACAGAATCTTGATTGACCTGTCTTTCAGGACAATCCCTTTTAAAGTGACCGATTTTCTGACAATTAAAACATTTTTCCTTTGACTTGTTAGACCTCTTTGATTTGAACATCCCTTTACGCTCACCTCCTCCTCTTGACACATTTAAGCCTTCACCACTATCTTCAATCTTCAAATCTTTCGACTTTGAAAATTCCTTGGATTTCACCGCCGTCTGGACTTCATCCAAAGTAATAGTACCTTCCTTACCATAAAGAAGGGCATCCTTAAAGTGCTTAAAGGATATGGGTAATGAACTCAATAGGAGCAAAGCCTTTTCCTCGTCATCAATCTTTACTTCAATATTCTCAAGATCATCGATAATCTTGTGAAATTTTATGAGCTGCTCAACTATGGATTTGTTCTCCACCATTCGGAATGAATAGAGTTGTTGTTTCAGATACAACCTGTAAGCCAAAGACTTTGTCATATACAATGATTCAAGTTTTTCCCACATAGCAACCATAGTTTTCTCCCTAACGAATTCTCTTAGAACTTTATCCCCGAGGCACAAGATAATGGCACTCCTGGCCTTATCCACTATCTCAGTCTTCTGTACCTGTGTAAGCCCTGCAGGCATCAATGCTTCGCTCTTTAAAGCATCGATACACTTCTCTTGAATTAAAATTGCTTGCATCTTAATTTTCCACAACCCGAAGTCGTTGTTACTGGAAAATTTCTCGATCTGCCATCTACTAACCATGGTGCTCACTTGTCAACAATATCTCTTTGCTCCACGCTCACCGCACCACTTGTTGTGAATTACGACAAAATTCAATATCAATTTGTGAGGCAAAGAAGAATAACAACCAAAATAAATGGTCTTCAGTAATAATAATCCGTACACATATAATATACAGAAAAAGGCAAGAAAAAAACAGAAGGTTTGTTTACCCAGTTCGATCAAACGATCTACTCTGGGGGAGAGAGCAACTCTCCAATTCACTATACTCAAAAAGTTGTTACAAGAGATTACAGATGAGTTACAAGAAAATAGCTTTTGCCTTCAAGTTCCCAAGAACAACCCTATTTTCTCCCCAAGTGTTTCCTAATCTCTCCACCTCTCAATATATGAATCACTCAAACCCAAGGTGTAACAGTATTTCACAATCACAATAACCTTTCCTCGTGAATAGCTGAAACTCTATGTTAAGCCTTTAAACCCTTGCTCTCCCTTGTTGGTGTAAACTCTAAGATTGTCACACACCAAGCATATAAGAGATACATATTTATAATAGCAAATACCCAACAAACAAAGCCCAAAATCACATGGATCCATGGACCGATTAAAAAAAAACTCGAAAACACTATTCACTGTACGGACAATACTATTCATCCGTACAGATGTCATTATTCATTTGTGCGTACGTCACTATTCATCCGTGCGGGCGTCACTATTCATCCGTACGACCAACACTATTCACCGACCAATTTGGAAGCCATGCCTCGACCTATCCACACCTTGTGTAGACGCAAGTCTGTAGATTTTGCAGAAAATCAAATTTCCAGAAGCATGCGTTGACCCATGCAACAGGGGGGTCAGCGTGCGCTTTCCTGAACATTTCAAAAAATTTGTTCAAACTTGCATGCGTCAACTCATGCTCACTTTGGGTCGACTCATGACCTGCATATTTTCAAAAATTCATTTTTCTACACGTTGTAGCTGACCAAGATTCGAGACACACATACCAAACATCAATATTATGATCATGCACATGTAATTTTAGGTTAGACCTTTTCCTATATGTTTAGACGCATGAAAATCAACAGTTAGATGCAATTTGCCCGACAATGAAGTGATATCGCTCAAATTACAATCTAATGCCTAGCTTATTTATTGACATCATTAAAACCGAAATAGACGAAAGACCTTAGCCCTCACAGTTCCCAATTACCCTTTTCTGCCTAGGTAATTTAACAAGCCTACAAGTATGATTTTTCAACCATCCTTGACTCCACCTGTTTTCAAATGCCTCCCTGAAGGTTTTTTCTTCTTTTATTTTCCAGTCCTTCAGCCACATTAAAAACATAATATCCAAGGCTAGCATAACCGTCCCTTTGAGATGCTACAATAACCCTCGTTACCTTATCATGAGTCATATGATAATCAGAGATCTCTGTAACTGTTCCCTCACTACTGCTAGCATCCATAGTAGGAAACTCCACCTCAAACTGAGTTTTCTCCGTTATAGTTTCTCTCTGGTTTCTCCCTTGGTTTTCACTATTCTTCTTCTGAAGAAATTCTCTACCAACCAAGTAAACTGTTTTAACCACAGCTCTTCCCCGATAACATGCATTTTTATCCCTTGATTTCTGCAAAATTCATTGTACTCCTCTGAAACTTTCTCAAGGCATTCATAACGCCTTGAACTCAAATCTCGTAGGTCTTCCTTGTCATGAAAGCCTCCACTAGTTAACGATGAATGAATAATATCATTTGAACCTTCTAAAATATATAGACCACATATTTTAGACCCTTTAGCAATAATCAATTCATCACGCAAAATCTTCAATACTCCACGTTCAACTCTAGTACAATAACCTAGATCGTCAAACATACTTATAGATAACAAATTTTGCTTGAGTTCTGGAATATACCTCACATTGGGAATAAGAAGTTCACGGTCATTAAACATTTTAAATCTGACCGTATCAATACCATGAACCTTGCATGCCTTATTATTACCAAGGTGAACTACTCCACCTTGCACCATCTTCAAACTTTCAAAGTATTCTATTCTTAGACACATGTGATAAGAGCAACCTGAGTCAATGACCCAACTATATTCAGTTTCCAAACTTGATACTACTAGTGCTTCGGCATCCTCATTACTTTCCTCTCCCAATGCAACTACAGCTTGAACTGAATCTTCATTGACCTTTCTTTCAGGACAATCCCTTTTAAAGTGACCGATTTTCTGACAATTAAAATATTTTACCTTTTACTTATCAGAACTCTTTGATTTGGACATCCCTTTACGTTCACCTCCTCCTCTTGACACACTTAAGCCTTCACCACTATATTCAATCTTCAAATTTTCCGACTTTGAAAATTCTTTGGATTTCACTGCCGTCTGAACTTCATCAAAAGTAATAGCATCTTCCTTACCATAAAGAACGGCATCCTTAAAGTGCTTAAAGGATCTGGGTAATGAACTCAACAGGAGCAAAGCCTTGTCCTCATCATCAATCTTCACTTCAATATTCTCAAGATCATCGATAATCTTGTGAAATTCTGTGAGCTGCTCAACTATGGATTTGTTCTCCACCATTCGGAATGAATAGAATTGTTGTTTCAGATATAACCTGTGAGCCAAAGACTTTGTCATATACAATGTTTTAAGTTTTTCCCACATAGCAACCACAGTTTGCTCCCTGGTGACTTCTCTTAGAACTTTATCCCCGAGGCACAAGATAATGGCACTCCTGGCCTTATCCACTATCTCAGTCTTCTGTACCTGTGTAAGCCCTGGAGGCATCAATGCTTCGCTCTTCAAAGCATCGATACACTTCTCTTGCATTAAAATTGCTTGCATCATAATTTTTGACAACCCGAAGTCGTTCTTAGCGAAAAATTTCTCGATCTGCCATCTACTAACCACGGTGCTCACTTGTCAACAATATCTCTTTGCTCCACGCTTACCGCACCACTTGTTATGAATCTTGTTGTGAATTATGACAAAATTCAATATCAATTTGTGAGGTAAAGAACAATAACAACCAAAATAAATGGTATTCAGTAATAATAATCCGTACACAGATAATATAATAGAATAAGGCAAGGATAAAATAGAAGGTTTGTTTACCCAATTCGATCAAACGATTTACTCTGGGGGAGAGAGCAACTCTCCAATTCACTATACTCAGAAAGTTGTTACAAGAGATTACAGATGAGTTACAAGAAAATAGCCTTTGCCTTCAAGTTCCCAAGAACAACCCTATTTTCTACCCAAGTGTTTCCTAATCTCTCCACCTCTCAATATATGAATCACTTAAAGCCAATGTGTAACAGTGTTTCAAAATCACAATAACCTTTCCTTGTGAATAGCTGAAACCCTATATTATGCCTTTAAACCCTTGCTCTCCCTTGTTGGTGTAAACTCTAAGATTGTCACACACCAAGCATATAAGAGATACATATTTATAATAGCAAATACCCATCAAACAAAGCCCAAAATCACATGGATCCATGGACCGATTCGTAAAAACCCAAAAACTCGAAAACACTATTCATCGTACGGACAACGCTATTCATCCGTACAGACGTCACTATTCATTTGTACGTACGTCACTATTCATACGTACGCGCGTCACTATTCAGCCGTACAACCAACACTATTCACCGACCAATTTTTTTCCCCCGACTTTCTAAAACTTTAGATTTTCTCGGTAAATGCAATCTCCAAAATATGTTTTCTTTCTCTTCATCAACAAAGGTTTTTAAGGCACATTTACAATAATCTCCACCTTGACTTTAAACCGTGTTGATACCAATTTAACAATCAACAACTTTGTTGCTCTCTTCCAAGTTGGAACTTTAATCAATGACTATGATCAAACTCAAGCAACCCTTGAATCTTGATCTCGCAACTTGCATCCACTTGTTCCCAATTACCCTTTTCTTCCTAGGTAATTTAACAAGCCTACAAGTATGATTTTTCAACCATCCTTGACTCCACCTGTTTTCAAATGCCTCCCTGAAGGTTTTTTCTTCTTTTATTTTGCCGTCCTTCAGCCACATTAAAAACATAATATCCAAGGCTGGCCTAACCATCCCTTTGAGATGCTACAATAACCCTCGTTACCTTATCATGAGTCAAATGATAATCAGAGATCTCTGTAACTGTTCCCTCACTACTGCTAGCATACATAGTAGGAAACTCCACCTCAAACTGAGTTTTCTCCGTTATAGTTTCTCCCAGGTTTCTCCCTTGGTTTTCACTATTCTTCTTCTGAAGAAATTCTCTACCAACCAAGTAATTTTGTTTTAACATCAGCTCTTCCCCAAAAACACAATAACAACTCAGCGATAACATGCATTTTTATCCCTTGATTTCTACAAAATTCATTGTACTCCTATGAAACTTTCTCAAGGCATTCATAACACCTTAAACTCAAATCCTGTAGCTCTTCCTTGTCATGAAAGCCTCCACTAGTTAACGATGAATGAATAATAACATTTGAACCTTCTAAAATATATAGACCACATATTTTAGACCCTTTAGCAATAATCAATTCATCACGCAAAATCTTCAATACTCCACGTTCAACTCTAGTACAATAGCCTAGATCATCAAACATACTTATAGATAACAAATTTCGCTTGAGTTCTGGAACATACCTCACATTGTGAATAAGAAGTTAACGATCATTAAACATTTAAATCTGACCGTACCAATACCATGAACCTTGCATGCCTTATTATTACCAAGGCGAACTACTCCACCTTGCATTATCTTCAAAGTTTCAAAGTATTCTATTATTAGACACATGTGATAAGAGCAACCTGGGTCAATGACCCAACTATCTTCAGTTTCCAAACTTGATACTACTAGTGCTTCAGCATCCTCATAACTTTCCTCACCCAATGCAACTACAGCTTGAACTGAATCTTCATTGACCTTTCTTTCAGGACAATCCCTTTTAAAGTGACTGATTTTTTGACAATTAAAACATTTTACCTTTGACTTGTCAGAACTCTTTGATTTGGACATCCCTTTACGCTCACCTCCTCCTCTTGACAAATTTAAGCCTTCACCACTATATTCAATCTTCAAATTTTCCGACTTTGAAAATTCTTTGGATTTCACCGCCATCTGGACTTCATCCAAAGTAATAGTACCTTCCTTACCATAAAGAAGGACATCCTTAAAGTGCTTAAAGGATCTGGGTAATGAACTCAATAGGAGCAAAGCCTTGTCGTCATCATCAATCTTCACTTCAATATTCTCAAGATCATCGATAATCTTGTGAAATTCTGTGAGCTGCTCAACTATGGATTTGTTCTCCACCATTCGGAATGAATAGAGTTGTTGTTTCAGATATAACCTGTGAGCCAAAGACTTTGTCATATACAATGATTCAAGTTTTTCCCACATAGCAACCACAGTTTGCTCCCTGGCGACTTTTCTTAGAACTTTATCCCCGATGCACAAGATAATGGCACTCCTGGCCTTATCCACTATCTCAGTCTTCTGTACCTGTGTAAGCCCTACTGACATCAATGCTTCGCTCTTCAAAGCATCGATGCACTTCTCTTGAATTAAAGTTGCTTGCATCTTAATTTTCCATAACCCGAAGTCGTTGTTACCAAAAAATTTCTCGATCTGCCATCTACTAACCATGGTGCTCACTTATCAACAATATCTCTTTTCTCCACGCTCACCGCACCACTTGTTGTGAATCTTGTTGTAAATTACGACAAAATTTAATATCAATTTGTGAGGCAAAGAACAATATCAACCAAAATAAATGGTCTTCAGCAATAATAATGAGTACACAGATAATATAATAGAATAAGGCAAGGAAAAAATAAAAGATTTGTTTACCCAGTTCGATCAAACGATCTACTCTAGGGGAGAGAGCAACTCTCCAATTCACTATACTCATGAAGTTGTTATAAGAGATTACAGATGGGTTACAAGAAAATAGCCTTTGTCTTCAGGTTCTCAAGAACAACCCTATTTTCTACCCAAGTGTTTCCCAATCTCTCCAACTCTCAATATATGAATCACTCAAATCCAAGGTGTAACAATGTTTCACAATCACAATAACCTTAAACAACTCCAAAGGTTTCCCTAAATCTTTGCTTTTCTAAGGTTTTCCTTGTGAATAGCTGAAACCCTATACTATCACTACGCCAAAATTACTCTTTGGCAGCACTTCATAGGCAGCGCTTTATTACAAAAGTGCTGCTATAAGTTAAAAAATTTAGAAAACACGGAAACTGTTCACTTAGAAAAATAAAAGCGCGTCTAAATATAAGACCTTAGACAGCGCTTTTGAGGAAAGCGCTTTCTAAGGTCTTATAAATTAAAAAAAAAAATTAAAGGAAAATATTAGACAGCGCTTTCCTTAAAAGCGTTGTCTAAGGTCTTATAAATTAAAAAAAATATATAAGACCTGAGACAACGCTTTTGAGGAAAGCACTTTCTAAGGTCTTATAAATTTTTTAAAAAAAATTAAAGGAAAATATTAGACAGCGCTTTACTCAAAAGCGCTGTCTAAGGTCTTATAAATTAAAAAAAATAAAATCAAAAGCGCTGTCTAAGGCCCATATGAGACAGCGCTTTCAAAAGCGCTTTCTAAGGCCCACCTTAGACAGCGCTTTCATTCAAAGCGCTGTCTAAGGTTTTTTTAATTAAAATAAAGATTGAAACTGTATCAGTATTCTATACTTTTTAATTTCATTCTTTCCCTCTTTCCCTCTCTTTCTGCGAATAAGAACGAACCAGAGCTGAAACCACCGCCGTCGTCCGTCCTTTCACCGCCGTCGTCCGTCCTTTCTCGCCGTCGTCCGTCCGGCCGTCGTCCTTCCTACATTGTCCTCCACCGTACTCCACCGTGCTCCACTGTTCCGGTAAGAGTTTTTCTTTTTATGTTAGGTTTTAAGTGAGTTTCATATTTTTCTGTTAGGTTTTGTTCTTGTTACCATATTTTTGGAGTTCTTTATATATAATGATGTTCTGTTAGGTTTTGTTCTGTTAGGTTTTGGAGTTCTTTTGATAGAATGATGTTTTTTTGATATAATATGAGTAGTTTAGATTAGTGTTATTGTAGTTTAGGTTAGTTTAGGTTAGTGTTATTGTAGTTTAGGTTAGTGTTAATGTTGCTCTACATTGTTATTGCTATATAATGTGTTAGTTTAGTTTAGGTTAGTTTAGGTTAGTGTTAGTGTTAGTGTTAATATTGCTCATTATTTTAATATTGTAAATCCTTGAGGTTGTTGTTCTAAAGAACCGAAATTCAAAGCAATTTATTAGGTAAAGAAATATATTGTAAATCCTTAAGTCATAACTTTCCTCCTTTTGGTTTTGATTTCTATTAATTACTAATGGAAAAATCATGGATAAAAAATGGATAAGTAGGAAAACTGTGTTATGTTAGAAGCCCTGTTAGAAGCTCATTCAATGTTCTATGTTTTATCATAACTTTCCTCCTCATTCAATGTTTTGATTCCTCATATAATAGTGTTTTTGTTGACCTTAATAAGTAGGAAAACCATGGATAAAAAATGGATGGATGCCGATCGATTGTCCAAAGAGTACGAGAATGGGGTATTGGATTTCGTTAAGTTTGATGTTCAACACGTTAAAGACCCCAGTCAAATGGACTGTCCTTGCTTGGGTTGCTGTTATGTGGGTAAGGTTGACGCAGATGGATTGAAATCGCATTTACTGATGCATGGATTTGATCGAAGTTATAAGTGCTGGATACATCATGGTGAGAAAATTAACGAGAATGTTGAACCGAAGGGGAAAAGTAATACGACCTATGCTTCAGATGACAAAGACACGGAAACATACGATTGTGATCGAGTCGAAGAGATTGCAGAAGCAGTTGAAGAAGATCTTCATGATTGTCCCGAAATGTTTGAGAGGTTGGTAAGCGATACATAGAAACTGCTCTATCAAGGTTGCACTAAATTCACAAGACTGTCTGCGGTATTGAAGTTGTACAACTTAAAGGCGTGCAATGGATGGTCGGATAAAAGTTTCACAGAGTTGTTGGCCCTTTTGAGAGAAATGCTACGGAGGATAATGTTCTTCCCAATCGAACCTATGAGGCCAAAAAAATGTTGTACTCTATTGGCATGAGCTATGATAAGATACATGCTTGTCCAAATGATTGGGTTTTGTTTCGAAACTAATATGCATCGTTAACTGAGTGCCCTAAATGCGGTTTGTCTCGATATAAGAAAAAATTGTCTCCAGCCAAGGTCTTATGGTATTTTCCTATAATTCTGAGATTTAGGCGCATGTTTCGTAGTGAAACCGATGCAAGACACCTGACTTGGCATGTAGATGAAAGAATTATTGATGGAAAGTTGCGACATTCGGCTGATTCACCACAGTGGTCGAAAATTGATAATGATTATCTTGACTTTGGAGAAGAAGCAAGAAACCTTCGCTTGGCATTATCTACTGATGGAATGAACCCGCATGGTCTTCAAAGTATCTCACATACCACATGGCCTGTGATTCTTATGATTTATAACCTACCTCCGTGGCTATGCATGAAGCGTAAGTACATGATGTTATCTATGTTAATCTCTGGGCCTAAACAACCAAGGAATGACATAGACGTATACTTGACACCTTTGATCGAAGATTTAAAGATATTGTGGGAGAACGGTGTGGAGGTTTATGATGGATATAGGAAAGAAAGTTTCAATTTGAGGGCGATGTTGTTTGGCACAATTAATGATTTTCCAGCTTACGCGAATCTATCAGGGTACAACATAAAAGGTGAAACAGCGTGTCCTATTTATGAAGATAAAACTGATTCGAAGCGATTGGAGTTTGGTCATAAGAATGTCTTTCTCGACCATCGTAGATTCTTAAATGCCAAACATCACTTCCGTGGGTGGAGACAAGAATTCAATGGAGACACCGAACAAGGTAGAGCTCCACCTATGTTGTCAGGTGACCAAGTTTTTAAAAAGGTGAAAGATATGCGTACTCAGTTTGGCAAACCTTTTGCACATAAGGTTGTCAAAGGTGGGTGGAAAAAGAGGTCGATATTTTTTTAATTGCCATATTGGAAGTCTTTGTACGTGAGACATTTTCTCGATGTTATGCATATTGAGAAAAATGTATTTGAAAGTGTTATTGGTACGTTACTCAATATAAAAGGAAAGACTAAGGATGGCCTTAAAGCAAGAAAAGACTTGGTAGCGATGGGGATTAGAACTGAATTAGCACCCGTGAAGAAAGAAAGACGAACATATCTACCACCTGCTGCTTTTACTCTGTCTAGAAAGGAGAAGAAAATATTGTGTAAGTTTCTGAGTGAAGTTAAAGTTCCAGAAGGATACTCTTCATATGTTAGAAGACTTGTGTCTATGAAAGACCTCACGTTGAAGAGTTTAAAGACACACGACTGCCATGTTATAATGGAACACTTTCTACCAATAGGTATACGTTCGATTTTGCCAGTGAAAGTAAGAAGCGCCATAACTAATTTGTGTTTTTTCTTTAGGTCAATTTGTAGTAAGGTAATCGATCCCGATATCTTACCAACACTACAAAAAGAGATAGTTATTACCTTGTGTGAGCTTGAAATGTATTTTCCTCCCTCTTTTTTTGACATAATGGTACATCTAGTTGTTCATCTTGTGAAAGAGACACAGTTGTGTGGACCAGCTTATAGGAGATGGATGTACCCTGCTGAACGTTATATGAAAATATTAAAAGGGTACGTGAAAAGACGAAGTCGACCAGAGGGGTGTATTGTTGAACGATACATTGTTGAAGAAGCGGTTGAGTTTTGTACTGAATATTTGTCCAATGTTCAATCGATTGGACTCCCCAAAGCTCATATTTTCGAAAAAAAAGGATGGTAAAAAATTAATTGGAATGAGAATTGTGACAGTATCAAGGGATGAACGGGTCAAGTGCATTTGTATGTTCCGCACAATGATAATGAGGTTGAGCCATATGTTGAGATGCACAAGGATGTACTCCGAAGGTTAAATCAGAACAGAAATGAAAATTGGATAGTACGAGAGCATAATCAAAGTTTCATACAATGGTTAAAGGATCATATTTATTCGAAGCGCTCTTCAGATCCTGCTTCAGTAATAGAAAGGTTGAGATGTTTGACATATGGTCCAACTTTGCATGTGTATTCTCATAGCGCATACGCAATTAATGGATACACATTTTATACCAAAGAACAAGATGATAAAAGTACTATGCAAAATAGTGGTGTCACTGTCCTAGCTGAAGCAATGCACATATCAAGTATGAAGGACTTAAACCCCAAATATGCAAATCTGTCATATTTTGGAGTTATTGAGCACATTTGGGTGTTTGATTACGAGAAGTTTCAGATTCCAATCTTTGGTTGCAAGTGGGTAAATAGTAGTGGCATACGAATGGATAAGTCTGGATTTTTGCAATTGGATCTTAATAGGGTGGGGTACAAAGATGAGCCTTTTATTCTAGCATCTCAAGCTAAACAAGTGTTCTATGTCACTGACCCGACGAGTACGAAATGGTCTATAGTTCTTTTATCTAACAAAGTGGTTGATGATAGCGGTGTAGATCAATGTGATATTGATGTTGAGAATGAGTCATGCATTAGACAGAATGAGTTGAATAGAAATGATCAAGATGAGGATCTTATAGCGGATGAGTCATATATCAGAAATGACCATAACAAGGGAATTTGGATCCATTCATCCGTCCGCATTGCTAAGAAACAAGTAATTCATATTCCAACCAAGAAAAGAACGAGATGTTAGTGAAAGAGGTAAAATAATAAAATGTTATATATTATGTCATATTATATTTGATATCCTTGATTTCTTTATTATATTTGTTATATATTATGTCATATTATATTTGTTATATAATATATTTGATATCCTTGATTTCTTTATTACAGGTTAGATGGCTACTAACGATGATCACCCACATGATAATGATCACCCACATGATGATGATTACCCACATGATGATAATCCTAGTCAGGATGAAAGTAAAAAATCTATGGAAGAAGAGATTAAAAGAGGAATAACCGTTATGAAGAAAGTGATCCGTGCTAGAGATCAAGGCATCATTTTAGATGTGCATTGAAGCCCTTCAGGCATTCTTGTTGAGCCTAACAGTCATACCTTGACAAGTTTCATTGGTGCACTTGTAAGGAATGTGATTCCTATTACTTGTGATGATTGGAGAAACAAACAGTTGAAGGAAGCCAAAGAAAAAATTTGGAATGAGATAAAGGTACCATAATTATGTCTTTAATTATGCCAACTAATTATGTATTTTAAATTATTTGTACTAACCAATGTGTATGGTTTTTTTTAGAGGTGCTTCAACGTTGAGGAAGAAAGAAAAGCTTATTTGATCAGATTGGCAGGGAAGCTCCTAAGAGGGTTTAGGACATATTTAAACCGCACCTTTCTTAAGGATGCTGAAGGTAACTTTGTTGATGCAGAGTATCCATCTAAATATGCAAGTTTGATTTCACCACAAGAATGGGTAACGTTTAAAGCCAAACGACAAACCGCGACATTTAAGAGTTTAAGTGCAATTAATCGGGAAAGAGCATCAGCTCCCCAGTATCGATACAGGAAAGGACGTGTTGGATATGGACGTTTGGAGCAATCTTTGGTAAGTATCAATAAATTGCAATGATATAATAATTGTTCATCATGAGTTATATTTGATCATATTATTTGGCTTTATATGTAGTTACAAAAGGCGAATAGCTCTGAAACATCTCTTCCTGCATATGTCTTGTGGAAGGAAGCCCGTGTAGGCAAGTCTGGAGTTGTTGCAGAAGAGGTTCTACAAGTATTTGAGAAATGTGTAAGTATAACAATATTTCTTTAATTAAATCAAAACTTTATTAACAAATATTTGACAAATATTCGATATTCATCTGATTTTCAGGAGGCGTTATCTCAGTCTGTATCTCCAGATGATTCCAGGAGCATACTTAGTCGGGCATTAGATGTCCTTGAGTATTCTGGTCGGGTGAGGGGTAAGGGATTTGGGATCACTCCGACCTCCTTGAATATTAAAAAAGGAAAGGCTCCTAGTAATACAGAACTTCAAGCTAGATTGGAAGCACTGCAAGCTGAAGTTCGGGAATTAAGAAAGGAGAAAGAAAGGGATAACGCTTCAGGTTTTAGAGATGGATCGGAGAAAGATAGTATCAACAGCAGCTTTCGACCGAATATTCCAGAGGTAACTATATTTATTTTTATGAAATTAAATTAGTAGCTAAAATTGTTTAAATGACATATATACACATTAACAATGTCATATTTATTTTTGGTTTTAGGGCGTTTCCCATTGTCAGCTCTTCTTATCTTCACCAACTTATCGGAAGGTTGGCAAGGGAAAAGTGTATAACACTTCGGTAGAATTACTTCACAATAACCCACTCCCTACTGGATGCATGAAAGTATCGGTTGATATTGCTACAGAGGCGGGTGCATTATTACCCTATCCTGACGATGTTTCGGATGCAACATTGGTGGGAGATGCTATAGGGTCGTATGTTGCATGGCCGTCAAACCTCATACTCGTAGGATATGAGGTATGCTTAAAACCGTTATGAACCTTTGTTAACCTTAATGTGTAGATTCAAAGATTTTACGAGCATTTTATTTTCATTTTTTACATGGTAATGTTATTTAGACTCCAACAAGATCCAAAACAAAGGATAAGGGGATTCCGGAGCATACCGAGTCCGTTGTCTCAAAAAAAGAGGTACATCGCAATTATATGATATTTATGCATGGAAAATGTTAAATTGGATATCTTATACTTCATCTAACAAATTATATGATATATAGCTGCCTGGTAAAGAGATTAGCAACGTTTCAACACAGAAAAATGTTGGTGCTAAGAAGAACAGGGCTAGAAAACAACCTATCTCCAAGTTTAGGTCGTGCCTTCAGACGTTTCTATAATTGACAGATATTCCGACCGGAGGTGTTCGTCTTATACATATGGAGAAAGGTATATATGGCTTTGAACATGAACAAAATATTGGTAATGAAGACTTCGAGCAAGTTTTCAATCATGAAGAATTGAGCGTCAGTGTTGTCAATACATACGTGAGGTATATATCCGATCTACTTTGGTATATTAATTGGACAACTTATTTACTTTATGTTTCAAATGAATAGTCTAATGTTAATGATGTTTTTATTTAAGGTTTCTGTATGACAAAGTTATGCGCCCACGTGGATTGCAGCAAAGATTTGCATTCTTATGCCCCGCGTCTGTCAACTTATCCTTAATAATAAATAAACCAGATGAGGTCCTGGCGTATGTACGCGACGTCTTTATGGACAACCAAGAAACGGAAAAGTTGTTCCTTTTACCGTTTAATACTGGGTTAGATTTTCATTCTAAATTCATCTATTATAGTTTTTTTGTATTTTGACGTCGTGTAGAAAGTTTTCATCTAACACTTGTTTAATCTTACAGTGGACATTGGTTGTTGGTCGTAATTAATCCTAGCAGAGAAGTGGTGTATTATCTGGATTCGTTAGGAAATGATTGGACAACATACCTGGATATGAAGAAATGTATTGACACGTAAGTGAGATTGTTCTAAATATGAATGTGTATATTTATTTGTTTGTTTATTTATTTATGTGAATTGTTCTAAATATTCATTTATATTTTATTAGCGTTATACAAGCTTTCCGAGCACTACGAGATGGCCAAGTACCAAAGAGGAGAGCCAACCCCATTACATGGAATACAGTGAAGGTATATTAATTATCACATGTTTTATTATATTAGTGATGCTACTTGATAAAACTTAGGATTTATCCATATTTTCTTTTCATTTGTAGTGTCCTCGGCAACGTAATGAAATAGATTGCGGATATTTCATGTTGAGGTTTATGAGAGACACTCTTTTTTTGGATCGAATAGAGATTACATCCGATGTATGTATTTCTAACTTATAAGTTATTTTAATATTTAACACATATCTCTCATATAATGAAATAGTTAAAACTAAATCAAACTATGTTATATTATTATGTAGTACTTTGAAGAATGCAAGTGTGCTCATTACTCAATTTCTCAATTGGATGAAATTAAAGAGGATTGGTGTCAATACATTATGAAGCTCGGAGTTTTATCAGGTATAATATTGTACTCTTACTTTAATTGATGAGAATTTAAATATGTGTAACTTTCTAACTATAGACATTGTTGATGTATTCTTTTAATTGAATTACAATCTTTGTGTTCTTTCAGGACCTATGTAGATTTGAAGCAATGCTTTGGTTGGATGCAAAAGTACTAGTATAAGTAATATGTACATTTGTAGAAAAAATGTAATGATTTGTAATTATAAATTGGTGTGTGTATATATATATATATATATTGTTTTGGATATATAATTTTGGTGTAAATTGGTACATTTAAATAGGCCAAATTGGATTGATTTGAATCTCCAAATTGTGGTATTTTTCTGGAAAAAAATTAGTTGAAAAACACGTCAAATTCTGGTTGAAAAACCTGGTAAAAATTGTGGTTTAAAAAAATTTATATAAAAATTTTCGTATACCTTAGACAGCGCTTTACACTAAAAGCGTTGTCTAAGGTGGGGCTTAGAAAGCGCTTTCACAAAAAGCGCTGTCTAAGGTATGCCTAAAAAAGTTCAAAAAGGTGGGACTTAGAAAGCGCTTTCACCAAAAGCGCTGTCTAAGGTATACCTAAAAAAGTTCAAAAAGGTGGGTCTTAGACAGCGCTTTTTGTGAAAGCGCTGTCTAAGGTATACCTAAAAAATGTCAAAAAGGTGGGGCTTAGACAGCGCTTTTACCAAAAGCGCTGTCTAAGGTATACCCAAAAAATGTCAAAAAGCGCTGTCTAATGGTACCATAGACAGCGTTTTTCATTAAATATACCCCCCTTTAGACAGCGCTTTTGGTATTACCCAAAGCGCTGTCTAAACCTTTAGCAGCGCGGGTTTAGACAGCACTTAAAAGCGCTGTCTAAGGCCAAAAAATGCGTTGTCTAAGGTCTTGTTTGGCGTAGTGTATGCTTTTAAACCCTTGTTCTCCCTTGTTGGTGTAAACTCTAAGATTGTCACACACCAAGCATATAAGAGATACATATCACTACGCCAAAATTGCTTTTTGACAGTACCACATAGACAGCGCTTTTTATCAAAAGCGCTGCTATATGTGTTAAAAAAACACGCTGAAAAAAGCACTGCCTAAAGGCCTACTTTAGAAAGCGCTTCCTAAAAGCGCTGCTAAAAGCCATACAATTGTGACACCTTAGAAAGCGCTTTTAGGAAAGCGCTGCTAAAGGCACACTTTAGAAAGCGCTTTTAAAAAGCGCTGCTAAAGGCCTTACGTAGGTCACACATTAGAAAGCGCTTTCTGAAATCGCTGCTACAGGCAATTAAAAAGAAAGCGCTTTTAGAGAAAAAGCGCTGCTAAAGCTAATACATAAGAAAGCGCTTTCCAAAAGCGCTGTCTTATGTTATTATTTCATAAATATTAAAAAACTTTTCATTATTTCAGAACGCCCTAATCATTTGTTTTCTTTCCCCCTCTCTCTCGCGACTTCTCCCTCCGCCGTGTCTCCCCCTCTCTCGCGACTTCTCCCTCCGCATTGTTCCTCTGTTCGTCTTCTCCGACCGGCGTTCCTCTGTCTGTCTTCTCTGACTGGAACTGTTCCTCTGTTCGTATCTCCATCTTCTCCGACTGGCATTCCTCCGTGAGTGTCACTGTTTCTTTTGTTTGTTCTTGAGTTTCAGTGATTATTTAATGTTCTTGAGGGTTTGTTCTTGAGCTTGCTATATAGTTTCTTTTCTTTGTTCTTGAGCATCTTGTTTTGTTTTTGTTTTGTTTTTAGTTTGAATGTGTTAGTTTAAATGTAGTTTGAATGTAGTTTGACTTTGATTTTAAAATTGTTGTTGTAGTAAAGTTGAAGATGATAAATAGTGATATTTGGGTAGACTAAGTGTTTGATAAAATACTTAAGTGAATTTTTGAACTCAAGAATTGTGATAATAATTGTGATGAGATTTGGATTCTTGAATTGGTGCTGATTGTAATAATTGTGTTGAATCCTATAATTTTTTATTTGTTTCGAGATTGTGAAGTTGTTTGAGTATTAGATTGTGAATTTTTTATTCTTGAAGAGCTACTAACTTGTGCATGTCGAAGCCTCTTTTGGTTACTACTTGTTGCTAATTCATGAGATGATGGAATTGTAGTTTGGATAGAAATGTGATTCACTTTCTTTCAATACTAAAACTTCAATTCAAATTAGAATTCCATCAACTTTTGGAATTGTATTTCATGCTTGACACCGACACTTTTGTTGTGAATTTTCATGCTTGACATCCGTGCAAGATTCGTGCATTTTTTAGCCGATTTTTCATGTGAAATAGTTGCTTCCCCATGCATGGAAATGGTACTTCCGGTTGGATTTAATTCGAGCCATATAGTTTTTTGAGTCTGTTGGCATGTTTGTAGGATATTGTGCAATTTTCATGCGATTCCGTTCCGATGATTTGTGCGCCTATTTTTGAATTTAATGCTATTCGACTCCATTTGATGTGTGCATTTTTGTATGATATATGTTTGAGCCTTTTTGGTCATTTACGGACTATTGCTCTTGAGTTTGCTTGTTTCCGGATTGGTTTTGTATGCATTTCAAACAATTGCGTCACCGCTGCCCGGGTTTCAAAGTATTGGTTCTGATGTTTGTTCGGATTGCATATTATCATGTTGCTACTTGTTTTTGAGTTGTGAATTGAATGTGCAAATTCCGGTTGCATTTCCTCGTTGTTTATAGTATGAACTGTGTAGAATATAATGATGTAGTTGTCTGAGGTGTTATTAACTTATTGAATTTGCTATATATAGGGGTTACTTGTGAACTGCGCAATACTTTAACATGAGAACTTCCTTAAAAAACTCCGCGGCGAAGAAGGTGATCGAGAAAATGAAGAAGGACGGTCCAAATGTTGCAATAGCTGCTGCATCATCAATCAGAGCAACCTTGTCCGGAAAGAAATCTGTGACAAAGATGAAATTCCTCACAAAAGACCGCGCTCTGAAACGTGATTTTGGTGCAGATGTTGATGAGGACTGGGATGAAGACTGCTTCAATTTTCTTCATTCAGGAGGCGGGAGAGAGAGTGATTAGCTTCTAGAGGGGAAGCGTATTTTGTTGTTGTTTTGATTGTCCCCTTATATGGGTGTTAGTGATTTTTATGGCCTTCAGGCTCTCTTTTTAATTGTATTGTACAATGTTTTGCCTCATCTGAGACATTTTATATAATATGTCGTTTTTCCTCCTGCAAGGAATTACCCTTTTATGTATATGCTAGCCCCTCGAGTACTTAAGTCAAGATGACTTAGAGTGGTCGATCATGAGGTACCAAGCGTTATTTTTTTGCCTTTGTGTGTTCTGAGACTTTATATTTGGGGTATGAAAAAGCGCTGCCTAAAGATGCCAATAGAAAGCATAAAAGGCCAGAAAAAGCGCTGCTAAAGGCCCACTTTAGACAGCACTTTTCTAGAAAAAGCGCTGCTAAAGACCTACTTTAGAAAGCGTTTTTCCAGAAAAAGCGCTGCTAAAGGCCTACATAAGGCAGCGCTTTTACATAAAACAAAAGCATTGTCTTTACCTATAGCAGCGCCACCTTAGGCAGTGCTTTTAAACGCTTTTAAAAGCCAAAAAAAGTGCTGTCTTTTTCCTTCCGTGGCATAGTGTATTTATAATAGCAAATACCCAACAAACAAAGCCCAAAATCACATGGATCCATGGACCGAATCGAAAAAGCCCGAAAACTCAAAAACACTATTTACCGCACGGACAACACTATTCATCTGTACGGACATCACTATTCATCCGTGCGGACAACACTATTCACCGACCGATTATTTTCCCCCGACTTTCTAAAACATCCGATTTTCATGGTAAATGCAATCTCTAAAATATGTTTTATTTCTCTTCATTAACAAATGTTTTTAAGGCACATTTACAACATCATGTTTCAAATTGGTAAGTTGTAAATTGTCTACCATGTTAGAAATTTAAGACATTTTCCTAGTCCAAGAAGATGGTTTATGTGTGCTTGTGCTACCAAATTTATACAGATATGGATTTTACGGATTTTATGCATTAGACTACCAAATTTTTGGCTACCAAATTTATACATAGATATTGATTTTACGGATTTTATGCTTAATTTATACTCAAGAGTTATCTCAAGAGCCTTATGGTATCTTACTTATTGGCCTTGTGTTATAGTAACATTTTGTTTTTGTTTTTATTATTAAATTTTGCAGGGTGTCTCTAAAAGAATGATGATTAATGCACATTTTGGTGTATGTGAGTCAATGCAAAGTTTATGTTGGAGGAAGATGTGAGCAAAATTAGTTTATGTTGAAGGAAGTGAATGATGTTGAAAAAGAGACGTTGAAGGAAACGAATGGTGTTGGAAAAGACAGGTTGAAGAAATGGACCACTAATGTTGTAGAAGACTTAGCGTGGAGCCGTGTAGGCATTCAAGCACCTATATTGATAAATAATATGTCAGAGACATTCAATTCAACTGAGTATTTATAACTTAACATACACATAAATATATACACTTTATTTAATTAATGTAAAGAGAAATACTATGTTCATTATTATAAGCATGTTCTCCATTTTAGTTTAATACTTTTGGTTTAAATCAAACAATGTAACAAAATTTTGCTTTAATGTTATTATATTCACTATACTATTGATATGAAATTCTGTTATGATATATAACAACTTATCACTGACTAAAATGTTATAAAATTTTGGTTTGACCACTTTAATTGCAATTTAGTTATTGTAACTCACTATAAAGTTTTAATTTTGTTCCTTTATTATATTGTTAACTCACTATTTTTACTGTTGTCACGTTCTTATGCTACATCATCACAATTTAATATTTTTTCTCAACATTTAATATAAATGTTTAATTGGCTAACATAATGGTTTTTGAAGGACTAAAATACAATGTTTATTAAATAAGATATTAAAGTAAAATTTTTAATTAAGTTTAAAAACTTCGTAGCTAATTAAGCTTAATTATTAATGACATGTTAATGTTTAATTCAATTTGATTATTCTATGTCATCAATTGTTCATCACATCATTAAATGTGATACATAAAATAATTTTTTTTAAAAATAAAAATGATTAAAAAAAGTTATAATTTTATTTTTAAATTATAAAGAATATTATATATATTTTTAAAATTCACTTGAATTTGAAATTTAAATAAAAGGCCCTGTAGATATAAAATAATTAATAAAAAGCCACATAGTGAACAAATATGAATATTTCATAGTTAATTTATCAATAAAGCGGACAAAGTAAAGAAATCTAAACATTAGCAAAGGTGAATCTAATTTTTTTTGTTACAAATGATAGCCGAAATTTGTTCACATTGTAGAATATATATATATATATATATATATATATATATATATATATATATATATATACTCCCTCTGTTTTATATTATAAGCAAATTTTACTTTTTAGATACATTGAATAATTAATGTATCTGGTCTATATATAGATCAGATACATTAATTATTAAATGTATCTAAAAAGTAAATTTTGCTTATAATATGAAACGGAGGGAGTATATATATATATATAAAGGAATAAAAAAGTAATGTAGGTTTTTTTATTTTAATCTTATTCTTATTGAGGTAAATAAATTAAAAATGTAAACAAAAATAGTAATATTTATAAATAAATAATATTTTATTTTTTTATATGTAATTTAAGTTAAATATTATGTAAAGAATATATTTTCTATTAAATTTAAAAATATAAATAATGGCTCTATGTTTCGTAATATACTACTATAAATCGAATCGAATCACACTGTTTTATTAAAAATAACTAAAATACATTCAAATAAAGTACATTTTTTATAATTTCATTTTGATTCAATTCAATTTACGATTTTATATTGAACTGGTTTAATTTTAAACTTCCCTAACCTAGATAACCAAGGGAAAGTCATTATATTTTAACAAGCAGGGCTTCGTCGGGCAATAGGTTCACATGGTTTAATTCTTCTGGCAATGCTTGCAGCAGGTTAGATCGTTTCCTTATTTCTTATGGACTGTTGAAAGAATGGAATATGGTCTGTCAAAATGCAGGGCTTCGTGATATCTCAGATCACAGACCAGTGTGGATTTCGGCTAGGAACGTTAATTGGGGTCCCAAAACATTCAGAAATCTGCAAAGTTGGTTTCAACATCCTCAATTCATGAAATTTGTCAAACATGTTTGGGAGTCTGATTCGTTCCATGGCAATGGCATGTATGTTCAATCTATGAAACTCAAAAATCTGCGCACCAAACTCAGGACATGGAACAAGAACGTTTTTGGATGGATTGATGCTAACATTGATGAGCACATAGAGAATTTGAACAATGCTGAAGATATGTTGACAGAGGTTGATGACACAGAAGATTCTCAAGTCAAGGTGAGTCGTAGGTCTGCGGAAGACGAGATATGGAAACTTCTAAGGATCAAAGAAAGTTTTCTATATCAGAAATCTAGAACCAGATGGATTGAGGAGGGAGATCGGAATACCAGTTTTTTCCATGCCGTCATAAAACATCGTAATATTATGAACACCATTTCTAAGGTAACAGTTGATAACAGAGAAATTGAAGATGTAGCTGGTGTGAAAGAAGCAGTTGCTGAACATTTTGAAAGAAGATTCCGTTCAAATAATAGACCTCTACCATATTTGGATAGAGAATTCTTTAAAGTATTAACTGGCCTCGAAAGAGAGGCATTGGAGAAAGACTTTGATTCTGATGAGATGAAAAAAGCTGTGTTTCAATGCAAAGGGGATCGAAGTACAGGCCCGGATGGATTTAACTTAGAGTTTTTTCAGCAATACTGGGACATCGTAGGTTCTGATTTAATACAATGTATCAAGGAGTTTTTCAGAGATGGTAAACTGCCTAAGACTCTGTCTTCATCTTTTCTTGTCCTTATCCCAAAAACTGAGGCACCTTGCAACCTTGATGATTACCGTCTGATATGTTTAGTTGGATGTGTGTATAAGGTGATATCAAAGCTTATGGCTGGCAGGCTAAAATTCGTTATGGACAAGATTATTACACCATCCCAGACAACTTTCATTGCTGGAAGGAGTCTACTTGACGGAGTGCTATCACTGAATGAGATCATAGACTATTCTAGAAGAAATAAGGATAAGTGTTTGATCCTTAAAGTCGACTTTACGAAAGCATACGACTGTGTGGAATGGTCGTATATCAGGAAGGTCATGTCTGTCATGGGTTTTGGTAATAGATTTATGTGCTGGTTGGAAGGAACAGTTTTCAACAGCTACATGTCCGTCCTTGTTAACGACAGTGCCTCTCGAGATTTTGATGTTACTAGAGGACTGAGGCAAGGCGACCCTCTATCTCCTTACCTCTTTGCCATAGCTGCGGAAGGTTTAGCGAAATTGATGAAGAAAGCTGAGGAAGTGTCCTTATTTCAAGGTTACATGATTAATCAACAACCTACCTTCAATTTACTCCAATACGCAGATGATACGGTCATAATAGGAGATTGCACTTGGAAAAACTTATGGGCTATCAAAGTAATTCTTAGAGGGTTTCAACTGTTGTCCGGCTTAGAGATCAATTTCAAGAAGAGCACTCTGATTGGATTTGGGATAGATGATCCTTTTTTGAAGGCTGCAGAATGTTTTTTATCATGTAAAATTCAGAAATGTCATTTCAAATTCCTTGGTATCCAAATTGGAGTAAACCAAAGATTAATCTCCTTTTGGAAACCAATTATTAATATAGTCCAAGCAAGGTTAGCTTCGTGGAAGGGCAAATTCATGTCAATTGGTGGCAGAACAACTCTTATTAAATCAGTCCTTGCAAATCTTCCTATACACTACCTGTCATTTTATAGGATGCCTGCCAAAGTTATCAACATGTTAACATCTTTGCAGAGAAAATTTTTGTGGAACGCTAATGCGACTAAGGATGACATATCTTGGTTTAAATGGGAGGTGGTGTGTAAACCTAAGGAACTGGGGGGATTGGGAGTTCTGGATATTAGAAGTCTAAATCAAGCTCTGTTAGCGAAGTGGATTTGGAAATTCTCGGGCACGACTAAGGCGATTTGGAAAGACATATTACTTGCCAGATATGGTAGCTTCTTGCAGTTCCTTATTCGAGGCGAATTGCCTCCCTGTTACGGAGGTTCCTCATTATGGTGGCGGGACATTACTTCCATTGCTCGCAATTTTGGAAAAGCGTATTTCTTCACGAACTTTTCTTCAACTGTCAGTAATGGCGAAATTACGCCCTTCTGGATTTCAAACTGGTGCGCTACTGACAGTTTGGCATCCTTATATCCGAAACTTTGGAGAAACGCATCAAACAAGCTCAGTTTGATTACAGACAATGGTTATTGGATTGGGAATCGTGGATTTGGAATGTTGGATTTGTAGAGGAATTACATGATTGAAATTTGACACAACAACTGGCTTGCCTGCTCATCTGCATCCAGGATGTGCCTATGAGAAGAGATGTCATGGACTGTCTGCATTGGAATCTTACTTCAGATACATGCTTTTCTGTTAATTCTGCCTATACTTATTTGGTACATGATGCTCCATACTATGATATGGTTTCTGCAGAATTAAAGGCAACTTTTAAGTTGTTATGGACTGCCGCATCACCTCTGAAAACTGTTATAGTTGGCTGGCGTTTGTTTCACAACCGAATCCCCACTCGAGATAATTTATCCGCTCGCGGCATTATTTCTTCACCTCATGACTTAACATGCCCTCTCTGCTTTGAGGTGGAAGAAAATGCTTCCCATCTTTTGTTTTCATGCAGTAAATCAAGTATTGTTTGAAAAAAAATCATTGACTGGTTAGGTGTGTCGACGGTCTTTAACGGTTCGGTCGTGAACCATTTTAGGATTTGGACGGCTTCACTTCATTCTTGTGGCATCACCATATCGAATGCGGTGGGTTTTTGGCTCATCATTAGCTGGAGTTTATGGAAGACTCGAAACGATATTATGTTTAATGGAGAGTTTTGGAATGAAGAATTGGTGATCCATAAAATCGAGTTGCTAGTTTGGAGGTGGATTGCAAAAAAAAACTAACATCACGTGTAATTATTACGATTGTATTAAATCATCGTATAATTTTTTGTAATGGTGATTGTTGAGTAGGTTTCTATGTAATTGGGTTTGGATACCCCCTTTGTATCCATATTGAATATATTTTGCTTATAAAAAAAAAATTATATTTTAACAAGAACTAAATTACCGTTAACATCCCTTATGTAAATTTCAATTTCAACATTCTTAGTTTAAATAATTGATTTATATGAAGACATTGGATAGAAACTTAACTAAATCCTATCAACGTTGACGAATAAATATGCTCTAAATCTGCGACGATATTAATTACATTATTTATTTACATAAAATTTGGAGCTATCAGCATTATAAGTGGCAACTTGGTTTGTTATATCAAATTATGAATTATAACTTGAAAAAATGATTTCATATGTTTGTATTATTGTAAAAATTTCATTACATTGCTTAATTTAAAGTTGAAACCAAATAAAAAAAATCTCATGTTTGTCATTTTCCATTTATTTAGTATTGAAAATGAAGTCACGGGACTGTTCAAGATTGTTCTTATTACTCTGCATTTTTCTCTAACAACTCGAATCTCATTGTCGACTATCTAGGAAATCAAATCATACACTATCAAATTTTTCTTTTATATATATATATATATATATATATATATATATATATATATATATATATATATATGCTAACACACACTCAAAATTGGTGGCCCCCACAAAAAAATACACTACATCTATTTTCTTTCTATTTTTTTCTTCATCTTTCTAATGTGGGTCCCACCCAAAATTTGTGGGCCCCACACAAAAATACACTAAGGTGTATGTTGCTAATGCACACCTACATGGGTGTGCATTAGCATAACCATATATATATATATATATATATATATATATATATATATATATATATATATATATATATATATATATATATATATAAGCTTAATATTATTTTTGATCACGTATCTTAAATTCAGAGTTCATTTTGATCTCTTAACTTAAAAATAGTTCATATTAATCCCTCAACTCTTTAAAATGTTCCAAATTCGTTGCAAATTAGACAAAAAATACTAATATGAAACGTTTTGAAGAGTTAAGGAACTAATATGAGCCTTTTTAAAGTTAAAGTACCAAAATGAATCTCGAGAGTACGATATAGGACTAAAGAAAAAAGATATTAAACCTATAACCTCTCTCTCTCTCTCTCTCTATATATATATATATATATATATATATATATATATATATATATATATATATTTTAATGGTTCAATACGACCGGTTGACCTCTTAAGTCCAATTCAAATACCACACTTATTCAAACAGTCAAATAAGTGTACTGTCTTTGTGGAGTCCCAAACAAGACTCCGCCTCATCTCAATTGTTGGTGTCCATCTAACGGCTGTCAGCACTTAGCATTGTGTCCATCTATATAAATATGACTTTGCTTTACATCAAAGTTGATTCATTATGTACTTAAAAGTTTTATCTCACTGAATTTGTTGACTTACACGTTGAAGTGCAATCCTTGCAAGTACATTCTATGAAGATATTTGTCGCCACACAAAAGACCGTCTATAGTGATTTTTACCAATCTAATTTACATATTTTCCCCGCACCAGAGTAATGGTACCGTTAGTGGGAAACGTCTCATGATTCTCACAAAACTACATACAAGATTTCTCTGATCTCTTATGTTGCACCGCCACAACCGTTTATGTTAAATGATTAAATTGTTGTTAACTTTTACATCCGTAAGCAGATGTAGCCTCTAAAGAGACTTGATATATGATTCATCACAACGTTGACCCTACACCTAATGCTCGATCATCCTTCCAAGCACATAATAACATTGTCACACCCATTATCACCCTCAAATATGAATAACCACTTCCTATTCTTGAAGCAGGTGCTCAAGTTATGTTGATTTATCTAGTTGCTACATCTCACTAGATCATGGCGTCTCATTTGGTTAGACTTGGACCTTTTCACGTCATGTCTTCATTTCAACTGCTTCAACAACAATTCCAAGGTTGAATGTTGAAGCAACCTCAACCTCAGCCACAAATACAAATTTTAGATCCAGAAATGTCTCAAAATGTCCAACGACGTCATGCAATAGTCGGGATTCAAGGTGAAAATGAATTTATTACGAGCATTTATAAATTGATACAACAACAAAGTGTGTTTCTCCTCAATGAGAGTCTTTTTCATAAATAAGAGAATCATTATATGGTTTCTTCACAAATCATTACTTAACTAGAGGTATTGCACCATGGTAACTCCGAAGCCAAAAAAGTATGATAATCAGAGGATGCAGAGAAAGTACCATCCCTAAAATACTGGATCTAAAAGAGATGATAATAGTCCTACTAAATAAACCACTTAAACCATGAGCCATAAGCAGGAAAAGGAAATGAGTTAGGGGTACATTTGTTTCAAACGCCTTTGAATATTAATCCATTTAATTGGAAAACCATTAACCAACATTGCAAGATTTCAAACAAAAACACGAACTCTAATCCAAGACCTCCGATTATCATTAAACTCAAATCTAATATGCATATACTTCAGAAACTCTCAACTCACTGAATTATGATTTTCTAGCTTTTTTAGCTAAATCAAAGACTTTTTTTAATAATGAGGCAAGATTTTCTAGCTTTCTTAGCTAAATCAATCACTTCATTCACAATCACATCCACAAATGTTTTTTTTTTAATACTCAAATATATTTCATCAGGTCAATAAAAAGACCACAAGACCCCAACTACACATATGCTGTCAACAATTGATGACAGTAAAATCAGTAGTTTCTGAACCTGAAACTCAACCAACCCAAACAGGAGGTATATACAAAGAAATACATATGACCACTATCCTCCCCTACCCAAACCTCTAATTTCAACTGTGAGAAATCCAGCCAAAACACAACATCCACCCGCCTGTTATCAAGAATGGTTAGTGATGTCCAAGGGAAGCTTAAACCAATCATAGAAACTTTCCCCAAACACTCCCTTAGACTTCTTCTTCTTCCATCTCCAGGAAATCAGCCTAATTTCCACTACCATAGACGAAGGATTTGGAATAGCATCGTTAAATATCACCTGATTCCTTGTATTCCACACACACCAACAAGAGATCAACCAAACATACGCAAGAGTTGAACCAAAACCAATTGGCTTGGACCAGTTAATGAGCATTTCAGCTGCGTTTGAACCCCTTGGTAATAGAATCCCCAACCAGTTTTCTAAAGCCATCCATATCATCTTCATTTTCTCACAACTCAGGAAAACATGGTTATTTTCTTCCAATTCCTTGAAGCAGAATACACACGATAATTGGTGCGGATCCGTTATCACACCTCTCCTACTCAGGTTTCCTCTAGTTGGCAATCTATCTAGAAGTAATCTCCAGCCAAAAATCAGAACTTTGAAAGGAGCCTTGATCATCCACATGATCTCCAATGCCTCTAGAATCTTACCATCCAAATTTACCTCCTCCCTGCTATTGTGCCAGTTCCTATAGCAATCCCTAACACTAAAAGTTCTGTCCACTTTAGTTGACCATCTCACCTCATCTTCCTGCCCCTTATGCAACACAATATTATTGATAATCACCAATAATTGACCTACTGTGGTTTCCTCTTCATCAGCCCGAATAACATTATTGATGTTGAGATCCCATCTCCAACAGTCTTCCTGCCAGAAACCACAATCCTTCACCATGTTGTTTTGATTAGGAGAGGAGGAGAACAGAGCTGGAAACTGATATTTGAGGGGTTCACCACCAGCCCACTTTGAATGCCAGAATGATGTCAGGTTGCCATTACCAATTTTCCATATCAGTTGATCAAACATACCTCGCTCATTGGTAGGCTTTGCCAAATTGATGAGATCTTTCCACCAGCCTGACCAGATCTTAGAGTTACTAGTTGATGTGTTAACAATCAAATTATAAAAATCTCCTCCATATTTTGCAATCATAATTTCTCTCCAAATTGCTCCTGCATCATTTGTAATTCTCCACATCCATTTAGTTACTAATGCCCTATTAAAAGTGGAGATGTCCTTGATTCCTAGCCCACCATGTTTTTTGGATTCGCAGACCAAGGACCATTTCACCCACGACACACAGCTTTTATTTCACCCACATCCACAAATGTTATTGTTTTTGTAATAGTTATTATAAATATTTTTTAATTCAATGCCTAGTTAATAATTATGTTTTAATAGTTATTTTAGTTTAAAATGTTATTATATTATTATAGTTACTATTATTTTCTATTATGATATTTTTCTATCACTACGCCAAAATTGGACAAAGACAGCGCAAAAAAGACAACACTTTTTAGACAAAGCGCTGCTATAAGTCCTTAAAAAATTCCGCTTAAAAAAAGCCCTGTAAAAGACAGCCTTTAGAAAGCGCTTTTTAAAAGCGCTGTTAAATTCCCAAAATGGAAGCCACCTTAGAAAGCGCTTTTTGTAAAGCGCAGTCTAAAGGTTAACCTTAGAAAGCGCTTTTTAAAAGCGCTGTTAAATGCCCAAAATGGAAGCCACCTTAGAAAGCGCTTTTTGTAAAGCGCTGCTATAGGCATCACTTTAGACAGCGCTTTTGCAAAAGCGCTGCTATAGGTTTTAAATTCTCCCCACCTTAGAAAGCACTTTATGAGGAAAGCGTTGTTATAGGTAGCACTTAAGAAAGCGCTTTTTAAAAGCGCCGTCTAAATTCATTTATGAATTAAAATATAAAACAATTTCTAATCATTTTCAGACATTTCTTTTCATTTTCTTCTCTCGACCGTTCTTCTCTACTGAAACCCTTGCTATCGTTCTTCTCTACTGAAACCATTGTCGTCGTTCATTCGCCATTGCCTTCGTTCATTCGCCATTGCCTTCGTTGTTCGTCATTGTCGTCGTTCACGTATTTCCGTCAGTTTGGTTGTTCATTCGCCATTGCTTTCGTGAAGAAGAAGACGAAACGAAGAAGAGGTACGCTTTTCATTCTTGTTTTCATTCTTGTTTATTCTTCTTTTCATCGTACAATTTTTGTTCTGTTTTCATTCTTGTCACTAGCTACCATTTTGCCGTCGTAGTACAGGTGTTGTTTGAGGTGGTTCGGAGTTCCTGCGTCATACTTCCATTTTGTGTATTATTCAGTTGCATACTTCTGACTTATTTTGTGTGTAGTGTTGATATGGGTAATGACCATAGTTATAAAGTTTTGAGATGTTTATTTTTGAACATGTTTAGAATGACTAATATTGAACATGTTGTTTCTATTTTCATTAGTTGTTGTTTCTATATTCTAGATTAAAGAAAGTATGATAATTATTGTAATATTGATAGATATTGTATTGATGGAGTTATGATATATAGAGCCATGAAAGTGGAGTTATGATAGTTATTGTATTGCATGGTCAAAGAAAGTATGATATTTGTCTTTGCATGAGATGTTTATCTTGCTCAATAATTGCTTTGATGATTATCTTTGTGATATGATGATTACTTGTTTAAGTATGATTTAAACTTGATTCTTGATAGATTTAGGTTATCGTATGAATGTTACTTGTTTAAGTTGATGCATGTTTACTTGTTTAGGTATTGCTTAGATTTGAATCTTATTAGGTTTAGAATGAATTGCTCTAATGCTTGGTTACTTGTTTAAGTATGCTTGGTTACTTGTTTAAGTATGCTTGCTGTTAAGTATGTTGCTTATTTGTGATTACATGTTGCCACTTATCAAGTTATGACTCATAATTGGTCAATTAATGATATTTCATTTTATGATACGTGTACAGGGGGATCTTGGTAATTCTAACCCATCTGGACACTGTGTGGGTCTAGAAGTTGTTTACATCCCAACAGGTAAATATTTTTTATTTTTGTTTTTGTTTAGTTTAATTAGTATAACTATGGATAAGAAATGGATGTCTTCAAGTCGATTTTCGAAAGAGTACGAGAATGGGGTATCGGAATTCGTTAAGTTTGCTGTTGCGCACGCCAAAGACCCCAGTCGAATGAGATGTCCTTGCTTGGGTTGTTGTTTTGGGAGTCGGGTTGACGCGGTTCAGTTGGCATCGCATTTAATGAGGAGTGGAATTGATAGAAGTTATACATGTTGGAATTTGCATGGTGAGAACATTAACGGGAATGTTGACCCGGGGGATAATACGACCTATGCTTCAAACGACAATGGCACAGATACATACAATTCTGATCGAGTCGAAGAGATTGCAGAAGCACTTGAAGAAGATCTTAAGGATTGTCCCAAAATGTTTTAGAGGTTGGTAAGCAATGCAGAGAAACCGTTATATAATGGTTGCACCAAATTCACAAGATTGTCTGCGGTATTAAAGTTGTACAACTTAAAGGCGGGCAATGGATGGTCGGATAAAAGTTTCACAGAGTTATTGACCCTTATGAAAGATATATTAATTTTCACAATGTTGCTTATTAGTAATGCTACTTGATAACACAAAACAACTATATATTAATTCTTATTTGTTTGTCTATGTTTAGTGCCCTCGTCAGCGTAATGGTATAGACTGCGGGTATTTCGTTTTGAGGTTTATGAGAGAAATCCTTCAAATGGATCGATTAGAGATTCCTATTAAGGTATGCATGGATTTATAACATAGGATTTATTTTAATATTTATCGGATATGTCATATAATTTATTATTTTTAACTAAATCATGCATATTTTGTTTTGTTATGTAGTACTTTGATGAATACGCGTGTTCTCATTACACGAAGGATAAATTGCAAGAAATTAAGGAGGAATTGTGCGAATACCTTATTGGAAAAAAAGTCATATAAGGTATAGGATAATGAGATTATGTGAATGTATAATTTTGTGAATGGTTTATTTTATGGGATTGTATAGTTTTGTGAATGGTTTATGTTATTTATGTGATTTTGGAATGTAATTGTATAGTTTTGTGAATGGTTAATGTAAATGACTTGAATTATAATGGAAATGGTTTATGTGGTTTATGTGATTTATGGGATTAGAGGAAATGGTTAATGAACCATACTAGAAATTGTTAATAGAAATGTGAAATATACAGGTTTATTGAAATGACTTGAATTATACAGGTTTCTGCATAAAAAAATGGTTAAAATGAGATTTTAAAAAAAAATCATTAAAATTATACGTAGAAAAAAGACAGCGCTTTCTAGAAAAAGCGCTGTCTATAGTTCACAACAGAAAGCGCTTTTCCTAAAAAGCGCCCTCTAAAGGCACAGAAAAATTCATAACTAAAATTATAGGCATACAGACAGCGCTTTTAAAAGCGCTGTCTAAAGGGGGCCTTTAGACAACGCTTTTTTATTGAAAAAGCGCCTTCTAAAGGTATAGAAAAATTGATAATTAAAATTATAGGAATACTTTAGATAGCGCTTATCAAAAGCGTTGTCTAAAGGGGGCCTTTAGACAGCGCATTTTGTTGAAAAACGCCCTCTAATGTATACTTTAGAGAGCGCTTTTTTGTAAATAAAAAGCTTGTCTTTACCTACGCCAGTGCTGGCTTAGGCAGCGCTTTTAACCGCTGTCTAAGGCCTAAAAAAACGCTATCTAAAATCTTGTTTAGCGTAGTGTATACTTAGTTTTAGTAGTATTAATAATATATTTATAATTAGTATATATCAATTACTTTATAAATATTTAATAATTAATTAAATAAATCATAAATAAGCAATTTTGTCCATTGCAAACAATGGTTGTGTGTCTTCCAAGGACAAGTTCCTGGCAAATCAAAAGCTTACATATGAGACTGCACGCTCGACTGTTCTCACCCAGTTTGTTCACCATGCATCAAGTCCATTAAGCTTCTCTGTCTTCTTTATCTTTGGCTTTTAGACATTACACCAGTTTTGGGGGAACATTGTTATAGGCTCTTAGGGTTTGGTTTAAAGTCCTAATTTTCGAATTAGGGACCTTCCTCCCTGTGGGTCTTGGTTCGCAGTGTTCTTCCCTGTTTGGCTGGTGCTATTGTTCTTCTGTTTCTTTCAGTGTTCTTGACTTGGTGTTTTTCGTTGTTATCTGTGGACTGGGTCTGTGTGTAGAATGGAGTCGAAGATTGACAACGAGAAGGGATGAGAACGAGTTCATAGGTCGAATCCGAAGAGAGTGGTTGCCAGAAGATCCATATGGAGAGCGTTAGGTCAAAAGATGAAATCTCATGATGCTTTCAAGACATCCTCTTTCTTCTTCACTGAATTCCCGGATTGGTTTGAGGCTAAGGAAATGTTCAATGTGTTCAAGGAGTTTGGGTTGGTTGTTGAAGTGTTTATTCCAGCGAGGCTTGACAAAAGAGGGAAACGTTTCGGGTTCGTCAGATTTAAACAAGTTGATGATGATCATCTGTTTGCCATTAAATTGGACAACATTGTTCTTAATGGCAAAAAGATATTCGCGAACACTCCATGATTCCAAAGAGTAGAGAGGGAGAATGTTGTGGTTGATTCGAGGGCCAGATTTGTCGATAAGGTTCAGATCAACAACCGGGTTGAAGTGCATTCGAACAATCAAAGAGGTAGGAATGAAATGAGATCATATGCTGACATGGCTAAAGGTGGGTCAAAGCATGTCCAATACAACGGGTTGCATTTGGATGAAAAACCTAGGTTTGCTCATCTAAGTTTTGACGTTAAAGCAGAAGATTTGGAGCTTTTTCATCAGGCTTTCGTTGGCGTCATGGAAACTCCGGGTACTTCGTACGATATTCAGGAAGCTCTTCATATGGAGGGCTACTATAAGATTAAAGCAACCCCTCTGGGAGCGAATTTGGTTTTGTTAGAAGAGGAGGTTACTGGTGATATCAAGAAGATGATCATTGAGGATAAGTCTTGGGTTAAGAAATGGTTCTCAAATGTTCATCCATGGTCTCCGCTGGACGTGGACTCTGAGAGGTTGACATGGGTAAACATTTTTGGTTTACCATGTCATGTCTGGAGTGAAAACTTCTTTAAGTTTTTGGCTGGAACTATAGGAGCTTTTGTAAAGGCTGACGTTGATACTCAGAGGCATGAAAAGCTGGATGTTGCGAGAATCCTTATCAGGACGAAGTTTGCCATTAACTTGAATGAAGTGTTTAATATTGAAGTTAATGAACAAACTTTCAGGATCAAGGTTGTTGAAGAGGCGATTGGATTTTGCTCAAAGTTGTCTTGTAGGTTTAATGGAGGAAGTGTGGAAGACAGTTCAGAGGTTGAATCTTCTGGCAGTGAAGTGGAAGAGACGTTGCAAGAAGTTGACCCGTTGGTCAATAACCATTGGGAGTGTCACAATGTCTGTGCAGTAGGTGAAAAGGATTGTCTTAATCCTAGGACAGTCACAGTTACCAATAAAGGAGATTATCAGTCTAGAGGCAAGGATTCTGAAGCGTGTGGTGTACGTTTTGAAAACCAGCAAGATATGGATGCGTAGGATTTGGTGGGGACCTCGTCTGTGCCAAGAAATGATAACATAGGTCATAAAGGTCTGCAAAAGGGTGTTGGGGTGTCGTGTATCACTGAAATGATTTGTCTCTCTCAAGTTCGATTAAAGGCAGGAATTTTTCAATTATCGAAAAGGAGAAGTCAAAGTTAGTTGAGATTGATGGGTCAAATATTACGGACTGTGTTATGGGTTCTGGGCCGGTTAAGGATTCTGCTGTTGGGCCCATCTCTTTGCAACATGTGGGTGGCCCCAAGACTGATAGAAAGAAGAAATCTTTGGGTGATATATATAAGAATTTAAAAATCCCTTTTAAACCTTCCTATTACCCGTCTCTTCTTTTAGCTGACAAATCCAAGTCTAATCTTTTGGCGGGTGGTTATGTATCCTCACCTTATCGTTCGAATGATTCTATATCAGGTTTTTCAAAGGACTCTAATAGGCATAGCTCGGGCTCCATTGGTGATGAAGAGATTCTTCAAAGCAACTCTAGAATTAAACAAAAGCTGGCTGACCTCCCTTCTAGAGTTTGGAATTCTATCAGGAAAATTGGAATTGAAGCTGATGAAGACGATGAGGTTTTCGAGTCCATAATTCGAAATTTGGAAGACGAAGAAAGAAACCCCAGGAAAGTTATGAAGGAGTCAGCTATTGTTTCCTTATGAATGTAGTTACTTATAATGTGAGAGGATGTGGGTGTCGGATTAAGAAATGGAAGATTCGTGAGATGCTGAAAGCGGGTGGGGCTGACATCGTGTTTATTCAGGAAACTAAGTGTGAAATTATGAAGGATGCCATTGTTCACGATATCTGGGGTAACGAGTATTGTTCATGGTCAGCTTCTCAGGCTGAAAGGATGTCGGGAGGGATTCTCACCATATGGAGGAAGAATGTTTTAGAGCCAATTTGCAGCTACAAAGGTAAAGGTTTCTTGGGGCTGAAGGCTGTTTGGAATAATAAGCTGGTTTACCTCTTCAATATTTACTCGTCGTGTATCAACTCTGAGAAAAGAGCCATGTGGAGCAACTTGTTAGATCTCAAATCCAAGTAGGAACCAGGAGAGTGGTTAATTGGGGGCGACTTCAATGCTATAAAGAATTCTAAGGACAAAAAAGGCAGTGGCATCAACAATAGAAAATTGATGACTGCGTTTGAAGATTTTATCCATATGACCGGGTGTATTGATCTGGTGACATCAGGCAACAAATTTACTTGGTATAATTCTGATGGTAATAGTTGTAGCAGGTTAGATCGTTTCCTCATTTCGATTGGTCTACTGAATGGTTGGAACGTGGCTTGTCAAAAGGTGGGAAGGTGTGATATATCAGATCATCGTCCGGTTTGGATATCTGTTAGGAATGTTAATTGGGGGCCAAAACCTTTCTGTTCGTTGAAATGTTGGTTTCAACATCCTCAGTTCTTGAAGTTCACTAAACAAGTATGGGATTCTGTCAAATTCCAAGGCACTTATTCCTTTATATTGACTAAGAAGTTTCAGCTACTTCGTGCCAAACTCAGGTGGTGGAACAGGAATATATTCGGTTGGATAGACACTAATATCGAAGAATCTATTGATTTCATTAACTCGGTAGAAGTGGACCTAGCAGAGAAGGAAGATTTTTCTAATGATTCTGTTAGACGCAAACGTAAAGATGCTGAAGATGAGTTATGGAAGTTTCTAAGAATTAAAGAAAGTTTGCTCCATCAAAAAGCTGGAACCAAATGGATTGAGGACGGAGATCGAAACACAACTTATTTATATTCCGTTATGAGACACCGTAATCTTATGAATACTATTTCTGAAGTGGAGGTGGATAACAAAATTGTTGAAGATGTAGCAGGGGTCAAAGATGGAGTTGCCCGCCATTTTGAAAAGAGGATGAAATCGACCAACAATCCGATTCCTCTGTTGAATTTTGAGTTATTCAAGTCCCTTAATGAGGTGGATAGAGTCTCAGTGGAGGAGGACTTTGAGGAAGCTGAAATCAAAGAGGTTGTGTTCCAATGTAGTGGTGATAAGACTCCGGGACCGGACGGTTTTAGTTTAGAGTTTATTCAGAGATGTTGGGAGATAGTTGGTAATGATTTTACTAACTGTGTCAAAGAGTTCTTTCTAAATTCCAAATTGCCTAAGATTCTATCTTCTTCTTTCTTGGTGCTCACTCCAAAAGAAGAGAAGCCCAGGAATCTTGACGGTTATAGACCGATTTATCTAGTCGATTGCGTGTACAAGGTGATTTCTAAGCTATTGGCGAGCAGGCTTAAAAGAGTATTGGATAAGGTTATTTCCCCTGCTCAAACTGCGTTTATTGCTGGGAGAAATGTGCTAGACGGAATTTTAGCTTTGAATGAAATGGTGGATTATTCTAGAAGAAGCAAGAGTAAGAGTCTTATACTTAAAGTCGACTTTGCAAAGGCTTATGACTGTGTTGAGTGGCCTTACATTCGTCAGGTAATGAAGGCTATGGGGTTCGGTAACAAGTTTATGCTGTGGATTGAAGGGACTGTTTTTAAAAGTTTTATGTCTGTGCTTGTCAACGGTAGCCCGTCTCGTGAGTTTCAGGTTTCTCGTGGACTTCGTCAAGGTGATCCCTTATCACCTTACCTATTTACAATTGCCGCAGAAGGTTTAGCAATTTTGATGGAAAAGGCGAAAGACGTTGGGCTATTCCATGGCATCAAAATTAATCAGAAGGAGATGCTATGTTTGCTGCAATATGCCGATGACACTGTCATCATAGGAGAAGCCAATTGGAATAATGTTTGGGCTATGAAAGTAATTCTGAGAGGTTTTCAACTTATGTCTGGTCTAGAAATCAAATTCAACAAGAGTAGTCTTATTGGGTGTGGGGTAGACGATACTTTTATGAAGGCTGCAGAAAGGTTCCTTGCATGCAAGATTCAAACATGCCCGTTCAAATTCCTTGGCATTTAGATTGGCGGGAACCATAGATTGATATCTTTTTGGAAACCGTTTATCGACAAAGTTCATGCTAGACTAGCTTCTTGGAAAGCCAGACTTTTGTCAATGGGTGGCAGATCTACGCTAATCAAATCAGTCCTCACCAATCTGCCTATTCACTATATGTCGTTTTACCGGATGCCGAAGAAGGTGGTCAAAATTTTAACAGCTTTACAGAGGAGGTTTTTATGGAATGGCTCACCTATAAAACAGGGCATTGCTTGGATAAATTGGAACTTAGTTTGCAAACCGTGAGAAGCTGGTGGTTTGGAGATTATTGACATTCAATGTTTGAATGAAGCCTTACTTGCTAAGTGGATTTGGAAATGTTCGTCTCATTATAATTACATTTGGTCTGATATTTTTCAGTGCAGGTACGGAAACTTCATGATGCATTTGGCTAGGGGAGAGTCTAAAGTAGGTTCGTTTAAAGCGTCTCTTTGGTGGCGGGATATCTGTCATCTGTCGAGAGATTTTGGAGGTCATTCCTTCTTCAGAAACTCTGTAGCCACGGTAGGGAATGGAGAGTCGGTTTCCTTTTGGTCTGCGATCTGGTGTGGTAGCAGTACATTGGCTGATCTTTTTCCAATCGTGTTCAAAGCGGCGAAGGATCCTCGCAGTGTAATTGCTGAAAACGGCTTTTGGATTGATGACTGTTGGAATTGGAAGGTGGATCTGCAGGAACCAGAAGAAAATTTGATTTTTTCGCAACAGCTGGAGAATCTACTTAGTATGATTCATCTCGTTTCTCTGTGTAAGGATGTTTTGGACAGTTTCAGGTGAGTTCTAAACCAGAATCAAGTTTTCTCGGTTCATTCAGCCTGCGAGTTTCTCGTTAGTACGAAGATACCTGATGTTAGTTTTTCTGATGATACATTGTTGGCTTTTAAATTAATTTGGTCTGCTTCATCGCCGATTAAGACTTTGGTGTTTGGTTGGCGTCTTCTCCATGACCGTCTCCCGTCTAGAGATAACCTTAGGGCTCGCGGTATTGTCGTCTCAACTCATGATTTGGTCTGTCCTTTGTGCTTTCAGGCTGAGGAATCAATTATCCATCTGTTGTTTTACTGTTTTAAATCTGCTCACATTTGGAAGAAAATTTCGGATTGGCTTGGTGTTGTGGTTTTCCTTAATGGTTCTGTGGTGGATATTTTGAGGAGTTGGACATCTTCGTTGCATTGTTTGGGTGCTTCAATTCAAAATGCGGTCGGGATTTGGCTTACAATTTGTTGGAGTTTGTGGATTGTTAGAAATAGTATTATGTTTAAAGACGAGTTGTGGAACGACGAATCCGTGTTTCACAACATTGTGAATTTAACTTGGAGATGGGTTGGGAAAAAATCTAATTTTACTTGTAATTATTACAATTGGATCAAATCACCGATAGATTTTTTGTAACGGTGGGTCTGTAGTTGATTTTGTAACCGGGTTCGGATACCCCTTCGTATCCGTTTATATCCATTTTGCTTAGTAAAAAAAAAAGATTTACAGCATAACAAAAAAAAACTTCTCAAGTCTAGAATAGAGTAGAAGGGATATAAATGCTAAAACACCTCGCAATTTAACTGAACTCACCATATTAATAAAAGATATTAATAGAAGGAATCTTTGCTTAAACGTAAATTTTGTATTAATACAAGAAATATCACTTAGATGGAATAGTACAAAATACAATATAGTCATAATAGTGAGGCTAAAAAAGAAGACAAAGTTTCTTCAATTTCCAACCATCACAACAATAATCAAGTATGAACGAAATGTTCTTTGGCAAAAACAAATAACAACTGTGAGAGAAAGACTGTAACAAAATTCAAACAAGCATGTATTAATTAATTAAGCGCAAATGAACCCCTTTGGAACTCCCTTTCCGCAGTAACCAAGAATCAAACTCAAATTAATGGGAAGGTTAAGGTTAATGCCTAAGACATTAGCCTTAAGAGCAGTGCAAAGACACACAGCAGCTTCAAGATTAGCAAGACCATTGATAAGAGAACAACATGGTGTCTTTGGTGGCTTACCAAGTTCAACATTAATCAAACCTAATATATCAGCACACACACCAAGCTTAATTGTGTCTCTAGGACATGTTGGGTTCTTTGGATGTGAGTGGTGGTTATTGTGACCTTTTGGGGGTGGTGGGGGACATGGAACATAGTTGGAGGTTACAGCAGTGAAAAAGAGGATGTTGAGGGCAAGGATTATAGCAACCTTGGAAGCCATTTGGATTTTTGAATGACTTTTGGTTACTAATACTCTTGATCACTTTGGTTTGGCGTGTGAGTGATGATGATGTTTGAAAGGAATAAGAGATGGGTTTTATAGGGAAGGATAGGTGAGTTTCTTTTGTTTTTTTTAATTTAAATTATTGTGTGATAAATTTGAGTCAGAAGTGTCCTGCTATTTGAAAGAATACAGGTTGTATAAGGAATAAATGAGAGGACTTATAAATACTTGATCAAAATGTGACTTGATGTACCTAATTGTTTAATTAAAAACATGAAGATTGATCTATATATATATATATATATATATATATCTTTAGAGTGTGTTTGAATGTAGTAATTTTATAAGGGGAAATAATTTTTTTAAGAAAATTTAAAGTGATTTGATCAAAATTTATTGTTTAGATAAAAAAAATATGAAGAATTGTTAAAATCGTAAAAATTTATAAATTATTTTATTTAAGTTAAATTTAAGTAATTTTAAATGACATCATAAAATAAAGAATTTGAAATTTTCCCTGCACTCTATTTAATGTGAAGGTTAAACTGTTTATTAGTAATTTTTAAAATTTTAAAATTTTGGAAGTTGTTCCTCATATTTTTTAAAAGTTTCAAATTTACCTTCAAAAATTTTTAAAGTTACAAATAAGTTTTTAATCATTTTCAAATTTTACAAATTGGTACTATTTATGTTTTCAAAAATTATAATGTCCCTAAAAATTTAATAATGAATAATTTAATAATTTATTTAAAAAAAATTTTAAAACTAATTGAATTTCAATTAAATCATTTGAATTGCTTATAATTCTAAATTCTTAAAAAAAAATCCAATCACGTAGAAATTTTCAATTATCTAAATAATTCTCTCTAAGACCCCACCAAACAAAATTTCATAATCCACTATCGTTATCAGGTGGCATTTCTTGTTTATATAATGGATGTCAACAACAATACACATGTATGTCGATAAATTTTTTTTGCTCCCTTATCTAATATACATTACTTTTAAGTCTCTCAAAATCTGTTCACTTAGCCAAATAATTCTTCCTGATAAATTTTGACAAAAACCGTCAAATTTTTATGATGTTGCAATCCAATTGGAATAATTTAATTTGACATGTTTTTTTTAAATATTATTATGTGGCAAACATTCAAAAGACCAATACATTTGTGTACATTAATAACTCCTAAATAATTATCTACGTCAAGAATAATTCCATATTTACTACAACAAATAATGTCTTTTTATCCCAGTTGAAAAATAGGTCTTACCTCGGTTTAACAGGCGAGGTAACGAAGGACGTCATGAAAAGTGCACATTTTATCTCTCGATTTAAAAAAAAAAAACAACGAATATGTGTAAATGTCATGAGTTTAATTCTCATGGAGACCTTTTTGGAATTTTAAAATGGCGAAAACACATTTTCACCTCGATTATCTCATAAAACCGAGGGGTAAAATAATTTTGAGTTTATTAAATCTAATGTGGATTGTTATTTCACTAAACCCTATACTGAACATATAACTTCTCAAAATTGGTTAAGAAAAACATTATATGAACAATTGTGTTATATTTGAAGAACAACTTACATTGATTAGTGATTTTAAGGCATCTTGTAACTCATCATTCATCTCACGTTATTTTATGGTTAATGATGAGTCCAAGCCTTTGAGGTTGGCATCAATTTTGGTAAAACTAACTTAGCAGAAAGATGTTGGACAAGATGTCCTGACATGATGAACTAACTGCAGGTTAAGGTGTTAGACAATATGTCCTATCATGTTGATTTGACATCTTTGTCTGTTACAGTTTGGAATAACTATTTCTGTTTTCCAAGTTTGATGGGAATATAATTTGGTCCTAGGTGGCATCTGAGATTGAGGAATCAGAGATTCTGATTCTAAAAGGAATATGTTGTTTCCGAGTATGGAGACATTTTTAGAAACTTAGGATTGAAGAAACTATTCTAGAGAAGAATAGGTCGAAGATTATGTGGAGCTGAATTACTGTGATTCTGAAGCCCAAATCCAGTTTTATTTAGTAGTATAAATAGAATGGATTTAACTTAGAATAGTCACTGAAGATATACAGTTGTTATTGAGTACTAGAGTTTGTACTTTTGTGATCCTCTCGTGTATTTATTGTGTGAATACCTGAGTAGGACAGTTTATTGAGTTATAATTTTTCAGTCACTGATGTGATTGAAAGGGAATTGAGAAGAGTCTCATACCTAGGAGAGTCTTAGGTAAAAATCTAGTACGGGTAGTTTCTAGGTGTCAAGTTGTAAACGTTGGAGTTTAGCTTAGAACCAATTCTACTTAGTGGATTTCATTCCTGGATTGATAGCCCCCAGACGTAGGTGTTGTTGATCACCGAACTGGGTTAACAATTCTTGTGTGTTGTTTTATTTCAGCTATTTTTATTCTGTTCTTCATTATCCTTGTGTGAGAAGCAGAGATCAAGTGTCACGACATCCTGTCCGACATCTTAGTGATATGCTTAACCAGAATTTCAGTTAAAATCTCTCCAATGTTTCAAGTACTTTATTCAACATCTTAGTGAACAAATATGAAAGAAAGTTGAACGAAAACTAGAAGTATTTGAGAGATTTTAACTATAAAACAACATGAGATGAATGATGAGTTGGAGAATGCTAAAAAATCTTTATTCAGTGTAAGATACGTTTTAGATACAACATAATTTTTCATGATTATCTCCAAAATCAATTTACTAGGTTATATGTTCAAAGAGGGGTTAGTGAGACAAACAATCGACATTAGATATAATAAACTCAATTCGACGGATCAAGATGAGAGTTGCACAAAGAATAAAAAAATACACAATTTCTATATCAATATCAATCTCTACTCAAACACAATAGCAACAACAAAAATACAACATATAGATTTAATAAACTTAACTCAAAAAAACAGTTTACATTAAACAAAAAAAAAATCAACAACAACATCAAGAACAACAACGTCAATAAATAAACCTCTAGGGTTTAGGGTCTCAACAACAAGAAAACAACATCGACAAAAACAACATCAATAACAACAACAAAAACAACAAGAAAATCTCTAGGGTTTCGGTTCTCAACAACAACAACAACAACAACAACAACAAAAACAACAACAACAACATGACAACAATATTAGTAGAGATGTTTGACGTACCAGATCTATGAAGAAGAAGTAAACGAAAATGATCGGGATCTCTGAAGAAGAAACGAGAGCACAAAACACATAACATCTTTGTATTAAAGATGATATGTGTTTATGATTCTCGTTGTTTAGGGATTTTCGTTAGGGTTCTGTTTGTGTTGTTTAGACAAATGAAATTGAATACTACAAGCTATATATATATATATATATATATATATATATATATATATATATATATATATATATATATATATATATATATATATATATATATATATATATATATATATATATCAGAGAAACATATTCACCTCGGTTGGAAAGAAAACTGAGGTGAAATGTGGCGTATTTTTAGATTAAAAATAAAATATTCAAGCATGCGCCATTTTTAATGAGATAAAAACATAAATGGAGGTTTATGGTATTCGAAGCATGTACACAGAATAGGCTTACGTTTACCCCTCGGTTTTCAAAATAACCGACAGAATATATTGTAATTTTAAAAAAAACCGTTGTGTCTAGGAATTATACCTCAGTTTTTTAATATATGAGGTAAAATCATTGTCTTGAAATGTGTTATTTATAGTTATGACTCCTTCATGGATTCAAACTACATTAACCCTTCTGCCATAACTTCTACCAACACACATGCAGTCAAAATGAATACAAAAGTTTCTACATCATGTGATATCCCTTGTTGCTTCATCCTCTTAGAAACCAACAAACCAACGTTCCATAAGTCATTTACTGTGTATCCACTAATTATCAAATTTCAAGAACATATATTTCTCTCAACCATTTTATCAAACACTTTTCACACATCATTCATGCTACCACATTTCACATACATCCAAATCAACCTATTGTGCAATTAAGGTCACATCTTTCTTTTCATATTTCTTGTAGCAACGTGAATGTTTCTTCTTTAAACTCAAAAAAATACAGCCAATCTTCACAATCAATGTAGAATACTTGTTGTCTTCGGTTTAAATTCCTAAACTTAGGTATAGGGACCTTGAAAATTGATGTTGTTACATTGTTGTGGAGTTCAAGTGTGTTTTACTAGGAAAAACTATGGGTCGAGATGAACTTAGTTGGGTGGAAGTGAGCCATAAAAATAGGATCAGACAGATGTTAAAAAGTTCTTCATGGAAGGATGGAAGAGGGAAGGGTTTGGAGGTGGATGAAGAGATCACTTTGTTTATCTTTACGGAGTTTCCGGAAAAGTTTGAAGCAAAAGAGATGTTTGAGGTTTTAGGGAGTACGAATTGGTATGTGAAGTGTTCATACCAGCTAGAAGGGATTTAAGGGGGAAAAGGTTTGGATTTGCTAGATTTAGGCAGGTAAAAGATGTAAAATTATGGTTGCTCGATTGGACAGTATCTTTATCAAAGATAAAAAGATCTTTGTGAATCTACCAAAGTTCAACAGAAAAAGTAAAGACAAGTTTCAAATCTTCCTTTGATAAAGACTTCATCAAAATCAGCTGGCGTACAGATGAAAACTACGAACAGAAATTATGGTGTGAATGGAAGATCATATGCTAACGTTGTGGGAGGTCAGAGCCGGAGATTGAATATGGAGGAAAAGTCGTCTTTTGCCCATCTTAAATTTAATATAGAGGAAGTAGAAATGGAACGGTTCAAAAGAGCTTATGTTAGAGTTGTTTGTAGAACCTACAGTATTCAAAAAGCTTTGAATGTAGAGGGTTACTTTACGATCAAAGCAACTCCTCTTGGGGCCAACTTATGTCTGTTGGAAGAGAACTGCCCTGGTGATATTAGTGAACTAATTAAGAAAGATGGTGCTTGGGTGCAGAGGTGGTTCGAAAACATCCACCCATGGAGTCTTGAAGATGTGGATAGAGAGAGACTGACTTGGGTAAAATTCTATGGGTTGCCATGCCATGCATGGAATTCAAACTTTTTCAAATTCATATCATGTAGAGTTGGAGAACATATATCATCTGACTTAGATACTGAGAGGCATAATCGTCTGGATGTCACAAGAATCCTTATTAAGACAAAAGTTTCTATTAACCTGAATGAGGCTTTCAATGTGGAAATTAACGATAACATATATCGAATCAAGCTACTGGAGGATTTTCATGGTCCAAAACAGTTGACTATCATTAGAAAGGAAGAGGGAAATAGAGGATCCGAGGAAGATGATGTGACACGGATAAATGAAGAAGAAGAAGATGGAGTTTCAAAAATGGAGTTTGACGAGGAAGAAGAAGATGATACTCCTAGGCACGAGAAACAAGCAAATCTAGATTGCGTAGAGGCGGAGTCTAGTAATAATCATGAAGATTATGGGGAACAGGTGCCACAGACTAAACACTTTCAAGAGGGTATGGCCTACAGTGTGTTAGGTGATGAGGTAGCTCATGATGATTTGGAAAAAAGAGGAGGAGAAAAGGTGTCAGTTGTTGTTTTGCAAAGTAACAAGGAGGTGAGTGGGTCCCAGGGCATAATGACCATATCGTTGCTGAGGAATTTGGGTTGGTTAACAAATCAAATTAGGGTATGTTATCAGTAGGTGGGCCTAGAGGTTTTCAACCCATCAATATGGGCCTAGGGGATCAAATTTCTATTGAGTCTGATCCAATTGAAGATCCAATGGAGAAGTCACGGGCGTTGTCACGCAGAATGGTTTGGGGAGCTAAGAGTAAAAAACCAAAAACTTTGAAGAAGGTTTACGAGAATATCCAAATACCATTTGCACCATCATATTTTTCTGCTTTGATTAATATGAGTGGCAAGAAGGAGGTAGATGAGGTTGTGGGATTGAAAGGTCGTGGGCAACACAATATTAAGGTAGGGAGTAGGGATTCTAGTTCAAGCTTTACTGGGGGTTCTGTGCTATGCTGTGATTTCTTGAGTGATGGTGATATGATTCAGGGGAATGTGCCTATTAAGAAGTCTATGGAGGATGTCTCGTCGAGGGTGTGGCAAATGATCAAAGAAATGGAAGTAGAAGGTGAGGAAGATGATGATCTATTTGAAGGAGTTGTTAGGGAGATGGAAATGAGGGATCGAAAAAATTTTGAGGAAAAGAAGGGGAATGCAACACAGGTTCGATGAATATTTTGTAGTTCAATATCAGAGAGTGTGGTTCTGCAATAAAGAAGAGAAGACTCAGATTCATGATATCAGAAGGTTAGGTAGATTTATGTTTTATTCAGGAAACGAAAATGCAGGACATAAATGATTCAATGGCCAGGAATCTTTAGGGAAAGGATAACTGTGGATGGTCAGCTACTAACTCTTTAGGGTTGTCTGGTGGCATTATTTCTATGTGGAATAAGGATACAATGTTTGTTAAAAGTAGATTTAGAGGTTATGGTTTTATTGGTATATCGTGTAAGTGGAAGGGTGTACCATGCTAGCTAGTCAATGTATACTCCTCTTGTAAACTGGTGGAGAAGAGGAAGCTATGGTCCAATCTGATCTAGCTTAAACTAAAGTTCCCACCAGGGGAATGGCTATTGGGTGGAGATTTTAATGCAGTCAAGCTGAAGGAAGAAAAGAGAGCAAATCGGCTTGACAATGAGTTGGAAAGGAATGATTTTTCAGCATTCATAGAAGCCATGGATCTTATTGACCTCCCTGCAGTAGGTGGTAAATATACATGGTGTAACTCAACTTGTTGTAGTAGGCTGTATCATTTTCTGTTAACTGAAGGCTTGATCAATAAGTGGAAGGCGGTGGCGCAACATGTCGGAGTTCGCGATATATCAGACCATAGGCTCATATGGATGAAATTTAATCATAAAAACTAGGGGGGCCAAAACCCTTTAAAGTGTTCTCATGTTGGTTTGAACACCCATAATTTTTAGAATTTGTGAAAAATTCTTGGAATTTTGAGATTGGTGGGGGTGGTAAAGGTTTGGGATTGACGCATAAACTTAAGAACCTTAGAGAGAAAATACGATGGTGGAACAAGAATGTCTTCGGGTGGGTGGACCTTAGCATCGAGGCTGGAGTTAATACACTAAACAGAATTAAATTGTCCTGGCCAAAGTCTAATGATGGACTTCAGGGTGATCAACTGGCCTTAAGAAACAAAGCAATTATTGATATTTAAGAGAATATGATTTGGCAAAAGTCACGATCTAGGTGGATCAAGGAGGGAGATGATAACTCAAAATACTTTCATGCTGTTATGAAAACAAGATCAAGGAGTAACCATATTTCTTCTCTTAAGGTGGGGTCAGTGTTTGTGGAAGAAGTTGAAGAAGTAAAATGTGCCATAAAAGAAGCTTTTGCAACTAGATTTAAGAAGGATTGTAGCAGAAGGCCAAATTTGAATTTGAGTGATTTGCCTAAACTTTTTGTTGAGGAGAAAGAAAGGTTGCAGGATGAATTTAGTAGTGAAGAAAATTTTGAAGCTGTCTGCAATGTTGATGGTCATAAAAGCGTGGGCCCGACGGAATCAACTTGGATTTTCTCAAAATATGATGGAGCATCGTTGGACCTGATGTTGTTGAATGTATTCAAGAGTTTCAAGAAACGGATACTCTACCTAAAGCTCTGCTTTCATCGTTTATTTCACTGATCCCCAAGATCATTAACCCTCAATGCATTGAAGAATTTCATCCTATTAGTCTTATATGAAGCATCTATAAGGTTATATCTAGGCTGTTGGCGTCAAGGTTGAGCAAGGTGATAGGGAAACTCATATCAAAATGCCAATCTGCTTTTATTCCGGGGAGACAACTTCTTGATGGAGTGTTGGATACAAACGAGATTGTTGATCTAGCGAAGAGGAGGAACCATCCATGTCTATTGTTTAAGGTAGATTTTGTGCAAGCTTATGACTGTGTGGAGTGGGATTTCTTGGAGGATCTTTTAGTTTCAATGAATTTTGGGGACAAGTGGGTGAAGTGGATTAGAGGAGGGGTGCTCAAAAATGTATTTTCAGTCCTGGTTAATGGAGGTACTACAAGAGAATTTCAAGGAACAAGAGGTCAAAAACAAGGTGATCTATTATCACCTTTTCTTTTCACTATCGTAGTTGAAGGTTTTGCGTGTTTAGTGAGGAGGGCTTCAGTTGTGGGGATGTATCATGGCATTAGACTTGCAGAACAGGCTGAGGTTAGCATCATCCAATTTGCTGATGATACAATTTTTTTGGTGAGGCAGACTGGGAAAACCTTTGGGGTATCAAAGCAATTCTAAGGGATTTCGAATTGGTGTCAGACCTACGCATTAATTTCTTGAAAAGTTTTATCTTCGGTGTAGGGGTAGATGAGAGCTTCTTGATTGCATCATCCTAGTTCCTAGCTTGTAAGTGTGGTTGTATCCCATTTATCTTCCTAGGTCTGCAGGTGGGTGGAAATCACATAAGACATGGCTTTTGGAAATCGGTCTTGGATTGTTTTAAATCTCGATTATCACATAAGACATGACTATCAATGGGAGGCCGCATAACACTTATCAATTATGTGTTATCAAGTCTTCCAATTCACCATTTATCTTTCTTTAAAGCTCCGGTATCAGTTTTAAAGGAATTGAAATCAATTTAGTGTCGTTTTTTATGGGCTGGCTATTCAAACAAACCTGCAGTGAATTGGGTGAGTTGGAATCAAATATGCAAATCCAAGGAAATGGGAGGTTTAGGGATAAACGACTTGGCTCGATTCAATTGTGCTCTTCTTAGCAAATGGATCTGGAGAATCAATCATGAAGAAGGATCCATCTGGAAAGCAATTCTAGAGCATAAGTACGGTTGTTGTGACTCGATTATTCTGCTTCTGCAGGTGAACAACAATGTTAAATTGCAATCGTTGTGGTGGCATGATGTGGTTAACATTCGACACTCAACCAAGGTTGATTCTTTTTTGAACCAAATTAACTATAAATTAGGTGAAGGAACACGTATATCGTTATGGCATGCTAGGTGGATTGATTCCATTCATTTGTGCATCACGTTTTCGGAGCTGTATCAGGTATAAAATTGCAAGTGTGGGAGCAGTAGCAAAGCATGGTCATTGGTGCGAGGAAGGCTGGGCATGGAATATTGGTGTGAACGGTCAGAACTGTGGGGATGCTATTCAGCAGCAACTTTGTGAACTGCATCAGCTGTTACTAGAGCAATTTCCTATTGCAGGTCAGCACGATATGTTTTCATGGCAGGGATTGTGTAATAACTTGTTTTCTGTTAAGTTGTGTTATCTACATGGCTTAAAGATTAATAGTGTTGATGAGATGGACATTATATCAAAGGCGTCCATAGATATTTTGTGGCAATCTTCGATTCTGCTTAAGATAAAGCGTTTTTTTTGGCGTTTGATATTGAATAGATTGCCGACAAAATCGAATCTTGTTGCCAGGGAGGTAATATCCAATCCCCACGACACTGTGTGCGTCTTTTGTTTTATGGAGGTTGAAACGTTAGATCACGTCTTACTCAATTGCCCAAAGATTTGGATGGTGTGGCATTGCATTTTTTATTGGATTCAGGTGGAGAGAATAAGATGACACAATGGTAAGGAGCATTTATTGGACTGGTTTATTAGGTTGATTGGTAGAACCTCGAAGAAAACAGCGAATCTAGTTTGGTTTTGTTCGTGTTGGAACATTTGACGGGTTAGAAACTAAATCAATTTCAATGATGGTTTCTTTAATGTAGGTGAAATTGTTGATAGAATTAACCAATATTCATGGTTATGGGTGACTTTTAGTACCTCAAAACCATGTAGGTGCTATTATTATGATTGTTTGAAACATCCAACTTATTTTTTGTAAGAGTTTGGATGGGTATTAAGCTGGTAGATTTTGTGTATTGTTTGGTCATTTTCAGTAGGTGATTAGGTTGGTGTTGTTTTTAGATTGCTATGTAATCTGTTTGTTTATAATGAAAGTTTTCTATTTATTAAAAAAAACTATTGTCCAATTAAACATCCCCTCCAAATTTCAATCTCCTGATGAAATCATGAACCTTTTCTCTACTTCAAGTGACTTTGAAACCTCACATAATTTCAAGAGAGAAATGTAAACATTATAATTAGGAAAAGCACTTTGACCCATGAGTTCCAAAACTAGATTAAGGTTACCCTCTTAAAGAAAGTGAGCCAAATATATATTTTGTAAACTCAGGTATCAACAGATCGAGAAGGTCGCCCTGGCCCTCGTCATCGCGTCCAGAAGGCTACGACACTACTTCTTGGCACACACGGTAGTGGTAAGGACCGATCATCCCATAAGACAACTCCTCGGTCGACCAAACATGGTGGGGAGGATGCTCAGAAGGTCGCTCGAACTTGCTGAGTTTGACATTCAATATGAAGGAAGAAAGGCCCTGAAGGCTTAGGTGCTGGCCGACTTCGTGGCAGAAATGACCCTCCAGGAACCTTCGACCAATGGGTCCCAGAAGTGGACGATCTACATCGACGGGGCATCCAGTTTGAAGGACAGCGGGGCGGGCATCATCCTCAAAAACGAGGAAGGCATCCTAATCGAAGTTCCCCTCAAAACACTATCTTCCCCGTGGCCGTTTGCGTAGTGGAGAATGGATATCCTAGGGCCCTTTGTCGTGGGGTCATACCAAAACAAGTACCTGATCATCGGCGTGGATTATTTCACGAAGTGGATCGAGGCAGAAGCCCTGGCCAAAATCACGGGTCACAACATACTACATTTCTACAAGAGGAACATCCTCGCCCGGTTCGGCGTGCCCCAAGCGGTTGTCACCGACAACTGGACATAGTTCATCGACAAGAACTTCCAAGACTTTGTCACCAAGTTGGGCACGAAGCAACACTTCACGTCGGTCGAGCACCCTCAAACAAACGGGCAAGTTGAAGCGGCGAACAGAGTGATCCTATGAGGGCTGAAACGCCGACTAGGCGACGCCAAGAAAATGTGGGTCGAGGAGCTGTACAGCATCCTCTAGGCCTACCGGACAACCCCACATTCCACGACCGGGGAGACCCCCTTCCGCTTGACTTACGAAACATAAGTGGTGATCCCCGTGGAAATAAGGGAACCCTCGAGGAGAACGGAATCTCCCCTCTACGGGGAGATAAACGATGAGGCCCTAAGGGAGGAGCTCGACTTTGTCAAGGAGATAAGGTCCGCCGCATCCCTCCAAGAAGCCTCACTTAAACAGAAAATAACTCTACATTATAACAACAAAGTTATTAAACATGATTTTCAAGTAGGCACCCTCGTCTTACAAAGGAACCAAAATGATTCGTGAGAAGGCAAGCTCACCCCGAACTGGGAGGGCCCCTACCGCGTCCGTGCAAAAATGGGGACAGAAGCCTACTACCTCAAAAATCTACACGGGGAGGAACTCGCTCGACCATGGAACGCTGGGAAGCTTAAACAATACTATAATTATGCACTGCCCGTGACACGGCCACGTCGCGATTACGGGGGCGCACTAAGGTACAAGTGCGACTCCCCTCCATGAGACAAGAAGATCACACTACAAGAAAAATAGTGTTTTGCGACACATTGATTGCGACAGTTCCATAAAAACCGTCGTCATTTGTAAGTAACGGCGGTTGCCACGACGGTTTTAGACAACCGTCGTTAAATTTTTTAAAAATTTAAAACATATTACGACGGTTTTGGATAACCGCCGTTAATTTTTTTTTAAATTTAAAACATATTGCGACGGTTTTGGATAACCGCCGTTAAATTTGTAAAAAAATTAATTTTATATATTATATTAATAATTTTTATTTAATTATTTTTAACTATAAATTATAAAAAAACTATAAATTATAAATAAAACTTAAATTATAAAATAAAATTTAGAAATTAATAACATCAAATCAAAACTATATTAAACTCAAATTTATAAAATAAAATCAATAATATAAATTAGTAAAATAAAATAAAGTTTAAACTAAATTAATAAAAATAAATTAAAATTGAAGTAAAATTGAGTTTATAAAATAATATTTAAAAAGTAATTTTTAAAAATTTATTAAAAACCTATAAATTATTAAAAACTTAAATTATTTTAAACTCATAAATAAAATATACTTATTTTATTATTTTAATTAAAAATATAATTATAAAAATATATATAATTTTAAACTATAAATAAAAAAAAATTCAAAAAACCTAAATTTATAAATTTTATAAACTATCAAAATTTATTTAAACTATCAAATTATAAATCTAAAAATATAAAAATATAAATCTAAAAATATAAAAATATAAGTATAAAAGTTTATATGATTTTAAACTATCAATTTTATAAAATAAAATCTAAATTATGAATGAATAAAATAAGGCATATGTGTTACAAATTCTAAGGGTTCAGCTCTTCCTCTTCAACTCCTTCAACGAAAAAACTCCACGTTTCAGCTCTCCCTCTTCAACTCACCGTTTCAGAATCGCTAGGGTCCTCGCTCCTTCCTCGCCCATCCTCCTTCTTTCCCTAACATCACTCTTTCCAATTCACACTCTCAAATCGCCGTTGTCTCTTCTGATTCCAAGACCACCTCATTTGACCTAAGTGCCCCAGATTTGGACAATAGCGGCGGAGGCGGAAGTATCAAAGGTAACGGAGACGATTTTAACGGCGGCGGCGGAGGCGGTGGTGAAGGAGGAGGCGGAGACGATAGTAACAAAGGAGAAGAAGGATCGAACGGAGATAAAAGGAAAATGGCTTTGTCAATGTCGCAAAAGTTGACTCTAGGTTATGCTATTCTTGTCGGAGGTATATATCTCTGAAATGCTAACGCTATATCATCGTTACTAAACCCTAGATTCTAATCACTTACAAATTTTTGTTAATTTGATTTGGATTTTCCTTCCATTGGATTGTTGTTAAGTGAATGCATTTTTTTTATGAGCAAACTGTTTGATTCACTGCAATTTGTAGATTTACAAATTAATTACATGTGTGAAATATATTAAGAGATTTGAAGATTTGCAAAGTGTATGATGTTTCTGTGGAGCACGACACTAGACACACGTCAGTAGTGGGGCTAATTACATGGGGGTGGAAGTCACTAACTCAGTAGCTTATAGTAGTTGAGATGAGTTTTGTACTATTGTAGCTACACACACATACGAGGTCTTGGTTGAAGTTTCTAGTATTAGTGGGGTTAATTAGTTGTAGCAGGGATTTAGCATATTTTATATTGTGTATCAACATCCTGATTCTGAAATATTGTAACTTTTTTCATTGGATAGGCTCAATATTAATGGCCTTGTGTTCATTCTAAATTTATCTTATGATGTTACTTTGTCACAAACATGACTTTTGGAATGTGACTTCCCACTCTTCTTTTGTCCAGCTCCTTCGACCTATATATAGGCAGATTGCAGAAAATCAGAATGCAGAAATATTTTCTACCAATACACTCTTTGTTGTTCTTGTGACCAGCCTTCTCACAGCCAGGGTAGGTGTTTAGAGCACTGCTTTTTCTTTTTTCCTTTGATTGGGTTTTTGAACAAAACTAAAGTTTGGCAGTTTGCTTTTGAGTTATTCTTGTGATCATTGAAGTGAAAATTTGTCTGTATTGTGCTAGCCTTACTTTTTACTTTTTTTAAAATGTAAATTTTATTTGAATATCAATCTGATTGCTTCTAAGAATCTTCTTCCTCTTTTAATATCAATCTGCTTTAAAAACTAATACCTTTTCTAATTGACACATTTGTAGGGTATAATGTCTTCCCAGTTATCCTCTTTGCTGTTCCTTGTTGTGGGAATTTCTATGGCCCTTACGCCATGGCTGGCTGAAGGAGGCCAGCTTATTGCTTCCTGTTTTGAGCTACATGATGTTCGAAGCTTATTACCTGTAGAAAGTGAGGTGAGATTACTTTCATTATTGACTAACTGGGACTTCTACTAATTGCAAATGGTTGTGAAATTGAAGGCTTTTGCACTGCCAGACGTTCCCTTTCTTGCCACTGGACTAAACCCTGTCTTTTTTATCTTACAACTTAATAAGCTTTCCAAGAGGTTAAAGTGCTTGTCTGTAGTATTTAGAAAGTAATGACAAATAGTGAAATTCTTGCTTCTGAAATTTGTATTACTTCATTCAAATCACCTTAAATTTGTGCCAAAAACAAATTACCTAAAAAGTAGTGGTTTACATCATTTTGGTTTACATCTTTTTCAGACAGATGATCCGCGTGATCATATCATTATTTATGGATTTGGGAGAGTTGGCCAGGTGAGTTGTTTTTTTTTTCTGGTATGATTGATCAGTTTTAATAATTAATTTAAGCATAAAAGTTTACCTTTTGTTATGTTCAGATCATTGCGCAACGTCTTTCCGAGCGACTCATTCCCTTTGTTGCACTAGATGTGCGAAGGTAACTTGATTTAACCAAAACTATTTGCTTTACGTATAAATTTTGGATCTTATATATTTATGTTGTAAAAGAAAACAACATTACTGCATGGAATTAACATCAAGATGAGACTCGTTATGCTGTTTGATTGTGCATTAGTTTCTGATATTCTTGGAGGCATTTAAGGCTTTACTTAACAAAAAATGTCATGTTAATCATGGACTGAATTTAGAAAAAGTTGGAGCTACCACCGTAATATCCTGATACCTCTTCTATCATTTCTGTTATCATTTCCTTATCGTGTAATTTTGAAAGAGTCGTGAATTATTTTTCATAACAATTGCATATATATTGCTAAATTGCCTATTATTGGAATACTTAATATAGATCTTGTGTATCTTGCGTTTCTGTTGATTGTATTTGCAGGTTGTCCCAGAGACTTAGGAACCAAGTCTTCAGCTAGCAGATTAAATGTTCAATTATTTGTGTAACATTTTTAAAAATATTTTAGTATAAGCTTTTATGCTACTAATAATTTTGATTGTATTATTACTTTAAATATTTGATTTAGAATTGGTTACATTAGATTTTTCTCAATGACACATGATTAATTATTTTTCATGGTTTTTATATTCTATTTGAAGGTTAATAACACTGTTTTTTTTATACTGATAATGTTCTTTTCATCGTGTGATTTGAATTATTAGTAATTTTTTTAATGAATAATAATATTAGTAAAATAATGGGATACAGTTGTATCTAAAAAGCAATAAGCTCTCAGAGATCTATACCTACAGTCAAACTTCCTATGTATAACCATATCTTATATACCATCGGCTGCTAAAAGTTCATTTGAATTTTTTTTTTAATTTTAGAAATATATTAGCTGCGGAATTACCTGCGGATTAAAGATTACCTACGGATTTACACTTGGAAATACCTACGGATTTTATCTTTGGATAACAAAAACAAAGTTATTTATGGCGGTTGTAACCGCCGTAATTTTCAATTTACGACAGTTCCCTACACGTCGCAACATAGAACGACCGTTGGAGTGGCGGTTTTAAAAACTGTCGCGATACAGCCTGGCGACACACGTTTTTGTGACAAACAAAACCGTCGCGACTAGAAAATTGTGGCGGTTCAAACCGCCGTAATCTGCCAATATTAACCGTCGTAACTTGCCAATTTTCTTGTAGTGTCAAGGGCCGCGTTGTGTGTGCGCGAAGACCCTTGATCCGACGAGCATACCTCGACCGAGCTCCATCGTCGCCATACCAGTCAGACAGAACACCCAGCTCGCGATGGGAAGTTCACGCCATGAGACTAGGACCTCGACCGAATTTCTAGCCTCGTTAAAGGTCGGAATACATCTCCGACCATTCGACCAGTTCCCCACACAGTCGAGGACCAACAAAGTCGAGCAAAACCCCAAACTACTTAGACAAATTACTTAGGCAAAAAACAACAAATATATCAAACATGCAAATATCACACACACAGATAAGCAGAAGCAAAGCATTAATCGGGCAGAAGCCCATTGTGCGAATAGTACAAAGATGTCAAAAAGCCCCTGGCACGCAGGCCGGGCAAAGTCACTACAAAAAATGGCTCTTAGGCCCAAACAAAGTAAACAAATGGAAAACTAGACGGCTGCATTTTCCTCAGGCAGCTCGTCTCCCGTGGCCTGGCCGTCATCATCCTCCTCAGACGCCGGCCGAACAATCTGACCTTCGACCACCTCATAGTAAGGATCAGTCCCTTTAGTGACGAGGTTGGGGTTCACAATCTCGAGCTGCTTCACGACATTATTAAAGCCCACCTCGGCAGCCACGAGGTCCTTGCCCACCTTCTCCATTTCGGCTGCGACCGACGTGAAGCTTTCCTGCACCTTGGTCAGCTCAACTGCTGGGCAAGTCTCGTCGTTCAGGACCAGGGCGGCAGCGCAAACCCGTGTAAGTTGTAAATGCGCCTAAGAGGGGGGTGAATAAGGTTCTTAAAAATTTCTTTGATCTTTTTACCGGTTCTTGATTATTTTTCCGTTTGATGATAAGTGCTTGAAAGTAAAGTGCGGAAAGGAAAAATGACACAAGAGAATTATAGTGGTTCCCCTCACAGCCCGAGAGTACTCCACTCCTCCTTCAACACGAAAGAGATTTCACTATAGTTTAGAATTATTGTACAGCCTAATCACACCAATAGTGATGCTTACTATCTAACCTATAGGTAATTAAGTGTATGAAGAACAAACCTCTTCAAAACACTCACTTGTTTCCAACAATCCTGGACAACAAGGTAAAACTGAAAAATATTCTTGATAATAAAATTATGTCTTGATAGTATGTTGATATCAATCTTGATATAACTTTGATGTCTTGAGAATATGATGCTATCAATCTTCACGATCGATCTTCTCCTTGAAATAAATATCACTCAAATGAAATATACAAGTGTTCTTGAATAAAATGAGATGAAACAATGATAATGTGTGAAATTTATGCAAAGGTTTCTCTCAAAAATATGTTTGAATGAACACTTGAAGAATAACTGAAAGATGAAAAGAATGAGTGGATTTTTTATTATGAAATTTCTTGGAGGTAAGTTTTAATTTGAAAATGACATGTATTTATATTGATGAAAGCAACCATTCAAAAGTCATGGCAATGGTTAGAAAAATTCTGAATTTAATAAGACAAATGATGTAAGAGATGCCATGAAAAGATATAATGAAAAGATGCATTCAAACAAAACATTTTTCAATTTTAAATAAAAAACACTGTTTCAGTACGTTGTAAATTGTGGCGGTTGTTTGGTCTGTTACGTCGTTTCAAAACAACACAATTTACCAAATAATTTTGAAATTTCAAATTTAAAATACTGGTTCAGAACGGTGTGAATTATGGCGGTTTCTGGTGCTGTTACGACAGTTAAAAACACCATAATTTACCAAAAACTGAATGTTTATATAAATTAAATAATTAAAAAATTTGTCTAAGTATTTGAACCAATTTTATACAACATCTATTGATTTACCCAAGTCAATAGATTATATTTGAAAGTGATTTAACATGGTTCAAAATAAAAAAAACAAATAAATAAATAAAGTAAATAAAGTTTCAAATGTATGATAAAAATATTTTGTTTTTTAAAGCTAGAAATAATGATATATTTTCAACCACATGAACCATGTATGCAAGTGAATTTTGAAGATTATTTTGAGAACTATTTTATCAATATATATTGCATGCTTGAGACACTTTTGAACACTTGTATGCAACCATATTGATAAGTGAGAGTTATACCTTGATTATACTTGAGAATTCTTCAAGACTTGTAAAAATTAAAAACTTTGTGCTAGCTTCAATGTCTTGATCCATTCTTTTTGAGATGGCATAACATCTTGAATGAATAATATTGTCTTCATCAAAACCATTGAGAAGCTTGCCTTCACAACCCGCATCACCGTAGAGGCGTCTTCCACCAAGGTCTTTCTCCTAAAATCTCGGTCAACACCTAAGATGGTCTGAGCCGCAGGTGCACCAACCCACAGGGAATTGGTCCCCGAAAAGAAATCTGGCCTCGAGTGACAAGGCGGGAGCACGAACTACACTGCAGGAGGGCTCTCAGTCTTGGTAAGATCGATGTCCACATGCTCGCTGAGTCACTGTCTTTTTGGAGACCCTTGCGTGACAGGAGATTGGCTACCCTGGGAAGAGCTGGAAGAGTCCCCGGTTGCCCGGGTGAGGCCTGGGCGCTGTGACCGGATCTACTCGACCCGCCCTTTTCCACCCTTCTTCGAAATTCGAGTAGTTGCCAGCTTCTTGATACGCTCCTCCACGCTAGACATGGTGCCTGCAAAAGAAAATAGAAACACGTCAGTAAGTCGAAGATCAAAATGCACGAGGGGATCTAATCAAAGAGGCATCCACCACCTAACAACTTGAGGACATCCTCGTCAGAAAACGTCTCGAGGAGGGCCCTCGTATTAATCAATCGGGTTTTCTCCAAGGGCCTACCGTCGTCGCCGCAGATAGGTTTCCCGTTCGGTGTCACGAGCTGTGCAGGGCAGAAATCGGCGACGAATTTGACTATCTCCTCGTTAGCCAGATAATCCACTTCACACAGTCTACCAGGACTGAATATATAGCTGACCGTGCCATTCTTGAAGTTCTCCTCCATCCAGAACAGGGGAACCTTCGCCTCGAGGACCTCTTCTTGTTGCCCGTCTATCTCTTGGTGCACCCGTCTGTACACCGACTCCACGGCCTCGAACGAGACATGCTTCACGATGTAGTACCGGGACTTGAAGTGGCAAGCATAGTCCATGTAAGTCTGGAACAGCCTGCTCACCTGCTTGAAAGACACCCAGCTATGTCTGTAACACCCCAAATTTCGTAAGAATATTTATTTAATTTATTTAAATATAATATTCATGATTTTTAGTGAATTTTGATGGTTTGTGGTGATGTTAGTATTTTGTAGAGTTTTGGTTATTTATTTAAATAATAGTATATAATATGGAATATATTGTATTAATATTTATTTAAATAATATTAGAAGGGTAAATTGGACTTTTAAGGAGGAGTTAGTGAGGGTAATATTGGGAAAGCCCATTTAGAAGCCCAAGGGTTAGGTTTAACAAAAAGGAGAATTTGAGAGGAAATATGATTCATTTTGTTAGACCGTGAAAAGAAGGGAAAAGGCCAGAGCTCTGATGAAAGAGGGAAAAGCCTAGGATTCGAGAAGGTTTCCAAGAACTAAAGAATGAAAGCTTGGAATTGACAATCTAAGGTATGGGGAGTATTGCCTTTCATTGTTTTCAATATAGGAATTCGATGTGTTTAAAGCTGATTTTCGAGGTTTATGTGGGTTTGTGGGTTTATGAGTAAATTGATGATTTAGGTGTTATTTTTGTGGATTGATGATGAATATGAAGGGTTAGATTGAATCGGATAAAAATAGGCCTTCGAGGCTAATTTCTCTGTTGATGTTGTTTTGACCTCGTAGGGAAAGGGATTTATGGAAGATATGAAGGTAATTGGGTTTGTGAAGGTTTATGTGAAATTGAAGCTTAGGATAGTGTAATAAATCGGCCTAATAGTCGTAGGTTTTGTGTCCTTGTTGCCTTAATGCCTTATGGATGTTTTGGGGGTGTTTTTGGGGTAAATGAGGTTGAACCCGTAAGGTTTTTGGGGTATGATGTGCTACTGATGTGTAGCAACGATTGCAGAAAATCGCGACCTCACAAAGCGAATGAATCCTTCACAAAGCGAATATTCGCCCCAGACTCGCAGGGCGAATGGCGCAGCGAATGCGCGATGATGTTGTTTTGAGATACTGGGATGAATTTTTTAAAAATGACTTTTGGTTCGCACAACGAACTTCCCATCGAATGACTTTGCTAGGCGAATAGAGGGTAGGGAGGAGAGACAAAATGGGATTTCTCTGGTTTTTGGTGTAGGATTTTGGGGTTTGCTGGCAACTCACTAGGCGAACACCTCAGCAAACGCTCCAGCGAATGGTTGCTGTTCGCGAATTTTGTTTTATGTTTCTTGTGTTGTCTTGATGTTTTGAGCTGCGATTATTCTAATGGATTACCATGATTATATTGATGATTATGAGATGCTGATTTATGATGTTTTGATGAATAAATGATGATATGGTTAACATGACGTTTTGATGAATGATGATGCACGAAATGACTTTTATTGATGATGATGATAATGACGTTGTGTATCATGCATTCATAACATTCTAGACTTTGGTCTATTGTGGCTTTAATCCCATTGTGCGGATGTGAGGTAATTTAACGTGTTCCGGTTCTTGTGTGAAATTGATCCTATTGACAGAGATCTTTGGAGGGTGATGGCCTAGTGTCCATCGATTTTGACGATTTGGTACCACATGCATGAGTCTTGTAGTGCATTGCATTTAATTGGCATTGATGTGATTATGATATCGTGATTTTTGATGTTTTCCCTTTGTGATGACCCTGTTGATGTTGTATATGATGATGACGCCATTTGATGCATATCCTAATTTTATATTGATTATAATGAATTGTGATTACTCACCCTGCCTGTTTGAATATTGCCTCCACGTGGGTAATATGCAGATGATCAGGCTTAGCTGTGGATGCCTTCGAGGACTTTGGAGTTTATTTTGCTTTTGGTCGATGTAGAGGGTCTTGCTCTGATATTGTAACATAGGGTTGGGTCGTTGAGTCAAACCATGTTGAGTTGTTATTTTGTTGTTATTTTGATTATTATGGTTTTATTTTGAAACCTTTCTGATTTTGGATTATTGTGGTTATGGTGGTTCCACTGCTAATTTTTTATGGTTTTTGAATATTTTGAGGAAAACCCGTGTTTATTGAGCAAATGTTTTATTTTGAGTTTATTGAGAAAATGTGCACCCTTCTGAGGTGATTTTTACTCTGATAATATGTGTATTTTGCCGTGTATATTTGCAGGGTAGATAAGGGTGTTACATTAGTGGTATCAGAGCCTGGTCGGTCCGTCCGGCCAGGTTTTACTTGATGTCAGTCCCCTGTCAGTCGACGAGTGTGTGTACACTGTCGATATTTTTTTCTTCTAACCTTGTTGGTGGTGTGCTGGATTGCTGGAAGAAATAATCGTGTTATTGCTTATGCGTTAGAGTCGATTGCTCAAGTAGTGGCTCAGAACAATCAGAATAGTGGAGTTTCGAATGAGTTTCGTGCTTTGGGGAAGTTTCAGAGGAACAATCCACCGACTTTTGTGGGTACTCATGATCCAGCAAGTGCACACAAGTGGCTGAAGGCGATCGAGAAGATCTTCTGGGTGATGGGGTGTACTGATGAACAACAAGTTCAGTTTGGAATGCATATGCTGTCAGAAGAGGCCGAGGATTGGTGGGATAACACCCGTCAGAGACTCGCAGAGGTTGGCACTGTGATAACCTGGGCTGTGTTTCAGTAGGAGTTTCTGGGAAAGTATTTCCAGAGGATGCTCGTGGCAAGAGAGAAGTGGAATTCCTGAGCTGAAGTAAGGAGACATGACTGTGGCGGAGTATGCCGCGAAGTTCGAAGCACTGGTGAAGTTCTGTCCTCACTACAACCGTGCTGATACTGAGATGTCCAAGTGTCTCAAGTTCGAGAATGGGATGAGACCGGAAATTAAGCAGGATATTGGATATCAACAGATCCGTAGATATGCTGAGTTGGTGGACAAGAGCAGAATCTACGATGAGGATAGCCGAGCTCGATCTGCTCACTACAAGGAGTTAAGTGAGAAGAAATGGCAGTATAGGGGGAAGCCTTATACAACTTCAGCTGACAAAGGGAAGCAGAAAGCTTCAGAGGGGAAAAAGACAAGTGGGGGAGCAGCTCCCGCTTCTAGGAAGTGTTATAAGTGTGGCGACCAAGGCCACCGGCCTGATGTGTGCACTAATAGTGTGTTGAGGTGCTACAGATATGGTAAGAAGGGTCATAGAGCTACTAATTGCAAAGATGAAGATCTAACCTGTTTCAATTGTGGTGAGAAAGGTCATATCATTACTCAATGTCAAAAGTCGAAGAAAACCGCTACTGCCGCTCAGACCAGTGGCCGGGTGTTTGCTTTGAGTGGTGCAGAAGTGCCAGAGAAGGACAACCTGATTCGAGGTACTTGTTTTATTAATAATATCGAGTTGATTGCTATTATTGATACTGGTGCTACTCATTCTTTTATCTCGCTTGAATGTGCTAATATACTGGGTTTAAAGTTGTCTGATATGAATGGGAATATGGTAATAAAAACTCCAGCTAATGATTCTGTTACTACTACCCTTGTGTGTTTGAGATGTCCTTTGACGATTTTTAGGAAGAGTTTTGTGATGGATTTGGTGTGCTTACCCATGCACCAAATTGATGTAATCTTTGGAATGAACTGGTTGGAGTTCAACCGTGTTCACATCAACTTTTATAATAAGACTGTGGTGCTTGGTGATAGTGGAGAGTCGATGTTCTTGTTTGTTAGGCAAGTAGACGAACTTATGGAAGACGAAGCCCTAGTGTTTGCAATGTTTGCATCGATGCAGATTGATCATGAAGCTGTGAATGTTGACTTACCTGTTGTATGTGAATTCCCAGATGTGTTTCCGGATGACATCAGTGATTTGCCTCCAGAACGTGAAGTAGAGTTTGAAGTGGACGTAATACCAGGTACGAGTCCAGTGTCTATGGCTCCTTATCGGATGTCAGCTTCTGAGTTAAGTGAATTGAAGAAAGAACTAGAAGAATTACTTGAGAAGCAGTTTATTCGGCAGAGTGTTTCTTCGTGGGGTGTCCCTGTGTTGCTAGTAAAGAAGAAAGATGGTAGCATGAGGTTGTGTGTTGATTATCGGCAGTTGAATAAGGTGACTATCAAGAATAAGTATCCGCTTCCGAGAATTGACGATTTGATGGATCAGCTGGTAGACGCTTGTGTGTTCAGTAAGATTGATTTGAGGTCTGGTTATCATCAGATTCGTGTTAAGCCTGATGATATCCCGAAGACGGCTTTCAAGACGAGGTATGGTCACTATGAATACACATTGATGCCATTTGGTGTATCCAATGCACCTGGTGTGTTCATGGAGTACATGAATCAGATTTTTCATGAGTATTTGGATAAGTTTGTGGTGGTGTTTATCGATGATATCTTGATATATTCTAGATCTGAAGAAGAACATGTTGGGCATTTAAGAATTGTGTTGCAAGTATTGAAGGAGAAGAAGTTGTATGCAAAGTTGTCCAAGTGTGAGTTCTGGTTGAAGGAAGTGAGTTTTCTTGGCCATGTGATTTCAAGTGGTGAGATTGCTGTTTATCCCTCTAAAATTGATGTTGTGTTACAGTGGGAGACTCTGAAATCTGCTACCGAGATACGAAGTTTTCTGGAATTGGCGGGTTATTACCGCAATTTTATCGAAGGCTTTTCTAAATCGGCATTACCTTTGACTCAGTTGACTCGAAAGGGTCAAGCTTTTATGTGGGATGTAGCTTGCGAAGAGACTTATGCGGAATTGAAGAAGAGGTTGACGACCACTCCAGTGTTGATCTTGCCTAATCCGAGCGAATCTTTTGTGGTGTATTGTGATGTGTCGAAGATGGTTATTGGTGGAGTATTGATGCAGAATGGACAAGTTGTTGCCTATGCTTCGAGACAATTGCGAGTTCATGAGAGGAATTATCCTACACATGACTTAGAGTTGGTCGCTGTGGTGTTTGTGTTGAAGATTTGGAGACATTATCTGTTTGGCTCTAAGTTTGAAGTGTTCAGTGATCATAAAAGTCTAAAGTACTTATTTGATCAGAAAGAATTTAATATGAGGCAGAGGAGGTGGTTAGAGCTGTTGAAGGATTTTGATTTTGATTTGAGTTATCATCTGGGCAAAGCAAATGTAGTGGCTGATGCATTGAGCAGGAAGTCATTGCATATGTCGATGCTTATGGTGAAAGAATTGGAATTAATTGAGCAATTCCGAGATTTGAGCTTGGTGTGTGAAGATACCTCTGACAGTGTGAAGTTAGGAATGTTGAAGTTGACTAGTGGTATTCTGGAAGAAATCAGAGTGGGATAGCAATCTGTTCTAAAGTTGGTTGACCGGTTGACTTTGATTAACTAAGATAACGGAGGAGAATTCTGGATTGATGAGGATGGTGTGATGAGGTTTCCAGATAGAGTATGTGTTCCAGATGTTCCAGAAATCAAGAAGAGCATTCTAGAAGAGGGACACCGAAGTAGGTTGAGTATTCATCCCGGTACTACGAAGATGTACCAGGATTTGAAAAAGTTGTTTTGGTGGCCAGGTATGAAGAAGGATGTCGCAGAATTCGTTTAGGCGTGCTTGACGTGTCAGAAGTCGAAGATTGTCATCAGAAGCCTTTAGGTATGATGCAACCGTTGAATATTCCATAATGGAAATAGGATAACATTTCCATGGACTTTGTGTCGGGGTTGCCGGGGACGGCGAAGGGGAATGATTCAATTTGGGTGATCATGGATAGATTAACTAAATCGACTCATTTCTTGCCGATGAAGATTAATCATTCTATGCAGAAGTTAGCCGAGATGTACATCGAAGAGATTGTGAAGTTGCATGGAATACCTTTGAGTATTGTGTCGGATAGAGATCCGAGATTTACATCTAGGTTCTGGAAGAGTTTGCAAGATGCTTTGGGTACTAAGTTGAGGATGAGTTATGCCTATCATCCGCAGACAGACGGTCAGATAGAAAGAACTATCCAATCCTTAGAGGATTTGTTGAGGGCTTGTGTGTTGGATCACATAGGAGCTTGGGATAGCCATTTGCCGTTGATTGAGTTCACATACAATAATAGTTTTCATGCTAGTATTGGAATGGCGCCCTATGCAGCTTTGTACGGGAGAAGATGTAGGACTCCTTTGTGTTGGTATGAGTCAGGCGAGAGTGTTGTACTCGGACCTGAGATTGTGGAAGAGACGACTGAGAGGATTAAGATGATCCAAGAAAGGATGAGAGCCTTGCAGAGTTGCTAGAAGAGCTACCATGATAAGAGAAGGAAGACACTGGAATTCAAAGAGGGAGATCACGTGTTTTTTAGGGTGATGCCAGTGACTGGTGTGGGTCGAGCTTTGAAGTCTAGGAAGCTCACTCCACATTTTGTTGGTCCATATCAAATCTTGCAGAGGATAGGAGAGGTATCCTATCGAATTGCTTTATCGCCGCCACTTGCGAATTTGCATGACGTGTTCCATGTGTCTCAGTTAAGGAAGTATATTTCGGATCCGTCGCATGTGATTCAGATGGATGATGTACAACTGAAGAATAACCTGACAGTGGAAGCATTACCATTGCGGATTGATGGTCGAGAGATGAAGCAACTGCGGGGTAAAGACATAGCTTTGGTGAAGGTGTTGTGGGGTGGACCAGCTGGCGAAAGTTGGACTTGGGAGAGTTGTACCAGCCGACTCTATTTCCCTGAGGTAATTTTCGAGGGCGAAAATTCTTTAAGTGGGGAGAGTTGTAACACCCCAAATTTCGTAAGAATATTTATTTAATTTATTTAAATATAATATTCATGATGTTTAGTGAATTTTGGTGGTTTGTGGTGATGTTGGTATTTTGTGGAGTTTTAATTATTTATTTAAATAATAGTATATAATATGGAATATATTGTATTATTATTTATTTAAATAATATTAGAAGGGTAAATTGGACTTTTAGGGAGGAGTTAGTGAGGGTAATATTGGGAAAGCCCATTTTAGAAGCCCAAGGGTTAGGTTTAACAAAAGGAGAATTTGAGAGGAATAGGATTCATTTTGTTAGACCGTGAAAGGAAGGGAAAAGGCCAGAGCTCTGAGGAAAGAGGGAAAAGCCCAGGATTCGAGAAGGTTTCCAAGAACTAAAGAAAGAAAGCTTGGAATCGACAATCAAAGGTATGGGGAGTATTGCCTTTCATTGTTTTCAATATAGGAATTCGATGTGTTTAAAGCTGATTTTTGAGGTTTATGTGGGTTTGTGGGTTTATGAGTAAATTGATGATTTAGGTGTTGTTTTTGTGGATTGATGATGAATATGAAGGGTTAGATTGAATCGGATAAAATTAGGCCTTCGACGCTAATTTCTCTGTTGATGTTGTTTTTACCTCGTAGGGAAAGGGATTTATGGAAGTTATGAAGGTAATTGGGTTTGTGAAGGTTTATGTGAAATTGAAGCTTAGGATAGTCTAATAAATCGGCCTAATAGTCGTAGGTTTTGTGTCCTTGTTGCCTTAATGCCTTAGGGATGCTTTGGAGGTGTTTTTAGGGTAAATGAGGATGAACCCGTAAGGTTTTTTGGGTCTGATGTGCTACTGAAGTATAGCAGTGATTGCGGAAAATCGTGACCTCGCAAAGCGAAGGAATCCTTCACAAAGCGAATATTCACCCCAGACTCACTGGGCGAATAGCGCAGCGAATGCGCGATGATGCTGTTTTGAGATACTGGGACGGATTTTTTAAAAATGATTTTTTGGTTCGCACAACGAACTTCCCAGCGAATGACTTCGCTAGGCGAATAGAGGGTAGCAAGGAGAGACAAAATGGGATTTCTCTGGTTTTTGGTGTGGGATTTTGGGGTTCGCTGGTAGCTCGATAGGCGAACACCCTAGCGAACAAGTTCGCAAAGCGAACGCTCCAGCGAATGGTTGTTGTTCACAAATTTTGTTTTATGTTTCTTGTGTTGTCTCGATGTTTTGAGCTGCGACTATTCTAATGAATTACCATTATTATATTGAAGATTATGAGATGCTGATTTATGATGTTTTGATGAATAAATGATGATATGGTTAACATGAGGTTTTTCATGAATGATGATGCACGTAATGACTTTTATTGATGATGATGATATTGGCGTTGTGTATCATGCATTCATAGCATTCTAGACTTCGGTCTATTATGGCAATCCCATTTTGCAGATGTGAGGTAATTTGATGTGCTTCGGTTCTTGTGTGGAATCGATCCTATTGATGGGGATCTTTGGAGGGTAATGGTCTAATGTCCGTCGATTTTGATGATTTGGTACCACATGCATGAGTCTTGTTGTGCATTGCATTTAATTGGCATTGATGTGATTATGATATCGTGATTTTTGATGTTTTCCCTTTGTGATGATCCTGATGATGTTGTATATGATGATGACGCCATTTGATGCATATCCTATTTTTATATTGATTATAATGCCTTGTGATTACTCACCCTGCCTGTTTGAATGTTGCCTCCACGTGGGTAACGTGCAGATGATCAGGCTTAGATGTGGATGCCTTCAAGGACTTTGGAGTTTATTTTACTTTTGGTCAATGTAGAGGGTCTTGCTCTGATATTGTAACATCGGGTTGGGTCGTTGAGTCGACCCATATTGAGTTGTTATTTTGTTGTTATTTTGATTATTATGGTTTTATTTTGAAACCTTTCTGAATTTGGATTATTGTGGTTATGGTGGTTCCGCTGCTAATTTTTTATGGCTTTTGAATATTTTGAGGAAAACCCGTGTTTACGGAGCAAATGTTTTATTTTGAGTTTATTGAGAAAATGTGCACCCTTCTGAGGTGATTTTTACTCTAATAATTTGTGTATTTTGCCGTGTATATTTGCGGGGTAGATAAGGGTGTTACAATGTCTTCCATCAATTGTCTGCCTCTGCAAGTGGAACATACGGAAGAACAGAGGTATGGTCGCCCCGATGCGGAGATGCTGACAGACGATCGAAGGCGCGAATGAAGGCGAGGGTGTTGGGGTGGAGTTATGACGGTGCCAGGCGCAGCCAAATGAACACCTCTCGCTGAAAATCACTGAAGGACAGGCGCCACCCCCGCCTCGTCGAACATGAACTCATACAAGGGAAACCTCATTCCCCTATACGTCGAGCATATACGGTGGTGCTGCAGAGGTCTATACACCATCCAAGTCCTCGAGGAGCCCTCAAGGCGATGCTCGACGGTGGCGAAGATATCATCCTCGTCACCCGTGACAAACTGGGATTCGATGCTTAGAGGCTCCTCGCTAGCACAATCCTCGGGCGGCCGTCCCTCGACACTGGTGTTCGGCGACATCGGGGAGTCAGGCTGGTCTTCAATATCTATAGATCCCATGACCACGACCTCCATTTACCTGAAAAGTAGAAGGAACTGGTGAATTCGATAATCCAGATCAAATTCACCCCTCCACCGCGGATCAAGTGAACGGGCAAAGAAAGGAAACGGGGAACTGCGCGGGCGACGCCCTCCGCCCAGGAGTGTCGGGGACGCACATCTATCCCGTTCACCCAACGTCCTCGGGATATTAGGCGAGCGCCCCCGGTACCGTCCTCACATCCCTGGTGCCTTCGTCCTATGTCCCTGGGGGATTCATCCCACGTCCTCGGGACCTTCCTCAGGTCCCCGGGACATTCATCCCGTCTCCCCGCGAGATTCATCAAAAGCCTAAAGAAGTTCCGCCGTTTTTGCCGGAATCCCGTGACCTCCCCAAGAACTTCATCAGCTCATTGGAGGACCACCGTATAAAACACAAATGGAAAGAAAAAGATCAGAAAATTACTTGAAAACAGCAGTTGCGAGTGTCCGGTACGGCGGCGTGTGGTGGTGAGACGGTGGCGAAAGTAGAGAGAGGAAGGGAGAAATTCATAGCAAAGAGGAGGGAAACGTGCAAATGGCACGGGCTGACTCCTTTTTATAAGCCCCTCACGGGACTCGAGGCGTCCCTAGGTACTCGAGTACCTTAGCCATAGCCTAGCAGCCCTAGGCAATAATGACGGGTGACACGTGGCACGCAGATTCCCGCGTATGTCCTTTCGTTTTCTTTGGTGCTCGAGTCCACAACTTCTCACCTCCCCGCAACGTCGCCCAGCAGCGACGTACGAAATTCGAGCAGACTTCAAAATTCTTGCCCGTCTAGCATCCTTTGCTTGTGGCCTTTCCGTTGCCACAAGCCCGTTCCCGCGGGGATATTGCCCCTTTTAACGGGCCTCCTCGACAAAGGATTATCCGCAGGTATCAGATAACTACCTTCAACCTGGTTCTTTGAACACGCTGATTGTGTCCTCGACATGGGGGTTAACCCTTAAGTCATTACTCCGACACTTCGGAGCAACGACTTGGGGGGCGCCTATTCTGGACTGAGCCAACGCCTGCCCATTAGTCGGGTAGGCCCAACCCAATGATCTGAGGTGGCCCAACAAGGCCCACACTTACCCAGCGTCTAGCACGTCTAAACCTCTACCTCGTCGAGCACGTATTGGACAGACATTGTCGAGCAGAGGCTTCGAGTCTTGGGGAACACGTCCCTCGTCGACTTCCACATGTCCCTCCCCGCGAGGACACGTCATTCTGTAACCTCCCACCTCCGAAAGGATCGGTATGCCCACCTTTCGACTCACCAATCCTCTTTCATTCCCGGAAGAGCTATGATGGACGGGGTCCTTGCAATTAACGAAATCATTGGTTTTGCCAGAAAGAATAAGAGAGAATGTCTTTTAGTGAAAGTGGATTTCACAACGACTTATGACTGTGTTGCATGGGACTACTTGAGGTACGTACTTGGAAAAATTAACTTTGGTTCTAGATGGCTTAAATGGATGGAGATGTTGGTGTTCAATAGTTCCATGTCGGTTTTAATAAATGGCATCCCTACGACAGACTTTGAGGTGTATAGAGGTCTTAGGCAAGGGGACCCGCTTTCACCTTTTTTGTTCCTTATAGAGGCGAAAGGTTTGGCAGAGTTAATGAGGAATGTGATGTCTCGTGACAAATTCCAGGGATTCAGGTTCAAAGATTATTTGCACATCGAACCCCTTCAATTTGCCGTTGATATTGTTCTGGTTTGTTATGGTAAGTTGAATAACTTATAGACTATTAAGGTTGTATTGCGTGGTTTCGAACTTGCATCGGGGTTGTGTGTGAATTTGAATAAGAGTAAGGTTTATGGGATTAATCTCCAAGCGGATGTTCTGGGGGATGCTTTAAACTTTATGGCGTGTGTTGTCGGTTTAATTCCTTTTAATTTCCTGGGCATTCAAGTGGGAGTTAACCCTATGAGAAAGGCTACTTGGGTTCATTTAGTTGACAAGGTGAAGAAGAGACTAGCCAAGTGTAAGGGAAAGCAAATGTCTATAGGAGCCAGGGGGGTGATGCTGAATGTCATTTTAACGAATCTCCCGATTTTTCAATTCTCATTCTAGAAAGCGCCCAAGGGGCTGATTCAAGATATAGTTAAACTTCAGAGAGCTTTTTTATGGGGTGGAGGAGATCTCAAGAAGAAGATTAATTGGGTGAGTTGGTCGACAGTTTGCAAACAGAAAAAACAGGGAGGATTAGGGGTTAAATATTGTGGTAAATTTAACTTGGCATTGCTTAGCAAATGGAAGTGGAGAGTCCTCACCGAAACCGATTCCTTCTGGTTTAAGATTCTAGCATTTCGTTATGGTGATGTGCAAGCCTAGATGAAGGATGATCCTAGTGTGCCGATGGGAAATTATTGCTCCTTTTGGTTGAAAGACTTAACTAGTCTGCTCTCGGAGGGTCCTAATAGGTGTAATTGGTTTTCCACGGCAATTTCCGCAAAGCTTGGGACAGGTAATTCCATCCGATTTTGGAAGCATACTTGGTTAGGCATTCCTCCTTTATGTTTCTTGCTCAGAATTTATTTAGATTTGCTTTAAACCCTAATGTATTGGTGAGGGATGCGGGCGATTGGTGCGACGAGGAATGAGTTTGGAATTTTCAGTTGACGAATCACTTTATGGACTGCGCTGAGGTTGTGCAGGAATGTCACGTTTTATCTAATATAAGACGTCTGTAAACTTTCAACAAATCCTTTTTTTACAAGTTATCTAATAAATAAGTGTATTCATGAAAATACAAATGTACCCATGAATAAGTCATAGGTAAAGTTTCAGAAATCATTTTACAAGTTATCCGAAAAACAATTCAAAAGATATAGTTATCCGATAAAATAATTTATCTACAAAAATTTTAATTTATCTACGAAATAACTATAAATAAATATCTAAAAATAAGATATCTGAAAAAACTTGTGTAGGGATGAAAAATTCAATACTCAAAGAGGATAAATTTGACTAGGATTTTAAATTTGAAAGTAAAGATTCAATTATAGGGATATTGGGTATATTCTTCCCATGTGAGATGCTAAATGAGCCCATTATAGGATGGAAACTTAATAATCAGCACAAGCTGGCAGATCAACATGGAGGAATAAATATGATCTAAATCTAAGACGATATTACAATAATTTATTTGTATCAAATTTGGAACTATATGCACTATAAGTTGCAATTTGGTTTATTATATCAATTATATCTAGATGAAATCATTTCATACGCATGTATTATTGTAAAATTTTCATAACTTTGCTTAATTGAAGATTGAAACTAAATAAAGCATACCCGTGATTGTCATTTTTTTCTATTTATTTATTATTAAAAATGAAATAACAGGACCTCAAAATTGTTCTTATTACCCTGTATTTGTCTCTAACAATTCGTATCCCATTGTCCACTATCTGTATGAAATTAAATCATACATTATCGAAGTTTTCTAATATATATATATATATATATATATATAAATGCAAGAATTACCTGGGACTTTTCCAACGGAATATCCGAAGGGATAACAGCGATTTTAGTTGCGAAATTATATTGTGAAATATTATTTTCTGCAAAATATGAGGTAACAGGAATTTCTGAGGCCTTACCTGCAGTGTTAGATTTAAAAATAATATTTCAATTTTCTAGCGGATTTAACTGCTATTTTTTCGTAGGAAATAGTTATTCATGTAATCTGGAAATTCTGCAGGAAATGCTGCAAATTTTTCTCCGGTATTTGCTATGAACTTTTCCACGATTTTTGCTGCGGATTTTTTAATACTAAAATTTCTTAAAAGTTCCTTATATTTTATTATTAAAAAGTAAAATTGTAAAATATTATTGACATATTGATTTCAAGGATATGTTTTTGGGGGGCATACACAGGAATTCTAGCAAGTCACCACTGACAGTTGTTGGGACAAAGATTGTGTTGCTTAAAAGTAGTGACTTGACATGACAGTGGATCAAGGTTGGAAATTGCAGTAACTTTAAATTCTGCAAAATTATTTTCCAGTGACTTTTTTTTTCTTCAAGCCAATGGAATTAGAATAAAGAACACAAAATGTGTTCAGTAACAGAGTACACAAGTAAAAAGAAGCATAATCTTTTTTTTTTCTTCAAGCCAATGGAATTAGAATAAAGAACACAAAAAGTGTTCAGTAACAGAGTACACAAGCAAAAAGAAGCATAATGAAATTTTCAACCAACTCTAATTGCGGCAGTGAAGCTGAAAAGAAGGTCAGTTTATTCTAAGCCCTAATTGCACAAATTTAGATGGCGTCGATGAATCAGATGAACACCTTAGTAGTGAAATCAAACACAAATGTAGATGGTGTTGAAGAATCAGATGAAGACTTTAGTACTGAAATTTGATTTTGTACTTTTTTCTTCTTGACTTGGTTGTAATTTGAATTGTTTTATCTTGACTTGTTGTGAATATTTCTTGGGGATGTACTGAAGTTGTTTCCTGCAGATTTATTCGTGAATTTACCTGCGGATCTTCCTGCCAGATATATTACCCACAAAGGTTTTAACTAGGAACCAAAAATGGCAGAAAAAACCGCAAAAACGTGTTTCATACTGAAATTTAGCTAAAATCCGCACAAAAACTGTGTGTGTGCGCGTGTGTGTTATATTTAGAATTTTTAATATTAAAATAAGTGTTATTGATTTAAACTAGAACAAAAATACTTTTACATGCATAATTATCAAATATATTAAAATGTGTATTTAAAATATCAGTTATGAATAGTTGTGATGCACCAATCATGTAAATTATTTACACTAACCGAGAATATTAATTAATCCCATATTTATAATATGTTATTGTTAAATAGTTATTTAAGTATAAATTTATGTTGGTATAATGTACAAATTTAATATTTTAAGTAAAATTGATATTATAATTTTTTTTGCATAAATTAAAATTAAAATATAATAATATCTAACTTTTAAGAAAACATTCACATTTGTATATAGAATTGATTGCAAAAGATAATAATTGCCTAATGAAGAATGGCATAAGAGAAATTTCATTTTTTTTAATTCATAAAAATTTCATTTTGAGCAAAAAAAATTAACTTATACTTATGTAGAAATTCTATTGGCAAAATTGCACACAGCGAGTCAACAAACCTTCATAAAATGTGTTTTTCCACTTTCTTCAAAACAAATTCGCTCGTTATTAGTGGAAAATTTACAGGGTTCCCTTAAAATTTTCTAAAATTGTTTTCTTTTAAATTGTTTTCTTTCTGAATTTCATTACAAGATGTGATCTTCTCCTATTTGTTTCAAGATTTGTTCTTACTTATATTTTCTTTCATCTTAAACTCTGAAAATGTCAATGGTTTCCATTAGTGATTCGAAGTCAAACAATCAAAGTTTTGGTTTGGTTGAATTTGTACTAAGAAAACCCAAGAGAAAAGAATGTTATTGTCAAGAGGAATGTGTTCTTCGTAATGTGACGGACATGACTAATTTGAACTTTGAAAGAAAATAAATTGGGATTGTAGAAATTACAAAAATCATATGGATAATGGTTGTAAATTCTCCAAGTGGTTAGATGATAAAATTGTTGATGAAAAAGATTTGAAGATTGAAAGGAAAAACAAACAAAAAAATTTGTTGTGAAAGTGATGCCCAAAAAATAGAGTATGATCGATTTCTTGATTAACAAGAAAACCACAAAGTAAAAGAAAAGAGATAAGAGAAGAGAAAGACAATTCAAAGTAGTATAAAATTGGATTATTGATTCAATTACACATTAGAGAACATTGTTTACAATTGAGTCTCAACCACACCATTTTCTCTCTTTGATTAGGATTATCATGGATTGAAGGAGAGGCGGTGACTAGTATGTTATGTATAAGAAAACTAAACCCTAGCTTTCTACAAATATACTAAACAATTGTCCCAACAGACTGACTCAATTCGACATGCTAACTTAAACAACAAGCTAACATATACATATGTATGCTGGAACAAAACTTCGACTATGACATGCACATCTTCGACTGCTGTCGAACCATGAATCTAACCTTGTTGAGGCTAGAGTTCAATTGAAATACCACAAATCTCCACCTTGGAACAAACTCTACATTAACAAGGCAACAAACTAGCTTTCATCGTGCAGCTTGATAACACCGAAATACACCGCATATTTGGCTCAACTCACACATGTTTTATTGTCATTTCTGTTTTACTTCTAGTGTTATATTGGTGTTTTGTCTGTATTTCAGGTACCTACTGAATTGAGATCCATTATGCGAAGAAACGAGGTGAATCGGACGAAGAATGGACAAAAAGGCATATTTTGCACTCACGACATCCAGCATGGCGTTCGCCACAAAGGTAGTTGTGACGTGGCTAATGTGCCCATGTCCCAGCGGCTACAAAGACTGGGTCTGCGCATTTTAGGCATGTGGTGTTCGCCACAGGGGGTATGGCGTTCCCCATCCCTTGTAAATACGAATCAGTCATGGCAATTGGAGAATAGTCATCCCACTTCTCCCTTTCTCCTCTCACGCGAACCCAGCAACCTCAACTTCTTTTCCAAGGTCTTGTAACACTATAAATACATGTTAGAACTCACTTTTGAGGGCATCCAAGTTTAGTACAATTTAAGCCATACATTTACGTTTTTAAGCTTTAATTCTTCACGTCGGGGAGTTATTGCGTTGTTCTTGTATTGAGTTTGGAGCATTTCATTTTGTAGCAGTTAATTTTGCCAACATTTACATTACCGTTCAAGTTTTCCGTCAATTTACTTTGTACCAGATTCAAGTCTCCGTTAGGAGCAGGTTTTTATTATTATCATCATTTATTTAATTCCTTTTGTCTATTTACTTTATATGCATGCTCGTTATTCTCTTGGTTTACTTTAATTCCGAAGTTTAATTTATCAATTGCAAGTTCCAAATTTTAATTGATTTGCCTAATATGTTTAATTCTAAGTTTCAATCAAATGCTTTATTTTTTACCATGAATATGTCCGGCTAAGCTATTAGTGCTGGAATGTGAGGATTGTCGATTGACGATACTTTACTTGTTATTCCTTTAGAGTTACTTTTGGGGTTGTTTTGATTTTATTTCATTTTTTCGGGAGTTCAAACTGATTGGTTACTATGAGAGTAGAACCATAAATACGCTAGGTAAGATCGAAAGTTGTCTGGTACTTAAGATTAAATTTGTTTAGTTTTTGATTAATAAACATCGCAAGAGCACTTTATTAATTAATTAGGAGAGTTTAATATTTCTAGAAATTTATTTTAAAACTATTTTCGGACGCATTGATAAGTTTAGAATCTGGTTTACCGAGCGAAAGTTGGGAACCCTTTAAGTTAAATTTTCCAATCAAAATCACATTTCAACTAAGTAAAAGAAACTAATTTCTAAAAAAAGTTTTGCTACTTTAACATAAACGCAATTGGGCACACGAGGGCGGACGATATTAATTAGAGAGTAAAACCTGGTTCTGAATACACGAGAGCGACGGTTCCTTTTTAATTAAGTCTTTTTCAAAGAAGAAAATGTTTCCCCGTAGGTAGTGCTACTTAGAAATAATAACAGTACCGTAGATCGATGAGAGCCGCATTCAAGTATTGCATTTCTAAATTTATTCAAGTTTATTATTTCGTTTTGTTCCTATTCCAATTTTTAACCCGATCGCCTTAGATAAACACCGTAACAATAGTAAACGATAGATTGACCATTAGGTCTCTGTGGGTTCGACACTTTTTATATTACTCTAATACACTCCGTATACTTGCGGAAAGCATTCATCAAGTTTTTTGACGCTGTTGCCGGGGGCCAATCACGTCAAATATCGTAACCCTGTTGTTGCACCGTATAGACTAAGGCACTCTTGTCTCTGTTACTATGTATCACCCAAATTCTCTCTACAATTACCATACCGATTGTTTTTTATGGAATCTCAAGATTCCCATAAATCCAACCTCGAATTATTAATGGAGGATTTCATTGCAACGCAAACTCACTCTAGGCTAGAATCTACGATGGAGCTCTTTATGGCGACACAAACTCTCCAGATGAAGATTTTAGAAAACAAAGTCAACATACTAATGAAACCCTTAGGCAGCTGAACGTTATGGTCGAGTCCCTCGCGACTCACAACAAGGCATTGGAGACTCAAATCTCCCTGCTTGCACAAACACCTCTAAGACCCTCCCTTGAGGGGCATGTGGATGTTGTAACAACCAGTAGTGAAGAGAAATCACCGATAAAGATTTGTAAAGCAGATTTTATACAACGCCATGGGCGATAAATATACATAAGATCAAAGTAAATACATATACAAAACCCAACAAATGAAGAATACACAAAGAAGAAGAGAAATGAACCAAAAATTTCTCGGTTTGTCAGTGTCGATCGATGATCAATCCACCCTGGATCATCTGTGTGCAAGCTCCATAGTTGTTTTCTAAGCTAGTCCTATGAAAAAATGATGTTTGATGGAGTGGGAGAAAAAAATACCCAAACAATACCCTAAAAAATTCTGAAAAGTGACTTAAATAAGGGCTGAAACGACGCGAACCGCGCTAAGCGCGCTACGAGGGCGCTTAGCGCCATCAGCAAAATCACAATTCTTATTTTCTTCATAACTTTCGAACCGTAACTCCGATTGACACACCGTCGGAAGCGGTGGAAAGCTTATTCAATGCTCTACACAACAATGACAAAATATCTTTGCTTGAATACCTACAAAAATGAGATAAATTAAAATTAGAAAGAATGAAATTTATTACACTCGCGCTAAGGGCGATCTCACCTAAAATACACTTAAACCGCCTTAAAGTGCGCTAAGTGCGGTCAAGGACCCTTAGCTACTGCCTCTTCATCAAAAATACACTAAGATCGTGCTGAAAAATGTGCTAAGCGCGGGTTACCAACACGATCGCCTCGAAAATGATCTTTTAGGACTTCTTTCCTTCACCATAGGTTCCTATCATCAAATATAAGCAAGAAGACCTGTCAAAAAGCATGAAAATGATAATAATTCACAATATTTACAATAAAATCGGAAAGTTGCATATTTACACTAAAACTAATATATTTACTCCTAAAATATCAAGGAAACCAATGAAAAGGACCACAAAATACTATCTAAAATATGCACAATTAGGCACTTAACAACAAGCTCAGAAGAACGAACAACCCCACAGAAGGAAGAAAATAAAAGGTGAGAGATATGAGAGATGTCTTGATAAGTCGCCATGGAAACCAAATATTAATAGAAGTTCGATCGAGGAACCATTATCGAAAGAACCACCACGATTACTTACACTATTGGGTCATCTAGCTTACGACGTAAAACGAGGCGCTGCGTGGGAGGCAACCCATAAGTTTTTAATTTAATGTTTTCATTCTATTGTTTGAATTTGCAGAAAATAAAGAGATAGATCGCTTGTCATGTCTCAGCTACATCTAGGCAAAAAAATCTCCAAGTACTTCCTCCAAAAGCAGGCAATTTGAACAGCTGCTCCAAGAATTGCGCGGTCGAAGATCTCATGATGATTAGCATGATAGATTATTTTACGTCATGTATCAACAATAACAATAAATGATGGGCTACATGCAACATATGCAAGCATCACAAGCTCAAACAAATACTCATATGCAAGTGATGGGAGAAACCTAGTTGTTGCACCCCAAATTTTACCCTCATCTTTTTGCTTGATGCTTTGTGTTTTATTTTTTTCTGTTTATCTTAAGTCTCTATTTATTTTTTTGTCTTGATTTATTTAGCTTTTCTTACTTCATTTATCCTATCTTAATTTAACTTTAGCATATTCTTGTTTTTATTGATTAGTAGCTTAATTAATTAATTTAGTTGTTGATTTAATTTTAGCCTAATTTGTTTAACTTTTGAGTTAATCACCTTAATTTCTAATTTCAAGATAATTTATCAATTAAATTGGGCTAATTTTTTTATTAACAATTAATAAATTTATAATTAGTTTTTAAATATATAACATTGAGTTTAAATGTAATGAACTAATTGTCATTAAGTGCTTGGAGAACCAATACGCTTGTTCTTTTCCACTTGATCTTTGGATTAGAAAATGAACACCAATGACCAATAGAAAGCAAGTATAGCTATGTTGACTTTTCAACCCAATCCTCAACCAATGAAGAAACAACATGTGGCGTATAACAAAACCAAATGAACCAAGTTGTTTTTTCCCTTGTCCATGCTCACGAACTCAGAATGGAAGAAGAAATTCAAGCAAATGCAAACACATCAAATCGTTCAAACCACTTCAATTCAATCCTTGGCACGCTATGTTCAAATTGAAATCCTCCAAGAAGCAATTCCATTTCAAGCTCTCAACTGTGTGGTTAATAAAAGTTAGTTCTGAGGATTTACCGAATTCAGCATTCAACCTGTCACCACCTGCAATACGCTCCACGCCATCTCCAACCTTTGCTTCATTTGTTATCTCTCTATATGACATCAAGTAAGGTGTTCTGAAGCCATACACGAAATTGTGAATTGGCCCTGTGATTCTGAAGTGTTGCAGCGGATTTGTCTCCAAGATTCAGACCAACATTTGAATTTCAAAAAAGAGACATTGGCTCTAATCCCTACTCAGCCCTCCATATGTTTGATATTGGGACTCACCCAAGCTCTTTGGATCAGCCTATAAAAAGGGCTCGTTTCTACACATCAAGACATCAAGAACATTTTCTCACAAAAATACTCAAAATCCTTTGAAGTTCCTTAAGCTCTGAGCAAGCAATCTGAAGGGTGTTCTCGGAGTGCTTTTGAAGAGAAACAATCAACATACTTGAAGACAGTGGATACCCCTCCATTTGGTATCGTTTTCTATTCCTCTTGTCAACTTGCTCATTTAATATCTTGATGTCATACGCATTTTTGCTATCATTCTACATATGTGTCTTGTCAATACTTGCCTCAATATGTTGATTATAGGTTCATAGTTTGTTGTCATATAGTAGATTATTTTTTTGATATGATACTTGCGTATGCCTTGGTGTTAAGCGATATTACCTTTGGTTTTGTCCGTTGAAATAAGGTTCTCATTGTGATATTACTGTCAAGTTTGATGTTGATTTTGTTGGTCTTGTATGAGCTTAAACATGATACTGAGACAAGAAGACTCATGAACCTCTGTCCCTCTTTGCAATCCTTATATGCTCATAACTTGTGGACTGGATGAATCTATCTTTTCCTCTAAATTAGTACTGTTTTCTTTCCTTGTATATATGATCATTTCGTATGACTAACTCGTGAACATTTGTCTTTCTTTGAATTTTTGATGTGCTTTTTAGGTTGTAGAATGTTTGAGCTTATCTATCTTTATTATTGATTTAATATTTGTTTGGGGTTGTCAAGTATTGTGGATGTTTGCAGTTTGAGGTTGATAGGTTTTGTTCGCATTTGTATGCCTCATTGCTTTGTCATTGTTGATGACTAGAGTTTGGTTTGTTTAGATTGTTAGCTCTGCAAGCTACTGACTAGGGTTGCATCTTTTTGGAATGACTCTGTTTTAATATATGTTTGAGGACTATGTTTATGAATGATTGAACTTGAATGCGTTGCTTTGAGTTGTTCTTCTCATATGCCTTCAATGCTTTATGACCCTTGTTTCTCCATATTGTACGCGTAAAACCATTATGATGGACTGTTAGCTTCAAAAAGTTAGGTCTGTGTGATATCATGATGTTGTCCTCTATGTTAACACTGCATTCTTGATGTGTATACTAGCCTTATTGGTGATTCTAACATGTTTCCTAAATTATGCCTTTATGAAATCATGATTTAGTCCATATATGTGGGATAAATGTGTTGCTTAATTGTTACTTAATTTGGTTTTCATTAAGTTCTATGCTATTGTCTATTTTAAATGGTACCACTTGAATGAGTTGGTTTGTTATATTATCTTGTAGCATGTCCTATACTTGCATACATGTGCTTGCCCTCGACCATCATGATGTTGGTGTACTTGTCACTATGTTTATACCACTTGGGTGTATGTTTGACTTTCTGCTTGTAATTCAGTTTGTTATCTATTCTTGACTTGGAATGTCACTGTCATGATATGTGCCTCATAATGTATTAAATGCTATGAACCCAAATAATTTTCCTTGACCTTATATGTGCTTGGTCTGCCCTAACCTACCTCATGTGTGTTTACATGTTGAATTCTTAACTTTGTCAATCACTTAATTTTCATTCCAATACTTCCCTGCTGCCCTCCATTAAGTGTATTAAATCTTAAGATTGTTTTGATACATAAACTAACTCAATTTGCCATTTGGAACTATGAGCTACGTGTCTGTTTGTTAGTTGCATTTCAGGATGTTTTGAGTAAACTTCCTTTAACATGCTGCTGCTATGGCTATGTTAGTTTTTATTGCTTTGTGCATTCAGGTGTTTGCTGTTTTGATGTCCAATATGTATGATAAAGCATTTAATTGGTTTTTACATAAATAGCCATTCTTGGGTTTGAAATGTTAACTGTTGCTGCAGTGCTTGTTGGCCTATGAATTTTGTTATCTTGTAGGGTATCTTGTCTCATGAGCTGCATGTCTTGATAAATTCTGTTGTTTAAAAATTATGAACCAAATGTCTTTGAGCAGTATGTGCACATGTTTTATTTAAAGTTCTATGGACTATTCACCTTGTCCCTTGAGTCTCAACTATCTTCTAGTGAAGCATCTGTCATAAGTACATCAGTATCATGTTTATTTTTGCAAATTGAGTGATTAACTTTTGACTTGTAGTTGGTCTTGTGCCCACTTGATACCATGCCTCTACTTGAAATGTCTGTACTAACTGAACTGGTGGTATGTTTGTTTCTTAAGTTTAGAAATTTGTCATAAGGATTGAAAACTGCTGAATTTTGATTGGTATCTATAGTCTTGGTCTGTACTTACGATCCACATATTGTTTTGCAATGCTGCCTGCTAACTTGCGATGAGATTAATTTATAAGCTATGATACCAACATGATTCCATGCTTGCCATGCCTGCCCATGATTGTTTCTTCTGATATGTGTATTATTAATCTCAGTGAATGGTTTGTCCATTAATCTATTACCACTTATTTGAAATCATCATGCTTTGATTATTTGCTCTACCTTGCTTTGATTCACTAGTTTGTTAAATTAAGTGCCTTGGATGTTTAAGTTGTTGTTAAAGTGATGACTGTTGTAGGATCTGTTTCTGTTTTCAAAGCATGACAGTATGTATGATGAGTTTTTTTGCTCTCATTATTCATGATCTCATAAACAACATGTTTAGAATGCCTTAGGATTGTTGGGTTAATGCTGTTGCTGTTTCTATTTTGCCATTGTAAGTATGGATACTGCTGTGTTTTACATATTTGGGAATTGATGACTGAAACTTGAATTTTATGTTGTCATTGTTTGTTTTCCATGCCTTTGTTGTTCTTCTCATGAATTATTTGATCAAGTTTGGTGACCTTGCATAGTATTTCTAAGTCTTGTATGCTGTTGATTACACACTTGCACTTGGCCTAGCTGTCAATATAATACCAAGTTTTAATTATGTCACTCTGGTATGGTTCATTTACGATTCATGATTGCATTTAAAATGATGCTTGCTTTTGTTTTCTACTCACCATGTCCATATTTTGAGTGTTTGTATGTTAACTTGATGGCATGCTGGCTATGTGGTTGGTTCCTATTTCCTTCGAATTTCAATTTTGTTCATGTTTGGTTGGAAGTTCAGTAAGTTAAGTTGGTATGTTACATGCTTGAACAAGTATGTGATTCTGTTTCGAAACAGAAGTGTTTTTTTCTTCAAACTGATTTCATGCTTGAACCTTGGATTTTTTCTCTGTTCTTTTCTTCATGATGCAATTAACAAGTTATTAAAGGATGGTTTCATTATATTCTGCATATAGAATGATCCAGTAGGGTTTTTTATCTCATGATTAAGGAAAGTTTGATGTTTGGCCTGCGTATAATACGATGACGGTTTGTATGTTGCACTGTTTCCCCTTTCCATGATTGATCAAATTTGGCTGAACTTGGTTCTTGGTCTTGTAATGTTGTTAAATAATCATGCCTAATTTGATGTCATCTGTTACTGCTACTGGTCCATGTGCATTCGCATGTTTTTCTTTTAATATTTTCTTTGGCTTCGTTTGGCTTATGTATTATTTGAATGGTGTAATGAACGGATGAAACACGTCGTCCCAACGGTCACACACTTGCACTTAAACGCCTTGCCAACCCTTAGGACTGGGGTTCGAATCCCCCTCGCCCCAGTCCTTTTATTTATTTTCCTGTTTCTCGCTTGTTTTTTCAAATATATATTCATGCTATCATTTATTCATTAGCGCGCGCATATAGCTCAGTTGGTTATGATTTGCTTGTTTGGTTAAAAGGGACGTGGGTTCAAGTCCCCACGGCTGCATTTCCTTTTTTATCACTTATCACCTTTTTTTTTCTTCTAATTATTTTATTTCATTTCTCTTTTTTTTTGCTTTCATTTTCTTTGTTAAGACCTTGCCTATATAAAAGGGATTGGTAAAAATATTAATTTTAAGACTTTATTCTTAATTGAGTTTAAACACTCATTTTTGTTTTGTTGCATTTTTCTTTTCCATTATGTCATAATATATCTAATGTGTTTGATCATTATATGTTCAATTCCCACTTTGCTTTGACATCTTGATTTTCATCTTAATCTCATATTTGTATTCTTGTCTTTTATGTCACCTTTGAACATTTTTGATCTTGAAATATTATTAAATTGACTTGTTTAATTGTTAAGATAATATATTCATGTTGTTTGGCCATATGTTTGATTCTATATGAATATTACCATGCTCTAAATATCATATTTCATATCACTTCTCTATGTTTGTCTTCATAAAGATTGAAACATTTTGATTTGTTCTTGTATGTCATTTCTATATGTTTGTCTTCCTAAAGATTGAAGCATATTTGGTATACTCTTTTATCATATCCATCTTATCCACATCTTTGTCATAAACATATTGCCATCCTCCTACTTATGTTGTTTTGTCTTTATCATGTCTTAACTTTCATCTTTATCTTTATTATTTTATCAATTTTTCCCCTATTCCAAAGGAAGGTTAAATAGTGTTGACTCTTAAAGTCATAGCCCCCATCTTAACCTAAGTAACCTCTTAGGAAGAAACCTTATTTCTAGGCCTCATCAGAGCCATAGAAATTATAACTAGCTTTAGGAGAGAGTTCCTCAACTCTTAGTGGTATTCATCATAATGAATTTATCACTTTCCCCTCCTAACTAAACTTCAACATAGGTCCATTACAACTAGACTTAGAGAGTTCTTAAACTCTACAATGAGCTTGTACTCATTTCCCCTCTGAATATTGGCCATAGTCAATAATTCAGTAGAAGTAGAACTACGCATACTCTGATTCTATTCCCGAGGATACGTAGGCATAAAGTGCGATGCTTTATCGAGTATACTTAGATACTAACCCCTAGGGTTTCAACCTTAGCATAGAACCCTTTAGCAAACATAAGATAACATTAACAAGAGGCTCCCGTAGAGTACTACGGACGTTTAGGGTGCTAATACCTTCCCTAGGCGTAACCAACCCCCGAACCTTAGATCTTTCCCTTTAGGTTTTTCTAACGATCTTGAACCTTTCCTTTGGATAAATCAAAGTCGGTTGTAAAAGAAAATGATGCAAGTTAATTAATAGCTTGTTATCCGATTTTCACCGCAACAGAAATGGCGACTTCACTGGGGATTGTTAGACCTATTGCTGGTCCTTTTCCTAAGAGGGTTAAGCCTATCTTGCTTTTATGTTATTCATGCTTGCTTATTTGCTCGTATGTGCTTATGTATGTCATATTTGCTTATCTGTACATTTGTTCTTGCTTGATCCTTGGGTTGACATGGTATCTATGAGTGAGATAAGTACTAACCCGGACTTGAGAGCACATTATTAATAGGATCGTGGTGTAATCAATAGTCGGTTGTTGGCAGTAGTACCAACAATTTATGGCATATGATGACCACACTCAGATGAGGCCCTTTGGGATTGTCGATGTCTGATGTGAGAAGTCACATTGATATTACTTTTTCAAATGGGAGCCGTAGATTTTGAGGACCGTAGTTACCTTCACCCCACTTGGCCTTTTAGGATGTAGTGCGGTGACTATGAGGGAGTCAGTCCCGAGTAGTTGTCACGCGATACTACACTCAGACGAGTTTATCTTGAGAATATTATTAACTCGTGTAAGTAGTTACATGGGCCGATAATATCCGAAGGATTTACGTAGACTCTGGGAACCTTTTAGAACCCTGTTCTGCGAATGACAAACCTGTAGTCCACACCTTGTTGGGATGGGTAGACCTTGACTTCATTCAAGAGATCTCAAACCTAGGGTTTGTTTGCTGTGTATATGTGTGTTTGCCTGTGTTTGCGCATTGCATACATCTCATTGCATCCTTCTTTGGTTTTAAGGAACTCAGTCTTACTTTCCTTTGAAATTTAGGTATCATGGATATTGAGAAGAGAAACACTAAGAAGTTCAATTTCAAGAGGCCCAAATTGGCAAAACTGAAGAAGTTAGCAACCTTGATACGAGGACATGAGAGTTTCCGTAAGAGATATGGAAGATTGGTTAGCCTTCTTGGAACTAAAATGGAGGAAGGAATCCTTGACACCTTGGTCCAATTTTATGAGCCTCTCTATCATTGCTTTACTTTCCAAGATTACCAACTGGTTCCCACTTTAGAAGAGTACTCTCATTGGATTGGCATACCTGTGAAGAAACAGAGACCTTTCAGCGGTCAAGAAAAGATCCCGACTCCAAAAGAGATTGGCGAGTGTATTCATTTGGACGCATCAGAGGTCAAACCCCACATCACCACCAAGGATGGCATCAAGGGATTACCATCCAAGTTCTTGTATGAAAAAGCTTGTCAGTTTTTCAACGCAAACAGTATTGCAGCCTTTGAAGCCACCTTTGTTTTGTTGGTCTATGGTCTGTTCTTATTTGCTAATGTAGAGGATTTTGTCGACGTCAATGCAATTAGGATCTTTATCAGTAGAAACCATGTGCCTACACTATTGGGTGACGCTCTCCATTCTATTCACCATAGGACTCTTCGAGGAAAAGGAACTATTTTGTGTTGTGCACCTTTGCTTTACCAGTGGTACATCACCCATCTACCTCGGACGTCAGAATTCCGAGACAACCCTGACAAGCTCCGTTGGTCTCAAAGAATCAGTTCTCTTACCCATAATGACATCTTTTGGTATGACCCGATTTATGACATGAATGTATACTTTGACAGTTGTGGACCATTTCCTAATATACCGCTTTTTGGTATTCATGGTGGGATTAGCTACAGTCCTGTTCTTGCTAGACGCCAATTCGGATTTTCCATGAAGGAAAAGCCTAAGACTATCCATGTGTCTGGTTTCTTCTATCTTAATGAAGAAGCCACTGATGAGACCAAAAGTGGAGTTTGGTGTGCTTGGGATAAATTCCACGAAAGTACTAAGGACGAGTTGGGAAAGAGAAACTGTGTGTCCTTGGAACCGTACCTTCAGTGGGTTCGATCTAGAGCCCGTGACCTCAAGATGCCTTATATTCCCAGGATACTTCAGCAGCCAACTATTGCATCCCCATCCGCCATTCCTATTGAGCGCATGGAAGAATATCAAGAGAATTTAACCAGGATGAAGCTTGAGAGAGACACATGGGAGTGGAAATATCATACCGTCTGCATTGAGCAAGAAAAGATGAAAAGAAGATGAAAGAGAAGGATGATCCGATTGAGTGGCTGGAAAGGCGTGTGATAGATGAACCCCAGGCACAAGAGAATTCATTTTTCTCCAGCATGAGGCCTACCCCTAGCACTCATGAGTATGCTTGCATCCCTCCAACATCTGGCGCTTCGAAAGGGATTGTTGACAAATTGATCTTCGAGAACCAAGAGCTGAAGAGACAGAAGAGAAGACGTGAAGCAGGGCAATCTTAGACAGTGTTTATTTTCCCCTCTAGGCTTAGTTGTTGTTCCTTTTGTACTTTGGGCCTTTTGATGTACTTTCAAAGTTGTAAAACTCTACTCAATATTCAATGAAATGAGGCTTTGTTTTAAGAAATTTGTCGTGCTTTGAGTTCCTTAAAACCAATTGCATTCGCATTTTTGCATTGCATTATACATTCCTGCTAAACTATCAAGTCACTAATCTTGTCTTGCAGATTTTGTAGAAATGGATGCCGCAGGAAAAAGAGTTTGGCCTTACTGCTTCGAGTTGCCAGAGGTGGATCGTCTGCTATGGTTGGGAGAAATGATTGAAGACCAGTCAGCCTTTGCTGATAGATATGGGTGTGTCATACCCTTGATGAAGACACCAGTAACTATGGGACCACTTGAAGTTCTAGTCCAACTGTATCACCCAGCATACCGTTGTTTCTTGTTCCCTGAATTTCAGTTAGTACCAACCTTGGAAGAATTTTCAGCCATGATAGGGATCCCAATCAGGGATGCTCCTGTCTTTTCCGGAATTGAAGAAACACCTTATGCCAGAGACATAGCCAGACTGACCAGAATCAGGTTATCTGATGTCCAAGCCAATTTGACCAATAAGGGAGGAAAGCGTGGTTTGCCAGCACAGTTCTTGATGGAGAAAGCTCTGTACTTTAAGAACAGGGGAAATGAAGTTTTGTTTGAATCAACTTTAGCATTGATGATATACGGTTTGTTCCTGTTCCCAAACGCCAAGGATTTTGTAGACACTCAGGCCATTCAGCTGTTTGCAGTCAATAATCCAGTCCCGACACTGTTGGCTGATGTCTACCATTCCATACAGACCAGATATATGAGAGGCAGTGGGCTGATCGTTTGCTGTGTGGCCCTCTTCTACAAGTGGTTTATTTCTTATTTGTCGAAGACCCCAGCTTTCTGGGAGATTGAAGACTGCAAGGTGTGGTCTAAGAAGTTGATGGAACTGAAGCATACCGACATTGAATGGTATGATTCAACGGATGAGGGAATCACCATAATCGTTAGCTGTGGGGACTGCCCCAATGTACCTCTCATGGGAAGGAATGGTTGTATCAATTACAACCCCGTCCTCGCTCGCCGTCAGCTGGGTCATTTGAAGGAAGGAATCCCAGATAATGAAGACATGCAGATGATGTTTTATGACGAGAAGGAAGGATTCGAGATGAAGATGTGCTTGAGACGCACTTGGCGCCATATCAACAGGGAGTTGTGGAGGTCTGAATGCCCGGTCACAGAGTCTCATTTGAAATGGTCTCGTAGCATAGCCCAAGTAATGATGAAGCCACATCCCCGCCACGAGTCCCCTACTAAAACAAAGCAGAGGATGATGGAGGAATTGGGAGAGCTGGTTCTCACCAAGAAAGAAACCAAGGAGCGCATCATCAAGATAATGAGGGTAATTAATGGAGAAAGATCGTCAACCGGCGGATTCAATTTCTAAGTATTGTCGTTGACCTTTGTGTTGTTATTGTACCTTTTCATTTTGTTGTACCTCTACTTATGTACTTGGAGTATGAGAATACCCTGCTCCAGATGTAATGTTTGCCAAACTCTTAATGAAGAAGTTGTTTTATCAAGGATCTATTCTTTATATTATTCGCAAGATGTCTTTGGTTTCTTGATAGTTTAGCTTGCATTTGCATTTGCATCTCATTTGCATCTTTGCATACGCACGCGCATTCTTCTGTGTCTCATCGCCGTTTTGTCTTCTTCAGAACCAGCACCCTGATCTCTACATTTGTTGCAACATCCGGACCAGGCTTAAGGAGGAAAGATGTCTGATAATTGTGAGAATCTGGATCAAGTCAACGAGGAGCTCAATGAGTTAAGAGTAGGCATGGGACAGATTATGGAAGTTTTGCATGTTATACGAGCAAAAATGGATACTCAGGCTACTGTAGTCTCAGAAATCGTCACCACAACTGTTGAGCCGCCAGTCATACCTGCTGTGGACACTACTTTAGAGATACCGTTTGAGTTTATACGAGCCACAGCTCCTCAGTCAACCCAACAAGCTACACTTTTGTTTTGTGAAAACCAACAAACTATCCCAACTTACACTCCACCAGTGATTCAGACCCAGTTTCAGCCCGTCTTCCAGAATCAGCATCATCTTATTAATGACAACGTGTCCATGGAAGGAGACGACAGCAACGAGAAATTGAGGGCCAGTATGGAGATTATGCAGAGAAAATTGAAGGCCATGGAGGGAGATAATGTCTTCAGCTCTGACTTAAGGGATATGTGTTTGGTTACTGACCTAGTAATTCCACCAAAGTTTAAATTACCAAGCTTCGAATTGTACTCTGGCGCTACGTGTCCAAAGGCACACTTGGTCATGTATCTCCGAAGAATGGCGGCATACATGGATAATGATAAGCTGATGATCCATTGTTTCCAGGATAGCCTGAAGGGCGCTGCTGCAAAGTGGTATTTAGGTCTAGATCAGTCTCAGATTAAGTGCTTTCAAGATGTTATGGATGTCTTTATAAAGCACTATAAGTATAACCTGGATCTAGCACCTGATCGTAGGCAACTCTTGACCATGACTCAGAATAACACCGAGTCGTTCAAAGAATACGCTCAGAGGTGGAGAGAGACTGCATCACAGGTTGAACCGCCGTTAACCGAGAAGGAGCTAGCCGATTGGTTTGTAGACACTGTGAAACCTGAATTCTATGAGAAGATGATTAGCAACATTGGCGCCAATTTCTCTGACATTATTGCAATCGGTATGAAGGTAGAGGCAGGTCTAAAAAGTGGAAAGGTGGCTAGTTCACCTAACAGTGCTACCAGTACCAGCGTCAAAAAGTCTCCAGGCAATTTTCATAAGAAGAAAGAGGGCGAGACTAACGCCATCATGACAGGGAAGAAGCAGAGTCCTCGTTGGAAGCGAGCTCTTTTCCAACCACAGCCAGGTCCCAGCTTTCCCCAACAGCCAGTTTATGCTATGCAATTCCCCCAGCAACCATACGTGGCATCTGTTATACCCACCTTCAATCATCCGGTAATGCAACAAGCTCCGGTTTCTCAGCCACAAAATCAACAGCAGTGGCCAAGGAATCAGAACCAGAATTACCAGCAGCAGCAGCGGCCAGCGCCACAACAAAATACCCCGCCAAGAAAACAGGCAGTGACGCCGAACTTTCCACCTATACCAATGACATACACAGCATTATATCCTTCGTTGGTGGAGCAAGGGCTAATTGTTACTAGGCCATTGGGGCCACCCTCTGAAAAGTCTATGCAGTTTTACAACCCTAATGCAACCTGTGCCTTCCATCAAGGAGGGGTAGGTCATGACTTAGAAGGATGTTTAGCATTGAAGAATCTAGTAAAAGGCCTGATAGAGAAGAATGTTATGTCTTTCATCAATAGCCAACCAAATGTGAAAAGCAACCCTTTGCCAAACCATGGGTCAACTAATGCTATTGAAAATGAGAATGACGAGGTAGTAATATCAGATGCAGCACAGATTAAAACTCCCTTGAAATTGTTTCATGCCAAGCTATTCAGCGCCGGTTTGGTCGAAGCTTGCCATGATGATTGTGAAGAGTGTGATGGTGTTAGTGAAGGATGTTCGTTAGTACAAGGTGATATTCAGCGCTTGATTAATGAAGGTTTCTTACAGGTTTTCAGGAAGGAAGACAGAATAGCAGTGATTGAGCCGGTATTCAACTTGCCAAAACAAGTACAGTTGTTTATTGAAGAAGAGTACCCCCTCAGTAGTTCCCGTGTTCAATAATCCAGGGGAAAATACTGTGAGTCCTGTTTTTAAACAATCACTTCCGAGATTTAACAGGCCTGAAGTTGTTGTTCCTGTTAATCGTGCTAGGCAAAATAACTTCCCAAAACCAGTTCCATTCAGGTTCAGAGGAACCAAAGCAGTGCCTTGGATTTATGAGGATATCACAGGTGAAAGAAAGAAAGAAGAAATGATCCCAAGGAAAGAGGTGGGGGTCGTGATAGAAGAACCGGTCCCAAGGAAAGAGGTGGGGGCCGATGAGAAGAACGTGTCTAATATAGCAGGAGCAGGGAGAATGATGAGAAGTGGAAGGATTTGTCCCCCTGTGAACGTGGAAACGTCCAGAAAAGAAGGTGTTAGTCATGTACCTACCAACGATAAAGGAAAAGAAGTAATCTCCAAAGAGGACGATGAAGAGTTCCTTAGAATAATAAAAAGAAGTGACTATAGGATTGTGGATCAGCTCCATCAAACCCCGTCAAAGATTTCTGTTTTGTCTCTATTGATTAATTCACCGGCTCACCGATCTGCGTTGCAGAAGGTTTTAGCTCAGGCTCACGTGGCTCAAGATATCACTACTGGACAGTTTGATCACATTATTGCTAACATTACCGCCTGCAATACCCTCAGTTTCAGCGAGGAAGAGTTAACCCAAGCAGGCCGGAAGCACAATCTTGCTCTGCATATATCCATGACATGTCAAGAAGACACATTGGCTAGAGTCCTCGTGGATACAGGGTCTTCTCTGAATGTCTTACCAAAGAGAACTCTTGATAAATTGGCATACAAAGGAGGAGTCATGAGACCCACTTCGTTGATTGTCAAAGCTTTTGATGGTTCACGAAGATCTGTTATGGGGGAGATAGAGCTCCCAGTGTTGATTGGACCTCAGGAGTTTAATATTCTGTTTCAAATTCTGGACATCAATCCTGCTTATAGCTGTTCGCTCGGAAGACCTTGGATCCATGAAGCAGGTGCTGTGACCTCTACGTTGCATCAGAAGATGAAGTTCATAGCTGATGATAGGTTAGTTATCATACATGGTGAGGAGGATTTGATGGTCAGTAACCTGTCCTCATTTCGCTACATTGAGGCTGACGAAGATGCGTTAGAAACTTCTTTCCAAGCTTTGGAAATAGCCAATGCAGTTATGATCGACAACGAGAAGCCGGTAGTTCCAGAGTATCCATCGTTTGCTTCGTATAAGAGTATCCAGTCCGCCCTTCAGGAAGGCGTGCCTGCAGGATGGGGCGAAGTCATCGAGATCGAGAAGAGGGACCGACATCAGGGGTTGGGTTACAAACCAACTCCAGAAGATGAAGCTTCTTCAAGAATGAGAAGAAAGACGAAGACTGTGCAAGAGATATTTGTCAAAGGTGGACATCAGGTCCACGCAATCATTGGAAGCACTGAAGAGGAAGAAGACATTGATCATCTGGTTTTTCGCCAAGAGGGTGCTTTGAGCAATTGGGAGGCTATAGAGATCCCAACTGTGTACCCGGAACCAGAGTAACTTGTTTTGATTTGTTGTTTTCATTTCCCTAGTCTTGCCCAAAGCTAGTGGATTATTTTGTATGGGCCTCCGTTTTCAATATTAATTAATGAAATGACTTTTTTGCAATTTTTGCTGTCTTCACTTTACTGCATTCTTTTCTAAAAAATGGCAATCTTTTCAAACAAAACATCTTCATCTTGCATGTTTGTGAATTGTCGTACACTTTAGTAATACAAATCATTCTATTATGCAGAATTAACCGTAAACCCATTGTATTCAATGACCCTGCTATTACCATTGACTTTGACTCCCCTGTCTATTAAGCTGAAGAGGAGGAGAATTTTGAGGTAACCAAAGAGCTGGCAGACATGTGTGATTACCAGTATACTGATCTCCAGCCACATGAAGAGCAGATGGACGTCATCAATCTTGGTTCTGAGGAAGAGAAGAAAGAAGTTAAGATTGGGGCATCTTTGAAACCAGAAATTAGACAGCAGTTGACTTCACTACTTGAAGAGTATGTGGATGTGTTTGCTTGGTCCTACCAAGATATGCCCTGTTTAGATACAGATATTGTGGTTCATAAGTTACCACTCAAGCCCGAATGCCCGCCGGTAAAACAAAAGCTTCGTAGAAGTCATCCTGATATGGCCCTCAAAATCCGAGATGAAGTTAAGAGGCAATTGGATGCCGGATTTTTAGCAGTCTCCAAGTACCCAGAATGGGTAGCTAATATTGTTGTTGTTATGAAGAAGAATGGAAAGGTGCGAATGTGTGTGGACTACAGGGATCTCAACAAAGCTAGTCCCAAGGATGATTTCCCTCTACCACATATTGACACGCTGGTGGACAACACTGCCCGTTTCGCCATGTTCTCATTTATGGATGGTTTCTCAGGCTATAATCAGATTAAAATGGATCCGGCTGATATGGATAAGACCACTTTCATTACCCCGTGGGGCACTTATTTCTATAAGGTTATGCCTTTTGGACTGAAGAACGCAGGGGCAACGTACCAAAGGGCCATGGTGACCTTGTTTCACGATATGATCCACAAAGAGATAGAGGTGTATGTGGATGATATGATAGCCAAATCTCAGAATGAGGAGGAACATGTAGATCACTTGCTGAAACTGTTCAAGAGGCTTCGGAAGTATCAGTTGAGGCTGAACCCTGCAAAGTGTACCTTTGGGGTCAGATCTGGGAAATTATTAGGTTTCATTGTCAGCCAGAAGGGTATTGAAGTAGATCCAGATAAAGTGCGAGCAATTCAAGAAATGCCAGCTCCGCAAACTGAGTCTCAAGTCAGGGGATTTTTGGGTCGTTTGAATTACATCTCTCGTTTCATCTCCAACATGACTCCAATTTGTTCACCAATCTTCAAATTGCTCCGTAAGAATCAGCCAGTAGAGTGGAATGTTGACTGTCAACAAGCTTTTGAGAAACTCAAAAGTTATCTCCAAGAACCTCCTGTTCTAATTCCTCCGGTATCCGGAAGACCTCTCATTATGTACTTGACAGTTTTGGAAGAGTCCATGGGCTGTGTCTTGGGACAGCATGACGAGACTGGCCGGAAAGAGCACGCGATTTATTATCTCAGTAAGAAGTTCACAGATAGTGAAAGTCGTTACTCGCTACTGGAAAAGACTTGTTGTGCTTTGGCTTGGGCCACCAAACGCTTGAGGCAGTACCTGATCAGTCATACCACCCTTTTGATTTCCAAGATGGATTCGATAAAATACATCTTTGAGAAACCCGCTCAATCAGGCAGACTTGCCCGTTGGCACATGTTATTATCTGAATATGACATTCAATATGTCACTCAAAAGGCCATTAAAGGAAGTATCCTCTCAGAATATCTTGCTGATCGACCAGTTGAAGACTATGAACCACTCAAATTTGACTTCCCTGACGAGGACATTATGGCAGTAAAGGATGATGAAGAGCCAAGCTCTGAAGAAGATCCCAGGGCAGAATATAGATGGAAGATGATGTTCGACGGTTCATCCAATTGCAAGGGGCATGGAGTGGGTGTTGTCATAATTAATCCTGAAGGTGGCTACACCCCTTTTACAGTTAGGCTGGATTTTGGGTGTACAAATAATATTGCTGAGTACGAAGCATGCATTCTGGGTTTGGAAGCTGCAATTGATCTTGGAATCTGTTTTCTCGAAGTTATGGGTGACTCCGCTCTAGTTATTTATCAGATTAGAGGCGAGTGGGAGACCAAGGATGAGAAGCTTATCCCTTATCAGGCATATGCTCTGGAGCTGATTAAGTGTTTTGACGAGATAACATTTTGTCATGTACCACGTATAGAGAATCACGTGGCCGATGCATTAGCGACACTGGCTTCAATGTGGCAAGTCAGATTTATCAATGAAGATCCAGTGATCAGTATCGGAAGAAGGACTGAGTCGGCCTATTGCCAGGTCATCGAAGAAGAATCAGACAGCAAACCTTGGTTTCATGATATTTTGAACTTCCTAAAGAATCAAGAATATCCGGCCAATACCTCCGTTCTTGATAAGAAAACTCTACGAAGGCTGTCAGCCAAGTTCTTCATCAGCAACGGTGTACTGTACAAGAGGAATCATGATATGGTTTTGTTAAGATGTGTCGATAGGAGAGAAGCAGATTTGTTAATCCACGATATTCCTGAAGGAGCTTTTGGCACCCATTCCAATGGGCATGCCATGGTTAAGAAGATCTTGAGGGCTGGATACTATTGGTTGACTATGGAGACTGATTGCATCCAGTATGCTAGGAAATGCCATAAATGTCAGATCTATGCAGACAAAATGCATGTTCCTCCTACTCTGTTGAATGTACTGTCATCACCTTGGTCGTTCTCTATGTGGGGCATTGATATGATTGGGGCAATTGAGCCTAAAGCGTCTAATGGTCACCGCTTCATTCTGGTGGCTATAGATTACTTTACCAAGTGGGTGGAAGTCGCCTCTTATGCAAACGTAACTAAGCAAGTCGTTGCTCGTTTCATTAAGAACAATATCATTTGTCGCTATGGGATTCCAAGCAGGATCATAACTGACAACGGAACCAATTTGAATAACAGAACCATGAAGGAGTTGTGTGATAACTTCAAGATTGAGCACCATAATTCTTCACCATATCGTCCAAAGATGAATGGAGCGGTCGAGGCAGCGAATAAAAATATCAAGAAAATCCTTCAGAAAATGGTCAAAACATACAAGGATTGGCATGAGATGTTGTCGTATGCCCTACATGGATATAGAACGACCGTCAAAACATCAATAGGGGCAACCCCGTTTTCGTTGGTATATGGAATGGATGATGTCCTCCCCATAGAGGTGGAAATACCTTCGCTGAGGATATTAATGGAGACAAAGCTTGATGAAGCTGAGTGGATTCAAGAGAGATATGACCAGTTGAATTTAATTGATGAGAAGCGCCTAACAGCTATGTGTCATGGTCAGTTGTATCAGAAAAAGATGAAGAGAGCATTTGACAAAAAAGTCTGCACTCGAGAATTCCGAGTAGGTGAGTTGGTACTTAAGAAGATCTTGCCGTCGCAAAGAGACGCCCGTGGAAAGTGGGCGCCTAATTATGAAGGTCCATACATAGTTAAGACAGTATTTTCAGGAGGATCTCTTTTCCTCACGACTATGGACGGTGAACAGCTTGCACATCCTGTGAATACTGACTCGGTGCGAAAGTATTATACTTGAGGCAATGACACCTATGTGATATCCAGGAATCCCCAGAGAAGATCAAGTCAACTACAGCTAGAGTCCCTAGTCATTAGGGTTATTGGTCATTGAACACAATGTAACTTTTGATAAATTGCCATTTTGTTGCATTTGTAATACTTCTTGGGACTCTGCTATTTGGCAAGTCACCATTTTTCAATATCAGCTTTTGAATCATCTCTTGCTTAGTACGCTTCCATTTCTTTATTTCTACAAATTTCTTAGTCATTTTCACTTGATTTTTGAAAACGAAAATTTCTAAGAAAACACAAAGATGAACTAAGTTCTACTCTGGAATCAAGTCAATTTGTGCAAGGAAAGTTTAGTGGTACTATTTTTTGGCATTGGATTTGCCACCCCCAATGAAAAGAAGACTGCCCGGTTGCCCTTGATGTTTTGGTCTCGGGGTGTTGGCTCGTGTCGTCCTTGCCTCTTTCCTGTTTGCGTCGTTCGCACCGTTTCAAGCATATAGCTAAGCATATGCATCATAGCCCAACATCTTTGCTCTGTTTGCTTGCGGTCTTTTGCCGTGTTTGTCTTTATCTCCCCTGCGAAGTAAAAACATTCCCGGTTTGCTTTGTATCGTGCTTGCTCGGTCTTAACCTCTGCGCGCTAGATTTGAATCTTTAAAAATCTTTTTCTATTCCCCAAGAAGTTTAACTTTAAAGGATTTTCAGAGGCGTTCTTGTTTGAATCGTGTCAAACTTGAACTTAGACTTTGTTTGAATTGTGTCAAGCACTGTCTACTATGTTCTTGTTTGAATCGTGTCAAACTTGAACTTAGACTTTGTTTGAATCGTGTCAAGCACTGTCTACTGTGTTCTTGTTTGAATTGTGTCAAACTTGAACTTAGACTTTGTTCGAATCGTGTCAAGCACTATCTACTGTGTTCTTGTTTGAATCGTGTCAAACTTGAACTTAGACTTTGTTTGAATCGCGTCAAGCACTGTCTACTGTGTTCTTGTTTGAATCATGTCAAACTTGAACTTAGACTTTGTTTGAATCGCGTCAAGCACTGTCTACTGTGTTCTTGTTTGAATCATGTCAAACTTGAACTTAGACTTTGTTTGAATCGTGTCAAGCACTGTCTTCTGTGTTCTTGTTTGAATCGTGTCAAACTTGAACAGAGTCTTTGTTCGAATCGTGTCGGACACTGACCCCTTTGTTTTAAGACCGTTCTTGTTCGAATCGTGTCGAACTTGAATTGGGACCTTGCTTGAATCGTGTCAAGCATCGTCTTTTGTTTTAAAACCGTTCTTGTTCGAATCGTGTCGGACATTGAACACCCCCTTATCATGTTTCTTTTCTGGAATTGCTTTAAGTTAAGTTTCTTGGAATAAATTTTATTCAACTTTAAGACTCTTATCTGTTGCGCAGAGTTTGTCTCTGTCTTCCTGGCTTTTCTTGAAGATCCCATCTTGAACTCTTCAGTATAAGGATCCCCAGGAAGTCCTTGCTTGGTTGTCTGTCCTTTTGGTCTGAGCCCTCGTGATCAGGTTTTTCTTTCTGGTTTCATATCCAGGAAGAGTGTGGTTTTGTTTTGTCCCCAATAGTCCATCTCCCTGGACCTTTCCTCAGGGGGTACTGTTTTTTTGTTTTTCCCCAGTGTTCCTTTGGAGTCTCCCCAGCGAGTCTCTTTTGTTGGTTGGTCTGTATCCCCGGTGAGCTTTTCCCATGGATATTGTACCTGTCGTCCTTCCCCAGTGAAGCTCTCTGGTCTTTTTGCTTCCTGTTTGCCCCTTGGTGTCTTGTTGTGTCTGCTTTTTTTTCTTGCATCCTCTTGGCATCATGTTTGTTACATTGCATGTGTGTGCATCTGAGGGTAAAATTTTCGGTTATCTGTATTTAAATATCCTTCACAATTGATTACATGAGGATCTTCATCTCATGTCATCAGGTGAAGATATTTAAATAGGGGCAACTGTTGCACCCCAAATTTTACCCTCATCTTTTTGCTTGATGCTTTGTGTTTTATTTTTCTCTGTTTATCTTAAGTCTCTATTTATTTTTTTGTCTTGATTTATTTAGCTTTTCTTACTTCATTTATCCTATCTTAATTTAACTTTAGCATATTCTTGTTTTTATTGATTAGTAGCTTAATTAATTAATTTAGTTGTTGATTTAATTTTAGCCTAATTTGTTTAACTTTTGAGTTAATCACCTTAATTTCTAATTTCAAGATAATTTATCAATTAAATTGGGCTAATTTTTTTATTAACAATTAATAAATTTATAATTAGTTTTTAAATATATAACATTGAGTTTAAATGTAATGAACTAATTGTCATTAAGTGCTTGGAGAACCAATACGCTTGTTCTTTTCCACTTGATCTTTGGATTAGAAAATGAACACCAATGACCAATAGAAAGCAAGTATGGCTATGTTGACTTTTCAACCCAATCCTCAACCAATGAAGAAACAACATGTGGCGTATAACAAAACCAAATGAACCAAGTTGTTTTTTCCCTTGTCCATGCTCACGAACTCAGAATGGAAGAAGAAATTCAAGCAAATGCAAACACATCAAATCGTTCAAACCACTTCAATTCAATCCTTGGCGCGCTATGTTCAAATTGAAATCCTCCAAGAAGCAATTCCATTTCAAGCTCTCAACTGTGTGGTTCATAAAAGTTGGTTCTGAGGATTTACCGAATTCAGCATTTAACCTGTCACCACCTGCAATACGCTCCACGCCATCTCCAACCTTTGCTTCATTTGTTATCTCTCTATATGACATCGAGTAAGGTGTTCTGAAGCCATACACGAAATTGTGAATTGGCCCTGTGATTCTGAAGTGTTGCAGCGGATTTGTCTCCAAGATTCAGACCAACATTTGAATTTCAAAAAAGAGACGTTGGCTCCAATCCCTACTCAGCCCTCCATATGTTTGATATTGGGACTCACCCAAGCTCTTTGGATCAGCCTATAAAAAGGGCTCGTTTCTACACATCAAGACATCAAGAACATTTTCTCACAAAAATACTCAAAATCCTTTGAAGTTCCTTAAGCTCTAAGCAAGCAATCTGAAGGGTGTTCTTGGAGTGCTTTTGAAGAGAAACAATCAACATACTTGAAGACAGTGGATACCCCTCCATTTGGTATCGTTTTCTATTCCTCTTGTCAACTTGCTCATTTAATATCTTGATGTCATACGCATTTTTGCTATCATTCTACATATGTGTCTTGTCAATACTTGCCTCAATATGTTGATTATAGGTTCATAGTTTATTGTCATATAGTAGATTATTTTTTTGATATGATACTTGTGTATGCCTTGGTGTTAAGCGATATTACCTTTGGTTTTGTCCGTTGAAAGAAGGTTCTCATTGTGATATTACTGTCAAGTTTGATGTTGATTTTGTTGGTCTTGTATGAGCTTAAACATGATACTGAGACAAGAAGACTCATGAACCTCTGTCCCTCTTTGCAATCCTTATATGCTCATAACTTGTGGACTGGATGAATCTATCTTTTCCTCTAAATTAGTATTGTTTTCATTCCTTGTATATATGATCATTTCGTATGACCAACTCATGAACATTTGTCTTTCTTTGAATTTTTGATGTGCTTTTTAGGTTGTAGAATGTTTGAGCTTATCTATCTTTATTATTGATTTAATATTTGTTTGGGGTTGTCAAGTATTGTGGATGTTTGCAGTTTGAGGTTGATAGGTTTTGTTCGCATTTGTATGCCTCATTGCTTTGTCATTGTTGATGACTAGAGTTTGGTTTGTTTAGATTGTTAGCTCTGTAAGCTACTGACTAGGGTTGCATCTTTTTGGAATGACTCTGTTTTAATATATGTTTGGGGACTATGTTTATGAATGATTGAACTTGAATGCGTTGCTTTGAGTTGTTCTTCTCATATGCCTTCAATGCTTTATGACCCTTGTTTCTCCATATTGTACGCGTAAAACCATTATGATCGACTGTTAGCTTCAGAAAGTTAGGTTTGTGTGATATCATGATGTTGTCCTCTATGTTAACACTGCATTCTTGATGTGTATACTAGCCTTATTGGTGATTCTAACATGTTTCCTAAATTATGCCTTTATGAAATCATGATTTAGTCCATATATGTGGGATAAATGTGTTGCTTAATTGTTACCTAATTTGGTTTTCATTAAGTTATATGCTATTGTCTATTTTAAATGGTACCACTTTAATGAGTTGGTTTGTTATATTATCTTGTAGCATGTCCTATACTTGTATACATGTGTTTGCCTTCGACCATCATGATGTTGGTGTACTTGTCACTATGTTTGTACCACTTGGGTGTATGTTTGACTTTCTGCTTGTAATTCAGTTTGTTATCTATTCTTGACTTGGAATGTCACTGTCATGATATGTGCCTCATAATGTATTAAATGCTATGAACCCAAATAATTTTCCTTGACCTTATATGTGCTTGGTCTGCCCTAACCTACCTCATGTGTGTTTACATGTTGAATTCTTAACTTTGTCAATCACTTGATTTTCATTCCAATACTTCCCTGCTGCCCTCCATTAAGTGTATTAAATCTTAAGACTGTTTTGATACATAAACTAACTCAATTTGCCATTTGGAACTATGAGCTACGTGTCTGTTTGTTAGTTGCATTTCAGGATGTTTTGAGTAAACTTCCTTTAACATGCTGCTGCTATGGCTATGTTAGTTTTTATTGCTTTGTGCATTCAGGTGTTTGCTGTTTTGATGTCCAATATGTATGATAAAGCATTTAATTGGTTTTTACATAAATAGCCATTCTTGGGTTTGAAATGTTAACTGTTGCTGCAGTGCTTGTTGGCCTATGAATTTTGTTATCTTGTAGGGTATCTTGTCTCATGAGCTGCATGTCTTGATAAATTCTGTTGTTTAAAAATTATGAACCAAATGTCTTTGAGCAGTATGTGCACATGTTTTATTTAAAGTTCTATGGACTATTCACCTTGTCCCTTGAGTCTCAACTATCTTCTAGTGAAGCATCTGTCATAAGTACATCAGTATCATGTTTATTTTTGCAAATTGAGTGATTAACTTTTGACTTGTAGTTGGTCTTGTGCCCACTTGATACCATGCCTCTACTTGAAATGTCTGTACTAACTGAACTGGTGGTATGTTTGTTTCTTAAGTTTAGAAATTTGTCATAAGGATTGAAAACTGCTGAATTTTGATTGGTATCTATAGTCTTGGTCTGTACTTACGATCCACATATTGTTTTGCAATGCTGCCTGCTAACTTGCGATGAGATTAATTTATAAGCTATGCTACCAACATGATTCCATGCTTGCCATGCCTGCCCATGATTGTTTCTTCTGATATGTGTATTATTAATCTTAGTGAATGGTTTGTCCATTAATCTATTACCACTTATTTGAAATCATCATGCTTTGATTATTTGCTCTACCTTGCTTTGATTCACTAGTTTGTTAAATTAAGTGCCTTGGATGTTTAAGTTGTTGTTAAAGTGATGACTGTTGTAGGATCTGTTTCTGTTTTCAAAGCATGACAGTATGTATGATGAGTTTTTTTGTTCTCATTATTCATGATCTCATAAACAACATGTTTAGAATGCCTTAGGATTGTTGGGTTAATGCTGTTGTTATTTCTATTTTACCATTGTAAGTATGGATACTGCTGTGTTTTACATATTTGGGAATTGATGACTGAAACTTGAATTTTATGTTGTCATTGTTTGTTTTCCATGCCTTTGTTGTTCTTCTCATGAATTATTTGATCAAGTTTGGTGACCTTGCATAGTATTTCTAAGTCTTGTATGCTGTTGATTACACACTTGCACTTGGCCTAGCTGTCAATATAATACCAAGTTTTAATTATGTCACTCTGGTATGGTTTGTGACGCCCCCAATCTATACCCCCAAATAATCATGCATTTAAAGCAATAAAAGAAAAATTCGAAATTTGATCAGAGTATATTTAAAAACATGGCATAGACGGGGAAATCACATCAATTCGTAACCAAACATACATACAACACCTGCCCATAAAGATATGCAACAGTGGGGTAGCAATCAACAGAGGAAACTTCGTTCCTTACACCCACATTTCAGAAATTAGAATTAAAGCGGAAAATCTAAAATCTGATTAACATACATCCTGTAAAAAGTTTGTCAAACATCCAGTTATACATGTACAAGCCAAAATATAATATATACATAATACATAATAATCGCCAACGGCCTCCCTAACTACCCGGTGTCACATATCAGAGCCGACCGACAAAAAGGGTGAAGACACAAAGCTTCACAAAAGACCTCCAGCAACTCTAATCTGCAATGCCTCATAGAGCATTATAAAACGAGCAGAAGGGTGAGAAAAACAACCATAATATAAATGCATATAATTATATATATCCACATAAAAATACACATATAAAGTATTCTCACCCCAACTATCAAATGCTAACACATAAAGCATATACCGATTATATTCACATAATCACATATTCACTCATAATACATATGTTTATACACGAAACACATCATCCATAATTCCATGCATGTAACACGAATGCACATCAATTCACCAATACCATCACAAATTCCACACATAATCAAACAATCAGACTATGCTTCATACAAATGCACAGAGACCGACACAACGACTCTATGCAAATGCCATGCGGTACCGACTCCAAATATTTCTCATCTCTAGTTCACTCAGGAACTCTGCTGGAACCATCGCTCGTTACATCACTGTAACTCCCCGTCGGGCCTACGATGTTCACCCCGTCGCTTGCAGTCCTCCTTGCATGAGGCTCACGACGTTTATGGATCGCTTGCAGTCCTTCTTATCTAAGGCTCACGATCCGATCGCTTGCAGTCCTCCTTACATGAGGCTCGCGATCATCTATAACCACCTTTTCAGTCCTTCTTACATAAGGCTCACGGTGTTATAGCAGATTCTCTCAGGAATCAAACCGCCACTCAGGACGTCACAACAATGCGTATCATGATGCTTGGCATACAAGAACTCATGACAAACAATGCATTTTCACACATATATGCAACCATAAACATGCATATATAATCAAATACAACTCGTTGCATTTATTTGCCTTTCGGCCACAATTCATTACCACAACATGTCATCACAAGTATTTCCATCACACAACAGCACATGGCATAATACACATCAATTATGCACACTTACAACGACAACAGTCGACAATCGACACTATTCACTTTTCCCGACATAATTAAATCGGCTAACAAATTCCAAAACATCATAATCACCAAGTACAGTTCAATACCTTTCCAACGACACCAAGAATGTCAAAATCAGATAAACGGAACAAAAGTTACGGACTAAACAAGAAAAGACATCGCAAAAAAAAACACATTCTGCACCCTTGCTGGCCATACGCGTATTGCCCTCAGCCATACGCGTATTGCCTTACCCCATACGCGTATTGCCTATTTTCCTTCATTGCCATACGCGTATTGCCCTCAGCCATACGCGTATTGCCCTACCCCATACGCGTATTGCACTACCCCATACGCGTATTGCACTGCACCATACGCGTATGGGCAGCGAAACCCAGAATTTTTCCTGCTGCGTTGCTGTTACAAATTTCACATCCAAAACCCTCCAAATCATCAACCAAACTCAGAAAAATACCAATTTGATGTACAACAACATATATCTTTCATGTATCAACAACAAGAAACCAGAAAAACATCATTTCCGACACGATTAAATCGAATTCTAACACTTTCTACCAAAAATGGGTTTTGAAGTACTTTTCATATAATTCAACAAAACAACAAACAAACACATACACAATCATACACATGTATAAGATAATTGAATTTCGCACCCTTACCCGATTAATCGATTCCTAGAACTTGATTTTCTTTGATTTCCTCTTTTTTCTCTCTTTTTCTCCTTTCCTCTTCTTTTCTTCTCTTCTTCTTCTTCTCTTACTATTTTTCTTTCTTTTACTAACTTAATAAAATACACCCAAATGCCCAAAATACCCCTACACTCAATTTCCTCGCAAATGACCCCAAAACGCGATAAAACATATTCACGATGAAAAATAACATATTTTCACATAAAAGTCAAAAATAAAAAAATAATCAAAAACGACTCAATTAAATAAAAATACTAAAACTGGGGCGTTACAATTCTCCCCCACTTGGAAATTTTCGTCCTCGAAAATAAACGAGACGAACCACTCTGGATGCGACTCTCGCATCTGACCAACAAACATCAGGCCTACCAAAAAGGCACACCACGAATAACACAACTGACAAACCACCTTGCTAACCTTAAACACAACGATAACACGACAACGACGACAACAACGACAAGATGCAAAGCCCATACAATGCACTTGACGACCAACCCACAACTCAAGGAATACGCAAAACACAACTCACAGGCTCACTCTTGAACCGAAACACAACAGGACCGTTACCGCCACCGTAGGTAACACTCCTCTAATTCCCCATACAGAAATTAGCTCTTCGCACTCGAACCACCACAATGGAAACGAGACAATAACCCAAACAAGAACATAAAGTTCCACGACACCACACGGTCTCAACAACATCTACAAAACCAGAACACCAACATCCTTGTCACACAACCATACCACAACACCGCTACGATTCACCAATCGAACATAAAACCAAAACATCCCCCAACTTAGCAACACATGGATACTATCAAAACCTTTCTCCTAACACTGCCACTCTGAAACATCCAATGATCTCATCATTCCTACAGATTTCCAATGTTCAACCTAAGAACTCTTACAAGTCGCACACACATATACGAAACGTGCCACATCACGCTCCCGCTGCGCACTCTGATGACTCGTAACCATCTAAACCACCAATATCTCTCCCAAGGTCTAACTCTTTCACAAACTTTCCATAAACTATTGTTCACTTTTAATATTCTACCTCGCATTCTTTCGCGTTATCTCGTACACCAGATACAAGCCTCTGTACTGCTCAAACCATTCTAATACTCGGACCACCAAAACAGCCATTCATAGAAACTTTCATCTTAAATCCTCAGACACCGCAATAACTCTTCTCAACTTCTAACCACTCTCGTTGTCTCTATACCTTCAGACCAAACCAGTACTCAACATTCTTATAATTACCAAGCACTTCGAATCTAGAATCATAAAGATAATACTCCCAAATTTTCAAACACAATACAACCGCGACTAATTCCAAATCCAAAATAGTATAGATCCCTTCCCGAATCCTCAAATGTCGGCAAACATAAGCCACGACTTACTCTCTTATTTTAACACACCGACTACTCATCAAAACGCATCCCACACAATCGACTTCACCTTTGCAAGTCAACTGAAGTAACCAAACACTAGTCTTGGAAAAAGTCTTCCATACCCTTCAGTAATAACCAACAACAGTCCAAAAAGTTCCCAATCGCCTTTACCAACTTCGGAGCCTCTCCTAGTAACACCACATCTACTTCCGAGGATAACAATATAACTCGTTACACAAGTCGATTAAAGCCTCAACTCAAGCAAATCACTACTCTTATCAAACATCCCAACAATTGTAATTCTAATCCACTCAACCAAACCATTACAGTTACCTAATCCCAAAAATGAATACTTAATCTCATTCGTCATCTTATACCACTGTCCGTAATCCATACACAATCCCTTCTATTGATAATCCAAATTCCAACCTATTACAACACCCAACCAAAAAGATCTCTTAATGATTTCCCAAGTTAACCACCTACCAGAACCTCTAATCCATCTCATCTTTTGATATAAGAATCTTCATTGCCACAACAAAACAATCTATAGCCCACTCTTTCCATTTCAAGTAATCCGTTTCGCACCACTATCAAGCCGGAAAGACACGTCCATACATCCAACATAACTCCCGTCTGCTATCAACAAGAGATTAAGGGTGATCAGTTCCTCAATTTGTCAATAGACAGCCGACAATCATGATGAAGCATAAACCGTCTCCACCCAACCATAATAGCATTCCTTACATCCTATACACAAAACTACCTAAGGCACAAATCCATAGTTAACACAAACCTTACTTCTACATCCCTTCTTGAACCAGAAATCACACATATAATCCTGTAATTCACAATCCACTGAGCTAGCGCTTTACACCATCCCAAGAAGACAACACAAATTCAAACACTTCACGCACTCACACGAAATAAACGAATGAGTCGTCCCAATATCAATAATAGCAATTAAAGGCGTAATAATAAAACAAGTACCTTAATCAAACGGTCTGCAACAGTAGCCTCAGTTCCTGCCAACGCACAAGTCTCCCCACCAACCTAAGCTTGTTTTGGTTCTGTACACCTCGTGCTAATATGACCTATTTTACCGCAGTTGAAACACTTCATCCCATAGTCCTTACAATCAACTGCGACATGTCCCTTACGTCCACAATTGATGCATTTCAGTTTATTCTTCGCACAATCAAACTGAAGATGTCCTTCTTTACCACACTTGTAACATCTCGGAGGATTAGACGTTCCCCCATCACTTGCCTTTCTCTCAAAATTACCCCTATGTTTACCATCGTCAGCGGGTGTCACATAAGGACTACCACGAGACTGTTGTTTCCCTTTTCTGTCATTCACACTTTTATAGTGAGCCGAACGAGCCTTACAATCTTCTTCATAAATCCTACAACAATCAACCAAGTCAGCAAACCTTCTAATCCTTTGGTAACCGATTGCCTGCTTGATTTCAGGACGCAATCCGCTTTCATACTTCACACACTTGGAAAATTCCGCAGTAGGTTCAGCATAATGTGGATAAAACTGCACCAGCTCCACGAACTTAGCAGTATACTCAACAACAGACCTATTACCTTGGTTTAATTCCAAAAACTCTATCTCTTTCTTTCCTCGAACATCCTCGGGAAAATACTTCCTCAGAAACTCTCGGCTAAACACTTCCCAAGTGATCTCTTCTTCCTCCACAGCTTCCAACACCTGACGAGTACTGACCCACCAATCATCAGCCTCATCATGTAACATGTGAGTACCCAGCCTCACCTTGTGATCATCTTCACAATCCATTACTCGGAAAATCCTCTCAATCTCTTTCAACCAAATCCGTGCACCATCCGGATCATGTTTCCCTTTAAAGATCGGCGGCTTATTCTTTCTAAACTCATCATTTCCTGCAGCATTCGGTGCACCCTGCACAGCTCGTGCCATAGCCTCCATTGCAGCAGCCAAAGCAGCATCGTTCCTACCAGCCATATTCTGTTCATCCCCAATAACAGCAACAATGGTTAAACAAACAGCTCACCGAACCACAAAGACCAGCAAGGACAGACACAACAGACACAAACTGACACGGACTGGCTCTGATACCACTTAATGTGACGCCCCCAATCTATACCCCCAAATAATCATGCATTTAAAGCAATAAAAGAAAAATTCGAAATTTGATCAGAGTATATTTAAAAACATGGCATAGACGGGGAAATCACATCAATTCGTAACCAAACATACATACAACACCTGCCCATAAAGATATGCAACAGTGGGGTAGCAATCAACAGAGGAAACTTCGTTCCTTACACCCACATTTCAGAAATTAGAATTAAAGCGGAAAATCTAAAATCTGATTAACATACATCCTGTAAAAAGTTTGTCAAACATCCAGTTATACATGTACAAGCCAAAATATAATATATACATAATACATAATAATCGCCAACGGCCTCCCTAACTACCCGGTGTCACATATCAGAGCCGACCGACAAAAAGGGTGAAGACACAAAGCTTCACAAAAGACCTCCAGCAACTCTAATCTGCAATGCGTCATAGAGCATTATAAAACGAGCAGAAGGGTGAGAAAAACAACCATAATATAAATGCATATAATTATATATATCCACATAAAAATACACATATAAAGTATTCTCACCCCAACTATCAAATGCTAACACATAAAGCATATACCGATTATATTCACATAATCACATATTCACTCATAATACATATGTTTATACATGAAACACATCATCCATAATTCCATGCATGTAACACGAATGCACATCAATTCACCAATACCATCACAAATTCCACACATAATCAAACAATCAGACTATGCTTCATACAAATGCACAGAGACCGACACAACGACTCTATGCAAATGCCATGCGGTACCGACTCCAAATATTTCTCATCTCTAGTTCACTCAGGAACTCTGCTGGAACCATCGCTCGTTACATCACTGTAACTCCCCGTCGGGCCTACGATGTTCACCCGTCGCTTGCAGTCCTCCTTGCATGAGGCTCACGACGTTTATGGATCGCTTGCAGTCCTTCTTATCTAAGGCTCACGATCCGATCGCTTGCAGTCCTCCTTACATGAGGCTCGCGATCATCTATAACCACCTTTTCAGTCCTTCTTACATAAGGCTCACGGTGTTATAGCAGATTCTCTCAGGAATCAAACCGCCACTCAGGACGTCACAACAATGCGTATCATGATGCTTGGCATACAAGAACTCATGACAAACAATGCATTTTCACACATATATGCAACCATAAACATGCATATATAATCAAATACAACTCGTTGCATTTATTTGCCTTTCGGCCACAATTCATTACCACAACATGTCATCACAAGTATTTCCATCACACAACAGCACATGGCATAATACACATCAATTATGCACACTTACAACGACAACAGTCGACAATCGACACTATTCACTTTTCCCGACATAATTAAATCGGCTAACAAATTCCAAAACATCATAATCACCAAGTACAGTTCAATACCTTTCCAACGACACCAAGAATGTCAAAATCAGATAAACGGAACAAAAGTTACGGACTAAACAAGAAAAGACATCGCAAAAAAAAACACATTCTGCACCCTTGCTGGCCATACGCGTATTGCCCTCAGCCATACGCGTATTGCCTTACCCCATACGCGTATTGCCTATTTTCCTTCATTGCCATACGCGTATTGCCCTCAGCCATACGCGTATTGCCCTACCCCATACGCGTATTGCACTACCCCATACGCGTATTGCACTGCACCATACGCGTATGGGCAGCGAAACCCAGAATTTTTCCTGCTGCGTTGCTGTTACGAATTTCACATCCAAAACCCTCCAAATCATCAACCAAACTCAGAAAAATACCAATTTGATGTACAACAACATATATCTTTCATGTATCAACAACAAGAAACCAGAAAAACATCATTTCCGACACGATTAAATCGAATTCTAACACTTTCTACCAAAAATGGGTTTTGAAGTACTTTTCATATAATTCAACAAAACAACAAACAAACACATACACAATCATACACATGTATAAGATAATTGAATTTCGCACCCTTACCCGATTAATCGATTCCTAGAACTTGATTTTCTTTGATTTCCTCTTTTTTCTCTCTTTTTCTCCTTTCCTCTTCTTTTCTTCTCTTCTTCTTCTTCTCTTACTATTTTTCTTTCTTTTACTAACTTAATAAAATACACCCAAATGCCCAAAATACCCCTACACTCAATTTCCTCGCAAATGACCCCAAAACGCGATAAAACATATTCACGATGAAAAATAACATATTTTCACATAAAAGTCAAAAATAAAAAAATAATCAAAAACGACTCAATTAAATAAAAATACTAAAACTGGGGCGTTACATGGTTCATTTACGATTCATGATTGCATTTAAAATGATGCTTGCTTTTGTTTTCTACTCACCATGTCCATATTTTGAGTGTTTGTATGTTAACTTGATGGCATGCTGGCTATGTGGTTGGTTCCTATTTCCTTCGAATTTCAATTTTGTTCATGTTTGGTTGGAAGTTCAGTAAGTTAAGTTGGTATGTTACATGCTTGAACAAGTATGTGATTCTGTTTCGAAACAGAAGTGTTTTTTTCTTCAAACTGATTTCATGCTTGAACCTTGGATTTTTCCTCTGTTCTTTTCTTCATGATGCAATTAACAAGTTATTAAAGGATGGTTTCATTATATTCTGCATATAGAATGATCCAGTAGGGTTTTTTATCTCATGATTAAGGAAAGTTTGATGTTTGGCCTGCGTATAATACGATGACGGTTTGTATGTTGCACTGTTTCCCCTTTCCATGATTGATCAAATTTGGCTGAACTTGGTTCTTGGTCTTGTAATGTTGTTAAATAACCATGCCTAATTTGATGTCATCTGTTACTGCTACTGGTCCATGTGCATTCGCATGTTTTTCTTTTAATATTTTCTTTGGCTTCGTTTGGCTTATGTATTATTTGAATGGTGTAATGAACGGATGAAACACGCCGTCCCAACGGTCACACACTTGCACTTAAACGCCTTGCCAACCCTTGGGACTGGGGTTCGAATCCCCCTCGCCCCAGTCCTTTTATTTATTTTCCTGTTTCTCGCTTGTTTTTTCAAATATATATTCATGCTATCATTTATTCATTAGCGCGCGCATCTAGCTCAGTTGGTTATGATTTGCTTGTTTGGTTCAAAGGGACGTGGGTTCAAGTCCCCACGGCTGCATTTCCTTTTTTATCACTTATCACCTTTTTTTTTTCTTCTAATTATTTTATTTCATTTCTCTTTTTTTTTGCTTTCATTTTCTTTGTTAAGACCTTGCCTATATAAAAGGGATTGGTAAAAATATTAATTTTAAGACTTTATTCTTAATTGAGTTTAAACACTCATTTTTGTTTTGTTGCATTTTTCTTTTCCATTATGTCATAATATATCTAATGTGTTTGATCATTATATGTTCAATTCCCACTTTGCTTTGACATCTTGATTTTCATCTTAATCTCATATTTGTATTCTTGTCTTTTATGTCACCTTTGAACATTTTTGATCTTGAAATATTATTAAATTGACTTGTTTAATTGTTAAGATAATATATTCATGTTGTTTGGCCATATGTTTGATTCTATATGAATATTACCATGCTCTAAATATCATATTTCATATCACTTCTCTATGTTTGTCTTCATAAAGATTGAAACATTTTGATTTGTTCTTGTATGTCATTTCTATATGTTTGTCTTCCTAAAGATTGAAGCATATTTGGTATACTCTTTTATCATATCCATCTTATCCACATCTTTGTCATAAACATATTGCCATCCTCCTGCTTATGTTGTTTTGTCTTTATCATGTCTTAACTTTCATCTTTATCTTTATTATTTTATCAATTTTCCCCTATTCCAAAGGAAGGTTAAATAGTGTTGACTCTTAAAGTCATAGCCCCCATCTTAACCTAAGTAACCTCTTAGGAAGAAACCTTATTTCTAGGCCTCATCAGAGCCATAGAAATTATAACTAGCTTTAGGAGAGAGTTCCTCAACTCTTAGTGGTATTCATCATAATGAATTTATCACTTTCCCCTCCTAACTAAACTTCAACATAGGTCCATTACAACTAGACTTAGAGAGTTCTTAAACTCTACAATGAGCTTGTACTCATTTCCCCTCTGAATATTGGCCATAGTCAATAATTCAGTAGAAGTAGAACTACGCATACTCTGATTCTATTCCCGAGGATACGTAGGCATAAAGTGCGATGCTTTATCGAGTATACTTAGATACTAACCCCTAGTGTTTCAACCTTAGCATAGAACCCTTTAGCAAACATAAGATAACATTAACAAGAGGCTCCCGTAGAGTACTACGGACGTTTAGGGTGTTAATACCTTCCCTAGGCGTAACCAACCCCCGAACCTTAGATCTTTCCCTTTAGGTTTTTCTAATGATCTTGAACCTTTCCTTTGGATAAATCAAAGTCGGTTGTAAAAGAAAATGATGCAAGTTAATTAATAGCTTGTTATCCGATTTTCACCGCAACACTAGCCAAACATGGCATTGCATATGGAGCGCCAACAAGCAGCATAACATCACTTCATGATGAACAACTTCAACATTGTGCAAGCATATCAAGCAGTCATGCTAGGGAATATGCGCATCAAGCAAGAGCAGCTCCGGCAAATTCAGATCTCTCAAAATGCCTGAGGCCAAAGCAGAAGCGGTCAGCTAAGACATGAACAACAAGGACAATATCATAGAGGATTTGGTCGTGGTAGCACGCAGTAGCATTCATACAGGTTCTATCTTTCCTTTTTCCACCTTTTATCAAAACATTGAGGACAATGTTTGGTTTAAGTGTGGGGGGGAGGGGGAGGGGGGACTTTACCACTTTCTATTTTTACTGCTTTCTAGTTAGGTTTATCATTTTAAGTTTGTTGCATTTAGTTAGGATTTTATCATTGCATGTGTTTGAAGAGTCTTTAAGTCTAGTTTTATGTTGTTTATTGATTTTTCCCACTTTCTTGAGCCATACCGGAATATTTTGACTTTGAAAACAATTCATTCTTCTTTGGTTTTGGTGCGCATATGAAATTAAGGTTAAATTTTGGAAGCTTGGGAAAAATTCATAATATCGATATCGTTCTAACACCTTAGATCTCTCGATTATGGGAATCATTTTGAATACTTGTTATAATGTAGCCCTAGATGTCCGCTCTTTGATAGTCCTTGATTCGTCTTATGAGTAATCATCACCTTCTGAATTACCACTAAGTAAGCAGACTGATGCAAATAGGTGAATGATCCCGTTCTTAAAAGAAAAAGAAAGATATTTGAAAAGGAATCCGCCTTCTAAGTTAGGTGACCCTCACCCGGTTATTTAACCTAACGGTAGTGAAACCTCTAAGAGCAATAGATATATGTCTGTGTTATATAAGAAAATTGTAAAACTGTGACATAATATGGATCATAATCACTAACAGGTCTACTTACCGTGTGTGTACAGATACCGGCCTTAATGTGATTGCTCTAGATCGAAACAGAGAGGAAAAGGAGGGATAGGCAAAATAGACTTAGGTATAACAAGATGATTTGAATTGGTTCATATAGGAGAGAGACTTATGACCGTCCTTTTGGGGGATTGTGTTCCTACGATACCCTTAGTGTGAAGACTAGTACCTATCGATATAATTTGACCAAAGTTGAAATGTGTGGCCTGAAATGAATACTCTTTCATTGTTTTAATATTCATAGGTCTTACGTGCTACGAACCTTCAAGAATATTTTCCATGTATGTAGAAAATTGCTTGAGGACAAGCAATGGTTTAAGTGTGGGAGATTTTGATAACACCGAAACACACTGCATATTTGGCTCGACTCGCACATGTTTTATTGTCATTTTGCTTTTATTTTTAGTGTTATGCAGGTGTTTTGTCTGTATTTCAGGTACCTACTGAATTGATATCCATTATGCGAAGAAACGAGGCGAATTGGACGAAGAATGGAGAAAAAAACGTATTTTGCACTCACGGCGTACATCATGGCGTTTGCCACAGAGGTAGTCGTGACGTGGCTAATGTGCCCACATCCCAATGGCTACAAAGATAGGGTCTGCGTATTTTGGGCATGAGACGTTCGCCACAGGGAGTATGGCGCTCGCCATCCCTTGTAAACACGAATCAGTCATGGCAGTTGGAGAATAGTCATTCCACTTCTCCCTTTTTCCTCTCACACGAACCCAACAACCTCAACTTCTTTTCCAAGGTCTTGTAACACTATAAATACATGTTAGAACTCACTTTTGGGGGCATCCAAGCTTAGCACAACTTAAGTCATATATTTACCTTTTTAAGCTTTAATTAATCACATTGGTGAGTTATTGCATTGTTCTTGTATTGAGTTTGGAGCATTTTATTTTGTAGCAATTAATCTTGCCAGCATTTACGTTACCGTTCAAGTTTTCAATCAATTTACTTTGTACCAGATTCAAGTCTCTGTTAGGAGCAGGTTTTTATTATTATCATCATTTATTCAATTCCTTTTGTCTATTTACTTTATATGCATGCTCGTTATTCTCTTGTTTACTATAATTCCGAAGTTTAATTTATCAATTGCATGTTCCAAATTTTAATTGATATGTCTAATATGTTTAATTTTAAGTTTCAATCAAATGCTTTATTTTTCACCATGAATATGTCCGGCTAAGCTGTTAATGCTGGAATGTGAGGACCTTCGATTGATGATACTCTACCTGGTATTCCTTTAGAGTTACTTTTGGGGATGTTTTGATTTTATTTCATTTTTTCTGGAGTTCAAACTGATTGGTTACTATGCGAGTAGAACCATAAATACGCCGGGTAAGATCGAAATTCGTCCGGTACTTAAGATTAAATATGTTTAGTTTTTTATTTATAAACATCGCGAGAGCACTTTATTAATTAATTAGGAGAGTTTAATATTTATTGAAAGTGATTTTAAAACTATTTTCGAACGCGTTGATTGAAGTTGTGAAAAGTACATAAGAAGAGGGGTTGATTTGTGTTTCGCGTTTTCTTATTATTTAGCTTCTGATCAGAGTTTCAGAATCAGAACTGGTGTTCAAATTCTGAGTTAATTCAGTTGGCAACTGATACAACTGAAGTAAATAAAATAACAGCAGAAGACACAAAAGATTTATATTGGTTCCTCATCTAACTTAGAGTAGTACAATCCCTTTGCCTCACAAGAGCTTTTCATTATAACCACTTCATGATTACTGCATAAGACTTTTACAACTGGTCAGACCAAATGTCTGAGACTTCCCTTACTTAGAGCGCATATCTAAGACTTACCTTTGTTCACACCGTCAGACTGATCTGCTTGCTCATCTGCTCTCTGGTTGAGACTTTCCTTTACTTATAACACATGTGTAAGACTTTCCATTGCTCACACCATCAGACTGAGCCACCTGTTCATTTGTCTTATGGCTGAGACTTTCCTTTGCTTAGAGCACATGTCTAATACTTTCCATTGCTCACACCTTTAGACTGATCCGCCTACTCATTTGTCTTCTGGCTGAGACTTATCTTTGCTTAGAGCACATGTCTAAGACTTTACTTTTGCTCAATCAGACTGGCTGAATAAGATTTCACAGCTCAAGCACTTCAGCAATGAGACTTACGTGGCTTAAGCATCTTGGCTCAAGACTTGTTGCTTGAACCCCAATGAGACAAGACTTTTTGCACTAGCACATAGCAGGAGACTTAATCTAAACTACTGAAGGCTCAGCAGAATAGAGAACAAGGTGTACATGATGCAAGCATCAGAGGTACGGGAGATCACCATAACAAAGACCTAAAGCACTTAATATTTCTGAATATATACAAGGGTGATAAATCTTAAGGCTTTTACAATTACAACCTACAACGGAGAATCTGCCTATTACATAGAGTTGATAATTTCTTTATCTTGCTACTCCTTCAACAGAAGAATCCTTGTTAAAAATTCAGGCTTGAATCTTCAGCCATATATATAGCCTTTCCAGAAACTAGCCATTGAGAAGGTTACTTGATCAAGTGTCTTTGCTTCTGCTCTAAAGTACAAGTGGCGTTGAAGATGGATGCACAGCAGATTTCTGAATCCATTGTGTAACACGTTTAACCTTTGAGTCTTCAAGAGGTTCTGTACTAATAGAGTCGTTGGGAGTAAAAATCCATAGAATGTACTAGATTTTCTTGAGACTTGCAATACTGTAGACTCGAGCTGACAGACTGATAAGACAATACAGCAAGCTTTCAGTAGTATGGATAGTCCATAACTTTATCACCAACTCTGAATGGTACCAGAGCTGATATACAATTACTAAATGTAGAAACTCGTCTGAATGTTGAAGCCTTCACTTCAGAGTCTGCGTTAAGCCACACTTAGAAATTGTTCTTCAGACTCTTCCACTAGAAGCTAGCAATGAAGCAACTCCAAGTGTATCTTAGATAAACAGATTCTGATTATTTATGTACAAGAACCTGCATAAATAAAACACACATCAAATAAACCATTGTTCTTTTAATACTTTTGCTATCATCAAAACTAAAAGAGAAAATATCAAGAACAAATCTTGTTCTAAAAATATCCCCCTTTTTTATGATGACAAACACAAGTATTTAAAGGACAATGTTGGGAATTTAATTTTCTTTGCAACAACAGGGTATGAGGTTTGTAAGCTCCCCCTGAGTCTAATAGTTCACAGCAGAGCTTGTTCTAGTATTAAGAACTATTTCTCAAGAAAATTTAACTAGTCTTCTTAACAACATCAGGGTCTGAGGTTTGCAAGCTCCCCCTGAGTCACTTAGTTCCAAGGTTGAGTTTTGTAAGCTCCCCCTTAGTTCCATAGTTAAGAATACCAAAAGGACTGCATTTTAACTCCTTTTTGTAACACCAGAATACGAGGCTTATAAGCTCCTTCTGAGTCTCATAGGCTAAGTCAGAGGTTTGTAAGCTCTATCTTAACACTATGTACAAGAGAGTTAAAATATGTCGCCCTTTTTAACTTTCTTTGGCAACACCAGAATATGAGGTTTTTAAGCTCCTTCTAGATCTGATAGGCTAAGTCTGAGGTTTGTAAGCTCATACCCAGACCTATGTACAAAAAAGTCAAAATGTGCCCTGGGCAAGTAACAGCAAAATAAATGACCAGTATGTATTCAGTGGGTTCAGTTTCCACTTAAATGCTTACTATTATTTCTCCCCCTTTTGTCACATCGAAAAGAATAAAAAGAAAAAGAAGGAAAGAGAGAAAAAAATGTCACCAATAAATGTAACTCAGATCATCATCACAAGATCAATTTCCAATAAGCAAAAGTAAATAAGTAATAAGAGTCATTAAGGTTTGTAAAGTGCACGCATTAAAGTCTTAGTGGTCGTTATTTGTTCCAAGAATTAAACAAGAATTAAATTTAGTCGCATGGTATTCACAAAAGTTGCTATAAAAACATCTCACTCCTAAATCAATTTCATCAATCACCCATCCTAAGAATATGGAGTCAACATCTCACTTCAGAAGGAGGTTCAATACTGACTGCTTTGAAGCCTCAGAGAAGAAGAATGAAGAGATCATGGAAGAAGAAAATGAGGGAAAACAAGAGGTTCTACAACTCTCTTCCAGACATAGAAGGGGAAGAAGTGATTGATTTAGAAGATGAGGAGGTAGACTACATCAATAGAGGACGCCGTTGGGCAAGCAATTCAATGGCTAGAGATGAATTTTAGGACATATCTTGTATCTTTTTTTTTTGAAAAGTTGTAATCCGTATTTAATTAATGAAAAGTTTATTTCAAACCAATACTTCTTTATCACGCATTTACATTCCAGAATTTTACTTTAGATAATCTGAAGGTACACTTAAAAAAGTGAACATGACAGAGAAACGACAGTTAGAACAGATCAATCATAAACTCACACTAATTCAGAGAATCTTAATATATTATATTACATTACAAAGAGTCATTATTATAATGTTGATTTAATCAGGACTTAAATAATATTAAACTCAAGATAATAAATGTAATACATCTATAAAATGACTCAAGCAAGCTTTCTTCCATCATCACTTAATCTCTAAAACACCAAGATGTATAAGCAAAAGCATATCTGGGTTCCAAAGAGAGATTTCAGGAAGGCAACATTACTGAATGCAGCAACTCAAACAAATCAAAGCAAAACACCAGCTGAAGAACCTGCAAGCAAGCAGACAGCTTCAGAAGTTCTCTCCTTTTCAGTATCTTTTGTGAAGATACACAGAAGAAAGAAGTCTTCTTTATCCAGACGCAGAAACAAACTGAGGAAGGAGGCTTTGGAGTTTGCTAAGGAAGAATGACAAGATCTCTTAGACAATCTAGGCATGTCAGATGATCCTAGGGAGTTCCTTAGGAGACATCCATTAGACTAGAAAGATTTAATTGTCTTGTAATAGCTTCCTTTTTCAGTAATAAAATAAGTTGCAAACATTTGAGTTCTTTCATCTATTTCAGATACTCAGTGAACAGTACGAGTAAATATTAATCAGTTAAAACTGAACACAACCATGAACAAACTTCTGATTTTATTAATAAGATACTTAATACAAATATTTCATCAATAATACAAGGCATAACTATGCAGAAATCTAACATCAGAATCTTAGCTTCAAACTCGTCTCTTCAAATCTTGGAAGAACTAGCCTCAGAACTTATCTTAACCCCTTGTTGAACAAGTAATTAACAAATAACTCGTCCAAAAGGTATGGAGAAGGTCTTTCCCTTTTTAAAAGAAGAAATAGACCTCTTTAAATGGTCAAACATAACTTGAGGAAGATCAATCTCCAAATCTGAATTAACAAGTAGAAGCAGATCTTTTCAATATGGTCCACTTGGTCTAAAACTTGACCCTTTGGCAGTAAGTTTGAATTCAAAATTTGACTTCAAACAACAACATCAGGAAGAAGATTAGAAACCACTGATATATTAGATGGATCTACAAAGATATGCCAAGTAGGAAGATAGTGTTCCCAAACAAGAGTTCCTGGAATTTCTCCAATCTCCTCACAATTGATCACATTTGCAATCGCTTTAGAGTTTACTGTAATAGAAACACCAGTTACTCTAGACAGAATAGCATACTTAGAATTTAGCTCAACAATTGAGGCATTAATCCAAAACTTTTTGACAAGACTTGGATAAGTGAAATCACAGAGCATCTCAGAGTAGCCACTCAACCTTTGTTTAGACACAGTCTCCCAGAAGTTGAAACCAATCTTAAGAAACTCATCAAAATCTACAAACTTTTCATTGATGACAACCAACTGATTCAAATGAGGATAAACTGAAGAACTCATCTTAGGTTTGGTTTGATCAGCACGCACACAAGAAGAAGAAAAAAGAAAGAGAAGAAGAAGAAGAAGAAAAAAGAAACTGAACAATAATCTCCAAAAAAAATAAGTATCTTGTCAGAAAAGGACACAATGATGTTTCACAAGACAGGGAATAGTAACATCAAGTACTAAAAGAGAAAACATCATTACCCAAAGGTTCTTTATTTAGCAGATAATTCAATTCCACCTGATAAGTTTCACCTTTATGAAACATTAAGTATTATAAAAGCTTTTAGAATACTTTTTACTTAAACTACTATGTCAGACTGAAGGAATCCTCTTCTGAGTCTCAAAAACTGACAATTTTCAGAAGCTATCAACCATCAGAGTCTAGTAAGTCAAGACTAAGATAGAGATATCATCTATCAGTCACAAGTCTCTAAGATTCTATTTAGAACTAGCACTTTATCTTGAAACAAGAGTCATGAGTAATAGATAAATATTGAATTGTCTTCTTTAGACAGCTAACAAGCAACAGTATCAACACAAACATGAGAAAATTGTTTTCATAAATGTGACCATCATCTGGCTTGATAAGACGTTCAGTATAGACAAACACAGCAGAGTTTCCTCTTAAAGATTTCTGAAGTTCTCCTTTTTCAAAAGAAAAACTTCTCTAGAGATCTAACGAAAACTTTGCATTTATCTAAACAAATATCTTATTGAATCAAAAGATGAATCAGACAAGAACAAACATACCACAATTTTTTTTGTTCGGTCAGACTCGATTCAACATTTTTTTTTGGAATAAAAAATATTTTTTATTTTTCGAAATAATTGTTTTTTATTTTCAGTTTTTTCGGAATAAAAAAAAATTTTAAATTATTTTTTTTTCGGAATCAAATTTTTTTTCTGTTTTTTTAAATTAATTTATTTTATTTTTCAAAACAATTTTTTTTTAGAAAATGAAGAATTGTTAACTAGGATTGTTTTATGTGTTGTCGTGATGATGAAGAAAATGAGGAAACTCCAAGTTTATGTGTTGTTGATGATGATGAAATTCCATAGTTAATGTGTTGTTGTGATGATGAAAATGATAGAGTTGTTGTGATGATGATAAAAATGAGAAATTGTTAACAGAGATTGGTTTATGTGTTGTGATGATGATGAAACTCCAAGTTTATGTGTTGCTATGTTAATTGGAAGACGATGAAAATGACAAGTTGCAAACACTAGTTTATGTATTTAACATGATAATGGATTAACAATAGAACTAAATGACCAAGTGGTTGGCTACCTTGTCTTTGATCTACCGAGACTTGTGTTTGAATTTTGATGTTGGTCATTTTGGTTTTTTTAATGTTTAAATTTTGAATAGTTTAAATTTAAAAAAGATATTAAAATATAAAAGAAAAACATAGGTTGCATTAAAAAAAATACAAAACAAAAGCCATGTCAGTTAAAATCATTTTAAAAAATTAAAAATTAAAAAAAAATACATGGCAGTGCCACATATTTTTTTTCTAGTGACTGAATTTGATAATGGGCTAAAATAAGGGGATCTTTATAAGCCAGAGAGGAATCCAAACTTATTTTTACAGGGGTTTTCAAATTTCGCCTATATAGCAGGGGAAATAGGTATTAACCTGTTCAATTATGAATAGAAAAACACCAATTAACTTGTATGATTATAGGTGCGAGAGGAGGTTGATATTTGATGCCAAAGTTATTGGATCATCATGAGGATCATTCATGCATATTAGGTCAAGAGTAACACACAAGTAAGAGAGACACCACATATTTACCCAAAACCTTAAGGTGATAGGTGTATGTGTAACGCCCCGATTTGTTTAATTGTATTTATTTATTTCATTTATGTGAATTTTGTGAAATGTGTGAATTTATTATATTTTACCTGCTAATTGAGTTAATTGACTAATGTCCCTGATAGGTAAAATATTTGCAATAATTTATAATTTCTTTTTAACTTTTATTTCCTGAAATATATTTCATCGGTATGTTTATGTTTTACCGCGTTTTGAGAGCGTTTGCGAGATATTTCAGAATAGGGGTATTTTGGTCTTTTGGCGTGGGTATTTTTCATAAAATAGAAAGTGGAGAGAAAAAGAGAGAAAAGAAAGGAAAAAAGAGAGAGAGAAAAAGAGAAGACAGAAAGGAAGAGAAGGGAAAAAGAGGAGAAGAGGAAAATCGAGAATTCATCTGTTTCAAGCGCAATTAATCCGGTAAGGGTGAGAAGTTTCAATTATATCTTGCTTGTGTATGTATATGTGTTGTTTATGTATGTGTTTTGGTTGTTTTTACAATGTTTTCCTTATTGATAAATTGATGAACCATTGTCAGAAATCGATATAAATCGCGTTGTATGATTACCCTGTGTTTAGGAACAATGGTTGGTACTTGTTTTGCGGTTAAAAATGGATTTGGGGATGAAAAATAGGATTTTTGGGGGAAAATTCGTAGAAAAATTATGCAGGAAAAATTTTGGGTTTTCGTTGCCCATACGCGTATCAGGCAAGGCAATACGCGTATTGGGTTGGGCAATACGCGTATGGAAATGAAGGAATTTAGTCATTACGCGTATAGGAGGGGGCAATACACGTATTGGATTTTTAGTGGAATTTGTGGGGAAATCTATCTCTGCCCATACGCGTATCACTTTGGGCAATACGCGTATGGATGGGCGAGCGAGCAAGGCAATACGCGTATGGCTCAGGGCAATACGCGTATGGCCAGTGAGAGTGCAAAATGTTGTGTTTTCACGATTCCTTTTCTTTTTGATTCCGTAATTTGTGTTCCGATTATCCGTTTTGAACATTCTTGGTATCGTTGGAAAGCTATTGAAATGTTCTTTCTTATTAAAATGGTTTTGAGATTGTTGGCCGATTTAATTATGTCAGGAATTTGAGAATGTGTCGTTTTGTCGACTTTTACCGTTGTAATTGTGTGTAATTGATGTGTATCATGCAATGTGCTTTTGATATGGATACCATATGACTTGTGTGATGTATATGATGTGAATTCATGTGATGAAATGTTGTGATGATGGTGTGTGGCCTAAGGGCAAGAAAATACAATGTGTTGTATTTGATTATGTATGCATGATTATGGATGTGTATATGTGTGCATTTGAATGTCATGAGTCATTGTATGCCAAGCATCATGATATACATTCTTGTGATGTCGTGTGCCCTAGTGGGTGTGAGCAACGAAACGATTCCAGAGGGAATCCGCTATAACATTGTGAGCCTTATACCGAGAGGACTGAAAGCAATGATTATAGACGATCGTGAGCCTTATACAAAGAGGACCGAAAGCGATCGGATCGTGAGCCTTATACAAAGAGGACTGAAAGCGATCCATAAATGTAGTGAGCCTTATACCAAGAGGACCGAAAGCAACGGGGAACATCGTTTGCCCGACGGGGTGTTACACTAAGTAACAAGCGATGGTTCCAATAGTTCCTGAGTGAACTAGTGATGAGAAATGATGGATGGATGGTACCGCATTTGCTTAGAGTCGTTGTGTCGGTCTCTTTGCATTTGCATAAATCAATAATGGATTGATTATGTGTGGAAAATCATGAATTGATTGAGTGTGTATTGAGATTTATATTTGAATTGGTAAATGGAGGTGCATATGTGATAAATGCATTGGTTGTTGATGATATGTTTTATGTATAGCCGTGTGCTAGGTTTTATGGAGACGTGGTGAGTTACAATGATGGTATTAATTCTCTATGGTATGTTATATGTGAATATCCGTGGTGTGGTGGTGTGTTTCCATATGTGATAACTTTGGGATGCATTATGTGAGAATATGTGATTATGTTAGTATAATCGATATATGTTATGTATTTGTCGCATGTTATATGTATTAGCGTGTGATGCTTGTGGTGAGAATAACTATGCATGTGAATTTTTATGTGTTGGCATATTATTATGCAATCTTGATTTAGTTGTTATTTCTCACCCTTCTGCTGTGGTTTGTTGCTCTATGAGGCAATTGCAGATTAGTGGTCTTGGAGGCTTTTGTGAAGATTAGTTCTCCATCCGTTTGTCAGTCTGTCTGCTCTGATACGTAACACGAGAGTCGGGGAACATTTTTATTATATAAGTATACATTTGTGGAATATATTTTGTATTACTCTGTATGTATATTCTGATGTTATAAAATGATTCATTTTGCAAACCAAGACAGTTATGGATCTTTCCACTTTATTCCATAACTGAACTTTCCTTTCATATGGAAAAAGTTTCCCTTTGAGGTTATTCCATTTTGTGTTATGTGTCAAATTTATGAGCAGGGATTGTGTTTTCTTTCTTTAAAATTGTGGCATCCTTGTTTCTGTCGGAAAAATACATTTTTACCTACTCTGATTTAATTATGTATTATTTATTCACGATGGGAATTGGGGTGTTCCAAAGTGGTATCAGAACAGGTCGGTCCGTCCGGCCAAGTTGTTGAGTCAGTTGGTGTGACAGTTGAATAATGTCGTTGTTGTTTGTCCATTAGTATGTGATAGGTGTGTGAAACACTGTCAGTACTTTCTGGTTTTCTAATCCTTTGTCTTCAGGTGTGGGAATGAGCTAAGTGGCGGAGAAGCTGGTGCTTTTCCAAGTTGCTTCAGTTGCGGAGCGTTGGTTGCAAGATTGTAAGTGTTGTTTGGACAGTGTTGTTCCCGGTTCCGGAGGGAATGCGGAGGTAAGGTTTATGTCAACTAAGGGTTTGTGCCTTAGGTAGTAATGTGCACATGATGTAAGGAATGCTATTATAGTTTGGTAGAGACGGTTTATGCCCCATCATGATTGTCGGCTGTCTATTGACAAATTGAGGAACTGATCACCCTTAATCTCTTGTTGATAGTAGACGGGAATTATGTTGGATGGAATATACGTGTCTTTCTGGCTTTGATAGTGTGTGAAATGAATTGTTTGGAATTAAGAAAATGATTACGGATTATTTTGATGAGTTGATGGAGAATCTTATATCGGAAGATGAGGCGGATTAGAGGTTTTGATATGTTGGTCAAGTTGGGAAGTCATTGAGAGAGAATGATTGGGTTTTATTTAAGGGCTGCTTCTCAGAGAGTAGAGATTGAACTTAATTAGACGAAGGTGAATAGTTGAGGTTTATATCTGCTAAGTAAGTAGAAAACTCTTGGTAGATGAGGCTAAGATGTGTGTTTTGTCTGTGATGGTAGTGTTCTGGAAATTGGCATGGAAGTCACAGTGATGGGCCGTCAGTTGTGCATGGTTTCAGATGTGTTTTTGGATGGAACAGTGAGGTGTTGTCTTAGGGAGCTCCAGCTTTATTAGTAGCAAAAAGAAAGGATGATTGAACGGAATAACAAGCATGATATGTATAATGGTATTGAGACTATGGAAAGCAAAACTTAGAGTTCTAGTGAGGTTTGGAGTCTTTGGAGTTTTAGAGCCTTAATGGAAATCTTGAGAAAACCCTAGGTGTGGATGTAATATTTGAGAGTTCTTTTTGGTTGGGGGTTACTACATGTTGGGATTTATGAGAATTTGGACTGTCAAGAGAAGAAATTGTGTATGGAATACTAACAGTCGAATAAGGTAACGATTGAGAATAAGTGTCCACTTTCATGAAAAGATGACTGGAATGGTTTAGTTGAGTTTGAGTGAAATTGCAATTGTTTGGAATCTTTGATAAGAGTGGTGAATTTGTGTGAGTTGAGGCTTTGGTCGATTTAATGTGACTGGTTAGGTTTGTTATCATCGGATTATGTTGTTATTTACTCGGTTAAGCTTGCATGTGAGTAACCAGTTACCCAGTGAAAATTTTTGCTAAAGCTTTAAGGATTTATATCTTTTGGAATTTGGTTGGGCATTACAAAGTACAGTGATGTTGTTTGGTGTTAGTAATGCATCTGGAATGTTTGTGGAGTAGATGAATCGTATTTTCCATATTTATTTAGATAAGTTCGTAATGGCTTTGATCGAGGATATTTGGATCTGTTATAAACTCAGAGGAGAAACAGATAGAGTGTTTGAGATTTGAATTACAAGTGTTGAAAGGAGACGAAGTGTTATGCTAAGTTATTCAAGTGAGATTTTTGGTTAAGAAAGATTAGTTTCTTGGATATGTGATTTCTGATGATGGTATTGTTATGGATCCATCGGAAGTAAATGCAGTTCTACAATGAGAGACTCTGAAGTTGGTTAAGGAGATTAGAAATTTTTGGGCTTAGTTGGTTGTTACTGCAGGCTATGGAAGACTTTGCATAGTTCGTACTTCTGTGATCTCAGTTGACTTGCAAAGGGTGAGTCATTTGTTTTGGATGTTCGTTGTGAGTAAGTTTTGGTGAGCTGAAGTAGAAGTTGTCTATGGCTCCAATTTTGATTCTGTGTGATCCTAATAAACCGTTTGTGAGGTATTGGGATGCGTCTTTGATGAGTTTAGGCAGTGTGTAATGCAAGAGGGTAAAGTCGTGGCTTATGCTTTACGACCATTGAGGATTCAGAAAAGGGTCTATAGATTTGGAATTGGTTGCGGTTGTATTGTGTTGGAATATTTGGAGGCATTATCTTTATGGTTCTAGGTTCAAAGTGTTTGGTAATCACAAGAATATTGAGTACTTGTTTGGTCTAAAGGAATAGAGTAGGAGTCAACAAGGAGGGTTGGAATTAGTGACGAGTTATGAATTTGGTTTGGATTATCCTTCGGGAGAAGCTAAGGTTGTGCCTGAAAACTTAAGTTGAAAGTTGTTATACATGTCTGTTTTGATGGTCAGAGAATTAAAATTATTTGAACAGTTCAGAGACTTATGTCTGGTGTGTGAGACAACACAGTAAAGTGTGAGGTTGGGTATATTAAAAGTGAACAGTGATTTTTGGTGAATATGAGAAAGAGTTAGACGTTGGACGTGAGATTTGTAGTTTTGATGGTTTCGAGTAATCAGAGTGCGCAGCGGAAGCGTAATGTGGCATATTTCGTATATGCGTGTGTGACTTGTAAGAGTTCATAGGTTGAACATTGGGAACATGTAGGAGTGATGAGACTATTGGACGTTTCAGAATGGACGTGTTAGGTGGAAGGTTTCAATATTAATCATGTACTAATATGTAGATGGATGTTTTGGTTACATGTTTGGCGGGTGAATCACAACGTTGTTGTATTGATGTTATGTTTGGTATCCTGGTTTTGTTGATGTTGTTGAGACGATGTTGGGTCGTGGAACTTGTGTTCTTCACTACTACAAAACGGCAAAACAACAACGCCAGGTTTACAACGGCATCCTATACACCGTTCTTATAGTGCGTACTGGATGCGCGCGCATTATTTTAATTAGAAATCTCAAGGGTATAATAATGGTTTTTATGAAAACCGTGGTGATACAATCTAGCTATCATGGGTTCGAACCTCATCGCCCTCAAATAGTTTATCCCTTTGATGTAAATGCTCCCTTTTTAAGTTTTATTAATATTTAACTAAAAACTAATAAGGATATCACGACGGATATTTATCAAAATCGTTGTTACAAATTGAAGCTTCTTTTTATGTATTTTAATCACCAAGTATATATATATATCAATTTATCCATTGAAATAACCCTAACACCAACGCCGTCACCATTGTCGGGAAGAAGACAACAACAACAACAACAAAGTGTTCTACTTTAAGGTGTTGCAATGTCACATTTGAAGACAAAATCATCCAAAGGTGTTTCTACGTCTTGTTCCAGTGTAAAATCTCGATCTGGAAATTTTTGTGGTTGTGATGGTCGTATGGTTTCGTATCAATGCAAGAAGGGACAAAATAAAGGAAGGGTTTTTTGGAGATGTCCATTTTGGAGGAGCGATGAAACATGTAATTTGTTCATATGGGATGAAGACGTGGGAGAAAGAGATGGGAATGACGATGAGAGCATTATGAAGTCAGAGTTGGAAGTTGTGGGCTATCTGAAGGTTATGTATGAGGATTTAAAGAAAAAGAACAAGAATTTGAAGAACAAACTGAAATCAGAGATATTTTCTGGAAATATCAAGATGTTATGTTTTTTTGTCTCCTTTATGTTTAATATTTACTTTGTTATGAAATGTAATAGTTGAATTAGGGTTCGAATTACATTGTTGATGTTTAAACTGCAGATGCATTGTGAATTACATTGTTGATGTTTAAATTGCAGATGCATTAAGTTAGAAGTTAAGGCGCACCTTTTCTTTTTTATTTATTTTAAAATTCATAAATAAAAGGGTTATCACTACGGTTTTTCTGGTTAACTGTAGTGATATATTTATAATAAATAAATACCTATGTATACGGTTTTTATTTATTTTAAAATTCACAGATAAAAGGGTTATCACTTCGGTTATTCTGGTAAACCGTAGTGATATATTTATAATAAATAAATACATATCTATACAGTTGTTATTGTTAACCGTTGTGAAATAGTTTACCCATATATAAGCGAAATAACTTTCACTTAATTGACAGTAACGCCGTTGCCTTCAAAGTGAAACCCTAGAACCCATTTTTTCTCTTCATTTTCACCATTAGCCGTGAATCTTGTGCTTCATACATTAAGGTATTCTTCTTCTTCCATCTATTGTTAGATATTTCCCATTATCTCGTTTGTTGCATGTTGTTTTTGTTGATTGTTCTCATTTTTTCAGATTCGTTTTCACTACCTTAACAAAGACCATACTTTGGAAACTTCATAATGTTTGTGTTGCTATGGAAAAATGTATAAGAAGCATGAAGCTATGATGGAAACTTCATCCACCTTGTACCTTTTCTTCATAGCATCACGAACAAGATGTTAGTAAATGAAGAAACAACAGTGTAAGCAAACTTTATCTAGTTTTAAAAGCAATGAAAAGAAGTATAAGAAGTATGAAGCTTTTGTGTAAGCTTCTTCCTCCTTATATTTCTTTTTCATGGCTTCCCAAACTAGTTCAACATCATAATTGATTCCTGTTCCGCGATTAGTTTCATTAAAAGGTGCGTTATTCCTGTTCCTCTCTTTACTCATCACTGGATTATGGTTTTAGGGTTTGTTTTCAACTGAGGATGCTCATTTTTGAAGTTTTCTTCGTTTCCTTTCAGGTTAAGGGGATGATACAGGGTGATGATGCTGGTGGAAGCAAGCGTATTATATCAGTTTATAATATCTGGATCTGGTATAGAATTTTGTTTGAGTTTATTATATTTTATGTAGATTGTTTGTTTCACTAACCCTCACTTAAAATACATTCAGTTAATTTGACATAGATACTTATAATCTGCAAATTAAGTTGTATTTAAAAACCAACTTAAACAAACCAATGTTGTTTTCTGATTGCATGTCTCTCATCATTTATCTCACGTTCTTTTATATATAGATTATGGTATAATGATCTCGCTCCTTAGATGCATCGCCATCTTCCAATATAGTTAAATTAAAGATGAGGCAAATTATCCAATGTCTTGTTTATCTTATGGAAATTTAACTATAATCGAAGATAGTGATATATCGAAGGAGTTAGATCAATAAACCACAATATATGTAAAAGAGCGTGAAATGCACAATGAGACGAATGCAATCAGAAAACAACATTGGTTTGTTTAAGTTGGTTTTCAAGAACAGTTTAATTTGCAGATTATAGACATCTTCATCAAATTTAATCCATGTATATTTATTTAGTGAGGTGTTTGGAAAACAGGCAATCTACATTTAATATAATAAACTTAGGGTACTTACAACAACGGTTATATATTGTAACCGATATCATAAGTAATTTATGTTTTATATAAATTCGCTACTTATGGGTTTCGAACCCAGAACTTAAATGTATGTATCGCAACGGTTTATTATCATAACCGTTGTGATATATGGCGCGCGTCCTGCCTTTCAACAATGGTTTCCAGACCGTTGTAGAAACAGCGAACTTACAACGACAATCTACATAACAACGCATTCGCCCGCGTCATTATATGTCATTCCCAACCGTTGTTAAATGGGTTTTTTGTAGTAGTGCTTGTTCGTGTTGTTGCCTCATTCCTATCGTGTTGGGTCGAGTGCGAGTAGCTAATTCCTATGGTGAATTAGAGGATTGTTACCAACGGTGATGGTGACGATCTTGTTGTGTTTCGGTTCAAGAGTGAACCTGTGTGTGTTCGTAACTTGGGTTTCTTTGAGTTGTGAGTTGGTCGTCAAGTGCATTGTATGTCCTTTGCATCTTGTCGTTGTAGTTGTCGTTGTTGTCGTGTCGTTGTTGTAGCTGTTGTTAGCAAGGTGGTTTGTCAGTTGTGTTATTCGTGGTGTGCCTTTTGTTGGCATGATAGTTTGTTAGTCGGATGCGAGAGTTGTGTCTGGAGTTGTTCGTATCAGTTATATTTTCGAGGACGAAAATGTCTAAGTGAGGGAGAGTTGTAACGCCCTGATTTGTTTAATTGTATTTATTTATTTCATTTATGTGAATTTTGTGAAATGTGTGAATTTATTGTATTTTACCTGCTAATTGAGTTAATTGACTAATGTCCCTGATAGGTAAAATATTTGCAATAATTTATAATTTCTTTTCAACTTTTATTTCCTGAAATATATTTCATCTGTATGTTTATGTTTTACCGCGTTTTGAGAGCGTTTGCGAGATATTTGAGAATAGGGGTATTTTGGTCTTTTGGCGTGGGTATTTTTCATAAAATAGAAAGTGGAGAGAAAAAGAGAGAAAAGAAAGGAAAAAGGAGAGAAAGAAAAAGAGAAGAGAGAAAGGAAGAGAAGGGAAAAAGAGGAGAAGAGGAAAATCGAGAATTCATCCGTTTCAAGCGCAATTAATCCGGTAAGGGTGAGAAGTTTCAATTATATCTTGCTTGTGTATGTATATGTGTTGTTTATGTATGTGTTTTGGTTGTTTTTACAATGTTTTCCTTATTGATAAATTGATGAACCATTGTCAGAAATCGATATAAATCGCGTTGTATGATTACCCTGTGTTTAGGAACAATGGTTGGTACTTGTTTTGCGGTTAAAAATGGATTTGGGGATGAAAAATAGGATTTTTGGGGGAAAATTCGTAGAAAAATTATGCAGGAAAAATTTTGGGTTTTCGTTGCCCATACGCGTATCAGGCAAGGCAATACGCGTATTGGGTTGGGCAATACGCGTATGGAAATGAAGGAATTTAGTCATTACGCGTATAGGAGGGGGCAATACGCGTATTGGATTTTTAGTGGAATTTGTGGGGAAATCTATCTCTGCCCATACGCGTATCACTTTGGGCAATACGCGCATGGATGGGCGAGCGAGCAAGGCAATACGCGTATGGCTCAGGGCAATACGCGTATGGCCAGTGAGAGTGCAAAATGTTGTGTTTTCACGATTCCTTTTCTTTTTGATTCCGTAATTTGTGTTCCGATTATCCGTTTTGAACATTCTTGGTATCATTGGAAAGCTATTGAAATGTTCTTTCTTATTAAAATGGTTTTGAGATTGTTGGCCAATTTAATTATGTCAGGAATTTGAGAATGTGTCGTTTTGTCGACTTTTACCGTTGTAATTGTGTGTAATTGATGTGTATCATGCAATGTGCTTTTGATATGGATACCATATGACTTGTGTGATGTATATGATGTAAATGCATGTGATGAAATGTTGTGATGATGGTGTGTGGCCTAAGGGCAAGAAAATACAATGTGTTGTATTTGATTATATATGCATGCACTACAAGAAAATTGGCAGATTACGACGGTTATTTCGGCATGTTACGACGGTTAAAACCGCTGTAATTTTCAAATAACGACGGTTTAAGCACTGTTGTAGAAACGTGCGTCGCGAGGCCGTATCGCGTTGGTTGTCAAAACCGTCACCCCAACCGTCGTTATCTCTCAAGACGGGTAAAAAACTGACGTAGTATACATATTGCGACAGTTAGAACCGTGGTATAATTCCATTTGATTTTTATTTTTATTGTGGATTACGACGGTTACAACCGTCGCAACTTTCTTTTCCACAGTTATATTTGCAGGTAAATCCAAAGGAAATTTTATTTCCACATGTAAATTCGCAGGTAATTTATTTTTTAAAATTAAAAAAAAAAGTTGTAGAAATATGAACAGAATGAGGGCAGAAAATCACATAAATTCTTCATTCAACTAAACATATATTTCATATTACATTTATACAAGCACCATTTCACTTCATTCAACTAAGACATAAGTGACACAAATATGTTATCAAATCATGTCAATCTAACAAGTCTTTCACATTGTCGATCTAACGTTGCAATCCAACGCTTCGCGCCGAACAGAGTGACGCTTATCATCCGGATCTGCACCTACTAATTTCTTTAAAATGACTAAGTCATCCAAACCAGCCTTGTACCTATTCCACATCAGAAATATAACAATGAATAAGAGACACTACTGCCCAAAAATGAGAAAAGATTAATTAAGAATACCCTGTGAAAAAATCACTCACATGGTATCATTATTATGAATAATTTTTAATGCTACTTCATCTGGCTCACCATTACCAATTTTTAGAATCTTAGTTAGTACAACTGTTGAAAAGACACCCTTCCCGTGTGCAGCAGTAACTTCATATCGGCCATCAAGTATTTCTGCCTCTTCTCTAAACTCTGTTCCATGAAATAATATCCAAACAAGCACTAATCAATGTGAAGTTAAAACGTGTTTGTAATAAAAGTGAACCACACAATACTGAAACCAAATGTTTTATATACCTCAACAAAAACTCTGTTCATTGATGGATCCAAGCCCTTCTGCCTTAACCATGACTCAAAAGCTAAGAACTTCCACTTGGACAAAAGATTACGGTATGGCAGAAATCCGACCAAGGTACCAAAAGAAACCTGTGAAATGGTTTAATCCAGTTCAGAAGAAAAACGGAACAGACTAGGAAAATGTTTTTTTATTTATAAATGAAAGTTGCCTTTACTGCTTTTTCAAGACTTACAACAAAACCCTTGGCACTGCAGCTTATTAGTTCCACATCATCTCTATCTCCATTCTTAATCAAATCTTTTGCCTTTATCCAATCAACATCTTCACCTTCCTACAAAATCAAAAAGCACATAGGTAAACATGGAATTGAGGTAAATAGATGCATAACTAATGTTTCATATAGACAAGTAACTAGGGTAGTTCATAAATCTGACCTGAATATCTGAAATATCAACAAAATTGTCTGATTCTTCACTGTTTCCGCAACTTTGTTTTATATTTTACTTTGTTGCATGAAGGGATTGCAGTCCTATGTACCAATAAATAGGACCAGGACCACCATGACAAGCTGCATAACTTACAACATGTGTTAGTTATTGAAGCACTCACTCCACGCTCGTATGGGTCATGACGCGGACATCGTCGGCTCCGGTACCAGAAATTGTTGTCCATGTGTGAGTTGTTGAAGCACTCACTCCAACACAAAAGCTTATGCACATTCTTTCATCTAGTTTCAACATACTCTTTCTCCCATCTTGGTTTGTTATTACTAGTATTATACAATATCAAAAGATTAAGCACTTAATCATATATAAGAATGCACTTAAATTGACAGTAGGTAAATCGACAGTAGGTAATCTTTTAACATTATACATAAAATTGATAAATACACTTAAAATTACATTTAGATAAATACACTTAAGTTAAGAGTGGGATTAAACTTGAAGCATAAAAAGAGGATCAACCTATTAGAAATGAGAAAGAGATAAATTTCTTGTAGTGTATGCTATATATGAAGTATCATTCTTACAACATATTGTGGATTCAAATTTGTTTTAATTATGTTCACTAGTGAGATTGAATTCAAAGTATTCCAAATACGAACATTTGTTGTCATGTTCAAATTGTTAGAATGGAAGGAAATTAAGAGGACAACCTTACAATTAGTTTTATCTTATTTTTAAAACATCAGTATTGATAATACAGTGATAATTAGTGCAGCAGAGCATACCTTGTACCACAAAAATCTTGTATATTCATATCATGATCTAAAAATGAGGAACATCCTATGTATATTTAAGTAATATAGCTCACATAATAACAAGAGGTTCTCACTAAGGTAGACCTTAATATATATATATATATATATATATTGACACTAATATATATTGAACAGGAGATGAAATAACAAAGGGAACCAAACCAACCAATTTTAATCCCTTCTTGATATGTATACATATTGAGACTATTTATATACATGATATATTAATCCAAGCTATGATCAGTAGTTGAATTAAATTTAACACGATAAAGTTGAATTTCAGTTTTGGAAGCAAATAAGTTCGGCTTGGACATTTTCAAGTATCAAAAACTCATAATCATATTTATCAAGGAGTAAACAGCTCACACTCAATTCAATCTTCTTATTAATCTTTATCTTTAGTTGCAATAAGATAGAGGGATGTTATATCAGGTAGCACAACTCCACCATGGACCTATGTAAAAAGAAGAGGGAAATGGTGTCACTATGATATAACCACCAGAGTCTAGTACATGCAATATATAAATAAACAAATATTAAGAGTAAGGAAAATATAACTTACAAGCCATTTATCACGGGCATAGAGCACATAATTTAACATATTCTTAAACAACAAGAAATATTCCATCCATTCGCAAATGATTATATCAACTTTAGGAACAGGAAGCTCAAGTTCTTCAATCTCCCCTTTCAAAACTGTTATAACTGTAGAAAACAATAATATAGTAATTATAATGAGTGGCTTTCACATTCAATCCCTCCACCAATTCGAAATATGCTAAAAATTCAATATACAATAATACTACCTTTAGAGTAACTATTAGTTTCAACTATCTAATTTGTCATGTCAGCCATATCAATCCATCCACATGTGGGAAAGGAAAACAACCAAACCTTCATCACAAAAGCAAATTCTCTGCACCAATATAGCTCAGATTAATCTTTTCAAGCACCTTGAAAATTAGTGTAATAGTCATAAATACAACAAGCAAATAACTACAATACAAAAGCCAATAGGATTAAAATTAGTTCTGTTTCAATCCCCAATTACCCTCACATGAAACTAATACCGGAAATTTTGATAAGGTAATTTCAATTTGTATAAAATAAAACAAGGGTTAAACTGGAGATTATGGAAGAAGGGAAAGAGAGTATTACCAGTCAATAGTTGAACGGACATCGTGGATCGAAGCTGTGTTGGAAGGTGCGTGTTAAGAAGCGGCACCGTTTGGACCGGTTGGAGGGTTGTTCTCTGTCTCTATAGGAGAACTCATTTTGTTGTTTGTGAGTTGCAACTGTGTGATGGGATAAGGAAGAAGGAAGTCGAAGTAGGGGAAATGTCTCGAATATGAAAACATCGTTCTTTCTTTCGATTTGGTGACGAAGCGGCTTGGAAGAATAAAGAGGAATATGGTGATGCTGGAATATGGTGATGCTAAAGGGTTAGAGGAGATAGGGTTTGGGAATTCAGGAGAGAGAATAATGATTAATATTTTTTTTTTTATGAAGAACATATAATATAACAACAAATGAAGATGAAACAAGGATAAAGATAATATAATAATTAATATTGTTATTCAATAAATCGTAGATTTTTTTACTTATATACCCCAAATTTTCAAAAAATTTCCCCAAATACCCCACTTTTCACACTAATTCCCTAACTACCCCACTTTTCACACTAATTCCCTAACTACCCCACTTTTCAAGTTACCTGCAGATTTACTTGCGAATATTTCTATATAGGCGCTTCCTATATTTTTTTAAATTTTCAGTTACCTGCGAATTCCATGTTACCTGCGGATTTACTTGCGAATTTAACTACGGATAGAGATAAATCCGCAAGTAAATCCGTAGGTAACTTGAAATCTGCAGGAAAATTCGCAGGTAACTGGATTTACCTGCGAATTAATATTTATTTTTTGAAAATTGGGGTAGTTAGGGAATTAGTTTGAAAAGTGGGGTATTTGGGGAATTTTTTTTGAAAAATTGGTGTATATGAATAAAAAAATCAAAATCGTAAAGCTTTATTTTAATTCTAATTCAACGGTTAAAACATGTGTAATTACTATTAGAACTTATTTTAACTTTTTTATAAAGTAGAAAAAAATTTGAACTCTTATAACATAAATTTTTATCATTAAAAATTATAATATAATCAAAATTTGATTATTGGTCAAAAAAAATCAATACAGTTCACCTTAACGGTTGTGAGTGCGAAAAGAGGATATTTCTTTGGTACCTGTCACAATTATGTTAGTCTACATGTTTAGAAATTCTGCGACGGTTGGCCCTAACTGTCGTGTCAACTATCGTAAACCAAAAATAAGGGAAGTTTTGTGGAAAGTGTTGCAACTCATGTGTCATAAATTCCTATTTTTCTTGTCATCTGGAAGATTTTTTTATAACTGTCGTGAAAACCGTCGCAGTCCAGTCCCTAACTGTTGTGACAACCGTCGTAGTCCAAGAATAAGGACGGTTTTGTGATAACTGTCGCAAAAAATCAGCGACAGTTGACCCTAACTGTCGTGACAACCATCGCAATCCAGGAATAAGGACGGTTTTGTGATATCTATCGCAACTCAAGTGTCGTAAATCTCCTTTTTTCTTGTAGTGATGATTATGGATGTGTATATGTGTGTATTTGAATGTCATGAGTCATTGTATGCCAAGCATCATGATATGTATTCTTGTGATGTCGTGTGCCCTAGTGGGTGTGAGCGACGAAACGATTCCAGAGGGAATCCGCTATAACATCGTGAGCCTTATACCGAGAGAACTGAAAGCGATGATTATAGATGATCGTGAGCCTTATACAAAGAGGACCGAAAGCGATCGGATCGTGAACCTTATACAAAGAAGACTGAAAGTGATCCATAAATGTCGTGAGCCTTATACCAAGAGGACCGAAAGCGACGGGGAACATCGTTTGCCCGACGGGGAGTTACACTAAGTAACAAGCGATGGTTCCAATAGTTCCTTAGTGAACTAGTGATGATAAATAATGGATGGATGGTACCCGCATTTGCATAGAGTCGTTGTGTCGGTCTCTTTGCATTTGCATAAATCATGAATGGATTCATTATGTGGAAAATCATGAATTGATTGAGTGTGTATTGATATTTATGTTTGAATTGGTAAATGGAGGTGCATATGTGATAAATGCATTGGTTATTGATGATATGTTTTATGTATAGCCATGTGCTAGGTTTTGTGGAGACGTGGTGAGTTACAATGATGGTATTAATTCTCTATGGTATGTTATATGTGAATATCTGTGGTGTGGTGGTGTGTTTCCATATGTGATAACTTTGGGATGCATTATATGAGAATATGTGATTATGTTAGTATAATCGATATATGTTATGTATTTGTGGCATGTTATATGTATTAGCGTGTGATGCTTGTGGTGAGAATAACTATGCATGTGAATTTTTGTGTGTTGGCATATTATTATGCAATCTTAATTTAGTTGTTATTTCTCACCCTTCTGCTGTGGTTTGTTGCTCTATGAGGCAATTGCATATTAGTGGTCTTGGAGGCTTTTGTGAAGATTAGTTCTCCATCCGTTTGTCAGTCTGTCTGCTCTGATACGTAACACGGGAGTCAGGGAACGTTTTTATTATATAAGTATACATTTGTGGAATATATTTTGTATTACTCTGTATGTATATTCTGATGTTATAAGACGATTCATTTTGCAAACCAAGACAGTTATGGATCTTTCCGCTTTATTCCATAACTGAACTTTCCTTTCATATGGAAAAAGTTTCTCTTTGACCTTATTCCATTTTGTGTTATGTATCAAATTTATGAGCAGGGATTGTGTTTTCTTTCTTTAAAATTGTGGCATCCTTGTTTCTGTCGGAAAAATAAATGTTTACCTACTCTGATTTAATTATGTATTATTTATTCGCGATGGGAATTGGGGTGTTCCAGTATGAGTCACCTCACTTATAAAGTGTCCAACCTCCATTTTCTAAACAATGTGTGACTTCCAACTCACACTTGTATACAACAATCTCGTGTGAGTCTATCCACTATGCTCCTCCTCAAGTGAAAACCCTTTCATCCACATACACATGTACCGTCGTAGCGGACACTACAATGGAATATGTCGTCTGCCCACAGCATTGTCAAGAAGACTTTCGATACAAGGAGTCGATCCCTTAATTGAACCATCGACTCTGATACCACTGTTGGGTCATCATGAGGAACATCCACATTGGGTTAAGAGCAACACACAAGTGAGAGAGACACCACATATTCACCCAAAACCTTACTCTGATACCACTTATGGGTCATCATGAGGAGCATACACTTTGGGTCTAGAGCAACACACGAGTGAGAGAGACATCACTTATTCACCCAAAACCTTAAGGTTTTGGGTGAGTATGTGGTATGTGTCTCTCACAAAGGTGTGTTGCTCGTAAATAGAAAAACCCCAAAGTGTAAAATGTTTCTTCCTGTTTGACCACCCCCCCCCCCCCGAATTGACCCCAACAGTGATATCAGAGTCTGGTTCGTGTAAAGGGACTATCTTACTTGTATCAAAATTCCCTACTGGATAGGAAGTTGCCCGTTGAAAAGTGTCAACAGTGGTATAAGTGTGTAAGTTGAAAAAATAGTTTCTACTTAATGGGGAGTGTTGAAAAAGAATTACAATTGTGAGTACTGTTGGGAAGTCCTATATTGGTTAGGAATGTGGAGACTTGAGCATTTATAAGTGGGAGAACCCACACATCTATCACCTTAAAGTTTTGGGTGAGTATGTGGTGTGTCTCTCAGAAAGGTGTGTTGCTCGTAAAAAGAAAAGCCCCAAAGTGTAAAATGCTCCCTCGTGTTTGACACCCCCCCCCCCCCCAATTGACCCTAACAAAAGCATTTAATAAATGTAAACTTGTGAATTAAATAGTATATGTGCTCCTTGAAATAAGTAGATGGTCATATAGATCAATTGTTTAATATGAAAAATGTCTTTATCGAAGTGAAAGTTATATTTTTTAATCCTCGAATCATTTCTTGTGTGCCAAATTTTCCAAAGAGTAATTATGATTAGAGTCATGATCAGACTCTGAATTTGAGATCTCGAACTTCTAAAAGCAAGTTTGAATAAGTTTTTGTAACTAATTCTATCAATTTTCATGTCAAACAATGCTCCATCCAATACTAAAAAAGTAATGTGTATAACTTGCATATAAAAAATAAGCAATATGTAGTTTCCACATCATGATTGCAAGGAAAGCACCTCGAAACCATATGTATTCCCTTTTGAATCAGGTTGTCTTCTACTACAATAACATTATGCATTAGTTTCCAAGTCACTAATGACTTAGCGGGTGGTATGTAAGGATGCCAAATGATTTTTTTTTCGAGAAGGCTCAATGTGGTCTCTTTTGATATAATTGTAAAAGATAGATGGCTATTTGTAGGTCATGTCCAAATGAGTTTATCTGCAATAGTATTATCAAATGACAAGTTAATTTTTAAAATGGATAATCCATGAGGAATGTTCACTACAAAAAAATGACATTTTAGCTGCAATAATTTAGCGCTGGTCCTGTCTCTGACGCTAATAACGTCGGCTTTACGTCAAAAATAGTAAATGCTAATAGGTTTTTTATTTTTATTTTATTTTTAAATGTCTAACTTTAGAATTGGTCATAGTGGACGCTAATATGCCCGATAAACCACAAAATATTAGTTTTAATTTATTTTTTATTCATAAAATGTGTAGCGTCGCTTTGAGGGACGCTAAGTTATTTAGTACAATATTGGATTGGAATAAAAAATATTTAATTTACCTTTTTTTTTCATAAATAGTGTATCTCCTTCATTATTCCTAAACAGGTTAGCGTCACATCCAACGATGCTAACTTAGTTTGCCATTTTTTATAATGCTAACGTAGGTTCTGGCCGACGCTAGATTGGCGCGAAAAAATTGACATTTCCCACCAAAATTTATTTTGCCTCCATTTTGTTTATTATTTTAAAAATATTTGTTATTATACTTTGCTAAATATTTTCTTTATATCTTTTTGTCTTGCATTATTTATATTTTTAAAATATCCTTAATTGATGTCTTGGATAGTTGAATTGACATTAACAGTTTACATAAACTGAATATCCACTAATAATATTAAGTGTAAATCTTTAATTTTGTATCTCACTCAATTGTCAGTTCATAAATCAACGTTCTTCTCGTTACCAACCTATCATCTACTATGTTTCTTCATAAAGGAAAATGAATGTTTAATATCATACCATATTGAAGAAGAAATATGATGTATGATTGGTTTTTTGTACCTGAAATTTCTACTAATAAGCATAAAAGACATTTAATTATTGATAGTCAACAACTTCTAACAAAGAAATAAACAACCAATTTTTTTTATTTATAATGTGATTATGTTACTTAAGTTAGTGTTATTTGTTATTATAAACTTTTTACTTTGTTTTAGTTAGTAATATTTTTATAATTAGTATACATTAATTGCATTATAAATATTTAATAATTATCTAAATGAATTATATAAATAAATTATGTATATTATATTAGTAATTATTTTATAATTATTAATTGCAGCAAATGATCTCCAGGAGCTGCCTCTCGCAAATAAGGCTAACACGATTTTCAGAAGCTTCTCTTAGACAAATTGAAAGAATATGGCTCGGTTTGGTAAAGATAGTGACTGAGTGATAAGATAATTGATAGTTTATAGCTTATGATTAGTGGTTAATAATTGATAGTTTATAACTTGATAACTAATAATTGATAAATTAATTGAAGTATTTTGTAAAATTAGTTGTTCAACTAACTAATAAAAATAAAATGATAAAATGCTTTGATATTCTTTACATTTAATACATAATTGTTTTATTTTATATTAAAATAAATTATAAAAGATAAAAGTGAACTTTAGTTAAAATAATTAGAATAAAAGTAAAAAAATAATAATAAACTATAAGTTATAAGCAAAAATGTTATTTGAAATAGCGTTTGAAAAATAAATTATAAATTAATAAAATAAGATATAAATTTGTGATAAAAGAAATTATTATATATATATATATATTTTTTTTTTATTATATAAATGTATAAACTAAAAAATGCTAAAAAAATATAACATGCAAAACATAATCATAAATTTGTCATATTGCATGTCAATTTTTTTTATGAAAAAGTTGTCATCGCGAGTTTTTTTTCTTTATGATTTATTAGGATTTTGCAGTGTTCTTTTTAGTAGTGAAGTAATTATTTTATTTTATTTGAAACAAAACGTAATTCTAAAATGTAGTACAAGAAATATCATATGCCAAAACAACGCAGTTTAACTCAACTCACCGTAATAACGGAAGATATTAATAGAAGGAAGGAATCACTGATCTTTGCTTCATCGTAACTTTTGTATTAACACAAGAAATATCACTCAGATGAAGTAGTACAAAATATGAAAATACTATGTAGTAATAATTGTGAGGCTGAAAAAGAAGACAGTTGCTTCAATTTCCAATCATCACAACTATAATGACAACAATATAATGAAGTATGAACGAATGTTCATTGGCAAAAACAAATAACTAGTGTGAGAGAGAATGTACCAAAAAAGTACAAAATACACACATATATGAAATATAACGAATAAATAGTGACACAACACAAGCATATTAAGTAGCAGTGTCTATTAATTAAGCGCAAACAAATCCCTTTGGAACTCCCTTTCCACAGTAACCAAGAATCAAGCTCAAATTAATGGGAAGGTTCAGGTTAATGCCTAAGATATTAGCCTTAAGAGCAGTGCAAAGACAGACAGCAGCTTCAAGATTAGCAAGACCATTGATGAGAGAACAGCATGGTGTCTTTGGTGGCTTACCAAGTTCAACATTAATCAAACCTAATATATCAGCACACACACCAAGCTTAATTGTGTCTCTAGGACATGTTGGGTTCTTTGGATGTGAGTGGTCGTGATTGTGACCTTTTGGGGGTGGTGGAGGACATGGAACATAGTTGGAGGTTACAGCAGTGAAAAAGAGGATATTGAGAGCAAGGATTATAGCAACCTTGGAAGCCATTTGGAAGTTGGAAAATGGCTTCTAGTTACTAATACTCTTAATTACTTTGGTTTGGTGTGTGAATGATGATGTTTGAGAGGAATTGAAGGGGGTTTTTATAGGGAAAGGTTTGGTGAGTTTCTTTGCTTTTTTAAGGTTTAAATCAAAGCCCCATAATTCACAATCCGCTTCAACATGTGGTACAGAGTTGTGTATGCGATTTGCAGCTATCAAATAATTAAGTATGTGAGAGGTATACAAAGTTGTTATTTGGGTTCGGGGTTCACTAGTACTTCATTTCACATGAAATCTTTGCGAATTTGTGACAACGAATTCGCAAAACTATCGCGAATGCGAAACAACTCGTGGTTCTCAGGTGGTACCTATAAATTATTTGACTATGTTTGAAATTGTTGTGCGGCAAAGTGTGAGTTATAAGTTTTGCATTGTTTGAAAAAAAAATAAGGTTGAGAAATATAAACAAGGGGATTTATGAATCTAAAGTTAAGGTTTTTGGTTGGAGGAGTTTTTTGAATAGACTTCCTACTAAGGTAGCTCTCCTTGGTAGAGGTTGCGTTTTTTCGGATAGAGGTTTGGAGTGCATTTTTTGCTCTTCGGCGGAGGATTCATTAGACCATATTTTTTTGAATTGTTGTGTTGCTAAGTTGGTTTGGAAGGAGTTGGCCGTTTGGATCGGTTTTGAGGAATGGGGAGCAAATAACATTAAAGAAAGTTTTTTAAAGTGGTGTGCCTTTTCTAAATTTAAGAGGGTGAAGAAAGGAAAAGTTGGTTGTGTTTGGTTGGCGATGACTTGGTATATGTGGAATTTGCGGAATGGAATTATTTTTAGGAATGATAATTGGAATGTGTTGGACATCGTTTGGAATATTAAGACGATTATTTGGAGATGGTCTTTAATCGGGGAAATTACCCGCTCCAATTTTAGCTTTTATGAGTTTAGTAGGTTCCCTATATACTACTTGTTTTAAGGCTTAATTGGGTTGTAATTTTCTTTTTGGCTCGTCGTTAGCCTCGTTTTTTTGTAAGTGGGTTCGAGAACTCATTGTTCTCGCTATCAATGAATTCTTGCTTATAAAAAAAAAAGATTTTGGGATTTTGCAGACTCCCCTATATTAGTATTGGTATTAGAGTGGATGGTTTAACTAAAATATTAGATCCTTGGTGTGGAAAGTCTTACTCGCGATCGTGGCCATGTGAAATGTTACGTTCGTGTGTGTCAACAGCTACACAACTGTATCTCGATAATAAAATTTCCACTTTAGAGAGAGCATATCTAAGGGATGACTATTTTGAGGCAGTTGAGTTAGAAGTGGCATATTCCTTTAAAAATAAATAAATAAATAAAGGCCGAATAATATATATATATATATATATATATATATATATATATATATATATATTTTGAAAATAATAAGTGTGAGTAGTGTGGAAAAATTTCACATTAATTAAAAATGTAAAGACTTAAATATTTATAAGTAGAAGAACTCTTACATTTATTATTTTAAAATTTTAAATAAATATGTGGTATATCTCTTACATAGATGTGTTGTTTATAAGTAAAAACACAGTGTAAAACAATCTTTCGTGCTTGTATAGGAGACAAATGCACCGTAATAGAAAGAATCTTGAGTAATCCAGTGTAAAATGCTCATATCTAATGGTGTGCAAAATCTTGATGAATACAATTTATAGTTAGATTAATATGTGTCTTGATATTAAAAACTAGTTTTAAATGGTAGAGGAAAGTTGATTAATTAAAAATAAAAGTTTGTTAATAAAATTTGTAGTTAAGTTATTAAATGCCTTGACAAAAAAAAAAATCTCACGTGATTAATCAATTTTAGTTAATAATATATAAAATGTTAGTTAATATAATTTATAATTTAGTTAATGATTATTTAGATTTTTATAAAAAAAAAATTAGTGCTAAATCATCTTTGGCTATAGGTTAATATATTTCATAATTTGTTTAATGAGTGTTCAAACATTTTTTTTACTCAATGAGTGTTCAAATATTTTTTTAAAAAAAACAGTCTTAAATAAAAATAAATAAAATTGATTAATAAAGTGTAAAAATGTCTTGTTAAATAGCTCAATTGATAGTTGGCATGGACATCATGTTATAAAGGCATCAATTTGAATTTGTGATATCTCTCTTATTCACCTTTAAATTATAAAATTTTAACCACTAAACTTTTTAATAAAAAATCTAGAAGGTTAATTATTACATTTCAGAATTTAATGAATTAAAGTGGTTAAGACTAAGTATTTTATTGGTTAAATAAATACATTAAAATAGTTCATGAATTATGAGTAAAATAAGTGATTAACAAACATTAATTTTTTTTTTATAGTTAATAAAGTGATAAAATTGATTAATCACACAACCTTATATTTGTATTATATGTTAAATATGTAATTCATTGTTTTAGAAGGATCGGATTTGATTTAGAAAGATCAGATTTGATTTAGAAATATTAGATTAGATATTTTTTTGCTTTTATAGTTTGGGTTTTAGCTTGAGATGCAGGTTAACCTTAATCTATAAATAGGAAGGAATTCTTATCATTGTAATCATCAAGTTTGATAATCACGGTTTTGTAGTTGCAAAGTGATAATAAAATTCCACAGTTGTGGGAAGAGAGTTACTGTGCAGTTCATACTCATCTTCTTTAAACGTGTTCTTGTTTTTGTTCATTGTCATTACATAACAATCTTGAGATCAAGATTGAGAAGAATTCACCATAGATCGTGGTTGAATTCCAACATCTGGTATCTAGAGCTCCGGTTTTGATTCAAGGAAAGAACAACTGTGATGGCGATGAATCACCTGAACGGTCACTTTCCAGCAAATCTTCCAATTTTCAAGAAAGATAATTATGAGAATTGGTGCAAGTAGATTAAGGTGGTTTTCTGTTACCAAGATCTTTGGGATCTTGTGAAGGAGAGATTATCACCGCTTGCAGAAACTGCGACAGATCAGGAGACAGCAGCATATAAAGAATTAAACAAGAAATATTATAAAGCTCTATTTATAATCCATCAATGTGTTGATCCAGATAACTTTGAAAAGGTTAGTGATGTAGAATCAGTAAAAGAAGCTTGGGAGATTCTTGAAAAATCGTTTGGAGGCACAGAGAAGGTGAAAGAGGTGAGGTTACAAACTCACAAAAGACTTATGAATTGCTTCAGATGGAAGACAATGAAAGTATAACAAATTTCTTCACCAGAGTTACAAAGCTGGTGAATCAAATCAAGTTATGTGGAGAAATGTTGACATCAAAATCAGTTGTGTCAAATATCTTGAGGTCATTGGCTCCAAAATTTGACCACGTGGTAGTAGCCATAGAAGAGTCGAAAGACTTGTCAGTATTGACGAAGGAAGAGCTTCAAGGGATGCTTGAGTCTCATGAACAAAGGATGGCTGAAAGAGCTGCAGGAAAGTCGAAGAGTGATATGACTTTGCAGGCGCAGTCAGAAAAGGAAAGAAATGGCAAAGGAAGCTGGAATGGCAACAAAGGTAGACGAAGCTACACCAATTCGACTGGTCAAAATCATCATGAAGGAAATTGGTCGAATCAGAGAAAACTCTGGAACCAAGGCAACCAAAGAAGTGGTGTTGCAGGTAAAGGAAGAGGTGGTAGTCAAAAGCCTGACAAAAGTCACATTCAGTGTTTCAATTGTCAGAAGTATGGTCACTACTTTAGTGATTGTCCGAAAAGAAGAAGAATCGATAAATTAATGCAAAGCTGGTGAAACATGAAGAAGAAGAGATGTTTCTGATGGTCACAACAAGAGACGAAGAGAGATTCCAGGACCGGTGGTACTTGGACTCAGGATGCTCATCACACATGACTGGAAGGAAATATTGGTTTGCCAACATGAAGCCCTCGTCGAAGAACACAGTGAAGTTTGCAAATGACAACACTCTAGCAACTGAAGGTGTTGGTAATGTTCAGATCGTGAGGAAGGATGGCAAGAAATCAATAATTTCCAATGTGTTATACATACCAGGCATGAAAAGTAACTTGCTCAGTATAGAACAGCTTGTCGAAAAGAACTACAAGGTAGTTGTCGAGGACAAGATGATGAGAGTTCTCGACGCAGGTGGTAGGTTGATCTTGAAGGCTTCAATGTCTCAGAATAGGACCTTCAAGATTGAACTCAATGTGATGGAGCACAAATGCCTAGCAACTGCAGCCAGTAGAGATGAGTGGTTATGGCATTTTCGACTAGGCCATCTCAACTTCAATGACATCAGAGAGCTAAAGAGAAGAAATATGGCTTTAGGATTACCTGAAATCGACATTCCAAGTGAAGTCTGTGAAGAGTGTATTCAGTCGAACAATACAATAATTACTTTAGCAAGGATGCGGGAAGAAAGTCGAAGGCAATTCTGGAAGTCATATACTCTGATGTATGTGGTCCAATCTAGGTGGATTCGATTGCAGGAAACAAATACTTTGTCACGTTCATAGATTATTACAGTCAAAAGTTGTGGACTTACCTCATCAAAAAGAAAAGTGATGTGATCGAGGTATTTTCCAGATTCAAATCTATGGTCGAAAGACAGAGTGGTCGAAAGCTGAAAATTCTGAGGACTGATGGTGGTGGAGAGTATGTTTCGAAAGAGTTCGATGCATTATGTGAAAAAGAAGGGAGTATGCATGAGGTGGTGTCACCCTACACTCCACAGCAAAATGGAATTGTAGAAAGAAAGAACAGAACCATCATGAACATGGTGAGAAGCATGTTGAATAGAAAGCATCTACCCAAAGAATTATGGGGAGAAGCGGTTTCGACAACAACATATATATTAAACAAATGTCCGACAAAGAAGCTTGAAGGAATCACACCAGAAGAATGTTGGTCTGGTGTCAAGCCTAGCCTTAGTCATTTGAAAGTGTTTGGATCTATAGCACATAGACATGTGTCAGATCAGTTGAGAAGGAAACTTGATGATAAGTCGAATCAAATAATCCTAATTGGTTATCATTCGACTGGAGGTTACAAGTTGTTCGACCCATTGAATAAGCAGGTAGTGATCAGCAGGGACGTGATCATAGATGAGCTTAAAGAATGGGATTGAACTGAGAATGTCAAGAAGGATTCAGTGAGAATCTCTTGTGAAGAACCAGCCACTGAAGTCGAAAGAGAAGTTCGACATGAACAAGTCAGAGATGAAGCAGGCCCAAGCAGACCTGGACGAACAAGACACATTCCTGCAAGGTTGCAAGAATGTGTGATTACATCATATGATGTGGTATATGAAGAGGGTGAGCTGGTACATTATGCTTTCTACGCAGATGCTGAACCAGTCAATGCAGCTGAGGCATTGAAAGATTCGAAGTGGGTGAAAGCAATGAATGAGGAGTTAGACTCCATCGAAGTCAACAACACATGGTCACTTCTCGAATTGCCTCAAGGCAAGAAGGAAATTGATTTGAAATGGGTTTACAAGGTGAAGGTGAATCCTAAAGGAGAAGTAACTCAACACAAGGCGAGACTTATGGCAAAAGGATTTCTTCAAAGGAAGGAATCGACTTCGACGAAGTGTTTGCACCTGTTGCTAGGATCGAAACAATCAGGTTAGTTGTTGGTCTAGCAAATATGAACAATTGGCACACATGTCAGATGGACGTGAAGTGTGTATTCCTGAATGGCCCCTTAGACGAAGAAGTATATGTTGCGCAACCAGCTGGGTTTGTGAAACAGGGCGAAGAAATAAAGGTGTGCAGGCTGCATAAAGCCATGTATGGACTTAAGCAAGCTCCAAGGGCTTGGAATAAGAAGATCGATAGCATGTCAGCTACTAACTTGGCGAAGAATCCAATAGCACACGGTCGAAGCAAGCACATCGAAATGAGGTTCCATTATCTTCGAGAGCAGGTAGCAGAAGGGAAGATGAACTTGAAACACTGCAGAACTGAGAATCAGATTGCAGACGTCATGACGAATAGAGTGTCAATCGAAGTGTTCAAGAAGCTAAGGTCTATGATGAATGTAGATAGTTTAGACATAATGAATTAGGTGGTGTGTTAAATATGTAATTCATTGTTTTAGAAAGATTAGATTTGATTTAGAAAGATCATATTTGATTTAGAAAGATCATATTTGATTTAGAAAGATTAGATTAGATCTTTTTGGGCTTTTATAGTTTGAGTTTTACCTTGAGATGCAAGTTAACTTAAATCTATAAATAGGGAGGAATCCTTATCATGGTAATCATCAAGTTTGATAATCACGGTTTTGCAGTTGTAAAGTGATAATAAAATTCCACAGTTGTGGGCAGAGAGTTACTCTGCAGTTTATACTCATCTTCTTTGAACGTGTTCTTGTTTTTGTTTAGAGAATTTCTTAACACACCACTCAACCTTCTTAGGCACCTGGCGCGCTGACGAAAATACCCCTGCTTTCCGGATGTGCACCTCCAGACGCACTGTATTTTTAAAAGTTTTTAGTTTTTTCCGGATGTGCACATCCGGAACAAATTCGTATTTGCAAATCCGGATTAAATCCTGAGACAGAACTCAAAAATCCAGCAATGACAGTCATAAAATTAAATCGGGATTACATTCAGAAATTCAGAATTACATCGACAGAAATTTAAATAGTACAAGATCAATAGCCCGGTAGACGCGTGCACATCTCTAAGATGTCATCGACCGTTCTTCGGATTTTGACGGTCGCCTCGAACTCGAACGGGAATTGTTCTTCGTAACCCAAATAAGTTTGTCACATTGCTCTAACATCGTCTTAATTCTTGAGCTCAACAAGGCTATAAGCGACGTTCCCTTCGTTGTCAACCGAAGGTGAACGATACTGAAGCTTCGCAACCTTTCGTTTGTCTCCGTAAGGTAGGAGAAGTTCGATGTCGTCAATGATCTGGCCGATGGAGATGTACCTCGTTACCATAAACGTTTGAGCGTGTGTTTTGCCATCGGTGAAGGAGACACTAGCGGCATACCAACGGGCCTTGATTTGATAAAATTGAGACATTTTGAGCTTGTGTGAAAGATATCAAATGAAACCCCTAATTTATAGAAAAGTGAGGGTAAAGTTATTCTGCCTAAGTTCTTTCCGGATGTGCAGATCCGGACAAACCCTACAAATATGAATTCTGGATGTGCACGTCCGAAAATTGTCCGGATCTGCAAATCAGAAAGTTTGACTGATACATTTTCAAACAGAATTGAATATGTGATGCAGCCAGTTGGAATACTTTCAGTGCAATAAAATTCGTAAGTGTATTAAAAAGACATATGGATAAAAATACAATATATTTCACTTCAATAATGTACATTGTGTCGTATGATTATACAAAAGAGTTAAAACAAAAATCTCCGTCTAAATCTATCGGAGCTTGACCTTTCGACTTTTCTGCATTTGATGCCTTTTCTATTGCGTTCAATCTTTCGAATTCAAGCATCCTTTTGACAAAACTATCCGGCCAAGACTCGGCAATTGGGGTTGCATGTGTCGCCCATTGCGGTGATTTAGGTGGTATCGGGCATCCGGGTTTCAAGATAACTTGTACGAAATGTCTTGATTTTGCAAGCCAACCGATACACATGATACGATCACTTGGATTTGAAGGAGGTGCGGTGTGGAGTGGAAAAAAGGTTTCCGAAAAATCGTATCGCATCAAGTCGATACACACCATATCGTAGGAGCATGCTATTAGATGACCCATCTCGGGGAAACTCATCCATTTCGATACCGGTGCCGGACCACTCAACCACGGAACAAGTGACTCGTGAACCTTGTCGTACTTTTCTTTATTTTCATAGAGACGCAAGTATGCTTCTTTATGCGTCTCCAACTCTAGGATAAGTTGATGACGTACAAGTGCATGACCTTCCTCTCCTTTACCGAGTAGTGCCGACACGGCTCGGTAACCGCAATTACCATCCCCTACAACATCGATTATATCGTCAATATGCTTGTGCATAAAAACCGGCATCTCGTCAATAAAGGTAATCATACGTGTAGTTGGAGTCGTATTCCGGACTTGTAGAATCGGTGTCGGAGCCGGTTTGGAAATGTGAGCTCCTTTCATGACACGTTGTAGAGATTTAGGAGTCGGAGAGTCCGGAAAGATTTGGTCAACGTGCTCATAATACGAAGGAGACCGAGTTGTTGCGTTGTCATTTGGTGTAGGCTTCAACTTCTTCGGAGCACCCTTTGTCTTAACCGGTTGAGACGGCGGTATCATTGCGGTTGTTTCGGGGAAGGAAATCTTCCTCAACTCTTCTTTGATATGTAGCTTCATATTGTCGTCGGCCTTCGAAAATCTATTTTGAATCGCTTCCAATTCGGCCAAAATAGAGATATCCGGTTTATCTCCTTCCTTACAACCATCATCATCAAAACTAAGTCTCATCCAATGAGGGCAAACTTCGTCAATTTGTATTGGCTCACATAGTTTCAAATTTTTAGCAATGGCACAAGCACAAGGAAGACCGTAGGTTTTCACAATAGTGCAACCACACTTTGCACTATCGGCACCTACCGTTTCGGCTCGGTTGGCCTCGTGAAAAATATAGCCCAACCCTGCCCGAGACATGTTGCCAATCAATTGAGAGTAGAGGAAGTTACCTTTAAACCGATGTTCCAAAACCGTGATGCTCTGACCGAAAGTGGTTTGTATCTCATTGGGTTGGTTTTTGATCATTAGATGCACGGAGTCCTAATCCTGACATAAATCCTCTTTGCTATTCCCCAACCAATTCTTCAAAGTGGCATGTGTCGACTTAACTCTATTGGTGGTAGTGTTTCCAAGATGTCGTACGTTATCGGTCCACGCACAAACAATATTTTCTTTCACTTGATCAAGAATGGTGGATTCAACATATTTCAACAAAGAGGGGTACCGTTCACACACTTTCCGGAATTTAATGACCGAATCGGCATATACTTCCGTTGTGGAAGAATTTAGAATATGAGTCCATGCATCCATAATTTTCTATACAATGACACCCGACTTGACCACTTTTCCGTCTTCCGACTACACTTGTTTCGCACCCACCGCGGTCTTAACCAGACTTCGCACATTCTTTGTTATGTGAAATCGACAAAGTAGTGCATTGGAAGAAGGAAAGACCTTTGCAACCGCATTCATCAAGGCGCTGTCGTGGTCCGTAACAATTGCTTTTGGCATTTGACCATGTTTCTTCAAAAGTGATCGGCACGTCTCCAACGCCCACGTGAAATTGTCCTTTTTTTCACACGCCAAAAAGGCAAAGCCGACGGCATATGTCTTATCCGTAGACGTAACGCCAACCATCTCAAACGATGGAAGGCGATACTTATTTGTCTTGTAGGTGCTATCGAGAATGAGCACTGTCGAGAACGTGTTGAACAACTTGATGGAATCCGAATGAGTCCAAAAAATATCTCGGACCGTAATTCCATCATCGCGATATCTGTACCGAGACACGTAATCGTTGTCCTCCAACACTTTCAACAGTTGTTGCATCTCACTCCTATCTCCCCTAGTTGCCTTGTTCGTTTGATACCGAATGTTATACACTTGCTTTATGTTTGCAACATCTTCGGGTTCTTTCCGTTTCAACGTCGCAAGTATATTCTTCGGTTGGACAAGGTTCAAGGTCAACGTCGCAAGTATTTTTCAGAAATGTAGATTGATAATGTGAGCAATGTAGTGGATGAAGTTGAATGTTTACCTGAAATTCAGTCTTTCCTTGCTCCCTTTGATTTGTTGCACCAAAAACTTAAACTTTTTGAGTGAGAAATGGGATTGATGAAGTAGGTTTTTTTAGTTGGTGAGAGTGAGTGTAGTAGGAGAAATGTTGAGAATGGGAAGGGGGGAGTGATCATGCAGCTTCAAATATATCACCTTTTTTGTCCGGATATACAGATCCGGAGGTATTCCGGATATGCACATCCGGAGAAACTTTTTATTTTTTAAGGATACGGTGCGTCCGGATGTGCACATCCGGAATCAGGGGGAAAAAAATAATTTCACGTGGTGCCTAAGAAACTTGGGTGGTGCATTAAGAAATCTCATTTGATTATTGTCATTACGTAACAATCTTGAAATCAAGATTGAGAAGAATTCACCATAGATCGTGGTTGAATTCCAACATTATAAAATATTTTTTTATATTTTAATTTTTAAAAAAATATTATTTTTATAATTAATATTTTTATTTTAATATTTGTTTAAAAAAGTTTAATGTCAAATTGTGTTTCAAAATAGCATTGCTATTAATTTATTAGCACTTAATGGTCAGCAAAAGCTGGCAGATCAACATAGATGAATGAATAAATATGATCTAAATCTGAGACGACATTAGAATAATTTATTTGTATGAAATTTGGAACTATCTGCACTATAACTTGCAATTTGGTTCGTTATATCAATTATATACAAATCAAATCATTTCATTATGTATTATTGTAAAATTGTCATTGCTTTTCTTAATGAGATTAATTGTTATGCACTGTCAGTGTAAAAAGTTTTACACTGTCAATGCATCACAATCATCCGTTGGTATTATTTTTTAAGTGGTTAATGTTAAAGTCAAATCTTTTAAATAAATCGACGGTTGTGATTAACTGACAGTGTAAAAAGTTTTTACACTGTCAGTGCATATCAATTAAATTCTTTCTTAATTCAAATCATTTCATTTATATTGAAAATGAAGTCACGGGCCTCAAGATTGTTCGTATTACTCTGTATTTGTCTCTTACAACTGAAATCTCGTTGTCAAATGTTTTATGAAATTAAGGGTCTGTGTGTTTTGTTTTTTTTTTAAATGAATTTTATAGTATTACATATTTTCATGTAAAAAAATTTATAAAGAAATTTTTCATAAAATTTTCAAATGAAAATTTAGTTTGAATAATTATTTTTAAAATGTTATTTTAGTTATTTTATCATTTTATCGAAAAAAAATATGATATCAAAATTTCAAAAAATAACTTAATTTTGAAACAATTTCAAATAGTTTTTCATAAAAATCATTTTTGAAATACAATTTTTTGAAAAAATTATGATTTCTACTGTGTTTTGATTTTTAATAATGTATTTTTATATTATAGAATATCAAAATTAGTTTTTTAATTTATAAAAAACAAATTTAAAAAAATTTGTAATATTTTAAAAAATATTTTTGTAAAATTCATTTTCAAAAATATAAAAAAAAAATCTATTTTTTTAAAGTTAAAACAAAACTGGTCCTAAATCTATGTATTCATTTGCTAATTCTGCAGTTAAAAATATTTTAAAATTTATTTTAAAAGGAAAAAAAATTGATTAAACAATAAAGTCGATGGTGTTTGAAAATCATGTGCTGGTAATGTGAAAGCTGCAAAATAATTGTCATTTAGCCAGAAAAATACCAACATTTGAAACTTGATATGGATTGACCATTCACATTTTTTCTTAATTGTCTTTGTTTTATCTTTCATCTTTACTTTTTATCTTTATTTCTATTTCAGTTTTTCATCACATCATGCATCACATCTTCCATTTTCTCTCCCTCTTTTATTTCACTTCTTTATCAATCTCTTTTACTCAAAATATCATACATACATTTCATTTGAGGCAGTCCAGTTTGTATATCTACTATACAATCATTTTTGTACATCAAGTTGAAATCGTCATAAATGATAGAATTAAATCAATTACTGGCAATTAAATATACATACTCAACAAAGTATAATATATATTATTTCCATCCCAAAATAAGTTTCATATTTGACACTTATACACAAATTAAGAAAATATAATAAATGAAATAGAGAATAGTAATTTTATTAAATTATCATTTTCAAATACTGATGTATTTAAATTAACATTAATACAAAGTGAGAAAATAATAAATTAAGAGTATTAATTAGAAGGTACAATTGAAAGATAAAAGTTAAAATTACATTGGTAAGATAAAGTGAAAAGAATTTTAGGACAAATAATTTTTACAAATGTGACATTTATTTTAGGAGGGAGGGAATATAATTTATTGCAGAAATTAGATAATTATACATGTTTCTATAAAATTAAAGAATCTACAAATTGATTTTAGAAATACTTGTATCCATTGAAAAAAGTCATTTTGATTGTAATCCTGAAACAGAGATTAAGTGACGAACAACGAACATCTGATAATTTTTGTGGTTCTTCCTCAATCGGTACTTATACAACGTGTGCCCGTAAGTGCGTTCGACATACCGCATAAAATAAAATCTAACAGTCTTTGCATCCAACATACCTTCATGGGGCCTATAAGGTGTCATTTCAGTTGGACATCGTCAAATGTGCAGGTGCCTAATGTTTGACTTTTTCTCAGTCCATAACTCATAATGGGTCATAGCTACTACTTTACTAGGTGCTCTATTAAGGGTATAAATCACGGCCTTTAGTGCATCTCCCCAAAATGACTCTGGAAAAGAAGAATAACTGATCATACTCCTCACCATATGATTAAGAGACGAACTACGAACATTTGATGGCTTGTGTAGTTCTTCCTCAACCAATACTCCAAAAGTCTTGAATACTCTTCAGATGGGGAGAAGAGATAATATGTTTGTGTATGGTATATTGGGGGACATAGTTTATATATAAAATAATTGTCAATTACCATTATTCTGAAATGGGTAATCCTAACATCCACTCATATTTGAACTCATAACCAAATAATTAATTAATTAATTAATTAATTAATTAAATCAAATTAACCTTTTAATTTTATTTGATTACTTAACTGATTAAGGTCCTTAATTTGATAAAAAAAAACTAATATAACTAAAATATATGCCAACATAATAATTATTAAAATATTAAAATAGTATTTACATATGTAAAAATATTCTTACATAAAATACACCCCATGAGCAACAATATAGGTAGTTTTTCAACTAAAGTTTCATTTTCACGGATATGGATCGTATGACATTATTATAGGAAAGTTAATATAACGTTCAAGTTAACTACCAAAAAAGTTGCCTTGTTAGAGTGAATATTTGTCATTGCTGGCTCTCGGAGGCAGCTAACGCCCTAAGGTGTAAGGTGGGATCGTTACCATTCATTTACCTCGGAATCCCGATCGGGGATGATCATAGACGTGAGAAGACATGGAACACTGTGGTGGATACAATTAAAGCTAGACTGTCAAAGTGGAAGAGCAGGAATCTATCTATCAGCGGTAGAGTGGTGGTATTGAAATCTGTCTTGTCGGTGATCCCGGTATACTTCTTCTCCTTCTTCAAAGCTCCCTCAGGTATCATCGCTAAAATTAAATCTATTTTCAAACAGTTTTTTTGGGGGGTGTGGGAATGAGAGGAAAATATGTTGGATCAAATGGGATCTGCTATGCAGATCAGTAGAAGAAGGGGGGTAGGCATTAAGGATCTAAGTGTTTTCAATTATTCCCTCTTAGGCAAATGGGTGTGGAAAATTAGTAAGGAGAAAGATGGACTATGGCTTAAGGCCTTAGCGGATAGGTATGGTATCGGCGAGGGCCTGCCAAGAAAGTACGACAACACTAGTTCACATTGGTGGAGAGATATATGTCGAATTGATATAGGCGGAATAGAAAACTTGGAATATTACTCAGTAAAGGAGAGGTATAAGGTCTTGAGGGATGTCGATAGGACTGAGACAAATATGGAGTGGTCATTAGTTTGGAATAAGTCGGTGCCGACAAAAGTCTCTTGCACAATTTGGAGGCTTCTGCACGATAGACTGCCTACTAAAAATAACTTGGCTAAAAGAGGAATTATAAGCCAGTCAAATAACCAGTGTGCGAGCGGGTGCGGAGAGGAGGAGACGGTATCTCACCTTTTCTTTGAGTGTCATATGTTTGCAGGTATCTGGCAGAAAATTTGCAATTGGTTGGGCGTGGCCTTTGTTTTCCCAAGAGACAGCTGGGAGCATATCAAACAGTTTGAAGGTATCATTGGTTTCGACAGAAAGATCGTCAACAGAGTTAGAGTGGTTTGGATCGCGGGCATATGGAGCATTTGGAAAGCTAGGAACAATTGCATTTTCAACAACAAAAATATTTCAGTCGATCAGATGCTTGAGTCAGTACAAAGGGAGGTTTAGAACTGGTTAAAAGTAAAGGGCAAGAATATAGATTGTAATATAATGCAATGGTATATAAATCCAGTGGTCATTCTTGGCCAAGGCAAGTTCTCAAGTATACATTGATTCGCAGCGGCCCTATTGCAACTGTCATGGTTGTTGGGTGTTCTTTTTCTTCTGAAGGCCTGTAGCGGGTGCCCCGCCGCAATTGTCTCGTTCGACATCTTCGTTAGTATGAGGCAGGATCTTTGTTTGCGTTGCTGGCAGGGGGTGGATAGGTATGATAAGGCTTAGTGTTGGCAGGAGCGTTTCAGTAATGTAGAAGATGAGGTGCTAATAGACAAAAGTCATCCAGTACTAATTTTCTTCTTGGTCTGTTATATCAGAACTGGTTGCTAATTTGACTACAGCAAGTTCTGCACCGAGGCGGCAATGCTCGTAGTTGGTGTCTTTAATACATCGGCACACGATATTAGAGCTGCTCTGGGGCCTGGTTTTGGAGATCATTGGCTCAGTCTATAAACATTAAACTGGGTTTTTGGGTTTAATTCGTAAGCTGAGGCCATTTATTCTAGGCGTTGTCGATGAACTGATGATCCTGATTGTTGGTTTTAGGTGGAAGCACGAATTCCCTGCCAATGTCGCAGCAATTCTGCTGTTAGAAGTTCTAAAAAATGGGGTGGATTGGTCTATTGGTGCTGCAGGGAGTTTGGGTTAGATACCTCTGGGGAAGTTGCTTAATCGCATCAGCTGCTCGTTGGTTTCTTGATAATTAGTCGCGGTAACGATTTGCACTCGTTCCAATTGTGTTGGAAAGCACTTTGGTCACCCTGGCATCAAGGACATTGAGCATTCATTCTTACTGAGTTGAGTTACAATTGACGGTGAGGTGGAATTAGTGTTGGTGCTGGAATGTTTGCTTGGTGCAAGTCACAAGATCTTGGTTCGCATTATGGAGGCAGTCACCGAAGGACGTTTTCATTGGATCGGGGGTCCATTGCCTTTAGGCGTTGCTATACAAGTGGTGGGCAGAGAATTTGGGGTTTGGCGTGGTCGTAGAACTTTCTATGTCGTCTTTTAGGTGGTGAATGTAGTATTGCTAGTATGGGCATAGGAATGTTTGGAGTGTGGGCAGTAGGAGACTTGCAAGGTAGTGGTGGTCTACTGTATCACCTTAAATTGGTTCAGTTTAGATTTTATTATGCAGTAGTTGTAGTGGTAACTGGCCAGTTTCTTTATTTACACTTTGTACTGTGGTATGGTGAATCTGTTGTACTATAGCACTGCTTGTGCTGTTGTTTTAATAAATTTTCGCTTTTCCAAAAAAAAAAAAATTGACAAGTTGAGATGATACCACGTGGAACTGTTTTAAATTTAAAAATTGATTTTTAAACACGAAAAAAAGGGTTGAAATAAGAACCCTTGTGTTGTAACCTTATCGTCTTGTCGCCGCCCCACCATCGAATGGTTATCATCCCAAACCCATCCACCACCAATTACCAATGTTACCACACTACCGCCATCATGAACCAAAAACCATCATCTCCGCTTCTATCATGCCATTTTTTTTGCATTAATTTATTTCTATCTAAACTTGACTTACGAATATGAATTAATTTAGTTTTGCAGCAATGTCCTTTTGGTATAGTACTCCATGACAATCTTAAAAGTTAAGACAATCACCATGATAAAAACATAGATGAAACTATAAAAAAAAGTGAGACACACGAGAGTAGCGTAGGGGAAAGCAGTAGACATAGTGAAGATTATTTCTCGGGGGCGATGTTCATAGTCGTAAGTGACGATGATGACGGGCGGGGAGTAATGTGATGCATGGAATATGAAGGCAATTTATGGTTTTATTAGTGTTTTTGTTTTAGTTCTTCTTTAAAATGACAAAATTGCCACATCCCAGTATCTCAGCGTATTGATGTTTCTGATGGGTGAAAGGTGTAACACCCTATTTCCTCCGTGCATAATTATACAATAAAATTAGAGTATTCACACAATCAAATAGAATGTGACACATTCTCTTTTCAAAACATACATGCCATGTAACACATTATCAAATAAAACAACAATCAACACCTTCACTTAGGGTGTCATCGCATGCTCACTTTCACTTAGGGTATCATCGCAGCAGAATTTCCCATCAACAAAGCATGCAATCAATAAATTATTTAATTTCAAAGACTTTATAAAATAAATTAAATCATAAATGCAATCTCTTCAAACGTAAAACATCAACCATGAGAGTATACTTTAAATCTCTACGAAAAGATTAAACAAGACTCACAAAACGTTCTCATTGTTACATATCAGAGCACTTAAACTAAACGCGGAAAGAAAAATGAAGAAACGGCCTCGTGTCTTCCTCTAACTTTAAAGCAGCTACTCAGTTACCTACTTATCTGTACCCCGAAGAGGAACACAGACCACAACAACAACAACAACAACAAAGGGGTGAGAAAACACAAAAACTAATAGCAGACATATATTGCAAGGTAGGATAATAAACACAATATTCTCTACAAAATTTCATTCATAGTATAACTCATCACATTCTCACACCCAAACTCAATAATCAATCATAACTCAACAATTATGCATATAACTCATTATGCAATGCAACTCGACTATGCAACTCTATGCATATGCATGTGGTACCAACTCAACATTTGGTTCTCTCTGGAACCGGGTCCCATCTTCTGAACCCATGAGCCCCCTCTTCTGAGCTCCTATCCCCCTCTTCTGAGCTTGGGACAAGCCGCTAGTTCCCTCTTCTGAACTAGCAGACATGCCTCAATGGTGCATGCTCATACACATCAAATCATTGCGTTAAGACCCCTCTTCTGATCCTAACGTTATACATTGAAAACTCTAGTAATCCCCTATTTGGATTACATCACACCAAAATTATAAAATGCATATTAACAATCAATAGTGCAACATAAGCATGCTAATAATTCATCTCAACAGAATTATATTTCAAACAACACATCAATTTAATCAACTCATTATGCAAACATAATGATCACAATAATTAATCATACAATGTTCCATAAACGACATCAAAACATAAATAACATACAACAACGTAGCTACTCCTTCGAACTACCACCACAACAACAACAACAATTATGCATATTCACATACAAGCATCATACCAACTCAAACATTCATACACCATATACAACCAAATTCATACACACAAAACATCATCTTTCGTTAATCACATAACAACACCAAATAGCATTATCGATTAGGTAAAACAATTAAATATTTTTTCTAAATCAATTAGTAAAACTCAATAACCTAATGTAATCATGCAATTAATTAATTTAAGTTACCCAACAGCAGTTAACATGAATCGCACAACAACGCAACACATAAAACCCAACTCAACAGCTAGAAACACAACCACCGACATTACACCTTAAGAGAAATATTATATTCACGTTATTAAGTACACATTCATCCTCTTAAGGTATTCCCTTGAGATAGTATTATGAAATATGTTTCCAACGTAGAACCGCATTCCAAACGGAGTCACGGGCCTCAAGTTATGATATTTTTTGTTAGGCATAGCGGAAGTCATGAGAGTTGACGGGCGTCACCCAGAACTGGTGTTTTTTTCCATGACCAATTCAGCGCTAAAACCCAGAATGCGCGGGTAAATACTCAGAATTTATTTTTTCTGCGTTTTCCATCATAGAAGCCCATTCGCACCTCCGATTTCGATTCCGTAAAAGTATCGATTTATTTGATATACAATAATTATTCAATAATTAAAACCAAAAATTCTCAATTTATCACATATTAAGATCAACAAAATCATTTATTTTCATACTTTCACATTTACCCTCCAAAGCTCCAAAACCCCAACAATGGTGAAAACATATTAACACATCAAAACATAAATTATCATTAATTAAAATACATGAATTTCACCAATAAATCATAGCACATATCATCAAATCAATACACATTTGCAGAATTAAATCAAAACTCAATGCCCTATTAGAGGTTAATGACGCCTCTACCCTACCCCTCGTGCATAAGCTCTATTGAAAGTTATTATCCCCTTACCTTAGAATTCCAGCAAGCAAGCTCGTCTCTAATGGTTTTCCTCTCTTCTTCTAGCTCTAGGGTTCTCCTCTTGCCTCTTTCTCAAGTTCTCTAAGAATTGGATGAAATCTAACTCTCCTACACCTTTTAGAATATATATATATATATATATATATATATATATATATATATATATATATATATATATATATATATATATATATATATATATCTAGGGTTTTCTACACAATTTCTTCTAATTACCTTATTAGCTTCCAACATTTTTAATTCACATTATCACCTCAAACTCTCATTATTCTATTTTTCTAATTTAATTATTAAACTCATACTAATAATAAATTTAATTTTCAACTCAATCTCCTATTTATAAATAAAACTTAATTCTCCATTTAGGTATTTCCATTACTACCCCCAAACTTATTCTCCTAAATATCTTCATTGCCCCTTATTTCTCTATTAACTTCTATTTTCTCTATTATTTAATTACTCTATTCTTATTATTTTATCTCTAATAACAAAATAATTAAATTCGCTAAAAATGCTACTACTCATATTATTTTATTTAATAATTAAAACACTAATATTTTAATTATTCTACTACTTCCACACTATCACTATACTACTATATTTTTCCAAACCATCTCACAACACCTCACACGCATAAAGCAAATATTCAATTTAAATCAATATATAAAATCATATAACCACGATAAATCACTCAAATACACAAATTATAATTAAATAACTAAACATAAAATTCGGGATGTTACAAAAGGCATAGTGTATTTCGCGCTCTAAAGTTAGAAAATCCCCATCCTTGTTTTCATACTTCCCAAAGCTAGTATGTCAAAAGTTTTTGGATATTTGGTTATATAACACAATTCTTTAGTTCTGAAATGTTCTCATATTAAAGAGTATTATTTTCAACTGAAATGATTTTAAAAAATGAAAATAATGAAATGTGTAGTATAATGGGATGTTTATGGACTTATTTTATAATTTTGTATAAGTGGTATGAATTTTTTTTAAAAGTAAGAATTAACTGTAAAGAACAATAAACATAAATCTACATTTGTAGGCGTGTCAAATAATCATATAGACATGCACAATATTCTTTATATGCAAATTAAATAAGACCTAGACAAGATATCAAAAACATCGTCAATTCTCAATTTTTGATAGTAAGAATTAATTGTAAGCGGTACTCACACAATGATCAAATATTACTAATAAGTTTTATCACATAATGGACGTCTTTGACATCAATCATTAGCCACATGGATAAACTTTAAAATTATTGCATATTTATCATCACATGTATGCAACTATTCGGCCAAAATGTGTATTCCTTTGGGTCGGCCATAACAGTTCTCGTGAATAGTTACACATTACATCTTTTGTGATTTTGATTTAATCTAATTTACGCAACAAATGTTACTTTTACAACTTGTTGTTTCAATCAACTCAACAAAAACTAATAAACATCTTTAATTTAATAAATTTAATAGGAAGGTCTTAAAATTCACATAAACATTACCTACAAATGTAATGTCAAAATTGTATGTTTATTTGATTGCTTAATAATCAAATGACTATTAAAATATCCAAATTGTGCAAGAAAATACTCGCATGACTTAATCTCGAAAAATAAACGCATGATTGTGTTTATGTTATATATACAAACCATCAAAATATACGGGTTGTACTAAAAAAATTACTTATTAAATAAAATAAGCAAATTTAATTATGCTAAAAAAATACATAATTATGATATATCAAAATAAATAAATAAATTGACATAATCATCTGAGAAAAAGAAAAAAAAAATATGTTCTTTGCACTTCTAGAAGAAAAAAAACGTAAGCATTATCATTCAATTTTATATTTGAATAGGAATTACATTTCAATACCATATTGAATTGCTAATTGTTAGTGCGTGAAACACTTTTAGTGAAGAGAGAAAAAGAGGGAGAATGAAGAATAAGAATTGTTATTATTGAATTGAGAGATAAAACTGAATTACAATATGTGACTATATATACAACTAAGTAACTAATATAACAAACCCTAACCCTAATTAACTTTGGCTTGGGCTTGGGTTACACAACTTGGATTATACTCTTAACATACCCCCCCCCCCCCTTATAATCCAAGTTACTAGGCACTAGCTAATCATAATCAATCTGAATTATTCCTAATTTCTTTCTCAAAGTTAGGAATCATTCGATCTTCAATCCTTTGGTGAAAATGTCATCCAAATGTGTTTCACTCAAGCAATGCCTAACTTCAAGTTCACCTTAGTTTACCTTCTCCCTTAGTAAATGAAACATATCCTTAATGTGCTTACTCCTTCTATGCGGAACTGGATTCTTTGCAAGATTAATGGTTGACTTGTTGTCAATCTGCAGCACAAAAGATTTCTTCACTTCGACCTCCATCTCTTCCGGCACATATCTGATCCAAATTTCTTGACAGACAGCGTAGGATCCTGCTATATATTAAGTATCACATGATGATAATTCCACCATAGGTTGCTTTCTCGAGCAGCATGAGATTGGGGCACCAAATACTTGAAAGAAGTAACAATTCTGCTTCTTCAATATTTCTTGTCTCCATAGCAATCAGAATCTGAATAGCAATTAATCTCAACTTATTTGCTTTCAGAATCTCGTGGAAATAGAATTCCATAGTTTGTTGATCTTTTTAAGTATATCAAGATTCTTCTTGCAGCCTTCATGTGTGACACCCTTGGTTCACTCATGTATTTGCTCACTAATCCGACTAAGAAATCCATATCAAGTCGACTGTTGCACACATATTCAGAGATCCGACAATTTGTTTGAAAAAAGTGACATCGACTTTGTCTTTCTCTCCATGCTTTTCCAACTTCAAATTTAGTTTGACTAGTGAGGATGTAGGATTCGAGTCTTCCATCCTAAATCTCTTGAGTATCTCTTTGACATACTTTCTTTGATGTAGCATCATACCTTGCTTCGACATTTGAAATTCCATGCCTAGGAAGTACGACAACTTTCCCAAATTCAAAATTTCAAATTCCTTCTTCATTAGCTCTTTGAACTTAGACAAGTTCTCCAAGCTATTTCCAGTTACTAACAAGTCATCGACATATACGAAGATGATTGTTATGTCTTATTCCATAGCCTAGACATAGACGCCATACTCAGATTTGCATTTGATGAATCCCAATTCGACCAAGTATGAGTCGATCTTCTTATTTCATGCCTTAGGTACTTGCTTGAGGCCATAGAACGCTTTGTGCAGCATGTATACTTTCCTTGCTCCCTCCTGTATCACAAACCCATGAGGTTGTTTGACATATACGTCTTCATCTAGAGGACCATTCAAAAATGTTGATTTCACATCTAAGTGAAATGTCGATCAGCCTTGCTTACATGCCAAGGGTACCACCAATCGAACAGTCTTCATTCTTACTACTGGTACATATACTTCATAGTAGTCGAGTCTTGCTCTCTGAAAAAATCCTAGAGCTACTAATCTTGCCTTATGTCTTATTATCGACCCATCATCATTATGCTTCAAATTAAACACTTACTTCACTTTGATAGCTTTTGTATGTGTTTGCAATTCGACTAACTCTCATGTGTTATTTTTTTACATCGTTTGTAACTCATCGACATAGCTTCCTCTCATTGTTTATCTTTGAAGGCCTCATTATAGTGGATTAGTTCAGCACCTGCAAGTAATGATAAATGAACCAAATTTCCATCTTGTGTGACTTCATCATCACCAACTACTTCACAATCTTAAAGTCGTACTTTGAATACTCTAGAACATTATCAACTAGAATTTCTTCGTGCTCACTACTTTCTTCATCAACTTCATAGCCCATCAATGGCTTGTTAGTCGCATCACCTAAAATCCAATCCCATGCAGAATTATCATCAATCACAATGTCTCGACTCATCACGATCTTATCATTGATTGGATTTAATAGCCTGTAAGCTCCAGTTTTGTGATATCCTACCAGAATCATAGGTTCACTTTTATCATCAAGATTCCTTATCCTTGCATCAGGAACATGTTTGTAGCAAATAGATCCAAACACCTTCAGATAACTCACTAATGGTCGTTTTCCACTCCAAACTTCTTCTGGAACCTTGTTTTTCAGCTTTTTGGTAGGGCATATATTCAGAATATAAACAGGTGTGGTGACAACTTTACCCCATAAGGACTTTAGCAAGTTCTTCTGCTTCAATATGCATCTAGCCATATCCAATATGGTCCTGTTTCTTCTTTCTACTATTCCATTATGTTGAGGCGTGTAAGGAGCCGTTATCTCATGATCAATACCATGTTCTGAACAAAACTTCTCAAATATCTTGGATGTGTATTCGCAACCTCCATCTACTCGCAGAACCTTGATCTTCTTTTCACTCTGGTTTTTTACAAGCATCTTGAATCTTTTAAAGATTTCAAATTATTCGTTCTTTCGCTTTATCAAATAGATCCAAAGCTTTCAACTATACTCATTGATAAACGAGACAAAATACCTTTTTCCACCAATGGTATGATCCTCGAATGGGACACATACATCTGAATATACAACTTGTATTATGCAAGAGGACCTCATTGGCATAGTTGAAACAAAAGACTTTCTGCACTGCTTCCCTACTAAGAAACCTTCACAAAGTTTGTCGGGCATCTTAAGACTTGGTATATCAGTTACCATATTTTGAATAATCAGTTGATTGAGTGACCTAAAATTCATATGGCCAAATCTTAAATGCCACTACCAACTATTCTTGTGGTCGACAACTGTTTTTAGGCATTATACCTCAGCTGAATTGATCATGATCTTAAATGTCCTATTCTTTGACAGATGAGATTTTAAGACCAGATAATTCTGAGGGTCAAATAATTTCAAGGCTCTATCTTTCATAACCACTGAGAAACCTTTTTCGACCAGTTGTCCAACACTTAGCAGATTGCACTTTATTCCAGGTACATAGAGTACGTCTTTGATCATAGCTTTTGCTCCGTTGCTCATTTGAATAACTATGTTGTCATTACCTTCTACTTACAAAGAGCTATTATCATTAAATTTAACCTTGCTCTTCTTTGACTTGTTAAAATCTGCAAACCACTCTTTTTGACCAATCATGTGGTTCGAACAGCCAGTGTCGAGAAACCGGATCTTGGTGTCGACATGCTCATATACAACTGCATCCATAACCACCATGTCTTCAAAATCATATGAATCCTGGACTGCAAGCACTACCACAAAAAAGACCTTAGACAGCGCTTTTTTTGCCCTTAGACAGCGCTTTTAAGCGCTGTATAAACCTGCGCTGCTATAGGTTTAGACAGCGCTTTGGGTAATACCAAAAGCGTTGTCTAAAGGGGGGTATATTTAACGAAAAGCGCTGTCTATGGTACCTTTAGACAGCGCTTTTTGACATTATAAGGTATACCTTAGACAGCGCTTTTGGAAAAAGCGCTTTCTAAGCCTCACCTTTTTTGACATTTTTTTGGTATACCTTAGACAGAGCTTTCCTTAAAAGCGCTGTCTAAGGTCAACCTTTTTGAACTTTTCTAGGTATACCTTAGACAGCGCTTTTGTCAAAAGCGCTTTCTAAGCCCTACATTAGACAGCGCTTTTGTCAAAAGCACTCTCTAAGCCCTACCTTAGACAGCGCTTTCTCCAGAAGCGCTGTCTAAGGTATACGAAAAATTTTATATAAATTTTTTTAAACCACAATTTTTACCAGGTTTTTTCAACCAGAATTTTACCTGTTTTTCAACCAGCAATTTTTTTCAGAAATTGGCAATTCAAACCATTGGCAATTTACACCAAAATTATATATGCAAAACAATTGGCAATTCAAACCAATATATATATTTAAAATTACAAACCAAAATTATATATACACCTATTTATAATTACAAATCATTACATTTTTTCTACAAATGCACATATTACTTATACTAATACTTTTGCTTCCAACCAAAGCATTGCTTCAAATATACATTATAGGTCCTGAAAACACAAAGATTGTAATTCAATTAAAAGAATACATAAACAAAGTTACACATATTTAAATTCTCATCAATTAAAGTAAGAGTACAATATTATACCTTGTAAAATTCCGAGTTAGAAATTGAGTAATGAGCACACTTGCATTCTTCAAAGTACTACATAATAATATAACATAGTTTGATTTAGTTTTAACTATTTCATTAGACATGAGAGATATGTGTTAATATTAAAATAACTCATAAGTTAGAAATACATACATCGGATGAAATCTCTATTCGATCCAACAAAAGAGTGTCTCTCATAAACCTCAACATGAAATAGCCGCAATCTATTTGATTGCGTTGCCGAGGACACTACAAATGAAAAGAAAATATGGATAAATCCTAATTTTTATCAAGTAGCATCACTAATATAATAAAACATGTGATAATTAATATACCTTCACATAATTCCATGTAATAATGGGGTTGACTCTCCGCTGTGGTTAATTGCGACCAACAACCAATGTCCACTGTAAGATTAAACAAGTGTAAGATTAACAGCTATATATCATATAATTTGTTAGATGAAGTATAAGATATCCAATTTAACATTTTCTATGCATAAATATCATATAATTGTGATGTACCTGTTTTTTTGAAACAACGGACTCGGTATGCTCCGGAATCCGCTTATCCTTTGTTTTGGATCTTGTTGGAGTCTAAATAACATTACAATGTAAAAAATGAAAATAAAATGCTCTTTCACTAATATATAACAAATATGACATAATATATAACAAATATAATAAAGAAATCAAGTATATAACAAATTTTACCTCTTTCACTAACATCTCTTTCTTTTCTTGGTTGGAATATGAATTACTTGTGTCTTAGCAATGCGAACGGATGAATGGATCCAAATTCCCTCGTTATGGTCATTTCTGATATATGACTCATCCGCTATAAGATCCTCATCTTGATCATTTGTATTCAACTCATTCCGTCTAATGCATGACTCATTCTCAACATCAATATCACATTTATCTACACCGCTATCATCAACCACTTTGTTAGATAGAAGCACTATAGACCATTTCGTACTCGTCGGGTCAGTGACATAGAACACTTGTCTAGCTTGAGATGCTAGAATAAAAGGCTCATCTTTGTACCCCACCCTATTAAGATCCACTTGCAAAAATCCAGACTTATCCATTCGTATGCCACTACTATACAAATGCACTTGATCCTGTTCATCCCTTGATACTGTCACAATTTTATTTCCAATTAATTTTTTACCATCCTTTTTTTCAAAAATATGAGCTTTGGGGAGTCCAATCGACTGAACATTGGATAAATATTCAGTACAAAACTCAACCGCTTCTTCAACAATGTATCGTTCAACAATACACCCCTCTGGTCGACTTCAGCTTTTCACGTACCCTTTTAATATTTTCATATAACGTTCAGCAAGGTACATCCATCTCATATAAGCTGGTCCACACAACTGTGTCTCTTTCACAAGATGAACAACTAGATGTACCATTATGTCAAAAAAAGAGGGAGGAAAATACATTTCAAGCTCAAAAAAGGTAATAACTATCTCTTTTTGTAGTGTTGGTAAGATATCGGGATCGATTACCTTACTACAAATTGACCTAAAGAAAAAACACAAATTAGTTATGGCGCTTCTTACTTTCACTGGCAAAATAGAACGTATACCTATTGGTAGAAAGTGTTCCATTATAACATGGCAGTCGTGTGTCTTTAAACTCTTCAACGTGAGGTCTTTCATAGACACAAGTCTTCTGACATCTGAAGAGTATCCTTCTGGAACTTTAACTCCACTCAGAAACTTACACAATATTTTCTTCTCCTTTCTAGATAGAGTAAAAGCAGCAGGTGGTAGATATGTTCGTCTTCCTTTCTTCACGGGTGCTAATTCAGGTCTAATCCCCATCGCTTCCAAGTCTTTTCTTGCTTTAAGGCCATCCTTAGTCTTTCCTTTTATATTGAGTAACGTACCAATAACACTTTCAAATACATTTTTCTCAATATGCATAACATCGAGAAAATGTCTCACATACAAAGACTTCCAATATGGCAATTCAAAAAATATCGACCTCTTTTTCCACCCACCTTTGACAACCTTATGTGCAAAAGGTTTGCCAAACTCAGTACGCATATCTTTCACCTTTTTAAAAACTTGGTCACCTGACAACATAGGTGGAGCTCTACCTTGTTCGATGTCTCCATTGAATTCTTGTCTCCACCCACGGTAGTTATGTTTGGCATTTAAGAATCTACGATGACCGAGAAAGACATTCTTATGACCAAACTCCAATCGCTTCGAAACTGTTTTATCTTCACAAATAGGACACGCTTTTTCACCTTTTATGCTGTACCCTGATAGATTCCCGTAAGCTGGAAAATCATTAATTGTGCCAAATAACATCGCCCTCAAATTGAAACTTTCTTTCCTATATCCATCATAAACCTCCACACCGTTCTCCCACAATATCTTTAAATCTTCGATCAAAGGTGTCAAGTATACGTCTATGTCATTCCCTGGTTGTTTAGGCCCAGAGATTAACATAGATAACATCATGTACTTACGCTTCATGCATAGCGACGGAGGTAGGTTATAAATCATAAGAATCACAGGCCATGTGGTATGTGAGATACTTTGAAGACCATGCGGGTTCATTCCATCAGTAGATAATGCCAAGCGAAGGTTTCTTGCTTCTTCTCCAAAGTCAGGATAATCATTATCAATTTTCGACCACTGTGGTGAATCAGCCGGATGTCGCAACTTTCCATCAATAATTCTTTCATCTGCATGCCAAGTCAGGTGTCTTGCATTGGTTTCACTACAAAACAAGCGCCTAAATCTCGGTATTATAGGAAAATACCATAAGACCTTGGCTGGAGACAATTTTTTCTTATATCGAGACAAACCGCATTTAGGGCACTCAGTTAACGATGCATATTCGTTTCGAAACAAAACGCAATCGTTTGGACAAGCATGTATCTTGTCATAGCTCATGCCAATAGAACACAACATTTTTTTGGCCTCATAGGTTCGATTGGGAAGAACATTATCCTCCGGTAGCATTTCTCTCAAAAGAGCCAACAACTCTGTGAAACTTTTATCCGACCATCCATTGCCCGCCTTTAAGTTGTACAACTTCAATACCGCAGACAGTCTTGTGAATTTAGTGTAACCTTGATAGAGCGGTTTCTCTGCATCGCTTACCAACCTCTCAAACATTTCAGGACAATCATGAAGATCTTCTACAACTGCTTCTGCAATCTCTTCGACTCGATCACAATCGTATGTTTCCGTGTCTTTGTCATCTGAAGCATAGGTCGTATTACTTTTCCCCGTCGGTTCAACATTCTCGTTAATTTTCTCCCCATGACGTATCCAACACTTATAACTTCGATCAATTCCATTCATCAGTAAATGCGATTTCAATCCATCTGCGTCAACCCTACCCACATAACAACAACCCAAGCAAGGACATTTTATTTGATTGAGCTCTTCAGCGTCAGCGTGTTGAACAACAAACTTAACGAAATCCAATACCCCATTCTCGTACTCTTTGGACAATCGATCGGCATCCATCCATTTTTTATCCATGGTTTTCCTACTTATTAAGGTCAACAAAATAACATTAATTCAACCATATTAATCAAGAAATGAACAAGTTTGATAGTGTTTGATATGTAACTGGTTGAATTTCTTATGTTTTAGTGAAATGTTTATGTTCATTATATTTGTTTATTAACTCAACCATCTCAAATTCTAGAATTTTGAGGCTTCAAAAACAAGCTTTGAATTCTAAAATTCAGAGGACATTTCCATCAATTTTAAGAGTTTTTTAGAAGATTTAAGAGGTGGAAAAAATAAAACTAAACTAAACTATTTCCATCAATTTTAACAAAACTCCATCAATTTTAAGAGTTTTTTAGAGTTTTTTAGAAGATTTCATCAAACATACTCATTCACTACAAAACTTCATTAACAAAACTTCAAACATACTCATTCACTACAAAACTTCATTAATAAAACAGTCCAACATAACTTCATTAACAAAACTCATCAAACATAATCATTCACTACAACATTGTAAAGCAACAAAACCCTACAACAACAATGTAAAGCAACAAAACCCTATTCTTCACAACAACGACGTACCTTTAACGACGGTAACAACGGCAATGCAAGAACGACATGTATCAAAGAGCATAAAGAGAAACGAACGACGACGGCAATGAGCAGAAACGAAAACGACGGCAGTGAGCAGAAACGGACGGACGGCAATGCAACGACGACAACAACGAACGACGGCACGGTGGAGGACGGTTGACGGTGAAGGTTTTTCGTTCGCAAGGGTTTTGAGCTCTGTTCGCTAGCAGGGGAGAAGAAAGAGCGTAAATATGAAAATGAATACTGACTATTCATATATTTTAATTTAATTAGACCTTAGACAGCGCTTGTCATAAAAGCGCTTTCTAAGGTGGATCTTAGACAGTGCTTTTCAAAGCGCTTTCTAAGGTTGGCCTTAGACAGCGCTTTTGATTTTATTTTTTTTTTAATTTTTAAGACCTTAGACAGCGCTTTCATTAAAAGCGCTGTCTAATATTTTCCATTAAATTTTTTTTAAAAAATTTATAAGACCTTATAAAGCGCTTTTGACCAAAGCGCTGTCTAAGGTCTTATATTTTTTGCGCTTTTATTTTTTTAAATGAATAGATTCCTTGTTTTTAACTTATAGCAGTGCTTTTGTATTAAAGCGCTGTCTAAGGTGCGATGTTATAACTTACTTTTGTTGTAGTGAAGATTTTCGTCTTCATTCTTTCTTTTCTTGTACCAATAATTCTTGGCCAAGTGACCCCATTTTTCACAGTTATAACATTGCACACCTTTTTCTCTTATTTGTCTTTCTGATAGGAGTTTCCTTCTCCTTTTTCGAGGATTCAAAAGCCCTATCATCGACCTTATACTTTTGATGGTTTGACCAAGACTTCTTGCTTTGAGTCTTGTCTCCTTTGCCCTTGAACTTATTGGAACCACTATGGTTTTTCCATGTCTGAGCGTGTAAAGCTTGTATCGAATCTTGAACGCCTATCCTTTCAACAATCCTCATCTCATGTGCCTCCAACGAACCAACTAAATCTTCCAATTTTAATGTTTCAAGATTGCTGAATTCTTGAATAACAACGATAATGTGATCAAAGTGAGAGGTCAATGTACGCATTACCTTCTCGACTATCATCTTACAATTTAGGGTTTCACCTCAATCTTTCATGAGATGAATAAGCTTCTGAACCTTCGAGACATAGTCTGCAATCTTTTCTTTTTCTCCCATTTGCAGTAATTCATACTGCCTTCGTAATATCTGTAATTTGATAACTTTAACCTTCTCACCTCTTGCAATTTATTGTCAAGAATTGGAAGAGAATCTGGAATATCATTGTTGTCATTCATCTTTACAGCAAACACAATTAACAACCCACGATCCTGGAAACACTATCACCGACGTGTGATTCCTGAAAACACGATCAATAAACTAACAGGAGCTCTAGATACAAATTTGTAGTGCGTGAGGTACTTTTAAAGAGGAGAGAAAAAGAGAGAAAATCAATAATATGGATTGTTATTGTTGAATTGAGAGATAAAACTAAATTATAATGTGTGTGTGTGTGTGTGTGTGTGTGTGTGTGTGTGTGTGTGTGTGTCTATATATATATATATATATATATATATATATATATATATATATATATATATATATATATGACGTATCCTATGAGAATGTAATTTTTATGTGAGAACATGAGAATGAATCTTAACCATTAGATTTTAAAATAAATGGTGGAGATTATGTGTGGGTTTTTTTCTCTCTCCTCCATTATTAAAATAAATGATGGAGGAGAGAGAAAAAAACTCACACATAATCTCCACCATTTATTTTAAAATCTAATGGTTCAGATTCATTCTCATGTTCTCACATAAAAATGGCATTCTCATATGATATGTTCTCTTCTCTCTCTCTCTCTCTCTCTCTCTCTCTCTCTCTCTCTCTCTATATATATATATATATATATATATATATATATATATACACACACACACAAAGTAAATTGAATACTAAGCAACTAACATAACAAACCCTAACCCTAATCAACTTGGGTTTGATCTTGGGTTACACAACTTGGATTATACTTTCAACATTAATTAGATATTTACGACACTAAAATATACAATTTCCTTTTAATAACTTTAAGTATGCTATATATATATATTGGATAACATAAGTTTTTATACAAATGCATAAGCAAATAATACAACAACGTTAGTATACATGTGAAATAACCATATAGACATAGACAATATTCTTTATATGTACATTAAATAAGATCTAGACAAAATATCAAAAATACCATCAATGTTCAATCTTTGATTGTAAGAAGTAATTATAAGTGGTACTCTCGCACAATGATCAAATATTAGTAATAAGTCCGGTCAGATAATTGATGTCTTTGCCATTAATCATTTGCCATGTGGATAAACTTAATAATTACTACTTATTTATCATCATATGTATGTAATTATTCGGCAAAATTTTGTATTTTTAATGTATATCTAAAATTACTTATATAAAAATTGGACTTAAAATTTTCTCTGTTAAAATAACAAGTTTTGTTTGTGTGTAAAATTGTTTGTTTGCTAAAACAGTTTCTGTAATGGGTGAATCCGAATTTTAACCTCTAGACAAACCCGTTTTTTTTGCGTTATTTCATACGTAATAGTGTTAAACTAGATTTCAATCTCCTGAAAAACCTTTAGTTGTGTACTTAATTGAATTTGGATATCAATTTTTAAAATGTCTCTTAAAATATGATTGCTTTTTTGTATGATCCATATTGATCTAAAATTAGTATAAATATGTCTTATATCATAAATAAATAAATAAAAAATCTGGGTCGGATTTGTCCGGAGTCCAAAATTTGAACTTTTTTAAACATTTGTTTCCGCATGTTTATGAGTTTATTTTGTATTTTAGATGTGTTCAGATTTTAAAATCTAGAATTTAGGGATACTTTGAAATTTCATTAGGATGTATGAGTAAGTCATAAGGTGTATTGAACAATTCCCATTACAGAAGAGGAATATTCATCTCACCCTATGGGTTGTGTCCCACACCTCTAAAAACCCTAAAATATTCTTATTGTGTCTAGAGTTGCATCTCTGGACGCACCTAAAATCCCAGCACTCATTGCCACACACCCCATTTTTGTCAAAATTTTGTCTGGAGATGCATCTCCGAATATTATTTGTGGTGTATTCAGAAATGCATCTTTGTTGCACCCCTCGTACTCATTTATGGTGTTTTTATTCATTAATTTGCTTTATTTAACAACTCAATGGCGATTTCGGAGATACATATTCGGAAACGTCAAGCTGAAAATTAGATAAAACATTTTTCTCCCTCGTGTTCAAAAGGACATTCACCTTCAAAACCCTTAAAAGAATTCTTTTATTCTCAATCAATTTTTCCCCATCTTGCTTTTACATATTTCAGTGACGCAAACCCCCCACTTCAATTTAGGATCTCCGTGGACATACCTCTCGTGATCTAAAATCCAAACTGAATAGTCTCCTGCGATATTCAAAAAATCTGAAAGTTGTCTTACAAAATATCTACTTGATAACCTAACAATTATGGAAGACTTTTGTATGTGTAAAGCAGCAAAATGAGGTTTTAACTTGTCACCCCTACACTTATACTTGACATCCCCCATAATTTCAAAATTCTGAAAATGTCCATGTTATTATTTACCAACCAAAATTTACTTTTCTTCAAAAAAAATCACTTTCACTAACATCCTAAAAGCGAAATTTCCAGTAATGCAAACGAAATTTTCGGTAAGCATTTTTTCGTATTTTTGGAAAATCTCGTATTTTTATCGGAATTTTGAAATTTTTTGGCGAAGAAATACTGGAAATTTCAAAATTTTCCGGTATTTTCCTAGGAAATCTTAAACCCATACCGAAAATTATTGAAATTTTCGGGAAAAAATCAAAACAAAAAAATTCTAAAAATTTATCATTTTCCGAAATACCGAAAATTTTTCCTATAATCCAAATTTCCAGTAACAGTGCAAAAAATAGAAAAATGCTTTATTTTTGTGGCCCAGAGCCGGCAGGGTCTTCTACAAATTCGTGTATAGATTTTACGCAGTTCTTTACGACTGACACAATATGTTTTCTATGTAACAAGTTTAATTTAAATATTTCCCCGCCTCTATATGATATTGATAGTATACTTTTTATATGATGTAAATGACAGATATTTGAGTCTCAATTTAAAGTATTAGCATGTGCGCAGAATATTGGCAAACAACATGATATTATTAATGTGACTATTCGTTCTGATACTGCAAACAGGAAGCGATGTAGGAAAGATAAATTAATTATGGGTTGTGAGAGAGGAGGAAATTATAAAAGGATAAATGCGTTTGAAAGCAATAAATCCACATAAGGCATTTATAGTATAAAAGTGAAATGTCCTTTTAGGCTGAGATTTGCGCCGAGTGGTAGCAGTTGGAAGGTGATAGTTAGGTGTGAGTTGAACAATCATAAAATATCTAAGGATTTAGAAAGCCATGCCATATTAGGTCGTCTAAAAGTTCATAAAGATAGATTGTGAATGACATGATGAAGTACAACATAGCTCGACGGTACATAGTTGCTACTTTGAAAGATAAAGATCTGAAAAAACCTCACCAGTGTTACCTAGGTATATAAAGATATAGCTACATACAATGCAAGCAATGGAAGTCCATTGATGGAAATGAAAATGTTGTTGAGTCTTATTCATAGAGAAAAATACATGTGATATACTAGAAATAGGGAAGACTTAAATGTTGTTGCTGATGTCTTTTAGACACATCCTGATTTAATGAAGTTATTGAATATGCTTCATTTGGTGTTGATTTTTTATTGTACATACAAGACAAATAGGTAATGGTCAGATGTTGATTCTTTATATCTTTTTGACATACTTTGATTTACCAGATTTTTTATTATGTGCATCGTGATCATATAGGTATCGACTACCATTGCTTGAGATTGTTGGTGTTACGTCAACAAAGTTGACATTTTCAGTACGATTTGCCTATTTGGAACATGAAAGGGAGGAGAACTTCAAATGGGCACTAGAGAAGCTCAAAGAGTTGTTCTCTTCTGAGAATTTGCTACCGGAGGTTGTGGTGACGGACCGGGAACTTGCGTTGATGAATGCCAAGGAAGTTATGTTTCCAAATTTAACTTATATGTTATGTTCGTTCCATATTTCAAAAAATGATAGTATGAAATGTAAAGAGTATGTTAAATCAGAAAGATAAGAACATGTCATAGATCTATGGAACAACATCATGTATGCTAATAGAGAAACTGAGTTTGTCGAACACTTGAAGCACTTTAAGACTGTTTGTGCTGACATTCCTTTATCTGTAAAGTATGTGAGTGAAACATGGTTAAAACCTTATAAATAAAGGTTTGTTGTTTCTTAGAGTAACAGAGTCGCTCATTTAGGGAACACAACAATGAACAGATACACGAACGTCATTTTGATGTTATTACATTATTAAAGATAATTTAACATATACTTCTAATTATGGTTTTTAGGTGGAGTCTGCTCATTGGAGACTAAAAAACATGTTGACTACAAGTCGGGGAAATTTATGTCGAATTTGGGATGCTGTGAATACCATGTTGAAGTTGCAGCTAGGTTTAATCAGGGTCTCATTTCAAAAAAATTATTGTCAACATTGAACATCATTATAACACTTCATTCTATACCAAATCGCACAATTTTTGTTTCAAAACAGTCTATACAGCACATTGAAAAGGAACTAGAAAAGGTAAAATGTGTTGGTGCAAGCCAAGATGCTTATGGTTGCTTCATTAGAACAACACATGGGTTACGTTGTGCGTGTGAACTTGTTGATTTCCAAATACAAGGAAATCATGTTCCTTTAGAATAAATTCATGTTTTTTTGGAAGAAATTACACATTGAAGAGCGTGATTCCTGTCATGAAGAAAGTGGTACACAATTAGATTTAGAAGCAAAGTGTGAAGAGCTGAAGACATATTTCAGTGCTTTGGATATTGTAGGCCATATGGTGTTGAAGAAAAAGGTTCGGGAACTAACACATCCATCCACAACATCTATGTGTCCATCGCTGGTGAAGTACAAGCCAAAGAGGGGGAATAAAATGAGTAAAAAGGGTGAAGAGAGTGATGTGCGCATCGTGATCCTTTGTAGTGGGAGCATGGTGAGGGGTCACAAGGAAGTCAAACTACAAAGAGATCATGCATGAAACCAACTAGAAGTCAACAATCAAGTATGTTGGGTCAAAGTCAATCGTCCACTGCATCTTCGAGGCATATTTACTTGTCTCAGTTTCCTAATTTCTTACACACATTCATTAATAACATTGTTGATGTGGGTGACGATGGAAATTGTGGTTTTCGGATTAATGCAACTTTACTGCGAAGAGTCATGGCCTTTGATTCAGATGCAGCTACATAGTCAAGTTCATCAACACCCTCAATTGTTTTCTAATTTGTTCTATAACACGGTCTCTAAAGTTAGGAATGTGTTACAAGTTTAACACTTGGGTGTGAAGGGTATTGATAAATGTCTGACGATTCCTAGTATGGGTTACCCTATTGCTTGTAGATACAGTGTAGTATTTGTCTCCCTGTCATAGTGACTTAACATTACATTTTTCCCCTTACCTTAGCTCCACCTATGTATATGAGTGTAGCGTGCGATTTTTGTCGGTGACGCGACCACGTTACCGTAATGTTGGATTTGGGTGCTACTTTTTGATTTCTTATTTACCCTATGAAGCTGGAAAGGAAAGGGAAGATATCTAAAACTAACCTTGCACGCAAATATTTTCTTCAACAAATGCTAAGAGAACGGGGATCGGGGTCTGGTTATACAAAGGGAAGTTATTAACACCTAGTGTATCTATGGTAATCCATAGGAACCTTTTATTGCATGTATCTCTATTAACTTAAAATGATTTCTCGTGTTTATCTGCTGTGGCTTGGGAAAGTTTCTCCTTTGGGAGAATTGAGAGAATGTGTTTGTGGTTTTCGGGTTTTCCGTTGTTTTTGGGAAGGTACTGGACCTAAAGTTTTGTATTCGTGTGCTCACTAAGATTTCGCAATCTTATGCCTACGTATTCCCATAAAGAGACTTGGGAAATCAGAGCAATCATAGTTCCTCCTATTTCTATGGGAGGAAAGATGTTTAGTGTCTTGTTCAAAGCCCAAGATTGAAGCCAAAAGGGTGATTGAGAGAGAATTTGTCATCTCTAAAGGGAGATATCTCACCTATTCATCACAAATGTTGAGTAATTGATTATAAAGGAGAATTACTTTAACTAGGATGTGTAGAATCCAGCAATGCCATAATTTCCTTTATAAGGGATGTCATGAAGGAAGAAAACTTTAACTCAGTGTAGAGCAATGCCATTTTTTCCTCATGAATCTTTCATGCTAAGAGAAGGACATTGGCTTGGATGTTAGGGATCCAGAGGCTTGCCACTTACATCTGTTAGATGAAAGATGAATTTTAGCCAAGATAAGAGAGGGACTCCAGCATGGATTTTGAATCAACAAGTGTGCCACTTACAGCAATTATCTGGAAAAAAGGTTTTGATTGTCTGTTTTGATATGTGATGTATAGAGGAAATATCCTCCTGCAGAGAGAACTCATGGTCTCATCTGAGGGGATGTTGATTTTTGTGTGCCTTGATCAAAGCCCAAGGTTGAAGCTAAAGAAACTGATTCCACTGGGGAGGGTTTTATATGTCTTGTACAAATCCCAAGATTGAGGCTGACTAGGGAAATTCTTATATGAAGCCTAAGAGAAGGCTATCTCTTGATGAGGATTTATTGAAATCCAGGAGCAGGTCCAAATTGTATTGAGGGAATCCAAAGGGATTTACTCTTGTTGGGAATCAGGGAAGAGTTGGAGTGTCAGATGCCATGAGGCTCTGATTCTGTTGGGGATTTGTTGATGGTTGATTGACCTTGGCTGGAGATTTTTAAGGTGAAAGCTTAAACCTTGTTGGGGGTCATGGAAGTTTAAAGTTGAGTTTGAAAACCTTAGAGGTTTTAACTCTGCTGGAGATTAGTATATTGATGAAATGATCAGGGTTTTTCTGTGCTTTTAGGAAACTTGAGAATCTTTGTGAGATCTAAGAGGAGATGAGACTTTCCAAGTCTACTTGAATGAAGCCCAAGTGGAGGCTGAGACTGTCCAAGTCTCTCAAGAAGTGGTATGCTCTATTATAGAGAGGGGTCTTTGTATGATGCCCAAGAGGAGGCTATGGGTTTAAGGGATGAAGATCAACCCTATATTGGTCTGATGTTTTGGAATTTTAACTCTCCTAAGGATTGAACTAGTAGAGATGGCTAATTTCTATCCTATGCCTTTAGGAGGCCTTTGGGTCCTTGTAATAAGCCCAAGAGGAGGCAGGGGATCTTCTAAGAAGCCTGTGGGTCCTTGTACTAAGCCCAAGAGGAGGTTGGGGATGCTTTTAGGAAGCCTGTGGGTCCTTGTACTAAGCCCAAGAGGAGGCTTGGGATGCTTTTAAGAAGCCTGTGGGTCCAAGCCTAAGAAAAGTTCAAGAAAAGGTTTCACCGGGAATTAATCCTTTCTTTGTTGAAGAGTTCTAAGGTTTAAAGAAATTCAAGAGAGGTTTCACCGGGAATTAGTCCTCTCTAGGGAAATGAATTTCTTTTACACATATATATTTCTAAGTTTTGACAGTCTTGAGAAAAGTTTCACCGGGAATAATGTATTTCTCTGCTCCATATTGAATAAGCCCAAGAGGAGGCAGGATGTATAGGGATTTTCCTATGAGGGAACTAGTTTTGAACTAAGTTGAAAGTAACCTCTGGTTTGACCTAAACATAGACCTAACTGCTGGGGAAACTCTAAGCAAAATATGCACAAGTATATACAGACAATTGAATTGACAGATATATATATATATATATATATAAACAAATATGCATTGAAAAAGATGTTGGGACTTACATTCTGGGAAGAGGCCCAAGTGTATTATGATATATTGTATTGACTATAATTGTATGCTTGATTAGGGTTTCAAGAAATTGAAGAAATTTTTGAGAAAACTTTGAATTTGAATTTGAATTAAAAGAAAGTGGTTTAAAATAAATAATGTTTGGGGCTTATAGCTCAAAGAGAGGCCCAAGTGGTCTAAGAGCAGTTTCACCGGGAATAAGCCCCTCTTAGTACCAGTTTAAAAGCAGGCAGATGATTTTGAAAACAGAGGTATGGGGCTTACAACTCCATGAGAGGCCCATGAAAATTGTTTGTTGTTAAAAACAAAGTTTATGTACAAAAAGATTGGGGCTTATACTCAAGGAGAGGCCCAGATGACTTATTTGAAAACATTGATCGCACTGCGATACCGAAAGACGTTGTGGGACTTATACTATAGCAAAGGCCAAAAAATTGTTTTTGTACAAAGAGGGGATGGGTCTTACACTCTAATAGAGGCACAAAAGTGTTTGTGAAGAAAGAAAAATGGGGCTTACACTCAAGGAGAGGCCCAAGTGATTTATTTGAAAAGGCGACGATCGCGCCGTGATTTTGAAAACCATAGAGGGACTTATACAATGACTGAGGCCCATAATTATTTATGCACAAGGAATAATGGATCTTAAACTTTAATAGAGGCCCAAAAGTTTATTTTTATACAAGAGATGGGGCTTATACTCAAGGAGATGCCCAAATGAAAAACAGCGATCGCACCATTTATTTTGAAAATCGTATCGGGACTTATACAATGATTGAGGCCCAAAATGGTATATTTACAAAGGGGATGGGTTTTACACTCTATTAGAGGCCCAAAAGTGTTTCAAATAAAGTTTGAAAAAATTAAAATTAAGAAAAACCCTAATTTTAATTAAAAAATGTAATTTTCAAAGGAAATTAAATTAAAAATGATATAAAATATCAAATATATTCAAAAACAAGTTGTCAACTTTGAAAAATATTTTGAAAAATCATGTTTAATCACATGAAAACTTAGAATTCATTTGAATTTGAAAAACCAAGGTGGAAATTTCATTTAAAAATGTTAAAAAACAAATAAAATGAAATTATTTACAAAAATTCAAACTATATCAAATAAATAATATAAATTTGATTTTTTTGTAAAATAAAAGATTTTAAAATTTTTGTGAATTTTTAAAAAAAAAAGAACCAATCAAAAATGATAAAAAAAAATGAGAGAGAAATTAATTTTTGAAATCAATTAAGATAATGACTTAAAAATTCAAAAATTCAAAATATGGCGCCAACGGTCATCTTCTTCCTCACGACCTCCCTCCATGGCCGTTTTGCAAAACCTCACATATATCTCTCAATACGTAATGGTTTTGACTTTTGTAAACACGAAAGTTGTGTATTTTTGAACAAGGATTTCAATGATATAAATTAATTGCATTTATATTAAGTGTGGAGTGAGAAATCAAAAGATGAACACATGAACCCTAATTTCTGCAGGAACACTATGAAATCCTATACACGATAGCTACAAAGCAATTGATTGAGGGGAAACATTCTACATAAGTGCAGAAACATGTTTGTAACTTGAAAACACATTTATGATGCATGGATCATAGAGTTTGAGGAAATCGAATCCTCAGTTGTAGGTGTTACAGATGTTGTGTGATGATCTGGACAGCTTCCTTGGACCTCAAGTAGTGTGTTTGGAAGCTTGGAATGGATTGAAACCACCTGGAACTTGTTGTGGTACCCCAACTGCAAATAAGCCAAAAAGCTTGAGCAAATAGATGGTGACTTTGTGATTCTGGTGTTCCATATGTGTTTTGAGGTTATGGATCACTTGTATATGACATATGTGAGGTGTTAGGATGGTTAGTTTGGATGGAATTGCTCTCTATTTGAAAATTGAATGTGACTTGTAAGAGAAGAAAATTTTGATTTTTTTAGAGTGTGGAAGGAAAACATGAGTTATTATGCTTTGGTGTACTTAAACTGATCAGAAAGAACCCCTATTTATAGTAGAGCAACTTTGTTTTGGGAGCAATATTGATTGGAGGCTAGATCACTCCATTATCAATTGAACTTTGTCATGTAGCCAAAGTCTCCTCTAGCCATTGACTTGGGTCAATCTGGCAGGCCTATGGTCTTTTGATGTTTGAGTTAATCTTGACTTATTTACAATGTTGTGGACTGATACATGCCAGCTCTATGCATCCATTCAATGCCTCATGACAAAGTTGGAGTTTTTGGATTTGCAACATTGAATTTCACATGCCAAGGAATAGGATTTTTGACTTGGTGGCCTTGTGATCAGATTCTTCATCATTCAAGTTAATTTTGGACATAAATGAAATGATGCAAGTGTCCAAAATTGGCTCAAGAAATCGTGGGAACCAAGTTATGTTTTCATGCCTTTGTGTGGGCAAGGTGAAAAATGCCATTTTTGGAGGCTTATAACTCCTTGCTCAAGTTGAATCATGGGAGGCTCTTATACTTTTTGGAAAGCCCATATATCATACTCCAACTTTGATGTCCAACTTTGGTCTTGAATCATCTTGGATCATAATGAAAAATGGCCTCAAAGTTGGTGAAAATGCAAAACAAATTCTGTCCAAAATTTCACTAAGTGTTGGAAAAATGGTCATTTTCATATTTTTGTGATTTTGATCAATCCATAACTCAAAATCCATGAGGATTTGGAATCTGTTGTAGTTGACAATCTTGAAGTATGTAATGATAGCTTTCATTTGAGCTTTGGATGGAAGAAAAAGGTTGCTTGGATCACAAGTTATGGTCTTGCAAAGTTGGGTATAAATCACTTTTTTTCATAACTTAGTGAAATTTCAAGTTTCTTATGGTTACCCCCTTTTGCAAGTAACCCCACTTTTCTTGATTTTTCTTGATGGATGATGATCCAAACCATAAGTTAACATTGTTTTTTACTTAGGGAAGCCTTGTTTGTTAAGAAATTCAAAAAGTCAAACTTGATTTTTGGCACAGTTGACTTTTTATCAGATGAATTTCAAACTTTGTGATCCTCTATGAAATCAAGTCCTTGACCTAATTCAAATATAATGGATGGATTCCATAGGTGTTATAGAGTGTCTTGAATCATGTCCCAAGGTTTGGGATCATGTCTCGGTCAAAAGTCAAAGGTACAATTGACTTTTCATCAGAAAACCCTAATTGGTCCAGATGAATTTGAATCATTGTACTGCTTATGAACCAAGTTCTTTGAGTCAATCCAATCTTGTAAATGGATCAATATAATTCATTGGAGGTCTTCAAAACACTTCTTGAGGTCTTGGCTCATGCCTTGCTTCAAAAGTCAACTTAGGGGTGAATTAGGTCAAGAAACCCTAATTCCTAATTTTTTATGAATGCATCCCTTGAGGCTATTTTGAACTTGTGATTGGGTCCATGAGGTCCCTTTGAGATTCTTGGATCATGTTTTGAAGTGCTGGCTCATGCTCAGATGAAAATTTTCCTCTGGAGGCCCTGGTCGACCAAAACCCTAATTTGGTGACACTGATGATCTTGAGGCTTGATCCACTTGAAATGTTGCAGCCTTGTGCTTTATTCTTGATGTGGGAGACCTCTTGATCCTTTATGGATGTTTGAGAGGTTTGAAAAGTTGAGGATCATGCCCATTCTTGATTGATCCTTTGTCTGAGTATTCTGAGAGGGCTCAAAACCCTAATTCTTGATTGTAGTGAATGATCAACAATATTTGAGAGGATTGATGGGGAATGAAGGTACATCCATATTATGGTGATGATTTGCACAATGATGAGAAATCTTGTGGTCAAAATTTGGGGTATGACAGATGCCCCTATTTAATCTTCTTGGACCTGAAGGTATAAATGGCGAAGACGTTCGGACATTCAAGGTAAAAGAGGATTAAATATATCGGAATACCCGAAATTTTGACTTTGGTTATAAATGATAGCGGTTTGCTCATCCATCTTCTTTTGCTAAGTCATGTTACTTAGAAAAAGGTAAAACTTCCCCTCGATCCCGGTCTTCAGCCATGGAACTGGTCTTAGTTTTCTTGAAGAAATAAACTTCCCCTCGATCCTGGTCTTCTGCCATGGAACTAGTATCAGTTTTATTGAAATAAACTTCCCCTCGATCCTGGTCTTCAGCCATGGAACTGGTCTTAGTTTTCTTGAAATAAACTTCCCCTCGATCCTGATCTTTGGCCATGGAACTGGTCTCAGTTTCTTTTTATCGAGTCCTCCTCTTGACAAGGAATGCTATTTGGGATGGTTTTCACCAAACTTCTTGCTGGGGAGACGCCATTTGATGGAAAAAAATTTGATGTCAAACTTGCTGGGGAGAACCATTTGTCTGAACTGCAGAGGTGCACAAACTTCTCGGTGGGAGATGCCATTTGTCGACCTACTGGGGAAAACAAATCTCTTGAGAGATTGCTTTTTGCTTAGTGATGCTACATCACACCTTCTCTTCGAGACCTTTTTCAGAGAAATGCCATGTGATGTAATCCAATTTTGAGGTGCTGATGACTTCATTGAAAATAATTTTTTCTGAGAGAAACCACCGTATTTCCAAGAGTCTTCTGTTGAGAGGCTTTCTCTAGGGATTTTGCCTTAATCCGGGAAAGCAAAGTATCATCTTCAATGATGAAGAGTGATGTTTCAAAGATGCCTATCTAAATGGCTTCTTGCCTTTTAGAGGTTCAAGTTATCAAAGTGGTTGAGGACCGATTTCAATCCAGAAATGTACTGGAGAGAGATCATTTAGACGCTACATTTTTTCTGATGAGGAAAGAGCTTAGACCGGAATTTTGTCCTATCTGATGTGGTAAAAAAAACTGACAACTCTATCGGAGAGAAGACCTTTATCACTTGGGGATGAATATGACCAGAGTGATATTAATGCAATATGAATATGAATATGAATCAATGATGCATGATGTATGTATGTTTATGCTGACAAAACAGACACGACATATAGACTGGTGAGGAATACAACTAGATACTCAGCCAATCTGGGAGATAGGGGCATCATTGGAGATTCTAAAAGTTGTACGTTTACTCGGGAATAGGGATTCCTGCAATCGTTCTGATTTCTGGGGGTACAAACCTGCAAGGCATAGAAATCCGTTCTTGTTTTTCAGAGGTGGACCCTACTGGGGAGAAAAATCAACAATTGGTTTCCAGAGGTAAGAACTCTGTCGAGGATGATAAATGGATCATTCCGTCTGAAATAGTTGATCCTTTATTCATGAAGTACTTTTGATTCTGCATTTTGAGTTTTGACAGCTACCGGAGAAGCAGGTGATATTCCTTTTTGCGCTCGTTAATCAAAAAGAAATTACCATCTTATTTTTAAAAGCAGAAGCAAATTTGACTAGTAAATTCATTTTTTTGTTTCAAGAATTGTTGATCATATTAAAATGTCATTCTGCAAAGTAAAATAAATGAGAATTGCAAATAAAAGGCACACAGGCTTAAATTTTATTGATAGAATGGCAATCAGCCAAACACGTGATCCCATAGAGTATTACGAAGTTTAGAAAATGGTAATTTAAAGGGAAAGGGGGCTACATTGAAACATAACGACTGCTATCCTTCCACCAACTTTGAATTTTGGACATTGTGAGCTTCTGTCGAAGATGTCCTTAATCGAGGATTTCTTAACATATGACGTTGCCTTTGGGGAGCTAATTTTGGTGGATATAGTTACTTGCCATGAATCCCTAACTTTTTCCTGGATTGCCTTTTCAGGTTTTCAATTCATCGGGACAACTTTTGCTTATGTCTCTAATTTTTTCCTGGACCGCCCTTTTGGGTTTTCAATCCACCGAGACGTTTTTTTTATTTAGGCGAAGTATTTCTTGACTACGTCAATGTTCGTGGGGTAGGTAAACTCCTCTCCATCCATGGTTGCGAGTCTCAAGGAATCGCCTGAAAAGGCTATCTTAACAACATAGAGGCCATCGTAATTCGGGGTCCATTAGCCCCTGGAATCAGTGAGGAATGATTGTATCTTCTTGAGCACGAGGTCTCCTTCTCTGAAGATGCGGGGTCGGACCTTTTTATCAAAGGCCTTCTTCATTCTTTACTGATATAACTGACCATGGCACAGAGCCGTCATTCTCTTTTCTTCAATCAGATTTAATTCATCGTGTCGGCTCTGACACTATTCAACTTCTGTTAGCTCGGCTTCCATCAATCCCCTGATTGATGGTATCTCCACTTCTATGGGGAGCACTTCTTCCATGCCATATATTAGAGAGAAAGGGATTGCTCATGTTGAGGTGCGAACGGATGTGCGATAACCGTGAAGAGCGAAGGTTAGCATCTCATTTTAATCTTTGTAGGTTACAACCATCTTCTGAATGATCTTTTTGATATTTTTGTTAGCTGCTTCTACCGCTCCATTTATTTTAGGTCGGTAAGGAGACGAGTTATGGTGTTCGATCTTGAACTCAGCACACAACTCTTTCATCATCTTGTTGTTCAAGTTGGATCCATTAGTAGTAATGATCTGGCTTAGAACACCATATCGGCAGATGAGATTGTTCTTGATAAATCAGACCACCACTTGTCGTGTCACATTGCTGTATGAAACTGCTTCGACCCACTTGGTGAAGTAGTCAATGCCTACCAGGATGAACTGATGTTCGTTTGAAGCTTTGGGTTCAATCATGTCAATCATGTCGATTCCCCATATAGAAAAAGGCCATGGATAAGAAAGAACTTTGAGATGCGTTGGCGGTACATGAATTTTGTCAGCGTATATCTGACACTTGTGACACCTCCTCATGTACTTATAGCAATCAGATTCCATTGTCAACCAATAATATCCTGCTCTCAGAATTTTTCTTGCCATTGTGTGTCCATTGGCATGAATGCCAAAGGAGCCTTCGTGAATTTCTTTCATTAACATGTTTGCTTCTTGTCTGTCTACACATCTGAGCAAGACCATGTCGAAGTTTCTCTTGTAGAGTGTATCACTGTTCAGGAAGAAGTTTCCAGCCAGTTTTCGGAGAGTCTTCTTATCTTTTATGGATGCCCCAGGTGGGTACTCTTGTCTTTGAAGGAAGCACTTGATATCATGATACCATGGTTTGCCATCTATGTCTGCTTCAATCATGCAGATATAAGCAGGTCTATCAAGGCGCAGTATGTTGATCTTAGGTATGTCGTTCCATTGACTTACATTAATCATGGAGGATAGGGTGGCTAATGCATCAGCCATGTGATTTTCTTCACGAGGGATATGATAAAACTCGATTTTGTTGAAGAATGGTAACAACCTTCTCGCATAGTCTTTGTAAGGAATCAATCCTAATTGGTATGTTTCCACTCTCATTTGATCTGATTTACAACCAGGGCAGAGTCGCCTTACACATCCAAATTCTTTATCCTTAGGTCAATGGCTTCTTCGAGACCCATGATACAAGCTTCGTATTCGGCCTCATTGTTTGTGCATTTGAATGTCAATCTAGTAGTGAAAGGAATATGGGTACCCTGAGGTGTCACGATAATTGCCCCAATTCCGTTTCCGTAAGTGTTGATGGCTCCGTCGAAAATTAATCCCCATTGGGAACCTGGTTCTGGCCCTTTGCTGGGTAGTGGTTCATCACAGTCTTTCATTTTCAAGTACATGACATCTTCGTCTGGGAAGTCAAATTCGACTGATTCATGATCGTCAATCGGTTGATGAGCCAAATGATCGACTAAAATACTTCCTTTGAAGGCTTTCTGAGCATGATATTCGATGTCGTATTCTGATAACAACATCTGCCAACGGGCAATCCTTCCCGTGAGAGCAGGCTTGTCAAAGACATACTTGATCGGATCTATTTCGGAGATTAACCAAGTAGTGTGACAAATCATGTACTGGCGCAGACGTTTGGCTGCCCAAACCAAAGTGCAACAAGTTTTCTCGAGCATAGTGTATCGAGTTTCACAGTCCGTGAACTTCTTGCTTAAGTAATAAATGGCAGACTCTTATCTCTTTGTCTCGTCTTGTTGGCCAAGTACACAACCCATGGAGTCTTCCAAGACTGTTAGGTAGATTAAAAGTGGTCTTCCTTCCACTGGAGCAGACAGAATTGGTGGATTCAATAGATATTCTTTGATACTGTCGAAAGCCTTTTGGCAGTCTTCTGTCCATACACAGCTTTGGTTCTTTTTGAGAAGTTTTAAGATCGGTGCGCATGTCGTTGTCATGAGGGATATGAACCTTGAGATGTAATTCAGACATCCCAAAAATCCTCTAACTTGTTTTTGTGTCTTTGGTGAAGGCATTTCTTGAATGGCCTTGACTTTGTCAGGATCAACCTCAATTCCTTTCTGACTAACGATGAATCCTTAGAGTTTTCCTGAGCGAACACCGAATTTGCACTTATTAGGATTCAGACGGAGTTTGTATTTTCTCAGACGCTCGAATAACTTTGATAGGTGTTCCACATGCTCTTCTTCTGTTTTAGATTTAGAAATCATGTCATCGACGTACACTTCAATTTCTTTGTGTATCATGTCGTGAAACAGAGTTGTCATGGCCCTTTGATAGGTTGCCCCCACATTCTTTAGACCGAACGGTGTTACCTTGTAACAAAAGGTGCCCCATGGGGTGATGAATGAAGTTTTCTCCATATCTTCTGGCGCCATTTTGATTGGATTATAGCCCGAGAATCCATCCATGAAGGAGAAGACTTTAAATTTTGCAGTACTGTCAACCATCATGTCAATGTGTGGTAGGGGAAGTCATCATTTGGACTTGATCTATTCAGATCCCTGTAGTCTACACACATTCTGACTTTTCCGTCCTTTTTCAGAACTGGCACTATGTTGGCTAGCCATTGAGGATATTCTGAGGTGGCAAGGAAACCTGCGTCGATCTGCTTCTGCACTTCCTCCTTAATTTTGATGGCTATATCTGGATGAGTTCTCCTCAGTCTTTGTTTTACTAGAGGACATTCTGTTTTCAGCGGTAAGTGATGTTCCATGATACTGGTATCCAACCCTGGCATGTCCTGGTAGGACCAAGCAAACACATTTGGAAACTTTTTGAGATGTTTTATCAAGTCTTCTCTGACAGTGGAGCTGAGCAGTGCCCTTATCTTAACTTCTTTCTTTTATTCTTCTGAACCCAAATTGACTGTTTCCAACGGCTCTTTCTGAGGCTCAATGGACCTTTCCTCTTGTTTGAGTAGTCGGGAGATCTCTTTTATAATTTCTTCAGCCTCAAATACCGGGAATTCAAAGTTGGGAGAAGGCATTGGATCGTATGTTTCAAAGGGGTTTAAAACAAGCAATCTGCATGACGTGGTGATTCCTTTTTTAGAAAAGACAGAGAGAATGCAAGAGTGTGTGCAGTGTATTTTCTGAAAACGCTTGTTTTTATTTTGGGTTGTTTTTTAGGATTACCATTTTCTAAAAAACAAAAAGTGAAAACAGCAATAAATGCGGGAATTCAGAATGACATTATTTATTCATGATTTGTCGATTCTTGAAACACAACCCTATAAAACAATACTCTCTCGCTTTGGGCGAAGTGAAGAGGGACATTTACAGAAAAAGTAAGCCCTATAAAACATCCATTTCACCCGGGCAAAGTGAAAGGTTAAAACAAATATGGTAATTACTTAGACTTATGGACGACTTTCGGGACATCGACTGCAACCCAATGGTGACGAACTCCTATGTGAATCACAAAGTCTAGTACTTCCCTTCTTGGTTTGTCTTCAAAAATGGCGCTGATTTCTGGTGGAGTAGGATCATTGGAGTCTTCTTCCCATGCAGAGTTATCATAAGAGGACGCTTCTGTCGCATCTTCTATAGTGTTTTCACTCTCAAGAGGATCTCCCTATCCAGATGGCTGGATGTCCTCGTATCTGATGTGAAAGCTTTCGGGAGCAGTGTATTTGACTAGAAAGTCATACTTGCCGCTTGGCTGTCCCAAGGTATCCCAGATTTCTGTGGGCATAGAGGAGTCGTCTTCCTCAATGACGTTGACCTCAGGAAATGCATAGTTAATGAATTCTTGTCCTGAAATCTTTGCAAATTCATCAACATGGTGTTAAACATTCTCGGAATGTTCTGGGTAAGGATTCCATAACTCTGTGGGAACATGTGTATTCTTTTCAAGATTACTCAACTGATAGGCATTGTCCGGCTGACTCTTTTTCCCCAAGTCTTCCATGTTTAGCTTCCAGATAGGCAAGTCATCCAAGGGATCATAATAATCATAGTCAAAGTTGTCTTTCATCAGATTGTCTTCCTCTAATGAGTTGGGTGGAACACGGCATCCTTCGGGATCACAATCTCCGTAGATCATTCTGACGTCTGATCTTGGTATATATCTTGGGCTCTGCTTTGGAGAGCAGAATGGTAGGTACGTTTCTCCCTGAGATATACAACCTTCATCATTGAGATAAGACTTCCACTCTTCCTCCGTATTATAAGAGTTGTTCTACTCAATGGCGTGGACTTCTTGAGATACTGGGTGAAGGAAGCCTCCGTTGTGGAAGAAATCCTGAATGGGACAAAAACTTCCATCCTTCTTTGTAGTCTGGGTACAGGTCAGAGAGAAACCAAGACCTTTTCTTGTCTTGTTATCAGTAGGAATTACAATCTGTCCTCGTCCTTTTATGTCACCACTCCCCATTACTTTGAGAGCATCCTTGTATGAGAAAATCGACGTCCCTCTTTCTTGCTGATTCTCAGTGCTCACTGAGAGTGCTTGAAATTGAGTTCCAATAACCTCCTCTGGTTCTACACAGGAGAATGATGATAAGTTGCTCACGATTAGGGCTTGCTCTCCGCATACTATGACTAATTTGTCGTTCTTTACAAACTTCAGCTTTTGGTGAAGTGTCAAAGTGACTGTCCCAGCTTCGTGTATCCAAGGTCTTCCTAATAAACAAATGTATGCTGCTCAGATGTCCATGACCTAGAAAGTGACTTGGAAAGTGTGAGGACCGATGGTTATAGGAAGATCGACTTCGCCGATAACTGTTTTTCTGGATCCGTCAAAGGCTTTGACGATGATCTCACTGCCTCTCATCGGAGTTCCTTGAAAAGAAAGTCGAACCAAAGTTGACCTTGGCATGACATTCAAAGATGAACCTGTGTCTACCAGTACGTTGGCCAAAGCATCGTCCTGGCAATTGACTGTGATATTTAGTGCCATATTATGGTTCTTGCCTTCTGTTGCGGTGAGAATCGGATAACAAGCTATTAATTAACTTGAATCACACATCTTTGAAATTCACCAACGGTCTTTGATTTATCCAAAGGAAAGGTTAAAGATCGAAAAAACCTAAGTTAAGAGAATCTGAGTTCGGGGGTTGGTTATACCTAGGGAAGGTGTTAGCATCCTAGATATCTGTAGTACTCTACAGGAACCTCTTGTTAGTATTTATGTTATTTATTGTTTGCTTGCTAAGTAAAATGTGCTAAGGGAAAGACCTAGGGGTTTATTTACTAAGTATGCTCATCAAGACATCGCATCTCGTGCCTACGTATCCTGATAGGAATCGAATCGGGGCATTCGTAGTTCCCCTTACTACGAGGTAAAAGGGTGTAAAAAGAGAAAAGGTTGAATCCAAGAAGGCATTGGATGTAAATGAAAGAGGTTGAATCCAAGAAGGCATTGGATGTAAATGAAAAAGGTGGAAAAAAGAAAACGTAGAAAAATAAAAAGGTAGCTCGCTAGGATCATCGCAATCCTATGCCTACGTATCCTTAATAGGAAGTCAGAGCAATCGTAGTTCGGACGACTATAGGAAAAATGTTTAGGTAGCTCGCTAGGATCATCGCAATCCTATGCCTACGTATCCTGTATAGGAAGTCAGAGCAATCGTAGTTCAGACTACGGATGAAAAGCTTGAAAGCAAAGCTTGTGAGGATTGATTGTAAAGGTGAACAGATTAATGGCTATCTCTTATGAAAGGATTTGAATGAAAAGTTAAAGGTGGTAAAGGGAGAAGAGATTAATGGCAATCTCTATGACAAAGTTAATTGTAAGTGTAAGGTCAAAGGTGGTAAATGGAGAAGAGATTAATAGCTATCTCTATGGAGAGTTAAAGGAAGGGTTAAAGGTTACAAGAGATTAATGGCTATCTCTTGAGAAGGCTAATGGTTTGTTGATGAAAGTGGTTTAAAAGTTCTAAGGTTGAATGAAATGTTTTCTTTGATTTTTAAGGTTTAAGTTAAAAAAATAAACAAAGATAAACAATTAATACAAAAATAATAAATATTTTTGGGATTTTTTAATATGAAAAACATAATAAGAAGAAAATAATTAAAATGTTTTTTTTATTTTTGATTTAAAATAAATATGAAAATTAAAATAATTGAAAAGAAAATAAATAAAATTTAGTACCATATATGATCAACCAATACCCATTTTCATGGGGTTTTCACTCAACATTTCAAGACAAACACAATGGTAACTTGAATAGATGAAAATGATACCTTAAGGAGGGAGTTCAAAAATCAAGAAGGTTTACCTATTGGAGTGTGTCCAATACACCTTCTAGAACACTTCCAGATGAGATGTGATGATGTTTACAGCTTCACTGAGCCCCCAGGAGTGTGTCGAAATGATGGGTTTCAGTGCATTTGATGAGTTATGTTTGATGTAAGAGAAGTGGAAAAATCGGGAGATTCGAAGTTTCGACTCTTATGTGACAATGGATTTAGTGAGAATATGATATTTGGAAGAATTTCATGACCATTCCCTTGAATTTTCCTTGAATAAATCCTTCATCCTCTCAAAAATATCCTCTCATCCTCTCAAAAATCTCCTCCAATCTCCCCCTCTCAAAAATCTCCTCCCCCCTCTCAAAACCCTCCTCCAATCTCCCCCTCTCAAAAATCTCCTCCCCCCTCTCAAAACCCTCCTCCAATCTCCCCCTCTCAAAAATCTCCTCCAATCTCCCCCCCCCCCCCCAAAATGAAGAAACCAAAGGGCTATTTATAGAATTCTTGATCCTCCGCCTTTTTTAGTACCAAGGCTGCCCTGAGTATCAGCTCTTAATTACAATTCTACCACTAGTAATTACAAAACTGTCATTAGTAGTGTAATGCTGATCCTCTCGCCGCTGATCCTCACTTACTGCTGATCCTCAATTGTTGATCCTCACGCTGTTGATCCTCAATTATTGATCCTCACGCTGCTGATCCTCACTTGCTGATCCTCAACTGACACTTGGTATTTACCACTTTGCCATTGCTTGGTACCCAAGTAAGGAATATTCCTTCCTTGATCCTCATGCATGTTCCATAATTACCACTTTGCCATTGAACAATGCCGATCCTCACGCTGCAGATCCTCACGCTGCTGATCCTCACGTTGCTCATCCTCAACCTGCTGATCCTCAACAGCTCTTTGATAATTACAATTTTGCCATTGGTAATTACAATTTTGCCATTGCCTTATTTTTTTATTTCTTTTTGTGTTTCTTTTGAACAAATGATTTTCTTTCTTCGATTTTCTCGACTTAACTTGACCAAACCAATTATTTCCCACACTTTCTCGATTATTGACTCAAAAAGTTCATAGTTGACCAAAAATATGTCAAAAGTCAAACTTTGACTTTGAGCATCTGTTGACTTTTTAACAATTGAACCAAAATTCTTCAACTACCAATAGATCAAACTTCCCGAGCCATTTTAAACATATGAATTAGCCATAAAGATGCATTTGAAACCTTTGAATCACGTTCTAAGCCATGAGATCCTGGTGAACGTGAATTGATGCACACTCAAACTTGATTATTGATGGAGGGAAACTCTTGATCATCATGAATGAGTCGAGAGCTTGGCTTATTGATCTTATCCTCTTTCTTGTGCCAACCCTAACTTTTACATAAAAGAAACAAACTGGCAAGACATTATGGTTAGCTAACAAATGCATAGATGATTGAGACCTAAATGCAAGTGCAAGATGTTATGACATCTAAGGGGTAAAATTTGGGGTACAACAGTTGCCCCTATTTGAATAGCTTCTCGGGATGGCACGAGGAATGAAAATCCTAGGGACATCAAGGTGAAAGGTGTTTAAATATAGCAAACCAAAAAATTTTCCCTTAGATGGAATGCAGATGCTAAGGACAGGTAACAGACATGCAAATATTGACATGCCATGAACTTCTAGTATGATGAGATGATGGTATGCTAAATGCAAGATGCAGACAAAAACGAAAGCAAGCAGGGATAGAGCCACAACAATGAATAGGTACTCACTGGGGATAACAACAACACTGTGGAAGCTGAAGGTGACCGAGCAACTGATTTAAGCATGATCGGGTGACACTTTAGAAAGAAAAGATAACACGAGATCCTCAATGGAAGTAGCACCGGAAAGATGGTCTCCACTGGGGAATCAGATAACAAAGACCCAATCTGGAAGAACATCAGAAAGAGAAAGGTACATCCAGAAGAACATCAGATGGCAAAAGAAACCAGACATCCAATAATCACAATATCTAATAATGGCTTTAGATAAAAGTGAACAAAGCAGGGATCCAAGAAAGCAAAAGAAACCAGCCATCCAATAATGGCTTTGAATGAAAGGTATAGATCATAATATCTGAGAAGGCATCAGATGAAAGTGAACAAAATAGAGATCCAAGAAAGCATTGGATAAAGAAATCCAGACATCCAATAATGGCCTTGAATGAAAGGTATAATCACAATATCTAATAATGGCTTTAGATAAAAGTGAACAAGGATCCAAGAAAGCATTGGACAAACAGTCACCAGACATTCAATAATGGCTTTGAACAAAAGGTATAAATCACAATATCTAATAATGGCTTTAGATAAAGTGAACAAAGTAAGGATCCAAGAAATCATTGGACAAACAGACACCAGACATTCAATAATGGCTTTGAACGAAAGGTATAAATCACAATATCTAATAATGGCTTTAGATAAAGTGACAAAGTAAGGATCCAAGAAAGCATTGGAAAAACAGACACCAGACATTCAATAATCGCTTTGAACGAAGGGTATAAATCACAATATCTAATAATGGCTTTAGATAAAGTGAACAAAGCAAGGATCCAAGAAAGCATTGGACAAACAGACACCAGACATTCAATAATGGCTTTGAACGAAAGGTATAAATCACAATATCTAATAATGGCTTTAGATAAAGTGAACAAAGTAAGGATCCAAGAAAGCATTGGACAAACAGTCACCAGACATTCAATAATGGCTTTGAATGAAAGGTAAACTCAAATTATTTGAGAAGGCATCAGATGCAATTGAGACAGAAGGTGAAATCCAAGAAGGCATTGGATAAACCACAACGTCCAAGAAAGCATTGAACGAATATGAACAAGTAGATACCCAAGAAAGCATTGGATAAAAGGAAATCACAATATCCTAGAAAGCATTAGATGAATGTGAACAAAGGTGAAATCCAAGAAAGCATTGGATAAAAGGAATCACAGTATCTAAGACAGCATTATATGACTGTGAACTTTTAGGAATGGCACTGAAAGTAAAAGAATATAAAGATCCAGGAAAGGAACTGGAATGAAAGAAGACAAAAATCTAACAACAGGACTAGATGCACAAGGAAACGACAACATTCAGGGATGGTACTGAATGAAAGGATGGATAATGCTTTGGTAGGCGCCAAGCAAGTTGGACTTTGACCACAAGGTAAGACGTGGATAACGACATGACCTCGGACGAAATGCAAATGAGGATGAAACACCCATGATATGCATATGGTATATGAATTATGCCATGCAAATGCAGATGCTGACGACACAGCTCGACTCTTTTGGTGAGAAGACAAGACTGGAAGGCTGATTCCTCAACACGGAGATCACTGCCATTATGCTTAGAGGACTAGAGATGCTACTGATGAACACACTTTTGCCACATTGGTAAACTGTATCAAGTGATGATCCTTGTAAGAAGGATGAAGAGCTTCTTGGGGATTCTTTAAATAAACTTCCCCAGATTAGTTATCTTGTTGTAGATGAACTGATCATTGCTTCAGTTTGTCTGATTCTGTAATTGACTGTTTCACGGTGCTCTTTGGAAAGGTTGCCCCAATCTGAGTCTTGAAAAAAATATTCTGAATAGACCAATTCTGAGAAGGAATTGCCCCTGAACAACAAATCTTGAATTGATTCTTCAGAACTTGCTCCTGATAGGATCACCGACCAAGTTTCTTAATTGTTTGAAAATTCCTTAAGAGGAAAGCCAATTTGCAAACAAAAGTATTTGTACAAACATGGTAAATGCAAAGTTCATGCAACTTTTGAAATCAATCATTTTTTAAAGGTACAAAGTAAAATGAGTCACTGGTCTGAACACGGTGATTCAAGACATTTAAAAGTGAAAGTTATAGTGCCAAAACAGATGATCTGCAAAGATCTTTGGGAGTCAGTTTACACAACCTTGCTGTAGTATGCTTTCAAAATAACCTTGCTTCAGTTAGGTCTTTTGAGGGTTGTAAAGTGGTCTGGTTCACGGCTCATGAAACAAAGGATAAAGGTTCAAAGTTTATTTGTGCCCACCCAATCTATGTGATGAACTTCAGTCCTATGCTCAGTTAACTCAGCTATACTCAGGTTTCCACAGGTTAGGAATTGCACTGATGATGATAATGATGATGGTCCAAAATTCAATGGACTTGAGATGGCGGTCACTGCTTCCTCACCAATGTTTTCCATTAAGGACTTTCAGGATGAAAATTTAAAGGTTTCCTCTTTTTGGGTTCTCATACAAACTTTTCTTTCTTCTTTTTTCTTTTGCTTTTTTTTTTTATTATAAGGCAAGGTCATGAGCTTCCTATCTTTCTTAGCTTTTGCCTTGAAAGGGACTCGGCTCATTCTTTGGGTAAGGAAAGTGGCTAAACAACTTAATGATTTCGGTGAACCATCATTGGCATTTGAATTGAAGGACATCTTTGACACTTGCTTTGTTGTGTGCGAAGGAAAATTGATGAGTGCAACTTTTATGTGACAGGTGTCTTGCATGAAACTCTTGTATTTGAATGCACAATCAAGTTACTGAGAACTACCCTGCCTCAAGTTTAGATTGTGGGTTTTTTGTAAAGAAAGAAAACTCCTACTTCTAGGCTCAAAGGGTTTGACAAGGGATTAACTTCCTTATTTCTCCATTGTTTGGGGAGTGAAACAATGCCTTACATCGTCAGCAAAGTTTTGATTTGAAAGCATACCAACAACAGTTATGAGTATTTTGTTTTCATCATCCTCCCTCCAATATTTGCATAATCAAAAGAAAGTGGACAAGAGATAAAAAATATTCTCCAAGATAAAGCATAGAGATGTGAATAACAGACAAAATGAATTTAATCAAAAGTTGCAATGCTCATTTCATTAATCACGAAAGTACAAACATAGTTGAAAGTAAACAGCTATTACAAATAAGGAAAATGCAAACAACAAGAAACAAGGTTGTCCTGTCTTTAAGAAGTAACCAAGGTGAAGTTGACTGAAGCTTCACTTGACGTGCCCTGGCAGAGGGTTTCTTTGGACATTTGGATTGTCTTTAAAGGAGAGGATCTTGTTTCTCATCAACTCTTGAACTTTAGCCTTCAATGCAAAGCAACCTTCCAAGTTATGGCCTGCACCACCTTGATGGTATTCACAATGAAGATCATCCCTATAGCCAGCTGGAAGAGGATTTGGAGGAGGAGGCATGGGCCTTGTGGTAATTAAACCTTGTTGAACCATATCAGAATAAAGCTCGGTGTACATCATGGGAATAGGATCAAATTGATTCCTATTACGGTACTGATTTTGTTCTACAGCCGGACGTTGGGAAGTTTGAGCTAGTCGTAGAGCAGTAACCACGGGTGTAACAGCAGCAACAGTAGGGTGAATAACATATTGAGGTTGGTGACGAGGTCTTTTCACTTCAACCATAACAGCATTAGTCTGATCTTCCCTTTTCCTCTGAAAGTTCCCATAGGATTTCTTCACAACATTGGAAGATTCAGCAGCTTTGGATACTTTTCCCTTCTTAAGACCTTCCTCGAGTCTTTGACCGATAGTTACCAAATTAGTGAAATTAGAGGAAACATTTCCAATCATCTTCTCCCAATAGAATGGAGACAGGGTGTCAATGAACATTCCAGTCAACTCTTTCTCGGCCAAGAGGATGTTCAACTTGGGAAGCCAATTCTCTCCAGTGCTAAGCATACTCCTTAAAAGATTCCTTCTCATGTTGAGTCATATTTTGCAGCTGGCGAAGATCAGGGGCCATGTCAATGAAGGCATTTAAAAGATCTTGGAAGCAGTGAATGGAGTTTTGCTTGAGACCCATATACCATTTGAGTGATGCTCCACTCAAACTATCCTGAAAACAGTGGATAAGCAGCTTTTGATTTTTTGTATAAGCAGCTATCTTGCGACAAAGAATGACCCTTGTACTTCACTAATTCTAGAGTTTTGAACTAAGCAGGCATAACAAGATCAGATACTAAGCACATATTTTCTGTATCAACATTGAAAGTGTCAGTACCCTCAACGGCTTTAAGTCTTTTATCTATGGTCTGAAATTATTCTCGGACAACTTCAGGTTCAACAAAGTCTTTACCCTGAACACTGGCAGCATTGTACTCGTAGAGGGGATTCTCAAATGGAGTTTGAACAGTCTGTGGAACAGCATAGACCACAGGTCTGGGCTCGGCAAAAACAGGAGCTTGAAAAACAGGCACAGTAGTCTGACCAACCATAGTAGTAGATGAAATCGGTGGAGAGTAGTTGGGAGGTAAACCAAATTCTGGCCAAGTTGAAGGCGGCATCTGAACAGGTGGAGGATCAGCGCTTGAAACCTCCTGGATGACAGTCCTTTGGGGTTTCTCTCCCCTAACAATCAAAATTTGAAGCATCTCAGTGAGTTTAGTCATACTTGATTTAAGGTCATCGATTTCCATTCGGACCTCAGCATTGTGTGCCTCTTGCTCTGACATCTTACATCTGTAGTTAGCTCTAGTCCGGTATCGGTGTCGAGGAATCAGCTTGACGACTCACAGGTGATACTAGTATATAGAGACAGCTGAAGATGAGTAACTGGACAAACAGACGCATGCAATGAATCATGCAAAGATGTAAATGATATGCAATCAATGCAAACAGTATGCAAAAACACATGCAACAGGATCAAGGGTTCAAGATCTCAGCATGGAGTCTAGGTAAAGAACCAATCACATGGTGTGTACTAGGGTTCTTATATCCGTAGAACAAGGCTCTAAGAAGTTCCCAGAGTCTACGTAAATCCTTCGAATATTATCGGCCTACGTGACTACTCACGCGGGTTAATAATATTCTCAAGATAAACTCGTCTGAGTGTAGTATCGCGTGACAACTACTTGGGACTACTCCCTCATAGCCACCGCACTATATCCTAAAAAGGCCAAGTGGGGTGAAGGTAACTACGGTCCTCAGAATTCCTGGCTTAAATTGGGAAGAGTGACATCAATGTGACTACTCACATCTGACATCAACAATCCCAAAGGGCCTCATCTGAGTGTGGTCATCATATGCCATAAATTGTTAGGACTACTCCCAACAACCGACTATTGATTACACCACAATCCTATCATAAGTGCTCTCAAGTCTGGGTTAGGACTTATCTCACCACTCAAAATAACAACCCTGCACACAGAAAAACCCAAGCACAACAAGTATATATACAGATATAAATATGTGCAGATATACATGCAAGCAAACATATAAATAACACAAATGAAAACAAGGTGGGCTTAACCCTCTTAGGGGATGTCCCCAGTGAAGTCGTCACTTTTCTGTTGCGGTGAGAATCGGATAACAAGATATCAATTAACTTGAATCACACATCTTTGAAATTCACCACCGGTCTTTGATTTATCCAAAGGAAAGGTTAAAGATAGAAAAAACCTAAGTTAAGAGAATCTGAGTTCGGGGGTTGGTTATACCTAGGGAAGGTGTTACCATCCTAGATATCTGTAGTACTCTACAGGAACCTCTTGTTAGTATTTATGTTATTTATTGTTTGCTTGCTAAGGAAAATGTGCTAAGGGAAATACCTAGGGGTTTATTTACTAAGTATGCTCGTCAAGACATCGCATCTCGTGCCTACGTATCCTGACGGGAACGGAATCAGAGCATTCGTAGTTCCCCTCACTACGGGGTAAAAGGGTGTAAAAAGAGAAAAGGTTGAATCCAAGAAGGCATTGGATGGAAAGGAAAAAGGTTGAATCCAAGAAGGCATTGGATGTAAATGAAAAAGGTGGAAAAAATAAAAGGTATAAAAAGAAAAAGGTAGCTCGCTAGGATCATCGCAATCCTATGCCTACGTATCCTTAATAGGAAGTCAGAGCAATCATAGTTCGGACGACTATAGGAAAAATGTTTAGGTAGCTCGCTAGGATCATCGCAATCCTATGCCTACGTATCCTGTATAGGAAGTCAGAGCAATCGTAGTTCGGACTATGGATGAAAAGCTTGAAAGCAAAGCTTGTGAGGATTGATTGTAAAGGTGAACAGATTAATGGCTATCTCTTATGAAAGGATTTGAATGAAAAGTTAAAGGTGGTAAAGGGAGAAGAGATTAATGGCAATCTCTATGACAAAGTTAATTGTAAGTGTAAGGTCAAAGGCGGTAAATGGAGAAGAGATTAATAGCTATCTCTATGGAGAGTTAAAGGAATGGTTAAAGGTTACAAGAGATTAATGGCTATCTCTTGAGAAGGCTAATGGTTTGTTGATGAAAGTGGTTTAAAAGTTCTAAGGTTGAATGAAATGTTTTCTTTGATTTTTAAGGTTTAAGTTAAAAAAATAAACAAAGATAAACTATTAATACAAAAATAATAAATATTTTTGGGATTTTTTAATATGAAAAACATAAGAAGAAAATAATTAAAATGTTTTTTTTTATTTTTTATTTAAAATAAAGATGAAAATTAAAATAATTGAAAAGAAAATAAATAAAATTTAGTACCATATATGATCAACCGATACCCATTTTCTTGGGGTTTTCATTCTACATTTCAAGACAAACACAATGGTAACTTGAATAGATGAAAATGATACCTTAAGGAGGGAGTTCAAAAATAAAGAAGGTTTACCTATTAGAGTGTGTCCAATACACCTTCTAGAGCACTTCCAGATGAGATGTGATGATGTTTACAGCTTCACTGAGCCCTCGGGAGTGTGTGGGAATGATGGGTTGCAATGCATTTGATGAGTTATGTTTGATGTTAGAGAAGTGGAAAAATCAAGAGATTCGAAGTTTCGACTCTTATGTGACAATGGATTTAGTGAGAATATGATATTTTGAAGAATTTCATGACCATTCCCTTGAATTTTCCTTGAATGAATCCTTCATCCTCTCAAAAATCTCCTCTCATCCTCTCAAAAATCTCCTCCAATCTCCCCCTCTCAAAAATCTCCTCCAATCTCCCCCCCCCCCCCCCAAAATGAAGAAACCAAAGGGCTATTTATAGAATTCTTGATCCTCCCCTTTTTTGAGTACCAAGGTTGCCCTGAGTATCAGCTCTTAATTACAATTCTGCCACTAGTAATTACAAAACTGCTATTAGTAGTGTAATGCTGATCCTCTCGCTGTTGATCCTCACTTGCTGCTGATCCTCAAGCTGTTGATCCTTAATTGTTGATCCTCACGCTGCTGATCCTCATTTGCTGATCCTCAACTGACACTTGGTATTTACCACTTTGTCATTGCTTGGTACCCAAGTAAGGAATATTCCTTCCTTGATCCTCACGCATGTTCCATAATTACCACTTTGCCATTGAACAATGTTGATCCTCACGCTGCTGATCCTCAACCTGCTGATCCTCAACAGCTCTTTGATAATTACAATTTTGCCATTGTCTTATTTTTTAATTCCTTTTTGTGTTTCTTTTAAACAAGTGATTTTCTTTCTTCGATTTTCTCGACTTAACTTGACCAAACCAATTATGTCCCACACTTTCTCGATTATTGACTCGAAAAGTTCATAGTTGACCAAAAAAATGTCAAAAGTCAAACTTTGACTTTGAGCATCTGTTGACTTTTTAACAATTGAACCAAAATTCTTCAACTACCAATAGATCAAACTTCCCAAACCATTTTAAACATATGAATTGGCCATAAAGATGCATTTGAAACCTTTGAATCACGTTCTAAGCCATGAGATCCTGGTGAACGTGCATTGATGCACACTCAAACTTGATTATTGATGGAGGGAAACTCTTGATCATCATGAATGAGTCGAGAGCTTGGCTTATTGATCTTATCCTCTTTCTTGTGTCAACCCTAACTTTTACATAAAAGAAACAAACTGGCAAGACATTGTGGTTAGCTAACAAATGCATAGATGATTGAGACCTAAATGCAAGTGCAAGATGTTATGACATCTAAGGGGTAAAATTTGGGGTACAACACCTTCCTCTGGAAGTTCTTCATCACTGAATCCCAAGTTGTTGCAGGAAGTGATGTTGGAGATGATGCTGTCAAATTGTCCTACTGTCACATCTTGTTCCACAAAGGCTTTTTATAAGACTCTCTGTGGAGCTTCTCTGTGAGCTTCTGAACTAAGTAGGAGAGATAGTACAGAAATTCGAGACGGAGTTTGCAACAATTGGTCCACAATGTTGTACTCGCTTTTCTGAATGAGTTTCAGCATCTCATCGTTGTTCTTTACAGGTTCTGTATTGATGGATTGACTGACTTGTTAGTTAGGAATTTTGACTTGAGGTTCCTTTTCTTTGGTAGGTTCCCCAACTCCTTTGTTGAAGATTCGACCGCTCCGGGTTACTCGACTGATGTCGGCGATGTTTACTGTAACACCCCAATTCCCATCGCAAATAAATAATACATAAATAAATCAGAGTAAATAAAAATATATTATTCTTAGACAGAAACAAGGATGCCACATTTAAAGGAAGAAAACACAATCCCTGCTCATAAATTTGATACATAACACAAAATGGAATAAATATAATTCAGGAAGCTTTTTCCAACAAAAGGAAAGTTCAATTATGGAATAAAGCAAAAAGATCCATAACTGACTTGTTTTACAAAATAAATTGTTTTATAACATCAAAATATTCATACAAAGGTAATACAAAATAGATCCAACAAATGTATACATATATAACAAAAGTGTTCCCCGACTCCCGTGTTACGTATCAGAGCAGACAGACTGACAAACGGATGGAGAACTAATCTTCACAAAAGCCTCCAAGACTACTAATCTGCAATTGCCTCATAGAGCAACAAACCACAGCAGAAGGGTGAGAAACACAATTATAATATAGTTGCATACAATTATGTAATAACATGAAATACGCACACAACAACATTATCACCACAACATATACCATAATTCAACCACAAAACAACACAATTCATAATTCATATATAGCATATCATAGATAAGTAATACAATCATTGTAATGTACAACATCCCCCCACAAAACATAGCATATGTCTATACATAAAACATATCATCCATAACCAATACATTTATCACAAACGCATATCAATTCACCAATGCTATCAAGAGCTCAACACATAATCAATCAATTCACAATTTTTCACACATAATCAAGCCATTCATGATTTTCCACACATAATCAATCCATTTATGATTTATACAAATGCAAAGAGACCGACACAACAACTCTATGCAAATGCAATGCGGTACCATTCCATCCATCATTCTCATCATTAATTCACTCAAGAATTATTGGAATCATCGCTTGTTACTTAGTGTAACTTCCCGTTGGGCAAACGATGTTCCCCGTCGCTTTAGGTCCTCTTGGTATAAGGCTCACGACGTTTATGGATCACTTTAGGTCCTCTTTGTATAAGGCTCACGATCCAATCGCTTTAGGTCCTCTTTGTATAAGGCTCACGATCGTCTATAACGTCGCTTTAGGTCCTCTTTGTATAAAGCTCACAACCGTTATAGCATATTCCCTCGGGAATCGTTTCGTCGCTCACACCCACTAGGGCACACGACATCACAAGAAAGCATATCATGATGCTTGGCATACAATGACTCATGACAATCAAATGCAGACACATATATATAACCATGTGAACCATTTCAACATCCATAATCATGCATATACAATCAAACATAACACAATGCATTTATTTTCCATAAGGCCACAAACCATCATCACAATATTTCATCACATACATTCACATCATACAATAGCACACAAGCTATACGATATATATCAAAAGTATACCACATGATAACACATCAATCGCACACAATTACGACGGTAAAAGTTGACAAAATGACACTATTCCAATTCCTGACACAATTAAATCGGCCACTAGTCTCAAAACCATTTTTATAAGAAAGAACGTTTCATTTGATTTCCAACGCATCCAACTGCGCCTTAATCCGACTCACGACCCAAAAGTTATGACAAGAACAAAATGGAAAAACTGTCATGTTCGCTTTCCCATTCGCAATGTGAACCCCCAGCGAACCATGGCAGAGAAAAAACAGCATAAAGTTCGCAATGCAAACACCCAGCGAACCTTCGCTTTCCCCTTCGCAATGTGAATTCCCTACCAAGAAAATCCCGTTAGCACTGTTGTTCACTCCAACACAACATTTCCTCCACCAAAACACTTCCAAACCATAACATAACTACCAGAACATATTCCAAACATAGTAACAAGTATTCTACAACATTTATACCGCATTTCAACCGCAAAAACATCGATTTCTATCGTTTTCTCTCATTTCGACCTAGAATTGAAAAGCTAGGAAAACCAGCAAACATTCCAACACACATATACACAATCATACACAAGCATAGCATAACCGAGTTTCGCACCCTTACCCGATTAATCGCGCTTCGAAGTGTCGGTTGAATCAGTTTCTTACACTCCAAGTTTTCCTCTTTTTCTTCTTCTCCTTCTCTATTTCTCTTAACTTCTTTTTCTCTCTTTTTTTTCTATGTATCTATTTTAATGAAAAACAATATCTAACCAAGCCAAAAAGACCAAAATACCCCTACACTCAATTTTCTCGCAAACGTTCCCAAAACGCGATAAAACATAATAACGATAAACATAACACATTTACCAAATAAAAACCAAGAATAAAATAATATAAAGGCCAAAATAATTAAATCGACTCGATTAAATAAATCTAACAAAAACCGGGGCGTTACAACTCTCCCCCACTTAAACATTTTCGTCCTCGAAAATATAACTGAGACGAACAACTCCGGATACGACTCTCGCATCCAACTAACCAATTAACATGCCAACACTAGGCACACCACTAATAACACAAATTGACAAACCACCTCGCTAACAACAACTACAACAATGACACGACAACGATGAAAACTACAACAACAAGATGCAAAGCCCATACAATGCACTTGACGACTAACTCACGACTCAAGAATACCCAAGGTACGAACACACACAGGTTCACTCTTGAACCGAAACACAACAAGATCGTTACCCTCACCATAGGTAACACTCCCCTAATTCCCCACACAGGAATTAGCTACTCGCACTCGAACCAACACGGTGGAAACGAGGCAACAACAAAAGCAAGAACCTAAAGTCCCACGACACCACATCGTTTCAACAACCTCTACATAACCACAATACCAACATCCTTGTCACACAACATCAGGAAAACATTGCTACGATTCCCCAATCGAACATACAACCAAAACATCCATCTACATAGTAGCCCATGAATAATATTTAAACCTTTCACCTAACACTTCCATTCTGAAACGTCCTATGGTCTCATCACTCCTACATGTTTCCAATGTTCAACCTATGAACTCTTACAAGTCACACATGCATATACGAAATGTGCCACATCACGCTTTCGATGCACACTCTGATTTTTCGCAACAACCAAATCTACTAAATCCATATCCAAAGTCTAACTCTTCCTCATATTCACCAAAAATCACTGTTCACTCTTAATATACCCAACCTCACACTCTTCTGTGTTAGCTTACACACCAGATACAAGTCTCTGAACTGCTCAAGTAATTCTAATCCTCTGACCATCAAAAGATCTCCTTCAAATCTTGATACATTTTATTAACTCCAGGATGTATACTCAAACTACTCCGGTGTCCTTCCTCTACAATCATCATTTTCAATCCGAACCATCAGGAATACAAATTCTACCACGGAATCTCAAAACACCCTGATCATCCACTTTAAAGTCACCATTCATGAGACACCCTATATCTCATTGGTGGAACTCTAATTAAAACCCTTAATAAAATACTGAAATTTAGAAACTTCCCGATAACAATATTTTAATTGATTAAAACATACTGCTTCATATATATATATATATGCTTTCCATTTATACACAGAGTTTGACACAACTAAGACTGGTGGCACTGCCACATAGATAAAACTTAAAAGAAAAGTACATAAAGAACCCAAAAGAAAGCATAACAAAAAGGACCTCCTAAGTCCAACAGGACTGACACTTATACTGATTGTAATAGTGATATGATTAGCGTTTGACAGAACACTAACAACCTTTGTTTTTGATATCGTTGTAATCCAACTCCATGTCACTCACTGGTCTTTACTCTTGGCCTGTCGAGCTCGTTGCCTGATCGTCATAAATTATCCAAAAATGCAAGACAAAAAGAAATACAGGGCTAAGATTTTCGTACTGGTATAGAAAATTGGGATTGAGTGTAAAATAGGAATATATATGCCAACCACAAGTATTCAAACAAGCGTACCCTTATTCTATATTTATCTCTACCGTTTATTCTAATGCATCCCTGAACTATATGCGGACTCAGGCCACTAGACGATGTCAAGGACATCCTCCCAATTACCAAGATCAGATGTCACGAGACCACATGCCACCAACGTTCTCCCATTTACCAAGAGCAACGCCACCTGACTGTCACATATGGAGTCTAGGTGTTATAAGTCGATCACCCCTAAGAAATAGGCCAAGATACAATTATTATCTTGCAGCCTCGTGCACAATAACAATCCTCGTCAGGATTCAGGCAGCTGATCAACCTCGTGCACCCATACACACGGCAGTGGACTTATACATTCCTAATGCAACTCTATATGAATTTCCACTCATATCCGGGAAACTTCCTTAGTCGTAATATACTCTTCAAGAATCCATTATTTTGGTTCTCATATCACACAACCTTACAGTAAGTTCAGCTTGTACAATAAATAGTGTATGGTTGACTTCCCAGGAAAGAGAGGCGACTGTAAAGTACATAGTCTACCAAGTCTTTCCTTAGCCAGAACCCAACTGAATACAGTTATTCAATGTACTACACTTCCCTTCTGTGACTATGGATTCTACACTTGATAGCTCACGATGTTGTCGTTTTTCATCTCAAGGAGTAATATATCATTTTCTTAGTCTAACAATCACAATCATTCAAGTATCACATTTAAACAATTAATCACATAATGCAAGCACAATACAACCTCAAATTATCATAGATCATTCCTGTGATAAATAATGAAGGCCGGCGTAACCTCGTTTAGTGATTCGTGAAAATCATTATCCGAGAATAGGCTCTCCTTACTTATTTATCTCTAGTGTAGGGCTTGGGGAACCACTACACACATATATATTAAGCTATTTTACGCTAACCGTCCCATGTGTACGGAATCTTGCCCCCACCTTTTGTTATTGGAGACGTTGTTGAAAGTCCACGAGCGTTTTCTCCGATCTTTGCCAAAAACCTAATTTACGATAATCGTTGAATAGTACAAAATTTATAAAATAATTAGAATTTTATTTTATGGTTAATTAAACATAATCCCGTTACAACTTGAAATATTTATTTATTAAAATATTTAATAATACCCTCCACTATATTTAAATAATTATTAAATTCAAATATAAATTAGACTATACCCCCGTTTGTTTTAGAAAAATTATCAAGAGTATATTCCTAATAACATTTTAATTTTAATATAATACTTGGGCATTATAACGACTTAAAATGGTAAAATTTATCTAGGACTTTATAGGTTCAATATCTCGACGTCTAACCGGAAATTTACATAGTCCTTTTAAAATAACCTTTATATAAATAATATAATTAAAATAATATAATTAAATTATAACGGCTTACCGGTAACGAAGAAAATCTCAACGGAGTCTTCTTAAATGTGGATTTGCACCATAACAAAACTTAAATAAGATGCAAAGAGTTTATGTATGAAATTATAGAAAGAGAGAGATTTTATGTGTGAATGAAAATGGTGGTAGAACCTTAGCTATTTATACTAGTTTCTACAAAATAAAATATTAATTTTTTCACAACTTGATTTAATAAAATGATGAGTTTTTAAAAGTAAAAATTGGTTGGCTTCATATAATTCATCCAACACATAATATTAGGGAGAGGTGTATAATTTTAGATTTATGACTCAAAAGTTATTAATTGTGTATTAATTTAATTAGTACAACAAATACAATATAGACTTATGAGGTGTTAAATACTAGATTTTTCTATGCATTTTTTATTAAATTAAAGTATAAATTAACATATATCTCATATATGCATTAATTAATTTATTAATATATTAATATACATGCTAAGTATTGTGTGGTGATGTTAATTCATATATTATATAGTATAATAACATATATTAACCATGTCTTTTCACTATTATATTATAATATTGGGTACAATCTTGATAACTATTAATATCAAATAATAATAATTAAGTGGTATTAGATTTTCTATGAATATTTTAGTAACTTAAAGTATAAATTGACATATATTTCATATATGCCCTCCTATTTTCGTTTTCCTCTTTTTTTTTTTTTTTTTTTTTAGTAATAATAAAATTTATAATAATTATTTAGAAATCTTAAAATTGAATTCGTAAAATTTAAGGATGTTACATTACTATCCCCCATAAAATAAATTTCGTCCTCGAAATTTAACGTAAATAAATGAGGATATTGTCGTCGCATCTCTACTTCCCTTCCCAGGTTGAGTCGCATGTTGCTTCGTCCCACATAACTCGAACCAATGGTATATCTTTCCCTCGAAGTACCTTTACTCTATGGTCCACAATCCTAATTGGTAAAGCTTCGTATTCTAAGTTATCCTTGAGTTCTAATGTTTCATATTCGATAATGTGGGATGGATCTGGATAATATTTCCTCAACTGAGAAATATGAAACACGTCATAAAGATTAGATAGATGAGGCGGTAAAGCAATACGGTATGCTACTGGTCCAACTCGGTTTAGAATCTGGAAAGGCCCGATAAATCTTGGCGTCAACTTTTTAGTCTTGATTGCTCGTCCAACTCCTGTCCTAGGAGTAACTTTTATGAGCACATGATCATCTTTTTCAAATTCTAAAGGTCTTCTTCTTTTATCACTATAACTCTTTTGTCTATCTTGTGCAGCCTTCATCTTATCTCTGGTAATTTTAACCTGATTTGTTGTTTGTGCTACAAATTTCGATCCAAGAATCTTATTTTCTCCAATTTCGTACCAACACAAGGGTGTGCGACATTTCCTTCCATATAATGCTTCATAGGGTGCCATGCCTATACTCCAATGGAAACCGTTATTGTAAGTAAATTCGATTAAAGGTAGAAACTCATCCCAACTCCCTTTATGTTCTATAACACAAGCTCTTAGCAAATCTTCTAGTGATTGAATCGTCTGTTCTGATTGACCATCTGTTTGTGGATGATAAGCTGAACTCAGTCTTAACTTAGTTCCCAACTCCTGATGTAGTTGCTTCCAAAACTTTGACGTAAATCGAGGATCTCGATCACTCACTATACTTGCTGGAATTCCATGCAGCCTCACAATATCTCTGACATAAATTTGTGCTAACTTCTCAAAGCTATAAGTTTGACTGATAGGAATGAAATGAGCTGACTTTGTCAATCGATCAATTACAACCCATATTGCATCAAACTTCTTCTGAGTTTTTTGGTAATCCAACTATAAAATCCATAGCAATTCCATCCCATTTCCATTCTGGAATATCTAACGATTGTAATAACCCAGTTGGTTTCTGATGTTCAATCTTTGCTTTTTGACACACCAGACATGATTGAACATACTTTGCTATTTCCTTCTTCATTCCAAACCACCAAAACATTTTTCTTAAATCTTGATACATCTTAGTGGATCCTGGATGAAAACCTAACTTACTATTATGACCTTTTTCAAGTATTAATCTCCGAATTTCTTTATTTTGAGGTACACAAAGTCCTTTTCTAAATCTCAGTATTTCATCACCACCTATATGAAAGTCTCCACCCTGACCATTTTCTATCATTTTCTTTATATTCATCAACTGTTCATCCGCCTTTTGTGCTTCTTTAATCCTATTCAAAAATTCACTAGCTACTACGGTAGTGCCCAAGAACATCCTTCCTTGAACAAATTCTGCACCTAAATTCAAACCTACAAATTGTTGAATCAAATCTTCTTCCTTTAGCATCATTGCTGACACATGGAGAGTTTTTCTGCTCAAGGCATCTGCCACAACATTGGCTTTTCTTGGATGGTAGTGTAATTCAAAGTCATAGTCCTTTAATAAATCCATCCAACGTCTTTGTCGCATGTTTAGATCCTTTTGATCATACAAATACTTCAAACTTTTGTGATCACTCCATACTCTGAACTTTGATCCATATAAGTGATGCCTCCAAATCTTCAAGGCGAAAACAATTCCTGCTAGCTCTAGGTCATGAGTAGGGTAATTCCTCTCATGTGTTTTTAACTGTCTCGATGCATAAGCTATCACCTTGCGTTCTTGCATCAACACACAACCCAGTCCTTGGTATGATGCATCACAATACACATCGAATTGTCCTAATGGATCTGGTAAGATAAGAATTGGAGATGAAGTTAATCTTTCTTTTAACTTTTGAAAACTTTCCACTCACTCCTTTGTCCATTCGAAGCTTTTACCTTTCCTCGTCAACTGAGTCATAGGTAAAGCGATCTTTGAAAATCCTTCGATGAACCTTCGATAATATCCAGCTAGTCCTAGAAAACTTCGAACCTCGCCAACACTCTTAGGAATTTCCCACTTTGTTACTACTTCAACTTTACTTGGGTCAACTGATATACCTTCCGCACTGATTACATGACCTAGAAATTGCACCTTCTTCAACCAAAACTCACATTTTGAAAATTTCGCAAACAACTGTCGGTCCTTCAATATTTGCAATACAATCCTCATATGCTTTTCATGCTCTGCGTCATTCTTGGAGTAAATCAAAATATCATCGATGAAAACTACAACAAATTGATCTAAATATGGCCTAAAGATCCTATTCATGTAATCCATGAATACAGCTGGAGCATTAGTCAAACCAAATGGCATAACTAAGTACTCATAATGTCCATATCGGGATCTAAAAGTTGTCTTTGGAATATCATCCTCCTTCACCCTACTCTGATGATATCCTGACTTCAAGTCAATCTTTGAGAATGTCGATGCTCCCTTCAATTGATCCATCAAGTCATCGATTCTAGGTGATGGATACTTATTCTTTATAGTAGCTATGTTAAGCTGTCTAAAATCCACACAAAGTCTAGATGAACCATCTTTCTTATTTACAAACAAGATAGGAGCTCCCCATAGTGATACACTTGGTCTAATAAACTCTTTCCCCAATATGTCATCTAATTGCTTCTTCAACTCTGCCAATTTTGATGGTGACATTCGATAAGGAGAAATAGAAATCAGGCCAGTTCCTGGAACCAAATCTATAGCAAACTCCACTTCCCTAACCGGTGGTAAACCTGGAAAATCTTCTGGAAAGACTTTCGGAAATTCACAAACTACTGGAAAATTTTCAACACTGAGGGTTTCTTCTACTGACATGGACAATAACATCTTAAATTTTTTTTTTTTTTGAGTGAGAGTTTCAACCTTGCTAACTTCTCCACTGTCTTCTCCAAACGTAAAATTTTCTTCTTAAGCTTTGGAACATGCACATATTAGATTACACCATTACTCTTTCAATACTTTTGTTATGATCAAAACCTTGAGGAATACTTGTTATGAACAAATCATGTTCTAACAGACTCTAGTTCCTTTGTCAATAGATATTGAATGCATGAATTTCCAGAGTTTATTGATAAAATGGATCTTATTGATATTCTTGTTATTGGGAACAAGTTTACGTGGTTCAATATCGAAAGGAATACTATGAGCAGGTGAGATAGAAATCACATATCTAAAGTTATTAGGTTCAATCATTCATAAGACATAAAGAACATAACAATTATGTATATTTATATCCCCATGAATGATTTATCGATAAGGATTTTTGTCAAGTCTCTCACAAGAAAGGGATAGTTATGTCTAAAATGTTGAATTAATGGTTTAGACGTGATTATATCTAGAATTCGGGAAAACATCATAAAAATATATCAATTTATTCAATAACAACGATTACAAAAACCATGACCATGTCTCATTCAAAAACCTCTATTTGTAAACCAAGCTAAGACTAATAATGGTAAAACTATAATTATCATTATTGCTATGAAATCTTTACCTAATTCTTCATGCTTGATAATACCAATAATAAAAAGGATAATGACGAGAAGAGTGATGAATAAAAGAAAACATTTAGCTATTTGAAAGGTATAGATAAATATTCTAAAATTGATATGAAAATAATGAATGGGTGTGAAGTATTTATAGAATGAATTTTGTGAAGTGTCCGTTGGGCTTGTGACCGTTGGGTTTGTGACCGTTGGGGGAGGAAAAAGTTAAGTGTGTTAAAGACTCTTCCTAGATCACTGTACTAGAAAACTCTCAAGATGAAGACTCAACGCACAGAAGAAAAGTTATCAGCCAGTTTGGAATTCAACTTGATACAGTCAGTATAATTCTAGACACTTACGGTCAGAGCTGAATCGACCAGCTTTGATACCATAAAATGAGAAACCCTATATCTCATTGGTGGAACTCTAATTAAAACCCTTAATAAAATACTGAAATTTAGAAACTTCCCGATAACAATATTTTAATTGATTAAAACATACTGCTTCATATATATATATATATATATATATATATATATATATATATATATATATATATATATATATATATATATGTTTTCCATTTATACACAGAGTTTGACACAGCTAAGACTGGTGGCACTGCCACATAGATAAAACTTAAAAGAAAAGTACATAAGGAACCCAAAAGAAAGCATAACAAAAAGGACCTCCTAAGTCCAACAGGACTGACACTTATACTGACTGTAATAGTGATATGATTAGCGTTTGACAGAACACTAACAACCTTTGTTTTTGATATCGTTGTAATCCAACTCCATGACACTCACTGGTCTTTACTCTTGGCCTGTCGAGCTCGTTGCCTAATCGTCATAAATTATCCAAAAATGCAAGCCAAAAAGAAATACAGGGCTAAGATTTTCGTACAGGTATAGAAAATTGGGATTGAGTGTAAAATAGGAATATATATGCCAACCACAAGTATTCAAACAAGCGTACCCTTATTCTATATTTATCTCTATCGTTTATTCTAATGCATCCCTGAACTATATGCGGACTCAGGCCACTAGACGATGTCAAGGGCATCCTCCCAATTACCGAGATCAGATGTCACGAGACCACATGCCACCAACGTTCTCCCATTTACCAAGAGCAACGCCACCTGACTGTCACATATGGAGTCTAGGTGTTATAAGTCGATCACCCCTAAGAAATAGGCCAAGATACAATTATTATCTTGCAGCCCCGTGCACAATAACAATCCTCGTCGGGATTCAGGCAGCTGATCAACCTCGTGCGCCCATACACACGGCAGTGGACTCATACATTCCTAATGCAACTCTATATGAATTTCCACTCATATCCGGGAAACTTCCTTAGTCGTAATTTACTCTTCAAGAATCCATTATTTTGGTTCTCATATCACACAACCTTACAGTAAGTTCAGCTTGTACAATAAATAGTGTATGGTTGACTTCCCAGGAAAGAGAGGCGACTGTAAAGTACATAGTCTACCAAGTTTTTCCTTAGCCAGAACCCAACTGAATACAGTTATTCAATGTACTACACTTCCCTTCTGTGACTATGGATTCTACACTTGATAGCTCACGATGTTGTCGTTTTTCATCTCAAGGAGTAATATATCATTTTCTTAGTCTAACAATCACAATCATTCAAGTATCACATTTAAACAATTAATCACATAATGCAAGCACAATACAACCTCAAATTATCATAGATCATTCCTGTGATAAATAATGAAGGCCGGCGTAACCTCGTTTAGTGATTCGTGAAAATCATTATCCGAGAATAGGCTCTCCTTACTTATTTATCTCTAGTGTAGGGCTTGGGGAACCACTACACACATATATATTAAGCTATTTTACGCTAACCGTCCCATGTGTACGGAATCTTGCCCCCACTTTTTGTTATTGGAGACGTTGTTGAAAGTCCACGAGCGTTTTCTCCGATCTTTGCCAAAAACCTAATTTACAATAATCGTTGAATAGTACAAAATTTATAAAATAATTAGAATTTTATTTTATGGTTAATTAAACATAATCCCGTTACAACTTGAAATATTTATTTATTAAAATATTTAATAATACCCTCCACTATATTTAAATAATTATTAAATTCAAATATAAATTAGACTATACCCCTGTTTGTTTTAGAAAAATTATCAAGAGTATATTCCTAATAACATTTTAATTTTAATATAATACTTGGGCATTATAACGACTTAAAATGGTAAAATTTATCTGGGACTTTATAGGTTCAATATCTCGACGTCTAACCGGAAATTTACATAGTCCTTTTAAAATAACATTTATATAAATAATATAATTAAAATAATATAATTAAATTATAACGGCTTACCGGTAACGAAGAAAATCTCAACGGAGTCTTCTTAAATGTGGATTTGCACCATAACAAAACTTAAATGAGATGCAAAAAGTTTATGTATGAAATTATAGAAAGAGAGAGATTTTATGTGTGAATGAAAATGGTGGTAGAACCTTAGCTATTTATACTAGTTTCTACAAAATAAAATATTAATTTTTTCACAACTTGATTTAATAAAATGATGAGTTTTTAAAAGTAAAAATTGGTTGGCTTCATATAATTCATCCAACACATAATATTAGGGAGAGGTGTATAATTTTAGATTTATGACTCAAAAGTTATTAATTGTGTATTAATTTAATTAGTACAACAAATACAATATAGACTTATGAGGTGTTAAATACTAGATTTTTCTATTCATTTTTTATTAAATTAAAGTATAAATTAACATATATCTCATATATGCATTAATTAATTTATTAATATATTAATATACATGCTAAGTATTGTGTGGTGATGTTAATTCATATATTATATAGTATAATAACATATATTAACCATGCCTTTTCACTATTATATTATAATATTGGGTACAATCTTGATAACTATTAATATCAAATAATAATAATTAAGTGGTATTAGATTTTCTATGAATATTTTAGGAACTTAAAGTATAAATTGACATATATATCATATATACCCTCCTATTTTCGTTTTCCTCTTTTTTTTTTTTTTTTTTTTTTTTTTTAGTAATAATAAAATTTATAATAATTATTTAGAAATCTTAAAATTGAATTCGTAAAATTTAAGGATGTTACAATTCACACCTTTATCTCCAACCGTCATCAAATCAACAAATTTCACATCCAGCCTCTGTTTCTCGCTAACGGTCAACAGAAAATCATTAGTGACCTTTAACATACCAAGCCTCACGCTATCAGATGTCAATTCACACACCAAACTCAAATCTCTAAATTCCTCCAAAAGTTCCCACTCTTTAACCATCAAAGCAGACATATGTAAAAACTTTCAACTTAACTTATCAGGCACGACACTAACCTCACCAATAGGATAATTTCAGCTAAAGTCATAACTCATCACAAATTCCAACCATCCTTGCGGTCTCATACTATATTCCTTCCGACCAAACAGGTACTTAATATTCTCGTGATTACCAAACACTTCGAACCTAGAACCATAAAGATAATACCTCCAAATTTTCCAACACAATACCACCGCAACCAATTCCAAATCCTGAATAGTATAGACCCTTTTATGAATCCTCAATTGTCGTAAAGCATAAGCTACGACTTTACCCTCTTGCATTAACACACTGACTAAGCTCATCAAAGACACATCACAATACCTCACAAACGATTTATCAGGATCACACAGAATCAAAACTGGAGCAGTAGACAACTTCTACTTTAGCTCATCAAAACTTACTCACAACGAACATCCAAAACAAACGACTCACCATTTGCAAGTCAACTGAGATAACAGAAGCACTAACTTAGCAAAGTCTTCCATAACCTGCAGTAACAACCAACTAAGCCCAAAAGTTTCTAATCTCCTTAACCGACTTTGGAGTCTCTCATTGTAGAACTGCATCTACTTCCGATGGATCCATAACCATACTCTCATCTGAAATAACATATCCAAGAAAACTAACCTTTTTCAACCAAAATTCTCACTCGAATAACTTAGCAGAATGTTCCCTCTCTTTCAATCCTCAAATACTCTACATACTCATCCTTTGATTTAAAATAACTCAGAATATCATCTAATAAACATCACTATAAACTTATCCAAACAAGTATGGAAGATACGATTCATATACTCCACAACCATAACATATACAACCTTCAAAGTTCATTCTGAGCTCGAAACCATTTATCCAAAATAGCTTAACAATCTCTGGTTACCACATTCCATATAAATTCTTCTTACAGGGTTCCAACTCACTCGAGGTTTCCGTTGACACGAGATCTCAACCCATAACAAAAGTAATACCATCAAGGAACTTCAAATCGTTCGCAATTCGTCATAATTCAAAACTCAAGCTATCCCGAACACAACCACAAGTTTCCATACTACTCACTGATTAACACGCAACCTCATGCTATCATCATTTTCTTTACCAACCATGATGGACCTCTTCTAGTCAACACACTAATGTTTCATCCAAAAACACATCTGAAAACCATGCACAACTGACGGCCCATCATTGTGGCTTTCCTGCCAATTTCCAGAACACTGTCATCCCAAACATGACAAACATCTGAGTTTCACTTCCTAAAAGTTCTTCTACTTACTTAGCAGATCCAAACCTCAAATCCTCACCTTCGTCAAATTTGAGTTCACACTCTACTCTCTGAGAACAACCATTAACGATACCCAATCGTTCTCTCTCAATGACTTCCCAACTGGACCAACATATTAAAACCTCTAATCCGTCTCATCTTCCGATATTAGAATCTTCATCGACTTAACAAAACAATCCATAACCATTTTCTTAATTCCAAACAAGTCATTGCACACACTATCAAAGCCGGAAAGACACGTCTATTCCATCCAACATAATTCCCGTCTGCTATCAACAAGAGATTAAGGGTGATCAGTTCCTCAATTTGTCAATAGACATCCGACAATCATGATGGGGCATAAACCATCTTTACCAAACTATAATAGCATTTCTTACATCTTGTGCACACAACTACCTAAGGCATAAATCCTTAGTCGACATAAACCTTACCTCCACATTCCCTCTGGAATCGGGAACAACATTGTCCAAACAACACTTACAATCTTGCAATCTACAACACACTGAGCCAACACTCCACATCTGAAGCAACTTGGAGAAGCACAAGCTCTTCCCCCACTTATCTCATTCTAAATCCTGAAGACAAAGGATTAGAAAACTAGAAAGCACTGACAGTGTTTCACACACATATCACATACTAAGGAACAAACAACATCGACAATATTCAACTGTCACACCAACTGACTCAACAACTTGGCCGGACGGACCGACCTGCTCTAATACCACTTATGTAACACCCCAATTCCCATCGCGAAAAAATAATACATAAATAAATCAGAGTAAATAAAAATTTATTATTCTTAGACAGAAACAAGGATGCCACATTTAAAGGAAGAAAACACAATCCCTGCTCATAAATTTGATACATAACACAAAATGGAATAAATATAATTCAGGAAGCTTTTTCCAACAAAAGGAAAGTTCAATTATGGAATAAAGCGGAAAGATCCATAACTTACTTGTTTTACAAAATAAATTGTTTTATAACATCAAAATATTCATACAAAGGTAATACAAAATAGATCCAACAAATGTATACATATATAACAAAAGCGTTCCCCAACTCCCGTGTTACGTATCAGAGCAGACAGACTGACAAACGGATGGAGAACTAATCTTCACAAAAGCCTCCAAGACTACTAATCTGCAATTTCCTTATAGAGCAACAAACCACAGCAGAAGGGTGAGAAACACAATTATAATATAGTTGCATACAATTATGTAATAACAGGAAATACGCACACAACAATATTCTCACCACAACATATACCATAATTCAACCACACAAAAACACAATTCATAATTCATATATAGCATATCATAGATAAGTAATACAATCATTGTAATATACAACATCCCCACAAAACATAGCATATGTCTATACATAAAAAATATCATCCATAACCAATACATTTATCACAAACGCATATCAATTCACCAATGCTATCACGAGCTCAACACATAATCAATCAATTCACAATTTTCCACACATAATCAATCCATTCATGATTTTCCACACATAATCAATCCATTCATGATTTATGCAAATGCAAAGAGACTGACACAACGACTCTATGCAAATGCAATGCGGTACCATTCCATCCATCATTCTCATCATTAATTCACTCAGGAATTATTGGAATCATCGCTTGTTACTTAGTGTAACTCCCCGTCGGGAAAACGATGTTCCCCATCGCTTTAGGTCCTCTTGGTATAAGGCTCACGACGTTTATGGATCGCTTTAGGTCCTCTTTGTATAAGGCTCACGATCTGATCGCTTTAGGTCCTCTTTGTATAAGGCTCGTGATCGTCTATAACGTCGCTTTAGGTCCTCTTTGTATAAGGCTCACGACCGTTATAGCAAATTCCCTCGGGAATCGTTTCGTCGCTCACACCCACTAGGGCACACGACATCACAAGAATGCATATCATGATGCTTGGCATACAATGACTCATGACAATCAAATGCAGACACATATACAACCATGTAAACCATTTCAACATCCATAATCATGCATATACAATCAAACATAACACAATGCATTTATTTGCCATAAGGCCACAAACCATCATCATAACATTTCATCACATGCATTCACATCATACAATAGCACACAAGCTATACGATATATATCAAAAGCATACCACATGATAACACATCAATCGCACACAATTACGACGGTAAAAGTCGACAAAACGACACTATTTCAATTCCTGACACAATTAAATCGGCCACTAGTCTCAAAACCATTTTTATAAGAAAGAACGTTTCATTAGCTTTCCAACTCATCCAACCGCGCCTCAATCCGACTCACGACCCAAAAGTTATGACAAGAACAAAATGGAAAAACTGTCATGTTCGCTTTCCCATTCGCAATGCGAACCCCCAGCGAACCATGGCAGAGAAAAAACAGCATAAAGTTCGCAATGCGAACACCCAGCGAACCTTCGCTTTCCCCTTCGCAATGCGAATTCCATGCGAACTGTGGCAGAGAAAAAACAGCAGAAAGTTCGCAATGCGAACCTTCGCTTTCCCTTCGCTGCCCTATTCGCAGTGCGAACCTGCGAACCCAGAAAATCCCATCAGCGCTGTTGTTCACTCCAACACAACATTTCCTCCACCAAAACACTTCCAAACCAGAACATATTCCAAACATAGTAACAAGTATTCTACAACATTTATACCGCATTTCAACCGCGAAAACATCGATTTCTATCGTTTTCTCTCATTTCGACCTAGAATTGAAAAGCTAGGAAAACCAGCAAACATTCCAACACACACATACAGAATCATACACAAGCATAGCATAACGAGTTTCGCACCCTTACCCGATTAATCGCGCTTCGAAGTGTCGGTTGAATCGGTTTCTTACACTCCAAGTTTTCCTCTTTTTCTTCTTCTCCTTCTCTATTTCTCTTAACTTCTTTTTCTCTCTTTTTCTTTCTATGTATCTATTTTAATGAAAAACAATATCTAACCAAGCCAAAAAGACCAAAATACCCCTACACTCAATTTTCTCGCAAACGTTCCCAAAACGCGATAAAACATAATAACGATAAACATAACACATTTACCAAATAAAAACCAAGAATAAAATAATATAAAGGCCAAAATAATTAAATCAACTCGATTAAATAAATCTAACAAAAACTGGGGCGTTACATTTACAACGGAGGGTAATGGAGTTTATTTTCCATTTTCTATGGTCGTTGCACCGTACTTGTACGGGATAGCTTTTTCTGACTTGTACGATATTGGACTTGGCAAGTAGACGACCACAGGGGCTTTTTCGGCCTTTTGACCGTCGTAGGCCACCTCAATCAGCTCTAAGTTTGGAATTCTCCTTTTGTCAAGAGGGAATTTTGACTCATTGAGCAGAAGAATTATGACACAAACATCTTTGGTTATTCCATGATTGGAGATTGTGATGGTGTTTTTGTTTTTACCAGGGAGGTAATCTTGTATCATGTTTATTGATTCAGAATTCAAGCGTGGTTGAATTTCCTTTCGGTCTAACTGATGTTGGAGGGTTGCCCGTACGAGATAGCATCCCTGGTTATTTTCCGAGCATACTCTACAGCATTCATAAATGTGAGGTGGTACCCGACCATATCCGCTTTGTATGTAGTGCATCCTTACTAGATCTGTTTCTATTGAGCGAACATCACGACTTTGATGTCTACCTAGATTCCCGTCAGTCATACTAACTTGTTGTGTGTCTTCATCCAGGTAGATCAGAAGCCACCAGCGGTCCAACTAATGCTGAAACGTCCTTTGCACAAGTGCACACCCTTGGTCGTTTTCGTAGCATCCTTTACAGTCTTGATAATCATGTGAAGCCAGAAAACCAAGTCTGACATGCTTAGCATGTAATTCCACTATACTGGTATTCATTAAGCGTATGTCAAAGATTTGAGCCATATTGACTTGATGGTCACTTCTTTAATGGTAGTCTTGGATCTATCTGAGATCCATTTGACGTTGGAGGGCCTCTTGTATAAAAAAGCATCCCTGATTGTCTTTTGAGCAGATTGGATAAGCGTTGTAATCGTGTCGTGGCAGATTGTAATACTGAATTTGTCTTGAATGCAATGCCACTAGATTGACGTTCATTGCATGGATGTCGTGGTTCTGAACAATATTGGGATGCGCATGGGCCATGTTTACTTCATGAATCCTGTGATCCTGAATCCAGCCTAGATCCATTTGTTCTTGTAGAGCTGCTTATACTATGGCACACCCTTGATTGTCCTTGGAGCAGATATCGCACTGATGATAGTTGTGAGATGACACATGGTCGTACCTGCTCTGTTTGCATTGCATCTTTACCAGGTTGGTTCCCAGTAAGCGTACATTGTGAATTTAATAACTGCTGACAGGCTCTTTTTCTATCAAATTCACTGTAGTCTTCTCATGTTGCAGTAATGGGTTCGTCTGAACATTTGGATTAGTATTTTTGAAAGATAAAACTCTGTTCCTGACAAACTTCTATACATCATACTTAAAGCTGAGACAATTCTCAATGTTATGTCCTGATCCTCCTTGATGGTAAGGGCAAGTTTGATCTGCTTTGAAGCAAAAAGGTGGATTTTCTGGTACTATAAAAGGTGTTCTAGTTTGAACGTGTCCCTTGGCTAGTAGAAGTGGGAATAATTTTGCATACAACATTGGTATAGGGTCGAACCCTGATGGTCGTGTTGTACGATTGTTGTTATTGTACTGAGGACGAGCCTGCTGAAAAGGCTATTGCTGCCTTTGCTGATAGTGTTATTAATTTGGTTGGATTTGAGCAACCTAAGGTTGATACGTTGGAGTCGGCACTGGGTTGATAGCGGGAGTTACTGCTGCTACCGGTTGATACCTTCTCCTTTACTTTCCCAGAGAGATATTACTGATATCTTAATCTTTCTTCTTTTGGAAAGCATTGTTGTATCTTTTAGTACTGTTGGATGGCTCTGCATCTTTGACCCATCGTCCTTCTCGGACTACTTCATCGAGGCGTACTCCCATGTTTAGCATTTCAATGAAGTCACTGGGTGCACTGGCGACCATTCGGTCGTAATAAAATAAGCTCAATGTTTTCAAGAAAATATTTGTCATTTCCTTTTCTTCGAGAGGGGGACAGATCTGGGCGGCAATTTCACGCCATCTCTGAGCATATTCTTTGAATGTTTCTTTATCCTTTTGTGACATTGCTCTGAGTTGGTCCCTATCTGGTGCCATGTCCAAAGTTGTATTTATAATGCTGAACGAAAGTTGTCCCGAGATCTCTGAAAGTACTGATCTTGGTGCGGTTTAAACCCATGTACCATTTGAGTGAGGCATCGGTTAAACTGTCTTGGAAGTAATGGACTAGTAGTTGTTGATTGTCTGTCTGGGTAGACATTTTCCGAGCGTACATCACCTAATGACTTTGAGGGCAAGAGTTGCCTTTGTATTTTTCAAAGTCAGGCACCTTGAATTTGTGCGATATCTTTACATTAGGGACCAAACAGAGGTCGGAGGCGTCTTTTCCGAATAAGTCTTGACCACGAATGGCATGCAGTTCCTTCTGCATTTCCAAGAATTGTTCCTGGAACTCATTCATTCTTTCGTATACATCTTCGTTTCCGCCAGAAATTGCTTTCGGAATCTGTCCTTCCAGGACAGTGTGTACCACTGGCTATGGTATAGTCATTATGGCGGTGACTCTTGGCGCTTCAGTGACCTGAAGTTTGTAACCTTCAGGAGTTTCTGTCGTAACCCTTGCATCTTCATTTACCTGAAGTTTGTAACCTTCAGGTTTGGCGGTTCCTGCTACGACTTTCGGGTCTTCAGTGATCGGTGGGATGTATCCTTCAGGTATAAAGTTGAGAGGCATACCCCAGGGAAATCCTTTAGGCATGTTGTACTGAGGATGACTGCCAGGTGTCTCTAATGCTGGTGTAGACGTACTCTCTAAGATTACTGTCCTTTGATGTCGTTGTTCCCGGGCTGCTGCCAGGGATTGCATGTCGTTGTTGAGTTTCTCTAAATTCTCCTTCAGAGCGTTGATTTCTTCTCTCAGCTCTCTGTTCTCTTCCTCGAGATCGTCCATTTTCTTTTGTCGATTGGCCCGAGTATTATATGAATGAGACAGTTTGACTCTAGAGTACGACACACATGTGAGACTCAAAGACAAAGATGTGTCATGTGAGAATGATGAATGATATGCAAAGAATGATATATTTTTTAGTTTTTTGTTTTCAAAAGAACTTTTAACAATTATATTGCAAATATCACACAGCGGGGGAGACCCTTTTTATTGAACTCGAAAGATTGCAGTATTTTACAAGGAAAAATACAGTATTTTACAAAGTGCGAGAAGGAAAATTAGGCCTATAGATCCTGAGTTCTCTCTTAGGAGAGCTCAAATGCTGGTTCCTGAACTTTTCTTTTCTTTAATTGGGCTCCTTCAGCCGTTGTCGGGTCGACGATTCTCTGCCAAGTGAAAGGAGTAAGCAAATTTCTTCGTTCCTCCTGACTTTCCATAGCAGGCTGCTCTAATATCTCAATTATAGCATCCTTTTCCTTTAGCAGTTCCTGAATCTTAGTACATTCCAAATTAAGGATCTGGCATTTTTTCTTCCAAGAGTTTCTCTCACGTTGGACTTTGTTAAGAGCGACCTGGAGTTTTTCCGCATCAGACATGAAATAAAGGACAGATTCCTTCAAGGGAAAAACTTCTTGACGAGGGTAAGGCATCCTCAGTTTGATAGCTCTAGTTTGTACCCAGTGGAGATAAGGTTCTGCAGAGGAACAATTTGGTCTTCCCAGGGATTCTCTCCCTTTTCTGTGAATAAGTTGCCAGGCATGCACTATTTCTTTCTTTAGTGCCTTGTCATTTTCTCCTTCCTTGAAGAAAAGACCTTCCAGATGAGCATTATGTGGAATATTCTTCACCGGGTATCCAAGTTGACGGCGAGCTAAAATTGGATGATAGTTAATCCCTCCTTTAGTACGAATGAGGGGTACATTGGGGAAATTTCCACATTTGTCGATGATTTTTATCCCTTCATAAATCTGATTGTACCAATCTATGTCTGTATTGGTAAGAGGCATAATCTTCCGCGATCATCGCAGATTACTCTTGTGATCCCAAAAAGCAACAGACTTAGGCAAGTGGGAAATAAACCATTTGTAGAGTAATGGTACACAGCATGTGAGCAAAACAAAGACATCCTCGAAAGCAGTTACATTTCCTATACTAGCAAAGTATAGAGCTTTCTCCATCAGGAATTTAGCTGGTAAACCCTGGATTCCTCCCTTGGTGGTCATGTGAGTCCTGACTTCTGACTCTTCCAAAGATATTGCTCTTGCAATGGCTTGATCCTTTGGAATTTCTTCCAGTCCAGAAAATGGATCTTGATCAGTGATAGGTAAATCAATCATATGGGAGTACTCTTCCAATGTTGGTGTGAGCTGATAATCCGGGAAAGTGAAGTAGTGGTAAACTGGATCGTAGAACTGAACCAGTGTAGGCAGGATCCCTTCAACCATGTTGACCTTCAAGAGAGCCAACAGTCCCCCGTGCTTAGCTGTGAAAGCCTCGGGATTAGTAATTATCCTTCCCAATTTTCTTAGGTCGTCCAGTTTTGGAACCTTGAAGGTGTACTTGTGCGTTTTTCTTCTTCCGAAATCCATAACGCAACCTTTCTCTGATATTTGCAATTATTGTTTTAGTTCTTTTTAGAAAAATATTTTTTCTTGTTTTGAAAAAGGGTTTTTTTTAATGAATGCATGAATGCCTCAAACAAAAACACTTGAAAACATGGGTTTAGGGGTTCTTTGTCACGAGCATGGAGCCATGGATCTACCCATCCCCAAAGGTGTGTACTAATTGGTCAATTTTTGTACCTGTAGAACGGGTTCAAACAAAGGTTCCCAAAATCATTGACCCCTCTTAGGGATATTAACAGCAAGCCGATTGACTCAGCAGAGCTATAATATCCTAAGGTGAATCTCCTTTGAGTGTAGTATCGCATGTCAACTATTCCTGATAGTCACCACACTACCTAATGGTTTAATGGTTAATTGTCTACTAGATCCTCAATGTCATGGGTACCGCACTGGGGAAACTATGCTTTCACAACGTGGTCGTTCAACATTAGCAAGTCCACACGGGTACCTCAACTGATTCGGTGGACTGCCAGGTTAACTTGGTTGGGATTCCCTCCCTATAAGCCTTACTGGAGACGCCACCACTTATCTTAATGTTCTCTCAGACTTACCACATGCGTATTAATCGCATACCTAGGTAATAGTAATTTAAACACGGGTATCAAGTAAGGTGCCAGAATATTATATATATATATATAGCAGAAAACTGAGAAGGCAAGTAAATAAACAGAGAAATAAATGCAAAATAAAGCCTAGACCTCTTAGGAACTCTAATCCTAGAACTCCCCAGCAAAGTCGCCATTTTTCTATAGTGTGCGATTTTTGTCGGTGATGCGACCACCTTACCGCAATGTTGGATTTGGGTGCTACTTTCTAATTTCTTATTTATCCTATGAAGCTGGAAAGGAAAGGGAAAATATCTAAAACTAATGTTGCACGCAAATGTTTTCTTTAACAAATGCTAAGAGATCGGGGATCGGGGTCTGGTTATACAAAGGGAAGCTATTAACACCCAGTGTATTATGATAATCCATAGGAACCTTTTATTGCATGTGTCTCTGTTAACTTAAAATGCTTTCTCGTGTTTATCTGTTGTGGCTCGGGAAAGTTTCTCCTTTGGGAGAATTGAGAGAATGTTTTTGTGGTTTTCGGGTTTTCCGTTGTTTCTGGGAAGGTACTGAACCTAAAGTTGTTTATTCATGTACTCGCTAAGATTTCGCAATCTTATGCCTACGTATTCCCGTAAATAGACTTGGGAAATCAGAGCAATCGTAGTTCCTCCTATTTCTATGGGAGGAAAGATGTTTGGTGTCTTGTTCAAAGCCCAAGATTGAAGCTAAAATGGTGATTGAGAGAGAATTTGTCATCTCTAAAGGGAGATATCTCACCTATTCATCACAAATGTTGAGTAATTGATTATAAAGGAGAATTACTTTAATTGGGATATGTAGAATCCAGCAATGCCATAATTTCCTTTATAAGGGATGTCATGAAGGAAGAAAACTTTAACTCAGTGTAGAGCAATGCCATTTTTTCCTCATAAATCTTTCATGCTAAGAGAAGGACATTGGCTTGGATGTTAGGGATACAGAGGCTTGCCACTTACAGCTGTTAGATGAAAGATGAATTTTAGCCAAGATAAGAGAGGGACTCCAGCATGGATTTTGAATCAACAAGTGTGCCACTTATAGCAATTATCTGGAAAAAAGGTTTTGATTGTCTGTTTTAATATGTGATGTATAGAGGAAATATCCTCCTGCAGAGAGAACTCATGGTCTCATCTGAGGGGATGTTGAGTTTTGTGTGCCTTGATCAAAGCCCAAGGTTGAAGCTAAAGAAACTGATTCCACTAGGGAGGGTTTTATATGCCTTGTACAAATCCCAAGATTGAGGCTGACTAGGGAAATTCTTATATGAAGCCTAAGAGGAGGCTATCTCTTGCTGAGGATTTATTGAAATCCAGGAGCAGGTCCAAATTGTATTGAGGGAATCCAAAGGGATTTACTCTTGTTGGGAATCAGGGAAGAGTTGGAGTGTCAGATGCCATGAGGCTCTGATTCTGTTGGGTATTTGTTGATGGTTGATTGACCTTGGTTGGAGATTTTTAAGGTGAAAGCTTAAACCTTGTTGGGGGTCATGGAAGTTTAAAGTTGAGTTTAAAAACCTTAGAGGTTTTAACTCTGCTGGAGATTAGTATATTGATGAAATGATCAGGGGTTTTCCTGTGCTTTTAGGAAACTTGAGGGTCTTTGTGAGATCTAAGAGGAGATGAGACTTTCCAAGTCTACTTGAATGAAGCCTAAGAGGAGGTTAAGACTGTCCAAGTCTCTCAAGAAGTGGTATGCTCTATTGTAGAGAGTGGTCTTTGTATGATGCCCAAGAGGAGGCTAAGGGTTTAAGGGAAGAAGATCAACCCTATAATGGTCTGATGTTTTGGAATTCTGACTCTCCTAAGGATTGAACTAGTAGAGATGACTAATTTCTATCCTATGCCTTTAGGAGGCCTTTGGGTCCTTGTAATAAGCCCAAGAGGAGGCTGGGATCTTCTAAGAAGCCTGTGGGTCCTTGTACTAAGCCCAAGAGGAGGCTGGGGATGCTTTTAGGAAGCCTGTGGGTCCTTGTACTAAGCCCAAGAGGAGGCTAGGGATGCTTTTAGGAAGCTTATGGGTCCAAGCCTAAGAAAAGTTCAAGAAAACGTTTCACCGGGAATTAATCCTTTCTTTGTTAAACAATTCTAAGGTTTGAAGATATTCAAGAGAGATTTCACCGGGAATTAATCCTCTCTGGGGAAATGAATTTCTTGTACACATATATATTTCTAAGTTTTGACAGTCTTGAGAAAAGTTTCACCGGGAATAATGCATTTCTCCGTTCCATATTGAATAAGCCCAAGAGGAGGCAGACTGTATAGGGATTTTCCTATGAGGGAACTAGTTTTGAACTAAGTTGAAAGTAACCTCTGGTTTGACCTAAACATAGACATAACTGCTGGGCAAAATCTAAGCAAAATATGCACAAGTATATACCGACAATTGAATTGATAGATAGATATAAACAAATATGCATTGAAAAAGATGTTGGGACTTACATTCTGAGAGGATGCCCAAGTGTATTGTGATCTGTTGTATTGACTACAACTATATGCTTGATTACGATTTCAAGAAATTGAAGAAAGTTTTGAGAAAACTTTGAACTTTAATTTGAATTAAAAGAAAGTGGTTTAAAATAAAGAATGTCTGGCGCTTATAGCTCAAAGAGAGGCCCAAGTGGTCTAAGAGCAGTTTCACCGGGAATAATGCCCCTCTTAGTACCAGTTTAAAAACAGACAGATGATTTTGAAAACAGAGGTATAGGGCTTACAACTCGAGGGGAGGCCCATGAATATTATTTGTTGTTAAAAAAAAATTTATGTACAAAGAGATTGGAGCTTATACTCAAGGAGAGGCCCAGATGACTTATTTGAAAATATTTATCGCACTGCGATACCGAAAGACGTTATGGGACTTATACTATAGCAGAGGCCCAAAAATAGTTTTTGTACAAAGAGGGGTTGGGTCTTACACTCTAATAGAGGCCCAAAAGTGTTTGTGAAGAAATAAAAATGGGTCTTATACTCAAGGAGAGGCCCAAGTGATTTATTTGAAAAGGCGACGATCGCGCCGTGATTTTGAAAACCATAGAGTGATTTATACAATGACTGAGGCCCAAAATTATTTATATACAAGGAAGAATGGGTCTTACACTCTAATAGAGGCCCAAAACTTTATTTTTATACAAGATATGGGGCTCATACTCAAGGAGATGCCCAGATGAAAAACAACGATCGCACCGTTTATTTTGAAAATCGTATCGGGACTTATACAATGATTGAGACCCAAAATGGTATATTTACAAAGGGGATGGGTCTTACACTCTATTAGAGGCCCAAAAGGTTTTCAAATGAAGTTTGAAAAAATTAAAATTAAGAAAAACCCTAATTTTAATTAAAAATATATAATTTTCAAAGGAAATTAAATAAAAAATGATATAAAATATCAAATATATTTAAAAACAAGTTGTCAACTTTGAAAAATATTTTGAAAAATCGTGTTTAATCACATGAAAACTTGGAATTCATTTGAATTTGAAAAACCAAGGTAGAAATTTCATTTAAAAATGTTAAAAAAACAAATAAAATGAAATTAGTTACAAAAAATCAAACTATATCAAATAAATAATATAAATTTGATTTTTTTGTAAAATAAAATATTTTAACATTTTCGTGAATTTTTAAAAAATGAACCAATAAAAAATGAGAGAGAAATTAATTTTTGAAATCAATTAAGAAAATGACTTGAAAATTCAAAAGTTCAAATATGGCGCCAACGGTCATCTTCTTCCTCACGACCTCCCTCCATGGCCGTTATGCAAAACCTCATATATCTCTCTCAATACGTAATGGTTTTGACTTTCTGCAAGAACACTATGAAATCCTATACACGATATCTACAAAGCAATTGATTGAGGGGAAACACTCTACATAAGTGCATAAACATGTTTGTAACTTGAAAACACATTTATGATGCATGGATCATAGAGTTTGAGAGTGTCAGACTTACCTCAGCAAGAGGAAATCGAATCCTCAGTTGTAGGTGTTACAGATGTTGTGTGATGATCTGGACAGCGTCCTTGGACCTCAAGTAGTGTGTTTGGAAGCTTGGAATGGATTGAAACCACCTGGAACTTGTTGTGGTACCCCAACTGCAAATAGGCCAAAAAGCTTGAGCAAATGGATGGTGACTTTGTGATTCTGGTGTTCCATATGTTTTTTGAGGTTATGGATCACTTGTATATGACATATGTACGGTGTTAGGATGGTTGGTTTGCAAGGAATTACTCTCTATTTGAAAATTCTAATGTGACTTGTAAGATAAGCAAATTTTGATTTTTTTTTAGAGTGTGGAAGGAAAGCATGAGTTGTTATGCTTTGGTGTACTTAAACTGATCAGAAAGAACCCCTATTTATAGTAGAGCAACTTTGTTTTAGGAGCAATAGTGATTGGAGGCTGGATCACTCCATTATCAATTGAACTTTGTCATGTAGCCAAAGTCTCCTCTAGCCATTGACTTAGGTCAATCTTGCAGGCCTATGGTCTTTTGATGTTTGAGTTCATCTTGACTTATTTACAATGTTGTGGACTGATACATACCAGCTCTATGCATCCATTCAATGCCTCATGACAAAGTTGGAGTTTTTGGATTTGCAACATTGAATTTCACATGCCAAGGAATAGGATGTTTGACTTGGTGGCCTTGTGATCAGATTCTTCATCATTCAAGTTGATTTTTGACAGAAATAAAATGATGCAAGTGTCCAAAATTGGCTCGAGAAATCGTGGGAACCAAGTTATGTTTTCATGCCTTTGTGTGGGCAGGGTGAAAAATGCCATTTTTTTAGGCTTATAACTCCTTGCTCAAGTTGAATCATGGGAGGCTCTTGTACTTTTTGGAAAGTACCTATATCATACTCCAACTTTGATGTCCAACTTTGGTCTTGAATCATCTTGGATCATAATGAAAAATGGCCTCAAAGTTGGTGAAAATGCAAAACAGATTTTGTCCAAAATTTCACTAAGTGTTGGAAAAATGGCCATTTTCATATTTTTGTGATTTTGATCAATTCATAACTCAAAATCCATGAGGATTTGGAATCTGTTGCAGTTGACAATCTTGAAGTATGTAATGAGAGATTTCATTTGAGCTTTGGATGGAAGAAAAAGGTTGCTTGAATCACAAGTTATGGTCTTGCAAAGTTGGGTATAAATCACTTTTTTTCATAACTTAGTGAAATTTCAAGTTTCTTATGGTTACCCCTTTTGCAAGTAACCCCACTTTTCTTGATTTTTCTTGATGGATGATGATCCAAACCATAAGTTAACATTGTTTTTTACTTAGGGAAGCCTTGTTTGTCAAGAAATTCAAAAAGTCAAACTTGATTTTTGGCACAGTTGACTTTTTATCAGATGAATTTCAAACTTTGTGATCCTCTATGAAATTAAGTCCTTGACCTAATTCAAACCTAATGGATGGATTCCATAGGTGTTATAGAGTGTCTTGAATCATGTCCCAAGGTTTAGAATCATGTCTTGGTCAAAAGTCAAAGGTATAGTTGACTTTTCATCAGAAAACCCTAATTGCTCCAGATGAATTTGAATCCTTGTACTGCTTATGAATCAAGTTCTTTGAGTCAATCCAATCTTGTAAATGGATCAATATGATGCATTGGAGGTATTTAAAACACTTCTTGAGGTCTTGGCTCATGTCTTGCTTCAAAAGTCAACTTAGGGGTGAATTAGATAAAGAAACCCTAATTCCTGATTTTTTATGAATGCATCCCTTGAGGCTATTTTGAACTTGTGATTGGGTCCATGAGGTCCCTTTGAGCTTCTTGGATCATGTTTTGAAGTGTTGGCTCATGCTCAGATGAAAATTTTCCTTTGGAGGCCCTGGTCGACCAAAACCCTAATTTGGTGACACTGATGATCTTGAGGTTTGATCCACTTGAAATGTTGCACTCTTGTGCTTGATTCTTGGTGTGGGAGACCTCTTGATCCTTTATGAATGTTTGAGGGGTTTGACAAGTTGAGGATCATGTCCATTCTTGATTGATCCTTTGTTTGAGTATTTTGAGAGGGCTCAAAACCCTAATTCTTGATTGTAGTGAATGCTCAACAATCTTTGAGAGGATTGATGAGGCATGAAGGTACATCCGTATTGTGGTGATGATTTGCACAATGATGGGAAATCTTGTGGTCAAAATTTGGGGTATGACGAGCAGGCATAAAATCATTGTTGTTGATTTTGTCAACAACAATCATTGAGTTCAGGTAAAGTTGAAACCTGATAGTCCATTGTCTCTCGTCACTGACCGTTGGAGACAGAACTTTATTGAAGATGCAAAAGCGTGAGAATCAGCATATGCATGACAAATTAGGCATCAGGAAGATGAAGTTAGGAAGTCATCCTAATTTGTTTTGTAATCTTGTATATAACACAGTTTTTATTATATGTATATATTATATCGGGTATTTTTTTATCGAGTCAGTTATGCAAAAAAAAATTGAACAAATTTCTATGAAAAATACTGAAAATATAAGGTTTTTTTTAAATTATGTGACACATACAAGAAATTTCAAAATTTCTAAAATTTTGTTGTATTTTCCAAAATTTTCATAATTTCATATAAAACACTCCATATCTCTATCAAAAATTTGACAGTTTCTGGTATATTTTTACTAAAAATCTTAAATTCTAGGTACATGTGTCTTTGTTATGGTAAAAAAATGGAAATTTCAAAAAATTTCAATACAGACTATAAATTTTTGATAAAAACATAAATTTCAAAATAAATGATATTTATAAAAGAATATAACAGTAAAAGTGTTCTAAATATAGGAGTGTCAGGTATAAGTATGGAGGTGGCAAATTAAAACCTCACCAAATAGCCTAATCAAAATAAAAACCGCAACCATATAGGCCCAATTGAAATTGAGTATTTTAATTTAATACAAATTTAAAGTTCCTCGCTTCTAAAAAGCGTCCTTTTAAAACCGTAAAATGAAAAGGAAAAAAATAAGAAAATTGTACCTCATACCCCTATCATTATCCCTCTACCCCTATATTTTTTAAAATATTCCAATTCTGCCCTTTTCACTTATCAAATAATTTTATTATTTAATATTTATCATTTCACAACTCTATAAGAGTGTATCGATATGTACTCTAATTCTTCCCTTTTCCGATATGTTTTTGAAACTTATGAAAAATTGTATATCTCACACATAAAAAACGGTTACCTAGTATTTTAGACAACAATTTTATTTACAAGGCCACGGTTTTTCGTGATTTTTCAACTTATGAAATATTGTATATCCCACACATAAAAAACCGTTGCCTGATACTTTAGGCAACAATTTTATTTACTTTAGGCCACGGTTTTTGCTTGTTACCTAAACTCAAGTTATTCGATGAATAAAAATTACATACCGGAAAACTTGATTGCAAGTTATCCGGTGAAGAAAAATTACATACCGGAAAACTTGATTGCAAGTTATCCGGTGAAGAAAAATTACATACCGGAAAACTTTATTGCAAGTTATCCGGTGAAGAAAAATTACATACCGGAAAACCTTATTGCAAGTTATCCGGTGAAAAAAAATTACATACCGGAAAACTTGATTGCAAGTTATCCGGTGAAGAAAAAATACATACCGAAAAACTTGATTGCAAGTTATCCGGTGAAGAAAAATTACATACCGAAAAACTTGATTGCAAGTTATCCGGTGAAGGAAAAATACATACTGAAAAACTTGATTGCAAGTTATCCGGTGAAGAAAAATTAAATACCGAAAAATAATAAATATTAAATAATAAAATAATTTAATAATTGAAAAGGATAAAATTGAAATATTTTAAAAAATGTAGGGATAGAGGGATAATAGTAAGGATATGAGGGAAAATTTTCAAAAAATAACTATTTTCTAAGTTTGCATATATTTAAAAAAAAAAAAATATGCTATAAAAAAAACTAATAGTCCTTTTTCACAAGTACTTGATGAAAATTTATTCCAATATTTGGGTTGTGCTTTTGCGTTCTTTCACTGAAATGATGTTGGGAAATTAAATACAACAAACAACAAATAGTAGGGGTAAAGAATAAGGGTTAAATGAAGTTCACTTTTTTTATCTTGTAAGATTATACTCGGTTCCATAAAGAGTGGAGAAATTGTGCAGAATAATTTTGCCAACTCACTATTGTCATCACAAACATAACAGAATGATCAAAAGAATTAAACCAGATTCAGCTCTTTCATTCCTGTATTTGGTTTCAGCAAGTCTTTCTGATCCATTATTTTCGGCCACATAAGATAAGATAGGAGTACAAATGAACAGAACAAATACATAAAAGAAGTAATCATCCCATTATTGCCTTGGATCTACTTATGGCTCACCACCAAGCTCCACTCGCAGATTGTCATATGGATATACTTTGGGTGCCTGACACAATAGTATGAAAATTTATCAGTATAAGTACTAGATAAATGGAGAAAGTGGCATTACATGTGAAGCTTCAAAACACAAAAATGTCAGAAAATAAACATAGCCCTGAAAATACTTTTCTAAGGACACTTGTTCTTCCCAAATGCTTTTCACACAGGTCATCCCAAATCTCTGTTGCAGATCTGGAGCAGTCGAGCAGTGATTCTTGTTGGAATCAAGGAGTCATGAGACAACAAAAATGGTGTTCCTTTGCCGTGATGAGAAAATCTGAATAGCAGGTACATCAGGAAATTGAATATAGCCACCATCAATAAAGGTTACAAAGCCAAAAAAAAATCTTGGCTAACCGAGTCACCTTCATGGCACAGTTCCATAAAACAGTTCTCACCAGACAATGGTTTAGAAACCAGAATTAGACTAGGATTATCTGAAGGTAAAAATTTGAGGCATGATCAACTGGATTGAAGAGATCCGAAGAGTAAACAAGAACAGCAAATGCATTGAAGATGAAGAAGACCCACAATCAATAACAGAGGAAGTGATAAAGCAAGGTCAAGAGCTTGCTGAGAGAGAAATTGCGTGGATACCATATATCAAGGCTATCAGGAGAATTAAGAATGGAATCGGTCTTATTACATGAATTAGTTCCATAAATACTTTAAAATATCTGAGGAAAGAAACTGAAAATAGTAGAACAAAATTGAGCTAACTGCTTCAACCGACAAACTGTAGATGTAATAATACACTTCTAAAATTACTAGTGACAGAAATAGGTAAGAGTCCGAGAATTAATAATCATTCATGGGGAAAATATAAGACTAAATGAGACACCTAAATTGATGATGTAGGCCAGTTGTAACTTGTAATTCTACCAAGCTAAAGTGGATTGATCAGCAGCTCTATTGCAAGCTTCAAACTTGCTGCTAAATTAACATAGTTGCAATGCACACTAGCGTATGGTAATTGTTTATATTATTTAAATGCAAGAATGAAGAATGAAAAGAAATATCATATCATCCAACAGATCCAGGGATGTAAATTGAAGTTCAAACTCAAAAGAAACATAAAAGTCACTCCCTCTAATCCATAATAATTGTCGCATTTGCAACAAAAAAAGTTTGTCCAAAAATGATGTCACTTTCAATTTTCAATGTGCATCACTCTCAAATCAATATTTTCCCCTTTGCATTATAATAATAGTGAACAAGCCAATAACTGACAAGGTTAATTTAGTAAAACTAAATTCTCTTTCATTTATTTGTAGTATTTTCTTAATGTGTGTCAAATAAGCAAATGTTGGGTGCTTAAGAATCAACACGAAAATAAAGTAAGTCTATAGAGATGAGGATGTTGTGTTGGATGTGTAATAAGACTAAACATGATAAGATTAAAAATGACAATATTAGAGTGTTGGGATGGAACCTATAGTAGAAAAAATGGTGGATAATAGATAGAGAGACCGGTAGATTTTGTGGTAAGGAGTATATCATATGGAGAAGAGTCAAATAGTTAGAGGTAGAGGAAGATCTACGAAAACTATAAGAGAGGTTATTACTTATTAAGAAAGCATGGTCATGGATAGAACATTATGGCGGAAGTTAATCCATGTAGGCAACCCACTTAGTGGGATAAGGCTTGATTGTTGTTGTTGTGGTGTCAAATAAGCAAATTTGTCAATTATTTTGAGACCGAGGGAGTAAGAAATAGTGTCATGTTTGGTGGATTTCAGTTTCTATGACTCGGGAATCAACACGGCCTATGCCAGGTTTATTTTCCTCTCATCCAAACCGAACCAGTTTTCTAAAGTGGACTGGACTCAACCCAACCAGAAAAGAAAATACAAATATATCATCACAATTCAAAATTTGATAACCATGTGGCTTACTCTCTAGAAAGCATACAACATATTTATAAAAGTTTTCATAATTTTAAAGTATTCAATCACATCTTTGATGTGAAGTATGGTTCAAATTATGATGTCGCTCCAGTAGAAATATGCAATACTGCACGCTTTGCAAGCTTGAATGATGCTTATCCCAGTAATCCTAGCTGATGCACCAAATCTGGGAATAACCCAGCTGAAACCCAGAAAACCCACCAAAATTAGCTCTTCATCTGTACTACATAGCAACTCAATTTAACCCACAACAAAATATCTGCCCTTGGCTGCTACATATTGCAATCAGCTCAACTGAAAGTTTGAGATTTAGCTTTGCAATTGCCAGGTGAATGCCCAGGCCTAAGAGCTGCAACTTAGGTACTAGAGCCTGGGAGGACTGGATGCTGCATTTTCCTGGCTTACAGGCCAACATGCTTCTTGAGTAATACTTTCTTACCTTGTTTTGTGGATGCTTTAAGGGCTACGTTGTTAATTTGAATTGTAGTTGACAAAAGAATATCATTCACTCTATCAGCAAGTTACTCTACATTCTACCGTATACCGCCAGGTGCCAGTGTGAGGCATGAATATGACATAAGTTATAAGTATGTGACCAGCTACCAATGTGACCACAATGAGTCAATAGCAACTAAGGAAGGGTATCATGTATATATGTCTAGCACACTATGTTGTTAATCCCGGATAGCATCAGCCCCCTAAAATGCTATAGCTGGGTAGCAGATAGCCACTATTGCAAAGACTTGAAATTAGTTAGCAAAGTAAACATAAATACGCAAAAATACACAAAATTAAAGAGACCATCATACTTAAAATTAAAGAACCTAAAGTGCAGAGTAATTAAAACTGAAATAGAAATGAACATAAAGTAGGAAGGAGAATAGAACTATTATTTGTGAGCAAGAACATACCATAACGAATAAGGGTTCAAATTGAAATTTATACCCTAAAATTAACAACAACTAAAAAAAAAGGTTTTGAGGAATTTCTTAGGGGCCGCAATTAGTAGCCACAATCATCACTATTGTTGACAGTGGCTTGCAAGCCAAAAGCGTTGTGGTGAAACCTACAACCGCTGCACTATTCCTCTACAGCATGCTATTGACAACATAGCTAGCACAAATTCTACCTCTTGGATGTAACATATTCAGTAAAGTTTTCTGAGGTTAGTCACTCCGTGCCATTATCAAAGAATGATAACCATAGACATAGACAAACCACCCAAAGGATCTAAATAATATACATCACAACTCCAAATACACCCCGCAAGCAAGAAATAAGAACAATATTATCCAATCAAATCAAGCTTAAAACAAATCCAAGTTCCAACATTCACCAACCACGAGTCCACCATTTGATGAACAAATATTAAAGAATTGAAATCAGCAAACATCAAAAGCAAAACGGAACCAAATCCCAACAATCCAGAGGTTTAGCAAGTCGACTTACAAATGGTGTCTTAGAGGCTTTATCATTCCACACAGCCAATAATCCCAGAGCCCCAAAACAGCTCAATCCTCCACATAGCCAAGCCAAAGCTTCATACTAGTTTTCAAATGTAAAAATCATCAACTTCACGCATCGAAATCATAATAATAACTTAATAAATTACATCCATAGGGTGAAAATTAGTTACCTTTCCAACAGTATCAGCAATGCGATCTATACAAGGTTCGGGATATGCAGTACCGTTGTCCCACGTAAGTTCCTCATTCACCGGAAGCTGAAATTGAGGTTAGTTTTCACGATTCTACGAAAAATGAAAATGAATTAGATAGATTAGGTTAGGTTAAAGAAACTAACGGGTTTGTTTGGGACATAGTGCTTGCCGACGGGGAGACCCATGCCGGAGCGGAGGCGAAGAGAGGAAGCTACCGATCGGTGAACGACGCCGTTTCCGCCTAAGATTTGTGATGCTACGTTTGTTAATCGACCTGCCATGATTATTGCCTCGATTCTTCTTCTTCGTTCTTGTTCAATTTCTGGTTGATTATTGCCTAAAGTTTATGTTACTGCACTAACAGTACAAAACGACTTCGTTTGGAATTGTTTTCTTTTCTCTTTTTTATTAATCAAATGGGTTGGACTTGAATTGGGGAAAATTTTACCCCATACCCCCACACTTATTCCCGTACCCCTACAATTTTTTAAATATTTTAAAATTATTCTTTTTAATTTTTTTTTTTACTTTTTACTGTGCAATCAAATTAGTCAAAAAAAATAGTTTTTTGGAAGTATACGACGCCAATCGGATAACATTAGGTAAAGAAATCTAGAATGTATTATTTGCAAATCAGAAAACACACGTAGAAAAAATTCGGTTGTATAATTTAACAAACTGGATAACTTGTACGTGAGTTACTCGGTTCATATAATACGTTTCGGAGAACACATTCATAAGTTCTCCGGTTGTATTTTACACGTTCCGAATAACTTGTGTATAAGTGTTCAGGTTTTGGTTTTTTTACTTCTGGATAACTTTACGTCAAGTTATCCGGAACGTTTTTTTTTTTTTGTCACATTTATGTTAGGCATGCACAATCCTTTGATGATATGCGATAAAAATTAGACATGTGTAGACACGGGTGAGATATTCTCGACTACAGAAAAATTTGCCACGCGAGATAAAGTGACTAGGTGGATTAGGGAGGTTGGAATCAGGAATAAAGTTACTGTTATAATAACTCGTTCGAACACCAAAACTGACAAGAGAGGAAGAAGTGACAAAGTTATATTTGGTTGTGATAGAGGTGGAAAATACAAAGAAAGAGATAGGGAAACCCAAAGTGCTACCAAGAAATGTGGTTGTCCATTTAAAATTAGGTCAACACCTTCAAAAGATGGTTTTGGTTGGAATGTTGACGTAAAATGTGGACTTAACAACCATGATTTACCGAATAGATTTGAAGGTCATGCGTTTGTAAGGCGACTTAATGCTGATGAACAACAACATATTGTCGATTTGACAAAATGTCATGTTCCACCAAGACACATTTTGTTGTCATTACAAGAACGGGATCCGGAGAATGTGACTCGAATCACCCAAATATATAAACATAAGACTAAGATTCAGAAAGACATCAGGGGTCCTAGAACGGAAATGCAACAGTTGTTTAAGCTGATAGAGGAATTTGATTATGTTTATTAGAGTAGGAAAAAAGATGAGTCAGAAGTTGTGAGAGATATCTTCTGGGTCCATCTAGGATCAGTGAAGTTGTTGAATATGTTTCCTAATGTGTTGATTATGGACAGTACTTACAAAACAAATAAGTACATGCAACCTTTGTTTGAAGTAGTTGGTATGACATCAACCGAGTTAACGTTTGCTGTTGCATTTGCCTATATGTGATCTGAGCAAACATAAAATTTGTGTTAGGTATTGGATAAGTTGAAACAGTTGTTCACTAAGCAAGGGTTAAGGTCACAAGTGATTTTAACGAACAGAGATCTTGCTTTGATGAAAGCAATTGAAATAGTATTTTCAACGATAATTAATATGCTTTGTCTATTTCACATCAACAAGAATGTGAAAGCGAAGTGCAAGGAGTATGTTGTGAATGATATGAGAGAGCTGATAGAGAAGATATGACATGAACTTGTAAGGGATAATGATGAGGTGGAGTACCATCAAAAGTTGCAACAGCCTGAGCATGCCTATAAGGATTTTAGACCATTTTTTGATTATGTGATAGACACATGGTTAACGCCTCACAAGCATAGATTTGTTGAAACTTGGATCAAAATATGTTAGATTATAGTTAGAATGAGATTTTTATATTTTGGTTTCTTTCGACATTTCATTTGTGTTATATTTGATTCTTGGTGTGTTAGAAAAGTATACTACATAAGGAATATTATATAAGTTTGAATATATATTATATAACTCTGATGTAATTTTTATATTTTGGTTTCTTTTGACATTTGATTCGTGTTATATTTAATTCGTGGTGTGTTAGAAAAGGATACTACATAAAGAATATCATATAAGTTTGAATAATATTATATCTCTGAATAATACGACATACATCTGAGAAATAGTACATAAGTCTAAATAGTAAATAATACCTCAATCATCATTACTAACATAACGTAATGGTCCACCCTGAGGTACCGGTCCACCCTGAGTAATACGAAGTGCTCAAAAGACCTCAGCAAAATCATCATCATCCTCTTCCGCCTCGTGACTCTGTAGGTAGCGACTAAGCTCATTTGAAATATGTAACAACTTATGATTTGATGGTCCTGCATCATAGACAGGAACCAGAGCATGTCTGACCTCACCAACCAGGACCTGTCTGACCTCCCCCCGAGGTGGTGGTACCAAACGAGGATGTTACACCCTGTAGTACCAATCCAAGTAATCAGACACCACATCATACGATGTATCTGCAAACTCGGCTGGATGGATCACTTCCATCACGCTCGCATGATATGTAACCCACTCAATATCCACATCAAGTGTGTCAACATCAGGAGGCGGAGGTGGTATGTACTGCCTGTATCCAAACTAACACAGACATCTATCAGATAAATATAGAACAACAGTACCATACCATTTCAGGCCACCCCTATACAAGCATATATCATCAAATGGTCGATGTTGTCTATGATCCTCAAAAGGTCGCCAGATGATATCAACAGGTGTTAATCCATCCAATATAGGCCTGAGCTCATCAACCTTCTGCGCGTCTTGCTTGTACATCCACTTCATCGTTCTAGGAAGTGGACTACCGATACTTGCAATCTTAGAAAATCCTCTCTTGCCAACAGTAGGAAAATACTCATGAATACAACATTGTAACACAATGAATATTATCAATTAAAAGTATTATAAATAAACTAATATACGACTAAATGAAATTAAAATAAATCATTTGTACCTGTACCAAAGAGACATATCCCCGAGCTGTATGCAACTGTAAAAGGAAGCATCTCCTAGATATCTATAAAGTGTGACAAGTGCAGCTCCCCCTCCCTCCAACAGTATCTACCACATCTAGACAAGTCCTAAAATAGTGGTAAATACTTTACCTCTACAAGGTTTTATCAGCAAAAATAGTGCAGCCAACTAACAATAACATGTATGCTCTAGCTGCATAGTCAAATCTGTTCGCAGCTCTTTGACAGACAAACAGCTGCTTCAACCAATCCAGACTATAATAAGGACCTCTGGCACCACGAACCTCTTCAGCAGCATCCTCCAACGAAACTCCCAGAAGATCAATATCCTGAGTAATGGCATCTGAATCAATGAACCCTTATGTAGGGTTACACAACTCCTCCCTACACGGTATATGAAGTAGACAAGAAATATCATCTAAGGTAATAGTCATCTCGCCAAATAGCATATGAAATGACGATGTTTCTGGATGTCATCTCTCCACAAATGCAGATACTAAATTTTGATATATCCTCGATAAACTGGTTCTCTGTAGAAAGGATAGACCAGAATCAGATAATCGTCGCTTAATCACTAGTGGGAGACTATGTGGAACCCATCCAATCAACTTGTTGCCATGCGCAACAACCTTCAGCTCTTTCTTCGGAGATCTCTCCTGAAAATAAATCATAGTGTATGTTATAATATATAAATAATTAACATTAAATTTGATTCAAGCTAAAATGTCATAAACAAACTTACTTGCTCGTCCCACAAATGTCGAGCAACGTGGTTCTAATACCTCACTAAAAGTGACGTATCAGATGGTCCTCCAAGAAATGGTGGATGCAGCAGAATAGGTACAGGTGCTGCTATCTGATCTTCCTCACGAGTCGACGGATGTCAAGTCGGTCGTCCCTCACCGTATCGTCGATAAATGAGTCCATCTCATCCTCAAATGCGAGCCACTAAAAAAATTAAAAAAATTAAAGAAAAAAATTAAAAAAAACCATCAAACCGGAAAACTACAAGGCAAGTTTTCCGGAACAGCAAACAACAAAACCGGATAACATGTGGATAAGTAATTTGGTGAAGAAAAGAGAAGAACCAGATAACTAGACCACAAGTTATCCGGTGTGCAGAAAATACAAATCGGATAACTTCACCACAAGTTATCCGGAGAACAAACATAAAAAAGGTAAACCGGAAAACTTACTAGTAAGTTCTCCAGAGTGCAAAACGTGAACCGAAAATCTTTTGTCTGAGTTCTCCAAAAGTCAAAAAAAATATGTGGAATTTTTACGCTCTAGCTGGAAGGAAATGAGGAAAAGTGAAAATTTTTGAATTGTTTGGTATTTATACAAGGATATTTTTGTCCAATTTTTTATGTTATAGAGATATGGAGTTAAATATAAGTGGTAAAATTTTCCGAATTAAATCTTTATTTGTCGGTTATATAATTTTCGGGCTTGCTACTACACCCCTAGTTTCTGTCTATACCCTTTCTTTTTGGAAGTTTATTATTATTATTAATAGATTTAATTAATCTGTAATTTTCTGAACTAATTAAAATTTTAAATAGATCTTTAAACTAAAATAAGGTCTATTATAATCAGCCTGATGAACTATTTTAGATTTTTTTACTCAAATGCCACTTTCTGAAATTTTATGTACCAAAATGCCACTATCGGAATTTTTTTTCCAAAATGCCACACTTTCTGTGTGGGCTCGTCCAATGAAAGGACGAACTGATGAAGTTTTCCGAGCCATTCATGGGGTCGGCCAATGGTTGGCCAAACCATTGAAGGGTTTTTTCTTTTTTTCTATTTCAATGGCTCGTCTAATGAAAGGACGAACTGAAGAAATTTTTCCGAGCCATTCATGGGGTCGGCCAATGGTTGGCTGAACCATTGAAGGGTTATTTATTTATTTATTTATTTTTTTGTTTCAATGGCTCGTCCAATGAAAGGACGAACTCATGAATAACATGGCATTTTGGGGAAAAAAAATCAAATGGTGGCATTTTAGTACATAAAATTTCAAAAGATGGCATATGGGTAAAAAAATCACTATTTTATTTTATTTTTCAATTAGTTTCTTGTGTAAAATGATTATGAGTCAACCGTGAAACAATTCTAATGGCATATCATATAAAAAGATCTCTTGACTATTTTATAATTTATAAAGAGATCACTAAAATATATTTTTTTTTAAATTTAACTAAATCTCTAGACAAATTTAAATACATAAAATAGTGTGATCCTTAGATAATGATAAATATTACAAAATTTTGCGTCGAGAATCGCAGGTTTGTGTGATTGACTCTTTTATAAAGGTTACATAAGTTGTGTACCTGAACAACTTCATAATATTTAGCACTTTTCTTTGAAATATAAGTATAACCAACTTCATATATTAAAGTCACAATTAAATCAAAATACTAACGATCAACAATTTGATAAATTCAAAACTTTGTTAAGCCATGTTAGAGATATATTAGCTTAAGCATTAAGTAGGTTAACTTTGACTTGACTCCGATAGTTTTCTTGTATTGAATGGTTGTTAGAAGTTAATTTTAATAGTAGAATTAGTTAACTGTTATACAAAAGTTCTCTCATGTTTAGTAGCACAGTAAAATAGAGATGTATATAAGCAAACTATGAAGTTTGATATGAGTTAGCAGAAAATATCAATAACACCTTTTCTCTCTTCTCTCAGTTTTGCTTTTCAACTTTCTATAGTTGAGAATAATAAACAGCTATGTTCATCTTCTTCAACATGGTATCAATTTTACAGTTTAACTCTTTCAAGGTTCATCAATGGAGTCCGTATAGAAAATCAAGATTATATGGTCAAAGATCCAGTTCAATTTTAATCAATTTCTACAATATATGCTTTGTCCAACTCACATAATTCCTTTGGACCAAAACTTTCGTTCAAATTGCAAAGGAAACAACTATTTAATGTTGAATCAAGAGATAAATTGACTTATCTTAACACAAAAAGATCGGCATTAGGGATAGGCCACCAAAACTACCGCCTAGTGTCTCAAATATATAATATATATATATATATATATATATATATATATATATATATATATATATATATATATATATATATAGAGGGAACGTATCATATGAGAATGTCATTTTTATGTGAGAACATCAGAATGAATCTGAACCATTAGATTTTAAAATAAATGGTGGAGATTATATGTCAGTTTTTTTTCTCTCTCCTCCATCATTTATTTTAATAATGGTGGAGAGAGAAAAACAAAAAACACACATAATCTCCACCATTTATTTTAAAATCTAATAATTCAGATTCATTCTCATGTTCTTATATAAAAAATGCATTCTCATAAGATATGAAATATATATATATATATATATATATATATATATATATATATACTCGAATTATTTTATATAACAATCAAATAATAACACAAATATAAGAATATTTAATAATAACAGTCATTTATTACTATATGTAGGTTTGAGTTGTTAATTTAAAAACCACATTATGGCTAACAAATTTTTGAATTCCTAACATAATAGGAGACATATTAGAATTTTTTAGAATTTTGACATTGTTTTTCAATTATGTTTTTATAAAATAATGAGACGAGTGTTTAGATTGGTTAATTTTGTTATCAATTGAAAGTAAAATATTAAATAAAATTGATTATAATAATTTAATGATTTTATATTTTAACAAATTTAAAATATATTAAATTAATTTTTTTATTATATTAAAATATTCAATTTTAAGTTTCTTCTCAGGCCTCGAGATGTGTTGGGCCGGTCCTGAACACAAAAGATGCACAAATTTGTTGTTATTCCTCAAATCTCTCAGAAATTCAAAACAACTTAAGATCGTCTCACATGCACGATTTATGATTAATACGGATCTGGGATTGTCCAAGAATAAGTTGTTTTTATCTGGTTACTTCCCACCATTTCTGAGTCTGTTTTTCCTCGAGTTTTTTTCCTATAAACATGCATTTGCAGTTTGGGACAAAATTCATAAGTATTTTAATGCTCAAATGAAAGCTAGTGTTCATAAATTGTGTGTTGAACTCAAGTCTACAAAGAAAGGAAATAGGTTTATTACTGAATTTGTGTTGAGAATTAAAGCTATTATAAATTTCTTGTTAGATGTTGGAGGCTGGATTACTGAACAAGATCAGATCGACTCAATTCTGGATGGTCTCCCTGAAGAATACAATCCATTTGTTATGCATATATATGGTCGTTCTTAATCTCGTTCTCTCTGTGATGTGGAAGCCTTGCTTTAAGTGCAAGAAACACAAATAGATAAATTTCATCAAGAGCTAGTTGTGTCAACTATTGCTGCAAATCTTGCTCACACAAGTCAAAGCCAAGAAACTGGTAGCTCCAAATGAGCATACTCAAGTAGTCATGGCGGAGGCATGTAATAGGTTCACTCGTGGTTATGGTCGTGGAAAAGGTAGGTACACCACTGGTAATCTCCCTAATTGTCAACTATTTGGAAAATATGAAAATTTTGCTACTGATTGTTGACATCGTTTTCTTGATTTTTTCATGCCCAATAACACCATTATTGATCAATTTTGTTCAGCAAATAGCTCTGCTTCCAAGCAAGACACTTCTCTAGATATTATTCAAAGTTCCCAAGCCATGGATATGCTTGCCGCTACAAGCTAACCATGTGCTTACACTCAAGAATACTCATTGCCCTCTGAGTTAGAATCTCGAGTTTGGTTTGCCAACTCAGGTGCCTCCCACCACCTTACTCCAGCTGATTTTATTTACATAAAAAATAGTCATATATAAGACCTAACTAAGTCTATGCACTACAAGAAAATTATTGATTTGCGACACTTAGGTTGCGATAGTTGACACGCAACTGTCGCAACTTATAAATTGCGACAGTTCTGGCGACCGTTTTGACTAACCGTCGTGAATCTATAGCCACCTCACATAACAAACAAGACAAAAAATTCTGAAATTTTATTTTTATGGATTAGTTTTACTTTTTCCCTCTTTTACATTTCACTTTACTTATTATCTTAAAAAAAATTTACCAACAACCCTAAAGAACTCTCTTTCTCCCTTTTCACCATGAGAAACCATTTTCATTCTCCTAATCTCCCAAACCCTAAACACAACTCTTCTTAAAGTCAGAAATTGTTAAACTTTGAACGTTGTGCTGATGCCGGAAATAGTGCTTGATAGGGAAGATCTTGCTTATTGGAAGATGTTGTATATGCGTGAGCATATTTCGCTGGCAAAGGGAATCTTTTATATTGAAGAAGAACCCAAAGCTCTGAACTACATTCCAGAGGTTATATTGAAGAAGAGGAAACACAATGAAGCACGGGCTTTGAGAAAAAATGATCAATTTAAGAAGAAAATTTTCCAACTCAGAAAATCCAAGGACTTCATCAAAAAGCCCGGGGATTTCATCTTTGAATTTCGTAACAGAGATATCGATCTTGTTAGGATGAAACGTAGGGTTAAGACGAAACGTGTAGAAAAAATTACCACAATCAATAAGCCCATAATAGTCATTCGTATACAAGGGTTTGTAGTTTTACGTTTTTTATGTTTTGATTTTTTTTTGTCTTCGGGATTATGGTTACAACGTTTTAATTTTGGTTTTTTAAGGAAACAAGATATGCATGCTACTACTAGGAAGCATTTGTTTAGTTTGGGATTGAGGAGAATTTTCAGTGCTGTGTTTTTGAAGCCAACTGATGGAGTCATGGTTAAGCTGGCTAAAGTTGAACCATATGTTACCTATATTAGAAATAATAATTTATATTCCCAAACTTAGTCATTAAGTTTGTTAGAGGGTATTTTAGTATTTTGTTTGTTGCTTTTTGTAGCCCTAGTTTTAGCTTATAAATAGACTAGTGGTAGCTAGTGATTTAGTATTCTTTTGTAGCCGTCATTCTATTATAATATATTCTACTCTTTTTCATCCATTATTCACCTTGTACACCAACAATTGGTATCTAGAGCCCCGGTTCGGATCCACGGGGAAACACGAGTGAAACGTGAGACGTTGTGTGATTGATTTTTGGTTCTTGAATTCGTGTTGGATCTTGAACAAAAATCTGATCAGAATCACATTTTTCTGATTCTGTGGGATTGGGAAACACTGTGTTTGGTGAGATCTGAGTGACTGTACAAGGTAGAAGATGAACAGAAACGGCGGTATGAACACTAAGCTTCCAGTATTTGATGGCAAAAACTGGACTCGTTGGATGATTCAGATGCGTGTACTGTTCGGTGCTCAAGATGTTCTGGATCTTGTCACTGAAGGTTACGTTCCAGTGGCAGCAGATGCAAGAGAGGAACAAAAGAACGCGCAGAAGGATACAAGGAAGAAAGATCAGAAAGCATTGTTCTACATCCATCAGTGTGTGGATGCAAATGTGTTTGAGAAAATCGTTGATTCAACAACGGCAAAGGCTGTGTGGGACACACTGGTCAGATGTTACGGTGGTGACGCATCAGTGAAGAAGGTGAAGCTTCAGTCTCTACGTAAGCAGTATGAGAATCTCAACATGAAGAACAATGAGAAAGTTTCTGAGTACATCTCCAGAGTGATTCTGATCACTAATGAGATGAAGGCGTGTGGAGAAACTCTTTCTGAATAAGTAATCATTGAAAAGGTATTGAGATCCCTTACCACTCAGTTTGATTACATTGTGGTAGCAATAGAACATTCTAAGGATCTGAGCACCATGAGAATTGAAGAGCTGCAAAGCAGTCTAGAGGCGCAAGAGTTGCGTCTGACTGAGAGAACTTCTGAAAGGGAAGTAGAGCAGCAGGCTCTGAAAGCAATTTCTGATAAGAAACATCAGAAGCAGTCTTGGTTAGAAGCCAGGAGAAGATCTGATGGTGGTCAGAAATCAGAAACCTCAACTTCTTATAGGTAAAAGAATGCTCAGAAGGGAAAAGAGAGGTATGACAAGAAGAAGATCCAATGTTACTGTTGCAAGAAGTTTGGTCACTTTGCTAGAGATTGTTGGTCAAACAAAGAAAGGAAGTCAGAAGAAGCAAATATAGCCAGAAGTTCTGATGATGAATCTATGCTACTGATGGCTTCTGAATCTGATGATACGAATTTGACAGACTGGTGGTATATGGACACTGGCTGCTCAAATCATCTTACTGGAAATAAGAAATGGCTGGTTGATTTTGACTCTGTAAAGAGAACAAAGATCAGATGTGCTGATGACAAATATCTTAACACTGAAGGTATGGGAAATGTCAGAGTCATTCTGAACAATGGGAAAACAACATTGATTCAGAAAGTGTGGTATGTACCTGGCATAAAAAGCAATCTGATGAGCGTGGGACAATTAATTGAGAAAGGTTTTTCAGTTACCATGAAGGACAATCTTCTGAAGCTGTATGACTGTAATCAGAAGCTGATTATAGAGTCAGAACAGGGAAGGAATAGAATATTCAAGGTGAATGTTAGAACTTCTGACTCTGAATGCCTCAGTGCAACAAGTGTTGTGGAGGAAAGTGAGATGTGGCACAGAAGATTTGGTCATCTAAATTTCAGAAGCTTAGGGCATCTAAATTCGAAGAAGCTGGTACATGGAATTCCTGCAATTAAGAAGCCTGAGAAGTCATGCAAAGTATGCATGGAAGGAAAGCAACCAAGATTGCCATTTGCGTCAGAAGTAGCTCAAAGAGCAAAACATGCCTTGGGAGTAGTGCATTCTGATGTGTGTGGTCCATTCCCAGTAGCATCAATTGGAGGGAATAAATACTTCGTGTCATTTGTTGATGAATTCACGAGAATGACATGGGTATCCCTTATTAAGTTCAAACACGAGGTGTTTGCTGAATTCAAGAAGTTCCGAATGAAGGCTGAGAATCAGAGTGGTCAGACTCTGAAGATTCTCAGAACCGATGGTGGGGTGAGTATAACTCCAAAGAGTTTCAAAAGTTCTGTGAAGAGAATGGAATTGAGCATGAGGTTACTGCTCCTTATACTCCTCAACACAATGGTCTTGCTGAAAGAAGAAATCATACTTTGCTTGATATGACGAGAAGCATGCTGAAGGAGAAGAAGCTTCCTCACAACTTGTGGGGAGAAGCTGTTGCCACCGCAGCATATGTGCTCAACAGATGTCCAACGAAGAAGTTGAAGGAAATAGTTCCTATTTAGAAGTGGATTGGAGATAAGAAAAGTGTTAGTCATCTGAAGGTTTTTGGTTCTGTGTGTTACAAACATGTTCCAAAAGCCAGAAGACAGAAGCTGGATGATAGAGGCAAAGTAATGTTACTAGTGGGGTACCACAGTACAGGTGCGTACAAGCTTTATTGTCCAGAAACTAATAAAGTTGAATTCAGCAGAGACGTTATTGTGAAGGAATCAAAAGTTTGGAATTGGAATAAGTCTCAATCTGACTCTGATGTGAGAACTTCTGAAGAAAGGTCAGAACTAAGAGTTTTTGAAACTGATGGTGATTCTGACTCTGAAGGAGACTCAGAAGATGAAGGTGACTCTGATGATCCAGATTTTGATGATGATCCAGATTCTGGTGGTGATTCAGACTCTGGGAATATGCCAGACTCTGAAGATGGTCAAGGTTCTGGAGGAAGTCAACCTTCTGAAGCAAGAGCTTCTGAAGGAGAAACTTCTGGGGTTCAAGCATCCGAACGAGATTCTGACCAAGGTCAGAGGCCACAGAGAATCAGAAACATTCCGAGAAGATTCGAAGAGTTTGACATGTTACAAGACACTGAAGTAGATTCTGAAGGAGAAATTATTCAGTGTGCCATGCTAGTAGACTCTGAACCCGTGAGTACAGAAGAGGCTCTTAAGCAGAAAGTCTGGCTGAAGGCCATGAAAGAAGAACTTGATGCCATAGAGAGAAACAAGACCTGGAAGCTGACAGAACTTCCAAAGGACAAGAAAGCCATCAGCGTCAGATGGGTTTTCAAGCAGAAGCTAAAGCCAAATGGATCAATTGGCAAACATAAAGCGAGGTTACTAGCAAGAGGATTTCTGCAGAAACCTGGGCTAGATTATTCTGAAGTGTTTGCACCTGTAGCGAGACATGAAACAATCAGACTCGTGATTGCCATAGCTGCTAACAGGAATTGACCTCTGATACATTTAGATGTGAAATCTACATTTCTGAACGGTCCATTACAAGAAGAAGTTTACGTGTCACAACCTTCTGGATTTATGAAAAAGAATCAGGAAGGGATGGTGTACATATTACATAAAGCTTTGTATGGATTAAAACAAGCGCCCAGAGCCTGGAATCAGAAGATTGATTCATTTTTCAAGAAGCAGGGTTTTCAGAAATGTGAGATGGAATACGGTGTTTATGTTCAGCATATCTCTGAAGGCAATATGATTCTGGTGTGTTTGTACGTTGATGACATACTGCTGACAGGAAGTTCTGAACAAGAATTAGCTATGTTCAAGAAGGTGCTGATGAATGAGTTTGAAATGACTGATCTCGGGAAAATGACATACTTTCTAGGGATGGAGTTCAGATATTCTGAGAAAGGTATCATTTTGCATCAGCTGAAGTATGAACGTGAGATTCTGAAGAGATTTAAGTTGCAGAATTGTAAGGCTGCTATCACACCTGCAGATACAAATCAGAAACTAGATTCTGATTCTGATGGTGAGGATGTGGATGCTACAACCTTCAAACAGTTGGTTGGTTCTCTTAGGTATTTGTGTAATACCAGACCTGATATTTGCTATGCAGTTGGAATGGTTAGCAGATTCATGAGTAAACCCAAGTGGTCCCATTACCAAGCTGCTGTCAGGATTCTGAGGTATATCAAGGGAACTCTGAAGTATGGAGTGTTATTTCCTTCTGGAAGAAAGATTGAATCAGAACTTCTGGGTTATTCAGATTCTGATTGGTGTGGAGACAGAGTTGATAGAAGAAGTACTTCTGGGTACTTGTTCAAGTTCCTGGGAGGCCCTATTTCTTGGTGTTCCAAGAAGCAACCTGTTGTTGCGTTGTCAGCCTGTGAAGCTGAATATATTGCAGGTGTTGTTACTGCATGCCAAGCTGTGTGGATTCTGAACTTGCTGCAGGATCTGAAGATCAAGGTAAACAAGCCTCTGAAGATGATGATTGATAACAAGTCTGCAATCAATCTTGCCAAAAATCCAGTGTTGCATGGGAGAAGCAAGCATATTGAGACCAAGTATCATTTTCTGAGAAATCAGGTTCAGAGTGGAGTGTTAGAAGTTGAGCACTGTAGCACCCAGAAACAGTTGGCAGATGTTCTGAAGAAGGCTATCAAGACTGATCAATTTCTTCGCTTAAGGGATGGAATTGGTGTTGTTAGTTTTGAGGAAATATAAATTAAGGGATGGTATTAGAAATAATAATTTATATTCCCAAACTTAGTCATTAAGTTTGTTAGAGGGTATTTTAGTATTTTGTTTGTTGCTTTTTGTAGCCCTAATTTTAGCTTATAAGTAGACTAGTGGTAGTTAGTGATTTAGTATCCTTTTGTAGCCGTCATTCTATTATAATATATTCTACTCTTTTTCATTCATTATTCACCTTGTACACCAACAACCTATGGGTAAGAAATATTTGTTAATGTTCATTATGTTTTATGTTTTGTGTTTGAGATAAATGATTATGAGTTTATGTTATGATATGTTAGATTTGTGTAACTTTCATTTAATTTTAGGCTTTAGGGTTCAAATGTTGTCGAATAGATAGCCGGTGGATATTGTGATGTAGCATAGAGGAATTTGAAGTGTTGCTAGATATTGGTGTTATGGTGTTGCTGAATAGCGGTGCGATAGTGTAGCAGAGTTTAAACAAATTGCAATTTTTTGGGTTGTTAGGAATATGGATGAGTTATTTAAATATCAAAGACGATCCTCTTGTCGTCTCATATAATATAACCTATGATGCTTAGGTGTGAGTATGGAACTGTGTACCATTGATTGTGGTAGTTTTTCTGCACGTTTCCTCTTAACCCTACGTTTCATCCTAACAAGATTGATCTCTCTGTTACAAAATTCAAAGATGAAATCCTCGGGCTTTTTGATGAAGTCCTTGGATTTTCTAAGTTGGAAACTTTTCTTCTTGAATTGATCCTTTTTTCTCAAAGCTCGTGCTTCACTGTGTTTCCTCTTCTTCAATATAACCCTCATCAATCAGGTCAGTTACTGCTACTGTTATCTTTTATATTTATTGTCGTTACAAAACTTCCACTTGGCTTGGATTATATTTGATGAAAGGTGAATAATAATGAATGGCAAGTTGTGTGAATATTGTTCAAAACATAAACTATGACTGACGTATATCATATATAATCTATTTGTTTATCTGTAATTTAAACTCAACACTTTTTGTGTTGCTCTTGTTTTGTTCTTTATAATTATAATGAAATTTTAAGTCTACTAACAAATGAAGTATTGATTGTTTGAACGAAATTCAGATGAAGTAAGGGACATCAAAGATTGCTTGTCATGGCTAGATAAACAACCGAGTAGAACTGTAGTTTACTTGTGTTTTGGGAGTCGTGGTTCGTTCTCGATGGCAGAGTTGAAGGAAATAACTGAAGGGTTAGAGAGGAGTGGACATAGATTCTTATGGGTTGTGAAGAGGCCAATACAAGAATATCTTGGAATGAACCAAGTTCACGATACAACAGTGGAGTTTGAGTTGGATTCAGTTTTTCCAAGTGGGTTTATAGAGAGAACCAAAGAGATGGGACTAGTGGTACAGTCACGGGCTCCACAAGTGGAGGTACTAAGCCGCGAATCAGTTGGAGGGTTTGTGAGTCACTTGTATCAATATTTTTTTGAAAAAAAATCAATATTCTACCCTGTTTGCTTGCATATGGCTTTCGATTTCTGTAACAGGTTGTTTTAGTGCGGAATTGATTGAGCACTATGATATTTATAGTTTATATATTCTGTGACCTTCGACAATAGAAATATGGGAGACTTTGCAAGTATGTTTCTTAATGATTTAAATGAATTTATATATATTTTAGTTGTTTTATATACTCTTGATTACCTAGCTATAGAGTTGATGCATAAATAAATGAAAATCATGATTCTTTCTAATTGGTTGTGTTTTTGTTTTTAGATAAACTAAGCTTCTAGGATTTAGGGTTCATGGATATAGAATTACATAGTTATTTTCTTTCATGTTAAGCTTTGTTAGTTCTTGTATTGGCTGCAATTTTGGTAAAACAATGTTGTTGTTGAAGATGTTATTTGTCTGATGTCTTAACATGAGTTCTTAACATTCAGTTTATGTTAAGTTATTTAGGGTTGCAGTTTTGTGTGCTGATGTTAAACATGATGTCTTGACATCAGTTGACAGAACATCAGAACATCATTCTGTTGTGTTTTGTTAGGGCTGCGTGTATCCATTTGTTTTGAGAGATCTGGTGGAGAGATTGCAGGCGAACATCTTGGTAAAGATATATTCAGTTGCAATCAGATATGGAGCAGATCTTGTTGCTGTTTTTAGGGCTGAAAGATATGAAAAGATTTGAAGATAAAATCTGTTTTTAAATTCAAATCAAATCAGATATTTGGAGGAGTCCAAGCCCAAGTCTGAGTTTCTATTTAAAGCAGCCACAACCCTACTTGGAAGAGACGAAAACTAGAGAGTGTATACTGAGTATCAGTTGTTAGAGTTTTCGTTTGTGTTTTGTAAGCCATTCATGCTTGAATTGGTATAGTTTGTTTGAGTTGTAATTGTCCTCTCTAAAGCTTTTAAGCAAGAGAGTATTGTTCTTGATCAAAGCTTTTAAGCAAGATCAAGTTGTGAACTTTGTAATCTTTGAGTTGTATCACTGAGGTGATTAAGGGGGAGTGAGTGGTATCTCATATCTAAGAGGTTCTTAGGTAGAAGTGTCATTGGGTAGTAATTAAGTTAGGAGATTGTCAATTGGGATTGTTGAGTTTGTAATTTAATAACACTAATAGTGAATTTCCTCCCTGGCTTGGTAGCCCCCAGACGTAGGTAGTTAGACCGAACTGGGTGAACAATTCATTGTGTTGATTGACTGTTTTATTGTCTTGTTCATTTAGCAGATTGTGTTGTTGTGACATCACACTTAACATCACACATCTGATACCAGAATTTCAATTGGTATCAGAGCAGGCATCCTGCTCTGCATCTGGGTGAGATCTAGGGTTGTTACTTTCTGGTACTATGGACAAGGAGAGTGGTGGATTTGTAAATAGACCCCCTATTCTAGATGGCTCAAATTATGATTATTGGAAACCTCGCATGGTTACCTTCTTGAAGTCCTTGGACAGCAGGGCTTGGAAGGTTGTTTTAAAAGAATGGAAACATCCTGTGATTGTTGAAAAAGATGGAACATCAAAGCTGAAACCTGAGGAAGAGTGGACCAAGGAAGAAGATGAACTTGCGCTTGGAAATTCTAAGGCTTTGAATGCCATTTTTAATGGTATTAACAAGAACATCTTTAGGTTGGTCAACACTTGTGAAGTGGCTAAGGAAGCTTGGGATGTCTTGAAAACTACTCATGAAGGAACCTCCAAAGTCAAGATGTCAAGACTTCAACTGCTGACAACAAAGTTTGAAAATCTGAAGATGAAGGATGATGAGACCATTCATGATTTTTACATGAATATTCTTGAGCTGTCAAATGCTTCTAGTGCCCTTGGAGAGAAAATGACTAAAGAGAAGCTGGTAAGGAAGATTCTTAGATCCCTTCCCAAGAGATATAAAATGAAGGTGACTGCTATAGAAGAAGCTCAAGACATCAGCAAGATGAGGGTGGATGAGTTGATTGGTTCTCTTCAAACTTTTGAATTAGGGATGGATGAGGAACCTGAAAAGAAGACCAAAAGCATAGCTTTGGTATCTAGTTCTGAAGATGCTAAGAAAGAGAATAGTCCTGAGTCTCAGGAGGAGCTGTCTCATGCCATTGTTCTTCTAGGAAGACAGTTTAATAAGGTGTTAAAAAGAATGGACAGGAACTATAGACCAAATGTTAAAAACATCTCGTCTGACATCAACAAGAGAACTACAACTGAGGAGAAGCCTAATCTTGACAAAGGAGTCAAATGCTATGAGTGTGAAGGTTATGGTCATGTCAGAAAAGAATGTCCTACATATCTCAAGAAGCAGAAAAAGGGGTTATCTGTTTCCTAGTTTGATACTGAGAGTGAGAGTGATGAAGAGACTGCCAAGCATGTTAGGGCATTGACTGGAATATGTGCTTCTGATGGAGAGTCTAGTGATGATGATCTGACCTTTGAAGAGCTAGCAACCTCCTATAAAGAGTTGTGTCTGAAAAGTGAAGAGGTTTGTCAAGAAAGGGAGAAGCAGAAGAAAATTATAATCCAGCTTAAGGCTGATAAAGCTGAACTTGAGAATGAAGTTCTGTTGTTAAAATCCCAGCTTGATCAAATGACCAAATCCATCAGAATGTTGAATAGTGGAATTGACACTCTGGATGAAATCCTTCAGGCTGGAAAAGGAGCAAGTGATAAGACTGGTCTAGGATTTAATGGTGAAAAGAAATCTTCTTCAGATGCTAGTTCTTCTGGTACCAAATAGAACTTGTCCTATCAGATGTCTCAACATCAAGGGAAAGCTTATGTGTCAGGACCCAAGCAATATGTACCTCATCAGAAGACTCAACACCATGGGAAAGGCTATGCATCTAGACCTAAACATAACATATCCCAACCTATGTCTCAACATCATGGGAAAATGTATGGGCCTAATAATACTGTGCCTCACTATTATGGCAGAAGAAAGCCCCATCATCATGGGAAAGGACAGCCTAATCATCATTACAGAAGACAACCTCATTATCATAGGAGACAGTCTCAATACTATGGGAGGAGACAGTCTCAATACTATGGGAGAAGGCAGCCTCAATGTTATGGCAGAAGGCAGCCTCAGCAGTATAACAAAAATCATCCTCAAGAGAGAAGGCATGTTAATCACTTCAGAGAAGAGTTTCAAAGCTGGAGATGTCACTATTGTGGAAGATTTGGTCACTTGAAATCTTTCTGTTTCAAGCTCTATGGATATCCTCAACCTAATCCCCAACCTAGACAGAATCAGGATAGTCTTACTGTTGTTAAGCAATGGGTTCCCAAGGATGGTGCCACTTGTTTGTTAGCTCAGATGTCCTTAACTGGTTCTGCCAAAGAGGACTGGTATTTTGATAGTGGTTGCTCTAGGCACATGACAAGTATGAAGAGTTTGTTGTTGAATGTTGAACATTATTCCAGCTGTGTAACTTTTGGAGATGGTGTCAAAGGAGAAATCAAGGGTGTGGGAAGACTGAACTGTGCAGGTGCTCCTAGATTAGATGATGTGTTATTGGTCAAAGGATTGAAGGCCAACTTGATCAGTATTAGTCAACTATGTGAGCAAGGACTTAAAGTTCACTTTACTAAAGCTGAATGTATTGTCACTAATGAGAAAGGTGAAGTTGTCATGAAGGGTGCTAAGTCCAAAGACAACTGCTATCTATGGGATAAAAAGGGAGAACATCTAGAGGTGAAACAAAGTCTGATTGATCGCAATGTCAAGCATGATGTCATGACATCCTACTGTGACATTCCAAGGATCACCAAACACTCTAGTGTTAATCTTAGGGAAAGCAAGATCATTGAGGTTGACCATACAGGAAGAAGGTGTAATGACAGTTTCTCTAAGGATATATGTGTTGAACATTGTGATGTCGTAAGAGGAAAACTAGGTATGTGTAAAAGTCAACAAATGTTAATGACTTGTGCTGAACATTTATTAAAATTCAAAAATTTGAAATGTTATACATTTTGGTGGGGGAATTACATTTATTGGCTTTTAAGTGCTCAACAAAAGCAGCCCTCTTACCCTATGCAATCATTTCCTCACTTTGTCTCCACACGCTACATCAATCCTCATTCACATAGTCTGTTCGTCTTCTCTCCAAAGAATAGAAGTCTCAACACATTTTTGTTCATCAGTTGCTACAGAGGAACAATGTCTCAACAAATGTCGTCTCCCTCCAAGAAGTCTGCATCCAAGAGTCCCTCACATACAAAACCTAGGGTTTCGACGAAAGGGGTTTCTGAGGATGAAGCTTTGGATATAGCCCCTCTCTCAATGATTCCAGTTTCTAAGACAAGACTTGACAAGCTGTAAATAAAAAGGCCTTCTCATGATACATCAGGTAAATCTTCTGATCATTCTGCTAGTAAAAAATTTGATGATAGGAAAAGTAGAGAGTTTGTTACTCGCATTCTGTTTGGAGATAAATCTGCTCCTAGGACCTCCACTCCTCAAGCTGTTGGAAATCAGAATGAGGAAGAGACTGTAGATGTTGATAAAAGTATAGGTCAGATTGTCACTAAGATTTTTGAGAAAGGGATTCCTGTGGATGGAATATTAAGACCTTTGGCTCAAATAGCTGCTGTGCAATCTGAAGGTAAAAAGGATGACATGCAACCAGCTGAAACCAATCTTCATAGGTTGGCTGTTTCTGTCATTGAAGATGCTGAAACTGAAGCTGAACCTGATGTTGATCCTAATGTTGGAGCTAGGGTTGATGTTGAACCTGATGTTAGAACATCACCTGCTAGGGAAGTTTCTTCTAGCCCCAAAGGAAAGAAGCCTGTTGAGGTTGTGAATGTTGAGGATTTGTCAGACAATGAGGTTATTGGCAATGCAATTCTAGGTATTGCAAAAAGATTGAAGTCTAGAAAAGGGAAGACTGTTGATTCATCTCCTAAGGTGAGAACTGAAAGCAAAAAGAAGAATACTCCTGTTGTTGGCCCTGCAAAGTCTTGGAGCAAGGTTTCTGGCTCATCCAAAAAGAGGAAGATAAAGGAAGACTCTAACTCTGAGTTTGATGTTGATGAGGATGTTCAAGACATCACTCCACTGAAAAGGTCCATTTCGAAGAGGATTGCTGATAAGGTTCCTGATGTACTTGTGGACAACATCTCTTTTCACTATGCTGGAAGTCCTCACATGTGGAAGTTTGTGTGTCAAAGAAGATTGGCTCTTGAAAGAGAGCTTGGCAAAGATGCTCTGGATATTAAGGAAGTTATGGAGCTGATTAAGTTTGCTGGGTTGATGAAAACTGTTTCTGGGTTCTCCAAATGTTATCATGGGCTAGTTAAGGAGTTTGTTATAAACATTCCTGTGGACATTACTGACAGAAGGAGTGTGGACTTTAGAAAAGTATATGTGAGAGGTAAGTGTATTGATTTTTCTCCTGAGGTTATCAACACCTACCTAGGAAGAAATGAGCAAGATTATAAAGAGCTGGAAGTTACTGACAATGAGGTGTGCAAGGAGATCACTGCAACTCAAGTGAAGGTTTGGCCTTTGAAAGGAAAGTTGTATGCTAGTCTTCTTAGTGTCAAATATGTTGTCCTGCTCAGGATAGGTGCTGCAAATTGGGTCCCCACTAATCACAAAACTACTATCTCTGTTGGCTTGGGAAAGATGATTTATGCTGTTGGGACAAAGAAAAACTTTGATTATAGGTCCTACATTTTTTATCAGACTGTGAAGCATGCTTCAACAAATGCTATTAAAATGCCTATAGCATTTCCTTCTCTCATTTGTGGAGTGATCCTAAAGCAACATCCTGGAATATTGACTACTTCAGATACTGCTTACAAGAGGAAGTCTGCATTATCCTTGCATCCCAAGTTATTTGTAGGGAATCATGTCCCAGATATTGTCTCAACATTAGGTTCTGGTGTCAAGAAGGCATGTACCAAAGCTGATATGATAGAAGAATTGAAGTCTGCCTGCAAGGATCTAGATGTGGTGATCAGCACCAGCACTGCCAGGAAGATGAAACTTGAGCAGTTGATTAAGTCTTTGGAACAGGATGGAGATGATGAGGATGTCAACACAAATGTCAATGCTGAAGGTTCAGGTTTTGAGAAAGGTGATTCAACAACTGAGAATGAGGATGATGAAGATGTTTCTACTGATGATTCTGATGAAGATTGATTAAGCTAGCTGTGCTGTTTAGATTTTTATGTTTTATCTTTTTCTGCACCTTGAGTGCCTATTTTGTATCTTGGATAATGGTACTGTTATGTTTATCTGGTTTTTGTTCTATGATTTGTCTTGTCATGTGATGCCTTCTTTTGACTGATAAGGAGAGCTAGCCTAGGACTAACTGGTAATTTTTTACAGTAGTGAGAGGGGCTAGCTGTTTGATGGTTGGCCAATTGTGGCTAAAAAGGGGGAGATTTGCCTAGCTGTTTGCTGTGGTTCTTGTTTTGAGGGGGAGTTTTGTGTTGTGCAGCTTTGGAAGTTGTTGCTGCTGTTTTTTTTTTCCGCTGCTGGTATCTCTAGTGTAGGCTGAGATTGTTTTAGCCAAAATTAGCCAAAGGGGGAGATTGTTAGTTCTTGTATTGGCTGCAATTTTGGTAAAACAATGTTGTTGTTGAGGATGTTATTTGTCTGATGTCTTAACATGAGTTCTTAACATTCAGTTTATGTTAAGTAATTTAGGGTTACAGTTTTGTGTGCTGATGTTAAACATAATGTCTTGACATCAGTTGACAGAACATCAGAACATCAGTCTGTTGTGCTTTGTTAGGGCTACGTGTATCAGTTTGTTTTGAGAGATCTGGTGGAGAGATTGCAGGCGAACATCTTGGTAAAGATATATTCAGTTACAATCAGATATGGAGCAGATCTTGTTGCTGTTTTTAGGGCTGAAAGATATGAAAAGTTTTGAAGATAAAATCTGTTTTTAAATTCAAATCAAATCAGATATTTGGAGGAGTCCAAGCCCAAGTCTGAGTTTCTATTTAAAGCAGCCACAACCCTACTTAGAAGAGACAAAGACTAGAGAGTGTATACTGAGTATCAGTTGTTAGAGTTTTCGTTTGTGTTTTGTAAGCCATTCATGCTTGAATTGGTATAGTTTGTTTGAGTTGTAATTGTCCTCTCTAAAGCTTTTAAGCAAGAGAGTATTGTTCTTGATCAAAGCTTTTAAGCAAGATCAAGTTGTGAACTTTGTAATCTTTGAGTTGTATCACTGAGGTGATTAAGGGGGAGTGAGTGGTATCTCATATCTCAAAGGTTCTTAGGTAAAAGTGTCATTGGGTAGTGATTAAGTTAGGAGATTGTCAACTGGGATTGTTGAGTCTGTAATTTAATACTACTAATAGTGAATTTCCTCCCTGGCTTGGTAGCCCCCAGACGTAGGTAGTTAGACCGAACTGGGTGAACAATTCATTGTGTTGATTGACTGTTTTATTGTCTTGTTCATTTAGCATATTGTGTTGTTGTGACATCACACTTAACATCACACATCTGATACCAGAATTTCAAGCTTTAACTAGCTTAGAGTTCTTTTCATTCTCAAACAAATGTGCAGGCTTTTTTTGACCCAGAAATGAAGAAAATGAATGGCAATAACTGCTACTACCTTATGTTTGTTCTTGAAAGTCACTTAAAAAAGGAGAAGGACCACTATGACAGTTTTTCTCATGAGGTGAGTTTTTAAGTTTGTTTGGTCGGTTGGGCTACTTAACATTTTCCCTGCATCATGCATATTTGATTGCTCCTAAATATTTGAAGATCATTGCATTATTAAATCATTTTTTGTCACTACCTTCACCGATGATTTTATATTTCTTAAATTAGTTATGAGCTTCCTTTTTGCTTCTGGTGCATACAACATACTCTAAACTGTTATTGTTTCATACTCTTGAGATATTGGAATTATATAGGCGTATATACGAAGAGTATTTGGCAGTTCCTGTCATAAAGGGTATGAAAAGTGAAGTTGATACATTTGGTGGTACAGTTTCCACTAACACTATTGAGGTACATAACATTGTTGTGTGATCACTGATATGCTGTTTGAATGGTGCACAGAAGTTTATAACATTTTGATGTTCAATTTTCATAGGTATTTATTCCAAACACTGATTATGGGATACAAGGTGCAACTACCCCTTGTTTGGGGAAAAAGTTTGCTGAAAAGTTTGAGGTAAACTTTGAAGATGAGAAGAGAGAGAAAACAATGGTTTGGCAGAACTCGTGGGATTATTCTACTAGAACGGTAAGCTTTAATTATTGAACATCGTGGCACTGTCTTCTCTTAACCAATTATTATTGTTACAAGGTTGTAGCAAAGAAAGACAAATAATTAGTTGAGCAGGTTGAGAATGAAAATATTGATGTTGTAAACTTGACAACAATTGCAGCCATTGTAACATGGTTAGGCGGTCCACCTGGCTCTCTGGAGGAATTGTTTGGCTTTCGGATCCTCACACAGTGTCTATTGCGCGTCAAGTTTTCTGACCTGCTTGTTACAAGTGGCAGCCTACCAGCCATTGTGTTGAATATGGCGTCATTATGGATTCCAATGGAAATGTCGTCGATGAGGTTAGTTAGTAAATATAACATTATTTTCTTTAAGTTTATAGTAGGTTGTACGTCTTGCTTTTCGAACGAACATTTGTTTCAAATTCCAGTCTCCTCATTTTGCAAAAAATTTACTTATTGTTCAGCTGTAAATGGTTACTTTTAAGGCAATTTAAGTTGATTCTAATACTTTAATACCTTTAAAATGTCTGTAGGCAGAGAAAAGGGATATTGTTGGTTTACAAGAGTATGTAATTTATGCTTAACCGTAATTGATATTGATCCATTTATGGAAACTGAGACTGGTTTCTTCAGGTTTTTGTTATTGAGCTGCATGACAAGTAGCATATGTGACTGTTTCCAAAATCTTACTCTATTCCACTTGGTTATGATCTTTGAATGACTTCAAAATTTCTATGTTGCATTAATTTGTTATTTGAATAATTTTATCCTATAGGCTCTTAACGAGGCTTTTGAGATTTTTTGCAACAAGGTGTCGCTGGAAGCTCAAATGCCGAACTGCTTGCCACTTTTTGCGATAATATTCTCAAGAAATGAGGAAGTGAAAAATTGACTGATGAAGCAATTGAAGATACTCTTGAGAAGGTCTGCTATGCATCTTTTTAAATTCACCATATGCTTCTATAAGTTTGATGCTCGTTGTTATGAAATTGAGATTTCTTTTGATCCATTTGCAAGTTGTCAAGCTATTTGCCTATATTAGTGATAAAGATTTGTTTGCCGAATCTTGTAGGTAAGCAACATATAAAATCATAATATTTGTGATAATCATTAGTTTTAAGATTTTATTAGGATTTGTTTTCAATGCAATGCAGACTGTTTTAGGTTTTTTGGAATAAAATTTAGAGGGAAAATGTCTTTCCTATTATATAAGTCCAAAAATACCAAACCTATCCATTTGGGTTTTGGTTTCTTGTCATGCCTTTCAGTTTTATTTTTTATTTTATGTTGAAATCCATAATTGTAGTGAAGTTTTATGGCTATTTGCTGAGGAACTAGGTTACCTTTTTTTTCTAACAGAAGGCACTTTCATAAGAATATCATAAATCTTGCCTTGTTGCTTGCAGGAAAAAGCTTGCTCGAAGGGTTATTTTTGTTAAGAGTGCCAATGATGACCATGAAAGGAGTATTTTGACAAAATTGAAGCGACGATGTGGTGGTCAATTTACCTCGAAGATGGAAGGAATGGTCAGTCTTTTCAAGTTTTCGTAATGGAGTTGATATTCTATTTTCTACTATTTTATAGAATGGTGAAAGAAAATTCCATTGTTAATGTGGATCCTAATGTAGACCCTAGAATTGACACTTTTCTCTTCAATTATTTAGGTTATGTGTGTATAAGTTTTCAAGGAATTCTATGAAACAAAAACTAAGCACAGAAAGCTTACTTGGATTATGAAAGCGGGAAATTTGAACCAAAAACTATGGAGCTGGTTGTGACCACATACCAGGTTATATTTCTTATGCATGCTCCATTTTGTAAAAGTGTATCTTTTGTGTGTTACTGCTTCATTGTTTAATTTACGTGATTTTTAAATTCTTGTATAAATTTCCCACTTGGTTCCATAATGTTATCTTTTGCTTTTCAATAGGCTTCAACACTGCTTTTTAATTCCTCAAATAGACTATTATTTTGAGATAATGACTTAGGTGAGCTTGACCTATGATGATGTTATTAGACTGCTCACTACTACAAAACGCGCAAACAACAACACCAGGCTTATAACGGCTTGCCTATAGACCGTTGTAATAGATTCGCGCGTTTTTTTAATGACGGATTAATATTCAAACCGTGGTAAAATGTGAGGTCATTCACAACGGGTATTTAAAAAACTGTCATTATAGGTAGCGCATGGTCATGGGTTCAATTCCCAGCACCAACATTTATGGTTTTTTACATATTATTTCAAAATGCCCACATCCTTTCACCACTGGTATGTTTTCAACTGTCATTATAGCCAATAATTTAGTTTTAGGTCTTGCACTTCAAAAAATCGGTTTTAGGGAAAATCGTCTCCTTTTTGAGATATGTTTCGTGCATCTGAAGCAGAAAAATCGTGTGGTCATTAGTCCCTTACTCTAAAAGAGTTACGGGACTTCACCTTCAAAACCCCAAATTCATCCTTTTTCTATTTTTAATGATTTTTTACTGTTTTCATAGTCTCAAAAAATTCTAAAAAAATTCTCAAAATTCTTATTTTACCTAATTAGATTAAATTTCGTGTTTTTAGATTTTTTTGAATTTACTTTAATCATGTTACTTCTTTCCTATTTTTTCAAAATGCTGACAGACCTTTAACTATAGGCAATTAAACCAACCGTCATTATAGGTAGTGTTTTTTACTTATTTTTTCAAAATGCTTACAGACCTTTTACCACGGGTAATTTAAACCAATCGTCATTATAGGTAGCGTCTTGTCATGGGTTCAAGTCCCAGCACCAACATTTTTGGTTTTTTTACTTATTTTTTCAAGTCTCATTACCAACATTATAGGTGGCGTGCATATTGAGTTTATTCACTATCCTTCAACAAATCTTGGTCGTCCATTTAGTGATTATCAACGACCAAGACACTACTATTAGTGATCCGCGTGAAATCTAAAACTTAGACATCTTCTACCTCCAAACATCGTCTTTCATTTATGATACTCTATTTCTCCACTAAACTAAATTTCAGAACAAATTTCAGAACTCAAGTTAGAAATGTTAGTTGTTGGTGTTCTTTTTTAATTATTGTTGTTCTTGTTGTTCTTTTTTATTATTGTTGTTCTTGTTGTTCTTTTTTATTAATGTTGTTCTTGTTGTTATTATTGTTATTATTATTGTTGTTGTTGTTGTTCTTGTTCTTGTTCTTGTTCTTGTTCTTGTTCTTGTTCTTGTTCTTGTTCTTGTTCTTCTTGTTATTGTTGTTGTTGTTGTTGTTATTGATGTTGTTGTTATTGTTGTTATTGATGTTGTTGTTGTTGTTGTTGTTGTTATTCTTATTCTTATTGTTGTTCTTGATGTTCTTGTTGTTCTTGTTTTTGCTGTTTTTCTTGTTCTAATGCTGCAATTTTTTTTATTTTATTAAAAGACATGCAACAACGGTTATTTAAAATAACCGTCATTATAGGTAGCGCGCTTTGTTGTTTTACATAATTCGCTGATGGGTTTCGAACCCAGTACCTAAGTGTGTGTATCACAACGGTTTATTATCATAATCGTTGTGAGATATGGCGCGTGTCCTTCCTTTCAATGACAGTTTCCAGACCGTTGTAGAAACAGCAAACCTACAATGACAATCTACATAACAACGCCTTCGTCCGCGTCATTATATGTCATTCCCAACCATTGTTAAATGGGTTTTTCGTAGTAGTGGCTTCACTCTTTATCATGTGCCAAGTACAAGATTCTTAATAGGGAGCCAAGCATTCAACAACCAAATGCAGCATCAAGTTAGGGGAACAGGTAAAACCATGACGATATGGCTTCTGTCTGCTCAGAAATGTACAGAATCAAGTTGTCGTGTGTCGATAGTTTATAAGTTGTACAGAAATGACTTGGCATCGTCTCTCTCATGGATAGATTTCAAATTTTGTAGGTTTTAATTATGGAGGTAAATATTATGCTTGGAATTACACCTTCCACTGTTCTGGTTCATCAGGTAAATGCTTTCAAATCAGGTACAAAATGTATGTGGTTGTCATCATACTAAGTTTGGATTAGTCCATTACTCTTCACTTCAATCAAATTCCAAGTTGCCTTATTGCTAAATCTGATATGAAATAACATATACAGAAAAGAAGCTGCCAATTAACCATAAAAAAGAGCAAGGATGAGTTTGGAGGACCCAAAGTAACCGTTGGTGATTATGTAGGAAATAAGGATGGACCTCCTGCGGACTACAGGCTTTCATTTAGGGTAATTTTATAACATCATAGCTTTTGTATATTCATTGTTAAATACAAGGTTTTGTCCATTTTCCTTTAAATTATGCAATATTGTTTCATGTTTTTTAGTCGAATATCATTTAAATGTGAACTTTTATGTTTCATTGCAATTGAAATTATATTTATGATTTCCTCATTTATGGATTATATACTCATACTTTCCTGATCAAGTTTTATTGTCCCCACTATATTGCAGGGTATTGGTACAAGTTCTGGAATAAGTTGTGATTCTTGTGGCTTTAGAGTACCAAACTAGTTAAGTTGATGCTTAAATTAAACATTTTTTGCGTCAGCTCGTGCAGTTTTGGCTAGATTCTAGAGTATTTAGCTCAAGTACTTTCATATGATAAGCTTCTAACATATAAAGTGACATGGTGTTTGTATAAATATAATATGATATATATGTTGAATGAAGAATGTATGTGATTATATGCCCCATTCTGTTCATATTTCTACTAACAATTTTTTTTTTATTTTAAAAATAAATTACCCGCGGATTTACCCGTGGAAAGGAAATTTCAAACGGATTTACCTGCAGAAGTACCTGTGGAACAGAAAGTTGCGACGGTTGGAACCGTCGTAATCAACAATAAAAACAAAAATCAAATGGAAAGTTACGACAGTTGATAACCATCGCAATATGAAGATTACGTCAGTTTCTTACCCGTCATGAGAGTTAAAAACGGTTGGTGTGACGGTTTTGACAACCGACGTGATACGGCCTCGCGACACAAGTTTCTGCGACAGTGCAGCAACCGGTACGCTTTGAAAATTATGGTGGTTTTAACCGTCGTAATCGGCCAAAATAACCGTCGTAATCTGCCAATTTTCTTGTAGTGCGTGGGAAATAGACAAACCCTTACAATAAAATGTGTAGGTTCAGCTCAGTTTTATTCAAAGTTTTTCCCAAATCATAAGTTAATCCTAGTTAATGTTTTACATGTACCTTCCATCACACTGATGCGTGTTATCCGCAAGTATACGGATTGCGTCAGAGTAATATAAAATATTTATCGATCCCACAGAGACCAATGTCAATCTATCGATTACTATTGTTACGTTGTTTATCTAAGGCTAATTGATATCAGAGTAAAGGTTTTCTATAGAACGAAAATAGAAATAAATCAAATAAATACTATACTGGAATGTAATTCACATCAATCAAACAATACTCCTATCATCTAAATAGTAACACTTACAGGGCAATGTTTTCTTCTTTGAAAAAGAGTTAATTAAAAAGGATCCGCCGCGTTAGCGTGATCGGAAACAGAGCTAACCTTTAATCTATACCAGCCGCTCACGCTGCACCGGTCGCTCCTTGTGTTAAAGTGATAAAGTCCTTTTTTATGTAATTACCTCTAAAACTTAGTAAAAAAAGTGCTTTCGATTGAAAATATTTTATACCAAAGGGTTTCCGGCATATGCTCGGCCAACCGGATCCTAAATCTATAAACGCGTCCGAAAATAGTTTTAAAACCTCTTTCTAATAATATAAAACTTTCCTAGTTAATCAATAAAGTGCTTCCGCTGTATTTATCAATTAACAACTAACAAACTCTTTTCTAAAATGCCGGACGGCTTTCGATCTTACCCGATCTAGTCACAGTCATTACGCAAACAAAAACACGGTCTCATTTACGTAATGACCGATCAATTGAAGTTCAGAAGAGTTTAATTAAAATCAAAAACAGCCCCTAAAGTATTTCTAAAGAGATGTCATGTGGAGCACCGTCAGAACGACGATCCTCACATCCCAGCACAAGGGATTTAGCTAGACATAGTAATTGAGAACATAAAGATAAATTGATTTCTAAAGTAAGGCATATTTAAGATAAAAACGTGCGAAGTGTGAGAGTGTATTTTGAGAGAGTGAACACAAGTGTCACGCTTAAGTTCAGTTCCAAGAGACACAGATCACACAGATAAATAAAATAATAAGGTAATGGCAGAGACGGAAAATAAACGAATATAAAGCAGTGCAGGAAAATAAATAATATAAAAGCGATGTGAATAAAATAAATTATAATTTATAAAAGAAACCTGCTCCAAAGCGGAGACTGAATCTGGTACAGATGCTGGAAAATAAATTGCGGGAAAGTAAATAGCTCCTAACTATGATTGCTCCAATCCAACTAATAACTATAGTGCAACAACCCCTCGATATGACGGATTATTGCTTTACAAAGTGAACTCTATGCCTATGTTGAAAACTAAGATTGGATATCTAAAAAGTGAAAATGCAAGGCCTATTTATAGGAAATTCGAAATTGCAACTGCCCCTAATCATTATGAAAAACGTTTTAGAAACTAATTTCTTCAGGTGTAACTGCCTTGAACGTTTCAGACCGTTTCCTCTTTATAACTGTCGGCGCCCGCCGACCCCTGCTCCGCGTCCACTGAGTGTACTTTGGAAGGTGAAATGTCTTTTGTGACCGTTGGCGTGTGAGTGAAGTTATTATGCAAATGGCGTCCTCCTTGGCGTCTGCTGAGTGAAATGGCTAGTATACAGTTTACACAAGAAATCTTCATTTTAGCTCTGTTTTGCTTCGTTTTCTTACTATAGGCTCGAATCAGGCAATATATCTGAAAGTAAAACAAAATACCATAATAGCAAAGGAAAATAACAAATAAACAACTAAAAACATGTGAAATTAAAGTCAAATATACAGTGTAATTTGGTGCTATCACACACAAAATCACTTGTTTGTTTCTAATTTTTCTAGTAATAACAATGTTTTCTTTGAATTCGTACCTGACAAATGTTTTGTTAACTCTCAGGCTTCTAAACAAGTTCTTATTAAAGGCTTTCTAGATGTTAGTGGCCTATATTATTTTCCCAAACTACCTTTGGAGCTATCAAGCACACACTACTTGCATAAAATCTTGAGTCCTCGTCTAGGTATTCAAAGTTATATTGCTTCCCACACTAATAGTTTCAATACTAGCACTTTGTCGCATTCCCTCTTCTAATGCCATCGTCAGATCTATCATTCCACAAGGGTGAGTTACCGAATCGTTGAAGGCTAACAGATCTCTGTCACAATACAAATTTAGATCTATTTATTGATGGCCTAGTCGTTCCAACGTGTCAACATAAAGGACGTTGCAAGAGCTTCTATCTTCCACGAGAAATATTTTCAGATTTCGATCAACGATGGTGACAGCTATAATTAAAGGCAGATCGAAGTTCAAAATTCCATCAATTTTTTGCGGTCTAGAAATCCTATCTCTGGTCGATTTTTGATCCGTTGAACGTCACTATTTATAGCAGTGAAAGGCATTCTAATGATAAAAACATATAGGATGTTGTTGAACTGCGGATCCCATTGATAAGTGATAATTGGTAGAGAACTGAATCGGAGGATGGAACGGATCTCCTGGACATGACTAACGAAGTTTTTACTTCTATTTCCTCTGCTTCTAGTATATCGGATTTTGGATCGAAAACTATATGCTTGTAGATTTTTGTGGTAATCAAAAGTCGATTCCCACAGACGGCGCCATTATTCTGTTCTAGAACCAGAATTGGATGTAATTTGATGGTGCATAATCCTGAACCGGTGGTGTTGATCTATAATACGATGGCGCAGGGTGGACCTGCAAAGTTAGCACTCTAACGCCCAAGTTAGTTCAAGATTCAAGATGTGTGCAGTGAGAAGTGGAGATCAGAAAGTGTACCTTGCATTTTACGTGAATTGATTTTTATACCTTGGGCATGCGGAGTGGATTGACATAAATTTAGGCTTTAGCGATTTGGGCATTTGGTCGGCCTATAATAGTTAGTTTTTTTTTTACTACAATGCTAAAGGAAAATAAAAAGCCTTCAACATCAGCTGCAAGGATGTGGTTTTGCTCAGGAGGAGGGGAGGCATGCATTGTGAGGTCTATGTTTGAGGAAATTCCAATCTTGGCCATAAAATCAACACCTTGATTTCCATCATGAAGAGTGTGGACAACTCTGAACATTCCGTTATCAAAAAGCATATTCTTGATTGAATCAACACGACATGTTTATGGTACTTGCTTGAGGTGATCTTGATGAAAGTGATATCGGGGAATGAGTGTGTGTATCAAATCGAGTCATAAATACCCATATCTTTGGAAAAGAATACCTTGGATAATTGCCTAAAGTTCTACCTGGAGAATCTAAGAACAATTTGGAATGAAGTCAAAGAAGCCACGTTGCTAAGCCCCTAAAGAATTCTAAATAGTTCTAGTGATACTGGTGTGGGTGTGGGTTAACATACTATTGCAATTACCATCAACATTGATAATAGTTCAGGAGAAGTTGATGGAGTTCCATTTTTGTTAGTTGATTTTCAATGTGCTTGTGAAAGAGTTAGTTGAAGCAAATGCAGAAGGAGTTTGTCATGGAGTGAGCAAACAAAGAAAAACAACACAAGGAAATATGATCATGCGAGATGTATGTAGAGTTTTTATTTCTCCAAATCCACCATATCCTCGCAACAAAAAGTAGGGGTAGCAAAACGGGTTGTGGCCCACCGGGATGGTCCCCCGCACCCACCAAAAAATGGCGGGTTAGGTTGAGATTTTGCGTCCGCTTAGCCCGCCCCGCTTTAAGCTCGTTCCGCCTTAATCCCGCCAAAAAAAGGGACGGGTTTACCCGCCAACGTAGTTATCAAGCACTAAAATAATTATTTTTTGTTGGTTGAAGGTTGATACTTGAACTATATTTTAGAATACTTGTTGATGATTTTATTTTATACATTTATTTGTGAATATATGCAATATTTTTTAAAGTAAAATTTGTTAAAAAGATGCTTTATAAAAAATTATTCTAAAAGATAAGTGAAAAATATAATTGAAATGTAAAAATAAGCCTATTAATCTATTAAAAAAATGAAAAATAAAAAAATATGCGGACATGTCCGCCGCCCGCCAACCCACCACCTTGGCAGGGCGAGTTAGATTTTTAAGCTCATTTTCACTTGGCGGGCCTGTCTGCTCCGCCCCATTTTAAGATGTGCTTAAGGCGGGGCAGACAGCCTGTTTTGCCAACTTTAACCAAAAATAAATAAAAAAAGTGTACATATAAGTTTTTAGAGCTTCCTACTCTAAGCCAAACATTAGTATTCAAGATCGAGAAAAAGTATGTACAAGAGAATCCAAAGTTTTTTTTATAAACAATCTCATTCGTTAGATGAAATAAAGAGAGTACAAATATAGAGAAAGAAAATGTGTTAAGGCATTTCTCTTCCACAAATTAACAACACTAATAATTAAGTCAAATAAGTTATGAAGATCAAAAAGCTTTAAGAATTTAGAAACCAACTGGAAGTTAACAATCTGAATCCTTAATCCAATCAACCAAGCGAAGTTCTTCCGCAGGAGACAAATGAGTTTTGGAACCCCAATCTTTAAATCTATCCAGCTTTATCGCTAGCTTTATCACACTCAATTTGATTATTCAGGTTCACAATATTGAATAAACTCACAACTTGTGGAAGAAACAATTGTTGACTGGAATGAGGAGTTTGATTTGCCACATCCCTAGCTAGATTCTTACTAAAAAACACAACTCCTTCATCCAAGCTTCTTTGAGGCATTTCATCAAATACCTTGAGCACAAACTTAAGATAACGTAAACCTAATACCTACACACCCAACAAAACAAACCAAGCAAAAAAAAAACAGAACCCACAACAAAACAAGCACAATAATATAAACTATTACATGAACACACACATAAACTCATGACCTCCTTATCTTCCGGTGGTGGCGGATGGCTCCAGTGTGGGTTGATTTCCATGCCCGTACCACTCTAGACCATCAGTTGGTGGAGGTGATTTTGGGGTTACAAGCGATTGATGGTTGGTGGCGGAGAGGAGGATGAGCTTAATGGAGGTTGGAGGAAGAAACATGTGTGTATCTAACATGGATGAGGGTTTCAAAGGAATGAAAAGAGAGGAGGGAAAACTTACAACAGAGAAGGAACCTCCATTAAAGAGGATATGACCACCATAATGGTGGTGAATAGCTCCGATGAGGGAGAGGGTGCCCCTACAAGAGGAAAAACGGCACTCACCAAAAAAGGGAAACCCTAAATTTAGAGAGGGAGAGAGTTTCTCTCTCTAAACATTTTTCCCTTCACTTTTAAGATATGCTAAAATAATAAGAGACTTTAAAGTTAAGCCTAAGGTTTCTGGAAACATTGTAGTCTCTGACACAATAAAGGAATAAATCGTCTTTTAGGCCACATATGAAGGAAGAAGAAGAGCTTATCATGTTCATGTAATATACTAGTTTTTATTTTTTACTTCTCTGGAAAAAATGAATTTTAGTCTATTTAAAATTTCTATTATCAATTTAGTCTCTATTATTTTATAAAATTTAACATTGCGTGTTCCAAATTACTTCTTTAGATTAACTATTATTTTTAAGATTTTAAAATATTTTAACCATTTACTTTAACATTTGAATCTTTGCTTTAAAGTTGTGGATAAACTAATAAATATAAAAGATTAAATTATTAAACTAATAATATTTTAAAATCTATTATAAAAAATAAAATAAAAAATCTTATTAGTGATCTGTCATCAAAAAAGTTACTAGAAGTAAATCAAACTTCTGTAAAATAATATGGACTAAAATTAGTTACTGAAAATTTAGAAGAATAAAAATTTAAAGAAAATATTTGGAGATGTTAAAAATAAAAATTGGTATATTTAAAGAATCTAAATTAAACTACCCTACTTGCACTTAAATATAAAAATAAATAAATTAAAAAAAAAAAAACTACCTGTGTGGTGAACAAAGAAGAGGCACAAAGACAAATTATATAGAAAAATTGAAATTTGAGTGGTTTGTGTAAATATTACATAGTACACACCATGTCACAAGATCTGAATCCGGCTAACATTCTGGTCTATATAAGCAAGTGGTAAACAAAAAACACTTGCAGTGGAAGAAAACCATGGAAAATGTAAACAAATTACCCATTCAAATACCCAATTGAGTCTGAACCTCTAAGATGGTTTTAGCAGAGTCCCTAAGCCTCTGTTCCTCCTCTTGATTCATATGCACATTGGTTACACTAAGTACTCCACCTCTACCAAGCTGTGCCGGTAAGCTCAAAAACACTTCAACATCATCACCAATGCCATAAAAGCCCTTAGCCAAAACAGACACAGGGTGGATCTTTCTTTGATCCCTAATAATCGACCGAGCCAAACTAGCCACAGAGTATCCAATAGCCCATGACGTGTAGCCTTTTAGACTGATGACTTCATAAGCACTGTCAATCACTTTCTTATGTATGTTCTCCAGCGTTTCTTTCTCATAAGCAATTTGTTGTTTCTCCAAAAAACTCAGCACAGGAACACCCCCAACGCTAATACTTGACCATAATGCCACTGAACTATCACCATGCTCCCCTACTATGCATGCCTGCACCACCAATAACTCTTTGGTATTAGTAAACAAAGTATCATAAAAAATAATTACTACTCATCATTCAATTTCAAACAACTACTGAACTAAGAGTTAGTAAACGCTTGGATCATTCTCAAAATTGTAATTACGGAACAATTGGTCCAAAAATATACAAAATGAAAATTAGTCCTTCAACTTAAATATTGTCAATCAATTCAGTCATTTTGCCAAACATGTATCAAAAGCTTTGTTCATGACTTATATAGATCTCAAAAATGGATAATCTACGGTGAAATCTCAACTGCATCCATGAAATTAATTAAAAAAATCCTTGAATGGTGAGGATTTCCACCGGACTCCCACCTGTGAAAATCTCACAAGAGAGAATCCGATTCATTGACTTCTATTCAGATTCATGACGTTCTTTAATTTCATGAATTAGCAGGTTATATGTCCATAGCCATTACTTAATAGTTATCTAAAACTCTCGAACAATAATTGAAGACATCTTTTGAAAGTAGAAGTTAATGGTCCCCTTATCCCCATACACAAACCTAATTGGTATATGCTCAATAGAAACAAAGAACTAGCAACCTAATTGGTGTCTACTCGATAAAAACAAGGAATAAGCATTTGTTTTGAGGTTAGCAAGTGTTCTTGTTAAACCAGGGGGATGGACCTTACTAGCTTTATGCTATGGTTAAGGTCCTACTAGTGTATCGGTAAGTGAGTTATGCTAGCAGTACGCTATGATCAGAACTCATGGTGTTTAGAGATATTTTTAAACGTCCTCACATTGAGCCTCTTATTTACAGTTGTGAGAGTGTTTGCTCAAACTCAGATAGGCCACATTATGGCTGATGATCACGGATATTAATCGGTAACGCCCCCTCCTAGAATGATCGGGAGAGTGGATGCGGCAGCCGAGACCCTCCATGTGTTTGGTCTCGGGTAATGAGCTGAGGAGTTTGGGATCATGTAAGATATTAAAATAACACAGGCTTTCAACAAAACCAACATCATGAATAATTAGAGAGAGAATGAAAATGACCTGAACATCCTGAGCGTTAACCTGGAGATGATCAGCAATGAGAAAACGAAAGCGAGACGAATCCAAATTGGTGCCCGACCCGATGATCCGGTTCGGTGGAAACCCGGAAAGCTTCCACGCGATGTAGGTGAGAACATCAACAGGGTTAGACACAATTATAAGAATCGTTTCCGGCGAGTAACGGGCCAGAAGGGGTATGATTCCCTCGAAAAGAGCAAGGTTCCTCTGGAGAAGGTTAAGCCTCGACTCACCGGCGATCTGTCGTGCACCGGCGGTAACGATACACAAATCAGAGCCGGCGGTAACGGAGTACTCAACGGAGGAGTTGATCTTAACGCGGGGGAGGAAAGCAGCAGCGTGCTGAAGGTCGAGCATCTCACCGCGGAGCTTGTCGGGTTTGTTATCGACGATGACGAGCTCGTCGGTGAGGTCTTGAGTGAGGATGGTCTGGGCGATGGCCATTCCGACATTTCCGGCGCCGATGACGGAGATCTTGTTGTGGCGTTTGGTGAGAGATGGAGGGGATGCGTTGGAGATGGGTTTGAAGAAGACTTGGGTTAAGTCAAGGCCGTCTGGGCCTAACGAACCGGAACTGCTTTTGTGCATGATGATTTGTGTGTGAGAGTATGGTTAAAGAAAGAAGTGGAGAATGACGTTGAGGGTATTAATGTGGTTTGTGAGAGGAAATAAAGAAGAAATGTATGAGAGAATTAGGCACACAGGATTGTTTTGTTGGAAAAGGAAGAAAGATGCTGGTTTGTGAAATATAAAAACAGTCGGGTTTTGCGTTTTGCTTTTGAAATTTGGGTACGTACCGGTATAATTCTTTTTACAGAAAGAAAGTATTTTTTAGGGGAAGATATTTTTATCTTCTTAAATCATTTTTGGTTCAATATCTTTTTTTGTCTTCTAACTATATTTTCGAGGTCAATTTAGTCATCTTTCTTTTAAAAGTTTTAAATTGGTCTCTTATATTGTCTAACAGAAGCAAAAAGGTATTTTTCGTCAAATAAAAGTAAACAGTGTTAATTTTGCTGACGTGTAGCCTAATCAGCACCTTTTAATTTCTACGTGGATTTTTATATTATTTTTAATTATTTTTTATTTTCTACTGGGATTTTTTTTATATATTTAGTTTTTAATTTTTTTTATACGTGAATCATCTTCTTCTTCTACAATGCAGTGTTACTATTCACGCCGACATGCTAGCACTTTCTCCACCTTATCGGAGCTCAATCCGATAGCGGCGGAGCTCGAAAATTATATGAAATGACTTGTAACGCAAAGTTCTTCACAATGCAACAAACAATTTCAAGAATCATTACAAAAAAAATCAGATCGGAAACGACGAAAACGTCTCAAACTACCTTAAAGTTACAAGTAAGTGCACGAATCTTCTTCTTCTGTTAAATTGTTGTTGTGTTGATGAAATATTGTTGATGCTGAAACTGATACTAGATCGCCGTCGTTCCTGTTGCAGTTCAGCTTAATTTTCACGGCCGATCTGTGTCAAAGTAATTGCAAAATCTCAATTTGTTTTACTTTTCTGTTTGTTGAATTTGCCTCGCTACACCTTTAGCTTGTTTTCGTATATTCACCATGAAAATCAAAGCTAGTCATAGAGGCACAAATGGAATTGTAGGCGGTTTTCACGTGGTGCGTTAACTTTTCAATGTTTATGCCTCTAAAAAAATTCGCCATATTTTTTTATACATCTTTCAGATTTTTGATTAAATTTGGCAATGATTATATATTATCTGCGCTTCTGAGTTTTCACCATGAAGATAGGAATAAATGGTTGAATTTCTTGATATAAGCCAAATTTCAATTTCAATTTCACGAGACTATTCTCTGTATTTTATATTTTATTTAATTTACTTAAATTTGGCTACGATGACAATTTTATCAGCTTTATGCCAGTTCTGCTTCAAAACCTTCGCCATCTTCTTTCTCGCCACCTTAGCTTTCATCTTCTTAAAAATTAAATTAATTAAGTATAAGTTCATATGAGCTATCCTGTCCCTTTGTTTTTAGTCAAATAAATGGAGTCCCTGAGCCAAGTATATTAGAATTCATGGTAACGATGGCATTTTTCCTAATTGTTTGCTTATTTGACTGGATAGTATTTGCTTAATTTCATAGGAAAGACATGTTCAAATGAAGACTTCCATGACGTGAGTATGAAGTTTCCGGCATGTATGAATGCAGTTTCCGGCGAGTATGAAGTTTCCGACCAAACATATGCAGTTTCCGACCAAACTTCTGGATCTTATTCTTCTCTGCTTTCTATTTCGTTTTCTTCTTAGTTGTTGATGAAGATTATTTGAAAAAATTAATGTATTATCACTTCATCACTTGTATATTGTAATGTGCCACATGTTTAATGAAAAATAGCTTAGTCATCATGGCACATGTTGAAAGGTTTTTAACACATCAGCATTTGGCTTAGTCAGCATGCCACATTGCCAGTTTAATACATATAGGACTAACGTTTCTAACGGTCAGGACAAACGTGATACCATTTTAATACGTAAGAGACCAACTTGAAACTTTTAAAAGAAAGATGACCAAATTAGACCCGAGGGTATAGTTAGAGGACCAAAAAGGGTATTAAGCCATCATTTTTTTAGTGGTATGAGAGGAAGAATCTCTTTAAGACATTTTAAATAACCACAAATTTAATACCATCTAAAGAAAACGTGTGTATTTTTTTGGAAAAAAATACCACAAATTACCACGTTTTTTGTGGTATTTTTTTTATTAAAGAAAACACGAAAATTCTTTCGATAATGTGCGCATTTACAAATTAATTTTTTGTGCATATACTTTCATTTGGTAATGCACGTAGATTTTTTTGTAAGTATTGTTTCAATTGAGCTTAATCCAACTGTTATATAAGTGATTGTTGACTTGGAATTTTCTGTCTAATAGGAAAATCAAATCAATGTTGTATTTGATGAAATACTAAGTATAACAAATGATGGACACGTCGACTAGATGTTTTCGACTGGCATCTTGAGATGTTAGTTTGGGAAGATCTCAAGAAAATATCTTGAGGTATTATTTGAAGGAGTTTCAAGATCAGACTAAAGTGATTACTCGACACCATGTCAAGGGAAAACTCTCTAACAATATACTTAAAAGATTAAGGAAACCAGAGAGGAAGGATTTTTTTCGTTCAATGATTGCCTTTGACGAACAAGTGTTACTAACCTCTAAGCAATTAGAGAACGTGGGATAGTGATTTCAACAATTTTAAAACCTTAACAACGTGGCAAGACGTGGAGACAGAAGTTACATGCATTCGAGTGACGTGTTAATTTCTGTAGAGTTAAAACTGTCGAAGACAGTTATTCCTAGTTAGTATTTATAGTAGACTCATGTGTTGTAATAATGGTTCGCAAGTTTTCACATACATTCTCTATAGAAGTGGAGTACCCAAGCGAAAGAGCAAAACAGTTTGTGAGGAATTATGTGAGTCTGCGTCCCTTTTTCCACAAAGACTTTTATATTTTCTTAATTGAAACACCTTTTTTCTTGTCATTTACTGCATTTCATTTAATATTGTTTATTTCAAGTTCCTTTTATTTCAATTTAAACTTTATTGTCTTTAAATTCTATTTACGTATAGTCTGTAGTCAGACATTTTTAGTTACGTCATACACTTACGTCATAATAACCATTTCCACACAAAACTGATCCCAAGATTTTTCGAGTTAATCTCAAAGACTTTCAAACTCGTGATTGTTCTCTAAAAACACATGCGAGCAGTGATATCGACAAACATGCCAGATTTTCTAGTCCTTCCACACCTTAGAGGATTTCCACTGTGTTTAGATCCTTGTACAAGTCTCACACCAAAACTTCTTTACAACCTTCTAAAGCATACACATAAATAAAGGACACTACTTTCTTCTTATAACAAAAAACATCAAACATATGGTGGACTTTGAATCACCTTAATTCAAAGAACTTTTTCACCATCATCAAACACTATGATGATTCTCACAAAAACCATAAACTACGTCACTTTCTATTTACAAACACCTTTCACCAACAGACTTTGATGAAAAGTAATATACACACTTTGTATAGAAATGAATAAATTTGTTTCTTGAATTGATTCCAAGATGATAGATCTTCCCTTTCTCAATATTACAATTCAATCATTTAAACATTAAGTGCTCAGAATGTTTGAATGAAACTCAAATGATATGAAAGTTATGCACAAAGTTTCATTGTTAAAACTGTATGAACACTTGAAAACTTGTTTGAATTGTATGAAATTAAATATATGAAAGAGGTGTCTTGATTTAATGATGTATATACCTTTATATACATCCTTATGAACCTTTATGAATGTATGCACGTGTTTGAAATGGTTTCATGAAGCTTTGCCATGATTTAGAATGTTGTTGGTTCATTAAAAGTTTTATTTTTACAGTGTGTAATTGATTACCAACAGAGTGTAACCAGTTACCACTCTTCAAATGTTTAAAAATTTGAAACATAATCAATATGTAACCGACTACTTAAATTAGCTAACCAATTGCCTGATTTAAAAAATGCAAAAATCAGCTTTAGATGGCTTAGTTTCAAAGGTTTTCATGCATGATGTTCATGGCTTTTATAAATGAAGATAGGTATGGTTTTATTGGGTATCTTAAGATAAATATTACAAAGTGTAATGCATACTTTAATCATGATCAATTATCTCAAATATTTCCTTTGATTTCAAAGTTTATGATCACTTGAACTTTGACTTCCAGCTTTTTCTTCTTTTATGAACTTTTGTATTCATCAAAAATAAACTAAGATAGATGATGAATATCTTATTCACATAATTTGGATAAAAAGATATATATTTATAGGCATTACCCATCAAGTTAGTACCAAAAATCTTATCGGCTTGTTCCGAATTGAGGATAAGAGGTTACTTTGTTAGAGTCCAATGGTTAAGCCAAAAGTTAACTCGCATGTCATCCCCGAGCTTCCATGTAATATTTTTCTAAAACTTGCCTCACACCTTTCCTAATGATTTCCATAACGGGAAAGCATTTGACTTGCAAATAATATTTTCTAACATGTTTTGATTCAAGTAATACATATTCATGAGCACCAAACACCCTAAATAATTAGGATTAGTCAATACATTCCAAATAATTTTAAACTGAAAAGCATCATTCATTAATTGGGTTCGTTTGATGCCTAAGCTACCATGATCCTTAGGCGTGTAACAAACCTCCCAACTGATCATATAAGACTTATGGGTCATCTTCGTGTCTCCCCACATAAATCATCTTTGTAATTTTGTTAACTCATTACAAATAGTAGTGGAGATTTTAGCATAATGTATATAAAAGCAAGGGATAAAACTTAATACTTATTAACACAAGGTAATTCTCTCAGCCAAGCTCAAACAATGATGCTTCCATCCACTCAGATACATATGCATCTGCTCATCAATATGCTAAAATTAATTCCCATATCTTCTACCATTTGTGATCTTTATCCCAAAATAATTTCCCAAGATAGGAAACGAGTGTGTTCTATGATTTCCTGTCGTAGATCGAAATCTACGTTGGATGAGAAATAAATTTAAGTATATTATGATGAATATTCATCCATAAGATAAAGCTAGATTGATGGGCAAAATGATATTATTAAGAATAGAATTCACATTGATCACCACAAATTTAGTAACAAGTTAACAGTGTGATTCTATGTTTGAACGTATTTCGATGATTGATTCAATAACATCATATATTTTAAACATCATGATCTATAGCTTCAAGTTTTTTTGTCTTTTTGGGATCATGTTTTAAATAATAGGGTATATATCCTAATATTAAAATATATTTGTACACTCACAAAAATAGTTTTCTAAACATCACTCTTTCAAAACCTCTTGAGAGAACTTTTTTAAAAACGGAAAAATGAGTTTGAACTTGGATAATTGATTATGGTTAAGTGCATAATCAACTATGAAACATATCTCGTCGGATAATCGATTATGGATGTATCTTAATATAATATGCACTTATTTATGATTGAGTAATCAATTATGGTTGTTGTATAATTGATTATGGTGTGCATTAGGCCAAATATTTCCTAAAAATCTTTTAAATAACTGATTATGGACATGCCATAATCGATTATGGACCAGATACAAAATATTTTCATTATTTCCTTTTATACGGGATTTATGACAACTCATTTACATAAAGGTCACTAGTGATCATTTTAAAAACACACCAATTGATTAAAATAACCTTACAAAAAATCTTTTTTCTCTCACTTTGTTTCATAATTTTCATACACTTGATAATGTCATAGGGGATTTTTGTAAAGAATGGAGAACCTCTAAAGATCATCATCTTAACAATGTCATAGAGAATTTGTCAAAAGAGGTGAAAACTCTAAGTTCTCTAAAGTAATGAACTTAAAATGTGTGATAAAGCTATTTAAGATATTTGAAATGCAAAAAGAAATTTTAACCTTCATGGGTACCTCATACTAAATTGACAAATAGTAGGAAGGTAAGTCAGTAGAAGAAGTAAAAATTAAAGTATGATGAACTATTTTCTTTAACTATTTATAATTGTCCTGATATTTTTTTTCAAAATTTGTATGTCTATGTTCTCTGCCTAAACATAAAACTTCACATTTGGTATTGTTCTGGACTGGGCCAGGGTTTGCCCCTCAGTCGAGAAGGCCCAACCCACATGGCATGAGATGGCCCAACAAGGACCTCTTTACAAGACCAATGTCGGGCACATACGCGCCCCAACAGCGTCGGGCACGTGCCACGCCTTTACATGGACGGGCTCAGCAGAGTTCGTCGGGCATAGGCATCGAGCCCCCGGGCTCGCCTCTCCTCGACGCTCATGTGCTCCTTCCCGCGAGGATCCATCTCCGTCCATAATCAAGTCCTCCCCGCGAGGACACATCTCTCCCCGACACACAAGACTCCTCCCCGCGAGGACACGTTCTCATGTAACCACCCACTCCCGATGGAATCGGTCTGCCCTAATTCCGGAGATCTAGGAACGGTTACCCCAGGGCGAACACCACGTGCTGGTCTTCACTACGCCACGTAACCTCTGGCAGTTACTTGGATTGGGCCTGGCAATCCAGCCCAATGCAAGTAACCGTTGGCCCCGCGCTGGGGGCTCTCTATAAATACCCTCTCACTTGAGAAGGTCAGGTTACACTAACTTTTTACTCTCATCTATGTACTTGTTATTCTCTGACAGTTACCTTACTTGAGCGTCGGAGTACCTTGCAAGTACACCCCCCTCCCCCCTTCCCCCCCTCCCCCCCCCCCCCCCCCCCCCCCCCCGCCGTTTTTCAACCGCACCGGAGCTGAAGTCCAGACGACGTTGTTGGCCACCAGAAACTGTCTGATCCAGGTACGATCAGTGGCGCCGTCTGTGGGAACCCTTTGCTTCCCCATTTTTCCTTCGTTAAACCAAAGCAACTCTCATTCACCACCATCATGGCCGGCAATCCGTCCGCTACCAAAGCTCTGGACACCGTCCTCGCGCAACTCGAGAACGGGAACCACCGCGAAGACGCTGCTGCCCTCCACGTCAAAGAAGGTGACGTGAGAGACGGGCAGACCGCCTCCCCAGACTCCCAAGATGCGGCCTACAATGCCGCCCACCAAGACGACCAACAGGCTGTTTTTCAGCCAGTTGCTCCTCCACCCAATGCAGACGTGAGCACCGTGGCTCTGTTCGCCTTGATCAATCAGACCAATCAACTGATCACGCACCAGAATACTAGAATTGAGGCGTTGGAGCAGGGGCGGGAACGACCATCTTCCCCGCGAAGACATCGCCGTCCACCGTTGCCTCGTCGTTCCCCTTCCCTGCGAAGGACTCCTTCAGACGAATCTCGGACCCCCTCGCCGGTACGCGAGGGTCGCCGGCCACGTCTCGAGCGCCCCCAGTCGAAGATCTCCCAGAAACGCCCTCGTTCCCCACCTCGGAAGGAACCCAGGGCCTCCACCACTACCAAGAAGTCCAAGCAGACCGAGGAGAGGCTGAGACACCGCTCGAGGAATTCCCCTCCACGGCATCGGCGATCCCCTTCGGTGTCCCCGACAGGAAGTGACGACGACGACCAGAGGACTCCTCTGTCATGGGAGATCATGAATGCCCCATTCCCCGCGGGCATGGAGAAACCTCCGCAGCTGGGAAACTATGACGACCTATCCGACCCTGACGACCACGTCGAAAGTTTCGAAGCCATGCTCGACTTCAGAAATGTCAGGGGAGCCATCAAATGCAGGCTTTTCCCCACCACCTTGAGGAAGGGCGCCATGACATGGTACAAAGGTCTGGCACCCGGGTCGATCACATCCTGGAAGCAACTAAGGCAACGCTTCACCAAACACTTCACCGCGTCTCGTCGACATCCGAAGACGGAAGCTGCCCTAGAAAGTATCTTTCAGGGGAAGAATGAATCTCTCCGGAACTACATTGAGAGATTCAACAGAGAAGTTGTCGAGGTCCATACGACCGACGACACGAAGAAGTATTTGATCATCCACGGGCTACGCTTTGGATCTGACTTTGCCAAGTCCGTGGGCCTCCATAGACCCCGCCGTCTCGAGGATCTCCTCCAACGGGCGCAGTCGTACATCGAGCTCGAGGAGTCGGAGGCGGCATAGATCGCCCTTGAATCAAGGCGCAAAGAAGGCCCCCGCGGCCACAAAGAAGAAGACTCCCCTCCCGACGATGAGGAGAAAGAAAGAGACATAATCGTCCCCGTGAACCACGCGGACCAGCTGGTCGGTTCACCGAGTACACCCCACTCAACGCTCCCCGCGCGCGTATCCTCTCCGATTGCCAGAACTCAGAATTTGTGAAAGGAGGAGTCCGCTTTTCGAAGCCCACTGCCCCCAAATCAAACGTTGACAAGTCAAAATACTGCAGGTTCCACCGTAGCCACGGGCATGTCCCCGAGGACTGCATCCATCTCAAGGATACGATTGAAATTTTGATCAAGGAAGGGCACTTAAAGAAGTACGCCCAGAAGAATGACACTCCTCGTCCCAGCTCTTGGGAAGCCCAGAATGTCGAGGAGACAACACCTCCTCCCGACGAGAGTCGGCTTCAGGTCGCCCTCAGTGTCACTCGACCCGAAGATTTCTTTGTTCCCCCAATCATCGAAGGCCAAGAAGCAATTCGCAACATGTGGGCGACCTTCCTCGACGAGGACCCCGTCACTGCCCGTAGCACCTGGGAAAGCTTCCCCAGGGTGATGGTCATCTCCGGGGGAGGTCCAGAGAAGTTGTCCGTCGGATCGATCAAGCGGAAATTTGACGAGTTGGAATCCGCAACGTCGGCGAAGGCAACCACCCTCAAGAAAGTGCGGGGAAACTCCAACCCTATCACCTTCTACCTCGAGGAACTTCCTGGAGGAGCGCCAAAAGCCACTATTCCCCTCCTGGTCAGGGCACAGATGGCGAACTTTGACGTCCGAAGGATCCTAGTCGACCAGGGAAGTTCGGTCGACATCATGTACGCCCACCTGTTCGGGACCCTTCAGCTCGACGAGAGGCATCTGACCCCGTACGTCGGTTCAGATCTACAGGGGTTCAACGGAACCACCACCAGACCATGGGGTTACGTGGAGATGATGGTTACATTCGGGTCCGAAGACACTGCCCGGCAGGTGAAAATCCGTTTCCTGGTGGTCGAATGCCCATCCCTTTACAACTGCATCCTCGGGAGGACCACCCTGGCCGAACTTACAGCGGTACCATTGTCGCACCCTAATTTTTTACCCTAAGATCCCTTTTCCTTTTGCATAGCATCTTTAAGTCACGCGGTCTTTGTGTGCGTGCTTTATTACTAACCAGCTTGCGCAGGTACTTTAAATTCAGGAGTAGATGATATTTATCCTCACAGTCAAGCATTTCAAGGTATAACCATTATGATTCAAGGATCCTAGAGTTTCCCATTGGTTCGAATCTTTAACTGGTCTTTCTTGGATTATGTCATGAGCATATTCTATCAAGGTTGTCCTCTTCAATATTCCTTCAAGAGCCTCTGTGTATGTCTAAAGAAGATTAGAGTTTTCCTTCCATTGGTGTTAAATGCGGTCATGTGGAAGCTAGTCGGGGTTTTATGGCAACTTACATTTTCAAGTGGCATCCTTATCTCCGAAGATCATCAAGTAAGGAGAGTGACCAAGAATTTGAAAGATGGATTGCTAGAAATGCGAGTCATAGGAGGACGCGGGTTCCTAATGTTCAAAATGCCATTATTCTTTCAAGTACTTGTTACTCATGAAGTAAGTTGTTTATGGTTAGTATATTTGAAATTAGGAGTTTCTTTGAGTTAAAGATGATTTGAAAAAAAAGCGTCCAAATAATATCATAAAGTCCAATATGAGTTCAAAAGTCCCGGATCGTCAAGTATCAACCATATGGGGATGGAAGATTGAAATTCTGGTATCAGACGTGTGATGTTAAGGTGTGATGTCACAACAACACACTCTGCATAATGGACAACAATAACAGTAAAATAACACCAAGAATTGTTGACCCAGTTCGGTTACAACCAACCTACTCTGGGGGCTACCAAGCCAGGGATGGAATTCACTACTTGTAGATATAATTTACAGACTCAACAACCCGTTGACAATCTCCTAAACTTATACTCTACTAATGACTTCCTACCTAAGAAACCACTTAGGTATGAGAACACCACTCAATCCCTTACAAACACTCAAAGAAACCACTTTGAGTACCCTTGATCTTACTTCCTAGCTTCGATCAAATCACACAACTCTCTTTGCTTCACAGCTTTAGAGAGGACAGAAACTCAACACCTATTCAAACCCTAGAATAGTGTAAATACAAGCACTTTAAACAAACTCTAGACACTAAGCCTCCTGCTCTTGATCTTCTGAATGTTTTCTGTACTTTTTCCTTTGGTCTTGTGCGCTTTATATAGCTCCTGAATTGGGCTTGGACTTGTCACAATATTTGATCAGATTTGTTAATTAAAACTGAATCTTCAAAACAGATTTTATCCCCAAAATCTTTTTAAATCTTCAACCTTTTAATTCTCCAACAGACCTGCAATCAAATCTCCCATGTAATAGAAAATATCTATCCTAAGATATTCTCATCCAATAAGTCAACCACTCTCCACAATTCCAGCTAATACGCGTGCCCTAATAACCCGCTGTTGTTAATTCTGCAGGTCTGATGTTACAACATCACCTGTGTGACATCAGACATCCAACTTCAGCACTTAACTACTTAACACAGCCCAGTGTTAAGACTTCAATGTTGCAACATCAGTACCTTGACATCAACATTGAGTATACTTTGTTTTACCAAAATTCCAGCCAATCCAGGAACTAACATTCTCCCCCTTTGGCTAATTTTGGCTAAAACAACCTCTGCACTCTGCAATCAACTTCTGCACTCTGCACCTTCAGAGATTTCAGCAGCGGAATAATCTTCAGAAATTTAAAACACACAACCAGCAGCAGTTCGACACTCTTCAAAGTCTTCATCACTTGATCTGCTGCAGCACCATCTTCATTATTGACAACAGCCAATTGGTGATCGCCCTCTAAAAATATGAACCAGCATCACAGCTGTTCAGTAGCTCATAATGTGCAGCAATTTATCTGCATGGCTGCACACTTCACATGTCATGATATCTTCAAAACTCCCCCTCAATAACTACATTACCACTTTTCAACTAAACACCTTTTACCAGCAACAATTTATCTCCCTCTTAATATCTGCATCACATTAGCAGCATATGGCAATAATATTCTTGACTATCTTGGCTATTTTCTCCCCCTTTATAGCCACAATTAGGCAAACTTCACCTGGCAGTTGACTACACATTTTCATAACCACCCCAACTGCCCACAACCCCTCTAGCAGATTCAGTCTTCATAAATGCAGATTCCCAATTTGCTTCTTAACCTTTCAAATTGGTTTGCATCCAAGGCTTTAGTGAATATGTCAGCCAGCTGGTTCTCTGTGGCTACATGTTCCAAGGTAACAACTTTTTCTTCTACCAGATCCCTTATGAAATGATGCCTTATGTCTATGTGCTTTGTCCTACTGTGCTGTATAGGATTTTTAGATATATTAATTGCACTCAGATTATCGCAGTACAAAGTCATAACATCTTGTTTAACATTGTATTCACTCAACATCTACTTCATCCATACCAGCTGAGAGCAACTACTTCCTGCTGCTATATACTCCGCTTCAGCAGTTGAGAGAGATACACAATTCTGCTTCTTGCTGAACCAGGAAATCAGATTGTTCCCAAGAAAGAAACACCCTCCTGAAGTGCTTTTTCTATCATTGTACTTCCAGCCCAATCAGCATCACAGTATCCTTTTAAAACTGTCCCAGAATCACGGCTATATAACATTCCATGGTCACTTGTGCCATTTATATATTTCAGAATCCTCTTCACTTGATTCAAGTGACTTACCTTAGGATCAGACTGATATCTAGCACACACTCCAACATCAAAGGAAATATCAGGTCTGCTTGCTGTGAGATATAGTAAACTCCCAATCATACTTCTGTACAAGCTGTGATCCACACTCACTCCATTCTCATCCTTGGATAGCTTCAAATGGGTGGGAGTAGGTGTCCTTTTGTGATTGGCTTTATCTAGGCCAAACTTCTTTACTATGCTCTTAGCATATTTGCTTTGAGAAATAAAGATAGAATCCTCCATTTGTCTGACTTGCAACCCAAGGAAGTAGCTAAGTTCTCCAACCAAACTCATTTCAAATTCTGATTGCATTTGTTGGACAAACTGTTTTACCATAGCATCTGACATCCCTCCAAATACAATGTCATCCACATAAATTTGGGCTACCATTAATTTTCCTCCTTCTTCCTTGACAAACAAGGTTTTGTCAATGCCTCCTTTTCTATACCCATTTGCTACTAAGAATTCTGTCAACCGCTCATACCAGGCCCTTGGAGCTTGTTTTAAGCCATACAGTGCCTTCCTCAGTTTGAACACATGATTGGGGAAGTTTGGATCAGTGAATCCTTTAGGTTGATCTACATAGACTTCTTCATTCAGATAGCCATTTAGAAAGGCACTCTTCACATCCATTTGGAACAACTTGAATCTTAGGTTACAAGTCATACCCAAAAGTAGTCTGATGGATTCTAGTCTCGCCACTAGAGCAAACGTCTCATCAAAGTCGATTCCCTCCACTTGAGTATAACCTTGTGCAATAAGTCTCGCTTTGTTTCTTGTAACCACTCCAAGCCCGTCTGACTTGTTTTTGTAGATCCACTTTGTTCCAATAACATTCACCCCTTCTGGTCTTGGCACAAGATCCCAGACTTCATTTCTCTTGAACTGCTCCAGTTCTTCTTGCATAGCATTTATCCAAAATTCATCTGTCAGAGCTTCCTTGACATTTTTTGGCTCAATTTTGGATACGAAGCACGAGCTAGCTATGATATCTCTGGACCTAGTTCTTACTCCAGAATTTGGATCACCTATGATCAGCTCCTTAGGATGATCCTTCTGAATCCTGATAGAAGGATCCTTCTGAGGTTGCTCAGGCTCAGTGTCAGCAGTACTTGGGGATGGATTTCTTTCTTCAACTTCAACAGCTACCTCATCAGTTAATGTTCCAACATCTTCTATGACATCCTCAACTTCATGCTTTTCTTCATCATCAATCACAACATTGATTGACTCCATCATCACTTTGGTCCTGGAGTTGAAGACTCGATAAGCTCTGCTATTGATGGAGTACCCCAAAAATATCCCTTCATCACTTTTGGAATCTAATTTCCTTCTTTGCTCTCTATCTGCTAGAATGTAACATTTACTACCAAACACATGGAAGTACTTAACATTAGGTTTTCTTCCCTTCCATAGTTCATATAGAGTGGATGAAGTGCCTCTTCTTAGGGTAACTCTGTTGTGAATGTAGCAGACAATGTTCATGGCTTCAGCCCAGAAGTGATAAGGTAGTTTCTTGGCATGAATCATTGCTCTAGCCGACTCTTGTATAGTTATGTTCTTCCTCTCGACAACTCCATTTTGCTAAGGGGTGATAGGAGATGAAAACTCATGACTTATACCTTTAGACGAGCAAAATTCTTCAAACTTACTATTTTTAAACTCTCTTCCATGATCACTTCTAATTCTGATGACCTTACTCTCCTTTTCTCTTTGGAGTTTAGGGCAGAGCTCTTTAAAGACATCAAACACCTCAGATTTGTCTTTGATGAAATTCACCCAGGTGTATCTTGAGTAGTCATCCACAACTACATAAGCATATTTCTTTCCACCCAGACTTTCGACCTGCATAGGTCCCATCAAATCCATATGAAGGAGTTTCAATACTTTGGAGGTGGTGTCATGTTGAAGCTTCAGATGAGACATCTTTGTCTGCTTTCCTTTTTGACAGTATCCACACACCTTTCCTTCCTCAATACTAAGTTTGGGAATCCCTCTGACTGCTTCTGAGGAGATAATTCTCTTCATTCCCTTTAGGTGAAGATGTCCCAGCTTCTGATGCCAGATTTTGACATCATCTTCTTTAGCAAGCACACACGTGGAGGAATTTGAATTTTGCGGCACCCAAAGATAACAATTGTCCTTAGATCTGGCTCCCTTCATAATGACTTCTCCTTTGTCATCTTTCACATTACATTAGGACTTTGTGAAGTCTACTTTGAATCCTTGATCACAAAGTTGACTAATACTAATCAAATTAGCTGCTAGTCCTTTAACAAGAAGAAAATTCTCCAGCTTGGGAGTACTGTCACAGTTTAGTCTTCCAATTCCCTTTATCTCTCCTTTGATCCCATCACCAAATGTAACATAGCCAGAAGACTGAGGTTTCACATCAACAAGCAGATTCTTTACTCCAGTCATGTGTCTTGAACACCCACTGTCAAAATACCAGTCATCTTTGGTAGAAACCCTCAAGGACGTGTGAGCTATCAAGCTGGTAACTTTAGGTATCCATTTCTTCATCACCTTAGGCCTAACCTCTTGCTGTTTGGGTTGATGAGCAGAATTAGGATATTCGTGAAGCTTGAAGCACAAGGACTGCATATGACCAATCCTGCCACAATAGAAGCATCTGACTTTGCCGTTTCTAAAGTGGTTAAATCTTCTCCCACTTTGATAATTCTGTGGCTGCCACCCATACTGTTGTCTCCTTATTCCATAGTTGAATTTTCTGTTGTATTGATAATTCTGTCTCTTAGGTTGTCTTCTATGGTGATGAGGTTTCCTTCTTCCATAACCATACCATTTTTCCTGATGTTGATAACTCTGCTGAGATATGTTCTGCTTGAACTTGACAGCTTGCATATTCTGGTGATATTGGGGAGGCATATACTGACTAGCTCCTTGGGGCTGTATCTTTCTCTGATGAGGGTCATTCTTCTTCTCAGCATTCTGGGGCTGAACAACCTTCTTTGGGGAAGGGCCCTGTTTCATAGGTTGATGTTGAGACAACGGTTGAGACATCTCCCTTTTTGTTCCTGAAGTGCTAGCCACATATCCTATGCCTGATTTATCTCCAGCAGATTTCTCTAACTGAAGAATTTTATCAAGATCAACAGTACCACTATTCATCATCCTAATGAATTTAGTCATCTGATCCAGTTGGGACTTAACTAGCACAACTTCGTCTTCCCGATCAGCTTTTTCATTTTCAAGCTGAGCAATCTGTTGCTTATGATACTTGTTTTCTTGACAAATCTCAGCACTTTTCAAACACAGCTCTCGATAAGTAGAAGCTAGCTCCTCATAAGTTATTTCTTCATCACTACCATCATCAGACACAACAGTTCCTGTTAAGGCTCTAGCATGCTTTGCTGACTCACCATCACTTTCACTATCAGATTCAGACCAGGAAACTGACATGCCCTTCTTCTGCTTCTTCAAGAATGTGGGACATTCTTTCTTGACATGTCCATACCCTTCACATTCAAAGCACTGAACACCTATATCCTGAGCAGTCTTCTCATCATCTTTCTCTTTTGGATTGGTGGTGTCAGAGGAACTATTCCTGACACTAGGCTTGTAGTTATTGTTTCATCTTTTTAATACTTTGTTGAACTGCCTTCCCAACATTGCAATGGATTGTGACAAATCTTCCTGAGAATCTTTGACTACCTTATCTTCTGCAGGAGTGGAGACCAAAGCAATACCCTTGGGTTTCTTTTCTGGTTCTTCTTCATTTAAACCAAGTTCAAAAGTCTGAAGAGATCTAATGAGCTCATCTACTCTCATCTTGTTGATGTCTTGAGCTTCTTCAATGTCAGTCACTTTCATCTTGTACTTCTTAGGTAAGGACCTAAGGATCTTCCTTACGAGCTTTTCCTCTGACATCTTCTCACCAAGAGCACTGGATGCATTAGCCAGCTCCAGAACATTCATGTGGAAGTCATGAATGGTCTCATCATCCTTCATCTTCAGGCTTTCAAATTTTGATGTTAAAATCTGAAGTCGTGATATCTTGACTCTAGATGTTCCTTCATGAGTAGCCTGCAAGATATCCCACGCTTCTTTAGCAACTTCACAGGTATTGATTAACCTGAAGATATTCTTATCTACTCCATTGAAGATAGCATTCAGAGCTTTGGAATTTCCAAGGGCAAGCTCATCTTCCTCCTTGGTCCACTCTTCTTCAGGCTTTGGCTTAGAGGTACCTTCTTTATCTTTGCCAGCATCATCCTTCTCACACATGATAGGTGCTTTCCACTCTTTAATAACAGCCTTCCAAGCCCTACCGTCCAAGGATTTTAAGAAGGTGGCCATCCTTGGATTCCAATAGTCATAATTGGATCCATCCAAAATAGGGGGTCTGTTGACGAATCCTCCAACTTCTTTGTCCATCTTTTCACCAGAAAGTAACTTCCCTAGATCTCACCCAGAGACAGACAGGATGCCTGCTCTGATACCAATTGAAATTCTGGTATCAGACGTGTGATGTTAAGGTGTGATGTCACAACAACACACTCTGCACAATGGACAGCAATAACAGTAAAATAACACCAAGAATTGTTGACCCAGTTCGGTTACAACCAACCTACTCTGGGGGCTACCAAGCCAGGGATGGAATTCACTACTTGTAGATATAATTTACAGACTCAACAACCCGTTGACAATCTCCTAAACTTATACTCTACTAATGACTTCCTACCTAAGAAACCACTTAGGTATGAGAACACCACTCAATCCCTTACAAACACTCAAAGAAACCACTTTGAGTACCCTTGATCTTACTTCCTAGCTTCGATCAAATCACACAACTCTCTTTGCTTCACAGCTTTAGAGAGGACAGAAAATCAACACCTATTCAAACCCTAGAATAGTGTAAATACAAGCACTTTAAACAAACTCTAGACACTAAGCCTCCTGCTCTTGATCTTCTGAATGTTTTCTGTACTTTTTCCTTTGGTCTTGTGCGCTTTATATAGCTCCTGAATTGGGCTTGGACTTGTCACAATATTTGATCAGATTTGTTAATTAAAACTGAATCTTCAAAACAGATTTTATCCCCAAAATCTTTTTAAATCTTCAACCTTTTAATTCTCCAACAGACCTGCAATCAAATCTCCCATGTAACAGAAAATATCTATCCTAAGATATTCTCATCCAATGAGTCAACCACTCTCCACAATTCCAGCTAATACGCGTGCCCTAATAACCCGCTGTTGTTAATTCTGCAGGTCTGATGTTACAACATCACCTGTGTGACATCAGACATCCAACTTCAGCACTTAACTACTTAACACAGCCCAGTGTTAAGACTTCAATGTTGCAACATCAGCACCTTGACATCAACATTGAGTATACTTTGTTTTACCAAAATTCCAGCCAATCTAGGAACTAACAAAGATTCACGCATACAGTTATTAGGATGTTATATCATGGAATTCTATCACTTCGGCATGCTGATACTTTAAGTCCAATCATATCACCGATGTGTATGGTTCTAATATATATGATTATGCAAAGTGTGGTCACATGCTGGATGCTGAAAGTTAATAAAATCTACGCCTTACAATGTTTGTGTATCGTGGGACACTCTGCTTCACTAGAAATTCACAGTCACGACTTGAGAAGAGTATTTTGATACAAAATGCCAATTGTCAATGTACATAGAGAGGCCACACTCAAGGGGTGCTTCATATTTTGTGAATAACTTGATTCATATTTTAAATTCCATATTTACAAAACAAAGGTTTCTTAAATCCTACAACCAGATTGAAGTAATTCTAAAAGTTTGAAGAAGTGTTTGGAATCTGCCAAGGAGTTCACTCAGTTGTTCACCAATTACTTCACATTGCCTACATGATAAGGATATTGTAAAAGGTGTTGTGGAAAGATTGCTTGTCGCAGCTAGTACCCATAATTCTCATATTTGAACACCTGCAACAATAATACCATATAATAAAGACTTTTAGGCATTTTGAAAGATTGAAGATAATGCCAACATTCACAAATTTAAAGATGTGGTTGCATACCAATTTTGATCAACTCAATTCCATCACCGGCGGCCAAAGAACAACGCCCAAGCTTGCTAATGACACCCTCATCGAGTCGATAACCATTGCAATCGGGTTCCTTTCTGGTCATAGTGGCAGAACCTGAATTTCGTTCAGAGACACGTAATTGGGATTACTATTTCAGCAGCAATAACTTGAATTCAACACAACCTCATTTTAGCTGACCTTTTCCATGCCGGCAAAACGTGATGGCCATTGCTTCGCAACCTTCAAACCCACTTGAACAACATCGCATGCAACAATTTCATATCATCACTATCTTGCACCCACTGCCAAACCACTCTTACACCATGATTCAACATCAGTGCCCCTCAAACAACCTGCAAGATAGCAAGTGTTCATTGAGTCACTATTAGGTCGGTGCGCGAGAAGGAGAAAAACAAGACATCCATAAAATCAATAAAGGCTATGTTCATAAGACAGGTCACGGTAGCTAACATTACCATTCCATAATAGCCACAATAGGATGATTTTATCACCTAGTCAATCATGCAAGAATTCATCACAGTGAACACTACAGGACTTGTCGGAAAGAGTACGAATGACAAACCATGTACATGGAAAAGAATGGTCAGAGTCATTGGATTTGCTTACAGTTCGAACTTGGTGAAACCACCTCCTTGGATGTTATGGCAACACACACACCCAAAGTAAGCTTCAAGTCACTTAGATCCTTTACTTCTTGAATCATTAGCTCCTTTTGTTCCAGCTACTAGTGACATTGTTCCGACAACTTTAACCGAAGAAAGGCCTATACATTGGATTTTCCACCAACTTCATCCTGGCACAACCTTCTAACGAAGCTCACCACAATATTGGTCTGACGCCTATTAAGATCACAAGTGAAGGTTAAATCATGAAATGCTTAAGTTAGTAGCGAGGAACATGCAAGCTAGCCTACCATACGGGAGAAGTTCCAACTGTGAGAACTCAAACCACAACCCAATGTCAAGCTCCCTCTCTAAGCCTCAACTCCAAGTTTTTGCCATGGTCGAACAGCTCTAAAATGCGCAAATGAAAAGGAAGTGATTAAAAAATATGGAAAGAGCAATAGCGTCAAATAGCTAAAATACGCCGCAAATCACAAGGAAACCATCATTAAAATTTCATAAAAACACGGTTACACATGGTGCACCTAGAAAAGAAAATCAGTAAGATCTCCGTCATTAAATCAAACATTCAAGGAGATTGAATTGAGTAAAGAGACTGAGGTGTTGTTCAGACATGTTTTGAACTGAAATGGAAGATTATTGAATTAAATATCACACTGTCAAGGGGCAAGGATTTGCAAGCTTCCAACACAAATCATTCTAAATTAAAAGAAATATATATCATCATCAAATGTTTCAAAGACATGTCCAAACAGGATCAGACGAAAAAGGAAATACAATGATACTAATTCATCACAAGATCAGCCATGTGATTTTTGCCAAGACAAGAAACTTTAAACCTAATCAACGTCATTCAATACAAATCATGAGGTTTATTTCCTTTGAGCCTATAAATTGGAATAACTACGCTCATGAGAGGAGAGATATCAGAAACCAATTGACCCCAAACTAATACACCAAATCGTTCACCAATTCAGTTCATACAATATTTCAATCACAAGATCCTTCGTAATAACCAATCCATATACCACAAAAAAAAATGTCCAAGTACAAAATCACACACCAGGAAATCATCCACAAAGGCCATACATCAACACATTCACACCGATACGCATTTCAGGAAAGGAGAAGGGCGATCCAACACACACAAGAAGAAGTCATCACAAATTGCAGAAAGTATCCCATTTCACACCTATACACACCAACTCAGAACAACCACAACATGATTCAAAAAAGAGCTGAAGCAGCAGAAAAATCTCACCGAGATTCACGAGGGACTCATCACGCAGAGGAGGAGAGTAAGAGAACGTCCCTGATTGAAGATTTATAGGAGGGTCAATCGCATTTCGCTTCCAACCGTCGTCATCCTTTCCTTTCTTCCTTTTCCTTTTTGCCTAATCGAAAATCAACATAGTGAATTGGGGTATTGGGCTTGCTGGGGTTAGTGTTTGTTTGGTTTGGTTTGTTCGATCGAGAGAGAAAAATGGAGATGAGACGAGGGTGACGGCGAGGATTAGGGTTTCAGAACCCTATTTTGAGAGAAGATGAAGAAACGAGAGTGCTTTTTCTCTTTATTCCTTTTTGTTTCGCGAACTATCTTGTACACGGGCACACACGATACACCACCATGCACCCTTTATTACCTGCGTTAGATCACATTTTCACACATCCAATGGCTATGATCTGAGGGTCCGCGATGGACCCTCTCCCCTTTGTGCGCATAGAATCTCTCCGTTTAATATTTTGTTTTATTTAATTTAACCCTTTTTTATAACTCATAAAGATTCCCCTTTTTAAAAATAATAATTAGATTTTACTAAATAACTTTTTTAATAAAATATAATTTCTTCATACTCTAAAAATATCACTTTTTTAATAAAATATAGTCTAAGATTTATTAATTAAAAAACTTAGTAAAACCATTTTTTTTAATTAGTAAAATCTTTTAAAAAATAAAAAAAATCCTTTTACTAAAAATAATAAAATTAAAGTCCTTTTTTTTAATAATTTCATATTAATAAATTCATTTTTTCCTTAAATAATTAAAATTTGTTTTATATAACAAAAAATAAATATAGAACTTCTCAACCTTTTTTTTATAAAAAAAAAAAAGATAACTTCTTTCTTATATCTAAAATATCACTCTTTTATAAAATATAACCTAAAAAATTTTATTAAGTAAAACCTTTTTAAAAACTTTTTTTTAAATTAGTAAACCTTTTTAAAATAATGGAAACCTTTTACTACAATACTAAAACCAATTTTTTTTTATTAATAAGAAAACTCTTTCTTTATTTCTTTTTTCTATTTTTTTTTTCTTTCTTAATTAACTTTTATCTTAAAAGAAATAAAAAAACAATAAAACCTTTTTACTAAGATAATATTTAAAAACCTTTTAAGAAACCTCTAACCTTAAATTAGATATTAATCTCTAAAACATGATTCTCGAATAATAAACCTCTTTAACATCAAAACTCACTTAGAATCCTTCGCTCTAAATCGTACGCTTGAGTGACGTGGATCAAGACCTTAGTTGATATCATGCTTTGTGTGTTTCTTTGTATATGATGTATGCATGTTTTTGTCAAACCTTTCAAAACATTAAAAAATCTCGATCCAACGTCGAGTCCACTTTTATATCCATGTAAGTCGATCGCCTTAGGGCATCACATTCAACCTACCGATCACAAGACACAAGTCTAGCATCACTTTGCTAGCACCCTCGCCTAAATAACAATAATTTAATCGCATAAATATCCAAGGGAAAATCCCATGCATGATAACCATGTTATTGTGCATGGTGCATATCATTTGCATTCATAATCGACACCCTTAAGTTAAGACTATTAGACAACTTAGGATAGATTTCCTAGGTTAGTCCCCCCATAATTTTGATTTTTTAATCAAACTTTAGCCCACCTAATTCTCCACACAAGAGAATTAGATGTTAATCATCTCAAAGAAAGGGACATACAATCCCATACCCCACAAAATACAAACATTTTCAAAACTGTGGTGGTCTTTCTTAAGATGATGACTCATCTTCTTTTCCTAAACCCTTAAAACCCTTAGCAAAACAGATAACAAAAACAAATAACATAATAAAATCAAGAGGTTCCTGTAGAGTACTACAGATATCTAGGATGCTAACACCTTCCCTAGGTATAACCAACCCCCGAGCTTAGAATCTTAGTGCATTTGCATTGCATTATGGGTATTCGGTTTTTTCTCCCTTCCCTTGGATAAAATCAAAGACCGGTGGTGACATTAAAAATGCGATCCTAGTTAACAAATAACTATGGTATCCAATTTTCACCGCGACAGAAATGGCGACTTCACTGGGGACACTCATAAGAGGGTTCCCCCTAACTTGATTAATTATGTTTTTGTTATATATATTTGTGATCTATTATGTTTGCTTGGGTTGTTACTTAGTGTGGTGAGACAAAGTCCTACACCCGGACTAGAGTGAAATTAAGATAGGAAAACGGTGAGACTTCAATGATACTTTGAGGGAGTCGATTCCTGAAAAAGTAAATTGAGACTTCACCACTCAGTCTAGGCCCTCTCGAATAAAATATTTGTCCAACGAGTTCATTCGTGAAGACGATATGGTTTCGATCTAAAGGCCATCGGGACTGGGGACCGTAGTTACCTTTAACCCAACTTGGCCTATTAGGGCATAGTACGGGGACTATGCGGGAGTCTATTTCTGCGATAGTTGCTACGCGATACTACACTCAGACGAGATTTTCTTGAGAATATTATTGACTACCAAGTGATCTGGAAAATCGATAATATCCGAAAGATGGATTGTAGACTCTGGGAACTTTGTAGAACCCGTTCGGCAGGTACATTTGAAATTATAGAACACTCCTATGGGATGGGTAGACCTTGACTCCATGCTATGACCTTTCAAACCTAGGACTCTTTGCTTGTTTGTTTTGCTTGAGTGTGCTTTGTGTTGCATACATTCATAAGCATCATGTCATAAAGATTCATGGGACTTGACTATATTTATAAACTTTATAGGGATACTATGGATACCGAGAGAAGGAATACAAAGAAGTACACTTTTCAGATTCCTAACTTGGATGATCTAAGAAGGTTAGAAGCTTTGGTAACAAATGAGGAGAGTTTCAATAGAAAGTATGGAAGACTTTTTTATGTGATCAAGGGCTACTTTCTACCTTGCTCCAGTTTTATGATCCACTGTATCACTGCTTCACCTTTCCAGATTACCAACTTGTGCCTACACTTGAAGAGTACTCTCAGATAATTGGGTTACCTATTCGGGACAATTATCCCTTCCCCGTCTTCACAAACAAACCTGGTGAAAAAGAAATCGCTAAGTATACACATTTGGATTTGGCTGACATTCGAACCAATATGACTATAAAAGGGGGAATTCCCGATTTTACTACAGATTTTCTGGTCACCAAAGCCTGACATTATGCCACTCAACAGAATAAGGACGTTTTCAAAGCAGTTTTCGCCTTACTCATCTATGGTGTTCTTTTATTCCCAAGTTTCAAAAATTTCGTGGACCTCAACGCCATTAAAATTTTCTTGAAGAAGAATCCAGTACCCACCTTGTTGGCTGAAGCTTATTATTCTGTTCACTCAAGGAGCGCTCATGGAAAGGGAATGATTACTTGTTGTGTCCCTCTGTTGTACAGGTGGTTTATTTCTCACCTGCCTAAAGCACGTGACTTTTGGAATCCCAAGAAGGGGTGGTGGTCACAAAAGATAATGTCTCTCACTCATACCGACATCGACTGGAATAATCACTTACCTGATAAAGTGGTTATTATAGACAGCTGTGGAAATTTTGGCAATATACCCCTCCTCAGCATTGAAGGGTTAATCAGCTACAATCCAGCTTTGGCGCGAAGACAACTAGGGTTCCCTCTAAGAGACAAGCCTGACAGCGCCCAAGTGGAAAACATTTATTTCAAAGATGAAAAATTGAGCAAGGATTTAAGGGAACAAGTTTTAAGTGCTTGGGATCAGAAGATTAAGAAGGATCTGCATAATTTAGGAAAGCCTGATTTTGTCTCTCTGGAACCTTATCTCCAATGGGTTCGAAGAAGGGCCATTGAGTTGAAGATGCCTTATCGTCGTCAAGATCCAATGGTTCTAAAAGAAAAACCGGTATTATATTTCACATCTGACGCTGACAAGTTGAAAATTGCTTTAGAAAAATCTCAACAAATGGAAGAGGCTTGGAAGAACAAGTATCATATAGCTTTGGAAGAGAATGCCGAACTTCAACAACAACTCAAGGCGAAGGAGGAAGAATTCACTTCATTCAAAAAAAGGAAAGAACAAGAAGAGTTACCTCATCCTAAACCTCAATCAACACCTGGGAAGTTAATGGTTGACAAGCTTACCTTGGAGAAGAGCAAGATAGAAGAGGAAATCAAGAAGCTCAAGACAAGGCTTTTTGGAGAATCTCCTTAGATCTTTCTTCATTAGCTTTTATTTAGCTTTTCCGTTACGATTCTTGAAAAATGTGCTGGCATTTTATATTAATTCTTGTTTTAATTAACGGTTTCATCTTTCGGTATCCCAGACATTAATTTCTCTTGTAACCGGTTTTATGATTATTAAAATGCGTTTATATATATATATATATATATATATATATATATATCCCACGATGATTATAAATAGTCAAATTCCATGAAACTTTTGCATCCCATCTGCATTTGCATTCTCTTTTTTCAAAGAACTCAAAGTTTGTTTTTTTAGATATCGTAAAATGGATTATGGAAGAAAAGGAACTTTGCCATACATCTTCAGGGTCCTTAATGTGGAACAATTAAGGGAACTAGGAGGTCAGATAAAGGATCCGGAAGCCTTTGCCGCAAAGCATTGACAGATCCTCTCTCTATTGTAGGACCGAGTAACTGCTGGTTTATTGGAGACGCTGGTTCAACTCTATCATGTAATCTACCATTGCTTTATCTTTCAAGATTTCCAGTTGATGCCCACATTGGAAGAATATTCCGCTCTATTGGGAATCCCCGTCAAAGACTCACCTCCGTTCCATGGTGGAGAAGGAAGACCCAGTCAGGAAGACATCGCAAGAGTGACTCGCATCAAGCTGTTGGAGATCCAGACTCGCATGACGGCCAGAGGAGGAATCGACGGCTTGCCTGCTCAGTTCTTATTCGAGAAAGCTCGACAATTCGCCAACAAGGGGAGCACTGAGGCCTTTGAGAACCTGTTCGCGTTACTAGCTTATGGTTTGTTCCTATTTCCTAATGTCGAAGATTTTGTCGATGTCCACGCAATCAGAATTTTCATGCTCAAGAATCCTATTCCAACACTACTGGTCGATGCCTACCACTCGATTCATTCAAAGATTCTGAAAGGAGAAGGTCAGATTGTTTGCTGCACTGTTATCCTCTATAGGTGGTTTATTTCGCACCTACCGAGGCCCGCGACCTTTTGGGATGTGAAAGATGGTTCTGAATGGCCCGTTAAACTTATGGCTCTTACTCACTCGGACATTGTTTGGCATGATCCAATGTACAGAGGAATTCCCATGATTCACAGCTGTGGAGATTTTTCTAATGTGCCTCTCCTTAGCACAAAAGGATGCACTAGCTACAACCCTATTCTCGCCCGTTGTCAACTTGGACATCCGATGAATGAAATACCTGATCTCGAGAACCTAAAAAGAATCTTTCTCTATGATGGATAGGACCTTCAGCTGAAGATTCAGATCATGTTTACTTGGCGTCGTATCAACAGACAAGGGACGACTGCGACAACAAACCCTAACTGCACGGTTACAGAATCTTGCCTGGAGTGGTCACGCAAACGAGCTCTCGTTCTGACAATTCCGTATCCTCGACCCAAGCCTCCCGTAGTGGAATCAAATGAAGTTTCAAGGTTGAAGGCAGAAGTAGAGAACCTGACCCTGGACAAGCTTATATTGCAGGAACGGATTGACAAGTTGATGGAAGAACTCAGTGAAAGAAAGGGAGCATCATCTAATGGATCGAAGCCCTAGTTCCCTTTTTATATTCTGTTTGTTTATTATAATAAAGCCCTGAAGGTGTATCGTTGTTATGAAAATTTAAATTTTTAAATAAAATAAATTTCCAATTACGATATTTAAAATACACTTTTGAGTTCCTTGAAATGCATGTCGCATCATGCTGCATCATACGCATCTTTTGCATTTGCATTCCCTTGCATTTCAGGTTCTTATCTGTGTCTCCTTTCAGAAGACGAGCTAAATCATCGATACGATACTCGAGCCGGTCGCAAGAAAAGGATGGATCATTTGGAACAAGAAAACCAAACACTCCGAGCGGAGATTGCTACTCTAAAGGCCAACATGGAAACTTTTTCTACTACTATGAAGAATCTGATAGACATTCAAGAGCATGAAAAGCAAGAACTTCGCGACGAGGTTGCAGACTTAAAGATTACCAAGAGGAGCCTGATGGACTTGGTCAAAGAGTTGGCCATGTCCCAACGCCAGGATGGATTTTCTGCCTCCTCGGCCAACCAGCCAGTTGAACGAAGTGGTGAATTTTTGAATATCCCTGTGCTCTACGCTAATCTGTTCCCTACCCTCTTACAATATGGTTTAATCAAGAAGGAAACTCCAATATCCGTCCCGGTGACCCATGGGAGTTATTTCAAAGCTGATGTCTTCTGTGCCTTCCATCAAGGGGCACCCGACCATGACATCGAGGAATGTCATGTTTTGAAGAAGAAAGCGAAAGAGATGGTTCAGAAAGGAATTTTATCTTTCGAATTATGTGAACCCCAAGTTGAGATCCATCTCTCACTTGAACAAGAAGTAATCCCCTCCTTACACATGGTGGATTGATACCATGGACGGTTTCTTTAAGGCTACGTCTCATCATATTTTATGTTTATTTGTTGTTTTCATATGCAATTATTTTCTACGATTGTTAATGCATTTGTTTTGGCGTGTAAGAACTTGTTTGTTTTGAATAATTAATGCAATAAACATGTTTGTCATGAAGAAATCCATTCGTTTCACTCATTTTAAAACGCTTTTTCTATTTTATAATGCCAATGCTGCCCAATCTCTTGCCTCGGCAGAGAATTGAATGGAGGATGATGAAATCAAACGCTAAATCTCTTGTTGTATACTTTTGAATAAAACTCTGCTAGTGATATAAGGCATTGTTTCAAAATCCTAAACACCGGAGATATAAGGTGATAAACCCTTGTTAACCTTTTTGAGCCTTTGAAGTTGGAGTTTTCTTCTTCCAAATAAAAAAAACCTCACTCTTAACCTGGGGCAGTGTAATTTTCAAAAAAAGGGAGTAAAACATCACGAAGATTGGGTGGGCATGAACAAACTTTAAGCCTTATATCCTTTGTTTCTTAAACCGTGAACCAATCCATAATACAACCCTTAAAAGTCCTAATTGAAGCAAGGTTTATTCAAAAGCATACTCATTGAGATATCGTTTCCTGACTCCTATGAGCTATGCTCAAAATTTTGTGTTGGCATTATAAAATCGGTAATTCAACCACCAAAATATCTTTTAATAAAATTTTCAAGACAAACATATGTTGCATTATCGGTTTCAGAATTAACATTTTTTCTGCTTGCTAACACTGCTTGACATCATAGAAGCTAGCATACGAGCATCAGCAATGAGATAACTCTGACGAGTAAATGGCGAATCATTCCAAAAGGACGACTATACCCAGGGACACGATACCTGAAGACTTTGGTGAGTAGGGGCAAGTTGTTTCCCAGCTGTTTCTTTCATTGTCTCAACCCAAGGGGCAAGTTTGAAGACTCAGAATACCGTCAATCCGAGCCAGTTATGTCGAGATTCGACGAATCTCTCTAAGAGTTTGAAAACATTAGAACTATTGGATGCCATATTTTCTGTAAAATCCGCTTTAGATCACTTCTTCTCATAAACCAAGTGATTTGGGACATTTGAGAACCGAAGATTACTGTTTATCCATTCACAGCAACTGTTGTTCAAAATGGCGACTACCATGCGGTTCATCAATACAGAGTTACATCAGTCTCACAACGGTCTCTGTAATCCATGCCTCAAAGAGTTTCTACCCCAAGTAATGTGGCGACTCCCCAGTAATTCATTACCTCAGGTAGTCACGAATATTCCCCGGTGAATCTTCATTTCACGAAGTTATGGCATGTTTGATGCAAGATTTCCCCAGTTGGCAACCTAAGAATCCTCAGTGATTCTCCTGGGTTTCAACCTTCCCCAACGAAGTGAGTGTTTATTTCACTCCTCATTGGATTTTCTCAGTGCCTCAATCTTATCCAGTGAAGACGGATGTTTATTTCATCCCCTCAAAACTTTATCTCTGAATCTTCAATTGCTATGCTGATCTCCAAATTTCCCCGACGAAGTGGATATTTATTTTATCCAATTATAACTTTCATTCAGGCTACTTCAATTCATAGTGGATATTTATTTTATCCTGCATGAAGTCTTTTTCGATCATTGAGTTTGATTTGTTCCCAGTGAATCTTTCTCATCCCCAACAGAATCACAGGGTTCATCTTGACAACCCTAAGTGAAATTATGATGTTCATCCCCAAGTGGAGTGCTCTCTTTTCCCCAGAGAAGTTTAAAGCTTTGAAGTGGGACTTGTTTCCATATGTGGCTTTCCATTCATCCCCAGTGATGCTTCTACCTTGCAGAGATTGGCCGAGTATCCATATCGAGATGCTTGTTTTCATATCCGGTTTTCTCTCTGTCTATTTTGTCAGCATAAACATAAGCATAGCATAGCATTCTTTCATATAGTTTCATGGCATGTGCGCATTTTGCATCTTGCATCTTTGTGTTTGTTTGTCTGTTTTTGTCACTTTGGTTGCGCTTATTTCCAAGTGATCGGGTTTGTCTTCTCCCTCCAAGTAGAGTCGTCAGCCCTAAGCAGAAAAAGCGTGTCCTTTCTAATTCCCCACTGAGTTCGATCCTCGTGGAAGACGGTTGCTTTAGTTTCTTTTCCATATTTGGATAAAGATAAACCCCGTTTGAGTTCATTCCTCATCGGATTGAGTCTTGTTTGGCCGTTTCTTTTCAGTTATTTCCTGAATTGAACTTTGGTCCCTGACAATCACATTTTTGGATATCTCTAGGTTGTTGAACCCAGATCAAGCGTGCATTTATTTTGCACTTTGTCTCCCAAAAAAAGAGTTTACTTGAAGATCTCTATGGAAGACAAAAGTTATTCCTCCAGCAATATTATGAGATTTAAACCCGGACAATAAGTGGTAGCTCTTTATTTGAGCTCAGTTTTCTATCTAGATGACAAATGGCAGTCTCCCCAGGACAGTTTGTCTATCCCCGATAAAGTTATCAAGGTTATCAACTATTGAAGACTTTCCAAGTATTCTCTTTATTTAAGAATCTCTATTACAAGAATTTTACTAGCTTCAACACAGTGTTCAGCTACAGCAATATTACTTCTCAGTGGTATTCTCCCCAGTGAGTCCGCTATTCAAGTTACTTCTATCAAATGGCATTTTCTTCGAAAAAGTTTGATGAAGATTCAGACAGTCTTTCTCTTTATTTGAGAAGACATGTTTACAAGTCAGCCGGCTCGCATCTCTTTTGAAGATCCCCGGTGAAACTTCCAAGTCTCCAACAAGTCATGGATCCCAACTGAAGTCATAAGATCTCCAGTGAAATCCCGACCCCTGTGAAGTTACTTTCCAACAAGTATTCACCTTTCCAGGAGGAATTCAAGACTTTGCTCGAGGCAGACAACCTCGTAGCAGTTTATTTCAAGATATATTCGAGGCAGACAACCTCGTAACATCTTATTTCAAGATGTATGCGAAGCAGACAACCTCGTGGCAGTTTATTGCAAGACTCGTGTTCGAGGCAGACAACCTCGCAGCAATGATTTATTTTCTACCCTTTCTAGTGGATTACTTGATAGAAGACCTCGGCAGTAGGTATTTCCCTGGTTATTCTCGGCAATAGATTTCCAGAAGACCTCGGCAGTAGGTATTTCCCTGGTTATTCTCGGCAGTAGATTTCCAGCAAACTTCGACGAACAGTCGTTTCTTTCCAGGATCTCGGCAGTAGATTCCCTGGCTAACTTTAAAATTTGACAGACATTCATTTCTTTTTCAGCAGATTCCCCAGTGGACACTTTTTCAATAAGACCTTGGCAGTAGGTAATCCTTCTTTTCCAGTCTATTACCTCTGCTTAGGCTATCGTAGGGATAGTAGGTAATACGTCTGTATTTTGGTAAGATGCCTCGCTTAGGCTACCGTGGTGGTAGTAGGTCATCTTTCCTTTTGTGCTTACCTCGCTTAGGCTATCATGTGCTTGATAGTAGGTAACACACTTTTTTGGGTCGGACACTTACGCTTACACTACCGTGTTTGGTAGTAGGTGATCTTTCCTCCCCAGTTTATTACCTCTGCTTAGGCTATCCTGCATGATAGTAGGTAATATACCCCCTTTTATTTCAATTGGATACCTTCGCTTAGGCTACCAGTTGTTGGTAGTAAGCTATCCTCCTTTTCAGGTTTCTTGCCACGCGCTTAAGCTACTCTGTGATTGTCAGTTGTTAGTCTATTTTCCCCTAGTGGATTTAGATCTTTCCCCATGGAGCCTTGTCTTGCTGAGTCGTCCTCGTCGGGTCTGTCTTTTTTTTTGTGTTTTAACTTCAGTTATCTCCTGTGACATTATTCCTCACAGGATCTTTGTCTTGCATATCATATCATTTCATACCATATCATGTGCATTTGGTGGCATCTTAGGGCCAAAAGTTTTGTGCATGTTTGTATTTAAGTCTCTCCTATCTCGTCGAGACGAAGATTTCAATCTCCATATCTCCGAATAGGAGAAACTTAAATAGGGGCATCTGTCGCACCCTAATTTTTTACCCTAATGTAATACCCCAAATTTTGACCACTTAGATTTCCCATCATTGTGAAAATCATCATCACAATATGGATGAACCATCATGCTTCATCAGTCTCCCCAAAGATGGGTGAGCATCCAATACAATCAAAATTAGGGTTTCAAGCCCTCTCTGAGTGCTTAGATAAAGGATCAATCAAGAAATGACATGATCTTCAACTTGTCTAATCTCTTAAACATCCATAATGGATCAAAAAGGAATCCCACTTCAAGGATTAAGCACAAGGCTGCTCCCTTCTAGGTGGATCAAGTCTCAAGATCGACAGTGTCACCAAATTAGGGTTTTGGTCGACCAGGGCCTCCAGATGGAAATTTTCATCTGGGCACAAGGCAATGATCCAAAACATGACCTAATATACTTCATGTAACCTCATGAACCCATGCATCAAGTCAATTTTTCCTCAGGGGATGCATTCATCAAAAATCAGGAATTAGGGTTTCTTGACCTAATTCACCCCTAAGTTGACTTTTGGGACAAACCATGAGCCAAGACCTCAAGAGATGATTTGAGGGTCTCTAATATACCATATTGATCCATTTGGAACAATGGATTAATCCAAGAAGCTTGGGCAACAAGTCTCAATTTCATCTGCACCACAATTAGGGTTTTAAGGGAAAAGTCAACTATAACTTTGACTTTTGACCAGGACATGCTCCCAAACCCTAATACATGATTGAATATACCCTATGACACTCATGGAACATGTCCATCAAGTTTGATTTAGGTCAAGGACATGATTTCCTGAAGAATTGCACAGTTTGGAATTCATTTGATAAAAAGTCAACCGTGCACAAAAGTCAACTTTGACTTTTTGAGATTTTTCACCAAAATGGATTTTTAACCCTAAAATGATGTTAATGTATGATTTGAATCATCATTCATCAAGAAAAATCAAGAAAAGTGAGATAACTTGTAAAAGGGGTAACCATAAAACTTAGAAATTTTTCTAAGTTAAAAATAAAGTGGCAAGGGTACCAACTTTGAAGGACCATAACTCCTAAACCACAAGGCCATTTTTTCTCATCCAAAGATGGATTTGTAGCCCTCATTATCACCTACAAAAACTTCAACTACAAGTCATTCCAATTCATTAAGGATTTTGAGTTATGGAGTGATCAAAGTGGTTGAAAAGTGAAAATGTCACTTTTTCCAACACTTAGTGAAATTTTCACTAAGTCAGATTCTGCCTCACTTTTTGCCAAATGTAAGGGGATTTTTCACTTGGAATCAAAAGAGATCAAAACCAAACTTGTTCAAACAGTTGTTGTATCATGTAAGAGCTTTCCAAAATGGTCAAGAACATTACCAAATTCAACTTACACCATGAGTTATGACATTGGCAAGTTGCCTTGCTGAAATCTGTCAAGACAAGGCAGAATTTGCAACTTTGGTCGATTTGCCAAAATCAGCCAAATTTAATTGCTCCTATCCACTTGGACACCTCAGAGGATTGAATCTAAAGGGGACAATCACTGAGCCAAGCCTCCAAAGTCCATGGAACAAGAAATAGCATGTTGAACCTAGAATGGCCAAAATAGGGACAAGACTTCAAATTTGGAATGAGGCATTCAATGGAACCATCAAGGTGGCATGGACTGAGCCATTCTCATCTGAAATCAGTCAAGACTTATCCAAGACCAAGGGAACCAAAGCTCTGTGCCCTAACCTCTAGTCAATGGCTAGAGGAGACTTGGATTTTCATTTGCCAACATTGGCCAAACCTACTTACCAGCTACCATGCACTATTCCTTGCAAAACAAACTTGCTCTACTATAAATAGAGCTCAATTTTGGTCAGTTTGAGTACACCAAAGCCATCTAACAGATGCTTTCCTCAAAATCTCTTCTTTCACTCCAATTTTGCCTTCTAAGGCAAGTCACTATCGGGTTTTGAGTTTGAGAGCAATTCCAATCAAACCAATCACTCACACACCTCACATACATCACATATGAGCTGATCAAACACTTAGATTACTTCTGAAACATCAATTTCACAAAATCACCAGCTGGTTGCTCAAGGTTTTAACCAAAGTGCAGCTGAGGTACCACAAAATGATCCAGCCAATTTCAATCAAGTCCAACCACCCAAACACAATCCATAGGGTGTAGGGAAGCTGTTCAGATCATCACCACTCATCTGTAACACCTCCAGATCAAAAATCACTTTGAACTTGCTGTCACGACCTAAAGGTAAGCACATGCTTGGGCATCTCTCAATCTATGCATATTTCCTCGCACAATAATTTGGCCATATGTTCATAATCATGCATGGAATGTTTTCCCTCAATTAATTGCATTGTTTGAATCGTGTATCAAAAATCCTAGCCTTCATGCAGAAATTAGGGTTCTTGAGGTCTCTTCGTGATTTCTTGTTGTATGTTTAATTTAAATGAAATTAAAGTACATAGACATGATCGTGACGTTGAGACGAGCATAATGATATGTGGATTGCATGATATGATTACGTATTCATGGAGATTGGATAGAAAATGCAAATCTGAGAAACCAAGAACACGCGCGTGTTCTTCAGCTTGTTCTTGGAGCCATTTTTGAATAATTCAAATATTTGAATTTTGTGATTTTGTTTAATTGATTCAAAAATTAATTTCTCTCTGAGTTTTAATGATTTTGAGTTGATTCCTTTTTTTAATAATTCACAAAAATGTTAAAATATTTTATTTTATCAAAAAATCCCAAAAATATTATTTATTTCATATAATTGATATTTTTGCAAAGAATTAATATTTTAATTGTTTTTGACATTTTAAATATTTTTTCTACATTGATTTTGCAACTTTTAATGCTTTCTAATTATTTTGTAGGTCAATACTTAATTTTTGAAGCATTAATCCAAGATCACAATTTGTTTTCCATGTGTTAAACAATTTTTTATCATTTTAATTGAATTTTTATTCAATTAAATACATTTTGAAAACAAATTAGGGTTTTGGATTAATTCAACCCTCATAAATCATTTTCAAAACTCTTGGGCCTCTTGAGAGAGTGTAAGACCCATCCCCCCTTGTACAAAAACTTTTTGGGGCCTCACTCATTGTATAAGTCCCTCTGTACAAGTAAACGGCGCGATCGTCGCCCGTTTAAAAATAAAAAATCATCTGGGCCTCTCCTTGAGCTATAAGACCCATTCAAAACACTTTGGGCCTCTATTAGAGTGTAAGACCCAATCCCCCTTTTAACCAAAACATTTTGGGCCTCACTTATTGTATAAGTCCCTCTGCGTTAAAAGAAAACCTCGGCGCGATCGCCATTTTTAAACGAAAAATCATTTGGGCCTACCCTCGTGTTATAAGCCCCACTCTTTTCTTTAAACCTTTTTGGGCCTCTTGAGAGAGTGTAAGACCCATCCCTTTGTACATAAAACCTTTTTGGGCCCCAGTCACTTGTATAAGTCCCGCTGTACAAAGTCAAACAGTGCGCTCACTGATAAAACCCTGGGCCTCTCCTTGACCTGTAAGCCCCAAATATTTCTTTTTCAAAGCACTTTCTCCTTTGATTTTAAATATACTGTTGTTTTCAATCTTTCTTTGTTGAACAACTAACCAGACAACATGGAAGCACTCCAACCGAGTAAGTGGTTATCGCTTTCGTTTACTGCTTTCATATTATAAACTGTATTGTGGGGCTGCTCACTGTAAGTCTCCTTTCATAAACTCATATCTACTGTGTAATAATAGTATAGATATTTCGAGTTTCCCCGGCAACTACGTCTAGCACTAGGTAAAGCCGTTTCATTTATTCGTAGAAATAGACGCCTAGATCCCCAATAGGAGCACCAGATACAGTCTTCTCTTCGGTTGTCCTCCTTAGGAATCGTCAAGAAGCTCTACTCCCCAAGATGAATGTATTCTCCGTGAATGGCATCTTTGAGTTTCTTCCAAATTCTCGAACTTTTCCTGACTTGATCTATTCCTTGTGGATAGGTTGCCTTGAATGTCTCGGGGTTTGGGTACCCACTACGGTCATAATCTTGGACCTTAACTAAGGAACCCTCTTTAAAAGCTAAAAGTCGCTGGATAGTAAACCTCACACGTTTACCAGTGGTTTTTATCTTTAAAAGAGTTATCTCTCCTAATGGAAAGGAGATGATAGACCCACGGGCTTCTTAAAAGCATCGGCCTCCTCTTGGGCATTATTCAAGGACACTACGGCTTCTTAGAAGTATTCACAGCCTCCTCTTAGGCTTCGTATAATGATCTCTTCCTCCGGGAATGATAGCCTCCTCTTGGGCTTCGTACAAGGACCCGTCGGCTTCTTAAAAGCTTCCAGCCTCCTCTTGGGCATCGTACAAATTGTCCCGACGACCTCCTAGAGGTATAGGAACAGAACCTAGTCATCCTCATAGAATAGTCCTTTCATAGAGTCTACTACTGTTTCTCAAAGCATAGTACAAAAGATAAAACTCTAGATTTGGACAGTCTAACTTCCTTGAGTCTCAAAGACATTCTCAAGTGACCCCTTCGTTAAATAGGAAGGAAACCCGCAGACTCGGACAGTCTCAATACCCTTTGGATTTCCCGTTTCCTCAAAGAGAAGGAAATATCCCTGATCCTCAAATCAAATCCCTGAGTACAGTGTTGCTCATATAAGAACTGATTTTCTCTTTTAAAATCAGTATATTGGATCTGTCACTCAACTGAAACAAACCTTTAGCCTCCATCTCGGGCTTCGTACGAGATACAAAAACACTCTCTTGTTGAGTATAAAAAATTCTCCTATTGAGTCAACCCTTTTTACCTCTCTCTCGGGCTTTGTACGAGACACACAAAGACTCCCTCGTTGAGTCAAACAAACAATAGCCTCTATCTCGAGCTTCGTAGGAGACACAAAGACTCTATCGTCGGGTCAAAAACTTTTAGCCTCTCTCTCGGGCTTTGTACGAGACACAAAATAGCCTCCTCTTAGGCTTTGTATAATGATTTTCCTAGCGGAAATTAGCCTCCTCTTAGGCTTTTGTATAAGAAAACCACTGGTTGATCCAATCAACCTTTTAGCATCAAAGTTGTGCCTCGTTCACAGTACACAAACATCAACAACTCCTTTCCCTTCATCTAATCGCTGTAAGCGGCAAGCCTCTGGATCATCTATATCCACGCCACTGTCCCTCTTTTAGCATGAGAAATTCCTAAGGAAAGATGGCATTGCTCTACACTGAGTTAAAGTCTTCTCCTTCAGGTTAAAACCCTTTCTTCGGAAATTATGGCATTGCTCGGATCCGCGTATCCCAGTTAAAGTAATTCTCCTTCTCCCTCTTTAGAGATGACAAATTCTCTCTAAAGTCGAGGTCTTTCAGCTTCACGTCTTGGGCTTTGAACAAGACACAAATAGACCTTTCAGCTTCACATCATGGGCTTTGAACAAGATACAAACCACCTTTCGCTTCACGTCTTGGGCTTTGAACAAGACACCAAAACACCCATTTCCTCCCATAGAATAGGAGGAACTACGAACGCTCTGATTTCCCTGTTTCGGTAAACGGGAATACGTAGGCATAAGATCGAAAGAAAAGATCTTAGCGAGCGCAATCAACAAAAAACCCAAATCCCATATCTCCATCAATCAAAAGCAGTAATTCAAAAAGCATCAGTCCTAACATCCTAATCCTTGTTCCCCGCCAGAAACCTTCTGCCCAGGTAAAAAAAGAAAGAAAATAGTATTGGCGAAAATACAAATAACCAGTACAAAGGCCCCCCCACATTGATAGCATTCGTAACCTAACAGACCGCTGTTTAAACTCAGTATGCAAAGCAGGGTTAATTGGAGACATCTATTTCCCTTCCTTATTCAGCTCACAATAGGATAAAAAATGAATCGACCTGTAGTCAAAGCTCAAACCGCAGAGAGCGACCAGCGCTTAAGAACCGCGTCCAAAATCGCTCGCTACAGAAAAGTGGCGCCCACCGTGGGGCCAAATCTTCTTTCTTAAACGTTTAAGGTGGAAACCTTGGACAAACCTTTTTTCTCTTCACTTGTGTGAATACCACAGATTGGGGCTTCCGCCGGGGAACCCATTTTCTGTCAGGAACTTAGGAATCATAGCTTTATAAGTCTAGGATGATTAGGACAAATATATATTGCTTTTCCTAATTGCTATACGTGTTTATTTTTCTGCTAATGGGAATGCGGGTGATGCCGTATGTGGAAAGATTGAGTATACACTTAAGATAAGTGATGGCGACGGGGTCGACCATCAACCTCAGTGGAGGCTGACCAACGCAACCCATTCACTCTTCTAGCCAATGGGCCGGTTGTTAAGTCTGAGAAGCTGAGGAGCCAAACCCTTTCGTAGTGCGGAAACTATCGGAAATAGTTGTTACGCGATACTACCCTCATTTGAGGCTGGTGATCTATTCTCGGTGAATGGCACTTACTCTAAGATTGCTCTACAACTCGCTGGCGATCCGCTTGTTGTTTTGCTTTCCTGGGAGGAGCTGATGATAATGAGTACAGGTACAAAAATCACCCTAGTATAAACCTTTGGGGATGGGTAGAGCCTTGACTTCATGACAACGACCCTTTGACCCCATGTTTTTTCTATGTTTTTGTGTGCTGCATTCATGCATCCATTTAATAAAACATTAAAACATTCAAAAAAAAACTTCTCTTCTAGTCTCTCTGTTTTTCAAATTAAACTAAGACTGTGATTGCAAATATCAGAAAAAAGGATTACGCTAATGGATTTCGGTAGAAGGAGAACTCATACGTATACCTTCAAGGTTCCAAAACTAGAGGATTTGAGAAGGTTAGCAAGGATGATCACTAACCCTGAGGCTTTCAGAGCCAAGCACGGTGGTCTGCTACCGCTGTTAAGAGTCCATATGATTAAGGGGATCATGGACGTGCTCATTCATTTCTACGATCCGATTTATCACTATTTCACATTCCCGGATTACCAGCTATCACCAACGCTGGAGGAGTATTCTCATCTGACTGATTTACATATCACTGATCGAGCTCCATTTTCTGGACTGGAAGAAATTCCAAAGATTCAGACTATTGCAATAGCAATTCATTTGGACGAGTCTGAGGTCAGGACTCACATGACCACTAAGGGTGGCATCCAAGGTTTGCCAGCCCAGTTCTTGACAAAAAAGGCTCTATACTTCGCTAGTATAGGGAACGTGACTGCTTTTGAAAGTATCTTTGTCTTGCTCACCTATGGATTATTTTTGTTTCCCAACATCAATAACTTCGTCGATATCAACGCTATTAAGGTTTTTCTCATTGGAAACCCTGTGCCGACTTTGCTCGCAGATGCGTATCATTCTGTACACTTGGGAAATTTGTACAGCGGAGGAGAGATCACATGCTGTGTACCTTTGCTCTACAAATGGTTTATCTCTCACTTGCCCAAGTCTACTGCTTTTTGGGATTGCAAGAGTGTCTTACGTTGGTCGCAGAAGATCATGTCTCTCACCAATTCCGATATAGATTGGTGTAATAGGATTTATGAGGGAATCAGAATCATTGACCGTTGTGGAAACTTCCCCAGCGTACCCCTCATAGGAACTAAAGGAGGAATCAACTATCATCCGATATTAGTTCTTCGTCAATTTGGATACCCGATGAGACACATCCCACTGGGTGTTCATCTGGAAGGTCTTTTCTTCAAAGAAGGAGAAAATGACAGAGCACTAAGGATGGAAATAGTGCAAGCTTGGAAACAGGTTCATAAGAAAGGACGAGAGTCTCTGGGAAAACCGGACTGTGTCTCGGTGGAGCCTTATCTCCATTGGGTACAAACTAGAGCTCTCAAGCTAAAGATGCCTTATCCTCGTTACGGAATTCTTCCACTGAGGGAAACTATCATGTACTTCATGACGAAAACTGAAAAGCTTCAGGTTACTCTCAGCAAAGTTCAAAAGGAAAGAAGATCTTGGAAGAACAAGTACCGCACCCTCGACGTAGAGTGTATCCAAATACAACAACTACTAAAAAAGAAAGATGCTCTGATTGAAATTTTGGAGCAGCATGCTGTAGAGAATCAAGATGACCAAAGGAATTTGCTCGCTCCTTTCACCTGGCAAAGGAATGACAACCCGACAACGGCCCAAGCGCCCTGGTCAAAGAAGAGGACTCGGGACCCATTAGTTTAGGTTTCTGTTTCTGCACTTTGTAATCTACTGTATTTCCATTTCTGTAATCCTTTAGAATTCAATAAAAAGGGGTTTCCCCACTGTTTGATATTTGCAATCTAATTGTCGAAGTTTATTTTGATTAAACAAAAAAAAACAACAATTAATATAATCATTGCATTCATCATTCTCACATCGCGTATTCTTCTTCCCTACGAATCTCACGTTTGTGTCTTGATTCTAGAGTCAAACTGTCTCATTCGTATAATACTCTGGCCAATCGTCAGAAAAGGATGGATGATCTTGAGGAAGAAAACAGAGAGTTGAAAGAAGAGATCGACGCTCTGAGAGAGGATATGAGAAAGCTTCGTAACGACATGCAAGCCATGGCAGAAGCTCAGCTACAAAGAACTGTGATCTCAGAGATCACCTCAACGCCCATCATAGAAAAGTATGATCCTAGGTATCAGATGCCGAAAGATCGTCCTTGGGGCATGCCTGTTAACTATATCCCGGAAGGATATGTTCCGCCGATCACTGAAGATCAGGGAATCGCAACAGAAACCGATGGGCCTGAAGGTTACAAACTTCGGGAAAGCGAAGATGCCAGGGGCATACTCAAGACTCCTGAAGGTTACAGACTTCGGGAGGCGCCAAGAGTTACTGTCGTAGTCACGGTACCACCCCCTGTGGTGCACACTGTCCCGGAAGGACAGATTCCACAGACACCTTCTGGTAAGAAGGAAACTATGTTTGACAGAATGGATGAATTCAAGGAGCAGTTCTTGGAAATGCAGAAAGAGCTGCAAGCCATTCGCGATCAGGATCTATTTGGAAAGGACGCCGCAGACCTCTGCTTGGTCCCAAATGTGAAAGTCCCGCACAAGTTCCAAGTGCCCGACTTTGAAAAATACAAGGGTAACTCTTACCCTCAGAGCCATCTGGTGATGTACGCTCGGCGGATGTCAGCCCAGACGAAGAATCAGGACCTGCTGATTCACTACCTCCAGGATAGTTTAACCGGTGCCGCACTCAAATGGTACATGGGTTTAAACCGTACTACGATCAGTACATTCAGAGATCTTGGTACTGCCTTCGTCCAACAATACAAGTACAATTTAGACATGGCACCCGACATAGATCAACTCAGATCAATGTCACAAAAGGACAAGGAAACCTTTAAGGAGTATGCTCAAAGGTGGCGTGAAATTACCGCTCAAATTTTTCCACCTCTTGAGGAAAAAGAGATGACAAAGATCTTCTTAAAGACCTTAAGCTCATTTTACTATAATCGAATGATTGCCAGTGCACCCAGTGATTTCACCGAAATGGTCAGCATGGGTGTACGTCTTGAGGAAGCCGTCCGAGAAGGACGTTTGGTAAAAGACACTGGATCGACGAGTGGTACTAAAAAATACGGTAGTGCTCTCCCTAAGAAAAAAGAGCAAGATATTGGGAATATCTTTCTCGAAAAGCAAAGGCGGCGTTATCAGCCAGTAGCAGCTGTTACTCCTGCTATCGGCCCCGCGCCTGTTCCTATGTATTAACCTCAGGTTGTGCCGAGCCAACCTGACCAACAAAGGACACAACAGCCTCTTCAGCAGGCTCGTCCTCCATATAACAACAACCGTACAATACGGCCACCAGGATTTGATCCTATACCCGTAACGTACGCAGAGCTGTTTCCGTTACTGCTGGCTAAGGGGCACATTCAGACTAAGTCTCCCCTTTCAGTTCCGAAAAATATGCCTTTTTGGTTTAAAGCAGATCAAACATGCCCTTATCATCAAGGAGGTTTGGGGCATAACATTGAGACTTGTCTCAATTTCAAATCCGACGTGCAAAAGCTTGTTAGGAGCGGGCTCTTATCTTTCAAAGATACGAATCCTAATGTTCTTACGAACCCGCTGCCTCAACATGAGAAAACTGCAGTCAATCTGATTGAGAAAGAGACTAACAATGTCTATCAAATTCACGATGTACTCTCATTGGGGACCAATCTGGTCAAGATGCATTGTAGACAGAGTGGATATGGCCATGTGCCACCTCATAATTATCACCAGTGTGATATCTGCTCTAAAGATAACCAGGGATGTTCTGTAGTGCAAGCAGCTCTACAGGAACAAATGGATCTTGGATGGATCCAAGAGCACCGAGTTCGTGGAGTTAACATGGTTTACACGAATTCCAACGTCATTCAAAACCACGACATCCGTGCGATGAATGTCAACTTGGTGGCGATGCACTCAAGGCAAAGCCAGTATCATAATCTGCCGTGGCACGATTACAGTTCCTGTCTGATTTGCTCGGTAAACAAACAGGGATGCTCTTTCATACAAGAGGCCCTCCAGCGTCAGATGGATCTTGGATGGATCCAAGACTACCATGATAGGAACTCCTATCAAATCAACATGGTTCAGATCTTTGACATTCGCGTGATGAATACCAACCTGGTAGAGTTACATGCTGAGCAGGTCCGACTCAGATTCTTAATATCACATGATTATCAAAACTGTAAAGCAGGTTGCGAAAACGATCGAGGTTGTACCCTTGTCCAGGAGGCACTTCAGCACTTATTAAATCACTGGTGGATGCCAATCTATATGGACGAAGATACTCAGCAGATTAGTATCAATAACAGGAATCCTACTCGTCGTCAAAGTCAGGATGTCCGATCAATGGAAGATAGCCTAGTGACGTTACATTGTATTCAAAGTGGGCGTGGCCAGGTGCCACCACACAATTATGACCGTTGTAGCATCTGTTCAGAAAGTAACCAAGGGTGTTACCTTGTGAGAGCAGCTCTTCAGGGTCAGGTCGATCATGGAGAAATTCGTCCATATCCAGGTTCAGGACCCATCATTTGGTCGCCGAACTACCTTGCCGAGCAAGTTGAGGATGTTGTCACGATCTCTGGTCATCACAGGACCAGGGATGTTTTTGCCATCATCCCTCTACTTGACGAATCTAGAGTTCCCAACCGGGAACGGATCAAGGTTACCTATGATGGTCAGAAAAATCAGAAGGTTCCCATAGTCATCTATCTACCGGGGCCACTACCGTATGAATCAGTTAAGGCAATCCCTTACAAATACGGTGCAACAATAATCGAGAATGGAAAGGAAATTCCATTACCCTCCGTCGTGAATATTGCAGACATCAGTCGTGTAACACGGAGCGGTCGAATCTTCAACCAAGGGGTTGGAGAATCCAACAAAGAAAAGGAACTTCAGGAAGAAATTCCTGATCCACCAGTCGGTCAATCTAGTAATCCCGACTTTTCAAAAGACAAAGATGAGATGCTAAAGCTCATCCAAAGGAGTGAATATAACATTGTTGATCAACTGTTACAGACTCCTTCAAAGATCTCAGTATTATCACTGTTACTCAGTTCAGAAGCACACAGAGAGGCTCTACAGAAAGTCTTGGAGCAAGCCTTTGTGGAACAGGATGTAACAATCAGACAATTCGATAGCATTGTCTCTAACATCACTTCCTGCAAAAATTTGGGATTTAGTGATGAGGAATTAGCTGAAGAGGGTCGTCGTCATAACATGGCGCTCAATATCACAGTTAACTGCCAAGGCGATGCTTTAGCCAACGTACTGGTAGACACAGGGTTAGCCCTGAATGTTATGCCGAAGTCCACTTTGATGCAATTATCATTTGAGGGCCCTCCGATGGGAGTCAGCGAGGTCGTCGTCAAAGCATTCGACGGATCCAGAAAAACAGTTATCGGCGAAGTTGATCTTCCCATAACTAGTGGTCCTCACACTTTCCAAATCACTTTCCAGGTCATGGACATCCGGGCAACGTACAGTTGTTTATTAGGAAGACCTTGGATACATCAGGCTGGAGCGGTCACTTCAACCCTCCACCAAAAGCTAAAGTTCGTCAAGAATGATCAACTTGTCACGGTTTGTGGGGAACAAGCCTTGCTTGTAAGCAACTTATCATCATCTACTGGTGTAGAACCTGAGGAGGTTATTGGAACTCAGTTCCAAGCGCTATCGGTGAGCAAGGAAGATCAATCCCAAGGAGGAGCCTCGATTTCCTCAAACAAAGATGCTATCAAAGCGGTCGAGAGTACCGATATGACAGGATGGGGACAGCTTGTCATTCCCATTGACAATAAAACAAAGAAGGGTCTTGGTTTTTCTGCGACCTGTACCCAGACAGCTGCTAACGATGAAAGTCTTCATCCCCTTCAAAACTTCTTCCACAGTGGAGGTTTTCTTCACCCAGTGTCTCAGACAGTTCATGCTATCAATGAGGAAGATCCCTCTGACATAGATGAAGAATGGAAGTCCTACCTTAACAAGGACGGTTATATGTCTCAGGAAGAGGTGCCTATGCCTTTTTGCTTTCCTAAAGAAAGTCCGAGATTTATACCAAGATCAGATGTCGAAATGATCTACGGAGATTGTGATCCAGAAGGATGCCGTGCTCCGCCAAATTCATTAGAGGAAGACACTCTGATGAAAGACAACTTTGATCACAATTACTATGGCCCGATGGATGGTCTGCCAATGTGGCAGCCTTACCTAGGAGACTTGGGGCAAGAAAGTCAGCTGAGTAATGAAACTCAGCTGAGCGTCATTGAACAGAATACCTGTGTCCCCGCCATGTCATGGGATAAACACTCAGGTCATTCAGAAACTACTCAACATGAAGATGAATTCGCAACGTTTGCAGGACTAGAATTCATCAACTATGCTTTTCCTGAGGTCAACGTCATCGAGAGGGATGACTTCTCCAGTTCCAAAGAAGTTTGGGACACTCTGGGACAACCAAGTGGAAAATACGACTTTATGGTCAAGTACACTGCTCCCGAAAGCTCTCGTATCAGGCTCGAAGATATCCAGTCAACTGGATGGGGAGATACAGCTGAGAGCACCAATGCTATGCAAAATGCAACAGAGGAATCCTCCTACGACAATTCTGCTTGGGAGACAGATTCCAATGATCCTGCTCCACAAGAAATCAGCGTCATTTCTGAAGACAAATCAAGGAAGGTGCCAGACTTTGTGATTCACCGAGGAGTTCGCCGCCAATGGGTTGCTGTCGAGGTTCCTAAGGTCGTTCGCCAGTCAAAGTAATTGCCATCTTTAACCTTTCACCCTGCCCAGGTGAAACGGATGTTTTGATAGGGCTCGCTTTTTGTAAACTTCCCTCTTCGCTTTGCCTAGAGCGAGTGAGTTTTGTTTTATAGGGCTGTAGTTTCAAGATTCGACTTGTTCATTAATAAAATAACGTCGTTCTATAATTTCTGCATTAATTGTTGTTTTCTCTTTTTGCTTTTTCAGAAAATGGTAATCCTAAAAAACATTCGATAATAAAAACAAGCAGTAAAATCAAAACACTGTACACACTTGCATTTTCTCTATCTCTTCTAAACATGAATCCTCACGTCATGCAGATTGCTTGTTTTATACCCCGTTGAAACATACGATCCGATGCCTTCTCCCAACTTTGAGTTCCCGTTATTCGAGGCTGAAGAAGAAAATGACGACCAAATTCCAGAAGAGATCTCCCGACTACTCAGACAAGAGGAAAGGTCCATTGAACCTCACAAAGAGCTGTTGGAAACGGTAAACTTGGGTTCAGAAAAAGAGAGAAAAGAAATCAGGATCGGAGCACTGCTCAGTCCAACTGTCAAAGAAAGTTTGATAAAGCTTCTCAAAGAATTCCCCGATGTATTCGCTTGGTCCTATCAGGATATGCCAGGGTTGGATACCAGCATCGTGGAACATCACTTACCGCTAAGATCGGAATGTCCGCCAATAAAGCAAAGGTTGAGACGCACTCACCCGGACATGGCCATCAAAATCAAAGAGGAGGTACAGAAACAGATTGACGCAGGTTTCCTCGCTACATCTGAATATCCTCAATGGTTAGCCAACATCGTACCTGTTCCCAAAAAGGACGGAAAGGTCAGAATGTGTGTCGACTACAGAGATCTGAACAAGGCTAGTCCAAAGGACGACTTTCCTTTACCACACATTGACATGCTGGTTGACAGCACAACAAAGTTCAAAGTATTCTCCTTCATGGATGGATTCTCGGGCTATAATCAGATCAAAATGGCGCCGAAAGACATGGAGAAAACTTCGTTCATTACCCTATGAGGTACCTTTTGTTACAAGGTAATTCCGTTCGGTTTGAAGAATGTCGTGGCAACCTATCAAAGGGCCATGACTACTCTATTTCATGACATGATACACAAAGAAATCGAGGTATATGTCGATGATTTGATTGCAAAATCAAGAACAGAGGATGAGCACGTTGAACATCTGTCAAAATTGTTCGAACGTCTAAGAAAATTCAAGCTCCGCTTGAATCCTAACAAGTGCACCTTCGGTGTCCGTTCGGGGAAATTACTAGGGTTCATCGTCAGCCAGAAAGGAATTGAAGTTGATCCTGACAAGGTCAAGGCCATTCAAGAAATGCCTTCTCCGAAAACTGAAAAACAAGTCAGAGGATTCCTGGGACGTTTGAACTACATCTCCAGATTCATATTCCTTATGACCGCGACATGTGCGCCAATTTTTAAATTACTCAAAAAGAACCAGGATTGCGTTTGGTCAGAAGATTGCCAAACCGCCTTCAACAATATCAAGGAATATCTGTTGAATCCTCTGATTCTATCACCTCCAGTGGAAGGGAGACCACTGATCATTTACCTCACAGTCCTAGAGGACTCAATGGGATGTGTACTTGGCCAACAAGACGAAACTAAAAGGAAAGAGTCTGCCATTTACTATCTAAGCAAGAAATTCACCGACTGCGAGATTCGGTACACAATGCTTGAGAAAACTTGTTGCGCTTTGGCTTGGGCAGCCAAACGTCTTCGCCAGTACATGATTCATCATACTACTTGGTTGGTCTCTGAAATGGATCCAATCAAGTACGTTTTCGAAAAACCTGCTCTCACGGGAAGGATTGCCCGTTGGCAGATGTTACTATCAGAATATGACATAGAGTACCATGCTCAGAAAGCCGTTAAAGGAAGTATTTTAGCCGATCATTTGGCTCATCAACCGATTGACGATCAAGAATCAATCGGGTTTGACTTCCCAGACGAAGATGTCATGTATCTAAAGATGAAAGATTGCGATGAACCGCTACCCAGTGAAGGGCCAGAACCAGGTTCCCAGTGGGGACTTATCTTTGACGGAGCAGTCAATCATTATGGAAACGGAATTGGGGCAATCATTGTTACCCCTCAGGGTTCCCACATTCCTTTCACTGCCAGACTTACGTTCAAATGTACGAACAACGAGGCCGAATACGAAGCATGTATCATGGGTCTCGAAGAAGCGATTGATTTAAGGATCAAAAACTTGGACGTATACGGCGATTCAGCCCTGGTTATTAACCAGATAAAAGGAGATTGAAACACATACCAATCAGGATTGATTCCTTACAAAGACTATGCAAGGAGGTTGTTACCCTTCTTCAACAGAGTCGACTTTCATCACATCCCTCGTGATGAGAATCACATGGCTGATGCGTTAGCCACTCTCTCTTCCATGATTAGTGTAGGTCGATGGAATGACATACCTAAGATCGACATCATGCGCCTTGAACGGCCCGCTTACATCTTCGCGATTGAAGCAGTCATAGACGATAGACCTTAGTATCACGATATCAAATGCTTCCTTCAGAAACAAGAGTACCCATCTGGGGCACTCAGAAAAGACAGGAAAACCCTCAGAAGATTGGCTGGAAACTTCTTCCTGAGCAGTGACACTCATTATAAGAGAAATTTTGACATGGTCTTGCTCCGATGCGTCGACAGACCAGAAGCAGACATGCTCATGAAAGAAATTCATGAAGGATCCTTTGGCACTCATGCCAACGGACGTACAATGGCGAGAAAAATTCTCAGGGCCGGGTATTATTGGTTGACTATGGAATCCGACTGCTACAAGTACATGAGGAGGTGTCACAAGTGTCAGATATACTCCGACAAAATTCATGTACCGCCATCACATCTCAAAGTTCTCTCTTCCCCATGGCCTTTCTCGATATGGGGAATCGACATGATTGGCATGATTGAGACCAAGGCTTCAAACGGACATCGGTTCATTCTGGTAGCCATTGACTATTTCACCAAGTGGGTCGAAGCAGCGTCATTCACCAATGTAACCCGACAAGTAGTGGTCTGATTTATCAAAAACAATATCATCTACCGTTATGGTATTCCAAGCGAGATCATTACTGATAATGGATCTAACTTGAACAATAAGATGATGAAAGAGTTGTGTATTGAGTTCAAGATTGAGCACCATAACTCATCTCCCTACCGACCCAAGATGAATGGAGCGGTAGAAGCGGCTAACAAGAACATCAAGAAGATCGTTCAAAAGATGGTTGTAACCTACAAAGATTGGCACGAGATGCTACCCTTTGCTCTTCACGGTTATCGAACATCTATCCGCACTTCAACAGGGGCAACCCCTTTCTCTCTAGTATATGGCATGGAGGCAGTTCTCCCCATAGAAGTAGAGATCCCATCAATCCGGGTATTGATGGAAGCTAAGCTCACCGAAGCCGAATGGTGTCAAAGTCGACACGACGAACTGAACCTGATCGAGGAGAAGCGAATCACGGTACTATGCCACGGTCAGTTGTATCAACAGAGAATGAAAAAGGCCGTTTGTCGAACCATCATTTTGAAAATCATCATCACAATATGGATGAACCATCATGCTTCATCAGTCTCCCCAAAGATGGGTGAGCATCCAATACAATCAAAATTAGGGTTTTAAGCCCTCTCTGAGTGCTTAGACAAAGGATCAATCAAGAAATGACATGATCTTCAACTTGTCTAATCTCTTAAACATCCACAATGGATCAAAAAGGACTCCCACTTCAAGGATTAAGCACAAGGCTGCTCCCTTCTAGGTGGATCAAGTCTCAAGATCGACAGTGTCACCAAATTAGGGTTTTGGTCGACCAGGGCCTCCAGATGGAAATTTTCATCTGGGCACAAGGCAATGATCCAAAACATGACCTAATATACTTCATGGAACCTCATGAACCCATGCATCAAGTCAATTTTGCCTCAGGGGATGCATTCATCAAAAATCAGGAATTAGGGTTTCTTGACCTAATTCACCCCTAAGTTGACTTTTGGGACAAACCATGAGCCAAGACCTCAAGAGATGATTTGAGGGTCTCTAATATACCATATTGATCCATTTGGAACAATGGATTAATCCAAGAAGCTTGGGCAACAAGTCTCAATTTCATCTGCACCACAATTAGGGTTTTAAGGGAAAAGTCAACTGTAACTTTGACTTTTGACCAGGACATGCTCCCAAACCCTAATACATGATTGAATATACCCTATGACACCCATGGAACATGTCCATCAAGTTTGATTTAAGTCAAGGACATGATTTCCTGAAGAATTGCACAGTTTGGAATTCATCTGATAAAAAGTCAACCGTGCACAAAAGTCAACTTTGACTTTTTGAGATTTTTCACCAAAATGGATTTTTAACCCTAAAATGATGTTAATGTATGATTTGAATCATCATTCATCAAGAAAAATCAAGAAAAGTGAGATAACTTGTAAAAGGGGTAACCATAAAACTTAGAAATTTTTCTAAGTTAAAAATAAAGTGGCAAGGGTACCAACTTTGAAGGACCATAACTCCTAAACCACAAGGCCATTTTTTCTCATCCAAAGATGGATTTGTAGCCCTCATTATCACCTACAAAAACTTCAACTACAAGTCATTCCAATTAATTAAGGATTTTGAGTTATGGAGTGATCAAAGTGGTTGAAAAGTGAAAATGTCACTTTTTCCAACACTTAGTGAAATTTTCACTAAGTCAGATTCTGCCTCACTTTTTGCCAAATGTAGGGGGATTTTTCACTTGGAATCAAAAGAGATCAAAACCAAACTTGTTCAAACAGTTGTTGTATCATGTAAGAGCTTTCCAAAATGGTCAAGAACATTACCAAATTCAACTTACACCATGAGTTATGACATTGGCAAATTGCCTTGCTGAAATCTGTCAAGGCAAGGCAGAATTCGCAACTTTGGTCGATTTGCCAAAATCAGCCAAATTTAATTGCTCCTATTCACTTGGACACCTCAGAGGATTGAATCTAAAGGGGACAATCACTGAGCCAAGCCTCCAAAGTCCATGGAACAAGAAATAGCATGTTGAACCTAGAATGGCCAAAATAGGGACAAGACTTCAAATTTGGAATGAGGCATTCAATGGAACCATCAAGGTGGCATGGACTGAGCCATTCTCATCTGAAATCAGTCAAGACTTATCCAAGACCAAGGGAACCAAAGCTCTGTGCCCTAACCTCTAGTCAATGGCTAGAGGAGACTTGGATTTTCATTTGCCAACATTGGCCAAACCTACTTACCAGCTACCATGCACTATTCCTTGCAAAACAAACTTGCTCTACTATAAATAGAGCTCAATTGTGGTCAGTTTGAGTACACCAAAGCCATCTAACAGATGCTTTCCTCAAAATCTCTTCTTTCACTCCAATTTTGCCTTCTAAGGCAAGTCACTATCGGGTTTTGAGTTTGAGAGCAATTCCAATCAAACCAATCACTCATACACCTCACATACATCACATATGAGCTGATCAAACACTTAGATTACTTCTGAAACATCAATTTCACAAAATCACCAGCTGGTTGCTCAAGGTTTTAACCAAAGTGCAGCTGAGGTACCACAAAATGATCCAGCCAATTTCAATCAAGTCCAACCACCCAAACACAATCCATAGGGTGTAGGGAAGCTGTTCAGATCATCACCACTCATCTGTAACACCTCTGGATCAAAAATCACTTTGAATTTGCTGTCACGACCTAAAGGTAAGCACATGCTTGGGCATCTCTCAATCTATGCATATTTCCTCGCACAATAATTTGGCCATATGTTCATAATCATGCATGGAATGTTTTCCCTCAATTAATTGCATTGTTTGAATCGTGTATCAAAAATCCTAGCCTTCATGCAGAAATTAGGGTTCTTGAGGTCTCTTCGTGATTTCTTGTTGTATGTTTAATTTAAATGAAATTAAAGTACATAGACATGATCGTGAGGTTGAGACGAGCATAATGATATGTGGATTGCATGATATGATTACGTATTCATGGAGATTGGATAGAAAATGCAAATCTGAGAAACCAAAACATGCGCGTGTTCTTCAGCTTGTTCTTGGCGCCATTTTTGAATAATTCAAATATTTGAATTTTGTGATTTTGTTTAATTGATTCAAAAATTAATTTCTCTCTGAGTTTTAATGATTTTGAGTTGATTCTTTTTTTTAATAATTCACAAAAATGTTAAAATATTTTATTTTATCAAAAAATCCCAAAAATATTATTTATTTCATATAATTGATATTTTTGCAAAGAATTAATATTTTAATTGTTTTTGACATTTTAAATATTTTTTCTACATTGATTTTGCAACTTTTAATGCTTTCTAATTATTTTGTAGGTCAATACTTAATTTTTGAAGCATTAATCCAAGATCACAATTTGTTTTCCATGTGTTAAACAATTTTTTATCATTTTAATTGAATTTTTATTCAATTAAATACATTTTGAAAACAAATTAGGGTTTTGGATTAATTCAACCCTCATAAATCATTTTCAAAACTCTTGGGCCTCTTGAGAGAGTGTAAGACCCATCCCCCTTGTACAAAAACTTTTTGGGGCCTCACTCATTGTATAAGTCCCTCTGTATAAGTAAACGGCGCGATCGTCGCCCGTTTAAAAATAAAAAATCATCTGGGCCTCTCCTTGAGCTATAAGACCCATTCAAAACACTTTGGGCCTCTATTAGAGTGTAAGACCCAATCCCCCTTTTAACCAAAACATTTTGGGCCTCACTTATTGTATAAGTCCCTCTGCGTTAAAAGAAAACCTCGGCGCGATCGCCATTTTTAAACGAAAAATTATTTGGGCCTACCCTCGTGTTATAAGCCCCACTCTTTTCTTTAAACCTTTTTGGGCCTCTTGAGAGAGTGTAAGACCCATCCCTTTGTACATAAAACCTTTTTGGGCCCCAGTCACTTGTATAAGTCCTGCTGTACAAAGTCAAACAGTGCGCTCACTGATAAAACCCTGGGCCTCTCCTTGACCTGTAAGCCCCAAATCTTTCTTTTTCAAAGCACTTTCTCCTTTGATTTTGAATATACTGTTGTTTTCAATCTTTCTTTGTTGAACAACTAACCAAACAACATGGAAGCACTCCAACCGAGTAAGTGGTTATCGCTTTCGTTTACTGCTTTCATATTATAAACTGTATTGTGGGGCTGCTCACTGTAAGTCTCCTTTCATAAACTCATATCTACTGTGTAATAATAGTATAGATATTTCGAGTTTCCCCGGCAACTACGTCTAGCACTAGGTAAAGCCGTTTCATTTATTCGTAGAAATAGACGCCTAGATCCCTAATAGGAGCACCAGATACAGTCTTCTCTTCGGCTGTCCTCCTTAGGAATCGTCAAGAAGCTCTACTCCCCAAGATGAATGTATTCTCCGTGAATGGCATCTTTGAGTTTCTTCCAAATTCTTGAACTTTTCCTGACTTGATCTATTCCTTGTGGATAGGTTGCCTTGAATGTCTCGGGGTTTGGGTACCCACTACGGTCATAATCTTGGACCTTAACTAAGGAACCCTCTTTAAAAGCTAAAAGTCGCTGGATAGTAAACCTCGCACGTTTACCAGTGGTTTTTATCTTTAAAAGAGTTATCTCTCCTAATGGAAAGGATATGATAGACCCACGGGCTTCTTAAAAGCATCGGCCTCCTCTTGGGCATTATTCAAGGACACTACGGCTTCTTAGAAGTATTCACAGCCTCCTCTTAGGCTTCGTATAATGATCTCTTCCTCCGGGAATGATAGCCTCCTCTTGGGCTTCGTACAAGGACCCGTCGGCTTCTTAAAAGTTTCCAGCCTCCTCTTGGGCTTCGTACAAATTGTCCCGACGACCTCCTAGAGGTATAGGAACAGAACCTAGTCATCCTCATAGAGCAGTCCTTTCATAGAGTCTACTACTGTTTCTCAAAGCATAGTACAAAAGATAAAACTCTAGATTTGGACAGTCTAACTTCCTTGAGTCTCAAAGACATTCTCAAGTGACCCCTTCGTTAAATAGGAAGGAAACCCGCAGACTCGGACAGTCTCAATACCCTTTGGATTTCCCATTTCCTCAAAGAGAAGGAAATATCCCTGATCCTCAAATCAAATCCCTGAGTACAGTGTTGCTCATATAAGAACTGATTTTCTCTTTTAAAATCAGTATATTGGATCTGTCACTCAACTGAAACAAACCTTTAGCCTCCATCTCGGGCTTCGTACGAGATACAAAAACACTCTCTTGTTGAGTATAAAAAATTCTCCTATTGAGTCAACCCTTTTTGCCTCTCTCTCGGGCTTTGTACGAGACACACAAAGGCTCCCTCGTTGAGTCAAACAAACAATAGCCTCTATCTCGGGCTTCGTACGAGACACAAAGACTCTATCGTCGGGTCAAAAACTTTTAGCCTCTCTCTCGGGCTTTGTACGAGACACAAAATAGCCTCCTCTTAGGCTTTGTATAATGATTTTCCTAGCGGAAATTAGCCTCCTCTTAGGCTTTTGTATAAGAAAACCACTGGTTGATCCAATCAACCTTTTAGCATCAAAGTTGTGCCTCGTTCACAGTACACAAACATCAACAACTCCTTTCCCTTCATCTAATCGCTGTAAGCGGCAAGCCTCTGGATCATCTATATCCACGCCACTGTCCCTCTTTTAGCATGAGAAATTCCTAAGGAAAGATGGCATTGCTCTACACTGAGTTAAAGTCTTCTCCTTCAGGTTAAAACCCTTTCTTCGGAAATTATGGCATTGCTCGGATCCGCGTATCCCAGTTAAAGTAATTCTCCTTCTCCCTCTTTAGAGATGACAAATTCTCTCTAAAGTCGAGGTCTTTCAGCTTCACGTCTTGGGCTTTGAACAAGACACAAATAGACCTTTCAGCTTCACATCTTGGGCTTTGAACAAGATACAAACCACCTTTCGCTTCACGTCTTGGGCTTTGAACAAGACACCAAAACACCCATTTCCTCCCATAGAATAGGAGGAACTACGAACGCTCTGATTTCCCTGTTTCGGTAAACGGGAATACGTAGGCATAAGATCGAAAGAAAATATCTTAGCGAGCGCAATCAACAAAAAACCCAAATCCCATATCTCCATCAATCAAAAGCAGTAATTCAAAAAGCATCAGTCCTAACATCCTAATCCTTATTCCCCACCAGAAACCTTCTGCCCAGGTAAAAAAAGAAAGAAAACAGTATTGGCAAAAATACAAATAACCAGTACAAAGGCCCCCCCACATTGATAGCATTCGTAACCTAACAGACCGCTGTTTAAACTCAGTATGCAAAGCAGGGTTAATTGGAGACATCTATTTCCCTTCCTTATTCAGCTCACAATAGGATAAAAAATGAATCGACCTGTAGTCAAAGCTCAAACCGCAGAGAGCGACCAGTGCTTAAGAACCGCGTCCAAAATCGCTCGCTACACCTAAGATCCCTTTTCATTTTGCATAGCATCTTTAGGTCATGCGGTCTTTGTGTGCGTGCTTTATTACTAACCAGCTTGCGCAGGTACTTTAAATTCAGGAGTAGATGATACTATCCTCATAGTCAAGCATTTCAGGGTATAACCATTCTGATTCAAGGATCCTAGAGTTTCCCATTGGTTTGAATCTTCAACTGGTCTTTCTTAGATTATGTCATGAGCATCTTCTATCAAGGTTGTCCTCTTCAATATTCCTTCAAGAGCCTCTGTGTATGTCTAAAGAAAATTAGAGTTTTCCTTCCATTGGTGTTAAATGCGGTCATGTGGAAGCTAGTCGGGGTTTTATGGCAACTTACATTTTCAAGTGGCATCCTTATCTCCGAAGATCATCAAGTAAGGAGAGTCACCAAGAATTTGAAAGATGGATTGCTAGAAATGCGAGTCATAGGAGGATGCGGGTACCTAATGTTCAAAATGCCATTATTCTTTCAAGTACTTGTTACTCACGAAGTAAGTTGTTTGTGGTTAGTATATTTGAAATTATGAGTTTCTTTGAGTTAAAGATGATTTGAAAAAAAAAGCGTCCAAATAATATCATAAAGTCCAATATGAGTTCAAAAGTCCCAGATCGTCAAGTATCAACCATATGGGGATGGAAGATTCACGCATACAATTATTAGGATGTTATATCATGGAATTCTATCACTTCGGCATGCTGATACTTTAAGTCCAATCATATCATCGATGTGTGTGGTTCTAATATTTATGATTATGCAAAGTGTGGTCACATGTTGGATGCTGAAAGTTATTAAAATCTACGCCTTACAATGTTTGTGTATCGTGGGACACTCTGCTTCACTAGAAATTCACAGTCACGACTTGAGAAGAGTATTTTGATACAAAATGCCAATTGTCAATGTACATAGAGAGGCCACACTCAAGGCGTGCCTCATATTTCGTGAATAACTTGATTCATATTTTAAATTCCATATTTACAAAACAAAGGTTTCTTAAATCCTACAACCAGATTGAAGTAATTCTAAAAGTTTGAAGAAGTGTTTGGAATCTGCCAAGGAGTTCGCTCAGCTGTTCACTAATTACTTCACATTGCCTACATGATAAGGATATTGTAAAAGGTGTTGTGGAAAGATTGCTTGTCGCAGCTAGTACTCACAATTCTCATATTTGAACACCTGCAACAATAATACCATATAATAAAGACTTTTAGGCATTTTGAAAGATTGAAGATAATGCCAACATTCACAAATTTAAAGATGCGGTTGCATACCAATTTTGATCAACTCAATTCCATCACCGACGGCCAAAGAACAGCGCCCAAGCTTGCTAATGACACCCTCATCGAGTCGATAACCATTGCAATCGGGTTCCTTTCCGGTCATAGTGGCAAAACCTGAATTTCATTCAGAGACACATAATTGGGATTACTATTTCAGCAGCAATGACTTGAATTCAACACAACCTCATTTTAGCTGACCTTTTCCCTGCCGGCAATATGTGATGGCCATTGCTTCGCAACCTTCAAACCCACTTGAACAACATCGCATGCAACAATTTCATATCATCACTATCTTGCACCCACTGCCAAATCACTCTTACACCATGATTCAACATCAGTGCCCCTCAAACAACCTGCAAGATAGCAAGTGTTCATTGAGTCACTATTAGGTCGGTGCGCGAGAAGGAGAAAAACAAGACATCCACAAAATCAATAGAGACTATGTTCATAAGACAGATCACGGTAGCTAACATTACCATTCCATAATAGCCACAACAGGATGATTTTATCACCTAGTCAATCATGCAAGAATTCATCACAGTGAACACTACAGGACTTGTCGGAAAGAGTACGAATGACAAACCATGTACATGGAAAAGAATGGTCAGAGTCATTGGATTTGCTTACAGTTCGAACTTGGTGAAACCACCTCCTTGGATGTAATGGTAGCACACACACCCAAAGTAAGCTTCAAGTCACTTAGATCCTTTACTTCTTGAATCATCAGCTCATTTTGTTCCAACTACTAGTGACATTGTTCCGACAACTTTAACCGAAGAAAGGCCTATACATTGGATTTTACACCAACTTCATCCTGGCACAGCCTTCTAACGAAGCTCACCACAATCTTGATCTGACGCCTATTAAGATCACAAGCGAAGGTTAAATCATGGAATGCTTAAGTTAGTAGCGAGGAACATGCAAGCTAGCCTACCATACGGGAGAAATTCCAACTGTGAGAACTCAAACCACAACCCAATGTCAAGCTCCCTCTCTAAGCCTCAACTCCAAGTTTTTGCCATGGTCGAACAGCTCTAAAATGTGCAAATGAAAAGGAAGTGATTAAAAAATGTGGAAAGAGCAATATCGTCAAATAGCTAAAACATGCCGCAAATCACAAGGAAACCATCATTAAAATTTCAAAAAAACACGGTTAAACATGGTGCACCTAGAAAAGAAAATCAGTAAGATCTCCGTCATTAAATCAAACATTCAAGGAGATTGAATTGAGTAAAGAGACTGAGGTGTTGTTCAGACATGTTTTGAACCGAAATGGAAGATTATTGAATTAAATATCACACTGTCAAGGGGCAAGGATTTTCAAGCTTCCAATACAAATCATTCTAAATTAAAAGAAATATATATCATCATCAAATGTTTCAAAGACATGTCCAAACAGGATCAGACAAAAAAGGAAATACAATGATACTAATTCATCACAAGATCAGCCATGTGATTTTTGCCAAGACAAGAAACTTTAAACCTGATCAACGTCATTCAATACAAATCATGAGGTTTATTTCCTTTGAGCCTATAAATTGGAATAACTACGCTCATGAGAGGAGAGATATCATAAACCAATTGACCCCAAACCAATACACCAAATCGTTCACCAATTCAGTTCATATAACATTCCAATCACAAGATCCTTCATAATAACCAATCCATATACCACAAAAAAAAACGTCCAAGTACAAAATCACACACCAGGAAATCATCCACAAAGGCCATACATCAACACATTCACACCGATACGCATTTCAGGAAAGGAGAAGGGCGATCCAACACACACAAGAAGAAGTCATCACAAATTGCAGAAAGTATCCCATTTCACACCCATACACACCAACTCAGAACAACCACAACATGATTCAAAAAAGAGCTGAAGCAGCAGAAAAAACTCACCGAGATTCATGAGGGACTCATCACGCAGAGGAGGAGAGTAAGAGAACGTCCCTGATTGAAGATCTATAGGAGGGCCAATCGCATTTCGCTTCCAACCGTCGCCATCCTTTCCTTTCTTCCTTTTCCTTTTTGCCTAATCAAAAATCAACATAGTGAATTGGGGTATTGGGCTTGCTGGGGTTAGGGTTTGTTTGGTTTGGTTTGTTCGATCGAGAGAGAAAAATGGAGATGAGACGAGGGTGACGGCGAGGATTAGGGTTTCAGAACCCTATTTTGAGAGAAGATGAAGAAACGAGAGTGCTTTCTCTCTTTCTTCCTTTTTGTTTGGCGAACTATCCTGTACACGGGCACACACGATACACCACCATGCACCCTTTATTACTTGCGTGAGATCACATTTTCACACATCCAATGGCTATGATCTGAGGGTCCGCGATGGACCCTCTCCCCTTTGTGCGCATAGAATCTCTCCATTTAATATTCTGTTTTATCTAATTTAACCCTTTTTTATAACTCATAAAGATTCCCCTTTTTAAAAATAATAATTAGATTTTACTAAATAACTTTTTTAATAAAATATAATTTCTTCATACTCTAAAAATATCACTTTTTTAATAAAATATAGTCTAAGATTTATTAATTAAAAAATTTAGTAAAACCATTTTTTTTTAATTAGTAAAATCTTTTAAAAAAAAAATCCTTTTACTAAAAATAATAAAATAAAAGTCCTTTTTTTTAATAATTTCATATTAATAAATTCATTTTTTCCTTAAATAATTAAAATTTGTTTTATATAACAAAAAATAAATATAGAACTTCTCAACCTTTTTTTTATAAAAAAAAAAGATAACTTCTTTCTTATATCTAAAATATCGCTCTTTTATAAAATATAACCTTAAAAATTTTATTAAGTAAAACCTTTTTAAAAACTTTTTTTTTAAATTAGTAAACCTTTTTAAAATAATGGAAACCTTTTACTACAATACTAAAACCAATTTTTTTTTTATTAATAAGAAAACTCTTTCTTTATTTCTTTTTTCTATTTTCTTTTCTTTCTTAATTAACTTTTATCTTAAAAGAAATAAAAAAACAATAAAACCTTTTTACTAAGATAATATTTAAAAACCTTTTAAGAAACCTCTAACCTTAAATTAGATATTAATCTCTAAAACATGATTCTCGAATAATAAACCTCTTTAACATCAAAACTCTCTTAAAATCCTTCGCGCTAAATCGTACGCTTGAGTGACGTGGATCAAGACCTTAGTTGATATCATGCTTTGTGTGTTTCTTGGTATATGATGTATGCATGTTTTTGTCAAACCTTTCAAAACATTAAAAAATCTCGATCCAACGTCGAGTCCACTTTTATACCCATGTAAGTCGATCGCCTTAGGGCATCGCATTCAACCTACCGATCACAAGACACAAGTCTAGCATCACTTTGCTAGCACCCTCACCTAAATAACAATAATTTAATTGCATAAATATCCAAGGGAAAATCCCATGCATGATAACCATGTTATTGTGCATGGTGCATATCATTTGCATTCATAATCGACACCCTTAAGTTAAGACTATTAGACAACTTAGGATAGATTTCCTAGGTTAGTCCCCCCATAATTTTGATTTTTTAATCAAACTTTAGCCCACCTAATTCTCCACACAAGAGAATTAGATGTTAATCATCTCAAAGAAAGTGACATATAATCCCATACCCCACAAAATACAAACATTTTCAAAACTGTGGTGGTCTTTCTTAAGATGATGACTCATCTTCTTTTCCTAAACCCTTAAAAGCCTTAGCAAAACAGATAACAAAAACAAATAACATAATAAAATCAAGAGGTTCCTGTAGAGTACTACAGATATCTAGGATGCTAACACCTTCCCTAGGTATAACCAACCCCCGAGCTTAGAATCTTAGTGCATTTGCATTGCATTATGGGTATTCGATTTTTTCTCCCTTCCCTTGGATAAAATCAAAGACCGGTGGTGTAACGCCCAAATATTTAATTATTTATTTAATTGGATATTTATTTAATTGTTGTGAATTATTCGGTTGATTTTGGTGTTGCGGCGAATTAAGTCGTTAAGTCGGAATTTTTAAGTTGGTAAGTCGGAGAAATAATATTAGAAATAATATTAAAGTCGCGGAATAATATTAGTAGTAATATTATCGTAGTTGGAGTGTGTTCGGTTAAGTGGACTTGGTCTCGTGTCGGAATTAGTAATTTAAGGGGTGTTTGCTTTAGGCCCAATAGATATTATAATTGAGTATTATTATTTTAATAAAACAAAGGAAACAAAAGAAATAGAAAGAGGGAAGTTAAGGTCATCATTTAGTGGAAGTGGAAGAGAAAAGAAGAACGTGAGAGAAGAAGAAGTTGCGAGAGAGAAACCGCTGCCGGTGACGAATTTCCGGAACCCGATCGATCGTCGAGCTGCCTTCAATCCAAGGTAAGGGTGGGTTCGATTATTATAACTGGGTTATGATGATTGATATGTAGGGTTGGGGCTATATGGATTTCTACTATCTGTGTTGAATTTGTGGTGTTGATTCTGATAAACTTACAGTGGCCTTTGGTGAAATCGTGTTGAATATAAATTGTGTATATTACTGTTGTTGATATTGTGTTGCGTGGGATTTAATGGTTGGGGTATGGTGTGATTGGGTTATTGAATCGAAGCATGCATTTTTGTTAGAAAGTGAGGTAATCTGGGTAAAAAAAAATATAGCAGGTATGAATGTATGAAGGAAGCTGGGACGTCCTATGCCTTGAAAAGAAAAAAATATATATATAGGTGCTAGGGGGCGGATGTCTCATGCCTCCAAAAAGAAAAGGAACTTGAGGCGGGGGCCTCAAGAAGTGGGGGTGGGCGCCTCCAAAAAAAAAAAAAAAAAAAAGGAACTTGAGGCGGGGGCCTCAAGAAGTGGGGGTGGGCGCCTCCAAGGGCTATTTGGGTCCGGATTTTGTTTGGTGTTGTTGCCACTGTGGGATTGCAATGATTCGTTTGTTTTTTTTTAACAGTATATTGGATTAATAAAGTAACCTTACATTACTAATTAGCGTATTAGGAATAGAATGGAGCAAATAAAGTATTATGTTCTCCAATGATTTGTATAGCAGAAAAATAATAGGTTTATCAATAATTCATGTAGCAGAAGCTTCACAATTGTTGACAGAAAATGAAACCAATAGCAGAAGCAGAATGATGTGTAAATTGTCATGACAGAAGCTTGGAAACTATTTTAATTGGCAGCAGTAATAGTAATAGAATTTTCCAATAAAACTGGTATTAGTAACAGAAGTTAAAAACAACACAGTTTAGTCGGTTTAGGCGAAAAAACTAGTTGTCCGGAATTTAACGGAAATTGTCGGGGTAAGTCGGGTAACTTAGTAGGTGGCTTTGGTTGAATTGTTTGGTTGAAATTATGTTGAAAAAGTGGAATTTCAGGTACAGCAGTTGAGTTTTAATATTGTTCCGGTACACGGACGAATTTTAAGTTGAAGGCGTAATAGCCAAAGTTGATTAAGATGTTTATGTCAAAAAATTGCTTTGTTGTTTAAGTTGATTATGTTGTGGAAGTTGTTGAGTTGTTTATGTTGATGTTAAAGTTGTAGGTCGTATGACCAACGTTGATGTATATAAGTTGTAGGCCTATGGCCAAAGTTGAATCGTGTTGAATTAAAGTTGTTATGCGGTTGTTATATGTTGTTCGGAGTTGGTTGCCGTTTTATGTTGAGTCGTTGCATCATGGCATTTGCATTTTTGTCGGAGCGTTGCTCACACCACGTTGGCCTGGATTGGCACCTGTTTAAGTTGGCCTTGATGGCACCACATTGAAGGCTTATGCCTTGTTGAAATGCCTCGATAACCTGGCATATGTTTAAGTTGGGAGTTTTACTCCGATGGTACCACATGCATGTGCATAGTTGCGTCACATTTTGATTCATTGTGAAGTTGCTGTTGTTCTTGATTCGTGGTTGTTGTGAAGTTGCTGTTGTTGTGAAGTTGTTGCTTGTTATAAGTTGTTGTTGCTATGTCTTGTTGCTTGAGATAAATTACTAATGTCGTGAGATGATGTTAGATATGTTGTTATTACTATAATTTGCATCTTTTATATAAGTTGTTGGCATATGTAGTTATTTGTTGTCAATACAAGTTGGGGTTGCTATTAAGTTGCTTATTTCTGGTTGTTGCATGACTGTCGTATGAAGCGGTGGAATTTATATGATTATAATCTAGCATGTTAATTATCATATTTTGTTTATAATATTCGATATCTCACCCCTTCTGTAATGATGTTACCTATTATGGGTAACTGAGCAGGTACTCAAGAATAGCTGCAGAAGTTGAGGTATAATGTGAAGTCTTAGATGCTGTTAGCTCGAGTTGGTCTTGCTCTGATACGTAGCACTCGGGGGGATGAATAATTGTTGTTTATTTGTTGTTATTGTCTTAGTAGTTTAATCTTAAATTGTTGTTATTAAAGAATTGTTGTTTCAAAGTTGTTTTGAGTTGGACATGAGGTTATGTCATTACAAGTTGAATTATGTGAAGTCGCTTATTAATAAAAGTTGTTTTGTTTTCAAAAGGATAATTCAGGTTGTTATCAGTTCATCCGAATCAGTGTTATGTATCTGAATTATTTACGATTAATATGAAGTTGCTTTCTGTTGAAAATGTGACATCCTGTTTATGTTGAAGAATTTTTGAAATGAAAACTCTGATTTTATTACTTATCCGCCGGGTAGAATTGGGGTGTTACATTAGTGGTATCAGAGCAGGTCGGTCTGTCCGGCCAATGTTGCCTAATGTTGTTTGTCCCTTAGTACTCGACATGTGTGTGAAACACTGTCGGTACTTGTTTGTTAGTTTCTAGTTGTTGTCTGCAGTTGTTGGTTTGAAACAAGTGGGGGAGAGACTTGTCTCCCGGACGTGTTGTTAGTATGTAGAAGTTGGTTCAAGGTGATGTTGATTGTAAGAGTGCAAATGTCGTCGAAGCAATGTTGTTGCGAACCGGCGAGAGTATGGACTCATGAATTCGTATCGGTCGAGTTCGAGGTGTGTGTATATTATGGAGGGTGAATTGATTGAGATTAAGGAATTATCCCAAAGGAAATGATAAGTTGGTGGATTAATTCGGTAAGTTGTATATCTTGAGTATAGTTGGCTTAAAGTTGAGTGATTTTCGTAGTTGGACGAAAAGGAGGATGTTGGTAGATCTTGGAAGCAAGAGAGGGAAATGGAACTTATGTTCATCAACCTCAAATTCTGGTTTGTGATTTTGGAGCAGCTGCCAGTAAACGAGGTATAACTTTTGACTCGGGATTCGGATGGAAGCGGTTCTGGACTTTTTGGAAAGCTTACGAAATTCCCTACAGTTTGTATACTAGGTTTGCCTTCAGGAGGTTTGTGAAGAGGGAGAAAGGTGCATTTTATTGCTTGGGTCTGATGCTGATTTTTGGAAAATTCTGCATACGGAAATTCTGAACCAGTCCCGTTGTGTAGCTGATAACTTTTTACTCGTAAGTCGGATTTACGCGATTCTTGAAGCTCTGAAAGCTACACAAAATTCTCTTCATTTTGGAATATGATTTTGTGATTGGGAGATCTGTATTGAAGGAGATACATATGGTTGAAGTTGAGCGACATTTGCTAAAAAAATTTGGAAGGATGAAAACAAGTGTGGAATATTATTAAGAATAAAGTGTTGGTATTTGTAAGATGTGACTGTATCGGAGAATACTTGGAGATGCAACTTATGTTGAATGAGGATGATTAAGACGATGATGTTAAGTAAAGGTAATGTTGAAAGAAATGTGAATGTTGATTTGTGTTGCTAAGAACTTTCACCTTGGTTGAAAGTTGTAATTGGAGCAACCTGAATTTGATCGTTGTCAATGTTGTAGCGATTTCGGTGTTGGAAAAAAATATTTAAAGTCGTGTTGTACCATGAACGTGCATAAGAGGATGCGCAATGGATTTTGAACGTTTTTGTATCGTTGACGAAGTTGAAACTAAAGAAACTAAGAGTGGCATTGGTAAGCCTTAGAAAGTTGGCGGAGCATTAGGCTTACGGACTTTGGGCACAAGTTGAAGTACGCTATTGGGTTGGGTACTGATGATTTATTTCACCGTTATGGTTGTCGGCTGTCTATTGACAAATTGAGGAACTGATCACCCTTAATCTATTGTTGATAGTAGACGGAATCATAATTGATGGATAGATGTGTCGTGCCAACTAGTATAGTATGTACGTTGAATTGGTCAAAGTCAAGCCAAGTGCTTGAAGGTTGTTTTGCTGATACAAGTTCATATGTTAGAATATTAGTTGAATTTAAGGATGACAGCACGAAGCTGTGTTTGATTGATGAGTAGTATGGGGACTCACAGTCGAGTTCTAGATAACTTGAGTCGTTGTTTGTGATGAAGCGATTGGCTAGTATGCCTTAAGGTGTATGTATGGAGTATGAAGCGTATCTTCCATATTTGTTGGATGAGTTGGAACTGGTGTTTGTTGCAAATGTTTTGAGCTGTTGTAAAATCAGAGGAAGAACGCGTAGAATATTTGAAGGTTGAGTTGTGATTACTAAAAGAAGTTAAATTATAAGTTGATTGGTAAAAGTGGAGTTTTGGTTGGTAAAGATGATTGATCTTGTTGAATTTAAGTGGACACAGGTGTCAAATGTTGTTGTAATGTTGTTATGCGCCTGAGGTGATTTTGGGAACTATGTTGATAAAAGATAGTAAAGTTGTAATTTATGTGTGGTGTTAACGGGGAGATCCCGAAGAGTTAAGTCGAAAGTCTTGGTATTATGTCGATTTTGATGATTGGAAGTTGGAGGTCAACTGAGTAGAGTTAGTACCTTGAAAGTAATCAGAGTGCGCAGCGAACGCGTAGTGTATTGCGGTTGTTCAGACGTGAATTATACCGATGTTGATATTTGGTTACGTTGATGTTGTGTTTAAGTTGGTATTCTTAAGTTGTTGTGTTCTGGTTCTTAAACCGGTAAATTCTTAAGTTGGTTACTTCTTGTGTTGCGATGTTAGTTGCCAATTGCATCACTTGGGTAATATTCGCGTTGTTGTCGCCGTTGAGGTTAAGAACCGTTGTTCGTGCTATATGTAGAGTTTCCTTGCGAGGGCGAGATTTGATTACTCAGAAGAATTAAGTTGTTGGAATAGTCGTGTCAGAATAATGTGTTTCTCGTAAACTTCACGGAGTCTATAATGATGTTATTATGGTTGTTGGTGATGGGGAGTTGTGCGCATATTCGTGAATTAAGCTGTTAAGTCGACGTTATAATTTTTCTCTCTTTGTCATGATGTTGTTGTTGGTTGCTGTAAGTAAGAAGTAATATTTCATGATATGACGAAGTTGATTTTGTTGGCTATGTTGATGTCACTATAAGAGTGATACGACGATATGAAGTAGAGTTGTGGATATTTTGTTGATAATTGACAAACGTTTGTAGATGGGAATGAGATTGTGTATGAGTCTGAGTGTCGAAGATGTTGATAGGATGACGATGTGATGTTGTATATCCAAGCATAAGTGTGTTGTGGTTGTTACTACGGTGAAAGTTGACGTGCCTAGATATTGTTGAAGTGGTTGTTAGTTATTAACGATTTTGTCGTGAAGATGTTGAATGATTAGCAAGTGAGTTTGGATTTAAATCGTATTGAGTTTTGTTATGTCAGAAAGTAATGATCGAAGTGTTGCAAAATGCGACTTGAGGATCCGGGAGTTGGATGCGGAATTTGCGTTAAGAGTAGTAGTATCGAGGAGATTTTCGAGGATGAAAATATTCTAAGTGGGGGAGAGTTGTAACGCCCAAATATTTAATTATTTATTTAATTGGATATTTATTTAATTGTTGTGAATTATTCGGTTGATTTTGGTGTTGCGGCGAATTAAGTCGTTAAGTCGGAATTTTTAAGTTGGTAAGTCGGAGAAATAATATTAGAAATAATATTAAAGTCGCGGAATAATATTAGTAGTAATATTATCGTAGTTGGAGTGTGTTCGGTTAAGTGGACTTGGTCTCGTGTCGGAATTAGTAATTTAAGGGGTGTTTGCTTTAGGCCCAATAGATATTATAATTGAGTATTATTATTTTAATAAAACAAAGGAAACAAAAGAAATAGAAAGAGGGAAGTTAAGGTCATCAGTTAGTGGAAGTGGAAGAGAAAAGAAGAACGTGAGAGAAGAAGAAGTTGCGAGAGAGAAACCGCTGCCGGTGATGAATTTCCGGAACCCGATCGATCGTCGAGCTGCCTTCAATCCAAGGTAAGGGTGGGTTCGATTATTATAACTGGGTTATGATGATTGATATGTAGGGTTGGGGCTATATGGATTTCTACTATCTGTGTTGAATTTGTGGTGTTGATTCTGATAAACTTACAGTGGCCTTTGGTGAAATCGTGTTGAATATAAATTGTGTATATTACTGTTGTTGATATTGTGTTGCGTGGGATTTAATGGTTGGGGTATGGTGTGATTGGGTTATTGAATCGAAGCATGCATTTTTGTTAGAAAGTGAGGTAATCTGGGTAAAAAAAATATAGCAGGTATGAATGTATGAAGGAAGCTGGGACGTCCTATGCCTTGAAAAGAAAAATATATATATATATATAGGTGCTAGGGGGCGGACGTCTCATGCCTCCAAAAAGAAAAGGAACTTGAGGCGGGGGCCTCAAGAAGTGGGGGTGGGCGCCTCCAAAAAAAAAAAAAAAAAAAAGGAACTTAAGGCGGGGGCCTCAAGAAGTGGGGGTGGGCGCCTCCAAGGGCTATTTGGGTCCGGATTTTGTTTGGTGTTGTTGCCACTGTGGGATTGCAATGATTCGTTTGTTTTTTTTTTTAACAGTATATTGGATTAATAAAGTAACCTTACATTACTAATTAGCGTATTAGGAATAGAATGGAGCAAATAAAGTATTATGTTCTCCAATGATTTGTATAGCAGAAAAATAATAGGTTTATCAATAATTCATGTAGCAGAAGCTTCACAATTGTTGACAGAAAATGAAACCAATAGCAGAAGCAGAATGATGTGTAAATTGTCATGACAGAAGCTTGGAAACTATTTTAATTGGCAGCAGTAATAGGAATAGAATTTTCCAATAAAACTGGTATTAGTAACAGAAGTTAAAAACAACACAGTTTAGTCGGTTTAGGCGAAAAAACTAGTTGTCCGGAATTTAACGGAAATTGTCGGGGTAAGTCGGGTAACTTAGTAGGTGGCTTTGGTTGAATTGTTTGGTTGAAATTATGTTGAAAAAGTGGAATTTCAGGTACAGCAGTTGAGTTTTAATATTGTTCCGGTACACGGACGAATTTTAAGTTGAAGGCATAATAGCCAAAGTTGATTAAGTTGTTTATGTCAAAAAATTGCTTTGTTGTTTAAGTTGATTATGTTGTGGAAGTTGTTGAGTTGTTTATGTTGATGTTAAAGTTGTAGGTCGTATGACCAACGTTGATGTATATAAGTTGTAGGCCTATGGCCAAAGTTGAATCGTGTTGAATTAAAGTTGTTATGCGGTTGTTATATGTTGTTCGGAGTTGGTTGCCGTTTTATGTTGAGTCGTTGCATCATGGCATTTGCATTTTTGTCGGAGCGTTGCTCACACCACGTTGGCCTGGATTGGCACCTGTTTAAGTTGGCCTTGATGGCACCACATTGAAGGCTTATGCCTTGTTGAAATGCCTCGATAACCTGGCATATGTTTAAGTTGGGAGTTTTACTCCGATGGTACCACATGCATGTGCATAGTTGCGTCACATTTTGAGTCGTTGTGAAGTTGCTGTTGTTCTTGATTCGTGGTTGTTGTGAAGTTGCTGTTGTTGTGAAGTTGTTGCTTGTTATAAGTTGTTGTTGCTATGTCTTGTTGCTTGAGATAAATTACTAATGTCGTGAGCTGATGTTAGATATGTTGTTATTACTATAATTTGCATCTTTTATATAAGTTGTTGGTATATGTAGTTATTTGTTGTCAATACAAGTTGGGGTTGCTATTAAGTTGCTTATTTCTGGTTGTTGCATGACTGTCGTATGAAGCGGTGGAATTTATATGATTCTAATCTAGCATGTTAATTATCATATTTTGTTTATAATATTCGATATCTCACCCCTTCTGTAATGATGTTACCTATTATGGGTAACTGAGCAGGTACTCAAGAATAGCTGCAGAAGTTGAGGTATAATGTGAAGTCTTAGATGCTGTTAGCTCGAGTTGGTCTTGCTCTGATACGTAGCACTCGGGGGGATGAACAATTATTGTTTATTTGTTGTTATTGTCTTAATAGTTGAATCTTAAATTGTTGTTATTAAAGAATTGTTGTTTCAAAGTTGTTTTGAGTTAGACATGAGGTTATGTCATTACAAGTTGAATTATGTGAAGTCGCTTATTAATAAAAGTTGTTTTGTTTTCAAAAGGATAATTCAGGTTGTTATCAGTTCATCCGAATCAGTGTTATGTATCTGAATTATTTGCGATTAATATGAAGTTGTTTTCTGTTGAAAATGTGACATCCTGTTTATGTTGAAGAATTTTTGAAATGAAAACTCTAATTTTATTACTTATCCGCCGGGTAGAATTGGGGTGTTACAGGTGGTGACATTAAAAATGCGATCCTAGTTAACAAATAACTATGGTATCCAATTTTCACCGCGACAACCATCAACGGTCCACCTCAAAATGAAATACTACACGACCAGAGGACGAGTAGTGACGATGCACGGGGACATCGACGCAGCCAGAAGATGCTTCAACGCCGCCATCAAAGGCCTGAGTTCCATCGGCCCCAAACCCAAGATCGTGGCCAAGCCACCCCAGGACGCCGAACAGGTACCTCTCCTGCGCATCAACGCGGTCGAGCTCGACAGCAGGTTCCCAAGCGAAGCCGACGAAGACGGGGCAAAAGACCTCGACCTCCAGGCGGAAAACAACGGGCGGCCTCTCTACCCAACACGCCCCATCCCGGACGGTGACTTTGAGCTCGTAGCCCTCGGGGACGATCCAGATCGTAACGTGAAGATTGGCACAGGGATCCCCGACCTGGCAAAGAAGCAGCTGAAGGCATATCTAAGGGAGAACGTTGATCTCTTCGTGTGGAGAACGCTGAAGGCATGCCTGGCCTCGACCCCGAGGTGGCTTGCCATCAGCTCGCAGTAGATCCGGCCGCTAGGGCTATAGCACAACGTAGGCGTAAGCAGTCTCCCGAAAAAGCGGAGGCTGCCGAAAAAGCTGTAAAAGACCTCCTAGAGGCAAATTTTATTTCGGAGGCCAAATACACGACCTGGCTGTCCAACGTTGTACTTGTTAAAAAAAATAATGGAAAATGGAGGATGTCCGTTGATTATACTGATCTTAACCGGGCTTGCCCGAAGGACTGTTATCCCTTGCCTAATATCGACCAACTGGTCGACAATTCTGCAGGTTACAAACTACTATCCTTCATGGACGCTTACTCAGGATACAATCAAATTTCCATGGACAAGGTCTACAAATAACACACGGTCTTCATGACCGCGTCGGGCAACTACTACTACAACGTAATGCCCTTCGGTCTGAAGAACGCCGGTGCGACCTACAAACGGATGATGAACAAGGTTTTTCGGGCTGAAATCGGCGACATGCTCGAGGTCTACATGGACGACATGATCGTCAAATCCGCAGAAGAAGTCGACCACGCCGCGCACCTCAAGAAGGTGTTCGACACGGCGAGGAGAGGCCGCGTGAGGTTTAACCCCGACAAATGCACCTTCGGCGTTCGGGCAGGTAAGTTCCTCGGATTTTACCTCACAGAACGAGGAATCGAGGCCAACCCCAAAAAGTGTAGGGCTTTCTCCGAGCTCCCTACTCCAGACTCAAAGAAGTCGATACAATCATTGAACGGGATGCTCACTGCCCTCTCCCGCTTCGTCGCCAAATCCGCACAGTACACACTCCCATTTTTCAAACTTCTTTGACAAAAAGCGGAGTTTGAGTGGAGCGAGGAATGCGAGCAGGCGCTCGTCCACTTAAAACAAGTCCTATCACAACCCCCGGTCCTCTCACGGCCTGAGAACGGGGAGACACTCTTCTTGTATCTTACAATCATGAGTGAAGCAGTCAGAGCCGTCCTCATTCGGGAAACCCCGGACAGACAGAAGCCAGTTTACTTCATGAGCAAAGCCCACTAAGTCCCCGAGCTCAGATATCAGCAGATTGAGAAAGTCACCCTGGGCCTCGTAACCGCGGCCAGGAGGCTACGCCACTACTTCCTCGCCCACACCATCGTCGTAAGGACCGAACAGCCTATAAGGCAGCTCCTCGGAAGACCGGACATGGCGGGGAGGATGCTCAGGTGGTCGCTCGAGCTCGCCGAGTTTGACATCCAATACGAAGGAAGGAAAGCCCTGAAGGCACAGGTATTGGCCGACTTTGTAGCAGAGATGACTGTCCCGGAACCTTCGACCAACGGGTCGCAGAAATGGACGATCTATGTTGACAGAGCATCCAACCCGAAGGGAAGCGGGGCGGGCATCATCCTAAAAAACGAGGAAGGCATCCTGATCGAGGTATCCCTCGAACTATCCTTCCCGACGTCGAACAACCAAGCCGAGTACGAGGCCTTCCTCGCAGGACTCCGGCTGGCCGAGGACCTCGGCGCCAAGGAGGTCAAACTCTTCACCGAATCCCAGCTTGTGGCCTCGCAAGTCCGAGGAAAGTACCAAGCTAAGAACGATAGCCTCATAGAATACTTGGCCTTGGTGAAAGAAAAGATGAAAAAGTTCACCTCCGCGGAAGTAACTCACATCCCCCGCGAGCACAATTCCCGAGCAGATGTCTTGTCCAAATTGGCGAGCACAAAGAAGAAAGGCGGGAACAAATCCGTCATACAAGAAGTGCTTTCCCGCCCGAGCATCGACAAACCGACCAAGGTTTTGGACATCAACGCCATCGGGGATAGCAACTGCTGGATGACCCCGGTATATGAATACCTCATGACGGGTAAACTGCCCGAAGATCCCAAAGAAGCAAGAATGGTCAAGAGGCGGGCATGCTCGTACACTATAGTCGAGGATAATCTATAACGGCGAGGGTTCTCTATTCTCCTCCTCAGATGTGTCGAGGAGACCAAGGTCCTCGACATACTCCAGGAGATCTATGAGGGAATCAATGCGCAGCACCTCGGTGGGCGATCGTTAGCCCGTAAGGCACTTCGAGCAGGGTATTACTGGCCCACCATGCAACAGGACTCCAAGGAACATGTCAAGAAGTGCGACAGATGCCAACGACACGGGGACATGCACCTTGCTCCTCCCAACGAGCTCAGTCCATTGTCCTCCCCGTGGCCATTTGCGTGGTGGGGAATGGATATCCTCGGACCTTTCGTCTAGGGGTCGTATCAGAACAAATACCTCAACGTCGGGGTGGACTACTTCACGAAGTGGATTGAGGCGGAAGCATTGGCCAAAATCACAGCCTTTAACATACTGCGTTTCTACAAAAGAAACATCCTCGCCCGATTCGGCGTGCCTCAAGCCATTGTCACCGACAACGGAACACAGTTCACCGACAGGAACTTCCAATACTTCGTCACAAAACTAGGCACGAAGCAACACTTCACGTCGGTCGAGCACCCTCAAACGAACGGACAGGCTGAGGCGGCGAACAGGGCGATCCTCCGAGGATTAAGATGTCGACTAGGCGACGACAAACAACGGTGGGTCGAGGAGCTACACAACGTCCTCTGGGCCTACCGGACGACCCCACACTCCACAACAGGAGAGACCCTATTCCGTCTGACCTACGGAACCGAAGCGGTGATCTCCGTGGAGATCAGGGAACCCTCGAGGAGGACAGAAGCCCCCTCGATGGGGACGTGAACGACGAAGCCCTAAGGAAAGAGCTCGATTTTGTCGAGGAGACACGTTCGGGCGCTTCTCTCCGAGAAGCTTCACTTAAACAGAAAATAACACTACGTTATAACGACAAAGTTATCAAACATGATTTTCAGGTGGGCACCCTCGTCCTGCGAAGGAACCAGAAAGACTCGCGAGAAGGCAAGCTCGCCGCGAACTGGGAGGGCCTGTACCGCGTCCGCGCGAAAACGGGGACAGGAGCCTACTTCCTCGAAAATCTGCATGGGGAAGAACTTGGTCGACCATGGAACGCTGAAAAGCTAAAACAATATTACAATTAAGCACTGCCCGCGACGCACTAGCACCGCGATTACGGGGATGCGCTAAGGTACGAGCGCGACACCCCTAGACAGAACACGATGATCGAAGGTTGCGTTGTGTGTGCGCGAGGACTTTGATCCGATGGGGATACCTCAATCGAGCTCCGCCGTCGTTGTACCAATCAGGCAGAACACCCAGCTTGCGATGGGAAGTTTACGCCATGAAGCTAAGACCTCGACCGAGCTCTTAGCCTCGTTGAAGGTTGGAATACATCTCCGACCACCCGACCAGCTCTCCACGCGGTCAGGGACTATCAAGGTCGAGCAATCCCAAAGTTTTTAATACTTAGACAAAAAACAAAGTATAGCAAATGCATTAACATCACACACAATTAAAACCATGCAAACAATACTAGCAGATAAACAAAGGTACATTAAAATGGGCAGAAGCCCAGTGTACAAATATTACAATCAAAGGTCAAAAAGCCCCTGGCACGCAGGCCGGGCAAAAATATCACAATAAGTAAAAATGTCTCGCAGGCTGAACAGAACGGGGAGAAAATCCTACTCAACGGCGGTCCCTTCAGGCTACTCGGGATCATGGACCTCGTCGACTCTCATCGGTTGCACGATCTGACCGTCGACCACCTCGTAGTCGGGGTCAATCCCCTCGGTCGAAAGGTCGGGGTAGAGGACCCTAAGCTGCTCCACCGCGTTCTTGAAACCTATGCCCGCGACCACGAGATTGTCTTCCTTGGCTTCACGGAGTTTCGCTATCAATGCTGCCCGCGAAGTCAGCAACCTATCCTCTTCGGTTTCCTCCTCGGCGGGGCGGACAGCCTCCTCCAATTCAGCGTTCCTCTCCAGGAGGCGATCCCTCTCCTCCTCGACACCGGCAAGACGTTTCCGCTCCTCTTCGGCACTCTTCAGCTTTTCCTCCAGTTTCTGTTGAAGCTCGAGCTGGGTCTGGTTCTGGCTTTTGCAGTCAGCCAACTCCTTACCCACCTTCTCTATTTCAGTTGAGATGGATTGAAAACTTTCTCGCAACCTGTTCAGCTTGCTTGCGGGGCACGTCTCGTCATTCAGAACTAAGCCAGTCGCGCAAACCCGCATCACGGCAGACACGTCCTCCACCAGCATCCTTCGCTGAGAAGCCTTGTCGACGCTCAAGATGGCCTGAGTTTCGGGGCCACCCACGCACAACGAATTGTTCCCCGTAAAGAATTTCGGCCTTGTGTGACAAGGCGGGAGCACAAATTTCACGGCAGGGGGACTCTCTTGCTCTGTAAGGTCGATGTCCACAGTGTCTGCAAGTCGTTGCCTCTTCGGAGAGCTTTGGGGGCTGAGAGAATCACTACCCTGGTGAGAGCCAGAGGAAACCCCGGGTGTCGGGTGGGAGCGGGCTCCTGCACTCAGAGCTGATCGACGCGACTCTTGCCTCCTTTCTTCGTGGCACGGGTAGCCTTCAGCTTCTTGAAGCGCTCCTCAGCGTTCGACATCTTTCCTGCAAAAAGAAAAATAAACATGTCAGTAATCCGGAGGTCGAAGAAAGAGTAAGTCGAAGAGAATGGCACACCCTAGCAGCTCGAGAGCATCCTCATCGGAGAACGTCTCGAGGAGGGCCCTCGTATTGATCAGACGACGTTTCGTCAACACCTACCCGTCGTCCCCCCGGACGAATTCCCCGTCCATCATCACGAACTTGCCCCTATTAAAACCATTAACGAATGCTACTATCTGCTCGTAGGCCAAGCGATCCCCCTCGTCGAGGCGGCTAGGCCTGACTTTGTAGCTGTCCGTTTTGTACTTGAAATGTTCTTTCGTCCAGAACAAGGGGAATCTCGGCTCGAGGACCTCCTCCGTTTGCCCATCCACCTCACGGGAAACTCGACGGTACACCGAATTTACGGCTTCAAGAGTGACCAGCCTCACGATATAATACCGGTGTTAAAAGTCACGGGCGGAATCCAAATAAGTGTGAAACAGGCTGCTCAGTTGCTTGAAATACACCCAGCTGTGTCTGCCATCGGAGGCCTGTCATTGGAGGTGGAAGATACGGAAGAAGAGAGGCACGGTTGCCCCGATTCGGAGGTATTTACAGACGAGCTCGAAAGCTCGGATGAAAGCGAGGGAGTTGGGGTGGAGCTGTGAAGGCGCCAGGCGCAACCAAACGAAAACAGCCTGTTGAAAATCTGTAAAGGGTAGACGCCACCCCGCCTTGTCGAACATGAACTCGTAAAGAGGGAACCTTATCCCTCGGTACGTCGAGCAGATGCGATGGTGGGCTTGAGGTTGGAATACCATCCACGACTTTGAGGAACCCACAACTTGATGCTCGACGGTACAAAAAATAGTGTCCTCATCCTCGTCGACAAAATGGGAAGCAATGTTCAACGGCTCATCGCTGACCCACTCCTCGAGGGGACGTTCCTCGACCCTAGCGATTGGCGCCATTGGAGAGTCGGGTTGGTCGTCGACGTCCAAAGATCCCTCAACCACGGGCAATACGTCCATCTACCTGAAAAGCAGAAGGAAATGGTGAATTCGATGACCCGTATCAAATCCACCCCTCCACAGCTGATCAAGTGAAAGGGAGAGGAGGGACTGTCGGGGGAACACGAACCCGCGACCATCCCCGATCCTGCGGGGAGCGAGGTGGGGCGGGACCCCGAGATATTCGACCCATGTCCCCGAGACAAACCTCGGTTCCCCGGGGATCCCGTCCTTATTCCCCGGGACATTCAGCAAATGAACTAAGAAACGTTCATCTCAGGACCCCGGGATATTCTTCATGTCCTCGGGGATTTCAACATCTCTCCCCTCGAGATTCAACGACTAAACTATGAAATTCCGCCGTTTTCGCCGGATATTTCACGAATTCCATGGGAACTTCACCAGTTCGCCACAAGATTCGCCCTATAAATGCAAACGTAAAGAGGAAAAAGAAGAAAGAAACTTACTTGAAATACGCTTTTTGGGTTTTCGGCACGGCGATCGTCGATGGAGAACGGTGGAAGGTAGCGGCGGAAGAACGGAGGAGAAGAGAGAGAGAGAGTCTGAGAGGAAAAGAGGAAAAGATGCAAATGAAACGAGGTGAGGCCTATTTATAGGATCCTCACGGAATTTGAAGAGTCTAGACTACTAGAGTACACTACCCTAGCCTAGCCGCCCTAGGCAATGATGGCGTCTGACACGTGGCGTACATGCGACTGTTCGCTCCCCAACACGCGCGTCTCTCCATTTGCCCTAACACCAGAGGTCAAACTTCTCGCATCCCCGACAAGTCGACCATCCGCGAACTACCATACTCGAGTCCGCCCCCACTGCTCTCTCAGACGATACGACCAGTGGATCCCGAACAAGTTCCCCTCCTCGCGGTCACGCGATCGATACTTCCCCGACAGGCTTGTTGGCCCTTAAGTCATCGCTCCGACACTTCGGAGCAACGACTTGGGGGGCTCCTATTCTGGACTGGGCCAAGGTCTGCCCCTCAGTCGAGAAGGCCCAACCCACATGACATGAGATGACCCAACAAGGACCTCTTTACAAGACCACTGTCGGGCACATACGCGCCCCAACAACGTCGAGCACGTGCCACGCCTTTACATGGACGGGCTCAGCAGAGTTCGTCGGGCATAGGCATCGAGCCCCTGGGCTCGCCTCTCCTCGACGCTCATGTACTCCTCCCCGCGAGGAGCCATCTCCATCCATAAGCAAGTCCTCCCCGCGAGGACACATCTCTCCCCGACACACAAGACTCCTCCCCGCGAGGACACATTCTCATGTAACCACCCACTCCCGATGGAATCGGTCTGCCCTAATTCCGAAGATCTAGAAACGGTTATCCCAGGCCGAAGACCACGTGTTGGTCTTCACTACGCCACGTAAGCCCTGGCAGTTACTTGGATTGGGCCCGGCAATCCGGCCCAATGCAAGTAACCGTTGGCCCCGCGCTGGGGGCTCTCTATAAATACCCTCTCACTTGAGAGGGTCAGGTTACACCCACTTTTTACTCTCATCTCTATACTTTCTATTCTCTGACAGTTACCTTACTTGAGCGTCGGAGTACCTTGCAGGTACCCCCCCTCCCCCGCCGTCTTTCAACCGCACCGGAGCTGAAGTCCAGACGACGTTGTTGGCCACCAGAAACTGTTTGATCCAGGTACGATCAGGTATATTTCATGCACTGAGTAAATTTCTACATAATCATCTTCATCTATCTTACTACTTGTTCCCGTAAATAACACCAATTGGATAACCCTTTGGAAGTTGGCTAGACATGGCCATTAGATAGTCATAGTGGGTGACTTGCCAGTATCTGATTTGAGTTGTCTTTCCTCTCGGGGATCAATTTTCTTATATAGCACATACCCTTGCTGAAGAGGTTTAATAAATTTTGAATATCCATTAATGATCATCAATGTCGTGTGATTTGGGAACACATTGACATCAATGGTTCCTCTAAACCGAACATCTCAGCATAACTCAACATTTTTCATCTCACGAGACATTCATCATAAACCTAACATAATAATTAAAAATAATTAATTTCTCATAATTACTCATCATCAGCATCAAAACAACACCGAACAACCATCAAATACATAATCCACTCAAAAAATCGAGTCAAACGACCCAAAATAGTCAACATAGGGGTTGAATTCCAACTCCTCGCAGGGCTGACGACTATCACCCCACTCGTCACCCTACCTTCTCAAATCGTCTATCGTCGCTGATGGTTAGGGCGAGAATTCCTGTCGCGATGAGCTGGCGGTATGGCTCAGAGACCTTCTTCCCCAGCGCGATAATGGGCTAGTCTTACTCCCTGTGATGCCCGTCACCGTTGTGTAGAACGCATATTTATTTGTTTTCTCCATTGGAGCACTTCAGAAGCTCCAATTTTGATTCCAAATAACCCCAATCGCACAACGAAACATCATTCATCAATCATATAACATTTACATCATCAAAACTAATCGATTAACATTTAAATCATCAATTTATCATGAAAATCATAATCATATTTTATCAAAATATCATTTATACTCATGAACATCAAACTCATAATTCAACATAAATATTCACATCAAATCGAGCAATTAACAAAACACAAATTTATGATTAAACAACAGCAACCTAAGAAGTTTTACACAAACCCCTTCAAGGTTTGAATCCCTCAACAATGGAAGAAAAGGAAAGGGATTAAGGATTCCCCTCTATCCTTCATGCCTAAACACCCATGTCATGAACAATCCCCTACCTCAAATTTTCAGCAAAGGTTGAAGCTTTGGCTATGGAGCCTTTTCTCCTTCAAAAGCTCTCATAAGGTTTGCTCTTTTCATGCCTCTTTTCACAAAAACATGTACTCACAACTCTCTCACTCCTGTTCTCTTATTTAAATAAATAAAACCTAATTTCATTTTATTTTAATTAATTCTACAAACTTCCATCACCTTTCGCTAATTCCACCCACCTCCTTATTTTGTTTAAAACTATTTTTTTCCCCAAAGTATCAATTTTTATTATTTCTCTATTAATTAAATTATTAAAATATAATTAAATTCTAGTTTAGTATTAAACTACCAATCCTCACTTCTATACTAATTTTAAATATAATAAAATTCTACCCAAAATCCAATAACTTAAGTAAAAGTAATTAAATAAGTCAAAGACACTACAAAACTCAATCAAAATTAAATTAATAAAAACCAGAGTATTGCAACTCTTCCCCACTTAAAAAATTTCCGCCCTAAAAAATTACTTGAAAGAAATAACTCCAGATAAGACTCTCTCATCTGGCTCTCTAGCTCCTACGTCACATTTCTTCCAGCAGATCCTCCCCACATCACCTTAACCAAAGCAATCTCTTTACCTATCAAGTGTTTCGCTTCTCGATCCTCAATCCGAGAGGGTGATACCTCAACAGTCAAGTTATCTCTCACTTGAACATCATCTAATTGAATCACATGGGACATATCACGAATATACTTCAAAAGTTGATACACATTAAAGACGTTGTGAAGATTCGAAAGAGACGATGTTAAGGCAACTTTATAGGAAACTTCACCAAATCTCCTAACGATCTAATAAGGACCAATTAAACAAGATGTAAGCTTTCGAGACATTGACGCTCGACTAACACCAGTCACTAGAGTGAATCTCAAGAGCACATGATCTCCCTCTTAGAATTCAAGAGATTTCCTTCGCTTATCATGATAATTCTTCTCTCTACTCTATGATGCCTTCATATTTTCCTAAATCATCTTAACCTTCTGATAGTCTGCTAAACAATCTCTGGTACAAGCATAACACTTTCACTTAATTCATACCAACACAAATGAGTCATACACCTTTTACCATACAAATATTAAAAGGGTTCCATCCAATACTAGACTGGTAATTATTGTTATAAGTAAACTCAATCAATGGAAAAAACTGTCCCAATTACCTCCTTGGTCCAAAACACAAGCTCTCAACAAATCTTCTAGAGATTAGATTTTCTTTTATGTATGACCGTCTATCTACAAATGGTAAGCAGAACTCAACCTCAACTTGGTTCCCAAAGATTCTTGCAAACTCTCCAAAAACCTTGACATGAACCTTCGATCTCTATCTAAAACAATTTCTGAAGGAATTCCATGCAGCTTCACAATCTTATTGATGTTGATCTCTGCTAGCTTTTTCAAAGGGTAATTGATATTTATCGAAACAAAATGAGCCTATTTAGTCAATCTACCCACAATAACCCAAATCACATCACTCCATTCCGCAACATTTGGCAAACCCACTACAAAATCCATATAGATATTATCCCACTTCCACTCAGGAATACTCAAAGACTGAATCATTTTAGATAATTTCTGATGCTTGATCTTCGAATTCTGACAAGTCAAACAAGAATATACAAACTCTGCAACATTATTCTTCGTACCTGGCCACCAAACCATCTTCTTAAGATCTTGATATCTTAGTAGCTCTGGGATGAGTTCTCAAACTACTCCAGTGACTTTCTTCTATAATTCTTTTCTTAAGCTCTGGCAACTCCTAGGATCGCAAACTTTGTCCTAAAATTTCATAATCCCTTTTCTCGTCTACCTTGAACTCCACTTCTTTACCTTGATTGATTAGTACCAATCGATCAATCAATCCCAAATCCAACTTCTAACCTCCTTTGATTTCTTAAGCCATCCTCTAGGGGATCACCTCACTGGTCAAGATCTACATAATGCACTTTGTGTGTATCTGGTACAGGCTTAGGATTGCTTTTTCTTTTCAGTTTCAAACTATCCCAGTAGCACTTCATGGCTAACTTCTAGTTTCCTTTCATCACTCCAACTCACTCATTGTTCAAAAGATATTTCATCGTCAATTATAACATCGATAAAACTGCTTCCAAGGCATTGAAGGTTGGCCTTTTGATAATTATGTTGTAAAGAGAGGGAGCGTTGATTACCATGTATCTGACTTTTATCGTCTTGGTGCTTCCTTCATTCCCAAAAGTGTTTCTAATGGTGACGTACCCCATGTTTACTGTGAATTTTGGTAAACAACCTCTGGTCTATCAATTTTAAATAAAACTGGCCAACTTGCAGGATCGACCACACAAATCCTAGGACATGTGCTAAATTTTAAGGGAAAATGTAACTGACAATGATAAATGCAAGAAATGTAAATTGAACTCCACGTTCGACAGTAAAAGAAAGCTACATGAACTCCACGTTGGACTACTTGCAAATAAAGTAAGGGCTTAGAAATGTAAAGGACTGTAAATAGATGATGCAGAATTTAAAGGCGTCGAATGTAAAAGACAAAAAGGTAAATGACTTTGAAAAATAAAAGTGCAGGAAAATAAATAACTGTCGAAAGTAAACAACAAGGAATGCAAAAGTGCTTGAACTCTACGTTCTTGAATGTAAAAGGGTGCAGAAAGAGTAAATGACTGTCGAAAGTAAATGGCAAGAAAATAAATGACTTTGAAGGTAAATGCAGTAATGTAAAAGCTTTTGAAAATAAAATGCAATGAACTCCACGTTCTTGAAAATAAAGACTGAAGTGTAAAGGTGTTGTCGAAAGAAAATATGCAGAAAGATAAAAGACTTTAAAAATAAAAGACTTTGAAGATAAAGGACAAGAAATAAAGATGAACTCCACGTTCTTGAAAATAAAGACTTTAAAGGTAAAGGCTTGAATATAAAGGTGCAGTCGAAAGTAAATGCAGGAAGTTTAAATGAAAGTTTAAAAACAAGACTTAAAGTAAATTTGACATGAAAAGTAAAATTCAAGAAAACGTAAAGTGCTGAAACATAAACATGATGAAGATAAATTGCATTGATGAAAGAAAGTGGTGTTACATTACGTACATTCTCACGAACTCATTTCTCTACACGCGGGTACTTTGAGTTTCTTTGAGTAACTTGTACAAAAATATGAACACCCTTATTACATAGAACTAACTCCTATTTATAGTGCTAAGAAATAACTACTAAATGGTGGTTATTGCTTCAAACGTGTCCCTTTGGCGCCTTCTCCTTGGCCTCAACTATTCCCACGTTCACAACTACTCCTATTTGAATTTCAAACATTGGAAATTCCCTCCAGCCTTAGTATAACAACTGCAGCGCGTGTTTCCATATTCCCATGGTCGAAACCTTTCCAGCACTTAACCATTTTTTGAGGTTCCTAAAACCTCTATTCGACTCAGGCTTCACCAAAACTGGGTCGAAGCCTTCTTTACGTTAAAAATAATTTTTTAACTTAAAATAGCTTTGATTTTCCTAGCGTCGAAAATGAGGGTTAACAAATTGCCCCCAAGGAATGTCCTTTCGCCAGAATTGGTAGGAAGGTCATTTCTTGATATAATAACCATTTCGACGCTTGTTTGCATGGCTTCAACTGAATAATCCACTAATTACTTAGTGGCTAAATTGTTCAGTTTCCCTAACCCACGCTTATGACGTCATACCATCATGACAAATCCTTAAACGTCTCTTCAGCCGTATTCATCATAACACTTTTCTTGAAAACAGATGTTCGCAGTCTGAACATAACTGCTACCTTTCATCACGTCTCCAGGAAAATAACACGCGTCCCACTAACGCCCCAACTTCAACGGTAGATCCAAGGCTATTGGGATTTTCAAACGTCTATAAATACCCATTTCCACCACTTTGTGAACTTTCCACATTCTCATATTCTCAAGCAAACATCTTCTCCTCTTTAGTTTCTCTTACGCAAAACCCAGAAAAAACACCATTTTTTCGTCTTCTTCAACAATGGCGTCTTCCCAAACTAATCCTCAACCAAATAAAACTCAAAGAGGCAAGGCTACTCCATTTAAACAAGCCATTCCTCCATTCACTAATATCCCAGGCCCCCAAATAGTAGATAACCGTCGTTGCATGCCAGAACCCACCACTAAAGAAACACGAGCCATATACAAGTCCCAGGTAATGATTCCTTTAATTGTTGCTGACAAACCTTATGCGCTATCTGGTCCTCTAGCTGATGTGGACATTTCTAATGAGAGGCTAAGTTAGTTTCTCCCCTCTTACCGGAAAACAAGACCGTTAGGGGAAAAAAGTTTTCCCAAAATCAACGCTGCTGCTGAAACTTCTCCTGAAGAAATCCCCCTACCCAAAATCAACGTTGGCTATCTCACTGATGGCACCAGGCTGGTGAGAGCTGTCAACCCCTTGAAGGAATTTGACCAATGGATGGCGAAGATGGAGAAGGCCAAAGCTGAACATTGGAAGAATATAGGGATTTATGACCTTCTTATGCTGTCGAAGACCAGCATACCATACTGTCTGAACATGTTGGCAGCATCCTTATATTTTTGGGACAACACCCATTATACCTTCCATCTGCCATGTGGAATGGTTACTCCAACCTTGTTCGATGTAGCTGCCATCACAGGGCTTCGCCCAGATGGCCTTACTTATAACCCTGATGTTGATGCTGAAGACACCATCAATATTTCAGGCTCTAAACTTACATACACTCTCTTCATCAAACACCACTTTAAATAAGAAGACGACAAAGTGTCTGATGAAGAACATATTGCTTTTCTCACAGTCTGGCTGTCGAGATATGTTTTTTGTACAAAATCTTTGCAGGTAGCTAAGAAGTACCTGCCCCTGGCGAATCAACTTCACCACAACAGAGGAACCTGCTTGAGTGAACTCATCCTGGCGAACCTTTATGAGTCTATCAGTGAAGGGGATTCTCGACTTAGAAATATGGAGGCCCAAGGTCCTATGCACTTGAGTGGGCCTCTTTGGATACTTCAATTGTGGCTTAATGCTACATTTGAGGCTAGCCTCCCCAGAAAAGGCCTAGTTGATGAAGCCTCTGCTGAAATCAGGGAAAGGATTGTCGAAGGGACGCGTCTGGCCAAACTCACTCCCAATGATGATGGTGAAACCCTTCAAAGGGCCTTTACCAGTTATATTATGATGTTTTCCAAGCGCTATGAGTTCACTCCTAGCATGTCACCTTTTGCTCAGAGGAGATACGGCCCTGTGTGGTTTAAAAGACCATTTCCAAATCTTCACCAAACTCTTGATCAAGAATCTGTCGCTATCTGGGAAGCCGTTTTGATTCCCAGATTCTTTATCCACAGGCTGAACTTAGGGAGGGGTTTATCAACACTGATTGCCTATCAACCAAACCTTGTCTCTCGACAGTTTGGGCTGGCCCAGAGCTTTCCTCAATGCTTGTATGAGAGAAAGGGCCAAGTAATTCTTCACACTGCCTGCTTCGACGAGGAAAATGTCTCCCTTACACTCGACAACCGGAATGAGAAAAGAAGAGTCCTATCTCCTGTGTTTTTTGAGCCTTTTTTTCTATGCACTTCATCATTCCACCAATGGTGGTGGAAGCACTATAGTGAGCATTTTCTTGATGTGGCTACATTTTCTTCGTTACTTGACCAAGCTTTTCTTAATGTGCAGGACAAGATGAAAAAGAGTAAGTTTACTCACATCGAAGAAATACAGGCTTTTCAAAAATACTTTGAAACTATCTATCGACCAGATGATCTTAGTCGAACCATTCATGAGGCTGCTGTTACTCTAAAGAGAAAATTTCTAGAAAAGCTGGATCAACTAAAAATCCCTCCCAACGTCCCTCGTGAGAAACGTTATGAGGTAGCTTTTAAACTTTTTCCTCCAAAGTTCCCTCGACTGCCTAATGCTGATTTTGGAGTGGCGCTTGCCCCTCCATTTCCAGATTGGTTTGTCTGTGGGGAGCATTTAAAACTTCTTCGATAGCAGTCTCAGCCAAAGGCCCAACGAGTGGTTTCGACTAAGCATATGTTAGACAGTTTTAAAGGACACCTTCATATAGGAATTCAGGACGTTCGTGTCAAATCTGAAATATATGAAGGTTCGAAATCCTTAATCCATGGCTTTATAACTAACCACGTAATCATTAACTTGTAACAATTTTTACTGTCTTTCAGTTGTGCCGAGGAAAACTGCTTCAACTAGGGCTGCCACATAAAGTGGCAAAGAACCAGAGAGCACACAGGTATATTTCACATCCCCTGCTTACGCTTTTACTATATGAATTCCTTTCTTATATTTGCATTGCCTCTTCAGACTGGTCGAAAACCTCCAACACCTTCCAAGAAAGGTAAAAAGGATACCCCAGTTGTTATTATAGCTTCAGAGGCCTCAGATGAATCTCCTGAGGAGGTTCTTACAAAGAAAAGAAGAAAACCAATAAAGGCATCTGGACCTACTGGCCCACCTCCTTCGAAGGTGGCCAAAATACTCGAAAAGGCACCCATAACAAGTGGTGTCGAAAAAGAACCTTCCACGGTGGCCTCGAGAACACCTTTTGGTGATCATGGGAGTGATAACTCAAGTCCTGCTGCTGTACAAGCTTAGGTATGTGCACCATTTTTTCATTATACTGACATTTTTCGCCCAAATTCTTTCAATCTCATTTTCTCCACTTGTGTTCTTTAGGCACACATAATCAACAATCCTGATCCCCAACCAACTCCAAGCAGCCTCGCCACCAACATAATTAATGATCCCGCTCCTCAACCGACTGCAGGAAGCTTCACCACCATGCTCCTCAACAGCCAAGGTGAGCCAACTTATCACCCATCTTCTGACATTGGCTCTGGTTTGAGTGAGATTAATCAACCTAATCCACATGTTGCAGAACACACCACACCACCAGTTCAAACCACTACTCAAAACGCACAGGCTGATGGCGCCAATTCTGATGATGATGATGCCTCCAGTCCACCACCTTTCAACCTGGCTAACTTCATGGATAATGATCAATTGGTTGAAGAAGAAAGAAATGAACCTGAAGTTCAAACACACAACGACAATCCTGGTCAAGCTGCGCCTGAGGAGACAAATGAACCATATCCTACACCAGCTGATGACCAGGAGAATATTCGACCAATTGCTGAAGAGCCTGACGAAGAAATGGTAGTCGAAGAAGAAAAAGATGAAGAAGGAGAAGAATCAGAAGAAGAGGAGGAAGAAGAACAAACTGATCCTAATCCCCACCATACTCCTTCGCCTGTGGTCCAGCAAACCCTGGCTAACCTTCCACTTCCTGGAGACTCACTGACAGCACTCAAGTGGTCGAACCCACGTGAGTATTCCAAATTAATACTTGGGCAGAAGTATGGTTCTTCTTCTTCTGTCCCTTCGACTCCAGCATCAGATGACTTCGCCAAACCAATCCTCCAAGCCATAAAGAAAAAATTCTTCAGGGGGGACATTCACAGAGTTTTGGCCTCAGACCCATCTGCAACCGCTTATCTGAAGGATACCCTTGGAAAGCTTGAACTCACCACGCTTAATCCAGACGTTTCTGGTTTTCTGATAGAGTTAACCGCTGTGGTGAACCAAATAGCTGCAGAGATAAAGCTGCTTCCATCTATCAGGAATACCCTAGAGGTAACATCTGGTCTTGAGAGTGCAGCTTGGTGCGGTGCAAAGGAGTCATATGAGAAGGTCGAAAGTATAGAGGCTGACCAAAAGAAAACCCAAGATGAAATAGCCTCCAATCAGAAGAATATCGAAGCCTGGAAGCAGCAAATCACTGAGTTACAAGCTAAAATTGAGAATGCTGAAAAACGCAACCGTGATTTGCAGAATTTCGACACCACTGAGATGGCTAGGGAAATGAAACATGCTATAGATCGTATTGAGGCAGCCCAAAAACTTGAGAAACAACTTGCCACAGCCAAACTTGATGAATCCTTGTGCAATGCTCACCTCAAACATCACATAGAAATCTTTGCCCAGTTGGAGTCGAGGCTTCCCTTCTGATGCTTTCAAGACCTTTATTTGTTCAACAAATCATTTGTTTCTTGGCCTTTTCAGGCCTTTATGTAATGACAGTTTTATGCCTTTGGCATTGATTAATCAATCGTTATTATTTCGCCATTAACTGCTTTCGACCCATATTATATTATGATGCATTTTATTTATTGCCTCACATCTAAGTCAAATTTGCAATTAAGGCATTCTATCTTTTTCTTGGAAAGCCAAACTTTTCTGCTTGAAACTCCAAGGCATAAGCCTCTAGCTTTAAAGTAACATTTATAGCATAGCCCTCAGGCATACTTCCAAGAATAACTCACGTGCTTCCACCGTTTGACTGGCCAATCCAATCAATACTTCGCCTCTATAAATTCTCTTCCACATGACCAAGTTTTGCATAGAAGCAAACATGAACAATTCAGAGAAATCATCAACCAAGAGAATGGCTGGAAAGGCAAAGGCAGTTGAGGAAACAAAAAAGATGGAGGCAACAAAGAAACCTGAAGCCTCTATTAGAGCAACCTCTCAAGCCAAGAAGATAGAAACTAAAATGAAGATCTCTAAGAAAGGACGCTCCAACACCCAGGACTTTGATGATGAACCAGATGCAGATTATATGGATTTCCTCAAATCCATAGATTGGAGAGATTATGAATAACCTTTCCTTGATTAAAAAAAATTGTTGTGTTTATTCTCCTTTGCTTTGTATGGCATATTAGTCTGAGTTGGCCTATTTTGGCTTTCTTTTTATTGAATAAAGCTTAAGTTTTGATATGAATCTTTTGTAACATAGGCTTATATTTTTTCAAATACTTGCCATTTACTTTCAAGATTCTTTTATCTTTGTCTAACTCTTCCACTTCATAAGCTCCATTAGAGAAAACTTGTATGACTTGGAATGGGCCTTCCCACTTAGGAGACCATTTACCTAATGTTCTATCCTTTCGATCCATAGGCAAAATCACTTTCCAAACCAAATCCCCACATGCAAAAGATTTAGACTTAACCTTTTTGTTGTAAGATTCCTCGACCCTTTTTCTTCTGTCTTCTTAACAACTCCAAGGCTCTAAGCCTTTCTTCATCCAAATCAACTAGTTCATTCATCATCATTTCCCAATAATCCTCAGAGGGAATCTCATGATGTCTTTGAACCCTTATAGATTGTAAACAAATCTCAACAGGCAATACTGCATCATGACCAAAAGTAAGTCGAAATGGGGTAGTATTGGTAGCTCTTTAGGGGATGTTCGACATGCCCAAATAACTTGGTCTAATGTCTTGTGCCAATTTCTAGGCCTCTTTCCCACATGCTTCTTAATTAGTCCAATCACTACCTTATTGGCAGCTTCGACTTGCCCATTGGCCTAAGCGTAATAAGGTGTAGAAGTCAATAACTTAAAACCTATTTCTTTGGCAAACTCCTGCATCTTTCGACCAGTAAATACTGATCCTTGATCCGTAGTGATTGTTTCAGGAATACCAAATCTATAAATAATGTGATTTTGAATGAATTCAATAACATCTTCTTGACCTATATTCGCCAGTGGTATTGCTTCATCCACTTGGTGAAATAATCAATTCCCACCAAAATATATCTTTGGTTCTTTGAAGATGCTGGTCGAATCTCTCCCACTATATCCAAAGCCCATCCTCTGAAAGGCCATGGTTTCACTATGGAATGTAATTCACTTGCAGGGATATGCTGTATGCCAGCATGAATTTGACATTCTTGGCAACCCTTAGCAAATTCTATGCAATCTTTCAGCATAGTAGGCCAATACATGCCTTGTCGAAACAACAACCATTTCATCTTCTGGCCAACTTGGTGTGCTCCACATGCCCCACTATGTACTGTCGAAAGAGCCAAATATGCCTCTGCTTCACTAAGGCATTTCAATAAGACTCCCTCAGGGGTCTTTTTAAACAATTCATTACCCAAAAGTACATAGCTTAAAGCTTGATACCTGATTTTTCGCTCTGTCAAAGCCGTTGGATTTTGCAAATATTCAACTATAGGCTTCCTCCAATCTTCATCTGTCAAATTATCTATAGCAAAAATTTCAAAATTTTCGCCATCTATGCATCCAAGCTTAGTTGTTTCTAAGTCTGATGAGCACAATCCAACAGCCACCACTTTACCTCTTGCTTCAATTACTTCTTGAAGGTTTTCCTTTGACACCTTGTATCCAGAGGCAATTTGAGCCAAGTCATTTGCAACTTGATTCTCTATTCTTGGTATGTGTTGGATGGCCACTACCTCAAATTTCTTTAATAATCTATTGGCTATCACAAAGTACATAATGAGATTTTCTTTAACACATTTATATTCCTTTGTGATTTGTTTTATAACCAATTCTGAGTCTCCCATTATTTCGACTCTAGTTGCCCCCAATTCTAACAAAATTCCAAGGCCAGCAATTAATGCTTCATATTCAGCCTCATTGTTAGAGCAAGGTCCTTCGACCTTGTACTTGAATTTTGTTGGAATTTTTTCAGGAGAAATAATGTATATTCCCACTCCTGTTCCATTTTTATGACTTGATCCATCAAAGTATAACTTCCAGGATTTTAATTCAACATAATTCAAATCATTCTCATTTATGGAGTGGTCAACTATAAAGTCTGCAACTATTTGCCCTTTCACAGCTTTTAAAGGTTGATATGTTAGAGAAAATTCTGTTAATGCTAATGCTCATTTGCCAATTCGACTATGCAAAATAGGCTTAGATAACATATGTTTTACAACATCAAAGTGAGAAGAAACATACACATCAACTGGCTTTATATATTGCTTCAATTTAGTACAAGAGAAATACAAGCATAAACATAACTTTTCAATCATGTTATACCTAGTTTCTGCATCATTTAAAACTCGACTAAGGTAATAAATGGCTCTTTCGACTCCATTTTCATCCTCCTGAGCTAACATGCTCCCTAGAGTTTTATCTGATGCAGCTATATACAATCTCATACTCTTGTTTCTACAAGGTGGTGAAAGAATTGGAGGGTGGCTTAGGTACTCCTTGATTTTGTTGAAGGCTTCCTGTTGTAATTGCCCCCACTCAAAACCATCTTTGTTGAAACGAAGCAATGGCGAAAAGGCTTGTGTTTTGCCACTCAGGTTGGATATAAACCTTCTTAAGAAGTTGATCTTGCCCAGTAACGACTGCAACTCCTTTTTAGTTGATGGCGCTTTCACCTCCATTATGGATTTGGTTTTATTCTGATTTATTTCGATCCCTTTCTTATGGACCACAAAGCCTAGGAAATCCCCTGCCTGCACACAAAAAGCACATTTAAGAGGATTCATTTTAAGACCATATTTTCTCATCCTTTCAAAGGACTGTCGAAGATGGTCAATGTGACTCTTCCCAGAAATAGATTTTATAACAATATCATCAATGTAAATTTGCATGAATGTGTCTATAAAATCATGGAAGATTGAATTCATTGCCCTTTGATAAGTGGCACCAGCATTTTTTAGACCAAAAGGCATCACTACCCATTCATAGGTGCCTAAGGCTCCAGGGCATCTAAAAGAAGTTTTATGAACATTTTCCTCAGCAATGAATATTTGGTTGTAGCTAGAATATCCATCCAGCATACTAAGATATTCATGTCCTGCTGCAGAATCTATTAACATTTCTCCTACTGGCATTGAATATTCATCTTTAGGAGTTGCAGAGTTTAAATCTCTAAAATCAATGCAAACTCTCAAAGACCCATTCTTTTTAATAACAGGTACTATATTAGCCAACCATTCGACATACCTTGCCGTGCGAATAAATTTGCAACGAAGCAGTCTTTCGACTTCCTCTTTGATCTTTGACAATATCTCTGGTGCAAACCGTCTTGGGTTCTGCTTGATTGGTTTTTTCCCAGGTGTCATAGGTAACCTGTGTTCGACCAACTCCCTGCTAAAACCAGGCATCTCATCATAATCCCAGGCAAAGCAGTCCTTGAACTCCTTCAACAACTGAACCACTTCAACCTTTAACTGGGGATCAAGGTTGGCACTGATGTAGGTATGCCTTTTGGTTGTCCCCTCACTGAGGTCAACTTCTTCTAAAGGATCTTGTGCTAGCATTTTGATGTTATTCGCCAACGGATCCTTCTCAAATCCCAAAGGCTCATCTTCATAGATGGCGTCAAGCCTCTGGCTTTGCTCTCCAGTTTCAACCTTATCTGGAGGTTTTGGGTCGAAGTTCTTACCAGGACCTTCTTGATAAAATTCAGAAATGGCTTTGCCAGCCATATAGTCATTGGCAGCTTCTAAAGCCGCTTGTAGTTTTGTTTCAGCCACATAGGCCGAAATTCTTTTTAAAGCTTCGAATTCAGTCATGGTCACTGAATTCATTTCCCCATCCTGTGGGCTCTATTGGAGGTGAGCCTAAGCATGGCAACCTTCCTCCTGGTACTTCCCTGTCCCATCTGAAACCTTTGACAGGGTGTAAATACAATGAATAAAACGTTTCTTCATCAGGCGTAAACTCGAAGTCTGCTGGAGGACATGGAGCAATGTTCGCCAAATGTTTCTCAAATTGTCTACTATCCACATGATTAATAGGCACCTTAAAGTACCCTTGATCAGCTTCAATATTTTCAACTATCTCATCTGGTCTCCAAATGGTGATTCTTTGATGCATATATGAAGGTACAACACCTATTCCATGAATCCACTCCCTACCCAAGAGTAGATTGTAGTTAGCTTTCGTCTCAATGACCATAAACACTGTTGGTCTGGTAATGGTTCCCACAATAAGATCCACTTGAATCACTCCTAAAGTGGAACCAACTTTTCCTTCATAGTTCGACAGAACCATGTTATGGGGTTTGGTATCAGTCTCAAACTTCCCAATCTTGCTCAGCAAAAATCTTGGCATTAAATTAACAGTTGCACCACAATCCACCAAGATTTTGTTAACAGGAACATTTTCTACTTTGCCAGTAATGTAGAGAGGTTTCAGATGACCCTTCATTGCCTCTGTGGGGCGTTTAAAGAAAGCATTCTGTTCTTCGACGCACCCATTGTTCATGATGTAATAACACACAGGCTTGTGTGCCCACATTTCTAATTCAGCAGTTTGATCCAAGTCTTCGACCTCTGAAACTTGACCAAATTATTTTGGCATTACTGATACCACATTCACAAGAATGTCTAGAGAAGCTGCTGACTCACTGTCGAAATTATCAGTCATATTCTCATCATCTTCAACTTTCTTCTCTGGCTGAACATTGAACAACTTTCGCCTTATGGGCATCTTCTCAATTGTCCCAGCTTGATTATCAATATTGGTGCTTGACTCTCCCTGTACCTGAGCCTCCCTGATAGTCTTTCGCCTACGTTGCTCTCTTCGCCATTGTGATCTAGACATGGGATTTTTACCCTTGTAATTTTGAGAAATGTATGCTGACTTGGTGGTGGTATGGTTCTCTTTTCTATACTCAAATGAAGAACCTCTTTCCACATCAAATTTCTCCCACTTCTTCTTCTGTCATCTTCCTTCGATAGGCTTGATCCAACTACCTGTTGGCACATTCACAGCTGGTTTGAATGTACCTGGCCTAACTCCTGGTACTTGGTGTTTCAACCCTGTCGAAAGTCGTCTATGGTCAAAACTTCTTGGACCTTTATTTACCTTCTGCCCCCAGCTTCCACCAGCTTTTTTGACATCTTCTAACTTGTGGGCAGCTTTCTCATCAAAAATGGCGCTGCATCTAGGACACAACATTACTCCAGAACCTTTCTTCTGGCAACGGTGCAGAAAATCCACAATTGTCTCCTCTTGCTTAGGATAAGCTATCTTGTTGTGCTCTTCTTGTTCATCTGCCTTACCTACTTGTTCAGCTTTTTGATCTGTAATTTCGACCATATTGACATCAATTTTATCCTTTAAGCGCATCTTGGAGAAATGAGCTTCAAGACTTTCAGTGGTCTTCGCCAGACATCCACCACTTACTGCTGCTTTTGCAGCTTTTTGGGAAGCTTCTTGCCAAGTAGCTTTTTCAGCTTCAACCATTTCCTCAGTATTCACCCTTTTGACATTAGGAGACATCTTGAAAAACTGTTCAGCAGCCATACATATCCAGTTTTCCACCAAACAACCATCCATGTCTATCATCTCTCCTACCAATAGCATGTCATCTTCCAATTCTTTAACAACTTGGACTTTGGGGGCATTTCTGCCCATAGCCTCCTTAGTGCTGATGCTATCTGAGCCAGAATCAGATTCTTCAACCAATTCGACCATGTTAATGCCTTCAGTGGCATTTATCTTCAATCCACTTACTGCCATATCCAAAACCTTAGCAGCATTATCCATTTCAACAAACTTATCAGCAGTTTCTTTGGTCACCAACATTAGACTGGTAACATCAACATTCAAGCCATTTGCAGCCTTCTTAAAACCTTCAGTCATCACAGGATTGGTGGTGAAGTCCTCAGTAACCTCCACCATGTTGACTGACTGATCAAATCCTTCTGTGGCTTCGACCATTTGAACCTCGTGAGGCTCTGTGTAGTTAGCCTCTGCAACTTGCAATTGGTCAGAGTCAATTTTCATATGGGCTTTGCCTTTGTCACCAAACTTCAGCCTCCCTTCTTGAATATCATTTTGCACCAAATCCCTGAAAAGAAAACATTGAGAAGTTTTATGACCTAAAAAATTATGGTACTTACAAAAACGTATTTTCTTTCTTTGTTCTAAAGGTGGCATCTTAGCACCAGCAGGCACTATCATTTACCCATCTTTAACTAACAAATCAAAATTTTCGTCATATTTAGTGACGTCGAAAGTGTATGTTTTCTTAGGAAATTTGTCATTAGATTCGACAGGATTTTTTCCATTTGAAGGGGCTAATAATTTGCAGGCATAAGGTGGACCTTGCTTTAACTCAGCAACATCAACCTCATTTCCGTCGAAGTAAGATGTTTCATCATATGAATTCTCCACATCTTCACTACATTCGACAAAGGCCACTTTTTTACCCCTGCTGAATTTAGCCTTTTCTTCTTTTAGCCTTTCTAGTTGTCAAACCCTATCAGCCAACTGGGCCATATCTCTAAGATATTGGGTATCTAATTTCTTCCTAATGGAATAATCAAGACCCCCAGCAGCCATTTCGACCAACTCATGTTCTGGCACTTGTGTAAAGCACCTGGCTTTAAGAAGTCGAAACCTATCCAGGTAATCATCAATTGGCTCAGTAACTTTGCATTTGATGCTAGCCAATTCTTTCAAACTAATCTTAGTTTGCCCCGTGTAGGACTGTTCATGAAACAAACGCTCTAACTGGGTCCAATTGTATATGGAATTTGGAGGCAAAGTAGTGAACCATGTGAAGGCATTCTTGGTAAGGGAACTTGGGAAGTATTTGATCCTAAGGCTTTCGTCAGCTGCAATTTCGACTGCTTCAATCAAATACCTAGCCACATGTTCGACGGTAAATTCAGTAGTATCTCCTGAAAACTTGCTGAACTTTGGAACCTTCGTCCTAGGGGGTAATTCTTCTTGGAGAATATAATCCACTATAGGCGAAGTATAATTTGGCCTTGTGAAGCCAAGATTCACACCATTTCTGGTCATTATCCTTTCCACCATGGCTGGAAGATTATTTTCTTCTGCTTGATTTTGATGTCGAACCTGTCTAAGTAATTTATCAACATTTTGGTTCCTGTTCACCATCACTATTGGCTCTTCCTCCATCTGGATTGGCATCTGGTTTCTTGGTGGTTCGACTCTAAAATGATCAATCATCTCTTGATCTTCCAAGTGCACCTCAGGTACATCACGTGGATGACGTCTTGGGATATCTTCGACAACAGTTGCTCTTCGATCCACCGCTGGTACTCCCATAAAGTCAGCCATACGTGCCAATTGTGCAGCCAATTATTGGTTAGTTTGAGTTGTATTCTGAATCAAGGGTTGAAAAACTTCTCCCATTGTCTGAGACAAAGTATGCACCATTTGCATGTTACTTTCATCCATCTGCTGTCTCAAACAATTTATGGATGTATTTGTAAGACTAGGCGTTTGAACAGAGTAACCAACACCTATACTCTGGTTGTTTCGACCCCCTGATCCTGATCCTTGTAATGGCGAAGACATTACAGTCTCTAAAAATACAGGTGGAGCATTCTGCAGATTTTGCATCAGTGATGTAGGCATACCATAGGGTTGACTCCTTGACCCTAGATGTGGAAAACCTGGAGGAGGGAGATGCTGGTATACTGAATTTCCTCCTGGGGGTGTTGGTGAATTAGGACTTTGTGGTCCTATGTATTCTAACACAGGTTGAGTATATGATTTTGTATATGTTGATCCTGGTTCAGACACTACTAATGGAGATGACGTCTGTCCTCCCGTCGAAGGCACTGGTGATGATGTGCTTTGAGACCCCATACTGCTACTTGACTGAGTGTTTGAAATACTCCCTTGAGGATCAACTTGTTGGTTGGCATTAGTTGCCATTCTCTTAGTGTATCTTCTCTTTGGTATTCCTTCGTTTGTTGTGGCTAACTTCCCACTTCTTAATAACATACAACGAAAGTATTTCTTCACCAAGAAAGATAAGGTTAACAAAAAGTATAAAACTTAGCACTGGGTCCCACTGGGCGTGCCAATTTGTTTATTGTGAATTTTGGTAAACAACCTCTGGTCTATCAATTTTAAATAAAACTGACCAACTTGCAGGATCGACCACACAAATCCTAGGACATGTGCTAAATTTTAAGGGAAAATGTAACTGACAATGATAAATGCAAGAAATGTAAATTGAACTCCACGTTCGACAGTAAAAGAAAGCTACATGAACTCCACGTTCGACTACTTGCAAATAAAGTAAAGGCTTAGAAATGTAAAAGACTGTAAATAGATGATGCAGAATTTAAAGGCGCCGAATGTAAAAGACAAAAAGGTAAATGACTTTGAAAAATAAAAGTGCAGGAAAATAAATAATTGTCGAAAGTAAACAACAAGGAATGTAAAAGTGCTTGAACTCCACGTTCTTGAATGTAAAAGGGTGCAGAAAGAGTAAATGATTGTCGAAAGTAAATGGCAAGAAAATAAATGACTTTGAAGGTAAATGCAGTAATGTAAAAGCTTTTGAAAATAAAATGCAATGAACTTCACGTTCTTGAAAATAAAGACTGAAGTGTAAAGGTGTTGTCGAAAGAAAATATGCAGAAAGATAAAAGACTTTAAAAATAAAAGACTTTGAAGATAAAGGACAAGAAATAAAGATGAACTCCACGTTCTTGAAAATAAAGACTTTAAAGGTAAAGGCTTGAATATAAAGGTGCATTCGAAAGTAAATGCATGAAGTTTAAATGAAAGTTTAAAAACAAGACTTAAAGTAAATTTGACATGAAAAGTAAAATTCAGGAAAACGTAAAGTGCTGAAACATAAACATGATGAAGATAAATTGCATTGATGAAAGAAAGTGGTGTTACATTACGTACATTCTCACGAACTCGTTTCTCTACACGCGGGTACTTTGAGTTTCTTTGAGTAACTTGTACAAAAATATGAACACCCTTATTACATAGAACTAACTCCTATTTATAGTGCTAAGAAATAACTACTAAATGGTGGTTATTGCTTCAAACGTGTCCCTTTGGCGCCTTCTCCTTGGCCTCAACTGTTCCCACGTTCACAACTGCTCCTATTTGAATTTCAAACATTGGAAATTCCCTCCAGCCTTAGTATAACAACTGCAGCGCGTGTTTCCATATTCCCATGGTCGAAACCTTTCCAGCACTTAGCCATTTTTTGAGGTTCTTAAAACCTCTATTCGACTCAGGCTTCACCAAAACTGGGTCGAAGCCTTCTTTACGTTAAAAATAATTTTTTAACTTAAAATAGCTTTGATTTTCCTAGCGTCGAAAATTAGGGTTAATACCCCAATACTTGTAATTTTCCCCTGAGAAGCTGACCAAGGATCCTTTGAAAGGCTAAAAAAGTTCTTAGTCCAACTTTAAACCCTGAAAAGTATCCTAGTAGAGGATGTTTCATAAGCTACCCGGATCAATCAATACCCTCTTCACATTCTAATTTCTGATATGGAGATTCGTCACCATCCGATCGTCTTCATGAGGGATAATTCCTTCTGAATCTCTCATAGAAAAATTGATTTCCAATTCAAGGGATTTTTATTCGGTAAGAGGGGAAATTAGTGACATGCATTAATTGCCCAGTGTATCTCTTGCGTGATGAGCTAGATTCTCCTCCACCAGAGAAATCGTCGACGATGGTGTTTAGGGTGTGACATGGAACGCTTCGTCCTTATTCCTCTTATAAACTTTGAGCTCTTTTGGTCGGGGGAACCCTTTCTCAAGTGTCATAGGGCGGAGTCCGCCTTTGCTTTGATCCTCGTCTTCCATCTTGAACGTACTTTCGAAGGCGCCCCCTTTGTATCAGCTTCTCAATCTCTTATTTTATTTAATGACAATCTTCGGTGTGGTGCCCTCACACCTTGTGATATTTGCACCATTTAAAGTTATCTGGAACCTGATCATTCAAAACTCATCTGATAGTGGTTAAATGTCGATTGGTTCATCCCAATCATCATCATTCGTCTGGATTTTCTATTCATTTTGTTGTAAGGTGTGAACAGTGTTTTGCAATAATTTGTTTTACTGACGCAGGTTCTCTACAACAGCGATTAGTTCTTCCATGAAAGCTAGTGATTCTTGGCTTCTATGACTATCCTTGGTCCCGTAGGGGTGACGAGAGCGTCAATTTGAAAATTTGTGAGGCCTGGGAAAATTTTACCAGACCCCACGGTGGACGCCAAATGTTCTTGCAAAGAACAGAAATTAGATAACCCTTTTGAAGCAGGCCAGACCGGGCCATAAGATAGTTAAAGTGGGTGACTTACCAATATCTGATTTGAGTTGTCTTTCCTCTCAGAAATCCATTTTCTTATATAGCCTGTACCCTTGGTGAATGGGTTTAAGAAATTTTGAATAACCATTAATGATCATCAATGCGGATGTTTGTAGGTCGTGCAATTTCAGAACACATTGACGTCATGCTTTGATTACTCATAAAGGCATGTTTGAATGTGATGATTTCCAGCCTTAGGGCCGATCTAAGAGCACTTCAGTTAGGGGTGGGATGTACATCTCCCAATCTCGGGATGTCATATCCGGGATGTGCACTACTAATTATTCATGTTAAGTGGGCTAACAAGCTAATACACGTTCTAATTCCATCTTTTTAAAAATCTAGGTGAGATAAAGGTGAAAATGTTCTAAATGCTTGCTCAAGTCTGATGTTAATCCAAACCTAGAAGACATTAAATGATTATGCTCAATAATTCCCATCATTAAAAAGGAAGAATATGTGATTCTATGTTTGGAAAGGTTTTCATGATTGTGGTTCTATGTTCTATGTCATTATCAAAATAAAACATTAAAAAATAAAAACTTAAAAGAATAAAAGAATAAAGACATAGTGTGAAAGTAATTCAAAGAAAAACGCTAAACAAATCTAAAGTTTTAAGAAGTGTATTTAGCCTCTTATTTATTTTTAATTTAATCCCAATTCATTTGTTCTTTATTGAATCATAAATATTGTGTTGTTTATTGAAAATTGATTTTTAATTAATTAGTTTTAATTAAAATGAATTTTTAGATAAATCGTGGCGGTTTTAACTTCCATATTTTTCAAATATTTAAAAACTACATAAGGACTTATCCTAACATAGAAGGTGCATCCGGATTTTACTATCCGGACGATAGGAAAGGGATAATTTTGGAAATTAATAGTGTTTAAGATAACATATAGGATGTAATGAGCAATTTCCAAATAAAATGATATAAAAGACCCTATAAGCTAAAGGGCTAAATTATCAAAACCCTAGAATCTTCCATTTAATGTAGCTAGTACATTGTAGTAGTTGAATTATTCTTCTGATATTGTCCATGACATTCTTGTTATCTTTGCTGTTTCATTATTATTTTAGATAAAGTATTTGCTCTTGAATTCTCAATAGATACACTTAATGCATATGTATGTTGAAGATCCATATTGGGATTCACAATTCAAGGAATATGTTGTAGATGGAGATCCATTTGATGCTTCATAATATAAAATGAGTTTTAACGCCATTAATTGACATACATAGCCTTCACTTTTGATCCGTTTTGATGATTCTCTTTCAATTTTCTAATTTCTACACCAGTTTTAATGTAGTTTGGTTTTTAGTATGAATTGGACTGGACATAGGTCTCATTCTCAATTAAACTGATTGATTTGGTTTGGATTTTATTACCTTGGACTTAAGTATACAATAAAAAACTTAAGAAAATCTTAGAGAAAACAATTAACTCATTTAGGAAGGACTGAGAAAAGAAATTAAACGGTGTAAAATTTGTCATTTACTTGTTGAACTTGAGCATAAAGCATTCTTTGCTATAAATTTTCTAAATTTGACCTAGTTGCACCACGTAAGAATCAATTACTTAAGCTAAATGATCTAGAACAAATGTGATTGCAAGCGTACGAAAATGCAATGATATACAAGATTACGACTAAGAAATATCATGATAGGAACCTAATTCTATGTTTAGCAACAAGTATTACTCTTTAGCTCTTGGTTGAGACTTTTTCCAAGTAAACTCGAGTCCAAATGATCAAGTCCATTTGTGGTAAAAATTGTGTTACCACATGGAGCAAAATAATTACAAGAACCATGAAATGCTACCATATTCAAGGTGAATGGGAAGAGGAAAAAACACTATCAAAAAGGAGAAATTATAGAAAATAAATAATCACCAGGTTTGAGTGAGTTTTAAGGTTCAATCAAATATTAAGCTAATGATGTTAAACAAGCACTAGATGGAAGGCAAACCATCGAGATCTGATTTTTTGTTTCATTTTATTTTTATATTATTATGTATTTATTTTTATTTTAAAGATAAAATAAATTTTTAGCGATAAATAGGTATATAACTAATATTGTGAAAGCGTGGGTAAGAATTTTGGGCCATTTCAAACAAAAATTAAGCACATGAAAAGATGCTTCGCATAAAGAATACAGTGTGACACATTCTATCAGTTGCAAGCAAAATGTGGTGTGCAGAAAGGATGATGCGACGAGTTACACTTATTAACTATTTATTACAAATGAGTGTTACACAAACCAGTGTGGCGCACAAGATATGAGTATCGATTTGTTTTTACGTAATTCTATAAAAGGCTTCAATTTCATTTTAATTCTTTGGCCTCCCTTATAGACTTCAATATTCCTTGTATAAGTTCAAACATGCAGTAATGGCTGGAAAAATATTTGTTTTTAAGGACATAGATTTTAGGCATTAACAAGAAAACCTAAAAGTAGAACTAATCTGGATCAAGATGAGTAAGAGAGTGTTGATATATTCCTATCAGCTTACTAATGTTCACCTCCAGATTCAATGGTTGAGATATTGCAAGTAACCAAATAGAAGTTTAAACGAATTCTTGGATCTCTGAAGCGCGCCTATGAAATCCTCACTCATAAAATTAGGTTTCGATGTTCCATATCCATATCAAAAGCCGTAAGAAAATCCTATCTTCGGTGGTTACCTTTGACATAGAAACCAACGACGCTGAAGTAGATGAATATGAAGTTGTAGATATAAATCCCATGAATCCCAACGAATATGAAAGTACACCGCCAACAAATTCTAGTGAAAAAATCACGTTTATACCCAAAAATTGCAAATATTATATTCAAGTAGAATCATTTCTTGAAAACATAATCAGTTTTACTCAAGAACAATCAAACATGTCAAAATTAATTCTACACATATATGATCAATTTTGTGTGTTTTAATCAAAATTAATTCTACATTAAGTCTTAAATGTTACGAAAGGATTAATACTAAAATTATGACTTTTAGTTAGGGGTGGAAAAACGAGCCTAGCCCGTCGGGCATGCCTGTTTTGCTTGCTTTTTTTTTTTGCGGTGCGAGCCAAGGTTTTAGGTCGCACCCTCTAATATGTCTGCCCTACCTACCCCATTTTTGTGGGCTTTTGCGGGCGCGGGAATTAACATGAAAATTTGAAATTTTAGGCTTAAAAGGTGCAATGTCTGGGGCTCGCCCTGCCACACACTCATTTTTTTTGCGAGGCGGGCCAATATTTTAGGCTTACGCTCTCAACAAAACATGCCCCGTCCCGCTCCATTTTTTGTAGCCTTTTGGGGGCGCGAGAATTAATATGACAATTTGCAATTTTAGGCTTAAAATGTGCGATGACAGGGGGCCCACCCTGCCCCACATTCACTTTTTTTCGGGGCGGGACAATGTTTTAGGTCTGCACTCTCAACAAAGCCCGCCTCGCCCACTCCATTTTTTTTGCGTGTTTTTGCGAGGTGAATCTAAATGGAGTGGGCATGCCTGTCTGCCACCCTTGCTAAAAGTAAAGTGTGTTTGGATGAAACATTTTAATGAAAGAATGTAATTTTTCGAGGAATTTAAAATAATTTGAACAAAATTTATTATTTGTATAAAAAGTAGGAAGAATAGTTAAAATGATGAAAATCTATAAAATATTTTGTCCAAGTTAAATTTATTGAATTTAAAATGACACATAGAATCAAAGAATTTAAAAATTCTCTCATACTCCATAAAATGTGAATGTTAAATTGAATATTATTATTATTATTATTATTATTTCAAATTTTCCAAGTTGATCTTCATATTTCTTAAATTTTACAAATTGACCATTAAAATTTTCCAAAAATTACAAATTAGTCTTTAATAATTTTAAAATTTTATAAATTAATCCTTTAAATATTTAAAAATTGCAACTTGGTTCCTATTTTATAAATTTTAAATTTGATCTAAAAAACATATTTTTTTAAATGATCCATAAATTTAACAATGGATAATTTTAAGGGTTAAATAAGTAATAAGTCCCTGAAAATAACCCATCATTCAAGTTTGGTCCCTATAAATATTTTATTCAAGGTTTGGTCCTCCTAAAGTTTTCCGTTTCAAAGTGTAGTCCCTCTCGTTAGTTCTCACTAACGGAGGATGACCTGGCGTGCCATGTGGATATTTTTTGATGATGTGGCAGACATGTGGATATTTTTTTTATAATATTATCATATCTAAACCCAGAAATGGTAGTTAATTTGTAGCTATTTCCAAACTAATCCCTAGCTAATCTAAATACACCATATCCTATTAGTAATAATCTGTAGCTAATTCCTAGCTAATTTACAGCTAATTCCTAATTAATTTTAACATATCAATTCAAATTAAATCTTAAAACTTGGGAAGGTGGAGAAGTCGTGTCTGGCCCAGGCAAAAGGTGGGGTCACACCTGTAACTCCATTAATGGTGGTAGACATATCTATGTCTTTGGTGGTTATGGCAAATATAACTGCCAAACTAATCAAGTTCATGTCTTTGACACTGGTAGTTACATGGTTTTTGTATATTTACAACTTTCTGATGCTTAATTATTTTTAGCTTTGCAAACATGGGATTCTCCGATTATAAGAGGACAAGGGCCAGAGGCACGCGAGGGTCATAGTGCGGTTGTTGTTGGGAAACGGCTTTACATCTTTGGTGGTTGTGGAAAATCAGCGGATAATAACAATGAGGTTTACTACAATGATCTTTACATACTGAATACATGTAACATTCCCTCTTCATGTTATGGTGTTGACAGTTATTTATTGATCAAGCTAGTTACTTCATCACACAATAATGAGTTTTTCAGTTTGTTTTTCAATTATTTTCTTCTTGCATTTACATTTGTAATTGAGAATTTGTCTTTTGCTTTTTGTTATAGTATTAGATGCGGATTATTCTGATACATATAAAGTTTCTGTTTCATGGATATCATAAAGTATAATTTTGACCTTGGTATATTATTGGATTGAGGAAGTTCTTCTAAGGTATACGGGGCTTATGCATAAAGATTTGGGCCATTTGGCTATAATTGAATTTAAGGCAATAAGAATTTGTGTTCATAGTTGGAACCCTTTGTAGTATGCATGTAGTGGAGTCTAACAAGTTCTTCCAACCAGTATACATAAATCTTTGATGTTGAGTGTAGTTATGGTAAGTCAGTGCCGAATAAAACAGTGTTGTCAAATAGCGGCGCTATAATGCTTTTGTGTTGTGGAATTTGATTAAATTGTTATTGTTCTCTGAGATACACTTACACTATTTAGTACAAAAGTTTTGTGAAGTAGTGCTAGGTTGTCAATAACACGCTATAGCGTCACTATAACGGCATAGTGTGGCGGTGTGGCCCCTCACTACAACACTAGTGACCTGCGAATTGATATGATTTCCATTACCAAAGCTATGATTTCCTTTCATAACCAGAGTGAGAGGGCTTTCCTGACAGAGGCAATGGGCTTATTTTTCTGCATTAAAACAGCTTCAATTCCCTTGTATGAGAGAATAGTACTACATCTCTCCTATTTTACATCTGGGTTCACTTTGTTATTTCTTCTCTCGCTGAGCTGTGATACCACTGTATTGCAACTGTATTGTAACCTTAATGTATTACATCAGGGCATTCATGAATCTGAAGTATAGTGATATTTACAGTTACTTACTGGTATGCACCCTTACCTCAAAGTTATCATGTGATCATGATCTTAGGGTTGTAACAAAAATTTCATTAGTTATTAGTATGCCCTCTGCTCTTTGAAGACTGTACAGTGCTGCTTCAAAATTTTCTACAGGGTATGCAAATTATCCTACCCACATCGCTCTCCTTTTATTCTCTAATAATTGACACATTTTTGGCTGGAAATATCCCCTTAATTATTGGATGAAGTGTCACATGTTCCCTTTCTCTAACTAATTTGTTGACCCCACTTTGATGACTTGCTTCTATTGATAGCATATCATCTCTTACTCGCAAGGTGAATTATGTCTTTTCACCATTCTGACATCCTCGGTTCAATCTATGTACAGAAGTCCCTGTAATGTAGTAGTATGATGCTTATCTCTGATGCAGTATTTATTCAGTGTAATAACTCAGTTATTTTCTTCAAAACTAATAGTCTTTTGTTCCCAATCAATGGTGGTTTTTCGATTAGTTTCTATCAATCCCCAAAATTAAGTCTTCTTCCAGGTCGAAATCACAAGTCTCATAGCATAGTCACTGCAAAATATGATTCAGAATATACGTTTATTTCAGAATCAGAAGATTTGATTTGAATTGATATGCTTAAATTAGCTAGGAATTAGCTGTATATTAGCTGTAAATTAGCTAGGAATTAACTACAGATTATTACTAATAGGATATGGTGTATTTAGATTAGCTAGGGATTAGTTAGGAAATAGCTACAAATTAGCTATCGTTTCTGGGTATAGATATGATAATATTATAAAAAAATATCCACATGTCTGCCACATCATAAAAAAATATCTACATGGCACGTCAAGTCATCCTCCGTTAGTGAGAACTAACGGGAGGGACTACAGTTAGAAACGGAAAATTTTACGAGGACCAAACCTTGAAGAAAATATTTATAGAGACCAAACTTAAATGATGGGTTATTTTCAGGGACCTATTACTTATTTAACCCTAATTTTAATACCCTATTAAAAAAAAAAAAAATAGAATAAATAAATTTCAGGTAAAACATTTAAATTGTTTAGAGTTTAGGTATGAATTGAAGTCATTTTATTAACAAACGCAGCTAGAAAACGGAGCGAGTGGAGTGGAATCGCCGACGCTAATCAGAATGGAAGAACCCCTTGCAGAATTGGAACGAGTCCAAACCCACCTCCTCCAACGCATATCAAAACTTGAACAACATTCTCATCTTCCCACAAATCCCCCTCTCGTCACCGACCCTGAAACTCTCTCCGACTCCGACACAGTCTCTCGTCTCTCTTCCATTTTACGCACCAACGCCGTTAACGACTTCTCCTTCAAGAGAGTCGCTTCCGATTACTACGACTGGCCTCTCGAATCCCGCCGCGACGCTCTTAACGCCGCGTCGGTTCACCATCTTTGTAAAAGCATCGTTTTAGTTAACACGCAAGCTCCTTCCAATGTCGTTGATTGTTCTGATCGAAATAACTCAAAATACTATGTTGTCGTTGTTCAGGTTCTGTTTTTTTGTTAATTTGTTTTGTTGGATTTTTCGTGGATTAGTAAGGGTATAATGCAATTTGTTTTTGTTTGCAGTATAGTGCTCGATTCAATGCTGAAGCTGTGAGAAGCTTTTTATACTCTCTCAACAATGGAACTATAGCCAAGAAGAAATTCAACTGTATGCATGCAATTTTTTTATACTCTCAACCTAAATAAATCGTAGTTATGCATGTTTTCTGTCAAATTGTTTGGCCTTTAATCAAAGGAACAAAGACAAAGCTTATCCCATAAAATTGTAGAACATTTAGGTTGGGTTTTGATTGGCTTACAGAACAGCTTACCTAGGGTTATCTGCTTGTATAAGCCCTTGACAGGGTGTTTGGGAGTGGTTGTAGAAACAACTTATGACATGTCCAAAAGCTATTTGTGATAAGGATAACTTATTAAAACACTTCATAGCTTATATGAAAACAATTTGATCATATTTTCTCCCTTGACTATAGAGATAGATTATATATAAGCACTCAATCAAGTTGTTTATCAAACGGGTCCTATATGTGATTGAAAATAGTGGCTGAGAATAATTTTTTTTTCCAGAAAAGGAAAACTAAAACTTTCTTTAAGTTGCTGAGTTGACTTGATAATTTGCGACTTGTGAGGAGTGTGTTACACTTGCAGCAACTCTTTAATGTGGGATGAGTCTTTGGCATGATTTGGGGGATGGCTAAGGTTAGGTGAAGTAATTTAAATCACTCTTATTTGGTTGGGGGTTTGGCAGTTTCGTGGTTGTCAAGTCAATTGGAGCTGAATGTGTACAGTGGCTATCAAGTTAATGCATAAAAGCTTCTATTTTCGATTGTCATCTGTAACTATTCACTAGTAAGAGATGAAAAGGTGAATATTCACATTTATTGAATTAGCCTTTAATGCACCCACCGCAAAATTGCAAGCAGCAGCAAATGAGGTTGCAGGGGAACTGAGGTGGTAGCAGTGGCATGGGTACTTAAGCTACCCTGCCAATCTAAGTCCGTCCCTTTTTCCATTTATCACAGCTGAAATGTGCTATTGGAGAACTCCCCCAAAAGCTACCAGTTCAGAATGATTGTGAAAGTGGGCCAGAGTCGGTCTAAGGTCACAGAACTGTTACCGAAGATGGTGTTACAGTGCAGTAGTGTTTGATTAGTAGAAGGCCAATCCAATTGAGAATGTGACTTGGGAAGATGACACAAGAGCCGCGTAGCTGAATTAGGCCAGGTGACACCAAATATAGAAGGAAGGCTCAAGATACGTAAAGTCTACTATAGGGAACGGTTTAAGAATAGTGGGGGAGCTGAGCTGGAAAGAGAGAGAGGGAAATGAGCTTTTTGGGGGGAGAGTTAGTTACATTAGAAAATAAGAGTGAACAGGCAATCCTGCTGAAATCTATTAGAAGAAATAGAGGATGAATGAGAACTTTTCTTTGGTGAGGGAGCCATTTGGCTAGGGCTGCTAGACAGATTTTCTTCTTTTCCATTTTTCCATTGTCTTAAATACAAATCACTGTACATTTCAGTATTTCTTCTGTATCTAACCTATCAGAAAATGTTTATTGTATGTTGTGATCCATTTTTAATGCAGTACCCCGTCTTTATTGTTTTTTTTATACTTCTTCAAACTGCAGTAGATGAGACTGCGGGGGAGCTGAGATCATTAACCCTTAACAATGTAGTTTTTGCATGAAAATTCTACCTGACAGTCATACAAAGGAAAGTTATTATCACGAAGTGAAAGTTTGGGAGGTCCATACTCGGGGACACCCATAACTTTGAAGTACCATTTGTCTTTCATCATGTGAAAATGTTTTTATATGTTTTAACCCATGCGTCCGTATAGGCATTATGGCTCTCCTTGTTAATCCGTCATCTTTTATTCATTTTATTACATGTTATAATAGACAATTCTTCCATTTGTTTTTGAAGATTTAAGTTTTCTATTAAATATCTCTAACCTCTTATTGCTTAGAAGGTAAATAATGTTGTTACTTATTATACAGTGAGGTTAGCCCCTGAGGAGATATCAACAAAGTTAACCGGATATGGACACAATGCAGTGACTTGTATTGGCATGAAAACAGACATTCCGGTAAAGGCTGGATCTGACCTGTGATTATGATTGGAATAAATTCTTATAATGGTAGCGTATAAGATATTGCATCATGACAATGATAATGAAACAACTCATCATCACACTTTTGCTTTGCTGCAGCTTCTTCATTTATTGATTGGATGTGATGGGTTTATTTCAGGTGATTTTGGATGAAGCGATTGTTAAACTAACTCCAGATTTCTTTTGGTTGGGTGGTGGTGAGGTTGATCTGAAGCTAGGGATCCGGACATCCGAATTAATCAGATTCATCAATCCATTCATCATCAGCTGCAGTAGTAGTTGATTTTGTTGGTTAGAATAGGGTTCAGGATAAATCGAGGTTACATGGATAGGTGTCATTTTCAGTTTTCCGTTCTTGATTTTTATACGATTCAAATTGTTGTCAACTGAGGAAGATATATATTTTTCACAGAATTTTCTGCTCTGACGAAGAGATTATCCTTTATATCTCTGAGATTTAAATGCAGCCAACATCATGGCTTGTATTTCATTTTATATTTGGTGAAAGTTAATAACATCACCTGAAAGAAAAGAGTGAGTTTTGCCTTATTTTGATTTTACAATTTTAACACATGAAAAAGCTTTAGTTTTAGAAATGTCTAAAACCATCTCTAATAGGAGTGCATTATTGAATCCTTAAACAATCATCACTTGGTTTTACCATTATAGTTGGAACCAATGACTGTAACGATAACGTAAGATTTGTTGAGTCCTTAAACGGATACATTATTGTAGCAGATGTAAGATTTGTTGAGTCCTTAAATGGATACATTGTTGTAGCAGAAGTATGTTTCAAAAAGGAAAAATCTAGCAGGCACCCCAGCACTTGAATTTGGCACTCCATATAACTAACATTTTGACCGTAATATTCCGAAGTCTTAAAAATTATTTTTCCTCAATCAAAACAATGTATTTCAGATTTTTTTTTTCAAAAATAATGTTTTGCTTCAAATAATTTTTAGAAAATATCGGATATTTATAAGTAACGTTTTCCATTCAATTTATGTTTTTTTATTGAATACCAGATTTTTCTTACAAATTGTGCATTTTTTTTAAATTGTCGGTATCAAATTTATGGAAGTATACCAAAGTTTTAGGAATATCTCCAATAATCCAAATTTTTGGATGCATTTATCCAATTTTTTAAGTAGTAAAAAAAATGCACATTACATATCAAATATTTACAAATTGTCGATAAAAATGTATATAGCATATTGAATATTTTAAAATTGTCTTTAAGGTTATAATTTTGGTTAATGGAGTTTTTAAAAATTCGGTATACATATGAGTGTGGCTAAATTTTTTAAATATTCGGTAGACAAATAATATTTTTTTTCTCGTGTTTAATGAAGATAAGAGGAAGAGATAATAAGATCTTATCTAGATTGAGCGAGAGACATATGGAGAGAGCTATAGTGGAGACGGCAGAGATGATGGAAATCTTAATCAACATAATTTAACATAACAAGACATAAAATGAGCAAAACTTAATTATTGACAAATGATGCTTACAAAAAAAAAATCATTGACAAATGATTCATGATGTTTCATAACAAGACATAAAATGAGCAAAACTTAATCATTGATAAATGATTCATGATGTTTCATCATCTTTAGAAAATCGCCAATAGATCTTGTAAGTTTCGCGTAACGGTGAAACATACTTCACACAACTCTTAAATCTTCATTTGTCTTCAGCTCAAATTCGTTGAATCTAATATTCCCTTAATTATCAATCAATGGTGAACGATACTCGATCTTAACCACCATTCAATTATCAGGATATCATGCGAGATTATTCAATTTGAATCTCAGATCTACAAAAGGGATGCCCTTTGTGACCTTCAAATGGAGGACTCACGCCGTTGAAGTAACAAATGCGAGATGACAAAATTGAGACATTGTGGTGTGTTTTTGTTAACAATATATGAGACATTATACAAGTTTTAAATCATCGTGGATCTACAAAAATATCGGTACAATCACATTTGTACAAAAATATTACGACCAGATTTTTAAGAGTGGGGGAAACAATAATGAGGTAAAAACTCACTAAATCTTAAAAAAAACAATAAAAATGCATCTTTTTCACCCCGGGTTTTTAATAACACTATTGAGTTTTTTTTTTTTATAGTTTTATTGGTTTTTTGAGAATTAAGTTTTTGCACAAACTATAAATTTTGAGAGCTATAAATAATAAAAAGATCTTTTTGACATTATTGAAATATATGGGGTGCTGGGATCAGGTCAAGGCCAGGTAGATTTTCGGACGCTAAAGTCATTTGGTTAAGCAATTCTATATTGATTGTAGCCTTGGAAATGGTCCGATATTAAAATGAGATGCAAGATCTTTTGAGTTTGTTGCTCTTGGTCTATACTCAAAGTTGAATAACCTTACCATTAAGCACATTGATTATGGACATAAGTTGAATAACCTTACCATTAAGCACATTGATTTTGGAAAGCCTTGTGGAAGCTTAACGTCAGTCCTAGAGTGAAGAACTTAGTATGACGCCTCTTAAAAAATATTTTACCGACCAAAGACAATCTGCGAAAGAAAGGTACGATTACTGACGACTTATGTCCTTTATGCAATGTTGAACCTGAAACTCCTTCCCATCTCTTTCTTCGATGCGAGTTTGCCAAGCAGACTTTTTTTCCGACTCCGTTGGGAATTCGTACCCCTAAAGTTGGGAATATTCTTGACTGGCTCTGCGACATTTTCTCCAAGAATGACAAACAGTTTGGCCAGTTTATTGCTATCTTCCTATGAAAAATGTGGCAAGTTCATAATGGTGTCATTTACAAAAATGCCAAGGTGGATCCGTGTAGGGTGGCGTTGGAAATTTGGGAAATATTCAATGAAGGATATGGAAGTAGTATTCAAGTCAGTGGCAGTGCTGGAAGTGGTCAAGTCAGTGGCAGGAAGGTGGATAATCATATTGGTTGGATCCTCCAGACTGATGCAGGTTGTTTTGATGGTGGGGTTGTTGCTTTTGGGTGTGTCATCAGAGACCCCACTTCAAATATTTTCCTGGCTGCCTCTAAGAGACTGGTTAGTGTGGCCGATCCAGCTAACGCCAAATTATTGGCTATCCGATGGGCTTTACAATTGGCGATTGATCTAGGCCTCAAAGATTCGTGGTTCAGTCGAATGCTATGTCAGTTGTCGATTGTAATAATGGTGTGAATTTTATTGCTGATGTTTTTCCTATTGTTTGTGATTGTAGACAGTTAATGAGTAGGTGTACCAATGTTGTGATTATGTTTATTAGTAGGTTGTGTAATGTTGAAGCTCACAATATGGTTGGTATTAGCAAGTCTATAGGAACTAAAACATGGACTGGCCATATACTAAGCCTTGATCATATTTTTTGTACCTCTGATTCTGTTATTTAAAGGAATGTATCTATATAATATATAAATGGAATACTTTGTTTTGATGTAACTCTTTTTTTTACCATTTTTATCCTTACTTTATTTTGTAATTTACTTAATAATTTCTTATTATTAACTTCCACATAATTTTTATTATTAACTTCCACGTAACTTCCTATTATTAACTTTCACATAATATTTTTTAAATTATATTTAAATAAAAACTATCATTTATGTTTTCATTCATGCACATTAAAAAAACGGACACGTAACTTCCTATCCGTCTGGACACTAGTTTGCTATAAAAAAAAAAAGTATCCCCTGTTAACCAAACGTGCACAATTCTAGCTGCGAACCAAGTTGGAACCATAACGTAATTTTATATGAGAAAACCGTAGTAAGATATATAAACTCTCTTTAATAGTCAACATTTCTATCCAACAACTTCGGTTTTTGGATAAGCATTTCTATCCAGCAAGTTAACTACAACAGGATATCAAATGCTCAGCAATTTCTATGGCCATTATAAATTGCCACACATGCAAAGTTTATCTAAAAAATAAACACGAAATGTACGTCGGTCGATGTCAATCTACTTTTCTGTTCCTGATTGAAACAAAAAAACTACCCAAAAGCATCTATATTTGTAATTAACAAAGTATAAAATCAATTTGCACGATGAACAATCGAGGAAAGAGTTGAAACAGTGAACGAGGAAAGAAATTTTTTCAACATTAAACAAATTCTTAGAATTTACATACAACTGTACATGGCAATGAGAATAATGTTGATTGTTATTGAGTAGCATTGGAAATTTATGAACAAGCCAATGAGGGAGCAACAGAGCATATATTTGTAAATCTATGAAATGCTACTGGTAAATCAGATCCCCAAAGGTGTTCTCCCCACTGTAAGTAACATAAAGAAACCCATCTTCATCCTTCTTCTCATCATATATGGCTGACATTATTGCTCCTGCGAAAAATTGACAAATCCCATCAACTGATTGGCTAAAAATGCTTTAAATTACACAAGACTGAAGAATCTTTGGGAAGAAAATGTATAGTTTTCTGAGATTTACCTGTAGGTGGAAGGACATTGTCCACAAAAATAAAGATTGCCTTTTCTGCACTTAGTTTAATTCTTTTACGGATAACATAGACAAACTGTCCAACTGTGAGATCAGCAGGGACAAGGTACCTACAATCAATTAAATCAGTTTGTTAGTTATGAAAGGGGACATGCGGCTCGTAAATGCCAGTCATACACCTTGAAATTTTATACACCAGCTGGCAGAAATAATTTCCCAACTAAAATACTAGTCCACCATAAAATCAAATTCTTATACAGACACAGATCCATGACTATCCAGCTATACAGACACCACACATTCATAAATCAAATTCTTATAAAAATAGACAACCAGTTTAAATTCTGTTTATCTAACTCAAAAGTTCAGGACCTCACATAAACTTGAAAAGAATATACAATAGAAATTGCATGCCAAATCCTAAAATAATTAAACAACAGGAATGCAGTGCGCTGTTTGAATGATCTTTTCTTTAAAAAGTATGTCGTGTGATGATTAAAAGGCAATGGATGAAAACAATTTTAATTTATGTGGAGCTTTGTGAGCTTGGCATTAATGATACACACTTTAAATCCAAAGAGGATATTGTGAAAAGTTCATCTTAAACATATTCATTAGAGCAGGCTTCTAAATCTACAAAATTTCACCTGCAAAGTTGTAGCAATTGAGCTGTTAACCTAAATTCAGAGATATTGCTCGAGAAAACCATGACTTTTCAGTTTTCACCTTTCACTTATTTTGGCCAATAACAAGTAAATGTTCATTATCTTATGTTAAAATAATATAATACAAATAGTATCAAATCAGCTGTAACATTTTTCTTTCCTTTTGAAGAGACAAACATACGAGTAGAAACAATAAATGTGACATTTCAAGGTTATATTAAAATTATCAACAAAATCTTACTTCTTCTTGTCAATACTTGGGATATCACTTCTTTCTGCCTTCTCTACAATCACCTTCAGGCAAATGAGATACAATTTAGCATAATAACAATGATCTATCAGAAATATTTCTCCATTATCAGAAATATACATTTTCAAAAACCATGAATGCAGCAGGAAGCAAGTAGAAGCATAAATCAACATGAAATTCCTTTAATTAGTATTCAATAGCATGTATTTCTGCCCAAAAATCTAAAAGTTATCCCCACCCCAGCTAGCCATCCTTATATTCCTTAAAGTTATCCCATCTCCAAAACTCAATATCACTATCTCATTAGATTGCACAAGTAAACCCGAACAACACTAAACCCCAAACATCAAATAGGTTATCATACAATATGCATTTCTCAACACCAACCTAGTTTCTTTTCACGGAAGGTTGCCGATGAAGCATCAAAGATCTCACATGGCACAATCAGATGATCAATACAAAAAATAAATAAAAACATAATTTATACAAGCAGAGAAAAAGTTATATAAATTGAAAAGCATTGACTCCTCCAGCAGAAAATATTACTAAAAAAGAACAACATTTCTTCTGCTACAAATACATGATTCTCACCGGAATTCGGTCGGGGTATTTCTCCCTAATCCTAGCAGCCTCAGCACTTCTCTTCTCTGAACACAAAAACAAATCATTTACTTGCATATAACTCAAGTTTCCATACACACACATACACAATCAAATAAATCAAATCACCAACAAAAAAAAAAGCAAAATAAAGTAAAAAGCTTCTACCAAGATCATGCTCTTGTTTGAAGTAACTCTTTGCCATTCTTCCTACAAAAATCATCAAACAAAAATCAATTAATCCGTAGCATCACTCATTCATTCAACAAATAATGAATAATCATCCATATCCCGAATAATCAAACAACAACTAAAAAATAATCATGAAAAACAAAAAGAAAATCGACCTACAAACACAAAATTCACTAAAAAAACCCTAAAATTTTGATATAAAATTAAATAGAACCCTAAAGTTTCCGATCATGATTAAGCAAAGAAATTCAGGAAAAGAGAAAAAAAAAACCTCAAATAGAAGTTTCCGATCACGATTAAGAAGTTTGAAAAGGTAAAACGTAAGAGTTGAAAAAATTAAGTATAAAATTTGGGTGCGATGAACCTCGTAAATAGTGAAGGCGATCGAAAAATAGAAGAAAATCAACGCTCTTATCTGTTATTGAACGGAACTCCAAGAAAGGAGTGTTTGCTTCACGAAAAGATAAACTTTGCTGTGTTGTTTGCTTTAATAGCTTTTTTTTGTTACAACTATTTTTTTTAATATTAAATAAAAATTGACTTAATTAATTTATATACATTTATAAATTATTTTTACCTTTCAATCAACCATAGATCATAAAAGATACTTATAAATAGTTGTGATATTTTTACATTGACAGTTAAGAGGTGAAGAAATTATTTTAAATATTAATTTATTATATCAAAATATTCCCTATTTTAAGATGATTTAAACTTAATGATTAGGGGTGTAGTTGAACTACAAGATACTCAAATTATTAAATTAAATTTCTTTTGGATAATTTTTAAATCCAATTAGTGTATTCATGTGTTCCTTTAGATTTTAAATATAAACAAAATGTTAATGGGTTGTTTGGAACACGTTTCGCCCTTAATAACTTAATTTTATAGAAGTCAAAATTTATAGCTTTGTGGATATGTACGTTTACAACATGATTTTATTAATTTCTTAATATATACTAAATGCATTTTGTTTAAAATATATATATAAATTCTTTTGATTTAATTATGAATTGTTGGATGTTGTTATATTTATAAATACTTAACTTTAATTATAATTGTTTAAAGTTTATATTTTAAATATTTTGTGATTAATGTATACAATTCTACATGAACAATAAATTAATAAAAAACTCTTTTTTTTTACAAAATAAATAAAAAAACTCTAATTACATGTAAGAAGAGTTGGAAAGATATTAGATAGTTAAATACAATTTTAGTATTGTTTAGTATTAGATATTTAAAAACTCTAATTAAGGGTGATTTTTCTTAAGAGTTTGTTGGCATTGCCTTAGAGATGACAATTGGTAGGGTTTGTTCAGAGTATTATAGTATACGTTTGTTTTTATATCTGTAGTTTAAAAAAATTCTCATATTCTAGCGTATATTTGCGTGGGCACTAACAATTATACCCATATTCATATTTTATGGATATTTAAGTACTTATACTCATACTTATACTCATTTCTAATAAAAATAGTTAATCAATTAAAATTTTTTATGTGAATTTAAGTTTTTAAAAACATTATAAAAAATTCAAGGATGTTATTGCTGAATTAAAAAAATAAACAAACTTTTATATTAAAATGCGTACAAATTTAATAGTGATGTATTTAATAAAATTAGTAAATGCACCTGTGTATATAATAATAAAAATAAAAATATTTAAAAATATATTATGCGGGTATGGGGCGAGGTGGGTACTAAGGTACTCATACACACACGCATACCCGTTTATTTTAATGGGTAATTGTCTATTCTCGTGTCGTACCCATTTTGCGGAGTTTTTACCCTATCCGTTGTGGGTAAAATTTGCAGGTACCTACTGGGATGAGTCTCATTTCCATCCTTAGTCTACCTCAATGTTACGAATCTTTGGTTAGTGAAGACTTCACTCGTGTTTAGCTAACTAGACTATTTTTATATATCTTGGTCTCTCAATTTAAGGGATAGTCATCGCTGAAGTTTATTTTGTATTCTACTGGCATGGAGAATAAAAAAAGTGTTAAAAAGTAAAATCATGTCCATGGATGGTTATCTAATACTCGTCAAATATGTTTTGACTTCTTCATATATTTACTCTTGGATCCCACAAGTATTATTTACACAATAATCCTTATTCAAGTTTTTCTTTAGGGGATTGAGGATTTACGTAAAATTTATTGGATTAATTGGGATAAAATATGCTCAAATAAGGAAGTATGTGGGTTGTGTGTGAAGGATAAAAGAGTTTAACTTAGCCTTGTTAGGCAAGTAGTGGTAAATGTTACGTGTTGTCCTGGACAGTTCGAGGTACAAGGTTGTAGCAACAAAACATAAAGTAAAAGGTAGTTGTATTCAGGGTGAAGGTAGTTAGGCGTCTATGTGGTGGAAAGATTTGTCTAGAGTTAGGGAAATGGATATGTGATTCAGGGCCGATGGTTAGACGGCAATATAGCTTATTCGGTGGATAATTAGGAAGGAACACCATTTTAGAAGGATCATTGGTTGATGGGACGAAATATTTGTTTTTAAGTTTCGTCGATTTTATGAGTTGGCGACTGATAAAAATATTTTTATTATTGAGAAGAGTAAATTATGTTGAGATTCTCATAGTAAAATTAGAGGTAATATATGTGATTGTTCTCATGGGAGGAGGAACATGTGACAAAGTGTTGATATTTGTTAGATAACATTGTTTTGCAAGATAATGTTGATAACCACTGGGAGTGGTGTTGATGGTTACTCAGGGAAGTGTATATATCATATTCTAATTCATAAAGAATAAATTAATCCCGAACTGGCCATGGAGTTCATTTAGAACACAATCACACTGCTTAAAATGTATTTGTTTGTGTGGAAGATAATAAAGAAATAATTGTTTTTGCAAAAAAATGGTTGCTCGTGTTGTTTGTGAAGTGTATTCTTTCCAAATCCCTACTAAAGACAATCTAAAACACGGTCATTTTTAATGTTTATTCCTATAGTGTGGTTGAGGATTCTCCATGAGTAACCATTTTCTTGCAAAAACAATTATTTCTTTATCATCTTTCACACGAGCAAATACATTTTAAGCGGTGTGATTGTGTTTCAAATGAACTCACTCCATGGTCGGTTCGAGATTAATTTATTCTTTATGAATTAGAATATGATATATACACTTCACTGAGTAACCATCAACACCACTCCCAGTGGTTATCAACATTATCTTGCAAAAAAATGTTATCTAACAAATATCAACACTTTGTCACATGTTCCTCCTCCCATGAGAACAATCACATATGTTACCTCTAATTTTACCCTAAGAATCTCAACTTAATCTTCTATTCTCAGTGATAAAAATATTGTTATCAGTCGCCAACTCATAAAATCGACAAAACTTTCATTGGATCAATTGGGACAAAATATGCTCAAATAAGAAAGTATGTGGGTTATGTGTGAAGGATAAGAGAGTTTAACTTAGCCTTGTTAGGTAAGTGGTGGTAAAAGTTACGTGTTGGCTTGGACAATTTGAGGTACAAGGTTGTAGCAACAAAACATGAAGTAGAACGTGGTTGTATTCAGGGTGAAGGTAGTTGGGCGATTATGTGATGGAAAGATTTGTCTAGAGTTAGGGAAATGGATATGTGATTCATGGGCGATGGTTAGACGATAATTTAGCTTATTTGGTGGATAATTAGGAAGGAACACCATTTTAGAAGGATCATTGATTGAAGGGAAGAAATATTTATTTTAAGTTTTGTCGATTTTATGAGTTGGCGACTGATAAAAATATTTTTATCACTGAGAATAGAAGATTAAGTTGAGATTCTGAGGGTAAAATTAGAGGTAACATATGTGATTGTTCTCATGGGAGGAGGAACATGTTACAAAGTGTTGATATTTGTTAGATAACATTGTTTTGCAAGATAATGTTGATAACCACTGGGAGTGGTGTTGATGGAATGATGGTTACTCAGTGAAGTGTATATATCATATTCTAATTCATGAAGAATAAATTAATCCCGAACCGACCATGGAGTGAGTTCATTTGAACACAATCACGCCGCTTAAAATGTATTTGTTCGTGTGAAAGATGATAAAGAAATAATTGTTTTTGCAAGAAAATGGTTACTCATGTTGTTTGTTGAAGTGTATTCTTTCCAAATCCCTACTATAGACAATCTAAAACACGAAAACTTTTAATGTTTATTCCTATAGTGTGGTTGAGGATTCTCCATGTTCATCCAAATGTCATCAGTGATTATGTTTTGCAATTTTCGATTCCATTCTTTTAGTAAAGAGTTTTATAAGTGCTTTTAAGTTTTTGGTTGGCGATCATCTAAGTTACGTAGAAAAAAAAATCTATTTTGGCAACAAAGATTTAAGAATTTAAGATACGGTTGAAAAGGTCAAAGTCCTTTCTTGATGGTGGGTGCATGTCAAAATGCATTTTTTTATTTATTTAAGTTCTTGGTGGTTTAATTTTTTTCAATGTTATGTTATTGGGTATTTCATAATGTAATTATTCTTCTTATTTATGTTTTTTATTGTTTTTTTTAACTAAGTGAACTTTTGTTTTAATTCTTCTTTAGCACATTTTGTGCTTGAGTGAATTGTCCTTTCGTTTAATATAATATTAATTTAGTATTTTTTTTCAATAAAAAATAAAGAATATATAAATCTAAATAGCTAACATAATTTTATTATATAAAATAATGTATTTCACGAAGTATCTCATATTCATTTAAGAGTATACTTTTAGGAATAATATTTAAGGGTTAAATCGATAGTTTAATATATATTTGAAATTGAAAAATAAATCACATTTAGTCGTCTTAGCTCAGCTGGTAGAACGCGTGGCTTTTAACCACGTGGTCGCGGGTTCGATTCCCACAGACGGCATCACTACATATACATTCTTAGTTATAAGAGTAATATGACATCACTTACACTTCATTTTTTTGGATATTCTTCTTCTTAAAATCTTGTTAATCTTTCAATCCTTTCAATTTTAACAATGATAACAAATTTGATTCTTCTGTTGATGTATCAAATCACTACATATACATTCTTAATACCTTGTTTGCAATCCTCACAACCCTTTTTATAAACCCAAGATCGATCCTCGACACACCGCCATTGAACGACTCGAATTATCACAATTGGAGAAAATGCATAAAGTGTACTCCCCCACAAGAACAAACTTCAGTTCACCAACATTTTTTTTTGCCTCAAACACCTCTCACATATGAAAATGTTGAGTTGCGAGATCGTTGTAATAACACGGTCTTATCATGGATCATGAGAACTATAACTTCTTAAATTGTTCAAAGCACATCATGTTTCAACAATGCTTCACAACATTAGCTCGATTCGCAAGATCGTTATACTAAAGGTAATAATTTATTTTTAATTTTTTTATTTATACAAAGAATTGCATTTAATTAAACAAGTCTATCCAACTTCATATGTCTATTTCACCGATCTCTAAATCATATGGGATGAAATTGAGTTTCTTATACCTATATCATCTGGCACTTTTTCACCAAAATATCCTTTTTCATTGAAATCTAATGTTTAAAAGTATAACCATCTTGAGTACATCATACTAAAAAAATTAAACGATAAATATAACAATATTAAGATTCGAATCCTTCTCATGAATCCATTACCATCTTTTAGCAAAATCTATCAACTGGTTATCCAAAAAGACCTTTCTCCACCATCCATTAACCATGACTTTATTATCATCTCTTTTCAAAAAATAATCATGATAAAGATTAATCTTCCACGATTTGGGGAAAAAGGAAGTGGAAATGGAAACTAAGGAACTCTATGTTTTGTAACAGCTACAAGAAGACCAATAACACAATATAAAATTTCTATTTCAAGCATGACTTCCCCCTAGGATATAGGTCTAAGAATCAATAGTCTATGAAAGAAACATTGGGGAAAAAACCAAATAAGAGCAACATCAACATGAAATATTACCAATATCTCATATTTTTTAGGAAATCTTTCTGACGAAATTCTTATTGACCGTTAATGCTTACTAATGAATTTTTTTTATAGATATTAGATTTAGGTGCTTCAAATCATGTATTCCCATCCATCAAATATTTTTATAATTAAAAATATTGATATTAGTTTTATTACTTTTTCTAATAGAGATATAGTTTATGCATACTATTTTTATAATGTACTATACATACCTTAATTTCACCTTCGTATCAAAAATATATTTTTTCTTTTAGAAACGAGTAGAAGACCCGTTCGTCCGCAGGGTATGTTGATTCCTATCTTAAATTATTTGATAAAAAATATAAATATTTGTGCCTCTTTTTTAATACATCTTTACATGTATTAACAATAATTGATAAAGTTTGAATTAAAAAATATCAAGAATAGGTATTGATCCAGCATACATGTGCATCCGCACGGATAAATTTATCTAATATAATATAAAATATATTTAAATGGATATGTATATTTGAAAAGAAATACTTAATATCGAATAGGTATTGTTATGGTAGTGACCCGTGAGAATTTGAATATCGAATAGGTATTGTTATGGTAGTGACCCGTGAGAATTTGAATATGCCTTTTAGAATATTCAAACTTTTTACAAATACACTGAATATAAATAATGTTGTACTGTAGAATTGAACTGAAATGCATATTGATCGCAATATTTATGCATGGTTTTGTTGTCTGGATCTAACGGGTTATGTTCCATATTAATTCATAAAATATTTTACACCTAACTAAACAATATTTATGAATGTTTTATTTCTTGAATTTAACTGATTGTGTCCCGTATCAAATCGTAAAATATTGCGATGTCATTTTCAATATTATAGATAAATGAAAATTAATACAAAAGTATATGTATAAAAGTATATATCACTTGAATTGTATGATCATACTATCGTTATTTTCTTTATTGAAAGATATATGTATCGCAAAAGTATATATCAAAAGAATATATAACATATCATGGCAAAAGTATATATCACAAAAGTATATGTATAAAAAATCATTTATAATCATTTATAATCTTATTATGGATATTCCATTAACCAAAAACTCATAACCATGTGATATTAATTGACTTCTCAAGATTCAAAAGATCAGTCCATCTCTAACATAACTTTTAAGTTAGTTATTGCACAACTTTGACTTGTTTATACAAACAATGGAGCCTAACTTTGTATTTTCATTTCTCCCCATTACTCCTTGGAATCTGTCAACCTTTCTTACCAATGCTGAAACTTCCACATACATAATCTATATGAACAAATCCATCTTTCCTAAAGTCTTCACAACTCATCATGATTGGTTTAAATCCACCATTCATTCCATCAAATCAAAACACTACAACTTGATGATCATGATCATGATCATGATCATGATCTTGATCTTGGTCAACAACTATCCAAGCAATCACCGAAGAAGCTAGTGTACGCATATGATATTGCCATGTATGGCTTTAGTGCAGTGTTATCTTCAAATGAGTTAGACACTCTTAACAACATGGATGGCTTTGTATCAGCATATCAAGACATAACAGCCACCCTTGACACAATTCATACCTTTGAATTTTTCTCCCTAGATTCTCCAAGTAGGCTATGGGATGCTTCGAATTTCGGTGAGAATATAATTGTTGGTGTTATTGATTCTGGTGTATGGCCTGAAAGTCAAAAATTAAGGTATCATAATGAAGTTGTCTCTCTCTATGTAGAATAATTATGTTAAGCTTATTTTTCAAAAGAAAAATCATATATATTTGATTGGTATATAGTTCTAATAAATTTGATAGAGAATGTTGCAAAACAAACCTGGCAGCTTCAATAGTGGAGCAATCTGTCTATAAACAGACCAACAGTCATAGTAATAATCCTTACAATTTCAAGAGTGAAGCAACTTGACATTTTCATGAGTGTCCCTTAATTGTAATCATAGTAATCAACATAATTATCTAATTAAATAAGAAAACAATAACAGATGGGAATAGACCTGTGAATAGAGGAAGGTGCCAAAGATTGCAATGGTAGCTCCAATGGACCTGTGAACACACATGCTGAAGCAACATCTTCATAAACTCATGAACCATCGGAGCAAATTGTCAACACAAAGGAACCAATATCAGAAATTAAAGGTCAAAATGTTATGTTAATTTGTGTCACTCATGTTTAACTATTTATGATCTTTAAAAGTAAAGTTTTTATTTTTGAACTTTCCAGCCTCGGAACTTGATCTTGTTTCTTACATTCTTGGACATCATCAAATTTCATCTTTCCATGTTTTTCTTATAAAAGCTACATGTAGCTTTTGATTTATGTAAACTGCATATATACTGTGAAATAAGATCAGCAAAGAATCACATCATTGACAGAAGATGCAGGGAAGCCATTAAAAGTTAAAGCAATGATTGAATGGTGCACCTGGACATTGTTTGACCAATTAATATCCCTCATAGAAAACACTTCCAGAGCTTTGAATAGTGCACCTGGACATTCTTCTAAACTGAAAACAATGCTAGTCATAAGAAAAATCACGAACCAGACAGGTAATTCAAAAAGTAAGAAGTATTTGAATACAACTTCTATACCTTATGAGGCATATCCGTTCCTTGAATTCTTTCAGGAAGAATGTCCAGGCCATATGTTTCTGCAGCTCGTGAACTCGCAATAGATCTAGTGTGTCTTACACAATTTATGGCCACAGCAGACCAAATTAACAGAATCCAAGACAATACCTCAATATCAGTACTTGAATACAAATAAATATCAAATTTAATCCGAAGGCGATTTGTTCTATGACCAATTTGCATAAGGCTCTACAAATGATGAAACAGGAATACACACTAAGTCAGAGTGCCATAGTCCTAAAAGAATGTTGGAGATAAAAATCTAAACTACAGTATCTACCTTTAAAATCCATGAAATATATGACTATCTCTATTCACAATGCAATATACAAGATTTAGAAAGATAAGATAAATAGGCAAAGAAGTAAAGGTCAACAGTTAAGGTTGTCAAACTCGAGAGTCCAAATAGACTCGCCAACTTCCGTAGACTTGATTTGTGAAATCTTGCGAGCTATTTTACAAGTTTACCTCAAGTGAAAACTATTATTGAAAATCCTATAAATGACATATATACATAATACAATACCATTAACATAGTAATAATTCAACATTATAACCCCTTTATAAAACAAAATTCCAAATTGCACTGTAAAGTAACAAACACAGAACTGAAAAATTCCTGGGAATGGTGAATAGAAGTATGAAATTGATTAAAATAAGCTATACCAGTACTTAGCTATAGATTAACATAGAATCGATGTCCAATAGTTTTACTTTTCAAAACCATTATTTAAAACTTCTAATCTTTTTTTAGTATAGCACAACAAACAAATCTGTTGAGCAGTAAGTTATTATTGTTAGTACATTTTACGAATCTGTCCCTTTTTTCTCAATAGACCCATATTTGCAGTAATTGTGCTCGTAAAATTTCGAACTTAGTCTATGTTATACATGAGATATTAAAGCAATGTGAAAATGTTTTTGACAGAAAAATATAAATATATTCTATATTTTTTACGCGTTTAAAACTTTAAATGTTTGATAGGAATGTAATTGCACGAGGCTTATTAAAAGCAAACCTCTTCACCAGAGACATATACAACTTGACAGGCTTTGCCGTCACCACCATTGCATCCTTCTGCTATCAATGCTGCCATCTTCCAATTCAATATCGCAGATAAACCAAGCATTAAAGACAGATCACAACCCCATTCAAAGAAGGTTGATCATCAGATTTTTGAAAAGATAATGCTTACCTGCAACAACAGCGTACTCTTCCCAACACCGGGATCACCACTAACTAAATTCAAAGAACCTTCAAAACCACGACAGTAGATTAATTACCCATGAAAAAACAAATTCATTATATACCAAAACATCAAATAAACTTGAATTACGGAAGACAATGAGATGGAGAAAAAAAGGAATAGAAACAATGTTCCATTAAAGATCCATTCACTAACATCCATCACCAAATGCAATGACTCTTTTGTATTAGTCCTACCTAAAAAATGACAAATAAGAAAATTGTACCGAACCTGGTACAAGACCACCGCCGAGCACAACAGAAACTTCATCTCCAAAAGGGCCAGACATGATAATAGTAAGAACTACTGAGGCATATTATTATACAGGAACATGACCTTCATCTAACAGGTTTATAGGTCCTTTTGCTAACAGGTTTATTGGTCCTTTTGCTAGCTGATTTGAAGGGAACCACTACAGGTGTGGTCTTAGTGACTGCATCCATTGCAAAAAGTTGGGTAAAAGATAAATAGACAAATATACTTACCGGATTGTGCATCTCTTCAACCCAAAACTCACCACAGATCCATATATGGCAAGGTAAAAGATATTTTTTCTTCCAGTTGGCAAAACTTTCATGCACTGTGCCACATTCATAAGAAATTAATTTAAAAAATTGGAAGTTATGGAGAAAAGATGAAATCCATAAATAATACAAAAGTAATTGATCATATACCCGAAAAAGAATGATTATAACCACAAGAAAGATCCCTACGGCCATTGAACTGCTGTAATAAAATGGAACCCAACTGCTAATAATTGGAGCCAATAGCAGCAATATTAACCCAACTGCAAGACTAACCAGACGCCATTGCTGAAAACCTGCACAGTTTTTTATATAACAGATTAATTAGCATTGAAAGTTTAAAAATTCACAGTTACAGAAAAAAAATAGAACATTCTTCCCATTTACCTTCTTCGAGTACAACTGTAACTGAACCCAGTATTTCCCGATCAATCTTGACACCAGCATATCTGTAACACCCCCAATCTAATACCCCCAGGCTATTAAAGCGGTAAATAAAAATTCGAAATTTCATCAGAGTATATTTGAAAACATGGCATAGACAGGGAGCATCACATCAATTTGAAACAAACATAACATACAACACCTGCTCATTAGATATGCAACAGTGGGGTAGCAATCAACGGAGGAACTCAGTTCCTTGCACCCACATTTCAGATTTTAGAATGAACGCGGAAAATCTAAAACTGAATAACATATATATATATATATATATATATATATATATATATATATATATATATATATATATATATATATATATATATATCATGAAAGTTGTCATGCATCGAGTTATACATGTACAAGTCAAAAGGCATATATATACATGATACACCAATAATCACAACACGGTCACCCTAACTACCCGGTGTCACATATCAGAGCCGACCGACCAAAGAATGAAGACGCAAAACTTCACAAAAAGACCTCCAGCAGCTCTAATCTGCAATGCCTCATAGAGCATTATAAAACAGCAGAAGGGTGAGAAAAACAATCATAATACCGTTGAATAAAATTATATATTAACCCAAAAATACACAAGTATAAAGTTCTCACCACAAATGCACCACAATCGAATAAAACATAACACAGTACAATTATCAGGTATTCATCACCAATACACGTCAATCACCCATAATACACTCCTCATCAACACAATTATACATATTCCATCACATTATCACATTCACAATTAACATACACAATTAATCCATGATTATGCAAATACACAGAGACCGACACAACGACTCTATGCACATGCCATGCAGTACCGACTTCCAATGTTTCTCATGTCTCATCACCAGTTCACTCAGGAACTATTGGAACCATCGCTCGTTACTGAGAATCTCAAGTAACACCCCGTCGGGTCTACGATGTTCACCCGTCGCTTTAAGTCCTCAGGCATCGCCTCATATTTTTGAGGCACACGACGTTATGGATTGCTTTAGGTCCTATCTAAGGCACACAATCGTCTACAACCATCGCTTTAGGTCCTCAGGCAGCGCCTCATATTTTCGAGGCACACGATGTTATAGCAGATTCCCTCAGGAACCAAACCGTCTCTCAGGACGTTCCAACAATACATATCATGATGCTTGGCATACAATGACTCATGACATTCACATTGCATACATGCACACAATCATGATCATGCACTTACCATCAAATACCACACATAATACTTTCTTGCCCTTAGGCCATAAATCATCATCCACACATAGTATTCTTATCCCAACACAGCACACAATCCATACAACATTCATATTAACAGTACGGCGTACCTTACACATCCAATTCACACAATTATAACAGCAAAAGTCGACAAAACGACACTATTCCCGATTTTTCCGACATAATTAAATCGGCTAACAATTCCAAAATCATCATCATCATAAAGTACATTTTATAAGCTTTCCAACGATATAAATATCACTCAAATCGGAAATACGGTTCGAAAGATATGGATTTTAAAAAAAAAAAGGAAAATGTTTTCAAAAACACACAGACCGCCCGGCGAAGCATGCTCACCGCCCGGCGAAACACGCTTCGCCTCTGCTTCGCCCGGCGAAGCACAGGCGACGCCAATCCCCCAAAATAATTCAAAGAGGCAGAAGCTTGGCACCTCTGCGCCTCTCAAAACCGCCCGGCGAAAAGACGCATCGCCCGGCGCTCAGGGCCTTTCGCCCGGCGCTCTGCACCAGAAGCAGAATTTCTGCTGCGTGTTTGCACTGTTCATCACCCCTCAAAATCTCATTTTCTTCCCCAAATCATTTCCATCAGCAAAACAATTACTAGCAATGGTTCTTACACATATAAAGATCATACAACACAAATTATATCGAATTCCATCCGTGAAAACATCGATTTCTACTCGTTTATGCGATTTCGACCTATACCCGAAAAACTACCGAACGAGACAATACAACATGCAACCATACATATATAATCATACACAACAATAAGATAATCGAGTTTCACACCCTTACCCGATTTAATCGATTCCTAGAACTTGTTCTCTTGATTTCCCAAGCTTTTTCTCCAATTTCTCTCTTTTCTCTCTTCTCTTCTTTTCTTCTCTTTTCTCCTTTTCTTTCTTTCTCTTCTACTATTTTCTCTCTATTTCTATTTTTCTCTTTTCTTTACTAACTTAACAAAATACACCCAAATGCCCAAAATACCCCTACACTCAAATATCTCGCAAACGTTCCCAAAACCCGATAAAATATATTCACGACGAAAAATAACATATTTTCACATAAAAGTCAGAAATAAAATAATATAATAATAAAATAATAAAAAACGACTCAATTAAAAATAAAAGACCAAAACTGGGGCGTTACAACTCTCCCCCACTTAGAAATTTTCGTCCTCGAAAATCTCACCTGAAACAAACAACTCTGGATACGACTCCCGCATCCGACTCTCCAACTCCCAAGTCAAATTGCCCTCAGCAGTGCCTCCCCACGCTACCTTCACAAGTGCAATATCCTTGCCTCGCAACCTCTTCACCTCGCGATCCAAAATCTCAACTGGTAATGCCTCAACTGTAAGATTCTCTCTTACCTCAACCGCATCCATCGGAATCACATGCGACGGATCCGGAACATACTTCCGAAGCTGTGAAACATGGAATACATCATGCAAATTCGACAGACTTGGCGGCAACGCCACCCTATACGCCACAACACCCACTCTCTCAGATACCTGGTAAGGACCAATAAACCGAGAAGTAAGTTTCTTCGATTTCAATGCACGACCAACACATGTTACCGGCGTAACTCTCAGAAATACATGATCGCCCTCTTGAAACTCAAGATCCTTCCTTCTCCGATCATGATAACTCTTTTGCCTACTCTGAGAAGCCTTCATTTTCTCTCGAATAAGCTTCACTTTCTCTGTAGTCTGTTGTACCAACTCCGGTCCAACCACCGTTCTCTCACCAGATTCGTGCCAACACAACGGCGTTCGACACCTTCGTCCATACAATGCTTCAAACGGCGCCATACCAATACTAGAATGAAAACTGTTATTATACGTGAATTCTATCAACGCAAGATAACTATCCCACGAACCACCTTGTTCCAAAACACAAGCCCTCAACAAATCCTCCAACGACTGAATCGTCCTCTCCGTCTGACCATCCGTCTGCGGATGATAAGCCGAACTCAATCTCAATCTAGAACCCAAAGCCTTCTGTAAACTTTCCCAAAATCTCGATGTAAACCTTGGATCCCGATCAGAAACAATACTCAATGGAACCCCATGCAACTTCACCACCCCACTGATATAAATCTCAGCCAACCTCTCCAAAGAAAAACTGATGTCAATCGGAATAAAATGAGCCGATTTAGTCAGCCTATCTACAACCACCCAAATAGCATTATGCCCTCTCTGAGTGTTCGGTAACCCCGTTACAAAATCCATCGAAATGTTATCCCACTTCCGCTCAGGAATATCCAACGGTTGCAACAAACCACTAGGCCTCAAATGCTCCACCTTCGATTTCTTACAAGTCAAACAAGCATACACAAACTGAGCCACATCTCTCTTCAAACCAGACCACCAGAAAATCTTTTTCAAATCTTGATACATCTTATTCGCTCTAGGATGTATACTCAAATTACTCCGGTGTCCTTCCTCCAAAATCATCCTTTTTAGCTCTAGATCATTCGGAATACAAATTCGTCCACGAAACCTTAAAACACCATTAGAATCCACTTGAAAATCACTATTCGCATCTCTTTCTCCAACCAACATCAAATCCACAAATCTCAAATCCAACTTCTGTTTCTCACTAACCGTCATCAGAAAATCATTAGTAACCTTCAACATTCCAAGCCTTACACTATCCGAAGTCACTTCACAAGCCAAACTCAAATCTCTAAACGATTCCAAAAGTTCCCATTCCTTAACCATCAAAGCCGACATATGCAACGATTTCCGACTCAACGCATCAGCTACCACATTAGCTTTACCAGGATGGTAATTCAAGCCAAAGTCGTAGTCTTTCAAGAATTCCAACCACCTACGTTGCCTCATATTCAATTCCTTCTGATCAAACAAATATTTCAAGCTCTTGTGATCACTAAAAACTTCAAACCTCGCACCAAAAAGATAATGCCTCCAAATCTTCAAAAACCACAGCCGCTAATTCAAGATCATGAGTAGGATAATTCTTCTCATGAACTCTCAGTTGCCTCGAAGCATAAGCCACAACCTTACCTTCTTGCATCAGAACACCACCTAGACCAATCAAAGAAGCATCACAATAAACCACAAATGGTTCATTAGGATTCGGCAAAATCAAAATCGGAGCTGCCGTCAATCTTCTCTTCAGCTCATTAAAACTCTCTTCGCACCGAATATCCCAAATGAACGCTTGACCTTTACAAGTCAACTGGGTCAAAGGCAATGCAAGCTTCGAAAACCCTTTAATGAACCGTCGATAATAACCGGCCAAACCCAAAAAGCTATGAATTTCAGTAACAGATCTCGGAGCCTCCCACTGTAGAACTGCCTCTACTTTAGATGGGTCCACAGAAATACCGTTACCTGAAATCACGTGTCCAAGAAAACTCACTTTCGACAACCAAAATTCACACTTGGACAATTTTGCAAAAAGCTTCCTTTCCTTCAAAACCTGCAAAACAATACGCAAATGTTCCGCGTGCTCCTCGCGAGACTTAGAATAAATCAATATGTCATCAATAAATACAACAACAAATCGATCCAAATGCTCGTGGAAAATCCTATTCATGTATTCCATAAACACACCAGGCGCATTAGAAACCCCGAACGGCATCACAGAATATTCATAATGACCGTATCGTGTCCTAAAGGCCGTCTTCTGAATATCTTCTTCCTTCACCCTTATCTGATGATATCCGGATCTCAAATCAATCTTACTAAACACACAAGCACCAACCAACTGATCCATCAGATCATCAATTCTTGGAAGCGGATACTTATTCTTAATCGTCACCTTATTCAACTGACGATAATCAATACACAATCGCATACTTCCATCCTTCTTTTTCACCAATAAAACTGGCGCACCCCAAGGAGAAACACTTGGCCTCACGAACCTCTTTTCCAACAACTCATTCAACTGTTTCTTTAACTCCACCAACTCCGATGCCGACATTCTATAAGGTGCCATAGAAACAGGCCTAGTACCAGGAACTAGATCTATCGAGAACTCCACCTCTCTCTCTGGCGGCAAGTCTGAAATATCCTCCGGAAACACTTCAGGAAATTCACACACAACAGGAAACACATTTAGTGAAACCTGACTATCCAAAGTCAAAGATGCAAACAATCCAAACAACTGAGCTTCGTCCGTCAAAAGTCTCTTCAACTCTTTGGTAGATAAGAAACTCGAGTCTTCGCCTTCCTCAAGAGAAGGAAACCTTACCAGCTTATGATAACAATCAATATGAACCCTATTAAATTGCAACCGATTCATTCCCAAAACTACATCCAAACCTTCCAACGGTAAACACACTAAATCCATCTCAAAGTCTTTACCATAAATGGTCAAAGGACAACTCAAACACACCAAAGAAGTAGTTACTGACCCCATCGCTGGAGTATCAATAACCATTTCACCATCCATCAAAGACAACACAAGATTCAAACGCTTCGTGCACTCAGACGAAATAAACGAATGAGTCGCTCCAGTATCAATAATAGCAATCAAAGGCGTACTATTAATAAAGCAAGTACCTCGAATCAGACGATCTGCACTTGAAGTCTGAGTTCCTGCCAAAGAAAACACCTTACCACTAATCGGAGCTTTCTTCTGATTCGGACACTTCGAGCTAATGTGACCAGGTTCCCCACAGTTATAACACTTTACCACATTCTTCCTTTTACAATTAGCCACAACATGTCCTTCACCTCCACAGTTAGTACACTTATCTAAATTCTTCCTACACTCGGACTGATGATGTCCCAATCCACCACATCTAAAACACCTCGGAGCATTAGACATACCACCTCCACCTGACCTTCGATCAAAAGTACTCCTCTGTTTACCTTTATCCGCCGGTGTTACATACAGACCACTACGAAGCTGCTGCTTCCCTTTCCTGTCACTTACACTTTTGTAGTGAGTAGATCGAGCCTTACTATCCTCATCATAAATTCTACAACATTCCACCAAATCAGCAAACCTCCTTATCCTCTGGTAACCGATCGCCTGTTTTATCTCAGGACGCAATCCACTTTCATACTTCACACACTTAGAAAATTCCGCGGTCGCTTCAGCATAATGAGGATAAAACTGCACCAACTCAACAAACTTAGCTGTATAATCCACAACAGACATATTACCTTGCTTTAGCTCCAAAAACTCAATTTCTTTCTTTCCTCGGACATCCTCGGGAAAATACTTCCTTAGAAACTCTCGGCTAAACACTTCCCAAGTGATCTCTTCGTCCTCCGCAGCTTCCAACACCTGACGAGTACCGACCCACCAGTCATCTGCTTCTTCCTGTAACATGTGAGTTCCCAGTCTCACCTTACTGTCTTCATCACAATCCATCACCCTGAAAATCCTCTCAATCTCCTTCAGCCAAATCTGCGCTCTATCAGGATTATGTCTCCCTTTGAAGACAGGAGGTCTATTCTTTCTAAACTCATCATTCACCCCAGCATTCGGTGCACCCTGCACAGCACGAGCCATAGCCTGCATAGCAGCAGCTAAAGCAGCATCGTTCCTTCCCTCCATATTCTGTTCATTCCCAATAACAGAAACTATGGTTAAACAAACAGCTCAACCAACCACAACGACCAACAAGGACTGACACAACTGACACAGACTGACACCAACTGGCGCAAACTGACACAGACTGGCTCTGATACCACTTAATGTAACACCCCCAATCTAATACCCCCAGGCTATTAAAGCGGTAAATAAAAATTCAAAATTTCATCAGAGTATATTTGAAAACATGGCATAGACAGGGAGCATCACATCAATTTGAAACAAACATAACATACAACACCTGCTCATTAGATATGCAACAGTGGGGTAGCAATCAACGGAGGAACTCAGTTCCTTGCACCCACATTTCAGATTTTAGAATGAAAGCGGAAAATCTAAAACTGAATAACATATATATATATATATCATGAAAGTTGTCATGCATCGAGTTATACATGTACAAGTTAAAAGGCATATATATACATGATACACCAATAATCACAACACGGCCACCCTAACTACCCGGTGTCACATATCAGAGCCGACCGACCAAAGAATGAAGACGCAAAGCTTCACAAAAAGACCTCCAGCAGCTCTAATCTGCAATGCCTCATAGAGCATTATAAAACAGCAGAAGGGTGAGAAAAACAATTATAATACCGTTGAATAAAATTATATATTAACCCAAAAATACACAAGTATAAAGTTCTCACCACAAATGCACCACAATCGAATAAAACATAACACAGTACAATTATCAGGTATTCATCACCAATACACGTCAATCACCCATAATACACTCCTCATCAACACAATTATACATATTCCATCACATTATCACATTCACAATTAACATACACAATTAATCCATGATTATGCAAATACACAGAGACCGACACAACGACTCTATGCACATGCCATGCGGTACCGACTTCCAATGTTTCTCATGTCTCATCACCAGTTCACTCAGGAACTATTGGAACCATCGCTCGTTACTGAGAATCTCAAGTAACACCCCGTCGGGTCTACGATGTTCACCCGTCGCTTTAAGTCCTCAGGCATCGCCTCATATTTTCGAGGCACACGACGTTATGGATTGCTTTAGGTCCTATCTAAGGCACACAATCGTCTACAACCATCGCTTTAGGTCCTCAGGCAGTGCCTCATATTTTCGAGGCACACGATGTTATAGCAGATTCCCTCAGGAACCAAACCGTCTCTCAGGACATTCCAACAATACATATCATGATGCTTGGCATACAATGACTCATGACATTCACATTGCATACATGCACACAATCATGATCATGCACTTACCATCAAATACCACACATAATATTTTCTTGCCCTTAGGCCACAAATCATCATCCACACATAGTATTCTTATCCCAACACAGCACACAATCCATACAACATTCATATTAACAGTACGGCGTACCTTACACATCCAATTCACACAATTATAACAGTAAAAGTCGACAAAACGACACTATTCCCGATTTTTCCGACATAATTAAATCGGCTAACAATTCCAAAATCATCATCATCATAAAGTACATTTTATAAGCTTTCCAACGATATAAATATCACTCAAATCGGAAATACGGTTCGAAAGATATGGATTTAAAAAAAAAAGGAAAATGTTTTCAAAAACACACAGACCGCCCGGCGAAGCATGCTCACCGCCCGGCGAAACACGCTTCGCCTCTGCTTCGCCCGACGAAGCACAGGCGACGCCAATCCCCCAAAATAATTCAAAGAGGCAGAAGCTTGGCACCTCTGCGCCTCTCAAAACCGCCCGGCGAAAAGACACATCGCCCGGCGCTCAGGGCTTTTCGCCCGGTGCTCTGCACCAGAAGCAGAATTTCTGCTGCGTGTTTGCACTGTTCATCACCCCTCAAAATCTCATTTTCTTCCCCAAATCATTTCCATCAGCAAAACAATTACTAGCAATGGTTCTTACACATATAAAGATCATATAACACAAATTATATCGAATTACGTCCGTGAAAACATCGATTTCTACTCGTTTACGCGATTTCGACCTATACCCGAAAAACTACCGAACGAGACAATACAACATGCAACCATACATATATAATCATACACAACAATAAGATAATCGAGTTTCACACCCTTACCCGATTTAATCGATTCCTAGAACTTGTTCTCTTGATTTCCCAAGCTTTTTCTCCAATTTCTCTCTTTTCTCTCTTCTCTTCTTTTCTTCTCTTTTCTCCTTTTCTTTCTTTCTCTTCTACCATTTTCTCTCTATTTCTATTTTTCTCTTTTCTTTACTAACTTAACAAAATACACCCAAATGCCCAAAATACCCCTACACTCAAATATCTCGCAAACGTTCCCAAAACCCGATAAAATATATTCACGACGAAAAATAACATATTTTCACATAAAAGTCAGAAATAAAATAATATAATAATAAAATAATAAAAAACGACTCAATTAAAAATAAAAGACCAAAACTGGGGCGTTACAATATCTAGTCTCATAAGGTGACATAACTGCACTCTAGATCCCCTTATGTACACCCTTCCATTCATCTTTTTCACACTGACACCATCCAACAGTATTAACATTAGAAACTCTCACAATATCAACATTTTTTCCAAACCCTAAATCGGATTCGGATATCCTGAGGTTGGAAAAAAAATACAGATTTATAATCAAAATACGAAAGCATGAGTAAATGCAGAAAGATTGTTGTAAGACTCATAAATAGTAATGAAGATTAAAATGGTGAATGCAGAGAGATTGAAATGAAAAGGAGTGAAAGAGAGATTGAAATGAAATATGAGTTTCTACAATTCCATAAAACTAGAGACGAAGATTTGCGGAGCCATGAGTTTTTGCATTTGCGAGATCGCTTCACCTTCCATTTCACAGAGCTTCGGCGGCGGCGTGTTAGGGTTTGATGGCCAAAGAGAGGAAAAGAGAGAAAATTGGAAAGAGAGAGAGAGGGGGAGGAGAGAGAGGGGATAGGTTGTGACGGGAAAAAGAAGAAAATGAGAGAGGGGGGGGGGGGGGGGGGGGGGAGGTACTGATGAGAGAAAATAGAGGCAATGTTTGAAATTTGAAAATGTAGTGGCATTAGTTATGCCACTTGGACAAAAGAGATGTTTTTATTGGTCAATGATTTTGTATTTTGTAAATTACCATTAAGGGCATTATTAAGTGTAAATTAATTTTGCTTAAAGGGTAAAAGAGGGAGTTACTATGCATGTTCCATTATTAGTTAGGTAGTTGATTTATTGGTCAATGATTTTGTATTTTGTAAATTACCATTAAGGGCATTATTAAGTGTAAATTAATTTTGCTTAAAGGGTAAAAGAGGGAGTTACTATGCATGTTCCATTATTAGTCAGGTAGTTGATGATTTTTAATGAATTAATTTTTTCCTATACATGCCTTTACATTGACATCCAACAAAAATTTAATATTTTAAAATTATTTCTAAAATGTGATTATCAAATAGATTTATAGTTGTCAGGTCAACTCTCACTAGTCTTGAGTTTTTATGGTTGAGTCAAAAAAAGTCTTATTAAAATATGAAATTAAAATATATTATTCGAGTTCGGTTCTAGACGGGTTGCAAGCTATTCGAATATGAACGGGTCATTTTTCTATTAGTTTTATAAACAAACTTCATAATATTTATTATAAAAAAATTAGTTTTAAATATAATATATTTTTAAATACTATATTATATTATAAAAATAATCCAACATGTTTTTAGATAGAACAAGTTTTAAATTGTTCAAAATTATACACAAATATTCAAAATAACACAAATTAATAGAATACAAAAAAGTTGTAAAATAAAACATGAAATAATTAAATGTTAATTTGATTATATAAATATTTTATTTTAATATAATCCAAGAGATAAATTTAATGGAGTGTAACAATACAACTTAATGAATACCAAACTTTTTATGACCAATTAAAAAATGCTCATTCAAAATTTGAACTTGTTATGAATAATTGGATGATTTGTCTTCCAATAACTTCTTTCCTTATTTAATCATTTTGTATTTATTATAATGTTTATATGATGTCCTATAAATAGGATCAATCTCATTGTATACGATAGACCAATGAAATAATACATAATCATTATAATCTTTCTCTGTTTTATTTTATATTCTTTCTCCTTATTTTATAACACGTTATCAACACGAAACTCTACCATATGAATGTTAACTAATTGTCTAAGAAGTGATGCAAATAATTTGATAATGAAGGTCTGACTATATGAAGCTCTAAGATTTAGAAGGTAACATTATTAATTTTTGTTTCGTAATATATATTTCTAATTCTACCCATTATGTATTGATATATTGATTAGAAGAAAAAAAATCAACAATGATTTTCATGAATCCCAGAAGGATTGGATGAATAATGTTAAAATATCTCTGAAAAACTAAAAATAATGTGTTTGTTATATATGTTGTGAAAAACGATGTCTTTATTCAAAGTATAAATGGTTTCTTGATGATCAAGAACCAAAACAAGGGTTAGGGTTTAACGGAAAAGAAACCAAGAAGAAGAAGAAATAACAACAAGGATTGGGCAAATATAATTCTATTTACTATTCACTTTCACATTAATGTTTACAAATGCTTACAAGTGAATATCACAATTTGCCACACTCAACAAACTGGCTTAGCTGAGAGATTCAATCGAACAATCCTTGAAAGGGTTAGATGCATGTTGGTTAGTGCTGGATTGAAGAAGGTGTTTTGGGCGGAGGCTGTTTCGACAGCAGCTTATCTGATAAATAGATGTCCCTCGACTGCGCTGGAAATGAAGACACCTGAAGAAGTTTGGTCGAATCATTCACTAGATCTCGACAAACTGAGAGTATTTGGCTGTTTAGCCTATGCTCACATTAGGCAAGACAAAGTCGAACCTAGAGCTCTGAGATGCATGTTCCTTGGATATCCTGAGGGAGTCAAGGGTTATAGGATGTGGTGCCTAGAACCAGGTCACAGAAGATGTATCACAATTCGTGATGTAGTTTTCAATGAGGTTGAAATGGCTTTCAAGAAAACTGGTGATGTTGGTCGAAGTGCAGAAATCTCTGAAGAGGAGCTGGAACAGGTAGAGGTGCCTGTTGAGGTGGAGCATAGTGATGCTGAAGTGCATAGCCCTGATGAAGTCTAAGAGCAAGATGCTGATGAGGTTGAAGAAACTGTCGATGACTACCTACTGGAAAGAGATAGGTCGAGAAGAGTCATCAAGCCACCTCAGAGACTTGGTTATGTAGATATTATAGATTTTGCCTTAATCTCTGCAAGTGAGGTACTTGACGAAGAACCTAGAGATTACAAGGAAGCTATAAGGAGTCGAGACAAGACTGAATGGCGAAAAGCCATGGATGACGAGATGAAATCTCTTCATGATAATAACACTTGGGAACTGATTGAGAAACCTGCAGGAGCAAGGTTAGTCAGTTGTAAGTGGATTTTCAAGGTCAAGGAAAAAATCGAATGAGTGATGTCGAAGCTCTTTTAGGCGAGGCTGGTTGCTAGGGGGTTCACTCAGAAAGAAGGAGTCAAGTTTAATGATGTGTTCTCACCTGTTGTAAATCATAGATCCATTCGAATGCTGTTGGCCATGGTGGCAAAGTTCGATTTGGAACTTGAGCAAATGGATGTGAAGACAACATTTCTGTATGGTGATCTAGATGAAACGATCCTGATGCATCAACTTGAAGGGTATGCAGAAAATGGTAAAGAAGATTATGTGTGCAAGCTGAATAGGTCTTTGTATGGCCTGAAACAATCTCCTCGATAGTGGAATAGGAGATTCGACAAGTTCATGACACACATTGGTTTCACTAGAAGTCAGCTCGATCACTGTGTTTACTTCAGATTTCGACCTGGAAACTCACTTGTTATGTTGCTGCTGTATGTGGATGATATCCTCATAGCTAGTCACAGGGTTGAGGATGTAACGAAGGTGAAGGCTGAACTCAGTAAGGAGTTCGAAATGAAGGATCTGGGAGCTGCAGCCAGGATTCTTGGGATTGACATCCGGAGAGATACAAAGCAGTTGAAGTTGTGCTTATCTCAGGAGACATACCTACGGAAGCTTCTCGACAAGTATGGTATGTCGAATTCGAAGCTTGTTGTGACACCTACAAATCCTCAGTTTAAGCTTAGTACTACTCAAAGTCCGAGTACTGAAGCTGAAAGAATCTATATGAATAGCATTCCATATGCTAGTGTAGTGGGTTCTTTGATGTATGCTATGGTCTGTACGAGGCCAGACATAGCATATGGAGTGAGCCTTGTGAGCAAGTATATGGCCAATCCTGGAAAGGCGCACTGGCAAGCTGTAAAGTGGATTCTCAGGTACATAAATGGGTCTCTGAAAAGAGTCTTGATTTATGGTGGAGCCTGTGATGGTGATAGCATAGTCGAAATCGAAGGATTTGTTGACTCTGATTATGCAGGTTGTATGGATTCCAGAAAGTTTATTTCTGGATATGTTTTCACAATGTTTGGCACAACAATCAGTTGGAAAGCGACGCTTCAGAAGGTTGTTGCCTTATCAACCACTGAAGCTGAATATATTGCCCTCACTGAAGCTGTGAAGGAATCATTGTGGCTTGAAGGTTTTGCAATGGAGCTGAAGCTTCAAGGTCGAAGTATCACTGTTAAATGTGATAGTCAAAGTGCTATACACCTGTCGAAGAATTCAGCCTATCATGAGCGTACTAAGCACATCGATGTGAGGCTGCACTTCATCAGAGAGATAATCGAGCATGGTGAAGTCCAGGTGCTGAAGGTTTCGACTGAAGACAATGCTGCTGATATGATCACCAAGACGTTGCCAAGTTGCAAGTTCTTCCACTGTATGCAGTTGATAAAGCTGCATGATGAAAGCTAGTTGTTTCCCTTTATTGCTGAGTTAGATCCAAGGTGGAGATTTGTGAGATTTTGGTCGAACTCATCTGTATCGAAGGAGAGCTTTCATGTATTTCGTCAGGAGACAAGCATGCCATCGAAGCGTGTTCACATGCTTGTGCCTGTTAGTTACATATAGTAGTCGAAGTCTGTTCTTATATGTATTTTGTCGAAATGTTTATATTCTGTCGAATTGAGTCTTGTGTTAAGGATCCAATTGTTTAGGTTTCTTGGGCTGCAAGTTACCTAGTTAGTCTATAAATAGGCTAGTACACTCAGTTTGTTGAGTGTGGCAAATTGTGATATTCACTTGTAAGCATTTGTAAACATTAATGTGAAAGTGAATAGTAAACAGAATTATATTTGCCCAATCCTTGTTTTTATTTCTTCTTCTTCTTGGTTTCTTTTCCGTTAAACCCTAACCCTTGTTTTGGTTCTTGATCATCAAGAAACCATTTATACTTTGATTAAAGACATCGTTTTTCACAACAATATAGTTCTTGAAAAAGTTAACAAATATCCTTGAAGGATAGAAAAATAATAATTTATTATATAGTTCCTGAAGAACTTATCAAACATCCCTGAAGGAGAGCAACACAATAATTTATTATATAGTTCCTAAAGAACATATCAAGCATCGCTGAAGGATTGCAAAATAATAATAATTTATTATAGAGTTCTTGAAGAACTAATCAAGATCCGTGAATGATAGAAAAATAATAATTTATATAGTTCTTGAAGAAATTATATTGCATCCCCGGAGGATTGCACGAAAAGTGTTTATCTTTATCTTTGTTTGAAGATCTATGATCTACCTCTCGAAAAAAATTATATATATTATAAAGGATCCCTAGAGGATTGTTCAAAAAATGAATTACTTTTATTCATTCATCAAAAAAGGGTTATCCCTTGATGATTGATAAGAAAATGATTATTTTGTCTCCATTGATCAGATTTTCATGGATCTTAGAAAAATTGGCAATGCCAGAAGGATTGCATGAATAATATTAATAATTGTAAATTTATTAAGATTGAAAAATATATATTTTATACAAATTATTTTATATTTACTAGATATTGAAACAAATTAGAAGAACAGAATCATATGTATTATGGTAAATCAGATGTTTACAAATCACACTTAAATATGTTGTTGGCAAAATCGATTGGGTCATCTCAGATGTATTATGATGTGAAAACTAGTTTTCAAAAACCAAAAGTTTCTTCAATTCAATAAAATTTGTGTGTTCCTAAAGGAAAATTTGAGAAATTGAGTTTTTATGACATTAACTGTTGCATCGACTAAAAGATCGTGCATATGTCTATTCATAGCCAGAAGTTTGTGAAATTATTTTCTCAACTAATTAGACTAAGATCTTGTTTTCTGGATTTTTCAGAAATTCCTTGATAAGTATCACATATATTACTAAAATTAATATTGAACATCTTGAAGAACATGCTCATAAAAAAATGGACTTGAGGATCCATTCTTTAGATGTCTAAAGTTAGTTACATAATTGATACTTGTGAGATCATCAATTCTAAATTAGATATTTGAAACACACAAAGTATGGAATTAAGATATTTATTCCCATTAAGCCAACAAGTTAGTGCATGATAATTCTCCCCTTAACTTATAAACTATTTTAGGTTCATAATCTAATACTTCTCATCTAAGTAAACTTTTGGATGTGTTGTAATTATTCAATTGCTCCAATATAGTACGCTAAGATGAGTTTTGAAAGAATGTTGAGAAAATTCATTTTACATAAATATCGTATTTGAGGTTTATCTTGGTCCAATAATTGGATATGTGCTTGAAGCTCATTAGGCTGATTATCAATTGATAAATTAATTTTCCCAACATTAGGGGGAGAGAATAAGCAGCTCAAAGTGTGAACCAGAAGTTCAAATGAACAATTTGAAATAAAATATTATTATATTTGATCCTCGAAGTTCAAAACACAATTTATTTGTAAAGTCTATGAAACAAATTATCAGCTGCTAATATTCCAATTAAAGTAGATTCTCTTGTTGGATAATCTAATATTGAAAATGAGTTATAGCCACGCCTGAAGCGTGGTAGAAAAGTTGGTTCTAATGTTAAAATATTCTCTACCAAGAAAAGAAACTAAAGTTAAAGATGATCCAAGTGAGGATATGAAAATTCTAAGAGCACTTTGACATAATTTATTTTTCAGTTCCAGAAGAACTAATCAAGTACTTGAAATATGAAATAAAGAGATCTCGATAAATTATGTCATGGATGAAATAGAATGGAACCGAAATCAAGATAGCCAAATAAAGTCAATATTGGCAATGTATTTGTATACAATATAGCGCTAAGGATGATAAACAATAACGAGGATCGTGAAACAAAGTCTACCCAAGATTGTAGACAAAGTGAGAATTGGTCAAAATGAACAAATCATGAATCAAAGTCTATCAAAGATTGTAAACAATGTGAGAATTGACAAAAATGAACTGCTCATGAATCAAAGTCTATCCAAAATTATAGACAAAGTGAGAATTGACCAAAATAAATAGATTTAATTGAAGAATAATTGAACTCATTTTAAAAGTGGATCGTTTTTGGACCCGTAGTCTGAATACCTCGAGGTGTGAAACCAATTTGATATAAATGAGTTTTGTGAAAAAACAAAATAAGAATGGTATAAAACTTGATTTGTTGCTCAAGAATTTTCACAAAGACCTAAAATTTATTTCGATGAAACATATCCACCTATAGTGGATGCAATTCAATTTTTGATATTTAATTAGGTTTGTAGCACATGAAGGGCTCAATTTGCACATGATGGATGTTGTAACAGCTTATCTGTATGGTTCACTTGATAGTAAAATTTATATGAAACTCCCTGAAGGGTTCAATATACCAGATGCACACAACTCCGAATCTTGAGAAATCTACTCCATAAGATTGAACAAATCTCTCTATGGGCTGAAACAATCTGGACGAATGTGGTATAATCGTCTCATTGAATATTTGCTTAGAGAAGGATATACAAATAACTTCATTTGTCCTTGTATTTTTATAAAAAGATCAGGAAAGAAATTTCCAATAATAGCTGTCTATGTGGATGACATAAATATTATTAGAACTCCTGAAGAGCTTCCAAAAGCTATGAATTGTTTAAAGAAAAAGTTTGAGATGAAGGACTTAGGAAAGACAAAATTATGTATGGGTTTGCAAATTGAACATTTGGACAAAGGAATATTTGTACATCAAGAAGGCTATATAGAAAAGGTGTTAAAACGCTTCTATATGGACAAATTTCACCCGTTGTCTACTCCAATGGTTGTTAGATCATTAGATGTGGAGAAAGATCCTTTCAGACCTCAAGAAAAGGATGAAGAATTGCTTGGTCCCGAAGTACCATATCTCAGTGCAATTAGGAGCACTAATATACCTTGCTAATTATACACGTCCTGATATATCATTTGTTGTCAATCTATTAGCAAGATATAGTTCTTCACCTACACGGAGACATTGGAACGGAGTCAAACATATACTCTGTTATCTTAGAGGTACAATAAACATGAGTCTGTTTTATACCAAAGTATCCAAACTCGAATTAACAAGTTATGTAGATGCAGGTTACTTGTCAGATCCTCACAATGGTAGATCACAAATAGGTTATTTGTTTACATGTGGTGGTACAACAATTTTATGGAGATCAGTGAAAAAAATAATAGCAGCAACTTCATCTAATCTTGCAGAATTTTTAGCACTACATGAGGCAAGTCGAGAATGCGTTTGGTTGGATCCTTAATCCAACACATACAAAATACTTGTGGTTTGTCTTCAGGAAAAATAAATACGACTACCATATATGAAGATAATATTGCATGTATCACTCAATTGAAAGATGGTTACATTAAAGGAGACCGAACAAAACATATCTCTCCAAAGTTCTTTTTCACTCATGATCTTCAGAAGAACGGTGATATAAACATCTAACAAATTCGTTCATGTGACAATTTTGCAGACATTTTCACAAAGTCATTCCCAAGTAGTACTTTTAATCAACTAGTACAAAAAATTGGTCTTCATCATCGAAGAAATAATCGTTCAACTGAGTGGGAGAAATAAATTTCTTTTAAAAGGATATTGTACTCTTTTTTCTTCACTAGATTTTTCCCCACTGGGTTTTTTCTAGTAAGGTTTTAACGAGGCATATCCAAAAACAAACATCCAAGGGGAGTCTTATGAATAATTAGATGATTTGTCTCCCAATAACTTCTTTCCTTATTTAATCAATTTGTATTTATTATAATGTTTATATGATGTCCTATAAATAGGATCATTCTCATTGTATACGATAGACCAATAAAATAATACATAATCATTCTAATCTTTTTCTCTTTTATTTTATATTCTTTCTCCTTATTTTATAACAGAACTCTAATTTTAAACCCTAAACCTTATATTTTATCAGAATTTTTGAGTCAACCCGTACAGGGCCGGCCCTGTGCAAGTGCAGCAAGCGCTACCGCACAGGGCCCCAAAATTTGAAAGCTTCAATATTTTTTTCATAAATATTAATAAAAATAAATAAAATGTTATAATAAAAACTCAATAAGTAAATAAAAATGATATGATAAAATTCTAATATATTTATAAAAAAATAAGATTGATCAAAACTCAAAATAATTATAACTAAATTTATTTTTAATTAATACATAATTGTATTTTTGTGTCTTTTTTAATTATTATAATACTTTTTTTAAAAAAATTTAGGCCCATTTTTAAAATTAGAACAGGACCTCCGGGATGATTGGGCAGACCTCTGAACCCATACAAACTATTTCATTTTGAATGCTCTAAATAAATTTATAGACTTATTTGAATTCAACAATATGATAGATTATTATTGAATGTCCATGTAAAATTAATTTAAGTTTATAAAGATAGTTCATCTCTATTAAACTCTTTAATTATCATTTAAAAAATTACAAGTTAGTTATTCTATCATAATTTACATGTTTTTAAGCAATATATTTAAACTCCTAAAAAAATAATATATTTAAACAGAAAACGATTTCTTGCAAATTATGAAATCTCATATATATATATATATATATATATATATATAAAATATAAAATATTGGAAATGAGGGAGACTAGATGTGGTTAGTACTTTTCTTGCATATTTATATCCATTTATGTGCGTTTTGGAATATAGTGATGGAAACGGGTAGGAGTTTCGGAATAAGGGTATATTCCTTTTCGAGACACATAGGTGTTTTGGAATATAATAATAGTATATTCATTTTGGAGATTTTTGTATTTATATAGAAACAAAACTCTTACTATATCGCTATTACAGTTTACTTTTCTTTAGTCTGGATAAACAATTAAGGGTTCATTACGGATCATGCCGTGAAATCATAAAAATTATAGAATTTGAGTTTTAAAATTAGAGATTATATTTTTTAAGGGTTTTTTAGCTTGGTTTTGAAAAGTCCTTTATATTAAAAATATTAGCAAAGTTGAATGGATTTAAGATTGAATCGTGAATGATGTCACTTTTTTTTAAAAAGTATTTCAAACACTCTCTTGCGTAAGACTGACGAAAACTTGATTTGTAGCAAATAGTGTTTGAAATTTGTTCAAGAGGATATTCAGTTTGTGATATGATTTTCTGAATTTCAAAATGGAGTATTTATAGGTCATGTATGTGTTGTTTCACAAGGTTGTGACCCTTGATGAAATAACACATTTTAACCAAAAGTTGTATTATTTTCAAGCATTGCTTATGTTCACTCCGCAGCAACACTTCACAAAGTGTTGCTTCTCTTCAAATTCAAAATTCAAACGCATGCATCGACCGAAACGAGAGCAATAATGAGTTCGGCCGCATGCGCATGTTGGAGTGCTCAAGTGCCGCCACTAGCGCCTCTACGCCCACGCCCTCGGACCCGATCCTGGAGCTGGAGCCGATGTCGCCACCGGCAAGGGGTTGTATGGAGGAGACAAGTGACACAATGCTTGAGACCACCACATTTGTCCATGTGGCACTTTATCATCTTTTGTCCTTTTGTTGAGTTAATGCTCATAACTCCTTATAAAGACTTTTAAAGTGAGTAAAACTTTCTATGTGAGACTATTTCTCAATCATTTATTTGCATTTACTCACTTCCACATTTCTTGTTATTTTGGAACACACCCATGGACATTTATGTTTATAAATTACAACAATCCCCTACTTGTTCTAATAATGACAAGACCAATTCCAAAAAAAAACAAAAACAAAGAATGTTAATATTGTTAAGTATCTTTCGATTTGAAATCAACCTTAGTAAGAATAACGCAAAGTTTAATCAGAATGTTAGGTAGCTACGCTTTGAACTGTTATCCATTGTGATTATACCGACATTACCTCATGTCACACCCTCATTTTCACCCTAACCCTAACCTTGCATATCATATCATTTTCATCATCTATGCATCCCATTAGGTCATAATCAATCATGTGTTTCATTGAGCTCCTAATGCATGGGATCAAGAGGATCTTGGAATTATGGTTCCTATTGGCTTTGAGATACTTTCATGCAAGTTTGAAGCAAGGGTTGATTTCTCATCGTCATGAGCATATTTCTATCAAGTGGAGGCTGAGTAACTAGGGTTTTGCTGGTTGTCGACATCTTAGACTGTTTTTCTTCATCAGTATGCACCTGAAGCATGAAATTTAGGGTTTTTCACCATTTGTGTTCAAGGTGGGCATGCGCGTTCACTTGAGGTTCATCTGAGATTATCAGCACAAGTGTGTGTGCAGGATGGATTGAAGTTCATTGGTTGTAACCTAATATTGGTCAGACAAGATTTTGTTTCAATATCAAAGCCTAGCTTTGATCGATTCAAGTGGTGTGTGTCTGAAGCTTCAATTAGGTTTCTGTGCCAATTTAGGATGTCTGTGCGTGGATCAAGTTATCAGGTTGTGTGTAAGTCAAGTGCTTCATGGTTAAAGATTACCAAGGACCTGATTTGCTTTCCAATCAGGGTTTGGTGCAGTGTATCGAGATTCATGGTTCAATTCATAATCTTCTGATTTTAAAAGCATGTTCTTATTCAGTTGTGAAGATTTCAACTTATTGGTACTTAAGTGGCCAGGATCAAGTAGATTCATTTGTTATGATTAATCAGTTCGATTCAAGGCAGATTCTCTTTGATTTAATGAGTGGCGTTCAAATTTAGCTGTCAAGGTTGTAAATGTTGTGGAAGCATATTGCAAAACTCATTCCTTACCCATTATTCACTTCCATTTTCTAGATTCGAATTATTCATTTCCATGTTTCTTTATATCCATTTTCCACTTTTAATATCCATTATCCCTTTATCCATTCATTTCAAGTTATCCATATTTTATCAAAACTCATTTTTCATACCATTTTCCATCTCTTTATTCATTACACAAAAATCAATCAAGCAACCATAATTCATTTTTCACTCACAAAAATCCCATTTCATTATCCAATGCAAAAAGGTTTACAAAATATGAAATCAAGGCCATTATGAAGTTCATCACATTGAAAAAGTCTTTACAAATAAAGGTCCACTTAAACAAAGGCCCATATGACCAAAATTATAGCAAAAATAAAAAAAAGAATGATACTCCAAACCTACTAGAGCCATGCGCATGATACAACCAACATTGTGCCAACTTGCAAAATATCCTGCTACCACTACTACAAAGTCCTACGATGCACCATGACCCCACAAAACCACGTCCTGCTGCAAAACCTTACACCAAAGTCATATGCAAAGGCCACCACAACGACATGTCAAGCCAAAACAAAAAACCTACAAAACTGCATCCTGCGGACCGTACTTCTACTGCAACAATGAACACACCACTCCAGACCAAATCTTCTAACCTGTGAACCAGACACATCCTGCAACAACCTGCCATGAAAATGACACAACATCAACAACCAAACAAAATCTGATGTACTGCAAACTTAATAGATAAGTTTTGAATTGTTTTAATAGGGAGATGAAGAGAGAAAATGGAAAACAACACGAACATAAGGTAACATAAGCTCTCTGCAAAAAAGACCTTTCTCATTCCTAAAACACAAACTTCATCAATTCTCATCAATTTTTCACGACCTCATCTACTATAGAAAAAAAATCCTCTGATCTTAATCAAATCCAACATCAAAAATCTTCACTCTGTTAGAAGTAATTCATGTTAGTTTGTCGAAGTCGAAGGGTTTTATAGGTTTTGGTCGAAGTTGTATAGCGTCAGTTGAATAGTTGTAGTGTTGTGTTGTCAGCTGTATTTGACAGAGTCGAATATAGCTGATAAAGAGTTCAGTCAAATTGCTAGTTTGTGTCAAATTGTAAGTTTGTGGGCCTGGGCTTTGATAGCCTATATAAAGGGCTTTGTACTTTGTATTTTGATACAGTATTTTTCACACAGCTTCATAATAAAATTTTACAAAGTTTCTCAAAACCCTAATCTCTTTCTTCTTCTTCTTCTTTCTCTCAAATATTCATCTTTCTTGGAACCCAGTTCCAATAATTGGTATCAACGAGCCCGATTGCGATTCAGAGAGATTCTAATGGCAAACGGAACAACAACGTCCACACAATTCCCAGCGAATCTACCGGTTTTCAAAGGGGAAAACTACCAACGGTGGGTGGCGCAGATGAGAGTTATCTTCAGATTTCAAGATGTGGTTGAAATCGTGAATGATGGCGTAACTGAATTGGGGGCAAATGCTACTGATGAACAGAAAGCTGCGTACAAGGATCAAAGGAAGAAAGATGGCAAAGCGTTGTTCTTGATTCACCAGTGTGAGGATCCAAATGTGTTTGAGAAAATTATTGAAGAAGAATCTGCAAAAGAAGCGTGGGACAAGTTAAAGAACTTGTATGGAGGTGATGAGAAACTGAAGAGGGTGAAGCTGCAAACCTTGAGAAAGCAATACGAGATGATTCAAATGAAGGAAGATGAATCAGTTTCGAAATTCTTTTCAAGATTGGTGATGATGACGAACCAGATGAAGTCTTGTGGAGAAACAATCACAGATTTTTAGAAGATTGAGAAGGTACTAAGATCTCTGACTGCAAATTTTGATTACATTGTAGTGTCAATTGAAGAGTCCAAGAATCTTGCTGAGATGAAGATTGAAGAGCTACAGGCCTCTTTGGAAGCTCATGAGATGAGATTGAAGCAAAGAGATTCAGAAAGAGAAAAGGTATCAGACCAAGCACTACAAGCGAAATTCACCAAGAAATCTGGGAAGGCGAAGCAGGGAAGGAATCTTGCTAGTGATGAGACGTCAAGCAAGAGTTCAAAGAATCGTGATGATTCGACAAAGAAAGGCATGAACAACAAGTATTCTGGGAAGAAAGTTGACATGAAAGACGTACAGTGTTACAACTGTCAAAGTTTTGGTCACTATGCTCGAGACTGTCGAAAGAAGAAGGAAGCACGAGCAAAAGAAAGTGACAAAGCGCAGTATGCACAGGCAGAAGATAGTGATTCTGAAGGTGTGCTACTAATGGCAGACACTCAGTCGAAGGATGATGACACAAACTTGTGGTATCTTGATTCAGGTTGCAGCAACCACATAACTGGTAATAAAAACTGATTCACGAAGCTTGATGAATCATTTAAGAAGGTGATAAAGTTTGCAGATGGTAGACAAATCACATCAGGTGGAAAAGGAAACATATCTGTAATGAGAAGAGATGGTAGAAAAGCCAGCATTACTGATGTGTTGTATGTGCCTTCTATGACAAGTAATTTGATAAGTATAGGTCAATTACTTGCCAAAGGACATAATATGAAGCTGAAGAAGAACCAAATGAAGGTGTATCATGCTGATGGTAGGTTGGTACTAAAAGCACCATTGGCTGATAACAAGACTTTTAAAGTTCAGATTAACATGATTAATCATGAATGTCTTGCGTCAACTACAGAAGAAGAAAAGAATTGGCTATGGCATCATAGATATGGGCATCTAAACTTCAGGAGTTTGGGTATGCTGAATCAGAAGAAGATGGTGTATGGTTTACCTCAGGTGAAGGAACCAAATCATGTGTGTGAAGAATGCTGTAAAGCGAAGCAGGCTAGAAAAACATTCAAACATGATCTGCCAATTAAGTCGAAAGCAAAGTTAGGTCGAATGGTGGCAAGCGTTACTTCTTAACTTTCATTGATGAATTCACCAGATATATGTGGATTTATGTGATCGAAAGTAAGAGTGAAGTATTCACAAAGTTCAAGAAGTTTAAGTTGCTTGTCGAAAAGCAAAGTGGCTGCAAGCTAAAGAAACTGAGAACTGATGGTGGTGGCGAATATGTCTCTCGAGAGTTTGCTAGATTTTGTGAAGAGGAAGGTATAGAGCATGAGGTTATTACACCCTATACACCTCAACATAATGGCATAGCTGAGAGGAAGAATAGAAGTATACTGAATATGACAAGAAGTATGTTGAAGGCTAAAGAGGTGCCAAAGAGATTTTGGACTGAAGCAGCTTCGACAGCAGTATACATTCTGAATAGATGTCCAATGAAGAAGTTAGTCGAGAAGACTCCTTATGAAGCTTGGACAGGTGAGAAGCCAAATGTAAGTAATCTTAGAGTTTTTGGATCAATATGTTTTAGGCATGTTCCTGAGCAATTGAGAACAAAACTAGATGATCGAAGTTAAACCATGGTGCTCATAGGTTATCATTCGACTGGTGCATATAGACTATATTCACCAGAAGATGATAAATTTGTGATCAGTCGAGATGTTCTGGTAGATGAGAATAAAAAATGGGAGTGGATTCATGGGTCAGTTCGACAGGATACTGCTCGACAGATGGAAGAGACAGTTCCGACGGTGTTTGAAGAAGACCAATAAACTGAGGCCACGACAAGTCAAAATGAAGAACCTCCTGAGCAGAATGTAAGAAGATCAACTAGAGCAAGAGCTGAGTCGACAAGGTTAGCTGGATATGAGAGATTTCCAGATAATGCAATCGATGCAGATGGTGACTTAATAGAAGAAGCAATGATGATGGCTGAAGCAGAACCAATTAATTTGGATGAAGCCATGAATGATTCGAATTGGTGTGAAGCCATGAAGGAAGAACTCAGGGCAATCGAGAAGAACAATACATGGGAACTTGTCGAAAGAACCAGTAAGAAGCCTATTGATGTGAAATGGGTTTACAAGCTGAAACGAAGGCCAAATGGTGAAATTGCCAAGCATAAGGCAAGACTAGTGGCAAGAGGATTTCTGCAGAAACCTGGTGTTGATTTCAACGAAGTCTATGCGCCAGTGGCTAGGTTGGAAACAATCAGGATTGTTGTTTCGACAGCAGCGTATAAAAGATGGAAGATACATCAGTTGGATGTAAAATCAGCATTTTTGAATGGACCTTTGGAGGAAGAAGTATATGTCAGTCAACCACCAGGATTTGAGATTAAAGGGCATGAGTCGAAGGTGTACAGATTGAGGAAAGCTCTCTATGGATTGAAGCAAGCCCCAAGGGCTTGGAACAAGAGAATAGATAGTTTCCTAATCAAAGCAGGGTTCACGAAGTGTGTGTCTGAGCATGGAGTTTATGTAAATGATGTTGACAATGATAGTCGAATCATTTTATGCCTGTATGTTGATGATTTGCTGATTACAGGTACAAATGAAGCTGAGATAAGAAAAGTCAAGTCGAAGCTAATGCAAGAGTTCGAAATGTCCGACCTAGGGAATTTGTCATATTTCTTAGGGATGGAATTCAAAGACACAACTGAAGGTGTGTTCCTGCACCAGAAGAAGTATGCTCAAGATATTTTGAAGAGGTTCAAGATGACTGACTGCAAAGTTGCAACAACTCCATTGGAGACATGAGCAAAGTTGAAGAAGGTAACTGATGATGAGTTTGTAAGTTCGACACTGTACAAACAAATTATTGGATCTTTGAGGTATCTTTGCAATACAAGGCCGGACATTTGCCAGAGTGTCGGATTGTTAAGTCAATTTATGGAGAAACCCCAAGAATGTCATCTCATTGCAGTAAAGAGAGTATTGAGATACATTAAGGGTACGATTGATCATGGTGTGCTGATGCCATGTCGAAATAAGTCCAGGTCGAAAGATGCTGAGGTATATGGTTATACTGATTCAGATTTTAGTGGAGACCAAGATGAGAAGAAAAGTACTGCAGGCTATATTTTCATGATCGAAGGAGCTCCAATCTCTTGGAGTTCGAGAAAACAAAGCATTGTGGCTTTGTCATCATGTGAAGCTGAGTATGTAGCTGCATCGTATGCAGCATGCCAGGCAGCATGGATAGATATGTTGCTCGAAGAACTCAAGATCAAAGAACCTGGGAAGATGAAATTGTTTGTAGACAACAAGTCAGCTATTGATCTTGCCAATCATCCTATGTGTCATGGTCGAAGTAACACATAGAAAGAAGGTATCATTTTCTCAGGGAACAAGTAAACAGAGGGAAGCTGGATCTTGAATATTGCAAGACTGAAGTTCAACTAGCTGACATACTTACCAAACCTCTGAAGAAAATCAGATTCGACGAGTTAAAGAAGAGCATTGGGATGAGAAGTCTCGAAAACATGAATTAGGTGGTGTGTTAGAAGTAATTCATGTTAGTTTGTCGAAGTCGAAGGGTTTTATAGGTTTTGGTCGAAGTTGTATAGAGTCGGTTGAATAGTTGTAGTGTTGTGTTGTCAGCTGTATTCGACAGAGTCGAATATAGCTGATAAGGAGTTCAGTCGAATTGCTAGTTTGTGTCGAATTGTAAGTTTGTGGGCCTGGGCTTTGATATCCTATATAAAGGGCTTTGTACTTTGTATTTTGATTCAACATTTTTCACACAACTTCATAATAAAATTTTACAAAGTTTCTCAAAACCCTAATCTCTTTCTTCTTCTTCTTCTTTCTCTCAAATATTCATCTTTCTTGGAACCCAGTTCCAACACACTCAATATAAAAACCACTGCAGAACCAAAATGGAAAGAGTGTCATGAAAAGATGAAGATGAACATTTTGAAATCCTCTGCAGAAAAATAATAACAAACCGTCGGAATCGATTCCAATTCCCCTTCAATAACAACAGAACAACCATTCACCATCAACGAGGCAACAACAACAAACCGTCTTTGAATCACAAAGAAGAACAATAGAAAATCTCACCTCAACTCACGATTAAACCCTTCACCATAGACTCGTTCATCTTCCACCTTCAAAAGCCTTCGATTCAAATCCTTTCCACTATCCCCCACCACACACAACCACACCTTTTATTCCTCATCACGCCGCGTTTCAAAACAACAGCAACAAATCCCACAGATCCAATCGCACCGCCGCCGAAAGCAAGTGAAACGGGTTCGAGAAGAGAGAGTAGCGCGAACGTGGAGTGAAAGATCGTTGATTGAGGGCGTCGGGTCGTTGGAGTTCGATGAGAGCGATAAAATATTGAAACTTTGAAACTTCATTCTTGCTGAACATTGTTTTTGTCTCAGTGGTTTTTCTCTGTACATGATGCGTTCTAATGGCTGCTGAGCTTAGGGTTGTACATAACCCTTTGCCTTAGAGTTTGGCCGGACCGGGTTTGGGCCTAAGAGGGGTCCGACCTGGATGTTTTTTTCTTTCTCTTTGGACTGCTTTAGGTTTTCCACTATAAGCCCTTTCTCTTTGCTCTTTTTTTCTTAACATCTTTTATTTTATTTATTTTAAGAACATAACAAATTTTAGGATTTATATTTCTTAATTTTAGGATTAATATTTCTTAATTTTAGGATTAGTTTCTTTTAAAATTTTAGGTTTAGTTTTAGGATTATTAATTTTAATTTTAGTATTAGAGTTTTTAATTTTTGGATTAGAAATTTTAATTTTAGGATTAGAGCTTTTGATTAGTAACCTTTAATTTTTTTTTTAATAGGGAAAAATGAACAAAAAATGATAAAATAAAAAATACAAAAATATTTATTTTTTTTAGGAATGAGCGTTTTTGTAAGTGTCTATTGGACTTCGTGTGTGACTTAGGCGTGGCATTGAATCGTTATTTGAGATTTGCAATCTTAAATCGCAAAAGTGGTTACCCTATCTTTTACTCCTTTAGACTTGTATTGTGGATTCGTTTGGGACACCTTTCACACACATAGTTTCCTCTTGGGCTACTTTTTAATGAGCCTCTTTATATCTCGCTTTGATCATCCCTTGTACTTTTTCATGTATCCCTCCCCCATTTGATGTACTTTGTTATCTTGTTTTCCTTTGTTTTGTTTCCGCTAGTTAACCATCTTAGGAATTAGGACCGAAACCTAAAAGCATTCTTGATCTACATATCAAGCCATAAACCAACTTGTAAGTCGATTTCCTCGTGCATCGCCATCAACCTTGTTCGCGTCACTTCAAACTTTTTCCTTAATAAGCAATAAAACCCTTGATCCAACGTCAAGTGGCATTTTTCTCAATAAAATCTAAAAACACTCAATAAACACGATGTGTGTAGTATGTGGTGGAGAACGAGTGAGAATGGAGCTTCCCTACACTCACTCCGAGTATTTTGAACGCAAGACGCTCGGCTTGGTCGTTCGAAATATTCACCTCTACCCATAAACCTTAGTGCAACATGCATCTCAAACTTCTTTTCAAAACTCTAACAAAACATCCTCACAAATTCAAATCTTTTCATCCTTCGGGATTCCTTCAAAACCATTTTCAAAAAGGACATGTTACGTCTGTTCTACCGCAAACAAGTAACACATAAGACTCCATGAGCGAGCTGTAATACACCTAACTGCTAGAATGCGCAAGTTAGCATCATCTATAAAAACACCAACAAATTGTAGTCCGAACTACGACTGCTCTGGCTTCCTCATTGCACCATGAGGGTACGTAGGCATAGGATTGCGAGATTCTAGCGAGCAAACTTCCCATTTTTTCCCCGTAGTCCCACGAACTACGGACGCTCTGATTCTTCATTTCTTACAAGTAAAGATACGTAGGCACAAGGGCCACAATCCTTGGCGATCACCCTAATAAAAAACCAACCCTCTTTCCGTTTAACAAGTAAACTTTTAGAATAAAACACCCATTCGAGCTAGACAACTTAGATGGTTCCCATCGAGTACGATGGATGTGAGGGGGTGCTAATACCTTCCCTTCGCATAACCGACTTCCGAACCCTAAATATGGTTGCGATGACCACGTTCTTTTCCTAAAGGTTTTATCGATATTTTCCTTTCCCTCTTTGGGATAAATAAAATTCGGTGGCGACTCTGTATCATTTTTCGCGTAGCGACACCTCACACACACACACTCTTTAATGTTTCTTTGCCTACATCTCTTGCCTAGCATTATTTATGACCTTGTGTTTTTCCTATTTTCGTAAATTTTTCATGAGAGAAACTCCAACTCCCACTTTGAGACGACACCATCTCGAAATTCACATAGGTGAAGTTCATATTGTATCCTTTTCCATGGAACACCACTCAGAGAAACTAAGCAAGAAAAGAGGTTGAAGAGCGATATGATACCATTCCCAAGATAAAGTCTTGACTTCCATCCAGCATTCTTCAAAAATAAGAATTGTCTCTTTGAAAATAACGCCATTATGCAATGTCCAAATGTATAATACACTTTTGTGGTTTATTGTTCATGTGTATTGGGAAGACATTGCTAGTATGGAGTCTTTATACAAATTTAGACATAGCTAATCAAAACTAGCAACTTGTTATCATTGTAAATTTGAAAAATTCGGGTTGCACTTCAACAATTCGTGGAGAGTTTTCATCACAATATTCTTCATTTGTGGGAATCTCAGATTCCTTTACTTCGTGATGAGGTTTTCAAAAAACTCCACATCTCGGGATTCAAAAATTACATTAGACTCCAGACTTAAAAGTCTATATGCTTTGTTGTTTGATGCATGTTCTGGACTGGACCAATGGCTAGACATGGCCCAATCCACTTCTACTCCAGAGCGACCCAACTTTCCTAAGTCCAATCCACAAAGGGGCAAAAATTACCTTTCTGCCCCTCTAACCGGGCAGGAACTGCATCGCTCATCCCCAGAACAATGCCCGTTACGCACGACTCGCCCACTCCCTGAACAGCTATGGGCAGGTGCCCGAAACTGTGCCTATGCCCGACATAACGACTAGTTTTGGGCACCCTGCCCGACATAACGGCTAGTTTGGGTAGTTACCTATTCTTCGGGAAAACAGTTATTTCGCCCCGAAAATAGGACCACTGGCCCCGCGCTGGGGGTTCTATATAAACCCTCTCGCTTGAGAGGGTCAGGTATCCAATATTCACCCTACGAACTAATACTTTGTACTTGCCTATTTTCTCTGAACATTTCTTACTTGAGCGTCGGAGTGCCTTGCAGGTACACCCCCTCCTCCTCTCTATACGACCAGCATCTCAGACGTACTTGGTGGCCCACTTCTATAGGATCTGATCCAGCCTTCATGATCAGTGGCGTCGTCTGTGGGAACCATTGTTTTCCCCATCTTTCTTTCCCCAGAAATCGAAGATCAAAAGCAACTTTCAAAATCATCATCATGGCCTCTCAAGATCACGCCAAAGGTGCTCTCCAAACCGCTGTCCTCCCCGTCAACAAGACTAGCGTTGACGGTCCATCATCTCTTCTCCGAGATATCCGTTTTCTAAGGGACGGAGCCACAACTTCTCCTTCCCCCACCCCCGCTGACCGCAACAACGATCAGCCTTTGCTGGACGTCCAGCCCATTCCTGTTCTGCCCAACGCCGACCCGGCCGTGGCAGCCCTCCTGGAGGCGATCAACAAAACCAACACCCTGATCCTGCAGCAAAACGAAAGGATCGGGGCGCTAGAGGAGTCCAACCGTCGAAGATCCCCTCCTCGCGGAGGAACCAACGATGATCAAGGAGCCCGCAACCCCGGAGAGATATCGACCGGAGACTGCGCCAAGAGCCTGACCCTCGCGCAGCCCCGGAGCGTGACCAGGTTTCCCCGCGTGACCAGCACTCTCCCGGCCACAAGAGGACTCGAAGGAGCGAGCAGTTTCCCCCGGTCAAATCTAAAGGTCGGGCCCATTCACCTTCTCCTCGAAGGAACCGCTCTCCTTCCCGCCAAAGGAACCGCCGCCGCGAGCGTACCCTTCGGTCCCCATCATTCACCAGTTCTAGCAGCGACGATGAGCCTCGCGGCCCATTGTCCCAGGAAATCCTGGCTACCCGACTCCCTAAGGGCCTGGAGAAGCCCCCGTCACTAGGCACGTACGACGGGACTACTGACCACGACGAACACATCGAGAACATCGATGCGCTTTTGGACAACCGTGGCGTGCGGGGTGCCATCAAGTGCCGGTTATTTCCGACCACACTTCGGAAAGGGGCAATGACCTGGTACAAGCAGCTACCCGAAGAGTCCATTACCTCATGGAGGCAACTGGGCAGAATGTTCTCGCGGCATTTCACAGCTTCTCGCCGTCACACCAAGACCGAGGCCTCCCTTGGAGCCATAATCCAAGGGAAAGACGAACCTCCCCGCGCATATATCGAGAGGTTCAACAAAGAAGGAGTACAGGTCCCTACAACGGATGAGATGAAAAAGTTTCTGCTCGAGCAAGGACTCTGCCCGGGCTCCGAGTTCTCTAAAGCCGTCGGTCTCGCATCGCCGAGGAACCTAGATTCCTTCCTCCTTAAAGCCCAATCGCACATTCAGTACGAGGAGAAGGTTGCAGCCAGCAACGTCCGAGCATCACACCATTAGGAGAACGCGCGGGCCTCCCGAGGCGAGGAAGCCTCAACATCTCATCGAGGCGAACGGAGGCGCGAGGACCGTCCTCGGGAATCCCGCGACAACAAGGGACCCTCCGGGCGATTCCACGACTATACCCCCTGATCGTTTCCAGGGAGAAGATACTGTCCGAGTGTGCGAACTCGGAATTCAAGCAGGCAGGGGTCCGCTTCCCTAAACAACTGCTGGCCAGACCCAACGTGGACAAGTCAAAATACTACCATTTCCACAAGAGTCACGACCACACTACTGAAGACTGCATCCATATGAAGGATGCTATTGAGATACTGATTAGGGACGGCCACCTAAAACAGTTCGCAAAGAAGAAGGACACTCCTCGGCAGGATGCCCAGGAGTCCAAGAAGATAGAGGAAGAAGTACCCTCCTCGGAAGAAGCCAACATCCAGGTCGCTATGTTCATATCGCGACCAGAGGACTTCTACGTCCCGGACGGGCTTAGCGCCCCTGCTTATTTCGCGGCCCACAGCCCGTGGGAGACATTTCCCTCTACCATGGTTATCTCCGGCGGGGGCTTCAACAAAGTCACGGTGGGCTCCGTGAAACGAAAGTTCGAGCATCTGATCAACACAAGCTCCAATAAGGTGACCACGCTCGACCAGGCCCAAAAGGGCTCTATCCCCATGTCCTTCTACCGGGAAGAGCTCCTCGAGGGGTCTCCCAACTCGAGCATACCTTTGCTAGTCAGAGCCCGAATGGCAAACTTTGACGTTCGCACAATCCTCGTCGACCAGGGCAGCTCGATCGACATCATGTACTCCCAGCTGTTTTCAACACTTCAGCTGGACGAATCACACCTTACCCCCTATGTGGGGTCTAATTTGCAGGGGTTCAATGGATCAGTGACCAAGCCATGGGGATACGTCGAGCTGATCGTAACCTTCAGATCAACTGAGACAGCCAGATCTGTCAAGGTACAATTTCTGGTAATCGATTACCCGTCGCTTTACCAGTGCATATTCGGAAGACCAACTCTAGCCGAGTTGGTAGCAGTGCCTTCAACAGTCCACCTCAAGATGAAGTATTACACTTCGAAAGGGATGGTCACCACCCTCCATGGCGATATCGAGGCTGCACGACGGTGTTTTGAAGCAGCAACAAAGGGGCTCAATGCCATTGCGTCCAAGCCAAAGACATCGAGCAAGCCAGCATTGCCAAGCAGCTCCAAGGAAGCCAAGCCTCTGCCCTAGGTCGACTCCATCGACCTCGACAGCCGCTTCCCCAAAGAAGACCGACAGGAGGAATGGGCAGCTTCAGCCAACTCGTCTACGTCGTCCAGCAGCGGCTCCCATCCGATGCGTCCAATCCCAGATGACAACTTCGAGATCGTTCTGTTTGGCGACGACCCTCAGCGGGGAGTGAAGATTGGAGCAGATCTGCCCGACATCGCGAGGAAGCAGCTCAAGGCATGCCTCCGTGAGAATGCCGACCTCTTCGCCTGGAGCGCCGCCGAGATACCCGACTTAGACCCATCCGTCGCCTGCCACCAGCTGACAATTAACCCGGCCGTCAAGACCGTAGCACAACGTAGGAGAAAGCAGTCTCTTGAGAAAACGGAGGTTGCAGAAAAAGCTGTAAAGGACCTCCTCGAGGCCAAATTTATTTCGGAGGCCAAGTACACCACTTGGCTTTCCAACGTTGTACTCGTTAAAAAATCTAATGGAAAATGGTGAATGTGCATTGATTACACCGATCTCAATAAGGCATGCCCGAAGGATGCCTACCCCCTGCCCAATATTGATAAACTTGTTGATAATTCTGCCGGTTTTAAACTTTTATCGTTCATGGACGCCTACTCAGTCTATAATCAAATTCCAATGGCGATGGCCGACAAAAAATACACGGTCTTCATGACCGAATCGGGCAACTATTACTACAACGTAATGCCCTTCGGCCTGAAGAACGCCGGAGCGACCTATCAAAGAATGATGAACAAGGTCTTCCGGGGAGAGATATACGACATGCTCGAAGTCTACATGGACGACATGGTCATAAAATCCCACGAGGAAACTGATCACACTGCCCATTTAAGGAAGGTCTTCGAGCAGGCCAGAAAATACAAAATGCGTTTCAACCCGGAGAAGTGCACGTTCGGTGTCCGGGCAGGGAAGTTCTTCGGCTTCTATCTAACAGAACGGGGAATCGAGGCCAACCTCGATAAATGTCAAGCATTCTCCGAGTTTCCAACGCCCAAGTCAAAGAGATCCATCCAGTCCCTCAACGGGATGCTCGCATCACTATCTCGTTTCGTGGCCAAATCTGCCCAGCACACCCTTCCATTCTTCAAACTCCTCCGCAAGGAAGCAACGTTCGAATGGACCAAGGAATGTGACAAGGCTTTTCTCCATCTAAAAAAGACACTCTCAGAGCCACCAGTCCTCTCTCGCCCGAACAATGGCGAAACTTTGTACCTATACCTCGTCGTAGCAACTAAAGTAATGAGCGCCACACTCATCCGCGAAACTCTTGACGGACAGAAGCCCATATATTTCACGAGCAAAGCACTGCAAAGACCAGAGTTAAGATACCAACAGATAGAGAAGGTGGCTCTGGCCCTCATCAATGCAGCCATAAGATTAAGACACTACTTCCTGGCCCACATGATCGTGGTTCGAACAGATCAACCCATAAAACAGCTACTGGGACGACTAGACATGGCCGGTCGAATGCTCAAGTGATCGCTTAAACTATCTGAATTTGACATCCGGTACAAAGGCAGGAAAGCTCTGAAAGCCCAGGCTCTGGCCAACTTCGTCGCAGAAATGACATTCGCAGACTCCCCCACGAGCGAAGCTCGCAAATGGACCATTTTCGTGGATGGTGCCTCAAGCCCGGCATGGAGCGACGCAGGCATCATACTGGAAAGCAACGAAGAAATCATCGTCGAAGTATCACTCACCCTATCCTTCCCAACCTCGAACAACCAGACTGAATACGAGGCCTTCCTCACTGGGTTACGCTTGGCCGAGGACCTGGGCGCAGAAGAAGTCGTCATTTACACAGATTCACAACTCGTGGCCCTTCAGGTCCGAGGAGCGTATCAAGCCAAAAACGACAACCTGACCGAATACTTAGCCCTGGTCAAAAAGGAAATGGCAAAGTTCGCAACAGTAGAAGTGAAACATGTTCCCCGCGAACATAACGTGCGAGAAGACGTTCTATCCAAACTAGCCAGCACAAAGAAGAAAGGCGAAAACAAATCCGTCATACAGGAAATACTTCCTCGATCCAGTATCGAGAAGGCCTCCACGACCCTCGACGTACAGGTGATCGGCGACAACAACTGCTAGATGACCCCTGTTTACAACTATCTCGCTAAAGACGAACTTCTGTCCGACCCAAAAGAGGCCAGCGTAGTTAGGCGAAGAGCGTGCTCCTAAGTCCTGGTCGAGGATAAACTCTACAGGCGAGGATTCTCCATTCCGCTGCTCAAGTGTATCGAGGAAGAGATGGTCGCCCATATCCTGCGCGAAATCCACGAGGGGATCAACGCCCAACATCTCAGTGGAAGGTCCCTTGCCCGAAAGGCCCTCCGATCAGGGTGTTAATGGCCGACCATGCAGCACGACGCGAAAGAACACGTGAAGAAATGCGACAAATGCCAACGGCACGGGGACATGCACCTGGCTCCACCTAACGAGCTCAAAACAATGTCCTCCCCGTGGCCATTTTCCTGGTGGGGCCTAGACATCCTTGGACCCTTCGTAGTGGGATCAAATCAGAACAAATACCTAATAGTGGGCGTAGACTACTTCACAAAATGGATAGAAGCAGAGGCTCTGGCCAAATAACTACCCTCAACATACTGCGTTTCTACAAACGAAACATCCTTGCACGTTTTGGCGTCCCCCAGGCGATAGTCACAGACAATGGGACACAATTCAAGGATAGGAAGTTCCAGGACTTCGTCGCCCAGCTAGGTACGAAGCAACACTTCGCATCCGTCGAACATCCCCAGACAAACGGGCAAGCCGAAGTGGCGAACTGGGTCATCCTTCGAGGCCTCAAACGAAGGCTGGATGAAACGAAGAAGGCTTGGGTCGAGGAGCTGCACAGTGTGCTATGGGCATACCGCACCACTCCACACTCTACAACCGGGGAAACACCTTTTCGTCTAGCATATGGGACCGAGGCCGTAATCCCCACCGAAGTTCACGTGCCCTCCAGGCGAACAGAGTCGCCCCTAGAAGAGGAGATGAATGACGAATCATTAAGAGAAGAACCCGACCTCGTCGAGGAAATTCAAACTGGGGCAGCCCTCTGCGAAGCCTCACTAAAATAAAAAATTACCATCAGGCACAACGCCAAGGTGATACGATGAGAGTTCGACGTGGGGAGCCTTGTTCTAAGGAGAAACCACAAAGACTCTCGCAAAGGCAAACTAGCAGCCAACTGGGAAGGGGCCTATCGCGTCCGAGCAAAAACGGAGAATGGGGCATACTACCTAGAACATCTCAACGGGGAAGAACTTGCTCAACCATGGAACTCCGAAAAGCTAAAACAATACTATATCTAAGGCCCTAATTCTCGGGTCGACCCGTCACGACGACGAACGTCGGCTACCGACCACTATGCACGCCTAGGTACCAGCGTCGCATACCAATAAAGCAGAACCCCGCTCAGTAACGAGCCGAGTAACTGCTCGACGACGGTCCTCGATCGAGCATCGCCATCGTCAAAGTACCATGACTGTCAGAACCCCAGCTCGCGATGGGACGTTCACGCCGCGAACTCAGGCCTCAAACGCGACCTGAGCTCCGCACCCCCGCCAGGATATTCCCCGGCCGTTCGACCAGTACCCCTCACTGCCGAACACATCTACGACGACCAATCCCCTAAAACTTCACATAAGGCAAATACTCCCTATCACGGGCAAACATACATTCACAACAAGCATGAGTGCAAAACTTAGCAGAAAATAAAAGCAAGTAAAACCATGCAAATAACAGAACCGGCCACCAAGACCGGGCATATAATTTACTGGGCATATAATTTAAACATAATAAGTGGCTACTAGGACCACGGCTGTGCTTGATTACATAAAACGGGGGCCATGCCCCCCAAATAGATTACAACAATTACGCGGCACGCAGGCCGGACAAATTACAACAACAAAAAGACAAACCCCTCACGCGTCCATCTGATCGGCAGGCTCGGGCTGAGGCCCCTGGCTCTCCGCGGGATGATCCTTGGCGTTTCCTTCAAGAAGGGCATCGAGCATAACGATCCGACCATCCTCAACATGCGCCAGATAATGGGTACCCTCGACAGAGAAGTCAAGCTCGGGGTTCACCACCCGCAGTTGAGCCAAGGCGTTTCTGAAGGATTCGTCCGCGACGACAATACTGTCATCCTCGGCCGTCATCATGCAGGCGACCAGCTCATACCTTGTCCTTAACTCCTTCACATCTTCAGGCTCATCTTCACCCGGAGCGTTGACCGCCCTCAGCTACTTGACCAGCTCCTCGACAGCCTTCTTCTCCGTAGCCAACGTAGAATTCTCTTTCTTCAGCCTGGCCACCTCCTCTTCAGCCTTCTTCCGAGCATCATCTGTACCCTTGACCTCTTCCTTGAGGGACACCATGGTAGCCCGGACAACATTAAGTTCAGACTCAGTTGCAGAGTCCCCTTCAGCATAAACAGCTGTCATCTCCAGCATCCTAACCAAAGCTGAAGAATCTTGAGCCACCAACGCCCTCTTGCTCGGGCGGTCCATGCTTTCCAAACGAAGAGATTCCGCCCGAGGCAAGACCAAAGAGTTCCCCTCAAAGAATATCCTATCAAGGATACAAGGAGGAAGCTCGAACTTCCCTTTCTCCGGTACCCGGGTGAGGTCCACAACGTCAGTAACCCTTGGCCGCTTGGATCGTGTGGTCAAAGGCAGGGGAGATCCACGGGGAGCGGGAGTGGGAGAAGAGGTCCCCGCAGCAGACTGAACCGGAGTGGGAGCACGCGCACCAGTAAATCGAGACTTCAGAGGAACCGCTCCGACCTTGTTCCTCGCAAGAGCGTTCTTCATAACCCTCTCATGGGCCTGAGACATCTCACCTGCACAAACAAAAGTCGAGCATGTTAGATACGAGGAAAAGAAATAATGCAAACAAATCTAAAGTAACTAAGACTACCAAGCAGCTTCTCAACTTCCGCAGGAGTCTTGGACTCCAGGAGTGCCTTGGTGTTAATAAACCGGTATTCAACCCTCTGACTACCGTCCTCCTCGAAGACCGGGTTAGCCTTGTTCGTCCAGCATTCCGTAAGTCGGAAGGAGTTAACGTACTTCACCAACTCCTCGTACGCCACGACATCCTGCCCGTGTAGCTCGTGTGGTTGGAGAACGTAGTCACCGGGCCTCTTGGCAAAATGGTCAGGGGCCCAATGGATGGGGAACTTGTAGATTATCTGCCCAATAAATTTCCCCGCCTCATCGCGCAGGTCATTTCCATCCTTATCAACCTCGATCTCCCAGACATATGTGTTATCCTGGGCAGCTTCGGACACGGGCTCGATAACGTAGTATCGCTCCTTAAACGTCCGTATCGACTCCGAAAATGGTTTAAACAATTTGCGAGGTTCCTTCAAAGAGACCCAACCATACTGCCTCCCCGACAACTGCCTTTGAAGATGGAAGACGGTGAAAAATAGAGGAAGAGTAGCCCCTATGGCGAGGTGCTCGCACACCAGCTCGAACGCCCGGATGAAGGCCAACGAGTTAGGGTACAACTGCGTGGGGGCCAACTTCAAGTGCACGAACACCAACTGCTGAAAATCGGTGAACGGCAACCTTAGGCCCAGCTCCTTGAAGGCATACTCATACATTGCAAAGCGGTCCCCGTAATTCGTGCAGACTCTGTCATCCTCAGAGGGAAAGTGCACCTTCTACTCCCCCTCTGGCCTGACCTCCGTGAAGACATTTCCTAAGTACTTTACAAAAGTAGACACATGTTCGGCAGGTTCGGCAACCTCCCATTCCTCCGCGGAACCCTCAACGACGTCCTCGTCCATATCTTCCAACTCCTCTTCCTCCCCGACCTCACTGGGGGTGCTCGAAGCCGTCGAACTACTACTATTTGAGGAACTTGTTTCTTCCTCGGACGAATCCAGGATAATCTCTCCATCTAGCCCCGTTGCCATGTCGATCACCTGAAAAGCATAGAAGAAAGTGAATTCGACAATAAATCAAATCCACCCTTCCACCGTTAGTCTAGTGAAAGGGCGCGCAAAGGGCTGAGGACAACATCCCCGGCCTAAGCCCTAACATCAAAAGAAAACTGAAACCTCCCCGCGAGGAGATGCTCGAAACAAATCATCCCCAAGCGAGGAGATTCCCCGCACTCATACCCAGTTTCCGTTTGGAGCTTCGCCGAAAATCGCAAACCTTCACCGAAATTTGGGAATATTCGACCGAAAAATTCATCACCCACTCAAAAGATTAACAATCACGATAATTACACATGCATCACCGTTGCAACGACGCCATGAACCGCCCTCCTCACCAAAATAAGTTAACACACCCGACGACATGTCAGAAGTGGAAAAATGGCACGACCACCATCCACCACCAACAGTCACCGGAAACTAGCCTATTTCGTCCTCTAAACCTAGCCCTAACCATCTGCAATCTACCATTGACCACCATAAAGAGTTAAAACAAGCACAGAAGCGGAAACTTACTTGATTTAAGAAGACAAAAGTGGTTGCTCGAAGCTTGGTGCGGTGGTCGGAGTAGCGGACGACGGTGACGGGCAAACGCTCTAAAGAAGACGAAGGAAAGCAAGAGTGAAAAGTCCAAAATGAGACGGATTTTCCCCTTTTATACAGAGGGGCACGTGCAGTGGATGCGCTCGTAGGTCATGATGGCTATTAACTAGCCATCATTGCCTAGTAACTGCTACACGGAGCTCTAGGCACACGTGGCGCCCCAATGTTTCCAATTCTGACTAACCGTTAGTCTCTCCGGAGCAACGGGCAACACGGTCACGGTCACGAATGCCACGGACACCAGGGGTCACGAACACCACCGGTCGCGGGCGCCCCGATGCGGCCTTCCTCGTCACCGAACGGCGACTTCGCGCTAGCTCCCCGGAGAAACGAGATGTCTTTAAGTCATCACTCCCATGCTCGGGAGCAACGACTTGGAAGGCTCCTGTTCTGGACTAGACCAACGGCTAGACATGGCCCAATCCACTTCTACTCCAGAGCGGCCCAAATTTCCTAAGTCCAATCCACAAAGGGGCAAAAATTACCTTTCTGCCCCTCTAATCGGGCAGGAACTGCATCGCTCCTCCCCGGAACAATGCCCGTTACGCACGGCTCGTGTAACGACCCAGTTTTCGTGTGCATTTTATTTAATCGAGTCGTTTGATTATTATATTATTATTTTATTTTATTTTCGACTTTTATCTGAAAATATGTTATTTTTCAATGTTGTGATATTTTATCGGGTTTTGGGATCGTTTGTGAGATATTTGAGTGTGGGGGTATTTTGGTCATTTTAGGATATTTTGATTAAGTAAGAAAAATAGAAAATAGTAGAGAGAAAAAGAGAAAAGAAAGAAAAGGAAAAGAAAGAAAAAGGAGAGAAAAGAGAAGAAGAAGAGAAATAGTGGAAAACTTGGAAAAATCAAAGAAAAATCAACTTCTAGTATCGATTTAATCGGGTAAGGGTGCAAAATTCAATTATTGTATACTTGTATATGATTATGTATGTATATTTGTGATGTTTGTTGGATTGAAATGGAAATATTTTAGTAAACCCATTTTTGGTAAAATTGAGTAAAAATTGATTAAATGTGTAGAAATTTATGTGTTAAGTGTTCCTTCATGTTGATACATGATAAATACTGGTTATTGGACATTATATTGGCAATTTTCTGGTGTGTAGGTGAGATTTGGGGGAATTTTGGGTTGAACCCGTATGACAATTATGCAGAAGAATTTTTCTGAGATTTCCAGGTCATACGCGTATGGGGCATGTTCATACGCGTATGAACCTTGGCAATACGCGTATGGTGGGCGAGCCATAGGGCCAATACGCGTATGGGTTGCTTGTTTTCTCGGCCATCTGCCCATTTGCGTATGATACGCGTAGCTTTTTAGGTCAATACGCGTACGGGCTTGGGCATTACGCATACTGACATTTCAACGCGAACTTTGGGAAAAATGAGTCTCTGCTCATACGCGTATGGCTCATGGTGATACGCGTATGGACAGGACTTTTGCAAAATGTGACTTTTTAAAATATCATTTTTCGTTTTCGTTCGTAACTTTTGATCCGTTTGTCCGATTTTTACATTCTTGGTATCGTTGTGTAGCTATTGAGCTGTACTTCCTTGTTATAATGATTTCGAAATTGTTAGCCGATTTAATTATGTCGGGAAGTCGGGAATAGTGTCAGTTGTCGACTTTTGTCGTTATACTTGTACGTAATTGATGAGTATTGTGCAAGGTACTGTTGTAGGATGTAAATGTATGTGTTTAGATGATGTTGTGATGATTTGTGGCCGTATGGAAATTAAATGCATTATTTTGGGCATAAGTGCAAAGTGTGATTTTATCGATGTAAATGAATATGTGTGTGTGTGCATATTAAATGTTATGGGTCTTTGTATGCCAAGCATCATGATATGCATTGTTGAAATGTCCTGAGTGACGGTTTGGATTCCAGAGGGAATTCGCTATAACTTTGTGTGCCCATGTGGGGTGTGAGCGATGATTATAGACGATCGTGTGCCCATGTGGGGTGTGAGCGATCGGGTCGTGTGCCCGTGTGGGGTGTGAGCGATCCATAAACACCGTGTGCCCGTGTGGGGTGTGAGCGGTGGGGAACATCGTAGGCCCAACGGGGAGTTACAGTGATGTAACGAGCGATGGTTCCAGCAGAGTTCCTGAGTAAACTAGTGATGAGAAACAATGGAAGTTGGTACCGCATGTGCATATGCATAGAGTCGTTGTGTCGGTCTCTTGCATTGCTTAAATCATTTATGGTTGTTTATGTGTGGATTTGTGGATAAATTGATATATGGATATGTGTTGGTAATGGAAATATGTATTGTGTCTTGTAATGCCTTGTGTTTTGAATTATAGCGTGAGTTGTGGTGAGAACCGTATATATGTGTATTTTTGTGTTATATATATAATTATATGCAATTATATTATGGTTGTTTTTCTCACCCTTCTGCTGTTTTATAATGCTCTATGAGGCATTGCAGATTAGAGTTGCTGGAGGTATTTTTGTGAAGCTTTGCGTCTTCATTCTTTTGTCGGTCGGCTCTGATATGTGACACCGGGTAGTTAGGGAGGCCGTTTGTGATAATTGTATATTATGTATATGTATATCTTGTGGCCTGTGCATGTATAACCTGACGTATGACAAACTTTTGTGATATATATATTTGTATGTTATTCAGTTTTAGATTTTCCTCTTTTATTCTAAATTCTGAAATGTGGGTGTAAGGAACTAAGTTCCTCTGTTTGATTGCTACCCCACTGTTGCATATCTTGATGTGACCCTCCCGGTCTATGCCATGATGATTTAAATATACTCTGACAAAATTTTGAATTTCTTTTACTGCTTTTTATTAATTAGGGGTATAGATTAGGGGTGTTACAGCTCGCCCACTCCCCGAACAGCTATGGGCAGGTGCCCGAAACTGTGTCTATGCCCGACATAACAGCTAGTTTTGGGCACCCTGCCTGACATAACGACTAGTTTGGGTAGTTACCTATTCTTCGAGAAACGATTATTTCGCCCCGAAAATAGGACCGTTGGCCACGCGCTGAGGGCTCTATATAAACCCACTCGCTTGAGAGGGTGAGGTATCCAATATTCACCCTACGAACTAATACTTTGTACTTGCCCCTTTTCTCTGACCCTTTCTTACTTGAGCGTCGGAGTACCTTGCAGGTACACCCCCTCCTCCTCTCTATACGACCAGCATCTCAGACGTACTTGGTGGCCCACTTCTACAGGATCTGATCCAGCCTTCACGATCAATGCATATCCTATGAAAGCACATTTGATCCATCGAGGACCCAATTTCGTTCTTTTAGGATCCATATTCTTGTAATATCATACACACCCACACGCTCTAAAATAACTGATATTTGGTGATCTACCTTTCCATATCTCATATGGAGAAATACCGGTTAACTTTAAAGGAATCCTATTCATTATATGACATGCGGATAATAATGCTTCACCCCACAAATTAAATTGCAATTCATAATGCCTTAACATATCATTGATCATTTCTTAATATGTTCGATTCTTTCTCTTGGATAGACAATTTTGTTGTGGTGCACGAGGCGCAGAACATTCATGTATAATGTTATATTCTTCACAATATGCATCAAATTCCGTAGAAAAGTATTCACCGCCTCTATCACTTCTAAGGACTTTAATACTTATACCTAAGTGATTTTCTACTTCCGCTTTGTAAATTTGAAAGGCATTAAAAGCATCATCTTTATGATTTAAAAGGTATACTTGTGTTAACCTAGAACAATCATCGATAAAGGTTATGAAATACTGTTTTCCCCCACGAGTTAGCATGCCATTAATTTCACACAAACCCGAGTGCACAAGATCAAGCAAAAATTGATTTTCTTTCAACACTTTTGAAAGGTTTCTTGATCATCTTTGAATTGACACATATTTCACATTTTTAGAAACCATGAATATTGCATGAGATCAATCCATATTTAATTAGTCTTTTCATAGTACTAATACCAATATGTGCTAATCTAGAATGCCACAAAATTTGATCATCACCTCAGCGGAATATCCTTTTCCTATAAATACACAATTATGAGTCAATATAAGTTTGCCCGATTCATATACAGATTTAATTCCCGGTTTACCCAACAAATCCCCACTAACAAGATTCCTAGTCATGTCGGGGACATGAAGCGCATTGACAAGAGTGACTTTCTTTCCGGAAGTGAAGTTGAGTTCGACGGATCCAGTTCCAACAACTTTAGATCGTACTTCATTTCCCATTTGTACTTCCTGTCCATCAATTACCTCAAAGTAGGTTTTAAAATCAGCATTCTCATAAGAGACATGCAATGTAGCACATGTGTCATACCATCATCCTTGCACTTTGCCTTTGATTGCCATTATTTCTCTCATCGTAGCGATTATGTCGTCATTTGCATGAACTGCATTGGTCTCATTTTTTGACTTGTTATGCCTACAATCTCGAGCATAGTGTCTGGGTTTTCCATATACAAAACAACTGCTTTTCGGACCGCCTGAATTTGTAAATTTGTTATGTTCCTTTTTAGGTCCTAGGTGACTCTTCATGCCATCATGTTTCTTTTTTCGTTTGGTAAGTCACAACATTGGCTTTTGAAAGACTAACGGATTATGATTTCTCCCTTTCCTTCGATTCCTCCTCGATTCTAAGATGTTTCTGGATTTTCTCTAGAGAGAAGTCCTCATAACTGTGCAACAATTTCTTTCTATGTCCTTTCCACGAAGGTGGTAATTTTGCAATGATTGCACCAACTTGAAAGGTCTCAGGAATGTCTATTTTTCACACCTTTTATTTTATTCACGAGAATCAGTAACTCGTGCACTTGGGGAAGAATGGGCATAGATTGGAATCTGTGAATTTAAAATCAAAGAATTTAGAAATTTAAAACTTCTTTGCACCTTCCTCTTTGGCCTTGGATTTAAACTCGAGTGCTTTTCAAAATTCTTTTGCAGACTGAGTATCTATATAGAGGTCGTATAAACGATCAAATAGCGTATTCAGGATATTTCCATGGCATAGCAATTCGTCCTTTTTACGTTTCTTATGCTCCTTCTTGAGTTCATCAGAGTCATCTTTGGTTGGTTCAGGAATTGGCGGTAAATCAGGATCTAAGACATAGTGAATCTTCAGAGCAGTCAGTAGAAATGTCTTCTTATCTTGCCATCAGGTGTAGTTGGTTCCATCAAAGTGATCCAACTTGACAAGGTCCTGGTTCATAACTTTGATGCTTGAAATTGCAACGTCGGAAGCCATTATTTGAATACTTTTAAGACTATTAGAAATATCGGTAAAGTTGAATGGATCCAGGACTGAATCATGAATGATGTCACTTTCCTTAAAAGTATTTCAAGCACTCTCTTGTATGTCTTAGAGTTGGAATGCATGAATACCCAGGATAATTCAGCCTTATATCAAATTTGCACAAGACCGACAAAAACTCGATTTGTAGCGAAGAGTATTTGGAATTTGTTCAAGAGGATATTTGGTTTGTGATATGATTTTCTGAATTTCGGAATGAAGTATTTATAGGCCATGTATGCGTTGTTTCACAAGTTTACGACCCTTGATGAAACAACACCTTTTAACCAAAAGTTGTATTGTTTCTAAGCATTGTCTATGTTCATTATGCAACAACACTTCATGAAGTGTTGCTTCTCTTCAAATTTAAAATTCAAATGGATGCATCGACCAAAACGAGAGCAATAATGAGCCCGGATGAAGGTCAGCTGCCGCCAGCCGGAGCGCCACCGGCGCCGCCTCATACTATCGCAAGTAGCCTGATTGCTCCGATGCGTCGTGCCTAAGTGCTCAAGTGCCGCCTACAAGCTTCCACTAAACTATATTTCTATATAATTACCAACTAAACTATCTTAATAGGACAGAGAAATTCTATTTTGTAGCTTCTAAAAATCCATAAAAAAGTTGATATTAGCCGTGCGTTTGAGCCTTTTAAAATGTTCAATTGATATCTTAATATTGATTTGTCAAAAAAAATGTTCTATTGATTTAGTTAAAAATAACTCAATAAAAAAATTTATATTTAAATACATTTATCTAAAATAAGTAAAGAATGTAAAAATCAATTAAAAAAAACTACCAATCATCTTTTCAAGTTAGAATTACATATATAGACAACATCAATTTTAATCGTGTTTTGAAATTGATAGAATACTTAAAAATACTTCAACAAAATTTTTCAGAGTTCAATTACATCAAGAACGTGTTAAGAATAATAATTCAAATTAGAGTTGGAGTCCCATATTGGTTATAAATGTGGATACTTGAACATTTATAAGTGTGAGAATCCACACACCTATCACCTTAAGATTTTAGGTGGATATGTGGCGTCTCTCTCACTTGTGTGTTGCTCTTGATCTAATGTTGATGTTCCTCCTCATGACCCAATAAATGGTATCAGAGCCTGGTTCGATTAAATGACCGACTTAATTGTATCAAAATGTCCAGGAAGAGGTGTCTTGTTGAAATTGAGATGCCTAGGAAGAGGTGTATCGATATACACAGAAAAGATGTGTCAATGGCGGTACAAATGTATGTGGACAAAAGGAGTTTCCACTTGAGGGGGAGCACTGTGGACTCACACTTGAGGGGGAGTGTTAAGAATAATAAGTCATGTGTGAGTTGGAGTCTCATATTGGTTATAAATGTGGAGACTTGAGCATTTATAAGTGGGCGAACCACCACACATATCTCCTTAAGGTTTTAGGTGGATATGTGATGTCTCTTTCACTTGTGTGTTGCTCTTAACCCAATGTTGATGCTTCTCCTCATGACCCAACAGAAAGAGATTAAGAAAAATGACAATAAAAATAAATGACCTTCAACAAAAATCAACTTTATGTGAAATAAAACATTAATTTAATTTGGCAGAAAAAGATAAAAGTAAAGATAATAAACATAATAAGACTTTGTGTGTTGCTCTTGACCCAATGTCGATGCTCCTCCTCATAACCCAACTGAATGAGACAAAGAAAAATGACAATAAAAATAAATGACCTTCAACAAAGTTTAACTTTATATGCAATAAGACACTAATTTAATTTGGCAGAAAAAAGATAAAAGTAAAGATAATAAACACAATAACTTGTTTATCTATTTTGATCAAACGATTTACTTTGAGGGAGATAATAGCTTTATGATTCACTATACTTCCGAGAGTTGTTGTTACAAATGATTACAAAAGAGTTACAAGAAAATATTCACTAAAGTTCACACGAATAAACCCTATTTTCTAACCAAGTGTTTCTTAATTTATCCAACTATCAATATATCAATCACACAAGCCCAAGATGTTAATAGGTATTTCTCACTCCGTCTTAGATATCTCCAAGGGTTTCCCAAATTTCAAGAATACACTATTAGGAATTTACCCTTGCATTTCTAAGATTATAACTAGGATTTCTAAAATTCTAAAGGTTCTGATAGGAAGTATGAAAGAGATACGGATTTATAATTTCTAATTGCTTAAACTCAATGAATCTATAACAAGTTCAAAACATAACTCATAAATGAACGGATCTACCAAGTAAAACAACGAAACTCAATACACACAAACTAACAAAACTGGACCCGAGTTTTGACGAACCAAACTGTCCGTCGAACCTGGGCCCACTATCGTGCCATCGCCACTGACTCCGCCGCCACTCTCCCACCACTCTAGCTCCACCGTCAACTTCACTCTATGTTGTGGTGCTAGCTCTGTCGCCAATCTCATGCCACGCCAGCTCCGCAACGAGCCTCACTTATAACTATGTTGTCTTCGTCGACTTTAAGACTAATTTATGATTTCTACAATATCAAAATTTATTTTCTTTCTCTTCATCACCCAAACATATCAAAAACAATTTTATATGTTTGAAATTACTTTTGTCTCTCTCGACAAAAAAATCAAACATACGTTTTTATAAAAATAAAAATAAAAATTTGATTTGAATGAATTAATTCTATAAAAATAATTAAGATTAAAAATAACTTAATTTTAAAATATTTTATGATTGAACACATTCATTTAAAATTGGTTAAACAATGATGTTAAATTTAAAAATTAAGTATAAAGACAAAAACAATGGAGGCAAAATTTATTTTGAACATTTGAAAACGTCAAAACTATATCGTCTTAGAATTTATCAAAGAACACTTAGATGAGAATTTAAGGATTTCTTTCGGTTTAATAATTAGAGGTAATAGGTTTGAATCCAACTCTGAAGATGTAATAGTCTTAAATTTTTTGAGAAAATTTTTTATCGTCTATTATGATCCTCTTCGATTTGAAAAATTAGTCCTTATAATTGTGTAGAGATTATCGTAATTATAAAAAAAAATGCTATAGAATCTATATCTCATTATAAAATGGTGTTCCAGCAGCACCTATTGATTCACTATGCTTTTTTTTTAAATCTTTCTGAGTTGTTATTGCAGGTTAACATATTGATGTAGAATTGTAGATCTTTCCTCTAATCTATAAACTTCTTATATACATACATCAAGCAAAAACAGAAACCTTTTTCAACAATCTGTATGCAAAACTAGAAAACAACCAATACCTCTATCTTTTAATCAATATTTAAGCAAAGATCCCTTAATTTGGAAGGATCTATGTAGGAATCATCTTCCTCCATTGAAGATAATCCAGAGGGACAACAAAACCTCTTTTCCTTATGCATCAAACGCCAATCTTCAACATTAGTCCCACAGCAAAAATCCACACTAGGAAAAGCTGTCTTTTCAAGCATTTCTATAATCTTCATAGTTTTACCAAGAACATAAACAGCTTCTCTAACATTATCCTCCCTCTCTTCAATCCCACTATTCAAACACACTCTAGATATAACATGAGGCAAGTTAGTCAAACATGCCCCCAATATATCAGAAATCATCACTATCACAACCTCAAACACCTTCTCACTAGTACTACAATCTTTCACAACATTTTGATTCAACAGAAGAATTGTTTTGCTTATTCTATACATTGCATTAGAAGCCAACACTTTTAAAGGCCATGCCGAAGGACTTACCTTAACACATATGTGATGGTATTTTTCTCTGTATTTCTCATATCTTGCTTTTGCTAAATCAGCAAGTGTCTCAAGTGTTTCTTTGGGACTATTGTTTTGAAGTGAGAGTTTGTAAAGATCAACATCTTGCCATTTTCCATAAAGATCGGTTCCAAGCCAAACGATTTCGGCTGCCTTTTGAAGTTTGATTAGTTTTCTATCTTGGTCTATGTTGTTTTCTATGAACTTCACATAGGGTAACCCTTCATTTAGAGTACTAATCAAGTTTTTCACCAAACACTTCTCAATGTTTGGCATTGCAACTATGATGCTTGCTAGTGTCACTAGTGGAAGTGACCAACTATACGGAGGCTCTACACCATGTAAAGGAAGAATCTCATCGCAATCGAATTCTCCGACTCCTTTAAAACCTTGCGAGATTGAACATTTTTTCTCTAACAACTCAATCACAAGGTTTGGCTGCTTTTTCTCACCCTGTTGAACCCAATGCATTGTTGCATCCCAATTTTCTTTCATCATCACCTCAACCAACTCTTCCTCGCCTTCGAGATGCAGAATAAAACGACGCAGATCATGCTTCGTGCCTGTTCCTAAACTCGAAGTACTAGAACCGAATTTCCAAGTCTTGAAATACTCACAAAATCCCAAAACCCAACACATTGGATAAATTGAAACATACTGTGCAGCTTTGCACAACCTCACAATTCCCACCTGTAGCTTAATACAGAAACACAAGATCATCAGTTTCACATCATGAGCCAACTTCCTGAACCACCGATTACGAATCCGAAAACTAATCGGACTCTCTCGAATCACCACTAACCTATCAGTCCAATAACTTTCTACCTGAAAAATTTTCTTGCAGCTCCTTTTCCTTACATTTGGACACCTATATTTAACAGCAAAAAACCATCTAAAAGCAGGAGCAATAGTACCAACACCAACAGCAGCAGATTGAACTATAAGAATCAAGATTATAGACCATCTGTAATCCGAATCGCCGCTGCAAAACTTAACCGACCAAGGCATCAAATAAGACCGAAGCATCCCTTCGAGCAACGTCAAAGTACTCAAAACACAGAAAGCACCAGAAGCCGTACACGAAACTGATCTTCCAAGTAGAAACTGAGGACTACTTGTATGAGCCATCATCCAATATTTCATCAATTCATCTCTCAGTTTATCAGTCACATTACCAAACCCTTGTTTTTGCTTTGACTCTTCTCTCAAAGCTTCTTCATTCACCTTATACTTCAACTCCATGTAATGTTTCATCTTTTGTAAAGACAAAGTAGAAGAACACATAATCATCAACAAAATAAGCATGAGAAACATAATAACACCATGTTCAATCCAAAACTCATAGATAACGCCAGTTGCAAACTGGATACAAATATTAACAATCATGGTAATAACTAAAATAGCCATGGCCATAACATTCATCATGGTTTCATTATTCTGTGTGGCACCAAGAGATGGCATGGAATTAGCCATGACAGTGCAGATTATAGCACTGCTAGTGAGTTTTGCTAGCTGATCATGACGGTGAGGCATAGGGGTGTTGAGATCAACGGAGAGTTTAACAGAAATAGCGATTATGGTTAAGGAAGTTGCGTTGAGGCAAAAGTATTTGCAAGGGAACCATAGTTTGCGGGCTTTGAAACCTTTGATGAGATCTACTGAGAATGAAATGAAGCAAAGAAGTGATGCTGATGCTATGTAGATTCCTATCCATGGCATAGGTTTGCTGAAACTCTTGTCGTCTAAGTTTCCTTCACTGTTGCACATGTTTTTTGCCATCTTCATTTTTTGACTTTTTTTTTTCCTGCTGCAAAGGTTTTGATTCTGGTTTATTTAAGAAGAATGTTGTGTTTCTAATTTAGCCACAAGTCATTTTCCAGATTATATGGACTAGAATATACCAGTGATAAATTATTGAGGGGTGTAAATATGTATATTATTATTATATTGTGACAAACTCATTTGTGTATTTGTGATTTTGTGTTGATGATGATGTTTTGGAGTGTTGAAAAATGTTAATGTGAAATTGTGAATGCGATGAAACTGCAAACAAGATTAGGTGGTATGAAATAATACGTCAAAGATTAGGTGCATATTCATTCATGAAGGAGTATGTGACGTAAGGCTGAATTTTCAATTCAAGTGGGCGTTGGTTTCAACTTCTAATATTTAGTCTAAATTGAGACAAAAAGAATCCTGAATAAAATCATGTTATCTCCTATAGATATAAGAAAATTAACTTCCATCAAAATTACAATCATAATATTTAAATAAATAAATAATTCTTATAAAATTTTATTAATTTTAAAAATAATAAATAACTCTTATATATTTGTTTTTTTACGGGTATTATATTTTGTTAACTCCGTGTATTTTTATATATTTTTAAGGGTTTAATGGATATGCAGAAACATATCATTTTGTCATGTCATTTAAATTTTTTAAAAATTACAGTCTGATTTGTCGGGATTCATGGTCGTGATTGGTTGACAGTGTAAAAACATTTTACAGTGTCAGTGCATCACTCATTTTCTCTATTTTTAATATACATTTTATTATTTTTATATGATTTTTTACAAATAAATAAATAAAGAATATATTAAAAAGATACAATTTATAAAAACAAAAAATATTTATTGTTATTTAATTAATTAATGTTATTAAATCTTTTACATAAAAGATGAAAATAATTACTCTATTATTTTTTTATTATAAGTTGATCTTGAAGGCTGATCAGAACCTGAAGTGGGCCAAGATAGACATCTGTGATGCTAGGTGTGTGAGATGAGGAGAGAGTGTACCTGCAAGGCACTCCGATGCTAAAGTAAGAACCAGGAGAGGAAAAAGGCAAGTATAGAAGTATGTGTTTCTTAGGATGATTTGGAATACCTGACCCTCTCAAATGAGAAGGTTTTTATAATGTCCTCAGCGCGTGGCCAATGGTCCCTATTTTCGAGGCAGAATAATCGTTTCTTGAAGAATAAGTAACTGCCAAAAACTAGCCGTTAGGACGGGCAGAGGTACCCGAAACTAGCTGTTGCCACGGACAAAGACATAGTTCCGGGCACGGGCATCAGGACTGTTTCTGGATGGTGGAGTCGTTCGTAACGGGCAGGAATGCCGGGGAAGAGCAAATGACTCTGAGGTTCATCTGTTCGCATATGCCCGATGGAGGGGCAGAAAGGTAAATGTTGTCCCCTGCTGGCTGGACATAGGCAATTAGGTCGTTCTTGGAGCAGAAGCGGATTGTACCATGCCTAGTCATTGGTCCAATCCGGAACAGGAGTCCCCCCAAGTCGTTGCTCCCGAGCACGGAAGTGATGACTTAAGGATAGCTCGCAGTCCCGGGGAACTCCGAAGGGGTCAACGCTTGTCGATGAGGTAAAGTTGTCTGGTGATGCCCGGGGGTTTTAGTGCCCGCAGGATACGTAACGTTGTTTGGTTTGTCCGGCGTGCGGGGAGACCAATAGTTGAGGTAGTCTGAAGAGACGTGACGCACGTGTGCCTCGAGCCTTGTGCAGCATTAATTGCGACATGATGGCTAGGCTAGGGTCATGATGATGCCCCTAGCCGCGCGTGCTCGTGCACGTGCCTATAAATAGAGGGAGAAGCTGCTCATTTAGGCTTTTCGTTTCTCTCTCCTTCCTCGTTCTTCTTTCTGAGTTCCCAGTCTGTTGCCGCCGTCAGCCACCGTACGAAGCTCCGAGCAAGCTCTTCGACCCTTCAAAATCCTCCTCGACCACGTAAGTTACTCACTCCTAGCTTTGTTTCTAGATTTTTGCTTCCGTTTTGTTAGAATGCATGTTGCTAGGATGACTTTAGGTAGAAATCATAGCGTTTTCCGGTGACTGTTGGTGGTAGACGGTGGTTGGCCATTCTCTGCTGCTGCTGTGGTCGCCGGAGCTTTAAGGGGTCGTAGAGTTAGGCTGTTTTCAACGTCGTTGCGATGACGAGCGTGAGTGTACTCGGTAGAGCTCATGAGTTTTCTGGCGCTCTCATGAAGTTTTTGATGAATGTATGAGTTTTCCGGTGGAGCTTCAAACGAAAAACTGGGTAGCAACCCGAGGATCTTCTCCCCGTACGCGCAGGCGGGGTTGCCTCTGGGCATCTCCTCGGCTCCTCACACAATACCCTCGTGCTATCTGATTTAGGGCTTAGGTCGGGGACGTCATCCTTGGCCCTTTGCGCGCCCTTTCACTTGACTAGCGGTGGAAGGGTGGATTTGATTTTGTAGTCGAAATCACTTTTGCTTCATGTACGGACGTCTTTACGAACGTGGGGCCAGAAAGGGAGTGGAAGGTGCACTTCCCTAGTCAGGACGATCGCATATGTACGGATTACAGGGAGATGTTCCCGATGTACGAGTATGCTTTTAAATACATAGGGCTGAGGCTGCCCTTCACTGACTTTCAGCGGTCTGTCTTTTTGCATTTGGACTTGGCCCCATCACAGCTGCACCCTAACTCATTGGTGTTTATCCGAGCTTTCGAGTTGACTTGTGACTTCCTGAAGATAGGAGCTACCTTGCCTTTGTTCTTTACAATCTTTCACCTTCAAAGGCATGTTTCGGGGAGGAAGTACGGCTGGGTTTCGCTAAAGCAAGCGAATAAACTGTTCAAGCCTTTCTCAGAGTATATCCGGACCTTTAAGGAGAGGTTTTATATCATCGACCCTGTGTCGGAGAAAGCCCAGGATAATACGTATGCTTGGGAAGTGTCGACAGACGAGGACGGTAATGATCTGTACGACGAGCATGGGAAGTTGGTGGTGGAGAGAGTGTATAAGTTTCCCTTTCGTTGGACCGGGAACCATTTTGCCCAGGGCACTGACCACTATCTTGCCCAACTGGAGATGCTGAACGAGGATGACAAAGCCAGCTACGAGGCGCTTGTAAAATATGTCAACAGTTTTAAACTCGCGGAGTGCTGGACTAAGAAAAGGGACCCGATCTTTGATGAAGATGGCGGGCAAAGAGTGGAATACCGTTATATCAACACGAAAGGGCTCCTTGAGTGCAAGACCCATGCCGACGCCCTTAAGTTGCTTGGTAGTCTTTATTTTTTAGCTTGTCTGAATTATGATTTCTTCGGTTGCTAATGTGCTCGTTATGTTTTTACAGGTGAAATGCCTTCCGCTCATGAGAGGATGGTGAAGAATGCTCTAACGAAGGGCAAGGCGGGCGCGACCAACCCAAAATCTCAGTTTACTCAGCGGGCGCCTCCTCATCAACTGGTTGCGGGGAGCTCCTCGCCTGTTTCTTCTTCTGCCCAGGGATCTCCTGTGCCTGGGGCCTTAAGGTTTAAGCGAACCAGACCGAACGAGCTGGTGGATCTCAGTCGGGCGGTGGAGAAGGGCAAGTTTGAGCTTCCTCCTTGCCTTCATGATAAGAAGTTCTTCAAGGGCACATCCCTAACGGTTCCCCGGGCAGAGTCCCTAAAGCTCGAGGGCATGGACCGCCCGAACAAGAGGGCAATGCTGGCGCAAGATGCTTTTGCGTTTGTCCGGGTACTGGAGATGGCGGCGGTCTACGCCGAGGAAGTCTCCTCCTATGAATCAGAGCTGAAGAAGGCCCAGGAGGCGATATCAACCTTAGAAGAAAAGGTGAAGAAGGCCAAGGAGGAGGCCAAGGCTGCTGATCACGCGAGGAAGAAATCCCAGGAGGAGGCTGCTAAACTGAAAGGGGAGAAGGAGACATGGTCGCTGAAAAGAAGGCTGCTAAAGACCTGGTCGAGCAGATGAGGTCTGCGGCGGCCCCGGCTGAAAAATGAACTTGAGGAGGTGAAGGCGCTGAAGACTAGGGCCGAGCTGGTTGCTCGTATTGCGTGGGCGGAGGATGATGTCTATGTCATCAGGGATGAGTCTTTCAACAATGCTGTGGCTCAACTCAAGCTGGTGAATCCAGAGGTTCAGTTGTCTACGGAGGGGACCAGCTTCCTGAGCCATGTTGAGGATGGCAAGATTGTGAGTCCATACTTCCTCCAGATTGGCGATGAGCATGCCCGTCTTCTTAACGAAGAGCCTCTGCCGATGCATCTTATCCCCGAGCAGACCGAGCAGATGAAGGAATGATGTCTCCTTTTTGTTGTTGTAATGTTTCTGGCCTGCGTGCCATGTCTTATGTAATTTTATTGTTATTTTGTATGGGGCGTGGCCTCTTTATCATGTAACAAGTACAATCGTGGCCCTCGCGACCACTAATTATTTTTGATATGTATGTATCCGGCCGTTCGGGTCGGTTTTGTATGTTTTACACTCGTGCATGGTTTTGTTTGTTTTTATTTTCGCTAAGTGTAGAAACTTTACTCGATACATGTGTGTGCCCGTAATAGGGGTAACTTTGAGTGATTTTTAGTTCCAGGGTTTGCTCGATGTAGATGTGTTCGGCAGTGAGGGGGACTGGTCAAACGACATGGGTAGCTTCCGGGCATGAGAGCGGAACTTAGGTCGCGTTTGAGGCCTGAGCTCGCAGCGTGAACCTCCAATCGCGAGCTGGTTATTCTGCCTGCCATGATACTTTGACGACGGTGGGCTCGGTTATGGAACCGTCGTCGGGCAGGGGTCCCGCTCGCTCTTGAGCAGGATCCTGTCTTAGTTGGTATGCGACGCTTTTACCTGGGGGTGCATCATAGTCGACGAAGCAAACCGAAAATCTGGGCCTTAGCTATAATATTGTTTTAGCTTTTCGGCGTTCCATGGTCGAACAAGTTCTTCCCCGTTGAGGTGTTCTAGGTAGTAGGCCTCATTCTCCATCTTTTCTCGGACGCGATAGGGTTCTTCCCAGTTTGTGGCGAGTTTGCCTTCTCGAGAATCCTTGTGGTTCCTTCTTAGGACAAGCCTGCCCACTTAGAATTCTCGTCGTATCACCTTGGCGTTGTGCCTGATCGCAATTTTCTGCTTCAATGAGGTTTCGCAGAGAGCTGCTCCTGATCGGACCTTTTCGACGAGGTCGAGCTCTTCTCTTAGTGCCTCGTCGTTTGTCTCCTCGTCCAAAGGTGATTCAGTCCATCAAGATGGCACGTGTATCTCGATGGGGATCACTGGCTCAGTCCCGTAAGCTAGGCGGAAAGGGGTTTCCCTGGTCGAGGAGTGGGACGTAGTGCAGTAGACCCAGAGTACGCTGTGCAGTTCCTCGACCTAGGCTTTCTTTGTTTCGGTCAACCTTCGTTTGAGGCCTCACAGGATTACTCTGTTTGCCACTTCGGCCTGCCCGTTGGTTTGGGGATGCTCGACGGTCAGGTGGTCATAGAAGTGTTGTTAACCCTGGGCTTCAACTCTTTACCGGGGGATAAGGCCCTTCCACCAGGTGGTCGACGGTCAGGTGGTCGCTCCCGCATTTGATGTTTAATTTTGCACTTCCAATATATGCTTGCACTTCCAATATAAGCTCGGTATCTGACTATGCTAGCCTCCTTGGATTCGTCGGGCAGTTCCCCCGTGCTGAGGTACGTGTATACCGGGGTCATTGAGCAGTTGATGTTGCCGATGGCATTTACGTTGAAGGTCGAGGTGGGTTTCTCGATGCTTGGTTGAGAAAGTACTTCCTGGATGACGGACTTGTTTCCGCCCTTCTTCTTCGTGCTCGCAAGCTTTGACAGGATGTCTGCCCGGGTATTGTGCTCGCGAGGGAACACGCTTCACCTCCGCAGAGTCGAAATTTTTCATCCACTCTTTTACTAGGACTAAGTACTCGCCGAGGTTGTAGTTTTTGGCCTGGTACTCTCCCCTCACTTGAGAGGCGGCGAGCTGGGAGTCGATAAATATCTTCACCTCCTTCGCACCAAGGTCCTCGGCTAGGCGCAGCCCGACGAGGAAGGCCTCGTACCCGGCTTGGTTGTTCGAAGTTAGGAAGGATAGAGTGAGGGAAACCTAAATCAAGATGCCTTCTTCATTCTCAAGAATGATGTCTGCTACACTTCTTGTCGAGTTGGATGCCCCGTCGACATAGATGGTCCACTTGTGGGCTCCGTCGGTCAGGGAGGTCGGGGTGGTCATCTCCGCAACGAAGTAGGCCAGCACTTGAGCTTTGAGGGCCTTCCTGCTCTCGTACTAGACGTCAAACTTAGAGAGCTCGTGCGACCATTTGAGCATCCTGCCAGCCATATCGGGACGGCCGAGTATCTGTTCTATGGGCTGGTTCGTCCTGACCACGATCATGTGGGCCAGGAAGTAGTGCTGCAACCTTTTTGCTGCATTGATGAGGGTCGGAGCGACCTTCTCGATTTGCTGGTCCCTGAGCTCGGAGCCCTATAGAGCTTTGCTAGTGAAGTAAATTGGTTTTTATCCCTCGGGGGTTTCACGAATGAGAGTCGCGCTGACGACCTCGGTCGCGACAACGAGGTACAAATATAAAATCTCCCCGCTCTCCGGTCGCGAGAGGACTGGGGGTTGCTAAAGGACTTGTTTGAGGTGGAGGAGAGCTTTCTCGCACTCCTCTATCCACTCGAATGTGGCTTCCTTGCGCAAAAGTTTGAAAAATGCAAGTGCGTGTTGGGCAGACTTGGACACGAAGCAGGACTGCGAGGTGAGCATCCCGTTCAGGGATTGGATTGATTTCTTCGAACTCGGTGTTGGGAAATCGGAGAAAGCCCTGAACTTGTCGGGGTTCGCCTCGATTGCTCGCTTTGTCTAATAGAAGCCGAGGAATTTGCCTGCTCGGACACAGAAGGTGCATTTCTCTGGATTGAATCTCATCATTCATCTCCTCGCCGTGTCGAAGACTCTTCTGAGATGAGCAATGTGGTCGGTTTCTTCTCATGATTTCACGATCATATCGTCTATGTAGACCTTGAGCATGTCCCCGATCTCACCTCGGAAAACTTTGTTCATCATCCGTTGGTAAGCAGTGCCAACGTTTTTCAGGCCGAAGGGAATTACATTGTAGTAATAGTTTCTCGACTCGATCATGAATGTTGTGTATTGCTTGTCCGCTTTCTCCATGTTGATTTGGTTGTACCGCGAGTATGCATCCATGAACGATAGTAGCTTAAAACCTGCAGAATTATTGACCAATTTGTCGATGTTAGGTAAGGGGTATGAATCTTTGGGACAGGTCGTATTGAGATTGGTAGAGTCAACACACATACGCCATTTCTATTATTTTTTTGACAAGTACAACGTTTAAGAGCCAGGTTGTGTATTGGGCTTCAGAAATAAATTTTTGCCTCTAGGAGGTCTTTCACAGCTAACTCAGCAGCCTCCGCTTTTTCGGGAGACTACCTACGCCTACGTTGTACTATGGCCCTAGCGGCTGGATATATGGTGAGCTTGTGGCAGGACACGTCGGGGTCAAGCTAGGGCATCTCTGCAATGCTCCACGCAAACAAATCAGTATTCTCTATGAGGTAGGGCTTCATCTACTTCCTCGCCAAGTCGGGGAGCCCTGTGCCAATATTCACGCTCCTATCCGGGTTATCGCTGAGGGCAATGAGCTTGACGTCGCCATCTGGAATGGGGCGCACAGGATGGAGAGGTTACCCATTGCCACCATTTGCTGGAGGGGCGTCCGCTGCTACTTTGTTCTGCTCCTGCTCGCTTGGGAAGCGGCTATCGAGGTCAACCAAGTTGACGCGAGGCAACGACTTTTGCTCCTTGCTTGGGCTGGCTTGTTGGCAATCTTGGGCGTGATGTTGATTGAGTTTAGTCCCTTGGTGGGCACCTCAAAACACTTTCTAGCAACTTCAATGTCCTGGTGGAGGGTGACGAGTGACCCCTGGTCGTGTAGTACTTCATCTTCAGGTGGACTATGGATGGTAATGCAGTCATCTCGGCTAGGGTTAGTCTTCCCAGAATGCATTGGTATAGAAAGGGGCACTCTATCACCAAGAAGCGGACTTTGACCTGCCTGGCAGTCTCCTCGGACCCGAAAGTGACGAGTAGCTCAACATAGCCCCATGGCCTCGTGGTGGTGCCATTGAAGCCCTGCAGGTCAGAGCCAACTTATGGAGTCAGATGCTTCTCGTCGAGCTGGAGGGTGGCGAACAGTAGAGGAATGCGACGGACGTCGAAGTTCACCATCTGGGCTAATCAGAGAGGAATGCTGGAGTTGGGGCACCACCTGGTAGCTCCTCGAGGTAGAAGGTGATCGGATTTGATTTTCCCTCGAACCTGTCGAGGGTGGCGTTCTGCTTCGAGCTTGCATTGATTAGCTCGTCAAACTTCCTCTTTACTGACCCTATGGAGAGCTTGTTGAACCCTCTGCCAGATATGACCATGGCGGATGGGAAGTTTTCCCATGTGCTACGAGCAAACAAAGGTGCGTCGGCCTCGAAGGGGAGGTATAAGTCCTCCGGTTGGGAGATGCACAGGGCGACTTGCAGCCTAGCGTCGTCGAAGGGTGGCATCACCTCATCGACCTTCTTTGCCTCACAGGCTTTCTGTCGAGGAGCTTCGTTCCTCCTAGTGTACTGCTTTAGGTGCCCTTCCTTGATCAGAATTTCATTGCATCCTTGAGATGGATGCAGTCTTCTGTGACGAGTCTGTGGCTTCTGTGGAACCGAAAGTACTTGGACTTGTCAACGTTGGGCTTGAGGGGTGTCGGCTTAGGAAAGCAGACCCCACCCCTTTGGAATTTCGAGTTGATGCACTCGGCCAGAATGCACTTACGGGGAGCGGTGAGTAGCGTGTACTCGGTGAACCGGCCTGCTGCCCCCCTGTGTTCCTGGGAGTCATGGGACCTATCTTCTCTTCTTTTATCCCCGCCTCGTTGGGGAGCCACATAGTCTTCGTGTCTGGAGACTTTGGCACTCTCTTGGTTTCGCGAGACGCGGGCGCTGTTAGCGGCCTCTTGCTCCTCGTATTGGAAGTAGGTCTGGGCCTAGAGGAGAAGTTCGATACCAACCACCTTGGCAAAATTACTGCAGGGTCGCAGCCCTCACTCGATCAGGTATCTCTTTATACCATCCGTAGTAGATACCTTGACAGCCTCTCGATTGAATATCTCTATATCGTCCCAGAGAGGTTCGTCCTTCCCCTGAATAATGACCTTCAGGGACACCTCCGTCTTCGGGTGTCGTCGAGAGGCGGTGAAGTGCCTGGAGAACTGACTCTTCAGCTCTTTCTAAGAGGTGATGAATTCAAGGTCGAGGCTCTTGTACAATGTTATCGCACCCTCCCTCAGGGTTGTGGGAAAGAGTCTTCACTTTATGGCTCCCCGGACGTTGCGGTAGCCGAGCATCGCATCGATGCTCTCAATGTGGTCGTCCGGGTCTATTGGGCCATCGTTGGTCGCCAGACTCAGGAGTTTCTCCACCCCGACGGGAAGAGGAGTCTCAATGATGGCTCTGGACAGTGGACCACGGGGGTCGTCTTCGCCTCTCCAGATCGGTGATTGCGATAGGGAAGGGTCGTATCGAGGGATCTTACGCAGCTTGGTGAGCTCTTTTGTCGACTCTTTGGTTTCTCCGTATGCCCGCCGACTTTGTTCCTCTTAGGAGCCAGGGAGCTTCTCTCTTTCCAGGGAGGGGTGCGGTCACGCTTCTAGATAGCCATGGGTTGAGGCCTTTCCAGTCGTGGGCAACGTCCAGGTTGCCATAGGGAGAGGCTCTGAGACTCATCCCGTTGAAATCTTTGCGGGGGAGAGGGAGGACGGGCCTCTCTTCGTAGCGGGGATGGGCTACGAGAAACTGGGTGCCGATGTCTCCGCGGGGGAGAACGCGATTGCCGTTCTTTCTCCAGCATCCCGACCCACTCGTTCTACTGGAAAATTATTTGGTTTGTCTGGTTGATTACCGCGAGCAAGCCCACCATGGCCGAGTCAGTGTTGGGCGGCACATGAATTGGTTAGAAAACGGCTGGACCGTCGAAGCGTTGGGCGGAGTTGTAGGCCGCATTATCGGGAGAGGGAGAGGCGGTGCGCCCGTCCCTCGGGTCACCCTCTTCGAAGGGGACAACCACATTAGGATCGTAGTCATTGCCATATGTGAAGGTGGTGAAAGCAAATTCATGGACGTTGTGGTCAACATGTGGGCTGGCCATGATTGAAGGAAGTTGAAGGTTTGCTTTGGTCTTTTGATTTTGGAAGAGGAAAAATGGGGAAGCAAAAGGTCCCCACAGATGGCGCCACTGATCTTATCGGATCAGAAAAGAGATTAATAGATAGCAATACGCCGTGAGCTCTTAATTTTCCGGTGGTGGAGAAGAGGATGGGGTGTACCTGTAAGGCACTTCGATGCTAAAGTAAGTTTCAGCTAGAGAGAGAAAGCATGTACAGAAAAGAGTTATAATAGCAGACCCTCTTGTGGAAGAGGGTATTTATAATGTGCCCCCAGCGTTAGGCCAAAGGTTATCTGCATTGGGTTTAATCATTAGGCCCAATACGAATAATTGCCAGGATCTACGTGGAGTAGGGAAAACCAGCACGTGGTCTTTGTCCTGAGTCAATTGCCCCGTGAACTTTGGAAGGTGGAGGACCTGTTCTCTCGGACGCTGGTAGTTGGATGATGGTGTGTCCTCGTGTGGGGAGCACGTACAGACCGTGGGGAAAACGTGTGAGGAGCGTTCCTCGTGCGAGTTGATGGATTGGGCCTTAATTGGGCCCTCCCCAACGAGGAGCTAGGTTGGGCAGTGCCCGACGGTGGGCCATCCTCTGGTCCACTCTAAAACAAATAGTAACTCTATTTTTTTACACAAATAACTCTCATTTGATCTCATAGTTGTGCATCCATAATACCAATTGATGGGTCATTATTGTTGGAAAGAAGATTAGCGTTTAACAAAATAAGGGAATAGGAGAATGATTTCTGCATAGTAACTCTCCACTCTCAAACTGATAAAAAATATTATTCAACTATGCAACTGCACTTTCTGTTGTGTCTTACAGTATTATTCTCTATTCTTCTTACTCAAAATAGGGGTTACTCCCTCTATTTATAATTGAGCTACCTTGCTCCCTAAGGTAAAGCCCAAAATTACAAAAGTCCAAAATTTCTATTTTGGTCTAAGTCGAAATTCTGTGTCAAGCAACCTGCTTCGACACTTCGACATCTCACACAACTCGACGCACACACACTAGGCTAGTTTTGACACATCCTTGTTTCTGTCGAGCTACACTTGCTTCAACACAAGGAATTACAATCTCAACACACCACCTAATTCATTGTGTCTAAGTTATCTATATTCATCATAGACCTTAGCTTCTTAAACACTTTGACTTACAATCCTTTCGTTATGATATTTATAATCTGATTCTTAGTTCTGCAGTGTTCCAAGTTTATATTCCCTTCTGCTACCTGCTCTCGAAGATAATGGAACCTCATTTTGATGTGCTTGCTTTTCCCATGTGCTATCATATTCTTCGCTAGGTTGATAGCTGACATGCTGTCGATTTTCAGGGTAATTACTCCATGACTCTTCATTGTAATCTCTTCGACCAGGTTCACCATCCACTTTGCTTGACACACACAGAGAAAAGCAGTTATGTGTTCAACTTCGCACGACGAAAATGCCACTATTGGCTCTTTTCTAGAACTCCAAGCATCTGGTGCACCACCTAGCATAAACACATAGTCAGCTATGGATTTTCTATCCTCACCATCACTACACCAACTTGAGTCGGTGTATCCTACTAACTTGCATTCTTTTCCTTCATCAACTGCAGGAAATAAAATGTCGTAGTCGAGAGTTTCTTTTAGATACCTTAGTATCCTCTTCGTCGCTGCTTGGTGTGATACCTTTGGCTTCTGCATGAATCTACTCACCATACCCACACGGTATGCTAGATCAGGCCTTGTGTGACAAAGGTATCTTAATGACCCAATAAGTCTTTTATACTGAGTTGGGTCGACATCATCTTCATATGATTCTTTCGACAATTACAGTCTTGGTTCAGCTGGAGTCAAAGTTGGGTTGCAATTTTGCATCTCAAATCTCTTGAGTATTTTTCCTGAATATCTTCTTTGGTGCATCATCAAACCTGTACCACTCTTGTAGAACTCGATGGCAAGGAAATATGAGAGATTTCCCAAGTCTGACATTTCAAACTCTTCACTTAGTTCATGTTTTGGACTAGGCCAGGGGCTGGCCCACCGTCGGGTGTGGCCCAACCCAGCTCCTCGTCGAGTAGAGTGCAACACATGCCTAATCCACCATCCTGCGGGAGGAAACGCTCCTCACACGTCTTCCCCACGTACTCAACGTGCTCCCCACACGGGGACACGTCACAAACTGAACCCGCACCTTCCACGTGGCAGTTGACCAAGGACGAAGACCACGTGCAGGTCTTCCCTAGTCCACGTAGATCCTGGCAGTTATCCGTATTGGGCCTAATGATCCAACCCACTACAGATAACCATTGGCCCAACGCTGGGGGCACATTATAAATACCCTCCTCCACAGGAGGGTCGGGTATTCTAAACTCATACTTTCTCTACTTTCTCTCTTTCACTCTGAACCTCACTTTGGCATCGGAGTGTCTTGCAGGTACACCCCTCCTCTTCTCCACCACCATTGAACTTGGAGCTCACGACGTGTTGCTAGCCGCTGATCCTCTTTCTGGTCCAGTAAGATCAGTGGCGCCGTCTGTGGGAACCTTTTGCTCCCCCGTCTTTTCTCTCTTCGAAATCAAAAGACCAAAGCAAACCTTTAACCTCCTTCGATCATGGCCAATCAACACGTTGACGATAACATCCATGAAGCTTCCTTCACCATCATCACTGATGGCGACGACCAAGATAACAATGTGAACACCCCAGTTGAAGAGGGCGACCCTAGGGACGGGTTCACCTCCTCTCCCTCCCCCGACAATGCATCCTACAACGCCGCCTAGCAATTCGAGAGTCCAGCGGTTTTTTAACCGATTCCTGTGTCACCCAATGCCGATCCTACTATGGTGGCCTTGTTCGCGGCAATCAGCCAAACTAACCTTTTGATTTTCTAGCAAAACAAACGGATCAGAATGCTGGAGAAGGAATGACAATCACACTCTTCTCCGCAGAGACATCGACGCCCTATAATGTTTGCAACAAACATCTTTAAGTTCCTTGAAGACTTGGTTAAAATGATGCTTATGAATGCATGAATGCATGGATGCAACACCCACAAGCAAGATCACACAAAACACATAGGTACAAAGGTTTGGGATCGCAATCCTGGAGTCAAGGGACAAGAACCAACCCCAAATGGTGTGTACTAAGGTTTTTTGTACATGTAGAACAAGGTTCTAAGAAGTTCCCAAAGTCCTCAATCCTCTTTCGGATATTACTAGCACGTCGATTACTCGGGAATCAGTAATATTCTTAAGAGAACCTTGTCTGAGTGCAGTATCGCGTATCAACTATTCAGGTTTACACCTTCATAGCCACCGCACTACGTCCTAATAGGCCAAGCGGGGTAAAAGGAATACTAAAGTCCTCAGTGTCATGGGCCTGAGGTTGGAAAAAGGTAATGTTTTTCGCAATTACTTGCTAGACACCAGTAATTCTGAGGAAGCATCGACTGAGCGGATGGATTCTCAATTCAACTTGTTTGGGATTACTCCCTAGAAACATCCTTGACTATGCCATCCTTCTATCATAAGAGCTCTTAGATCCGGGTATATGATTTATCTCACCTCTCAAGATCACCCAAACAGAACAACCAATAACAGTCAAATCAAACAGATAAAGCATAAATAAATCAAAGTAGGCCGAACCCACTAAGAACCAGAGTCCCCAGCAGAGTCACCACTTTTTTGTAGCGGGAAAACTTGTGAGTGTAAGCTATTGATTAACTTAACTAAAAAATGCAAGAGTCGCCATCGCACTTTTATTTTATCCAAAAAAGGAAAGGAAAAAGAGCGAACAAAACCTAAACAAGTTCTAAATAAGAACAAACAGAGAATGGGTAAGGGGGTTGGTTATGCCAAGGGAAGGTGTTAGCACCCAAAACATCTATAGTATTTTATAGGAGCCCTTTTAAATATCTATGCTTTTTTGGTTTGAAAAGGTTTGTTTGAGATGAGATTGGGGAGATGAGAAGAGAAGTATTTTTTAAGATTTTTGTGTTTGGAGAGACTTATCGCCTCATGCCTACGTACCCACAAAGTGCAATATAGGATCAAAACCTCGTAGTTTGTGGTACAAATAACAAAAATTATGGGTTATGATTCATTTTATCTTGAAAAGACAACTTGTCATTCTGAAGAGAGATCACTTAACTAATTACCCAAAAGTATGTGAAAGAGACATTTGTATCACTTTAAGATGGAGGATTTGCTTGGATAAAAATCAACAAGACTAATCACTTCAACATCTAGGTGGAAAATGACCATACTTTACACAAAATATCATGGTTAGGAGCTTTACATCTCATCAAAGAAGATGACTTATGTCTAATCTTTTGAAAAGTTTAAAGGAAAAAGTGCACAAAAGCACGAAAAAAGTTTGAATGAGTTTTGTATTTTTTATGTCTTTTTGAAACTAGTCAAAGTATGATTAACATTGATTGACATTTATTGAAGAAAACAAAGTTTGAAGATCACTTGACAAAAGCCAAGGTTTTATTATGAAAGCGGTTTAAGTTTCGAAAACAAGAAAGTTTTGAAAAAGGGAGAAGATTTTGAAAATTAAAGAAGGAGTGAAAAAGAAGAGACTATCCTATTGCAAAAAGATAAAAGCTAAGGATAAGAACAATCTAACCACACAAGCAAGCTCCATAGCATAAACATACTTTCCTTAAGATTAGGCCTTGATCAAGATAAGTCTTCAAAAGAGAACTTCAAGTACCCAAAATCCAAGGTTTTCCATCACAAACTTCCAAGCATAGGTTAAGATCGTAGTTCTAAGTCCAAAGTTCCATGTCCAATGCAAATGATAGTAACCATAGTCCACAATTAAGAGAACAATTTTTTTAGGGGTTTAATCCTTTATTAATGTTTTTGGGTCCAAATGGACAAAATAAAAAAAGCATAAACATAAACAAATGGTCCAAGTGAACAAAGGAAAAAAAATGGCGGAAACATAAACAATTAATATGATATGATAACATAAAGCATAAAAATAATGAGAGATAGGGAGCGAGAAGGAAACATAAACAAAGCACAATTAATATACAATATAGAGCAAAAGTGATCCAAAATGAGAGAACAAGTTTTGTTGTGTTTTCGGAAATGCTCAACTAATCATCCATGAGAATGAAAACATGGTCTCATACATTACCATGGGGAGGGCTCCAACTCGGATAAAATCAACGAGTATGCCAACTAACCCCCATGGGTAACAAGAGAAATCCAATCTATTTCAAACTACGCCATGGAAGAATAGGAGACTGATAATTCACTTACAAATCACAACGGATTTCCGATTTTAGGACAATTTAGCGTTGTGTTAAGCAATCGTAATCGGACTTAGGTAGAAGCCACGATTAACAATGTTAGTGTTAATGCATGCTAGAGAAGTGATATGTAGATCACTCTCCTAAAGCAATACCGCACGAAAAGAAAAGTGGTAACGATCTCATCTTCATCAAGAACTTAAAATAAGTTCCAATGATATCGAAGATTTTCATCAATCAAAAGAAAAGGAAGAAGAAGGGAGGGGAAAGCCAAATTGAATTACAATTCTAAAATCATTCCATCTTTAAGTTCAACCACTCATCTTGGTGAATTAAATCACTAATCATATCATTAACTCAAAACACCTAAAATGAATTGAATAATTCACTTTGAAGATAGATTTGAATTAGTGAATGTTTATCCAACTTCATCTACACCCTAAGTCCATTGATTTAAAGAGAAATAGGACCTTTAAAAGTGCAAACCAATGCAAAAATCAAAAGGAAATGGGAGAAGAAAAGAAAGGAATCAAAACAGTCCCTAAACAGAACCAAAAACACAAATCTGCTACTGGTTAATCGATTAACCATTTGCATATGCAAATGTGTTAATTGATTAACACTGCTATGACAGCAAAAAAAAAATTGAAAAAAATTCGGCATTCATGATTCAATCATTTCTTCAAACACCTCATGATCATGAATGCAAATTAGCATGAAAATTCAAGTAAAACAACAGCAAATAACACCAATGGAACACAATTTGTAAGATCCAAAGATCAAGCAACAAGAATTAACAATAGATCATATTGTGGAAGATGAATCAAGCACAACAATGGTGGAACAAGTGAATTACCACTTCAAATCTAAAAATGCTTCAAATCAACTTCAAGAACCACACTTCAAAGCCTTGATCTACAGCAATTGATGATGAAAAAGTGTTTGGATGGAGGTTTAGCTCAAAGATTAGTAAGCTCAACGTAGAACTTACTAACTTTCAATGGAAGAAAGAACTTTGGTGAATCTGGGTAGATGAATAATTGAGAGAAATTTTTGCAAGGTGAATTTGGTTATCAAAAGCTTGTAGAATGAATGAAATGAGGTATCTAGATCAACTGGTGATAAATGAAGGTGTATGGTGGGAATTAATTGTGATGAGGTAGGGGAATTAAATTGAGGTGATCTAGAATATTCTCATGATGAAACAAAGTGAATATGGTGCCAAAATGCTGTAGAATTTTAATTTGGCTCATTTTCTCAAAAAACACACTAGTTAATCGATTAACCATTTGCATGTACAAACGTGTTAATCGATTAACACAGTGAAAAAATGAGAAAATTGGCTTTTTCATGTGTTGTCTTGGCTCTGGCTCAATTCTTCTTGCTTGTCAAAGAAGGCATGGAAATAAACACATGAACCTTGGAGTCTCTTGAATTATAATCAATCAAATCTTGGGAAACTCTTAATCAAATGATTTTGAATTATTTGCAGATCAACTTTGACTTTGTTAAGATGAATTTCATACGAGCTGTGGAACTGGTATTTGATATTCTTGATCCAAATTCTTCCTAAAAAAGTTAGTAAAGGAAAAACAAACATATTTTTGGATTTTAATTAAGGGTTAGTAAACATAAACATAAACATAAACAAACATCAAGCAAACAAAGAAACAGGGGTGATCAGCAATCTTGATTGTGGTATGAGATGCAAAGGATATGTGGGATCTTAGGGGTAAAAATTAGGGTATTACAACGACCACTCCCTGTCGCGGTTGTCGCGGTGAGAATCGGATACCAAGCTATTGGATTAACTTGAATCACAATTTTTGAAATTCACCACCAGTCTTTATTTTATCCCAAGGAAAGGTTTAAAGAACGAAAAAACCTAAGAGATCTAAGGTTCGGGGGTTGGTTATGCCTAGGGAAGGTATTAGCATCCTAAACGTCTGTAGTACTCTACAGGAACCTCTTGTTAGTATTTATGTTATCTATTACTTGCTTGCTAAGGGTATGTGCTAAGGGAAAGACCTAGGGGGTTAGTATCTAAGTATACTCGCCAAGACATCGCATCTTGTGCCTACGTATCCTGACGGGAATGGAATCAGAGTATTCGTAGTTCCCCTCAAAGAGGGTGAGGAACTCTTGACTGTGGTCAAGGTTCCAGGGAGAGGTAGCGTCTATGGCAAGGCGCTATATAGAGTGCGGTGACTCTAAAGTTGAAATTAAGTTAAAAGTGGTAGAAAGTGTCCATGGTGGAACACATGTATGGAGTGCGGTGACTCCGATCCTAAGGCTAGGATAAAGGGAACTAAGGTTCAAAAGTTTTCCTAAGTGTGACATGGCAGTCAACGAAGGGGATCCTTTCCTTTGGAATGGGCAGCGAGCATAAAGCAATAAATAAAATTGAAGGAATATACATACGAAATAACATCAATAATTACTCAAACGTAAAAGTATGACAAAATTAAGTGAACGAGGCAAAGAAAACCTAAAAAATAACAAAATAAAAATATTCAGGATAAAAATATATTTTTTGATTTTTTATTATATCATTAAAAGAAAACTAAGACCTAAATACGCAATAAATTGAATTAACCTTTTATTACCTTAGAATTTCTAATAAATTAGATAAACTAATCCACTATAATTTCCTAAGGACTAAGATTAACTTAAACCTAATTAAACCAAAAATTAAATTAAGAACTAAATTAGATAATTAAATTAAAAACTGACTAAAACCAAGTTCTAAATTAAATCTAATCTAATCAAGAACTAATTAAACAAAAATCACATCAAAAATTAAACTAAATTGTACTTAAAACTAAATAAATTAAATTTTAATAAACAAGAACAAAAGGGGGGTCAAAAAGCGGAATCGTACGGGCTGAGTTCCCAAGCCCAATAGCTCATAGACCCCTAATGTGAAAATGAAAATAAAGAAAAAAACAACATCAGGTCCAACTACCAAATCCAGTGGAATCCAATCTTCTTCTCCTCTCGCGAAACATCACACCACCCCGACAGCATGTCGGATTCCGCCATCATGCCTCCATCTCTTCTCCTCTCACTCTCATTCGTCCCGCACGCACGCCTTGCTCTTACTCTCACCATCTTCTCTTTCTTCGGTTACTCTCTCACAATCGCGGCCCTCGTTTCCGACCCTATCCTTTTCATTTCTCTCGCAGTTTTTCAACACGAAACAAAATCGGACAATTGGATTCAATCAAGCAGCGATTACACAATGCGTAACTGATATAAGAGCAAGGTGGAAACAATTTACCTATCGGAGCCCGTCCGATGCGTCTTCGGCGGCGAAATTCGATTACCGGTATGCTTCAAACGCTCCTCCTCCCACTTCCTGTTGTATGCGTACGCTGATTGTTGAACTTTGCTCTTCCCCAATCCGTGAATGCCTGGTAGTTATGCTTTTGTGATTCAATTTGTATAGGCTGCTGTTTCTGTGAATCTTAGGAGTATGCCTCTGTGAATTTTCGCAGATGATGTGTGTACGTAATCTGTTTTTCCAACACTGAACTCTGTGAAATTTTGTGTGTGGTTTTTTTTTTGTGAATGGTTTTGATGAGTACTGATGTTTTCTCCTTTCTGCCTGATCTTATCAAATTCCCCTCGCAATATTCCTTGAACTTGTCGGATGAGGCACCTGTGGTGGGCTTTGCGGTTTGACTTGCAGCGAAGACGGCGGTTCGTGGAGGTGATATGTTATGTATCCTGTGACTCTTCGACCGCTGTGTTTATTTTTGAGGTAAGTTCTCTTGCTGATATCACTGCTGTGTACGGGAATGGATACGGTGGTGGTGAGGCATATTTTTATGAGGTTTTGGCTGCGTGTTTTGTGAGATTTTTCTGAGTAATGTTCTTCTGGTTTTTACTGATATGAATATGGGTGAGTGTGTATGTTCTCAATCGTGTGGCTCTCTTTTTTTTCTGAACTGATGTATGTGAGGGTTGATATTTTCACTGTTAAATTTTCCTCTCCATCAGTGTATGTGTTTTTGAACGCCCCTTCAAAATGACTCCCTTGTTGTTCTTTTATAACCAAACACAATTAATTGAATGAGATTACGACTTGAACGTACCGATTTGTCTGTCGGTTTCGAATTTGGAAAGGAAATATGATGGCCATGAATATGTGATCTTTACGATTCAAACTTTGTAAACTCTTGATGATTTGTTTCCCTTTTCGAAACGACATGTTTGATTTTCTTTGCTGTCTAATGTTTTGAACCTTGTCTTGGAAAGAATACACATGATTATCCTTGATACGTTTCTGCTTTCGGTCCAACATGTCGCAGCATTGTCTTGGATATGCTTGATGGTGATAATCCTTTCATGAATGCATTGATGTCTTCCCTTTTTCACTGATTTCTCCTTAATTAGGAATGAACTGAGCTATTTATTTTGGTTGTTTGAACAGGATCTAGCTTTGCTACGTCTACGCATTACATTGAGTAGCAGCAGGGAGGGAAAGTCTGGCAACCGTGATAAGTCAATAAATGCTCTATATTTAGAATTGTTATCCATGTAGGCAAATAAGGCTGCACTTTAGGGATTTCTTCGATGCAACATGAAAAAGGACTAAGCATCCTTAAGACGACTTATGAATGGATGAAGAGAGAGAGGCTCCATCTCTTTGAATTTTGGCTCTCTAAGCTTTGTAAAACCATGTAGTTTTTGTACTTTGTAATTTTGTTATGAAGATAATTTGAACTTGAGATAGGAAACTCTTATGTGTAATTTACATGACAGTAATGTGGAATCTCCCATTATTCAAAATGACGTGAATTGCCTCAATACCTATGTTGGCCAAGCCGTTCACACAAACATTTCCTGATGCAAAAATAAATGATTGCAATGTTCTTGCACTTCCTCAATATCGTATCAAGTTAACATAGACGACGGGCTCCACATGGATTGAATTGAATTCACATGTTCTAGTAATCCCCTTTTTTATGCCTACGGATTTCAATGCTTCTTCCACAATCCTCATCATACCTTTAGCGGCATAAACCAATAACAATAGAAAGTGCCATATAAAAAAGAACCACCATTCCATCTAAGTGAATTAAAATACAAACTTGGAAGATACCCATTTCCTTTTGGTCCTTGTGTATAAGTTAGACCTTGAACTAGAGTGAATCTTGTGAAGGACCTGACTCTGGAGGTTTTATTCTTCTTTGAAGTATTGATCCAGAGATGGCTCGAGAATGAGAAAGAGTTCTAAAAAGTGGAGCCCAGATCAAGTAGAAATCCCAGGATCACTTTAAGTCAAAATCAACTGGTTATGCCCTCGAAATATCTTAACCGAGAGAACCGGTACACTTGAAATTAATGCGCCTGCAAGAATTGGTTAGTTACAATAAACACACACACACACAAATGTTGTATGACCTAAAGATGTTATGCGAAATAATGTACAAAGAGGTGGAATCTTATGGTAAAAAATTAGGGTATGACAGCGGTCACCAATCTGAAGCGATGAAGACGAACCCCGCGGTCCCCTGTCTCGAGCAATTATGGAGGCTCCTATTCTCGTCAGGATGGAAAAACCACCAAGTCTGGTGACCTACGATGGCACGACTGACCCAGATGATCACATCAAGAACATCGACGCGATGCTCGATTATCGCAATGTCCGAGACGCCATCAAGTGTCAACTCTTCCCCACGACTCTAAGGAAGGGTGCCATGGCATGGTATAAGAGCCTCGACCCCGAGTCCATCACCTCCTGGAAGGACCTGAAGACCCAGTTCACCAGGAACTTCACCGCCTCTCATCGACACCCGAAATCCGAGGCGTCGCTCGAGGTCATCATTCAGGGGAAGGACGAATCTCTCCGAGACTATTTAGAGAGGTTAAACTGAGAAGCCGTTCAGATCTCCACGACTGACCGGGTGAAGAGATATATGCTCAAGCAAGGGATGCATCCCCGTAGCGACTTTGCCAAAGCGGTTGGAATTGAGACACCCCACTCGCTGGACGACCTTCTCCTCAAAGCCCAGGCTTACATCCAGTACAAGGAGAGGGAGGCCGCCAACAATGGACTCACAGAACCAGGAGGGTACCAAAGTCGCGAAGCATGACGACAATGTGGCTCCCCGACGTGGCAGTAAGAAAATAAGAGAAAATAAGCCTCACGAATCCTACGAGCACCGCGGGCCAGCAGTTTGATTCTACGAGTACACAATGTTGACCGCTCCCCGCCAGCGCATCCTAGCCGAGTGTGCAAACTAATAATTCCAACAAGGGGGCCGCTTTCCCAGGCTGACGTCCCCCAAACCAAATGTCGACAAATCTAAGTACTGTTAATTCCACAGGAGCCACGGGCATGTCACGGAGGACTGCATCCACCTCAAGGATGCGATTGAAATCCTGATCAAGGAAGGACGCCTGAAACAATATGTCAAGAGGAATGAGGCTCCTTGACAGGCCTTCCTGAAGTGAAGAAGGACGAGGTAGAAATGCCATCTTCTGACGATGTCGGGTTGTAGTTCGCTCTATACATCTCTCGGCCAGAGGACTTCTATGTCCCCGACGAGGTTACCATGCCCTTGTCTGCTCACAACACCTAGGAGAACTTCCCATCCGCCATGGTTATTTTTGGCGGAGCATTCAACAAGCTCTCCGTGGGGTTAATGAAGAGGAAGTTCAATGAGCTGATTGACGCGAGCTCGAAGCAGAACGCAACCCTCGACATGTTCCAGGGGAAATCATATCCCGTCACCTTCTACCTCGAGGAACTATCGGGCGGTGCTCCCAACTCCAGCATTCCTCTGCTCATCAGAGCACGGATGGCAAAACTTTGATGTCTGTCACATCCTGGTCGACCAAGGGAGCTCCGTCGACATTATGTATGCTCACCTGTTCACCACTCTCCAGCTCGACGAGAGGCACCTGACGCCGTACATAGGCTCTGACTAAAAAGTCTACAATGGCACAACCACGAAGCCGTGATGCTATGTTTAACTCTTCGTCACTTTCGGGTCCAAGGAGACCGCCTGGTGGGTCAAAGTCCGCTTCCTGGTGATAGAGTGTCCGTCTCTATACCATTGCATCCTGAGATAACCGAATCTAACTGAGATGATCGCAGTGCCCTCTACGTACCACTTGAAGATGAAGTACTATACGGTCAGGGGTCGCGTCGTCACTCTTCATGGGGACATTGAAGCCACCAGAAGATGCTTTAAGGCGACCAACAAGGGGCTAAACTCAATCAACATTACCCCCAAGTCTGCCAGCAAGCCAGGCCGTGCCGAGGAGCAGAATCCATTGCCTCACATAAACTCAGTCGACTTCGACAACCGCTTCGCCAGCAAGCAAGAGTAGAACGAAGCAGCAATTGACACCTCCTTAGCATCAGGTAACAATGCACAGCCTCTCAATCCTATGTGCCCTATCCCTGATGGCGTTATCGTGCTCATCACCCTCGTCGACGACCCGGACAGAAGCGTGAAGATCGGTACGGGACTCCCCAACTTGGCGAGGAAGCAACTGAAGGCCTGCCTCAGGGAGAATGCTAACTTGTTCACTTGGAGCGCTGTAGAGATTCCTGGGCTTGACCCCGACGTGGCTTGCCACCAGCTCACCGTAGATTTGGCCGCTAGGTCCGTAGTACAACGTAGGCGTAGGCAGTCTCCCAAGAAAGCGGAGGTTGCTAAATTAGCAGTAAAAGACCTCCTAGAGGCAAATTTTATTTATGAAGCCCAGTACACAACCTGGATTTCTAATGTTGTACTTGTTAAGAAATCTAATGGAAAGTGGCGAATGTGTGTTTACTATACTGATCCCAATAGGGTCTGCCCCGAAGATGCATATCCTTTGCCTAACATCAATAAATTGGTTGACAATTCTACAGGTTTCAAGATATTGTCGTTCATGGACGCATACTCGGGGTATAACTAAATCCCCATGGCGAAAGTGGACAAGCAATACACGGCTTTTATGACAGAGTCAGGTAACTATTACTAGAACGTAATGCCCTTCGGCCTGAAAAAACGTCGGCGCTACATAGACGACATAATCGTAAAATCACAAGAAGAAACCGACCACATTGCTCATCTCAGAAGAGTCTTCGACACGACAAGAAGATGCAGGATGAGGCTCAATCCAGAGAAATGCACATTCGGCGTCCGAGCAGGCAAATTCTTCAGCTTCTACTTGACAGAACAAGGAATCGAGGCGAACCCCAACAAGTGCATGACTTTCTCCGAGTTCCCAACGCCGAGCTCGAAGAAATAGATCCAATCCCTAAACGGGATGCTCACCTTGTTGTCCCGCTTCGTGGCTAAGTCAGCCCAACACGCACTTCCATTCTCCAAACTTTTGCGCAAGGAAGTCACGTTCGAATGGACCGAGGAGTGCGAGCAAGCCCTCCTCCACCTCAAACAAGTTCTTTTGCAACCTCCGGTCCTCTCGCGACCTGAAAGCGGGGAGACATTGTATCTCTACCTTGTTGTTGCGACCAGGACTATTAGCGCGACCCTCATTCCTGAAGCCCCCGAAGGGCAGAAATCTATTTACTTCACCAGTAAAGCCTTGCAAGACCCCGAAATCAGGTACCAGAAGATTGAAAAGATGGCTTTGGCCCTCAACAATGCAGCCAGAAGGTTGCGACACTACTTCCTGGCCCACACGATCGTGGTAAAGATTGGCTAACTCGTAAAGCAACTACTCGGTCGTCCCGACATGCCAGGTAGGATGCTCAAATGGTCACTCGAACTCTCTAAGTTCGACGTCCAGTATGAGAGCAGGAAGGTCCTCAAAGCTCAAGTACTAGCCGGCTTCGTGGCAGAAATGACCGCTCCGATCTCCCCGGCAGACGGAGCCCACAAATGGACCATCTACGTCGATGGGGCATCTAGCTCGACAAGAAGCAGAGCGGGCATCATTCTCGAGAACAAAGAGGGCATCCTGATTAAAGTGTCCTTTGATCTATCCTTCCCGGCCTCGAACAACCAAGCCGAATATGAGGTCTTCCTCGCCGGACTACACTTAGCCGAGGACCTTGGCATGAAAGAGGTAAAGATATTTACCGATTCCCAGCTCGTCGCCTCTCAAGTACGGGGAGAGTACCAATCCAAAAACGACAACCTCGTTGAGTACTTAACCCTGGTAAAAGAGAAGATGAAAAAGTTCAACCCCACAAAGGTAAAACATGTCCCCCGTGAACACAACACCCGGGCAGACATCCTGTCGAAACTAGCGAGCACGAAGAAAAAGGGCGGAAACAAGCCCGTCATCCAGGAGGTACTTCCTTGGCCGAGCATCGAGAAACCCATTATGACCATCGACGTGAACGCCATCGGTGATAGAGATAGCTGGATGACCCGGTGTACACGTACCTCACCACGGGGGAACTGCCCAGCGACTCCAAGGAGGCTAACATAGTTAGACGCCGAGCTTGCTCTTACGTCTTGATCTAGGACAAGTTGTACAAGCAGGGATTCTTCATCCCCCTTCTCAAGTGTGTTGAGGAGTCCAAGGTCCCCCATATACTTCAGGAGATCCACGAAGGGATTAACGCCCATCACCTTGGGGGATGATCCCTCGCCTGAAAGGCCCATGCGAGCAGGATATTATTGGCCCACCAAGCAGCAGAACGTGAAAGAGCACGCCAAGAAGTGCGACAAGTGCCAACGCCACGGGGACAAGCACCTAGCACCTCCCAACGAGCTCAAAACGCTCTCGTCCCCTTGGCCTTTCGCGTGGTTGGGGATGGAAATCCTCGGCTCCTTTACCATGGGTCGTACCAGAACAAATACTTGATAGTTGGTGTCAACTACTTCACGAAGTAGATAGAGTGATCTTGTGAGGCCTAAAACGAAGACTAGGCGAAGCCAAAAAGAGGTGGGTCGAGGAGCTATATAGTGTACTATGGGCCTACAGGACGACCCCACACTCGACCAACTGGGAGACCCCATTCCGACTAACTTACAGAACCGAGGCAGTTATTTTGGTAGAAATTAGAGAGTCCTCTAGGCAGATCATATCTGCCCTTGATGAGGAGATGAACGATGAGGCACTGAGGGAGGAACTCGATCTGGTCGAAGAAATTCAAACGGAGGTAGCCCTTCGCGAAGGCTCATTGAAACAAAAAAATAACTTTGCGTCATGACAATAAGTTCATTAGACGTGAATTCCAAATCGGTAGCCTATTCCTGCGGAGAAATCAGAAAGACTCGCGTGAGGGAAAACTTGTCGCGAACTGGGAAGTCCCCTATCGTGTCTGAGCGAAAATGGAGAACGGGGCCTATGACCTCAAAAACCTACACGGGGAGGAACTTGATCGACCATGGAATGCTAAAAATCTCAAACAATATTACAGTTAAACACTGCAGTCGGCATACTTGATCCGACCACGACGAAGTACGTCCCTACTTGAAACAAAAAGCCAGGAGCCCACTCTTGTGTGTGCAAGCAGGCTCTTGGCCCAACGGGGACACCTCAACCGAGCTCTGCCGTTGTCGTACCAATAAGGCAAAACACCCAGCTCACGATGGGAAGTTCACGCTGCGAAGCAAAGACCTCAACCGAGATCTTAGGTCTGTGTCCGATCGAAAGCCAACTCCGATCACTCGACCAGTTCCTTGCACAGTCAAGGGCCAATTATGTCAAGCAAAGGCCCTAGGCACTTAGTAAAAATAAGCAAACACAATATTGCATACGTATCGACGAGGAAAATAAGTACTCGACATACAATGGCGTACACACATAACAAAGAAGAAAGCATATTAGAATTGAAAATCAAACCTTCAATTACAATGACGGGCAAAGCCCATTATTCAAATATTACAAGCCATGGTGCGTAGGCCAGGCAAAATCAAAATACGAAATATGGCGTGCAGGCCAAACAACTAAGTAAACTAAACACCTATTTCCTCTTTAGGCTGGGTCTCCCATACGGTTTAATCAGCTCCGCCGTCGAGCCCAGCTGGAGCGACCACCTGGCCATCGACCACCTGGTGGAAAGGCCCTATCCCCTCGGTGATGAGCTGAAGCTCAGGGTTGACAACTTGGAGTTACTCCACTGCGGTATTAAAGCCCAGCTCGAGGGTACTCAGGCAATCTTGCTCGAGCTTCCAGATCCGAGAAACCAAATCACCCTGGGTTACCAAGAGTTTCTCCTCGGCAGTTTCATCCTTGACGGGCATTGCGGCGGTCTCCAACTTAGTGACCCTTAATTAGAGTCGCCCTTCTCCTCGTCGGACTCGGTCATCTTCTTTCGCATCTCATCCATCTTGCGGTAAATGTTGACTTGGATCTGATACCTCTCCATGTAGTCGAAGAAGTCGTTTTCCACTTTGTTATTCTCCGTCCCGAAGGTCATATTCTCTGCCTGAAACTTCTTCAGCTCGGTAAGGGGGAAGGTTCCATCATTGAGAGCCAAGGTTATCTCAAGGACCCTTATCACGGCGGCCGCATCATCGAACAACACCTTTCTCCTGGTCTCCTGGTCGAGCCCTAAAATCGCCTTGGATTCCGCCTCAGGAACGATCAAGCAGTTTTCCGCGCCAAAGAGCCCCCGATGACGATGGGAGGTAGGTAACACAAACCTCTCCCTGACAACGCCCTCCATGAGGTCGACGTGCCCATAATCCTCTACACGCTGGTTCTTGGCCAGATGCTCCTGAGAAACTGGAAATTGACTAGCCTGGGGAGAGTACGAAGAACCTCCGGGGTGCTGGTCTGCCTTAGACATCTGCTGGACTTGGGAGATGCGACCCTTGGGAGCCTTCTTGACACCCCTTGTCGCTGTAATCTTGAGTATATCCCCTTGAAGGTTCGACATTTGACCTGCAATAAAGAAAAGAACGAGTTAGTATAAGAAATAAAAACAAGCGGATACGCAAGAAGGAACACGCTCGCTACCTAAAAGCCGCAGGGCTTCCCCATCAGAACTGCACTCGAGAAGCGCCTTGGTATTGATCAAACGAGCCTCGAAGGCAACTTCGCCATTCTCTTCACGGAAGAAACTCCCATCCTTGTTCACACACTTAGCAGGAGTGAAACTGTCGACGAAAGACACGATCTTATCATAGGAAAACTTATCCTCGTCATCCAGCTCATGGGGCTTTGTCAGATAACTCTTCGTCCCTCTTTTGAAGTGGACCTTCTGTCACTCGAGGGGGAACTTTTCCTCTAGGTTCTCCACCTCCCGCCCGTCCAAGAGCTTCACCACGCGCTCGAACAAGGAATCGACGGCTGCATCCAATATAGGCTTCACGAAGAAGTATTTGTCCTTAAAGGACCGGACAGAGTCCAGGTACATTCTGAACAGCTTCCTCGACTGTTTCAAGGACACCCAGTTGTGCCGCCCATGATGAGTTTGCCGTTGAAGATGGAAGAGGCAGAAAAATAGTGAGAGTATGGCGCCGACACGAAGATGTTGGCACACGAGCTTGAACACCCGCACGAACGCGATCGCGTTTGGATGAAGCTGCGAAGGTGCCAGCTCCAACCATCGAAATACCCCCGCTTGAAAGTTGCAGAAGGGCAAACAAAGCCTCGCCTCTCGAAAGGAAAACTCATACATAGGGAAGCGCATCCCCAGATACGAAGAACAAATCCGATCCATTTCCTTAGGCTTATAAACCGCTCGGCTCACAGATGCCCCTTCCCCTAGGTTCTCAATGGTAACAAAGGTGTCCGAGTCTTCGAAAATGAAGCATGAAGCAACGGCCAGGGGTTCCAGCCCGGCCTAGTCTGACGGACATTCATTATTTGTGTCCGTCGAACTGTCTTCCACATATACGTCGACAAAATCTACGTCGACCATGGCTGCGTCCTCGGGCTTCAGAGCCATTTAACCTGAAAATAGAAGGAAATAGTGAATTTGACGATAAGATCAATTTCACCCTTCCACCGCAAATCAAGTGAAAGGGCGAGGAAATGCTGACACACGTCCTCGACCGAAGCTCTTGCCAACAAGTGCATGGTTATGAGGGAATTCTTATCGACACAGGACACAAAGCCCCCTCTCTGGAAGGGAGAGATTCCTCAATGCTTAGGTTCCTCATCAGAACCAAGTGGAGAAGGTATCCTCGACGATAGACTTTCTCAAAATACCCATACTCCCACGAGGAGAAATTTCTCCGACATTGAACCCGGTGAGGATGCGAAAGCCTGTTGAGTTCCCCGAGATCTTCATCGGAAACTTCAAGGGTTCCCCGAAATCTTCATAAAGTCCTTGGGATCTTCACCAGAATCTTCATGAAGTCCCTGAAATCTTCATCGGAAACTTCATAAAGTCCCCAAAATCTTCATGCACTCATAAAGATACGCCACTACTATACTAGCTAGAAAAAGCAGAGGAAACTTTCGTGCGTGAAGAAGGTTCTAGAAAGCTACGTTGGGGTAAGTAGAGTCGGCGGCGACAACAGCGACGACGAACGAGAAAGAGAGAGCAGAAAAACTTGAAAAATTCGTGTAAGAGCCGGAATACTGAGAGTGTGACAAATGAGTCCCTTCTCCTCATATTTATATCCTCTCGCACGGGAAGCGAAATGTCGCCTAGGCCCTTAAGTACCCCTACTCATAGGCCATCAAAGGCATTTATTACTTCTGACATGTGGCTCAAAGGAACGTCACACATGTCCTTTCGAGCCCCCTTGCACGACTCGAGGGAATGATGTGGTTGCTCCTTCCACTTCCTTCACATCGTCCGAGACGCCGAGCATGATGCTCGACTCCCACGCTGTCACGAACACTTCCTCAGGGAAAGCTGGAAACAAGCTACGAACATGTGTGACAGCCAAGACCCCACGTGAGCACCTCTCCTCAAGGCAAACGTATGATTGCAACCTATTGTCAACCACATGCAAACCTCGCTGTCGACCATATCTAAACTCATACTTTCTGTACTTGCTCTCTTTCGCTCTGAACCTCACTTTGGCATCGGAGTGTCTTGCAGGTACACCCCATCCTCTTCTCCACCACTGTTGAACTTGGAGCTCACAACATGTTGCTGGCCGCTGGTCCTCTTTCTGATCCAGTGAGATCAGTTCATGTTTGAAATCTTCGATCTCCTTCTTGCAACTTCCTGTTATCAACAGGTCATCTACATAGAGACATAGTATAAGTAATTCACTATTGCTTCTCCTTACATATACTCCATGCTCAGCTGTACACTTCACAAATTCATTCTCCCTTCGAAAGCTATCTATCTTCTTATTCCAAGCTCTTGGAGCTTGCTTAAGTCCATGCAAGGCTTTATGCAGCATGTACACCTTTCTTTCTTTTCCTTTTTTCACAAACCCAGCTGGTTGTGCAACATAAACTTCTTCATCTAAGAAGCAATTTAGGAATGCACATTTCACATCCATTTTACATATCTACCAATTGTTCATGTTTATTAGACCAACAACTAACCTAATTGTTTCGATCCTAGCAGCGGGTGCAAAAACTTCGTTGAAGTCGATTCCTTCTTTCTGAAAAAACCCTTTCGGCACAAGTCTCGCCTTGTGTCGAGTTACTTCTCCTTTAGGATTCAACTTCACCTTGTATACCCACTTCACATCAATTGCCTTCTTGTCTTGAGGCAATTCGACAAGTGACCAAGTTTTGTTGACTTCGATGGACTCTAGTTCCTCATTCATTTCTTTCACCCACTTTGAATCTTTCAATGCCTTAGCTGCATTGATTGGTTCGGCATATGCATAGAAAACATAGTGTACCAGCTCACCTTCATCATCAACCACATCATCTGATGTAATCACACATTCTTACAACCTTGCAGGCACGTGTCTTGTTCTTTGAGGTCTGCTTGTGCTTGCATGACCTCTGACTTATTTCTGTCAAACTTCTCTTTCAACTTCACTAGCTGATTCTTCACATAAGATTCTCACTGAATCCTTTTTAACATTCTCATTCCAATCTCACTCCTTAAGCTCATCTATGATCACGTCCCTGCTGATCACAACTTGCTTGTTCACTGGGTCGAACAACTTCTATACTCCAGTCGAATGATATCCCATTAAGATCATTTGACTCAACTTGTCATCAAGTTTTCTTCTCAACTGATCTGGCACATGTCTATGTGCTATAGATCCAAACACCTTCAAATGACTTAAGCTAGGCTTGACACCATACCAACATTCTTTTGGCGTGATTCCTTCTAACTTCTTTGTCGGACATCTATTCAAAATGTATGTTGTAGTTGACACATCTTCTCCCCATAATTCTTTCGGTAGATGCTTGCCTTTCAACATATTTTTCACCATATTCATGATGGTTCTATTCTTCCTTTCTGTAGTTCCATTCTGCTGTGGAGTGTAGGGTGGCACCACCTCATGCACAATCCCTTCTTTATCACATAATGCATTGAAATCTTTCGACACATACTCTCCACCACCATCAGTCCTCAGAATCTTTAGCTTTCGACCACTTTGTATTTCGACCATAGATTTAAATTTGGAAAATACCTCGATCACTTCACTTTTCTTTTTGATCAGGTAATTCCATAATTTTTGACTAAAATCATCTATGAATGTGACAAAGTATCTGTTACTTCCAATCGAATCCAACTGGATATGACCACATACATCAGAGTATATGACTTCAAGAATTGCCTTCAACTTGCTTCCTCCATCCTTGCTGAAGTTATTCTTGTGTTGTTTCGCCTGAACACATTTTGCACACACTTCACTTGGAATGTCGATTTCCGGTAATCCTGAAACCATTTTTCTTCTCTTCAAATCTCTGATGTCTTTGAAATTGAGGTGACCAAGTCTATAATGACATATCCATTCATCTCTACTGACTGCAATTGCAATGCACTTATGCTCCATCACATTAAGTTCAATCTTGAAGGTTCTATTTTGAGACATATGAGCCTTCAAGATTAACCTTCCTCCTGAGTCGAGAACTCTCATTATCTTGTCTTTGATTGAAACCTTGTATTTTTTTCGACCAACTGCCCTATGCTGAGCAAATTACTCTTCAGGCCTGGTATGTACAATACATTGGAAATTACACACCTCATCTTTCCTTATAATCGGAACATCACCAATACCTTCAGCTGCTAGAGTATTGTCATTTGCAAATTTCACCATGTTCTTCATTGAGGGCTTTATGTTTACAAACCAATCCTTCCTACTTGTCATGTGTGATGAACATCCTGAGTCCAAATACCATTGGTCCTAGAATCTTTATTCATCTATTGTTGTGACCATCAACAACATCTCTTCTTCTTCATATTTCACCAACTTTGCATCAATTTCTTGATTTTTTCTTCTTTTCAGAACAATCACTAAAATAATGACCATACTTCTGAAAATTGTAACTCTGAATGTGACTTTTGTCAGGTTTTCGACCACCACCTTTTCCTCTACCTGCAGCTCCACCTCTTTGGTTGCCTTTGTTCTAGGGTTTTCTCTTATTCGACCAGTTTCCTTCTTACTGATTTCGACAAGTCAGATTGTTGTAGCCTCCTTTGCCTTTGTTCCCATTCCAACTTCCTTTTCCTTTTTTTTCTTTTATTGATTGCGCCCACAAAGCCACATCACTTTTCGACTTTCCTGTAGCTCTTCTAGCCATCCTTTGTTCATAAGACTCAAGCATCCCTTGAAGCTCTTCCTTTGTCAATGTTGACAAATCTTTCGACTATTCTATGGCTACTACCACATGGTCGAATTTTGGAGCCAATGGCCTCAAGATCTTTGCAACAACTGATCTTGATGTTAACACTTCTCCACATACCTTGATTTGATTTACCAATTTAGTAACCCTAGTGAATAAATCTGTTCTGGGCTGGACCAATGGCTAGGCATGGCCCAATCCACTTCTACTCCTAGAACGACCCAATTTCCTAAGTCCAATCCACGAAGTGTAGAACTTACCTTTCTGCCCTCCAACCGGGCACCCTTGGACGGATGGACCCCAAGGACATTTGCTCATCCCCGGTACTTCTACCCGTCATGCAAGGACCCATTAGTCCCAGGACAGTCACGGGCATGTGCCCGAAACTACGCCTTTTCCCGACATAACAGCTAGTTTTGGGCACCTTTCCCGACATAAAGGCTAGTTTTGGGCAGTTACATATTCTCCGGGAAACGATTATTTCGCCCCAAAAATAGGGACCATTGGCCACGCGCTGGGGGCATTATATAAACCCTCTCACTTGAGAGGGTCAGGTATTCAATAATCATCATAAGAAGATACTTTGTACTTGCCCCTTTTCTCTGACCTTTTCTTACATGAGCGTCGGAGTGCCTTGCAGGTACACCCTCTCCTCTCCTACAAGCATCATCATCTGCCCTACGCGAAGGCCACAATGATCCAGTCTGATCAGCTCCGATCAGTGGCGCCGTCTGTGGGAAACTAGCTTCCCCGTCTTTGTGATTCAAGATCCCCTCTTTTTCACCTCAAAGACCAAAGCTCTCTTCAAACCTCATCTGATCATCATGGCCTCCACCAAGAATGATGATGTCCGTCAAGAGCCTACTGTCGTTGTTATCGCTGATAACGCCGACCACATCCTCTCCGGAGCTGCTTTCCCGGAGACTGACCATCGAGACGAGAAAACCGCCTCCCCTACTCCTGATGACGTGAAACCTCGGGCACACACTGCTGACCGCGTCTTTGAGCCTATTCTGGTTCCACAAAATGCTGACCCCAGCACAACTGCTCTCATTGCCTCCCTCAATAGGTCAAACCTCTTGATCTTCCAACAAGGTGAAAAGATCAACGCTCTCGAGCACGTCCTCCAGGAGCGCTTGTCCTTAGAGAAACCTCGCAGCCCTTCTCCACGTCCTCGGTCTCCCCCTCAGAAACGGAGGCATGACAGGTCCAGAAGCCTCTCCTCAGAGAGAAGACGATCAAGATTAGAAGAGCCCGCATCCGACCTTGCAAGAAGGTGACACCGCTCTCCCATGCGGAGGTCAAGACGTTCCCCTGCGTCAAAGAAATCTAGGCCCTCAGAAAAGTACGAGCATCACCGTTCGCACAGGCATTCTCCTCGAAGAAGCAGAAGCCGTGGCCGTAGCTATTCTTTTTCCCGTTCTCCGAGCATAAGCAGTGACAATGATGTCCATGGTACAATCTCACAGGAGATCATGGACACTAGAATTCCTCGCGGGTTAGAGAAGCCCCCTGCTCTAGCAACATACAACGGGACCACCGACCCCGGCGAACACATAGAAAACATTGAGGCAATGCTCCACTACCACAATGTGAGTGGAGCCATAAAGTGCAGATTGTTCCCAATCACCCTCAGGAAAGGGGCTATGGCTTGGTTCAAGCGCCTTCCCCGGGGGTCGGTCACATCTTGGAGAGAATTGAGACCCGATTCGTCCGGCATTTTACGGCCTCCCGACGACATCCCAAGTCGGAGGCCACCTTAGAAGTTATCATACAGGGCAGGGACGAGTCCTTGTGGGCATATATTGAATGGTTTAACAAAGAGGTCGTGGAGGTCCACACGACGGACCATATGAAAAAGTATCTCCTCGAGAAAGGCTTGAGACCAAAAAGCGAGTTTCGCAAAGCCTTCGAAATCGAGACCCCCCGAACGTTGATGGAACTTCTCTGAAAAGCTGAAGCGTATATACAGTACGAAGAGAAGGAAGCTGCATTTCATGCCCGGGACGCAAGGGATCGAGAAAGCACCCGAGCACCAAAAAAAGACGAGCCGGAGACATCTAGGCAAGGAAAATAGAGGCGACGAGACGATCGCCCCCGGGAAGGTAAAGGGCCTGCTGGCCGATTCACGGAGTATACTCTGCTCACCGCTCCCCACGAGCGCATTCTCTCCGAATGCGTCAATACCAAATTCAAGCAGGGAGGTGTCAGGTTCCCCAAACCGACGACGTCCAAAGGCAACGTGGACAAAAGTAAATATTATCGTTTCTACCGCAGCCATGGCCACACGATCGAGGGCTGTGTGCACCTTAAAGATGCTATCGAGATCCTCATCAAGGAGGGTCACTTAAAGCAGTATATAAAGAAAGGCGAGTCTTCCCGGCGAGAGGCTTCAGACTCGAAGAAGGAACCAGAATCATCTCCCCCGCAGGTCGCTATGTCCGTCACGCGACCAAATGACTTCGCCATCCCTGATTATTTCGAGGAGCCTTCCTAGATATTCACGCACAACACTTGGGAAGCGTTCCCTGCGGCCATGGTTATCTCATGCGGGGGTACAACGAGCTGATGGTGGGATCTGTCAAGAGAAAGTTTGATCAACTCATTGATTGCAGTTCTGACCGGCTATCCACGCTGGAGAAGATCAAGGGGCGCTCCCAACCGATCACCTTTTACCGCAAAAAGCTGCCTGGGGGCTCTTCGAGCTCTCACATCCCCTTGCTCATCAGGGCAAAATTGGCAAGCACCGACGTCAGAAGGATCCTGGTCGACCAGGGCAGTTCGGTGGAGATAATGTACACCGGCCTGTTTCGTGCCCTCAAGCTGGACCAAAAAAACTTCTCACCATACGTGGGGTCCCATTTGCAGGGATTCAACGGAGCCACGACCAGACGCTCGGGGTACGTGGAGCTGCTGGCCACGTTCGGGGAAGAAGAGGCGTCCAGGTTAATCAAAACCTAGTTCCTGGGGATTCATTACTTGTCACTATACCAATGCATCTTGGGGACCAGCCCTCGCGGAGCTAATTGTCGTCCCTTCAACTGTCCACCTCAAGTTGAAGTATTACACGGAAAAGGGTCACGTTGCGACGTTACACGGGGACATAGAAGCTTCCCGTAGATGTTTTGAAGCAGTGACCCAAGGATAAAACCATATCGGTACAACACCCAAAACAGCTAAGCGGGCAAGGGAGGAAGATCATCCATCCGAAGACGGCCAACCAGACAAGAAACCCGCACTCCCTGTACACACCATCGACCTTGACAGCCGAATTTCGGATGAAGGTGAGAAAGATAGCGGTGAAGGCGCGTCGACGGGGATGAGTATCTCCTCCATATCAGCCCTCATGTGCCCAGTTCCAGACGAGGAGTTTGAAGTCATCGCCGTCAGCAATAACCCCAACAGAGGGGTGAAGATTGGTGCTGGACTGCCCGACGAGGTCAAGCAACAGCTGAAGAAATGCTTGGAAGACAATGATGATCTATTTTCTTGGAGTGCCGCAGACATGCTCGGCCTGGACACCGAGACCACATGCCACCATTTGACCATCGACCCAGCCGCCCATGCCGTTGCGCAGAGCAGGAGGAAATAATCTGAAGAGAAGGCACAGGCTGCCGAAAAACTTGTACAAGACCTCTTAGAGGCAAAATTCATTTCAGAGGCCAGGTATACAACCTGGCTGTCCAATATTGTACTTGTCAAGAAACATAGTGGAAAATGGCGCATGTGCACCGACTATACCGATCTCAACCGGGCTTGCCCGAAAGATGCTTATCCCTTACCGAGCATAGATAAACTCGTAGATAATTCTGCAGGTTTCAAAATTTTGTCCTTTATGGACGCTTATTCGGGGTACAATCAAATCCCTATGGCCAAAAAGGACAAGAGGTGCACTGTATTCATGACCTCCTCGGGGAACTATTACTACAATGTAATTCCCTTCGGCCTGAAAAATGCTGGGGCCACGTACCAGCGTATAATGAACAAGGTCTTCCGATCAGAGATTAAAGACATGCTTGAATTTTACATGGACGATATGATCGTGAAATCCCAAGAGGAATCCGACCATACGACCCACTTGCAAAAGGTCTTCGACCAAGCCAAAAAGTGCAAAATGCGCTTTAATGCAGAAAAATGCACCTTCGGCGTGCGGGCGGGGAAGTTCTTTGGATTCTACCTGACCGAGAGGGGAATAGAGGCGAATCTGGACAAGTGCCGAGTAAATATGGCTGGTTTATACCTGAGTGAATCGTACACTCAAAGATAACACAAAGTCGCCACCTAACTTTATTTAGTCCCAAAGGACAGGGAAAATATCGATAAAACCCAAGGGGAAGAGAAACGGGAATGGGGGTCGGTTATGCGAAAGGAAGGTACTAGCACCTAACGCATCCGTCGTACTCGACTAGAAAGATTTCGCTTATTTCTAGGCTTGGATGGGTTAACTATCTAAAGGCTTCTAGCTAAAAGAAGAGAGAAAAAAGGAGAAAAGAGGAAAGAAAAGAAAGAACGAAAGTGCTCGCGGAGGATTGGGGCCCTCATGCCTACGTACCCTCATAGTGCAATGAGGAAATCAGAGCGTCGTAGTTCATAGAACCAGGGGACAGAGAAGAGGAAAGGAAAGAGATGGAAGTGTGCTCGCCAAGATCATTGCGATATCGTGCCTACGTATCATACATTCGAAAGAATGCAGAATCAGAGCTTCCGTAGTTCGTGGAACGGAAAAGGAAAAGGAAAATGGTGTCAAAACCAAGAGCAAAAGAAAGCAAGAAATTCCCCTGGGGATTCTAAAGAAATGGTGTCAAAACCAAGAAAGAAGAGCAAAAGGCAAAAGAGAGTATTCCACTGAGGAGTAAGAGACTAAAGTGACTGTGCAAGAAACAAGAGAGAAATGGTGTCAAAACCAAGAGAATAAGAGGTAGAGAAAGATCCGATGGGGATGCAAAAGAAATAGTGTCATAACCAAGAAAGGAGTGCAAAGGAAAGACAATGATTGTACTGAGAATAAAGTGCACTAGTGGTGTCGAAACCAAGAAGATAAAGGGGCAAAAAGAATAAAGAGGCTCCACTGGGGAGTAAGAGAACAAAGAAACTGTGACTAAGAATCAGAAGGTAGCGACCCTACTATCGCACCTCGAAAATTCATCGAAAATACAACCCTCGCGCGAAAGGCGCGGAAAACGGTTCGACAGAGTCGCCACTGAACTTTATTTATCCTAAAAGAGGGAAAGGAAAATATCGAGAAAACCTTTAAGGAAGGGGTAAGAACATGGTCGTCGCAACCACATTCTGGGTTCAGGAGTCGGTTACGTGAGGAGAAGGTACGTGCACCCCCTCACGTCCGTTGTACTCAACGGGAACCTCTTGATTCGAATCGCGATACTCGTTAGCTAGGTTTATCTATTTTCTTCTCTAAAATAAATACGGGAAAGTAAAGATAAGAGGGAACGAATGCTAAGGAAAATGGGGTGGTTTTAGGATAGGGTGCTCGACAAGATCATCGCGACCTCGGGCCTACGTATGCTCATTTGGACGAGAATGAGAAATCAGAGCAATCGTAGTTCGACTACGGGGTTTGACGGAAAAAGATGGTAGTGTGGAAAAGGTGGAAAAAGAAATAGGTAGCTCGCCAAGATTATCGCAATCTTGTGCCTACGTATCTCTATTCGGACGAGAATAAAGAATCAGAGCAATCGTAGTTCGTGGTACGTCCACGAAACAAGGGAATAGTTGGGTTGGTTTAGATGACGGTTACTTGAACTTAAGAAAGATTCCTCGGGCCCAAGTAATCGGGAGAGTGAGCCAAAGATTTGGCTCTCTCTCTTTTTCATCTAAGGTGGTTGAGTTTTAAAAGAGGCATCAATTGCTCACACACGAGTAAGAGAACTCGCACCCAAACAATTGAAGGAAGATCAAAGACTTGAACCCCCATTTTTCACCTTAAAAGAGTTGCGATAATTGTTAGTTGTTTTTGAGTTTTATTATGAAAATCCGCTTGACGTGGGATCAAGGGTTTATTGTATGCGCTTGGTTATTTTGAAAAGGATTTGATTTGTTAAAAGAAGAGGCGTCAATTGCTCACACACGAGTAAGAGAACTCGCACCCAAACAATCGAAGGAAGATCAAAGACTTGAACCCCCATTTTTCACCTTAAAACAATTACGATAGTTGTTAATTGTTTTCGAAGCTTGATTATGAAAATCCGTTTGACGTTGGATCAAGGGTTTATTGTATGAAAAGAGTTTGGTTTGAAAAAGGATTTAGTTAGAGGTTGATTTGAAAATGGGCTCGACGACGAATCGAGAGTTTGGTTGAAAAGAGGTTCGTTTGAAAATGGCTCGACGACGAATCGAGGATTAGTTTGAAAATGGGTTGCCTATGCTAGTCCCTAGGCGTGCTCCTAGTAAATAAACCACAATCAAAGCAATAATAAATGCGTACATCGGAATGGGAGAGGGGTACATGTAAAATACAAGTGTTGACATGAAATAAAGGGGTCTCGTTGTAAGGTAGCCCAAGAGAAAGCCGTGTGTGTGCGAAGGTGTCCTAAACTAAACCTTAAGCAAGCGTCGAGCAAGTGGATAATCATAATCAACAGTCTATTAGTTTATTATTTTAGGGTTTCGATAGTTTATTAATTGTTTTCGATAAATGGTGTCCAAATAAACAATGGTTAGATAAATAAATATGGATATGAATAATATGAATAGTATGAATATGAACAATAATATAATCAAGACAATATGACAAGAGCAAGATAATATTGACATAAAATTAAAGTTGGTCTCGTCTTAATCGGATTTAATCGACGAATCGATAATCGGCGACTTTTGACTTTCATTGACCAAAAGATGAAAATAAAAGAAATATAAAATGACAATTAAGAAATTAAATCGAGAAAATGAATACAAAGCATAAAGGTCTCACCTTTATCGAGATGTAATAGAGGAATCGATAAATCGGTCGATATTTAGTTTTCATTGATCCAAAATGAAATAAAAATGAAATAAAATCGAAAAGGTGAATACAAAGAGTAAATGTCTCACCTTTATCGAGATTTAATCGCAAAATCGATAAATCGATCGATATTTGGTTTTCATTGACCCAAAATGAATAAGAATAATAGAAAAATAATGGAAATGAAATAAAATAAAAAATGATAAGAAAAATAATAAAGGTCTCACCTTTATCGAGATTTAGTCGTGGAATCGACAAATCATCGATGTTTTGGTTTTCATTGACCCCAAAATAACTGTAAATGAAATAAAAATAATAGAAATGAAATAAAATTGAAATAAAAATTAAATAGGCCTCATATAAATCAAGATTTAATCGATTTGAGAAAATCAACCTTAATCAAGATATTTTTGATATCATTGGCCCTAAATAATGAGAATAAAATGAGAAATAAAATGGAAGTAGAATTATTTAAAAAAACTAAGAGATGATTAAACAATATCATATTAAGAATTTAAAAGAAGTTTAAAAAAAATAGATAAAAAAAACATAGAACATTAGTTTAAAACAGAAAAAAAAAATTGGTGTGTGAATCATCATCACTACACCCGGTCAGCCTTGACAAATTAGCTGGTGTGATAGAAAGAAAAAATGGTGTGTAGAAAAGCTAAACGGGATTACACAAGCCCATAATCCACAATAGGAAGCACGGTTTTAGGAATCCTCATCCAGCCTTAGGTTTTAACCGAAACACACATTCGCATCAGAAAAACCGTAAGAGGCAATAATCAACTTCAGTGGAAAAACGTATCAACAAAGGAATGAGGTTCACAGAAGCGCATCGGATCACCTTCTAAACCTTTCTCTCTGCGCTTTGGACCGCGTTTCCTTCGTCTCTCACTATTCTCTGCTTCGGTTTCCCATTTGTTCAATTTAAGTTCTCAGTTTTGTGTTTGAGCTTTGTTTGGATCTACTCTGTTTCAAACGCTCTTTCTCTTCATCTACTTTATCTCATCTCTCAAGATTTCTCTGATCTGGTTCGGTTCTGATTTGGGTTGGGTTTTTTTGGTTCGAGATTGGGTTTATGAAGGTGAGGGAGAAGGTTTGTTGAAGGGATTACTGAGAGGTTTTGGTTTTGAGTATTTTTGGTTTGTGAACGATGAAGGTTCAGGGAGCAGTATTGTCAAGGGAATGTTGGTTCTTTTCAACTTTCTCCTTTCTGCGATTTAGTTTGTGCTTGGTGGGTTTGAGTGAGGTTTTTGGTGACGGCTAGGGTTCGTGAAGAAGGTTTTTGAGGTTTGAAAGGATGGGTTACTGAAGATGATGAGGTTGGGGCGATGAAGGTTGAAGGAGGAGTGAGGTCGGTTTGATGTTGTTGTTGCGATAGTTGTCGGTTTGATGAAGTTTCAGAAAGGGAGAGAAATGGTTTGAGACGGGTCAAAGTTTTTGAGAAGAATGGTGTTGAAGGAGGTAAGGCGAGGCAGAGCTTCGTTGAAGGGTAAAGGGTGAATGAGGATGGTTATTGTTGTTGTTCACCGCGGAGGAAGTGTTGAGGCGCTGTGAGGAGTTATGGCCGTTATTTTGTGGCTTGAGAGGAAAAAGGAGGTTATGGAAGAGTGTTTGAAGAGTGAATGAATCCCAATGGTTTCAGGTGAGGTATGTTATTTTTCTTTGAAACTCTTTTGCAGAGTGTGAGATATTGAAACTGAAGGTGATTCTCTTTCATAATTTTTTTTCCTCACCGCTCTCCTCTTTTTCGTCCCCTTTTAAAATCAATTTCAAATCTTGTGGGTTAAGTTTCAAAGTACTTCAAACTTTGTCTTGTTGTTGCTGTTGTTAAGTCCCTTGTAAGTGCAGGATGTGTAGTGAAACGTTGCTGTTATGGAGAGCAGTGGTTGTAGCAGGTTTTTCATTGAGGAGAGCAGTGGTTGTAGCAGGTTTTTCATTGAGGAGAACAGTGTTTGTTTTTAGTGAAGTGCAGGATTTGTTGTGGTAAGGCGTAGTGATACGGATAGGAGCAGGGTTGTGCTTGCACAGATTAGGAAAGGCGTGGGGTAGAGAGGCTGGAGGAAAAAAACGCTACTCTTGATACTTTTTGTCTTTGAATTTTTTGTAATAATGTACAATGGGCCTTAAAAACTGGACTTGGAAACTTTGATGAGTCATTTTTAGAAACTTTTGAATGGATGGACCTTAGATATTTTGGCAATTTAGAATGACTTTGTAACTTGACATGAATTGGAATTTGAGTTAGAATGGAATTGAATTTAAATTTGGATTGAAGTTGGAATGTTAATCTTGAAAATTGAACTTAAAAAAAATGGAACAAAATGGTTAGGAAGTGGAAATTGGATATGAAATTATTTGGATAAAATAAAACAAAAGGTGGATGATAATAATAGTGAAATGGATAAATGGATCAAATAGAAAATGGGCTTTATGGATTGTGATGGATATGAAACAAAAAAGAAAATGGATATTGGGTTTAGGAATGGATAATGAAAATTGGACTTAAAATGGATAATGAAATTGGAAATTGGACAAAAAATAAATGAACTTTGTGAATTTTGTTTGAAATGGACAAGGATTTAAGGAAAAGAAGAAATGGATAAAAATGTGGTTAATAATGGATAATGGATAATGAAAACTTGGATGTAGGCAACAAGGAAGCAACATATTTTTTTGGATTTCTGAATAATGGTTAGTGGATGAACGTACAAGTGAAAAGTGATTTACAGGTAGGACAAATTTGGGGTATGACACCTACTGAGGAAACAAACAAAGGAAAGGTGTTACGACCAAGAGAAAAGAGGACTCGATATGTTAACTGACTGGCAGTGGTTAACCGAAGGAAGAGATTAAGACTCTGTGGGGAAAAGAAGTTTTAACAGATAAGAATTGTGATCAACCAAAGAACGGGTGTAGGACCGAGCGAAGGTCGTGACCCAAAGGACGGGTGTAGGACCGAGCAAAGGTCGTGAGCAAAGAACGGGTGTGGGACCAAGCGAAGGTCGTGACCCAAAGAACGGGTGTAGGACCGAGCAAAGTTCGTGACCCAAAGAACGGGTGTAGGACCGAGCAAAGGTCATGACCCAAAGGACGGGTGTAGGACCGACCAAAGACCGTGACCCAAAGGACCGGTGTGGGACCAAGCAAATATCGTGACCCAAAGGACGGGTATGGGACCAAGCAAAGATCGTGACCCAAAGGACGGGTGTGGGACCAAGCAAAGATCGTGACCCAAAGGACGGTGTAGGACCGAGCAAAGGTCGTGACCCAAAAGGACGGGTGTGGGACCGAGCAAAGTTTGTGACCCAAAGAACGGGTGTAGGACCGAGCAAAGGTTGTGACCCAAAGAATGGGTGTAGGAACGAGAAAAGGTCGTGACCCAAAGGACGGGTGTGGGACCAAGCAAAGATCGTGACCCAAAGGGACGGGTGTAGGACCGAGCAAAGGTCGTGACCCAAAAGGATGGGTGTAGGACCGAGCGAAGGTCATGAACCAAAAGGACGGGTGTGGGACCAAGCAAAGATCGTGACCCAAAGAACGGGTGTGGGACCAAGCAAAGATTGTGACCCAAAGAACGGGTGTGGGGACCAAGCGAAGGTCGTGACCCAAAGGAATCGGTACACTGACTGAACAAACAGAACTGGACCGAAGAAAGGGTATTTGAACCAAAAGAAGGTTACCAACCCCAAGATGCAAGTATTCGAACCAAGAGGAGGTTGCCAACTGCTGGGGATTCGATGTTTACAGACGGACTGTGATTAACCGAAAGAAGCGAGTGATTAACCAAGAAAAGGTGATTAACTCGAAAGGGTTCATTATTTTAACAGACTGGTTGTGGTTAACTGAAAAAGTGGGTGATTAACCAAAAGAAGGTGATTAACTCGAAAGGGGGCTCAGTATTTTAACAGACGGACTGTGGTTAACTGAAGAAGACGAGTGATTAACCAAGAGAAGGTGATTAACTCGAAAGGGTTCAGTATTTTAATAGACGGACTGTGGTTAACTGAAGAAAAGGGTGATTAACCAAAAGAAGGTGATTAACCCCAAGATGCAAGTATTCGAACCAAGAGGAGGTTGCCAACTGCTGGGGATTCGGTGTTTACAGATGGACTGTGATTAACCGAAAGAAGCGAGTGATTAACCAAGAAAAGGTGATTAACTCGAAAGGGTTCAGTATTTTAACAGACTGGCTATGGTTAGCTGAAAAAGTGGGTGATTAACCAAAAGAAGGTGATTAACCCAAGAGGTTCAGTATTTTAACAGACAAACTGTGGTTAACTGAAGAAAAAGGAGAAGAACCAAAAGAAGGTTGCGAACTCCAGGGATTTATGGTTTTAACAGACAGACTGTGATTAACCGAAGAAAAGAGAGATTGTAGGTGAATAGAGCATTGGTTTTAACAGTATGACTGTGATCAACCAAAGGAATAACGATTACAACTCTCATGGGGAATCAATAAAAGAAGTGACTAGCCACAAGAAAAGGATTATGCAAAAGGGAGAGGGATGCTAACCCAAGACAATGATCTTTAACCAAAGAGATGATGATTGATCAAAAATAGAGATTGAAATAGGCAAGAGTGATTAAAGATCGACTCGACTGGGGAAAGAGAGATACACTACCGCCTGGGGATAGAGGTGACTAAGCCAGGCACAGAGTCATTCATCCCCTACCTGAAGTAATCAGAATGAGAGTAGGAATTCTCCCTTCTAATTCCTTCTCTAACACACAGGGTGTAGTGCAGAAGTTGAAACGGACAGCGTAACAGCTCCAAGTTGTACAGTGCTCCAGTGTGTTGTGTCGTGCGTCGAAACTTCAACTCAGCAGGGGATCAAGAGTAAGTCTAAAGAGGTCTTAAAGAGAGGGATAAGGGAAGATCAACTAATCGTAACATGGTTTCGATTAATTAATCAAAGGGACGCAATGCTAACAACTTTCCAAAGAGAATGGAAAATCATTAAAGCAAAAGGCGTGTTATTGGATTGTAAAAGATTAAGTTCATCCATGAAGAATAAACTTAATGCAAAGCAAAGAGAGGGAGTGATCAGAAAAATAGCAAGTGTACTATTTTAAGATGTAGTAATAATAAGGGTTATCCCCAGTATCTATCTCGAGGACTGCGTAGGAAATATAAGTTCTTATAGTAATTCAATTGAACAAAAGGTCATATGGGTTTTGATTGTTTTGAAATTATAATTAAGAATAGTAAAATGAACAAAATTATAAACTTGACTTAAAAACAGGTATGAGAAGCATGCTAGAGGAAGTGTATGAATTGCACTGCAAAAACTCTAAATCCTTATTTGATGAAACATTACTCTAAACAAACCTTACCGATTCTTAAGGTTATTTTTCCCTAATTCCTTAGCGGAAAAACCTTTGAGATTCTATCTTTACCCTAATTCCTTAGCGGTCAAGAAAGAATCACAAGCATTATATTTGATCAAGAATAATCTGGTTATTACAGGGTATCCCCATTCCTAAGCAATATCTACTGTAATATTATTATGCAAAAGCTTTAGGTTGGTAGGTCCAACCTAAACCCTAATCGTAAATCAATTTTAATTTGTCCGATCGAAAAATCATTAAGATCATTACATAATAAAAGATTTAAGGAAAAAGCAATATTTCATATAACAAAGGAAACCAGAGTTATTACAGAGCAATTCAGGGACACCCCCTAGCATTGGGGGGTTTAGCCTCTCATAGTTCTAAAAGAAATAACAAAATAAAAGTAAGATATTACAAGTTAATTGGATGACTACGATCTTCAATTGCTTCCGCTCATGAACAATCCTCGTTCTCCAAAACCCTTGATAGCATCAAACTTTAGCGTAAAATATTTCGTAATGTACAAGGTTCTCTCTAGCTTCTAAAAAACAAGTCTAAATAGCCCTAATTCACCCAGTTCGATTGGAAATACCCAAACTGCCCCACAACTTAATATACAGAGAAATTATGGAAAAATTCAGAAAATCAGCGTCAAAGCTGACACGGGCCGTGTCAGTCAACACTGCCCATGTCAGCTTGCTGGATTTTATAACCGAAATTATTTCGATCATAACTTTTGATCCGTAAGTCTGTTTTGCTCCCCGTTCGAAGCGTCAGAAAGCTAATGAAGAGAACTACAACATAGTACAGACAAGGAACTTGGTTGGCCAATATTTTTCCATGTTTGTCGAATTTTAGGTCCAGGCATCCTCTGCTTAATTCCAAAAACTCTTCTAAATCCCCGGAACTTCCATTTTCTTCGCACGAGTCCTTTGGGCTTTTCCACTTAGACCTGAAACCATTGAAAACTACCAAACCAAAGCATAAAATGTAACATAATTAAAATAAAACAACATATCATAAAATGCATGAATAAAATACGACAAGTAAAATTGAATTAAAAAACAATGAAAAGACAAACAAAATGCTACCGATTTTATGGATTGATGCCGAATAAGTGACGGAAACATAGTAGAAATGGTGACTGATCACAACCCCAAACTTATCTCATTGCTTGTCCTCAAGTAATGCTCGAGACAGTAGAAAGGCCACCCTCGAATTAATCAAAATTATCTTACCACAATATCGTTGAGATCTTTCGCGACTCTCTTTCCACTTTCCTTTCAACGTTTCCTTCTTACCCGATTTTTTTTTGACGTTCTTCTACACTTCCACATCAAAGTACCTCTTTACCTGTCAGCTTTTCAGACTCTCACCAAATCTCTCGGGTTAAAGTGTTTACACTCAATAATCATAGCATGCAAAGTCAACTCATAAGCTTGAATAACATCTATTTTCATCTCATACACACACAAAACACACTTTTTGAGGGCTATTATGGCTGTAACGGGGCTTAAGGACAAGGTGGGATAAACAAAAAAAAGGAAAAAATGAGTGGTTTTTTGGCTCAGACTCAGTGTCGTCATTCTGATCACTGTGTTATTTGTTATGTTTCACAATCAAGGGTATCAAGCACTATTTTGCTAGGATTCTTTAGTTTCTACTCAATTGTTCCTTTGAGCTTACTTTTTGAATTCTTCAAACTAAATCCTCCTCTAGGTAAATGCTTTCTTCTTTCTTTTCTTTTTTTTTCTTTTTCAAAACATTTCTTTCTTTTTTTTTCTTTTTGCACTTACCTAGTTCTTATAGGTATCCCAACCCCAAACTTAGAATTTTTCACAGATCAAAAATCAACAACACTTATCTGAGCAGGGTGAGGGAGTGTTTGGGCTCATGGTTTAATTATGCGGTTAATAAACAAATAAAGGGAAGAAGGCTCAAGGGGGGTTAACGAAGGATAACATAAAAAGGGATGGCTGGAAAGGCTCGGGGTTAAAAAAAACAAGTGCCTCAGTGTGTATACGTGTGCATTGAAATTCCAATAGATAAGTATGCAAACTAAAAGTGACAGAGACATACCTGAAGAACTCTCATGATGATAATGTGTTTGGCTTTTTATGATCCTCACCATGTTTGGTATAGCTTACAGGTTTCAAGGTACTTTTAGTGTGATGTAGCTTCATCTCCATCTCGGGTGCACAGTACTCCCATATCAGTCCGGTGTCAGAAAGTCGCGTCCAATCATTCACTTCAGCAGTACCAACCATGGTTGTCAAACTCGCGGGTAGACTCGTAAACTTGTATGAGTTTACGAGTCTAGGAAACAAAAACGAGTAGACTCGCTCATAGAATCATTTTTTGATAGACTCGAGCAGACTCGGGTAGGCTCACATAAACTCGTATAGACTCGCGAGTCTATGGTGAGTTTACGAGTCTATAAGTTTTTTTGAATTTTGTTTTTTTAAACAAAAAAAGGCCTAAACTCTCCAAAATATTTTATTTTATTTACAAAAACCCATTTTTTTGCTTGTACGGGGATTAGAAAGCCTCTCTCATAGTCTTTTGTTTAAGCAAAGTTTCTTCCTCCCTTCATCGATGGTGTGCGTTTGTTCTATGTCTTGCTTTTTCTCGTTCGTTCTCGTAAACCGATCATTTGTTGTGTAAGTATTTTCTTATATGTTTCACTTGATGTTTCTCTTGTATATTCTCTTGCGTAAAGATGATGATTGGATAGTTGAAGATCCTAATAAAGAAAATATGCAAACTGAAGTTAATGTTGAGAAAGATGATGTATTGTAAACAATGTTATAGAAGTTGATGTTGTTGTTACTAATGTTGTGCAAAGTGGTGGTGGCGGTGGTGGCGGCAATGTTGAATTAGGTACTAGTGGAATATCAAGTAATCCGTCTTTGGTTAATGACGAAGAAGATGTTTCATCTGGGGAAGAGTTTGATGATGATACTCAAGATATAGATGATGATGATGATGACGGTCATGATATTGGTGGTGGTGATTTCACTAGAGCTTTGGATGTTTAAAGCCATTAACATATTTGTTTTATGATTTTTTTTTGCTTTATGTAGTAGCCAATTTAGAAGAAAATAGTGCTTTAATTCTTTAACTACATATTTTTCTCTTTTGTTTCTTTATTATTATATTTTTTAAAGAAATTTGTTATGGAGTATAAAATTTTAATTTTGATGTTAATTGGTGTTCTATTATATATATTTGTATCATATATGCGGCATTTACAAGTTTAAAAATATATGTGTATGTCATGTATATGTCACATACAGGTTTTTTAAAGTCATTTTTAATTTTTTATAAACTCGTACGAGTTTACGAGCCGAGTCTGCGAGTCAGGTCCACGGACCCTTTACGAGTTTGAGTAGACTCCCGAGTTTGACAACCTTGGTACCAACTTTCAGGGGTTTCCTGGAGATCAAGTATGAGTTGCATCTTCTCATCCACTAACTACAAGCCTCATCATTCATCTGGCACAAATACCTTCAATCTGTAACACACGAAATACAAAACACACCAATCAACGGTACGAAGATGAAATAACATAAATAAAAATACTGAAAGCAATAAAACCCCCCACACTCAAACTAAACATTGACCTCAATGTTTTAGAACAAGCTAGAGAGGTGTCATACCCCAAATTTGTCCTACCTGTGTATAACTATCATCTGTACATCCACCCACTGACGATTATTCAGAAAAATCCAAAAAATATGTTGTCTTCAACTTCATCCCTCTTCTATCCGGTTAACCTTTTCTATTATCCACAATCCATAACTTTTTTTTAAAAAAAAGAAACCTTTTTGTTACAAAAAATCCAATTCATGTTTAAGATCTATTTCTTTCCATTTTAAATTCAAACCAAGTTCATTATCCATCCATATTATTTTCTATTATCCATATTCCCTTTGTTGTACAAATCCATAATCCATATTAAGCCCATTTTTAATCCATAATTTTCCACTTTCAAAAAACAAATACCCATTTAATATCCAAATTGTTCCAAGATCCATTTTATTAAATCCATTCATATCTCCAATCAATTTTGAAACCATCGTCCAATTTTATTCTTAAATTCATAAACCATTTTGTTTACATCCTTATTTTCTAATCCATTTCTCAAAATCAAATTTCAAAATAAAAACCCATTGATACAAAAGGTCTACAAGAATTCAAGGCTAACACAAAGTCCAAGTGGCCACCATACCAATTTCCAGGACCACACGCATCAACATCACGTACCTTGCTAACACGCACCACACCTGATCATTCCATGATTCACAAATCTCACAATTGGGAAAACTCAGCGTACAACCTCAACCACGCCAACAATTTACAGCTCACAAATTCTCACCATAATTCCATTTCTACCCTCACTTTTCATTCTATAAATTCAGCTCTTCCTCCATCATTCAGAGAGCTCTGGGGAGCTAAAGAAACACTGTCAAAATCTCTCCACAAGTTCATCTTCAACCTTCCTTCAACAAACCTTAACCAAACCTTCAACCCATTCCCATTCAAACAACCCAAATCGAAATAAAACCTCCAACAAATCTTCAACCTCTCAAAAAGAAACCGAAACGATTCAGACCAAAGACAAACTTGAAAAGAAATTAACACGAACCTTTCAAATCTGAGGCGAACAGTGAAACCGAGTTGGAGAAGAAGGTTGGATCTCTCCAAATCATTTTTCTCTTTCACTTTGATTCTTGTTCTTTAACACGCGATGATGAAGCTTCTTCTGAGCGTATTTTTTTCCCTTTCCTGCGTGACTGGTTTTTTTCGTTGTCGACCGTATTTTAAAAGCGCGATGATAAGACAATTTCTTCTGAGCGTTGTTGTTTGATTTGTTCCTTCTTTTTTTCCGTTTGACTTGTTTTTATCGTAAAAAGAAAAGCTGATGGTGAATCTGATGCTTTCTCAAAGGTTTTGAAACCATGTTCACTATGTTGCTGTTGTTATTTCCTTAAAATCAATCATGTTTAGATTCACGTTTTGGGCTTCAAAGCCCGTTTTTTCGCTTCCCCCCCCCCCCCTTTGTTTTTTTGACCCGCATGTGGTCTTTTATGGAAGGGTGATGGGCCTTTAAGCCCATATGATCCCATTAAGTTTGTGCACCATTTTTCTACTCTGAACCCCTATTACTTTTTCTTTAAATTAGTTCAATTTGTTTTTTTTACTATTTCTAATTAATTCTTATTATGTAACTATTGGTCTTTTTTTGTTAATTCTATTTCCATTTTTCGATTTTCATTTCTCACTTCGATTTTCATTTCAATTTCTTTCCAATTTAATATTTTGTGGCCAATGATACAACAATAATCATGATTTAATTAAACCGATTAAATTTTGATTTATTTGAGGCCTACTATTTATTTATTTACTTTTTATTTCGATTTATTTTTCATTATTTATCGATTTTCGATTTAAAATCTTGATAAAGGTGAGACCTTTATTTTTTTTCTCTTTTCGATTTTATTTCATTATTTTTTTATTTACTTTGGGTCAATGAAAACCAAAATATCAATGATTTATCGATTATCGATTTAAAATCTTGATAAAGGTGAGACCTTTCTTTTTTTTCATACCTCTTTTCGATTTTATTTCATTTTTATTGTCCTTTCATTATCTTTATTCATTTTGGGTCAATGTAAATCAAATACAAGAGATTATCGATTTTTTCGATTTAAAATCTTAGTAAAGATGAGACCTTTCTTAGTCTTCCGATTTTATTTCTATTTCAATTTATTTTTCATTACCTCATATTCTTTTATTTTCACTTTTGGTCAAGGAAAGTAAAAAATTGTTGATTATCGATTTCTTGATTAAGACGAGACCAACTTTATTTTTATGTCGATATTATATCTTGTCAATATTATCTTGATTATTATTGTTCATATTCTTATCATATTATTCATATCATATTCATATCTTATTCATCTAACCATTTTCTTTGTTTATACACTTAATCAAAACACACTAAAATTATCGAAACGCCTATGCACTTAATTCGATTAAAACACTTAACACACATATTCAAATCGTTTTTTTAATTAAATCGCAAAAAAACTGAATTCTTGAGGTCTAGCACTTCTTGGGTTCATGAATGACCGCTCTTAAGGCGCACGCCTTGGGTTGTGATTATTCGACTTTTCGCTCCTAAAACACTCGTCTTAATTATTTGGACAAAGGAATGCCATTGGAGTCTAGCATTCATGTGGTACTTTCGTTGTTCAACAAACAATATTTCATATATCAATCGAATGAAAAATGTGTCGTTGGGATCTAGCATCCCAATAATGCCCCGATTAATTGGTTGCGAGGCCGACGTCTCGTTTATCGAATAATCGTCATTCTCCATAAAACACTTAACAAATCAAACCATTTCCAAACCAATTCTCGACTCGTCGTCGAGCCACTCTTCAAAACATTCTCGTAAGTCGAGTGCCTTTTGCCTCGCCATCAAATGCACACTCGCACATCTCGTGGTTTCGTTACTAGGAGCACCCCTAGGGACTAGTATCGATCATCACGTCTTTTCGCAATCCATTCGATTCGATCTTATTTTTCAAACCATTTTCTTAATCAACTAGCAAAAGGAGGAGATTCTTGGAATCTAGCATTCCTTGGGTCTTCGAATGAATGGCTCTCGAGGCGCGCCCTTGGGTTGTTGTTCATTCACCCTTTCATCTTAAAACACTTAATCTTTATCGAACATTTTTGCAATCAATCACGAAAGAACTGAGTTCTTGGAGTCTCGCATTCCTTGGATTCTTGAGTGACTGCTCTCGAGGCACGCCCTTGGGTTGTATGTCATTCAATCTTTCGTCTCCTAAAATTCAAACACTAACCCCATTCTTTTCGTGGGCGTACCACGAACTACGACTGCTCTGATTCTTTATTCTCGTCCGAATAAAGATACGTAGGCACAAGATTGTGATGATCTTGGCGAGCTACCTTCCCTCCATCTCCCGTCTTCCCTCTATCCCTTCCCGTAATATAACTACGATTGCTCTGATTTCTCATTCTCGTTCGAATGAGCATACGTAGGCCCGAGGTCGCGATGATCTTGCCGAGCACCCTATCCTAAAACCACCCTATTTCCCTTAGTAATAGAAACCTTTTACTTTACCTTTTTGCATACATCGTTGAGAAAAAAACAAACAAGCTTAGATAACGTTCATCACAATTCGAACTAAGAGGTTCCCCTTGAGTACAACGGACGGGAGGGGTGCTAATACCTTCCCCTCACGTAACCGACTCCCGAACCCAGAATGTGGTTGCGACGACCATGTTCTTATCCCTCCTTTAAAGGTTTTCTCGATATTTTCCTTTCCCTATTTTGGGATAAATAAAGTTCGGTGGCGACTCTGTCGAACCGTTCCGCGCCTTTCGTGCGAGGGTCGTGTCTTCGATTAAGCGATTTTTCGAGGTGCGATAGCTGGCGACTCTGCTGGGGATTAAGAATTGCTCCATGCAAGAGAGAGTCGAGCCTAACTTAGTGCGATTTGTGAGGAGCGTTATCTTTGTTTGCTTGCTTTCTTCTCGTTTACGTATTTGTTCTCCTTTTGCTCTTGGCTGTTGGATCTTGGGCCGATATCATGAGTAAAGCTCTGTACCCGAGATTTGGTAAAAGCAGAGGGAACATATAGTTTAGAATTGGATTTTGAGTAGTGTTAGTCCCCAAGGACTCGCTCCTTGCGTGCCTAGCATGAAAGCTCCCCTAGAGTAGACCTTTTCGTAGATCCTGTTGTAACACAACTAGCTTGTCACACGACTTGATTCATGAAGGGTCCATGACTCTATGAACCACTCTTAGAACCAAGTTCTATATTGGTGGTCGTGTAGTGTTAGTCTCCAAGGACTCGCTCCTTGTGCGCCTAGCATGAATACCCCGCTCAGGGGAGACCTTGTCGTCATTCTCGTCGTAATGCAGCTAGCCTGTTGCGTGACATTGATGCGATTTGTGTCCGTAATCCTGGGAACCTTATCTGTCAACATAGAAACCATCCCTTGAGTGGGTTTGTGGGTAAAGAACCTAGAACTTTCCACATAGAGCCTACCTATAGGGTTTCTTTGATCAGAGACTTTGGTCATTTACCCGTGAACGGCCAACCTCAGAGCTGTTTGAACCTGCGATCTGCGATCTTGGATCTTGCATCTTGCATTGCATCTCATGTCATTGCATTACATTGCATCAGTTATGCATCTTGCATTGCATTTCAACCTCAGAATCTCACTTCAACTTCCTTCCTTCTCCAGTAAATCAAGCTGATTCCTCGACACCAGTACGCAACTCGAGCCAATACCAGACGCATTATGGAGCAGATTCAACAAGAGCAAGCTGCCTTCAGAGAAGAATTAGACTCTATCAAAGGAAAGATTAATCAGATTCTCGAAGCCATCATGATGGCCAGAAAAGAAGAAGCATTGCGTGAGGCTGCTGCTGCCAACAATACTGTGCCTGTTCAAGCATCTACCTCAAGGCTCTCTGTTCCTGTTCCCAACCCCATCACTTATGGGATACCAATGGACTTCGCTCCTGCCACATCTCAACCACTTCCAACATCTGGAGTTACTGTTGTGCCATTCCGCATGCCCAACCCGTTGTCACTCAGATTCCTATTCCTCATGTTGAAGAAAATCTGCTAGATCAGTATGATGAGGTCCAGAACTACCATGCTGCTATCCCAATTGTCAATCCTACTGCTGCTCAGGATTCTGAAGCTATCAAGATGTGTCGTGATCTAGCTGAGAAACTCCAAGTCATGGAGGGACGCAACTCAAAATCTCTGAATGCTCTAGAAATGTGCTTGGTTCCAGATGTTGTCATTCCTCCCAAATTTAAAGTGCAAGAATTCCCAAAGTACAAAGGTCTCAGTTGTCCTCACATCCATCTGAAGACGTACTGCCGCAAGATGGCTGCCTATGCCAAATACGAAAAGCTGATGATTCATTGCTTCCAGGACAGTTTGTCTGGGGCATCAATCGAATGGTATATGCAGTTGGAGCGTAGCAATGTCCGCACTTGGGATGATCTAGCTGATGCATTTGTCAAGCAATACAAATACAACACTGACCTTGCTCCAAACCGTACTCAACTTCAAAGTATGGCTTAAAAGGACAACGAATCCTTTAAGGAGTACGTGCAACACTGGAGAGAGCTAGCTACAAGGGTGCATTCTGTAGCGGCAAAATCGTGAGTATAAGCTATTGATTAACTTAACTCGAAAAGCAAGAGTCGCCACCGCACTTTTATTTTATCCAAAAAGGAAAGGAAAAAGAGCGAACAAAACCTACACAAGCTCTACAACAAGAACAAGTGAAGAGAGTCCGGGTAAGGGGGTTGGTTACGCAATGGGAAGGTGTTAACACCCAAAACGTCTATAGTACTCTATAGGAGCCCTTTGAAATATCTACCGCTTTTGGTCTGAAAAAGTTTGCTTGAAAAGTGATTGAGGAGATGAGAAGAGAATTTTTTTTTAAGATTTTTGTGTTTGAAGAGACTTGTCGTCTCATGCCTACGTACCCACGATGTGCAATGTAGGATCAAAACCCCGTAGTTCGTGGTACAAAGAATGAAATTTGTTTGTTTTGGTTGTTTTTAAATGTAAAGACAAGTCGTCATTTCCAAGCGAATAATTCCGCTTAAAGAAATGAATCATGTCTAAACTTATGAAAAAGTTAAAGGAAAAAAGTGCACGAGGGCACAAAAGAGAGTGATGAGTTTGATGTTTTTTAAGTCTTTTGAAGAAGGTGTCAATATGCTTATGTAGTTTAGCATTTATTAAGAAATGAAAAGAAAAGAGTAAAAGTCACTTGACAAAGTCAAGGTTTGTTTATGAAAGAGGTGAAAGTTTGAAAACAAGAAGGTTTTGAAAAAGAGAGAGAGTTTTCAAAATTGAAGAATGGAGAGGAGAAGAAGTGACTCTCCTAAAGCATAAAGTAAAAGCTAAGGATAAGAATAGCCTAACCACACAAGTAAGCTCCATAGTCTTCGAACCACAATTCCAAAGCAAAGGGAGAGAGGTCCTAAGTCTAAGTCCAAGGTTCCAAGAATTGCATTGGATGTCCAAGGTCTAAGTTCAAAACTCCATGTCCATTGCAAAGGATAGTAACCATAGTCCAAGATTAGAAGCACAAGTTTTTTAGAGGTTTTAGCCTTTATTAATGTTTTTGGTCCAAGTGGACAAAGAGAAAAAGGCATAAGCATAAACATGTGTCCAACGGACAAAGGAAAAATTGCGGAAGCATAAACATGATATGAAATGATAAAAATGAAGCATAAAAGTAAAAGAGATAAGGAGCGATAAGGAATTGTAAAGGATTAGTACAATAGTAATGTTAGTAAGTTAGTAATTAGTTGTTAGAATTAGTGATCAATAATAATTGAATAATTGCACTTAGGTCAAGATTAATGAGAACTCATTAGAGGATTGATAAGACCAAAGCCTCCTAACAACAAGTTTCATAAGTTTTGAACCAAAAGACAAATAATCAACTATTCTTGATAGTTTTCCGATACGGGACAAATATTGCGCTATGTTAAGCAACCGTCAAGTAATTTACGGAGTAATTACCCTACAATGAGGCCGGTCAATAGATCTATGTGCTAATGTATGCTAGAAGAACGATATGTAAATCGTCATCCGAAAGCGATACCGCACGAAAAGAAAAATGGTAGCGATCTAGTCTTGATCGAAATTCAATAAAGGAATTCCAAGATCAATTAGACTTTCATCGATCAAAAAGAAAAAGAATTAAGATGAAGAGAAAGTGGATCTAACATTTATGATCCACACAACCAATAATATCAACAATAGAAAAAGAAAGAAATCAAATGGAAAAAAAAGAATTAAAATATTTTTCAAACTAATTTTTCAAGAGATTTTTAAAGTAAAATTCAAGTCAAAAGTCAAAAAGGTAAAAAAGATTAAGATTTAAAAAAAAAAAAATACTAATAGAAAGTTATTTGAAAAAAAGTAATTTAGAAGAAAATTAGTAAAAAAAGTAGAGAGGGAGATAAGAAAAGAAATGTGGTGATGTTGTGAAGGTTCCGACGGGCCTAAGCCCAAAACTCTTCTCTTATTTTTTTTAAGAAAAATAAAAACAAAGAAGATAAAAAAGAAGAAAAAGAAGAAATAGGAGTCAGAATCCTATTCATCATCTTCGTCTCTCCAAAAACGCCGCTACTACTCACGGCGGGTGCAACATGTCATGGCGGACGACGGGAAGCGATATGCGCGCGGTTGTGATCGTAATTGAAGGAGGATCTCAAATATACCATTGATTTCGTGTCACAGTGTCTCTATCAACCAAATCAGAACCGCAAAACTTCGATGAAAAAAGCTTCCATACCTCTAAAAATGGTGAGTTGCAAATGCTCAATTTTTCCCTCTTCTTATTGTGCGAAATCGTTGCCGTGAATGTTGTGATGCGAGAATTGTTGCGATATGTTGTTGTTACGAGATGTTGAAACGAAATCTCGCGGACTGCTGTGTTAAGATTGGTTGCGATTGTAGTTAGCTTGTAGGATGAAGTTGTGTGGTGTAATGGTTTGAAGAAAAAAAATGGAAGTGAAAGTTGAATTGAGAAAGAGTTTTGAGGAATTGAAGCTCAAAGTTTATGAGGAATTAAATTTGGTTTTCTGTGAATTGCAGGTTAGAATTGAGAGAAGTTTATGAGAGACTTTTGAAGTTTGGTTGAAAGGTTAGAAGATGGTGAAGCTTGAGGTATGAATTTGGCAGGATGTTTTTGGCTTTTCAAGCTTGAAGAAAAGAATGAAGAAGGGGCTTTATTTATAGAGGAAATTGGGAAAAATGTATTGCCGTTTGCTGTATTTCTTGCTGCATTTTGGAACTTCACAGGGCTGCATTTTATTATTTTTGAATTCACGCGTTTTTCCTTTTGATTGGCTTCCTGCAGCGTTTTATTGATGACGCTTTGCTTGTCGTTTTGAATTGCTCCAAGTTCTTTTGCGATGCATTTTGGAATGTTCAGCAGCTTTCATTTGCTGTGTTTTGGTGACGTGGTTTTGCAGCTGCGACGGCTACGATTGTGGCTTAGAATTGGCTGACGTTTTGTAGCGATTGGTTGGCTTTTTGGCACGGCTGAAGCGTGGCTTGGAAGTAGCTGCTAGTGTGTGTCATTTTTCCTTGATTCTTGCTGCGTTTGATGTTCGGCTTTGGTGTGCAGCTTGGAAATGTTGTTTGTAATTACAACTTGTGGATGGCTTCATTTTGCGTTATTTTTCACACGCTTGTGGTAAAGTAGCAGCTGCATTTTGTTTAGCTGAGAAAGTTCATGTGGCTAGCAGCTTGAATTGTTTGGCATGACTGGCTTGAAAGCATTTGCTAAAGGGCTGTAATGTTCATGAGAGTGGGCCGTGTGGTAGGTTCTATGAGCATGTTTTTTTTCTTTTTTGTTATAAAGAGATGGGCTTATCATATGGGCCTTTGTTTTGTAATTTGGACATGTTTTTTTTGGAATGAACATGGTTTAGAAAAGGTAATCAAAATGAACAAACCATGAAATGAATTTGGATATTGGACTAATTGGCTAAATAGAAAAAAGGATATGGATATTCAAAAATAGAAATGGATAAAAATAGTAAATTGGATTAGAAAAAAATGTGGATATAATGGATATTGGAAATTGGAAATGGTTCTTGACTTGGATAATTGCAAAATGGTTATGGATAGTAAAATAAAAGGATATGGATAAATTGGTTAAAATGTGGATAATGGTTTATGAAGTGGACATAAAAAAATAGATAGCTAAACTTTATTTTTAGCCCAAACCAATCTTGACTTTTTCCACAAGCCTCTGATAAAGCCACACAACCACTACTGAACAATTGCCATTTGAATCTGACTTTCTGAACCCAAAACTCACATGAACCACTGCTTGATAAACTGAAGAATCTAAATCACAAGACATCTTGACCTGAAATCGCTCCATTGTCTTTGACAAACCTGCACAACACACAGAGAGAGAAACAAGCAAACAACAGCATATTTTTTGGTATTTTGGTTAGAGGTTAGTAAACAGAAACAAGAATAATAGAACCACACAGGTACTCAAGAGAAACACAGATTGTGATCTTGTTTGTGGTAATGATATGCAAATGAAATGTGCAAAATCTTAGGGGTAAAAATTGGGGTTCAACAGTTGCCCCTATTTAAGTTTCTTCTATCAGGAGATATGAAGGTTGAAAACTTCGTCTCGACAAGATTGAAGATACTTAAATACAGAAAACCAAATTTTTAGCCATAAGATGCCACAAGATGATATGAATGCAAAGGATGAAACGCACTGCGGGGGAACTTGAAACAAGAGAGTTAAGGTAGATTGAGAGAGATGACGCGAAAAGACACGCCGGGGAACACAAGCTATTTCTGGAGATCCGTCAAAGTGACAAGAAATATCCATCAATAGTTGGAAAGAGAGGGACAAGACCCTGGAAAACGAGTAGTGACATCCAAGAATAGCATTGGATGGAAACTACAAACGAGACAAAAGGTATGTCAAAAGATGTCCAAGAATGGCATTGGATAAAAGGAACTACAACATTCAAGAATGGCATTGAATGAGGCAACAGTAAACATCAGAGTCATCCAAGAATAGAATTGGATACAAACAAAATTCCAATTGAAAATCTTCACTGGGGACATCCAAGAATGGCATTGGATGGCAAGGTCAAATATCAGAGATATCCAAGAATAACATTGGACTTGGCTGGGGAAAAGGTGTCCAAGAATGGCATTGGGCAGAAGAATCTCAACATCCAAGAATGGCATTGGATGAAGTAAGAAAAGTTCTGGAAAAATACATCAGAAGTATCCAAGAATGGCATTGGATAAAAATAATTCACAATATCCAAGACTGGCATTGAATAAAGTGAGCTGGGACTTTCAGGAATGGCACTGAAAGGTAAAGGTAAACCACTACATTCAGGAATGGCACTGAATAATAGTGAGAAAGACATCCAGGAATGACACTGAATGCAAAGAAGAAAACTCATTCAGGAATAGCACTGAATGAACAGATAAAACTTTCAGGAATGACACTAAAAGATAAAGTTAAATCACTATATTCAAGAATGGCATTGAATGATAGTGAAAAAGACATCCAGAAATGGCACTGAATGCAAAGGTAAAATCTCATTCAAGAATGGCACTGAAAGATAAAGTTAAATCACTACATTCCAGAATGGCATTGAATGATAGTGAAAAAGACATCTAGGAATGGCACTGAATGCAAAGGTAAAATCTCATTCAGGAATGGCACTGAAAGTAATCCAAGCATATATGATGGGGATTGCAGAACAGAGGCAAAACTTCCAGGAATAGCACTGGTAAAGACAAGAGGAACAAGATATCTAGGAATGGCACTGGAAATCAAAAGAGACAGACATTCAGGAATGGCACTGGAGTGAAAGAAAGCAAAGATCCAGGAATAGCACTGGAAGAAAACAAACATCTAACAACAGCAAGATACACAGGGAAACGACAACATCCAGGAATAGCACTGGAAAGAAAGAAAACAAGCAAGACATCCAGGAATAACACTGGAAGACAAACAAGACAAGTAAACGACAATATTCAGGAATGGCACTGAATGAAAAGGCAGGTAAAAGTTTTGGTAGGCGCCAAGTAAGTTGGACTTTGATCACAAGGTAAGATGTTGACGACAACAGGACCTCAGGAAATGCATATGAGCGCGAAGAACACTTCGAGCTATGAAAATCTTTCTATGCAATAATATGTGAATGATTTATGTATACAATGCAAATGATAGAGACAACTGAGATAGACTCTTTGGTGAGGGAAGAAAGAAACTTTGATTCCTCAACACTGGGAACACTGCCCACTCTGCTTGGAGAGAAAATGTTGAACACATCTCTGTCACTTATGAATTGTATCAAGCTGATGGTCTTTTGAGGAAAGACATCTTGAGGATTCTTGAAGAAGATTTCCCAGATTGATTGATTGATGAAGATAAACTGATCATGGCTTCAGTTTGACTACTGCAGGGGAAGAATGAACTGATCATGGCTTCAATTCTTGAAATGATTACTGAGAATAAACTGATCATGGCTTCAGTTTGCCTATTGTTGGGGATGAACTGATCATGGCTTTATTTCTTGAAATGACTGTTGATAAGGTTAAACTCAGTATGAATCTTGAAAGAGATCTTCTGGTTAACCAATTCTGAGAATAACCTGCACTGAGCAACAAATCTTGAACAGGATCTGGAAGTAATGTGCCCCTGATAGGATCACTGACCAAGTTTCTCAAATGTTTGAAAATTCTTGATGAGGAGAGTTTGTCTGCAAATAGAATTATTCAAACAAGCATGGTAATTTTAATGCAAAGCTCAATGCAATTTTGAAATCAAAAATCATTTTTGGAATGATATTATTGATGTAAAGCAAATGAAACGCTTGTCAAAACACGGCGGTTTAGACATGCAAAAATGAAAGAGAAAGCAAAGGTAAGGCATCAAAGCAAATGATTGGCAACAAACATAGGAGTCAGGTTACGTAACCTTGCTGTAGTATGCTTTCAAAAGAAACTTGGCTTCAATTAGGTCTTTTGAAGGTTGTAACGTGGTCTGGTTCACGGCTTTTGAAACAAAGGATATAGGCTCAAAGTTTATTTGTACCCAACCCATTCTTCGTGATGATCTCCAGTCCTATGCTCAGTTAACTCAAACTATGCATTCATGTTCCAAGAGATTTTGGAATTGCAACACTATTATGATGATGGCTCAAGAGATTTTTGAGATGGCAGTCACTTCTCTCTTACAACCTTTTGTTGTTTTTGATGAGGACCTCAGTCAACTTGTTTTGTCTTTGAGGATTTTGGTAACCTCTTGATTGATTTTTTTTGTTATCCCTAACTTTTGCCTGAACTGTGTCATTTGAGCTTACAGTCAGCGGGATGCCCCGATTTTTGCCTAAGTCTCCTTTATAGGTTTTGACTTAGCGGGCTTTTCTTTCGATTTTTTTTTGAAAGGTAGTGACTGCCTGGCTTAATGATTACGGTGAACCATCATTGGCTTTCGATTTGAAAGACATCTTCGACACTTCTTTGATGTGTGCGAAGGAAAGCTTGTGATTGCAACCTTTATTGAAAGGTGTTTTACATGCACAGTCAAATTAACTGAGAACTACCCATCCCCAGGTTAAGATTGCGGGTTTTTTCGTACAGAAGGAAACTCCAACTTCTAGGCTCGAAGGGGTTGACAAAGGATTAACTTCCTTATTTCTCCAGTGTTTGGGAGTTGAAACAATGCCTGTACATCCTCAGCCAAGTTTTAATTGAAAGCATACAATAGCAATTTTAGGTATTTCGTTTTCATCATCCTCCCTCCAATCTTTGCATAAACAAAAGCTTGATAAAGAAAGTGAATAGGGGATATATTTTTTGTGAAAATGAAAGCATAAAGATGCACACAGTGGATATAAATGAATTGAATCAAAACATTGCAATGCTCATTTCATTGAAATTACCATGAAAGTACAAATAAAGTTCGAAAGCAAAACAGTCAATACAATAAAAGGAAAATGCAAACAGAAAGAAACAAGGCCTAGTGACTAATCAGCAACAAGGATGAGCTGTCCTGTCTGAAACACTGGCTTTAGGAGATGATCCGTCTGAACTGACTCAAACTTCACTTGGCATGCTCTGGCAAAGGATTGTTGACAACATTGGGATTATTATCAATAAAGTCCAGAATTTTTAAGTTCACCAATTCTTGTACTCTAGCTTTTAGTGCGAAACAACCTTCTAAGTTATGACCTGCCCCACCTTGATGGAACTCACAGTGAAGATCAGCCCTGTAGCTGGCTGGGAGAGGATTTGGAGGAGGAGGTAGAGTCCTTGTTGTAATCAAACCTTTCTTTACAAGACATGGATACAACTCAGTATAGGACATCGGGATAGGATCAAAGTTAACCCTATTGCGAGTCTGATTCTGTCTAGCAAGCTGGCGAGGAGCTTGAACTGGTTGAGCATTGACAACAGGAGCGACTGCAGCTACATATTGTTGTTGCCTGCGACGAGGTTTACCTTCGACTGAAACAGCATGGGTATCACCATCCTTTTTCTTTTGAAAATTCCCAGCATACTTTTTAGCACCACTGAAGGCTTCAGCATTAGCAATCTTCCCTTTCTTGATACCCTCTTCTAGTCTTTCTCCAATAGTGACTAGGTCAGCAAAACCAGATGATACACTGCCTATCATCTTTTCCCAATAGAGTGGCTGAAGAGGGTCCATGAACAATCCAGTCAATTCTTTTTTTGCTAAGGGTGGCTCCACTTGAGCAGCTAGCTCTCTCCACCGCTAAGCGTACTCTTTGAAGGATTCTTTTTCTTTCTGAGACATATTCTGCAATTGACGGCGGTCAGGTGCCATGTCCAGATTGTACTTATATTGCTTTAAGAAAGCATCAGACAAGTCCATCCAGCTTTGAATATGGTTCTTATCAAGTCCCATATACCATTTCATTGAAGCCCCCACTCAAGCTATCTTGGAAACAATGAATGAGCAATTTGTCATCTTTTGCGTGAGCAACCATCTTGCGGCAGTACATCACCAAGTGAGTTCTGGGACAGGCGTGCCCCTGGTATTTCTCAAAATTAGGAGTTTTGAATTTTGGAGGAATAACCAAGTCGGAAACCAGACACATGTCCATTGCGGCAGCATTAAAGACATCACTTCCTTCCACGGCTCTTATCCTTTTGTCCAGAGTTTGCCATTGCTCTCTGACTTCTTCAATGTATCCAGGTTTTCCCTGACTTTCAGATTGTGGACCAGCAGCATGGTACACGAAAGGATTCTCAGGAACAGCTTGAGCAACAGAATGCACAACAGGCTGAGGTTCAGTGAACAATGGAGCTGAAGATACTGGCGATACAAACACAGGAGTAGTTGCAAAGGGTGGCGAGTAATTCGGAGGTAACCCAAATTCTGGCCAAGTAGAAGCTGGTTGCTGAGTCAGTGGAGGGTTAACAGCAGCAGTTGAAGTTTCAACAATCACAGTCCTCTGAGGTGGTTCACCTCTGGCGATTAAAACTTGCAGCATTTCTGTGAGCTTGGTCATACCGGCCTTCAACTCATCAATTTCCATTCTAACTTCGGCGTTATGTTGTTCTTGGTTTCCCATTCTCAATCTGAAAGCAGCTCTAGTCCCGTAGTTGTGTTGAGGAAACAGCTTGACAGCGAACAGATAACTGGAGAAGGAGACAGTTGAAATGAGTTTCTGGGACAACTCGGAAGAATGCATATGTATGCTCATGGATGCAAGAATGCATGAATGCAACAACCACAAACAAGATCACTCAAAGCACACAGGCTCAAAGGTTCGCTCTGAAGAGAACACTGGAATACCAAGTTGATAAGTCCACACTGATAAGAAATCCAAAGTACCGGGCATGTTGGAAGTCAGGGTTTCCTGCAAACCTGTAAACACCCGCCCATTCTCACATGTGGGTACTAAAAAGTCGGGATCCTCAGTTTCAGATTCTCGATTTGAGAAGCAATAGTACATTCATCCCTCGGGGTACAATACTATCGCCAAACAAAGAGGTCGTCCACTAATTCCCCCAAAAAGGATATCCTATAGCAAATTCCCAGCATTGGATCCTCGGATCAAGAATCGCAATGGGTTTTCCATTTATGGTCTGCCATTGTCGTTCTCGGGAGGAGAGGCGTTGCTGTGTTCTCGGGAATGGTCGCCAGAGTCGATAGTTCCTCAAGAGAATAACTACTGGCCTGTATCAATATACAGTAGCAGATATCTCCTGATAAAACCTCGTCTGGTTGTGGGTCTCGTGAACACCCGCACGTGGCCAACACCACGGGAGCGACACGTCCACCCACACTAATACCTATGTGTATGCTCAAGCCTGGGTAGTGGGCTTATCTCTCAGAACATCCCAACCAGAACAAATAAATAATAAGCAAGTCATACAAAAAGCAGTAAATAAATCAAAGTAGGCTAAACCCCTTAAGGGATGGACCAGCAAGAGGTCAATCTGTCCCCAGCAGAGTCGCCACTTTTCTGTAGCGGCAAAATCGTGAGTATAAGCTATTGATTAACTTAACTCGAAAAGCAAGAGTCACCACCGCACTTTTATTTTACCCAAAAAGGAAAGGAAAAAGAGCGAACAAAACCTACACAAGCTCTACAACAAGAACAAGTGAAGAGAGTCCGGGTAAGGGGGTTGGTTACGCAATGGGAAGGTGTTAGCACCCAAAACGTCTATAGTACTCTATAGGAGCCCTTTGAAATATCTACCGCTTTTGGTCTGAAAAAGTTTGCTTGAAAAGTGATTGAGGAGATGAGAAGAGAATTTTTTTTTAAAGATTTTTGTGTTTGAAGAGACTTGTCGTCTCATGCCTACGTACCCACGATGTGTAATGTTGGATCAAAACCCCGTAGTTCGTGGTACAAAGAATGAAATTTGTTTGTTTTGGTTGTTTTTAAATGTAAAGACAAGTCGTCATTTCCAAGCGAATAATTCCGCTTAAAGAAATGAATCATGTATAAACTTATGAAAAAGTTAAAGGAAAAAAGTGCACGAGGGCACAAAAGAGAGTGATGAGTTTGATGTTTTTTAAGTCTTTTGAAGAAGGTGTCAATATGATTATGTAGTTTAGCATTTATTAAGAAATGAAAAGAAAAGAGTAAAAGTCACTTGACAAAGTCAAGGTTTGTTTATGAAAGAGGTGAAAGTTTGAAAACAAGAAGGTTTTGAAAAAGAGAGAGAGTTTTGAAAATTGAAGAATGGGGAGGAGAAGAAGTGACTATCCTAAAGCATAAAGTAAAAGCTAAGGATAAGAATAGCCTAACCACACAAGTAAGCTCCATAGTCTTCGAACCACAATTCCAAAGCAAAGGGAGAGAGGTCCTAAGTCTAAGTCCAAGGTTCCAAGAATTGCATTGGATGTCCAAGGTCTAAGTTCAAAACTCCATGTCCATTGCAAAGGATAGTAACCATAGTCCAAGATTAGAAGCACAAGTTTTTTAGAGGTTTTAGCCTTTATTAATGTTTTTGGTCCAAGTGGACAAAGAGAAAAAGGCATAAGCATAAACATGTGTCCAACGGACAAAGGAAAAATTGCGGAAGCATAAACATGATATGAAATGATAAAAATGAAGCATAAAAGTAAAAGAGATAAGGAGCGAGAAGGAATTGTAAAGGATTAGTACAATAGTAATGTTAGTAAGTTAGTAATTAGTTGTTAGAATTAGTGATCAATAATAATTGAATAATTGCACTTAGGTCAAGATTAATGAGAACTCATTAGAGGATTGATAAGTCCAAAGCCTCCTAACAACAAGTTTCATAAGTTTTGAACCAAAAGACAAATAATCAACTATTCTTGATAGTTTTCCGATACGGGACAAATATTACGCTATGTTAAGCAATCGCCGAGTAATTTACGAAGTAATTACCCTACAATGAGGCCGGTCAATAGATCTATGTGCTAATGTATGCTAGATGAACGATATGTAAATCGTCATCCGAAAGCGATACCGCACGAAAAGAAAAATGGTAGCGATCTAGTCTTGATTGAAATTCAATAAAGGAATTCCAAGATCAATTAGACTTTCATCGATCAAAAAGAAAAAGAATTAAGATGAAGAGAAAATGGATCTAACATTTATGATCCACACAACCAATAATGTTAACAATAGAAAAAGAAAGAAATCAAATGGAAAAAAAAGAATTAAAATATTTTTCAAACTAATTTTTCAAGAGATTTTTAAAGTAAAATTCAAGTCAAAAGTCAAAAAGGTAAAAAAGATTAAGATTAAAAAAAATACTAATAGAAAGTTATTTGAAAAAAAGTAATTTAGAAGAAAATTAGTAAAAAAAGTAGAGAGGGAGGTAAGAAAAGAAATGTGGTGATGTTGTGAAGAAAGGTTTCGACGGGCCTAAGCCCAAAACTCTTCTCTTATTTTTCTTTTAAGAAAAATAAAAACAAAGAAGATAAAAAAGAAGAAAAAGAAGAAATAGGAGTCAGAATCCTATTCATCATCTTCGTCTCTCCAAAAACGCCGCTACTATTCACGGCGGGTGCAACATGTCACGACGGACGACGGGAAGCGATATGCGCGCGGTTGTGATCGTAATTGAAGGAGGATCTCAAATATACCATTGATTTCGTGTCACAGTGTCTCTATCAACCAAATCGGAACCGCAAAACTTCGATGAAAAAAGCTTCCATACCTCCAAAAACGGTGAGTTGCAAATGCTCAATTCTTCTCTCTTCTTATTGTGCGAAATCGTTGCCGTGAATGTTGTGATGTGAGAATTGTTGCGATGCGTTGTTGTTACGAGATGTTGAAACGAAATCTCGCGGACTGCTGTGTTAAGATTGGTTGCGATTGTAGTTAGCTTGTAGGATGAAGTTGTGTGGTGTAATGGTTTGAAGAAAAAAAATGGAAGTGAAAGTTGAATTGAGAAAGAGTTTTGAGGAATTGAAGCTCAAAGTTTATGAGGAATTGAATTTGGTTTTCTGTGAATTGCATGTTAGAATTGAGAGAAGTTTATGAGAGATTTTTGAAGTTTGGTTGAAAGGTTAGAAGATGGTGAAGCTTGAGGTATGAATTTGGCAGGATGTTTTTGGCTTTTCAGGCTTGAAGAAAAGAATGAAGAAGGGGCTTTATTTATAGAGGAAATTGGGAAAAATGTATTTCCATTTGCTGTATTTCTTGCTGCATTTTGGAACTTCACAGGGCTGCATTTTATTGTTTTTGAATTCACGCGTTTTTCCTTTTGATTGGCTTCCTGGAGTGTTTTATTGATGACGCTTTGCTTGTCATTTTGAATTGCTCTAAGTGCTTTTGTGATGCGTTTTGGAATGTTCAGCAGCTTTCATTCGCCGCATTTTGGTGACGTGGTTTTGCAGTTGCGACGGCTGCGTTTGTGGCTTGGAATTGGCTCACGTTTTGTAGCGATTGGTTAGCTTTTTGGCACGGCTGAAGCGTCGCTTGGAAGTAGCTGCTAGTGTGTGTCGTTTTTCCTTGATTTTTGCTGCGTTTGATGTTCGGCTTTGGTGTGCAGCTTGGAAATGTTGTTTGTAATTACAGCTTGTGGATGGCTTCATTTTGCGTTATTTTTCACACGCTTGTGGTAAAGTAGCAGCTGCATTTTGTTTAGCTGAGAAAGTTCATGTGGCTAGTAGCTTGAGTTTTTGGCATAACTGGCTTGAAAGCATTTGCTAAAGGGCTGTGATGTTCATGAGAGTGGGCCGTGTGGTAGCTTCTATGAGCATGCTTTTTTTCTTTATTGTTATAAAGAGATGGGCTTATCATATGGGCCTTTGTTTTGTAATTTGGACATGTTTTTTTTTGGAATGAATATGGTTTAGAAAAGGTAATCCAAATGAACAAACAAAGAAATGAATTTGGATATTGGACTAATTGGCTAAATAGAAAAAAGGATATGGATATTCAAAAATGGAAATGGATAAAAATAGTAAATTGGATTCTAAAAAAATGTGGATATAATGGATATTGGAAATTGGAAATGGTTCTTGACTTGGATAATTGCAAAATGGTTATGGATAGTAAAATAAAAGGATATGGATAAATTGGTTAAAATGTGGATAATGGTTTATGAAGTGGACATAAAAAAATGGATAGCTAAACTTTATTTTCAGCCCAAACCAATCTTGACTTTTTCCACAAGCCTCTGATAAAGCCACACAACCACTACTGAACAATTGCCATTTGAATCTGACTTTCTGAACCCAAAACTCACATGAACCACTGCTTGATAAACTGAAGAATCTCAATCACAAGACATCTTGACCTGAAATCGCTCCATTGTCTTTGACAAACCTGCACAACATAGAGAGAGAAACAAGCAAACGGCAGCATATTTTTTGGTATTTTGGTTAGAGGTTAGTAAACAGAAACAAGTAAGAATAATAGAACCACACAGGTACTCAAGAGAAACACAGATTGTGATCTTGTTTGTGGTAATGATATGCAAATGAAATGTGCGAAATCTTAGGGGTAAAAATTGGGGTTCAACACATCCACCTCTTGTTGATCGTGAACTGATTGACATCTTCATGGGTACTTTGCAAGGCCAATACTATGAGAAGCTGATTGGTAGTGTTTCTATTGGATTCTCTGATTTGGTAATCGTTGGTGAGAGAATCGAAGAAGGTCTAAAGAGAGGAAGGATCCAAGGAGGATCTAGTAGTCAGTCTCAAGCCAAGAAGCCCTTCAATGGATACAAGAAAAAAGAGGGTGAAACAAATGCTGTCTTTGCTCAGAAAGGGCAAGCTCAACAACAAGCTCCTGCTCCATTGCCTTATCAAATCCCTTACTTCCAGTATCCGTATGTTGCTGCTGCGCAACGCTCCAATGCCTTATCAGCCAACAGTTCAAGCTGTTCAAGCTCCAATGCCTCAACAACAGGTTCCTCAGCAACAATCCTACAATCAGCAAGGGTATCACTATCCTCTTCAACATCAACAACAGAGAGCTGCTCAACAACGTCAGCCTAATCAACAGAGGACAAGGAGGTATGATAAAGACTTTGATCGTCTGCCAACGTCATATGCTCAGATCTTTGCTCAATTGCTGGAGAAGAAGGCAATCACTCTGAGGGACCTAGCTCCTCCAACTGTCATTCCCCCAGATTATGACACTAATGCTAATTGCGAGTTTCATAAGGGTGCTCCAGGGCATACGATTGAGGACTGCAGAGCTTTCAAACACAAGGTTCAAGACATGATCGACTCAAAGTTTCTCACGTTCAATGGGAGGGCTCCAAACGTCATCAAAAACCCGCTGCCACCGCCAAACTAGTGTCAGCATCAAGTCAAGTCAAGTTTATTCCCCGAAGAAGGCAGTCATGTTGCCATCCCATCATTTACATTCTTGTATTTTGTCTTTATTTGTTTAAGTACTGTATGCTTTAAACATTTCCGTTTGTATTTGGTTTTCTTAATGTATTGACAATGCATGTTTTGAATCAGTTATGTCGTATTCACTCATTTTTTCCTTTTACTGCAAATCACCGACACATTTATCCACTTCACTCTCTATATCAAACTGTTGTTAGAAATGATTGGAGGGAGGATGATGAAAGAGAAATACCCTTAATTGCAAATGTATGCTTTCGGATGAAATCCCGCCAATGATGTACAAGCATTGTTTCAATCCCCCAAACATTGGAGAGACAAGGAGTTAATCCCTAGTTAACCACTTCGAGCCTAGAAGTAGTAGTTTCCTTCAGATATTCAAACCCTTACACTCAACCTGGGGCAGGGTAGTGTTCAGTTAATCCTAACTACACACCGAAATCTCAAAGCAAAATCTAAAAGACATGTCGGTTATTCATTAATAACCACGACTGGGCAGTCACATTGCTCCAACAAAACCAAAAAAAAAAAAAATCAAAAGCCTGCTAAGTCGAGCAACTCAAAAGGAGACTTAGGAAAAAATCAAGGCAACCCTGATGGACTCGACAAGCGAAATTAGTCCATGCAAAAGATAGGGATCAAAAGCAAAATCAAAAGAGGCCCTCGAATCCTCAACAAAAACAAAATAAAGTCTAGTGATCACCAAATCAAAACCAAAGGTTCACTGACATCCATCAAAAACAAAATAAAGGTGACTGCCATTTCAAGCATACCTTGAACCGTCAACCCTTTTGGAATACAAACATGTGCAGATTTAACTGAACGTAGGACTGGAAGTTCATCACGAAGAAAGGGTGGGTACAAACCAAATTTTGAGCCTGATATCCTTTGTTTCATAACCGTGAACCAAACCACGTTACAACCCTCGAAAGACCTAATTGAGGCAAGGTTTATTTTGAAAGCATACTATTGCAAGGTTGCGTAAACTGACTCCCCATATTTGCTATTCTTCAGCATTGGTGTCATTCTCCTTGCTATATCTTTCACACCATCAAAATCAGCACACGTTTGGGCTAACGGTTCATTCGTCTCACTATCACGGCACTCCGATAAACGACTCTTTTTCAAAACTTGCATGAGCATTATATTAAGATTACCATTTGTAAATGAGCAATTTTAACTGCAAATCAGTTCTGGACATCAAGACAATTCCAACAAGGGGCAATCGAAGAGGAACTTGAACTTTCAGTGGTGCCGACCCGAAGAAAGACTCCCTCAAAACCCTCAGGCTGGGGCAAACCCTTCAACAGCTTAATCAGGGGCAAGTAATCTCAAAGCACATCAAGGCTCAACATCCAAAGATCAAATCGCTTCAGAACTGGTTAATCAGGGGCAAAACAAGCTAGAGAGGGGAACTCACAGAGCCTCACTGCGGAGGGACAAAGTTATAAAAATTGAACGCCTGCCAGACACGGGCAGTGTCAGGATTCTGTCCTCAATCCACGGAAAAAGAAAGAGAAAAAAGAATTTTTTTTTCAGTAGGGCTGACATGGGTCGTGTCAGCCTACTTTTTTTTCCCGCTACAGTAGGGCTGACACGGGCCGTGTCAGCCTACTGAAATATTTTTTTGTGAGATCCCTCCGGTCTCTTGTGAAAGATTCTGAATGTACCTAATTAAACCTAAAACACAACAAAAACAGAAGAAACCATTAGAAATAAAACTCGTGGGTTGCCTCCCACGAAGCGCTTCGTTTAACGTCGCATGGCTCGACGGTTCACTCTCTGTTAAGGTGGCATAAATGAAACAAAGAACACATCATGTTTTTTCTTTCTTTTGTTTGGTAGCAATCCCATGAACTTGAGGTATTGATGATGTTGCTTCTAAATCATTTTCAGTTGGATTTTCGTGAACAAGGCATAAATGAAATCCAATACTTTGTCAATTTCTTTTCTTTTATTTGCCTTGTTAAAATAGTTCTTGGGGATACTCTTTTCTTAAAGATTTTCTTGTTGGATGTCTATATCTTCACAAATTGTTAAATCTGTATTTTCATCCAGCACTAGATCATCTTCAAGTTGCATTCTTTCTCCTTCCCCATCTTTCTCATTTACCTCAAATTCTTCTATTTCTAATTCATCTTCTTCGTCTGACGTCATGCCTTGTTCTTCTTCTTTCACACATTCTTCTTCCAACCTACACTCTGGCAAAATAAAATAATCTAGACAATAGTTAGCTTCCTTACATTCATTCATAAGGATTTTTACCTCCCTCCTATATGCTTGAAAAATTTTAGTCGCCTCTTCCAAGGTGATTCCTGAATCGGGCGACCAACATTGAGGAGATACAGGTGGCAATGTATAAATCACAGCTACACAACTTAGACACTGTGTTAGTTGCACAATATAGAAGAATTCATGAAAGTACAATAATCTGACTCTTTTTTTTAATAAAATAAAAATAAAAAGAAAATTAACACTAAATTTTAATCGCGGAGCAACAAAATTTCAATTGAATTAAAATTAAAACTTATATTTTGGCAGTCCCCGACAATGGCGCCAAAAACTTGATCGGAAAAATAGCAAGTGTACTATTTTAAGATGTAGTAATAATAGGGGTTATCCCCAGTATCGATCTCGAGGACTGCGTAGGAAATATAAGTTCTTATAGTAATTCAATTGAACAAAAGGTCATATGGGTTTTGATTGTTTTGAAATTATAACTAAGAATAGTAAAATGAACAAATTATAAACTTGACTTAAAAACAGATATGAGAAGCATGCTAGAGGAAGTGTATGAATTGCACTGCAAAAACTCTAAATCCTTATTTGATGAAACATTACTCTAAACAAACCTTACTGATTCTTAAGGTTATTTTTCCCTAATTCCTTAGCGGAAAAACCTTTGAGATTCTATCTTTACCCTAATTCCTTAGCGGTCAAGAAAGATTCACAAGCATTATATTTGATCAAGAATAATCCGATTATTACAGGGTATTCCTATTCCTAAGCAATATCTACTATAATATTATTATGCAAAAACGTTAGGTTGGTAGGTCCGACCTAAACCCTAATCGTAAATTAATTTCAATTTGTCCGATCGAAAAAGCATTGAGATCATTGCATAATAAAAGATTTTAGGAAAAAGCAATATTTCATATAACAAAGAAAATCAGAGTTATTACAGAGCAATTCAGGGACACCCCCTAGCATTGGGGGGTTTGGCCTCTCATAGTTTTAAAAGAAATAACAAAATAAAAGTAAGACATTACAAGTGAATTGGATGACTACGATCTTCAATTGCTTCCGCTCATGAACAATCCTCGTTCTCCAAAACCCTTGATAGCATCAAACTTTAGCGTAAAATATTTTGTAATGTACAAGGTTCTTTCTAGGTTCTCAAAAACAAGTCTAAATAGCCCTAATTCACCCAGATCGATTGGAAATACCCAAAGTGTCCCCCACAACTTAATATAGGGAGAAAATATGGAAAAATTCAGAAAATCAGCGTCAAAGCTGACACGGGCCGTGTCAGCCAACACTGTCGGCCGTGTCAGCTTGCTGGATTTTATAACCAAAATTATTTCGATCATAACTTTTGATCCGTAAGTCTGTTTTTCTCCCCGTTCGAAGCATCGGAAAGCTAATGAAGAGAACTACAACATAGTTCAGACAAGGAACTTGGTTGCCCAATATTTTTCCATGTTTGTTGAATTTTAGGTCCAGGCATCCTCTGCTTAATTCCAAAAACTCTTCTAAATCCCCGAAACTTCCATTTTCTTCGCACGAGTCCTTTGGGCTTTTCCACTCAGACCTGGAACCATTGAAAACTACCAAACAAAAGCATAAAATGCAACATAATTGAAAATAAACAACAAATCATAAAATGAAAGAATAAAATACGACAAGTAAAATTGAATTGAAAAACAATGAAAAGACAAACAAAGTGCTACCGATTTTATGGATTGATGCCGAATAAGTGACGGAAACATAGTAGAAATGGTGACCGATCAGGGAATGCAAAACAGTACCACATGACATTGAAAATACAACACAAATCATGTATCATGTAGTCAAAGAAAGTGCAAGAATTAGCATGTTCAAACAAATATCAAGAACACACATAATTGCAAGAATTGATAAATCAGTCATTGAGTTAATGTAAAAATGCCTTAAACAGAGGTTTACAGCACTTAAAACATCCATAAATATCAAGTATATCAATTCATGGAAGTTAGATGAAGAAATAATGTCAAACAAGCTTGAAAAAGCTCAAAATTGGCCATTCTGTTCAGTGGTAACCAGTTACTGCATATCTGATGACTGGTTACTTGCTTAAAAAACTGCGTTTCTGATGAAATTTACACTGAGTGACCGGTTAGCAGATATGCTGTAACCGGTTACCACTGAGACAGTGGCAAAAATAATAGCAAAAACAGCTTTTAAAAAATGATTTTCAGCACATCATCACTTATGTCAAACACCACATGCTAGGGATGGAATTTGTGCACTAAAATTACATCATGCAAGGGAAAATAAACACAAATTACAAGCATTAATCATGGAGATTAAAGATCAAGCAATTGCTTGATAAATTAAACTGAAAACGATCGAAATTACGAAGTAAACACGCGGAAACGATCGAAACAGTGAGTAAAGTAAGATCTACCAACCTACAAGCCGGAGGTTTGGCTTGGTAATTGTTGTGAATGAAATGTAGAGAGAAAAAAGCCAAGAAAACCAGAGAATTCTGCTCTTACACTTCGAACCGTAGCGAAACCGAGCAAACTTTGACGAAAACTCCGAAATGCGAATTATCACCGAAGAAGCTTGCAGCAAACACTTGAGATGAATTCAAAAGCTTATTGATGTGTCCGCAAGTGCATGGAAATATCGAAGTAATATAAAAGATTGTCGAACCCACAGAGACCAATGTCAACCTACTGTAATCTATCGTTGCTTTGTAAAGCTAAGGCTAATGATAATTGATAAAAGGGAAACTAAGACTAGAAATAAAATAAAACTAAGAAAATATGATAATAAAGAGAGGTCGGAATATGGATTCCGCGTTCCTAAAGGACTTTGTAGAATTCGGGTACTGATTACAACTATAACTTAGTTCCGTAGAATATACCGACTTAAAAACTCTGCCTCACGCTCTCGCGGTATTAACTAAAGTCATGTTCCCTAATCCCAAGATTTTGCTCTCGCTCGCCCGGTAACTAGGAAATATATTTTGAAAGCTAATAATATCCTAAACGTATCTAAAGCGTTCTCGCTGTATTTAGATTTGTTTCCTAATTTCCACTATCCGGTTCACTCCTCACGCTCTCGCGTCTCGGCTTAAACCTTAATTTGCCTTTCACTCTCGTGACAAAACAATGTTAAATAACCTCTCACTCTCGTGACAAAGCTACTTAAATTAGACTTGGAAAGTAAAACCAAAACAAGCATATTTTCATAAATTCGCACCTATAATTTCTATGGAGTCCCGTCGGTAACAACGGTCCTCATACACCGGACTCAAGTTGCTTAGCCGGACATGTTACTAATTAAAAACGCATAAATCATTACGGTTACGATAAAGAACGACATGACAATTAAATTTGACAAACAAAGCAATAATGATAAATAATGCGATAAAAAGGAACCTGTAAATAATGCAAAAAGGAAAGCTGGAATTACTTCTAGAATAATGCAAAATAAACTTCGCGTACAATAACTGGAACTGAATTTGAAATAAATGAAACAACACCTAAGACTAATGGTGTGGTAGTTCCTCGATGTGAGAAACTACCACTTTTACATGGTAAACTGCCTAAAACTATGAAGGAATAAATTGCAAAAAAAACTTCCATCCTTCGGTAAAGCCAAGAAGAAGCCTATATATAGAGCGAAATTTCGTTTTGTAACTTCCATGGAGCATAAATGAGTGGTGGAGAAAGTGGGAGTAGTGGGAAGTTGGAGACTGGGTTGAGTGAGTTCAGGAGGAAATGTTGAACGTGCGTGACTGCATTGGTCTTCCGTGTCCACGTCTGTGTTCTGGACGTTATAACCATTTTGGGCGTGTGACAGTCGTGGTGAGTGTGACGAGTGTGGTAGCCTTTGGAATTGTGTGACGATCGTGATGAGTGTGTGACGGTCGTCACACACACCACTTTCCATTTTCTGCTTTTTTCTTAGTCATTTCTTCCTGTTTTCTTCTCATTTTTTCATGTCTTTCTACTTTGCTCCTTTTTAGCTTGGACAATGAAATACCTGCGAAAACACTAGAATACTCGCGGAATAATCGAAACTTAAACTGAAATAATGTAATTATTAGGTGTAAATCAAGGCAAATATATGATACATTTTTGTGTTATCAAACTCCCCCACACTTAAACCTTTGCTTGTCCTCAAGCAAACCATGACTCATAAGGAAAATAGTGCAAACGGATACTCGTCCTAGGCTACTAACTCTACTTTGGTTACGTTTGTATCGATAGGTACTTGCTCACACATTAAGGATATCGTAACAACACAATTCCGCTTTTGCGGTCATCAACCTCCCTCCTATACAAACCAATCTGAATCATGTCATTATACCTAAGCCTAACTCACTCATCATTCTTTCTTCCCTTTTCATTCTGGCACAATCACATTAAGCCCGTTATCCTTTCACACTCATGGTAGGATGGCCTGTTAGTGAATATGATCTCATTATCATCATTTTTTTTTTCTTTTTGCACATTGGGTTAAACATCAATAAAGAAGTTTGCACCGTTGGGTTAAATGATCGGGTGAGGATCACTTAACTTAGAAGGAGCATTTCTTTTCATTCATTCATTTTTTTCTTTTCTTAATTTACATTTTAAGCCTGAGATCATACACTTATTTGCATCGGCTTCCTACTTAGTGCGTGCTTAGGATGGTGCTGACTGCTAAATAAACTAATTAGGGACTACTAAAGGGGTGAGAACTTAAGGGTATGGCATAACAAGTACTCAAATCGATTTCCATAATTTAGAGGCTCACGGTGTTAAGACGATACCGATCTTGTAGAATTTTCCCAAGTCTCACAATCTAACCTCAATTTTGTATGTAACCTAAGATTTTCAAAAGAAACACTATTTTTAACTCAAAAAATTTCAAAATATTTGGTATGGCTCAAGAGAATGGGAAAATCGATAAACAACATAAAATCAGCATAAAGACTCGACAGCACATGCACAGACGGACGAAACATTTAAAACAGAAAAAAATTTAAAATCATGCTGGAAAACAGTAAACCTAACTAGAAAGCGGTAAATGTTCCTCCCCCACACTTAAACCAAACACTGTCCTCATTGTTTTGATAAAAGGTGGTAGAGGAAAGATAGAACCTGTATGAATGTCGTTGCGTGCTACCACAACCAAATTCGCGCTAATTCTTTCCTTGTCATCCCTGTCTTCGCTGGCCACTTCGACTCCGGTGTCTTGTACTACGAGTTATCTGAATTTGCTGAAACTTCATTTTCTTGAAACCGCTCATTATATTGCCTATTTTCGAAGGAAGTACCTGCAAAAATTGTTAGAAAAATACGGTGCGATGTGTGCAGGTGGAACCTGACCATGCAAAGAACAAGGAGGATGTAAGTTACGAACGGGAGAGACATGCTTTCTCCCACCATACTCGTCATTGGTGTCACCACCAGCAGCGACATTCGTAGGAATGTGCGTGGGCACCAACTCATCTTAAGGGATTGTCACCTAGAGATTTTTCGCCTAAATATGGCTGAGACGTGACAAGCGATACAATTCTTTATTTTCTGCAAACACAAAAAATAAAAGTAAAACATTAAATTAAAAACCCATGGGTTTCCTCCCACGCAGGGCTTTGTTTAATGTCGATAGCTCGACGGCTAATAATTTTTGGTTTCCATGGCCACTTGTCAAGCCATCTCACATATCCCTCACCTTTTCTTCTCTTCCTTCTGTGGGGTGGTTCATTCTTTTGAAATTGTGGTGGCGGTTCTGGATCTATCCTAAGTAATAGCTTTTCAATTTTGGGCTTAGTTATTTCATCCATCACCTCAAAGTTTAACCTTACCCTCTTAACAGTAATGCTATCCCTAGTTTCATGGTCCTCGAATATTCTCTTTTTATGCGTGACCTCAAACAAAGATGCATCGGTGTAGATATTTTCCAATACCTCCGCATACGTTTTGGATTGAGATTATACCTTTGGTAGGGTATATGGAGGAGGAACGACATTAGGTGCTTCCTTCGCTGCCTCTTTGACGACCTCCCTTTCAGGTGATCCCAGTGAATTTTTCTCAATCTCTACTTCTTCCTCACCAGAACTCTCCTCAACCTTAATATCACTCTCCTCAACCTCATTATCACTCTCCTCGGGATTCTCGATTTGTTTTTCATTAATGGTTGTTACAATATCCACATGCTCCTCAGTGGAGGGTCCTATAGGTGTCTGTGCAAGCTGGGAGATTTGAGTCTCCAATGCCTCAGTGTGAGTCGCGAGGGACTCGACTATTGTGTTTATCTGCCTAAGGTTTTCATAAGTATCAAGATGTTGTCTTCTAAGCTCTTCATTCTGGAGAGTTTGTGTCTCCGCAAAGTGCTCCATCATGGATTCTAGCCTCAAATTAGTTGTTGTTTCAATGAAATCCTCCATTAATGTTTCGAGGTTGGAATTAACGGATTCTTGTGGTTCCTCAAAATATTGGGAGTGGTAATTTGGGTGGAAATGAGTTAGTGTCGCGTTGAAATCCTCCATTAGTATTTCGAGATTGGAATTATGTGATTCTCGCGGTTCCTCGAAATTTTGGGAATGGTAATCATAGGAAAAAATTGGTTGCGGTTCCTCAAAATATTGGGAGTATTGCGGTTGGTAATTGTAGAGAAAATTTGGGCGCGGCTCCTCAAGATATTATGAGTGGTTATCATAGAGAAAATTTGGGTGATACATGGTTTTAAAATTTTTAATTTTATTATTATTATTATTATTATTTTTTTATGGGAGTGCCTTAGTCTATACGGTTCAACAACAGAATAACAATATTGACTGTTGGTCCCTGACAACGGCGCCAAAAACTTGATGCCTCCGCAAGTGCACGGAAATATCGAAGTAATATAAAAGATTGTCGAACCCACAGAGACCAATGTCAACCTACTGTAATCTATCGTTGCTTTGTAAAGCTAAGGCTAATGATAATTGATAAAAGGGAAACTAAGACTAGAAATAAAATAAAACTAAGAAAATATGATAATAAAGAGAGGTCGGAATATGGATTCCGCGTTCCTAAAGGACTTTGTAGAATTCGGGTACTGATTACAACTATAACTTAGTTCCGTAGAATATACCGACTTAAAAACTCTGCCTCACGCTCTCGCGGTATTAACTAAAGTCATGTTCCCTAATCCCAAGATTTTGCTCTCGCTCGCCCGGTAACTAGGAAATATATTTTGAAAGCTAATAATATCCTAAACGTATCTAAAGCGCTCTCGCTGTATTTAGATTTGTTTCCTAATTTCCACTATCCGGTTCACTCCTCACGCTCTCGCGTCTCGGCTTAAACCTTAATTTGCCTTTCACTCTCGTGACAAAACAATGTTAAATAACCTCTCACTCTCGTGACAAAGCTACTTAAGTTAGACTTGGAAAGTAAAACCAAAACAAGCATATTTTCATAAATTGGCACCTATAATTTCTACGGAGTCCCGTCGGTAACAACGGTCCTCATACACCGGACTCAAGTTGCTTAGCTGGACATGTTACTAATTAAAAACGCATAAATCATTACGGTTACGATAAAGAACGACATGACAATTAAATTTGACAAACAAAGCAATAATGATAAATAATGCGATAAAAAGGAACCTGTAAATAATGCAAAAAGGAAAGCTGGAATTACTTCTGGAATAATGCAAAATAAACTTCGCATACAATAACTGGAACTGAATTTGAAATAAATGAAACAACACCTAAGACTAATGGTGTGGTAGTTCCTCGATGTGAGAAACTACCACTTTTACATGGTAAACTGCCTAAAACTATGAAGGAATAAATTGCAAAAAAAGCTTCCATCCTTCGGTAAAGCCAAGAAGAAGCCTATATATAGAGCGAAATTTCGTTTTGTAACTTCCATGGAGTATAAATGAGTGGTGGAGAAAGTGGGAGTAGTGGGAAGTTGGAGACTGGGTTGAGTGAGTTCAGGAGGAAATGTTGAACGTGCGTGACTGCATTGGTCTTCCGTGTCCACGTCTGTGTTCTGGACGTTATAACCATTTTGGACGTGTGACGGTCGTGGTGAGTGTGACGAGCGTGGTAGCCTTTGGAATTGTGTGACGGTCGTGGTGAGTGTGTGACGGTCGTCACACACACCACTTTCCATTTTCTGCTTTGTTTCTTAGTCATTTCTTCCTGTTTTCTTCTCATTTTTTCATGTCTTTCTACTTTGCTCCTTTTTAGCTTGGACAATGAAGTACCTGTGAAAACACTAGAATACTCGCGGAATAATCGAAACTTAAGCTGAAATAACGTAATTATTAGATGTAAATCAAGGCAAATATATGATACGTTTTCGTGTTATCACTTATAGAACTCAATAAACTCAAGTATAATTGTAAAATGATGAAGATAATCAAAGAAAACCAGAGATTCCTCAATTACACTTTGAATCGTAGCGAAACCGAGCAAACTTCGACGAAAACTCCAAAATGAGAATTATCACCGAAGAATCTTGAAGTGATCACTTGAAATGAATCCAAAAGCTATTGAAACTCCACAAAATTCAGTAGAATGGAAAGATCATGAAGGGTAAGCTCAAGAAAAAGCACTTTCAAGGTGAAAGTAGCTTTTCATCTATGGTGAATTAAGAGCTTTAGTGAGGTTTGGTGAAGAAGATGAAGAGGAATGTGTAGAAGTTGCAGAAAAATGCAGAGGAGAATGAGAGAATTGAGAGTGAAGAAAGTGTGAATTTGTGTGAATGATTGTGGAGGAGTTGCAAAATGGTGAAGCTCGGCTTATATAGAGTTTAGGTATGGAGTGTAAGAGGTTTGGAACGTGGTTAGGAGCTAGCTTCGGGTGGTTTGGAATTAGGCTAAGAGTTAGTTACACTTAACTCACCGAGTCAAGGCGGTTAACTCGGTTAGTTAGGATCAACTCGGTAACAATCCCAATGCAAGCTTCCACATCCAAAGGTTGATATACTTGTAAATTAAGTAACATGGTGCTCTTAATTTAAAGTGATGCATTGAATAAATGTAAGGGAAATGTCTTGAATGGTCTTGAATTGTCTAGAATGTTCCACATGCTTCTAGAACTATGTAGAATCCAAGAACAAAGTGAGTGCAGAGTTTTTTGTCCCAATAATGCAGCAGAATCTGCAACTTTGTACGTGGTAACTGGTTACTGCATATGTGATAACCGGTTACTTGCTTGAAAAATGTAGTTTTTGGTGAAAAATACACTGAGTAACCGGTTATCAGATATGCTGTAACCGGTTACTTCAGCCAAACTTTCCCAAATTTTCTTGGAAAACGATGCTGAAGTCCTGGTTTTGGTTTTCTACCTCTTGTTTTGATGAGTAAGCATGGAAACCCTTATTTTGAGCTTGTTTTGATGATGTAATGATCTTGTGAGTGTCATACCCCAAATTTTGACCACTAAGATTTCCCATCATTGTGCAAATCATCATCACAATATGGAGGAACCATCATACTTCATCTGTCTCCCGAAAGATGGGTGAGCATCCACTACAGTCAAAATTTGGGTTTCAAGCCCTCTCAGAGCCTTAGACAAAGGATCAATCAAGGAATGACATGATCTTCAACTTGTCTAAACCTCTCAAACATCCACAATGGATCAAAAGGACTCCCACTTCAAGGATCAAGCACAAGGCTGCTCCCTTCTAGGTGGATTAAGTCTCAAGATCGACAGTGTCACCAAATTAGGGTTTTGGTCGACCAGGGCCTCCAGATGGAAAATTTTCATCTGGGCACAAGCCAATGATCCAAAACATAACCTAATATACTTCATGGAACCTCATGGATCCAATCATCAAGTCAATTTGACCTCAGGGGATGCATTCATCAAAAATCAGGAATTAGGGTTTCTTGACCTAATTCACCCCTAAGTTGACTTTTAGGGCAAATCATGAGCCAAGACCTCAAGAGAGGGTTTGAGGGTCTCTAATGAACTATATTGATCCATTTGCAACAATGGATTAATCCAAGAAGCTTGAGCAATAAGTCTCAATTTCATCTGCACCACAATTAGGGTTTTAAGGGAAAAGTCAACTGTAACTTTGACTTTTGACCAGGACATGCCCCCAAACCCTAGGACATGCATCAATATACCCTATGACACCCATGGAAAATGTCCATCAAGTTTGATTTAGGTCAAGGACATGATTTCCTGAAGAGTTGTACAGTTTAGAATTCATCTGATAAAAAGTCAACTATGCACAAAAGTCAACTTTGACTTTTTGAGATTTTTCACCAAAATGGATTTTTAACCCTAAAATGTTGTTAATGTATGATTTGAATCATCATTCATCAAGAAAAATCAAGAAAAGTTGGGTAACTTGTAAAAGGGGTAACCATAAAAAACTTAGAAAATTTTCTAAGTTAAAAATAAAGTGGCTAGGGTACTAACTTTGGAGGGTCATAACTCCTAAACCACAAAGCCATTTTCTTCCATCCAAAGCTTGATTTGTAGATCTCATTGCCCTCTACAAAAACTTCAACTAGATCTAATTCCAACTCCTCATGGATTTTGAGTTATGAAGTGATCAAAATCAAGAAAAGTCACTTTGTTCCAACACTTAGTGAAAATTTCACTAAGTCAGATTTTGCCTTACTTTTTGCCAAATGTAGGGGGATTTTTCACTTGGATTCAAAAGAAATCAAAACCAAACATGTTCAAATAGTTATTGTATCATGTAAGGGCTTTCCAAAATGGCCAAGAACATTACCAAATTCCATTTGAGTCATGAGATATGACATTGGAAAGTTGCATTGCTGAAATCTGCCAAGGCAAGGCAGAATTTGCATTTTTGCTCGATTTGCCAAAATCAGCCAAATCCAAATGCTCCTATCCACTTGGACACCTCAGAGGATTGAATCTAAAGGGGACAATCACTGAGCCAAGCCTCCAAAGTCTTTGGAACAAGAAATAGCATGTTGAACCTAGAATGGCCAAAATAGGGACAAGACTCCAATTTTGGATTGGAGCATTCAATGGAAGCATCAAGGTGGCATGGACTGAGCCATTTGCAACTAAATTCAGTCAAGACTTATCCAAGACCAAGGGAACCACAACCCTGTGCCCTAACCTCTAGTCAATGGCTAGAGGAGACTTGCATTTCCATTGGCCAACATTGAACAAACACCTGCTGGAGTTGCCATTCACTATTCCTTACAAAACAAACTTGCTCTAATATAAATAGAGCTCAATTGTGATCAGTTTGAGTACACCAAAGCCATCAAACAGATGCTTTCCTCAAAATCTCTTCTTTCACTCCAATTTTGCCTTCTAAGGCAAGTCACTATCAGGTTTTGAGTTTGAGAGCTTTTCCAATCAAACCAATCACACACACACCTCACAGACATCATATAGAAGTGATCCAAACACTCACATAACATCTAGAACACGGATTTCACAAAATCACCAGCCAATTGCTCAAGTTCTTGACAGATTTGCAGTTGGGGTACCATCTCAAGTTCCAAATCATTTCAATCCATTCCAAGCATTCATACACACTCCATGGCACCTAGGGAAGCTAACCAGATCATTGGAACCTAGCTGTAACACCTCCAACACAAATCACGATCACCAGCTGCAAGTGGTAAGCATGAGCTCTTCTAACTCTATGATCCATGCAATTTTTGCTGCACAATAATTTGGCCATATGTTCATAATCATGCATGGAATGTTTTCCCTCAATTAGTTGCATTGTTTGAATCGTGTATTAAAAATCCTAGCCTTCATGCAGAAATTAGGGTTCTTGAGGATTTTTCATGATTTCTTGTTATATGTTTAATTTAAATGAAATTAAATACCATAGACATGATCGTGAGGTTGAAACGAGTTGATTGGTATGTGGATTGCATGATATGATCAAGTATTCAGTGAGATTGGAGAGAAAATGCAAATCTGGGAAAACCCAGAACACGCGCGTGTTCTTGGGTGTTCTTGGCGCCATTTTTTGAATATTTGAATATTTGAATTTTGTGATTTTATTTAATTGATTCAAAAATTAATTTCTCTCTGAGTTTTAATGATTTTGAGTTGATTCTTTTTTTAATAATTCACAAAAATGTTGAAATATTTTATTTTCACAAAAAATCCCAAAAATATTATTTATTTCATATCATTGATATTTTTGCAAAGAATTAATGTTTTAATTGTTTTTAACACTTAAAATATTTTTTCCACCTTGATTTTGCAACTTTTAATGCTTTCTAATTATTTTGGAGGTCAATACTTAATTTTTGAAGCATTAATCCAAGATCACAATTTGTTTTCCATATGTTAAACAATTTTAATCACTTTAATTGAATTTTTATTCAAATTAAATACATTTTTGAAAATAAATTAGGGTTTTTGGATTAATTCAACCCTCATAAATCATTTTCAAAACTTTTTGGGCCTCTAATAGAGTGTAAGACCCAATCCTTTTTTGACCAAACCATTTTTGGGCCTCAGTGTATTGTATAAGTCCCGATACTGTAAAAAACAAACGACGCGATCGTCCCCTTTTGAAAAATAACCTTTTGGGCCTCTCCTTGAGCTATAAGACCCATTCAAAACCTTTTGGGCCTCTAATAGAGTGTAAGACCCAACCCCCTTTTAACCAAAAACAAATTTGGGCCTCAGATATTGTATAAGCCCATCTGCGTTAAAAGAAAACCTCGGCGCGATCGCCATTGTTAAACGAAAAATCAATTGGGCCTACCCTCGTGTTATAAGCCCCACTCTTTTTCTTTAAACCTTTTGGGCCTCTTGAGAGAGTGTAAGACCCATCCCTTTGTACAGAAAACAATTTTTGGACCACAGTCACTTGTATAAGTCCCTCTGTACAAATTCAAATAGTGCGCTCACTGATAAAACCCTGGGCCTCTCCTTGAGCTGTAAGCCCCAAATCTTTCTTTTTCAAAGCACTTTCTCCTTTGATTTTGAATATACTGTTGTTTTCAATCTTTCTTTGTTGAACAACTAACCAAACAACATGGAAGCTCTACAACCGAGTAAGTGGTTATTGCTTTCATTTACCGCTTTCATATACATATAACTGTATTGTGGGGCTGTTTCACTGTAAGTCTTCTTTCATAAACTCATATCAACTGTGTAATAATAGTATAGATATTTAGAGTTTCCCCGGCAACTACGTCTAGAACTAGGTGACGCCGTTTCGTTTATTCATAGAAATAGACAACTAGATCCCCAATAGGATCACCAGATACAGTCTTCTCTTCGGCTGTCCTCATTAGGAATTGTCAAGAAACTCTACTCCCAGAGATGAATGTATTCTCCGTGAATGGCATCTTTGAGTTTCTTCCAAATTCTCGAACTTTCCTGACTTGATCTATTCCTTGTGAATAGCTTACCTTGAATTTCTCGGGGTTTGGGGACCCACGGGCTTCTTAAAAGCATCGGCCTCCTCTTGGGCATCGTACAAGGACCCACAGGCTTCCTAAAAGCAACCCCGCCTCCTCTTGGGCTTAGTACAAGGACCCTACGGCTTCTTAGAAGTATTCACAACCTCCTCTTAGGCTTCGTATAATGATCTCTTCCTCCGGGAATAATAGCCTCCTCTTGGGCATCGTACAAGGACCCGTCGGCTTCTTAAAAAGTTTCCAGCCTCCTCTTGGGCTTCGTACAAATTGTAACGACGACCTCCTAGAGGTATAGGAACAGAAATTAGTCATCGGCATATAACAGTTCTTTCGTAGAGTCTACTACTGTTTCTCAAAGCATAGTACAAAAGATGAAACTCTAGACTTGGACAGTCTAATATCCTTGAGTCTCAAAGACAATCTCAAGCACCCTTCAAGAATAGGAAGAAAACCCGTAGACTCGGACAGTCTCAATACCCTTCAGATTTCCCACTTCCTTAAAGAACAGGAATAACCCGGATCCTTGAATCAAATCCTTGAGTACAGTGTTGCTCATATAAGAACTGATTTTCTCTTTAAAAATCAGTATACTGGACCTGTCACTTAACTGAACAGTCACCATAGCCTCCTCTTAGGCTTTGTATAATGATCCTTCTCCCGTAAAGTTAGCCTCTCTCTTGGGCTTTGTACAATGATTCTCCCCAGCGGAGTCAAACAACGTTTAGCCTCTTTCTCGGGCTTTGTACGAGACACATAAGAGACTCCCTCGTTGAGTCAATCACCCCTTTCGCCTCCATCTCGGGCTTTATACGAGATACAAAAAGGTTCTTATTGAGCCAAACAAACAACAGCCTCCATCTCGGGCTTCGTACGAGATACAAAAAACTCTCTTGTTGAGTCAAATAGCCTTCATCTCGAGCTTTATACGAAATACCAAAAGACTCCATCGTCGAGTCAAAACCTTTTAGCCTTTCTCTCGGGCTTTGTACGAGATACATATTAGCCTCCTCTTAGGCTTTGTATAAGAAAACCACTGGTTGATCCAATCAACCTTTTAGCATCAAAGTTGTGCCTCGTTCACAGTATACAAACATCAACAACTCCTTCCCTTTCATCTAATCGCTGTAAGCGGCAAGCCTCTGGATCATCTATATCCACGCCACTGTCCCTCTTTTAGCATGAGAAATTCCTAAGGAAAGATAGCATTGCTCTACACTGAGTTAAAGTCTTCTCCTTCAGGTTAAAATCCCCTATAAAGGAAATTATGGCATTGTCGGATTCACACATCCCGATTAAAGTAATCCTCCTTTACAGTCAGTCACCCAACAGTTGTGACATACAACCCCCTCTTTAGAGATGACAAATTCTCTCTAAAAGTCAAAACCTTTTAGCTTCATATCTTGGGCTTTGAACAAGATACAAATAAACCTTTCAGCTTCACATCTTGGGCTTTGAACAAGATATAAATCACCTTTCGCTTCACGTCTTGGGCTTTGAACAAGACACCAAAAACAACCATTTCCTCCCATAGAATAGGAGGAACTACGAACGCTCTGATTTCCCTGTTTCGGTAAACGGGAATACGTAGGCATAAGATTGAAAGAAAAATCTTAGCGAGCACACTAAACAAAAAACCCAAAACCCCATACTCTCATCTATCAAAAGCATCAGTCCTAACATCCTAATCCTCGTTCCCCGCCAGAAAATCCAAGAAAGAGAGAAAACCGTATTGGCGAAAATACAAATAACCAGTACAAAGGCCCCCCACATTGATAGCATTCGTAACCTAATAGACCGCTGTTTAAACTCAGTATGCAAAGCAGGGTTAATTGGAGACATCTATTTCCCTTCCTTTATCAGTTTTAATAGGATAAAAAATGAATCGATCTGTAGTAAACTCAACCACAGAGAGCGACCAGCGCTTAAGAACCGCGTCCAAAATCGCTCGCTACAGAAAAATGGCGCCCACCGTGGGGCCCGTCTCTGTTTTTCTTCTTCCTTTTCACCTCTTGTGTGTAAACCACAGATTGGGGCTTCCGCCGGGGAACCCATTTCTGTCAGGAACTTAGGATTCATTGCTTTAAAGGTCTAAGATGTTTAGGACAAATATATATACTGCTTTTCCTAATTGCTATACGTGTTTATTTTTCTGCTAATGGGAATGCGTGTGATGCCGCATGTGGAAAGATCGAGTATACACTTAAGATAAGTGATGGCGACGAGGTCGACCATCAACCTCAGTGGAGGCTGACCAATGCAACCCATTCTCTCACCTAGACAATGGGCCGATTGTTAAGTCTGAGAAGCTGAGGAGCCAAACCCTTTCGTAGTGCAGAAACTATCGGGAATAGTTGTTACGCGATACTACCCTCATTTGAGGCTGGTGATCTATTCTCGGTGAATGGCACTTACTCTAAGATTGCTCTACAACTCGCTGGCGATCCGCTTGTTGTTTTGCTTTCCTGGGAGGAGCTGATGATAATGAGTACAGGTACAAAAATCACCCTAGTATAAACCTTTGGGGATGGGTAGAGCCTTGACTTCATGACAACGACCCTTTAACCCCATGTTTTTTCTATGTTTTTGTGTGCTGCATTCATGCATTCATTTAAAAAAACATTAAAACATTCAAAAAATTCTTCTCTTCTAGTCTCTCTGTTTTTCAAATTAAACGAAGACTGTGATTGCAAATATCAGAGAAAAGGATTGCACTAATGGATTTCGGTAGAAGGAGAACTCATAGTTACACCTTCAAGGTTCCAAAGCTAGAGGATTTGAGAAGGTTAGCGAGGATGATCACTAACCCTGAGGCTTTCAGAGCCAAGCACGGAGGTTTGCTACCACTGTAAGAGTCCATGTGATTGAGGGAATCATGGATGCGCTCATTCAGTTTTATGATCCGGTTTATCACTGTTTCACATTCCCGGATTACCAGCTCGTACCAACGCTGGAGGAGTATTCTTATCTGATTGATCTACACATTACAGATCGAGCTCCATTTTCTGAACTCGAAGAAATTCCAAAGAATCTGACCATTGCAAGAGCAATTCATTTGGACGAGTCTGAGGTCAGGACTCACTTAACTACCAAGGGTGGCATCCAAGGTTTGCCAGCCCAGTTTCTAACAAAGAAAGCCCTTTATTTTTCCAGTATAGGAAACGTGACTGCTTTTGAAAGCATCTTTGTCTTGCTCACCTACGGGTTATTTTTGTTTCCCAACATTAATAACTTCGTCGATATCAACTCCATTAAGGTTTTTCTCATTGGAAATCCTGTGCCGACTTTGCTCGCAGATGCGTATCATTCTGTACACTTGGGAAATTTGTACAGCAGAGGGGAGATCACTTGTTGTGTACCTCTTCTTTACAAATGGTTTATCTCTCACTTGCCCAAGTCTGCTGCTTTTTGGGATTGTAAGAGTGCCTTACGTTGGTCGCAGAAGATCATGTCCCTTACCAACTCTGATATAGATTGGTGTAATAGGATCTATGATGGAATCAAGATCATTGACCGTTGTGGAAACTTCCCCAACGTGCCCCTTATACGAACTAAGGGAGGAATCAATTACCATCCAGTTCTCGTTCAGCGTCAATTTGGATACCCGATGAGACACGTCCCACGGGGTGTTCATCTGGAAGGTCTTTTCTTCAAGGAAGGAGAAAACGATAGAGCACTAAAGACGGAAATAGTACACGGTTGGAAACATGTTCATAAGAAAGGACGAGAGTCTCTGGGAAAACCGGACTGTGTCTCGGTGGAGCCTTATCTCCATTGGGTACAAACTAGAGCTCTCAAGCTGAAGATGCCTTATCCTCGTTACGGAATCCTTCCGCCGAGGGAATCTATCATGTACTTCATGACGGAAACTGAAAAGCTTCAGGTTACTCTCAACAAAGTTCAAAAGGAGTGAAGGTCTTGGAAGAACAAGTACCGCACCCTTGACGTAGAGTGCATCAAAATACAATAATTACTAAAAGAGAAAGATGCTCTGATTGAAATTTTGGAGCAACATGCTGTAGAGAATCAAGATGACCAAAGGAATTTGCTCGCTCCTTTCACCTGGCAAAGGAATGACAACCCGACAACGGCCCAAGAGCCCCGGTCAAAGAAAAGGAAGATACCAGAATCAGCACCCGATTTCTCTTCGGAGAGGACTCGGGACCCATTAGCTTAGGTTTCCGTTTCTGCACTTTGTAATCTACTGTATTTTCGTTTCTGCAATCCTTTGAATTTCAATAAAAAAAGGGGTTTCCCCACCGTTTGATATTTGCAATCTAATTGTCGAAGTTTATTTTGATTAAACCTTAAACAATTAATATAATCATTGCATTCATCATTCTCACATCGCGTATTCTTCTTACCTACGAATCTCACGTTTGTGTCTCGGTTCTAGAGTCAAACTATCTCATTCGTATAATACTCGGGCCAATCGTCAAAAAAAGATGGATGATCTTGAGGAAGAAAACAGAGAGTTGAAAGAAGAGATCGACACTCTGAGAGAGGATATGAGAAAGCTTCATAACGACATGCAAGCCATGGCAGAAGCTCAGCTACAAAGAACTGTGATCTCAGAGATCACCTCAACGCCCATAGTGGAGAAGTATGATCCTAGGTATCAAATGCCGAAAGATCGTCCTTGGGGCATGCCTGTTACAAACATCGGGGAATCACAACAAAATCTGCTGGGCCTAAAGGTTACAAACTTCGGGAAAGCGAAGATGCCAGGGGCATACTGAAGACTCCTGAAGGTTACAAACTTTGGTAAACGCCAAGACTCACTACCGTAGTCACGGTACCACCCCCTGTGGTGCACACTGTCCCAGAAGGACAGATTCCACAGATACCTTATGGTAAGAAGGAAACTATGTTTGACCGAATGGAGGAATTCCAGGAGCAGTTCTTGGAAATGCAGAAGGAACTGCAAGCCATTCGCGGTCAGGATCTATTTAGAAAGGACGCTGCAGATCTCTGCTTGGTCCCGAATGTGAAAGTTCCGCACAAGTTCCAAGTGCCCGACTTTGAAAAGTACAAGGGTAACTCTTGCCCTCAAAGCCATCTGGTGATGTACGCCCGGCGGATGTCAGCTCAGACGGAAAATCAGGACCTACTGATTCACTACTTTCAAGATAGTTTAACCGGTGCCGCACTCAAATGGTACATGGGTTTAAACCGTGCCACGATCAGCACATTCAGAGATCTTGGCACTGCCTTCGTCCAACAATACAAATACAATTTGGACATGGCACCCGACAGAGATCAACTCAGATCGATGTCGCAAAAGGATAAGGAAACCTTTAAGGAGTACGCTCAAAGGTGGCGTGAGATTGCCGCTCAAATTTGTCCGCCTCTTGAGGAAAAAGAGATGACAAAGATCTTCTTAAAGACCTTAAGCTCATTTTACTATGACCGAATGGTTGCCAGTGCGCCCAGTGATTTCACCAAAATGGTCGGCATGGGCGTACGTCTTGAGGAAGCCGTCCGAGAAGGACGTTTGGTAAAAGACACTGGATCGACGAGCGGTACTAAAAAATACGGTAGTGCTCTCCCTAAGAAAAAAGAGCAAGATATTGGGAATATCTCTCTCGGAAAGCAAAGGCGACGTTATCAACCGGTAGCAGCTGTGACTCTGGTTATCAACCCTGCGTCTATCCCTACGTATCAACCTCAGGTTGCGCAGAGCCGACCTGATCAGCAAAGGACACAACAGCCTCTTCAGCAGGCTCGTCCTCCATATAACAACAGCCGTACAACACGGCCACCAGGGTTTGATCCTATACCCGTGTTGTACGCAGAGCTGTTTCCATTACTACTGGCTAAGGGGCATATTCACACTAAATCTCCTCTTACAGTACTAGAAAATCCTCCTTTTTGGTTTAAGGTGGATCAAACTTGCCCTTACCATCAAGGAGGTTCAGGGCATAACATAGAGACTTGTCTCAATTTCAAGTCCGACGTGCAAAAACTTGTTAGGAGCGGGTTCTTATCCTTAAAGGATACGAATCCTAATGTTCTCACGAACCCGCTGCCTCAACATGAGAAGGCCGCAGTCAATTTGATAGAAGGAGAGACTAACGATGTCTATCAAATTCACGATATACTCTTGTTGAAAACCAATCTGGTCAAGATGCATTGTAGACTGAGTGGATATGGCCATGTGCCACCTCATAACTATCACCAGTGTGATATCTGCTCTAAAGACAACCAAGGATGTTCTGTGGTGCAAGCAGCTCTGCAGGAACAGATGGATCTCGGATGGATCCAAGAGCACCGAGTTCGTGGAGTTAACATGGTCTACATGAATTCCAACGTCATTCAGAACCACGACATCCGTGCAATGAATGTCAATCTGGTGGCAATGCACTCAAGGCAAAGCCAGTATCATAATCTGCCGCGGCACGATTACGGTTCCTGTCTGACTTGCTCGGTAAACAAACAGGGATGCTCTTTCATACAGGAGGCCCTCCAGCGTCAGATGGATCTTGGATGGATCCAAGACTACCATGATAGGAACTCCTATCAAATCAACATGGTTTAGATCTTTGATATTCGCGTGATGAATACCAACCTGATAGAGTTACATGCTGAGCAGGTCCGACTCGGATTCTTAACATCACACGACTATCAAAGCTGTAAAGCAGGTTGCGAAAACGATCGAGGTTGTACCCTTGTCCAGGAGGCACTTCAGCACTTGTTAAATCACTGGTGGATGCCAATTTATATGGATGAAGATACTCAGTAAATTAGTATCAGTAACAGGAATCCTACTCGGCGTCAGAGTCAGGGTGTCCGATCTGTGGAAGCTAACCTAGTGAGGTTACATTATATTCAAAGTGGGCGTGGATAGGTGCCACCACACAATTATGACCGTTGTAGCGTCTGTTCGGAAAGTAACCAAGGGTGTTACCTTGTGAGAGCAGCTCTTCAGGGTCAGGTGGATCGTGGAGAGATTCGCCCATATCCGGGTTCTGGACCCATCAACTGGATGCCAAACTACCTTGCCGATCAAGTTGAGGATGTTGTCACGATCTCTGGTCATCACAGGACCAGGGATGTTTTTGCCATTATCCCTCTACTTGACGAATCTAAAGTTCCCAACCCAGAACAGATCGAGATTACTTATGATGGTCAGAGAAATCAGAATGTTCCCATAGTCATCTATCTGTCGGGACCACTACCGTATGAATCAACTAAGGCTATCCCTTACAAATACGGTGCAACAATAGTTGAAAATGGAAAGGAAATTCCATTACCCTCCGTCGTGAACATTGCAGACATCAGTCGTGTAACACAGAGTGGTCGGATCTTCAACCGAGGAGTTGGAGAACCTAACAAGGAAAAGGAACTTCAGACAGAAGCTCCTGATCCACCAGTCGGTCAATCCAGTAATCCCGACCTTTTGAAAAATAATTATGAGATGTTGAAGCTCATCCAAAGGAGTGAATACAACATTGTCGATCAACTGTTACAAACTCCTTCAAAGATCTCGGTATTATCGCTGTTACTCAGTTCAGAAGCCCACAGGGAGGCTCTACAGAAAGTCTTGGAGCAAGCCTTTGTAGAACAGGATGTAACAATCAGACAGTTTGATAGTATTGTCTCTAACATCACTTCCTGCAATAATTTGGGATTTAGTGATGAGGAATTACCCGAAGAGGGTCGCCGTCATAACATGGCGCTCAATATTACAGTTAATTGCCAGGACGATGCTTTAGCCAGCGTACTGGTAGACACAGGGTCAGCCCTGAATGTTATGCCGAAGTCTACTTTGATGCAATTATCATTCAAAGGCCCTCCGATGAGAATCAGCGAGGTCGTCGTCAAAGCGTTCGACGGATCCAGAAAAACAGTTATCGGCGAAGTTGATCTTCCCATAACTATCGGTCCTCACACTTTCCAAGTCACTTTCCAGGTCATGGACATCCGGGCAACGTACAGTTGTCTATTAGGAAGACCTTGGATACATCAGGCTAGAGCGGTTACTTCAACCCTCCACCAAAAGCTAAAGTTCGTCAAGAACGATCAACTTGTCACGGTCTGTAGGGAACAAGCCTTGCTTGTAAGCAACTTGTCATCATCTACTGGCATAGAACCCGAGGAGGTTATTGGAACTCAGTTCCAAGCACTGTCGGTAAGCAAGAATAATCAGTTCAAAGGAGGAATCCCGATTTCCTCATACAAAGATGCTATCAAAGCGGTCGAGAGTACCAATATAATAGGATGGGGACAACTTGTCATTCCTATTGACAATAAAACAAAGAAGGGTCTTGGGTTTTCTGCAACCTGTGCCCAGACAGCTGCCAACGATGAAAGTCTTCATCCACTTCAAAACTTCATCCACATTGGAGGTTTCCTTCACCCGGTGTCTCAAGCAGTACATGCTATCAATGAGGAAGATCCCTCTGACACAGATGAAGAATGGAAGTCCTATCTTAATAAGGACGGTTATATGTCTCAGGAAGAGGTGCCTATACCATTTTGCTATCCCGCACAGAGTCCGAGATTTATACCAAGGTCAGATGTCGAAATGATATACGGGGATTGTGATCCGCAAGGATGCCGTGCTCCGCCAAATTCATTAGAGGAGGACACTCCGATGAAAGACAACTTTGACCATAATTACTATGGCCCAATGGATGGTCTGCCAATGTGGCAACCTTACCCAAGAAACTTGGGGCCGGAAAGTCAGTCGAGTAATGAAACTCAGCTGAGTATCATTGAACAGAATACCTGGGTCCCCACCATGTCATGGGATCAACACTCAGGTTATTCAGAAACTACTCAACTTGAAGATGAATTCGCAACATTTGCAGGACTTGAATTCATCAACTATGTTTTTCCTGAGGTTAACGTCATCGAGAGAGATGACTCCTCCAGTTCTAGAGAAGTTTGGGACACCTTGGGACAACCAAGTGGAAAATACGACTTCATGGTCAAATACACCGCTCCCGAAAACTCTCGTATCAGGCTCGAAGATATCCAGCCTACTGGATGGGGAGATACAGCTAAGAGCATAAATGCTATGCAAAATGCAACAGAGGAATCCTCCTACGACAACTCTGCCTGGGAGACAGATTCCAATGATCCTGCTCCACAAGAAATCAGCGTTATTTCTGAAGACAAATCAAGGAAGGTGCCAGACTTTGTGATTCACCGAGGAGTTCGCCGTCAATGGGTTGCTGTTGATGCTCCGAAGGTCGTTCATCAGTCAAAGTAATTGCCATCTTTTAACCTTTCACCCTGCCCAGGTGAAACGGATGTTTTGATATGGCTCACTTTCTGTAAATTTCCCTCTTCGCTTTGCCCGAAGCGACAGAGTTTTGTTTTATAGGGTTGTAGTTTCAAGATTCGACTTGTTCATTAATAAAATAACGTCGTTCTGTAATTTCTGCATTAATTGCTGTTTTCTCTTTTTGCTTTTTTAGAAAATGGTAATCCTAAAAAACAATTAAAAATAAAAACAAGCAGTAATAAAAAAATACACTGCACACACTGTCGCTCCCGAAAAGATTCGCATCCAACGGTACAAACGCGAGAGTGGCGCAAAAGACGCAGAGTCGCCAGCAAAGTGTATTTATCCCAAGAGAGGGAAAGGAAACACTGCGTAAACCTGGAAGAAGGGAAAAAGCATGGTCACGCGACCAAGAGAACGGGTACGTGAGTCGGTTACGCGAAGGGAAGGTGTTAGCACCCAACACGTCCATCGTACTCGATGGGATCCACGCTTGCTGTCTGCATCAAAGGGTGTCGTCGACTGGAACTCCACTGCTACTGGACCGGCAAAAGAACGAGAACAGAAAGAAACGAAGAACAAATGGAGGGAAAATAAAATAAGTGCTCGCATGGGCCCTACCCCACTGCCTACGTATCTCATCGGGAGCATGAGAATCAGAGCGACGTAGTTCCCCTCACTAGGGGTGGATTATGTTTTTTAGGGAACAGCTTACGTTCTAGCTCAGGTGTTGCAGCTCGCTGAATCGAGACTTAGGCGTTACCGTCTTGCAAGAGAACGGGTAGGAGCGCGTTCGTACGCTGAGAGTGAGTGAGATGAGAAAAGAATTTCCGAAGGAAAGACGTTATTGTTTGTTTTGAGTTTTTTAGACAGAAGTGTTTTTTAGTTAGCTTGTAACTTGCATTGCACCAGAGTCTATCGTGCGGGAACGAGTGAATCGCATGGTCGCCCCCAAATGGAACGTATGCTAAACACTCTAGAAGAGGAGGGGGGACCCCTCGTTCTTCATTTCCTACATTTAAGGCTCGGACGCAATACTCGTCAACTTTTATTACGTGTTTTGAAGAAGTTTTGAGATGAGAAGAGAGAAGACACAAAGGAAACTCTAAAGGGATACTAAGAGTCCTAATGTTATCATGCATGGAGATCCTAGGGTTAGTGAAGTTTAGGAGAGAAGCAACTACCTAAGACCTAATGCTAATCCTACTCCAACCTTAATCAGAAATTAAGTTGGACTAGGTAGCTCTACGGGGGAAGGAATCCAAGACTTAATCAAGTCTTGAGATTCATGGGGTGAGAAAGAGTGAAAGAGAAGAAGAAGAAAGAGAAAAATAAGATGAGAAGCAAGATGGGACAGCGAGTACATCATAATCATCATGTCCAACTCAAGTCAATCAATATGTTTCAAAGATCAAACAAACACCTCTCAAACACACAAGTGAAAGCACACAAGAAAGGATGCAAGTAAACTTGAATTAAGATTCACAAATTCACACACTAAGGCCTCATACAAAGATGACATGAACAATATAAGATGAAAGTGAAACCAAGTCAGAATTCAATTCATATCATGATCTTCTAATCCAAACATGCAAGAATGCTTCACATTATGATGCATTATGAGCCAAAGAAACCACAAAACCAATGATGATGATATGCATCATACAAATCAAACCATGAGGATCAAGTGAGATGAAAACCAAGCAATGAACTCAAGGGGCAGTAGCATATGTGTCAACATCATACCAAAATCAAACTCAAGTCATGCAAGATGAAACCTTAAGCAACACATTCAAAACATGCATCAAAGTTAATCAAAACATCCACTTATCATTCATGCCAACAAACAAAGAAACATGTGAAGCAAAGAGTGAGAACATGTCACATAAAGCACCTTAAACCAAGAGGGTCAGAACCTATAGCATGTCATACAAGTCAAACAAAAGGCCTCATGCATTGGTTGTTTCATACAAAGGAGCTTTACACAAGATTAGGTCAAACATACCACAAAATTCAAGTCAAAACAACACCAACTTAGAAAATCAAGATCAAATTGGAAAATGAATCAATGAAGATGATTCCAAAGCCATAAACAAGCTCAAACAGAATAGGATCACACCATATAATCACTTAAATCATCAATCAATCACAAGTAAACAAATGCACTCAAACTATGTCAAGTGTCCAAGCATGCTCCAATCAAATTCAAATCACAAGTAAAAGTCAACCAAAAATAGTAAAGTGAATCAATAAATTCCCAAAAAATAATAAAAGACAAATTTAAACATCCAATTAACAAGTGTCAAAATATTGGAACAGAAATAGTTAAAGAACTTGCTCAAAAGCGATCCACAAGGCAAGGTATGCACATAACCAAACAAAGATCGAGGGGCATAAAAAATCACATGAAAAACAATCAAAGGTGATCACCAAGGCAGAAACATGACATTAAAACATTCCTCATTTAAGTTTCAAGATATGGAAAAAAAATCAGCTCAATAAGGCATGGCAAAGTCATCAAACATAAGCATTAATCACAATGGTAAACATGGAAGACACTTTGGAAAAGACAATCAGAATTAATTATTAAAACAAATGGAAAATAAAAATAAAATTCAAAGAAAATTAAATAAGACACTAAAATACGTTCATGAATTTTTTTGGAATTTTTTAATAAAATGAAGTATTTTTAATGAATGAAAAAAGGAAACGAAAATAAAAAGAAAAAAAATAAAATAATGGTTAAAACGAAGGGGGTGCATTAGTAAGGGAAAAGGAAGGCTATGGATTGGGCCGGTACAGTGGGGGGTGCGAAAATGAAGGTGGCGCAAGGCCCAGCAGGAAAAGAGAAACATGTAATCAGATTGTTAAGCCAAAAAAAAGAAAATAAAAATAAAATGTGACAATGTGTATGTAACAATTCATCAATTGGTCATGCTTTTTTTTAAAACACTAAAGACAAAACTAATAAATAAAATAAAGAAAACTAACTATCAGCCAAATCATCATCTTCATGCATAACAATGTTACGTGAATAGTGACAATGCAAGGAAATGCAGGGCTCCGCCGGCCACCGCCGGCGGCGGCTGGTCCGGCCCCAAACAGAAAAACAAAGACACCCCCCTCCTCAGTTTTTCGCGTAGATTCCGAAAATAAACTTAGTTTTCAAGTTTAAAGCCTCTAACACCATAAAAAATCAGTTTAAAGTAACTAAGCACATGATACCATATCACCAAATCAAGACAACCAATACACAAACTTGTAGTACACTTCATGGAGGTTTCAAATATGCAATTAGATTACAAAAATACTTAATAAAAATCATAGAAACCAAGCATTAAAGTAAGCACACAAAAATGAAATTTCAAGTATCACACACAAACAAGCTTTAAATCAATGCCTACATAGTGTAGGACTTCAGATGCAAATGAATGATCCTAAACATGGTCTAAAATGGAAGAAACGAGTTCATGAAAAATACCTAACGGAGTGGCTCCGTTGGCTCTTGAAAGCTTGCAAAAATGGAAGAAAGAAGCTCCCACACTCTTTAAGGCACCACACAATGAAGATGCAACCCAGAAACGACTAGAAAATGTGAAGTAAATCCAAATCCGAAAATGGAAGTTTGAGAGAGAATGAGAATTTTTTGATCTGAACCTACCCACTGCAGCCTTGTCCTCATGTTTTAGGGTTTGATGAGTTTATATATGGTGGGTTGGGATTAGTTTTGGGCCTGAAAATGGGATGGAGAGTTTGTTTGGAATTTTTGCCAAAAAAGAAACTTGGAGAGTGAGGTACGTGTAATAGTTTTTTTGAGTGACTATGGAGTGATCTTGAGTGGAAATGGAACATGAAATGAGGGGTGGTGTACATAGCACGTGATGGTAGAGAATGAGGTAGAGTTTCCATGACTTTTATCCTTTTCTTTTTATGGTAAAAAGTGGGAAATGAGTGCATGAAGAGGTGGTACATGTGTGGTCATTTTTTGCAATGTTTTGATGAGGAAAGAGTGAGTGATACGCATGAAATAAGGTTGGCAGGGCTGCTGCATGATCATGCCAAGGTTTTGCCAAAATACACATCAAAATTTCATGTTTGAAACAAGTTAAAATGTCTAACTTTGAATGATCATATCTTGGTGGAAACAAAACCATTTAATGCATTCTTTGGATCACAAGAGAATAGGGATCAAAATGAACAAGTTTGGTGTCCAACATACTTCAATTTGACACTTGAATCAACGGGAAAAATCAAGTTGAAAACATGTGTACAAAGTTGTCCCAAATAACTTAGAAAAATTCAAAGTCTTTAGTGAAACCATAAGTTGAAAATGTCACACTTTGAACATTCATAACTCCATGAAAAATAACCCAAATGGTATGGTTCTCTATTCCTAGACACTTGGGGACATGAGGAATGCCATGGAATCAAATCTTGCCCAAAAAATCAGAAATAAACTGATTTTATGGCAAACCTTAGTTTTGGTGCCCTCAGTTTAGGAGGAATCAACACATCCTCCAAATCCACATTCCTCTGAGTATGATGTGTGTCATGTCCACCAATGATGATATGTGCCACTTGGAGATGATAAATAATCAAAGAGCTTGCTCATTTAAGGGTTAGATCTCCGAATCTCCAAAACCCTAATTTAGGAAATCAGGTTAGGAGAGTGTGATTCTTTTGAATTCCCCTGCCAATCTTGATCTTGTGATGAGATGATGGACCAAATAAAACACCTTGAGGCTCAAGGCTCATTTGTGGTTCAAGAATTGATAGCATTAAGAATTTTCTCTCCTCTTAGCCCCTTGGACAATACACATGAACTGTTGCTTGAAGCCCTGAAAACCTCTTCTTCCCTTGAGCTAAACCAAGTACCTTGATCCCATGCTAAGAACCAATGCTATGCACAAATGCTAATGCAAGAAATGCAAAGAAACATAAGCCAGTTAGTATCAAAAACAAAAGGGCAAATTTTGAGGTGCTACAGCTGCCCCTATTCAAACTTCTTGGATCCGAGGGTACGGAAGCAACGACTTTCGGACAATCGGGATATCGGGAGATTGAATACCAAAAGAACCTGGAAATTTGCAACCTGTGGGGATGATGAAAAAGAGTGGTTTACGAGGACGGCCGCAGGTGAACTCGAAAAGAGTAGACCAACCAAAGGCGGACTACACTGGGGGATATAAAGGTAATACGAGGCCATGCCGAAGGTGGGCTCGAAAAAAGAAAGGCCAGGCCGAGGGTGGACTTTCAAAGAAAGACTATGCCGAAGGTAGACTTTCAAATAAAGGATACGAGGCCATGCCGAAGGTGGGCTCGAAAAAGAAAGAATACGAGGCCATGCCGAAGATGGGCTCAAAAAGAAAAAAAAACCAAGCCGAAGGTGGGCTTTCAAAGAAAGACTATGCCGAAGGTAGACTTTCAAATGAAGGATAATACGAGGCCAAGCCGAAGGTGGACTCGAAAAAGAAAGACCAAGCCGAATGTGGGCTTTCAAAGAAAGACTATGCCGAAGGTAGACTTTCAAATGAAGGATATGAGACCATGCCGAAGGTGGGCTCAAAAAAGAAAGACCAAGCCGAAGGTGGGCTTTCAAAGAAAGACTATGCCGAAGATAGACTTTCAAATGTAGGATAATACGAGGCCAAGCCGAAGGTGGACTCGAAAAAGAAAGACTAAGCCGAAGGTGGGCTTTCAAAGAAAGACTATGCCGAAGGTAGACTTTCAAATGAAGGATAATACGAGGCCAAGCCGAAGGTGGACTCGAAAAAGAAAGACCAAGCCGAAGGTGGGCTTTCAAAGAAAGACTATGCCGAAGGTAGACTTTCAAATGAGGGATAATACGAGGCCAAGCCGAAGGTGGACTCGAAAAAGAAAGACCAAGCCGAAGGTGGGCTTTCAAAGAAAGACTATGCCGAAGGTAGACTTTCAAATGAGGGATAATACGAGGCCAAGCCGAAGGTGGACTCGAAAAAAGAAAGACCAAGCTGAAGGTGGGCTTTCAAAGAAAGACTATGCCAAAGGTAGACTTTCAAAGAAAGACTATGCCGAAGGTAGACTTTCAAATGAAGGATAATACGAGGCCAAGCCGAAGGTGGACTCGAAAAAGAAATACCAAGCCGAAGGTGGGCTTTCAAAGAAAGACTATGCCGAAGGTAGACTTTCAAATGAAGGATATGAGACCATGCCGAAGGTGGGCTCAAAAAAGAAAGACCAAGCCGAAGGTGGGCTTTCAAAGAAAGACTATGCCGAAGATAGACTTTCAAATGTAGGATAATACGAGGCCAAGCCGAAGGTGGACTCGAAAAAGAAAGACCAAGCCGAAGGTGGGCTTTCAAAGAAAGACTATGCCGAAGGTAGACTTTCAAATGAAGGATAATACGAGGCCAAGCCGAAGGTGGACTCGAAAAAGAAAGACCAAGCCGAAGGTGGGCTTTCAAAGAAAGACTATGCCGAAGGTAGACTTTCAAATGAGGGATAATACGAGGCCAAGCCGAAGGTGGACTCGAAAAAGAAAGACCAAGCCGAAGGTGGGCTTTCAAAGAAAGACTATGCCGAAGGTAGACTTTCAAATGAGGGATAATACGAGGCCAAGCCGAAGGTGGACTCGAAAAAAGAAAGACCAAGCTGAAGGTGGGCTTTCAAAGAAAGACTATGCCAAAGGTAGACTTTCAAAGAAAGACTATGCCGAAGGTAGACTTTCAAATGAAGGATAATACGAGGCCAAGCCGAAGGTGGACTCGAAAAAGAAAGACCAAGCCGAAGGTGGGCTTTCAAAGAAAGACTATGCCGAAGGTAGACTTTCAAACAAAGGATACGAGACCATGCCGAAGGTGGGCTCAAAAAAGAAAGACCAAGCCGAAGGTGGACTCTCAAACAAAGGATACGAGGGCATGCCGAAGGTGGGCTCGAAAAAGAAAGAATATGAGACCATGCCGAAGGTGGGCTCAAAAAAGGAAGACTAAGCCGAAGGTAGACTTTCCTGGGGATATCAAGATAACAGCGAGTGCGAGGACGACCAAAGGCGAACTCGAAAAGGTAGAAAAACCCAGCCGAAGGTGGACTTTCAAACAATGATATGTAGAATCGACAGATCTACAAAGATGACTTCGCTGGGGACCAGAGAAATCTAAACAGACAACTCTGCGGGGAAGTATAAGAAAGATCAACAAGAAGGACGAATCCACTGGTTGCGGTGTAATGTTAAATAACATCTCCTGAATCATGTTACTTTCTGCTGGGGAAAGAAATCGGCAAAGGCTAACAAACCCGGCTTATGCTTCGAATGCATATGTTTGAATTTTTCCGTAATGCTCCACACGAAGTGGAAATGCTACGCATTTGGGAGGATGCCATGCAAAGAAAATGCTTATGCAATGCAAAAGAGGCATTCCAGCAAAATAAATGCTGAAGACCAAGGCAGCTCCACTGGGGATGACAAACTAAATTGCCACTGAAACCAAGGAAATCCTGTTGAGGAAAACTTCGCCCTGCTGGGGAAGATCACAATCACCAATTCTGCTGGAGATAGACGAAACTCCGAGAGAAAAACCCTCTCTGTTGGGGATGGATACTGAGAGTAGAGATTCCTTCGCTGGGGATCACTAAATTCTTCAGAACCTGAATTCAAAAGAAAATGCTGGGGATACCAAGCGCCAACAAACTCTGCTTGGGGATAACCTGCTGAGGAGAGATGAGCCAAACTAACACTCCGGCTGGGTGCAAACCTCTTATATCCTGCTGAGGAGGACGATCCTCAATGACTCCGTTTGGGGAATTACTTCTTCATACTCTGTTGAGGAAAACAATCCTCGATACTAAAGCTACGAGTCAATAATACTGAACCTGCTTGGCGATGTTACTGGACTCAACCACCTACTGAGAGACATCTACAGCTTCACCCTGCTGGGGAACATCATCCACTATTAGCTAGCCTGCTTAATGATCGACGACGTCAACTCTGCTAGGGGATACCATCGAGCCTACTCATCTGCTGGAGATCAGACCACACCATTGCTGATGAGAAAAAACACTTCCTGACTAGCCGAGGAAAATGAGTGTTCAGACTCTGTGGGGAAATAACATCTTTATCCAAAGAAGGTATCCCGTCAGTCTCTTGCTGGGGATGCTGAAACATCAAATCCTGTCTGTCTGCTAAAGGATTAATCAAACACAACTTTAGCTGGGGAAATGATCCTCTGCACTCTGATGAGGAAGAGTAATAAACTGCTGAGGACGATCAGACTTCAAAGTTGGGGAGAGCTCTACTGGGGAAGCCCACCTGTCATCCTGCAAAACCAACAGAATGGTCTACATGCAAAAATGATTACTTTGGTTATCATCATAGTGACTGTCGCCTAAGCAATTACTAATGTTTTCCAACTTGTTTCACAGAGCTCAACATTTTAGCATGTAATGTTTTTATCAAAAATATCGGACATTTTCACAAACAAAATAGGTAAAACAGAAAACAAAAGCTCTTTGACTGAAATGCAAACTTTATTGAATGAATTGGCCTGTAAATAGGCATTTACATCTGGAAACAATTCCTGAAAAGAGGTAATTGCACAAAAAGTAAAAGAAAATACACATGTCGGCAATGTGGGGAACAGACATCCACCATGATTGGACTCAGCTATGACCCATATGACTCGCTTATCCGCAGATACTTTGGCCTTCGAAGAGACTGACTGGACTGATTCCTTTCCTTCGGATTTTCCAAGTGTGAACAGCAATCACAGATCGAACGCGGATCATAGTCTTTGCTTTTAAATCCCTAACTTTTGCCTGGATCGCCCTTTTCGGGTTTTCAATCCACCGGGATACCCATTTTTGCCAAGGTTGCCTTTTCAGGTTTTCAACCTTGCGAGTTTATTCTTTTTCTTTTTATCCCTAATTTTTTCCCGAACCTTTTCTTTTTATGGTTCGCCAGGATGCCCCATTTTTGCCTGAACCTTCCTTTTATGTTCAGCAGGTCTTTTTTATGCAAAGTATTTTTTGACTACATCCGCGTTCACAAGGGACGTAAAATCTTCGCCATCCATAGTTGAGAGTAATAAGGCTCCACCAGAGAAAACCTGTCTTATTACATATGGCCCTTCGTAATTCGGAGTCCACTTGCCCCTGTGATCTGTTTGAGGAGGAGTGATCCTTTTCAGAACTAATTCACCAGCTTGAAAACACCGAGGACGCACCTTCTGATCAAAGGCTTTCTTCATCCTGCTCTGATACAACCGACCATGCGCAATGGCTTTCAATCTCTTCTCTTCAATGAGGTTCAGTTCATTCAGCCGGGAACACACCCACTCAGCTTCATCAAGCTTCACATCCGTCAGAATTCTCAAAGAAGGAATCTCAACTTCTAATGGCAAGACTGCTTCCATGCCATACACCAGTGAGAAAGGAGTTGCCCCAGTCGAGGTGCGTACCGAAGTACGATATCCATGCAAAGCGTAAGGCAACATCTCATGCCAGTCTTTGTATGTCACTACCATCTTCTGAACAATCTTCTTTATGTTCTTATTAGCCGCTTCAACAGCCCCATTCATCTTCGGACGATAGGGAGAAGAATTGTGATGTTCGATTTTAAAGCTCTGGCATAGCTCTTTCATCATCTTGTTATTCAGATTTGAACCATTATCAGTAATGATTCTCTCCGGGACTCCATACCGGCAGATGATGTCCTTCTTAATAAACTGGGCTACCACTTGTCTGGTGACGTTGGCATATGAGGCTGCTTCCACCCACTTCGTGAAATAATCAATAGCCACCAGAATGAAACGGTGTCCATTCGAAGCAGTCGACTCGATCTTTCCAATCATGTCGATGCCCCACATAGCAAAAGGCCAAGGTGACGACAAAACATTCAGAGGAGTAGGCGGCACGTGCACCTTATCAGCATAAATCTGGCATTTATGACATTTCCGTGCGTATTTGAAACAATCAGACTCCATAGTCATCCAGTAATACCCCGCTCTCAACAATTTTCTTGCCATAGCATGCCCATTGGCATGAGTACCGAAGGAACCTTCGTGAACCTCTTCCATTAACAGGCCTGCCTCGTGTTCATCAACACAACGTAGCAAGACCAGGTCAAAGTTTCTCTTGTACAACACATCATCCTTGTTCAAAAAGAAGTTTCCTGATAACCTCCTCAATGTCTTCTTATCCTTGGAAGATGCCCCAGCTGGGTATTCCTGACTTTTCAAGAAAACTTTAATGTCATGATACCAAGGTTTGCCATCTGACACCCCTTCAACTGCAAATACAAAAGCAGGTCTATCTAGACGCATGATTCTGATCGAAGGAGTTTCATTCCAACGGTTCACCTTATACATCGAAGACAATGTTGCCAACGCATCGGCCATCTGATTCTCCAACCGGGGAATATGATGAAAATTAATTCTGTCAAAGAAAGGTAACAACCTTCTGGCATAGTTGTTATAAGGTACAAGATTGGCTTGACGAGTTTCCCATTCACCTGTGATCTGATTAACTACCAACGCGGAATCACCATAAACATCGAGGTTTTTGATTCTCAAATCAATCGCTTCTTCTAACCCCATGATGCATGCTTCATACTCCGCCTCGTTGTTGGTGCATACGAACGCTAATCGGGCAGTAAAAGGTATATGAGAACCTTTTGGAGTTGTAATGATTTCCCCGATTCCATTGCCATATGAATTAACAGCTCCATCAAAAACCAACTTCCACTGAGATCCAATCTCAGGTCCTTCATCAGGCAAAGGCTCCTCACAATCCTTCATCTTCAGATACATGATATGCTCATCCAGAAATTCAAACTTCATCGGTTGATAATCCTCAATTGGCTGTTCAGCGAGATATTCTGACAAAACACTTCCCTTAATGGCCTTTTGGGAAACATACTGAATATCATATTCTGTCAGAACCATCTGCCAACGGGCTATTCTACCAGAAAGTGCTTGCTTCTCAAACACATACTTGATCGGATCCATCTTCGAAATTAAAGGGTTGTATGGTTTAACATATACTGCCTCAAACGCTTAGCGGCCCAAGCGAGTGCACAACATGTTTTCTCCAGCATCGAGTATCTTGACTCACAATCAGTAAACTTCTTACTCAGGTAATAGATGGCGTGCTCTTTTTTACCTGACTCGTCTTGTTGACCGAGCACACAACCCATTGAATTCTCAAGAACCGTGAGATACATAATCAAAGGCCTTCCTGGCACTGGCGGTATAAGGACCGGAGGTTCCTGCAAGTATTCTTTAATCTTTTCAAACGCCCTTTGACAATTTTCATTCCACCTGACCGCTTGATCTTTTCTTAGCAACTTGAAGATTGGTTCACACGTGGCTGTGAGGTGCGAGATGAACCTAGCAATGTAGTTCAATCTCCCCAAGAAACCACAAACCTCTTTTTCTATTTTCGGCACAGGCATTTCTTGTATGGCTTTTACTTTCGCCGGATCAACCTCAATACCTTTTTCACTAACAATAAACCCCAGCAATTTTCCCGATCTCACCCCGAAGGTGCACTTGTTCGGATTCAACCTCAGTCTGAATTTCCTTAACCTTTCAAATAACTTCTGAAGATTCACCAGATGTTCTTCTTCTGTCTGTGACTTCGCAATCATGTCATCAACATAGACTTCAATCTCCTTGTGAATCATATCATGAAAGAGAGTCACCATCGCCCGCTGGTAAGTTGCCCCTGCATTTTTCAATCCAAAGGGCATCACTTTGTAGCAGAAAGTTCCCCACGGTGTTATGAATGTTGTTTTCTCCATGTCCTCTGGGGCCATCTTGATTTGGTTATACCCAGAGAAGCCATCCATAAAGGAAAACACAGAATACTGAGCAGTATTGTCAACTAACACGTCAATGTGAGGGAGCGGGAAATCATCCTTTGGGCTTGCTCTATTCAAATCCCTGTAATCAACACACATCCTGACCTTCCCATCCTTCTTAGGTACAGGCACAATGTTAGCAACCCATGGAGGATAATTTGTCACGGCAAGAAAGCCGGCATCTAGCTGTTTCTGAACCTCTTCCTTGATCTTGACAGACATCTCCGGTTTAGTTCTTCTCAACTTTTGCTTGACCGGAGCACAACCTTCTTTGAGTGGTAACTGGTGTACAACAATATCAGTATCGAGCCCAAGCATGTCTTGGTAAGACCAGGCGAAGATATCCACATACTCATGGAGCATTTCAATCAATTTTCCCTTGACACTGTCTTCCAATGCAGCCCCTACTCTTACTTCCTTTCGGGCGTCCTCGGTTCCCAGATTCACAATCTCAACTTCCTCCTGATGAGGTAAGATGACTCTCTCCTCTTGCTTCAACCATCTGGCCAATTCTTCGGGCAGTTCACAATCTTCGTCAGCCTCTTCTTCAGCCTGATAGATTGGATTGTCAAAGTCATACCGAGCTATAGCTGAGTCATGATCGGTGTCATCTGAACAAAAAGACCTGCAATGATTTATGAGTGATGTTTTATTATGATGCAACAAAAGAAACACATTGCCATTTTGATGTGGGTTTTTAATGCATAAAAATAAAAACAGAAAGACAAAGATCAAAATATTTGAGTGTGAAAAGTCCTTTATTGATGACAAGGCAAAACATGCAATAGTTAAAAGCCCTACAAACAGAATCACTACGTCTTGGGCAGAACGTAGGATTAACAAAATAGGAAAACAAAGCAATTACTCGAAGCCTGTCACTTGAATGACTTTCTCAGAAGACCAGTTGCACAGACTTTCCCCTGGGACGCAAGAACGGATCCAGCTATCCATGTCACAATTACTGTCTCCTTCTTCTTCAATAGCATTAACTCTGTCGAAGAAAACTCCAGCGCTAGTGAAACGGACTGGGCCATAGAATTTTGGGGGATCCTCATCTCTTTTGGATGGCTTATATCCCAATCCATAAGTATCCTTCTTTTTCTGGACTTCAACCACCTGGCCCCACCTCTGTGAGCTACCAGCTTCAACCACAGCTTTGGCGTCTCTCAACGAAGACATGGAACCCTCAGGTTGATTTGCCACTACGGGCTGTATTATAGCTTCAGACTGAACAACTTCTTCAGAAACTTTCACCTTTTCAAACCCCTGGCACAACGTCTCATGGATTTCACCATCCACTTCCACGTATTTGAAGGTTGACAGCTGACTGATCATTATGTCTTCTTCTCCGCACACTGTCACTATGTGACCATCAACCATATACTTCAGCTTTTGATGCAAAGTGGAAGTTACAGCACCTGCCCCATGGATCCAAGGGCGACCCAATAAACAGCTATACGCTGGCTGAATATCCATAATGTAAAACGTTGCATTAAAGATTTCCGGTCCAACCTTGATCGGAAGCACAATTTAGCCAAAAACAGATCTCTTCGAGCCATCAAAAGCTCGTACCACCAAGTCACTTGGTGTACAAATCAAACCACGAGTATCTAACTTCATCAAAGCTTTCTTCGGCAGTACATTCAAAGATGACCCAGTGTCAACTAACACATGTGACATCAGCGAGCCACGACATTCAATCGAAATATGCAGGGCGTTGTTATGATTCCTGCCAGCAGAAGTCAAGTCAAGATCTGTAAAACCCAGGCCATTACCCGCATTCACGTGAGCCATAACCCCCTCTAACTGATTGACAGATATTTCCTGTGGTACATAAGCCATGTTCAAAACCTTCAGCAATGCATTTCTGTGTGCCTCAGAGCACAATAGTAAAGATAGGATGGAAATTTTTGATGGATTTGGTGAAGTTGATCAACAATTTTGTAATCGCTTTTCCTAATCAATCTCATGAACTCCTCTGCATCTTCTGAGAAGGTATCCCCACCTGGCTTTGTCATAGAAGTATTTGCTTCCTGCCTCTGTACAGATTCATCCATTATCTGTTTACCTCTGTCTTGTTTTGAACTGCCAACTTGATCTTCAGACAGAATAAAGACTCTACCACTCCTAGTGATAGCATCAGTCTCAACTTTAACCCCTGAACTAGAACCCACTGGTGAAGTATTCATTAACTCTTGCTTTTGCCCATTGACAAACACCTCTGCACCGTAATTCCACGGAATGGCCTTAGAACTCTCATACGGAATGGGTCCAGCCCTTGTTATAATGACTGGAGGTGGCCTTGCTGGACCAGAAATAGTAATTGTTTTGAATGGAATAGTGATAGTGGCAACCTTCTCACTAACAACCCCTTCTTGCTGATTACCTCTGTCAAATTGTAACCAGCCCTCATCAATCATACTTTGAATACCCATCTTCAATGAGTCACAACCATTAACCTTTGTCAAACAATCTGTGCAGTTCTCATCACAACCTGGATAAACACCACCTTTCAACATCCTGTTCTTGACCACAGCCAACGGAGTCTTCAGCTCTTCAACATCCATGATCAAATTCAAAGCTTCGCCTTCCTCGATTATCGCATTCATCTTCGGCCCATTATGATTAGGCATCGGGTTTTGTACAACATTGGGCCCATCATTGGCAAAGTTGATAGCCTTGGAATCCACAAGATCTTGAACTGTGTGCTTAAAAGCTTTACAGTCTTCAATGTAGTGTCCGGGCGCTCCAGAGTGAAAGTCACAGTGGGCGTTAGGGTTATAACCCAGAGGTGGATTACCGGTGGGAGGAGCTAGAGTTCTCTTCTGTACCAGTTGTAACTATAGCAAATGTTGAAACAACTGAGGATAAGGTAGAGGTGGGGTATCAAAATGCCTGTTCTGCCTAGGCCTTGGCTGATACTGACGCGGAGCCTGACCCTGATTAGCATTGTTCCTCTGTTGCTGTGGTGGAGGTAACATTGCTGGGATGGTTACCGATGCTACTTGTTGATTACTGCCCTGACGCTGTTTCCCTTTTCCCCTGTGGGATGATACAGCGTTGGTCTCTCCTTTCTTCTTATAATTATCAAACGGCTTCTTTCCCTGTCCAGAGGACGATCCATCACCACTAGAAACCTTTCCAGCCTTAATTCCGACCTCTATCTTCTGTCCAATAGCAATCACATCTGCAAACTTGCCTAGAGAACAAGGCAAAAGCTTCTCGTAGTAGTGCTTAGGCAGTGTGTCCATGAACATATCCAGCATCTCTTTCTCTAGCATTGGTGGCTGCACCCTAGCCGCCAATTCACGCCACTTTTGCGCGTATTCTTTGAAACTCTCATCATTCTTCTTGGACATGCTCAACAGCTGAGTTCTGTTGGGAGCCATGTCTGTGTTGTACTGATAATGCTTGATGAAAGCTGCAGCTAGCTCTCTCCAGGTACGAACATCTCTACTTTCTAGCCCCATGTACCATTCCAAAGACGCGCCAGACAGGCTGTCTTGGAAAAAGTGCATCATTAACTTTTCATCCTTGGCGTGAGCAGCCATCTTCCTGGTATAAGCCTTGACATGAGTTCTAGGGCAGGTAGAACCATTGTACTTTTCTAGTGTGGGAATCTGAATCTTATGTGGAATAACAATATCAGGGACCAACCCTAGGTCGTCCAAATCTATTCCCAAATCATCCTGTTTCACCACTCCCTTCAATTGAGCTTCAATTAAAGGGATTCTTTCATCACTGACCACAGGAAGGGCAGCATCTAAACTTCTGACTGAAAAGACATCGTCCTGTTGATCATCAAAATGATGGCCATGGATAGCCCGAACAGTACTTCCCTCTCCAACCACTGTAGGAATACCACCATGTCCACCAGCACCAACTCCGCCCGGAGGAATATTACGGGTAAGAAGACCACCGTGTAAGATACCATTTTCGTCGACCTGCGCCACCAATGGCTGAACCAGAGTTCTGAATTCATTCTGACTTTGCACCACACCCTGCATCATTTCCATGAACTGATCGATGCGAGCTTGCATAGCGGCCATATCTGCCTGAACTTTGTCTATCACTCTGTTTTGATTGAGCCTGGTAGAATAACGATGAGTTGGTTGATCAATCCTGACTGAGAAAAAAGAGAGAGCATAAGAAAACCAGAGAAACCAAGATAACCTGCAATGCAAAAATGATTATGATTATGCAAATACAAATGCAACATGTTTGTATATTCGCAGGGCGATCCACCCCTTGATTCCAGTTTAAAGATAAGATAGGATGAAACTGCTGCTCATATAAATCAGAGTGAATCACTGTCAGAAATTACAACCCAAGGTACCAAAAAATAGCCTGAAACAAAAATAAGCAGAGGTCCCAGCCAACAATTCTGGTGGTGACCCAAAATACAAAGAAAGAACAAAGTACAAACTACTGAGTAGAGTTCCCTTCAAGGATCTTGCACCGTATGAGGGCCACTGCCTGAGCTAGAGCACTCCCACTTAGACCTCTTCACTCCTGCTTGTATTTTCAGCTCTTCCATGGTTGCTATGGCTTCTTTGAGCCGTTCCTCGACTGCGTGTCTTCGGAACGTCCCTGACAAGATCTCCTCGTCCTTCTTCCTGAGCTTCAACTTCAGACTCTCAATCTACTCCAAATACTTATCTTCTTTCTGCTTGTTGGCCGTGATTGCAGTATCTCGGTAAGCATTGAACCTGTGAATCTTCGCCCAAGCCTTGGCTAAGTCATCCTTCTTGGATTTGAGAGTCTTGCAAACGCCTTTTAGAGCTTGTCATACCCTTTTCCTAGCTGCTATCTCTTCAACCAGCTCCTTTTCTTTCTCAGCGAGACGTTCTGTCTTTAGCTTGGCAATATGAACAGCCTCACCTCGCTCATGTTTCAACTGGTAGATTTCCTTTTGCAACTCACGCTTCTCCTCTCATAATTTCTCCTTTTCAGCCCATAATTGGTTATACTTCTCCATCTCAATCATGGTTGGAGGTTCAATCAGCAAAGGGTAAGAGGGAGGTTCCCTGCAGAATGGCAAAAGTACACTCTCTACTTTGCTCTGAACCCAGTCTTCATACGCAGGAAAAGCTTTGTTGTTACACTTTCCAAAAGAAGTCTTTCCTTTCTTATGGCGATCTCTCCAAGCGTTTGCAGCTTCTTTCAACACCTCCAGATTGGCTTCCTCACCCAAAAATAGAGACTCTTGCACATCTTGGCCTTTTGGTGGCTCTTTTAAAGCATACCCAAATTGCCTAATAGCAAGAATGGGGTTGTAGTTAATTCCCCCCTTCCTTCCTATTAAGGGTACGTTTGGTAACCTCCACAACTAACCAGGATCTCTCGGCCCAACAAATCACGATTGATCCAAACCAAGTTCTCAGCCCTTAACCCCATTAATCTCTTTGCCCAATCTAAAGTTCCTTTAGTGTCTTCGAATGCCCCAGATTTGGGAAGACGATCAGCAAACCACTTATAGAAAATTGAAGCACAACAATAAAGAGGTCCACCTCTCATTTTCTCATTCTTATAGTGCATCGAATAATACAGATCCCCAAGCAAGGTAGGTACCGGATTCTTCGTGGTGAATATCCGGACAGCATGTGCATCTACAAAATCCTTCACATTAGGGAATAACGCCGTTCCATAAACACACATAGCCAGAATTGCATTGAACACTGACCAACACTTAGCCTTAGCACAAGTAGCAGCCTGTTCGATCAAAAACTTCGTGTGAAAACCTTGATAACCCCCTTTACTAGCAATATTTTTCTTCAACAGTGACTGATCCAAACGTAAAGTAGCAGCAACCCTTTCCAAATCAGGAAACTCCTTAGAAGGATAGAAGGGAGCTCCCTCTTTGACCGAAACATCCAAAATAAGAGCAAATTCTTCCAACGTTGGAGCCAAAAGATAATCAGCAAATAGAAAACACCGGAGTTGAGGGTCATAGAACTGTACCAGAGTGTGCAAGGCCCTGAACTCATAGTTGGTAACATTCCGGGCGAAACTTAGAATCCTCCCATATTCTCCTCTGAAATCTGCCAATACCTCAGGTTTTGCCATAGCCGAGATCTTGTGCACCGCATCTAGATGAAGCTCTGGGAACTTGTACGGGATGATGTTTTTTCTTTCTTCAGCGCTAATACTCATCATGGACAGTCTTCAGACAACCGGAATCAAAGTTAGGATGCAACCCTACAAATGAACAAACATGTCAGAATGCAAAAAGATGATGCAAAATGCAGGCATGGGATCAAGGTATCCAAAATGCTCAAACTGCTGCTGTTCTGCTGACTGAATAAGACCCAGAATACCAGAAACCCAAAAATCCAGAATAACAGCCCAATCAAACTGCCAGAAATCCATGATAATAATAGTATACTGATGAGAAACCCAGAAACCAGGTAGGTTGAAGGTCTCGGTTACCTGCAAACCTGCAAACACCCATCCCCTCTCGCATGTGGGTTCTAGAAAGGCGAGGATCCTCAATATCCCGGGCTCTCAGGTCGAAAAATGATGATACATTCACCATTTCTGGTTTGGCATCATCACCAATCGAGGAGGCCTCAACTGATTCCCCTCAAAAGAAAACATCCTATGGCAAGTCTTCAGCTTCGGCACTGAGGTCGAGAAGCAATAGTACATTCATCCCTCGGGTACAGTACTATCGCCAATCGAGGAGTGCTTCCACTGATTCCTTTCCAAAAGGAAACCCTAAAGCAAGTTCCCAGTATTGGGTCCTCGGATCGATAAGCGTAATGGATTTGCCACAGAGCGTGGTCTGCCATTATCACGTCTCGGGAGGAGTGCCGTTCCTGAGTTCTCGGGAAACGGTCGCCAGAGTCGACAGCTTTCCAGGTTATATTCCATCGTCTGCCCCAAATGGACAGGACAGAATATTACCAAGAAAACCTCGTCTGGATGTGGAGTTTTCATGTATACTTCGTCTGGCCAAATGCCAAACAAGTCACACTACTTTCCACGCTAATCATAGGTGTATGCTCAAGCCTTGGTATTGGGCTTTTCTCTCATGAATCCAACCCACCCTGCAAACAGAAAATCCAGCAGCAGAACAGCACAACAATATCCAGTATGACAGTAATAATATGAAATGCAATGCAATAAAAGCTGTAAAAACAGTAAAGCAGTAAAGTAAAAATACAGTAAATAGCAATACAGTAATATACAACAAAGCAAAGCACCACAAAAACAAACACCCAAAAAAAAAAAAAAAAAAAACAGACAAGCGCTAGGATTGACTCGCTAAAGGGGATGGACCAGCAAGAGGTCAACCAGAATCCCCAGAAGAGTCGCCAGTTGTCGCTCCCGAAAAGATTCGCATCCAACGGTACAAACGCGAGAGTGGCGCAAAAGACACAGAGTCGCCAGCAAAGTGTATTTATCCCAAGAGAGGGAAAGGAAACACTGCGTAAACCTGGAAGAAGGGAAAGAGCACGGTCACGCGACCAAGAGAACGGGTACAGGAGTCGGTTACGCGAAGGGAAGGTGTTAGCACCCAACACGTCCATCGTACTCGATGGGATTCACGCTTGCTGTCTGCATCAAAGGGTGTCGTCGACTGGAACTCCACTGCTACTGGACCGACAAAAGAACGAGAACGGAAAGAAACGAAGAACAAATGTAGGGAAAATAAAAGAAGTGCTCGCATGGGCCCTACCCCACTGCCTACGTATCTCATCGGGAGCATGAGAATCAGAGCGACGTAGTTCCCCTCACTAGGGGTGGATTGTGTTTTTTAGGGAACGACTTACGTTCTAGCTCAGGTGTTGCAGCTCGCTGAATCGAGACTTAGGCGTTACCGTCTTGCAAGAGAACGAGTAGGAGCGCGTTCATACGCTGAGAGTGAGTGAGATGAGAAAAGAATTCCCGAAGGAAAGACGTTATTGTTTGTTTTGAGTTTTTTAGACAGAAGTGTTTTTTAGTTAGCTTGTAACTTGCATTGCACCAGAGTCTATCGTGCGGGAACGAGTGAATCGCATGGTCGCCCCCAAATGGAACGTATGCTAAACACTGTAGAAGAGGAGGGGGGACCCCTCGTTCTTCATTTCCTACATTTAAGGCTCGGACGCAATACTCGTCAACTTTTATTATGTGTTTTGAAGAAGTTTTGAGATGAGAAGAGAGAAGACACAAAGGAAACTCTAAAGGGATACTAAGAGTCCTAATGTTATCATGCATGGAGATCCTAGGGTTAGTGAAATTTAGGAGAGAAGCAACTACCTAAGACCTAATGCTAATCCTACTCCAACCTTAATCAGAAATTAAGTTGGACTAGGTAGCTCTAAGGGGGAAGGAATCCAAGACTTAATCAAGTCTTGAGATTCATGGTGTGAGAAAGAGTGAAAGAGAAGAAGAAGAATGAGAAAAATAAGATGAGAAGCAAGATGGGGCAGCAAGTACATCATAATCATCATGTCCAACTCAAGTCAATCAATATGTTTCAAAGATCAAACAAACACCTCTCAAACACACAAGTGAAAGCACACAAGAAAGGATGCAAGTAAACTTGAATTAAGATTCACAAATTCACACACTAAGGCCTCATACAAAGATGACATGAAGAATATAAGATGAAAGTGAAACCAAGTCAGAATTCAATTCATATCATGATCTTCTAATCCAAACATGCAAGAATGCTTCACATTATGATGCATTATGAGCCAAAGAAACCACAAAACCAATGATGATGATATGCATCATACAAATCAAACCATGATGATCAAGTGAGATGAAAACCAAGCAATGAACTCAAGGGGAAGTAGCATATGTGTCAACATCATACCAAAATCAAACTCAAGTCATGCAAGATGAAACCTTAAGCAACACATTCAAAACATGCATCAAAGTTAATCAAAACATCCACTTATCATTCATGCCAACAAACAAAGAAACATGTGAAGCAAAGAGTGAGAACATGTCACATAAAGCACCTTAAACCAAGAGGGTCAGAACCTATAGCATGTCATACATGTCAAATAAAAGGCCTAATGCATTGGTTGTTTCATACAAAGGAGCTTTACACATTCAAGTCAAAACAACACCAACTTAGAAAATCAAGATCAAATTGGAAAATGAATCAATGAAGATGATTCCAAAGCCATAAACAAGCTCAAATAGAATAGGATCACACCATATAATCACTTAAAGCATCAATCAATCACAAGTAAACAAATGCACTCAAACTAGGTCAAGTGTCCAAGCATGCTCCAATCAAATTCAAATCACAAGTAAAAGTCAACCAAAAATAGAAAAGTGAATCAATAAATTCCCAAAAAATAATAAAAGACAAATTTAAACATCCAATTAACAAGTGTCAAAATATTGGAACAGAAATAGTTAAAGAACTTGCTCAAAAGCGATCCACAAGGCAAGGTATGCACATAATCGAACAAAGATCGAGGGGCATAAAAAATCACATGAAAAACAATCAAAGGTGATCACCAAGGCAGCAACATGACATTAAAACATTCCTCATTTAAGTGTCAAGACATGGAAAAAAAATCAGCTCAATAAGGCATGGCAAAGTCATCAAACATAAGCATTAATCACAACGGTAAACATGGAAGACACTTTGGAAAAGACAATCAGAATTAATTATTAAAACAAATGGAAAGTGAAAATAAAATTCATAGAAAATTAAATAAGACACTAAAATACGTTCATGAATTTGTTTGGAAATTTTTAATAAAAGGAAGTATTTTTAATAAATGAAAAAAGGAAACGAAAATAAAAAGAAAAAAATAAAATAATGGTTAAAACGAAGGGGGTGCATTAGTAAGGGAAAAGGAAGGCTATGGATTGGGCCGGTACAGTGGGGGGTGCGAAAATGAAGGTGGCGCAAGGCCTAGCAGGAAAAGAGAAACATGTAATCAGATTGTTAAGCCAAAAAAAAGAAAATAAAAATGAAATGTGACAATGTGTATGTAATAATTCATCAATTGGTCATGCTTTTTTTTAAAACACTAAAGACAAAACTAATAAATAAAATAAAGAAAACTAACTATCAGCCAAATCATCATCTTCATGCATAGCAATGTTACGTGAATAGTGACAATGCAAGGAAATGCAGGGCTCCGCCGGCCACCGCCGGCGGCGGCTGGTCCGGCCCCAAATAGAAAAACAAAGACACCCCCCTCCTCAGTTTTTCGCGTAGATTCCGAAAATAAACTTAGTTTTCAAGTTTAAAGCCTCTAACACCATAAAAAATCAGTTTAAAGTAACTAAACACATGATACCATATCAACAAATCAAGACAACCAATACACAAACTTGTAGTACACTTCATGGAGGTTTCAAATATGCAATTAGATTACAAAAATACTCAATAAAAATCATAGAAACCAAGTATTAAAGTAAGCACACAAAAGTGAAATTTCAAGTATCACACACAAACAAGCTCTAAACCAATGCCTACATAGTGTAGGACTTCAGATGCAAATGAATGATCCTAAACATGGTCTAAAATGGAAGAAACGAGTTCATGAAAAATACCTAACGGAGTGGCTCCGTTGGCTCTTGAAAGCTTGCAAAAATGGAAGAAAGAAGCTCCCACACTCTTTAAGGCACCACACAATGAAGATGCAACCCAGAAACGGCTAGAAAATATGAAGTAAATCCAAATCCGAAAATGGAAGTTTGAGAGAGAATGAGAATTTTTTGATCTGAACCTACCCACTGCAGCCTTGTCCTCATGTTTTAGGGTTTGATGAGTTTATATATGGTGGGTTGGGATTAGTTTTGGGCCTGAAAATGGGATGGAGAGTTTGTTTGGAATTTTTGCCAAAAAAGAAACTTGGAGAGTGAGGTACGTGTAGTAGTTTTTTTTGAGTGACTATGGAGTGATCTTGAGTGGAAATGGAACATGAAATGAGGGGTGGTGTACATAGCACGTGATGGTAGAGAATGAGGTAGAGTTTCCATGACTTTTATCCTTTTCTTTTTATGGCAAAAAGTGTGAAATGAGTGCATGAAGAGGTGGTACATGTGTGGTCATTTTTTGCAATGTTTTGATGAGGAAAGAGTGAGTGATACGCATGAAATAAGGTTGGCAGGGCTGCTGCATGATCATGCCAAGGTTTTGCCAAAATACACATCAAAATTTCATGTTTGAAACAAGTTAAAATGTCTAACTTTGAATGATCATATCTTGGTGGAAACAAAACCATTTAATGCATTCTTTGGATCACAAGAAAATAGGGATCAAAATGAACAAGTTTGGTGTCCAACATACTTCAATTTGACACTTGAATCAACGGGAAAAATCAATTTGAAAACATGTGTACAAAGTTGTCCCAAATAACTTAGAAAAATTCAAAGTCTTTAGTGAAACCATAAGTTGAAAATGTCACACTTTGAACATTCATAACTCCATGAAAAATAACCCAAATGGTATGGTTCTCTATTCCTAGACACTTGGGGACATGAGAAATGCCATGGAATCAAATCTTGCCCAAAAAATCAGAAATAAACTGATTTTATGGCAAACCTTAGTTTTGGTGCCCTCAGTTTAGGAGGAATCAGCACATCCTCCAAATCCACATTCCTCTGAGTATGATGTGTGTCATGTCCACCAATGATGATATGTGCCACTTGGAGATGATAAACAATCAAAGAGCTTGCTCATTTAAGGGTTAGATCTCCGAATCTCCAAAACCCTAATTTAGGAAATCAGGTTAGGAGAGTGTGATTCTTTTGAATTCCCCTGCCAATCTTGATCTTGTGATGAGATGATGGACCAAATAAAACACCTTGAGGCTCAAGGCTCATTTGTGGTTCAAGAATTGATAGCATTAAGAATTTTCTCTCCTCTTAGCCCCTTGGACAATACACATGAACTGTTGCTTGAAGCCCTGGAAACCTCTTCTTCCCTTGAGCTAAACCAAGTACCTTGATCCCATGCTAAAAACCAATGCTATGCACAAATGCTAATGCAAGAAATGCAAAGAAACATAAGCCAGTTAGTATTAAAAACAAAAGGGCAAATTTTGAGGTGCTACACACACTCTTGCATTTTCTCTATCTCTTCTAAACGCGAATCATCACGTCATGCAGATTGCTTGTTTTAAACCCCGTTGAAACATACGATCCGATGCCTTCTCCCAACTTTGAGTTACCGGTATTTGGGGCTGAAGAAGAAGTTGACAACGAAATTCCAGAAGAGATCTCTCGACTACTCAGACAAGAGGAAAGGTCCATTGAACCTCACAAAGAGCCGTTGGAAAAGGTAAACTTGGGTTCAGAACAAGAGAGAAAAGAAATCAGGATTGGGGCACTGCTCAGTCCAACTGCCAAAGAGAGTTTGATAAAGCTTCTCAGAGAATTTCTCGATGTATTCGCTTGGTCCTATCAGGATATGCCAGGGTTGGATACCAGCATCGTGGAACATCACTTACCGTTAAGGTCATAATGTTCTCCAGTAAAGCAAAGGTTGAGACGGACTCACCCGAACATGGCCATCAAAATCAAAGAGGAGGTACAGAAATAGATTGACGCGGGTTTCCTCGCCACGTCAGAATATCCTCAATGGTTAGCCAACATCGTACCCGTTCCCAAAAAGGACGGAAAGGTCAGAATGTGTGTTGATTACAGGGATCTAAATAAGGCTAGTCCAAAGGACGACTTTCCTTTACCACTCATTGACATGCTGGTAGACAGCACAACAAATTTCAAAGTTTTCTCCTTCATGGATGGATTCTCGGGCTATAACCAGATCAAAATGGCGCCGAAAGACATGGAGAAAACTTCGTTCATTACCCCATGGGGTACCTTTTGTTACAAGGTAATGCCGTTCGGGTTGAAGAACGCCGGGGAAACCTATCAAAGGGCCATGACTACTCTGTTTCATGACATGATACACAAAGAAATCGAGGTATATGTCGATGATATGATTGCAAAATCAAAAACAAAGAATGAGCACGTTGAACATTTGTCAAAATTGTTCGAACGTCTAAGAAAATTCAAGCTCTGCTTGAATCCCAACAAGTGCACCTTCGGTGTCCGTTCAGGGAAACTACTAGGGTTCATCGTCAGCCAGAAAGGAATTGAGGTTGATCCTGACAAGGTCAAGGCCATTCAAGAAATGCCTTCTCCGAAAACTGAAAAACAAGTCAGAGGATTCCTGGGACGTTTGAACTACATCTCCAGATTCATATTCCTCATGACCGCGACATGTGCGCCGATTTTCAAATTACTCAAAAAGAACCAGGATTGCGTTTGGACAGAAGATTGTCAAACCGCCTTCGACAGTATCAAGGAATATCTATTGAATCCTCTGATTCTATCACCTCCAGTGGAAGGAAGACCACTGATCATTTACCTCACAGTCCTAGAGGACTCAATGGGATGTGTACTTGGCCAACAGGACGAAACCAAAAGGAAAGAGTCAGCCATTTACTATTTGAGCAAGAAATTCACGGACTGCGAGGCTCGGTACATGATGCTTGAGAAAACTTGTTGCGCTTTGGCTTGGGCAGCCAAACGTCTTCGCCAATACATGATTCGTCATACTACTTGGTTAATCTCCGAAATGGATCCAATCAAGTACGTCTTCGAAAAACCTGATCTCACGGGAAGAATTGCCCGTTGGTAGATGTTGTTATCAGAATATGACATAGAGTACCATGCTCAGAAAGCCGTTAAAGGAAGTACGTTAGCCGATCATTTGGCTCATCAACCGATTGACGATCAGGAATCAATCGGGTTTGACTTCCCAGACGAAGATGTCATGTATCTAAAACTGAAAGATTGCGATGAACCATTACCCAGTGAAGGACCAGAACCAGGTTCCCAATGGGGACTTATTTTTGACGGAGCAGTCATACGGAAACGGAATTGGGGCAATAATTGTTACCCCTTAGGGTACCCACATTCCTTTCACCGCCAGACTTACATTCAACTGTACGAACAACGAGGCTGAATACGAAGCTTGTATCATGGGTCTCGAAGAAGCAATTGATTTAAGGATAAAAAACTTGGACGTATACGGCGATTCAGCCTTGGTTATCAATCAGATAAAAGAAGATTGGAACACATACCAATCAGGACTGATTCCTTACAAAGACTATGCAAGAAGGTTGTTACCCTTCTTTAACAGAGTCGAGTTTTATCATATCCCTCGTGAGGAGAATCACATGGCTGATGCATTAGCCACTCTCTTTTCCATGATTAGTGTAGGTCAACAAAACGACTTACCTAAGATCGACATAATGCGCCTTGAACGGCCCGCTTACATCTTCACGATCGAAGCAGTCATAGATGACAAACCTTGGTATCACGATATCAAATGCTTCCTTCAGAAACAAGAGTACCCACCTGGGGTATCCAGGAAAGACAGGAAAACCCTCAGAAGATTGGCTGGAAACTTCTTCCTGAGCGGTGACACTCTCTATAAGAGAAACTTTGACATGGTCTTGCTCCGATGCGTAGACAGACCAGGAGCAGACATGCTTATGAAAGAAATTCATGAAGGATCCTTTGGCACTCATGCCAACGGACATACAATGGCGAGAAAAATTCTCAGAGCAGGGTACTATTGGTTGAAAATGGAATCCGACTGCTACAAGTACATGAGGAGGTGTCACATGTGTCAGATATACTCCGATAAAATTCATGTACCGCCATCGCATCTCAAAGTTCTTTCTTACCCATGGCCTTTTTCCATATGGGGAATCGACATGATTGGCTTGATCGAACCTAAGGCTTCAAACGGGCATCGGTTCATCCTGGTAGCCATTGACTACTCCACCAAGTGGGTCGAAGCAGCGTCATTCGCTAATGTAACCTGACAAGTGGTGGCCCGATTTATCAAAAACAATATCATCTGCCATTATGGTGTTCCAAGCGAGATCATTACCGATAATAGATCTAACTTGAACAACAAGATGATGAAGGAGTTGTGCGCAGAGTTCAAGATCGAACACCATAACTCATCTCCCTACCGACCCAAGATGAATGGAGCGGTAGAAGCGGCCAAAAAGAACATCAAGAGGATTGTTCAAAAGATGGTTGTAACCTACAAAGACTGGCATGAGATGCTACCCTTTGCTCTTCACGGTTATCGCACATCTGTCCGCACTTCAACTGGGGCAACCCCTTTCTCTCTAGTGTATGGCATGGAAGCAGTGCTCCCCATAGAAGTAGAGATCCCATCAATCCGAGTATTGATGGAAGCTAAGCTCACCGAAGCTGAATGGTGTCAAAGTCGACACGACGAACTGAATCTGATCGAAGAAAAGAGAATCACGGCACTATGCCATGGTCAATTGTATCAACAGAGAATGAAGAAGGTGTTTGACAAAAAGGTTCGACCTCGTGTCTTCAGAAAAGAAGACCTCATGCTCAAGAAGATATAATCATTTCTCACTGATTCTCGGGGTAAATGGACTCCGAATTATGACGGCCCCTATGTGGTCACGAAAGCTTTCTCAGGCGGCGCCTTGAGACTTACGACCATGGACGGAGAGGAATTTGCCTACCCCACGAATGTTGATGTAGTCAAGAAATACTTCGCCTAAACTAAAAAAAAAAACGTCTCGGTGGATTGAAAACCCGAAAGGGCGGTCTAGGCAAAAGTTAGAGACATGAAAAAAAAATCATCCCGATGGATTGGAAACGTCACAGTACAATCCAGGAAAAAATTAGGGATAATGGCAAGTAACTATGTTCAACAGAGGCAAGTCCCTCAACAGCAGCAGTTACACCATCCATCGGAGGAAAACTCCAGTCAAGGTCATCTTCGACAGAAGCTCAGGGTGCCCCGACTTCAAAGTTGGTAGAAGGATAGTGGTTGTTATGTGTCAACGTAGCCATTTTCCCTGTAAATTACCATTTTCTAGCTTTGTAAATACTCTTTGGAATCACGCGTTTGGCTGATCTCCATTTTATCAATAAAATTTGAGCCTTTGTGCTTTTGTTTGTAATTCTTATTTGTTTTAGCTTTACAGAACGACGTTGTTAACATGATTAACGATTCTTGAAATAAAACAAAAATGAATTTACTTGTTAAAACTTTTTTGGCTTTTTAATAAAGACGGCAATTTCTTTTGATTGTTGAACACCAGAAGAACATCGGTCGCTTCTCCAGAAGTAACCGAACCTCAAAGTGCAGAATCAAAGTACTCCTTCTAACCCAGTACACCTGAATGAAGGGATCAACTGTGTCAGAGACCTTGTTTCTTCTGACACGCCTTGGCCGAGTTCTCATCTCCTAAGCTCGATCAACGTAGCTCCCAACAGGGACTATCTTTCCTAAGCAAGGTAGAATTGCTATGCTGAACCAACGGTACTTCTTTGCCCCGCGATTTCCGAGTATCCAGTCGTGTTCGCCTGTCAGTTTGTATGTCGCGTCAGTTTTGTCATCATAAACATACATGCATCATTGCATTATTGATTTGCATTCACATTTCATATTGCATCGCTATCACTCTAGTCGGTCTTGTCCCCTAGTGATAAAAGTCCTCTCAATTGAGTTGACAGCCCTTTCCTCGTCAGGAAGTGTTACGTCTGAACATTCTCTCTCCTCCAGTTTTATTTCTGGATTGAAGTTGGGTCCTCGACCACTTTGATAACTTGAACCTCTGAAAGACCAGAGAGCCCTCAGTTAGCATCACTCTTCGCCATGGAAGATGATATCCTTGTTTTCCCGGATTAAAGAAAATCCCGAGAGAAAGCCTCCTAAATCGGAGATTCGGCAGTACGGCAGTTTTTCTCCAGAAAACCCACTGATGAAAAGGTCATCGGCACCTCAAAATTAGATCACATCATATGGCATTTCTCCGAGAAGATCTACGAGAAAAGTATGATGTAAAGACCCCAAACGAATGCAGTCTCTCAAGGGACTCGTATTCCCCAAGTAGAGTCAACAAATGGCATCTCTAACAGAGAAGTTTGTACACCTCTACAACTCAGACGACTGGGTTCCCCAGCAAGTCTGACATTGAAACCTTTTCCACTCAAATGTCATCTCCCTAGGAAAATTCGGCGAGAAGTTTGAAGGAAAGCCGCTACGAATAGCGTCCCTTGTCAGTAAAGTTTATTGACGAAAGAAACTAAGACCAGTTCCTGGGTAGGAAACCAGGATCGAGGGGAAGTTTACATCAGAAACTAAGACCAGTTCCTTGGTAGGAAACCAGGCTCGAGGGGAAGTTTACATTAGAAACTGAGACCAGCTCCTTGGCCGAAGACCAGGATCGAGGGGAAGTTTACCTTTTCTAAGCATCATTGCTTAGCTAAAGAAGATGAATGTGTAAGCTACCATTCATAACCACCATCAAAATTTCGGGTATTCCGATATTTAATCCTCTTGCACCCCGAATGCCCGAATACCTTCGTCATTCACACCTTCGTGTCCAAGAAGATTAAATAGGGGCATCTGTCATACCCCAAATTTTGACCACTAATATTTCCCATCATTGTGCAAATCATCATCACAATATGGAGGAACCATCATACTTCATCAGTCTCCCCAAAGATGGGTGAGCATCCACTACAATCAAAATTAGGGTTTCAAGCCCTCTCAGAGCCTTAGACAAAGGATCAATCAAGGAATGACATGATCTTCAACTTGTCTAAAACTCTCAAACATCCACAATGGGTCAAAAGGACTCCCACTTCAAGGATCAAGCACAAGGCTGCTCCCTTCTAGGTGGATTAAGTCTCAAGATCGACAGTGTCACCAAATTAGGGTTTTGGTCGACCAGGGCCTCCAGATGGAAAATTTTCATCTGGGCACAAGCCAATGATCCAAAACATAACCTAATATACTTCATGGAACCTCATGGACCCAATCATCAAGTCAATTTGACCTCAGGGGATGCATTCATCAAAAATCAGGAATTAGGGTTTCTTGACCTAATTCACCCCTAAGTTGACTTTTAGGGCAAATCATGAGCCAAGACCTCAAGAGAGGGTTTGAGGGTCTCTAATGAACTATATTGATCCATTTTCAACAATGGATTAATCCAAGAAGCTTGAGCAACAAGTCTCAATTTCATCTGCACTACAATTAGGGTTTTAAGGGAAAAGTCAACTGTAACTTTGACTTTTGACCAGGACATGCCCCCAAACCCTAGGACATGCATCAATATACCCTATGACACCCATGGAACATGTCCATCAAGTTTGATTTAGGTCAAGGACATGATTTCCTGAAGAATTGCACATTTTGGAATTCATCTGATAAAAAGTCAACTGTGCACAAAAGTCAACTTTGACTTTTTGAGATTTTTCACCAAAATGGATTTTTAACCCTAAAATGATGTTAATGTATGATTTGAATCATCATTCATCAAGAAAAATCAAGAAAAGTTGGGTAACTTGTAAAAGGGGTAACCATAAAAAACTTAGAAAATTTTCTAAGTTAAAAATAAAGTGGCTAGGGTACTAACTTTGGAGGGTCATAACTCCTAAACCACAAAGCCATTTTCTTCCATCCAAAGCTTGATTTGTAGATCTCATTGCCCTCTACAAAAACTTCAACTAGACCTAATTCCAACTCCTCATGGATTTTGAGTTATGAAGTGATCAAAATCAAGAAAAGTCACTTTGTTCCAACACTTGGTGAAAATTTCACTAAGTCAGATTTTGCCTTACTTTTTGCCAAATGTAGGGGGATTTTTCACTTGGATTCAAAAGAGATCAAAACCAAACATGTTCAAATAGTTGTTGTATCATGTAAGGGCTTTCCAAAATGGCCAAGAACATTACCAAATTCCATTTGAGTCATGAGATATGACATTGGAAAGTTGCCTTGCTGAAATCTGCCAAGGCAAGGCAGAATTTGCATTTTTGCTCGATTTGCCTAAATCAGCCAAATCCAAATGCTCCTATCCACTTGGACACCTCAGAGGATTGAATCTAAAGGGGACAATCACTGAGCCAAGCCTCCAAAGTCTTTGGAACAAGAAATAGCATGTTGAACCTAGAATGGCCAAAATAGGGACAAGACTCCAATTTTGGATTGGAGCATTCAATGGAAGCATCAAGGTGGCATGGACTGAGCCATTTGCAACTGAATTCAGTCAAGACTTATCCAAGACCAAGGGAACCACAACCCTGTGCCCTAACCTCTAGTCAATGGCTAGAGGAGACTTGCATTTCCATTGGCCAACATTGAACAAACACCTGCTAAAGTTGCCATTCACTATTCCTTACAAAACAAACTTGCTCTAATATAAATAGAGCTCAATTGTGATCAGTTTGAGTACACCAAAGCCATCAAACAGATGCTTTCCTCAAAATCTCTTCTTTCACTCCAATTTTGCCTTCTAAGGCAAGTCACTATCGGGTTTTGAGTTTGAGAGCTTTTCCAATCAAACCAATCACACACACACACACACACACACACCTCACATACATCATATAGAAGTGATCCAAACACTCACATAACATCTAGAACACGAATTTCACAAAATCACCAGCCAATTGCTCAAGTTCTTGACAGATTTGCAGTTGGGGTACCATCTCAAGTTCTAAATCATTTCAATCCATTCCAAGCATTCATACACACTCCATGGCACCTAGGGAAGCTAACCAGATCATTGGAACCTAGCTGTAACACCTCCAACACAAATCACGATCACCAGCTGCAAGTGGTAAGCATGAGCTCTTCTAACTCTATGATCCATGCAATTTTTGTTGCACAATAATTTGGCCATATGTTCATAATCATGCATGGAATATTTTCCCTCAATTAATTGCATTGTTTGAATCGTGTATAAAAAATCCTAGCCTTCATGCAGAAATTAGGTTCTTGAGGATTTTTCATGATTTCTTGTTATATGTTTAATTTAAATGAAATTAAATACCATAGACATGATCGTGAGGTTGAAACGAGTTGATTGGTATGTGGATTGCATGATATGATCAAGTATTCAGTGAGATTGGAGAGAAAATGCAAATCTGGGCAAACCCAGAACACGCGCGTGTTCTTGGGTGTTCTTGGCGCCATTTTTTGAATATTTGAATATTTGAATTTTGTGATTTTATTTAATTGATTCAAAAATTAATTTCTCTCTGAGTTTTAATGATTTTGAGTTGATTCTTTTTTTAATAATTCACAAAAATGTTGAAATATTTTATTTTCCCAAAAAATCCCCAAAATATTATTTATTTCATATAATTGATATTTTTGCAAAGAATTAATGTTTTAATTGTTTTTAACATTTAAAATATTTTTTCCACTTTGATTTTGCAACTTTTAATGCTTTCTAATTATTTTGTAGGTCAATACTTAATTTTTGAAGTATTAATCCAAGATCACAATTTGTTTTCCATATGTTAAACAATTTTAATCATTTTAATTGAATTTTTATTCAAATTAAATACATTTTTGAAAATAAATTAGGGTTTTTGGATTAATTCAACCCTCATAAATCATTTTCAAAACTTTTTGGGCCTCTAATAAAGTGTAAGACCCAATCCTTTTTTGACCAAACCATTTTTGGGCCTCAGTGTATTGTATAAGTCCCGATACCGTCAAAAACAAACGGCGCGATCGTCCCCTTTTGAAAAATAACCTTTTGGGCCTCTCCTTTAGCTATAAGACCCATTCAAAACCTTTTGGGCCTCTAATAGAGTGTAAGACCCAACCCCCTTTTAACCAAAAACAAATTTGGGCCTCAGATATTGTATAAGCCCTCTGCGTTAAAAGAAAACCTCGGTGCGATCGCCATTTTTAAACGAAAAATCAAGGACCTACCTTCGTGTTATAAGCCCCACTCTTTTTCTTTAAACCTTTTGGGCCTCTTGAGAGAGTGTAAGACCCTTCCCTTTGTACAGAAAACAATTTTTGGACCACAGTCACTTGTATAAGTCCCTCTGTACAAATTCAAACAGTGCACTCACTGATAAAACCCTGGGCCTCTCCTTGAGCTGTAAGCCCCAAATCTTTCTTTTTCAAAGCACTTTCTCCTTTGATTTTGAATATACTATTGTTTTCAATCTTTCTTTATTGAACAACTAACCAAACAGCATGGAAGCTCTACAACCGAGTAAATGGTTATTGCTTTCATTTACCGCTTTTATATACATATAACTGTATTGTGGGGTTGTTTCACTGTAAGTCTTCTTTCATAAATTCATATCAACTGTGTAATAATAGTATAGATATTTAGAGTTTCCCCGGCAACTACGTCTAGAACTAGGTGACGCCGTTTCGTTTATTCATAGAAATAGACAACTAGATCCCCAATAGGATCACCAGATACAGTCTTCTCTTCGGCTGTCCTCATTAGGAATTGTCAAGAAACTCTACTCCCAGAGATGAATGTATTCTCCGTGAATGGCATCTTTGAGTTTCTTCCAAATTCTTGAACTTTCCTGACTTGATCTATTCCTTGTGAATAGCTTGCCTTGAATTTCTCGGGGTTTGGGGACCCATGGGCTTCTTAAAAGCATCGGCCTCCTCTTGGGCATCGTACAAGGACCCACAGGCTTCCTAAAAGCAACCCCGCCTCCTCTTGGGCTTAGTACAAGGACCCTACGGCTTCTTAGAAGTATTCACAACCTCCTCTTAGGCTTCGTATAATGATCTCTTCCTCCGGGAATGATAGCCTCCTCTTGGGCATCGTACAAGGACCCGTCGGCTTCTTAAAAAGTTTCCAGCCTCCTCTTGGGCTTTGTACAAATTATCCCGACGACCTCCTAGAGGTATAGGAACAGAAATTAGTCATCGGCATAGAACAGTCCTTTCATAGAGTCTACTACTGTTTCTCAAAGCATAGTACAAAAGATGAAACTCTAGACTTGGACAGTCTAATATCTTTGAGTCTCAAAGACAATCTCAAGCTCCCTTCAAGAATAGGAAGAAAACCCGTAGACTCGGACAGTCTCAATACCCTTCGTATTTCCCACTTCCTTAAAGAACAGGAATAACCCAGATCCTTGAATCAAATCCTTGAGTACAGTGTTGCTCATATAAGAACTGATTTTCTCTTTAAAAATCAGTATACTGGACCTGTCACTTAACTGAACAGTCACCATAGCCTCCTCTTAGGCTTTGTATAATGATCCTTCTCCCGTGAAGTTAGCCTCTCTCTTGGACTTTGTACAATGATTCTCGCCAGCAGAGTCAAACAGCGTTTAGCTTCTTTCTCGGGCTTTGTACGAGACACACAAGAGACTCCCTCGTTGAGTCAATCACCCCTTTCGCCTCCATCTCGGGCTTTATACGAGATACAAAAAGGTTCTTATTGAGCCAAACAAACAACAACCTCTATCTCGGGCTTCGTACGAGATACAAAAAATTCTCTTGTTGAGTCAAATAGCCTTCATCTCGGGCTTTATACGAGATACCAAAAGACTCCATCGTCGAGTCAAAACCTTTTAGCCTCTCTCTCGGGCTTTGTACGAGACACATATTAGCCTCCTCTTAGGCTTTGTATAAGAAAACCACTGGTTGATCCAATCAACCTTTTAGCATCAAAGTTGTGCCTCGTTCATAGTATACAAACATCAACAACTCCTTCCCCTTCATCTAATCGCTGTAAGCGGCAAGCCTCTGGATCATCTATATCCACGCCACTGTCCCTCTTTTAGCATGAGAAATTCCTAAGGAAAGATAGCATTGCTCTACACTGAGTTAAAGTCTTCTCCTTCAGGTTAAAATCCCCTATAAAGGAAATTATGGCATTGCCGGATTCACACATCCCGCTTAAAGTAATCCTCCTTTATAGTCAGTCACCCAACAGTTGTGACATACAACCCCCTCTTTAGAGATGACAAATTCTCTCTTAAAGTCAAAACCTTTTAGCTTCATATCTTGGGCTTTGAACAAGATACAAATAAACCTTTCAGCTTCACATCTTGGGCTTTGAACAAGATATAAATCACCTTTCACTTCACGTCTTGGCCTTTGAACAAGACACCAAAACCAACCATTTCCTCCCATAGAATAGGAGGAACTACGAACGCTCTGATTTCCCTGTTTCGGTAAACGGGAATACGTAGGCATAAGATTGAAAGAAAAATCTTAGCAAGCACACTAAACAAAAAACCCAGAACCCCATACTCTCATCTATCAAAAGCATCAGTCCTAACATCCTAATCCTCGTTCCCCGCCAGAAAATCCAAGAAAGAGAGAAAACCGTATTGGCGAAAATACAAATAACCAGTACAAAGCCCCCCCCACATTGATAGCATTCATAACCTAACAGACCGCTGTTTAAACTCAGTATGCAAAGCAGGGTTAATTGGAGACATCTATTTCCCTTCCTTCATCAGCTTTAATAGGATAAAAAATGAATCGACCTGTAGTAAACTCAACCGCAGAGAGCGACCAGCGCTTAAGAACCGCGTCCAAAATCGCTCGCTACAGTGAGGATGCGATTAATCGGGCTTGGAAAACCTGAATACTCTTGCAACCAAAATCATAAATAAAAAGTGAGAATGCATATGCCAGCGATGCGAATGTACATGCTTATGCAAAATTTCAAAAAAGGAGGTCAAATTTTGGGTTATGACAGCTGCCCCTATTTAATCGTCTTGGACCTGAATGTTCGAATTGCGCTAGCTTTTCGATTATTCAAGGTAGAAGGGGGTTAAATAAAAAGAGTATCTTGAAAATTTGGTTGACGGCGACAAAAAGGGAGGTGCGAGTGCAGAGAGTTGATAGGTGCAAAGTTTGGCTGAAAAACTGCTGAGATGAATCAGGCCAAAAGAATAGGAGTATGCTAGATGCATATGCTAAGTATGTGTTGTTCTACATGATGTTTGATGTTTTGTCATGCAACGGTGCAAGTTACGGTACAATGTTGCAAATTGGCAGACTCTAGATGGACCAGATAAATGGGAAGGTTTGCCAGACGAGGATTAGGTTTTGATTGAGACACATGTTTGAGCCTGTATGGTGTAATGCTTTATCTTGATGATTATGCTATGTGTTGAATGATGCAATGCTATGCGATGATGATTACTATATGCAGAATGTCAGTGATCAGATATTGAAGATATGTCAAATATGCTTAAGCTAAGGCTCTTTGCTATCCCAAATGAAAGATATGCATGAGTGAAGCGACATGATCAATGCATGAGAGTGGTCTATGTAATGATTCAAGTGCTTTTTTTATGGGAGGTGGAGGAGTTGAGGTTAGGGTGTAAGCCACAAATACGTGATTCCCCTACACCTACTTCATGATCAGCAGTTGTTGATGCAGCATTGCTCTTGCCTCAAAACAGGGAGAAAACTTGTACCTTGGTAGCCTTCCTCTGCCCCAATTTGTTGGGTATCAGCATGGGTTACCCCAGTCACAAGGTATGAAACAGTTGTGTCACAGGATGATCTTGATTCGACTTGCCCCGATGTATCAGAACAGTATGCCCATAACTAATCTTCTCTTGGGGAGGTTGGATTCTTACGCTCTTGAGGTGGCCTGCCTCGGTATGAGCCTTGAAGTGATTTTTCCCCTGGCTGATCGATCTTTGGAGGAATACCCCTGACCAACTGATCTTCGAGAGATTTGTCGAATCTCGATGTAATTGACCCATATTGAATGAATCTTGAAGCATCTTGCCCTTTCGCTCAATAAAAAAATCAGGCGTTTTGCCCCTTGAGATGACCAAATTTTCCATTGTGGAAATTTTCTTGTTGTCAAGTGCTTATTCGCAAGTAAAGAGTGTTTTTTTTTAGAATGATAATGTTAATGCTATGCATATGTTAGTTTTGAAATCCAAGTGTGTTCACTAAGATTATGACATATAGCGAATAGATCACCATTTAGAATGCCATGTCAATACCAACACAAATGATGAGCAAATATTTAAGAGTCAGTTTTGACATGATCCCACTGTAGTATGCTTTCAAAATAAACCCTACTTCAATTAGGTCTTTTGCATGTTGTAACGTGGCCTGGTTCACGGTTTAAGAAGGAAATGATATATGGCTCAAAATTTATTTTAACCCACCCATTCTCCTTGATGTCCTCCAGTCCTACGTTCAGCTAGTTTGACACAAGCGTTAACCTTTCAAGAAGGATTTTGAATGGTAGATGTGATGTTAGAGGAACCAACGGGTTTTTGGAAAGGCAGTCACTCACCTTTTGTTTTGGTCGCATGTGATCACACAAACTTGTTCTTATTGAGGGATTTTTCTCTTTTGATTCTCTGTTTTGCTCTTTTTATTTTCCCTAATTTTTGCGTAGACTGATTTTTTGGATTTTGCAGTCTACCGGGATGCCCTAATTTTTTCCTAAGTCATTTGTTTTTGAGTTTTTGACTTAGCGGGCTTTTTGTTTGTTTTTTTTAATTGCTTTTGTGATTTTGATGATTTTTTTTAACAAAGTTGTGTGACACTTGTTTGTTTGATAAAGTGTTATGACTGCCTCGCTCCTTTGATCGGTGAGGGATAACCAATGTGGATTTATGATTTTCCCACTTCGCATGAGCGATAGGATGCGGTGGATCCTCAAAATGGGGTACTCCTCTTTTGAAATTTGAACGCATGGTTAAACTAGTTGAAGACTACCCTGCCCCTGGTTAAGATTGAGGGTTTGTGTATGCAGAAAGAAACTCCTACTTCAAGGCCTAAAGGGATTGACTAGGGATTATCTTCCTTATGACTCCGGTGTTTGGGGATTTGAATAAATGCCTTACATCGTCAGCAAGGTTTTTTTCAAAAGCATACAGACAGTGATCTCATGTCTTTTTGATTTTATCATTCTCTTTTTGTTTTTGCTTGATCAAATGTGTGATACAGATAAAAAATATGAGTGAACACGAATGAATTTATTCAAAACATGCATATTCATTTCATTATTATCATCATCCGAAAATAAACAAGTTTTACAAATAAACAATGCTTGACAAACAAAAAGATACAAATGGAAGAGATGGAATGACATGTTGATTGTCGATGTTGAGGAAGTGCTCTCAGGCTTATTCAATGGATTCTTTTGCAATCTTGGCCCTTACACAGACAAAGGATCTCCGTTCACCCACAGTTTCCCATCTTGAACAGTTAAGTGCTTCTTGTCAATCAGCTGTTGGACCTTAGCTTTAAAAGCGTTGAAATCTTCAGTCGAATGTCCAGCTGACCCAGCATGATATCCGCATTGTACATTGGGATCATACCCAGGTGGGAATGGTTTTGGTGGAGGCTTCAGAGCTTTAGGAACCACCAGCGAGTTCTGAACCAGATGTGGGAGAAGCTGACTGTATGCCACAGGAATCAGATCTAGAGGAGCATTCCTTCGTTCTAGATTATACCAGGGCTTGTGCTGGTTCTAATGCTCTCGGCCTTGGGCTCACTGATTATGAGTCTGAGGAGGTTGTTGATATTGGGTTGCAGCAACATGCGAGAATGAATAGTACGGCGTAGGAGCCAGAGGTGCTTAAGGATGAATCTGATGAACAACATAGTGCGGGAACACTTGAGCAGGGCACATCAATCTAGGATTAACCGTTTGGTTAACAGTCTGACCAAATTGGATTCCATACGGAGTGTAAGGTGCCCCAGGATAAGAAACTAGAGGTGCAACAGCAGAGGGTGCCCCAGGATAAGCAAAAGGCATTCCAGAGTTAGCTGACTGAAAACCTTGGTAGGGGTATTGCCCAACAGGTTGAACAGCTGGAGGAATCAGCACATGAGTAGGAGGACCTCTGTTCTTTGCCTCAGCATATGTTTGGACAATCCCAGGTGCATATTTTTGGCAAGGCTTCTCTGTAAAGCAAAGCAACTTCTGATCGAGGAGCTCTTGAACTTTGTCTTTAAAGACAACACAGGCTTCTGTAGAATTCCCCACATATCCAACATGGTATCCACATGTGGCATTAGGATCATGCTTAGGATGATAAGGGAACTTGGCTGGCTCGATCCCTTTAGGAACAATTGCCCCAGCATGAATCAGAATAGGCAGTAGATGCGTGTAGGTCACATGAATTGGATCAAGATGGGGACGTCTCCTCCCTTGATTATTGTTCCCTTTGCTGATTTGATTACGCTTCTGTTTCTGATTGCTTGCAGCGGTCTTCTGATTAGACAAGGGGTGAACCGGTAGATTGCTTACATCCGCATTCGTGATCTTATCCACTTTTGGTCCATTCTGGGCTTGCTCATCCATCACAACCCGATCCGAGAGGTTCATTGTCAAACTGTCCAGAAGTATTTCCACAACCATGTCAATCTTGCCTTCCTTGTACATTGCGTTCTCATACCCAATCTGTTCCATGATTCTTTGGCTTTCGGCATCGGAGAATCGTTGTCTTTGGGATGATGAAGGGAAGAAAGTGAGCTTTTTCCGGTTTGGATGTATGTGAATGCAAATGCATGTATTCATATGTTGTTTATGCAGATGGAATGCCAGTGAGACATGCAACACCCAATGATGCAAAGGTTAGATGATGCAAAAGTTAAGCATACATATGATGCAATAACTCAGGTTCAAAAGTTCGACATATATGATGATGCAATAACATTATACGATAACATTATGCATTAGTGTAAGTTAGAGATGCAACATCTTCTGGATAATCTGCAGCTGTAGCTCCGTATAGGTGCAAAGATCTGACATGCGTGAGAGAACTGAAATTCTGGTACCAGATATGTGATGTTAAGTGCAATGTCACAACATCACTATCTGCTGTATGAACAAGACACTAAAAGCCTGTGATGTTATGTGTGATGTTACAATAACACACTCTGCAATGTAAAACAACAGAAAAGCACACAAGGATTGTTCACCCAGTTCGGTCTAACTACCTACATCTGGGGGCATACCAAGCCAGGAAGGAAGTCCACTATTAGTAGTATCAAATAAAGACTCAACAGACCAGTTGACAATCTACCTAATTTAATCACTACCCAATGACCCTTCTATCTAATTCCTCCCTAGATAAGAGACTCTATCTCACTCCCAATCATCGCAATAATGTCTAGCAATCAACATCTCAGTCACTGCATTAACAACTTGATTTCCAACAACTCTCCAAACACATAAAGTCACACTCCCATGACACACCTTGGAGTTGCTTCAAAGCTTCCTCCAAGAACAATACAGAACTCATTACCTACAGGTTTCTGAGTAAGAACACAGTGACCATCTCACAACTCGAGTGGTTCACTAAGACAAAGCCCTAATGATCTACATCTTGGACCCGTACCTCTTCTAGATTACAAGCATTCTATTTATAACTTTTTCCCAACTGGATTTGGGCCTTCAAATCACAGTAAATCTTCTGCTACAAATCCGCAACAAATTCTGCTACAAAATAGATCTTCAATTAAATCTTCAATCAGCTTTTCATAATTAACTCTAATTATTCTTCATATCTCTTTGCATTAAATTAGCAACAAACTAATCTTCTTCATTAATGATTGCACCAAGAAATTCGCAGCCAATCTAACTAACAGATCTCCTTAAATTAATATAATGCTCGCAGCCCTAAAAACATCACAACCTAATGTTTTAATGTTCTGGTATAGTGATGTCAAGACATCGCATGTGACATCACTCTTCAGCACTTTAACTCTTCAACACCTTAACTACTTTCACAAAACCTGAATGTTAACCAAACATAACAATAATGTTAAAAGCTCATGTTGAAACATCAACCAAGACATTAACATTGTGTTACCAAAATTTCAGCCAATCACAAGAACTAACAATCTCCCCCTTTGGCTAATTTTGGCTAAAACAAATATATGAACATTACAGCTCAAATTACATCAGCAATTACAACCCTATACTACTGTTAGAAGTCATGTCAGTAGTCATCAGTAGCTACTGTGTACAACACCCATGGAGAATCATCTTCTTGGTTAATTTTGAACGATGTTAGGACATCATGTATAACATCCCCATAGCACAGCAACTCCAGGCAGCACATCAGGACCTAAGTAGCAGACAGTCCTGAAGTCATATGGTGCACATGAGGAAGAAGATATTTGACACTCCCCCTCAACACAACACATTTCTTTTTCCTTCCAAGACAGACCCAAAACAATTGTAGAAGACTCCTCCAGAAAAGAAATGTCTGTCTATACATAAAAGACCAATGGTGGCATAAGAGAATTCTGCACACCTTCATTGATCAGACACTGGGTTTAATCTGTGGCATAAGATGAAACTTAAGAAGTGCCATTCTGCCAACCCAGGTAACTCAGAACACAAGTCAGAACTGTGTTCATAACTCAGGACACAAGTCACAAAGACTCACCACCAACTTAAGGATAGGACATCCTCTTCGACACCTCTGAACCACATCTGGAACAGCAGACTCCAGACAAGTATCTGCACAAACTATAGCAAAAAAACCTTTCCTTTTTCCCCCTTTTTAGCCACAAATTGGCAAAGAAATCCATCACAGAACCAGACCCAAGTAGTGCTCACCCAACAACGAACAAACGCCATAAGACTTATGAAACAAGAACACTTACTGGCTAAAGGAGCAAAGAAAAACCTCTATAAATAGCTGACTAGTTACTTTGGAATTAACGAGCCTTGAATAGTCAAAGTTCTTGGTCATAGAAACGCTATTTTAGGAACTAAAAACTTCATCTAAATTCAATGTCTACCATCCATAACAGTCTTGACCGCCTTTATTTCCTCTAACTGATACTTACCATAAATTGTGCCAAAACAGTTCCATGCATAGTCGAAGACACGTGTTTCACCTTATCCTTACACCACCGTCCAAAATAAATTCTTGTTTGGCTCAAGAAAAAAACATGTCCTGTACCATGTTCTGACATCTTATTACACAATGTCTGCTTGCTCACAACATTATCAATCCAAGACTTCCACAGAAGATAATACATTCCAAACCAATAAACTTGTCTTCAGACTTCTTCTCAGAAGCATGTGCACACATGATTCACATGACTAGAACCAACAGTCTTAACAACCAATGCCAACCAACAGCCTAATGTCATAACATGTTATCTGACATTAGATCCTCATAAGAGGCAACCCATCTCCACAAGCTTGATCATCATGCAAGCTTCACAATATATGCACCTTTGCTGCAGAATCCATAGACAAGTACTCCCCCTGTCATGGTTAACCAATGCTCTAGATGAAGATGAACATTTGAGCACACTTGCTGAGTACATGCATATTGGTACCATTGTCCCTTTCTCCAAAGGTAGCCATTCCCTATCATACTCTTCATCTTCAGACTTCCTATCAACCAATACCTGATCTACTTCAGTCTTCTCTACATTTTCCATCCAAGGCAGACCTTCTACTTCATCATTCTCCCGTATGACTATGTAGACGCTCCTTAGGCATAATGTAGGCACCACCCTTCTGAACCAGAGCATAATCATCCTTCACCCAGGATATCCATCCAGATAATATCCCAATACAAGTTAGAACATCTGCCAAACACCAAGACATCATCAACTGGACTATATCATAGTAGTCCAAAGAACTAGAGAGTTAAACTCTCATCCACCTTCAAGAAGAATAGTCTCCTTGAGTCTTCAACTCATCACCCTTCTGCCCAAGAGTAACTTGTTCCAAGACTATCCTCAATAATAATCAGCTGCCACACTCTGATTATCTTGATTATTCGAATCCACTTCTGAGATCAACCAGGTGCCACAGTTTGATCACCTCATTCATGAATCCTCACGTTTGTCAGAACTCTCACAAAGATATCTTGATCCACCAAGGAAACTTGATCTTCAAGTCACATATTCCACTTGCTCAAAAGCAAACACACTTAGCCATGTAACATCTTCTCAAACCACAGCTCCTGCAAACTGTATGAGATAGATCTTTTTGAAGCATCCATAACTTCCATTACTGTAGATCACCTCTATCTTAAGCTGATGTGCCATATCACCAGCTGAGACTTCTGATGTTAAGCTAGATGTCAAAACATTATGATATCTAACTGTTGAATTTAGCTCTTCCTTCTGCCACTCAGAAGAACCTCTTGCCTTTCCAGAAACAGATTTCCATGCTCTCATAGACTTGATTCAACAATCAAGTTTGAGTAGACAACCTTCATCCTGCTTAGAAACTCCAAAGACTTCAAACCTACCACATCTGAATCTTCAGAAAATAAGTAGTCCAAGACTACCCCATAGCAATACTAAAGAAAGTCACTTCCCTTAGTAGAGCCGTCAGTAGAAAGCCAGATATAACTGCCACTTATCCTCGACCTTCACAACCAGAGTAAACACCATGCTCCAAACCACTGATCCAAGCATCAAGACTATGATGTCTTCATAGTCTTCCATCTCCATCTTCAACAACATAATTCAGGTCGTTACACACCAACACGCCACAGCCACATAAACAAAAGTAAATTCTCAACACTTCTGCAGTCCTGCACTTTCACTTCAGACATATACATAATCTCCCGTCATTGTATATTGTCATTAGTTGAATGCACAACATCTTAGATAATCGCTCAGCTCCCGTCAGAGTATACACTATTGGTTAGATGCAGCAGACAAATACTCAACTACTGTCAAGCTATATGTGATAAGGTAACCTTCTCACACAAGGTACGACATTTGAACTGGTCTAACAATCTTTTCCTGCACACTTGAGGCACTAGCTGATCCCTCTTTTGTTGATCCACACCACTGATCACTTCAGATTAGATAAGTGGCTTGACCTGATACTTCACCATGAGCACAACTAACTTTCTTTGGCTAAAATGATGTTTCAACATCAGTCTAAATCACATTAAACATCTCCTACCATATTAATCCACACAAATCTCTTGTAGGGAACACACGAGAACATATCAACATCTGATCAACTTCCAATATCAGACCAACAAAACTGCAGTAACTTGCATAACACACTCTTCCAGAAGCTTCTTCTTATAAGCACAAGGTTCAGACCTCTTGTCTAACTTAAGAGTGATAACTGCCATCCTTCTGCATAAACATACCATAGATAATCTGCTACTTCCAATCCTTCAAGCCACAAAACTAATTGACCACAGGCTGATTTACACTGCTACTGCACACAGACTCTTGGATGCATTTTCCCTATAGCAAGGATCATCTCCTTCTCTTCTGCTATCAAGATTACTACCTTTTCTTCAACCAGCTCTGAGACATTAGAATTGACATATTAAGCTCAGCTTCTTTCTTGATGAAACTTCCTCCCGTTCATGATCTTGAAAATCAGAAACATGTATCTTATCATAACCAGGAAGATCCTCCTAATTAGGTCACCACAACTAAGCTTAAGAGATAACTTATCAAGATCGTCACTCCCGCATGAAAGATTTGACAGTGATACTCTTTTTCTTTGGCTCTACCCTCTTCTTTCAAGAAAAATGATAAAGAAGGAATCACTGTTCTGGACAGATTGGTCTTCAATGCTTGATTTGAAATATATTCTTCTTCAAAAAAACTGAAACTTCCATGTCATCCAGTCTTTAATAAGATCCATTCACCTTTTGATCACTTCTTTCCCAAAACAAAGATATGAGATAATCCTCAAGAATCTTTGGCATTTCTAACCAAACAGTTGAAGTTGTGTTGCAAAAACTACAACATCATAGGATATCCTGCTGAGGAGACCAAACCCTAATGTCTTTCCAAGAGAATACCTTCCTAGAATTTCACCACCAGAGATACAGGAACCAACCAGGGTTACATCAGATACCATGCAACGGAACATACAACAACTCCTCAACAACCTTCAGGCACTACTCAATAATCCTTGCACACCATCACTATAAACCAAGTGCCAACAAATCAAACTCACAACAGCAGTTCTCCTTATAACAATAGACAGGTCCAAAACATACCCTATCATGAATAGTCCATCCTTCACATCAAGGGATCATACAAACAACTATATGAACTGACCAAGTCCATAACTCAGCAAAACTATCTTCCTTGCTCATGAACCAGAAAGTATCTTCCCTAGATCTCATCCAGGATGCCTGCTCTGATACCAATTGAAATTCTGGTACCAGATATGTGATGTTAAGTGCAATGTCACAACATCACTATCTGCTATATGAACAAGACACTAAAAGCCTGTGATGTTATGTGTGATGTTACAACAACACACTCTGTAATGTAAAACAATAGAAAAACACACAAGGATTGTTCACACAGTTCGGTCTAACTACCTACATCTGGGGGCATACCAAGCCAGGAAGGAAGTCCACTACTAATAGTATCAAATTACAGACTCAACAGACCAGTTGACAATCTACCTAATTTAATCACTACCCAATGACCCTTCTATCTAAGTCCTCCCTAGATAAGAGACTCCATCTCACTCCCAATCATCGCAATGATGTCTAGCAGTCAACATCTCAGTCACTGCATAAACAGCTTGATTTCCAACAACTCTCCAAACACATAGAAGTCACACTTCCATGACACACTTTGGAGTTGCTTCAAAGCTTCCTCCAAGAACAATACAAAACTTATTACCTACGGGTTTTTGAGTAAGAACACAGTGACGATCTCACAACCCGAGTGGTTCACTAAGACAAAGCCCTAATGATCTACATCTTGGACCCGTACCTCTTCTAGATTACAAGCATTTTATTTATAACTTTTTCCCAACTGGATTTGGGCCTTCAAATCACAGCAATTCTTCTGCTACAAATCTGCAACAGATTCTGCTACAAAATAGATCTTCAATTAAATCTTCAATCAGCTCTTCATAATTAACTCTAATTATTCTTCATATCTCTTTGCATTAAATTAGCAACAAACTAATCTTCTTCATTAATGATTGCACCAAGAAATTCGCAGCCAATCTAACTAACAGATCTCCTTAAATCAACATAATACTCGCAGCCCTAAAAACATCACAACCTGATGTTTTAATGTTCTGGTATAGTGATGTCAAGACATCGCATGTGACATCACTCTTCAGCACTTTAACTCTTCAACACCTTAACTACTTTTACAAAACCAGAATGTTAACCAAACATAACAATAATGTTAGAAGCTCATGTTGAAACATCAACCAAGACATTAACATTGTTTTACCAAAATTTCAGCCAATCACAAGAACTAACAAGAACAAAGGTATGAAGTGGCTTGGTTTCCTGCAAAAACCCATCCCCCTCACAGGTGTGATCTAGACAACAAGGTGGTCCCTAGAAAGGTCGCCCAAACCATAGGACTCAGAGTGAAAATCCCCCGTCGTAGTGAATTCTCATAGGACGAAAGTATCCTCAATCGAATCACGATCTGGGATGTGGCTCTCGCGATAACCCAACGCGCAAAACGCAGGCCTCACGACTATCCACGTTCTAGCCTATGTGTATCCTAGGCTCGGTTAGGACCTTTCTCTCCAATAATATCTACCCATCCCAACAACAGCAGAAAAAATAGCAGATATCCAGAATATACAGTATATGAATATTTAAAGCAGTAAAGAAATGCAGTAAATAAACATAAAGAAAAATAAAGTGTAAATAAAGCGAATAAAGCGCAAAAGATAAACACCCAAGCAAGCAAGAAATGCAAACAAAACTAGGCGAGACCCCAACTTGCAAGCAAGGACTCCCCAGCAGAGTCGCCAGCTGAAGATGGGGAGTCCCACCTAGCCAGGAAACAAACAAAGCGAGGTGAAGCTCAAGAGCAAGAACTCCCCAGCAGAGTCGCCAGTTGAAGATGGCTGGTTTATACCTGAGTGAATCGCACACTCAAAGATAACACAGAGTCGCCACCGAACTTTATTTAGTCCCAAAGGACAGGGAAAATATCGATAAATCCAAGGGGAAGAGAAACGGAAACGGGGGTCGGTTATGCGAAAGGAAGGTACTAGCACCTAATGCATCCGTCGTACTCGACGGGAACCATTTAGCTTGCTTCTAGGCTTGGATGGGTTATCTATCTAAAGGCTTCTAGCTAAAAGAAGAGAGAAAACCAGAGAAAAGAGGAAACAAAAGAAAGAACGAAAGTGCTCACGGAGGATTAGGGCCCTCGTGCCTACGTACCCTCATAGTGCAATGAGGAAATCAAAGCGTCGTAGTTCATGGAACCAGGGGACAGAGAAGAGGAAAGGAAAGAGATGGAAGTGTGCTCGCCAAGATCATCGCGATCTCGTGCCTACGTATCATACATACGAAAGAATGCAGAATCGGAGCTTCCGTAGTTCGTGGAATGGAAAAGGAAAAGGAAAATGGTGTCAAAACCAAGAGCAAAAGAAAGCAGGAAATTCCACTGGGGATTCCAAAGAAATGGTGTCAAAACCAAGAAAGAAGAGCAAAAGGCAAAAGAGAGTATTCCACTGAGGAGTAAGAGACTAAAGTGAATGTGCAAGAAACAAGAGAGAAATGGTGTCAAAACCAATAGAATAAGAGGTAGAGAAAGATCGATGGGGATGAAAAAGAAATAGTGTCATAACCAAGAAAGGAGTGCAAAGGAAAGACAGTGATTGTACTGAGAATAAAGTGCACTAGTGGTGTCGAAACCAAGAAGATAAAGGGGCAAAAAGAATAAAGAGACTCCACTGGGGAGTAAGAGAACAAAGAAACCGTGACTAAGAATCAGAAGGTAGCAACCCTACTGAGGAAACAAACAAAGGAAAGGTGTTACAACCAAGAGAAAAGAGGACTCGGTATGTTAACTGACTGGCAATGGTTAACCGAAGGAAGAGATTAAGACTCTGTGGGGAAAAGAAGTTTTAACAGATAAGAATTGTGATCAACCAAAGAATGGGTGTAGGACTGAGCGAAGGTCGTGACCCAAAGGACGAGTGTAGGACCGAGTAAAGGTCGTGACCCAAAGAATGGGTGTGGGACCAAGCGAAGGTCGTGACCCAAAGAACGGGTGTAGGACCGAGCAAAGGTCGTGACCCAAAGAACGGGTGTAGGACCGAGCAAAGGTCGTGACCCAAAAGGATGGGTGTAGGACCGAGCAAAGGTCGTGACCCAAAGGACGGGTGTGGGACCAAGCAAAGATCGTGACCCAAAGGACGGGTGTGGGGCCAAGCAAAGATCGTGACCCAAAGGACGGGTGTGGGACCAAGCAAAGATCGTGACCCAAAGGAAGGGTGTGGGACCAAGCAAAGATCGTGACCCAAAGGACGGGTGTAGGAGCGAGCAAAGGTCGTGACCCAAAAGGACGGGTGTGGGGCCGAGCAAAGGTCGTGACCCAAAGAACGCGTGTAGGACCGAGCAAAGGTCGTGACCCAAAGAACGGGTGTAGGACCGAGCAAAGGTCGTGACCCAAAGGACGGGTGTGGGACCAAGCAAAGGTCGCGACCCAAAGGGACGGGTGTAGGACCGAGCAAAGGTCGTGAGCCAAAAGGACAGGTGTAGGACCGAGCAAAGGTCATGACCCAAAAGGACGGGTGTGGGACCAAGCAAAGATCCTGACCCAAAGAATGGGTGTGGGACCAAGCAAAGATCGTGACCCAAAGAACGGGTGTGGGGACCAAGCGAAGGTCGTGACCCAAAAGTATCGGTACACTGACTCAACAAACAACACTGAACCGAAGAAAGGGTATTTGAACCAAAAGAAGGTTACCAACCCTAAGTTGCAAGTATTTGAACCAAGAGGAGGTTGCCAACTGCTGGGGATTCGGTGATTACAGACGAACTATGTTTAACCGAAATAAGTGAGTGATTAACCAAGAAAAGGTGATTAACTCGAAAGGGTTAAGTATTTTAACAGACTGGCTGTGGTTAACTTAAAAAGTGGGTGATTAACCAAAAGAAGGTGATTAACTCGAAAGGGGGCTCAGTATTTTAACAGAAGGAATGTGGTTAACTGAAGAAGACGAGTGATTAACCAAGAGAAGGTGATTAACTCGAAAGGGTTCAGTATTTTAACAGACCGACTGTGGTTAACTGAAGAAAAGGGTGATTAACCAAAAAAAGGTGATTAACCCCAAGATGCAAGTATTCGAACCAAGAAGAGGTTGCCAACTGCTGGGGATTCGGTGTTTACAGACGGACTGTGATTAACCGAAAGAAGTGAGTGATTAACCAAGAAAAGGTGATTAACTCGAAAGGGTTGAGTATTTTAACAGACTGGTTGTGGTTAACTGAAAAAGTGGGTGATTAACCAAAAGAAGGTGATTAACCCAAGAGGTTCAGTATTTTAACAGACAGACTGTGGTTAACTGAAGAAAAAGGAGAAGAACCAAAAGAAGGTTGCGAACTCCAGGGATTTACGGTTTTAATAGACAGACTATGATTAACCAAATAAAAGAGAGATTGTAGGTGAATAATGCATTGGTTTAAACAGTATGACTGTGATCAACCAAAGGAAGAGCGATTACAACTCTCATGGGGAATCAACAAAAGAAGTGACTAGCCACAAGAAAAGGATTATGCAAAAGGGAGAGGGATGCTAACCCAAGACAATGATCTTTAACCAAAGAGATGGTGATTGATCAAAAATAGAGATTGAAATAGGCAAGAGTGATCAAAGATCGACTCGACTGGGGAAAGAGAGATACGCTACCACCTGGGGATAGAGGTGACTAAGCCAGGCATAGGGTCATTCGTCCCCTACCTGAAGTAATCAGAATGAGAGTAGAAATTCTCCCTTCTCATTCCTTCTCTAACACACAGGGTGTAGTGCAGAAGTTGAAACGGACAGCGTAACAACTCCAAGTTGTAGAATGCTCCAGTGTGTTGTGTCGTGCGTCGTGCTTCGTGCGTCGTGTGTCGAAACTCAAACTTAGCAGGGGATCAAGAGTAAGTCTAAAGAGATCCTAAAGAGAGGGATAAGGGAAGATCAACTAATCGTAACATGGTTTCGATCAATTAATCAAAGGGACGCAATGCTAACAACTTTCCAAAGAGAATGGAAAATCATTAAAGCAAAAGGTGTGTTATTGGATTGTAAAAGATTAAGTTCATCCATGAAGAATAAACTTAATGCAAAGAAAAGAGAGGGAGTGCAAAATAGTACCACATGACATTGAAAATACAACACAAATCATGTATCATGTAGTCAAAGAAAGTGCAAGAATTAGCATGTTCAAACAAATATCAAGAACCCACATAATTGAAAGAATTAATAAATCAAACATTGAATTAATGTAAAAATGCCTTAAATAGAGGTTAACAACACTTAAAACATCCATAAATATCAAGCATATAAATTCATGGAAGTTAGATGAAGAAAGAATGTCAAACAAGCTTGAAAAAGCTCAAAATTGGCCATTCTGTTCAGTGGTAACCAGTTACTGCATATCTGATAACCGATTACTTGCTTAAAAAACTGCGTTTCTGGTGAAATTTACACTGAGTAACCTATTAGCAGATATGCTGTAACCGGTTACCACTGAGACAATGGCAAAAATAACAGCAAAAATAACTTTTCAAAAGTGATTTTCAGCACATAATCACTTATGTCAAACACCACATGCTAGGGCATGAATTTGTGCACTAAAATTACATCATGTAAGGGAAATTAAACACAAATTACAAGCATTAATCATGGAGATTAAAGATCAAGCAATTGCATGATAAATTAAACAAAAAACGATCGAAATTACGACGTAAACACGTGGAAACGATCGAAACAGTGAGTAAAGTAAGATCTACCAACCTATAAGCCGGAGGTTTGGCTTGGTAATTGTTGTGAATGAAATGTAGAGAGAAAAATCCAAGAAAACCAGAGAATACTGCTCTTACACTTCGAACCGTAGCGAAACCGAGCAAACTTCGACGAAAACTCTGAAATGCGAATTATCACTGAAGAAGCTTGTAACAAACACTTGAGATGAATTCAAAAGCTTATAGAACTCAAGAAACTCAAGTATAATTGTAAAATAATGAAGATAATCAAAGAAAACCAGAGATTCCTCAATTTCACTTCGAATCGTAGAGAAACCGAGCAAACTTCGACAAAAACTCCAAAATGAGAGTTATCACCGAAGAATCTTGAAGTGATCACTTGAAATGAATCCAAAAGCTACTGAAACTCCACAAAAATCAGTAAAATGGAATGATGATGAAGGTTAAGCTCAAGAAAAAGCACTTTCAAGGTGAAAGTAGTTTTTCTTTTATGGTGAATTAAGAGCTTTAGTGAGGTTTGGTGAAGAAGATGAAGAGGAATGTGTAGAAGTTGCAGAAAAATGCAGAGGAGAATGAGAGAATTGCGAGTGAAGAAAGTGTGAATTTTTGTGAATGATTGTGGAGGAGTTGCAAAATGGTGAAGCTTGGCTTATATAGAGTTTAGGTATGTAGTGTAAGAGGTTTGGAATGTGGTTAGGAGCTAGCTTCGGGTGGTTTGGAATTAGGCTAAGAGTTAGTTACACTTAACTCACCAAGTCAAGGCAGTTAACTCGGTTAGTTAGGATCAACTCGGTAACAATCCCAATGCAAGCTTCCACATCCAAAGGTTGACATGCTTGTAAATTAAGTAACATGGTGCTCTTAATTTAAAGTGATGCATTGAATAAATTAAAGGGAAATGTCTTGAATGGTCTTGAATTGTCTAGAATGTTCCACATGCTTATAGAACTATGTAGAATCCAAGAACAAAGTGAGTGCAGAATTGTTGTCCCAAAAATGCAGCAGAATCTGCAACTTTGTACGTGGTAACCGGTTACTGCATATGTGATAACCGGTTACTTGCTTGAAAAATGTAGTTTTTGGTGAAAAATACATTGAGTAACCGGTTATCAGATATGCTGTAACCAGTTACTTCATCCAAACTTTCCCAAATTTGCTTGGAAAATGATGCTGAAGTCCTGGTTTCGGTTTTCCACCTCTTGTTTCGATGAGTAATCATGGAAACCCTTATTTTGAACTTGTTTTGATGATGTAATGATCTTGTGAGGATGCGATTAACCGAGCTTGGAAAACCTGAATACTCCTGCAACCAAAATCATAATAAAAAGTGTGAATGCATATGCCAGCGATGCAAATGTACATGCTTATGCAAAATTTCAAAAAAGGAGGTCAAATTTCGGGTTACGACACCGAGCATTCGCGGAATTTCCCACGCCCAGGTCAAAGAAATCCATCTAATCTCTCAATGGGATGCTTGCGTCACTTTCTCGTTTCGTGGCCAAGTCTGCTTAGCACACCCTGCCCTTCTTTAAACTCCTCAGAAAGGAGGCCACATTCGAATGGACAGACGAGTGCGAGTAGACCCTGACCCATCTCAAGCAAGCCCTATCCGAGCCTCCCGTGTTATCCCGACCAGAGTGCGGGGAAACCTTGTATCTATATCTCTCTGTTACCAGCGAAGCCATTAGTGCTGCACTCATTCGCGAGATAACGGACGAGCAAAAACCCATCTATTTCACCAACAAGGGCCAAAAATCAGGTATGCACAAATAGAAAAAGTTGCCCTAGCTCTCGTCATCGCCGCGAGAAGACTCAGACACTACTTCCTGTCCTACACCATAGTAGTGCGCACGGACCAACCCATCAGGCAGTTGCTTCGCCGAACAGATATGGCCGACAGAATGCTCAAATGGTCCCTGGAGTTGTCGGAATTCGACATTCGATACGAGGGAAGAAAGGCCCTTAAGGCACAAGTCCTGGTCGACTTCGTAGCAGAGATGACGCCTCCATCGTCCCCGCCAAGCGGAATGCAAAGATGGACCATCTACGTAGACGGGGCATCCAACCCCTCGGGTAACGGCGCAGGTATTATCCTCGAAAAAGAGGAAGGAATACTAATCGAAGTGTCTTTAGTCCTATCCTTCCCTACGTCTAACAACCAAGCCGAATACGAGGCCTTCCTTGCCGGACTACGGCTGGCCAAAGACTTGGGCGCCAGGGAGGTAAAAATTTACACCAATTCCCAGCTCATAGCATCTCAGGTACGTGAGAGTTTCAAGCAAAGAACGACCAGCTGGTCGAATACCTGACGCTGGTGATGGAAATAATTACCAAGTTTGATGCATGGGAAGTCTAGCACATCCCTCGCGAGCAAAATACGCTGGCAGGCGTATTGTCCAAGCTGGCTAGCACCAGAAAGAAAGGCGGCAATAAATATGTTGTACAAGAGATACTTGCCCGACCAAGTTTCAAGAAACCATTAGAGCTGCCCGACGTCAACGCCATCAGAGACAACCACTGTTGGATGACTCCTGTGTACAATTACCTCACCAAAGGGGAACTTCCCAAGGATAGCAAGGAGGCCAACGTGACTAACCGACGAGCCTGCTCATATGTGCTGATTGAGGGCAAGCTCTACCGACGAGGATTCTCCATCCCCCTCCTAAAATGTGTCGAGGAAAGTAAGGTCCCCGAAATCCTCCAAGAGATTCATGAGGGCATAAACGCATAACATTTGGGAGGGAGATTGTTGGCACGAAAAGCCCTGCTAACAGGATACTATTGGCCGACCATGCAGCATGACGCTAGAGAGCACGTCCAGAAATGTGACAGATGCCAGCGCCACGGGGACATGCACTTGGCACCGTCCAACAAGTTGAAGATTCTATCCTCGCCTTGGCCTTTCGCCTGGTGGGGGATGGACATACTCGGCCCCTTCACAATGGGATCCTATCAAAGAAAATTCCTAATTATGGCCGTCGACTACTTTACTAAGTGTATAGAAGCCGAAGCCCTCACCAAAATCAAAGCCATCAACATACTCCGCTTCTACAAAAGGAACATCCTCGTGCGATTCGGAGTACCCAAGGCCCTCGTGACCGACAATGGGACACAATTCACGGACAGGAAATTCCAGGACTTCGTCGCGAGATTAGTGTCGCGGTGAGAATTGGATATCAAGCTATTATATTAACTTGAATCGCATTTTTTTATTTCACCACCGTCTTTGATTTATCCAAGGGAAGGGGGAAAGATCGAATACCCACAGAATGCAATGCAAATGCAAACTAAGATTCTAAGGTTCGGGGTTAGTTATACCTAGGGGAGGTGTTATCATCCTAGATATCTGTAGTACTCTACAGGAAGCTCTTGTTTATTATGTTATTTGTTTTTGTTTGCTAAGGGTTAAGGGTAGGTGACCTAGAATTCTATTGCTAAGTGTGCTCGACAAGATATCACATCTTGTGCCTACATATCCTGTCGGGAGGGAATCAAAGCACATGTAGTTCCTTTTGAAGGATACTAAAGTTGTTTAAAAGTTTTAGAAGAAGAGATAAGTCATCATCTTAAGAAACCACCACAATTTTTGAAAATTGTTTGTATTTTGTGGGGTATGGGATTGTATGTCCCTTCTTTGAGATGATTCACATCTACTTCTCTTGTGTGGATAATTAGGTGAGTTAAAGATGTTGATTGATTTTAAGGGGGACTAACTTAGGAAGTCTATCCTAGAGTTGTCTAAGATAATCTTATCTTAAAGGGTATGAAAGCTATAGGGAGGTATGAAATGCACATGCACCATACACAATAATTTGATTATCATGCATGGGATTTTCCCTTGGATATTAATGCAATCGATTATATTATATTTAGCGAGGGTGCTAGCAAAGTGGGCTAGTCTTGTGTCTAGTGACCAAAGGTTGATGGCGATGCTCGAAAGCAATCGACTTACAAGGGGGTAGAAATTGGGCTCGACGTTGGATCGAGAGTTTTAATGTTTTGAAAAGGTTTAGAACGAAAAACATACATTCATCACTTACAATAGTAAACACACAAGCGTATATGTAAGGCATGATATCAAAAGCTAAACTATTTCACACACAAGCGTATATGTAAGGCATGATATCAAAAGCTAAACTATTTCACACACAAGCGTATAATCAAGCGCGATGAGGAATCTAACGGGGGACGGTTTATTAAGAAAAGAGTTTGATTTTCTTAAGGGAGATTAATAAAGGGTTTATTTTTATTTATAAAGATATTAGGTTGAAGATTATTTTTAAATTTAAAAGGTTAAAGATTTTTATTAAACGAGTTTTAGTCACATTTGAAGAAAAATCTATTATAGCTTCAAGGTTATTTAAAGGAAAAAGAGTTTAATTTTTTTTATTTAAGGGACCTTATGGAACTTTTAATTTTATTTAGGAATTATGTTAGAGATTATATGTTAATTTGAAAAAGTTAAAGGTTTTCTTATTAAAAGGTTTAATTATTTTAAAAGTTTTATTACTATTATTTTAGTCTTAAAGTTATATTAAAGGTTAATAAAGTTTTTCATCATTAAAAAAAAAGTTTTTAATTATTATTAAAAAGTTCTTATTATTATTTTTTTTAGTTTAAAAAAGAAAAAGTTATTAGAAGAGTTTCTTATTAATTAAAAGAAGATTTTAATTTTTTAAATATTTTAATAAAAGTTTTTATTATTGAAAAAAAGATTTTACTAATTTAAAAGGGTTTTAACAAAAAGTTTAATTTATAGTTATATTAAAAAAAAGATTGATATTTTAAAAGAAAAAACAGTTATATTTTTTTATTAAAAAGGTTATTAAAAAAAAGCTCTAAATGTTTATTATTTTAAGAATTAGTAACAAACAGATTTTAATTATTTAGAAAAAAAAAGAAATTAAGGTTAAATTAATTAAAAAACAGATTTATTATTATATTAACGGAGGGATCCTATGTTCGCACAGGGAGAGAGGGTCCATCGTGGACCCTCAGATCTCAATCGTCTGATCTAAGGGTTTTGCGATCAGAGCACAGATAGTGAGGGCGCACCGTGGTGTACCGTGTGTGCGCATGCGTGTGATAATGGAAAAACAAAAAACAAAGAAAAAGCAAAGAGAAACGCTTCAGTCTCTCACGATCCTCTCTCTCTCTCTCCTGTTTCTTCTCTCAACCTCTCTCATCGCTATCTCTGTCCTCGCTCGTTCACTCAATTTCTCTCACGATCAAACAAATCACGCAGCAAAAACCCCAACCCACACAGCCCATACCCCGATTTCATTATATTGATGATTTACAAGTTACAACGATTAATAGGCGAAAATGAACGAAAAAAAGGAAAATGGCAATTGCTCGGAATCGACATGGCGATGGGTTCCTTTAACCAGGGACGTCTCTCTTTCTCTTTTACCTTTTTACGATTTGTTTGCCTTTGTGTTGAACTTGTCTGCTTCTGATGTTCTGGTTGTTGAGACGATGATGAACGCCTGATTTTCGTCTGATGCTGTGAGTGTATGTTTGTGATCCTTCCCTGCGAGTTGTGTATGGTGGTGATTTTTTGTAATCGATGAATGGTTTGTGTGGCTGGTACAAAAAATGGCTGGGTGTACTTGATGTTTTGGTTTTGATTGGTTTGTTGCGCCCTCTATGAATGATGGTGTGTCTTTTTCTAAATTTTCTCTGTGGTGATATGCGTGTATGATCTCTGGTCCCTGATGCTTCATGTGAATGTCCTATTTATAGACTTTACTGATAAAATCTGAATTGAAAGCTATTAATGTTCCCAATTGCAATTGTCTGATTGTGTTTATGAAAAGCAAATGAATTGCGATATGGTTTCCTTTTTTTAAACCGAACATGTAAAGAAAATGTGTCTGTCGAATCAAATGTTGCCATAATAAATGCTTAATTGCTTGGAATGATTTTGAATTAGCTTTGATGATGTTTGATAAACTGCTTTGGAAAGTTTTCAACATGGTTTGAGCATGTTTCTCTCCTTTTAGAAAGAAATCAAAAGATGTGTTGTATGTTTGATAGTTGTTTGGAAAGAAACTTTAACATTGTCTTGACTTTCTTTTTCAGAGCATGATTGCGTTTGATGAGCCATAACGCTCTAGAATTCATGCTACGCTCGTTCCTCATGTAAAGTTCTTCCAATGCTCCACCATTACTCTGAAAGTATGTCTGGATATGTTTGGATTGTTTTAGAAAGTTTCAAATATTGTCTGAAAACTGTCGAAAAATGTATGGGACATGTTTTAACTTGTTATGGAAGGTGAATGAATTGGTCTTGGAAAATGTTTGTTGGCTATTGGAGCATGTTGATTATTTTGGAATGAAATTATATTGTTTGAATAATGTTTTGGGGCAGTAAATGAGAATGGTCTACTTGTCCTTTGGTTTTGACACTATGACAATTGGTTTAATGGCCTTCCAAATTTAATCCAGTCATGTTGGGAAGTTGCTTAGGAAAGTGCTTGAAAGCTACTGATGATTGTGTTTGGTTTTGATAGGAGTAGACAGACCTTGCATTTTCATCATGATAATGTGCTTTGTAGACTTCAGTGCACAGACTCAGTATAGCTAGGACATGTCCAAGAAAGTCTATCTTTATGGCCAAATCATCCAGTGGTAAAGGCTCGTAGTCCCCAAGTTCCAACTACTCGAATTAAGACTTCCATCATGGGGATTATTCTAATTATTATCGTCTTGAATTTATTAGTAAAGCCAAAGTCCATGATGTACACTTGATTTGCACACCTTCCTTTGAAAGATGCTTTTTAGACGAAGTTCCGTAAGCAGGGGTATTCTTGTCTTGTGACCGTTGTAAGGTACTAAACCATGGGTTATGATCAATAATCATGTACTACCAACTTGTAATGTGAGTTGTGAATTTTAACTTCAAATAATACATTCTCATCTACCGTCATGTACTTCACAATGGGATTCTCATTGTAACAGTAATGTTTTTTTTTTAAAGATAAACACTATTGTCTTGGTAACTGTATTTTTAGCTCATGCATTTGGCAATAAAGGTTTAGGATTATGTCAATTTGAAACATTCTCTGAACTTTCATGAAATCAACTTTAATTTGTAAATTTAGTAACAATTTGAGTTAGTGAACTCCAAACTTGAATTCTTGAACATCCTTGAATCCATGATGATTTGGGTTTGACTTTCAGATTGAATTTTGTGAAGAAACTTTGAAATCTTAATCTCAAGAATTTGTAGATCTTGAAAGAAACATGGAGACTTGAACTTGGATTTGAAAAGGATGGTTCTTAAAGTCAAATAATGTACTTTGATTTTGATAAAACTTATTTGAAAACACAACTTAAACGTGAATCTTAGAGTAATTACTTGAACTCGAATTTGAAACCTTCGATTTGAATTTTATGAACACGACTTGGTTCTTGAAATCAAACGGAACACACATTTTGGAAATCTGTTGGCACATGCTATTATGACAAACCATTCCTTTAAAATTGGATACTTGGATGGTGATTGTGACTTGCTCTCATGTCTTGGAAATTCAATAAAAATTGAGCTCAAATTAAAACTTGCATGTCTTGACTTTAAACTTAGAACCTTAAGCTTGGTGGTAAATTCCAACTGAAACTCTTTCGATCACAATTCCACAAAGACTTGTGATGACAATTGGAATTGAATTTGAATTTTGGAATCAACCTTATTGCTTCTTTCCAATGTGAACTTTCCTGACGAACCACTGCTTAAAGAACACATAGTAAGCATACTTCTTGAGTCTGAGAGGTTTACAGAGGGGAAAGATGTCGTCCTACAGCATAACTGCCATCCAACCAGTGACCAGCATCTAGGGACCAAACATCATATCCAATGGGTATAAGGGCTTGATCCTCTATGGGGGGAAGGCTTCTGAGAACCGTGAAAGAGGAAATGCTTGGTAGTGGTTTTAGGGATCAGAAAGGGTGAGGGCACAATCACACAGGAGTTCATACACACTTGCAAAGACCAGGGAACCTCCACAAATACACACGTAACACAGCCTTCAAGACCTTGAATCTTCTGCATCACTACCTGTCTTTACAAATGAAACAAACAGCCAAAAACTAGATAAAACGGTTAGTTATGCACGAATGATTGACCTAATATGTTATGCAAAGAACAAAGCGGGGATCTTAGGGTCAAAAATTAGGGTGCGACAGATGCCCTTATTTAAGCCTCTTCTGTCCGGAGATAGGGAGATTGAAATCTTCGTCTCGACGAGATAGGAAGGACTTAAATACAAACATGCACAAATTTTTGGCCCTAAGAGACCGCAAAATGCACATGATATGGTATGAAAATGATATGATATGCAAGACAGAGATCCTGTGAGGAATAAATGTCACATGGGATAACAACAAATGAAACAGTCGGAAAACAGCTAAAGAAATGGAAGACCCGACAAGGAACGATTTAGCAAAACAAGACTCTACGGGGACAGATCTAACTCCACTGGGGGGAAGAGACTACCTACTGACAATCACATGGTATCTAAAACAGTAGGGTGTCTCTCAACAAAAACAACAATGTATATTGCAAAGATAATAAGCAAACATGTTTCCCGGTATGGTTCAGCTTCTTATTTAACTGGATGTTGCAACGTCTTGAAATAAATGCTACGAGGTTGTCTGCCTCGAGCCAAAATCTTGAAATACATGCCACGAGGTTGTCTGCCTTGATCCAAAATCCACTTGAAAAGGGTAAAAATAAACCTCCCCTCGTCTCGGGTCATAAGCCACGGACTGGTCTCAGCTTCTTCTTTGATCAAGCATTCCAACTTAAAAAGGGTAAAAATAAACTTCCCCTTGTCTCGGGTTATAAGCCACGGACTGGTCTCAGTTTCTTCTTTAATCAAGCATTTCACTTGAAAAGGGTAAAAATAAACCTCCTCTAGTCTCGGGTCATAAGCCACGGACTGAACTCAGTTTCTTCTTTGGGGATAGAATATCCACTACCGGTTTACTAGGTAGTCCTCAAAGGAAATATTACCTGCTACCGATTTATTGGGTAGTCGGCAAAGAAAAAGATTGTCTGCTACCGATTTACTGGGTAGTCTATAAAGAAAATATTATTTGCTACCGGTTTAGTGGGTAGAAAAATATTACCTGCTACCGATTTACTGGGTAGTCGGCGAAGAAAAAGATTATCTGCTACCGATTTACTAGGTAGTCCATAAAGAAAATATTACTTGCTACCGGTTTACTGGGTAGGAAAAATATTACCTGCTACCGATTTACTGGGTAGTCGGCGAAGGAAAAGATTATCTGCTACCGATTTACTGGGTAGTCCATAAAGAAAATATTACTTGCTACCGGTTTACTGGGTAGAAAAATATTACTTGCTACCGATTTAGCGGGTAGGAAAATATTACTTGCTACCGATTTACTGGGTAGGAAAATATTACTTGCTACCGATTTACTGGGTAGGAAAATATTACTTGCTACCGATTTATTTGGTAGTCTGCGAAGAAAAAGATTATCTGCTACCGATTTACTGGGTTGTCCTTAGAGAAAATATTGTCTGCTACTAGTTTACTGGGTAGTCAGCGAAGAAAAGAGAATTATCTGCTATTTGTCGTAGAAATCTTGATAACCAAACTGCTCAAATAAAGGGCTGCTACTTGCAGCATGGCATGTATTCCAAGGAAATGTAGTAATAATCATTGGAGCAGTAATTTCCGTCTTCCGTGGAGATTTTCAAATAAGCTCTTCTTGGGGAGACAAAGTGAAAACTAAATGCACGCTCGGTCCGGGTTCAACAACTCGGAGATGTCCAAAATTTGTGATTGTCAGGGATCAAAGTTCAATCCAGGAAATAACTGGGAAGAAACGGTCAAACAAGGACTCCGTCCATTGAGGATTGAGCTCAACGGGGTTTATCTTTATCCACATATGGAAAAGAAAACTGAAGCAACCATCTTCCACGAGGATCGAACTCAGTGGGGTGTTTAGAAAGGATGTGTTTTTTCTGCCTAGGGCTGATGATTCTATTTGGAGGGAGCAGACAAAACCCAGTCACTTGGGGATAACCACAACCAAAGTGACAGAACAAACAAACAAACACAAAAATGCAAGATGCACAAATGCCATGCCCTGAATCTATATGAAAAAATGCCATGCTATGCTTATGCTTATGTTAACAAAACAACAAAGAAGAAGTAAACTGGAGGTGAACAACAAGCATCTCGATACGGATACTCGGCCAATCTTTGCAATATAAGAAGCATCACTGGGGATAAATGGAAAGCCATATATGGAAACAAGTCCCACTTCAAAGCTTCAAAATGTATCTGGGGGAAATAGAGCACTCCACTTGGGATGAACATCATGACTTCACTTAGGATTGTCAAGATGAACCTTGTGATTCTGTTGGGGATAAGAAAGATTCACTGGGAACGAATCAAACTCATGATTGAAGAGACTTCATGGGGGATAAAATAAATATCCACTGCGAATTGAATTAGTGTGAATGAAAGTTGTAAACACCAAAGTCGAGGCCTCACGGGGATAAAGTAAATATCCGCTTCATCGGGGGGAGCTTGGAGATCCATATAGCAGTTGAAGATATCAAAGATAAAATTTCGAGGGGATGAAATAAATATCCTCCTTCACTGGAGAAGATTGAGGTAGTGAGAAAATCTGTTGAGGAGTGAAATAAACACTCGCTTCATTGAGGAAGGTTGAAAACCAAATACATTTATTGAGGATTCTTAGGCTGCCAACTGGGGAACCCTGCATCAAACTTGCCATAACTCCTCAAAGTGGAGATTCACCGAGGAATAGTCGTGACTACCTGAAGTAGAACTTACTGGAGAATCATCCCATTAGTTGGGATAGAAGCTCTTTGAGGTATGAGCGAATAATTTCGTGAGACTGATGTAACTTTGCATTGGTATGGTAGTCGCCATTTTGAATAACAATTATTGTGAATGGATGCGGAGTCTTCAATTCTCAAAATGCTCCAGATCATGGTTTGTGAGAAGAAGTGATCTCAAGAGGATTTTACAGAAAACATGGCATCCACCTGTTCCAATGTCTTCAAACTCTTGGAGAGATTTGCCAAATCTCGACGTAATTGTCCCAGATTGACGGTATTCTAAGTCTTCGAACTTGGAGAGATTTACCAAATCTCGACGTAACTGCCCCAGATTGACGGTGTTTTGTATGACCGAGTCTTTAAAATTGGAGAGATTTATCAAATCTCAACATAACTGCCCCAGACTGGTGGTGTCTTGAGTCTTCAAACTTGCCCCCTTAGGGTCAGACTGTGAAGAAACAACTAGGAAACGACTTGCCCCTGCTCAACAAAGTCTTCAGGTATCGTCACCCTGGGTATAATCATCCTTTTGAAATGATTCGCCATTTACTCATTAGAGTCACAGGTCTCAAAGGATTGAGTTCATCACTGATGCTCGTATGCTAGCCTCTATGATGTCAAGCAATGTTAGCAAGCAGAAAAATGTTAATTCTGAAACTGATAATGCAACATATGTTTGTCTTGAAAATTTTATTAAAAGATATTTTTGTGATTGAATTACCAATTTTATAATGCCAACACGAATTTGAGCATAACTCATAGGAGTCAGGAAACGATATCTCAATGAGTATGCTTTTGGAATAAACCTTGCTTCAATTAGGACTTTTAAGGGTTGTATCGTGGCTTGGTTCACGGTTTAAGAAACAAAGGATATAAGGCTCAAAGTTTATTTGTGCCCACCCAATCTTCGTAATATTTTACTCCATTTTTTTACAGAAAATTACCTTGCCCCAGGTTAGGGATGAGGGATTTTTTTTTATTTGGAAGAAGAAAACTCATACTTCAAAGGTTCAAAAGGGTTAACGAGGGTTTATCTCCTTATATCTTCGGTGTTTAGGATTTTGAAACAATGCCTTATATCACTAGCAGAGTTTTATTCAAAAACATACAATAAGAGATCTTGCGTTTGATTTCATCATCCTCCATTCAATTCTCTGCCGAGGCAAGAGATTGGGCAACATTGGCATTATAAAATAGAAAAAGTATTTTAAAACGAGTGAAATGAATGGATTTCTTCAAGACAAACATTATTCATTGAATCAATTATTCAAAATAACAAGTTCTTACACGCAAATAACAAATGCATTAACAAACAAAGAGCATTACATGCGAAGAGCAGTAAATTAACTAAAGCCTTGAGGAGACTGTCTCAGTCTGAGCTTATGGTTTTCACATTAGGTCCAGAGTTTTCAAAAGACAAAACACCACGTCGCATTAGCCTTTGTACTTCATGTTTCAAAGGAAAACAGTCTTCGATGTCGTGTCCGGGTGCACCTTGATGGAAAGCACAACGAGCCTCAGGTTTATACCACCATGGGAGATCCTTCGGGATGGCTGGATAAGCTCGTGTCTGCACCATATTACTTTGTATAAAAAAATGGATACAATTTCGCATAGGTCATCGGAATCGGATCAAACTGTCTTTGAACACGGTTTTGATTATTGAATGAGAGACGTGCCCGTGGTTGATAAGAAGTATGTTGGTGACGGGAGATATAGCAGCGATATGTTAAAGTCGCTGATACCTTCTTCTTTTTGGTCGTCCTTGATGCACAACACTTACTTCATGTTCCTTCTTTTTGCCAAAGTTACTTCCATATTTCTTGGCATTGTTGGAAGCACTTCATTCTCTAACCAATCTTCCTTCACGGACACCTTCTTCCAAATGCATCCCCATGTTTACCATCTCAGTAAAATCACTAGGGGCGCTTGCTAGCATTCTCTCATAGAAAAATGGGCTCAGTGTTTTCAGAAAAATTCTAGTCATCTCTTTCTCCTCCAGAGGTGGAGTGACTTGAGCAGCAAGTTCACGCCAACGTTGGGCGTACTCTTTAAAATTTCTCTTTCCTTCTGGGCCATGGCTCTCAACTGGTCCCTATCTGGTGCCATGTCAACATTATATTTGTATTGCTTAATAAAAGACTCAAAGAGGTCATTAAAGTTGCGGATCTTCGAACTATCTAGCCCCATGTACCACTTGAGGGTTGCACCGGTCAAACTATCCTGGAAACAATGTATCAGCAGTTGGTCATTATCCTTCTGAGCAGACATTTTCCGTGCATACATAACTATGTGACTATGTGGGCAAGAATTTCCTTTATACTTCTCAAACTCAGGGAGTTTGAACTTTGGAGGAACCTTAACGTTAGGAACCAAACACAGCTTAGAGGGACTTGAAATTCTGGCACAGATATCATATGTCCTACACAGATGTTGAGACACGGATATCCAACACAATGAACAAGATAACAATAATCATAATAGTGCAAAAAGTAAAGAACACATTGATATGTTTACCCAGTTCGGATTAACAATCCTACTCTAGGGGCTACCAAGCCAGGGACGAAACCAATATACGATAGTATCAATTCACAGATCATACAACAACCACACCCAGTTATAATCTGCTCACTTAATCACTATCCTTCCTATAACTTCTACCTAAGACTCACCTAGGTATGAGGCCCTCCTCAAATCCCTCTATAATCACAACCCGTGATTGGTTCCTTTCAACACAAGTAACAAAACGAAAGCCACACTTTCAAAACACACAATTCTCAATACTTCAAAGCTTATGAGAATTGACACACAAGAAACTCAATGCTTAAAAGCTTATGAGTAACTGACAGAACTTACAACACAAAAACCAGTCCTTATACTATTATCAGAATGATACTAGTTAGGCTCACAAATAACACTCGAAAAACCCTAACAAAACACACGTAAGTTCCACACCTAAACTAGGTTTACACCAGTCAATATATAGCTTTAAATCTGGACTGGGTTGGGCTTCAAAAACGCAGCAAAGAGACTGCTCACAAATCTGCAAAATAAACTCCAAGAAAATAGGTCTTCAATCTAAAGTTTCCTAATATGTCTCCATATTTAGAAAACGCTGAGAATTCGAAAACCAACACAAAAACTCAACCCAAAATACTTTGGATGCCACATAGGATACAAAATATTCACAGAATATTCAGTAACAATTAACAGCAACAGAATCTTCCTTTTAGACCAAAAACAGACGCGATGTCCTATGAGCCAGTATGGGACATCTTTATTCGACATGTTGAATGCAGAAAATTAGAACATCTTGTTTCAACATCTTGCTGCTAGAATAGTTTTAGCAAAATAAATGCCAACAACAAAATCAAAGAAATAACAATCTCCCCCTTTGGCTTATTTTGGCTAAAACTACACACCAAACAAATCTTGCAAAGATAACACAAGCAAAACATCCATATCAGAGACAACAGCGAAAAACACACAATAATACCAATACACAACACATCACAGCAGCAAAAAAGCTCCCCCTCAACCGCAGCAACACAACAACATTCAACATTCTCCCCCTCAGCCGCAGCAACACAACAACATTCAACATTCTCCCCCTCAGCTGCAGCAACACAACAACATTCAACATTCCCCCCCTCAGCTGCAGCACCAACACAAGCACACTACTCCCCCTTTTTAGCCAGAAATATGACAAAGGCAAGTAGAACAGTTATTAATTTTTGAGAAATGGTCAAGTCATAAACCAGAATAAACAGCATCAGAGAGTAGATGCACACCACATCACATGACCAAGTGTCATGCACAAACCACAACATCTTCCCCTTCATAACCACCTGCACACACTGCACTACCAGAACCACCTTTAATCTTTTCAATCTGGTAGCCAAAAGCAACATTAATTGCTATAGTTCTTCATGAATGCAAACCCCAAGTCTGCTCCTCAGGTTTTCAAACTGAACTGCATCCAGAGCCTTGGCAAATATGTCAGCAAGCTGATTTTCTGTGCTCACATGCTCAAGGGTTATGAATTTGACCTCCACAAGTTCTCTGATGAAGTGATGCCTGATATCAATGTGCTTAGTCCTGCTATGTTGAACAGGATTTTTAGTAATATTAATAGCACTCAGGTTGTCACAAAATAATGTCATGACATCTTGTGTGACATTATACTCAGATAACATTTGCTTCATCCACACCAGTTCAGCACAACTACTTCCAGCTGCTATGTACTCAGCTTCAGCAGTAGAAAGAGATACAAAATTTTGGTTCTTACTAAACCATGAAATAAGATTATTTCCCAAAAAGAAACAACCTCCAGAGGTACTCTTCCTATCATCAGCACTTCGAGCCCAATCAGCATCACAGTATCCTACTAAAATGGAACTTGAGTCATGGGAGTACAACAACCCATAATCACATGTACCACTCATATACTTAAGAATTCTCTTAACTTGATTGATGTGACTGACCTTGGGTTCTGCTTGGTATCTTGCACATACACCAACAGCAAAGGTTATGTCTGGCCTACTTGCTGTGAGATACAGCAGACTACCAATCATGCTTCTGTATAAACTTTGTTCAACATTCACTCCCTTTTCATCTTTGGATAGCTTCAAGTGAGTAGGAGCAAGAGTTCTCTTATGCTTGGCATTATCCAATCCAAACTTCTTCACAATATTCCTCGCGTATTTGCTCTGACAAATAAAAATGGAATCTTCCATCTGCTTGACTTGCAATCCAAGGAAGTAAGTCAATTCACCTACCAAGCTCATTTCAAATTCATACTGCATTTGGTTGACAAAATGTTGGACCATTTCATTCGACATCCCACCAAACACAATATCATCTACATAAATCTGAGCAATCATTAATTTCCCATCCTTCTCCTTGACAAAAAGTGTTTTATCAATACCACCCTTCCTGTATCCATGTTTGACTAAGAACTCAGTCAGCCTTTCATACCAAGCTCGTGGAGCTTGTTTCAAACTATACAAAGCCTTCTTTAGCTTGAAGACATGATCAGGAAAATTTGGATCCACAAACCCTTTAGGCTGCTCAACATAAACTTCCTCATTAAGATTGCCATTCAGAAAGGCACTATTGACATCCATTTGAAACAATTTGAATTTCAAAAAACATGCCACTCCTAGCAACAATCTGATGGATTCCAATCGAGCCACAGGAGCAAAGGTTTCATCGAAATCTACTCCTTCAATCTGTGTGTATCCTTGAGCAACTAATCTGGCTTTGTTTCTGGTAACAACTCCTTATTCGTCAGACTTATTCTTATAAACCCACTTTGTTCCAATCACATTTGTTCCTGCTGGTTGTGGTACCAGTTCCCAGACTTCATTCCTCTTGAATTGACAAAGCTCATCCTGCATAGCACTTATCCAGAACTCATCTGTCAATGCCTCTTTAACGTTCTTTGGTTCAAGCTTTGAAACAAAACATGCATTTGACACAGCCTCCCTCGTTCTGGTTCTTACACCTTCATTCAGATTTCCAATAATCAACTCCTTAGGGTGATCCTTATGGATCCTTACTGAGGGTCCCCTATTAGCATCCTCTACCTCTTCATTCTCAGGTCTAGTGTCGGTCTCTTGAGCATTATCTTCTACGGACTCAGTGTCTTGTGAGATTTCATTGTTCATGGGAAAACATGCTCCAACATCATCTGGGACATCTTCGTCTTTGCCAGAGTCATCAACCACCACATTTATGGATTCCATCATCACCTTAGTTCTGGAATTAAATACCTTATATGCTTTACTATTTGTAGAGTATCCCAAAAATATCCCTTCCTCACTCTTAGGATCCATCTTTCGCCTTTGCTCACGATCCGCCAAGATATAGTACTTACTCCCAAACACATGGAAATACTTCACATTTGGCTTTCTACCTTTCGATAACTCATAAAGAGTAACAGAAGTGCCTGATCTGATAGTCACCCTATTGTGTATATAGCAAGCGGTATTCATGGCTTCAGCCCAAAAATGATATGGAAGCTTTTTGGAATGAATCATGACCCTTGCACACTCTTGTATAGTCCTATTCTTGTGTTCCACCACACCATTCTGCTGAGGAGTGATTGGTGATGAGAATTCATGAGTGATTCCTTCAGTTAAACAAAACTCTTCAAACCTGCTATTTTCGAATTCTTTCCCATGGTCACTTCTGATTCGAACAACACCATAATCCTTTTCCCGTTGAATCCTTTGACACAACTCTTTGAAGGCTGCAAATACTTCATATTTTTCTCTGTTAAAGCTTATCCAGGTGAATCTGGAGTAATCATCAACTACAACATAGGCATACTTCTTCCCACAAAGACTTTCAACCTGCATAGGTCCCATTAAGTCCATGTGAAGCAGTTCCAGAACTCTAGAAGTTGTGGTAAGATATTGAAGCCTTTTGTGTGACACTCTTGTTTGCTTCCCAACTTGACTTCACCACATATTCTATCCTCATTAATCTTCAGCTTGGGAATACCTCTAACAGCCTCACTTGACATAACTTTCTTCATCCCTTTTAAATGTAAGAGGCCCAATTTCTGATGCCACAGTTTGGTTTCATCTTCCTTTGCATCAAACAGGTAGACAAACTTTCTGGTTCTTGAGGATTCCACAGGTAGCAGTTATCCTTAGACCTGGTTCCCTTCATTACAACTTCATCTTCCTCATTGGTTACTAGACATTCAGATTTTGTGAAATTTACTTTGAGTCCTAGATCACACGGTTGTCTTATACTGATCAAATTTGCAGTCATCCCTTTGACAAATAGAACACGATCCAGATTTGGTTGTCCTGTGTAGTCCAGCTTTCCAACACCTTTTATTTCACCTTTTGATCCATCCCCAAAAGTGACATAATTGGTGGAGTGAGGCTTGATATCTGACAAGAATTTCTTCACACCAGTCATGTGTCTTAAACACCCACTGTCAAAGTACCAATCTTCCCTTGCAGATGCTTTGAGAGAGGTATGTGCTATGAAACCAGCCATCATATTTCTTGGTGTCCATCTTTTCTTTACTTTAGCCCAACTCTGTCCTTTATTTTGTTGATGAGCAGTTTTGGGATAACCATGCAACTTGTAGCAAAAGGACTTTAAGTGACCAATCTTTCCACAGTAATGACATCTCCATGGTTTATACTTTGAACTACATACTATTTTCTGATGCTTCATCTGATGTTGAAACATGTGATTTGACATCTCCTCCTCTTGCTTTATTTTCTGAGGAACAAACTTTAATGCAAGCTTCTTGTAGTTCTCTGCTTGATTGTTAAAACCAAGACCTTGTACATTTCCAGCATTTTTCCCAGTCTGAAGAATCTCATCCAGCTGCGTGGTACCATTGTTCAGCATTCTTATAGATTTGGTCATATTGTCAAGTTTTGACTTTTGCCATACAACCTCCTCTTTAAGATCAGCAATGATTGATAGATGTTCTTCCTTCTCAGCTTCTAGTTGAGCTATCAGAACCTTCTGTTCTAATATTATCTGGCACCTCTCTTCATTCTTGATACACAACTCTGAGAACCCAATGAAGACTTCCTGCTTAGTGAGTTCTCCAATATAAGATTCTTTGTCAGAATCAGACTCACAAGTTGTTCCTCCATCAGACTTACATATTCCGGTCAAGGCTGTCACCAATTTTGCTGATTCTTCTTCAAGATCACTCTCAAACTCTCCTTCTGACCAAGACACAGATAAGCCCTTCTTCTGCCTTTTGAGATACGTGGGACACTCAGTTTTTATGTGCCCAAATCCCTCACATTCAAAACACTGAACTCTCTTCCCTTGGTTGGAGTTTTCTTCAGTTCTGGACCTTCTGCCTCCATCCTGATTTTTACTGACGTCGAGTGACTTGTTCTGAACATTTGCTCTTAACTTCCAGTTCATCCTTTTCAACACTTTGTTAAAATGTTTTCCAAGCAGTACCAGATCTTTAGATACCCCTTCATCTCTGACCAGGTTACCTTCATCGTCTGAATCACTAGCATTTGACACAAACGCTATACTCTTTTTCTTTTCAGACTTTTCACTGATCCCCAATTCAAATGTTTGAAGGGATCCCACAAGTTCATCCACTTTCATCTTATCTATGTCCTGAGCTTCCTCTATAGCAGTCACTTTCATGTCAAATCTCTTAGGTAGAGATCTGAGGATTTTTCTGACCAGTTTGCTATCAGACATCTTTTCACCTAGGGCACTTGAAGCATTAGCTATCTCAATAATGTTCATGTGAAAATCATGAATGCTCTCATCTTCCTTCATCTTCAAACTCTCAAACTTGGTAGTGAGAAGCTGAAGTTTTGACATCTTCACCTTTGAAGTCCCTTCATGAGCAACCTTCAAAACCTCTCACGCCTCTTTTTGCAATGGTGCAATGTTCAATTAACCTGAAGATATTCTTATTAACACCATTAAACAGTGCATTCATGGCTTTGGAATTTCCCACGGACCCTTTGTAGTCTGCATCATCCCAGTCTTCCTCTTCCTTCACTACATCAGTAGGATTACCTTTTCCATCTTTAACCTTTGGGGGTTCCCATCCTTTGATAACAGCTTTCCATGCTTGATCATCCTTGGATTTGATGAATTCTATCATCCTTGGTTTCTAATAGTCATAGTTGGAACCATCAAGAAGAGGTGGTTTGTTCAAAAATCCTCCATCCTTGTCCATTGTACCAGAAAGTACCTTCCCTGAATCTCACCCAGAACCAAACAAGGGTGCAAGCTCTTGATTCCAATTAAAATTCTGGCACAGATATCAGATGTCCTACACAGATGTTGAGACACGGATATCCAACACAATGAACAAGATAACAATAATAATAATAGTGCAGAAAGTAAAGAACACAGTGATATATTTACCCAGTTCGGATCAACAATCCTACTCTGGGGGCTACCAAGCCAGGGACGAAACCAATATACGATAGTATCAATTCACAGATCATACAACAACCACACCCGGTTACAATCTGCTCACTTAATCACTACCCTTCCTATGACTTCTACCTAAGACTCACCTAGGTATGAGACCCTCCTCAAATCCCTCTACAATCACAACCCGTGATTGGTTCCTTTCAACACAAGTAACAAAACGAAAGCCACACTTTCAAAACACACAATTCTCAATACTTCAAAGCTTATGAGAATTGTCCCACAAGAAACTCAATGCTTAAAAGCTTATGAGTAACTGACAGAACTTACAACACAAAAACCAGTCCTTACACTGTTATCAGAATGATACTAGTTAGGCTCACAAATAACACTCGAAAAACCCTAACAAAACACACGTAAATTCCGCACCTAAACTAGGTTTACACCAGTCAATATATAGCTTTAAATCTGGACTGGATTGGGCTTCAAAAATGCAGCAAAGAGACTGCTCACAAATCTGCAAAATAAACTCCAAGAAAATAGGTCTTCAATCTAAAGTTTCCTAGTATGTCTCCATATTTAGAAAACGCTGAGAATCCGAAAACCAACACAAAAACTGAACCCAAAATACTTTGGATGCCACATAGGATACAGAATATTCACAGAATATTCAGTAACAATTAACAGCAACAGAATCTTCCTTTTAGACCAAAAACAGACGCGATGTCCTATGAGCCAGTATTGGACATCTTTATTCGACATGTTGAATGCAGAAAATTAGAACATCTTGTTTCAACATCTTGCTGCTAGAATAGTTTTAGCAAAATAAATGCCAACCACAAAATCAAAGAAATAACAGGACTCTTTCCAAACAGCTCTTTCCCGCGAAGGGCCTTGATTTCTTTCTGTATCTCCAAAAACTTGTCCTGGAAATCATCCATTCGTTCTTCCGTCCCAATACTTTCACTAGGAGCGGCATGAAATACAGGTTCTTCTAGATGAAAAGGAGTAGCATTTACCACGGGTGGTGGCACAGTCATTACAGCAGTTGTGGCAATAACTTGAGAAACATGTGGGCGGTATCCAGCTGGAGTAAAGTTAAGAGGCATACCCCACGGATAACCAGGAGGCTTAGAATACTGAACTTCACTTGTAGGGGCACCACTGGGATCGATGCAAATATTATCTCAGAGATAACAGTGTTATGTGATGTCGTACTATGTAATGGCTGATTCTGAGCAGCCATCAAATCTTCCATCACCCCGTTGATCTTTTCTAGACTTATCTTCAAGGTAGAAACCTCTTCCCGGAGTGCTCTGTTTTCCTACACGAGTTGATCCATTCTTTTCTTGCGACTGGCTCGAGTATTGTATCGATGATTCAGCTTGTCTGGCAAGAGAAACATGGATGAGAACCTGGAATGCAAAGGAATGCATGCAAATGTGAATGATGCTTATGATGCAGCATGCACTTCAAGGAACTCAAAAGTGAATTTTAAGCATCGTAATCGGAAACTCATTTTATTTAAAATTTAAAATTTTCATAACAACTAATGCACCTTCAAGGTTTTATTATAATAAATGAAATAACACAAAGGGAACTAGGAGTCTAATCCACTAGACGACGCTCATTCTTTTCCGCGGAGTTTCTCAATCAACCTGTCGATCTGCTCTTGCATCCTTGCTTTGTCGAGAGTAAGCTTCTCTATTTCCATCTTTAGCTTCATAATTTCACTTGAATCAGCTTCAGAAGGTTTGGGGCGAGGATAGGGCATTATCAAGGTGAGAGCCCTTCTGCGTGCCCATGCTAAGCAAGCTTCAGTAACTGAGCAATCAGGATTTATTGTCACAGTCATTCCTTATCGGTTAATACGACGCCAAGAAAACACAATTCCGATTTTCAAATTCAGGTTCTCTCCTTGATAGAGAAAAGTCCTTGTCAGGTTTTCCGGACCAGGCACTTTTTCCATTGGATGCCCCAGTTGACGACGTGCGAGTATGGGATTGTAGCTGATACATCCCTTTGTACCGAGAAGGGGCACATTGGGAAAGTCTCCACAACTATGAATCATGGGGATGCCTCCATACATCGGATCATGCCAAACAATATCCAAGTGGGTAAGAGCCATGAGCTTCACGGGCCATTCTGACCCATCTTTCACATCCCAGAAAACTGTAGACCTCGGTAGGTGCAAAATAAACCACCTATAGAGGATAACAGTACAACACGTAATCTGACCTTCTCCTTTCAGAACATTCGAATGAATTGAATGATAAGCGTCGACCAATAAAGTAGGAAAGGGATTCCTGAGCATGAAGATTCTGATCGCGTGGACATCGACGAAATCTTCGACATTTGGAAACAAGAATAAGCCATAGGTCAGCAGTGGGAGAATGTTCTCGAAGGCTTTGGTATTCCCCATGTTGGCGAAGTGTCGGGCTTTCTCGAACAAGAACTGAGCAGGCAAACCATCAATTCCCCCTCTGACCGTCATGTGAGTTTGAATCTCCAACAGCTTTATGCGGGTCACTCTTGCAATGTCTTCCTGGCTGGGCCTTCCTTCTCCACCGGAGAACGGAGGTGAATCTTTGACAGGGATACCCAACAGAGCAGAATACTCTTCCAATGTAGGCATTAATTGGAAGTCTTGGAAGATGAACCAGTGGTAGACTATGTTGTAAAGTTGAACCAGCGTCTCCAATAAGCCAGCAGCTACTCGAACCTGCAACAATGGGAGGATCCGTCCATACCTCTCACAAAAAGCCTCTGGATCCTTGATCTGACCTCTTAGTTCCCTTAATTGTTCAATATCAGGGACCTTGAAGGTGTACGACAAAACTCCTTTCTTTCCATAGTCCATTTTATGATACCTAACAAAACAACTTTTAAGTTCCTTGAAGGGATGAGAATGAGATTGCAAATGATATGCAAAAATTTAGTGGAATTTGAGTTCTTATAGTTGTTATAGAATACCAAAGAACACGATTTTATTAATCATAAAAAAGGTCTGTTACAAATAAAAAGAAACAGGAATTGAAAACTCATAATGAAAATGTTACAACCGTTGGTATTCTTACTAGAGCTTTTGACGGTAAGCTAAATAAAAGCTAATAAAAGACCTAAGGAGATTCTCCCAATAATCTCAGCTTGTACTTCTTAATTTCCTCTTCCATTCGGGTCTTCTCGAGAATCAACTCATCCACTATTAACTCCCACAAATTAGACTGAGAACCTGAGGGACTGGGGTCTTCTCATAACTTCCTCTTTTTGTAGGAGAGAACTTCCTCATTATTTGCCTTTAATCATCCTTGAAGCGCTTCATTTTCTTCCACGACCACTTCATACTTATCTTTCCAAGCACTTCCTATTTGCTGAGCTTTCCTTAAGGCAATCTTTAGTTCCTCTGTTTCAGATGCAAAGATGAAGACATGCTCTTCGTTCAGGACCATTGGTTCTTGGCGATCGTAGGGCATCTTCAGATCAATAGCTCTCCTCCTAACCCATTGTAGGTAAGGGTCCAGAGCGATACAATTAGGCTTCTCCAAAGCGTTCATATTCTTCTTGTGTTTGTCCCTCCAAGCCTCTAAAATCTCATTCTTCAAACCCTCCTGCTTTTCATGTTCTGTGAAGAAAATCCCTTCCGTATGAATACCGAGAGGCTTATCCTTCAAAGGGTACCCTAACTGTCGGAGAGCTAAGACCGGATTATAACTAATTCCTCCTTGTATGCCTAGAAGAGGCACATTCCTAAAATTTCCGCAGCTATCAATGATCTCGACTCCATCATACCTACGATTATACCAATCGGCATCAGAATGAGTGAGGGCCATGATTTTCTTAGACCACTAACCCTTACTAGGATCCCAAAAAATGTTAGCTTTGGGCAAGTGCTGAGTAAACCACTTGTACAGTAGGGGCACACAACATGTGATTTGTCCTCCTTTGGCATGCTTCAGATGGATAGAGTGATAAGCTTCTGCTAATAAAGTAGGGATTGTGTTCCTCTTTATGAATATCTTAATAGTATTGAGATCCAAAAAGTCTTTGAGGTTGGGAAACAGAAAGGTATCGTAAATCATCAAAGCAAATATAGCCTCAAATGCAGCCATGTCTGAACGTCTGGCATAATGTTGAGCTTTCTCCATCAGAAACTTCATAGGCAAAACAGAAATCCCTCCTTTAGTAGTCATATTCTTTTGGATATCCACTAACTCCAAATGCGCTGCCTTAGCAATTTCTTGTTCCTTAGGGTCCTTATAAAAAATGGGGAAAAGAGACTTATCCAGAATAGATAAACTAGTCAAACTAGAATATTCCTCAAGAGTAGGTACCAGCTGGTAGTCAGGGAAGGTAACCCAATGATAAAGCGGATCATAAAACTTAAGTAGGGTGGAGAGAAGCCCTTGATCAACCTTCATCTTCAATAGAATCGGTAACTTCCCATATCTATCCTTGAATCCTTCTGGATCAACCAACAGAGTCTCTAACTTGTGTGATAAATGCATATATAAATGCCTATGTGTTTGATGTGCATGTTATAAGATTAGTATGCATGTTTAGTTGGTACATATATGTGATTTTATACCTATACTATGCTTTAAAGACAATTTTCCTTATATGTGATTTTATACCTATACCTATACAATTGATACATATCTTTATTGAAATCATTAAAAAAAAAACAATTTTCCTTATGTATGTATCGATTCATGTCTGTCTTGCATCGACACATTCCTCTGTTAAAATCACAAAAACGAGTTTGCTTCTGTATGGATAGATCCATACGAGTTTTGCATCGATACATGCTTCTTTGATGTTTCTGAAAATTATGCTATGTATCGATCCATTCGTATTATGTATCGATGCATGATTGAATTTATTTTCTGAAATTAAACAAAGTTACAGTATGCATCGATGCATATATCTGTGTGTCGACTCATGTATGTCATATAACTACCATGTATCGACTCATACGAGTTTCGAATCTATACATAAAGCTGTTTCTTTTTCTAACCGTTTCTGTTTCACATATAAGAAGGTTATGACAGTTTAGTTGGCGGGTGTGAATTCGTCAGAGTGAAAATTGTGTAATCACAGCAAAAGCAAGTTTGGTGTGCATCAATTTTGTGAGCAGTTTTAGAGACCTGAAAGATACTTTATCTTCATCATCTTCTCAATCACTTTAATTCAAGAACATCAACACATAATCATTCTTGTTCTCCGGATTAAAGGATCTTCGAGATAACGTTCAGTGGTACGATCAAGGATCTAGCTGAGTTGAAGATTCAAAGGGGGTTTCGAGGAAAAACCATCTGGTTTGTCCTTCAAGAACGGGTGTGTTCTTGAGGGTTTGTTAGTCACGTCTGCAGAACATATTCAGCCGCAGCGTAGGGTTTGGAAATTTGGTAATTTCGCAAACAGGTCGTGGAACCGGTGAATTGTCTGTAATTCTTGCAGGGGAAATTCTTGATTAAGCTCAGATCAAGTGAAGGTTCTTACAAGAAGAAGATCTTGGGGTTTAGATTTCTGGCTTTGTATTGTAACCTTGTAAACAACGAATTCAGCATTATTGATATAACAGGTCTCAATTTCAGTTTGAAATTAAGAGGGAGACGTACCCACACGCGAGGACGAAAGTGGGGAACTTCCTTACCAAATCTCTGCGTATCGTATTCTGTCCTTATCTCTCTTTACGTTTTCAACAAGTTTGTGATTCATTTGGTGTATCGTGTCTTAACGTTTCATGATACAATAGTGGTAAGAAAACTTTTATCAAATCACCATTATTGTTAATCATTGAACACATACACGCCAAGTGTTTGACAAAACTATCAGCTGAGTTTTTGTTCATTGGAAATAGTATTTGTATGATAAGTGCATTTGATTCGATCCTAATCTGGTGTTAATAAATCTTTGTCATCCTAATATAAATCCAGCATTAATTCGTGTGTCCGGTTTTCTAGTAGTTGGTCCAGAATAGACGGAAGTCGATTCGGGATCATATTTTTCCGCTAACTTTCAAAAACTCTGATAAGTATTTTTAAATCCTCGAGTTTCAAGGAGGTGATCTATTCACCCCCCTCTCGATCACTAGCCACACCATCTAACACTAACTTTCTTAGATTATTCATGTCAAAGCTCTTGTAAGTATACTTCACGGTATTCCTTCTTTCATTGTCCATGGTACCCTACGATGTTTACAAATAAAGGACTCAGATTCCACAAACTTGAATGAAAATGACGCTTATGTATGTATGTATGTATGCACAAACACACAAGCAAAAGGGCATACAAACAAGCAAACAAAAGGTCCTAGGTTCAAATGGGCATGAATGGAGCCAAGGTCTACCCATCCCATAGGACATGTAGTATGGTTTCAAATGTACCTGCCGAACGGGTTCTAAAAGTTCCCAGAGTCTACAACCCATCTTTCGGATATTATCGATCTTCCCAATGACTTCGGGGTCAATAATATTCACAAGAGGATCTCGTCCGAGTGTAGTATCGCGTATCAACTATTTAGAAATAGACTTTGGCATAGTCACCGCACTACATCCTAAAAGGCCAGTGGGGTTAAAGGTACTACGGTCCTCCGTCTCACGGATTCTTGGTCGAAATTAATATCGTTTTCACGAATGAACTCGTTCAAACAACATTAACTTCAAAAGAACCTAAACTGAGCGATGATTTTCTCAATTCAACTTTTCAGGAATCGACTCCGTCAAAGTATCCTTGACCATATCATCTCTTATCATAATTGCACTCAAGTCCGGGTGTAGGACTGCTCACCACTCAAGAACCCCTGCACTCAGCAAAACCAGGCCCAACAGATATAAACAAGCAAAATAATAAATAAGCAAGAAAAAACAAGAATACTAAACAAGTTAGGCTTAACCCTCTAAATTAAAAGTCCCCAGTGAATTCGCCATTTTCTGTCGCGGTAAGAATTGGATATCAAGCTATTATATTAACTTGAATCGCATTTTTTTATTTCACCACCGTCTTTGATTTATCCAAGGGAAGGGAGAAAGATCGAATACCCACAGTATGCAATGCAAATGCAAACTAAGATTCTAAGGTTCGAGGGTTGGTTATACCTAGGGAAGGTGTTAGCATCCTGGATATCTGTAGTACTCTACAGGAACCTCTTGTTTATTATGTTATTTGTTTTTATTTGCTAAGGGTTAAGGGTAGGTGACCTAGAATTCTATTCCTAAGTGTGCTCGACAAGATATCACATCTTGTCACTACAAGAAAAAAAGTAATTTGCGATGGTTTTTTTGGCAGATTACGACGGTTTAAACTGTCGTAAAATCTGTTTCGCGACAATTTCTCAACTGTCGTAGAAGTGTGTGTCGCGGGGTTGTTTACGACGGTTTAGAAAATCGCCGTGCCAACCGTCGTACATATTTACGACAGTTCTTAACTGCCACCAAATTATAACTACGATAGTTCCAAACCTTTCAATATTTTTTTTCCAAGGTATATTTCGGCGGTTTAAACTGCCTTAAATTGTGAATATTTAAAAAAAAATTCCCTCCCGACAGGATATGTAGGCACATGTGCCTACATATCCTGTCGGGAGGGAATCAGAGCACATGTAGTTCCTCTTGAAGGATACTAAAGTTGTTTAAAAGTTTTAGGAGAAGAGATGAGTCATCATCTTAAGAAACCACCACAGTTTTTGAAAATTGTTTGTATTTTGTGGGGTATGGGATTGTATGTCCCTTCTTTGAGATGATTCACATCTACTTCTCTTGTGTGGAGAATTAGGTGAGCTAAAGATGTTGATTGATTTTAAGGGGGACTAACTTAGGAAGTCTATCCTAGAGTTGTCTAAGATAATCTTATCTTAAAGGGTATGAAAACTATAGGGAGGTATGAAATGCACATGCACCATGCACAATAATTTGATTATCATGCATGGGATTTTCCCTTGGATATTAATGCAATCGATTATATTAGATTTAGCGAGGGTGCTAGCAAAGTGGGCTAGTCTTGTGTCTAGTGACCAAAGGTTGATGGCGATGCTCGAAAGCAATCGACTTACAAGGGGGTAGAAAATGGGCTCGACGTTGGATCGAGAGTTTTAATGTTTTGAAAAGGTTTAGAACGAAAAACATACATTCATCACTTACAATAGTAAACACACAAGCGTATATGTAAGGCATGATGTCAAAAGCTAAACTATTTCACACACAAGCGTATATGTAAGGCATGATATCAAAAGCTAAACTATTTCACACACAAGCGTATAATCAAGCGCGATGAGGAATCTAACGGGGGACGGTTTATTAAGAAAAAAGTTTGATTTTCTTAAGGGAGATTAATAAAGGGTTTATTTTTATTTATAAAGGTATTAGGTTGAAGATTATTTTTAAATTTAAAAGGTTAAAGATTTTTATTAAACGAGTTTTAGTCACATTTGAAGAAAAATCTATTATAGCTTCAAGGTTATTTAAAGGAAAAAGAGTTTAATTTTTTTTATTTAAGGGACCTTATGGAAGTTTTAATTTTATTTAGGAATTATGTTAGAGATTATATTTTAATTTGAAAAAGTTAAAGGTTTTCTTATTAAAAGGTTTAATTATTTTAAAAGTTTTATTACTATTATTTTAGTCTTAAAGTTATATTAAAGGTTAATAAAGTTTTTCATCATTAAAAAAAGAGTTTTTAATTATTATTAAAAAGTTCTTATTATTTTTTTTAGTTTAAAAAAGAAAAAAGTTATTAGAAGAGTTTCTTATTAATTAAAAGAAGATTTTAATTTTTTTAATATTTTAATAAAAGTTTTTATTATTGAAAAAAAGATTTTACTAATTTAAAAGGGTTTTAACAAAAAATTTAATTTATAGTTATATTAAAAAAAAAGATTGATATTTTAAAAGAAAAAGCAGTTATATTTTTTATTAACAAGGTTATTATAAAAAAAAAGCTCTAAATGTTTATTATTTTAAGAATTAGTTACAAACAGATTTTAATTATTTAGAAAAAAAAGAAATTAAGGTTAAATTAATTAAAAAACAGATTTATTATTATATTAACGGAGGGATCCTGTGTTCGCACAGGGAAAGAGGGTCCATCGTGGACCCTCAGATCTCAACCGTCTGATCTAAGGGTTTTTCGATCAGAGCACAGATAGTGGGGGCGCACCGTGGTGTACCGTGTGTGTGCATGCGTGTGATAATGGAAAAACAAAAAACAAAGAAAAAGCAAAGAGAAACGCTTCAGTCTCTCACGATCCTCTCTCACTCTCGTTTCTTCTCTCAACCTCTCTCATCGCTGTAATACCCCAAATTTTGACCACTTAGATTTCCCATCATTGTGAAAATCATCATCACAATATGGATGAACCATCATGCTTCATCAGTCTCCCCAAAGATGGGTGAGCATCCAATACAATCAAAATTAGGGTTTCAAGCCCTCTCTGAGTGCTTAGACAAAGGATCAATCAAGAAATGACATGATCTTCAACTTGTCTAATCTCTCAAACATCCACAATGGATCAAAAAGGACTCCCACTTCAAGGATTAAGCACAAGGCTGCTCCCTTCTAGGTGGATCAAGTCTCAAGATCGACAGTGTCACCAAATTAGGGTTTTGGTCGACCAGGGCCTCCAGATGGAAATTTTCATCTGGGCACAAGGCAATGATCCAAAACATGACCTAATATGCTTCATGGAACCTCATGAACCCATGCATCAAGTCAATTTTGCCTCAGGGGATGCATTCATAAAAAATCAGGAATTAGGGTTTCTTGACCTAATTCACCCCTAAGTTGACTTTTGGGACAAACCATGAGCCAAGACCTCAAGAGATGATTTGAGGGTCTCTAATACACCATATTGATCCATTTGGAACAATGGATTGATCCAAGAAGCTTGAGCAACAAGTCTCATTTTCATCTGCACCACAATTAGGGTTTTAAGGGAAAAGTCAACTGTAACTTTGACTTTTGACCAAGACATGCTCCCAAACCCTAATACATGATTGAATATACCCTATGACACCCATGGAACATGTCCATCAAGTTTTATTTAGGTCAAGGACATGATTTCCTGAAGAATTGCACAGTTTGGAATTCATCTGATAAAAAGTCAACTGTGCACAAAAGTCAACTTTGACTTTTTGAGATTTTTCACCAAAATGGATTTTTAACCCTAAAATGATGTTAATGTATGATTTGAATCATCATTCATCAAGAAAAATCAAGAAAAGTGAGATAACTTGTAAAAGGGGTAACCATAAAACTTAGAAATTTTTCTAAGTTAAAAATAAAGTGGCAAAGGTACCAACTTTGGAGGACCGTAACTCCTAAACCACAAGGCCATTTTTTCTCATCCAAAGATGGATTTGTAGCCCTCATTATCACCTACAAAAACTTCAACTACAAGTCATTCCAATTCACTAAGGATTTTGAGTTATGGAGTGATCAAAGTGGCTGAAAAGTGAAAAAGTCACTTTTTCCAACACTTTGTGAAATTTTCACTAAGTCAGAATTCTGCTTCACTTTTTGCCAAATGTAGGGGGATTTTTCACTTGGAATCAAAAGAGATCAAAACTAAACTTGTTCAAACAGTTGTTGTATCATGTTAGGGCTTTCCAAAATGGCCAAGAACATTGCCAAATTCAACCTACATCATGAGATACAACATTGGCAAGTTGTCTTGCTGAAATCTGTCAAGGCAAGGCAGAAATAGCATTTTGGCTCGATTTGCCAAAATCAGTCAATTGTAATTGCTCCAATCCACTTGGACACCTCAGAGGATTGAATCCAAAGGGGACAATCACTGAGCCAAGCCTCCAAGGTCCAAGGAACAAAGAATAGCATGTTGAACCTAGAATGGCCAAAATAGGGACAAGACTTCAAATTTGGAATGAGGCATTCAATGGAACCATCAAGGTGGCATGGACTGAGCCATTCTCATCTGAAATCAGTCAAGACTTATCCAAGACCAAGGGTACCAAAGCTCTGTGCCCTAACCTCTAGTCAATGGCTAGAGGAGACTTTCATTTCCATTGGCCAACATTGAGGAAACCTACTTACCAGCTGCCATGCACTATTCCTTGCAAAACAAACTTGCTCTACTATAAATAGAGCTCAATTGTGGTCAGTTTAAGTACACCAAAGCCATCTAACAGATGCTTTCCTCAAAATCTCTTTCTCTTGGCAAAAATGCCTTTCTTAGCAAGGTAGCTATCGGGTTTTGAGTTTGAGAGCAATTCTGCACAAACCAATCACTCACACACCTCACATACATCACATATGAGCTGATCAAACACTCACATAACATCTGGAACATCAAAATCTCAAAATCACTTGCCATTCACACAAGTTTGAAGTGAAGTTGCAGCTGAGGTGCCATAAACTGATCCAGTCCATTTCAATTCAATCCAAGTGTTCAAACACACTCCATATGGTGTAGGGAAGCTGTCCAGATCATCACAACTTGTCTGTAACACCTCCAACTCAAAATCACATCTGCTCTTGCTGTCACGACTTGGAGGTAAGCACATACTTGGTCATCTATCAATCTATGCATATTTCCTCGTACAATAATTTGGCCATATGTTCATAATCATGCATGGAATGTTTTCCCTCAATTAATTGCATTGTTTGAATCGTGTATCAAAAATCCTAGCCTTCATGCAGAAATTAGGGTTCTTGAGGTCTCTTCGTGATTTCTTGTTGTATGTTTAATTTAAATGAAATTAAAGTACATAGACATGATCGTGAGGTTGAGGCGAGCATAATGATATGTGGATTGCATGTTATAATTACGTATTCAGTGAGATTGGATGGAAAATGCAAATCTGGGCAAACTGAAAAACGCGCGTGTTCTTGGTGTTGTTCTTGGCGCCATTTTCATATATTTGAATATTTGAATTTTGTGATTTTGTTTAATTGATTCAAAAATTAATTTCTCTCTGAGTTTTAATGATTTTGAGTTGATTCTTTTTTTAATAATTCACAAGAATGTTAAAATATTTTTTTTTATCAAAAAATCCCAAAAATATTATTTATTTCATATAATTGATATTTTTGCAATAAATTAATATTTTAATTGTTTTTGACATTTTAAATATTTTTTCTACATTGATTTTGCAACTTTTAATGCTTTCTAATTATTTTGTAGGTCAATACTTAATTTTTGAAGCATTAATCCAAGATCACAATTTGTTTTCCATGTGTTAAACAATTTTTGATAATTTTAATTGAATTTTTATTCAATTAAATACATTTTGAAAACAAATTAGGGTTTTGGATTAATTCAACCCTCATAAATCATTTTCAAAACACTTTGGGCCTCTATTAGAGTGTAAGACCCAATCCTTTTTTTTGACCAAATCATTTTTGGGCCTCACTTATTGTATAAGTCCCGATACCGTCAAAAAACAAACGGCGCGATCGTCGCCTTTTCAAAAATCATCTGGGCCTCTCCTTGAGCTATAAGACCCATTCAAAACACTTTGGGCCTCTATTAGAGTGTAAGACCCAATCCCCCTTTTAACCAAAACATTTTGGGCCTCACTTATTGTATAAGTCCCTCTGCGTTAAAAGAAAACCTCGGCGCGATCGCCATTTTTAAACGAAAAAATCATTTGGGCCTACCCTCGTGTTATAAGCCCCTCTCTTTTCTTTAAACCTTTTTTGGGCCTCTTGAGAGAGTGTAAGACCCATCCCTTTGTACAGAAAACCTTTTTGGGCCCCAGTCACTTGTATAAGTCCCTCTGTACAAATTCAAACAGTGCACTCACTGATAAAACCCTGTGCCTCTCCCTGAGCTGTAAGCCCCAAATCTTTCTTTTTCAAAGCACTTTCTCCTTTGATTTTGAATATACTGTTGTTTTTAATCTTTCTTTGTTGAACAACTAACCAAACAGCATGGAAGCACTCTAACCGAGTAAGTGGTTATCGCTTTCATTTACTGCTTTCATATTATAAACTGTATTGTGGGGCTGCTCACTGTAAGTCTCCTTTCATAAACTCATATCTACTGTGTAATAATAGTATAGATATTTCGAGTTTCCCCGGCAACTACGTCTAGAACTAGGTGACGCCGTTTCACTTATTCGTAGAAATAGACGCCTAGATCCCCAATAGGAGCACCAGATACAGTCTTCTCTTCGACTGTCCTCCTTAGGAATCGTCAAGAAGCTCTACTCCCCAAGATGAATGTATTCTCTGTGAATGGCATCTTTGAGTTTCTTCCCAATTCTCGAACTTTCCTGACTTGATCTATTCCTTGTGGATAGCTTGCCTTGAATGTCTCGGGGTTTGGGTACCCACTACGGTCATAATCTTGGACCTTAACTAAGGAACCCTCTTAAAAAGCTAAAAGTCGCTGGATAGTAAACCTCGCACGTTTACCAGTGGTTTTTATCTTTAAAAGAGCTATCTCTCCTAATGGAAAGGAGATGATAGACCCACGGGCTTCTTAAAAGCATCGGCCTCCTCTTGGGCATTATTCAAGGACCCTACGGCTTCTTAGAAGTATTCACAGCCTCCTCTTAGGCTTCGTATAATGATCTCTTCCTCCAGAAATGATAGCCTCCTCTTGGGCTTCGTACAAGGACCCGTCGGCTTCTTAAAAGTTTCCAGCCTCCTCTTGGACTTCGTACAAATTGTCCCGACGACCTCCTAGAGGTATAGGAACAGAACCTAGTCATCCTCATAGAACAGTCCTTTCATAGAGTCTACTACTGTTTCTCAAAGCATAAAACTCTAGACACGGATAGTCTAACTTCCTTGAGTCTCAAAGACATTCTCAAGCACCCTTCGTTAAATAGGAAGGAAACCCGCAGACTCAGATAGTCTCGATACCCTTTGGATTTCCCGTTTCCTCAAAGAGAAGGAAATATCCCTGATCATCAAATTAAATCCCTGAGTACAGTGTTGCTCATATAAGAACTGATTTTCTCTCTTAAATCAGTATATTGGATCTGTCACTCAACTGAAACAGTTACAATAGCCTCCATCTCGGGCTTCGTACGAGATACCAAAATTCTCCCCAGTGGAGTCAAAACAACCTTTTCGCCTCTCTCTCGGGCGTTGTACGAGATACAAAAACACTCTCTTACTGAGTATAAAAGATTCTCCAACTGAGTCAACTCTTTGCTAGCCTCCTCTTAGGCTTTGTATAACGATATGCCCCACTGGGTCAAAAACTTTTAGCCTCTCTCTCGGGCTTTGTACGAGACACAAATTAGCCTCCTCTTAGGCTTTGTATAAGAAAACCACTGGTTGATCCAATTAACCTTTTAGCATCGAAGCTGTGCCTCGTTCACAGTACACAAACATCAACAACTCCTTTCCTTTCATCTAATCGCTGTAAGCAGCAAGCCTCTGGATCATCTATATCCATGCCACTGTCCCTCTTTTAGCATGAGAAATTCCTAAGGAAAGATGGCATTGCTCTACACTGAGTTAAAGTCTTCTCCTTCAGGTTAAAACCCTTTTCTTCGGAAATTATGGCATTGCTCGGATCCGCGTATCCCAGTTAAAGTAATTCTCCTTCTCCCCTCTTTAGAGATGACAAATTCTCTCTAAAGTCGAGGTCTTTCAGCTTCACGTCTTGGGCTTTGAACAAGACACAAATAGACCTTTCAGCTTCACATCTTGGGCTTTGAACAAGATAGAAACCACCTTTCGCTTCACGTCTTGGGCTTTGAATAAGACACCAAAAACCATTTTCCTCCCATAGAATAGGAGGAACTACGAACGCTCTGATTTCCCTGTTTCGGTAAATGGGAATACGTAGGCATAAGATCGAAAGAAAAGATCTTAGCGAGCGCAATCAACAAAAAAACCCAAATCCCATATCTTTGTCAATCAAAAGCAGTAATTCAAAAGCACCAGTCCTAGCATCCTAATCCTTATCCCCCGCCAGAAACATTAAGCCCTAGAAAGAAAGAAACCTGTATTGGCGAAATACGAATAACCAGTACAAAGGCCCCCCACATTGATAGCATCTGTAACCTAACAGACCACTGTTTAAACTCAGTATGCAAGCAGGGTTAATTGGAGACATCTATTTCCCTTCCTTATTCAGCTCACAATAGGATAAAAAATGAATCGACCTGTAGTTTTAAGCTCAAACCGCAGAGAGCGACCAACGCTTAAGAACCGCGTCCAAAATCGCTCGCTACAGAAAAGTGGCGCCCACCGTGGGGCCCATTCCTTTCTTTCTACTTCTCTTGAGTGAAAAATTACACAAATGGCGACTCTGCTGGGGAGTCTCCTTTTCTGCCATAGGGCATCATGCCCGTTTTCCACAAAAAATGGGAACTCTACCGAAGAGAAAGATTGACCTATGCTGGTCCATCTCTTTGGCAGGGAACCACAGATTGGGGCTTCCGCCGGGGAACCCATTTCTGTCAGGAACTTAAGAATCGTAGCTTTATAAGTCTAGGATGATTAGGACAAATATATATACTGCTTTTCCTAAATGCTATACGTGTTTATTTTTCTGCTAATGGGAATGCGTGTGATGCCGCTTGTGGTGAGATTGAGTATACACTTAAGAAAAGCCAACCTTTTTCGTAGTGCGAAAGCTATCGGAAATAGCTGTTACGCGATACTACCCTCATTTGAGACTGGTGATCTATTCTCGGTGAATGGCACTTACTCTAAGATTGCACACAACTCGCTGGCGATCCGCTTGTTGTTTTGCTTTCCTGGGAGGAGCTGATGATAATGAGTACAGGTACAAAAATCACCCTAGTATAAACCTTTGGGGATGGGTAGAGCCTTGACTTCATGACAACGACCCTTTGACCCCATGTTTTTTCTATGTTTTTGTGTGCTGCATTCATGCATCCATTTAATAAAACATTAAAACATTCAAAAAACTTTCTCTTCTAGTCTCTCTGTTTTTCAAATTAAACTAAGACTGTGATTGCAAATATCAGAGAAAAGGATTACGCTAATGGATTTCGGTAGAAGGAGAACTCACCAGTATACCTTCAAGGTTCCAAAACTAGGGGATTTGAGAAAGTTAGCGAGGATGATCGTTAACCCAGAGGCTTTCAGAGCCAAGCACGGTGGTTTGCTACCACTGTTAAGAGTCCATGTGATTAAGGGGATCATGGACGCGCTCATTCAATTCTACGATCCGGTTTATCACTGTTTCACATTCCCGGATTACCAGCTAGCACCAACGCTGGAGGAGTATTCTCATCTGATTGATTTACATATCACTGATCGAGCTCCATTTTCTGGACTGGAAGAAATTCCAAAGAATCAGACTATTGCAATAGCAATTCATTGGGACGAGTCTGAGGTCCGGACTCACATGACCACTAAGGGTGGCATCCAAGGTTTGCCAGCCCAGTTATTGACAAAGAAAGCTCTGTACTTTGCTAGTATAGGGAACGGGACTGCTTTTGAAAGCATCTTTGTCTTGCTCACCTACGGGTTATTTTTTTTCTCAACATCAATAACTTCGTCTATATCAACGCTATTAAGGTTTTTCTCATTGGAAACCCTGTGCCGACTTTGCTCGCAGATGCGTATCATTCTGTACACTTAGGAAATTTGTACAGCGGAGGGGAGATCACATGTTGTGTACCTTTGCTCTACAAATGGTTTATCTCTCACTTGCCCAAGTCTGCTGCTTTTTGGGATTGCAAGAGTGTCTTACGTTGGTCGCAGAAGATCATGTCTCTTACCAACTCTGATATAGATTGGTGTAATAGGATTTATGAGGGAATCAGAATCATTGACCGTTATGGAAACTTCCCCAGCGTACCCCTCATAGGAACTAAAGGAGGAATCAACTATCATCCGATATTAGTTCTTCGTCAATTTGGATACCCGATGAGACACATCCCACTGGGTGGTCATCTGGAAGGTCTTTTCTTCAAGGAAGGAGAAAGTGATAAAGCACTAAAGATGGAAATAGTGCAAGCTTGGAAACATGTTCATAAGAAAGGACGAGAGTCTCTGGGAAAACCGGACTGTGTCTCGGTGGAGCCTTATCTCCATTGGGTATAAACTAGAGCTCTCAAGCTAAAGATGCCTTATCCTCGTTACGGAATTCTTCCACCGAGGGAAACTGTCATGTACTTCATGACGGAAACTGAAAGGCTTCAGGTTACTCTCAACAAAGTTCAAAAGGAAAGAAGATCTTGGAAGAACAAGTACCGCACCCTCGACGTAGAGTGTATCCAAATACAGAAACTACTAAAAGAGAAAGATGCTCTGATTGAAATTTTGGAGCAGCATGCTGTAGAGAATCAAGATGACCAAAGGAATTTGCTCACTCCTTTCACTTGGCAAAGGAATGATAACCCGACAATGGCCCAAGCGCCCCAGTCAAAGAAGAGGACTCGGGACCCATTAGTTTAGGTTTCTGTTTCTGCACTTTGTAATCTACTGTATTTCCATTTCTGTAATCCTTTGGAATTCAATAAAAAGGGGTTTCCCCACTGTTTGATATTTGCAATCTAATTGTCGAAGTTTTTTTTATTATTAAACCTAAAAACAATTAATATAATAATTGCATTCATCATTCTCACATCGCGTATTCTCCTTACCTACGAATCTCACGTTTGTGTCTCGATTCTAGAGTCAAACTGTCTCATTCGTATAACACTCGGGCCAATCGTCAGAAAAAGATGGATGATCTTGAGGAAGAAAACAGAGAGTTGAAAGAAGAGATCGACGCTCTGAGAGAGGATATGAGAAAGCTTCGTAACGACATGCAAGCCATGGCAGAAGCTCAGCTACAAAGAACTGTGATCTCAGAGATCACCTCAACGCCCATCGTAGAAAAGTATGATCCTAGGTATCAGATGCCGAAAGATCGTCCATGGGGCATGCCTGTTAACTATATCCCGGAAGGATATGTTCCGCCGATCACTGAAGATCAGGGAATCGCAACAGAAGCCGCTGGGCCTGAAGGTTACAAACTTCGGGAAAGCGAAGATGCCAGGGGCATACTCAAGACTCCTGAAGGTTACAAACTTCGGGAGGCGCCAAGACTTACTGTCGTAGTCACGATACCACCCCCTGTGGTGCACACTGTCCCGGAAGGACAGATTCCACCAACACCTTCTGGTAAGAAGGAAACTATGTTTGACAAAATGGAGGAATTCCAGGAACAGTTCTTGGAAATGCAGAAGGAGCTGCAAGCCATTCGCGGTCAGGATCTATTTGGAAAGGACGCCGCAGACCTCTGCTTGGTCCCAAATGTGAAAGTCCCGCACAAGTTCCAAGTGCCCGACTTTGAAAAATACAAGGGTAACTCGTGCCCTCAGAGCCATCTGGTGATGTACGCTCGGCGGATGTCAGCTCAGATGGAGAATCAGGACCTGCTGATTCACTATTTCCAGGATAGTTTAACCGGTGCCGCACTCAAATGGTACATGGGTTTAAACCGTACTACGATCAGTACATTCAGAGATCTTGGTACTGCCTTCATCCAACAATACAAATACAATTTGGACATGGCACCCGACAGAGATCAACTCGGATCAATGTCGCAAAAGGACAAGGAAACCTTTAAGGAGTATGCTCAAAGGTGGCGTGAAATTGCCGCTCAAATTTGTCCACCTCTTGAGGAAAAAGAGATGACAAAGATCTTCTTAAAGACCTTAAGCTCATTTTACTATGACCGAATGATTGCCAGTTCGCCCAGTGATTTCACCGAAATGGTCGGCATGGGTGTACGTCTTGAGGAAGCCGTCCGAGAAGGACGTTTGGTAAAAGACACTGGATCAACGAGCGGTACTAAAAAATACGGTAGTGCTCTCCCTAAGAAAAAAGAGCAAGATATTGGGAATATCTCTCTCGAAAAGCAAAGGCGACGTTATCAGCCAGTAGCAGCTGTTACTCCTGCTATCGGCCCCGTGCCTGTTCCTATGTATCAACCTCAGGTTGCGCAGAGCCAACCTGACCAACAAAGGACACAACAGCCTCTTCAGCAGGCTCGTCCTCCATATAACAACAACCATACAACACGGCCACCAGGATTTGATCCTATACCCGTAACGTACGCAGAGCTGTTTCCGTTACTGTTGGCTAAGGGGCACATTCAGACTAAGTCTCCCCTTTCAGTTCCGGAAAATCCGCCTTTCTGGTTTAAGGTGGATCAAGCATGCCCTTATCATCAAGGAGGTTTAGGGCATAACATTGAGACTTGTCTTAATTTCAAATCCGACGTGCAAAAGCTTGTTAGGAGCGGGCTCTTATCTTTCAAAGATACGAATCCTAATGTTCTTACGAACCCGCTGCCTCAACACGAGAAAGTTGTAGTCAACCTGATTGAGAAAGAGACTAACAATGTCTATCAAATTCACGATGTACTCTTATTGGGGACCAACTTGGTCAAGATGCATTGTAGACAGAGTGGATATGGCCATGTGCCACCTCATAACTATCACCAGTGTGATATCTGCTCTAAAGATAACCAAGGATGTTCGGTAGTGCAATCAGCTCTACAGGAACAAATGGATCTTGGATGGATCCAGGAGCACCGAGTTCGTGGAGTTAACATGGTTTACACGAATTCTAACGTCATCCAAAACCACGACATCCGTGTGATGAATGTCAACTTGGTAGCGATGCACTCAAGGCAAAGCCAGTATCATAATCTGCCACGGCACGATTACAGTTCCTGTCTGATTTGCTCGGTAAACAAACAGGGATGCTCTTTCATACAAGAGGCCCTCCAGCGTCAGATGGATCTTGGATGAATCCAAGACTACCATGATAGGAACTCCTATAAAATCAATATGGTTCAGATCTTTGACATCCGCGTAATGAATACCAACCTGGTAGAGTTACATGCTGAGCAGGTCCGACTTGGATTCTTAATATCACATGACTATCAAAATTGTAAAGCGGGTTGCGAAAATGATCGAGGTTGTACCCTTGTCCAGGAGGCACTTCAGCACTTGTTAAATCACTAGTGGATGCCAATCTATATGGACGAAGATACTCAGCAGATTAGTATCAATAACAGGAATCCTACTCGTCGTCAAAGTCAGGATGTCCGATCAATGGAAGGTAACCTAGTGAGGTTACATTGTATTCAAAGTGGGCGTGGCCAGGTGCCACCACACAACTATGACAGTTGTAGCGTCTGTTCGGAAAGTAACCAAGGGTGTTACCTTGTGAGAGCAGCTCTTCAGGGTCAGGTCGATCATGGGGAAATTCGTCCATATCCAGGTTCAGGACCCATCATTTGGTCGCCGAACTACCTTGCCGAGCAAGTTGAGGATGTTGTCACGATCTCTGGTCATCACAGGACCTGGGATGTTTTTGCCATCATCCCTCTACTTGACGAATCTAGAGTTCCCAACCAGGAACGGATCGAGATTACTTACGATGGTCAGAAAAATCAGAAGGTTCCCATAGTCATCTATCTACCGGGGCCACTACCGTATGAATCAGCTAAGGCAATCCCTTACAAATACGGTGCAACAATAATCGAGAATGGAAAGGAAATTCCATTACCCTCCGTCGTGAATATTGCAGACGTCAGTCGTGTAACACGGAGCGGTCGAGTCTTCAACCGAGGGGTTGGAGAATCCAACAAAGAAAAGGAACTTCAGGCGAAAATTCCTGATCCGCCAGTCAGTCAATCTGGTAATCCCGACTTTTCAAAAGACAAAGATGAGATGCTAAAGCTCATCCAAAGGAGTGAATATAACATCGTTGATCAACTGTTACAGACTCCTTCAAAGATCTCAGTATTATCACTGTTACTCAGTTCAGAAGCACACAGAGAGGCTCTACAGAAAGTCTTGGAGCAAGCCTTTGTGGAGCAGGATGTAACAATCAGACAATTCGATAGCATTGTCTCTAACATCACTTCCTGCAATAATTTGGGATTTAGTGATGAGGAATTACCTGAAGAGGGTTGCCGTCATAACATGGCGCTCAACATTACAGTTAACTGCCAGGGCGATGCTTTAGCCAACGTACTGGTAGACACAGGGTCAGCCCTGAATGTTATGTCGAAGTACACTTTGACGCAATTATCATTCAAGGGCCCTCCGATGAGAACCAGCGAGGTCGTCGTCAAAGCATTCGACGGATCCAGAAAAACAGTTATCGGCGAAGTTGATCTTCCCATAACTATTGGTCCTCACACTTTCCAAATCACTTTCCAGGTCATGGACATCCGGGCAACATACAGTTGTTTATTAGGAAGACCTTGGATACATCAGGCTGGAGCGGTCACTTCGACCCTCCACCAAAAGCTAAAGTTCGTCAAGAACGATCAACTTGTCACGGTTTGTGGGGAACAAGCCTTGCTTGTGAGCAACTTATCATCATCTACTTGTGTGGAACCCGAGGAGGTTATTGGAACTCAGTTCCAAGCACTATCGGTGAGCAAGAACGATCAATCCGAAGAAGGAACTTCAATTTCTTCATACAAAGATGCTATCAAAGCGGTCGAGAGTACCGATACGACAGGATGGGGACGACTTGTCATTCCTATTGACAATAAAACAAAGAAGGGTCTTGGTTTTTCTGCAACCTGTACCCAGACAGCCGCCAACGATGAAAGTCTTCATCCCCTTCAAAACTTCTTCCACAGTGGAGGTTTTCTTCACCCAGTGTCCCAGACAGTTCATGCTATCAATGAGGAAGATCCCTCTGACACAGATGAAGAATGGAAGTCCTACCTTAACAAGGACGGCTATATGTCTCAGGAAGAGGTGCCTACGCCTTTTTGCTTTCCTACAGAAAGTCTGAGATTTATACCAAGATCAGATGTCGAAATGATCTATGGAGATTGTGATCCGGAAGGATGTCGTGCTTCGCCAAATTCGTTAGAGGAGGACACTCTGATGAAAGACAACTTTGACCACAATTACTATGGCCCGATGGATGGTCTGCCAATGTGGCGACCTTACCCAGGAAACTTGGGGAAAGAAAGTCAGCCGAGTAATGAAACTCAGCTGAGCGTCATTAAACGGAATACCTGTGTCCCCACCATGTCATGGGATCAACACTCAGGTCATTCGGAAACTCCTCAACATGAAGATGAATTCGCAACGTTTGCAGGACTTGAATTCATCAACTATGCTTTTCCTGAGGTCAACGTCATCGAGAGGGATGACTCCTCCAGTTCCAAAAAAGTTTGGGACACTCTGGGACAACCAAGTGGAAAATACGACTTTATGGTCAAGTACACCGCTCCCGAAAGCTCTCATATCAGGCTCGAAGATATCCAGCCAACTGGATGGGGAGATACAACTGAGAGCACAAATGCTATGCAAAATGCAACAGAGGAATCCTCCTACGACAATTCTGCTTGAGAGACAGATTCCAATGATCCTACTCCACCAGAAATCAGCGTCATTTCTGAAGAAAAATCAAGGAAGGTGCCAGACTTTGTGATTCACCGAGGAGTTCGCCGCCAATGGGTTGCTGTCGAGGTTCCGAAGGTCGTTCATCAGTCAAAGTAATTGCCATCTTTAACCTTTCACCCTGCCCAGGTGAAACGGATATTTTGATAGGGCTAGTTTTCTGTAAATTTCCCTCTTCGCTTTGCCCAAAGCGAGTGAGTTTTGTTTTATAGGGCTGTAGTTTCAAGAACCGACTTGTTCATTAATAAAATAACGTCATTCTGTAATTTCCGCATTAATTGTTGTTTTCTCTTTTTGCTTTTTCAGAAAATGGTAATCCTAAAAAACATTCAAAAATAAAAACAAGCAGTAAAATCAAAACACTGCACACACTTGCATTTTATCTATCTCTTCTAAACACGAATCATCACGTCATGCAGATTGCTTGTTTTATACCCCGTTGAAACATACGATCCGATGCCTTCTTCCAATTTTGAGTTCCCGGTATTCGAGGCTGAAGAAGAAAATGACAACGAAATTCCAAAGAGATCTCCCGACTACTCAGACAAGAGGAAAGGTCCATTGAACCTCACAAAGAACCGTTGGAAACGGTAAACTTGGGTTCAGAAAAAGAGAGAAAAGAAATCAGGATCGGAGCACTGCTCAGTCCAACTGTCAAAGAAAGTTTGATAAAGCTTCTCAAAGAATTCCCCGATGTATTCGCTTGGTCCTATCAGGATATGCCAGGGTTGGATACCAGCATCGTGGAACATCATTTACCGTTAAGATCGGAATGTCCGCCAGTAAAGCAAAGGTTGAGACGCACTCACCCGGACATGGCCATCAAAATCAAAGAGGAGGTACAGAAACAGATCGACGCGAGTTTCCTCGCTACATCTGAATATTCTCAATGGTTAACCAACATCGTACCCGTTCCCAAAAAGGATGCAAAGGTTAGAATGTCTGTCGATTACAGAGATCTGAACAAGGCAAGTCCAAAGGACGACTTTCCTTTACCACACATTGACATGCTGGTAGACAGCACAGCAAAGTTCAAAGTTTTCTCCTTCATGGATGGATTCTCGGGCTATAACCAGATCAAAATGGCGCCGAAGAACATGGAGAAAACTTCGTTCATTACCCCATGGGGTACCTTTTGTTACAAGGTAATGCCGTTCGGTTTGAAGAATGCCGGGGCAACCTATCAAAGGGCCATGACTACTCTGTTTCATGACATGATACACAAATAAATCGAGGTGTATGTCGATGATTTGATTGCAAAATCAAGAACAGAGGATGAGCACGTTGAACATCTGTCAAAATTATTCGAACGTCTAAGAAAATTCAAGCTCCGCTTGAATCCCAACAAGTGCACCTTCGGTGTCCGTTCAGGGAAACTACTAGGGTTCATCGTCAGCCAGAAAGGGATTGAGGTTGATCCTGACAAGGTCAAGGCCATTCAAGAAATGCCTTCTCCGAAAACTGAAAAACAAGTCAGAGGATTCCTGGGACGTTTGAACTACATCTCCAGATTCATATTCCTTATGACCGCCACTTGTGCGCCGATTTTCAAATTACTAAAAAAGAACCAGGATTGCGTTTGGTCAGAAGACTGCCAAACCGCCTTCGACAGTATCAAGGAATACCTGTTGAATCCTCCGATTCTATCACCTCCAGTGGAAGGAAGACCACTAATCATTTACCTCACAGTCCTAGAGGACTCAATGGGATGTGTACTTGGCCAACAAGACGAAACTAAAAGGAAAGAGTCTGCCATTTACTACCTAAGCAAGAAATTCACCGACTGCGAGACTCGGTACACAATGCTTGAGAAAACTTGTTGCGCTTTGGCTTGGGCAGCCAAACGTCTTCGCCAGTACATGATTCGTCATACTACTTGGTTGGTCTCCGAAATGGATCCAATCAAGTACGTTTTCGAAAACCTGCTCTCACGGGAAGGATTTCCCGTTGGCAGATGTTACTATCAGAATATGACATAGAGTACCACGCTCAGAAAGCCGTTAAAGGAAGTATTTTAGCCAACCATTTGGCTCATCAACCGATTGACGATCAAGAATCAATCGAGTTTGACTTCCCAGACGAAGATGTCATGTATCTAAAAGTGAAAGATTGCGATGAACCGCTACCCAGTGAAGGGCCAGAACCAGGTTCCCAGTGGGGACTCATCTTTGACGGAGCAGTTAATCATTATGGAAACGGAATTGGGGCAATCATTGTTACCCCTCAGGGTTCCCACATTCCTTTCACTGCCAGACTTACGTTCAAATGTACGAACAACGAGGCCGAATACGAAGCATGTATTATGGGTCTCGAAGAAGCGATTGATTTAAGGATCAAAAACTTGGACGTATACGGCGATTCAGCCCTGGTTATTAACCAGATAAAAGGAGATTGGAACACATACCAATCAGGATTGATTCCTTACAAAGATTATGCAAGGAGGTTGTTACCCTTCTTCAACAGAGTCGACTTTCATCACATCCCTCGTGATGAGAATCACATGGCTGATGCATTAGCCACTCTCTCTTCCATGATTAGTGTAGGTCGATGGAATGACATACCTAAGATCGACATAATGCGCCTTGAACAGCCCGCTTACATCTTCGCGATTGAAGCAGTCATAGATGACAAACCTTGGTATCACGATATCAAATGCTTCCTTCAGAAATAAGAGTACCCATCTGGGGCACTCAGAAAAGACAGGAAAACCCTCAGAAGATTGGCTGGAAACTTCTTCCTGAGCGGTGACACTCTTTATAAGAGAAATTTTGACATGGTCTTGCTCCGATGTGTCGACAGACCAGAAGCAGACGTGCTCATGAAAGAAATTCATGAAGGATCCTTTGGCACTCATGCCAACGGACACACAATGGCGAGAAAAATTCTCAGGGCCGGGTATTATTGGTTGACAATGGAATCCGACTGCTACAAGTACATGAGGAGGTGTCACAAGTGTCAAATATACTCCGACAAAATTCATGTACCGCCATCACATCTCAAAGTTCTTTCTTCCCCGTGGCCATTTTCCATATGGGGAATCGACATGATTGGCATGATTGAGCCCAAGGCTTCAAACAGACATCGGTTCATCCTGGTAGCCATTGATTATTTCACCAAGTGGGTCGAAGCAGCGTCATTCGCCAATGTAACCCGACAAGTGGTGGTCCGATTTATCAAAAATAATATCATCTGCCGTTATGGTGTTCCAAGCAAGATCATTACTGATAATGGATCTAACTTGAACAATAAGATGATGAAAGAGTTATGCGCTGAGTTCAAGATTGAACACCATAACTCATCTCCCTACCGACCCAAGATGAACGGAGCGGTAGAAGCGGCTAACAAGAACATCAAGAAGATCGTTCAAAAAATGGTTGTAACCTATAAAGATTGGCACGAAATGCTACCCTTTGCTCTTCATGGTTATCGCACATCTGTCCGCACTTCAACAGGGGCAACCCCTTTCTCTCTAGTATATGGCATGGAGGCAGTTCTCCCCATAGAAGTAGAGATCCCATCAATCCGGGTATTGATGGAAGCTAAGCTCACCGAAGCTGAATGGTGTCAAAGTCGACACGACGAACTGAACCTGATTGAAGAAAAGAGAATCACGGCACTATGCCACGGTCAGTTGTATCAGCAAAGAATGAAGAGGGCGTTCGACAAAAAGGTTCGGCCTCGTGTCTTCAGAAAAGGAGACCTCGTGCTCAAGAAGATACAATCATTTCTCACTGATTCCCGGGGCAAATGGACCCCGAATTATGATGGCCCCTATGTGGTCACGAAAGCTTTCTCAGGCGGCGCCTTGAGACTTGCAACCATGGACGGAGAGGAATTTGCCTACCCCACGAATGTTGATGTAGTCAAGAAATACTTCGCCTAAACTAAAAAAAAACGTCTCGGTGGATTGAAAACCCGAAAGGGCGGTCCAGGCAAAAGTTAGAGACATGAAAAAAAAAGAATCATCTCGATGGATTGGAAACATCATAGTACAATCTAGGCAAAAATTAGGGATAATGGCAAGTAACTATGTTCAACAGAGGCAAGTCCCTCAGCAGCAGTAGTTACATCATCTATCGGAGGAAATCTCCAATCAAAGGTCATCTTCGACGGAAGCCTAGGATGTCCCGAATTCAAAGTTGGTAGAAGGATAGTGGTCGTTATGTTTCAACGTAGCCCTTTTCCCTGTAAATTACCATTTTCTAACTTTGTATATACTCTTTGGAATCACGCGTTTGGCTGATCTCCATCTTATCAATAAAATTTGAGCCCTTGTGCTTTTGTTTGTAATTCTTGCTTGTTTTAGCTTTACAGAACGACGTTGTTTAAACTTAATCAGCGATTCTTGAAATAAAACAAAAATGAATTTACTTGTTAAAACTTTTTCTGCTTTTTAATAAAGATGGCAATTTCTGTTGATTGTTGAACATCAGAAGAACATCGATCGCTTCTCCCGAAGTAAGCGAATTTCAAAGTGCAGAATCAAAGTACTCCTTCTAAGCCAGTATGCCTGAATGAAGGGATCAACTGTGTCAGAGACCTTGTTTCGTCTGACATCCTCAGCCGAGTTCTCATCTCTTAAGCCCGATCAACATAGCTCCCAACGGGACTATCTCTCCTAAGCAAGGTGGAATTGCTATTTTGAACCAACGGTACTTCTTCGCCCCGCGATGGCCGAGTATCCAATTGTGTTCATCCATTAGTCTGTATGTCGCGTCAGTTTTGTCAGCATATACATACGTACTTCATGCATTTTTTATTTGCATTTACATTTCATACTGCATCACTATCACTTGAGTCGGTCTTGTCCCCTAGTGATAAATAGTTTTCTCAATCGAGTTTGTCTGTTCTTTCCTCGTCAAGAAGTGTTGCGTCTGCACAATCTCGCCACCAGTGTATCTTTAGATCAGAGTCGGCACTTGGCAACTTTGATAACTTGAACCTCTGAAAAGCCAGAGAAAACTCTCAATAAACATCACTCTTCGCCATTGAAGATGATATCCTTGCTTTTCTGGATTAAGGAAAATCCACAGAGAAAGCCTCGTGATCAGAGATTCGGCAGCATGCCAGTTTTGCTCCGAAAGGACCGCTGATGAAAAGGTCATCGGCCCCACAAAATTGGACCCCATCATATGGCGTTTCTCCGGGAAGATCCCGAGAAAAGTATGATGAAAGATCCCAAGTGAAAACAGTCTCTCAAGAGAATCGTTTTCCCCCAGTGGAGGCAACAAATGGCGTCTCCAACAGAGAAGTTTGTACACCTCTACAATTCAGACGAATGGGTTCCCCAGCAAGTCTGACATCAAAACTTTTTCCACTCAAATGGCATCTCCCCAGGAAAATTCGGCGAGAAGTTTGAGGAAAGCCGCTATGAATAGCGTTCCTTGTCAAGAAAGTTTATTGACAAAAGAAACTAAGACCAGTTCTTGGTAAGAAACCAGGATCGAGGGGAAGTTTAAATCAGAAACTAAGACCAGTTCTTGGTAAGAAACCAGGATCGAGGGGAAGTTTAAATCAGAAACTAAGACCAGTTCTTGGTAGGAAACCAAGAACGAGGGGAGGTTTATTTCAAAAGAAAACTGAGACCAGTTCCTTGGCTGAAGACCAGGATCGAGGGGAAGTTTACCTTTTCTAAGCGTCATTGCTTAGCTAAAGAAGATGAATGTGTAAGCTACCATTCATGACCACCATCAAAATTTCGGATATTCCGATATTTAATCCTCTTGCACCCCAAATGCCCGAATCCCTTCGTCATTCATACCTTCGGGTCCAAGAAGATTAAATAGGGGCATCTGTAATACCCCAAATTTTGACCACTTAGATTTCCCATCATTGTGAAAATCATCATCACAATATGGATGAACCATCATGCTTCATCAGTCTCCCCAAAGATGGGTGAGCATCCAATACAATCAAAATTAGGGTTTCAAGCCCTCTCTGAGTGCTTAGACAAAGGATCAATCAAGAAATGACATGATCTTCAACTTGTCTAATCTCTCAAACATCCACAATGGATCAAAAAGGACTCCCACTTCAAGGATTAAGCACAAGGCTGCTTCCTTCTAGGTGGATCAAGTCTCAAGATCGACAGTGTCACCAAATTAGGGTTTTGGTCGACCAGGGCCTCCAGATGGAAATTTTCATCTGGGCACAAGGCAATGATCCAAAACATGACCTAATATGCTTCATGGAACCTCATGAACCCATGCATCAAGTCAATTTTTCCTCAGGGGATGCATTCATCAAAAATCAGGAATTAGGGTTTCTTGACCTAATTCACCCCTAAGTTGACTTTTGGGACAAACCATGAGCCAAGACCTCAAGAGATGATTTTAGGGTCTCTAATACACCATATTGATCCATTTGGAACAATGTATTGATCCAAGAAGCTTGAGCAACAAGTCTCATTTTCGTCTGCACCACAATTAGGGTTTTAAGGGAAAAGTCAACTGTAACTTTGACTTTTGACCAAGACATGCTCCCAAACCCTAATACATGATTGAATATACCCTATGACACCCATGGAACATGTCCATCAAGTTTGATTTAGGTCAAGGACATGATTTCCTGAAGAATTGCACAGTTTGGAATTCATCTGATAAAAAGTCAACTGTGCACAAAAGTCAACTTTGACTTTTTGAGATTTTTCACCAAAATGGAATTTCAACCCTAAAATGATGTTAATGTATGATTTGAATCATCATTCATCAAGAAAAATCAAGAAAAGTGAGATAACTTGTAAAAGGGGTAACCATAAAACTTAGAAATTTTTCTAAGTTAAAAATAAAGTGGCAAAGGTACCAACTTTGGAGGACCATAACTCCAAAACCCAAGGCCATTTTTTCTCATCCAAAGATGGATTTGTAGCACTCATTATCACCTATAAAAACTTCAACTACAAGTCATTCCAATTCATTAAGGATTTTGAGTTATGGAGTGATCAAAGTGGCTGAAAAGTGAAAAAGTCACTTTTTCCAACACTTAGTGAAATTTTCACTAAGTCAGAATTCTGCTTCACTTTTTGCCAAATGTAGGGGGATTTTTCACTTGGAATCAAAAGAGATCAAAACCAAACTTGTTCAAACAGTTGTTGTATCATGTTAGGGCTTTCCAAAATGGCCAAGAACATTGCCAAATTCAACCTACATCATGAGATACAACATTGGCAAGTTGCCTTGCTGAAATCTGTCAAGGCAAGGCAGAATTTGCATTTTGGCTCGATTTGCCAAAATCAGCCAATTGCAATTGCTGCAATCCACTTGGACACCTCAGAGGATTGAATCTAAAGGGGACAATCACTGAGCCAAGCCTCCAAGGTCCAAGGAACAAAGAATAGCATGTTGAACCTAGAATGGCCAAAATAGGGACAAGACTTCAAATTTGGAATGAGGCATTCAATGGAACCATCAAGGTGGCATGGACTGAGCCATTCTCATCTGAAATCAGTCAAGACTTATCCAAGACCAAGGGGACCAAAGCTCTGTGCCCTAACCTCTAGTCAATGGCTAGAGGAGACTTTCATTTCCATTGGCCAACATTGAGGAAACCTACTTACCAGCTGCCATACACTATTCCTTGCAAAACAAACTTGCTCTACTATAAATAGAACTCAATTGTGGTCAGTTTAAGTACACTAAAGCCATCTAACAGATGCTTTCCTCAAAATCTCTTTCTCTTGGCAAAAATGCCTTTCTTAGCAAGGTAGCTATCGGGTTTTGAGTTTGAGAGCAATTCTGCACAAACCAATCACTCACACACCTCACATACATCACATATGAGCTGATCAAACACTCACATAACATCTGGAACATCAAAATTTCAAAATCACTTGCCATTCACACAAGTTTGAAGTGAAGTTGCAGCTGAGGTGTCATAAACTGATCCAGTCCATTTCAATTCAATCCAAGTGTTCAAACACACTCCATATGGTGTAGGGAAGCTGTCCAGATCATCACAACTTGTCTGTAACACCTCCAACTCAAAATCACATCTGCTCTTGCTGTCACGACTTGGAGGTAAGCACATACGTGGTCATCTCTCAATCTATGCATATTTCCTCGCACAATAATTTGGCCATATGTTCATAATAATGCATGGAATGTTTTCCCTCAATTAATTGCATTGTTTGAATCGTGTATCAAAAATCCTAGCCTTCATGCAGAAATTAGGGTTCTTGAGGTCTCTTCGTGATTTCTTGTTGTATGTTTAATTTAAATGAAATTAAAGTACATAGACATGATCGTGAGGTTGAGGCGAGCATAATGATATGTGGATTGCATGTTATAATTACGTATTCAGTGAGATTGGATGGAAAATGCAAATCTGGGCAAACTTAAAAACGCGCGTGTTCTTGGTGTTGTTCTTGGCGCCATTTTCATATATTTGAATATTTGAATTTTGTGATTTTGTTTAATTGATTCAAAAATTAATTTCTCTCTGAGTTTTAATGATTTTGAGTTGATTCTTTTTTTAATAATTCACAAGAATGTTAAAATATTTTATTTTATCAAAAAATCCCAAAAATATTATTTATTTCATATAATTGATATTTTTGCAAAGAATTAATATTTTAATTGTTTTTGACATTTTAAATATTTTTTCTACATTGATTTTGCAAATTTTAATGCTTTCTAATTATTTTGTAGGTCAATACTTAATTTTTGAAGCATTAATCCAAGATCACAATTTGTTTTCCATGTGTTAAATAATTTTTGATCATTTTAATTGAATTTTTATTCAATTAAATACATTTTGAAAACAAATTAGGGTTTTGGATTAATTCAACCCTCATAAATCATTTTCAAAACACTTTGGGCCTCTATTAGAGTGTAAGACCCAATCCTTTTTTTTGACCAAATCATTTTTGGGCCTCACTTATTGTATAAGTCCCGATATCGTCAAAAAACAAACGGCGCGATCGTCGCCTTTTCAAAAATCATCTGGGCCTCTCCTTGAGCTATAAGACTCATTCAAAACACTTTGGGCCTCTATTAGAGTGTAAGACCCAATCCCCCTTTTAACCAAAACATTTTGGGCCTCACTTATTGTATAAGTCCCTATGCGTTAAAAGAAAACCTCGGCGCGATCGCCATTTTTAAACGAAAAAATCATTTGGGCCTACCCTCGTGTTATAAGCCCCTCTCTTTTCTTTAAACCTTTTTTGGGCCTCTTGAGAGAGTGTAAGACCCATCCCTTTGTACAGAAAACCTTTTTGGGCCCTAGTCACTTGTATAAGTCCCTCTGTACAAATTCAAACAGTGCACTCACTGATAAAACCCTGGGCCTCTCCCTGAGCTGTAAGCCCCAAATCTTTCTTTTTCAAAGCACTTTCTCCTTTGATTTTGAATATACTGTTGTTTTTAATCTTTCTTTGTTGAACAACTAACCAAACAGCATGGAAGCACTCCAACCGAGTAAGTGGTTATCGCTTTCATTTACTGCTTTCATATTATAAACTGTATTGTGGGGCTGCTCACTGTAAGTCTCCTTTCATAAACTCATATCTACTGTGTAATAATAGTATAGATATTTCGAGTTTCCCCGACAACTACGTTTAGAACTAGGTGACGCCGTTTCACTTATTCATAGAAATAGACGCCTAGATCCCCAATAGGAGCACCAGATACAGTCTTCTCTTCGACTGTCTTACTTAGGAATCGTCAAGAAGCTCTACTCCCCAAGATGAATGTATTCTCTGTGAATGGCATCTTTGAGTTTCTTCCCAATTCTCGAACTTTCCTGACTTGATCTATTCCTTGTGGATAGCTTGCCTTGAATGTCTCGGGGTTTGGGTACCCACTACGGTCATAATCTTGGACCTTAACTAAGGAACCCTCTTAAAAAGCTAAAAGTCGCTGGATAGTAAACCTCGCACGTTTACCAGTGGTTTTTATCTTTAAAAGAGCTATCTCTCCTAATGGAAAGGAGATGATAGACCCACGGGCTTCTTAAAAGCATCGGCCTCCTCTTGGGCATTATTCAAGGACCCTACGGCTTCTTAGAAGTATTCACAGCCTCCTCTTAGGCTTCGTATAATGATCTCTTCCTTCGGGAATGATAGCCTCCTCTTGGGCTTCGTACAAGGACCCGTCGGCTTCTTAAAAGTTTCCAGCCTCCTCTTGGGCTTCGTACAAATTGTCCTGACGACCTCCTAGAGGGATAGGAACAGAACCTAGTCATCCTCATAGAACAGTCCTTTCATAGAGTCTACTACTGTTTCTCAAAGCATAAAACTCTAGACACGGACAGTCTAACTTCCTTGAGTCTCAAAGACATTCTCAAGCACCCTTCGTTAAATAGGAAGGAAACCCGCAGATTCAGATAGTCTCGATACCCTTTGGATTTCCCGTTTCCTCAAAGAGAAGGAAATATCCCTGATCCTCAAATTAAATCCCTGAGTACAGTGTTGCTCATATAAGAACTGATTTTCTCTCTTAAATCAGTATATTGGATATGTCACTCAACTGAAACAGTTACAATAGCCTCCATCTCGGGCTTCGTACGAGATACCAAAATTCTCCCCAGTGGAGTCAAAACAACCTTTTCGCCTCTCTCTCGGGCTTTGTACGAGATACAAAAACACTCTCTTACTGAGTATAAAAGATTCTCCAACTGAGTCAACTCTTTGCTAGCCTCCTCTTAGGCTTTGTATAACGATATGCCCCACTGGGTCAAAAACTTTTAGCCTCTCTCTCGGGCTTTGTACGAGACACAAATTAGCCTCCTCTTAGGCTTTGTATAAGAAAACCACTGGTTGATCCAATTAACCTTTTAGCATCGAAGTTGTGCCTCATTCACAGTACACAAACATCAACAACTCCTTTCCTTTCATCTAATCGCTGTAAGCGGCAAGCCTCTGGATCATCTATATCTATGCCACTGTCCCTCTTTTAGCATGAGAAATTCCTAAGGAAAGATGGCATTGCTCTACACTGAGTTAAAGTCTTCTCCTTCAGGTTAAAACCCTTTTCTTCGGAAATTATGGCATTACTCAGATCCGCGTATCCCAGTTAAAGTAATTCTCCTTCTCCCCTCTTTAGAGATGACAAATTCTCTCTAAAGTCGAGGTCTTTCAGCTTCACGTCTTGGGCTTTGAACAAGACACAAATAGACCTTTCAGATTCACATCTTGGGCTTTGAACAAGATACAAACCACCTTTCGCTTCACGTCTTGGGCTTTGAACAAGACACCAAAAACCATTTTCCTCCCATAGAATAGGAGGAACTACGAACGCTCTGATTTCCCTGTTTCGGTAAACGGGAATACGTAGGCATAAGATCGAAAGAAAAGATCTTAGCGAGCGCAATCAACAAAAAAACCCAAATCCCATATCTTTGTCAATCAAAAGCAGTAATTCAAAAGCACCAGTCCTAACATCCTAATCCTTATCCCCCGCCAGAAACATTAAGCCCTAGAAAGAAAGAAACTTGTATTGGCGAAATATGAATAACCAGTACAAAGGCCCCCCCACATTGATAGCATCCGTAACCTAACAGACCGCTGTTTAAACTCAGTATGCAAGCAGGGTTAATTGGAGACATCTATTTCCCTTCCTTATTCAGCTCACAATAGGATAAAAAATGAATCGACCTGTAGTTTTAAGCTCAAACCGCAGAGAGCGACCAACGCTTAAGAACCGCGTCCAAAATCGCTCGCTACAATCGATATCTCCGTCCTCGCTCGTTCACTCGATTTCTCTCACGATCAAACAAATCACGCAGCAAAAACCCCACCCCACACAGCCCATACCCTGATTTCATTATATTGATGATTTACAAGTTACAACGATTAATAGGCGAAAATGAACGGAAAAAAGGAAAATGACGATTGCTCGGAATCGACATGGCGATGGGCTCCTTTAACCAGGGACGTCTCTCTTTCTCTTTTACCTTTTTACGATTTGTTTGCCTTTATGTTGAACTTGTCTGCTTCTGATGTTCTGGTTGTTGAGACGATGATGAACGCCTGATTTTCGTCTGATGCTGTGAGTGTATGTTTGTGATCCTTCCCTGCGAGTTGTGTATGGTGGTGATTTTTTGTAATCGATGAATGGTTTGTGTGGCTGGTACGAAAAATGGCTGGGTGTACTTGATGTTTTGGTTTTGATTGGTTTGTTGTGCCCTCTATGAATGATGGTGTGTCTTTTACTAAATTTTCTCTGTGGTGATATGCATGTATGATCACTGGTCCCTGATGCTTCATGTGAATGTCCTATTTATATACTTTACTGATAAAATCTGAATTGAAAGCTATTAATGTTCCCAATTACAATTGTCTGATTGTGTTTATGAAAAGCAAATGAATTGCGATATGGTTTCCTTTTTTTAAACCGAACATGTAAAGAAAATGTGTCTGTCGAATCAAATGTTGCCATAATAAATGCTTAATTGCTTGGAATGATTTTGAATTAGCTTTGATGATGTTTGATAAACTGCTTTGGAAAGTTTTCAACATGGTTTGAGCATGTTTCTCTCCTTTTAGAAAGAAATCAAAAGATGTTTTGTATGTTTGATAGTTGTTTGGAAAGAAACTTTAACATTGTCTTGACTTTCTTTTACAGAGCATGATTGCGTTTGATGAGCCATAACGCTCTAGAATTCATGCTACGCTCGTTCCTCGTGTAAAGTTCTTCCAATGCTCCACCATTACTCTGAAAGTATGTCTGGATATGTTTGGATTGTTTTAGAAAGTTTCAAATATTGTCTGAAAACTGTCGAAAAATGTATGGGACATGTTTTAACTTGTTATGGAAGGTGAATGAATTGGTCTTGGAAAATGTTTGTTGGCTATTGGAGCATGTTTATTATTTTGGAATGAAATTATATTGTTTGAATAATGTTTCTGGGCAGTAAATGAGAATGGTCTACTTGTCCTTTGGTTTCGACACTATGACAATTGGTTTAATGGCCTTCCAAATTTAATCCAGGCATGTCGGGAAGTTGCTTAGGAAAGTGCTTGAAAGCTACTGATGATTGTGTTTGGTTTTGACAGGAGCAGACAAACCTTGCATTTTCATCATGATAATGTGCTTTGCAGACTTCAGTGCACAGACTCAGTACAGCTAGGACACGTCCAAGGAAGTCTAGCTTTATGGCCAAATCATCCAGTGGTAAAGGCTCGTAGTCCCCAAGTTCCAACTACTCGAATTAAGACTTCCATCATGGGGATTATTCTAATTATTATCGTCTTGAATTTATTAGTAAAGCCAAAGTCCATGATGTACACTTGATTTGCACACCTTTCTTTGAAAGATGCTTTTTAGACGAAGTTCCGTAAGTAGGGGTATTCTTGTCTTGTGACCGTTGTAAGGTACTAAACCATGGTTTATGATCAATAATCATGTACTACCAACTTGTAATGTGAGTTGTGAATTTTAACTTCAAACAAGACATTCTCATCTACCGTCATGTACTTCATAATGGGATTCTCATTGTAACAGTAATGTTTTTTTTTTAAAGATAAACACTATTGTCTTGGTAACTGTATTTTTAGCTCGTGCATTTGGCAATAAAGGTTTAGGATTATGTCAATTTGAAACATTCTCTGAACTTTCATGAAATCAACTTTAATTTGTAAATTTAGTAACAATTTGAGTTAGTGAACTCTAAACTTGAATTCTTGAACATCCTTGAATCCATGATGATTTGGGTTTGACATTCAGATTGAATTTTGTGAAGAAACTTTGAAATCTTAATCTCAAGAATTTGTAGATCTTGAAAGAAACATGGAGACTTGAACTTGGATTTGAAAAGGATGGTTCTTAAAGTCAAATAATGTACTTTGATTTTGATAAAACTTATTTGAAAACACAACTTAAACGTGAATCTTAGAGTAATTACTTGAACTCGAATTTGAAACCTTCGATTTGAATTTTATGAACACGACTTGGTTCTTGAAATCAAACGGAACACACATTTTGGAAATCCGTTGGCACATGCTATTATAACAAACCATTCCTTTAAAATTGGATACTTGGATGGTGATTGTGACTTGCTCTTATGTCTTCGAAATTCAATAAAAATTGAGCTCAAATTAAAACTTGCATGTCTTGACTTTAAACTTAGAACCTTAAGCTTGGTGGTAAATTCCAACTGAAACTCTTTCGATAACAATTCCACAAAGACTTGTGATGACAATTGGAATTGAATTTGAATCTGGGAATCAACCTTATTGCTTCTTTCAAATGTGAACTTTCCTGACGAACCACTGCTTAAAGAACACAGAGTAAGCATACTTCTTGAGTCTGAGAGGTTTATAGAGGGGAAAGATGTCGTCCTACAGCATAACTGCCATCCAACCAGTGACCAACATCTAGGGACCAAACATCATATCCAATGGGTATAAGGGCTTGATCCTCTATGGGGGGAATGTAATACCCCAAATTTTGACCACTAAGATTTCCCATCATTGTGAAAATCATCATCACAATATGGATGAACCATCATGCTTCATCAGTCTCCCCAAAGATGGGTGAGCATCCAATACAAGCAAAATTAGGGTTTCAAGCCCTCTTTGAGTGCTTAGACAAAGGATCAATCAAGAAATTACATGATCTTCAACTTGTCTAATCTCTCAAACATCCACAATGGATCAAAAAGGACTCCCACTTCAAGGATTAAGCACAAGATTGCTCCCTTCTAGGTGGATCAAGTCTCAAGATCGACAGTGTCACCAAATTAGGGTTTTGGTCAACCAGGGCCTCCAGATGGAAATTTTCATCTGGGCACAAGGCAATGATCCAAAACATAACCTAATATACTTCATGGAACCTCATGAACCCATGCATCAAGTCAATTTTGCCTCAGGGGATGCATTCATCAAAAATCAGGAATTAGGGTTTCTTGACCTAATTCACCCCTAAGTTGACTTTTGGGACAAACCATGAGCCAAGACCTCAAGAGATGATTTGAGGGTCTCTAATACACCATATTGATCCATTTGGAACAATGGATTGATCCAAGAAGCTTGAGCAACAAGTCTCATTTTCATCTGCACCACAATTAGGGTTTTAAGGGAAAAGTCAACTGTAACTTTGACTTTTGACCAAGACATGCTCCCAAACCCTAATACATGATTGAATATACCCTATGACACCCATGGAACATGTCCATCAAGTTTGATTTAGGTCAAGGACATGATTTCCGGAAGAATTGCACAGTTTGGAATTCATCTGATAAAAAGTCAACTGTGCACAAAAGTCAACTTTGACTTTTTGAGATTTTTCACCAAAATGGATTTTTAACCCTAAAATGATGTTAATGTATGATTTGAATCATCATTCATCAAGAAAAATCAAGAAAAGTGAGATAACTTGTAAAAGGGGTAACCATAAAACTTAGAAATTTTTCTAAGTTAAAAATAAAGTGGCAAGGGTACCAACTTTGAAGGACCATAACTCCTAAACCACAAGGCCATTTTTTTTCATCCAAAGATGGATTTGTATCCCTCATTATCACCTACAAAAACTTCAACTACAAGTCATTCCAATTCATTAAGGATTTTGAGTTATGGAGTGATCAAAGTGGCTGAAAAGTGAAAAAGTCACTTTTTGCAACACTTAGTGAAATTTTCACTTAGTCAGATTTGCCTTCACTTTTTGCCAAATGTAGGGGGATTTTTCACTTGGAATCGAAAGAGATCAAAACCAAACTTGTTCAAACAGTTGTTGTATCATGTTAGGGCTTTCCAAAATGGCCAAGAACATTGCCAAATTCAACCTACATCATGAGATACAACATTGGCAAGTTGCCTTGCTGAAATCTGTCAAGGCAAGGCAGAATTTGCATTTTGGCTCGATTTTCCAAAATCAGCCAATTGCAATTGCTCCAATCCACTTGGACACCTCAGAGGATTGAATCCAAAGGGGACAATCACTGAGCCAAGCCTCCAAGGTCCAAGGAACAAAGAATAGCATGTTGAACCTAGAGTTGCCAAAATAGGGACAAGACTTCAAATTTGGAATGAGGCATTCAATGGAACCATCAAGGTGGCATGGACTGAGCCATTCTCATCTGAAATCAGTCAAGACTTATCCAAGACCAAGGGGACCAAAGCTCTGTACCCTAACCTCTAGTCAATGGCTAGAGGAGACTTTCATTTCCATTGGCCAACATTGAGGAAACCTACTTACCAGCTGCCATGCACTATTCCTTGCAAAACAAACTTGCTCTACTATAAATAGAGCTCAATTGTGGTCAGTTTAAGTACACCAAATCCATCTAACAGATGCTTTCCTCAAAATCTCTTTCTCTTGGCAAAAATGCCTTTCTTAGCAAGGTAGCTATCGGGTTTTGAGTTTGAGAGCAATTCTGCACAAACCAATCACTCACACACCTCACATACATCACATATGAGCTGATCAAACACTCACATAACTTCTGAAACATCAAAATCTCAAAATCACTTGCCATCCACACAAGTTTAAAGTGAAGTTGCAGCTGAGATGCCATAAACTGATCCAGTCCATTTCAATTCAATCCAAGTGTTCAAACACACTCCATATGGTATAGGGAAGCTGTCCAGATCATCACCACTCATCTGTAACACCTCCAACTCAAAATCACATCTGAACTTGCTGTCACGACTTGGAGGTAAGCCTAAACTTGGGCATCTCTCAATCTATGCATATTTCCTCGCACAATAATTTGGCCATATGTTCATAATCATGCATGGAATGTTTTCCCTCAATTAATTGCATTGTTTGAATCGTGTATCAAAAATCCTAGCCTTCATGCAGAAATTAGGGTTCTTGAGGTTTCTTCGTGATTTCTTGTTGTATGTTTAATTTAAATGAAATTAAAGTACATAGACATGATCGTGAGGTTGAGGCGAGCATAATGATATGTGGATTGCATGTTATAATTACGTATTCAGTGAGATTGGATGGAAAATGCAAATCTGGGCAAACTGAAAAAACGCGCGTGTTCTTGGTGTTGTTCTTGGCGCCATTTTCATATATTTGAATATTTGAATTTTGTGATTTTATTTAATTGATTCAAAAATTAATTTCTCTCTGAGTTTTAATGATTTTGAGTTGATTCTTTTTTTAATAATTCACAAAAATGTTAAAATATTTTATTTTATCAAAAAATCCCAAAAATATTATTTATTTCATATAATTGATATTTTTGTAAAGAATTAATATTTTGATTGTTTTTGGCATTTTAAATATTTGTTTCTACATTGATTTTGCAACTTTTAATGCTTTCTAATTATTTTGTAGGTCAATACTTAATTTTTGAAGCATTAATCCAAGATCACAATTTGTTTTCCATGTGTTAAACAATTTTTGATCATTTTAATTGAATTTTTATTCAATTAAATACATTTTGAAAACAAATTAGGGTTTTGGATTAATTCAACCCTCATAAATCATTTTCAAAACACTTTGGGCCTCTATTAGAGTGTAAGACCCAATCCTTTTTTTGACCAAAACATTTTGGGCCTCACTTATTGTATAAGTCCCGATACCGTAAAAAAAAACAAACGGCGCGATCGTCGCGTTTTCAAAAGTCATCTGGGCCTCTCCTCGAGCGATAAGACCCATTCAAAACTTTTGGGCCTCTATTAGAGTGTAAGACCCAATCCCCCTTTTAACCAAAACATTTTGGGCCTCACTTATTGTATAAGTCCCTCTGCGTTAAAAGAAAACCTCGGCGCGATCGCCATTTTTAAACGAAAAATCATTTGGGCCTACCCTCGTGTTATAAGCCCCACTCTTTTCTTTAAAACCTTTTTGGGCCTCTTGAGAGAGTGTAAGACCCATCCCTTTGTACAGAAAACTTTTTTTGGGCCCCAGTCACTTGTATAAGTCCCGCTGTACAAAGTCAAACAGTGCGCTCACTGATAAAACCCGGGGCCTCTCCTTGAGCTGTAAGCCCCAGATCTTTCTTTTTCAAAGCACTTTCTCCTTTGATTTTGAATATACTGTTGTTTTTAATCTTTCTTTGTTGAACAACTAACCAAACAGCATGGAAGCACTACAACCGAGTAAGTGGTTATCGCTTTCATTTACTGCTTTCATATTATAAACTGTATTGTGGGGCTGCTCACTGTAAGTCTCCTTTCATAAACTCATATCTACTGTGTAATAATAGTATAGATATTTCGAGTTTCCCTGGCAACTACGTCTAGAACTAGGTGACGCCGTTTCACTTATTCGTAGAAATAGACGCCTAGATCCCCAATAGGAGCACCAGATACAGTCTTCTCTTCGGCTGTCCTCCTTAGGAATCGTCAAGGAACTCTATTCCCAAAGATGAATGTATTCTCTGTGAATGGCATCTTTGAGTTTCTTCCAAATTCTCGAACTTTCCTGACTTGATCTATTCCTTGTGGATAGCTTGCCTTGAATGTCTCGGGGTTTGGGTACCCACTACGGTCATAATCTTGGACCTTAACTAAGGAACCCTCTTTAAAAGTTAAAAGTCGCTGGATAGTAAACCTCGCACGTTTACCAGTGGTTTTCATCTTTAAAAGAGTTATCTCTCCTAATGGAAAGGAGATGATAGACCCACTGGTTTCTTAAAAGCATCGGCCTCCTCTTGGGCATTATTCAAGGACCCTACGGCTTAGAAGTATTCACAGCCTCCTCTTAGGCTTCGTATAATGATCTCTTCCTACGGGAATGATAGCCTCCTCTTGGGCTTCGTACAAGGACCCGTCGGCTTCTTAAAAGTTTCCAGCCTCCTCTTGGGCTTCGTACAAATTATCCCGACGACCTCTTAGAGGTATAGGAACAGAACCTAGTCATCCTCATAGAACAGTCCTTTCATAGAGTCTACTACTGTTTCTCGAAGCATAGTACAAAAGATAAAACTCTAGACACGGACAGTCTAACTTCCTTGAGTCTCAAAGACATTCTCAAGCACCCTTCGTTAAATAGGAAGGAAACCCGCAGACTCAGATAGTCTCGATACCCTTTGGATTTCCCGTTTCCTCAAAGAGAAGGAAATATCCCTGATCCTTGAATCAAATCCTTGAGTACAGTGTTGCTCATATAAGAACTGATTTTCTCTTTTAAATCAGTATATTGGATCTGTCACTCAATTGAAACAGTTACAATAGCCTCCATCTCGGGCTTCGTACGAGATACCAAAATTCTCCCCAGTGGAGTCAAAATAACCTTTTCGCCTCTCTCTCGGGCTTTGTACGAGATACAAAAACACTCTATTACTGAGTATAAAAGATTCTCCAACTGAGTCAACTCTTTGCTAGCCTCCTCTTAGGCTTTGTATAACGATATGCCCCACTGGGTCAAAAACCTTTAGCCTCTCTCTCGGGCTTTGTACGAGACACAAATTAGCCTCCTCTTAGGCTTTGTATAAGAAAACCACTGGTTGATCCAATCGACCTTTTAGCATCAAAGCTGTGCCTTGTTCACAGTATACAAACATCAACAACTACTTTCCCTTCATCTAATCGATGTAAGCGGCAAGCCTCTGGATCATCTATATCCATGCCACTGTCCCTCTTTTAGCATGAGAAATTCCTAAGGAAAGATGGCATTGCTCTACACTGAGTTAAAGTCTTCTCCTTTAGGTTAAAACCCTTTCTTCAGAAATTATGGCATTGCTCGGATCCGCGTATCCCAGTTAAAGTAATTCTCCTTCCCCCTCTTTAGAGATGACAAATTCTCTCTAAAGTCGAGGTCTTTTAGCTTCACGTCTTGGGCTTTGAACAAGACACAAATAGACCTTTTAGCTTCACATCTTGGGCTTTGAACAAGATACAAATCACCTTTCGCTTCATGTCTTGGGCTTTGAACAAGACACCAAAACACCCATTTCCTCCCATAGAATAGGAGGAACTACGAACACTCTGATTTCCCTGTTTCGGTAAACGGGAATACGCAGGCATAAGATCGAAAGAAAAGATCTTAGCGAGCGCAATCAACAAAAAAACCCAAATCCCATATCTTCATCAATCAAAAGCAGTATTTCAAAAACATCAGTCCTAACATCCTAATCCTTATTTCCCGCCAGAAACCCTTTGCCTAGAAAAAAGAAAGAAAGAACCGTATTGGCGAAATACGAATAACCAGTACAAAAGCCCCCCCCCCACATTGATAGCATCTGTAACCTAACAGACCGCTGTTTAAACTCAGTATGCAAGCAGGGTTAATTGGAGACATCTATTTCCCTTCCTTATTCAGCTCACAATAGGATAAAAAATGAATCGACCTGTAGTCAAAGCTCAAACCGTAGAGAGCGACCAACGCTTAAGAACCGCGTCCAAAATCGCTCGCTACAGAAAAGTGGCGCCCACCGTGGGGCCAGTTTTTATTTCTGTCTGTTTTCCTTGTAAAATGGCGACTCTGCTGGGGAGTCTCCTTTTCTGCCTTAGGGCATCATCGCCGTTTTCTACGGAAAATGGGAACTCTACCGAAGAGAAAGATTGACCTATGCTGGTCCATCTCTTAGGCAGGGAACCACAGATTGGGGCTTCCGTCGGGGAACCCATTTCTGTCAGGAACTTAAGATTCATAGCTTTATAAGTCTAGGATGATTAGGACAAATATATATACTGCTTTTCCTAATTGCTATACGTGTTTATTTTTCTGCTACTGGGAATGCGTGTGATGCCGCATGTGGTGAGATTGAGTATACACTTAAGAAAAGCCAACCTTTTTCGTAGTGCGGAAGCTATCGGAAATAGATGTTACGCGATACTACCCTCATTTGAGGCTGGTGATCTATTCTCGGTGAATGGCACTTACTCTAAGATTGCACACAACTCGCTGGCGATCCGCTTGTTGTCTGCCTTCCTGGGAGGAGCTGATGATAATGAGTACAGGTGCAAAAATCACCCTAGTATAAACCTTTGGGGATGGGTAGAGCCTTGACTTCATGACAACGACCCTTTGACCCCATGTTTTTTCTATGTTTTGTTGTGCTGCATTCATGCATTCATTTAATAAAACATTAAAACATTCAAAAAACTTTCTCTTCTAGTCTCTCCGTTTTTCAAATTAAACTAAGACTGTGATTGCAAATATCAGAGAAAAAGATTGCATTAATGGATTTCGGTAGAAGGAGAACTCACCAGTATACCTTCAAGGTTCCAAAACTAGGGGATTTGAGAAAGTTAGCGAGGATGGTCGTTAACCCAGAGGCTTTCAGAGCCAAGCACGGTGGTTTGCTACCACTATTAAGAGTCCATGTGATTAAGGGGATCATGGATGCGCTCATTCAGTTCTACGATCCGGTTTATCATTTTTTCACATTCCCGGATTACCAGCTGTCACCAACGCTGGAGGAGTATTCTCATCTGGCTGATTTACATATCACTGATCGAGCTCCATTTTCTGGACTGGAAGAAATTCCAAAGAATCAGACTATTGCAATAGCAATTCATTTGGACGAGTCTGAGGTCAAGACTCACATGACCACTAAGGGTGGCACCCAAGGTTTGCCAGCCCAGTTCTTGACGAAAAAAGCTCTATACTTCGCTAGTATAGGGAACGGGACTGCTTTTGAAAGCATCTTTGTCTTGCTCACCTACGGATTATTTTTGTTTCCCAACATTAATAACTTCGTCGATATCAACACTATTAAGGTTTTTCTCATTGGAAACCCTGTGTCGACTTTGCTCGCAGATGCGTATCATTCTGTACACTTAGGAAATTTGTACAGCGGAGGGGAGATCACATGCTGTGTACCTTTGCTCTACAAATGGTTTATCTCACACTTGCCCAAGTCTGCTACTTTTTGGGATTGCAAGAGTGTCTTACGTTGGTCACAGAAGATCATGTCCCTCACCAACTCTGATATAGATTGGTGTAATAGGATTTATGAGGGAATCAGAATCATTGACCGTTGTGGAAACTTCCCCAGCGTACCCCTCATAGGAACTAAAGGAGGAATCAACTATCATTCAATATTGGTTCTTCGTCAATTTGGATACCCGATGAGACACATCCCATTGGGTGTTCATCTGGAAGGTCTTTTCTTCAAAGAAGGAGAAAGTGACAGAGCACTAAAGATGGAAATAGTGCAAGCTTGGAAACATGTTCATAAGAAAGGACGAGAGTCTCTGGGAAAACCGGACTGTGTCTCGGTGGAGCCTTATCTCCATTGGGTACAAACCAGAGCTCTCAAGCTAAAGATGCCTTATCCTCATTACGAAATTCTTCCGCCGAGGGAAATTGTCATGTACTTCATGACGGAAACTGAAAGGCTTCAGGTTACTCTCAACAAAGTTCAAAAGGAAAGAAGATCTTGGAAGAACAAGTACCGCACCCTCGACGTAGAGTGTATCCAAATACAGCAATTACTGAAAGAGAAAGATGCTCTGATTGAAATTTTGGAGCAGCACGCTGTAGAGAATCAAGATGACCAAAGGAATTTGCTCACTCCTTTCACTTGGCAAAGGAATGACAACCCGACAATGGCCTAAGCGCCCCGATCAAAGAAAAGGAAGATACCAGAGTCAGCACCCGATTTCTCTTCAGAGAGGACTCGGGACCCATTAGTTTAGGTTTCTGTTTCTGCACTTTGTAATCTACTGTATTTCCATTTCTGTAATCCTTTGGAATTCAATAAAAAGGGGTTTCCCCACTGTTTGATATTTGCAATCAAATTGTCGAAGTTTATTTTAATTAAACCTAAAAACAATTAATATAATCATTGCATTCATCATTCTCACATCGCGTATTCTTCTTCCCTACGAATCTCACGTTTGTGTCTCGATTCTAGAGTCAAACTGTCTCATTTATATAATACTCGGGCCAATCGTCAGAAAAAGATGGATGATCTTGAGGAAGAAAACAGAGAGTTGAAAGAAGAGATCGACGCTCTGAGAGAGGACATGAGAAAGCTTCGTAACGACATGCAAGCCATGGCAGAAGCTCAGCTACAAAGAACTGTGATCTCAGAGATCACCTCAACGCCCATCATAGAAAAGTATGATCCTAGGTATCAGAGGCCGAAAGATCGTCCTTGGGGCATGCTCGTTAACTATATCCCGGAAGGATATGTTCCGCCGATCACTGAAGATCAGGGAATCGCAACAGAAGCCGCTGGGCCTGAAGGTTACAAACTTCGGGAAAGCGAAGATGCCAGGGGCATACTCAAGACTCCTGAAGGTTACAAACTTCGGGAAGCGCCAAGACTTACTGCCGTAGTCACGGTACCACCCCCTGTGGTGCACACTGTCCCGGAAGGACAGATTCCACCAACACCTTCTGGTAAGAAGGAAACTATGTTCGATAGAATGGATGAATTCCAGGAGCAGTTCTTGGAAATGCAGAAAGAGCTGCAAGCCATTTGCGGTCAGGATCTATTTGGAAAGGACGCCGCAGACCTCTGCTTGGTCCCAAATGTGAAAGTCCCGCACAAGTTCCAAGTGCCCGACTTTGAAAAATACAAGGGTAACTCTTGCCCTCAAAGCCATCTGGTGATATACGCTCGGCGGATGTCAGCTCAGACGGAGAATCAGGACCTGCTGATTCACTACTTCCAGGATAGTTTAACCGGTGCCGCACTCAAATGGTACATGGGTTTAAATCGTACTACGATCAGTACATTCAGAGATCTTGGTACTGCCTTCGTCCAACAATACAAATACAATTTGGACATGGCACCCGACAGAGATCAACTCAGATCAATGTCGCAAAAGGACAAGGAAACCTTTAAGGAGTATGCTCAAAGGTGGCGTGAAATTGCAGCTCAAATTTGTCCACCTCTTGAGGAAAAAGAGATGACAAAGATCTTCTTAAAGACCTTAAGCTCATTTTACTATGACCGAATGGTTGCCAGTGCGCCCAGTGATTTCACCGAAATGGTCGGCATGGGTGTACGTCTTGAGGAAGCCGTCCAAGAAGGACGTTTGGTAAAAGACACTGGATCAACGAGCGGTACTAAAAAATACGGTAGTGCTCTCCCTAAGAAAAAAGAGCAAGATATTGGGAATATCTCTCTCGGAAAGCAAAGGCGACGTTATCAGCCAGTAGCAGCTGTGACTCCTGCTATCAGCCCCGCGCCTGTTCCTACGTATCAACCTCAGGTTGCGCAGAGCCAACCTGACCAACAAAGGACACAACAACCTCTTCAGCAGGCTCTTCCTCCATATAACAACAACCGTACAACACGGCCACCAGGATTTGATCCTATACCTGTAACGTACGCAGAACTGTTTCCGTTACTGCTGGCTAAGGGGCACATTCAGACTAAGTCTCCCCTTTCAGTTCTGGAAAATCCGCCTTTTTGGTTTAAAGCGGATCAAACATGTCCTTATCATCAAGGAGGTTCAGGGCATAACATTGAGACTTGCCTCAATTTTAAATCCGACGTGAAAAAGCTTGTTAGAAGCGGGCTCTTATTTTTTAAAGATACGAATCCTAATGTTCTTACGAACCCGCTGCCTCAACACGAGAAAGCTGCAGTCAATCTGATTGAGAAAGAGACTAACAATGTCTATCAAATTCACGATGTACTCTTATTGGGGACCAATCTGGTCAAGATGCATTGTAGACAGAGTGGATATGGCCATGTGCCACCTCATAACTATCACCAGTGTGATATCTGCTCTAAAGATAACCAAGGATGTTCGGTAGTGCAATCAGCTCTACAGGAACAAATGGATCTTGGATGGATCCAAGAGCACCGAGTTCGTGAAGTTAACATGGTTTACACGAATTCCAACGTCATTCAAAACCACGACATCCGTGCGATGAATGTCAACTTGGTGGCGATGCACTCAAGGCAAAGCCAGTATCATAATCTGCCGCGGCACGATTACAGTTCCTGTCTGATTTGCTCGGTAAACAAACAGGGATGCTCTTTCATACAAGAGGCCCTCCAGCGTCAGATGGATCTTGGATGGATCCAAGACTACCATGATAGGAACTCCTATCAAATCAATATGGTTCAGATCTTTGACATTCGCGTAATGAATACCAATCTGGTAGAGTTACATGCTGAGCAGGTCCGACTCGGATTCTTAATATCACACGATTATCAAAACTGTAAAGCAGGTTGCAAAAACGATCGAGGTTGTACCCTTGTCCAGGAGGCACTTCAGCACTTGTTAAATCACTGGTGGATGCCAATCTATATGGACGAAGATACTCAGCAGATTAATATCAATAACAGGAATCCTACTCATCGTCAAAGTCAGGATGTCCGATCAATGGAAGGTAACCTAGTGAGGTTACATTATGTTCAAAGTGGGCGTGGCCAGGTGCCACCACACAACTATGACAGTTGTAGCGTCTGTTCAAAAAATTACCAAGGGTGTTACCTTGTGAGAGCAGCTCTTCAGGGTCAGATCGATCATGGAGAAATTCATCCATATCCAGGTTCAGGACCCATCATTTGGCCGCCGAACTACCTTGCCGATCAAGTTGAGGATGTTGTCACGATCTCTGGTCATCACCAGATCAGGGATGTTTTTGCCATCATCCCTCTACTTGACAAATCTAGAGTTCCCAACCAGGAACGGATCAAGGTTACGTATGACGGTCAGAAAAATCAGAAGGTTCCCATAGTCATCTATCTACCGGGGCCACTACCGTATGAATCAGCTAAGGCTATCCCTTACAAATACGGTGCAACAACAATTGAAAATGGAAAGGAAATTCCATTACCCTCCGTCGTAAATATTGCAGACATCAGTCGTGTAACACGGAGCGGTCGAATCTTCAACCGAGGGGTTGGAGAATCCAACAAAGAAAAGGAGCTTCAGGCGGAAATTCCTGATCCACCAGTCAGTCAATCTGGTAATCCTGACTTTTCAAAAGACAAAGATGAGATGCTAAAGCTCATCCAAAGGAGTGAATATAACATTGTTGATCAACTGTTATAGACTCCTTCAAAGATCTCAGTATTATCACTGTTACTCAGTTCAGAAGCACACAGAGAGGCTCTACAGAAAGTCTTGGAGCAAGCCTTTGTGGAACAGGATGTAACAATCGAACAATTCGATAGCATTGTCTCTAACATCACTTCCTGCAATAATTTGGGATTTAGTGATGAGGAATTACCTGAAGAGGGTTGTCGTCATAATATGGCGCTCAACATTACAGTTAACTGCCAGGGCGATGCTTTAGCCAACGTACTGGTAGACACAGGGTCAGCCCTGAATGTTATGCCGAAGTCCACCTTGATGCAATTATCATTTAAGGGCCCTCCGATGAGAGTCAGCGAGGTCGTCGTCAAAGCATTCGACGGATCTAGAAAAACAGTTATCGGCGAAGTTGATCTTCCCATAACTATTGGTCCTCACACTTTCCAAATCACTTTCCAGGTCATGGACATCCGGGCAACATACAGTTGTTTATTAGGAAGACCTTGGATACATCAGGCTGGAGCTGTCACTTCGACCCTCCACCAAAAGCTAAAGTTCGTGAAGAACGATCAACTTGTCACGGTTTGTGGGGAACAAGCCTTGCTTGTAAGCAACTTATCATCATCTACTTGTGTAGAACCCGAGGAGGTTATTGGAACTCAGTTCCAAGCACTATCGGTGAGCAAGAACGATCAATCTGAAGAAGGAACCTCGATTTCCTCATACAAAGATGCTATCAAAGCGGTCGAGAGTACCGATACGACAGGATGGGGACGGCTTGTCATTCCTATTGATAATAAAACAAAGAAGGGTCTTGGTTTTTCTGCGACCTGTACCCAGACAGCCGCCAACGATGAAAGTCTTCATCCCCTTCAAAACTTCTTCCACAGTGGAGGTTTTCTTCACCCAGTGTCTCAGACAGTTCATGCTATCAATGAGGAAGATCCCTCTGACACAAATGAAGAATGGAAGTCCTACCTTAACAAGGACGGCTATATGTCTCAGGAAGAGGTGCCTATGCCTTTTTGCTTTCCTACAGAAAGTCTGAGATTTATACCAAGATCAGATGTCGAAATGATCTACGGAGATTGTGATCCGGAAGGATGCCGTGCTCCGCCAAATTCATTAGAGGAAGACACTCCGATGAAAGACAGCTTTGATCACAATTACTATGGCCCGATGGATGGCCTGCCAATGTGGCAGCCTTACCCAGGAAACTTGGGGAAAGAAAGTCAGCCGAGTAATGAAACTCAGCTGAGCATCATTGAACAGAATACCTGTGTCCTCGCCATACCATGGGATCAACACTCAGGTCATCCTGAAGCTACTCAACATGAAGATGAATTCGCAATGTTTGCAGGACTAGAATTCATCAACTATGCTTTTCCCAAGGTCAACGTCATTAAGAGAGATGACTCTTCCAGTTCTAAAGAAGTTTGGGACACTCTGGGAGAACCAAGTGGAAAATTCGACTATATGGTCAAGTACACCGCTCCCGAAAGCTCTCGTATCAGGTTCGAAGACATCCAGCCAACTGGATGGGGAGATGTACCTGAGAACACAAATACTATGCAAAATGCAACAGAGGAATCCTCCTACGACAATTATGCTTGGGAGACAGATTCCAACGATCCTGCTCCACCAGAAATCAGCGTCATTTCTGAAGACAAATCAAGGAAGGTGCCTGACTTTGTGATTCACTGAGGAGTTCGCCGCCAATGGGTTGCTGTCGAGGTCCCGAAGGTCGTTCATCAGTCAAAGTAATTGCCATCTTTAAACCTTTCACCCTGCCCAGGTGAAACAGATGTTTTGATAGGGTCCGGTTTTTGTAAATTTCCCTCTTCGCTTTGCCCGAAGCGAGTGAGTTTTGTTTTATAGGGCTGTAGTTTCAAGATTCGACTTGTTCATTAATAAAATAACGTCGTTCTGTAATTTCCGCATTAAGTGCTGTTTTCTCTTTTTGCTTTTTCAAAAAAATGGTAATCCTAAAAAACATTCAATAATAAAAACAAGCAGTAAAATCAAAACACTGCACACACTTACATTCTCTCTATCTTTTCTAAACACGAATCATCACGTCATGCAGATTGCTTGTTTTATACCCCGTTGAAACATACGATCCGATGCCTTCTTTCAACTTTGAGTTCCCGGTATTCGAGGCTGAAGAAGAAAATGACAACGAAATTCCAGAAGAGATCTCCCGACTACTCAGACAAGAGGAAAGGTCCATTGAACCTCACAAAGAATCGTTGGAAACGGTAAACTTGGGTTCAGAAAAAGAGAAAAAAGAAATCAGGATCGGAGCATTGCTCAGTCCAACTTCCAGAGAGGGTTTGATAAAGCTTCTCAAAGAATTCCCCGATGTGTTCGCTTGGTCCTATCAGGATATGCCAGGGTTGGATACCAGCATCGTGGAACATCACTTACCGTTGAGATCGGAATGTCCGCCAGTAAAGCAAAGGTTGAGACGCACTCACCCGGACATGGCCATCAAAATCAAAGAGGAGGTACAAAAACAGATTGATGCGGGTTTCCTCGCTACATCTGAATATCCTCAATGGTTAGCCAACATCGTACCCGTTCCCAAAAAGGATGGAAAGGTCAGAATGTGTGTTGATTACAGAGATTTGAACAAGGCAAGTCCAAAGGACGACTTTCCTTTACCACACATTGACATGCTGGTAGACAGTACAGCAAAGTTCAAAGTTTTTTCCTTCATGGATGGATTCTCGGGCTATAATCAGATCAAAATGGCGCCGAAAGACATGGAGAAAACTTCGTTCATTACCCCATGGGGTACCTTTTGTTACAAGGTAATGCCGTTCGGTTTGAAGAATGCCGGGGCAACCTATCAAAGGGCCATGACTACTCTGTTTCATGACATGATACATAAGGAAATCGAGGTATATGTCGATGATTTGATTGCAAAATCAAGAACAGAGGATGAGCACGTTGAACATCTGTCAAAATTATTCGAACGTCTAAGAAAATTCAAGCTCCGCTTGAATCCCAACAAGTGCACCTTCGGTGTCTGTTCAGGGAAACTACTAGGGTTCATCGTCAGCCAGAAAGGGATTGAGGTTGATCCTGACAAGGTCAAGGCCATTCAAGAAATGCCTTCTCCGAAAACTGAAAAACAAGTCAGACGATTCCTGGGACGTTTGAACTACATCTCCAGATTCATATTCCTTATGACCGCGACATGTGCGCCGATTTTCAAGTTACTCAAAAAGAACTAGGATTGCGTTTGGTCAGAAGACTGCCAAACCGCCTTCGACAGTATTAAGGAATATCTATTGAATCCTCCGATTCTATCACCTCCAGTGGAAGGAAGACCACTAATCATTTACCTCACAGTCCTAGAGGACTCAATGGGATGTGTACTTGGCCAACAAGACGAAACTAAACGGAAAGAGTCTGCCATTTACTATCTAAGCAAGAAATTCACCGACTGCGAGACTCGGTACACAATGCTTGAGAAAACTTGTTGCGCTTTGGCTTGGGCTGCCAAACGTCTTTGCCAGTACATGATTCGTCATACTACTTGGTTGGTCTCCGAAATGGATCCAATCAAGTACGTTTTCGAAAAACCTGCTCTCACGGGAAGGATTGCCCGTTGGCAGATGTTGCTATCAGAATATGACATAGAGTACCACGCTCAGAAAGCCGTTAAAGGAAGTATTTTAGCCGATCATTTGGCTCATCAACCGATTGACAATCAAGAATCAATCGGGTTTGACTTCCCAGACGAAGATGTCATGTATCTAAAAATGAAAGAGTGCGATGAACCGCTACCCAGTGAAGGGCCAGAACCAGGTTCCCAGTGGGGACTTATCTTTGATGGAGCAGTCAATCATTATGGAAACGGAATTGGGGCAATCATTGTTACCCCTCAGGGTTCCCACATTCCTTTCACTGCCAGACTTACGTTCAAATGTACGAACAACGAGGCCGAATACGAAGCATGTATTTTGGGTCTCGAAGAAGCAATTGATTTAAGGATCAAAAACTTGGACGTATACGGCGATTCAGCCCTGGTTATTAACCAGATAAAAGGAGATTGGAACACATACCAATCGGGATTGATTCCTTACAAAGACTATGCAAGGAGGTTGTTACCCTTCTTCAACAGAGTCGACTTTCATCACATCCCTCGTGATGAGAATCACATGGCTGATGCATTAGCCACTCTCTCTTCCATGATTAGTGTAGGTCGATGGAATGACATACCTAAGATCGACATAATGTGCCTTGAACGACCCGCTTACATCTTCACGATTGAAGCAGTCATAGACGACAGACCTTGGTATCACGATATCAAATGCTTCCTTCAGAAACAAGAGTACCCATCTGGGGCACTCAGAAAAGACAGGAAAACCCTCAGAAAGAAATTCATGAAGGATCCTTTGGCACTCATGCCAACGGACACACAATGGCGAGAAAAATTCTCAGGGCCGGGTATTATTGGTTGACAATGGAATCCGACTGCTACAAGTACAAGGAGGTGTCACAAGTGTCAGATATACTCCGACAAAATTCATGTACCGCCATCACATCTCAAAGTTCTTTCTTCCCCGTGGCCATTTTCCATATGGGGAATCGATATGATTGGTATGATTGAGCCCAAGGCTTCAAACGGACATCGGTTCATCCTGGTAGCCATTGACTATTTCACCAAGTGGGTCGAAGCAGCGTCATTCGCCAATGTAACCCGACAAGTGGTGGTCCGATTTATCAAAAAACAATATCATCTGTCGTTATGGTGTTCCAAGCGAGATCATTATTGATAATGGATCTAACTTGAACAATAAGATGATGAAAGAGTTATGCGCAGAGTTCAAGATTGAACACCATAACTCATCTCCCTACCGACCCAAGATGAACGGAGCAGTAGAAGCGGATAACAAGAACATCAAGAAGATTGTTCAAAAGATGGTTGTAACCTACAAAGATTGGCACGAGATGCTACCCTTTGCTCTTCATGGTTATCACACATCTGTCCGCACTTCAACAGGGGCTACCCCTTTCTCTCTAGTATATGGCATGGAGGCAGTGCTTCCCATAGAAGTAGAGATCCCATCAATCCGGGTATTGATGGAAGCTAAGCTCACCGAAACTGAATGGTGTCAAAGTCGACACGACGAACTGAACCTGATCGAAGAAAAGAGAATCACGGCACTATGCCACGGTCAGTTGTATCAATAAAGAATGAAGAGGGCGTTCGACAAAAAGGTCCGACCTCGTGTCTTCAGGAAAGGAGACCTCGTGCTCAAGAAGATACAATAATTTCTCACTGACTCTCGGGGCAAATGGACCCCAAATTATGATGGCCCCTATGTGGTCACGAAAGCTTTCTCAGGCGGCGCCTTGAGACTTGCAACCATGGACGGAGAGGAATTTGCCTACCCCACGAATGTTGATGTAGTAAAAAAATACTTCGCCTAAACTAAAAAAAAAACGTCTCGGTGGATTGAAAACCCGAAAGGGCGGTCCAGGAAAAAGTTAGAGACATGAAAAAAAATCATCCCGATGGATTGGAAATCTCATAGTACAATCCAGGCAAAAGTTAGGGATAATGGCAAGTAACTATGTTCAACAGAGGCAAGTCCCTCAGCAGCAGTTACAACATCATCTATCGGAGGAAATCTCCAGTCAAAGGTCATCTTCGACGGAAGCTCAGGATGCCCCGAATTCAAAGTTGGTAGAAGGATAGTGGTCGTTATGTTTCAACGTAGCCCTTTTCCCTGTAAATTACCATTTTCTAACTTTGTATATACTCTTTGGAATCACGCGTTTGGCTGATCTCCATCTTATCAATAAAATTTGAGCCCTTGTGCTTTTGTTTGTAATTCTTGCTTGTTTTAGCTTTACAGAACGACGTTGTTTAAACTTAATCAACGATTCTTGAAATAAAACAAAAATGAATTTACTTGTTAAAACTTTTTCTTCTTTTAAAATAAAGATGGCAATTTCTTTTGACTGTTGAACATCAGAAGAACATCGATTGCTTCTCCCGAAGTAATCGAACTTCAAAGTGCAGAATCAAAGTACTCATTCTAAGCCAGTACTCCTGAATGAAGGGATCAATAATGTCAGAGACCTTGTTTCGTCTGACAGCCTCGGCCGAGTTCTCATCTCCTAAGCCCGATCAACATAGCTCCCAACGGGACTATCTCCCCTAAGCAAGGTGGAATTGCTATTTTTGAATCAACGGTACTTCTTCGCCCCGTGATGGCCGAGTATCCAATTGTGTTCATCCATTAGTCTGTATGTCGCGTCAGTTTTGTCAGCATATACATACGTACTTCATGCATTTTTGATTTGCATTTACATTTCATATTGCATCGTTATCACTCTAGCTGGTCTTGTCCCCTAGTGATAAACAATTTTCTCAATCGAGTTTGTCAGTTCTTTCTTCGTCAGGAAGTGTTGCGTTTGCACAATCTCGCCACCAGTGTATCTTTAGATCAGAGTCGACACTTGGCCACTTTGATAACTTGAACCTCTGAAAAGCCAGAGAAAACTCTCAATAAACATCACTCTTCGCCATTGAAGATGATATCCTTGCTTTCCCGGATTAAGGAAAATCCACAGAGAAAGCCTCGTGATCAGAGATTTGGCAGCATGTCAGTATTTCTCCGAAAAGGACCGTTGATGAAAAGGTCATCGGCCCCACAAAATTGGACCCCATCATATGGCGTTTCTCCGGGAAGATCCCGAGAAAAGTATGATGAAAGATCCCAAATGAAAACAGTCTCTCAAGAGACTCGCTTTCCCCAGTAGAATCGACAAATGGCGTCTCCAATAGGGAAGTTTGTACAACTCTACAACTCAGACGAATGGGTTCCCCAGCAAGTCTGACATCAAAACTTTTTCCACTCAAATGGCATCTCCCCAGGAAAATACGGCGAGAAGTTTGAAGGAATACCACTACACATAGCGTCCCTTGTCAATAAAGTTTATTGACAAAAGAAACTAAGACCAGTTATTGGTAAGAAACCAGGATCGAGGGGAAGTTTAAATCAGAAACTAAGACCAGTTCTTGGTAAGAAACCAGGATCGAGGGGAAGTTTAAATCAGAAACTGAGACCAGTTCCTTGGTAGGAAACCAGGAACGAGGGGAAGTTTATTTCAAAAGAGACTGAGACCAGTTCTTGGTAGGAGACCAGGATCGAGGGGAAGTTTACCTTTTCTAAGCATCATTGCTTAGTTAAAGAAGATGAATGCGTAAGCTACCATTCATAACCACCATCAAAATTTCAGATATTCCGATATTTAATCCTCTTGCACCCCGAATGCCCGAACACCTTCGTCATTCATACCTTCGGGTCCAAGAAGATTAAATAGGGGCATCTGTAATACCCTAAATTTTGACCACTAAGATTTCCCATCATTGTGAAAATCATCATCACAATATGGATGAACCATCATGCTTCATCAGTCTCCCCAAAGATGGGTGAGCATCCAATACAAGCAAAATTAGGGTTTCAAGCCCTCTCTGAGTGCTTAGACAAAGGATCAATCAAGAAATGACATGATCTTCAACTTGTCTAATCTCTCAAACATCCATAATGGATCAAAAAGGACTCCCACTTCAAGGATTAAGCACAAGATTGCTCCCTTCTAGGTGGATCAAGTCTCAAGATCGACAGTGTCACCAAATTAGGGTTTTGGTCAACCAGGGCCTCCAGATGGAAATTTTCATTTGGGCACAAGGCAATGATCCAAAACATAATCTAATATACTTCATGGAACCTCATGAACCCATGCATCAAGTCAATTTTGCCTCAGGGGATGCATTCATCAAAAATCAGGAATTAGGGTTTCTTGACCTAATTCACCCCTAAGTTGACTTTTGGGACAAACCATGAACCAAGACCTCAAGAGATGATTTGAGGGTCTCTAATACACCATATTGATCCATTTGGAACAATGGATTAATCCAAGAAGCTTGAGCAACAAGTCTCATTTTCATCTGCACCACAATTAGGGTTTTAAGGGAAAAGTCAACTATAACTTTGACTTTTGACCAAGACATGCTCCCAAACCCTAATACATGATTGAATATACCCTATGACACCCATGGAACATGTCCATCAAGTTTGATTTAGGTCAAGGACATGATTTCCTGAAGAATTGCACAGTTTGGAATTCATCTGATAAAAAGTCAACTGTGCACAAAAGTCAACTTTGACTTTTTGAGATTTTTCACCAAAATGGATTTTTAACCCTAAAATGATGTTAATGTATGATTTGAATCATCATTCATCAAGAAAAATCAAGAAAAGTGAGATAACTTGTAAAAGGGGTAACCATAAAACTTAGAAATTTTTCTAAGTTAAAAATAAAGTGGCAAGGGTACCAACTTTGAAGGACCATAACTCCTAAACCACAAGGCCATTTTTTTTCATCCAAAGATGGATTTGTATCCCTCATTATCACCTACAAAAACTTCAACTACAAGTCATTCCAATTCATTAAGGATTTTGAGTTATGGAGTGATCAAAGTGGCTGAAAAGTGAAATAGTCACTTTTTCCAACACTTAGTGAAATTTTCACTAAGTCAGATTTGCCTTCACTTTTTGCCAAATGTAGGGGGATTTTTCACTTGGAATCAAAAGAGATCAAAACCAAACTAGTTCAAACAGTTGTTGTATCATGTTAGGGCTTTCCAAAATGGCCAAGAACATTGCCAAATTCAACCTACATCATGAGATACAACATTGGCAAGTTGCCTTGCTGAAATCTGTTAAGGCAAGGCAGAATTTGCATTTTGGCTCGATTTGCCAAAATCAGCCAATTGCAATTGCTCCAATCCACTTGGACACCTCAGAGGATTGAATCCAAAGGGGACAATCACTGAGCCAAGCCTCCAAGGTCCAAGGAACAAAGAATAGCATGTTGAACCTAGAGTTGCCAAAATAGGGACAAGACTTCAAATTTGGAATGAGGCATTCAATGGAACCATCAAGGTGACATGGACTGAGCCATTCTCATCTGAAATCAGTCAAGACTTATCCAAGACCAAGGGGACCAAAGCTCTGTACCCTAACCTCTAGTCAATGGCTAGAGGAGACTTTCATTTCCATTGGCCAACATTGAGGAAACCTACTTACCAGCTGCCATACACTATTCCTTGCAAAACAAACTTGCTCTACTATAAATAGAACTCAATTGTGGCCAGTTTAAGTACACTAAAGCCATCTAACAGATGCTTTCCTCAAAATCTCTTTCTCTTGGCAAAAATGCCTTTCTTAGCAAGGTAGCTATCGGGTTTTGAGTTTGAGAGCAATTCTGCACAAACCAATCACTCACACGCCTCACATACATCACATATGAGCTGATCAAACACTCACATAACATCTGGAACATCAAAATTTCAAAATCACTTGCCATTCACACAAGTTTGAAGTGAAGTTGCAGCTGAGGTGCCATAAACTGATCCAGTCCATTTCAATTCAATCCAAGTGTTCAAACACACTCCATATGGTGTAGGGAAGCTGTCCAGATCATCACAACTCATCTGTAACACCTCCAACTCAAAATCACATCTGCTCTTGCTGTCACGACTTGGAGGTAAGCACATACTTGGTCATCTCTCAATCTATGCATATTTCCTCGCACAATAATTTGGCCATATGTTCATAATCATGCATGGAATGTTTTCCCTCAATTAATTGCATTGTTTGAATCGTGTATCAAAAATCCTAGCCTTCATGCAGAAATTAGGGTTCTTGAGGTCTCTTCGTGATTTCTTGTTGTATGTTTAATTTAAATGAAATTAAAGTACATAGACATGATCGTGAGGTTGAGGCGAGCATAATGATATGTGGATTGCATGTTATAATTACGTATTCAGTGAGATTGGATGGAAAATGCAAATCTGGGCAAACTGAAAAACGCGCGTGTTCTTGGTGTTGTTCTTGGCGCCATTTTCATATATTTGAATATTTGAATTTTGTGATTTTGTTTAATTGATTCAAAAATTAATTTCTCTCTGAGTTTTAATGATTTTGAGTTGATTCTTTTTTTAATAATTCACAAGAATGTTAAAATATTTTATTTTATCAAAAAATCCTAAAAATATTATTTATTTCATATAATTGATATTTTTGCAAAGAATTAATATTTTAATTGTTTTTGACATTTTAAATATTTTTTCTACATTGATTTTGCAACTTTTAATGCTTTCTAATTGTTTTGTAGGTCAATACTTAATTTTTGAAGCATTAATCCAAGATCACAATTTGTTTTCCATGTGTTAAATAATTTTTGATCATTTTAATTGAATTTTTATTCAATTAAATACATTTTGAAAACAAATTAGGGTTTTGGATTAATTCAACCCTCATAAATCATTTTCAAAACACTTTGGGCCTCTATTAGAGTGTAAGACCCAATCCTTTTTTTTGACCAAATCATTTTTGGGCCTCACTTATTGTATAAGTCCCGATATCGTCAAAAAACAAACGGCGCGATCGTCGCCTTTTCAAAAATCATCTGGGCCTCTCCTTGAGCTATAAGACTCATTCAAAACACTTTGGGCCTCTATTAGAGTGTAAGACCCAATCCCCCTTTTAACCAAAACATTTTGGGCCTCACTTATTGTATAAGTCCCTATGCGTTAAAAGAAAACCTCGGCGCGATCGCCATTTTTAAACGAAAAAATCATTTGGGCCTACCCTCGTGTTATAAGCCCCTCTCTTTTCTTTAAACCTTTTTTGGGCCTCTTGAGAGAGTGTAAGACCCATCCCTTTGTACAGAAAACCTTTTTGGGCCCCAGTCACTTGTATAAGTCCCTCTGTACAAATTCAAACAGTGCACTCACTGATAAAACCCTGGGCCTCTCCCTGAGCTGTAAGCCCCAAATCTTTCTTTTTCAAAGAACTTTCTCCTTTGATTTTGAATATACTGTTGTTTTTAATCTTTCTTTGTTGAACAACTAACCAAACAGCATGGAAGCACTCCAACCGAGTAAGTGGTTATCGCTTTCATTTACTGCTTTCATATTATAAACTGTATTGTGGGGCTGCTCAATGTAAGTCTCCTTTCATAAACTCATATCTACTGTGTAATAATAGTATAGATATTTCGAGTTTCCCCGACAACTACGTCTAGAACTAGGTGACGCCGTTTCACTTATTCATAGAAATAGACGCCTAGATCCCCAATAGGAGCACCAGATACAGTCTTCTCTTCGACTGTCTTCCTTAGGAATCGTCAAGAAGCTCTACTCCCCAAGATGAATGTATTCTCTGTGAATGGCATCTTTGAGTTTCTTCCCAATTCTCAAACTTTCCTGACTTGATCTATTCCTTGTGGATAGCTTGCCTTGAATGTCTCGGGGTTTGGGTACCCACTACGGTCATAATCTTGGACCTTAACTAAGGAACCCTCTTAAAAAGCTAAAAGTCACTGGATAGTAAACCTCGCACGTTTACCAGTGGTTTTTATCTTTAAAAGAGCTATCTCTCCTAATGGAAAGGAGATGATAGACCCACGGGCTTCTTAAAAGCATCGGCCTCCTCTTGGGCATTATTCAAGGACCCTACGGCTTCTTAGAAGTATTCACAGCCTCCTCTTAGGCTTCGTATAATGATCTCTTCCTTCGGGAATGATAGCCTCCTCTTGGGCTTCGTACAAGGACCCGTCGGCTTCTTAAAAGTTTCCAGCCTCCTCTTGGGCTTCGTACAAATTGTCCCGACGACCTCCTAGAGGGATAGGAACAGAACCTAGTCATCCTCATAGAACAGTCCTTTCATAGAGTCTACTACTGTTTCTCAAAGCATAAAACTCTAGACACGGACAGTCTAACTTCCTTGAGTCTCAAAGACATTCTCAAGCACCCTTCGTTAAATAGGAAGGAAACCCGCAGACTCAGATAGTCTCGATACCCTTTGGATTTCCCGTTTCCTCAAAGAGAAGGAAATATCCCTGATCCTTGAATCAAATCCTTGAGTACAGTGTTGCTCATATAAGAATTGATTTTCTCTTTTAAATCAGTATATTGGATCTGTCACTCAACTGAAACAGTTACAATAGCCTCCATCTCGGGCTTCGTACGAGATACCAAAATTCTCCCCAGTGGAGTCAAAATAACCTTTTCGCCTCTCTCTCGGGCTTTGTACGAGATACAAAAACACTCTATTACTGAGTATAAAAGATTCTCCAACTGAGTCAACTCTTTGCTAGCCTCCTCTTAGGCTTTGTATAACGATATGCCCCACTGGGTCAAAAACCTTTAGCCTCTCTCTCGGGCTTTGTACGAGACACAAATTAGCCTCCTCTTAAGCTTTGTATAAGAAAACCACTGGTTGATCCAATCGACCTTTTAGCATCAAAGTTGTGCCTTGTTCACAGTATACAAACATCAACAACTCCTTTCCCTTCATCTAATCGCTGTAAGCGGCAAGCCTCTGGATCATCTATATCCATGCCACTGTCCCTCTTTTAGCATGAGAAATTCCTAAGGAAAGATGGCATTGCTCTACACTGAGTTAAAGTCTTCTCCTTTAGGTTAAAACCCTTTCTTCAGAAATTATGGCATTGCTCGGATCCGCGTATCCCAGTTAAAGTAATTCTCCTTCCCCCTCTTTAGAGATGACAAATTCTCTCTAAAGTCGAGGTCTTTTAGCTTCACGTCTTGGGCTTTGAACAAGACACAAATAGACCTTTTAGCTTCACATCTTGGGCTTTGAACAAGATACAAATCACCTTTCGCTTCATGTCTTGGGCTTTGAACAAGACACCAAAACACCCATTTCCTCCCATAGAATAGGAGGAACTATGAACACTCTGATTTCCCTGTTTCGGTAAACGGGAATACGTAGGCATAAGATCGAAAGAAAAGATCTTAGCGAGCGCAATCAACAAAAAAACCCAAATCCCATATCTTCATCAATCAAAAGCAGTATTTCAAAAACATCAGTCCTAACATCCTAATCCTTATTTCCCGCCAGAAACCCTTTGCCTAGAAAAAAGAAAGAAAGAACCGTATTGGCGAAATACGAATAACCAGTACAAAAGCCCCCCCCCCCCCCACATTGATAGCATCCGTAACCTAACAGACCGCTGTTTAAACTCAGTATGCAAGCAGGGTTAATTGGAGACATCTATTTCCCTTCCTTATTCAGCTCACAATAGGATAAAAAATGAATCGACCTGTAGTCAAAGCTCAAACCGCAGAGAGCGACCAACGCTTAAGAACCGCGTCCAAAATCGCTCGCTATAGAAAAGTGGCGCCCACCGTGGGGCCAGTTTTTATTTCTGTCTGTTTTCCTTGTAAAATGGCGACTCTGCTGGGGAGTCTCCTTTTCTGCCTTAGGGCATCATCGCCGTTTTCTACGGAAAATGGGAACTCTACCGAAGAGAAAGATTGACCTATGCTGGTCCATCTCTTAGGCAGGGAACCACAGATTGGGGCTTCCGCCGGGGAACCCATTTCTGTCAGGAACTTAAGATTCATAGCTTTATAAGTCTAGGATGATTAGGACAAATATATATACTGCCTTTCCTAATTGCTATACGTGTTTATTTTTCTGCTACTGGGAATGCGTGTGATGCCGCATGTGGTGAGATTGAGTATACACTTAAGAAAAGCCAACCTTTTTCGTAGTGCGGAAGCTATCGGAAATAGATGTTACGCGAGACTACCCTCATTTGAGGCTGGTGATCTATTCTCGGTGAATGGCACTTACTCTAAGATTGCACACAACTCGCTGGCGATCCGCTTGTTGTCTGCCTTCCTGGGAGGAGCTGATGATAATGAGTACAGGTGCAAAAATCACCCTAGTATAAACCTTTGGGGATGGGTAGAGCCTTGACTTCATGACAACGACCCTTTGACCCCATGTTTTTTCTATGTTTTGTTGTGCTGCATTCATGCATTCATTTAATAAAACATTAAAACATTCAAAAAACTTTCTCTTCTAGTCTCTCCGTTTTTCAAATTAAACTAAGACTGTGATTGCAAATATCAGAGAAAAAGATTGCATTAATGGATTTCGGTAGAAGGAGAACTCACCAGTATACCTTCAAGGTTCCAAAACTAGGGGATTTGAGAAAGTTAGCGAGGATGGTCGTTAACCCAGAGGCTTTCAGAGCCAAGCACGGTGGTTTTCTACCACTGTTAAGAGTCCATGTGATTAAGGGGATCATGGATGCGCTCATTCAGTTCTACGATCCGGTTTATCATTTTTTCACATTCCCGGATTACCAGCTGTCACCAACGCTGGAGGAGTATTCTCATCTGGCTGATTTACATATCACTGATCGAGCTCCATTTTCTGGACTGGAAGAAATTCCAAAGAATCAGACTATTGCAATAGCAATTCATTTGGACGAGTCTGAGGTCAAGACTCACATGACCACTAAGGGTGGCACCCAAGGTTTGCCAGCCCAGTTCTTGACGAAAAAAGCTCTATACTTCGCTAGTATAGGGAACGGGACTGCTTTTGAAAGCATCTTTGTCTTGCTCACCTACGGATTATTTTTGTTTCCCAACATTAATAACTTCGTCGATATCAACACTATTAAGGTTTTTCTCATTGGAAACCCTGTGTCGACTTTGCTCGCAGATGCGTATCATTCTGTACACTTAGGAAATTTGTACAGCGGAGGGGAGATCACATGCTGTGTACCTTTGCTCTACAAATGGTTTATCTCACACTTGCCCAAGTCTGCTGCTTTTTGGGATTGCAAGAGTGTCTTACGTTGGTCACAGAAGATCATGTCCCTCACCAACTCTGATATAGATTGGTGTAATAGGATTTATGAGGGAATCAGAATCATTGACCGTTGTGGAAACTTCCCCAGCGTACCCCTCATAGGAACTAAAGGAGGAATCAACTATCATCCAATATTGGTTCTTCGTCAATTTGGATACCCAATGAGACACATCCCATTGGGTGTTCATCTGGAAGGTCTTTTCTTCAAAGAAGGAGAAAGTGACAGAGCACTAAAGATGGAAATAGTGCAAGCTTGGAAACATGTTCATAAGAAAGGACGAGAGTCTCTGGGAAAACCGGACTGTGTCTCGGTGGAGCCTTATCTCCATTGGGTACAAACCAGAGCTCTCAAGCTAAAGATGCCTTATCCTCGTTACGGAATTCTTCCGCCGAGGGAAATTGTCATGTACTTCATGACGGAAACTGAAAGGCTTCAGGTTACTCTCAACAAAGTTCAAAAGGAAAGAAGATCTTGGAAGAACAAGTACCGCACCCTCGACGTAGAGTGTATCCAAATACAGCAATTACTGAAAGAGAAAGATGCTCTGATTGAAATTTTGGAGCAGCACGCTGTAGAGAATCAAGATGACCAAAGGAATTTGCTCACTCCTTTCACTTAGCAAAGGAATGACAACCCGACAACGGCCCAAGCGCCCCGATCAAAGAAAAGGAAGATACCAGAGTCAGCACCCGATTTCTCTTCAGAGAGGACTCGGGACCCATTAGTTTAGGTTTCTGTTTCTGCACTTTGTAATCTACTGTATTTCCATTTCTGTAATCCTTTGGAATTCAATAAAAAGGGGTTTCCCCACTGTTTGATATTTGCAATCAAATTGTCGAAGTTTATATTAATTAAACCTAAAAACAATTAATATAATCATTGCATTCATCATTCTCACATCGCGTATTCTTCTTCCCTACGAATCTCACGTTTGTGTCTCGATTCTAGAGTCAAACTATCTCATTCATATAATACTCGGGCCAATCGTCAAAAAAAGATGGATGATCTTGAGGAAGAAAACAGAGAGTTGAAAGAAGAGATCGACGCTCTGAGAGAGGACATGAGAAAGCTTCGTAACGACATGCAAGCCATGGCAGAAGCTCAGCTACAAAGAACTGTGATCTCAGAGATCACCTCAACGCCCATCATAGAAAAGTATGATCCTAGGTATCAGAGGCCGAAAGATCGTCCTTGGGGCATGCTCGTTAACTATATCCCGGAAGGATATGTTCCGCCGATCACTGAAGATCAGGGAATCGCAACAGAAGCCGTTGGGCCTGAAGGTTACAAACTTCGGGAAAGCGAAGATGCCAGGGGCATACTCAAGACTCCTGAAGGTTACAAACTTCGGGAAGCGCCAAGACTTACTGCCGTAGTCACGGTACCACCCCCTGTGGTGCACACTGTCCCGGAAGGACAGATTCCACCAACACCTTCTGGTAAGAAGGAAACTATGTTCGATAGAATGGATGAATTCCAGGAGCAGTTCTTGGAAATGCAGAAAGAGCTGCAAGCCATTCGCGGTCAGGATCTATTTGGAAAGGACGCCGCAGACCTCTGCTTGGTCCCAAATGTGAAAGTCCCGCACAAGTTCCAAGTGCCCGACTTTGAAAAATACAAGGGTAACTCTTGCCCTCAAAGCCATCTGGTGATGTACGCTCGGCGGATGTCAGCTCAGACGGAGAATCAGGACCTGCTGATTCACTACTTCCAGGATAGTTTAACCGGTGCCGCACTCAAATGGTACATGGGTTTAAACCGTACTACGATCAGTACATTCAGAGATCTTGGTACTGCCTTCGTCCAACAATACAAATACAATTTGGACATGGCACCCGACAGAGATCAACTCAGATCAATGTCGCAAAAGGACAAGGAAACCTTTAAGGAGTATGCTCAAAGGTGGCGTGAAATTGCAGCTCAAATTTGTCCACCTCTTGAGGAAAAAGAGATGACAAAGATCTTCTTAAAGACCTTAAGCTCATTTTACTATGACCGAATGGTTGCCAGTGCGCCCAGTGATTTCACCGAAATGGTCGGCATGGGTGTACGTCTTGAGGAAGCCGTCCAAGAAGGACGTTTGGTAAAAGACACTGGATCAACGAGCGGTACTAAAAAATACGGTAGTGCTCTCCCTAAGAAAAAAGAGCAAGATATTAGGAATATCTCTCTCGGAAAGCAAAGGCGACGTTATCAGCCAGTAGCAGCTGTGACTCCTGCTATCAGCCCCGCGCCTGTTCCTACGTATCAACCTCAGGTTACGCAGAGCCAACCTGACCAACAAAGGACACAACAACCTCTTCAGCAGGCTCTTCCTCCATATAACAACAACCGTACAACACGGCCACCAGGATTTGATCCTATACCTGTAACGTACGCAGAACTGTTTCCGTTACTGCTGGCTAAGGGGCACATTCAGACTAAGTCTCCCCTTTTAGTTCCGGAAAATCCGCCTTTTTGGTTTAAAGCGGATCAAACATGTCCTTATCATCAAGGAGGTTCAGGGCATAACATTGAGACTTGCCTCAATTTTAAATCCGACGTGAAAAAGCTTGTTAGAAGCGGGCTCTTATCTTTTAAAGATACGAATCCTAATGTTCTTACGAACCCGCTGCCTCAACACGAGAAAGCTGCAGTCAATCTGATTGAGAAAGAGACTAACAATGTCTATCAAATTCACGATGTACTCTTATTGGGGACCAATCTGGTCAAGATGCATTGTAGACAGAGTGGATATGGCCATGTGCCACCTCATAACTATCACCAGTGTAATATCTGCTCTAAAGATAACCAAGGATGTTCGGTAGTGCAATCATCTCTACAGGAACAAATGGATCTTGGATGGATCCAAGAGCACCGAGTTCGTGAAGTTAACATGGTTTACACGAATTCCAACGTCATTCAAAACCACAACATCCGTGCGATGAATGTCAACTTGGTGGCGATGCACTCAAGGCAAAGCCAGTATCATAATCTGCCGTGGCACGATTACAGTTCCTGTCTGATTTGCTCGGTAAATAAACAGGGATGCTCTTTCATACAAGAGGCCCTCCAGCGTCAGATGGATCTTGGATAGATCCAAGACTACCATGATAGGAACTCCTATCAAATCAATATGGTTCAGATCTTTGACATTCGCATAATGAATACCAATCTGGTAGAGTTACATGCTGAGCAGGTCCGACTCGGATTCTTAATATCACACGATTATCAAAACTGTAAAGCAGGTTGCGAAAACGATCGAGGTTGTACCCTTGTCCAGGAGGCACTTCAGCACTTGTTAAATCACTGGTGGATGCCAATCTATATGGACGAAGATACTCAGCAGATTAGTATCAATAACAGGAATCCTACTCGTCGTCAAAGTCAGGATGTCCGATCAATGGAAGGTAACCTAGTGAGGTTACATTATATTCAAAGTGGGCGTGGCCAGGTGCCACCACACAACTATGACAGTTGTAGCGTCTGTTCGAAAAATTACCAAGGGTGTTACCTTGTGAGAGCAGCTCTTCAGGGTCAGATCGATCATGGAGAAATTCATCCATATCCAGGTTCAGGACCCATCATTTGGCCGCCGAACTACCTTGCCGATCAAGTTGAGGATGTTGTCACGATCTCTGGTCATCACCAGATCAGGGATGTTTTTGCCATCATCCCTCTACTTGACAAATCTAGAGTTCCCAACCAGGAACGGATCAAGGTTACGTATGACGGTCAGAAAAATCAGAAGGTTCCCATAGTCATCTATCTACCGGGGCCACTACCGTATGAATCAGCTAAGCCTATCCCTTACAAATACGGTGCAACAACAATTGAAAATGGAAAGGAAATTCCATTACCCTCCGTCGTAAATATTGCAGACATCAGTCGTGTAACACGGAGCGGTCGAATCTTCAACCGAGGGGTTGGAGAATACAACAAAGAAAAGGAGCTTCAGGCGGAAATTCCTGATCCACCAGTCAGTCAATCTGGTAATCCCGACTTTTCAAAAGACAAAGATGAGATGCTAAAGCTCATCCAAAGGAGTGAATATAACATTGTTGATCAACTGTTATAGACTCCTTCAAAGATCTCAGTATTATCACTGTTACTCAGTTCAGAAGCACACAGAGAGGCTCTACAGAAAGTCTTGGAGCAAGCCTTTGTGGAACAGGATGTAACAATCGAACAATTCGATAGCATTGTCTCTAACATCACTTCCTGTAATAATTTGGGATTTAGTGATGAGGAATTACCTGAAGAGGGTTGTCGTCATAACATGGCGCTCAGCATTACAGTTAACTGCCAGGGCGATGCTTTAGCCAACGTACTGGTAGACACAGGGTCAGCCCTGAATGTTATGCCGAAGTCCACCTTGATGCAATTATCATTTAAGGGCCCTCCGATGAGAGTCAGCGAGGTCGTCGTCAAAGCATTCGACGGATCTAGAAAAACAGTTATCGGCGAAGTTGATCTTCCCATAACTATTGGTCCTCACACTTTACAAATCACTTTCCAGGTCATGGACATCCGAGCAACATACAGTTGTTTATTGGGAAGACCTTGGATACATCAGGCTGGAGCTGTCACTTCGACCCTCCACCAAAAGCTAAAGTTCATGAAGAACGATCAACTTGTCACGGTTTGTGGGGAACAAGCCTTGCTTGTAAGCAACTTATCATCATCTACTTGTGTAGAACCCGAGGAGGTTATTGGAACTCAGTTCCAAGCACTATCGGTGAGCAAGAACGATCAATCTGAAGAAGGAACCTCGATTTCCTCATACAAAGATGCTATCAAAGCGGTCGAGAGTACCGATACGACAGGATGGGGACGGCTTGTCATTCCTATTGATAATAAAACAAAGAAGGGTCTTGGTTTTTCTGCGACCTGTACCCAGACAGCCGCCAACGATGAAAGTCTTCATCCCCTTCAAAACTTTTTCCACAGTGGAGGTTTTCTTCACCCAGTGTCTCAGACAGTTCATGCTATCAATGAGGAAGATCCCTCTGACACAAATGAAGAATGGAAGTCCTACCTTAACAAGGACGGCTATATGTCTCAGGAAGAGGTGCCTATGCCTTTTTGCTTTCCTACAGAAAGTCCGAGATTTATACCAAGATCAGATGTCGAAATGATCTACGGAGATTGTGATCCGGAAGGATGCCGTGCTCCGCCAAATTCATTAGAGGAAGACACTCCGATGAAAGACAGCTTTGATCACAATTACTATGGCCCGATGGATGGCCTGCCAATGTGGCAGCCTTACCCAGGAAACTTGGGGAAAGAAAGTCAGCCGAGTAATGAAACTCAGCTGAGCATCATTGAACAGAATACCTGTGTCCTCGCCATACCATGGGATCAACACTCAGGTCATCCTGAAGCTACTCAACATGAAGATGAATTCGCAATGTTTGCAGGACTAGAATTCATCAACTATGCTTTTCCCGAGGTCAACGTCATTAAGAGAGATGACTCCTCCAGTTCTAAAGAAGTTTGGGACACTCTGGGAGAACCAAGTGGAAAATTCGACTATATGGTCAAGTACACCGCTCCCGAAAGCTCTCGTATCAGGTTCGAAGACATCCAGCCAACTGGATGGGGAGATGTACCTGAGAACACAAATACTATGCAAAATGCAACAAAGGAATCCTCCTACGACAATTATGCTTGGGAGACAGATTCCAACGATCCTGCTCCACCAGAAATCAGCGTCATTTCTGAAGACAAATCAAGGAAGGTGCCTGACTTTGTGATTCACTGAGGAGTTCGCCGCCAATGGGTTGCTGTCGAGGTCCCGAAGGTCGTTCATCAGTCAAAGTAATTGCCATCTTTAAACCTTTCACCCTGCCCAGGTGAAACAGATGTTTTGATAGGGTCCGCTTTTTGTAAATTTCCCTCTTCGCTTTGCCCGAAGCGAGTGAGTTTTGTTTTATAGGGCTGTAGTTTCAAGATTCGACTTGTTCATTAATAAAATAACGTCGTTCTGTAATTTCCGCATTAAGTGCTGTTTTCTCTTTTTGCTTTTTCAAAAAAATGGTAATCCTAAAAAACATTCAATAATAAAAACAAGCAGTAAAATCAAAACACTGCACACACTTACATTCTCTCTATCTTTTCTAAACACGAATCATCACGTCATGCAGATTGCTTGTTTTATACCCCGTTGAAACATACGATCTGATGCCTTCTTTCAACTTTGAGTTCCCGGTATTCGAGGCTGAAGAAGAAAATGACAACGAAATTCCAGAAGAGATCTCCCGACTACTCAGACAAGAGGAAAGGTCCATTGAACCTCACAAAGAATCGTTGGAAACGGTAAACTTGGGTTCAGAAAAAGAGAAAAAAGAAATCAGGATCGGAGCATTGCTCAGTCCAACTTCCAGAGAGGGTTTGATAAAGCTTCTCAAAGAATTCCCCGATGTGTTCGCTTGGTCCTATCAGGATATGCCAGGGTTGGATACCAGGAGGTACAAAAACAGATTGATGCGGGTTTCCTCGCTACATCTGAATATCCTCAATGGTTAGCCAACATCGTACCCGTTCCCAAAAAGGATGGAAAGGTCAGAATGTGTGTTGATTACAGAGATTTGAACAAGGCAAGTCCAAAGGACGACTTTCCTTTACCACACATTGACATGCTGGTAGACAGTACAGCAAAGTTCAAAGTTTTTTCCTTCATGGATGGATTCTCGGGCTATAATCAGATCAAAATGGCGCCGAAAGACATGGAGAAAACTTCGTTCATTACCCCATGGGGTACCTTTTGTTACAAGGTAATGCCGTTCGGTTTGAAGAATGTCGGGGCAACCTATCAAAGGGCCATGACTACTCTGTTTCATGACATGATACATAAGGAAATCGAGGTATATGTCGATGATTTGATTGCAAAATCAAGAACAGAGGATGAGCACGTTGAACATCTGTCAAAATTGTTCGAACGTCTAAGAAAATTCAAGCTCCGCTTGAATCCCAACAAGTGCATCTTCGGTGTCCGTTCAGGGAAACTACTAGGGTTCATCGTCAGCCAGAAAGGGATTGAGGTTGATCCTGACAAGGTCAAGGCCATTCAAGAAATGCCTTCTCCGAAAACTGAAAAACAAGTCAGAGGATTCCTGGGACGTTTGAACTACATCTCCAGATTCATATTCCTTATGACCGCGACATGTGCGCCGATTTTCAAGTTACTCAAAAAGAACTAGGATTGCGTTTGGCCAGAAGACTGCCAAACCGCCTTCGACAGTATTAAGGAATATCTGTTGAATCCTCCGATTCTATCACCTCCAGTGGAAGGAAGACCACTAATCATTTACCTCACAGTCCTAGAGGACTCAATGGGATGTGTACTTGGCCAACAAGACGAAACTAAACGGAAAGAGTCTGCCATTTACTATCTAAGCAAGAAATTCACCGACTGCGAGACTCGGTACACAATGCTTGAGAAAACTTGTTGCGCTTTGGCTTGGGCTGCCAAACATCTTCGCCAGTACATGATTCGTCATACTACTTGGTTGGTCTCCGAAATGGATCCAATCAAGTACGTTTTCGAAAAACCTGCTCTCACGGGAAGGATTGCCCGTTGGCAGATGTTGCTATCAGAATATGACATAGAGTACCACGCTCAGAAAGCCGTTAAAGGAAGTATTTTAGCTGATCATTTGGCTCATCAACCGATTGACAATCAAGAATCAATCGGGTTTGACTTCCCAGACGAAGATGTCATGTATCTAAAAATGAAAGATTGCGATGAACCGCTACCCAGTGAAGGGCCAGAACCAGGTTCCCAGTGGGGACTTATCTTTGATGGAGCAGTCAATCATTATGGAAACGGAATTGGGGCAATCATTGTTACCCCTCAGGGTTCCCACATTCCTTTCACTGCCAGACTTACGTTCAAATGTACGAACAACGAGGCCGAATACGAAGCATGTATTTTGGGTCTCGAAGAAGCAATTGATTTAAGGATCAAAAACTTGGACGTATACGGCGATTCAGCCCTGGTTATTAACCAGATAAAAGGAGATTGGAACACATACCAATCGGGATTGATTCCTTACAAAGACTATGCAAGGAGGTTGTTACCCTTCTTCAACAGAGTCGACTTTCATCACATCCCTCGTGATGAGAATCACATGGCTGATGCATTAGCCACTCTCTCTTCCATGATTAGTGTAGGTCGATGGAATGACATACCTAAGATCGACATAATGCGCCTTGAACGGCCCGCTTACATCTTCACGATTGAAGCAGTCATAGACGACAGACCTTGGTATCACGATATCAAATGCTTCCTTCAGAAACAAGAGTACCCATCTGGGGCACTCAGAAAAGACAGGAAAACCCTCAGAAGATTGGCTGGAAACTTCTTCCTGAGCGGTGACACTCTTTATAAGAGAAATTTTGACATGGTCTTGCTCCGATGCGTCGACAGACCAGAAGCGGACATGCTCATGAAAGAAATTCATGAAGGATCCTTTGGCACTCATGCCAACGGACACACAATGGCGAGAAAAATTCTCAGGGCCGGGTATTATTGGTTGACAATGGAATCCGACTGCTACAAGTACAAGGAGGTGTCACAAGTGTCAGATATACTCCGACAAAATTCATGTACCGCCATCACATCTCAAAGTTCTTTCTTCCCCGTGGCCATTTTCCATATAGGGAATCGATATGATTGGTATGATTGAGCCCAAGGCTTCAAACGGACATCGGTTCATCCTGGTAGCCATTGACTATTTCACCAAGTGGGTCGAAGCAGCGTCATTCGCCAATGTAACCCGACAAGTGGTGGTCTGATTTATCAAAAAACAATATCATCTGTCGTTATGGTGTTCCAAGCGAGATCATTACTGATAATGGATCTAACTTGAACAATAAGATGATGAAAGAGTTATGCGCAGAGTTCAAGATTGAACACCATAACTCATCTCCCTACCGACCCAAGATGAACGGAGCAGTAGAAGCGGATAACAAGAACATCAAGAAGATTGTTCAAAAGATGGTTGTAACCTACAAAGATTGGCACGAGATGCTACCCTTTGCTCTTCATGGTTATCACACATCTGTCCGCACTTCAACAGGGGCTACCCCTTTCTCTCTAGTATATGGCATGGAGGCAGTGCTTCCCATAGAAGTAGAGATCCCATCAATCCGGGTATTGATGAAAGCTAAGCTCACCGAAGCTGAATGGTGTCAAAGTCGACACGACGAACTGAACCTGATCGAAGAAAAGAGAATCACGGCACTATGCCACGGTCAGTTGTATCAATAAAGAATGAAGAGGGCGTTCGACAAAAAGGTCCGACCTCGTGTCTTCAGGAAAGGAGACCTCGTGCTCAAGAAGATACAATCATTTCTCACTGACTCTCGGGGCAAATGGACCCCAAATTATGATGGCCCCTATGTGGTCACGAAAGCTTTCTCAGGCGGCGCCTTGAGACTTGCAACCATGGACGGAGAGGAATTTGCCTACCCCACGAATGTTGATGTAGTAAAAAAATACTTCGCCTAAACTAAAAAAAAAAACGTCTCGGTGGATTGAAAACCCGAAAGGGCGGTCCAGGAAAAAGTTAGAGACATGAAAAAAAATCATCCCGATGGATTGGAAATCTCATAGTACAATCCAGGCAAAAGTTAGGGATAATGGCAAGTAACTATGTTCAACAGAGGCAAGTCCCTCAGCAGCAGTTACAGCATCATCTATCGGAGGAAATCTCCAGTCAAAGGTCATCTTCAACGGAAGCTCAGGATGCCCCGAATTCAAAGTTGGTAGAAGGATAGTGGTCGTTATGTTTCAACGTAGCCCTTTTCCCTGTAAATTACCATTTTCTAACTTTGTATATACTCTTTGGAATCACGCGTTTGGCTGATCTCCATCTTATCAATAAAATTTGAGCCCTTGTGCTTTTGTTTGTAATTCTTGCTTGTTTTAGCTTTACAGAACGACGTTGTTTAAACTTAATCAGCGATTCTTGAAATAAAACAAAAATGAATTTACTTGTTAAAACTTTTTCTTCTTTTAAAATAAAGATGGCAATTTCTTTTGACTGTTGAACATCAGAAGAACATCGATTGCTTCTCCCGAAGTAATCGAACTTCAAAGTGCAGAATCAAAGTACTCCTTCTAAGCCAGTACTCCTGAATGAAGGGATCAATAATGTCAAGACCTTGTTTCGTCTGACAGCCTCGGCCGAGTTCTCATCTCCTAAGCCCGATCAACATAGCTCCCAACGGGACTATCTCCCCTAAGCAAGGTGGAATTGCTATTTTTGAATCAACGGTACTTCTTCGCCCCGTGATGGCCGAGTATCCAATTGTGTTCATCCATTAGTCTGTATGTCGCGTCAGTTTTGTCAGCATATACATACGTACTTCATGCATTTTTTATTTGCATTTACATTTCATATTGCATCGTTATCACTCTAGCTGGTCTTGTCCCCTAGTGATAAACAGTTTTCTCAATCGAGTTTGTCAGTTCTTTCTTCGTCAGGAAGTGTTGCGTTTGCACAATCTCGCCACCAGTGTATCTTTAGATCAGAGTCGACACTTGGCCACTTTGATAACTTGAACCTCTGAAAAGCCAGAGAAAACTCTCAATAAACATCACTCTTCGCCATTGAAGATGATATCCTTGCTTTCCCGGATTAAGGAAAATCCACAGAGAAAGCCTCGTGATCAGAGATTTGGCAGCATGTCAGTATTTCTCCGAAAAGGACCGTTGATGAAAAGGTCATCGGCCCCACAAAATTGGACCCCATCATATGGCGTTTCTCCGGGAAGATCCCGAGAAAAGTATGATGAAAGATCCCAAATGAAAACAGTCTCTCAAGAGACTCGCTTTCCCCAGTAGAATCGACAAATGGCGTCTCCAACAGGGAAGTTTGTACAACTCTACAACTCAGACGAATGGGTTCCCCAGCAAGTCTGACATCAAAACTTTTTCCACTCAAATGGCATCTCCCCAGGAAAATTCGGCGAGAAGTTTGAAGGAATACCGCTACACATAGCGTCCCTTGTCAATAAAGTTTATTGACAAAAGAAACTAAGACCAGTTATTGGTAAGAAACCAGGATCGAGGGGAAGTTTAAATCAGAAACTAAGACCAGTTCTTGGTAAGAAACAGGATCGAGGGGAAGTTTAAATCAGAAACTGAGACCAGTTCCTTGGTAGGAAACCAGGAACGAGGGGAAGTTTATTTCAAAAGAGACTGAGACCAGTTCTTGGTAGGAGACCAGGATCGAGGGGAAGTTTACCTTTTCTAAGCATCATTGCTTAGTTAAAGAAGATGAATGCGTAAGCTACCATTCATAACCACCATCAAAATTTCAGATATTCCGATATTTAATCCTCTTGCACCCCGAATGCCCGAACACCTTCGTCATTCATACCTTCGGGTCCAAGAAGATTAAATAGGGGCATCTGTAATACCCTAAATTTTGACCACTAAGATTTCCCATCATTGTGAAAATCATCATCACAATATGGATGAACCATCATGCTTCATCAGTCTCCCCAAAGATGGGTGAGCATCCAATACAAGCAAAATTAGGGTTTCAAGCCCTCTCTGAGTGCTTAGACAAAGGATCAATCAAGAAATGACATGATCTTCAACTTGTCTAATCTCTCAAACATCCACAATGGATCAAAAAGGACTCCCACTTCAAGGATTAAGCACAAGATTGCTCCCTTCTAGGTGGATCAAGTCTCAAGATCGATAGTGTCACCAAATTAGGGTTTTGGTCAACCAGGGCCTCCAGATGGAAATTTTCATTTGGGCACAAGGCAATGATCCAAAACATAATCTAATATACTTCATGGAACCTCATGAACCCATGCATCAAGTCAATTTTGCCTCAGGGGATGCATTCATCAAAAATCAGGAATTAGGGTTTCTTGACCTAATTCACCCCTAAGTTGACTTTTGGGACAAACCATGAACCAAGACCTCAAGAGATGATTTGAGGGTCTCTAATACACCATATTGATCCATTTGGAACAATGGATTGATCCAAGAAGCTTGAGCAACAAGTCTCATTTTCATCTGCACCACAATTAGGGTTTTAAGGGAAAAGTCAACTATAACTTTCACTTTTGACCAAGACATGCTCCCAAACCCTAATACATGATTGAATATACCCTATGACACCCATGGAACATGTCCATCAAGTTTGATTTAGGTCAAGGACATGATTTCCTGAAGAATTGCACAGTTTGGAATTCATCTGATAAAAAGTCAACTGTGCACAAAAGTCAACTTTGACTTTTTGAGATTTTTCACCAAAATGGAATTTTAACCCTAAAATGATGTTAATGTATGATTTGAATCATCATTCATCAAGAAAAATCAAGAAAAGTGAGATAACTTGTAAAAGGGGTAACCATAAAACTTAGAAATTTTTCTAAGTTAAAAATAAAGTGGCAAGGGTACCAACTTTGAAGGACCATAACTCCTAAACCACAAGGCCATTTTTTTTCATCCAAAGATGGATTTGTATCCCTCATTATCACCTACAAAAACTTCAACTACAAGTCATTCCAATTCATTAAGGATTTTGAGTTATGGAGTGATCAAAGTGGCTGAAAAGTGAAATAGTCACTTTTTCCAACACTTAGTGAAATTTTCACTAAGTCAGATTTGCCTTCACTTTTTGCCAAATGTAGGGGGATTTTTCACTTGGAATCAAAAGAGATCAAAACCAAACTTGTTCAAACAGTTGTTGTATCATGTTAGGGCTTTCCAAAATGGCCAAGAACATTGCCAAATTCAACCTACATCATGAGATACAACATTGGCAAGTTGCCTTGCTGAAATCTGTCAAGGCAAGGCAGAGTTTGCATTTTGGCTCGATTTGCCAAAATCAGCCAATTGCAATTGCTCCAATCCACTTGGACACCTCAGAGGATTGAATCCAAAGGGGACAATCACTGAGCCAAGCCTCCAAGGTCCAAGGAACAAAGAATAGCATGTTGAACCTAGAGTTGCCAAAATAGGGACAAGACTTCAAATTTGGAATGAGGCATTCAATGGAACCATCAAGGTGACATGGACTGAGCCATTCTCATCTGAAATCAGTCAAGACTTATCCAAGACCAAGGGGACCAAAGCTCTGTACCCTAACCTCTAGTCAATGGCTAGAGGAGACTTTCATTTCCATTGGCCAACATTGAGGAAACCTACTTACCAGCTGCCATGCACTATTCCTTGCAAAACAAACTTGCTCTACTATAAATAGAGCTCAATTGTGGTCAGTTTGAGTACACCAAATCCATCTAACAGATGCTTTCCTCAAAATCTCTTTCTCTTGGTAAAAATGCCTTTCTTAGCAAGGTAGCTATTGGGTTTTGAGTTTGAGAGCAATTCTGCACAAACCAATCACTCACACACCTCACATACATCACATATGAGCTGATCAAACACTCACATAACTTCTGAAACATCAAAATCTCAAAATCACTTGCCATCCACACAAGTTTGAAGTGAAGTTGCAGCTGAGATGCCATAAACTGATCCAGTCCATTTCAATTCAATCCAAGTGTTCAAACACACTCCATATGGTGTAGGGAAGCTGTCCAGATCATCACCACTCATCTGTAACACCTCCAACTCAAAATCACATCTGAACTTGCTGTCACGACTTGGAGGTAAGCCTAAACTTGGGCATCTCTCAATCTATGCATATTTCCTCGCACAATAATTTGGCCATATGTTCATAATCATGCATGGAATGTTTTCCCTCAATTAATTGCATTGTTTGAATCATGTATCAAAAATCCTAGCCTTCATGTAGAAATTAGGGTTCTTGAGGTTTCTTCGTGATTTCTTGTTGTATGTTTAATTTAAATGAAATTAAAGTACATAGACATGATCGTGAGGTTGAGGCGAGCATAATGGTATGTGGATTGCATGTTATAATTACGTATTCAGTGAGATTGGATGGAAAATGCAAATCTGGGCAAACTGAAAAAACGCGCGTGTTCTTGGTGTTGTTCTTGGCGCCATTTTCATATATTTGAATATTTGAATTTTGTGATTTTATTTAATTGATTCAAAAATTAATTTCTCTCTGAGTTTTAATGATTTTGAGTTGATTCTTTTTTTAATAATTCACAAAAATGTTAAAATATTTTATTTTATCAAAAAATCCCAAAAATATTATTTATTTCATATAATTGATATTTTTGTAAAGAATTAATATTTTGATTGTTTTTGGCATTTTAAATATTTGTTTCTACATTGATTTTGCAACTTTTAATGCTTTCTAATTATTTTGTAGGTCAATACTTAATTTTTGAAGCATTAATCCAAGATCACAATTTGTTTTCCATGTGTTAAACAATTTTTGATCATTTTAATTGAATTTTTATTCAATTAAATACATTTTGAAAACAAATTAGGGTTTTGGATTAATTCAACCCTCATAAATCATTTTCAAAACACTTTGGGCCTCTATTAGAGTGTAAGACCCAATCCTTTTTTTGACCAAAACATTTTGGGCCTCACTTATTGTATAAGTCCCGATACCGTAAAAAAAACAAACGGCGCGATCGTCGCCTTTTCAAAAATCATCTGGGCCTCTCCTCGAGCTATAAGACCCATTCAAAACTTTTGGGCCTCTATTAGAGTGTAAGACCCAATCCCCCTTTTAACCAAAACATTTTGGGCCTCACTTATTGTATAAGTCCCTCTGCGTTAAAAGAAAACCTCGGCGCGATCGCCATTTTTAAACGAAAAATCATTTGGGCCTACCCTCGTGTTATAAGCCCCACTCTTTTCTTTAAAACCTTTTTGGGCCTCTTGAGAGAGTGTAAGACCCATCCCTTTGTACAGAAAACCTTTTTGGGCCCCAGTCACTTGTATAAGTCCCGCTGTACAAAGTCAAACAGTGCGCTCACTGATAAAACCCTGGGCCTCTCCTTGAGCTGTAAGCCCCAGATCTTTCTTTTTCAAAGCACTTTCTCCTTTGATTTTGAATATATACTGTTGTTTTTAATCTTTCTTTGTTGAACAACTAACCAAACAGCATGGAAGCACTACAACCGAGTAAGTGGTTATCGCTTTCATTTACTGCTTTCATATTATAAACTGTATTGTGGGGCTGCTCACTGTAAGTCTCCTTTCATAAACTCATATCTACTGTGTAATAATAGTATAGATATTTCGAGTTTCCCCGGCAACTACGTCTAGAACTAGGTGACGCCGTTTCACTTATTCGTAGAAATAGACACCTAGATCCCCAATAGGAGCACCAGATACATTCTTCTCTTCGGCTGTCCTCCTTAGGAATCGTCAAGGAACTTTATTCCCAAAGATGAATGTATTCTCTATGAATGGCATCTTTGAGTTTCTTCCAAATTCTCGAACTTTCCTGACTTGATCTATTCCTTGTGGATAGCTTGCCTTGAATGTCTCGGGGTTTGGGTACCCACTACGGTCATAATCTTGGACCTTAACTAAGGAACCCTCTTTAAAAGTTAAAAGTCGCTGGATAGTAAACCTCGCACGTTTACCAGTGGTTTTCATCTTTAAAAGAGTTATCTCTCCTAATGGAAAGGAGATGATAGACCCACGGGCTTCTTAAAAGCATCGGCCTCCTCTTGGGCATTATTCAAGGACCCTACGGCTTCTTAGAAGTATTCAAAGCCTCCTCTTAGGCTTCGTATAATGATCTCTTCCTACGGGAATGATAGCCTCCTCTTGGGCTTCGTACAAGGACCCGTCGGCTTCTTAAAAGTTTCCAGCCTCCTCTTGGGCTTCGTACAAATTATCCCGACGACCTCTTAGAGGTATAGGAACAGAACCTAGTCATCCTCATAGAACAGTCCTTTCATAGAGTCTACTACTGTTTCTCGAAGCATAGTACAAAAGATAAAACTCTAGACACGGACAGTCTAACTTCCTTGAGTCTCAAAGACATTCTCAAGCACCCTTCGTTAAATAGGAAGGAAACCCGCAGACTCAGATAGTCTCGATACCCTTTGGATTTCCCGTTTCCTCAAAGAGAAGGAAATATCCCTGATCCTTGAATCAAATCCTTGAGTACAGTGTTGCTCATATAAGAACTGATTTTCTCTTTAAAATCAGTATATTGGATCTGTCACTCAACTGAAACAGTTACAATAGCCTCCATCTCGGGCTTCGTACGAGATACCAAAATTCTCCCCAGTGGAGTCAAAATAACCTTTTCGCCTCTCTCTCGGGCTTTGTACGAGATACAAAAACACTCTATTACTGAGTATAAAAGATTCTCCAACTGAGTCAACTCTATGCTAGCCTCCTCTTAGGCTTTGTATAACGATATGTCCCACTGGGTAAAAAACCTTTAGCCTCTCTCTCGGGCTTTGTACGAGACACAAATTAGCCTCCTCTTAGGCTTTGTATAAGAAAACCACTGGTTGATCCAATCGACCTTTTAGCATCAAAGCTGTGCCTTGTTCACAGTATACAAACATCAACAACTCATTTCCCTTCATCTAATCGCTGTAAGCGGCAAGCCTCTGGATCATCTATATCCATGCCACTGTCCCTCTTTTAGCATGAGAAATTCCTAAGGAAAGATGGCATTGCTCTACACTGAGTTAAAGTCTTCTCCTTTAGGTTAAAACCCTTTCTTCAGAAATTATGGAATTGCTCAGATCCGCGTATCCCAGTTAAAGTAATTCTCCTTCCCCCTCTTTAGAGATGACAAATTCTCTCTAAAGTCGAGGTCTTTTAGCTTCACGTCTTGGGATTTGAACAAGACACAAATAGACCTTTTAGCTTCACATCTTGGGCTTTGAACAAGATACAAATCACCTTTCGCTTCATGTCTTGGGCTTTGAACAAGACACCAAAACACCCATTTCCTCCCATAGAATAGGAGGAACTACGAACGCTCTGATTTCCCTATTTCGGTAAACGGGAATACGTAGGCATAAGATCGAAAGAAAAGATCTTAGCGAGCGCAATCAACAAAAAAACCCAAATCCCATATCTTCATCAATCAAAAGCAGTATTTCAAAAACATCAGTCCTAACATCCTAATCCTTATTCCCCGCCAGAAACCCTTTGCCTAGAAAAAAGAAAGAAAGAACCGTATTGGCGAAATACGAATAACCAGTACAAAAGCCCCCCCCCCCACATTGATAGCATCCGTAACCTAACAGACCGCTGTTTAAACTCAGTATGCAAGCAGGGTTAATTGGAGACATCTATTTCCCTTCCTTATTCAGCTCACAATAGGATAAAAAATGAATCGACCTGTAGTCAAAGCTCAAACCGCAGAGAGCGACCAGCGCTTAAGAACCGTGTCCAAAATCGCTCGCTACAGGGAAGGCTTTTGAGAACCGTGAAAGAGGAAAGGATTGGTAGTGGTTTTAGGGATCAGAAAGGGTGAGGGCACAATCACACAGGAGTCCATACACACTTGCAAAGACCAGGGAACCTCCACAAATACACACATAACACAGCCTTCAAGACCTTGAATCTTCTGCATCATTACCTGTCTTTACAAATGAAACAAACAGCCAAAAACTTGATAAAATGGTTAGTTATGCACGAATGATTGACCAAATATGTTATGCAAAGAATAAAGCGGGGATCTTAGGGTAAAAAATTAGGGTACGACAATTAGGCACGAAGCAACACTTCACTTCCGTCGAGCATCCCCATACCAACGGGCAAGCAGAGGCTGCAAACAGGGTAATCCTCCGTGGTCTAAAATGAAGGCTGGGTGACGCCAAGAAGAGATGGGTCGAAGAGCTACATAGTGTGCTCTTGGCCTACAGAACAACACCACACTCCACCACCGGGGAAACCCCCTTTCGATTAGCCTACGGAACTGAGGCGGTGATACCGGTGGAGATCAGGGAGCCTTCCAGATGAACAGAAACTCCCCTTGACGAGGAAATGAACGATGAAGCCTTAAGAGAAGAGCTCGATCTGGTCGAAGAAATATGGTCAGGAGCAGCTCTCTGCGAAGCTTCACTGAAACAACAAATAACCTTGTGCCACGACGCTAAGGTCATAAAGCGCGACTTCCCCGTTGGCAGCTTGGTCCTACGCAGGAAGCAGAAGGATTCGCACGAAGGAAAGCTGGCCACGAACTGGGAAGGACTCTACAGGGTCAAGTCCAAAACGGGCACCAGAGCTTACTACTTAGAAACTCTGAACGAAGAACCATTTGCTCGACCATGGAACACTGAAAAGCTTAAACAATACTACAGTTAGAACCAACTACGAGGTTGGACTAACTGCCGACGAGATTACCCCTAACAGGAAGACGACTCGACCACTGGACCGTGCCCCGGTGTAAGCACGATCCATTTTATAACACCGGCGAGTTTCTGCTTATGGAACGAGCAGACTCTGCGCACAACAGGGATACCTCAATCGAGCTCCATCGTTGCCACACCAATTAGGCAGGACACCCAGCTCGTGATGGGAACAGTCCAAGCCAATGGGATTAGTACCTCAACCGAGATCCTAGTCTCATCACCGGCGAAACCACTTCCCTGGCCGTTCGACCAGTCCCCCTCACTGTCGAACACATCTACGTCGAGCAATTCCCTAAATATTAAAATAGATCAGTAACCCCTATTGTGGGGATGAAAGCTTATCGAGCAACAATGCAACACTTAGAAAAAATAAGCAGTCAAATCCATGCACAAACATACAATCCCGGCCACACTGACCGGACACATACAATTAAGTTAAAGTGACCACGAGAGCCACAGGCTGTGCATATTACAAAACAAGGGGGCCATGCCTCTAAATAAGATAAAGATACATCAAAATACGGCACGCAAGCCGGATAAATTACAACAAGATAAAAAGAAATCATTCCTCCATCCGCTCCGTCTGATCCTGGACAAACTCTGACTGCTCGGGGATAGGCCGCGGCGACTGGGTTTCCTCGGGACGGGCGTGCTCGGCACCAAGGTTGAGAAACTCAGGTACTACTATCTTGCCGTTCTCCACATGGCCGAGAAAGTTAGTGCCCTCTTTGGAAATTTGAACGTCAGGGTTCACCAGCCTGAGCTGGGCCACAACTTTATCGAACGATTCCCCTCAATGGAAAACACGTCCTCTTCTGCCCGAAGCATACGAGCAAGTATCTCCGCCCTGGTCTTCAACGCCTTTACGTCTTCAGGCTCATCCTCGGCTGGAGCACTTACGGATCTCAGCTGCTCGACCAGATCCTCAGCTGCTTTCTTCTCGGCAGACAAAGTCTCGTTTTCTCCCCTTAACCGGACAGCTTCTTCGTCTGATTTTTTCCTCGCAACGGAAGCAGCGTTGGCCTCCTTCTTTGCCTTCTTGAATTTCTCCTCCAAAGCAGTTATCATTGCCCGGGCTCTCTTATGCTCAAGTTCGAAGGAGGTGTCACCCTCCGCATACACCGCCACAATCTCCAGAACGTGGACCACCGTGGAGGCATCTTGCGCCAGCATGTCATACCCCAAATTTTGACCACTTAGATTTCCCATCACTGGGCAAATCATCATCCCAATATGGGTAAACCATCATGCCTCATCAGTCTCCCCAAAGATGGGTGAGCATTCACTACTATAAAAAATTAGGGTTTCAAGCCCTCTCAGAGCTCTTAGACAAAGGATCAATCAAGAATTGACTTGATCTTAAACTTGTATAAACCTCTCAAACATCCACAATGGATCAAGAGGACTCCCACAGCAAGAATCAAGCACAAGGTTGCAGCATTCTAAGTGGATCAAGCCTCAAGATTGACAGTGTCACCAAATTAGGGTTTTGGTCGACCAGGGCCTCCAGATGGAAATTTTCCTCTGGGCATGAGCTAATGCTTCAAAGCATAACATAAGATACTCTATGGAACATCCCGGACCCAATCATCAAGTCAATTTAGCCTCAGGGGATGCATTCATAAAAAATCAAGAATTAGGGTTTTCTTGACCTAATTCACCCCTAAGTTGACTTTTGGGACAAATCATGAGCCAAGACCTGAAGAGATGATTTGAGGGTCTCTAATAAACTACATTGATCCATTTGCAACAATGGATTAATCCAAGAAGCTTGATTCCCAAGTTTCAAGTTCATCAGAACCACAGTTAGGGTTTCGCGGAAAAAGTCAACTGTACCTTTGACTTTTGACCCAGGCATCCTCCCAAACCTTGGGAAATGATTCAATACACCCTATAACACCTATGAAATTAATCCATCAAGTTTGATTTAGGTCAAGGACTTGATTTCATAGAGGATCGCGCAATTTGGAGTTCATCTGACAAAAAGTCAACTGTGCACAAAAGTCAACTTTGACTTTTTGAGATTTTTCTCAATTATGGTTCTTTGACCCTAAAATGATGTTAATGTGTGGTTGGAATCATCATTCATCAAGAAAAATCAAGAAAACTGGGATAACTTGTAAAAGGGGTAACCATAAAAAAACTTAGAAATTTTCTAAGTTATGAAACAAAGTGGCTAGGGTACCAACTTTGGAGGATCATAACTCCTAAACCACAAGGCCATTTTTCCCCATTCAAATCTGGATTTGTAGCTCTCAAGGTCCTCTACAAAAGCTTCAAACACAACTCATTCCAATTCCTCATGGATTTTAAGTTATGGAATGATCAAAATCACAAAAAGTGAAAAGTCACTTTTTTCCAACACTCAGTGAAATTTTCACTAAGTCAGAATCTGCCTTCACTTTTTTCCAAATGTAGGGGCATTTTTCACTTGGATCCAAAAGGTATCAAAACCAACTATGATCAAGCAGTTGTTGTATCATATGAGGGCTTTCTAAAATAGCCAAGAACTCCATCAAAGTCCACTTGAGCCATGAGATATGACAATGGCAATATGCCTTGCTGAAAACTGTCAAAGCAAGGCAGATTTGTGCATTTTGCTCGATTTGCCAAATTTGTACAAATGACAAACACACTTATCCATCTGAACACCTCAGGGGGAGACCAAGGAGGGACAAACACTGATCTATAAGCCTCCCAAGTCTTTGGAACCAAAAGTAGCATGCCAAACCTAGAAATCCCTAAAAGAGGGACAAGACTCCAATTTTGGTTTGGAGCATTTAATGGATGCACCAAGGTGGCATGGACTGAGCCCTTCCCAACTGAATTCAGTCAAGACTTATCCAAGACCAAGGGAACCAGCAGCCTGTGCCCTAACCTCTAGTCAATGGCTAGAGGAGACTTGGATTCCTATTGCTCAACATTGGCCAAACCTCTGCAGCAGTTTGAGTACACCAAAGCCATCGAACATATGCTTTCCTCAAAATCTCCTTCTCACTTCTAATTTTGCCTTCTAAGGCAAGTCACTATCGGGTTTTGAGCTTGAGAGCAATTCCAACCAAACCAATCACACACACACACACACACACACCTCATAAACATCATATAGAAGTGATACAAACACTTAAACAACATCTGGAACACTGATTTCTTAGAATCACCAGCCAACTGCTCAAGGTTTTAACCAAGTTGCAGTTGGGATACCATCTTCAGTTCCAGCTTATTTCAAACCATTCCAAGCACTCAGGCACATCACTTGGCACCTAAGGAAGCTATCCACATCATTGGAACCTAGATGTAACACCTCTAACATAAAACACGATCACCAGCTGCAAGAGGTAAGCATGAGCTCTTCTAACTCTATGATTCATGCATTTTTTGCTGCACAATAATTTGGCCATATGTTCATAATCATGCATAGAGTGTTTTCCCTCAATCAATAACTTTGTTTGAATCGTGTATGGAATTTCTGAGCCTTCATGCAAATTTTAGGGTTCTTGAGGTTTCTCTTTGATTTCTTATTCCATGCTTAAAATAAATGAAATTAAAGACCATAAACATGATCGCGAGGTGAAAACGAGCAGATTGATATGTAGATTGCATGATATAATCAAGTATTCAGTGAGATTGGATAGAAAATGCAAATCTGCAGAAACAGAGGGTGACACGTGTTCTTGCCATGTTCTTGGCGCCCTTTTTGAAAATTCAAATATTTGAATTTTGTGATTTTATTTAATTGATTCAAAAATTAATTTCTCTCTGAGTTTTAATGATTTTGAGTTGATTCTTTTTTTAATAATTCACAAAAATGTTAAAATATTTTATTTTACCAAAAAATCCCAAAAATATTATTTATTTCATATATTTGATATTTTTGCAAAAAATTAATGTTTTATTTGTTTTTAACATTTGAAATATTTTTTCTCCCTTGATTTTCCAAACTTAATTGATCTCCAATTATTTTGTGGGTATAAACATGATTTTTCAAACATTAATCCAAGATCACAATTTGTTTTTCACACATGTTTAACAATTTTGATCATTTTAATTGAATTTTTATTCAATTAAAATATACTTTGAAAACAAATTAGGGTTTTGATCAATTCAACCCTCATCAAATACTTTTCAAACACTTTAGGCCTCTAATAGAGTGTAAGACCCATCCCTTTGTAAATAAAAACTTTTTGGGCCTCAGTGCATTGTATAAGTCCCGATACGTTAATGAAATTTTGGCGCGATCGTCATTTTTCAAACAAAACTTTTTGGGCCTCTCCTTGAGTTGTAAGCCCCATCTTTTCATTTATAAAAATAACTTTTGGGCCTCTAATAGAGTGTAAGAGCCAACCCCTTGAAAACCAAAATATTTTTGGGCCTCAGTCATTGTATAAGACCCACTGCGTTTTCAAAAATCTCGGCGCGATCGCCATTTCAAAACGGAAAAACATCTGGGCCTCCCCTCGTGTTATAAGCCACATTTCCTTTTCTTTAATCACCTTTGGGCCTCTTGGTAGAGTGTAAGGCCCAATCCTTTTGTAAATAAACCTTTGGGTCTCTCCTTGAGTTGTAAGCCCCATCTCCTGGTCCAAAAATATTTTGGGCCTCTAATGGAGTGTAAGACCCAACCCCCTTGTACATAAAAACTTTGTGGGCCTCACTTATTGTATAAGTTCCTCTGTATAGTTTACAAAACCAATGTGCAATCATCGTTAAACCTTGGGCCTCTCCTTGAGCTGTAAGCCCCAACAATCTTTTCAAAGCATTTTTTCCTTTGATTTAGCATATAACATTGTTATCAAATTTTTCTTTGTTGAACAACTAACAAAACAGCATGGAAGCTCTACAACCGAGTAAGTGTTTACCCGCTTTCTTTATCCGCTTTCATATATATAATTGTATTCTGGGGTTGCTCACTGTTAGTCTTCTTTCACAAACTTTTATATACTTGTCAGATATCAACTGTGTAGTACTAGTATAGCTATTTAGAGTTTTCCCCGGTAACTACGTCTAGCACTAGGTAAAGCCCTGTTGGTCACTCTTAAATACAAACAAAACTAGATCCCCATAGGATTACCAGACACAGTCTTCCCTCCTCTTGGAGTTAAACAATATGGAGACGTGAAAGGCAGCATTCTCGGTGAACCATTTCTCAGGCTGTCACTTGTAGAAATCGTCAAAAAGACTCTACTCCCTAGAGTTGATCTATTCTCCGCGAATAGCATCTCTTGAGTTTCTTCCAAATTCTCGAACTTTCCTGGCTTGATCTATTCTCTGTGAATAGCATGTCTTGAACTTCTCGGGGTTTGGGGACCCACAGGCTTTCTAAAAGCATCCCCGCCTCCTCTTGGGTGTTGTACAAGGACCCTTCGGCTTCTTAAAAGCTCCCATGTCTTCTCTTGGGATTAGTACAAGGACCCAGAGACCTCTATAGGTATAGGAACAGAACCTAGTCATCAATTTTCTAGAGTTTTGTTTTTGAGTCAAGTGTCAGACCTGTTAATGGGTTGACCTTCATCCCTTAACATACCAGCCTTCTCTTAGGCATCATACAAAGATCATTCACTTATCTGAGAATCGATTTCTCAAAAACACCAGTAGACTTGAATAGTCCTAATACCCTTTGGATTTCCCATTTCCTTAAAGAACAGGAAATAACCCTGATCCTCTTATCAGTACCAAAGCACAACCTTATCTTTAATCGTTCCCTTCATAAGAACTGATTTTCTCTTTTATCCAACATACTGGACCTATCACTAAACTGAAACAGTCGCCAGCACAGTTAGCCTCCTCTTGGGCTTTGTAAAATGATCATCCCCAGTGGAGCTAACCTTTTCAGACTCTCTTGTTGAGTCAAACCTTTTAGCCTCCATCTCAGGCTTCGTACGAGATATAAAACACTCTCTTGTTGAGTATGGAAGACTCTTTTGTTGAGTCAAACCTTTTTAGCCTCCATCTCGGGCTTCGTACGAGATACTAAAACACTCTCTTATTGAGTATAAAAGACTCTCTTGTTGAGTCAAACCTTTTTAGCCTCCATCTCGGGCTTCGTACGAGATACTAAAATACTCTCTTGTTGAGTATAAAAGACTCTCTTGTTGAGTCAAACCTCTTTTAGCCTCCGTCTTGGGCTTCATACAAGACACATAAAAAGACACTCTTGTTGAGTCAATCACCCTTTTAGCCTCCATCTCGGGCTTCGTACAAGACACATAAAAGCACTTTCTTGTTGAGTCAGTCACTTATTAGCACCCTCTTGTTGGGTAAATAGCCTCCTCTTAGGCTTTGTATAAGGAAAATCTCGGTTGAGTCAATTAACCTTTTGGCATCAAATTTGTGCCTTGCTCATAGTATACAAACATTAACAACTCCTTTTCCTTCATCTAATTGCTGTAAGCGGCAAGCCTCTGGATTATTTACATCCACGCCACTGTCCCTCTTTTAGCATGAGAAATTCCTAATGAAAGATGGCATTGCTCTACACTGAGTTAAAATCTTCTCCTTCAGGTTCAAAATCCCCTATAAAGGAAATTATGGCATTTCTAGATTCACATATCCCAGTTAAAGTAATCCTCCTTTATAATCAGTCACTCAACAACTGTGATAAACAGACGAGATGTCTCTCTTTAGAGATAACAAATTCTCTCTCGTCCAAAACCTTTTAGCTTCACATCTTGGGCTTTGAACAAGATACAAATATCACCTTTAGCTTCACGTCTTGGGCTTTGAACAAGACACCAAAACACTTTTCTTTTCTTCCCATAGAATAGGAGGAACTACGATCGCTCTGATTTCCCTGTTTCGTTAAACGGGAATATGTAGGCATAAGATTGGAAAAAATCTTAGTGAGCATACTAATCAAAAACACAAAATCCAACATCTCCACCAAATCAACCCAAAAAGCACCAAGTCTTAACACCTTACCAAAAACATCACAAATAGTCCAGGCACTCTATTTTTAACAAAATAACCTAAGAGAGACCCACAATCTCAATAGCATCTGTAAACCAACAGTCGTCTGTTTAAACTCAGTATGCAAGCAGGGTTAATTGGAGACATCTATTACCCTTCCTTAATCAGCTTCAATAGGATAAAAAATGAATCGAACTGTAGTACCCCAAAGCGATAGTGCTTCGCAACCATGCAAAAATTTGCGCTACAGAAAATTGGCGACTTCACTGGGGACAACGAGATCTTGTCCTCTTCCCATCTCTTAGGTAGAAACCTTAAAAAGGTACTACGGAAGGGCCCAATCTTCTCATTCTTACAATCTTCGGTAGAAAACCCGGAGTTCACAAAATGTCACAGAAATGGCACTCTGCTGGGGAGTCATTGTCTGTATAGGATCATAAGACTAGAGGTCTAGGATAATTAAGACAAATATATATACCGCTTTTCCTAATTGATATTTGTGTTTATTTTTCTGCTAATGGGAATGCGTGTGATGCCGCATGTGGAAAGATTGAGTATACACCTAAGATAGGTGATGGCAATGCGGGTAATCTTGCGGGGAGTGAATCCCAATTAAGAGCCCCCGATCGACCATCAAACTCAATGGAGACTCCCGTTACAGATACATTGCCTATACGACTTCGGTTGTTGAAAGTAGTGTGGTCGAATGGGTTATCTGAGAAGCTGAGGTTTTTAGTAGGCTGCAATCATTTTGTAGTGCGGACGCTATTAGAAATAGTTGTCACGCGATACTACCCTCATTTGAGATCACTCTAGGATGCATCAGCTCGCTGGTGATCCGCTTGCTATTGTCATCCCAAGAGGGGTCAATGATTTTGCGGACAGGTATAAAAAATCACCAGTATAAACCTTTGGGGGGGGGGGGTAGAGCCTTGACTTCATGACACCGACCCTTTGACCCCATGTTTTTTCTATGTTTCTGTGAGCTGTATTCATACATTCATTTGAAAAACATTAAAAAAACAAAGAAAAATCTTCTCTTCTAGTCTCTCTTTTTTCAAATTAAACTAAGACAATGATTGCAAATGTCAGAGAAAGGAGATTGCGCTAATGGATTTTGATAGAAGGAAAACTCATAAGTACACCTTCAAGGTTCCAAAGTTAGAGGATTTAAGAGGTCTGGCGAGAATGATTACCAACCACGAGGCTTTCAGAGCCAAGTATGGAGGACTCCTGTCTCTATTAAGGGTCCATGTGATCGAAGGAATCCTGTCCACATTAATCCAGTTCTACGATCCGGTCTATCACTGTTTCACATTCCCGGATTATCAGCTAGCACCAACGCTGGAGGAATACTCTCACCTGACTAATTTACATATCACTGATCAAGCTCCCTTTTCTGGACTGGAAAAAATTCCAAAGGATCAGACCATTGCAAGAGCAATTTATTTGGATGAGTCAGAGGTCAGGACTCACATGACCGTTAAGGATGGAATCCAAGGTTTACCAGCCAAGTTCTTGGTAGAGAAAGCCCTTTACTTTGCCAGTATAGGAAACATTACTGCTTTCGAAGATATCTTTGTTCTACTCACATATGGGTTATTCCTTTTTCCCAACATAGATAACTTCGTCGATACCAATGCCATTAAGATTTTTCTGATTGGCAACCCTGTACCGACCTTACTCGTAGATGCGTATCATTCGGTATACTTAAGGAATTTATACAGCAGAGGAATGATCACGTGCTGTGTACCCCTGCTTTACAAATGGTTCACTTCCTATTTGCCAAAGTCTGCTGCATTTTGGGATCAAAAGAATACTTTACGTTGGTCACAGAGAATCATGTCTCTTACCAACTCTGACATCGATTGGTACAATCGAATCTATGACGGGATCAGGATCATTGACCGTTGTGAAAATTTCCCAAATGTACCCCTTATAGGAACTAAGGGAGGAATCAACTATCATCCAGTGTTGGTTCGTCGTCAATTTGGATACCCAATGAGGCATGTCCCGCGTAATGCTCATCTGGAAGGTCTTTTCTTTAAGGATGGAGAAAATGAAAGGGCACTAAAGACATAAATAGTGCACCCTTGGAAACACGTTCATAGGAAAGTAAGAGAGTCTCTAGGGAAACCAGACTGTATCTCTATGGAGCCTTATCTCCACTGGGTACAAACTAGAGCTCTCAAGTTGAGGATGCCTTACCCTCGTCAGGAGGTTCTTCCGTTAAGGGACTCTGCCCTTTATTTTATGTCCGAGACAGAAAAACTTCAGGTTACTCTCAGCAAAGTTCAGCAGGAGAAGAGGTCTTGGAGGAACAAGTACCGTATTCTCAATGTGGAGTGTAAGAAAATACAGCAGCTATTAAGAGAAAAGGATGCTCTGATTGAGATTTTAGAGCAACATTCTGTGGAAAATTAGGATAACTAAAGGAGTTTGCTCGCTTCTTTCACTTGGCAAAGGAATGACAACCCGACAACGGCCCAAGAGCCCCGGTCAAAGAAAAGGAAAGCACCAGAACCAGCACCTGAGCTCTCCTCAGAGAGGACTCAGGATCCATTAGTTTAGATTTCCTTTTTTACCATTATGTAAATTACTGTATTTCCATTTCCGCAATCCTTTGAATTCAATAAAACGGGGTTTCCCCACTGTTTGATATTTGCAATCTAGTTGTCAAAGTTTACTTTGAATAAACAAAAACATATATAATTATTGCATATCATTCATCATTCTCGCATCACACATTCTTCTTACCTAAGAATCTCACGTTTGCGTCTCAATTCTAGAGTCAAAGTGTCTCATTCGTACAATAATCGGGCCAATCATCAGAAAAAGATGGATGATCTCGAGGAAGAGAACAGAGAGTTGAGGGAAGAGATCGATACTCTGAAGGGGGATCTGAGAAAGCTTCATAACGACATGCAAGCTCTAGCAGTAGCTCAAATGCAACAACAAAGGACTGTGATCTCAGAGATCACATCAACGCCCATAGTGGAGAAGTTTGGTCCTAGGTACAAAATGCCGAAGGATCGTCCCTGGGGCATGCCTATTAACTATATCCCGGAAGGATATATTCCGCCGATCACTGAAGATCCGGAAACTTCAGCAAGAGCCACTAGGCCTGAAGGTTGCAAACTTCGGGAAAGCGAAGATGCCAGGGGCATGACAGCAACTCCTGAAGGTTACAAACTTCGGGAGACACCGAGAGTCTCGGGCATAATGACTATACCACCGGTTGTGGTACACACTGTCCCGAAAGGACAGATTCCACAGATACCTTCTGATGGAAATGAAAGTATGCTTGACAGAATGAATGAGTTCCAGGAATAGTTCCTGGAAATGCAGAAGGAACTGTAAGCCATTCGCGGTCAGGATTTATTTGGAAAAGACGCCGCAGACCTTTGTTTGGTCCCCAATGTGAAAATTCCGCACAAGTTCCAAGTGCCTGATTTTGAAAAATACAAGGGTAACTCTTGCCCTCAAAGTCATTTAGTGATGTACGCTCGGCGAATGTCAGCTCAGACAAAGAACCAGGAGCTACTGATTCACTACTTTCATGATAGTTTAACCGGTGCCGCACTCAAATGGTACATGGGTTTAAACTGCACTACGATCGGACATTCAGAGATCTTGGTGTTGCTTTCGTCCAACAATATATGTACAACCTGGACATGGCACCGGACAGAGATCAACTCAGATCGATGTTGCAAAAGGACAAGGAGACCTTTAAAGAATACGCTAAGAGATGGCGTGAAATTGCCGCTCAGATTTGTCCACCTCTTGAGGAAAAAGAGATGCCAAAGATCTTATTGAAAACCTTGAGCTCATTTTACTATGACCGAATGGTTGCCAGTGCGCCCAGTGACTTCACCGAAATGGTAGGCATGGGAGTTCGGCTTGAGGAGGCCGTCCGGGAAGGACATTTAGTCAAAGATACTGGATCCTCAAGTAATACAAAAAGATACGGTAGTGCTCTCCCTAAGAAAAAAGAGCAGGATATTGGGAATATCTCTCTCAGAAAGCAAAGGCGACGATATCAACCAGTAGCAGCTGTAACTCCTGCTATTAACCCTGCGCCTGTTCCTACGTATCAACCTCAAGTTGCGCAAAGCCAACCTAATCAACAGCAATATCAGCAAAGGACACAACAACCTCTTCAGCAGGTTCGTCCTCCATACAACAATAACCGTACAACGCAACCACCAGGGTTCGACCCTATACCCATGTTGTACACAGAACTGTTTCCACTTTTACTGGCCAAGGGGCATGTCCAAACTAAGTCTCCTCTTACAGTACCAGAAAATCCACCTTTTTGGTTCAAAGCGGATCAGACTTGTCCTTACCATCAAGGAGGATCAGGGCATAACATAGAAAACTGTCTCAGTTTCAAAATAGATGTGCAAAAGCTTGTCAGGAGTGGAGTCTTATCTTTCAAAGATACAAATCCTAATGTTCTCACGAACCTGCTGCCTTAACATGAGAAAGCTACGATCAATTTGATTGAGGGAGAATCCAATGACAGCTATCAAATTCACGATGTACTCTTATTGAGGACCAATCTGGTCAAGATGCATCACAGATAGAGTGGATATGGCCACGTCCACCTCATAATTATCACCAGTGTGATATCTGCTCTAAAAACAATCAAGGATGTTCTGTGGTGCAATCAGCTCTACAGGAACAATTGGATATCGGGTGGATCCAAGAGCACCGAATTCGGGGGGTCAACATGACTTGTACGAATTCCAACATTATTCAGAGCCATGACATCCGTGCGATGAATGTCAACCTGGTGGAAATGCACTCAAGGCAAAACCAGTATCATAATCTGCCGTGGCACGATTACAGTTCCTGTCTGATTTGCTCGGTAAACAAACAGGGATGCTCTTTCGTACAAGAGGCCCTCCAGCGTCAGATGGATCTTGGATGGATCCAGGACTACCATGATAGAAATCCTTATCAAATCAACATGATCCAAATCTTTGATATTCGTGTGATGAATACCAGCTTGGTGGAGTTACACGCCGAGCAAGTCCAACTCGGTTTTCTCACTTATCACGATTATCTGAGCTGTAAAGGATGTTGTGAGAGTAACCAAGGGTGTGCTCTCGTTCAAAGAACTTTGCAACACTTGTTGAACCACTGGTGGCTTCTAATCTATATGGATGAAGACACGCAACAAATCAATGTGCTTAATGGGAACCCTACTAGGCATCAAAGTTAGGATGTTCGACCTACAAAAACGGACCTAGTGAGGTTACACTGCATTCAAAGCGGACGTGGCCAGGTGCCGCCACATAACTATGAACGCTGTAGAGTTTGCTCAGAAAATAACCAAGGATGTTACCTCGTGCGAGCAGCCCTTCAAGGTCAGTTGGACCGCAAAGAGATTCCCCCATATCCAGTTTCGGGGTCCATTAACTGGACGCCAGACTATTTCCCTGATCAAATCAAAGATGTGGTTGTAATCTCTGATCGCGAGAGGACCAAAGATGTTTGTGCCATCATCCCTCAGCTTGATGAATCAAAGGTTCTTAACCAGGAATTGATTAAAGTTACCTACGACAGTCAGAAAAATCAGAAGGCTCCTGTAGTTATCTATCTACCTAGACCGTTACCGTATGAAACAGCTAAGGCGATCCCTTACAAATACGGTGCAACAATAGTTGAGAATGGAAAGAAAATTCCATTACCCTCCATCGTGAATATTGCAGACATCAATCGAGTAACACGGAGCGGTCGAATCTTCAACCGAGGAGTTGGAGAACCTAACAAAGAAAAGGAACTTCAAACAGAAGTTCCTAATCCACCAGTCGGTCAGTCCAGTGATCTCGACCTTTCGAAAAACAACGATGAGATGCTGAAGCTCATCTAAAGGAATGAATACAACATTGTTGATCAACTATTACAAACTCCTTCAAAGATCTCTGTGCTATCACTTTTCCTCAATTCTGAAGCCCATAGAGAGGCTCTATAGAAAGTCTTAGAACAGACCTTTGTGGAACAAGATGTGTCAATACGACAGTTCGATAGCATCATCTCTAACATCACTTCCTGCAATAACTTAGGATTCAGTGTTGAGGATTTGCCAGAGGAGGGCAAAAGCCACAACATGGCGCACAATATCACAGTTAACTGCCAGGATGATGCTTTAGCCAGCGTACTGGTAGACACAGGATCGGCCATCAACGTTATGCCGAAGTCCACTTTAATGCGACTATCATTCAAAGGATCCACGATGAGGGGTGTAGCGAGTGATTTTGGACGTGGTTCTTAAGCACTACCGCTCTGGGGTACTACAGGTCGATTCATTTTTTATCCTATTAAGCTGACTAAGGAAGGGAAATAGATTTCTCTAATTAACCCTGCTTCCATACTGAGTTTAAACAGATGACTGTTGGTTTACAGATGCGGTTTAGATTGTGGGCCTCTCTCTGCTTATTTTGTTAAGAATGAAATAACGGGACTATTCATGGGGATTTTCGATAGGTATTGGATTTGATGTTTTTAATTAGTGTGCTCGTTAAGATTCTTTTGCAATCTTATGCCTACGTATTTCCGTTTAACGAAACAGGTAAATCAGAGCGATCGTAGTTCCTCCTATTCTAAGGGAAGAAAAAGGTGTTTTGGTGTCTTGTTCAAAGCCCAAGATTGAAGCTAAAGGTGATTTGTATCTTGTTCAAAGCCCAAGATGTGAAGCTAAAGGGTCTATTTGTATCTTGTTCGAAGCCCAAGATATGAAGCTGAAGGGTTTTGACTTTAGAGAGAATTTGTCATCTCTAAAGGGGGATATTTGGTCTGTTTATCACAAATATTGGGGGACTGATTATAAAGGAGAATTACTTTAACTGGGATATGTGAATCCAGCAATGCCATAATTTCCTTTATAGGGGATTTTTAACCTGAAGGAGAAGACTTTAACTCAGGGTAGACCAATGCCATCTTTCTTTAGGAATTTCTCACGCTAAAAGAGGGGCAGTGGCATGGATGTAAATAATCCAGAGGCTTGCCGCTTACAGCAATTAGATGAAGGAAAAGGAGTTGTTGATGTTTGTATACTGTGAGCAAGGTACAGATTTGATGCCAAAAGGTTGATTGACTTAACCGGGGTTTTCCTTATACAAAGCCTAAGATGAGGCTATTGACCCAACAAGAGGGTGTCTTTTATTTGTTGTCTCGTACGAAGCCCGAGATAGAGGATAAAAGGGTTGACTCATCAAGAGAGTACTAACAAGTGACTTACTCAACGAGAGAGTGTTTTTATGTGTCTTGTACGAAGCCCAAGACGGAGGCTAAATGGTTTGACTCAACAAGAGAGTCTTATATACTTAACAAGAGAGTGATTTTTTTATCTCGTACGAAGCCCGAGATGGAGGCTGAAAGGGTTTGACTCAACAAGAGAGTCTTTTATACTCAACAAGAGAGTGTTTTGTATCTCGTACGAAGCCCGAGATGGAGGCCAAAAGTGTTTGACTCAACAAGAGAGTCTTTTATACTCAACAAGAGAGTGTTTTGTATCTCGTACGAAACCCGAGATAGAGGCTAAAGGGAGATTGACTCAATAAGAGAGTCTTTTACACTCAACAAGAGAGTGTTTTAGTATCTCGTACGAAGCCCGAGATAGAGGCTAAAGGGGAAGTGACTCAACAAGAGAACAAGAGAGTGTTTAAGTATCTCGTACGAAGCCCGAGATAGAGGCGAAAAGGGTGACTCAACAAGAGAGTCTGAAAAGGTTAGCTCCACTGGGGAGAATCATTATACGAAGCCCAAGAGGAGTCTGACTTCGCTGAGGAAGGATCATTATACAAAGCCTAAGAGGAGGCTACATATGCTGTGACTGTTTCAGTTTAGTGACAGGTCCAGTATGTTGGACAAAAGAGAAAACCAGTTCTTATGAAGGAAAGATTAATAGTATTGTTGTGCTTTGGTACTGATCCGGGTTTTTTCCTGTTCTTTAAGGAAATAGGAAACCCAAAGGGTATTAAGACTCTCCAAGTCTACTAGTGTTTTGAGAAATCGATTCTCGGATAAGTGAGTGATCTTTGTATAATGCCCAAGAGAAGGCTGGTATGTTAAGGATGAAGGTCAACCCATTAACTGGTCTGACACTTGACTCAGAAAAACATCTCTAGCCAATTGATGACTAGGTTCTGTTCCTATACCTGTAGAGGTCTCTGGATCCTTGTACTAAGCCCAAGAAAAGGCATGAGAGCTTTTAAGAAGCCGAAGGGTCCTTGTACAACGCCCAAGAGGAGGCGGGGATGCTTTTAGGAAGCCTGTGGGTCCCCAAACCCTGAGAAGTTCAAGACATACTATTCACCGAGAATAGATCAAGCCAGGAAAGTCTGAGAATTTGGAAGAAACTCAAGAGATGCTATTCACGGAGAATAGATCAACTCTGGGGAGTAGAGTCTCTTTGACAATTTCTAAGAGTGACAGTCTGAGAAAGGGTTCACCGAGAATGCTGCCTTTCACGTGTCCATATTGTTTAACCCCAAGAGGAGGGAAGGCTGTATCTGGTAATCCTATGGGGATCTAGTTTTGTTTATATTTAAGAGTGACCAACAGGCTTTACCTAGTTCTAGACGTAGTTGTCGGGGAAAAATCTAAATAGTTATACTAGTATTACACAGTTGATATTTGACGAGTATATAAAAGTTTGTGAAAGAAGACTTACAGTGAGCAGCCCCACAATACAGTTATATATATATATGAAAGCGGATAAAGAAAGCGGGTAAACACTTACTCGGTTGTAGAGCTTCCATGCTGTTTTGTTAGTTGTTCAACAAAGAAAGCTTTGATAACAATATTATATTTAAAATCAAAGGAGAAAGTGCTTTGAAAAGATTGTTGGGGCTTACATCTCAAGGAGAGGCCCAAGGTTTTATCAGTGATTGCACTGTTGTTTTGAAATTGAGGCCCAAGAAAAGGTTTTCTGTACAAAGGGATGGGTCTTACACTCTCTCAAGAGGCCCAAAGGTGTTTTAAAGAAAAGATGTGGGGCTTATAACACGAGGGTAGGCCCAGGGTTTTGTTTTGAAATGGCGGTCGCGCCGAGATTTTGAAAATACAGTGGGACTTATACAATGACTGAGGCCCAAAAAGTGGTGTATTTACAAAGGGAGGTTGGGTCTTACACTCTAATAGAGGCCCAAAGTGTTTTTGTACTAGTGATGGGGCTTACAACTCAAGGAGATGCCCATGGGTTTGATTTTGAACTGGCGATCGCGCCGAGATTTCCTTTTTAACGCAGAGGGACTTATATAATATCTGAGGCCCAAAAAGGTTTTGGTTAAAAGGGGATTGGGTCTTACACTCTATTAGAGGCCCAAAGAGTTTTAAAGAAAAGAAATGGGTCTTATAACACGAGGGTAGGCCCAGATGATTTTTGTTTGAAAACGACGATCGCACCGAGGTTTTTGAAAACACAGTGGATCTTATACAACATCTGAGGCCCAAATTATTTTGGTTTCAAAGAAGGGTTGGGTCTTACACTCTATTAGAGGCCCAAAAGTGTTTGAAAAAGATTTGTTAGGGTGAAAATCAAAGAAACCCCAATTTCAAAGGCATTTTTCAAAGAAAAATCAAGTAAAAAATGATAAAAATATCAAATAAAATCATTAATCATGTTATAAACAATGATTAAGGTTTATGAAAAAGTATTTTATCCACATGAATATTTAAAATCATTTTGGTTTTAAAAATCAAGAAAAATAAATCTTTTTAAAAGCATTTAAAACAATTTAAAACAATATTTTTGAATATATTAAAAATATATCAAATGATAATATTTTTTTGTGATTTTTTGTGGATTAAAATATTATGGAGTATGAATAAGAAGTGTGTAAAACAAAATTGGAAAACGATGATTTTTGCTATGTAAAAGAATTGGTTGAGTTTTTGAAAATAAAATAAGAAAAAGAGGAAAGATGTCACAACATCACATTCTGTTAGTTCTTGTGTTGGCTGGAATTTTGGTAAAACAAAGTTGAACAATGTGATGTCATATGTCTAATGTCATAACATTGGTTCTTATCATTAGCTCTTGCAGGGTTGGAAGTTTTGTATGCTGATGTTATAAGTGATGTCTTGACATCACTATACCAGAACGCCAGTTTGTGATGTTGCTCGTGTTAGGATGCGTTGTTGTTAGTGAGATTTTCTGCTAAGAGATAGAGAGATTGCAGGAGAATTTATTGGAGAAGATTTATTCTGATACAATTAATTCTGCATATCTTGTGGAGAATAGTTTGTTACTATTTTTGTGCAAATAGACATGGAGAATTGTTCCTATTTGTGTGGAGAAGATCTTGCAGCTGAATTAAAAAGTGAAAATTTAAAAGATACATAATATCCTGGAAATATTATGTGGAGCTGATTTAAAGGTGTGGAAGATTAAAGATAAAATCTAGCAAAGATTGCGTATTTAAAATTGAAGATTTGATTGAAGATTTAATTGAAGATCTATTGAAGAGCAGAATCTGTTGGAGATTTGTAGCAGAAGATTTGATATGATTTGAAGGCCCAAATCCAGTTGGGATTACATTATAAATAGAATGCTTGTAACCTAGAATTGGCAGGGGTCAAAGATGTAGATCATTAGGGCCTTGTCTAAGTGAACCACTCGGGTTGTGAGATGGTCACTGTGTTTAACTCAGAAACCTGTAGGTAATGAGTTTGGTATTGTTCTTAGAGGAAGCTTTGAAGCAACTCCAAAGGGTGTCATGGAAGGGTGTCTTCTATGGTTGTACAGTTGTTGGTAATCGAGTTGTTGATGCAGTAACGGTGTAGTTGACTACTAGACATCATTGTGATGATAGGAAGTGAGATGGAGTCTCTTACCTAGGGAGGACTTAGGTAGAAGGGTCATTGGGTAGTGATTGAATTAGGTAGATTGTCAACTGGTCTGTTGAGTCTGTAATTTGATACTACTAATAGTGGACTTCCTTTCGGGCTTAGTATGCCCCCAGATGTAGGTTGTTGAACCGAACTAGGTGAACAATTTTTGGTGTTATTTACTGTTTCTATTATTGCCTTGTTCAGCAGATTGCGATGTTGTGACATTGCAAAAGACATCACACATCTGTACTTGAATTTCAATTGGTATCAGAGCAGGCATCGTGTCTGTTTCTGGATGAGATCTAGGGAAGATACTTTCTGGTTCATGAGCAAGGAAGATAGTTTTGCTGTGTTATGGACTTGGTCAGCTCATATAGTTGTTTGTGTGATCCCTTTGAGTGAAGGATGGACTATTCATGGTAGAATATTGTTGGCACGTGGTGTGCAAGGATTTTTGGATAGTGCCTGAAAGTTGTTGAGGAGTAGTTCCGCTGCATGGTACCCTGGTTGATTTTTGTATCTCTGGTAGTGAGATTCCATGATTGATTCTCTTGGAAAGCCATTAGGGTTTGGTCTCCTCAGCAGGATATTCTCTGCAGGACAGCTTCAAAGATTCTGGAGGATTGAGTGATCAAAAGGTGAATGGATCTTATGACATGGATGTTTCAGTTCAAATCAAACACTGAAGATCGATCTGTCCAGAACAGTGATTTCTTAAGGTAAAAGAAGAGGGTAGAGCCAAAGCATAAGAGTATCACTGTCAAATCTTTCATGCGGGAGTGAAGATCTTGATTAGTCATCTCTTAAGCTTATTGGTGGTTTCATCAAGAAAGAAGCTGAGCTTATATGTCAGTGTCTCGACATCGTGCTTCACATTAGCAGTTTTTGATAAATGCTAAGTCAAACACCTATTAGACTGTAGCTATTTTGAAGGATCACTGAAGCTATGAAGTTGAACAACTTTTGAGTTGCTTCCAAGAGTTTGTGTGCAGTAGCAGGGTAATTCAGTCGGTGGACAATTGAGCTCATTCTGTTTTGTGCCTTGAAGGATTCAAAGTAGCAGATTGTCTATAAAAGGATGGCAGTTATTACTCTTTGATTAGGAGATATGTCAGAACTGATGTTGAAACATCATTTCAGGTCTTTGCTTTCTCAGCCAAAGGAAGTTAGGGGTGTTCATGATGAAGTATCAGGTGAAGCCACTTGCCTAATCTGAAGTGATCAATGGTGTGGATTAGCAAAAGAAGGATCAACTAGTGCCTCAAGTCTGCAGGAAAAGGATGTCAGACCAGATCAAATGGTGGTTCTTGTGATAAATAGTTGGACAATTGTTGAGGTCTTGCATTCAACTAACGACAATATACATTGACGGGAGACTATGTATATGTCTGAGGTAATAGTGCAGGACTGCAGAAGGATTGATAATTTACTTTTCTCTATGTGGCTGTTTTGGAAGTATTTTCAAGGGTTAAGCACTTGGAAGTTGAATCAACTGGTGGGGTTGACTGGTGTCTATGGAGTTTCATCCAAATTGTCTGGGAACCGTTTGGATTATGAGAGGCAGATTGATTATGGAATGTTGATGACATCCAACATCTCAAGTCACACAAGTTGCTGGCTTTAAGGCTGAAAGATATGAAGACATCACATCATGATGGTTACAGCTTGGATCAGGTTAGAGCATGGTGTTTGCTCTGGTTGTGAAGGTAGAGAATAAGTGGCAGTTATCTCTGGCTCTCTACTGACGGCTCTACTAAGGGAAGTGACTTTCTTTAGTATTGCTATGGGGTAGTCTTGGACTACTTATTATCTGAAGATTCAGATGTGGCAGGTTTGAAGTCTTTGGAGGTTTTAAGTAGGATGGAGGTTGTCTACTCATACTTGATTGTTGAATCAAGTCTATGAGAGCATGGAAATCTGTTTCTGCAAAAGGAAGAGGTTCTTCTGAGTGGCAGAAGGTAGAGCTGAATTCAACAGTTAGATGTTCTGACATCTAGCTTAACATCAGGAGTCTCAGCTGGTGATGTGGCACATCAGTGAATGATAGAGTGATCTACAAAGGTGAAAAATAGGATGCTTCAAAAATATCGTTCTCATGGCAGTTTGCGGGAGCTGCAGGAAGGAGAAGATGTTACATGACCATGGCTTAGGGAGTCTAAGTGTGTTTGCTTTTGAGCAAGTGGAACATGTGACTTAAAGATCAATTTTCCTTGATGGATCAAGATATCTTTGTGAGAGTTCTGACAAACGTGAGGATTCATAAATGAGGTGATCAAACTGTGGTATTTGGTTGAACTCAGAAGTGGATTCTAAGAATCAAGATAATCAGAGTGTGGCAGCTGGTTATTATTGAGGAGTGTCTTGGAACAAGCTACTCTTGGGCAGAAGGGTGATGAGTTGAAGACTCAAGGAGATTATTCTTCTTGAAGGTGGATGAGAAGTTAATTCTCTAGTTCTTTGGATTACTATGCAATAGTAAGTCTAGTTGGTGGAGCATATCAAGAATCATGGTGATGATATCTTGGTGGGTGGCAAATGTTCTAACTTATGTTGGGACAGTATCTGGTTGAATATCCTTGGTGAAGGAAGATTTTGCTCTGGTTCAGGAGCTTGGTGCATACATTATGCCTAAGGAGCGTCTACATAGTCATACGGGAGAATGATGAAGTAGAAGGTCTGCCTTGGATGGAGAATGTAGAGAAGACTGAAGTAGATCAGGTATTAATTGATTGGAAGTCTGAAGATGAAGAGTATGATAGGGAATGACTGCCTTTGGAGAAAGGGATAATGGTACCAAAATGCATGTGCTCAGCAAGTGTGCTCAAATGTTCATCTTCATCTAGAGCATTAGTTAACCATGACTGAGGGAGTACTTGTCTATGGATTTTGCTGCAAAGGTACATATATTGTGAAGATTGTATGCTGATCAAGATTGTGAATATTGGTTAAATCTTATGAGGATATAATGTCAGATAACGTGTTATGACATTAGGCTGTTGGGTGACATATTGGTGTGGACATGAACGAATCTAGCCATGTGAAGCTAAGTGTTTGAATCATATGCGCACATGCTTCTGAGGAGAAGTCTGAAGGACAACTTTGGTTGTGTATGGGAGAATTTATTTTCTCTCTGCAGTTTTTGGAAGAGCTTTGTGAGGGTCCTTATTGATGGGAGGTGTCACACTTGTCTTGGTGTGTGAGTTCAGTGGAAGGCATTGTCTGGTATTTCCAAATGTTATGATCAAGGAGTTCATTGTGATCATTCTTGTGGATATTACAGAGAGAAGTTGATCAACTTGGCAAGATGTGAGTTTTGGAGCATGAGAAGATAACAAACCAAGAGGGTATCATGTGAGTTTTGGTATTTGGATTGTTTGAGGATTAAGCATTAAGTGAATGCGTTCAGCAGGTGTGTTGAATAGAGGGTGCGCTCTTGAAGACATGAAGATGAGTCTTATGTTTTCCATTCATTTAAGGTGTTCTTCTTGCAAAGGAGCACTGGTTATCTTCGATAGGGAGAGTTGATCTTTTGTTGAAGAAGTTGTTTATCCAGATTGTAATGACAGACAAGATGTCGTGACATTGTGTTACTGGTGAAGTTCATGGTGTACTTGACAGTTTAGACCTGGTTCTATAGATTTGTGTGTCAATGGATTGAATCAGAAGTATACATTTACACCAATGTTTTTAAATTTTTGGCCATAAAGGGGGAGAGAATGTACAGTAGTAGCTGCTGAGTCTGGATTTTGTTCTGAGTATATTGGTTGGATGATTCAGAGTTTGATTTTGGAATTTCTTTTGTGCTTGCTGCGATGTTCAGAGTTTGTCCAATTGTGGCTAAAAAGGGGGAGAGTTAGAATAGTTGTTGCCAAGGTGTAGTTGTGAAGCCTTTTCTGATATGGTGCAGCAGCTGAGGGGGAGAGTGTATGAATAGCTGTGAGCTGGTTCTTGGTTTGAGGGGGAGTTTGCCCTATGCTGAGGTGAAAGTGAGTTTATGCAGCTTGTTGGTTTTTGTTGCTGCTGGTTAGTGAGTTTGTGCAGCTTGTTGAAGAGGTGCTGCTGGGTTCTAGGATGATGGCAGAGTTTGTTTTAGCCAAAATTAGCCAAAGGGGGAGATTATTAGTTCTTGTGTTGGCTGGAATTTTGGTAAAACAAAGTTGAACAATGTGATGTCATATGTCTAATGTCATAACATTGGTTCTTATCATTAGCTGTTGCAGGGTTGGAAGTTTTGTATGCTGATGTTATAAGTGATGTCTTGACATCACTATACCAGAACGTCAGTTTGTGATGTTGCTCGTGTTAGGATGCGTTGTTGTTAGTGAGATTTTCTGCTAAGAGATAGAGAGATTACTGGCGAATTTATTGGAGAAGATTTATTCTGATACAATTAATTCTGCATATCTTGTGGAGAATAGTTTGTTACTATTTTTGTGCAAATAGACATGGAGAATTGTTCCTATTTGTGTGGAGAAGATCTTTCAGCTGAATTAAAAAGTGAAGATTTAAAAGATACATAATATCCTGGAAATATTATGTGGAGCTGATCTAAAGGTGTGGAAGATTAAAGATAAAATCTAGCAAAGATTGCGTATATAAAATTGAAGATTTGATTGAAGATTTAATTGAAGATCTATTGAAGAGCAGAATCTGTTGGAGATTTGTAGCAGAAGTTTTGATATGATTTAAAGGCCCAAATCCAGTTGGGATTACATTATAAATAGAATGCTTGTAACCTAGAATTGGCAGGGGTCAAAGATGTAGATCATTAGGGCCTTGTCTAAGTGAACCACTCGGGTTGTGAGATGGTCACTGTGTTTAACTCAGAAACCTGTAGGTAATGAGTTTGGTATTGTTCTTAGAGGAAGCTTTGAAGCAACTCCAAAGGGTGTCATGGAAGGGTGTCTTCTATGGTTGTACAGTTGTTGGTAATCGAGTTGTTGATGCAGTAACGGTGTAGTTGACTGCTAGACATCATTGTGATGATAGGAAGTGAGATGGAGTCTCTTACCTAGGGAGGACTTAGGTAGAAGGGTCATTGGGTAGTGATTGAATTAGGTAGATTGTCAACTGGTCTGTTGAGTCTGTAATTTGATACTACTAATAGTGGACTTCCTTCCTGGCTTAGTATGCCCCCAGATGTAGGTTGTTGAACCGAACTAGGTGAACAATTTTTGGTGTTATTTATTGTTTCTATTATTGCCTTGTTCAGCAGATTGCGATGTTGTGACATTGCACAAAGACATCACACATCTGTACCTGAATTTCAATTGGTATCAGAGCAGGCATCCTGTCTGTTTCTGGATGACATCTAGGGAAGATACTTTCTGGTTCATGAGCAAGGAAGATAGTTTTGCTGTGTTATGGACTTGGTCACCTCATATAGTTGTTTATGTGATCCCTTTGAGTGAAGGATGGACTATTCATGGTAGAATATTGTTGGCACGTGGTGTGCAAGGATTTTTGGATAGTGCCTGAAGGTTGTTGAGGAGTAGTTCCGCTGCATGGTACCCTGGTTGATTTTTGTATCTCTGGTAGTGAGATTCCATGATTGATTCTCTTGGAAAGCCATTAGGGTTTGGTCTCCTCAGCAGGATATTCTCTGCAGGACAGCTTCAAAGATTCTGGAGGATTGAGTGATCAAAAGGTGAATGGATCTTATGACATGGATGTTTCAGTTCAAATCAAACATTGAAGATCGATCTGTCCGGAACAGTGATTTCTTATGGTAAAAGAAGAGGGTAGAGCCAAAGCATAAGAGTATCACTGTCAAATCTTTCATGCGGGAGTGAAGATCTTGATTAGTCATCTCTTAAGCTTATTGGTGGTTTCATCAAGAAAGAAGCTAGGCTTATATGTCAGCGTCTCGACATCGTGCTTCACATTAGCAGTTTTTGATAAATGCTAAGTCAAAGACCTATTAGACTGTAGCTGTTTTGAAGGATCACTAAAGCTATGAAGTTGGACAACTTTTGAGTTGCTTCCAAGAGTTTGTGTGCAGTAGTAGGGTAATTCAGCCGGTGGACAATTGAGCTCATTCTGTTTTGTGCCTTGAAGGATTCAAAGTAGCAGATTGTCTATAAAAGGATGGCAGTTATTACTCTTTGATTAGGAGATATGTCAGAACTGATGTTGAAACATCATTTCAGGTCTTTGCTTTCTCAGCCAAAGGAAGTTAGGGGTGTTCATGATGAAGTATCAGGTGAAGCCACTTGCCTAATCTGAAGTGATCAATGGTGTGGATTAGCAAAAGAAGGATCAACTAGTGCCTCAAGTCTGTAGGAAAAGGATGTCAGACCAGATCAAATGGTGGTTCTTGTGATAAATAGGTGGACAATTGTTGAGGTCTTGTTTTCAACTAACGACAATATACATTGACGGGAGACTATGTATATGTCTGAGGTAATAGTGCAGGACTGCAGAAGGATTGAGAATTTACTTTTCTCTATGTGGCTGTTTTGGAAGTATTTTCAAGGGTTAAGCACTTGGAAGTTGAATCAACTGGTGGGGTTGACTGGTGTCTATGGAGTTTCATCCAAATTGTCTGGGAACCGTTTGGATTATGAGAGGCAGATTGATTATGGAATGTTGATGACATCCAACATCTCAAGTCACACAAGTTGTTGGCTTTAAGGCTGAAAGATATGAAGACATCACATCATGATGGTTACAGCTTGGATCAGGTTAGAGCATGGTGTTTGCTCTGGTTGTGAAGGTAGAGGATAAGTGGCAGTTATCTCTGGCTCTTTACTGACGGCTCTACTAAGGGAAGTGACTTTCTTTAGTATTGTTATGGGGTAGTCTTGGACTACTTATTATCTGAAGATTCAGATGTGGCAGGTTTGAAGTCTTTGGAGGTTCTAAGCAGGATGGAGGTTGTCTACTCATACTTGATTGTTGAATCAAGTCTATGAGAGCATGGAAATCTGTTTCTGCAAAGGGAAGAGGTTCTTCTGAGTGGCAGAAGGTAGAGCTGAATTCAACAGTTAGATGTTCTGACATCTAGCTTAACATCAGGAGTCTCAGCTGGTGATGTGGCACATCAGTGAATGATAGAGTGATCTACAGAGGTGAAAAATAGGATGCTTCAAAAAGATCATTCTCATGGCAGTTCGCGGGAGCTGCAGGAAGGAGAAGATGTTACATGACCATGGCCTAGGGAGTCTAAGTGTGTTTGCTTTTGAGCAAGTGGAACATGTGACTTGAAGATCAATTTTCCTTGATGGATCAAGATATCTTTGTGAAAATTCTGACAAACGTGAGGATTCATAAATGAGGTGATCAAACTGTGGTATTTGGTTGATCTCAGAAGTGGATTCGAAGAATCAAGATAATCAGAGTGTGGCAGCTGGTTATTATTGAGGAGTGTCTTGGAACAAGCTACTCTTGGGCAGAAGGGTGATGAGTTGAAGACTCAAGGAGATTTTTCTTCTTGAAGGTGGATGAGAAGTTAATTCTCTAGTTCTTTGGATTACTATGCAATAGTAAGTCTAGTTGGTGGAGCATATCAAGAATCATGGTGATGATATCTTGGTGGGTGGCAAATGTTCTAACTTATGTCGGGACAGTATCTGGTTGAATATCCTTGGTGAAGGAAGATTTTGCTCTGGTTCAGGAGCTTGGTGCATACATTATGCCTAAGGAGCGTCTACATAGTCATACGGGAGAATGATGAAGTAGAAGGTCTGCCTTGGATGGAGAATGTAGAGAAGACTGAAGTAGATCAGGTATTAATTGATTGGAAGTCTGAAGATGAAGAGTATGATAGGGAATGACTGCCTTTGGAGAAAGGGATAATGGTACCAAAATGCATGTGCTCAGCAAGTGTGCTCAAATGTTCATCTTCATCTAGAGCATTAGTTAACCATGACTGAGGGAGTACTTGTCTATGGATTTTGGTGCAAAGGTACATATATTGTGAAGATTGTATGCTGATCAAGATTGTGAATATTGGTTAAATCTTATGAGGATATAATGTCAGATAACGTGTTATGACATTAGGCTGTTGGGTGACATATTGGTGTGGACATGAACGGCTCTAGCCATGTGAAGCTAAGTGTTTGAATCATATGCGCACATGCTTCTGAGGAGAAGTCTGAAGGACACCTTTGGTTGTGTATGGGAGAATTTATTTTCTCTCTGCAGTTTTTGGAAGAGCTTTGTGAGGGTCCTTATTGATGGGAGGTGTCACACTTGTCTTGGTGTGTGAGTTCAGTGGAAGGCATTGTCTGGTTTTTCCAAATGTTATGATCAAGGAGTTCATTGTGATCATTCCTGTGGATATTACAGAGAGAAGTTGATCAGCTTGGCAAGATGTGAGTTTTGGAGCATGAGAAGATAAAAAACTAAGAGGGTATCATGTGAGTTTTGGTATTTGGATTGTTTGAGGATTAAGCATTAAGTGAATGCGTTCAGCAGGTGTGTTGAACAGAGGGTGCGCTCTTGAAGACATGAAGATGAGTCTTATGTTTTCCATTCATTTAAGGTGTTCTTCTTGCAAAGGAGCACTGGTTATCTTCGATAGGGAGAGTTGATCTTTTGTTGAAGAAGTTGTTTATCCAGATTGTAATGTCAGACAAGATGTCGTGACATTGTGTTACTGGTGAAGTTCATGGTGTACTTGACAGTTTAGACCTGGTTCTATAGATTTGTGTGTCAATGGATTGAATCAGAAGTATACATTTACACCAATGTTTGTAAATTTTTGGCCATAAAGGGGAGAGAATGTACAGTAGTAGCTGTTGAGTCTGGATTTTGTTCTGAGTATATTGGTTGGATGATTCAGAGTTTGATTTTGGAATTTCTTTTGTGCTTACTGCGATGTTCAGAGTTTGTCCAATTGTGGCTAAAAAGGGGGAGAGTTAGCATAGTTGTTGCCAAGGTGTGGTTGTGAAGCCTTTTCTGATATGGTGCAGCAGCTGAGGGGGAGAGTGTATGAACAGCTGTGAGCTGGTTCTTGGTTTGAGGGGGAATTTGCCCTATGCTGAGGTGAAAGTGAGTTTATGCAGCTTGTTGGTTTTTGTTGCTGCTGGTTAGTGAGTTTGTGCAGCTTGTTGAAGAGGTGCTGCTGGGTTCTAGGATGATGGCAGAGTTTGTTTTAGCCAAAATTAGCCAAAGGGGGAGATTGTTAGTTCTTGTGTTGGCTGGAATTTTGGTAAAACAAAGTTGAACAATGTGATGTCATATGTCTAATGTCATAACATTGGTTCTTATCATTAGCTGTTGCAGGGTTGGAAGTTTTGTATGCTGATGTTATAAGTGATGTCTTGACATCACTATACCAGAACGTCAGGTTGTGATGTTGCTCGTGTTAGGATGCGTTGTTGTTAGTGAGATTTTCTGCTAAGAGATAGAGAGATTGCAGGCGAATTTATTGGAGAAGATTTATTCTGATACAATTAATTCTGCATATCTTGTGGAGAATAGTTTGTTACTATTTTTGTGCAAATAGACATGGAGAATTGTTCCTATTTGTGTGGAGAAGATCTTGCAGCTGAATTAAAAAGTGAAGATTTAAAAGATACATAATATCCTGGAAATATTATGTGGAGCTGATTTAAAGGTGTGGAAGATTAAAAGATAAAATCTAGCAAAGATTGCGTATTTAAAATTGAAGATTTGATTGAAGATTTAATTGAAGATCTATTGAAGAGCAGAATCTTTGGAGATTTGTAGCAGAAGTTTTGATATGATTTGAAGGCCCAAATCCAGTTGGGATTACATTATAAATAGAATGCTTGTAACCTAGAATTGGCAGGAGTCAAAGATGTAGATCATTAGGGCCTTGTCTAAGTGAACCACTCGGGTTGTGAGATGGTCACTGTGTTTAAATCAGAAACCTGTAGGTAATGAGTTTGGTATTGTTCTTGGAGGAAGCGTTGAAGCAACTCCAAAGGGTGTCATGGAAGGGTGTCTTCTATGGTTGTACAGTTGTTGGTAATCGAGTTGTTGATGCAGTAACGGTGTAGTTGACTGCTACACATCATTGTGATGATAAGAAGTGAGATGGAGTCTCTTACCTAGGGAGGACTTAGGTAGAAGGGTCATTGGGTACTGATTGAATTAGGTAGATTGTCAACTGGTCTGTTGAGTCTGTAATTTGATACTACTAATAGTGGACTTCCTTCCTGGCTTGGTATGCCCCTAGATGTAGGTTGTTGAACCGAACTAGGTGAACAATTCTTGGTGTTATTTACTGTTTCTATTATTGCCTTGTTCAGCAGATTGCGATGTTGTGACATTGCACAAAGACATCACACATCTGTACCAGAATTTCAATTGGTATCAGAGCAGACATCCTGTCTGTTTCTAGATGAGATCTAGGGAAGATACTTTCTAGTTCATGAGCAAGGAAGATAGTTTTGCTGTGTTATGGACTTGGTCAGCTCATATAGTTGTTTGTGTGATCCCTTTGAGTGAAGGATGGACTATTCATGGTAGAATATTGTTGGCACGTGGTGTGCAAGGATTTTTGGATAGTGCCTGAAGGTTGTTGAGGAGTAGTTCCACTGCATGGTACCCTGGTTGATTTTTGTATCTCTGGTAGTGAGATTCCATGATTGATTCTCTTGGAAAGCCATTAGAGTTTGGTCTCCTCAACAGGATATTCTCTGCAGGACAGCTTCAAAGATTCTGGAGGATTGAGTGATCAAAAGGTGAATGGATCTTATGACATGGATGTTTTAGTTCAAATCAAACATTGAAGATCGATCTGTCCAGAATAGTGATTTCTTATGGTAAAAGAAGAGGGTAGAGCGAAAGCATAAGAGTATCACTGTCAAATCTTTCATGCGGGAGTGAAGATCTTGATTAGTCATCTCTTAAGCTTATTGGTGGTTTCATCAAGAAAGAAGCTGAGCTTATATGTCAGCGTCTCGACATCGTGCTTCACATTAGCAGTTTTTGATAAATGCTAAGTCAAAGACTTATTAGACTGTAGCTGTTTTGAAGGATCACTGAAGCTATGAAGTTGAACAACTTTTGAGTTGCTTCCAAGAGTTTGTGTGCAGTAGCAGGGTAATTCAGCCGGTGGACAATTGAGCTCATTCTGTTTTGTGCCTTGAAGGATTCAAAGTAGCAGATTGTCTATAAAAGGATGGCAGTTATTACTCTTTGATTAGGAGATATGTCAGAAATGATGTTGAAACATCATTTCAGGTCTTTGCTTTCTCAGCCAAAGGAAGTTAGGGGTATTCATGATGAAGTATCAGGTGAAGCCACTTGCCTAATCTGAAGTGATCAGTGGTGTGGATTAGCAAAAGAAGGATCAACTAGTGCCTCAAGTCTGCAGGAAAAGGATGTCAGACTAGAGCAAATGGTGGTTCTTGTGATAAATAGCTGGACAATTGTTGAGGTCTTGCATTCAACTAACGACAATATACATTGACGGGAGACTATGTATATGTCTGAGGTAATAGTGCAGGACTGCAGAAGGATTGAGAATTTACTTTTCTCTATGTGGCTGTTTTGGAAGTATTTTCAAGGGTTAAGCACTTGGAAGTTGAATCAACTGGTGGGGTTGACTGGTGTCTATGGAGTTTCATCCAAATTGTCTGGGAACCGTTTGGATTATGAGAGGCAGATTGATTATGGAATGTTGATGACATCCAACATCTCAAGTCACACAAGTTGCTGGCTTTAAGGCTGAAAGATATGAAGACATCACATCATGATGGTTACAGCTTGGATCAGGTTAGAGCATGGTGTTTGCTCTGGTTGTGAAGGTAGAGGATAAGTGGCAGTTATCTCTGGCTCTTTACTGACGGCTCTACTAAGGGAAGTGACTTTCTTTAGTATTGCTATGGGGTAGTCTTGGACTACTTATTATCTGAAGATTTAGATGTGGCAGGTTTGAAGTCTTTGGAGGTTCTAAGCAGGATGGAGGTTGTCTACTCATACTTGATTGTTGAATCAAGTCTATGAGAGCATGGAAATCTGTTTCTGCAAAGGGAAGAGGTTCTTCTGAGTGGCAGAAGGTAGAGCTGAATTCAACAGTTAGATGTTCTGACATCTAGCTTAACATCAGGAGTCTCAGCTCGTAATGTGGCACATCAGTGAATGATAGAGTGATCTACAGAGGTGAAAAATAGGATGCTTCAAAAAGATCGTTCTCATGGCAGTTTGCGGGAGCTGCATGAAGGAGAAGATGTTACATGACCATGGCTTAGGGAGTCTAAGTGTGTTTGCTTTTGAGCAAGTGGAACATGTGACTTGAAGATCAATTTTCCTTGATGGATCAAGATATCTTTGTGAGAGTTCTGACAAACGTGAGGATTCATAAATGAGGTGATCAAACTGTGGTATTTGGTTGATCTCAGAAGTGGATTTGTAGAATCAAGATAATCAGAGTGTGGCAGCTGGTTATTATTGAGGAGTGTCTTGGAACAAGTTACTCTTGGGCAGAAGGGTGATGAGTTGAAGACTCAAGGAGATTATTCTTCTTGAAGGTGGATGAGAAGTTAATTCTCTAGTTCTTTGGATTACTATGCAATAGTAAGTCTAGTTGGTGGAGCATATCAAGAATCATGGTGATGATATCTTAGTGGGTGGCAAATGTTCTAACTTATGTTGGGATAGTATCTGGTTGAATATCCTTGGTGAAGGAAGATTTTGCTCTGGTTCAGGAGCTTGGTGCATACATTATGCCTAAGGAGCATCTACATAGTCATACGGGAGAATGATGAAGTAGAAGGTCTGCCTTGGATGGAGAATGTAGAGAGGACTGAAGTAGATCAGGTATTAATTGATTGGAAGTCTGAAGATGAAGAGTATGATAGGGAATGACTGCCTTTGGAGAAAGGGATAATGGTACCAAAATGCATGTGCTCAGCAAGGGTGCTCAAATGTTCATCTTCATCTAGAGCATTAGTTAACCATGACTGAGGGAGTACTTGTCTATGGATTTTGCTGCAAAGGTACATATATTGTGAAGATTGTATGCTGATCAAGATTGTGAATATTGGTTAAATCTTATGAGGATATAATGTCAGATAACGTGTTATGACATTAGGCTGTTGGGTGACATATTGGTGTAGACATGAACGGCTCTAGCCATGTGAAGCTAAGTGTTTGAATCATATGCGCACATGCTTCTGAGGAGAAGTCTGAAGGACAACTTTGGTTGTGTATGGGAGAATTTATTTTCTCTCTGCAGTTTTTGGAAGAGCTTTGTGAGGGTCCTTATTGATGGGAGGTGTCACACTTGTCTTGGTGTGTGAGTTCAGTGGAAGGCATTGTCTGGTTTTTCCAAATGTTATGATCAAGGAGTTCATTGTGATCATTCCTGTGGATATTACATAGAGAAGTTGATCAGCTTGGCAAGATGTGAGTTTTGGAGCATGAGAAGATAACAAACCAAGAGGGTATCATGTGAGTTTTGGTATTTGGATTGTTTGAGGATTAAGCATTAAGTGAATGCGTTCAGCAGGTGTGTTGAACAGAGGGTGCGCTCTTGAAGACATGAAGATGAGTCTTATGTTTTCCATTCATTTAATGTGTTCTTCTTGCAAAGGAGCACTGGTTATCTTCTATAGGGAGAGTTGATCTTTTGTTGAAGAAGTTGTTTATTCAGATTGTAATGTCAGACAAGATGTCGTGACATTGTGTTACTGGTGAAGTTCATGGTGTACTTGACAGTTTAGACCTAGTTCTATAGATATGTGTGTCAATGGATTGAATCAGAAGTATACATTTACACCAATGTTTGTAAATTTTTGGCCATAAAGGGGGAGAGAATGTACAGTAGTAGCTGCTGAGTCTGGATTTTGTTCTGAGTATATTGGTTGGATGATTCAGAGTTTGATTTTGGAATTTCTTTTGTGCTTGCTGCGATGTTCAGAGTTTGTCCAATTGTGGCTAAAAAGGGGGAGAGTTAGCATAGTTGTTGCCAAGGTGTGGTTGTGAAGCCTTTTCTGATATAGGGCAGCAGCTGAGGGGGAGAGTGTATGAACAGCTGTGAGCTAGTTCTTGGTTTGAGGGGGAGTTTGCCCTATGCTGAGGTGAAAGTGAGTTTATGCAGCTTGTTGGTTTTTGTTGCTGCTGGTTAGTGAGTTTGTGCAGCTTGTTGAAGAGGTGTTGCTGGGTTCTAGGATGATGGTAGAGTTTGTTTTAGCCAAAATTAGCCAAAGGGGGAGATTGTTAGTTCTTGTGTTGGCTGGAATTTTGGTAAAATAAAGTTGAACAATGTGATGTCATATGTCTAATGTCATAACATTGGTTCTTATCATTAGCTGCTGCAGGGTTGGAAGTTTTGTATGCTGATGTTATAAGTGATGTCTTGACATCACTATACCAGAACGTCAGTTTGTGATGTTGCTCGTGTTAAGATACGTTGTTGTTAGTGAGATTTTCTGATAAGAGATAGAGAGATTGCAGGCGAATTTATTGGAGAAGATTTATTCTGATACAATTAATTCTACATATCTTGTGGAGAATAGTTTGTTACTATTTTTGTGCAAATAGACATGGAGAATTGTTCCTATTTGTGTGGAGAAGATCTTGCAGTTGAATTAAAAAGTGAAGATTTAAAAGATACATAATATCCTGGAAATATTATGTGGAGCTGATTTAAAGGTGTGGAAGATTAAAGATAAAATCTAGCAAAGATTGCGTATTTAAAATTGAAGATTTGATTGAAGATTTAATTGAAGATCTATTAAAGAGCAGAATCTGTTGGAGATTTGTAGCAGAAGTTTTGATATGATTTGAAGGCCCAAATCCAGTTGGGATTACATTATAAATAGAATGCTTGTAACCTAGAATTGGCAGGGGTCAAAGATGTAGATCATTAGGGCCTTGTCTAAGTGAAGCACTCAGGTTGTGAGATGGTCACTGTGTTTAACTCAGAAACCTGTAGGTAATGAGTTTGGAATTGTTCTTGGAGGAAGCTTTGAAGCAACTCCAAAGGGTGTCATGGAAGGGTGTCTTCTATGGTTGTACAGTTGTTGGTAATCGAGTTGTTGATGCAGTAACGGTGTAGTTGACTGCTAGACATCATTGTGATGATAAGAAGTGAGATGGAGTCTCTTACCTAGGGAGGACTTAGGTAGAAGGGTCATTGGGTAGTGATTGAATTAGGTAGATTGTCAACTGGTCTGTTGAGTCTGTAATTTGATACTACTAATAGTGGACTTCCTTTCTGGCTTGGTATGCCCCCAGATGTAGGTTCTTGAACCGAACTAGGTGAAAAATTCTTGGTGTTATTTACTGTTTCTATTATTGCCTTGTTCAGCAGATTGCGATGTTGTGACATTGCACAAAGACATCACACATCTGTACTAGAATTTCAATTGGTATCAGAGCAGGCATCCTGTCTGTTTCTGGATGAGATCTAGGGAAGATACTTTCTGGTTCATGAGCAAGGAAGATAGTTTTGCTGTGTTATGGACTTGGTCAGCTCATATAGTTGTTTGTGTGATCCCTTTGAGTGAAGGATGGACTATTCATGGTAGAATATTGTTGGCACGTGGTGTGCAAGGATTTTTGGATAGTGCCTGAAGGTTGTTGAGGAGTAGTTCCGCTGCATGGTACCCTGGTTGATTTTTGTATCTCTGGTAGTGAGATTCCATGATTGATTCTCTTGGAAAGCCATTAGGGTTTGGTCTCCTCAGCAGGATATTCTCTGCAGGACAGCTTCAAAGATTCTGGAGGATTGAATGATCAAAAGGTGAATGGATCTTATGACATGGATGTTTCAGTTCAAATCAAACATTGAAGATCGATCTGTCCGAAACAGTGATTTCTTATGGTAAAAGAAGAGGGTAGAGCCAAAGCATAAGAGTGTCACTGTCAAATCTTTCATGCGGGAGTGAAGATCTTGATTAGTCATCTCTTAAGCTTATTGGTGGTTTCATCAAGAAAGAAGCTGAGCTTATATGTCAGCGTCTCAACATCGTGCTTCACATTAGCAGTTTTTGATAAATGCTAAGTCAAAGACCTATTAGACTGTAGCTGTTTTGAAGGATCACTGAAGCTATGAAGTTGAACAACTTTTGAGTTGCTTCCAAGAGTTTGTGTGCAGTAGCAGGGTAATTCAGCCGGTGAACAATTGAGCTCATTCTATTTTGTGCCTTGAAGGATTCAAAATAGCAGATTGTCTATAAAAGGATGGCAGTTATTACTCTTTGATTAGGAGATATGTCAGAACTGATGTTGAAACATCATTTCAGGTCTTTGCTTTCTCAGCCAAAGGAAGTTAGGGGTGTTCATGATGAAGTATCAGGTGAAGCCACTTGCCTAATCTGAAGTGATCAGTGGTGTGGATTAGCAAAAGAAGGATCAACTAGTGCCTCAAGTCTGCAGGAAAAGGATGTCAAACCAGATCAAATGGTGGTTCTTGTGATAAATAGCTGGACAATTGTTGAGGTCTTGCATTCAACTAACGACAATATACATTGACGGGAGTCAATGTATATGTCTGAGGTAATAGTGCAGGACTGCAGAAGGATTGAGAATTTACTTTTCTCTATGTGGCTGTTTTGGAAGTATTTTCAAGGGTTAAGCACTTGGAAGTTGAATCAACTGGTGGGGTTGACTGGTGTCTATGGAGTTTCATCCAAATTGTCTGGGAACCGTTTGGATTATGAGAGGCAGATTGATTATGGAATGTTGATGACATCCAACATCTCAAGTCACACAAGTTGCTGGCTTTAAGGCTGAAAGATATGAAGAAATCACATCATGATGGTTACAGCTTGGATCAGGTTAGAGCATGGTGTTTGCTTTGGTTGTGAAGGTAGAGGATAAGTGGCAGTTATCTCTGGCTCTTTACTGACGGCTCTACTAAGGGAAGTGACTTTCTTTAGTATCTTGTGGAGAATAGTTTGTTACTATTTTTGTGCAAATAGACATTGAGAATTGTTCCTATTTGTGTGGATAAGATCTTGCGGCTGAATTAAAAAGTGAAGATTTAAAAGATACATAATATCCTGGAAATATTATGTGGAGCTGATTTAAAGGTGTGGAAGATTAAAGATAAAATCTAGCAAAGATTGCGTATTTAAAATTGAAGATTTGATTGAAGATTTAATTGAAGATCTATTGAAAAGCAGAATCTGTTGGAGATTTGTAGCAGAAGATTTGATATGATTTGAAGGCCCAAATCCAGTTGGGATTACATTATAAATAGAATGCTTGTAACCTAGAATTGGCAAGGGTCAAAGATGTAGATCATTAGGGCCTTGTCTAAGTGAACCACTCGGGTTGTGAGATGGTCACTGTGTTTAACTCAGAAACCTGTAGGTAATGAGTTTGGTATTGTTCTTGGAGGAAGCTTTGAAGCAACTCCAAAGGGTGCCATGGAAGAGTGTCTTCTATGGTTGTACAGTTGTTGGTAATCGAGCTGTTGATGCAGTAACGGTGTAGTTGATTGCTAGACATCATTGTAATGATAGGAAGTGAGATGGAGTCTCTTACCTAGGGAGGACTTAGGTAGAAGGGTCATTGGGTAGTGATTGAATTAGGTAGATTGTCAACTGGTTTGTTGAGTCTGTAATTTGATACTACTAATAGTGGACTTCCTTCCTGGCTTGGTATGCCCCCAGATGTAGGTTGTTGAACCGAACTGGGTGAACAATTCTTGGTGTTATTTACTGTTTCTATATTGCCTTGTTCAGCAGATTGCGATGTTGTGACATTGTACAAAGACATCACACATCTGTACCAGAATTTCACATTCGACATCTCTTTTAGTTTTCAACATCTTTTTTATAAAACTTCCAACACTCATAACTCTCTCAATTTTTAACGAAATTAAAATCCGTAAGAACCTATCTTGACCGATTTTTCGCAAGGAATCCAATGGTATCACTTATACATACTGCAACTTAATGTACAGAACGCACGATGCAAAAAACCAGAACTGCACATGTAGTTTTCGACATCCTTTCTCGTCAAACTTCCAACAAGCATAACTCTCTCAATTTTTAACGAAATTAAAATCCGTAAGAACCTATCTTGACCAATTTTTCACAAGGAATATAATGGTACCACTCATACATACTGAAACTTAATGTACAGAACACATGATGCAAAAAACCAGAACTGGACTGAGATTTTAAAATAACATAAACTCCACATATAAACATGTTAAAGTGAAAACAGTAGGAGGATCACATCATACACATTAAGGACTACATTCTTTCTTCAAGAATTGTTCAATATGATGTATGTATGTGGACATCAAAGGAAAGCATGATTCAAAGAATTCAAGTTGTGAATTTTACCTCTTTTTTGGAGATTTTGTGCAACCTACCAAGTGCTTTGTTCCAGAAATGATTTGATGCTTTGGACACCCTCAAATGACCTCTTAGAAGCTTTTAGGATGGTTGGAATCAGCTGGAAACCTCTGGAGCAAGTTTAAGCTCTTTCTTGCAAAATGAGCAAAAGTGGCCAAAATGCCAACTCTCTCAAATGGTGTTCCAGTTGGGGGGACCATTTGGGACAGTTGAAGGATGATATTTGGAGTGTGTTTGAGGCTTTATCTGGTTTAGAAAGTGACTGAATCAAGACATGGCTTGAAAAATGCAAAAAAGTCCAATTTTAAGGTTTTGAGAGGTGACTTTGTGATCTTGGTGTTACAGATCACTTATGAGAGTTTGGACAGCTTAGATATGACATATTGGATGTGTTTGGATCATGAGCTGTGATGGAAATGCTCTCTAACTCAAAAACTCAGAATTACCTTGCTAAAGAAGGCATTTTGGAGTGAAAGAAGTGATTTTGAGGAAAACATCTATTTGATGGCTTTGGTGTACTCAAACTGAGCACAAATAAGCTCTATTTATAGTAGAGCAAGTTTGTTTTGCTAGCAATAGTGAATGGTGGCTGCAGCAGAGGTTTGTCCAATGGTTGCATTTTGGAATCTCAAGTCTCCTCTAGCCATTGACTAGAGGTTAGGGCACAGGCTGCTGGTTTCCTTGTTGTTGGATAAATCTTGACTGAATTCAGTTGGAGGAAGCGCAGTTCATGCCACCTCTAAGCATCAATTAAATGCTCCAAACCAAAACTGGAGTCTTGTCCCTCTTTTAGGGTTTTCTAGGTTTGGTATGCTATTTTTGGTTCCAAGGGCTTTGGAGGCTTGGAGATCAGATCACCCCCCTTAAAAATTCGTGTGGCACAAGAAATGTGCAAATCTGTCCTGAAACCTGTCTTAAAAATCAGCTGCAGCAAGCCCTGTTGTAAAATCCATAACTTCTTGCTTAAGAATGATAAATGGCTGTTCCAGGACTTTATGGAAAGCTGAGATGGCATACTTCAACTTTGATGTTTGACCCTAGACTTGGTTCAACTTGGATCATGGAGAAAAATATCCTTGAAGTTGGGACATTCTTGCTGGAAAAATATTAATGATGTCCTATGAAATGTTGAAACATTTGACAACTTTGAACATTAATAATTCCAAACTCTAATCATTTATATCTTTTAATCCACTATGATATTTTGAGTTGAAGTGAATTGCACCTTTGATGCTTGTCCTGCATGGTGACAAAGCTTGAAAATTGTGTGGCACAAGAAAAAGTGCACAAAATCTGTCCTAAAAAATAGTTGCAACAAGCCTTATTGTAAAGTCCATACCTTCCTGTTCGAGTATGATAAATGGACGTTCTACAACTTTCTGGAAAGCCGAGATAACGTACTTCAACTTTGATGTTCAAGGTTTGTGAAGATAAGACTTGTAAAGTTGTCAAAAATGACCTTGAACTTGTGCGATCAAATCTGTCCTAAAAGCTGTCATGAAAATTCGGTTTTATCAATGCCTTTTGCAGAGACCATAACTTTCTGCTCGAGAATGATAAATGAGCTTTCTAGGACTTTCTGGAAAGGTGAGATTACGTACTTCAACTTTGATGTTCAAGGTTTGGCTTGAATCAACTTGGATCATGGAGAAAAACATCCTTGAAGTTGGGACATTCTTGCTGGAAAAATATTAATGATGTCCTATGAAATGTCGGAACATTTGACATTAAGAATTCCCAACTTTGATCACTTATATCTTTCAATCCTTGTGATATTTTGAGTTGATTCCTTCTACAATGTTGAAGTATCAAATACCCTCTTTAAAATAGCTCTTACGCAAAATCAATGGATGCTTGGATCAATAGTTACAACCTTGAAAAGTTGTGCACTTGAACATGATTTTAACTTAGAAAAAATTTCTAAGTTTCTTTCCATTTGATCAATTTTGCAATTTTCCATGATTTCTTGATTTAAATTTGATCAAATTAAATCATCCATCATATTTTCTTGAGTAATGGCTTGTGAAGCTCAAAGTTGACCAAAAGTCAAACTTTGACTTTCTGCATTAGTTGACTTTGTATTAGACGAACTTGAGGCTTGATCCACTTGAAATGTTGCACTCTTGTGCTTAATTCTTGATGTGGGAGTCCTCTTGATCCTTTTTGGATGTTTGAGAGATTAGATAAGTTGAAGATCATGTCATTCCTTGATTGATCTTTTGTCTAAGGCTCTGAGAGGGCTTGAAACCCTAATCTTTGATAGTAGTGAATGCTCAACAATTCCTTGAGGAGATTGATGAGGCATAAAGGTACATCCATATTGTGATGATAATTTGCACAATGATGGGAGATCTTAGTGGTCAAAATTTGGGGTATGACAGATGCCCCTATTTAATCTTCTTGGACCCGAAGGTGTGAATGGCGAAGGTATTCGGGCATTCGGGGTGCAAGAGGATTAAATATTGGAATACCCAAAATTTTGATGGCGGTTATGAATGGTAGTCTTACGCATTCATCTCCTTTTGCTAAGTGATGATGCTTAGAAAAGTTAAAACTTCCCCTCGATCCTGGCTTCCTACCGAGGAACTGGTCTTAGTTTCTGAAATAATCTTCCCCTCAATCCTGGTTTCCTACCAAGGAACTGGTCTCAGTTTCTGAAATAAACTTTCCCTCGATCCTGGTTTCCTAGCAAGGAACTGGTCTCAGTTTCTGAAATAAACTTCCCCTCGAGCCTGGTTTCCTACCAAGGAACTGGTCTAAGTTTCTGATATTAACTTCCCCTCGATCCTGGTTTCCTACCAAGGAACTGGTCTAAGTTTCTGATATAAACTTCCCCTCGATCCAGGTTTCCTACCAAGGAACTGGTCTAAGTTTCTGAAATAAACTTCCCCTCGATCCTGGTTTCCTACCAAGGAACTGGTCTAAGTTTCTGATATAAACTTCCCCTCGATCCTGGTTTCCTACCAAGGAATTGGTCTAAGTTTCTTTTGTCAATAAACTTTATTGACCAGGGATGCTATTTGTAGCGACTTTCCTCAAACTTCTCGCCGAATTTTCCTGGGGAGATGCCACTTGATGGAAAAAGTTTTCTTTCAGAGTTGCTGGGGAACCCAGTCGTCTGAGTTGCAGAGGTGTACAAACTTCTCTATTGGAGACGGCATTTGTTGACTCTTGAGAGACTGCTTTCGCTTGGGGTATTACATCATACTTTTCTCGGGATCTTCTCGGAGAAATGCCATATGATGTGATCTAATTTTGAGGTGCTGATGACCTTTTCGTCAGCGGATTTTTCGAAGAAAAACTACCGTATTGTCGAATTTCTGATTACGAGGCTTTCTCTGGGGATTTTCCTTAATCCGGGAAAGCGGAGATATCATCTTCACTGGCAAAGAGTGATGTTTGTCGATCGTTTTCTGGTCTTTCAGAGGTTCAAGGTATCAAAGTGGTCAAGGAACAACTTCAATCCAGAAATAAACTGTAGGTGAGATTGTTTAGATGGTTCACTTCCTGACGAGGAAAGGGCCGGCAACTCGATTGAGAGGACTTTTATCACTAGGGGACAAGACCGACTGGAGTGATAGTGATGCAATATGAATGCGAATGTAAATCAATAATGCATGATGAATGTATGTTTATGCTGACAAAAGTGACGCGACATACAGACCAGTAGATGAACACGACTGGATACTCGGCCACATTGGGGGATGTATAGTATCACTGGTTCACGATAGCAATTCTGCCTTGCTTAGGAGAAATAGTCTCTGCGGGGAACAACCGTTTGTCGGGCTTAGGAGGTAAGAACTCTGTCGGGGGTGTCAGATGAAACATGGTCTCTGACACAACTGATCCTTCAATCAGGTGCACTGGTTTTAGAAGGAGTACTTTGATTCTGCACTTTGAGGTTCGATTACTTCTGGAGAAGCGATCGATGTTCTTTCGATGTTCAACAGTCAAAAGAAATTGTCGTCTTTATTTTAAAAGCAGAAAAGTATGATAAGTAAAATTCATTTTTGTTTTATTTCAAGAATCGTTAATCATGTTAAAACGTCGTTCTATAAAGCTAAAACAAATCAGAATTGCAAACAAAAGTACAAGGGCTCAAATTTTATTGATAGGATGGAAATCAGCCAATCGCGTGATTCCATAGAGTATTTACAAAGTTAGAAAATGGTAATTTAAGGGAAAAGGGCTACATTGAAACATGACGACCACTATCCTTCTACAAACTTTGAATTCTGGACATCCTGAGCTTCTGTCGAAGATGACCTTGATCGGAGATTTCTTTCGGTATATGATGTAACTGCTGCTGAGGGACTTGCCTCTTTGTTGAACATAGTTACTTGCCATTATCCCTAAGTTTTTCCTGGATTGTACTTTGAGATTTCCAATCCACCGGGATGATTTTTTATTCTGTCTCTAATTTTTTCCTGGACCGCCCTTTCGGGTTTTCAATCCACTGAGACGTTTTTTATTTTTATTTAGGCAAAGTATTTCTTAACTACATCAACATTTGTAGGGTAGGCAAATTCCTCTCCGTCCATGGTTGCAAGTCTCAAGGCGCCGCCTGAGAAAGCTTTCTTGACCACACAGGGGCCGTCATAATTCGGAGTCCACTTGCCCTGAGAGTCAGTGAGAAAAGATTGTATCTTTTTTAGCACAAGGTCTCCTTTCTTGAAGACGTGAGGTCTGACCTTTTTGTCAAACGCCTTCTTCATTCTCTGTTGATACAACTGACCATGGCATAAAGCCGTTATTCGCATTTCTTCGATCAGATTCAGTTCGTCGTGTTGACTTTGACACCATTCAGCCTCTGTTAGCTTAGCTTCCACCAATACCCGGATTGATGGGATCTCTACTTCGATGGGGAGCACTGTCTACATGCCATATACTAGAGAGAAAGGGGTTGCTCCTGTTGAAGTGCAGACAGATGTGCGATAATCGTGAAGAGCAAAGGGTAGGATCTCGTGCCAATCTTTGTAGGTTACAACCATCTTTTGAACGATCCTCTTGATGTTCTTGTTAGCCGCTTTTACCGCTCCATTCATCTTGGGTCGGTCTTGAACTCTGCGCACAACTCTTTCATCATCTTATTGTTCAAGTTAGATCCATTATCTGTAATGATCTGGCTCGGAACACCATAACGGCAGATGATATTATTTTTGATAAATCGGACCACCACTTGTCGGGTTACATTGGCGTATGACGCTGCCTCGACCCACTTGGTGAAGTAATCAATGGCTACTAGGATGAACCGATGTCCGTTTGAAGCCTTGGGTTCAATCATGCCAATCATGTCGATTCCCCATATGGAAAAAGGCCATTGGGAAGAAAGAACTTTGAGATGTGTAGGCGGTACATAGATTTTGTCAGCGTATATCTGACACTTGTGACACCTTCTCATGTACTTGTAGCAGTCGAATTCCATGGTTAACCAGTAGTACCATGCTCTTAGAATTTTTCTCGCCATTGTGTGTCCATTGGCATGAGTGCCAAAGGATCCTTCATGAATTCCTTTTGTTAGCATGTCTGCTTCTGGTCTGTCTACGCATCGAAGCAAAACCATGTCGAAATTTCTCTTATAAAGTGTATCACCACTCAGAAAGAAACTGCCTGCCAGTCTCCTGAGGGTTTTTCTATCTTTCCTGGATGCCCCAGGTGGGTACTCTTGTTTCTGAAGGAAGCATTTGATATCATGATACCAAGGTTTGTCATCGATGACTGCTTCAATCGTAAAGATGTAAGCGGGCCTCTCAAGGCGCATTATGTCGATCTTAGATACGTCCTTCCATTGACCTACACTAATCATGGAAGAGAGAGTGGCTAATGCATCAGCCATGTGATTCTCATCACGAGGGATGTGATGAAACTCAATTCTGTTGAAGAAGGGTAACAACCTTCTCGCATAGTCTTTGTAAGGAATCAATCCTGATTGGTATGTGTTCCAATCTCCTTTGATCTGATTGATAACCAGGGATGAGTCGCCATATACATCCAAGTTTTTGATCCTTAAGTCGATCGCTTCTTCGAGACCCATGATACAAGCTTCGTATTTGGCCTCGTTGTTAGTGTACTTGAACGTAAGTCTGGCGTTGAAAGGAATGTGGGTACCCTGAGGTGTTATGATGATTTCCCCAATTCCATTTCCATAGTGATTGATGGCTCCGTCAAAGATAAGTCCCATTGGGAACCTGGTTCTGGCCCTTCACTGGGTAGCGGTTCATCGCAGTCTTTCATTTTTAGATACATGACATCTTCGTCTGGGAAGTCAAACCCGATTGATTCCCGATCGTCAATCAATTGATGAGCCAAATGATCGGCTAAAATACCTCCCTTAACGGATTTTCGAGCGTGGTATTCGATGTCGTATTCTGATAACAACATCTGCCAACGGACGATTCTTCCCGTGAGAGCAGGTTTTTCAAATACATACTTGATTTGATCCATTTCAGAGACCAACTAAGTAGTTTGACAAATCATGTATTGGCGAAGACGTTTGGCTACCCAAGCCAGAGCACAACAAGTTTTCTTGAGCATAGTGTACCAAGTCTTACAGTCAGTGAATTTCTTGCTCAAATAGTAGATGGTAGACTCTTTTTTTTGTTTCGTCTTGCTGGCCAAGTACACAGCCCATAGAGTCTTCTAGGATTGTTAAGTAGATGATCAGTGGCCTTTCTTCCACTAGAGGTGACATAATCAGTGGGTTCAACAGATATTCCTTGATACTGTCGAAGGCGGTTTGGAAATCTTCTGTCCAAACGCAATCCTAGTTCTTTTTGAGTAATTTGAAGATCGGCGCACATGTGGCGGTCATGAGGAATATGAATCGGGAGATGTAGTTCAAACGTCCCAGGAATCCTCTGACTTGTTTTTCAGTTTTCGGAGAAGGCATTTCTTGAATGGCCTTGACCTTGTCAGGATCAACCTCAATTCCTTTCTGGCTGACGATGAACCCTAAGAGTTTCCCTGATCGGACACCAAATGTGCACTTGTTGGGATTCAAGCGGAGTTTATATTTTCTCAACCGCTCGAATAGTTTTGACAGGTGGGTCACATGCTCCTCCTCTGTTTTAGATTTTGCAATCATATCATCGACATATACCTCGATTTCTTTGTGTATCATGTCATGAAACAGAGTAGTCATGGCCCGTCGATAGGTTGCCCCGGCATTCTTCAAACCGAACGACATTACCTTGTAACAAAAGGTACCCCATGGGGTAATAATTGAAGTTTTCTCCATGTCTTTCGGCGCCATTTTTATCTGATTATAGCCCGAGAATCCATCCATGAAGGAGTAAACTTTGAACTTTGTTGTATTGTCCACCAGCATGTCAATGTGTGGTAAAGGAAAGTTGTCCTTTGGATTGGCCTTGTTTAGATCCCTGTAGTCGACACACATTCTGACCTTTCCGTCCTTTTTCGGAACTGGTACGATGTTGGCTGACCATTGAGGATACTCTGATGTGGCGAGGAAACCTGCGTCAATCTGTTTCTGGACCTCCTCTTTGATTTTGATGGCCATGTCTGGGGAGTCCGTCTCAACCTTTGTTTCACTGGAGGACATTCCGACCTTAACGGTAAATGATGCTTCACGATGTTGGTATCCAACCCTGACATGTCCTGATAGGACCAAGCGAATACATCGGGGAATTCTTTGAGAAGCTTTGTCAAACTCTCTTTGGCAGTTGGACTGAGCAGTGCCCTAATCCTGATCTCTTTTCTCTCTTCCTCGGAACCCAAGTTGACTGTTTCCAACAGCTCTCTGTGAGGTTCAATGGACCTTTCCTCCTTCTGGAATTTCGTCATTAACTTCTTCTTCAGCCCCAAATACCGGGAATTCAAAGTTGGGAGAAGGCATTAGATCGCGTGTTTCAACGGGGTTTAAGACAAGAAATCTGCATGACGTGGTGATTCGTGTTTAGAAGAGATAGAGAAAATGCAAGAGTGTGTGCAGTGTATTTTCTTTGAAAACTGCTTGTTTTTATTATTTGAGTTGTTTTTTAGGATTACCATTTTCTGAGAAAAGCGAAAAGAGAAAACATCTATTAATGCGGAAATTACAGAACGACGTTATTTTATTTATGGACAAGTCAATTCTTGAAACTACAGCCTATAAAACAAAACTCTGTCGCTCTGGGCGAAGCGAAGAGGGAAATTTACAGAAAGCGAGCCCTATCAAAACATCCGTTTCACCTGGGCAGGGTGAAAGGTTAAAGACGACAATTACATTGACTTATGAACAATCTTCGGAACATCGACAACAACCCATTGGCGGCGAACTCCTCGGTGAATCACAAAGTCTGGTACCTTCCTTGATTTGTCTTCTGAAATAACACGGATTTCTGGTGGAGCAGGATCATTGGAATCTGTTTCCCAGGAAAAATTGTCGTAGGATGATTCCTCTGTTGTATTTTGCATAGTATTTGTACTCTCAGGCAGATCTCCCCATCCAATTGGCTGGATGTCTTCGAACCTGATACGAGAGTTTTCAGGATCAGTGTACTTGACCATGTAGTCGTATTTTCTACTTGGTTGTCCCAAGGTGTCCCATATTTCCGTGGAACTGGAGGAGTCATCTCTCTCGATGACGTTGACCTCGGGAAAGGCATAGTTGATGAATTCTAGTCCGGCAAGCTTGGCCAATTCATCGTTATGCTGGACATTTTCTGAATGACGTGAGTGATGATCCCATGACATGGTGGGGACGCAGGTATTCTGTTCAATGATGCTCAACTGATTTTCATTGTTCGGATGATTTTCTTGCCCCAAGTCTCCTAGGTACGGTTGCCAGATAGGCAGGCCATCCGTTGGGCCATAGTAGTCGTGGTCAAAGTTGTATTTCATCAGAGTGTCCTCCTCTAATGAATTTGGCGGAGCACGGCATCTTTCCGGGTCACAATCTCCGTATATCGTTTCAATGTCTGACCTTGGTATAAATCTCGAGCTCTGTGCAGGATAGTAAAATGGCATAGGCACTTCTTCCTGAGAGATATAACCGTCCTTGTTAAGATAGGACTTCCACTCTTCATCCGTGTTGGAGGAATCTTCCTCATTGATAGTGTGTACTTCTTGGGACACTGGGTGAAGGAAACCTCCACTGTGGAAGAAGTCCTGAATGGGATGAAAACCTTCATCATTAGTACAGTCTGAGTACAGGTCGAAGAAAAACCAAGACCCTTCTTTATTTTATTATCAGTAGGAATGACAAGTTGTCCCCATCCTTTCGTATTGTTACTTTTGATCACTTCGAGAGCATCTCTGTATGAGGAAATCAAGGTTCCTTTCTCTGATTGATTCTCATTGCTCACCGAAAGTGCTTGGAACTGAGTTCCAACAACCTCCTCGGGTTCTACACAAGTAGATAATGACAAGTTACTTACGAGCAAGGCTTGTTCTCCACAAACCGTGATAAGTTGATCGTTCTTGACGAACTTCAGTTTCTGGTGCAGTGTCGAAGTGACTGCCCCAGCCTGGTGTATCCAAGGTCTTCCTAATAAACAGCTGTACGCTGCCCAGATGTCCATGACCTGGAAAGTGATTAGGAAAGTGTGAGGACCGATAGTTATGGGAAAGTTGACTTCGCCGATAACTGCTTTCCGAGACCCGTCAAATGCTTTGACGATAACCTCACTGCCCCTCATCAGGGATCCTTTGAATGATAGTCGCATTAAAGTGGACTTAGGCATAACGTTGATGGCCGATCCCATGTCTACCAGTACGCTGGCTAAAGCATCGTCCTGGAAGTTAACTGTGATATTGAGCGCCATGTTGTGGCTCTTGCCTTCCTTTGGCAAATCCTCATCACTGAATCCTAAGTTGTTGCAGGAAGTGATGTTAGAGATGATGCTATCAAATTATCATATTGACACATCCTGTTCCACCAAGGCCTACTCTAAGAATGGGCTTCGGAACTGAGTAAAAGTGATAACACAGAGATCTTTGAAGGAGTTTGTAATAGTTGATACAAAATGTTGTATTCACTCCTTTGGATGAGCTTTAGCATCTCATCATTGTCCTTTGAAAGGTCGGGATTACTGGATTGACTGACTGGTGGATCAGGAGCTTCTGTCGAAAGTTCCTTTTCTTTGTTAGGTTCCCCAACTCCTCAGTTTAAGATTCGACTACTCCGTGTTACTCGACTGTTGTCTGCAATATTCACGACGGAGGGTAATGGAATTTCCTTTCCATTCTCAATTATTGTTGCACCGTATTTGTAAGGGATCACCTTAGTTGTTTCATAAGGTAATGGTCCCGGTAGATAAATAACTACATGAGCCTTCTGATTTTTCTGACTGTCGTAGGTAACTTCAATCAATTCTTGGCTAAGAACCTTTGATTTGTCCAATAGAGGGATGATGGCACAAACATCCTTGGTCCTCTCAGGATCAGAGATTACAACCACATCTTTGATTTGATCAACGAAGTAGTCGGACGTCCAGTCAACGGGCCCCGAAGCTGGGTATGGGTGAATCTCTTTGCGGTTCAACTGACCTTGAAGGGCTGCTAGCACGAGGTAACATCCTTGGTTATTTTTCGAGCAGACTCTACATCGTTTATAGTTATGTGGTGGCACCTGGCCATATCCGCTTTGAATACAGTGTAACCTCACTAGGTCAGTTTCCAGAGATCGAACATCCTAACTTTGATGCCGAGTAGGGTTTCCATTAAGCACACTTATTTGTTGCGTGTCTTCCTCCAGATAGAACAGAAGCCACCAGTGGTTTAACAAGTGTTGTAAAGTTCTTTGAACGAGAGTGCACCCTTGGTTACTCTCAGTGCATACTTTACAGTTCGGATAATCGTGAGAAGTGAGAAAACCAAGTTGAACCTGCCTGGCGTGTAACTCCACCAAGCTGGTATTCATCAGACGAATATCAAAGATTTGAATCATGTTGATCTGATAAGGATTTCTATCATGGTAGTCCTGGATCCACCCAAGATCCATCTGACGCTGGAGGGCCTCGTGTACAAAAGAGCATCCCTGTTTGTTTACCGAGCAAGTCAGACAGGAATTGTAATCGTGTCGCGGCAGATTATGATATTGGCTTTGCCTTGAGTGCATCGCCACTAAGTTGACATTCATTGCACGGATATTGTGGTTCTGAATGATGTTGGAATTCTATAGGTCATGTTGACCCCACGAACTCGATGCTCTTGGATCCACCCAAGATCCAATTGTTCCTGTAGAGCTGATTGCACCACAGAACATCCTTGATTGTTCTTAGAGCAGATATCACACTGGTGATAATTATGAGGTGGTACATGGCCATATCCACTCTGTCTACAATGCATCTTGACCAAGTTGGCCCTTAATAAGAGTACATCGTGAATTTGATAGCTGTCGTTAGACTCTCCTTCTATCAAGTTGACTGCAGCTTTTTCGTGTTGAGGCAACGGGTTTGTGAGAACATTAGGATTCGTATCTTTGAAAGATAAGACCCCGCTCCTAACAAGATTTTGTACATCGGATTTGAAACTGAGACAGTTCTCTATGTTATGCCCTGGTCCTCCTTGATGGTAAGGATAAGTCTGATCCGTTTTGAAGCAAAAAGGTAGATTTTCTGGTACTGTAAGAGGAGACTTAGTTTGGACGTGCCCCTTGACCAGTAGTAATGGAAACAGTTCTGCGTACAACATGGGTATAGGATCAAACCCTGGTGGTCGTGTTGCACGGTTGTTGTTGTATGGAGAACGAGCCTGCTGGAGAGGCTATTGTGTCCTTTATTAATTCGGTTGGCTCTGAGCAACCTGAGGTTGATACGTAGAAATAGGCGCAGGGTTAATAGCAGGATTTACAGCTGCTACTGGCTAGTAACGTCGCCTTTGCTTTCCGAGAGAGATATTCCCAATATCCTGCTCTTTTTTCTTAGGGAGAACACTGCCGTATCTTTTTGTACAACTTGATGATCCAACGTCTTTAACCAGACGTCCTTCTCGGACGGCTTCCTCAAGATGAACTCCCATGCCCACCATCTCGGTGAAGTCACTGGGCGCACTGGCAACCATTCTATCATAGTAAAATGAGCTTAAGGTTTTCAAGAAGATCTTTGCCATCTCTTTTTCCACCAGAGGTGGAGAAATCTGAGCGGCAATTTCACGCCATCTCTGAGTGTACTCCTTAAAGGTTTCCTTGTCCCTTTGTGACATCGATCTGAGCTGATCTCTGTCCGGTGCCATGTCCAGATTGTATTTATATTGTTGAAAGAAGGCAGCGCCAAGATCTCTGAATGTGCCGATCGTAGCGCGGTTTAAACCCATGTACCATTTGAGTGCGGCACCGGTTAAACTATCCTGAAAGTAGTGAATGAGCAGATCCTGGTTCTTTGTCTGAGCCGACATTCGCTGAGCGTACATCACCAAATGGCTCTGAGGGAAAGAGTTACCCTTGTACTTTTCAAAGTCGGGTACCTGGAACTTGTGTGGAACTTTCACATTGGGGACCAAGTAAAGGTCTGCGGCGTCCTTTCCAAATAGATCCCGACCGCGAAGGGCTTGCAGTTCTTTCTGCATTTCTAGGAACTATTCCTGGAATTCATTCATTCTGTCGAACATGTTGTCGTTCCCACCAGAAGGTATCGGTGGACTCTGTCCTTCCGGGACAGTGTGTACCACGGGCGGTGGTATAGTCATTATGGCCGAGACTCTCGGCGTCTCCCGAAGTTTGTAACCTTCAGGAGTCGCTGTCATGCCCCTGGCATCTTTGCTTTCCCGAAGTTTATAACCTTCAGGCCCAGCAGCTCCTACTGCAGTTCCCTAATCCTCAGCGATCGGTGGAACATATCCTTCCGGGATATAGTTGATAGGCATGCCCCAGGGACGATCTTTCGACATTTTGTACCTAGGATCATATTTCTCCACTATGGGCGTCGATGTGATCTCTGAGATCATAATCCCTTATTGTTGCATCTGAGTTTCTGCTAGAGCTTGCATGTCGCTATGAAGCTTTCTCAGATCCCCTTTCAGAGTGTCGATCTCTTCCCTCAACTCTCTATTCTCTTCCTCGAGATTATCCATCTTTTTCTGACGATTGGCCCGAGTATTGTATGAATGAGACAGTTTGACTCTAGAATCGAGACGCAAACGTGAGATTCGTAGGTAAGAAGAATGCGTGATGCGAGAATGATGAATGATATGCAATGATTATATTAATTGTATGTTTTAGTTTATTCAAAGTAAACTTCGACAATTGGATTGTAAATATCAAACAGTGGGGAAACCCCGTTTTATTGAATTCAATGATTGCGGAAACGGAATTACAATAGATTACAAAGTGCTGAAAAAGGAAATCTAAGCTAATGGATCCTGAGTCCTCTCTGAGGAGAGCTCAGGTGCTGGTTCTGGTGCTTTCCTTTTCTTTGACCGAGGCTCTTCAGCCATTGTCGGGTTGTCATTCCTCTGCCAAGCGAAAGGAGCGAGCAAATTCCTTTGGTCATCCTAATTTTCTATAGCATGTTGCTCTAATATTTCAATCAGAGCATCTTTATCTTTTAATAGCTGCTGTATTTTCCTGCATTCCACATTGAGAATGCGGTACTTGTTCCTCCAAGACCTCTTCTCTTGCTGAACTTTGCTGAGAGTAACCTGGAGCTTTTCTGTCTCAGACATAAAATAAAGGGCACAGTCCCTTAATGGAAGAACTTCCTGACGAGGGTAAGGCATCCTCAGCTTGAGAGCTCTAGTTTGTACCCAGTGGAGATAAGGCTCCACCGAGACATAGTCCGGTTTCCCTAGAGGCTCTCATCCTTTCCTATGAACGTGTTTCCAGGCATGCACTATTTATGTCTTTAGTGCCCTGTCATTTTCTCCTTCCTTGAAGAAAAGACCTTCCAGATGAGCATTGCCCGGGACATGCCTCATTGGGTATCCAAATTGCCGACGAACCAACACTGGATGATAGTTGATTCCTCCCTTAGTCCCTATAAGGGGTACATTTGGGAAATTCCCACAACGGTCAATGATTCTGATCCCGTCGTAGATTCGATTGTACCAATCGATGTCAGAGTTGGTAAGACACATGATTCTCTGCGACCAACGTAAAGTATTCTTTTGATCCCAAAATGCAGCAGACTTGGGCAAATGGGAAGTGAACCATTTGTAAAGCAAGGGTACACAGCACGTGATCATTCCTCCGCTGTATAAATTCCTTAAGTGTACAGAATGATACGCATCTGCGAGTAAGGTTGGTACAGGGTTTCTGATCTGGAAAATCTTAATGGCATTGATATCTACGAAGTTATCAATGTTGGGAAACAAAAATAACCCGTAGGTGAGCAAAACAAAGATGCTCTCGAAAGCGGCCACGTTCCCTATACTGGCAAAGTACAGGGCTTTCTTTGTTAAGAACAGGGTTGGCAAACCTTGGATGCCACCTTTAGTGGTCATGTGAGTCCTGACTTCTGACTCGTCCAAATAAATTGCTCGTGCAATGGTTTGATCCTTTGGAATTTCTTCCAGTCCAGAAAAAGGAGCTTGATCAGTAATGTGTAGATCAGTCAAGTGAGAGTATTCCTCCAGTGTTGGTGCTAGATGATAATCCGGGAATGTGAAACAGTGATAGACCAGATCGTAGAACTGGATTAGTGTGGACAGAATTCCTTCGATTACATGGACCCTTAATAGAGACAGTAGTCCCCCATACTTAGCTCTGAAAACCTCGTGGTTGGTGATCATTCTCGCCAAACCTCTCAAATCCTCTAACTTTGGAACCTTGAAGGTGTACTTGTGAGTTTTCCTTCTACCGAAATCCATTGGCGCAATCTCTTTATCTGACAGTTGCAATCATTGTCTTAGTTTAATTTGAAAAAGAGAGACTAAAAGAGAAGATTTTTCTTTGTTTTTTAATTTTTTTAAATGAATGTATGAATACAGCACACAAAAACATAGAAAAAACATGGGTTCAAAGGGTCGGTGTCATGAAGTCAAGGCTCTACCCCCCCCCCCCCCCAAAGGTTTATACTGGTGATTTTTTGTACCTGTCCGCAAAATCATTGACCCCTCTTGGGATAATAACAGCAAGCGGATCGCCAGCGAGCCGATGTATCCTAGAGTGGTCTCAGATGAGGGTAGTATCGCGTGACAACTATTTCCGATAGCTACCGCACTACAAAATGACTTAAGTCTGCTAAAAACCTCAGCTTCTCAGATAACCCAGACGACCACACTACTTTCAACAATCGAAGTCGTATAGGCAATGTATCTGCAAAGGGAGTCTCCACTAAGTTTGATGGTCAATCGGGGACTCTTAACTGGGATTCACTCCCCACAAGATTACCCGCATTGCCATCACATATCTTAGGTGTATACTCAATCTTTCCACATGCGGCATCACACGCATTCCCATTAGCAGAAAAATAAACACAGATATCAATTTGGAAAAGCAGTATATATATTTGTCTTAATCATCCTAGACCTCTAGTCTTATGATCCTATACAGACAATGACTCCCCAGCAGAGTCGCCATTTCTGTGAACTAAACTTAGGGTTTCATCCCTTGGGAAAGCAAGAAAGAATGCCTCCCACTGTGGTCGCCATTTTGCTGTGGCACTTGTTAAGGTTTCTATCTAAGAGATGGGAAGAGAACAAGATCTCCGTAGTCCCCAGTGAGGTCGCCATTTTTTCTTGGCAGTTTTCAGACTTAAGATTTCAACCAGAGAGATAAGAGAGACAAGATGCCCTGCGTGGCCCCACGTGTAATACCCCAAAATTTGCTCTCCCCTTTTGGCATCATAGCATGGCATTATCATTTATCATATCATATCCATCTCATTAGCATTGCATTGCATCTAACATAGAAAAATGAAGCATGGCATCCTTCTTACCATCAGGGCATGTGGTCAGGTGGGAGATGGACAATCAAGGGATCGTTCAAAGCACAAAAAGGTCAGTCAAGTTGCCTCAAGGCAAGCCAAGAAGCCTTTCATGTCTCATACTATCTTAATTGATCATCCACAACCTCAAGGATAAGAGATACAATGGGAGATTGAAGCATTACATCTTTCACTATGCAAGAGGTTCAAAAAATGAAGGAAAACCCTCAAAAGAGATAGCTCATTGATCCAAAATCATCCTCAAATGGCATATATCATCATCCTTTAAGAAGGTACACAACATACTCTGAGGAATTTGAAATTGAAGACTGCACATTTTTCTCCTAGGAGATGGGCACCAAAACTAGGGTTTCCCATTAAATCAGGGAATCTTTGATTTTTTGGACAAAACTTGATGTCATGGTATTCCATATGTCCCTAAGTGTATGTATGTGGAAAATTACATCTCAATTGGTTTTAGAAGTGGTTCAATTGGAAGAAAGATAAAAAATCAGGAAATTTGGGGCAAAGTCAAATAATCAGAGGAAAAAGTCAATTCTTGACTTTTTGAGGCCAAATTCATGAAATTCATGTTATATGTGTCCAATGTGCAAAATTTGATCAAGAAACTCCAAAGGAATCATGAAAAAATCAAGATGTGGAAAGTTGCCATTTTTGGGTGAAGTAGGGTTACTAAAAATAGTAAGTTTTGGCCATTTTGCATCAGAGTTGGAACCAAGGCCATTTGAAATTGAAGCATCAAATGAAAATTCCACCAGGCCACAACAAAATGTCTTGCTTTAAGCTTCAAATCCATGTGTAGAACATCTCAATTGGATAAATATTGAGGGAGATATGATGGATCAAAGTTGGAAGAAAGTAGGCCAAAACTAGGTCATGACCAAGAATTTTCAGGTCACGCGCACATCATTTCCTCAAACAGTTGGTGTGCCAAAAGTCAAGCCTAATTTCTCCAAGAAGAAAGCTCCAAATGAGAAAATTTTCAACATCAAAGTTGTTCTTTGTAGTGTCATCTTCAATATTGATGTTGGGAAAATTTTGAATTGATCAAGCTATGAGTGAGTTATAGTGGTCTCAATTTAGTGTGTTCAGACTGAAATTCCATGCACCAAGCTACCTTGTCAACCGACCAACTGTCTTGCCTACAAACCAGTCCCAAACCTTGATGTTCCAAGTTGCTTTTCACCAATTTCCAAGCCTCAATTCAATTCAATTTTCACCCCAAACTTGTTCCATGATATCTCCTCTTCCATTTGGCATCAATACCTCTTTGTTTCATTCACAAACTAGAGAGAAATTCTTGGTCAAACCATTAAACCTTGGGCTACTAAAAACCAGAAAAAATGAATGTTGTTGTTGTTGTCTCAGCTTGCTCGTGCATTGCTCACCCTCCAACTCTTTCTTCATTTAACCAAACACTCATCACATGTCCATGCACATGAGCACGTGCCATGCACGAAAATAGAAAAAGCAACTTGCTGAACAAGTTTGGTGAGACAGCCGTGCAATGTCAGTTCATTTTCACTTCCACCATAACACCATGGACCTCCACCACTATAGCACACCCACAGCTGACTCGCCCTAACTAACTTGGCTCAGTTAGTTAGAGGCAGCTCAGTTAACTCAACTTGGACTCAGTTGACTCACTCACTTAACCACCTCTGGTTCATTTCTAACTCACACTATAAAACCAAATTTCACTCACATTTCTCAGACAACACTGATTTCTCACATTCACTTCAGAATTCTCCTCTCACTCTCTCTGATTTTGCTCATCTTCTTCTCCACGATTTCAACTCCATTGTGCTTCCAGTGATCATTGCTTGGTGTGGTTGAATCAAGAGCAACAAGAACAACTCCATTTCTGCAAGTTCAGCATCATTGCAAGCTTCAATATCCTTCATCTATTTACGAATCCATAGCATTTATTTTGCTAAGTTTGAAGATCTAGAAGCTCAGCATATCAAGCTTTTCTCTGGTTTTTCTCAACATCTCCAATTGCTCCACATTTTCAGGTTTCATCATTCAACTTTGCTTCAGTTGATTTTCATTAATTTTAGCTTGTTTTTGTTAATTTAAGCTTGATAGAAGCTCTGCTTACTCCGGCTAGTTGATAGGCCTTGTAGAGGCTTAGATCCAAAAGTTAGGGCTTGGTTTGATCCTCTCTGTTCTTTGTGTGCATGCTTGTTGTGTGAAAAATAATTGCGTATCATTGATCTCCATTATCTCAGCTTCATTTTGGTATGCGTATTGTGTGTCTTGGTGAACATGTGAGTTTGCAGGTGGTGGTTGTTGGCCGGAGAAGGTGACCGGAGGTCATCTCCGGCCGGTGACATTTATTCTAGGGTTTTGTTTGCAGTTTTAATCGTAGCCGTTGATGTGTTCCCATCGTGTGGTGAAAAACGTGCCAGCGCATTAAAATAGGCGTGCATGTCACGTGTTTTTATTTCTGATTTCATTTAATCATTGTGTGGTGCAGTGCATGGTATATAGTGTGTGTCTTCACGCGCGTGTGTTGGATTCAATTACTTTGACTTTGGTGTTGACTTGACTTGATCCAAGGGTGATAATTGCTTGACTTTTGTTTGACTGAGTGTGCATGATTGCTAGTGTGGATTGCGCAGATGTGGACTGGGCTAAATTGCTATTTGCACCGTGTGTTTCAAAGCCCAAACCAATTTGAATTGAACAATTGCTATGCTTACACCTCTCTCTCTTATTTCATTTCTTTTTATTTTCTTAATTTTGTGCACGTTTCTTTTTAAATTTTTAAAATTACAAAATGTTATTAGAAAATTCTGGGAAAATTTATGAATGTTATTAAGACATTTAGGAAATTTTTGATATTTTCATTTCATGATTTTATGACACTTTTGCCCCTGTTGCATAATTTTCTTTGAATTTCCATTTAGATGCATTCTAAGCATGATACATGAATTTGTTTAATTTTGTTCTTGCTCATTACAAACTGTTTTGACATGATTCTTTTTGCATTGATTCACTAATACATTGAAGCATGTTAGATGATTTTTGTTTGATTTTTTAGGTCACTTTATGACATGTTTTGATGCCTATATTTGCACCACTTTGCATGATGTTTCAATTTGACCTAATTGCTTTGTTTGAAGTCATTTTGCTCTGAATTTTTACATGCTATCTTGATGTATGATGCATTTCTGACTTAGGCATTCCAATAATATGCTGGCATAATTTTCATGAATCCATTTGGGTTTGTTTGATGCATTACATTTGAAGTATAATACATGTCATGTCATTTTAACTTTAGTGCATGTTTGCATGAATTCTTTTGTGCATATTTGTATGAGCATTTGCATATTTGTATGAGTCATTCAAGTGATATTATAGGTCATTGTTGCACATTATAGGTCATCTTCACATGTTCGTTTCAACTTGAACTTTGTGCATCCTAACATGTATTGTTTGCACTTTCTTTTTGAACTTTCATTTCAATTCTTCTTATATTACTTCTTGAATGTCTTGATGTTGATTCATAAATACTTTTGAGATGTTTATAAACCATTTTCCATTTAGTTTCAATTCTGGTTGTTGATTTACATGTTCCATTTATGCATGTCCTTTTCCTTTCTTTTCATCTTTCATCTATCCTTTCTTATGATAACATGTTTGAATGCTATGGATGATGATTGTTGCTTGTTCATTTGAACTTGTATGATGATATTCACTTGTTGTCCATATGATGCACATTCTGGTTGTGATCTTAGGATTTGATTCTTCATCTTTTTCTTTGGAACTTTAATGTGTATTAAGTACTTTTTGCTTCTTATACATGTTTCCATGTTTACTAACCATGTAGGAGCTTTGGTAAGTTTCAATTGAGTGTGGATAAGGAATCCACATTCAACTTCTATCCTTTCTCTTTTACAATTCCATTTTATGTTTTGTTAAGCATTTATGTGCTTTCTTTTAATAACTCATTACTTTCCCTTTTTGAATTACAATTCATCTTCTACTTTAGAAGTGAATTGTTTAATTCTTTCTTTCTTTAGACTTTAGGTTGAAACCTCACAAACCATTAGGATCACTCCCTTTAATCTTCAATTAGGATTGAGTCTTAGTCCATATAGGTTTTACCTTTTCTCCTCTCTTGAGTCTCTCTTCTCATCTCTCAAAGAAAATTCAAAACATATAATAAAGGTAGACACTTATTGCATTTAGGCCTTTCATATAAAGAAAAGATTATAAGGGGTCTTCTCTTGTAATCTTAGAATGTGTAGCATATAGCCCATCTTGGGTCAATGTGTTAAACATTTGATCTTGTATGAGGGACTTAAATGCAATACTTGTTGAAAGCATAAATAATAAAACACTTCTTCATTTCTTAATCAACAAAAACACTTAATAAACGCAAGTATGCTAGTGTGTTTGAACCTTAACAATTGAAACTAAGTGTGGGGGTCTTCTTCATATTTAGTGTACTTTCTTACTCATTCCATCTTGGAATGTGAGAAGGTACACATTCCAAGGACTAAGATTTGGATACACTATCATATGCAAACAAATAACAAAACAATTCTTTCTAAAAGACAAAAACAAACAATAACGTCTTTCCTTCGGGAATTCTTTTCTCACCTCATTCACTCTTAGCGTACGAACGCGCTTCTACTCGTTCTCTTGCAAGATGGTAACGCACTCGGACCAGCGAGCCTGCAACACCTGAGCTAGAACGTAAGCCGTTCTCTAAAAAACACAAACAATCCATCCCTAGTGAGGGGAACTACGTCGCTCTGATTCTCATGCTCCCGATGAGATACGTAGGCAGTGGGGTAGGGCCCATGCGAGCACTTCTTTTATTTTCCCTACATTTGTTCTCTTTTTCCAATATCTTTTTTATCACCCTTTGATTTAACAAGCAAGCGTGGATCCCATCGGGTACGATGGACGCGAGGGGGTGCTAATACCTTCCTCTCGCGTAACCGACTCCCGAACCCAGTTCTCTTGGTCGCAAGACCATGCTTTTCCTTTCTCTCAGGTTTACGCGGTGTTTCCTTTCCCTCTCTTGGGATAAATACACATTGCTGGCGACTCTGTTCGGTGCCACTATCGCGTTTGTACTTGGATGAAAATCCCGGGAGCGACACCACGGTGGGCGCCATTTTTCTGTAGCGAGCTATTTTGGACGTGGTTCTTAAGCACTACCGCTTTGGGGTACTACAGGTCGATTCAATTTTTATCCTATTAAGCTGACTAAGGAAGGGAAATAGATGTCTCCAATTAACCCTGCTTGCATACTGAGTTTAAACAGATAACTGTTGGTTTACAGATGCAGTTTAGATTGTGGGCCTCTCTCAGCTTATTTTGTTAAGAATGAAATGACGGACCTATTCATGGGGATTTTGGATAGGTACTGGATTTGATGTTTTTAATTAGTGTGCTCGCTAAGATTCTTTTGCAATCTTATGCCTACGTATTCCCGTTTAATGAAACAGGGAAATCAGAGTGATCGTAGTTCCTCCTATTCTAAGGGAGGAAAAAGGTGTTTTGGTGTCTTGTTCAAAGCCCAAGATTGAAGCTAAAGGTGATTTGTATCTTGTTCAAAGCCCAAGATGTGAAGCTGAAGGGTCTATTTGTATCTTGTTCGAAGCCCAAGATATGAAGCTGAAGGGTTTTGACTTTAGAGAGAATTTATCATCTCTAAAGGGGGATATTTGGTCTGTTTATCACAACTATTGGGTGACTAATTATAAAGGAGAATTACTTTAACTGGGATATGTGAATCCAGCAATGCCATAATTTCCTTTATAGGGGATTTTTAACCAAAAGGAGAAGACTTTAACTCAGGGTAGAGCAATGCCATCTTTCCTTAGGAATTTCTCACGCTAAAAGAGGGACAGTGGCGTGGATGTAAATAATCCAGAGGCTTGCCGCTTACAACAATTAGATGAAGGAAAAGGAGTTGTAGATGAAGGAAAAGGTTGATTGACTTAACCGGGGGTTTCCTTATACAAAGCCTAAGACGAGGCTATTGACCCAACAAGAGGGTGTCTTTTATTTGTTGTCTCGTACGAAGCCCGAGATAGAGGCTAAAAGGGTTGACTCAATAAGAGAGTACTAACAAGTGACTTACTCAACGAGAGAGTGTTTTTATGTGTCTTGTACGAAGCCCAAGACGGAGGCTAAAAAGGTTTGACTCAACAAGAGAGTCTTTTATACTTAACAAGAGAGTGATTTTTTATCTCGTACGAAGCCCGAGATGGAGGTTGAAAGGGTTTGACTCAACAAGAGAGTCTTTTATACTCAACAAGAGAGTGTTTTGTATCTCGTACGAAGCCCGAGATGGAGGCTAAAGGGAGATTGACTCAATAAGAGAGTCTTTTATACTCAATAAGAGAGTGTTTTAGTATCTCATACGAAGCCCGAGATAGAGGCTAAAGGGGAAGTGACTTAACAAGAGAGTCTTTTATACTCAACAAGAGAGTGTTTTAGTATCTCGTATGAAGCCCGAGATAGAGGCGAAAAGGATGACTTAACAAGATAGTCTGAAAAGGTTAGCTCCACTGGGGAGAATCAGTGTACGAAGCCCAAGAGGAGGCTGACTTCGCTGAGGAAGGATCATTATACAAAGCCTAAGAGGAGGCTACATATGCTGGTGACTGTTTCAGTTTAGTGACAGGTCCAGTATGTTGGACAAAAAAGAAAATCAGTTCTTATGAAAGAAAGATTAACGGTATTGTTGTGCTTTGGTACTGATCCGGGTTTTTTCCTGTTCTTTAAGGAAATAGGAAATCCAAAGGGTATTGAGACTGTCCAAGTCTATTGGTGTTTTGAGAAATCAATTCTCGGATAAGTGAGTGTTCTTTGTATAATGCCCAATAGAAGGTTGGTATGTTAAGGGATGAAGATTAACCCATTAACTGGTCTAACACTTGACTCAGAAAGACAGCTCTAGCAAATTGATGACTAGGTTATGTTCCTATACCTGTAGAGGTCTCTGGTTGCTTGTACTAACCCCAAGAAAAGGCATGAGAGATTTTAACAAGCCGAAGGGTCCTTGTACAACGCCCAAGAGGAGGCGGGGATGCTTTTAGGAAGCCTGTGGGTCCCCAAACCCCGAGAAGTTCAAGACATGCTATTCACAGAGAATAGATCAAGCCAGGAAAGTCCGAGAATTTGGAAGAAACTCAAGAGATGTTATTCACGGAGAATAGATCAACTCCGGGAAGTAGAGTCTCTTTGACAATTTCTAAGAGTGACAGTCTGAGAAAGGGTTCACCGAGAATGCTGTATTTCACGTGTCCATATTGTTTAACCCCAAGAGGAGGGAAGACTGTATCTGGTAATCCTATAGGGATCTAGTTTTGTTTGTATTTAAGAGTGACCAACAGGCTTTACCTAGTTCTAGACGTAGTTGCCGGGGAAAACTCTAAATAGTTATACTAGTATTACACAGTTGATATTTGACAAGTATATAAAAGTTTGTGAAAGAAGACTTACAGTGAGCAGCCCCACAATACAGTTATATATATATATATATATATATATATATATATATATATATATATATATATATATATATATATATATATGAAAGTGGATAAAGAAAGTGGGTAAACACTTACTCGGTTGTAGAGCTTTCATACTGTTTTGTTAGTTGTTCAACAAAGAAAGCTTTGATAACAATATTATATTTAAAATCAAAGGAGAAAGTGACTTGAAAAGATTGTTGGGGCTTACCGCTCAAGGAGAGGCCCAAGGTTTTATCAGTGATTGCACTGTTGTTTTGAAATTGTACAGGGACTTATACAAGTGACTGGGGCCCAAGAAAAGGTTTTCTGTACAAAGGGATGAGTCTTACACTCTCTCAAGAGGCCCAAAGGTGTTTTAAAGAAAAGACGTGGGACTTCCAACACTCATAACTCTCTCAATTTTTAATAAAATTAAAATCCGTAAGAACCTATCTTGACCGATTTTTCGCAAGGAATCCAATGGTATCAATTATACATACTGCAACTTAATGTACAGAACACACGATGCAAAAAACAGAACTGCACATGTAGTTTTCGACATCTTTTCTCGTCAAACTTCCAACACGCATAACTCTCTCAATTTTTAACGAAATTAAAATCCGTAAGAACCTATCTTGACCGATTTTTCACAAGGAATCTAATGGTACCACTCATACATACTGAAACTTAATGTACAGAACACACGATGCAAAAAACTAGAATTGGACTGTGATTTTAAAACAACATAAACTCCACATATAAACATGTTAAAGTGAAAACAGTAGGAGGATCACAACATACACATTAAGGACTACATTATTGCTTCAAGAATTGTTCAATATGATGCATGTATGTGGACATCAAAGGAAAGCATGATTCAAAGAATTCAAATTGTGAATTTTACCTCTTTTTTGGAGATTTTGTGCAACCTACCAAGTGCTTTGTTCTAGAAATGATTTGATGCTTTGGACACCCTCAAATGACCTCTTAAAAGCTTTTAGGATGGTTGGAATCAGCTGGAAACCTCTGGAGCAAGTTTGAGCTCTTTCTTGCAAAATGGGCAAAAGTGGCCAAAATGTCAACTCTCTCAAATGGTGTTCCAGATGGGGGGGGACCATTTGGGACAGTTCAAGGATGATATTTGGAGTGTGTTTGAGGCTTTATCTATTTTGGAAAATGACTGAATCAAGACATGGCTTGAAAAATGCAAAAAAGTCCAATTTTGAGGTTTTGAGAGGTGACTTTGTGATCTTGGTGTTACAGGTCACTTATGAGAGTTTGGACAGCTTAGATATGACATATTGGATGTGTTTGGATCATGAGCTGTGATGGAAATTCTATCTAACTCAAAACTCAGAATTACCTTGCTAAAGAAGGCATTTTGGAGTGAAAGAAGTGATTTTGAGGAAAGCATCTCTTTGATGGCTTTGGTGTACTCAAACTGAGCACAAATGAGCTCTATTTATAGTAGAGCAAGTTTGTTTTACAAGCAATAGTGAATGGTGGATGCAGCAGACGTTTGTCCAATGGTTGCATTTTGGAATCTCAAGTCTCCTCTAGCCATTGACTAGAGGTTAAGGCACAGGCTGCTGGTTCCCTTGTTGTTGGATGAATCTTGACTGAATTCATTTGGAGGAAGCTCAGTTCATGCCACCTCTAAGCATCCATTAAATGCTCCAAACCAAAATTGGAGTCTTGTCCCTCTTTTAGGGTTTTCTAGGTTTGGCATGCTATTTTTGGTTCCAAGGACTTTGGAGGCTTGGAGATCAGATCATCCCCCTTGGATTTGATCCTTAGATGGGTCCAAAATGATGACAAGGCTTAAAAATTCGTGTGTCACAAGAAATGTGCAAATCTGTCCTGAAAGCTGTCTTAAAAATCAGCTGCAGCAAGCCTTGTTGTAAAATTCATAACTTCTTGCTCAAGAATGATAAATGGTTGTTCCAGGACTTTATGGAAAGCTGAGATGACATACTTCAACTTTGATGTTTGGCCTTAGAATTGGTTCAACTTGGATCATGGAGAAAAACATCCTTGAAGTTGGGACATTCTTGCTGAAAAAATATTAATGATGTCCTATGAAATGTTGAAACATTTGACAACTTTGAACATTAACAATTCCAAACTCTAATCATTTATATCTTTTAATCCACTATGATATTTTGAGTTTAAGTGAATTGCACCTTTGATGATTGTCCTGCATGGTGACAAAGCTTGAAAATTGTGTGGCACAAGAAAAAGTGCACAAAATCTGTCCTAAAAAACAGCTGCAGCAAGCCTTACTGTAATGCCCATAACTTCCTGTTCGAGTATGATAAATGGACGTTCTACAACTTTCTGGAAAACTGAGATAACGTACTTCAACTTCGATGTTCAAGGTTTGTGAAGATAAGACTTGTATTGTTGTCAAAAATGACCTTGAACTTGTGTGATCAAATCTGTCCTAAAAGCTGTCATGAAAATTCGGTTTTATCAATGCCTTTTGCAGAGACCATAACTTTCTGTTCGAGAATGATAAATGAGCTTTCTAGGACTTTCTGGAAAGGTGAGATTACGTACTTCAACTTTGATGTTCAAGGTTTGGCTTGAATCAATTTGGATCATTGAGAAAAACATCCTTGAAGTTGGGACATTCTTGCTGGAAAAATATTAATGATGTCCTATGAAATGTCGGAACATTTGACATTAAGAATTCCCAACTTTGATCACTTATATCTTTTAATCCTTATGATATTTTGAGTTGATTCCTTCTTCAATGTTGAAGTATCAAATACCCTCTTTAAAAGTAGCTCTTACGCAAAATCAATGGATGCTTGGATCAATAGTTACAACCTTGAAAAGTTGTGCACTTGAACATGATTTTAACTTAGAAAAAGTTTCTAAGTTTCTTTCCATTTGATCAATTTTGCAATTTTCCATGATTCTTGATTTAAATTTGATCAAATTAAATCATCCATCATATTTTCTTGAGTAATGGCTTGTGAAGCTCAAAGTTGACCAAAAGTCAAACTTTGACTTTCTGCGTCAGTTGACTTTGTATTAGATGAACTTGAGGCTTGATCCACTTGAAATGTTGCACTCTTGTGCTTAATTCTTGATGTGGGAGTCCTCTTGATCCTTTGTGGATGTTTGAGAGATTTTGATTGATCATTTGTCTAAGGCTCTGAGAGGTCTTGAAACCCTAATCTTTGATAGTAGTGAATGCTCAACAATTCCTTGAGGAGATTGATGAGGCATAAAGGTACATCCATATTGTGATGATAATTTGCACAATGATGAGAGATCTTAGTGGTCAAAATTTGGGGTATGACAAGGGGCAGTGATGTCGTCGTCAAAGCATTTGACGGATCTCGAAAAGCAGTTATCGGCGAAGTCGACCTTCCCATAACTATCGGTCCTCACATTTTCCAAGTCACTTTCCAGGTCATGGACATCCGGGAAACATACAGTTGTTTAGTAGGAAGACCTTGGATACACCAGGCTGGGGCGGTCACTTCGACGCTGCACCAGAAATTAAAGTTCGTTAAGAATGATAAACTCATCACGGTCTATGGAGAACAAGCCTTGATCGTGAGTAACTTTTCGTTATCTACTTGTGTAGAGCCGGAGGAGGTTGTTGGAACTCAGTTCCAAGCACTGTCGGTGAGCAATGAGAATCAATCAGAAAAAGGAACATCGATTTCCTCATACAGAGATGGTCTCGAAGTGATCAAAAGTAACAGTACGAAAGGATGGGGACAACTTGTCATTCCTACTAATTACAAAACAAAGAAGGGTCTTGGTTTTTCTGCAACCTGTACCCAAACAACTGCTAAAGATGAAAGTCTTCATCCCATTTAGGACTTTTTCCACAGTGGAGGTTTCCTTCACCCAATATCTCAAGCAGTCCATACCATCAACGAGGAAGATTCCTCCGACACAGATGAGGAATGGAAGTCCTATCTTAACAAGGACAGTTATATGTCTCAGGAAGAGGTGCCTATGCCATTTTGCTATCGCGCACAGAGTTCGAGATTTATACCAAGGTCAGACGTCGAAATGATATATGGAGATTGTGATCTGGAAGGATGTCGTGCTCCACCAAACTCATTAGAGGAGGACACTCTGATGAAAGACAACTTTGACCACGACTATTATGGCCCGATGGATGGCCTGCCTATCTGGCAGCCGTACCCAAGAGACTCGGGGCAAGAAAATCAGCCGAACAATGAAAATCAGCTGAGCATCATTGAACAAAATACCTACGTCCCCACCATATCATGGGATCAACACTCAGGTCATTCAAAAATATCCAGTACGGCGATGAATTGGCAAAGCTTGCTGGACTAGAATTCATCAAATATGCCTTTCCCGAGGTCAATGTCATCGAGAGAGATGACTCCTCCAATTCCAAAGAAGTGTGGGACACCTTAGGACAACAAAGTGGAAAATACGACTATATGGTCAAGTACACTGCTCCTGAGAGCTCTCGTATCAGGCTCGAGAACATCCAACTAACTGGATGGGGAGATTTACCTGAGAGCATGAATACTATGCAAAATACAACTAAGGAATCCTCCTAGGACAACTCTGCCTGGGAGACAGATTCCAATGATCATGCTCCACCAGAAATCAGCGTTATTTGTGAAGACAAATCAAGGAAGGTACCAGACTTTGTGATTCACCGAGAAGTTCGCCGCCAATGGGTTGTTGTCGATGTTCCGAAGATCGTTCATAAGTCAAAGTAATTGTCGTCTTTACTTTAACCTTTCACCCTGCCCAGGTGAAACAGATGTTTTGATAGGGCTCACTTTTCTGTAAATATCCCTCTTCGCTTCGCCCAAAGCGACTGAGTTTTGTTTTATAGGGTTGTAGTTTCAAGAATTGACTTGTTCATAAATAAAATAAATGTCGTTCTGTAATTTCCGCATTTAATTGCTGTTTTCCCTTTTCGTTTTTCAGAAAATGGTAATCCTAAAAAGTAATTCAATAATAAAAAGAAGCAGTTTTCCAAAGAAAATACACTGCACACACTCTTGCATTCTCTTTATCTCTTCTAAAACACGAATCATACCGTCATGCAGATTGCTTATTTTAAACCCCATTGAAACATACGATCCGATGCCTTCTCCCAACTTTGAGGTCCCGGTATTCGAGGCTGAAGAAGAAGTTGACGACGAAATTCCAGAAGAGATCTCCCGATTACTCAGACAAGAGGAAGGGTCCATTGAACCTCACAAAGAGCCGTTGGAAACGGTCAACCTAGGTTCGGAAAAAGAGAGAAAAGAAATCGGGATTGGGGCACTGCTCAGTCCAACTGCCAAAGAGAGTTTGACAAGGCTTCTCAAAGAGTTTCCCGATGTATTCGCTTGGTCCTATCAGGACATGCCAGGGTTGGATACCAACATCGTGGAACATCATCTACAGTTAAGATCGGAATGTCTGCAAGTAAAACAAAGGTTGAGACGAACTCATCCAGACATGACCATTAAAATCAAGGAGGAGGTACAGAAATAGATTGACGCAGGTTTCCTCGCCACGTCAGAATATCCTCAATGGTTAGCCAACATTGTACCAGTTCCAAAAAAGGACGGAAATGTCAGAATGTGTGTCGATTACAGAGATCTAAACAAGGCTAGTCCAAAGGATGACTTTCCTTTACCACACATTGACATGCTGGTAGACAGTACAACAAAGTTCAAAGTTTTCTCCTTCATGGATGGATTCCCAGGCTATAATCAGATTAAAATGGCGCCGAAAGACATGGAGAAAACTTCGTTCATTACCCCATGGGGTACCTTTTGTTACAAGGTAATGTCGTTCGGTTTGAAGAATGCCGGGGCAACCTATCAAAGGCCCATGACTACTCTCTTTCATGACATGATACACAAAGAAATTGAGGTATATGTCAATGATATGATTGCCAAATCTAAAATAGAGGAGGAGCATGTGACCTGTAGCGAGCGATTTTGGACGTGGTTCTTAAGCACTGTCGCTCTGGGGTACTACAGGTTGATTCATTTTTTATCCTATTAAGATGTCTAAGGAAGGGAAATAGATGTCTCCAATTAACCCTGCTTGCATACTGAGTTTAAATAGATGACTGTTGGTTTACAGATGCGGTTTAGATTGTGGGCCTCTCTCTGCTTATTTTGTTAAGAATGAAATGACTGGGCTATTCATGGGGATTTTGTATAGGTGCTGGATCTGATGTTTTTAATTAGTGTGCTCGCTAAGATTTTTCAATCTTATGCCTATGTATTCCCGTTTAACGAAACAGGGAAATCAGAGTGATCGTAGTTCTTCCTATTCTATGGGAGGAAAATGGTTGTTTTGGTGTCTTGTTCAAAGCCCAAGACGTGAACCTAAAGGTGGTTTGTATCTTGTTCAAAGCCCAAGATGTGAAGCTGAAGGGTTTATACTTCAGAGAGAATTTGTCATCTCTAAAGAGGGGTTGTTGATGTTTGTATGCTATGAACAAGGCACAGCTTTGATGCTAAAAGGTTGATTGACTCAACCGGGGTTTTCTTTATATAAAGCCTAAGAGGAGGCTAATGACCCAACGAGAGGGTTCTTTTGTATCTCGTACGAAGCCCGAGATGGAGGACCCAACAAGAGGGTGCTTTTATGTGTCTTGTACGAAGCCCAAGACGGAGGGTAAAAGGTTTTGACTCAACAAGAGAGTTTTTTATTCTATCTTATTTGAAGCCTAAGACGGAGGCTAAAAAGGTTTGACTCAAAGGGAGAGTCTTCTATACTTAACAAGAGAGTGATTTGATGTCTCGTACGAAGCCCGAGATAGAGGCTAAAGGGAGATTGACTCAACAAGAGAGTCTTTATTACTCAACAAGAGAGTGTTTTAGTATCTCGTTCGAAACCCGAGATAGAGGCTAAAGAAGTATGACTCAACAAGAGATTCTTTTATACTCAACAAAAGAGTGATTTTGGTATCTCGTACGAAGCCCGAGATGGAGGCTGAAAGGGATTGACTCAACAAGAGAGTCTAAAAAGAGATGGAGGCTGAAAGGGATTGACTCAACAAGTGATTTTGGTATCTCTTATTTAAGGGTAAGGCTGTGCTTTGGTACTGATCAGAGGATCAGGGTTATTTCCTGTTCTTTAAGGAAATGGGAAATCCAAAGGGTATTGAGACTGTCCAAGTCTGCTGGTGTATTGAGAAATCGATTCTTAGATAGTGAGTGATCTTTGTATGATGCCCAAGAGAAGGCTGGTATGTTAAGGGATAAAGGTGAACCCATTAACTGGTTTGACACTTGACTCAGAAAGACAGCTCTCGCAAATTGATGACTAGGTTATGTTCCTATACCTGTAGAGGTCTCTGGGTCCTTGTACTAAGCCCAAGAGAAGGCATGAGAGCTTTTAAGAAACTGAAGGGTCCTTGTACAACGCCCAAGAGGAGGCGGGGATACATTTAAGAAGCCCGTGGGTCCCCAAACCCCGAGAAGTTCAAGACATGCTATTCACAGAGAATAGATCAAGCCAGGAAAGTCTGAGAATTTGGAAGAAATTCAAGAGATGCTATTCACAGAGAATAGATCAACTCTGGGGAGTAGAGTCTCTTTGACAATTTCTAAGGGTGACAGTCTGAGAAAGGGTTCACCGAGAATGTTGCCTTTCACGTCTCCATATTGTTTAACCCAAAGAGGAGGGAAGAGTATGTCTGGTAATCCTATGGGGATCTAGTTTTGTTTGTATTTTAAGAGTGACCAACAAGGCTTTACCTAGTGCTAGACGTAGTTGCCGGGGAGAACTCTAAATAACTATACTAGTATTACACAGTTGATATTTGACAGGTATATAAATGTTTGTGAAAGAAGACTTACAGTGAGCAGCCCCACAATACAGTTATATATATGTATATATATATATATATATATATATATATATATATATATATATATATATATATATATATATATATATATGAAAGCAGATAAAGAAAGCGGGTAAACACTTACTCGGTTGTAGAGCTTCCATGTTGTTTGGTTAATTGTTCAACAAAGAAAGCTTTGATAACAAAATTATATTCAAAATCAAAGGAGAAAGTACTTTGAAAGAAATGTTGGGGCTTACAGCTCAAGGAGAGGTCCAAGGTTTTATCAGTGATTGCACCGTTGTTTTGAATTTGTACAGGGTCTTATACAAGTGACTGATGCCTAAAAAGGTTTTCTATACAAAGTGATGGGTCTTACACACTCTCAATAGGCCCAAAGGTTTATTCTTATACAAGTGGTGGGGCTTACAGCTCAAGGAGAGACCCAGGGTTTTGTTTTGAAATGGCGATCGCGCCGAGATTTTCTTTTTAACGCAGAGGGACTTATACAATATGTGAGGCCCAAATTGTTTTGGTTAAAAGGGGATTGGGTCTTACACTCTATTAGAGGCCCAAAGGTTTATTTTTGTACGAGTGATGGGGCTTATAACACGAGGGTAAGCCCAGGGTTTTTTTTTGTTTGAAAAATGGCGATCGCGCCGAGGTTTGAAAACACAGTGGGTCTTATACGACGACCGAGGCCCAAATTATTTTGGTTTTCAAAAGGGGGTTGGGTCTTACACTCTATTAGAGGCCCATAGTGTTTTGTTTGAGTGAAAATCAAGGAAACCCTAAATTTGTTTTCTTTTAAAAGTAAATATTTAAAGAAAATCAAATAAAAATGATAAAAATACCAAATAAGTTTGAATAAACCACTTGTGATTTTTGTTTAAGGTTTGAAAAATGAGGTTTTAATCACAAGATGAATTAAAACTCATTTGGTTTTGATTTTCAAAGTAGATATTCACTTTTAAATGTTTAAAAACAATTAAAAAATGAATTTATTCATAAAAATACTAATTATATTAAATAACTAATATAAATTTAATTTTTTTGTGGGATAAAATATTTCAACATTTTTGTGATTTTTTGCAAAAAGAACCAATCAAAAATAATTAAAATTAAGGGAGTTATTAAATTTTCAAATCATTAAAAATAATAAGAAAAATAATAAAAAGTGGAAAAAATAGCAAAAAGAGGATCTGGGGCGAGGGGGATTCGAACCCCAGACCTCTTGTGTATAGGGCGCGCGCCTTACCACTGGGGTGGTGATACATCTGTTGATTGAAACACAACCACAAATATACAAGGCTTGCCTTGTTTTTGGCCTGGCCCAAGGCAAGGCAAGGCAAGATTTTGGTTCAAAACCTGAAGGCCATAAATTTCTCATTTCTCCATGGATTGGGACAAAATTTAGGTCTATCCTGCTGTCATACCCCAAATTTTGACCACATATATTTCCCATCATTGTGAAAATATCATCACAATATGGAGGAACCTTCATGCCTCATCAGTCTCCCCAAATATGGGTGAGCATTCACTACTATCAAAATTAGGGTTTCAGGTCCTCTCAGAGCTTTAGACAAAAGATCAATCAAGGAATGACATGATCTTCAACTTGTCTAGACCTCTCAAACATCCACAATGGATCAAGAGGACTCCCACTTCAGGGATTAAGCACACGGCTGCAACATTCTGAGTGGATCAAGCCTCAAGATCAAGAGTGTCACCAAATTAGGGTTTTGGTCGACCAGGGCCTCCAGATGGAAATTTTCCTCTGGGCATGACCCAATGATTCAAAGCATAACCTAAAATGCTCCATGGAACCTCATGGACCCAATCATCAAGTCAATTAGGCCTCAGAGGATGCATTCACTAAAAATCGGGAATTAGGGTTTCTTGACCTAGTTCACCCCTAAGTTGACTTTTGGGACAAATCATGAGCCAAGACCTCAAGGGAGGATTTGAGGGTCTCTAACATACTACATTGATCCATTTGCAACAATGGATTAATCCAAGAAGCTTGAGCAACAAGTTTCAATTTCATCTGAACCACAATTAGGGTTTCGTAGCAAAACCTATGCTGCAGTAGCCATTCATTATTGTAGCCAAAACAAACTTGCTCTACTATAAATAGAGCTCAATTGTGATCAGTTTGAGTACACCAAAGCCATCAAATAGATGTTTTCCTCAAAATCTCCTTCTTCACTCCAATTTTGCCTTCTAAGGCAAGTCACTATAGGGTTTTGAGTTTGAGAGCTATTCCAACCAAACCAAACACACACACACCTTATAAACATCATATAGAAGTGATCCAAACACTCACTTAACATCTGGAACACCAGAATCACAAAATCACTAGCCAACTGCTCAAGCCTTTGACAGATTTGCAGTTGAGGTGCCAAATAAAGTTCCAGCTCAATTCAATCCACTCCAAGCATCCAGACACACTCCATAGCACCTAGGGAAGCTGTCCATATCCTTGGAACCAAGCTGCAACACCTCTAACACAAAACACGATCACCAGCTGCAAGAGGTAAGCATGAGTTCTTCTAACTCTATGATCCATGCATTTTTTGCTGCATAATAATTTGGCCATATGTTCATAATCATGCATAGAGTGTTTTCCCTCATTTGAATATTTTAATTATTTTCTATGATCCATGATTTGAAAAATTAATAACTCCCTTAATTTTAATTATTTTTGATTGGTTCTTTTTGCAAAAAATTACAAAAATGTTGAAATATTTTATTCCACAAAAAAATTAAATTTATATTAGTTATTTAATATAATTAGTATTTGTGTGAATAAATTCATTTTTTAATTGTTTTTAAACATTTAAAAGTGAATATCTACTTTGAAAATCAAAACCAAATGAGTTTTAATTCATCTTGTGATTAAAACCTCATTTTTCAAACCTTAAACAAAAATCACAAGTGGTTTATTCAAACTTATTTGGTATTTTTATCATTTTTATTTGATTTTCTTTAAATATTTACTTTTAAAAGAAAACAAATTTAGGGTTTCCTTGATTTTCACTCAAACAAAAACACTTTGGGCCTCTAATAAAGTGCAAGACCCAACCCCCTTTGAAAATCAAACATTTTGGGCCTCAGTCATTGTATAAGACCCACTGCGTTTTCAAAAAACCTCGGCATAATCGCCGTTTTCAAACAAAACCAAATGGGTCTCTCCTTGAGCTATAAGCCCCATCACTTGTACAAAAATGAATCTTTAGGCCTCTAATAGAGTGTAAGACCCAATCCCCTTTTAACCAAAACAATTTTGGGCCTCAGACATTGCATAAGTCCCCCTGCGTTAAAAGAAAATCTCGGCGCGATCGCCATTTCAAAAACAAATCACTTGAGCCACTCCTTGAGCTGTAAGCCCCACCACTTGTATAAAAATAAAACCTTTGGGCCTCTTGAGAGAGTGTAAGACTCATCCCTTTGTACAGAAAACCTTTTTGGCCTCAGTAACTTGTATAAGCCCCTCTGTACAAATTCAAAACAACGGTGCAATCATCGTTAAACCTTGGGCCTCTCTTTGAGCTGTAAGCCCCAACAATTTCTTTCAAAGCACTTTCTCCTTTGATTTTGAATATAATATTGTTATCAAAGCTTTCTTTGTTGAACAACTAACCAAACAGCATGGAAGCTCTATAACCGAGTAAGTGTTTACCGCTTTCTTTATCCGCTTTCATATATATATATATAACTGTATTGTGGGGCTGCTCACTGTAAGTCTTCTTTCACAAACTTTTATATACTTGTCAAATATCAACTGTGTAATACTAGTATAGTTATTTAGAGTTTTCCCCGGCAACTACGTCTAGCACTAGGTAAAATCCTGTTGGTCACTCTTAAATACAAACAAAACTAGATCCCCGTAGGATTACCAGACTCAGTCTTCCCTCCTCTTGGGGTTAAACAATATGGAGACGTGAAAGGCAGCATTCTTGGTGAACCCTTTCTCAGACTGTCACCCTTAGCAATCGTCAAAGAGACTCTACTCCCCAGAGTTGATTTATTCTCCGTGAATAGCATCTCTTGAGTTTCTTCCAAATTCTCGAACTTTCCTGGCTTGATCTATTCTCAGTGAATAGCATGTCTTGAACTTCTCGGGGTTTGGGGACCCACAGGCTTCCTAAAAGCATCCCCGCCTCCTCTTGGGCGTTGTACAAGGACCCTTCGGCTTCTTAAAAGCTCTTGTACCTTCTCTTGGGCTTAGTACAAGGACCCAGAGACCTCTACAGGTATAGGAACAGAACCTAGTCATCAATTTGCTAGAGCTGTCTTTCTGAGTCAAATGTCAGACCAGTTAATGGGTTGACCTTCATCCCTTAACATACCAGCCTTCTCTTGGGCATTATACAAAGATCATTCACTATCTAAGAATCAATTTCTCAACACACCAGTAGACTTGGACAGTCTCAATACCCTTTGGATTTCCCATTTCCCTTAAGAACAGGAAATATCCCAGATCCTCTGATCAATCCCAAAGCATAACAATACCTTTAATCGTTCCCTTCATAAGAACTGATTTTCTCTTTTATCCAACATACTGGACCTGTCACTAAACTGAAACAGTCACCTACGGATAGCCTCCTCTTAGGCTTTGTATAATGATCCTTTCCTCAGGAAAGTTAGCCTCCTCTTGGGATTTGTACAAATGATTCTCCCCAGCGGAGCTAACCTTTTAGCCTCCATCTCGGGCTTCGTACGAGATACAAAAAAACTCTCTTGTTGAGTATAAAAAACTCTCTTGTTGAGTCAATCACCTTTTAGCCTCCATCTCGGGCTTCGTACGAGATACTAAATCACTCTCTTGTTGAGTATAAAAGACTCTCTTGTTGAGTCAAATACTTTTAGCCTCCATCTCGGGCTTCGTACGAGATACAAAAAATTCTCTTGTTGAGTATAAAAGACTCTCTTGTTGAGTCAAATCCTTTTTAGCCTCTCTCTCGGGCTTCGTACGAGACACATAAAAGCACCCTCTTGTTGGGCCAATAGCCTCCTCTTAGCCTTTGTATAAGGAAAACCCCGGTTGAGTCAATCAACCTTTTAGCATCAAAGTTGTGCCTTGTTCATAGCATACAAACATCAACAACTCCTTTTCCCCCCATCTAATTGCTTTAAGCGGCAAGCCTCTGGATTATTTACATCCACGCCACTGTCCCTCTTTTAGCATGAGAAATTCCTAAGGAAAGATGGCATTGCTCTAAACTGAGTTAAAGTCTTCTCCTTCAGGTCGAAAATCCCCTATAAAGGAAATTATGGCATTGTTGGGTTCACATATCCCAGTTAAAGTAATTCTCCTTTATAACCAGTCACGCAATAGTTGTGACAAACAGACCAAATACCCCTCTTTAGAGATGACGAATTCTCTCTAAAGTCAAAACCCGTTAGCTTCACATCTTGGGCTTTGAACAAGATACAAACCACTTTTAGCTTCATGTCTTGGGCTTTGAACAAGACACCAAAACAACCTTTTTCCTCCCATAGAATAGGAGGAACTACGATCGCTCTGATTTCCCTGTTTCGTTAAACGGGAATACGTAGGCATAAGATTGGAAAAATCTTAGAGAGCATACTAATCAAAAACCCAAAATCCCGTACCTCCATACATCAATCGAAAAGCACCAAGTCTTAACATATTACCAAAAACCTCGCAAATAGTCCAGACATTCTAATCTTAACAAAATAACCAAAGATTGGGCCCCACTTCCACATAGCATCTGTAACCTAACAGACCACTGTTTAACCTCAGTTTACATGCAAGGTTAATTGGAGACATCTATTTCCCTTCCTTAATCAGCTCAATAGGATAAAAAATGAATCGAACTGTAGTACCCCAAAGCGATAGTGCTTCACAACCACGCAAAAACTCGCGCTACAGAGAAATGGCGACTTCACTTGGGACAACGAGATCTTGTTCTCTTCCCATCTCTTAGGTAGAAACCTTAAAAAAGTACCACAGAAAAAATGGCGCCCACCGTGGGGCACTTCCCTCTTTCTTACAATTTAAGGTGAAAACCTTGGACAAGTCATTTTCATGGCGGTGGCCGCCACAGAAAAATGTCGCCCACCGTGGGGCCCGTCTTTCTTTCTTACAATTTAGGTGAAAACCTTGGACAAGTCATTTTCATGGCGGCGGCCGCCACAGAAAAATGGCACCCACCGTGGGGCCTTGCAGGGCATTTTGTCCCTCTTATCCCTCTGGTTGAAACTCTAAATTCATGTCACAGAAATGACGACTCTGCTGGGGAGTCATTGTCTGTATAGGATCATAAGACTAGAGGTCTAAGATAATTAAGACAAATATATATATATATATATATATATATATATATATATATATATATATATATTGCTTTTCCTAAATGATATCTGTGTTTATTTTTCTGCTAATGGGAATGCATGTGATGCCGCATGTGGAAAGATTGAGTATACACCTAAGATAGGTGATGGCAATGCAGGTAATCTTACTGGGAGTGAATTCCAGTTAAGAGCCCCCGATCGACCATCAAACTCAGTGGAGACTCCCTTTGCAGATACATTGCCTATACGACTTTGGTTGTTGAAAGTAGTGTGGTCGACTGGGTTATCTGAGAAGCTGAGGTTTTTAGCAGACTTAAGCCATTTTGTAGTGCAGAAGCTATCGAAAATAGTTGTCACGCGATACTACCCTCATCTGAGATCGCTCCAGGATACTTCAGCTCACTGGCGATCCACTTGCTATTGTTATTCCATAGGGGTCAATGATTTTTCATGACACTGCATTCATACATTCATTTATAAAACATTCAAACAAAGAAAATCTTCTCTTCTAGTCTCTCTTTTTCAAATTAAACTGATACAATGATTGCAAATATCAGAGAAAGGAGATTGCGCTAATGGATTTCGGTAGAAGGAAAACTCATAAGTACGCCTTCAAGATTCCAAATTTAGAGGATTTAAGAGGTTTGGCGAGGATGATCACCAACCACGAGGCTTTCAGAGCCAAGTGTGGAGGACTGCTGTCCTTATTAAGGGTCCACGTAATTGAAGGAATCCTGTCCACGTTAATCCAGTTCTACGATTCGGTCTATCACTGTTTCACATTCCCGGATTATCAGCTTGCACCAACGCTGGAGGAGTACTCTCACCTGACTGATTTGCATATCACTGATCAGGCTCCTTTTTCTGGACTGGAAGACATTCCAAAGGATCAAACCATTGCAAGAGTAATTTATTTGGACAAGTCAGAAATCCAGACTCACATGACTACTAAGGGTGGCATCCAAGGTTTGCCAGCCCAGTTCTTGACAAAGAAAGCCCCGTACTTTTCCAGTATAGGGAACGTGGCCGCTTTCGAGAGCATCTTTGTTTTGCTTACGTACGGGTTATTTTTGTTTCCCAACATTGATAACTTCGTGAATATCAACGCCATTAAGATCTTCCTGATTGGAAACCCTGTGCCGACCTTACTCGCAGATGCGTATCATTCGGTACACTTAAGGAATTTATACAGCGGAGGAATGATCACGTGTTGTGTACCCTAGCTATACAAATGGTTCACTTCCCATTTGCCCAAGTCTGCTGCATTTTGGGATCAAAAGAATACTTTACGTTGGTCGCAGAGAGTCATGTCTCTTACCAACTCAGACATCGATTGGTATAATCGAATCTACGACGGGATCAAGATCATTGATTGTTGTGGAAATTTCCTAAATGTACCCCTTATAGGAACTAAGGGAGGAATCAACTATCATCCAGTGTTATTTTGTCGTCAATTTGGATACCCAGTGAGGCATGTCCCGCGTAATGCTCATCTGGAAGGTCTTTTCTTCAAAGAAGGAGAAAATGACAGGGCACTAAAGACGGAAATAGTGCACGCTTGGAAACACGTTCATAGGAAAGGGCGAGAGTCTCTAGGAAAACCAGACTATGTCTCAGTGGAGCCTTATCTCCACTGGGTACAAACTAGAGCTCTCAAGCTGAGCATGCCTTACCCTCGTTAGGAAGTTCTTCCATTAAGGGACTCTGCCCTTTATTTCATGTCTGAGACGGAAAAGCTTCAGGTTACTCTCAGCAAAGTTCAACAGGAGAAGAGGTCTTGGAGGAACAAGTACCGTATTCACAATGTGGAATGTAAGAAAATACAACAAGTGTTAAGAGAAAAAGATGCACTGATTGAGATTTTAGAGCAACATGTTGTAGAGAATCAAGATGACCAAAGGAATTTGCTCGCTCCTTTCACTTGGCAAAGGAATGACAACCCGACAACGGCCCAAGAGCCCCGGTCAAAGAAGAGGAAAGCACCAGAACCAGCACTTGAGCTCTCCTTAGAGAGGACTCAGGATCCATTAGTTTAGGTTTCCTTTTCCAGCACTTTGTAAACTACTGTATTTCCATTTTCGCAATCCTTTGAATTCAATAAAACGGGGTTTCCCCACTGTTTGATATTTGCAATCTAATTGTCGAAGTTTACTTTGAATAAACAAATATAATTAATAATTATTGCATTCATCATTCTCATAAACGCATTCTTCTTACCTATGAATCTCACGTTTACGTCCCGATTCTAGAGTCAAACTGTCTCATTCGTACAATACTCGGGCCAATCGTTAGAAAAAAAGGATGATCTCGAGGAAGAGAACACAGAGTTGAGAGAAGAGATCGACACTCTGAAAGAGGATCTGAGAAAGCTTCAAAACAACATGCAAGCTCTAGTAGAAGCTCAGATGCAACAACAAAGGACTGTGATCTCAGAGATCACATCGACGCCCATAGTGGAAAAGTCTGATCCTAGGTACAAAATGCCGAAAGATCGTCCCTGGGGCATGCCTATCAACTATATCCCGGAAGGATATGTTCCGCCGATCAATGAGGATCAGGGAACCGCAACAGGAGCCGCTGGGCCTGAAGGTTACAAACTTCGGGAAAGCGAAGATGCCAGGGGCATGCCGATAACTCCTGAAGGTTACAAACTTCGGGAGGCACCGAGAGTCTCGGCCATAATGACTATACCACCGCCCGTGGTACACACTGTCCCAAAAGGACATATTCCACATATACATTCTGGTGGAAACGACATCATGTTCCACAGAATGAATGAGTTTCAGGAACAGTTCCTGGAAATGCAGAAAGAACTGCAAGCCCTTCGCGGTCAGGATTTATTTGGAAAAGACGTCGTGGACCTCTGCTTGGCCCCCAATGTGAAAGTTCCACACAAGTTCCAAGTGCCCGATTTTGAAAAATACAAGGGTAACTCTTGCCCTCAGAGTCACTTGGTGATGTACGCTCGGCGAATGTCAGCTCAGACAAAGAATCAGGAGCTACTGATTCACTTCTTTCAGGATAGTTTAACCGGTGCCGCCTTAAAATGGTACATGGGGTTAAACCGTGCCACGATCAGCACATTCAGAGATCTTGGCGCTGCCTTCGTTCCACAGTACAAATATAATATGGACATGGCACCAGACAGATATCAACTCAGATCAATGTCACAAAAGGACAAGGAAACCTTTAAAGAATACGCTCAGAGATGGCGTGAAATTGCCGCTCAGATTTGTCCACCTCTTGAGGAAAAAGAGATGACAAAGATCTTCTTAAAGACCTTGAGCTCATTTTACTATGACAGAATGGTTGCCAGTGCGCCCAGTGACTTCACTAAGATGGTGGGCACGGGAGTTCGTCTTGAGGAAGCCGTCCGGGAAGGACGTTTAGTTAAAGATGATGGATCATCAAGTAGTACAAAACGATACGGTAGTGCTCTCCCTAAGAAAAAAGAGCAAGATATTGGGAATATCTCTCTCGGAAAGCAAAGGCGGCGTTATCAACCAGTAGCAGCTGTAACTCCTGCTATCAACCCCACGCCTGTTCCTACGTATCAACACTCAGGTCATTTAGAACCTATCCCGTATGACGATGAATTGGCAAAGCTTGCCGGACTAGAGTTCATCAACTACGCTTTTCCCGAGGTCAACGTCATCGAGAGAGATGACTCCTCCAGTTCCAAAGAAGTGTGGGACACCTTGGGACAACCGAGTGGTAAATACGACTATATGGTCAAGTACACCGCTCCTGAGAGCTCTCGTATCAGGCTCGAAGACATCCAGCCAAATGGATGGGGAGATTTGCCCGAGAGCACAAATACTCTGCAAAATGCAACAGATGAATCCTCCTACGACAACTCTGCCTAGGAGACAGATTCCAACGATCCTGCTCCACCAGAAATCAACGTTATTTCTGAAGACAAATCAAGGAAAGTACCAGACTTTGTGATTCACCAAGGAGTTCGCCGCCAATGGGTTGCTGTCGATGTTCCGAAGATTGTTCATAAGTCAAAGTAATTGCCATCTTTAACCTTTCACCCTGCCCAGGTGAAACAGATGTTTTGATAGGACTCGCTTTCTGTAAATTTCCCTCTTCGCTACGCCTAAAGCGATAGAGTTTTGTTTTATAGGGCTGTAGTTTCAAGAATCGACTTGTTCATTAATAAAATAACGTCGTTCTGTAATTTCCGCATTAATTGATGTTTTCTTTTTTCGCTTTTTCAGAAAATGGCAATCCTAAAAAACAACTCAATAATAAAAACAAGCAGTTTTCAAAAAATACACTGCACACACCCTTGCATTCTCTCTATCTCTTCTAAACACAAATCATCACGTCATGCAGATTGCTTGTTTTAAACCCCCTTGAAACATACGATCCGATGCCTTCTCCCGACTTTGAATTCCCGGTATTTGGGGCTGAAGAAGAAGTTGACAACAAATTTCCAGAAGAGATCTCCTGATTACTCAGACAATAGGAAAGGTCCATTGAACCTCACAAAGAGCCATTGGAAACAGTAAACTTGGGCTCAGAGGAAGAGAGAAAAGAAGTCAGGATTGGGGCATGGCTCAGTCCAACTGCCAAAGATAGTTTGACAAAGCTTCTCAAAGAATTTCCCGATGTATTTGCTTGGTCATATCAGGACATGCCAGGGTTGGATACCAGCATCGTGGAACATCACTTACCGTTGAAATCGGAATGTCCGCAGTAAAACAGAGGTTGAGATGGACTCACCCAGACATGGCCATCAAAATCAAAGAGGAGTTCCAGAAACAGATTGACGCGGGCTTCCTCGCCACGTCAGAATATCCTCAATGGTTAGCCAACATCGTACCAGTTCCAAAAAAGGACGCCAAGGTCCGAATGTGTGTGGATTACAGGGATCTAAATAAGGCTAGTCCAAAGGATGACTTTCCCTTACCACACATTGACATGTTGGTTGATAGTACAACAAAGTTCAAAGTTTTCTCCTTCATGGATGGATTCTCGGGCTATAATCAGACTAAAATGGCGCCGAAAGACATGGAGAAAACTTCGTTCATTACCCCATGGGGTACCTTTTGTTATAAGGTAATGTCGTTCGGTTTGAAGAACGCCGAGGCAACCTATCAAAGGGCCATGACTACTCTATTTCATGACATGATACACAAGGAAATCGAGGTATATGTCGATGACATGATTGCCAAATCTAAGACAGAAGAGGATCATGTGACGCCACCTGTCAAAAATATTCGAGCGGTTGAGAAAGTACAAACTCCGCTTGAATCCCAACAAGTGCACCTTCGGTGTCCATTCAGGGAAACTTTTTGGGTTCATCGTCAGCCAGAAAGAAATTGAGGTTGATCCTGACAAGGTCAAGGCCATTCGAGAAATACCTTCTCCGAAAACTGAAAAACAAGTCAGAGGATTCTTGGGACGTTTGAACTACATCTCCAGATTCATATTCCTCAGGACCGCGACCTGTGCGCCGATTTTCAAATTACTAAAAAAGAATCAAAACTGCATTTGGACAGAAGATTGCCAAACCGCCTTCGACAGTAACAAGGAATACCTGTTGAATCCGCCGATTCTATCACCTCCAGTGGAAAGAAGACCACTGATCATCTACCTAACAGTCTTGGAAGACTCGATGGGTTGTGTACTTGGCCAACAAGACGAAACCAAATGGAAAGAGTCTTCCATTTACTATCTGAGCAAGAAATTCACCGACTGCGAGACTCGGTACACTATGCTTGAGAAAACTTGTTGTGCTTTGGCTTGGGCAGCCAAACGTCTTCGCCAGTACATGATTCGTCACACTACTTAGTTGGTATCAGAAATGGATCCAATCAAGTATGTATTTGAAAAGCCTGCTCTCACGGGAAGGATTGCCCGTTGGCAGATGTTGTTATCAGAATATGACATAGAGTACCATACTCAAAAAGCCGTTAAGGGGAGTATTTTAGCCGATCATTTGGCTCATCAACCGATTGATGATCAAGAATCAATTGGGTTTGACTTCCCAGACGAAGATGTCATGTATTTGAAAATGAAAGATTGAGATGAACCACTACCCAGTGAAGGGCCAGAACCAGGTTCCCAATGGGGACTAATCTTTGACGGAGCTATCAATCATTATGGAAACGAAATTGGGGCAATCTTTATAACACCTCAGGGTACCCACATTCCTTTCACTACCAGACTTACGTTCAAGTGTACAAACAACGAGGCTGAATACGAAGCCTGTATTATGGGTCTCGATGAAGCGATTGATTTGAGGATCAAAAACTTGGGCGTATATGGCGACTCAGCTTTGGTTATCAATTAAATCATAGGAGATTGGAACACATACCAATCAGGACTGATTCCTTACAAAGATTATGCAAGAAGGTTGTTACCCTTCTTCAACAGAATCGAGTTTCATCACATCCCTCGTGATGAGAATCATATGGCTGATGCATTAGCCACTCTCTCTTCCATGATTAGTGTAGGTCAATGGAATGACCTACCTAAGATCGACATAATGCGCCTTGAACGTCCCGCTTATATCTTCACGATTGAAGCAGTCATAAACGACAAACCTTGGTATCACGATATCAAATGCTTCCTTCAGAAACAAGAGTACCCACCTGGGGCACTAAGGAAAGATAGAAAAACCCTCAGAAGGTTAGCAGGCAGCTTCTTCCTGAGCGGTGATACACTCTATAAGAGAAATTTTGACATGGTTTTGCTTTGATGCATAGACAGACCAGAAGCAGACATGCTGATGAAAGAAATTCATGAAGGATCCTTTGACACGCATGCCAATTGTCGCTCCCAGGATTTTCATCCAGGTACAAACGCGAGAGTGGCGCGAAAAAACAGAGTCGTCAGCCGTGTAAATTTATCCCAAGAGAGGGAAAGGGAACATCGCATAAACCTGAGGAAGAGGCAAAGGAATGGTCATCGCAACCATAGCCTGGGTTCGGGAGTCGGTTACACGAGGGGAAGGTGCTAGCACCCCACGCGTCCATCGTACTCGATGGGATCCACGCTTGTTGTCTATTCTAAGGGTGAGTTATCTTATCATCTATGGCTGTACTAAGACGGAGGAGGGAAAAACTAAGACAGACTCGGTAGGACGTCGACGTCCTAGGCCTACGTACTCCCTTTGTGCAATGGGAAACTCAGAGTCAACGTAGTTCGGACCAAGTTCTTTTTTTGTGTTTTTTATGAGCGACGTTAAGCTCACGTCTGACAGTTAGGATCGATGCCTGTTTGTGACTCAGAGAGAAGGTAACGTGCCCTTTTTGAAAATAGCCTTTAGTTTGACAATCCCGAAGGACAAAAAGGTTTGAAGTTTGTTTGAATTTTTTAGGACAGAAGTGACTTGAGTTAGTTCATAACTTGCATTGCACCAAAGTCTAGGGCACATGGACGAATACTTAACGAATCATCCCAAGACAGGACGCTCGCTAAGCACTCTAGAAAGATGAGAGGAAGCCCCTCATATCTCATTCCCCACGCTTAAGGCTCGTGCGTAATACACTTTATCCTTATTAAGTGTTTTCAAGAAGTTTTGAGATGAGAAGAGAGAAGACACAAAGGAAACTCTAAAGGGAAACTAAGAGTCCTAATGTTATCATGCAAAGATGGCCCTAAGGGGAGGTTTAAAGGGAGACTATCCTATGGAATCTAGTCCTAATATTATCATACAAAGCATTGAAAGCCTAACGTCTAATACTAATGAAAATCTAATTAAATCAAGAAATTAATCACGAACACCAATAAAAAAAATTAATTCTACATCAACAATTAATCATAAATTTCAACTAAAAAATTAATCACGAGTAGATCACAAGTTATTATCAATTAAATTTAAATTAAGGATGAATCAATAATTAATCACAAAATTGACATAAAACACTAAATTACCAATTTAGATTAACAATCCAATTAACTAGTATTAAAATCCAAATAATAAAAAGTAAAACGAAACTAAAATAAATTAATAATAATAATAATAATAATAATAATAATAATAATAAAAGAATAAAATAAAATAACATAACGACGGGCTTATTTGAAGCCCAAACAATTTGTTTTTGGAAGGGATTAAGCTACAAATTCAATTAAATAAGGATTAAATTAATAATTAACCTAAACAATTAAATTAAAGATTTAAGTGTCATAACGACTACATAAAAAAAATGACTTAATTAAAATTAAATTAAGAACTAAACAAAATAAAACAAAATTTAAACTTAAACAATTAAAAAATGAGATTTAGTGTGTTTAAGTTTATATGTTAAAAATCAATCCCTTTTCAATAATATTATTTTAATTTTATTCACTAATAAAAATAAAAAATTTAAAGCATAAAAAATTTTATGATGAGAAAAAAACATTGTTTTTGACTTTTTCAATTTTAATTAAAATAACAAATGCAAAAAAAAAAAACAATATGAACTAATTAGATACAGCACGTTTACACAGGGCACCAAATTTCTATGCCCACAGTAATATAGGGTCGTAACGGAACAATACGGCACCTGAATGTTGTTAGTAATAGTGTTATTCACAAATTGAACTAAAGATCCAACGCGCAGGAATAATAGCCACATGTTAGTAATAAATTGGAAAATTCTTGTAGCAGCATGTTAATATATATACATATCTTCATAAATGGTAAATACTGTATGTTAGTAACAATTGAAAATAGGCATTCAACGTACCTTCTACGCACTAGCAGTTGAAATAGTAATATCTATTATCGGTAGCATACCTTTTGTATACCTTTGTCCGCTCTCCTCTCTCTTCCGGTTTTTTGAGATCACGCAGCCCTTATCCTTGCTTTTAGCTTCCAACGATGGGTGATTTGTACTCTGTAGATGCCAAGGATGAAAGTTGTGAAAGAATCTTTTGAGAAACCCTTGTGGATTGTGAGATTCGATGAAGAAAAACCTTAGAGTTTCAAACTTTGTTCTCCTCCAAGATCACGTGTTATCTCTCAACCCTAGCATGAATGAGTTTAAATAGGCTAGGTTAAAACACTGATAATGATTTGGGCCTTGGTAATTCTCCACTTAATGATTTTTGGGCAAATTTGAAAATTTGAATAAAGTGGAATACACCCTCCTCCATGCATGGATATCCAAGTATTTCATAATGGATCACTTACTCAACAATTGCTAATCACACCTAAATTGAAATTGGGCCTTGAGATGCCTTGGTTCATGAGTTTTAAATAATTTGGCAATTTTGAATAATGGAAAATAAGTAATGAATAAACCATGGATCCTCTTGATTTAAAGGCCAAAAATGCTCCTTAGGGATTGTTCTTTGATGTTGGAATGTGTCTTGAATCAATGGAATTAATTATAGGTCCATATGTCTCACAGTGCAAAAGTTGTAAAAATGGAACCCTAAAAACCACTTTGCCTTCTTTTGGCCATAACTTGAGTTTCACAAATGATATGGAGACCCACTAGTACTTGTTGGAAAGAGAAGAAAAATATCTTCAACTTTCATGTTTGAGGAAAATTCATTTGAAGCTTTCTTGATGATGAAAATTCAAGTTGAATGTAGTGTAAGAATTTGCCCAAAAAGGAAACTTTCAAATTATAAGTCATTTCCATATTTAGTAACTTTTGCACCAACCCTTGATTCTTGATAAATGGTATGAAACTTGACTCTTGAAGACCATATGAGGATGTGAGACCTTGAAAACCTTGGAGAGAACCTCAAAATTCCACAGTTGACTTCCCCTCTCACTGTTTGACTTTTCTCCTGATTCTCCTGATTCCCAATCCACTGGCCAATTGAACTCCTCCTGAACCAAACTGATGGACAATCTTCCATTCCTAGATACTTAGGGACCCAAGGAATACCATGGAATCAAGTCCTGCCCAAAAAATCAGAAATAAACTGACTTTATAGCAAACCCTAATTTTGGTACCCTCGGTCTAGGAGGAAATAACACAGTCTCCAAATCCAAATTCCTCTGAATATGATGTGTATCCTCTCCAACAAAGATAATATATGTCATTTGGTGATGATAAAAACTCAAGGAGCTTGCCCATTGGAGCAATAAACCCAAGAATCTCAAAACCCTAATTTCTGCACTGGTTAGGAGAAAGTGATCCACTTGAACTCTCTTGCTTGACCCTTTGAAGAACATCTTCTCCTCTTGAACTTGCCTCAGGCACCTTGACCCCATGCTAAGAACCAATGATATGCACACATGATAATGCAAAAATGAAATGAAACATAAGCCAGTTAGTACTAAAGTAAGGAGGGAAAATTTTGGGGTGCAACACCAATGGACATACAATGGCGAGAAAAATTCTAAGAGCAGGGTACTACTGGTTGACCATGGAATCCGACTGCTACAAGTACATGAGGAGGTGTCACAAGTGTCAGATATACTCCGACAAAATTCATGTACCGCCTACACATCTCAAAGTACTCTCTTCCCCGTGGCCTTTTTCCATATGGGGAATTGACATGATCGGCATGATTGAGCCCAAGGCTTCGAATGGACATCGGTTCATTCTGGTCGCCATTAACTACTTCACCAAGTGGGTCGAAGCAGCGTCATACGCCAATGTAACCCGACAAGTGGTGGTCCGATTTATCGAAAACAATATCATCTGCCGTTATGGTGTTCCGAGCCAGATCATTACAGATAATGGGTCTAACTTGAACAATAAGATGATGAAAGAGTTGTGCACAGAGTTCAAGATCGAACACCATAACTCGTCTCCCTACCGACCCAATATGAACGGAGCGGTGGAAGCGGCTAACAAGAACATCAAGAAGATTATTCAAAAGATGGTTGTAAACTATAAAGACTGGCATGAAATGCTACCCTTTGCTCTTCACGGTTATCGCACGTCTGTCCGCACTTCAACAGGGGCAACCCTTTTCTCTCTAGTTTATGGCATGGAAGCAGTGCTCCCCATAGAAGTAGAGATCCCATCAATCCGGGTATTGATGGAAGCTAAGCTTACAGAAGCTGAGTGGTGTCAAAGTCGACACGATGAACATAATCTGATCGAAGAAAAGCAAATAACGGCACTATGCCATGGTCAGTTGTATCAACAGAGAATGAAGAAGGCGTTTGACAAAAAGGTCCGACCTCGCGTCTTCAGGAAAGGAGACCATGTGCTCAAAAAGATACAATCTTTTCTCACTGATTCTCGGGGCAAATGGACTCCGAATTATGACGGCCCCTATGTGGTCAAGAAAGCTTTCTCAGGCGGCGCCTTGAGACTTGCAACCATGGATGGAGAGGAATTTTCCTACCCCACGAATGTTGATGTAGTCAAGAAATACTACGCCTAAACAAAAAAAACGTCTCGGTGGATTGAAAACCCGAAAGGGCGGTCCAGGCAAAAATTAGAGACATGATAAAAAATCATCCCGGTGGATTGGAAACATCACAGTACAATCCATGCAAAAGTTAGGGATAATGGCAAGTAACTATGTTCAACAAAGGGGCAAGTCCCTCAGCAGCAGTTACACCATCCATCAGAAAACTCTGGTTGAGTTCATCTTTGACAGAAGCTCAGGATGCCCAGAATTCAAAGTTGGTAGAAGGATAGTGGTCGTTATGTTTCAATGTAGCCCTCTTCCCGTAAATTACCATTTTCTAAACTTTGTAAATACTCTATGGAATCATGCGTTTGGCTGATCTCCATCCTATCAATAAAATTTGAGCCCTTGTGCTTTTGTTTACAATTCTTATTTGTTTTAGCTTTGTAGAACGACATTTTAATATGATCAACGATTCTTGAAACGAAACAAAAATGAATTTACTTGTAAAACTTTTCTGCTTTTAAAATAAAGATGGAAATTCTCTTGACTGTTGAACATCGAAAGAACATCGATCGCTTCTCCAGAAGTAATCGAGCTTCAAAGTGCAGAATCAAAGTACTTCTTCTAAGCCAGTGCGCCTGAATGAAGGATCAGCTGTATCAGATGCGGCTTTCCCATCTGATACCCCAGGCAGAGTTCTTACCTCCTAAGCCCGACCAACGGTTGTCCCCGCAGGGACTACTTCTCCTAAGCAAGGCAGGATTTCTATTTTGAACCAGTGATACTTTTCATCTCCCGCTGTGGCCAAGTATCCAGTCGTGTTTATCTACTAGTTTGTATGTCGCGTCAGTTTTGTCAGCATAAACATACATACATCATGCATTATTGATTTGCATTTACATTCATATTGCATCACTATCACTCTAGTCGGTCTTATCTCCTAGTGATAAAAGTCCTCTCAATTGAGTTGTCAGTTCTTTCCTTGTCAGGAAATGTTGCGTCTGAACAATCTCTCCTCCAGTTTATTTCTGGATTAGAATTGACCCTTGACCACTTTGATAACTTGAACCTCTGAAGAACCATAGAAATTTCGACAAACATCACTCTTCTCCAGTGAAGATGATATCTCCGCTTTCCCAGATTAAGGAAAATCTCCAGAGAAAGCCTCTTAATCAGAGATTCGACAATGCAGCAGTTTTTCTTCGAAAAAATCCGCTGACGAAAAGGTCATCAGCACCTCAAAATTGGATCATATCATATGGCATTTCTCCGGGAAGATCCGGAGAAAAGTATGATGTAATACCCAAGTGAAAGCAGTCTTTCAGGAGACACGTTTTCCCCAGATAGAGTCGACAAATGGCATTTCCAACAGAGAAGTTCGTGTACCTCTACAACTCAGACGACTGGGTTCCCCAGCAACTCTGACATCAAAATTTGTTCTATCAAATGGCATCTCCCCAGGAAAATTCGGCGAGAAGTTTGAGGAAAACCGCTATAAACAACATCCCTTGTCAAGAAAGTTTATTGACAAAAGAAACTGAGACCAGTTCCTTGGTAGGAAACCAGGATCAAGGGGAAGTTTACATCAGAAACTGAGACCAGTTCCTTGGTAGGAAACCAGGATCGAGGGGAAGTTTATATCAAAAACTTAGACCAGTTCCTTGGTAGGAAACTAGGATCGAGGGGAAGTTTACATCAGAAATCGAGACCAGTTCCTTGGTTGAAGACCAGGATCGAGGGGAAGTTTACCTTTTCTAAGCATCATTGCTTAGCAAAAGAAGAAGGATGCGTGAACTACCATTCTTAACCACCATCAAAATTTCGGGTATTCTGATATTTAATCCTCTTGCACCCAGAATGCCCGAATACCTTCGCCATTCACACCTTCGGGTCCAAGAAGATTACATAGGGGCATCTGTCATACCCCAAATTTTGACCACTAAGATTTCCCATCATTGTGAAAATCATCATCACAATATGGAGGAACCTTCATGCCTCATCAGTCTCCCCAAAGATGGATGAGCATTCACTACTATCAAAATTAGGGTTTCAGACCCTCTCAGAGCTTTAGACAAAGGATCAATCAAGGAATAACATGATCTTCAACTTGTCAAGACCTCTCAAACATCCACAATGGATCAAGAGGACTCCCACTTCAGGGATTAAGCACAAGACTGCAACATTCTAAGTGGATCAAGCCTCAAGATCAACTGTGTCACCAAATTAGGGTTTGGGTCGACCAGGGCCTCCAAATGGAAATTTTCCTCTGGGCATGAGCCAGTGATTCAAAACATAACCTAATATTCTCCATGGAACCTTATGGATCCAATCATCAAGTCAATTAGGCCTCAGGGGATGCATTCACTAAAAATCAGGAATTAGGGTTTCTTGACCTAATTCACCCCTAAGTTGACTTTTGGGACAAATCATGAGCCAGGACCTCAAGGGAGGATTTGAGGGTCTCTAACATACTACATTGATCCATTTGCAACAATGGATTAATCCAAGAAGCTTGAGCAAGAAGTTTCAATTTCATCTGAACCACAGTTAGGGTTTCGCGGCAAAAGTCAACTGTAGCTTTGACTTTTGACCAGGACATGCTCCCAAACCTTGGGACATGATTTAATACACCATATAACATCTATGGAACATGTCCATCAAGTTTTATTTAGGTCAAGGACTTGATTTCATAGAGGATCGCACAGTTTGGAATTCATCTGACAAAAAGTCAACTGTGCACAAAAGTCAACTTTGACTTTTTGAGATTTTTCACAATTATGGTTCTATGACCCTAAAATGATGTTAATGTGTGATTGGAATCATCATTCATCAAGAAAAATCAAGAAAAGTGGGATAACTTGTAAAAGGGGTTACCATAAAAACTTAGAAATTTTTCTAAGTTATGGAACAAAATGGCTAGGGTACCAAATTTGGAGGATCATAACTCCTAAACCACAAAGCCATTTTTCTCCATTCAAAGTTGGATTTGTAGCCCTCATGGCCCTCTACAAAAGCTTCAACTACACCTCATTCCAATTCATCATGGATTTTGAGTTATGGAATGATCAAAATGGCTGACAACATGAAATGCCATTTTTTCCAACACTTGGTGAAATTTTCACTAAGTCAGAATCTGCCTTCACTTTTTTCCAAATGTAGGGGTATTTTTCACTTGGATCCAAAAAGTATCAAAACCAATTATGATTAAACAGTTGTTGTATCATATAAGGGCTTTCCAAAATGGCCAAGAACTCCATCAAATTCCACTTTAGCCATGAGATATGACAATGCCAATATGCCTTGCTGCAAACTGTCATGGCAAGGCAGATTTTGGAGTTTTTCTCGATTTGCCCAAATTTTGCAAAGGGCAAGCAACTATATCCATCTGAACACCTCAAGGGGGGACCAAGGAGGAACCAACTCTGATCCCAAGCCTCCCAAGTCTTTGGAACCAAAAGTAGCATGCCAAACCTAGAAATCCCTAAAGAGGGGACAAGACTCTAATTTTGTTTTGGAGCATTCAATGGATGCACTAAGGTGGCATGGACTGAGCCATTTCCAACTGAATTCAATTAAGACTTATCCAAGACCAAGGGAACCAGCAGCCTGTGCCCTAACCTCTAGTCAATGGCTAGAGAAGACTTGGATTCTCATTGCTCAACATTGGCCAAACCTATGCTGCAGTTGCCATTCACTATTGCAGCCAAAACAAACTTGCTCTACTATAAATAGAGCTCAATTATGATCAGTTTGAGTACACCTAAGCCATCAAACAGATGCTTTCCTCAAAATCTCCTTCTTCACTCCAATTTTGCCTTCTAAGGCAAGTCACTATCGGGTTTTGAGTTTGAGAGCTATTCCAACCAAACCAATATCACACACACCTCATAAACATCATATAGAAGTGATCCAAACACTCACATAACATCTAGAACACCATAATCACAAAATCACTAGCCAACTGCTCAAGCCTTTGACAGATTTGCAGTTGAGGTGCCAAATCAAGTTCCAGCTCAATTCAATCCACTCCAAGCATCCAGACACACTCCATAGCACCTAGGGAAGCTGTCCATATCCTTGGAACCAAGCTGCAACACCTCTAACACAAAACACGATCACCAGCTGCAAGAGGTAAGCATGAGCTCTTCTAACTCTATGATCCATGCATTTTTTGTTGCACAATAATTTGGCCATATGTTCATAATCATGCATAGAGTGTTTTCCCTCAATCAATTGCTTTGTTTGAATCGTGTATGGAATTTCTGAACCTTCATGCAAATTTTAGGGTTCTTGAGGTTTCTTTTTTATTTCTTATTCCATGTTTAAAATAAATGAAATTAAAGACCATAGACATGATCGTGAGGTGAAAACGAGTAGATTGATATGTAGATTGCATGATATAATCAAGTATTCAGTGAGATTGGATAAAAAATGCAAATCTGCAGAAACAGAGGGTGGCGCGTGTTCTTACCATGTTCTTGGCGCCATTTTCAAACATTTGAATTTTTGAATTTTTGTGATTTTATTTAATTAATTCAAAAATTAATTTCTCTCTGAGTTTTAATGATTTTGAGTTGATTCTTTTTTTAATAATTCACAAAAATGTTAAAATATTTTATTTTCCCAAAAAATCCTAAAAATATTATTTATTTCATATACTTGATATTTTTTAAAGAATTAATATTTTAATTGTTTTTGACATTTAAAATATTTTCTCCCTCTTGATTTTTCAAATTTTAGTGATTTCCAATCATGTTATGGATGAAAACCTGATTTTTGAAACATTAATCCAAGATCACAATTTGTTTTCCACATGTTTAACAATTTTGATCATTTAATTGAATTTTTTATTCAATTAAAATACATTTTGAAAACAAATTTGGGTTTTTGATTAATTCAACCCTCATCAAACAAAAAGACTTTGGGCCTCTAACAGAGTGTAAGACCCAACCCCCTTTGAAAACCAAACATTTTGGGCCTCAGTCATTGTATAAGACCCACTGCGTTTTCAAAGAACCTCGGCATAATCGTCGTTTTCAAACAAAACCAAATGGGCCTCTCCTTGAGCTATAAGCCCCATCACTTGTACAAAAATGAATCTTTGGGCCTCTAATAGAGTGTAAGACCCAATCCCCTTTTAACCAAAACAATTTTGGGCCTCAGACATTGTATAAGTCCCTTTGCGTTAAAAGAAAATCTCGGCACGATTGCCATTTCAGAAACAAATCACTTGGGCCACTCCTTGAGCTGTAAGCCCCACCACTTGTATAAAAATAAAACCTTTGGGCCTCTTGAGAGAGTGTAAGACCCATCCCTTTGTAAAGAAAACCTTTTGGGCCTCAGTCACTTATATAAGCCCCTCTGTACAAATTCAAAACAACGGTGCAATCATCGTTAAACCTTGGGCCTCTCCATGAGCTGTAAGCCCCAACCATTTCTTTCAAAGCACTTTCTCCTTTGATTTTGAATAAATATTATTATCAAAGCTTTCTTTGTTGAACAACTAACTAAAAAGCATGGAAGCTCTACAACCGAGTAAGTGTTTACCCGCTTTCTTTATCCGCTTTCATATATATATATATATATATATATATATATATATATATATATATATATATATATATATATATATATATATATATATATATATATAACTGTAACTGTATTGTGGGGCTGCTCACTGTAAGTCTTATTTCACAAACTTTTATATACTTGTCAAATATCAACTGTGTAATACTAGTATAGTTATTTAGAGTTTTCCCCGACAACTATGTCTAGCACTAGGTAAAGCCCTGTTGGTCACTCTTAAATACAAACAAAACTAGATCCCCGTAGGATTACCAGACACAGTCTTCCCTCCTCTTGGGGTTAAACAATATGGAGACATGAAAGGAAGCCTTCTCGGTGAACCCTTTCTCAGACTGTCACCGTTAGAAATCGTCAAAGAGACTCTACTCCCCAGAGTTGATCTATTCTCCGCGAATAGCATCTCTTGAGTTTCTTCCAAATTCTCAAACTTTCCTGGCTTGATCTATTCTCAGTGAATAGCATGTCTTGAACTTCTCGGGGTTTGGGGACCCACAGGCTTCCTAAAAGTATCCCCGCCTCCTCTTGGGCGATGTACAAGGACCCTTCGGCTTCTTAAAAGCTCTCATGCCTTCTCTTGGGCTTAGTACAAGGACCCATAAACCTCTACAGGCATAGGAACAGAACCTAGTCATCAATTTGCTAGAGCTGTCTTTCTGAGTCAAATGTCAAACCAGTTAATGGGTTGACCTTCATCCCTTAACATACCACCCTTCTCTTGGGCATTATACAAAGATCATTCACTATCTGAGAATCAATTTCTCAAGACACCAGTAGACTTGGACAGTCTCAATACCCTTTGGATTTCCCATTTCCTTAAAGAACACAAAATATCCCTGATCCTCTGATCAATCCCAAAGCACAACAATACCTTTAATCGTTCCCTTCATAAGAACTGATTTTCTCTTTTATCCAACATACTGGACCTGTCACTAATCTGAAACAGTCGCCTACAGATAGCCTCCTCTTAGGCTTTGTATAATGATCATTTCATCAAGAAAGTTAGTCTCCTCTTGGGCTTTGTACAAATGATTCTCCCCAGCGGAGCTAACCTTTTAGCCTCCATCTCAGGCTTCGTACGAGATACAAAAAAACTCTCTTGTTGAGTTTAAAAAACTCTCTTGTTGAGTCAATCACCTTTTAGCCTCCATCTTGGGCTTCGTACGAGATACTAAATCACTCTCTTGTTGAGTATAAAAGACTCTCTTGTTGAGTCAAACACTTTTAACCTCCATCTCGGGCTTCGTACGAGATACAAAAAACTCTCTTGTTGAGTATAAATGACTCTCTTGTTGAGTCAAATCCCTTTTAGCCTCTCTCTCAGGCTTCGTACGAGACACATAAAAGCACCATCTTGTTGGGCCAATAGCCTCCTCTTAGGCTTTGTATAAGGAAAACCCCGGTTGAGTCAATCAACCTTTTAGCATCAAAGTTGTGCCTTGTTCATAGCATACAAACATCAACAACTCCTTTTCCCCCCATATAATTGCTGTAAGCGGCAAGCCTCTGGATTATTTACATCCACGCCACTGTCCCTCTTTTAGCATGAGAAATTCCTAAGGAAAGATGACATTGCTCTAAACTGAGTTAAAGTCTTCTCCTTCAGGTTGAAAATCCCCTATAAAGGAAATTATGGCATTGCTGGATTCACATATCCCAGTTAAAGTAATTCTCCTTTATAACCAGTCACGCAACAATTGTGACAAACAGACCAAATACCCCTCTTTAGAGATGACGAATTCTCTCTAAAGTCAAAACCCTTTAGCTTCACATCTTGGGCTTTGAACAATATACAAACCACTTTTAGCTTCAAGTCTTGGGCTTTGAACAAGACACTAAAACAACCTTTTTCCTCCCATAGAATAGGAGGAACTACGATCACTCTGATTTCCCTGTTTCGTTAAACGGGAATACGTAGGCATAAGATTGGAAAAATCTTAGTGAGCATATTAATAAAAAACCCAAAATCCCGTACCTTCATACATCAATCGAAAAGTACCAAGTCTTAACATCTTACCAAAAACCTCGCAAATAGTCCAGACATTCTAATCTTAACAAAATAACTAAAGATTGGGCCCCACTTCCACATAGCATCTGTAACCTAACATACCGTTGTTTAACCTCAGTTTGCAGGCAGGGTTAATTGGAGACATCTATTTCCCTTCCTTAATAAGCTCAATAGGATAAAAAATGAATCGAACTGTAGTACCCCAAAGCGATAGTGCTTCGCAACCACGCAAAAATTCACGCTACACCTGCCTAGAATTTCACAAGGAATCCAATGGTGGTGGTGTTTTTTCAGATCATGCTCCTATTGAAAAACCCGATAGTGGTTTTGAAATAGGCCATGATTTGCATTTTCTATGCCATCTCTTGGTACAAGCATGAATTACATGATAAATTGGTGCAAACACAACACATATAACATGTATAAGAGATGCATGATCAATGGACATCAAAAAAAAGCATGATTCAAAGAATCTAAGTTGTGATGTTTACCTCTTTTTGGAGCTTTTGTGCAATCTGCCAAGCCACTTGTTCTAGAAATGATTTGATGCTTTGGACACCCTCAAATGATCTCTTAGAAGCTTTTAGGATGGTTGGAATCAGCTGGAAACCTCAGGAGCAAGTTTGAGCCCTTTCTTGCAAAAGGGTCAAAAGTGACCAAAATAGCAACTCCCTCAAATGGTGTTCCAGATGTGTGGAACCATTTCGGACAGTTCAAGGACGATATATGGAGTGTGTTTGCAGTTTTATCTGGTTTGGAAAGTGACTGAATCAAGACATGGCTTGAAAAATGCACAAAGGTCCTATTTTGAGGTTTTGAGAGGTGACTTTGTGATTTTGGTGTTACAGGTCACTTGTGAGAGTTTGGACAGCTTAGATATGATATATTGGATGTGTTTGGATCATGAGCTATGGTGGAATTGCTCTCTAACTCAAAAACTCGGAGTTACCTTGCTAAATAAGGCATTTTTGCCTAGAGAAAGAGATTTTGAGAAAAGCAAGTGTTGTAGTGCTTTGGTGTACTCAAAATGAACACAATTGAGCTTTATTTATAGTAGAGCAAGTTTATTTTGGCTACAATAGTGAATGGCAACTGCAGCAGAGGTTTGGCCAATGTTGAGCAATGAGAAGCCAAGTCTCCTCTAGCCATTGACTAGAGGTTAGGGCACAGGTTGCTAGTTCCCTTGGTCTTAGATAAGTCTTGACTGAATTCAGTTAGAAATGGCTCAGTCCACGCCACCTTGGTGTATGCATTGAATGCTCCAATCCAAAATTGGAGTCTTGTCCTTCTTTTAGGGATTTCTAGGTTTGGCATGCTATTTTTGTTTCCAAAGACTTGGGAGGCTTGGGATCAGAGTTGGTTCCTCCTTGGTCCCCCCTTGAGGTGTTCAGATGGATAGAGTTGCTTGCCCTTTGCAAAATTTGGGCAAATCGAGCAAAACTCCAAAATCTGCCTTGCCATGACAGTTTGCAGCAAGGCATATTGGCATTGTCATATCTCATGGCTCAAGTGGAATTTGATGGAGCTCTTGGCCATTTTGGAAAACCCTTATATGATACAACAACTGTTTGATCATAGTTGGTTTTGATACTTTTTGGATACAAGTGAAAAATGCCCCTACATTTGGAAAAAAGTGAAGGCAGATTCTGACTAAGTGAAAATTTAACTCAGTGTTGGAAAAAGTGGCATTTCATGTTTTCAGCCATTTTGATCATTCCATAACTCAAAATCCATTATGAATTGGAATGAGGTGTAGTTGAAGCTTTTGTAGAGGGCCATGAGGGCTACAAATCCAGATTTGAATGGGGAAAAATGGCCTTGTGGTTTAGGAGTTATGATCCTCCAAAGTTGGTACCATAGCCACTTTGTTCCATAACTTAGAAAATTTCTAAGTTTTTATGGTTACCCCTTTTACAAGTTATCCCACTTTTCTTGATTTTTCTTGATGAATGATGATCCAAATCACACATTAACATCATTTTAGGGTCAAAGAACCGTATTTGTGAAAAATCTCAAAAAGTCAAAGTTGACTTTTGTGCACAGTTGACTTTTTGTCAGATGAATTCCAAACTGTGCGATCCTCTATGAAATCAAGTCCTTAACCTAAATCAAACTTGATGATTTGATTTCATAGGTGTTATAGGGTGTATTGGATTATGTCCTAGGGTTTGGAGCATACCTGGGTCAAAAGTCAAAGGCACAGTTGACTTTTCCCGCGAAACTCTAATTGTGGTTCTGATGAATTTGAAACTTGTTGATCAAGCTTCTTGGATCAATCCATTGTTGAAAATGGATCAATGTAGTGTGTTAGAGACCATCAATTCCTCTCTTGAGGACTTGGCTCATGTTTTATCCCAAAAGTCAACTTAGGGGTGAATTAGGTCAAGAAACCCTAATTCCTGATTTTTTATGAGTGCATCCCCTGAAGCAAAATTGACTTGATAATTGGGTTCATGAGGTTCCATGGAGCATATTAGGTTATGCTTTGAATCATTGGCTCATGCCCAGAGGAAAATTTCCATCTGGAGGCCCTGGTCGACCAAAACCCTAATTTGGTGACACTGTCGATCTTAAGGCTTAATCCACCTGGAATGCTGCAACATTGTGCTTGATTCTTGATGTGGGAGTCCTCTTGATCCTTTGTGGATATTTGAGAGGTTAGACAAGTTAAATATCATGTCAATTCTTGATTCATCCTTTATCTAAGTGCTCTGAGAGGACCCGAAACCCTAATCCTTGTTTGTGCTGAATGCTCACCCATCTTTGGGGAGACTGGTGATGCATAATGGTTCATCCATATTGTGGCAATAATTTTCACAATGATGGGAAATCTTAGTGGTCAAAATTTGGGGTATGACAAATGCCCGTATTTAATCTTCTTGGACCCGAAGGTGTAAATGGCGAAGGTATTCGGGCATTCGGGGTGCAAGAGGATTAAATATCGGAGTACCCGAAATTTTGATGGCGGTTATGAATGGTAGCTTTCCCATCCATCTTATTTTGCTAAGAAACGATGCTTAGAAAAGGTAAAAACTTCCCCAAGATCCTTGTTTCCTACCAAGGAACTGGTCTTAGTTTCTGGTGTAAACTTCCCCTCGATCCTGGTTTCCTACCAAGGAACTGGTCTCAGTTTCTGACGTAAACTTCCCCTCGATCCTGGTTTCCTACCAAGGAACTGGTCTAAGTTTCTGAAATAAACTTCCCCTCGATCCTGGTTTCCTACCAAGGAACCGGTCTCAGTTTCTGAAATAAACTTTCTCGACAAGGGACGCTATGCGTAGCGGTTTTCCTCAAACTTCTCGCCGAATTTTCCTAGGGAGATGCCATTTGACAGAAAAAAATTTGATGTCAGACTTGCTGGGGAACCCAGTCGTCTGAGTTGTAGAGATGCACAAACTTCTTTGTTGGAGACGTCATTTGTTGATTCTACTGGGGGAAACGAGTCTCTTGGGAGACAGCTTCCGCTTGGGTATTACATCATACTTTTCTCGGGATCTTCCCGGAGAAATGCCATATGACGTGATCCAATTTTGAGGTGCTGATGACCTTTTCGTCAGCGGATTTTTCGGAGAAAAACTGCCGTATTACCGAATTTCTGATTACAAGGATTTCTCTGGAGATTTTCCTTAATCTGGGAAAGCGGAGATATCATCTTCATTGGCGAAGAGTGATGTTTGTCGAAAATTCTCTGGTCTTTCAGAGGTTCAAGTTGTCAAAGTGGTCAAGGACCAACTCTAATCCAGAAATAAACTGGAGAAGAGAGATTATTCAGACGCAACATTTCCTGTCGAGGAAAGAATTGACAACTCGATTGAGAGGACTGTTATCACTAGGGGATAAGACCGACTAGAGTGATAGTGATGCAATATAAATGTGAATGTAAATCAATAATGCATGATGTATGTATGTTTATGCTGACAAAACTGACACGACATACAAACTGACGAATGAACATGACTGGATACTTGGCCACTGTTGGGGACGAAGAAGTACCGCTGGTTCAAGGTAGCAATTCTGCCTTGCTTAGGAGAAATAGTCCCTGCGGGGAACACCATTGGTCGGGCTTAGGAGGTAAGAACTCTGCCGAGGGGTGTCAGATGAAACACGGTCTCTGACACAGTTGATCCTTCATTCAGGTGCACTGGTTTAGAAAGAGTACTTTGATTCTGTACTTTGAGGTTCGATTACTTCTGAAGAAGCGATCGATGTTCTTTTGATGTTCAACAGTCAAAAGAAATCGCCGTCTTTATTTTAGAAGCAGAAAAATTTTAACAAGTAAATTCATTTTTGTTTTATTTCAAGAATCGTTGATCATGTTAAAATGTCGTCCTATAAAGCTAAAACAAATAAGAATTGCAAATAAAAGCACAAAGGCTCAAATTTTATTGATAGGATGGAGATCAGCCAAACGTGTGATTCCATAGAGTATTTACAAAGTTAGAAAATGGTAATTTAAGGGAAAAGGGCTACATTGAAACATGACGACCACTATCCTTCTACCAACTTTGAATTCTGGACATCCTGAGCTTCTGCCGAAGATGACCTTGACTGGAGTTTTTCTCCGATGGATGGCATTACTGCTGAGGAGTTGAACTGATCATACGTAGTTACTTTCCATTAACCCCTAATTTTTGCATGGATTGTACTTTGAGATTTCCAATCCACTGGGATGATTTTTTTATTGTGTCTCTAATTTTTTCCTGGATCTCCCTTTCGGGTTTTCAATCCACCGAGACGTTTTTTTTTAGTTTAGACGAAGTATTTCTTGACTACGTCAACATTCGTGGGGTAGGAAAATTCCTCTCCATCCATGGTTGCAAGTCTCAAGGTGCCGCCTGAGAAAGCTTTCTTGACCACATAGAGGCCGTCATAATTCGGGGTCCACTTGCCCTAAGAGTCAGTGAAAAATAATTGTATATTTTTTAGCACAAGGTCTGCTTTCCTGAAGACGCGAAGTCGGACGTTTTTGTCAAATGCCTTCTTCATCCTTTGTTGATACAACTGACCGTGGCATAGTGCCGTGATTCGCTTCTCTTCGATCAGGTTCAGCTCATCGTGTCGACTTTGACACCACTCAGCTTCTGTAAGCTTAGCTTCCATCAATATCCTGATTGATGGGATCTCTGCTTCTATGGGGAGCACTGCCTCCATGCCATATACCAGAGAGAAAGGGGTTGCCCCTGTTGAAGTGCGGACAGATGTGCGATAACCATGAAGAGCAAATGGTAGGATCTCATGCCAATCTTTGTAGGTTACAACCATCTTTTGAACAATCTTCTTGATGTTCTTGTTAGCCGCTTCTACCGCTCCGTTCATCTTGGGTCGGTAGGGAGATGAGTTATGGTGTTTGATCTTGAACTCTGTGCACAACTCTTTCATCATCTTGTTGTTCAAGTTAGATCCATTATCCGTAATGATCTGGCTCGAAACACCATAATGGCAGATGATATTGTTTTTGATAAATCGGACCACCACTTGTTGGGTTACATTGGCGTATGACGCTGCTTCGACCCACTTGGTGAAGTAGTCAATGGCTACCAGAATGAACCGATGTTCGTTTGAAGCTATGGGTTCAATCATGCCAATTATGTCGATTCCCCATATGGAAAAATGCCACGGGGAAGAAAGAACTTTGAGATGTGTTGGCGGTACATGGATTTTGTCAGCGTATATTTGACACTTGTGACACTTCCTCATATACTTGTAGCAGCCGGATTCCATGGTCAACCAGTAGTATCCTACTCTTAGAATTTTTCTCGCCATTGTGTGTTCGTTGGCATGAGTGCCAAAGGATCCTTCGTGAATTTCTTTTATCAGCACGTTTGCTTCTGGTCTGTCCATGCATCGGAGCAAGACCATGTCAAAATTTCTCTTATAGAGTGTATCACCGCTCAGGAAGAAGCTTCCTGCTAACCTTCTGAGGGTTTTTCTATCTTTCCATAGTGCCCCAGGTGGGTACTCATGTTTCTGAAGGAAGCATTTGATATCGTGATACCAAGGTTTGTCGTGTATGACTGCTTCAATCGTGAAGATGTAAGCGGTCCGTTCAAGGTGCATTATGTCGATCTTAGGTAAGTCGTTCCATTGACCTACACTAATCATGGAAGAGAGAGTGGCTAATGCATCAGCCATGTGATTCTCTTCACGAGGGATGTGATGAAACTCAATTCTGTTGAAGAAAGGTAATAACCTTCTTGCGTAATCTTTGTAAGGAATCAGTCCTGATTGGTATGTGTTCCAATCTCCTTTGATCTGAATGATAACCAGGGCTGAGTCGCCATATACATCCAAGTTCTTGATCCTTAAGTCGATCGCCTCTTCGAGACCCATGATACAAGCTTCGTATTCGGCCTCGTTGTTTGTACACTTGAATGTAAGTTTGGCGGTGAAAGGAATGTGGGTACCCTGAGGTGTTATGATGATTGCCCCAATTCCATTTCCGTAATGATTGACAGCTCCGTCAAAGATAAGTCCCCATTGGGAACCTGGTTCTGGCCCTTCACTGGGTAGTGGTTCATCGCAATCTTTCATTTTTAGATACATGACATCTTCGTCTGGGAAGTCAAATCCGACTGATTCTTGATCATCAATCGCTTGATGAGCCAAAAGATCGGCTAAAATACTCCCCTTAATGGCTTTTTGAGCATGGTACTCTATGTCATATTCTGATAACAACATCTGCCAACGGGCAATTCTTCCCGTGAGAGCAGGCTTTTCAAAGACATACTTGATTGGATCCATTTCGGAGATCAACCAAGTAGTGTGACGAATCATGTACCGGTGAAGACGTTTGGCTGCCCAAGCCAAAGCGCAACAAGTTTTCTCAAGCATAGTGTACCGAGTCTCGCAGTCGGTGAGCTTCTTGCTCAGATAGTAAATGGCAGACTCTTTTCTTTTGGTTTTGTCTTGTTGGCCAAGTACACAGCCCATGGAGTCTTCCAAGACTATTAAGTATATGATCAGTGGTCTTCCTTCCACTGGAGGTGATAGAATCGGCGGATTCAACAAGTATTCCTTAATACTATTGAAGGCAGTTTGACAGTCTTCTGTCCAAACACAGTCCTGGTTCTTTTTGATTAATTTGAAAATCGGCGCGCATGTCGCGGTCATAAGGAATATGAATCTGGAGATGTAGTTCAAACGTCCCAAGAATCCTCTGACTTGTTTTTCAATTTTTGGAGAAGGCATTTTTTGAATGGCCTTGACCTTTTTAGGATCAACCTCAATTCCTTTCTGGCTGACGATGAACCCTAAGAGTTTCCCTGAACGGACACCGAAGGTGCATTTGTTGGGATTCAAGCAGAGTTTGTACTTTCTCAACCGCTCGAATAGTTTTGACAGGTGGGTCACATGCTCCTCTTTTGTCTTAGATTTTGCAATCATATCATCGACATATACCTCGATTTCCTTGTGTATCATGTCATGAAAAAGAGTAGTCATGACCCTTTGATAGGTTGCCCCGGTGTTCTTCAAACCGAATGGCATTACCTTGTAACAAAAGGTACCCCCATGGGGTAATGAACGAAGTTTTCTCCATGTCTTTCGGCGCCATTTTGATCTGATTATAGCCCGAGAATCCATCCATGAAGGAGAAAACTTTGAATTTTGTTGTACTATCTACCAGCATGTCAATGTGTGGTAAGGGAAAGTCATCCTTTGGACTTGCTTTGTTCAGATCCCTGTAGTCTACACACATTCTGACCTTTCCGTCCTTTTTCAGAACGGGTATGATGTTGGCTAACCATTGAGGATACTAAGACGTGGCGAGGAAGCCCGCGTCAATCTGTTTCTGGACCTCCTCTTTGATTTTGATGGTCATGTCTGGATTAGTTCTTCTCAACCTTTATTTTACTGGCGGACATTCCGACCTTAACGGTAAATGATGCTCCACGATGCTGGTATTCAACCCTGGCATGTCCTGGTAGGACCAAGAAAACACATCGGGAAATTCTCTAAGAAGCTTCGTTAAACTCTCTTTGGCAGTTGGACTGAGTAGTGCCCCAATCCTGATTTCTTTTCTCTCTTTTTCTGAACCTACGTTAATCGTTTCCAACGGCTCTTTGTGAGGTTCAATGGACCTTTCCTCCTGTTTGAGTAGTCGGGAAATCTCCTCTGGAATTTCGTCATCAACTTCTTCTTCAGTCCCAAATATCGGGAACTCAATGTCGGGAGAATGCATCGGATCGTATGTTTCAACGGGGTTTAAAACAAGCAATCTGCATGACGTGATGATTTGTGTTTAGAAGAGATAAAGAGAATGCAAGAGTGTGCAGTGTATTTTTTTGGAAAACTGCTTGTTTATTATTATTTGTTTTTTAGGATTACCATTTTCTGAGAAAAGCAAAAAGAGAAAATAGCAATTAATGTGGAAATTATAGAACGACGTTATTTTATTAATGAACAAGTCGATTCTTGAAACTACAACCCTATAAAACAAAACTCTGTCGCTTTGGGCAAACCGAAGAGGAAGATTTACAGAAAGCGAGCCCTATCAAAACATCCGTTTCACCTGGGCAGGGTGAAAGGTTAAAGACGACAATTACTTTGACTTATGAACAATCTTCGGAACATCGACAGCAACCCATTGGCGGCGAACTCCTCAGTGAATCACAAAGTCTGGTACCTTCCGTGATTTGTCTTCAGAAATAACACTGATTTCTGGTGGAGCAGGATCATTGGAATCTGTCTCCCAGGCAGAGTTGTCGTAGGAGGATTCCTCAGTTATATTTTGCATAGTATTTGTGCTCTCAGGAAAATCTCCCCATCCAGTTGGCTGGATGTCTTCGAGCCTGATACGAGAGCTATCAGGAGCGGTGTATTTGACCATGAAGTCAAATTTTCCACTCGGTTGTCCTAAAGTGTACCACACTTCTTTGGAACTGGAGGAGTCATCTCTCTCGATGACGTTGACCTCAAGAAATGCGTAGTTGATGAATTCTAGTCCAGCAAGCTGTGCCAATTCATCGTCGTACTGGATATTTTCTGAATATCCTGAGTGTTGATCCCATGACATTGTGGGGACACAGGTATTCTGTTCAATGATGCTCAGCTGATTTCCATTGTTCGGCTGATTTTCTTGCCCCAAGTCTCCTAGGTACGGCTGCCAAATAGGCAGGGCATCCATTGGGCCATAATAGTTGTGGTCAAAGTTGTCTCTCATCAGAGTGTATTCCTCTAATGAGTTTGGTGGAGCACGACATCCTTCCGGATCACAATCTCCATATATCATTTCGACGTCTGACTTGGGTATAAATCTCGGACTCTCTGCGGGATAGCAAAATGGCGTAGGCACCTCTTCCTGAGACATATAACCGTCCTTGTTGAGATAGGACTTCCCTTCCTCATCCATATCGGAGGAATCCTCCTCGTTGATAGTATGGATTGTTTGCGGCACTGGGTGAAGGAAACCTCCACTGTGGAAGAAGCCCTGAATGGGATGAAGACTTTCATCGTTAACACCTGTCTGGGTGTAGGTTGGAGAAAAACCAAGACCCTTCTTTGTTTTGTTATCAGTAGGAATGACAAGCTATCCCCATCCTTTTGTATTGTTATTTTTTATCACTTCGAGAGCATCTCTGTATGAGGAAATCGAGGTTCCTTTCTCTAATTGATTCTCGTTGCTCACCGAAAGTGCTTGGAACTGAGTTCCAACAACCTCCTCGGGTTCTACACGAGTAGATGATGATAAGTTACTCACGAGCAAGGCTTGTTCTCCACAGACCGTGATGAGTTGATCGTTCTTGACAAACTTCAGTTTCTGGTGCAGCGTCGAAGTGACTGCCCCAACCTGGTGTATCCAAGGTCTTCCTAATAAACAGTTGTACGCTGCCCGGACGTCCATGACCTGGAAAGTGATTAGGAAAGTGTGAGGACCAATAGTTATGGGAAGGTTGACTTCGCCAATAACTGCTTTCCGAGATCCGTCAAAGGCTTTGACGATGACCTCGCTGCCCTTCATCGGGGATCCTCTGAATGACAGTCGCATTAGAGTGGACTTCGTCATAATGTTGATGGCCGATCCTGTGTCTACCAGTACGCTGGCTAAAGCATCGTCCTGGTAGTTAACTGTGATATTGACCGCCATGTTGTGACTTTTGCCCCCTCTGGAAAATCCTCATCACTGAATCCTAAGTTGTTGCAGGAAGTGATGTTAGAGATGATGCTATCAAACTGTCGTATTGACACATCCTGTTCCACAAAGGCTGCTCTAAGACTTTTTGTAGAGCCTGTCTGTGGGCTTTAGAACTGAGTAAAAGTGATAGCACAGAGATCTTTGAAGGAGTTTGTAGTAGCTGATCAACAATGTTGTATTCACTCCTTTGGATGAGCGTCAACATCTCATCTTCGTTTTTCGAAAGGTCGGGATTACTGGATTGCCTGACTGGTGGATTCGGAGCTTCTGTCGGAAGTTCCTTTTCCTTGTTAGGTTCTCCAACTCCTCGGTTGAAGATTCGACCGCTCCGGGTTACTCGACTGATGTCTGCAATATTCATGACGGAGGGTAATGGAATTTTCTTTCCATTTTCAATTATCATTGCACCGTATTTGTAAGGGATCGCCTTAGCTGATTCATATGGTAATGGTCCCAGTAGGTAGATAACTACTAGAGCCTTTTGATTTTTCTGACTGTCATAAGTAACTTCAATCAATTCCTGGCTAAGAACCTTTGATTCATCCAGTAGAGGGATGATGGTACAAACATCCTTGTTCCTCTCAGGGTCAGAGATTACAACCATGTCTCTAATATGATCAGTGAAGTAGTCCGGCGTCCAGTCAACGGACCCCAAAGCTAGGTTTGGGTGAATCTCTTTGCGATCCAACTGACCTTGGAGAGCTGCTCGCACGAGGTAGCATCCTTGGTTATTCTCCGAGTAGACTCTACAACGTTCATAGTTGTGTGGTGGCACCTGGCCATGCCTGCTTTGAATGCAGTGCAACGTTACCAGGTTTGTTTCCATAGATTAGACATCTTGACTTTGATGCCGAGTAGGGTTTTTATTAAGCACACTGATTTGTTGCGTGCATTCGTCCAGATAGATTGGAAGCCAACAGTGGTTTATTAAGTGTTGTAAAGTTCTCTGAATGAGAGCGCACCCTTGGTTATTCTCACAATATCCTTTGCAGTTCTGATAATTATGCGAAGTGAGAAAACCAAGTTGGACCTGCCTGACATGTAACTTCACCAAGCTGGTATTCATCAGACGAATATCAAATATTTGAATCATGTTGATCTGATAAGGATATCTATCATGGTAGTCCTGGATCCATCCAAGATCCATCTGACGCTGGAGGGCCTCTTGTAGAAAAGAGCATCCCTGTTTGTTTACCGAGCAAGTCAGACAGGAATTGTAATCGTGACGCGGCAGATTATGATACTGGCTTTGCCTTGAGTGCATCGCCACTAAGCTGACATTCATTGCACAGATGTCGTGGTTCTGAATGATGTTGGAATTCGTATAGGTCATGTTGACTCCACGAACTCGATGCTCTTGGATCCATCCGAGATCCAATTGTTCTTGTAGAGCTGATTGCACCACAAAACACCCCTGATGTTTTTAGAGCAGATATCACACTGGTGATAATTATGAGGTGGCACATGGCCATATCCGCTCTATCTACAATGCATCTTGACCAAGTTGGCCCTTAACAAGAGTACATCATGAATTTGATAGATGTTGTTAGACTCTCCCTCTATCAAATTGACTGCAGCTTTCTCGTGTTGAGGCAGCGGGTTCATAAGAACATTCGGATTCGTATCTTTGAAAGATAAAACTCTGCTCCTAACAAGCTTTTGTACGTCGAATTTGAAACTGAGACAGTTTTCTATGTTATGCCTTGGTCCTCCTTGATGGTAAGGACAAGTCTGATCCGCTTTGAACCAAAAAGACGGATTTTCCGGTACTGTAAGAGGAGTATGGGTTTGGACATGCCCCTTGACCAGTAGTAATGGAAATAGTTCTGTGTACAACATGGGTATAGGGTCGAACCCTGGTGGTCGCGTTGTACGATTGTTGTTGTACTGAGGACGAGCCTGCTGAAGAGACTGTTGTGTCCTTTGCTGATATAGCTGTTGATTAGGTTGGCTCTGTGCAACCTGAGGTTGATACGTAGGAATAGGCACGAGGTTGATAGCAGGAGTTATAGCTGCTACTGGTTGATAACGTCGCCTTTGCTTTCCGAGAGAGATATTCCCAATATCCTGCTCTTTTTTCTTAGGGAGAACACAACCGTATCATTTTGTACTACTTGATGATCCAGCGTCTTTTACTAAAAGGCCTTCCCGGACTGCTTCCTCAAGACGAACTCCCATGCCCACCATCTCGGTGAAGTCACTGGGTGCACTGGCGACCATTCTGTCATAGTAAAATGAGCTCAAGGTCTTTAAGAAGATCTTTGTCATCTCTTTTTCCTCAAGAGGTGGACAAATCTGGGCGGCGATTTCACGCCATCTCTGAGCATACTCCTTAAAGGTTTCCTTGTCCTTTTGTGACATTGATCTGAGTTGATCTCTGTCTGGTGCCATGTCCAGATTATATTTGTACTGCTGAACGAAGGCAGCGCCAAGATCTCTGAATGTGTCGATCTGGCGCGGTTTAACCCCATATACCATTTTAAGGCGGCACCGGTTAAACTATCTTGAAAGTAGTGAATCAGTAGCTCCTGGTTCTTTGTTAGAGCTGACATTCGCCAAGCGTACATCACTAAGTGACTTTGAGGGCAAGAGTTACCCTTGTGTTTTTCAAATTCGGGCACTTGGAACTTGTGCGGAACTTTCACATTGGGGACCAAACAAAGGTCTGCGGCGTCCTTTCCAAATAAATCTTGACCGCGAATGGCTTGCAGTTCCTTCTGCATTTCTAGGAATTGTTCCTGGAATTCATTCATTCTGTCGAACATGCTGTTATTTCCACCAGAATGTATCTGTGGAATCTGTCCTTCCGGGACAGTGTGTACCACGGGTGGTGGTATAGTCATTATGGCCGAGACTCTCGGTGCCTCCCGAAGTTTGTAACCTTCAAGAGTTATTGTCATACCCCTGGCATCTTCGCTTTCCCGAAGTTTGTAACCTTCAGGCCCAGTGGCTCCTGCTGTAGTTCCCTGATCCTCATTGATCGGCGGAACATATCCTTCTGGGATATAGTTGATAGGCATGCCCCAGGGATGATCTTTCGACATTTTGTACCTAGGATCGGACTTCTCCACTATGGGTGTCGATGTGATCTCTGAGATCACATCCCTTTGTTGTTGCATCTGGGATTCTACTAGAGCTTGCATGTCGTTATGAAGCCTTCTCATATCCTCTTTCAGAGTGTCGATCTCTTCTCTCAACTCTCTGTTCTCCTCCTCGAGATCATCCATCTTTTTCTGACGATTGGCCCGAGTATTGTACGAATGAGACAGTTTGACTCTAGAACCGAGACACAAACGTGAGATTCGTAGGTAAGAAGAATGCGTTATGAGAATGATGAATGCAATGATTATTAATTATTTTTGTTTATTCAAAGTAAACTTCGATAATTAGATTGCAAATATCAAACAGTGGGGAAACCCCATTTTATTGAATTCCAAGGATTGCGGAAATGGAAATACAATAGATTACAAAGTGCTGAAAAAGGAAACCTAAACTGATGGATCCTGAGTCCTCTCTGAGGAGAGCTCAGGTGATGGTTCTGGTACTTTCCTCTTCTTTGACTGGGGCTCTTGGGTCGTTGTCGGGTTGTCATTCCTTTACCAAGTGAAAGGCGTGAGCAAACTCCTTTGGTCATCCTGATTCTCCACAGCATGTTGCTCTAAAATCTCAATCAGAGCATCTTTTTCTTTTAATAGCTGTTGTATTTTCTTACATTCCACATTGAGAATACGGTACTTGTTCCTCCAAGACCTCTTCTCCTGCTGAACTTTGCTGAGAGTAACCTGAAGTTTTTCCGTCTCATACATGAAATAAAGGGCAGAGTCCCTTAATGGAAGAACTTCCTGACGAGGGTAAGGCATCCTCAGCTTGAGAGCTCTAGTTTGTACCCAATGGAGATAAGGTTCCATCGAGACACAGTCTGGTTTTCCTAGAGACCCTGTCCTTTCTTATGAACGTGTTTCCAAGCGTGCACTATTTCCGTCTTTAGTGCCCTGTCATTTTCTCCTTCCTTGAAGAAAAGACCTTCCAGATGAGCACTTCGTGGAACATGCCTCATTGGGTATCCAAATTGACGACGAACTAACACTTGATGATAGTTGATTCCTCCCTTAGTTCCTATAAGGGGCACATTTGGGAAATTTCCACAACGGTCAATGATCCTGATCCCATCGTAGATTCGATTGTACCAATCGATGTCAGAGTTGGTAAGAGACATGACTCTCTGCGACCAACGTAAAGTATTCTTTTGATCCCAAAATGCAGCAGACTTGGGCAAGTGGGAAGTGAACCATTTGTAAAGCAAGGGTACACAGCATGTGATCATTCCTCTGCTGTATAAATTCCTTAAGTGTACCAAATGATACGCATCTGCGAGTAAGGTCGGTACAGGGTTTCCAATCAGGAAAATCTTAATGGCGTTGATATCCACGAAGTTATCAATGTTGGGAAACAAAAATAACCCGTAGATGAGTAAAACAAAGATACTTATACTAGCAAAGTACAGGGCTTTCTTTATCATGAATTGGGCTGACAAACCTTGGATGCCACCCTTAGTGGTCATGTGAGTCCTGACTTCTGACTCGTCCAAATAAATTGCTCTTGCGATGGTTTGATCCTTTGGAATTTCTTCCAGTCCAGAAAAAGGAGCCTGATCAGTGATATGTAAATCAGTCAGGTGAGAATACTCCTCCAGCGTTGGTGCAAGCTGATAATCTGGGAATGTGAAACAGTGATAGACCGGATCGTAGAACTGGATTAACGTGGATAGGATTCCTTCGATTACATGGACCCTTAATAGAGATAGTAGTCCTCCATACTTGGCTCTGAAAGCCTCGTGGTTGGTGATCATTCTCGCCAAACCTCTCAAATCCTCCATCTTTGGAACCTTGAAGGTGTACTTACGAGTTTTCCTTCTACCGAAATTCATTAGCGCAATCTCATTTCTCTGACATTTGCAATCATTGTCTTAGTTTAATTTGAAAAAGAGAGAGACTAGAAGAGAAGATTTTCTTTGTTTTAATGTTTTTTAAATGAATGCATGAATGCAGCACACAAAAACATAGAAAAAACATGGGGTCAAAGGGTCGGTGTCATGAAGTCAAGGCTCTACCCCCCCCCCCCCCAAGGTTTATACTGGTGATTTTTTGTACCTGTCTGCAAAATCATTGACCCCTCTGGGATAACAACAGCAAACGGATCGCCAGCGAGCTGATGTATCCTAGAGTGATCTCAGCTGAGGGTAGTATCGCGTGACAACTATTTTCGATAGCTTCCGCACTACAAAATGGCTTAAGTCTGCTAAAAACCTCAGCTTCTCAGATAACCCAGTTGACCACACTACTTTCAACAACCGAAGTCGTATAGGCAATGTATCTGCAAAGGGAGTCTCCATTGAATTTGATGGTCGGTCGGGGGCTCTTAACTGGAATTCACTCCCAGTAGGATTACCCGCATTGCCATCACCTATCTTAGGTGTATACTCAATCTTTCCACATGCAACATCACACGCATTCCCATTAGTAGAAAAATAAACACAGATATCAATTAGGAAAAGCAGTATATATATTTGTATTAATCATCCTAGACCTCTAGTCTTATGATCCTATACAGACAATGACTCCCCAGCTGAGCTGTCATTTCTGTGACACTTTTGTGAACTCAGGTTTTTATACCTAAGAGATGGAAAGAGAACAAGATACTCCATCTAATGTTCTCCCCAGCAAAGTCGCCATTCTTCTGGCAGTTTTCAGATTTAAGGTTTCACCCAGAGAGATAAGAGGGATAAGATGCCCTGCAGGGCCCCATGGTGGGCGCCATTTTTTCTGTAGCGAGCGATTTTGGACGTGTTTCTTAAGCATTGTCGCTCTGGGGTACTACATGCCGATTCATTTTTTATCCTATTAAGCTGACTAAGGAAGGGAAATAGATGTCTCCAATTAACCCTTCTTGCATACTGAGTTTAAACAGATGACTGTTGGTTTACAAATGTGGTTTAGATTGTGGGCCTCTCTCTGCTTATTTTGTTAAGAATGAAATGACTGGGCTATTCATAGGGATTTTGTATAGGTGTTGGATCTGATGTTTTTAATTAGTGTGCTCGCTAAGATTTTTCAATCTTATGCCTACGTATTCCCGTTTAACGAAACAGGGAAATCAGAACGATCGTAGTTCCTCCTATTCTATGGGAGGAAAATGGTTGTTTTGGTGTCTTGTTCAAAGCCCAAGACGTGAAGCTAAAGGTGGTTTGTATCTTGTTCAAAGCCCAAGATGTGAAGCTGAAGGGTTTATACTTCAGAGAGAATTTGTCATCTCTAAAGAGGGGTTGTTGATGTTTGTATGCTATGAACAAGGCACAGCTTTGATGCTAAAAGGTTGATTGACTCAACCTGGGTTTTCTTTATACAAAGCCTAAGAGGAGGCTAATGACCCAACGAGAGGGTGCTTTTGTATCTCGTACGAAGCCCGAGATGGAGGCTGAAAAGGTTTGTGACCTAACAAGAGGGTGCTTTTATGTGACTTGTACGAAGCCCAAGACGGAGGCTAAAAGGTTTTGACTCAACAAGAGAGTTTTTTATTCTGTCTTATATGAAGCCTAAGACAGAGGCTAAAAAGGTTTGACTCAACGGAAGAGTTTTTTATACTCAACAAGAGAGTGATTTGATGTCTCGTACGAAGCCCGAGATAGAGGCTAAAGGGAGATTGACTCAATAAGAGAGTCTTTTATACTCAACAAGAGAGTGTTTTAGTATCTCGTACGAAACCCGAGATAGAGGCTAAAGAAGTCTGACTCAACAAGAGAGTCTTTTATACTCAACAAGAGAGTGATTTTGGTATCTCGTACGAAGCCCGAGATGGAGGCTGAAAGGGATTGACTTAACAAGAGAGTCTGAAAAGGTTAGCTCCACTAGGGAGAATCATTGTACAAATCCCAAGAGGAGACTATCCGTTGGCGACTGTTTCAGTTTAGTGACACGTCCAGTATGTTGGATAAAAGAGAAAATCCGTTCTTATTTAAGGGTAAGGATGTGCTTTGGTACTGATCAGAGGATCAGGGTTATTTCCTGTTCTTTAAGGAAATGGGAAATCTAAAGGGTATTGAGACTGTCCAAGTCTGCTGGTGTTTTGAGAAATCGATTCTCAGATAGTGAGTGATCTTTGTATGATGCCCAAGAGAAGGTTGGTATGTTAAGGGATGAAGGTCAACCCATTAACTGGTCTGACACTTGACTCAGAAAGACAACTCTAGCAAATTGATGACTAGGTTCTGTTCCTATACCTGTAGAGGTCTCTGGGTCCTTGTACTAAGCCCAAGAGAAGACATGAGAGCTTTTAAGAAGTCGAAGGGTCCTTGTACAATGCCCAAGAGGAGGCGGGGATGCTTTTAAGAAGCCTGTGGGTCCCCAAACCCCGAGAAGTTCAAGACATGCTATTCACAGAGAATAGAGCAAGCCAGGAAAGTCCGAGAATTTGGAAGAAACTCAAGAGATGTTATTCACGGAGAATAGATCAACTCTGGGGAGTAGAGTCTCTTTGACAATTTCTAAGGGTGACAGTCTGAGAAAGGGTTCACCGAGAATGCTGCCTTTCATGTCTCCATATTGTTTAACCCCAAGAGGAGGGAAGACTGTGTCTGGTAATCCTATGGGGATCTAGTTTTGTTTGTATTTTAAGAGTGACCAACAGGGCTTTACCTAGTGCTAGACGTAGTTGCCGGGGAGAACTCTAAATAACTATACTAGTATTACATAGTTGATATTTGACAGATATATAAAATTTGTGAAAGAAGACTTATAGTGAGCAGCCTCACAATACAGTTATATATATATATATATATATATATGAAAGCGGATAAAGAAAGCGGGTAAACACTTACTCGGTTGTAGAGCTTCCATGCTGTTTAGTTAGTTGTTCAACAAAGAAAGCTTTGATAACAATATTATATTCAAAATCAAAGGAGAAAGTGCTTTGAAAGAAATGTTGGGGCTTACAGCTCAAGGAGAGGCCCAAGGTTTTATCAGTGATTGCACTGTTGTTTTGAATTTGTACAGGGTCTTATACAAGTGACTGAGGCCCAAAAAGGTTTTCTGTAAAAAGTGATGGGTCTTACACTCTCTCAAGAGGCCCAAAGGTTTATTCTTATACAAGTGGTGGGGCTTACAGCTCAAGGAGAAGCCCAGGGTTTTGTTTTGAAATGGCGATCGCGCCGAGATTTTCTTTTTAACGCAGAGGGACTTATACAATATGTGAGGCCCAAAATTGTTATGGTTAAAAGGGGATTGGGTCTTACACTCTATTAGAGGCCCAAAGGTTTATTTTTGTACGAGTGATAGGGCTTATAACACGAGGGTAGGCCCAGGGTTTTTTTTTTTGTTTGAAAAATGGCGATCGCACCGAGGTTTGAAAACACAGTGGGTCTTATACGACGACCAAGGCCCAAATTACTTTGGTTTTCAAAAGGGGTTGGGTCTTACACTCTATTAGAGGCCCATAGTGTTTTGTTTGAGTGAAAATCAAGGAAACCCTAAATTTGTTTTCTTTTAAAAGTAAATATTTAAAGAAAATCAAATAAAAATGATAAAAATACCAAATAAGTTTGAATAAACCACTTGTGATTTTTGTTTAAGGTTTGAAAAATGAGGTTTTAATCACAAGATGAATTAAAACTCATTTGGTTTTGATTTTCAAAGTAGATATTCACTTTTAAATGTTTAAAAACAATTAAAAAATGAATTTATTCACAAAAATATTAATTATATTAAATAACTAATATAAATTTAATTTTTTTGTGGAATAAAATATGTCAACATTTTTTTTATTTTTTGCAAAAAGAACCAATAAAAAATAATTAAAATTGAGGGAGTTATTAATTTTTCAAATCATTAAAAATAATAAGAAAAATAATAAAAAGTGGAAAAAATAGCAAAAAGAGGATATGGGGCGAGGGGGATTCGAACCCCAGACCTCTTGTATATAGGGCGTGCGCCTTACCACTGGGGTGGTGATATATCTGTTGATTGAAACACAACCACAAATATACAAGGCTTGCCTTGTTTTTGGCCTGGCCCAAGGCAAGGCAAGGCAAGATTTTGGTTGAAAAGGTGAAGGCCATAACTTTCTCATTTCTCCATGGATTGGGACAAAATTTAGGTCTATCCTGCCTAGAATTTCACAAGGAATCCAATGGTGGTGGTGTTTTTTTCAGATCATGCTCCTATTGAAAAACCCGATAGTGGTTTTGAAATAGGACATGATTTGCATTTTCTATGCCATCTCTTGGTACAAGCATGAATTACATGATAAATTGGTGCAAACACAACACATATAACATGTATAAGAGATGCATAATCAGTGGACATCAAAAGAAAGCATGATTCAAAGAATCCAAGTTGTGATGCTTACCTCTTTTTGGAGCTTTTGTGCAATCTGCCAAGCCACTTGTTCCATAAATGATTTGATGCTTTGGACACCCTCAAATGATCTCTTAGAAGCTTTTAGGATGGTTGGAATCAGCTGGAAACCTCAGGAGCAAGTTTGAGCTCTTTCTTGCAAAAGGGACAAAAGTGACCAAAATAGCAACTCCCTCAAATGGTGTTCCAGATGTGTGGAACCATTTGGGACAGTTCAAGGATGATATTTGGAGTGTGTTTGAGGTTTTATCTGGTTTGGAAAGTGACTGAATCAAGACATGGCTTGAAAAATGCACAAAAGTCCTATTTTGAGGTTTTGAGAGAAGACTTTGTGATTTTGGTGTTACAGGTCACTTGTGAGAGTTTGGACAGCTTAGATATGATATATTGGTTGTGTTTGGATCATGAGTTGTGGTTGAATTGCTCTCTAACTCAAAAACTCAGAGTTACCTTGCTAAAGAAGGCATTTTTGCCTAGAGAAAGAGATTTTGAGGAAAGCAAGTGTTGTGGTGCTTTGGTGTACTCAAACTGAACACAATTAAGCTCTATTTATAGTAGAGCAAGTTTGTTTTGGCTGCAATAGTGAATGGCAACTGCAGCAGAGGTTTGGCCAATGTTGAGCAATGAGAATCCAAGTATCCTCTAGCCATTGACTAGAGGTTAGGGCACAGGCTGCTGGTTCCCTTGGTCTTGGATAAGTCTTGACTGAATTCATTTGGAAATGGCTCAGTCCATGCCACCTTGGTGTATGCATTGAATGCTCCAATCCAAAATTAGAGTCTTGTCCCTCTTTTAGGGATTTCTAGGTTTGGCATGCTATTTTTGGTTCCAAAGACTTGGGAGGCTTAGGATCAGAGTTGGTTCCTCCTTGGTCCCTCCTTGAGGTGTTCAGATGGATAGAGTTTCTTTCCCTTTGCAAAATTTGGGCAAATCGAGCAAAACTCCAAAATCTGTCTTGCCATGACAGTTTGCAGCAAGGCATATTGGCATTGTCATATCTCATGACTCAAGTGGAATTTGATGGAGTTCTTGGCCATTTTTGAAAGCCCTTATATGATAAAGCAACTGTTTGATGATAGTTGGTTTTGATACTTTTTGGATCCAAGTGAAAAATGCCCCTACATTTGGAAAAAAAGTGAAGGCAGATTCTGACTTAGTGAAAATTTCACTAAGTGTTGGAAAAAGTGGCATTTCATGTTTTCAGCCATTTTGATAATTCCATAACTCAAAATACATGATGAATTGGAATGAGGTGTACTTGAAGCTTTTGTAGAGGGCCATGAGGGCTACAAATCCAGCTTTGAATGGGGAAAAATGGCCTTGTGGTTTAGGAGTTATGATCCTCCAAAGTTGGTACCCTAGCCACTAAGTTTTTATGGTTACCCCTTTTACAAGTTATCCCACTTTTCTTGATTTTTCTTGATGAATGATGATCCAAATCACACATTAACATCATTTTAGGGTCAAAGAACCGTATTTGTGAAAAATCTCTAAAAGTCAAAGTTGACTTTTGTGCACAGTTGACTTTTTGTCAAATGAATTCCAAATTGTGTGATCCTCTATGAAATCAAGTCCTTGACCTAAATCAAACTTGATGGATTGATTTCATAGGTGTTATAGGGTGTATTGGATTATGTCCTAGGGTTTGGGAGCATGCCTGGGTCAAAAGTCAAAGGCACAGTTGACTTTTCTCGCAAAACCCTAATTGTGGTTCTGATGAATTTGAAACTTGTTGATCAAGCTTCTTGGATCAATCCATTGTTGCAAATGGATCAATGTATTGTGTTAGAGACCCTCAAATCCTATCTTGAGGTCTTGGCTCATGTTTTATCCCAAAAGTCAACTTAGGGGTGAATTAGGTCAAGAAACCCTAATTCCTGATTTTTTTTATGAGTGCATCCCCTGAAGCAAAATTGACTTGATGATTGGGTTCATGAGGTTCCATGGAGCATATTAGGTTATACTTTGAATCATTGGCTCATGCCCAGAGGAAAATTTCCATCTGGAGGCCCTGGTCGACCAAAACCCTAATTTGGTGACACTGTTGATCTTAAGGCTTAATCCACCTGGAATGCTGCAACATTGTGCTTGATTCTTGCTGTGGGAGTCCTCTTGATCCTTTGTGGATGTTTGAGAGGTTAAACAAGTTGAAGATCATGTCAATTCTTGATTGATCCTTTGTCTAAGAGCTCTGAGAGGGCCTGAAACCCTAATCCTTGTTTGTGGTGAATGCTCACCCATCTTTGGGGAGACTGATGAGGCATAATGGTTCATCCATATTGTGGCAATAATTTGTACAATGATGGGAAATCTTACTGGTCAAAATTTGGGTTATGACATGACCCACCTGTCAAAACTATTCGAGCGGTTGAGAAAGTATAAACTCCGACTGAATCCCAACAGATGCACATTTAGTGTCCGATCAGGGAAACTCTTAGGGTTCATTGTCAGCCAGAAAGGAATTGAGGTCGACCCTGACAAGGTCAAGGCCATTCAAGAAATGTCTTCTCCGAAAACTGAAAAATAAGTCAGAGGATTCCTGGGACGTTTGAACTTCATCTCCAGATTCATATTCCTTATGATTGCGACGTGTGCTCCGATTTTCAAATTACTCAAAAAGAACCAGGACTGCGTTTGGACAGAAGATTGCCAAACCGCCTTCAACAGTATTAAGGAATACCTGTTGAATCCACCGATTCTATCACCTCCAGTGGAAGGAAGACCATTGATCATCTACTTAACAGTCCTAGAGGACTCAATGGGTTGTGTACTTGGCCAACAAGACGAAACAAAAAGGAACGAGTCTGCCATCTACTATTTGAGCAAGAAGTTCACCGACTGTGAGACTCGGTACACTGTGCTTAAGAAAACTTGTTGTGCTCTGGCTTGGGCAGCCAAACGTCTTCGCCAGTACATGATTCGTCACACCACTTGGTTGGTCTCCAAAATGGATCCAATTAAGTATGTATTTGAAAAACCTGCTCTCACGGAAAGAATCGCCCGTTGGCAGATGTTGTTATCAGAATACGACATCGAATACCACGCTCAGAAAGCCGTCAAAGGGAGTATTTTAGCCGATCATTTGGCTCATCAACCGATTGACGATCAGGAATCAATTGGGTTTGACTTCCCAGACGAAGATGTCATGTATTTAAAGATGAAAGATTGCGATGAGACGCTACCCAGTGAAGGGCCAGAACCAGTTTCCCAATGGGGACTTATCTTTGACGGAGCCGTCAATCATTATGGAAATGGAATTGGGGCAATCATCATAACACCTCAGGGTACCCGCATTCATTTCACCGCCCGACTGACATTCAAGTGCAAGAACAATGAGGCCAAATATGAAGCTTGTATCATGGGTCTCGAAGAAGCGATCGATTTAAGGATCAAGAACTTGGATGTTTATGGCGACTCAACCCTGGTTATCAATCATATCAAAGGAGATTGGAACACATACCAATCAGGACCGATCCCCTAAAAAGATTACGCGAGAAGGTTGCTACCCTTCTTCAACAGAATCGAGTTTCATTATATTCCTCGTGAGGAGAATCACATGGCTGATGCCTTAGCCACTCTCTCTTCCATAATTAGTGTAGGTCAATGGAACGACCTACCTAAGATCGACATAATGCGCCTTGAGCGGCCCGCTTACATCTTCACAATTGAAGCAGTCATAGACGACAAACCTTGGTATCACGATATAAAATACTTCCTTCAGAAACAGGAATACCCACCTGGGGCATCCAGGAAAGACAGAAAACCCATCAGAAGGCTGGAAGGCAGCTTCTTCCTAAGCGGCGATACACTTTATAAAAGAAACTTCGACATGGTCTTGCTCCGATGCGTGGACAGACCTGAAGCAGACCTGCTGATAAAAGAAATTCTTGAAGGATCCTTTGGCACTCATGCCAATGGACATACAATGGCGAGAAAAATTCTAAGAGCAGGGTACTACTGGTTAACCATGGAATCTGACTGCTACAAGTATATGAGGAAGTGTCATAAGTGTAAGATATACTCCGACAAAATCCATGTACCGCCAACGCATCTCAAATTTCTTTCTTCCCCATGGCCTTTTTCCATATGGGGAATCGACATGATTGGCGTGATCGAACCCAAAGCTTCGAACGGACATCGGTTCATCCTGGTAGCCATTGACTATTTCACCAAGTGGGTCGAAGCAGCGTCATACGCTAATGTAATCCGACAAGTGGTGTTCCGATTCATCAAAAACAATCTCATCTGTCGTTATGGTGTTCCGAGCCAGATCATTACGGATAATGGATCTAACTTGAACAATAAGATGATGAGAGAGTTGTGCACTGAGTTCAAGATCGAACACCATAATTCATCTCCCTACCGACCCAAGATGAATGGAGCGGTAGAAGCAGCTAACAAAAACATCAAGAAGATTGTTCAAAAGATGGTTGTAACCTATAAAGACTGGCATGAGATGCTACTCTTTGCTCTTCACGGTTATCGAACATCTGTCCGCACTTCAACAGGGGCAACCCCTTTCTCTCTAGTATATGGCATGGAAGCAGTACTTCCCATAGAAGTAGAGATCCCATCAATCCGGGTGTTGATGGAAGCTGAGCTAACAGAGGCTGAGTGGTGTCAAAGTCGACACGATGAACTGAATCTGGTCGAAGAAAAGCGAATAACGGCTCTATGCCACGGTCAGTTGTATCAGTAAAGAATGAAGATGGCGTTTAACAAAAAGGTCCGACCTCGCGTCTTCAGGAAAGGAGACCTTGTGCTAAAAAAGATACAATCTTTTCTCAATGACTCTCGGGGAAAATGGACTCCGAATTATGACGGCCCCTATGTGGTTAAGAAAGCTTTCTCAGGCGGCGCCTTGAGACTTGCAACCATGGATGGAGAAGAGTTTGCCTACCCCGCGAATGTTGATGTAGTCAAGAAATACTTCGCATAAAAAAAATGTCTCGGTGGATTGAAAACCCGAAAGGGCGGTCTAGGCAAAAATTAGAGACCTGATCAAAAATCATCCCGGTGGATTGGAAATCTCAAAGTACAATCCAGGCAAAAGTTAGGGATAATGGCAAGTAACTATGTTCAACAGGGGCAAGTCCCTCAGCAGCAGTCATGCCATCCATCAGGAAAACTCTAGTCAAGGTCATCTTCGACGGAAGCTCAGGATGTCCAGTACGCCTGAGTGAAGGATCAGTTGTGTCAGAGACCATGTTTTATCCGACACCCCTCGGCAGAGTTCTTACCTCCTAAGCCCAACAACGGTTGTTCCCCGCAGGGACTATCTCTCCTAAGCAAGGCATAATTGCTACTTTTGGACCAACGATACCACTTCGTCCCCCGCAGTGGCCGAGTATCCAGTCGTGTTCATCCGTCAGTTTATATGTCGCGTCAGTTTTGTCAGCATAAACATACATACATCATGCATTATTGAATTACATTTAAATTCGTATTGCATCACTATCGCTCTAGTCGGTCTTATCCCCTAGTGATAAAAGTCCTCTTATCAATCGAGTTATCAGTTCTTTCCTCGTCAGGAAATGTTGCGTCTGAACGATCTCTCTCCTCCAGTTTATTTCTGGGATGAAGTTGGGTCTTGACCACTTTGATAACTTGAACATATAAAATACCAGAGAACCTTCAACAAACATCACTCTTCGCCATTGAAGATGATGTCTTCGCTTTCCCGGATTAAGGAAAATCCCCCAGCGAAAGCCTCTTAATCAGAGATTCGACAATGCAGCAGTTTTTCTCCGAAAAATCCGCTGACGAAAAGGTCATCAGCACCTCAAAATTGGATCACATCATATGGCATTTCTCCGAGAAGATCCTGAAGGAAAGTATGATGTAATATCCCCAAGCCAAAGCAGTCTCTCAAGAGACTCGTTTTCCCAGTAGAATTGACAAATGGCGTCTCCAAACGAAGAAGTTTGTGCACCTCTACAACTCAGACGACTGGGTTCCCCAGCAAATCTGACATCAAAACCTTTTCCATCAAATGGCATCTCCCCAGGAAAATTCGGCAAGAAGTTTGAGGAAAATGGCTACGCATAGCGTCCCTTGTCAAGAAAGTTTATTGACAAAAGAAACTTAAACCAGTTCCTTGGTAGGAAACCAGGATCGAAGGGAAGTTTATTTCAGAAACTTAGACCAATTCCTTGGTAGGAAACCAGGATCGAGGGGAAGTTTACATCAGAAACTTAGACCAGTTCCTGGGTAGGAAACCAGGATCGAGGGGAAGTTTATTTCAGAAACTTAGACTAGTTCCTTGGTAGGAAACCAAGATCGAGGGGAACTTTATTTCAGAAACTTAGACCAGTTCCTTGGCTGAAGACCAGGATCAAGGGGAAGATTACCTTTTCTAAGCATAATTGCATAGCAAAAGAAGAAGGATGCGTGAACTACTATTCTTAACCACCATCAAAATTTCGGGTATTCCGATATTTAATCCTCTTGCACCCAGAATGCCCGAATACATTCTCCATTCACACCTTTGGGTCCAAGAAGATTAAATAGGGGCATCTGTCATACCCCAAATTTTGACCACTTAGATTTCCCATCATTGGGCAAATCATCATCCCAATATGGGTAAACCATCATGCCTCATTAGTCTCCCCAAAGATGGGTGAGCATTCACTACTATAAAAAAATTAGGGTTTCAAGCCCTCTCAGAGCTCTTAGACAAAGGATTAATCAAGAATTGACATGATCTTCAACTTGTCTAAACCTCTCAAACATCCACAATGGATCAAGAGGACTCCCACAGCAAGAATCAAGCACAAGGTTGCAGCATTCTAAGTGGATCAAGCCTCAAGATCGACAATGTCACCAAATTAGGGTTTTGGTCGACCAGGGCCTCCAGATGGAAATTTTCCTCTGGGCATGAGCCAATGCTTCAAATCATAACCTAAGATACTCCATGGAACATCATGGACCCAATCATCAAGTCAATTTAGCCTCAGGGGATGCATTCATAAAAAATCAGGAATTAGGGTTTTCTTGACCTAATTCACCCCTAAGTTGACTTTTGGGACAAATCATGAGACAAGACCTCAAGAGATAATTTGAGGGTCTCTAATAAACTACATTGATCCATTTGCAACAATGGATTGATCCAAGAAGCTTGATTCCCAAGTTTCAAGTTCATCAGAACCACAGTTAAGGTTTCGCGGAAAAAATCAACTGTACCTTTGACTTTTGACCCAGGCATGCTCCCAAACCTTGGGACATGATTCAATACACCCTATAACACCTATGAAATTAATCCATCAAGTTTGATTTAGGTCAATGACTTGATTTCATAGAGGATCACGCAGTTTGGAGTTCAGCTGATAAAAAGTCAACTGTGCACAAAAGTCAACTTTGACTTTTTGAGATTTTTCACAATTATGCTTCTTTGACCCTAAAATGATGTTAATGTGTGGTTGGAATCATCATTCATCAAGAAAAATCAAGAAAATTGGGATAACTTGTAAAAGGGGTAACCATAAAAAAACTTAGAAATTTTCTAAGTTATGAAACAAAGTGGCTAGGGTACCAACTTTGGAGGATCATAACTCCTAAACCACAAGGCCATTTTCCCCCCATTCAAAGCTGGATTTGTAGCTCTCATGGCCCTCTACAAAAGCTTCAAACACAACTCATTCCAATTCCTCATGGATTTTAAGTTATGGAATGATCAAAATCACAAAAAGTGAAAATGTCACTTTTTTCCAACACTTAGTCAAATTTTCACTAAGTCGGAATCTGCCTTCACTTTTTTCCAAATGTAGGGGTATTTTTCACTTGGATCCAAAAGATATCAAAACCAACTATGATCAAACAGTTGTTGTATCATATGAGGGCTTTCCAAAATGGCCAAGAACTCCGTCAAAGTCCACTTGAGCCATGAGATATGACAATGGCAATATGCCTTACTGAAAACTGTCAAAGCAAGGCAGATTTGTGCATTTTGCTCGATTTGCCAAATTTGTGCAAATGACAAACACACTTATCCTTCTGAACACCTCAGGGGGAGATCAAGGAGGGACAAACACTGATCCATAAGCCTCCCAAGTCTTTGGAACCAAAAGTAGCATGCCAAACCTAGAAATCCCTAAAAGAGGGACAAGACTCCAATTTTGGTTTGGAGCATTTAATGGATGCACCAAGGTAGCATGGACTGAGCCCTTCCCAACTAAATTCAGTCAAGAATTATCCAAGACCAAGGGAACCAGCAGCCTGTGCCCTAACCTCTAGTCAATGGCTAGAGGAGACTTGGATTCCTATTGCTCAACATTGGCCAAACCTTTGCAGCAGTTGCCATTCACTATTGTAGCAAAAAAAAAACTTACTCCGCTATAAATAGAACTGATTTGTGATCAGTTTGAGTACACCAAAGCCATCAAACATATGTTTTACTCAAAATCTCCTTCTCACTTCTAATTTTGCCTTCTAAGGCAAGTCACTATCGGGTTTTGAGTTTGAGAGCAATTCCAACCAAACCAATCACACACACACACCTCATAAACATCATATAGAAGTGATCCAAACACTTAAACAACATCTGGAACACTGATTTCTCATAATCACCAGCCAACTGCTCAAGGTTTTAACCAAGTTGTAGTTGGGATACCATCTTCAGTTCCAGCTTGTTTCAAACCATTCCAAGCACTCAGGCACATCACTTGGCACCTAGGGAAGCTATCCACATCATTGGAACCTAGTTGTAACACCTCTAACATAAAACACGATCATCAGCTACAAGAGGTAAGCATGCGCTCTTCTAACTCTATGATCCATGCATTTTTGCTGCACAATAATTTGGCCATATGTTCATAATCATGCATAGAGTGTTTACCCCCAATCAATTACTTTGTTTGAATCGTGTATGGAATTTCTGAGCCTTCATGCAAATTTTAGGGTTCTTGAGGTTTCTCTTTGATTTCTTATTCCATGCTTAAAATAAATGAAATTAAAGATCATAGACATGATCGTGAGGTGAAAACGAGCAGATTGATATGTAGATTGCATGATATAATAAAGTATTCATTGAGATTGGATAGAAAATGCAAATCTGCAGAAACAGAGGGTGGCGCGTGTTCTTGCCATGTTCTTGGCGCCCTTTTTGAAAATTCAAATATTTGAATTTTGTGATTTTATTTAATTGATTCAAAAATTCATTTCTCTCTGAGTTTTAATGATTTTGAGTTGATTCTTTTTTTAATAATTCACAAAAATGTTAAAATATTTTATTTTACCAAAATATGCCAAAAATATTATTTATTTCATATATTTGATATTTTTGCAAAGAATTAATGTTTTATTTGTTTTTAACATTTGAAATATTTGTTCTCCCTTGATTTTCCAAACTTAATTGATCTCCAATTATTTTGTGGGTATAAACATGATTTTTCAAACATTAATCCAAGATCACAATTTGTTTTTCACACATGTTTAACAATTTTGATCATTTTAATTGAATTTTTATTCAATTAAAATATATTTTGAAAACAAATTAGGGTTTTGATCAATTCAAACCTCATCAAATCTTTTTCAAACACTTTGGGCCTCTAATAGAGTGTAAGACCCATCCCTTTGTAAATAAAAACTTTTTGGGCCTCAATGCATTGTATAAGTCCCGATACGTTAATGAAATTTCGGCGCAATCGTCATTTTTCAAACAAAACTTTTTGGACCTCTCGTTGAGTTGTAAGCCCCATCTTTTCTTTTAAAAAAATAAATTTTGGGCCTCTAATAGAGTGTAAGACCCAACCCCTTGAAAACCAAAATATTTTTGGGCCTCAATCATTGTATAAGACCCATTGCGTTTTCAAAAATCTCGGCGCAATCGCCATTTCAAAACGGAAAAACATCTGGGCCTCCCTTCGTGTTATAAGCCCCATTTCCTTTTCTTTAATCACCTTTGGGCCTCTTGGTAGAGTGTAAGACCCAATCCTTTTGTAAATAAACCTTTGGGCATCTCCTTGAATTGTAAGCCCCATCTCCTGGTACAAAAACATTTTGGGCCTCTAATGGAGTGTAAGACCCAACCCCCTTGTACATAAAAACTTTGTGGGCCTCACTTATTATATAAGTCCCTCTGTACACTTTACAAAACCACGGTGTAATCATCGTTAAACCTTGGGCCTCTCCTCGAGCTGTAAGCCCCAACAATCTTTTCAAAGCACTTTCTCCTTTGATTTAGCATATAATATTGTTATCAAATTTTTCTTTGTTGAACAACTAACAAAACAGCATGGAAGCTCTACAACCGAGTAAGTGTTTACCCACTTTCTTTATCCGCTTTCATATATATATAATTGTATTGTGGGGCTGCTCACTGTAAGTCTTCTTTCACAAACTTTTATATACTTGTCAGATATCAACTGTGTAGTACTAGTATAGTTATTTAGAGTTTTCCCCGACAACTACGTCTAGCACTAGGTAAAGCCCTGTTGGTCACTCTTAAATACAAACAAAACTAGATCCCCATAGGATTACCAGACACACTCTTCCCTCCTCTTAGGGTTAAACAATATGGAGACGTGAAAGGCAGCATTCTCGGTGAACCCTTTCTCAGACTGTCACTCGTAGAAATCGTCAAAGAAACTCTACTCCCCAGAGTTGATTTGTTCTCCGTGAATAGCATCTCTTGAGTTTCTTCCAAATTCTCGAACTTTCCTGGCTTGATCTATTCTCTATGAATAGTATGTCTTGAACTTCTCGGGGTTTGGGGATCCACAGGCTTCCTAAAAGCATCCCCGTCTTCTCTTGGGCGTTGTACAAGGACCCTTCGGCTTCTTAAAAGCTCTCATGCCTTCTCTTGGGCTTAGTACAAGGACCCAGAGACCTCTACAGGTATAGGAACAGAACCTAGTCATCAATTTGCCAGAGCTGTCTTTCTGAGTCAAGTGTCAGACCTGTTAATGGGTTGACCTTCATCCCTTAACATATCAGCCTTCTCTTGGGCATCATACAAAGATCATTCACTTATCTGAGAATCGATTTCTCAAAAACACCAGTAGACTTGAATAGTCTCAATACCCTTTGGATTTCCCATTTCCTTAAAGAACAGGAAATAACCCTGATCCTCTAATCCGTACCAAAGCACAACCTTATCTTTAATCGTCCCCTTCATAAGAACTGATTTTCTCTTTTATCCAACATACTGGACATGTCACTAAACTAAAACAGTCGCCAGCACAGTTAGCCTCCTCTTGGGCTTTGTACAATGATCATCCCCAATAGAGCTAACCTTTTCAGACTCTCTTGTTGAGTCAAACCTTTTAGCCTCCATCTCGGGCTTCGTACGAGATATAAAACACTCTCTTGTTGAGTATGAAAGACTCTCTTGTTGAGTCAAACCTTTTTAACCTCTATCTCGGGCTTCGTACGATATACTAAAACACTCTCTTGTTGAGTATAAAAGACTCTCTTGTTGAGCCAAACCTTTTTAGCCTCCATCTCGGGCTTCGTACGAGATACTAAAACACTCTCTTGTTGAGTATAAAAGACTCTCTTGTTGAGTCAAACCTCTTTTAGCCTCCGTCTTGGGCTTCATACAAGACACATAAAAAGACTCTCTTGTTGAGTCAATCACCCTTTTTGCCTCCATCTCGGGCTTCGTACAAGACACATAAAAGCACTCTCTTGTTGAGTCAGTCACTTATTAGCACCCTCTTGTTGGGTCAATAGCCTCCTCTTAGGCTTTGTATAAGGAAAAACTCGGTTGAGTCAATTAACCTTTTGGCATCAAATATGTGCCTTGCTCATAGCATACAAACATCAAAAACTCTTTTTCCTTCATCTAATTGCTGTAAGCGACAAGCCTCTGGATTATTTACATCCACGCCACTGTCCCTCTTTTAGCATGAGAAATTCCTAAGGAAAGATGGCATTGCTCTACACTGAGTTAAAATCTTCTCATTCAGGTTAAAAATCCCCTATAAAGGAAATTATGGCATTGATGGATTCACATATCCCAGTTAAAGTAATCCTCCTTTATAATCAGTCACTCAACAGCTGTGATAAACAGACGAGATGTCTCTCTTTAGAGATGACAAATTCTCTCTCATCCAAAACCTTTTAGCTTCACATCTTGGGCTTTGAACAAGATACAAATATCACCTTTAGCTTCACGTCTTGGGCTTTGAACAAGACACCAAAAAACTTTTCTTTTCCTCCCATAGAATATAGGAGGAACTACGATCGCTCTGATTTCCCTGTTTCGTTAAACGGGAATACATAGGCATAAGATTAGAAAAAATATTAGCGAGCATACTAATCAAAAACCCAAAATCCAGCATCTCCACCAAATCAACCCAAAAAGCACCAAGTCTTAACACCTTACCAAAAACCTTACAAATAGTCCAGGCACTCTATTTTTAACAAAATAACCTAAGAGAGACCCACAATCTCAATAGCATCTGTAAACCAACAGTCGTCTGTTTAAAATCAGTATGCAAATAGGGTTAATTAGAGACATCTATTTCCCTTCCTTAATCAGTTTCAATAGGATAAAAAATGAATCGAACTGTAGTACCCCAAAGCGATAGTGCTTCGCAACCACGCAAAAATTCGCGCTACACAGCAATGCCCGCTTACTCGGACGATCCATGCCTTCCAACTTAAGAGATTCTGCCCGGGGAACCACCAGAGACGTCCCCTCAAAGTATGTCCTGTCATGGAGGCAAGGAGGAAGCTCAAACTTGCATTTTTCGGCCGCCCGGGTAAGGTCCACCAGCTCGTTGGCCCTGGTCCGCTTGAACCTTGAAGCCAAAGGCGCTGGGGACCCCTGAGCAGAGGTAGGAACAGGTGAAGAGCTCCCCGTCTGGGGCGGAGGAGGAGGTACCCGCTGAGGAAATCAAGACTTTGGAGCGGCCGCACCAGGCTTGTTCCTCGTAACATCATTTTTCACTATACTTTCGTGGGCGGAGGACATCTCACCTGCGAAAACACAACATATTAGACGAGGAAGAAAATATAATCCGAGCAAGTCAAGAGGCTAAAAATACCAAGCAATTTATAAGCGTCCGCAGAAGTCTTGCACTCCAGAAGCGCCTTTATGTTGATGTAACGGAACTCCACCCGTTGGCTACCGTCTTCCTCGAAAATTGGGTCACCTTTCTTCGTCCAACAATCACCAGCGTCTCATAGCCGGCCAGGTCCTGCTCATCCAACATGCTCGGCTGGGCAACATAACCATTGGGCTCCTTAGAGAAATGATGCCCACTCCAATGAAAGGGAAACTTGAACTCTCTGTCCCCGATCAACTTCCTGTTCTCATCATGCATGCCATTACCATTCTCGTCAATGGACACCGCCCAAACGTACGTGCTGTCCTGGGCTCGCCCCGACACAGGTTCAATAATGTAAAACCTCTCCTTGAACATCCGGATAGACTCCGAGAAAGGCTTAAACAGTTTTTGGGGTTGCTTCAACGACACCTAGCCATATCTCCTCCCCGTTACCTGCCTCTGAAGATGTAAGATGGTGAAGAACAAAGGCAGCGTGGCTCCTACCTTCATGAACTCATAGGTCAGCTCGAAGGCGCGAATGAACCCCAATGAGTTGGGGTGTAATTGTAACGGGGCCAGGTCCAGGTGTACGAAAACGGACTGCTGGAAGTCAATGAATGGCACCCGCAACCCCAGTTCCTTAAAGGCATACTTGTACATAGAGAATATTTCCCCATAATCCGTACATATCCGATCGTCTTGGGAGGGGAAATGCACCTTCCATTCCCCCTCTAGTCCAACATCTGTGAAAACATCCCCGGTGAAAGTTACGAAGATAGATTAATGCTCGGCAGGCTCTGCCACCGACCAGTCCTCCGCGGTATCTTCCTCGAGCTCCTCCCCGACTTCGTTGGGGGCAGTTGAAGCTTCTGTGCTGCTACTCTCCGAGGAGCTCTCCTCGGACGAATCTATTAAAATCTCTCCGTCAGGCCCTGTCGCCATCTCGATCACCTGAAAAGTAGAGGAAAAAAGTGAATTCAACCGCGAAATCAAATCCAACCTTCCACCACTAGTCAAGTGAAAGGGCGCGCAAAGGGATGAGGACGGCGTCCCCAGCCTAAGCCCTAAATTAAACATAAATACAAGAGTCTCCCAAGAGGAGATGTTCGGGGAAAACCCCTCATACCACGAGGAGCTTCCTTAAACCACTTCCTAGTTTCCGTTTGAAGATCCACCGAAAACTTCATGCACCCACCGGAAACTTCATCAGAGCACCGGAAACTGAACAACCACACCGGTTATGCATGTGCCATCCTCGCAACGGCGCCGGCATTGGCCTCACTCTTAAGTTTCATCAAGGACTCCGGCGGCCACGTCAGTAGTGGAGGATGGCCTAGCCGCCGTCCACCACCAACAGCCACCAGAAAAATGCCACTATCTCACCTAAAACTAACCTAACCACATGCATTCTAAAATGAAAATGAAAAAGCTGGAAGAAAACAAGGAATCAGAAGACTTACGTGGTCGAAGAGGTGCGGAGAAGTGCTCGAAGCTGTCAAGGTGGCTGAAGCGGCGGTCGACGGAGGCGATGAGGCAAACTTCTGAAGAAGACGAAGAAGAAGAAAGAGAAACGAAAGTGTAAAATGACCAGACTCTCTCTCCTTATATACAACTGGGGAGCACGTGCAGAAGCACCCTCGTGTAGGTCATAATGGCCCTAGACTAGCCATCATTGCCTAGTTACTGCAGCACAGGGCTCGAGGCACATGTGGCGCCCCATTGTTTCAGTTCCTCCTAACCATTGGTCTCCCCGTACGCCGGGCAAACCAAACGCTGCTGCGAGCCTTACGGACACTAGGGCCCATGAGCACCACGAGACAACTCCCTCCGTCACCAAACGACGACTCCGTTATAGTTCCCCAGAAAAACTGGCTATCCTTAAGTCATCACTCCCATGCTCGGGAGAAACGACTTGGGGGGCTCTTGTTCTGGGTTGAACCAATGGCTAGGCATGGCCCAATCCACTTCTGCTCCCAGAACGGCCCAATTGCCTAAGTCCAATCCACGAAGGGCAGAACTTACCTTTCTGCCCTACAACCGGGCACCCTTGGACAGATGGACCCCAAGGACATTTGCTCATCCTCGGTACTTCTTCCCGTCATGCACAGACCCATTAGTCCCAGGACACTCATGGGTATATTCCCAGAACTACGCCTTTTCCCGACATAACGGCTAGTTTTGGGCACCTTACCCGACATAACGGCTAGTTTTGGGCAGTTACCTATTCTTCAGGAAACAGTTATTTTGCCCCGAAAATAAGGACCGTTGGCCACGCGCTGGGGGCATTATATAAACCCTCTCACTTGAGAGGGTCAGGTATCCAATAATCATCCTAAGAACTTACTTTGTACTTGCCCCTTTTCTCTGACCTTTTCTTACTTGAGCATCGGAGTGCCTTGCAGGTACACCCTCTCCTCTCCTACAAGCATCATCATCTGCCCTACGCGAAGGTCACGACGATCCAGTCTGATAAGCTCTGATCAAAATCAGTTATGCTTTCATTGTCCTCCATCTGAAGCAATGCATATGTTCTTTTGTGAGTTTGTAACCTCACCTCTTTCACCTTCTCCGCGCCTCCAAACGATTTCTCCGAGATTTCCTATGCTTCTTTTGCTGATTCTACCTCACTAGCCTTTTTGAAATTGTCTGGATCAATATATTGATGAATTATAAAGAGAGTTTTATAGTCTTTTTTCTTTAATTCTTTGTATGCAGGCTTTTCTTGATCCGACACATTTTATGCAAGTGGTGTTACTCTTTCCTTCACTAGATCCCAAAGATCTTAATAACAGAAAACCACCTTCATCTACTTGCACCAGTTATCATAATTATTGTTCTTGAGAATCGAAAGACTCACTGGAAAATGCTCGTTTGGATGATTCATTCCATCGTGATTTTCTTCCCATGAATCGTTCATCCAGTGCTCTATATACCAGATGTTAGAATTAACCCAAAACTTTGAGAGTTCCGAATTAATCTTGGTGAACAAGATTTAATCAACCAATCGAAATCCCTTGTTCTTCACTCTTAACTTGAGTGAATCAATCAAACCTTAATTTCAAGAATGATTCTGCACAACAATTATTAATGGAAGAAGAAACAAAGAAAACGGAATAAGAAAGAAGATTAGGGTTTAACAAAATAAGGGAAGAGGAGAATGATTTCTGCAGAGTAACTCTCTGCTCTCAAAGTGATAAAAAATATTATTCAATTATGCAAATGCACTTTATGTTGTGTGTTACAATATTATTCTCTATTCTTCTTACTCAAAATAGGGGTTGCTCTCTCTAGTTATAATTGAGCTACCTTGCTCCCTAAGGTAAAGCTCAAAATTACAAAAGCCCAAAATTTCTATTTTGGTGTAAGTCGAAATCCTGTGTCAAGCAACCTACTTCGACATCTCACACAACTCGACACACACACACTAGGCTAATTTCGACACATCATTGTTTTTGTCGAGCTACAGTTGCTTCAACACAAGGAATTACAATCTCAACAATTATGACATTTAATATGTCTTAAATGTTCTATTTACATATTAAAACATATTAGTTAGCAATAAGATAAGTTGGTACTGGGTTGGTTTGTCTTACGCGAGAACGACAATTCCTTTTTAATTGATTCTTTTTCAAGGAGGAAAATATTGCGTCGTAGGTAGTTTTACTTAGGAATAATAAGATTACTAAAGATCGATGAGAGTTGCATTCCAGTATTGCATTTATTAATTTATTCAAGTTTTATTATATTATTTTGTGGTTCCTATTCCAATTCTTATCTCGATTGCCTTAAATAAACACTGTAGCAGTAGTAAACGATAGATTGACCATTAGGTCTCTGTGGGTTCGACACTTTTTATACTACTCTGATACACTCTGTATACTTGCGGAAAGCACACATCAGTGACTTGGGTAACAATGATAATGTTGCTATATATTGCTTACTGTTTGTTATATTAAATTTGATATTTAATATAATTGCCAACGATAGGATTGATGAGAGATAGAATAAATAATAAACACCGTAAGGTACAGTGTACTTAAGAGAAATATAGAACATAGTAAGATACGGTGGACTTAAGTGGAATATGGAATACTGTAAGGTATTGTGGGTTTAAGAAAAATAAAGTACACCATAAGGTACAATCCACTTAAGTGGGATTTTTAAGTTTGTAGCCCACGTAAGTGATTATATAAATAGAACTTATGTGCAAAGGATTTTACATTTGATGAAATTTGGTTTGTGAAACCCTGACCGTAATTTATCTCCTTCTCTCTCCCTCAAAATCTTCATTTATAGCAGCTAGCACTTGTGTGGACTGAGTAGGGGTGTTGTTCTTCATTCAATGCTCGTGATCATTCTTTCGATTCTGCATCAAAGGTGCTAAATTCCACAAGAGGTAATTGTTCTATAACTGATCATGCATCATTTGTAAGGATCAACTAAAGGGAAAGTTTTGTTTTTTGCAGCGACTTATATCGCAAATTCCCTTCACCCTCCTGGATTAATATTTCAATCTCTTTCTTGAGTTGGTAATAATATTTAGAGTGGTGTTCTTTGATTATATGAAAAATGCACCAACTTCGAGGTTCATGACCCAATACATCCGCCTTTAGAGTGGGCGGCGTAAGGATGTTGTGCCGGTGAAAAACCTCTTGCCAAATGTGTTCACGGCGGGTGTTCAAGTGCGTGAAATTCTCTGCCGCCTTGCATACTATCTTGAACACAGTATTTTCTTTTATGCGAGAGGTATAATTACTCTTCCTCTATTGGGGTGAACCCTCAACGTTGGGAACACACTCTTTGACATCATGTGCCTTTATTTTAGTGTTCATCTCTTTGCCCTTTATGTAACATTCTTCTTTGGTGACCTCTTATGCCAACGAAAACGCTGGCTTCTGGGCGAGAGACTCGTTGAAGTGTCCCTCATTGAGTCCATTTTTGAATGCTCCCATAAACATTTACTAGTTTGGTGGGATGACCCTGATGGTGGCCTTGTTGAAACGGGAGAGGTAGTGCCTCAACAATTCTGATGGTGCCTAGTGTATGTTGAACAGGCTAGTGGTAGATATTTTACATATGACGGCTGACGGCGAACTGGTGCACTAGTTTCCTTACCATCTCCTGATAGCTGGTGATCAGGATACACCCATATACTATTTTAGGGAGGTGTTCTTGAAGGTTCTAGACAATAATTTGCACTTTAGGGAGTCAGACGCTCCTATGATGGACATGTGTTTGTTCATAGAGGTGTGTGCTCATAGGGGTGACTGCGTCCATCGAACTTGGCCAAAAATGGAGGTTTGAATCCATTAGGGACATGCGCCCTCATATCTCGTCCAAAAGTGGTCGGAGTGCAACACCTCCATCTCCTCTAATGGACTGAACTCATGTTGGTGTTGTCTAATGTTGTAGACATCATCCTCTAGTGTTTGATTATGACGACATAATTCGTCCATGACAACACACATCTTCGTCAGAGCATCAGGATCACTGCTACCGCTGGTACCTTCTGGTGCAGGGGATGAATCCCTCATATTCACCATAGCTAAAAGCGGTTGGGTGTTGGATCGGTTTTGAAGCAAAATATCATCCAATCCAAAGGTAAATTTACTCACGGTTTGGTTCGATTTTAGATGATTGATTAAAAAAATCCGATCCGATCCAATCCATATTAATGCGGTTTATTTTGGATCGGTTTTTTGGATATCCAAATTACAAATTATATCCTTTATTAATATTCTAAAAGTACTAATAAATAATAAGTTTGACATAATATATAATATACTAAATCAAAAGTTAAAGTTAATATTACAAGATGAAAATAATAAAAATAAATAGATTAAATCAAACTAATAAATATTATTTAAAACAATAAGTATCATCTAATATTAAATTAACACAACACATATACTAATAAAAAATAAATTAGTATAAAAAATATATACATAAGGTTTGGTTTGATTTTGAAAAATCAATCCGAAATCCAATCCGAACCGATCGGTTTTTACAAAATGACATCCAAATACATTTAAAAAATTTTGGTTTTTTGCGGTTTTCGGTTTTTTTGGATCGGTTTGCGGTTTTTATTTGGATTGGTTTGGATTTGAACACCTCTAGCACCAAGGACGAGCCCTTCTGTCCTGTGAGGATATCACCTTAGCGACATCACTACTAGGCGAGGACGAGGATACCACTCTTATTTAGGACTCTCTCAAATATTATATTACATGTCATTTGTTAATTATATTTATTTATTAATTATATTTATGCAAAGCATGTATGTAGAATATATTTATCTTTATTATTTTCCAAGACCTAAACTATAATATTTAAATGTATAAAGTATAAAAAGAAAAAATTTAATAAATAGTGTGAATAGTCGTTTATCTAATTTAATAAACATATTAAACTTGTGTTTATTTGTCATGGAATAAATATAAAATATACTTATTGAATATTTTTAAATTGAAGAATATATTTTGTGATCTATATACATCTTTTTTAAATAAATGACTCATAAATTACTATTTATATTTAATCAATAAAGACATTATGTATATATATTATTGAATCATAAGCAGAAATAAATTATATTTATTATTAAAATATATAGTAATGTTTTTAAATAATTGATTATGTAGTTGTTTAAATATTACCATCCATTTTTTGTTTAATCATATAAAAATCATTTTAGCAATTTTAAATCATCTTACCTCAAATAATGAAGTTATAGATTCAATCAATATTAGTGATCCATATGTGTATATATATGTGTGTCCTCTTTGTTTACATTGTCCCAATAATTTAAGATTTTCATTTGAAAATATTGTGTTATAAAGAATATATCATGATGAAGTTTGGAAGCATTATTCTAATGGTTGTAGCCTTGTTTGTTCTCTTGACCTCCTCCTTCGGATCTAGTATTCATATCGCAGGTACATCTATCGTAACATAATCCTAATATGTTCCAATTCTAAATAATTTCATTTAAATTTATGTTTTATGTAAAACATGTAGATATGAAATTTTGTCCAAGACACTTGGACTTGTCGGGAAAATGCAGCAATTCTCGCAGCTGCGGTGAAGAACTCGATGCTGCACTTGGAGCAAGCGCAATGGTTCATGGATGTACTTGTGAAGATCTTACTTCAAATAATCATCGTTGTACATGTTTAGCTATTTGCCAGTAGTCATGCATAAGAAGCATAAGTATTTGCCATAACGATTAAACAATAATGAAATTAAATAATGTTGTCGCAATTTAATTGAATTTGATCCTCTCAAATTTCTTCTTCTGTTATGTCTCTCTCATGTGCAATTTTGAACTGCAGGATTGATCTAACAATTAAAAAACATGAAAGAGAAAACACAACAATTAAAGAAGAGAAAAATATATATTTTTCTTTTTCTTTTTTTAATCCAACATTTTAAGAAACAAAAATGAAATCATTTGAAGACTAAAAAGAAAATTGTCCGTTTATTTTTTATTTTTTTGTATTTTTGTGATATTTTTTGTTTATATTATTGTTACAACAATTACCTCACATTAATTGTGGCAAATGAAAAAACATTTTAAAATTAACTAAAAAATCAAAATAATACTCTTTTCAATGTAAATAAAAGATTAAAAATTTAAATTTCATTAAAAGTAAAATATATCTTTAGTACTATAAAAAAATTTGTATCGTCTCATTTTAATATTATGTTGTCGTCACAGCCGTAATCAAATGATTAATATGAATCAACATGTTTTCTTTAACAAATTCAAACCAATGAAAATTATGTCATTATCACCATAAAAACTTGCCAACCATTATTATTAAATATGATGTCATATTCAAAGATCTTCTCATTGCAATTGTGTGTGGTTTTTCAGTAGAGGTGGTAAACGGGTATGTCCATCCCGTTTAGACCAACTCCACAAAAGCCTGCAAAAAAATGGAGCGGAGCGACATAATTGATGATGCGGGTCTAATGGGGTGGAGAAAGGTTACAGTCACTACATCTTTTAAACCTAAAAATGCAAAAAAAAATTATATAAATACTAGTGTCCGCAAAAGCCCAACGGATTGAAATTATTTTGCCATCCCTAATTTCCAATAATGAAAAGTGCGTGTTTGTACATACCAAATCCTAGAAGTAGGCAACCAAGGCCAACTTCTAGTAGGGGTGGCAAAGCAGGCGACCTGCCCCGTTTAGGCCCGACCCATTTAAGTTCGTCCAAAAACTGGACGAGGCGGGTCGGACCAACTTAGGCGTCCGGGCTCAAAAGTCAAGCCCGCCCTATTTACTAATGAGTTGGCGGGTTGGCAGGCCGGCCCGCCATTTTTTTTACAATTTTATTTACTACATAATTTACAAAATTGTTGTTCTTTACTAAAGAGGCCGAATTTTTTTAACAATGCATAGTACAAATTAAAGTCTTAATGTAAATGTCATATTCTTCAACATAAACAAACAACGATAATACTAAAAATTTAAAACACACACTAAAGTAAAATCCCAAAAATCAAAACTTTATTATCATAATGAGAAACAAACCCCCTGTACAAAACTTATCTTATAGCTTTTGAACCCGGCTCCAATGACAACAAATAATAGAAAATAGAAGAAAAAAAACACAAGTTGTTTGTGGTTATGTGAAAAATGAATATTGGGGTTTGAAAAAATGATGATTGTTTTAAAATTATGTCTACTAGATACCATGTTAATATGGTTTTAATTCCAAATAAAAATATAATTTTTTAAAACAAAAAGTCCATGGGAAAAACCCGTCCCGCCATGCTCTCAGCCCGTTTTAAAAGTGGATTAGGCGGGACGGACCAACTTAAGATACCGAGTCGAAAACTTTACCCTGGCCCACCAAAAATGATGGATTAAACGGGCAGGCCCGACGGACCCAACCCGTGTTGCCACCCCTAAATTCTAGGACCTCAACTTTTTATATATTTAATAGAACCTAATTGTATCTTTATAAAAAATATTAATAACTTTTTATAATAGTTAAACAATAATAATTGTTTAAAATCTGTATTAGTTAATTTAAAAATAACTTTTATAGGTATAAAAATCTTTAGACTTAATACATAACAAAAAACTTAATATTTATTATTTTTATTTTTTAAAATTCTAACAATACTTTTTTTTAAAAATGATTTTTGAAAATATACTCAGAAGATTACATAAACATATCAAATGTTAAAGGGAAATCAATTCTAAAAATCTAAATAAATTTTTTTCATCTAAAAAAACTCATTACAAGTATATATATATATATATATATATATATATATATTTTACTAAAATATTATATTTTAAATTTTGTCTTAAAACGCAAGATGTGTTAAGTCAGTCTTGCGTGTGTATAGTAATTCTTCCTTAATCAAATTGTTATTTCGATTTCAATCGAATGATTGATATATAATAATAAAATATAAAAGTGATAATACAAAGGAATATTATAAAAAATATAAAAATAAATAAAAATAAAAGAAAATAAAAATAGATATGCATTTCTCTCTCTTTTAAATGTTATGTTTTCTCTTTCATATTTTTTAATTATTGAATTCAACGTTCTAAATTGCACATGAGAGAAAGCATGAGAGAAAAAATTGGAGAGGGTCCAATTTTCATTTCAATATATGTTTCTAATAAGTAAGGATAAAATATTAGGGTTCAGAAGTCGATTAAGTGAGGGGGAAGATGTTAGGCACCCCTGACCTCTATTGTACCCAATGCGATTCTCCACTAGTTATAGGGCTACTATATTTATCTAAGGGATGCTTGCTTAAATTATCTATTGATCTGCCTAATGCTTTATTTCACTTATAAGAAAAATTATTAAGTTATTCCTGAGAAAATATTTAATCAAGAAGGGACACAAAAAGAATATTTTATTATTGTACTCGTTTGAGTGTCACAACATTGTGCCTACGTATCCTCGAGTTTATTGAAGAATCAGAGTACCGTAGTTCGTCTAGAAAAATGTTATGTGTTTGTTGATTTTAGTTATGAAAATATCTCAACGTATCGGGGACGGAGAAAAGTTTGCTTAAAAAAGGTTTCAATGCATGGGGGTAGAGAAAATGATATTTAGATGAGCTTGAGTTGATTTTAGATTATTCTCTAATTATAAGGTGGGACACCAATCAATCAGTCTAATTTGCCAAAAATACGTTTTAAATTTATTTTAGAAAATGGGATATGATATATATATATATATATATATATATATATATATTGATCTTACCGGCTGATCAGAACCTGGAGTGGGCCAGATACTTCGTCTGCGATGCTGGGTTTCAAAGATGAGGAGGGGGTGTACCTGCAAGGCACTCCGATGCTAAAGTAAGAATCGGGAGAAGAGAAGGAAAGTACGAAATGAGTATGTCTTAGGATGATTTAGAATACCTGACCCTCTCAAATGAGAGGGTTTTTATAATGCCCTAAGTGCTTGGCCATTAGTCCCTATTTTCGGGGCGAGATATTCGCTCCCCAAGAATAGGTAACTGTCAGAAACTAGCTGTTGGGACGGACAAAGGTGCTCAGAACTAGCCTTTGCCGCAAGCAAGGGCGTGGTCGCGGACACGGGCATCGTGACTGTTTCTGGATAATGGAATCGTACGTGACGGGCAGAAATGTGACTAAGGGCTGCTGATCGTGGTGGTCAGCTGGCCAACCTTCCTCAGCAGAGGGACAGAGGAGAGAATGCTTCCTTTTGCCCTTAACTGGCAGGGCTTAGGCAATTGGGCCATTTTGGGAGCAGAAGTGGATTGGTTCATGCCTAGCCATTAGGCCAATCCAGAACAAGTGCCCCCAAAGTCGTTGTTCCTGAGCGTAAAAGTGATGACTTAAGGGCAGCCTGTGATCCCGAGGAGGAGTAGGCGTGGTCGACGCCTGTTACTGAGACGAGGTCATTTCGTGGTGCTCAAGGGCATCTGTGCCCCGGGAATCTGGAACGTTGTCATGTGTGCCCGACGAGCGGGGAACCCAACGGTTGATGGGACTTGAAGGGATGGAGTGTCACGCGTGCATCGAACCACGTGTCGTATTTAATGCATAATGATGGCTAGGCTAGGGTCATGATGATGCCCCTACGCCGCGCATGCTCATTCACGTCCCTCTGATCTGTCTATAAATAGAGGGAGGAATCGTTCATTTCCACTTTTCACTTCTCTCTCTTCTCTTGTTGCTTATCCTCGTTTCCGCCCTCCACCGCCGTAACTCTGCCGCACGACCAACGACCAGACTTCGCCGACCAGCTCTTTTCTTCTCTTCGACCTTGTAAGTTTTCTTCACCCTCTCTATTTTAAGTGTTTCAATCCTTGTTCTGCTTAGATTGCATGTGGTTAGGATGAAACTGGGTAGAGTAGGGGTGGTTTCTGGAGAATGTTGGTGGTTGGTGGTGGTTAGGCCATTTTCTGCCGTCGTCGGAGCGTTAGGAACTTAGGATTATTGTCGATTCTGGCATCGGTGCGACAACGAACGAGTTTGTCGCCGGTGGAGCTTATGCGTTTTCTGGTGTACTCACGAGTTTTTCGGTGGACATTCAACAGAATTCTGGGTAACGCACCAGGGAGGATCTCCCCGTCTGGGTTTAAGGGATTGCCATGGGCGTCTCCTCGCACCGTTGCTGCGTTGTTTGAGTAAGGACTTAGGTCAGGGACGTTGTCTTCGGACCTTCGCATGCCCTTTCACTTGACTAGCGGTGGAAGGGTGGATTTGACTATGTCATCGAATTCACTTTTGTCCTCTACTTTTCAAGTAAAGGAGATGTTTAGGGATCCCGAGGATGAAGTTATGCGGGAACTGTCTGATGAGGGCTCTTCGGAGGATAGTAGTGCTGATGAAATCTTTGCTCCCCGGAATGTTGGCGAAACATCCGCTCCTAGTAGTTCCAGGGGAGAATGGGTTGTTGTTGAGCCTCGGGAGCATGCCTTCCTCTTTGCTTTTCACACTCAGGATGCCTTCACGACGGTGGGGGTCGAGGAAGACTAGAGGGTCCCCTTTCCTGAGGAGAACGACCGAATATGCTCGACCTACGGGGAGAGGTTCCCCATGTACGAGTTTGTCTTTAAGGAGATCGGGTTGAGGCTGTCCTTCACGGATTTTCAAGTGGCATTTTTTTTAGACACCTGGACCTGGCGCCCTCCCAGCTACACCAGAACTCGATTGCCTTCATTCGGGCAGTTCGGATGGGTTTCCCTGAAGCAGGGGAGGAAATTATTCAAGGCCTTCTCCGAGTCCATCAGGATGTTTAAGGAGAGGTATTATATCATTGAGCCCATGTCGAAGAGGGCCAAAGACTCCTCGTTCGTCTGGCAGGTTTCAACAGGCGAGAGCAGGGAGCCCATCATCGACGAGCTAGGAAAGATAAGGGGGCATAGGTTGCTGAAGTTCCCCTTCTGCTGGAGTAGCGACCACTTTACCCGGGGGATCGAGGATTACCTTGCCAATCCGTATCTGCTGGAGGAGGATGATCGGGCTAGCTATGACAAGCTGGTGGTCTTTGTCGACGACTTTCTCCCTACCCAGTGTGTGACTAGGAGCAGGGACATCATTTATGAAGCAAATGGGGGGAGACCCGATACATTAATACGAGGGAGATCCTCAAGTGTGGCACTCGCGAGGAGGCTTTGGAACTTATGGGTAGCCATTTATTTCTTCTTAGGTTGTTCGTATTGTCATTTTTTGTTTACTTACGTGTGCCCGTTGTTTTGCAGGTAAAATGTCATCGGTCCAAGAGCATTTGGTGAAGAGTGCCCAAGAAAATTACAAGGTGGGCAAGAAGATCGGGAGAAGCCGCCTTGGCGAGCAAGTGGTTCCGCCTTCGACGGGGTCGGGGACCTCATCATCCGGAGTTGCAGCCACCCAGACCTCCCCGCTGCCGGTAACCTCGAGGGCCAAGCGCCCCCGTGCGGATGAGGTCCTCGACCTTACCCACGAGGGGGAGAAGAGCAAATTTGAGCTGCCTCCTTGCTTTCACAACAGGCGTTTCTTCGAAGGATCCTCCCTCGCACTCCATCGGGCAGAGTCCTTGAAGGTTGAGTAGATGGACCGTCTGAGCAAGAGGACGATGCTGGCCCAGGACACAGCTGCCCTGATGAGGGTCTTGGGTATGTCGGTGGTCTACACCAAGGAAGAGGCCCTTCAAGAGGTGGAGCTGAAGAAGGTACAGGCCGCAAACGTGGTTCTGGAGGAGAAACTGAAGGCTGCGGTGGAGGAGACGAAGAAGTCCAGGGAGGAACTGGCCAAGGCCACTGAGGAGACAACAAAGAAGTATAAGGGTGAGCTGGCCAAGGTCATCGGGGAGAGGGATACCCTGGCCGCAGAAAAGAAAGCCACGGAGGACATGGTCGTATCATTAAGGGTTGTCGCTGCTCCCGCTTAGGGTGAAAACGATGAAGTGAAGAGTATGAAGACTTGAGCCGAGCTTATTGCCCGGATCAGCCAGGCTGAGGAGGATTGCCTAGGGGTCACCGAGGAGGCTTTCAACAATATTGTGGAGCAGCTGAAGATTGTGAACCCCGGGGTCGAGTTGTCTACCGAGGGGACCGGGTTCCTCAAAAGTGTGGTGGACAACCAGATTATCGTCCCAGACTTCCTTAGATTCAGCGAGGAGCATGAGCAGCCTGCCCGCGAGGACTCTGTCGAACTCGCCATCTAGGATTGGCCGCATCGGATGAGCGGTCTGGCCGCTACTGGATGATGTGGAAGGGCTGCTCTAGCATGGCTGGATCTCCTTCCCCTTCATTTCTGGTCCCTCAAGTCATCCTCGTAGAAATGGATGTCGAGGTCGATAGAGTCGACGCATGGCAGCGATTTCGCCTCTTCGGAGCTGCAGGGCAGAGCAGGCTTGCTGGGAGTCTTTGGCCGGGCTGCGATTGTGTTCATCCCTTTTGAGGTTGCCTCGAAACACTTTCTCACTGCTTCTATGTCTCCGTGCAGGGTGGCAACGAGCCCTTTGGAAATATAGTACTTCATCTTCAGGTGCACGGTGGAGGGCACGGCTACCAATTCGGCCAGAGTCGGTCGTCGGAAGATGCATTGGTAGAGGGATGGGCAATCAATGACCAGGAACTGGACTTTGATGGATCTGGCCGTTTCTGCTACCCCGAAGGTGACAATCAGCTCCACGTACCCCCACAGCTTTGTGACTGACCCATTAAAGCCTTGTAGATCAGGGCTCACGTAGGGCGTGAGGTGTGTCTCGTCCACCTGAAGAGTGGAGAACAGCTAGGAGTACATGATGTCGACCGAGCTTCCCTGGTCGACCAGAATTCTCTGAACGTCAAAGTTGGCCATTAGCACCCTTACGAACAGGGGAATGCTAGAGTTGGGAGCTTCTCCGAGGAGTTCCTCGCGGTAGAAGGTGATGGGAATCGACTCTCCCCGGACATTATTAAGTGTGGAGCTCCGGTTCGAGCTTGTGTTGATGAGATGCTCGAAATTCCTCTTGACGGATCCCACAGTCACCTTGTTGAATCCCTCTTCCGAGATGACCATGGCGGAGGGGAAGGTTTCCCATGGGCTGTGTGCAGTGAAGTAAGGAGGGATGTTGAGCTCCTCGGGGACGTAGAGGTCTTCTGACCGTTAGATGCTCATGGCGACTTGAAGATCGGTCTCATCTAAGGAAGGCACCTCCTCTTTGACCTTCTTTGACTCCTGGGTGTCCTACCGAGGAGCGTCATTCTTCTTGGAGAATTGTCTCAGGTGCCCGTCCCTGATCAAGATCTCAATTGCATTCTTTAGATGGATGCAGTCGCCGGTCATATGGTCGTGGCTCTTGTGGAACCGGCAATACTTCGCCTTATTTGTGTTCAGCTTGGGCGATATCTGTTTTGGGAAACAAACCCCTGCCTGCCAAAACTCTGAGTTTGTACACTCGGAGAGAATCTTCTCGCGAAAGACGGTCAGTGGAGTGTATTCGTGAAAACGGTCAGATGACCCTGTTATTTCTTTGATTCTGTGGTTGGCATTTATTTTGCTAAAACTATTCTAGCAGCAAGAAGTTGAAACATGAAGTTCTAATTTGCTGCATTCAACATGTCGAATGAAGATGTCCCATACCTGCTCATAGGACATCGTGTTTGGATTCAGTTTTTAAAGCAGATTCTGTTGCTGTGAATTGTTACTAAATATTCTGTGAATATTTGGTTATCCTATGTGGCATCCAAAGCATTTTTGGATTATGTTTATTTGTTGGTCTTTCGGATTTTCAGCTGTTTCTAATTATGGAGACATATTGGGAAACTTTGGATTGAAGACCTATTTTGTTGGAGTTTATTTTGCAGATTTGTGAGCAGTCTATTTGCTGCGTTTTTGAAGCCCAATTCAGTCTAGATTAAATGCTATATATTGACTGATGTAAACCTAGTTTAGGTGTGGAACTTACATGTGTTTTTGTTAGGGTTTTCGAGTGTATTTTGTGAGCCTAACTGGTATCATTCTGATAATAGTATACGGACTGGTTTTTGTGTTGTAAGTTCTGTCAGTTACTCATAAGCTTTTAAGCATTGAGTTTCTTGTGTGTCAATTCTCATAAGCTTTGAAGTATTGAGAATTGTGTGTTCTGAAAGTGTGACTTTCGGTGTGTTACTTGTGTGGAAAGAAACCAATCACGGGTTGTGGTTGAAGAGGGATTTGAGGAGGGCCTCATACCTAGGTGAGTCTTAGGTAGAAGTCATAGGAAGGGTAGTGATTAAGTGAGCAGATTATTCGGTAATTGTATGATCTGTGAATTGATACTATCATATATTGGTTTCGTCCCTGGCTTGGTAGCCCCCAGAGTAGGATTGTTGATTCGAACTGGGTAAACATTTCACTGTGTTATTTACTTTCTGCACTGTTATTTTTATTGCTATCTTGTTCATTGTGTTGGATATCAGTGTCTCAACATCTGTGTAGGACATCTGATATCTGTGCCAAAATTTCAATTGGCATCAAGAGCTTGCACCCTTCTTTTGGTTCTGGGTGAGATTCAGGGAAGGTACTTTCTGGTACAATGGACAAGGATGGAGGATTTTTGAACAAACCACCTCTGCTTGATGGTTCCAACTATGATTATTAGAAACCAAGGATGATAGCATTCATCAAATCCATGGATGATCAAGCATGGAAAGCTATTATAAAAGGATGGGAGCCCCCAAAGGTTAAAGATGAAAAAGGTACCCCTACTGATGTGGTGAAGGAAGAGGAAGACTGGGATGATGCAGATTACAAAGGCTCCGTGGGAAATTCCAAAGCCATGAATGCATTGTTCAATGGTGTTAACAAGAATATTTTCAAGTTGATTGAACACTGCACCATTGCTAAAGAGGCTTGGCAGCTCTTGAAGATTGCTCATGAAGGGACCTCAAAAGTGAAGATGTCAAAACTTCAGATTCTCACTACCAGGTTTGAAAATTTGAAGATGAAGGAAGATGAGAGCATTCATGACTTTCACATGAACATTATTGAGATAGCTAATGCTTCAAGTGCTCTAGGTGAAAAGATGTCTGACAGCAAACTGGTCAGAAAAATCCTCAGATCTCTACCTAAGAGATTTGACATGAAAGTGACTGCTATTGAGGAAGCTCAGGACATAGATAAGATGAAAGTGGATGAACTTGTGGGATCACTTCAAACATTTGAATTGGGGATCAGTGAAAAGACTGAAAAGAAGAAGAGTATAGCTTTTGTGTCAAAGGCAAGTGATTCAGAAAGGGAAAGTAATCTGGACAGAGATGAAGGCCTCTCAGAAGATCTGGTGTTACTTGGCAAACAATTTAACAAAGTACTCAGAAGGGTGGATTGGAAGTCAAGATCAAATGTTAGGGACAAGCCATCTGACATCAGTAAGAATCAGAATGTTGGGAGAAATACCAGTACTGAAGATAATTCCAACCAAGAGAGAGGAGCTTAGTGTCATGAGTGTGAAGGTTTTGGGCACATAAAGTCTGAGTGCCCCACATATCTCAAGAGGCAAAAGAATGGGCTATCAGTCTCATGGTCAGAAGATGACTCTGAAACTGAAACTGATGAGAAGTCTGGAAAGAGGGTCACAACATTAACAGGTGTGTGTGAGTCTGATGAAGAATCAGTCAGTGATGATCTTACTTTTGAAGAGCTAGCTTCTTCCTATAAGAACTTATGCATTAAAAGTGAAGAAGTGTGTCAGCAGAAAGAATAACAAAAGAAAATTATTGCTCATCTAAAAGCTGAACAGGTAGAGCATTTGGCTACTATCTCTGATCTAAAAAGTGAAGTGATTGTTTTGAACTCTAAACTGGATAATGTCATCAAGACATTCAGAATGCTTAATAGCAGCTCTGATGTGCTTGATGAGATTCTGAAGTCAAGGAGAGATGTTGGAGATGTTAGGGGTCTTGGGTTTGAAAGTTCCAGCGAGATGGACAAGGGAAAATGGCTTGAAGTGACACCTGTTCAACCTAAGAAAGAACTAAAGATGTCGTATAACATGTTACAACATCCTCACAGACATCAGAAGAATTTCACAAGAAGAAAGAATCAAAGATGGAAATGCCACTATTGTGGAAGGTTTTGCCATATAAAACCCTTCTGCTACAGATTATATGGCTACCCCAAGACTGGATTACAGTCTAGTAGGAAACAAGAGTGGGTTGGAGCAACGAAAGTGTGGACTCCCAAGAGTACTGCAGAGGAACACATAGCTCATAAGTCCTTCAGTGTCTTTGCAAGGGAAAAGTGGTACTTCGACAGTGGATGTTCCAGGCACATGACTGGTATCATGGGATGTCTGTCAGATGTTAAGTCTCATCCTGTTAACTACGTGACCTTTGGTAATGGATCAAAAGGGAGAGTAATAGGTGTTGGAAAACTGGACTGTGAAGGTCGACCCAATCTGGAGGAGGTATTACTTGTTGAAGGGTTAGATGCAAACTTGATCAGCATAAGCTAACTATGTGATCAAGGTCTCAAGGTCAACTTTACCAATTCTGAATGTCTGATAACAAATTAGAAGGGTAAGGTTATCATGAGAGGTAAGAGAGCGTCTGATAATTGTTATCTATGGAGTTTTGAGAACATTGGAATAGGCTTGGAGACTGAGAAAGCTATTGGACAGACTATTAAGTTAGAACAAGTGCTAATAAATTGTAAAGCAACTCATAATGTTTGCATGGTGAATTGTAATAATGAGTTTAAACTTAGTAAGTATGCCAACAAGGTAAGTTTAGAAGGAGAATTTGATAAATGTACATTTGAGGCGAATCGGGTACTCAAAGTCTGTGAATACCGCTCTTCTCTGGGCCCAATCCTCAAAAGTATAAATTGGCGGGCAAACACACCATATTTTCAGCAAACTTATTCTACACAAATTCCTCTTGCCCTTTCTCTTCAAAGTTCACGTGTCTTAGGGTTTTCTCCTAACATTCTCAATATTGTACCGTGTGATCAATTAAACATGTCTCAACATCATAACTCCGAATCCATGCACGGCTCCTCTGATAACTCTGGTTCTCCACGAATCAATGCTGGAGATAATGAATCACTGCGGATGATCAATCTCTCTGATCTAGTGCTAGATATTGCTCCTTTGAATGTTGTGCCGGCTGACCCTAAAGGCAAACATCAAGCTTCTCACACAACGAATGTCAATATTCCAGGTAAGAATTCTAAACCTCTTTCACCTAGGAAGAAAGTCCACTCCATGACTAGTTTGTATGCTGACCAAGTAAGCCCTAAGAAAAACGTGGCGGAAAAGGGGTCTAAATCTGGCTTAGTTAAGAAGAAGAAGGTTACTAAATCATGTGGTGTGAACAAGAATTCCACTGATGATGATGTTGTCAAAAGGGATAAGGTACTTAGGAGATTTGTTGCCGCGGTTCTGAGTGGAGTCGAGACAGATGTCGGGTCTGATGTTCCAACATCCTTGACTGAAAATGTCCATAGAAGCCCTACTGATAGGACTGATGATGGTGTCCCAATTCATGTGGACCGTGAAAGAAGGAGTAAAAGGAAAGTTGATGTAAGGACTGATGATGTTATTAATGTTGATGACCTCACTTCTGATGAGGAACCTATTGCTGGAATGCTGAGAAAAATTAAGAGAAGAAGAGAAAAAACTGTGATAAGTGAAGGCTCCAAGTCATCAAAACTGCGTGGAAAAGCTGGAGGTGGGGAGGGAAAAGTTCGAGCAGGGCCTCCTAAACAATGGAGCAAGGTTGTAGTGCCCACTAAGAAGAGAAAAATCACTGATCACAGTGAGTCTGACTATGAAGTTGCAACAGATGTCCAGGACATCATTGGTATGAAAACCTCCACCAGCAAAAAGACTTATGCTGAAAGTTCTATGAGAAATGCAGATAGATGGAGAATTGTAGATCAAAGGAGGATTGCTCTGGAGAGAGAGTTGGGGAAGGATTTTGATAAGTACAAAGAAATCATGGATCTCATTGCGGCGGCTGGATTGATGAGAACGGTGTCCAAGATAGGACCATGCTATGGAAATCTAGTCAAGGAATTTGTGGTGAATATATCTGAAGAGTGTAATGAGAACAGGGATAACAACCTCAGAAAAGTATCTGTGAGAGGAGAAGCTTTCATTTTTTCTCCTGAAATTATCAACAACTATCTGGGAAGGTGTAAGGAACCTCAACCTGAGTTAGAGGTTACAGACAATGCTGTATGCAAGGAGATTACAGGTGGTTGTATAAGACACTGGCCAAATGAAGAGAAGCTGTTGTCTGGAAAACTAAGTGTCAAATATGTCATCCTCCACAGGATTGCTGTTGTGAATTGGGTTCCTACCAATCACACATCTACTATTTCCTCCACACTTGGCAGATTCATGTATGCTATCGGGAAAAAGGTTACTTTTGACTTTGGATCATACATCTTTGAACAGATTCTGAAACAAGCTAGCTCAACAGCTGTCAAGATGCCTATTCGTTTCCCTTCCTTGATCTGTGGTGTTATTCTAGATCAGTGTCCTAATCTTGTGTTGAGGAGTGACACAGCGCTCAAAAGAAAACCTCCTCTGTCCCTTCACTACAAGTTACTTGGTGGAGCACATGTCTCAGACATTGTTGGGACATCTTCTCAGACCTCTAGTCAGGCTAATCTTGATGATGAAGTTATTGCACAGCTGCAAGAAACATGCAAGGAACTGGAAGATTCCATCAGAAGAGACACTGCTCGGAAGGCCAAACTTGAACAGTTAATCAAAACCTTCATGAAGAAAAGGAATGCTTCTGCTGGGACAGCTGGTAAAGACCAAGGAATTGCTGAAGGTGATGCCTCGGTAGAATCTAATAGAGAATGTGAATAGAGTTCAGATGACTCAGGATCTAGGAGTGGTGATACTGATACTGATGCTGTTGCTGATGGAGAGAGTGAAGACATTGCAGAATCTAACGATGATGGTGCTGCAGAATAATGGCATAATTTCTGCAGAAGTTTTATTTTGCTTTTGTTGTTTTTGTATGAACACCTAGAATAGCTTTTCTATGTATCTCTTCTGAAATTTAACCTTGGTGTGTTTTACTTGTTCTACTTGCCTTTGTCATATTTATGGCTAAAAAGGGGGAGTAGTAATATGCTTGTGCTGCTGCAGCTGTTGAGGGGGAGTTTTGCTATGCTGCTATGATGTGTTGTGTGTTGTGTGTTGTATGTAGCTGAAGGGGAGTGCTGCTATGCTGGATTTTTTTTTGCTGTGTGTTGTTGGTAACTGGTGGTGTTTTCACTGCTGTCTGATATATGGATGTTCTTTTGTGCTTCTTTGAAAGTTTTTTTTGGTGTGTAGTTTTAGCCAAAATAAGCCAAAGGGGGAGCAAGAAGTTAAAACATGAAGTTCTAATTTGCTGCATTCAACATGTCGAATGAAGATGTCCCATACCTGCTCATAGGACATCGTGTTTGGATTCAGTTTTTAAAGTAGATTCTGTTGTTGTGAATTGTTACTAAATATTCTGTGAATAGTTGGTTATCCTATGTGGCATCCAAAGCATTTTTGGATTATGTTTATTTGTTGGTCTTTCAGATTTTCAGCTGTTTCTAATTATGGAGACATATTAGGAAACTTTGGATTGAAGACCTATTTTGTTGGAGTTTATTTTGCAGATTTGTGAGCAGTCTATTTGCTGCGTTTTTAAAGCCCAATTCAGTCCAGATTAAATGCTATATATTGACTGATGTAAACCTAGTTTAGGTGTGGAACTTACATGTGTTTTTGTTAGGGTTTTCGAGTGTATTTTGTGAGCCTAACTGGTATCATTCTGATAACAGTATAAGGACTGGTTTTTGTGTTGTAAGTTCTGTCAGTTACTCATAAGCTTTTAAGCATTGAGTTTCTTGTGTGTCAATTCTCATAAGCTTTGAAGTATTGAGAATTGTGTGTTTTGAAAGTGTGACTTTCGGTGTGTTACTTGTGTGGAAAGAAACCAATCACGGGTTGTGGTTGAAGAGGGATTTGAGGAGGGCCTCATACCTAGGTGAGTCTTAGGTAGAAGTCATAGGAAGGGTAGTGATTAAGTGAGCAGATTATTTGGTAATTGTATGATCTGTGAATTGATACTATCGTATATTGGTTTCGTCCCCGGCTTGGTAGCCCCCAAAGTAGGATTGTTGATCCGAACTGGGTAAACATTTCACTGTGTTATTTACTTTCTGCACTGTTATTTTTATTGCTATCTTGTTCATTGTGTTGGATATCAGTGTCTCAACATCTGTGTAGGACATCTGATATCTGTGCCAGAATTTCAGACCCTTTGCGTTCTCGGGACTCCCGGGGGGTAGTCGTCCCTTCTTTTTCTTCGTGCTTGCCAGTTTGGACAACGCGTATGCTCTGATGTTATGTTCGCGGGGAACATGTTTTACTTCTACAGTTGCGAACTTCGTCATTTTTTCTTTGACCAGAGATAAGTACTTGGACAGGTTGTCATTTTTGGCTTGATATTATCCTCGAACTTGAAGGGCTACAAGTTGCGAATCGGTGCAGATGACGACCTCTTTATCTCCCAGGTCCTCGGCCAGGCGCAGACCAGCGAGGAAGGCTTCGTACTCAGCTTGGTTGTTGGAAGTAGGGAAAGATAAAGTCAGTGATACCTCGACAATCATTCCCTCTTCATTTTCCAAGATGATACCTGCCCCGCTGCCCGCCGAGTTGGATGCTCCGTCAACAAAGATGGTCCACTTGTGCTCCCCGTAGGTGGAGGAATCCGCGAATGTCTTTTCTGCGACGAAATCGGCTAACGCCCTTGGTTGCTACGGCGAGGTAGAGGTACAGAGTTTTGCCGTTGTCTGGCCGAGAGAGAGCTGGCGGTTTTGATAGTGCTTGTTTTAAATGGAGGAGAGCCTGGTCGCATTCATCTGTCCATTCAAATGCTGCCTCCTTGCAGAAGAGTTTAAAGAAGGGCAGAGCGTGCTGAGCAGACTTGGCCACGAAACGAGATAAAGAAGCGAGCATCCCGTTGAGGGATTGGATGTATTTCTTTGAGTTAGGTGTTGGAAATTCGGAGAATGCCCTGCACTTGTTGGGGTTGGCTTTGATTCCTCGTTCCGTGAGATAGAAGCTGAGGAACTTGCCCGCCCGCACCCCGAAAGTGCATTTCTCTGGGTTGAAACACATCCGGCATTTCCTTGACTGCTCAAAGACCTTTCTTAAATGGGCCGTGTGATCGGTTTCCTCGTGAGATTTCACGATCATATCGTCCATATAGACTTCGAGCATGTCGCCGATTTCTCCCCGGAAGACCTTGTTCATCATCCATTGGTAAGCCGCACCGACGTTCTTTAAGCCGAAGGGCATTATGGTGTAGTAATAATTGCCCGACTTGGTCATGAAGGTCGTGTATTTTTTGTCACTTTTTGCCATTGGTATTTGATTGTAGCCCGAATAGGGTCAACGCGTGGCAGTGGCTTTCCTCCCTCTGACCTGCTGGACAAGGCTGGCTTGCTGGACGTCTTTGGCTTAACAGTGATGGTGTTGAGTCCCTTAGTGGTCGCTTCGAAGCATCTCCGTGCAGCCTCAATGTCCCTGTGTAAGGTGACGACCATGCCCTTTGAAGTGTAGTACTTCATTTTGAGATGGACAGTTGATGGTACGACCACCAATTTGGCCAAGGTTGGGCACCCGAATATGCACTGATAGAGATACGGGCAGTCGATTACCAGGAATTAGACTTTGATAGATCTGGTCGTCTCTGCAGATCCAAAGGTCACGATCAACTCGACATACCCCAGGGTTTCGTGACTGACCCGTTGAAACCCTACAGGTCAGAGCCCACGTAGGGAGTGAGGTGTGATTCATCTAACTGGAGGGTTGAGAACAGCTGCGAGCATATGATGTCGACTGAGCTGCCTTGGTCGACTAAGATTCGGCGAACATCAAAATTGGTCATTTGGGCTCTTACGAGCAATGGAATGCTCGAGTTTGGGGCACCTCCGAGGAGTTCTTCTTTGTAAAAAGAGATAGGGACCGATTCTCCTCGGGTCTTGTCGAGTGTTGTACTCTTGTTGGAGCTCGTGCTGAGTAAGTGCTCGAACTTTCTTTTCACGGAGCCCACGGTGACTTTGTTGAAGCCCCCTCCGGAGATGACCATGGCAGAGGGGAAAGTTTCCCATGGGATATGGGTGGCAAAATATACGGGAACGCTGAGCTCCTCGGGAACATAAAAGTCCTCCGGCCGTGATATACTCATGGCGACCTGGAGGTTTCTCTCTTCTGAGGAAGGCACCTCTTCCTCGACTTTCTGCGTCTCTTGGGCGTCTTGTCGGGGAGCTTCCTTCTTCTTTGTAAACTGCTTCAGGTGGCCGTCCCTAATCAGTATTTCTATGGCATCCTTCAGGTGGATGCAGTCTTCAGTGGTGTGGACGCGACTTTTGTGGAAACGGTAGTATTTTGATTTATCGACGTTCAGCTTGGTCGGTACCTGCTTAGGGAATCAAACCCCCGCTTGTTTAAACTCCGAGTTAGCACATTCGGAGAGATTCTTTTCCCTGGAGACAATTAGGAGAGTGTAATTATGGAAGCGGTCGGAGGGCCTTTTGTTGTCCCGGGACTCTCGAGGACAGTCTTCGTGTCTCCTCTCCCCTCGACGGGATGTCGAGGGTTCATCGCTTTTGGACGCCCTGGAACTTTCTTGATGGCGTGAGGCCCAGGAGGAGTTGGCCGCCTCTTTCTCCTCGTACTGAATATATGCCTGCGCCTTGAGGAGGAAGGCGTCTAGGCTCCTTGGAGGTGCAAAGCCAATAGCTTTGGAAAATTCTGAATGGGGGCGAAGTCCTTGTTCGAGCAGGAACTTCTTCATGTCATCGGTGGTAGGGACTTGCACCGCTTCTTTATTAAACCTCTCAATTTATGCCCGGAGAGGCTCATCCTTCCCTTGAGTTATGGCCTCAAGGGAGGCTTCGGTCTTTGGATGGCGGCGTGATGCTATAAAGTGTCAGGAAAACATTTTTCCCAGCTGTTTCCACGAGGTGATGGACTCCTCGAGCAGTTGTTTGTACCAGGTCATTGCCCCTTTCTGGAGCGTGGTAGGGAACAGACGACATTTGATGACGCAATAGACGCCACGATAGTCGAGCAGCACATCGATATTTTCGATGTGCTCATCTGGGTCTGTTGTTCCGTCGTAAGTGCCCAAAGACGGTGGTTTCTCCAAGCCTTTGGAGAGGTGTGTAGCCAGGATCTCCTGAGACAACGGGTCGTGGGGCTCATCGTCGCTGCTGGAACTGGTCCAGGAAGGGGAGCAGATGCTTCGCTCAGGGACAGGGCGGCGACTTCTACGGGGAGACGGTGTTCGTGCCCGACCTTTCGATCTGACCGAGGGTGAACGTTGGTCTCTCCGGATTCTCTTGTTGCCCGGGAAATATTGGTTTCGCGGGGAAACGTGGTCACGCTTAAAGATTGCGTGGGACTCTGGTTCCTGGCGAACCCGACGATCACCTTCCCGTCGGGGATGTGGACTTTTGGATCGTCGGCGGTTTTTCCTCGGCTGAGGGGATCTTGGTCGGGCAGACTCTTCCAACGCCCCAATCCTCTCGTTTTGTTGGAGGATCAAGAGGTTGGTGTTGTTGATTGCTTCAAGGAGGGCCACCATGGCCGGGTCGACATTGGGTGGAGCTGGAACGGGCTGGAGGGCCAGTGAGGGCTGGTCTTCAACAAGATCAGTACAAGTGGGGGAAGGAGACGTAGTAGCTCCGTCTCTCAGACGACGGGCGTCTCCTCCGAGGAAGGATGTAGATTCGTCAGCGTCAGTTTTATTGACGGGGAGGAAAGCAGGATTGCGACCATCTTGGACGTGATCTTGGCAAGCAATGATCGGAATCTTAGATAGAGCTGTTTTGGTCTTGAATCTAAGGTGGATGTTAAGACGGGAATAACAAGGTTCCCACAGATGGCGCCACAGATCTTGAAGGCTGATCAGAACCTGAAGTGGGCCAAGATAGATGTCTGTGATGCTGGATGTGTGAGATGAGGAGGGGGTGTACCTGCAAGGCACTCCGATCTAAAGTAAGAATCGGGAGAGGAAAAAGGCAAGTACTGAAGTATGTGTTTCTTAGGATAGGGTTTTTATAATGCCCCAAACGCTTGGCCAACGATCCCTATTTTCGGGGCGGAATAATCGTTTCCTGAAGAATAGGTAACTGCCAAAAACTAGCTGTTAGGACGGGCAGAGGTGCCCGAAACTAGCCGTTGCCACGACCAAATGCATAGTTTCGGGCACGCGTGTCAGGACTGTTTCTGGATGGTGGAGTCGTGCGTAACGGGCAGGAATGTCGGGGAGGAGCAAATGACTCTGAGGTTCATCTGTCCGCATATGCCCGGTAGAGGGGCAGAAAGGTAAATGTTGCCCCCTGCTGGCTGGACATAGGCAATTGGGCCGTTCTGGGAGCAGAAGCGGATTGGGTCATGCCTAGTCATTGGTCCAGTCCGGAACATAAGTCGTTTTTATATTTTAACACGTATTAAAAAATGTAATCATTGTTGTATAAAAAAAGACATATTATAAAATATTTTACAAAATTGTTCTTTATTAATTTTACGAAGAAATTTTTTTTTAAAGAAGTAAAAGAGAAAAGAACAATAAACGTTTAAGGGTAAAAAAGAAAAATAACTTTCTTTTTTATAACCAAGATAATTTATATAATAGGAAATATTAGGAGTATTCCAACCTAAGAAAATACAATGTCCAAAAAATGGCTCTAACTCCTAACCATGAAACTATGGAATTTACAAGCCACCTAAAAAAATCGGAAGGAAATTTACACTAATAGTAAAAGTTACAGTTAAATGTTCTCTTCGACGAAATAACCAATTACAATTAAGAGAAGTAGATAATTCTATTAAAAATAACTTCAGGAATGCACCCCGCATCATTAAATATAATTTAGTTTCTAATCTCCCAGATACACCAACAAGTATAGAACCAAATAAGGCTAGGCGTATCCTTCAAACTCTTACGCAAAAATTTCACAATCCTCCAACAAGTGTTTGCAGAAGTTAGAAATTGTAACACCTCATTTTTAATTTATTTAATTGTCGTGTGTTATTTTATTTGTTTGGCCTGTTTATGGTGTGTGTAGTTGAGCGTGGAGGTGTAGTGTCCTTAACGGATTGGGATCAATAGAGCAACTGGAGAACTCTAATTAGATCTATTATTAAATGAAAGAGACAGATCAATAATTATTAGTCTAAGAGAGTATTTTAAGGTAACTCTAATAATTGATCAATTGAGTTGAGATGACAAAATATCAATTGGAGGTATTTTACCCTGTTGGATTATATTATATAATAAGTATTATATATATATATATATATATATATATAATTGTTAGAAAAGAAAAAGATAGAAGAAGAAAAAGAAAAAGTAGAGAAAGAGAAGAGAAGGAAAAGAGAGAAGAGGAGAAAGAGGAAAAATCGAAGAAAACTCCGTTTCAATCGCGATTAATTGGGTAAGGGTGCGAAACTCGGTTATTCTATGCTTGTGTATGATTATGTATATATGTGGTTGAATGTTTACTTGTTTTTCCATAGTTTTCATTTCTAGGTTGAAAATGAGTAATATGAATAGAAGTCGATGTTTTTACGGACGAAAGTCGGAATAAATCGCATAGTAGAGTCGAGTGATGTTAGGCCGTGATTGAGTATGATTGTTGGATTGAAATTGGTTGTTTTCATAACTTTTGCATTTTTGATATATATTGATGAATTTAGTTGAATTGGAATTGTAATCGAGTTGAATGTGTTTGATTATGTCGGGTATTATTTTTATGGACTTTTATTTAATCGGTTGATGTTGTTGGTGTGATCTCGAGTTATTTAATCGGGTTTTGGTTGGATTTTCTGTCATTAAAACAGAGTTTTTGTGGTTCTGCAACAGTGTTAACCGGTTAACCAAATGTGTTAACCGATTAACACGTGAAAATTTGGTGTTTCACGTTAGTTTTTCAACGGTTAACCGGTTAACCAAATGTGTTAACCGATTAACCAAAATGTCTCTAGCCCCTGTAAGTAGCCGGTTAACCGGTTAATCAAATGTGGTAACCGATTAACCAAGGCAAAATTTTAAAAATTCAAAAATTCATATCTTTCGAACCATAAGTCTGTTTTGGCCGCTGTTCGAAGCGTTGGAAAGCTAATGAGATGTTCTTTCTTATAAAAATGGTTTTGGTAATTGTGTCGGGAATTTGGAAACGTGTCGTTTTGTCGACTTTTACCGTCGTAATTGTGTGCGATTTATGTGTTATCATGTGATATGCTTTTGATATATAACGTATAGCTTGTGTGCTGTTATATGATGTGAATATATATGATGAGAGGTTGTGACAATGGTTTGTGGTCTTATGGAAAAATAAATGCATTGTTTCAGGTTAAACTTCAATGCATGATTATTGATGTTGAGATGGTTCACATGGTTATATATGTATATGCATTTGATTGTCATGAGTCATTAGTATGCCAAGCATTATGAATATGCACCATGTGATGTCGTGTGCCCTTGTGGGGTGTGAACGACGAAACAATTCCAGAGGGAATCTGCTGTAACGATCGTGTGCCTTATACAAAGAGGACCTAAAGCGATGTTATAGACGATCGTGTGCCTTATACAAAGAGGACCTAAAGCGATCGGATCGTGTGCCTTATACAAAGAGGACCTAAAGCGATCCATAAACGTCGTGAGCCTTATACAAAGAGGACCTAAAGTGACGGGGAACATCATTTTCCCGACGGGGAGTTACACTAAGTAACAAGCGATGATTCCAATAATTCCTGAGTGAATTAATGATGATGAGAATGATGGATGGAATGGTACCGCATGCATAGAGTCGTTGTGTCGGTCTCTGAGCATTTGCATAAGTCATGAATGGATTGATAATGTGTGGGAAATTGTGAATGGGATTGATGAGTTGATATACATTGGTGATAAATGTATTGAGCATGTTTGATATGCCTTTGTGATGGATGCATGAATTATGAATTGTTTTGTTTTGTATTTGAATTATGGTATACGTTGTGGTGAGAATGTTTTTGCATGTGTATTTCATGTTATTACATAATTGTATGCAATTATATTATAATTGTGTTTCTCACCCTTCTGCTGGAATATGCTTTTTATGGCATAGTGCAGATTAGCCGCTGTAGAGGCGTGGAGGCAAGTGGAAGAGTTAGATCTTCATTTTGCTTAGATCTTTAGTGTTTGCTCTGATACGTAACAGGGAGTCGGGGGAAACACTTTTGGTTATTTATGTTTATATATGTGAATATATATATATATATATATATATATATATATATATATATATATATATATATATATATATATATATATATATATATATTGATAACTTGCATGTATATTTTGATGTTATGAAATAACTTATTTTGTAAAACGAGTAAATTATGGATCGTTCCGCTTTATTCCATAATTGAACTTTCCTTTTGTTGGAAAAAGTTTCCTGCTATTATTTATTAAATTTTGTGTTATGTATCAAAGTTATAAGCAGGTGGATTATGTTTTTCTCAAATGTGGCATCTTTATTTCTGTCGAAAAGAGTTTTTTTTATTCACTCTGATTTAATTATGTATTATTTAGCGCGATGGGAATTGGGGTGTTACAATTGGTATCAGAGCAGGTCCGTCCGTCCGGCCAGGTTGTTGAGTCGGTGTGGCCTGACAGTTGAGTACTGTCGATGTTGTTCGTTCCTTAGTACGTGATATGTGTGTGAAACACTGTCAGTGCTTTCTGGTTTTCTAATCCTTTGTCTTCAGGTGTGAGAATGAGATAAGTGGAGGAGAAGCTGGTGCTTCTCCAAGTTGCTTCAGTTGTGGAGCGTTGGTTGCAAGATTATAAGTGTGGTTTGGACAGTGTTGTGCCCGATTCTAGAGGGAATGTGGAGGTAAGGTTTATGTCGACTAAGGATTTGTGCCTTAGATAGTTTTGTGCACAAGATACAAGAAATACTATTATGGTCTAGTAACGATGGTTTATGCCCCATCATGATTGTCGGCTGTCTATTGACAAATTGAGGAACTGATCACCCTTAATCTCTTGTTGATAGTAGACGGAATTATGTTGGATGGAATAGACGTGTCTTTCTGGCTTTGATAGCGTGTGCAATAAATTGTTTGGAATTAAGAAAATGATTACGGATTGTTTTGATGAGTCGATGAAGATTCTTATATTGGAAGATGAGGCGGATTAGAGGTTGTTTGGGTATGGTTTTGAGGGTGAATTTATGGTTTGGAAGTTGCTGTCAGAAGGGATATTTTTCTGCATAGCGCAGTGCGCGCTTAGCGCGGGTAGGCCCGCTTAGCGCGGTCTGGAGAAATTTCGCCTCTTCCAGGCAGTGAGTAGCGCGCTTAGCGCGGGTGGGACCCGCTTAGCGCAACCTGGAACAAAAAGGAAAAATATTAGTTATAGCGTGGATTTTTGTCGATTATGGGAATTAATCGGAATCACGTGAATTATGTAAAACGGAACTTTTGAAATTCTAGAAGCTGCAAGTGGTGAACTAGTGAGAGAACCTAATATCAATGGTAGTAAAGAATGATTAAAAATGGTATTGAGACTATGGAAAGCAGAACTTAGAGTTTTGATGAGTTTTGGAGTTCTTAGAGTTTTAGGGCATTAATGGAAATTTTGAGAAAACCCTTGTGTGTGGATGTAATAGTGAGATTGGGAGTTCTTTTTGGTTGATTGTTGATACATGTTGGGATTTGTGGAATTTGGATTGTCCAGAGAATGAAATTGTGTATGGATTACTGACAGTTAAATAAGGTAACGATTGAGAATAAGTGTCCACTTTTAAGAATAGATGATTGGAATGGTTTGGTTAAGTTTGATTGAGATTACAGTTGTTTGGAACGTTTGATAAGAGTGGTGAACTTGTGTGAGTTGAGGCTTTGATCGATTTCATGTGACTGGTTATGTTTGTTATCATCGGAATAGGTTGTTATTTACTCGGTTAAGCTTGTATGTGAGTCTGGACAAGTTTGGATGAGGCTTGGTTTAGTTTTATGTCATAAAAACATGTTTTATTCAATTCTGTAGCAGAGTAACCGGTTACCCAGTGAAAATTTTTGCAAAAACTTTAAGAATTTATATCTTTTGGAATGTGGTTGGGCATTACAATGTACAGTGATGTTGTTCGGTGTTAGTAATGCGTCTGGAATGTTTGTGGAGAATATGAATCATATCTTCCATATTCATTGGATAAGTTCGGAGTGGTGTTCATTAAGGATATTCTGATCTATTACAAAATCAGAAGGAGAGTATGTAGGGTGTTTGAGAATCGAGTTGCAAGTGTTGAAAAGAAATGAATTTTTATGCTAAATTATTCAAGTGAGAATTTTGGTTGAAAAATGTTAGTTTTCTTGGATATGTTATTTCTGATGATGGTATTGTTATGGATCCATTGGAAGTAGATGCAGTTCTACAATGAGAGGCTCCGAAGTCGGTTAAGGTGATTAGAAGCTTTTTGGACTTTAGTTGGTTAGACGGATGCGAGAGTCGTATCCGGAGTTGTTCATCTCAGCTACATTTTCGAGGACAAAAATATTTTTAAGTGGGGAGAGTTGTAACACCCCATTTTTAATTTATTTAATTGTCGTGTGTTATTTTATTTGTTTGGCCTATTTAGGGTGTGTGTAGTTGAGCGCGGAGGTGTAGTGTCCTTAACGGATTGGGATCAATAGAGCAACTGGAGAACTCTGAAGAGATCTATTATTAAATGAAAGAGACATATCAATAATTATTAGTCCAAGAGAGTATTTTAAGGTAACTCTAATAATTGATCAATTTGGTTGAGATGACAAAATATCAATTGGAGGTATTTTACCATGTTGGATTATATAATATAATAAGTATTATATATATAATTGTTAGAAAAGAAAAAGATAGAAGAAGAAGAAGAAAAAGTAGAGAAAGAAAAGAGAAGGAAAAGAGAGAAGAGGAGAAAGAGGAAAAATCGAAGAAAACTCCGTTTCAATCGCGATTAATCGGGTAAGGGTGCGAAACTCGGTTATTCTATGCTTGTGTATGATTATGTATGTATGTGGTTGAATGTTTACTTGTTTTTCCATAGTTTTCATTTCTAGGTTGAAAATGAGTAATATGAATAGAAGTCGATGTTTTTACGGACGAAAGTCGGAATAAATCGCGTAGTAGAGTCGAGTGATGTTAGGCCGTGATTGATTATGATTGTTGGATTGAAATTGGTTGTTTTTATAACTTTTGCATTTTATATATATATATATATATATATATATATATATATATATATATATATATATATATATATATATTGATGAATTTAGTTGAATTGGAATTGGAATCGAGTTGAATGTGTTTGATTATGTCGGGTATTACTGTTATGGACTGTTATTTAATCGGTTGATGTTGTTGGTGTGATCCCGAGTGATTTAATCGGGTTTTGGTTGGATTTTCTGTCATTAAAACAGAGTTTTTGTGGTTCTGCAACAGTGTTAACCGGTTAACCAAATGTGTTAACCGATTAACACGTGAAAATTTGGTGTTTCACGTTAGTTTTTCAATGGTTAACCGATTAACCAAAATGTCTCTAGCCCCTGTAAGTAGCCGGTTAACCGGTTAACCAAATGTGGTAACCGATTAACCAAGGCAAAATTTTAAAAATTCAAAAATTCATATCTTTCGAACCGTAAGTCCGTTTTGGCCGCCGTTCGAAGCGTTGGAAAGCTAATGAGATGTTCTTTCTTATAAAAATGGTTTTGATATTAGTGGTCGATTTAATTGTGTCAAGAATTTGGAAACGTGTCGTTTTGTCAACTTTTACCGTCGTAATTGTGTGCGATTTATGTGTTATCATGCGATATGCTTTTGATATATAACGTATAGCTTGTGTGCTGTTATATGATGTGAATATATATGATGAGAGGTTGTGACAATGATTATTGATGTTGAGATGGTTCACATGGTTATATATGTATATGCATTTGATTGTCATGAGTCATTAGTATGCCAAGCATCATGAATAGGCACCATGCGATGTCGTGTGCCCTTGTGGGGTGTGAGCGACGAAACGATTCCAGAGGGAATCTGCTGTAACGATCGTGTGCCTTATACAAAGAGGACCTAAAGCGATGTTATAGACGATCGTGTGCCTTATACAAAGAGGACCTAAAGCGATCGGATCGTGTGCCTTATACAAAGAGGACCTAAAGCGATCCATAAACGTCGTGAGCCTTATACAAAGAGGACCTAAAGCGACGGGGAACATCGTTTGCCCGACGGGGAGTTACACTAAGTAACAATCGATGATTCCAATAATTCCTGAGTGAATTAATGATGATGAGTATGATGGATGGAATGATACCGCATACATAGAGTCGTTGTGTCGGTCTCTGTGCATTTGCATAAGTCATGAATGGATTGATTATGTGTGGGAAATTGTGAATGGGATTGATGAGTTGATATACATTGGTGATAAATGTATTGAGCATGATTGATATGCCTTTGTGATGGATGCATGAATTATGAATTGTTTTGTTTTGTATTTGAATTATGGTATACACTGTGGTGAGAAAATTTGTGCATGCGTATTTCATGTTATTACATAATTGTATGCAATTATATTATAATTGTGTTTCTCACCCTTCTGCTGGAATATGCTTTTTATGGCATAGTGCAGATTAGCCGCTGTAGAGGCGTGGAGGCAAGTGGAAGAGTTAGATCTTCATTTTGCTTAGATCTTTGGTGTCTGCTCTAATACGTAACACGGGAGTCGGGGGAAACACTTTTGGTTATTTATGTTTATATATATATATATATATATATATTTTTTATTTTTTTTTTTTATTTTTTTTTTTGATAACTTGCATGTATATTTTGATGTTATGAAATAACTTATTTTGTAAAACGAGTAATTTATGGATCGTTCCGCTTTATTACATAATTGAACTTTTCTTTTGTTGGAAAAAGTTTCCTGCTATTATTTATTCCATTTTGTGCTATGTATCAAAGTTATGAGCAGGTGGATTATGTTTTTCTCAAATGTGGCATCTTTATTTCTGTCGAAAAGAATTTTTTTTATTCACTCTGATTTAATTATGTATTATTTAGCGCGATGGAAATTGGGGTGTTACAAATCATACTCCTAGCCACCCCGACCTAATCAAACATTGCTTCCCAAACCAAGACAGTACGCGGACAAGCAAACAATAGATGGTTAATAGTCTTAAGTGAATTAAAACAAAACATACATATCGAATCATGGCAATTTAATATTACTTTTCTGGCGGCCAATTTTGATCACAATGATAGCCTATTTAGACACAATCTCCAACCTAACAACTTAACCTTCTAAAGGATCTTGGACTGCCAAAGAATATCTAGAGTAGTCTTAAAAGTAATGTCCAATTCTGATACACCACCCGCCTAAACTAAAGTAAATAACATTAATGGATATTGTAAAATGAAAAAATAACATTAATGGATATTGTAAAATGACTTATGATTTAGTATAATTTTTCTCACAAACAAAAATTAAAATAAAAAAGGGAAGGAGTATATTATACTAATTAAGTAATAATTTATTATATAATTATACACAAAATAAATTTATATTTCTAATTAATTAAACTTAATTACAAATTTTGGTCATCTATTTTACCTAATACACGAAAGTGATCTCCGTATTTTAAATTTTTACAGTTTTGATTTTCCTCTTATATTTTTGTGTACTTGAAATTAATAATATTTCCATTTTTAAATGATAAACTTATTGTGAAACATAATAAATCATTGTATGTAAATCTATTGTGGAACTTTATAAATAAAAAATATAAGTTAGAAAACGAATATCTCATTAATTTGTTATTAAAAAAATGTGAAAAAGAAATCAAAAGCATTTAACTTTAAAATATGAAAACTATAATTTAGCCGAATAATCATTAAAAATACTTTGTTTTTATGTATTCGATATAAAAAAAAAGAACATTTATCAAACACCAATTATAATAATTTTACACCTTATTGTGTTCACACTATTTTTCAGTCACTAAAGAGTGAAGTGGAAACATACACATATAAAGGACAAATGTCGGTCACTACAATTAGTTAAATTTCATTTTTTATATTTTTTAAAATAAAAATAACAATAATTATAATATATTAACTATAATATAAAATTATTTAGAAGGATAAGTGTCTGTCATTTAAAAATAAAGTAAAATAATATTTTTTTAATAAGAGACTAAAAATATCATTAGAGTGTATAAAAGGGTATGCAATATCAATTTTCATCATTAAAATATATTTCTTTTACTGAATTAAGAACATATTAACATAAAGAAGAAATTAAACATCTCATTGCGTTGACACTGTTTATACACACAGGAGTAGAAGTCCACTGGCATAAATAATTTATGGAATGGTCAAATATAACACTACTATATCATTTATTATTTATATTTATTATTTTCCAAACCAAAACTATAATATATAAAGTATAAAAAGAAGAAAACAATTAATAAATAATTTGAATAATTGTTTACCTAATTTATTAGTAAACATATTAAACATGTGTATATTTATAAGAAAAGATGGAATAAATATCAAATATACTTATTCAAGATTTTTAAATTTAAGAGTATATTTTGCTATCAATATATATCTGTTTTAAATAAATGACTCATTAATTACTATTAATATTTAATCAATAAAGACATTATATATATATATATATATATATATATATATATATATATATATATATATATATATATATATATATATATATATATATGAGAATGACATTTTTATATGAGCATATGAGAAAGAATCTAAACCATTAAATTTTAAAATAAATGGTAGAGATTATGTGTTAGTTTTTTTTCTTGCTCCTCCATCATTTATTTTAATAATGGAGGAGAGAGAAAAACAAAAACCACACATAATCTATACCATTTATTTTAAAATTTAATGATTCAGATTCATTCTCATGTTTTTACATAAAAATTGCATTCTCATAGGATATGAACCCTATATATATATATATATATATATATATATATATATATAATTGAAACATAAGCAGAAATACATTATATTTATTATTAAAATATATATAGTAAAGTTTTAAAATAATTGAGTGTGTAGTTGTTTAAATATTACCATCCATTTTTTGTTTAATTATATAAAAAAAAAAAATCATTTTAACAGTTTAAAATGATTTTACCTTAAATAACGAAGTTATTGAATTAATTAATGTTAGTTATCCATATATGTATAAATACACGTCCTCTTTGTTTACATTGTCCAATTTAAGATTTTGATTTAAAAATATTGTGTTATAAAGAATATATCATGATGAAGTTTGGAAGCATTCTTCTAATGGTTGTAGCCTTGTTTGTTCTCTTGACCTCCTCCTTCGGATCTCGTATTCCCATCGTAGGTACATTTATCGTAACATAATCCCAATATATTTCAATTCTAAATATCATGCATATTTATGTTTTACGTAAAATATGTAGATATTGCTTTTTGTCCAAGACATTTGGAGGTATCGGGAAAATGCAGTAACTCTCGCAACTGCGGTGAAAAATTCAATGTTGCATTTGGAGCAAGCGCTATGGTTTATGGATGTACTTGTCAAGATCTTGTTTCAAATAACCATCGTTGTACATGTTTGGTTAATTGTCAGTAGTCATCCATTAAGAAGTTAATTTTTCATCAATCTAATTTTAGTGTTGAAATATTTGTCATAACAATTAATCAATAATGAAATTGAAAAATGTTGTCACATTTTAATATATTTGTTGGTATATTTTAAGTTTTTTATTTGTTTTATTTTTATGTGTATTCTAAAGGCTGGCTCACTGTGGACAACACAGTTGGGTATCCTTGAAGCAGCTGAGGAAGCTGTTTAGAGCATATCTGGACTATGTTTGGTCCTTCAAGGACAGGTACTTCCTCGTTAATCCTATGACACGCGCCACCGGCAACTCCCTGTTCGAGCGTGTGGAGAAGCTTGTGGACGGGCGAAGGGAGGAGACCCTGGAGGCAAAGTTTTCCCTAGAATGGCAGTTGGCCCACTTTAAAAGAGGGACGGAGAGCTACCTCATGAAGCCCCACAATCTAGATGAGGAGGACAGGCTTGCCTACGACAAGATCATGGCCTTCATCAACAGTTTCACTCCCACCAAGTGCGTGACCAAGAATGGGAGCTTTTTTCGGGACGAGAACGGGGAAATTGCCCTCGAGGCCCATTTAATCAACACGAAGGCGCTCCTCGAGTGCGGTTCCGACGAGGAGGCCTTGAGGCTCTTGGGTAACGAGCGTGTTCTTTACTTTTGTGTTCACTTATTTTCCCTCTTTGTATTGACTCGTTCTTTTTTTGTTGCTGATCAGATGTCGAACCTCCAAGAACTTATGCTTAAGCTCGCAACGGCTAAAGGTGCAAAGAAGGCTCCCAAGGGTCGTGTCTCCCAGGTTCAGCAAATGGCTAAGGTCGACCAGCAGGTCGGGGTTCTTCTTCTCCCTAGGAAAGCCAGTCTCTTGTCTCTCAGGATCCTCCGGCCAAGAAACAGCGCCTCGAGGAGTTTGGTCCCATCGACCTTCTAGAAGGCATTGCCGGGGAGAGGTTTGTTGTCATTATACCCGTGGGCTCTTCGGCGGGGATAACTCCCTGATTGTGCCGGATACTGAATCCAAGACAACCATGGCGCTCGACAAGGATACCAGAAGAAAGGCGTTGTCCGAGGAGGCGGCCGCTATGCTAAGAGTACTTGAGACAGCTTTGGCTCTCAATGATGGGACCTGCCCTCTTACTGAGCTGAAGAAATTGCAGGCGGAGCACGTGGCCCTCAGGCTGGAGAAGGAGAAGGTGGAGAATGAATTTTTCGACTATCGGGAGAGGTATTAGATCCAAATCAACCTTTACCGCGAAATGGAGGAGATGCAGAAGAAGGTGACCGAGGTCGACAAGGAGAAGAAACGTCTCCAGGAGAGGGTCGCTGAGTTAGAGGCCGCCGCAAGGACCGTCGAGGATGAAACCGCTGAGGAGAAGCTCTTGGTAACCCAGGGTGATTTGGTTTCCTGGATCCAGGAGCTTGAGCAGGATTGCCTGGGTACTTTCGAGCTGGGCTTCAATTCCACGGTGGAGTAACTCTAGGTTGTTAACCCTGGGCTTCAGCTAGTTATCGAAGGGATATGGCCCTTCCACCAGGTGGTCGAAGGTCAGGTGGTCGCTCCCGCAGGGCCCGTTTGTAATTGGATGTTTAATTTTGCACTTCCAATATATGCTTGCTAGTCTGCTATGTGTGTGTGTGTGTCATTGTATGCCGATTACTTATTTTCCTCTGTAATATGTATGCAATATTGTGTTTTCTTGTTTTTGTTAAGTAATTGGGGTCTTTGCTCGATATAATTAGTTATCGACCGTGTGGGGAACTGGTCGAGTGGTCGGAGTTGGTTTCCGACCGGTAACGGAGCTAAGATCTTGGTCGAGGTATTTGCTTCGTGGCGTGAACTTCTCATCACGAGCTAGGTGTTCTGCCTTATCGGTAGGCAACGACGGAGCTCGGTTGAGGTGTCCCTGTCGGATCAAGAGTCTGCTCGCACACACGAGAACGGACTCTTGTTTTTGTTTCAAGTTTGGAAGTCGTGCTTGTACCTTAGCATGCTCCGGTGGTTGGGAAGTACTTCGTCGTGGTCGAACCGAGTACGCCGACGGTAGTGTTTAACTGTAATATTGTTTGACCTTTTCAGCATTCCATGGTGGAGCAAGTTTCTCCCCATGTAGGTTTTCGAGGTAGTATGCCTCGTTTTCACACAGACACGATAAGGGCCTTCCCAATTCGCAGCGAGTTTTCCCTAACGCGAGTCTTTCTGGTTTCTCAGCATGATTAGGCTGCCGATTTGAAATTCGCGTCTAATGAATTTGCTGTCATGTCGCAGTTATTTTTTGTTTGAGCGAGGCTTTGCGGAGGGCTGCCCCTGACCGGATTTCTTCTACCAGGTCGAGCTCCTCCCTTAGTGCCTCATTGTTCATCTCCTCGTCGAGGGGAGATTCGGTCCGCCTAGAGGGTTCTCTTATTTATACTAGAATAACCACCTCGATTCCATATATTAGTTAGAATTGGGTATCCCCGGTGGTCGAGTGTGGGATCGTCCTGTAGGCCCAGAGCACGCTATGTAGCTCCTCGGCCCACCTCTTTTTTTGCTTTACCTAGTCTTCATTTTAGGCATCACAATATCACTCTGTTCGCGGTATCCGCCTGCCCGTTTGTTTGCGGGAGCTCGACAGACATGAAATGTTGCTTTGTGCCCAGTTTGGTAATGAAGTCTTGGAAGTTTTTGTCGGTGAACTGTGTCTCGTTGTCAGTGACGATCTCCTGGGGCACGCCGAACCGAGCAAGTACGTTCCTTTTGTAGAAACGAAGTATGTTTTGTTTCGTGATTTTGGCAAGGGCTTCAGCCTCTATCCACTTCGTGAAGTAGTCGACGCCGACTATCAAATATTTGTTCAAGTATGATAGTATGGTGAAGGGCCCGAGGATATTCATCCCCCACCAGGCGAAAGGCCACGACGAGAGCGTTTTGAGCTTGTTAAGCGGAGTCAGGTGCATGTCCCCGTGTCGTTGGCACTTGTCGCACTTCTTGACGTGCTCCTTCACGTCTTGCTGCATGGTGGGCCAATAGTATCATGCTCGCAAAGCCTTACGGGCAAGGGATCGTCCGTCGAGGTGTTGGGCGTTGATTCCTTCGTGGATCTCCTGGAGTATGTGAGGGATCTTGGATTCCTGGACGCACTTGAGGAGAGGGATGGAGAATCCCCGCCTGTAAAACTTGCCTTTGATCAAGACGTAAGAACAAGCTCGGCGTCTGACTACGTTAGCCTCCTTGGAGTCATCGGGCAGTTCCCCCGTGCTGAGGTACGTGTATACCGGGGTCATCGAGCAATTGATGTTGCCAATGGGATTTACGTCGACGGTCGAGGTGGGTTTCTCGATGCTTGGTCGAGAAAGTACTTCCTGGATGACGGACTTGTTTCCGTCCTTCTTCTTCGTGCTCGCAAGCTTTGACAGGATGTCTTCCCGGGTATTGTGCTCGCGGGGAACACGTTTCACCTCCGAGGAGTCGAACTTTTTCATCCCCTCTTTTACTAGGACTAAGTACTCGACGAGGTTGTAGTTTTTGGCCTGGTACTCTCCCCTCACCTAAGAGGCGGCGAGCTGAGAGTCAATAAATATCTTCACCTCCTTTGTACCAAGGTCCTCAGCTAGGTGCAGCCCGACGAGGAAGGCCTCATACTCGGCTTGGTTGTTCGAAGTCGGGAAGGATAGAGTGAGGGAGACTTAAATCAAGATGCCTTATTTATTCTCAAGAATGATGTCTGCTACACTTCTTGTCGAGCTGGATGCCCCGTCGACATAGACGGTCCACTTGTGGGCTCCGTCCGTCGGGGAGGTTGGGGCGGTAATCTCCGTAACGAAGTAGGCCAGCACTTGAGCTTTGAGGGCTTTCATGCTCTCGTATTGGACGTCGAACTCAGAGAGCTCGTGCGACCATTTGAGCATTCTGACTGCCATATCGGGACGACTGAGTATTTGCTCTACGGGTTGGTTCGTCCTGACCACGATCGTGTGGGCCAGAAAGTAGTGCTGCAACCTTTTAGCTGCATTGATGAGGGCCAGAGCGACCTTCTCGATTTGCTGGTCCCTGAGCTCGGGGCCCTATAGAGCTTTGCTAGTGAAGTAAATTGGTTTTTGTCCCTCGGGGGTTTCACGAATGAGAGTCGCGCTGACGGCCTCGGTTGCGACAGCGAGGTACAAATATAAAATCTCCCCGCTCTCCGGTCGCGAGAGGACTGGGGGTCGCTAGAGGACTTGTTTGAGGTGGAGTAGATCTTTCTCGCATTCCTCTATCCACTCGAATATGGCTTCCTTGCGCAAAAGTTTGAAAAATGGAAGTGCGTGTTGGGCAGACTTGGCCATGAAGCGGGACTACGAGGTGAGCATCTCGTTCAGGGATTAGATTGATTTCTTCAAGCTCGGCATTGGGAACTCGGAGAAAGCCCTGCACTTGTCGGGGTTCGCCTCGATTCCTCGCTCTGTCAAATAGAAGCCGAGGAATTTGCCTGCTCGGACACATAAGGTGCACTTCTCTGGATTAAATCTCATCCTGCATCTCCTTGCCGTGTCGAAGACTCTTCTGAGATGAGCAATGTGGTAGATTTCTTCTCGTGATTTCACGATCATGTCATCTATGTAGACCTTGAGCATGTCCCCGATCTCGCCTCGGAAAAATTTGTTCATCATCCGTTGGTAAGCAGTGTCGGCGTTTTTCAGGCCAAAGGGCATTAAGTTGTAGTAATAGTTGCCCGACTCGGTCTTGAATTTTGTGTATTGCTTGTTCGCTTTCTCCATGTTGATTTGGTTGTACCCCCGAGTATGCGGCCATGAACGACAGTAGCTTAAAACCTGTAGAATTATTGACCAATTTGTCGATTTTAAGCAAGGGGTATGCATCTTTGGGGCAGATCCTATTGAGATTGGTAGAGTCAACACACATACGCCATTTCTATTATATTTGTTGACAAGTACAACGTTTGAGAGCCAGGTTGTGTATTGGGCTTAAGAAATAAATTTGGCCTCTAGGAGGTCTTTCACAGCTAACTCAGCAGCCTCTGCTTTTTCGGAAGACTGCCTACGCCTACGTTGTACTATGGCCCTAACGGTCGGATCTATGGTGAGTTGGTGGCAGGCCACGTTGGGGTCAAGCTCGGGCATCTTCGGAACGCTCCACGTGAACAAATCAGCATTATCCCTGAGGCAGGGCTTCAGCTGGTTCCTCGCCAAGTCGAGGAGCCCTGTGCCAATCTTCACGCTTATATCCGGGTTGTCGCTGAAGGCAATGAGTTTGAAGTCACCATCTAGAATGGGGCGCACAGGATGAAGAGGTTTCCCGTTGCCACCATTTGCTGGAGGGGCGTCCGCTGTTGCTTTGTTCTACTCCTGCTTACTTGGGAAGTAGCTATCGAGGTCAACCGAGTTGACGCGAGGCAAAGGTTTCTGCTCCTTGCCTGGGCTGGCTTGTTGGCAATCTTGGGCGTGATGTTGATTGAGTTTAGTCCCTTGGTGGGTGCCTCAAAACACTTTCTAGCAGCTTCAATGTCTTGGTGGAGGGTGACGAGTGACCCCTGATCGTGTAGTACTTCATCTTCAGGTGGGCTGTGGATGGTACTCCAGTCAGCTCAACCATGGTTCATCTTCCCAGAATGCATTGGTATAGAAAGGGGCACTTTATCACTAGGAAGCGGACTTTAACCTGTCTGGCAGTCTCCTTGGACCCGAAAGTGACGAGTAGCTCAACTTAGTCCCATGGCCTCGTGGTGGTGCCATTGAAGCCCTGCAGGTCGGAGCCAACTTATGGAGTCAGATTCTTCTCGTCGAGCTGGAGGGTGGTGAACAGCAGAGGAATGTGGCAGACGTCGAAGTTCACCATCTGGGCTCTGATCAGCAGAGGAATGCTGGAGTTGGTGCGCCACCTGGTAGCTCCTCGAGGTAGAAGGAGATCGGATTTGATTTTCCCTCGAACCTATCAAGGGTGGCGTTCTGCTTCGAGCTTGCGTTGATTAACTCGTAAAACTTCCTCTTTACTGACCCCACGAGAACTTTTTTAACCCTCCGCCAGATATGACCATGGCGGAGGGGAAGTTTTCCCATGTGCTACGAGCGGACAAAGGTGTGTCGGCCTCGAAGGGGAGGTAGAAGTCCTCCGGTCGGGAGACACACAGGGAGACTTGCAGCCCAGCGTCGTCGGAGGGTGGCATCACCTCATCGACCTTCTTCACCTCACGATCTTTCTTTCGAGGAGCTTCGTTCCTCCTAGTGTACTGCTTTAGGTGCCCTTCCTTGATCAGGATCTCATTGCATCCTTGAGATGGATGTAGTCTTCTGTGATGTGTCTGTGGCTCATGTGGAACCGCAAGTACTTGGACTTGTCAACGTTGGGCTTTAGGGGTGTCGGCTTAGGAAAACGGACCCCACCCCTTTGGAATTTCGAGTCGATGCACTCGGCTAGAATTCGCTTGCGGGGAGTGGTGAGTAGCATGTACTCAGTGAACCGGCCTGCTGGCCCCCTATGTTCCTGGGAGTCGTGGGACCTATCTTCTCTTCTTTTCTCCCTGCCTCGTTGGGGAGCCACAGATTCTTCGTGTCCGGAGAATTTGGCACTCTCCTGGTTTCCGCGGGCGCTGTTAGCAGCCTCCTTCTCCTCATATTAGATGTAGGTCTGGGCCTTGAGGAGAAGTTTGATACCAACCGCCTTGGCGAAATCGCTGCGGGGTCGCAACCCTCGCTCGATCAGGTATCTCTTCATACCATCCGTAGTGGATACCTTGACAGCCTCTCGATTGAATATCTCTACATCGTCCCGGAGAGATTCGTCCTTCCCCTGACTAATGGCCTCCAGGGACACCTCCGTCTTCGGATGTCGTTGAGAGGCGGTGAGTTCCTGGAGAACTGTGTCCTCAACTCTTTCCAGAAGGTGATGGATTCAAGGTCGAGGCTCTTGTACCACGTTATCGCACCCTCCCTCAGGGTCGTCAGAAAGAGTCTTCACTTTATGGCTCCCTGGATGTTGTAGTAGTCGAGCATCGCATCGATGCTCTCAATGTGGTCGTCCGGGTCTATTAGGTCATCGTAGTCGCCAGACTCAGGAGTTTCTCCATCCTGATGGGAAGAGGAGTCTCAATGATGGCTCTGGGCAGTGGACCACGGGGGTCGTCTTCGTCGCTCCGGATCGGTGATTGCGACAGGGAAAGGTTGTATCAAGGGCTCTTGCGCGGCGTGGTGAACTCTTTTGTCGACTCTTCGGTTTCTCCGTAAGCCCGCCAACTTTGTTCCTCTTAGGAGCCGGGGAGCTTTGGTCTTTCCAAGGAAGGTGCGGTCACGCTTCTAGATAGCCATGGGTTAAGGCCTTTCCAGTCGCAGGCGACATCCAGGTTGCCACGGGGAGAGGCTCTGAGACTCATCCCGTTAAAATCTCTGCGGGGGAGAGGGAGGACGGGCCTCTCTTTGTCGCAGGGATGGGCTACGAGAAACCGGGCACCGATGTCTCTGCGGGGGAGAGCGCGATTGTCGTTCTCTCTCCAGTATCCCAATCCGCTCGTTCTGCTGGAAAATTATCAGGTTTGTCTAGTTGATCGCCGCGAACAAGGCCACCATGGTCAGGTCAGTGTTGGGTGGCACATCAATTGGTTAGAAAACAGCTGGACTGTCGAAGCGTTGAGCGAAGTTGTAGGCCGCATTATCGGGAGAGGGAGAGGCGGTGCGCCCGTCCCTCAGGTCACCCTCTTCGACGGGGATAGCCATATTGGCATCGCAGTCGTCGTCGTATGTGAAGGTGATGAAAGTGGTATCATGGACGTTGTGGTCAACGTGTGGGCTGACCATGATCGACGGAAGTTGAAGGTTTGCTTTGGTCTTTTGATTTCGGAGGAGGAAAAAATGGGGAAGCAAAAGGTCCCCGCAGACGGCGCCACTGATCTTACCTGATCAAAAAAGAGATCAGCAGACAGCAACACCTCGTAAGCTCTTAATTTGCCGGTGGTGGAGAAGAGGATGTGGTGTACCTGCAAGGCACTCCGATGCTAAAGTAAGTTTCAGCTGGAGAGAGAAAGCATGTATAGAAAAGAGTTAGAATAGCTGACCCTCTTATGGAAGAGGGTATTTATAATGTGCCCCCAATGTTGGGCCAAAGGTTATCTGCATTGGGTTGAATCATTAGGCCCAATACGGATAACTATCAGGATCTACGTGGAGTAGGGAAGACCAGCACGTGATCTTCGTCCTGAGTCAACTGCCCTGTGAACTTCGAAAGGTGGAGGACCTGTTCTCTCAGATGCCGGTGGTTGGCTGATGACGTGTCCCCACGTGGGGAGCACATACAGACCGTGGAGAAAATGCGTGAGGAGCGTTCCTCGTGCGAGTTGATGGATTATGCCTTAATTGGGCCCTCCCCAAAGAGGAGCTGGGTTGGGTCGTGGCCGACAGTGGGCCATCCTCTGGTCCAGTCCAGAACAAATAGTAACTCTATTTTTTTACACAAATAACTCTCATTTGATCTCATAGTTGTGCGTCCATAATACCAATTGATGGGTCATTATTGTTGGAAAGAAGATTAGCATTTAACAAAATAAGGGAAAAGGAGAATGATTTCTGCAGAGTAACTCTCCACTCTCAAATTGAGAAAAAATATTATTCAACTGTGCAACTGCACTTTCTGTTGTGTGTTACAATATTATTCTCTATTCTTCTTACTCAAAATAGGGGTTACTCCCTCTATTTATAATTGAGCTACCTTGCTCCCTAAGGTAAAGCCCAAAATTACAAAAGCCCAAAATTTCTATTTTGGTCTAAGTCGAAATTCTGTGTCAAGCAACATGCTTCGACACTTCGACATCTCACATAACTCAACACACACACACTAGGATAATTTTGACACATCCTTGTTTCTATCGAGTTACTCTTGCTTCGACACAAGGAGTTACAATATCAACACATCACCTAATTCATTGTGTCTAAGTTATCTATATTCATCATAGACCTTAGCTTCTTAAACACTTCGACTTGCAATCCTTTCGTTATGATATTTGCAATCTGATTCTTAGTTCTGCAGTGTTCCAAGTTCATATTCCCTTCTGTTACCTGCTCTCGAAGATAATGGAACCTCATTTCGATGTGCTTGCTTCACTCATGTGCTATCGGATTCTTCGCCAGGTTGATAGCTGACATGCTGTCGATCTTCATGGTAATTACTCCATGACTCTTCATTGTAATCTCTTCGACCAGGTTCACCATCCACTTTTCTTGACATGCACAGAGAAAAGCAGTTATGTGTTCTGTTTTGCACGACGACAATGCCACTATTGGCTCCTTTCTAGAACTCCAAGCATATGGTGCACCACCTAGCATAAACACATAGTCAGTTGTGGATTTTCTATCCTCAGCATCACTACACCAACTTGAGTCTGTGTATCCTACTAACTTATATTCTTTTCCTTCATCAACTGCAGGAAATAAAATGTCGTAGTCGAGAGTTTCTTTCAGATACCTTAGTATCCTCTTCATCGCTACTTGGTGTGATACCTTTGGCTTCTGTATGAATCTACTCACCATACCCACACGGTATGCTAGATCAGGCCTTGTGTGACAAAGGTATCTTAATGACCCAATAAGTCTTTTGTACTGAGTTGGGTCGACATCATCTTCATATGATTTTTTCGACAATTACAGTCTTGGTTCAGCTGGAGTCAAAGTTGGGTTGCAATTTTGCATCTCAAATCTCTTGAGTACTTTTCCTGAATATCTTCTTTGGTGCATCATCAAACCTCTACCACTCTTGTAGAACTCGATGGCAAGGAAATATGAGAGATTTCCCAAGTCTTACATTTCAAACTCCTCACTTTGTTCATGTTCTGGACAGGACCAGGGGCTGGCCCACCGTCGGGCATGGCCCAACCCAGCTCCTCGTCGAGTAGAGCGCAACACAGGCCTAATCCACCATCCTGTGGGAGGAAACGCTCCTCACGCGTCTTCCCCACGTGGGGACACTTCCCAAACTGAACTCGCGCCTTCCGCGTGGCAGTTAACCCAAGACGAAGACCACGTGCTGGTCTTCCCTACTCCACGTAGATCCTGGCAGTTATCCGTATTGGGCCTAATGATCCAACCCACTACAGATAACCATTGGCCCAGCGCTGAGGGCACGTTATAAATACCCTCCTCCACAGTAGGGTCAGGTATTCTAAACTCATACTTTCTCTACTTTATCTCTTTTGCTCTGAACCTCACTTTGGCATCTGAGTGTCTTGCAGGTACACCCCCTCCTCTTCTCCACCACCGTTGAACTTGGAGCTCAAGCCGTGTTGCTGGCCGCTGATCCTCTTTCTGATCCGGTAAGATCAGTGGTGCTGTCTGTGGGAACCTTTTGCTCCCCCATCTTTTCTCTCTCCGAAATCAAAAGACCAAAGCAAACCTTTAACCTCCTTCGATCATGGCCAATCAACACGTTGACGATAACGTCCATGAATCTTCCTTCACCACCTTTACTGACGGCGACGACCAAGATAATAATCTGACCGCCCCGTTTGAAGAGGGCGACCCTAGGGACGGGCTCACTGCCTTTCCCTCCCCCGATAATGCGTCCTACAACGCTGCCCAGCAATTCGAGAGTCTAGTGGTTTTCCAACCGATTCCTGTGTCACCCAACACCGATCCTACCACGGTGGCCTTGTTCGCGGAAATCAGCCAGACTAAACTTGTGATTTTCTAGCAAAACAAACGGATCAGAATGCTGGAGAAGGAACTACAATCACACTCTTCTCCGCAAAGACATCGGCGCCCTACAATGTTTGCAACAAACATCTTTAAGTTCCTTGAAGACTTGGTTAAAATGATGCTTATGAATGCATGAATGCATGGATGCAACACCCACAAGCAAGATCACATAAAACACACAGGTACAAAGGTTTGGGATCGCAATCCTGGAGTCAAGGGACAAGAACCAACCCCCAATGGTGTGTACTAAGATTTTTTATACCTGTAGAAGAAGGTTCTAAGAAGTTCCCAGAGTCCTCAATCCTCTTTCGGATATTAATAGCACGCCAATTACTCGGGAATAAGTAATATTCTTAAGAGAACCTCGTCCGAGTGCAGTATTGTGTATCAACTATTTCAAGTTTACACCTTTATAGCCACTAGACTACGTCCTAATAGGCCAAGTGGGGTAAAAGGAATACTAAAGTCCTCAGTGTCATGGGCCTGAGGTCGGAAAAAGTAATGTTTTCGCAATTACTTGCTAGACATCAGTAATTCTGAGGAAGCCTCGACTGAGTGGATGGATTCTCAATTCAGCTTGTTTGGGATTACTCCCTAGAAGTATCCTTGACTATACCATCCTCCTATCGTAAGAGCTCTCAGATCCGGGTATAGGATTTATCTCACCTCTCAAGATCACCCAAACAGAACAACCAATAATAGTTAAATCAAACAGATAAAGCATAAATAAATCAAAATAGGCCGAACCCACTAAGAACCAGAGTCCCCGGCAGAGTCGCCACTTTTTTGTAGCAGGGAAATTTGTGAGTGTAAGCTATTGATTAACTTAACTAAAAAATGTAAGACCGCACATTTATTTTATCCAAAAAAGGAAAGGAAAAAGAGCGAACAAAACCTAAACAAGTTCTAAATAAGAACAAACAGATAATGGGTAAGGGGGTTGGTTATGCCAAGGGAAGGTGTTAGCACCCAAAACGTCTATAGTATTTTATAGGAGCCCTTTTAAATATCTAAGCTTTTTTGGTTTGAAAAGGTTTGTTTGAGATGAGATTGCGGAGATGAGAAGAGAAGTATTTTTTAAGAGTTTTGTGTTTGGAGAGACTTATCGCCTCATGCCTACGTACCCACAAAGTGAAATATAGGATCAAAACCTCGTAGTTTGTGGTACAAATAACAAAAATCATGGGTTATGATTCATTTTATCTTGAAATGACAACTTATCATTCTGAAGAGAGATTACTCAATTAATTACCCAAAAGTATGTGAAAGAGGCATTTGCATCACTTTAAGATGGAGGATTTGCTTGGATAAAAATCAACAAGACTGATCACTTCAACATCTAGGTGGAAAATGACCATACTTTACACAAAATATCATGGTTAGGAGCTTTACATCTCATCAAAGAAGATGACTTATGTCTAATCTTTTGAAAAGTTTAAAGGAAAAAGTGCACAAAAGCACGAAAAAAGTTTGAATGAGTTTTGTATTTTTATGTCCTTTTGAAATTAGTCAAAGTATGATTAACATTGATTGACATTTATTGAAGAAAACAAAGTTTGAAGATCACTTGACAAAAGCCAAGGTTTTATGATGAAAGCAATTTAAGTTTCGAAAACAAGAAGGTTTTGAAAAAGGGAAAAGATTTTGAAAATTAAAGAAGGGGTGGAGAAGAAGAGACTATCCTATTGCAAAAAGATAAAAGCTAAGGATAAGAACGGTCTAACCACGCAAGCAAGCTCCATAGCATAAGCATACTTTCCTTTAGATTAGGCCTTGATCAAGATAGGTCTTCAAAAGAGAACTTCAAGTACCCAAAATCCAAGGTTTTCCATCACAAACTTCCAAGCATAGGTTAAGATCCTAGTTCTAAGTCCAAAGTTCCATGTCCAATGCAAATGATAGTAACCATAGTCCACAATTAAGAGAACAAGTTTTTTAGGGGTTTAATCCTTTATTAATGTTTTTGGGTCCAAATGGACAAAAGAAAAAAAAGCATAAACATAAACAAATGGTCCAAGTGAACAAAGGAAAAAAATGGCGGAAACATAAACAATTAATATGATATGATAACATAAAGCTTAAAAATAATGAGAGATAGGGAGCGAGAAGGAAACATAAACAAAGCACAATTAATATAAAATATAGAGCAAAAGTGATCCAAAATGAGAGAACAAGTTTTGTTGTGTTTTCGGAAATGCTCAACTAATCATCCATGAGAATGAAAACATGGTCTCATACATTACCATGGGGAGGGCTCCAACTCGGATAAAATCAACGAGTATGCCAACTAACCCCCACGGGTAACAAGAGAAATCCAATCTATTTCAAACTACGCCATGGAAGAATAGGAGAATGATAATTCACTTACAAATCACAACGGATTTCCAATTTCAGGACAATTTAGCGTTGTGTTAAGCAATCGTAATCGGACTTAGGTAGAAGCCACGATTAACAATGTTAGTATCAATGCATGCTAGAGAAGTGATATGTAGATCACTCTCCAAAAGCAATACCGCACGAAAAGAAAAGTGGTAACGATCTCATCTTCATCAAGAACTTAAAATAAGTTCCAATGATATCGAAGATTTTCATAGATCAAAAGAAAAAGAAGAAGAAGGGAGGGGAAATCCAAATTAAATTACAATTCTAAAATCCTTCCATATTTAAGTTCAACCACTCATCTTGGTGGATTAAATCACTAAACATATCATTAACTCAAAGCACCTAAAATGAATTGAATAATTCAATTTGAAGATAGATTTGAATTAGTGAATGTTTATCCAACTTCATCTACACCCTAAGTCCATTGATTTAAAGAGAAACAAGACCTTTAAAAGTGCAAACCAAGGCAAAAATCAAAAGGAAATGGGAGAAGAAAAGAAAGGAATCAAAACAGTCCCAAAACAGAACCAAAAACACAAATCTGCTATTGGTTAATCAATTAACCATTTGCATGTGCAAATGTGTTAATCGATTAACACTGCTATGACAGCAAAAAAATTGAAAAAAATTCGGCATTCATGATTCAATCATTTCTTCAAACACCTCATGATCATGAATGCAAATTAGCATGAAAATTCAAGTAAAACAACAGCAAATAACACCAATGGAACACAATTTGCAAGATCCAAAGATCAAGCAACAAGAATCAACAATAGATCACATTGTGGAAGATGAATCAAGCACAACAATGGTGGAACAAGTGAATTACCACTTCAAATATAAAAATGCTTCAAATCAACTTCAAGAACCACACTTCAAAGCCTTGATCTACGGAAATTGATGATGAAAAAGTGTTTGGATAGAGGTTTAGCTCAAAGATTAGTAAGCTCAATGTAGAACTTACTAACTTTCAATGGAAGAGCTTTGGTGAATTTAGGTAGATGAAGAATTGAGAGAAATTTATGCAAGGTGAATTTGGTTATCAAAAGCTTATAGAATGAATGAAATGAGGTATCTATTTATAGAACTTAGGCTTGAAAATTTTGGTTGTTTGGAATTTGGTTTGGAACCAAAATTAGGCTTGGAATTTGAATTTGGAGGCAAAATCAAGACCAACTGGTGATAAATGAAGGTGTATGGTGGGAATTAATTGTGACGAGGTAGGGGAATTAAAATGAGGTGATCTAGAATATTCTCATGATGAAACAAAGTGAATTTGGTGCCAAAATGCTGTAGAATTTAAATTTGGCTTATTTTCTCAAAAAACGCACTGGTTAATCGATTAACCATTTGCATGTACAAGCATGTTAATCAATTAACACAGTGAAAAAAAATGAGAAAATTCGGTTTTTGATGTGTTGTCTTGGCTCTGGCTCAATTCTTCTTGCTTGTCAAAGAAGGCATGGAAATAAACACATGAACCTTGGAGTCTCTTGAATAATAATCAATCAAATCTTGGGAAACTCTTGATCAAATGATTTTGAATTGTTTGCAGATCAACTTTGACTTTGTTCAGATGAATTTCATTCGAGCTGAGGAACTGGTATTTGATATTCTTGATCCAAATTCTTCTTGAAAAAGTTAGTAAAGGAAAAACACACATATTTTTGGGTTTTAATTAAGGGTTAGTAAACATAAACATAAACAAACATCAAGCAAACAAAGAAACAGGGGTGATCAGCAATCTTGATTGTGGTATGAGATGCAAAGGATATGTGGGATCTTAAGGGTAAAAATTAGGGTATTACAACGACCACTCCCCGTCGCGCTCACCAATCCAAAGCGACGAAGACGACCCCCGCGGTCCCCTGTCTCGAGCAATTATGGAGGCTCCTATTCTCATCGGGATGGAAAAACCACCAAGTCTAGTGACCTACGATGACACGACGGACCCAAACGATCACATCAAGAACATCGATGCGATGCTCGATTATCGCAATGTCCGAGGCGCCATCAAGTGTCGACTCTTCCCCACGACTCTAAGGAAGGGTGCTATGGCATGGTATAAGAACCTCGACCCCGAGTCCATCACCTCCTGGAAGGACCTGAAGACCTAGTTCACCAGGCACTTCACCGCCTCTCGTCGACACTCGAAATCCGAGGCTTCGCTCGAGGCCATCATTCAGGAGAAGGATGAATCTCTCTGAGACTATTTAGAGAGGTTAACTTGAGAAGCCGTTCAGATCTCCACGACTAACCGGGTGAAGAGATATATGCTCAAGCAAGGGCTGCGTCCCCGTAGCGACTTTGCCAAAGCGGTTGGCATTGAGACACCCTACTCGCTGGACGACCATCTCCTCAAAGCCCAGGCTTACATCCAGTACAAGGAGAGGGAGGCCGCCAACAACCCCCGTGACTCATAGAACCAAGAAGGGTACCAAAGTCGCGAAGCATGACGACAATGTGGCTCCTCGACGTGGTAGGAAGAAAATAAGAGAAGATAAGCCTCGCGAATCCCACGAGTACCGCGGGCCAGCATGCCGTTTCTACGAGTACACACTATTGACCGCTCCCCGCTAGCGCATCCTAGCCGAGTGTGCAAACTCAAAATTCCAACAAGGGGGTCCGCTTCCCCAGGAAGACGTCCCCCAAACCAAATGTCGACAAATCCAAGTACTGTTAATTCCACAGGAGCCACAGACACATCACGAAGGACTGCATCCACCTCAAGGATGCGATTGAAATCCTGATCAAGGAAGGACGCCTGAAACAATATGTCAAGAGGAATGAGGCTCCTCGACAGGCCGTCCAGAAGTGAAGAAGGACGAGGAAGAAATGCCATCTTCTGATGATGTCGGGTTACCGTTCACTCTGTACATCTCTCGGCCAGAGGACTTCTATGTCCCCGACGAGGTAGCCATGCCCTTGTCTGCTCACAACACCTAGGAGAACTTCCCATCCGCCATGGTTATTTTTGGCTGAGCATTCCACAAGCTCACCATGGGGTCAATGAAAAGGAAGTTCGACGAGCTAATTGACACGAGCTTGAAGCAGAATGCAACCGTCGACATGTTCCAGGGGAAATCAAACCCCGTCACCTTCTACCTCGAGGAACTATCAGACGGTGCTCCCAACTCCAGCATTCCTCTACTCATTAGAGCACGGATGGCAAACTTTGACGTCTGTAGCATCCTGGTCGACCAAGGGAGATCCGTCGACATCATGTATGCTCACCTGTTCACCATTCTCCAGCTCGACGAGAGGCACCTGACGCCGTGCATAGGCTCCGACTAGCAAGGCTACAATGGCACAACCACGAAGCCGTGATGCTATGTTTAACTCCTCGTCACTTTCGGGTCCAAGGAGACCGCCAGGCAGGTCAAAGTCCGCTTCCTGGTGATAGAGTGTCTGTCTCTATACCATTGCATCCTGGGATGACCGAAACTAGCTGAGATGACTGCAGTGGCCTCCACGTACCACCTGAAGATGAAGTACTATACGACCAGGGGTTGCATCGTCACTCTTCATGGGGACATTGAAGCCACCAGAAGATGCTTTAAGGAGGTCACCAAGGGGCTAAACTCAATCAACATTACCCCCAAGTCTGCCAGCAAGTCAACCCGTGCCGAGGAGCAGAATCTGTTGCCTCGCGTCAACTCAGTCGACTTCGACAACTGCTTCGCCAGTAAGAAAGAGTAGAACGAAGCAGCAACTGACACCTCCCTAGCATCAGGTAACAATGGGCAGCCTCTCAATCTTATGCGCCCTATCCCAGATGGCGTTATCGGGCTCATCACCCTCGTCGACGACCCGGACAGAAGCGTGAAGATTGGTACGGGACTCCCCGACTTGGCGAGGAAGCAACTGAAGGCCTACCTCAGGGAGAATGCTAACTTGTTCACGTGGAGCACTACAGAGATGCCCGAGCTTGACCCCGACGTGGCCTTCCACCATCTCACTGTAGATCTGGCCGCTAGGTCCGTAGTACAACGTAGGCGTAGGCAGTCTCCCAAGAAAGCGGAGGCTGCTAAATTAGCAGTAAAAGACCTCATAGAGGCAAATTTTATTTATGAAGCCCAGTACACAACCTGGATGTCTAATGTTGTACTTGTTAAGAAATCTTATGGAAAGTGGCGAATGTGTGTTTACTATACTGATCCCAATAGGGCCTGCCCCAAAGATGCATATCCTTTGCCTAACAATAATAAATTGGTCGACAATTCTGCAGGTTTCAAGATATTGTCGTTCATGGACGCATACTCGGGGTATAACCAAATCCCCATGGCGAAAGTGGATAAGCAATACACGACTTTTATGACAGAGTCGGGCAACTATTACTACAACGTAATGCCCTTCGGCCTGAAAAACGTCGGCGCTACATAGATGACATGATCGTGAAATCACAAGAAACCGACCACATTGCTTATCTCAGAAGAGTCTTCCACACGACAAGAAGATGCAGGATGAGGCTCAATCCAGAGAAATGCACATTCGGCGTCCGAGCAGGCAAATTCCTCAGCTTCTACTTGACAGAACAAGGAATCGAGGCGAACCCCAACAAGTGCATGACTTTCTCCGAGTTCCCAACGCCGAGCTCGAAGAAATCGATCCAATCCCTAAACGAGATGCTCACCTCGTTGTCCCGCTTCGTGGCTAAGTCAACCCAACATGCACTTCTATTCTTCAAACTTTCGCGCAAGGAAGTCGCATTCGAATGGATCGAGGAGTGCGAGCAAGCCCTCCTCCACCTCAAACAAGTTCTTTCGCAACCTTTGGTCCTCTCGCGACCTGAAAGCGGGGAGACATTGTACCTCTACCTTGTCGTCGTGACCGAGGTTGTTAGCGTACCCCTCATTCACGAAACCCCCAAAGGGCAGAAACCTATTTACTTCACCAGTAAAGCCTTGCAAGACCCTGAACTCAGGTACTAGCAGATCGAAAAGATATCTTTGGCCCTCATCAATGCAGCCAGAAGGTTGCGACACTACTTCCTGGCCCACACGATCGTGGTAAAGACTGACCAACCCGTAAAGCAACTACTCGGTCGTCCCGACATGGCAGGTAAGATGCTCAAATGGTCGCTCAAGCTCTCTCAGTTCGACGTCCAGTACGAGAGCAGGAAGGCCCTCAAAGCTCAAGTGCTAGCCAACTTCGTGGCAGAAATGACCGCTCTGATCTCCCTTGCAGACGGAGCCCACAAATGGACCATCTACGTCGACGGGGCATCCAGCTTGACAGGAAGCAGAGCGGGCATCATTCTCGATAATGAAGAGGGCATCCTGATTGAAGTGTCCCTTGATCTATCCTTCCCGACCTCAAACAACCAAGCTGAATATGAGGCCTTCCTCGCCGGACTACGCTTAGCCGAGGACCTTGGCGTGAAAGAGGTAAAGATATTTACTGATTCCCAGCTCGTCGCCTCTCAAGTACGGGGAGAGTACCAAGCCAAAAACGACAACCTCGTTGAGTACTTAACCCTGGTAAAAGAGAAGATGAAAAAGTTTGACTTCACAAAGGTAAAACATGTCCCCTGCAAACACAACACCCGAACAGACATCCTGTCGAAACTCGTGAGCACGAAGTAAAAGGGCGGAAACAAACCCGTCATCTAGGTGGTACTTCCTCGGCCAAGCATCGAGAAACCCACTGCGACCATCAACGTGAACACCATTGGTGATAGCGACTGCTGGATGACCCCGATGTACACGTACCTCACCACGGGGGAATTGCCCAGCGACTCCAAGGAGGTTAACGTAGTTAGACGCCAAGCTTGCTCTTACGTCTTGATCGAGGATAAGTTGTATAAGCGGGGATTCTCTATCCCCCTTCTCAAGTGTGTTGAGGAGTCCAAGGTCCCCCATATACTTCAGGAGATCCACTAAGGGATTAACGTCCATCACCTTGGGGGATAATCCCTTGCCCGAAAGGCCCTGCGAGCAGGATATTATTGGCCCACCAAGCAGCAGGACGCGAAAGAGCACGCCAAGAAGTGCGACAAGTTCCAATGCCATGGGAACAAGCACCTAGCACCTCCCAACGAGCTCAAAGCGCTCTCGTCCCCTTGGCCTTTCGCGCGGTGGGGGATGGACATCCTCGGCTCCTTTACCATGGGTCGTACCAGAATAAATACTTGATAGTTAGCGTCAACTACTTCACGAAGTAGATAGAGTGATCTTGTGAGGCCTAAAACGAAGACTAAGCGAAGCCAAAAAGAGGTGGGTCGAGGAGCTATATAGTGTACTATGGGCCTACAGAACGACCCCACACTCGACCAACTGGGAGACCCCATTCTGACTAACTTACAGAACCGAGGCATTTATTTTGGTAGAAATTAGAGAGTCCTATAGGCGGATCAAATCTCCCCTTGATGAGGAGATGAACGATGAGGCACTGAGGGAGAAACTCGATCTGGTCGAAGAAATTCAAACGGAGGTAGCCCTTTGCGAAGGCTCATTGACACAAAAAATAACTTTGCGGCATGACAATAAGGTCATTAGACTTGAATTCCAAATTGGAAACCTATTCCTGCGGAGAAATCAGGAAAGAATCACGAGAGGGAAAACTTGCCGCGAACTGGGAAATCCCCTATCGTGTCCGAGCGAAAACGGAGAACGGGGCCTATTACCTCAAAAACTTACACGGGGTGGAACTCGATCGACCATGGAATGGTAAAAATCTCAAACAATATTATAGTTAAACACTGCAGTCGACATACTTAATCCGACCACAACGAAGTACGTCCCAACTTGAAACAAAAAGCCAGGAGCCTACTCTTGTGTGTGCAAGCAGGCTTTTGGCCTAATAGGGACACCTCGACCGAGCTCCGCCGTTGTCGTACCAATAAGGCAGAACACCCAGCTCACGATGGGAAGTTCACGCCGCGAAGAAAAACCTCAACCGAGATCTTAGGTCTGTGTCCGATCGGAAGCCAACTCCAATCACTCGACCAGTTCCTTGCACAGTCGAGGGCCAATTATGTCGAGCAAAGGCCCTAGGCACTTAGTAAAAATAAGTAAACACAATATTGCATACATATCGACGAGGAAAATAAGTACTCGACATACAATGGCATACACGCATAACAAAGAAGAAAGCATATTAGAATTACAAATCAAACATTCAATTACAATGACGGGTAAAGCCCATTATTCAAATATTACAATACATGGCCCGTAGGCCAGGAAAAATCAAAATACGAAATGTGGCGTGCATGCCAAACAACTAAGTAAACTAAGCACCTATTTCCTCTTCAGCCTGGGTCTCTTATTCGGTTTGATCAGCACCGCCGTCGAGCCCAGCTGGAGCAACCACCTGGCCATCGACCACCTGGTGGAAAGGCCCTATCCCCTTGATGATGAGCTGAAGCTTAGGGTTGACAACTTGGAGTTACTCCACCGCGGTATTAAAGCCCAGATCGAGGGTACTCAGGAAATCCTGCTCGAGGTTTCGGATCCGAGAAACCAAATCACCCCGGGTTACCAAGAGTTTCTCCTCGGCGGTTTCATCCTTGACGGGCATTGCGGCGGCCTCCAACTTAGTGACCCTCACTTGGAGTCGTCCTTCTCCTCGTCGGCCTCGGTCAACTTCTTCCGCATCTCATCCATCTCGCGGTAAATGTTGACTTGGATCTGATACCTCTCCTTGTAGTCGAAGAAGTCGTTTTCCACTTTGTTCTTCTCCGTCCCGAGGGTCACATTCTCTGCCTGAAACTTCTTCAGCTCGGCAAGGCGGAAGGTTCCATCATAGAGAGCCAAGGTTGTCTCAAGGACCCTCATCACGGCGGCCGCGTCCTCGGACAACGCCTTCCTCCTAGTCTCCTGGTCGAGCCCCAAAATCGCCTTGGATTCTGCCTCGGGAACGATCAGGCAGTTTTTCGCGCCAAAGAGCCCCTGATGACGATGGGAGGGAGGTAACATAAACCTCTCCCCGACAACGCCCCCCATGAGGTCGACGGGCCCATTATCCTCTACACGCTGGTTCTTGGCCAGATGCTCCTAAAAAACTGGAAACTGACTAGCCTGGGGAGAGTACGAAGAACCTCTGGGATGCTGGTCGGCCTTAGACATCTGCTGGACTTGGGAGATGCGGCCCTTGGGAGCCTTCTTGACACCCCTTGTCACTGCAATCTTGAGCATATGCCCTTGAAGGTTCGACATTTGACCTGCAACAAAGAAAAGAACAAGTTAGTATAAGAAATAAAAACAAGCGAACACGCAAGAAGGAACACGCTCGCTACCTAAGAGCCACAGGGCTTCCTCATCAGAACTGCACTCGAGGAGCACCTTGGTATTGATCAAACAAGCCTCAAAGGCAACTTACGCATTCTCGTCACGGACAAAAATCCCATCCTTGTTCACATACTTGGCAGGAGTGAAACTGTCGACGAAAGACACGATATTATCATAGGAAAACTTATCCTCGTCGTCCAACTCATGGGGCTTCGTCAGATAACTCTCCGTCCCACTTTTGAAGTGGAGCTTCTGCCACTCAATGGGGAACTTTTCTTCCAGGTTTTCCACCTCCCGCCCGTCCACGAACTTCACCACGCGCTTGAACAGGGAATCAACGGCTGCATCTGATACAGGCTTCACGATGAAGAATTTGTCCTTAAAGGACCGGACAGAGTCCAGGTACGTTCTGAACAGCTTCCTCAACTATTTCAAGGACACCCAGTTGTACCTTCCATGATGAGTTTCTCGTTGAAGTTGGAAGAGGCGGAAAAACAGTGGGAGTATGGCGCCGACGCGAAGATGTTGGCACAAGATCTTGAAAACCCACACGAACGCGATCACGTTCGGATGAAGCTGCGAAGGTGCCAGCTCCAACCATTAAAATACCCCCGCTTGAAAGTTGATGAAGGGTAGACAAAGCATGGCCTCCTAAAAGGCAAACTCGTACATAGGGAAGCGCATCCCTAGATACGATGAACAAATCCGATCCATTTCCTTAGGCTTGTAAACTGCCTGGCTCATAGATGCCCCTTCCCCTAGGTCCTAGACACTAACAAAGGTGTTCGAGTCTTTGAAAATGAAGCGTGAAGCAACGGCCAGGGGTTCCAGCCTGGCCCAGTCTGACGGGCATTCAACATTTGTGTCCGCCGAACTGTCTTCGACATCTACGTCGATGGAATCTACATCGACCATGGCTGCGTCCTCGGGCTTCGGAGCCATTTAACCTGAAAAGCAAAAGGAAATAGTGAATTCGACGATAAGATCAATTTCACCCTTCCACCGCAAATCAAGTGAAAGGGCGAGGAAATGCTTGACACACGTCCTCGACCGAAGCTCTTGCTGACAAGCGCATGGTTATGAGGGAATTCTTATCGACACAGGACACGAAGCCCCCTGTCCGTGAGGGAGAGATTCCTCAATGCTTAGGTTCCTCATCAGAACTAAGTGGAGGAGGTATCCTCGACGATAGACTTTCTCAAAATACCCATACTCTGACGAGGAGAAAGTTCCCCGACATTGAACCCAGTGAGGATGCGAAATCCTGGTGAGTTCCCCGGGATCTTCATTGCAAACTTCAAGGGTTCCCCAAAATCTTCATGAAGTCCTTGGGATCTTCACGAGAATCTTTATGAAGTCCCCGAAATCTTCATCGGAAACTTCATAAAGTCCCCAAAATCTTCATGCACTCATAAAGATACGACCACTAATATATTAGCTAGAAAAAACAGAAGAAACTTTCGTGCGTGAAGAAGGTTCTGGAAAGCTACGTTGGTGTAAGTAGAGCCGGCGATGACAACAACGACGGCGAACGAGAAAGAGAGAGAGCACAAAAACTTGAAAAATTTGTGTAAGAGCCTGAATGGTGAGAGTGTGACAAATGAGTCCCTTCTCCTCATATTTATATCCTCTCGCACGGGAAGCGAAACATCGCCCAGACCCTCAAGTAACCCTACTCATGGCTCAAAGAAACGTTACGCATGCCCTTTCAAGCCCCCTCGCACGACTCGAGAGAATGATGTGTCTGCTCCTTCCACTTTTGTCACATCGTCCGAGACGCTGAGCACGATGCTCGACTCCCATGTTGTCCTGAACACTTCCTTGGGGAAAGCTGGAAACAAGCTACGAACATGTGTGATGGCCAAGACCCCACACGAGCACCTCTCCTCGAGATAAACGCATGATTGGAAATGCTCCTCACGCGTCTTCCCCACGTACTCCACGTGCTCCCCACGCGGGGACATGTCACCAACTGAACCCGTGCCTTCCGTGGGGCAGTTGACCTAGGACGAAGACCACGTGTTGGTATTCCCTTCTCCACAGAGATCCTGACAGTTATCTATATTGGGCCTAATGATCCAACCCTCTATAGATAACCGTTAGCACAGCGCTGGGGGCACATTATAAATTCCCTCCTCCACAAAAGGGTCAGGTATTCTAAACTCATACTTTCTGTACTTGTTCTCTTTCGCTCTGAACCTCACTTTAGCATCGGAGTATCTTGCAGGTACACCCCATCCTCTTCTCCACCACTGTTGAACTGAAAGCCCACAACATGTTGCTGGACGCTGATCCTTTTTCTGGTCCTGTAAGATCAGTTCATGTTTGAAATCTTTGATCTCCTTCTTGCAACTTCCTGTTATTAACAGGTCATCTACATAGAGACATAGTATAAGTAATTCCCTATTGCTTCTCCTTACATATACTCCATGCTCAGCTATACACTTCACAAATTCATTCTCCCTTCGAAAGCAATCTATCTTCTTATTCCAAGCTCTTTGAGCTTGCTTAAGTCCATGCAAGGCTTTATGCAGCCTGTACACCTTTCTTTCTTTTCCTTTTTTTTACAAACCCAGCTGGTTGTGCAACATAAACTTCTTCATCTAAGGAGTAATTTAGGAATGCACATTTCACATCCATTTTACATATCTACCAAGTATTCATGTTTATTAGACCAACAACTAACCTAATTATTTCGATCCTAGCAGCGGGTGCAAAAACTTCGTTGAAGTCGATTCCTTCTTTCTGAAAAAGCCCTTTCGCCACAAGTCTCGCCTTGTGTCGAGTTACTCCTTCTTTAGGATTCAACTTCACGTTGTATATCCACTTCACATCAATTGCCTTCTTGTCTTGAGGCAACTCGACAAGTGACCAAGTTTTGTTGAATTCGATGGACTCTAGTTCCTCATGCATTGCTTTCACCCACTTTGAATCTTTCAATGCCTCGGCTGCATTGACTGGTTCGACATCTGCATAGAAAACATAGTGTACCATCTCACCTTCATCATCGACCACATCATCTAATGTAATCACACATTCTTACAACCTTGCAGGCATGTGTCTTATTCTTTGAGGTCTGCTTGTGCTTGCATGACCTCTGACTTATTTCTGTTAAACTTCTCTTTCAACTAGCTGGTTCTTCACATAAGATTCTCACTGAATCCTTTTTAACATTCTCATTCTAATCTCATTCCTTAAGCTCATCTATGATCATGTCCCTGCTGATCACAACTTGCTTGTTCACTAGGTCGAACAACTTGTATACTCTAGTCGAATGATATCCCATTAAGATTATTTGACTCGACTTGTCATCAAGTTTTCTTCTCAACTGATCCGATACATGTCTATGTTCTATAGATCTAAACACCTTCAGATGACTTAAGCTAGGCTTGACACCATACCGACATTTTTTTGGCATGATTCCTTCTAACTTCTTTGTCGTACATCTATTCAAGATGTATGTTGTAGTCGACACATCTTCTCCCTATAATTCTTTCGGTAGATGCTTGCCTTTCAACATACTTTTCACCATATTCATAATGGTTCTATTCTTCCTTTCTGCAGTTCCATTCTGTTGTGGAGTGTAGGGTGGCACCACCTCATGCACAATCCCTTCTTTATCACATAATGCATTGAAATCTTTCGACACATACTCTCCACCACCATCAGTCCTCAGAATCTTTAGCTTTCGACCACTTTGTATTTTGACCATAGATTTAAATTTGGAAAATACCTCGATCACTTCACTTTTCTTTTTGATCATGTAATTCCAAAATTTTCGACTAAAATCATCTATGAATGTGATAAAGTATCTGTTACTTCCAATAGAATCCCCCTGGATATGACCACATACATCAGAGTATATGACTTAAAGAATTGCCTTCAACTTGCTTCCTGCATCCTTGCTGAAGTTATTCTTGTGTTGTTTCGCCTGAACACATTTTCACACACTTCACTTGAAATGTCGATTTCTGGTAATCCTGAAACCACATTTCTTCTCTTCAAATCTCTGATTTCTTTGAAATTGAGGTGGCCAAGTCTATATTGACATATCCATTCATCTCTGCTCGTTGCAATTGCAAGGCACTTATGCTCTATAACATTAAGTTCAATCTTGAAGGTTCTATTTTGAGACATATGAGCCTTCAACATTAACCTTCCTCCTGAGTCGAGAACTCTCATCATCTTGTCTTTGATCGAAACCTTGTAGTTTTTTCGACCAATTTCCCTATGCTGAGCAAATTACTCTTCAGGCCTGGTGTGTACAATACATTGGAAATTACACACCTCTTTCCATCTTTCCTTATAATCGGAACACCACCAATACCTTCAGCTGCTAGAGTATTGTCATTTGCAAATTTCACCATGTTCTTCATTGAGGGCTTTATGTTTACAAACCAATCCTTCCTACCAGTCATGTGTGATGAACATCCTGAGTCCAAATACCATTGGTCCTGGAATCTTTATTCATCTCTTGTTGTGACTATCAACAACATCTCTTATTCTTCATATTTCGCCAAATTTGCATCAGTTTCTTGATTTTTCTTCTTTTCAGAACAATCACTAAAATAATGACCATACTTCTGAAAATTGTAACTCTGAATGTGACTTTTGTCAGGTTTTTTACCACCATCTTTTCCTCTACCTGCAGCTCCACCTCTTTGGTTGCCTTTGTTCCAGGGTTTTCTCTTATTCGACCAGTTTTCTTCTTACTGATTTCGACAAGTCAGATTGTTGCAGCCTCCTCTGCCTTTGTTCCCATTCCAACTTCCTTTGACTTTCTTTTCTTTTGTTGATTGTGCCTGCAAACCAACATCACTTTTCGACTTTCTTGCAGCTCTTTCAGCCATCCTTTGTTCATAAGACTCAAGCGTCCCTTGAAGCTCTTCCTTTGTCAATATTGACAAATCTCTCGACTAGTCTATGGCTACTACCACGTGGTCAAATTTTGGAGCCAATGGCCTCAAGATCTTTGTAACAACTGATCTTGATGTTAACACTTCTCCACATACCTTGATTTGATTTACCAATTTAGTAACCCTAGTGAATAAATCAGTTATTCTGTCATTGTCCTCCATTTGAAGTAATGCATATGTTCTTTTATGAGTTTGTAACCTCACCTCTTTCACCTTCTCTGCGCCTCCAAACGATTTCTCCAAGATTTCCCATGCTTCTTTTGCTGATTCTACATCACTGACCTTTTCGAAATTGTCTGGATCAACATATTGATGAATTATAAAGAGAGCTTTATAGTCTTTCTTCTTTAATTCTTTGTATGCAGCCTTTTCTTTATCCGACACATTTTCTGCAAGCGGTGTTACTCTTTCCTTCACAAGATCCCAAAGATCTTGATAACAGAAAACCACCTTCATCTACTTGCGCCAGTTATCATAATTATTGTTCTTGAGAATCAAAAGACTCACTGGAAAATGCTCGTTTGGATGATTCATTGCCATCGTGTTTTTCTTCCCACGAATCATTCAACCAGTGCTCTATATACCAGATGTTAGAATTAACCCATAGCTTTGAGAATTCCGAATTAATCTTGATGAACAAGATTTAATCAACCAATTGAAATCCCTTGTTCTTCACTCTTAACTTGAGTGAATCAATCAAACCTTAATTGCAAGAATGATTCTGTACAATAATTATTAATGGAATAAGAAACAAAGTAAACTGAATAAGAAAGAAGATTAGGGTTTAACAAAATAAGGGAAGAGGAGAATGATTTTTGCAGAGTAACTCTCTGCACTCAAACTGAGAAAAAATATTATTCAATTATGCAAATGCACTTTCTGTTGTGTGTTACAATATTCCTCTCTATTCTTCTTACTCAAAATAGGGGTAACTCTCTCTAGTTATAATTGAGCTACCTTGCTCCCTAAGGTAAAGCTCAAAATTACAAAAGCCCAAAATTTCTATTTTGGTGTAAGTCAAAATCCTGTGTCAAGCAACCTACTTCGACATCTCACACAACTCGACACACACACTAGGCTAATTTCGACACATCATTGTTTTTGTCGAGCTACACTTGCTTCAACACAAGGAATTACAATCTCAACAATTATGACATTTAATATGTCTTAAATGTTCTATTTACATATTAAAACATATTAGTTAGCAATAAGATAAGTTGGTCCTGGGTTGGTTTGTCATACACGAGAACGACGATTCCTTTTTAATTAATTATTTTTCAAGGAGGAAAATATTGCGTCGTAGGTAGTTCTACTTAGGAATAATAAGATTACTAAAGATCGATGAGAGCTGCATTCCAGTATTGCATTTCTGATTTTATTATTTTATTTTGCTGTTCCTATTCCAATTCTTATCTTGATCTCCTTAGATAAACACTGTAGCAGTAGTAAACGATAGATTGACCATTAGGTCTCTGTGGATTCGACACTTTTTATACTACTCTGATACACTCCGTATACTTGCGGAAAGCACACATCAGTGCCTTGGGTAATAGTGATAATGTTGCTATATATCGCTTACTGTTTGTTATATTAAATGTGAGATTTAATATAATTGCCAATGACAGGATTGATGAGAGATAGAATAAATAATAAACACCTTAAGGTACAGTGTACTTAAGAGAAATATAGAACATAGTAAGATACGGTGGACTTAAGTGGAATACGAAATACGATAAGGTATTGTGGGCTTAAGAAAAATATAGTACACCATAAGGTACAATCCACTTAAGTGGGATTTTTTACTTTGTAGCCCACGTAAGTGATTATATAAATAGAACTCATGTGCAAAAGATTTTACATTTGATGAAATTTGGTTTGTGAAACCCTGGCCGTAATTTATCTCCTTCTCTCTCACTCAAAATCTTCATCTGTAGCAGCTAGCACTGGGATTGAAGGAACATTATATGTGTGGACTGAGTAGAGGTGTTGTTCTTCATTCAATGCTTGTGATCATTCTTTCGATTCTACATCAAAGGTGCTAAATTCCACAAGAGGTAATTGTTCTATAACTGATCATGCATCATTCGTAAGGATCAACTAAAGGGAAAGTTTTGTTTTTTGCAGCGACTTATATCGCAAATTCCCTTCACCCTCCTGGATTAATCTTTCAATCTCTTTCTTGAGTTGTTAACAATATTTAGAGTGGTGTTCTTTGATTATATGAAAAATGCACCAACTTCGAGGTTCATGACCCAATACATCCGCCTTTAGAGTGGGCGACGTAAGGATGTTGTGCTGGTGAAAAACCTCTTGCCAAATGTGTTCACGGCGGGTGTTCAGGGGCGTGAAATTCTCTGTCGCCTTGCATACTATCTTGAACACAGTATTTTCTTTTATGCGAGAGGTATAATTACTCTTCCTCTATTGGGTGAACCCTCAGCGTTGGGAACACACTCTTTGACATCACGTGCCTTTATTTTAGTGTTTCTCTCTTTGCCCTTTATGTAACATTCTGCTTTGGTGACCTCTTATGCCAACGAACACGCTGGCTTCTGGGCGAGAGACTAGTTGAAGTGCCCCTCATTAAGTCCATTTTTGAACGCTCCCATAAAAATTTATTAGTTTGGTGGGATGACCCTGATGGTGGCCTCGTTGAAACAGGAGAGGTAGTCCCTCAACAATTTTGATGGTCCCTAGTGTATGTTGAGCAGGCTAGTGGTAGATATTTTACATATGACGGCTGACAGCAAACTGGTGTACTAGTTTCCTTACTAACTCCTGATAGCTGGGGATCGGGATACACCCATATACTATTTTAGGGCGGTGTTCTTGAAGGTTCTTGACAATAATTTTCACTTTAGGGAGTCAGACGCTCCTATGATGGACATGTGTTTGTTCATAAAGGTGAGTGCTCATAGGGGTGACTACATCCATCGAACTTGGCCAAAAATGGAGGTTTGAATCCCTTAGGGACATGCGCCCACATATCTCATCTGAAAGTGGTCGGAGTGCAACACCTCCATCTCCTCTAGAGGACTGAACTCCTGTTGGTGTTGTCTAATGTTGTAGACATCATCCTCTAGTGTTTGGTTATGACGACATAATTCGTCCATGACAACACACATCTCCGTCAGAGAGTCAGGATCACTGCTACCGCTGGTACCTTCTGGCGCAGGGGATGAATCCCTCATATTCACCATAGCTAAAAGCGGTTGGGTGTAGGAGTGGAGGGTTACACTGAGTAGGCTGATGATGATGATAAAGGTGTGGCCCATGTTAGTTTTACTAGGGCACCACTATAGTAGTTAAAAAGTACAGATGTGTATGTCACCCTTGCTAAGGGCAGGGATACTCAAAGGTCTTACTTGGTATATTATGTTGTATAATGGTTATGGATTGCACGCAGCGGCGAGAATCCCTATATGATGGTGTTTTGTGGTGGTTAAGATGATGTGCTCACGTAAGATGAGAGGCTCTGTATGTGAGTGGAGTGCTTATATATAAGCGTATGTAGAGTGTGATTTGTAGTAGTTAAGATTTTTCTTTCTCCCCCTGTGGGAAAGGTATTTATATAGGCCTCTTGAACCCAAGGTTAGGGAACCCTAATGGGCGACAACTATTCCCTCATGATTAGTGGAAGTTGTTGACCACCTATTCTTCATAAAATCTTGGGGGACTCCCTCTCCTATGACCAACTGCATTATACACGTCATTAGTACCAAGGACGAGCCCTTCTGTCCTGTGAGGATATCACCTTAGTGACATCACTACTAGGCGAAGACGAGGATACCACCCTTATTTAGGACTCACAAATATAACATTACATGTCATTTGTTAATTATATTTATTTATTAATTATATTTATGCAAAGCATGTATGTAGAATATATTTATCTTTATTATTTTCCAAGACCTAAACTATAATATTTAAATGTATAAAGTATAAAAAGAAAAAATTTAATAAATACTGTGAATAATCGTTTACCTAATTTACAAGACCTAAACTATAATATTTAAATGTATAAAGTATAAAAAGAAAAAATTTAATAAATATTGTGAATAATCATTTACCTAATTTAATAGTAAACATATTAAACTTGTGTTTATTTGTCAAGAAAATATGGAATAAATATAAAATATACTTATTGAAGATTTTTAAATTGAAGAATATATTTTGTTATCTATATACATCTTTTTTAAATAAATGACTCATAAATTACTATTAATATTTAATCAATCAAGACATTATATATATATATATATATATATATATATATATATATATATATATATATATATATATATATATATATATATATATATATATATATTATTGAAACATAAGCATAAATAAATTATATTTATTATTAAAATATATAGTAATGTTTTTAAATAATTGATTATGTAGTTGTTTAAATATTACCATCCATTTTTTGTTTAATCATATAAAAATCATTTTAGCAATTTTAAATCATCTTACCTCAAATAATGAAGTTATTGATTCAATCAATGTTAGTGATCCATATGTGTATATATATACATATCCTCTTTGTTTACATTGTCCCAATAATTTAAGATTTTCATTTGAAAATATTGTGTTATAAAGAATATATCATGATGAAGTTTGGAAGCATTATTCTAATGGTTGTAGCCTGGTTTGTTCTCTTGACCTCCTCCTTCATATCTAGTATTCCTATCGCAGGTACATCTATCGTAACATGATCCTAATATGTTCCAATTCTAAATAATTTCATTTAAAATTATGTTTTATGTAAAACATGTAGATATGAAATTTTGTCCAAGACACTTGGACTTGTCGGGAAAATGCAGCAATTCTCGCAGCTGCGGTGAAGAGCTCGATGCTGCACTTGGAGCAAGCGCAATGGTTCATGGATGTACTTGTGAAGATCTTACTTCAAATAATCATCGTTGTACATGTTTAGCTATTTGCCAGTAGTCATGCATAAGAAGCATAAATATTTGCCATAACGATTAAACAATAATGACATTAAATAATGTTGTCGCAATTTAATTGAATTTGATCCTCTCGAATTTCTTCTTCTGTTATGTCTCTCTTATATGCAATTTTGAACTGTAGGATTGATCTAACAATTAAAAAACATGAAAGAGAAAACATAACAATTAAAGAAGAAAAATATATATATTTTTCTTTTTCTTTTTTTAATCTAACATTTTAAGAAACAAAAATGAAATCATTTAAAGACTAAAAAGAAAATTGTCAGTTTATTAATTTTTTTTTTGTATTTTTGTGATATTTTTTGTTTGTATTATTGTTACAACAATTACCTCACATTAATTGTGGCTAATGAAAAAACATTTTAAAATTAACTAAAAACATCAAAATAATACTCTTCTCAATGTAAATAAAAGATTAAAATTTTAAATTTCATTAAAAGTAAAACATATCTTCAGTACTATAAAAAAATTTGTATCGTCTCATTTTAATATTATGTTGTCGGCACAGCCGTAATCAAATGATTAATATGAATCAACATGTTTTCTTTAACAAATTCAATCCAATAAAAATTATGTCATTATCACCATAAAAACTCGCCAACCATTATTATTAAATATGATGTCATATTCAAAGATCATCTCATTGCAATTGTGTGTGGTTTTTCAGTAGAGGTGCTAAACAGGTGTGTCCATCCCGTTTAGACCAACTCCACAAAAGCCCGCAAAAAAATGGAGCGGAGCGACATAATTGATGATGCGGGTCTAATGGGGTGGAGAAAGGTTACAGGCACTACATCTTTTAAACCTAAAAATGAAAAAAAAAAAAAAAAATATATATATATATATATATATATATATATATATATATATATATATATATATATATATATATATATATATATATATATATATATATATATATATATATATAAATACTAGTGTCCGCAAAAGCCCAACAGATTGAACTTATTTTGCCATCCCTAATTTCCAATAATGAAAAGTGCATGTTTGTACATACCAAATCCTAGAAGTAGGTGTTCTGGACTGGACCAATGGCTAGACATGGCCCAATCCACTTCTGCTCCCAGAACGGCCCAATTGCCTAAGTCCAATCCACAGAGGGGAAAAAGTGACCTTTCTGCCCCTCAAACCGGGCAAGGACTGCACATCTCCTCCCCGGAAATGTTGTCTGTTCCGCACGGCGTCTTCACTCCCCGAACAGCTAAGGGTATGTGCCCGAAACCACGCCTATGCCTGACATAACGGCTAGTTTTGCGCACCCTTCCCAACATAACGGCTAGCCTCCCTTCTTTCCCTGGAAACCAAAGATCAAAGCAAATTTTCAAGATCATCATCATGGCCTCTCAAGATCACGCCAAAGGTGTTCTCCACTCTACTATCCTCCCCGTCAACAAGACTGACGTTGACGGTCCATCTTCTCTCCTCGGAGATCCCCATTTTCTAAGAGACGGGGCCACAGCCTCTCCTTCTCCTATTCCTGCTGATCACAAAGACGACCAGCCCTCGCTGGCCATCCAGCCCGTTCCTGCTCCACCCAATGCCGACCCGGCCGTGGTGGCCCTTCTGGAGGTGCTCAACAAGACCAACCTCCTGATCCTTCAGCAGAACAAAAGGATCGGGGCATCAGAGGAATCCGCCCATCCAAGATCCCCACCTCCTAGGAAGAACCATCGACGATCCAAGAGCCCGCAACCTCGGTGAGAAGTCGGTCGACGGCTGCGCCAAGAACCAGAGTCTCGTGTTGTTCAGAAACGCGACCAGGTTTCCTCGTGGAACCAGCACTCTCCCGGCCACAAGAGGACCCGAAGAGACAAGCAGTCACCTCCGGTCAGGTCAAAGGACCGGGCCCATTCACCTTCCCCCCGAAGAGGTCGTCGACACGAGCGAGTCATCCGGTCCCTGTCACTAACCAGTTCCAGCAGTGATGATGAGCCTTACGGCCCATTATCCCAAGAGATCTTGACAACACGCCTCCACAAGGGCCTGGAGAAGCCCTCAGCGCTGGGCACGTACGACGGCACGACTGACCCTGACGAGCATATCGAAAACATCGATGCGTTGTTAGATTACTGTGGCGTCCGGGGCGCCATCAAGTGCCGACTATTTCCAACCACGCTCCGAAAAGAGGCAATGACGTGGTACAAACAGTTTCCCGAAGAATCTATTACGTCGTGGAAGCAACTGGGGAGGATGTTCTCCAGGAATTTCACTGCGTCGCGGTGTCACCCCAAGACTGAAGCCTCCCTTGGGGCCATAATCCAAGGAAAGGACAAACCTCTCTGGGCATACATCGAGAGGTTTAACAAAGAAGCGGTACAGGTCCCTACAACGGACGAGATGAAAAAATTTCTGCTCGAGCAAGGGCTCCGCCCAGGCTCAGAGTTCTCTAAAGCCGTCAGCCTCGCACCTCCGAGGAATCTGGATGCCCTCCTCCTCAAAGCACAGTTGCACATACAGTACAAGGAGAAGGAAGCGGCCAACTCCGTCCGAGCTTCCCGCCACCAAGAGAACGCTCGGGCCTCCAGAGGCGAAGAAGCCTCGACGTCCTGTCGAGGAGAAAGGAAGCGCGAAAATCATCCACGTGACTCCCGTGACAGCAAGGGACCCTCCGGGCGATTCCACGACTATACCCCCCTAACCGTCTCCAGGGAGAAGATACTATCCAAATGCGCGAATTCGGAATTCAAGCAAGCAGGGGTCCGCTTCCCCAAGCAAATACCGGCTAAACCCAACGCCGACAAATCGAAGTACTGCCGTTTCGATAAGAGTCACGACCACACTACCGAAGACTGCATCCATTTTAAGGATGCTATCGAGATACTGATCAGCGATGGCCACCTGAAACAGTTCACTAAGAAGAAAGATGCTCCCCGGCAGGACGCCCAGGAGTCCAAAAAGGTAGAGCAAGAGGTGCCTTCCTCGGAAGAGGCCAACATCCAGGTCATCATGTCCGTATCACGACCAGAGGACTTCTACGTCCCAGATGAGCTCAGCGCTCCTGCCTACTTCGCGGCCCACAGCCCATGGGAAACATTCCCCTCCGCCATGGTCATCTCGGGTGGGGGCTTCAATAAAGTCACGGTGGGCTCCGTAAAAAGGAAATTTGAGCACCTAATCAGCACGAGTTCCAGCAAGATAACCACGCTCGACCAAGCCCAAAAGGGCTCCGTTCCCATCTCCTTCTACAGGGAAGAGCTCCTCGGATGGTCGCCGAACTCGAGCATACCCTTACTCGTCAGAGCTCAAATGGCGAACTTCGATGTTCGCAGAATCCTCGTCGACCAATGCAGCTCGGTCGATGTTATGTACTCCCAACTGTTTTCAACGCTTCAGCCAGACGAATCACACCTCACCCCCTATGTGGGGTTTTATTTGCAAGGATTCCATGGATCAGTGACCAAACCTTGGGGGTACGTCGAACTGATCGTAACCTTTGGATCGGCAGAGACGGCCAGGTCCGTCAAAGTGCAGTTTCTGGTGATAGATTGCTCGTCACTGTACCAGTGTATCTTCGGAAGACCAACATTGGCCAAGTTGGTAGCTGTTCCTTCAACCGTCCACCTCAAGATGAAGTATTACACCTCAAAGGGGATGGTCGCCACCATCCATGGAGATATCGAAGCCGCACAACGACGTTTCGAAGCAGCCACGAAGGGACTCAACGCCATCACCTCCAAGCCAAAGGCATCGAGCAAGCCAGCCCTGCCCAGCAGTTCCAAGGAAGCCAAGCCTCTGCCTCAGGTTGACTCCATTGACCTCGACAGCTGCTTCCCCGAAGAGGACCAGCAGGAGGGCCAAGCAGCTTCAACCAGCTCGTCTACCCTGTCCAACAACAGCTCTCATTCGATGCGCCCAATCCCAGATGGCAACTTTGAGCTCGTTTTGTTCGGCGAAGACCCCCAGCGGGGAGTAAAGATTAGAGCGAACCTCCCTGACATCACGAGGAAGCAAATCAAGGCCTGCCTCCATGAGAACACCGCCGAGATGCATGGCTTGGACCCGTCCGTCGCCTGCCATTAACTCACGATTTACCCGACCGTCAAAGCAGTAGCACAACGTAGGAGAAAGCAGTCTCCGAAGAAAACGGAGGCTGTAGAAAAAGCTGTAAAGGACCTCCTCAAGGCCTAATTCATCTCGGAGGCCAAGTACACCACTTGGCTCTCCAACGTTGTACTTGTGAAAAAATCTAATGGCAAATGGCGAATGTGCATTGACTACACCGATCTTAATAAGGCATGCCCGAAGGATGCCTACCCCCTCCCCAATATTGATAAACTTGTTGATAATTCTGCCGGTTTTAAACTTTTATCATTCATGAATGCCTATTCAGGCTATAATAAAATTCCAATGGCAATGAGCAACAAAAAATACACGACCTTCATGACCGAATCGGGCAACTATTACTACAACGTAATGCCCTTCGGCCTGAAGAACGCCGACGCGACCTATCAAAGAATGATGAATAAGGTCTTCCGAGGAGAGATAGGCGACATGCTTGAAGTCTATATGGACGACATGATCGTAAAATCCCGTGAGGAAACCGATCACACTACCCATCTAAGGAAGGTCTTCGAACAGGCGAGAAAGTACAAAATGCGTTTCAACCCGGAGAAGTGCACGTTCGGTGTCCGAGCAGGCAAGTTCCTTGGCTTTTACTTAATGGAATGAGGAATCGAAGCCAACCGCGATAAGTTCCAAGCATTCTCCGAGTTTCTGACGCCCAAGTCAAAGAAATCCATCCAGTCCCTCAACGGGATGCTCGCGTCATTGTCCCGTTTCGTGGCCAAGTCTGCCCAACACGCCTTACCATTCTTCAAACTCCTCCGCAAGGAGGCAACGTTCGAATGGACTGAGGAATGTGACAAGGCTCTTCTCCACCAAAAACAAGCACTCTCAGAACCACCCGTTCTCTCTCGCCCGAGCAACGACGAAACTTTATATCTGTATCTCGCCATAGCAACCGAGGCGGTAAGCGCCGCTCTTATCCGCGAGACGCCTGACGGGCAGAAGCCCATATATTTTACGAGCAAAGAACTACAGGGACCAGAGTTGAGATACCAACAAATAGAAATAGTGGCGCTGGCCCTCATTAAAGCAGCTAAAAGACTGAGACACTACTTTCTAGCCCATACAATTGTGGTTTGAACAAATCAACCCGTAAAGCAGCTACTGGGACGACCAGACATGGCTGATAGAATGCTCAAATGGTTGGTCGAGCTGTCCAAATTCGACATCCAGTATGAGAGCAGAAAAGCCCTCAAGGCCCAGGCTCTGGTGTAGCGCGAATTTTTGCGTGGTTGCGAAGCACTATCGCTTTGGGGTACTACAGTTTGATTCATTTTTTATCCTATTGAAGCCGATTAAGGAAGGGAAATAGATGTCTCCAATTAACCCTGCTTGCATACTGAGTTTAAATAGATGACTGTTGGTTTACAGATGCTATTAAGATTGTGGGTCTCTCTTAGGTTATTTTGTTAAAAAATAGAGTACCTGGACTGTTTGTGAGGTTTTAAGTAATGTGTTTAGATTTGATGCTTTTGGGTTGATATATGGGGATACTGGATTTGGGTCTTTGATTAGTGTGCTCGCTAAGATTTTTGTAATCTTATGCCTACGTATTCCCGAAACAGGGAAATCAGAATAATCGTAGTTCCTCATATTCTATGGGAGGAAAAAGATGTTTTGGTGTCTTGTTAGAAGCCCAAGACATGAAGCTAAAGGTGGTTTGTATCTTGTTCAAAGCCCAAGATGTGAAGCTAAAGGTGGTTTGGATGAGAGAGAATTTGTCATCTCTAAAGAGGAGTTGTTGATGTTTGTATGCTGTGAGCAAGGCACAAATTTGATGCTAAAAGGTTGATTGAATCAACCGGGGTTTTGACTCTGTTGGGGAGAATGTATCTTGTATAAAGCCCAAGATGGAGGCTGAAAGGGTTTGACTCAATAAGAGAGTACTTTTATCTGTCCTGTATAAAGCCCAAGATGGAGGCTAAAAAGGTTGACTCAACAAGAGAGTCGGGAATAGGTGATTGACTCAACAAGAGAGTCTTTTATACTCAACAAGAGAGTGTTTTGCTATCTCGTACGAAGCCTGAGATAGAGGCTAAAAGGAGATTGACTCAACAAGAGAGTCTTTTATACTCAACAAGAGAGTGTTTTATATGTGTCTTGTATGAAGCCTAAGACGGAGGCTAAAGGTGTTTGACTCAACAAGAGAGTCTTTTTATACTCAACAAGAGAGTGTTTTAGTGTCTCGTACGAAGCCCGAGAGGGAGGCTAAGAAAGAAGGGACTCACCAAAAGAGTCTTTTATACTCAACAAGAGAGTGTTTTTATATGTCTTGTACAAAGCCCAAGACGGAGGCTAAGGAGATTGACTCAACAAGAGAGCCTTTTTACACTCAACAAGAGAGTGTTTTTTATATGTCTTGTACAAAGCCCAAGACGGAGGCTAAAAAGTGTTTGACTCAACAAGAGAGTCTGGAAAGGTTAGCTCCGCTGGGGAGAATCATTTGTACAAAGCCCAAGAGGAGGTTGTCTTACCGCTGTGGATTCTGGAGATCCTGAAGCGGGTCCAAGTGTGGGGAACTCTCATGAGAGAGACTGGGTTTCTTCCTATGTTTGAAAGGAACTTGAGAATGTCTTTGAGACTCAAGGGTCTTAGAATGTCCAAGTCTAGAGTTTTATCTTTTGTACAATGCCCAAGAGGAGGCACGAGCATTAAGGGATGAGTATCAACCCTACAATGGCCGGATTTTTGATGTTGGAAAGACTGCTCTAGAAAAGGATGACTAAGTTATGTCTTATACCTTTAAGAGGTCGTCAGGGTCTTTGTATTAAGCCCAAGACAAGGCTTGAGAACTTCTAAGAAGCTGACGGGTCCTTGTACAACGCCCAAGAGGAGGCGGGGATGCTTTTAGGAAGCCTGTGGGTCCCCAAACCCCGAGAAATTCAAGACATGCTATTCACCGAGAATAGATCAAGCCAGGAAAGTCTGAGAATTTGGAAGAAACTCAAGAGATGCCATTCACGGAGAAAAGATCATCTCTGGGGAGTTAGAGTTTCTTTGACAATGTCTAAGGGTGACAGTCTGAGAAAGGGTTCACCGAGAATGCTGCCTTTCACGTCTTCATATTGTTTAACCCCAAGAGGAGGGAAGTCTGTATCTGGAAATCCTACGGGGATCTAGTTTTGTTTGTATTTAAGAGTGACCAACAGGGCTTTACCTAGTGCTACACGTAGTTGCCGGGGAAAACTCTAAATAACTATACTAGTATTACACAGTGGATATTGGACAAGTATATAAAAGTTTATGAAAGAAGACTTATAGCGAAACAACCCCACAATATAGTTATATATGAAAGCGGTAAATGAAAGCAGATAAACACTTACCCGTTGTAGAGCTTTCATGCTGTTTGGTTAGTTGTTCAACAAAGAAAGCTTTGATAACAATATTATATTCAAAGTCAAAGGAGAAAGTGCTTTGAAATGTTAGTTGGGGCTTACAGCTCAAGGAGGGGCCCAAGTTTTAATGAAGATCGCACCACTGTTTTGTAAACTGTACAGAGGGACTTATACAATAAGTGAGGCCCAAATTAGTTTTATGTGCAAAGGGGATGGATCTTACACTCTATTAGAGGCCCAAAGAGTTCTTTTTAAAGAGAAGAGATGGGGCTTATAACACGAGGGGAGGCCCAAAAAGTTTTTAAATGGCGATCGCGCTGAGATTTTTGAAATCACAATGGGTCTTATACAATAACTGAGGCCCAAAATTGGTTTGGTTTCAAAAAGGATTGGGTCTTACACTCTATTAGAGGCCCAAAGAGTTATTTTTGTACAAGAGACGGGGCTTACAACTCAAGGAGAGGCTCACGAAGTTTTTTGAAAAATGGCGATCGCGCCAGGATTTTTGAAAATGTGTTGGGACTTATACAATGACTGAGGCCCAAACTATTTTGGTTTCAAAGTAGGATTGGGTCTTACACTCTAATAGAGGCCCAAAGAGTTTGAAAAAAGATTTGTGAGAGGGAAAATCAAAGAAACCCTAATTTTGTTTTTCTTTAAAAGTAAATATTTAAAGAAAATCAATAAAAATGATAAAAATTCCAAATAGATTTGAATAAACCACTTGTGATATTTGTTTAAGGTTTGAAAAATGAGGTTTTAATCACAAGATGATTTAGAACTCATTTGGTTTTGATTTTCAAAATAAATATTCACTTTTAAATGTTTAAAAATAATTAAAAATGAATTTATTCACAAAAATACCAACAATATTAAATAAATAATATAAATTTGATTTTTTTTTGTGGAATAAAATATTTCAATATTTTTTGTGATTTGTTGCAAAAAGAACCAATAAAAAATAATTAAAATTGAGGAAGTTATTAATTTTTCAAATCATTAAGAAATAATATGAAAAATAGTAAAAAAAAAAGTGGAAAAAATAGCAAAAAGAGGGTCTGGGGCGAGGGGGATTCGAACCCCAGACCTCTTGTGTACAACATGTGCGCCTTACCACTGTGGTGGTGATACATCCGTGTATTGAAACACAACCACAAATATACAAGGCTTGCCTTGTTTTTGGCCTGGCCCAAGGCAAGGCAAGGCAAGATTTTGGCTAGAAACGTGAAGGCCATAACTTTCTCATTTCTCCATGGATGGAGGTAAAATTTATATGCATCTGACCTAGAATTTCCTAAGGAATCCAATGGTGGTGGTGGTTTTCCCAGAAAACAAATCCTCCTCAAAACCTGATAGTGGTTTTGAATTAGGCCATGTTATGCATTTTCTGTGCTACCTCTTGGTACAGGTATGAATTACATGATAAATTGGTGCAAACACAACACATATAACATGTATAAGAGATGCATGATCAGTGGACTTCAAAGCAAGGCATATTTCAGAGAGTTCAAGTTGTGATGCTTACCTCTCTTGGATCTTTTTGGGCAATCTGCCAAGTGCTTTGTTCCTGAAATGTTTTGATGCTTTGAACACTCTCAAATGATCCCTTAGAAGCTTTTAGGATGATTGGAACCAGCTGGAAACCTCATGAATGGAAACTGGCCCTTTCTTGCAAAAGGGGCAAAAGTGGCCAAAATAGCAACTCTCTCAAATGGTGTTCCAGATGTGTGAAACCATTTGGGATAGTTCAAGGATGATATTTGGAGTGTGTTTAAGGTTTTATCTAGTTTGGAAAGTGACTGAATCAAGACATGGCTTGAAAAATGCAAAAAGGCCCTATTTTGAGGTTTTGAGATGGGACTTTGTGATTTTGGTGTTACAGGTCACTTGTGAGAGTTTGGACAGCTTAGGTATGACATATTGGATGTGTTTGGATCATGAGCTGTGATGGAATTGCTCTCTAACTCAAAAACTCAGAGTTACCTTGCTAAAGAAGGCATTTTTGCCTAGAGAAAGAGATTTTGAGGAAAGCAAGTGTTGTAGTACTTTGGTGTACTTAAACTGAGCACAAATGAGCTTTATTTATAGTAGAGCAAGTTTGTTTTGGCTGAAATAGTGAATGGCAACTGCTGCAGAGGTTTGGCCAATGTTAATCAATGGGAATCCAAGTCTCCTCTAGCCATTGACTAGAGGTTAGAGCACAGGCTACTGGTTCCCTTGGTCTTGGATAAGTCTTGACTGAATTCAGTTGGAAATGGCTCAGTCCATGCCACCTTGGTGCATCTATTAAATGCTCCAAACCAAAATTGGAGTCTTGTCCCCTCTTTAGGCATTTCTAGGTTTGGCATGCTACTTTTGGTTCCAAGGACTTGGGAGGCTGATGGATCAGTGTTTGTCCCTCCTTGGTCCCCCTTGAGGTGTTCAGATGGATAGATTTGCTCGCCCTATGCAAAATTTGATCAAATCGAGCAAAATCCCTAAATCTGCCTTGCCATGACAGTTTGCAGCAAGGTATATTGGCATGGTCATATCTCATGGCTTAAGTGGAGTTTCATGGAGTTCTTGGCCATTTTGGAAAGCCCTCATATGATACAACATGTGTGTGATCATAGTTGGTCTTGATACCTTTTGGATCCAAGTGAAAAGCCCCCCTACTTTTGAAAAAAAAAGCAAGACAGATTCTGACTTAGTGAAAATTTCACTAAGTGTTGGAAAAAGTGGCATTTCATGTTTTCAGCCATTTTGATCATTCCATAACACAAAATCCATGATGAATTGGAATGAGGTGTAGTTGAATCTTTTGTAGAGGGACATGAGAGCTACAAATCCAGCTTTGAATGGGGGAAAATGTCCTTGTGGTTTAGGAGTTATGATCCTCCAAAGTTAGTACCCTAGCCACTTTGTTCCATAACTTAGAAAATTTCTAAGTTTTTTATGGTTACCCCTTTTACAAGTTATCCCACTTTTCTTGATTTTTCTTGATGAATGATGATTCCAATCACACACTAACATCATTTTAGGGTTAAAGAACCATAATTGTGAAAAATCTCAAAAAGTCAAAGTTGACTTTTGTGCACAGTTGACTTTTTGTCAGATGAATTCCAAACTGTGCGATCCTCTATGAAATCAAGTCCTTGACCTAAATCAAACTTGATGGATTGATTTCATAGGTGTTGTAGGGTGTATTGAATCATGTCCCAAGGTTTTGGAGCATGTCTTGGTCAAAAGTCAAAGGCACAGTTGACTTTTTCCTCAAAACCCTAATTGTAGTTCTGATGGATCATTGTTGTAAATGGATCAATGTGGTTTATTAGAGACCCTCAAATCATGTCTTGAGGTCTTGGCTCATGTTTTGTCCCAAAAGTCAACTTAGGGGTGAATTAGGTCAAGAAACCCTAATTCCTGATTTGTGGTAAATGCATCCCCTGAGGTAAAATTGACTTGATGATTGGTTCCATGAGGTCCCTTGGAGTATCTTGGGTTATGCTTTGAAGCATTGGCTCATGCCCAGAGGAAAATTTCCATCTGGAGGCCTTGGTCAACCAAAACCCTAATTTGGTGATACAGTCGATTTTGAGGCTTAATCCACTTAGAATGCTGCAACCTTGTGCTTGATCCTTAATGTGGGAGTCCTCTTGATCCATTGTGGATGTTTGAGAGGTTAGACAAGTTGAAGATCATGTCATTTCTTGATTGATCTTTTGTCTAAGACTCTTAGAGGGCTTGAAACCTTAAGTTGATTGTGGTGAATGCTCAAACATCTCTGAGGAGATTGATGAGGTATGATGGTTCCTCCATACTGTGATGATGATTTGCACAATGATGGGAAATCTTAGTGGTCAAAATTTGGGGTATGACAAATGCCCCTATTCAATCTTCTTGGACCCGAAGGTGTGAATGGTGAAGGTATTCGGGCATTCGGGGTGCAAGCGGATTAAATATCGGAATACCCGGAATTTTGATGGTGGTTATGAATGGCAGTTTGCTCATCCATCTTCTTTTGCTAAGCGATGATGCTTAGAAAAGGTAAAAACTTCCCCTCGATCCTGGTTTTTCAGCCACGGAACTGGTCTCAGTTTCTTTTGTAATAAACTTCCCCTCGATCTCGGATACCTACCAAGGAACTGGCCTCAGTTTCTTAAATAAACTTCCCTTCAATCCTGGTTTCCTACCAAGGAACTGGTCTAAGTTTCTGAAATAAACTTCCCCTCGATCCTGGTTTCCTACCAAGGAACTGGTCTAAGTTTCTGAAATAAACTTCCCCTCGATCCTGGTTTCCTACCAAGGAACTGGTCTCAGTTTCTGAATTAAACTTCCCCTCGATCCTGGTTTCCTACCAAGGAATTGGTCTAAGTTTCTGTTGTTAATAAACTTTCCTGACAAGGGATGCTATGTGTAACGATTTTCCTCAAACTTCTCGCCGAATTTTCCTGGGGAGATGCCATTTGATAGAAAAAAATTTGATGTCAGACTTGCTGGGGAACCCAGTCGTCTGAGTTGTAGAGGTGTGCAAACTTCTCTGTTTTGGAGATGCCATTTACCGACTCTATCGAGGGAAAACGAGTCTCTTGAGAGGCTGCTTTCGCTTGGGGTATTACATCATACTTTTCTCGGGATCTTCTCAGAGAAATACCATATGATGTGATCCAATTTTGAGGTGCTGATGACTTTTTCGTCAGCGGATTTTTTGGAGAAAAAAGGCTGTATTACCGACTCCTTGATTAAGAGGCTTTCTCTGGGGATTTTCCTTAATACGGGAAAGCGAAAATATCATCTTCAATGGCGAAGAGTGACTTTTGTCAAACATTTTCTAGTCTTTTAGAGGTTCAAGTAATCAAAGTGGCCGAGGACCAACTCTAATCCAGAAATAAACTGGAGGAGAGAGATAGTTCAGATGCAACATTTCCTGACGAGGAAAGAACTGACAACTCGATTGAGAGGACGGTTATCACCGTGGGATAAGACCGACTAAAGAGAAAGTGATGCAATATGAATATGAATGTAAATCAATAATGCGTGATGTATGTATGTATATGCTGACAAAACTAACGCGACATACAAACAAACGGATGAACACGACGGGATACTCGGCCACTGCGGGGGACGAAGAGGTATCGTTGGTCCAAAAGTAGCAATTCTGCCTTGCTTAGGAGAGATAGTCCCTGTTGGGAGCTATGTTGGTCGGGCTTAGGAGGTAAGAACTCTGCCGGGGGTACCAGATGGGAAAGTCGCATCTGATACAACTGATCCTTCAATCAGGTGCACTGGTTTAGAAGGAGTATTTTGATTATGTACTTTGAAGCTCGATTACTTCTGGAGAAGCGAGCGACGTTCTTTCAATGTTCAACAGTCAAAAGAAATGCCATCTTTATTTTTAAAAGCAGAGAAGTTTTAACAAGTAAATTCATTTTTGTTTCGTTTCAAGAATCGTTAATCATGTTAAAACGTTGTTCTGTAAAGCTAAACAAATAAGAATTGCAAGCAAAAGCACAAGGGCTCAAATTTTATTGATAGGATGGAAATCAGTCAAGCGCGTGATTCCATGGAGTATTTACAAAGTTAGAAAATGGTAATTTAAGGGAAAAGGGCAACATTGAAACATAACGACCACTATCCTTCTACCAACTTTGAATTCTGGACATCCTGAGCTTCTGTCAAAGATGACCCTGATTGGAGTTTTTCTTCTGATGGATGGCATTACTGCTGAGGAGTTAAACTGATCAGACGTAGTTATTTGCCATTAATCCCTAACTTTTACCTGGATTGTACTTTGAGATTTCCAACCCACCGGGATGATTTTTTATTATGTCTCTAATTTTTGCCTGGACCGCCCTTTCGGGTTTTCAATCCACCGAGACGTTTTTTTTTGTTTAGGAGAAGTATTTCTTGACTACGTCAACATTTGTGGGGTAGGCAAATTCCTCTCCATCCATGGTTGCAAGTCTCAAGGCGCCGCCTGAGAAAACTTTCTTGACCACATAAGGGCCGTCATAATTCGGAGTCTATTTGCCCCGAGAGTCAGTGAGAAATGATTGTATCTTCTTGAGCACAAGGTCTCCTTTTCTGAAGATGCGAGGTCAGACCTTATTATCAAACGCCTTCTTCATTCTCTGTTGATACAACTGACCATGGCATGGAGCCGTTATTCACATTTCTTCGATCAGATTTAGTTCATCGTGTCGACTTTGACACCATTCAGCCTCTTTTAGCTTAGCTTCCATCAATACCTTGATTGATGGGATCTCTACTTCTATGGGGAGCACTGCTTCCATGCTATATACTAGAGAGAAAGGGGTTGCCCCTGTTGAAGTGCGGACAGATGTGCGATAACCGTGAAGAGCAAAGGGTAGCATCTCATGCCAGTCTTTGTAGGTTACAACCATCTTCTGAACAATCTTTTTGATGTTCTTGTTAGCCGCTTCTACCGCTCCATTCATATTGGGTCGGTAGGGAGATGAGTTATGGTGTTTGATCTTGAACTCATCACACAACTCTTTCATCATCTTATTATTCAAGTTAGATCCATTATCAGTAATGATCTGGCTAGGAACACCATAACGGCAGATGAGATTGTTTTTTATAAAGCGGACCACGACTTGTCGGGTTACATTGGCGTATGACGCTGCTTCGACCCACTTGGTGAAATAGTCAATGGCTACCAAGATGAACCGATGTCCGTTTAAAACCTTGGGTTCGATCATGCCAATCATGTCGATTCCCCATATGGAAAAAGGCCATGGGGAAGAAAGAACTTTGAGATGCGTTGGCGGTACATGGATTTTGTCTGAGTATATCTGACACTTGTGACACTTCCTCATGTACTTGTAGTAGTCGGATTCCATGGTCAACCAGTAGCACCCTGCTCTTAGAATTTTTCTCGCCATTCTGTGTCTGTTGGCATGAGTGCCAAAGGATCCTTCGTGAATTTCTTTTATCAGCATATCTATTCTGGTCTGTCTACGCATCGGAGCAAGACCATATCAAAGTTTCTCTTATAGAGTGTATCACCTCTCTGAAAGAAGCTGACTGCTAGTTTTCTGAGGGTTTTTCTATCCTTTCTGGATGCCCCAGGTGAGTACTCTTGTTTTTTAAGGAAGCATTTGATATCGTGATACCAAGGTTTGTCGTCTATGACTGCTTCAATCGTGAAGATGTAAGCGGGCCTTTCAAGGCGTATTATGTCGATCTTAGGTACGTCATTCCATTGATCTACACTAATCATGGAAGAGAGAATGGCTAATGCATCAGCCATGTGATTCTCCTCACGAGGGATATGATGAAACTCGATTCGGTTGAAGAAGGGTAACAACCTTCTTGCATAATCTTTGTAAGGAATCAATCCTGATTGGTATGTGTTCCAATCTCCTTTGATCTGATTGATAACCAGGGCTGAGTTGCCATATACATCCAAGTTCTTGATCCTTAAGTCAATTGCTTCTTCGAGACCCATGATACAAGCTTCGTATTCGACCTCGTTGTTGGTACACTTGAATGTCAGTCGGGCGGTGAAAGGAATGTGGGTACACTGAGGTGTTATGATGATTGCCCCAATTCCATTTCCATAATGATTGACAGCTCCGTCAAATATTAGTCCCCATTGGGAACCTGGTTCAGGCCCTTCACTGGGTAGCGGTTCATCGCAATCTTTCATCTTTAAATACATGACATCTTCGTCTGTGAAGTCAAACCCGACTGATTCTTGATCGTCAATCGGTTGATGAGCCAAATGATCGGCTAAAATACTTCCCTTAACGGCTTTCTGAGTGTGGTATTCGATGTCGTATTCTGATAACAACATCTGCCAACGGACAATCCTTCCCGTGAGAGTAGGTTTTTCAAAGACATACTTGATTGGATCCATTTCAGATATTAACCAAGTAGTGTGATGAATCATGTACTGGCGCAGACGTTTGGCTGCCTAAGCCAGAGCACAGCAAGTTTTCTCAAGCATAGTGTACCGAGTCTCGCAGTCGGTGAATTTCTTGCTCAGATAGTATATGGCAGACTCTTCTCTTTTGGTTTCATCTTGTTGGCCAAGTACACAACCCATTGAGTCTTCCAAAACTGTTAAGTAAATGATTAGGGGCCTTCCCTCCACTGGAGGTGACAGGATAGGTGGATTCAACAAATATTCCTTGATACTGTCGAAGGCGGTTTGACAGTCTTCTGTCCAAACACAGTCCTGATTCTTTTTGAGTAATCTGAAGATCAGGGCGCATGTTGCGGTCATGAGGAATATGAATCTGGAAATGTAGTTCAAACGTCCCAAGAATCCCTTGACTTATTTTTCAGTCTTGTGAGAAGGCATTTCTTGAATGGCCTTGACCTTGTCAGGATAAACCTCAATTCCTTTCTGGCTGACGATGAACCCTAAGAGTTTCCCTGAACGGACACCGAAGGTGCATTTGTTGGGATTCAAGCGGAGTTTGTACTTTCTCAGCTGCTCGAATAGTTTTGATAGATGGGTCACATGCTCCTCCTCTGTTCTAGATTTGGCAATCATATCATCGACATATACCTCGATTTCTTTGTGTATCATGTCATGAAATAGAGTAGTCATGGCCCTTTGATAGGTTGCCCCGACATTCTTCAAACCGAATGGCATTACCTTGTAACAAAAAGTCCCCCATGGGGTGATGAAGGAAGTCTTCTCCATGTCTTTCGGCGCCATTTTTATTTGATTATAGCCCGAGAATCCATCCATGAAGGAGAAGACTTTGAACTTTGCTGTACTGTCAACCAGCATGTCAATGTGTGGTAACGGAAAGTCGTCCTTTGGACTAGCCTTGTTTAGATCTCTGTAATCCACACACATTCTAACATTTCTGTCCTTTTTCGGAACTGGTACTATGTTGGCTAACCATTGAGGATATTCTGATGTGGCGAGGAAACCCGCGTCAATCTGTTTCTGCACTTCCTCTTTGATTTTTATGGCCATGTCCGGGTGAGTCCGCCTCAACCTTTGTTTTACTGGCGGACATTCTGACCTTAACGGTAGATGATGTTCCATGATGCTGGTATCCAACCCTGGCATGTCCTGATAGGACCAAGCGAATACATCGGGAAACTCTTTGAGAAGCTTTGTCAAACTTTCTTTGACAGCTGAACTGAGCAGTGTCCCAATCCTGACTTCTTTTCTCTCTTCCTCTGAACCCAAGTTGACCGTTTCCAATGGCTCTCTGTGAGGTTTAATGGACCTTTCCTCTTGTCTGAGTAGCCGGGAGATCTCTTCTGGAATTTCCTCGTTATCCCCTTCTTCAGCCTCGAATACCGGGACTTCAAAGTTGGGAGAAGGCATCAGATTGTATGCTAGAATTAACCCAAAACTTTGAGAATTCCGAATTAATCTTGACGAACAAGATTTAATCAACCAATTGAAATCCCTTGTTCTTCACTCTTAACTTGAGTGAATCAATCAAACCTTAATTGCAAGAATGATTTTGCACAACAATTATTAATAAAAAAAGAAAGAAAGAAAACTGAATAAGAAAGAAGATTAGGGTTTAACAAAATAAGGGAAGAGGAGAATGATTTCTACAGAGTAACTCTCTGCTCTCAAACTGAGAAAAAATATTATTCAATTATCTAAATGCACTTTCTGTTGTGTGTAACAATAGTATTCTCTATTCTTCTTTCTCAAAATAGGGGTTACTCTCTGTAACACGGTGGGAGAACTGACTTTTTTTTTGTTTTGTTTTCGCAAAACATGTTGCGGTTAGCAAGAGTCGCCACCGACTTTTCTTTTATCCAATAAGGAAAGGCTGAAAAGAACAGGAAAGACCTTGATAGATTTTGAGTTCGGGGGGTAAGTTATACAAAGGGAAGGTATTAGCACCCTTTGTATCCATGGTTATCCAGGGGCTCTTAAATGCTTAGCTCACCTTTTTTACTTACTTTTTGAATGTGTGTGAACGTTTTTTGAAAATATTTTGTAAAAGTTTGACTTTGCAATAATTCGTGTAAGAATGTATACAAAGTGTTTGTTTTTTTTTTTTTGAAAATATTTTTGGAAAAGTGAAATATGAAAAGTATTTGTTTTTGAGTTGTGAGCAAACATTTAAAAGTTACTTACCCCTAATTTGTAAGGTCTTTCTTGTAATTATCATTTTCCTTGAGGGATAGTACTATCCATACCATTAATGGGTAGGTAGTACTGTCTATTGGATGTTGAGGGACAGCGAAGGGTCATCGAATGGTCATAGAAGGAAACATGTAAGGATACCTTAACAATGTGAAGGGACTATCATCATTTTTCCATAGGGTCGTCGAGGGACAAGATTATTTTTTTGTAGGCAGCTCGAAGGGTCATCGAGGGACTATGATCTTTATATCGAAGGGACTATGATGATATTATTCGTAAGCGCCTTTTACTAAAATACCCCTACTTTCGAGGGACATGACCGTTTTAATCGTAAGGCAACAGAGAGAGGCTACTCTAGAGGTGAATATGTGCAATGTGTGTTGATTCAATTATATTATCTTGAATTATAGGTTATTCTAACGTTTGATTTTAGATCTTGCCATACATGCCTATTTATCTAGCAAATAAAATATAAGTGCGAAAAATAAATACCTACACTATTACATGGCTTATGGGCAGTTACATGATATAATCGTGCGAGAATATAACATAGACTATTACAAGGCTTATGGACAGTTACATAATATAATCGTGCGAGAAATGTAAACTACACTATTACAAGGCTTATGAACAGTTACATAATATAATCGTACAAGAAATGTAAACTACACTATTACAATTTATGCACAAACCTATACATTTATTCTAAGAAAATAAATGATAAACGAAAAGAAACTACATATTAAAAATCAAGTTAAATGTCCTAAATATCTAAGTCAATATTCGTTTTTTTTTTTGTTTTTGAGAAGTAATTTTAAAATAATTAAACCTAATTTCTAATTCATTTGTACAAAAATTAATTAATTATAAGCCTAAGTCTAAAAAATTAATTTTAATAAAAATAATCTAAATCTAAAAATATGATTGCATAACCTAAACTATATTTTTTATTCTTTTAACGGTTTTATGATTTTCTTTTTATTGTTTTAGTTTTAGAAAAGAAATAAATTAATTAATTGAAATATGATAAAAGAAAGGGATTAGAAAATGGTTAAAAGGAAATTGCATGGGGTGGGAATCGAACCTTCAGGATAAGTATTTAATCCTTGTATGGATTGAGAATGATTGGAAATGGAGTTTTGAATTTTCACCTCTTTTTTTTTTCAAGAATTTGTGATTTGGAAGCCTTCCTTTGTGAAGCCTCTTGCCCCTTTTCTCTTGTGTTTGAGCCTTGTATTTATAGGAGAGACATGGTAGACAAAGAATCATTGAAGAGTTAGGATCAAGGAACATGTTTCCAACCATTTTAATTTTTTGAAAACCATGTTTCCTTCATTCTCTCCCACGGTTTTATTTGGGTTTTGATGGCCTTGAATGACATGTTTTAACCTTCTAGAAACTCCAAAAAGGATCCATGTGCCCGCCATTATTTGATTTATTTTGTTTTATTTAATTTTGTTTATTTCTTTGATACCAAAGTGAACTTTGAGGTCCTTGAATATGTCATAAACATGATTCAACCTTAAAAGATAGGCCCATTGGTCCAAAAGCTCAAAAATGTTCAATGTAGGTTTCATGCGTTTCTCAAATTTTGCTCAACTTGCACCAATCGTAACTCTCTCGATTTTTGTCATATGAAGGTGATCCTGGACTTTTTGGAACCCTCAAGATGTCCCCTACAACTTTCGTGTTGATCACTTTTTCATTTGAAGTCTTTATTTTTGTGTAAATTGCTTTGACGAAAAAAGTGTCTTTTTGTTGACTTTCAAAATGACCTGTAAAGTTTTGGTCCATATCCCTCAAACGAGGCATTTTTGATCTTGAGCTTAGGGAGACAAAGTTGTAGAGAATTGAATTTCCTTCAAAATGAGCTTTGGTTGAGGAATTTCTGATGAAGTATGTGAAAGTTGTGCGTGGTCAAAGTTCAGTTGACTTTTCCTTAAGAAAACCATAATTTGGCAATTTTTGACTTCTGAGTAAATCTTGATTTTCTTGAGGAATCATGATCAACCCTTGATCAAATTATGAATGGGACTTCAAAATCTTGATGTTGGCAAGAAATGATGACGTTTGACTGTAAATTGGTCAAAGTTGACTTTTGGTCCAATACAATCGACTGTTGATCATTTGAGCAATTGACTGAGCAAACTTGTGAAGCAAGGCTTGAGACTTGACATGAGGATACCCTAGAGCACATAGAGAACCATGAAGTCCATATGAGGTATTGAGAGCTCAATTCCTTTTGAGAAAAAATAAAACCCTAGTTGTAGGTTGATTGTTTAGGAGGAGAGCTTGTATGGTAAATCCTTGAGTAGTCTTGAGCTTTTGAGACTCCTAGGAGTGTGAGGAAGCTTCTTGAATCAATTTGTCTCAAATATGTGAGGGAAAATTTTGGGGTGCAACAGCTGCCCCTGTTCAATTTTCTTAAACCTGAAGAGTTAGATTGGTGCATCCGCCATTCGTGATCTGAAGGTGGAAGAGGATTGAACACTTAAGTGCCCAGAAATTTGCGCTCACGGGTGCACGAAGTAACGCTGTTGGTTGATTGTATTGCTTAAATGGGCTTAAAGATGCCATTCGGAAAGATGACAGGATGGAGATGGGCTTATAGATGCCATCCAAAGTAACTATTGACAGAAGTATCAGAAGGAGTCTAGGTTTGACTGTATCTGAGGAGTATACTAGAATGAGTCTGTGTCCAACTGTATCTAGCAGATGTGATGGGGAATGTCAGAATGAATCTATGCCTTGATTATATCTGAGGATGTATTAGAATGAGTATCAGAATGAAATCTATATCTAGATCGTATCTGAACCGTATCTGGAAAATATACTTGACCATCTCTGAACTGAATCTGGAACATATTCTGGAATAAGTTTCAGAATTAAATCTTCGTCTCGATCATCTCTGAACCTTTTTTTTTTGGAAAATCTTCTGGGATAAGTGTCAGAATTAAATCTCTGTCTTGATTATCTTTAATCTGTTGGAGTATTAGAATTAAATCTCTGGGTTGATTATCTCTGAGCTGTTGAAGTATCAGAATTAAATCTCTGGGTTGATTATCTTTGAACTGTTTAAGTGTCAGAATTAAATCATCTGTCTTGATTATCTCTGAACTGTTGAAGTATCAAAATTAAATCATCTGTCTTAATTATTTCTGAACTGTTGGAGTATTAGAATGAAATATCTGGGTTGATTATCTCTGAATTGTTTAAGTATCAGAATTAAATCTCTGGGTTGATTATCTCTGAACTATTTAAGTGTCAGAATTAAATCACATGTCTTGATTATTTCTGAACTGTTGAAGTATCAGAATTAAATCTGTCTTTGAATCAGTGTCAGAATTAAATCATTGTCTCGATTATCTCTGCACCATATCTAGAAGATGATAATGTTTGTCTGATTGTGAACTCACCTGAAAAAGGCAAAGTTAGTTTTATGCAATGTCATGATGTATGTAATGCATTGCGTAATGATGCTCTCAAGATAAATGAGAATGTTATATGTTTTGTATGTATATGCTATGATATTTTGTACATGATACATGGATGTCAATGTTGCTGACGATAGAGGTGGCTTTGAATAGTAACGTCTGGCTGGGGAAAATAAATCCCTTTCTGTTGCTCGGAATAAAGAATATCATTCTTCATCTTTTTTTTGGAACGACTGTACTGGGAATTCCCGCTTTTCTGTTTGGGAATACTCCGCTGGGGATCTTCGCCTTCTGCTTGGGGATAAAAGCGTTCAAGGAGAGTTTGGCTGCATGTACCCTGACTGGGGATGAACGAGATGGATAATCCTCCAATACAATATCTGTCCAGGTTCCAGATATGAGCGTCAACTATGCTGGGGGAGAGAATTCTGTTGGTGAATTTATAGTGTTAGAGGAATAAACTCAGCTGGGGAATTGAATTCTGTATACTACAAAGAGGGAATAATCTCTGATGGAGATTAGAATTTTATAGGCTGCGCTGAGGAAATTTCTGCTGTATGCTGGAGAAATGATCAACTTCCTTATCTGCTAGGGGACCCATAGGGGAAGATGATCATGCCAAGCTATCCATCAAATATATGGAAGTGAACCGCTGGAAGATGCCCCAATTTCTGTCTGAGGGCATACTAATTCTGTCGAGGAATATATCCCTGTTGGGGATGAGCTTGTGAAGATAGCTCTATAAAGATAGTCCCATGGAGATTGCTCTGTGGAGATATTTCCACGAAACTGGCTCTATGGGGGTTCGTGGACATCTTGAACATTATCCCAACTCCTAGAGTCCTTAGTAAATGCTATTCCTGTTTTCACGTATATTTTTGGTAAACTTCAATCATATTCAAGTGCATATGTTCATTCAAAGTACCCATTGGACGTTTACGCAAACAAAACAGGGCAAGTAAAAACAATTTTGAATTTGAAAGTAGACTTGTATTGATTTTGAAATTGGCCTATAAACAGGCATTTTTGTACAAGGAGACAGAAATCCTAGTAAGAGGAAATTGTCGTAAAAATTGAAAAGGTACAAAGTGATAAACAAAGAAAAACAACTATGTGGAAATGATCCCATTGAGTTTCAACTCTGCTAATGCCACTATATCTTCAAGCATCTTATCCCTTGCTGTCGGAAGGAAGATGACTGAATTGATCTGCGTCGTTCGAACTTGATATTGATAACAAAACTAAGCTGGAAGCAGATAAGTGATCCAACGGGACATAGTCGTACGCTTTAATCCCTAACTTTTGCCTAGACCGCCTTTTCAGGTTTTCAGTCCACCGGGATACCCTTTTTTACCCAAGCCGCCTTTTCAGGTTTTTGACTTGCCGGGTGTACAGTTCTTTTGGTATATATATCCCTAATTTTTTCCTGAACCCTTTTGGTTCGCCAGGATGCCCTTATTTTTGCCTAGGCCAGTCAACCTAGCAGGTCTCTTTTTATCCGTAGTATCTTATGACTATGTCCGCATTCATAGGGTGCGGGAAATCTTCACCGTCCATAGTAGTAAGCATCATAGCGCCGCCAGAAAATATTTTCTTGATTACAAATAGACCTTCATATGTGGGAGTCCATTTGCCCCATGGGATCACCCTGTGGTAGTATGATACGCTTTATTACCAAATCACCGGCCTAGTACACTTGGTGCTTGTCTTTCTTGTTAAAGGCCTTGATCATACGCTTCTGATACATCTGGCCATGATAGATAGCCGCGAGCCTCTTCTCATCAATCAAATTTATCTGATCAAGTCGAGTCTGAACCCATTCGTCTTCGTCTAAGTCTGCATCTTTCATAATCCTTAGGGAAGGAATCTGAACTTCAACAGGTAAAACTGCCTCCATACCATAGACTAAAGAGAAAGGGGTTGACCCTGTTGAGGTACGTACTGAGGTGCGATAACCATGAAGAGCAAATAGTAACATCTCATGCCAATCTTTGTATGTCATCGTCATCTTTTGCAAGATCTTCTTAATATTCTTGTTGGCGGATTCCACTGCGCCATTCATCTTTGGTCGATATGGAGAAGAATTGTGATGCTTAATCTTGAACTGCGTGCAGAGTTCAGTGATCATAGTGTTGTTCAGATTAGTACCATTGTCTGTGATAATCCTTTCAGGGATGCCATACCGACAGATAAGATTATGCTTGATGAACCGAGCTACAACATTCTTGGTAACAGAAGCGAACGAGGCTGCTTCCACCCACTTCGTAAAGTAATCGATAGCAACAAGGATGAAACGATGTCCATTGGAAGCGGTAGGTTTAATCTCTCCTATCATATCAATGCCCCACATTGTAAAAGGCCAAGGAGCAGTCAGAACATTCAACAGAACCGGAGGTACATGTACTTTGTCAGCATAGATCTGGCACTTGTGACAAGTTCTGGAGTGATGATGGCAATCAGTTTCCATGGTAGACCAGTAATAACCTGCTCTCAAAATCTTCTTAGCCATTGTATTCCCACTGGAGTGAGTGCCAAAGATTCCGTCATGCATCTCTTCCATAATCTTTTCTGCTTCCTTCTTGTCTACACAGCGAAGCAAGGTTAAATCGTGGTTGCGTTTGTACAAAATTCCGTTACTCAGAAAGAACTTGGCAGAGAACCTCCTTAGAGACTTCTTGTCATTGATAGATGCCCCTTCAGGATATTCCTGAGTTTCAAGATATCTTTTCACTTCGTGGAACCAAGGTTTCTCTCCTACTCCATCAGTATCAACTTCATAACAGTATGCCGGCTCGTCTAGTCTGTCAATAGTAATCCTAGGAGCCTCGTTGTCCCATCTGAATTTGAACATAGAGGACATGGTGGCTAACGCGTCTGCCAACTGATTCTCTTCTCGTGGAATATGATCAAAAGTGATTTCTTCAAAGTATGGAATCAAAGTCAACACATGTTCTCGGTAAGGAATAAGATTTGGATACTTCGTGTCCCATTCTCCTTTAATCTGACTGATCACAAGGGCTAAGTCCCCATATACATTCAAGAATTTGACCCTCATATCAATGGCAGCTTTGATACCCATGATGCATGCTTCATATTCAGCCATATTGTTGGTACAGTCAAAGCAAAGTCTAGCAGTAAACGGCGTATGGCAACCCTTAGGAGAGATAATTACAGCACCAATACCATTTCCAAGTGCGTTAGAAGCTCCATCAAAAACCATAGTCCATCGGGATCCCAGTTCAGGTCCTTCATATGGTCCAGGTTCTTCATAATCAGTAACAAGCATAATATTCTCATCTGGGAACTCAAAATTCATAGACTGATAGTCATCCACTGCTTGATGAGCCAAATGATCAGCTAGTACACTTCCTTTGATTGCTTTCTGCGTAGTGTACTGGATGACGTATTCTGTCAAGACCATCTGCCATCTTGCTATTCGTCCAGAGAGAGCAGGTTTCTCAAATATGTATTTGATAGGATCCATCTTAGAGATCAATAAAGTGGTATGAGTCAACATATACTGTCTTAGTCGGCGAGCAGCCCATGCCAAAGCGCAACAAGTTTTCTCAAGCAGTGAATATCTTGTTTCACAGTCGATAAACTTTTTGCTAAGGTAGTATATTGCATGCTCTTTTCGACCAGACTCGTCATGTTGCCCCAACACACACCCCCATTGAATTCTCTAGCACTGTTAAGTACATGATTAGAGGTCTTCCTTCAACTGGTGGCATCAAAATCGGAGGTTCTTGGAGATACTCCTTGATCTTATCAAAAGCTATCTGGCATTTGTCGTTCCACTTCACTACTTGATCTTTCCTCAGTAATTTGAAGATTGGCTCACAAGTAGCGGTCAAATGGGAGATAAATCTGGCAATATAGTTCAAACGTCCCAAGAAACCTCTGACTTCCCTCTCAGTACAGGGAGCGGGCATATCTTGTATAGCTTTTACCTTTGCAGGGTCGACTTCAATACCTTTACCACTGACGACGAAACCCAAAAGTTTACCGGATCTAACCCCAAAGGTACATTTTTTTGGATTCAATCTCAACTTGTACTTCTTCAACCTCTCAAACAGCTTGTATAGGTGGTCAAAGTGCTCTTCTTCATTCCGAGACTTGGCTATCATATCATCAACGTATACCTCTATCTCGTGATGGATCATATCATGGAATAAAGCAACCATAGCGCGCTGGTATGTTGCCCCTGCGTTCTTCAAACCAAATGGCATTACCTTGTAACAAAAGGTGCCCCACTGTGTAACGAACGTAGTCTTCTCCATGTCTTCAGGTGCCATCTTGATTTGATTATAACCTGAGAAACCATCCATGAATGAGAATACCTTGTGCTGAGTAGTGTTGTCTACCAGAACATCAATATGTGGGAGAGGAAAGTCATCTTTGGGGCTTGCCCTATTCAGATCCCTGTAGTCCACACACATACGAACTTTACCATCCTTCTTAGGCACTGGTACCACATTTGCAACCCACTGAGGATATGATGTGACAGCTAGAAAACCTGCATTGAACTACTTCATAACCTCGGCTTTGATCTTTTCAGACATCTCAGGGCGCATACGACGAACCTTCTACTTTATCGGAGGACAACCTTCCTTTATCGGTAAACGGTGAACCACAATATCGGTATCAAGTCCTGGCATATCTTCATAAGACCAAGCAAAAATCTCAGCATAATCACGTAGCATCTGAATCAGTCTTTTCTTGACACGGTCTTCTAATCCAGCACCTATCTTGATTTCTTTCTTATCCTCCTCAGAACCTAGATTTATGACCTTGACTGGCTCTTCGTGCGGTTGTATGGTCTTTTCTTCTTGCTCTAATAGTCTAGCAAGCTATCTAGGCACTTCACAATCTTCCTCACCTTCGTCCTCGGCTTGGTAGATCGGATTTTCGAAGTCATAATTGACAATAGCAGAACCGTTATCAATGGGATCCAGAGCGGATGTGGATTTGCAGTTTGTTGCGTGGGTGTGTGTAAGAACACGTAGCTATTTTGATGAAGATAAAGTAAAAGAAAAGACAAAGAGCGCAAAATTTGAATGCAAAACGTCCATTGATTTATTGAATTAAAATATGCGATGAAATGACAACCCTAACAAATGGGCCATTGTGCCCCAGGCAAGGCATAAGGCTTAAAAGTTTTATTGTTCAAATTACAAAACCAAACTTCAAAAATAAGAAAAACAGAAAATAGCATTTACTCTTGACTAAAGGAGATAGGAATAATGTCTTCAGTCTTCCAATTGTTGAGCCCACTGCCAATGGTAGGAAAGATCCAACTGTCTAGGTCACAGTCATTATCAGCATCTTCCACAGCGTTGACCTGATCTTTATGAACTTCTTTGTTGGTGATACGAATAGCATGAGCACGACGTACAACCCTCTGAGCCTCTGAAGTGAAGCCCAAACCAAATTTGTCAGACTTGTAAGGAATGTCAGGAAGCTGACCCCAAATGGTACAACCACCTTCTTCAACCACAGCTTTAGCATCCTTTAGGGAAGCCATTGTAGGAGGCACTCTAGTAACCTTGGGAACAGTAGGAACTGGTTTAGCAATAGGAGCAGTCTGAGGAGCCAATTCAAATGTTTGACAAGGAGTCTCGAGAAATTTGCCATCCATCTCAACATACTTGAAAGTATTCAAATGACTAACCATGTACTCTTCTTCACCACAGACGGTGACAAACTTGCCTTTCGCGGGATACTTCAACTTCTGATGTAAGGTAGAAGTCACAGCGCCTGCCCCATGTATCCAAGGGCGCCCAAGCAAACAGGAATAGGCAGGACAAATATCCATTACATAGAAAGTAGAATCAAAGACTTGAGAACCCACTCTAATTGGGAGATCAACCTCTCCATGCACCATTCTCTTCGAACCATCAAAGGCTCTTACGACGACGTCACTAGGTTTCAGCACAACCCCTTCATAGTCGAGTTTGTCTAGAACAGCCTTTGGAAACACATTCAATGAGGAACCATTGTCCACTAATACATGAGATAGGGTAGTGCCCCTACACTCAATAGAGACGTGTAGGGCCTTATTGTGGTTCCTTCCGGCGGGAATCAGATCAGCATCAGAAAAGCCTAGACCATTATCAGTTGCCAGGCTAGCGACATAATTTTCAAGCTGGTCAACAGAGATTTCTTGCGACACGTGCGTAGATTTCAAAAACTTCACCAAAGCTTTAGCATGGGCCTCGGAGCACAACAACAGAGATAGCATAGAGATCTTGGAGGGGGTGTGACCCAACTGTTCAACAACATTGTAATCACTCTTACGGATCATTTTCAGCACTTCCTCCATTTCTTGCTTGGAGGAATCTTCGATAGCAGTTTCACCCGGGGCCTCCATCTGGGCAGGCTCAATCATTAGTTCTTTGCCTCGAGTCTCAGTAATTGGCTCGGAGGCAGAGATACGAATTGGAGTAGTAAGAGTCTTCGGAGAGATTTCTGGGGAGAAGATCCTTCCACTTCGGGTAACCTTACTAGTCCCAATGATATTGTCGACATCGGGATTAGTAACTTCAGCAGTTCCATCAGTCAAAGGCTCTTGCTTGACACCATGAATGTAAACATCAGCACCATAATTCCAAGGGATAGCCTTGCTAGAGGAATATGGAATCGGACCGGGCGTAGTAATAATCAGGGGAGCCACTCTAGGCTCAGAAGTAATCTTCACAGGACCTTTAGAGGTGATCCTCACTGGAGTTTTGGAATTAGTAACCACAGATACGTCCTCAAACTTCAGACCTCGGGACAAATTTTCACATAAGCTCTCCATAGAAGTAGTCTTCTCAAACAATATAGTACGGTCGTCCATCAAACGTTGAATGCCTTCTTTCAGCTTCACACAACCATTGGATTGAGATGCACAATAATAACAGTTTTCAACGCAGCCCGAAAATAAACTGGCTTGCAACAACTTCTTCTTAACAATTGATAGAGGAACAATCAATTCAACCATGGTAGAAACACAAGAACCATCGTCAATAGCATTAACGATCTTGTCATCATTCGGCATAGGAGCGGTAATCGCATTAGGAGTCTCAGGGGGATCAAACTCAATCTCCTTAGCGTCAATCATGTCTTGAATCTTGTTCTTCAGTGCCCAACAGCTGTTCGTATCATGTCCAGGACTATTAGAATGGTATGCACACCTTGCATTGGGATTATAGCTAGGAGCGGAAGTATTAGGATTTCTAGGAGGATCTCTCAAAGTAATTAATTCTACCTTCAACATATGCTGCAACGCCTGAGCCAATGACATGTTGATTTTTGTAAACTGTCTCCTGGGTGCATCCTACTTACGCTGACTACCCTGTTGTTGTTGTGGCACCGGTGCAGAGATCAGAACTGCCTCAACAGATTGGTTGCGGTCATTCTTATTACGACCCTTCTGGCCATACACAACATTAGACTCATTCTTCCCATTATGTGGCTTCTTTGTAGTGTTTGAAGATGTAGCCACTTGTATTTTACCACTTCGAATTCCACTTTCAACACGTTCTCCTGTCAATATCAGCTCGGTGAAATCGGATGACGAGCTTCCAAGTAGATGACTATAGAAAAGACTGGTTAGTGTGCTCATGAACATGTCAACCAACTCTCTGTCTGCTAAAGGTGGCTGAACCCTGCCTGCAAGATCTCTCCATTTCTGGGCGTACTCTTTGAAACTTTCATTAGGGCCCATGGACATGCTTTGGAGTTGCATTCGAGTTGGCGCTAAATCAAAGTTATATTGGTATTGTCGGTAGAAAGCTTCAGCCAAATCATTCCAGGTACGAATATTGGCACTCTCAAGTTGATAGTACCACTCCAGTTGAGCTCTAGACAAACTTTCTTGGAAAAAATGCATCCACAACTTTTTGTCAGTAGTACGTGGCCGAATCTTTCGGACATAAGATCTCAAATGCAGCTTCGGGCAAGACACACCGTCATATTGAGCAAGCGTAGGAATGACAACTCCTGAAACCAAGCCCAAGTCCTCAAAATCCAAACCAGGTACTTTCTGAACCTCCATGGCCATCAGACGTTCTTCAAGTAATTTGTATTTCTCATCACCAGGGGGATACTGATCATCCAGATAATCATCTTCCTTTTCAGAGTGTCCACCGGTGCCGTGGTTACTATTTTCCTCATGTTTGTCACTTTCATAGTTGTCATCCAGTTCATCATATTGGTCTACTGGGATCCCAATTTCCTTGACCTGTTTAGTCGGACCTTTGAATCTCCTCCCCATGTTGATGACCCCAGTTGATTTTCTTGCTTTCTTCTTCTTCTTGGTCAGAAGTGCTTTCAGTTCTTCTTGCCCATTGGACAAGTTCAGGATCAGCTCTTGGAACTGGGCGTTCTGGGTCTGGAGATCTTTGACGGTTTGCTCGAGAGCCATTTCTTCTGAAATAAACAGCGAGAAGATGAGAAACCTGTCTTAGAAACCTGTTATGCAATGATTATGAGATGTAGATGCATATGCAATGATTTCAAGGACTTTAGAGTTTATCTTTGCAAACAAACAGAAACAAAAGGAAAACTTTTATTAGTAAACTCAAAATTCCTTTTTTTTCTTTTATGTCTTTTGGGCTACAATGAAAGGAAATTTCAAAAAGCAAATTCAAAAATGCCTAAGACCTAGAACTCAAGACACAAGTCTCCCACAGGCGCTTCCTCTTTGTGCCGATGTAAGCATTGATGATCTGCTCCTCATGAAGTAATTTCGTCAAATCCAACACCTTCTCACTAGTATAGAACTGAGTCTCAAAGGTGTCCCTTTCTTCTTTCATCTGAACCCAGGACTTCTGCAGCTCTTCAAGATCGGTAGGCATATCTGGATGGAGAATGACTTGAGGAACATCTCCTTCAAACTCAGGTTCAACAATCACTGGTCTGACAGCTGGATATGGCATAATAAAATCTCGAGCACGAGTGCGCACCCATCTGAGGTAAGGCTCAAAAGGAATAGAGTTCTTCTGTCCCAAGGTCTTGCTTTCAATCTTATACACCTTATTCCACGCGTGTATAAACCTTTGATGGTAACCTTGAGGATCATCTTCATAATCAAACACAATACCCTGAATAAGCATATCATGAGGACCATCCCTTTGAGCATAACCAAATTGGCGCAAAGCTAGCGAAGGATTATAGGTGAAGCCTCCCCTAATGCCAAGGAGTGGCACATTAGGGAATTCCCCACAATGATCAATAAGAGTGAAGTCTTCAAGAGATCGGGCACACCAATAGATATCTGAATGGGAGAGTGACATTATCCTTCGAGACCACTGTAACATTTGTTCATTCTTCAACACTGACCGGGGAAGGTGTGAAATAAACCACCTGGATAGTAAGGGTACGCAACACATGAGAGTCCCTCGCTCCTTGATAGTACGAGTGTGAAGCGAGTGTAGAATATCTCCGAGCAAGGTAGGTACCGGGTTATGAGTCAGAAATATTTTGATAGCGTGCACGCCTATGAGTTGGTCTGGATTAGGGAACAACACCAACCCATAGATCAACAAAGGCAATACTTCCTCAAAAGCATGGTAACTCATAGCGCTTAGGAACAATTGAGCCTTCTCAATCAGGAACTTAGCAAGAAACCCCTTGACTTCACACCTTGTTTCCCAATTGGACACAATGTCTGACCTCTTCAGATGTAAAGCAGCTGCAATGACTTCAGGCTTTGGAACGTCTTCTAGACCGGTAAAAGGTGTCTGGTCGAGAATAGGTATTCCAAGTAGCTTAGAGAACTCCTCCATCGTGGGCACCAATTGGTAATCCGGGAAGGTGAGACAGTGGTGCTTAGTATCAAAGAACTGGAATAGGACTCTCATTATGTCTTCTTCAAAACCTGAGGTAACCAAGTTGAGTAGAAAACCATGCCTTTTGGTGAATCGAGAGCCATCGGGAACCTTTGAGACCAATTCTTTAAGCTGGGAAGGAACCCTTACAAAGTTGACTCGGATGAAATTTCTAGGAACGGAAGCCATGGCCTGCAACGACGAATAAAGATAAATTCCTTGGTACTTGAAATGGTTAGTGAAAATGATATGTTATGATGTTATGATGTCATGTACATGTTAATAGTAAAAAAGTAGCAAACATAAACAAGTCATACAAGATCCTTAGGTTTAAAGGCTTGCATGAAGTCCAGAGGTAAGTACCCTTCCCCACTGAGGTTTAGTTGGCTCAACCTGTCCTAGAATAGTAACCGGGTTCTAAAGGACTCATATCACAGATCTTTCTCGAAGGCTTTATTTTAGTGCGACACTCGAGTGGCCGACCAAAACATCCCGAAAGTCTGATCTCAATGAGTGTAGCCTCGAGTATCAACTAACTTCGGTCTAAATCCAAAGCCGGTCATCTCGCTACCTTCTAATGGCCAAAGATGAGTTAACTAGGATTCTAAAGACTGTGACCATCATATCAACCATATCGGTACATGCCGTACAGTCTCCATGATCTATTGTCACTTACCTAAGGAATCACTAGGTCCGGGTGTAGGACCTTTCACAAAAGTAACCCCAAAACAAAGCCCAATAGAAATAAAGCACATAAGTCAAACAATTTTAAGCAAGTGGTAAAGTGATCTAACTCTAAGGTAACCCCTCTTTTATTGTAATCCCCAGCAGAGTCGCCAGTTCTGTAACACGGTGGGAGAACTGGCTTTTTTTTTGTTTTGTTTTCGCAAAACATGTTGCGGTTAGCAAGAGTCGCCACCGAATTTTCTTTTATCCAATAAGGAAAGGCTGAAAAGAACAGGAAAGACCTTGATAGAATTTGAGTTCGGGGGGTAAGTTATACAAAGGGGAGGTATTAGCACCCTTTGTATCCATGGTTATCCACGGGCTCTTAAATGCTTAGCTCACCTTTTTTACTTACTTTTTGAGTGTGTGTGAACGTTTTTTGAAAATATTTTGTAAAAGTTTGACTTTGTAATAATTCGTGTAAGAATGTATACAAAGTGTTTTTTTTTTTGAAAATATTTTTGGAAAAGTGAAATATGAAAAGTATTTGTTTTTGAGTTATGAGCAAACATTTAAAAGTTACTTACCCCTAATTTGTAAGGTCTTTCTTGTACTTATCATTTTCCTTGAGAGATAGTACTATCCATACCATTAATGGGTAGGTAGTACTGTCTATTCGATATTGAGGGACAGCGAAGGGTCATCGAATGGTCATAGAAGGCAACATGTAAGGATACCTTAGCAATGTGAAGGGACTATCATCCTTTTTCCATAGGGTCGTCGAGGGACAAGATCATTTTTTTGTAGGCAGCTCGAAGGGTCATCGAAGGACTATGATCTTTATATCGAAGGGACTATGATGATATTATTCGTAAGCGTCTTTTGCTAAAATACCCCTACTTTCGAGGGATATGACCATTTTAATCGTAAGGCAACAGAGAGAGGCTACCCTAGAGGTGAATATGTGCAATGTGTGTTGATTCAATTATATTATCTTGAATTATAGGTTATTCTAACGTTTGATTTTAGATCTTGCCATACATGCCTATTTATCTAGCAAATAAAATATAAGTGCGAAAAATAAATACCTACACTATTACATGGCTTATGGGCAGTTACATGATATAATCGTGCGAGAATATAACATAGACTATTACAAGGCTTATGGACAGTTACATAATATAATCGTGCGAGAAATGTAAACTACACTATTACAAGGCTTATGAACAGTTACATAATATAATCGTACAAGAAATGTAAACTACACTATTACAATTTATGCACAAACCTATACATTTATTCTAAGAAAATAAATGATAAACGAAAAGCAATTACATATTAAAAATCAAGTTAAATGTCCTAAATATCTAAGTCAATATTCGTTTTTTTTTTTGAGAAATAATTTTAAAATAAATAAACCTAATTTCTAATTCATTTGTACAAAAATTAATTAATTATAAGCCTAAGTCTAAAAAATTAATTTTAATAAAAATAATCTAAGTCTAAAAAAATGATTACATAACCTAAACTATATTTTTTATTCTTTTAACGGTTTTAGGATTTTTTTTATTGTTTTAGTTTAATTGAAAAGAAATAAATAAATTAATTGAAATATGATAAAAGAAAGGGATTAGAAAATGGTTAAAAGGAAATTGCATGGGGTGGGAATCGAACCTTCAGGATGAGTATTTAATCCTTGGTTTGGATTGAGAATGATTGGAAATGGAGTTTTGAATTTTCACCTCTTTTTTTTTCAAGAATTTTGTGATTTGGAAGCCTTCCTTTGTGAAGCCTCTTGCCCCTTTTCTCTTGTGTTTGAGCCTTGTATTTATAGGAGAAACATGGTAGACAAAGAATCATTGAAGAGTTAGGATCAAGGAACATGTTTCCAACCATTTTAATTTTTTCAAAACCATGTTTCCTTCACTCTCTCCCACGGTTTTATTTGGGTTTTGATGGCCTTGAATGACATGTTTTAACCATCTAGAAACTCCAAAAAGGATCCATGTGCCCGCCATTATTTGATTTATTTTGTTTTATTTAATTTTGTTTATTTCTTTGAATAGAATCAAAATAAAATAAAATCAAAATCAAAATAATACCAAAGTGAACTTTGAAGTCCTTGAATATGTCATAAACATGATTCAACCTTAAAAGATACGCCCATTGGTCCAAAAGCTCAAAAATGTTCAATGTAGGTTTCATGCGTTTCTCAAATTTTACTCAACTTGCACCAATCGTAACTCTCTCAATTTTTGTCATATGAAGGTGATCTTGGACTTTTTGGAACCCTCAAGATGTCCCCTACAACTTTCGTGTTGATCACTTTTTCATTTGAAGTCTTTATTTTTGTGTAAATTGCTTTGACGAAAAAAGTGTCTTTTTGATGACTTTCAAAATGACCTGTAAAGTTTTGGTCCATATCCCTCAAACGAATCATTTTTAGCCTTGAGCTTAGAGAGACAAAGTTGTAGAAAATTGAATTTCCTTCAAAATGAGCTTTGGTTGAGGAATTTCTGATGAAGTATGTGAAAGTTGTGTGTGGTCAAAGTTCAGTTGACTTTTCCTTAAGAAAACCCTAATTTGGCAATTTTTGACTTCTGAGTAAATCTTGATTTTCTTGAGGAATCATGATCAACCCTTGATCAAATGATGATTGGGACTTCAAAATCTTGATGTTGGCAAGAAATGATGCCGTTTGACTGTAAATTGGTCAAAGTTGACTTTTGGTCCAATACAATCGACTGTTGATCATTTGAGCAATTGACTGAGCAAACTTGTGAAGCAAGGCTTGAGACTTGACATGAGGATACCCTAGAGCACATAGAGAACCATGAAGTCCATATGAGGTATTGAGAGCTCAATTCCTTTTGAGAAAAAATAAAACCCTAGTTGTAGGTTGATTGTTTAGGAGGAGAGCTTGTATGGTCAATCCTTGAGTAGTCTTGAGCTTTTGAGACTCCTAGGAGTGTGAGGAAGCTTCTTGAATCAATTTGTCTCAAAGATGTGAGGGCAAATTTTGGGGTGCAACACTCTCTCTAGTTATAATTGAGCTACCTTGCTCCCAAAGGTAAAGCTCAAAATTACAAAAGCCCAAAATTTCTATTTTGGTGTAAGTCGAAATCCTGTGTCAAGCAACCTACTTCGACATCTCACACAACTCGACACACACACACACACTAGGCTAATTTCGACACATCATTGTTTTTGTCGAGCTACACTTGCTTCAACACAAGGAATTACAATCTCAACAATTATGACATTTAATATGTCTTAAATGTTCTATTTACATATTAAAACATATTAGTTAGCAATAAGATAAGTTGGTCTTGGGTTGGTTTGTCATACGCGAGAACGAAGATTCCTTTTTAGTTAATTATTTTTCAAGGAGGAAAATATTGTGTCGTAGGTAGTTCTACTTAGGAATAATAAGATTACAAAAGATCGATGAGAGCTGCATTCCAGTATTGCATTTCTGAATTGATTCAAGTTTTATTATTTTATTTTGTTGTTCCTATTCCAATTCTTATCTCGATCGCCTTAGATAAACACCGTATCAGTAGTAAACGATAGATTGACCATTAGGTCTCTGTGGGTTCGACACTTTTTATACTACTCTGATACACTCCGTATACTTGTGGAAAACACACATCAGTGACTTGGGTAATAGTGATAATGTTGCTATATATCGCTTACTGTTTGTTATATTAAATATGAGATTTAATATAATTGCCAACGACAGGATTGATGAGAGATAGAATAAATAATAAACACCATAAGGTACAATGTACTTAAGAGAAATATAGAACATAGTAAGATACGATGAACTTAAGTGGAATATGGAATACGGTAAGGTATTATGGGCTTAAGAAAAATATAGTACACCATAAGGTATAATCCACTTAAGTGGGATTTTTTAGTTTGTAGCCCATGTAAGTGATTATATACATAGAACTCATGTGCAAAAGATTTTACATTTGATGAAATTTGGTTTGTGAAACCCTGACCATAATTTATCTCCTTCTCTCTCACTCAAAATCTTCATCTGCAGCAGCTAACACTGGGATTGAAGGAACATTATTTGTATGGACTGAGTAGAGGTGTGGTTCTTCATTCAATGCTCGTGATCATTCTTTTGATTCTGCATCAAAGGTGCTAAATTCCACAAGAGGTAATTATTCTGTAACTGATCATGCATCATTCGTAAGGATCAACTAAAGGGAAAGTTTTGTTTTTTGCAGCTACTTATATCGCAAATTCCCTTCACCCTCCTAGATTAATCTTTCAATCTCTTTCTTGAGTTGGTAACAATATTTAGAGTGGTGTTCTTTGATTATATGAAAAATGCACCAACTTCGAGGTTCATGACCCAATACACCCGCCTTTAGAGTAGGCGGCGTAAGGATGTTGTGCCGGTGAAAAACCTCTTGCCAAATGTGTTCAAGGCGGGTGTTCAGGGGCGTGAAATTCTCTGCCGCCTTGCATACTATCTTGAACACAGTATTTTCTTTTATGCGAGAAGTATAATTACGCTTCCTCTATTGGGGTGAACCCTCGGTATTGGGAACACACTCTTTGACATCACGCACCTTTATTTTAGTGTTGCTCTCTTTGCCCTTTATGTAACATTCTGCTTTGGTGACCTCTTATGCCAACGAAAATGCTGGCTTTTGGGCGAGAGACTCGTTGAAGTGTCCCTCATTGTGTCCATTTTTTAACGCTCCCATAAACATTTATTAGTTTGGTGGGATGACCCTAATGGTGGCCTCGTTGAAACGGGAGAGGTAGTCCCTCAATAATTCTGATGGTCCCTAGTGTATGTTGAACAGGCTAGTGGTAGATATTTCATACATGACGGCTGACGGCGAACTGGTGAACTAGTTTCCTTACCAACTCCTGATAGCTGGTGATCGGGATACACCCATATACTATTTTAGGGTGGTGTTCTTGAAGGTTCTAGACAATAATTTGCACTTTAGGGAGTCAGACGCTCCTATGATGGACATGTGTTTGTTCATAGAGGTGAGTATTCATAGGGGTGACTGCGTCCATCGAACTTGGCCAAAAATGGAGGTTTGAATCCCTTAGGGACATACGCCCCCATATCTCGTCTGAAAATGGTTGGGGTGCAACACCTCCGTCCCCTATAGAGGACTGAACTAATGTTGGTGTTGTCTAATGTTATAGACATCATCCTCTAGTGTTTGATTATGACGACATAATTTGTCCATGACAACACACATCTCCGTCAGAGCGTCAGGATCACTGCTACCACTGGTACCTTCTGGCGCAGGGGATGAATCCCTCATATTCACCATAGCTAAAAGCGGTTGGGTGTAGGAATGGAGGGTTACACTGAGTAGGCTGATGATGATGATGAAGGTGTGGCCCATGTTAGTTTTATTAGGGCACCACTATAGTAGTTAAAAAGTACATATGTGTATGTCACCCCTGCTAAGGGCAGGGATACTCAGAGGTCTTAATTGGTATATTATGTTGTATAATGGTTATGACTTGCACGCAGCGGCGAGAAGCCCTATATGATGGTGTTTTGTGGTGGTTAAGATGACATGCTCACGTGAGATGAGAGGCTCTGTATGTGAGTGGAGTGCTTATGTATAAGCGTATGTAGGGTGTGATCTGTAGTAGTTAAGATTTGTCTTTCTTCCCCTGTGGGAAAAATATTTATAGAGGCCTCTTGGACCTAGGGTTAGGGAACCCTAACGGGCGATAACTACTCCCTCATGATTAGTGGAAGTTGTTGACCACCTATTCTTCAGAAAATCTTGGGGGACTCCCTCTCCTATGACCAACTGCATTATACACGTTATTAGTACCAAAGACGAGCCCTTCTGTCCTGTGAGGATATCACCTTAGCGACATCACTACTAGGCGAGGACGAGGATACCACCCTTATTTAGGACTCTCACAAATATAACATTACATGTCATTTGTTAATTATATTTATTTATTAATTATATTTATGCAAAGCATGTATGTAGAATATATTTATCTTTATTATTTTCCAAGACCTAAACTATAATATTTAAATGTATAAAGTATAAAAAGAAAAAATTTAATAAATACTGTGAATAATCGTTTACCTAATTTATTAGTACACATATTAAACTTGTGTTTATTTTTCTAGAAAAGATGGAATAAATATAAAATATACTTATTGAAGATTTTTAAATTGAAGAATATATTTTGTATCTATATACATCCTTTTTAAATAAATGACTCATAAATTACTATTAATATTTAATCAATAAAGACATTATGTATATATATTATTGAAGCATAAGCAGAAATAAATTATATTTATTATTAAAATATATAGTAATGTTTTTAAATAATTGATTATGTAGTTGTTTAAATATTACCATCCATTTTTTGTTTAATCATATAAAAATCATTTTAGCAATTTTAAATCATCTTACCTCAAATAATGAAGTTATTGATTCAATCAATGTTAGTGATCTATATGTGTATATATATATACGTGTCCTCTTTGTTTACATTGTCCCAATAATTTAAGATTTTCATTTGAAAATATTGTGTTATAAAGAATATATCATGATGAAGTTTGGAAGCATTATTCTAATGGTTGTAGCCTTGTTTGTTCTCTTGACCTCCTCCTTCGGATCTAGTATTCCTATCGCGGGTACATCTATCGTAACATAATCCTAATATGTTCCAATTCTAAATAATTTCATTTAAATTTATGTTTTATGTAAAACATGTAGATATGAAATTTTGTCCAAGACACTTGGACTTGTCGGGAAAATGCAGCAATTCTCGCAGCTGCGGTGAAGAACTTGATGCTGCACTTGGAGCAAGCGCTATGGTTCATGGATGTACTTGTGAAGATCTTACTTCAAATAATCATCGTTGTACATGTTTAGCTATTTGTCAGTAGTCATACATAAGAAGCATAAATATTTGCCATAACGATTAAACAATAATGAAATTAAATAATGTCGTCGCAATTTAATTGAATTTGATCCTCTCAAATTTCTTCTCCTGTTATGTCTCTCTCATGTGCAATTTTGAACTATAGAATTGATCTAACAATTAAAAAACATGAAAGAGAAAACATAACAATTAAAGAAGAGAAAAATATATATTTTTCTATTTCTTTTTTTAATCCAACAATTTAAGAAACAAAAATGAAATCATTTAAAGACTAAAAAGAAAATTGTCAGTTTATTATTTTTTTTTTTGTATTTTTGTGATTTTTTTGTTTATATTATTGTTACAACAATTACCTCACATTAATTGTGGCTAATGAAAAAACATTTTAAAATTAACTAAAAAAATCAAAATAATAATTTTCTCAATGTAAATAAAAGATTAAAAATTTAAATTTAATTAAAAGTAAAACATATCTTCAGTACTATAAAAAAATTGTATCGTCTCATTTTAATATTATGTTGTCGTCACAACCGTAATCAAATGATTAATATGAATCGACATGTTTTCTTTAACAAATTCAATCCAATGAAAATTATGTCATTGTCACCATAAAAACTCGCCAACCATTAGTATTAAATATGATGTCATATTCAAAGATCATCTCATTGCAATTGTGTGTGGTTTTTCGGTAGAGGTGGTAAACGGGTATGTCCATCCCGTTTAGACCAACTCCACAAAAGCCCGCAAAAAAATGGAGCGGAGCGACATAATTGATGATGCGAGTCTAATGAGGTGGGGAAAGGTTACAGGCACTACATCTTTTAAACCTAAAAATGCAAAAAAATTATATAAATACTAGTGTCCGCAAAAGCCCAACGGATTGAACTTATTTTGCCATCCCTAATTTCCAATAATGAAAAGTGCATGTTTGTACATACCAAATCCTATAAGTAGGCAACCAAGGCCAGCTTCTAGTAGGGGTGGCAAAGCAGGCGACCTGCCCCGTTTAGGCCCGACCCATTTAAGCTCTTCCAAAAGCTGGACAAGGCGGGTCAGACCAACTTAGGCGTCCGGGCTCAAAAGTCAAGCCCGACCCATTTACTAATGAGTTGGCGGGTTGGCAGGCCGGCCCGCCATTTTTTTTACAATTTTATTTACTACATAATTTACAAAATTATTGTTCTTTACCAAAGAGGCCGAAATTTTTTAACAATGCATAGTAAAAATTAAAGTCTTAATGTAAATGTCATATTCTTCAACATAAACAAACAACGTAACTATAATACCAAAAATTTAAAACAAACACACTAAAGTAAAACCCCAAAAATCAAAACTTTATTATCATAATGATAAACAAATCCCCTGTACAAAACTTATCTTATAGCTTTAGAACCCGACTCCAATGACAACGAATAATAGAAAATAGAAAACAAAAATACATGTTGTTTGTGGTTATGTGAAAAACGAATATTAGGGTTTGAAAAAATGATGATTGTTTTAAAATTATGTCTACTACATACCATGTTAATATAGTTTTAATTCCAAATAAAAATATAATTTTTTTAAACAAAAAGTCCATGGGTAAAACCCGTCCCGCCACGCCCTCGGCCCGTTTTAAAAGTGGATTAGGCGGGGCGGACCAACTTAAGATACTGAGTCGAATACCTCACAAATTGTAGGACCTCAATGTAGCGCAAATTTTTGCGTGGCTGCGAAGCACTATCGCTTTAGGGTACTACAGGTCGATTCATTTTTTATCCTATTGAAGCTGATTAAGGAAGGGAAATATATGTCTCCAATTAACCCTGCTTGCATACTGAGTTTAAACAGATGATTGCTGGTTTGCAGATGCTATTGAGATTGTGGGTCTCTCTTAGGTTATTTTGTTGAAAATGGATTGCCTGGACTATTTGTGAGGTTTTTTTGGTAAGGTGTTAGGACTTGACGCTTTTGGGTTGATATATGGGGATACTGGATTTGGGTTTTTGATTAGTATGCTCGCTAAGATTTTTCAATCTTATGCCTACATATTCCCGTTTAACGAAACAGGGAAATCAGAGCGATCGTAGTTCCTCGTATTCTATGGGAGGAAAAAGGTCGTTTTGGTGTCTTGTTCAAAGCCCAAGACGTGAAGCTAAAGGGTTTGTTTGTATCTTGTTCAAAGCCCTAAATGTGAAGCTAAAAGGTTTCGAGAGAGAATTTGTCATCTCTAAAGAGAGACATCTCGTCTGTTTATCACAACTGTTGGGTGACTGATTATAAAGGAGAATTACTTTAACTGGGATATGTGAATCCAGCAATGCCATAATTTCCTTTATAGGGGATTTTTAACCTGAAGGAGAAGACTTTAACTCAGTGTAGAGCAATACCATATTTCCTTAGGAATTTCTCATGCTAAAAGAGGGACAGTGGTGTGGATGTAAATAATCCCGAGGCTTGCTGCTTACAACAATTAGATCAAGGAAAAGGAGTTGTTGATGTTTGTATGCTATGAGCAAGGCACAGATTTGATGCCAAAAGGTTAATTGACTCAACCGGGGTTTTCCTTATACAAAGTCTAAGAGGAAGCTATTGACCCAACAAGAGGGTGCCTTTTATTTGTTGTCTCGTATGAAGCCCGAGATAGAGGCTAAAAGGGTTGACTCAACAAGAGAGTACTAACAAGTGACTGACTCAACAAGAGAGTACTTTTATGTGTTTTGTACGAAGCCCAAGACGGAGGCTAACAGGTTTTGACTCAACAAGAGAGTCTTCTATCTGTCTTATACGAAGCCTAAGACGGAGGCTAAAAAGGTTTGACTCAACAAGAGAGTCTTTTATACTCAACAAGAGAGTGTTTTGGTATCTCGTACGAAGCCCGAGATGGAGGCTAAAAGGTTTGACTCAACAAGAGAGTCTGAAAAGGTTAGCTCCACTGGGGAGAATCATTGTACAAAGCCCAAGAGGAGGCTGACTGTGCTGGTGACTGTTTCAGTTTAGTGATAGGTCAAGTATGTTGGATAAAAGAGAAAATCAGTTCTTAGGAAAGAAAGATGAAAGGTATTTTTGTGCTTTGGTGTTGATCAAAGGATCAGGGTTATTTCTTGTTCTTTAAGGAAATGGAAAATCCAAAGGATATTGAGACTATCCAAGTCTAATGGTGTTTTGAGAAATCGATTCTCAGATAGTGAGTGATCTTTGTATGATGCCCAAGAGAATGCTGGTATGTTAAGGGATAAAGGTCAACCCATTAACAGGTCTGACACTTGACTCAGAAAGACAGCTCTAGCAAATTGATGACTAGGTTCTGTTCCTATACCTGTAGAGGTCTCTGGGTCCTTGTACTAAGCCCAAGAGAAGGCATGAGAGCTTTTAAGAAGCCGAAGGGTCCTTGTACAACACCCAAGAGGAGGCGGGGATGCTTTTAGGAAGCCTGTGGGTCCCCAAACCTCGAGAAGTTCAAGACATGCTATTCACCGAGAATAGATCAAGCCAGGAAAGTCCGAGAATTTGGAAGAAAATCAAGAGATGCTATTCACGAAGAATAGATCAACTCTGGGGAGTAGAGTTTCTTTGACAATTTCTAAGAGTGGTAGTCTGAGAAAGGGTTCGCCGAGAATGCTGCCTTTCACGTCTCCATATTATTTAACCCCAAGAGGAGGGAAGACTGTATCTGGAATTATACGGGGGATCTAGTTTTGTTTGTATTTAAGAGTGACCAACAAGGCTTAACCTAGTTCTAGACTTAGTTGCTGCGGAAAACTATAAATAGCTATACTAGTATTACACAGTTGATATCGGACAAGTATATAAAAGTTTGTGAAAGAAGACTTATAGTGAGCACCCCACAATACAGTTATATATATATATATATATATATATATGTGTGTGTGTGTGTGTGTATATATATATATATATGAAAGCGGGTAAACACTTACTCGGTTGTAGAGCTTCCATGTTGTTCGGTTAGTTGTTCAACAAAGAAAACTTTGATAACAATATTATATTCAAAATCAAAGGAGAAAGTGCTTTGAAAATATTGTTGGGGCTTACAACTCAAGGAGAGGCCCAAGGTTTTATCAGTGATTGCACTATTGTTTTGATTGTACGGGGACTTATACAAGTGACTGAGGCCCAGAAAAGTTTTTTGTACAAAGGGATGGGTCTTACACTCTCTTAGAGGCCCAAAGGTGATTAAAGAACAGGAATGGGGCTTATAACACGAGGGTAGGCCCAGATGGTTTGATTTTTGAACTGGCGATCATGTCGAGATTTCTTTTAACGCGGAGGGACTTATACAATGTCTGAGGGCCAAAAAGTTTTAGTTAAAAGGGGGTTGGGTCTTACACTCTATTAGAGGCCCCAAGAGTTTTAAAGAAAGGAAATGGGCTTATAACACGAGGGTGGGCGCAAGAGTTTTTCCGTTTTGAAATGGCGATCGCGCCGAGATTTTTGAAAACGCAGTGGGTCTTATACAATGACTCAGGCCCAAAAAGGTTTTGGTTTTCAAGGGATTAGGTCTTACACTCTATTAGAAGCCCAAAAAGTTTGAAAAAAGTTTGATGAGGGTTGAATTGATCAAAACCCTAATTTGTTTTCAAAATACATTTTAATTGAATAAAAATTCAATTAAAATGACCAAAATTGTTAAACATGTGTGAAAAACAAATTGTGATCTTGGATTAATGTTTGAAAAATCATGTTTATATCCACAAAATGATTGGAAATCAATTAAGTTTGGAAAATCAAGGGAGAAAAAATATTTCAAATGTTAAAAACAAATAAAACATTAATTCTTTGCAAAAATATCAAATATATGAAATAAATAATATTTTTGGGATTTTTTGATAAAATAAAATATTTTAACATTTTTGTGAATTATTAAAAAAGGAATCAACTCAAAATCATTAAAACTCAGAGAGAAACTAATTTTTGAATCAATTAAATAAAATCACAAAATTCAAATATTTGAATTTTCAAAAAGGGCGCCAAGAACATGGCAAGAACACGCGCCACCCTCTGCTTCTGCAGATTTGCATTTTCAATCCAATCTCACTGAATACATGATTATATCATGCAATCTACATATCAATATGCTTGTTTTCACCTCACGATCATGTATATGGTCTTTAATTTCATTTATTTTAAGCATGGAATAAGAAATCAAAGAGAAACCTCAAGAACCCTAAAATTTGCATGAAGGCTCAGAAATTCCATACACGATTCAAACAAAGTAATTGATTGAGGGAAAACACTCCATGCATTATTATGAACATATGGCCAAATTATTGTGCAGTAAAAAATGCATAGATCATAGAGTTAGAGGAGCTCATGCTTACCTCTTGCAGCTGGTGATCGTGTTTTGTGTTAGAGGTGTTGCATCTAGGTTCCAATGATGTGGATAACTTCCCTAGGTGCCAAGTGATGTGGTTGAGTGCTTGGAATGGTTTGAAACAAGCTGGAACTGAAGATGGTATCCCAACTGCAACTTGGTTAAAACCTTGAGCAGCTGGCTGGTGATTCTGAGAAATCAGTGTTCCAGATGTTGTTTAAGTGTTTAGATCACTTCTGTATGATGTTTATGAGGTGTGTGTGATTGGTTTGGTTGGAATTCCTCTCAAACTCAAAACCCGATAGTGACTTGCTTTGGAAGGCAAATTTGGAAGTGAGAAGGAGATCTTGTGTAAAGCATCTGTTTGATGGCTTTGGTGTACTCAAACTGATCACAAATGAGCTCTATTTATAGTGGAGCAAGTTTGTTTTGCAAGCAATAGTGAATGGCAACTGCTGCAGAAGTTTGGCAAATGTTGATCAATGAGAATCCAAGTCTCCTCTAGCCATTGACTAGAGACTAGAGGTTAGGGCACAGGATGCTGGTTCCCTTGGTCTTGGATAAGTCTTGACTGAATTCATTTGGGAAGGGCTCACTCCATGCCACCTTGGTGCATCCATTAAATGCTCCAAACCAAAATTGGAGTCTTGTCCCTTTTTTAGGCATTTCTAGGTTTGGCATGCTACTTTTGGTTCCAAAGACTTGGGAGGCTTATGGATCAATGTTTGTCCCTCATTGGTCTCCCCCTGAGGTGTTTAGATGGATAAGTGTGTTTGTCATTTCCACAAATTTGGTAAATCGAGCAAAACGCACAAATCTGCCTTGCTTTGACAGTTTTCAGCAAGGCATATTGCCATTGTCACATCTCATGGCTCAAGTGGAATTTGATGGAGTTCTTGGCCATTTTGGAAAGCCCTCATATGATACAACAACTGTTTGATCATAATTGGTTTTTATACTTTTTGGATCCAAGTGAAAAATTCCCCTACATTTGGAAAAAAGTGAAGGCAGATTCTGACTTAGTGAAAATTTCACTAAGTGTTGGAAAAAAGTGACATTTTCACTTTTTGTGATTTTGATCATTCCATAACTTAAAATCCATGAGGAATTGGAATGGGTTGTGTTTGAAGCTTTTGTAGAGTGCCATGAGAGCTACAAATTCAGCTTTGGATGGGAAAAAATGGCTTTGTGGTTCCTCAAAGTTGGTACCCTAGCCACTTTGTTCCATAACTTAGAAAATTTTCTAAGTTTTTATGGTTACCCCTTTTGCAAGTTATCCCACTTTTCTTGATTTTTCTTGATAAATGATGATCCAAATCACACATTAACATCATTTTAGGGTTAAAGAACCATAATTGTGAAAAATCTCAAAAAGTCAAAGTTGACTTTTGTGCACAGTTGACTTTTTGTCTGATGAGTTCCAAACTGTGCGATCCTCTATGAAATCAAGTCCTTGACCTAAATCAAACTTGATGGATTGATTTCATAGGTGTTATAGGGTGTATTGAATCATGTCCCAAGGTTTGGGAGCATGCCTGGGTCAAAAGTCAAAGGCACAGTTGACTTTTTCCGTAAAACCCTAACTGTGGTTCTGATGAACTTGAAACTTGGGAATCAAGCTTCTTGGATCAATCCATTGTTGCAAATGGACCAATGTGGTTTATTAGAGACCCTCAAATCATCTCTTGAGGTCTTGGCTCATGATTTGTCCTAAAAGTCAACTTAGGGGTGAATTAGGTCAAGAAACCCTAATTCCTGATTTTTAGTGAATGCATCCCCTGAGGCCAAATTGACTTGACGATTGGGTCCATGAGGTTCCATGGAGCATATTAGGTTATGCTTTGAAGCATTGCCTCATGCCCAGATGAAAATTTTCATCTGGAGGCCTTGGTCGACCAAAACCCTAATTTGGTGACACTGGCGATCTCGAGGCTAACCTTGTGCTTGATTCTTGCTGTGGAAGTCCTCTTGATCCATTGTGGATATTTTAGAGGTTTATACAAGTTAAAGATCATGCCATTCCTTGATTGATCCTTTGTCTAAAGCTCAGAGAGGGCTTGATACCCTAATTTTTTATAGTAGTGAATGCTCACCCATCTTTGGGGAGATTGATGAGGTATGATGGTTTACCCATATTATGGTGATGATTTACCCAATGATGGGAAATCTAAGTGGTCAAAATTTGGGGTATGATAGATGCCCCTATTTAATCTTCTTGGACCCGAAGGTGTGAATGGCGAAGGTATTCGGGTATTCGGGGTGCAAGAGGATTAAATATCGGAATACCCAAAATTTTGATGGCGGTTTAGGAATGGTAGTTCACGCATCCTTCTTCTTTTGCTAAGCAATGATGCTTTGAAAAGGTAAAAACTTCCCACCGATCTTGGTCTTTGTACCAAGGAACTGGTCTAAGTTTCTAAAATAAACTTCCCCTCGATCCTGGTTTCCTACCGAGGAACTGGTCTGAGTTTCTAAAATAAATTTCCCCTCGATCCGGGTTTCCTACCAAGGAACTGGTCTCAGTTTCTGATGTAAACTTCCCCTCGATCCTGGTTTCCTACCAAGGAACTGGTCTCATTTTTTGATGTAAACTTCCCTTCGATCCTGGTTTCCTACCAAGGAACTGGTCTAAGTTTCTGAAATAAACTTCCCCTCGATCCTGGTTTCCTACCAAGGGACTGGTCTGAGTTTCTGAAATAAACTTCCCCTCGATCCTGGTTTCCTACCAAGGAACTGGTCTGAGTTTCTGAAATAAACTTCCCCTCGATCCTGGTTTCCTACCAAGGAACTGGTCTCAGTTTCTGATGTAAACTTCCCCTCGATCCTGGTTTCCTACCAAGGAACTGGTCTCAGTTTCTGATGTAAACTTCCCCTCGATCCTGGTTTCCTACCAAGGAACTGGTCTAAGTTTCTGAAATAAACTTCCCCTCGATCATGGTTTCCTACCAAGGAACTGGTCTTAGTTTCTTTTGTCAATAAACTTTATTAACAAGTGTAGCTATGTGTAGCGGTTTTCCTCGAACTTCTCACCGAATTTTCCTGGGGAGATGGCATTTGATAGAAAAAATTTGATGTCAGAGTTGCTGGGGAACCCAGTCGTCTGAGTTATAGAGGTGTACAAACTTCTCTGTTGGAGACGCCATTTGTCGACTCTATCTGGGGAAAACGAGTCTCTTGAGAGACTGCTTTCGCTTGGGGATATTGCATCATACTTTTCTCGGGATCTTCTCGGAGAAATGCCATATGATGTGATCCAATTTTGAGGTGCTGATGACCTTTTCGTCAGCGGTTTTTTTTGGAGAAAAACTGCTGTATTACCGAATCTCTGATTAAGAGGCTTTCTCTGGGGATTTTCCCTAATCTGGGAAAGCGAAGCTATCATCTTCAATGGCGAAGAGTGATTTTTGTCGAACATTTTCTGGTTTTTCAGAGGTTCAAGTTATCAAAGTGGTCGAGGACCAACTTCACTCCATAAATAAACTGGAGGAGAGAGATTGTTCAGACGCAACACTTCCTGACAAGGAAAAGGCTGATAACTCGATTGAGAGGACTGTTATCACTAGGGGATAAGACCGACTAAAGTGATAGTGATGCAATATGATTGTGAATGTAAATCAATAATGCATGATGTATGTATGTTTATGCTGACAAAACTGATGCGACATACAAACTAGTAGATGAACACGACTGGATACTCGGCCATAGCGGGGGACGAAGAGGTATCGCTGGTCCAAAAGTAGCAATTTTGCCTTGCTTAGGAGAGATAGTCCCTGCGGGGAACAATCGTTGGTCGGGATTTGGAGGTAAGAACTCTGCCAAGGGCGTCGGACGGAATAGTCGCATCCAACACAGTTGATCCTTCGTTCAGGCGCACTGGTTTAGAAGGAGTACTTTGATTCTGCACTTCGAAGCTCGATTACTTCTGGAGAAGCGAGCGATGTTCTTTCGATGTTCAACAGTCAAGAATCGTTAATCATATTAAAATGTCATTCTGTAAAGCTAAAACAAATAAGAATTGCAAACAAAAGCACAAGGGCTCAAATTTTATTGATGGGATGGAAATCAGCCAAGCGCGTGATCCCATAGAGTATTTATAAATTTAGAAAATGGTAATTTAAGGGAAAAGGGATACATTGAAACATAACGACCACTATCCTTCTACCAACTTTGAATTCCGGACATCCTGAGCTTCTGTCGAAGATGACCTTGACTGGAGTTTTCTTTCGATAGATGGTGTAACTGCTACTGGGGGATTTGCCCATGTGTTGAACATAGTTACTTGCCATTATCCCAAATTTTTTCCTGGATTGTACTGTGATGTTTCTAATCCACCGGGATGATTTTTTATCATGTCTTTAATTTTTGCATGGACCGCCCTTTCGGGTTTTCAATCCACTGAGACGTTTTTTTTTTTAGTTTAGGCGAAATATTTCTTGACTACATCAACATTTGTGGGGTAGGCAAATTCTTCTCCATCCATGGTTGTAAATCTAAAGGCGCCGCCTGAGAAAGCTTTCTTGACCACATAGAGGCCATCATAATTCGGAGTCCATTTGCCCCGAGAATCAGTGAGAAATGATTGTATCTTTTTGAGCACAAGGTCTCCTTTCCTGAAGATGCGAGGTCGGACCTTTTTGTCAAACGCCTTCTTCATTCTCTGTTGATACAACTGACCGTGGCATAGTTTCGTTATTCTCTTTTCTTCGATCAGATTCAGTTCGTCGTGTCGACTTTGACACCATTCAGTCTCTGTTAGCTTAGCTTCCATCAATACCCGGATTGATGGGATCTCTACTTCTATGGGAAGCACTGCTTCCATGCCATATACTAGAGAGAAAGGGGTAGCCCCTGTTGAAGTACGGACAGATGTACGATAACCGTGAAGAGCAAAGGGTAGCATCTCGTGCCAATCTTTGTAGGTTACAACCATCTTTTAAACAATTTTCTTGATGTTCTTGTTAGCCGCTTCTACCGCTCCGTTCATCTTGGGTCGATAGGGACATGAGTTATGGTGTTCGATCTTGAACTCTGTGCACAACTCTTTCATCATCTTATTGTTCAAGTTAGATCCATTATCAGTAATGATCTGGCTTGGAACACCATAACGGCAGATGAGATTGTTTTTTATGAATCGGACTACCACTTGTCGGATTACATTTGTGTATGACGCTGCTTCGACCCACTTGGTGAAATAGTCAATGGCTACCAGGATGAACCGATGTCTGTTTGAAGCCTTTGGTTCAATCATACCAATCATGTCGATTCCCCATATGGAAAAAGGCCAGGGGAAGAGAGAACTTTGAGATGCATTGGCGGCGCATGGATTTTGTCTGAGTATATCTGACACTTGTGACACTTCCTCATGTACTCGTAGCAGTCGAATTCCATGGTCAACCAGTAGTACCCTGCTCTCAGAATTTTTCTCGCCATTGTGTGTCCGTTGGCATGAGTGCCAAAGGATCCTTCGTGAATTTCTTTTATCAGCATGTCTGCTTCTGGTCTGTCTACACATCGGATCAAGATCATGTCATAGTTCCTCTTATAAAGTGTATCACCACTTAGGAAGAAGCTGCCTGCTAGCCTTCTGAGGGTTTTCCTGCCTTTTCTGGATGCCCCAGGTGGGTATTCCTGTTTCTGAAGGAAGCATTTGATATCGTGATACCAAGGTTTATCGTCTATGACTGCTTCAATCGCGAAGATGTAAGCGGGCCGCTCAAGGCGCATTATGACGATCTTAGGTAGGTCGTTCCATTAACCTACATTAATCATGGAAGAGAGAGTGGCTAACACATCAGCCATGTGATTCTCTTCACGAGGGATATGATGAAACTCGATTCTGTTGAAGAAAGGTAACAACCTTCTTGCGTAATCTTTGTAAGGAATCAGTCCTGATTGCTATGTGTTCCAATATCCTTTGATATGATTGATAACCAGGGCTGAGTCGCCATATACATCCAAGTCATTGATCCTTAAGTCGATCGCTTCTTCGAGACCCATGATACAAGCTTCGTTTTCGGCCTCTTTGTTCGTGTACTTGAATGTCAGTCGTGCGGTGAAAGGAATATGGGTACCCTGAGGTGTTATGATGATTGCCCCAATTCCATTTCCATAATGATTGACGGCTCCGTCAAAGATAAGTCCCCATTGGGAACCTGGTTCTGGTCCTTCACTGGGTAGCGACTCATCACAATATTTCATATTTAAATACATGACATCTTCGTCTGGGAAGTTAAAACCGATTGATTCCTGATCGTCAATCGGTTGATGAGCCAAATGATCAGCTAAAATACTCCCCTTAACGGCTTTTTGAGCGTGGTATTCGATGTTGTATTCTGATAACAACATCTGCCAATGGGCGATTCTTCCCGTGAGAGCAGGTTTTTCAAATACATACTTGATTGGATCCATTTCGGAGACCAACCAAGTAGTGTGACGAATCATGTACTGTTGAAGACGTTTGGCTGCCTAAGCCAGAGCACAACAAGTTTTCTCAAGCATAGTGTACCGAGTTTCACACTCAGTGAATTTCTTGCTCAAATAGTAGATGGCAGACTCTTTTCTTTTTGTTTCGTCTTGCTGGAGGTGATAGAATCGGCGGATTCAACAGGTATTCCTTAATATTGTCGAAGGCGGTTTGACAGTCTTCTATCCAAACGCAGTCCTGGTTCTTTTTGAGTAATTTGAAAATCGGCGCGCATGTCGCGGTCATGAGGAATATGAATCTGGAGATGTAGTGCAAACGTCCCAGGAATCCCCTGAACGGACACCAAAGGTGCATTTGTTGGGATTCAAGCGGAGTTCGTATTTTCTTAGACGCTCGAACAATTTTGACAAGTGGGTCACATGCTCCTCCTCTGTTTTAGATTTGGCAATCATGTCATCGACATATACCTCGATTTCCTTGTGTATCATGTCATGAAACAGAGTAGTCATGGCCCTTTGATAGGTTGCCCCGGTGTTCTTCAAACCGAACGACATTACCTTGTAACAAAAGGTACCCCATAGGGTAATGAACGAAGTTTTCTCCATGTCTTTCGGCGCCATTTTAATCTGGTTATAGCCCGATAATACATCCGTGAAGGAGAAGACTTTGAACATTGTTGTACTGTCAACCAGCATGTCAATGTGTGGTAAAGAAAAGTCATCCTTTGGACTAGCCTTGTTTAGATCTCTGTAATCCACACACATTCTGACTTTTTCGTCTTTTTTCAGAACGGGTACGATGTTGGCTAACCATTGAGGATATTCTGACGTGGCGAGGAAACCCGCGTTAATCTGTTTTTGTAATTCCTCCTTAATTTTGATGGCCATGTCCGGGTGAGTTCGTCTCAACCTTTGTTTTACTGGCAGACAATCTGATCGTAATGGTAGATGATGTTCCACGATGCTGGTATCCAACCCTGGCATATCCTGATAGGACCAAGCGAATACATCGGGAAATTCTTTGAGAAGCCTTGTCAAACTCTCTTTGGCAGCTAGACTCAGCAGTCCCCCAATCCTGACCTCTTTTCTCTCTTCCTCTGAGCCCAAGTTGATCGTTTCCAACGACTCTTTGTGAGGTTCAATGGACCTTTCCTCTCATCGTAGTAATCGGGAGATCTCTTCTGGAATTTTGTCGTCATCTTCTTCTTCAGCCCCAAATACCGAGAATTCAATGTTGGGAGAAGGCATCGGATCGTATGTTTCAATGGGGTTTAAAACAAGCAATCTGCATGACGGGATGATTTGTGTTTAGAAGAGATAGAGTTATGCAAGAGTGTGTGCAATGTATTACATTTTACTGCTTGTTTTTATTATTGAATTGTTTTTTAGGATTACCATGTTCTAAAAAACGAAAGGAGAAAACAGCAATTAATGCAGAAATTACAAAACGACATTTATTTTATTTATGAACAAGTCAATTCTTGAAACTACAGCCCTATAAAACAAAACTCAGTCACTTTGGGCGAAGCGAAGATGGATATTTACAGAAAGCGAGCCCTATAAAAACATTTGTTTCACCTGGGCAGGGTGAAAGGTTAAAGACGACAATTACTTTGACTCATAAATAATCTTCGGGACATCGACAGCAACCCATTGGCGGCGAACTCCTCGGTGAATCACAAAGTCTAGTACCTTCCTTGATTTGTCTTCAAAAATAATGCTGATTTATGGTGGAGCAGGATCATTGGAATCTGTCTCCCAGGCAGAGTTATCGTAGGAGGATTCCTCAGTTGTATTTTGCATAGTATTTGTGCTCTCAGGTGGATCTCCCCATCTAGTTGGCTGAAAATCTTCGAGCCTGATGCGAGAGCTTTCAGGAGCGGTGTATTTGACCATGAAGTCGTATTTTCCACTTGGTTGTCCCAAGGTGTCCCATACTTCTTTGGAACTGGAGGAGTCATCTCTCTCGATGACGTTGACCTCAGGAAAAGCATAGTTGATGAACTCTAGTCCTGCAAATTTTTCAAATTCATCGTCGTGCTGGATAGTTTCCAAATGGCCTGAGTGTTGATCCCATGACATAGTGGGGATGCAGGTATTCTGTTCAATGATGCTCAGCTGATTTTCATTGTTCGGCTGATTTTCTTGCCCTGAGTTTCCTGGGTACAGCTGCCAGATAGGCAGGCCATCCATTGGGCCATAATAGTCGTGGTCAAAGTTGTCTTTCATCAGAGTGTCTTCCTCTAATGAGTTTGGTGGAGCACGACATCCTTCCGGATCATAATCTCCATATATCATTTCGACGTCTGACCTTGGTATAAATCTCGGACTCTGTGCGGGATAGCAAAATGGCGCAGACACTTCTTCCTGAGACATATAGCCATCCCTGTTAAGATATGACTTCCATTCCTCATCTGTGTCGGAGGAATCTTCCTCGTTGATAGTGTGTACTTCTTGGGACACTGGGTGAAGGAAACCTCCACTGTGGAAGAAGTTCTGAATGGGATGAAGACTTTCATCGTTAGCAGCTGTCTGGGTATAGGTTGCAGAAAAACCAAGACCCTTCTTTGTTTTGTTATCAGTAGGAATGACAAGCTGTCCCCATCCTTTTGTATTGTTATTTTTTATCACTTCAAGAGCATCTCTGTATGAGGAAATCGAGGTTCCCTTCTCTGATTGATTCCCGTTGCTCATTGACAGTGCTTGGAACTGAGTTCCAACAACCTCCTCGGGTTCTACACAAGTAGATAATGATAAGTTACTCACGAGCAAGGCTTGTTCTCCGCAGACCGTGATGAGTTGATTGTTCTTGACGAATTTCAGCTTCTGGTGCAGCGTCAAAGTGACTGCCCCATCCTGGTGTATCCAAGGTTTTTCTAATAAGCAACTGTATGTAGCACGGATGTCCATGACCTGGAAAGTGACTTGGAAAGTGTGAGGACCAATAGTTATGGGAAGGTCGACTTTGCCGATAACTGCTTTCCGAGATCTGTCAAATGCTTTGACGATGACCTCACTGCCCCTCATCGGGGTCCTTTGAATGATAGTCACATTAAAGTGGACTTTGGCATAACGTTGATGGCTGATCCTGTGTCTACCAGTACGCTGGCTAAAGCATCGTCCTGGCAGTTAACTATGATATTGAACGCCATGTTGTGGCCTTTGCCTTCCTCTGGCAAATCCTCATCACTGAATCCTAAGTTGTTGCAGGAAGTGATGTTAGAGATAATGCTATCGGACTGTCGTATTGACACATCCTGTTCCACAAAAGCCTGCTCTAAGACTTTCTGTAGAGCCTCTCTGTGGGCTTCGGAACTGAGTAAAAGTGATAGCACAGAGATCTTTGAAGGAGTTTGTAACAGTTGATCAACAATGTTGTATTCACTCCTTTGGATGAGATTCAGCATCTCATCGTTTTTTTTTGAAAGGTCGGGATCACTAGATTGACCGACTGGTGGATTAGGAGCTTCTGTCCGAAGTTCCTTTTCTTTGTTAGATTCTCTAACCCCTCAGTTGAAGATTCGACCACTCCGTGTTACTTGACTGATGTCTGCAATATTCACGACGGAGGGTAATGGAATTTCCTTTCCATTCTCAATTATTGTTGCATCGTATTTGTAAGGGATTGCCTTAGCAATTTCATACGGTAACGGTCCCGGTAGATAGATAACTACAGGAGCCTTCTGGTTTTTCTGACTGTCGTAAGTAACTTCAATCAATTCTTGGCTAAGAACTTTTGATTCGTCTAATAGAGGGATGATGGCACAAACTTCCTTGTTCCTCTCAGGATCAGAGATTACAACCATATCTTTGATTTGATCAGTGAAGTAGTCTGGCGTCCAGTTGATAGACCCCAAAACTGAATATTGTTGAATCTCTTTGCGGTCCAACTGGCCTTGAAGGGCTGCTCGCACGAGGTAACATCCTTGGCTATTTTCCGAGCAGCTCTACAGCGTTCATAATTATGTGGTGACACCTGGCCACATCCGCTTTGAATACAATGTAACCTCACTAGGTCAGTTTCCATAGATCAGACATCCTGACTTTGACGCCGAGTAGGGTTCCCATTAAGCACACTGATTTGTTGTGTGTCTTCATCCATATAGATTGGAAGCTACCAGTGGTTTAACAAGTGTTGTAAAGTTCTTTGAACGAGAGCGCACCCTTGGTTACTCTCACAACATCCTTTATAGCTCAGATAATCGTGAGAAGTGAGAAAACCGAGTTGGACTTGCCTGGCGTGTAACTCCACCAAGCTGGTATTCATCACATGAATATCAAAGATTTGGATCATGTTGATCTGATAAGGATTTTTATCATGGTTGTCCTGGATCCATCCAAGATCCATCTGACGCTGGAGGGCCTCTTGTACAAAAGAGCATCCCTGTTTGTTTACCGAGCAAGTCAGAAAGGAACTGTAATCATGTCGCGGCAGATTATGATACTGGATTTGCCTTGAGTGCATTGCCACTAAGTTGACATTCATCGCACGGATGTCGTGACTCTGAATGATGTTGGAATTCGTATAAGTCATTTTGACCCCCCGAATTCGATGCTCTTGGATCCATCCGAGATCCAATTGTTCCTGTAGAGCTTATTGCACCACAGAGCATCCTTGATTGTCTCTAGATCAGATATCACACTGGTGATAGTTATGAGGTGGAACGTGGTCGTATCTGCTCTGTCTACAATGCATCTTGACCAGATTGGCTCTTAATAAGAGTACATCATGAATTTGATAGCTGTCGTTAGACTCTCCCTCTATCAAATTGAATGTACCTTTCTCATGTTGAGGCAGCGAGTTCGTGAGAACATTCGGATTCGTATCTCTGAAAGATAAGACCCCGCTCATGACAAGCTTTTGCACATCGGATTTAAAACTGAGACAATTTTCTATGTTATGCCCTGGTCTTCTTTGATGGTAAGGACAAGTCTGATCCGTTTTAAACCAAAAAGGCAGATTTTTCGGTACTATAAGAGGAGACTTGGTTTGGACATGCCCCTTGACCAGTAGTAACGGAAGCAGTTCTGCGTACAACATTGGTATAGAGTCAAACCCTGGTGGCCGCGTTGTACTGTTGTTGTTGTATGGAGGACGAGCCTGCTCAAGAGGTTGTTGTGTCCTTTACTGATATTGTTGTTGATTAGGTTGGCTCTGCGCAACCTGAGGTTGATACGTAGGAACAGGTGCAGGGTTAATAGCAGGAGTTACAGCTGCTACTGGTTGGTATCGTCTCCTTTGCTTTCTGAGAGAGATATTCCCAATATCCTGCTCTTTTTTCTTAGGGAGAGCACTACCGTATCTTTTTGTATTACTTGAGGATCCAGCGTCTTTAACTAAACGTCCTTCCCGGACCGCTTCCTCAAGACGAACTCCTATGCCTACCATTTCGGTGAAGTCACTGGGCGCACTGGCAACCATTCAGTCGTAGTAAAATGAGCTTAAGGTTTTCAAGAAGATATTTGTCATCTCTTTTTCCTCAAGAGGTGGACAAATCTGAGCAGCAATTTCACGCCATCTCTAAGCGTACTCCTTAAAGGTTTCCTTGTCCTTCTGTGACATTGATCTGAGCTGACCTCTGTCTGGTGCCATGTCCAAATTGTACTTATACTGCTGAACGAAGGCAGCGCCAAGATCTTTGAAAGTAGCGATCTTAGTGCGGTTTAAACCCATGTACCACTTGAGTGCGGCACCGGTTAAACTATCCTGAAAGTAGTGAATCAGTAGCTCTTGGTTCTTTGTCTGAGCTGACATTCGCCGAGCGTACATCACTAAATGACTTTGAGGGCAAGAGTTACCCTTGTATTTTTCAAAATCAGGCACTTGGAACTTGTGCGGAACTTTCACATTGGGGACCAAACAAAGGTCTGCGGCGTCCTTTCCAAATAAATCCTGACCGCGAATGACTTGCAGTTCCTTCTGCATTTCCAGGAATTGTTCCTGGAACTCATTCATTCTGTCGAATATACTTTCGTTCCCACCAGAAGGTATCTGTGGAATCTATCCTTCCGGGACAGCGTGTACCACGGGCGGTGGTATAGTCATTATGGCAGAGACTTTTGGTGTCTCCCGAAGTTTGTAACCTTCAGGAGTTGCTGTCATGCCCCTGGCATCTTCGCTTTCCCAAAGTTTGTAACCTTCAGGCCCAGTGGTTCCTGCTGAAGTTTCCGGGTCTTCCATGATCGGCGGAATATATCCTCCCGGGATATAGTTAATAGGCATACCCCAAGGACGATCTTTTAGCATTTTGTACCTAGGATCTGACTTCTCCACTATGGGCGTCGATGTGATCTCTGAGATCACAGTCCGTTGTTGTCGCATTTGAGCTTCTACTAAAGCTTGCATGTCGTTATGAAGCTTTCTCAGATCTTCTTTTAGAGTATCGATCTCTTCTCTCAACTCTCTATTCTCTTCCTCGAGATCATCCATCTTTTTCTGACGATTGGCCCGAGTATTGTACGAATGAGACACTTTAACTCTAGAATCGAGACGCAAACGTGAGATTCATAGGTAAGAAGAATATGTGATGCGATTATGATGAATGATCTGTAATGATTATATATGTTTTTGTTTATTCAAAGTGAATTTCGACAATTAGATTGCAAATATCAAACAGTGGGGAAACCCCGTTTTATTGAATTCAAAGATTGCGGAAACGGAATTACAATAGATTACAAAGTGCTGAAAAAGGAAATCTAAGCTAATGGATCCTGAGTCCTCTCTGAGGAGAGCTCAGGTGCTGGTTCTGTTGCTTTTCTTTTCTTTGACCGGGACTCTTCAGTCGTTGTCGGGTTGTCATTCCTTTGCCAAACGAAAGGAGGGAGCAAATTCCTTTGGTCATCCTGATTTTCTACAGCATGTTGCTCTAAAATTTCAATCAAAGCATCTTTTTCTTTTAATAGCTGTTGTATTTTCTTACACTCCACATTGAGAATACGATACTTGTTCCTCCAAGACCTCCTCTCCTGTTGAACTTTGGTGAGATTCACCTGAAGTTTTTCTGTGTCTGGCATGAAATAAAGGACAGAGTCCCTTAATGGAAGAAATTCCTGATGAGGGTAAGGCATCCTCAACTTGAGAGCTCTAGTTTGTACCCAGCGGAGATAAGGCTCCACCGAGACACAGTCTGGTTTTCCTAGAGACTTTCGCCCTTTCTTAGGAACGTGTTTCCAAGCATGCACTATTTCCATCTTTAGTGCCCTGTCATTTTCTCCTTCCTTGAAGAAAAGACCTTCCAGATGAGCATTACGCGGGACATGCCTCATTGGGTATCCAAACTGACGACGAACTAAAACTGGATGATAATTGATTCCTCCCTTAGTTCCTATAAGGGGTACATTTGGGAAATTTCCACAACGGTCAATGATCCTGATCCCGTCGTAGATTCGATTATACCAATCGATGTCAGAGTTGGTAAGAGACATGATTCTCTGCGACCAACGTAAAGTATTCTTTTGATCCCAAAATGCAGCAGACTTTAGCAAATGGGAAGTGAACCATTTGTAAAGCGGGGGTACACAGCATGTGATCATTCCTCCGCTGTATAGATTCCTTAAGTGTACCGAATGATACGCATCTGCGAGTAAGGTCGGTACGGGGTTTCTGATCAGGAAAATCTTAATGGCGTTGATATCTACAAAGTTATCGATGTTGGGAAACAAAAATAACCCGTAGGTGAGCAAAACAAAGATGCTCTCGAAAGCGGCCACATTCCCTATACTAGCAAAGTACAGGGCTTTCTTTATCAAGAATTGGGCTGGCAAACCTTGGATGCCACCCTTAGTGGTTATGTGAGTCCTGACTTCTGACTCATCCAAATAAAGTGCTCTTGCAATGGTCTGATCCTTTGGAATTTCTTCCAGTCCAAAAAAGGGAGCGTGATCAGTAATGTGTAAATCAGTCAGGTGAGAATACTCCTCCAGTGTTGGTACTAGTTGATAATCCGGGAATGTGAAGCAGTGATAAACCGGATCGTAGAACTGGATTAGTGTGGGCAAGATTCCTTCAATTACATGGAACCTTAACAAGGACAGCAGCCCTCTGTACTTGGCTCTGAAAGCCTCGTGGTTGGTGATCATCCTTGCCAAACCTCTCAAATCCTCTAACTTTGGAACCTTGAAGGTGTACTTATGAGTTTTCCTTCTACCGAAATCCATTAGCGCAATCTCCTTTCTCTGACATTTGCAATCATTGTCTTAGTTTAATTTGAAAAAGAGAGACTAGAAGAGAAGATTTTTCTTTGTTTTAATGTTTTTTAGATGAATGTATGAATACAGCACACAAAAACATAGAAAAAACATGGGGTCAAAGGGTCGGTGTCATGAAGTCAAGGCTCTACCCCCCCCCCCCCCTTCCAAAGGTTTATACTGGTGATTTTTTATAGCTTTCCGCAAAATCATTGATCCCTCTTGGGATAACAACAGAAAGTGGATCGCCAGCGAGCTGATGCATCTTAGAGTGATCTCAGATGAGGGTAGTATCGCGTGACAACAATTTCCGATAGCTTTCGCACTACAAAATGGCTTAAGTCTACTAAAAACCTAAGCTTCTCAGATAACCCAGTCGACCACACTACTTTCAACAACCGAAGTCGTATAGGTAATGTATCTGCAAAGGGAGTCTCCACTGAGTTTGATGGTCGATCGGGGGGCTCTTAACTGGGATTCACTCCCCGCAAGATTACCCGCATTGCCATCACCCATCTTAGGTGTATACTCAATCTTTCCACATGCGGCATCACACGCATTCCCATTAGCAGAAAAATAAACATAGATATCAATTAGGAAAAGCAGTATATATATTTGTCTTAATCATCCTAGACCTCTAGTCTTATGATCCTATACAGAAAATGACTCCCCAGAAGAGTGCCATTTCTATGAAATTAGGGTTTTCTACCTAAGAGATGGGAAGAGAACAAGATCTCGAACCATCTCCAGCAGAGTCGCCATTTTTTTGTAGTGCGAATTTTTGCGTGGTTGCGAAGCACTATCGCTTTAGGGTACTACAGGTCGATTCATTTTTTATCCTATTGAAGCTGATTAAGGAAGGGAAATAGATGTCTCCAATTAATCCTGCTTGCATACTGAGTTTAAATAGATGACTGTTAGTTTACAGATGCTATTGAGATTGTGGGTCTCTCTTAGGTTATTTTGTTGAAAATGGATTGCCTGGACTATTTGTGAGGTTTTTTTGGTAAGGTGTTAGGACTTGACGCTTTTGGGTTGATATATGGGGATACTCGATTTGGGGTTTTGATTAGTATGCTCGCTAAGATTTTTCAATCTTATGCCTACGTATTCCCGTTTAACGAAACAGGGAAATCAGAGCGATCGTAGTTCCTCCTATTCTATGGGAGGAAAAAGGTCATTTTGGTGTCTTGTTCAAAGCCCAAGATGTGAAGCTAAAGGGTTTGTTTGTATCTTGTTCAAAGCCCAAGATGTGAAGCTAAAAGGTTTCGAGAGAGAATTTGTCATCTCTAAAGAGAGACATCTCGTCTGTTTATCATAACTGTTGGGTGACTGATTATAAAGGAGAATTACTTTAACTGGGATATGTGAATCCAGCAATGCCATAATTTCCTTTATAGGGGATTTTTAACCTGAAGGAGAAGACTTTAACTTAGTGTAGAGCAATACCATTTTTCCTTAGGAATTTTTCATGCTAAAAGAGGGACAGTGGTGTGGATGTAAATAATCCAGAGGTTTGCCGCTTACAGCAATTAGATGAAGGAAAAAGAGTTGTTGATGTTTGTATGCTATGAGCAAGGCACAGATTTGATGCCAAAAGGTTAATTGACTCAACTAGGGTTTTCCTTATACAAAGCCTAAGAGGAGGCTATTGACCCAACAAGAGGGTGCCTTTTATTTGTTGTCTCGTACGAAGCCCGAGATAGAGGCTAAAAGGGTTTACTCAACAAGAGAGTACTAACAAGTGACTGACTCAACAAGAGAGTGTTTTTATGTGTTTTGTATGAAGCCCAAGACGGAGGCTAACAGGTTTTGACTCAACAAGAGAGTCTTTTATCTGTCTTATACGAAGCCTGAGACTGAGGCTAAAAAGGTTTGACTCAATAAGAGAGTCTTTTATACTCAACAAGAGAGTGTTTTGGTATCTCGTACGAAGCCCGAGATGGAGGCTAAAGGGTTTGACTCAACAAGAGAGTCTGAAAAGGTTAGCTCCACTGGGGAGAATCATTGTACAAAGCCCAAGAGGAGGCTAACTGTGATGGTGACTGTTTCAGTTTAGTGACAGGTCCAGTATGTTGGATAAAACAGAAAATCAGTTCTTAGGAAAGAAAAATGAAAGGTATTTTTATGCTTTGGTGTTGATCAAAGGATCAGGGTTATTTCCTGTTCTTTAAGGAAATGGAAAATCCAAAGGGTATTGAGACTGTCCAAGTCTACTGGTGTTTTGAGAAATCGATTCTCAGATAGTGAGTGATCTTTGTATGATGCTCAAGAGAAGGTTGGTATGTTAAGGGATGAAGGTCAACCCATTAACAGGTCTGACACTTGACTCAGAAAGACAGCTCTAGCAAATTGATGACTAGGTTCTCTTCCTATACCTGTAGAGGTCTCTAGGTCCTTGTACTAAGCCCAAGAGAAGGCATGAGAGCTTTTAAGAAGCCGAAAGGTCCTTGTACAACGCCCAAGTGGAGGCGGGGATGCTTTTAGGAAGCCTGTAGGTCCCCAAACCTCGAGAAGTTCAAGACATGCTATTCACCGAGAATAGATCAAGCCAGGAAAGTCCGAGAATTTGGAAGAAACTCAAGAGATGCTATTCACGGAGAATAGATCAACTCTGGGGAGTAGAGTTTCTTTGACAATTTCTAAGAGTGACAGTCTGAGAAAGGGTTCACCAAGAATGCTACCTTTCACGTCTCCATATTGTTTAACCCCAAGAGGAGGGAAGACTGTATCTGGAATCGTACGGGGGATCTAGTTTTGTTTGTATTTAAGAGTGACCAACAAGGCTTTACCTAGTTCTAGACGTAGTTTCCAGGGAAAACTCTAAATAGCTATACTAGTATTACACAGTTGATATCGGACAAGTATATAAAAGTTTGTGAAGGAAGACTTACAGTGAGCAGCCCCATAATACAGTTATATATATATATATATATATATATATATATATATATATATGAAAGCGGATAAAGAAAGCGGGTAAACACTTACTAGGTTGTAGAGCTACCATGTTGTTCGGTTAGTTGTTCAACAAAGAAAACTTTGATAACAATATTATATTCAAAATCAAAGGAGAAAGTGCTTTGAAAAGATTGTTGGGGCTTACAACTCAAGGAGAGGCCCAAGGTTTTATCAGTGATTGCACTATTGTTTTGAAATTGTACAGGGACTTATACAAGTGACTGAGGCCGAGAAAAGTTTTTTGTACAAAGGGATGGGTCTTACACTCTCTTAGAGGCCCAAAGGTGATTAAAGAAAAGGAATAGGGCTTATAACACGAGGGTAGGCCCAGATGGTTTGATTTTTGAACTGGCGATCATGTCGAGATTTCTTTTAACGCGGAGGGACTTATACAATGTCTGAGGCCCAAAAAGTTTTAGTTAAAAGGGGGTTGGGTCTTACACTCTATTAGAGGCCCAAATAGTTTTAAAGAAAGGAAATTATGCTTATAACACGAAGGTAGGCTCAAGAGTTTTTCCGTTTTGAAATGGCGATCGCGCCGAGATTTTTGAAAACGCTGTGGGTCTTATACAATGACTGAGGCTCAAAAAGGTTTTGGTTTTCAAGGGATTGGGTCTTACATTCTATTAGAAGCCCAAAAAGTTTGAAAAAAGTTTGATGAGGGTTGAATTGATCAAAACCCTAATTTGTCTTCAAAATACATTTTAATTGAATAAAAATTCAATTAAAATGACCAAAATTGTTAAACATGTGTGAAAAACAAATTGTGATCTTGGATTAATGTTTGAAAAATCATGTTTATATCCACAAAATGATTGGAAATCAATTAAGTTTTGAAAATCAAGGGAGAATAATATTTCAAATGTTAAAAACAAATAAAACATTAATTCTTTGCAAAAATATCAAATATATGAAATAAATAATATTTTTGGGATTTTTTTATAAAATAAAATATTTTAACATTTTTGTGGATTATTAAAAAAGGAATCAACTCAAAATCATTAAAACTCAGAGAGAAATTAATTTTTGAATCAATTAAATAAAATCACAAAATTCAAATATTTGAATTTTCAAAAAGGGCGCCAAGAACATGGCAAGAACACGCGCCACCCTCTGTTTCTGCAGATTTGCATTTTCAATCCAATCTCACTGAATACTTGATTATATCATGCAATCTACATATCAATCTGCTTGTTTTCACCTCACGATCATGTCTATGGTCTTTAATTTCATTTATTTTAAGCATGGAATAAGAAATCAAAGAGAAACCTCAAGAACCCTAAAATTTGCATGAAGGCTCAGAAATTCCATACACGATTCAAACAAAGTAATTGATTGAGGTAAAACACTCCATGCATGATTATGAACATATGGCCAAATTATTGTGCAACAAAAAATGCATGGATCATAGAGTTAGAAGAGCTCGTGCTTACCTCTTGCAGCTGGTGATCGTGTTTTGTGTTAGAGGTGTTACAGGTAGGTTCCAATGGTGTGGATAGCTTCCCTAGGTGCCAAGTGATGTGCCTAAGTGCTTGGAATGGTTTGAAATAAGCTGGAACTGAAGATGGTATTGTAATACTCCAAATTTTGACCACTTAGATTTCCCATCATTGTGAAAAATCATCATCACAATATGGATGAACCATCATGCTTCATTAGTCTCCCCAAAGATGGGTGAGCATCCACTACAATCAAAATTAGGGTTTCAAGCCCTCTCTGAGTGCTTAGACAAAGGATCAATCAAGAAATGACATGATCTTCAACTTGTCTAATCTCTCAAACATCCATAATGGATCAAAAAGGACTCCCACTTCAAGGATTAAGCACAAGGCTGCTCCCTTCTAGGTGGATCAAGTCTCAAGATCGACAGTGTCACCAAATTAGGGTTTTGGTCGACCAGGGCCTCCAGATGGAAATTTTCATCTGGGCACAAGGCAATGATCCAAAACATGACCTAATATACTTCATGGAACCTCATGAACCCATGCATCAAGTCAATTTTGCCTCAGGGGATGCATTCATCAAAAATCAGGAATTAGGGTTTCTTGACCTAATTCACCCCTAAGTTGACTTTTGGGACAAACCATGAGCCAAGACCTCAAGAGATGATTTGAGGGTCTCTAATACACCATATTGATCCATTTGGAACAATGGATTGATCCAGGAAGTTTGAGCAACAAGTTTCATTTTCATCTGCACCACAATTAGGGTTTTAAGAGAAAAGTCAACTGTAACTTTGACTTTTGACCAGGACATGCTCCCAAACCCTAATACATGATTGAATATACCCTATGACACCCATGGAACATGTCCATCAAGTTTGATTTAGGTCAAGGACATGATTTCCTGAAGAATTGCACAGTTTGGAATTCATCTGATAAAAAGTCAACTGTGCACAAAAGTCAACTTTGACTTTTTGAGATTTTTCACCAAAATGGATTTTTAACCCTAAAATGATGTTAATGTATGATTTGAATCATCATTCATCAAGAAAAATCAAGAAAAGTGAGATAACTTGTAAAAGGGGTAACCATAAAACTTAGAAATTTTTCTAAGTTAAAAATAAAGTGGCAAAGGTACCAACTTTGGAGGACCATAACTCCTAAACCACAAGGCCAATTTTTTCCATCCAAAGCTTGATTTGTAGATCTCACTGCCCTCTACAAAAACTTCAACTAGGCCTAACTCCAATTCCTTATGGATTTTGAGCTATGAGTGAGCCAAAGTGGCTGAAAATGTGAAAAAATACCATTTTCCAACACTTAGAAAAATTCTGCCTAAAACCGAATTTTGTTGAAACACCAAAACTTGTGGGATTTTTGCACATAGATGCAAGCTGAATCAGTCCCAAAGTTAAACATCAATGTTGTTGCATATGTTGCTAAGAATTCAAAGGGCTCAACAGCATGAATTGATTCAACTCAAGCCATGAGAAATCCATGCCCAAAGTCATGCTGTTGCAAGCTGTTTTGGAAAAATCAGTTTGCATGTTTGCTTATCTCACACGCTTTTGAGCCAAAGACTGAGGATCAGCATGCCACTTGTGTTCAAACCAATCACATTGCATCTAATCCAACTGATAAATCTGAGTCAAAAAGCCAAAGAACCTTCCAACTTGAAATTCATCCACTTTGGCACTTTTTGCCTTGAATTCAAAATGCATTTATGTGGAATAGTGCATTGTCAAGATTCTCACTCTCCTCAGTCAAGTTCTCTGATTAAACAACATTAAAAACATCTGAAGAATGTGATTTCAGTCAAGGCATAGCTGATCTATTTGGAGCAGCTGTTATGCCTAGTGCAAGAGGCATTTATGCCAAGCCAATCCAAGCAAATGTGATCTGATCTAGCTGCCATTCACTATTCCTCCAAGACAAGAGTTGATCACCTATAAATAGAGGTCTCAATGGATCACTCAACTCACCCCAAAGCCAGTTACAACACTGCTTTCTCTCATTCTTTCTTGAACTTCAAGTTTTCTTGTTTTTGAGTAACCACTATCGGGTTTTGAGTTGCAGCCATAAGCAATCAATTCCAATTGCTCAAACACATCACATATGATGTATTTGAGGTGTCCAAGTGCTTAAACAACATCTGTAACACTCCCAACTCAAAATCACTCTTCAACCAAGCCATTTTGCTTCAGTTTTGCAGGTGGAGGTCTCCAGCTTGATCCAGAGAATTTCAAAGTTTTCCAAAGCTTGCAACACACTCCATAACATCCATTGAAGCTGTAGGGATCATCAATTCACGACTGGAACACCATCTGGGCAAAGTTCCATTTCAGCTTGCATCAAGGTGAGCTTCAAACTCAAACTCCATGATCCATGCATATTTCCTCGCATGATAATTTTGCCATTTGATTACCATCATATGTTGATTGTTTTGCCTCAATAAATTTGATCATAGACCTCATAACCATGCTTGCACGATTGCTTTTGCAAATTAGGGTTCATCTGTGTTCATCATGATTATTTCACTCCACACTGAAAATGAATAAAATTGGGTATTGCCATCTTGTTCCTTGTGAAAAAACGCACGAGTTTGGTGTTTGAATCATGTCCAATGGTTGAGAGATGAGTGAGATAGGGTGCTTCATGCACGAGCTCGGGGAAGGAGATGGCCATGGCGCCATTTTCAGAAAACCAACCAAGTTCTCTATATAATTTTCACTTGCCATATATTTAATGAATTGGCATTGCGCCCCAGCGGTTCATCAGCTGGTTTTGTGAGTATTAGCAAGCGAGAGGTCTGGGGTTCGAATCCCCCTCGCCCCAAACTTCTTTTTATCACTTTTTATTTTATTATTTTTCATACTATTATTTTTAATGATTTGAAAAATTAATATCTCCTTCAATTTTTATCATTTTTGATTGGTTCTTTTTGCAATAATTCACAAAAATGTTAAAATATTTTATTTTACCAAAAAATCCCAAAAATATTATTTATTTTATATAATTGATATTTTTGCAAAGAATTAATATTTTAATTGTTTTTAACATTTGAAATATTATTTCCACAATGATTTTGCAACTTTTAATGCTTTCTATTTGTTTTGTAGGTCAATACTTAATTTTTGAAGCATTAATCCAAGATCACAATTTGTTTCCCATGTGTAAAACAATTTTTGATCAATTTAATTGAATTTTTATTCAATTAAATACATTTTTTGGAAACAAATTAGGGTTTTGGATTAATTCAACCCTCATAAATCATTTTCAAAACACTCTGGGCCTCTATTAGAGTGTAAGACCCAACCCCCTTTTAACCAAAACATTTTGGGCCTCACTTATTGTATAAGTCCCTCTGCGTTAAAAGAAAACCTCGGCGCGATCGCCATTTATAAACGAAAAATCATTTGGGTCTACCCTCATGTTATAAGCCCCACTCTTTTTCTTTAAACCTTTTTGGGCCTCTATTAGAGTGTAAGACCCAACCCCCTTTTAACCAAAACATTTTGGGCCTCACTTATTGTATAAGTCCCTCTGCGTTAAAAGAAAACCTCGGCACGATCGCCATTTTAAAACGAAAAATCATTTGGGCCTACCCTCGTGTTATAAGCCCCACTCTTTTTCTTTAAAACTTTTTGGGCCTCTTGAGAGAGTGTAAGACCCATCCCTTTGTACAGAAAACCTTTTTGGGCCCCAGTCACTTGTATAAGTCCCTCTGTACAAATTCAAACAGTGCGCTCACTGATAAACCTGGGCCTACCCTCGAGTAGTAAGACCCATTTCTTTTTCTTAAAACTTTTTGGGCCTCTATTAGAGTGTAAGACCCAACCCCCTTTTAACCAAAACATTTTGGGCCTCACTTATTGTATAAGTCCCTTTGCGTTAAAAGAAAACCTCGGCGCGATCGCCATTTTTAAACGAAAAATCATTTGGGCCTACCCTCGTGTTATAAGCCCCACTCTTTTTCTTTAAACCTTTTTGGGCCTCTATTAGAGTGTAAGACCCAATCCCCCTTTTAGCCAAAACATTTTGGGCCTCACTTATTGTATAAGTCCCTCTGCGTTAAAAGAAAACCTCGGCGCGATCGCCATTTTTAAACGAAAAAATCATTTGGGCCTACCCTCGTGTTATAAGCCCCACTCTTTTTCTTTAAACTTTTTTGGGCCTCTTGAGAGAGTGTAAGACCCATCCCTTTGTACAGAAAACCTTTTTGGGCCCCAGCCACTTGTATAAGTCCCTCTGTACAAATTCAAACAGTGCGCTCACTGATAAAACCCTGGGCCTCTCCTTGAGCTGTAAGCCCCAAATCTTTCTTTTTCAAAGCACTTTCTCCTTTGATTTTGAATATACTGTTGTTTTTAATCTTTCTGTGTTGAACAACTAACCAAACAGCATGGAAGCACTACAACCGAGTAAGTGGTTATCGCTTTCATTTACTGCTTTCATATTATAAACTGTATTGTGGGGCTGCTCACTGTAAGTCTCCTTTCATAAACTCATATCTACTGTGTAATAATAGTATAGATATTTCGAGTTTCCCCGGCAACTACGTCTAGAACTAAGTGACGCCGTTTCATTTATTCGTAGAAATAGACGCCTAGATCCCCTATAAGAGCACCAGATACAGTCTTCTCTTCGGCTGTCCTCCTTAGGAATCGTTAAGAAGCTCTACTCCCCAAGATGAATGTATTCTCCGTGAATGGCATCTTTGAGTTTCTTCCCAATTCTCGAACTTTCCTGACTTGATTTATTCCTTGTGGATAGCTTGCCTTGAATGTCTCAGGGTTTGGGTACCCACTACGGTCATAATCTTGGACCTTAACTAAGGAACCCTCTTTAAAAGCTAAAAGTCGCTGGATAGTAAACCTCACACGTTTACCAGTGGTTTTCATCTTTAAAAGAGTTATCTCTCCTAATGGAAAGGAGATGATAGACCCACGGGCTTCTTAAAAGCATCGACCTCCTCTTGGGCATTATTCAAGGACCCTACGGCTTCTTAGAAGTATTCACAGCCTCCTCTTAGGTTTCGTATAATGATCTCTTCCTTCGAGAATGATAGCCTCCTCTTGGGCTTCGTACAAGGACCCGTCGGCTTCTTAAAAGATTCCAGCCTCCTCTTGGGCTTCGTACAAATTGTCCCGACGACCTCCTAGAGGTATAGGAACAGAACCTAGTCATCCTCATAGAACAGTCCTTTCATAGAGTCTACTATTGTTTCTCGAAGCATAGTACAAAAGATAAAACTCTAGACTTGGACAATCTAACTTCCTTGAGTCTCAAAGACATTCTCAAGCACCCTTCGTTAAATAGGAAGGAAACCCGCAGACTCGGATAGTCTCAATACCCTTTGGATTTCCCGTTTCCTCAAAGAAAAGGAAATATCCCTGATCCTCAAATTAAATCCCTGTGTATAGTGTTACTCATATAAGAACTGATTTTCTCTTTTAAATCAGTATATTGGATCTGTCACTCAATTGAAACAGTTACAAATAGCCTCCATCTCGGGCTTCGTACGAGATACCAAAATTCTCCCCAGTGGAGTCAAAACAACCTTTTAGCCTCTCTCTCAGGCTTTGTATGAGACACAAAAGATTCCCTCGTTGAGTCAATCACCCCTTTTTTTTGCCTCCATCTCGGGCCTCGTACGAGATATAAATCCCTTAACCAAGAGTCGAACTCTTTGCTAGCCTCCTCTTAGGCTTTGTATAACGATATGCCCCACTGGGTCAAAAACTTTTAGCCTCTCTCTCGGGCTTTGTACGGGACATAAAATAGCCTCCTCTTAGGCTTTGTATAATGATTTTCCTAGCAAAAATTAGCCTCCTCTTAGGCTTTGTATAAGAAAACCACTGGTTGATCCAATCAACCTTTTAGCATCAAAGCTGTGCCTCGTTCACAGTACACAAACGTCAACAACTCCTTTCCCTTCATCTAATCGCTGTAAGCGGCAAGCCTCTGGATCATCTATATCCATGCCACTATCCCTCTTTTAGCATGAGAAATTCCTAAGGAAAGATGGCATTGCTCTACACTGAGTTAAAGTCTTCTCCTTCAGGTTAAAACCCTTTCTTCGAAAATTATGGCATTGCTCGGATCCGCGTATCCCAGTTAAAGTAATTCTCCTTCTCCCCTCTTTAGAGATGACAAATTCTCTCTAAAGTCGAGGTCTTTTAGCTTCACATCTTGGGCTTTGAACAAGATACAAATCACCTTTCAGCTTCATATCTTGGGCTTTGAACAAGATATAAATCACCTTTCGCTTCACGTCTTGGGCTTTGAACAAGACACCAAAAACCAATTTCCTCCCATAGAATAGGAGGAACTACGAACGCTCTGATTTCCCTGTTTCAGTAAACGGGAATACGTAGGCATAAGATCGAAAGAAAAGATCTTAGCGAGCGCAATCAACAAAAAACCCAAATCCCATATCTCCATCAATTAAAAGCAGTAATTCAAAAGCATCAGTCCTAACATCGTAATCCTTATTCCCCGCCAGAAACCCTTTGCCTAGAAAAAAGAAAGAAAGAACCGTATTGGCGAAATACGAATAACCAGTACAAAGGCCCCCCACATTGATAGCATCCGTAACCTAACAGACCGCTGTTTAAACTCAGTATGCAAGCAGGGTTAATTGGAGACATCTATTTCCCTTCCTTATTCAGCTCACAATAGGATAAAAAATGAATCGACCTGTAGTTTTAAGCTCAACCGCAGAGAGCGACCAGCGCTTAAGAACCGCGTCCAAAATCGCTCGCTACAGAAAAGTGGCGCCCACCGTGGGGTCAGTTTTTATTTCTGTCTGTTTTCCTTGTAAAATGGTGACTCTGCTGGGGAGTCTCCTTTTCTGCCTTAGGGCATCATCCCCGTTTTCTACGGAAAATGGGAACTCTACCGAAGAGAAAGATTGACCTATGCTGGTCCATCTCTTAGGCAGGGAACCACAGATTGGGGCTTCCGCCGGGGAACCCATTTCTGTCAGGAACTTAAGAATCGTAGCTTTATAAGTCTAGGATGATTAGGACAAATATATATACTTCTTTTCCTAATTGCTATACGTGTTTATTTTTCTGCTACTGGGAATGCGTGTGATGCCGAATGTGGTGAGATTGAGTATACACTTAAGAAAAGCCAACCTTTTTCGTAGTGCGGAAGCTATCGGAAATAGCTGTTACGCGATACTACCCTCATTTGAGGCTGGTGATCTATTCTCGGTGAATAGCACTTACTCTAAGATTGCACACAACTCGCTGGCGATCCGCTTGTTGTCTGCCTTCCTGGGAGGAGCTGATGATAATGAGTACAGGTACAAAAATCACCCTAGTATAAACCTTTGGGGATGGGTAGAGCCTTGACTTCATGACAACGACCCTCTGACCCCATGTTTTTTCTATGTTTTTGTGTGCTGCATTCATGCATTCATTTAATAAAACATTAAAACATTCAAAAAATTTCTCTTCTAGTCTCTCTGTTTTTCAAATTAAACTAAGACTGTGATTGCAAATATCAGAGAAAAAGATTACGCTAATGGATTTCGATAGAAGGAGAACTCACCAGTATACCTTCAAGGTTCCAAAACTAGGGGATTTGAGAAAGTTAGCAAGGATGATCGTTAACCCAGAGGCTTTCAGAGCCAAGCACGGTGGTTTCCTACCACTATTAAGAGTCCATGTGATTAAGGGGATCATGGACGCGCTCATTCAGTTCTACGATCCGGTTTATCATTGTTTCACATTCTCGGATTACCAGCTGGCACCAACGCTGGAGGAGTATTCTCATCTGGTTAATTTACATATCACTGATCAAGCTCCATTTTCTGGACTGGAAGAAATTCCAAAGAATCAGACTATTGCAAGAGCAATTCATTTGGACGAGTCTGAGGTCAAGACTCACATGACCACTAAGGGTGGCATCCAAGGTTTGCCAGCCCAGTTCTTGACAAAGAAAGCTCTGTACTTTGCTAGTATAGGGAACGAGACTGCTTTTGAAAGCATCTTTGTCTTGCTCACCTACGGATTATTTTTGTTTCCCAACATCAATAACTTCGTCGATATCAACGCTATTAAGGTTTTTCTCATTGGAAACCCTGTGCCGACTTTGCTTGCAGATGCGTATCATTTTGTACACTTGGGAAATTTGTACAGCGGAGGGGAGATCACATGCTGTGTACCTTTGCTTTACAAGTGGTTTATCTCTCACTTGCCCAAGTCTGCTGCTTTTTGGGATTGCAAGAGTGTCTTACTTTGGTCGCAGAAGATCAAGTCCCTCACCAACTCTGATATAGATTGGTGTAATAGGATTTATGAGGGAATCAGAATCATTGACCGTTGTGGAAACTTCCCCAGCGTACCCCTCATAGGAACTAAAGGAGGAATCAACTATCATCCGATATTAGTTCTTCGTCAATTTGGATACCCGATGAGACACATCCCACTGGGTGTTCATCTGGAAGGTCTTTTCTTCAAAGAAGGAGAAAACGACAGAGCACTAAAGATGGAAATAGTGCAAGCTTGGAAACATGTTCATAAGAAAGGATGAGAGTCTCTGGGAAAATCGGACTGTGTCTCGGTGGAGCCTTATCTCCATTGGGTACAAACTAGAGCTCTCAAGCTAAAGATGCCTTATCCTCGTTACAGAATTCTTCCGCCGAGGGAAATTGTCATGTACTTCATGACGGAAACTGAAAGGCTTCAGGTTACTCTCAACAAAGTTCAAAAGGAAAGAAGGTCTTGGAAGAACAAGTACCGCACCCTCGACGTAGAGTGTATCCAAATACAGCAACTACTAAAAGAGAAAGATGCTCTGATTGAAATTTTGGAGCAGCATGCTGTAGAGAATCAAGATGACCAAAGGAATTTGCTCACTCCTTTCACTTGGCAAAGGAATGACAACCCGACAACGGCCCAAGAGCCCCGATCAAAGAAAAGGAAGATACCAGAATCAGCACCCGATTTCTCTTCGGAGAGGACTCGGGACCCATTAGTTTAGGTTTCTGTTTCTGCACTTTGTAATCTACTGTATTTCCATTTCTGTAATCCTTTGAATTTCAATAAAAAGGGGTTTCCCCACTGTTTGATATTTGCAATCTAATTGTCGAAGTTTATTTTGATTATACCTAAAAATAATTAATATAATCATTGCATTCATCATTCTCACATCGCGTATTCTCCTTACCTACGAATCTCACGTTTGTGTCTTGATTCTAGAGTCAAACTGTCTCATTCGTATAATACTCGGGCCAATCGTCAGAAAAAGATGGATGATCTTAAGGAAGAAAACAGAGAGTTGAAAGAAGAGATCGACACTCTGAGAGAGGATATGAGAAAGCTTCGTAACGACATGCAAGCCATGGCAGAAGCTCAGCTACAAAGAACTGTGATCTCAGAGATCACCTCAACGCCCATCATAGAAAAGTATGATCCTAGGTATCAGATACCGAAAGATCGTCCTTGGGGCATGCCTGTTAACTATATCCCGGAAGGATATGTTCCGCCGATCACTGAAGATCAGGGAATCGCAACAGAAGCCGCTGGGCCTGAAGGTTACAAACTTCGGGAAAGCGAAGATGCCAGGGGCATACTCAAGACTCCTGAAGGTTACAAACTTCGGGAGGCGCCAAGACTTACTGCCGTAGTCACGGTACCACCCCCTGTGGTGCACACTGTCCCGGAAGGACAGATTCCACCAACACCTTCTGGTAAGAAGGAAACTATGTTCGATAGAATGGATGAATTCCAGGAGCAGTTCTTGGAAATGCAGAAAGAGCTGCAAGCCATTCGCGGTCAGGATCTATTTGGGAAGGACGTCGTAGACCTCTGCTTGGTCCCAAATGTGAAAGTCCCGCACAAGTTCCAAGTGCCCGACTTTGAAAAATACAAGGGTAACTCTTGCCCTCAGAGCCATCTGGTGATGTACGCTCGGCGGATGTCAGCCCAGACGGAGAATCAGGACCTGCTGATTCACTACTTCCAGGATAGTTTAACCGGTGCCGCACTCAAATGGTACATGGGTTTAAACCGTACTACGATCAGTACATTCAGAGATCTTGGTACTGCCTTCGTCCAACAATACAAGTACAATTTGGACATGGCACCCGACAGAGATCAACTCAGATCAATGTCGCAAAAGGACAAGGAAACCTTTAAGGAGTATGCTCAAAGGTGGCGTGAAATTGCCGCTCAAATTTGTCCACCTCTTGAGGAAAAAGAGATGACAAAGATCTTCTTAAAGACCTTAAGCTCATTTTACTATGACCGAATGATTGCCAGTACGCCCAGTGATTTCACCGAAATGGTCCGCATGGGTGTACGTCTTGAGGAAGCCGTCCGAGAAGGACGTTTGGTAAAAGACACTGGATCAACGAGCGGTACTAAAAAATACGGTAGTGCTCTCCCTAAGAAAACAGAGCAAGATATTGGGAATATCTCTCTCGGAAAGCAAAGGCGACGTTATCAGCCAGTGGCAGCTGTTACTCCTGCTATCGGCCCCGTGCCTGTTCCTATGTATCAACCTCAGGTTGCGCAGAGCCAACCTGACCAACAAAGGACACAACAACCTCTTCAGCAGGCTCGTCCTCCATATAACAACAACCGTACAACACGGCCACCAGGATTTGATCCTATACCTGTAACGTACGCAGAGCTGTTTCCGTTACTGCTGGCTAAGGGGCACATTCAAACTAAGTCTCCCCTTTCAGTTCCAGAAAATCTGCCTTTTTGGTTTAAAGCGGATCAAACATGTCCTTATCATCAAGGAGGTTCAGGGCATAACCTTGAGACTTGCCTCAATTTTAAATCCGACGTACAAAAGCTTGTTAGGAGCGGGCTCTTATCTTTTAAAGATACGAATCCTAATGTTCTTACGAACTCGCTGCCTCAACATGAGAAGGCTGCAGTCAATCTGATTGAGAAAGAGACTAACAATGTCTATCAAATTCACGATGTACTCTTATTGGGGGACCGATCTGGTCAAGATGCATTGTAGACAGAGTGGATATGGCCATGTGCCACCTCATAACTATCACCAGTGTGATATCTGCTCTAAAGATAACCAAGGATGTTCTGTGGTGCAAGCAGCTCTGCAGGAACAGATGGATCTCGGATGGATCCAAGAGCACCAAGTTCGTGGAGTTAACATGGTCTCTACGAATTCTAACGTCATTCAAAACCACGACATCCGTGTGATGAATGTCAACTTGGTGGCGATGCACTCAAGGCAAAGCCAGTATCATAATCTGCCGCGGCACGATTACAGTTCCTGTCTGATTTGCTCGGTAAACAAACAGGGATGCTCTTTCATACAAGAGGCCCTCCAGCGTCAGATGGATCTTGGATGGATCCAAGACTACCATGATAGGAACTCCTATCAAATCAATATGGTTCAGATCTTCGATATCCGCGTAATGAATACCAACCTGGTAGAGTTACATGCTGAGCAGGTCCGACTCGGATTCTTAATGTCACATGATTACTAAAGCTGTAAAGCAGGTTGCGAAAACGATCGAGGTTGTACCCTTGTCCAGGAGGCACTTCAGCACTTGTTAAATCACTGGTGGATGCCAATCTATATGGACGAAGATACTGAGCAGATTAGTATCAATAACAGGAATCCTACTCGTCGTCAAAGTCAGGATGTCCGATCAATGGAAGATAACCTAGTGAGGTTGCATTGCATTCAAAGTGGGCGTGGCCAGGTGCCACCACACAACTATGACAGTTGTAGCGTCTGTTCAGAAAGTAACCAAGGGTGTTACCTTGTGAGAGCAGCTATTCAGGGTCAGATTGATCATGGAGAAATTCGTCCATATCCGGGTTCTGGACCCATCATTTGGTCACCGAACTACCTTGCCGATCAAGTTGAGGATGTTGTACGATCTCTGGTCATCACCAGATTAGGGATGTTTTTGCCATCATTCCTCTACTTGACGAATCTAGAGTTCCCAATCGGGAACGGATCGAGGTTACTTATGACGGTCAGAAAAATCAGAAGGTTCCCATAGTCATCTATCTACCGGGGCCATTACCGTATGAATCAGCTAAGGCGATCCCTTACAAATACGGTGCAACAATAATCGAGAATGGAAAGGAAATTCCATTACCCTCCGTCGTGAATATTGCAGACATCAGTCGTGTAACACGGAGCGGTCGAATCTTCAACCGAGGGGTTAGAGAATCCAACAAAGAAAAGGAACTTCAGGCGAAAATTCCTGATCCACCAGTCGGTCAATCTGGTAATCCCGACTTTTCAAAAGACAGAGATGAGATGCTAAAGCTCATCCAAAGGAGTGAATATAACATTGTTGATCAACTGTTACAGACTCCTTCAAAGATCTCAGTATTATCGCTGTTACTCAGTTCAGAAGCACACAGAGAGGCTCTGCAGAAAGTCTTGGAGCAAGCCTTTGTGGAACAGGATGTAACAATTAGACAGTTCGATAGCATTGTCTCTAACATCACTTCCTGCAATAATTTGGGATTTAGTGATGAGGAATTACCTGAAGAGGGTCGTCGTCATAACATGGCGCTCAACATTACAATTAACTGCCAGGGCGATGCTTTAGCCAACGTACTGGTAGACACAGGATCAGCCCTGAATGTTATGCCGAAGTCCACTTTGACGCAATTATCATTTAAGGGCCCTCCGATGAGAGTCAGTGAGGTCGTTGTCAAAGCATTCGACGGATCCAGAAAAACAGTTATCGGCGAAGTTGATCTTCCCATAACTATTGGTCCTCACACTTTCCAAATCACTTTCCAGGTCATGGACATCCGGGCAACATACAGTTGTTTATTAGGAAGACCTTGGATACATCAGGCAGGAATGGTCACTTCGACCCTCCACCAAAAGCTAAAGTTCGCCCAGAACGATCAACTTGTCACGGTCTGTGGAGAACAAGCCTTGCTTGTAAGCAACTTATCATCATCTACTTGTGTGGAACCCAAGGAGGTTATTGGAACTCAGTTCCAAGCACTATCGATGAGCAAGAATGATCAATCCGAAGAAGGAACTTCAATTTCTTCATACAAAGATGCTATCAAAGCGGTCGAGAGTACCGATACAAAAGGATGGGGACGGCTTGTCATTCCTATTGACAATAAAACAAAGAAGGGTCTTGGTTTTTCTGCAACCTGTACCCAGACGGCCGCCAACGATGAAAGTCTTCATCCCCTTCAAAACTCCTTCCACAGTGGAGGTTTTCTCCACCCAGTGTCTTAGACAGTTCATGCTATCAATGAGGAAGATCCCTCTGACACAGATGAAGAATGGAAGTCCTACCTTAACAAGGACGGCTATATGTCTCAGGAAGAGGTGCCTATGCCTTTTTACTTTCCTACAGAAATTCCGAGATTTATACCAAGATCAGATGTCGAAATGATCTACGGGGATTGTGATCCGGAAGGATGTCGTGCTCCGCCAAATTCATTAGAGGAGGACACTCTGATGAAAGAAAACTTTGATCACAATTACTGTGGCCCGATGAATGGTCTGCCAATGTGGCAGCCTTACCCAGGAAACTTGGGGCAAGAAATTCAGTCGAGTAATGAAACTCAGCTGACCATCATTGAACAGAATACCTGTGTCCCCGCCATGTCATGGGATCAACACTCAGGTCATTCAGAGACTACTCAACATGAAGATGAATTCGCAACGTTTGCAGGACTTGAATTCATCAACTATGCTTTTCCCGAGGTCAACGTCATCGAGAGGGATGACTTCTCCAGTTCCAAAGAAGTTTGGGACACCCTGGGACAACCAAGTGGAAAATTTGACTTTATGGTCAAGTACACTGCTCCCGAAAGCTCTCGTATCAGGCTCGAAGATATCCAGTCGACTGGATGGGGAGATACAGCTGAGAGCACCAATGCTATGCAAAATGCAACAGAGGAATCCTCCTACGACAATTCTGCTTGGGAGACAGATTCCAATGATCCTGCTCCACCAGAAATCAGTGTCATTTCTGAAGACAAATCAAGGAAGGTGCCAGACTTTGTGATTCACCGAGGAGTTCGCCGCCAATGGGTTGCCGTCGAGGTTCCGAAGGTCGTTCATCAATCAAAGTAATTGCCATCTTTAACCTTTCACCCTGCCCAGGTGAAACGGATGTTTTGATAGGGCTCGCTTTCTGTAAATTTCCCTCTTCGCTTTGCCTAAAGCGACAGAGTTTTGTTTTATAAGGCTGTAGTTTCAAGATTCGACTTGTTCATTAATAAAATAACATCGTTCTGTAATTTCCGCATTAATTGTTGTTTTCTCTTTTTGCTTTTTCAGAAAATGGTAATCCTAAAAAAAAAATTCAATAATAAAAACAAGCAGTAAAATCAAAACACTGCACACACTTGCATTCTCTCTATCTCTTCTAAACACGAATCATCACGTCATGCAGATTGCTTGTTTTATACCCCGTTGAAACATACGATCCGATGCCTTCTCCCAACTTTGGGTTCCCGGTATTCGAGGCTGAAGAAGAGAATGACAACGAAATTCCAGAAGAGATCTCCCGACTACTCAGACAAGAGGAAAGGTCCATTGAACCTCACAAAGAACCGTTGGAAACGGTAAACTTAGGTTCAGAAAAAGAGAGAAAAGAAATCAGGATCGGAGCACTGCTCAGTCCAACTGTCAAAGAAAGTTTGATAAAGCTTCTCAAAGAATTCCCCGATGTATTCGCTTGGTCCTATCAGGATATGCCAGGGTTGGATACCAGCATCGTGGAACATCATTTACCATTAAGATCAGAATGTCCGCCAGTAAAGCAAAGGTTGAGACGCACTCACCCGGACATGGCCATCAAAATCAAAGAGGAAGTACATAAACAGATCGACGCGGGTTTCCTCGCTACATCTGAATATCCTCAATGGTTAGCCAACATCGTACCCGTTCCCAAAAAGGACGGAAGGGTCAGAATGTGTGTTGATTACAGAGATCTAAACAAGGCAAGTCCAAAGGACGACTTTCCTTTACCACACATTGACATGTTGATTGACAGCACAGCAATGTTCAAAGTATTCTCCTTCGTGGATGGATTCTCGGGCTATAACCAGATCAAAATGGCGCCGAAAGACATGGAGAAAACTTCGTTCATTACCCCATGGGGTACCTTTTGTTACAAGGTAATGCCGTTCGGTTTGAAGAAAGCCGGGGCAACCTATCAAAAGGCCATGACTACTCTGTTTCATGACATGATACACAAAGAAATTGAGGTGTATGTCGATGATTGGATTGCAAAATCAAGAACAGAGGATGAGCACGTTGAACATCTGTCAAAATTGTTCGAACGTCTAAGAAAATTCAAGCTCCGCTTGAATCCCAACAAGTGCACCTTCGGTGTCCGTTCAGGGAAACTACTAGGGTTCATCGTCAGCCAGAAAGGGATTGAGGTTGATCCTGACAAGGTCAAGGCCATTCAAGAAATGCCTTCTCCGAAAACTGAAAAACAAGTCAGAGGATTCCTGGGACATTTGAACTACATCTCCAGATTCATATTCCTTATGACCGCCACTTGTGCGCCGATTTTCAAGTTATTGAAAAAGAACCAGGATTGCGTTTGGTCAGAAGATTGCCAAACTGCCTTCGACATCATTAAGGTATATCTGTTGAATCCTCCGATTCTATCACCTCCAGTGGAAGGAAGACCACTGATCATTTACCTCACAGTTCTAGAGGACTCAACGGGGTGTGTACTTGGCCAACAAGACGAAACTAAAAGGAAAGAGTCTGCCATCTACTATTTGAGCAAGAAATTTACCGACTGCGAAACTCGGTACACGATGCTTGAGAAAACTTGTTACGCCTTGGCTTGGGCAGCCAAACGTCTTCGCCAATACATGATTCGGCATACTACTTGGTTGGTCTCCGAAATGGATCCAATCAAGTACGTTTTCGAAAAACCTGCTCTTACGGGAAGGATTGCCCATTGGCAGATGTTACTATCAGAATATGACATAGAGTACCATGCTCAGAAAGCCGTTAAGGGAAGTATTTTAGCCGATCATTTGGCTCATCAACCGATTGACAATCAAGAATCAATCGGGTTTGACTTCCCAGACGAAGATGTCATGTATCTAAAAATGAAAGATTGCGATGAACCGCTACCCAGTGAAGGGCCAGAACCAGGTTCCCAGTGGGGACTTATCTTTGACGGAGCAGTCAATCATTATGGAAACGGAATTGGGGCAATCATTGTTACCCCTCAGGGTTCCCACATTTCTTTCACTGCCAGACTTACGTTCAAATGTACGAACAACGAGGCCGAATACGAAGCATGTATCATGGGTCTCGAAGAAGCGATTGATTTAAGGATCAAAAACATGGACGTATACGGCGATTTAGCCTTGGTTATTAACCAGATAAAAGGAGATTGGAACACATACCAATCAGGATTGATTCCTTACAAAGACTATGCAAGAAGGTTGTTACCCTTCTTCAACAGAGTCGACTTTCATCACATCCCTCGTGATGAGAATCACATGGCTGATGCATTAGCCACTCTCTCTTCCATGATTACTGTAGGTCGATGGAATGACATACCTAAGATCGACATCAGGCGCCTTGAACGGCCCACTTACATCTTCATGATTGAAGCAGTCATAGACGACAGACCTTGGTATCACGATATCAAATGCTTCCTTCAGAAACAACAGTACCCATCTGGGGCACTCAGAAAAGACAGGAAAACCCTCAGAAGATTGGCTGGAAACTTCTTCCTGAGCGGTGACACTCTTTATAAGAGAAATTTTGACATGGTTTTGCTCCGATGTGTCGACAGACCAGAAGCAGACATGCTCATGAAAGAAATTCATGAAGGATCCTTTGGCACTCATGCCAACGGACACACAATGGCGAGAAAAATTCTCAGGGCCGGGTATTATTGGTTGACAATGGAATCCGACTGCTACAAGTACATGAGGAGGTGTCACAAGTGTCAGATATACTCCGACAAAATTCATGTACCGCCATCACATCTCAAAGTTCTTTCTTCCCCGTGGCCATTTTCCATATGGGGAATCGACATGATTGGTATGATTGAGCCCAAGGCTTCAAACGGACATCGGTTCATCCTGGTAGCCATTGACTATTTCACCAAGTGGGTCGAAGCAGCGTCATTCGCCAATGTAACCCGACAAGTGGTGGTCCGATTTATCAAAAACAATATCATCTGCCGTTATGGTGTTCCAAGCGAGATCATTACTGATAATGGATCTAACTTGAACAATAAGATGATGAAAGAGTTGTGTGCAGAGTTCAAGATCGAACACCATAACTCATCTCCCTACCGACCCAAGATGAACGGAACGGTAGAAGCAGCTAACAAGAACATCAAGAAGATCGTTCAAAAGATGGTTGTAACCTATAAAGACTGGCACGAGATATTACCTTTTGCTCTTCATGGTTATCGCACATCTGTCCGTACTTCAACAGGGGCTACCCCTTTCTCTCTATTATATGGCATGGAGGCAGTGCTTCCCATAGAAGTAGAGATCCCGTCAATCAGGGTATTGATGGAAGCTCAGCTCGCTGAAGCTGAATGGTGTCAAAGTCGACACGATGAACTGAACCTGGTCGAAGAGAAGCGAATCACGGCGCTATGCCACGGTCAGTTGTATCAACAGAGAATGAAGAGGGCGTTCGACAAAAAGGTCCGACCTCGTGTCTTCAGAAAAGGAGACCTCGTGCTCAAGAAGATACAATCATTTCTCACTGACTCTCGGGGCAAATGGACCCCGAATTATGATGGCCCCTATGTGGTCACGAAAGCTTTCTCATGCGGCGCCTTGAGACTTGCAACCATGGACGGAGAGGAATTCGCCTATCCCACGAATGTTCATGTAGTCAAGAAATACTTTGCCTAAACTAAAAAAAAACGTCTCGGTGGATTGAAAACCCGAAAGGGCGGTCCAGGCAAAAGTTAGAGACATGGAAAAAAAGAATCATCCCGATGGATTGGAAATCTCATAGTACAATCCAGGCAAAAATTAGGGATAATGGCAAGTAACTATATTCAACAGAGGCAAGTCCCTCAGCAGCAGTTACAGCATCATCTATCGGAGGAAATCTCCAGTCAAAGGTCATCTTCGACGGAAGCTCAGGATGCCCCGAATTCAAAGTTGGTAGAAGGATAGTGGTCGTTATGTTTCAACGTAGCCCTTTTCCCTGTAAATTACCATTTTCTAACTTTGTATATACTCTTTGGAATCACGCGTTTGGCTGATCTCCATCTTATCAATAAAATTTGAGCCTTTGTGCTTTTGTTTGTAATTCTTAACTTGCTTTAGCTTTACAGAACGACGTTGTTTAAACTTAATCAGCGATTCTTGAAATAAAACAAAAATGAATTTACTTGTTAAAACTTTTTATGCTTTTAAATTAAAGATGGCATTTCTTTTGACTGTTGAACATCAGAAGAACATCGATTGCTTCTCCCGAAGTAAGCGAATTTCAAAGTGCAGAATCAAAGTACTCCTTCTAAGCCAGTATGCCTGAATGAAGGGATCAACTGTGTCAGAGACCTTGTTTCGTCTGACACGCCTCGGCCGAGTTCTCATCTCCTAAGCCCGATCAACATAGCTCCCCGCGTGGACTATCTCTCCTAAGCAAGGTGGAATTGCTATTTTGAATCAACGGTACTTCTTCGTCCCGCGATGGCCGAGTATCTAATTGTGTTCATCCATTAGTCTGTATGTCGCGTCTGTTTTGTCAGCATAAACATACATACTTCATGCATTTTATTTGCGTTCGCATTTCGTATTGCATCACTATCACTTGAGTCGGTCTTGTCCCCTAGTGATAAACAGTTTTCTCAATTGAGTTTGTCAGTTCTTTCCTCGTCAGGAAGTGTTGCGTCTGCACAATCTTGCCACCAATGTATCTTTAGATCAGAGTCGGCACTTGGCCACTTTGATAACTTGAACCTCTGAAAGATCAGAGAACCTTCAACAAATGTCACTCTTCGCCATTGAAGATGATATCCTCGCTTTCCCGGATTAAGGAAAATCCACAGAGAAAGCCTCGTGATCAGAGATTCGGCAGCATGCCAGTTTTGCTCCGAAAGGACCGCTGATGAAAAGGTCACCGGCCCCACAAAATTGGACCCCATCATATGGCGTTTCTCCGGGAAGATCCCAAGAAAAGTATGATGAAAGATCCCAAACGAAAACAGTCTCTCAAGAGAATCGTTTTCCCCAGTAGAAACAAATGGCGTCTCCAACAGAGAAGTTTGTACAACTCTACAACTCAGACGACTGGGTTCCCCAGCAAGTCTGACATCAAAACTTTTTCCACTCAAATGGCATCTCCCCAGGAAAATTCGGCGAGAAGTTTGAGGAAAGCCGCTATGAATAACGTCCCTTGTCAAGAAAGTTTATTGACAAAAGAAACTAAGACCAGTTCTTGGTAGGAAACCAGGATCGAGGGGAAGTTTAAATTAGAAACTAAGACCAGTTCCTTGGTAAGAAACCAGGATCGAGGGGAAGTTTAAATCAGAAACTAAGACCAGTTCTTGGTAGGAAACCAGGATCGGGGGAAGTTTAAATCAGAAACTAAGACCAGTTCTTGGTAGAAAACCAGGATTGAGGGGAAGTTTAAATCAGAAACTAAGACCAGTTCCTTGGTAGGAAACCAAGAACGAGGGGAGGTTTATTTCAAAAGAAACTAAGACCAGTTCTTGGTAGGAAACCAGGATCGAGGGGAGGTTTATTTCAAAAGAAAACTAAGACCAGTTCCTTGGTAGGAAACCAGGATCGAGGGGAAGTTTACCTTTTCTAAGCATCATTGCTTAAGAAGATGAATGCGGAAGCTACCATTCATAACCACCATCAAAATTTCGGATATTCCGATATTTAATCCTCTTGCACCCCGAATGCTCGAATACTTCGTCATTCATACCTTCGGGTCCAAGAAGATTAAATAGGGGCATCTGTAATACCCCAAATTTTGACCACTTAGATTTCCCATCATTGTGAAAAATCATCATCACAATATGGATGAACCATCATGCTTCATTAGTCTCCCCAAAGATGGGTGAGCATCCACTACAATCAAAATTAGGGTTTCAAGCCCTCTCTGAGTGCTTAGACAAAGGATCAATCAAGAAATGACATGATCTTCAACTTGTCTAATCTCTCAAACATCCACAATGGATAAAAAAGGACTCCCACTTCAAGGATTAAGCACAAGGCTGCTCCCTTCTAGGTGGATCAAGTCTCAAGATCGACAGTGTCACCAAATTAGGGTTTTGGTCGACCAGGGCCTCCAGATGGAAATTTTCATCTGGGCACAAGGCAATGATCCAAAACATGACCTAATATACTTCATGGAACCTCATGAACCCATGCATCAAGTCAATTTTGCCTCAGGGGATGCATTCATCAAAAATCAGGAATTAGGGTTTCTTGACCTAATTCACCCCTAAGTTGACTTTTGGGACAAACCATGAGCCAAGACCTCAAGAGATGATTTGAGGGTCTCTAATACACCATATTGATCCATTTGGAACAATGGATTGATCCAGGAAGTTTGAGCAACAAGTTTCATTTTCATCTGCACCACAATTAGGGTTTTAAGAGAAAAATCAACTGTAACTTTGACTTTTGACCAGGACATGCTCCCAAACCCTAATACATGATTGAATATACCCTATGACACCCATGTAACATGTCCATCAAGTTTGATTTAGGTCAAGGACATGATTTCCTGAAGAATTGTACAGTTTGGAATTCATCTGATAAAAAGTCAACTGTGCACAAAAGTCAACTTTGACTTTTTGAGATTTTTCACCAAAATGGATTTTTAACCCTAAAATGATGTTAATGTATGATTTGAATCATCATTCATCAAGAAAAATCAAGAAAAGTGAGATAACTTGTAAAAGGGGTAACCATAAAACTTAAAAAATTTTCTAAGTTAAAAATAAAGTGGCAAAGGTACCAACTTTGGAGGACCATAACTCCTAAACCACAAGGCCAATTTTTTCCATCCAAAGCTTGATTTGTAGATCTCACTGCCCTCTACAAAAACTTCAACTAGGCCTAACTCCAATTCCTTATGGATTTTGAGCTATGAGTGAGCCAAAGTGGCTGAAAATGTGAAAAAATACCATTTTCCAACACTTAGAAAAATTCTGCCTAAAACAAAATTTTGTTGAAACACCAAAACTTGTGGGATTTTTGCACATAGATGCAAGCTGAATCAGTCCCAAAGTTAAACATCAATGTTGTTGCATATGTTGCTAAGAATTCAAAGGGCTCAACAGCATGAATTGATTCAACTCAAGCCATGAGAAATCCATGCCCAAAGTCATGCTGCTGCAAGCTGTTTTGGAAAAATCAGTTTGCATGTTTGCTTATCTCACACGATTTTGAGCCAAAGACTGAGGATCAGCATGCCACTTGTGTTCAAACCAATCACATTGCATCTAATCCAACTGATAAATCTGAGTCAAAAAGCCAAAGAACCTTCCAACTTAAAATTCATCCACTTTGGCACTTTTTGCCTTGAATTCGAAATGCATTTATGTGGAATAGTGCATTGTCAAGATTGTCACTCTCCTCAGTCAAGTTCTCTGATTAAACAACATTAAAAACATCTGAAGAATGTGATTTCAGTCAAGGCATAGCTGATCTATTTGGAGCAGCTGTTATGCCTAGTGCAAGAGGCATTTATGCCAAGCCAATCCAAGCAAATGTGATCTGATCCAGCTGCCATTCACTATTCCTCCAAGACAAGAGTTGATCACCTATAAATAGAGGTCTCAATGGATCACTCAACTCACCCCAAAGCCAGTTACAACACTGCTTTCTCTCATTCTTTCTTGAACTTCAAGTTTTCTTGTTTTTGAGTAACCACTATCGGGTTTTGAGTTGCAGCCATAAGCAATCAATTCCAATTGCTCAAACACATCACATATGATGTATTTGAGGTGTCCAAGTGCTTAAACAACATCTGTAACTCTCCTAGCTCAAAATCACTCTTCAACCAAACCATTTTGCTTCAGTTTTGCAGGTGGAGGTCTCCAGCTTGATCCAGAGAATTTCAAAGTTTTCCAAAGCTTGCAACACACTCCATAACATCCATTGAAGCTGTAGGGATCATCAATTCACGACTGGAACACCATCTGGGCAAAGTTCCATTTCAGCTTGCATCAAGGTGAGCTTCAAACTCAAACTCCATGATCCATGCATATTTCCTCGCATGATAATTTTGCCATTTGATTACCATCATATGCTGATTGTTTTGCCTCAATAAATTTGATCATAGACCTCATAACCATGCTTGCACGATTGCTTTTGCAAATTAGGGTTCATCTGTGTTCATCATGATTATTTCACTCCACACTGAAAATGAATAAAATTGGGTATTGCCATCTTGTTCCTTGTGAAAAAACGCACGAGTTTGGTGTTTGAATCATGTCCAATGGTTGAGAGATGAGTGAGATAGGGTGCTTCATGCACGAGCTCGGGGAAGGAGATGGCCATGGCGCCATTTTCAGAAAACCAACCAAGTTCTCTATATAATTTTCACTTGCCATATATTTAATGAATTGGCATTGCGCCCCAGCGGTTCATCAGCTGGTTTTGTGAGTATTAGCAAGCGAGAGGTCTGGGGTTCGAATCCCCCTCGCCCCAAACTTCTTTTTATCACTTTTTTATTTTATTATTTTTCATACTATTATTTTTAATGATTTGAAAAATTAATAACTCCTTCAATTTTTATCATTTTTTATTGGTTCTTTTTGCAATAATTCACAAAAATGTTAAAATATTTTATTTTACCAAAAAATCCCAAAAATATTATTTATTTTATATAATTGATATTTTTGCAAAGAATTAATATTTTAATTGTTTTTAACATTTGAAATATTATTTCCACAATGATTTTGCAACTTTTAATGCTTTCTATTTGTTTTGTAGGTCAATACTTAATTTTTGAAGCATTAATCCAAGATCACAATTTGTTTCCCATGTGTAAAACAATTTTTGATCAATTTAATTGAATTTTTATTCAATTAAATACATTTTTTGGAAACAAATTAGGGTTTTGGATTAATTCAACCCTCATAAATCATTTTCAAAACACTCTGGGCCTCTATTAGAGTGTAAGACCCAACCCCCTTTTAACCAAAACATTTTGGGCCTCACTTATTTTATAAGTCCCTCTGCGTTAAAAGAAAACCTCGGCGCGATCGCCATTTTTAAACGAAAAATCATTTGGGCCTACCCTCGTGTTATAAGCCCCACTCTTTTTCTTTAAACATTTTTGGGCCTCTATTAGAGTGTAAGACCCAACCCCCTTTTAACCAAAACATTTTGGGCCTCACTTATTGTATAAGTCCCTCTGCGTTAAAAGAAAACCTCGGCACGATCGCCATTTTTAAACGAAAAATCATTTGGGCCTACCCTCGTGTTATAAGCCCCACTCTTTTTCTTTAAAACTTTTTGGGCCTCTTGAGAGAGTGTAAGACCCATCCCTTTGTACAGAAAACCTTTTTGGGCCCCAGTCACTTGTATAAGTCCCTCTGTACAAATTCAAACAGTGCGCTCACTGATAAACCTGGGCCTACCCTCGAGTAGTAAGACCCATTTCTTTTGCTTAAAACTTTTTGGGCCTCTATTAGAGTGTAAGACCCAACCCCCTTTTAACCAAAACATTTTGGGCCTCACTTATTGTATAAGTTCCTCTGCGTTAAAAGAAAACCTCGGCGCGATCGCCATTTTTAAACGAAAAATCATTTGGGCCTACCCTCGTGTTATAAGCCCCACTCTTTTTCTTTAAACCTTTTTGGGCCTCTATTAGAGTGTAAGACCCAATCCCCCTTTTAACCAAAACATTTTGCGCCTCACTTATTGTATAAGTCCCTCTCCGTTAAAAGAAAACCTCGGCGCGATCGCCATTTTTTAACGAAAAAATCATTTGGGCCTACCCTCGTGTTATAAGCCCCACTCTTTTTCTTTAAACTATTTTGGGCCTCTTGAGAGAGTGTAAGACCCATCCCTTTGTACAGAAAACCTTTTTGGGCCCCAGTCACTTGTATAAGTCCCTCTGTACAAATTTAAACAGTGCGCTCACTGATAAAACCCTGGGCCTCTCCTTGAGCTGTAAGCCCCAAATCTTTCTTTTTCAAAGCACTTTCTCCTTTGATTTTGAATATACTGTTGTTTTTAATCTTTCTGTGTTGAACAACTAACCAAACAGCATGGAAGCACTACAACCGAGTAAGTGGTTATCGCTTTCATTTACTGCTTTCATATTATAAATTGTATTGTGGGGCTGCTCACTGTAAGTCTCCTTTCATAAACTCATATCTACTGTGTAATAATAGTATAGATATTTCGAGTTTCCCCGGCAACTACGTCTAGAACTAAGTGACGTCGTTTCATTTATTCGTAGAAATAGACGCCTAGATCCCCAATAGGAGCACCAGATACAGTCTTCTCTTCGGCTGTCCTCCTTAGGAATCGTCAAGAAGCTCTACTCCCCAAGATGAATGTATTCTCCGTGAATGGCATCTTTGAGTTTCTTCCCAATTCTCGAACTTTCCTGACTTGATCTATTCCTTGTGGATAGCTTGCCTTGAATGTCTCGGGGTTTGGGTACCCACTACGGTCATAATCTTGGACCTTAACTAAGGAACCCTCTTTAAAAGCTAAAAGTCACTGGATAGTAAACCTCGCACGTTTACCAGTGGTTTTCATCTTTAAAAGAGTTATCTCTCCTAATGGAAAGGAGATGATAGACCCACGGGCTTCTTAAAAGCATCGGCCTCCTCTTGGGCATTATTCAAGGACCCTACGGCTTCTTAGAAGTATTCACAGCCTCTTCTTAGGCTTCGTATAATGATCTTTTCCTTCGGGAATGATAGCCTCCTCTTGGGCTTCGTACAAGGACCCGTCGGCTTCTTAAAAGATTCCAGCCTCCTCTTGGGCTTCGTACAAATTGTCCCGATGACCTCCTAGAGGTATAGGAACAGAACCTAGTCATCCTCATAGAACAGTCCTTTCATAGAGTCTACTACTGTTTCTCGAAGCATAGTACAAAAGATAAAACTCTAGACTTGGACAGTCTAACTTCCTTGAGTCTCAAAGACATTCTTAAGCACCCTTCGTTAAATAGGAAGGAAACCCGCAGACTCGGATAGTCTCAATACCCTTTGGATTTCCCATTTCCTCAAAGAAAAGGAAATATCCCTGATCCTTAAATTAAATCCCTGTGTACAGTGTTACTCATATAAGAACTGATTTTCTCTTTTAAATCAGTATATTGGATCTGTCACTCAACTGAAACAGTTACAAATAGCCTCCATCTCGGGCTTCGTACGAGATACCAAAATTCTCCCCAGTGAAGTCAAAACAACCTTTTAGCGTCTCTCTCAGGCTTTGTATGAGACACAAAAGATTCCCTCGTTGAGTCAATCACCCCTTTTTTTTGCCTCCATCTCGGGCCTCGTACGAGATATAAATCCCTTAAGCAAGAGTCGAACTCTTTGCTAGCCTCCTCTTAGGCTTTGTATAACGATATGCCCCACTGGGTCAAAAACTTTTAGCCTCTCTCTCGGGCTTTGTACAAGACACAAAATAGCCTCCTCTTAGGCTTTGTATAATGATTTTCCTAGCGGAAATTAGCCTCCTCTTAGGCTTTGTATAAGAAAACCACTGGTTGATCCAATCAACCTTTTAGCATCAAAGTTGTGCCTCGTTCACAGTACACAAACGTCAACAACTCCTTTCCCTTCATCTAATCGCTGTAAGCGGCAAGCCTCTGGATCATCTATATCCATGCCACTGTCCCTCTTTTAGCATGAGAAATTCCTAAGGAAAGATGGCATTGCTCTACACTGAGTTAAAGTCTTCTCCTTCATGTTAAAACCCTTTCTTCCGAAATTGTGGCATTGCTCGGATCCGCGTATCCCAGTTAAAGTAATTCTCCTTCTCCCCTCTTTAGAGATGACAAATTCTCTCTAAAGTCGAGGTCTTTTAGCTTCACATCTTGGGCTTTGAACAAGATACAAATCACCTTTCAGCTTCACATCTTGGGCTTTGAACAAGATATAAATCACCTTTCGCTTCACGTCTTGGGCTTTGAACAAGACACCAAAAACCAATTTCCTCCCATAGAATAGGAGGAACTATGAACGCTCTGATTTCCCTGTTTCGGTAAACGGGAATACGTAGGCATAAGATCGAAAGAAAAGATCTTAGCAAGCGCAATCAACAAAAAACCCAAATCCCATATCTCCATCAATTAAAAGCAGTAATTCAAAAGCATCAGTCCTAACATCCTAATCCTTATTCCCCGCCAGAAACCCTTTGCCTAGAAAAAAGAAAGAAAGAACCGTATTGGCGAAATACGAATAACCAGTACAAAGGCCCCCCACATTGATAGCATCCGTAACCTAACAGACCGCTGTTTAAACTCAGTATGCAAGCAGGGTTAATTGGAGACATCTATTTCCCTTCCTTATTCAGCTCACAATAGGATAAAAAATGAATCGACCTGTAGTTTTAAGCTCAACCGCAGAGAGCGACCAGCGCTTAAGAACCGCGTCCAAAATCGCTCGCTACAGGTATCCCAACTGCAACTTGGTTAAAACCTTGAGCAGCTGGCTGGTGATTTTGAGAAATCAGTGTTCCAGATGTTGTTTAAGTGTTTGGATCACTTATGTATGATGTTTATGAGGTGTGTGTGTGATTGGTTTGGTTGGAATTGCTCTCAAACTCAAAACCCGATAGTGACTTGCTTTGGAAGGCAAATTTGGAAGTGAGAAGGAGATTTTGAGTAAAGCATCTGTTTGATGGCTTTGGTGTACTCAAACCGATCACAAATGAGCTCTATTTATAGTGGAGCAAGTTTGTTTTGCAAGCAATAGTGAATGGCAACTGCTGCAGAAGTTTGGCAAATGTTGATCAATGAGAATCCAAGTCTCCTCTAGCCATTGACTAGAGGTTAGGGCACAGGCTGCTGGTTCCCTTGGTCTTGGATAAGTCTTAACTGAATTCAGTTGGGAAGGGCTCAGTCCATGCCACCTTGGTGCATCCATTAAATGCTCCAAACCAAAATTGGAGTCTTATCTCTCTTTTAGGCATTTTTAGGTTTGGCATGCTAATTTTGGTTCCAAAGACTTGGGATGCTTATGGATCAGTGTTTGTCTCTCCTTGGTCTCCCCCTGAGGTGTTCAGATGGATAAGTGTGTTTGTCATTTGCACAAATTTGGCAAATCGAGCAAAATGCACTAATCTGTTTTGCTTTGACAGTTTTCAGCAAGGCATATTGCCATTGTCATATCTCATGGCTAAAGTGGAATTTGATGGAGTTCTTGGCCATTTTGGAAAGCCCTCATATGATACAACAAATGTTTGATCATAATTGGTTTTGATACTTTTTGGATCCAAGTGAAAAATGTCCCTACATTTGGAAAAAAGTGAAGGCAGATTCTGACTTAGTGAAAATTTCACTAAGTGTTGGAAAAAAAGTGACATTTTCACTTTTTGTGATTTTGATCATTCCATAACTTAAAATCCATGAGGAATTGGAATGAGTTGTGTTTGAAGCTTTTGTAGAGTGCCATGAGAGCTACAAATCCAGCTTTGGATGGGAAAAAATAGCCTTGTGGTTTAGGAGTTATGATCCTCCAAAGTTGGTACCCTAGCCACTTTGTTCCATAACTTAGAAAATTTTCTAAGTTTTTATGGTTACCCCTTTTGCAAGTTATCCCACTTTTCTTGATTTTTCTTGATGAATGATGATCCAAATCACACATTAACATCATTTTAGGGTTAAAGAACCATAATTGTGAAAAATCTCAAAAAGTCAAATTTGACTTTTGTGCACAGTTGACTTTTTGTCAAATGAGTTCCAAACTGTGCAATCCTCTATGAAATCAAGTCCTTGACCTAAATCAAACTTGATGGATTGATTTCATAAGTGTTATAGGTGTATTGAATCATGTCCCAAGGTTTGGGAGCATGCCTGGGTCAAAAGTCAAAGGCACAGTTGACTTTTTCCGCGAAACCCTAACTGTGGTTCTAATGAACTTGAAACTTGGGAATCAAGCTTCTTGGATCAATCCATTGTTGCAAATGGACCAATGTGGTTTATTAGATACCCTCAAATCATCTATTGAGGTCTTGGCTCATGATTTGTCTCAAAAGTCAACTTAGGGGTGAATTAGGTCAAGAAACCCTAATTCCTGATTTTTAGTGAATGCATCCCCTGAGGCCAAATTGACTTGATGATTGGGTCCATAAGGTTCCATGGAGCATATTATGTTATGCTTTGAAGCATTGGTTCATGCCCAAATAAAAATTTTCATCTGGAGGCCCTGGTCGACCAAAACCCTAATTTGGTGACACTGGCGATTTCGAGGCTTAATCCACTTAGAATGCTGCGACCTTGTGCTTGATTCTTGCTGTGGGAGTCCTCTTGATCCATTGTGGATATTTGAGAGGTTTAGACAAGTTGAAGACCATGTCATTCCTTGATTGATCCTTTGTCTAAAGCTCAGAGAGGGCTTGAAACCCTAAGTTTTTATAGTAGTGAATGCTCACCCATCTTTGGGGAGATTGATGAGGTATGATGGTTTACCCATATTGTGGTGATGATTTACCCAATGATGGGAAATCTAAGTGGTCAAAATTTGGGGTATGACACTCAACTTTTTATATATTTAATAGAACCTAATTGTTTCTATATTAAAAGATATTAATAACTTTTTATAAAAATTAAACAATAATAATTGTTTAAAATCTGTATTAGTTAGTTTAAAAATAACTTTTATAGGTATAAAAATCCTCTGACTTAATACATAACAAAAAAACTTGATATTTATTATTTTTATTTTTGAAAATTCTGACAATACCTTTTTTTTTAAATGATTTTTGAAAATATACTCAGAAGATTACATAAACATATCAAATGTTAAAGGGAAATCAATTCTAAAAATCTAAATAAATTTTTTTCATCTCAAAAAACTCATTACAGTTATATATATATATATATATATATATATATATATATATATATATATATATATATATATAATATATATAAATTTTTCTAAAATATTATTATCACGTTAAAAATATTTTATTTTAAATTTTGTTTTAAAACTCAAGATGTGTTAAGTCGGTCTTGCGTGTGTATAGTAATTCTTCTTTAATCAAATTGTTATTTTGATTTCAATCGAATGATTGATATATAATAATAAAATATAAAAGTGATAATACAAAGGAACATTATAAAAAATATAAAAATAAATAAAAATAAAAGAAAATAAAAATAGATATGCATTTCTCTCTCTCTTTTAAATGTTATGTTTTCTCTTTCATATTTTTTAATTATTGAATTCGAGAGAGAGCGTGAAAGAAAAAATTGGAGAGGGTCCAATTTTCATTTCAATATATGTTTCTAATAAGTAAGGATAAAACATTAGTGTTTAGAAGTCGATTAAGTGAGGGGGGAGATGTTAGGCACCCCTGACCTCTATTGTATCCAATGCGATCCTCCTCTAGTTCTAGGGCTACTATATTTATCTAAGGGATGCTTGCTTAATTTATCTATTGATCTGCCTAATGCTTTATTTCACTTATAAGAAAAATTATTAAGTTATTCTTGAGAAAATATTTAATCAAGAAGGGACACAAAAAGAAATTTTTATTATTGTACTCGCCTGAGTGTCACAACATTGTGCCTACGTATCCTCGAGTTTATTGAAGAATCAGAGTACCGTAGTTCGTCTAGAAAAATGTATGTGTTTGTTGATTTTAGTTATGAAAATATCTCAACGTATCGGGGACGGAGAAAAGTTTGCTTAAAAAAGGTTTCAATGCACGGGGGTAGAGAAAATGATATTTAGATGACCTTGAGTTGATTTTAGATTATTCTCTAATTGATAAGGTGTGACACCAATCAATCAGTCTAATTTGTAAAAAAATACGTTTTAAATTTATTTTAGAAAATAGGATATGATATATATATATATATATATATATATATATATATATATATATATATATATATATATATATATATATATATATATATATATATATATATATATATATTGATCTTACCGGCTGATCAGAACCTAAAGTAGGCCAGAGACTTCGTCTGCAATGCTGGGTTTCAAAGATGAGGAGGGGAGTGTACCTGCAAGGCACTCCGATGCTAAAGTAAGAATCGGGAGAAGAGAAGGCAAGTACTAAGTGAGTATGTCTTAGGATGATTTAGAATACCTGACCCTCTCAAATGAGAGGGTTTTTATAATGTCCCCAGCGCTTGACCATTGGTCCCTATTTTCGGGGTGAGATATTCGCTCCCCAAGAATAGGTAGCTACCAGAAACTAGTTGTTGGGACGGACAGAGGTGCTCGGAACTAGTCGTTGCCGCAAGCAAGGGCGTGGTTGCGGACATGGGAGTCGTGATTATTTCTGGATGATGGAATCGTGCGTGACAGGCAGAAATGTGATGAAGGGCAGCTGATCCTGGTGGTCAGCTGGCCAACCTTCCTCAGCAGAGGGGCAGAGGAGAGAATGCTTCATTTTGCCCTTAACTGGAAGGGCTTAGGCTATTGGGCCATTTTGGGAGCAGAAGTGGATTGGGTCGTGCCTAGCCATTGGGCCAGTCCAGAACAAGAGCCCCCCAAGTCGTTGTTCCTTAGCATATGTAACGCCCATATATAAATACATACATCAAAGCATATATTATACATGAATTCCATGTTTGGTACTGAAAAACCAATAAGTCCCTAGTAAACACATTATACATATACATGCCCACAATACCTAATACAAAAAAACTATGGCATAAATATATGTACAAGATGTTCCCAAAGATAAATACTAAGAACTAGATCGACAAAGATCTCAAAAAAACTCCACAACGGAAGCTATGCCATCAGACAAGTAAGGATAATCACATGGCCTTATCCTTACCCTTCGCGGACCCTGAAGTACCTGAAATATTCAACAATAGTGAGGTGAGATACATCAAATCTCAGTGAGTTCTCTATCTTATGGATTCTCTCGGCTTTACAAGGTTCTAGCCAATCCTAACTCAAGTCAAAAGGGAAGGGAAGTGACCTTGAGTTCACAATCTCACACTATATAGAAACATGTCTTGAGTTCAACAACTCAAACTTAATTATCACTAATCGGTAACACATACCAAGGCATCTTTCCCCGACCAACCCTACAAGAGAGTTCAACTCGGGTCACGGATCCTTAAAAGCATAGACATCCATTCCCGGTCAGCCCGTCTAAGGGGTTATGAACACGGGTCCCGGAAGCTAACATAGATAACTTTCCCCTGCCAGCCCCACGCAAGAGGCACTTCAACACGGGTCACGCTTACCTACACATGGTACTTTCCCCGGCCAGCCTACACAAGAGGCACTTCAACACGGGTCACTAATACCACCCACTAAGTAACTTTCCCTGGCTAGCCTACACAAGAGGCACTTCAACACGGGTCACGGTCACTTACTTAATAAACATTTTTCCCGGCCAGCCCTTCTCAAGAGTTATGGACACGGGTCACGAATATTTATTAAGGGATCAAAACGGTTCTGATTACATGATCATATACACAACGTGATTGTATTCGACAATCACAAGGCCACAATGCCTTAAGGCCACATTCTCCTTTTCACAAAACCACCATGGTTTACACACATGTTCCACACTAGTGTGACACTCTTTTCTATACCATTTGGTAATGGACACACGCCTCGGCCTCTTCTGCACGAGCATTGTCATTAAATTATTCATCAATTTCCTAGCTTATTACTAGGTTCCAATCTAAGTTTCATGGTAAGGTTTCCTCACTCAACCTATTCCATATTTTTAACATGCATACTCTCTCGATAATGTTTAACAACGATATTAGGCAAAGCATATTACAATTGCACATTTGAATCACATATAATAATTTCATCACAAGTTATACCCAAGCATAAGAGAACCACATATAACGATTCATCGCATAAAACATCACATTTGGGTTCCCTCCGATTCATTTAATCGGGTACCGAAATCAATACTTTTCACTTTTATCCTGTAGGATATTTTCACAACTCTACCTCAGCTAACATTATACTGTGATCGGACTTACGATCCAAAAGATATGGATTTCAACATATCACATAACATTATTATCATTCAAATGCCACTAATTAATTAATCCCTCATCATACTCAATATTTCCATCACTTTTGGGTAGAGGGTCGTCATAGCTTTCTAACGGTACCAAGAACGTCTCGATCCGAGTTACGGATCAAAAGTTATGAAGGAACAAAATGAAACAATCTGCTATGTTCGCTAGGCGAATCCCAGCGAGCGTTCGCTTCCCTTCGCTGAGCGAAGCTCCAAGCAAAATCCCACAAACAGAACCAAAATGACACAAAGTTCGCTAGGCGAACATTCGCCTTCCTTTGCTACCGGGTTTGCTAGGCGAACCCTCGAAACCATTCGCTTCCGCTTCGCCCCAGGTTCGTTAGGCGAACCATGCGGAACCCAGAAATTCAACAGCACTGTTATGGGTCCAAAAACAACATTTCTTCAACCAAAATCACTTCCAAGTCACACCATAACAATCAAAACATATTCCAATCATAATAACAAGTATACTCGATTATATTACTCGATTTATTTCATGTTTTATCCGTTAGATTTCATTTTCTCTCAAATCTAACCTAAGTTCAAAACATGGATTTCTAGAACTTAGAGTGTCTAACTAGAACCCACCTAATAATCAAAGCGGTGGTTGAAGAAGATGATGAACAAATGGTGATGATCCAAGCTTCTCTCTCTTCTTCCTCTTTCTCCACTTTCCCTCTTTCTCTTCCTTATTTCTTCTTCTTCTTACTATCTTCTTTTTCTTTCTCTTTTCTAACAAATATATATATATATATATATATATATATATATATATATATATATATATAAACCAATATTATATAATATAATCCAACAGGGTAAAATATCTCCAATTGATATTTTGTCATCTCAACCCAATCGATCAATTACTAGAGTTACCTTAAAATTCCCTCTTGAACTAATAAATATCAATCTGTCTCTTTCATTAAATAATTTATCTCTTCAGAGCTCATTAGTTGTTATATTGATCCCAATTGATAATACTTAAAGTACTTATAGGATTCCATAAATCCTATTAATCCAAGATAGAGTACATAGATACTCATCTGATCTCATCTAATATCCAATTGAGCATTTAAATAATACAGGGTATTACAGCATAAAAGTGATGACTTAAGGGCAGCCTGCGGTCCCGAGGAGGAGTAGGCATGGTCGACACCTGTTACTGAGACGAGGTCATTTCGTGGTGCTCAAGGGCATCTATGCCCGTGGAATCTGGAACGTTGTCCTGCGTGCCGGACGAGCGGGGAACCCAACGATTGATGGGACTTGAAGGGATGGAGAGTCACGCGTGCATCGAACCACGTACCGTATTAAATGCATAATGATGGCTAGGCTAGGGTCATGATGATGCCCCTACGCCGCGCGTGCTCATGCACGTGCCTCTAATCTATCTATAAATAGAGGGAGGAAGTGTTCATTTCCACTTTTCACTTCTCTCTCTTCTCTTGTTGCTTGTCCTCGTTTTTGCCCTCCACCGCCGTAACTCTGCCACACGAGCAATGACCAGACTTCGCCGACCAGCTATTTTCTTCTCTTCGACCTTGTAAGTTTTCTTCACCCTCTCTGTTTTAAGTGTTTCAATCCTTGTTCTACTTAGATTGCATATGGTTAGGATGAAACTGGGTAGAGTAGGGGTGGTTTCTAGCGAATGTTGGTGGTTGGCGGTGGTTAGGCCATTTTCTACCGTCGGTGCCATCGTCGGAGCGTTAGGAACTTAGGATTATTGTCGATTCTGGCACCGATTCGACAACGAACGAGTTTATCACCGGTGGAGCTTATGTGTTTTCTGGTGTACTCACGAGTTTTTCGGTGGACATTCAATAGAATTCTGGGTAACGCACCCGGGAGGATCTCCCCGTATGGGTTTAAGGGATTGCCATGGGCGTCTCCTCGCACCGTTGTTGCGCTGTTTGAGTAAGGACTTAGGCCGGGGACGTTGTCCTCGGACCTTCGCGCGCCCTTTCACTTGACTAGTGATGGAAGGGTGGATTTGACTATGTCATCGAATTCACTTTTGTCCTCTACTTTTCAGGTAAAGGAGATGTCTAGCGATCCCGAGGATGAAGTTATGCGGGAACTGTCCAATGAGAGCTCTTCGGAGGATAGCAATGCTGATGAAATCTTTGCTCCCCGGAATGTTGGCGAAACATCCGTTCCTAGTAGTTCTGGGGGAGAGTGGGTTTGTTTTTGAGCCTCGGGAGCATGCCTCCCTCTTTCCTTTTCACACTCAGGATACCTTCACGACGGTGGGGGTCGAGGGAGACTAGAGGGTCCACTTTCCTGAGGAGAACGACCGAATATGCTCGACCTACGGGGTGAGGCTCCCCATGTACGAGTTTGTCTTTAAGGAGATCGGGTTGAGGTTACCCTTCACGGATTTTCAAGTGGCCTTTTTTGGACACCTGGACCTGGCGCCCTCCCAGCTACACCAGAACTCGATTGCCTTCATTCGGGCAGTTCAGATGGGTTTCCCTGAAGCACGAGAGGAAATTATTCAAGGCCTTCTCCGAGTTCATCAGGATGTTTAAGGAGAGATATTATATCATTGAGCCTGTGTCGGAGAGGGCCAAAGACTCCTCGTTCGTCTGGGAGGTTTGAATAGACGAGAGCAGGGAGCCCATCATCGACAAGCAGGCCAAGATAAGGGGGCATAGGTTGCTGAAGTTCCCCTTCTGTTGGAGTGGGGACCACTTTACTAGGGGGACCGAGGATTACCTTGCCAATCCGCATCTGCTGGAGGAGGATGATCGGGCCAGCTACGACAAGCTAATGGTCTTTGTCGACGGCTTTCTCCCTGCCCAGTGCGTGACTAGGAGCAGGGACATCATTTATGAAGCAAATGGGGGGGGGGGGTTTAAAGTGGAGACCCGATACATTAATACGAAGAAGCTCCTCGAGTGTGGCACTAACGAGGAGGCTTTGGAACTTATGGGTAGCCATTTATTTCTTCTTAGCTTGTTCGTATTGTTATTTTTTGTTTACTAATGTGTGCCCGTTGTTTTGCAGGTAAAATGTCATTGGTCCAAGAGCGTTTGGTGAAGAGTGCCCTAGAAAATCACAAGGTGGGCAAGAAGATCGGGAGAAGTCGCCTTGGCGAGCAAGTGGTTTCGCCTTCGACGGGGTCGGGGACCTCATCATCCAGAGTTGCAGCCACCCAGACCTCCCTGCTGCCGGTAACCTCGAGGGCCAAACACCCCTGTGCGGATGAGGCCCTCGACCTTACCCATGAGGGGGAGAAGAGCAAATTTAAGCTGCCTCCTTGCTTTCACAACAGGCGTTTCTTCGAAGCCTCCTCCCTCGCACTCCATCGGGCGGAGTCCTTGAATCTTGAGTAGATGGACCATCTGAGCAAGAGGACGATGCTGGCCCAGGACGCCGCTGCTCTGATGAGGGTCTTGGGTATGTCTGTGGTCTACACCAAGGAATGGGCCCTTCAAGAGGTGGAGTTGAAGAAGGTACAGGCCGCAAACGCGATTCTGGAGGAGAAATTAAAGGCTGCGGAGGAGGTGACGAAGAAGTCCAGGGAGGAATTGGCCAAGGCCACCGAGGAGATGAAAAAGAAGTATAAGGGTGAGCTGGCCAAGGTCATCAGGGAGAGGGATACCCTGGCCACAGAAAACAAAGTCGTAGAGCACATGGTGGCATCATTGAGGGATGTCGCTGCTCCAGCTGAGGATGAAAGCGATGAAGTGAAGAGTCTGAAGACTCGAGCCGAGCTTGTTGCCCGGATCAGCCAGGCTGAGGAGGATTGCCTAGGGGTCACCGAGGAGGCTTTCAATAATGTTGTGGAGCAGCTGAAGACTGTGAACCCCGGGGTCGAGCTGTCTACCGAGGGGACCGGGTTCCTCAAAAGTGTGATGGACGGCCAGATTATCGTCTCGGACTTCCTTAGATTCAGCGAGGAGCATGAGTAGCCTGCCCGCGAGGAGCCTCAGCCTATGGCCGACTGATTTTCTCTTTGATGTACTTCCGGGCTCCGGCATGCGTCCCATATCTTTGTAATTTTATCTTTTTGGATGGGACTTGGCCCCTTTTTATTGTAACCAGTACAATTGCGGTCCTCGTGGTCGTCTTATATGATAATATTTATTTTCGGCCATGGTGGTCGGTTGTGTATGATTTGTTTTTGGTGCCTGTTTTTACTTTTCTTAATTTTGCCAAGTGTCACACGTTGCTCGTCACTTGTGCCCGTTGTACGAACTATTTTTGTGAACATTTTTTATTATGTTCGGGGTCTGCTCGACAAATTGATGTTCGCCAGTGAAGGGAACTGGTTGAAAGGCCTGGGTAGTTTCCGGGCATGAGAGCGGAGCTCATGTCTCATTTGTGGCCTGAGTTCGTGGTGTGAACTTCCCATCGTGAGCTAGGTGTTCTACCTTGATTTATTTTAGTATGCAACACTTGTACCGGGGCACGCACTTCAGGTCGGTACGTTATGCTCATCGTGTCGATGGAGCACGCCGACAGTTGTGGCCTTAGCTATAATATTGTTTTAGCTTTTCGGCGTTCCATAGTCGAGCGAGTTCTTCCCCATTGAGATGTTCTAGGTAGTAGGACCTATTCTCTGTTTTTGCTCGAACACGATAGGGTCCTTCCCAGTTTGCGGTGAGTTTGCCTTCACGATAATCCTTGTGATTTCTCCTTAGGAAGAGACTGCCCACTTGGAAGTCTCATCGTATGACTTTGGCATTATTCCTAATTGTGATTTTTTGTTTTAATGAGGCCTCGTGGAGGGCTTCTCCAGATCGGACCTCTTCGACGAGATCAAGCTCTTCCCTTAATGCCTTGTTATTGTTCTCCTCGTCCAGGGGAGCTTCAGTCTGCCTGAAGGGCACGTGTATTTCGATAGGGATTACTGCCTCAGTCCCGTATGCTAAACAGAAAGGGGTTTCCTCGGTCGAAGAGTAGGGCAAAGTACGGTAGGCCCAGAGCATGTTGTGCAACTCCTCGATTCATTGTTTCTTGGTCTCGTCTAGTCTTTGTTTGAGACCTTACAGGATCACCCTGTTAGCTGCCCCGGTTTTCCCATTCGTCTGCGGGTACTCGATGGACGCTAAGTGTTGTTTGGTGCCCAGTTGGGCGACGAACTCCTGGAATTTTTTGTCCGTGAATTGTGTCCCGTTGTCGGTGATGACTGTCGGGGGAATGCCGAAGCGAGCAAGGATGTTTCGCTTGTAGAAGCGCAGTATGTTTTTGGCCGTTATTTTAGCCAGAGCCTCTGCTTCTATCCACTTTGTAAAATAGTTCATGCCTACTATCAGGTATTTGTTTTGATTTGACCCTACGACGAATGGTCCTAGGATGTCTAGGCCCCACCATGCAAAGGGCTACGGGGAGGTCATTGCTTTGAGCCCATTGGGCAGTGCCAAGTGCATGTTCTTGTGACGTTGGTATTTGTCACATTTTATCACATGCTCCTTGGCGTCTTGCTGTATGGTCGGCCAGTAATATCTTACCCGTAGAGCTTTCCTGGAGAGGGATCTTCCTCCGAGGTGTTGGGCGTTGATTCCCTCATGGATTTCGGGCCGGACGTGGGCGACCATTTCTTCCTCAACGTATTTAAGGACAGGAATGGAGAACCCTTGCCTGTAGAGCTTATTTTTGACCCTGACGTAGGAACAGACTCTGCGTCTGACCATGCTGGCTTCCTTTGGGTCGGATGGTAGTTCATCCTTGGCGAGGTAGTTATAGCATGGGGTCATCCAGCAGTTGTTGTCGCCAATGACATGCACGTCGAGGGTCGTGGGAGTCTTCTCGATGCTAGGTCGAGGAAGTACCTCTTGGATGACGGATTTGTTTCCCCTCTTCTTTTTCGTGCTCGCCAGCTTTGACAGGACATTTTCTCAGATATTTTGTTCGCGGGGAACATGCTTTACCTCCACCGATGTGAACTTTGTCATATTTACCTTAACCAAGGTCAAGTATTCATATAGGTTGTCGTTTTTGCCCTAATACTCTCCCTGAACCTGTCGGGCAAGGTCATCTCCGCCACGAAGTCGCCCAGTGCCTGAGCTTTGAGGGCTTTTCTGTTCTCGTACTAGATGTCAAACTCGGATAATTCTGACAACCATTTGAGCATTCTGTCGGCCTTGTTTGGGTGGCCCAACAGTTGCCTCATGGGTTGTTCCGTGCGTACCATGATGGTGTGGGCTAGAAAGTAGTGCCTCAGCCTCCTTGCAACATTGATGAGGGTCAGGGCTACTTTTTCGATCTGCTGGTATCTAAGTTCCGGTCCTTGTAGCACCTTGCTCGTGAAGTAGATGGGCTTCTACCTATCAGGGGTTTCACGGATGAGGGCAACGCTGACAGCCTCGGTCGCGACGGCGAGATAGAGATAGATGGTCTCCCCGTTATCTAGCTGGGAGAGGACCGGTGGTTCCGATAGTTCTTGTTTTAGGTGGAGAATGGCTTTGTCGCATTCCTCCGTCAACTCAAAGGCTGCCTCTTTGCGGAGGAGTTTGAAAAAGGGGAACGCGTGCTGAGCAGATTTGGCCACGAATCGGGATAGACAGGCGAGCGTCCCGTTCAAAGCTTGGACTGATTTTTTTGAATTCGGCGTGGGGAATTCGGAGAAGGATCTGCATTTGTCGGGGTTGGCTTCAATTCCTCGTTCTGTTAGGAAGAAACCGAGGAACTTACTTGCTCGTACCCCGAACGTGCTCTTCTCCGGATTAAAGCGCATATTGTATTTCCTGGCCTGCTAGAAGACTTTCTTCAGATGGAGCGTGTGATCGGATTCCTCGTGGGATTCACGATCATGTAGTCCATGTAGACTTCGTGCATATCCTTGACCTCTCCTCGGAAGACTTTGTTCATCATTCTTTGTAGGTAGCGCCAACGTTTTTCAAACCAAATGGAATTACGTTGTAGTAATAGTTGCCTGATTCGGTCATGAAAGCTGTGTATCTTTTATTGCTTTTGGCCATGGGTATTTGGTTATAGCCCGAATACGCGTCCATGAAAGACAATAATTTAAAACCATCAGAATTATCAACTAATTTGTCTATGTTGGGGAGGGGATATGCGTCTTTAGGAAAGCCCTATTAAGATCAGTATAGTCAACACACATTCGCCATTTTCCATTTGATTTCTTTACAAGTACAACATTGGACAGCCAAGTAGTGTACTTGGATTCTGAAATGAAATTTACCTTTAGGAGGTCTTTTACAGCTTGTTCGGTATCCTCCATTTTTTTTGGAGACTGCTTTCGCCTACGATGAGTTACTGCCCTAACGGCGGGGTCGATGGTGAGCTGGTGGCAGGCCACCTCAGGATCTAGCCTGGGCATTGTCATACCCCAAATTTTGAGCATCAAGATTTTCCATCATTGAGAAGATCATTACCACAATGTGGATGTACCTTTATGCCTCATCAATCTCCTCAAAAATGGTTGAGCATTCACCACAGTCAAGAGTTAGGGTTTTGAGCCCTCTCAGAGCACTTAGGCAAAGGATCAATCAAGAAATGACATGATCTTCAACTTGTCTAACCTCTCAAACACCCATAAAGAATCAAAAGGACTCCCACATCAAGAATCAAGCACAAGGCTGCAACATTCCAAGTGGATCAAGCCTCGAGATCGCCAGTGTCACCAAATTAGGGTTTTGGTCGACCAAGGCCTCCAGATGGAATTTTTCCTCTGGGCATGAGCCCAATGCTTCAAAGCACAACCCAAGATACTCCAAGGGACCTCATGAACCCAATCATCAATTCAATTTAACCTCAGGGGATGCATTTACCAAAAATCAGGAATTAGGGTTTCTTGACCTAATTCAGCCCTAAGTTGACTTTTGGGACAAAGCATGAGCCAAGACCTCAAGACATTATTTGAGGGCCTCCAATACACCATATTGATCCATTTGCAACAATAGATTGGCCCAAGAAGCTTGATTCACAAGTTTCAATTTCATCTGCACCACAATTAGGGTTTTGAAGAAAAAGTCAACTATACCTTTGACTTTTGACCAAGACATGCTCCCTAAACCTTGGGACATGATTCAATACATCCCTATAACACCTATGGAACCCATCCATTAGGTTTAATTTACGCCAAGGACTTGATTTCACAAAGGGTCGTACAGTTTGGATTTCATCCGATAAAAAGTCAACTGTGCACAAAGTCAAGTTTGACTTTTTGGAATTTTTCGCAAAAATGGTTCCCCTAAGTCAAAAACAATGTTAATGTATGATATTGATCATCATCCATCAAGAAAATTCAAGAAAAGTGAGGTTTCTTGCAAAAGGGGCAACCTTGAGAAACCAAAATTTTTCTAAGTTATGGAACAAAAGTGGTTTTGGTACCAACTTCCAAGGACCATAACTTGAGATCCAAGCAACCATTTTGGGTGATCCAAAGCTGGATTTGTAGGTATTGTTACACTCTACAAAAGCTTCAACTACCTCCAACTCCAATTCTTTATGTATTTTAAGTTATGGAGTGATCAAAATGACAAAAACATGAAAATAACACTTTTTCCAACACTTAGTGAAAATCTGCCTAAGCTACCAGCCATGAACATCAATGTTCATGAGGTTTTTTTAGTTGGATCCAAATAGTTTCAAAACAAACTATGATCACACATGTTTTGTATCATATGAGGGCTTTCTAAAAAGCACAAGAGCCTCCCATAACTCAACCTGAGCAGGGAGATATGAATCCCTCAAAATCACCATTTCCAACTGTCCTAAGCAAGGCAGATTTTGCGCATTTGCTCGATTTGGCAAATTTGGACAACTCCAAGCCTTGTCATCCATTTGGACACATCTGAGGATAAAACAAAAGGAGAATGATCTGATCCCCAAGCCTCCAAAGTCCAATAATCTACACTTAGCCATAACAAACCTAAAAAGGCTAAAAAGGTGCCAAGACTCCAATTTTGTTGCAATGCATTTAATGGATACACCAAGGTGGCATGGACTGACACATTCCTAACTGAATTAGTCAAGAATAAGCTCTGAATCAAAGGACCATAGGCCAGTGCCCTAACCTCAAGTCAATGGCTAGAGGAGACTTGATATTCCTTTTGCTCAACATTGGCCAAAGGCCTGCTGCAGCTGCCATTCACTATTGATGCCAAAACAAACTTGACACACTATAAATAGAGCTCAATTGTGATCAGTTTGAGTACACCAAAGCACTACAACACTTGCTTTCCTCAAAATCTCTTTCTTTAGGCCAAAATGCCTTCTTTAGCAAGGTATCTCTGAGTTTTTGAGTTAGATAGCAATTCCACCACATCTCATGATCCAAACACCTCTAATATGTTGTATCTAAGCTGTTCAAACACTCACTTGTGACCTGAAACACCAAAATCACAAAGTCAATCTCCAAAACCTCAAAAATTGACTTTTCTGCATTTCCATGCCATGCCTTGATTCAGTCACTTCCAAAACCAAACAAAGCCTCAAACACACTCCAAATATCATCCTCAAATTGTCCCAAATGGTTCCCCTTATCTTGAACAACATTTGAGAGAGTTGCCATATTGGTCACTTTTGCCCCTTTTGCAAGAAAGTGCCAAAACTTGTTCCTAAGGATTCCAGCTGGTTCTAATCATTCTAAAAGCTTCTAAGGGATCAATTGAGAGTGTCCAAAGCATCAAATTACTCCTGGCACAAGGAAATTGGCAGATAGCACAAAAAACTCCAAGAGGTAAGTGCATGACAACTTGAACTCTTTGAATTATGCATTGCTTTGAAGTCCACTGATCATAAACATCTCATACATGTTATACATGTTGTCTTTGAACCAATTAGCCATGTTATTAGTGTGTGTATTATGTGTTGGCATAGAAAATGAAAATTTTGGCCTATTTCAAAACCACTATCGGGTTTTAAAATAAGGACCTCATCTGAAAAAACCAAGGGCACCATTGGGTTCCTTGTGAAATTCTAGGTCAGATGCACCTAAATTTTGTCCCAGTCCATGGAGAAATGAGAAAGTTAGAGGCTTCACGTAAATTGCCAAAACTTGTCTTGCATTGTCTTGGCCAGGCCTGAAAACTTGACACCCCTTATATATTTATGGGGTGGTTTTGATACACGGATGTATCACTACCCCAGTGGTAGCGCGCATGTGTGTTTGGCTTGATGGTCGTGGGTCCAAACCCCACCCAGACCATTTTTCCATTTTCTATGTTTTTGTTATTTTTAATATTTTTATGGTTTTTGTTAATTAATTCAAAAGTTAATTTCTCTCTCAATTTTAATTATTTTTTATTGGTTCTTTTTTTGAAAATTCACAAAAATGTTAAAATATTTTATTTCATGAAAATTTCACAAAAATATTATTTATTTCATATATTTGGTATTTTTGTAAAGAATTATATTTTTATTTGTTTTTAAACATTAAAAATATTTCTTTCTCTTGGTTTTCCAAAATTCAAATGATTTTTAAATCATCCCATGAATGAAACATGATTTTCCAAATATAAATCCATGATCACAACCTTTTTCACATGTTTGATTATTTTAATTGAATTTTTATTCAATTAAAATACATTTTAAAACCAAAAATTAGGGTTTTGATCACTATCACCCTAACAAATTTTCTCAAACATCTCTGGACCTCTTGATAGAGTGTAAGTCTCACCCCTTTGTAAATAAAACCTTTTTGGGCCTCAGTCATTGTATAAGTCCCACTGCGTTAAAAAAATCTCTGCGCGATCGCCATTTCAAAACAAATCAACTGGGCCTACCCTTGTGTTGTAAGTCCCATTTCTTTTCTTTTTCAAACCTTTTTGGGCCTCTCCTTGAGTTGTAAGACACATCCCTTTGTACAGAAAACCTCTTTGGGCCTTAGTCATTATATAAGCCCCAGTATAATTTATAAAACAACGGTACGATTACTTTTTTTCATCTGGGCCTCCCCTTGAGTATAAGCCCCAACAGTCTGTTCAAAAACACCTTCCCTTTTGATTTAGGCTCAAATTCATAGTTGTTATCAAAATTTTCTTTAATTTCTTGAACAATTAACCATACAGCTGTTACAAAGGAAGCTTGCACGCCTGTAAGTTTTTATCAGCTTTCATTTACTTGCTTTCATACATATATATAACTGTATTGCTGGAAGCTTGCTCACCTGTAAGTCCTTCTTTCATATCCTTTTAAATACTTGTCATATATCAACTGTATATATACTTGTATATCTGCTTAGAGTTTTACCTAGCAACTAGGTCTAGAAATAGGTAAATCCAGTTGGTCACTCTTAAATACAGTCAAAACTAGATCCCCATAGGATTTCCAGATACAGTCTTGCCTTCTCTTGGGCTTAAACAATATAGAACAAAGAGAAAGGCATTATTCTCGGTGAAACTTTTCTCAGACTGTCACTATTAGAAATTGTCAAAGAAATTCATTTCCCTAGAGAGGATTAATTCTCGGTGAAACCTCTCTTGAATTTCTTCAAACCCTAGAATTGTTCATTAAAGAAAAGATTATTCTCAGTGAAACTTTTCTTGAACTCTTCTTAGGTTTGGGACCCACAGGCTTCCTAAAAGCATCCCCGCCTCCTCTTAGGCTTTGTACAAGGACCCTCCGGCTTCTTAGAAGTTCTCATGCCTTCTCTTGGGCTTAATACAAGGACCTTGAAGACCTTTTAAAGGTATAGGACAGAACTTAGTCATCCTTCGCTAGAGCAGTCTTTCCAGAGTCAAAACCTCATACCAATTCAGGGTTGATTCTTATCCCTTAAAACACCAGCCTCCCCTTGGGCATCATACAAAGATAAACTCTTCCATACCAGTAGACTTGGACAGTCTAATCCCCTCTCGGATCTCAAGGACGTTCTAAAGTTCCCTACAAACATAGGAAAAACCCTAGCCATTTTAATAAATCTCCAGCAGAGTTAAAACCGGGTTCTAAAACCCAGTCTTTCTCCTAAAATTCGCCAGCCAGGGTCAGCTTATTATCACTATAACACTATCCTAAATCAGAACCTTAAGGCATCTGATATCTCAAACTCTTCTGTAAACCCTCAGCAAGAGTTGCTTCCCCATTTGGACCTGCATCTGGATCTCAATAATCCTCAGCACAAGCCAGCCTCCTCTTAGGCTTTGTATAATGATCCTTCATTTCCTCTGCATAGTTAGCCTCCTCTTGGGCTTAGTACAATGATTTTCCCTAGCTGAGCTAACCTTTTCAGACTCTCTTGTTGAGTCAATCACCCTGTTCAACACTCTCTTGTTGAGTCAACCCTTTTCATCCTCAATCTTGGGCTTTGTACAAGACACCATATAAATTTCCCTAAGCAGAGTCAATCCTCTTTTCAGGCTCAATCTTAGGCTTTGTACAAGACAGATAATACTCTCCAGCAGAGTTAAACTCATTTCAGCTTCAATCTTGGGCTTTGTACATGACACCTAAAATATCCTCAGCCGAGTCGGTAAAAATCTCATTTTAGCCTCAATCTTGGGTTTCTTACAAGACAGATAAAGATTTCTTTCCCACAAAGTCAGTCTTTTTTTTAGCCTCAATCTTGGGCTTTGTACAAGACATATACAAACCCTCCCCAACGGAGTCAAAATCCCTTTTAGCCTCAATCTTGGGCTTTGTACAAGACAGACAAAATATTTCCCCGAAAAAGTCAACTTTTAGCCTCCTCTTATGCTTTGTATAATGATATCCCCCAAAAGAGTCAATTTTCTTTCTAGCCTCAATCTTGGGCTTTGTACAAGACAGATAAATACTCTCTTGTTGAGTCAGTCTTTTCCAGCCTCCTCTTAGGCTTTGTATAAAGACTTCCCCAGTGGAGTCAATCAATCTCTTAGCTTCAACCTTGGGCTCTGATCAAGGCACACAAAAATCAACATCCCTTCAAAGGAAATCAAAATCTCTCTGTAGGAAGACATTTCTCCGTGTTATCACACTTCAAAACAGACATTCAAAACAAACCCTAATCCCAGATAACTGTTATAACTGGCACACTTGTTGATTCAAATGGCCAAGTTATCATCCATCTTTTATCCTGGTAAATCCTCTCTTTCATCTAATTGCTGTAAGTGGCAAGCCTTTGGATATTTACATCCACGCCACTGTCCCTCTCTTAGCATGAAAGATTCCTAAGGAAAAATGGCATTGCTCAACACTGAGTTAAAGTTTTCTCCTTCAGGACAAACCCCCTATAAAGGAAAATATGGCATTGCTGGATTCTCATATCCCAGTTAAAGTAACCCTCCTTTATAAACAGTCACCCAACAGTTGTGATAAACAGATGAGATATCTCCCTTTAGAGATAACAAGTTCTCTCTCAGTCAAACCTTTTAGCTTCAATCTTGGGCTTTGAACATGACACAAAATAACCTTTTAGCTTCAATCTTGGGCTTTGAGCAAGACACCAAAACATCTTTTTCCTCCCATAGAATAGGAGGAACTACGATTGCTCTGATTTCCCTGTTTCTTTAAATGGGAATACGTAGGCATAAGATTGCGAAATCTTAGCGAGCATACCAACCAAAAGCTTTAGGTCCAGTACCTTCACACATACCAATCAAAACTGAGGTCCAAAACCTCACCAAAATCATTAAAAACTCTCTCTCTCTCTCAACATTCCCAAACTTTCCCAACCCATCAACAGATTAACACCATCAAGTACAAAGCAGAACCTAAAACTAACAACCTGTGGATAACCATATATAGGATGGGTAATTGACAACTCCCCATTGTATAACCTGACCCTGAACTCCCCGAATCTCTTTAAGTGTTTGTTCAGTTAAACATTCGCGTGCAAGGTTAGTTTTAGATAGCTTCCCTTTCCCTTCCAGCTTCATGGGATAAATAAGAAATTAGAAAGTAGCACCCCACTCCTCCTCATTGAGGTGAGGAGAAAACTAATTAGCGATAAGGTGGTCGCGTCACCGACAAAAATCACAAGCTACAGGCATCTTCGAGGCGATCCACGCGAACAGATCTGCATTCTCCCGAAGGCAGGCTTTCAGCTGCTTCCTCGCAAGGTCGGGTAGGCCGATCCCAATCTTTACTCCCTTGTGGAGATCGTCACCGAGGAGGACTAGTTCGAACTCGGCATCTAGGATTGGCCGCATCAGATGGGCGGTCTGGCCGCTACTGGATGATGTGGAAGGGCTGCTCTAGCATGGCTGGATCTCCTTCCCCTTCGTTTCTGGTCCCTCAAGTCATCCTCGGAGAAATAGATGTCGAGGTCAATGGAGTCAACGCGGGGCAGCGGTTTCGCGTCTTCGGAGCTGCAGAGTAGAGCAGGCTTGCTGGGAGTCTTTGGCCGGGCCGCGATTGTGTTCAGCCCTTTTAAGGCTGCCTCAAAACACCTTCTCGCTGCTTCTATGTCTCCGTGTAGGGTGGCAACAAGCCCTTTGGAAGTATAGTACTTCATTTTCAGGTGCACAATGGAGGGAACGGCTACCAATTCGGCCAGAGTCGGTCGTCCGAAGATGCATTGGTAGAGGGTTGGGCGATCAATGACCATGAACTGGACTTTGATGGATCTGGTCGTTTCTGCTACCCTGAAGGTGATAATCAGCTCCACGTACCCCCACAGCTTCGTGACTGGCCCATTGAAGCTTTGTAGATCAGAGCTCACGTAGGGCATTAAGTGTGTCTCGTCCACTTGAAGAGTGGAGAATAGCTGGGAGTACATGATGTCGACCGAGCTTCCCTGGTCGACCAGAATTCTCCGAACATCAAAGTTGGCCATTTGCGCCCTTAAGAGCAGGGGAATGCTAGAGTTAGGAACTTCTCCGAGGAGTTCCTTGCGGTAGAAGGTGATGGGAATCGACTCTCCCCGGACCTTATTAAGTGCGGAGCTCCGGTTCGAGCTTGTGTTAATGAGATGCTCGAAGTTCCTCTTGACGGATCCCCCAGTCACCTTGTTGAATCCCCCTCCCGAGATGACCATGGTGGAGGGGAAGGTTTCCCATGGGCTGTGTGCAGCGAAGTAAGGAGGGATGTTGAGCTCCTCGGGGACGTAGAGGTCTTTCGACCACGAGATGCTCATGGCGACCTAAAGATCGGTCTCATTTGAGGAAGACACCTCCTCTTCGACCTTCTTTGACTCCTGGGCATCCTACCGAGGAGCATCATTCTTCTTGGAGAATTGTCTCAGGTGCCCGTCCTTGATCAAGATCTTAATTGCATCCTTTGGATGGATGCAGTTGTCGGTCATATGGTCGTGGCTCTTATGGAACCGATAATACTTTGCCTTATCTGTGTTCGGCTTGGTCGATATCTGTTTTGGGAAATGGACCCCTGCCTGCCGGAACTCCGAGTTTGAGCACTCGGAGAGAATCTTCTCGCGAGAGACGGTCAGTGGAGTGTATTCGTGAAAATGGTCAGATGACTCTTTGTGTTCTCGGGACTCTCGGGGGCAGTCGTCCCTTCTTTTCTTTGCTCCCCGACGAGTTGTTGAGGAGTCGTCGTGCTTGGAGGATCTGGCACTCTCTTGGTGCCTCGAGTCCCGGGCAGTGTTCACGGTTTCCTTTTCTTTGTACTTGATGTACGTTTGAGCCTTGAGGAGGAGGACGTCCAATGTCGCTGGAGTCTCAATGCCAACCGCCTTGGCAAAGTCATTGCGGGGACAGAGTCCTCTGTCCCCGCTCGAGCAAGTACTTCTTCATATCGTCGATCGTGGAGACCTAGACGTCTTCTTTGTTGAACCTTTCGATATAATATCAAAGAGGTTTGTCTTTCCCTTGATTGATGGCCTCAAGCGAGGGTTTTGTCTTTGGGTGACGACGAGAGGCTGTGAAATATTTGGAGAACATCCTCCCCAGATGCTTCCACGATGTGATGGATTCGAATGGGAGGCTCTTGTACCATGACATCGTTCCCTTCCTCAGCGTAGTCGGGAATAGTCTGCATTTGACGGCGCCCTTGACGCCATGGTAATCGAGCATGGCATCGATGTTCTCGGTGTGCTCGTCGGGATCTGTAGTGCCATCATACGTACCCAGGGGTGAGGGTTTCTCCAGCTTCTTAGGTAGGCATGCGACCATGATTTATTGGGACAACGGACCCCGAGGCTCGTCGTTGCTGCTGCTGCTAGACCACGAACGAGAGTGGGTGCTCCGTCCAGAGGGATGACAACGATCTCAGCAGGGGAAGGAGTTCTTGCTCGGACCTTGGATCTGGGTGGAGGCGAACACTGGTGCTTTGTCCGTATATCCCTTATGGTTCTCTTGGCCCCTGGGGAGTGCTGGCTTCGGGGAGAGTTGTGGTCGCGCTTTCTCACCGCCAGAGAGTCTGGCTTCGCTGGCACCCAACGATCTCTTCCTCGTTTGGGAGAAGGAATCCGAGATCTCCGGCGCTCTCTCCTCGGCGGAGGAGATCTTGGAAGACGAGTCTCTTATAAGGCTCCAATTCTTGTATTCTACTGGAGAATAAGAAGGTTTGTGTTGTTAAGGGCTTCTAGTAGGGCCTCTATGGCTGATGATCCTCAGAGGGCTGGACCTCAACGTTGCCAGCGTGATCGGGGGAGGGAGACGTGGTGGCTCCATCTCTCTGCTGATGGACATCGATCCCAAGAAAAAGGGTTGCTCCGTCAGTGTCTGTCTTGCTGACGAGGAGGAAGACACATTGTCATGGCTGTCCATGATTGGAATCTTGAAAGAACTGTTTTGGTCTTGGATTTACGAGGAAAGAAAGACGGGGAGAGTGGAGTTTCCCATAGATGGCGCCACTGATCTTTCAGGCTGATCAGAACCTGAAGTGGGCCAGAGACTTCGTCTGCGATGCTAGGCAAAATAGATGGATGGGATTTGAAGTCAACGCGGGGATAGGGTAATCGCGCTTCCATTAACTTGAGTCAAGGTCAATAGGTTTATTGGCTATCAGGGAGCCACATGCACGTGACTTGGCAACGGAGGGAGGGAGTATAAAATCCAAAACTCTTCAGAAATGGTTCATTTTTACCATTTCTTTCTCTCTCTCTCTCTCTCTCTCTCTCTCTCTCTCTCTCTCTCTCTCAACACTATCTCTTTCTCGTCCATCTCTTCTCCTTACTCTGACCTTTCTTCGGCCATCACCCTCAACCCATATCCACCCCTAGAGCCACCACCAAACCCAATTTTCCAATGAATCTTCATCGAAAAATTCAAACATTCAACCAAACCCTAAGAACCCTAATGAATCCAGAAGAACCGTAACTTACACACACGAAGCCTAACCTAACCTGATGAACCTTAACCCTAAATTTGATGAAACCTGTTGTACCCCAAATTTTGACCCCTTAGATGTCATCACATCTTTTGCATGAGCATCATATGTCAATCATTGCATAACTAACCATTTTATCAATTTTTGTTTGTTTTGTTTCACTTGTAAATCAGAGTTTGTTTCAAGAGACCTCCTCTCCTCAATAATCCAATGTGATTTGCTTTCATCACAAGTTCTTCCTCGAGGATCAGGCAAGGTCGTCATGTTAAGGGTTTGTGTGGTATGTTTTGAGATTCAGTGGAAGTTTACCTAATCTTGGTTAAACAAGTTGGTTTGTTTCAGAGTCATTTTATAAGACCGTGGCAGAGATTCTGAATCAGAGTTTTAGTCCTCATCAAGTCATTTGTTTCATAAGTGTGCACTCAAGGCACGAGGATTAGGGTTTCTCACCCTTGGAGTTTGTGATTGACAAATATTGTTCAGTTGAGTCTCCTAAGGCTAGCTGGTTCATGGTGTGTGTGGTACTGTTTCAGTTTAATTGAGGTTACAGAGCCATCAAAGAGGTTAAAACAGTTAGTACATCTCAAGTCGTGTGCAAGTATTTGGTTATGTGGTTCAGGAGTTGTGGTAGTCAAGTGCAATTGGCAAGATTTAGGTGTTGTTCAAGTGTGGAAGCGTATGTTTATTCCCGTAACCGTTTTATCCATTTTTTCATTATCCATTTTCATTTCTTAATCCAATCCTACATCTCATTTCCAATTTAATCCACTTTCCTGGACCATTTTTCTTATCCAATTATCCATATCCGTTATGCAAAATCCATCTTTCAATTCATTTCATTATCCATTCCTAAACCCAATATCCATTTTTTTTAGATTCATGTCCATTCCTTATCCACTTTAGTTATTTATCCATTTTTATTTTCATATCCACATTGTTCACAAACCATTTTCTTAATCCATTTTTATTCAATTTAAATTCATCAAACCATTTGACCATTTTCAAACCATTCCCTTTTTTTTTAATCAATCAAATTCCCTTTTTAATCCATTTAACCCATTTTAAATTTATGTTTAGACCCATATCATTTTGAAAACCAATTATCCACTCCCTATTTTAATACCCATAATTGCTTTTATTTTATTTTTATTTTTATTTCATTACCACAAACCATTCAGAAAACGAAAGAGGATTCAAGCCCACTCACTTTTTTTTTCGTACTACCAAAAGCCCAATATTTTTCTTTGGAGTTACAAGTTACAAAAAAAAAGTCAAAGAAAAAGACCACAAGCCATGCGCTTTTCTCTATGAGCCAAAGGAAAGTGACTTCACGCTGCACACTCCAAACAAGTTTCTTACTGATCATCTGCTCAATACCACAGTCCTGCACATCTGCTCACAAACACTAGAGTAGCACCTGCATCAACACAGACCTTACAAATGAAAACACGCAACAACAATAGTTCAACGTAAAAGGGTTTGCTTTGAAAACAGTAAAGAGGGAGAGAGGAGCGGATGGATTCAACATAGAGAGATAAGATCATGAGTAGAAGGGAAGGAGAGAAAAACTCAGAGTTAAAAGGGGGAGAACACAAAATGATCGGGGACACAAAAATGACCTCCCGTCTTCCAATTCTTGGACGAACCCAACCTCTGCTCAATCACCCTTTAAAACTTTCAAAACCATTCTCAGCAAATGGAAAAAACCAACCGTCTTTCTTTCAACCTTCTTCAAAAAAATGCATCACCATCATCAACTTGTTTGGTCTCAGCCCTTCACCACCACACGGAACACTAAACTCATTCAGAAACCCTCTTCAACAAATCCAATAACAACTCACCATCAACCAAAACAACCAAATCAACCATCCACCTATGTGTTTTTTTCTTACTGTAGAAACAATCAAGAACAAACCCATAAATCTCATTCTTTTTCAACCATCAACAACAACCCCAAACTGCCATCGTTCCCTTCTCAAACCCTTTTCGAAGTGAAATCGAACAAACCTGAAACCGCGAGTGAAAAGGTTGATGAACAGAGAGGGTAAGTCGAGATTAAGAACGAAGGAAGAACAAATTCAGAACCTCAGAATCAAACTGAAAGAGAGAAAAGGGATTCGTGAACTACCTTAAAAGAAGGTTGTTGTTGACCGTGTTCTCGCTGTCAACTGCCGCTCTCCCAATCGCATCTGGCACCATCGCCATCGCGAGAAAGAGAAACTACCGCCGCAAGTGAGAAATTGAGAGTGAGTAGGAACCGAGGAAAGGAATCGTTGCCATTCCTTTGTTAGGTTTTTGATCTGACTGTTTCTGTTTTGTTTTAAAAAAAGGAAAATATTGATTTGCATTTGTGGCTCCTTGTTTTTATTAGAAGATTATTGTAACTTCAAGTGTGAAACGGTACCTTATTTGGTCATGTGAACTGATGATACCATGGTATTATTGCTCCTTTTTACCGAGTTATCATTGGGCTTTGACTAAAGTCCATGGTGGATATTACACACCTCTATTTCTTTGGTATGAACCGTATGCTTCATGGTGTTGAAGAATGTTGGGCTTGCTTTAAGCTCACATGACTTCTTCTACATCTATCCATACACCCATTTCAATGTTACACCCCCTCTTGTTTTTTATTTAATTTGTTTTAAACAATTTGTTTTTTATTTCTTATCTGATTCTAAAAAGATTTTTTTTTTAAGAAGAATAGTGACTTATGTTTTTAGCTAATTCACCTCAATATCTCTTTTGATTCCAATTTTTATTTGATTTTTCATTTTACTAGAGCCAATGATATTACAAAAATTATGACTTGGTTGATTTATTCAAAATGACAAAAGTCTTGATATGTATGAGGCTCATTTCTTTATTTTTGTTGGTCCATGAGAGTTTAATTAAAAGATTATCGGTTTTACCGATTTAAAATCTTGATTTAGACTAGACCGACTTTATGTTTTATTTCGATCTCAGTTTTATTGTTATTGGTCAATGAAAATCTAATCTAGAGGTTTTCAATTTATCGATCTAAATCCTTAGTTAGATGAGACCGACTTTATTTTCGCTTTGGGCCCATTCTTCTTTATTTTTGGGCCAATGATATTACAAAAATCTTGATTGGTTGATTTTATTCAAATCACTAAATATCTTGATAAATATGAGGCCATATTTCATTTTCTCATTTTATCGGTCAATGAAAGTCAAATATCATTAGATTATCGATTTCTCGATTAAATCGTGATTGAGACGAGACCATTTCGATTTCATTTCGATTTCCATTTCATTAAACAATTTTCAGTTTCAAACTATTTCACAAATTATTTTCAACTTATGAATCAAACCTCGATCAAGCATCGAGTGACTTTTAAAATCGAATGTTAAAATCTGTTTCTAAATAAATGCGAAAGAAGAGGACCGTTAGAATCTAGCATTCTAGCAGAAACCTCGAGCAAATGGTCTCAAGTCTCGCACTTTGGGGTAGCCATTATTCATTCTTTCGCTCCTAGAAAACATCTAATTATAACTTGGGCTAATAAGAGCCGTCAAGATCTAGTATCTTGGTACAACTCTTCGAACAATTGATTTTCATCAAGCGTTCATGGTCCATCGAACAACTTTCATATTAACTTGGACACACAAGGACCGTTAAGATCTAGCATCTTAACATAACCCTTTTTGAGTTTTCTTATCATCAAAGGCTCGTTGTCCATTAAACAATCTTAACTATAACTTGGATGAATAAGAGCCGTCAAGATCTAGCATCTTGGCCCAACTCTTCGAACAATTGATTTCATCAGGTGTTCATTATCCATCAAATATTTTTTCATTATCAACTTGAATGAATAAGAGTCGTTAGAGTCTAGCACTCTGGCATAACTCTTTGAAAATTTGATCTAATGTTCGTCATTCGCTTAAAGTAACCAACAACCCGTAGTAATCAGAACTACGGATGCTCTGATTTCTCATTCTTCAATGAGAATACGCAGGCATAAGAATCCTAATTCTTGGCGAGCCACCTTTCACCTTTTTCTGTTCCACCTTCCACCTTTTGTTACCTCTTACCTTTGTCACTTGTCATCTCAAGAATCCATCCTTCTTTAAGGATAACAATACTTCAAGTACATCAAATCTTTTTTCGAAATAAACTTGAAAGAAAAGGATTGTTAGAATCTAGCATTCTAGCATAACCCTTTGAAAGATTGGTCTCAGGTCTTGCACATTGAGGTAGCCAATCATTTCTTTCTTTCATACTTAAAACACTTAATAACAATTTGGACTAAGAGATGTTAGAGTCTAGCATTCTAGCACAACTCTTTGAACCATTGATCTTTATCAATGTTCGTTGTCCAACAAACAATTTTCTCAAATTAATCTTAAATGATAGAGAGTGTTAGAGTTTAACAATTTAGCATAAACTCTTTGATCATTTGATGATCATCATTCTTAAAATACATTCAATCATATTCAAAACTTCATTTTTATGGACAAATCTTGATTTTCATCAAGAGATCAAAGCATCTTCAACCATCGGCCTCAAAGTCATAAGGTACCTACTTCTCCCTTTGGCCTCATAGCCATTTAATTCCATCACAACTTAGAATTAGAGAGTTCTTTAACTCTACGTGAGTATCATGATCATGAATACTCATTCCCCTTGGAACTTTGACCATAGTCAATGGTTCCTCACCTTAGTTAGGTGAACTATGATTCCTCTGATTCCATCCTCATAAGGATACGTAGGCACGAGACTGCGAAGTCTTTGCGAGCACCCTAGTAATAAAACCTCTTTAGGTCATTTCTCCTTTAACAATAATCATTTACCTTCCTTTCCCATTAAGTATAAGACTAGAAACTAACCTTAAGCTAACACTCATTTAACCTTAACTAAACGGTTCCCGTTGAGTACAACGGACGTAAGGGGTGCTAATACCTTCCCCTTGCGTAACCGACTCCCGAACTCAGATAATGGTTGCGATGACCATTTCTTATCTTTTCTTTTAGGGGTTTTATTCGATATTTTCCCTTTTCTTCTATGGAATAAATAAAGATCGGTGGCGACTCTGTTAAGTCCATCCCGCGAGCGTGCGATTGCGCTTCGCGAGGTCGTTCTCATTTTTTTGAGGTACGACAGATGGCGACTCTGCTGGGGATTGAACAATCGTTTGTCCCATCCCTAAGTGAGTCAAGCCTAGTTTAGTTAGGTTTTCATATGTGTGTTTAGCTTTGTTTGTTTCTCTTTCTTCTTTATTATATGTTTTATTGCTCTTGCTTTATTGTTTATTCATATATATCTCTGTATATTCATGTGTGGGCTTTGGGTATCTAATATATTGAATAAAGCTCTACACCCGAGCTTTGGAAAAAGCAGAGAGAAAACATAAGGTTAGATTTGGCAGTTAGTAGTGTTAGACTACGAGGGCAAGCTCCTTGTAGCAACTAACATGAAGGCTCCTCTAGAGTAGACCTGTTTGTAGATCTCGTTATAAAATAGCTAGCCTGTTGCATAACGCTGATTCATGAAGGGTCCGTGACTCTAGGTCCCCATTTAGGATCAGTGTTATTTTAGTGGTTGCGTAATATTGGACTTCAAGGACATCTCCTAGCTCCAACCAATATGAAAACCCCAATCAGAAGAGACCTTTTCGTCACTCTCGTTGTAAAATGGCTAGCCCATTGCATAACGTTGATACGACTAAGGTCCGTGAATCTGAAACCTTTACCAAAAAACCTAGAAACTATCATGTGAGTGGGTTTAAGGGTAAATTGCCATAGAACCATCTTTTAAGAGGCCTACCAATTAGGGAGTTATGAGGTGTTTACCTTATCCCAAACCTTTACCATGCATTCATGAAGCCTCTAAAACTTATGTGCTTCGTTGTATGTACATATGCCTGTGTTTTTGTGTACCCGTGTTTGGGCATTGCATACATCTCATTGCATCCATTGTTGGTTTCAAGGAACTCAGAATTTCATTTCCTTTTCAAAAGATCAACAGAGCTTGGATCTTAAAATAAAAAACTCTTCAATTTCCCAAAAAAAATTTACAACTTGCCTTCGTGTTCCTTGAAACCAGTTGGCTTGCATTAGCATTGCATGCGCATTTGCATTGCATTTGCATTTGCATTTCTCAATCTCGAGTTTCATCTGTCCTCTGTCTGTAACCCAGCTTGACTTCCCGAAGCCATCATTGGACTTGAAGTAGATCATGAACTCAGAAGAGCAGAACCAGTTTGTGACCAGAGCAGACTTTGACTTGTTGAGAAATCAGTTGGATCAGATTGTGACAACCTTGGCAAAGAAAGACGACAGCATTCAAAGGACTTCTGCGAATGATGCTGCCCAAGCTCAACCTGTGCAGGTTCCTGTTGAGACCAGTTTGGCAAGTCAAGAGAGGAAAGCCTAATTCCCCGAAGCTGGCATATTTTGGCTGTTTAGCATTTTGTTTCTTTTTCTTTGCATATTTGAATCTGTTTTTGCTTATACGCTTTGTTGTACTTTCAAATTGGCAGCATTAATGAAATGTTTATGCATCTTTTGTTTCACTCATTTACTGTTATTTTCATAAAAGCAAAAAAAATATATTTTGTTTCACTCCCTTCATCAAACTGTTTGTTTAAGCAAAGATTGGGGAGGATGACGAAAATATTATCCATAATTGTTGTGGTATGCTTTCGATTAAACTTTGTTGATGATGTAAGGCATTGTTTCAATTCCCAAACACCGGAGAAATAAGGAAGATAATCCCTCGTTAACCCTTCGAGCCTAGAAGTAGGAGTTTTCTTTCTTTATACAAAAAACTCTTAAAATCTCAACCTTGGGGCAGCGTAGTTCTCAGTTTAACTTAGTTACGCATTCGGACGTAAACGCCTTATGCAAGACACTAGTCAGCTCTCTCAGATCAAGTGAGTTAACATTATACAAGTTGTTCCTCCAAGCTGCAAATAAGGAAGGATCATCGAAAAATCCTTAATCAAAGGATGAGCCGAGTCCCTTTCAAGGCAAAAGCCAAGAAAGATGGGAAGCCCAGAACTTTGCCTTATACAAAAAGAACTTATACAACAGCCAAAAAAGGAGTTTCAAAGCACCAATCAAACAAAAAGGAGGTCCTAACCGCAAACAAAGAGAGGTATCGTGACCTCAATCAAATCAAAAGAAGAGGTATCATGACCTCAACCAGCAAAGACAAGGAGAAGTCTCAAAGTCTCAAAGATTAACCAAATTCTGTGAGGGAGTACTGACTATCCAAGGGGTCTAAATTATCATCAATGATCATCAGCTCGTTCCTAGTCTGTAGGAACCTGAATGTATAGCTTAAGTTAACTGAGCTTAGGATTGGAGTTCATCACGAAGATGGGGTGGGTACCAAACAAACTTTGAGCCTTTATCTTTGTTTCATAAAACCGTGAACCAAGCCACGTTACAACCCTTAAAAGACCTAATTGAGGTAAGGTTGTTTTGAAAGCATACTACAACAAGGTTGATTAACCTGACTCCTAATGATCTTTGCTAGTTGTGTGTGTTGATCACTTCATCTGTCATTTTGTAAATGACCAGATCCACTTTTTTTTTTATTACTTAATCATTCCACTGTGCGTGTTTCATTAATAAAACTTGATTTCAAAAGCTTGCATGAATTTTTGCACTGAAATTTCCAATTTTAAATGAACAATACTTGTTTGTGAAATGATTCAACGTCAAAGGAATCCCGACAAATGCAGTCAGCTAGGGAATTTGGTTTGATAAAGGAAGCTCAGTCAAGGGGCAACTAAGCGGAAGGTTCTTCCGATCCATCATTTCAAGAATTGTTGAATCAGGGGCAGAACTCTTCAAAGTTCGGAATATTGGGGCAAGCCTTCTTGAGGTCATTTCATGACGAGTTTGGACTCCGATGACCCATCAACAGGGGCAAGTTTGTTCCCCAGTTGTTTCTACCACAATTTAAAGGACTTTGTATTGCGAATACAGTTGAACTAGGGCAGTTATGTTAAGACTCATGGATCTCTTCAAGAGTTTGAAGACATTGAAGCATCTGGCATTTCAATTCTTCTGTAAAATCCTCTTGGTGACTTATCATCACAAGACCAGTTAATCAGAAGCAATCAAGTCGAGATTCGACAAACCTCTCAAAGGTCAACTAGTTTGGGACATCTTCTTCACAGATTAACCAAGCTGACAGGGGCAAGTTTATTCCCCAGTTGTCAACAACCAGACTGGATAATTAACTCAAGGATTTTGTTATGCAGACGCTGTTAATCTAGACTTTATACAAGACACTCCGGGATGAGTATAAACTATCAGATAGCCTCCTCTTAGGCTTTGTATAATGATTTCCCCAAGTGGAATCCAGCCTCCTCTTAGGCTTTGTATAATGATTTTCCCCAGCGGAACCCAATTAACCTCTTAGCTTCAATCTTGGTCTTCGATCAAGACACGTAACTAGTTCACGGGCTCTGTCGTGCAAAGCAGTCAATCAGGGGCAGTTATGTCGAGATTCGGTAAATCTCTCCAAGAGTTTGAAGATATTGAAACAACTTGTATGCCAATTCTTCTATAAAATCCTCTTGATGTATTCTTCTGACAGACCATGTACCCTGGGGCAGATGAGTTATGCAGAACTACTCAGCTTTTGTGGCATCTCTGTCAGCTCCCAGTAAGTTGTCTCTTCAGCTAATCTTGGCACTTCCCAATAGATCTCTTCTCTCCAATGAAGAAATTAAATTCATGATGGTATTCCTAGTGAAGTCAGGATGCTATATCAAGTGGAGTACTCTTTCCCCCATAGAAGGACATAACCTTGAAGTAAAGCTACTTCACCCTCAGTGATGGTCCAACCTTTTGAGTTTGGCTGGGTATCCTCGTCGAGATGTTTATTTCATCTCCAGTTTCGCTTCTTGTCTGTTTTGTCAGCATAAGCTTAAGCATGGCATAAGCACTCATATGCATAGCATATTATCATTTTTGCTACATGTTTCTGGTGTTTACCTGTGTTGTTCACTTTGGCATTTATCTCCCCAAGTGACTGGGTTTGTCTTTTCTCTCCAATAGAGGTGTCAGCCCTAGGCATAAAGTGCCCATTCCTTCTGAATTCCCCACCGAGTTTTATCCTCGTGGATGATGGTTGCTTCAGTTATCTTTTTCCACATTCGGATAAGATAAATCCCCAGTTGAGTTCATTCCTCAATTGGAGTCTTGTTTGACCGTTTCTTTCTAGCTTGCTCCTAGACTGAACCTTGGTCCCTGGCAGGTGTGGTTTCTAAACCCACTTTCAAGTGCATTTATTTTGCATTGTGTCTCACAGGAAGAATCTTTTACAGATCCCCATTGAAGACATGTTTATTTTCTCCAACAGTGTTGTAATACCAATATCTTTTTGGAAGTTAAGCCCAACGACAAATTTCAATCATCTTGAGAAGTTTGTTTTGCTATCATTACCTCTACAACGATATGTGGTCATCTATCTCACGAGAAGCTTATCCGTCCTTGATTTCACCTTCAATCAATCATTTTCCATCAACCCGTTTGACGTGATCCCTAGTTAAGGTGTTTTTTTTTCCGTCGATTTTTTTGATAAAGTGTTCAAAAGTCCAGTTTATACTGGAATGCAGGGTTGTTTCTGCCTTTTCTGGTTTCTCTTGAAGGTCCCGTTTGAACTCTTCATTATAAGAATCTCCAGGAAATCTATTTATCCTTTTGTTTCACATTGATCCCCAAGTGGAGATCATGTCTTCATACTCTTTGACAATGTGAGCCTTTATTTCACCAGTAAAGTGAAGACATTCCCGGTTTATCTTAAACCTTTGGCTAAGCTAGACTTATGTCCGATCTTCGCCTTTGAGTGTCAGATCTTGATTCTTTGTGCAGTATTCCCCAAGAAGTCTAACCTTAAGTCCAGTCATCGCTGGCATCTTTTCTATTGTTTAAAACCGTTCCTGTTTGAATCGTGTCAAACTTGAACCCAAAGTCCAATTATCGTTGGCACTGTCTTTGGTTTGAATCGAGTCACCTTAGGCTTTTAAGATCTTGTTCTTGTTTGAATCGTGTCAAACCTGAACCGAGTCCTTGTTCGAATCGTGTCGGACATTGTCTCTTGTTTTAAGATCTTGTTCTTGTTTGAATCGTGTCAAACCTGAACCGAGTCCTTGTTCGAATCGTGTCGGACATTGTCTCTTGTTTTAAGATCTTGTTCTTGTTTGAATCGTATCAAACCTGAACCGAGTCCTTGTTCGAATCGTGTTGGACATTGTCTCTTGTTTTAAGATCTTGTTCTTGTTTGAATCGTGTCAAACCTGAACCGAGTCCTTGTTCGAATCGTGTCGGACATTGTCTCTTGTTTAAGATCTTGTTCTTGTTTGAATCGTGTCAAACTCGAACCGAGTCCTTGTTCGAATCGTGTCGGACATTGTCTCTTATTTTAAGATCTTGTTCGAATCGTGTCAAACCTGAACCGAGTCCTTGTTCGAATCGTGTCGGACATTGTCTCTTGTTTTAAGATCTTGTTCTTGTTTAAATCGTGTCAAACATGAACCGAGTCCTTGTTCGAATCGTGTCGGACATTGTCTCTTGTTTTAAGACCTTGTTCTTGTTTGAATCGTGTCAAACCTGAACTGAGTCCTTGTTCGAATCGTGTTGGACATTGTCTCTTGTTTTAAGATCTTGTTCTTGTTTGAATCGTGTCAAACCTGAATCGAGTCCTTGTTCGAATCGTGTCAGACATTATCTCTTGTTTTAAGATCTTGTTCATGTTTGAATCGTGTCAAACCTGAACCGAGTCCTTGTTCGAATCGTGTCGGACATTGTTTCTTGTTTTAAGATCTTGTTCTTGTTTGAATCGTGTCAAACCTGAACCGAGTCCTTGTTCAAATTGTGTCGGACGTTGTCTTTTGTTTTAAGATCTTGTTCTTGTTTGAATTGTGTCAAACTCGAACCGAGTCCTTGTTCGAATCGTGTCAGACATTGTCTCTTATTTTAGGATCATGTTCTTGTTTGAATCGTGTCAAATTTGAACCGAGTCCTTGTTCGAATCGTGTCGAACATTGTCTCTTGTCTTAAGATCCCGTTCCTGTTTGAATCGTGTCAAACTTACACCCAAAGTCCAATTATCGTTGGCACCGTCTTTGGTTTGAATCGTGTCACCTTAGGCTTTTATTTCAGTTTGTTCCTGCTTGAATCGTGTCAAGTTTGAACCTAAAGTCCAGTCATCGCAGGCATCCTCCATAAACGGAATTGTAATACCCCAAAATTTGCTCTCCCCTTTTGTCATCATAGCATGGCATTATCATTTATCATGTCACATCCACCTCATTAACATTGCATTGCATTTAACATAGAAAAATGAAGCATGGCATCCTTCTTACCATCAGGGCATGTGATCAGGTGGAAGGTGGACAATCAAGGAATCATTCAAAGCACAAAAAGGTCAATCAAGTTGCCTCAAGGCAAGCCAAGAGTCTCTCATGTCTCATACCATCTCAATTGATCTTCCAAAATCTCAAGGAAGTGAGATTCAATGGGAGATTGAAGCAATACATCTTTCACTATGCAAGAGGTTCAAAAATTGAAGGAAAACCCTCAAAAGAGATAGCTCATTGATTCAAAATCATTCTCAAGTGGCATTTCTCATCATCCTTTAAGAGGATACACAACATACTCTGAGGAATTTGGATTTGGAAGATGTGCAATTTCCTCCTAACCAGAGAGGGTCAAAATTAGGGTTTCTAATAAAATCAGGATATCTCTGATTTTTTGGACAAAACTTGATGTCATGGTATTCCATATGTCCTTAAGTGTATGTATGTGGAAGATTGCATCTCAATTGGTTTTAGAAGTGGTTCAATTGGAAGAAAGATCAAAAATCAGGGAATTTGGGGCCAAGTCAAATAATCAGAGGAAAAAGTCAACTCTTGACTTTTTGAGGCCAAATTCATGAAATTCATGTTACATATGTCCAATGTACAAAATTTGGTCAAGAAACTCCAAAGGAATCATGAAAAAATCAAGATGTGGAAAGTTGCCATTTTTGGATGAGGTAGGGTTACTAAAAATAGCAAGTTTTGGCCATTTTGCATCAGAATTTGAACCAAGGCCATTCAAAATTGGAGCACCAAATGAAAATTCCACTCTGCCTCAATGAAAGGCCTTGCTTTAAGCTTCAAATCCATGGGTAAAACATTTCCATTGGATAAAAAATGAGGGAGATATGATTGATCAAAGTTGGAAGAAAGTAGGCCAAAAACCATGTCATGACCAAGTTTGGCCAGGTCTGCGCGCAGTCATTTTCTCAAACAGTTGGTGGGCAAAATGTATGGATCAATTACTCATGTTTAAAGGCTTCAAATGAAAAATCTTTCAACATGAAAGTTGTTCCTCTATGAGAGAACTTCAAGAGTGATGTTTATGTTTTTTTCATATGCTCAATATTTTGAGAGTTATGATGAGGCAAAGTAGAGGATTTTAAACTGACTTGTTAATATGCATGTAGTGTGGTTGATGGCAGGTTAGATGACATACCAACTCAGGTGCAACCAAGCATGTTCATCATCATTTTTAAGGACTTTAGAGGTGTTATTTCAATTCATTTTCAACATCAATCTTGTTCTTCTCCATTCCCCCTTTCCAAGTAACTAAAAACCTTGCCATTTCACTTCTTGTTCATGAAGTTATCGTGCTCCAAAGGTCACATCATGCTAGTAGTTTCCCTCCACACCAAGCCAATCAAAACCTGTTACCAATTTGTTCTTTTCATACATCAGCCATGACATGTCCAAAACCTTACCATAATTAATCAAACATACACCCTGCACAGGCTATATGTTCACGTACCAGCCATCCCATATTGGTTCAAACAAGAGAGTGAAAACTTGCAGAGCAAGCACTGCTGCAAGATCAGAGCAACATAACATCACCATCCTTCTCCTACACACCACCATAACTCCATGAGCTTCTCCACACTCTAACCAAACTCACCAACTCGTGCCATTAACAACCTCACTCATTCTGTTAACTCAGAACTCACTTAACCAACTCATTCTAACTGGAGTTCTAACCATCAACCACACTGGTTAAACATTAACTCAACATTATATAAGCTCCACTGCTCATAGAATTGGGGGGGGTTAATTCATTTTTCCACAGATTTCACAAATCATTCTCACTGTGTTCTCTGAATTTTCTCTTTGAGCTCTCTCTTATTGCACGATTTCTTCTTCATCTCAATCGTCATCATCAGCAAGTATGCATGATTGTTCAAGAACAAGCTGAAACAGAGTGAATTTCTCAAGAGCTATCTTATTTCAGTGTTGATTTCTTCTCCATTCTCAAGCATCTGTGAGCATTTATTTTGCTCAAACAAGTTCAAGAGTTCAAGATCTCATCTCTGGTTTTCTGAAGATCTAAGAATCTCCACGTTTCAGGTTCTTGTTTCTCCATTTTTTTGCATCTAAATCACTGATTATAGTTTGTTTCATGTTGATTTGAGCTTAATAGAAGCAGTGTGAGTGATCTGGCTAGTTGATAGGCTCTCTAAGAGCATAGTTGCAAAACCTAGGGCAATTTATTTGTGCTCGTTTCTCTCTGTATGCGCATGATGTATGTTTTCTAAGGTCATATTCGTGTTATGTGTAACCTCAGCTTCATTTTGATGTGTACTTTATGAATTTCTGGAATGTTTGATCATGTACAGTTGCCGGAGATGGCCGGAGAAGATGACCGGAGGTACTTCTCCGGCCGGTGAGGGTTTGCTAGGGTTTTAGAACCAGAACATGTCACAACCGTTAGATCATTTCAATCCTAGGGTGTATACGTGGCCAGCACATAAATGAACCTCATGCCTCTCACGTGACTCTCTCTCTCTGAATGTTGACTTTGACTTGGTTTGGTGTGCGTGCGTTCATCATTATTAGCATGCGTGTGCATTTTGATTCGTTAGATCTGATTACTTGTATGATTATCATTTGTTGACTGAATCATGTGGCTCTGATTGAGTCAACATTTGACTGAGGCTCCACCACTATTACTATAGACTGCACGCTTAGTGGACCTAAGCCAGATTGTTATTCCCACCCCCTTTTTTCAAGCCCAAACCAGTTTGCACTGTCCAATTGCTATGTTCATACCCCCTTCCATTTCCACGTTTTTTTATTTTATTTCCTTTTTTTGTACATGTTTGCTTTCCATTTATTAAAAATACCAAAACATATTGGAAAATTCTACAAAAATTCATGTGTATTCTTAAAACATTTAGGAAATTTTCTATGATTTTATTTTCTGATTTTATGACCATTTTGCCCCTGTTCCATTATTTCTTTTGAATTTCCATTTGTATGCATACTTAATGTGACATATGATTTTGTGCATTTTTGTTCTTGATCATAAAAAATGATTTTGATGCCTTTCTTTTTGCATTGTGGTCACAATATGTTGAGGTATGTTTGAGATTTATGAGATGATTTTTAAGTCTTTTTTGGATGACTTTTGATGTGTTGCTTTGAGCATGAATGCATGAAACTTCCATGAGACTTTGACCTAATTGTTGAGTGACTTTGGTTCTGATTCATTGCTTGTGGACTTGATATGTTAATGGCATGTGTTTAAGGTGTTTGATTGGGGAAAGTCATAATTTTTGAAGCATGTTTGCTATTTGTTTGAAGCATGAAGTTTAACTTGTTCATTTTGTGAATGCATGCCTCATGTTTGGTTTGCTTGATCATGAAGGCACTTGTGCCATGAGTTGTGGTTTTGTTTGAGGATGTATAGCATGTTAATTGACTTCTGATTGTGACATTTGGGTTTCATCTTTGCATGTTTGATGTTTATCTTGCACCTTAAGTCACTTGTTTCACAAGTATGAACCACATTCACATCACTTCACCTTTTCTTCTTTGCTTCTTGTTGGATTGAGATTTTGTTTGCATGATTTGGTATGCTCATTTAGGATAACATTAGGTTGTGCAAATATGAGTTACATTCTGACTTGGAAGCATGTATAGCATTCAATCTCATTTTACTTTGTTTGTCAACTTGTTTGAATTTGATTTGTTCATTATATTTTCTTACTTTACTTGTAAGTGATTGTGCTAACCATGTAGGGGCTTTGGTAAGTTTCAATTGAGTGTGGATAAGGAATCCACATTCAACTTCTATCCTTTCTCTTTTACAATTCCATTTTGTGTTTTGTTAAGCACTTATGTGCTTTCTTTTAATAACTCATTACTTTCCCTTTTGAATTACAATTCATCTTCTACTTTGGAAGTGAATTGTTTAATTCTTTCTTTCTTTAGATTTTAAGTTGAAACCTCACAAACCTTTAGGATCACTCCCTTTAATCTTCAATTAGGATTGAGTCTTAGTCCATATAGGTTTTACCTTTTCTCCTCTCTTGAGTCTCTTTTCTCATCTCAAAGAAAATTCAAAACACATAATAAAGGTAGGCATTTATTGCATTTAGGCCTTTCATATAAAGAAAAGATTATAAGGGGTCTTCTCTTATAATCTTAGAATGTATAGCATATAGCCCATCTTGGGTCAATGTGTTAAACATTTGATCTTGTATGAGGGACTTAAATGCAATACTTGTTGAAGGTGCAAATAATAAAACACTTCTTCACTTCATAATCAACAAAAACACTTAATAAACACAAGTATGCTAGTGTGTTTGAACCTTGACAATTGGAGCTAAGTGTGGAGGTCTTCTTCACTCTTAGTGTGCTTTCTTACCCATTCCATCTTGGAATGTGAGAATGTACACATTCCGATGACTAAGATTTGGATACACTGTCGTATGCAAACAAATCCAAAACACTTCCTTCTAAAAGACAAGAAACAAACAATAACGTCTTTCCTTCGGGAATTCTTTTCTCACCTCATTCACTCTTAGCGTACGAACGCGCTTCTACTCGTTCTCTTGCAAGATGGTAACGCACTCGGACCAGCGAGCCTGCAACACCTGAGCTAGAACGTAAGCCGTTCTCTAAAAAATGCAATCCATCCCTAGTGAGGGGAACTACGTCGCTCTGATTCTCATGCTCCCGATGAGATACGTAGGCAGTGGGGTAGGGCCCATGCGAGCACTTCTTTTATTTTCCCTACATTTGTTTCTCGTTCCTTTTTCCAGTTCTCTTTTCGTTCCTTTTCCAGTATTCTTTTCTATCACCCTTTGATCGAGACAAGCAAGCGTGGATCCCATCGGGTACGATGGACGCGAGGGGGTGCTAATACCTTCCTCTCGCGTAACCGACTCCCGAACCCATTTCTTTTGGTCGCGAGACCATGCTCTATCCTTCCTCTTCAGGTTTATGCGGTGTTTCCTTTCCCTCTCTTGGGATAAATACACATTGCTGGCGACTCTGTTCGGTGCCACTTTCGCGTTTGTACTAGGATGAAAATCCCGGGAGCGACAGCTGGCGACTCTGCTGGGGACCGAACCCAGAATCTCTGGCCTCCTTAGCGAGTCAATCCTAGCGCTTGTCTGTTTTTCTTTCATTGGGTGTTTACTGTTGTGCTATATTTACTGTTTTATTGTATAGTTACTTACTGCTTTACTGTACGTTGCTGTATTTATCGCATTTACTGCATTACATATCATTATTGTGCTGGACTGTGCTGTTGTTTTCTGTTTGGCGGGATGGGTGTTCTGAGAGATAAGCCCACTACCAAGGCTTGAGTACACACATAGGTATTAGAGTGGATAGTCATGACGCTTGCGTGGTGGTGACCACGTATTGTTGTTCATGAGACCCACAACCAGACGAGGTTCTATCAGGAGCTTTCTGCTACTGCATGTTATGCAGGCCAGTGGTTATTCTCTTGAGGAACTGTCGACTCTGGTGACCATTCCCGAGGACTCAGTTGCGGCACTCCTCCCGAGATGTGACAGTGGCAGACCACATTCCGTGGCAAACCCATTGCACATTCTCGATCCGAGGACCCAATGCTGGGAACTTGCTATAGGACATCCCTTTTTGAAAGAGAATCAGCGGAGGCACTCCTCGATTAGCGATAGTACTGTACCCTGAGGGATGAATGTACTATTGCTTCTCGACCCCAGTGCCAGAAGCTGAGGACCTTTTTGTTTTGGAGAATCAGTTGAGGCCTCCTCGATTGATGATGATGCCAAACCAGAAATGGTGAACGTATCATCATTTCTCGACCTGAGAGCCCGGGATATTGAACATCCTAGTACCCACATGTGAGAAGGGCGGGTTGTTTACAGGTTTGCAGGTAACCATGACCTCCTACATACCCGGTTTTCTATCATCATTGCACCAAAAGGAAGTTTCATCCTATTGTATTCAGATGGTTCTTATCTATGGTTCTATATTAGTCTCAGAGCTACACTGACACCGTTCACAGTTCAGCACAGACACCTGATTACCTGATCACATTGCCCTTTGCATTGCATTATCATATCCTAACATACATGTTTATTCATTTCCAGGTGCATATATTACCCTTGATTCCAGTCATCAGGTCCCTGCAAAGATGAACACTAAAGAGAGGAAGAATATCATCAGCTATAAGTTCCTTACGCCTACTTTAGGCCCTATTGTTATGCTGAAGGGAATGGCGAGCCCTGCAGCACGAGGAGCTTTTGAAGAGAAATATGGGTGGATTTTATCTATGGTCCGTAATGTCAGTGATTATGAAGCCAGAGGTCTCCATACGTTGATGCAGTTCTATGATCCGCCTCTGAGGTGTTTTGTATTTCCAGACTATGTGTTGGTTCCTACCTTGGAGGAGTATTCCAACATGTTGGGGATTGCTATCAAGGAGGAGCCCCCTTTCTTTGGATCGGTGGGGGATCTTGACTTTGGAAAGGTGGCTGGTGCTCTTTATTTGAGCAAATCAGAGTTAGACGCCAATGTCTCCAACAAAGGAAAGATTCGTGGTTACAAGCTGGAATATCTGATTAAGAAGGCCCAGGAAGCAGCTAAAGGCGAGAATTGGCTTGTTTTTAATGCTTTGCTAGCCCTTTGTATATACGGCATATTGTTGTTTCCCAACGAGCCGGATTTCATTGATACAGACGCTATACGAATATTCATGATGAAGAACCCGGTGCCAACGCTACTGGGAGATCTTCACTACTCGTTGTACAACCGAAATGAAAAGAAAAGAGGAGGGATAATTCGCTGTTGTGCACCTTTGTTCTATAAGTGGTTCGCAGGCCGTTTACCACAATCAGGGGCTTTTGTGGATTCCAAAGATTCTCTAGAGTGGAAACAGCGTTTAATGGGATTGGTGGCCAAGGACATCGTATGGGTAGATCATGGGCTGATTGGCAAGAATATTATCCACAGTTGTGGTAAGTTCCCTAACGTTCCACTGATAGGAAGACTGGGTGGGATTAACTACAATCCTTCTTTGGCCATTCGACAATTTGGGTATGCCCTGACAGGTCCGCCTATTAAGAGAGATGTGGAGGAGTCCCTCTATTTTCATACATCAGATGGATGGGAAGCAGCACAGAAAGCTTCTGAAAGCTGGGGTAGCGTACTGAAAAAGGGGAAAGTTACTCTAGGAAAGCCTAACAACCGGGTTTATCCAGCATATGAAGAGTGGGTGAAGAAAAGAGTTGAAGATTTTCTCTTGCCTTTTGGTAAGGCACCCCTTTTGTATCCGGAGAATGAGAAAGCAAGAAGCACTGCTACTGTGGAAGAAGTTGACAAGTTGCAAGCCTTGGTGAAAAAGCTCCAAGGAGAGAATTCTGAGTTGAGTAGCCGTCTTCAGAATGCTCTACATGCCAACAAAGAGCTGGAGCGGAAAGCCCAAGATGCTGAACAAATCCTAACTGCAAAAGAAAAAGACTTTGCTGGAAGAGCCCAACATTTCCGGAAGATTAGTAAAGGTGCTGATGATGCTACTCAAGCCCACAAGCAAACCAAATAGGCGTTAGCACAGACCAAAGAAAAGTTAACAAAGTTTCAGCACGCTTGGGACGAAGTTAGGATAGAGAATGCTGAATTACAGGAACGGTTGCAGATTAAGGACGAAGAGCTTGAAAAGGCGCATGAGCAGAGGAGAAAGTATCGGGAAAGCCTCGGTAAGAGTCAAGAACAGCTAGAAGAAGCTAGAGGTGAGCTGAGGAATACCAAGAAAGAGCTTGAAGAAGTCATGATAGAAAGGGAGATACTCAAGACGCAAGCCGGCATAAAGAGACACAAAGGAGTGTGTGATGACGAGGCTCTGATGCTGCACATGGGTTCTTTAACTGAAGCTCTTGAGAAAAGGGATGTCTTGATCAAAGAAATGATTGAAAAGCCGAATCACCAGCGTACCCGTATACTTTTTGAGGAGATCAAATACTCAAGTGATAAGCTGAAGGGTGTGGAATTGTCAGACTGATGTTCTTTTCCTTATATTTTGTTGTTAATGGTTACCATCAGGCTTGTTGATGGATCCATTTTTCCTTGTATTGCATTTGCGGATGAGCCTTTCTTAAATGTACTGGAACACTTTGTTGAATGAGTATGAGCAGTTTTATTCAGAATTATTCCTTATCAGATAGCTGCACACAAGCACATAACCGCGACACGTCTCTTTATATCACAATTTCTGGTCTTCAGATTTCTGTGGTGGGATTGGAATCAGGGTATAAAGCACCTCGGAAATGACAAACATGGCATTGCATGACATTGCATATCATTTTGCATTTTTTGTTACTTGCTTTTCAGGTACTCGTTGCGGGGTCTCTAACCTTTATTTAGTTTCAGGCAGTATAGCGGAGAGTCATATTCACCGATATTCGACGCGAAGAAATCAAGTAAGAATCATGGATCAAATGCAGAAGGATTTGGCTGGGGTGAGGGCCCAATTGGGGCATTTTATGGGGGACATTCAGGCGCTGTCCCGAGGTCAGGAACTACTGAGGGAGGAAGTCAACCAGATGAAGATTCAAATGGGCCTGGTCATGGAAATCTCGAATAAGGTGTTAAAAAAGGAAAATGATCATGTGCCTGCTTCCACAACAGAAGTCTCTACTCCTCCCATCTCTTTGGGATATGCTCTAGATCATGGATTGCTTCGTGAATCTCCTCTGAAAGCTAAAGGTTCAGAGCTCTCTCATCAGCAGTCACTTCCTGATTTTCAAGAGGATCCTAAGTCAGAGGGGCCTAAGAGGAAGTTCGATCCCATTCCGATTTCGTACGCGCAATTGCTTTCTTACTTGCTCGAGCTCAAGCTGGTTGAGCGTGTTAGTTTGGGACCGTTGCCCATGAAGATTCCTCTGGGACCTAATACTAAGGCTAGATGTGAGTTCCATTCTGGGGCACCTGGTCACAATGTTGAGAATTGTACCAGGTTCAAGCATAAAGTCCAGGAGCTAATTGATTCAGGGGCAATCAAGTTCGCATCAGTTGGTGCTGGTAAACCAAGTGATGTCACTCCCATTGTTGCAAGGGAAATGAGGACTCTCTCCTTTTCCAAAGGGTCTACCTCGCGTCAGGGATCTCTTCCACAACCCTGTGTTGCAGAAGACCTATGTCAGCAACCCTTATTTGTGCCTCAGCCGAATGCAGAAAGGAAAGTGCAGGGCCAGGTTGGGAGCCCGAACCAGCAGCAGCAAGATTATCAGCAACGGAGGCTACTCAGACCAAGGAAGCCCAAGAGGACATTTGATCCTATTCCTATTCCGTACAGTCAGTTGTTGGCTCGTTTGCTCAAAAGTTCGCAAATCCAGCTGAGAAGGGCCATGCCCGTGCCATACCCCATTCCTCCGGACTATGACATGAGTGTTAGCTGTGAGTTCCATTCAGGAACGTTTGGGCACACACTTGATAACTGTAATGTGTTCCAGCACAAGGTGCAGGATTTGATTGACTCAAAGGTTATCACCCCAGACGGTACCCCACAAGGTGAAGCTTCTGTACCATGGTGAGTGCTCAAAGTTACAAGAACATCACCAGAAGTGGTTAGTCTAGACGGAGCCAAGCCTCCTCAACAACGACAATCTTTATTTTCCTTGCTGCATTTTCATATGTAGTCTTTATTTGTTCGTTCAGACATTGTTCGCATGATAAACTTGGTTGTATTTGGTATGATGATTTTAATGCAATGAATATGTTTTCTTGAAGAATTTCATTTGTGTTTACTCATTTAATGCTAATGTATACTGCAATACCATTTTTCTTGCTCAAACTCTATGAGGGAGAATGACGATCTGAAAACGCAAAAATCTCTAATTGTGTGCTTTTGAATAAAAACCCTGTTGAGGATGTACAGGCATTGTTTCAACTCCCCAAACACTGAAGATATAAGGGAGATAGACCCCCGTTAACCCCTTTGAGCCTTGAAGTAGGAGTTTCTTTCGTATGGAAAAAACCCTTACATTTAACCCAGGGGCAGGGTAGGCGTCAGTTAATTTGACCGAGCATTCAAATTTCAAAAGGAGTGTGCATCTGAGGATCCATTACCTTCTATTCCACCGTCAAGAGGGCAAGAGATGTGAAACCACAATGGTTATCCATCAACAATCAAAGAGTGAGGCAGTCACGACCTTTCCAATCAAGTCAAGACAAGCCAGTGTCACACGATTTGTTCAAGAAAGAAGGAAAAAGAATAAAAAAAAATGAAAAATGAAAAAAGCCCGCTAAGTTGAAACTTGAAAACAAGCAACTTAGGCAAAAGTTAGGGCATCCCGCTGGACTCTGAAATTAAAGATTCAAAAGAATCAGTCCAGGCAAAAATTAGGGATCAAAAAGCAAAAGAATGTGAAAGCGAAAAACAAAAGGATTACAAAAGAAAATCCTCAAAAGAAAGAACAAAGTCGTGTGACTACGAACAAAAGACAAAGGGGTGACTGTCACTCCAAAGCCTCATTGGGTGTCAAACCATCAGATGCATGGGTTCCTTAAGGATCACAAAATCTTTTTGAGAGGCGAACGCTTGTGCAAATTAGCTGAACGTAGGACTGGAGAACATCACGAAGAGTGGGTGGGCACCAATAAACTTTGAGCCATAAATCCTTTTTTCTCAAAACCGTGAACCAGGCCCCGTTACAACCCTCAAAAGTCCTAATTGAAACAGGGTTATTTCAAAGGCATACTACCAAGAGATAGCGTTCCTGACTCCTATCAGTTGTGCTAAAAGATCTTTGTTGGTGTTGCATGTGCATTGCGTTATTTCTTTCAAAAATTAATGTCGTATCCTAACCCATGATTCGCTCACAAAAGGGTTTGCTACATCTTTTTAGTAAAACTTCGAGATTAACATGTTGTGTTGCATTAGAATTTTCATTCTCAGAATAAAACATTTTCTGCTTGCATACATTTGTTTGACATCAAAAGAAGTTTACATATGGAAATTCAGTCCAGAAGCTTAATCTTGTCGAGTTGAGGATCCTGAAACTCCCGAAGGGCAGCCATATCCAATGGTACTTCCTCAGGAAACTTTGTTGGGCAGGGGCTTTCCCAACAAGTTGTGCTAAGACGTAGTCGATCTGGGGCAATCATGTCGAACCATCTCTTTAAGGTGTAGCTCATCTGAGCCAATCACGTCGAGAAATCTCTTCAAAGTTCAACCAAACTGGGGCAATTATTGCGAGATTCAAATCCCTACAAATGCAAGCATTTTTGGTTTTCCTTCGAAGATCAGTAGTCAGGGGCAAAACCACTTCAAGGTTCATACTGGGGCAAGCTATACCAAGAGCACGAGAAGTTAGTCCATCCAAACGACTAATCAGCCTATCCAGAGTTCAGAATACTGGGACAGAATATCCCACGGTGGTATGAGATTGTAAATGAACCTTTTCAAGGTGAATTCCTCTGTAGTCCATACGGTTTGGGGCAGTTACGTCGAGATCCGACGAATCTCTACAAGAGTTTGAGGACATTGAGGCATTTTGAATGTCAAGTCTTCTGTAAAATCCTCTTGGGACAATTTCTTCCGGTGCACCATGTTGGTTTGGGACAAGTGAAGAAAAACAGTTGGTCACGCATATGCAGTCAATCAGCCAAAAGGAGTGAAACTAAGGGGCATTCCAACCCAAGGCATTTTTGATCCCCGTCTTCAGTAGGGTTCATTAATAATGTTCTCCAGCAAGAGATTGCATGCAAACCTTTCTCCCCAACAAGTGGTGGTTCAGAGTTAGATTTTCTCAGTTGCAGAAGTCATATCTCGCACGGGGTATACGTGCATATCCTTTGCTTGCAGGTAGCAGCCCCATACTAGGCTCAAAGGCAAAATGGAAGCCTTTGCGAGATCACGGGATCATGTCTTCTAGACAAGTAATCACTTATTTCCATGCAGAAGACTGGGGCAATCATGTTCGAGAAAGGTGATCACCCTGTTGTCACAACGTTCACTGATTAAGTCCATCATTCGGTCGACGATTGTTCATCGGGTCGATCTCAGTGAATTAAGTTCAACTGGGTACCGTTGCATCTTATTAAGTCGATTCTCTTATTCAGTCCTTCCAACAGCTACAAGCTTTTCTATGTCGATAACGGTCACAGGTTCCCCAAAAGAGTGGGCTCGTCGACACCGAAACAGATGGTCATTATCCCCAGCGAAGTCACAAGAGTTTGAAGAGGCTAGATCTTCTGTAAAATCCTCTTATGACATCCTCTCCGGGGACAAATTGTTGGTTTTCTTAAGCATGGGGCATGTCGCTTCCCCAGCATGAAGTGTTGATCACCCCCAGTAGAGATTGATGGTCATTATCCCCAGCGAAGTCGCAGGAGTTTGAAGAAGCTAAATCTTCTGTAAAATCCTCTTATGACATCCTCTTCGGGGACAAATTGTTCGGTTCCCCAGCATGAAGTGTTGATCATCCCCAGTAGAGTTTGAGGACAGTTGGTCTTCTGTAAAATCCTCTCAAAAGGTATTCCTCAGCACGAGACGTTTTAAAGCAGTTTTCTCCAGCAGAGTTTGTTATAAACCCGTCATCCCTAACGGGATTGTCTAAAGGGAAGCTCGCCTAACATGGGGCATTGTAGTACTTATCCTAAGCTCGACAGTCACATTCTTCAGCAGACTACTGTGGATTTGCTTTGGGGTTTCCCCAACAGATCTCTAAGGACTCTTTCTAGCAAGTTGCAGGGGAATGTTCTAACCAGGATTTGCATATCCCTGGCAGAGTAGCCCTGATACCCAGCAAGATCGTATCTCGGGTCATGGTATCCCCACAAAGGTCAGCATCGAATCTTGTCAGCAATACTCCCCAGCTGAGTTGTCGTTCTCCCCGCAGAGGTTTATCAGATCGACAGAATCTATTCCTCAACAAGGATGGTACAGCCTTTCCCCAGCCGGGTCAGAAGGTTGATAATCCCTATAAAGGATCTTGGGTTGAATAAATCCCCAAGCAGAGTTTTAATGGCTCATTTCCCCAGCAGGACGTCATTAAGAACTCTCATCCCCAGCGGAGTTGCTGTGACCAGAATTCATTCCCCCAAACAGATGGAATAATTCCTGGCAGAGTCGTCATTCCCTCATAGCTTAAAGTCCAATTTATGTTTGGCAAGCTTGACAATTCGAAGCAGACGGATTGTTCATCCATTCGCCAGCAGAGATATTATCCTTTTAGGAGTCTCCGAGATTAAATCATTGATTGTGGTTCCTCAGCAGAGTCGGCAGAGAGGTCTGGCGCAGAGGCAGAGAGTAATTCGATTTTAAAATTCCAAAAGTCCAACAGTGGATTGGCAAAAGTCCGTCTTCGGGTGGCAAAAGTCCAACAGTGAATTGGCAAAAGTCCGTCTTCGGGTGGCAAAAGTCCAACAGTGGATTGGCGAAAGGTCCATCTAAGGGTGGCATATTCTAAAAGTCCAACAGTGGATTGGCAAAAGTCCATCTTCGGGTGGCAAAGCAGCTAAAAGTCCAACAGTGGATTGGCGAAAGGTCCATCTAAGGGTGGCATATTCTAAAAGTCCAACAGTGGATTGGCAAAAGTCCGTCTTCGGGTGGCAAAAATCCAACAGTGGATTGGCAAAAGTCCGTCTTCGGGTGGCAAAAGTCCAACAGTGGATTGGCAAAAGTCCGTCTTCGGGTGGCAAAAGTCCAACAGTGGATTGGCAAAAGTCCGTCTTCGGGTGGCAAAAGTCCAACAGTGGATTGGCAAAAGTCCGTCTTCGGGTGGCAAAAGTCCAACAGTGGATTGGCGAAAGGTCCATCTAAGGGTGGCAAATTCTAAAAGTCCAACAGTGGATTGGCAAAAGTCCGTCTTCGGGTGGCACGAAGCTGCAAAGTCCACCAGTAGTGTGGCAAGCCAGTAGTCGTCTGGCGTCGTTCAAAAAGACATTTCCAAAGTCCACCAGTAGTGTGGCAGGCCAGTAGTCGTCTGGAGTTGCATAAAAGACATTATTAAAGTCCACCAGTAGTGTGGCAAGCCAGTAGTCGTCTGGCGTCGTTCAAAAAGACATTATCAAAGTCCACCAGTAGTGTGGCAGGCCAGTAGTCGTCTGGAATTGCATAAAAGACATCATTAAAGTCCACCAGCAGTGTGGCAAGCCAGTAGTCGTCTGGCGTCATTCAAAAGACAGATCTCTCCGACGTTTCATCGAAGATTCAATCCAGCAGTCTCGTTGGGTTTATATCCCTTTTCTTCTTCATCACCCAGAGCAAATTTTTGGTTATATTTGGTATTCAATCACTATATACCTTGAAAGTCCGAAAGCAATTGCTTTCAGGCGTTCAGGTCTACAGCGCTTGAATAGGGGCAGCTGTAATACCCCAAAATTTGCTCTCCCCTTTTGTCATCATAGCATGGCATTATCATTTATCATGTCACATCCACCTCATTAACATTGCATTGCATTTAACATAGAAAAATGAAGCATGGCATCCTTCTTACCATCAGGGCATGTGATCAGGTGGAAGGTGGACAATCAAGGAATCATTCAAAGCACAAAAAGGTCAATCAAGTTGCCTCAAGGCAAGCCAAGAGTCTCTCATGTCTCATACCATCTCAATTGATCTTCCAAAATCTCAAGGAAGTGAGATTCAATGGGAGATTGAAGCAATACATCTTTCACTATGCAAGAGGTTCAAAAATTGAAGGAAAACCCTCAAAAGAGATAGCTCATTGATTCAAAATCATTCTCAAGTGGCATTTCTCATCATCCTTTAAGAGGATACACAACATACTCTGAGGAATTTGGATTTGGAAGATGTGCAATTTCCTCCTAACCAGAGAGGGTCAAAATTAGGGTTTCTAATAAAATCAGGATATCTCTGATTTTTTGGACAAAACTTGATGTCATGGTATTCCATATGTCCTTAAGTGTATGTATGTGGAAGATTGCATCTCAATTGGTTTTAGAAGTGGTTCAATTGGAAGAAAGATCAAAAATCAGGGAATTTGGGGCCAAGTCAAATAATCAGAGGAAAAAGTCAACTCTTGACTTTTTGAGGCCAAATTCATGAAATTCATGTTACATATGTCCAATGTACAAAATTTGGTCAAGAAACTCCAAAGGAATCATGAAAAAATCAAGATGTGGAAAGTTGCCATTTTTGGATGAGGTAGGGTTACTAAAAATAGCAAGTTTTGGCCATTTTGCATCAGAATTTGAACCAAGGCCATTCAAAATTGGAGCACCAAATGAAAATTCCACTCTGCCTCAATGAAAGGCCTTGCTTTAAGCTTCAAATCCATGGGTAAAACATTTCCATTGGATAAAAAATGAGGGAGATATGATTGATCAAAGTTGGAAGAAAGTAGGCCAAAAACCATGTCATGACCAAGTTTGGCCAGGTCTGCGCGCAGTCATTTTCTCAAACAGTTGGTGGGCAAAATGTATGGATCAATTACTCATGTTTAAAGGCTTCAAATGAAAAATCTTTCAACATGAAAGTTGTTCCTCTATGAGAGAACTTCAAGAGTGATGTTTATGTTTTTTTCATATGCTCAATATTTTGAGAGTTATGATGAGGCAAAGTAGAGGATTTTAAACTGACTTGTTAATATGCATGTAGTGTGGTTGATGGCAGGTTAGATGACATACCAACTCAGGTGCAACCAAGCATGTTCATCATCATTTTTAAGGACTTTAGAGGTGTTATTTCAATTCATTTTCAACATCAATCTTGTTCTTCTCCATTCCCCCTTTCCAAGTAACTAAAAACCTTGCCATTTCACTTCTTGTTCATGAAGTTATCGTGCTCCAAAGGTCACATCATGCTAGTAGTTTCCCTCCACACCAAGCCAATCAAAACCTGTTACCAATTTGTTCTTTTCATACATCAGCCATGACATGTCCAAAACCTTACCATAATTAATCAAACATACACCCTGCACAGGCTATATGTTCACGTACCAGCCATCCCATATTGGTTCAAACAAGAGAGTGAAAACTTGCAGAGCAAGCACTGCTGCAAGATCAGAGCAACATAACATCACCATCCTTCTCCTACACACCACCATAACTCCATGAGCTTCTCCACACTCTAACCAAACTCACCAACTCGTGCCATTAACAACCTCACTCATTCTGTTAACTCAGAACTCACTTAACCAACTCATTCTAACTGGAGTTCTAACCATCAACCACACTGGTTAAACATTAACTCAACATTATATAAGCTCCACTGCTCATAGAATTGGGGGGGTTAATTCATTTTTCCACAGATTTCACAAATCATTCTCACTGTGTTCTCTGAATTTTCTCTTTGAGCTCTCTCTTATTGCACGATTTCTTCTTCATCTCAATCGTCATCATCAGCAAGTATGCATGATTGTTCAAGAACAAGCTGAAACAGAGTGAATTTCTCAAGAGCTATCTTATTTCAGTGTTGATTTCTTCTCCATTCTCAAGCATCTGTGAGCATTTATTTTGCTCAAACAAGTTCAAGAGTTCAAGATCTCATCTCTGGTTTTCTGAAGATCTAAGAATCTCCACGTTTCAGGTTCTTGTTTCTCCATTTTTTTGCATCTAAATCACTGATTATAGTTTGTTTCATGTTGATTTGAGCTTAATAGAAGCAGTGTGAGTGATCTGGCTAGTTGATAGGCTCTCTAAGAGCATAGTTGCAAAACCTAGGGCAATTTATTTGTGCTCGTTTCTCTCTGTATGCGCATGATGTATGTTTTCTAAGGTCATATTCGTGTTATGTGTAACCTCAGCTTCATTTTGATGTGTACTTTATGAATTTCTGGAATGTTTGATCATGTACAGTTGCCGGAGATGGCCGGAGAAGATGACCGGAGGTACTTCTCCGGCCGGTGAGGGTTTGCTAGGGTTTTAGAACCAGAACATGTCACAACCGTTAGATCATTTCAATCCTAGGGTGTATACGTGGCCAGCACATAAATGAACCTCATGCCTCTCACGTGACTCTCTCTCTCTGAATGTTGACTTTGACTTGGTTTGGTGTGCGTGCGTTCATCATTATTAGCATGCGTGTGCATTTTGATTCGTTAGATCTGATTACTTGTATGATTATCATTTGTTGACTGAATCATGTGGCTCTGATTGAGTCAACATTTGACTGAGGCTCCACCACTATTACTATAGACTGCGCGCTTAGTGGACCTAAGCCAGATTGTTATTCCCACCCCCTTTTTTCAAGCCCAAACCAGTTTGCACTGTCCAATTGCTATGTTCATACCCCCTTCCATTTCCACGTTTTTTTATTTTATTTCCTTTTTTTGTACATGTTTGCTTTCCATTTATTAAAAATACCAAAACATATTGGAAAATTCTACAAAAATTCATGTGTATTCTTAAAACATTTAGGAAATTTTCTATGATTTTATTTTCTGATTTTATGACCATTTTGCCCCTGTTCCATTATTTCTTTTGAATTTCCATTTGTATGCATACTTAATGTGACATATGATTTTGTGCATTTTTGTTCTTGATCATAAAAAATGATTTTGATGCCTTTCTTTTTGCATTGTGGTCACAATATGTTGAGGTATGTTTGAGATTTATGAGATGATTTTTAAGTCTTTTTTGGATGACTTTTGATGTGTTGCTTTGAGCATGAATGCATGAAACTTCCATGAGACTTTGACCTAATTGTTGAGTGACTTTGGTTCTGATTCATTGCTTGTGGACTTGATATGTTAATGGCATGTGTTTAAGGTGTTTGATTGGGGAAAGTCATAATTTTTGAAGCATGTTTGCTATTTGTTTGAAGCATGAAGTTTAACTTGTTCATTTTGTGAATGCATGCCTCATGTTTGGTTTGCTTGATCATGAAGGCACTTGTGCCATGAGTTGTGGTTTTGTTTGAGGATGTATAGCATGTTAATTGACTTCTGATTGTGACATTTGGGTTTCATCTTTGCATGTTTGATGTTTATCTTGCACCTTAAGTCACTTGTTTCACAAGTATGAACCACATTCACATCACTTCACCTTTTCTTCTTTGCTTCTTGTTGGATTGAGATTTTGTTTGCATGATTTGGTATGCTCATTTAGGATAACATTAGGTTGTGCAAATATGAGTTACATTCTGACTTGGAAGCATGTATAGCATTCAATCTCATTTTACTTTGTTTGTCAACTTGTTTGAATTTGATTTGTTCATTATATTTTCTTACTTTACTTGTAAGTGATTGTGCTAACCATGTAGGGGCTTTGGTAAGTTTCAATTGAGTGTGGATAAGGAATCCACATTCAACTTCTATCCTTTCTCTTTTACAATTCCATTTTGTGTTTTGTTAAGCACTTATGTGCTTTCTTTTAATAACTCATTACTTTCCCTTTTGAATTACAATTCATCTTCTACTTTGGAAGTGAATTGTTTAATTCTTTCTTTCTTTAGATTTTAAGTTGAAACCTCACAAACCTTTAGGATCACTCCCTTTAATCTTCAATTAGGATTGAGTCTTAGTCCATATAGGTTTTACCTTTTCTCCTCTCTTGAGTCTCTTTTCTCATCTCAAAGAAAATTCAAAACACATAATAAAGGTAGGCATTTATTGCATTTAGGCCTTTCATATAAAGAAAAGATTATAAGGGGTCTTCTCTTATAATCTTAGAATGTATAGCATATAGCCCATCTTGGGTCAATGTGTTAAACATTTGATCTTGTATGAGGGACTTAAATGCAATACTTGTTGAAGGTGCAAATAATAAAACACTTCTTCACTTCATAATCAACAAAAACACTTAATAAACACAAGTATGCTAGTGTGTTTGAACCTTGACAATTGGAGCTAAGTGTGGAGGTCTTCTTCACTCTTAGTGTGCTTTCTTACCCATTCCATCTTGGAATGTGAGAATGTACACATTCCGATGACTAAGATTTGGATACACTGTCGTATGCAAACAAATCCAAAACACTTCCTTCTAAAAGACAAGAAACAAACAATAACGTCTTTCCTTCGGGAATTCTTTTCTCACCTCATTCACTCTTAGCGTACGAACGCGCTTCTACTCGTTCTCTTGCAAGATGGTAACGCACTCGGACCAGCGAGCCTGCAACACCTGAGCTAGAACGTAAGCCGTTCTCTAAAAAATGCAATCCATCCCTAGTGAGGGGAACTACGTCGCTCTGATTCTCATGCTCCCGATGAGATACGTAGGCAGTGGGGTAGGGCCCATGCGAGCACTTCTTTTATTTTCCCTACATTTGTTTCTCGTTCCTTTTTCCAGTTCTCTTTTCGTTCCTTTTCCAGTATTCTTTTCTATCACCCTTTGATCGAGACAAGCAAGCGTGGATCCCATCGGGTACGATGGACGCGAGGGGGTGCTAATACCTTCCTCTCGCGTAACCGACTCCCGAACCCATTTCTTTTGGTCGCGAGACCATGCTCTATCCTTCCTCTTCAGGTTTATGCGGTGTTTCCTTTCCCTCTCTTGGGATAAATACACATTGCTGGCGACTCTGTTCGGTGCCACTTTCGCGTTTGTACTAGGATGAAAATCCCGGGAGCGACAGGAATCATATTTGTTATCTCAACCAGTTCTGGTACATTTTTGATTCATTAACCTCATTCACAGCCAAAAGGTCCAGTCACCTTTCATCATCTGACGCAGAGTTTACCTCTGTCTTTTCTGGCTTTTCTTAAAGATCCCGTTTGAACTCTTCAGTATAGGAAATCCCTAGAAAATCTTTGTAGAATGTCTATCCTTTTATTTCAAACTGATCCCCTGTGGTGACCATCTCTTCTTTCTGGTTTCATGCCCAGTTGGAATGTGTCTTTTCCCCAGTATCGTCCGGTTACTTTTGAACCTGTCGTCCACCTCCCTGGATCTTTCCCCAGTGGAGAACACCTCTTTGGTGTCCTATCTCCAGTAAGGACCTGTAGGGTTTCCCCTCGGTTTCATTTTCTATCCCCAGGGTTGCCTTAGAGTCTCCCCAATGAGTTTTCCTTGTGGATACTAACCTTCATCCTTCCCCAGTAAGCTCACCTGCGTCTGGTAGCTCTTTATTCTTTGGTGTTTTGTTTGCCTGCATTTTTGCACTGCCATATCATCATATCATCATACTATAAATTCATGGCATGTCAGCATCTGCATGTCCATCGCTTGTCCTTAGCATCTGCATTCCATCTAAGGGCAAAATTTTTGGTTTGCTATATTTAAATACCTTTCACCTTGATGTCCCGAGGATTTCCATTCCTCATACCATCCGGTAAAGCTATTTAAATAGGGGCAACTGTTGTACCCCAAATTTTGACCCCTTAGATGTCATCACATCTTTTGCATAAGCATCATATGTCAATCATTGCATAACTAACCATTTTATCAGTTTTTGTTTGTTTTGTTTCACTTGTAAATCAGAGTTTGTTTCAAGAGACCTCCTATCCTCAATAATCCAATGTGATTTGCTTTCATCACAAGTTCTTCCTCGAGGATCAGGCAAGGTCGTCAGGTTAAGGGTTTGTGTGGTATGTTTTGAGATTCAATGGAAGTTTGACCTAATCTTGGTTAAACAAGTTGGTTTGTTTCAGAGTCATGTTATCAGGCCGTGGCAGAGATTCTGAATCATAGTTTTAGTCCTCATCAAGTCATTTGTTTCATAAGTGTGCACTCAAGGCACGAGGATTAGGGTTTCTCACCCTTGGAGTTTGTGATTGACAAATATTGTTCAGTTGAGTCTCCTAAGGCTAGCTGGTTCATGGTGTGTGTGGTACTGTTTCAGTTCAATTGAGGTTGCAGAGCCATCAAAGAGGTTAAAACAGTTGGTACATCTCAAGTCGTGTGCAAGTATTTGGTTATGTGGTTCAGGAGTTGTGGTAGTCAAGTGCAATTGGCAAGATTTAGGTGTTGTTCAAGTGTGGAAGCGTATGTCTATTCCCGTAACCGTTTTATCCATTTTTTCATTATCCATTTTCATTTCTTAATCCAATCCTACATCTCATTTCCAATTTAATCCACTTTCCTGGACCATTTTTCTTATCCAATTATCCATATCCGTTATCCAAAATCCATCTTTCAATTCATTTCATTATCCATTCCTAAACCCAATATCCATTTTTTTTAGATTCATGTCCATTCCTTATCCACTTTTGTTATTTATCCATTTTTATTTTCATATCCACATTGTTCACAAACCATTTTCTTAATCCATTTTTATTCAATTTAAATTCATCAAACCATTTGACAATTTTCAAACCATTCCCTATTTTTTTAATCAATCCAATTCCCTTTTTAATCCATTTAACCCATTTTAAATTTATGTTTAGACCCATATCATTTTGAAAACCAATTATCCACTCCCTATTTTAATACCTATAATTGCTTTTATTTTATTTTTATTTTTATTTCATTACCAAAAACCATTCAGAAAACGAAAGAGGATTCAAGCCCACTCACTTTTTTTTTCGTACTACCAAAAGCCCAATATTTCTCTTTGGAGTTACAAGTTACAAAAAAAAATCAAAGAAAAAGACCACAAGCCATGCGCTTTTCTCTATGAGCCAAAGGAAAGTAACATCACGCTGCACACTCCAAACAAGTTTCTTGTTGATCATCTGCTCAATACCACAGTCCTGCACATCTGCTCACAAACACTAGAGTAGCACCTGCATCAACACAGACCTTACAAATGAAAACACGCAACAACAACAGTTCAACATAAAAGGGTTTGCTTTGAAAACAGCAAAGAGGGAGAGAGGAGCGGATGGATTCAACATAGAGAGATAAGATCACGAGTAGAAGGGAAGGAGAGAAAAAGTCAGAGTTAAAAGGGGGAGAACACAAAATGATCGAGGACACAAAAATGACCTCCCATCTTCTAATTCTTGGACGAACCCAACCTCTGCTCAATCACCCTTCAAAACTTTCAAAACCGTTCTCAGCAAATGGAAAAAACCAACCGCCTTTCTTTCAACCTTCTTCAAAAAAACGCATCACCGTCATCAACTTGTTTGGTCTCAGCCCTTCACCACCACACGGAACACTAAACTCATTCAGAAACCCTCTTCAACAAATCCAATAACAACTCACCATCAACCAAAACAACCATCCACCTATGTGTTTTTTCTTACTGCAGAAACAATCAAGAACAAACCCATAAATCTCATTCTTTTTCAACCATCAACTACAACCCCAAACTGCCATCGTTCCCTTCTCAAACCCTTTTCGAAGTGAAATCGAACAAACCTGAAACCGCGAGTGAAAAGGTTGATGAACAGAGAGGGTAAGTCGAGATTAAGAACGAAGGAAGAACAAATTCAGAACCTTAGAATCAAACTGAAAGAGAGAAAAGGGATTCTTGAACTACCTTAAAAGAAGGTTCTTGTTGACCGTGTTCTCGCTGTCAACTGCCGCTCTCCCAATCGGATCTGGCACCATCGCCATCGCGAGAAAGAGAAACTACCGCCGCAAGTGAGAAATTGAGAGTGAGAAGGAACCGAGTAAAGGAATCGTTGTCATTCCTTTGTTAGGTTTTTGATCTGACTGTTTCTGTTTTGTTTTAAAAAAAGGAAAATATTGATTTGCATTTGTGGCTCCTTATTTTTATTAGAAGATTATTGTAACTTCAAGTGTGAAACGGTACCTTATTTGGTCATGTGAACTGATGATACCATGGTATTGTTGCTCCTTTTGACCGAGTTATCATTGGGCTTTGACTAAAGTCCATGGTGGATATTACACACCTCTCTTTCTTTGGTATGAACCATATGCTTCATGGTGTTGAAGAATGATGGGCTTGCTTTAAGCTCACATGACTTCTTCTACATCTATCCATACACCCATTTCAATGTTACACCCCCTCTTGTTTTTTATTTAATTTGTTTTAAACAATTTGTTTTTTATTTCTTATCTGATTCTAAAAAGATTTTTTTTTTAAAGAAGAATAGTGACTTATGTTTTTAGCTAATTCACCTCAATATCTCTTTTGATTCCAATTTTTATTTGATTTTTCATTTTACTAGAGACAATGATATTACAAAAATCATGACTTGGTTGATTTATTCAAAATGACAAAAGTCTTGATATGTATGAGGCTCATTTCTTTATTTTTGTTGGTCCATGAGAGTTTAATTAAAAGATTATCGGTTTTACCGATTTAAAATCTTGATTTAGACTAGACCGACTTTATGTTTTATTTCGATCTCAGTTTTATTGTTGTTGGTCAATGAAAATCTAATCTAGAGGCTTTCGATTTATCGATCTAAATCCTTAGTTAGATGAGACCGACTTTATTTCCGCTTTGGGCCCATTCTTCTTTATTTTTGGGCCAATGATATTTCAAAAATCTTGATTGGTTGATTTTATTCAAATCACTAAAAATCTTGATAAATATGAGGCCATATTTCATTTTCTCATTTTATCGGTCAATGAAAGTCAAATATCATTAGATTATCGATTTCTCGATTAAATCGTGATTAAGACGAGACCATTTCGATTTCATTTCCATTTCCATTTCATTAAACAATTTTCAGTTTCAAACTATTTCACAAATTATTTTCAACTTATGAATCAAACCTCGATCAAGCATCGAGTGACTTTTAAAATCGAATGTTAAAATCTGTTTCTAAATAAATGCGAAAGAAGAGGACCGTTAGAATCTAGCATTCTAGCAGAAACCTCGAGCGAATGGTCTCAAGTCTCGCACTTTGGGGTAGCCATTATTCATTATTTCGCTCCTAGAAAACATCTAATTATAACTTGGGCTAATAAGAGCCGTCAAGATCTAGCATCTTGGTACAACTCTTCGAACAATTGATTTTCATCAAGCGTTCATGGTCCATCGAACAACTTTCATATTAACTTGGACACACAAGGACCGTTAAGATCTAGCATCTTAACATAACCCTTTTTGAGTTTTCTTATCATCAAAGGCTCGTTGTCCATTAAACAATCTTAACTATAACTTGGATGAATAAGAGCGGTCAAGATCTAGCATCTTGGCCCAACTCTTCGAACAATTGATTTCATCAGGTGTTCATTATCCATCAAATATTTTTTCATTATCAACTTGAATGAATAAGAGTCGTTAGAGTCTAGCACTCTGGCATAACTCTTTGAAAATTTGATCTAATGTTCGTCATTCGCTTAAAGTAACCAACAACCCGTAGTAATCAGAACTACGGATGCTCTGATTTCTCATTCTTCAATGAGAATACGTAGGCACAAGAATCTTAATTCTTTGCGAGCCACCTTTCACCTTTTTCTGTTCCACCTTCCACCTTTTGTTACCTCTTACCTTTGTCACTTGTCATCTCAAGAATCCATCCTTCTTTAAGGATAACAATACTTCAAGTACATCAAATCTTTTTTCGAAATAAACTTGAAAGAAAAGGATTGTTAGAATCTAGCATTCTAGTATAACCCTTTGAAAGATTGGTCTCATGTCTTGCACATTGAGGTAGCCAATCATTTCTTTCTTTCATACTTAAAACACTTAATAACAATTTGGACTAAGAGATGTTAGAGTCTAGCATTCTAGCACAACTCTTTGAACCATTGATCTTTATCAATGTTCGTTGTCCAACAAACAATTTTCTCAAATTAATCTTAAATGATAGAGAGTGTTAGAGTTTAACACTTTAGCATAAACTCTTTGATCATTTGATGATCATCATTCTTAAAATACATTCAATCATATTCAAAACTTCATTTTTATGGACAAATCTTGATTTTCATCAAGAGATCAAAGCATCTTCAACCCTCGGCCTCAAAGTCATAAGGTACCTACTTCTCCCTTTGGCCTCATAGCCATTTAATTCCATCACAACTTAGAATTAGAGAGTTCTTTAACTCTACGTGAGTATCATGATCATGAATACTCATTCCCCTTGGAACTTTGACCATAGTCAATGGTTCCTCACCTTAGTTAGGTGAACTACGATTGCTCTGATTCCATCCCCATAAGGATACGTAGGCACGAGACTGCGAAGTCTTTGCGAGCACCCTAGTAATATAACCTCTTTAGGTCATTTCTCCTTTAACAATAATCATTTACCTTATTTTCCCATTAAGTAGAAGACTAGAAACTAACCTTAAGCTAACACTCATTTAACCTTAACTAAACGGTTCCCATTGAGTACAACGGACGTAAGGGGTGTTAATACCTGCCCCTTGCGTAAACGACTCCCGAACTCAGACAATGGTTTCGATGACCATTTCTTATCTTTTCTTTTAGGGGTTTTATTTGATATTTTCCCTTTTCTTCTATGGAATAAATAAAGATCGGTGGCGACTCTGTTAAGTCCATCCCGCGAGCGTGCGATTGCGCTTTGCGAGGTCGTTCTAATTTTTTCGAGGTACGACAAAACCTAATCCCCTTCTTCAACCCAGAACCCATATCCTTATCCCCTACCCTTGAACCATAACCCTATTTTCAAGAAACCACCTGAAACAAACCCAAACGCGAGAAAAACAACATCAAAACATAGATCATATCTTCTTAATCAATAATCACACATTAAAACCACAACATCAAACCAAAAATCCAAAAAGACCAAAACCTTAGATTCTCTCTGCCATACCTCAAACCCTATTCTAACAACAACAAACATACACTTGACGTAAACAAGGAATCAAGCAAGATCAACAAGTGGAAAAATCCAACCTACAAGAGTGAGAATTCCCCGGATTAAAAGGTAATGCTTTTCACTTTAACTCACATTAACTCCAATTCTGCATCAAAAGTTCTAATCGCCACAAGAGATAATTGTTCTACAATGATCATGCATCATTCGTAAGGATCAACTAAAGGGAAATTTTTGTTTTCCGCTGAGCCTCGTATCGCAAATTCCTTTCACCCTCCTGGATTAGTCTTTTAATCTCTTTCTTGAGTTGGTTACAATATTTAGTATGGGGTCCCTTGACTCTATACAACTTGCATTATCTTCCTGGTCTAGGACTTATTACATCTACCTTTGAATGGACGGTGTAGGGATGTTATGCCGGTGAAGAGCGTCTCGCCAAATGTGTTCATGACGGGTGTTCAAGGGTGTGGAATTCTCTGTCTCCTTTCCTACTCTCTTGAACACATACTTGTATTTTATGTGAGAGGTATAATTACTCTTCTTCTGGTGGTGTGAACCCTCGGCGTTAGGAATATGCTCTTTGACTTCACGCACCTTTATTTCGGCGTTGTTATCCTCGCCCTTTATGTAACATTCTAATATGGTGACCACTTATGTCAATGAAAGTGTTGGCTTTTGGCGAAAGACCCTCTAAAGTGTCTCACCTTGAGTTCATTTCAGAACACTCCCACAAACATTTATTGGTTTAGTGGGACGACCCTGATGGTGGCCTCATTGAACTGGGCGAGGTAGTCCCTCAGTGATTATAATGGTCCATAGCGTATGTTGAATAGGCTGGTGGTGGATATTTTTCAATGATGAATGACAGTGAACTAGTGCACAAGTTTCCTTACCATTTCTTGATAATTGGCGATCGAGGGACGGGGTAGACTTATATACCATCACAGGGCGGTGACCTTGAAGGTTTCAGACAACAATTTGCACTTCAGGGAGTTAGACGCTCTTATGATGGCCATGTGTGTGTTGATAGAGATGGCGTGCTCATAAAGGTCACTGCGCCCATCGAACATGGGCAAAGAGGGAGGGTTCAATCTCTCAAGGACACGCGCCCCCATATCTCGTCTAAAAATGGTCGGGGCTCCAACCCCTCCGGAGGACTATACTCCTATCGGAGCTGTCTGATGTTGTGGACATTGTCCTCCAGTGTTTGATTATGACGACATTATACGTCCATGGCAACACACATCTCCGCTAGAGTGCCGTCATTACCGCTACCATTGGTACCTTCTGGCGTAAGGGATAGATCCCTCATAATAACCATGATTAAAATCGGATGAGTGTAGGAATGAAGAATAACAATGAGTAGGATGATGATGATGATAATGATGAAAGTGTGACTCATGTTAGTTTTACTGGGGCTCCACGGTGGGTGTCGCTGTACTAGTAAAAAAATACATGTGTACATGTCACCCTTGCAAAGGGCTGAGACTCTCAAAGGTCTTAATAGGTATATTATTTTTTATAGTGGTTATGACTTGTCTGCAGCGGCAAGAAGCCATATATAGTGGTGTTTGTGGTGGTTTAGAGGACTTGCTCACGTAAGGTGAGTGGAGTGCTTAGGTATATGCGTATGTAAGGTGTGATATGTAGTAGTTAAGATATGTCATTCTCCCCTCTTGGGAGAGATATTTATAAAGGCCTCTTGGACCTAGGGTTAGGGAACCCTATGGGGCGACAACTGGTCCTTCATAATCGGAGGAAGTTATTGACCACCTATTCTTCAATAAATCGTGGGGGACTCTCTCTCCTATGGCCAACTACATTATACATGTCATTAGTGCCAAGGGAGAGCCTTTATGTCCTGTGAGGATATCGCCTAGGCGACATCACTACTAGACGAAGACGAAGATACCACCTTTATTTAGGACTCTCACAAATATAACACTACATATCATTTGTTATTTATATTTATTAATTAATTATATTTATGCAAGACATGTATGTAGAATATATTTATCTTTATTATTTTCCAAGACCTAAACTATAATATTTAAATGTATAAACTATAAAAAGAAAAAAAATTAATAAATACTGTGAATAATAGTTTACCTAATTTATTAGTAAACATATTAAACGTGTGTTTATTTGTCAAGAAAAGATGGAATAAATATAAAATATACTTATTGAAGATTTTTAAATTGAAGAATATATTTTGTTATCTTTATACATCTTTTTTAAATAAACGACTCATAAATTACTATTAATATTTAATCAATAAAGACATTATATATACATATATATATATATATATATATATATATATATATATATATATATATATATATATATATATATATATATATATATATATATATATATATATATATATATATTATTGAAACATAAGCAAAAACAAATTATATTTATTATTAAAATATATAGTAATATTTTTAAATAATTAATTGTGTAGTTGTTTAAATATTACCATCCATTTTTTGTTTAAGCATATAAAAATCATTTTAGCAATTTTAAATCATCTTAAATAATGAAGTTATTGATTCAATCAATGTTAGTGATCCATGTGTGTGTATATATACATGTCCTCTTTGTTTACATTGTCCCAATAATTTAAGATTTTCATTTAAAAATATTGTGTTATAAAGAATATATCATGATGAAGTTTGGAAGCATTCTTCTAATGGTTGTAGCCTTGTTTGTTCTCTTGACCTCCTCCTTTGGATCTTCTATTCCTATCGCAGGTACATCTATCGTAACATAATACTAATATGTTCCAATTCTAAATAATAATTTCATGCAAATTTATGTTTTACGTAAAACATGTAGATATGAAATTTTGTCCAAGACACTTGGACGTGCCGGGAAAATGCAGCAATTCTCGTAGTTGCGGTGAAGAACTCGATGCTGCACTTGGAGCAAGCGCTATGGTTCATGGATGTACTTGTGAAGATCTTGCTTCAAATAATCATCGTTGTACATGTTTAGCTATTTGTCAGTAGTCATGCATATGAAGCATAAATATTTGCCATAATGATTAAACAATAATGATATTAAATAATTTTGTCGCAATTTAATTGAATTTGATCTTCTCCAATTTTTTCTTTTCTCATGTCCTCTCTCATGTGCAATTTTAAATAGTGGGATTAATCAATAACTAAAAAATATGAAAAAGAAAACATAACATTTAAAGAAGAGAGAAATATATATATATTTCTTTTTCTTTTTGTAATCCAACATTTTAAGAAACAAAAATAAAATCATTTAAAGATTAAAAAGAAAATTGTCAGTTTATTTTCTTTAATTTATGTGATATTTTTTTGCTTATATTATTGCTACAACAATTACCTCACATTAATTGTGGCTAATGAAAAAACGTTTTAAAATTAACTAAAAAAACCAAAATAATACTCTTCTCAATGTAAATAAAAGATTAAAATTTTCATTAAAAAGTAAAATATATCTTCAATACTATAAAAATTTGTATCGTCTCATTTTAATATTATGTTGTTGTCACCTCTATAATCAAATGATTAATATGAATCGACATGTTTTCTTTAACAAATCCAATCCAATGAAAATCATGTCATTTGTAGTACCCCAAATTTTGACCTATAATTTGTTCATCTTGTTAGAGTTTTTGGTGCTACTAAGGGGTGCCATTTGGGCTTTGGGGGTGTACTATTATTTTTGGGCCCATTTTTGGGTTTTTGGGTTTATATGAAGTTTTTACATTCATTTAGGATTTAGACTTGATTTCTATTTTATTTTTGCTCATTTATTTTAAAATAAAGTTCTCTTTTTAAGATAAATTGTTAAGGATGGTATTGGGGGAGGTTTCATCTTAGAATTTTTTTTTTTTTTAGATTATTGTAAGATTAATTAGGTTTTTATTCCTAGAATTTGTTCTTATACAAAATTAATTAAATAATAGATATTATTTTTTGGATCATTTTAATATTTGCTTTAAGGGTCATTAGGATTAATTGTGTTTAGAAGCTGATGTTTTATTTTTTTAGTAATTAGGACATCTAGTGATCTAGTGATTAAGGGTTTTAAGACTATTATTAATTAGGTTGTTGACCAATTATTATCAGTATTTTATAACATGGTTTAGATTATTATTTTGTTTTTTATCCTCATTGTTCTTTTTTGGTTTTTAGTTAGGAAGCTATTTAGTATATTATTAAGATTATTATTTATTTTTGTTTTAATTTATTTTTGGGTCAAAAGGGTTGACCCACGACCATCTTCCTCTAACCCAAATCGTGCGCAAAATCTGGGGAAAACAAAATCAAAAAGACAAATTTTACAGAATCATCAAATCAAATCCGTATCTTTTTGATTGATTTTTGGAATCAAATTACGACAAAACAAATCCAAATCAAATTTACAAATCAAATCGAAAATTACATCAAAAATTGCCTAATCAAAATCTAATCTAATTGAATGTCTAAACCTAATTTTTACATATAAAACTAAAACAGAAATTCAGATGCGGGGAGGAAAAAACCCTAAGCAAAAATCCTTGCAGTTATCCTTCACGAACTAGTGCACAAGTTTCCTTACCATTTCTTGATAATTGGCGATCGAGGCACGGGGTAGACTTATATACCATCACAGGGCGGTGACCTTGAAGGTTTCAGACAACAATTTGCACTTCAGGGAGTTAGACGCTCTTATGATGGCCATGTGTTTGTTGATAGAGATGGCGTGCTCATAAGGGTCACTGCGCCCATCGAACATGGGCAAAGAGGGAGGGTTCAATCTCTCAAGGACACGCGCCCCCATATCTCGTCTAAAAATGGTCGGGGCTCCAACCCCTCCGGAGGACTATACTCCTATCGGAGCTGTCTGATGTTGTGGACATTGTCCTCTAGTGTTTGATTATGACGACATTATTCGTCCATGGCAACACACATCTCCGCTAGAGCACCGTCATTACCGCTACCGTTGGTACCTTCTGGCGTAAGGGATAGATCCCTCATAATAACCATGATTAAAATCGGTTGAGTGTAGGAATAAAGAATAACAATGAGTAGGGTGATGATGATGATAATGATGAAAGTGTGACTCATGTTAGTTTTACTGGGGCTCCACGGTGGGTGTCGCTGTACTAGTAAAAAAATACATGTGTACATGTCACCCTTGCAAAGGGCTGAGATTCTCAAAGGTCTTAGTAGGTATATTACTTTTTATAGTGGTTATGACTTGTCTGCAGCGGCAAGAAGCCATATACAGTGGTGTTTGTGGTGGTTTAGAGGACTTGCTCACGTAAGGTGAGTGGAGTGCTTAGGTATATGCGTATGTAAGGTGTGATACGTGGTAGTTAAGATATGTCCTTCTCCCCTCGTGGGAGAGATATTTATAAAGGCCTCTTGGACCTAGGGTTAGGGAACCCTAAGGGGCGACAACTGGTCCTTCATAATCGGAGGAAGTTATTGACCACCTATTCTTCAATAAATCGTGGGGGACTCTCTCTCCTATGGCCAACTACATTATACATGTCATTAGTGCCAAGGGAGAGCCTTTATGTCCTGTGAGGATATCGCCTAGGCGACATCACTACTAGACGAAGACGAAGATACCACCTTTATTTAGGACTCTCACAAATATAACACTACATATCATTTGTTATTTATATTTATTAAGTAATTATATTTATGCAAGACATGTATGTAGAATATATTTATCTTTATTATTTTCCAAGACCTAAACTATAATATTTAAATGTATAAACTATAAAAAGAAAAAAATTAATATATACTGTGAATAATAGTTTACCTAATTTATTAGTAAACATATTAAACGTGTGTTTATTTGTCAAGAAAAGATGGAATAAATATAAAATATACTTATTGAAGATTTTTAAATTGAAGAATATATATTTTGTTATCTTTATACATCTTTTTTAAATAAACGACTCATAAATTACTATTAATATTTAATCAATAAAGACATTTTATATATATATATATATATATATATATATATATATATATATATATATATATATATATATATATATATATATATATTATTGAAACATAAGCAAAAACAAATTATATTTATTATTAAAATATATAGTAATGTTTTTAAATAATTATTTGTGTAGTTGTTTAAATATTACCATCCATTTTTTGTTTAATCATATAAAAATCATTTTAGCAATTTTAAATCATCTTAAATAATGAAGTTATTGATTCAATCAATGTTAGTGATCCATGTATGCGTATATATACATGTCCTCTTTGTTTACATTGTCCCAATAATTTAAGATTTTCATTTAAAAATATTGTGTTATAAAGAATATATCATGATGAAGTTTGGAAGCATTCTTCTAATGGTTGTAGCCTTGTTTGTTCTCTTGACCTCCTCCTTTGGATCTTTTATTCCTATCGCAGGTACATCTATCGTAACATAATACTAATATGTTCCAATTCTAAATAATAATTTCATGCAAATTTATGTTTTACGTAAAACATGTAGATATGAAATTTTGTCCAAGACACTTGGACGTGCCGGGAAAATGCAGCAATTCTCGTAGTTGCGGTGAAGAACTCGATGCTGCACTTGGAGCAAGCGTTATGGTTCATGGATGTACTTGTGAAGATCTTGCTTCAAATAATCATCGTTGTACATGTTTAGCTATTTGTCAGTAGTCATGCATATGAAGCATAAATATTTGCCATAATGATTAAACAATAATGAAATTAAATAATTTTGTCGCAATTTAATTGAATTTGATCTTCTCCAATGTTTTCTTTTCTCATGTCCTCTCTCATGTGTAATTTTAAATAGTGGGATTAATCAATAACTAACAAATATGAAAAAGAAAACATAACATTTAAAGAAGAGAGAAATATATATATATATTTCTTTTTCTTTTTGTAATCCAACATTTTAAGAAACAAAAATAAAATCATTTAAAGACTAAAAAGAAAATTGTCAGTTTATTTTCTTTAATTTATGTGATATTTTTTTGCTTATATTATTGCTACAACAATTACCTCACATTAATTGTGGCTAATGAAAAAACGTTTTAAAATTAACTAAAAAAACCAAAATAATACTCTTCTCAATGTAAATAAAAGATTAAAAATTTCATTTAAAAGTAAAATATATCTTCAATACTATAAAAATTTGTATCGTCTCATTTTAATATATGTTGTTGTCACCTCTATAATCAAATGATTAATATGAATCGACATGTTTTCTTTAACAAATCCAATCCAATGAAAATCATGTCATTTGTAGTACCCCAAATTTTGACCTATAATTTGTTCATCTTGTTAGAGTTTTTGGTGCTACTAAGGGGTGCCATTTGGGCTTTGGGGGTGTACTATTATTTTTGGGCCCATTTTTGGTTTTTTGGGTTTATATGAAGTTTTTACATTCATTTAGGATTTAGACTTGATTTCTATTTTATTTTTGCTCATTTATTTTAAAATAAAGTTCTCTTTTTAAGATAAATTGTTAAGGATGGTATTGGGGGAGGTTTCATCTTAGAATTTTTTTTTTTTTTTAGATTATTGTAAGATTAATTAGGTTTTTATTCCTAGAATTTGTTCTTATACAAAATAAATTAAATAATAGGTATCATTTTTTGGATCATTTTAATAATTGCTTTAAGGGCCATTAGGATTAATTGTGTTTAGAAGCTGATGTTTTATTTTTTTAGTAATTAGGACATCTAGTGATCTAGTGATTAAGGGTTTTAAGACTATTATTAATTAGGTTGTTGACCAATTATTATCAGTATTTTATAATATGGTTTAGATTATTATTTTGTTTTTTATCCTCGTTGTTCTTTTTTGGTTTTTAGTTAGGAAGCTATTTAGTATATTATTAAGATTATTATTTATTTTTGTTTTAATTTATTTTTGGGTCAAAAGGGTTGACCCACGACCATCTTCCTCTAACCCAAATCGTGCGCAAAATCTGGGGAAAACAAAATCAAAAAGACAAATTTTACAGAATCATCAAATCAAATCCGTATCTTTTTGATTGATTTTTGGAATCAAATTACAACAAAACAAATCCAAATCAAATTTACAAATCAAATCGGAAATTACATCAAAAATTGCCTAATCAAAATCTAATCTAATTGAATGTCTAAACCTAATTTTTACATATAAAACTAAAACAGAAATTCAGATGCGGGGAGGAAAAAACCCTAAGCAAAAATCCTTGCAGTTGCGCGCTTCCACACCCATCACTCAAAGCTCAATAACATAGAGACTTAGGGTTCATCATTAGAACCCTAAGCCCTCTGAGCTCGAACCCACCTGCGAACAAAGAAAAGGGAAAGGGATTAGAAGAGGAAAAACAACCAAAATATACGACCAGTGTCACTACGGGAGAGGTAGGCATACGTAACTTTTATTTGTTGCTTTTGATTATTGTAAATCCGCCTCCGTGTGGTGTTAATCGTTGGATTTGCGTGGGATTTGGGGGAGTTTTTGGGAATTTTTAGGGTTTAGGGTTAGGGTTCTATAGGGTAGGGTTAGGGTTCATCCCAGAACCCTTAGGGTTCTTGGGGTTCTTGGGTTTTTCTGGGTTTGGATGAAGAGAAGGGTTAGGGTTCATGGGTTTCTGGGCTGGGGAGATTAAGGTTCATGAGGTATGAAGGTTCCGGTTGAAGTTCAACCAGGAACCTGGGTTTGGACGGTGGCCGGAGGGTTTTTGGACGGTGGTCGGAGGATGAAGAGTAGAGAGAAGGGAGAGGTTTTTAGAGAGAAGGGAGAGCGTGAGTGAGAGAAGGAAAGTGAAGAGAGAGAAAGAAAGTGGAAAATGGGAGGGGGACTGAAGGGAAATGGGGTCTTATACCCCTTCGGCGCGCCCTTGGATCTCTGCCAAATGGCGTCTCTGGGACGTCCAGGATCGGTTGACTATCCAGTCAACCCAAGGATCCAGTACGTGCGTGCTCACCGTGAGTTCGTACTGACTCTCAATCTTGGCCATACGTTCAGCATACCTGAAGATCAATGGATAGGGTTGGTTTTTGAGATAACCGTGGGATCTCCATCCAACGGTAAGGGAGAATCAAACGGGTGGATTTCTCCCCACTATGGGCTTGTTTTTTTTTCAGAATCATTTTGTGTGATTGGACCTAGCGCCCTAATCACTGTTGGCACCCCCCATTCTAAGCCTAGTTGCTAAGTCAATAGAAAATGTACCTGTCATACCCCAAATTTTGACCACTAAGATTCCCATCATTGTGTCAATCATCATCACAATATGGATGAACCATCATGCCTCATCAAATGCCTCAAGGGTTGTTGAGCATTCACTACAATCAAAATTAGGGTTTTAAGCCCTCTCAGAGCCTTAGACAAAGGATCAGTCAAGGAATGACTTGATCTTCAACTTGTCTAGCCTCCAAAGAATCTACAATGGATCAAAAGGACTCCCACTTCAAGGATTAAGCACAAGGTTGCTCCCTTCTAGGTGGATCAAGCTTCAAGATCGCCAGTGTCACCAAATTAGGGTTTTGGTCGACCAGGGTCTCCAGATGGAAATTTTTCATCTGGGCACAAGCCAATGATCCAAAACATAACCTAATATACTCCATGGAACCTCATGGACCCAATCATCAAGTCAATTTGATCTTAGGGGATGCATTCATAAAAAATCAAGAATTAGGGTTTCTTGACCTAATTCACCCCTAAGTTGACTTTTGGGACAAATCATGAGCCAAAACCTCAAGAGAGGATTTGAGGGTCTTCAATATACTATATTGATCCATTTGCAACAATGGATTAATCCAAGAAGCTTGAGCAACAAGTCTCAATTTCATCTGCACCACAATTAGGGTTTCGCGAGGAAAGTCAACTGTAACTTTGACTTTTGACCAGGACATGCTCCCAAACCCTAAGACATGATTCAATATACCCTATGACACCCATGGAACATGTCCATCAAGTTTGATTTAGGTCAAGGACATGATTTCCTGAAGAATTGCACAGTTTGGAATTCATCTGATAAAAAATCAACTGTGCACAAAAGTCAACTTTGACTTTTTGAGATTTTTCACTAAAATGGATTTTTAACCCTAAAATGATGTTAATGTATGATTGGAATCATCATTCATCAAGAAAAATCAAAGAAAGTGGGATAACTTGTAAAAGGGGTAACCATAAAAACTTAGAAAAATTTCTAAGTTATGGAAAAAGTGACACTAATGTGCCAACTTTGGAGGACCATAACTCCTAAACCACAAGGCCATTGTTTCCCATTCAAAGCTTGATTTGTAGATCACATTGCCCTCTACAAAAGCTTCATACTGACCTATGTCCAAATTCCTCATGGATTTTGAGTTATGGAGTGATCAAAATCAAGAAAAGTCACTTTGTTCCAACACTAAGTAAAAATTTCACTAAGTCAGAATCTGCCTTTACTTTTTTCCAAATGTAGGGGGATTTTTCACTTGGATTCAAAAGAGATCAAAACCAAACATGTTCAAACAGTTGTTGTGTCATGTAAGGGCTTTCCAAAATGGCCAAGAACATTACCAAATTCAATTTGAGCTATGAGATATGACATTGGTAAGATGCCTTGCTGAAATCTGCCAAGGCAAGGCAGATTTTTGCACTTTTGGTCGATTTGCCAAAATCAGCCAAATCCAAACACTCCTATCCACTTGGACACATCTGAGGATTGAATCTAAAGGGGACAATCACTGAGCCAAGCCTCCAAAGTCTTTAGAACAAGAAATAGCATGTTGAACCTAGAATTGCCAAAATAGGGACAAGACTCCAATTTTGGATTGGAGCATTCAATGGAAGAATCAAGGTGGCATGGACTGAGCTCTTAGCAACTGAATTCAGTCAAGACTTATCCAAGACCAAGGGAACCAGCAGCCTGTGCCCTAACCTCTAGTCAATGGCTAGAGGAGACTTGGATTTTCATTTGCCAACATTGGCCAAACCTACTCAGCAGTTGCCATTCACTATTCCTTTCAAAATAAACTTGCTCTACTATAAATAGATCTCAATTGTGATCAGTTTGAGTACACCCAAGCCATCAAACAGATGCTTTCCTCAAAATCTCTTCTTTCACTCCAATTTTGCCTTCTAAGGCAAGTCACTATCGGGTTTTGAGTTTGAGAGCTTTTCCAATCAAACCAATCACACACACACCTCATATACATCACATATGAGCTGATCAAACACTTAAACAACAACTGGAACACTGATTTCTCAGAATCACCAGTCAATTGCTCAAGGTTTTAACCAAGTTGTAGTTGAGATGCCATGAAGTGATCCAGCAACTTCAATCAAGTTCAAGCATTCAAACACACTCCATAGGGTGTAGGGAAGCTGTTCAGATCATCACAACTCATCTGTAACACCTCCAACACAAATCACGATCACCAGCTGCAAGTGGTAAGCATGAGCTCTTCTAACTCTATGATCCATGCAATTTTTGCTGCACAATAATTTGGCCATATGTTCATAATCATGCATGGAATGTTTCCCCTCAATTAATTGCATTGTTTGAATCGTGTATCAAAAATCCCAGCCTTCATGCAGAATCTAGGGTTCTTGAGGATTGTTCATAATTTCTTGTTTTATGTTTAATTTAAATGAAATTAATTGTCATAGACATGATCGTGAGGTTGAAACGAGTTGATTGGTATGTGGATTGCATGATATGATTAAGTATGCAGTGAGATTGGATAGAAAATGCAAATCTGGGAAACTCAGAACACGCGCGTGTTCTTGCCCTTGTTCTTGGCGCCATTTTCCAACATTTGAATATTTGAATTTTGTGATTTTTATTTAATTGATTCAAAAATTAATTTCTCTCTGAGTTTTAATGATTTTGAGTTGATTCTTTTTTTGATAATTCACAAAAATGTTAAAATATTTTATTTTCCCAAAAAATCCCAAAAATATTATTTATTTCATATAATTGATATTTTTGCAAAGAATTAGTATTTTAATTGTTTTTGACATTTAAAATATTTTTTACCTCTTGTTTTTGTAAAGATTAATGACTTCTAATTATTTTGTAGGTTAATACTTGATTTTTGAAGCATTAATCCAAGATCATAATTTGTTTCCCACATGTTAAACAATTTTTTATCATTTTAATTGAATTTTTATTCAATTAAAATACATTTTGGAAATAAATTAGGGTTTTTGATTAATTCAACCCTCACAAATCATTTTCAAACACTTTTTGGGCCTCTAATAGAGTGTAAGACCCAACCCTTTGTAAGTACAACCTATATTGGGCCTCACTTATTGTATAAGTCCCGTTGTATTTCAAAAAGTTCGACGTGATCATCATCCGTTGAAAAACAAACCTTGGGCCTACCCTCGAGTAGTAAGACCCATTTCTTTTCTTTAAAACTCTTTGGGCCTCTATTAGAGTGTAAGACCCAACTCACTTGTACAGAAATACTTTGGGCCTCACTTATTGTATAAGTCCCTCTGTACATTTTTAAATTCGGGACGATCGTCGCCAGTTTAAAAATAAACCATCTGGGCCTCTCCTTGAGCTATAAGACTCATTCAAAACTCTTTGGGCCTCTATTAGAGTGTAAGACCCAACCCCCTTTTAACCAAAAACAACTTTGGGCCTCAGATATTGTATAAGCCCCTTTGCGTTAAAAGAAAATCTCGGCGCGATCGCCATTTTAAACGAAAAATCATCTGGGCCTACCCTCGTGTTATAAGCCCCACTCTTTTTCTTTAAAACTTTTTGGGCCTCTTGAGAGAGTGTAAGACTCATCCCTTTGTACAGAAAACAATTTTTGGGCCACAGTCACTTGTATAAGTCCCTCTGTACAAATTCAACAGTGCAATCACTGATAAAACCCTGGGCCTCTCCTTGAGCTGTAAGCCCCAAATCTTTCTTTTTCAAAGCACTTTCTCCTTTGATTTTGAATATACTGTTGTTTTCAATCTTTCTTTGTTGAACAACTAACCAAACAGCATGGAAGCTCTACAACCGAGTAAGTGTTTATATGCTTTCATTTACCGCTTTCATATACATATAACTGTATTGTGGGGCTGTTTCGCTGTAAGTCTTATTTCATAAACTCATATCAACTGTGTAATAATAGTATAGATATTTAGAGTTTCCCCGACAACTACGTCTAGCATTAAGCCCGTTGATCACTCTTAAATAGTCAAAACTAGATCCCCATAGGATTACCAGACACAGTCTTCCCTCCTCTTGGGGTTAAACAATATGGAGATATGAAAGGCAGCATTCTCGGTGAACCCTTTCATAGACTGTCACTCGTAGAAGTTGTCAAAGAAACTCTACTCCCCAGAGATGATCTTTTCTTCGTGAATGGCATCTCTTGAGTTTCTTCCAAATTCTCAGACTTTCCTGGCTTGATCTATTCCTCGTGAATAGCCTGTCTTGAATTTCTCGGGGTTTGGGGACCCACAGGCTTCTTAAAAGCACTTGTCAAGAAACTCTATTCCCCGGAGATGATCTTTTCTCCGTGAATGGCATCTCTTGAGTTTCTTCTAAATTCTCAAACTTTCCTGGCTTGATCTATTCCTCGTGAATAGTCTGTCTTGAATTTCTCGGGGTTTGGGGACCCATCGGCTTCTTAAAAGCATCGGCCTCCTCTTAGGCATTGTTCAAGGACCCGCAGGCTTCCTAAAAGCATCTCTGCCTCCTCTTGGGCATTGTACAAGGACCCGTCGGCTTCTTAGAAGTATTCACAGCCTCCTCTTAGGCTTCATATAATGATTCTTCCTCCGAGAATGATAGCCTTCTCTTGGGCTTCATACAAGGACCGCTCGGCTTCTTAAAAGTTTCCAGCCTCCTCTTGGGCTTCGTACAAATTGTCCCGATGACCTCCTAGAGGTATAGGAACATAACTTAGTCATCTTCATAGAACAGTCCTTTCCAAGAGTCTACTACTGTTTCTCAAAGCATAGTACAAAAGATGAAACTCTAGACACGGACAGTCTAATATCCTTGAGTCTCAAAGACATTCTCAAGTGACCCCTTCGTTAAATAGAAAGGAACCCCGTAGACTCGGACAGTCTCAATACCCTTTGGATTTCCCGTTTCCTTAAAGAACAGGAAATATCCCTGATCCTCGAATCAAAATCCCTGAGTGCAAACATTACTCAAAGAAGAACTGATTTTCTCTTTAAATCAGCATACTGGACCTGTCACTCAACTGAAACAGTAACCATAGCCTCCTCTTGGGCTTTGTACAATGATTCTCCCCAGCGGAGCTAATAATTTTAGCCTTCATCTCGGGCTTTATACGAGATACCAGAGACTCCCTCGTTGAGTCAATCACCCCTTTCGCCTCCATCTCGGGCTTTGTACGGGATACAAAAACTCTCTTGTTGAGTCAAATAACCTCCATCTCGGGCTTTATACGAGATACCAAAAAAAGTTCCCTCGTTGAGTCAAAACCTTTTAGCCTCTCTCTCGGGCTTTGTACAAGACACATATTAGCCTCCTCTTAGGCTTTGTATAAGAAAACCACTGGTTGATCCAATCAACCTTTTAGCATCAAAGTTGTGCCTCGTCCACAGTACACAAACATCAACAACTCCTTCCCCTTCACCTAATCGCTGTAAGCGGCAAGCCTCTGGATTATTTACATCCACACCACTGTCCCTCTTTTAGCATGAGAAATTCCTAAGGAAAGATAGCATTGCTCTACACTGAGTTAAAGTCTTCTCCTTTAGGTTGGAAATCCCCTATAAAGGAAATTATGGCATTGTCGGATTCACATATCCCGGTTAAAGTAATTCTCCCTTATAAACAGTTGTGACAAACAAACCCCTCTTTAGAGATGACAAATTCTCTCTAAAGTTGAGACCTTTCAGCTTCACATCTTGGGCTTTAAACAAGATACAAACTATTTTTCGCTTCACGTCTTGGGCTTTGAACAAGACACCAAAACAACCATTTCCTCCCATAGAATTGGAGGAACTACGAACGCTCTGATTTCCCTGTTTAGGTAAACGGTAATACGTAGGCATAAGATTGAAAGAAAAGATCTTAGCGAGCACACTAAACAAAAACCCAAAATCCCATACTTTCATACATTCGTCCTAACATCTTAACCTCCCACCAATCGACCGAACACCACTTTTAAAAAAATACACCCAATAGAGACCCCGAATCTTTGTAGCATCTGTAAACCAACAGTTTTGACTGTTTAACCTCAGTTTGCAAGCAAGGTTAATTTGAGACATTTATTTCCCTTCCTTCATCAGCTTTAATAGGATAAAAAATGAATCGAGCTTTAGACACCAAAGAGCGATAGCGCTTCGCAACCGCGTCAAAAAATCGCTCGCTACAGAAAAATGGCGACTCTGCTGGGGAGAACGGCGATTCTGCTAGGGACGTGTCATTAGGATCTATCTCACCTTTGTAGTGAGATCTTGTTCTCTTCCCATCTATTAGGTGGAAACTTTAAAGGTGGCGCCCACCGTAGGGGCTCTTCTAACCACAGATTGGGACTTCCACCGGGGAACCCATTTTCTGTCAGGAACATAAGATTCGTAGCTTTTTTAAAAGGGTCTAGGACATTAGGACAAATATATATACTGCTTTTCCTAATTGAGATCTGTGTTTATTTTTCTGCTAATGGGAATGCGTGTGATGTCGCATGTGGAGAGATTGAGTATACACTTAAGATAAGTGATGGCGACGAGGTCGACCATCAACCTCAGTGGAGACTGACCAATGCAACCCATTCCCTCTCATAGGCAATGGGCCGATTGTGATGTCTGAGAAGCTGAAGAGCCAACCCTTTTGTAGTGCAGAAGCTATCGGAAATAGTTGTCACGCGATACTACCCTCATTTGAGGCTGATGATCTATTCTCGGTGAATAGCATTTACTCTAAGATTTTATACAGCTCGCTGGCAATCCGCTTGCTGTTTGTTATCCTGGGAGGAGCTGGTGATTTTGAGTACAGGTACAAAAAATCACCCTAGTATAAACCTTTGGGGATGGGTAGAGCCTTGACTTCATGACAACGACCCTTTGACCCCATGTTTTTTCTATGTTTTTGTGTGCTGCATTCATGCATTCATCTAAAAAACATTAAAACATTCAAAAAAAATTCTCTTCTAGTCTCTCTGTTTTTCAAATTAAACTAAGACTGTGATTGCAAATATCAGAGAAAAGGATTGCGCTAATGGATTTCGGTAGAAGGAGAACTCATAAGTACACCTTCAGGATTCCAAAACTAGAGGATTTAAGAGGTTTGGCGAGGATGATCACAAACCAAGAGGCTTTTAGAGCCAAGTACGGAGGTCTGCTCCCTCTGTTAAGGGTCCATGTGATTGAGGAATCATGGACGCGCTCATTCAGTTCTACGATCTAGTTTATCACTGCTTTACATTCCCGGATTACCAGCTCGCACCAACGCTGGAGGAGTATTCTCATCTGATCGATTTACATATCACTGATCGAGCTCCATTTTCTAGACTGGAAGAAATTCCAAGGATCACACCATTGCAAGGGCAGTTCATTTGGACGAGTCTGAGGTCAGGACTCACATGACCACTAAAGGTGGCATACAAGGTTTGCCAGCCCAGTTTCTGACAAAGAAAGCTCTGTACTTCACTAGTATAGGGAACGAGACTGCTTTTGAAAGCATCTTTGTTTTACTCACCTACGGATTATTTTTGTTGCCCAACATTAATAACTTCGTCGATATCAACGCTATTAAGGTTTTTCTCATTGGGAACCCTGTGCCGACTTTGCTCGCAGATGCGTATCATTCTGTACACTTAGGGAATTTGTACAGTGGAGGGGAGATCACATGCTGTGTACCTCTGCTTTATAAACGGTTTATCTCCCATTTACCTAAGTCTGCTGCTTTCTGGGATCATAAGAGTGCCTTGCGCTGGTCGCAGAAGATCATGTCTCTCACCAACTCTGACATAGATTGGTGTAATAGGATTTATGATGGAATCAGGATCATTGACCGTTGTGGAAACTTCCCCAATGTACCCCTTATAGGAACTAAGGGAGGAATCAATTACCATCCAGTTCTCGTTCGTCGTCAATTTGGATACCCGATGAGACACGTCCCGCGGAATGTTCATCTGGAAGGTCTTTTCTTCAAGGAAGGAGAAAATGACAGAGCACTAAAGATGGAAATAGTGCATGCTTGGAAACACGTTCATAAGAAAGGACGGGAGTCTCTAGGAAAACCGGATTGTGTCTCGGTGGAGCCTTATCTCCACTGGGTACAAACTAGAGCTCTCAAGCTAAAGATGCCTTATCCTCGTCATGGAATTCTTCCGCCGAGGGAATCTGTCATGACGGAAACTGAAAATCTTCAGGTTACTCTCAACAAATTTCAACGGGAGAAGAGGTCTTGGAAGAACAAGTACCGTACCCTCAACGTGGAGTGCATCAAAATACAGCAACTGCTGAAAGATAAGGATGCTCTGATCGAGATTTTATAGCAACATGCTGTGGATAATCAGGATGACCAAAGGAATTTGCTCGCTCCTTTCACCTGGCAAAGGAATGACAACCCGACAACGGCTCAAGAGCCCCGGTCAAAGAAAAGGAAGATACCAGAACCAGCACCCGAGTTCTCTCGGGACCCATTAGCTTAGGTTTCTATTTCTGCACCTTATAATCTACTGTATTTTCATTTCCGCAATCCTTTGAATTTCAATAAAAAGGGGTTTCCCCACTGTTTGATATTTGCAATCTAATTGTCGAAGTTTATTTTGATTAAACCAAAAAACAATTAATAAAATCATTGCATTCATTATTCTCACATCGGGTATTCTTCTTACCTACGAATCTCACGTTTGTGTCTCGGTTCTAGAGTCAAACTGTCTCACTCGTACAATACTCGGGCCAATCGTCAGAAAAAGATGGATGATCTTGAGGAAGAGAACAGAGAGTTGAAAGAAGAGATCGACACTCTGAGAGAGGATATGAGAAAGCTTCGTAACGACATGCAAGCCATGGCAGAAGCTCAGCTACAAAGGACTGTGATCTCAGAGATCACATCAGCGCCCATAGTGGAGAAGTTTGATCCTAGGTATCAGATGCCGAAAGATCATCCCTGGGGCATGCCTGTTAACTACATCCCAGAAGGATATGTTCCGTCGATCACTGAAGATCAGGGAATCGCGACAGATGCCGCTGGTCCTGAAGGTTACAAACTTCGGGAAAGCGAAGATGCCAGGGGCATACTGAAGACTCCTGAAGGTTACAAACTTCAGGAAACGCCAAGACTCGCTGGCGTAGTCATGGTACCACCCCCTGTGGTGCACACTGTCCCGGAAGGATAGATTCCACCGATCCCTTCTGGTAAAAAGGAAACTATGTTTGATCGAATGGATGAATTCCAGGAACAGTTCTTGGAAATGCAGAAGGAACTGCAAGCCATTCGCGGTCAGGATCTATTTGGAAAGGACGCCGCAGATCTCTGCTTGGTCCCCAATGTGAAAGTCCCGCACAAATTTCAAGTGCCCGACTTTGAAAAATACAAGGGTAATTCTTGCCCTCAGAGTCATCTGGTGATGTACGCTTGGCAAATGTCGGCTCAAACGGAGAACCAGGACCTGCTGATTCACTACTTTTAGGATAGTTTAACCGGTGCCGCATTAAAATGGTACATGGGTTTAAACCGTGCTACGATTAGCACATTCAGAGATCTTGGTACTGCCTTCGTCCAACAATACAAATACAATTTGGACATGGCACCATACAGAGATTAACTCAGATCAATGTCACAAAAGGACAAGGAAACCTTTAAGGAGTACGCTCAGAGATGGCGCGAAATTGCCGCTCAGATTTGTCCACCTCTTGAGGAAAAAGAGATGACAAAGATCTTCTTAAAGACCTTGAGCTCATTTTACTATGACAGAATGGTCGCCAGTGCGCCCAGTAACTTCACCGAGATGGTGGGCATGGGAGTTCGTCTTGAGGAAGCCGTCCGAGAAGGACGTTTGGCAAAAGACGCTGGATCATCGAGTAGTACAAAATGATATGGTAGTGCTCTCCCTAAGAAAAAAGAGCAGGATATTGGGAATATCTCTCTCGGAAAGCAAAGGCGACATTATCAACCAGTAGAAGCTGTAATTCCTGCTATCAGCCCTACGCCTATTCCTACGTATCAACCTCAGGTTGCGCAGAGCCAACCTAATCAACAAGGGACACAACAACCTCTTCAGCAGGCTCGTCCTCCATATAACAACAACCGTACAACACGACCATCGGGGTTTGATCCTATACCCATGTTGTACGCAGAACTATTTCCGTTACTACTGGCTAAGGGGCACATCCAGACTAAGTCTCCTTTTACAGTACCAAAAAATCCGCCTTTTTGGTTTAAGGTGGACCAGACATGCCCTTATCATCAAGGAGGATCAGGGCATAACATAGAGAACTGTCTCAATTTCAAATTTGATGTACAAAAGCTTGTTAGGAGCAGGCTCTTATCTTTCAAAGATACGAATCCCAATGTTCTCACGAACCCGCTGCCTCAACACGAGAAAGCTGCAGTCAACTTGATTGAGAAAAAGTCTAACAATGTCTATCAAATTCATGATGTACTCTTGTTGAAAACCAATTTGGTCAAGATGCAGTGTAGACAGAGTGGATATGACCATGTGCCACCTCATAATTATCATCAATGTGATGTCTGCTCTAAAAGCAATCAAGGATGTTCTGTGGTGCGAACATCTCTACAGGAACAGATAGATCTCGGATGGATCCAAGAGCACCGAGTTCGTGGAGTTAACATGGTCTATACGAACTCCAACGTCATTCAGAACCACGACATCTGTGCAATGAATGTCAACTTGGTGGCGATGCACTCAAGGCAAGTCTAAAGGACGACTTTCCTTTACCACACATTGACATGCTGGTAGACAGCACAGCAAAGTTCAAAATTTTCTCCTTCATGGATGGTTTCTCGGGCTATAACCAGATCAAAATGGCGCCGAAAGACATGGAGAAAACTTCGTTCATTACCCCATGGGGTACCTTTTGTTACAAGGTAATGTCGTTCGGTTTGAAGAACGTCGGGGCAACCTATCAAAGGGCCATGACTACTCTTTTTCATGACATGATACACAAGGAAATAGAGGTATATGTCGATGACATGATTGAAAAATCTAAGACAGAAGAGGAGTATGTGACCCACCTGTCGAAACTATTTGAGCGTTTGAGGAAGTACAAACTCCGCTTGAATCCCAACAAGTGCACCTTCGGTGTCCGTTCAGGGAAACTTTTAGGGTTCATCGTCAGCCAGAAAGGGATTAAGGTCGATCCTGACAAGGTCAAGGCCATTCGAGAAATGCCTTCTCTGAAAACTGAAAAACAAGTCAGAGGATTCTTGGGACGTTTGAACTACATCTCCAGATTCATATTCCTTATGATCGCCACGTGTGCGCCGATTTTCAAATTACTCAAAAAGAACCAGGATTACGTTTGGTCAGAAGATTGCCAAACCGCCTTCGACAGTATTAAGGAATACCTATTGAATACGTTGATTCTATCACCTCCAGTGGAAGGAAGACCACTAATCATCTACCTCACAGTCCTAGAGGACTCAATGGGATGTGTACTTGGCCAACAAGATGAAACCAAAAGGAAAGAGTCTGCCATCTACTATTTAAGCAAGAAATTCACTGACTGCGAGACTCAGTACACAATGCTTGAGAAAACTTGTTGCGCTTTGGCTTGGGCAGCCAAACGTCTTCACCAATACATGATTCATCACACTACTTGGTTAATCTCCGAAATGGATCCAATCAAGTATGTCTTCGAAAAGCCTGCTCTCACGGGAAGAATTGCCCGTTGGCAGATGTTATTATCAAAATATGACATAGAGTACCACGCTCAGAAAGCCGTTAAAGGAAGTATTTTAGCCAATCATTTGGCTCATCAACCGATTGACGATCAAGAATCAACCGGGTTTGACTTCCCAAACGAAGATGTCATGTATCTAAAAATGAAAGATTGCGATGAACCGTTGCCAAGTGAAGGGCCAGAACCAGGTTCCCAATGGGGACTTATCTTTGACGGAGCAGTTAATCATTATGGAAATGGAATTGGGGAAATCATTGTTACCCCTCAGGGTACCCACATTCCTTTCACTGCCAGACTTACGTTCAAATGTACGAACAACGAGGCCGAATACGAAGCTTGTATTATAGGTCTCGAAGAAGCGATTGATTTAAGGATCAAAAACTTGGACGTATATGGTGATTCAGCCTTGTTTATCAATCATATAAAAGGAGATTGGAACACATACCAATCAGGACTGATTCCTTACAAAGACTATGCAAGATGGTTGTTACCCTTCTTTAATAGAGTCGAGTTTCATCACGTCCCTCGTAGAGAGAATCATATGGCTGATGCCTTAGCCACTCTCTCTTCTATGATTAGTGTAGGTCAATGGAATGACCTACCTAAGATCGACATAATGCGCCTTGAACGGCCCGCTTACGTCTTCGCGATTGAAGCAGTCATAGATGACAAACCTTGGTATCACGATATCAAATGCTTCCTTCAGAAATAATAGTACCCATCTGGGGCGTCTAGAAAGGACAGAAAAACCCTCAGAAGACTGGCTGGAAACTTCTTCCTGAGCAGTGATACTCTTTATAAGAGAAATTTTGACTTGGTCTTGCTCCAATGCGTAGACAGACCAGAAGCAGACATGCTTATGAAAGAAATTCATGAAGGGTCCTTTGGCACTCATGCCAACGGACACACAATGGCGAGAAAAATTCTGAGAGCAGGGTACTACTGGTTGACCATGGAATCCGACTGCTATAAGTACATGAGGAAGTGTCACAAGTGTCAGATATACTCCGACAAAATTCATGTATCGCCATCACATCTCAAAGTTCTTTCTTCCCCGTGGCCTTTTTCCATATGGGGAATCGATATGATTGGCTTGATCGAACCTAAGGCTTCAAACGGAAATCGGTTCATCCTGGTAGCCATTGACTATTTCACCAAGTGGGTCGAAGCAGCGTCGTACGGTAATGTAACCCGACAAGTGGTGGTCCGATTTATCAAAAATAATATCATCTGCCGTTATAGTGTTCCAAGCCAGATCATTACTGATAATGGATCTAAATTGAACAACAAGATGATGAAGGAGTTGTGCGTTGAGTTCAAGATCGAACACCATAACTCATCTCCCTACCGACCCAAGATGAACAGAGCGGTAGAAACGGCTAACAAGAACATCAAGAGGATCATTCAAAAGATGGTTGTAACCTATAAAGATTGGCACGAGATGCTACCCTTTGCTCTTCACGGTTATCGAACATCTGTCCGCACTTCAACAGGGGCAACCCCTTTCTCTCTAGTATATGGCATGGAGGCAGTTCTCCCCATAGAAGTAGAGATCCCATCAATCCGGGTATTGATGGAAGCTAAGCTTTCAGAAGCTGAATGGTGTCAAATTCGACACGACGAATTAAACCTGATCGAAGAGAAGCGAATCACAGCGCTATGCCACGGTCAGTTGTATCAGCAGAGAATGAAGAAGGCGTTCGACAAAAAGGTCCGACCTCGCATCTTCAGGAAAGGAGACCTCGTGCTCAAGAAGATACAATTGTTTCTCACTGACTCTAGGGGAAAATGGACCCCAAATTATGATGGCCCCTATGTGGTCACGAAAGCTTTCTCAGGCGGTGCCTTGAGACTTGCAACCATGGACGGAGAGGAATTTGCCTACCCCACAAATGTTGATGCAGTCAAGAAATACTTCGCCTAAAAAAAATGTCTCAGTGGATTGAAAACCCGAAAGGGCGGTCCAGGCAAAAGTTAGAGACAAAATAAAAAAAAAATCATCCCGGTGGATTGGAAACATCACAGTACAATCCAGGAAAAAGTTAGGGATAATGGCAAGTAACTATGTTCAACAGAGGCAAGTCCCTCAGCAGCAGCAGTTACACCATCCATCGAAGGAAAACTCCAGTCACGGTCATCTTCGACAGAAGCTCAGGATGTCCCGAATTCAAAGTTGGTAGAAGGATAGTGGTCGTTATGTTTCAACGTAGCCCTTTTCCCTGTAAATTACCATTTTCAAACTTTGTATATACTCTTTGGAATCACGCGTTTGGCTGATCTCCATCTTATCAATAAAATTTGAGCCCTTGTGCTTTTGTTTGTAATTCTTATTTGTTTTAGCTTTACAGAATGGCGCTTTAACATGATTAGCGATTCTTGAAATGAAACAAAAATGAATTTGCTTGTTAAAACATTTTCTGCTTTTAAATTAAAAATGACAATTGCTTTTGACTGTTGAACATCGAAAGAACGTCGATTACGTCTCCAAAGGCGTTTGAATTTCAAAGTGCAGAATCAAAGTACTCCTTCTAGGCCAGTACGCTTGAACGAAGGATCAACTGTATGAGATGCGGCTTTCCCATCTGATACCCTCGGCAGAGTCCTTATCTCCTAAGCCCGATTAATGGTATTCCCCACGGGGATTATTTCTCCTAAGCAAGGCAGGATTGCTATCTTGAACCAAGCGATACCTTTCATCTCCAGCAGTGGCCGAGTATCCAGTCGTGTTCATCCGTCAGTCTGTATGTCGCGTCAGTTTTGTCAGCATATACTTACATACATACATCATGCATTTGATTTGCATTCACATTTCATATTGCATCACTATCACTCTAGTCGGTCTTATCCCCTAGTGATAACAGTCCTCTCAATCGAGTTGTCAGTTCTTTCCTCATCAGGAAATGTTGCGTTTGAACAATCTCGCCTCCAGTGTATCTCTGGATTAGAATCGGCACTCGACCACTTTGATAACTTGAACCTCTGAAAAGCCAGAGAAGCTTTCTACAAATGTCACTCTTCACCATTGAAGATGATATCCTTGCTTTCCCGGATTAAAGAAAAATCCCCAGAGAAAGCCTCCTAAGCAGAGATTTGGCAGTACAGCTGCCTTTCTCCGAAAGACCGCTGATGAAAAGGTCATCGGCACCTCAAAATTGGAGCTCATCATATGGCATTTCTCCGGGAAGATCCCGAGAAAAGTATGATGTAAGACCCCAAGCGGAAGCAGTCTCTCAAGAGACTCATTTTCCCCAGATAGAGTCGACAAATGGCGTCTCCAACAGAGAAGTTTGTGTACCTCTACAACTCAGACGACTGGGTTCCCCAGCAAGTCTGACATCAAAACTTTTTCCACTCAAATGGCATCTCCCCAGGAAAATTCGGCGAGAAGTTTGAGAAAAACCGCTACAAATAGCGTCCCTTGTCAATAAAGTTTATTGACAAAAGAAACTAAGACCAGTTCCTTGGTGGGAAATCAGGATCGAGGGGAAGTTTAAATCAGAAACTAAGACCAGTTCCTTGGTGGGAAACCAGGATCGAGGGGAAGTTTAAATCAGAAACTAAGACCAGTTCATTGGTAGGAAACCAAGAACGAGGGGAAGTTTATTTCAGAAACTTAGACCAATTCCTTGGTAGGAAACCAGGATCGAGGGGAAGTTTAAATCAGAAACTAAGACCAGTTCCTTGGTAGGAAACTGTAGTGAGTGATTTTGGACGCGGTTCTTAAGCGCTGGTCGCTCTCTGCGGTTGAGTTTACTATAGGTCGATTCATTTTTTATCCTATTAAAGCTGATGAAGGAAGGGAAATAGATGTCTCCAATTAACCCTGCTTTGCATACTGAGTTTAAACAACGGTTTGTTAGGTTACGAATGATATCAATGTGGGGGGGCCTTTGTACTGGTTATTTGTATTTTCGCCAATACGGTTTTCTCTCTTTCTTGGATTTTCTGGCGGGGAACGAGGATTAGGATGTTAGGACTGATGCTTTTGATAGATACATGAAAGTATGGGATTTTGGGTTTTTGTTTAGTGTGCTCGCTAAGATTTTTCTTTCAATCTTATGCCTACGTATTCCCGTTTACCGAAACAGGGAAATCAGAGCGTTTGTAGTTCCTCCTATTCTATGGGAGGAAATGGTTGTTTTTGGTGTCTTGTTCAAAGCCCAAGACGTGAAGCGAAAGGGGATTTGTATCTTGTTCAAAGCCCAAGATGTGAAGCTGAAAGGTTTATTTGTATCTTGTTCAAAGCCCAAGATATAAAGCTAAAAGGTTTTGACTTTTAGAGGGAATTTTTCATCTCTAAAGAGGGGGTTGTATGTCACAACTATTGGGTGACTGACTGTAAAGGAGGATTACTTTAACCGGGATGTGTGAATCCGGCAATGCCATAATTTCCTTCATAGGGGATTTTAACCTGAAGGAGAAGACTTTAACTCAGTGTAGAGCAATGTTATCTTTCCTTAGGAATTTCTCATGCTAAAAGAGGGACAGTGGCATGGATATAGATGATCCAGAGGCTTGCCGCTTACAGCGATTAGATGAAGGGGAAGGAGTTGTTGATGTTTGTATACTGTGAACGAGGCACAGCTTTAATGCTAAAAGGTTGATTGGATCAACCAGTGGTTTTCTTATACAAAGCCTAAGAGGAGGCTAATATGTGTCTCGTACAAAGCTCGAGAGAGAGGCTAAAAGGTTTTGACTCGACGATGGAGTCTTTTGGTATCTCGTATAAAGCCCGAGATGAAGGCTACTTGACTTAACAAGAGAGTTTTTTGTATCTCATACGAAGCCCGAGATGGAGGCTGTTGTTTGTTTGGCTCAATAAGAACCTTTTTGTATCTCGTATAAAGCCCGAGATTTAGGCGAAAGAGGTGATTGACTCAACGAGGGAGTCTCTTATGTGTCTCGTACAAAGCCCGAGAGAGAGGCTAAACGTTGTTTGACTCCGCTGGGGAGAATCATTGTACAAAGCCCAAGAGGGAGGCTAGTATCACTAGAGAAGGATCATTACACAAAACCTTAGAGAAGGCTATGGTGACTGTTCAGTTAAGTGACAGGTCCAGTATACTGATTTTGAAAGAGAAAATCAGTTATTATATGAGCAACAATGTACTCGAGGATTTGGTTCGAGGATCCGGGTTATTCCTGTTCTTTAAGGAAGTGGGAAATCCGAAGGGTATTGAGACTTTCCGAGTCTACGGGTTCCTTCCTATTCTTGAAGGGTGCTTGAGAATGTCTTTGAGACTCAAGGATATTGGACTGTCCAACTCTAGAGTTTCATCTTTTGTACCATGCTTTGAGAAACAGTAGTAGACTCTATGAAAGGACTGTTCTATGCAGATGACTAAGTTTTGTTCCTATAACTCTAGGAGGTCGTCGGGACAATTTGTACGAAGCCCAAGAGGAGGCTGAAAGCTTTTAAGAAGCCGAGCGGTCCTTGTACGAAGCCCAAGAGGAGGCTATCATTCCCGGAGGAAGAGATCATTATACGAAGCCTAAGAGGAGGCTGTGAATACTTCTAAGAAGCCGGCGGGTCCTTGTACTAAGTCCAAGAGGAGGCGGGGTTGCTTTTAGGAAGCCCGTGGGTCCTTGTACGATGTCCAAGAGAAGGCTGATGCTTTTAAGAAGCCCGTGGGTCCCCAAACCCTGAGAAATTCAAGGCAAGCTATTCACAAGGAATAGATCAAGTCAGGAAAGTTCGAGAATTTTGAAGAAACTCAAAGATGCCATTCACGGAGAATACATTCATCTCTGGGAATAGAGTTTCTTGACAATTCCTAATGAGGACAGCCGAAGAGAAGACTGTATCTGGTGATCCTATTGGGGATCTAGTTGTCTATTTCTATGAATAAACGAAACGGCGTCACCTAGTTCTAGACGTAGTTGCCGGGGAAACTCTAAATATCTATACTATTATTACACAGTTGATATGAGTTTATGAAAGAAGACTTATAGCGAAACAGCCCCACAATACAGTTATATGTATATGAAAGCGGTAAATGAAAGCGATAACCACTTACTCGGTTGTAGAGCTTCCATGCTGTTTGGTTAGTTGTTCAACAAAGAAAGATTGAAAACAACAGTATATTCAAAATCAAAGGAGAAAGTGCTTTGAAAAAGAAAGATTTGGGGCTTACAGCTCAAGGAGAAGCCCAGGGTTTTATCAGTGAGCGCACTGTTTGAATTTGTACAGAGGGACTTATACAAGTGACTATGGCCCAAAAATTATTTTCTGTACAAAGGGATGGGTCTTACACTCTCTCAAGAGGCCCAAAAAGGTTTAAAGAAAAAGAGTGGGGCTTATAACACGAGGGTAGACCCAATTGATTTTTCGTTTAAAAATGGCGATCGCGCCGAGGTTTTCTTTTAACGCAGAGGGGCTTATACAATAAGTGAGGCCCAAAATGTTTTTGGTTAAAAGGGGGTTGGGTCTTACACTCTAATAAAGGCCCAAAAGTTTTGAATGGGTCTTATAGCTCGAGGAGAGGCCCAAAAGGTTATTTTTCAAAAGGCGACGATCGTGTCGTTTGTTTTTTACGGTATCGGGACTTATACAATACACTGAGGCCCAAAAATGGTTTGGTCAAAAAAGGATTGGGTCTTACACTCTATTAGAGGCCCAAAAAGTTTTGAAAATGATTTATGAGGGTTGAATTAATCCAAAAACCCTAATTTATTTTCAAAAATGTATTTAATTGAATAAAAATTCAATTAAAATGATTAAAATTGTTTAACATGTGGAAAACAAATTGTGATCTTGGATTAATGCTTCAAAAATTAAGTATTGACCTACAAAATAATTAGAAAGCATTAAAAGTTGCAAAATCAAGGTGGAAAAAATATTTTAAATGTTAAAAACAATTAAAACATTAATTCTTTGCAAAAATATCAATTATATGAAATAAATAATATTTTTGGGATTTTTTGGGAAAATAAAATATTTCAACATTTTTGTGAATTATTATAAAAAGAATCAACTCAAAACCATTAAAACTCAGAGAGAAATTAATTTTTGAATCAATTAAATAAAATCACAAAATTCAAATATTTGAATTTGTGAAAATGGCGCCAAGAACATGGACCAAGAACACGCGCGTTTTCTGCCTTGCCCAGATTTGCATTTTCTATCCAATCTCACTGAATACTTGATTATATCATGTAATCCACATACCAATCAACTCGTTTCAACCTCACGATCATGTTTATGGTATTTAATTTCATTTAAATTAAACATATAACAAGAAATCATGAAAAATCCTCAAGAACCCTAATTTCTGCATGAAGGCTAGGATTTTTAATACACGATTCAAACAAAGCAATTACTTGAGGGAAAACATTTCATGCATGATTATGAACATATGGCCAAATTATTGTGCGAGGAAATATGCATAGATTGAGAGATAACCAAGTTTAAGCTTACCTCTAGGTCGTGACAGCAAGAGCAAATTGATTTCTGAGTAGGAGGTGTTATAGATGAATTGTGATGGTCTGGACAGCTTCCCTACACCCTATGGAGTGTGTTTGAATGCTTGGACTTGACTGAGAATGGCTGGATCACTTCATGGCATCTCAACTGCACTTTGGTTAAAACCTTGAGCAATTGACTGGTGATTCTGAGAAATCAGTGTTCCAGTTGTTTTTTAAGTGTTTGATCAGCTCACATATGATGTATATGAGGTGTGTGTGTGTGTGTGTGATTGGTTTGAGTGGAATTGCTCTCTAATGAAAAACCCGATAGTGACTTGCTAAAAAAGGCATTTTTGAGAGTGAGAAGTGGTTTTTAAGAAAGGCAAGTGTTGTAGGCCTTTGGTGTACTTAAACTGACCACAATTGAGCTCTATTTATAGTAGAGCAAGTTTGTTTTGCAAGGAATAGTGAATGGCAACTGCAGCAGGTGTTTGTTCAATGTTGGCCAATGGAAATGCAAGTCTCCTCTAGCCATTGACTAGAGGTTAGGGCACAGGGTTGTGGTTCCCTTGGTCTTGGATAAGTCTTGACTGAATTCAGTTGAGAATGGCTCAGTCCATGCCACCTTGATGCTTCCATTGAATGCTCCAATCCAAAATTGGAGTCTTGTCCCTATTTTGGTCATTCTAGGTTCAACATGTTATTTCTTGTTCCAAAGACTTTGGAGGCTTGGCTCAGTGATTGTCCCCTTTAGATTCAATCCTCTGAGGTGTCTAAGTGGATAGGAGCATTTGGATTTGGATGATTTTGGCAAATCGAGCAAAATGTAAATTCTGCCTTGCCTTGGCAGATTTCAGCAAGGCAACTTTCCAATGTCATATCTCATGACTCCAATGGAATTTGGTAATGTTTTTGGCCATTTTGGAAAGCCCTTACATGATACAACAACTGTTTGAACATGTTTGGTTTTGATCTCTTTTGAATCCAAGTGAAAAATCCCCCTACATTTGGCAAAAAGTAAGGCAAAATCTGACTTAGTGAAATTTTCACTAAGTGTTGGAACAAAGTGACTTTTCTTGATTTTGATCACTCCATAACTCAAAATACATGAGGAGTTGGAATTAGGTCTAGTTGAAGTTTTTGGAGAGGGCAATGAGATCTACAAATCAAGCTTTGGATGGAAGAAAATGGCTTTGTGGTTTAGGAGTTATGACCCTCCAAAGTTAGTACCCTAGCCACTTTATTTTTAACTTAGAAAATTTTCTAAGTTTTTTATGGTTACCCCTTTTACAAGTTACCCAACTTTTCTTGATTTTTCTTGATGAATGATGATTCAAATCATACATTAACATCATTTTAGGGTTAAAAATCCATTTTGGTGAAAAATCTCAAAAAGTCAAAGTTGACTTTTGTGCACAGTTGACTTTTTATCAGATGAATTCCAAACTGTGCAATTCTTCAGGAAATCATGTCCTTGACCTAAATCAAACTTGATGGACATGTTCCATGGGTGTCATAGGGTATATTGATGCATGTCTTAGGGCTTGGGAGCATGTCCTGGTCAAAAGTCAAAGTTACAGTTGACTTTTTCCTTAAAACCCTAACTGTGGTGCAGATGAAATTGAGACTTGTTGCTCAAGCTTCTTGGATTAATCCATTGTTGCAAATGGATCAATATAGTTCATTAGAGACCCTCAGCCCCTCTCTTGAGGTCTTGGCTCATGATTTGCCCTAAAAGTTAACTTAGGGGTGAATTAGGTCAAGAAACCCTAATTCCTGATTTTTGATGAATGCATCCCCTGAGGCAAAATTGACTTGATGATTGGGTCCATGAGGTTCCATGGAGTATATTAGGTTATGTTTTGGATCATTGGCTTATGCCCAGATGAAAAATTTCCATCTGGAGGCCCTGGTCGACCAAAACCCTAATTTGGTGGCACTGTCGATCTTGAGACTTGATCCACCTAGAAGGGAGCAGCCTTGTGCTTGATCCTTGAAGTGGGAGTCCTTTTGATCCATTGTGTATGTTTAAGAGGTTTAGACAAGTTGAAGATCATGTCATTCCTTGATTGATCCTTTGTCTAAGGCTCTGAGAGGGCTTGAAACCCTAATTTTGATTGTAGTGGATTCTCACCCATCTTCGGGGAGACTGATGAAGTATGATGGTTCCTCCATATTGTGATGATGATTTGCACAATGATGGGAAATCTAAGTGGTCAAAATTTGGGGTATGACAGATGCCCCTATTTAATCTTCTTGGACCCGAAGGTGTGAATGACGAAGGTATTCGGGCATTCGGGGTGCAAGAGGATTAAATATCTGAATACCCGAAATTTTGATGGTGGTTATGAATGGTAGCTCACTCATTAATCTTCTTTTGCTAAGCAATGATGCTTAGAAAAGGTAAAACTTCCCCTCGATCCTGGTCTTCAGCCAAGGAACTGGTCTCAGTTTCCTTTTGGGATAAACCTCCCCTCGATCCTGGTTTCCTACCAAGGAACTAGTCTTAGTTTCTCTTGTTAACTTCCCCTCGATCCTGGTTTCCTACCAAGGAACTGGTCTAAGTTTCTGAAATAAACTTCCCCTCGATCCTGGTTTCCTACCAAGGAACTGGTCTTAGTTTCTTTCGTCAATAAACTTTACTGACAAGGGACGTTATTCGTAGCGGCTTTCCTTCAAACTTCTCGCCGAATTTTCCTGGGGATTTGCCATTTGACGGAAAAAGATCTGAAGTTAGACTTGCTGGGGAACCCAGTCGTCTGAGTGGTAGAGGTGTACAAACTTCTCTGTTAGAGATGCCATTTGTTTCTACTGGGGGGAAAGCAGGTCTCTTGGGAGACTGCTATCTCTTGGGATCTTACATCATACTTTTCTCGGGATCTTCCCGGAGAAACGCCATATGATGGGGTCCAATTTTGAGGTGTCGATGACCTTTTCATCAGCTGTCTTTTCGGAGCGAAACTGACATGCTGGCGAATCTCTGATTACGAGGCTTTCTCTGTGGATTTTCCTTAATCCTGGAAAGCAAGGATATCATCTTCAATGGCAAAGAGTGATGTTGACTGAAGGTTCCTCTGGTTTTTCAGAGGTTCAAGTTATCAAAGTGGTCGAGTGCCGACTCTAATCCAGAGATACACTGGAGGAGAGAGGTAGTGCAGACGCAACACTTCCTGACGAGAAAAGGGTTGTCAACTCGATTGAGAGGACTTTTATCACTAGGGGATAAGACCGACTAGAGTGATGATGATGCAATATGTATATGAATGTAAATCAATAATGCATGATGTATGTATGTTTATGCTGACAAAACTGACATGACATACAGACTAATAGATGAACACGACTGTGTACTCGGCCACTGCGGGGCGAAGAAGTACCGTTGGTTCAGAATAGCAATTCTACCTTGCTTAGGAAAGATAGTCCCTGTTGGGAGCTACGTTGATCGGGCTTATGAGATGAGAACTCGGCTGAGGCGTGTCAGACGAAACAAGGTCTCTGACACAGTTGATCCCTTTATTCAGGCGTACTGGGTTAGAAGGAGTACTTTGATTCTGCACTTTGAGGTTCGGTTACTTCTGGAGCAGCGACTGATGTTTTTCTGATGTTCAACAGTCAAAAGAAATTGCCGTCTTTATTAAAAAGCAGAAAAAGTTTTAACAAGTAAATTCATTTTTGTTTTATTTCAAGAATCGTTAATCATGTTAACAACGTCTTTCTGTAAAGTTAAAACAAATTAGAATTACAAACAAAAGCACAAAGGCTTAAATTTTATTGATAAGATGGAGATCAGCCAAACGCGTGATTCCAAAGAGTATTTACAAAGTTAGAAAATGGTAATTTACAGGGAAAAAGGGCTACGTTGAAACATAACAACCACTATCCTTCTACCAACTTTGAATTCGGGACATCCTGAGCTTCTGTCGAAGATGACCTTGACTGGAGTTTTCTGACAGATGATGTAACTGCTGCTGAGGGACTTGCCTCTGTTGAACATAGTTACTTGCCATTATCCCTAATTTTTGCCTGGATTGTACTGTGATGTTTCCAATCCATCGGGATGATTTTTTTTCATGTCTCTAACTTTTGCCTGGACCGCCCTTTCGGGTTTTCAATCCATCGAGACGTTTTTTTTTCTTAGTTTAGGCGAAGTATTTCTTGACTACATCAACATTCGTGGGGTAGGCAAATTCCTCTCCGTCCATGGTTGCAAGTCTCAAGGCGCCGCCTGAGAAAGCTTTCGTGACCACATAGGGGCCGTCATAATTCGGAGTCCATTTACCTCGCGAATCAGTGAGAAATGAATGTATCTTCTTGAGCACGAGGTCTCCTTTTCTGAAGACACGAGGTCGGACCTTTTTGTCAAACGCCCTCTTCATTCTCTGTTGATACAATTAACCATGGCATAGTGCCGTGATTCGTTTTTCTTCGATCAGATTCAGTTCATCGTGTCGACTTTGACACCATTTAGCTTCTGAAAGCTTAGCTTCCATCAATACCCGGATTGATGGGATATCTACTTCTATGGGGAGAACTGCCTCCATGCCATATACTAGAGAGAAAGGGGTTGCCCCTGTTGAAGTGCGGACAGATGTGCGATAACCGTGAAGAGCAAAGGGTAGCATCTCATGCCAGTCTTTGTAGGTTACAACCATCTTTTGAACAATCCTCTTGATTTTCTTATTGGCCGCTTCTACCGCTCCATTCATCTTGGGTCGGTAGGGAGATGAGTTATGGTGTTCGATCTTGAACTCAGCACACAACTCTTTCGTCATCTTGTTGTTCAAGTTAGATCCATTACTGGTAATGATCTCGCTTGGAACACTATAACGGCAGATGATATTATTTTTGATAAATCGGGGCACCACTTGTCGGGTTACATTAGCGAATGACGCTGCTTTGACCCACTTGGTGAAGTAGTCAATGGCTACCAGGATGAACCGATGTCCGTTTGAAGCCTTGGGCTCAATCATGTCGATTCCCCATATGGAAAAAGGCCACGGGGAAGAAAGAACTTTGAGATGTGATGGCGGTACATGAATTTTGTCGGAGTATATCTGACACTTGTGACACCTCCTCATGTACTTGTAGCAGTCGGATTCCATTGTCAACCAATAGTACCCTGCTCTGAGAATTTTTCTCGCCATTGTATGTCCGTTGGCATGAGTGCCAAAGGATCCTTCATGAATTTCTTTCATAAGCATGTCTGCTTCTAGTCTGTCTATGCATCGGAGCAAGACCATGTCAAAATTTCTCTTATAGAGAGTGTCACCGCTCAGGAAGAAACTGCCTGCCAGCCTTCTGAGGGTTTTCCTGTCCTTCCTTAGTGCCCTAGGTGGGTACTCTTGTTTCTGAAGGAAGCATTTGATATCGTGATACCAAGGTTTGTCATCTATGACTGCTTCGATCGTGAAGACGTAGGCGGGCCGTTCAAGGCGCATTATGTCGATCTTAGGCAGGTCGTTCCATTGACCTACACTAATCATGGAAGAGAGAGTGGCTAATGCATCAGCCATGTGATTCTCCTCGCGAGGGATATGATGAAACTCGACTCTGTTGAAGAAAGGTAACAACCTTCTTGCATAATCTTTGTAAGGAATCAGTCCTAATTGGTATGTGTTCCAATCTCCTTTTATCTGATTAATAACCAAGGCTGAATCGCCGTATACGTCCAAGTTTTTTATCCTTAAATCAATTGCTTCTTCGAGACCCATGATACAAGCTTCGTATTCGGCCTCGTTGTTCGTACATTTGAACGTAAGTCTGGAAGTGAAAGGAATGTGGGTACCCTGAGGGGTAACAATTATTGCCCCAATTCCGTTTCCGTAATGATTGACTGCTCCGTCAAAAATAAGTCCCCATTGGGAACCTGGTTCTGGCCCTTCACTGGGTAACAATTCATCGCAATCTTTCATTCTTAGATACATGACATCTTCGTCTGGGAAGTCAAACCCGATTGATTCTTGATCGTCAATCGGTTGATAAGCCAAATGATCGGCTAAAATACTTCCTTTAACAGCTTTCTGAGCATGGTACTCTATGTCATATTCTGATAACAACATCTGCCAACGGCCAATTCTTCCCGTGAGAGCAGGTTTTTCGAAGACGTACTTGATTGGATCCATTTCTGAGATTAACCAAGTAGTATGACAAATCATGTATTGGCGAAGATGTTTGGCTGCCCAAGCCAAAGCACAGCAAGTTTTCTCAAGCATCGTGTACCGAGTTTCGCAGTCGGTGAATTTCTTGCTCAAATAGTAAATGGCAGACTCTTTCCTTTTGGTTTCGTCCTGTTGGCCAAGTACACATCCCATTGAGTCCTCTAGGACTGTGAGGTAAATGATCAGTGGTCTTTCTTCCACTGGAGGTGATAGAATCGGAGGATTCAACAGATATTCCTTGATACTGTCGAAGGCGGTTTGACAATCTTCTGTCCAAACGTAATCCTGGTTCTTTTTGAGTAATTTGAAAATTGGCGCACATGTCGCGGTCATGAGGAATATGAATCTGGAGATGTAGTTCAAACGTCCCAGGAATCCTCTGACTTGTTTTTCAGTTTTCGGAGAAGGCATTTCTTGAATAGCCTTGACCTTGTCAGGATCAACCTCAATTCCTTTCTGGCTAATGATGAACCCTAGTAGTTTCCCTGAACGGACACCGAAGGTGCACTTGTTGGGATTCAAGCGGAGCTTGAATTTTCTTAGACGTTCGAACAATTTTGACAGATGTTCAACGTGCTCATTCTCTGTTTTTGATTTTGCAATCATATCATCGACATACACTTCGATTTCTTTGTGTATCATGTCATGAAACAGAGTAGTCATGGCCCTTTGATAGGTTTTCCCGACGTTCTTCAACCCGAACGGCATTACCTTGTAACAAAAGGTGCCCCATGGGGTAATGAACGAAGTTTTCTCCATGTCTTTCGGCGCCATTTTGATCTGGTTATAGCCCGAGAATCCATTCATGAAGGAGAAAATTTTGAACTTTGTTGTGCTGTCTACCAGCATGTCAATGTGTGGTAAAGGAAAGTTGTCCTTTGGACTAGCCTTGTTTAGATCCTTGTAATCGACACACATTCTGACCTTTCCGTCCTTTTTGGGAACGGGTACGATGTTGGCTAACCATTGAGGATATTCTGACGTGGCGAGGAAACCCGCGTCAATCCGTTTCTGTATCTCCTCTTTGATTTTGATGGCCATGTCCGGGTGAGTCCGTCTCAACCTTTGCTTTACTGGCGGACATTCCGATCTCAACGGTAAGTGATGTTCAACGATGCTGGTATCCAACCCTGGCATATCCTGATAGGACCAAGCGAATACATCGGGGAATTCTTTGAGAAGCTTTATCAAATTCTCTTTGGCAGTTGGACTGAGCAGTGCCCAATCCTGATTTCTTTTCTCTCTTTTTCTGAACCCAAGTTTACCGTTTCCAACGGCTCTTTGTGAGGTTCAATGGACCTTTCCTCTTGTCTGAGTAGTCGAGAGATCTCTTCTGGAATTTCATTTTCAACTTCTTCTTCAGCCTCGAATACCGGGAACTCAAAGTTGGGAGAAGGCATGGATCGTATGTTTTAACGGGGTTTAAAATAAGCAATCTGCATAACGTGATGATTCGTGTTTAGAAGAGATAGAGAAAATGCAAAAGTGTGTGCAGTGTATTTATTTTACTGCTTGTTTTTATTTTTAATTGTTTTTTAGGATTACCATTTTCTGAAAAAGCAAAAAGAGAAAACAACAATTAATGCGGAAATTACAAAACGACGTTATTTTATTAATGAACAAGTCGAATCTTGAAACTACATCCCTATAAAACAAAACTTTGTCGCTTCGGGCAAAGCGAAGAGGGAAATTTACAGAAAGTGAGCCCTATCAAAACATTCGTTTCACCTGGGCAGGGTGAAAGGTTAAAAGATGGCAATTAATTTGACTGATGAACGACCTTCGGAGCATCAACAGCAACCCACTGGCAGCGAACCCCTCGGTGAATCACAAAGTCTGGCACCTTCCTTGATTTGTCTTCAGAAATAACGCTGATTTCTGGTGGAGCGGGATCATTGGAATCTGTTTCCCAGGCAGAGTTGTCGTAGGAGAATTCCTCAGTTGCATTTTGCATAGCATTTGTGCTCTCAGCTGTATCTCCCCATCCAGTAGGCTGGATATCTTCGAGTCTGATACGAGAGCTTTCGGGAACGGTGTATTTGACCATGAAGTTGTATTTTCCACTTGGTTGTCCCAAGGTGTCCCAAACTTCTCTGGAACTGGAGGAGTCATCTCTCTCGATGACGTTGACCTCGGGAAAAGCATAGTTGATGAATTTTAGTCCTGCAAACGTTACAAATTCATCTTCATGTTGAGTAGTTTCTGAATGACCTGAATGTTGATCCCATGACATGGTGGGGACACAGGTATTCTGTTCAATGATACTCAGCTGAGTTCCATTACTCGACTGACTTTCTGGCCCCCAGTTTCCTGGGTAAGGTTGCCACATTGGCAGACCAGCCATTGGGCCATAGTAGTTGTAGTCAAAGTTGTCTTTCATCAGAGTGTCCTCCTCTAATGAATTTGGCGGAGCACGACATCCTTCCGGATCACAACCTCTGTATATCATTTCGACATCTGACCGTGGTATAAATCTCGGACTCTGTGCGGGATAAAAAAATGGTATAGGCACCTCTTCCTGAGACATATAACCGTCCTTATTAAGATAGGACTTCCATTCTTCATCTGTGTCAGAGGGATCTTTCTCATTGATAGCATGTACTGCTTGAGACACTGGGTGAAGGAAACCTCAACTGTGGAAGAAGTTTTGAAGGGGATGAAGACTTTCATCGTTGGCAGCTGTCCGGGTACAGGTTGCAGAAAAACCAAGACCCTTCTTTGTTTTATTGTCAATAGGAATGACAAGTTGTCCCCATCCAGTTGTGTCGGTACTCTCGAGCGCTTTGATAGCATCTTTGTATGAGAAAATCGAGGTTCCGCCTTTAAAATAATTATTCTTGCTTACCGACAGTGCTTGGAACTGAGTTCCAATAACCTCCTCGGGTTCTATATCAGCAGATGATGACAAGCTACTCACAAGCAAGGCTTGTTCCCCACAAACCGTGACAAGTTGATCGTTCTGGACTAACTTTAGCTTTTGGTGGAGGGTTGACGTAACCGCTCCAGCCTGATGTATCCAAGGTCTTCCTAATAAACAACTGTATGTTACCCGGATGTCCATGACCTGGAAAGTGACTTGGAAAGTGTGAGGACTAATAGTTATGGGAAGATCAACTTCGCCGATAACTGTTTTTCTGGATCCGTCGAACGCTTTGACGACGACCTCGCTGATTCTCATCGGAGGGCCTTTGAATGATAATTGCGTCAAAGTGGACTTCGGCATAGCATTCAGGGCTGACCCTGTGTCTACCAGTATGCTGGCTAAAGCATCGTCCTGGCAGTTAACTGTGATATTGAGCGCCATGTTATGACGGCGACCCTCTTCGGGTAATTCCTCATCACTAAATCCCAAATTATTGCAGGAAGTGATGTTAGAGACAATACTATCGAACTGTCTGATTGTTACATCCTGTTCCACAAAGGCTTGCTCCAAGACTTTCTGTAGAGCCTCCCTGTGGGCTTCTGAACTGAGTAACAGCGATAATACCGAGATCTTTGAAGGAGTTTGTAACAGTTGATCGACAATGTTGTATTCACTCCTTTGGATGAGCTTCAGCATCTCATCATTATTTTTCGAAAGGTCGGGATTACTGGATTGACCGACTGGTGGATCAGGAGTTTCCGTCTGAAGTTCCTTTTCCTTGTTAGGTTCTCCAACTCCTCGGTTGAAGATTCGACCACTCCGTGTTACACGACTGATGTCTGCAATGTTCACAATGGAGGGTAATGGAATTTCCTTTCCATTTTCAATTATCGTTGCACCGTATTTGTAAGGGATAGCCTTAGTTGATTCATACGGTAGTGGTCCCGGCAGATAGACGACTATGGGAGCCTTCTGATTTTTCTGACCATCATAAGTAATCTCGATCCGTTCCCGGTTGGGAACTTTAGATTCGTCAAGTAGAGGGATAATGGCAAAAACATCCCTGGTCCTGTGATGACCAGAGATCGTGACAACATCCTCAACTTGCTCGGCAAGGTAGTCCGGCGACCAATTGATGGGTCCAGAACCCGGATATGGGCGAATCTCTCCACGATCCACCTGACCCTGAAGAGCTGCCCTCACAAGGTAACATCCTTGGTTACTTTCCGAACAGACGCTACAACGGTCATAATTGTGTGGTGGTACCTGGCCACGCCCACTTTGAATACAATGTAACCTCACTAGGTTAGCTTCCACTGATCAGACATCCTGACTCTGACGCCGAGTGGGGTTTATGTTATTGACACTAATTTGCTGAGTATCTTCATCCATATAAATTGGCATCCACCAGTGATTTAACAAGTGCTGAGGTGCTTCCTGGACAAGGGTACAACCTCGATCGTTTTCGCAACCTGCCTTACAGCTGTGATAGTCATGTGATGTTAAGAATCCGAGTCAGACCTGCTCAGCATGTAACTTTACCAGGTTGGTATTCATCACGCGAATATCAAAGATCTGAACCAGGTTGATTTGATAAGAATTCCTATCATGGTAGTCTTGGATCCATCCAAGATCTATCTGACGCTGGAGGGCCTCCTGTATGAAAGAGCATCCCTGTTTGTTTACCGAGCAAGTCAGACAGGAACTGTAATCGTGCCGCGGCAGATTATGATACTGGCTTTGCCTTGAGTGCATTGCCACCAAGTTGACATTCATTGCACGGATATCGTGGTTCTGAATGACGTTAGAATTCGTGTAAACCATGTTAACTCCACGAACTCGGTGCTCTTGGATCCATCTGAGATCCATCTGTTCCTATAGAGCTGCTTGCACCACATAACATCCTTGATTGTTTTTAGAGCAGATATCACACTGGTGATAGTTATGAGGTGGCACATGGCCATATCCACTCTGTCTACAATGCATCTTGACCAGATTGGTTTTCAACAAGAGTACATCGTGAATTTGATAGCATCGTTAGTCTCTCCTTCTATCAAATTGACTGCGGCCTTCCTGTGTTGAGACAGCGGGTTTGTGAGAACATTAGGATTCGTATCCTTGAAGGATAAGACCCCTCTCCTAACAAGTTTTTGCACGTCAGACTTGAAATTGAGACAAGTCTCTATGTTATGCCCTGGACCTCCTTGATGGTAAGGGCAAGTTTGATCCACCTTAAACCAAAAAGGCGGATTTTCCGGTACTGTAAGAGGAGATTTAGTCTGAATGTGCCCCTTAGCCAGTAGTAATGAAAACAGCTCTGCGTATGACACGGGTATAGGATCAAATCCTGGTGGCCGTGTTGTACGGTTGTTGTTATATGGAGGACGAGCCTGCTGAAGAGGCTGTTGTGTCCTTTGTTGATCAGGTTGGCTCTGTGCAGCCTGAGGTTGATACGTAGGAATAGACGCAGGGTTGATAGCAGGAGTCACAGCTGCTACCGGTTGATAACGTTGCCTTTGCTTTCCGAGAGATATATTCCCAATATCTTGCTCTTTTTTCTTAGGGAGAGCACTACCGTATTTTTTAGTACCGCTCGTCGATCCAGTGTCTTTTACCAAACGTCCTTCTCGGACGGCTTCCTCAAGACGTACGCCCATGCCGACCATTTCGGTGAAGTCACTGGGCGCACTGGCAACCATTTGGTCATAGTAAAATGAGCTTAAGGTCTTTAAGAAGATCTTTGTCATCTCTTTTTCCTCCAGAGGTGGACAAATTTGAGCGGCAATCTCACGCCACCTTTGAGCATACTCCTTAAAGGTTTCCTTGTCCTTTTGCGACATTGATCTGAGTTGATCTCTGTCGAGTGCCATGTCCAAATTGTATTTATATTGTTGGACGAAGGCAGTGCCAAGATCTCTGAATGTGCTAATCATGGCACGGTTTAAACCCATGTACCATTTAAGTGCGGCACCGGTTAAACTATCCTGGAAGTAGTGAATCAGTAGGTCCTGATTTTCCGTCTGAGCTAACATCCGTCGGGCGTACATCACCAGATGGCTTTGAGGGCAAGAGTTACCCTTGTATTTTTCAAAGTCGGGCACTTGAAATTTGTGCGGGACTTTCACATTTGGGACCAAGCAGAGATCTGCGGCGTCCTTTCCAAATAGATCCTGACCGCGAATGGCTTGCAGCTCCTTCTGCATTTCCAGGAACTGCTCCTGGAATTCCTCCATTCGGTCAAACATAGTTTCCTTCTTACCAGAAGGTATTTGTGGAATCTGTCCTTCCGGGACAGTGTTCACCACAGGGGGTGGTACCGTGACTACGGTAGTGAATCTTGGCATTTCCCGAAGTTTGTAACCTTCAGGAGTCTTCAGTATGCCCCTGGCATCTTCGCTTTCCCGAAGTTTGTAACCTTCAGGCCCAGCGGCTTCTGTTATGATTCCTTGATCTTCAGTGATCGGCGGAACATATCCTTCCGGGATATAGTTAACAGGCATGCCCCAAGGTCGATCTTTCGGCATTTGATACCTAGGATCATACTTCTCCACTATGGGCATTGAGGTGATCTCTGAGATCACAGTTTTTTGTAGCTGAGCTTCTACCATAGCTTGCATGTCGTTACGAAGCTTTCTCATATCCTCTCTCAGAGCGTCGATCTCTTCTTTCAACTCTCTGTTTTCTTCCTCAAGATCATCCATCTTTTTCTGACGATTGGCCCGGGTATTATACAAATGAGACAGTTTGACTCTAGAACCGAGACACAAACGTGAGATTCGTAGGTAAGAAGAATACGCGATGTGAGAATGATGAATGCAATGATTATATTAATTATTTAAGGTTTAATCAAAATAAACTTCGACAATTAGATTGCAAATATCAAACGGTGGGGAAACCCCTTTTTATTGAATTCAAAGGATTACAGAAATGGAAATACAGTAGATTACAAGGTGCAGAAACGGAAACCTAAATTAATGGGTCCCGAGTCCTCTCTGAAGAGAAAGCGGGTGCTGACTCTGGTATCTTTCTTTTCTTTGACCGGGGCTCTTGGGCCGTTGTTGGGTTGTCATTCCTTTGCCAGGTGAAATGAGCGAGCAAATTCCTTTGGTCATCTTGATTCTCTACAGCATGTTGCTCCAAAATTTCAATCAGAGCATCTTTCTCTTTTAGTAATTGTTGTATTTTGATGCACTCTACGTTGAGGGTGCGGTACTTGTTCTTCCAAGTCCTTCTCTCCTTTTGAACTTTGTTGAGAGTAACCTGAAGCTTTTCAGTTTCCGTCATGAATTACATGACAGATTCCCTCGGCGGAAGGATTCCGTAACGAGGATAAGGCATCTTCAGCTTGAGAGCTCTAGTTTGTACCCAATGGAGATAAGGCTCCACCGAGACACAGTCTGGTTTTCCCAGAGAATCTCATCCTTTATTATGAACATGCTTCCAAGCGTGCACTATTTTCGTCTTTAGTGCTCTGTCGTTTTCTCCTTCCTTGAAGAAAAGACCTTCCAGATGAACACCCCGTGGGACGTGTCTCATCGGGTATCCAAATTGACGCTGAATGAGAACTGGATGGTAATTGATTCCTCCCTTAGTTCCTATAAGGGGTACGTTGGGAAAGTTTCCACAACGATCGATGATCCTGATTCCATCATAGATCCTATTACACCAATCTATATCAGAGTTGGTAAGGGACACGATCTTCTGTGACCAACGTAAGGCACTCTTACAATCCCAAAAAGCAGCAGACTTGGGCAAGTGAGAGATAAACCATTTGTAAAGCAGAGGTACACAACATGTGATCTCCCCTCCGCTGTACAAATTTCCCAAGTGTACAGAATGATATGCATCTGCGAGCAAAGTCGGCACAGGGTTTCCAATGAGAAAAACCTTAATGGAGTTGATATCGACGAAATTATTAATGTTGGGAAACAAAAATAACCCGTAGGTGAGCAAGACAAAGATGCTTTCAAAAGCAGTCACATTTCCTATACTGGCAAAATACAGGGCTTTCTTTGTTAGAAACTGGGCTGGCAAACCTTGGATGCCACCTTTAGTGGTCATGTGAGTCCTGACCTCAGACTCGTCCAAATGAATTGCTCTTGCAATGGTCTGATTCTTTGGAATTTCTTCCAGTCCAGAAAATAGAGCTCGATCTGTAATGTCTAAATCGATCAGGTGAGAATACTCCTCCAACGTTGGTGCTAGCTGGTAATCCGGGAATGTGAAACAGTGATAAACCGTATCATAAAACTGAATGAGCACATCCATGATTCCCTCAATCACGTGGACTCTTAACAGTGGTAGCAAACCTCCGTGCTTGGCTCTGAAAGCCTCTTGGTTTGTGATCATCCTCGCTAACCTTCTCAAATCCTCTAGCTTTGGAACCTTGAAGATATAACTATGAGTTCTCCTTCTTCCGAAATCCATTAGTGCAATCCTTTTCTCTGATATTTGCAATCACAGTCTTAGTTTAATTTGAAAAACAGAGAGACTAGAAGAGAAATTTTTTTGAATGTTTTAATGTTTTTTTAAATGAATGCATGAATGCAGCACACAAAAACATAGAAGAAACATGGGGTCAAAGGGTCGTTGTCATGAAGTCAAGGCTCTACCCATCCCCAAAGGTTTATACTAGGGTGATTTTTGTACCTGTACTCATTATCATCAGCTCCTCCCAGGAAAGCAAAACAACAAGCGGATCGCCAGCGAGTTGTAGAGCAATCTTAGAGTAAGTTCCATTCACCGAGAATAGATCACCAACCTCAAATGAGGGTAGTATCGCGTAACAACTATTCCCGATAGTTTCCGCACTACGAAAGGGTTTGGCTCCTCAGCTTCTCAGACTTAACAATCGGCCCATTGTCTAGGTGAGAGAATGGGTTGCATTGGTCAGCCTCCACTGAGGTTGATGGTCGACCTCGTCGCCATCACTTATCTTAAGTGTATACTCAATCTTTCCACATGCGGCATCACACGCATTCCCATTAGCAGAAAAATAAACACGTATAGCAATTAGGAAAAGCAGTATATATATTTGTCCTAAACATCCTAGACCTTTAAAGTTTTGAATCCTAAGTTCCTGACAGAAATGGGTTCCCCGGCGGAAGCCCCAATCTGTGGTATTCACACAAGAGGTGAAAAGGAAGAAGAAAAACAGAGACGGGCCCCACGGTGGGCGCTATTTTTCTGTAGCGAGCGATTTTGGACGCGGTTCTTAAGCGCTGGTTGCTCTCTGCGGTTGAGTTTACTACAGGTCGATTCATTTTTTATCCTATTAAAGCTGATGAAGGAAGGGAAATAGATGTCTCCAATTAACCCTGCTTTGCATACTGAGTTTAAACAGCGGTCTGTTAGGTTATAAATGCTATCAATGTGGGGGGGCCTTTGTACTGGTTATTTGTATTTTCGCAAATACGGTTTTCTCTCTTTCTTGGATTTTCTGGCGGGGAACGAGGATTAGGATGTTAGGACTGATGCTTTTGATAGATACATGAGAGTATGGGATTTTGGGTTTTTGTTTAGTGTGCTCGCTAAGATTTTTATTTCAATCTTATGTCTACGTATTCCCGTTTACCGAAACAGGGAAATCAGAGCGTTCGTAGTTCCTCCTATTCTATGGGAGGAAATGGTTGTTTTTTGTGTCATGTTCAAAGCCCAAGACGTGAAGCGAAAGGGGATTTGTATCTTGTTCAAAGCCCAAGATGTGAAGCTGAAAGGTTTATTTGTATCTTGTTCAAAGCCCAAGATATGAAGCTAAAAGGTTTTGACTTTTAGAGAGAATTTGTCATCTCTAAAGAGGGGGTTGTATGTCACAACTGTTGGGTGACTGACTGTAAAGGAGGATTACTTTAACCGGGATGTGTGAATCCGGCAATGCCATAATTTCCTTTATAGGGGAATTTAACCTGAAGGAGAAGACTTTAACTCAGTGTAGAGAAATGCTATCTTTCCTTAGGAATTTCTCATGCTAAAAGAGGGACAGTGGCGTGGATATAGATGATCCAGAGGCTTGCCGCTTACAGCAATTAGATGAAGGGAAAGGAGTTGTTGATGTTTGTATACTGTGAACGAGGCACAATTTTGATGCTAAAAGGTTGATTGGATCAACCAGTGGTTTTCTTATACAAAGCCTAAGAGGAGGCTAATATGTGTCTCGTACAAAGCCTGAGAGAGAGGCTAAAAGGTTTTGACTCGACAATGGAGTCTTTTGGTATCTCGTGTAAAGCCCGAGATGAAGGCTACTTGACTTAACAAGAGAGTTTTTTGTATCTCATACGAAGCCCGAGATGGAGGCTGTTGTTTGTTTGGCTCAATAAGAACCTTTTTGTATCTCGTATAAAGCCCGAGATGGAGGCGAAAGAGGTGATTGACTCAACGAGGGAGTCTCTTATGTGTCTCGTACAAAGCCCGAGAGAGAGGTTAAACGTTGTTTGACTCCGCTGGGGAGAATCATTGTACAAAGCCCAAGAGGGAGGCTAGTATCACTGGAGAAGGATCATTATACAAAGCCTAAGAGGAGGCTATGGTGACTGTTCAGTTAAGTGACAGGTCCAGTATACTGATTTTGAAAGAGAAAATCAGTTCTTATATGAGCAACACTGTACTCGAGGATTTGGTTCGAGGATCCGGGTTATTCCTGTTCTTTAAGGAAGTGGGAAATTCGAAGGGTATTGAGACTGTCCGAGTCTACGGGTTCCTTCCTATTCTTGAAGGGTGCTTGAGAATGTCTTTGAGACTCAAGGATATTAGACTGTCCAAGTCTAGAGTTTCATCTTTTGTACCATGCTTTGAGAAACAGTAGTAGACTCTATGAAAGGATTGTTTTATGCAGATGACTAAGTTCTGTTCCTATACCTCTAGGAGGTCGTCGGGACAATTTGTACGAAGCCCAAGAGGAGGTTGGAAGCTTTTAAGAAGCCGAGCGGTCCTTGTACGAAGCCCAAGAGGAGGCTATCATTCCCGGAGGAAGAGATCATTATACGAATCCTAAGAGGAGGCTGTGAATACTTCTAAGAAGCCGGCGGGTCCTTGTACTAAGCCCAAGAGGAGGCGGGGTTTCTTTTAGGAAGCCTGTGGGTCCTTGTACGATGCCCAAGAGGAGGCCGATGCTTTTAAGAAGCCCGTGGGTCCCCAAACCCCGAGAAATTCAAGGCAAGCTATTCACAAGGAATAGATCAAGTCAGGAAAGTTCAAGAATTTGGAAGAAACTCAAAGATGCCATTCACGGAGAATACATTCATCTCTGGGAATAGAGTTTATTGACAATTCCTAATGAGGACAGCCGAAGAAAAGACTGTATCTGGTGATCCTATTGGGGATCTAGTTGTCTATTTCTATGAATAAACGAAACGGCGTCACCTAGTTCTAGACGTAGTTACCGGGGAAACTCTAAATATCTATACTATTATTACACAGTTGATATGAGTTTATGAAAGAAGACTTACGGCAAAACAGCCCCACAATACAGTTATATGTATATGAAAGCGGTAAATGAAAGCGATAACCACTTACTCGGTTGTAGAGCTTCCATGTTGTTTGGTTAGTTGTTCAACAAAGAAAGATTGAAAACAACAGTATATTCAAAATCAAAGGAGAAAGTGCTTTGAAAAAGAAAGATTTGGGGCTTACAGCTCAAGGAGAGGCCCAGGGTTTTATCAGTGAGCGCACTGTTTGAATTTGTACAGAGGGACTTATACAAGTGACTGTGGCCCAAAAATTGTTTTCTGTACAAAGGGATGGGTCTTACACTCTCTCAAGAGGCCCAAAAAGGTTTAAAGAAAAAGAGTGGGGCTTATAACACGAGGGTAGGCCCAATTGATTTTTCGTTTAAAAATGGAGATCGTGCCGAGGTTTTCTTTTAACGCAGAGGGGCTTATACAATAAGTGAGGCCCAAAATGTTTTTGGTTAAAAGGGGGTTGGGTCTTACACTCTAATAGAGGCCCAAAAGTTTTGAATGGGTCTTATAGCTCGAGGAGAGGCCCAAATGGTTATTTTTCAAAAGGCGACGATCGTGCCGTTTGTTTTTGACGGTATCGGGACTTATACAATACACTGAGGCCCAAAAATGGTTTGGTCAAAAAAGGATTGGGTCTTACACTCTATTAGAGGCCCAAAAAGTTTTGAAAATGATTTATGAGGGTTGAATAAATCCAAAAACCCTAATTTATTTTCAAAAATGTATTTAATTGAATACAAATTCAATTAAAATGATTAAAATTGTTTAACATATGGAAAACAAATTGTGATCTTGGATTAATGCTTCAAAAATTAAGTATTGACCTACAAAATAATTAGAAAGCATTAAAAGTTGCAAAATCAAGGTGGAAAAAATATTTTAAATGTTAAAAACAATTAAAACATTAATTCTTTGCAAAAATATCAATTATATGAAATAAATAATATTTTTGGGATTTTTTGGGAAAATAAAATATTTCAACATTTTTGTGAATTATTAAAAAAAGAATCAACTCAAAATCATTAAAACTCAGAGAGAAATTAATTTTTGAATCAATTAAATAAAATCACAAAATTCAAATATTTGAATTTGTGAAAATGGCGCCAAGAACATGGACCAAGAACACGCGCGTTTTCTGCCTTGCCCAGATTTGCATTTTCTATCCAATCTCACTGAATACTTGATTATATCATGTAATCCACATACCAATCAACTCGTTTCAACCTCACGATCATGTTTATGGTATTTAATTTCATTTAAATTAAACATATAACAAGAAATCATGAAAAATCCTCAAGAACCCTAATTTCTGCATGAAGGCTAGGATTTTTTATACACGATTCAAACAAAGCAATTACTTGAGGGAAAACATTCCATGCATGATTATGAACATATGGCCAAAATATTGTGCGAGGAAATATGCATAGATTGAGAGATGACCAAGTTTAAGCTTACCTCTAGGTCGTGACAACAAGAGCAAATTAATTTCTGAGTAGGAGGTTTTACAGATGAATTGTGATGGTCTGGACAACTTCCCTACACCCTATGGAGTGTGTTTGAATGCTTGGACATGACTGAGAATGGCTGGATCACTTCATGGCATCTCAACTGCACTTTGGTTAAAACCTTGAGCAATTGACTGGCGATTCTGAGAAATCAGTGTTCCAGTTGTTTTTTAAGTGTTTGATCAGCTCACATATGATGTATATGAGGTGTGTGTGTGTGATTGGTTTGAGTGGAATTGCTCTCTAATGAAAAACCCGATAGTGACTTGCTAAGAAAGGCATTTTTGAGAGTGAGAAGTGGTTTTTGAGAAAGGCAAGTGTTGTAGGCCTTTGGTGTACTTAAACTGACCACAATTGAGCTCTATTTATAGTAGAGCAAGTTTGTTTTGCAAGGAATAGTGAATGGCAACTGCAGCAGGTGTTTGTTCAATGTTGGCCAATGGAAATGCAAGTCTCCTCTAGCCATTGACTAGAGGTTAGGGCACAGGGCTATGGTTCCCTTGTTCTTCGATAAGTCTTGACTGAATTCAGTTGAGAATGGCTCAGTCCATGCCACCTTGATGCTTCCATTGAATGCTCCAATCCAAAATTGGAGTCTTGTCCCTATTTTGGCCATTCTAGGTTCAACATGCTATTTCTTGTTCCAAAGACTTTGGAGGCTTGGCTCAGTGATTGTCCCCTTTAGATTCAATCCTCTGAGGTGTCCAAGTGGATAGGAGCATTTGGATTTGGCTGATTTTGGTAAATCGAGCAAAATGCAAATTCTGCCTTGCCTTGGCAGATTTCAGCAAGGCAACTTTCCAATGTCATATCTCATGACTCCAATGGAATTTGGTAATGTTTTTGGCCATTTTGGAAAGCCCTTACATGATACAAAACTGTTTGAACATGTTTGGTTTTGATCTCTTTTGAATCCAAGTGAAAAATCCCCCTACATTTGGCAAAAAGTAAGGCAAAATCTGACTTAGTGAAATTTTCACCAAGTGTTGGAACAAAGTGACTTTTCTTGATTTTGATCACTCCATAACTCAAAATCCATGAGGAGTTGGAATTAGGTCTAGTTGAAGTTTTTGTAGAGGGCAATGAGATCTACAAATTAAGCTTTGGATGGAAGAAAATGGCTTTGTGGTTTAGGAGTTATGACCCTCCAAAGTTAGTACCCTAGCCACTTTATTTTTAACTTAGAAAATTTTCTAAGTTTTTTATGGTTACCCCTTTTACAAGTTACCCAACTTTTCTTGATTTTTCTTGATGAATGATGATTCAAATCATACATTAACATCATTTTAGGGTTAAAAATCCATTTTGGTGAAAAATATCAAAAAGTCAAAGTTGACTTTTGTGCACAGTTGACTTTTTATTAGATGAATTCCAAACTGTGCAATTCTTCAGGAAATCATGTCCTTGACCTAAATCAAACTTGATGGACATGTTCCATGGGTGTCATAGGGTATATTGATGCATGTCTTAGGGCTTGGGAGCATATCCTGGTCAAAAGTCAAAGTTACAGTTGACTTTTTCCTTAAAACCCTAACTGTGGTGCAGATGAAATTGAGACTTGTTGCTCAAGCTTCTTGGATTAATCCATTGTTGCAAATGGATCAATATAGTTCATTAGAGACCCTCAAACCCTCTCTTGAGGTCTTGGCTCATGATTTGCCCTAAAAGTCAACTTAGGGGTGAATTAGGTCAAGAAACCCTAATTCCTGATTTTTGATGAATGCATCCCCTGAGGCAAAATTGACTTGATGATTGGGTCCATGAGGTTCCATGGAGTATATTAGGTTATGTTTTAGATCATTGGCTTGTGCCCAGATGAAAAATTTCCATCTGGAGGCCCTGGTCGACCAAAACCCTAATTTGGTGGCACTGTCGATCTTGAGACTTGATCCACCTAGAAGGGAGCAGCCTTGTGCTTGATCCTTGAAGTGGGAGTCCTTTTGATCCATTGTGTATGTTTGAGAGGTTTAGACAAGTTGAAGATCATGTCATTCCTTGATTGATCCTTTGTCTAAGGCTCTGAGAGGGCTTGAAACCCTAATTTTGATTGTAGTGGATGCTCACCCATCTTTGGGGAGACTGATGAAGTATGATGGTTCCTCCATATTGTGATGATGATTTGCATAATGATGGGAAATCTAAGTGGTCAAAATTTGGGGTATGACAGAAACCAAGAACGAGGGGAAGTTCATCTCAAAAGAAAACTGAGACCAGTTCCTTGGCTGAAGACCAGGATCGAGGGGAGGTTTACCTTTTCTAAGTATCATTGCTTAGCGAAAGAAGATGAATGCATGAATTACCATTCATAGACGCCGTCAAAATTTTGGGTATTCCGATATTTAATCCTCTTGCACCCCGAATGCCCGAATACCTTCGTCATTCACACCTTCGGGTCCAAGAAGATTAAATAGGGGCATCTGTCATACCCCAAATTTTGACCACTAAGATTCCCATCATTGTGTCAATCATCATCACAATATGGATGAACCATCATGCCTCAAGGGTTGTTGAGCATTCACTACAATCAAAATTAGGGTTTTAAGCCCTCTCAGAGCCTTAGACAAAGGATCAGTCAAGGAATGACTTGATCTTCAACTTGTCTAGCCTCCAAAGAATCTACAATGGATCAAAAGGACTCCCACTTCAAGGATTAAGCACAAGGTTGCTCCCTTCTAGGTGGATCAAGCTTCAAGATTGCCAGTGTCACCAAATTAGGGTTTTGGTCGACCAGGGCCTCCAGATGGAGATTTTTCATCTGGGCACAAGCCAATGATCCAAAACATAACCTAATATACTCCATGGAACCTCATGGACCCAATCATCAAGTCAATTTGATCTCAGGGGATGCATTCATCAAAAATCAGGAATTAGGGTTTCTTGACCTAATTCACCCCTAAGTTGACTTTTGGGACAAATCATGAGCCAAGACCTCAAGAGAGGATTTGAGGGTCTTCAACATACTATATTGATCCATTTGCAACAATGGATTAATCCAAGAAGCTTGAGCAACAAGTCTCAATTTCATCTGCACCACAATTAGGGTTTCGCGAGGAAAGTCAACTGTAACTTTGACTTTTGACCAGGACATGCTCCCAAACCCTAAGACATGATTCAATATACCCTATGAAACCCATGGAACATGTCCATCAAGTTTGATTTAGGTCAAGGACATGATTTCCTGAAGAATTGCACAGTTTGGAATTCATCTGATAAAAAGTCAACTGTGCACAAAAGTCAACTTTGACTTTTTGAGATTTTTCACCAAAATGGATTTTTAACCATAAAATGATGTTAATGTATGATTGGAATCATCATTCATCAAGAAAAATCAAAGAAAGTGGGATAACTTGTAAAAGGGGTAACCATAAAAACTTAGAAAATTTTCTAAGTTATGGAAAAAGTGACACTAATGTGCCAACTTTGGAGGACCATAACTCCTAAACCAAAAGGCTATTGTTTCCCATTCAAAGATTGATTTGTAGATCACATTGCCCTCCACAAAAGCTTCATACTGACCTATGTCCAAATTCCTCATGGATTTTGAGTTATGGAGTGATCAAAATCATGAAAAGTCACTTTGTTCCAACACTTAGTGAAAATTTCACTAAGTCAGAATCTGCCTTTACTTTTTTCCAAATGTAGGGGGATTTTTCACTTGGATTCAAAAGAGATCAAAACCAAACATGTTCAAACAGTTGTTGTGTCATGTAAGGGCTTTCCAAAATGGCCAAGAACATTACCAAATTCAATTTGAGCTATGAGATATGACATTGGCAAGATGCCTTGCTGAAATCTGCCAAGGCAAGGCAGATTTTTGCACTTTTGGTCGATTTGCCAAAATCAGCCAAATCCAAACACTCCTATCCACTTGGACACATCTGAGGATTGAATCTAAAGGGGACAATCACTGAGCCAAGCCTCCAAAGTCTTTGGAACAAGAAATAGCATGTTGAACCTAGAATTGCCAAAATAGGGACAAGACTCCAATTTTGGACTGGAGCATTCAATGGAAGCATCAAGGTGGCATGGACTGAGCTCTTAGCAACTGAATTCAGTCAAGACTTATCCAAGACCAAGGGAACCAGCAGCCTGTGCCCTAACCTCTAGTCAATGGCTAGAGGAGGCTTGAATTTTCATTTGCCAACATTGGCCAAACCTACTCAGCAGTTGCCATTCACTATTCCTTGCAAAACAAACTTGCTCTAATATAAATAGAGCTCAATTGTGATCAGTTTGAGTACACCAAAGCCATCAAACAGATGCTTTCCTCAAAATCTCTTCTTTCACTCCAATTTTGCCTTCTAAGGCAAGTCACTATCGGGTTTTGAGTTTGAGAGCTTTTCCAATCAAACCAATCACACACACACCTCATATACATCACATATGAGCTGATCAAACACTTAAACAACAACTGGAACACTGATTTCTCAGAATCACCAGTCAATTGCTCAAGGTTTTAACCAAGTTGCAATTGAGATGCCATGAAGTGATCCAGCCAACTTCAATCAAGTTCAAGCATTCAAACACACTCCATAGGGTGTAGGGAAGCTGTTCAGATCATCACAACTCATCTGTAACACCTCCAACACAAATCACGATCACCAGCTGCAAGTGGTAAGCATGAGCTCTTCTAACTCTATAATCCATGTAATTTTTGCTGCACAATAATCTGGCCATATGTTCATAATCATGCATGGAATGTTTCCCCTCAATTAATTGCATTGTTTGAATCGTGTATCAAAAATCCCAGCCTTCATGCAGAATCTAGGGTTCTTGAGGATTGTTCATGATTTCTTGTTTTATGTTTAATTTAAATGAAATTAATTGTCATAGACATGATCGTGAGGTTGAAACGAGTTGATTGGTACGTGGATTGCATGATATGATTAAGTATTCAGTGAGATTGGATAGAAAATGCAAATCTGGGAAACTCAGAACACGCGCGTGTTCTTGCCCTTGTTCTTGGCGCCATTATCCAACATTTGAATATTTTAATTTTGTGATTTTTATTTAATTGATTCAAAAATTAATTTCTCTCTGAGTTTTAATGATTTTGTGTTGATTCTTTTTTTGATAATTCACAAAAATGTTAAAATATTTTATTTTCCCAAAAAATCCCAAAAATATTATTTATTTCATATAATTGATATTTTTGCAAAGAATTAATATTTTAATTGTTTTTTACATTTAAAATATTTTTTTCCTCTTGATTTTGTAAAGATTAATGACTTCTAATTATTTTGTAGGTTAATACTTGATTTTTGAAGCATTAATCCAAGATCATAATTTGTTTCCCATATGTTAAACAATTTTTTATCATTTTAATTGAATTTTTATTCAATTAAAATACATTTTGGAAATAAATTAGGGTTTTTGATTAATTCAACCCTCACAAATCATTTTCAAACACTTTTTGGGCCTCTAATAGAGTGTAAGACCCAACCCTTTGTAAGTACAACCTATATTGGGCCTCACTTATTGTATAAGTCCCGTTGTATTTCAAAAAGTTCGACGCGATCATCATCCGTTGAAAAGCAAACCTTGGGCCTACCCTCGAGTAGTAAGACCCATTTCTTTTCTTTAAAACTCTTTGGGCCTCTATTAGAGTGTAAGACCCAACCCACTTGTACAGAAATACTTTGGGCCTCACTTATTGTATAAGTCTCTCTGTACATTTTTAAATTCGGCACGAATGTCGACAATTTAAAAATAAACTATCTGGGTCTCTCCTTGAGCTATAAGACCCATTCAAAACTCTTTGGGCCTCTATTAGAGTGTAAGACCCAACCCCCTTTTAACCAAAAACAACTTTGGACCTCAGATATTGTATAAGCCCCTTTGCGTTAAAAGAAAATCTCGGCGCGATCGCTATTTTAAACGAAAAATCACCTGGGCCTACCCTCGTGTTATAAGCCCCACTCTTTTTCTTTAAAACTTTTTGGGCCTCTTGAGAGAGTGTAAGACCCATCCCTTTATACAAAAAACAATTTTTGGGCCACAGTCACTTGTATAAGTCCCTCTCCTTGAGCTGTAAGCCCCAAATCTTTCTTTTTCAAAGCACTTTCTCCTTTGATTTTGAATATACTGTTGTTTTCAACCTTTCTTTGTTGAACAACTAACCAAACAGCATGGAAGCTCTACAACCGAGTAAGTGTTTATATGCTTTCATTTACCGCTTTCATATACATATAACTGTATTGTGGGGCTGTTTCGCTGTAAGTCTTCTTTCATAAACTCATATCAACTGTGTAATAATAGTATAGATATTTAGAGTTTCCCCGACAACTACGTCTAGCATTAAGCCCGTTGATCACTCTTAAATAGTCAAAACTAGATCCCCATAGGATTACCAGACACAGTCTCCCCTCCTCTTGGGGTTAAACAATATGGAGATATGAAAGGCAGCATTCTCGGTGAACCCTTTCATAGACTGTCACTCGTAGAAGTTGTCAAAGAAACTCTACTCCCTAGAGATGATCTTTTCTCCGTGAATGGCATCTCTTGAGTTTCTTCCAAATTCTCGGACTTTCCTGGCTTGATCTATTCCTCGTGAATAGCCTGTCTTGAATTTCTCGGGGTTTGGGGACCCACAGGCTTCTTAAAAGCACTTGTCAAGAAACTCTATTCCCCAGAGATGATCTTTTCTCCGTGAATGGCATCTCTTGAGTTTCTTCCAAATTCTCGAACTTTCCTGGCTTGATCTATTCCTCGTGAATAGCCTGTCTTGAATTTCTCGGGGTTTGGGGACCCATCGGCTTCTTAAAAGTATCAGCCTCCTCTTGGGCATTGTTCAAGGACCCGCAGGCTTCCTAAAAGCATCCCTGCCTCCTCTTGGGCATTGTACAAGGACTCGTCGGCTTCTTAGAAGTATTCACAACCTCCTCTTAGGCTTCGTATAATGATTCTTCCTCCGGGAATGATAGCCTTCTCTTGGGCTTCATATAAGGACCACGTGGCTTCTTAAAAGTTTCCAGCCTCCTCTTGGACTTCGTACAAATTGTCCCGACGACCTCCTAGAGGTATAGGAACAGAACTTAGTCATCTTCATAGAACAGTCCTTTCCAAGATTCTACTACTATTTCTCAAAGCATAGTACAAAAGATGAAACTCTAGACACGGACATCTAATATCCTTGAGTCTCAAAGACATTCTCAAGTGACCCATTCGTTAAATAGGAAGGAAACCCGTAGACTCGGACAGTCTCAATACCCTTTGGATTTCCCGTTTCCTTAAAGAACAGGAAATATCCTTGATCCTCGAATCAAAATCCCTGAGTGCAAACATTACTCATATAAGAACTAATTTTCTCTTTAAATCAGCACACTGGACCTGTCACTCAACTGAAACAGTAATCATAGCCTCCTCTGGGGCTTTGTACAATGATTCTCCCCAGCGGAGCTAACAATTTTAGCCTCCATCTCGGGCTTTATACGAGATACCAGAGACTCCCTCGTTGAGTCAATCACCCATTTCGCCTCCATCTCGGGCTTTGTACGGGATACAAAAACTCTCTTGTTGAGTCAAATAGCCTCCATCTCGGGCTTTATACGAGATACCAAAAAAAATTCCCTCGTTGAGTCAAAACCTTTTAGCCTCTCTCTCGGGCTTTGTACGAGACACATATTAGCCTCCTCTTAGGCTTTGTATAAGAAAACCACTGGTTGATCCAATCAACCTTTTAGCATCAAAGTTGTGCCTCGTCCACAGTACACAAACATCAACAACTCCTTCCCCTTCACCTAATCGCTGTAAGCGGCAAGCCTCTGGATTATTTACATCCACGCCATTGTCCCTCTTTTAGCATGAGAAATTCCTAAGGAAAGATAGCATTGCTCTACACTGAGTTAAAGTCTTATCCTTTAGGTTGGAAATCCCCTATAAAGGAAATTATGGCATTGCCGGATTCACATATCCCGGTTAAAGTAATTCTCCCTTATAAACGGTTGTGACAAACAAACCCTTCTTTAGAGATGACAAATTCTCTCTAAAGTTGAGACCTTTCAGCTTCACATCTTGGGCTTTAAACAAGATACAAACTATCTTTCGCTTCACGTCTTGGGCTTTGAACAAGACACCAAAACAACCATTTCCTCCCATAGAATAGGAGGAACTACGAACGCTCTGATTTCCCTGTTTAGGTAAACGGGAATACGTAGGCATAAGATTGAAAGAAAAGATCTTAGCGAGCACACTAAACAAAAACCCAAAATCCCATACTTTCATACATCCGTCCTAACATCTTAACCTCCCACCAATCGACCGAACACCACTTTTAAAAAAATACACCCAATAGAGACCCCGAATCTTTGTAGCATCTGTAAACTAACAGTTTTGACTATTTAACCTCAGTTTGCAAGCAGGGTTAATTTGAGACATCTATTTCTCTTCCTTCATCGGCTTTAATAGGATAAAAAATGAATCGAGCTGTAGACACCAAAGAGCGATAGCGCTTCGCAACCGCGTCAAAAAATCACTTGCTACAGTACCCCCCTGTTTTTTTTTTGTGAATAATTAAATTAATTAATTAGTTTAATGGTTTAGGATTTAAGTGGGTAATTAGGATTAAAAAATATAGGATTTTAGGATATTTTTAATTAGGGTTTAAATGGGTTTTTTTTTTAAATCATTTAATTTAGTCATTTGATTAGAATTTTTTTTTGGGTTTAAATGGGTTTTTTATAAGTAAATTAATCACTTAAATTAATTATTTGATTAGGATTTTTTTATTAAGGCATAAAATAGGGTTTTTTGGTATAATTAAGTTAATTCCTTAACTTAATTGGGATTTTAAAAATAGGGTTTTTTTTGGTATAATTAAGTTGATTCCTTAACTTAATTGGGATTTTTAAAATAGGGTTTTTTTTGGTATAATTAAGTTAATTCCTTAACTTAATTGGGATTTTAAATTTAGGGTTTTTCAGTATAATTAATTTAATTCCTTAACTTAATTGGGGTTTTAAATTTAGGGTTTTTGGGATAATTAAGTTAATTCCTTAACTTAATTAGGGTTTTAAATCTAATTTTTTGTGGTAATTAAGTTAATCACTTAACCTAATTTTTAATTAAGTATTAAACATTTTTTAGGTTTTGTTGTAATTAAGGTCTTTTTTTTATGGATCAACTTAACCTTTTTTTAAAAATTACTTTTTAAAGGGAGAAATAAAAAGGGTGGTTTGGTTTTTTATATAAAGTTTGGGATGTTTATTTCTTCTTGAATTTTGGAGATTCATCTAAGGGACTTCTAGGGTTTCAAATATGGGATAGAGCTCTAATTTCTGAGAGCATAAACAAAGGAATAGGGTTTTGAGGTAGGGGATAAAATAGGGTTTTTTTATAAATTATTAAACTTAATTTTCTGGTTTCTAAATAAATTAAGGTAATATTTTAAATAATAAAGATAAGGATTTTTTCTGTGGGATATAAAATCAAGGGATAATGCTCTTGGTCCGAGAGCCTAAATAAGGGATGGGATAAGGGATAGAGCTCTTGATATCCGAGAGCATAAATAATGGATTAGGGGATAGAACTCTTGATATCCGAGAGTATAAATAAATGGATCAAGGGATAGAACTCTTGATATCCGAGAGTATAAATAAATGGATTAAGGGATATAACTCTCTGTCCGAGAGTATAAACAATGGACAAGGGATAAAACTCCTTATCTAGGAGTATAAATAATAGATCAAGGGATAGAACTCTTTATCCAAGAGTATAAATAGTGGATTGGGTTAGGATTAGGAATGAGAATAGGATTAGGGGGTAGGAATAGGGGAGGTGAACTACAGTTACTCTGATCCTTCATACTGAAGGTACGTAGGCATAGGGTTGTAAACCCTAGCGAGTATAATTAATAAAAAAAACTTAGGTTTCCTTTGTAAATAAATCATTTAGACAAACAAACAAGCATACCCTAAAATCTAAGGAGGATCCCATTGAGTACAATGGAGGTGAGGGGTGCCTAACACCTTCCCCTCACTTAACTGACTCCCGAACCTTAGGAATTTCTGCCCTTAGGATTAGGATTTTTAGGTTTATTATTATTTCCCTTGAAAAAATATGATGGCGACTCGAAAATTTTTAGCCGGCCGCTACAGCTGGCGACTCTGCTGGGGAAGTCTAAAGAGAGTTCATCTTATCCTTAGGATTTAGGGTCCTATTTGTTTGTCTTGGGTTTTGGTTTTTATTTTTCTCATGTTTTTTGTTTTTTTATTGTGTTTTATTTTATATTTTGTTTATTTATTTTATTTAACCCTTGTGTTTTTATTTTTGGCATTAAGCATGGGATTGGGGCAAATAATGAATGAAGCTAAAGCCCAAGCTTGAAGGATAACCCTAGATTAACATGTGGAACGGAAATGTTTTTGGGGGGGATGCGACATCCCCAATAATGCATTCATGCCACACTCAGAATAGATCCTTTCAAAGGTGTCCTCATGGAAGGGCTAGCCCCTGACGTAGAGGATGATTTGAATGTGGTCCGAGACTCTGAGAACTTTCAGCCTACCCCTTACCAAATCATGGACCTTATGTATTCAACCCTCAAGGGCTGTTACTAGGGTCCTACCCCAAATGAGACTTATCCCGAAGGATTACCATAGGAAGGCTTGCTTCTTCTCATGCTAAAACAATGGCATAGTCTAAACATTTTGGGGTCGTTATGCTGTCCAAATTTTTATAACCTACATGTGAGGGGATTGGGTAGTCTAAACTTAGATTTAACCTATTATAGGGAGCCCACCTTGCTAGGGCATGCTTGCATATTACCTTATCCTAACTAAAGTATAATTTGCATTCATCATCCTCATAAATTCTTTTTGCATTATCATGTCACAGGAATCTTAAATATTTTTCAAAAAAAGGTTAAAGTCAAAGACAATGGAATTCTGGAAAAAGAAGACTATCACGATCAAAGTAAGAACGTCTGACATAGGGAGCTTAAAAGCTTATGCTAGGGGATTGCCTAAGGAAAGGAGAAAGCCCCTAATTCGTAAGTATGGGGATATACTAGATCTGGTCACTACCCCTATTCAAGAAGAGGGCCTAACTGCCTTGGCTCAGTTTTACGACACAGAGTTAAGGTGCTTCCAGTTTCAAGACTTTCAAATAGCCCCCACTCTAGAAGAAGTTCATAGGATACTGGGTCTCCCCAAGAACAACAAAGGTTCATTCAAGGCTTTAGGGTATCGCCCTACCTTCAAAGAAATGGCAAGTGGTTTTCATATCCGTGAAGAAGACTTGCAAACCAACTTAAAGGTTCAAGAAAACTTTCATGAGTTCTCTAAGGGGTTCTTGGAGAAGAAAGCCAATCGTTTTGCTGCTTGCAAAAATTGGGCAGTCATGGACGCTATCATGGTACTCCTCATCTTTGGGTTAGTTCTTTTCCCTAGCACGAAGAACTTTGTAGACATCGCTGCCATTAATTTATTCTTGGCTGTGACCGTTGGAGAAGAAGATCCTACACCGGCCCTCCTTGCAGATATATACTTTACCCTTCACCAGAAATTTGAAAGAAGGGGAGGGACTATGTTGTGTTGCTCTCAGTTATTGTACAAATGGTTGTGTTCTCATCTAGTAAGGGATCTAAAGGATATGGGAAAATGAAAGCCTATGATTGGTCTCAATACTTGGTATCTCTTGGTGATAAAGACATCTTGTAGTTCCCTCAAATACTCCTTCGAGACGACGTGGTCCTAGGCTGTGGGGATTTCCCTAATATACCTTTGATAGGATCAAGAGGGTGCATAAGTTACAATCCGGTCTTATTAATGAGGCAATTGGGGCATCCATTGGCCTACAAGCCAGAGGATAGGTTGTTAGAAGGCTTCGTCCTACAAAATGTAGCTGGAAATCATCCCGATGTTCTAAAGATTGCTCAAGCTTGGAAGTTAAGTATCAAAGGGAAGGGCAGCCTTAAAAGACCAAGAGAAGAATCTAGGGTACCATATCTGTAATGGATGAAAGAAAGGGTGAGCCTAGTGAAGTTGCCATTTACTTTGGATCGTCATGTTAATCCAAGGGTTCCCCCACCTGTCGTAATCTCCATGGAGGAAAGTGAAAGACTCAAAGAGACTATTGCACAATTACAAAAAGAAAAAGAAGAGTGGGAAGGTAAATATTACCAAGCCACTGGAGAAAGTAGCCAGTTAAAAAGGAGTCTCAATGAAGTTATGGAGCAATCAAAGATCAATAAGGGGATAGCTCAGATGGAGGAAGAAAAGAAGGAACAAGCTTATGCCGACCTTCAAGTTGTGAGTTCACGCCTCAAAGACCACAAAGAGCAACTAGATAGAGCCTGGCGTCAAAGAGACGAGTGGAGAGACATTTGGATGACGTCAACGCAAAGAGAATTCAAAGAGGAATATGATAGGCATATCCACCACCTTGAAGCTAAAGTTCAAAGCTTATCTAGTGCTCTTCTCGAGAGCAAAAGGCAAGCCCTAGATGCAACTGTGCAATTGAGATCAGCCGAAGAACTTCTTGCCTTACGGCCAGAAGGATGGTTAGAAACTCAAGAGGAGAACCAGGAACTTAGAAGGCTATATGGTGAGCTTCAGGATTCCTACGAAGATCTAAGGGCATGGGCCATTTATGTAGAAGAACATAACCAACAGCTAGAGCAAACTACTAGGGAGGATTTAGAGATCATGGCAAAGTTACGAGAGGACGAGGCATATTATCGAGAAAGGTATCAGAAGTTGGTCTTACTATCTAACGATCTCATCCACGAGATCCCTCGAAGATTAAAGGAGGCTGAGTACATGGCTGACATCTTCAAGCCGGTCAAAGAGATTGCCGATTTTCTTGCACTTTGTCGTGAGATGGTGGAGGATTTTAGGGCTAGGATTAGGAGGAGGATTTAGCTTTTCTATGTAATGACTTCTTATGTTTGGTTTTTGTTACGAATAATCTAAGGGTTTATCCCTAGTTTGGTTTTCCTTATGTAATAAATGGGGCTTCGACCCTAGTACTTTCTTTCCATTAATAAAAGTATTTGCTTTCAATTATCCTTGGCTTTAATCTTAATAAACGAAAGTTTAAGATTTCTGAAACAAAAATAATTTTTGCATACTCATACATTCATGCATGCATAACATAATTCAAAAATGAACATCAAATGGAAATCACCTTTTGATATCTTCTCTCAGAATCATCGCAACAATCTGACTTCCCGACCTCGCACCCGTGCTCACCAGAAGAAAGCTATGGAACAAATGGAGTTGAACCACGCCGCTCTAAAGGGAGATGTGGACGTCGTCAAAGGAAATGTGGAGGAAATAAAAGACAAAATTGATCAGCTGACTCGAGCTATTCAGAACATGATAGCAAGAGACACCGAGGCTAGTAATCGTAGGAGTGTCCCTACCCCTCCTCCCCAGTATGAAGATAGCAATCCTCTCTTGGGGTTTACGACTGACTTGGAACACGAGGCATTAGAGGCTAATAAAGGGAAGACTAACACTCAACCTCCTGTGGGGTCTGTTCCCCCACCCGAGCACAATGGAGAATCACGACCTATACAGATACCTGTTACTCGTGAAGTCTCTGATGACTGGCACCTCCAATATGGAGAGGAAGACTCCAGGCAAGTAGTTCGTGAAACCAAACTAGCTGCCATGGAAGGAAGAAAGGAGGATGAAAAGTATAAGATAATTGAGGAACGATTAAGGGCTGTGGAAGGATCCAAGATCTTTGGGATTGATGCCTTGGAAATGTGTTTGGTACCCGACGTGGTCGTGCCTCCTAAGTTTAAGGCACCTAGCTTCGAGATGTATAAAGGGGTTAGTTGTCCCAAAAGTCACATTCAGATGTTTTCTCGAAAGATAGGGGCACACGCTAAGAACGAAAAGCTGATGATGCATGTTTTCCAAGACAGCCTGAGTGGGGCATCCTTGGACTGGTACATGCAGCTAGAAAGGACCTACATCAAGAACTGGGAGGATTTGGCAAGTTCCTTCATAAGGCAATACCAATATAATGTAGACATGGCCCCTAATCGCATGCAATTGCAAAACATGTCTCAGAAAAGGGATGAATCTTTTAAGGAGTATGCCTAGAGATGGAGGGAGCTAGCCTCTCGTGTGCAACCCCCATTGCGGGAAAACGAGCTAGTAGATACGTTCATGGGAACTCTGCAAGGATTATACTATGAAAATATGATTTGATCTATCTCAACAGGATTTGCAGATTTGGTTATCATTGGGAAAAGGATCGAGAATGGGTTAAAAAGCGGAAAGATTGGAACACCGTCTTCCAATCAACATAACGACAAAAGGTACTCCGGAAACCATTCGAAGAAGGAGGCCAATGCCATTTCTGCTGATAGGTATACTCAAGTGCCTTATAACCCTTACGTGGCGGCCACGGCCTCTGGCCAAGCGTCTTTTACGCTCCAGATCCAACAGCCAAGGGCGCCACCCCCTCAAAATCAGCAACAACAGAAGCATCCCCGAAGGGAACAAAGGAGGCCATGGAAGGACTTTGACCCTATACCCACTACATATACTCAAATTCTGTCAATGTTAATCCAAAAGGGATTGGTAGAAATCAAGCCATTAGGGCCCCCTCCTACGCCTCCTCCTCGAGGGTATGACGCTAATGCTAGATGTGATTACCATGCTGGATCGCCAGGGCACACGACTGAAAAGTGTTTGGCTCTCAAATTTAGGGTGCAAGATTTGCTGGATCAGAAGGTTATTAACTTCAGTTATGACACTCCAAATGTAGGAGATAACCCTTTCCCAGGGCACGCTGGACCAACTGTTAACTCCGTTAAGGGACTAGGAGAGAACGTCCTAATTAGAGGGGTGGAGCAAGTAAAGACCCCTATGATGAAAGTGAGGGAAGTATTAATTGGGTACGAGGAGTTTGAAAGGTTGCACGGTGACTGTGAGAATTGCGCGGTTAATCCCAATAGCTGTAAAAAGATGAAGGAGGTCCTCCAACAACTAATGGACCAAGGGATAGTACAGATTAGGTACTTAAGGAATATGAATGAAGTGGCTGCCTTGGACTCCCAGGGGAAAGTACCTTATGAGATTCCATACCAGAAAAGAGGAGTCACGACTCCTATTCAAATACCAGTCCCAAGGCCTCCACAAGTGCCTATTCAAATACTAGTTCCCAGGCAGGCACAGGCGCCTATCCAAATACCAGTTTCGAGGCCTGCACAGGTCCCTATTCAGATGACAATTCCGGTGCCTGCACGAACACCAATTCAAATACCCGTTCCTACGCCAGTCAAAGCTCTGGTGCCTGCAACGTCAGAAGGTCCTATCACGTTCCATGTACCAACGCCATTTCCATATGAAAGCTCCAAGACTGTACCTTGGAAATATGACATCACTGCGTCAGTGGGAGGAAAGACTATAGTGCCGTCACCAGCAATTACTAACATAGCTGGTGTTGGAGGAATGACACGTAGTGGAAGGGTATACTCGTCAGAACAACCCAAGAAGGATATCCCCGAAAGCTCAAAGGGGAAAGAGACCACAAGTACAGGCGAGGGACCGTCCAAGAAGGGCATATCTCAAGAAGACGCCGAGGAATTTTTGAGAATCATAAAGAAAAGTAATTATAGGGTGGTGGACCAACTAAATCAAAACACCATCCAAAATCTCTATTCTATCTTTGTTGTTATGCTCAGAGGCACATAGGGCATCCTTGCTGAAGGTCCTAAATGAAGCCCGTGTCACCAAAGACATATCAGTGATCCAGTTCGATGAGGTAGTCGCTAATATCGCCGCCAGCACCTGCCTGGGTTTCAGCAGTGAGGAATTACCTCCCGAGGGGCAAGCACATAACAAGGCCTTGCATATATCAGTCAAATGTCAGGACACTATTCTCTCAAGGGTACTAGTAGATACAGAGTCTGCTCTGAATGTCATGCCTAAGGATACCCTTATGAAATTAACATCTGTAAGGACCATTATAAAGACCAGTTCCCTGATTGTTAGGGCTTTCAACGGTTCGAAAAGGATGGTAATTGGGGAAGTAGACATACCTACAGTGGTGGGATCACATACCTTCATGATCACATTCCAAGTCATGGACATCAATCCCTCCTACAACTTTCTCCTAGGACGACCTTAGATTCATGCTGCGGGCACAGTTACTTCCACACTTCATCAGAAATTAAAGTTCATATCTGGGGACAATTTAATAATTGTTGATGGGGAGGAAGACATGTTCGTCAGCCATCTCTCATCATTCAGATACATAGAAGTGGATGGGGAAACATTTGAAATACCGTTCCAAGCTTTGGAGGTTGCGGCGGTCAGTCGTAAGCAAGTAGTTCGACAGGAGGAAGGGCCGAAAAGGATCACGGACTTAATTCAGAATGGGGATACTAGGGGCTGGGGCAAAGTGATAGAGATACATGAAAAGAAGGATCAATTCAGGCTGGGTTACAAACCAGCTAATAAAGGGGTTCAGAAGTCTCGACGGATGACATTTCCTCCTCTTGAAGAAACTTTCCATAGCGCCGGATTCACAGATGAAGATCAAGTGACTGCAATTGAAGAGGAAAATAGAGGGATACCAGATTGGGTGCGCCATTACACACCAGATACAGTTCTCAACAATTGGAGAGCCATCGAGATTCCTGAGATGATTTCTATTTCAAAGTAATTTATCTTTCTTAAAAAAATAATAATAAGTCCTTTGCTATGCCCAAGGCAAATGGACAAGCTTTGTAGGGCCACCTTTTGTTTCTTTGAATTATTTAATAATAAAATCTCATTTTTTTTTCAATCAAGATCTTTTTGTTTTTCTTTCTTAGTTATTCTTTTCAAATGGCAATACACTCTCTTTTCGGTACTTTCATTTGCACCAACTCAAAAATAATAAGCATAAAAATCTCCCTCATGCAGATTTAAAAATGAACCTATTAAAAACGACACCGCTATAATTCCTTACAACTTTGAGTTCCCGATTAACCAAGCGGAAGAGGGTGATGAGGACGATTATGAACTCCCTGAAGAGTTGGCCAGACTATTAAAGCAAGAGGATAAAGTGATACAACCTCATCAGGAACCAGTGGATGTGATCAATCTGGGAACTGAAGAGGACAAAAAGGAGGTTAAAATTGGCGCCTATTTAGACAGGTATGTAAAGGAGAAGTTGATCAAGTTACTACAAGAGTATGTGGATGTGTTCGCTTGGTGTTACCAAGATATGCCCGGTTTGGACACGGACATTGTTGAACATAAGCTACCGCTTAAACCCGAATGTCCATCGGTCAAACAAAATTTAAGACGGACTAGACCAGATATGACTCTCAAAATCAAGGAAGAGGTTAAAAAGCAGTTTGACGCAGGGTTCTTAGCTGCAGTAAAGTATCCAGAATGGGTAGCCAACATTGTGCCCGTACCAAAGAAGGATGGAAAGGTCAGAATGTGCGTAGACTATCGAGATCTCAACAGAGCAAGTCCTAAATATGACTTTCCACTGCCCCACATTGATGTGATGGTAGATAACACAACTCAATTCTCATTCTTCTCATTTATGGATGGGTTTTCAGGATACAATCAGATCAAGATGGCTCCCTCCGACATGGAAAAGACCACTTTCATTACTCCATGGGGAACCTTCTGTTACAAGGTAATGCCCTTCGGGTTAAAAAATGTTGGGGTAACTTATCAAAAGGTAATGGTAACTCTCTTTCACGACATGATGCACAAGGAAATAAAGGTTTACGTCGATGACATGATTGCTAAATCATAAATTGAGGAAGAGCACATAGTCAATTTACAGAAGTTGTTTAAACGGCTAAGGAAGTTCAAGCTACGACTAAATCCTGCAAAGTGTACTTTTGGGGTCAGGTCTGGGAAGTTGTTGGGGTTCATAGTTAGTCAAAGAGGTATAGAAGTTGATCCTGACAAAGTAAAGGCCATCCAAGAAATGCCAGCACCAAGGACTGAAAAAGAAGTACGTGGGTTCCTGGGAAGGTTAAACTACATCGCCAGGTTCATCTCACACCTTACTGCTACTTATGAACCAATCTTCAAGTTGTTGAGGAAAGGTCAAAGCCTCGAGTGGGGTGAAAACTGTCAAAAGGCCTTCGATCGAATCAAGGAATACTTACAAGAGCCACCCATATTGATACCACCTGTGCCTGGAAGGCCACTCATAATGTACTTAACGGTACTTGACAATTCGATGGGTTGTGTACTCGGACAACAAGACGATACAGGAAGAAAAGAGCACGCAATCTATTACTTGAGTAAGAAATTCACGGATTGTGAATCCAGATACTCACTCTTGGAGAAGACCTGTTGTGCTCTTGTATGGGTCGCCCGACGATTAAGACAATACATGGTGTGCCATACTACTTTCTTAATATCCAAGATGGACCCCATCAAGTATATATTCGAGAAGCCTGCAGTTACTGGGAGGGTGGCTCGGTGGTAGATGTTACTGACTGAATATGACATCCAGTATGTTACCCAAAAGGCTATAAAAGGGAGCGTATTAGCATATCATCTCGCTCATCAGCCAGTAGATGACTATCAACCTATGCAATTTGACTTCCCCGACGAGGATGTGATGGTTGTAAGAGACGATGATATTTCGGATTCTTATGAAGGACCTGAGCCCGGATCTCGATGGAAGCTTATATTCGATGGAGCCTCAAATGCAGAAGGACATGGGGTAGGAGCTGTTATTACTTCTCCAACGGGATTTCACATACCCTTCACTGCAAGAATATGCTTCACATGTACTAACAATATGGCGGAATACGAGGCGTGTATCTTGGGAATTAACGAAGCCATTAACCTCGGAATCAAAATATTAGAAGTATATGGAGATTCGGCCCTCGTCATCAATCAGGTCAAAGGAGAATGTAGAACACTTAACGCCAAGCTGACTCGATACCGAGATGGTGTCTGGAAAAGGATAGAGTAATTTGATGAGATCACCTTCCATCATATCCCCAGAGATGAGAACCAACTGGTAGACGCTTTGGCGACTTTGGCGTCCATGTTCAAAGTCAAATGGTATAACGAAGCACCAGCTATAAGAATTAACCGCCTAGATGAACCATCGTACTGTGCAGCAGTGGAGGCCGAAGTAGATAACAAACCGTGGTTTTACGATATAAAACAGTTCCTCCAGAAACAAGAATATCCTGCAAATGCCTCAAGTGGGGATAAGAAAACACTTAGAAGACTGGTTGTCCAGTTTTTCCTTGATGGAGAGGTACTATATAAAAGGAATCATGACATGGTGTTACTCCGGTGTTTAGATGGACATGAACAGGACATGCTCATTAGAGAAATACACGAAGGATCCTTCGGAACTCATGCAAATGGGTAGGGGTGATCGTATCCGAATCAATCCAAAAGCAAAACCGCAAATCGAACCAATCCAAACCGAAAACCACAAAAAACCGCATTTAGTTTGGATGATTTTGGATATTTTTTTAATGAACCGTGCGATTCGGTTCGGTTTGCGGTTTTTGTTCCACACAACCGAACCAAACCGCAAATTAACCTAAATTCCTAATTTCTAATATTATATTTCTAATATTATATTTCTAATCATATTAATTTCATTTGGATGAATCTAGGGTTTCATTTCAGACCCTTTCACTCTCTCTCTCTCTCTCTCGCCGTCTTCATTCTTCAAGTTTTACTCTCTCTCTCTCTCACTGTCTCACCCTTTCAATCTCTCGCCTTGCCGTCTCAATCATCGTCTCACCGTCTCACCTCTCACCGTCTCATCGTCTCTCTCACTTGTCGTCGCCTCTCTCACTCTCGCCGTTTTAGACTCTCACTCTCTCAAATGTCAATCAACAAAGGTGAAGTTTTTATCGTTTCTGCAATTTCAATTGTTGTGGGTTATCTAATTTCAATTTCTGCAATTTCGTTTTTGCAAATTCTTGTGGGTTATCTAATTTCGTTTCTGGAATTTTTTTAGATATGGAAGAAGTGAGTTCTGCTGTTGGCTCTCATACAAATCGAACCATATCAATGAACGAAAATCAGGTACTGGATATGTATCAGTAGAGGTTTTTGTAATGTTCTTTCCAATTTTGAGATCCACATTATACAAGTCTGTATCAGTTCTGCATATAGGTACTGGTGTATGTTACTGGTGTGAAAATTTTCTCTGTGTGTGATTGCTGATTTTTTTTTTGTGTAAGTATTGGTTTGATGGAGCTCTCTTTGAATTTGGTGTTTTCTTTTGTTTGCTCCCCCCTTCTTGTGAAATTGGTCCCTTTTTATATAAGCTTCAGCCAGAACGGGCTTTAACTTTTGGGGAAATTGGTTTTGGAAACAAGTTTATGAATTGTGATTCTTGTCGTTTCGGTTCGATATGTTTGGAGCATGTTATAGAAACTTTGCTTTTCTGTTTTCAATTTCAAGATACGTGTGGTAATATTGTTCCCATTTTCAAGATACGTGTTTTCAATTTCAAGATACGTGTGGTAATATTGCTTTTCTGTTTTCAATTTCAATTTCTATTTTGAATTGACAAAAAATAGGATTTCTACTTATGCAATCGATAGAAGTAAAGTAGAAGTTGTTATATGTTACTGTTTTCTTTATGTTATTTTTTGCTAAAAAGTTTGTTCCTCATTTGCAGGCTGAAAATAGTCCATCATTAATGCCTACAACAGAACCACCACCTCAAAGTGTTGATCAAGGTGACAAAGATCAATGAGGCAATGTTCAAAACAACAAGAAACGGAAAGACGGGGAAGCATCTACAAAGATAAAGGGTGTTTCTAACGCTGATGAGCCAGGTAAAAAAACCTTGTAGGCCTAAATCTTGGGTTTGGGAGCATTTTGACAAAGTAGATGGTAGGGCTGTGTGTAAGTGGTGTAAGAATACATCTTATGCTGCTGATTCACATAGAAATGGAACCTCCAATTTATCAAATCATCTAAGAGTACAATGTAAAAAATTTCCCAAAAATCTTGATCCTACCCAAACTGTTCTTAGCGTTCAAGATAGTAAAGGAACTAGTAGTAGTGGGATTGTTGTTGTCCATTTTGATGGTGATTTGTGTAGACAAGCTTTAGCTAGAATGTTAATTGTGGATGAGTTGCCTTTTTCATTTGTTGAAAATGAAGGATTTCGTTATTTTATGAGTGTTACACAACCTAGACTCGTGCTTCCGGGGAGAATTGCAATTGCTAGGGACTGTTTGAACCTTTACACTAGTGAGAAACATAAACTAAGAAACATGTTTACTAAAACAAATCAAAGTGTCTCCCTAACAACTGATACATGGACATCTATGCAAAATATTAATTATATGGTTCTTACTGCACATTTCATTGATGAAAATTGGAAGATGCATAAAAGAATTCTTAATTTTTGTCTAATCACGTCTCATAGGGAGGAGGTAATTGGAAAAAAGATTGAGAAGTGCATAGAGGGTTGGATGATAGATAAGATTATCACCATCACGGTTGATAATGCTAGTTCAAATGATCTTCCTATCTCTTACTTGAAAAATAGAATGGAGGATTGGAATTCACATCCGTTAAAAGGGGAACATTTGCACGTTAGGTGTTGTGCTCACATTTTGAACCTTGTTGTTGGGGACGGGTTGAAGTTGAAGGACGTGCATTCTTCAATTTCCAAAATTAGGTTTGCGGTTCGATTTGTTCGTGGGTCATCTAGTCGTTTGGATAGGTTTAAGGTATGTATTAAAGAAGCTAGGATACAAGATAAGTCTATAGTGCAGTATGATTGTCCAACTAGATGGAACTCTACCTACATTATGCTTGAAAGTGCATTGAAATTTCAAAAGGCATTTAAGAGATTAGGTGAGAAGTGTGTTGAGTATGCAATGTTGGAAGGTGGTGTCCCAAATAATGATGATTGGGAAAATGCTAAGTGTTTTGTGAAATTTCTGAAGTTGTTTTTTGAAATCACTAAGAAGGTTTCAGGTTCAACTTATGTAACATATTCAACATATTTCTTGGAACATTGTAAGATATTGGACGCACTCAATAATTGGATGGGATGTCACAAAGATGACCCAATACTTGCAAAGATGGCTATCAATATGAGAGGTAAATATAGTAAGTATTGGGGGGACGTCTCAAAGATGAATATGTTGGTCTTTATTGCTGTAATTTTTTATCCTCGTCGTAAGTTCCAATTTGTTAGCTGGGGATTGCATCAATATTATGAGAAGGAAATTGCCGATTCTTTGTGTGATAAGGTAAAGGAAACTTTAGCTAGAATATTTGAAAGGTATAGTCAGAAAGGCCAAGCAGAAAGTGTTGCACAAGAAGTAGAAGGATCAGAATTTGCACAAGAAGGATCAGAACTGGATGATAGATTTGAGCAGGAGATGGATCAAGATCCAAATTTGAGTAAAAATGAAGTTGATTTGTATCTCACAGAGCCTAGGGAAAAGAAAAGTCCTGATTTTGACATATTAAATTGGTGGAAGGTGAATTCTACCAAATACCCTACTCTTGGTCTAATAGCTAGAGATATATTGGCTATGCCAATATCAATTGTTGCTTCAGAGTCTGCTTTTAGCACAGGGGGTAGAGTTCTTAGCTGTTATAGGAGCTCTCTTACACCACACACTGTTGAAGCTTTAATTTGTGCACAAAATTGGTTAAGATCTTCACCTTTGCAAGTTGATATCGAGGAGCATTTGGAAGATTTAGAGAAGCTCGGAGAAGGTATATATGTATATAATTGATTCTTATTTATTCATATTTGTTATGTCTAACTTTTGTTATATTTTTTATGTCTAACTTTTGTTATATTTGATACATGCTTAGAATTAGCTCTGATTCAACAATTGAATGAGGGGTTTTCTGATATTGAATCCGATTAGTAGATGTGCTTGGAAACTCCACCTCAAATGGTATGTTCGATTTTTCAAGTTTTTAAATCTTTTTATTCATAAATCAATTAATCTGACACAATTTTCTCAATTATGATATATAGATGGAGTTGCAGAACATGAACATGAACAAGAACAATTATGACACGATTTTGGGAATGTAGATGGAGATGGAGTTGCAGAACATGATAATTAATTCAAGGGAATGCAGAACATGATAATTAATTCAAGGGAGTTGCAGAACATGATATGTAATATGATATGTAGAATTATGTGTGCAGTTCAACTGTTTTTAGCAGTTCAATCTTAACATGATATGTAGTATGGATAATTATTTCAGGTTGCAGACTATTTTTAGGATAATTATTTTAGGTTGCAGACTGTTTTTAGGCCGCATGTTATGTTGTATGCTAACTGTATGTGATATGAAGTCGAGTCATGTATTGCATTTGTTATGTTTTTTAAGTCAGTTTGGAGTTTATGTGTTAATGAATCTCCTACTGTAATGCAAATGTTTGAATAAAAATTGAATTGTGATGTTATTTGTTACTGTAAGAAATTGTATGTTGTTGCAATATGGTGATGGTATATTGTCTATGGTGATTGTGTCGATGATCATGGTATTGGGTTATATATGTATGATGAATGATTGAAACTGTAGGTTAAGTGGCATTGCTGCAGTTACATAGCAGTTCAATTGTTTTTCCTGTGTGTGCATTTGAATTAGCAGTGTTCCTGGTGGCAGCGTATTCAATATTGTTTTTGTTGCCTCAATATTATTCAATAGTGTTCCTGGCAGTGTATTCAAATTATATGATTTTGTTGCCTCAATTTAATTGATAGGAAATATCAAGTACACTATATTGTTTGGTTTTGTTGCCTCAATTTAATTGATAGGAAATTATATGATTAGTTTCTTAGTTTTATATTCCATAATCAAGAAATCTATAAACCCAACCACCGAACCGATTCTAACCGCATTGGTTTGGTTTGGATGAATTTTTAAAAATCAACCAAACCAAACCGAACCGCATGCATTTTTATCTCGCGGTTAGGATGATTTTTATGCTCAAAACCGAACCAAACCGCACCGCGAACACCCCTACAAATGGGCATACTATGGCTAAGAAGATTCTCCGAGCTAGGTACTATTGGTTGACTATGGAGTCCGACTGCTTTAAATATGTCAAGAAGTGCCACAAGTGTCAAATCTACGCGGATAAGATTCATGTGCCGCCAACTCCCCTGAATGTAATAACTGCTCCGTGGCCCTTCTCTATATGGGGGATAGACATAATAGGGATGATTGAGCCAAAGGCATCAAATGGACACTGGTTCATTCTAGTCGCTATCGACTACTTCACCAAATGGGTAGAAGTTGCTTCCTACACTAATGTGACAAGACAAGTAATTGCACGATTCATCAAGAAAGAGATAATTTGTCGATATGGGGTTCCCAACAAGATCATCACAGATAATGGGCTCAATCTAAATAACAAAGTGATGGACGAGCTATGCGAGAGTTTCAAAATTGATCACCATAACTCGTCACCTTATCGCCCGAAGATGAATGGCGCGGTAGAAGTAGCCAATAAGAACATAAAGAAAATTATTCAAAAAATGGTGAAAACTTACAAGGATTGGCACGAAATGCTCCTGTTCGCACTACATGGCTATAGAACCTAAGTTCGTACTTCGACAGGAGCTACGCCTTTTTCCTTGGTACATGGTGCAGAAGCGATACTCCCTATTGAAGTAGAAATTCCTTTACTTAGGGTCATAATGGAGACTAAGTTGGATGAAGCGGAGTGGGTACAAAATGGACTTGATCAACTGAATCTCATAGAGGAGAAGCGCATGGGCGCTGTATGTCATGGTCAGTTATATCAGCGAAGACTCAAGAAGACGTTCAATAAGAAAGTTCATCCTCGCCTATTCGAAGAAGGAGACCTAGTATTAAGGAAAGTGCTACCCATCTATAAAGATCCTCGTGGCAAATGGTCCCCAAACTATGAAGGACCATATGTTGTAAAGAGCGCCTTCTCTGGTGGAGCTTTAATGTTGATTACTATGGATGGAGCGGATTTACCACGACCGGTAAATTCCGATTTAGTCAAAAAATACTATGCCTAGAAAAAGAGGATAAGAGCCCGCTAAGTCGAAAACCCGAAAGGGCGACTTAGGCAAAAATTAGGGACTAAAAAAAATGATACTCGACAAGTCGAAAACCCTAAAGGGCGGCTAGTTGAAAAAAATGGTATATTATCCTGATGGACCAAGACTCAAAAAGAACGGTCCAGGCAAAAGTAAGGATATCCAAAAGGCACATGACTGACGGTACTTACAGGTCACGCAACGGGATTCGGAAGGGAAGGAGCAATCCAATCGTCATCTTCAGAAGCGAAGTGTCATGGTCTCGGAGACTTAGGGATATTAGTGGGTGTTTGAATTCAATAGGGACATAGATAAATTTTCTTTTCGTATTGCCATTTCTTTTCGTCTTGTAAATTCGTAGTATTTCCTCCTTATGAGGATTACTTCCCTTATGTACTATTGCCTACTTATGGGCCATCTTTTCAATAAATAAAATTTTCTTTTCTTTTCTTTCCAATTACTCCGCTTGATTACAAGATGTCGATTAATTATAGAATAATACATTGAAACATTGGGCAAAATCAAAAGCTTTAAAAAAAAAGAGAAGGTATTTTACTTAGATTTGGAAACAGTACAGGAATCATATTTCTTCAAGTTGAACACAGGGTCTACATGTTAATAGACACGATGCGATCATTATGGGAGTTTCTTCAAAGGAATAACACACATCTCCAGATAGCAAGAGCATATGACTTATTACGCTCGTCAAAGGAGTCAGGGGTTCAGGGGTTGGGAAGTTGAAATTTTACAAAAGATTTGGTTTCCATAAACACATGCACCGCATATCATAAAAGAGGCGTCAGCCCAAATAACGCATCATTCATAAAACCATACATGAATTCAAAGCATACATACTTTTAAACATGCATACATGGCATAGGGCTTGTAGCTTACGCTCAGGGTTAAAGGGGTTCAATCGGGTATTTTGCCCAGGGATATTATACACAGGGATATTGAGGTATTAATGGAGCATCTGGAACCGGTCCACACGGACGCTGAACCTATCAACTCCGCGGTCAAAATTAGGGTTCCTTTATATTTAATCACCTCCTCCTCGCGAAGATGAAGACTCACCGTCATCATCATCCCAGGTTGAAGCTGATTAAATAGGGGCAGCTGTAGTACCCCAAATTTTGACCTATAATTTGTTCATCTTGTTATAGTTTTTGGTGCTACTAAGGGGTGCCATTTGGGCTTTGGGGGTGTACTATTGTTTTTGGGCCCATTTTTGGGTTTTTGGGTTTATATGAAGTTTTTACATTCATTTAGGATTTAGACTTGATTTCGATTTTATTTTTGCTCATTTATTTTAAAATAAAGTTCTCTTTTTAAGATAAATTGTTAAGGATGGTATTAGGGGAGGTTTCATCTTAGATTTTTTTTTTTTAGATTATTGTAAGATTAATTAGGTTTTTATTCCTAGAATTTGTTCTTATACAAATTAATTAAATAATAGGTATTATTTTTTGGATCATTTTAATATTTGCTTTAAGGGCCATTAGGATTAATTGTGTTTAGAAGCTGATGTTTTATTTTTTTAGTAATTAGGACATCTAGTGATCTAGTGATTAAGGGTTTTAAGACTATTATTAATTAGGTTGTTGACCAATTATTATCAGTATTTTATAATATGGTTTAGATTATTATTTTGTTTTTTATCCTCGTTGTTCTTTTTTGGTTTTTAGTTAGGAAGCTATTTAGTATATTATTAAGATTATTATTTATTTTTGTTTTAATTTATTTTTGGGTCAAAAGGGTTGACCCACGACCATCTTCCTCTAACCCAAATCGTGCGCAAAATCTGGGGAAAACAAAATCAAAAAGACAAATTTTACAGAATCATCAAATCAAATCCGTATCTTTTTGATTGATTTTTGGAATCAAATTACAACAAAACAAACCCAAATCAAATTTACAAATCAAATCGAAAATTACATCAAAATTTGCCTAATCAAAATCTAATCTAATTGAATGTCTAAACCTAATTTTTACATATAAAACTAAAAGAGAAATTCAGATGCGGGGAGGAAAAAACCCTAAGCAAAAATCCTTGCAGCTGCGCGCTTCCACACCCATCACTCAAAGCTCAATAACATAGAGACTTAGGGTTCATCATTAGAACCATAAGCCCTCTGAGCTCGAACCCACCTGCGAACAAAGAAAAGGGAGAGGGATTAGAAGAGGAAAAACAACCAAAATATACGACCAGTGTCACTGCGGGAGAGGTAGGCATACGTAACTTTTATTTGTTGCTTTTGAATGTTGTAAATCCGCCTCTGTGTGGTGTTAATCGTTGGATTTGCGTGGGATTTGGGGGAGTTTTTGGGAATTTTTAGGGTTTAGGGTTCGTGTTTAGGGTTAGGGTTCTGTAGGGTAGGGTTAGGGTTCATCCCAGAACCCTTAGGGTTCTTGGGGTTCTTGGGTTTTTCTGGGTTTGGATGAAGAGAAGGGTTAGGGTTCATGGGTTTCTGGGATGGGGAGATTAGGGTTCATGAGGTATGAAGGTTCCGATTGAAGTTCAACCGGGAACCTGGGTTTGGACGGTGGCCGGAGGGTTTTTGGACGGTGGTCGGAGGATGAAGAGTAGAGAGAAGTGAGAGGTTTTTAGAGAGAAGGGAGAGCGTGAGAGAGAGAAGGAAAGTGAAGAAAGAGAAATAAAGTGGAAAATGGGAGGGGGACTGAAGGGAAATGGGGTCTTATACCCCTTCGGCGCGCCCTTGGATCTCTGCCAAGTGGCGTCTCTGGGACGTCCAGGATCGGTTGAATATCCAGTCAACCCAAAGATCCAGTGCGTGCGTGCTCGCCGTGAGTTCGTACTGACTCTCAATCTTGGTCATGCGTTCAGCATACCTGGGGATCAATGGATAGGGTTGGGTTTTGAGATAACCATGGGAACTCCATCCAACGGTAAGGAAGAATCAAACGGGTGGATTTCTCCCCACTATGGGCTTATTTTTTTCTTTGTTTTTTTTATTCAGAATCATTTTGTGTGATTGGGCCTAGCGCCCTAATCACTGTTGGCACCCCCCATTCTAAGCCCAGTTGCTAAGTCAATAGAAAATGTACCCCCTGGTTTTTTTTGGTGAATAATTAAATTAATTAATTAGTTTAATGGTTTAGGATTTAAGTGGGTAATTAGGATTAAAAAATATAGGATTTTAGGATATTTTTAATTAGGGTTTAAATGGGTTTTTTTTAATCATTTAATTTAGTCATTTGATTAGAATTTTATTTTAGGGTTTAAATGGGTTTTTTATAAGTAAATTAATCACTTAAATTAATTATTTGATTAGGATTTTTTTATTAAGGCATAAAATAGGGTTTTTTGGTATAATTAAGTTAATTCCTTAACTTAATTGGGATTTTAAAAATAGGGTTTTTTTTTGTATAATTAAGTTAATTCCTTAACTTAATTGGGATTTTTAAAATAGGGTTTTTTTTGTATAATTAAGTTAATTCCTTAACTTAATTGGGATTTTTAAAATAGGGTTTTTTTTGGTATAATTAAGTTAATTCCTTAACTTAATTGGGATTTTAAATTTAGGGTTTTTCGGTATAATTAAGTTAATTCCTTAACTTAATTGGGGTTTTTAATTTAGGGTTTTGGGGATAATTAAGTTAATTCCTTAACTTAATTGGGGTTTTAAATCTAGTTTTTTGTGGTAATTAAGTTAATCACTTAACCTAATTTTTAATTAAGTATTAAACCTTTTTAAGGTTTTGTTGTAATTAAGGTTTTTTTTTATGGATCAACTTAACCTTTTTTTAAAAATTACTTTTTAAAGGGAGAAATAAAAAGGGTGGTTTGGTTTTTTATATAAAGTTTGGGATGTTTATTTCTTCTTGAATTTTGGAGATTCATCTAAGGGACTTCTAGGGTTTCAAATATGGGATAGAGCTCTAATTTCCGAGAGCATAAACAAAGGAATATGGTTTTGGGATAGGGGGTAAAATAAGATTTTTTTAATAAATTATTAAACTTAATTTTCTGGTTTCTAAATAAATTAAGGGAATATTATAAATAATAAAGATAAGGATTTTTTCTGTGGGATATAAAATCAAGGGATAATGCTCTTGGTCCGAGAGCCTAAATAAGACATAGGATAAGGGATAGAGCTCTTGATATCCGAGAGCATAAATAATGGATTAGGGGATATAACTCTTGATATCTGAGAGTATAAATAAATGGATCAAGGGATAGAACTTTTGATATTCGAGAGTATAAATAAATGGATTAAGGGATAGAACTCTCCGTCCGAGAGTATAAACAATGGACAAGGGATAAAACTCCTTATCTAGGAGTATAAATAATAGATCAAGGGATAGAACTCTTTATCCAAGAGTATAAATAGTGGATTTGGTTAGGATTAGGAATGAGAATAGGATTAGGGGGTAGGAATAGGGGAGGTGAACTACGGTTACTCTGATCCTTCATACTGAAGGTACGTAGGCATAGGGTTGTAAACCCTAGCGAGTATAATTAATAAAAAAAACTTAGGTTTCCTTTGTAAATAAATCATTTAGACAAACAAACAAGCATACCCTAAAATCTAAGGAGGATCCCATTGAGTACAATGGAGGTGAGGGGTGCCTAACACCTTCCCCTCACTTAATTGACTCCCGAACCTTAGGAATCTCTGCCCTTAGGATTAGGGTTTTTAGGTTTATCATTATTTCCCTTAAAAAAATATGATGGCGACTCGAAAATTTTTAGCCGGCCGCGACATCATTGTCACCACAAAAACTCATCAACCATTATTATTAAATGTGATGTCATATTCAAAGATCATCCCATTACAATTGTGTGTGGTTTTAAGTAGAGGTGGTGAACGAGCATGTCCATCTTGTTTTTAAACTCATTCATTTTTATTATGATAATTCCTAGGGATGGCAATTTGGCCCATCCCTGGTGGGTACCCACAAAAACACCCACAACAGGTAGGGTAAAAACCCACAAAAATGGGCACGGGCTCGGGCTCGAGTAATTACCCACTTAAATAAGCGGGGATGGGCACCTTAGTACCCACCCCGCCCCATACCCGCACAATATATATTTATATATTTTAATTTATATTATTACATAAAAATAAATGTCTATCAAATTTTTAAAATACATCAATTTTAAACTACTACATATTTAATATAAGTGATATTTTATTGCATAATCCAACAATAAATTTTATTAAAAGCTTTTTTATGTTGTTAAAAACTTAAAATAATATGATATTTTATACTTGATATATTTATTTGTATAAAAAATGCGGGTAACGGGTATGGGTACGGGCACTTACATACCCATAGGGTACGGGTATGGGTGTCAATGTTGGTACCCAAGCAGGTATGGGTCCGGGTACGGGGATTTTTTCCAATTGCGGGTATGGGGACGAGTACTATAGTACCCTACCCATTGCCATCCCTAATAATTCCCCTAAAAAATGATGTATGCCACAAACATAGTGTACATAACAATAACTTGCGGTTACTACATTTTATGACACATCACTATAAAAACAAAAATGTAAATATGATTAATGTAAAACTTATATCCAATTTACAATGATACAATATCTGTTTTAGGAAGTTCAATGAGTTCTTTCCCTAATCATAAAAATTCCTATGTCCACTGAGCTTAATACCAATTACATGTCACACCGATGACATTACTTTTATGTTTGTTACAATATCATTCATTACACAAATGTCAAATCATTAAACAATATTCTATTGATCTAAAGTTAAATGCTCTAACATGTAGCCATCCAAACCAATGATTCTTTGTTCCTTGCAACCTTGTTTTTAATTATTTTGAGAACTCTGCAAAATGATCTCTTTCCACTGAGTCTGTTGATATTGTTTGAATCATGCACGAAACTTCCACGTACAAAGGATACGTGAATAATAAATTATCCAAACTTCCTTCTTCTTGAAAGCAGAAAGCATATACACTTTTCTGCATATTCATGACCACCCCCTATCTTCTTGAGTTTTATCCTAGTTGGTAGCCTATTTAACATGATTTTCCATCCAACTACTTAAGCTTTTGATGGGATTTTTGTCTTCCATACACTTTGAATAACCTTCAATGTCTATTCTTCTTGAGCGCCTTGATCTTCAGTACTCATCATTCTAGTGCAACATGATTTGATTGTGAACCTACCATCCTCACTCTGAATCCACTTAAGTTCATATTTCACATTTCTTCTAGAGTCAATATATATTCGAATTTCTTTTAGTTATTCACAATGTTCTACAATCTTTGTGTTGTATGCATGATTTTGGTATGATAATGTTCTACACCTCCATATCCTTAACTTTTTCCTCTTTGTTATCTATTACATGAAACAAATATGAGAATACTTGCCTGATGGATTGGGTCGTTGGGATCCCAACCATCTGCTACTCCATAAATGCTAAAAAGATTAAATATATCTCTAATATGGGTGAAATCATCGAGGGGGCTAACCTCATAATTGACAACAAATAACGTTCAAATAGTGAGAAGGGCAAGAAAAAACTATAATACTTGAAAGTTATGTCATTCATGGGGAAACGACATGATGAAAACTTCCCATTGATTCAATCATTTGGGTCAGCAAAATCCATACCCCATTCCTCGACCCCTCCAAATAATATTCAGGAGTGACACCTTAGATAAAGTTTATTCACAATACCCTCCAAGTGGCCTAACTCCTTATGAATGATGGAGCCAACGGGAGGAACCCATAGAGAATCATCCATGACTATATGTTCAAAGAAAAAAGAAGGATATCAATTAAAACATTACTATCAAGCCTTTCTCAATCAATTTCTCAACTATCGTGAAAAGAAACACCATAAAAGAAATGCATTTAGCGTGAAAGGGTAGAAAGAAAAAGGAATCAAGACACCAAAACCATGCAACCATAAGAAAAAAGCTTAAACTTGATCAAGAACTACCCAAACATATAAAAAAAGAACAACCTTTCCTTCTAGAGTTAAAACGTATTAGAAGACAAAACCAAATTCATGTTAAAGAAAATAAAGGCAGAAAGGAACTTACCAAAGAAAGATGTCGACAAAAATGGAGCAAATGAACCTTATTAGACGAAATTTCAAAAGAGGAAGGAAAAAAGTGAAAAGAAAAAAAATAATGACCGAATGAAGCAATATACACACCCAATAATAAAGAAAATGAAGTAGAAATTCACAAAGAGAAGACATGTCCTAAGAAGTAATGAATGACTACGTTACCCCTACAATGAAATGATTAACCTTAATGCATAGGGAATGAGAAGCCTCACACATACGCCCACTAGGGAAATGATTAAAATTCACTGTGGTAAACAACAAAGTAAAAAGAAGGAACCCAATATAGGGAAGCATATTTAAAACTCAGGGAAATAAATTCAATTTTAAAAATTTACAGAACCTGAGTAGATTGAAAAATCCTAGGCTATGCAGGTTACAAACCTTATTTCGATTACACTAAAGAAAGCTTGGGGGAAATGTTCCTACTTGGTATAAGCCTTACAAATAGCTCGTTAGCGGATAATACTATCCGATCTCGACCATAACTAATGGCCTGTGGATAAATGATCCACAAAGTCATAAAGGCCCAAGGTGAAATATTTGTGTTCAAAGTGACGTAAGAGCAATGACTTAAGAGAAAATATCACTCATCCAAAAAAATATTCAATGACCTAGCGAGAAAGTTTGGGTTATCCCTAAAGAAATCATTTAATCAGAGAAAATTGGGAGAAAGAAAGATCGTCAAATTACAAAATGAATTATATCTTGCCACTTGGCAGTATAAACAATTTGGATGGAGACTAAAGAATGAGGGCCAATAAAAAACTTAGGAGAATCCCTATAATAAAGGTCATATATGTCAAATCAGGTACACAAAAAATTCTCTTATTAATTGTATGCCTCTTATCTCTAATGATAAATGACTTGGGATTTAGAGTATGTCTTTTCCAAAATGACTCAGGGACAAGTAGGAGAACACTCTTTGAGATGCCCAAAACACGACCATCATGTGAAGAAGTGTTCTCATTGGAATGAACATTGCTCAAGTCAACAAGGTTGACCGTCAATACCTAGGACATCACACACTTATATGAAAAAATGATCATATGCACCTAGGCACAAATGATCATCTGTACTCATCATAAGTGACCACCTGTGCCTAGATGACAAACTAATCATATGTAGCTAAATGTTAAAGACCTACTGTTCTATGCTAGCACAAAAAATATTCTCAATAACCATTTCATGACAGTTGTGTCGATACAAGGAATAAATGAATAAATATTGGTATAAGTAATGAATGGATATGGTTCTGTACAAGTATTACACTTTCAACAACTCAATTCATAATGACAAAAATGATTATCAAAGATAATTGAATGGCATTTCATAATTTCATAATCATATATAAAGTACAAATCAAAATATTGAAGATTGTACATTCCAACGATTAATTACTATACAATGACTGAGTCACAACAATATTATAAATATTTTGTAAGTTTTGCAAACCATGGGTCAAATTAGTAAAAAAAAGCAAACGTGTAGCCACAAAAGTCCTATAGTGTGAGGTAAATAAATCATTACTAGGTTGTCTTAGTGGCTATTTGTAATTAGGTGTGATTATAATGAGAATCTCTCGCACGTGAGAGGAATGGATTAACCTCTAGTCAATAAGGTGAACGAATATACATTTTATGTGTGGTTATCTTTCCTATTCACTTTACTTTATACTATATTACTACTTTGTGCTTTAGAATATCAAAAGGATTTCAATTCCAACACAATTCAAACTCTCTTTTTCTTGTATTTTTTTCACCTTTAACATTTAGGGTTTGTTGGGTTGAGGATTTTTGGAGGGGGGGGGGGAGAGAGAATATTTTAAATGAAAAATGTTTTCTTCAATATTTTAGGAGAGAAAGAGATCATAATCTCTCATGTTGGGTTTGGGCTCCCTTCCTATGTGGAGAAAAACCCAAATATAATCAGCCCATTTGTATCACTTATTTAAGCAGAGAGAATCAATTTTAGGGTTGAGATAGATAGAGAAAAATAAGGATTAAAAAAGAGAGAAAAGAGGAGAGAAACTCATTCCCGTTTTTCTGCAGCTAGTCTCACTAAATCGACGATCCTCGATTTGTTAATCGTTGGATCGAGCTCAAATTTGATGGACAGGTTTGTAACACATATATCTAACTTTTGACCGTTCAAATTTTCAAAACACCGTCTGAGGTGAAAGTTATTATCTTTGCACTGAAGAAGCTGCAAATTTGGAAAAAATATTCAGCTTTTTTATTTTAATTTGTAAGCTAGTTTGTTTTGTGATTTGCGGTTGTTAGCATTAGTTTGTGAATCACTTTAAGACTCTCTTGTACCCTTAATTGATTATAGTAGAGTTATTTCTTTGGTCTGGGCCACTCGTGGTTTTTACTCTCATATTGAGGGGTTTTCCATGTTAAAAATATTGGTGTTCTTTTGTACCTTTATTTGTTTGATTTGTCGTCTTATATTTGTTGTTGATCCTCAAGGTTCCTACAAGTTTGAGAAGTTTTATATCCGCTACGTACTGGTCTATTATTGTGTCTTAATTTTCCATCAGAGTGGCATCAGAGCTCTTGGTTAAGGGCTATTTTACTTATTTGAATGATGAAGTCAAATACAAAGATGAAAATGGTATTGTTGAATGGTTCTAATTATTATTTATGGAAGGGCAAGATGAAATACTTACTATTTGTGAAAAAATTGCATTTATCGGTTTTTAGTTTTGCAAAGCCGGATTCTGTGTCTGATGAAGAATGGGAGTTTGGACATTAACATGTATGTGGTTTTATTCGACAATATGTAGAAGATAATGTTTATAATCATATTACTAATGAGACACATGCAAAAACTTTGTGGGAGAAGATATAGTCATTGTATGCTTCTAAATCAGAGAATAATAAATTGTTCTTGTTGAATAGCTTCATAAGTTTTAAGTATAAGGAGGGGACTTCTATTTCAGATCACTTGAGTGAATTTCAAGGCCTCCTTAATCAGATGTCAGGAATGAGTATCAAATTTGATGATGAACTTTTGGGACTATTTTTATTGCTATCTTTACCAGAATCTTGGGAGACATTTCAGGTTTCTATCACAAGTTCTACTCCTAGAGGTGTTGTTTCTTTGGAAACGGCTAAGGGTGGTATTCTTAATGAGAAAATGAGAAGGAAGGCACATGGTTCTTCAACTCATCCCGAGGTACTTGACACTGAAAATAGGGGGAGAAGTCATAAAAAGGAACTAAAGGGTGGTAGAGAGAATAGAAAAAGTAAGTCCAAGCCACGATACAAGAATCTGGAGTGTCATTATTGTCAGAAAACACAACACGTACATAAGTATTGCTATAAGTGGAAAAGAGATAACAAAGGCAAGAAGGGCAAGTCTAAATAAAGAGACCATGAAGATCATGATGATGATCATGTTACTACTGCTACTAGTGATGATCTTGTTATTCTCCATGGTCATGAATCTGTTAATCTTGTATCAGACGAGAACATGTGGATAGTTGACAGTGGTGCTACATTGCATGTTACACCAAGGAAGAATTTCTTCACATCTTATACTTTTGGTGATTTTGGAGTGTTGACTATGGGTAATGATGGTGTATCTAAGGTAATTAGTGTTGGTGATGTTTGCTTGCAAACCAACATGGGAATGCAATTGTTGCTTAGAGGTGTCAAACATGCTCCAGATGTCCGCTTTAATTTGATCTCTGTACAAATGCTAGATGATTGTGGTTATAAAAATCACTTTGGTTCTGGAAAGTGGAAACTCAACAAAGGTAACTTGGTTGTGGCTAGAGGGTAAAAGCTTTCTAAATTGTATTGGATAAAAGTTTTGGTTGCTAGGGACAGTGTGAGTGTTATCGACATGGAAGCATCTTTGTGGCACCTGAAGACGGCTGGTTTCTACCTGAGTGAATCGCACACTTAAGATACAACAGAGTCGCCACCGAACTTTATTTAGTCCCAAAGGACAGGGAAAATATCGATAAAACCCAAGGGGAAGAGAAACGGGAACGGGGGGTCGGTTATGCGAAAGGAAGGTATTAGCACCTAACGCATCCGTCGTACTCGACGGGAACCATTTCGCTTGCTTCTAGGCTTGGATGGGTTATCTATCTAAAGGCTTCTAGCTGAAAAAAGGAGGAGAGAGAGAGAGAGAGAAAGGGGAAAAAGAAAAGAAAGAAAGAAGGTGCTCGCGGAGGAACGAAGTCCTCGTGCCTATGTACCCTCATAGTGCAATGAGGAAGTCAGAGCGTCGTAGTTCATGGAACCAGGGGACAAAGAGAAGGAAAGGATGGAGGAAGACGGAAGAAAGGTGGAAGTGTGCTCGCCAAGACATCGCGTCTCGTGCCTACGTATCTGACATTCAAAAGAATGCAGAATCAGAGCTTCCGTAGTTCGGGGAATTGAACGGAAAAGGAAAAGGAAAAGAAAGTGGTGTCACAACCAAGAGCAAAATATAAGAGAGAAATGATGTCTAAACCAAGAGAATAAGAGATAAGAGAGAAATGGTGTCCAAACCAAGAGAATAAACGAGTAAGAGAGATCCGCTGAGGATGCAAAAGAGATGGTGTCATAACCACAAAGGGAGTGCAAAGGAACAAATAGTAGTTGTGCTGAGGTAAAGTGCAAGAGTGGTGTCGAAACCAAGAGGAAAGAGGATTAATACTCAGTGGGGAAAAGAAATTTTAACAGATAAGAATTATGATCAAACAAAGAATGGGTGTAGGACCGAGCGAAGGTCGTGACCCAAAGGACGGGTGTAGGACCGAGCAAAGGTCGTGACCCAAAGGACGGGTGTAGGACCGATCAAAGGTCGTGACCCAAAAGGACGGGTGTAGGACCGAGCAAAGGTCGTGACCCAAAGGACGGGTGTAGGACCGATCAAAGGTCGTGACCAAAAAGGACGGGTGTAGGACCGAGCAAAGGTCGTGACCCAAAGGACGGGTGTAGGACCGATCAAAGGTTGTGACCCAAAAGGACGGGTGTAGGATCGAGCAAAGGTCGTGACCCAAAGGACGGGTGTAGGACCGATCAAAGGTCGTGACCCAAAGGACGGGTGTGGGACCGAGCAAAGGTCGTGACCCAAAAGGACGGGTGTAGGACTGAGCGAAGGTCATAACCCAAAAGGACGGGTGTAGGACCGAGCGAAGGTCATGACCCAAAGGACGGGTGTAGTACCGAGCAAAGGTCGTGACCTAAAAGGACGGGTGTAGGACCGAGTAAAGGTCGTTACCTAAAGGACGGGTGTAGGACCGATCAAAGGTCGTGACCCAAAGGACGAGTGTGGGACCGAGCAAAGGTCGTGACCCAAAAGGACGGGTGTAGGACCGAGCGAAGGTCATGACCCAAAAGGACGGGTGTAGGACCGAGCGAAGGTCGTGACCCAAAGGACGGGTGTAGGACCGAGCGAAGGTCGTGACCCAAAAGGACGGGTGTAGGACCGAGCAAAGGTCGTGACCCAAAGGACGGGTGTAGGACCGAGCAAAGGTCGTGATCCAAAAGGACGGGTGTAGGACCGAGCAAAGGTCGTCACCCAAATGACGGGTGTAGGACCGAGCAAAGGTCGTGACCCAAAGGACGGGTGTAGGACCGAGGAAAGGTCGTGACCCAAAGGACGGGTGTGGGACCGAGCAAAGGTCGTGACCCAAAGGGTTTCGGTAAACTGACTGAACAAACAGTACTCAACCGAAGAAAAGGTATTTGAACCAAAAAAAAGGTTACTAACCCAAGGGTGCAAGTATTCGAACCAAGAGGAGGTTGCCAACTGCTGGGGGTTTAGTGTTTACAGACGGACTGTGACCAACCGAATGGAAAAGCGAGTGATTAACCAAGAGTCGCTGATTAACTCGAAGGGGTTCAGTATTTTAACAGACGGATTGTGGTTAACTGAAGAAAAGAGCGAGTGATTAACCAAGAGAAGGTGATTAACTCGAGAAGAACTCAGTATTAACAGACGGACTGTGATTAACTGAAGAAACGGGTGATTAACCAAGAGAAGGTGATCAACCCAAGAGAAGTCCAGTGATTAACAGATAGACTGTGATTAACTGAAGAAACGGGTGATTAACCAAGAGAAGGTGATTAACCCAAGAGAAGTCCAGTGATTAATAGATAGACTGTGATTAACTGAAGAAACGGGTGATTAACCAAGAGAAGGTGATTAACCCAAGAGAAGTCCAGTGATTAACATATAGAATGTGATTAACTGAAGAAACGGGTGATTAACCAAGAGAAGGTGATTAACCCAAGAGAAGTCCATTGATTAACAGATAGACTGTGATTAACTGAAGAAACGGGTGATTAACCAAGAGAAGATGATTAACCCAAGAGAAGTCCAGTGATTAACAGATAGACTGTGATTAATTGAAGAAACGGGTGATTAACCAAGAGAAGGTGATTAACCCAAGAGAAGCTCAGTGATTAACAGATAGACTGTGATGAACTGAGTAAGAGAGCAAAATTGGTGTTTTATCTGACAAGCAGTGGTTAAACCAACAACGGGAGAAGAATCAAGAGAATATTGCGAACTCCAGGGGATTTACAGTTTTAACAGACAGACTTTGATTAACCGCAGAAAAGAGATTGAGATTCTTCAGGGGAATCAAAAGGCAATGATTGATTACAAGAAAAAAGGAGTAGTGAAACAAAGGGAGATTGCTAGCGCAAGAATAATGATCTTAACCAAGAAGGATGGTGATTGATCAAAAGGAGAGATTGAAAGAGATAAGAGTGATCAAGGATCGAAAGAGATCGCAAAGAGCAAAGAGTGATCAAGGATCGAATCGACTGGGGAAAAGAGAATACACTACCGCCTGGAGTTAGAGATGACTAAGCCAAGCACAGGGTCATTCGTCCCCTACCTGAAGTAGTCGGACTGAGAGTAGGAATTCTCCCTTCCCATTCCTTCTCTAACACAAAGGTTGTAATGCGGAAGTTGAACCGGATGGCTCAACAGCTCCAAGTTGTATAGTGCTTCTGCGTAGAGAAACGGACAGCGAAACAACGTCAATTTGCACAGTGCTCCGATGCGAGGTGTAGCGCGAAACTCCAACTCTATGAGGGGAATTGAGAGAAAAAGCTCTAAAGGAGGCCTAAAGAGAGGGAAAGGGAAGATCGATTAATTGAAACAAAGTTTCGATCAATTAATCAAGGGAGAACTATGCTAACAACTTTCCAAAGAGAATGAAAAGTCATTAAAGCAAAAAGGAGTGAATTATTGATTATACAAGATTAAGTTTATCCATGAAGAATGAACTTAATGCAAACTGAAATAGAAGGTGCAAAACAGTGTCAAACAAATATTAGCATGTGTCATACATCAAGTGTCAAGTGATCAAGAATGATGCAAAACCTAGCATGTTCAAACAAATATCAAGAACACACCTAATTGCAAAAATTGATAAATCAAACATTGAATTAATGTAAATATGCTTCAAACAGAGGATGGTAGCATTAAAAACATCCATAAATATCAAGCATGATGATCAATGGAAGTTTGAAGGAAGAAAGCACGGCAACCACACTTGAAAATGCAAGAAAATAGCATTCTGGTACAGTGTTAACCGGTTACTCACCATGCGTTAACCGGTTACTTGCTTGAAAAACAGCGTTTTTGGTGAAAATTGAATTGAGTAACCGGTTACTCACCGGATCTTAACCGGTTAACACTGAACAGTTGTGAAAAAAAAAACAGCTTTTCAAAAGTAGTTTTCAACATTTAATCACTTATAACAACCACCACATGCTAGGGCAAGAAATTGTGCACGAAAATTACATCATGTAAGAGGAATTAAACACAAATTACAAGCATTAATCATGAAGATCAAAGATCAAGCAATTGTATGATAAATTAAACCGAAAACGATCGAAATTACAAACGTAAACGCGCGAAATTAATCGAAACAGAGAGAAAAGATAAATCTACCAACCTACAAGCCGGAGGATTGGCTTGGTAATTGTTGTAAATGAAATGTGATGAAAGTAAGTGAAGAAAACCAGAGAAAACCAGAGATTCCTCTACTTGCACTTTGAACCGTAGCGAAACCGAGCAAAATGCGATAAAAGCTCCGAAATCGAATTTGCACCGTAAGATCTTGAAGTAAACACTTGAGATGAATCCTAAAGCTCATAGAACTCTAGATACCCAAGTATAAAAGCAAGATGATGAAGATAATCAAAGAAAACCAAAAGAATCTTCAATCATGGACGAAACGTATCGAAACCGAGCAAACTTCGACGAAACTCAAAAATGCGAATTATCACCGAAGAGTCTTGATGCGATCACTTGAATTGAATCCTAAAGCTACTGAAGCTCCACAAAATTCAGTAGAATGGAATAATGATGAAGGTTAAGCTCAAGAAATGATCACTTTCAATGTGAAAAGTGATTATTCTTCAAGAATTGAGAGCTTTAGTGAGGTTTGGTGAAGAAAGTGAAGAGGAATGTGTAGAAGTTGCAGAAAAATGTAGAGGAGAACGAGAGAATAGAGAGTGAAGAAAGTGTGAATTTGTGTGAGTGATTGTGGAGGAGTTGCAAATTGGTGAAGCTTTGTTTATATCGAGTTTAGGTTTAGAGTATGAGAGCTTTGGACTTTGGTTTGGACTTAGCTTTGGGAGGTTTGGAGTTAGGGTTGGAGTTAGTTAGACTTGACTCACCGAGTCAAGGTGGTTAACTCGGTTAGTTAGAACCAACTCGGTAACAATCCCAATGTGAGCTCCAACATCCAAAGGTTCACATACTTGTAAATTAAGTAACATGGTGGGCTTAATTTAAAGTGATGCATGGGAATAAATGTAAGGGAAATGAATTGAATAACTTTGAAATGTCTAGAGAAGTCTAGAATGTTCCACACACTGCTAGAATCAAGTAGAACCAAAGTCCAAAGAGAGTGCATGGCTGATGTCCCAAAAATGCAACAGAAATTGCAAAATCTGCTTGTGTTAACCGGTTAACATAATTACAAAGAAATTGTGTTAACCGGTTAACCAGACCAAATTTTGCCCATTTTGCTTGAAAAATGATGTTGTGGTCCCGACTTCGATTTTCCATTTCTTGTATTGATGAATAGGCATAGAAACCTTCATTTTTTGCTTGTTTTGATGATGTGATGACCTCATGAGGATATGATTAATCGGGCTTGAAGACCTGAATATCCTGCAATAGGAAACACACGGAGAAAAGTGCAAATGCGTATGTTGACGATGCTAATGCACATGCTTATGAAAAAATCAAAAAAGGAGGTCAAATTTTGGGTTACGACAGCTGCCCCTATTTAATCCACTTGGACCTGAATGTACGAATTGCGCTAGCTTTTCGATGATTCGAGGTAAAAGGGGATTAAATAAAAGAGTAGCTCAAAAATTTGGCCGACGGCGGCAAAAAGAGAAGTTGAATGTTTTGAGGGTTGATAATTGCGAAGTTAGGTTGAATATCTGTTGGGAGATGAATCAGGCCAAAAGAAATGGAGTATGCTCGATGCATATGCTATGTATGCACTGATCTACATGATGCTTGACATTATGCAATGCAGGAATACAAGTTAAAGTACCGTGTCGCAAGTTTTTAGGTGCTGGACAGACCAGAAAGGTTTTGGACGGACCAAGGAATTGAAAAGGTTCTGGAAAGGTTTGCCAGACGAAAACTGGATTTTGATTGGGATGCATGTTTGAACTTGCATGGTGTAATGCTCCATGTTGATGATTATGCTATGCGTTTGAGGATGCAATGCTATGCGAAGCTGATTACTATATGCAGAATGTCAGTGATTAGGTTCTGAAGAGATGTAGAGTATGATCGGGCTTAAGTTAAGGCTTCATGTTATGCTAGATGAATAAATAAGCATGAGTGAAGCGACGTGATCAAAGCATGAGAAAGATCTATGCAATGGTTCAAGTTTTTTTTTTTGCGGGAGGCGGAAGAGTTGAGGTTAGGGTGTAAGCCCTAAAGACGTGATTCTCCGACACCTTCTTCAGGATCAGCAGTTGTTGATGCAGTATTGCTCTTGCCTCAAAACGGGGAAAGAACTTTTACCTTGGTAGTATGTCTCTGCCCCAATCTGTTGGTGGATTACCCCAATTACAAGGTAGGGAACAGTTTGTGTCATAGGATGATTCTAATTCGACTTGCCCCAGTGTATTGGAATAGTATGCTCTTGATTGACCGTCTCTTGAAGAGGTTGACTTCTTGTGCTCTTGAGGTGGTCTGCCTCGGTAGGAGCTCTGAAGTGATTTTGCCCCTGGCTGATCGATCTTTGGAGGAATGCCCCTGGCCAAATGAACATGGAGAGATTTGTCGAATCTCGTCGTGATTGACTCGGATTGACTGTATCTCGAAGTGGCTAGGCCCAATGGAGTTTTCCAGGCGTTTTGCCCCTTGAGGTGGTCACACTTTCCATTGTGGAAACTTTCTTGATGTCAAGTGCTTGTTTGTAAGTAAAAAGTGTTTGTTTTGAAAATGATAATGCTAATGCCATGCATATGTCAATTTTGAAATTCAAGCATGTTCAATAAGATTATGACATATAGTGAATGGATCACCATTTAGAATGTCATGTCAGTATCAGCACAAATGATAAGCAAATCTTTGGGAGTCAGCTTTAACACGATTTTACTGTCGTATGCTTTCGAAATAAACCCTGCTTCAATTAGGTCTTTTCAGGGTTGTAACGTGGCCTGGCTCACGGTTTAAGAAAGAAAGTATATAAGGCTCAAAAATTATTTTACCCCACCCATCCTCCTTGATGTTCTCCAGTCCTACGTTCAATTAGTTTGACACAAGCGTTCACCTTTCAAAAAGGGCTTTGAATGATGGAAGTGATGGTAGAGGAACCGACAAGGGTTTTAAAGCGGCAGTCACTCACCTTTTGTTTTTGTCACATGTGATCACGCGAACTTGTTCTCATTGAGGATTTTTCTCTTGATTCACTGTTTTGTTCTTTTTGTTTTCCCTAATTTTTGCGTAGACTGATTATTTTGAATATGCAGTCTATCGGGATGCCCTAATTTTTGCCTAAGTCATTTGCTTGTGACTTAGCGGGCTTTTTATTTATTTTTTTGTTTTTTTTTTAACAAAGTCATGTGACATGTGTTTGTTTGATTTGTTAGGGTGAGTTGTGACTGCCTCATTCCTTTGGTCAGTGAGGGATACCCATTGCGGATTTTTTATTCTTCCGACCTCTTGCGAGGGATAGGATGTGGTTGATCCTCAGAATGGGGTACTCCTCTTTTGAAATTTAAACGCATGGTCAAACTAGCTGAAGACTACCCTGCCCCTGGTTAAGATTGAGGTTTTTTTTTTGCAAAGAAAGAAACTCCTACTTCAAGGCCCAAAGGGGTTGACTAGGGATTATCTTCCTTATGACTCCGGTGTTTAGGAATGGAACCAATGCCTTACATCGTCAGTAGGGTTTTATTCAAAAGCATACAGACAATGATCCCACGTCTATTGATTTTATCATTCTCTTTTTGATTTTGCTTGATCAAGTGTGCGATATTGATAAAAAGTATGAGTGAACACGAATGAATTTATTCAAAACATGCATATTTATTTCATTATTATTATCATTCAAAAACACACAAGTTTTACAAGTGAACAATGCTTGACAAACAAAAAAGATTACAAATGGAAAAGATGTATGACATGATGATTGCCGATGTTGAGGAAGTGCTCACAGGCTTGATCAATTATTTCAAGGGATGCTTTTGCAGTCTTGATCCCTAGACAGTCAAGGGATTTTCGTTTACCCACAATTTCTTGCCTTGAACGGTTAAGTGTTTCTTGTCAATCAACTGTTAGACTTTAGCTTTGAAAGCGTTGCAATCCTCTGTCGAATGTCCAATCGACCCAGCATGATATCCGCACCGCACATTGGGATCATACCCAGGTGGGAATGGTTTTGGATGGGGCTTCAGAGCTTTGGGAAACACTAGCAAGTTCTGAACCAGATGTGGGAGAAGTTGAGTCTATGTCACTGGAATTGAATCTAGAGGAGCATTCCTTCGTTCTAGATTGTTCCGGGGCTTGCGCTGGTTCTGGCGCTCTCGGCTTAGGGCTTGCTGATTATGAGTCAGAGGAGGCTGTTGATATTGGGTTGCAGCAACATGCGAGAATGGATAGTACGGCGTAGGAGCCAGAGGTGCTTGAGGATGAATATGATGAGTAGCATATTGTGGGAATGCTTGAGTAGGGTGCATCCATCTAGAATTGACTGTATGATTAACCGTTTGACCAAAATAGACCCCATACGGAGTGTAGGGTGCCCCAGGGTAAACAAGTGGAGGTGCAACAGCAGAAGGTGCCCCAGGATAGGCCAAAGATGTTCTAGAGTTAGCAGACTGAAAACTTTGGTAGGGGTGTTGCCCAACAAGTTGAACAGCTAGAGGAATCTGCGCATGAATAGGAGGACCTCTATTCTCGGCTTCGGCAGATGTTTCAGCAATCACCGGTGTAGACTTCTGGTAAGACTTCTCTGTAAAGTAAAGCAACTTCTGATTGAAGAGCTCTTGGACTTTGTCCTCAAAGACAACACATGCTTCTGTAGAGTGCCCCACATATCCAGCATGGTATCCACAGGTGGCTTTAGGATCATGCTTAGGATGATAAGGAAACTTGGCCGGCTTGATTTCTTTATGAACAATTACCCCAACATGAATCAGAATAGGTAGTAGATGCGTGTAGGTCATGGGAATTGGATCATGATGAGGACGTCTCCTCCCTTGATTGTCGTTCCCTTTGCTGAGTTGCTTACGCTTTTGTTTCTGATTGCCTTGAGTGGTCTTCTGATTAGACAAGGGGTGAACCGGTAGATTGTTTGCATCCATATTCATGGTCTTATCCACCTTTGGTCCATTCTGGGCTTGGTCATCAATCACAACCTGATCAGAGGGGTTCATTGTCATACTATCCAGAAGTAGTTCTACAACCATGTCAACCTTGCCTTCCTTGTGCACCGTACTCTCATACCCAACCTGTTCCATGATTCTTTGGCTTTCGGCATCGGAGAATCGTTGTCTTTGGGCTGATGAAGGGAAGAAAGTGAGCTTTCTCTGGTTTGAAGGTATGCAATGCAAAGGTATGTATGCATATGTTGTTTATGCAGATGGAATGCAAATGAGACATGCAACAGCCAATGATGCAAAGGTTAGATGATGCAAAAGTTACGCATACATATGATGATGTAATAACTCAAGTTCAAAATTCGGCATACATGATGATGCAATAACATTATGCAATAGTGTAAGTCAGGGATGCAACAGCTTCTGGATAATCTGCCCATGTAGCTCTGTGTAGATGGGAAGATCTTACGCGCATGAGAGAACAAAGGTATGAAGTGGCTTGTTTTCCTGCAAAACCCATCCCCCTCATAGGTATGATCTAGACACAACAAAGTGGTCCCTAGAAAGGTCGCCCAAACCACATGACTCAGAGTGAAAACCCCCCGCCGTAGTGAATTCTCACAGGACGGAAGTATTCTCAAGCGAATCACGATCTGGGATGTGGCTCTCGTGATAACCCAACGCGCAAAACGCATGCCTCACGACTATCCACGTTCTAGCCTATGTGTATACTAGGCCCGGTGTTAGGAGCTTTCTCTCCAATAATATCTACCCATCCCAACAACAGCAGAATATATAGCAGATATCCAGAATATGCAGCATATGAATATTCAAAGCAGTAAAGAAATGCGATAAATAAACATAAAGCTAAAGCAAGCAAAATAAAGCGAGTAAAGCGCAAAATATAAACACCCAAGCAAGCTAGAAAAGCAAATGAACTAGGCGAGACCCCTCAAGGGATGAACAAGCAAGAGGTAAATCTATCCCCAGCAGAGTCGCCAGTTGAAGATGGCTGGTTTCTACCTGAGTGAATCGCACACTCAAAGATACAACAGAGTCGCCACCGAACTTTATTTAGTCCCAAAGGACAGGGAAAATATCGATAAAACCCAAGGGGAAGAGAAACGGGAACGGGGGGTCGGTTATGCGAAAGGAAGGTATTAGCACCTAACGTATCCGTCATACTCGACGGGAACCATTTCGCTTGCTTCTAGGCTTGGATGAGTTATCTATCTAAAGTCTTCTAGCTGAAAGAAGGAGGAGAGAGAGAGAAAGGGAAAAAGAAAAGAAAGAAAGAAGGTGCTCGCGGAGGAACGAAGTCCTCGTGCCTACGTATCCTCATAGTGTAATGAGGAAGTCAGAGCGCTGTAGTTCATGGAACCAAGGGACAAAGAGAAGGAAATGATGGAGGAAGATGGAAGAAAGGTGGAAGTGTGCTCGCCAAGACATCGCGTCTCGTGCCTACGTATCTGACATTCAAAAGAATGCAGAATCAGAGCTTCCGTAGTTCGGGGAACTGAACAGAAAAGGAAAAGGAAAAGAAAGTGGTGTCACAACCAAGAGCAAGAGATAAGAGAGAAATGGTGTCTAAACCAAGAGAATAAGAGATAAGAGAGAAATGGTGTCCAAACCAAGAGAATAAAGGAGTAAGAGAGATCCGCTGAGGATGCAAATAAGATGGTGTCATAACCACGAAGGGAGTGCAAAGGAACAAATCGTAATTGTGCTGAGAGTAAAGTGCAAGAGTGGTGTCGAAACCAAGAGGAAAGAGGATTAATACTCTGTGGGGAAAAGAATTTTTAACAGATAAGAATTATGATCAAACAAAGAACGGGTGTAGGACCTAGCGAAGGTCGTGACCCAAAGGACGGGTGTAGGACCGAGCAAAGGTCATGACCCAAAGGACGAGTGTAGGAGCGATCAAAGGTCGTGACCCAAAAGGACGGGTGTAGGACCGAGCAAAGGTCGTGACCCAAAGGACGAGTGTAGGACTGATTAAAGGTCGTGACCCAAAAGGACGGGTGTAGGGCCGAGCAAAGGTCGTGACCCAAAGGACGGGTGTAGGACCGATCAAAGGTCGTGACCCAAAAGGACGGGTGTGGGACCGAGTAAAGGTCGTGACCCAAAAGGACGGGTGTGGGACCGAGTAAAGGTCGTGACCCAAAAGGACGGGTGTAGGACCGAGCGAAGGTCGTGACCCAAAAGGACGGGTATAGGACCGAGCGAAGGTCGTGACCCAAAGGACGGGTGTAGGACTGAGCAAAGGTCGTGACCCAAAAGGACGGGTGTAGGACCGAGCAAAGGTCGTGACCCAAAGGACGGGTGTAGGACCGAGCAAAGGTCGTGATCCAAAAGGACGGGTGTAGGACCGAGCAAAGGTCGTGACCCAAAGGACGGGTGTAGGACCGAGCAACGGTCGTGACCCAAAGGACGAGTGTGGGACCGAGCAAAGGTCGTGACCCAAAGGGTTTCGGTAAACTGACTGAACAAATAGTACTCAACTGAAGAAAGGGTATTTGAACCAAAAAAAAGGTTACTAACCCAAGGGTGCAAGTATTCGAACCAAGAGGAGGTTGCCAACTGCTGGGGTTCGGTGTTTACTGACGGACTGTGACCAACCGAAGGGAAAAGCGAGTGATTAACCAAGAGTAGGTGATTAACTCGAAGGGGTTCAGTATTTTAACAGACGGACTGTTGTTAACTGAAGAAAAGAGCGAGTGATTAACCAAGAGAAGGTGATTAACTCGAGAAGAACTCAGTATTAACAGACGGACTGTGATTAACTGAAGAAACGACTGATTAACCAAGAGAAGGTGATTAACCCAAGAGAAGTCCAGTGATTAACAAATAGACTGTGATTAACTAAAGAAATGGGTGATTAACCAAGAGAAGGTGATTAACCCAAGAGAAGTCCAGTGATTAACAGATAGTCTGTGATTAACTGAAGAAACGAGTGATTAACCAAGAGAAGGTGATTAACCCAAGAGAAGTCCAGTGATTAACAAATAGACTGTGATTAACTGAAGAAACGGGTGATTAACCAAGAGAAGGTGATTAACCCAAGAGAAGCTCAGTGATTAACAGATAGACTGTGATGAACTGAGTAAGAGAGCAAAATTGGTGTTTTAACTGATAAGCAGTGGTTAAACCAACATCGGGAGAAGAATCAAGAGAAGATTGCGAACTCCTGGGGATTTACAGTTTTAACAGACAGATTGTGATTAACCGCAGAAAAGAGATTGAGATTCTTCAGGGGAATCAAAAGGCAATGATTAATTACAAGAAAAAAGGAGTAGTGAAACAAAGGGAGATTGCTAGCGCAAGAATAATGATCTTAACCAAGAAGGATGGTGATTGATCAAAAGGAGAGATTGAAAGAGATAAGAGTGATCAAGGATCGAAAGAGATCGCAAAGAGCAAAGAGTGATCAAGGATCGAATCGACTGGGGAAAAAAGAATACACTACCGCCTGGAGTTAGAGATGACTAAGCCAAGCACAGGGTCATTCGTCCCCTACCTGAAGTAGTCGGAATGAGAGTAGGAATTCTCCCTTCCCATTCCTTCTCTAACACAAAGGGTGTAATGCGGAAGTTGAACCAGATGGCTCAACAGCTCCAAGTTGTATAGTGCTTCTGCGTAGAGAAACGGACAGCGAAACAACGTCAATTTGCACAGTGCTCCGATGCGAGGTGTAGCGCGAAACTCCAACTCTATGAGGGGAATTGAGAGAAAAAGCTCTAAAGGAGGCCTAAAGAGAGGGAAAGGGAAGATCGATTAATCGAAACAAAGTTTCGATCAATTAATCAAGGGAGAACTATGCTAACAACTTTCCAAAGAGAATGAAAAGTCATTAAAGCAAAAAGGAGTGAATTATTGATTATACAAGATTAAGTTTATCCATGAAGAATGAACTTAATGCAAACTGAAATGGAAGGTGCAAAACACTGCCAAACAAATATTAGCATGTGTCATACATCAAGTGTCAAGTGATCAAGAATGATGCAAAAACTAGCATGTTCAAACAAATATCAAGAACACACCTAATTGCAAAAATTGATAAATCAAACATTGAATTAATGTAAATATGATTCAAACAGAGGGTGATAGCATTAAAAACATTCATAAATATCAAGCATGATGATCAATGGAAGTTAGAAGGAAGAAAGCACGACAACCACACTTGAAAATGCAAGAAAATAACATTCTGGTACAGTGTTAACCGGTTACTCACCATGCGTTAACCGGTTACTTGCTTGAAAATCAGCGTTTTTGGTGAAAATTGAACTGAGTAACCGGTTACTCACCGGGTGTTAACCGATTAACACTGAACAGTTGTGAAAAAAAACAGAAAAACAGCTTTTCAAAAGTAATTTTAAGCATTTAATCACTTATACCAACCACCACATGCTTGGGCAAAAAATTGTGCACGAAAATTACATCATGTAAGAGGAATTAAACACAAATTACAAGCATTAATCATGAAGATCAAAGATCAAGCAATTGCATGATAAATTAAACCGAAAATGATCAAAATTACAAACGTAAACGCGCGAAATTAATCGAAACAGAGAGAAAAGATAAATCTACCAACCTACAAGCCGGAGGATTGGCTTGGTAATTGTTGTAAATGAAATGTGATGAAAGTAAGTGAAGAAAACTAGAGAAAACCAGAGATTCCTCTACTTGCACTTCGAACCGTAGCGAAACCGAGCAAAATGCGATAAAAGCTCCGAAATCGAATTTGCACCGTAAGATCTTGAAGTAAACACTTGAGATGAATCCTAAAGCTCATAGAACTCTAGATACCCAAGTATAAAAGCAAGATGATGAAGATAATCAAAGAAAACCAAAGAATCTTTAATTATGGACGAAATGTATCGAAATCGAGCAAACTTCGACGAAACTCAAAAATGCGAATTATCATCGAAGAGTCTTGATGCGATCACTTGAATTGAATCCCAAAGCTACTGAAGCTCCACAAAATTCAGTAGAATGGAATAATGATGAAGGTTAAGCTCAAGAAATGATCACTTTCAATGTGAAAAGTGATTATTCTTCAAGAATTGAGAGCTTTAGTGAGGTTTAGTGAAGAAAGTGAAGAGGAATGTGTAGAAGTTGCAGAAAAATGTAGAGGAGAATGAGAGAATAGAGAGTGAAGAAAGTGTGAATTTGTGTGAGTGATTGTGGAGGAGTTGCAAATTGGTGAAGCTTTGTTTATATAGAGTTTAGGTTTGGAGTATGAGAGCTTTGGACTTTGGTTTTGACTTAGCTTTGGGAGGTTTGGAGTTAGGGTTGGAGTTAGTTAGACTTGACTCACCGAGTCAAGGTGGTTGACTCGGTTAGTTAGAACCAACTCGGTAACAATCCCAATGTGAGCTCCAACATCCAAAGGTTCACATACTTGTAAATTAAGTAACATGGTGGGCTTAATTTAAAGTGATGCATGGGAATAAATGTAAGGGAAATGAATTGAATAACTTTGAAATGTCTAGAGAAGTCTAGAATGTTCCACACACTGCTAGAATCAAGTAGAACCAAAGTCCAAAGAGAGTGCATGGCTGCTGTCCCAAAAATGCAGCAGAAATTGCAAAATCTGCCTGTGTTAACCGGTTAACATAATTACAAAGAAATTGTGTTAACCGGTTAACCAGACCAAATTTTGCCCATTTTGCTTGAAAAATGATGTTGTGGTCCCGACTTCGATTTTCCATTTCTTGTATTGATGAATAGGCATAGAAACCTTCATTTTGTGCTTGTTTTGATGATGTGATGACCTCATGAGGATATGATTAATCGAGCTTGAAGACCTGAATATCCTGCAATAGGAAACACACAGAGAAAAGTGTGAATGCGTATGTTGACGATGCTAATGCACATGCTTATGCAAAAATCAAAAAAGGAGGTCAAATTTTGGGTTACGACAGCACCGAAGACTTAGTCATATTAGTGAAAAGGGGCTGAATGTTTTGGCCAAAAAGGATGTTCTTCCTGGATTAAAGAATGTATATTTGGAGAAGTGTTCTCATTGCATGGCTGGTAAACAGACTATAGTATTTTTCAAGAGACATCCTCCCTTAAGGAAGTCAAAGTTGCTTCAATTGGTACATTCTGATGTTTGTGGTCCATTAAAGGTAAAATCCTTTAGTGGTGCACTTTATTTTGTTACCTTTATTGATGATTGCTCCAGGAAGCTATGGGTTTATGCCTTAAAGATAAAATACCAAGTTTTGAAAAAGTTCAAAGAATTTCATGCTTTGGTTGAGAGGCAAACATGCAAGAAGCTGAAATGTGTTCGTTCAGACAATGGTGGAGAGTCTTGTGGACCATTTGATTCATATTACAAGCAGCATGGTATTGCACATGAAAAGACTCCTACTAAAACTCCTCAATTGAATGGTTTAGCAGAGAGGATAAATCGAACACTAATTGAGAGAGTAAGGTGTATGCTCTCTAAAGCTAAGTTGCCCAATCATTATTGGGGTGAGGCACTTTACACGGCAGTGCATGTTCTTAATCTCACTCTTACTGTTGCTTTAAACAGTGAAGTTCCTGACAAAATTTGCTTTGGAAATAATGTCAAGTATGATCATTTGAGAGTCTTTGGTTGTAAGGTTTTTGTGCATATTCCAAAGGATGAAAGATCCAAGTTGGATGCAAAGTCAAAACAATGTATCTTCATCGGCTATGGGCAAGATGAGTTTGGCTACAGGTTGTATGATCCCGCAAGGAAGAAGCTTATTTGAAGCCGCGATATGGTGTTTATGGAAGAACAAACTATTGAAGATATTGATAAGGTAGAAAAGGCTACACCCAAGAAAGACATCAGTTTGTCTAATGTTGATCTAGTTCGGTTACCTAGTCATAATGTGGATGTTATTGGTGGTGATGATCACAATGGTGAGCCATATGATTATGTTGATGATCAACAACTTGAAGATGAGGTAAATATTCCAACTAGTGATGGTGAAAGGGAGAGTGATTTGTCACGGGATGAGAATCTTACTGAAACTCTAGAATCATCTCAAGTTCAACCTAGGAGGTCTAACAGGTAGAGACAACCTTCTACAAGGTATAATTCTCATGAGTATGTGTCCTTGACTGATGAGGGTGAACCCGAGTATTTTCAAGAGGCCATGGAAAGTGATGAAAATCAAAAGTGGATGGATGCAATGCATGATGAGATGAAATCATTGCATGATAATCACACTTATGATTTAGTGAAGCTGCCTAAAAGCAAAAGGGAATTGGAAACACAAATGGATTTATAGAGTTAAACACGAGAGCAACTATAAGTCTCCAAGATGTAAAGCCAGATTAGTGCTGAAAGGTTTTCGTCAAAGAAAAGGTGTTGATTTTAATTATATTTTCTCACCTGTTGTAAAGATGTCATCAATTAGAACCGTGTTGAGTTTGACTGCTACTCTTAATTTAGAGGTTGGGCAAATGGATGTAAAAACGACTTTCCTTCATGGTGATTTGCAAGAAGAGATCTACATGAAACAACCCGATGGTTTTCAAGTTAAAGGTAAAGAAGATCATGTGTGTAGATTGAGAAAGAGTTTATATGGGTTGAAGCAAGCTCCAAGACAGTGGTACAAGAAGTTTGAGTCTGTTATGTGTGATCAAGGATACCAGAAGACTACTTTAGATCATTGTGTCTTTGTTAGGATAACTTCATAATCCTGTTGTTATATGCTGATGATATGCTTATTGTAGGGAAAAATATTTATAACATTAACATGTTAAAGAAGCAATTAGGAGAGTCATTTGCCATGAAAGACATGGGAGTAGCTAAACAGATTCTTGGCATTAGAATCATACGTGACAGAAAAGAGAAGAAACTTTGGATGTCACAAGAAAATTATATCAAAAGAGTGCTGCAAAGGTTCAAAATGGAAATTTCTAAGGCGGTAAGCACTCCTCTCTCTACTCATTTCAAGTTGAGTTCTAATTAAAGTCCTTCAAGTGAAGATGAAGCGTTTGATATGAAACGTGTTCCATATGCGTCTGCTGTGGGTAGTTTGATGTATACAATGGTGTGTACAAGACCAGATATATCACATGTTGTTGGTACAGTCAGTAGATTTTTGTCAAATCCAGGTAGAGAGCATTAGAATGCTGTAAAATGGATTTTAAGGTATCTTCGCGGTACTACTTCCATGAGACTTTGTTTTGGAGGAGATAAGCCTACTCTAGTGGGGTACTATGACTCTTATATGGCTGGAGACATTGATTTTAAAAAGTCCATTTCGGGCTACATGATTAAATTTGTAGGGGGAATTGTTGCTTGGCAGTCCAGATTGTAAAAGTGTGTAGCACTATCTACTATAGAGGATGAATTCATTGCAATTACCGAAGCATGCAAAGAGTTACTATGGTTGAAGAATTTTTTGCAGGAGGTTGGTTTTGTTCAAGACAAATATGTGTTATTTGTTTATAGTCAAAGCATTATTCATCTTGGTAAGAATCTGACTTTTCATAATAGGTCCAAACACATTGACGTGAGATATCATTGAATATGTGATGTTTTGGCTAATATTTTGGAGTTGGCTAAAGTTCATACAGATGATAATGGTTCTGATATGATGACTAAAGCATTACCAAGAGAAATTTTGAAGCTTGTTGTAATATCGCAGGTTTGGTGATTTCCTCCACATAGTTGTGAGGGGGAGATTTGTTGGGTTTGAGCTCCTTTCCTATGTGGAGAAAGACCTAAATATGATTAGCCCATTTGTCTCACTTATTTAAGCGGAGAGGATCAATTTTAGGGTTGAGAGAGATAGAGAAAAATAAGGATTCAAAAAGAGAGAAAAGAGGAGAGAAACTCATTCTCATTTTCTGCAACCAGTCTCACTAACTCGACGATCCCTATTCGTTAACCGTTGGATTGAGCTCAAATTTGGCGGACAAGTTTGTAACACATATATCTAACTTTTGACTGTTCAAAGTTTCAAAACAATATCTGAGGTGAAAGTTATTATCTTCGCATTGAAGCTGTAAATTTGGGAAAAATTTTCAACTTTTTGATTCTTATTTGTAAGCTAGTTTGCTTTGTGATTTGCGGTTGTTAGTACTAGTTTATGAATCAATTTAAGACTCTATTGTACCCTTAATTGATTATAGTGGAGTTATTTATTTGGACTGGACGACTCGTGGTTTTTACTCTCATATTGAGGGGTTTTCCACGTTAAAAATATCGGTGTTCTTTTGTGCCTTTATTTGTTCGATTTGCCGTCTTATATTTGTTGTTGATCCTTAAGGTTCCATCAAGTTTGGAAAGTTTTATATCCGCTGCGTATTAGTCTATTATTGTGTCTTAATTTCCCATCATCTCTTAGAGTGACATCACTTTTAACTTTTCACAAAAACTTTATTATTTTCATTATAATGACTATACTTTTTTTTTCACGGGTTTTATTTTATTCTTTTTAATTTTTATTATTGTTTATTTTTTAAATTTTGATGTCACTTTTCAATTATCTTAATGTTTTTTTTTTGTAATAATTGTTTTTAAAGATTTTACTGTATTCAGTTATCTTTTAAAATAGTATATTATTATCATTACGTTTTTATAAAATATTGTATGATATTTTCTGATTGAATAGTTATATTTCGTTAATAAATTTGTGTTCGAATTATGAATGATAAATATTATTATATTTCGTTAATAATTTTGTGTTTGAATAATGAATGGTAAATATAAAGATTCTTATGATAAAATTATAAGGATATAAAAGTAAATTAGTTTTAAAATATCTCTCATTCTCTTGTGAACCAAACATATTTGTAATTTTAACTAACTTTTAATTTAAATTTGATTAAATGAATTATTTATAATATAATATATAATTTAATTTATTAACTATTTAAATTAGGGGTGTTTAAAACCGAACCAACCCAATATAAAACCGCAAATTGAACCAAACCAAATAAAAAACTACGAAAAAATTGCATTTGGTTCGGATATGTTCAGGCCATATTTTAACAAAATCGCATGGTTCAATTTGATTTGCGGTCTGTATTGTGCAAACTAAATCAAACCACATTATATTACAACCCAAATTTGACTTAAGTCACATTCAAACCAAACCTAAATCTATTATGTCTTAGCCTTATGATTATAGACAATTTTTTTCTTCCTCACACTTAGAGTTTCAGTTTCAGCATTCTCATATCTCTCTTAGCAATATAACGCCTTCTTTCCTAGATACATTTTTTTCTTTCTTCTCTAATCTTTGCTCTTTTATATTCTTTCTTTTTCCACCTTCTCATTTCCATGTCACTGTTCTTTCTTCGAATTTCGTTTTTATCTTCTCAAATATCTCCTCTCTTATACTCTCTCTTTTTCATCTCCACTAATGTATCATCTCCTCTATTTTATTTTTGTTTCATTCTAATGTTTTTGATATTTTTATGCTATTATTTTATGTTTATTATTCAACTTTTATCTAGTATGATTTTTACATTTTAGATGAGAGGGTGTTGTCCAAATATGAAGAATTTTGTTGTTATTGGTGGTGTATGAATGACTAAATACAAAATTATGTTGTCAATCTGTGTATGTATGACTCAATAAATTTTACATAAAAAACTGAATCAACCGAACCGAAACAAACCGCATTTGTTTGCTTTGATTTAGTTCGGTTTTATTTCTAAAAATCAATTGAACTAAACCAAACCACACGTTTTTTCTTGTGTGATTTGGATGATTTTTAGCGTCAAAACCGCACTGCGAACACCCGTAATTTAAATAATTTAATTCTTTTTCAACACAATTTAATTTTCAAAATATAATTCAATTAATTATATTTTGCACACCTTTAAAATAAAACTAAAGGGTTAATTATATTTGTGGTTCTTCTAAATATCTCAAATTTTGTTTTTAGTCCCTCAAAATATTTTCTTTAAAAATGATTTTTTTAAAACTTTTCATTTATACTTTTAGTTCATCCTAAAACTTAGCGACGATTTTTATAATTTAACGATAAAATTAGCGACAATTTTAACGATAACTTATTACTTGATAATTTATTACTTAACGAATGAATTAATGACGATTTTAGTAGCAAGGATAAAAAATGTACATGAAATTTTTTATTAAAACCATTCTTTAAATGAAATGATTAAAAACAAAATTAAAGTTACTACATTTAATACAAATAAGAGTATAAAAACATATTTAACCAAAAATTAAAAATATATAAAAAAAATTGCAACAAACACCTCTAAAATCAAAGAGATCCTAACCAAAGGCACCCCGAGTTTTTTCTTTTTCTTTCAGGAATGGTTTTGTGAATTTTGATTCTTCTCCAATATTTACTATGAAAAGGTTTCTTTCTTCTCCAATATTGTTCATCGCATTTTGAAAGGAAATGGCAACTCGTTCGAATTTCTACAAGAATCCCTCAATCTCTTACAACAAAAACTTAAGCCTCTCTTCCGTTCTTCAGAATCTCCATGGTTTGTTTCCCTTATCTCTTTTCTTATTCCAACCCTCTCTCACTCTCCACTCACCAATTTCATAATCTTCAGCTTACAACATCGCCACCGGCAACGTTACTTCCGACGACCAACCGCATCATGCTCCCAGTCCCAGTCCCACCGCCTCCGTCAAACGTCGCCGCCATCCCCGCCCACCGTCATCCCGTCATAATCCCCATAAGGACGAGTTTGACGATTTCCCTTCCTCTATGTCCCACTATGATTACATTCGAAAGAGAAGGTAATATCAATGTGATTGCAAAACGCAATTTTCAATGTGAATATTATTATTTTTACTTTTGTAGATTCAAAATTGATAATCAGCTGTCTTGATCAGGAAGGAAGTTGATTCTTCTAAGAACTGTGACCGCGTTGAATTAACTGAAGATGTATTGGTAATTTCAGTTACTGGTTGAAATTGAATTCATGTGATCCTAATTTTGGATGTTGCTCTTTGCTCTTTAGTCATTCCTTTTCACGTTTTGCTTTCTCTGTGCCAGGGAAACCCTAATTCTGCTGTCCCCTTGGTGGATTATGCAAGTAAGTTTTGTGATAATTTCTCTTTATCGTTAGTTTAGTGTCACAAGTGCTTATCAAAATAAGCACTTATGAATAAGCTTGCATAAGCTATTTTTGTAACCAAAGATAAAATAAATTTAAATTGTTCTTTTATATGTTATAAGTTGTTTTCATAAGCTATCTTGAAGAACTTACAAAAATAAGCTAAAAAGTATTTATAAAAAATGTCATAAGCTGTTTTGATGAACTCTCCCAAACAGTGTCACAAAACTTATGACAGGAGATAAACTCAAATAAGTTAATCCAAACATGCCCAAAGTGGTGCAGGTGAATCAAGTCTTCTATATATGCATATGAAGCTCGTGACTGATATTCTTGATTCTCTTAGTAATTTTGTTGTTAACGACTCATTTTATTTCATTTTTTTGTTTGCTCCTTTGATACTTTTTTGAGTTATTTTTAGTTTTTGGGAAGAAAATGCTTATTAGTTTTTCCTGGGATAATGAGTAGTTTCGTATGTTTATACACAGATGCTTCCTTTCTAAATTTTTTTAATGTAAATATGCTATCAGCTGACAGTCTCTGCTTCTAATAGTTTTCAATTATATTTTTCAATACTTAGGTGATGAAAGTGCTTCTTCAGAATGCGAAGAAACTCGTACTCTTCCAAATTCTGGTTTGTTTTTTAACCTGCAAGTTTAAACCTCTGCTTGCACACCTTTTGATTTTTTTTTCTTGTTTCCATTATGCTATTTATTAAGAAATATATCTATTCGTCTCGTTGAATTTGTATGCTATCTTAAGGTCACAAACAAGAATTTAATGGAGTCAAAAGCAGAAATGAGCAGCGTTTTCCTGTATCCGGAGAACCTGTTTGTCTTATATGTGGAAGATATGGTGAATATATATGCAATGAGGTAATTTGTATGATATAAATATTCACTTCAACTTTTACCTTTCAAGTTTTGTTTTGTGTAATATATTTCTTGGCTTTTGTAGACAGATGATGATGTCTGTAGCATGGAGTGCAAAAATGAACTTTTGGAAATTCTTAAACTTAACGAGGTTGAGGTACTTTTCTGTAAAAAAAATTGTAGAAGTTCTAGCCATTCTAAATCCTAAACATTCTCTTCTTCGTCTATAATATTTTTAGGGATCCTCCCATGACCAAGCTAAAGATCGCTCCTCATCTGGAATAAGGGATGCCTTACCAGTTCCCGTCTTTAGTGATGATACCTGGGATTACAATCGGCATCGCTGGTCAAAAAAGAGATCTAGTCTTTGCACATATGAATGGTATATTTCTCCATCAAACACCAGAATGTGTCTCTAGTTTTTCAAACGGCATGATAGAAATAAAGAAAATGGCTTAATATGTTACTTTTGCACACTAACTGACAATTTTGTTGTGTTTCTGGAACATATCTTTTTTCCTTGAAAGACTTTGATTCTTGTCTTGAGGAAAAAATTAGAGTGGGAATCGAGAGTGAGGAAGAGGGTCGACAGCATCTGAAACTGTGAATTTTGTTAGAATGAGTTAGTGGTTAAAGCTGTGATGAGTCTATTTATAAACTCAAGCAGTTGAGACGGCTTTAATCATCTTTAACTACTTTGACTAACATGACAGCTGTAGCTAACAGGTGAAGAATCTTAACCTATTGAGGCGTAGTCAGAGACATAATGTATAACTATATAACACTGTAAAGTGGTCCAACACCCTGAGCTGATTTCTAAGCTGAGAAAATCTTGTTGGAGATTATGAAACTTGATTGGATGTAAATCAAATATACTATTGGAGAGTGATGCTCTTGGCCAAAAGTGTGTCATATTCTGCATACTTTGATATCTTCCGGTTTTAATCAGTTAAAGCATGTTTAGCAGCAGTAGGTTCAGCTTTTGCTAGGAAAACAGTGTAATTTGCTTGGAACTCTAGACTCGGATCTGGTTTTCATAGGACAAGAAGGATCAAAAGGCAATGATGACTCTAAAGGTGATAAGGAAGAAGATGAATATTAGACAAACTCAAAGAGTAAAGGAACTGATGCGGAAGAATTAAATATAGATGAAAAAGAGTTGGATAATGGGGAAAACTAGGGTTAGGTACTGGTGAAGAGGATTGATAAATGAAAGGGTGATGATGAAAGGGAAAAATTTATAGGCGAGTAATAGTTCATTATTTGTTTAGTTAGAGAAATATTTGTATAAATAGGGGAATTATAGAGTTAGAAATGTATCTTGGTCATTGTAAAACTTGTGAATAGAGTAGTGACTCAACTGCGAAGGGGAAACCCTTGGAGGATAGGTTTTCTCCTGTTCTCTTTCACCTTTCTCAATCTTTTAATCGATATTCCCTCTGTTCATTCAATTATGCCCAGTTTTGGGAATTTTTTTTGTCAAGTAGCTTAATGGCTTAATGTCTGGAATTCACCTTTTTAAAGGTGAACAAGTGGGATGTCGTGGGTTCGAACCCGCGCCCCTGCACCCGATGTCCCTATATAGCTACCAACTGAGTTGACTTAATGAGACCGAGAATTCTTATACTAAAAGAAAGGTTCCTAGCAGGTGTAGAAATAGTAGATTTTGAAATTTTACAATAAAGACACCCAAACTGATTAATGAGGACATCTTTGGAAATACATGTTTTTACATTAGGTGATAGGGCTGTATAGCTCTTATGACTTGACGAGTAATCAACAAACAAATTGAGACTTAAACTGCGGTTTTTGTTGATTATAGGGTCTCAAGAGACAATAGCATGCACCATCAAAGATACATAGGAGTGTATAATCAGTTGTTTAATGATAAGGCTTAACAAAGAGTGACATGGTGTTAAACAGATAGACTGCTTAACAAAATGGATGGTTCCAATATTTCATTTGTAAGGATGCATGAGATAAGATTGATATTCCATTTCAACAATCTCCCTATGTTTACACTTGAATTTTCCATTATGATGACGGGTATGGGGACATATAAGTCTGAATAATTCCCAATTCGGTGAGGAACCTACTTAATAGTCTATGTTCTCAACCCCAACCCGTTGATGAACTTACTTGTATGTAGGTAGTAAGTACATACATAATGCATAAATAAAACTGAGGTGGAAAACATACAATGTAAATCAGAAGCAATTTTATTAGTATTGCATGGTATATTATTACTGATTGTGCATCGTTGTTTGACAAAAAAACACTATGAGAAAGGATGGGATGATAAGAAAGTGAAAGGCATGAAAGAGAATGAGAGAGTGTGAGAATGATGGATTTTGAGCAAATTATTTACATGATACATCAGTGGATATCTTATATGTTGTTCAAGTATACGGTGATATACACTGTAACATTGATATTTTTAAGGATGGCAAGTTCTTGCACATGTTCTAGTGCCATGCATGATTGAAAAATATGTATACTTCCCACTTTCTGATTTGGTCTATCCATGGTTATTTGGTTTTGTTTTTATTGTAGTTGGAAATGTCAAAGACCCGGGCATTTAGCTGAAGACTGTCTAGTAAAGAGCAGCACTGAGGTTTGTCATGAATACTATTTTTGCATAAAAGTTCACCTTTTTCTTTTTTGGTAATGAATTGTTTTGTAATATAGACAACAGCGGGAGGAAGTAATAGATCTAGTTCCATTCCAAAGGATCTTTTTGGATTGTATAAAAGGTTTGTCAATTTCCTTTTACTTGTCTTGGCAATTCTATGTTCCTCGTGCTCTATTTTATTTTATCATTCTCTAGCTTGTTACAAAGACAAATCCTAAATCCTTATTTGTTTACTCCGAGTTTTCTACAGTTCCTTTACCTTTTCTTTTTCATCCATTTTCTTCTTCTTGGTCAATTGATATTACCAAGTGTGCATGCTTCATTGTTGGATTATAAGGAATGTGGATGATAAGTATATGTTCTTGCAGAGAGGTCCACATGCTCGGTGCTTATTGGTGAATTTGTGTATGACCCTAGAGAAAATAATTTTTCCTGAGTGCTTCTACCCTTGAGCATAAAGGGACAGGTGTTTTAGGTAGAATGGCTTGGATATTTTCTATTTGAATTTAATTTCTGCTGTGGAAACTAACTCATATTGTTTGTAGTTGTACTACTGTTTAATGTATATTTGTATGCTTTGAATGTTCTTTATTAAATTCTGTAAAGAGAATATGTTGTTGAAAGATTGTACTTCTGTTCGATGCGGATATTGCCAAAGAAGTGAAGCAAACTCGGCAGATTTGGTTGACTTTTTTTTCTTTCCGTTTTTTCTGTGCAGATGCCACCAGCTTGGTAAAGACTTGTTAGCTGCAAACTGTAATGCATGCCACAGCACAGCGAATTTGGCCACATGCATCGATTGTAGTATTGTTCTTTGTGATGGGTAAGCTTAAAATTTTTACTCTGAAGCAGCATCTAAGATTTATGTATATTAATTCAGATGATTATTGGTGTGGAAACTATCAATGTATAATTCCAATCAGGCATAGATAATCATATTCGTAAGAATGCTGGTTGTTGATGCTATGCATCAATTAATAATAGATGTTTTAATGCCCATTCTGAAACAGTACTGCACTTTTGATTGATATGATAAGCAGTGTTTTCTGTCAAATTATTATGTGCGTATAGTTGATGTCTTTGTTGGTGTTCATTTGTAACTGGAACATAAACTAAAACACAAAAACAATGCATGGATGCAATCATAGATGTAAAAATTACTATGCATTCTGATCTTTCTGACCTCCCACAGGTGATATTTGTGTTTCTGCATTCTAATGAATTCTAATATTCCTATTATTTTCCAGGGCAGGTCACCTGGATGATCATATAAAAAAACACCCTTCCCATCAAAAATATTACTCACACAAGCTAAAACGTCTGGTGAGTTCTCTCCTTCAAATGCATTGCTTGAATAAAGGCTAATTTTTCACTTTGTTTAGATATATGAATGCATTTTAATATGAGTATCTAATATATTTGAAGTTAAACGTTGTATTAATCTTGACAATGAAATATTTCATCTGCCAACATACAACAAAAATAACAATAATTAAGTTTTTCCTTACGAGATGAGGTTGGCTTCATGGATCAGTTGACGTCGTGAAGTCCGATCATGTCTTTGCACCAAAGATAATATCATTTACTTTCTAAACCTTATATAATTTTTGGCCTATAATATGTTAAAAAAATCATGAGAGGTTAATAACTTTGGTGATGTTAGCTAGTGTAGTATAGTATAGATTTTTTGTTGTTGTGTAGAATATATTGATAAGGCTAGGTTTTTCATGTAGCCGACCCCACTCAGTGGGATAAGACTTGGTTGTTGTTGTTGTAGAATATATTAATAAAAATTTTACAATTATCAATGATCTGTTTTCATTAATTCAATTATGAATGACTAGAGATTTTAATTATATATTTTCTAAGAATTCATAATCAAACTTGTGTGTTATAAGTCGTATTACTGAACCTTCATTTAACACTGATTGGAATATATATAGCTCGCCATATCTTTCTAGGACACACATTCTGCAATCCTAAGCAGACCATATGGTTTCCTAACTGCATCATAACTATAGGGGAACTTAGTGAATTAATATCTATAGCCCACCGAGATACTGATTCGGCATAATGGAAACAGCCGCACTCGATTTAGCCATATAACTATCAACAACAGAGAATCTAGGCACAAGAACCTAATTGGATTAAATTATGCCCTCATTCTTCACAGTAACAAGCATCTACAAAATAATTGAGCTAGTATTATGAAATCTAACACCCAATGAACATAGCTAAAGCAATTATAGCTACCACCTTTTTGTGCTAACAAAAAGCCTTTCTATAGTATTTATTTTCACATAGTTTACTAGAATTCCAATTGAAATTAAGCAACTGCTAGGTTTCCTTAATCTTCTGCAACCATACATCTCCATTCCCATATGAGCAGTACCTACATATATCTTGCATAATAAGATAAATGTGTAGTCAGTTATGGGTTTTTATTTTTCAAACCATGCAGAGTCTTCGAAATCTAGTAGTAACCATCTGACCATCTATCATATCATATATGGCTACTACCATAAATTCTGGTAAATTCTAAGAGTGCATCAAAGAGATGTCATTTATACAAATAACATCCTAACAACACAAATTATGTAATGGTAAATTCTAAGAATGCATCGAAGAGATGTCATTTATACAAATAACATCCTAACAACACAAATTGTGTAAGGATTAAAGTTACATGAGGAATACAAAAGCCAATGAAAGCTATCTGCACTGTTAGAAAGTTCAAGTATCCCTTTTACTTGTAGAACTGCATTAACGAAAATATTTCTCATTTAAATGTAAAAGCATATACAACATTCTTAAGCACTATTTGTATAATGAAAATAAAGATAAATTACATAGTCAAACATTTAAAACATAAACAATTAGTGTGTGTGCGTGTGGCCTAGTGATGAAGGCTTGGGCCTTGAGAGTGTGCTCCTTTCAAAGGTCTCAGGTTCGAATCGTGCAAGGTGCATGTTGCTTATCATATATAGAGAGAGTGGGATTCTCAGTAAACAATTTTACACAAGGTATGTGGGTCATAAGACCCAAGAGATACAATTAAACAGTATCATGTATGCATATATGTGTTACTTGTAACACACCTTTGAATGGCAACCTTGATTCACCATCCTACACCTAATCAGCTCATGTCAATTTATGTTGCTGTAGGTTAAATGCTGCAAGTCAACTTGCAGGGTCACTGACATCAAAGATCTATTGGTTTGTCACTATTGCTTTGATAAAGCCTTTGAAAAGTTCTATGACATGTATACTGCAACTTGGTAGGCATCTTCAATTTCTCATATCAGTCCTCCTTGTTAGCTTAATACAGATATGTAATTTACTTGTTATGTGAAGGAAAGGAGCTGGGTTTTCAATCATATCAGGTTCTATATGCTGTGAAGACCATTTCATGTGGTAAGTATTGTCGCTACTCCTAAACAGGAAGTGTTTGGTTTCTATTTATGTAAATGTCCTGGAATTTTGATTGGCTGGACACTGGATGCTACAGTATTTACGGTGGCTGTGTTTGGTTACATGCCTAGGGATGTTTTAACCAAGTAAAATCATAATTGGTACACCAAAAATTAGTTTTTAACATGAGTGCAATTTTCTTCATAAAATAAATTTTCATTTTCTTAATGATTATATATTATTAAGCTTGTGTTTTTTATTATTTATTTAGCATCTGTTTGGCTTGAGTTTTATTTATTTTTTTAATTTTTGCACATTAATAATTTGGAAAATAGCCATTTTTTAAAACGGACAAAGTTAGTAATCAGGTTAATATTTTTTCACCCTTTACGACCTAGGGCCTCAAGCTCCTTTAACCCTTAATTCAGGTAGTTCGAACCAGTTAACTTTCCCCTCATTTTAGAAAATAGCCTTGATTTTCATTTTTATTTTCAAATATTTCTATGGGAAATGGTGAAATTGTTGAGAATAATATAAGAAGTGTGAGTTGGAGTCTCACATTGGTTATAAATGTGGAGAGTTGAGCATTTATAAGTGGGAGAACCCATACACCTAATCAACTATCACCTTAAGGTTTTGGGTGAATATGTGGCGTCTCTCTCACTTGTGTTGCTCTTGGCCCAATATTGATGCTCTCATACACCCAACAGAAATGACAATTTTATTTCATACATTTTGAACCCGTATTTGTTTCAATTTTCTGTGTTCCACTCAAATAACTTTTTTTCTGCATTGGGTCAGGCACAGGATGAATTGTTTGAATGCAGATGCAGAAGGAAGTTCATATATAGTAAAAAACAATGGACTCAGAGGCAAACCTACGCAACTTAGTGATTTCATCTTTTGATGGTTGATTCGCTTTGATCCTAAGTTTTAATCTTTTAAGTTGCTCTTCAAACGTAATTGAAGGACAATGGGGTGAAGTTCTTGCTCAGTTCCACATTCTTTGAGGATTGACAACTTAGTGGTGGAGATTTTAAATGAGGCACTGTTGAAGGTATAGATATTTCTGATATAAGAGGTTGGGCGGCTTAGTTCTTCTCATCTGTAGTCAAACGTATATATCTTGTCCAGGTTGATAAAAATTGTTCAAAGCTGTTCCATCCAAGAAGTAGAAGCTTAATTATTTCATTTGAAGTTTTCACCTGGGTTTTTGGCTCACTTGGATATGGTCTTTTTATGATCAATCCTTTTGAATTGTAACCACGCATTTGTCATGAATGGAGTATATAATTTACATCAATGTAACATTTACTCTCTACATAACTCAAGGCCAATTCAGTATATATTTAAAGTCGGTAAACGATGAATTAAATTAGTTTGAATTTACAAACTTACTATGTACTACTGCAATTTCACTATAATTGGCAGTAAAACACACTACATTTAAAGTAATCAATCACGCATTTAGTCTTTTTGAATGTTTATCTTAGCATTACATTTTAGTCCTTAAATTATGTGAAAAGATGTTAAGTTGTGCGTATGTGGCATAATAACATGACAAAAGTTAAAATAGTGAGTGAATTATCAATTTAGTTAAGGGATTAAATTGAAACTTTGTTAATAGTTAAATAATCAAATTGAAACTTTTTTATATCTAATAAGGCCCAGTTTGTTTTAGTTTTTAAAAAATAGATTTTTGTTGTTGTATTTTTTATAAATTAAAAGATAAAATTTGACATATTATAACATAAATATAAATTATTGAAGATTAGAACATAGTCAAAATTATAGTTTTTAAGTATTTTAAAAATAATTTTTATGAAAAACTATTTGAAATAAGTTCAAAATTAAGTAATTTTTTGAACTTTTGATATCCAAAAAAAGTTTTGATAAAATGACGAAGTACATAAAATAATGTTTCAAAAATAACTATCCAAACCAAATTTTAATTTGTAATTTTTATGAAAAGTTTTTTTGTAAATTTTTTTTACACCAAAATATGTTATAATATAAAAATTATTTTAAAAAAAGTCAAAACAATAAATAATTTATGATAGAACTCAGTTAAGTGTATCATTCTTTTTTTTTTTTTTTAAGCAAGGAATAAATTAAACCGAGTATTAGGGGTACTCGAACCCTAATATAAAACCGGAACTGAAACGCCGGAAGAAAAAAAGTGATTAAAAACCAAATGTAACTTAAGCAAGAAAATGCAAAGGGTCTTTGCAAAAATCAACAAAATTACATTTGGAGTGAAAAATCTTCTTGTTCAACGCCCACCTCCACATCAATAATTTAATGTTCCAAACGATATCCGCAACGACAACCTTGTTAGAAGTAATTCAAGTTCTCTGTCGAAGTCGAAGTCAAAGTCTTTATAGGTTTTTGTCGATGTCGAATTAGTTGTAGTGTTGTTAGCTGTATTCGACAGAGTCGAATATAGCTGTTAAGGAGTTAGCCGAAATGTTTGTTTTGGCTTGGGTTTTGATAGCCTATAAAAAGGGCTTTGTAATTTGTAATTATACACAGCATTTTTAACACAATAAAGTTTAGAAAGTTTTGCAAACCCTAAACTCTTTTCTTCTCTCTCCTTCTTCTTCTTCTTTCTCTTAAACATTCATCTTTCTTGGAACATAGTTCCAACAATTGGTATAACAGAGCACGGTTGCGATTCAGAGAGAATCTAATGGCAAACGGAACAACGTCCACACAATTCCCAGCGAATCTACCGGTTTTCAAAGGGGAAAACTACCAACGGTGGGTTGCACAGGTGAGGGTTATTTTCAGATTTTAAGATGTGGTTGAAATCGTGAATGATGGTGTAACTGAATTAGGGGCGAATGCGACTGATGAACAGAAAGCTGTGTACAAGGATTAATGGAAGAAAGATGGCAAAGCGTTGTTCTTGATTCACCAGTGTGTGGATCCGAATGTGTTTGAGAAAATTATTGAAGAAGAATCTGAAAAGGAGCGTGGGACAAGTTAAAGAACTTGTATGGAGGTGATGAGAAACTGAAGAGGGTTAAGCTGCAAACCTTGAGAAAGCAATACGAAATTATTCAAATGAAGGAAGATGAATCAGTTTCGGAGTTCTTTTCAAGATTGGTGATGCTGTTGAACCAGATGAAGTCTTGTGGAGAAACAATCACAGATTTGCAGAAAATTGAGAAGGTACTAAGATCTCTGACTGCAAATTTTGATTAGATTGTAGTGTCCATTGAAGAGTCCAAGAATCTTGCTGAGATGAAGGTTGAAGAGCTACAGGTTTCTTTGGAAGCTCATGAGATGAGATTGAAGCAAAGAGATTCAAAAAGAGAAAAGGTATCGGACCAAGCACTACAAGCGAAATTCACCAAGAAGTCTGGGAAGGTGAAGCAGGGAAGGAATCTTGCTAGTGATGAGAAGTCAAGCAAGAGTTCAAAGAATCATGATGATTCAATAAAGAAAGGCATGGGCAACAAGTATTCTGGGAAGAAAGTTGACATGAAAGACGTGCAGTGTTACAATTGTCAAGGTTTTGGTCACTATGCTCGAGACTGTCGAAAGAAGAAGGAAGCACGAGCAAAAGAAAGTGACAAAGCGCAGTATGCACAAGCAGAAGATAGTGATTCTGATGGTGTGCTACTAATGGCAGGTACTCAGTCAAACGCTGATGAAACAGATTTGTGGTATCTTGATTCAGGTTGCAGCAACCACATGACCGGTAACAAGAACTGGTTCACCAAGCTTGATGAATCAGTTAAGAAGGTGATAAAGTTTGCAGATGGTAGATATATCACATCAGGTGGAAGAGGAAACATATCTGTAATGAGAAGAGATGGTAGAAAAGCCAATATTACTGATGTGTTGTATGTACCTTCTATGACAAGTAACTTGATAAGTATAGGTCAATTACTTGCCAAAGGACATAATATGAAGCTAGAGAAGAACCAAATGAAGGTGTATCATGCTGATGGTAGGTTGGTACTGAAAGCACCATTGGTTGTTAACAAGACCTTTAAAGTTCAGATTAACATGATTGATCATCAATGTCTTGTGTCAACTACAGAAGAGAAAAAGAATTGGCTATGGCATCATAGATATGGGCATCTAAACTTCAGGAGTTTGGGTATGATCAATCAGAAGAAGATGGTTTATGGTTTACCTCAGGTGAAGAAACCAAATCATGTGTGTGAAGAATGCTGCAAAGCAAAGCAGGCTAGAAAAGCATTCAAGCATGACCTGCCAATTAAGTAAAAAGGAAAGTTGGAGCTTGTTCATTCTGACGTATGTGGACCTTTTGAAGTTAGGTCGAATGGTGGCAAGCATTACTTCTTAACTTTCATCGATGAATTCACCAGATATATGTGGATTTATATGATCGAAAGTAAGAGTGAAGTATTCACAAAGTTTAAGAAGTTTAAGTAGCTTGTCGAAAAGCAAAGTGGCTGCAAGCTAAAGAAACTGAGAACTGATGGTGGTGGTGAATACACCTCTCGAGAGTTTACTAGTTTTTGTGAAGAGAAAGGTATAGAGCATGAGGTTATTGCACCCTATACACCTCAACATAATGGGATAGCTGAGAGGAAGAATAGAAGTATACTGAATATGACGAGAAGTATGTTGAAGGCTAAAGAGGTGCCAAAGAGAATTTGGGCTGAAGCAGCTTCGACAGCAGTATACATTCTGAATAGATGTCCAACGAAGAAGCTAGTCGAGAAGACTCCTTATGAAGCATGGACAGGTGAGAATCCAAATGTAAGTCATCTTAGAGTTTTTGGATCAATATGTTTTAGGCATGTTCCTGAGCAATTGAGAACAAAACTAGATGATCAAAGTCAAACCATGGTGCTCATAGGTTATCATTCAACTAGTGCATATCGACTATATTCACTAGAAGATGATAAAGCTGTGATCAGTCGAGATGTTCTGGTAGATGAAAATCAAAAATGGGAGTGGAGTCATGGGTCAGTTCAACAGGAAACTGGTCGACAGATGGAAGAGATAGTTCCGACGGTATTTGAAGAAGACCGACAAACTGAGGCCACGACAATTCGAAATGAAGAACCTCCTGAGCAGAATGTCAGAAGATCAACTAGAACAAGAGCTGAGTCGACAAGGTTAACTGGATATGGGAGATTTCCAGATAATGCAATCGATACAGATGGTGACTTAATAGAAGAAGTAATGATGATGGCTGAAGCAGAACCAATTAACTTGGATGAAGCCATGAATAATTCGAATTGGTGTGATGTCATGAAGGAAGAACTCAGGGTAATCGAGAAGAACAATACCTGGGAACTTGTCGAAAAATGGTGAAATGGTGAAATGGTGAAATTGCCAAGCATAAGGCAAGACTAGTGGCAAGAGGTTTTCTGCAGAAACCTGGTATTGATTTCAACGAAGTTTATGCGCCAGTGGCTAGGTTGGAAACAATCAGGATTGTTGTTTCGACAGCAGCATATAGAGGATGGAAGATACATCAGTTGGATGTAAAATCAACATTTTTGAATGGACCTTTGGAGGAAGAAGTTTATGTCAGTCAACCACCAGGATTTGAGATCAAAAGGCATGAGTCGAAGGTGTACAGATTGAGGAAGGCTCTCTATGGATTGAAGCAAGCCCCGAGGGCTTAGAATAAAAGAATAGATAGTTTCTTAATCGAAGCAGGTTTCACAAAGTGTGTGTCTGAGCATGGAGTTTATGTAAATGATGTCGACAATGATAGTCAAATCATTTTATGCCTGTACGTCGATGATTTGCTAATTACAAATGCAAATGAAGCTGGGATAAGAAAAGTTAAGTCGAAGCTAATGCAAGAGTTCGAAATGTCCGACCTAGGGAATTTGTCATATTTCTTAGGGATGGAATTCAAAGACACAGCTGAAGGTGTGTTCTTGCACCAGAAGAAGTATGCTCAAGACATCTTGAAGAGGTTCAAGATGACTGACTGTAAAGCTGCAACAACTCCATTGGAAACAGGAGCAAAGTTGAAGAAGGTAACTGATGATGAGTTTGTAAGTTCGACACTGTACAAACAAATTATTGGATCCTTGAGGTATCTTTGCAATACAAGGCCGGACATTTGTCAGAGTGTCGGATTGTTAAGTCGATTCATGGAGAAACCCCAAGAATGTCATCTCATTGCAGTAAAGAGAGTACTGAGATACATTAAGGGCACGATTGATCATGGTGTACTGATGCCATGTCGAAATAGGTCCAAGTCGAAAGATGCGGAGGTATATGGTTACACTGATTCAGATTTCAGTGGAGATCAAGATGAGAAGAAGAGTACTGCAGGCTACATTTTCATGATAGAAGGAGCTCCAATCTCTTGGAGTTTGAGAAAACAAAGCATTGTGGCTTTGTCATCATGTGAAGCTGAGTACGTAGCTGCATCGTATGCAGCATGTCAGGCAGCATGGATATATATGTTGCTCGAAGAACTCAAGATCAAGGAACCTGGGAAGATGAAGTTGTTTGTAGACAACAAGTCAGCTATTGATCTTGCCAATCATCCTATGTGTCATGGTCGAAGTAAGCACATAGAAAGAAGGTATCATTTTCTCAGGGACCAAGTGAACAGAGGAAAACTTGATCTTGATTATTGCAAGACTGAATTTCAACTAGCCGACATACTTACCAAACCTTTGAAGAAAGTCAGATTCGACGAGTTAAAGAAGAGCATTGGGATGAGAAGTCTCGAGAACATGAATTAGGTGGTGTGTTAGAAGTAATTCAAGTTCTCTGTCGAAGTCCAAGTCAGAGTCTTTATAGGTTTTTGTCGATGTCGAATTAGTTGTAGTGTTGTTAGCTGTATTCAACAGAGTCGAATACAGCTGTTAAGGAGTTAGCCGAAATGTTTGTTTGGGTCTGGGCTTTGATAGCCTATATAAAGGGCTTTGTAATTTGTAATTACACACAACATTTTTAACACAATAAAGTTTAGAAAGTTTTGCAAACCCTAAACTCTTTTCTTCTCTCTCTCCTTCTTCTTCTTCTTTCTCTTAAACATTCATCTTTCTTGGAACATAGTTCCAACAAACCTTCTCATTATTAAAAGCTGCTCCATTCCTTAACCCCTAAATACTCCAACAAGTTGTCAACTAAATACTACCTTCACTACCCTTCCTCACCTTCTTCCTAGAGCAAAAACCAAACCACAACCTAAACTGCTCGTTCACATTTGTAACCATGCCAGAAATATCCGCTCCAACCCAATTGCTAATGTCCCTCCAAATTCTCTTGGATATATCACACAAGAAAAACAGGTGCAGTAAATTTGCACAATTTTCGTTACAAAATAAGCAAACCGATTGAGTTACCGGAATTATGCCTCTATGAAACAACGCATCCTTCAACAGTAATTTGTTAAGAAATAGTCTCCACCTAAAAGCTTTCAACCTGAACGGAATCGATAGTTTCCATAACTCTACAAAGGAAAAATTTGCGCCAGAATCCAACGGCTGTGACAGAAATTCTGCGCATAGAACTTTGTAGCCGGACCTAGCAGATTAACAGCTTGTAATGTCATGATTCCAAAATACCGAATCAGCCCTGTCTCTAACCGGCGAAACCTCCAATAGAGCATTAAAAAACGCAGCAGCAGCATCCTGCATAACTGCAGAATTCAAACCAGTCAGACCGCAATCCCCCCAAAATCATTCGTCCTCCACCCAAGCACCCATATCTGCAACAGTCGCAAAAGGCAAAGAAGACGCGGAGAAGAAGCCTAATATCATTCTTTAATTTTGATTTCCAACGAGGAAAACTAGCTTTTATGCAAAAGTGAAATTAAATTAAAAAACACAAATTCTTCACAATACACTACATTGATGTATTATATACTCTGTATGTTAAAGAGACTAGAATCCCTGCTTATATTCTTAAGATTCTACAACAATGATATCTCTGAAACATATCTATTCCACGAGTATGTTGAGCTTGCCGTAGAAGAAATTTTGAATAAGCTCCTCTCTTTGAGGAGGTGAAGTCCCATCGCAAATGTACATTGTGGCACCAAACTCAGCAAATTCCTCCACTATAGCATGACTGTTCCCTCGAGTTCCACCGGTAAATAGAGTTGTGGCTCCCTTGAGAGTCCAGGTTGATACACCTTGTATTTCACAACAGAGATATCAATGAATTAAATCAGAAATTAGTTGAATAAACAATAAGAAAATGGTTCTAATTGCATCTTTATTCAGGAACAAAAATTAGTTAGAATCAAACAAATCACAAATTAGTTGAACAAATCACAAATTATAAATTACAAATGTGTTCTACTTTTTTAACTGCATCTTTCATCGATTTCTTTGCTTCTAACAAAACATAATATCGTTCTGTCAAAAAAAACAAAACATAATATCCAAATAAAAAATGAACATTATAAATATTATAAATCAAATTTCTGACGATGAAGAGGAAAAAGTACCGGTTGGATTGAAAAATATGAGACATTTGTGACAGTGAAGTTGATTGGTTCAAAATTTTTTCTCTCTTGTGCACTATATTTTATTGATTCAACTTTTTTTTTTTACAATGATATCTAATAAAAATATATCGTTTAGCTATGTCATTTAAATTCTTTAAAAATTAGTATAATTTAACTTAGTGAAATTTATGGTTGTGATTGATTGATAGTTTAAAATTTTATTATACTGTAAGTGAATCACCAATTTTCTCATTTGATTAATAAAATAGTTTTTAAGAAACTAATAGAAAAGTTTATTAATTAAAAGTCAAAAATGAAACATTATATTAAATTAAGAGATTAAAAAATAATTTAAAGTTACATATTCATCATATGAATAGGGATGAATAGGTTCCTAGCAGAAAATCTGATTTCATCATAGAAAAAGCTGAATGAAAAATGAATGTCATATCTCTCAAATTTTGATATGTGACTTTGTTTAAACAATTAAAGAATTAAATTTGGTTTATTTTAAAATGGAGGGATAAAAATGAATTTAGAAGTAAAGTTAAAAAAGATTAAAAATAGTGTTTTGCCATAAAAGAAAAAGACTTTATAAAAGGAAAAAGTTTAAGAACTATAAAAAAACACTTGTTCGGATTTTCTAAGGTAGAAGATATTGAACGATGATTTGTAATCGAACGGTTATTATTTTAAATTTGACTTTACATAGTAAATTGATCTCAACCGCATAGTTTAGATCAAACGGCTTATACAACTTATACTAGCCAAATGTAACAGCAGGTAATTTGGATCCAAAAAACACAAGGACTACTTTTGTTCAACAAGTAAATTTCGATTCACACTGAACATTCTCGTTCTATGCCATCGCCTTGTTCCTCCATCAGGTTAGGGTTCGCAGAGATACACAAACAGGAAATAGCAAATTCGTCCAATTTCAACTCACCAACTCCGAAATCGATCCTCGTAGCCTCCAATAATATCCTTCATCCTTTGAATTTTCCAATTTGTGATTTTGTTCCCATTATTTAGGTCTGAATCGTAAAGTAATTGAAAAATGGGTGGTCACGGCGGTTTGAACATCCTCCCTCAGAAACGTTGGAATGTTTACAATTTCGATAATCGAGAAAAAGTCCGAAAAGATGAAGAAGCCGCCGCAAAAGAGGAACAGCTTAAACGCGAACAATCACGAAAACGCGACACCGAGGTCCGACTCGAGCGTCTCCGTGTCTCGCGAGGTTTGGCACCGACTATTCAGCCTCGTGAATCCGAACCAGAACCAGAACCAGAATCTAAACCCGAACCAGAAGTTGAAGCCGTAGCGGAAGCCGGTGATTTAGGTCATATTAACCTATTTGAAGGAATTAAGATTTTTGATCCGATTCGAGTACCGAAGAGAGAGTATGTTGATGAGAAAGAGGAAATGAAGAAGAAGACTAAGAAGTTGAAGTTGCCGAAAGAGCATGGAGAATCTGTTCGTGCTGTTGGTCCTGAAGATGAGAAATATAGGTTAGGTTATGGGGTTGCAGGGAAAGGGGTTCAGTTGCCTTGGTATGCTCAAAAACAGAAACATAACGATGATGAAGGTGGTGTTAATGGTGACAATAGTGGTGGTGTTAGGAAGGGTGAGAAAAGGAAGAAGACATTGGAAGAGTTGAGGGAAGAAAGGCTGAAAAGGGAGAAGAAGGAGAAGGAAAGGGAGATGGCATTGAGACACCCGAAGCAGCAAAGTCGGGTAGAGCCTTATGGTAGTAGCAGATACTACAGGTAAAATTGATTTTTTTTTCATGATACTTTTTATTTGTGTTTATGTTAAGTCCTTCATGATAGTTTTTGATGTTTGAAGTGATGAGAATTTGCAACAAATTAGGAAAATATGGAATTTTGTTTATTAATAGATGAATCTTGTATAAGGGAAGATAGGTGAATCTAATTAATTTAAGTTGTTTTGTTTTGTTTCATACAGATATTTATTGTCTATGGGCTATTGCAGAATTAATTTATGTCGGTTGTGATTCACTTTTGTTCAATATGTTTGAGTTCTTTCTTGGCTGTTATCTGAACTAGAACTTATTTGATTGTTATCAATGTTGTTAAATAGCAGAACTATGGCATAGCGGAATTTGATTAAATTGCTTTTGTAATTTGTAATCCACTATTTAGTACAAAGTGTTGTGAAATAGTCTATTGATGCGCTATAGTGTGGCTGTGCAACATAATTTGAACAAACTGCTATTTTTGCAATCCACGATTGATAGCACTTGTTATTAAGTTGTGACTTGTGAAACCTGTAACATAAAGTATGATTTATTCTGGTTCAGAGGCATCAATTATATCCAACTTTGACTTGTTAGCTTTTCTTAGTTTAATCATGTGATTATCAGTTGCACATTAACTCGGCCATTTCAAGTTCCTAGTACTCAGATTGCCAGAATAACACGAAGTAATGCTTTCCACAATACTTGGCCCTTTAAATATCTAGTTCAATATAAATCTGATTGAATCTATCTATACAACAAACAAGCCTTTTCTTATTAAGTGGGGTCAGCTACCTGGATCATCTTCCGCCATAATGTTCTATCCAGGACCATACTTTTATCCAAATCGTTAATCTCGAGATCTTTCTTAATAATTTCTCTTATAGTTTTTTTAAGTCTTCCTCTACCTCTAGCTGTTTGACTTCTCTCCATTTACCTCTAGCTGTTTGACTTCTCTCCATTTGATCTACTCTCCTTACCATAGAATTTACATGTCTTTTCTCTACATGGCCAAACCATCTAAGTCTATTTTTCCACCATCTTTTCTACTATAGGTGCAACACCAACACTCTCTTTAATATTGTCAAATTCTAATCTTATCCTTTCTAATCTTCTTACCTGTATTGACTCTGCAGTAATCAGATTTTTCTAGTAAATGGAAATTTTTCAAGTGTCTCTCAATGTGGTAATCTGTAGTTATTTGTGTTTAAGTTAGGTTCTGCAGTGTTACAGTTTTACTGCAGATTGGCAACATAACTTTTGGATGCATAATCATCTAATGATAGAATTAGAAGACAAAGAGTGGCAAATTTTTATGGATACACACATGTGGATCAAGGCAAAGCTTGTTTTCAACATGCACAAATTAAAATAAAGAAGTATAAAAGTATAAGACACTGGATTGACAACACTTGAAAATTGCTTGCTACTGATTTTTTGAATTAACAAGTGTATTGATTTATTTGTATTCATTACTTTGTTTGATGAAAGATCATATTTTATGATTTTACAGGCGATGATTGAGTCAAGGGTCCTGCACTTTGTGATCTCCCAGGATTTCTCCTTCCTCATATGAGAAACGTGCTGCCTACATTCTTGAGAAATTTATAACAAATTTATGCAAGCATTTTATCGGGACTGTCCACTGGTTCTTCGTGAATATTGTGACTTTGTGAAATGCAGGTTTGAGTGCTGGATGAATCCACTGAAGTTCATATCTGTGATATAAATCATTGTCATGTCATATGGTCAAATCAAATGCTTTGCCTAATGAGAATGAAGCGTTTAATTGTCCTGTTATTTTTGGTTTAGTGTTTCTTAAACATGTACCAGGTGAACTGATACTGAACAACGTTTTTGTCATTGCCATGTAAGAAATTATCTTTATTATATAAAAATAATAATAACAATGAATTTTATTTTAAAGAATATCCAAATGCAGTTACTTGTCGATATCAATATGCACTGGATTCTTGTTGTGGTTGGTATACATAGAAACTTACTCGAATCCCATATGCAGAAAAATTAATAAAATAAAAAATAGATAAAAATAACTTGAGAAGTACCCGGTTTTATTTATAAGAAAAAATTTATCTTTTAGACTTATTGAATAAACAATATATCTAGACAAAATATAGATCGGATATATTAGTTATATTAGTTATTGAATGAATTTAAAAAGTAAATTTTTTCTTATAAATAGGACAATGGGTAGTAATATGTTTTGGGGATAAATAATTAGCTTGCTGCCCTAGAGGTAGAGGTGGACAAAAAGTCGCAAAGCTCCATCCGACGTATGTATACAGAAAGCAAAAAAAGGAGCTTCATAGATTTTTGTTGTGGAAATTTAATTGTCTTTCTAAGATTACCATTAGTATTCTCAAACCCATATTTTTGTCTTCCATTCTAAAGTTATGAAGGTTGTGTAGACCAGAATGAAAAAAAAAAATTTATAAATGTTTGAATCCAATAGATTCATAGAAAATATTTATAAATGTTTGAATCCAATAGACTCTTAGAAGGCAAAAACATAATCATTAACGATCAGATCCATGAGTCAAAACAATGATATTAATACACACATCCAATAGATTCATAGAAAATATTTATAAATGTTTGAATCCAATAGACTCTTAGAAGGCAAAAACATAATCATTAACGATCAGATCCATGAGTCAAAACAATGAATATTAATACACACAAACCGGAAGGATAATCCCAAATTGTCAAATATTGACCCAAACTGTCGCTTGACTGAGTCAACTCTGTCAACTATTAGGTTGATTTCTCATTTCTGCAATTTCAAAACATGTTTTCTTTCTCTTCATTCCTTAAGTTTTTAAAGCATACTTTAACAATATTTACATTGACTTGAAATCGTGGTGATGTTAATTTACCCATCAACCACCTTGTTGTTCTCTTCAAATTCAACATCTATTGAACAATTTTTATCAAGTTTAATTTTCGCTTGAGCTTTGATCTTGCCACTTGCTCCCAACCACCTTTTTATGTTTCATTAGTCTAACAAACCCACGGGTATGATTCTTCAACCATGTTTGATTCCACCGGTTCTCGAATGTCTTCCCAAAGGCCCCTGTTTCTGAGTTTTGTAACCATTCAGCCACATTCAAAGTATAACACTGAAGGCTTATATAATTGTCCTTTTGAGATGGTACATTCTTACTCCTTACCTTATCACATGTCAAATGATAATCAAATGCATCTATAATCATTCCCTCGCTACTACTAGTATCCATAGTAGTAACTTGCACCTTAAAATGAGTTTTTTCTACCATAGTTTTTAAAAGCTTCATACCCATATGTTTACTCTTCTTCTCCTGATAGGACTCACTAAAAGTAATACATATGTGATTTATTAACTTCAGTCCTCCAGGTTCCATTCCCAAAAGCTCATAACCCTTCTTACTTGGATAGCCATGGAAGACATAATCCATAACGTTTCCAACAAATTGAATTGACTTGATTTGATCAATAAAAAAAGTTTAAATGATCTTCAAAATATAGTAGGTTACAGTCTTCCTACTCCGAACCTCCATAAGAGTTTAGAATTTTATTCCTGTAAATAAATATTTTTCGATTAAGTAAGTGGTTTTAGCGTCAGCCTCACCTAAGAAACTCCATGACAACTCTGAGTTCAAATACATTTTTATCCATTGTCTTTTGCAAAACTCATTAAAGTTCTATAAAACAACCTACAGGCATCCACCATGCCTTGACCTCAAATTTCATAGCTTGTTCTTTTCATGAAAACTTCACTAGTCGATGATGAATAAACAACAATATTAAAACCTTCTAAAATATATAAGCCATGTATTTTAGACCCTTTAATTATAATTATTTCACCATGTGAAATCTTCAACCGTGTGTGTGTTGAATATTAGCATGTTAGATTATATATAACTATTTTTTTTTTTGATATAGTTAGGGTAATGATATTTTAATTTATTTATATTTTACTATATATTCTCGTTGTAACCCTTAATTTAATAAGTTAAGTTAATTCATATTATTTAAAATTTAGTCTATTTCTTCTTTTATAATTTCTTAGCTTTATTATTAATTTGGTATCTATATGTTGTTTTTATCCACCTTAAACTACTTGTCAATTCCACTATCGGATTTTCAAAAGTTAAAAAATGTGTTTATTATGAATTTGATGATTGGTCTATTGAAGAAATTATCATTTTACTGAATTGTCAAATTGCTCTCAGACATGTCGTCATCCACTTTGCGTGTTTGAAAGTCGAGATTTGATTATATATGTCTTTATTTAATCCGTACACATTTGATTATAGTATTTGTCATGTATATCCTTTAATTCTTTTCTCTCTCTCTATAGTGATTTTGGTTTCTTCTTGTTTTTGCCTATCTATGTTGATTTAGATTGGTTTCATTTAGTTTCGTTTGTTTTGGATCGGTTTGGTTTATTTTAGTTTGGTTATATTTAGCTTAGTTTTGTTTGATTTGATTTAACTTTACTATGATAGTTTGGTTTTGTTTGGTTCTTATGTCGGATGGTCCCTCTCCTTGACTATTATCTCTTCCTTGTTTATTCTTCCTTGTTTATTTGTTTTATCTATATTGATTTTTATATTCGGTTACTCCTCTCTTAGTTTTTTTTATTTGGTTGTTTCTTTTTCTATTTAATTTGGTCTTGTTCTTCTCTTCTGTGATTTTTTCTCTGTTGGTTACTCTATTTGGATGATGATATTCTCTATGATGATTAATTCCTTTTGTTGTCGATTCTTTTTTGTTGGTTATGATGGTAGTGGTTTTGGTTTGATTTTTGTTTAACAAACACTCAATGTTTTATACTAATGCATTTTGAATTTGAGAGGAGTTGTTAGATAATATATAACTAATGCATTTTGAATTTGAGTGGAGATGTTTGATAATATATAACAAGTCTTTTGTTACAATTGAGTTAAGAGTAGTTTAATCTATTTATATTTTAATATATATTTTTGTTATGACTCTTATTTTAATAAATTTTATTATTTACATTATCAAAACTCTAGTATATCATTTATTAGGGAGCATCATATGAAACAATAGGTGAATGTTCTAGAACTACAAGATAGAGATACAATAGTTCTATCTAGAATTTTAAGCCTTTAAGTATATGAGTTATTTCGCTTGTATATCCAACAATTAACTCATTTATAATTGATGTAAAAATTTATTCATAATTGGTATGGATTAACCACTCACATTTAAACAGAATAATCCTCTTACATCCTGCACTTGATATAAACACCACGATTTCACTTTGGCTCTCCACAAAGCCGAACTATAATTATAATATCACTTATCGAAAAGATTTAGAAAACATAATACTATATGACTACAAGAGACAAAGACATCATCATATTTTAAACAAAAACCTTTAAAGGTCAGATAGATGGTATTTAATATTTAGATAATTCATAATCGGTATAAGACTAACTATACCATATATATGGTATCTCACATATAACTTGTATTTTAAGACTTCCATTATCTGTCTCTATAACTTAAAATAATAAAACGCATTTTATTCTTTAGGAGACCAAGTAAAAACAAACCTAAAAGTCTGCTGGTTGAATTTAGTTGCCGAAACGTGCTAAACCTGTACGGAGTTTAATCTCTTTTATTTATTTAGATCCGTGGCATATTTGTATTGGTATTGTTATTTTATTTTGAGGAGAAATGTGTTTGTAATGCCAACAAACTTTTACACAGCAAGTTAGATGAATAATTCAAACAAGATCAATTTGAACAAAAAAAAATTATCCACAATTGACTTAATCAAACTAGATCAACTTCTAATACATCAAGTTTAAAACGAGATGAGAGAAACAGAACCATATGGGTTATGGCCTCTAGAATTGAAAATGATAAACAGTCTCTTTTATACTTGGAGAACTTGACACTCCCCACGGTAAGTTTCCTAATACTATATTTTATCTTCAATTTTTCTCTGTTTTCTTCTCCCCTTCTTTTCTTGTTTGCGAGTGAAATTAAAAGTTTTTAGAAATCATGCAAACAAACAATTGTTGTAATTCTTACAATAACGAGTTTATTGTGTTTTAAGTTCAATGTTTTAATTTATTTTGTAATTTTTTTTAAGCAGTTTCAAGTTGTGGTGATAGCAGCAAATATGAGGTGTAATGGTTGTCAAGAAAGAGTTTCCAGAGTTGTATCAAAAATTACTGGTGACGTTTCCAACTTTGCTTTTGCTTTTGCTTTGTCTTTTAAGTAGTTAAAAGTTGTGGCCTTATTTGTTTAAATAACCAAAATCTGATCGTAGATTCTTTTTAAGTGGCCTAATTTATTTCCTCTTTATGTATGGGTAATAAGCTTAGAATCATTCCGCCTATCGGTATTTTTATAGATTATTGCACTAAAGTAAGGTAGACCATACAGACAATAGAATCGTGAATTTTAACTTTCTATTCTCAAGGTTCAAATACGAAATCATCTTTAATTAAGACTCGTCATCTTATTCTCGGGAGATTTGGTTAATTTGTTAAAAAAGTAAAGTTTATTTTTGAGGAATTAACTACTACGGCTTATATCTGGCCTTCTCACATATTTCTTTATTGGGTTAAATATGTTTTTAGTCTCTATAAAGTTTGAAATTTCATTTTTAGTCCTTCTTTACCTTTTGGCAACGGTTTTTACAAAAAAACCGTTGTCAAAACCAGCTAAAACCATTGCCAAAACCCAAGAGGGACTAAAAATGAAATTTCAAACTTTATAGAGACTAAAAACATATTTAACCCTTCTTTATTTTCAAAACTCCTCTCGGACTAACTAGATTAAAATATGCGAAAGAAAATTTTGATAGTTCATTATCAGTAGCATTTTAAAATTTACTGATGTGAATTTTTTATCTGTTTTTAAAAAATAAATTTAACATACCGAAATTTGGTTCTTAAAAAATCTGGTATCTCTGAAATTTTTCAGATTTTTTTAAAAATTGATAGTTCTTATTCAATAAGAAAAAAAAGTAACACTATCAAATTTATCAAAATAGGTTATAGTTTATCAAATTTTTCAAAATGAAAAAAAAATGTGACAGAAATACTCTTTAGTTTTTGAACCAAACAAAAGGGTGTTATCTGAGTGAATACTTGTCTCTCTCCTACAACACTCTATCTCTCTATCTCTAATCTTATTTTTCTATTCCTCACTATTTTTCTCATAAAAAATGTATAGTGAATTGGTACTCCATATGCTTATCATCAACAGCACAAACATTAGTATTAAAGATACGAAGATTTGTTTACTTGAAACATTAAAATACTTTTGATTGAATAAACCTGTTTTTTCTATAACTAAACCACCATTTGATATAGAGATTAGAACTTTCTCCTATTACGCCAGTTTAATTTTTGGTAAACTACCGTCTTCATGTCACAATTAAAAATGCAGGGTTGACAGAGTACACAATAGATGTGCGCAAGAATGAAGTAACCGTTAAGGGAGATTTCTTGGTAGGCTGCGACTTCCAGAATAAACCCTTTAGAAACAGCACCCTGAAGAGTGCTACCAATCAACCCAAGTCCTTGTTTGCCTGTTTAACTCAATTTGACAAACATAAATGTAACAGAAAGTAGATCCTAGCAGCTACAGGATTCAAATTATAAGGTTCAATTTGTTCTTTCTTAATAGCATATTGCAATGCAAGACCAAACTAACGGCATGGAATCAAAAGAGGCTGCCAAACTAGAATATGAGAGCGGGCACAGCACAGGAGCTACACACAATCAGAGACAAAAGCTACAGAAAGAAACAGCTAGAGAGAGCCCTGAAGATTTATGTTATTTGTGGTTGTGTTGACAACTTGATATTACCAGATAGCTAGATGAACCACAAAAGAGACAATAAACTTTTCCTCTTAAGTTACAAAAAGAATGCATGTCACCCAAAGCATGAGCCAGTTCACATTAAGAGTAACCCCTAAAGTTTTCTACTTTCAAATGTTCTCCACCCAAAAATACAAGGAATAATAAAAAAGAAAAACCAACACCTGATTAATTGATCTACTTTAACTTTCATCACAATTGCTTGAATAGTCAGGAACAAAGTAAAAATCTATGGTGAAACCAAATCGAGCAAATCCTTAGGTCTTCTTCATGAGATACCCCATGATTATGCCCAGTAAGCCGATTAATATGACAAAGATAAATGACACTCCACCCCGATTTTTGTTGCCTTCACGTTTCAGCAGCTCCTACAAGTAATGAACTTATTCGTTCAATAAGTGTTTCACGCGAATCACGTCCATAAATAATATTGAAAGAACTGGTTGATGGCAGTAGCAGAACTAGTCTCAACATAAAACAATGAAACAAAAGTATATACAGAATATGTATGGTGAATCCTAACCAGTTCCTGTCGGAGCTTGCTAATTTGTTGAATTGCAGTATTCTTTTCTTCAGTCAGCCTTGAGATAAGAGCTCTTGCCTGCAATAAAGCAAATGTAATTGGAACACAGTCGCCATACTCTATTACCTCTAAATAAAGACACTAAAAATTACAGCATGTGAACCAAAAAGAAAACAGATAACCACAATTATTTTGATTTCCATTTCATTTTTCCTGCCAACTCATTATCGATAAAAATCATAAGTCAAGTAAACCCTTGTGGATATTTAAACCATGAAACTATCCATCAGCTTTGATCTCAAAGGAAAACATAAAATGCTTCAATATGTATTGGGTCATTTAAAATGTGAGTTTTTTAATTTAAATTAATCCCCAAATTGAACTTTAATCATCGAGTCCACCCTATTTTAATAATGTAAAGATTACAAAGGGATAAAGTCCAAATAAAGAATAATTTCAAAAAGCATCTTTATAGGAACTAAAATCATGATTAGGCCAAACCACTAGACACAAGTATGGAAAAAAATTAGACCAACTTGGAGAAAGCACCTTTTAGAGTTAGGAGCAAAAAGATATCAAAGCATCTAGAGGTTATTTCACAAACCTTTTGTAGATTGAAAATATAATTATTAAATTCATAATTGGAAGTTGGACAACTATGCTTTTTCTCATGCTATGCTATGGGTACATCCAGTCATACACAACTAGAATACAGGCAGCAACTGTAACTATCATGAAAAAGTTTATAGTATCACAGTTATGCAGCACAAGAAACCTGTATACATTCTAAAGCTATATGAATTGGGTTACTAAATATTCATTATATCATTTTAAGCCCAACAAATTTCTTTTTTCTTAAAGCCGTCTCTTTGCACCAGTAATCTGCATTGACAAGAGTATCATCTATATTGCTTCATGTACACTACAATTTGCTTGGATAGTTCAAAAACAATCAAAATTCTGAATAGATTCAAATGGGGGAAAAGAAAAGTACAATTCAAAAACGGTAAGCAATGTATTGAGTTAATAACAAGGAGTTTTTGACAACAAGAAATCTCAAGACACTATTTACTACTATCATCCAAATAGAGAGAATGTGTTTGTAAAATACCAGAACCATTGGCTAAAAGATCCTTACATTAAATATTGCCAAATATTATAAGGGTATGTCATTGAATCCTTCATCTCCCCTTGTTTGAACCAAACATATCAGAAGGCATGTGTAGGAGAAATAGAAGGAAAGTAAAGGATCCCAGGCCTTTCAGTAAGTTAAAAGTTAGACAGCTACAAAGTGTTACAGAATAACTAATCAACAGTTAGTTGTGATAGTTTGCAGGGAAGAGAATTAAATGAGATGAGAGGGAGTGGAGAAGGCATTCAGTGTAATCTTTGCTGTGGGAGAGTCCTGGTTTCTGGCTGTGTTATCAAATTGCGGTGAAATGGCCGCTACGGCGGATATACATTGCGGTTTTTGGGATCGCCGCAATGGTAAATATCGGCCACAATAGCGGGTTTTTCCGCCATAATCCGCAATAACAGCGTCGCAAAGTGGCTGGTATGGCAGGATTTTGGCTCTCTGCCATGGACCGCCATCAACAACACTGGTTTCTGGAATACTGCAGGTTGCGCCATTCACACAGTTAGCTATACTAATTGGAGAAGAGGATTAAAAGGAGTACTTGTTTCTCAAATACTAAGGAAATACTAAGGGTTGTACTGTTTATAGTTAGCTGTGATATAGTAGGGGGGAGAATTAAAAAAGATGACCGGGGAGAGAGAGAACATAAAGTGTGATCATTATTATGGAAGAGTTGCAGTCTCTTGAATACTAAAGGTTGTACTGTTCGTTGTAACTTCTATCCTAGCCTAGCTCAGTTACACCCCCTGATATTGAAATCGGGTCTTGCATATTAGGAACCCAGAAATAACAGTGCACATAAATGGAAGAAAGAAAACTCAGAAATGAACAAGTGAGTAATATTAGATAATTGAAAAAATGAAGGAGGAATGAGTATTGCAACTGCTTAGAGCTAAGCTCTTTAAGAGAACAAAATGATGGCTGCCCATAACCATGTTATTGATTCTCCAAGATACCACATGACTCCATCCTCCACTCTATATAACAAACTTAACTTTTTTTCTCTCTCCATAACAAACTTCCCCCCTTCTCAAATTTCCCTCTTTGGGTGACTCTAAGAGGGCCTTGGCCAATTGAGCTTATCGGTATGTATATATGATCAAAATTGTATTTTACAGAAGTACTAACTTAATACAACTCAATCATGTAAAATATTGAGCAAGAAAGTAAGTTCTATTATATTCATTCCTACAAAATTCATGTGTATATTCAATGGTAGCAATATACAGAAGTCACTTAGTATGGCTGGTAACCACAAATCAACATGCATTATAACAAACAACAAGTACATAAAACAGATGTTGTTTTACTATACCTCTGCAGATTTGTCTTGAGCCTCAGGTCGTTCAGCAAAACCCCGTGTTACCTGAAATATCCCAAAAAGAAAAGGCATCTCAATTGATATCCTTGAAGGGAAACATGTAGGTTCATTTAAAACAAGATAAGTTAAGAACCCACTTGAGCGAAGTCGGGAGCATTGGCATTTCCATTTTCTGAAAGAGAACCTCTAGGTGACGACCCTTCCTCAGAACCTTCTGGGACTGGAGATGGTGGTTGAGGCGGAGACACATACACCACTCTCAATTTGCTCTCATCAACCACATGCCCTGCCTCCTTGTTGAACTAAGCAATCCCGATGGCACAAATCTTGTAACTTCACACATCGTAATCGTAAACAGAAATTAAACGAAAATGCAACAGCAACTAGCATGTTAATCATACCATTTCTGCAGAGATATCCTTCGCACTAACACCATCGTTTGTTTTTACACTCTGAAGAAGAAACTTATCCTTGCATTGCATATCAGCTGGAGCTTCTTTTTGCGCTTGCATGGTAACTACAAAAAAGCAAAGAAAAAACATGACCTATGTATCTATTGACAATAAAACATAAGCTAAAAAAACCTGAATAATCATAGTATGATAGTAGTACCCATAACATCGCAGGTAGATCTTGGCAAGACAATTCCAGTGTTCGGACGAACACAATACTTCTTCGGATTCGTCGTTTTCACCTAAAAACAAAATCAAAACACAAAACAATAAACACCATATTTTGAATTTTCATCGCCATAAAAAAAAACAAGTAGAAATCACGTTAACTTAGCAACACTTTTTCTACAACAAAATCAACAGATCTTACAAGAGAACTAAAACTAAAACCTACAATCAAACCGTTCTCAAAATTAAAGCGAAATTGTTGTCACCTTGAAAGCTACATAGCTATCAGTCTTGTTAGACAATTGAAGAGAACACGAGATCTGCTTCTTGAGCTCAACTGCAACAAAAAATCAAAATCAAAATCAAATTCAAAATGAACTGTTCAAATTTGAAACCCTAGAAAGAGATCGGAGGAGAGAGAAACTGACATGGGAACTTGAGTTCGAGAGGTTCGACGCTGAGGAGGTCACCGGAACTCATGACGGAGTAATTGAAGCAGAGAAAGAGGTTGAGTGAATATTCGAGAAAGTGCGGTTTGGTGTGACGGAGGGAGATCCAGATCGAGAAGAAAATAATTGAAGTTGGGTGAATGCGATTATGATTATGACAGGGATTCGGTTTTTTTCTTTTTCTTTTGGTATTCTATTTTTCTCTGAGGTGGAGAAAGTGGCAGCATCAACGTGCGTTGAAACTTATAGAAAAATAAATACAGATATCGGAAAGGTGTTCGAATTCAATATCCCACCACCAAACCAGCAATAAATATAAAGCTTTTTTAATCCTTTAATTTTATATTATTACATTCATGGAATTGGTTTGTATTTCTACCTTTTAAAATTGAATTTAATTGATATATGAATTAACATTATAAAATTATTTTATAATATCAATCAATCATTCTAATGCATTTTATCACATCAAATTATAAATTTTAAGTTAATTGTATAACAGTGTAAAATTATTTTAGTACATATCAATTAAATTATTTTAGCACATCAAACCGATTAATATATTTTTATTGAATGACACTGTATAATTATTTTAGTACATATCAATTAAATTTTTTAAAATTTCATAATTTTTTATTTTTGATTTATTTTTTAGACAATGTGATGTACAAGTAGCATGTTTTAATTAAAGTGAGATTGAATATAGAACGCTTAATACACCTTTTCCTTTGTATATTTTACTCGGGTCTAATTTGATTTTTAAATTTTCAAAAAATCCATTTTGGTCATTAATTTTTTAAAATGTATTATGTTAGTTATTTTGATTCAAATGTTAATAATTATGTCAATTTTCATTAATGCGATAAATAACGTATAACATTGATATTTAATGATAGATTTAGTGATAGAAAAAATAATATTGAAATGTTTTTTTTATTCATTAGGTTTTATGTAAAAATATAAATTTTCTTTAGATTGAAAAAAACACTTGCAAGAAGATTGAAAAGATAATTTTTTTTTTAACTTGAAAATTAAATTAAATTGATTGTATCTGATGGAAAGTTCTACTACTACCAAGAAATTAGGATTAACTCATAAAGACAATACAAAAAAATAAGAGAAGATAAAAAAAAAACTTGTTCATTCATTTTCCCTTAGATAAGAGATATCCAGCTCTTAAATACTAGGGTACAAGTACTAAAACAGCACTGGGCTAGGCCCACTTGAAGGAATACAAAATAAAAATCCAAAAGTCTAACAAGATAAGAGAGTTATTCAATAACATAATCATTCAGCCAAAAAGGCTTTTTCACTATTCTGTTGGGCCTAGTAATTTTTCTATCACTACTATTCGGCCCAATGAGAACCTTGTCCTCAAGGTTAGAGGAGGGTGTTGTGAGATCCGGCCCATTAGATGTGGAATTTGAATCATTGAACCGTTTATCATTTTGAACAAGTGGGTTGAAAGACAGTTGGCGGAGGCATGTGGAATGAGGAAAAGAGGGATTTGGTTGCTGCATGTAATATCTTTGCAGTTCCCATGATGGCCACGTGTGCGGTTGAGGTTTTGGATTGGAAAGGCAAGGAAGATCTAGAGGATGTGGAGGGACCACGTCAAGAGAGAGAGAGGGACAGATGTAAGTGGTTTAGAAGGGTTAGGGTGGCTGTAGGGTGAATTGAAATGTGTGTTGGGAAGTGGGGTAGAGTGTTGGGACGGAGAAATATTACTTTTGGCACGTGAAGGGTTGGGAAAGCGTGTTGGGGAGTTCAGAGGTGGACCCCCGGTTTGAAGAAAACGGTCACTAGAGGAAGGGAATCTGATGTTGGTCAATGGTTGGGATTTTTCCGAAATATTTTTACTTAAATCGTGCGGCTGAGATGGATTGGAAGGAAAAGTGGAGTGGTTAGTCCAATAAGTACCCTTGACTTGCGTCTCAGAAGCATTTTTGTTTCCATTCAACTCATTTTGTTCAGATTTCTTTTCTCTCCCAATTTGTACTTTGAACCCAGGTGTTTGAGTAGTTTCAAAATGAGCTTATTTGGCACTTAAAGTCTCGAAATCTTTGTCTTGTCTCAAACACCATGAGTCTCCCATGAGTGTCACATTTGAGTTTTCCTCTGTAGTTTGTGTATCTGCATGCAACTCCTCTGGAACCTGTAGAAGTTCGTTAGGAGGAACTGGTCCGTGATACAACCTGAGTTGTGAAACGTGAAAAACTGGGTGAATCCATGAGGCCGGAGGAAGTTGAAGTTCATACGCAACCTTCCTGATACGGCGGACTATGAGAAACGGGCCGAAAAAACGCTTTGACAGCTTTTGAGAAGTTCGTTTCTGGACGGATGATTGGCGGTAAGGTTGGAGACAGAGCAGAACATGGTCACCTTCTTTAAAGGTACAATCTTTCCTCTTTTTATTTGCTTGATCCTTCATTAACATTTGGCTTTTGTGAAGATTTTGTCTTAACCTTTCAAGAATGATTTGTCTATCTTATAGGGTTGTATCTACAGATGGTAAGGGTGAAAAACCCTCCGCGTAGTTTTTTAGGGCTGGAGGTTGACGACCATAGAGAGCTTCAAATGGTGTCATCTGGATGGAGGAGTGAAATGTCGTGTTGTGAGAATATTTAGCCAAATGAATATATTTGAACCACTGCCTTGGGTTTTCGCTTGTAAAACAGCGAAGGTAAGTTTCTAAACATATGTTTACGACTTCGGTTTGTCCATCTGTCTCTGGATGATAAGCGGTGCTAAATTTCAATGCAGTTCCTTGGGCTCGAAAGAGCTCCTTCCAGAAGGCGCTTAAGAAGATGGGGTCGCGATCTGAAACGATGGACCTGGGTATCCCATGTAGTCTGCAGATCTCAACAGCGAAGCGCATGGCTAAATCATTTGCAGAAAAACTCGTCGGCAGGGCTACGAAATGTACAAACTTGGAAAGCCGATCACAGACCACCCAAATCACGGTGTGGCCAAAAGATTTGGGTAAGTGGGTTATGAAATCCATCGATAAATCCTCCCAAACTTGTTTTGGAATCTCCAAGGGTTGGATTAATCCTTGTTTCTTTGTTGGCAGGTATTTATTATGTTGACAAGTGGAGCAACATTGGATGAGGTTCTTGATCTCTTTGTACATCCCAGGCCAGAGGAAAGTAGTGGCAATACGGGATAGTGTTGGCTTCAGACCCGAGTGCCCTGCATATGGGGTTGCGTGAAACTCTATGAAAATCGTATCATGGAACTGAAACTCAGCAGGTACAAAAATTCTATCTTTTTAATATAACAATCCATTCCCGAAACTGAAGTTTATTTTCATCTTGCTGTCTTGTTGCGATTTGTTGACTAGATTCTGACCATTTGAATTTTGGATGTAATGTTGCTTGAGGTCGGTGAGGAGGGATGAAACACCCGAGGAGATAGTAAGCATCAGGGAGTCTTCATCGAAATGCTTTCGACTCAGAGAGTCAGCAACCTTGTTAGAGCTTCCAGGTTTGTAAAATATCTCGAAACTAAATCCTTGTAGTTTTGCTGCCCACTTTTGTTGTTCTGCCGTTTGAATAGTTTGCACCAATAAATTTTTGAGACTTTTTTGATCGGTAAAAATGTGAAAATGTTGGCCTATGAGATACTGACGCCATTTCTTGATAGCTTATGTGATGGCATACATTTCACGAACGTAGATGGAGGATGCTTGAAGACGAGGGCAGATTTTCTTGCTGAAAAAAGCTAAGGGGTGACCATCTTGTGAAATGACTGCTCCAATGGCAACTGATGAGGCGTCCATTTCAACGACAAAGGTCTTGCTGAAGTTGGGAAGCACAAGCACAGGAGTTTCAGTCATTTTTTTCTTTAAATTTGTAAAAGCAGCATCAGCTTCTGCATTCCATGTAAAAGTTATAAAATGTAATAAATCGATGAGCGGAGCGGCGAGTGTGGCGTAGTGGCGGACAAATCTCTGGTAAAAACCTGTGAGGCCCAAAAATCCCCTGAGTTGCGTGAGTGATCGTGGCTTCGGCCAATTCAGCATTGATTGAATTTTCGTAGGATCAGGGGTAATGCCACGTGATGAAATAAAATGACCTAGATAATCAACCCCAGGTACTGCAAAAATGCATTTAGAAAGTTTCGCAACGAATTTATGAGATGCAAGCAAATCTAAAATCAATGTTAAATGGCGCAAATGATCAGAATAACAGTTGTTGTAAATAAGAATGTCATAAAAAAAAAGAACAACCCGTCGCAAATAGGGACGTAATAGGTCATTCATCGCCGATTGAAAAGTACTAGGAGCATTTGTTAAGTCAAAAGGCATTACTAAAAACTCGTAGTGTCCATCAAAGGTTCTGAAAGTCGTTTTGTAAGTGTCTTCTGGTATGACCCTAATTTGATGGTAGCCCGACCGAAGGTCGATCTTTGTAAACAAAGTAGCAGAACCTAGCTCATCAAATAGTTCATCTATGGTAGGTATTGGGAAACGGTCTCGGATAGTGACAGCGTTTAGGGCACGATAATCCACACAAAAGTGTCATGAACCATCTTTTTTTCGAACAAGAAGAACTGGGGATGAGAAAGGGCTGGTGCTGGGTTTAATTATGCCATCTGAAAGTATTTCTTGAATGATTCTGGTCATGGCTTCCTTTTGGGAATGAGGGTAGCGATAAGGTTTAACGTTGACTAGTGGAGTGTTTGGGTTGAGAGGGATGTGAGGATCGTGTGGTCTAGAGGGCGGTAAACCATGTGGTTCTTGGAAAATAGTTGGGTAAGAGTTAATGAGGGTTTATATCTCTTGAGGAGTGGAAGTTTGGGTGGTTTTGGGCAGAGTGGGGTGATCAGATGTGGGCTGATATAACAATAAGTGGATAGAGGCAATGGAATCAGTGTGGACTAGATGACGGATTTGAGTGAAAGTCGATGGAGATGGTGTAGGATTGGTATCGCCAAATATAGTGATCTGTTTGTTTTCATAAGTGAAGGAAATCTTAGGAATTGAGAAGTCTGCCATAAGAGGTCCGAGCGTTCTCAGTCATTCCATCCCTAACACAACATCAGCCCCTTCAATTAGGATTAAGTATAAAGGAATAAAAAATAGGTGTGATTGAAGGGTGATAGGGACGTTAGGACATAGGCCTGAACATTGTAATTTTGAGCCATTTCCCACCATGACGGAAAAGTTGGGAATATCTTGGCATGGAAGTTGCAAATGGTGGGCAAGGCGTGGTTGGAGAATATTATGAGTATTGCCCGTATCAATGAGGACGAACACATTAAGGCCATCAAGCATTCCTTTGAATTTCATAGTTTTGGGAGAGAATTCACCACTCACAGCCTGTGGGAGAGTTGAAAATAAGTTTTAGTAGGTTCATGGGGTTCTTGCATTGTGGTTTCCTTTTCCACAAAATCTGAAATTTCACTATGTTCTAGGGGAACCGCAACTGAGGAGTCATCCTCTACCATTAGCAAAAGAAATTTTCCAGCTGCACATTTATGGCCAGGAATGAATTTTTCGTCACAATTAAAACATAGGCCCTGAGCTCTCCGTTCAGCTTGTTGGGCTGGAGTGATTCTTCGAATAGGGAAACGGTTGGTTGATGGGTGAGTTGCCGGAGTGGATATAGGTTTTGGTGGTGGAGTTATGGTAGAAACAATGGTTGCTGGTTTTAGAGTGGTTGATTGGGAAAGTGGGTTTTGATGGGTGTGTAAGGGGTTTTAAACTTAGGCTTTGAATCTTTGATTTTGCCCTCAATGAGCTTGGACAGACCAATAGCATGAGAAATTAATTGAGGTTTTTGGACAGCAAGTTCATTTTGTATTTCAGGAATTAATCCAGAAATAAAACAGTTTAGGATTACATCTGGTGGTAACCCAATAACGCGATTACCTAGCTTCTCAAAATTTGTTTGATATTCGGTAACTGAACCTTGCTGCCTTAGTTTAAAAAGTTGTGCTTGATGATTTTCATATGTAGATGGTCCGAAACGCAACTCTAACACTTTTGCAAATGAATTCCAATCTGATAATTCATTACTTTAAAACATCCACTTATACCAACCAAGTGCACCACCTTTCATATAAAAGGCTACCAATGAAATACGATTCTCATAAGCAATATTGTAAAAAGCAAAAAATTGTTCAGCTTGGAATAACCACTCCAACACATCACTACCATCAAAATGGCTAAGTTCAATCTTGGGTTGTCTAAAATTCAGGTTTTGAGTTGTGTTAGGTTGTTGTGAGTGAAGGTAAGTAGGGATTTGATGGATGGGGTTAGAATATGGGAAAGGTGGGTAAAGGGTGGTTAGATGATGGTGTTGTATTGTGGGAAAGTAGAATAATTTTGTTGTTGTGTGAGAAAGGGTGGAGGTTGTGTGTATTGTGGCGGAAATGGGTTAGTGAAAGTTTGAGAAAGAGGTTGAAATGCATAATTAGAGAAAGAATGGATGGTGAAGGCCTAGTAAAAGATGGGGGTGGCGGTGGTGGTGGTGGTGTATAAAGTTGAGTTGAACTTAGGGTTGAGTTGATTTAAGAGATAAAACTTGTTAAGGGAATAAAGGAGTTACTTATGGTAGATCTGGTTGTGGAGATAAGAGTGGATCTTGGTGTTGAGATTGGGGCAGATCTGGGTATAGCAGCAGCAGCAACATTCATGGCAGAAAATTGTTGAGTCATGAGGGCTGTTAGAGCTGCAAAATTGTTGTTCATGGTTGTCTCCAAGTTGCTGTGGTTTGTGTGGATTTGACCAAGTTGTAATGCAACAACTTGATTATTAGCTTCTATGGAGGATTCAAGGTTTTCATGGGTATTTATGAAATTTTCAATACGCTGATTTATGGCTTGGAGTGTCTCATTTAGGTCTTTGGGTGTGGGATTTGTAAGTTTAGGAGGCATTGAGGAAGAAGATGAAAGCGCCAAATGTTGGAAAGTTATACTACTACCAAGAAATTAGGATTAACTCATAAAGACAATACAACAAAATAAGAGAAGATAAAAAAACTTGTTCATTCATTTTCCCTTAGATAAGAGATGTTCAGCTCTTAAATACTAGAGTACAAGTACTAATACAGCACTGGGCTAGGCCCACTTGAAGGAATACAAAATAAAAATCCAAAAGTCTAACAAGATAAGAGAGTTATTCAATAACATAATCATTCAGCCAAAAAGGCTTCTTCACTATTCTGTTGGGCCTAGTAATTTTTCTATCAGTATCATTCTAAATTTAGAGACAAGCGAAATTCATCTTCTTTATTAGACACACTAATTATTCGATAAAATACTTCAAATCATATAGATGGATATCAGTGTAATAGCTGCAACAATATAAATAGATTGCAATGAATTATAAATCTTAATGGAAGGGGTGTTAAAAAATATTTTAACAATAATTGAGTTTTTTCCTTAACTTAACTTTAAATATTTTTAACAATGGCCATTTTTTAACAATGGTCATTTTCCATCTTCAGTGTATAGTTAAGGGACAATAAGTTATTGTATACAAATCATAAATATGGGTTGACAAAAGGTTTCTTCTTTCAACTGTTTTTGTATCACTGTTTTTTTTAATAACATAGTAAGTAGTTTTGGATCATGTATTTCCCTGATGTGATTTAAGTTTATAATGCTAGCTGAATATTTACATTATTAAATATGGTTATGGGTCGTGTGTAAGGCCCAAAAAAGGCACAAAGGCCTAATACGAGTCAAACATAAAACAAGGGAATAGAGACATGAACGTTGTTTCTTAGACTATTCAAATGAACGTAGTCGTGAAGTATATTCTCACTGTCTAAATTCATCTAACGGTCGACCACATTTCACGCTCATGCTTACATTCAGTTGCTAACTAACTTTTCTATTTAAAGGGATGATCGTGTCATTTCTCAAGTATTGAATCTCTTCCTCATTCAAACTATATTTTTATTTTCCTACCGACTTGAGCGTTGGAGTGTCAACCTTGTAAGTCAACCCATATATCCACTACATTAGAGTTGGAGTGTTAACCTTGTAAGTCAACCCATATATCCACTACATTAGAGCCTCGAACCACTGCAGCGTCACACCAGTTCAACCTCTTTGATCATCGTTTAGTTTCAGAGTAGAACATTGGCGCCTATTGTGGAAATTGACATTGGATTTCTAAGATTTCCACGATTTAACTGAATAAGATCCAAATTTGCTTCAACTAAAGCACAAATCTCAGTCTCTAAGTTAATTTCATCAAATTCCTTTCACCAAATTCTTATGAGGATGGCACAGTCGAAAGCAACTCATTCCTCATCTCAACGGCAAGCAACTACAGTCGTCGAAGCGGCTAATAATCCTTTTCCTCCTCCTCCTCAGAGGACGAGCGGCCAAGTTGTTGTGACTACTCCTTTCGTTATCCCATTTTTGAACTTTGTTCAGTTATACGCATGAATATGAAACTCTCAACTTCCTATATTCTTTGAAAGCGTTCCATAGTTCCACTTAGGTGAACCTTCGTCCAGACCTACATTACCACCTACTATAACCGAACATGAGGCACTCCCCGATTTTCAGATCTTGCAAACTAATCTTGGCCCTCAAGGAGCTCATGAATTATTGAACAACATGTATCAGAAGGTCCAGCAACAAAATTCTTAGGCCTTTGTTCAAAGGTTAACTTGAAATGAAGAACACTACAAGAAAATTAAAGTTTTACGACACATAGATCACGATGGTTACTCTGTAATGACCCTTATCCTTCACTCTTGACGGTTGCCACGACCCTTTTGGGCGACTGCCATTTTACTTTAAAAAAATAATAATATAAAAGTCACGACAGTTGGTACGTAACTGTCCTCTTTCTCAAGCCGCGACATTTGCCGCAGTTGACGACCCCCAAATACTTCAAACAACCGCTTCTCACACGCGCCCAATTGAAAAATACTAAAGTTCGCGACGGTGACCTAACCTGCCGCCCCCTAATTCTATCTCCCACGAAAACACTATGACAGGAAACATTTTTATGATCGCTGATCTGTTCAAATTTACAAAAATTGTCTATATTTTAGACTCTGTTGAGGAGATTTTATGGTGAACTTAGTGTCATAGTTGTTGAAGCAGGCCTTTAAATGTTATGGTATTTTGAAGTTTCTTTGTACGTCTTTAAAATCTTGTGAAGGTTGAGATATAGTAGTTATTTAGAAGTTTCTTTTGCTGAGATGAGGAATGTTGTGTTCACAAAGCCTCATGAGTGCTTATGTTTTCGTGAGATAGGGAATGTTGTGTTCACAAAGCCTCGTGAGTGCTTATGTTGTACATGAAATTCAGAAGACCAAGTTTTATTGGAAGGTTTAGACTGCATTAGATTAGATATGTTAGTTCAGTTTTAAATTAAGTGTTGTTGGTTGAATTCACACGTATTATAGTTTATTATTAAACTACATTATATTTGGTGTTGGTTGTGATATAACAAAATGGGAACTATTAAGATGGAATCTCAATTAAAATGGGTTAACGTGAACCTTTGTTTTCTACCACCCATTGTGTAGTTAATTTTAAATGTAAATTCAGACGTAAGTTATTAATTATGATTCAAAGCAGAGGTATCACAATGTTGCTTTCTATCGACGGTGGAATCGGAAGATACTATTTGGTTTCATTTGGGGACGCTAGAGATTTTTCAAAATATTTATGGAACACTTTCTTGGGTGGCACATCATTTTCAAGACAGTTTGGTGATGTTGTGTTTGATGGCATAGACTTTGATATTGAACTTAGCTCTGCACAATATTGGCAATACCTTGCACATTATCTCAAGGATTATCATGGTGTGTATATAAGTGCTGCTCCTCGATGTCAATTTGCTGATAGACTCTTAGGTAGGGCCTTTGAAACAAGACTTTTTGACTTTGTTTGGGTTCAGTTTTATAATCACCCTGCATGTGAATATTTTAATGATAGAAAAATAACCTTGAGAGATCATGGAAACAATGGACAACTGATATTCCATATGGAGAGGTATTTTTAGGGCTGCCCGCGGCTGGAAGCGGTTTTATCCCGACCGAAGTGTTGACGTATGAAAAACTACAAGTGATTCAGTATACATCAAAGTATAGAGGTGTTATGTTTTGGTCAAGATACTTTGATGATAGGACTGGTTACAGCGCATCCATTATAGATAGTGTGTGAAGAGTTTATAGTTGCAATAAATAAAAGCAAACATTACACTTTGGCAACTAGCAGGTGTTTTTTTTCCAAAGAAACTAGTAAGAAGTGATATTAATTGTTATTTGTAATATTTATGTGTCTGCATGGATCTTGCACTCTTGTGTGACTTTAAAAGATTTCTTTGCTTTTGTCTCTTCATATAATCAAGAAGTTTGAAAGAAAGTTTACATTCTCTTTTTATGTTTTCACCGTTGAGTCTTTTAAGTTATCCAATTTTCAATTCTATAGTAAACAATGTATTTAATTTAAATTTCTTAAATTTATCATATCACTCAATTTGTTATAAGAGTTTTTTACATTATTCAATTCAGATTCTTGAGTTAGATGGCTTGGAAATGAAAGGTACTTAATCTGACCCTGCACTTCCCCTGGTTCATTGTAAGTGTTAACTTGAGGCATACAATGGTAGACACGGTGATACATGTCAGTCTGTAAATGGATCACATTTTCAATATGGTCCTTTGAACCTCTCATTCATAGCAGAATCAAATGTTTGGTATTTGTTTTTCTAACTTGAAAAATGGTGATACTTGAGATTATTTAAAGTGCATACACAATTGTTTGTTGTAGTGAGTACTTTATGCCATTGAATGTTTCACGGTTAAAAGTTATTCAAGCTAAAAATGATTTGGTTAATAAAATGAAAGAGGTTGTAGCCAAGGAACTCTTGAATGTGAGTGATGATTCGGAAGTGTACGAAAACCTCTTAAAAGAAATCATTATACAAGTTGGTTAACATTTTAATATTATACCTTGTAGTTATTCCCCTGATTTTTCTTAGTATATTTTTTCAATAGGAACCTATAATTTTATAAGAATATTTCATTATGAATTCCCTAATTACAATTTGTTCTTTGTCATAAAAACTGTGAATAATGGTTCCGGTTTCAGTATCTTCTGAAACTGTTTTGTCGCGACCGTTGAAAATACACTTGACACACGTTTGGATGTACACTACAAAAAAAACAGGAATTTGCCAGGTGAATATCACCCCGCAAACCCAAAATTCACCCTGCAACGTCACATTTGCGGGGTGCTTGAAATACTTCGCAAAAACAGTAGTCGCAACTTTTTGCCAGGTGAAAATCACCCCGCAACCTTGCCAAGTACAAATCACCCCGCAACTTTGCCAGGTACAATTCACCCCGCAAGTGCATTTGCACAGTTACGCGTGTCAGAGCTGTTAAAAGCACGCAGAGCAGGCGTGGGTCAGATTTGTTCAGAATTTTGCGGGGTGCAAATCACCCAGCAAATCTTTAATATTAATTATTTTTTCTCAGCAGAGCAGGCGTAGGGCTGGTAGGTTTATAGGGTTCAGAAAATTTGCGGGGTGCATACCACCTAGCAAATTTTGACCATTTAATTTTGCTGGGTAAAATTCACCTGGCAAATGAGTTATATTTACCAAGTTTAAATCACCACGCAAATACTAACACATATAATAAAAAAATATATATTTATATTATTCTAAATATTAAATTAATATTTAGAATAATATAAATATAATAAATAATTTAAATTCAGAAATATTTAAAATTGATATATTATTTTAAATTCTAAATATTTAAATTCAAATTTAATTTAAAAAAGTTGATAATTAAATAAATTTATAATTAATCCTAAATATTTAAATTCAAATTTAATTTAAAAAAGTTGATAATTAAATAAATTTATAATTAATCCAAAATATTTAAATTTAAAATGACATTCACTCCGGATCCGAATCTTGGTTGTTTCCGGTTTCTTCATCATTCTCGTCTACCACTCCTTGGTTATCAACCGGTCCACCTCCGCCACCACCATAATGTTGTAGAAACATTTGTTGCCATTGTTGCATTTGTTGTTGCATTTGTTGTTGTATTTGTTGTTGTACTTGTTGTTGAATTTGTTGTTGTGTAAGCATTATTTGCTCTTGTGAAAGTCTCAATGCTTCCTCCAACTCCATTTGTTTTTTTCTTAATGCTTCATTTTCACGTGCTGATTCACTCTGAGCTAGCTGTCTAATTGTTTCAGTTATTTCAGGGGTTAATGTCGGAGGACGTGAAGACCCTTCCCCGCATAAAATTCTCCTAAATAAAGACATCCTATCCCCTTTTTTGTAGTTGCCAGCTAAAGGCCCAGTAGCATAAATTTTTCCATTTCTATTCCTTCCCTTACATGCTTTCAACCACAAATATTGATCAACATCTGGAGCAAGTGGATGTCTCCCCCGTGGGCCACCTAATTCCGGATGTTTAGCTAAAAGTGCTGCCTTCAATCTTGCATACTCCGCCTACACATGCATAAAAAAATAAATTAAATAATATTTTAGGCAATTTTATTTAATTAAAAAAATTTAACATAACATTTAAATATTAATATCATCTTACCTGAATTTCTCTAGCACGGTCATCGCTCCACTCTCCATCTCTTCCCCGATAAGTCCTTTCGTGAAGCTCTTGCATTAATGGAGTTCTTCCTTTCTCACAAGCCTAATTAATACAAATAGAACTTCAATTAAAAAAAATATTATCACAATTAAGAATATAATTTCAAAAAAGTAGTGAGATGAAAATATTATTACCATCCGCTCAGCATGATCGGCCATACTAATGCTTCCCGCTCTATGATTAGCGGCTCCCCTTTCTGATGCTCTACGTTGCTTTGCTTTTTCAGATTTTTTCTTAAACTCATCAGATTTCCAATAAACAAGCAATTCTTTGAATACTTTTTCGCCCATCCAAGGAGGCCTGATCCCTCTTTCCTCAAATCCGAGTCTAGCACGCCTAAGCATGTCAGAAAGTCGGGCTGATGCTCTCTTCTTAAAATTAATCTCAATCAACTCCTCATCTAGTGGGTCCCATGCACACTTCTCCTGCAATATTGAAAAATTATTATATGCCTAAAACAAGATAGTTAGAAATTAAAAAATTAATTGCTTAAAGAAAATATATACCCGGAATTTATCAAACCACTGTTTATACAACTCAGGTTCCTTCTTCATAAATTGTCCAAAAGTCTTCCATGCTGTTTTATATAATTCTTGGATAACTTCCTTAATGCTAACTGCAGCAGGCCTACTTGGCACAAAACTAAACAACAATAATTTTAATAAGTATTAATTAAACTTTAAAAAATGGAAACATGTGCATATGCTTAATATATAAGAAAGAAACTTACGAGTCTCCAACAGGCTTAATAATCCATCTTCCCTCAGACTTCTCATGTTTATATTCCATCGCAACCACATCCACATCCTCAATGTCCTCCTCCTCCTCCTCCTCCTGGTCATCCTGCTGGACTGATGCGGGTACAGGTGAGGTCCTAGGGTGATGGGATGTCGAGGATCCATGTGGGGAATGTGAGGTGCGTGACGAGGATCTGCTTGGAGGATGTGGGATACGAGATCCCTCAGGCTGATGGGATGATAAGGGCCCATGTGGGGGTATGTCTGTCTGGAATGGTGTGGGTATAAAAAATCATGGTGGACCATCCTGTGAAGTGAGTAGTGAAGTCATAGACTGAGGCATGGTCTGTTGTGCCCACGGACTAGACTGAGGCATGGTCTGCTGTGCCCACGGACTAGACTGAGGCATGGTCTGCTGTGCCCACTGACTAGTAGACTGAGGCATAGTCTGCTGTGCCCACTGACTAGACTGAGGCGTAGTCTGCTGAGCCCCCTGACTAGACTGAGGCATAGTCTACTGAGCCCCCTGACTAGACTGAGGCGTAGTCTGCTGAGCCCCCTGACTAGACTGAGGCAAAGGACAATACATAGAGCCTCGAGGCGCCTCAACTATACGTATCTTCGGGCGACGACTTTTCTTACCCTTACCTGTATCCTCGGGACGGGGTGGCATTTTACCTAATTAAAAGAAAAGAATTTGTTTATAAAAAATAATTAATAAACAATATGTTGACAATACAATAGACCCATGATACAAATACACAACATGTATTATTTAGTTTGCATCATCGTTCAAATAAACATCATTCAAATTGAAATACTAGATGCATGACAACAAAATCTTCATTAAAATACTACTCAAATTGTGTATCCTCAAAATCTTCATTATCTTCATTTGATTCAAAATTATCTTCGGATTCCGACTCTTCATCATCTTCATCCACGTCATCAACTTGCTGACCCTCAACCTCGTTATCACACAAACTTGTGAGTTGTTCAACTTCAATCACGTCATTATTTTGTGACATTTCATCGACTTGATAAGCAACGTCTTCCATAAGTTCATCATTTTCAATATGGCCTATTGGTTTTGACTTGATTGCAACACACCAATCTCGCTTACCTCGCTGAATTGAAGGATAAGGGACGTAATAAACTTGCCTGACAAGATGTGCCATGATGAAATGATCATAATGTTTGTACCTTCGGTCCATTTTAATCTCTACAGTGTTATATTTTTTATTTATTTGTGTGCCTCTATCAGATGGATCATACCAATCACAATAAAACAAGACAACTTTGTTTTCCGAGTCCAAGTAATTGTATTCTAACTCGTAAATGTGCGTAATGACACCATAGAAGTCGTCTTCACCACCATCTGTAACTCCTTTTACAAACACACCACTGTTTATGGTTTTCTTTCCTTCTGTCCATTCATCGGTGTGAAATTTATACCCGTTTACAAAGTATGTGTGCCATTTGTTCACACATTTAATAGGGCCTTCAGATAAGTTTCTCAAATGGAGTAATTGTGGAGACGATTCAACATTACATGCCAATTGTTGCTTGAACCATGATGGAAAATAAACATGTATGTCAGCAGTTGTTGCTTGTCCACCGGTGAGTTCATAATGGAAGGTATTATATAACCTATATCGAAACACATTAAAAGTAAGTTAGAAGGTAAGAAGTTTACACTCAATGTGTTCAAAATAAATATTCACTTGGTATACTTACTCAATGTATGGTTTAACTTCAACGCAATTAATCAACACGTGAACATGAGCAGATTGCAATTCCTTTTCGGTCAGCCAGTGCACATTCATCTTTCCAGAACTCCGACCAGGAAGACCAAAGACTGATAAGGTGAATTGACTTCTTTCTATAACATTAACTTCATTCCTTATGATTCTTGGAATTAACATCATGTTATTGAAATAATGAGAGCAAAAATGTGATGTTTCCCGATGCAAATAATGTGCACATATTGAACCCTCAACTTTAGCCTTATTTTTCACTGATCTCTTTGAATCACCCATGAATCTTTCAAATGGATACATCCACCTATATTGAACAGGTCCGCCAAGCAAAGCTTCATATGCAAGATGCACAGGAAGATGTTCCATTGAATCGAAAAAACCAGGTGGAAAAATTTGTTCCAACTTGCATAGAATGAGAGGAATGTCTTTGTTCAACTTAATGAGGTCATCCACTCTTAAAATTGACGCACAAATATCTCTAAAAAATTGACTAATTTCAGTTAGTGGATTAAGCACTTGTGTTGGCAATGAGCTGAAGGCAATTGGAAGCAACCGTTCCATGAAAACATGACAATCATGACTTTTCATTCCATTAACCTTCCCAATGTTGGGGTTAGCACACCTTGCCAAGTTAGAAGCATAACCATCGGGCATTCTCAATTCAGTTAACCATCGACAAACAAGCTTGGCTTCTTGGGGAGTTAGACTATAAGTAGCTTTGGGTTTTAATAGTTTCCCATTCGGTAGAGTCTTCAACTCTAAATCTTTTCGATTACACAACAGTTGCATGTCCTTTCTAGCATTCTCATTATCTTTTGTCTTGCCTTGGACATCCATCACAGTGTTAAATACATTATCAAAAAAATTCTTCTCTATGTGCATAACATCAAGATTATGTCGCAATAAATTATCTTTCCAATATGGGAGGTCCCAAAAAATACTTCTCTTAGTCCAATTGTGGTTGTCCCCGTATCCTGGAATTCGGATCGCTTTTCCATTGTCGGTGAATTTTGGTAGATCACGAACCATGTTCCATACTTCAACTGATGACAAACAGGGGGGAGGCGGATCTGTTACTTTTACATCTTTTCTGAAATCATTCATGTTTTTTCTAAGTATGTGGTTTTTTGGTAGGAATCTACGATGACAGTCAAACCACAAACTTTTTCCTCCTTTATCCAATGTAAACGCCTTTGTCTCACCCATGCAATGAGGACATCCCATTTTACCATGTGTACCCCAACCAGACAACATGGCATATGCAGGAAAGTCATTAATCGTCCACATCAAAGCAGCTCGCATGTTGAAGTTTTGTTTACGAGATATGTCATAAGTAAATTCTCCAATCCACAGCCTCTTTAAATCATCAATTAAAGGTTGTAAATACACATCAATTCCTGCTTTTGGACTCGACGGCCCTGGAATGAGGCAAGTCAAAAACATGTAAGGCTTTGTCATGCACATCTCAGGGGGGAGGTTGTAAGGGGTAACAATAACCGGCCAACAAGAATATCCAGTTCCCGACTGTTGGACATATGGAGTAAAACCATCAGAGCACAATCCGAGTCTGACATTTCTAGGTTCTGCAGCAAAATCAGGATACATCCGATCAAAGTGCTTCCATGCCTCGCCATCAGATGGATGTCGCATGGTGCCTGGACTTGTTTTGTTTGTATGATGCCATGTCATTTGACTCGCACTGTGCATTGAAGCAAACAATCTCTGCAACCTTGGTATTATCGGCAGATAAAACATTGATTTCACTGCTATGCGTTTTTTATTACGATCAATGGCTTTAGTGCGAACTGCATACCTTGGACTGTTACAAAACTTACATTCCTCCAACGCTCCATCATTTGTACCAAACTCATTGTCATAGAACAACATGCAACCTCTAATGCAACAATCAATCTTCCTTACTTCTAAACCCAACTTCATAACCAACCTCTTCGCGTCATAATAACTTCTAGGCAAATTGTCTTTCGTAGGAGTCGCATCCAACATCATTTGACAAAAGAATTACAGACACTGATCAGGAACATTCCAGTTTGACTTCGCGGCCAACAACCTCACACACATAGATAATTTAGAGTCTGACGAACCCTCAAACAATGGCGTGTTTATTTCTTTCAACAACTGATAAAACTTTTGAGCTTTCTCATTCGGCAACTCTTCCTCATCACTATCTTGTTGTTCATCGTAGGTCACGTTCACCCCTAAAGCATCGCCAATCATGTCATCGTGCAGATTAAACTGTTCTTCATACTCCATCTATGATCGACTACTTGAGCCCTGTTGTACATTACTAGTCTCTGGCATATTCATCGACATTGCTTCCCCATTTGATGTCCAAACCCAATAATTTTCCTTAAATCCCTTTCTCTTCAAATGAGTTTCTACTTCTTCCGGATTACTTATTATACGTCTACATCCACATTTAAGACACGGACATCTTACTCCTCCCTCTATTCGACAACATTCTTGATCAAATGCCCATGTAACAAACGCTTTAACTCCTTCCTCAAAATGTGGTTTAAGTCCACGTCTCCCTGCATACATACGATCGTACATCCAACTACGATAGTACTTGTAATATTCCATACTGCACGTTTACAATATCGTAACCATTATGATCACATAAACGTTTTAATCAATTGACCAATTCGGGAATTTTGGTCAATTATATCAAATAACTAATACACATAAATTTCTATTTTAAAAACATAAAAAATACTATAATTATGTTATTATAAATAACATTTCATTTCAAAATTAAAGTATGCCATACTATTTACAAAATAATCATGCTATTATAAAATCATGTCACAATGCTATTTTAAAAATATATTATAACTATCATATAATAACAATATATTAAAAAATAATAAAAAAATGTAAATACGATATTAATTAATGCTACTATAATAATATATGTTTATGTGTTAATTATGCTTAGTATTGTATCAATGTTACTACAAAATATAAATTTATAATAATTATGTTTAGCATTCTATTTTTTAAGAATTAACTATTTTACTAAATATTCTGTTTTATAAAATTAACTATAATAATATTCTGTTTTATAATTAACTATATTATACTATTTAATAATATTCTGTTTTATAATAAATATTCTGTTTTTTTAGAATTAACTTTTTTTAAGAATTAACTATTTAAAATATATTCTGTTTTTAAAAATAATAATAATCTGTTTTTTAAACAAATGATAATATTCTGTTTTACTAAATAATAATAATAATATTCTGTTTTTTATAATAAAAAAATATTCTGTTTTATAAAAGAAAAAAATATTCTGTTTAATAAATAAAAAAATTTGTTTTCACAAATATTAATAACATCCTATTTATAAAAATAAAAATAATAATCTGTTATTTCTATAAATAATATTCTGTTTTTTTTTTTATTTTAATATTCTGTTTTTAATAAAATATTATTTTTCATAAATATAATATTAATAATAAACTAAAGCTAAATCTATTAAAAATAATAGTATTCTGTTATATAAATAATATTATAAAAAATATAGTATTGATAACATCTTATTTAAGAAACTAATATTTATTATACTATTTAATAATATTCTGTTTTATAATAAATATTCTGTTTTATTAATCAATGGTTCAGATTTATTAAAAAACAAAAATAGAATATTTTACATTTTCTCACACCTACTCCAACCATTAGCATTTATATCTTCATCGAAACTCCAACAGATATAATCCTAAAAAAAAGTGTGTTTTTCAAATTACAACACTTTTTCAAACCTTGAGCTGTCTTATTTATGATTTAATGGAACAAGTTTCCATGTGAATTTTTCGGTTGGTTACATTGAAGAATGAAATTTTTTGACAAAATACAAATATATATTCTTTTTGAGAAACTAAATCTGTCTTATTTATGATTTATAATATTAATAATAAATAAATCTAAATCTGTTTTATTAAATAATAATAATAATATTCTGTTTAAATAAATTATATTTTTCTGTTTATAAAAAAGTAACAGTATTCTACTTTTAAAAATATAATATTTAGTTTAAAAATTATATTATACATATTTATATTAATTTCGGTTTTAATAATAAACTAAATCCAAATATATTATTTATTTACTAAATCTAAATCTAAATCTTAAACTAAATCTAAATCTATTATTTATTTACAAAAATAATAATCTATATTTTAAATATTATTTATTTACTAATTTATAAAAAAACGAAGAAAAAAAATATTTTTAACATATTTATAAACAGATTATTTACAAAAATATTTTTAACATACAAACTAAACAAATCTAAACAGTTTTTATAAATCTAAATCTATTATTTATTTACAAATACTCTAACATCACCTAACATACAAATACTCTAACATACAACAGAAATCAAATCTACAAAAAAATCATTAAAACTAAACTCTAATATCATACAACAACCAATAAGGTAGAAAAAAAAAGTTGATAAAAAATAAGTATCCATTGATGAAGAAGACCACAAACTCGTACAGGAGAGGAAGTGAAATGGGTAGGAAGAAGAATAGAATTTTTTGGAAGAAGAATATGAAATGGGGAAGAAGAAGAGTGAAATGGGTAGGAGAAGAAGATGGAAAACGTGTGGAGTGAATGAATGTGAATGAATCAACACAAATAATAAATATATGCCTACTCATTTGACCGTTGTGCCTTGGAAAACGTGTCTTTCACGTTGCTAAGTGATTTTCACCCCGCAACTTTGCTGGATGTAATTCACGCGGCAAAACATGCAGTTGTAGGGTGGTATTCACTTCGCAACTTTTCTTACGTTGCTGAGTTAAATTCACCCCGCAATACTTACTGACACAACCTGCCCTCTCTGCTATGAATTGACATGTCTGAACGTTTTATTTTTTTGAAATTTTAAAAAAACTTTGCGGGGTGATTTACACTCGGCAAACTTTGTTTCAAAAATTTCGTTCCCTCCAAATTAGTTGCGAGGTGAATTTTTTAATAAATTTTATTTATATATATATTTTTTTAATAAATGAGTTGCGGGGTGTTTTGCACGCGGCAACGTATTTATTTTGCTAAGAGAGTTTCACCCAGCAAAACCACCCAGCAAATATGCATATTTCTTGTAGTGGTATTATTCCATAACAAACTTCCAGCGGTGTATTTTTCGCTTTAAAATAGATTTATTTGCTTATTAACATTTCTCATATAGATTATCTTGTTCTTTGTAGGATGGTATCATTTACATTATGATTTTTGCTTCTTAATTGTTTGTATCATTGAGATTCAAGTAGAAAGCTAGTTATTATCAAAAAGATCATTGTTCTTCTATAATCCTCATAGTTACAAAAAATTTGGACTTTAATATTGAAGTTAAATACTTGAGATGAATTATGCCATGCGAGGGCAACTTGCATCACTACTACAAAACACACATTCGGTAACATAATATTACTACGGTCATGCCTTCCACCGTTGTAATATCTGAAACTGAATGCACCTAATGCTTATTTATTTTTTTGAAAGTTATTTAATCACGATTGATAGAAACAATTGTGGTGATAAAGTGAGTGGTACAAGGTTCAAATCCTAACAACTACATTTTTTCCATTTCTCCTGTTACAAAAAGCGTGTGTCGCTTAAGTTCATAAATAAATAAAAAATTAAAAATTATTTAATCATGGATTTAATATGCGACCATTGTAATATTATTTGTACAACCTTTACTCTTTCCGAAAGAGAGAAACACTCTTCCCAACTATAATGGTGATTGAAAAATTTCTTCATTTTTCAAGACGGTCACAATGTCATTCAAGAATATCAACCATTGAAAGTAATCATTGCAAGCATTAAATCATCAGATGTTTCATCTTCAACCTATTCTATAAAGACACAATTTCATATAATGAATTTCCATTTCTTCAAAACCATTCTTCTCAACTACATATAGCAACATGAGTTCTCCATCTGAGAATGCTAACAGAAATATCTCAACTGAAGTCACCACAGTACAACACCATGATCAACAGTCGACTGAGGAGGTCCAGCCATCTGGATCGATTGTTGTCGGGGATACACTTAGGGTTAGGAATGCCAAGGATAAGAAGAAGATTAAGAAGGAGAAGAAGAAAAAGGTGCCCAAGAAGATTTGTTATTATGATTCTAACGAGGGCAGTGAGGAGGGAGTCATATATTATAAAGATTCATTTGCTGCTAGGGGATATTGTTCCGACATTGATAAAATTATGTAATGAAATTATTTATGTACTCTTCCCTCTTGGCCCTCTTAATGAAATTATTTATTATTATTTTATGTACTCTTTCATTTATACACTATTATTGTTTTACAAAAAAAAATTATACAAGCCAACAAAAATAACAACAACAATTGCAATAGTAATGAAAAAAACAACAACAATAAATAATAACTCTCTCACCATTGGATTCATAAATAAATAAAAAAATTGAAAGTTATTTAACCATTATTTTACTAAAGAACCGTTGTAAAAGTTTAAAATTTTATCACGGTTTTTCTTTCAAACCGTGATAAAAAGTGATATATTATATCACGGTTTTTCTTTCTAACTGTGATGAAAAGTGATATTTTTTACTATATAAGCGAAAGTATCAATCGTTCAGTACATAACAATCGTTTCTCTCAAATGAAAACCCTAACATATTTCACTCTTCTCTCTCATAACATAACTCTAACATCCATGTCACTCTTTAAACTTTCTTAAACCTTCTGATTCGTCTTCACCAATCGCTATGATACTCTTTAATCATGTTTCAAGTTCGTTCATTAAACTTATGCTTCGATTTCGTTTACATTTCTTGTTAAAAACGAGTTCTCATTTTTTTATTTGGTGAATGTTCTCATTTTTTAGATTCGTCTTCACCACCTTAACAAAACGTATACTTTAGCTATGATACATATGGTTTGTATAGCTATTAAGAAAAATACAAGAAGTATGAAGCTATTATGTTAACTTCATTCACCTTGTACTTTTTCTTCATAGCTTCATAAACTAGATGAAAATCATAGTTTGTTCCAGATCCACGATTAGTTAAAAAAAAGGTGTGTTCTTTAAACATTACATAATATCTTGTGTTGTTGTATGTTGTTATTGTTGTATGTTGCTATTGTTGTTCTTGAACCTTATTTTGTTGTATGTTGTTGTGTTGTTGATAAATGTTGTTGTATATTGTTATTGTTCTTCTTGAACCTTATTTTGTTGTATGTTGTTGTGTTGTTGATAAATGGTGTTGCTGTTGTTGATTAATGTTTTAAGAACAAGAACAAAACATTGCTTAGTCACAAGAAAGAAGCTTCTTGTGACTTAGAAATGTTTTGTTCTTTAAATTCTTAAAACATTACATAATATCTTGTGTTGTTGTATGTTGTTGTATGAAGTTGAGTTTATTATATGCTATGTAGATTGTTTGTTTCCCTAACCCTTAACTAAAAATACATTTCATTTAAATTGACATAAAAACTTATAATTTGAAAATTAAGTTGTATTTGAAAACCAACTTATATCAATTAATGTTTTTTGAATTGCATCCATCTCATTGTTCATCTCACTCTATTTAACATATAAAATATGGGTCAATGACCTGATTCCTTCATTACATCCATATCTTCTCTTATAGTTTAATTTGGATAATAATAATTTATTGATAGTATTCAAATTAAACTTGAATAAAAGGAATTGATGTCATGAAGAACTTAGACCATTGAACCATATTCTATATGTTAAACAACGTGAGATGAACGATGATACGAATGTAATTCGGAAAATAGTGGCTTGTTTAAGTTGACTTTCAAGAATAGTTTAATTTTAGATTATATACTTCTTCATCAATTTGAATGGTTGTATGTTGTTGTGAGGTTTATTGAAAAACAAGAAATCTACATATTATATAATAAACTCTGGGTACTTTCAACAACGGTTATTTATATTAACTGTTATGAAATGTTATTTGCCTAAATTTATATACCACAAGGGTTAGTTATAGCAATCGTGATCATATATAACGCACTTTCAGGTTTTCTACCAAGTTCATAAGATCGTGATTGTAAGTATCGCATATATAACTACACCATATGTAACAACGGCAGATCACGCATAATGTTATCCATTTTCCAACGGTTGTTGTATATGTTTTCCGTAGTAGTGCTTGGACTATAAAATGAATAATCAACTATATAAAGGGTCAAAAGGAACATAAGGATTAAGGTTTGGTTGAATCACTACTACAAAACGCGTAAACAACGACGCCATGGTCACAACGGTTCATCCCTACACCGTTGTGACATATCTAAACTAAGGCGCGATTGTATTTTATTTGTTTTTTGAATAAAAATTATCTGTATATAACAACGGTTGATAATTCACCCGTGGTGATACCATCAAGCTTTCATGTGTTCGAACCTCAGCACCATCATATATATTATTCCTTTTATGTTAAGGCGCGCCTTTTCTTTTTTATTTACTTTTAAATAAAAAATTAAAAGTTATGACTACGGTTGTTTATTTACACCGTTGTGATATATTTTGTATGTTTTTTTAATTTTTAATTCTAAATATAACTCTGGCGCTTTAATATGAAATTTCATTATAAAAGTAATATATCATAACGGTTTATGGTGTTGACCGTCGTAATAGCTTTTCAATATACTTCAAGCTAGCTAGTTTCATTGTCTCTTCAGTATCCTTTTTTCCATTGAAAATAGAAACTAGACGAAACGATATTGTGAAACAATACATGATTTCAACCCTAAACCCTAACGTTCAATACTGTGAAACAATACACGATTTCAACCAAAGCTTGCATCATCAGTATCCATTCTTCATCGTGTTGTTGCCCTTTTCGTCATCATCATCACGATCGTTACGGAAGGAAGATTACGCACAAACCAACACTATCGCCACCATCGTCACCGTCGAGAAGAAAGATAACAACAACACTATTGTTGTCGTAAGGAAGGAAGACGACAACAACACCAACACCAACATCGTTTACTTAGTCATCACGTTTAGGGTACGTAAAATATTTTCCTCATGCATCTACAGTAAACTCATTTTCCATTGTTGTTCATGTTGTTATTGTTTATGTTCTTGTTGTTTATGTTGTTGTTGTTTATGTTCTTGTTGTTCATGTTGGTGTTGTTCATGTTGTTGTTGTTGTTGTTTATGTTTTGGTTCTTCATGTTGTTGTTGTTGTTGTTTTTGAACATAGATGTTGACCTTGTCAAGTTCTACATCAGGAAGCAACGAAGATGCTCAAACGATTGAGTGTTCTACGAATACAACTCAAACGATTGATACTCAATCGAAAAGATCACAAAGAGGTGTCACAATGATGCCCCAATTCACATCAGTCTGCAACTCATCACGTGTAAAAATTCCGATCGAGTTTGATTCGCTCTATAGATTAGTGGATTGTCCACATTACTCTACCTTTAAGAGTTATGTTGTGTTTCTTGCACGTAGCAAAGTGAGTATACTGATAGATGATTGGAGAGAAGTGGATGTTAATGTCAAAGACAACATATGGACAGACGTTAAGGTATTACATACTATAATTTTCATATATTTGATATCACTACCTATAGTTTCTAATTCATACTTATATATTGATTTAATGTAGTTGAATTTTGAGTTTACCGATGACTCAAAATTGAAAAAAAAAATGGATAACTTATGCCGGTGTTCGTTGGAGGGGATTTAAGTCACAGCTTACGGCTGACTACATTACGAAGCCTAAGAGCGGTCTTCAACGTCCATGGATTCGGTATAGTTTTTTATCGAAGAAGGTGTGGCACAAGTTTGCGAAGAAACGCCGTTCTGAGGAATTCAAGGTTAGTACTAGTCTTATGTAACCTATAATGTTATGCTAATGAGTTATAGATACTAATCATACACATTTTTCACTATGTTAATAATAGGCTAAAAGCGAAGTAGGAATTCAAAACAAGGCGAAAAACATGTACCCCCATAGATTGTCTCGTGGGGGTTACAGGAAACTTGAGAAGAGAATCATGCAGGAAAAACAACAAGAAGGAGGAGATGGTGACATCCCATCTCCACCTCAAGACATGAGAAATGGAAGAGGGCTCGATTAAGACCTAATGGAGAGTACACCTCTGAGTCTTCAAGAGTAGTTGCTGAGAAAATTATAAGTATATGTTTTGTTTTGCTTATGTTATTTAAATGTGTTTGCTTATGTAAGTTGCTCATGTTGTGTAGGATAATTTGGTTGTGGCGGCCCGTGAAGGCACATTTGTTCCGGAAGCATGACATGACATATTAGTGGAAGCTGTCGGAACAGCTGAGCATGGAGGTCGTGTCCGTGGTGTTGGAAAAGGTGTCGGCTTGAGGTCATACTTTGGATCTCAAAGAAGAAGCACCGAAACCACTGAATTTCATGCTCAATGACAAAAGATTGAGAATGTTGAGAAGCAATTGGAAGAACAAAGGAGGATGTTTGAAGAGGAGAGGAAAAAAAGGGAGAAAGACGTGGAAAAGTTACAAGAGTTATATTCGGTATGTGCTTTACTTGAGATGTTAGTGTTTTATCGGAAATGTATGATATATATTGTGCTTATTTTTGTTTTATGTTCTAATTGAATGTTATGATGTAAAGATTAAGTGAAAACCTTGAACAACGAACAAATGAAGATCAACGTTACGTTGATGATGTTGATCAAACTCCAAGTAGAAGTGTTGTAAATCGCGCTTCTACAAAAGGAAATAATTGTACAACCTCTATCTCCTTTAGATAACCGCAATGGGATATTGGACCCTAGTCCAAATGAAATAATCAATTTATACTTGTCCATTGCAACAACAAACCTTTCGCAACCTCTCCCACTAGAACATTGCCCGAAATTGGATGTAGTGTATTACACTCCTTGTTGTACCCTAAATTTTTACCCTTAGATGTCATCCAGCTTTTGTGCATCTTAGGAGCATCTTTGCATTGGTTGAGCTAACCCATATCTTGTAGTTTGTTTCTTTGTGTTCAAATTAGGTTTACATATCATCATGAAGCTCCACAAGTGGTTTGGAGCAAGTTAAGTTAACCAGAGGACATCTAGTGCAAGGATTGTGGAATTAGGGTTTGCTCTGAAGAGTCACTAAGGATTTGGCTCTATCAAGTCAAGTTTTGTGTGGTTCACTCACCTTATAAAGTCATCTACATTCGAAGACATCATCCAACAAGAATTCAAGGTCTATACATCCTCAATAAGAGAAGTTTGAGCCTCAGCCACACTGTGCCTCCAAACTAGGGTTTCTGTGGCACTTGTCAGTCAACAGCTTTGGTCTTCATCAAGATGGACTCCTGAGCCCTAATTCTTGGTTCCATTGGGTTATCAACATCCTCAAGAGTCTCCTAAGACCTTTGGATGAGAAGGAAGAAGCAAGATCACAAGTTTTAACCTCAATGCTTTCTCAGTCAAAATTAGGGTTTGACTGAAGCCCTAATCTTTTGGACTTTTGGGTCAAATGAAGAGTTATTGGTTCTAATCATCATATGTTGTCTCATAGAGTATACAAAGTATTCATATCAAGTTTCATGAGGTTTCTTGCAAGGGAAGTAGGGTTTTGACCAAAGAATGTGTCATTTGTGAGATTTTTCCCCTAATAGCCTATTTTGAAAGAACCATAACTCCTAAACTATACATCCAATTGGAGTGGTTCAAAGCTCTTTGGAAAGCTCTTTCCAAGATCTTAAATTGTTTCAATATGAAGTTTTGTCTAAAAATGCTTGGATTTTGAGTTATGGAGCTTACAAGGCATTTTGACCAACACTTAGAAGAATTTTCAGCATGTTTCATCACTTTTTTTCCACAACTTTGGCGCCACTTTTCACCTCTTTCCATTTGGATTCAGGTCTTTAGTCCCAAATGAAAGTTGTAGAGCTTGTTGAGAGCTTTCTAACCATATTTGGCATGTCTCAAGAGGATAAACCGTTCTCAAGATATGAATTCTTTAAGAAGAGCACTTGAAATTGTTAAAATCCAACACTTAGAATTTTTTTCTAAGTTCTTTGGGACAGTTTTGAGGACACGTTTTGTGAGCCATTTTTATACCACTTCAAGGCTTTATCTCAACAATTTTTCAACATCAAACTTGTAGTATCATACAAGAGCTATCATTTGAGCATAAGAGCATGGAAAATGGATCGTTAAGTTGTGAGATATGATTTTTACAACATGGTCACACGAAAATGGTTGTTGCACCAAGAACACCATTTTTTCATTTGAATTTCGTTTCCCCCCTTCAAGTACAAGTTGCAGACCTGCTACTACCTTTTCCAACATCTTTTCACCCTCAAAACCCGCTGCAAATGTTGTTGCTTTTGTACTCTTACTCACCTTTGCAAGCTACCTTAAATCATGTCCTCTGTACACTACCTTGGACCAAAGGACACAAGCCAAAAGCATGCTTTCTCTGACTCATTTGGTATCAAAAGAGAAATTCACTTGGCTCTATGTGCTCAGAAAACCACAGCCATATCTCAAACGTATTTCCATTGATATTTCTCCCTAGGACAAACTTGTGGCACGTTGGTCTTTCACTCTCTTGGACCAGCTGGGTTCACTATAAAAGGAGCCTCCCTCTCCTTCACTTTACACGAAATATCATCAACAACAACACTAAAAATTCTTTAAGCTCGTTTGCTGAAAGCACAAGATTTTGGCTGGGAGGAAAAGGATAAAGCTCTTGCAACTCACGTAGAGAAGAGGTAGGCCTGAAACTCTCTTTTACCATTCTTATACATCCATGTTAGATCATCACCTCCGTTTGTTTTAATGTTTAAATGTTTGCCATGTATGATGTTATGAAACTCATGTTAATTTGTTTTTATGAGAAAGTTCTGATTATTCTATATTAAACCTAGCAACCTCTATCATGCGTGTGTATGTGTTGAGAAGCATGTTGATATGTTATTTTTATTCACTAACCCGTGTGATCTTTCTGTTATTCATGTTCATATGTGTTGCTTATTTTACCCTGAAATGATATTGTGATACTACCACGCACCCATGTTAAAATGTCGTAATGATATTGGCTGTTGATCTAAGAGTGTTGGTTTGGCAACTTTCATGACAATTAATATGCTGCTAAGTTGTTTATTCTTGCGTTTTTAGGGATAAGATGTATGCGTTATGTCTTTGGTTGATGTTAGTATCCATACTTGCTTATCACTTGAACACTACATACACTCCCTCACAATGCTTGGATTTATGAAGTTTATATGACAGCAGCTAATAGAGCGTGTATTATGTGGTTATATTTGAAGTTTTTTTGAAATAATACTCGTCGAATGTTTGTTATAATGTGTAGCAGTATGTATGTGTTGTTTGTCGTCTGTTGAAGTAGTGTGTGCGTGATGCATGTAATATGAAAAATATGTTTGGTAGTTAGTATATTGTATGCTATTATTTAAGAAAAATGCAATGTATGCAGTGTTTTATAAATGTGTATGTATGATGCTGAAATTTTTTTAAACTTATGTATGTAAAAGAGGGAACAATGCGTAAGAGTTCATTTATATTGCTTGTGTATGATCAATACATAATGTGATGTTGAGTATATATGTAATGTGGTTTATGCACATGTTTGCTTAGTGTATGCTCAAGTTGTCTTTGTCTGCGTGTAATGCTGTCAAGAGTAATGTTTGTCATTGTATTGCATACTATGGTGTAAGTATTAGTGTAGTGTGGGTGTGTATCATATGCGTAACTCTTGGACGCTATTGTTACCTCTGCTTGTAATATATATGTGCATTGATGGCATGATCTTATATTGCTGCTGTTTGTTTTATGGTCGATATAGTGCATTGGCTAGTCATGTTTGCAAGGTTGTATGGTTAGAGTTAGTGAACCATGATCATATATGCAACCTGTTTCATTTTTCTATTGTTGTTTTGGAATGCCATGTTGCCTTTACAAGTATATGTCAATTTTTACCAGCTGCTAAGTTTTTGTGTATGATATGGCATGAATGATGTTCTAGACTTCATGATAGGTAAGTTTGAGAGACTCTAAGTGGCTGCCCTTAATGTTTTACTCACGTGTGTTTGTGTTAAATATGTTGGTTAGTTTGGCCTTGAGCTCGTATGGTTGAGAATACATGTTCATTTGATGCTTACTGTTTTGATGTTGTGAGTACCAATCTTAATCGTTTTTGGAGGCTGTTTTAGTGTTGGTTTTGAACACCAAGGTTTTGTTCCTTTTGAACTTGTTTGACAGATGTTAGTATGCTAGTATTGTTCAAGATGATAATTGTGTACACATGTCTGTCTACCCATCTTGAAACACAATATATCTTCACAAATGATGTGTGTCAGCTTCTCTTTCATCCTGTTGAGGTTTATGGATGTGCATAGCATCATTATGATATGCCATACTTGTAGACATGTTTAGTTTGGATTGCATAAGGCAACGTGCATAAATGTTGTGAGGTTGTGTCAAAATTGTCCTTGCTCGGTGGCATTATATGTATGATGTTTGTTGTGATGTATGAAACCTGCTGGTTAAGTACTTTAAGTGTGGTTGTGTGTTTGCTATGCTGTTTTTATCGTGTGACATTGACGCCCATTTATTTGGTGATTTGAATCTTGATAGCATGATGATTGAGTCTTTAATATGAATGAGTTCTATGTTTGGTAATCACATCTGAATTTTGAAAACTGATAAATGTTGATATGATGTTGTATTATGTAAACCGTGAGTACCGTTTCTATGTGCAGTATGCGTTATTATGTTAGCCATACCTTTGGATGGTTTGAGTGCAGTAGGTTATGCGTAGTTTTTCTGGTTCACGTGTTGAAGTGTTGTAGCTGCATTGTATCAATATCATGAGTATTTGGTTTGCACTGAAACAGAAGCATGTTTCCCTTGTTCTCAAAGTTGTTTTTTTTACTTTTGAGCCATGGTTTCCAATTGCCTATTGTTCATGTTGTAATCACTATCTTGTTCAGTTAATGGTTGTATCTTATTCTATGTTCAAAATGCTCCATGTTGGTATTTTGTTTTGTGTTATTTGGTCAAGTTTTAGTAAAGATAAATTGTTTAGAAGTTGAGTATTCGATGTTGTTGTTTGAGTTGTTTGAGAAACGTTTTCAACGTCTGCATGTATTCTCTTTTTTCTCTTTTTTTTTCATGCATGCCTTTTTGGTTTGCCTTTGCTTATTAATAGCAATGTTAATTTGTATGCCATGCGCAGTCCATAATTGGTTGATTTGGTTTTTATGTTTATCTGCTAGCGCTGTAATAATCACATGCCAATTACACATGATACACTACACCACTTCCTATGCACTGTGCGCGGGCTGTCTCTTTTATTATGTTTTTTCATGCTTTGGATGGTTTATTAATTTATGGATGCGTATTAATTATCGGATGTATAGCCGTCCCAACGGTTCACCATATGCCTTGCCAATATCCTTTCACCACAATGTCTCAGGTTCGATCCAGCGGATCAACCTTTTGACATTTTTTCCACTTTTTCCGCCTTGCCCTTTTTCTCTCCACATGGGCCTTACGCTTTCCTTTCCTATCAGCACCCCTCACAGCTGGCCCATTAACCTTCCCTTTGTTTTTAAAACTGATCCAATTTGCTCTAATGTACCCCCCCCCCCCCTGCGCTACTTTATTTTATTTTTCCTTTCATCTTATTTATTTAGTTTAATGATTATTAAATTTCAATTTGGTCTTTAATTATTGTTGTGTTTAAATTAATTAATATGTGATATGTTTTATTAATTGTAAATTAATTGCTAATTGTTTTATTAGTTTTTTTTTTTAATTTTAAATTATCAATTATATCTCACGTACATTATTATTTCTAATTGTGATATCTATTTGTTTTTTAATCATATTATTAATTCTTGAATTATCAATTCATGTCTTAATTTTGAGATTTTAATATGTGATTAAATGTTAATGTTAATTATCTATGTGTAATTTTTTAATTGCCTTGTGTATTGTAATTGTTAATTCTAATTGCCTTGCCAATTAATTATCAATTGTTTTTTCAAATGTTAATATCAACTATGAATATTTTTCTTGACATGCTATTGACTTGTTTAATTCTTAAGACATTATATCCATGTTGATTGGCAATATGATTGATTTTATATGATTATCACCCTCCTTTAAATATCATCCTTTACATCATTCTCTATGTTTGTCTTCATAAAGATTTAAGCATATTGATGTGTTGTTGTATATCATTCTTTTATGTTTGTCTTCCTAAAGATTGAAGCATATTGATGTACTCCCTTAATCATGTTCATCCTATCCATATCTTTGTCATAAACATATTGTTATCCTCATGCTTATGTTGTTTTATCCATTATATCAATGTCCTATCTTCTACCATGTTTTATTTATTGTTATTATCCACGGTTTTCCCCATTCCAAAGGAAGGTAAAATATGTTGACTCATAAGTCATGACCCCCATCTTAACCTAAGTAACCTCTTAGGAAGAAACCTTATTTCTTGGCCTCATCAGAGCCATAGAAATTACAACTAGCATTAGGAGAGAGTTCCTTAACTCTTAGTGATATTCACCATAATGAATTTATCACCTCTCCCGCTAACTAACCTTTAGCATAGAACCTTTAGCAAACATAAGATAACATTTAACAAGAGGTTCCTGTAGAGTACTACAGATACATAGGGTGCTAATACCTTCCCTTTGTATAACCAACCCCCGAACCTTAGATCTCTCCCCTTTAGGTTTTTCTAACGATCTTGAACCTTTCCTTTGGATAAATCAAAGTCGGTTGTAAAAGAAGTATGATGCAAATTAATTAATAATTTGTTATCCGATTTTCAGCGCAACAGAAATGGCGACTTCACTGGGGAGACGTAGACCTATGCTGGTCCTTTCCTAAGAGGGTTAAGCCTACTTTGTTTTATGTTATTCATGTTTGCTTATCTATTTGTATGATTGCTTGTATGACCTATTTGCTTGTATGTTTGTATATTTGTTCTATGTCTGATATTATTCTGCTTGGTTTGGGTTGACATGATATCAATGAGTGAGATAAGTCCTAACCCGGACTTGAGAGAACACATATGTTTAGGAATCGTGGACATAGTCAAGGGAACTTCGAGGGAGAAATCCCAAAGGAGGGAACTTGAAGTCCACACTCAGTTGAGGCCCTCTCAAAAGTGGTATATGTTGAACGAGCAATCGTGAATGCATTACTACTTGCGACCTAGGAGCCAGAGATACTGATGACCTTTAGTTACCCTTTACCTCACTTGGCCTGTTTAGGACGTAGTGCGGGAACTGTGAGGGAGCAATCCCAAATGGTTGCTACGCGATACTACACTCAGATGAGACTCTCTTGAGGATTTTATTGATCACCAAGCAATTGTAAAGTCGATAAAATCCGAAAGATGGGTTGTCGACTCTGGGAACTTTTAGAACCTTGTCTTGCAGGTGAAAACCATAGTACATACCTTTGGGATGGGTAAACCTCTGACTCCATGCTCGTGACCCTTAACCTAGGTTGCTCTGTGTTCTTTTGTGCTTACCTGTCTATGTGTGTTTGTTGCATTCATCCTTGCATCATATGCATTGTGTATTCAAGAAACTCAGTGTTGTTTTGCAAACTTTATAGGATGGATTTCGAAAAAAGGAAAACAAAGAAATACACCTTCATTAGTCCAAAATTAGAAGATCTGAAGAATCTGGGTAAGCCAATCAATGAATCAACAACATTTCAAGACAAATATGGGAAGATTTTCTCTCTGATGAAGACCAAGATGGTAGACAGATTGCTCCCTACTCTCATACAATTTTATGACCCCATGTATCATTGTTTCACTTTTTCGGATTATCAGTTAATGCCTACGATCGAGGAGTATGCCATTCTGGTTGGAATTCCCGTCACTCCAAACCTACCTTACTCTGGTCTGGAAAGGACGCCTAAAGAAAAGGAAATTGCAGAAGCGACTCATCTTAAGTTGTCAGAAGTTAAGGCTAACTTGGTCGTCAAGGGAGGACTTTTTGGATTCACTGCCAAGTTTTTAATGGAGAAGGCCCGTCAGTATGCCAGCATGAAAAATGTGGTGGATTTTGAAGCTGTTATGGCCTTGCTTATTTATGGGTTGTTCTTGTTCCCCAACATCGAGAACTTTGTGGATATGAATGGAATCAAGATCTTCATCATTGGAAATCCAGTTCCAACCCTACTTGCAGACGCCTACCACTCAGTGCACTTGAGGACTGCTCATAGGGGAGGGATGGTAACATGTTGTGCCACGCTGTTGTATAGGTGGTATATTTCCCATTTACCCCATTCTAAGACCTTTTGGGATCTCCAGGATGGACTTCTCTGGTCAGAGAAGATCATGTCTCTCACCAACACCGATCTTGAGTGGTACCACCCATCGCTCAAAGGCAAGGATATGATTGTTAGCTGTAGAGGATTTGCTAATGTACCACTTCTTAGCACAAAAGGAGGCATAAGCTACAATCCTGCTTTGGCTTGTCGTCAACTTGGTTATTCTATGGAAGCTAAACCTAATAACATTTACTTGGAGGGTTTGTTCTTTGAAGAGGGTAAGGACCCTGTACTTAAGGAGAAGATGGCTCACGCTTGGCGACATGTTCACACCAGAGGTATATCTGCTTTGGGTTTACCCGAGTGTTTGGCTTCAGAATCTTACACTCAATGGGTGCAAAAAAGGGCTATTGAGTTGCAGATACCCTATGATCGTCATGATCCCATCCCATTAGCTCCCAGAGATCCTGTTCTTTATTTCACTAGCAATGAAGATGAATTAAAGATTCGGTTGGCTCAAGCAGAGCGAGAAAGGAATGCTTGGATGAACAAGTATCAGATCCTTAACTTTGAGATGAATGAATTGCAGAAGGGTCTCAGGAGGAAGAAAGAAGAATCTGTCAAAAGAAGGAAGATGCAAGAGGACTTATTCTCCAGCACATCATCTCCGCCCGAACCATGGAAGTCACAGTTGGTTGAGCTTATGAACGAGAACGAAAGGCTACAAAAGGAGAACCAAAAACTCGCCCTGAGATTAAGGGGAGAAGATTGATTGATGACTTAGGACCTAGTTTACTTTATATTCTATTTTGGGTTTTTGAAGATGTATTTGTCTTATGTTGTAATTCAAATTCTTATTATCAATGAAATGAGTTTTCCTCTAAGAAAATGTTCCTTAAAATTTGCAAAAAATACAATACTGAGTTCTCTTGAATCACAACCATCATTCTGCATTGCATCAGCATTTTTGCTAACTATCAAGAAACCAATGATTTTTTTTTGCAGACTTTGTTGATATGGAATCTAAGAAGCAAGTTTGGCCTTATTACTTCGAACTCCCAGAACTTTAGCAACTGATCTGGATGTGTGATAGGATTGAGGATCCTTCAAGCTTTGCTGCCAAATATGGAGATCTCTCACAACTACTGAGGGTTCCGGTGACTGAGGGACCGTTGGAGGTGCTGATGCAATTGTATCACCCCAATTACCGTTGCTTTTTATTCCCTGAGTTCCAATTGGTTCCAACCCTCGAAGAATTCTCTGCTATAATTGGGATCCCCGTCAACGATGCCCCAATTTTCTCTGGTTTGGAATTAATGCCATCAGCCAGGGATATTGCAACGATTACCGGAATCAGATTTGCTGATATCCAGGAAAATTTAGTTGTCCAGGAAGGACGATTTGGATTACCTTCACTATTCTTGTTTGAGAAAGCAATGTACTTCAAGAACAGAGGAAAGGAGGATCTGTATGAGGCAACACTGGCCTTAATGATCTATGGGTTGGTGCTGTTTCCAGGTGCGAAGCAGTTTGTTGATACTCAAGCAATACAAATCTTCAGAATCCATAACCCGGTCCCTACCTTGTTGGCCGATATGTACCACGCGGTTCACACCAAATACAACAAAGGATGCGGACAAATTGTGTGCTGCATACCCCTTTTATATAAGTGGTTCACAGCCTACTTGCCAAAAACCCCTGCTTTCTGGGAGGTAGAACATTGCCAGGTCTGGATCGAAAAACTAATGAGTTTGAAGCACACCGATGTTAAGAGGCATAACCCAACGGAAGAGGGGATTGTCGTAATTACCAGCTGTGGGGATTGCCCTAATGTACCCCTTATGGGAAGAAACGACTGCATTAACTACAACCCCGTCCTCGCCCGTCGACAATTGGGTCATATGGGGAAGGGACCCTTAGTCAATGAAGACTTGCACATGATGTATTATGGGGAAAGGGACGGCTACGAAATGAAGATGTGTCTTGAGCAAGCCTGGTGTCAAATCAATAAGCAGTTGTGGAAAACGGAGTGCTCTGTCAACGAGACGCATCTGGAGTGGTCTCGTGAGATAGCCAGTGTAATGAGGAGACCCTATTCCCTTCACAAGCCACTCAGAATTAGACAAGGACTGGAGGAGACACTGACAGGATTGTTACTCGAGAAGAAAAGGATTAAGGGACGCATTGAGAAATTGATGAGGGAAATGGATGAGGAAGGGGAGACATCTACCAGCGGATCTAACTTCTAAAAAGCTTGCTGCTGATTCCCCATGTTATTTATTTTCATTGTTGTTGTTGTATTTTCAGTTTTGGGATAACCCATCTTTGTACTGAGAGCATGAAAATACTCTGCTCCGATTGTAATGAATGCCAAATTTGCTTAATGAAGAAAACTTTTTGAAATACCATTGTCAAAAGCCTTGCAATCTTCTGTGTTTCTTGATAGATTAGCTTTGCATATGCATTGCATGTCGCATCTTTTGTTGCATTGTTTTGCTAAACTGTCAAGATACTAAATTTTGTTTTGCAGATTGTGTAGAAAATGGACGCTGCTAAGAACATAAACTGGCCCGTCACCTTCCTGGTCCCTGATGTTGAGCATTTGATAGAGATCGGAGGGAGGATTGAGGATCCACCGAGCTTTATTGACAAATATGGGGACCTGCTATCATTATTGAAGTTGCAGGTAAAAGAAGGACTGCTAGAAACCTTGGTGCAGAGGTATCATCCGGCATACAGATGTTTCATCTTTCCAAACTTCCAGTTGGTCCCAACCATAGAAGAATATTCACATATGCTAGGACTACCCGTTCAGCATTATCCCCCTTTTTCCGGTGTGGAAGAGGAATTCATTAATCAAGAGATTGCCGTAGGCCTGGGGATCCGAAAGAGACACATCCGAGAAAACATGACCAACAGGGAAGGGTATCGGGGGCTACCTGCCCAATTTCTAATTGAGACAGCTCTCAACTTTCAAGAAAGCGGGAACTCTGCAATGTTTGAGTCAATGTTTGCTTTACTGGTGTATGGGTTGTTCCTATTTCCCAATGTTAAAGATTTTGTCGACATCCAAGCAATCAGAATCTTTATGGGACAGAACCCTGTTCCCACTTTACTGGCTGACATGTACTTCTCGGTCACCACGCAGACTATGAGGAGTAAGGGTGTGATTGTTTGCTGTGCTCCATTACTATACAAGTGGTTCATTTCATACTTACCTACTACACCAACGTTCTGGGAAGTAAGTGACAACGCTCTTTGGGTCAGAAAACTAATGGAACTAAGGCATTCTGACATCAAGTGGTGCGATGCACGCCTTGAAGGAACCGTGATGATTGTTAGCTGTGGAGACTATCCCAATGTGCCACTCATGGGTCGACTCGGTTGTATAAACTATAACCCTGTACTCGCACGCTGCCAGTTGGGTCATCCAATTGAGGAGGAGCCTAGACCAGAAGAATTGGAGCTGATGTACTATGGATACGGAGAAGGGTTTGAAGAAAAACTCAAGATGGGAGAAGCGTGGTTTTTCATTAATTACCAAAATTGGATCACCAACGGTCCTGTCACCGAAGCTCATCAGAAATGGGCACGAGGGATTTCACTCACCATGAGAAAGCCCACTCCATATCATGAGGCATCCACTAGTGCTGAACAGAGAAGGATGGAGCTGTTAGGGGAGCTGACTTTGGAGAAAGCCAAAACCAAGCGACTTATCAAAGAAATCATGAAAGGGATCAGGGAAGGCGAGGGGCCTTATTTTCCATAATTGTAATCTGTTGTTGTAATCCTATTTTAAAGATTTGTATGAGATCCAGACAATGTTTGTAACATTTCGTTTCTGTAAACTCTTATATTATTTTCAATGGAAAGTATGTTTTTAGTAATCCTGTATTTTACACTATTTGCGAACGTTTTAGTTCTTGATGGTTTAGCTTGCATGTGCATCTCGTCTGCATTTTTGCATACGCATGTGCATCTCTTCTGTGTCTCATTATTCCGTTTGTCTTCTTCAGCTGTTGTTGTCATTGAACTATCACCCCGAGTTCCCTACATCATTACAACATCCAGGCGCAACCTTGAAGAGAGAATATGTCTGATAATTGTGAGAATTTGGATCAAGTCAATTACGAGCTCAATGAGTTGAGAGTGGGCATGGGGCAGATTATGGAGGTTTTGCATGTTATACGAGCAAAAATGGATACTCAGGCTACTTTAGTCTCAGAAATCATCACTACAACTGTGGAGCCACCAGGCATACCTGTTGTGGACACTACCCTAGGGATACCATTTGAGTTTATGCGAGCCACAACTCCTCAGTCAACACAACAAGCTGCACCTTTGTTTGGTGAAAACCAACAAGCTATCCCAACTTATACTCCACCTGTGGTTCAGACCCAGTTTCAACCCGTTTTTCAGAATCAGCATCATTTTATTAACGATAACATATCCCTGGAAGGGGATGACAGTAATGAGAAATTAAGAGCTAATATGGAGGTTATGCAGAGAAAGCTGAAGGCCATGGAGGGAGATAATGTCTTCAGTTCTGACCTAAGGGACATGTGCTTGGTCACTGACTTAGTAATTCCACCAAAGTTTAAATTACCAAGCTTCGAATTGTACTCTGGCGCTACGTGTCCTAAGGCACATTTGGTCATGTACCTCCGAAGAATGGCGGCATATATGGATAATGATAAGCTGATGATCCATTGTTTCCAGGATAGCCTGAAGGGCGCTGCCGCAAAGTGGTATTTAAGCCTAGACCAATCTCAGATTAAGTGTTTCCAAGATGTTATGGACATTTTCACAAAGCATTATAAGTATAACTTGGATTTGGCACCTGATCGTAGGCAACTTTTGACTATGACTCAGAAGAACACTGAATCGTTCAAAGAATATGCTCAGAGGTGGAGAGAGACTGCGTCACAAGTTGAACCACCTTTGACCGAGAAAGAACTAGCTGATTGGTTTGTAGACACTGTGAAACCGGAATTCTATGATAAAATGATCAGTAACATCGGCGCCAATTTCTCGGACATCATTGCAATTGGTATGAAGGTAGAGGCAGGTATGAAAAGTGGAAAGGTGGCCAGTTCACCTAACAGTGCCACTAGTGCCGGTGTCAAGAGGTCTCCAGGAAATTTTCATAAGAAAAAGGAAGGCGAGACTAATGCCGTCATGACAGGGAAGAAACAGAGTCCTAGTTGGAAGCGAGCTCTTTTCCAACCACAGCCAGGTCCCAGTTTTCCCCAACAGCCGGTTTATGCTATGCAATTCCCACAGCAACCGTACGTGGCATCTGTTATGCCCACCTTTAATCATCCAGTAATGCAACAAGCTCCTGTTTCCCAGCCACAAAATCAACAGTAGTGGCCAAGGAATCAAAACCAGAATTACCAACAGCAGCGGCGGCCAGCGCCACAGCAAAACACACCTCAAAGAAGACAAGCAGCAACGCCAAATTTTCCACCCATACCAATGACGTATACAACATTGTATCCCTCTCTGGTTGAACAAGGTTTAGTTGTTACTAGGCCGTTGGGCCCACCCTCTGAGAAGTCTATGCAGTTCTATAACCCTAATGCAACATGCGCTTTCCATCAAGGGGGAGTAGGCCACGATTTAGAAGGGTGTTTGGCATTAAAGAATTTGGTGAAAAGTTTGATAGAAAAGAACATTCTGTCTTTTGCTAATAACCCGCCAAATGTAAAGAACAATCCTTTGCCAACTCATGGGTCAACTAATGCTGTTGAAAACGAGGGTGAGGAGGTATTGATCTCAGACGCGGCACAGATTAAAACTCCCTTGAAAATGTTTCATGCCAAGCTGTTTAGCGCCGGATTGGTCAAAGCTTTCCATGATGATTGTAAAGAATGTGACGTTAGTAATAAAGGATGCCGTTTAATTCAGAACGATATCCAGCAACTAATTGACGAAGGTTTCTTGTAAATCTTCAGAAAAGAAAGCAGAGTAGCAGTGATTGAACCAGTGTTCAATCTGCCAAAGCGAATGCCAGCGCTTGATGAAGAAAGCACATCAGTAGTCCCTGTGTTCAACAATCTCGGGGCAAATACTGTGAGTCCAGTATTTAAACAAATAGTTCCAAGATTCAATAGATCTGAAGCTGCTTCCCCTGTTGACCACGCAATGCGATATAGCATCCCAAAACCAGTCCCATTCAGGTTCAGAGGAACCAAGGCAGTACCGTGGATTTATGAAGACATTACAGGCGAAAGGAAGAAAGAAGAAATGGTCCCAAGGAAAGAGGTGGGGGTCACGATAGAAGAACCGGTCCCAAGGAAAGAGGTGGGGGCTGATGAGAAGAGCGTGTCTAACATAGTAGGAACAGGGATAATGATGAGGAGTGGAAGGATCTGTCCCCCTGTGAACACGGAAACGTCTAGAAAAGAAGGTGTTAGTCATGTACCTGCTAATGATAAAGGAAAAGAAGTAATTTCCAAGGAGGACGACGAAGAATTCCTTAGAATAATAAAAAGAAGCGACTACAAGATTGTGGATCAGCTCCATCAAACCCCATCAAATATTTCTGTTTTATCTCTGTTAATTAATTCACCAGCCCACCGATCAGCACTGCAGAAGGTTTTGGCTCAGGCTCATGTAGCTCAAGACATCACCATCGGGCAGTTTGATCACATTGTTGCTAACATTACCGCTTGCAACACACTCAGTTTCAGTGATGAAGAGTTAACCCAAGCAGGTCGGAAGCACAACCTTGCTCTACACATATCCATGACATGTCAGGAGGACACGTTAGCTAGAGTCCTCGTGGATACAGGATCTTCTCTAAATGTTTTACCGAAGAGAACTCTTGATAAATTGGCATATAAAGGAGGAGTCATGAGACCCACATCGTTAATTGTTAAAGCCTTCGATGGTTCGCGAAGATCTGTTATGGGGGAAATTGAGCTCCCCGTGTTGATTGGACCTCAGGAGTTTAGTATTCTATTTCAAATTCTGGACATCAACCCTGCTTATAGTTGTTTGCTCGGAAGACCTTGGATCCACGAGGCCGGTGCTGTAACCTCTACCTTACATCAGAAGATGAAGTTCATGGCCGATGAAAAGTTAGTCATCATACATGGTGAGGAGGATTTGATGGTCAGTAACCTGTCCTCATTTCGTTACATTGAGGCTGACGAGGATGCATTGGAGACTTCCTTCCAAGCTTTGGAAATAGCTAATGCGGTCATGGTCGACAATGAGAAGCCAGTAGTACCCGAATATCCATCTTTTGCTTCGTATAAGAGTATCCAGTCTGCCCTTCAGGAAGGCGTGCCCGCAGGTTGGGGCGAAATCATCGAGATTGAAAAGAGAGACCGACACCAGGGGTTGGGTTACAAACCAACTCCAGAGGATGAGGCTGCTTCAAGAATAAGAAGAAGGACGAAGACGAGGACTGTACAGGAAATATTTGTCAGGGGTGGACATCAGGTCCACGCAACCATCGGAAGTGCTGAAGAAGAAGAAGACATTGATCGCCTGGTTTTTTGCCAAGAGGGTGCTTTGAGCAATTGGGAGGCTATAGAGATCCCAACCGTGTACCCGAAACCAGAGTAACTTGTTTTGACTTGTTGTTTTCATTTCCCTAGTCTCGCCCAAAGCTAGTGGATTATTTTGTACGGGCCTCCGTTTTCAATATTAATCAATGAAATGACTTTTTTGCAATTCTCTTTGTTTTTGCTTTACTGCATTCTGTTTCTAAAAAATGGCAATCTTTTCGAACAAAACATCTTCATCTTGCATGTTTGTGAACTGTCGTGCACTTTAATAATATAAGTCATTCGATTATGCAGCATGAATCATAAACCCATTGTATTCAATGACCTTGCTATTACCATTGATTTCGACTCCCCTGTCTATCAAGCTGAGGAGGAGGATTATGAGGTACCCGAAGAGTTAGCAGATATGTGCGACTATCAGTATACAGACCTCCAGCCACATGAAGAGCAGGTGGATGTCATCAATCTTGGTTCTGAGAAAGAGAAGAAAGAAGTTAAGATTGGGGCATCCCTGAAGCCAGAAATCAGACAACAGTTGATTTCACTACTTGAAGAATATGTGGATGTGTTTGCTTGGTCTTACCAAGATATGCCCGGACTGGATACAGATATTGTGGTTCATAAATTACCGCTCAAGCCCGAGTGCCCGCCAGTAAAACAAAAGCTTCGCAGAAGTCATCCTGACATGGCCCTCAAAATCCGAGATGAAGTTAAGAGACAATTGGATGCCGGATTTTTAGCAGTCTCCAAGTACCCAGAGTGGGTAGCTAATATTGTTCCTGTTATGAAGAAGAACGGAAAGGTACGAATGTATGTGGACTACAGGGATCTTAACAAATCCAGTCCTAAGGATGATTTCCCTCTACCACATATCGACACGTTGGTAGACAACACTGCTCGTTTCGCCATGTTCTCATTTATGGATGGTTTTTCAGGTTATAATCAGATTAGAATGGATCCAGCTGATATGGATAAAACCACCTTCATCACTCCATGGGGAACTTATTGTTATAAGGTTATGCCTTTTGGATTAAAGAACGCGGGGGCAACATACCAAAGGGCTATGGTGACTCTGTTTCACGATATGATCCACAAAGAGATAGAGGTGTATGTGGACGATATGATAGCCAAATCTCAGAATGAAGAAGAACATGTAGATCATTTGCTGAAATTGTTCAAGAGACTTAGGAAATATCAGTTGAGGCTGAACCCTGCAAAGTGTACCTTTGGGGTCAGATCTGGGAAGCTATTAGGTTTCATTGTCAGCTAGAAGGGTATTGAAGTGGACCCAGACAAAGTACGAGCAATTCAAGAAATGCCAGCTCCGTAAACTGAATCTCAAGTCAGAGGATTTCTGGGCCGTTTGAATTACATCTCCCGGTTCATCTCCAACATGACTCCGATATGTGCACCAATTTTCAAGCTACTCCGTAAGAATCAGCCAGTAGAATGGAATGCCGAATGTCAACAGGCCTTCGAGAAGCTCAAAAGTTATCTCCAAGAACCTCCTGTTTTGGTTCCTCCAGTTCCTGGAAGACCCCTCTTTATGTATTTGACTGTTTTAGAAGAATCTATGGGTTGTGTTTTGGGGCAGCATGATGAGACTGGCCGGAAAGAGCATGCAATTTATTATCTGAGCAAGAAATTCGCAGACAGCGAAAGTCGCTACTCATTACTGGAAAAGACTTGTTGCGCTTTGGCATGGGCCGCCAAACGCCTGAGGTAGTATCTGATTTGTCATACTACCCTTTTAATTTCCAAGATGGATCCGATAAAGTACATTTTTGAGAAACCTGCTCAATCAGGCAGACTTGCCCGTTGGCACATGTTATTATCTGAGTATGATATTCAGTATGTCGCCCAGAAGGCCATTAAAGGAAGTATTCTTTCAGAATATCTTGCTGATCAACCAGTTGAAGACTATGAACCACTCAAATTTGACTTCCCTGACGAGGATATTATGGCAGTAAAGGATGATGAAGAGTCAAGTTTTGAAGAAGATCCCAGGGCTGAGTAAAGATGGAAGATGATGTTCGATGGTTCGTCCAATTGCAAGGGGCATGGAGTAGGTGTTGTTATAATTAATCCTGAAGGTGGTTACACCTCTTTTACAGCCAGATTGGATTTTGGATGTACGAATAATATTGCTGAGTATGAAGCATGCATTCTGGGTCTGGAAGCTGCAATTGATCTTGGAATCTGTTGTCTTGAGGTTATGGGTGACTCCGCTATGGTCATTTATCAAATCAGAGGCGAGTGGGAGACAAAAGATGAGAAGCTTATTCCCTATCAGGCATATGCTTTGGAGTTGATTAAGTGTTTTGATGAGATAACTTTTCGCCATGTGCCACGTACTGAGAATCATGTGGCTGATGCCTTGGCAACACTGGCTTCGATGTGGCAAGTCAGATTTATCGATGAAGATCCAGTAATCAGTATTGGAAGAGGGGTTGAGCCGGCCTACTGCCAGGTCATTGAAGAAGAATCAGATGGTAAACCTTGGTTTCATGACATTTTAAACTTCCTGAAGAATCAAGAATATCCGACCAATGCCTCCACTCTTGATAAGAAGACTCTGCGAAGATTGTCAGCCAAGTTCTTCATCAGCAACGGTGTACTATATAAAAGGAATCATGATATGGTTTTGTTAAGATGTGTCGATAAGAGAGAATCAGACTTGTTGATCCATGATATTCATGAAGGAGCTTTTGGCACCCATGCCAGTGGGCATGCCATGGTTAAGAAGATCTTAAGGGCTGGATATTATTGGTTGACTATGGAGACTGATTGCATCCAGTATGCTAGGAAATGCCATAAATGCCAGATTTACGCGGACAAAATGCATGTTCCTCCTACGCTGTTGAATGTGTTATCATCGCCCTGGCCGTTCTCTATGTGGGGCATTGATATGATTGGGGCAATTGAGCCTAAAGCGTCTAATGGGCATCGGTTCATTTTGGTGGCTATAGATTACTTTACCAAGTGGGTGGAAGCTGCCTCTTTTGCAAATGTAACTAAGCAAGCAGTTGCTCGTTTCATTAAGAACAACATCATTTGTCGCTATGGGATCCCAAGCAGAATCATAACCGACAACGGGACCAATTTGAATAACAGAACCATGAAGGAGCTGTGTGACAATTTCAAGATTGAGCACCATAACTCCTCACTGTATCGTCCAAAGATGAACGGAGCGGTTGAAGCTGCAAACAAGAATATCAAGAAAATTCTCCAGAAAATGGTCAAAACATACAAGGATTGGCACGAGATGTTGCCATATGCGCTACATGGGTATAGAACGTCTGTCAGAACGTCAACAGGGGCAACCCCTTTTTCGTTGGTATATGGAATGGATGATGTTCTCCCTATAGAAGTGGAAATACCTTCGCTGAGAATATTGATGGAAACAAAGCTTGATGAAGCTGAGTGGATTCAAGAGAGATATGATCAGTTGAACTTAATTGATGAGAAGCGCCTGACAGCTATGTGTCATGGCCAGTTGTACCAAAAGAAGATGAAAAGAGCATTTGATAAAAAGGTCCGTACTCGCGAATTTCGAGTGGGCGAGTTGGTACTTAAGAAGATTCTGCCATCGCAAAGAGACGCCCGAGGAAAATGGGCTCCTAATTATGAAGGTCCATACATAGTCAAGACAGTGTTTTCAGGAGGATCTCTTTTCCTTACAACTATGGACGGTGAACAGCTTGCGCATCCTGTGAATGCTGATTCAGTGCGGAAGTATTATGCTTAAGACTATGACACCTCGGTGATATCCAGGAATCCCCAGAGAAGCTCAAGATGGCTACAGCTAGAGTCCTTAGTCATTAGGGTTATTGGTCATTGAATACAATGTAACCTTTGATAAATTGCCATTTTGTTGCATTTGTAATATTTCATGGGACTCTACTATTTGACAAGTCACCATTTTTCAATGAATATCAGCTATTGAATCATCTCTTGTTTAATACGCTATCATTTTTATTTTTGCAAAATTTCTTAGTCATTTTCACTTGATTTTTGAAAACGGAAATGTTGCATTTTCTAAAGAAAACACAAAGATAAGCTAAGATTACTCTGGAATTGAGATATTTTGATTAGTGCAAGAAGATTAGTAGTACTATTCATGGCATTGGATCTGCTATCTCCAATGGGAAGAAGATTGCCCCAGTTATCCTTGATGTTTGGATTTTAGGGTGTTGGCTTGTGCTTTCCTTTCTTCTTTCCTGTTTTGCGTTGTTCGCGTCGTTTCTAGCATATAGCTAAGCATATGCATTCCCCTTGCATCTTTGCATTTCTTTGTGCTCTGCTTTGCTTGTGGTCTTTTGTTGTGCCTGTCTTTATTTCCCCAGTGAGGTAAAGACATTCCCGGTTTGTTTGGTGTTGTGCTTGTTCGGTCTTAACCTCTGCGCGCCAGGTTTGAATCTTTAAAATCTTTTTCTGTTCCCCAAGAAGTTTAACTTTAAAGGATTTTTAGAGCTGTTCTTGTTTGAATCGCGTCAAACTTGAACCTGTTCTTGTTTGAATCGTGTCAAACTTGAACTTAGACTTTGTTTGAATCGTGTCAAGCATTGTCTTATGTGTTCTCGTTTGAATCGTGTCAAACTTGAACATTAGACTTTGTTTGAATCGCGTCAAGCATTGTCTTTTTCTTGTTCTCATTTGAATCGTGTCAAACTTGAACTTGGACCTTGTTTGAATCATGTCAAGCATTGTCCTATGTGTTCTTGTTTGAATCGTGTCAAACCTGAACAGAGTCTTTGTTCGAATCGTGTCGGACACTGACCCCCCTGTTTTAAAACCGTTCCTGTTCGAATCGTGTCGAACTTGAATTGGGACTTTGCTTGAATCGTGTCAAGCACTGTCGTTTGTTTTAAAACCGTTCCTGTTCGAATCGTGTCGAACTTGAATTGGGACTTTTGCTTGAATCGTGTCAAGCACTGTCCTTTGTTTTAAAACTGTTCTTGTTCGAATCGTGTCGGACAGTGAACACTTCTTTATCTTGTTTCTTTTCTAAAACTGCTTTAAGCTAAATTTTCTTGGATCAATTTTTATTTAACCTTATAAGACTCCTATCTGGTGCGCAGGGTTAGTCTCTGCTCTTCCTGGCTCTTTCTGGAGATCCCATTTTGAACTCTTCAATTTAAGATCCTAGGGAAGTCCTCGCCTGGTTGTTTGTCTCTTTTGGGCTGATCCCTGTTGATCATGTTGTTTTCTTTCTGGTTTCGTGCCCAGAAAGAGTGTGGGTTTGTTTTGTCCCCAGTATTCCATCTCCCTGGATCTTTCCCGGTGGAGATTGCTTTTTGGCCTTTCCCCAGTGTTTCTTTGGAGTCTCCCCGGTGAGTCTTTTCTGTTGGTTATCCTGTATCCCCGGTGAGTCTTTGTTTGTGGATACTAGCTTTCATCTTTTTTCGGCGAAACTTTTCTTGTGTGTTTGCTTCCTGTTGTCTTTGGTGTCTGGTCTGTCTGCATTCTTTTGCATTCCTGGCATCATATCATCATTTTAGAAGTTCATGGCATGTCAGCATGTACATGTCTGTCGCTTGTCCTTAGCATTTGCATTCCATCTAAGGGCAAAATTTTTGGTTTGCTATATTTAAATACCTTTCACCTCGATGCCTCTGGAACCTCCGTTCCTCGTGCCCTCTGGTGAAGCTATTTAAATAGGGGCAACTGTTGTACCCTAAATTTTTACCCTTAGATGTCATCCAGCTTTTGTGCATCTTAGGAGCATCTTTGCATTGGTTGAGCTAACCCATATCTTGTAGTTTGTTTCTTTGTGTTCAAATTAGGTTTACATATCATCATGAAGCTCCACAAGTGGTTTGGAGCAAGTTAAGTTAACCAGAGGACATCTAGTGCAAGGATTGTGGAATTAGGGTTTGCTCTGAAGAGTCACTAAGGATTTGGCTCTATCAAGTCAAGTTTTGTGTGGTTCACTCACCTTATAAAGTCATCTACATTCGAAGACATCATCCAACAAGAATTCAAGGTCTATACATCCTCAACAAGAGAAGTTTGAGCCTTAGCCACACTGTGCCTCCAAACTAGGGTTTCTGTGGCACTTGTCAGTCAACAGCTTTGGTCTTCATCAAGATGGACTCCTGAGCCCTAATTCTTGGTTCCATTGGGTTATCAACATCCTCAAGAGTCTCCTAAGACCTTTGGATGAGAAGGAAGAAGCAAGATCACAAGTTTTAACCTCAGTGCTTTCTCAGTCAAAATTAGGGTTTGACTGAAGCCCTAATCTTTTGGACTTTTGGGTCAAATGAAGAGTTATTGGTTCTAATCATCGTATGTTGTCTCATAGAGTATACAAAGTATTCATATCAAGTTTCATGAGGTTTCTTGCAAGGGAAGTAGGGTTTTGACCAAAGAATGTGTCATTTGTGAGATTTTTCCCCTAATAGCCTATTTTGAAAGAACCATAACTCCTAAACTATACATCCAATTGGAGTGGTTCAAAGCTCTTTGGAAAGCTCTTTCCAAGATCTTAAATTGTTTCAATATGAAGTTTTGTCTAAAAATGCTTGGATTTTGAGTTATGGAGCTTACAAGGCATTTTGACCAACACAGAAGAATTTTCAGCATGTTTCATCACTTTTTTTCCACAACTTTGGCGCCACTTTTCACCTCTTTCCATTTGGATTTAGGTCTTTAGTCCCAAATGAAAGTTGTAGAGCTTGTTGAGAGCTTTCTAACCATATGTGGCATGTCTCAAGAGGATAAACCGTTCTCAAGATATGAATTCTTTAAGAAGAGCACTTGAAATTGTTAAAATCCAACACTTAGAATTTTTTTCTAAGTTCTTTGGGACAGTTTTGAGGACACGTTTTGTGAGCCATTTTTATACCACTTCAAGGCTTTATCTCAACAATTTTTCAACATCAAACTTGTAGTATCATACAAGAGCTATCATTTGAGCATAAGAGCATGGAAAATGGATCGTTAAGTTGTGAGATATGATTTTTACAACATGGTCACACGAAAATGGTTGTTGCACCAAGAACACCATTTTTTCATTTGAATTTCGTTTCCCCCCTTCAAGTACAAGTTGCAGACCTGCTACTACCTTTTCCAACATCTTTTCACCCTCAAAACCCGCTGCAAATGTTGTTGCTTTTGTACTCTTACTCACCTTTGCAAGCTACCTTAAATCATGTCCTCTGTACACTACCTTGGACCAAAGGACACAAGCCAAAAGCATGCTTTCTCTGACTCATTTGGTATCAAAAGAGAAATTCACTTGGCTCTATGTGCTCAGAAAACCACAGCCATATCTCAAACGTATTTCCATTGATATTTCTCCCTAGGACAAACTTGTGGCACGTTGGTCTTTCACTCTCTTGGACCAGCTGGGTTCACTATAAAAGGAGCCTCCCTCTCCTTCACTTTACACGAAATATCATCAACAACAACACTAAAAATTCTTTAAGCTCGTTTGCTGAAAGCACAAGATTTTGGCTGGGAGGAAAAGGATAAAGCTCTTGCAACTCACGTGGAGAAGAGGTAGGCCTGAAACTCTCTTTTACCATTCTTATACATCCATGTTAGATCATCACCTCCGTTTGTTTTAATGTTTAAATGTTTGCCATGTATGATGTTATGAAACTCATGTTAATTTGTTTTTATGAGAAAGTTCTGATTATTCTATATTAAACCTAGCAACCTCTATCATGCGTGTGTATGTGTTGAGAAGCATGTTGATATGTTATTTTTATTCACTAACCCGTGTGATCTTTCTGTTATTCATGTTCATACGTGTTGCTTATTTTACCCTGAAATGATATTGTGATACTACCACGCACCCATGTTAAAATGTCGTAATGATATTGGCTGTTGATCTAAGAGTGTTGGTTTGGCAACTTTCATGACAATTAATATGCTGCTAAGTTGTTTATTCTTGCGTTTTTAGGGATAGGATGTATGCGTTATGTCTTTGGTTGATGTTAGTATCCATACTTGCTTATCACTTGAACACTACATACACTCCCTCACAATGCTTGGATTTATGAAGTTTCTATGACAGCAGCTAATAGAGCGTGTATTATGTGGTTATATTTGAAGTTTTTTTGAAATAATACTTGTCGCATGTTTGTTATAATGTGTAGCAGTATGTATGTGTTGTTTGTCGTCTGTTGAAGTAGTGTGTGCGTGATGCATGTAATATGAAAAATATGTTTGGTAGTTAGTGTATTGTATGCTATTATTTAAGAAAAATGCAATGTATGCAGTGTTTTATAAATGTGTATGTATGATGCTGAAATTTTTTTAAACTTATGTATGTAAAAGAGGGAACAATGCGTAAGAGTTCATTTATATTGCTTGTGTATGTTCAATACATAATGTGATGTTGAGTATATATGCAATGTGGTTTATGCACATGTTTGTTTAGTGTATGCTCAAGTTGTCTTTGTCTGCGTGTAATGCTGTCAAGAGTAATGTTTGTCATTGTATTGCATACTATGGTGTAAGTATTAGTGTAGTGTGGGTGTGTATCATATGCGTAACTCTTGGACGCTATTGTTACCTCTGCTTGTAATATATATGTGCATTGATGGCATGATCTTATATTGCTGCTGTTTGTTTTATGGTCGATATAGTGCATTGGCTAGTCATGTTTGCAAGGTTGTATGGTTAGAGTTAGTGAACCATGATCATATATGCAACCTGTTTCATTTTTCTATTGTTGTTTTGGAATGCCATGTTGCCTTTACAAGTATATGTCAATTTTTACCAGCTGCTAAGTTTTTGTGTATGATATGGCATGAATGATGTTCTAGACTTCATGATAGGTAAGTTTGAGAGACTCTAAGTGGCTGCCCTTAATGTTTTACTCACGTGTGTTTGTGTTAAATATGTTGGTTAGTTTGGCCTTGAGCTCGTATGGTTGAGAATACATGTTCATTTGATGCTTACTGTTTTGATGTTGTGAGTACCAATCTTAATCGTTGTTGGAGGCTGTTTTAGTGTTGGCTTTGAACACCAAGGTTTTGTTCCTTTTGAACTTGTTTGACAGATGTTAGTATGCTAGTATTGTTCAAGATGATAATTGTGTACACATGTCTGTCTACCCATCTTGAAACACAATATATCTTCACAAATGATGTGTGTCAGCTTCTCTTTCATCCTGTTGAGGTTTATGGATGTGCATAGCATCATTATGATATGCCATACTTGTAGACATGTTTAGTTTGGATTGCATAAGGCAACGTGCATAAATGTTGTGAGGTTGTGTCAAAATTGTCCTTGCTCGGTGGCATTATATGTATGATGTTTGTTGTGATGTATGAAACCTGCTGGTTAAGTACTTTAAGTGTGGTTGTGTGTTTGCTATGCTGTTTTTATCGTGTGACATTGACGCCCATTTATTTGGTGATTTGAATCTTGATAGCATGATGATTGAGTCTTTAATATGAATGAGTTCTATATTTGGTAATCACATCTGAATTTTGAAAACTGATAAATGTTGATATGATGTTGTATTATGTAAACCGTGAGTACCGTTTCTATGTGCAGTATGCGTTATTATGTTAGCCATACCTTTGGATGGTTTGAGTGCAGTAGGTTATACGTAGTTTTTCTGGTTCACGTGTTGAAGTGTTGTAGCTGCATTGTATCAATATCATGAGTATTTGGTTTGCACTGAAACAGAAGCATGTTTCCCTTGTTCTCAAAGTTGTTTTTTTTACTTTTGAGCCATGGTTTCCAATTGCCTATTGTTCATGTTGTAATCACTATCTTGTTCAGTTAATGGTTGTATCTTATTCTATGTTCAAAATGCTCCATGTTGGTATTTTGTTTTGTGTTATTTGGTCAAGTTTTAGTAAAGATAAATTGTTTAGAAGTTGAGTATTCGATGTTGTTGTTTGAGTTGTTTGAGAAACGTTTTCAACGTCTGCATGTATTCTCTTTTTTCTCTTTTTTTTTTCATGCATGCCTTTTTGGTTTGCCTTTGCTTATTAATAGCAATGTTAATTTGTATGCCATGCGCAGTCCATAATTGGTTGATTTGGTTTTTATGTTTGTCTGCTAGCGCTGTAATAATCACATGCCAATTACACATGATACACTACACCACTTCCTATGCACTGTGCGCGGGCTGTCTCTTTTATTATGTTTTTTCATGCTTTGGATGGTTTATTAATTTATGGATGCGTATTAATTATCGGATGTATAGCCGTCCCAACGGTTCACCATATGCCTTGCCAATATCCTTTCACCACAATGTCTCGGGTTCGATCCAGCGGATCAACCTTTTGACATTTTTTCCACTTTTTCCGCCTTGCCCTTTTTCTCTCCACATGGGCCTTACGCTTTCCTTTCCTATCAGCACCCCTCACAGCTGGCCCATTAACCTTCCCTTTGTTTTTAAAACTGATCCAATTTGCTCTAATGTACCCCCCCCCCCCCCCCCCCCTTGCGCTACTTTATTTTATTTTTCCTTTCATCTTATTTATTTAGTTTAATGATTATTAAATTTCAATTTGGTCTTTAATTATTGTTGTGTTTAAATTAATTAATATGTGATATGTTTTATTAATTGTAAATTAATTGCTAATTGTTTTATTAGTTTTTTTTTAATTTTAAATTATCAATTATATCTCACGTACATTATTATTTCTAATTGTGATATCTATTTGTTTTTTAATCATATTATTAATTCTTGAATTATCAATTCATGTCTTAATTTTGAGATTGTAATATGTGATTAAATGTTAATGTTAATTATCTATGTGTAATTTTTTAATTGCCTTGTGTATTGTAATTGTTAATTCTAATTGCCTTGCCAATTAATTATCAATTGTTTTTTCAAATGTTAATATCAACTATGAATATTTTTCTTGACATGCTATTGACTTGTTTAATTCTTAAGATATTATATCCATGTTGATTGGCAATATGATTGATTTTATATGATTATCACCCTCCTTTAAATATCATCCTTTACATCATTCTCTATGTTTGTCTTCATAAAGATTTAAGCATATTGATGTGTTGTTGTATATCATTCTTTTATGTTTGTCTTCCTAAAGATTGAAGCATATTGATGTACTCCCTTAATCATGTTCATCCTATCCATATCTTTGTCATAAACATATTGCTATCCTCATGCTTATGTTGTTTTATCCATTATATCAATGTCCTATCTTCTACCATGTTTTATTTATTGTTATTATCCACGGTTTTCCCCATTCCAAAGGAAGGTAAAATATGTTGACTCATAAGTCATGACCCCCATCTTAACCTAAGTAACCTCTTAGGAAGAAACCTTATTTCTTGGCCTCATCAGAGCCATAGAAATTACAACTAGCATTAGGAGAGAGTTCCTTAACTCTTAGTGATATTCACCATAATGAATTTATCACCTCTCCCGCTAACTAACCTTTAGCATAGAACCTTTAGCAAACATAAGATAACATTTAACAAGAGGTTCCTGTAGAGTACTACAGATACATAGGGTGCTAATACCTTCCCTTTGTATAACCAACCCCCGAACCTTAGATCTCTCCCCTTTAGGTTTTTCTAACGATCTTGAACCTTTCCTTTGGATAAATCAAAGTCGGTTGTAAAAGAAGTATGATGCAAATTAATTAATAATTTGTTATCCGATTTTCACCGCAACACTCCTGAAGATGTAAGGGATTTTCTAGCAGGATTTAAGTGTCTTGACATAGCGATTTTGTAAGTTTGGTGCACGTAAGTATATATTTGAATATACATGTCATTATAGAACATTATAATTTTTTGTATTTTCTCCCTTAATTTATTCATTTTCTTTGACCATTTAGGTACATTCACCGTGTTTGTATAGAGTTAAATAAATCAAGTACTTATGGAATCTTGGAGCCAACTTATATTGGTTGGGCGTATAATGAAAAAATATCATGAAAAAGTACTTGAAAGAACGGCTAAATGAGGGAGGAAAAGAATGTTACCTTGCACCATTCCTCTGTAGGTACGTATTGTTGTAATTTATTTATATATTTTATATTTTGTTTTGTTTTAGTAAAAACTATATATATATATATATATATATATATATATATATATATATATATATATATATTCGTGTTCATTCAGTGGTCATTGGCAATTGATCGCCATTTTTTCTGTAGCGCGATTTTTGTGGTTTCGAATCACTATCGCTTCGGTACTATAGTTCGATTCATTTTTTATCCTGTGAAGCTGATTAAGGAAGGGACAGATGTCTCCAATTAACCCTGCTTGCATACTGAGTTTAAACAGATGACTGTTGGTTTACAGATGCTATCAAAATAGGGGGTATGTCTTAGGTTTATTTCGCTTGAGAATAGGGTGTCTTGAGGCTTTTGATAAGGTGCTGGATTTGTTTTTTTTTCCTTGATTGAGGTATGACGGTACTGGACCTAGGTTTTTTTATTAGTATGATGCTCACAATCTTATGCCTATGTATTCCCGTTTAACAAAAAAGGGAAATCAGAGTAATCGTAGTTCCTCCTATTCTAAGGGAGGAAAAAGGTGTTTTGGTGTCTTGTTCAAAGCCCAAGATTGAAGCTAAAGTTTATTAGAGAGAATTTGTCATCTCTAAAGAGGGATTGTTTATTTTTGGGTGCCTTGATCAAACCGCAAGGTTGACGCTAAAAGGTTAATTGACCCAGCTGGGGGATTTTTTTTATACAAAGCCTACGAGGAGGCTGAAAGTTTGGCTTTTCTGGGGAAAATGTTCTACCTGTCTTGTACAAAGCCCAAGATTGAGGCTAAAAGGGTTTGACTCAACAAAAAAGTCTTTTATACTCAACAAGAGAGTGATTTAGCGTCTCGTACGAAGCCCGAGAGGGAGGCTAAAAGGGGATGGACTCAACAAGAGAGTCTGAAAGTGGATCGACTCAATGAGAGAGTCTTTTATACTCAACAAAAGAGTGTTTTGCTATCTCGTACGAAGCCCGAGATTGAGGCTAAAAGGAGATTGACTCAACAAGAGAGACTTGGGAAGTGAGTGACTTAACAAGAGAGTCTGAAAAGGTTAGCTCTATTGGAGAGAATCATTTGTACAAAGCCCAAGAGGAGGCTAACTTTCCTGAGGGAAAAATTATTATACAAAGCCTAAGAGGAGGCTATCTTGCTGTCGAGGATTATTGAGATCCTTAGGCAGGTCCGAGTGGGAGAACCCTCATGAGAAAGGTCGGGTTTCTACTGGAGATTGGTCCGGAATAATTAGGGTTTCTTCCTATGTTTAGAAGTAACTTGAGAATGTCTTTGAGACTCAAGGGGATTAGACTATCCAAGTCCGGAGTTTTATCTTTTGTACTATGCCCAAGAGGAGGCACGGGCATCTAAGGAATGAGAATCAACCCTAAAATGGCTGGAGTTTTTTGACACTGGAAAGATTGCTCTATCAAAGGATGACTAAGTTCTATCTTATACCTTTAAGAGGTCGTCAGGGTCCTTGTATTAGGCCCAAGAGAAGGCATGAGAACTTCTAAGAAGTCGAAAGGTCCATGTACAACGCCCAAGAGGAGGCAGGGATGCTTTTAGGAAGCCTGTGGGTCCCCAAACCAAGAGAAGTTCAAGAAATTCAATTCACAGAGAAGAGATCATTCCAGGAAAGTTCGAGGTTTTGGAAGAAACTCAAGAGATGCCATTCATGGAGAAAAGATCATCTCTGGGGAGTAAAGCTTCTTTGACAATTTCTAAGGGTAACAGTCTGAGAAAAGGTTCACCGAGAATACTGCCTTTCTCTTTGTTCCATATTGATTAACCCCAAGAGAAGGGAAGATTGTATCTGGAATCCTACGGGGGATCTAGTTTTGTTTGTATTTAAGAGTGACCAACATGGCTTTACCTAGTTCTAGACGTAGTTGTCGGGGAAAACTCTAAATAACTATACTAGTATATATACAGTTGATATATGACCAATATTTAAAGAGGTATGAAGGAAGACTTATAGTGAAGAAGCCCCACAATACAGTTATGTATATGAAAGTAGATAAAAGAAAGCGGATAAACACTTACCTGTTGTAGAGCTTCCATGCTGTTTGTAACGCCCCAGTTTTAGTATTTTTATTTAATTGAGTCGTTTTGATTATTTTATTATTATTTTATTTTATTTTTGACTTTTATTTAGAAAAATGTTATTTTTCATCGTGATTATATTTTGTCGCGTTTTGAGAGCGTTTGCGAGATATTTGAGTGTAGGGGTATTTTGGTCTTTTTGTGGGGTTAGATATTTGTTTTATTAAAATAGAAAGTTAGAGGCGAGAAAGAGAGAAAAACAGAATTTTGAGAGGAAAAGAGAAGAAGAAGGAAAAGAGAAGAGGAAAAAGAAGAGAAAGAGGAAAAACTTGTGGATTTAGGACCCGATTCAACCGACTTTTCAAACGCGAATTAATCGGGTAAGGGTGAGAAGTTTCGATTATATCTTGCTTGTATATGTATATGTGTGTGATTGTGTGAATGTTTTCTTGTTTTTCCATAGTTTTCCAATTCTAGGTTGAAATGAGAAAAACGATTAGAAATCGATGTTTTCACGGATGAAAGTCGGAATAAATCGCGTAGTAGAGTCGTGTGATGTTGGGTCTTGATTTAGCGTGATCGTTTGATTGAATCGAGTTAAATTTATAACTTTTGATTTTTTTATATATATTGATGTTTTTGTGCAAATTGATGTTGTGATCGAGTAAAAATGTTTGGATATGTCTGGTAACATTGGTATAGGTTGATATTTAATCGGGTAAGGAAACGAACTAATCGGGAATGGTTATTTGTGTGTTTTCGAGTGGTTTTGATCGAGTTTGGAATTGGGTTAAATTGATAAAACTATGTTTCAAAATATTTCAAAAATGGAAAATGTGTTGGATGGTCTTCTAATGGTGAAAATATTGTAGTATTTCGAATTCTGAGACCGGGGCTTTTTATGGAATCGAAATCGGACGTCCGGAAGGCTTCCGACGATGAAAATGCATTTTTCTGGGCTCTGACACGGCCCGTGTCACACAACACGGGGGGCCGTGTCAGCCCACTGACTATGGAGGGTGGAAACGTGAAAAAAGGTGAAATTTGGGATTTTGGGTGACACGGGCCGTGTCCCACAACACGGGTGGCCGTGTCAGCCCTGCTGTAGGTTTTTCTTTCAAAATTGTTTCGATCGTAACTTTTGAACCGTAAGTCCGTTTTGACCCCCGTTCGAAGCGTTGGAAAGCTTATAAAATATTCTTTCTATTAAAAATGGTTTGGAGGGTAAAATATGATTTAATTAATTTGTGTTTTTGAAAAATAGTCGGGTTGTCGGGTTTTTATCGCGTTAACTGTGTGCGTAATTGATGTGTACCATGCAAGGTGTTGTTGTATGATGTAAATGCATGTGTTTAGATGTTGTTGTGATGATTTGTGGCCGTATGGTAATTGATATGCATTGTTTTGGGCATAAGTGTATAGTGTGATTTTGTTGATGTAGATGAATGCATTTATGTGTGTGCATATTAAATGTCATGAGTCATTGTATGCCAAGCATCATGATATGCATTGTTGTGACGTCCTGAGTGACGGATTGATTCCAGAGGGAATCTGCTATAACATCGTGAGCCTCGAAAATATGAGTAATGAATCGCCTGAGGACGGAAAGCGATGGTTATAGACGATCGTGTGCCCATGTGGGGTGTGAGCGATCGGGTCGTGTGCCCATGCGGGGTGTGAGCGATCCATAAACGTCGTGTGCCCATGCGGGGTGTGAGCGACGGGGGACATCGTATGCCCGACGGGGAGTTACAGTGATGTAACGAGCGATGGTTCCAATAGTTCCTGAGTGAACTGGTGATGAGGAATATTTGGAGTCGGTACCGCATAGCATGTGCATAGAGTCGTTGTGTCGGTCTCTGTGCATTTGCATAAATCATGAATTAATTGTGCATGGAATTGAGAATGTGATTGATGAGATGGAATATGTGTAAGTGTATTGTGTATGAATGATGTGTAGTGGTATTTGATACTTGAGAATGGTACGGTGTTGTGTTGTATTTGATTGTGGTACATTTGTGGTAAGAATATGTTTAATTGAGTATTTTTGTGTTAATATATATACTTTTATGCAAGTATAGTATGGTTGTTTTTCTCACCCTTCTGCTGGAATATGCTTTTTATGGCATAGTGCATATTGTCAGCTTTAGAGGAGTGGAGGCAAGTGGAAGAGTTAGATCTTCAATTTGCTTAGGTCTTTGGTGTCTGCTCTGATACGTAACACGGGAGTCGGGGAACGCTTATGTTGTTTTGTTTATCCTTGTGAATATTTTGATGCATAAAACCATTTATTTTGTAAAACAAGTCAGTTATGGATCTTTCAGCTCTATTCCATAATTGACCTTTCCTTCTATAGGGAAAAAGTTTCCCCTTTGAGGGTATTCTATTTTGTGCTATGTATCGAAATTTATGAGCAGGGATGATGTTTTGTTTATTTAAATGTGACATCCTTGTTTCTGTCGGAAAAATAAATGTTTAGTTACTCTGATTTAATTATGTATTATTTATTCGCGATGGGAATTGGGGTGTTACATTAGTGGTATCAGAGTAGGTCGGTCCGTCTGGCCAAGTTGTTGAGTCAGTTGGTGTGATAGTTGAATACTGTCGGTGTTGTTTATTCCTTAGTACGTGATATGTGTGTGGAACACTGTCAGTACTTTCTGGTTTTATAATCTTTTGTCTTCAGGATTGAGAATGAGATAAGTGGGGGAGAAGCTGGTACTTCTCCAAGTTGCTTCAGGTGGAGCGTTGGCTTAGTGTGTGTGAATTGCAAGATTGTAAGCGTGGTTTGGACAGTGTGGTTCCCGGTTCCGGAGGGAATGCGGAGGTAAGGTTTATGTCAACTAAGGATTTTTGCCTTAGGTAGTTTTGTGCACAGGATGCAAGAAACACTATTATAGTTTGGTGAAGACGGTTTATGCCCCATCATGATTGTCGACTGTCTATTGACAAATTGAGGAACTGATCACCCTTAATCTCTTGTTGATAGCAGACGGAAATTATGTTGGATGGAATAGGCGGGTCTTTCCGGCTTTGATAGTGTGTGAAATGAGTTGTTTGGAATTTAAGGAGATGATTACAGAGTATTTTGATGAGTCGATGAAGATGCTAATATCGGAAGATGAAATGGATTAGAGGTTTTGGTATGTTAGTCCAGTTGGGAAGTCATTGAGAGAGAATGATTGGGTTTTATTTAAGGACTGCTTCACAGAGAGTAGAGATTGAACTTAATTGGACGAAGGTGAATAGTTGAGGTTTATATCTGCTAAGTAAGTAGGAAACTCTTAGTAGATGGGAATAAGATGTTTGTTTTGTCTGTGATGGTAGTGTTCTGGGAATTAGCAGGAAGTCGCAGTGATGGGTCGTCAGTTGGGCATAGTTTTCAGATGTGTTTTTGGATGGAACATTAAGGTGTTGTCTTAGAGAGCTCCAGTATTGTTGGTAACAAAAGGAAGGATGATGGAATGGAATAACAAGTATAATGGTATTGAGACTATGGACAACAAACTTAGAGTTCTGGTGGGTTTGGAGTCTTTGGAGTTTTAAGGCATTAATGAAAATTGTGAGGAAACCCTTGTGGGTGGATGTAACATTGTGTTTGAGAATTCTTTTTGGTTGGTTGTTGATACATGTTGGAATTGCGGAGTTGGACGGTCAGGAGAAGAAATTGGGTATGGATTACTAACAGTTGAATAAGGTAATGATTGAGAATAAGTGTCCATTTTCATGAAAAGATGACTAGAATGGTTTGGTTGAGTTTGAGTGAATTACAATTGTTTGGAATGTTTGATAAGAGTGGTGAATTGTGTGAGTTGAGGGTTTGATCGATTTAATGTGACTGGTTAGGTTTGTTATCCTCGGAATAGGTTGTTATTTACTCGGTTAAGCTTGTTTGTGAGTAACCAGTTACCCAGCGAAAAGTTTTGCAAAAGCTTTAAGGATTTATATCTTTTGGATTTTGGTTGGGAATTGCAACGTACAGTGATGGTATTTGGTGGTAGTAACGCGTCTCTAATGTGTATGGAGTAGAGGAATCGTATCTTCCATATTTAATTGGATAAGTTCGTAGTGGTTTCGATTGAGGATATTTGGATTTGTTATAAACTCCGAGGAAGAATGAGTAAAGTGTTTGAGATTTGAATTACAAGTGTTGAAAGGAGACGAAGTTTGATGCTAAGTTATTCGAGTGAGAATTTTGGTTGAAAAGGGTTAGTTTCTTGGAAATGTTATTTCAGATGAGAGTATGGTTAATGGATCCATCGGGAGTAGATGTAGTTCTACATGAGAGGCTCTGAAGTTAGTTAAGGAGATTAGAAACTTTTGGACTCAGTTGGTTGTTATTACAGGTTATGGAAGACTTTGTTAAGTTTGTACTTCTGGTATCTTAGTTGACTTGCAAAGGGTAAGTCGTTTGTTTGGATGTTCGTTGTGAGTAAGTTTTGGTGAGCTGGAGTAGAAGTTGTCTACGGTTTCAGCTTTGATTTTGTGTGATCCTAATAAACCGGTTGTGGGGTATTGTGATGTGTCTTTGATGAGTTTAGTCAACGTGGTAATGCAAGAGGGTAAAGTCGTGGCTTATGCTTTACGACAATTGAGGATTTATAAAAGGATCTGTATTATTATGGATTTGGAATTGGTTGCGGTGGTATTGTGTTGGAATATTTGGGGGTATTATCTTTATGGTTCTAGGTTCGAAGTGTTTGGTAATCGCAAGGGTATTGAGTACTTGTTTGGTCTAAAGGAATAGAGTATGAGACAACAAGGATGGTTAGAGTTCGTGATGAGTTATGAATTTGGCTTGGATTATCCTTCGGGGAAAAGCTGTTGTTGTGCCTGAAAAGTTAAGTCGGAAGTTTCTATGCATGTCTGTTTTGATGGTCAGGGAGTTAGAATTATTTGAGCAATTCCGAGACTTGTGTATGGTGTATGAGATAACACAGGAGAGTGTGAGGTTGGTAATATTAAAGTGAACAGTGATTTTTGGCGAATATGAGAAAGAGTTAGACTTTGGACGTGAAATTGATAGTTTTGATGGTTACGAGTAATCAGAGTGTGCAACGGAAGCGTGAGGTGGCAGGATTCGTATATACATGGGTGACTTGTAAGAGTTCATAGGTTGAACATTGGAAACATGTAGGAATGATGAGACCATTGGACGTTTCAGAATGGAAGTGTTAGGTGAAAGGTTTAAATATTATTCATGGACTACTATGTAGATGGATGTTTTGGTTATATGTTCGATTGGTGGAGCGTAGCATTTTTGTGATTTGTTGTGTGACAAGGATGTTTGGTATCCTGGTTTGGTCGAGGTTGTTGAAACGATGTTGAGTCGTGGAACTTGTGTTCTTGTTTGTGTTGTTGCCTCGTTTCTATCGTGATGGTTCGAGTGCGTGTGGCTAATTCCTTATGGTGAATTAGGGGAGTGTTATCTGTGGTGATAGTAACGATCTTGTTGTGTTTCGGTTCAAGAGTGAACCTGTGTGTTCGTAACTTGGGTATTCTTTGAGTTGTGAGTTGGTCGTCAAGTGCATTGTATGGCATTGCATCTTGTCGTTCTAGTCGTCATCATCGTTGTGTCGTTGTTGTAGTTGTGGTTAGCAAGGTGATTTGCCAGTTTGTGTTATTCGTGGTGCGTCTTTTGGCATGTCGGTTTGTTAGTCGAATGCGAGAGTCGTGTCCAGGGTTGTTCGTCTCAGGTAAGATTTTCGAGGACGAAAATTTCTAAGTGGGGGAGAGTTGTAACGCCCCAATTTTAGTATTTTTATTTAATTGAGTCGTTTTGATTATTTTATTATCGACTTTTATTTAGAAAAATGTTATTTTTCATCGTGATTATATTTTGTCGCGTTTTGAGAGCGTTTGCGAGATATTTGAGTGTAGGGGTATTTTGGTCTTTTTGTGGGGTTAGATATTTGTTTTATTAAATTAGAAAGTTAGAGGTGAGAAAGAGAGAAAAACAGAATTTTGAGAGGAAAAGAGAAGAAGAAGGAAAAGAGAAGAGGAAAAAGAAGAGAAAGTGGAAAAACTTGTGGATTTAGGACCCGATTCAACCGACTTTTCAAACGCGAATTAATCGGGTAAGGGTGAGAAGTTTCGATTATATCTTGCTTGTATATGTATATGTGTGTGATTGTGTGAATGTTTTCTTGTTTTTCCATAGTTTTCCAATTCTAGGTTGAAATGAGAAAAACGATTAGAAATCGATGTTTTCACGGATGAAAGTCGGAATAAATCGCGTAGTAGAGTCGTGTGATGTTGGGTCTTGATTTAGCGTGATCGTTTGATTGAATCGAGTTAAATTTATAACTTTTGATTTTTTTATATATATTGATGTTTTTGTGCAAATTGATGTTGTGATCGAGTAAAAATGTTTGGATATGTCTGGTAACATTGGTATAGGTTGATATTTAATCGGGTAAGGATACGAACTAATCGGGAATGGTTATTTGTGTGTTTTCGAGTGGTTTTGATCGAGTTTGGAATTGGGTTAAATTGATAAAACTATGTTTCAAAATATTTCAAAAATGGAAAATGTGTTGGATGGTCTTCTAGTGGTGAAAATATTGTAGTATTTCGAATTATGAGACCGGGGCTTTTTATGGAATCGAAATCGGACGTCCGGAAGGCTTCCGACGATGAAAATGCATTTTTCTGGGCTCTGACACGGCCCGTGTCACACAACACGGGGGGCCGTGTCAGCCCACTGACTATGGAGGGTGGAAACGTGAAAAAAAGGTGAAATTTGGGATTTTGGGTGACACGGGCCGTGTCCCACAACACGGGTGGCCGTGTCAGCCCTGCTGTAGGTTTTTCTTTCAAAATTGTTTCGATCGTAACTTTTGAACCGTAAGTCCGTTTTGACCGCCGTTCGAAGCGTTGGAAAGCTTATAAAATATTCTTTCTATTAAAAATGGTTTGGAGGGTAAAATATGATTTAATTAATTTGTGTTTTTGAAAAATAGTCGGGTTGTCGGGTTTTTATCGCGTTAACTGTGTGCGTAATTGATGTGTACCATGCAAGGTGTTGTTGTATGATGTAAATACATGTGTTTAGATGTTGTTGTGATGATTTGTGGCCGTATGGTAATTGATATGCATTGTTTTGGGCATAAGTGTATAGTGTGATTTTGTTGATGTAGATGAATGCATTTATGTGTGTGCATATTAAATGTCATGAGTCATTGTATGCCAAGCATCATGATATGCATTGTTGTGACGTCCTGAGTGACGGATTGATTCCAGAGGGAATCTGCTATAACATCGTGAGCCTCGAAAATATGAGTAATGAATCGCCTGAGGACGGAAAGCGATGGTTATAGACGATCGTGTGCCCATGTGGGGTGTGAGCGATCGGGTCGTGTGCCCATGCGGGGTGTGAGCGATCCATAAACGTCGTGTGCCCATGCGGGGTGTGAGCGACGGGGGACATCGTATGCCCGACGGGGAGTTACAGTGATGTAACGAGCGATGGTTCCAATAGTTCCTGAGTGAACTGGTGATGAGGAATATTTGGAGTCGGTACCGCATAGCATGTGCATAGAGTCGTTGTGTCGGTCTCTGTGCATTTGCATAAATCATGAATTAATTGTGCATGGAATTGAGAATGTGATTGATGAGATGGAATATGTGTAAGTGTATTGTGTATGAATGATGTGTAGTGGTATTTGATACTTGAGAATGGTACGGTGTTGTGTTGTATTTGATTGTGGTACATTTGTGGTAAGAATATGTTTAATTGAGTATTTTTGTGTTAATATATATAATTTTATGCAAGTATAGTATGGTTGTTTTTCTCACCCTTCTGCTGGAATATGCTTTTTATGGCATAGTGCAGATTGTCAGCTTTAGAGGAGTGGAGGCAAGTGGAAGAGTTAGATCTTCAATTTGCTTAGGTCTTTGGTGTCTGCTCTGATACGTAACACGGGAGTCGGGGAACGCTTATGTTGTTTTGTTTATCCTTGTGAATATTTTGATGTATAAAACCATTTATTTTGTAAAACAAGTCAGTTATGGATCTTTCCGCTCTATTCCATAATTGACCTTTCCTTTTATAGGGAAAAAGTTTCCCCTTTGAGGGTATTCTATTTTGTGCTATGTATTGAAATTTATGAGCAGGGATGATGTTTTGTTTATTTAAATGTGACATCCTTGTTTCTGTCGGAAAAATAAATGTTTAGTTACTCTGATTTAATTATGTATTATTTATTCGCGATGGGAATTGGGGTGTTACATTAGTGGTATCAGAGTAGGTCGGTCCGTCTGGCCAAGTTGTTGAGTCAGTTGGTGTGATAGTTGAATACTGTCGGTGTTGTTTATTCCTTAGTACGTGATATGTGTGTGGAACACTGTCAGTACTTTCTGGTTTTATAATCTTTTGTCTTCAGGATTGAGAATGAGATAAGTGGGGGAGAAGCTGGTACTTCTCCAAGTTGCTTCAGGTGGAGCGTTGGCTTAGTGTGTGTGAATTGCAAGATTGTAAGCGTGGTTTGGACAGTGTGGTTCCCGGTTCCGGAGGGAATGCGGAGGTAAGGTTTATGTCAACTAAGGATTTTTGCCTTAGGTAGTTTTGTGCACAGGATGCAAGAAACACTATTATAGTTTGGTGAAGACGGTTTATGCCCCATCATGATTGTCGACTGTCTATTGACAAATTGAGGAACTGATCACCCTTAATCTCTTGTTGATAGCAGACGGAAATTATGTTGGATGGAATAGGCGGGTCTTTCCGGCTTTGATAGTGTGTGAAATGAGTTGTTTGGAATTTAAGGAGATGATTACAGAGTATTTTGATGAGTCGATGAAGATGCTAATATCGGAAGATGAAATGGATTAGAGGTTTTGGTATGTTAGTCCAGTTGGGAAGTCATTGAGAGAGAATGATTGGGTTTTATTTAAGGACTGCTTCACAGAGAGTAGAGATTGAACTTAATTGGACGAAGGTGAATAGTCGAGGTTTATATCTGCTAAGTAAGTAGGAAACTCTTAGTAGATGGGAATAAGATATTTGTTTTGTCTGTGATGGTAGTGTTCTGGGAATTAGCAGGAAGTCGCAGTGATGGGTCGTCAGTTGGGCATAGTTTTCAGATGTGTTTTTGGATGGAACATTAAGGTGTTGTCTTAGAGAGCTCCAGTATTGTTGGTAACAAAAGGAAGGATGATGGAATGGAATAACAAGTATAATGGTATTGAGACTATGGACAACAAACTTAGAGTTCTGGTGGGTTTGGAGTCTTTGGAGTTTTAAGGCATTAATGGAAATTGTGAGGAAACCCTTGTGGGTGGATGTAACATTGTGTTTGAGAATTCTTTTTGGTTGGTTGTTGATACATGTTGGAATTGCGGAGTTGGACGGTCAGGAGAAGAAATTGGGTATGGATTACTAACAGTTGAATAAGGTAATGATTGAGAATAAGTGTCCATTTTCATGAAAAGATGACTAGAATGGTTTGGTTGAGTTTGAGTGAATTACAATTGTTTGGAATGTTTGATAAGAGTGGTGAATTGTGTGAGTTGAGGGTTTGATCGATTTAATGTGACTGGTTAGGTTTGTTATCCTCGGAATAGGTTGTTATTTACTCGGTTAAGCTTGTTTGTGAGTAACCAGTTACCCAGCGAAAAGTTTTGCAAAAGCTTTAAGGATTTATATCTTTTGGATTTTGGTTGGGAATTGCAACGTACAGTGATGGTATTTGGTGGTAGTAACGCGTCTCTAATGTGTATGGAGTAGAGGAATCGTATCTTCCATATTTAATTGGATAAGTTCGTAGTGGTTTCGATTGAGGATATTTGGATTTGTTATAAACTCCGAGGAAGAATGAGTAAAGTGTTTGAGATTTGAATTACAAGTGTTGAAAGGAGACGAAGTTTGATGCTAAGTTATTCGAGTGAGAATTTTGGTTGAAAAGGGTTAGTTTCTTGGAAATGTTATTTCAGATGAGAGTATGGTTAATGGATCCATCGGGAGTAGATGTAGTTCTACATGAGAGGCTCTGAAGTTAGTTAAGGAGATTAGAAACTTTTGGACTCAGTTGGTTGTTATTACAGGTTATGGAAGACTTTGTTAAGTTTGTACTTCTGGTATCTTAGTTGACTTGCAAAGGGTAAGTCGTTTGTTTGGATGTTCGTTGTGAGTAAGTTTTGGTGAGCTGGAGTAGAAGTTGTCTACGGTTTCAGCTTTGATTTTGTGTGATCCTAATAAACCGGTTGTGGGGTATTGTGATGTGTCTTTGATGAGTTTAGTCAACGTGGTAATGCAAGAGGGTAAAGTCGTGGCTTATGCTTTATGACAATTGAGGATTTATAAAAGGATCTGTATTATTATGGATTTGGAATTGGTTGCGGTGGTATTGTGTTGGAATATTTGGGGGTATTATCTTTATGGTTCTAGGTTCGAAGTGTTTGGTAATCGCAAGGGTATTGAGTACTTGTTTGGTCTAAAGGAATAGAGTATGAGACAACAAGGATGGTTAGAGTTCGTGATGAGTTATGAATTTGGCTTGGATTATCCTTCGGGGAAAAGCTGTTGTTGTGCCTGAAAAGTTAAGTCGGAAGTTTCTATGCATGTCTGTTTTGATGGTCAGGGAGTTAGAATTATTTGAGCAATTCCGAGACTTGTGTATGGTGTATGAGATAACACAGGAGAGTGTGAGGTTGGTAATATTAAAGTGAACAGTGATTTTTGGCGAATATGAGAAAGAGTTAGACTTTGGACGTGAAATTGATAGTTTTGATGGTTACGAGTAATCAGAGTGTGCAACGGAAGCGTGAGGTGGCAGGATTCGTATATACATGGGTGACTTGTAAGAGTTCATAGGTTGAACATTGGAAACATGTAGGAATGATGAGACCATTGGACGTTTCAGAATGGAAGTGTTAGGTGAAAGGTTTAAATATTATTCATGGACTACTATGTAGATGGATGTTTTGGTTATATGTTCGATTGGTGGAGCGTAGCATTTTTGTGATTTGTTGTGTGACAAGGATGTTTGGTATCCTGGTTTGGTCGAGGTTGTTGAAACGATGTTGAGTCGTGGAACTTGTGTTCTTGTTTGTGTTGTTGCCTCGTTTCTATCGTGATGGTTCGAGTGCGTGTGGCTAATTCCTTATGGTGAATTAGGGGAGTGTTATCTGTGGTGATAGTAACGATCTTGTTGTGTTTCGGTTCAAGAGTGAACCTGTGTGTTCGTAACTTGGGTATTCTTTGAGTTGTGAGTTGGTCGTCAAGTGCATTGTATGGCATTGCATCTTGTCGTTCTAGTCGTCATCATCGTTGTGTCGTTGTTGTAGTTGTGGTTAGCAAGGTGATTTGCCAGTTTGTGTTATTCGTGGTGCGTCTTTTGGCATGTCGGTTTGTTAGTCGAATGCGAGAGTCGTGTCCAGGGTTGTTCGTCTCAGGTAAGATTTTCGAGGACGAAAATTTCTAAGTGGGGGAGAGTTGTAACGCCCCAATTTTAGTATTTTTATTTAATTGAGTCGTTTTGATTATTTTATTATCGACTTTTATTTAGAAAAATGTTATTTTTCATCGTGATTATATTTTGTCACGTTTTGAGAGCGTTTGCGAGATATTTGAGTGTAGGGGTATTTTGGTCTTTTTGTGGGGTTAGATATTTGTTTTATTAAATTAGAAAGTTAGAGGTGAGAAAGAGAGAAAAACAGAATTTTGAGAGGAAAAGAGAAGAAGAAGGAAAAGAGAAGAGGAAAAAGAAGAGAAAGAGGAAAAACTTGTGGATTTAGGACCCGATTCAACCGACTTTTCAAACGCGAATTAATCGGGTAAGGGTGAGAAGTTTCGATTATATCTTGCTTGTATATGTATATGTGTGTGATTGTGTGAATGTTTTCTTGTTTTTCCATAGTTTTCCAATTCTAGGTTGAAATGAGAAAAACGATTAGAAATTGATGTTTTCACGGATGAAAGTCGGAATAAATCACGTAGTAGAGTCGTGTGATGTTGGGTCTTGATTTAGCGTGATCGTTTGATTGAATCGAGTTAAATTTATAACTTTTGATTTTTTGATATATATTGATGTTTTTGTGCAAATTGATGTTGTGGTCAAGTAAAAATGTTTGGATATGTCTGGTAACATTGGTATAGGTTGATATTTAATCGGGTAAGGATACGAACTAATCGGGAATGGTTATTTGTGTGTTTTCGAGTGGTTTTGATCGAGTTTGGAATTGAGTTAAATTGATAAAACTATGTTTCAAAATATTTCAAAAACGGAAAATGTGTTGGATGGTCTTCTAATGGTGAAAATATTGTAGTATTTCGAATTCTGAGACCGGGGCTTTTTATGGAATCGAAATCGGACGTCCGGAAGGCTTCTGACGATGAAAATGCATTTTTCTAGGCTCTGACACGGCCCGTGTCACACAACACGGGGGGTCGTGTCAGCCCACTGACTATGGAGGGTGGAAACGTGAAAAAAGGTGAAATTTGGGATTTTGGGTGACACGGGCCGTGTCCCACAACACGGGTGGCCGTGTCAGCCCTGCTGTAGGTTTTTCTTTCAAAATTGTTTCGATCGTAACTTTTGAACCGTAAGTCCGTTTTGACCCCCGTTCGAAGCGTTGGAAAGCTTATAAAATATTCTTTCTATTAAAAATGGTTTGGAGGGTAAAATATGATTTAATTAATTTGTGTTTTTGAAAAATAGTCGGGTTGTCGGGTTTTTATCGCGTTAACTGTGTGCGTAATTGATGTGTATCATGCAAGGTGTTGTTGTATGATGTAAATGCATGTGTTTAGATGTTGTTGTGATGATTTGTGGCCGTATGGTAATTGATATGCATTATTTTGGGCATAAGTGTATAGTGTGATTTTGTTGATGTAGATGAATGCATTTATGTGTGTGCATATTAAATGTCATGAGTCATTGTATGCCAAGCATCATGATATGCATTGTTGTGACGTCCTGAGTGACGGATTGATTCCAGAGGGAATCTGCTATAACATCGTGAGCCTCGAAAATATGAGGAATGAATCGCCTGAGGACGGAAAGCGATGGTTATAGACGATCGTGTGCCCATGTGGGGTGTGACCGATCGGGTCGTGTGCCCATGCGGGGTGTGAACGATCCATAAACGTTGTGTGCCCATGCGGGGTGTGAGCGACGGGGGACATCGTATGCCCGACGGGGAGTTACAGTGATGTAACGAGCGATGGTTCCAATAGTTCCTGAGTGAACTGGTGATGAGGAATATTTGGAGTCGGTACCGCATAGCATGTGCATAGAGTCGTTGTGTCGGTCTCTGTGCATTTGCATAAATCATGAATTAATTGTGCATGGAATTGAGAATGTGATTGATGAGATGGAATATGTGTAAGTGTATTGTGTATGAATGATGTGTAGTGGTATTTGATACTTGAGAATGGTACGGTGTTATGTTGTATTTGATTGTGGTACATTTGTGGTAAGAATATGTTTAATTGAGTATTTTTGTGTTAATATATATAATTTTATGCAAGTATAGTATGGTTGTTTTTCTCACCCTTCTGCTGGAATATGCTTTTTATGGCATAGTGCAGATTGTCAGCTTTAGAGGAGTGGAGGCAAGTGGAAGAGTTAGATCTTCAATTTGCTTAGGTCTTTGGTGTCTGCTCTGATACGTAACACGGGAGTCGGGGAACGCTTATGTTGTTTTGTTTATCCTTGTGAATATTTTGATGTATAAAACCATTTATTTTGTAAAACAAGTCAGTTATGGATCTTTCCGCTCTATTCCATAATTGACCTTTCCTTCTATAGGGAAAAAGTTTCCCCTTTGAGGGTATTCTATTTTGTGCTATGTATCGAAATTTATGAGCAGAGATTGTATTTTATTTCTTTAAATGTGGCATCCCTGTTTTTGTCGGAAAAATAAATTTTTAGTTACTCTGATTTTATTTATGTATTATTTATTCGCGATGGGAATTGGGGTGTTACACTGTTTTGTTAGTTGTTCAACAAAGAAATTAAAGAAAGTTTTGATAGTAACTATACATTTGGATTCAAAATCAAAGGAGAAAGTATTTTGAACAGAGATCCGGGCTTACAACTCAGGGAGAGGCCCAAAGAGTTTGAAAATGAATAAAGATGGGTCTTATAGCTCAAGGAAAAGCCCAGATGATTTTTGTTAAAAAGGCGACGATTGTGCCGTATTTTGAAAATGTACAGAGGGACTTATACAATGTGTGATGCTCACAATGGTTTATTTACACGGGGATTGGATCTTACACTCTATTAGAGGCTCAAAGATTTATTTTTGTACAAGTGATGGGGCTTACAACTCAAGGAGAGGCCCAAGGTTTTGTTACAAAGGCGACGATCGCGTCGAACTTTTGAAAATATACAGAGGGACTTATACAATGTGTGAGGCCCAGAAATGTTTATTTACAAAGGGGTTGGGTCTTACACTCTATTAGAGGCCCAAAAGTGTTTTGTGAGGGTGAGAATCAAAGAAACCCTAATTTCATCATTCTTTAAAGTAATTTTCAAAGAAAATTAATTAAAATGATAAAAACACCAAATAAGTTTGAATAAACAACTTGTGATTTTTGGTTAAGATTTGAAAAATGATGTTTTAATCACAAGATGAATTAAAACTCATTTGGTTTTGATTTTCAAGATAAAAATCCACTTTTAAAAGTGTTTAAAACAATTAAAAATGAATTTATTTACAAAAATACCAACTATATTAAATAATTGATATAAACCTGATTTTTTTGTGGAATAAAATACTTTAACATTTTTGAATTTTTTGCAAAAGGAACCAATAAAAAATCATTAAAATTAAGAGAGTTATTAATTTTCCAAATCATTTAAAAATAATATGAAAAATAATAAAAAGTGAAAAAAGTGATAAAAAGAGGATCTAGGGAGAGGGGGATTCGAACCCCAGACCTCTTGTGTGCAGCGCACGCCCTCTACCACTGGGGTGGTGATACATCCGTGTATCAAAACCACCCCATGGATATATGAGGGTTGCCTTGTTTTTGGCCTGGCCAAGGCAAGGCAAGAGTTTGGCCAAAAATGGGAAGCTTGTAACTTTCTCATTTCTCCATGGATTGGGACAAAATTTAGGTCTATCCTGCCTAGAATTTCACAAGGAATCCAATGGTGGTGGTGGTTTTTTCAGATGAGGCTCCTATTGAAAAAACCGATAGTGGTTTTGAAATAGGCAATGATTTGCATTTTCTATGCTACCTCTTGTTACAAGCATGAATTGCATGATGAATGAAGGTGCGAGAAAGACACAAGAAAGGGGGGTTTAAATTGTGTATTTACTCTTTTGTAACTTTTCGCATCTTGTTAAAGAGATGCTCAAGAACCTTCAATGTTCATTGAGAGATTCTGATCTCTTAACTATGGAGCATGAGAACCGGACAGGTTCTGATCATAAGATACGATACTCAAAACTTGCAGCGCGGAAGCTTATCGGAGATAGACTGCAAGCTTCTGACTTTGCTTGACATGAGGTTCTGATATTCAATGCAGAAACATAAATAGAGATACTAAGCAAGAGAGTAAAGGACACACGATATATCCTGGTTCACCACGCGGGCTAATCCAGTCCACCCTCCTCAGGTGATTTCGCCTTGAACACAAGGACTTAATCCACTATAACCAAAACATGATTACACTTGCACGGGCCGCGCCGGTGACTAACAACTTGCACAGCCGCACTGTAACTAACAACCCAATGAACCGTTCAGGGATCCAACAAGATATAACGTTCATTGACCGAGCAGACCCACTGCTGGGGTTTCACAGCTAGACGTTCAGGGATTCATCACAATGAATATAACGCTACTGACAATATTTCAGGATTTTCCACAATGACCCTCAGCCATTGTCATCTCAAGTATCTGATCACCTCGTGATCTACTCAAGGGACTCAACTCACAGCTGAACCATTCAAGGATCCATTCAGGATATAACGTTCACTGGAGGAGTCTCAATTCCTTTAGTTGAATTGGAAAACTGGAGATTACAAATTGTGCTTCTTAATAAGCAAGTTTCTCCTAAGTTTAAGTACAAAGAACGCACATATGTGTTCAAGCAAGATTTGAGCAACAACTTCTTGCTTTCCTAAGAAACTACATAGATGTATAATGATTTGACAGTTGTTGACATCTTGTAGATCTTCTTCTTTTCCGTCTTCTGGTTGAGCAAGCTTTGAGCAGCAGCTCCTTGCTTCAGATTTCAATGTAGTCCTGACGAGTAGGTGGTTGATGACTTGACAGATCTTCAATGTTGTCTTCTTCATCAACAACTTTTGTTCTTAATTGTTGTTGTTGTGTTGATTTGTCTTCTTGAGTTTCAACAACAATTGCCATTAGTGAAATAATGATAGCTTTTAAATATTCTGAGTGTTACAACGAGAACTCATCGTTGTGGCTATCTTCACAGTGACTTGGTAAAATTCTTAGATGAACATTCAGTTCATGATTCTACAAGTGATTGACACCTCAGAAGCAAAAACTCTTTCCATTAAATAACCAGTGGAAATATAGCCGTTTGAGAATACTGTTGGCTGTTTGGAAAAGAGACGTTGTGATATAATGAGTTGTACTGACACATCTCCTTTTTGCAGAGTGAGAAGTGACCGGACATATTTTCTTGGGCAGTGTGTACATTTAACTCACAACGGTAATATTTAGACTTCAAAACGTCAGTGACTTCTGATGTTAATTTGATGAAGTATGAGTAGAGTCTTCATAGCAGAACGTCTGATGCTTTAAGTCTTCAGTCGATTGAAGAAGTCCATTAGGAATCAGTCTTCAGAACTTCAGCACTTGGTATTTTAAGAACGTTATTCTTTTATGCTTCAAGTCTTCCGAATCTTCAGAATCTGTCTTCAGAGTCCTCAGAACTTGATATTTGAAACCTTGATCTTCAGAACCCATAAGTCTTCAGATTCTTTCTGCACTTGGTCTTCAGCGCCTTCAGCCATCAGAACTTTAAGTCATAGGAGTCTTCCGCACTTTGGTTCTTTCAGAGTGTACTTCTTCAGAAGCTTTGCTATCTTTAGAATCTCAATCACTTTCAGAGAGCATCCACAAGAGCATTGCAACATCAATCTTGACATCCTTGGATCTGGCTGATCATGACTAGATAAAGAAGCGTTCTTGCTTCTCGCGACTTTAGTTACACATAGTAACGACGCATATATATATATATATATATATATATATATATATATATATATATATATATATATATATTCAATCATAGTACATCTAGCTGGTGCATGTTGATTATGATGTCTTTAGTTCTTATGATCTGCACACAACACACGTTAGACCATAAAATGGTTCTTTCACAAATACTTATTGTTATCATCAAAACATAGATTGACTTGTAGAGACAATTCTTTCTCTCACAATCTCCCCTTTTTTTATGATGACAAAACCAAGTATTTTGATTGAACATTTTATACAAGGTAATCACCATAGCAAACAAATTCAGAGTTTGGAACAACAGCTCCCCCTGAATGAGTTATCCTTAAAGCTTTATCTGAGATCATCTAGGATTTTATATAATCCAAAGATATACAGAGTAACAACTTGAGTTGTCAGAACAGGAATAGAAAAGAGTTACTTCTCTATCTTGTCTTTAGGAAAACGAAGAGTCTTTAGCATCTGGACTAGTTCATCAGAACTTCCATCTTCAGATCTTTAAAACTCAGTTTTCTTTGTTGTCGTATCAGAGCATATTATCTTCAGCGACATCTGAAGCATTTCTACTTTTCAGCAGATTCCATTAAGCATAGGATCAGAACAGTTCTTGACTGATAGTCATAGCCTTGCTATCTATCAGAGACAGACATTGTCTTTAAAGGAAACTCCCCCTGAGTTTCAGACTATATGAAGATTTTTTGACTTTATATTTTCATCTTCTGGGTAGTCTCCCCCTAATTACCATAAGTCATATATTGGGATCTTCAGAATCGAGATTTAGATTTGTAAGATTTTAATCACCAATGTGGAACATGACTTTTCAGAGTTTGAATTTTGAACACAGGTCTTCATCTCAGAACCTTGTTATTTTCACACTCAGTGGTTTATCAAAGCTTGATTTCTGATCAGATACCAATTAAAGGTTTAATTAAAGTGATCAATCAATGCTTGATTCTGAATCTGGTACTCATGATTTAATGTGATCTGATATCACGTGATGTGCTGAGTCTTATTCCAGAGTATGTTGAGTTTGATACCAAGTGAAGAATTTCTTCTCATACCACTTGAGAGGTATTTCACTAGTGTGCTGATATTGATACCAATGAAGGTATTTTGACAGTAATCCATAGCTATACTCTGATTGATGAGTCTGATACTAATCTTTGTGTACTGAGTCTGATACCAATTATTGATTTAGTCTAATACCAAATCGTTTTCATTTAAATTTGTTTTTGGTAAACATCAGAACGGTGGTAACCATTAGAACAACTTCTTCTTGGATCTTCAATTCAGATCTTCAGACAGTTCTTGACTTCTGATTTGCACAAATCCTCTGAGTAAGCATCTTGAGAGTGTGTACTTCTTTCTTACTGCTTCTGATCTTGAAATTCTGAATCTCATACTTCTTAGACAGCTTGCATCTTAACCTGTTCTTAGAATGCCTAGTGAACTTGTTCAGAGTTCCTCGGATAAACATCAAACAATAAACGTTAGTAGCAACGCATTTTCTATGAGTACGTACTTTGTTTGAGTTCTGCATTCTTTAGGATTTCTTCTTTTCAATCAAAATCTTTATATTTCTCCCCCTTTTTGACATCATCAAAAAATGCAAGAACATAAGGGCTTTTAAGCATATAATTCCTCTTTCTAATGAACATCATATATTTCTACCTCATTTGAGCATTTACGCATTTAAGCATATTAACATCATCATGTATATACTGGATATGTTAAACAACTTAGAACCATAGAGCCAGCATTTGAGCAGTTAAGAGCAATCCAAGTCTTTTAGTGATAACCATCTTTAACCATAATAAATTCATTTGAAGGACTTTTAGACGGAATCATCTGACTACTAATTGAAGGTTTTAGTTCGTCTGTAGTGATTAATTACAGCATTTCATTTGTGAACAACCAGATAGAAGCATAAACATAAAATAGTTTTAAAATGCATAGCATAGGTTGAGTCTTAATCTAGAAAAGTTCAAGATAATCAAAACATAGATATTTCATTTGATAATCTTAATAAGAGTACATAGATAACCAATTGAAGGTTAATAGATGGAATCAACTAATTACTAATTGAAGATTTAAAGCATCTGGAATTGTTGGTTATAGCATTTTTGAACAAACTTTGCAGAGCTCTTGACACATAGTCACTTAATCATTTCAGCAATTAAAACATAGTTTTAGCATTGAGCAGAGTATTGGCTAGATTTTAGTCAAAACATAGATATAGTAATATTAACTTGAAGTAGCAACACAAGGTAGTTTAAATAATAAATTGAACTTGATTCTAAGTCAAAACATAGATATAACTTAATTCAAAAAAGTACTATCAACTAGCTTTAACTATTTTAGTCATCAAAGTCTTCAACTTCATCGACCCTGTCACATCTGATTTTAGTGAGTGATGGTCCAGATCCAAGTCTGCTTATTATTCCCCAGACCCTTTCCTTAAGAATAATTTCGGATATTATTCTTCCATATGGAATGTAAGCATGTAACTGATTCCTTGAGGTTTTAATGGAGTGTTTCATGTGATTGAAAATATTTTTGGGAATATCTATTCTGACATGATGATTTAGAAGAAAGATGAAGATCCTGTCATCATGAGTTAGAGTATGTCTTGCAGTAGCGCGAGGAAGGAGATTGGTCGTTGAGAATTTGAAACAGATTTTTGGAGAGGGAAGGAGTTTTTCAGGTTTGTTTGGTTCATAAGGGACTGTATCTTCAAATAGGATTCTGCATCTTTCCACCATGCTTAAGTCTGATTGAAAATCATCGATCGTGACTCCATCAGAGAAACATCCAATGATGTTTTCCAATGAGGCAACAGAGATGACAATGGGGTGATGATGAACTTCAGACCATATGGAATTTCCATCATTGCTTACTCTTGCAAATCTCCAGAATTCTTTAACCAGTTCAGGATAAATGAGACCATTTAGTAGAGCATAATAGCATTGCCAGGATTGAACTTGTATGCTCCTAAGTATCTCCAAACCATTGTCTCTGGGATGAGTAAGGTTGAGTTTCTTCTCAGGAATAAGGTGAATATTTTCTTTGTTTCCAAGGAAGGTTGGTCCACTCCTTTGAGAGTTCATTGTTCTAGTGAGGGGATAGTATTGAGAAGGTAATAATGGATTTGGATGTAGATCTGAGGAGAAAGACTATCCTAGCATTTATAGAACGTTTAGGATGAATGATCTTAGTGTAACGGATCTGAGTTACTATTTTCTAGATATGTTATGATTAGTTGAGTATACAGACGGATGTAATCGTGTGTGAGGAGAGTCGGAGTATTTACTTCTTTATTGGGAAGAGTGAAAGGTTAGTAGCTGTTTTGCATTCATTTATCATAAGATTTGATATATTTATGATGATTTCGTGAGCCGCAAAAAAGTTTTAATGATAGTGACAAGACATTTTATGTTTAATTAGAATTTTTAATTTTAATAAACTGATAGTATTCGGAGAGACCCCTTTTTAGTACGACTTTGTGAACTAGAACAATAGCAGAAATAACCATTTTGACAGAAAAGAGATTTGAGCTAGTTATAAAGTTCAGACAGAATTTGAACAGTTTCCTAGCTACCAAAGGTTTTGCAATTAATCTTCAACAAGCAGTTTTCTGGAAGGATATCATACCCATCTTCCTCAATTCTTCCTTTGATCATATCAACGATCCCATCCCTGAAGAAAATCTCAGACAAAACTCTTCCATAAGGGATGTAGGACTTTGCGAGATTTCTGGATTCAGAGATAGTCTTCCAGAGACAGTTGAAGATGGTGTATGGTAAATTTATTCTAAAATTATTCATAAGAAGGTAAATAAACTCATGGTTATGAAACCTGATTTTGTCAGTACTTTCTCCTCTGGGAAGAAAATTTGTCAGCATAAGTTTGTACCAAGCTTTGGGAATAGGTAAAAGATTTTCAGGATTGTAAGGAATGTATCTGGAGGTTAGATCATGAAGGGAGGCAAAAAAAATTGCAGGAAAGAATTTGTGTATGTCAAAATTAACATGAATTCCAACATCCTCACATCCATTTGCAAGGATTACTGAGAATAGGTTGATGACAATTGGGATATCAACAACATAGGAGGTGATGCATTTGTTTTCAATATCAAGATCAGCATGTTTCCAGAAATCTTTGACCAGGTTTACATAGATAGGCTTTTCTAGCATCATGGAGTACCTGGTCCATTGTTGAGTATATAAGATATCTGATATACTACAAGCAGTGCCTCTTGAGATTGAAGGAGTAATGAATGAGAACAGTTTCTCAGGAATGAGTTCAAGAAGATTTGGACTACTGAGAAAGGTTAGTGGAGGCAGGATAATGGATGGATAAAGAGGCTTAGAACTTTAGGGTTTTGAGTATAAGATGTATGAAAAGGGAGACATAATTTTGTAGAATAAGTAGGTAAACTTATGCCTAGTCTAGGGAAGATATAGGTTAGTGTTGTGTTTTCAAAAGATTTGCATTTATTATGATGTTACTTTGCGTGTAGATTTTGTTAAAGGATTTTTCTTTTCTCTAGCTAAATTTTAACAGATAATTTTTTTGAGCAAAATTTTCCCAAAGAGGTATGTAATGAGTCCTAAACATTTAACTAGTCATGACAATTTATAAAAGTATTTTATGGGTTTTCAGATTATAAGAGATAGAGAGTGTACCTTAGGGATACTTAACTTTTGGAGAGAATCTTTTAGCTAAGCCTTTTCGTGAAAGTATTCCTTTCTGACTTCTGAATCTTTGAGCATCTTTCTGATTTTGCCTATTTCCAAGTAAGCTGCAGATGTTTCTTGGGTTCTTCAAGATAAGCTTGTGTTCTGACTTCTGAAGAAAATGAATATTTTCTTGGAATGTGATCTTGGTTGAATTACAACTTTCTCTCTTTTCTTGTCCATCAACTCTCTAGGTTATAATGACCGAGATTAAGACTGATCAGAGTGACCACTTCATCAGAACTTAGCCAATTACATGCAATCCTTTTAGTAAGGCATTGTAATGAATGTTCTGAAAGAATATTGACACTCATATGCTTGGGAGCAGTACTTTGGTGACCAATAAAATCTATTTGATGACTCCATTCCTACGCATCAGATTGCATCTATTTTTGACTGCTTCTCACTTCTCACTTCCTTGATCCATAGAACCTGTTTGGTTCCGGTACAGTTCTTAAGTTATGGATCTGAATCTTTAAACGACAAACTTTGAGAATTGGTCAAGTTTTCCTTTCATAACCTGAATTCAATTTGCGTTTTTGAGAATTTCTTATCTTCGAAAGATGGTTGAATATACAAGATTAGTGAGAGCCTTTGAGAGGTTATACAAAGAAGATTTTAGCCTATCAGCATCTGACTTTGTTCCTCAAGGTTGTTTCAAAACATGTTCAAAACCAAAACGTCATCACGCAACACATGTGTTTGCATGAAACTTCTTGTTCTCATAATGCTGATCAACTTATTTGGGGTTGGTCACACATATCTATGAGTTAACTGATTTCTTCAAAAGAACATCATTAACGTCATCTTTTAAGATATCAGTTAGAGAACTTAGATGTCTTAAATGATAGCATCTAATTTCATAGCTTAAGTGGTTCTGAGAACACTTGATCTTACGAAAATCAGATTGTCAACATTTGATTCCATTAGGATAATCTCAAGTTGTTAGAGATTGATTTTTGAATCAATTAAGGCTTAAGAGTTCGATCAGGATCTTTTCTAATAATTTGAATTTTCAGATTCTGGCTTTAACAGATTTCATTCTGAAATTCAAAGTCTTAGAGCAGCAATCTTTCTTCTTTACATGAAGAGATTCAGAATGAATTTTAAACGAGAAAGTCAAGGGTGGACCTAATCCGTTTCTTGAAAACATCTCAAAAACTCATAAAGAATTAATCTTCAGCAAACAAGATTTCTTGCTTTCTGATGATTCATCTTTTAAGCATATACGTGGTTTTATCCACACGTATTTTCTAGAATGAGCATTCAACAGATACAGTTTCTTGTCTGGTGAATTTATCTTATCAGCTGATTCTTCACTTTTAATGAGACTTCATCTAGAATCAGTGAATTGCTCATGAAGTAATCAGATTAATTACAATTTTGTACACAGTCAACTGCTGAATTGTTACAGAAATTGTAATTGGATTTCAATCTCACCCAGAGTACTTCTACGCACCACATCTGGATCTTTTTCTGACACTGTTAAGTGTTTGATGTAAATCAATAACAGAACCGGAGCTCTGATACCAATTGAAGGTGCGAGAAAGACACAAGAAATGGGGGTTTGAATTATGTATTTACTCTTTTGTAACTTTTCACATCTTGTTAAAGAGACGCTCAAGAACCTTAAATGTTCATTGAGAGATTCTGATCTCTTAACTATGGAGCATAAGAACCGGATAGGTTTTGATCATAAGATACGATACTCAGAACTTGCAGTGCGGAAGCTTATCACAGATAGACTGCAAGCTTCTGACTTTGCTTGACATGAGGTTCTGATATTCAATGCAAAAACATAAATAGAGATACTAAGCAAGAGAGTAAAAGACACACGATATATCTTGGTTCACCACGCGGGCTAATCCAATCCACCCTCCTCAGGTGATTTCGCCTTGAACACAAGGACTTAATCCACTATAACCAAAACATGATTACACTTGCACGGGCCGCACCGGTGACTAACAACTTGCACAGCTGCACTGTGACTAACAACCCAATGAACCGTTCAGGGATCCAACAGGATATAACGTTCATTGACCGAGCAGGCCCACTGCTGGGATTTCACAGCTAGACGTTTAGGGATTCATCACAATGAATATAACGCTACTGACCATATTTCAGGATTTTCCACAATGACCCTCAGTCATTGTCATCTCAAGTATCTGATCACCTCGTGATCTACTCAAGGGCCTCAACTCACAGTTGAACCATTCAGGGATCCATTCAGGATATAATGTTCACTGGAGGAGTCTCAATTCCTTTAGTTGAATTGGCAAACTGGAGATTACAAATTGTGCTTCTTAATAAGCAAGTTTCTACTAAGTTTAAGTACAAAGAACAAACACATGTGTTCAAGCAAGATTTGAGCAACAACTCCTTGCTTTCCTAAGAAACTATAGAGATGTATAATGATTTGACAGTTGTTGACATCTTGTAGATCTTCTTCTTCTTCATCTTCTGGTTGAGCAAGCTTTGAGCAGCAGCTCCTTGCTTCAGATCTTCAATGTAGTCCTGACGAGAAGGTGGTTGATGACTTGACAGATCTTCAATGTTGTCTTCTTCAACAACAACTTCTGTTCTTAATTGTTGTTGTTGTGTTGATTTGTCTTCTTGAGTTTCACTAAGTGTTGGAAAAAGTGACATTTCATGTTTTCGGCCATTTTGATCACTCCATAACTTAAAATCCATGAGGAATTGGAATAAGGCGTAGTTGACACTTTTAAAGTATGCCATGAGAGCTACAAATCCATCTTTGGATCAGCCAAAATGGTTGCTTGGATCTCAAGTTATGATCCTTGGAAGTTGGTACCCTAGCCACTTTGTTCCATAACTTAGAAAATTCTAAGTTTTTTATGGTTACCCCTTTTACAAGTTATCCCACTTTTTTTTATTTTTCTTGATGAATGATGATTCCAATCACACATTAACATCATTTTAGGGTCAAGGAACCATAATTATGAAAAATCTCAAAAAGTCAAAGTTGACTTTTGTGCACAGTTGACATTTTACCAGATGAATTCCAAACTGTGCGATCCTCTATGAAATCAAGTCCTTGACCTAAATCAAACTTGATGGATATGTTCCATAGGTGTTATAGGGTGTATTGAATCATGTCCCAAGGTTAGGGAGCATGTCTTGGTCAAAAGTCAAACGTACAATTGACTTTTTCTTCATAACCCTAATTGTGGTTTCGATGAAATTGAAACTTGTGAATCAAGCTTCTTTAATCAATCCATTGTTGCAAATGGATTAATGTAGTGTATGGGAGACCCTCAAATCATGTCTTGAGGTCTTGGCTCATGCTTTGTCCCAAAAGTCGACTTAGGGGTGAATTAGGTCAATAAACCCTAATTCTTGATTTCTGATAAATGCATCCCCTGAGGTCAAATTGACTTGATGATTGGGTCCATGAGGTCCCTTGGAGTATCTTAGGTTGTGCTTTGAAGCATTGGCTTATGCATAGATGGAAATTTTCATCTGGAGGCCTTGGTCGACCAAAACCCTAATTTGGTGACACTGGCGATCTTGAGGCTTGATCCACTCAGAATGCTGCAACCTTGTGCTTAATTCTTGATGTGAGAGTCCTCTTGATCCTTTATGGGTGTTTGAGAGGTTAGACAAGTTGAAGAGCATGTCATTTCTTGATTGATCCTCTGTCTAAGGCTCAAAGAGGGCTCAAAACCCTAATCCTTGTTTGTGGTAAATGCTCACCCATCTTTGGGGAGACTGATGAGGCATAATGATACATCCATATTGTGGTAATGATTTACACAATGATGGGAAATCTTAGTGGTCAAAATTTATGGTATGACAGATGCCCCTATTTGATTTTCTTGAACCCGAAGGTGTGAATGGCGAAGGTATTCGGGAAATTGGGTGCAAGAGGATTAAATATCGTAATACCCAAAATTTTGATGGTGGTTATGAATGGCAGTTTGCTCATCCAATTTCTTTTGCTAAGCGATGACGCTTAGAAAAGGGTGAAACTTCCCCTCGATCCTGGTCTTCAGCCAAGGAACTGGTCTCAATTTTCTTTTGAAATAAACTTCCCCTCGATCCTGGTTTCCTACCAAGGATCTGGTCTCAGTTCCTGATATAAACTTCCCCTCGATTCTGGTTTCCTACCAAGGAACTGGTCTTAGTTTCTTTTGTCAATAAACTTTCTTGACAAGGGACACTATTCGTAGCGGTTTTCCTCAAACTTCTCGCCGAATTTTCATGGGGAGATGCCATTTGATGGAAAAAGGTTTTGATGTCAGACTTGTTGGGAAACCCATTCGTCTGAGCTGTAGAGGTGTACAAACTTCTATGTTGGAGATGCCATTTGTTGACTCTATCGGGGAAAACGAGTCTCTTGAGAGACTATTTCCTGCTTGGGGATATTACATCATACTTTTCTTCGAGATCTTCTCGGAGAAATGCCATACAATGTCTCCTAATTTTGAGGTGCTGATGACTTCAGTGACATTGATTTTCTGGATAGAAGAACCAATGTGTTCTTGAGAGTCTTTAGTTGCGAGGCTCTCTCTGGGGATTTTCCTTAATCCGGGAATGCGAAGATATCATCTTCAATGGCGAAGAGTGACATTTGTCGAAGGTTTTATGGTCTTTCAGAGGTTCAAGTTATCAAAGTGGTCGGGGACCGTCTCCACCCCAGAAATAAACTGGAAGAGTAATTGTCCAGACGCAACATTTCCTGACGAGGGAAGAACTGACAACTCGATTGAGAGGACTTTTATCACTTGGGAACAAGACCGACTAGAGTGATAATGATGCAATATGAACATGAATACAAATAAATAATGCATGATGTATGTATGTTTATGCTGACAAAACTGACGCATAGTACAGATTAATAGATAAACACAACTGGATACTCGGCCACTGCAGGAAATGTAAAGTATCATTTGGTTAAAAATAACAATTCTGCCTTGCCTAGGAGAGATAGTCCCAGTGAGGAACTACGTTGGTCAGGCCTAGGAGATAAGAACTCTGCCGGGGGTGTCAGACGGAACACTCGCATCTAACATAGTTGATCCTTCGTTCAGGCGTACTGGTTAAGAAGGAGTACTTTGATTCTTCACTTTGAAGCTTAATTACTTCTAGAGTAGCGATCGATGTTTTTTCGATGTTCAACAGTCAAAAGAATTGCCATCATTATTTAAAAGCAGAAAAATTTTAACAAGTAAATTCATTTTTGTTTTATTTCAAGAATTGCAAACAAAAGCACAAGGGCTCAAATTTTACTGATAGGATGGAAATCAGCCAAACGCGTGATTCCATTGAGTATTTACAAAGTTAGAAAATGGTAATTTAAGGGAAAAGGGATACATTGAAACATGACGACCGCTATCCTTCTACCAACTTTGGATTCTGGACATCCTGAGGTTTCGTCGAAGATGACCTTGACTGGAGTTTTCTTTCGATGGATGGCGTAACTGCTGCTAAGGGACTTGCTCCTTTGTTGGACGTAGTTACTTGCCATTATCCCTAACTTTTGCCTGGATTGTACTTTTGAGATTTCCAATCCACCGGGATATTTTTGATTATGCCTCTAATTTTTGCCTGGACCGCCCTTTCAGGTTTTCAATCCACCGAGACGTTTTTTTTTCTTTTTTTAGTTTAGGCGAAGTATTTCTTAACTACATCAACATTTGTGGGGTAGGCAAATTCCTCTCCATCCATAGTTACAAGTCTCAAGGCACCGCCTGAGAAGGCTTTCTTGACCACATAGGGGCCGTCATAATTCGGAGTCCACTTGCCCTGGGAATCAGTGAGGAATGATTGTATCTTCTTGAGCAGTTTGAAGATTGGCGCGCATGTCGCGGTCATGACATATATGAATCTGGAAATGTAATTCAAATGTCCCAGGAATCCCCTAACTTGTTTTTCAGTTTTAGGAGAAGGCGTTTCTTGAATGGCCTTGACTTTGTCAAGATCAACCCCAATTCCTTTCTGGCTGACGATGAACCCTAAAAGTTTCCCTGAACGGACACCGAAAGTGCACTTTTTGGGATTCAAGCGGAGTTTATACTTTCTCAACCGCTCGAATAGCTTTGACAGGTGGGTTACATGCTCCTCCTCCATTTTGGATTTGACAATCATATCATCGACATATACCTCGATTTCTTTGTGTATCATGTCATGAAAGAGAGTAGTCATGGCCCTTTGATAGGTTGCCCCGACGTTCTTCAAACCAAACGGAATTACCTTATAACAAAAAGTACCCCATGGGATAATGAATGAAGTTTTCTCCATGTCTTTCGACACCATTTTGATTTAATTATAGCCTGAGAATCCATCCATGAAGGAGAATACTTTGAACTTTGCGGTACTGTCTACCAGCATGTTAATGTATGGTAAGGGAAAGTCATCCTTGGGACTGACCTTGTTTAGATCTCTGTAGTCCACACACATTCTGACCTTTCTGTCCTTTTTTGGAACTGGTACGATGTTGGCTAGCCATTGAGGATATTCTGACGTGGCAAGGAAACCCGCGTCAATCTGTTTTAGTACTTCCTCTTTGATTTTGATGGCCATGTCTGGATGAGTCTGTCTCAACCTTTGTTTTACTGGCGGACATTCTGATCTCAACGGTAGATGATGTTCCACGATACTGGTATCCAACCCTGGCATATCCTGATAGGACCAATCAAATACATCGGGAAACTCTTTGAGAAGCCTTGTCAAACTTTCTTTGATAGTTGGACTGAGCAGTGCCCCAATCTTGACTTCCTTTCTCTCTTCCTCTGAACCCAAGTTGACCGTTTCCAACGGCTCTTTGTGAGGTTCAATGGACCTTTCCTCTTGTCTAAGTAATCGGGAGATCTCTTCTAGAATTTCGTCGTCATCTTCTTCTTCAGCCTCAAATACCGGGAATTCAAAGTTGGGAGATGGCATTAGATCGTATGTTTCAATAGGGTTTAAAACAAGCAATTTGCAGGACATGATGATTATTTTTAGAAGAGATAGAGGGAATGCAAGAGTGTGTGCAGTGTATTTGAAAACTGCTTGTTTTTATTATTGAGTTGTTTTTTAGGATTACAATTTTTTGAAAAAAGCAAAAAGAGAAATCAACAATAAATGCGGAAATTAAAGAACGACGTTATTTTATTTATGATCTTGTCGATTCTTAAAACTACAGCCCTATAAAACAAAACTCAGTCGCTTTGGGCGAAGCGAAGAGAGACATTTACAGAAAGTAAACCCTATCAAAACATTTGTTTCACCTGGGAAGGGTAAAAGGTTAAGATAAAGACGACAATTACTTAGACTTATGGACGACTTTCGGAACATCGACAATAATCCATTGGCGGCAAACCCCTCGATGAATCACAAAGTCCGGTACCTTCTTTCTTGGTTTGTCCTCAGAAATGATGTTGATTTCTGGCGGAGCAGGATCGTTGGAATCTATTTCCCAGGCAGACTTGTCGTAGACGAACTCTTCTGTTGTATCTGGCATAGTGTTTGTGCTCTCAGGTAAATCTCCTCATCCAGTTGGCTGGATGTCTTCGAGCCTGATACGAGAGCTTTCGGGAACAGTGTACTTAACCAAGTAGTCGAACTTACCGCTTGGTTATCCTAAGGTGTCCCGCACTTCTTTGGAACTGGAGGAGTCATCCCTTTCGATGACGTTGACCTCGGGAAAAGCATAGTTGATGAATTCTAGTCCTGCAACTTTGCAAATTCATCGTCGTGCTGGGTATTTTCTGAATGCCCTGAGTAATGATCCCATGACATGGTGGGGACGCAGGTATTCTTTTCAATGATGCTCAGTTGATAAGCATCGTTCGACTGACTTTCTTGCCCCAAGTCTCCCGGGTACGGCTTCCAGATAGGCAGATCATCCATTGGTCCATAATAGTCGTGGTCAAAGTTGTCTTTCATCAGAGTGTCCCCCTCTAATGAGTTTGGTGGAGCACGACATCCTTCTGGATCATAATCCCCGTATATCATTTTGACATCTGACCTTGGTATAAATCTCGGACTCTGTGCGGGATAGTAAAACGGCATAGGAGCCTCTTCCTGAGACATATAATCGTCCTTGTTAAGATATGACTTCCATTCTTCATCCGTGTCGTAAGAGTCACCCTCGTTGATGGTATGTACTTCCTGAGGCACTGGGTGAAGGAAACCTCCACTATGGAAGAAGTTCTGAATGGGATGAAAACTTTCATCGTTAGTAGTAGTCTGGGTACAGGTTGAAGAAAAACCAAGACCCTTCTTTGTTTTGTTATCAGTAGGAATGACAAGCTGCCCCCGTCCTTTTGCATTGTTACTTTTGATCACTTCGAGAGCATCTCTGTACGAGGAAATTGATGTTCCTTTTTCTAATTGATTCTCATTGCTCACCGACAGAGCTTGGAACTGAGTTCTAACAACCTCCTATGGTTCTACATAAGTAGCCGACGATAAGTTACTCAAGATCAAGGCTTGCTCTTCGCAGACTGTGACTAGTTGGTCGTTCTTGACGAACTTCAGTTTCTGGTGCAGTGTCAAAGTAACTGCCCTAGCCTGGTGTATCCAAGGTCTTCCTAATAAAAAGCTATATGCTGCCCGGACGTCCATGACCTGGAAAGTGACTTGGAAAGTGTGAGGACTGATAGTTATGGGAAGGTCGACTTCGCCAATAACTACTTTTCGGGATCCGTCAAATGCTTTGACGATGACCTCACTGCCTCTCATTGGAGATCCTTTGAATGATAGTTGCATTAATTTGGACTTCGGTATCATGTTTAGAGCTGATCTGGTGTCTACCAGTACACTGGATAAAGCATCGTCCTGGTAGTTGACTGTAATACTGAGCTCCATGTTGTGACTTTTTCCTTCTTCTGGCAATTCCTCGTCACTAAACCCCAAATTGTTACAGGAAGTGATGTTGGAGATGATGTTGTTGAATTGTCTTATTATTACATCCTGTTCCACAAAGGCTTGCTCTAAGACTTTCTGTAGAGCCTCTTTGTGAGCTTCGAAACTGAGTAATAGAGATAACACAGAGATTTTTGAAGGAGTTTACAATAGTTAATCAACAATGTTGTATTCACTCTTTTGGATGAGCTTCAGCATCTCATCATCATTCTTTGAAAGGTCGGGACCACTGGACTGACAGACCGATTGATCGGGAACTTCTGTTTGAGGTTCCCTTTCTTTGCTGGGTTCTCCAACTCCTCGGTTGAAGATTCAACCACTCCGTGTTACTCGACTGATGTCTGCAATATTCACGACGGAGGGTAATGAAACTTCCTTTCCATTCTAAATTATTGTTGCACCGTACTTGTAAGGGATTGCCTTATCGGACTTGTGCGGTACTGGGCCCGGCAGATAGATAACTACAAGAGCCTTCTGATTTTTCTGACCATCATAGCTGGCCTTAATCGGTTCGAGGTTAAGAACCTTTCCACCACAAAGAGGGACCCTCGATTCATGAAGTAGAGGGATTATGGCACATACGTCTCTGGCCACTTTTCGCTTAGGGATCAAGATAACATCCTTGCTTTGATCAGGATGATAGTTTGACATTGAACCAAAACTTGACCATGGTTGAATTTCCCCATGGTCCAACTGACTTTGGAGGGCTGCTCGCACGAGGTAGCATCCTTGGTTATTTTCTGAGCAAACTCTACAGCGCTCGTAGTTGTATGGTGGTACCCTGCCACGTCCACTTTGTATGCAGTGTAACCTCACTAGGTCTATTTCCGTTGATCGAACATCATGACTTTGACGCCTAGTAGGGTTCCCGTTAATCATACTGACTTATTGCGTGTCTTCATCTAGATAGATCGGAAGCCACCAGTGGTTTAACAAGTGTTGTAAAGTTCTTTGAACGAGTGCACAGCTTTGGTCACTCTCACAACATACTCCACAGTTCTGATACTCATGCGAAGCCAGAAAACCAAGTTGGACTTGCTTAACGTGTAACTCTACCAAGCTAGTATTCATCAAGTGAATATCAAAAATTTGAATCATATTCACTTGATACTGATTTCTATCGCGATAATCCTGAATCCATCCAAGATCCATCTGACGTTGGAGGGCCTCTTGTACAAAAGAGCATCCCTGATTATTTACCGAGCAAATCAGACAGGAATCATAATCGTGTTGTGGCAGATCATGACGTTGGCTTTGCCTTGAGTGCATTGCCACCAAGTTGACATTCATCGCACGGATGTCGTGGTTTTGAATGATGCTGGAATTCGTATAAGTCATATTGACCCCACGAATTATGTGATCCTGGATCCAACCGAGATCCAACTATTCCTGTAGAGCTGATTGCACCACAAAACATCCTTGATTGTCTTTAGAGCATATATCACACTGGTGATAGTTATTAGATGGTACATGCCCATATCTGCTCTGTCTGTGATGCATCTTGACCAGGTTAGCCCGTAATAAGAGTACATCATGAATTTGATAGTTGTGGTTAGACTCTCCCTCTATCAAATTAACTGCAGCTTTCTCGTGTTGAGGCAATGGGTTCATCTGAACATTTGGATTTGTATCCTTGAAGGATAAGACCCCATTCCTGACAAGCTTTTGTACACCAGATTTGAAACTGAGACAGTTTTCTATGTTATGCCCTGATCCTCCTTGATGGTAAGGGCAAGTCTGATCTGCTTTGAACCAAAAAGGCAGATTTTCCGGTATTGTAAGAGGAGACCTGGTTTGGACATGCCCTTTGACCAGTAGTAACAGAAACAATTCTGCGTACAACATTGGTATAGGGTCGAACCTTGGTGGTCGCGTTGTACGGTTGTTGTTGTACTGAGGACGAGCCTGCTGAAGAGGTTGTAGTGTCCTTTGCTGATATTGCTGTTGATTTGGTTAGCTCTGAGCAACCTGAGGTTGATACGTAGGAATAGGCGCAGGGTTAATAGTAGGAGTTACAGCTGCTATTGGTTGGTAACGTCGCCTTTGCTTTCTGAGAGAGATATTTCCAATATCTTGCTATTTTTTCTTAGGGAAAGTACTACTGTATTTTTTGGTACTGCTTGATGGTCCAACGTCTTTTACTAAACGTCCTTCTCGGACAGCTTCCTCAAGACGAACTCCCATGCCCACCATCTCGGTAAAGTCACTGGGCGCACTGGCAACCATTCTGTCGTAGTAAAATGAACTTAAGGTTTTCAAGAAGATCTTTTTCATCTCTTTTTCCTCAAGAGGTAGACAAATCTGGGCGGCAATTTCACGTCATCTCTGAGCATATTCCTTAAAGGTTTCCTTATCCTTCTGCGACATGGCTCTGAGTAGATCTATGTCCGGTGCCATGTCCAGGTTATGCTTATATTGTTGAACAAAGGCAGCGCCAAGATCTCTGAAGGTAACGATCTTAGTGCAATTTAAACCCATGTACCATTTGAGTGCAACACCGGTTAAACTATCCTGGAAGTAATGGATCAATAGCTGTTGATTCTCTGTCTGAGTCGACATCCTCCGAGCGTACATCACCAAGTGACTTTGAGGGCATGAGTTACCCTTGTATTTTTCAAATTCGGGCACTTTGAATTTGAGTGGAACTTTCACATTGGGGACCAAACAAAGGTCTGCGGCGTCCTTACCAAATAGATCATGACCACGAATGGCTTGCAGTTCTTTTTACATCTCCAGAAACTGTCCCTGGAACTCCTTCATTTTATTGTCCATACTTTCATTTCCACCTAAAGGTATCTGTGGAATCTGTCCTTCCGGGACAATGTGTACCACGGATAGTGGTACAGTCATTATGGCAGTGACTCTTGGTGCTTCCCGAAGTTTGTAACCTTCAGGAGTTGCTGTCATGCCCCTGACATCTTTGCTTTCCCAAAGTTTGTAACCTTCAGGCCCAGTGGCTCCTGCTGTAGTTTCCGGATCTTCCATGATCGGCGGAATATATCCTTCAGGGATATAGTTGAGTGGCATGCCCCAGGGACGATCCTTTGGCATGGTATATCGAGGATCATATTGTTTCACTATGGGCGTAGATGTGATCTCTGAGATCACAGACCGTTGTTGTTGCATCTGGGCTGCTGCCAGAGATTACATGTCATTGTGAAGTTTTCTCAAATCTCCTTTCAGAGTGTCGATTTATTCTCTCAACCCTCTGTTCTTTTCCTCGAGATCATGCATTTTCTTTTGTCAATTGGCCCGAGTATTGTACGAATGAGACAGTTTGACTCTAGAATCGAGACACAAATGTGAGATTCGTCGGGAAGAAGTATGCGTTACGCGCGAATGATGAATAACATGCAATGATTATATTAATTAACTCTTTTTTTAAATCAAAATAAACTTCGACAATTGGATTGCAAATATCAAACAGTGGGGAGACCCGATTTTATTGAATTTAAAGATTGCGGAAATGGAAATACAGTAATTTACAAAGTGTTGAAAAAGGAAATGTCTAAACTAATAGATCTCGAGTCCCCTCTGAGGGGAGCTCATGTGCTGGTTTTGGTATTTTCCTTTTCTTTGACCGGGGCTCTCGAGCCGTTGTCGGGTTTTCATTCCTTTTCCAAGTGAAAGGAGCGAGCAAATTCCTTTGGTCTTCTTGATTCTCTACAGCATGTTGCTCTAAAATCTCAATCAGAGCATCCTTTTCTTTTAACAGTTGTTGTAGTTTCTTACACTCCACATTGAGAATATGGTACTTGTTCTTCCAAGACTTCTTCTCCTGTTGAACTCTGTTGAGAGTAACCTGGAGTTTTTCCGTATCCGACATAAAGTAAAGGCCAGATTCCCTTAACGGAAGAACTTCTTGATGAGGGTAAGGCATCCTCAGTTTGAGAGCTCTAGTCTGTACCCAGTGGAGATAAGGCTCTATAGAGATACAGTTTGGTTTTCCTAGAGACTCTCGTCCTTTTCTATGAACGTGTTTCTAAGCATGCACTACTTCTGTCTTTAGTTCCCTGTCATTTTCTCCTTCCTTGAAGAAAAGACCTTCCAGATGAGCATTACGTGGGACATGCCTCATCGGGTATCCGAATTGAAGACGAACTAAAATTGGATGATAATTGATTCCTCCTTTAATTCCTATGAGGGGTACATTAGGGAAGTTTCCACAACAGTCAATGATTCTGATCCCGTCATAGATTCGATTATACCAATCGATGTCAGAGTTGGTAAGAGACATGACTCTCTGCGACCAACGTAAAGTATTCTTTTGATCCCAAAAAGCAGCAGACTTAGGTAAATGGGAAATAAACCATTTGTATAGCAGGGGTACACAACATGTGATCATTCCTCCGTCTTATAAATTCCTTAAATGTACAGAATGATATGCATCTACGAGCAAGGTTGGTACAGGGTTTCCAATCAGAAATATCTTAATGACATTGATATCAACGAAGTCATTAATGTTGGGAAATAGAAATAACCCGTAGGTGAGTAAGACAAAGATGCTCTCGAAAGCAGGTACATTCCCTATCCTGGCAAAGTACAGGGCTTTCTTTATCAAAAATTGGGCTGGCAAACCTTGGATTCCACCCTTAGTGGTCATGTGAGTCCTGACTTCAAACTCGTCCAAATAAATTGCTCTTGCAATGGTTTGATCTTTTGGAATTTCTTCTAGTCCAAAAAAAGGAGCTTGGTCAGTAATGGGTAAATCAATCAGGTGAGAGTACTCCTCCAGTGTAGGTGCTAGTTGATAATCCGGGAATGTGAAATAATGATAGACCGGATCGTAGAACTGGATGAGTGTAGACAGGATTCCTTCAATTACATGGACCCTTAACAGAGACAGTAGTCCTCAGTACTTAGCTTTGAAAGCATCAGGGTTGGTGATCATCCTCGCCAATCCTCATAAATCCTCTAGTTTTGGAACCTTGAAGGTATACTTGTGAGTCCTTCTTCTACCGAAATCCATAACGCAATCTTTTTCTTTGATATTTGCAATCACTGTCTTAGTTTAATTTGAAAAAGAGAGACTAGAAGAGAAAATTTTCTTTGTTTTAATGTTTTTTAATGAAATGAATGCATAAATGCAGCACACAAAAACATAGAAAAAACATGGGGTCAAAGGGTCGGTGTCATGAAGTCAAGGCTCTACCCATCCCCAAAGGTTTTACTGGTGATTTTTTGTACCTGCCCGCAAAATCATTGACCCCTCTTGGGATAACAACAGCAGGCTGGAATCACCCGAGCGAGCTGATGTATCTTAGAGTAATCTCAGATGAGGGTAGTATCGTGTGACAACTATTTCTGATAGCTTCCTCACTACAAAATGGTTTCAGTCTACTAAAATCCTCAACTTCTCGGATAACCCAATGAAACAATCTGCTTTCAACAACCGAAGTCGTATAGGCATTGAATCCACAAAGGGCATCTCCACTGATTTGATGGTCGACCGGGACCTCTTATCTGGGATTCACTCCCCGTAATTTTACCCGTATAGTGTCATCCCCTATCTTAGGTGTATACTCAATCTTTCCACATGAGGCATCACACGCATTCCCATTAGCAGAAAAATAAACACAGACATCAATTAGGAAAAGCAGTATATATATTTGTCTTAACATCCTAGACCTCTATAATCTTATGATCCTAACAGACAATGACTTCCCAGCAGAGTCGCCATTTATGTGGTACTCAAGGTTTTCCACCTAAGACGGTAAGAAAGAATGCCTCCCACTGTGGTCGCCATTTTTTCTGTAGCGCGATTTTTATGGTTTCGAATCACTATCGCTTCGGTACTACAGTTCGATTCATTTTTTATCCTATGAAGCTGATTAAGGAAGGGAAATAGATGTCTCCAATTAACCCTGCTTGCATACTGAGTTTAAACAGATGACAATTGGTTTACAGATGCTATAAAAATAGGGAGGGGGGTCTGTCTTAGGTTTATTTCGCTTGAGAATAGGGTGTCTTGAGGCTTTTGATAAGGTGCTGGATTTGTTTTTTTTCTTTGATTGAGGTATGACGGTACTGGACCTAGGTTTTTTTATTAGTATGCTCGCTAAGATTTCGCAATCTTATGCCTACGTATTCCCATTTAACGAAACAGGGAAATCAGAGCAATCGTAGTTCCTCCTATTCTAAGGGAGGAAAAAGGTGTTTTGGTGTGTTGTTCAAAGCCCAAGATTGAAGCTAAAGTTTATTAGAGAGAATTTGTCATCTCTAAAGAGGGATTGTTGATTTTTGGGTGCCTTGATTAAAGCGCAAGGTTGACGCTAAAAGGTTAATTGACCCGGCTGGGGGATTTTTTTTATATAAAGCCTAAGAGGAGGCTGATAGTTTGGCTTTTTCGGGGAAAATGTTCTATCTGTCTTGTACAAATCCCAAGATTGAGGCTAAAAGGGTTTGACTCAACAAGAGAGTCTTTTATACTAAATAAGAGAGTGATTTAGTGTCTCGTACGAAGCCCGAGAGGGAGGGTAAAAGGGGATGGACTCAACAAGAGAGTCTGAAAGTGGATTTACTCAACGAGAGAATCTTTTATACTCAACAAAAGAGTGTTATGATGTCTCGTACGAAGCCCGAGATTGAGGCTAAAAGGAGATTGACTCAACAAAAGAGTCTTGAGAAGTGAGTGACTCAACAAGAAAGTCTGAAAAGGTTATCTCTGTTGGGGAGAATCATTTGTACAAAGCCCAAGAGGAGGCTAACTTTCTTGAGGAAAAGATTATTATACAAAGCCTAAGAGGAGGCTATCTTGCTGCCGAGGATTATTGAGATCCTTAGGCAGGTCTGAGTGGGAGAACCCTCATGAGAGAGGTCGGGTTTCTGCTGGAGATTGGTCCAGAATAATTAGGGTTTCTTCCTATGTTTAGAAGTAACTTGAGAATGTCTTTGAGACTCAAGGGGATTAGACTGTCCAAGTCCGGAGTTTTATCTTTTGTACTATGCTCAAGAGAAGGCACGGGCATCTAAGGGATGTGAATCAACCCTAAAATGGTCGGAGTTTTTTGACACTAGAAAGACTGATCTATCAAAGGATGACTAAGTTTTGTCTTATACCTTTAAGAGGTCATCAAGGTCCTTGTATTAAGCCCAAGAGAAGGCATGAGAACTTCTAAGAAGCCGAAGGGTCCTTGTACAACGCCCAAGAGGAGGCGGTGATGCTTTTAGGAAGCCTGTGGGTCCCCAAACCAAGAGAATTTCAAGAAATGCAATTCACAGAGAAGAGATCATTCCAGGAAAGTTCGAGGGTTTTGAAGAAACTCAAGAGATGCCATTCACGGAGAAAATATCATCTCTGGGGAGTAGAGCTTCTTTGACAATTTCTAAGGGTGACAGTCTGAGAAAATGTTCACCGAGAATACTGCCTTTCTCTTTGTTCCATATTGATTAACCCTAAGAGAAGGGAAGACTGTATCTGGAATCCTACGGGGGATCTAGTTTTGTTTGTATTTAAGAGTGACCAACATGGCTTTACCTAGTTCTAGACGTAGTTGCCGGGAAAAACTCTAAATAACTATACTAGTATATATACAGTTGATATATGACCAGTATTTAAAGAGGATATAAAAGAAGACTTACAGTGAAGCAGCCCCACAATACAGTTATGTATATGAAAACAGATAAAAGAAAGCGAATAAACACTTACCCGTTGTAGAGCTTCCATGCTGTTTTGTTAGTTGTTAAACAAAGAAATTAAAGAAAGTTTTGATAGCAACTATACATTTGGATTCAAAATCAAAGGAGAAAGTATTTTGAACAGAGATTGGGGCTTATAGCTCAGGGAGAGGCCCAAAGAGTTTGAAAATGAATAACGATGGGTCTTATAGCTCAAGGAGAAGCCCAGATGATTTTTGTTAAAAAGACGACGATTGCGCCGTTTTTTGAAAATGTACAGAGGGACTTATACAATGTGTGAGGCCCACAATGATTTATTTACACGGGGATTGGGTCTTACACTCTATTATAGGCCCAACGATTTATTTTTGTACAAGTGATGGGGCTTACAACTCAAAGAGAGGCCCAAGGTTTTGTTACAAAGGCGACGATCGCGCCAAACTTTTGAAAATATACAGAGAGACTTATACAATGTGTGAGGCCCAGAAATTATTTATTTACAAAGGGGTTGGGTCTTACACTCTATTAGAGGCCCAAAAGTGTTTTGTGAGGGTGAAAATCAAAGAAACCCTAATTTCATCATTCTTTAAAGTAATTTTCAAAGAAAATTAATTAAAATGATAAAAACACCAAATAAGTTTGAATAAACAACTTGTGATTTTTGGTTAAGATTTGAAAAATGATGTTTTAATCATAAGATTAATTAAAAATCATTTGGTTTTGATTTTCAAGATAAAAATCCACTTTTAAAAGTGTTTAAAACAATTAAAAATGAATTTATTTACAAAAATACCAACTATATTAAATAATTAATATAAACCTGGTTTTGTGTGGAATAAAATACTTTAACATTTTTGTGATTTTTTGCAAAAAGAACTAATAAAAAATCATTAAAATTGAGAGAGTTATTAATTTTCCAAATCATTAAAAAATAATATGAAAAATAATAAAAAGTGAAAAAAGTGATAAAAAGAGGATCTGGGGCGAGGGGGATTCGAACCCCAGACCTCTTGTGTGAGGCAGGCGCCCTCTACCACTGGGGTGGTGATACATCCGTGTATTAAAACCACCCCATGGATATATGAGGGTTGCCTTATTTTTTGCCAGGCCAAGTGTTGAATGCAGAATAGGGCAAGCAGCAAAAATATTTATTTTCGGAAAGAATTCCCTCCGGGATTTATGTCGTGTCCACAGAGATCGGTTCGAGGGAAAGAATGTCGTTCGACAATCTCTCGCGTTTATGAGTTTGGGTTTAAAATGGTTTAAACGTAAAAACATAAAAGTAAACATTAAAACATAAACAGAATTCATTCTTCAGAGAGAAGAAACTTATCAGGCGTACACATAACCGACTCCTCACAAACTTAAACTTACCGACCAGTTATACTTGACCTACAATACTCCTCAATATCATCCAGCATCGCTCATAACAAAGGTTATGTCTAATGCAAAGTTAAGAGAACAACCGTGTTACCCTCGTCGACACTCTCGCGCACGACTCAAGGCACGGAGGCATTAAGCTTCGACACCAATTGAAGATTGTTAGCTCTTAAATCTATCTCTAGAATCCAGAAACTAACAGATAATCATCCCTAATCGAAGTTTGCAAGGATTATCTCTAACGCAACTCAAACCCCGCACATAAAGCAAAAATCAGAGACAATCACTAATAGAGATTTGTAAAGCAAGTTTTATACAATGCCATGGGCGACAAATATACATGAGATCATAGTCAATACATATACAAAACCTAACAAAGAAGAAAAACACAAAGAAGAAGAGAAATGAACTAAATATCTCGCGGTTTGTCAGAGCCGATCGATGATCAATCCACCCCGGTTCAACCGTATGCAAGCTTCAATGTTGTTTTCTAAGCTAATCTACTGAAAAATAAAGTTTGATGGAGTTGGAGCAAGAATCCCCAAAACCATAACCTAAAAAATGCTGAAAAATGACTTAAATGGGCAGAATTGTGTTCCAGGCGAACCCCCGTTCGCCTAGCGAACATAAACCGCCTCAGCTACTGCCAAATTTGTGTTTTTCACGCTTCCGGGCACTTTTCATTCGCCCCAGAGTTCGCCTAGCGAACTCCCTAGTGAGTACGCTCGCCTCCGATTCGCCTAGCGAACATGACAGCAAACTAGAACTTGTTTTGATCATAACTTTTGAATCGTAACTCGGATTGACGCACGGTCGGAAGCGTTGGAAAGCTTATTCAATGCTCTTTATGAATATGGAAAAATATATTTACTTGAATACCTACAAAAATGAGATAAATTCAATTAAAATCAATGATATTTACACGATACGCAATATATACACTAAAACGTAAAGTAAACGTAATTCTAAACAAATCGGGGTTTATTCGTATGATACCACATCGAAAGCATCGAGGCGATGCTTGACTACATGAACGTCCGGAGAGCCATCAAGTGCTGGCTATTTCCCACTACCCTGAGGAAGGGAGTTATGGCTTGGTACAAGAGCCTCGCCCCCGAATCCATCACCTCCTGGAAGGAACTGACGAGGCAGTTCTCCAGGCACTTCACTGCTTCCCGGTGCCACCCGAAGACGGAAGCATCCCTGAAGGCCATCTTCCAGGGAAAAGACGAATCTCTCCAGGATTACATAGAGAGATTCAACCGAGAAGTTGTCTAGGTATCTACCTCGGACGATATGAAAATATTTTTTATCGAGCAAGGACTACGACCTCGCACCGAGTTCGCCAAGGCAGTCGGCATTGAGAGGCCTAACACTTTAGACACGCTCCTCCACAAGGCCCAAGCATACATCCACTATGAGGAGATCGAGGCCGCCCATTATGCCCGTGACTCACGGAATCAAGAGGGGACCAAGAGCTCCAGGCACGAGGATTCCACCGCTTCCCGACAAGGCGAGCATAGACGAGGAAAAGCCCGACCCCGAGACTCCTGCGAACCGACGGGGCCCGCAGGCCGCTTCACTGAGTATACGCTACTCACAGCTCCCCGCGAACGCATCCTGGCCGAGTGCATCAACTCGGAATTCCAGAGGGGATGTGTCCACTTCCCGAAGCTGACACCCCCTAAACAAAATGTCAACAAGTCCAAGTACTGTCGGTTTTACCGGAGTCACGAGCATATCACGGAGGACTGCATCCCCTTAAGGATGCCATCGAGATCTTGATCAAAGAGGGGCACCTCAAACAGTACACAAAGAGGAATGAAGCCCCCCGACAAGAGACTCGGGAGATGAAAATGGTCGAGGAGAAGACCCCGGCCTCCGGTGACAACGGACTGCAAGGCAACCTGTGTGTCACCCGACCTGAGGATTTCTACTTCCCCTGCGAGCCCGATACGCCTGTGACTACTCGCATCCCATGGTAAAGCTTCCCCACCGCCATGGTCATATCTGGCGGAGGGTTCAACAAAGTCTCGGTGGGGTCGATCAAACTGAAGTTCAACGAGTTGATAGAGACGAGCTCGACGTAGAACGCCACCTTTGAGAAGGTCCAGGGAAGGTCGAACCCCATCACCTTCTATCTCGAAGAATTGCTGGGCGACACCCCTAAATCCAACATCCCCCTCCTCATCAGGGCACAGATGGCGAACTTTGACGTCCGCCGCATCCTGGTCGACCAAGGGAGCTTGATGGACATAATGAATGCCCACCTTTTCGCTACCCTTCAGCTCGACGAGACATACCTGACCCCGTACGTCGGCTCAAACCTGCAGGGTTTCAACAGCACCACCGCTAAACCGTGGGGCTACGTCGAGCTAATGGTCACGTTCAGGATCAACGATACTGCTTGACAGGTGAAGGTCTGCTTCCTGGTGGTGGAGTGCCCCTCTCTATACCAGTGCATTCTGAGAAGGCCGACCTTAGCCGAGCTCACAGTAGTACCATCTACAGTGCACCTGAAGATGAAGTTCTACACGATTAGGGGTCATGTCGTCACCCTCCACGGGGATATTGAAGCTTCCAGGAGATGTTTTAAGGCTGCAACCAAGGGCTTGAACTCGATCAACATCAAGTCCAAGGCCGCGGTCTAGTCATCCCTGGATGAAGAGCTGTAGCCACTCTCGCGCATCAATGCTGTCGACCTTGACAGTTGCTTCCCCAACAAGCAGGAGCAAGGCGAGGCAGCGAATCACACCCCTTCAGCTGAAGGTAGCGGTCAGCCTCTTCACCCCATGCGCCTCATTCCAGATGGAGACTTTGAGTTCATCTCGCTCGGGGATGACCCAGACACGAACGTGAAGATTGGCACGGGCCTCCCCGACTTGGTGAGGAAGCAGTTGAAGGCCTGCCTGTTGAAAAGTATTTCGAGGGTGTTTTTTCATATCCACAGGAATTATATGTGTATTGCCGCCGTTCTATAGTCGAAATCGTTTTAAACTTTTAAAGTGACAAAGAGTTTGGAACTTTGTATCAGATCGTTTGCATAAGAACTTAGTGATCAATGGTAAAGAAATTGGTTTTTAGGGTTTGGTAAAAGCATGCCAAGATTAGGGTCTGATAATCCGTTTCGTACGTATTTACTCGATAAAGGATGTGAACTTGTTAACGATGAATATAACCACATATCCTCTCAACAAGTTTATGTCTAACACTTGTTATGAGATTTACCATATTGATCCTTAGATGATCTCTCACTCCAAGTATCAATATGATAACATTCAAGATCAATATTTATGAACATCAACTTTCAAAACTATCTCTAGCCTCATGATTATTAATGGATTGAAACTTAGGTCAAGTTTTAAAACATATTTCTCAATCATGAACTAAAACAAAATATAACCATATAAACAAAGTTTTTCTTCTATATTTATCATCAACAAAGTTCACACACTACAATCAAGATCAATACATACAAAATGAAGGATTACCTACCACTAATCTTGACATAAGGTGTGTTTAGCTACACATATTCATGGTAGCTTGTTTCACAAGTTTCGTGAGGAGATGAAAAAGCATCTGCATCGAAGAATCGAGATCGGATGCAAATTCAGCTTCTCAATGTGAAGAATCTCTCTTAAATGAAGAAATATCAGAAAAATAGGCTTTGGTGTGATAAAACGGGGTTATGATCCCAAGAAAATACATAAAGTGTATTTATAGTACACTTGAAATCAGACGAGATCGCACTGCGAACTTTTTGTTCGCCTAGCGAACTATGAATTTGGCACCTGAAGTGCCTTCTGATAAACTAAATTGCCTCAGAAGTTCTGCATAAGTTCACAATGCAAACTTTTGTTCACAAAGCGAACTATTCGCCTACAAGTTCGCAAAGCGAACTTAGGCCCCTTTTGCTAATGCCTCATCCAAGGTGTCATTCGCTAGGTCTTCGCAAAGCGATGAATCAGAGAACATTCGCTGGGAAGTTCGCAAAGTGAACTTTAGTCCCTTTTCTTACTGTCTAAATCCTGGGATCATTCGTTGAAGCTTCGCTAGTTGTTCGCAAAGTGAACATTTGCTGGAAAGTTCGCAAAGCGAACATTTGCTGGCATGTTCGCAAAGCAAACTTGCTGAAATTTTCTTCCTTTCTTTGGCAACTTGGATCCTTTCTTGTGTCGTACATCTTTGATCAATTAGTGCCGTTTTCTACACAATAACACACACATTACAAGCACCAAAGGTATATTCACAATGTTTGAAGAATAACAATAATTCATGAGTAAAATCCATAATTTGACATAAAAGAGTTGAAAAATGTCAAGTATCAAATAGAAATATATAGCATATTTGACAGCTAACAAACTCTCCCCAACTAACTCTTTGTTTGTCCTCAAGCAAAGTATGCCTCTCATTGAAATGAAGAGGATTTGCTCAAGCATTTGAATCAACCAAGAAAAGATAAATGGCTCAAATAAACAACAATTACAAACAAGCAACAATTATAAATTCCTAGAATCGAACAATGCAATAGAACTTGATTCTTAAACAAATATCAGACAATGCTTCAAGTGACAACTAAACTATCATGCTCATATCACTCTAACACTCCTCTTCGAAAAAGGATTGAAGGAAAAACGCGCTTACAAATGCGGGGCAATTTCGCTCATCTGACAAATGATGCAAATAAGCAATTCATACAATATCTAATCGATCAATAAAGAAATCACGGAAGCAAAAAGATCACTAAGGGCTTTTAAGGTTGTCGCTTGGTCGGGTTAACAATAAAAGGACATTTCTTAAGGTCATTAAATCGAAATTGCTGATGCAAAAGAACATTCACTATACAAGGTATTCACAAACAATCGTCAACTTCATTCACCAATTTCATTCATTTATCACCAACCTTCTCAAAATTCCTTATGCACAATTATTGGTCTCTATTTTTCTCTTTCAAGCAAGCATTCTTTTTCTCTTTTTTTTATTCATATTCACATTTATTTTTCTTTTCATGCTTGCTTGAAATTTTTCAAAATTTTGAGCAATTTACCAATCTTCTTTTTCATTCTCCCTAACTTATTTTCAACTAAACCTTAAGTGAATGCTCCTTGCTTTTTAAAGCAAGGAAATCAATAAAAACAAAGTTCCAAGGTTCAAGAAGAATTTTTTTTATAAACTCTCAAAAATTCAATGTTGAACTTAATTTTCAAATTATGTACAACACAAAGTTCATCACTTAACGAGATCTAAACTGTTTAGGCTCAAAGGGCTGACGAATACTCACTACTCACGGGTAAATCACTGGTTGGTAATGGTTGTGCTCAATATCAACAAATGCCTTGATCATTTCTAATGCTTCCACAAAATCACATAAATCACAAAATAAAGCATGAATTAAAAGTATAAAACAAAATTCATCATCAATCCTATGCATTTAGTAGACCATGGAGGTTTCTCACCATTGTGGTTTTTTGGACCTAAGTGACATAAGCAATCAATAAAGTTGTAACAAGAAACAAAATTTCATTTGTACAAAGACAAAAAGTTCTAACACATTCTAAATTCTAGAAATAGGTAACTATGTACCTTGCCAACAATAACATGCTTAAAATTCTATCATTGCCATCCAACTTGGAAGAATCTTCTTTGATGAACAACAATCACCAACCTAAAAGTTTCTTTCAAAACCACATCCAAAAGTTGGAAACATTAAATTCCCATAAGCACCAACATAACACAACAAAATAAAATAAAACTAAACTAAAAATGAAATGAAAATTGAACAATTTTAATTGAAAAAAAAAATACTCATAATAATAGCATAATAGTGCTATGGTGTGAAAACACCAACAAAAGTCATCAGTACCTCATAAGGGTACAAACTACATCAAAATCCCAAAATAATCCACATAGTGGATAAAGTACAATACTAAAAACTGAAACATAAGAAAAATAACAAGAAAAACAAGAAAACTTCACTTTGAAGATCAAAGGAAGTAAAAAATGACATCATCAAAATCAGTCATCTTCAGACTCAAAATCGGAAACCTCAATCTCCTCCTCCTCAGAACCAGACTCAGATCCAGATACCTCCACAAGCTCTTCATCACCATCATCCTCCGCATCAGCATCTTCAGGCTCATCAGCTTCCTCAACTCCTCCTCCAAAAACTGGCATGGCCTCAGGCCAACCAGCATGAGCTAGGAATTGCTCCCTAGTCATCATAGAGTGATCCACAGAGGGCTCACGGACTTGCAGCTGTAATACCTGCATCGAATCATGTAAATCCATCATAGCACGCTGAGAAGTTGCCATCCAGTCCCAATTATACTGGCATACCTCCTGCTGATATGGATAATAACCTTGAGAACCAGAACTACTCGACCCATCACCAACACATGTGCATGCGTCAATATCTGCACCTGAAGTCTCACCTCGCAACCCCTTTGGTTTACAAAATTTATCCACATACCGGTCATCTATAGCAGTTAAGATGGTTACCTGACGACGTGCGGGGACATTCACCCCCGTATGAACATAAAGGGTCATGATAAGACAAGGAAATGCAAAGGGACAGTTCTTCTGCGAAGCTGAACCAAGGCCACTTTCCACAATAGCCTTCATCTCATTATCAATAATCCTGGCCACATCAATCTGGACATTCATCATGATACTGTAGACCAAATGGGCAAGGGGTATGGTAATGGTCGAGTTATGCGACTTTGGCTTTATGTTTGTAAGAACCAATAATAATATCAACTGGGCCAAAGGACGTATGTCCTCGTGATGGTATCTGCACGGAACCCCAGATGGGTTCAACTCAACTGTCTTGCCTTCACGTAAAAGGTCTTCAGTCATTTTATTGGTGTCTTTAACTAGCCTCAAGGTTCTCTGATAGGTATCTATCTCATTTTCTCCCAACTGTAGCGGGTTCCCAAGAATCTCATCAATAGTATTCCGATCAAAAAGCACCTCTGTTCCTCCAACCATGGTCTTCCATCCAAATGCCTCCCCATCATCCGGGAGGGTATTAGCATAAAATTCCCTGATCATCTCCACGTTATAGCTATCCACATGTGTAATCAATTTTCCCCATTTTTTTCTTTCAAGTCCAGCTACCGCCCGGTAGCTACCTTGATAATTCAAATTAAATCTTTTCTAAGGTAAGATCGTTCGCTTTTTTAGTGTCAAGTAACTTGCTGCCTGTTTTGCCCCTCAGAAATGTGTATTGTCGAACTGAATTGGAGCTGGTCGTGTGGAGCTATCGGTCTTTCTCTTTTTTGATGGAATGATTTTTGGAGCCATCTGCAAAAACCACCAGACAAAACAACAACCAGCCAGAAAAACAATCGATTAGAAAAAGGAACAAAGCAGTAGATCAAAATCCCAGACAGAAATAGTAAAAAAAAATTCAGAAATCTGGTATGTTCGCGCAAAGTTCGCAAAGCGAAGTCCTAGTGAACATTCGCCCCAGATTCACAAAGCGAAGTTCTGGCGAATGTTCGCCCCAGATTCGTAAAGCGAACTGGTCAGCGAACCTGCGAATCTTTTCAATATTAACAGCTTCCGATCATTTCCAACATCAGATTTGTTTCACAAAACCACTCTACTCATAATGCTTGATAAAATTTCAACATGCAGCAACAACAAAGCATTATAACCAGAGGTGAATTGTACAAACTTTTAAAACCTAGAATTAATTTGTCTCTAATGTTCAACCTAACTAACCTAACCACATTGTTCTAACTGAAATCAACAGAGAGAAAAAGAAATCAAACATAGACTTGTTAGCACTTGGACAAATTTCTGAGAATTGTAGGAACAGAGCACGTGAGAGAGAGTTTGTGAAAAAGTGTTTGTGAGAGAGGCAAAGTGAGAGTGACAAAGGGAGTAGGGTTACCTCTCAAACTCAGAAAAAACCAAGATGGGTCATGGGCCCAAGTGTCTGGCCCACTTTTTAAACCCCCCTTTTAATGAGGTGGCAGCAGAAAGTTTTATGGTTGTCTCGCTAAGTTCGCAATGTGAACTGGCCAGCGAATGCTCGCCCCAGGTTCGCACAGCGAGCTAGCCAGTGAATGTGACAGAATTTTGAATTTTTTTTCTTCTGCAGTTGCTACCACACTACATCAATTCTAGACACTTAACACTTAAAACAGTAGAAAAACAGAAATACTTATAATGTTGGGGTGCCTCCCAACTAGCGCTTTGTTTAACGTCGTTTGAGCTCGACGGTCTAAGATGATCTCAATGATCATCTAGAAACACTGCAAAATTTTCTCGATCAATTTCTCCTTCGAGATAGATTTTCAGTCGTTGGCCATTTACAGTCCAACTTTCCTTCTTTTGTAAGTCATCTATAACTATGGCACCGTAGTGCTTGACATCTTTGATCAAAAACGGCCCAGACCATTTGGACTTTAATTTTCCCAGAAACAATTTCAAACGGGAATTGAATAAAAGAACCATCTGGCTGACCCTAAATTCTTTCTGAGAAACCTTCTTGTCATGATATCCTTTCACTTTCTCTTTATAGAGCTTGCTTGAGTGGTACGCATTATTTCTCATTTCTTCTAATTCGTGTAATTGAACCTTCCTTTTTTCACCGGCCAAGCTCGGATAAAAATTTAATAGTTTCAATGCCCAAAGTCCCTTGTGCTCCAATTCAAGGGGTAAATGACATGTCTTGCCATAAACCATTTGAAAAGGAGTTAGACCGATTGGAGCTTTATAAGCGGTGCGATACGCCCACAAAGCCTCATCCAACTTTTGCGACCAATCTTTTCGTGAGCTTGACACGGTCTTTTCTAAAATCCATTCTACCTCTCTATTTGACACTTCGGGATGGTGAAGATGGTTGGTTTCTACTTGAGTGAATCGCACACTCAAAAATAAAAACAGAGTCGCCACCGAACTTTATTTAGTCCCAAAGGACAGGGGAAATATCGATAAAACCCAAGGGGAAGAGAAACGGGAACGGGGGGTCGGTTATGCGAAAGGAAGGTCCTTGCACCTTACGCATCCATCGTACTCGTCAGGAACCATTTCGCTTGCTTCTATGCTTGGATGGGTTATCTATCTAAAGGCTTCTAACTAAAGGAAAGGAGAGAGAGAAGAGAAAGGGGAAAAAGAAAGAAAATAAGGAAAGTGCTCGCAGAGGATTGGGGCCCTCGTGCCTGCGTACCCTCATAATGCAATGAGGAAATCGGAGCATCGAAGTTCGTGGAACCAGGGGACAGAAGGGAAAGAAGAAAGGGAGAAGGAAAGAAACGTGGAAGTGTGCTCGCCAAGACATTGTGTCTCGTGCATACATATCTGACATTCAAAAGAATGCAGAATCAGAGCTTCCGTAGTTCAGGGAACCGAACAGAAAACAAAACAAGAAAGAAACAAGAGAAGTGATGTCAAAACTGAGAGCAAAAGAAAGAAGGAAATTCCACAGGGGATTCCAAAGAAATGGTGTCGAAACCAAGAAAGAAACTCCGCTAGAAGAAAATAGGAAAAGGGTCCGAAAAAGCAAGGAATGGTGTCAAAACCAAGAGCGCAAGGTAAAGGAGTGGTGTCATAACCAAGAGAATAAAAGAATAAGAGGGAAATGGTGTCCAAACCAAGAGGATAAGAGATAAGGAAAGAGATGGTGTCCAAACCAAGAGAATACAGAATAAAGAAAGAAATAGTGTCCAAACCAAGAGGATAAGAGATAAAGAAAGAGATGGTGTCCAAACCAAGCAAGCAGAGGATTAAGACTCTGTGGGGAAAAGAAGTTTTAACAGATAAGAAATGTGATCAACCAAAGGACGGGTGCAGGACCGAGCAAAGGTCGTGACCCAAAGGACGGGTGTAGGACCGATCAAAGGTCGTGACCCAAAGGAACAGGTGTAGGACCGAGCAACGGTCGTGACCCAAAAGATGGGTGTAGGACCGATCAAAGGTCATGACCCAAAGGAGTTCGATAAAATTACTGAACAAATACTACTCAACCGAAGAAAGGGTATTTGAACCAAAGAAAGGTTACCAACCCAAAGATGCAAGTATTCGAACCAAGAGGAGGTTGCCAACTGCTGGGGATTCAGTGTTTACAGACGGATTGTGATTAACTGAAAGGAGCGGGTGATTAACCAAGAAATGGTGATTAACTCGAAAAAGGTTCAGTATTTTAACAGACGGACTGTGGTTAACTAAAGAAAAAGGGTGATTAACCAAGAATAGGTAATTAACCCAAGAGGAACTCAGTGTTTTAACAGACGGACTGTGGTTAACAGAAGAGACGGGTGATTAACCAAGAAAAGGTGATTAACCCAAGAGTAGCTCAGTGTTAACAGATGGACTGTGATTAACTGGAGAAATGGGTGATTAACTAAGAGAAGGTGATTAACCCAAAAGGTTCTTAGTGTTAACAGACAGACTATGATTAACTGGAGAAATGGGTGATTAACCAAGAGAAGGTGATTAACCCAAAAGGTTCAGTATTTTAACAGACGGACTGTGTTTAACTGAAGAGAGTGTAAATTGGTGTTTTAATTGACAAGCAATGGTTAACCAATCAAAGGGAGAAGAACCAAGAGAAGGTTGCGAACTCCGTAAGAGTTTCGGTGTTTAACAGGAAAACTGTGTTTAACCGAAGAAAGAGCGCGATAGAGCATTGGTTTTAACAGTATGACTGTGATCAACCAATGGAAGAATGAATACAACTCTCATGGGGAATCAGTAAAAGAAATGGCTAGCCACAAGAAAAGGTAATTGAAAACCTTTTGAAGGGAACAAGGGAAAGGTATTGAATAAGGGCAAGAGATTGACCCTCAAAAGATTATTAATGATCGTGAACCAAGGGAATGGTGATAGATCAAAAGACTGATTGAAAGAGATAAGAGTGATCAAAGGTTGAAAGAGATTGTAAAGAGATAAGAGTGATCAAGGATCGAAAGAGATTGCAAAGAGAAAAGAGTGATCAAGGATCGAAAGAGATTGGAGTGAGAAAAGGGTGATCAAGGATCGACTCGACAGGGGAAGGAAAGCAAACTACCGCCTGGAGGTAGAGATGACTATGCCAAGGACAGGGTCATTCGTCCCCTACCTGAAGTAGTCAGAATGCGATTAGGAATTCTCCCTTCTCATTCCTTCTATAACACACAGGGTGTAATGTAAAAGTTGAATCGGACGATACAACAGCTCCAAGTTGTACAGTGCTCCCACGTGGTAAAACGGACAGCGTAACAACTCCAATTTGTACAGTGCTCCAGTGTCGTCCTTCGGTCGTCGTATGAATCTTTAACTCCGCGAGGGGAAAAGAAAGAAAAAGCTCTAAAGGAAGCCTAAAGAGAGGGAAAGGAAAGATCAACTAATCGAAACATGGTTTCGATCAATTAATCAAAAGGGAATGTTATGCTAACAACTTTCCAAAGAGAATGGAAAATAATTAAAGCAAAAGGTGTAAATTATTGATTAAGCATGATTAAATTTGCTTAATAAAGAACAAATTTAATGTGATCAAGAATTGGAAATACAAAACAGTGCCAAACAAATATTAGCATGTATCACAAATCATGTATCAAGTGATCAAGGATTGTGCAAGAATTAACATGTTCAAACAAAAATCAAGAACACAAATAATTGCAAGAATTGATAAATCAATCCTTGAATTATTGTAAATATGCTCTAAACAGAGGTTAACAACACTTAAAACGTCCATAAATATCAAGCATATCAATTCGTGGAAGTTAGATGAAGAAAGAATGTCAAACAAACTTGAAAAAGCTCAAAATTGGCCATTCTGTTAAGTGGTAACCGGTTACAGCATATCTGCTAACCGGTTACATGCTCGAAAACTTACGTTTTTAGTGGAAATTGCACTGTGTAACCGGTTACAGCATAACTGCTAACCGGTTACCACTGAGACAGTGGCAAAAATAACTGAAAAAACAGTTTTTCAAAAGTGGTTTTCCACACTTAATCACTTATGCCAACCACCACATGCTAGGACATGAATTTGTGCACTAAAATTACATCATGTAAGGGCAATTAAACATAAATTACAAGCATTAATCATGGAGATTAAAGATCAAGCAATTGCATGATAAATTAAACCGAAAGCGATCAAAATTACGACGTAAATGCGCGGAAATGATCGAAACAGTGAATAAAGCAAGATCTACCAACCTACAAGCCGGAGGTTTGGCTTGGTAATTGTTGTGAATGAAATGTAGTGAGAAAAAGCCAAGAAAACCAGAGAATTCTGCTATTACACTTCGATCCGTAGCGAAAACGAGCAAACTTCGACGAAAACTAAAAAATGTGAATTATCACCAAAGAAGCTTGAAGCAAACACTTGAGATGAATTCAAAAGCTTATAGAACTCCAAAAACTCAAGTATAATTGTAAAATGATGAAGATAATCAAAGAAAACCAGAGGTTCCTCATTTGCACTTCGAATCGTAGCGAAACCAAGCAAACTTCGACGAAAACTCCAACATGAGAATTATCACCGAAGAATCTTGAAGTGATCAATTGAAATGAATCCAAAAGCTACTGAAGCTCCACAAAATTTAGTAGAATGGAAAGATGATGAAGGTTAAGCTCAAGAAATAATCACTTTTAATGTGAAAAGTAATTATTCTTCAAGAATTAAGAGCTTTTGTGAAGTTTGGGAAAGAAGATAAAGAGGAATGTGTAGCAATTGCAGAAAAATGCAGAGGAGAATGAGAGAAATGAGAATGAAGAAAGTGTGAATTTGTGTGAATGATTGTGGAGGAGTTGCAAAATGGTGAAGCTTGGGTTATATAGAGTTTGGGTATGGAGTGTGAGAGGTTTGGACTTTGGTTTGGACTTAGCTTTGGGAGGTTTGGAGTTAGGGTTGGAGTTAGTTACACTTGACTCACTGAGTCAAGGTGGTTAACTCGGTAACAATCCCAATGTGAGCTTCCACATCCAAAGGTTGACATGCTTGTAAATTAGGTAACATGGTGCTCTTAATTTAAAGTGATGCATTGAATAAATGAAAAGGAAATGTCTTGAATGGTCTTGAATTGTCTAGAATGTTCCACATGCTACTAGAATAATGTAGAAACAAAGACCAATGAGAGTGCATAGCTGCTGTCCCAAAAATGCAGCAGAATGTGCGACTTTGTACAGAGTAACCGGTTACAGCATATCTGCTAACCGGTTACTTGCTTGAAAATCTGTGTTTCTGGTGAAATTTACACTGTGTAACCGGTTATCAGTTATGCTGTAACCGGTTACTTCAGCCAAAATTTCCCAAATTTACTTGGAAATGATGTTGAAGTCCCGATTTCAGTTTCCCACCTCTTGTTTTGATGAGTAAACACGAAAACCTTTATTTTGAGCCTGTTTTGATGATGTAATGATCTTGTGAGGATGCGATTAACCGGGCTTGGAAAACCTGAATACTCCTGCAACCAAAATCATAAATAAAAAGTGCGAATACATATGCCAGCGATGCGAATGTACATGCTTATGCAAAATTCAAAAAAGGAGGTCAAATTTTGGGTTACGACAGCTGCCCCTATTTAATCCTCTTGGACCTGAATGTTTGAATTGTGCTAGCTTTTCGATTATTCGAGGTAGAAGGGGATTAAATAAAAAGAGTATCTCGAAAATTTGGCCGACGACGACAAAAAGAGAAGGTGCAAATGCAGAATTGATAGGTGCAAAGTTTGGCTGAAAATCTGCTGGGAGATAAGTCAGGCAAAGGGGATCATGCTATGATGCATATGCTATGTAATGTGTGATTCTACATGATGTTTGGTGTTATGAAATGCAAGGATGCAAGTTTAAGGTACCGTGTCGCAAGCTTGTTGGTGCTGAACGGACCAGAAAGGTTTTGGACGGACCAAAGAATTAAAAAAGTTCTGGAAAGGTTTGCCAGACAAAAACTGGATTTTGATTGGGACGCATGTTTAAACCTGTATGGTGTAATGCTCCAACTTGATGAATATGCTATGCGTTTGAGGATGCAATGATATGCGATGATGATTACTATATGCAGAATGTTAGTGATCAGGTTTTGAAGAGATGTTGAGCATGGTCGGGCTTATGTCAAGGTTTCATGTTATGCCAGATGAATAACAAGTATGAGTGAAGCGATGTGATCAAAGCATGAGAAAGGTTTCTGCAACGGTTCTAATGTTTTTATTGTGTGAGGCGGAAGAGAATTGAGGTTAGGGTGCAAGCCATAAAGACGTGATTCCCTGACACCTACTTCATGATTAGTAGTTGTTGATGCACCGTTGCTCTTGTCTCAAAATAGGGAAAGAACTTGTACCTTGGTAGTATGTCTCTGCCCCAGTCTGTTGGGTATCTGCATGGATTGCCCCAATTACAAGGTAGGAAACAGTTGTGTCACAGGATAATCTGGATTCGGCTTGCCCCAATGTATCAAAATAGTATGCCCCGGATTAACCGTTTCTTGGAGAGGTTGACTTCTTGTGCTCTTGAGGTGGCCTGCCTCAACATGAGCTCTGAAGTGATTTTTCCCCTGTCTGATCGATCTTTGGAGGAATACCCCTGGCCAGCTGATCTTTGAGAGATTTGTTGAATCTCGACGTGAATGCCCCAGATTGACTGAATCTTGAAGTGGCTAGGTCCAATGGAGTTTTCCAGGCGTTTGGCCCCCTGATGTGTCCAAAATTTCCATTGTGGAAACCTTTTTGATGTCAAGTGTGTGTTCACAAGTAAAAAGTGTTTGTTTTGACAATGATAATGTTAATGCCATGGATATGTCAGTTTTGAAATCCAAATATGTTCACATAGATTATGACATATAGTGAATGGGTCACCCTTTAGAATGCCATGTCAGTATCAGCACAAATGATAAGCAAATCGTTAGGAGTCAGCTTTGACACTATTTTACTGTCGTATGCTTTCAAAATAAACCCTACCTCAATTAGGTCTTTTGCATGTTGTAACATGGCCTGGTTCACGGTTTAAGAAAGAAAGGATATAAAGCTCAAAATTTATTTTAACCCACCCATTCTCCTTGATGTTCTCCAGTCCTACGTTCAGCTATTTTGACACAAACGTTCATCTTTCAAAAAAAGATTTTGAATGGTAGATGCGATGGTAGAGGAACCGACGAGAATTTTGGGGCGACAATCACTCACCTTTTGTTTTTGTCACATGTGATCACACGAACATGTTCTTATTGAGGGATTTTTCTCTTTTGATTCTCTTTTTTGCTCTTTTTATTTTCCCTAATTTTTCGTAGACTGATTTTTTTTTGGATTTTGCAGTCTACCGGGATGCCCTAATTTTTGCCTAAGTCATTTGTTTGTGACTTAGTGGGGCTCTTTCTTCTTACTTTTGTTTTTTACTTTTTTTCATTTGCTTTTGTGATTTTGAGGATTTTTTTTTGAACAAAATCGTGTGACATGTATTTGTTTGATTTGTTAGGGTGAGTTGTGACTGCCTCATTCCTTTGGTCGGTGAGGGATATCCAATGTGGATTTTTTATTTTTCCGACCTCTTGCGAGGCATAGGATGTGGTTGATCCTCAGAATGGGGTGCTCCTCTTTTGAAATTCGAACGCATGATCAAACTAGTTGAAGACTACCCTGCCCCTGGTTAAGATTGAGGGTTTTTTGTGTACAAAAAGAAACTCCTACTTCAAGGCCCAAAGGGGTTGACTAGGGATTGTCTTCCTTATACCTCCAGTGTTTGGGGATTTAAACAAATGCCTTACATCGTCAGCAGGGTTTTATTCAAAAGGATACAGACAGTAATCCCATGTCCTTTTGATTTCATCATTCTCGTTTTGATTTTGCTTTATCAAATGTGTGATACTGATGAAAAGTATGAGTGAACACGAATGAATTTATTCAAAACATGCATATTCATTTCATTATTATTATCATCTAAAAACAAACAAGTTTTACAAGTGAACAATGCTTGACAAACAAAAGATTACAAATGGAAGAGATGGAATGCCATGAGGATTGCCGATGTTGAGGAAGTGCTCACAGGCTTATTCAAGGGATTGTAAGGGATGCCTTTGCAATCTGGCAATTACATGGACAAGGCATTTCTGTTCACCCATAGTTTCTCACCTTGAATGGTTAAGTGCTTCTTCTTAATCAACTGTTGGACTTTAGCTTTGAAAGCGTTATAGTCCTCAGTCGAATGTCCAGCCGACCCAGCATGATATCTGCACCGCACATTGGGATCATACCCAGGTGGGAACGGTTTTGGAGGGGGCTTCAGAGATTTGGGAACCACCAGCGAGTTTTGAACCAGATATGGGAGAAGTTGACTGTATGTCATAAGAATCGGATCTAGAGGAGCATTCCTTCGTTCTAGATTGTTCCGGGGCTTGCGCTGATTTTGGCGCTCTCGACCTTGGGCTTGCTAATTATAATTTTGATGAGACTGTTAATAAGGAGTTTGTTGGTATTGGGCTGCAGCAACATGCGAGAATGAATAGTATGGCGTATGAGCCAGAGGTGCTTGAGGATGAACCTGACGAGTAGCATACGGTGGGAACACTTGAATAAGGTACATCCATCTAGGATTTCCCATTCGATTAACAACCTGACCAAATTGGATCCCATACAGAGTGTAGGGTGCCCCAGGATAAACAACTGGAGGTGCGACAGCAGAGGGTTCCCCAGGATAGGTAAAAGGCAATCCAGAGTTAGCAAACTGAAAACCTTGGTAGGGGTATTGCCCGATAGGTTGAACAACTGGAGGAATCTGAACATGAAAATAGAAAGAGCTATATTTTTAGCTTCGGCAGATGTTTCAGCAATCACAGGTGCATACTTTTGGTAAGGCTTCTCTGTAAAGCAAAGCAACTTCTGATCGAGGAGCTCTTGGACTTTGTCCTTAAAGACAACACAGGCTTCTGTAGAATGCCCCACATATCCAGCATGGTACCCACAGGTGGCATTAGGATCATGCTTAGGATGATAAGGAAACTTGGTCGGCTAGATTTCTTGAGGAACAATTGCCCCAGCATGAATCAGAACAGGCAGTAGATGCGTGTAAGTCACGGGAATTAGATCATGATGAGGACGTCTCCTCCCTTGATTATTGTTCCCTTTGCTGATTTGCTTACGCTTTTGTTTCTGATTACCTTGCGTGTTCTTCTGATTAGGCAAGGGGTGAACCGGTAGATTGCTTGCACCACATTCATGACCTTATCCACTTTTGGTCCATTCTGGGCTTGTTCATCAATCACAACCTGATCAGAGGGGTTCATTGTTATACTGTCCAGAAGTAGTTCCACAACCATGTCAACCTTGCCTTCCTTGCGCATTGTGTTCTCATACCCAGTTTTTTTCCATGATTCTTTGGCTTTCAGCGTTGGAGAATCGTTGTCTTTGGGCTGATGAAGGGAAGAAAGTGAGCTTTTTCTGGTTTGGATGTATGCAATGCAAAGGTATGTATGCGTATGTTGTTTATGCAGATGGAATGCAAATGAGATATGCAACAGCCAATGATGCAAAGGTTAGATGATGCAAAGGTTCAACATACACATGATGATGCAATAACTCAAGTTCAAAAGTTCGGCATACATGATGATGCAATAACATTATGCAATAATGTTATGCAATAATGTTATGCAATAATGTAAGTTAGAGATGCAAAAACTTTTGGATAATCTGCCCATGTAGCTCTGTGTAGACGGGAAGATCTGACGTGCATGAGAACAAAGGTATGAAGTGGCTTGGTTTCCTACAAAAACCCATCCCCCTCACAGGTGTGATCTAGACACAATAAGGTGGTCCTTAGAAAGGTCGCTGAAACCATAGGACTCAGAGTGAAAATCCCCCGTCGTAGTGAATTCTCACAGGACGGAAGTATTCTCAAGCGAACCACGATCTGGGATGTGGCTCTCGCGATAACCCAACGCACAAAACGTAGGCCTCACGACTATCCACGTTCTACCCTATGTGTATGCTAGACCCGGTGTTAGGACCTTTCTCTCCAATAATATCTACCATCCCAAAAATAGCAGAAAATATAGCAGATATCCAGAGTATACAGTATATGAATATTTAAAGCAGTAAAGAAATGCAGTAAATAAACATAAAGCTAAAGCAAGTAAAATAAAGCGAGTAAAGCACTAAAGATAAACACCCAAACAAGCAAGAAAAGCAAACAAAACTAGGCGAGACCCCTCAAGGGATGGACCAGCAAGAGGTCAACCAGTCCCCAGCAGAGTCGCCAGCTGAAGATGGCTGGTTTCTACCTGAGTGAATCGCACACTCAAAGATAACAACAGAGTCGCCACCGAACTTTATTTAGTCCCAAAGGAGAGGGGAAATATCGATAAAACCCAAGGGGAAGAGAAACGGGACCGGGGGGTCAGTTATGCGAAAAGAAGAAAAGTGCTCGCGGAGGATTGGGGCCCTCGTGCCTACGTACCCTCATAGTGCAATGAGGAAATCAGAGCGTCGTAGTTCGTGGAACCAGGAGACAGAAGGGAAAGAAGAAAGGGAGAAGAAAATAAAGGTGGAAGTGTGCTTGCCAAGACATTGTGTCTCGTGCCTACGTATCTGACCTTCAAAAGAATGCAGAATCAGAGCTTCCGTAGTTCGGGGAATAGAACGTAAAACAAAACAAGAAAGAAACAAGAGAAGTGGCGTCAAAACCGAGAGCAAAAGAAAGAAGGAAATTCCACAGGGGATTCCAAAGAAATGGTGTCGAAACCAAGAAAGAAACTCCGCTAGAAGAAAATAGGAAAAGGGTCCGAAAAAGCAAGGAATGGTGTCAAAACCAAGAGCGCAAGGTAAAGGAGTGGTGTCATAACCAAGAGAATAAAAGAATAAGAGGGAAATGGTGTCCAAACCAAGAGGATAAGAGATAAGGAACGAGATGGTGTCCAAACCAAGAGAATACAGGATAAAGAAAGAAATAGTGTCCAAACCAAGAGGATAAGAGATAAAGAAAGAGATGATGTCCAAACCAAGCAAGCAGAGGATTAAGACTCTGTGGGGAAAAAAAGTTTTAACAGATAAGAAATGTGATCAACCAAAGGATGGGTGCAGGATCGAGCAAAGGTCGTGACCTAAAGGATAGGTGTAGGACCGATCAAAGGTCGTGACCCAAAGGAACGGGTGTAGGACCGAGCAACGGTCGTGACCCAAAGGATGGGTGTAGGACCGATCAAAGGTCGTGACCTAAAGGAGTTCAGTAAACTGACTGAATAAACAGTACTCAACCGAAGAAAGGGTATTTGAACCAAAGAAAGGTTATCAACCCAAAGATGCAAGTATTTGAACCAAGAGGAGGTTGCCAACTGATGGGGATTCGGTGTTTACAGACGGGTTATAATTAACCGAAAAGAGCGGGTGATTAACCAAGAAATGGTGATTAACTCGAAAAAGGTTCAGTATTTTAATAGACGAATTGTGGTTAATTGAAGAAAAAGGGTGATTAACCAAGAATATGTGATTAACCCAAGAGGAACTCAGTGTTTTAACAGACGGACTGTGGTTAACTGAAGAGACGGGTGATTAACCAAGAAATGGTGATTAACCCAAGAGGAGCTCAGTGTTAACAGATGGACTGTGATTAACTGGAGAAATGGGTGATTAACCAAGAGAAGGTGATTAACCCAAAAGGTTCTTAGTGTTAACAGACAGGCTGTGACTAACTGGAGAAATGGGTGATTAACCAAGAGAAGGTGATTAACCCAAAAGGTTCAGTATTTTAACAGACGGACTGTGTTTAACTAAAGAGAGTGCAAATTGATGTTTTAATTGACAAGCAATGGTTAACCAATCAAAGAGAGAAGAACCAAGAGAAGGTTACGAACTCCGCAAGAGTTTCGGTGTTTAACAGGAAAACTGTGTTTAACCGAAGAAAGAGCGCGATAGAGCATTGGTTTTAACAGTATGATTGTGATCAACCAATGGAAGAATGAATACAACTCTCAGGGGAATCAGTAAAAGAAATGACTAGCCACAAGAAAAGGTAATTGAAAACCTTTTGAAGGGAACAAGGGAAAGGTATTGAATAAGGGCAAGAGATTGACCCTCAGAAGATTGCTAATGATTGTGAACCAAGGGAATGGTGATAGATCAAAAGACTTATTGAAAGAGATAAGAGTGATCGAAGGTCGAAAGAGATTGCAAAGAGATAAGAGTGATCAAGGATCGAAAGAGATTTCAAAGAGAAAATAGTGATCAAGGATCGAAAGAGATTAGAGTGAGAAAAGAGTGATCAAGGATCGACTCGACTGGGGAAGGAAAACACACTACCACCTGGAGGTAGAGATGACTAAGCCAAGCACAGGGTCATTCTTCCCCTACCTGAAGTAGTGAGAATGATATTAGGAATTCTCCCTTCTCATTCCTTCTCTAACACACAGGGTGTAATGTAGAAGTTGAACCGGATGGCACAACAGCTCCAAGTTGTACAGTGCTCCCGCGTGGTAAAATGGACAGCGTAACAACTCCAATTTGTACAGTGCTCCAGTGTCATGCTTCGGTCGTCGTATGAATCTTCAACTCCACGGGGGGAAAAGAGAGAAAAATCTCTAAAGGAAGCCTAAAGAGAGGGAAAGGAAGGATCAACTAATCGAAACATGGTTTCGATCAATTAATCAAAAGAGAATGTTATGCTAACAACATTCCAAAGAGAATGGAAAATCATTAAAGCAAAAGGTGTAAATTATTGATTAAGCATGATTAAATTTGCTCAATAAAGAACAAACTTAATGTGATCAAGAATTGGAAATGCAAAACAGTGCCAAACAAATATTAGCATGTATCACAAATCATGTATCAAGTGATCAAGGATTGTGCAAGAATTAACATGTTCAAACAAAAATCAAGAACACACATAATTGCAAGAATTGATAAATCAATCCTTGAATTAATGCAAATATGCTCTAAACAGAGGTTAACAGAACTTAAAACGTCCATAAATATCAAACATATAAATTCATGGAAGTTAGATGAAGAAAGAATGTCAAACAAACTTGAAAAAGCTCAAAATTGGCCATTCTGTTCAGTGGTAACCGGTTACAGCATATCTGCTAACCGGTTACATGCTTGAAAACTTACGTTTTTAGTGAAAATTGCACTGTGTAACCGGTTACAGCATAACTGCTAACCGGTTACCACTGAGATAGTGGCAAAAATAACTGAAAAAACAGCTTTTCAAAAGTGGTTTTCCACACTTAATTACTTATGCCAACCACCACATGCTAGGACATGAATTTGTGCACTAAAATTACATCATGTAAGGGCAATTAAACATAAATTAAAAGCATTAATCATGGAGATTAAAGATCAAGCAATTGCATGATAAATTAAACCGAAAGCGGTCGAAATTACGACGTAAATGCGCGGAAATGATCGAAACAGTGAGTAAAGCAAGATCTACCAACCTACAAGCCTGAGGTTTGGCTTGGTAATTATTGTGAATGAAATGTAGCGAGAAAAACTTCGACGAAAACTAAAAAATGCGAATTATCCCCAAAGAAGCTTGAAGCAAATACTTGAGATGAATTCAAAAGCTTATAGAACTCCAGAAACTCAAGTATAATTGTAAAATGATGAAGATAATCAAAGAAAACTAGAGGTTCCTTAATTGCACTTCGAATCGTAGCGAAACCGAGCAAACTTCGACGAAAACTCCAACATGAGAATTATCACCGAAGAATCTTGAAGTGATCAATTGAAATGAATCCAAAAGCTACTGAAGCTCCACAAAATTCAGTAGAATGAAAAGATGATGAAGGTTAAGCTCAAGAAATAATCACTTTCAGTGTGAAAAGTGATTATTCTTCAAGAATTAAGAGCTTTTGTGAAGTTTGGGAAAAAAGATGAAGAGAAATGTGTAGCAATTGCAGAAAAATGCAGAGGAGAATGAGAGAATGAGAATGAAGAAAGTGTGAATTTGTGTGAATGATTGTGGAGGAGTTGCAAAATGGTGAAGCTTGGCTTATATAGAGTTTAGGTATGGAGTGTGAGAGGTTTGGACTTTGGTTTGAACTTAGCTTTGGGAGGTTTGGAGTTAGGGTTGGATTTAGTTACACTTGACTCACTGAGTCAAGGTGGTTAACTCGGTTAGTTAGGATCAACTCAGTAACAATCCCAATGTGAGCTTCCACATCCAAAGGTTGACATGCTTGTAAATTTGGTAATATGGTGCTCTTAATTTAAAGTGATGCATTGAATAAATGAAAGGGAAATGTCTTGAATGGTCTTGAATTGTCTAGAATGTTCCACATGCTACTAGAATAATGTAGAAACAAAGACCAAAGAGAGTGCATAGCTACTGTCCAAAAAATGCAGCAGAATCTGCGACTTTGTACAGAGTAACCGGTTACAGCATATCTGCTAACCGGTTACTTGCTTGAAAATCTGTGTTTCTGGTGAAATTTACCCCGTGTAACCAGTTATCAGTTATGCTGTAACAGATTACTTCAGCCAAACTTTCCCAAATTTGCTTGGAAATGATGTTGAAGTCCCGATTTCAGTTTTCCACCTCTTGTTTTGATGAGTAAACACGGAAACCTTTATTTTGAGCCTGTTTTGATGATGTAATGATCTTGTGAGAATGCGATTAACCGGGCTTGGAAGACCTGAATACTCCTGCAACCAAAATCATAAATAAAAAGTGCGAATGCATATGCCAACGATGCGAATGTACATGCTTATGCAAAATTCAAAAAAGGAGGTCAAATTTCTGGTTACGACAGGTGGTACACAGTTGCAACCTTATGCTTTACACCGTAATGCTCTAAGACCTTTTCAAGCAGTGCATTGCAAAAATGCGAACCTCCATCACTAATTAACACACGATGGGTGCCAAAACGGGAGAATATGTTTTTCTTTAAAAAAAGTATCACCGTCTTGCCATCGCCCCTCGGTGACGCAATTGCTTCCACCCACTTGGAAACATAGTCAACCACAATCAATATATACTCGTTTGAAAAAGATGGGGGGAATGGTCCGACAAAATCAATACCCCAATAATCGAAAACCTCGACTTCCAAAATTGCTTGCAAGGGCATTTCATTTCTTTTTCCAATCCCGCCACTTCTTTGGCATGTGTCACAACTTTTTGCATGGAGGTTTGCATATTTAAACAATGTTTGCCAATAAAAGCCCGATTGGAGGACTTTTGTTGCCGTTCTTAAACCATTGTAATGCCCTCCATATGGCGAGTTGTGACAATGACAAAGGATATTTTTAGCTTCGTCAAGAGTGACACACCTCATCAACAAATTATCACCTCCTAACTTAAACAAGTATGGCTCATCCCAAACATAAAAGTTAGCATCTGACAAGAATTTGCGTCTTTGGTTCCAAGTTATGTCCTTCGGTATAAATCCGGTTGCTTTGTGGTTAGAAAAATCTGCGAACCAGGGCCTAACTTGTACTCGAAAAAGTTTTTCATCCAGAAACTCTTCTCAGACCTCATTTTCTCGATGTGTTACCTCTACATTGACCAACTGGGATAAATGATCTGCTACCAAGTTTTCAGACCCTTTCTTGTCACTGATTTCCAAATCAAACTCTTGTAACGAAAGGATCCACCGGATTAGCCTTTGCTTAGAATCCGGCTTGGTAAGCAGATATTTAATGGGCGAGCGGTCAGTGTATTCTACAACCTTTGAACCAATCAAGTAAGACCGAAATTTCTAGAGAGCATAAACAATAGTGAGTAATTCTTTTTCTATGGTGGCATAATTCACTTGTGCCTTATTTAGAACTTTATTCGCGTAATCTATAGCATGAAAAATTTTGGTATTTCTTTGCCCAAGCGCCGCACCAATGGCATAATCGCTAGCATCACACATTAATTCAAAATTTAAAGTCCAATTTGGAGAAACAATTATGGGTGCTGTGATGAGTTTCTCTTTTAAAATTTGAAAGGCATTTAAACATTCATCATCAAAGGTGAAAGACTTATCTTTGTTAAGTAGATTACTCAAAGGTCTTGCAACTTTGGAGAAGTCTTTGATGAACCGCCTATATAAGCCTGCATGGCCTAGAAAACTCCGGATTCCTTTGACATTGGTTGGAGGTGGCAACTTCTCGATCACTTCAATTTTAGCTTGATCCACTTCAAGGCCTTTAGAGGAGACTTTGTGGCCAAGCACAACCCCCTCCGTTACTATGAAGTTGCACTTCTCCCAATTTAGTACCAAGTTCGTTTCCACACGCCGTTCAAGAACGGTCTCCAAATTTTTCAAACAAAGATAAAAAGACACTCCGAACACGGAGAAGTCGTCCATGAATACTTCCATAGTTTTCTCAATAAGGTCAGAAAAAATGGCTTGTACACACCATTGAAATGTTGTCGGTGCGTTGCACAAGCCAATATGCATCTTCTGGCAAGAAAAAATTCCAAAGGGAAAAGTGAATGTCGTCTTCTCATGGTCTTCCGGATCAACCGAGATTTGGTTATAACCGGAATAGCCATCTAAGAAGCAATACAATTCTTGACCCGACAATCTCTCAAGCATTTGAGCCATAAACGGAAGTGGAAAACGATCTTTTCTAGTAGCAGTGTTAAGCCTCCTATAATCTATACACATTCTCCAACCTGTTACAGTTCTCGTCGGAATCAATTCATTTTTGTCATTTCGTATAACGGTCATTCCTCCCTTCTTGGGCACAACTTGAACGGGACTCACCCACAGACTATCGGATATCGGGTAAATCATTTCGGCATCCAATAACTTAACAACTTCCTTTCTCACCACTTCCTTCATAGTCAGATTTAAATGGCGTTGTGGTTGAGCAACCACCTTGAAGTCCTTTTCCATTAAAATCTAGTGCATGCAATAGGCCAGACTAATTCCCTTTAGATCAGAAAGAACCCAACCTATAGCTTATTGATTCTTCTTCAAAACTTGAATCAAACAGTTTTCCTCTTTGTCGGTTAAAATGTTGCTAATGATAACCGGTTTGTTACAACCATCATAAAGGAACACATATTTCAAATTAGAAGGCAACACCTTCAATTCAAGTTGAGACTTATCATCACTCACCTCTTTCTTCAACTCTTCCGTTTCACTTTCCCATGGTTGTAACTCTTTTAAAGATTCAAGTTCCTTCAAACACTCTTCAAGTGCCCTTTCTTCTTCATCGGAAAATACTTCAAATGAGCCATCAAGAGCTTTTTCCAAAGGAGATACTATATGAACTTGCTTTGAGACTTCCATTATGGCTTCTTCCGTTGCATCAATACGGAAACTATCATGTTTATCTTGAGAATGCTTCATTGCTTCAAAAAGATTAAAGTTCACTTCTTCATTTTGAACTCTTACTTTCATAAGGCCGTCATTAACATCAATCATCATTCAAGTGGTCTTCATAAAAGGGCGTCCAAGAATTAATGGAGAATCCCCGCCTTCCTCCATATCAACAACAACAAAGTCAACCGGAAAGAAAAATTTATCAACCTTAACCAATACATCTTGAGCCAATCCATGAGGATGAGTTATGGATTTATCGGCCAATTGTAATGTCATTCGAATTGCTTTCATTTCAATGTTCCCAAGCCTCTTCACAATAGACAATGAAATTAAGTTAATGCTTGAGCCCAAGTCAATTAAGCCTTTGCCAACGTAGACATCACCAATTGTTACCGGCAAAGTAACACGCCAGATCGACTTCTTTCTTTGGTAGAGTTCTTTGGATTATAGCACTACAACTTGCATCAAGGATAATGGTTTCCGGCTCCGAATATCTTCGCTTCTTTGTAAGAATATCTTTCATGAACTTAGCATATTTCGGTATTTGTTCAAGCGCTTCGGCAAGCAAAATGTTGATTTGTAATTGTTTGAATATGTCCATGAAACGAGTGTAATGCCTTTCATGTTCCTTCTTGGTGGGCACATGAGGGTAAGGTAAGTTTTGAATAGGAATTGGATTCACTATCTCCTTCCCCTTTTTGACTCTTCTCTTATTTTCTTCTATCTTTTCTTTTTCAAGGTTATCTTTTTCAACTAACTTCTCATTTTTATTTTCAACTTCTTCCTTATCATTCTTTTCAACTACAACCACATTATCTTTCTCTTCCTCCACAACCTCCTCAATTCTTACATCAACATTTTTCTCATTTTTTTCTCCTTCTCCCAACTCTCTCCCACTTCTAGTAACAATAGCTTTACAATGCTCCTTTGGGTTATTTTGAGTATTGGCGGAAAAAGGTGGCCCCGCTTGTTGTTCGGCCATTTGTTTTGCAAGTTGCCCAACTTGATTCTCGAGATTTTTGATCGATGCTTCATTTGTATTTTGATTAGCCATGGGCATTTGGATGAATTGGTTAAGAGTTTATTCAAACTTGGAACTCCCACCTTGAGGTTGTGCAGGTTGATATGGATTTTGTCGGTACCTTTGTTGATTTTGATAATTTCCTCTTGGTTGTTGATTTTGGTACCCTTGTTGATTTTCATAAGGTTGTTGTTGCCTTTGATAACCTTGTTGTTGATTATGATTATTCATGTAATTTTCTTCTTCATCAACCGGAGGACAATAGCCGGTGGGGTGATCGCATTTACAAAGCTTACACACCGCTATTTGCACATTTTTGTTCGATAAATCTTGCATCTCTTTAATCTGTTGAGGGAGCTTTGACATTTGTTGTGTTAACAACTCAACTTGTTGAGATATCAACTTGTTATGAGCAAGAATTGCATCATTTGTCCCCAACTCTAGCACTCCGGGTTTCTTTTGAGATTAGCCACGGTTATGATTCCCTTGATGGTCGTTTAGTGCCATCTTGTCAATGATAGAAATGGCTTCGTCGGCGCTTTTAGTCCTTAAAGATCCGATCGTGGTAGCATCCAAAAATGTTTTGTGAACCATTTGAAGACCATTTATGAAAATATGAACTTGCGTAAGCTCATCAAAACCATGCCCTTTGCATTTTCTAAGCATGGACTTGAATCTCTCCCAAGCTTCGTTGAGAGACTCATTCCCACCTTGTGAGAAAATTGCAATAGCCGTTTTTGCTTCCATGAAATGATTGTGAGGAAAAAATTGTTCCAAGAACTTCTCTTATAACATGTTCTAGTCCGTCATAATAGCAGTTGATTGGTCAAGGTACCATTCCTTTGCCTTTCCAATTAGGGAATACGGAAACAGTCTCTTAAACAAAGATTCTTCTTCAGCTTCTAGGGGCTCCAGTCGCACCCGCAATTTCATAGAATTTGGTCAAATGAGTAAAGGGATCCTCGTGATCCATTACCGGTGAATAGATTCTGGAATAGAAGAGCGAGGATACCCGTTTTCATTTCAGAGTGCTGACCATTATGAACATTACGTGCGAAGTGAGCTGTATGCCTCAGACCATTAACACAAGGTGTTGAAGTAGGTGGTGGTGGAGGAGCCATGATTGGCGCTAACTGTGGTGTTGGTGTCGAAGTTGAACTTTCTCCTCGTTCTCGTCTTTCCTTAGCAAGTTGCTTCCTCCGCCTTGTTCTGCTATTTAACTTACGCGCAGTTCTTTCAATCTCAGGATCGAAAAGAAGTTGATCTACGAGTAACTTCCCTCGCATAAACAGAGTCTGCACACTTAACCAAACAAATTAACAAGCACAAAAAAAAGTTAAACAAGCTTAAAACTTAACAACTATTGTGATGCTTGCAATATTAAACAACAATCCCCGGCAACGATGCCATTTTGTTGAAAAGTATTAACGACGTGTTTTATCGTCTCCACAGGGATTGTATGTGTATTGTCGTCGTTCTATAGTCAAAATAGTTTTAAACTTTTAAAGTGACAAAGAGTTTGGATGCTTTGTATCAAATCATTTACATAAGAATTTAGTAATCAATGGTAATAAATTGGTTTTTAGGGTTTGGTAAAAGCATGCCAAGATTAGGGTCTGATAATCCGTTTCGTACGTATTTACTCGATAAAGGATGTGAACTTGTTAACGATGAATATAACCACATATCCTCTCAACAAGTTTATCTCTAACACTTGTTGTGAGATTTACCATATTGATCCTTAGATGATCTCTCACTCCAAGTATCAATATGATAACATTCAAGATCAATATTTATGAACATCAACTTTCAAAACTATCTCTAGCCTCATGATTATTGATGGATTGAAACTTAGGTCAAGTTTTAGAACATATTTCTCAATCATGAACTAAAACAAAATATAAACCATATAAACAAAGTTTTTCTTCTATATTTATCATTAACAAAGTTCACACACTACAATCAAGATCAATACATACAAAATGAAGGATTACCTACCACTAATCTTGACACAATATGTGTTTAGCTACACATATTCATGGTAGCTTGTTTCACAAGTTTCGTGAGGAGATGAAAAAGTATATGTGTCGACGAATCGAGATCGGATGCAAATCCAACTTCTCAATGTGAAGAATCTCTCTTAGATGAAGAAATATCAGAAAAATAGGCTTTGGTGTAATAAAATGGGATTATGATCCCAAGAAAATACGTAAAGTGTATTTATAGTACACTTGAAAACAGACGAGTCCGCACCGCAAACTTTTTGTTCGCCTAGCGAACTATGAATTTGGCACCTGAAGTGCCTTCTGATAAACTAAACCGCCTCAGAAGTTCTGCATAAGTTTGCAATGCAAACTTTTATTCGCAAAGCGAACTATTCGCCTACAAGTTCGCAAAGCGAACTTAGGCCCCTTTTGCTACTGCCTCATCCAATGTGTTGTCATACCCCAAATTTTGACCACCAAGATATCCCATCATTGTGAGAATCATTACCACAATATGGATGCACCATCATGCCTCATCAATCTCCTCAAAGATGGGTGAGCTTTCACAATAATCAAGAATTAGGGTTTTGAGCCCTCTCAGAGCACTTAGACAAAGGGTAAATCAAGAAATGACATGATCTTCAACTTATCTAACCTCTTAAACATACATAAAGGATCAAGAGGACTCCCATTTCAAGAATCAGGTACAGAAGTGCAACATTCCAAGTGGATTAAGCCTTAAGATCACCAGTGTCACCAAATTAGGGTTTTGGTCGACCAAGGCCTCCAGATGAAAATTTTCATCTGGGCATGAGCCAATGCTTCAAAGCATAACCCAAGATACTCCAAGGGATCTCATGGAACGTATCATCAAGTTAGTTTAGCCTCAGGGGAAGCATTCATAAAAAATCAGGAATTAGGGTTTCTTGACCTAATTCACCCCTAAGTTGACTTTTGAGGCAAGAAATGAGCCAAGGCCTCAAGACATGATTTGAGGGCCTCAAATACACTACATTGATCCATTTTGCAACAATGGATTGATCCAAGAAGCTTAATCCACAAGTTTCAATTTCACCTAGACCACAATTAGGGTTTTGAAGAAAAAGTCAATTGTATCTTTGACTTTTGACCAAGACATGCCCCCCAAACCTCGGGACATGATTCAATACCCCCTATAACACCTATGAAATCCATTCATTAGGTTTGAATTAGGTCAAGGACTTGATTTCACAAAGGATCGCACAGTTTGGATTTCATTCGATAAAAAGTCAACTGTGCACAAAATCAAGTTTGAATTTTTGGAAATTTTCACAAATATGGTTCCCCTAAGTCAAAAATAATGTTAATGTATGGTATTGATCATTATTCATTAAGAAAAATCAAGAAAATTGAGGTTTCTTGCAAAAGGGGCAACCGTGAGAAACCAAAATTTTTCTAAGTCATGAAACAAAAGATATTTTGTACCAACTTTACAAGGTCATAACTCCTAAACAACAAGGCCTTTTTCTCCCATTCAAAGATCAAATGAAAGTTCATTTGACATACTTTAAAAGTGTCAACTACAAGAGATTCCAAATCCTCATGGATTTTGAGTTATGGATTGATCAAAATCACCAAAAACATGAAAATGACATTTTTCCCAACACTTAGTGAAATTTTCAAAAAGTCAGAATCTGCCTTACTTTTTCCAAAATGGGGACATTTTTCACCTTGATCCAAGTTAAACCAGGTCTATTGGTGAACATCAAAGTTGAAGTATGCCATGAGGGCTTTCCAACAAGTACCAGATCATCTCCAAATTCAATTTGAGTAGGGAGATACAACCCTTGGAACATGGCATCATGGACTGATTTTTACAAGGTAAATTTTGTGCATTTTGCTCGAGTTAGGTAATTTGAACAACTCCAAGCCTTGTCATCCATTTGGACACATCAGAGGATAACATCCAAGTGAAAAGATCTGATCCACAAGCCTCCTAAGTCCAAGGAACTACATGTAGCCATGAGTGCCTTAAAAAGGATAAAAAGCTCAAATACTCTAATTTTGTTTCCAAGCATTCAATGGATGCATCAAGGTGGCATGGACTGAGACATTCCTAACTGAATGAGTCAAGATTCAGCTCTGAATCAAAGGACCATAGGCTTGTACCCTAACCTCAAGTCAATGGCTAGAGGAGACTAAAGATTCCCTTAGATCAACATTGGCCAAAGGCCTGTACCAGCTGCCATTCACTATTGCTTGCAAAAAAACTTGCTCTACTATAAATAGAGCTCATTTGTGATCAGCTCAAGCACACCAAAACACTACAACTGATGCTTTCCTCAAAATCTCTCTCTTTAGGCCAAAATGACTTCTTTTGCAAGTCATCTCTGAGTTTTTAAGTTAGAGAGAAATTCCACCTTAGCTCATGATCCAAACACATCCAATACATCATATCTAAGCTGTTCAAACACTCACCTTTGATCTGAAACACCAAAATCAGAAAGTCAATCTCCAAAACCTCAAAATTCGACTTTTCTACATTTTTTATTCAGTTACTTCCAAAACCAAACCAGGTCTCCAACACACTCCAAATGTCATCCTCAAACTGTCCCAATTAGTTTCCCTCATCTAGAACACCATTTGAGAGAGTTACTATCTTGGTCACTTTTGCCTCTTTTGTAAGAAAGAGCCAATTCTTGTTACTGAGGATTCCAGCTGGTTTTGATCATCCTAAAAGCTTCTAAGGGATCAATTAAGAGTGTTTAAAGCATTGAATTACTTCTGGCACAAGGAACTTGACAGATAGCATAAAAAGCTTCAAGAGGTAAGTGCATCATAACTTGAACTCTTTAAATCATGCATTGCTTTGAGGTCCATTGATCATGGACCTCTCATACATATCATATATGTTGTGTTTGAACCAATTTATCATGTTATTACTGTCTGTATAATGAGATAGCATAGAACATGCAAATCTAGGCCTATTTTGAAATCACTATCGGATTTTAAAATGGAAGCACTTTCTGAAAATTCTAAGGGCACCGTTGGATTCCTCATGAAATTCTAGGCAGGATACACCTATATTTTGTCCCAATCCATGGAGGAATGAGAAAGTTAGAGCCTTCACGCAAGAGGCCTAAAATCAGGCCTTGCCTTGGGCAAGGGCCAGACCATGGCGCCTTGGCTAGGCCTAAAACAAGGCATCCCATATATGTTCATGGGGTAGTTTTGATACACGGATGTATAACCACCCTAGTGGTAGTGCGCATGTGTGTTTGTTCGGCAGGCTGTGGGTTCAAGACCCACCCAGACCGTTTTTCCATTTTGCCATATTTTGCTATTTTTCACATTTTTATGGTTTTTGTTAATTAATTCCAAAATTAATTTCTCTCTCAATTTTAATTATTTTTTATTGGTTCTTTTTTTGAAAATTCCCAAAAACGTTAGAATATTTTATTCTAAAAAAATTTCCCAAAAATATTATTTATTTTATATATTTGGTATTTTTGTAAAGAATTATGTTTTTATTTATTTTTAAACATTTAAAAATATTCCTTTCTTTTGATTTTGAAAATTCAAATGATTTTCAAATCATTCTATGAATGAGACATGATTTTTCAAACATTAATCCAAGATCACAACTTGTTTTTCACACATATTTGATAATTTTGATCAATTTAATTGAATTTTTATTCAATTAAAATACATTTAAAAATCAAATTAGGGTTTTGATTATTTTCACCCTCACAAATATTTTTCAAAACACTTTTGGGCCTCTAATAGAGTGTAAGACTCATTCCTTGTACACGAAAACCATTTTGGGCCTCAATCATTGTATAAGTCCCACTACGATTTCAAAAATCCCGACGCGATCGTCGTTTTCAAAACATTTTCATCTGGGCCTCTCCTTGAGTTGTAAGCCCCATTATTTTTGTACAAAAATAAACTTTGGGCCTCTAATAGAGTGTAAGACCCAACCTCTTTATAAATACAATAATGTGGGCCTCAGTCATTGTACAAGTCCCAGTACATTTTTAAAAATGACGGTGCAATCACTTTCTTTCCATGGGCCCCTCCTTGAGTATAAGCCCCAATCTTCTTTTCAAAAACAACTTTCCCTTTTGATTTAGATTCAAAATCATAGTTGTTATAAAAAATTTCTTTAATTTCTTGAACAACTAACCATACAGCTGTTACAATGGAAGCTTGTTCCCTGTAAGTTTTAAACAGCTTTCTTTTACATACTTGAACATATATATATATATATATATATATATATATATATATATATATTTGTTTGTTCTGGAAGCTTGCTTGCCTGTAAGTCCCCTACCCTCTTTTTACATACAGTATATATTTCATCTGTACATATATACCTGTATATTATCTGCTTAGAGTTTTCCCCGACAATTAGGTCTAGAACTAGATAGAGTCAGTGGTCACTCTTTCAACATTGTCAAAACTAGTTCCCTATAGGAATTCCAGATACAGTCTTGCCTCCTTTTGGGCTTATGCATTGTGGAACAAAGAGAAAGGCATTATTCCCGGTGAAAATTTTCTCAGACTGTCACTATTAGAAAATTTCAAAGAAGTTCATTTCCCCAGAGAGGATTAATTCCCGGTAAAACCTCTCTTGAATTTCTTCAAACCCTAGAACTAGAGCTGTCAAAACAGGCTACCCGGCCCTAAACGGACCGGCCCTGGCAGGCCTCGGGCTTTTCCGGGCCGGGCCCAAAAAGTCCATTTTGAATACGGGCTCCTTTTTTACTACCCAGGCCCAGCCCTGTCTGGGCTGCGGGCTACCCATCCCTAAACGGGCCCATTTAAAAAAAAAATAAAAAATTCTCCTTATTTTTTAAGTAATAACCTGTAGTATATTATCCTTATTTAAGTAATTCTCCCTAACACAAAATTATCCACCATATAACTTCCAACAAATAACACACAATGAGGATCTATCATGTAACAAGTAACTTTCCAACAAGTTACACACAAATTACACACAAAATTATCCAACATGTAACTTCTAACAAAATACATTGTTTTAAGATACATGATAACACAAAATAAGATACATAAACCATGATAACACAATACCCAACATGTAATTTCCACAAAATAACAAGTTTTAAGTTATTAAACGTAACACAAAATCAAATAGTCCTAACTCGACTCACAACTTCACTTGATTTTTCTTCAACGACATTCACATGTTCAAATGTGTTGGATGCTTGTCCACTTAAACCATCTCGATTAGTATTAATGTCATTATCAAATTCTACAAAATAGGAAAAATAGTAGTTAAAAAAAATACATTATTTGTAACATGAGAGAATAACATGCAACATTATGCATCTATGATACACTTGAAAAAAATAATTAACAAGTTTACCTTCAAAGCCATATAACCAACTTCATGTACACATGAGAGCTTGAACTGATTCCTCTTTCATTGAACTTCTATACTTGTTTAAAACTCGAGAGCCAATGCTAAAAGCAGATTCAGATGCCACTGTGGTTATTGGAATGCTTAATATATCACAAGCCATTCTTGCAAGATTGGGACTTCTACGACTTTTCTCCTTCCAATAAGCCAAGATATCAAAACCAACCGATGGAGGCAACCTTTGCTCATCTAAATTAGAATCAAGTTCAAATTTTCCAGTATTGTTACTTACTTGACTTTCATGCTCTTCAAATTCCTACAAAGTATACATACAAACAATGATAAAAACTTAAATTTAGAATTAACAATAAATTGCATTTGTAAGAGAGAAAAAAAGAATAGTTTACACTTACTTTACAAATATACAATGAGGATGCCAAAGATTCCTTTCCTCCTCCAAAAAAAGGTCGCACTTGTGAAAAATTAGGAGTTGAAGAAATCCCATGTTTGACATATTCTGCATAAAGCTCATACAACTCACCCTTAATTTTCTTGCACTTGTCTTCACTTGTTGTATCATCAATTTTTTTATATGCAAAATTCAAAAAGTTGAATTTTTTTGTTGGATCAAGAATAGCACCAAAGGCCAAGATAACATTACACTCACTCCAATACTTGTCAAAATTTTCCCTCATTTTCGTAGCCATGTCTTGAATCAAAGAATCTTCACTTGTCAAATAAGAATTCAAAAGAAACTCTATCTTCCATATTTCACCAAAGTACAAATTAGAAGTAGGATAAGAAGAACCGGAGATCAAATTTGTAATGTTGTAGAATGGCTTCAAGAGTTTACACATTATTTCGGATCTTGCCCACTCTTCACTTAAAGGACAACAGTTAAAATTTGAATCTCGCAAACTCAAGCTATAAAAGGCACGACGATAATTAATCGCACTCTTGAGCATTATAAAAGTGGAGTTCCATCTAGTAACACAATCGGATCTTAATCCAATTGTTGTATCAATCTCACCAACATTACTAACACATTCATGAAATTGTAGTGTTCTAATTTCGGTTACCCTTACATAAGCCACACTTTGTCTAATTTTATGCAATGCATCACCAACTACCTTCAATCCATCTTGAACAATGAGATTCAAAATGTATGCACAACAACGAATATGAAAGAACTTTCCCTTGAATAACAAGCTATTTGATAATCCTAAGTGTTCTTTCAAGAATCTTTGCATGCTATCATTTGCAGAGGCATTGTCCAAAGTGATGAAAAAGATGTTCTTCTCTATACATCAATCACTTAACATTTCCAACACCTTTAATGCTAATTCTCGCCCAGTATGTGGGGGGTGTCATGTGAGCAAAAGCTAAAATCTTATTTTGCAACTTCCATCACATTAATATAATGAGCAGTTAAAGAAATATAACCTTCGTTAGTGCATGCAGTCCAACAATCAGAAGTCAAACAAACTCTTCCCCTAATTTGAGTCAACTGTGACTTAAGCTTTCGTTTCTCATCCTCATAAAATTTCATAACATCGCTGGAAGAAGTATTTCTAGTAACAAAGGTACACTCATCATTCAAAATTTTTTGATATTTCCTAAAAACCCTATATTCAACAAAGTTAAACGGTAGACCGTGTGTAATCATCATTTCAGCTAATATCTCACGGTTAACCTTAGGATCAAATTTTTTCTTTCTCAATCTTCCTTCGGCATGTAATATCATATCACTAACATCGTGAAATTTTAGGATAAGCTTATAACTGTTCACATGACGAGATAAATGAGAAGTTCCATTAATTGCAGCACAACTCAATAATTTTCCACAACCCTTACATTTACATTTCTCTTTACCATCGATAACTCCAACCTTTAAAAAATGTTTCCACACTTCTGATGTAAGAGCCTTTTGTTTTTTGGTAGTTGGTTCAGAAGACTCTTCTTGGTTAATTTCAATGTCATCAAATAATGGCACAGGTGGAGTTTCCCTAACCTCACTATCACTATTAATTTCCATGACTATAGTAGACACAAATTACAATCCCTACATGTAAATCAACATAATACCAACAACAAGCATCATATTCATTATTAAAATCCCTATATTATTCTAAACTGTCAGCAATAAAACATCAATAGAACAAGAATTCAACAATAAAATAGAACAACATTACTGCAGGAATATAATAGCATTACTACATGATGATAGACCAGTAATCGAACGACAACATAACAACATTAGAACAACAATTAATATATCAACAATAGAACGACAACATAACAACACTAGAACAACAATTAATATATCAGCAATAGAACAACATTAATAAATCAGAATTGAACATCAATTAATACATCAACAATTCAGCAATACAATAGCAGTTAATAAATCATCAATTCAGCATTAATAAATCACCAATTCAGCACTAGAACAACAAGTAATAAACAATAATTCAGCATTAATAAATCACCAATTCAGCAATAGAACAACAAGTAATAAATCAGTAATTCAGCATTAATAAATCACCAATTTAGCAATAGAACAGCAAGTAATAAATCAGCAATTCAGCAATAGAACAGTACGTAATAAATCAGCAATTCAGCAATAAAACAGCAAGTAATAAACCAGCAATTCAACATTAATGAATCAACAATTCAGCATTAATAAATCAACAATTCAGCAATAGAACAACAATTAATAAATCAGAATTTCAGCATTATAAATCTACAATTCAGCAATAGAACAGCAATTCAGCAATAGAATAGAACAGCATAAACGGGTGATTAAGTCATAAACAGAATTGACATAAAATAAGGATCAGGTTTATACCAAGTAAACAAGGGTAATTGAAAGAGATTTAAGCAATATGTAAGCATAAATAAATCATTCAATTAGAGAAACAAAGGGAAATAAATTAAACACAAACATATTCCATCTTTAGGTATAAAACAACTACTAAAATAAACCAGCAAAAACAACAGCAGTAGAACATCATTTGAAATCAAAATGAGTCACATAGAACATCAATTAAAATCAAAGCTTAAAATGAGCAAAATAAACATTAGTTGAACATATCAGTGCCTCGTGTTATAAGTATAACATAGAAAAATGAGTAAATATAACATCAATTGAAATCAAAGCTTAATCCTAACATATATATACATACAGAAAATCAATAGATTCATTTAGCTAAATTAAATCAGAGCTTAAGAACACACAAATCGAACTACACTTACTTGAAGAAAGAACAACGGTTAGCAAACAACAGAACAACCGAACATGGGAGTACGAAGCAGCACAAGCAATGAGCCGTGAGCAAACAGCGGTGAGCGAAGAACTATCTAACGAAGCAGGAGCTAGGTCATAGAGAACAAACAACAAAGAATAGCAAATGAATTGTAGATGTGGAATATGTACCGAGTTTGGGCCAAAACCACCTTTACAGTGTGTAATAACGTATTCAATTCCAAATCTTTCTGTGAGTGTGGACCGAGTGTATTCAATTCTTTCTTTTGGGACAAATTCTTTATTTAGGTCCAATTATTTTTTTTTTAAAATTTATATCATGGTTCAAATAGTTAAATTAATTCTTTTAAACTTTTGTTTCGGGCTGCCGGGCTACCCATAGCCCATACGGGCTGGACCATTTTTTTTAGGGCTTTTTCGGGTCGGGCTATAAAAGGCCCAGAATAATATGGGCTCAAAATATTAGGCCCAAGCCCTAACTTTTTTCAGGCTCGGTGGGCCGGCCCATGGGCTTCGGCCCATTTTAACAGCTCTACCTAGAACTGTTCACTAAAGAAAAGATTATTCCCAGTGAAACTTTTCTTGAACTTTTCTTAAGTTTGGACCTACAAGCTTCCTAAAAGCATCCCTGCCTCCTCTTGGGCTTTGTACAAGGACCCTCAGGCTTCTTAAAAGTTCTCATGCCTTCTCTTGGGCTTAACACAAGGAACCTGAAGACAACTTTAAGGTATAGGACAGAACTTAGTCATCCTTTGTTAGATCAGTCTTTCCAAAGAGTCAAAACCTCAGACCAATTTAAGGGTTGATTCTCATCCTTTAAAGCACCAGCCTCCTCTTGGGCATTATACAAAGATAAACTCTTTCATACCAGTAGACTTGGACAGTCTCATCTCCTCTTGGATCTCAAAGACATTCTCAAGTTTCCTAAAAGCACAGGAAAAAACCCTGGTCATTTAATCAATATCCAGTAGAGTTAAAACCCTCATGGGTTCTAAGACTCAGTCTTTCATCCTAGATTCCCCCAGCTAGGGTCAACCTATAATTAGGATAACACTATCCCAAATCAGAACCTCAAGGCATCTGATACCTCAACTCTTCTGTAATCCTCAGCAAGAGTTGATTCCCCATCTTGGACCTGCCTCTGGATCTCAATAATCCTCAGTAGAATATAGGCTTCTCTTAGGCTTTGTATAATGATTTTCCTCAGCAGAGTTAGCCTTAAAAGCACTCTCTTATTGAGTTCAATCACTGTTTCAGCACTCTCTTGTTGAGTCAATCACCTTCAGCCTCAATCTTGGGCTTTGTACAAGACACCCTAAATCATACTCTCCAGCAGATTCAATCTTCTTTTTTAGCCACAATCTTGGGCTTTGTACAAGACACCATATAAAAGCACTCTCTTGTTGAGTCAATCATCTTTTCAGCCTCAATCTTGGGCTTTGTACAAGACACCCACAAAACACTCTTTAGTTGAGTCAGTCAAATATCTTTTAGCCACAATCTTGGGCTTTGTACAAGACACGTATAAAATCTCCCTAAACACTCTCTTGTTGAGTCAGTCTCATTTTATCCTCAATCTCGGGCTTTGTACAAGACACCTATTCCCTAGTGGAGTAAAAAAAAAACCTTTTTTAGCCTCAATCTTAGGCTTTGTACAAGACAGACAAAATATTTCCCCGAAAAAGTCAACTTTTAGCCTCCTCTTAGGCTTTATATAATGATAGTCCCCAAAAAGAGTCAATCTCTTTTTAGCCTCAATCTTGGGGTTTGTACAAGACAGATAAACACTCTCTTGTTGAGTCAGCCTTTTCTAGCCTCCTCTTAGGCTTTGTATAAGGATTTCCCCAGTGGAGTCAATCAATCTCTTAGCTTCAACATTGGGCTTTTATCAAGACACATACAAAACCAAAATCCCCTCAGAGGAAATCAAAAACCTCTCTGTAGGAAGACATTTCTCTGTACATCACACATTCAAAACAAACCTTAATCCCATATAATTGCTATAAATGGCACACTTGTTGATTAAAAATTCCAAGTTGTAGTCCATCTCTTATCCTGGTAAAACTTCCTCTTTCATCTAATTGCTGTAATTGGCAAGCCTCTGGATTATTTACATCCACGCCACTGTCCCTCTCTTAGCATGAAAGACTCCTAAGGAAAAATGGCATTGCTCTACACTGAGTTAAAGTTTTCTCCTTCAGGATAACATCCCTCATAAAGGAAATTATGGCATTGCTGGATTCACATATCCCAGTTAAAGTAATTCTCCTTTATAATCAGTCACCCAACAGTTGTGATAAACAGACGAGATGTCTCCTATAACGCCCCAATTTTAGTTAGTTTTATTTAATCGAGTCGATTTGATTATTTCTATTATTATATTATTTTAATTTTGACTTTTATTTGATAATATATTATTTTTCGTCGTGAATATGTTTTATCGCGATTTGAGAGCGTTTGCGAGATATTTGAGTGTAGGGGTATTTTGGTCTTTTGTTGGGTAGATATTATTGTTTTTCTTTTAAACAGAAAGAGAGAAAATTAGAAAGAAAGAAAAAGTGAAGAAGGAAAAGAAAGAAGAAAAGAGAAGAGAAAGAAGAAAAGAGAGAAAAAAACTTGGAAAGGAAGAAAATCGATCAACCGACTTTTCAAACACGATTAAATCCGGTAAGGGTGTGAAACTCGATTATCTTATCATTGTGTACGATTATGTAGGTGTGTGTGTGGAAGTTTTTACTAGTTTTTCCATTATAGGTCGAAATGAGAAAAATGAATCGAAATCGATGTTTTCGCGGTCGAAAATCGATATGAATCGCGTTGTATGATCACACTGTGTTTATGAACAATTATTGATATTTGTTTTGCTGTTGGAATTGAATTAGGATGAAAAATGGGGATTTTGGGGTGTTGGAATCATGTAAAAATGCAGCAGAATTTTCTGGTTCTGGTGTAGGCCGCCGGGCGGTGGTTTGGGCGTCGGGCGACGCTTGAGTTGCCCCGCTGCTCCGCCGGGCGATACACTAGAGACGCAACTTGTTACGTTGCTGACTCTTTTAGGCTTTGGTGGAGAGTTTTACGCTGCTGCTGCGTCGGGCAACGCAGAGGCGAAGGAGCACCGCCGGGCGAAATTTCGGTACCACCGGGCGCTCCTTGGGATTTTTCATTAGTTCTGTTTTCTTTTTACTTCCGTAACTTGTGTTCCGATTATCCGTTTTAAACATTCTTGGTATCGTTTGAAAGCTATTGAGATGTACTTTCTTATTATAATGGTTTTGAGATTGTTGGCCGATTTAATTATGTCGGGAATTTGGAAATGTGATGTTTTGTCGACTTTTACCGTTGTAATTGTGTGTAATTGATGTGTATCATGCAATGTACTGTTGATTTGGATATCGTATAACTTGTGTGCTGTTGCGTGATGAAAATGCATGTGATGAAATGTTGTGATGATGGTTTGTGGCCTAAGGGCAAGTAAATGCAATGTGTTGTATTTGATTATATATGCATGATTATGGATGTGTATATGTGTGCATTTGAATGTCATGAGTCATTGTATGCCAAGCATCATGATATGCATTCTTGTGATGTCGTGTGCCCTTGTGGGGTATGAGCGATGAATTGATTCCAGAGGAAATCCGCTATAACATCGTGTGCCTTATACAAAGAGGACCTAAAGCGATGATTATAGACGATCGTGTGCCTTATACAAAGAGGACCTAAAGCGATCGGATCGTGTGCCTTATACAAAGAGGACCTAAAGCGATCCATAAACGTCATGTGCCTTATACAAAGAGGACCTAAAGCAACGGGGATCATCGTTTGCCCGACGGGGAGTTACCCTAAGTAACAAGCGATGATTCCAATAGTTCCTGAGTGAACTAGTGATGAGATTGGCGGATGGATGGTACCGCATTTGCATAGAGTCATTGTGTCGGTCTCTTTGCATTTGCATAAATCATGAATGGATTAATTTTGTGTGGAATTGTGAATGGAATTGATGAGTTGAGATACCTATATATGTTGTTGATAAATGCATTGAGCATGATTGATATGCCTTGGTGATGGATATATGAGATATGCATTGTGTTGTTTTGTGTTTGAATTCTGGAGTAGGTTGTGGTGAGAATATTTTACATGTGTATTTTGGTGTTATTATATAATTGTATGCAATTATATTATGATTGTGTTTCTCACCCTTTTACTGTTTTGAATGCTCTATGAGGCATTGCAGATTAGATGCTGGAGGTCGTTTTGTGAAGCTTAGGTCTTCATTCTTTTGTCGGTCGGCTCTGATATGTAGCACCGGGTAGTCGGGGAGATCATTGTGATTTATTGTGTATATGTATATATATCTTTTGGATTGTACATGTATGAATCTGTGTATGACAGACAGACTTTTTATGTTATATATATATGAGATTCAGTTGCAGATTTTCCGCTTTTATTCTGTATCTAAATTGTAGGTAGTAGGAACTAAGTTCCTCTGTTATTTGCTACCTGATTGTTGCATATCTTTATAAGCAGGTTTATTGTGTTTTTTCTCAATTGATGTCACACCTCAGTCTATGCCAGAAATGTTTTCATTATACACTGATTATTTGTTATCGCTTTAATTAATTAAGGGTATAGATTGGGGGTGTTACATCTCCCTTTAGAGATGACAAATTCTCTTTCAGTCAAACCTTTTAGCTTCAATCTTGGGCTTTGAACAAGGCATAAATACAACCTTTAGCTTCAATCTTGGGCTTTGAACAAGACTCCAAAACATCTATTTTCCTCCCATAGAATATGAGGAACTATGATTGCTTTGATTTCCCTGTTTTCTTTAACGGGAATACGTAGGCATAAGATTGCAAAATCTTAGCGAGCACACCAATCAAAAACTTTAGGTCCAGTACCTTCACACACAAATAAAAAACTTTAGGTCCAGTACCTTCATACACCAATAAAAATGAGGTCCTATCTTTCAAAGATACTAATCCAAATGTTCAGACGAACCTGTTGCCTCAACATGAAAAGACTGCAGTAAATTTGATAGAGGAAGAGGTTAGCCGCAGTTATCAAATTCGCGATGTACTCCTATTAGAGACCAATCTGGTCAGGATACGTTGTAGACAGAGCGGGTACGGTCATGTACCACCTCACAATTATCACTAGTGTGATATCTGCTCAAAGAATAATCAAGGATGTTCCGTAGTGCAATAAGCTCTACAAGAACAAATGAATCTCGGATGGATTCAAGATCATCAAATCCGTAAGGTCAATATGGCTCGCGCAAATCCCAACATTGTTCAGAACCACAACATTCTGACGATGAACGTCAACTTGGTGGTAATGCATTCAAGGCAAAGTCAATACCATAATCTGCCACGACACGATTATAATACCTGTCTGATCTGCTCAATAAGCAATTAGGGATGCTCTTTTGTACAAGAGGCCCTCCAACGTCAGATGGATCTCGGATAGATTCAAGAATATCATGAAAGAAATAACCATCAAGTCAATATGATTCAAATTTTTGACATACGCTTGATGAATACCAGTCTGGTAGAATTACATGCTAAGCAAGTCAGGCTCGACTTTCTGGCTTCACACAATTATCAAAACTGTAAATAATTCCATGAAGACGACCAAGGATGTGCACTTGTCTAAAGAACACTTCAACACTTGTTAGACCACTGGTGGCTTCCAATCTACTTGGATGAAGCTACACAACAAATCAGTATGACTAATGAGAATCCGGATAGGCATCAAAGTCAGGACGTCCGCTTGATGGAAACAGATCTAGTAAAGTTGCACTGCATACAAAGCGAACATGGTCGGGTGCCACCACATAATTATGAGTGCTGTAGAGTTTACTCAGAGAATAACCCAGGATGTTATCATGTACGGTTAGCTCTTCAAAATCAGTTGGACCGGAAAAAGATTCGACCATGTTCAAATTTTGGTTCGATCAACGTGATGCAAGATTATCTTCCTGATCAAGGCAAAGATGTTGTCCTAATCTCCAATCATGAAATGGCCAAAGACGTATGCGCTATAATCCCTCTACTCCATGAACCAAGAGTTCCTCTTGATAGTAGAAAGATTCTCAACCTCGAACCAATTGAGGCCGGCTACGATGGTCAGAAAAATCAAAAGGCTCCTGTGGTTATCTATCTGCAAGGAACAATACCGTACAAATCGGATAACGTTATCCCTTACAAGTACGGTGCAACAACAATCGAAAATGGAAAGGAAACTCCATTACCCTCCGTCGTAAACATTGTCGACATCAGTCGGGTAACACGGAGTGGTCGGATCTTCAACAGAGGAGTTGGAGAACCCACTAAGGAAAAGGAACCTCAAACAGAAGTTCCTAATCAACCAGTCAGGTAATCCAGTAATCCCGAACTTACAAAAAACAATGATGAAATGCTGAAGCTCATCCAGAAAAGCGAGTACAACATTGTAGACCAATAGTTGCAAACTCATTCGAGAATCTCTGTGCTATCTCTCTTGCTCAGTTCCGAAGCTCATAGAGAAGCTCTACACAAAGTCTTAGAGCAAGCCTTTATGGAACAAGATGTGACGATAAGACAGTTTGACATCATTATTTCCAACATCACTTCCTGCAACAACTTAGGATTCAGTGATGAAGAACTGCCGGAAGAAGGCGAAAATCACAACATGGCGCTTAACATTACAACCAATTATCAGGACGATGCTCTAGCCAGTGTATTGGTAGACACAGGATCAACTCTGAATGTTATGCAAAATTAACTCTGATGCGACTATCATTTCAAGGATCTCCGATGAGAGGCAGTGAGGTCATCGTCAAAGCTTTTGACGGATCCAGAAAAATAGTTATCGGCGAAGTTATTCTTCCCATAACCACCGGTCCTCACATTTTCCAAGTCACTTTCCAGGTCATGGACATTCGGGTAGCATACAGCTGTTTATTAAGAAGACCTTGGATACACGAGGTTGGGGCAGTCACTTCGACCCTTCACTAGAAGCTGAAGTTCGTCAAGAATGACAAGCTAGTCACAATCTACGGAGAGCAAGCCTTAATCGTGAGCAATTTATCATCATTCTCCTATGTAGAACCAGAAGAGATCGTTGGAACTCAGTTTCAAGCACTCTTGTTAAGCAATGAGAATCGATCAGAAAGAGGGGCATCGATTTCCTCATACAAAGATGCTCTCGAAGTTATCAAAAGTAACGACGTAAAAGGATGGGGACAGGTTGTTATTCCTACTGATAACAAGACAAAGAAAGGTCTTGGGTTTTCTTCAGCCTGTACTCAGACTGTCAAGAAAGATGAAAGTTTACATCCCATTCAGGACTTCTTCCACAGTGGAGGCTTCCTCCACCCAGTGTCTCAAGAAGTACATACCATCAATGAGGGTGACTCCTCCGATACAGATGGGGAGTGGAAGTCCTATCTCAACGAGGATGGTTATATGTCCCAGGGAGAGGCGCATACGCCATTTTGCTTTCCCATGCAAAGTCTGAGATATATACCAAGATCAGACGTCAAGATGATGTACGAAGATTGTGATCCAGAAGGATGTCGTGCTCCGCCCAACTCATTAGAGGACGACACTCTAATGAAAGACAACTTCGACTATGACTATTTTGATCCCCTGGATGACTTGCGTATCTGGTAGTCGTACCCAGAAGACTTGGGGTAAAAGAGTCAGCCAAATGATGCATATCAGCTGAGCAATATTGAAAAGAATACCTGCGTCCCCACCACATCTTGGGATCATTACTCAAGACATTCCGAAGATATCCAGCACAACGATGAATCTGCAAAGATTGCACGACAAGAGTTCATCAACTATACTTTTCCTGAGGTCAACGTCATCGAGAAAGATGATTCCTCCAGTACCACAGAAGTATGGGATACCTTAGGACAACCGAGTGGCAAGTACGACTTCTTGGTCAAGTACACCGCTCCTGAAAGCTCTCGTATCAGGCTCGAAGACATCCAACCAACTGGGTGGGGAGATCCGCCTGAGAGTGAAAACACTGTACAAGATACAACATAAGAGTTCTTCTATGACAACTCTACCTGGGAGGAAGACTCCAACTATCCTGCTCTGCCAGAAATCAGCGTCATTTATGAGGATAAACCAAGAAATAAGGTACCAGACTTTGCGATTCACCAAGGAGTTCGCCGCCAATGGGTTGTTGTCGATGTCCCGAAAGTCGTCCATAAGTCTAAGTAATTGGCATCTTTGTTTTAACCTTTCACCCTGCCCAGATGAAACAGATGTTTTATAGGGCTCACTTTTCTATAAATGTCCCTCTTCGCTTTTCCCGAAGCGACAGAGTTTTGTTTTATAGGGCTATATTTCAAGGATCGACAAATCATAAATAATTAAACGTCATTATGTAATTTCCGCATTTATTGCTGTTTTCACTTTTTGTTTTTTCAGAAAATGGTAATCCTAAAAACAACTCAAAACAATAACAAGAATTTTTCAGAAAATACACTGCACACACTCTTGCATTCTCTCTATCTCTTCTAAAAAACAAATTATCACGTCATGCAGATTGCTTGTTTTAAACCCCGTTGAAACATACGATCCAATGCCTTCTCCCAACTTTGAATTCCCGGTATTTGAAGCTGAAGAGGAAGAGGACGAAGAAATTCCAGAAGAGATCTCTCGATTACTCAGACAAGAGGAAAGATCCATTGAACCTCACAAAGAGCCGTTGGAAACGGTCATTTTCGGTTCAGAAGAAGAGAGGAAAGAAGTCAAGATTGGAGCACTGCTCAGTCCGACTGTCAAAGAAAACTTGATAGAACTTCTCAAAGAGTTTCCAGATGTGTTTGCTTGGTCCTACTAGGACATGCCAGGGTTGGATACCAGCATCGTGGAGCATCATTTACCGTTAAGATCAGAATGTCGTCGGTGAAACAAAGGCTGAGACGGACTCACCCAGATATGGCTGTCAAAATCAAGGAGGAAGTGCAGAAACAGATCGACACAGGTTTCCTCGCTACCTCAGAATATCCTCAATGGCTAGCTAACATAGTGCCAGTTCCTAAAAAGGATGGAAAAGTCAGAATGTGTGTAGATTACAGGGATCTGAACAAAGCAACTCCAAAGGACGACTTCCCCTTACCACACATTGACATGCTGGTAGACAGAACAACAAAGTTCAAAGTCTTCTCCTTCATGGATGGATTCTCGGGCTATAATAAAATCAAAATGGCACTGAAAGACATGGAGAAAACTTCATTCATCACCCCATGGGGTACCTTTTGTTACAAGGTAATGTCGTTCGATTTGAAGAACACTGGGGCAACATATCAAAGGGCCATGACAACTCTGTTTCACGACATGATACATAAAGAAATCGAAGTGTATGTCGATGATATGACTGCCAAATCTAAAATAGAAGAGGAGCATGTGACCCACTTGTTGAAACTATTCGAGCGTCTGAGAAAGTAAAAACTCTGTTTGAATCCCAATAAATGCATGTTCGGTGTTCGCTCAGGAAAACTTTTAGGATTCATCGTCAGCCAGAAAGGAATTGAGGTTGATCCTGATAAGGTCAAGGCCATTTAAGAAATGCCTTCACCAAAGACTGAAAAACAAGTCAGAGGATTTTTGGGACGTCTGAATTACATTTCTTGATTCATATCTCTTATGACCGCGACATGCGCGCCGATTTTCAAACTAAGAAAAAATTAAAGTTGCGTATGGACGGAAGATTGCCAAAAAGCCTTTGAAATTATCAAAGAATATATATTGAATCCACCAATTCTATCATCTCCAGTGGAGGGAAGACCCCTAATCATATACCTATCAGTCTTGGAAGACTCAATGGGTTGTGTACTTGGCCAACAAGACGAAACAAAGAGAAAAGAGTCTGCCATCTACTACTTGAGCAAGAAATTTACCGACTGTGAAACTCGGTACATTATGCTTGAGAAAACTTGTTGTGCTCTGGCTTGGGCAGCTAAACGTCTTCGCCAGTACATGATTTACCACACTACTTGGTTAATCTCCGAAATGGATCCGATCAAGTATGTCTTTGAAAAGCCTGCTCTCACGGGAAGGATCGCCCGTTGGCAGATGTTGTTATCAGAATACGACATAGAGTACCATGCTCAGAAAGTCGTCAAATGAAGTATTTTAGCCGATCATTTGGCTCATCAACCAATTGAAGATCAGGAATCAGTCGGATTTGACTTCCCAGACGAAGATGTCATGTACTTAAAAATGAAAGATTGCGATGAACTGATACCCAGTGAAGGGCCAGAACCAGGTTCCCAATGGGGACTAACCTTTGACGGAGTTGTCAATAATTATGGAAACAGAATTGGGGCAATCATCATAACACCTCAGGGTACCCATATTCCTTTCACTGTCAGACTAACTTTCAAATGCACAAACAACGAGGCCGAATACGAAGCTTGTATCCTGGGTCTCGAAGAAGCAATTAATTTAAGGATTAAGAACTTGGATGTGTATGGAGACTCAGCCTTGGTTATCAATCAGATCAAAGGAGATTGGAACACATATCAATCAGGACTGATTCCTTACAAAGACTACGCAAGAAGGTTGTTACTCTTCTTAAATAGAATCAAGTTTCATCATATCCCTCGGGAAGAGAAACACATGGATGATGCACTAGCCATTCTCTCTTCCATGATTAGTGTAGGTCAATGGAGCGACGTACCTAAGATCGACATAATGCGCCTTTAAAGGCCCGCTTACATCTTCACGATCGAAGCAGTCATAGACGATAAACCTTGGTATCACGATATCAAATACTTCCTTCTAAGACAAGAATACCCGTCTGGGGCATCCAGAAAAGACAGGAAGACCCTCAGAAGGCTGGCAGGCAACTTCTTCCTGAGCGGTGATACACTCTATAAGAGAAATTTTGACATGGTCTTGCTCTGATGCGTAGACAGACCAGAAGCAAACATGCTATTGAAAGAAATTCATGAAGGATCCTTTGGCACTCATGCAAACGGACACACAATGGCGAGAAAAATTCTAAGAGCATGGTACTATTGGCTGACCATGGAATCCGATTGCTATAAGTTCGTGAGGAAGTGTCGCAAGTGTCAAATATACGCTGACAAAACCCATGTACCGTCAACGCATCTCAAAGTATTTTCTTCCCCATGGCCTTTTTCTATATGGGGAATCGACATGATTGGCATGATCGAACCCAAGGCTTCGAACGGACATCGGTTCATCCTGGTAGCCATTGACTACTTTACCAAATGGGTCAAAGCAGCGTCATACACCAATGTAACCCCACAAGTCGTGGTCCGATTTATCAAGAACAGTCTCATCTGCCATTATGGTGTTCCAAACCAGATCATTATTGATAATGGATCTAACTTGAATAACAAGATGATGAAAGAGTTATGCGCTGAGTTCAAGATTGATCACCATAACTCATCTCCCTACCGATCTAAGATGAACGGAGCGGTAGAAGCGGCTAACAAGAACATCAAGAAGATTGTTCAGAAGATGGTTGTAACCTACAAAGACTGGCACAAGATGCTACCCTTTGCTCTTCACGGTTATCGCACATTTGTCCGCACTTAAACAGGGGCAACCCCTTTATCTCTAGTATATGGCATGGAGGCAGTGCTCCCCATAGAAGTCGAGATACCATCAATCAGAATATTGATGGAAGCTAAGCTAACAGAAGTTGAATGGTGTCAAAGTTGACACAGTGAACTGAACCTAATCAAAGAAAAGCGAATAATGGCTCTATGCCATAGTCAGTTGTATCAGCAAAGAATGAAGAAGGCGTTCGACAAAAAGGTTCGACCTCGCGTCTTCAGAAAAGGAGACCTCGTGCTCAAGAAGATACAATCATTCCTCACTGATTCTCGGGGCAAATGGACTCCGAATTATGACGACCCTTATGTGGTCAAGAATGCCTTCTCAGGTGGTGCCTTGAAACTCGCAACCATGGATGGAGAGGAGTTTATGTAATGCCCCAAATTTTGTAAGAATATTTAATTAATTAATTTAAATATTATATTCGTGAATTTCGGTGATTTGTGTCGATGTCGGTGATTTTATGAAGTTTTGGGTTATTTAATTAAATAATAGCATATGTTATGGAATATGATGTATCATTATTTAAATTAAATAATATTAGAGGAATTAAGGGCGAAGTGGACATTTGAGGAGAATTAGTAGGGGTAAGATGAGAAGAGCACATTTATGGGTATTTTAAGAGAGAATAGTGAAAGGAACTCATTATTCGCATTTTCATGAGGAAGAGGAAAAGGTGCTCTGAAGAACAAGTGAGAGGGAGGCTAGGGCATAGAAGATTTCCGGCGAAACTTCTAGAGAAGATCGAAAGAAGCAAAACTCTAAGGTATGGGGAGTATCGCTTTACAATATTTGTGATATAAAGATTAGGTGTTGTGAGTAAATGGGGTTTTGTGGGAAATCCTAGGAATTGATGTTAGGGATGATGAATTGTGATGATTTACTATGGGATGATTGTTGTTATTGATGTATACATGATAGTTATAGGTTATAATAACATAATCTGTGATGATTTGAGGAAAAATCTAGGTTTTGGAATGTGGAATCGCAGATGGGGAAGTGCTATTATCGTAGGGTTTTTCTACAGAAATCGCAGAGCCCGCTTAGCGCGGTCTAGCGCGCTTAGCACGATCTGAAGAAATTTCGCCTCTTCGAGGCAGTGAGTAGCGCGCTTAGCGCGACCTGGAACTGAAAATATTTTTTTTATTGAATTAAAATTCATGAAAAATATATGTCTTGTGTTATATTGATGCTGTGATGTTGCGGTGAATTTCTGCTATGTGTTGACGTGTTATATGTGATGAAAATGATGTTTTAATGATTATATGATGATGCGATGTTATTGATGCTTATTAGATGTTTGTATGTGATGTTTGATGACAAAATGATGATGTGAAGTACCATGAGTACATTGACGATTATGAGATGACGATTCATGATGTTTTGATGATTAAATGACGATGTGGATAACATGATATTTGATGAATGATGACGCACTTAATAACTTTTGTTGATATGATGATTATGACGTTGTGCACCATGCATTCATAGCATTTAGACTTTGGTTTATTGATGATGTCAGGACTTCGGTCCAGTGACGATGATAGGACTTCGGTCCAGTGACGATTTAGGACTTCGGTCCAGTGGTGGCTTCAATCCCATTGCGCGGATTGGAGTATTTTGTGACGTGCTCCCTTGTGGAGGGTTGATGGCCTAGTGTCCATTATTATGATGATTTGGTACCGCATGCTTTTTACGACGTTACATTTCATCCGTGGTGGCATTGCATAATTGCATATGAGTGATATTGGTGATGTGGTGTTTTATGTGATGTTTTATATGATGTTTAGGGTGAGAAGTTGTAGTATGTGATGAAAACAACTGTTGCCCGTTGATGTCTTTTCTTTATATGATTTATATTGAATTGTGATTACTCACCCTGCCTGTTTGAATGTTGCCTCCACGTTGGTAACATGCATGTGATCAGGTTTAGCCGTGGACGTTTTCGAGGACTTGAAGTTTATTTGCTTTGGTCGATTTAGAGGGTCTTGCTCTGATAGTGTAACATCGGGTTGGGGTCCTTTGAGTCGAACTATGTTGTTTCTTTATTTTGGTGTTATTTGATGATGTGGTTTTATTTGAATTATTATGACGTTTGTTGAAAACCGTTTTATTTAGAAGTTTTGAATTTCGCTGCCATGTGAAGGCTTTTAATTTAATTTTGATGGAAGTCCCTTGGTGTATAGGGCAATTGTGTTATTTTGAGTTTATTGAGAAATGTGCACCCTTTGAGGTGATTATTACTCTGATATTTTGTGTATTTTGCCGTGTTTATTCGTGGGGTAGAAAAGGGTGTTACATTAGTGGTATTAGAGCCTGGTTGGTCCGTCCGGCCAGGTTTTTACTTGATGTCTGTCCCTGTCAGTCGACGAGTGTGTGTACACTGTCGATGTTTTAGTTCTTCTAATCTTGTTGGCAGTGTACAGGAGGGCTGGAAGAAATGATCGTGTAATTGCTGATGCATTGGAATCGGTTGCTAATGTGGTGGCGCAGCTGAATCCAAATGGTGGAGCTCATGATGAGTTTCGAGCTTTGGGTAAGTTTCAGAGAAACAATCCACCAACTTTTGTGGGTACACATGATCCAGCAAGTGCACACAAGTGGCTGAAGGCGATCGAGAAGATTTTCCGATTGATGGGGTGTTCTGACGAGCAACAGGTTCAGTTCGGAATGCATATGCTGGAAGAAGAGGCTGAGGACTGGTGGGATAATACCTGTTAGAGACTCACAGATGTTGGTACTATGATAACTTGGGCTATGTTTAAGCGGAGTTTCTGGGCAAGTCTTTCCCAGAGGATGCTCGTGGCAAGAGAGAAGTGGAATTCCTTGAGCTGAAACAAGGAGATATGATTGTGGCAGAGTATGCCACAAAGTTTGAGAAGTTGGTGAAGTTTTGTGCGCACTACAATCGTGCTGATGCGGAGATGTCTAAGTGTCTCAAGTTTGAGAATGGGCTGAGACCAGAGATTAAGCAGGGTATTGGGTATCAGCAGATCCGCAGGTATGCTGAGTTAGTTGACAAGAGCAGAATCTACGATGAGGATAGCCGAGCTCGATCTGCTCACTACAAGTAGTTGAGTGAGAAGAAAGGGCAGTATAGGGGTAAGCCTTATACTACTTCGGCTGACAAAGGGAAGCAAAAGGCTTCAGATGGGAAAAAGACAAGTGGGGGAGTAGCTCCCACTTTTGGAAAGTGTCATAAGTGTGGCGAGCAAGGTCACCGTGCTGATGTATGCACCAATAATGTGATGAGGTGCTATAGATGCGGTGAGAAGGGTATTCGAGCTACTGATTGCAAAGATGAAGGTCCTACCTGTTTCAATTGTGGTGAGAAAGGTCATATCAGTACTCAATGCCAGAAGCCAAAGAAGACTGCGACCAATGCCCAGACCAGTGGCAGGGTGTTTGCTTTGAGTGGTGCCGAAGTGCCAGAGAAGGACAACCTGATTCGAGGTACTTATTTTATTAATAATATCGAGTTGGCTACTATTATTGATACTGGTTCTACTCATTCTTTTATCTCGTTTGAATGTGCTAATAGATTGGGTTGAAGTTATCTGATATGAATGGTAATATGGTAATATAAACTCCAGCTAATGGTTCTGTTACTACTACCCTTGTGTGTTTAAGATGTCCTGTGATGATTTTTGAGAAGAGCTTTATGATGAATTTGGTGTGCTTACCCTTGCACCAAATTGATGTGATCTTTGGAATGAACTGGTTGGAGTTCAACCGTGTTCATATTAATTGTTATACCAAGACTGTAGAGTTTCCCGAGTTTGATGATAGTGGGAAGTTGATGTTCTTGTCTGCTAAGCAAGTAGACGAGCTGATGGAAGACGAAGCATTGGTGTTTGCAATGTTTGCATCATTGCAAATTGATCATGAAGCCGCGAGTGTGAAGTTGCCGGTTGTCTGTGAATTCCCAGAAGTGTTTCCAGATGACATCAATGATTTGCCTCCAGAGCGTGAGGTAGAGTTTGCAGTGGACTTAATACCAGGTATGAGTCCAGTGTCGATGGTTCCTTATCAGATGTCAGCCTCTGAGCTAAGTGAATTGAAGAAACAACTGGAAGAATTGCTTGAGAAGAAGTTTGTTCGACCAAGTGTTTCTCTGTGGGGTGCTCCTGTGTTGTTAGTGAAGAAGAAGGATGGAAGTATGAGGTTGTGTGTTGATTATCGGCAGCTGAATAAGGTGACTATCAAGAATAAGCATCTGCTACCGAGAATCGACGATTTGATGGATCAGCTAGTAGGTGCCTGTGTGTTCAGCAAGATATATTTGAGGTCGGGTTATCATCAGATCCGAGTTAAGCCTGATGATATTTTGAAGACGACTTTCAGAACGAGATATGGACACTATGAATACACTGTGAAGCTGTTTGGTGTATCTAATGCACCTGGTGTGTTCGTGGAGTACATGAATTGGATTTTCCATGAGTATTTGGATAAGTTTGTGGTGGTGTTTATCGACGATATCTTGATATATTCTAGATCCGAAGAAGAGCATGCTGAGCATTTGAGGACTGTGTTGCAAGTGTTGAAAGAGAAGAAGTTGTATGCAAAGCTGTCGAAGTGTGAATTCTGGTTAAAGGAAGTGAGTTTCCTTGGCCATGTGATTTTAAGTGGTGGTGTTGTTGTTGATCCTTCTAAGATTGATGTCGTGTTACAGTGGGAGACTCCGAAGTCTGCTACTGAGATACAAAGTTTTCTGGGATTAGCGGGTTATTACCGCAAGTTTATTGAAGGCTTTTCTAAGTTGGCATTACCTTTGAATCAGTTGACTCGAAAAGGTCAAGCGTTTGTGTAGGATGTAGCTTATGAAGAGAGTTTTGTGGAATTGAAGAAGAGATTGACTACTGCTCCAGTGTTGATTTTGCCTAATCTGAGCGAATCTTTTGTGGTGTATTGTGATGCGTTGAAGATGGACCTTGGTGGAGTATTGATGCAGAATGGACAAGTTGTTGCCTATGCTTCGAGACAATTGCAAGTTCATGAGAGGAATTATCCTACCCATGACTTGGAATTGGCCGCTGTGGTATTTGTGTTGAAGATTTGGAGACATTATTTGTTTGGCTCAAAATTTGAAGTGTTTAGTGATCATAAGAGTCTGAAGTACTTGTTTGATCAGAAGGAATTGAATGAGGCAGAGGAGGTGGTTAGAGCTGTTGAAGGATTTCTATTTTGATTTGAGTTATCATCCGGGCAAAGCAAATGTAGTGGCTGATGCATTGAGCAGAAAGTCATTACATATGTCGATGCTTATGGTGAAAGAGTTGGAATCAATTGAGCAATTCAGAGATTTGAGTTTGGTGTGTGAAGTGACTCCTGACAGTGTGAAGTTGGGAATGTTAAAGTTGGCTAGTAGTATTCTGGAAGAAATCAGAGTGGGACATCAATCTGATTTAAAGTTGGTTGACCAATTGACTTTAATCAACCAAGGTAACGGAGGAGATTTCCGAATTGACGAGAATGGTGTAATGATGTTTAGAGACATGGTGTGTGTCCCAGATGTCCCAGATATGAAGAAGAGCATTCTTGAAGAAGGACATCGAAGTAGGTTGAGCATTCATCCCGGTGCTACGAAGATGTACCAGGATCTGAAAAAGTTATTTTGGTGGCCAAGTATGAAGAAGGATGTTGCAGAGTTTGTTTATGCGTGTTTGACTTGCCAGAAGTCGAAAGTTGAGCATCAGAAGCCTTTAGGTATGATACAACCGTTGAGGATTCCAGAATGGAAATGGGATAGTATTTCCATGGATTTTGTGGTGGGATTGCCGAAGACTGCTAAGGGAAATGATTCAATTTGGGTGATCGTGGATAGATTAACTAAGTCGGCTCATTTCTTACCGATGAAGATTAATCATTCCATGCAGAAGTTAGCTGAGATGTTCATTGAGGAGATTGTGAAGTTATATGGGGTACCTTTGAGTATTGTATCGGATATAGATCCAAGGTTTACATCGAGATTTTGGAAGAGTTTGCAAGATGCTTTGGGTACTAAGTTGAGGATGAGTTCCGCCTACCATCTGTAGACGGACGGTCAGACAGAAAGGACTATCCAATCTTTAGAAGATTTGCTGAGGGCTTGTGTGTTGGATCATGGAGGATCATGGGATAGCCATTTGCCATTGATTGAGTTCACGTACAATAATAGTTTTCATGCTAGTATTGGAATGGCGCCTTATGAAGCTTTGTATGGGAGAAGGTGTAGCACTCCGTTGTGTTGGTATGAGTCGAGCGATAGTGTTGTACTCGGACCAGAAATTGTCTAAGAGACGACCGAGAAGATTAAGAAGATCGAAGAAAGAATGAAAGCTTCGCAGAGTCGTCAGAAGAGTTACCATGATAAGAGGAGGAAAGCATTTGAATTCCAAGTGGGAGATCACGTGTTTCTGAGAGTGACGCCAGTGACTGGTGTGGGTCGAGCTTTGAAGTCTTGGAAGCTCACTCCACGTTTTGTTGGTCCATATCAAATATCGCAGAGGATAGGAGAGGTAGCCTATCGAATTGCTTTACCACCGTCACTTGCAAACTTGCATGACGTGTTCCATGTGTCTCAATTAAGGAAGTACATTTCGGATCCGTCGCATGTGATTCAGATGGATGATGTACAAGTGAAGGATAATCTGATTGTGGAAGCATTGCTGGTGCATGTTGATGGTCGAGAGACGAAGAAACTGCGGGGTAAAGACATAACTTTGGTGAAGGTGTTGTGGGGTGGACCAGCTGGTGAAAGTTGGACTTGGGAACGTGAAGATCAGATGAGGGAGTCATATCCGACTCTATTCCCTTGAGGTAATTTTCGAGGGCTAAAATTCTTTAAGTGGGGGAGAGTTGTAACGCCCCAAATTTCGTAAGAATATTTAATTAATTTATTTAAATATTATATTCGTGAATTTCGGTGATTTGTGTGGATGTCGGTGATTTTATGAAGTTTTGGGTTATTTAATTAAATAATAGCATATGTTATGGAATATGATTTATTATTATTTAAATTAAATAATATTAGAGGAATTAAGGGCGAAGTGGACATTTGAGGAGAATTAGTGGGGGTAAGATGGGAAGAGCACATTTAGGGGTATTTTAAGAGAGAATAGTGAAAGGAACTCATTATTCGTATTTTTCTTGAGGAAGAGGAAAAGGTGCTCTGAAGAACAAGTGAGAGGGAGGCTAGGGCATAGAAGATTTCCGACGAAACTTCGAGAGAAGATCGAAAGAAGCAAAACTCTAAGGTATGGGGAGTATCGCTTTACAATATTTGTGATATAAAGATTAGGTGTTGTGGGTAATTGGGGTTTTGTGGGAAAACCTAAGAATTGAGGTTAGGGATGATGAATTGTGATGATTTACTATGGGATGATTGTTGTTATTGATGTATACATGATAGTTATAGGTTATAATAACATAATCTGTGATGATTTGAGGAAAAATCTGGGTTTTGGAGTGTGGAATCGCAGATGGGGAAATGCTATTATCGCAGGGTTTTTCTGCAGAAATCGCAGAGCCTGTTTAGCGCGGTCTAGCGCGCTTAGCGCGGTCTGAAGGAATTTTGCCTCTTCGAGGCAGTGAGTAGCGCGCTTAGCGCGGGTGGGGCACGCTTAGCGCGACCTGGAACTAAAAATATTTTTTTATTGAATTAAAATTCATGAAAAATATATGTCTTGTGTTATATTGATGCTGTGATGTTGCGGTGAATTTCTGTTATGTGTTGACGAGTTATATGTGATGAAAATGATTTTTTGATGATTATATGATGATGTGACGTTATTGATGCTTATTAGATGTTTGTATGTGATGTTTGATGAAAAAATGATTATTTGAAGTACCATGAGTACATTGACGATTATGAGATGACGATTCATGATGTTTTGATGATTAAATGACGATGTGGATAACATGATATTTGATGAATGATGATGCACTTAATAACTTTTGTTGATGATGATGATTATGACGTTGTGCATCATGCATTCATAGCATTTAGACTTCGGTCTATTGATGATGTTAGGACTTCGGTCCAGTGACGATGATAGGACTTCGGTCCAGTGACGATTTAGGACTTCGGTCCAGTTGTGGCTTCAATCCCATTGTGTGGATTGGAGTATTTTGTGACGTGCTCCCTTGTGGAGGGTTGATGGCCTAGTGTCCATTATTATGACGATTTGGTACCACATGCATTTTATGACGTTGCATTTCATCCTTGGTGGAATTGCATAATTGCATGTGAGTGATATTGGTGATGTGATGTTTTATGTGATGTTTTATATGATGTTTAGGGTGAGAAGTTGTAGTATGTGATGAAAACAGCAGTTGCATGTTGATGTCTTTTCTTTATATGATTTATATTTAATTGTGATTACTCACCCTGCCTGTTTGAATGTTGCCTCCACGTGGGTAGCGTGCAGGTGATCAGGTTTAGCCGTGGACGATTTCGAGGACTTGAAGTTTATTTGCTTTGGTCGATTTAGAGGGTCTTGCTCTGATAGTGTAACATCGAGTTGGGGTCCTTTGAGTCGAACTATGTTGTTTCTTTATTTTGGTGTTATTTGATGTGGTTTTATTTGAATTATTATGACGTTTGTTGAGAACCGTTTTAATTAGAAGTTTTGAATTTCGCTGCCATGTGAAGGATTTTAATTTAATTTTGATGGAAGTCCCTTGGTGTATAGGGCAATTGTGTTATTTTGAGTTTATTGAGAAATGTGCACCCTTTGAGGTAATTATTACTCTGATATTTTGTGTATTTTGTCGTGTTTATTGGTGGGGTAGAAAAGGGTGTTACAGTTTACCTACCCCACGAATGTTGATGTAGTCAAAAAATACTTCGCCTAAATAAAATTAAACGTCTCGGTGGATTGAAAACCCAAAAGGGAGGTCCAAGCAAAAATCATCCCGATGGATTGGAAATCTCAAAGTACAATCCAGGCAAAAATTAGGGATTCATGGCAAGTAACTATGTCTGACAAGGTTAAATCCTCAGCAGTCACGCCATCCATCAGGAAAACTCCAGTCAAGGTCATCTTCGAAAAAAGCTCAGGATATCCAGAATTCAAAGTTGGTAGAAGGATAACGGTCATTATGTTTCAATGTAGTCCCTTTTCCCTTAAAATTACCATTTTCTAAACTTTGTAAATACTCTATGGGATCATGTGCTTGGCTGATTTCCATTCTATCAATAAAATTTGAGCCCTAGTACTTTTTTTTGCAATTCTTATTTGTTTTAGCTTTACAGAATGACATTTTTAACATGATCAAAGATTCTTGAAATAAAACAAAAATGAATTTACTTGTCAAAAATTTTCTGCTTTTAAAATCCTTTTGACTGTTAACTTCAAAAAGAACATCGGTAGCTTCTCCAAAGGTGATTGAACCTCAGAGTGCATAATCAAAGTACTCCTTCTAAACCAGTGTACCCGAATGAAGGATCAACTGTTTCAGATGCCTTGTTTCATCTGAGATCCCCAACTGATTTCGTACCTCTTAAGACCGATTGACAATTCTTCCTCCCCACAGGGTCTACCTCTGCTAAGCAGGGCAGGATTGCTATTTTGAACCAGTGATACTTTTCATCCCCCGCCGTGACCGAGTATCTAGTCGTGTTCATCTATTAGTCTGTATGTCACGTCAGTTTTGTCAGCATAAACATACATACATCATGCATAATTGATTCACATTCATATTCATATTGCATTACTATCACTCTGGTCAGTCTTATCCCCAAGTGGTAAAGTCCTCTTGTTAATCAAGTTGTCAGTTCTTTCCTCATCAAGAAATGTATCGTCTAAAACAATCTCTCTCCCCCAGTTTATTTCTGGATTGGAGACGGTCCTTGACCACTTTGATAACTTGCCTCTGAAAAGCAAGGATACATTCGACAAATGTCACTCTTCACCATTGAAGATGATATTTTCGCTTTCCCGAATTAAGGAAAATCCCCAGAGAAAGCCTCGCAACTAAAGACTTTCGACAACACATTGGTTTTTCTCCCAAGAAAGTCAATGTTAATGAGGTCATCAGCACTTCAAAATTGGATTACATCACATGGCATTTCTCTGAGAAGATCTCGAAGAAAAGTATGATGTAATATCCCCAAGCAGAAAACAGTCTTTCAAGAGACTCGTTTTTCCCAGTAGAGTCGACAAATGACATCTCCAACAGAGAAGTTTGCACACCTCTATAGCTCAGATAAATGGGTACCCCCAGCAAGTCTGACATCAAATTTTTTTCCATCAGATGACATCTCCCCAGTAAAACTCGGCGAGAAGTTTGATGAAGACCGCTACACATAGCGTCCCTTGTCAAGGAAGAAACTCGACAAGAAGAAACTTAGACATGTTCCATGGATGAAGACCAGGATCAAGGGGAAGTTTATTTCAGAAACTAAGACCAGTTCCTTGGCTGAAGACCAGGATCGAGGGGAAGTTTATTAAAGAAACTGAGACCAGTTCCATGGCTGAAGACCAGGATCGAGGGGAAGTTTATTAAAGAAACTAAGACCAGTTCCATGGCTGAAGACCAGGATCGAGGGGAAGTTTTACCCTTTTTCTAAGTAACATTGCTTAGAAAAAGAAGATGGATGAGCAAACTGCCATTCCTAACTACAGCCAAAATTTTGGGTATTCTGATATTTAATCCTCTTGCATCCTAAATGTCTGAATATTTTCGCCATTCACACCTTCGGGTCCAAGAAAATTAAATAGGGGCATCTGTCATACCCCAAATTTTGACAACCAAGATTTCCCTTTATTGTGAGATTCATTACCACAATATGGATGTATCATCATGCCTCATCAATCTCCTCAAAGATGGGTGAGCATTCACCATAATCAAGAATTAGGGTTTTGATCCCTCTCAGAGCACTTAGACAAAGGGTCAATCAAGAAATGACATGATCTTCAACTTGTCTAACCTCTTAAACATACATAAAGGATCAAGAGGATTCCACATCAAGAATCAGGCACAGAAGTGCAACATTCCAAGTGGATTAAGCCTTAAGATCACCAGTGTCACCAAATTAGAGTTTTGGTCGACCAAGGCCTCCAGATGAAAATTTTCATCTGGGCATGAGCCAATGCTTCAAAGCATAAACCCAAGATACTCCAAGGGACCTCATGGACCCTATCATCAAGTCAATTTAGCCTCAGGGGAAGCATTCATCAAAAATCAGGAATTAGGGTTTCTTGACCTAATTCACCTCTAAGTTGACTTTTGAGGCAAGACATGAGCCAAGGCCTCAAGACATGATTTGAGGGCCTTAAATACACTACATTGATCCATTTTGCTACAATGGATTGATCCAAGAAGCTTGATCCACAAGTTTCAATTTCACCTGGACCACAATTAGGGTTTCGAAGAAAAAGACAACTGTATCTTTGACTTTTGACCAAGACATGCCCCCCAAACCTTGGGACATGATTCAATACACCCTATAACACCTATGAAATCCATCCAATAGGTTTGAATTAGGTCAAAGACTTGATTTCACAAAGGATCGCACAGTTTGGATTTCATCCGAAAAAAGTCAATTGTGCACAAAATCAAGTTTGACTTTTTGGAATTTTTCACAAATATGGTTCCCCTAAGTAAAAAATAATGTTAATGTATGGCATTGATCATTATTCATTAAGAAAAAACAAGAAAAGTGAGGTTTCTTGCAAAAGGGGCAACCATGAGAAACCAAAATTTTTCTAAGTCATGGAACAAAAGTGATTTTGTGCCAAATTTGCAAGGTCATAACTCCTAAACCACAAGGCCTTTTTTTCTTATTCAAAGCTCAAATGAAAGTCCATCTGACATACTTTAAAAGTGTTAACTACAAGAGATTCCAAATGCTCATGGATTTTGAGTTATGGATTGATCAAAATCACCAAAAACATGAAAATGACACTTTTTCCAACACTTAGTAAAATTTTCAAAAAGTCAGAATCTGCCTTACTTTTTCTAAAATGTAGGGACATTTTTCACCTTGATCCAAGTTAAACCAGGTCCATTGGTGAACATCAAAGTTGAAGTATGCCATGAGGGCTTTCCAATAAGTACCAGATCATCTCTAAATTCAATTTGAGTTGGGAGATACAACCCTTGGAACATGGCATCATGGACTGATTTTTACAAGGCAGATTTTGTGCATTTTGCTCGAGTTAGCTAATTTGGACAACTCCAAGCCTTGTCATCCATTTGGACACATCAGAGGATAACATCCAAGTGAAAAAATCTGATCCACAAGCCTCCCAGTACAAGGAACTACATGTAGCCATGAGTGCCCTAAAAAGGATAAAAAGCTCAAAGACTCCAATTTTGTTTCCAAGCATTCAATGGATGCATCAAGGTGGCATGGAGTGAGATATTCCTAACTGAATGAGTCAAGATTCAGCTCTGAATCAAAGGACCATAGGCATGTACCCTAACCTCAAGTCAATGGCTAGAGGAGACTAAAGATTCCCTTGGATCAACATTGGCCAAAGGCCTGTACCAGCTGCCATTCACTATTGCTTGCAAAACAAACCTTCTCTACTATAAATAGAGCTTATTTGTGATCAGTTCAAGCACGCTCAAGCACTATAACTGATGTTTTCCTCAAAATCTCTCTCTTTAGGCCAAAATGCCTTTTTTTTGCAAGTCATCTCTGAGTTTTTGAGTTAGAGAGCAATTCCAGCACAACTCATGATCCAAACACATCCAATACATCATATCTAAGTTGTTCAAACACTCACCTTTGATCTGAAACACCAAAATCAGAAAGTCAACCTCCAAAACCTCAAAATTTGACTTTTCTTCATTTTTCAAGCCATGTCTTGATTCAGTCACTTCCAAAACCAAACCAGGCCTCCAACACACGCTAAATATCATCCTCAAACTGTCCAAATTAGTTTCCCTCATCTGGAACACCATTTGAGAGAGTTACTATCTTGGTCATTTTTGCCCCTTTTGCAAGAAAGAGCCAATTCTTGTTCCTGAGGATTCCAGCTGGTTTTGATCATCCTAAAAGCTTCTAAGGGATCAATCAAGAGTGTTCAAAGCATTGAATTACTTCTGGCACAAGGAACTTGACAGATAGCATAAGAAGCTTCAAGAGGTAAGTGCATCACAACTTGAACTCTTTAAATCATGCATTGCTTTGAGGTCCATTGATCATGGACCTCTCATACATATCATATATGATGTGTTTGAACCAATTTACCATGCTATTACTGCCTGTATGATGAGATAGCATAGAACATGCAAATCTAGGCCTATTTTGAAATCACTATCGGATTTTAAAATGGAAGCACTTTCTGAAAATTCCAAGGGCACCATTGGATTCCTCGTGAAATTCTAGGCAAGATACACCTAAATTTTGTCTCAATCCATGGAGAAATGAGAAAGTTAGAGCCTTCACGCAAGAGGCCTAAAATCAGGTCTTGCCTTGGGCAAGGGACAGGCCATGACAGGTCGTGGGCTCAAGACCCACCCAGACCATTTTTCCATTTTGCCATATTTTGCTATTTTTCACATTTTTATGGTTTTTGTTTATTAATTCCAAAATTAATTTCTCTCTCAATTTTAATTATTTTTTATTGGTTCTTTATTTGAAAATTCCCAAAAATGTTAAAATATTTTATTCTACAAAAATTTCACAAAAATATTATTTATTTTATATATTTAGTATTTTGTAAACAATTATGTTTTTATTTGTTTTTAAACATTTAAAAATATTCCTTTCTCTTGATTTTGCAAATTCAAATGATTTTCAAATTATTCTATGAATGAAACATGATTTTTCAAACATTAATCCAAGATCACAACTTGGTTTTCACACATGTTTGATAATTTTGATCATTTTAATTGAATTTTTATTCAATTAAAATACATTTAAAAATCAAATTAGGGTTTTAATTATTTTCACCCTCACAAATCTTTTTCAAAACACTTTTGGGCCTCTAATAGAGTGTAAGACCCATTCCTTGTACATGAAAACCATTTTGGGCCTCAATCATTGTATAAGTCCCACTACGATTTCAAAAATCTCGATGCCATCGTCGTTTTCAAAACATTTTCATCTGGGCCTCTCCTTGAGTTGTAAGCCCCATCTTTTTTGTACAAAAATAAACTTTGGGTCTCTAATAGAGTGTAAGACCCAACCTCTTTGTAAATACAATAGTGTGGGCCTCAGTCATTCTACAAGTCCTAGTACAGTTTTCAAAAACGACGATGCAATCACTGTCTTTCCATGGGCCTCTCCTTGAGTATAAGCCCCAATCTTATTTTCAAAAACAACTTTCCTTTTTTATTTAGGTTCAAAATCATAGTTGTTATCAAAACTTTCTTTAATTTCTTGAACAACTAACCATACAGCTGTTACAATGGAAGCTTGCTCACCTGTAAGTTTTAAACAGCTTTCTTTTACATACTCACACACACACACACACACACATATATATATATATATATATATATTTGTTTGTTATGGAAGCTTGCTCGCATGTAAGTCCTCCTACCCTCTTTTTACATGCAATATATATTTCATCTGTACATATATACTTGTATATTATCTGCTTAGAGTTTTCCCCGACAATTAGGTCTAGAACTAGATAGAGCCAGTGGTCACTCTTTCAACACAATCAAAACTAGTTCCCTGTAGGAATTCCAGATACAGTCTTGCCTCCTCTTGGGCTTATACAATATGGAACAAAGAGAAAGGCATTATTCCCGATGACACTTTTCTCAGACTGTCACTATTAGAAAATTGTCAAAGAAGTTCATTTCCCCAGAGAGGATTAATTCCCGGTGAAACCTCTCTTGAATTTCTTCAAACCCTAGAACTGTTCACTAAAGAAAAGATTATTCCCGGTGAAACTTTTCTTGAACTTTTCTTAAGTTTGGACCCACAGGCTTCCTAAAAGCATCCCCGCCTCCTCTTGGGCTTTGTACAAGGACCCTCAGGCTTCTTAGAAGTTCTCATGCCTTCTTTTGGGCTTAATACAAGGACCTTGAAGACCTCTTAAAGGTATATGACATAACTTAGTCATCCTTTGTTAGAGCAGTCTTTCCAAAGAGTCAAAACCTCAGACTAATTTAAGGGTTGATTCTCATCCCTTAAAGCACCAGCCTCTTCTTGGGCATTATACAAAGATAAACTCTTTCATACCAGTAGACTTGGACAATCTCATCTCCTCTTGGATCTCAAAGACATTCTCAAGTTTCCTAAAAGCATAGGAAAAAACCCTGGTCATTTAATCAATATCCAGTAGAGTTAAAACCCTCACTGGTTCTAAGACTCGGTCTTTCATCCTAGATTCCCCCAGCTAGGGTCAGCCTATAATCAGGATAACATTATCCCAAATCAGAACCTCAAGGCATCTTATACCTCAACTCTTCTGTAATCCTCAGTAAGAGTTGATTCCCCATCTTGGACCTGCCTCTGGATCTCAATAATCCTCAGCAGAAGACAACCTCCTCTTAGGCTTTGTATAATGATTTTCCTCAACAGAGTTAGCCTTAAAAGCACTCTCTTATTGAGTTCAATCACGATTTTAGCACTCTCTTGTTGAGTCAATCACCTTCAGCCTCAATCTTGGGCTTTGTACAAGACATCCCAAATCATACTCTCCAGCAGAGTCAATCTTCTTTTTTAGCCACAACCTTGGGCTTTGTACAAGACACCATATAAAAGCACTTTCTTGTTGAGTCAATCATCTTTTCAGCCTCAATCTTGGGTTTTGTACAAGACACCCACAAAAACACTCTTTAGTTGAGTCAGTCAAATATCTTTTAGCCACAATCTTGGGCTTTGTACAAGACACGTATAAAATCTCCCTAAACACTCTCTTGTTGAGTCAGTCTCATTTTAGCCTCAATTTTGGCTTTGTACAAGACACCTATTCCCCAGTGGAGTAAAAAAAACCCTTTTTTAGCCTCAATCTTGGGCTTTATACAAGACAGACAAAATATTTCCCCGGAAAAGTCAACTTTCAGCCTCCTCTTAGGCTTTATATAATGATATTCCCCAAAAAGAGTCAATCTCTTTTTAGCCTCAATCTTGGGCTTTGTACAAGACAGATAAACACTCTCTTGTTGAGTCAGCCTTTTCCAGCCTCCTCTTAGGCTTTGTATACGGACTTCCCTAGTGGAGTCAATCAATCTCTTAGCTTCAACCTTGGGCTTTGATCAAGGCACATACAAAAACCAAAATCCCCTCAGAGGAAATCAAAAACCTCTCTGTAGGAAGACATTTCTCTGTACATCACACATTCAAAACAAACCTTAATCCCAGATAATTGCAGTAAGTGGCACACTTGTTGATTCAAAAATCCAAGATGTAGTCCATCTCTTATCCTGGTAAAACTTCCTCTTTCATCTAATTTTTGTAAATGGCAAGCCTCTGAATTATTTACATTCACGCCACTGTCCCTCTCTTAGCATGAAAGACTCCTAAGGAAAAATGGCATTGTTCTACACTGAGTTAAAGTTTTCTCCTTCAGGATAACATCCCTTATTAAGGAAATTATGGCATTGTTGGATTCATATATCCCAGTTAAAGTAATTCTCCTTTATAATAAGTCACCCAACAGTTGTGATAAACAGACGAGATGTCTCCCTTTAGAGATAACAAATTCTCTTCCAGTCAAACCTTTTAGCTTCAATCTTGGGCTTTGAACAAGGCACAAATACAACCTTTAGCTTCAATCTTGGGCTTTGAACAAGACACCAAAACATCTCTTTTCCTCCCATAGAATAGGAGGAACTACGATTGCTCTGATTTCCCTGTTCTCTTTAACGGGAATACGTAGGCATAAGATTGTGAAATCTTAGCGAGCACACCAATCAAAAACTTTAGGTCCAGTACCTTCACACACCAATCAAAAACTTTAGGTCCAGTAACTTCACACACCAATCAAAAACTTTAGGTCCAGTACCTTCACACACCATTCAAAAACCTTAGGTCTAATACCTCACCAAAATCATTAAAAACTCTCTCTCCCAAAAACCTCCCAAAGGAGAAACTTTCCCAACCCACAACAGACAAACACCAGTAAGTAGAAAGTAGTAAGGATAATTGCTAACAACCAGTGGATAACCACATATAGGATGGGTAATTGACAACTCCCCATTGTATAACCTGACCACGGACTCCCCAATCTCTTAAGCATTTGTTCAGTTAAACATTTGCGTGCAAGGTTAGTTTTAGATAGATTCCCTTTCCTTTCCAGTGTCATAGGATGAATAAGAAATCAGAAAGTAGCACCCCAACTCCTACCATTGCGGTGAGGAGAAACCCATGGAGATAAGGTGGTCGCGTCACCGACAAAAATCACACGCTACAGGTGTCCTTCGCCAGGTCTTTGCAAAGTGATGAATCAGCGAATATTCGCTGGGAAGTTCGCAAAGCAAACTTTAGTCCCTTTTCTTACTGTCCAAATCCTGGGACCATTTGCTGGAGCTTCTCCAGTTGTTTGCAAAGCGAACATTCGCTGGCAAGTTCGCAAAGCGAACTTCCTGAAGTTTTCTTCCTTTCTTTCACAACTTAGATCCTTTCTTGTGTCGTACAACTTTTATTAATTAGTGCCTTTTTATGCACAATAACACACACATTACAAGCACCAAAGGTATATTAACAATGTTTGAATAATAACAACAATTCATGAGTAAAATCCACAATTTGACATAAAAGAGTTGAAAAATGCAAGTATCAAATAGAAATATATAGCATGTTTGACATCTAACAAACTCTCCCCTACTAACTCTTTGTTTGTCCTCAAGCAAAGTATGTCTCTCATTGAAATGAAGAGGATTTGCTCAAGCATTTGAATCAACCAAGAAAAGATAAACGACTCAAATAAACAACAATTGCAAACAAGCAACAATTATAAATTCCTAGAATCGAACAATGCAAAAGAACTTGATTCTTAAACAAATATCAGACAATGCTTCAAGTGACAACTAAACTATCATGCTTATATCACTCTAACACTCCTCTTCGAAAAAGGATTGAAGGAAAATGCGCTTACAAACACGGGGCAATTTCGCTCATCTGACAAATGATGCAAATACAAAGCAATTCATACAATATCTAATATATCAATAAAGAAATCATGGAAGCAAAAAGATCACTAAGGGTTTTTAAGGTTGTAGCTTGGTCGAGTTAACAATAAAGGGACATTTCTTAAGGTCATTGAATCGAAATTGCTGATGTAAAAGAACATTCACTATACAAGGTATTCACAAACATCTCAACTTCATTCACCAATTTCATTCCTTTATCACCAACCTTCTCAAACTTCCTTATGCACAATTATTGGTCTCTATTTTTCTCTTTCAAGCAAGCATTCTTTTTCTTTTTTTAATTCATATTCACATTTCTTTTTCTTTTCATGCTTGCTTGAAAATTTTCAAAAGTTTGAGCAATTTACCAATCTTCTTTTTCATTCTCCCCAACTTATTTTCAACTAAACCTTAAGTGAATACTTAGGCAAGGAAATCAATAAAAACAAAGTTCCAAGGTTCAAGAAGAATTTTTTTAGAAACTCTCAAAAATTCATTGATGAACTTGATTTTCAAATTATGTACAACACAAAGTTCATCACTAAATGAGATCTAAACTGTTTAGGCTCAAAGGGCTAACGAATACTCACTACTCACAGGTAAATCACTATTTGGAAATGGTTGTGCTCAATATCAACAAATGCCTTGATCATTTCTAATGCTTCCACAAAATCACACAAATCACAAGATAAAGCATGAATTAAAAGTATAAAACAAAATTCATCATCAATCCTATGCATTTAGTAGACCATGGAGGTTTCTCACCATTGAGGGTTTTTGGACTTAAGTGACATAAGCAATCAATAAAGTTGTAACAAGAAACAAAATTTCATTTGTACAAAGGTTTAGGCCCTCACCCTCTAATGTGTCCGCCCCTCCCCGCCCCATTTTCTTCGCGGGCTTTTGCGAGCACGAGCATTTACATAAAACTTTGCATTTTTAGGCTTAAAAGGTGCAGTGCCCACGGACTTTCTCCACCCCGCCCTCACGTTTTTGCGGGGTGGGAATAAGTTTTAGGTTTGCATCATCAACTATGACCGCCCCGCCCCGCCCCATTTTTTTGCTGGCATTTGCGGGGCGGGCCTAAACGGGGAGGGCATGCCCGTTTGTCACCCCTACTAACGGATGATGAACAAAGTCTTCTGGGGTGAGATCGGCGACATGCTCGAGGTCTACATGGACGACAAGATTGTAAAATCACGGGAAGAGATTGACCATATTGGCCACCTTATGAGAGTCTTCGACACCACGAGGAGATGCTAGATGAGGTTCAACCCGGAGAAATGCACCTTCGGCGTCCGAGCAGGCAAGTTCCTTGGCTTCTATCTCACGGAACGAGGAATCGAGGGAAACCCCGATAAATGCAGAGTGTTCTCTGAGTTCCCAAAACCGAACTCAAAGAAATCAATCCAGTCAGTGAACGGGGTGCTCACCTCGTTGTCCCGCTTCGTGGCCAAGTCGGCGCAACACGCACTTTCGTTTTTCAAACTCCTACGCAAATAGGCCACGTTCGAGTGGACCGAAGAGTGCGAACAGGCGCTCCTCCACCTCAAACAAGTCCTCTCACAACCCCCGGTCCTCTCGCGACTAGAAATCGGGGAGACGCTGTACTTGTATCTCGCCGTCACAGCTGAGGCGGTTAGCGCGGCTCTCATCAGGGAAACCCGTGAAGGACAGAAGTTGATATACTTCACTAGTAAAGTCCACCAAGGCCCCGAGCTTAGGTACCAGCAGATCAAAAAGGTCGCTTTGGCCCTCGTCACTACGGCCAGAAGGCTGCGACACTACTTACTGACCCACATAATTGTGGTAAGAATGGACCAACCCGTGAGGCAGATCGTCGGCCGACCTGATATGGCGGGCAGGATGTTCAAGTGTTCGCTCGAGCTCTCCGAGTTCAACGTCCAATACGAGGGCAAGAAGGCCCTAAAGGCTCAAGTACTAGCCGACTTCGTCACGGAGATGACCGTCCCAGAACCCTAAACTGAGGGATCCCAAAAGTGGACGATCTATGTCGATGGATCATCCAGTTCGACGGGAAGCGAAGCAGGCATCATCCTAGAAAACAAGGAGGGCATCTTGATCGAGGTCTCCCTCACACTATCCTTCCCGACATCAAACAACCAGGCCAAATACGAGGCCTTCCTCGCCGGACTGCGCCTGGCCGAGGATCTCGGCGCGGAAGAGGTAAAAATATTTACCGACTCCCAGCTCGTGGCCTCCCAAGTGCTGGGAGAATACCAAGCCAAAAACGACAGCCTCATCGAATACTTGGCCTTAATGAAAGAGAGGTGAAAATTTTCGTCTCGGTGAAAGTAAGCCACGTCCTGCGTGAGCACAACACTCGGGCGGACATCCTGTCAAAGCTGGCGAGCACAGAGAAAAAAGGCGGGAACAAGTTTGTCATCCAAGAGGTGCTTCCACGACCAAGCATCGAGAAACCAACCTCGTTTAGCGACGTAAATGCCATCGGGGACGACCATGTCTAGATGACCCCGATATATGAATACCTCAGCACAGGGAAACTGCCCAACGACCCCAAGGAGGCTAGCATAGTCAGGCGATGTGCCTGCTCGCATGCCATCATCGAGGATAAGTTATACCAGTGGGGTTTCTCCATTCCCCTCCTCAAATACGTGGAGGAATCTAAGGTCCCCGACATACTCCAGGAGATCCACAAGGGGATTAAAGCGCATCACCTCAACGGATGGTCCCTAGCCCGTAAAGCGTTGCGAGTGGGGTACTACTGGCCCACCATGCGGCAGGACGCCAAAGAGAATGCAAAGAAGTGCGAGAAGTTCCAACGACACGGGGACATGCACCTGGCCCCACCCAATGAGCTCAAAACACTCTCATCCCCATGGCCATTTTCCTGATGGGGGATGGACATCCTCGGGTCCTTCACCATAGGGTCATACCAAAACAAGTATTTTATAGTCGGCGTCGACTACTTCACTAAGTGGATAGAGGTCGAAGCCTTAGCCAAAATCACAGTGTTGGTTGCGGTATAGGGCAAGCAAGCAAAAAGATTTGGAAGTATTTTTCCGGGAATTATCGTGTCCACAGAGATCGGTGCTACTGAACTGTCGTTCGACGATCACTAAGTTTATGAGTTTGGTTTTAAATTGTTTAAATCGTAAATGCGGAAAAGTAAATAAAAACATAAAAATAATTCATTCTTCAACAAGACGAACTTATCAAGTATACATATAATCCACTCGTCACAAACATAAATTTACCTACCAATTATACTCCACCTGCAATACTCGTCAAAATCATCCAGCATCGCTCACAACAGTGTCCATCTCTGGCTCACTGAGCTAAGAGACAACCGTATTACTCTCTTCATCACTCTCGCGCACGAAGCCTCGAAACACGGAAGACATTAAGTTCTGACACCAAAAAGATTATCATCTAAATCTATCTCTAGCATCTAGACAATAGATATCCATCCCTAATCAAGATTTGTGATGTTTATCTCTAACACAACACAAATCCAAACATAAATGCAAAAAGATCAAGGAAGACATCGATAATGATTTGTAAAGCAAATTTCATATAATATTAAGATCAACAAAAAGAAATTACAAAGAGAAGAGAGAAGAGGAACCAAACATTTCTTGGGTTGTCAACACCAATCGACGAGAGATTCTACTTCGGATCATCCAAATGCAAGCTCCGATGATGTTTTCTAAGCTAATCTACAAGAAAAATGAAGTTTGAAGGAGTTGGGAGCAAAAAATACCCAAAACCATCCCTAAAAATGTGTTTTTAACCCATATTTATTGTTGTCATCATCGCAGACCGCGCTCAGCGCGCTCTTTTTAAAGTTAAACTGCCTTAAAAGCACGCTCAGCAGGCTTGGAGCACGCTCAGTGCGCTACCTGCTGGAATTTACTCCTTTCGGGGGCTTGGAGCGCGCTCAGCACGCTCCAAGCATGCTTGAAAATCCAAACTTGTTTTCTTCATAACTTTTGAACCGTAATTCTGTTTTTCGCCCGGTTCGAAGCGTTGGAAAGCTTATTCAATGCTCTATACAACAATGGCAAAATACCACTGCTTGAATACCTAAAAAAATGAGATAAAATTAATTAAACTCAATGATATTTACACGAATCGCAATATATACACTAAAATGTAAACTATACGCATTTATAAACAAAACAGGGTTTATTCGTATGGTATTTAACAAAAAGCAACGATAAGTGCAACAAAACATATATACACAAATAGCTACAATTTGCACTTATCAACTCTCCCCAACTTACATAATTGTTTGTCCTCAAACAAAGCCAACAACTAAAGGAACAAAAGCGAAATCCAAGAAATCACGCAACAACAAGTTCTTACAAACAAAAACAAATGCAATGGCTCAGCGCGGGCCTGCGCGCTGAGCGCGCTCTGCTATGCTCATTTTGTTGGTTGCGGTATAGGGCAAGCAAGCAAAAAGATTTGGAAGTATTTTTCTGGGAATTATCGTGTCCACAGAGATCAGTGCTACTGAACTGCCGTTCGACGATCACTAAGTTTATGAGTTTAGTTTTAAATTGTTTAAATCGTAAATGCGAAAAAGTAAATAAAAACATAAAAATAATTCATTCTTCAACAAGACGAACTTATCAAGCATACATATAATCCACTCGTCACAAACATAAATTTACCGACCAATTATACTCCACCTGCAATACTCGTCAAAATCATCCAGCATCGCTCACAACAGTGTCCATCTCTGGCACACTGAGCTGAGAGACAACCGTATTACTTTCTTCTTCACTCTCGCGCACGAAGCCTCGAAACACGGAAGACATTAAGTTCCGACACCAAAAAGATTATCATCTAAATCTATCTCTAGCATCTAGACAATAGATATCCATCCCTAATCAAGATTTGTGATGTTTATCTCTAACACAACACAAATCCAAACATAAATGCAAAAAGATCAAGGAAGACATCGATAATGATTTGTAAAGCAAATTTCATATAATATTATGATCAACAAAGATACATATGTTCATAGTAACTATACAATACCCAACAAAAAGAAATTACAAAGAGAAGAGAGAAGAGGAACCAAACATTTCTTGGTTTGTCAACACCAATCGACGAGAGATTCAACTTCGGATCATCCAAATGCAAGCTCCAATGATGTTTTCTAAGCTAATCTACAAGAAAAATGAAGTTTGAAGGAGTTGGGAGCAAAAAATACCCAAAACCATCCCTAAAAATGTGTTTTTAACCCATATTTATTGCTGTCATCATCACAGACCGCGCTCAGCGTGCTCTTTTTAAAGTTAAGCCGCCTTAAAAGCGCGCTCAGCGCGCTACCTTCTGGAATTTACTCCTTTCGGGGGCTTGGAGCGCGCTCAGTGCGCTCCAAGCATGCTTGAAAATCCAAACTTATTTTCTTCATAACTTTTGAACCGTAATTCCGTTTTTCGCCCGGTTCGAAGCGTTGGAAAGCTTATTCAATGCTCTATACAACAATGGCAAAATCCCACTGCTTGAATACCTAAAAAAATGAGATAAAATCAATTAAACTCAATGATATTTACACGAATCGCAATATATACACTAAAATGTAAACTATATGCATTTATAAACAAAACAGGGTTTATTTGTATGGTATTTAACAAAAAGAAACGATAAGTGCAACAAAACATATATACACAAATAGCTACAATTTGAACTTATCAACTCTCCCCAACTTACATAATTGTTTGTCCTCAAACAAAGCCAACAACTAAAGGAACAAAAGCGAAATCCAAGAAATCACGCAACAACAAGTTTTTACAAACAAAAACAAATGCAATGGTTCAATCGAAAATGGTACACACAAAGTAAATACTTACCACTAAACTACAACGATAACATTGTCACGAAACAAATGCTAAATACAAAAGTCATGCCAAACATTCTAAAACAACACAAGTTCAAATGTGTATCACACCTAGCAAAAACAATCATTGGTAGATGAAAAACATAAAATAAGGTACTTTCACTCACACAACAATCATGCAAACAAATGACTAAATTATGCATCCATCCAAAAATTTACATTGAACATACAAAGGCAAGAATCACAAGGACTTTTCAAGGTTGTAATGTGGTCGGGTAAACAAACAAGGGGCATTCCTAAAGCTAATCGAAACAAAAACTTGCCTAAACCTAAGGGAGTGATCAACTCACAAAAGTTCAAACACAAAATTTCAATCAAACTTCTTTCAAATCCCAAGTGTTACACAAAACACAATACTTATTTAGCATAATTATTGAAACTCTTTTTGTTTCCTTTTTCAAGGATTTTTCTTTTTTTTTCTTTTTTTTTTCTTTCCTTTTCTTTGTCACATTTTTTTTTTCTTTTCTTTTTCAATCCTCATAGAATCCAACCAATGAGTACACAATCATTCTCTCCCCAACTTGAATTCAACCACATCATCATGTGAATACTCCCTACTTTCTAAGGCAAGGGAAAAAAATCCATACAACAACACAAAGTTGAGGTCCAAGAAAAAAAAACAAAATCCATCAAAAATAAGTGAACTAAATACTCATAAACAAGTATTAAGTTCAAATAAAAACATTGATAAAAAAGCTCAAAGGGGTTACAAATTCTCACAGACTCACAAGGTGAATTGACTATTTGGCTAAGGTGGTTGTGCTCAAAATGAAAAAAATGCCTTGATCCTTTTCATGCATTCATATAAGCAATACAAACAAAAGATTCAACATAATAAAATCCAGTAAAACAAAATTGTCGGTACTCCGAGCATATAACAATGGAAGGCTTCCTCACAAAAAGGGTAGGAACTAAAGTGATTCACATACAAACAAGTATATAAAAGAATAAATGGCATGAAAGTTGTAAAAAGCGTAAGTATCATGAATATACTAAAGTCAAGAAAGCGATAAACACATACCTTGAACGTGTACAAAACTTTAAACACTATCATTACCACGCATTCGCAAGTTAAAATGATCAAAAATGGACAAACACCGAATGCGACTTCAAGCAATCGGGCAAAAATTTGAGTCCAAACAACAACAAAAGAATTAGAAAAATTACTAATAATTACTAATATATAAGGCCTTGGTGGAAGTGGGAAAAAGGGGGAGCCAAGTGAACAATTATAAGAAATCACTGGCTCAGCATAGCAGAGCGCGCTCAGCGCGTAGGCCCGCGCTGAGCGCGCTACACCAGAACTAGAAAAATCAGTACAACAACAGGGTTCTGGTGTAGGCCTCCACTTAACACCTACACAATCTCATATACAATGAAAAAGTAATAACGGAACAAAAAACGATAAAACATGCTTGTTTTACGTCGTAAGCTCGACGCCTATTATTTATACACACTTCTCCAAGTTGCCTCTTTACACGGTTAGCGCTCACCGACGACGAAACCTAACCAACCACTTAGCAAACATGAAGAGAAACAAATATATACACTATATTTACAATTATGCAAAACATGTAAAATTCACAAATATGGTAAACATATACAAGTATCAATATAAAAAAGTGAAAATGGACAATATATATGATATCTACAAAACTCAAAAACAAAGAAACTATCGCAATGCGATTCAATAAAAACATCGATCCCCGGCAACGGCGCCATTTTGTTGGTTGCGGTATAGGGAAAGCAAGCAAAAAGATTTGAAAGTATTTTTCTGGGAATTATCGTGTCCACAGAGATCGGTGCTACTGAACTGTCGTTCGACGATCACTAAGTTTATGAGTTTGGTTTTAAATTGTTTAAATCGTAAATGCGGAAAAGTAAATAAAAACATAAAAATAATTCATTCTTCAACAAGACGAACTTATCCAGCATACATATAATCCACTCGTCACAAACATAAATTTACCGACCAATTATACTCCACCTGCAATACTCGTCAAAATCATCCAGCATCGCTCACAACAGTGTCCATCTCTGGTACACTGAGCTGAGAGACAACCGTATTACTCTCTTCGTCACTCTCGCACACGAAGCCTCGAAACACGGAAGACATTAAGTTCCGACACCAAAAAGATTATCATCTAAATCTATCTCTAGCATCTAGACAATAGATATCCATCCCTAATCAAGATTTGTGATGTTTATCTCTAACACAACACAAATCCAAACATAAATGCAAAAAGATCAAGGAAGACATCGATAATGATTTGTAAAGCAAATTTCATATAATATTAAGATCAATAAAGATACATATGTTCATAGTAACTATACAATACCCAACAAAAAGAAATTACAAAGAGAAGAGAGAAGAGGAACCAAACATTTCTTGGTTTGTCAACACCAATCGATGAGAGATTCGACTTCGGATCATCCAAATGCAAGCTCCAATGATGTTTTCTAAGCTAATCTACAAGAAAAATGAAGTTTGAAGGAGTTGGGAGCAAAAAATACCCAAAACCATCCCTAAAAATGTGTTTTTAACCCATATTTATTGCTGTCATCATCGCAGACCGCGCTCAGCGCGCTATGGGCGCTCAGCGCGCTCTTTTTAAAGTTAAACCGCCTTAAAAGCGTGCTCAGCGGGCTTGGAGCATGCTCAGCGTGCTACCTGCTGGAATTTGCTCCTTTCGGGGGCTTGGAGCGCGCTCAGCACGCTCCAAGCATGCTTGAAAATCCAAACTTGTTTTCTTCATAATTTTTGAACCGTAATTCCGTTTTTCGCCCGGTTCGAAGCGTTGGAAAGCTTATTCAATGATCTATACAACAATGGCAAAATACCACTGCTTGAATACCTACAAAAATGAGATAAAATCAATTAAACTCAATGATATTTACACGAATCGCAATATATACACTAAAATGTAAACTATACGCATTTATAAACAAAACAGGGTTTATTCGTATGGTATTTAACAAAAAGCAACGATAAGTGCAACAAAACATATATACATAAATAGCTACAATTTGCACTTATCACACAGCCCACAACATACTCCATTTCTATAAAAGAAATATACTTATCCGGTTCAGTGTACCCCAAGTAATCGCCACCGACAACAGGACACTGTTCACCGACAAAAACTTCCAGGACTTCGTTACCATGCTTGGCAGAAGCAACACTTTACATTAGTCGAACACCCGCAAACAAACGGGCAGGTCGAAGTCGCGAACAGAGTGATCCTGCAAGGGCTGAAATGAAGACTGTGCTACGCCAAGAAAAGGTAAGTCAAGGAGCTGCACAGCATGCTCTAGGCCTATAGAATGACCCCACACTCGACCACCGGGGAGACCCCGTTCTGATTGACCTACGAAACCGAGGCAATAATTCTGGTAGAAATAAGGGAACCCTCAAGGAGGACCGAGTCTCCTCTCAATGAGGAGGTAAACAATGAGGCCCTAAGGGAGGAGCTCGACCTGGTCGAAGATAAACGGTTGGGGGCATCCCTCCACAAAGCCTCGCTTAAGCATAAGATAACTTTGCGGCATGACAACAAAGCCATCAAACACGAACTTCAGGTGGGCACCCTAGTCTTGCAAAGGAACCAGAAAGATTCGCGCGAAGGCAAGCTCACCGCAAACTAGGAAGGTCCTTATCGCGTCCGCGTGAAAACGGGGACGAGAGTCTACTACCTCGAAAACCTGCACGGAGAGGAACTTGCTCGACCATGGAACGCCGAAAAGCTTAAACAATACTACAGTTAGACACTGTCCGCGACTTATTTATGTCGCGACCACATGAGCTCTCTAAGGTACAAGCGCAACTCCTAAACCCGAGACAAGTAGACAAGGGCCGCTCTTGTGTGGGCGCATGGACTCTTGATCGGACGGGGAACCTCCACCGACCTCCACCGTCGTCGTACCAACCAGGCAGAACACCCAACTCGTGATGGGAAGTTCACGCCTCGGAGCTAAGGCCTCGATCGAGCTTTTAGCTTCACCAAAGGTCAGAATCCGACTCCGACCACTCGACCAGTTCCCTAGACTGTCGAGGTAAAGTCAACGTCGAGCAAAGGCTCCAAATACTTAAACAAAAACATGCAAATATAAAGTACGACATACGAACAACACACACCAAAACATATCAAAACAAAAATGCATTAATGCAGGCAAAACCCATTGTCAAAATATTACAAACCCATGGCGCGCAGATCGGGCAAAGTTAGTTTATAAAATTATGGCTCGCAGGCTGAACAAAACAACTAAACTAAAATCAAACTTTGGTATCCTCCTCGAGCCTAGGTCCCCCATCACCAGCAACCCCGACGGATTCCTCAGGGCCGACCACCCTCCCATCAACCACTTGGTAGAAGGGACCAATCCCCTCGAGGACAAGCTGAGTCCCCCGGATTCACGATCTGGACATACGTCAAAGCGTTGTTGAAACCCACTTCGACGCCTTCCACACAATATTGCTCAAGACGACCAGGGCACCACGGTCCGCGAGGGCCCTCTCCTCCTCCGTCTCATCCTCGGCAGGCTTGGCAGCAGCTTCCAGCTCAGCGACCATTTTTTGAATTCGGTCCTGCTCCTCCTTGGTTTTCTTCAGCTCTTTAGTCATCTCATTCAAATCGTGGAGGATATGCACGTGATTTTCGCACCTCGTCTGAGCCTCTTGCAAGTCACGCTCAACTTTGTTTTTCTCCACCTCGAGGATAGAGTTCTCGTCCCGCAGCTACTTCAGCTCTGAGGACGGGCTGGTTTTGTCGTTAAGGACCAAGGCTGTCTCGAAGGTCCTCATCATGGCGGCCATGTCTTCTGTTAACGCCTTACTTCTGACTGCCCTCTCGAGCCCCATGATTGCCTTGGCCTCAGCCTCGGACACAGTCGGGGAGTTGGCCCCGGAAAAGAAATCCCGTTGGAGGTGGCAGGGGGCAGCACGAACTTCTTCACGGGCACATTATCCTCGAGGTCGACGAGTATGGGCGCCTCGGTCAGTGGCCTCTTAGATGGAGTCTCCTACGAAGGAGGAGACTGGCTAAATTGAGGGGAGAAGGAGCCGCTGGCCCCATCACCAGGCTTCGCCATCTATTGAACCTGAGCAACTCTGCCCTTGCTGGCCTTCTTCACGCCCTTGGTGGCCGCCAACTTCATGATGCGCTCGTGCGCGTTCGACATCTGACCTGCGAAAATAAATAGAAAATAAGTTAGTACAAAAAAGGGAAAGGGGGCAGACACCCGAGTAAATCAAATGATTACTACCTAAGAACCTCAAGGGTTCCTCGTGTGACTCACATTCGAGGAAGACCTTAGTATTACTAAATTATTTCTCTTGACGAACTTCCCCGCGAGCGTCAAGGACGAAACTCCCATCCCTGCTCACACATTTAGCAGGAGTAAAGCCGGAGACAAAGTCGACTATCTTTTTGTAGGACTCCTGGTATTCAACGTTCAGGTCGCCATGCTTAACGATATAGCTTTTTGTGCTCCTCTTGAAGTGTGGCTTCTCCCACTCCAGGGGACACTTCGACACTAACTTCTCCTCGCCCGCCTCGTCAGTTACACGGTTGTATAGGGAGTTGACGGTCGCGTGCGTAACGGGCTTGACGACGTATAACCTATCTTTGAAGGTGCGGACAGACCCTAGATACGCCCGAAACAGCTTCCTCGGCTGCTTCAGAGACACCCAGCTGTGTCAATCATCAACAGACAACTGTTGTATATGGAATGTGCAGAAGAACAAGGGAAGGGTAGCCCTAATACCGAGATAGTCGCACACCAGCTCGAACGCCCGAACAAATGCTAGTGAGTTAGGGTGAAGCTGTGAGGGCACCAGACACAACTATTGAAACACCCCCTTTGAAAGTCGCTGAAGGGGAGACAGATTCCCACGTCCCGAAACGCGAACTCATACATAGGGAATCTCATCCCCTTGAATCTCGAGCAGATACGATGTTGTTCTTTGGGCTTGTACACCACCAAGCTCGGAGGGGAGCCCACGACAAGATTCTCGACTGTCGCCAAGGCATCCCTATCGTCAATGACAACGCGAGACCGACACTAAGAGGCTCGTCCCTGGTCTAGTCTTTGGGCGTGCGGGGTCACTCAGCTCCATCTTACTGAATGGGCGGGTCGAGTTCTGGCTCGTCGTCGATGTAAATGACGCCCTCGAGTTTCACGGCAATTTTACCTGAAAAGTAGAGGAAACGGTGAATTCGACTTCCGAGATCAAATCCACCCTTCCAACGCAAATCAAGTGAAAGTGCGAAGAGAGTGACGCGGAGCCCCAGACAAATTCTCTCCTCGACTAAGCCTCATCCATGAAGAGACTCCCGTCAACACGAGGCGGTAAGTCTCCTAGCGGGATAAGACTCTAGTAAATGCGGGATAATCCCTTGACAGAGACCTCCTCGCGGTTGTCGCACGCCTGCGGGGAGATAGGCTCCCCGGGAGTTCCATCGCTGGTCCCCGAGGCCTTTATCGACTCCCCGAGACCTTCGTCACTTGTCCTCGAGGCGTTCATCAGAAACTTAATGAAGTTTCATGTATTCTCATGAACTGGTCAGCCCACCTTTCAAAGATCACGGGGCAGTTGCTCTAGGGTGAAGACCACGAGCTGGTCTTTCATACGCCACGTAAGCCCTGTCAGTTATCTGCATTGGGCCTAGTGATCCAACCCAGTGCAGATAACCGTTGGCCCAGTGCTGGGGGCACACTATAAATACCCTCTTTCACTAGAGGGTTAGGTATTTCTGGATTCCACTATCTCTACACCTTTTCTGTACTTGCGTTTTCTACTTCGTCTCTTACTTTAGTATCAGAGTACCTTGCAGGTACACCCCTCACCTCTTCACCACCACCGGAGAATAACGAAGTTCACGAAGTGTTGCTGGCTGCTGATCCCTTTCTGATCAGGTACGATCATCTTCCCTTGAACGTTAGTGGATTGTTCATCTGAAATTTTCCCAAGCCACATAACTCATCACCAGCCTGATTCTTTTGTTCATGCAGTGCCTAAGCCACTGACTCCAAAGCATCAGCAATTACACGATTGTTTCTTCCAGCCATTCTACATACCATCAATCAGACATTAGAAGAAATAATGCATCAACAGTGTACACACATATGTGATAATAAAACATGTTAACTTCAATTTGGATTTTTATAAAGACTTAATTTTACCACATGATTCAAAAGGAATTTCAATATCTAACTCTTAACGACTTCAAACAACGCAACATAATAGTTATTAAACTTCAACAAAACAGGTAAGTCTACATCAAACATAATAAAAGAAAATATTGTTCGCTCCCAGTGTTACAGAATTAGAGCATATTTCCCACTCACAGCAGTAACTCTACTCCTGAATATCTACAAGATGTCAATGGCAGACAATATCAAAGTAAAGGGGGAGGGGTGAGAATTCACATCAATAAATTAACGACATAAGCTGCAAGGAAGAATCTAAACACCTACACATTCAACAACAATCACACAACATCATTCTCACATCCAATTCATCAGCATACATAAAGCAATCACATTCTCATCATTTAACTTATGCAATGAGACTCACAATTTTGACCTAAATCATATGCACGTGGTACCACATCATCATCAATTAGTTCACTCAGAAGCCAAGTTTACCCTGCTCGAACCCCGAATTCACCCACTTGGATTCGGGACAAGTCACAAATCCACCATGCTCGGACTCCAAATTGCCTCTTTTATCACAACAACGACATAATGAATGCATGTCGCAACATGTCAATGCAACAACAACACAATGTTTAAAGTCCTCTCCCGACAATAAACAAACCATGTATTGACCCAACGACAATAGTTTCCCTCCCGAACTATCATTCGACAACGACATACTCACAATTCAACAACATAATTCACGCTCGTACAACAACATATCATCATTACAATTCACATCAATTAACACAATATCCTTATCACGTGTGCACATATCCATCATTCATCAAATAATTCATGGTTTTGGTTAAAATCATGTTTAATCATTAAGTCATGCCAAAATATCATTTAAATTGTGGCTAACAAAACCTAACAGTACCCAAAACATTCACAAAAGTCGAAAAGTCAAAATTTACAAATTAATATCATCAAAATAAGTATTTGCGCCCAACATTAACTTCAGCACTTCAAAACATTACCTATGTGACGATCGGCTTGGAATACAAGCCTAGGCAGCATGACGCATTACCGTCACCAGCGTGATGCCCGTCAGCGCCCTGCAACGTACAAAACATGTATTCCTCGATGGAGTTCACTACAAAACTCCTAATTCCCAATCCAAACATTCAAAACAGATCCAAACATCACACACATGTTATATATTCATCAATAGCATTTGATTTAATCAAACCAGCACCTTTAATTCATAGTTTTCATAAAATCATATTATTCCAAAGACCTTCAAAATAACAACAATGGTGAATATGTGTTAACTCATCAAAACAAAATGTATCATACATCATAGTACACGAATTTCATTACCAACCATCATCACATACAACAAATCAAACACTGATAACAAAAATTTGTGAAAATCCCAATGCCCTATTGGAGGTGAAGGATTCCTCAATTCTACCCCTCATGCATATACTAATTATTGAGATAGTTATCCCCTTACCTGGTGATCTTAGCAGCAGTGAAAAATTTTGGTTTTTGATTCTCTAATCCCCTCCAAGTTCTAAACTTTCCCTTTGTACTTTCTTTAGTCTCCTCTCTATTCTCTAACTCTGATTATACGTATTGATAAAAACTCCCTAGAACTAGATTATGTTTCTAATTTATATAATTAGGGTAAATCTTATTATAATTCTAATTCTGGTCCAAACTCTTACTCCTCTTGCTGCTTCCTCCCTCCCACTCCTCCTAAATCACACTTTGGTCCATATTCTCTATCTATTAAATTAAATAAATCTAATAAAATACTATTATTTTTATTATTAAAGTAATTTTAATAATTTAATCAAACTTTATTAACCTCTAATTACTCTCCACACTCTCGCATTAATATCACACACCCAACTACCCTTATTTATTTAAGGCTAAATTACAGTTTTGGTCCTCCTATTTTACTCAACTCATGAAAATAGTCCCTCTATTTTATTTTTAAACAGTTTTGGTCTCTCATCCCCAATTTTTGTCCAAAATACGCTGAGTTGTCACTTTTTTTAATACGTGTAATTAATTTGATGACAATGAATTTTTTATTCATTAATAGAGTTTTTAATTGTTAAAAGTAATAAAAATAATAAAAGTAATAAAATTAATAAAATTAAAACTAAAAAAAATGTTAAATGTTTTTTTAAAACAACCCAAATGTTTCTTTCTTCACTCAGCTAGTCATGTTCTTCTTGTTCTTCACTCATAACACAAAAGTTTCATAAAATAAACCCAGAAGAACATGAAATCGAAATCAGACGAATCCAAAACAACCAGAAATCAAAACCGGAGAACACAAAACCGCTACAAGGTATTATCTAAATTTTCTTTGTTTTTTGAGATTGAAGAAAATCCCAAATCGAAACCCTAGTTTACAACCTGATAATACAAGGGATCTTCATTTCTAAATTTAATAACAGAATGTTGGCTGGATGTGTTAGTGGTTGTCAATTCAACTATTAGTGCTACAGTGGGATAAAGTTCTTGTTTTATTAATTTGTATATTTAGACTCTTAGCTTGAATCCTCTCCTGTCTTGCATAGTTTGCCATTACTATCAAGATGAATCATAGTTTATTAAAATAAATACAGGATGAAGTAGCAGTTAGGAAGAATAATCAAGATATGAATATATGTATGTATTCTTGATGCAGGTTTTCTTGCTTCAGCAACTTTGCCTTTCTTTTTATCATTCATTCGTTTAGATAAGTATATACATCTTTTCAATATTTTATCGGTTCTGATATTCTACAGAGAATATTAAGACATGAAAGAGTGTGGAAGCTAAAATGGTGAAATAGTAATGGCGAATGGCGAAACCATAATGGCGAAAACGAGTTTAGAACAAGAAGTTGAAGTGGAAGCTAAAATTGGAGAAGCAAATCCCTAAACACGATAATGAAGAAGATGATGTTCATTTTTCCTTAACATAATCCAATTTTTATAATATAAAAATCATTCAACAGTTAATTTTAATTATAAAAATAACTTGAAAAAATAAAAACGAAAATAAAATGCCACGTATTAAAAAAAGTTACAACTCAATGTATTTTAGATAAAAATTGGTGATAGGGGACCAAAATTGTTTAAAAACAAAATAAGAGGACCATTTTCATGAGTTGAACAAAATAGGAGGACAAAAACTGTAGTTTAATCTTTATTTAATTAATATTATTCAATAATCAATTAAATACACAAAAATTATAATAAATCAAATAATTTTAATAAATAAAAAACCAAGGTGTTATAAATATGAGTCTTAGATATCCATAAAGTACAGGTACATGTATAAATATTGGTACCCACGCGGACATAAGTTCGGGTACGAGAATATTTTCAAACCACAAATATGGAGATACTATAATACTCTCCCAAATCTTGCCAATTGTCATCCCTACTAGAGCTGTTAAAATGGGCTACCCGGCCCTAAACGGGCCGACCCTGATGGGCTCAGGCTTTTTAGGATTGAGCCAAAAAAGCTCATTTATAATATGGGCTTGAAAATTACTATCCGAGTCCGGCCCTAGATGGGCTTCGGGCTACCCGGCCCTAAACGAGTTTTTTTTAATAAAAAATTAAAATAAAAATGCCATAATATTTATTATAAATAAAATTAAAAATTATATTACTTTAAACATAATGCAAATTTATAATACATTTTTAAGTACTATATTATCTTTTATCAATACTATAATGTGTTTTTAAATACAATACTTGTCTAAATTGTATAAAATAATACTCGAATATTTAACATAAGAAAAACTAATAGAATACGAGAAAAAAGTGTTGATTATATTAATGTATAATATTTAAGAGAGAAAGATTGCATAGAATATATATAAAATTTAGTGAGGTGAGAAAAATCAATGTGTTATCTTGGAGTAAGATAATATAAATATTAGTATAATTTTTTAAAATTTATAGCGATATGGGCCTAATGGGCTACCCACGGCCCATATGGACTAGCCCTAATGGGTAGCGGGCTTTTTAAGGCTGGGCTAAAAAGGCCCTGAAAAATATGGGCTTTAATTTTAAAGCTCAAGCCCTATGATTTTTTGAGCCTGGCGGGCCGGCCCATGTGGGCTTGTCCATTTTGACGGCTCTATTCCCTACCAACAAGAGTTGTATTGTTGAGGAAAATTTGAATATTAAGAGCAATGTTTTAAAAACCGGACCGGAGATCGAACCGATAAAACTTATAGTTTAAGGTTCAATTGGTTAAACCGGTTAAACCTACGGTCGAACCGTTTATTAAATAAACTAATAATATGAAACTAAATTTCATAGATATGTCACACATTATTATATGTTCTCAACTTAATAAAATAAATATTTCAAAAATCCATTACAAATTTAATACAACAATATCAATAATATATAACATTAACATAATTCTACACTTCATTTCAACTATCATTTAAGAATATTTTGACCAAACTAAATAATTACAACAAAATAAATTAAATTAATTCAAAGCAAGATTAAAATAATAGAATATAATAACTAAAATAAAGTTCAAATAATCAAGAATACTTAAATTAAATAAGGTAGAATATCAAAATATAAATAATATAATATACTTTATTAAACAACAAAAAATCGAATTTGAGTTGAACTACGACAAACAAATATTAATAGACAACAACAAACAATATTGACTTGAACGACAATCAATAGAGTTGGACATCATGATTATGTTTGAAAAAGACAGCATAATGATTATGGGGTGTGCTATAATGGAGTGACAAAACTTAAAAGTTTGTATGGTCGTAAAAAACACACGAAATTCGTTTTTGTGATTTGGGAATGTATGTTAAGTTTGATTTGATATTAACATACTAAAATTAAAAATAAAAAATAAAAAAAATGGTCAAATTGATGAATTTTTTTGAACCGGACGGTTTTATAAAACCGGCCCCGGTTCTTTGGTTCGAATGGTTTTGGACGCTTCAATCCGGTTTTTCCGATTTAACCACGGTTCTGACTTACTAGCGGTTTTGAAAGGTTGACCCAACCGGATTCATCTCTGGGTCCTGGTCTAACCGGTTGAACCGGACGGTTCGGTCCGATTTTTAAAACATTGATTAAGAGTGTGTTATTTTCAAAGTTTCAAGTTTAAATTTGACTTGGCGCTAATAATCATTGTGTTGAGCACAATATAATTGGTTTAGTATAATTAGTCGGTGATGACCTAATACCAAAATTAAAAATAAAAATATCATCACACCTCTTCCATAGAAGGACAAACATACTAATGTTAACAAAATAGTACATTAACAAAAACATTAAAGAATCTTTATTCCTGTACGAAATCATACAGTAGCTATAGTTCTCCAACCCTAACTCCCTCGGTATGCCCAAACTGAGTTAAGAGAATTTAACTCATCATCTTGAAATTTTATTTCTTACGTTGGATTGTGTACATGTTTTATTCCCCACAACTCATACTATTGTGCCACGATTCTTCCACCTCGCCAACGTAAAACAACAACTCCATTTCTAATCTGCATCAGTAGCAGCATAGTTGATAATAACAAAAGATGAAGTGCACCGTAAACAGATTTTTTCTATCACAGGTGGAGTACATACAAGCATAAATTCTTCATCACTATATAAAATAAAAATATGCAAGATTCAGTGTATGAACCATAACCCGCTTTACTCCGGTTTGCCTAAAACCGACCCGTGAATGAAACTGGGGAATGAATTCAATTGCACTGTGCAGGTAACTATGTACACGTTAGTTTTTGTCGCGATTTAGACGATCCCAAAGCGACGGGCACTTCCTCCTAGCGAAACCCACGCGCTTCTTTTCAAGATCATACTCAACTTCAAATCCCTGCTGTTGATAATTCCCAAGGATCGCCCCGGGCCCACCACTCACTTCAAATTCATCTCCACCGTTCATCAACATCAAACAACCTACTCTCCCCTTCTTCTTCAACCCATCTCCACCGTCCAAGAACTCATAAAAGTAATTCTTCCTAGGCAGCACCACACTTGAATTCACCCCAACAAAACACAGTTTCAACGCCGGCACTTCCGCGGTCGCGTTCAAATGGTAACACGGCGAAAGCGCAGTTTTTATCTCAACCTCACGGGCCCGTGGGTTAACTCGCATGACCCGCCGGTTAAACTCCGCCACCACCGAGTTATAAAACCCCGCCGGTAACATCGTAAACGTCGTACCGGAATCCACAACTACACCGCCGTCACCTCTCTTATTCACTCTTCGTAAAATCCTCGGCGCGGGAACAGTTTTTTTCCCGACGGATATTCCTTTCAAACCAACACTGTAAAAATAAGGATGCTTTGGATTCTCAAGCATTGAAGTATAAACAAACTCAACAACTTCACCACCGTTCCTCTGTTTTTCATCATCGTAACGACCCAGTATGAGTGGACTCAGTTTTCTAACTCGTTCACGACGAAAAGAATGAGAAACCAAACAATAAGAGAAACGGTTTCCAAGTTGAGGAGAATGCTTAGCTAACTGAGCTGGGAGAGAGAGCAAGCCGCGGCCAAACCCAGCAACACCGGTGGGTTCTGCAAACGTGGTATGAGCACAACCGAATGTGAAGTTTTTGAGTTGCAGCGAAGAAAGAGAAATTGTATCACGATAGAGACGAGCGATGAAGCTTCCGTCACCGTATGCATAGTAAAACGGTGGACAGTGAAACGAGCCACAGTCTTTGGTTTCAATGTAATCTAATGGGCAACGAGCCATTGCGCAGAGATCGGAAGAAGAGATGGAACTGTGTGCGGCAGAGCATGCTTTAGAGCTGCATGAAGCAGGAACACTGTGGGAGATGTTGGTGAGGGGAGATGAAGAAGAAGGGTTGGGTTTGAGTTCACAGAGTATGCAGTTAAAAGGAGTGCAGGGGAACCAAACAAGGTCGCTTCCTGTGTCCATGTAGAGAGTGATGGGTTGGGAGTAGGGACCAATGTTGAAAGAGAGAGTGTAGCCGGAACCTGGAGAGAGTGGGAGAGAGAGTTGATGGTGGTGTTTGTGGCGGTGGAAGCGTGATATAGAACGAGTGGTGATGTATTTGAGGAGGTGGTGGGTGGTGTTGAATTGTTGTGTTTTGGAAAGTGAGTGTGTTAGGGGTAATAGTAGCATTTGAGATGAAGAATGTGAAATGAAGATTGTAATGAAGAGGAGGAGGAGCAACGACATGGGAGAACAAGAAGTCATTTGGTTGGGTTTGAGTTGAGAATTGAAATAGAGAGAAGAGAGAAGACAAGTATTTGACGTTGTAGATAGAGTAGAGTGATATGAATATGATGATACGAGTGAGAGTGTTTTGTTTGTTGTTTATAAAGGAGAAAGAGAGATTGAGGCAAACTGACAAAGGTTTTGTTTGATGTTTCCAGCTGGTGAATTATCCATACACATGTACAAAATATTGGCAGCGCTTTGGTGCATCATTGTTTCAAAATGTGTAATACATTATGAGCCTTGTTATGCTAACACAAAATAAAACACCTACCCACCAACATGTATAAATCATGTATTTTTGTAACTAAGTTATGTTAGAACAATTAATGTTGAATGTCATTCATTCAAAAAAGATTATAATTTTATATTGCACGACATTCACATCTTTTAAAAGTAAATATCGTGGAGGATTTTTCTATGCGACCTCAAACTTATATTTGAATGGATTTTTCTCTGCAATCTCGAACCTATATTTGAAAAGGATTTTTCTATCTTTGAATTTTTAAAAGTAAATATGGTGGAGAATTGTTAGAATTCAGTGAAATGGTGAATTCATTGTCAAGAAAGTGTTTAGGGTACAGAGAGAATGAAGAAGAGAATGAACAGTGGAAAATGATTCAGTTGTTATTACACTGCAACAGAATGGCATGCTATATATATCAGTTGCTTTACATACACAATAGCAGCTGATATATCAGTTCACAATCAAGTAATTGAACATGCTAGATAGGCCTATGGCTATACACACTTAGGGAGAGATATTAATATCAAAGGTACAATTCACTAATGTATATCTATTAACTATTAGTATCTCTAACACCCCCCGCAAGCTCAAGGTGGGTGAAAGCATGCGACTTTGAGCATGTTCCGCAAATCCTGAAACGCTGCAGTCCCTAAGGCCTTTGTCAATGTGTCAGCGATTTGAGCTAGTGCAGGGACATGTTGAATCTGCAATTTCTTGGACACCACCCGCTCACGCACAAAATGAATATCGAGCTCAATGTGCTTCGTCCTCGCGTGAAGAATCGGATTGTGAGACATTAGAACTGCACTCATATTGTCACACAGCAGAGTAGGTGTGTGAAGTGAGATATCAAGTTCAGTGAGAAGTGATTCAATCCATAGCAGCTCCGAAGTGGAGTGTGCCAGCGCAAGATATTCTGCTTCAACACTCAACCGAGCTACCAACGACTGCTTTTTGAAACTCCATGAGACTATATTAGGTCCAAAGAAAATACATGTTCCTGAGGTTGACCGCCTATCGTCCGGATCACTGGCCCAATCCGAATCACTGTAAGCACTTAAGGTAAACTTCTAATCTGAAAGGGAGGAGCCAATAGCAAACCATGAACTAGAGTGCCACTAAGATATCGTAGAATGCGTCGAACAGCGGACCAGTGTGCTTCAAGGGGTGCTGCCATAAACTGACATGCCTTATTTACACTAAAGGCAATGTCAGGCCTTGTTAAGGTTACGTACTATAGAGCCCCAATAATATAACGATACTGGGACGGATCCGATAAGGGTGCTGAGACATATTTACTGAGTTTACAGGTGCTGAGCATTGGAGTGGGAACTCCATTGGCATTTGGCATGTTGGCTCTTGTCAACAAGTTTTTGATATACTTGGATTGGGTCAAGAGTAGGGAGCCATTGGACTGATGCTGAACTTCTATTCCCAGAAAATAAGATGGTTTGCCTAGCTGTTTCAGAGCAAACTCATCATCCATCTTGACGATCAGATTGTGAATTAACGAGGAGCTAGACCCTGTGATCAAGATATCATCCACATAAACAAGGACATAAAGGGAGACTCCTTGATGGAAATACACAAAAAGAGAGTGATCACACCTAGACGAGACAAAGCCAAACTGCAGAAGAGCCTGAGTAAGTTTGTCATACCATGCTCGAGGGGCCTGCTTAAGGCCATAGATTGCCTTATTGAGTTTGCATACCAGAGATTTGTCACCATTAGTAAATCCGGGTGGCTGAGACATATACATTTCCTCTTTGAGAACTCCATTTAAGAACGCATTGTTAACATCGACCTGTTGAATTTCCCACTTATAAGTAATAGCAAGAGTTAGAATAATTCGGATTGTCGTTGGTTTGACAACTGGAGAGAACGTTTCATTGAAATCGAAGCCTTGCTCTTGATGGTAACCCTTAGCAACCAGCCTAGCTTTATATTTAAGGATGTTGCCATCTGCATTTTCTTTCACTTTGAAAACCCACTTGCAGCCAACAAGATTTCTGTTGGGAGGTAAGGTAGTAAGAGTCCAAGTTCCATTGGCAATGAGAGCATCATACTCACATTACATAGCTTTGGCCCATTCAGGTATGGAGAGGGCTTGTTTGTAGCTGGTCGGTTCTGTTTGTGTTTGAGCAAGAAATGCCTTGGGTTTAGAATGTCCAGTTTTAGCTCTAGTGAGCATAGGATGAGCATTCTCCAATAGAGAAGGGGTGGGTTGATGACTGTGAAGAGATGGTGAGAGAGAATCATCTGATAAAGATATGGGCAGTCTCTCACTTGAGCTGTCAGATTTGTATTTAATGTTCTGCATCTCTTTGGGAGCAGATACATTATGAGACAGTGATGGTGTATTACCCTCTGGGCAATAACTGTCTTGAAAAGCCTGTGTAATATCCTCAGGATCAGGCTCATATCTATTTGATGTAGATGTAAGAGGTTGTTCTAGACTGATACCCTGTGGGTGATGAAAGCCCTCAGTTTCTTTGTTCAATAAGGAAGCAGCTGGTTCAGACTGTTGGATTGATGTTGGCTCTTTGTCTAAGCTTTCTGCATCAGGATTTAGAGCTGATGGATCCCCAGCAAGACTTCTGGCTGCACTATGAGAAATAGATTGAACAGGATTGGAGTGGTCAATGACATCCAAATGTTGATGTGACGCGTGATAAGCATAATCATCATGTGGCCTAGCTTCAGGGGTGAAACCAGTTGGCCTATGATTAGCTTCAGTGGATGGGGTTGGAGGTTGGAGTGAATTGCTTGTAGTAATTAATTTGACAGGTCCAGCATATTCAGATTGTAAAGAGCCACACTTTGTATTATCTGTTGGAAAAAGTGTAGGAAATGGAAACTGTTGCTCATGGAATGTAACATCCTTGGAAATATATATATTTTGCCTTCCTTGCTTAAGCACTTGAACCCTTTGTGTTGTGGTGACACACCCAAATATACACACTTAGAACTTCTGAATTGAAGTTTGTGTTTATTGTATGGTATCAGCAATGGATAACAGGCACATCCAAACACTTTGATTGAATGATAGTTGGGTTATTTGTGATAGAGAGCATAATAAGGAGAGGTGAGATTGGACAAAGAAGAAGAAGGTAACCTGTTGATCACATACACAGCAGTATCAAAGCTATGATCCCAATGGGTTAGAGGTATAGATGAGTGAGCAAGCAAGGTTAAACCCATTTCAACTATGTGACAATGTTTTCTTTCTACTGAACCATTCTGGTGAGATGGTGAGGGCATGTGATTCTATGAGTGATGCCAAGTTCAGCCAGGACTTTAGAAAATGGTCTGAACTCACCTCCAAAATCAGATTAAACTGACTTTATGGTTGTATTGAATTGAGTATTGACAAAGGAATGAAACAGCTTGAAGGCTTGAAGTGCCTCTGACTTTTGTTTCAGAAAATATACCCAAGTGTACCTTGTATGTCCATCCACAAATGCAACATAATACCTGTAACCAGAACTAGAAGAATTGGGAGATGGACCCCATAAGTCTGAATATACAATGTCAAAGGCATTTTCATACACATTAGTGGATGAGAGAGCATGTAATCTATGGGCTTTGCCCAAATTACAAGATTTGCATCCAGAAACATCATTTTTATTAGAAACAGATACATTACATTGTTTGAGAATTTGTTTGACAGTAGTGTAATTGGCATGTCCTAGTCTATGATGCCATAAGGCCAAATAATTATAAGAAGACACTTTGTCTATACTAGAATTAACAGAATTACAAGAAAAATCTGCAACAATGCCATGCTTGACAGCAGTATAGCCTTGAGCATCAAATTAAAATAATGAGTCTTTATTCAACTGAGAAGGTCCTATGAGCTTCAATGATAGCTTGGGCATGCAATACATACCACTAGTATCAAGAAACCCTTCAAGACGAATTTGTTTAGAAACCTGGCATTTAGCATAACACTTGTCAGCTATGAATTCAAAACTAACATTGTTATCAGCTGAAAACTTTGAAACAGAGAGTAAATTCCTTGTAATGGATGGAACATGAAGGACATTATAAAGGACTAACTTATGACTATGATTAAATTTGGAAAAGAAGACAATGGAGCCAACATATTTAATAGCAAGTGAGTGGCCATTACCAACACAAACTTTCCTAGTGCCTAAATAAGGTTTGGAATTGTGTAAGTATCCCAAGGTGTAAGATGATGGGAGGCACCTGAGTCAGCAAACCAGGCTTGAGATTCAAGTTGAGCTAGAAGTGAATACTCTTGAGTGAAGGCATAGGGCTGGCCTGAAGAGATTTGACTTGTTGAAGCTACCATGGCCACGGCTTGATCAGATTGAGAATCAGCAGGTGTTGTAGTTGGTGTAGATCCAGACTTATCTGCAGCATTAGATTGAGAGTTTTTTGCATTAGGAGGGACAAAATTCTCATCATACCTGTGCCAGCAATCAATAACCAAATGTCCATATTTGCCACACAACTAACATGTAGGGCGATTTCCAGTAGGTCCCGCGTTAGCACGAGTTCTACCACGACCTCTACCTCTTGCAAACCTGTTGCCTCTGCCACGAAAACTCCCTCTTGAACCATTATTGTCCTGACTTGAGTGGGCTAGGTTGGCAACAACAGTGGACACATCGAGTTCTTGACGAAACTTGTCCAGCTGAGCTTCTTGTACGTAGAGAAGAGCTTCCACATCACACAACGATGAAGATTCAGTGCTCCCATACATCTACATCACAAAAGGATTGTATTATTCTGGGAGACCATCAAGAATTGAATCAATTTGATCTTGTTCTGAAATCATGTCCCCAACTGCAAGAAGAGAGTTAGTTATGGCTTTGATGCGTAACACGAATTCTGTAATAGATTTGTTCCCTTTCTTCGTGGATTTCAGCTCAACACGCAATTGACGAACCCTAGCTTTCATTTGAGCATTGTAATACTGATGGATTTTATCCCATACTTCTAAGCATGTTTACAAGCTAAAACCCTAGGTAACACTGACTCAGAGATTGTAGATAACAACCAAATAAACACAGCTTGATTTTGAACCAACCATGCTTCATATTCATCAGAGTATATACCTGAAACCCGATCTTGAACTGAGTTGAACTTCTGAGGTATTTAAGGATTTACCACGATTTTGTGCATCTTTTGTGTCAGGATCACACCTTCAACTTACTGATTCCATAAGAGATAGTTGTTGTCTTGCAATTTGATGGAGCGTTTTGGTCCAAACGAGTTGTTCATCTTGGAGGTAGCAAACACGTTTTGAAGTTCTTGCGATTGTGAGAGGTTCTTGACTCTAGAATCTTGATTTTCTTCAGAATCCATGGCTCGATTAGAGAAGAGAAGATGTCAAGATCGATTTCAGCAAGCGAGTGAGAGAACGGCGCACGGAAGATCGTTACCAGTGAATGATACCATGTTAGAATTCAGTGAAATGGTGAATTCATTGTCAAGAAAGTGTTTAGGGTACAGGGAGAATGAAGAAGAGAATGCACAGTGGAAAATGATTCAGTTGTTATTACACTGCAACAGAATGGCATGCTATATATATCAGTTGCTTTACATACACAATAGCAGCTGATATATCAGTTCACAATCAAGTAACTGAACATGCTAGATAGGCCTATGGCTATACACACTTAGGGAGAGATATTAATCTCAAAGGTACAATTCACTAATGTATATCTATATCAAGTAACTGAACATGCTAGATAGGCCTATGGCTATACACACTTAGGGAGAGATATTAATCTCAAAGGTACAATTCACTAATGTATATCTATTAGCTATTATTATCTCTAACAAGAATTTTGTATTTTTGTTATTTGCATCTCGTTAGTAGTGGCCTTAAAATATTTTCAAATATAACCTATCATTTTAATTAATATGTCATTTTTGGAGATTCAAACGATAAACCTAAGACGTGTGAAAGAAAATGATAAGGCAAGCACTAAGATATATGTCTCAATTGATTGGCAATGCTAGGAAAATAAAAATATATTTGAATGGATTTTTCTATGCGACCTCGAACCTAATAGGAAAATATTTGAGGTAGCTGTTAACTACGTAGAGTCGAATTTAGAAATTTGCATGATATAAATGATACTAGTGAAAAAGAAATAAGAAATAGACACCACTATAAAAAATTCAAAGAATACTCCTACACAAATTTATCTACAAGCAGAGGAAAGTTTGGTCGATTTGCTGCATAAAAAGTGTAATGCAAAAAGGAAAATAATGGCATGTCTTAAATGCAGCTCAATGTTTAGTGAAAATGATGTCAAGTCTTTCAAAATTGTTAAAAATAAAAATTCATTGGAAAACAAAAGAAAAAGAAAAAAATATAAAGGATTTGCACTTCAAAACTTTAGTTTCAAAGGAAATTAAAAACCCACCTTCACCAAATCCAACATATGTGCCTCTCAATACACAAAAACTTAAATCCTTCTTTTTTGAATTAATATTGGTGGATGGTTCAAATATTATAGCTTAAAAATAATGCACCCACGCCACAAAAATCATTATGAACCTTGTGCACTAGGGAAGTAATTCAAATCACATTATCAAAAGAAGAAAATATTCTCTTATTTTTGTATCAAAACGAAAATATAGATAATTTACTAAAAGAGTTTGGATAAATATATCATTCATTCATTTACTCAAGATGGAAAGGAAAAGGGATGAGAATGACACAATTGAGAAGGGTACAAAGGGAAATAAAATAAATGTATCATAATTAGGATAAAGACAACAAACTAGTCAATATGATGATCAAGCAATAAAGTGGCAGCAAATTCATGCATCAAAATACATGGGAAATGTTCTATACCGGCCAAAGTGTAACACCCCAAATTTTTAAGAATATTTATTTAATTTATTTAAATATTATATTCGTGGTTTTCTGTGAATTACGGTGAATTTGGATGTTTTGGGTATTTTGTAGAATTTTAGTTATTTAATTAAATAATAGTGTATATTATGGAATATAATGTATTATTATTTATTTTAAATAATATTAGAGGAATTAAGGGCCAAGTGGACATTTGAGGAGAATTAGTGAGGGCATTATGGGGAAAGCCCAAATTTGAGGCCCACGGGTTAGTGAGAATATAAAAGGAGGATTTTGAGAATAGGGTTCACTTTTGTTAGACCGTGAAAAGAAGGAAAGAATGAGAGCTCTGAGGAAAAAGGGAAAAGGCGGGAATTCGTGAAGGTTTCCAAAGACTCAAAGAGAAAGCTTCGAATCGACAATCTAAGGTATGGGGAGTAATTACCTTTCATTGTTTTCATTATAGGATTCGAAGTGATTGAAGTGGATGTTTTGGGGATTTTGGGGTTTTTGAAGGGTTTATGAGTTATTGATGATTTGAAGGTATTTTGTGAATCGATTATTAAGGGTTGAATTTAATCGGATAAAAATAGACCTTTGGGGCAGATTTCTCCGTTGTTGTAGTTTTAACCTTGTGGTGAAGGATCTATGGAGTTTATGGGGAGCTTGAGAGTTTTGAAGGTTTAGGGGATTTAAGGTTTCCCGTAGGTTCACGAATCGACCTAACATACGTAGGTTTTAGGCCTTTAATTTCTGTGATGTATTAGGACTGTTGTAGGGATGATTTTGGGTCATTTTGGACTGTAATCGCAGGTACTTTTGAGGTTGGGAAGCTACTGATGCGTAGTAGCGATTTGCTGTAATCGTAGGTTCACTAGGTGAATCATTGCTTCGCAAGGCGAATGTTCGCCAAGGCTCGCTATGCGAGCAGCGCAACGAATGCGCGATGACATGGGAGTGGGTACTGAGATGCTTTTGGAGAGGAAGGGTGGGGCTTCGCTGGGAGTCTCGCTAAGCAAAGGAATCAGTGAGTGGGTTCGCTAAGCGAATAAACCAGCGAGTATGACAGATGATTGTGTTTCTGGTGCTGAGTGTGGTGTCTGTGGGATTCGCTGGCCGCTTCGCTAAGCAAAGGTTGTAGCAAACAGGTTCGCCTAGCGAATCCTGGAGCGAACGTCTGTTGTTTCGCAGAATTTCGTTTCTGTTGATGTGTCGTTCTGGTGTTTGATGATGTGATATTTATGATGATTTACCATGATGTTCTTGACGATATTGAGGTGCTGATTTGTGACGTTTTGATGAATATATGATGACATGATTTATATGAGAATTGATGAATGATGATGCACATTATGAATTTTATTTTGATGATGATGATTAGTGATGTTGTGTATCATACATTCATATGCATACTCTGTGACGACGCTTTATTCCCATTGTGCGGATATGAGGTAATTATGACGTGCTCTGGTTCCAAATGCGGGATCGATCCTATTGACTGGGATCTTTGGATGGTTGATGGCCTAGTGTCCATCTATTATGACGATTTGTACCACATGCATGAGTCTTGTTATGCATTGCATTTTATGTGGCATTGATGAATTTGTGATATGGTGCTTCCTGATGTTTTCCTTGATGATGTCGTATATGAAGATAATGCCATTTTATGTATATCTTGTTTTATAATGATTATTATGAATTGTGATTACTCACCCTGCCTGTTTGAATGTTGCCTCCACGTGGGTAACGTGCAGGTGATCGGGTTTAGCCGTGGATGCTTTCGAGGACCTTGAAGTTTATTTGCTTTTGGTCGATTTAGAGGGTCTTGCTCTGATAGTGTAACATAGGGTTGGGGTCCTTTGAGTCGAACTATGTTGTTTCCTTATTTTCGTTGTCATGTGACGATATGGTTTTATTTGATTATTATGATGGTTGTCGAAAAGCTTTTTTTTGAAAATTTGAGTTCCGCTGCCATATGAAGGTTTTTTTTAATTTATTTTGAGGAAAACCCTTTGTTCACAGGGCAAGTGTATTATTTTGATTTTAAATGAGAAATGTGCACCCTTTGAGGGAATTTTGATGTTTTACTCTGATTTTTGAGTTGTTTCTACTGCAACATTATGGGGGTAGAAAAGGGTGTTACATTAGTGGTATCAGAGCCTGGTTGGTCAGTCCGGCCAGGTTTTTTACTTGATGTCTGTCCCTGTCAGTCGACGAGTGTGTGTACACTGTCGATGTTTTAGTTCTTCTAACCTTGTTGATGGTGTGAAGGATGGCTGGAAGAAATGATCGTACGATTGCTGATGCGTTGGAATCAGATTGCTAACGTGGTGGCGCAGCTGAATCCAAATGGTGAAGCTCCTGATGAGTTTCGTGCCTTGGGGAAGTTTCAGAAGAACAATCCACCGACTTTTGTGGGTACACATGATCCAACAAGTGCACACAAGTGGCTGAAGGCGATCGAGAAGATCTTCCGGGTGATGGGGTGTTCTGATGAGCAACAGGTTCAGTTCGGAATGCATATGCTAGAAGAAAAAGCTAAGGACTGGTGGGATAACACCTGTCAGAGACTTGCAAATGTTGGCACTACGATAACTTGGATTGTGTTTAGGCAAGAGTTTCTGGGAAAGTATTTTCTAGAAGATGCTCATGACAAGAGAGAAGTGGAATTCCTTGAGCTGAAGCAAGGAGATATGATTGTGGCAGAGTATGCCGCGAAGTTTGAGGAGTCGGTGAAGTTATGTCCGCACTACAATCGTGCTGACGCTGAGATGTCTAAATGTATCAAGTTTGAGAATGGACTGAGACCTGAGATTAAGCAGGGTATTGGGTATCAGCAGATCCGCAGGTATGCTGAGTTGGTTGACAAGAGCAGAATCTACGATGAGGATAGCCGAGCTTGATTTGCTCACTTCAAGCAGTTGAGTGAAAAGAAAGGGCAGTATAGGGGTAAGCCTTATACAACTTCAGCTGACAAGGGGAAGCAGAAGGCTTCAGATGGGAAGAAGTCAAGTGGGGGAGCAGCTCCCGCTTCTGGAAAGTGTCATAAGTGTGGCGAGCAAGGTCACCGTGCTGATGCGTGTACCAATAACGTGGTGAGGTGCTATCGATGTGGTAAGAAGGGGCATAGAGCTACTGACTGCAAAGATGAAGGTCCGACCTGTTTAAATTGTGGTGAGAAAGGTCATATCAGTACTCAATGTCAGAAGTCGGAGAAGACTGCGACTGCTTCTTAGACCAGTGGCAGAGTGTTTGCTTTGAGTGGTGCAGAAGTTCCAGAGAAGGATAACCTGATTCGAGGTACTTGTTTTATTAATAATATCGAGTTGGTTGCTATTATTGATACTGGTGCTACTCATTCTTTTATCTCGCTTCAATGTGCTAATAGATTGAGTTTGAAGTTATCTGATATGAATGGGAATATGGTAATAGAAACTCCAGCTAATGGTTCTGTTACTACTACCCTTGTGTGTTTGAGATGTCCTGTGACGAATTTTGAGAAGAGTTTTGTGATGGATTTGGTGTGCCTACCCTTGCACCAAATTGACGTGATCTTTGGAATGAATTGGTTGGAGTTCAACCGTGTTCATATCAATTGTTATAACAAGACTGTAGAGTTTCCTGAGATTGATCATAGTGGGGAGTTGATGTTCTTGTCTGCAAAGCAAGTAGAGGAACTGCAAGAAGACGAGGCTTTGGTGTTTGCAATGTTTGCATCATTGCAAATTGATCGTGAATATGCGAGTGTGGAGTTGCCTATTGTCTGTGAATTTCCATATGTGTTTCCAGATGACATCAGTGATTTGCCTCCAGAGCGTGAAGTAGAGTTTGCAGTGGACTTAATACCAGGCACGAGTCCAGTGTCGATGGCTCCTTATCGGATGTCAGCTTCTGAGTTAAGTGAACTAAAGAAACAGTTGGAGAAGTTGCTTGAGAAGAGGTTTGTTCGACCAAGTGTTTCTCCGTGGGGTGCCTGGTGTTGTTAGTAAAGAAGAAGGATGGAAGTATGAGGTTATGTGTTGATTATCGGCAGCTGAATAAAGTGACTATCAAGAATAAGTATCCACTACCGAGAATCGACGATTTGATGGATCAGTTAGTAGGTGCCTGTGTGTTCAGCAAGATTAATTTGAGGTCAGGTTATCATCAAATTTGAGTTAAGCCTGATGATATTCTGAAGATGGCTTTCAGGACGAGGTATGGACACTATGAATACACTGTGATGTCGTTTGGTGTATCTAATGCACCTGGTGTGTTCATGGAGTACATGAATCAGATTTTTCATGAGTATTTGGATAAGTTTGTGGTGGTGTTTATCGACGATATCTTGATATATTCTAGATCTGAAGAAGAACATGTCGAACATTTGAGGACTGTGTTGCAAGTGTTGAAAGAGAAGAAGTTGTATGCAAAGTTGTCAAAGTGTGAGTTTTGGTTGAAGGAAGTGAGTTTCCTTGGCCATGTGATTTCAAGGGGTGGTGTTGTTGTTGATCCTTCTAAGATTGATGTTGTGTTACAGTGGGATACTCTGAAGTCTGCTACTGAGATACGAAGTTTTCTGGGATTAGCGGGTTATTACCGCAAGTTTATTGAAGGCTTTTCTAAGTTGGCATTACCTTTGACTTAGTTGACTCGAAAGGGTCAAACTTTTGTGTGGGATGTAGCTTGTGAAGAGAGTTTTGTGGAATTGAAGAAGAGGTTGACGACGGCTCCAGTGTTGATTTTGCCTAATTCGTACGAATCTTTTGTGGTGTTTTGTGATGCGTCGAAGATGGGCCTTGGTGGAGTATTGATGTAAAATGGACAAGTTGTTGCTTATGCTTCGAGACAATTGCGAGTCCATGAGAGGAATTATCCTACGCATGACTTGGAATTAGCCGCGGTGGTATTTGTGTTGAAGATTTGGAGACATTATCTGTTTGGATCTAAATTTGAGGTGTTCAGTGATCATAAAAGTCTGAAGTACTTGTTTGATCAGAAAGAATTGAATATGAGGCAGAGAAGGTGGTTAGAGTTGTTGAAGGATTTCGATTTTGATTTGAGTTATCATCCGGGCAAGGCAAATGTAGTGGCTGATGCGTTGAGCAGAAAGTCATTGCATATGTCGATGCTTATGGTGAAAGAGTTGGAACTAATCGAGCAATTCATAGATTTGAGTTTGGTATGTGAAGCGACTCCTGACAGTGTGAAGTTGGGAATGTTGAAGTTGACTAGTAGTATTATGGAAAAAATCAGAGCGGGACATCAATCTGATTTAAAGTTGGTTGACCAATTGACTTTAATTAACCAAGGTAACGGAGGTGACTTCCGGATTGACGAGAATGGCGTAATGATGTTCAGAGACAGGGTGTGTGTCCCAGATGTTCCCGGTATTAAGAAGAGCATTCTTGAAGAAGGACATCGAAGTAGGTTGAGTATTCATCCCGGTGCCACAAAGATGTATCAGGATCTGAAGAGGTATGAAGAAGGATGTTGCAGAGTTTGTTTATGCGTGTTTGACTTGTCAGAAGTCGAAGGTTGAGCATCAGAAGCCTTTAGGTATGATGCAGCCGTTGAGGATTCCAGAATGGAAATGGGATAGTATTTCCATGGATTTTGTGGTGGGGTTGCCGAAGACTGCTAGGGGAAATGATTCCATTTGGGTGATCATGGATAGATTAACTAAGTCGGCTCATTTCTTGCCGATGAGGATTAATCATTCTATGTAGAAGCTAGCTGAGATGTATATTGAAGAGATTGTGAAGTTGCATGGGATACCTTCGAGTATTGTGTCGGATAGAGATCCGAGGTTTACATCGAGGTTCTGGAAGAGTTTGCAAGATGCATTGGGTACCAAGTTGAGGATGAGTTCTGCCTATCATCCGCAGATGGACGGTCAGACAGAAAGGACTATCCAATCTTTAGAGGATTTGCTGAGGGCTTGTGTGTTGGATCATGGAGGGTCATGGGATATCCATTTGTCATTGGTTGAGTTCACGTACAATAATAGTTTTCATGCTATTATTGGAATGGCGCCCTATGAAGCTTTGTATGGGAGAAGATGTAGGACTCCGTTGTGTTGGTATGAATCGGGCGAGAGTGCCGTACTCAGACCTGAAATTGTGCAAGAGATGACTGAGAAGATTAAGATGATACAAGGGAGGATGAAAGCTTCGCAGAGTCTTCAGAAGAGTTACCATGATAAGAGGAGGAAAACACTTGAATTCCAAGAGGAAGATCACGTGTTTTTTAGGGTGACGCCAGTAACGGGTGTGGGTCGAGCTTTGAAGTCTAGGAAGCTCACTCCACGTTTTGTTGGTCCATATCAGATATCATAGAGGATAGGAGAGGTAGCCTATTGAATTGCTTTACCACCGTCACTTGCAAATTTGCATGACGTGTTCCATGTGTCTCAGTTGAGGAAGTACATTCTGGATCCGTCGCATGTGATTCAGATGGATGATGTACAAGTGAGGGATAATCTGACTGTAGAAGCATTACCTGTGCGTGTCGATGGTCGAGAGACGAAGCAATTACGGGGTAAAGACATAACTTTGGTGAAGGTGTTGTGGGGTGGACCAGCTGGCGAAAGTTGGACTTGGGAACGTGAAGATCAGATGAGGGAGTCGTATCCGACTCTATTTCCTTGAGGTAATTTTTTAGGGCGAAAATTCTTTAAGTGGGGGAGAGTTGTAACACCCCAAATTTCTAAGAATATTTATTTAATTTATTTAAATATTATATTCGTGGCTTTCTGTGAATTTCGGTGAATTTGGATGTTTTGGGTATTTTGTGGAATTTTAGTTATTTAATTAAATAATAGTATATATTATGGAATATAATGTATTATTATTTATTTTAAATAATATTAGAGGAATTAAGGGCGAAGTGGACATTTGAGGAGAATTAGTGAGGGCATTATAGGGAAAGCCCAAATTTGAGGTCCAAGGGTTAGTGAGAATATAAAAAGAGGATTTTGAGAATAGGGTTCCCTTTTGTTAGACCGTAAAAAGAAGGAGAGAAGGAGAGCTCTGAGGAAAAAGGGAAAAGGTGAGGAATTTGTGAAGGTTTCCAAAGACTCAGAGTAATTACCTTTCATTGTTTTCATTATAGGATTCGATGTGATTGAAGTGGATGTTTTGGGGATTTTGGGGGTTTTGAAGGGTTTATGAGTTATTGATGATTTGAAGGTATTTTGTGAATCGATTATTAAGGGTTAAATTTAATCGGATAAAAATAGACCTTTGGGGCAGATTTCCCCGTTGTTGTAGTTTTAACCTTGTGGTGAAGGATCTATGGAGTTTATGGGGAGCTTGAGAGTTTTGAAGGTTTAGGGGATTTAAGGTTTCCCGTAGGGTCACGAATTGACCTAACATACGTAGGTTTTAGGTATTAAAAATTTGTGATGTATTAAGACTGTTGTAGGGATGATTTTGGGTCATTTGGGACTATAATCGTAGGTACTTTTGAGGTTGGGAAGCTACTGATGCGTAGCAGCGATTTGCTGTAATCGCAGGTTTGCTAGACGAACCATTGCTTCGCAAGGCGAATGTTCGCCAAGGCTCGCTAAGCGAGCAGCACAGCGAATGCACGATGACATGGGAGTGGGTACTGAGATGCTTCTGGAGAGGAAGGGTGGGGCTTCGCTGGGAGTCTCGCTAAGCGAAGGAATTAGTGATTGGTTTCGCTAAGTGAATAAACCAGCGAGTATGACAGATGATTGTGTTTCTGGTGCTGAGTGTGGTGTCTGTGGGATTCGTTGGCCGCTTCGCTAAGCGAAGGTTGTAGCGAACAGGTTCGCCTAGCGAATCCTGGAGCGAACGTCTGCTGTTTTGCGGAATTTCGTTTCTGTTGTTGTGTCGTTCTGGTGTTTGATGTTGTGATATTTATGATTATTTACCATGATGTTCTTGACGATATTGAGGTGCTGATTTGTGACATTTTGATGAATATATGATGACATGATTTATATGAGAATTGATGAATGATGATGCACATTATGAATTTTATTTTGATGATGATGATTAGTGATGTTGTGTATCATATATTCATATACATACTCTATGACGACGCTTCATTCCCATTGTGCGGATATGAGGTAATTATGACGTGCTCCGGTTCCAAATGCAGGATCGATCCTATTGACGGGGATCTTTGGAGGGTTGATGGCCTAGTGTCCATCTATTATGAAGATTGGTACCACATGCACGAGTCTTGTTATGCATTGCATTTTATGTGACATTGATGAATTTGTGATATGGTGCTTCCTGATGTTTTCCTTGATGATGACCTTGATGATGTCGTATATGAAGATAATTCCATTTTATGTATATCTTGTTTTATAATGATTATTATGAATTGTGATTACTCACCATGCCTGTTTGAATGTTGCCTCCACGTGGGTAACGTGCAGGTGATCAAGTTTAGTCGTGGATGCTTTCGAGGACCTTGAAGTTTATTTTCTTTTGGTCGATTTAGAGGGTCTTGCTCTGATAGTGTAACATCGGGTTGGGGTCCTTTGAGTCGAACTATGTTGTTTCCTTATTTTCGTTGTCATTTGACGATATGGTTTTATTTGATTATTATGATGGTTGTCGAAAACCTTTTATTTGAAAATTTAAGTTCCGCTGTCATATGAAGGCTTTCTTTTATTTATTTTGAGGAAAACCCTTTGTTCACAGGGCAAGTGTATTATTTTTATTTTAAATGAGAAATGTGCACCCTTTGAGGGAATTTTGATGTTTTACTCTGATTTTTGAGTTGTTTCTACTACAACATTATGGGGGTAGAAAAGGGTGTTACACAAAGGCCCAATGAATCAAGGCTCAATCCGCATCAAGCCCACTCTACTCGACCCAACATATAAAACAATTTGTATTCCATGAGAAGGTATACAATATCTGATCTCCGATTTCACTTTACTCGTCTTGAATCTTGAATTGACTTGGGCGTTGAAGTGCTAACCATGCATATTCACCCCGCGCAACCCTAAAGGATATCGGAGCCACCATCTAAAATCATCAAACATTCACATCTCATCATTTTTGGTTCCTTTGAGAGCTAGAATATCATGTGAGTGTACTTTTGGATTTTAAATGATGTCAAAACTTAGATAGTGTAGCGTTATGTACATTGGACGGTATCATCCCATTCTAGATGAACATATTAGTATTAGGAAGCATTCAAATGATTTGGAAAAGGAGTTTACATCATACATGCATTGAAAACTTAGTTTCTGTGAAAAATGCATTGAAAAACAAGTTTTTGGTGGTCAACACAGTTCAGGTCGATACATGCGTAAACAGGTCGACCTATAGAAGTTTCAACTTCAATATAGTTCAACACATAATCATCTTTTGTCGGCTCCCACAAATTAATATTAAAGCCTGTAACCACTATTTTCGAATGCCTTAGTAAGTTGGCATAGCAAGAAACAAGTTTTCATTGCTTTGTCAACCGCCGAGGAGGAATATGTTGCGGTCGGTAGTTATTGTTCCCAAATCTTATGGCTTAAGCAACAATTACTTAATTTTGATATAAAATTGCAACATATTCCTACTATATGCAACAACATTAGTGCTATCAACTTAACCAAGAATTCGGTGTTACATTCTCGTACTAAGCATATTGAGATTCGTCACCATTTCTTACGTGACCATGTTGAAAAAAGGGATGTCATATTTGAACATGTTGATAATAAACATCAACTTGCTGGCAATTTTACAAAACCTCTTGCGACCGAGCCATTTTTCAACATTCAAAAGAGATTAGTGATACTTGATATCTCAAATCTTGCCTAAGTATAAATTGTGCATGCATTTTGTATACTATTTATCTAACTTGCATTGGAAGTTCTATTACCTAAGAGTACATCCTTCATCAATTCATTAACGAGGTACCATTGATATACTTCTCTCTTCTTTTATAAGCCTTTTATTGTTGCACGTTGCTTGTATTCCAAATAATGACTTTTCTTGATGCTTGAAATAGTTCATAACTATTCACTTCCAAAAATTTCTATTGATGTATGTCAGTTATATGCTTATAATGATGTTTTACTATTCCATCTACATGCTTGAAATATATTCTTAGTGCATATGGCTGTTGGTTCTAGTTTTAGCAGCAAGCAAAAATATATAAGTAACCCAGTTTTGTCGTTCTCCAGAGGGATCAGTGCGAGGGAAAGAATGCCATTCAACGGTTTCTATGTTTCTAAGCTCATGAATCAAAAGTTCTGGTTTAAAGCGAACCAAAAGCAAATGCGGAAAATTAAAGGAACAAAAAGCAAGTAAATAACAATAACACATTCTTCGGAGGAAAGAAACTCAATAGAGATCACTCAATAACACATGCATTCTTCCGACCATTTCATACACAAATCACTTATTCGTCTAATATCCTCACGTATCACTCACAACAGAGGTTATGTCTAACGCAACGTCGAGAGAACAACGGTATTGTCTCATTGGTGATGTCTCACGCAACTCAACAACACAGAGAAGTAAGAACTGATACTCACGCAAGTGTTAAGTCTAAATCTATCTCTAGAGTTCAGACAAAACAAATATTACTATAACATCCATGTCAAACTCATGAGTAATTCATATACAAAGCCCTGATCAGAATACAAACATATGATTAACCCTGCATTCAACTAATTTACCAACTGTATACGAACGTCGTTCTTCATCGCTATTGTCACGTATCCTCGCAATACCGTATCGATCCTACTCATGCTACCCATGCTACTTAATCAACACAATACAACAAAAGATACAATGAATATCAATTCACAAACCCCTGTCAAAAGCTTGCTCATTGATAGATGAAAATCTAAGATTAACGATTCGATATAGGTTTTGTCACGACCCACAAATAATCAATCAAAGAGAAATAATCAATAGAGAATCAAAACATATTCATAAACATAGATTAGATGAAATACAATATGTATCAAGAGATTTACATACCAAACATCAACAAATAGAGGATACAAAGAGAAGAAAGGAGAAGAACAAATTTCTCACGGTTCGTCGGAGCCGATTAAAGCAAATTCTACTCCGGATCATCAAGATGCATCATCCAATGTTGTTTCTAAGTTAATCTAATCCTAAAACATGTTTGATGAAGTTGGGAGAAAGTTCCCCCAAAAACATAACATAAAAAATGATGAAAAATGGTTGAAATAGGCAAATCTCACTTTCCAGGTTCGCCTAGCGAGTCCCCGTTCGCTAGGCGAACGTAAACCGCCTTAAAATTGAGTTTTTTCACGATTCTGGAAATTTTCGTTCGCCCCGGTTCGCCTAGCGAACAAGCTAGCGAGTGTTCGCTACGGGGGCTCGCCTAGCGAGCATGACAGAAAACCAGATTTTGTTTTCTTCATAACTCTTGAACCGTAACTCCGATTGACGCACGGTTTGAAGCGTTGGAAAGCTTATTCAATGCTCTTTATGAATATGGAAAAATCCCATTGCTGTAACACCTACAAAAATAAATGAAAATTGATTAAACTCAATGATATTTACACGGTAACGCACTATACACACGAAAACGTAAAGTAAACGTATTTACACACAAAGTGGGGTTTATTCAACCAATTTTAACACAAAGTAAGGATAAGTGCAACAAAACTTATATACAAAAATAGGTACAATTTGCACTTATCAACTCTCCCCAACTTATTATTTTGTTTGTCCTCAAACAAAAGTCAATCAACTCAAAGAAACAAAAGCAATTATCAAGAAATCATGCTCAACAAGTTTTTACAAACGGAGAATAAACGTATGGTACAAATATCAAAAGTACATGCAAAGCAATGCTTACCACTAAACTACAACGACCCCACGAATATGAAACAAATTCTAAGCACAAAACAAATGTCAACATCCAAAAGCAATACATGTTCAAGACTGAATCACACCTAACACTCCACTTCAAATAAGAATGAAGAAATTAATGCGCGTTTGCAACCGCGGGGAAATTTCACTCATCTGACAAACAATGCAAATAACAATTCAATTCATACAACATCTAACAATCAAAAATGAAAATATGGAAGCAAAAAGATCACTAAGGGCCTTAAAGGTTGTAGCTTGGTCGGGTTCACAACAAAGGGACATTTCTTAAGGCCATTGAATCGAAATTGCCGATGCAAAAAGAAACATTCACTATACAAAATATTCACACATCTCAACTTCATTCACCACTTTCATTCCTTTACCACAAACCTTCTCAGACTACCTTTATGCACAATTATTTCACTCTCTCTTTTTCTCATCAAACAAGCATCCTTTTTCTATGTTTTTCACATTCATATTTACACTTTTTTTCTTTTCATGCTTGTTTGAACTTTTTCAAAAGTTTCAAGCAACTTACCATCTTCTTTTTCATTCTCCCCAACTTGAATTCAACCAAACCTCAAGTGAATGCTCCATGCTTTTTACGGCAAGGAAATCAAAGTATACAATTTCAAAGGTTCAAGAAGAAATTTTAGAAACTCACTAAATTCAATGATGAACCAAACTTGCAAATTATGTACATAAACCAAGTTCATCACTAAAAATGAGATCTAAACAGTTTTAGTCTCAAAGGGGCTAACAAATTCTCACTACTCACGGGTAAGATACTTTTGGATACGGTTGTGCTCAATATAAACAAATGCCTTGATCATTTCTAATGCTTCCACAAAATCACAATAATCAGAAGATAAAGCATGAATCAAATGAATTAAACAAAGTTTATCAGTCATCCAAGCATTTAGTAAACAATGGAGGTTTCCTCACATGGGGCTATGAACTAAGGTGATTCAAAAATGAACAAAAATTGCAAGAGAATGAAAGATATGTAATTTGTACAAATCCTAAGGTTCATAAACATGTTATGTTCTAGAAAAGCAATAAACACCAACCAACGCAATGCAACTTTCTTTAAACTTTTCACACTACCATAACATTTTCTTGTTGAAACAATCAAAATTGAAAAATCACACAATGCATCCTCAAGCTAATTAAAAACAAAACTTGTGAACAAACACAAAAATTTCTAACAACCTAACAAAATTGAACAAAAACTAAATAAACATAAAAACCAAAATTTGTGAAAGTGGATGGAAAATGAAAGATTTTTCTTTGCAAAACAAGGCGCGCTAAGCATATTGAGATTCGTCACCATTTCTTACGTGACCATGTTGAAAAAAGGGATGTCATATTTGAACATGTTGATAATAAACATCAACTTGCTGGCAATTTTACAAAACCTCTTGCGACCGAGCCATTTTTCAACATTCAAAAGAGATTAGTGATACTTGATATCTCAAATCTTGCCTAAGTATAAATTGTGCATGCATTTTGTATACTATTTATCTAACTTGCATTGGAAGTTCTATTACCTAAGAGTACATCCTTCATCAATTCATTAAGGAGGTACCATTGATCTACTTATCTCTTCTTTTATAAGCCTTTTATTGTTGCACGTTGCTTGTATTCCAAATAATGACTTTTCTTGATGCTTGAAATAGTTCATAACTATTCACTTCCAAAAATTTCTATTGATGTATGTCAGTTATATGCTTATAATGATGTTTTACTATTCCATCTACATGCTTGAAATATATTCTTAGTGCATATGGCTTGTTATCTATTTGTGCATGAACCTTGGTTAAACACGTTATAATGTTGATAAGACTATTGTTGTGTGTGTCATTATTATTGTTACATCTTTGTTTTTGGTATGAGTGGTGATGAATTTGAATCGTCTTGCTAGAGAACATGCGTGTGCAGCATTTCGGGAGCACCAAAGGCATATGTCACGTAATCGTGTCGCTTTTGTAGAAACCTCAAAAGTTTTTGATGACATTGTATCTTTCATGTTCATGCGTGTTACGTTATTGAGCATCAATAAGCTGTAATTGTGTTCTATTTTTGCTTTGTTTGCTTGTATTTATGTTTAAAACATTCTATTGCCTATGTGTAGTATTTTGGTTTGTATGTGGTTAAAGATGTTTTTCATGGTTTGCTTATTCTCTTTTTAATGTCATCAAAGGGGGGGAAGTAATGCACAAGATGAAGTTTGATGCACATATTCAGGGGGAGTCATCGTGAAGACAACAACGTCGTGAAACACGTCGTCTCATGTTTTGCCATCATCAAAAGGGGGAGTATGTGAGTGTACTTTTGGCATTTGAATGATGTCAAAACTAAGATATTGTAGCATTATGTACATTGGACAACATCCTCCCATTCTAGATGAGCATCTTAATATTAGGAAGCATTCAAAAGGTTTGGAAAATAAGTTTACACCATACATGAATTGAAAAATTATTTTTTGTGAAAAATGCATTGAAAAACAAGTTTATGGGTGGTCAACACAGTTCAGGTCGACACATGCGTAAACAGGTCAACCTATAGAAATTTCAACTTGAGTATAGGTCGACACATGGTCATCTTAGGTTGGCTCCCACAGATCAATATTAAAACTTGTAGCCACTGCCTTCTGGTCGCCTAACTTAGATCAATGCAAAACCTTCACAGGCCGACCTGAAACCTTCATAGGCCGATCTGATTACCTTGATAGGCCGACCTATTGCTTTAATAGGCTTACACATACGATGTTTCCTCTAAAAAAAATTCATTTTTACTCCATCAAATTCCATTCCTTTTGCTCATTTTCTCGCATACCTATATATAATCAGACATGAATCATATTCTAGCAAGGTACTAGTGAATTACCTAAAGAAAACCAGAATTACAAAGCTTACCCACTCTCTTTGATACATACACACAATCAAATTAGACATAATCATTTTTTTATTGGGTAACCATCTAGATTAGGGTTGATAACGTCCAATTAGGTTGGTGTAGCCAAGAATATTGAGTTGGGTTCTTTGTGTATTTCAAATAAGAAAACCAAGTTGGGGTTTTCCTTCAAGATCATTGGGATATGAAGGTTTTGGATAAGATCATGCAAATACGAATTCGAACGAGTGAAGGCCTTGGTATAAGGTGGTTCCTTACAAGGGAGTAGCACGAGACGGTGGATCATGTTCGCGAATCTTGGGTTTAACAAGTGAGTGCTACGTATTAATCCAACCGAGCGAAAACCTTGAAGACGAGGAGGTCTTGCAAGCAAGTAGTCAAGAACTGATGGATTGTAGCAGCATTGTGGTGGCTTGATCAAACTTTGATTAAGGGTTTGGAGGTGTTAGAATCAACAACAAACCATATGGTTTGCGGGGTTAGAGTTCTTCATTTATTATCTAAAGATTTTTGTAAAGATAACGTTAATTGCAAGTATCTCAACTCAATTTTGAATTGAGGGCAGACGTACCCATAGCGAGGCCGATTGGGGAACTGCATAAACAAATTCTCTCTCTCTCTCTCTCTCTATATATATATATATATATATATATATATATATAATTGTTGTTCTTACAAGTTATTGAGTTCATTGTTATTTTGATCAATTCGATTGGATATTGCTTTTCAATTACCTTTTAAAGTGTTGTTGTTGATATAATCATAATCACTTTGATTGTGATTGACTTTTAACATCAACAAAACAAATTGAATTTCCAAATGTTATCGATCGCACACAAAGTGTTTGATAAATTGCTTTTGAGTATTTTAATTGATTTTTGTTCATTGGAAATAAGCTATATGTATAGCTTATCATTTAATTGATTTGTGAATTAACCGTTGTTGAACAATTTGTGTTCATTATCATCCAATTGGTTTACATTACACATATTCGAGCTTTTTGATAGTAAGTTCGGTTAGACGACTTGATTCGGGTTATTTTCGTTGTGCCATAAAACTTTTGAAAACAATTTTTGCCAAAAATTTTGTTTTTGAATTTTTTATCTATTCACCCCCCCCCCCCCCCCCCCTCTAGATCGAAGTCTATCGTCTAACATATCGATTTCTGGTTCAGGAACGGGAACACCGGCGCCATATGTGAAAATGGACTTCTGATTCCTACGATTTCCACAAGAATTGCATTTATTTCACAAACAACATTGAGAAAATGTAGAAGTTCCAGATCTGGATTCCGGTGGTTCAGATACAAATCTCCAATTTTCTATTTCATAACCTCTTCAGATCTCAAAATCAAGAAGCGCTCAAAAGTGAACACTGAGATCCATCGCAACCTGTTCAACATATCATCTTCTCAGCTACAATTATCACCGTCAAGATCTCCGATTTCCTCAGGAATATCGCGCAGCCACTTGTCACTTATTCAGGGATTTTTTTCTTCACAAGTATTTTGTGAGTAGCTACTTAAGGTTGAACTTCATCAAGATTATTAAATATATAGAAATGTGCTTGAAAAACTACATATCGGGTCATGAGATTCTTGAAAAGGTGGAGTTTTGAGTTTGATTTTTTGAATTTGTTGGTTGTGTGTTGAAGGAATTTGTTAAGAAAGATGAATGTGTTTGAAATTTTAGTTAAAATCTGGATTTATTTGGGTTTGTGGATGAAGGTTCAGAAAGAGGTGTTTGAAGATATGAATGTTTGGGTTCGTTTGATTGAATTTTATGAGTTGTTCTTGAATTTTGGTTGTTGTTATTGAGGTTTATGAGAAATAAGATGAATATGGATGAACTTTTGGAAATGGAGATGAATGTGGGTGAGAGGATTTCACCATAGAGAGATGAAATAAGGGAAGAGAGAGAAAGGAAATGTGAAAGAATAAGATATGGATAAGAATGATTCTGGGTTTAAATGGGAAAGGATAAGAGTGAAATCTTGGAGAACTAATAAGAAGAGGACACGAGGATGGAGACGAAATTAAATGAGGATGAAAGATAATGGATCTGAGGAGAATCCTGAACAATGAATGTGAAGGGAGATTTGTTGATAATGATGTTAATGTCATTGATATCTAAAAAATTAATAAATATTTGTCAAATTAAAATTAAAATTTAAAATTATTTACAATTAACATATTTATTCTTTGTTAATAAAAAATATGTAGAGTTTGTCTTAATTTATTTAAAATAAACTTGAATTTGTCAAATTTATTATTTAATTTTAAAATTTAGTAAAAAAAAATTGAAGTGAAAATTTGATAGAGTTTTTTTTTTTAAAATTAAATTAATTCAAATACGGTAATTACAATTATAGTTACAAATTGATGTGTAATTGATACACAAATATTCAGAGAAATGTGTGAATTGATTTTTCAAGTTTTATTTACAAAAAAAATATATTATTCTTTACAACTAAAATTAAATAATATTGTTTAAAAATATTTTAACAATCTTATATGTTTGTTAAATATTTTATTATAAAATAGATGCAGAATATTAATTTATTATGTATCTCTTTATTTGAAAGATAAGAAAAAAAATATTTTTAAAATATTTTATTTTTAAGTTTATAATATATAATTTACTATTGGCAATAAAAACTTTATTATGCTATAATATTGACAATATATTAGAATTTTATAAATAATTTAAAATTACAAATACTTTAATACATTAAAATTTAATCAATTGTATTAAATTTTTAATTTATGCTAAGATATTACTCTACATTTTAGTCTATATCTTTTGATTTTAATTGAAATTTCTACCATTAAATTAATAAATACATAAATGCGGCGGAGCGAAAAATTATAATAAAATTTTATAATTGCAGTGAGTTAAATATAATAAAATTTTAATAATTATTTTAGACAAAATATCCTTTTTGGTCCCGTATCTTAATCTCGGGGTTCATTTTGGTCCCTTAACTTTAAAAAGTCTATATTAGTCCCTTAAATCTTCAAAATATTTCATATTAGTCCTTTTTGTCCTATTAGGGACGGAAAATTTCAAAAATCAGTTGCTAAATTCATCGCTAATTAGACAAAAAGGACTAATTTGGAACGTTATGAAGAGTTAAAGGACTAGTATAAACCTTTTTAAAGTTAAGGGACCAAAATTAACCCTGAGGTTAATATACGAGACCAAAAAGGATATTTTGCCATTATTTTATTATTGTGAAATGATATGAAACAGAATAAAATTACGGATCTAAATATCAAAATAAATGATTGTACCAAACCAGAACCCGAGCATACAAATAAATGATTATGCAAATAAACTTCTAATATCTATTAATCATGAAATTCTGGCACAAAGACATCAGATGTCAAGACAGATGTCAGGACATTGGGATCAAGGCAACATGCAACACTTATGCAGAAAAATAAGAACTTGGATGTAAATAATAACACAGTCAATTATTAATCCAGTTCAGTACAACATCACCTACATATGGGGGTATCCAAGCCAGGAAGGAAATCCACAATGATAGTATTAGTTCAAAGCCACAGCAAACACCCACAAGTTTACAAGCTTCTCATCTAATCACTACATGTGCTAACTTCTACCTAGAAACTCCTAGATATGAGACCCCTCTCACTTCCCACCAGTCACACAACAGTGACAAAACTCAACAATAAAGAAGAAAGGAAGTCACTGATAACGTGAAAACATATCAAGTTTATTAAGCTCAAAACGCATGATTCCGTATTTATTTTACTTTATTTTTTATTACTTTTATGTTGTTTTGTGTTTGTTTTGCAGTTTGTTACATTTTAGGAGCACTCGAGCGAGGTTGGTGGAAAGAAGAGCAGAGGAGCAGAATTTGGACATTTTGGAACAATGGCGTTCGCCATCTCCTAATGGTGTCCGCCATTGTCCAGGATGACACGTCATTTAATGAGGAGCACAATGGCATTTGCCATCTGCCTTAATGGCGTCTGCCATTATTATGCATACCAGTTTTTACGAATGTCAGTTGAAACTTCCCTCTGCCACTTCCTATTTCCTCTCCAACTGCCCCTGCATGTTCCAAGGCTTCTCAGCAGTTACCTAGTCTATATATAGGTCTCATCTGAGCATTTGAAGAGGGGAGAATCGTGCGGAAGCGCTGTAGAATTTCCTAGGCATATATTTTACTTGTAAAGTGACAATAACTCACATCAAGATATTGTCACAATATTTTTCTATACTTTCTTGCATTACTTTATGTACTTTTGGACCGAAGCAATCTTGTCGGAATAAAGTTTTTTCTTCAAGTTCAGTTTCGTGCAATATTATTTACAGGTTTTTATTTACCGTTTTTACTTTAGCATAATTGCTTTATTATTTAACTTGCTATAATGTTGTCTTTAAATTTGCATGTCATGACTATGTTGTTTTCGTCTGAAAGAATATGTTTCTAACTCTGTCCGAGTCCGGCGTACGAGGATCGTCGTTACCGATGTGACTCAGTAGAAAATAATAGGCGTGAAATTGTGTTTTAAATTTTGTTTTGGTTTTAGTTTCTAAATTGTATGTTTTATTGTTTCATCACAAGAGTGAGTAGCAAATTAAGGTTCGAGGCGATAGCGCGAGAGTGTGAGGATTGAACCAGATAGTGGAAACTAGGTATCGATCCAAAAAACAGAAAGAATAAGCAAAGAAAAAAAGAGAAAAAAATATAATAATAATATGATTTTGGAATGATGAAATCATTAGACACTAACAGGTTCACTTACCATGTGTGTGCGGGGATAATGGGCTTAATGTGATTGCGCTAGAATGAAAAGACGTGAAAAAGAACAAAGAATGTAGGTCAATTTATAATGGCACAATTCATATTTGTTTGCATAGGGGGGAGTTTTTGTTCGCGATATGCGAATGTGTGTCACTACGGTATCCTTAGTGTCGATGTCTAGTTCCTATATGTTTAGCATTAGCCTAGCAACCTTTTTTTTTTAGAGTCTTTGTCATGCCTATGTCTCAGACGTTTCACTTATTTGTGTATTGTGTTGGGGATTGCTTGAGGATAAGAAATGATCTAAGTGTGGGGGAGTTTGATAACATGAAAATGTATCATGTTTATTAGGCTCAAAACATATGATTTTGTATATATTTTACTTTTTTTTAATACTTTTACGTTGTTTTGTGTTTGTTTTGCAGTTTGTTGCATTTTAGGAGCACTCGAGTGAGGTTGGTGGAAAGAAGAGCAGAGGAGCAGAATTTGGACATTCTGGCACAATGGCGTTCGCCATCCCCTAATGGCATCCGCCATTGTCCAGGATGACACGTCATTTAATGAGGAGCACAATGGTGTTCGCCATCTGCCTTAATGGCGTCCGCCATTATTATGTAGACTAATTTTTACGAATTTCAGTTGAAACTTCCCTCTGCCACTCCCTATTTCTTCTCCAACTGCCCCCTGCACGTTCCAAGGTTTCTCAGTAGTTACCTAATCTACATATAGGTCTCATTTGAGCATTTGAAGAGGGGAGAATCATGCGGAAGCGCTGTAGAATTTCCTAGGCATATATTTTACTTGTAAAGTGACAATAACTCACATCAAGGTATTGTCACAATATTTTTTTGTACTTTCTTGCATTAGTTTCTGTACTTTTTGACTGAAGCAATCTTGTCGGAATAAAGTTGTTTCCTCAAGTTCAGTTTCGTGCAATTTAATTTACAGGTTTTTATTTACCGTTTTTAATTTAGCATAATTGGTTTATTATTTTACTTGCTATAATGTTGTCTTTAAATTTGAATGCCATGACTATGTTGTTTTCGTCTGAAATAATGTGTTGATAACTCTGTCCGAGTCCGGCGTAAGACGACTGTAACACCCCAAAATGAGTAGAATATTTATTTAATTGATTTATTATAAATATTCGTAATTTCCAGTGAATTTTAGTGAATTATTTTGATGTCTATAATTGATGTTGTGGGGTATTTCGATGTTAAAGGGGGTGCTGAGAGTACTTTAGAAGTATGTGATGTGTTAATATTATTTTGATAATAATAATAATAATATGGATTATGTGAAATATATTACTATTATTATTATTATAAATAATTAAGAGAAACATTAAGGGCAAGTTGGTAAATTTGGATGAGTTAAGTTAGGACATTGTGGGAAAGGCCTATTAAGGGTCCAAGAGGTAAGAATGACTTAAAGGAAAAAGAGAAAGTGAGAAGTCATTATTGGTACAATCAGTTTGGAGAAAAAGCCTTGAGGGACTTAACTAGTGCAGAATCACAACTGCGAAGTTATAGGTTCGCGCAAATTCGCCGGGCGAAATTCCCAACTCGTCGGGCGAAAGTGGAAGCGAAGGGAAGGTGGAAAAAAGGTGCTACTGGATTTTGTATGAGAGTGTGGTATTCGCCCCTGCTTCGTCGGGCGAAAATAGAAGCGAAGGGAGGGTGTGAAAAATGGAGTTTCTGGATTTTGTATGGGGGAAGATGTTTCGCCCCTGCTTCGCCGTGTGAAACCCAAGCGAGCGCGCTGCTTCGCCGGGCGAGCTCCAGGCGAGCAGGAGCAGTGGCTTGTTTTAAATTCTTTTCCTTCCTATCTTGTAATGCTTTGTGCCTTGATGTTTTATGATGCCTTTTGATGCATGATGATGATGAGATAACATGATGTTTTAATTTTATGAATGATGATGCAATGTGACGATTTTGTGACGATGACGATTATGATTGTTGCATCATGCATTCATGGCATTTTAGGACTTCGGTATAGTGGTGGCTTCAATCCCACTGTGTGGATTGAAGTGTATGACGTTGCTCAGGTTCTTGTGTAAAATTAATCCTATTGGTGGGAATCTTTAGAGGGTGATGGCCCAGTGTTCATCAAACATGACGAATTGGTACCACATGCATGAGTCTGTGTTGTGCATTACATTTGTGAATGAATGATGAGGATGACATGATTTTCATGATGTATGACGATGATGATGTATAATGACGATATTGTTTTATTTTGATGCATGCTACATTATTATTTCTTGTTTTATATCTTGTATAATGGTTTATGATTACTCACCCTGCCTGTTTGAATGCTGCCTCCACGTGGGTAACGTGCAAGTGATCAGGATTAGCTTTTTTTTGGTGCGTGAAGATCTGACTTGAATTATTTTGATTATTTTGGTCGAGTAGAGGGTCTTGCTCTGATATGTAACATCAGGTCGGGACGTTTGAGTCGAACCATAGTGTTCTTTTATTTGATGATATTATGATGTGTTGAAGTTGTTTTAAAAACCTTTTGATGTTATAACTTATGATGTTTTTTGAAGTTTTCCGCTGCATAGTAAACGATTTAATTTTGATGATTATGACCCGTGTTACAGAGTGGGATGTTACCATTTGATGTTTTATGATGAAATGTGACACACTTTGGGGATTTTACTCTGATATATTTGTTTGTATTTGTCGTGAATGCTTGTTGGGTAGAAGGGTGTTACATTAGTGGTATCAGAGCAGGTCGGTCCGTCTGACCAGGTTTTGTACGATGCCAGTCCCCTGTGAGTCGATGAGTGTGTGTACACTGTCGATGAATTTTGTTTCTTCTAACCTTGTTGATGATGTGCAGAATGGCTGGGAGAAACGACCGTGCTATTGTCGACGCGCTGGAATCACTTGCTCAAGTGATGGCTTAGAACAATCAGAATGGTGGGGCTCCTGATGAGTTCTGTGCTTTGGGAAAGTTTCAGAGGAATAATTTGCCGACTTTTGTGGGTACTCATGATCCAGAGAGTGCACAAAAGTGGCTAAAGGTGATTGAGAAGATCTTCTGAGTGATGGGGTGTACAGACGCTCAGCAAGTTCAGTTTGGAACTCATATGCTGTCAGAAGAAGCTGAAGATTGGTGGGATAACACTCGTCAGAGGCAGAAGGATGTTGGTACCGAGATAACATGGGTTGTGTTTAAGAGAGAGTTTTTGGGAAAATATTTTCCTGAAGATGCTCACGATAAGAAGGAGGTATAATTCCTTGAGCTGAAGCAAAGAAACATGACTGTGGCAAAATATGCGGTAAAGTTTGAGGCGCTGGTGAAGTTTTGTCCGCATTATAATCGTGTTGATGCTGAGATGTCCAAGTGCCTTAAGTTTGAGAATGGGCTGAGACCAGAGATCAAATAGGGTATTGGATACCAACAGATTCGAAGATATGCTGAGCTGGTGGATAAGAGTAGAATCTATGATAAGGACAGACGCGCTAGATCTGCTCACTATAAGCATCTTGGTAAGAATAAAGAGAAGGGACAGATCAGAGGAAAGCCTTATGTGACTCCAACTGACAAAGGAAAACATAATGCTGCAGATGAGAAAAAGACAAGTGGGGGAGCAGCTCCCGTGTCTGTGAAGTGTTACAGGTGTGGCGAGCAAGTCCACCATGCTGAAATTTGCAACAATAGTATGTTGAGGTGCTACAGATGTGGTAAGAGAGGCCACAGAGCTACTGACTACAAAGATGAGGGTACGACTTGTTTCAACTGTGGTGAACAAGGTCACATCAGTACCCAGTGTCAGAAACCGAAGAAGACTGCTACTGTGGCTCAGACTAATGGCAGAGTGTTTGCTTTGAGTGGTTCAGAAGTTCCTAAGAAGGATAACTTGATTCGAGGTACTTGTTTTATTAATAACGTTGAGTTGGTCGCTATTATTGATACCGGTGCTACTCATTCGTTTATTTCGCTTGAATGTGCTAATAAATTCGGTTTGAATTTGTCTGATATGAATGGTAGTATGGTAATAGAGACTCCTGCTAATGGTTATATTACTACTACTTTTGTGTGTTCGAGATTTCCTTTGATGATTTTTGGGAAGAGTTTTGTGATGGATTTGGTGTGTTTGCCCTTACACCAAATCGATGTGATTCTGGGGATGAACTGGTTGGAGTTCAACTACGTTCATATCAACTGTTATAATAAGACTATGGAGTTTCTTGAGTTTGGTGATAATGAAGAGTTGATGTACTTGTCTGCTAAGAAGGTAGACGAACTCTTAGAAGACGCAGTCTTGATGTTTGTGCTGTTTGCATCGTTGCAAGTTAATCGTGAAGCTGCGAGTGTCGAATTACCTGTCATCTGCGAATTCCCAGAAGTGTTTTCGGATGACATAAGTGATTTTCCTCTAGAACGTGAAGTAGAGTTTGCAGTGGACTTGATACCAGGTACTAGTCTGATGTTAATGGTTCCTTATCGGATGTCAGCTTCTGAGCTAAGTGGATTAAAGAAACAACTAGAAGAATTGCTTGAGAAGAAGTTTGTTCGACCGAGCGTTTCTCCGTGGGGTGCTCTTGTACTGTTAGTGAAGAAGAAAGATGGTAGTATGAGGTTGTGTGTTAATTATCGGCAGTTAAATAAGGTGACTATCAGGAATAAGTATCCACTTCTGAGAATTGACGATTTTATGGATCAGCTAGTAGGCGCTAGTGTGTTCAGCAAGATTGATTTGAGGTCTGGTTATCATCGGATTCGTGTTAAGCCTGATGATATTTCGAAGATAACTTTTAGGACGAGGTATGGTCACTATGAATACACTGTGATGTCGTTTGGTGTATCCAATGCACCTGGTGTGTTCATGGAGTATATGAATCGGATTTTCCATGAGTATTTGAATAAGTTTGTGATGGTTTTCATTGATGATATTCTGATATACTCTAAATCTGAATAAGAGCATGCAGAGCATTTGAGGACTGTGTTGCAAGTATTGAAAGAGAAGAAGCTATATGCAAACCTGTCGAAGTGTGAGTTTTGGTTGAAAGAGGTGAGTTTTCTTGGCGATGTGATTTCAAGTGGTGGAATTGTTGTCGATCCTTCTAAGACCGGTGTTGTGCTACAGTGGGAGACTCCGAAGTCTGCTACTGAGATACAAAGTTTTCTTGGGTTGGCAGGTTGCTATCGCAAGTTCATAGAAGGTTTTTCTAGAGTGGCGTCACCGTTGACGCAGTTGACTCGAAAGGGTCAGGCTTATGTGTGGGATGTTGCTTGTGAAGAGAGTTTTGTGGAATTGAAGAAGAAATTGACGACCGCTCCGGTCTTGATTTTGCCTAATCTGAATGAATCTTTTGTGGTGTATTGTGATGCCTCGAAGATGGGTCTTGGTGGGGTGTTGATGCAGAATGGACAAGTTATTGCTTATGCTTCGAGACAATTGAGAGTTCATGAAAATAATTATCCTACGCATGACTTAGAATTGGCAGATGTGGTGTTTGTGTTAAAAATTTGGAGACATTACCTTTTTGGCTCTAAATTTGAAGTGTTCAGCGATCATAAGAGTTTGAAGTACTTATTCGATTAGAGGGAGTTGAACATGAGGTAGAGGAGGTGGTTGGAATTGTTGAAAGACTATGACTTCGATCTGAATTACCATCCTGGTAAGGTAAATGTAGTGGTCGATTCATTGAGCAGGAAGTCATTGCATATGTCCATGCTTATGGTGAGAGAGTTGGAATTAATTGAGCAATTATGAGATTTGAGTTTGGTATGTGAAGAGACTCCTGACAGTGTGAAGTTGGGTATGTTGAAGTTGACTAGTGGTATTCTGGAAGAGATCAGAGCGGGACAACAATCTGATTTGAAGCTGGTTGATCAGTCGGTTTTAATTAACCAGGGTAACAGAGATGAATTTCGGATCGATGAGAATGGTGTGATGAGGTTCAGAGACAGAGTGTGTGTTCCAGGCGTTCACAAAATTAAGAGGAGTATTCTTGAAGAAGGACATCGAAACAGATTGATTATTCATCCCGGTGCTACGAAGATGTACCAGGATTTGCAGAAATTGTTTTGGTGGCCAGGTATGAAGAAAGATATTGCGGAGTTTGTCTATGCCTGTTTGATTTGTCAGAAGTCCAAGATTGAACATCAGAAGCCTTTGGGTATGATGCAGCCATTGAATATTCCAGAATGGAAGTGGGATAGTATTTCCAGGGATTTTGTGTTGGGATTACCGAAGACTGCGAAAGGAAATGATTCTATCTGGGTGATTGTAGACATGTTGACCAAATTAGATCATTTCTTACCGATGAAGATTAACTATTATATGCAGAAGCTAGCCGAGATGTACATTGAGGAAATTGTGAAGTTGCATGGGATTCCTTCGAGTATTGTGTCGGACAGAGACCCGAGATTTACGTCGAGGTTCTGGAAAAGCTTACAAGATGCTTTGGGTACTAAGTTGAGGATGAGTTATGTATATCATCCGCAGACGGATGGCCAGACAGAGAGGACTATCCAGTCTTTGGAGGATTTGCTGAGGGCTTGTGTGTTGGATCAAAGAGGATCTTGGGATAACCATTTGCCATTGATTGAGTTCACATACAACAACAGCTTTCATGCTTGTATTGGGATGGCGTCGTATGAAGCTTTGTATGGAAGGAGGTGTAGAACTCCATTGTGTTGGTATGAATCGGGCGAGAGTGTTGTACTAGGACTTGAAATTGTGTCGGAGATGACTGAAAAGATTAAGATGATCCAAGAAAGGATGAAAGCTTCAAAAAGTCATCAGAAGAGTTATCATGATAAGAGAAGGAAGGTACTTGAATTCCAAGAGGGAGATCATGTGTTTTTTAGAGTTACGCCGGTGACTGGTGTGGGTCGAGCTTTAAAGTCTAGGAAGTTCACTCCACGTTTTGTTGGTCTGTATCAGATTTTGCAGAGGATAGGGGAGATAGCCTATCGGATTACTTTACCACCGTCGCTTGCGAATTTACATGATGTGTTCCATGTGTCTCAGTTGAGGAAGTACATTCCGGATCCATCGCATGTGATTCAGATGGATGACGTACAGGTGAGAGATAATCTGACTGTTGAAGCATTACCTGTGCGAATAGATGGAAGAGAAATGAAGCAACTGCGGGGTAAAGATATATCTTTGGTGAAGGTGTTATGGGGTGGACCGGCTGGTGAGAGTTGGACATGGGAGTGCGAGGATCAGATGAAAGAGTCGTATCCGACTCTGTTTTCTTCAGGTAATTTTCGAGGACGAAAATTCTTTAAGTGGGGGAGAGTTGTAACACCCCAAAATGAGTATAATGTTTATTTAATTGATTTATTATAAATATTCGTAATTTGCAGTGAATTTTAGTGAATTATTTTGATGTCTATAATTGATGTTGTGGTGTATTTCGATGTTAAAGGAGGTGCTGAGAGTACTTTAGAGGTATGTGATGTGTTAATATTATTTTGATAATAATAATATGGATTATGTGAAATATATTACTATTATTATTATTATTATTATTATAAATAATTAAGAGAAACATTAAGGGCAAGTTGGTAAATTTGGATGAGTTAAGTGAGGACATTGTGGGAAAGGCCTATTAAGGGTCCAAGGGGTAAGAATGACTTAAAGGAAAAAGAGAAAGTGAGAAGTCATTCTTGGTACGATCAGTTTTGAGAAAAAGCTGAGGAAAAGGAGAAAGAAGCTAGGGCTCAGAGAGGTTTCAGAAGAACTCAGAGAGGAGAAATCAAAAACACTTTCCTAAGGTATGGGGAGTATTATTCATCATTATAATTGATATAGGTGTAGAAGTATGTAGGTAGTATGTTTCTGGGTAGATTAGACGAGTTCATGTCGGAATTGGGGTTTTTGGGACGTATTCGGTGTTAGGAATAAACCTAAGTTGATGTATTGTGATTGATGTGTTGTTTCTATGATGAAAAGTGATGAAAATTGGACTGTTTGGTACTGAAATCGTAAGCCTTAAGGGACTGAACTGGTGTAGAATCGCAACTGCGAAGTTGCAGGTTCGCGCAAAATCGCGGTGCGAAGTTCCAAGCTCGCCGGGTGAAGCGAATTCGCCCTAACCTCGCCGAGCGAAAGTGGAAGCGAAGGGAAGATGGAAAAAGGGTGCTACTGGATTTTATATGAGAGTGTGGTATTCACCCCTGCTTCGCCAAGCGAAGCCCAAGCGAGCGAGTTGCTTCGCCGGGCGAAAATAAAAGTGAAGGGAGGGTGTGAAAAGTAGAGTTTATGGATTTTGTATGGGGGAAGATGTTTCACCCCTGCTTCGCTAGGCGAAACCCAGGCGAGCAGGAGTAGTGGCTTGTTTTAAATTCTTTTCCTTCCTATCTTGTGATGCTTTGTGTCGTGATGTTTTATGATGACTTTTGATGCATGATGATGATGAGATAACATGATGTTTTAATTTTATGAATGATGATGCAACGTGACTATTTTGTGACGATGATGATTATGACGATTGCATCATGCATTCATAGCATTTTAGGACATCGGTCCAGTGGTGGCTTCAATCCCATTGTATGGATTGAAGTGTATGACGTTGCTCTGGTTCTTGTGTAGAATCGATCCTATTGGTGGGGATCTTTGGAGGGTGATGTCCCAGTGTCCATCAAACATGATGAATTGGTACCACATGCATGAGTTTGTGTTGTGCATTTCATATTGTGTGGCATTGCATTTGTGAATGAATGATGATGATGACATGATTTTCATGATGTATGACGATGATGGTGTATAATGACGATGTTGTTTTATTTTGATGCATGCTACATTATTATTTCTTATCTTATATCCTGTATAATGGTTTATGATTACTCACCCTGCCTGTTTGACTTTTGCCTCCACGTGGGTAACGTGCAGGTGACCAGGATTAGCTTTTATTTGGTGCGTGAAGATCTGACATGAAGTATTTTGATTATTTTGGTCAAGTAGATGGTCTTGCTCTGATATGTAACATCGGGTCGGGACGTTTGAGTCAAACCATGTTGTTCTTTTATTTGATGATATTATGATGTGTTGAAGTTGTTTTAAAAACCTTTTGATGTTATAACTTATGATGTTTTTTGAAGTTTTCTGCTGCATAGTAAACGATTTAATTTTGATGATTATGACCCATGTTACGGAGCGGGATGTTACCATTTGATGTTTTATGACGAAATGTGACCCTCTTTTGGGATTTTACTCTGATATATTTGTTTCTATTTGTCGTGAATGCTTGTTGGGTAGAAGGGTGTTACAAGGACCGTCGTTACTGACGGGACTCAGTAGAAAATAATAGGCGCGAAATTGTGTTATAAATTTTGTTTTGGTTTCAGTTTCTAAATTGTATGTTTTATTATTTCATCACGAGAGTGAGTAGCTAATTAAGGTTCGAGCCAATAGCGCGAGAGTTTGAGGATTGAATCAGATAGTGGAAACTAGGCATCGATCCTGAAAACAGCGAGAGCGCTTTAGGTATCGATTAGGATCTCGTTGATTTTCAAAATATGCTTTCTAATTAAAACGGACGAGCGAGAGCAAAATCCTGTGATTATGGAGTGTGACTCAGTCAATAGCGCGAGAGTGAGAGACGGTGTCTTTAAACCAATATTTTCTACAGAACGTATTTAAGTATAATTAGTTCCTAAAATCTACAAAGTCCCTTAGGAACGCGAAATCCATATTTCGGCCTCTTTTTATGATAATTTCCAAAATTTTAGTTAATTGCGATTTTTGTTCCTGTCTTAACCTTTTTAACCATAGCCTTAGCTTTACACAACATCAATAGATAACGGTAGATTGATTATTAGTCTCCATGGGTTCGATATCTTTTAAAACTACGCGATAGACTGTATACTTGCAGTTAGCTTCCGTTAGACTCGTAAAGTCGCGATCAGTCATACTTCCAAAGACACAAAAATCCACTCTTTGCTCAAAAGTTTAGGAGTGATTACAACTCAAAAACACAATCCAATTCAAGTACCTAAGGAGTACATGAATGACTCATAAATGCACAAACAAAAACAATCCAACTTAAATGTCAAACGACATAAGATAGGATCACAAAGAAAAAACAAAAAGAACAAACTCTCTAAACCCTAATACTTTTTCTTTCAATACACGGCTTCTATATTTGCATTAGGTTTAGAACTCCTCTTTAAATAGCCTTCAGATTAGCATGGGCTTGGGCTCTTCAATAAAATAAAACGCAAATCACAAAATAACAACTTAAAATCTTCTGCAAGATCTTCTACACATAAATAGGAACTGAATTGAAAGTTTCCTAAAAAGTCTTCAAGATCCTTTTTATGAAAAACTTGTAAATCTGTCAAGACAGAAGTTCCTAAAGTATCCCTCCTTGGATTGCGACACTATGTGAATTAAAATACAATCAAATCTCACACTTTAAACACCAAATCGTCTCGGCTCTAATCTTCTGGTATAACATGTCCTGCCAGATGTCCCAACATCATGCTGAACATGTTGTCTGACTGACTTATCAAGACATATGTCTCAACATCTTGTTGTGAACTTCTTTTAACAAAGTTACTGCCAAACTAAAACCACAGAACTTGGAATCTCCCCATTTGGCAAATTTTGGCTAAAATAACCTTTGCATGAAGAACCAAAAATAATACAAGATAACCAAAAGCATACTAGCATAAATCAGAGGCACGCGCAGCGGAAAAAAAAAATCGCCTCACAGAGAGAAATAAACTCTCACACAACAAGAAAAAAACTCCAAAAAAGCTTAACTCCCCCTGAATTGCATAGCCAATAATTCAGCAAAAAAACTAGGGTTAATACCCATTTTGCCCCTTGCCATATAGGCGCTTTTTGAAAAACCCCCCTGCGAAAAAAAAAGTTGCAAAAATTTCCCTAACATTTGAAGATTCTCTCAATTTTGACCTTCATCACATTCAGTCACCAAAAACCTACCATTTTGACCCCTGCCATTTTGGAAGCATTTTTATTTTGACCCCTGCCATTTTGGCAGCGTTTTCATTTTGACCCCTGCCATTTTGGCAGCATTTTTATTTTGACCCCTGCCATTTTGGTATTTTTAGTGACTGAATGTGATGAAGGTCAAAATTGAGAGAATCTTCAAATGTTAGGGAAATTTTTGCAACTTTTTTTTTCGCAGGGGGGTTTTTCAAAAACCGCCTATATGGCAAGGGGCAAAATGGGTATTAACCCAAAAAACTAATGTTAAGACATCTTGTCTGACATCACAGAAACGACATCACTCCCCCTGTCACAAAGTCCCCCCTTAAGAGCATAACCACACACCTCGGGAACTCACATTTACTCCCCCTTTTTAGCCAGAAATTAGACAAAAGCTAAATAGATCAAGAATTCCTATGATCAGAATTTAAAGACTACTAGCAAACACATGGGAAGAATAAGTCACATGCAAGAAAACAGATAGGGCAAGAAGTAGCAAGCATCTTTAGTCAAGATTACATCCCAACATCAAATAAAGTGCACAAAAGTAGTAGTTTAGGGCACAACCCGCAAAAACATAACAAACAAACAAACAAACAACACAAACTATTATTGGTCTTCAAGATTCTCAACTTCATTGGCAACAACGTTCCCATCACTATCTCCTGCTTCCTCCTTTGCATCAATCAAGTCACCCTTAGCTCCATTTCCTGTCAAAGCTTTGATAAGTTATTCACGTTTGATTTTTCTTTTAGTGCATGCTTTTATAGTACCATCCAACTCCTTGCAGCTTTCTTTTAACTCAGCTAAGACTCCTGTTTTTAAAGTTGACAAAACAACTCCTTTGTCATATGTCATGACAATATCTAGGACATGTGTCCCTTCAAACAACTTATAATGCAAAGACAAAGGTACCTCCATCTTGCTTGTTGTATCAGAATTAGTCAGAATACCAGGATGCTGACCAAGGATGATTCCACAAATCAAGGAAGGAAATGCAATTGGCAGTTGACAGCAAAGGAACTCGCATGCTTCAAGGTTTGATAAAAAACAAATGAACCAAAATCAAAAGGAGTTTTGGTACCAACTATATAGATAAACCTGCCCAACCCTATAACAATAGTAGATGAGTGATTTGTAGGCACCCAATTAGCAGCCCCAATTTTATGCATAACAACATATTTGACACTCAGTTTTCCCACAGACAACTTGCCTTTTCTAGGCCAATTTTTCACTTGATTGGTTGTGATCTCCTTACAAAGCGTGTTATCGCTAACTTCAGCTTCAGCTTGTCCTTCCTCGTTTCTTCCCATGTACCTATTTATGACCTCCGAAGAGAACTCAACACATCTGGCCTCACATATACCTTTTAATATTCTTTACTCTTCTTGTTGTTACAATCAGTAAGAATGTTCACTATGAACTCCCTCACCAGCATTTCATAACACTTACCCAGTCCAACAACATTTCTCATCAACCCTACAGACTCAATGAGACTCGGCACTTCTTTAAGATCAAGCGCATCCTTTCCAAGTTCTCTTTCAAGAGCGGACCTCCTTTGACAAACAAACTTCCATCTCTCAACATTCTCTAAAAAATGGAAGGAAATGTTATCAATTACCACCTCTGGAACATTTGCAGGTATCATTTTCCCTGATACAACTTTATTTGCAGAAGGCATGATGTCTTGGATATCTGATTCAACACTCACTTCATATTCAGAATCACTAGAAGGGATTGTCTTCCTCTTCAGAGATTTCTTCTTGGATGCAGGGGTCACAACCTTACTCCAGCGTTTCTCAGGTCCTACACTTGTGTTTCTCTTTGTAGACTTAGGTTGTTACTTGTCGAGGCATCAAACTTTCCTTTCCTAGCCCTTAACCTCTTGGCAATACTAGCAGCTAGTTTCTTAGACAATGGCTCATCATTATAACTCAACTAATGCATAGCTTCAAGAGTTTTTTGTTCAATGTTTTCTTCTTTATCAAAGGGCCTTTCTTCATTATCAATCAAGACTTCTTCCTCACCAGATCCAACTTTATCATTGACATCCACTTCTTTCTGGACGTTTTGATCAGAGAGATCAAAAGAAACTGATTTTGTACCCTCCTCACTTTGAGATTTTTCTAGATGGTTCTCAATGGGTGGAGCATTTTGAACAACATGCATAGAAACAACTGGCCCAACCTCAGATCTAGTTTCCTTCAGAACACTAACAACAAACATATGCAGGGTTCTATCAATGGTCATTTTTCAGCGTCACTCAGATTAGGATTTTCCTGAGGACTTTCAGGGAGTTTCTCAGGTTGGGCAAAACATGTCTCAACATCTAGCACAAAACTGGAGCCAGGGTCAGTAGAAACAAATTTGGCAGGTGATCCTAGAACATCCTTACCACTAGTTTCTTGAACAATAGTACTCAAATCTAATTGATCTAAGTTAACACCTACATTAGGTTCTTCAATATTGGCAGGCTCATTATCATTTACATTAATCTCAGCAATAACAGGTTCAACCTCAATTTTTTTAAGGTAACTCAACACTCAAACAAGTGGATTCCTTAGGGGTAGGAAGAGGGTCAAGATAAAGGCTCCTCATAGATAGAGGTTTCTTGGTACCAGAGGATGGAGACTTTCTATTACTATGGGGTTTTTGAACACTCTTGGAAGAAGAAGAGTCTTTACTTACCTTTAAGGTTCTAGCCTTTTTTGCACAAGACGCTTTGACTTCTCCTTTTGTTGTGGCACGAGGAGCAACAACTGAGATAGGTATCGCATCAATGATAACGTCTGGAGAGAACACCTTGGTCATTGAAGGGAAAACCCTAGTCTACGTTGGAGTAGTAACACTTTTCTCTTCAGAGCACTTGCTAGGAGTTGAAATGGGAGTGCTGGACATCTTGGATTCAGATTGTATGTTGAGAAAAATGTTCTGAGAGATACTAGCGAGAAAACGGGAGATGAATAGTTTGAGGAGAGTAAAACAATAGGGTAGTTGAAGGGATATTTCTTGAAATTTTGAAAAATATGGTAAGGGTTCAACGACTTGCAGGGAAAAATGTGTAGAATTAAATGGAGAGAGAAAAATCCTATTGCATGTTTAGATAACAATGATTGCCGTAATTTCGCATAGAGACAGATTCCCAATTTGCCCTTTAATTTTTCATTTTGATTTATTTTGCAATGCCGCCACTTTTGGTTTGACATCGTGATTTGTTTCTCATTGTTAAGTTCAATGTCCTATTCAGTCACAATCTCTTCTTTGAGAATAAAATAGTTAAAAGAACATGTGGTTTATTAAGGAGCACACAAGTAGCAATTACATTTGGTTCTAACTCCCTTCATCAGAATCTCATTCTTCTCATTAGAAACTAAGCATTCAGACCTAGTGAATTTTACCTTTGACCCCTGATCACATAACTGACTGATGCTGATCAAATTGACACTCAGTCATTCTACAAGAAATGTATCATCTACACTAGGAAGTCCAGTACCAACCACCCTTCCCATTCCCTTGATTTTTATGCTAGCAACATTTCCAAAAGTAACAAACCTGGTAGGACAAGACTCGATGTTGACCATACATTTCTCATATCTTGTCATATGTCTAGAACATCCACTGTCAAAATACCAATCTTCTCTAGATGAGAGTCTGGAGGATGTGTGGGTTATGAGACTAGTGACCACTTCCTCAGCATCACATCCCTTTCTGGTTTTAACCCTTACATGATTAGTCCTAAATTAAGGTGAGTGTTTTGCGTAACCATACAATTTGTAACATAATGGTTTTATGTGACCATTTTTACCACAATAATGGCATTTCCAAAGCTGGAAGTTACCTCTGGTTTGGGAATTCTGAGGTCTGGCTGAATGTTGCAACATCTGGTCAGACATCATGAACTCACCCTTTACTTCACCGAGAACAAACTGAGCAGCAGGGGTTTTTCTTTTATTTTTTTATAACTGATAATTAAACCATATATTCGTGAACACTCTACCTTCTTTCCTAACTTGAAGCGTTTCATCCAACCCATTGTTCAGCATCCTGAATTTTGTCAGATTTTCAACTTTAGAGGTCAATAGGGATACTTTATCTTGAAGGTTAGAGATGATATTCAGAAGCTTCTCTTTTTCATCCTGAAGGTGAGCTATAAGATTCTTCTACTTTTCTCCAAGTTTACACACTTCTTCACTTGTGACACACAGTTCCTTGTAGGAAGCAACCAACTATTCATAAGTGACTTCTTCATTATAAAGATCTTTATCAGAATTACATCTACCAGTGAGTGTTGTAACCTGTTTTGCAATTTCATCATCAGTTTCCACTTCAGACTCGTCAGTCCAGGCAGTAGTCCAGACAGTAGTAGGTCCTTTAGTCTGCTTTTTGAGATATGTTAGGCATTCTGGCCTAATGTGACCAAACCCTCACACTCATGACATAGGATAACTCTACCTTGATTTGGCTTCTCCTTTGTTCTTCCTTTTCTCTGAAGATCACTGTTTATGTAGATGTCAGATGAGATGTCCTTGACATCTGGTCTGAACTTCCTATCCATATCTTCAACGCCTTATTGAATTACCTCCCAAGAAGCACAATAGCATTAGAAATTCCTTCATCAGTCTCCATGTCACATTAAACCTCTTCATCATTAGTGTTGGAGATAAAAGTTATGCTTTTTTTTCTTCTTTTCATATATTTCATTGATAGCTAATTCAAAAGTTTGAAGTGGCCCAACAAGTTCATCCACTCTCAGTTTGCTTATGTCTTGAGCTTCTTCAATGGTTGTGACATTCATGTCAAATTTCTTAGGTAGAGACCTGAGAATCTTTCTGACCAGTTTTTCTTTTGATATTTTCTCTTAGGGCACTAAAGGCATTAGCTATTTCAAGAATATTCATGTAAAAGGCATGGATACTCTCATCCTCCATCATCCTTAAATTTTCAAATTCGGTAGTGAGCAACTAAAGTCTAGACATCTTCACCCTAGACGTGCCTTCATGAGTTGTCTTGAGAATTTCCCAAGCATCCTTGGCTATAGTGGAAGTGTTTATTAGAATGAACATGTTTTTTTCAACTCCATTGAATAAGGCATTCAAAGCTTTTGAGTTTTCAATAGTAGTCTCATCTTCTTCCTTGGTCCAATCTTCTTCAGGCTTCAGAGTTTCCTTCCTATCTTTATCTTTAATCACAGGATGTTCCCAACCCTTGACGATATCTTTCCAGGCTTCGCTATCCATGGATTTTAAGAAGGCCACAATGCGTGCCTTCCAATAGTCATAGTTGGTTCCATCTAAGATGTGAGATCTGTTCACATTTCCTCCTACTTCCTTGTCCATTATGCTATAAAGGATATCTCCCTGGAGCTCACCCAAAATAGAACAGGGTGACCTGCTCTGATGCCAATTGAAATTCTAGCACACAAACATCAGATGTCAAGACAGATGTCAGGATACTGGGATCAAGACAACATACAACACATATACAGAAAAATAAGGACTTGAATGTAAATAATAACACAGTCAATTGTTAACCCAGTTCGATGCAACATTACCTACATTTTGGGGCATCCAAGCCAGGAAGGAAATCCACTATAATAGTATTAGTTCAAAGCCACAACAAACACACACAAGTTTACAAGCACTCACCTAATCACTACTTGTACTAACTTCTACCTAGGAACTTCTAGATATGAGACCCCATTCACTTTCCACCAGTCACACAACAGTGACAAAACTCAACAATAAAGAAGAAAGGAAGTCACACTTCCAAAGACACAAAAATCACTACAACAAAAATGACTTTTGGCAACAACGCAAAACCGCAGCCTAAAGCCTAATAACCGTAGCCTAAGGCTTTAGGGGCGGTTTATCAGATGTGGAATAAACAACTGTTGCCTATTCCTTTAGAGCACGATTCTTTTTATTTTTACCCACGGATTAAAAATATCGTCGCCTGAAACATCAAAGTCCATGGTTTTAGTTGTAGTTTTAGGCCGCAGTTTTCTAGTAACAACACAAAATAACCGTCCCCAAAACATGAATATGCAACGGTTAGTAAAAAGCAACAAATGAAACCCATAGCTAGTTTATAGTTTCATTTAAAGAACTGCGCCTAAAACTTAGAAAAGTTTACGGTTTTTAATGAGCAACACGTAAAAAGTGTTACCTATGAATTGAAAAAAATTGATAAATCTTATAACTTCTATGTTGAACTTTAAACTTAAGGATATAATTATTAAAGAATTTCCTATTCATTTATATGGTGATACATTTTAGCCATACACCTTTATTTTATTCTAATATATTATAAGTCAATATTATTAATTAAATGAGAAGAAACACATATATAAATTAATCAAAACAGCTCAATACGAAGTATTAATAAGATGAAGTGTAATAAACATTTTGAAATGTAAAATATTTTCAAAATAAATTCAAACTCTTTGAAATGTAATAAACTAATTAGGTGGCTTATATAACTCCATAAAACAAAAAAATATTTGTCCATATTTGAATCAATTAAGGTCTTCATCATATTCATTATTGTATTGAGGATCATGAGAATCATCATCTTGAGAACCGTCAACTTGATCATATTGAAGATCGTCATCTTGATCATATTGAAGATCACCATCTTGATCATAATAAAGATCGTCATCATCTTGAAGATCGTCATCATCTTGGAAATCGTCATCTTGTTCATCTTGAGGATCATCTTCATTTCTAACTTGTAAACATAAAGAAAATAATTTATAAATTAATATAAACGCTAAAAAAAACACCTTTTTAAAGCCAAAGACACCAAATAAGCAATTTTATTTTTATTCAAAGTGCAGTAATTTACTAAGCATGCATTGAACATAATTAACCACACTTTTAAACATCATTAACCACAAATTTGTAAGTATTTCAAAGTAAAGACATAATGTTCATTATATCCAGTATAAGTTTGCAAATTATTTTCAAATATATATGAATATGTAAGGTCCTAACTATGTTAACCTTATCCATTATGTGCATTGTATAAAAATAATAGAACTCTTAGATATACTTAATCCATAAACATTTTGACAAAATAAATGAGTATTTTTTAAGGTTATGACATGTTCAGTTGGAGCACATTTTAAGAACTATGTTTACAGTTTTGATGGATCTGTATATTACAATCCAAGTTTATATTGATAAACTATGATCAACTTTATGAGACTAATTTAACATTGTATAAATTTGGGACCAAATTTGCTTAACCTTACAATTTCAAATAATAAAATTATATTCACTCCAAAATCTAACCATGATACAATTAACATGCTAATTCAAACCATGTGAGAGGTTAATAAGCATGTCAAAGCATGATACAGTAAACATGCTAAATCAAACCATGATATAGTAAACATGATACAATCATCATGCTAATTCAAAGCATGATACAATCAAAACATGCATGCGAATCCCGTGAGAGGTTAAATATATAGTAAAAAAGCTAAACTAGGATTATAATAAATCAAGCATGATACAGTAAACATGCTAATTCTAAGACCTTCTATTTTCTCTTAGTTTTGATTAATATCAATTATAGTGCCTTTTGATGAGGAGGAGCATAGGTTGATGTCGATGAGCGCGGTGTTGGAATATTATCATTCTGGAAAGCTTCTCTCATCTTATCATTTACTTCCTCTTCACTTAAATGTAGATTTTATTGCATATACATGCTTTTCAAAATTGCCTCCATTGCTCCCATCTTTTGCGCCATGTCAGAAATTTTACCATCATATTGCCTTTTGACTAAAGAAATTTCTTCATTTTTTTCAACAATGATGGTGTGACAGTTCTTCCATAACATCTCACTCTACCGGGCTTTTCTTTTCCAAACAGTGATTGCAATGTTTGTGATTTAGCTTCAGTTGAATTTTTAATAGATTCTTGAAGTTTATCCTAATATATCAAACTATCAATTTTGAACAAACTTAAAAACTATATGTGCAATTAAAATGGATATTATAATTTAACTTACAATTGCAAATTGAGTTTCCTTATCCACTTGTTTTCCCCTGCGACTTTTTCGAGTTTCAATAAACATCTCAGCTTGAGTGACTTCTTGTCCATCCTTGTTTTCCTTCTACATTATTATTCATATATTAAAAAAAAAACTAATATTACTTAATAAGAGATTGAAAAACACATTATTCTATTGAGAATTGTTGAAATATTAGATTAGATTTGATTAAGTTTGATTAGATTTAATATTTAAATATAATCCAAGTTGTGTTAGCCCAAACCCAATTAGGGTTGTATATAAATAGTCATAGTTTGTATCATTATTTGTACAATTTAATAATACAAATCCTTATTTCATTATTCTCTCTCTATTCTCTCCTCACTAAAAGTGCCTCACGCACTAACAAATTGGTATCCAGAGCTTCCGGTTATTGTTCTTGATCAAGTTTTCAAGAACTTCACGTCAGAGATTGTGTTTCCAGGGCAAGTGAATCAACTGCTGCAAAGATGATTGGTGATAAGAGCATTCTGATTTCCCTTCCAATACTTGACAGCAAGAATTGGATCTGATGGAAAAAACAGATGCAATCCTTATTTGACTTGCATGATACCCTAGAAGTGGTTAACGGCGGCGTTCCTGTGTTGGCTGAAAATGCAACCGAAGAATAGAAAAAAAACCCACAACGAAGTCAAGAAGAAAGATTGCAAGGCTGCTTATTGCATTCAGACAGCGGTCGATGCTGCTAACTTCGACAGAATCTCTCATGCTGAAACGGCGAAGGAGGCATGGGATATTCTGGTGAAGTATTATGATGGAGGTGAGAAATTCAAGGTTGTCAAATTGCAAACCTTGCGTTGACAATATGAGTTGTTGTCGATGGGAGAAGACGAAAAAGTTGCAGAATATGTGTCGAAGGTTCAGAAAATCGTCCATCTCATGAAGGGTTGTGGCGAAACCATAACTGATAAGATGATAGTTGAGAAGGTAATGAGAATGTTGACCTCTCACTTTGATCACGTTATCGTAGCTATTCAAGAATCCAACAATCTTGAAACCCTAAAAGTGGAAATTTGGTTGGTTCGTTTGAGGCGCATGAGATGAGGATTGTCGAAAGAAAGGGAGTTCAGGATTTGATACAAGCACTGCAGGCTCACTCATGGAAAAGGAATGTTGGTTCCAACAAATCCAAAGGCAAAGTCGACAAGACTCAAGGAAAGAAGTCTTGGTCGAACCCTCACAAGAATCAGGTCGAAGATAGAGCTTCTGAATCCTCAAAAAAAGGAGGAAGAAACTATCCAAAGGAAAAAGAAGATAAGAAAGGTATGCAGTGTTATAACTGTGAAAAGTGGGGTCATTTGGCCAAACATTGTTGGTACAGGAAAGACAATGGATCGAAAAAAGGCAAGGACGAAGGAGCGAACCTTGCACACCAAGATTCAGATGATTCTGAAGGTGGTATGGTGGTTATGGCTGTAGTGGCAGATAACCATATCGAATCCAAGATCTAGTTCCTCGACTCAGGCTGCTCAAATCACATGATTGGTCGAAAGAAGTGGTTAGAAGATTTTGATGAGTCGAAGAAGAACAAGGTAAAACTTGTTGATAACAGTTCATTGCAAGCAGAAGGTACTGGCAACATAGTTTTTCAACTGAGTAATGGAGCGAAAGCTATGATCATAGATGTGTTCAATGTACCTAGAATAAAGTGCAACCTGTTAAGTGTTGGACAACTGGTCGAAAAAGGTTTCTCAATTGTCATGAAAGATGGAGTTTTGAAATTGTTCGACATCCAGAACAATTTGGTCTTGAAATCTCTGTCGTCGAAGAACAAGACATTTAAGACCATGATCAGTTCGACTGAAGTACAATGTCTAAAAACTGTTGTCGACCACAAGGATAGTTGGTTGTGGCATTTGAGGTTTGGACATTTGAACTTTCGATCACTCAATCAGCTGATTACTCAAGACATGGTATCTGGTATTCCAAGTCTTGAGATGCCTGACAAACTCTGTGAAGGTTGTTTAGTCGGAAAACAATCCAAAAATTCTTTCGTTTCGACTAGGGATGGCAATGGGCAGGGTATGGGTAGGGTACTATAGTACCCGTCCCCATACCCGCAGTTGAAAAAAATCCCCGTACCCGAGCTCATACCCGCTTGGGTATCAAAATTGGCACCCGTCCCCGTACCCTATAGGTATATAAGTGCCCGTACCCGTACCCGTTACCCGCATTTCTAATAAAAATAAATATATCAAGTATAAAATATCATAATATTTTAACTTTTTAAAAATATTAAAAAGTTTTTAAAAATTTGTATCGTTGAATTATGAAATAAATGATCACTTATATTAAATATGTAGTAGTTTAAAATTGATTTTTTTTTTATAAATTTTATAAACATTTATTTTTATATAATAATATAAATTAAAATATATAAATATATATTGTGCGGGTATGGGGCGGGCTGGGTACTAAGGTGCCCATCCCCGCACCCATCCCCGCTTATTTAAGTGGGTAATTACCCGAGCCCGTACCCGTACCCATTTTTGCGGGTTTTTACCCTACCCGTTGTGGGTAATTTTGTGGGTACCCACTGGGGATGGGCCAAATTGCCATCCCTAGTTTCGACTATGCCAATGAGATCATCCTGCATACTCGAACTTGTACATTCAGATGTGGTCCGTTCGAAGAACATACCATTGGTGGAAACAAATATTTTGTTTCATTTGTCGATGAGTTTAGTCGAAAGCTATGGATCTATGTGATCAAGAGAAATGATGAAGTATTTGAAATCTTTAAGAGATTCAAGATGCTTGTCGAAAACCAGAGTGAGAAGAGGATCAAAGATCTGCGAACCGATGGAGGAGGCGAATACACTTCGAAGATGTTTGAAAATTTCTGTACAGAACATGGTGTTGATCATGAGGTAACTGTTCCTTATACTCCTCAACATAATGGAATTGCTGAAAGAAGAAACAGAACCATATTGGATATGGTGAGATGTATGCTCAAGCAGAAGAATTTGTCAAAATCTTTATGGGGTGAAGCTGTTTCGATTGCAATTTATATCCTGAATATGTGCCCTACCAAGAAATTGAAGAACAAGGTTCCTGAAGAAGTGTGGAGTGGCAAACGACCATCAGTGAGTTATCTGAAGGTGTTTGGCTCTATGTGTTACAAGCATGCTCCTAATGCAAGAAGAAGGAAGCTTGATGATAAGAGTGAACCTATGATTCGGGTAGGATATCATAAGACTGGTGCATACAGGCCATTCAATCCAATTAATGAGAAGATTGTGTTGAGTCGAGATATTGTGATTGATGAAAATTTTGCCTAGGATTAGAATTCTAGTAATTCAATTAACAGCCATTGATGAGCTCTGATTTCGACGAAGAAACTGATGAAGTCGAAGTTGAAGGAATTGCTGATAATCTAGTCGAAGTCGAAGTATAAGTAGTTGCTGACATTCCCGACACAGAGGCTGTGGCTGAGACAAGCCAAAGACATCGGCAAAATATAGTTCCTCCAACAAGACTTCATGATTATGAAGTGACTGGTGATGATGAAGTCACACCAGATGGAGAATTAGTTCATTTTCCTTTACTTGCAGATGTTGAACCAATCAACCATAACGAAGCTTTAAAAATTCAACAGTGGAATTTAGCTATGGTCGAAGAGTTACAGGCAATCGAAAGAAACAACACATGGGAGTTAGTCGAATTTCCATCACATACAAAAGCTATCAAAGTAAAGTGGGTGTTTAAGTTGAAACACAATGTTGATGGGTCGATAGCAAGACATAAAGCAAGATTAGCAGCTCGAGGGTTTCTTCAAAGAGAAGCACTTGACTACTCTGAAGTATTTGCTCCAGTAGCAATACTAGAGACTGTTCGACTAGTGGTAGCATTGACATGTAACCAAGGTTGGTCGACATTTCACTTAGATGTGAAGTTCGCATTTCTGAATGGTTCGTTAGACGAAGAGGTCTATGTCACACATCCTCCTGGGTTTGTTATTCAGAAGGAAGCGAGTAAAGTATATAAGTTGCACAAAGCGCTCTATGGCCTCAAGCAGGCACCTAGGGCATGGAACAAGAAGATCGACTCATACTTAGTCGAATTGGGATTTGTCAAATGCAAGTCTGAGTATGGTGTTTATGTTCAGGTTATAGCAAAAAATATAACAATTATCTGCTTATATGTCGATGACTTGTTGGTAACTGGAAATAGCTTGAAGAACTTGTCGAAGTTCAAAGAGCTGATGATGAAGGAATTTGAAATGTCGGATCTGGGAAAATTATCTTATTTCTTAGGCATGGAATTTCAAATGCTGAAGCAAGGTATGGTGCTACATCAAAGGAAGTATGTCAAAGAGATACTCAAGATTTTCAAAATGGATGATTGATAAGTGTCATTTTGTAGTGTTTTTGTGTATACAGTTTTGCGACACTTATCGAGTTTTAGTGTAATTTCGGTGAATAATTCTCCAACTTTGTGCATAAATACATTAGTTAGTGTATACTTGTGTTTTTGATTCATTTATGTAACGATTAATAGTTTTCCATTCATTTTGTAGGTAATTAAGCATTGTTGGAGCAACGAGTAATAAAAGCTCTGGGATGTGCCATTTAAAGCAATAAAAGGGAGTTGTTGGAAATGAAGAAAATTTCAGGAAGTTCGCTTTGCGAGCTTGCCAGCGAATGTTCGCTTTGCGAATATCTGGCGAGTCTCCAGCGAATGCTCCCAAACTTGAGGCAGTAGGAAAAGGAATAAAAGTTCGCTTTGCGAACTCTCCAGCGAATATTCGCTTTGCGAATAAAAGTTCGCATTGCGAACTTCTGCAGAAAAGCAGAGTCGGTTTAATTATTCTGAGGCACTTAAGTGCCAATTTTTGGAGTTCGCTTTGCGAATAAAAATTCGCACTACGAACTTGACGGATTTTGAATTACTATTTAAGTCATTTCAGTCATTTTTTAGGTTATGGTTTTGGAGATTTTTGCTCCCAACTCCATCAAACTCATTTTTCAGTAGGATTAGCTTAGAAAACAACATTGAAGCTTTTGCACAAGGATGATTCGGGGTGGATTTCTCATCAATCGGCTCTGACAATCCACGAGATGTTTGGTTTATTTATTTTCTTCTTTGTGTATTTTCTTCTTTGTTGGGTTGTTGTATATGTATTTACTTTGATCTCGTGTATATTTATCGTCCATGGCGTTGTATAAAATCTGCTTTACAAATCTTTATCGGTGATTGTCCTTGATTTTTTGCTTTATGCTCGAGGTTTGGGTTGTGTTAGAGATAAACATCACAAACTTTGATTAGGGATGATTATCTGTTAGTTTCTGGATGCTAGAGATAGATTTAGAGCTAAAAATCTTTATGGGTGTCGAATCTTAATGCCTCCGTATCTCGAGTCGGGTGCGAGAGTGTCGACGAGGGTAACACGGTTGTTCTCTCAGCTCAGTGTGTCAGAGATGGACATTGTTGTAAGCGATGCTGGATGATATTGAGGAGTATTGTAGGTTGAGTATAACTGGTCGGTAAGTTTAAGTTTGTGAGGAGTGGATTATATGCATGCGGATAAGTTTCTTCTCTCTGAAGAATGAATTCTTTTTATGTTGATATTTACTTTTCTGCTTTTACTTTAACCATTTTTAAACCCAAACTCTTTAACACTTAAATTGTCGAACGACGGTTCAATATCACCGATCTCTATGGACACGATAAATTCCCGAAAAAATACTTCCAAATCTTTTTGTTGCTTGCCGCTTTACCGCCTCAACAAAATGGCGCCGTTGCCGGGGATTAATGTTTTTATTGGATCGCATTGCGATAGTTTCGATGTTTTGGAGCTTTGTACATAATTGTTTATATTGTATATATGCTTGTATAGATACTTGTTTTCCTTTTATTTTCCATTATGTTTGTTCAAATGTTGTATACATTTTGTTCCCCTAACGTTTGTTCAAGTGTTTGGTTATGACACTTGCTTTTGGTTTGCGCGGTGAGGCATCACCATGGCATGAAGGGAGAAAGTTACTAGCTAAGCACAGTAAAGGCGTCGAGCTTACGACGTAAAACAAACATGTTTTATCGTTTTTTTGTTTCGTTATTACTTTTTCATTTTAGCTTAGGTAGTGTGGTAAACTTTCATTAAATAAGTTGTACTCGGATTGTTCGTAAAATTCTCAAATCTTCACTTTACAACTTGTTTAATCCAACTTCACCCGGTCTTTTAGTTTTTTTATATTAATAATTCTTGTGTTTGTCAATAAGCTTTTTTCGAGTAGCTTGAGGAATTTAAGGTGATGTTCCAAGTTTGATCGTTTCAACTTGCGGATGTATGGTAATGATATTGTTAAGTTTTGTACACGTCCAAGGTATGCGTTTATCGCTTTCTAGACTTTAGCATATTCATGATACTTAGGCTTTTTACAAACTTTCATGCCATTCATTCTTTTGTATACTTGTTCTTGATATGAATCACTTTAGTTCCCACCCTTTTTGTGAGGTAGCTTTCCATTGTTCATATATGCGCGGAGTACCAACATTCTTGTTCTAACTGGATTTTATTATGCTTAATCTTTTGTTTGTGATGATTATATGAAAGCATGAAAATGATCAAGGCATTTTGTTTCATTTTGAGCACAACTACCTAGCCAAATAGTCAATTCACCCTGTGAGTGTGTGAGCATTTCTTAAACCCGTTTGTGCCTTTCTATTATTATCCATGTTGTTTGAACTTAATGCTTGTCTATGAGTATTGAATTCACTTTTTGTATGGATTTTGATTGATTGTTTTTTCTTGAACCCTCAACTTTGTGTTGTTGTATGAATTTTTACCTTGCCTTAGAAAGTAGGGAGTATTCACATGATGATGTGGTTGAATTCAAGTTGGAGAGAGAATGATTGTTTGCTCAGTGGTTGGTTTCTATGAGATTGAAAAAGAAAAGAAAAAGGAGAAAAATATGAAAAATAAAAAGAAAAGAAAAAGAAAAGAAAAGAAAAAAAAAAGAAAAAAAAGAAAAAGAAAATCCTTGTGAAAGGAAACAAAAAGAGTTCAAATAATTGTGCTAAATAAGTATTGTGTTTTGTGTAACACTTGAGATTTTGGAAGAAGTTGATTGGAATTTTATGTTTGAGTCTTTGTGAGTTGATCACTCCCTAAGGTTTAGGCCAGTTTTTGTTTCAATTACCTTTAGAAATTGCCCCTTGTTTGTTTACCCAACCATACTACAACCTTGAAAAGCCCTTTTGATTTTTGCCTTTGTATGTTCAATGTGAATTTTTGGATGATTGCATAATTTAGTCTTTTGTTTGCAAGATTGTTGTGTGAGTGAAAAGTACCTCATTTTGTGTTTTTCATCTACCGATGATTGTTTTTGCTAGGTGTGATTCACGTTTGAACTTGTGTTGTTTTAGGATGTTTGGCATGATTTTTTTATTTTGCATTTGTTTCGTGACTATGTTATCGTCGTATTTTAGTGGTAAGTATTTACTTTGTGTGTACCGTTTTTCATTTGAACCATACATTTGTTTTTGTTTTTTGAAACTTGTTGACTTGTGATTGCTTGCTTGTTACTTTTGTTTCTTTGAGTTGTTTGATTCTTGTTTAAGGACAAACAAGTTTAAGTTGGGGAGAGTTTGATAAGTGTCATTTTGTAGTGTTTTTGTGTATACCGTTTTATGACATTTATCGAGTTATAGTGTAATTTCAGAGAATAATTCTCCAACTTTATGTATAAATACATTAGTTAGTGTATACTTGTGTTTTTGATTCATTTATGTAACGATTAATAGTTTTCCATTCATTTTGTAGGTAATTAAGCATTGTTGGAGCAACGAGTAATAAAAGCTCCGGGATGCGCCATTTGAAGCAATAAAAGGGAGTTGTTGGAAATGAATAAAACTTCAGGAACTTCGCTTTGCGAGCTTGCCAGTGAATGTTCGCTTTGCGAATATCTGGCGAGTCTCCAGTGAATGCTCCCAGACTTGAGGCAGTATGAAAAGGAATAAAAGTTTGCTTTGCGAACTCTCCAGCGAATATTCGCTTTGCGAATAAATGTTCGCATTGCGAACTTTTGCAGAAAAGTAGAGTCGGTTTAACTATTCTGAGGCACTTAAGTGCCAAGTTTTGGAGTTCGCTTTGCGAATAAAAGTTCGCACTGCGAACTTGACGGATTTTAAAATACTATTTAAGTTATATCAGTCATTTTTTAGGTTATGGTTTTGGGGATTTTTGCTACCAACTCCATCAAACTCATTTTTCAGTAGGATTAGCTTAGAAAACAACATTGAAGCTTGCACACGGATGATCCGGGGTGGATTTCTCATCAAACGGCTCTGACAATCCGCGAGATGTTTGGTTTATTTCTTTTCTTCTTTATGTATTTTCTTCTTTGTTGGGTTGATGTATATGTATTTACTTTGATCTCATGTATATTTATCGCCCATGGCGTTGTATAAAAACTGCTTTACAAATCTTTATTGGTGGTTGTCCTTGATTTTTTGCTTTATGCTCGGGGTTTAGGTTGTGTTAGAGATAAACATCGCAAACTTTGATTAAGGATGATTATCTGTTAGTTTCTGGATGCTAGAGATAGATTTAGAGCTAGCAATCTTTATGGATGTCTAAGCTTAATGCCTCCGTATCTCGAGTCGGGTGCGAGAGTGTCGACGAGGGTAACACGGTTGTTCTCTCAGCTTAATGTGTCAGAGATGGACATTATTGTGAGCGATGTTGAATGATATTGAGGAGTATTGTAGGTTGAGTATAACTGGTCGGTAAGTTTAAGTTTGTGAGGAGTGGATTATATGCATGCCAAATAAGTTTCTTTTCTCTGAAGAATGAATTCTTTTTATGTTGATATTTACTTTTCTGCTTTTACTTTAACCAATTTTAAACCCAAACTCTTTAACACTTAAATTGTCGAACGACAAGTCAATATCACCGATCTCAGTGGACACGATAAATTCCCAGAAAAATACTTCCAAATCTTTTTGTTGCTTGCCGCTTTACCGTCTCAACAATGATTCGAATCCTGCATCCTCAGCCATCGAACCAAACTTGAAGTTGGAGAAGCATGGAGAGGAAGACAAAGTTAATGTAACTTTGTTCAAACAAATAATTGGATCTCTGAGATATGTGTGCAACAGTCGACCTGATATAGGTTTCGCAATCGGATTAGTGAGCAGATTCATGGGTGAACCAAAAGTGTCAGACATGAAAGCTGCAAGAAGAATTCTGAGATACTTAAAAGGAACAACAAATTTTGGAATTCTGTTTCGACGAGATTCTGAAGGCAAATGAGCTATAATTAATTGCTTTTCAGATGTTGTTTGGTGTGGAGGTAAGGAAGATCAAAGAAGTACAACTAGCTATTTCTTTCAAGTATTTGGTGCCCCAATCTCATGGTGTTCGAAGAAGCAACCTGTGGTGGCATTGTCATCGTGTGAAGCAGAATATATAGCAGGATCATATGCTGCATGTCAAGCAATTTGGATCAGATCAGTACTTGAAGAAATGGAGGTCGAAGTGAAGAAACCTCTTGTGTTGCAAATTGATAACAAGGCAGCCATAAATCTGGCGAAGAATCCAGTTCTGCATGGAAGGAGTAAGCATATCGAAGCCAGATTTCACTTCTTGAGGGAAAAGGTAAATCGAGGTGAACTTGAAGTTAGGCATTGCTCAAGTGAAGCACAGTTGGCCGACATTTTCACCAAAGGATTGAAGATCGATAAATTCCTGAATTTGAGAAAGAAATTAGGAATAGTTCAGATCGACTATGACTAGCGTAGGCTCGACAACTTGGATTATGGGGTGTGTTGAAATATTAGATTAGATTTGATTATATTTAATATTTAAATATAATCCAAGTTGTGTTAGCCCAAACCCAATTAAGGTTGTATATAAATAGTCCTAGTTTGTATCATTATTTGTACAATTCAATAATACAAATCCTTATTTCCTTATTCTCTCTCTATTCTCTCCTCACTAAAAGTGCCTCACGCACTAACAAGAATCACACACGAATATCATACCATTTTTGCACGAATTCTAGCCAAATTTATCGGTCCTACCCGATGCATAAACTTTTGCTTGCTCCTATTAACTGCATTCTTTTGGCTAATATCCTACAATACAAAAAACAAATTAAAATATAACAATGAAACAAACCATACTTGTGTTTTTCAGGAGGGATACTGGTACAAATTCCCAATTTAGTGATATTGGTACAATTCCCAATTTTGCAAACATTCCAAATAATTTTTCTTGTATTCAGATATGGGATATATAGAAAATTTTAAATTATGTAGCTATCTTGTATTCAAATATGTTCTCTATAAATTAGAAAATATGTAATCACATGAAGAGATACATACATTGTTTTGAATATGTAAACTAACTTTAAAATTTTAAAATTAAATGGACAATATTGGTGAATTCTTTAAAATTAACTTTAAAATTATCTTTTTGAATATGTAAACTAACTTTAAAATTAAATGGACAACATTGGTGAATTCTTTCATGTTTCTTCACCAACTACACCAAAGTTATGAGTTGGATATACCATTACAGTCGCATCTCTTGTGATGGCACTCAACAAACATCTTTTATGTAAGATTTAATCAAACTCCAGCTTTTGTGTAAGATTTAAACATCTTAAATCTTATAAATTTAAACATCTTTCTATCTGTCTAATGAAGAAGATATGAGATACTGATTCATTTTCTCTACCGTCACTCACACACTTCACTGAGTTTTGACTAAGAGTTTATATTCTATACAAATTATCTTTTGTAGAAATTTTATTCTATAATATTTTCCACAACATTAATGAAACTTTTGATGGAATTGCTCCATGTCATGCCTTTATCAGATTGTTGTCTACTTATTTTCAATTTTATTTCCTATTTTCAATTCTATTTCCTATTTTCAACTCTATTTCCTGCTTATTTTCAACATTATTACTAATGTGTCTACTTTTCTTATTTTCAATTCTATTTCCATTAAACATTCAATTTAGATGGAAAATCCCTAACTTTCATTACATATTTTGTAATTAGGTTCTAATTACATTTCTATTGAAAATGAAAACAAAGATGTAGCTTGAACAAAATTTACATATCTGAGTATTTTCAGGAAGAATGAGACTCACCTTTGAAGAAAAATACAACATGGTGGTTTGAAGAAAAAAATGAAGGTACTCAAAACGAAGAAGTAAATGAAAAAGAAGAAGAACAAAGGAGTGTGGTGGTTGGAGGTCTTCATGAGGAAGATTATGAACATGAGAATCAGAATGAAAAACTTACTCTTGAGAGGTAATGCAAGAGATGATGCAACGGGAGCGGTGAGAGGCGCGCAGTGGCGGCACAAGGTGGTCGGGGTTAGAGAGTGGATGAGTGGGTTGCAGAGAAATCGTAGTGGAAAGTGAGAGAGGAAACGACGCTTCTGTAGTCTTTGTAGATAGAAAGAAAAAATAGTTAGGGTTCCAAGTTATTGATTTGAGAAAGTCTTATAAACATAAAAAGATTAAATATATATTTATTTGAGGTTCAAAGTATTACACTAAAACAAGTGCGGTGTAGTGGCAACGAAAGTTATTATTCAAGGGAAGAACCTGGGTTCAATTCCCAGGTTTTACATTTTGATAAAACTGTAGCCTAAAGTAAATAAGGGACGATCTTGTTGTATAGAAACTCATCAACGCGTATAAAACCGCAGTCTATTATACCTTTAAAGAACGATTTTCTAGCCGTTGTCTATTCTTCTGTTGCCTAAAGTAAAAAATGTTGTAGTGAATCCACTCTTTGCTTAAAAGCTTAGGAGTGATTATAACTCAAAAAAAAGTCTAATTCAAGTACCTAAGGAGTACATGAATGACTCACAAATGCACAAACAAAAATAGTCAAACTCAAATGTCAAACGACATAAGAGAGGATCACAAAGAACAAATAACAAAAAGAACAAATTCTCTAAACCTAATACTCTTTCTTTCAACACACGACTTCTATATTTACATTAGGTTTAGAACTCCTCTTTAAATTGCCTTCAGATCAGTATGGGCTTGGGTTCTTCCATAAAATAAAACGCAAATCACAAAATAACAACTTCAAATCTTCTGCAAGATCTTTTGCACATAAATAGGAACTGAATTGAAAGTTTCCTAAAAAGTCTCCAAGATCCTTTTTATGAAAAATATGCAAATCTGTCAAAAAAAGAAGTTCCTAAAATATCCTTCTTTGTATTGCGACACTGTGTGAATTAAAATACAATCAAATCTCACACTTTAAATACCAAATCGTCCCAGCCCTAATCTTTTGGTTTAACATGTCCTACCACATATCCCAACATCATGCTGAACATGCTGTCTGACTGACTTGTCAAGACACCTGCCTCAACATCTTGCTGTGAACTTGTTTTAACAAAATTGCTGCCAAACTAAAACCACAGAACTTACGAATCCAATTTATTCAAGTATTTATGTCTATAAAAAACAAATGGTAAGAAATAATATACAAATAACTTCATTCATTTTTGTTTATATAATGTTCCATTATAAATTATTGTTAATTTGCATTTAAGATACATTAAATGAAAATAAAAAATAATAATTTTTTAAGAAAAACAAAGTCATAATCTATAAATTATTGTTAATTTTTATTTAAGATACATTAAATGGAAATAAAAAATAATGATTTTTAAGAAAAACAAAACCATAATCTGTATTAAATTTGAAATCTATGTTACTATTATTTGGTGTTTTTATACCATTTACCATATTGATAAATTTAAGTACTCCTTAAAAAATTTATCATTATTTATTTTACTAATAACGGATACATTTGTATTTTAAAAATACAAAAATAAATAAATTATGGGCCAAATTTTGTCATTGACAAATATTTAAAAAAATACTAAAAATATTTGTTTTTAAAAAATAAATATAAAACAAAATTATTACGCGTAAAGAAAAAGTGAAACGTCTATTTTTACTATGCAACTGTAACATCCACCAAATAATATTTATAATTTAGAGAAATCATAAAATTTTAATTAAAATATAAGTAAAAGTGTAGGTCATTGAACAAAATAATATTTACTTACGGAAAAAAATAAATTGTTGATTCAAATATTTTTATATAGATTTAAATATATAAGTAATGTCAAAACAAAATTAATATTTAAATACGGAAAAAATACATTGTTGATTAATTAATTTATATGTATATAAAAAAAATTATTGTTATAAACAGAAACAACTCTAATCTTTCCAAATATTAAATAATATAAATTTATCGATCATTTTTTCAAATATGTTAAAAGATTAATGGAAAAAATACTATTGTTATAAACGAGAACAACTTTATTAAAACACAAAAATAAAATAATTATAATGGGAACATGAAATTACTGATCAAAATATTGAATGATAATGGGAAAAAATTTACTATTGGATCTAATATTTTTTTTTAAATAATGTCAAAACAAAAATAATAATTATATAAAAAATAATATATTGTTGATTCAAATATTTTTATATATGGAATTAAAGATAGACACTAATTTATTATATCTTTTAAAATAATAATTTTTTTAGTTGAACATTTTAACTTTTTGTAATACTATCATTTTTATTATATTTTAAAAAAAATACGCGTATCATATCAGTAACCGTGCGAACGCACAGTATTCCCCTACTTAATCTTAATCTTATAAGTTTTAATAAATCTACTTGGTAAGGCATATTGAAGTAAATCACACTAGACCTCAAAGATTAATTGCTTGTCAAGAAACAAAGTACAAATCTCACACTATACACTGACCCGCCACCTAGTGTATGAGACACTAGTCCTACCAATAAATGAGTATGTCTTGTAAGGTTCTGTCTAGACTGATTCTTTTGTAAACTTATAATGCCTACTTGAGTTGTAGGCCACGACCAAAAATAAGATAAATACAAGACTGTCTCTATCTAAGCTATGAGTGACAATTCAGAAACTCATAAGTTCATTCTTTTGTTTGTATACACTCCCCCAAAAAAATATTTTGTTTGTATATGCAAATTGCTATACATGATACAAGATGCTTTAACTACTAAATTTCAGATTATGCAAATTACTATACCTGATGCATATCATGAAATTTTACAAGTTTGGTATTGTTTTTGTTCCATAATAGAACTTTAGGACCAATGTCGACAATACCCAGTCGTCTGGGTTAATGTATCTATGTCATTTGGTCGAGTGATTTTTGTCTTCCTTCTTTCATTGATCTCTTCTTCTTTTATAGAGCAATAGAGGATGAGCTAGCATATAGATTATGGACCGAACACTATTGGTTGACTAGAAGAACTCGGCCAGCATGAGATTTAATATGACTAGGGTCAATAAATCTTCTATGATGGTAGATATCTAAGTATGAGATTTATAAAAGTGGAGCGAATAAGAGAATAATTTTATTTTCATTTTGAGATTATGACTATTAAAGATTAGTTTGTTTTAATTTTTTAAAATGATTTTTATAGCGTTATAGAATTTTGTTTAAAAAAACTACAATAATTTTGTTAATAAAAATTTTAAATGAAAATTTAGTTTGAATAGTTGTTTTTAAAATGTTATTTTAAAAATTTCATCTTTTTATTAAAATCTTTTTTAGATATAAAATTTCAAAAAATTACTTAATTTTAAAACTATTTTAAATAGTTTTTCATAAAAATCACTTTTAAAATATATTTTTTATAAAAATATACAATTTTGATTATATTTTAATCTTCAATTATCTATATTTATATTATAGAATATCAAAACTATTTTTTCAATTTATAAACAAGAATTTAAATTTTTTATTTAATATTTTGGAAAACATTTTTACAAAAATCATTTTAAAAAATATAAAGAAAAAATATATTTTTTTAAAGTTAAAACAAATAAACTCTAAAACTCACATGAAAAATCAATTCATCTCAATAATTTGAACTCAATATGTCTTGATAGTTCAAATCAAATGAATTCAATTTCTTTGTTTTTTTGGTAACATAAAGTTTAAAGTTTAGATGAGTTGGACTCAGGAGATTCATCAGGATCATGAAAGATTTTAAGGTTCAAAAAACGCTTATAGAGGTATTTACAAATCATTCACTAAGAATATTTTCACATCGATAATGAGAGTCAAACCCAAAAACTATTTGTATATGAGTCAACTCTTTGCCAACTGAGCCAATCTTTCTTGACCAAATGAAATCAATTTACTTTTCAAAAAATGTTTCTCTAACTAAAGAAAAAAAGATGAGTGATATGAACACTCTTATTTGAACACTTTATGTAAAATTTATTTATTTATTAGATAAAATACGTGTGAGTCTCTCACTTTAGAAATAGATTTTGCATTTTTGTATTATTTTATTTAATAAAAAAATGAATATTATAGAAAAGAGAGTGTTGCTAACATTTTTTAAATAAAAATTAATGTATAAGAAAAAAATATTTTTAAATGTGAAATTTGAATAGTGAATTTAAAGAGAAATAATTTAATGAGATTTTAGGTATTGAATTTAAATCTAGAGTAATAATATGACAATTAAAATAATTGTATCTTTATTATATTCATTAAAGTTATATGCAATACTTTTGTTTAGGAGAGGGATTGGCTACTTTGATTTTGGTGATTTTGATGCCTTTCACTCTATCTCTCTCTTGACCACCATTCTCTTTTATTCATTCATCTTCAAATATATATTAAAAGTAGGGGTGGACAAATCTAAACCGACCGATTGAAACTGATCGATCTATTGTTTTTTTGTGCAAATGGGTCGTGTCTGGTCGGGTGTCGGGTTGATTCAGTTGCTTAATTTAGATAATGTAGGGTTATTTCAGTCGGACTCAGATACTTATTTTGAACCCGACGAAAACCGAAACCGACCGAACTTAATTAATATATATTTTATTTATTTTTATTACTATATGACTGACTTAATATATAAATGAGATTTATAATGTTTGAGGATATTATCATTTTTATAATTTAATGATAGTATTGTGTACTCTAAAAAATACAAGACATATAATATAAAATTTTGAGTATTATTTAAGTTATGGTTTAAAGTATAATAATGATCAAAATTAATGTCAAATAATATTGAAAATATTATTCCATAATAATATTTTTTCTTTTAATAATTAAAAAAATTGTTCTGGTCTAAAAATTTGTTATTTTTTATAATAAATTTAAAAAATAGTCATTTTTATAGAATTGTTTTAATAAATATTAAACCGACTCGACTTAATCGACAAACTGACTTAACCGAATCCGACGAAAACCGAAATTTAATCGATTTAAATTGAATTATAAAACTAAAACCATGATTTGCATTGAATTTAAATTTTGAATCCGAAACCGACCGAATCCGATTATCCACCTCTAATTAAAGGTATGAAAGTCATAAATAATAAAGTAGCAAATCCATTCTCTTTTGTTTTGTGTTCCTCAAAGGTCAAATAAAACCCGATCCAACTAAACGGTCTAATTTAACTAAAGCACTCAATTAATTGACGTACAACCTATGTTTTTGAGCATCACAATGGAACATGACATGTTATCATCTCTATCAAATCACCCAAGACGATTGCTCAATGACATTTTAATTATGTTTCTAAAATATTTTTGAATTTTAAGTAGTTTGATCTTTATTTAATACATTTTTTTTTTATATTTGTTTTTATATATTTCATGTGAAAGAGAATTAAACAAGAAAAATTGGAGTTAAACTGAAGTAAAATATACAGAGACCGCACAAAGAGGATGTTTCTGATACTAAAAATCAGATCCCATCACTATCTCCAGTACTAGTTAATACTTATTGCAAATCAATATTAAAATTATATCTTAATATCTTTGTGATATTTTCAATGGATGTGATATTTTAAATGACAATTGTTTCAATTTAAAATAATATATGTAACTCAAAATATAATCAAAAATTTATATTGTATTCAATGTCATTTCGAACATATTTATTCTTAATCCCAAATCAATTATGTTTTATGTAAAAATAAAATACCTTAAAAGTACTTTTAATCCTCTTATTTTTTTAGGCTTTGAGTTTTTTTTTTATATTCTATTTTAAATTATGTCTTTTAATCCTTCTATTTAATTTTTTCTATTCCCTTTAATTTTGTGTATATGACGCCTCATTTTGTAATGTGGCTCAAACATAACATTGTCTACATGACATCATGTCATGCATTTTCTAGCACATAACATTTTTTAAAATAAAAATTAATTTTATAATATTATTTATTATAATTAATAATTAATGAATTAAGTTAAATGTTAGTTTTATGTTTTTAGGATTAACAACAATTTTGTAAAGCATGGTCTAACTTGTTGGTCTGTCAACATTGAAGACAGATGTTCAGACAGATGCTCTGTGACATTCTGTACCAGAACATTAGTGCAGACTGTAGTCTTATTCTTGACAGTTTTGATTTGATTCTGTGAGATTTCTTTTGGATATATCTCACTTATTTTCGTAGGTCAAGAATATTTAATCTGGAACATTTGATTAAATCTCCAACTGTTTTCTTAAATTTGTTGATATAATTTAGGAATCTTGATGATTTGTTCCAAGATATAAGGAGATTTTTCTGCATAATTGATGCAGCCCTCAGCGTGTGGATCAAACAATATATGGATGAAGATTTTGAATCCCATGGAGTGATGAGGAGTATTTAAAGAGCAATATAAACCTAATATGTTCACGGCTTTCACTTTTGTAAAAATAAGGGGAGGTTTTAAAGTCTTTAGTGTGACTTTGTATGTCACTCGTGTATCTTTTGATACATTGAGGTAAATTGATTGTATGTTGTTCATTGTTCACTCTTAAGCTTCTAAGCACGAGTGTATTGTTCTTAGTTAAAGCTTTTAAGCAAAACTATGTATTGTACTTGGAAGGGTTAGTACTTCTATTTTGGGTTGTTGTTGAATTGTCACTGGTTTGTGACTGATAGGAAGTGAGAGGGGGGTCTCATATCTAGAGGGTTTCTAGGTAGAAGTTGCACAACATAGTGATTAGGCGAGAAGTTGTAAACGAGAAAGTTTAGCTTTGAACTAATGATATCATAGTGAATTTCCTTCCTAGTTTGGATGCCCCCAGATGTAGGTGATATTGCACCGAACTGGGTTACCAATTGACTGTGTTATTTATCTTTATACAATTCATTTTCAGTTTGATTTATTTGTTCTGTCAGACAGAAGATGTTGTAACATCTGTCTTGACATTATGTTCTGATGTGAGGACATCAGTATTAACAAGTGTTAGAGTGCCAGAATTTCATTAAATATTAAATTACAGTTGTGGTTTCCTTATTATGATTTATTCACAAAATTAATTACTTATTTTATTTTTAAACAATTTCAATTCTCCTTTCTCATTTTTGGTTAAAAGAGTATTGATGTGTAAATTTTTTAATAGTTGACACATATGAACTTAAAAATGCATGTGAACAAGTTTGTTTTGAAAATGCATATGTTATAGATTCATAATTTCATTTAGTTACAATTTGCCAGTAAGAGAGAAGTATAGACTAATAATTCATTTCAAACCACACATTACTTTGACATCCACACTTAAGGAAGCATCACAAAAACACAATAATGTTTTTCAAAAGTGCATGTGAACGAGTTTGTTTTGCATGAGGGATTAAAATAAAGAGGAGAAAAATCATTTAAGGCTTTAAACCTTAATATTTAATCGTCTTAACTTAACAAGATATACGAAAAGATTACCAGTAGAGACTAATGATATAGTAATAGTCAACTACTCTACAATTATTAAAGTATTGAAAAGAGAGATTAGGTGAAGGAAAAAGCAAGCAACGCCTAGGGATGTCAATTTGTATCCGTTAACGGAAATCGATGTGAGGATTATTTGTTTAGAGCTTTGAAATTGTGGATTTTATTCCTCGCGGGGACGGGGATGGAGGGAAAAGTTCCCCCAATGACACTTAGGGGCGGGGATTGGAGAAGTACCCCCCGCCCCGCGGACGCCCCGACCCCGATCATAATATTTAACTTTATATTATATAATATATAATTATATAATTTGACATGTTTATTTTATAAAAAATTAATTAATATATTAGGAAATGAAGAGTCATAAAGTGGACTTTTTTTTTGTTTTATTGTATAATGTATTGGTTCACCATTGAAGTACCTCAACCTAGAAAAGTGCACTCAATACATACAATGTATACACCATTTCCCCTTCTTCTTTTCTCAATTCTCTCTGTCTCCTCCATTTCTCATCTCCTCTATTCTCATCATCACCATCAAAACAACCACTATCATTTGTTCATTGTGCTTATGGTAATTACTCTTTAACTTTAATATACTTTAATTATCAAGCTGATTTTTGTTCAATTAATAAATTAGTGGTTATGTTTTTGTAATTGTAAGTGTTTTTTCATTTGTTTATTATTGATGCAAGATGTGTTTTTATTTATTAAAAAATGCAAAATATATATTTTAAAAAGGGAAAAAAAACTAAACACTAGTGTCATAGTTTTGATAAAAAATATATAATTTTTTTTTATGATTTGATCTCTGTGGATCTCTGATTTTCTGTGGGGATGGAGATGAGGAAAAATATTCCCCCATGGCGGGGATCGGGGACGGGGATGGGGAAAATATTGGGGGCGGGGCGGGGAGCGGAGAAGCATCCTCCACGTATTCCTTGCCCCGTTGACATCCCTAGGACGCCTACTATGAGATAAGGTGAACAAAACTTTGTTGTGTGATTGTGTCAAATACTAAGTGCAAACACATGTATTCTTCTATATATTTGTTAATTATGACTTAATTCATCTCACATTCCTTCTCCTTATTGAGAAATCTACTCTAAGATAAGATATGATGCCTTTTTATTTTGAAATTATAAAATTAATTTGTTGAAGTCCAAACCAGACTCAATCATATTACTTCAATTTGATAATTGATGCCAAACACTATGTTTCCCTTTTGATGCCAAACGAGTATGTTTCAAAAATGCATGTTGTAGTTGTTGCATTAAATTATTTTGCTTATATATTATTTATTTATAAATAATATTACAAATGTAGACTCCAATATCCAAACCTCTCATGCACCATTTTTCCATAAGTGTCATTTTAAGCTTATTTTTTAGAAACATTTGTGTTTTGGTCATGTTTTCCTTTACTGCAGATGTCAAAGTAATGTATTATTGGAATGAATTATGATTTTGCACTTTCTTTTCACTGGCAAATTATAACACGATGAAATTTAGTATGTAATAGATGCATTTTCAAAACAAACTAGTTCACATGCATTTTCAAGCTCATATATTTTTGACATATGCGATTAAACAGTATGAACAATGACCAAATGATAAAGGCTTAAGCCAATTTAAGGAGAGTGTGACTTTGAACCCCATTAAATGCAGAAGGTACTCAACCTAGAAATTGCGTTCAATCTAGAAGGTGTTTGGTATAAAAAATGTGTCCTGTTCAAAATGTGCTCGATATAGAAAGTGTGCCTATCCTAAAAGGTGCTCGATCCAGTGCACGTTCCAGAAGGTGGTCGGCCCTGAAAGTGTACTTATTCTAAAAGGTGCTCGACCCAGAAAGTGTGTTCATTTTAGAAAGTGTTCGACTCAGAAAGTGTACTTAACTCAAAAAGTGTATTTAGCTCAAAAAGTGCACTTAGCTAAAAAATGACGCTCAACCTATAAGGTAGGTCAACCCAATCAATATCTACTAAGATCGTTGTTGGCTATTAGATAACAAAGACCTATTGAATTCCTTGACATTTGTAGCAAATAGAAAATTTCAGGTTCTTCTAAACCCTAAAACCTCATCATAAAAGTCTCACAAAGGCTTTAGATTCAAATACACACTCTTAAAACCTACAAATATTGTCTATCTATGATAGTTAATGACTTAAGTATCAGAGCATTTGTAAGTACCACCCTCAATGCCAGATCAAAACATTAGTCTTATTGAAGTCCACCGTGATGTTCCGATTGACACATCCATAAAGCTACCGTCTAACCCAAATTTCATATTGAAATACGATAAAATAGTAAATTGATTGAATCAACATAATTATCATTATTAATATAACTAACTATCAACCACATTTCTCAAATCTAACTTAGTAACTCCTATCTCTATTAGAACTATAAACCCTAAAATTCCCAATTTTTTATGAAGCCTTCCTTTTTCATTAATCATACTCTAAACTAAGTCTTAGCTTTAACAAAAGTTATCCATCACTGTACTTCCAATCAACCTTTTCCAAATTCGCAGTCTGTAAGAGTTAAGAAAGTACAAGAGATTATGATTCAGATTTCATAATTTAGGGGTTACGACACGTTTTTTGTTTCCATAAACCCTAGTCGCCTTCACTTCCTTCACCAAACTCGAACTCGTTTTCCTTAACTAATCTCTATTAGAACCATGAGTTCAGGGTCCTCGCAGCGCATGTTCCAGCTCAAGCTCGACCCTTTAACCGGTAACTCTGAATGGGTCATCATCGAGGAAGACAGCGACGAACAAACCTTCCACCAACCTCTTCTCGCCACGACGTCGTACTTGGACATGCTCAACGATTCCACCAGAAACACTGCATTTCGCCAAGCCATTGAAAAAACCATCACCAAACCTTGCCACGTACTCGATATAGGGTACTCTCATTCTCTCAAAATTTGATTTTAGTCGCTTCAGTTTTCTTATAATGTGATTGCTATCTTTAACTGTGTGCAGTGCTGGAACTGGGTTGCTTTCGATGATGGCTTCGCGAGCTATGGGCGGGAAAGGAACGGTAACAGCATGTGAGTCCTATCTTCCTATGGTGAAGTTGATGAAGAAGGTTATGCGGGTTAATGGGATTGAAGGAAGAATCAAAGTTATCAACAAGCGTTCTGATGAACTCACTGTTGGTCTTGATATATCTTCACGTGCTGATGTTCTTGTAAGTCTCATCGCACTCGTACAACTTGTGTTTTAGCACTAGGACTAGCACTTTTTCAACTCTCACTTATTTGATTGTTAAGTTCTGTTTAGAAAAAAACAACTCAACTAAGCGATTTTAGCATAAGCACTCATCATATAAGTGTTTATGTATATAGCTATTTTTAGAACAAAAGATAAAATGAAATCTAATCTTTTTCATAAGCTATCATAGATGACTTAGGAAATGAGCTGAAATCAACTTCAGGACATGTCATAAGTTGTTTCAGTAAACCCTCTCAAAATGTCTCAGTGTCTGATAAGTGCTTATGCTAGTAGATATGTTCATATAAGCCAATCCAACCAGACCCTAAATATACTAGCAAAGATTAATGTAAGATTGCATGGATGTGACTATGTGAGGGTAAAATGAAGGTAACAGAAGTGTCAAATTCGATCTTGTGGCATGCGTTGAAGACTTTTTTTTTAAATAGGTAGATAGATAGACTGATAAATTTATGATTACGAGAGCCTAAGTTAGAGCTAATTTCTTCCATCTCATAAGGTGTTGCTCTTTGAAGCAGTCCCTACATTGTTTACTTAGGAAACTAAATGTCATTATTGCAGGTGAGCGAGATATTAGATTCAGAATTGTTGGGGGAGGGGCTTATACCAACCCTACAACATGCACATGACAATTTGTTGGTGGAAAACCCTCTGACTGTACCTTATCGAGCAACTACATATGGACAGGTTAACATGAATATCCTTTTCACTGTATTATTCCTCTTTTGAGTTTATCAGAAGTTTCTGCTTCTTACCCCAATACCCATTTCAGATAGTTGAAAGCACGTACTTATGGCGATTGCATGATTTGAATAGCAATGAGGCTGGTTCATATGACGGCGTTCGACTTGCCCCTCCTGGACTTGAAAGCGTTTTAAGTGTAAAACGTCAGCAATATGCCATGCATTGTGATTCAATAGGAGAAGAACTGAAACCGGTGTGTTTGAAAAGAATTCTGTAACTCACTTCATTAAAGTTTTATAAGTAACTTTCCTATTTAAATGAAGATCCATCCAGCTTTCAGAACCCTTCAAAATTTTTGAATTTGATTTTTGGAAACGGCCAGAGAGTTGTGGAGAAACTGAGCTGAGCATAAAGGCAACTGTTGATGGCAAAGTTCATGCTGTTGTCTCTTGGTAATCATATATGCGTTTTAATACTACTTTCAGAGCATTTATTCCCTTTCAGTTTACAGCATTCCTTATATCCTTCAGGTGGGAACTTCAGCTTGATCGTGAAGGGACGATTTATTATTCCACTACTCCCGGGTGGATAAGATCCACATCAGCTACAAGTGAGATTTTGTTTGATATAATTTGTTGGTTAGGTTGTGTTGACTTGACTGTAAAACTAATGCATTCCATTACTGTGATTTCCCTGTTACATGAATATGAATAATATAAAAGTATATCAGCATGTTTTATTTATAATTATAGTTGGTAATGTTTTAGAACCTTCATTGTTGACACTGCATTTCAACTTTCCTGCTTCTCCAGGTCCTGTTGATTGGTGTGACCACTGGAAACAGTGTGTTTGGTTTGTTCCAGGAAGCGGTATATCAATATTCAGAGGGGAAGAAGTTCATTTACATGCTACTCATAATGATACCAGTATCTCATATAATTTAGATACCCAAGTGTCAAGATCTGAGGTTTTGCATCATGGATTAACGCCTGAAGATTTTCAGCTTGTACTTCCACCAGAAAGAGCTGCAATCTATGGAGACAAGGGATGGAGGCTTTCAATGTTGAAAGCATTAGAGAATGTGGTAAGCTATTCATCCCTCCACCTCATGACATAGGATATGATCTTTCACCTGTATAAGGAATAATTTGTAAACAAAAACACCTGTTTGCTCTTCCTCTTATTCAACATATTCTATTTGATTAAAATAACTTTCAATTTTTACAGTTGCAGGGAAGAAGTCGCTCATTATGCTTGGTAGCAGACGATAGTGTGTATTTACCTCTTCTCGTGGCAAAGCTTTCAGAAGCACAACATGTAATATCATCTTTTCCGGGGCTGAAGGAAAGGGGACTCCAATATTTGAAAGCTGCTGTCTGTGCAAATAATCTGTCACCTAATTGCATAACAGTGGTTGAAAAAGGGGTGAAAAAGTTAACCATGCATGATACAAACCAGAAAAAGGTTGAACTTACGTAATTCCACTTGCTTGGCATGACTTTGTATATATATGCATTTTAATTTCAAGCGCTGTTAGAATTAGAAATTTATCTTAGATAACTTCATTCATGCCTATGAAGCATACATGAAATATTTAAATGACGTTTCTCATAAACAAAAAGGCCCATGATTAATCTAGCAAGCGGAGTGTTTCTTTGATATGTTTTTTATGAAACATGATTGCATATGAAATAATAATATAAGTTTTCTTTTCTAATGCATTATCCGGCTATTTTAGGCAAATTTGATTGTGTTTCTTGCTAGTAATAAACGATGTGTAGATTAGATAATTATTTTTGTTATTTATTTATGTTTATTGGTTTTGTTTTAGTTTTTATTATTTTGAATTATTTATTTTTATTTACTACTTTGGGATTTTAGTCTATAGTAGATTATCTTATTCCGGCTTAAAATAGGAATTACTTATTAGTGTGTTTAACTTCGGTTGTATAAAGAGACTTTCAACGTAAACATCCGAGATGCTTTTGGTTTTGAATTTCTTTCATGCAAAGAGTGTTTCATATTTGAGTCAGGGAGCACTTTGCCTAAAGGAGTACTCTTTGGCCATCCTATCTATGTCAAAACTTTTCCTATTTATTTAATGACACTGTACTGAGATTTAAGATTGTATTAGCTGCATTTTAAGAACGTATCATGTTCAATTGTTTGTTGAATGTAGTAGTAGTAAATAATATGTAAGTTGTATGTGTGACAGCAATTCCTTTTCATTAAATTTTTAGGCTATTTTTCCTTCTTTGAATTGCTATGATTTCTGAATATCTATGTTTATATGGTTGATCTGTAGGTTGACCTGTTAATAGCAGAACCTTTCTATTTTGGACAAGATGGCATGCTTCCGTGGCAGAATCTGCGGTTTTGGTATATTTCATTAGCTACTGTTGTAATCATTAACTTGATTTGCTACATCATATATGCCATGCTTTAATCAGTCTAAAGTATTCATAGTGTGTTTTATTTTGGGCGCTACTCCACATTTTGTTGCTTGCCTTTACTCAATTTTTTTTAGGAAGGATCGTACAACACTCAATTATATCCTCTCCGAAGATGCTATAATAGTTCCCAATAAAGGAATTTTGAGGGCTTGTGCCATCAATCTTCCTGTAAGTTAAAAAATCCATAAACTGTAGATTGATAATAAATTTTGGGAAAGCATTTACTTTTGGCTATACTATGGATTAAGAGAACATTATTGTACATGTGGATTGATGGGACAAACAATTTGCAGGATCTCTGGAAAAGTCGTCGCTGCTTGAGTAAGATAGAAGGTTTTGACCATTCTGGGGTAAACGCTACATTAGGAGCGTGCGGTCATTTACCTGAATTGGAAGAGGGTCCCTGTCTACCTTTTTTCCTTTGGCAGTGTGGAGAATGTGATGTAATTAATCTACTTAGAAATTTGTGTGTTTGTAATAAGCTGACAATAGTGCGCCACCATCAATGAACTCTTATTGTGTATAACGTTTCAGGTGCTTAGTGAAACATTTGATGTGATGGAGTTTGATTTCACAAAGCAAATAGGCCAATGTCAAGGAAAATCCCAGGTAAACTTTGACTTCATTTGCATGTTTAGCAGGTTTGGTACCTAGCATCATAATCGTAAAGGACTATGGTATCAAATGTCTATTTACTCCACATATTGTTTCTGTGTAGCTTATTAGCTGAATTAATTTTTTAATTAGCTATCTGAGGGCAGCACCACAATGAAAAACTTGACCTAACTATTATACAATTATAAACCGAAGGGATCTGTTAGAATATTTAATTAGGATTTATGAGTTAGGAACAGTTAGAGAAATTAGGTAGTCATAAGGGATGTCAGTTAGATAAATAAGTACAATAAGAAGTATTTATTTTAGCTAACAGAAGTGTTGATAACTTTATACCATACCACAGGATCATTCAATTTTTTGGTGTAATAAATGTGTAATGCTCAATGTTACAAATGTTGCAGGTTAAATTCACGAAGACTGGAGTATGTCATGGGTTTGTGTTGTGGATTGACTGGGTGATGGATTCGCAGAGTTCTGTTGTCATATCAACTGGTCCAGGTCACTCTCGGTTCCCTTTATAACTTTAAGGTGTATCGTATTGCGTAGACACATAAAAGCTGGACACTGTATCTGACATTCTCTAAAATACAACTCCGATATGTTGTGTTGAAACCAAATTGAGTGACAATAATGTAAAAATCGGAAACCATATATACACAGTGCTGATGTCAAATTTTGTGTTTGTGAAGCATTTATGTAATTTTACCGGCCCTTTGATGCCTCATCGCCGATTCAAACATGCAGTGGTACAATATAATGAGCTATTGCTTGTTCTTTCCATTTTGTGACTGCAGATAAAAGATACTGGAAACAGGGAATAAAGCTTCTCGCAACACCTAGAACTGTAGGACCCCAAGAATCGACAAATCTCCAAGCATGCTGTTCTGCAGCTCTTGAAGCATTTTTTGATCCATCAAATGGGGAACTCAAAATTATACTTGATTTTTTATGATACTTTTATATAGAAAAGTGTCCATCTTGCCTCCAAACTACATATGTATGGTTCCATTTTGAAGATGGCAAAATTATTTATTGAAGTGTAGAATTGAATGTGATTTGGATTTTTCTTATAAGTTCTAATTGTAAGTCAGAATTTGGAGTTTTTGTGTTTTTTTATATGTAATGGACTTTTTTCTTTTACAATTGTTTTTTAAATTTAAATTTGTTCAATCTAATTTTACATACATATAACAAAACATTAATTATTTTGGGTCGAATAATCAACAATTTGTCTGAATAATTAATAAGAGAATTTGTCCTACCAGCCTAATTATATTTGACACTCCTATTTAGTTGTGCTTTTATCGTAATGTACTTTGTAATTTTTTATGATTTAAAAAAAAATACATAAATGAATTTTGAAGAGCCTAGGGTTTGGGAGCATGTCTGGGTCAAAAGTCAAAGGCACAATTGACTTTTTCTGCGAAATCCTAATTGTGGTCCTGATAAATTTGAAACTTGTTGATCAAGCTTTTTGGACCAATCCATTGTTGCAAATGGATCAATATGGTGTATTATAGACCTTCAAATCATGTCTTAAGGTCTTGGCTTATGATTTGTCACAAAGTCAACTTAGGGGTGAATTAGGTCAAGAAACCCTAATTCCTGAATTTTTTGTGAATGCATCCCCTGAGGCTAAATTGACTTGATGATTGGGTTTATGATGTTCCATGGAGTATCTTAGTTTATGCTTTGAAGCATTGGCTCATGCCCAGAGGAAAATTTCCATCTAGAGGCCCTGGTCGACCAAACCCTAATTTGGTGACACTGGCAATCTTGAGGCTTGATCCACCTGGAATGCTGCAACATTGTGCTTGATTCTTGCTGTGGGAGTCCTCTTGATCCATTGCGGATGTTTGAGAGGTTACACAAGTTGAAGATCATGTCATTCTTTGATTGATCCTTTGTCTAAGACTCAGAGAGGGCTTGAAACCCTAATTATTGTTTGTAGTGAATGCTCACCTATCTTTGGGGAGACTGATGAGGCATAATGGTTCCTCCATATTATGATGTTGATTTACACAATGATGAAAAATATTAGTGGTCAAAATTTGGGGTATGACAGATGCCCCTATTTAATCTTCTTGGACCCGAAGGTGTGAATGGCGAAGGTATTCGGACATTCGGGGTGCAAGAGGATTAAATATCGGAATACCCGAAATTTTGATGGTGGTCAAGAATGGCAGTTCACGCATCCTTCTTCTTTTGCTAAGCAATGATGCTTAGAAAAGGTAAACTTCCCCTCGATCCTGGTTTCCTACCAAGGAACTGGTCTTAGTTTCTGATATAAACTTCCCCTCGATCCTGGTTTCCTACCAAGGAACTGGTCTAAGTTTCTGGATTAAACTTCCCCTCGATCCTGGTTTCCTACCAAGGAACCGGTCTCAGTTTCTGAATTAAACTTCCCCTCGATCCTGGTTTTCTACCAAGGAACTGGTCTCAGTTTCTGAATTAAACTTCCCCTCGATCCTGGTTTCCTACCAAGGAACTAGTCTTAGTTTCTTTTGTCAATAAACTTTCTTGACAAGGGACGCTATGTGTAGCGATTTTCCTCAAACTTCTCGCCGAATTTTCCTGGGGAAATTCCATTTGATAGAAAAAGTTTTGATGTCAGGCTTGCTGGGGAACCCAGTTGTCTGAGTTGTAGAGGTGTACAAACTTCTCTGTTGGAGACGCCATTTGTCGACTCTATCGGGGAAAACGAGTCTCTTGAGAGCCCGTTTCCGCTTGGGGATATTACATCATACTTTTCTCGGAGATCTTCTCGGAGAAATGCCATATGATGTGATCCAATTTTGAGGTGCTGATGACCTTTTAATCAGCGGATTTTTCAGAGAAAAACTGCTGTATTGTCGAATCTCTGATTAAGAGACTTTCTCTGGGGATTTTCCTTAATCCGGGAAAGCGAAACTATCATCTTCAACGGCGAAGAGTGACGTTTGGGAGAGGGTTCTCTGGTTTTTCGTAGGCTCAAGTTATCAAAGTGGTCAAGGGCCAATTCTAATCCAGAAATAAACTGGAGAAGAGAGATTGTTCAGACACAACATTTCTTGACGAGGAAATAACTGACAATTTGATTGAGAGAACTGTTATCACTAGGTAGGGGTGGAAATAGGCTAGGCTAGGCTAGGCTTTATAAGGCCTGGGCTTGGCCTACGATAAACTTAAAAGGCCTGAGCCTGGCCTATGGCCTATTATAGGCTCTCTTTTTTGGCCTGGCCTGGCCTTTTTAAAACCCCTGGTCTGACCTATTTAATTAAATAGGCTTTTAAAAAAGCCTAAGCCTGACCTTTTTATTAAAAAAGCCTGGACTGGTCTGACCTTAAGTAGGCTAGGCTATAGGCCCCTGTAGGCCGGCCTGGCCTATTCCCACCCCTATCACTAGGGGATAAGACCGACTAGAGTGACGGTGATGTAATATGAATATGAATGTAAATCCACAATGCATGATGCATGTATGTTTATGCTGACAAAACTGACACGACATACAGACTAATGGATGAACATGACTGGATACTCGGCCACAGCGGGAGATGAAAAGTATCACTGGTTCAAAATAGCAATCCTGCCTTGCTTAGGAGAGATAATCCCTGCGGGGAAAACCGTTGGTCGGGCTTAGGAGGTAAGAACTCTGCCGTGGGTATCAAATGAGAAAATCGCATCTGATACAGTCGATCCTTCGTTCAGGCATACTGGTTTTAGAAGGAGTACTTTGATTCTGTACTTTGAGGCTCGAACACCTTTGGAGACGCAATCGATGTTCTTTCAATGTTCAACAGTCAAAAGAATGGCCATCTTTATTTAAAAATCAGAAAAAAAGTTTGACAAGTAAATTCATTTTTGTTTTATTTCAAGAATCGTTGATCATGTTAAAATGTCGTTCTGTAAAGCTAAAACAAATAAGAATTGCAAACAAAAGCACAAGGGCTCAAATTTTATTGATAGGATGGAAATCAGTCAAACGCGTGATTCCATAGAGTATTTACAAAGTTTAGAAAATGGTAATTTAAGGGAAAAAGGCTACATTGAAACATGACGACCACTATCCTTCTACCAACTTTGAATTCGGGACATCCCGAGCTTCTGTCGAAGATGACCTTGACTGGAGTTTTCTTTCGATGGATGGTGTAACCGCTGCTGGGGAATTTGGCCCTGTTGGACGTAGTTACTTGCCATTATCCCTAACTTTTGCCTGGATTGTAATTTGAGATTTCCAATCCATCGGGATGATTTTTGATTATGTCTCTAATTTTTGCCTGGACCGCCCTTTCGGGTTTTCAATCCACCGAGACGTTTTTTTCTTTCTTTTTTTTTAGTTTAGGCGAAGTATTTCTTGACTACATCAACATTCGTGGGGTAGGCAAATTCCACTCCATCCATGGTTGCAAGTCTCAAGGTGCCGCCTGAGAAAGCTTTCTTGACCACATAGGGGCCGTCATAATTCGGAGTCCATTTGCCCCGAGTATCAGTGATAAATGATTGTATCTTTTTGAGCACAAGATCTCCTTTCCTGAAGACGCGAGGTCGAACTTTTTTGTCGAACGTCTTCTTCATTCTTTGTCGATACAACTGACCGTGGCATAGAGTCGTGATTCGCTTTTCTTTGATCAGGTTTAGTTCGTCGTGCCGACTTTGACACCATTCAACTTCTGTAAGCTTAGCTTCCATCAATACCCGGATTGATGGGATCTCTACTTCGATGGGGAGCACAGGTTCCATGCCATATACTAGAGAGAAAGGGGTTGCCGCTGTTGAAGTGCGGACAGATGTGCGATAACCGTGAAGAGCAAAGGGTAACATCTCGTTCCAGTCTTTGTAGGTTATAACCATCTTCTGAACAATCTTCTTGATGTTCTTGTTAGCCGCTTCTACCGCTCCGTTCATCTTGGGTCGGTAGGGAGATGAGTTATGGTGTTCGATCTTGAATTCTGCGCACAACTCTTTCATCATCTTATTATTCAAGTTAGATCCATTATCAGTAATGATCTGGCTAGGAACACCATAACGGCAGATGAGATTATTTTTGATAAATCAGACCACCACTTGTCGGGTTACATTGGCGTATGACGCTGCTTCGACCCACTTGGTGAAATAGTCAATGGCTACCAGGATGAACCGATGTCCGTTTGAAGCCTTGGGTTCAATCATGCCAATTATGTCGATTCCCCATATGGAAAAAGGCCATGGGGAAGAAAGAACTTTGAGATGCGTTGGCGGTACATGGATTTTGTCGGAGTATATCTGACACTTGTGACACCTCCTCATGTACTTGTAGCAGTCGGATCCCATGGTCAACCAGTAGTACCCTGCTCTTAGAATTTTTCTTGCCACTGCGTGTTCGTTGGCATGAGTGCCAAAGGATCCTTCATGAATTTCTTTTATCAACATGTTTGCTTCTGGTCTGTCTATGCATCGGAGCAAGACCATGTCAAAATTTCTCTTATAGAGTGTATCACCACTCAGGAAGAAACTGCCTGCTAGCCTTCTGAGGGTCTTTCTGTCTTTCCTTGATGCCCCAGGTGGGTACTCTTGTTTCTGAAGGAAGCATTTGATATCGTGATACCAAGGTATGTCGTCTATGACTGCTTCAATCGTGAAGATGTAAGCGAGCCTTTCAAGGCGCATTATGTCGATCTTAGGTAGGTCGTTCCATTGACCTACACTAATTATGGAAGAGAGAGTGGCTAATGCATCAGCTATGTGATTCTCATCACGAGGGATGTGATGAAACTCGATTCTATTGAAGAAGGGTAACAACCTTCTCGCATAATGTTTGTAAGGAATCAGTCCTGATTGGTATGTGTTCCAATCTCCTTTGATTTGATTGATAACCAGGGCTGAGTCGCCATATGCATCCAAGTTCTTGATCCTTAAGTCGATCGCTTCTTCGAGACCCATGATACAAGCTTCATATTCGGCCTCGTTATTTGTGCACTTGAACGTAAGTCTGGCGGTGAAAGGAATGTGGGTACCCTGAGGTGTTATGATGATTGCCCCAATTCCGTCTCCTTAATGATTGACAGCTCCGTCAAAAATTAGTCCCCACTGGGAACCTGGTTCTGGCCCTTCACTGGGTAGTGGTTCATCGCAATCTTTCATTTTTAAATACATGACATATTCGTCTGGGAAGTCAAACCCGATTTATTCTTGATCCTCAATTGGTTGATGAGCCAAATGATCAGCTAAAATACTTCCTTTTACGACTTTCTGAGCGTGATACTCGATGTCATATTTTGATAACAACATCTGCCAATGGGCAATCCTTCCCGTGAGAGCAGGTTTTTCAAAGACATACTTGATAGGATCCATTTCGGAGACTAACCAAGTAGTGTGACGAATCATGTACTGGCGAAGACGTTTGGCTGCCCAAGCCAGAGCACAACAAGTTTTCTCAAGCATAGTGTACCGAGTCTCGCAGTCGGTGAATTTCTTGCTCAAATAGTAGATAGCAGACTCTTTCCTTTTGGCTTCGTCTTGTTGGCCAAATACACATCCCATTGAGTCATCTAGGACTGTTAAGTAGATGATCAGTGGTCTTCCTTCCACTGGAGGTGATAAAATCGGCGGATTCAACAGGTATTCCTTAATACTGTCGAAGGCGGTTTGACAGTCTTCTGTCCAAACGCAGTCCTGGTTCTTTTTGAGTAATTTGAAAATCGGCGCACATGTGGCGGTCATGAGGAATATGAATCTGGAAATGTAGCTCAAACGTCCCAGGAATCCTCTGACTTGTTTTTTAGTTTTTAGAGAAGGCATTTCTCGAATGGCCTTGACCTTGTCAGGATCAACCTCAATTCCTTTCTGGCTGACGATGAAACCTAAGAGTTTCCCTGAACGGACACCGAATGTGCATTTATTGGGATTCAAGCGGAGTTTGTACTTTCTCAACCGCTCGAATAGTTTTGATAGGTGGGTCACATGCTTCTCTTCTGTTTTAGATTTGGCAATCATATCAACGACATACACTTCGATTTCCTTGTGTATCATGTCATGAAACAGAGTAGTCATGGCCCTTTGATAGGTTGCCCCGACATTCTTCAAACCGAACGACATTACCTTGTAACAAAAGGTACCCCATGGGGTAATGAACGAAGTTTTCTCCATGTCTTTCGGCGCCATTTTAATCTGATTATAGCCCGAGAATCCATCCATGAAGGAGAAAACTTTGAACTTTGCTGTACTGTCTACTAGCATGTCAATGTGTGGTAAAGGAAAGTCGTCCTTTGGTCTGGCCTTGTTTAGATCTCTGTAATCCACACACATTCTGACCTTTCTGTCCTTTTTTGGAACAGGTACTATGTTGGCTAACCATTGAGGGTACTCTGATGTGGTGAGGAAACCCGCGTTAATCTGTTTCCGTACCTCCTCTTTGATTTTGATGGCCATGTCCGGGTGAGTCCATCTCAACCTTTGTTTTACTGGCGGACATCCTGACCTTAACGGTAGATGATGTTCCACGATGCTGGTATCAAACCCTGGCATGTCCTGATAGGACCAAGCGAATACATCGGGAAATTCTTTGAGAAGCTTTATCAGATCTTCTTTGACAGTTGGACTGAGCAGTGCCCCAATCCTGATTTCTTTTCTCTCTTTTTCCGAACCTAAGTTTACCATTTCCAACGGCTCTTTGTGAGGTTTGATGGACCTTTCCTCCTGTTTGAGTAGTCGGGAGATCTCTTCTGGAATTTCATCGTCAACTTATTCTTCAGCCCCAAATACCGAGAATTCAAAGTTGGGAGAAAACATTGGATCGTATGTTTCAACGGGGTTTAAAACAAGCAATCTGCATGACGTGATGATTTGTTTTTTAGAAGAGATAAAAAGAATGCAAGAGTGTGTGCAGTGTATTTCTGAAAACTGCTTGTTTTTTATTATCTGAATTGTTTTTTAGGATTACCATTTTCTAAAAAAACGAAAAGAGAAAACATCAATAAATGCGGAAATTACAGAACGACGTTATTTTATTTATGAACAAGTCGATTCTTGAAACTACAGCCCTATAAAACAAAACTCTGTTGCTTTGGGCGAAGCTAAGAGGGATATTTACAGAAAGCGAGCCCTATCAAAACATCCGTTTCACCTGGGAAAGGTGAAAGGTTAAAGACGACAATTACTTTGACTTATGAATAGTCTTCGGAACATCGACATCAACCCATTGGCGGCGAACTCCTCGGTGAATCACAAAGTCTGGTACCTTCCTTGATTTGTCTTCAGAAATAACGCTGATTTCTGGTGGAGCAGGATCATTGGAATCTGTCTCCCAGGCAGAGTTGTCGTAGGAGGATTCTTTTGTTGTATTTTGCACAATATTTGTACTCTCAGGTAAATCTCCCCATCCAGTTGGCTGGATGTCCTCGACCCTGATACGAGAGCTTTCAGGAGCAGTGTACTTGACCAAGTAGTCGAACTTGCCACTCGGTTGTCCTAAGGTGCCCCACCCTTCTTTAGAACTGGAGGAGTCATCCCTCTCGATGACGTTGACCTCAGGAAAAGCATAATTGATGAATTCTAGTCCGGCAAGCTTTGCCAATTCATCGTCGTACTGGATAGGTTCTGAATACCCTGAGTGTTGATCCCATGACATGGTGGGGACGCAGGTATTCTTTTCAATGATGCTCAATTGATTTTCATTGTTCGGCTGATTTTCTTGCCCCAAGTCTCCTGGATACGGCTGCCAGATAGGCAGGCCATCCATTGGGCCATAATAGTTGTGGTCAAAGTTGTATTTCATCGGAGTGTCCTCCTCTAATGAATTTGGTAGAGCACGACATCCTTCAGGATCACAATCTCCGTATATTTTTCTGACATCTGACCTAGGTATGAATCTCGGACTCTGTGCAGGATAGTAAAATGGCGTAGGCACCTCTTCCTGAGACATATAGCCATCCTCGTTAAGATAGGATTTCCACTCTTCCTCCGCATCAGAGGAATCTCCCTTGTTGATGGTGTGAACTTCCTGATGCACTGGGTGAAGGAACCCTCCACTGTGGAAGAAATTCTGAATAGGATGAAGACTTTCATCGCTAGTAACAGTCTGGGTACAGGTTGAAGAAAAACCAAGACCCTTCTTTGTTTTGTTATCGGTAGGAATGACAAGCTGTCCCCATCCTTTTGTATTGTTATTTTTGATCACTTCGAGAGCATCTCTGTATGAGGAAATCGAGGTTCCTTTCTCTGATTGATTCTCGTTGCTCACCGAAATTGCTTGGAACTGGGTTCCAACAACCTCCTCGGGTTCTACACAAGTAGATAATGACAAGTTACTCACGAGCAAGGCTTGTTCTCCACAGACCGTGACGAGTTGATCGTTCCTGACGAACTTCAGTTTCTGGTGCAGCATCGAAGTGACTGCCCCAGCCTGGTGTAACCAAGGTCTTCCTAATAAACAGTTGTACGCTGCCCGGACGTCCATGACCTGGAAAGTGATTAGGAAAGTGTGAGGACCGATAGTTATGGGAAGGTCGACTTCGCCGACAATTGCTTTCCGAGATCCGTCAAAGGCTTTGACGATGACCTCACTGCCCCTCATCGGGGATCCTTTGAATGATAGTCTCATTAACGTGGACTTTGGCATAACATTGATGGTCGATCCTGTGTCTATCAGTACGCTGGCTAAAGCATCGTCCTGGCAGTTGACTGTAATATTGAGCGCCATGTTGTGACTTTTGCCCTCCTATGGCAAATCCTCACCACTGAATCCTAAGTTGTTGTAGGAAGTGATGTTAGATATGATACTATCGAACTATCTTATTGACACATCCTGTTCTATAAAGGCCTGCTCTAAGACTTTCTGTAGAGCCTCTCTGTGGGCTTCGGAACTGAGTAAAAGTGATAGCACAGAGATCTTTGAAGGAGTTTGTAACAGCTGATCAACAATGTTGTATTCAGTCCTTTGGATGAGCTTCAGCATCTCATCGTTGTTTTTTGAAAGGTCAGGATCACTGGACTGACCGACCGGTGGATTGGGAGCTTCTGGCTGAAGTTCCTTTTCTCTGTTAGGTTAACTCCTCAGTTGAGGATTCGACCGCTCCGTGTTACCCGACTGATGTCGGCAATATTCATGACGAAGGGTAATGGAATTTCCTTTCCATTCTCAATTGTTGTTGTACCGTATTTGTAAGGGATCGTCTTAGCTGATTCATACGGTAATGGTCCCGGTAGATAGATAACTACAGGAGCCTTCTGATTTTTCTGACTGTCGTAGGTAACTTCAATCAGTTCCGGGCTAAGAACCTTTGATTCGTCTAGTAGAGGGATGATGGTACAAACATCCTTGGTCCTCTCAGGATCAGAGATTACAACCACATCTTTGATTTGATCAACGAAGTAGTCTGGCGTCCAGTAAATGGACCCAAAAATTGAATATGGTTGAATCTCTTTGCGGTCCAACTGACCTTGAAGGGCTGCTCGCACGAGGTAACATCCTTGATTATCTTTCGAGCAAACTCTACAGCGTTCATAGTTATGTGGTGGCACCTGTCCATGTCCACTTTGAATACATTGTAACCTTACTAGATCTGTTTCCATTGATCGAGCATCCTGACTTTGATGCCTAGTAGGGTTCCCATTAACCACACTGACTTGTTGCGTGTCTTCGTCCATATAGATCGGAAGCCACCAGTGGTTTAACAAGTGTTGCAAAGTTCTTTGAACGAGAGCACATCCCTGGTCACTCTCACAACATCCTTTACAGTTCTGATAATTATGCGAAGTTAGAAAACCGAGCTGGACTTGCTTAGCGTGTAATTCCACCATGCTGGTATTCATCAAGCAAATATCGAAGATTTGAATCATGTTGATCTGATAAAGATTTTTATCATGGTAATCCTGGATCCACTCAAGATCCATCTGACGCTGGAGTGCCTCTTGTACAAAAGAGCATCCCTGATTGTTTACCGAGCAAATCAGACAGGAATCATAATCGTGCCGTGGCAGATCATGATACTGGCTTTGCCTTGAGTGCATTGCCACCAGGTTGACATTCATCGCACGGATGTCGTGGCTCTGAATGATGTTGGAATTCGTATAAGTCATGTTGACCCCACGAATTCGGTGTTCTTGGATCCATCCGAGATCCAATTGTTACTGTAGAGCTGATTGCACTACAGAACATCCTTGATTGTTCTTAGAGTAGATATCACACTGGTGATAGTTATGAGATGGTACATGGCCATACCCACTCCATCTGCGATGCATCTTGACCAGATTGGTCCTTAATAAGAGTACATCATGAATTTGATAGCTGTCGTTAGACTCTCCCTCTATCAAATTGACTGCAGCTTTCTCTTGTTGAGGCAACGGGTTCGTGAGAACATTCTGATTCGTATCTTTGAAGGATAAGACCCGTTCCTAACGAGCTTTTGTACGTCGGATTTGAAACTGAGATAGTTTTCTATGTTATGCCCTGGTCCTCCTTGATGGTAAGGACAAGTCTGATCCGCTTTGAAACAAAAAAAGTGGACTTTCCGGTACTGTAAGAGGAGACTTGGCTTGGACATGCCCCTTGACCAGTAGTAATGGAAACAGTTCTGCGTACAACATTGGTATAGGGTCGAACCCTGGTGGTCGCGTTGTACGGTTGTTGTTGTACGGAGGACGAACCTGCTGAAGAGGCTGTTGTGTCCTTTGCTGATATTGCTGTTGATTAGGTTGGCTCTGCGCAACCTGAGGTTGATACGTTGGAACAGGCGCAGGGTTGATAGCAGAAGTTATATCTGCTACTGGTTGGTATCGTCGCCTTTTCTTTCTGAGAGAGATATTCCCAATATCCTGCTCTTTTTTCTTAGGGAGAGCACTACCGTATCGTTTTGTATTACTTGATGATCCAACGTCTTTAACTAAACGTCCTTCTCGGACGACTTCCTCAAGACGAACTCCCATGTCCACCATCTTGGTGAAGTTACTGGGCGCAATGGCAACCATTCTGTCGTAGTAAAATGAGCTTAAGGTTTTCAAGAAGATCTTTGTCATCTCTTTTTCCTCTAGAGGTGGACAAATCTGGGCGGCAATTTCACGCCATCTCTGAGCATACTCCTTAAAGGTTTCCTTGTCCTTTTGTGGCATTGATCTGAGTTGATCTCTGTCTGGTGCCATGTCTAGGTTATACTTATATTGCTGAACGAAGGCAGCGCCAAGATCTCTGAAAGTAGCGATCTTAGTGCGGTTTAAACCCATGTATCATTTGAGTGCGACACCAGTTAAACTATCCTGAAAGTAGTGAATCAGTAGCTCCTGGTTCTTTGTCTGAGCTGACATTCGCCGAGCGTACATCACTAAATGATTTTGAGGGCAAGAGTTACCCTTGTATTTTTCAAAATCGGGCACCTGGAACTTGTGCGGAACTTTCACATTGGGGACCAAACAAAGGTCTGCGACATCTTTTCCAAATAGATCCTGACCGCGAATGGCTTGCAGCTTTTTCTACATTTCCAGGAACTGTTCCCGGAACTCATTCATTCTGTCGAACATACTTTCGTTTCCACCAGAAGGTATCTGTGGAATCTGTCCTTCTGGGACAGTGTGTACCACGGGTGGTGGTATAGCCATCACAGCGGAGACTCTTGGTGTCTCCCGAAGTTTGTAACCTTCATGAGTTGTTGTCATGACCCTGGCGTCTTCGCTTTCCTGAAGTCTGTAACCTTCGGGCCCAGCGGTTCCTACTGCGTTTTCCAGATCTTCCTTGATCGGCAGGATATATCCTTCCGGGATATAGTTGGGTGGCATGCCCCAGGGACGATCTTTCGGCATTTTGTACCTAGGATCAAACTTCTCCACTATGGGCATAGATGTGATTTTTGAGATCACAGTCCGTTGTTGTTGCATCTGAGCTTCTGCTAGAGCTTGCATGTCGCTATGAAGCTTTCTCAGATCTTCTTTCAGAGTGTCGATCTCTTCTCTAAACTCTTTGTTCTCTTCCTCGAGATCATCCATCTTTTTCTGACGATTGGCCGGAGTATTGTACGAATGAGACAGTTTGACTCTAGAATCGAGACACAACGTGAGATTCGCAGGGAAGAAGAATGCGCTTATGTGAGAATGATGAATGATATGCAATGATTATATTAATTATTTTTTTGTTTATTCAAAGTAAACTTCGACAATTAGATTGCAAATATTAAACAGTGGGGAAGACCCCGTTTTATTGAATTCAACAATTGCGGAAATGGAAATACAGTAGATTACAAAGTGCTGTAAAAGGAAATCTAAACTAATGGATCCTGAGTCCTCTCTGAGGGGAGCTCAGGTGCTGGTTCTGGTGCTTTCCTTTTCTTTGACCGGGGCTCTTGAGCCGTTGTCGGGCTGTCATTCCTTTGCCAAGTGAAAGGAGCGAGCAAATTTCTTTGGTCATCCTGATTCTCTACAGCATGTTGCTCTAAAATCTCAATCAGAGCATCATTTTCTTTCAATAGCTGCTGTAGTTTCTTACACTCTACATTGAGAATACGGTACTTGTTCCTCCAAGACCTCCTCTCCTGTTGAACTTTGTTGAGAGTAACTTGAAGTTTTTCTGTGTCGGACATGAAATAAAGGACAGAGTCCCTTAACGGAAGAACTTCCTGACAAGGGTAAGGCATCCTCAGCTTGAGAGCTCTAGTTTGTACCCAGTGGAGATAAGGCTCCACCGAGACGCTGTCCGATTTTCCTAGAGACTCTCTTCCTTTCCTATGAACATGTTTCCAGGCATGCACTATTTCTGTCTTTAGTGCTCTGTCATTCTCTCCTTCCCTGAAGAAAAGACCTTTCAGATGAGCACTCCACGTGACATGCCTCATTGGGTATCCAAATTGATGACGGACTAACACCGGATGATACTTAATTCCTCCCTTAGTTCCTATAAGGGGTACATTTGGGAAATTTCCACAACGGTCAATGATTCTGATCCCGTCATAGATTCGACTGTACCTATCGATGTCAGAGTTGGTAAGAGACATGATTCTCTGCGACCAACGTAAAGTATTCTTTTGATCCCAAAATGCAGCAGACTTGGGCAAATGGGAAATGAACCATTTGTATAGCAGGGGTACACATCATGTGATCATTCCTCCGCTGTATAAATTCCTTAAGTATACCGAATGATACGCATTTGCGAGTAAGGTTGGTACAGGATTGCCAATCAAACATATCTTAATGGCATTGATATCTACGAAGTTAACGATGTTGGGAAACAAAAATAACCCGTAGGTGAGCAAAACAAAGATGCTCTCAAAAGCGGCCACATTCCCTATACTAGCAAAGTACAGGGCTTTCTTTATCAAGAACTGGGCTGGCAAACCTTGGATGCCACCCTTAGTGGTCATGTGAGTCCTGACTTCTGACTCGTCCAAATAAATTGCTTTTGCAATGGTCTGATCCTTTGGAATTTCTTCCAGTCCAGAAAAGGGAGCTTGATCAGTGATATGTAAATTAGTCAGGTGAGAATACTCCAGTGTTGGTGCTAACTGATAATCCGGGAACGTGAAACAATGATAGACCGGATCGTAGAGCTGAATTAGTGTGGACAGGATTCCCTCAATTACATGGACCCTTAACAGAGATAGTAGTCCTCCATACTTGGCTTTGAAAGCCTCAGGGTTGGTGATCATCCTCGCCAAACCTCTCAAATCCTCTAACTTTGGAACCTTGAAGGTATACTTGTGAGTTTTTCTTCTGCCGAAATCCATAACGCAATCTCTTTATCTGACATTTGCAATCATTGTCTTAGTTTAATTTGAAAAAGAGAGAGACTAGAAGAGAATATTTTCTTTTTTGAATGTTTTTTAAATGAATGTATGAATGCAGCACACAAAAACATAGAAAAAACATGGGGTCAAAGGGTCGGTGTCATGAAGTCAAGGCTCTACTCCCCAACCAAAGGTTTATACTGGTGATTTTTTGTATCTGTCCGCAAAATCATTGATCCCTCTTAGGATAACAACAACAAGCGGATCGCCAGCGAGCTGATGTATCCTAGAGTGACCTCAAATGAGGGTAGTATCGCGTGACAACTATTTCCGATAGCTTCCGCACTACAAAATGGTTTGAGTCTACTAAAAATCTCAGTTTCTCAGATAACCCAGTCGACCACACTACTTTCAATAACCGAAGTCGTATAGGCAATGTATCTGCAAAGGGAGTCTCCACTGAGTTTGATGATCGACCGGGGACTTTTAGCTGGAATTCACTCCCAGTTAGATTACCCGTATTTCCATCACCTATCTTAGGTGTACACTTAATCTTTCCACATGCAGCATCACACACATTCCCATTAGCAGAAAATAAACATTGATACCAATTAGGAAAAGCAGTATATATATTTGTCTTAATCATCCTAGACCTCTAGTCTTATGATCCTATACATACAGTGACTCCCCAGCAGAGTCGTCATTTCTGTGTTACTTTGTGAACTCAGGGTTTTCTACCTAATAGATGGGAAGAGAACAAGATCTTGTTGGTCCCCAGTGAAGTCGCCATTTCTTTGTAGCGCGAATTTTTGCGTGGTTGCGAAGCACTATCGCTTTGGGGTACTACAGTTCGATTAATTTTTTATCCTATTGAAGCTGATTAAGGAAGGGAAATAGATGTCTCCAATTAACCCTGCTTGCATACTGAGGTTAAACAGGTAACTGTTGGTTTACAGATGCTATTAAGATTGTGGGTCTTTCTTAGGTTATTTTGTTAAGAACACAGTGTTTGGACTATTTGTGAGGTTTTTGGTAATGTGTTTAGATTTGATGCTTTTGGGTCGATTTGATGGAGATACTGGATTTTGGGGTTTTTAAATTAGTGTGCTCACTAAGATTTTGCAATCTTATGCCTACGTATTCCCGTTTAACGAAACAAGGAAATCAGAGCGATCGTAGTTCCTCCTATTCTATGGGAGGAAAAAGGTGTTTTGGTGTCTCGTTCGAAGCCCGAGACAGAGGGTAAAAGTGATTTGTATCTTGTTCAAAGCCCAAGATGTGAAGCTAAAGGTTTTTGGATGAGAGAGAATTTGTCATCTCCAAAGAGGAGTTGTTGATGTTTGTATGTTGTGAGCAAGGCACAAATTGATGCTAAAAGGTTGATTGACTCGACCGAGATTTCCTTATACAAAGCCTAAGAGGAGGCTATTGACCCAACGAGAGGGTGTTTTTTATTTGTCTCGTACGAAGCCCGAGATAGAGGCTAAAAGGGTTGACTCAACAAGAGAGTGCTAACAAGTGACTGACTCAACAAGAGAGTGCTTTTATGTGTCTTGTATGAAGTCCAAGACGGAGGCTAAAAGGTTTGTGACTCAACCAGAGAGTCTTTTATACTCAATAAGAGAGTGATTTATTGTCTCGTACAAAGCCCGAGATAGAGGCTAAAAGGGAGATTGACTCAACAAGAGAGTCTTTTATACTCAACAAGAGAGTGTTTTAGTATCTCGTACGAAGCCCGAGATGGAGGCTAAAAATGATTTTGACTCAACAGGGGAGTCTTTTATACTCAACAAGAGAGTGATTTAGTATCTCGTACGAAGCCCGAGATGGAGGCTAAAGAAGATTGACTCAACAAGAGAGTCTTTTATACTCAACAAGAGAGTGATTTAGTATCTCATACGAAGCCCGAGATGGAGGCTAAAGAAGTTTGACTCAACAAGAGAGTCTTTTATACTCAACAAGCGAGTGTGAAAAGGTTAGCTCCATTGGGGAGAATCATTGTACAAAGCCCAAGAGGAGGCTGACTATCCTGAGGAAAGGATTATTATACAAAGCCTAAGAGGAGGCTACGTCACTGCTGAGGATTAGATCCATAGGCATGCCAAAGGGTGGGGAACTCTCATGAGAGAGACCGGGTTTCAGAGTGACCAGTGTCTTTCCTATGATTGAAAGGAACTTGAGAATGTATTTGAGACTCAAGGGTCTTAGACTGTCCGAGTCCAGAGTTTTATCTATTGTACAATGCCCAAGAGGAGGCACGAGCATTAAGGGATGAGTATCAACCCTACAATGGCCGGAGTTTTGACGCTGGAAAAACTGCTCTAACAAAGGATGACTAAGTTCTGTCTTATACCTTTAAGAGGTCGTCAGGGTCCTTGTATTAAGCCCAAGAGAAGGCATGAGAACTTCTAAGAAGCCGAAGGGTCCTTGTACAATGCCCAAGAGGAGGCGGGGATGCTTTTAGGAAGCCTGTGGGTCCCCAAACCAAGAGAAGTTTAAGACATGTTATTCACAGAGAATAGATCAAGCCAGGAAGGTTCTTGAATTTGGAAGAAACTCAAGAGATGCTATTCATGGAGAATAGATCAACTCTGGGGAGTAGAGTTTCTTTGACAATTTCTAAGAGTGACAGTCTGAGAAAGGGTTCACCGAGAATGCTCCCCTTCACGTTTCCATATTGTTTAACCCCAAGAATAGGGAAGACTGTATCTGGTAATCCTATGGGGGATCTAGTTTTGACTGTATTTAAGAGTGACCAACAAGGCTTTACCTAGTGCTAGACGTAGTTGCCAGGGAAAACTCTAAATAACTATACTAGTATTATACAGTTGATATTTGACGAGTATAAAAGGATGTGAAAGAAGACTTACAGTGAAGCAGCCCCACAATACAGTTATATACATAGGAAAGTGATAAATGAAAGCGGATAAACATTTACCCGTTGTAGAGCTTCCATGCTGTTTGGTTAGTTGTTCAACAAAGAAAACTTTGATAACAATATTGTATTTAAAATCAAAGGAGAAAGTACTTTGAAAAGATTGTTGGGGCTTATAGCTCAAGGAGAGGCCCAAAGGTTTTAACGATGATCGCACCGCTGTTTTGAAAACTGTACAGAGGGACTTATACAATATGTGAGGCCCACAAAGTTTTTATGTACAAAGGGGGTTGAGTCTTATATTCTATTAGAGGCCTATAGAGTTATTTTTGTACAAGAGATGGGACTTACAACTCAAGGAGAGGCCCAGGGTTATTTGTTTGAAAATGACGATCGCGCCGAGATTTTTGAAAACGCAGTGGGTCATATACAATGACTGAGGCCCAAAAAATGTTTGGTTTTCAAAGGGGTGGGGTCTTACACTCTATTAGAGGCTCAAAAAGGTTTTTGTACAAGTGATGGGGCTTACAACTCAGGGAGAGGCCCAGGTGATCTTAAACTGGCGATCGCGCCGAGATTTTTTACTGTGTCGGGACTTATACAATATCTGAGGCCCAAAAAATGTTTATGTACAAAAAGGGATGGGACTTACACTCTATTAGAGGCCCAAGGAGTGTTTGAAAAAATTTTGATGAGGGTTGAATTAATCAAAACCTTAATTTGTTTTCAAAATATATTTTAATTGAATAAAAATTTAATTAAAATGATCAAAATTGTTAAATATGTGTGAAAAACAAATTGTGATCTTAGATTAATGTTTGAAAAATCATGTTTATATCCACAAAATGATTGGAAATCAATTAAGTTTGGAAAATCAAGGGAGGAAAAATATTTCAAATGTTAAAAACAAATAAAACATTAATTCTTTGCAAAAATATCAAATATATGAAATAAATAATATTTTTGGGATTTTTTGATAAAATAAAATATTTTAACATTTTTTTGAATTATTAAAAAAAGAATCCACTCAAAATCATTAAAACTCAGAGAGAAATTAATTTTTGAATCAATAAAATAAAATCACAAAAATTCAAAAATTCAAATATTTGAAAAAGGGCGCCAAGAACATCTTGGCCTTGCCCGCGTGCTCTATTTTGCCCAGATTTGCGTTTTCTCACCAATCTCACTGAATACTTGATGAAATCACACAATCCACATATCAATCTACTTGTTTTCACCTCACGATCATGTCTATGGTCTTTAATTTCATTTATTTTAAGCATGGAATAAGAAATCAAAGAGAAACCTCAAGAACCCTAAAATTTGCATGAAGGCTCAGAAATTCCATACACGATTCAAACAAAGCAATTGATTGAGGGAAAACACTCTATGCATGATTATGAACATATGGCCAAATTATTGTGCAGCAAAAAATGCATGGATCATAGAGTTAGAAGAGCTCATGCTTACCTCTTGCAGCTGGTGATCGTGTTTTGTGTTAGAGGTGTTACAACTAGGTTCTAATGATGTGGATAGCTTCCCTAGGTTCCAAGTGATGTGCCTGAGTGCTTGGAATGGTTTGAAACAAGCTGGAACTGAAGATGGTATCCCAACTGCAACTTGGTTAAAACCTTGAGCAGTTGGCTGGTGATTCTGAGAAATCAGTGTTCCAGATGTTGTTTAAGTGTTTGGATCACTTCTATATGATGTTTATGAGGTGTGTGTGTGATTGGTTTGGTTGGAATTGCTCTCAAACTCAAAACCCGATAGTGACTTGCTTTGGAAGGCAAATTTGGAAGTGAGAAGGTGATTTTGAGGAAAGCATCTGTTTGATGGCTTTGGTGTACTCAAACTGATCACAAATGAGCTCTATTTATAGTAGAGTAAGTTTCTTTTGTAAGCAATAGTCAATGGTAACTGCAGCAGAGGTTTGGCCAATGTTGATCAATGGGAATCCAAGTCTCCTCTAGCCATTGACTAGAGGTTAGGGCACAGGCTGCTGGTTCCCTTGGTCTTGGATATGTCTTGAATGAATTCAGTTGGAAATGGCTCAGTCCATGCCACCTTGGTGCATCCATTGAATGCTCCAAAAAAAAATTGGAGTCTTGTCCCCTCTTTAGGGATTTCTAGGTTTGGCATGCTGTTTTTAGTTCCAAGGACTTGGGAGGCTGATGGATCAGTGTTTGTCTCTCCTTGGTCTCCCCCTGAGGTGTTCAGATGGATAGACATGTTTGTCATTTGCACAAATTTGGAAAATCGAGCAAAATGCACAAATCTGCCTTGCCATGACAGTTTGCATCAAGGCATATTGGCATGGTCATATCTCATGGCTCAAGTGGAATTTCATGGGGTTCTTGGCCATTTTGGAAAGCTCTCATATGATACAACATATGTGTGATCATAGTTTGTTTTGATACCTTTTGGATCTAAGTGAAAAATGCCCCTACACTTGGAAAAAAGTGAAGGCAGATTCTGACTTAGTGAAAATTTCACTAAGTGTTGGAAAAAAGTGACATTTTCACTTTTTGTGATTTTGGCCATTCCATAACTTGAAATCCACGAGGAATTGGAATGAGGTGTAGTTGACACTTTTAAAGTATGCCATGAGAGCTACAAATCCATCTTTGGATCAACCCAAATGGTTGCTTGGATCTCAAGTTATGATCCTTGGAAGTTGGTACCCTAGCCACTTTGTTTCATAACTTAGAAAATTTCTAAGTTTTTTATGGTTACCCCTTTTACAAGTTATCCCCTTTTCTTGATTTTTATTGATGAATGATGATTCTAATCACACATTAACATCATTTTAGGGCCAAATAACTATATTTGTAAAAAATCTCAAAAAGTCAAAGTTGACTTTTGTGCACAGTTGACTTTTTTCCAGATGAATTCCAAACTGTGCGATCCTCTATGAAATCAAGTCTGTGACCTAAATCAAACTTGATGGATTGATTTCATAGGTGTTATAGGGTGTATTGAATCATGTCCTAGGGTTTGGGAGCATGCCTGGGCCAAAAGTCAAAGGCACAATTGACTTTTCCCGCAAAACCCTAATTGTGGTCCTGATGAATTTGAAACTTGTTGATCAAGCTTTTTGGACCAATCCATTGTTGCAAATGGATCAATGTGGTGTATTAGAGACCCTCAAATAATGTCTTGAGGTCTTGGCTCATGATTTGTCCCAAAAGTCAACTTAGGGGTGAATTAGGTCAAGAAACCCTAATTCCTGAATTTTTTGTGAATGCATCCCCCGAGGCTAAATTGACTTGATGATTGGGTTTATGATGTCCCATGGAGTATCTTAGGTTATGCTTTGAAGCATTGGCTCATGCCCAGAGGAAAATTTCCATCTGGAGGCCCTGGTCGACCAAACCCTAATTTAGTGACACTGGCGATCTTGAGGCTTGATCCACCTGGAATGCTGCAACATTGTGCTTGATTCTTGCTGTGGGAGTCCTCTTGATCCATTGTGGATGTTTGAGAGGTTAGACAAGTTGAAGATCATGCCATTCTTTGATTGATCCTTTGTCTAAGGCTCAGAGAAGGCTTGAAACCCTAATTATTGTTTGTAGTGAATGCTCACCCATCTTTGGGGAGACTGATGAGGCATAATGGTTCCTCTATATTATGATGTTGATTTACACAATGATGGGAAATATTAGTGGTCAAAATTTGGGGTATGACACTTAGGCCGACCTGAAACCTCGTATAGGCCAACCTGAAACTTCCATAGGCCAACCTATACCCTATTTTCTTGAGGAAAATTGCTTGTTTCTTGTTTCTAATCATGTGGTATGCATTCATAATCACTTGCCATGATATATATATATATATATATATATATATATATATATATATGTACATTAATTAAATGAAAGTTGTGAGGAATACTTGTTGAACTACGTGAGTTAACCCAATGATCTATTTTAGGTTAATAATATTAGGTTTATGACTTGAATAACTCTAGAAAGTGACATCCATTCAATGTGATACCTAGGTGTGTATCATGGATGGGTGGTTGACATAGCTTGAGAGTGGGATGCATTATATGGAAGATGTGTAGGCTTTGTGTTACTTTGAGAATAAGGTGAATGTGTCACGTTACGATTGTCGAATACAATCATGTTTACATTGTGATCATGTAGTCATAAACAATCCCTAGAGACGTATCGTTCCAAGAGTTGAGGCTTATGTTAAGAGCTCCTCTGGATTGTGCACACTATTACTTTGACAAGTTTGATTCCCGTGTGTAGTACGAATGGAGCCTACGTGTAAAAGGATTGAGACGGGGAGCGGTCCCATGGGAAGTGACGATTCATGTATAAAGTACCTTGAATCCGAATCCATTTCGTATGTCAAAGTACTTTACAAGGACCCATGACCCGACCGAAAGTCCTAGACGTAGGAGAGGACGGGAAAAAGGGATGCCTTGGTATAGTTTCTGACTAGTGATTGTTTGAGTTGATGAACTCAATGACATGTTTCCATATAGTGTGAAGTTGTAAGCTTAAGTCTTGCCCCTTCCCTTTTTGGGATTGAGTTAGGATTGGTTAGAACCTTGTAAAGTCGAGAGAATCCATAAGATAGGGAACCCACTGGGATTATTATCTCACCCCATGTTGTTGATTATATTTCAGGTGGTTCAGGTTCCGTGAAGGGTAATGACAAGGTTGTTTGATGTCCTTACTTGTCTTAGCATTTTGGATGACATTGTTTCCGCTGTGAAGACTCTATTTTGAGATCATTTGATATGATATAGTTCTTATTCTTTTAGAGCATCTTGTGTATATGATGCCATGATTTTTAGTTTTTTTTTTGTGTGTTTTGGCATGTAATGTATACAACGTGCTACTAGGAACTTATTTGTATTTCAGTACCAAACTTGCAAACATGTATAATATGTATCTTCTAGACATATGTATTTATATATGGGTGTTACAGTTAGTATCAGAGCAGGTCGTATCCTCAACCTAGCCATGAAATATTATAAGTATTTCTCTCTGCTTCATATGTGTGCGGACATCATCGTTCCGGATGTTATATTCCTAGTATTGAGCTTGATCAACTTGATTCTATTTGTATAACATTTAGGGACATGGAAGACGGACGCAGAAGACGTGGTAGGCCTGTGACTCAGACATCCGACTCGAATCCCCAAAGTGGTAGTGAGAATGTCCAATGGCCTCAGTTTGTACAACAGATGCAGTAGCAGCAGAATCAGTTTATGCAACAAATGTTGCAATAGATGAATGAAGGTCCTCACTCTGCCGTGGTTTCATCATAAGCTACAGGTGGAAGGTTCTGGGATTTCTTCCGCATGAACCCTCCCAAATTTCATGGCGGATTAGATCCAGTGAAAGCTCATGAATAGGTGTCGGGCATGCAGATAATCTTTTTGATAGTATCATGTAATTAAGAGAACAAAGTGGTATTTGCTTCTCATATGTTGAAGGGTCCCGCTATGAGGTGGTGGGAAAGTACTTCGACTCTTATGACTATCCAAGGTGTTCCTAAGGTGTGGGAACAATTCAAGACTATGGATAAGTACTTTCCTAGCTCCTTGAGGACTCAGAAGGAATTTGAATTCCAACAATATAGACAAGGTAATATGACCGTAGTCGTTTATGCTGAGAAGTCTGAGGATATGGCTGCTTACTCTAGGCAGGCCATGTATGCTCCGGATGAGAAATGGAAGATTGATCAGTTTCTGTTTAGTCTAAGGGCGGAAATCTCTCATAGTGTGTCTCAAAGAGAGTTCACTACATATGCTGAGTTGCTGAAACAGTGCTATGTAGCTGAGCATATCCTGAAGAGAGTCCAAGAAGAGAGAGATATCGCTAGAGTTAGTTAGAGGGATCAAGGAAGACCGAGTCAATAGTTTAGGCCTAGACAACAATCCTTCAAAGGGAAACAGGTGCATGGTGCTAGACATAACACCCCTCCCTCGTGCTGGATTTGTGGTAAGAATCATTTTGGGAAGTGTACCAATGAAGGAAGCGGAGGACCAAGATGTTATCAATGTCAAGGAGTAGGCCATATAGAGAGAAAATGTCCCCAGAATAAGAATTAAGTGCAAGGTAAGAATACCGGCCGAGTCTATACCTTGGATACAAAGAAGGCCAAGGGTGACAACTCTTTAATTGCAGGTACGTGTTTCGTAAATGGACATCCTTGTTTTGTATTCTTTGATTGTGGAGCAACCCACTTTTTTGTGTCGACCCGATGTATGAAATGACTTGGGTTGCAAGCTATTCCTTTGTCTCCTCCCATGGTGGTTACTACCGCCATGGATGAGATGGCCGAGACACCTTTGATTTGTGAAAATTGTGTATTATCGGTGGATGGTAGAGTTTTTCAGATCGACCTTATTTGTTTGCCGCTTAAGAAAGTTGATGCAATCTTGGGGATGGATTGAATCTCTGCTAATGTTGAAATACAAATAGAGTAGGGTTTTTGTTATCTTTCCACAGAGATTGTTTAGAGATATCACCGCAGTTCTACAGTTGAATTCGTTTTAAACTTAAAGTAACAAAGGGTTTTGGTTGTTTTCAATTGGAACGTTTGCATTTAAATTTAAGTAATAAACGGTAAAAAGAGTTGTTTTAACGATTTGTAAAAACATGCCAAGATTAGGGTTCGACAAAACATTTTGCACGGATAGAATCGATAAAGCTAATGAACTCGTTTAGATGATAAATATAATCACATATCCTCCCAATATGTTTATCTCTAACACATATTGTGAGTTTTACCATTTTGATCCTTTGATGATCTCTCACCCAAACTATCAAAATGACAACATTCAAGTTCAATATTTATGAACATCAACACTCATAACTATCTCTAGCCAATGTGCATTGATGGATGAAAAACCTAGATAAAGTGTAGAACACATTTCTCAATCATGAACCAACACAAAGAATAAACCATAAAAACAAAGTTTTTCACCATATATTTATCATTCAAGAGTTCATAAGCTAGAATCAATACCTATACATACAAAAGAAAGGTTTGTCTACCTTCTAACCTTGACACAAAAGAGAAATTAGCTCTCCATTGACATGGAAGCTTCACAAATAAGAAAATAGAGAAGAGAAACAAGCATCAACGACGATCTCTCAACAAATAATGCTCCGATTCTTTGAAAATAGGATACTACAGTGTTTACAATGTTTTTGCTCTAAGAAAATGAATAGCGATCCACAAAAAATCTAATCAATTCTATTTATAAGGGGATGAGAATCGCAGAGCGCGTTGCACCGCGCTAAGCGCGGTCTCATTTATTGCTAAACCGCCTTAGAACCCCGCTTAGCGGGCTCCAGATCGCGCTAAGCGGGCTACCCACTGGAATTCACTTCTTCCTCGCGCTAGGAGCGCGCTTAGCGCGCTACAAGCATGCTCCAAAAATTGTTTTCTTCAAAAACTGCTTCTAAGGAGTCTTCCTTGCTCCAAGCTTTCATTGAAATGTTAAACCTACAATTATAAACACAAAAAGTTAAATAACTAAGTCTAATAATGCATATAAACTATACTACGATTATTTACCAGAAACAACGGGAAAAAGCATCGATTAACAATTAAAGATCTCAAAAGGTGCCAAAAACTAAACTAAATATTGACACATTTTAGCACCTAACAGCTAATTTAGTATTTATTGGTTGTGAGGAGAAATTAATCATCATTCCGTCAAGAGAAACTACTCCGAAAGATGTACTGACTACTATTTTGGAAGGTACGGTTGGCATGGTTAATTTCTTATTTGAAGAAGAAAAGTCTGTTCTTTTGATTCTCACTAAGGAAACGAGTAACAACCTGGAAGTTTTACAAATCCCTGTAGCCTGTGAGTTTCTAGAAGTTTTCCCCGAGGATGTGACTTGTCTCCCTCCAAAGAGGGATGTAATACCCCGTATTTATTTAAGTGCTCTAGATAATATTAGTTGAGATCAACTGAGTTCCGGTGTGCTCTAAGAATTTATCTATTAAGATAATTAGAGCAACTGATGAACTCAGATTGAATTTAATTAATATTATCCGACTCTGAGGTTTTACTAATTGGTACATTAGAGACAATTTGGACATTTAAGTTAGTGTTATTAACTTAATGATATCTCTACATATCATTTCCTTTCCTTCCTCTTCATTAGTGACAAAAAAATAGAAAGAGTTAGAGAGAAGGAAGAGCAAGGGGAGAAAGAGAAGGAAAACCTAGAAGAAGAGAAAGCTTGGATCTTCATCATCTCTTTATCAAAGCATCTCATCTTCCTCATCATCATCTTGCTTTGAGGTGGGTTCTAGTTAGAAGCTTAAGTTCTAGAAATTAGAATTGTTAGAACTTAGGTTAGAAATTGATATATTATGAGAAATTTGTGTGGATTGAAGATTTAACAGTTCAAATGCGATATAAAATGCATAGTATAGTCGGGATATGTATGAATTTAATCAGTGATGCTTGTTGTCATGCCCCAACATGTTTTTATGGAGTTTGGTTGGGTTTTATACCAAGAAAATAGAGTTTTTCAGCTTCTGCGACAGTGGTAACCGATTACCCATATCAGGTAATCGATTACCCATGAGAAAAATGATGTTTCACTACTGGAATTGGTCAAGTAATCGATTACCAAGTTAAGGTAACCGATTACCACTGACAGTTTCTGAAAAAAATATTAGAAAATCCATAACTTTTGAACCGTGATTCCGATCGAGGCGTAGTAAGAAGCGTTGGAAAGCTATGAAAATATTCTACGCAATAGAAAGTGGAAATATTGATTTAAATGTGGGATTAATTAATTGGTGGAAGTTCAATGAAAGTAATGTTTTATGTGATGTACTATTACATGTATTTTGTTTATACTATTGTGTTATGCTATATTCATCTTCATGTTGTTAAGTATGATTGAGAGAATGCATGCTTAAAATTAATTAGGGAGAGTGAGGAATTCTTATCCCAAAACTAAATGATATAGTTTATTGTTGTGACCTAGTTGTGACTAGGATTGTGATAGAGAATCTAGATGGCGATACTCGTGCATTCGATTCTTAGGTGTGCATCCTTGATAAGTAATGGTCTAGAGGAGAGTGAGACACTAGTATTGAACATGTGTGTGAACCTTGTGTTCTTTGTGATTAAGGCAATCGTGGCCTTGTGATTGTCAAATACAATCACGTTTGTGTGAGATCACGTAATGAGAACCGTTTCCCTTGAGACTTGCCTCTTTATGAGCTAAGGGTTCCTCTAGAATGTACGCATGATTCCTTGGCAGGTTTGATTCCTGCGGGTAGTACGAATGTAACCTACGGGTAGAGACTTGTGATGGTTAATGGCCCATGTGAAGTGATGGTTCATAAAGGTTAATGGCCCTTAGGACCCGAATCCATTTCATATGTCAAGTAAGTGCAAGGATCCATGACTCATGTCGACTTTTAGACGTAGTATAGGATGGGAAAAGGGGATGCCTTGATGAGGTTACCAATTAGTGATAGTTTGAGTTGGTAAACTCATGAACATGTTTCCATATAATGTGAGATTGTGAACTCAAGGTCTTTTCCCTTCCCTTGACTTGAGTTAGGATTTGTTAGAACCTTGTAAAGCCGAGAGAATCCATAAGATAAGGAACTCACTGGGATTTATTATCTCACCCCACGTTGTTGATTATATTACAGGTGCTTTAGGTTCTGTGAAGGGTAAGGATAAAGCAGTTTGATTATCCTTACAAATCTTGGCATTTTGGATGGCATAACTTCCGTTGTGGAGATTTTTATTTTGAGATCATTCTGTTGATCTAGTTCTTAGTACTTTGGAACATATTGTGTATATTATGCCATAGTTCTAGATTTTTTTTGGGCATGTAATGTATGCAATGTGTTATCTAGGAACTTATTGGTATTTCAGTACCAAAACTTTGATTCATGTATAATATATATCTTTGATGTATCAAATTATATGTGGGTGTTACAGTTGGTATTAGAGCAGGTCGTATCCTCAACCTAGCCATGAAATATTATAAGTAATTCTTTCCGTTTCATATGAGTTGTGTCACCATTGGTCTTAAGTGTTATATTTATACTATTGAGCCTAATCAACTTAATCCTATCTGTATGACGTTTAGGAACATGGTTGACGGACGCAGAAACCGTGGTAGACCCAGAACTAATCCTCTCGAGACGAACCCATCAGGAGGCGACGAGTATGTCCCATAGCCCCAGTTTATGCAACAAATGCAGCAGCAACAGAACCAATTCATGCAGCAGATGATACATCAAATGAATGGAGGTATTCATCCTCTAGTAGTTGTTCCAAATCCTATTGGTGGATGTTTTTGGGATTTCATCTGCATGAATCCTTCAGAATTTTATGGTGGATTAGACCCGGTAAAAGCTCATGAATGGGTATCTGGTATGGAGAGAATCTTTATGATAGTGTAGTGGAGTGAAGAAAACAAAGTGGTATTTTCTTCTCACTTGTTGAAAGGTCCTGCTATGAGGTGGTGGGAGAGTGCTTCAGCTCTAATGACTATCCAAGGTGTACCTAAAGTGTGGGAACAATTCAAGACTACTTTCATGGAGAAGTACTTTCCTAGTTCCTTGAGGACCCAAAAGGAGTTTGATTTCCAACAGTTGAGGCAAGGTAATATGGCAGTGGCTGTTTATGCTGAGAAGTTTAAGAACATGGCTGCTTACTCTAGGCAGGCCGTGTATTCTCAGACGAAAAGTGCAAGATTGACCAGTTTCTTTTTGGATTGAAAGCTGAGATCTCTCATAGTGTGTCTCAAAGAGAGTTCACTACTTATGCTGAGTTGCTAAGGCAATGTTATGTGGTCGAGAACAGTTTGAAGAGAGTTCAAATAGAAGGAGATTTGAATAAGACAAATCAGAATGATCGAGGGAGATCAAGTCAACAATTTAGGCCTAGACCACAAACCTTCAAAGGGAAACAAGCTCATAATTCTAGATCTAGTGCACCTCCTGTGTGTTGTACTTGTGGTAGGAATCATCAGGGAAGGTGTGTTATCGAAGGTGTGAGGTGCTATCAGTGTCAGAAAATGGGTCATCTAGCGAGGGATTGTCCTCAGAATAAGAATCTGATGCAAGGAAAGAGTACCAGTCAATTTTATACATTGGATGCAAGGAACGCTAAGGGTGATAACTCCTTGATTGCTGGTACGTGTTTCGTTAATGGGCATCCTTGTTTTGTATTATTTTATTGTGGAAGAACACACTATTTTGTGTCGATACAATGCATGAAGCGACTTGGGTTGTAAGCTATTCCTTTGTCTCCTCCCATGGTGGTTACTACTGTCATGGATGAGATGGTTGAAACACCTTTAATGTGTGAAAACTGTGTACTATCTGTGGATGGAAGAGTTTTTCATATTGATCTTATTTGTTTGCTGCTTAAGAAGGTTGATGTCGTTTTGGGGATGGATTGGCTTTCTGCTAATTCAGTGTTTATTGGTTGTGAGGAGAAGCTAATCATCATTTAGCCTGTTGAAGCTACTCCAAAGGATGTATTAACTACTATTTTGGAAGGTACGATTGGTATGATAAATTTCTTGTTTGAGAAGGAAAAGTCTGTTGTGTCGGTTCTCACTAAAGATGAGAGTAACGACCTGCAAGTACTACATATCCCTATAGTCTGTGAGTTTCCCGAAGTTTTCCCCGAGGATGTCACTTCTCTTCCTCCGGAAAGGGAAGTGGAATTCTCTATTGACCTGGTACTGGGAACGACTCATATATCCATTTCTCCGTATCGGATGACACCGCTTGAGTTAAGAGAATTGAAGGATCAATTGGAAGAGTTAATGGCTAAGCCTTTTTTCCGACCTAGTGTTTCGCCCTGGGGAGCTCCTATTTTATTAGTAAAGAAGAAATATGGTGGAATGCGGTTATGTATTGATTACCGGCAATTGAATAAAGTCACCATCAAGAACAAGTACCCATTACCCAAGATAGACAACCTGTTAGATCAATTGAAAGGAGCCTGTGTGTTCTCGAAGATTGATTTACGGTCGGGTTATCATCAAATCTGTGTGAAGAGTTCAGATGTGTCAAAGACCGCTTTTAGAACCCGTTATGGCCATTATGAATTTTTAGTAATGCCTTTCGGTGTGACGAATGCTCCAGCTGTTTTCATGGATTATATGAATCAGATATTCCAACCTTACTTGGACCAATTTGTAGTGATCTTTATTGATGACATTCTTATTTATTCTCGTACTTCTAAAGAGCACGAAGAACATTTAAGAATCGTTCTATCGATCTTACAAGAGAGACAACTTTTTGCCAAGTTAAGCAAGTTTGAGTTTTGGATGTCAGAGGTTAGGTTTCTTGGTCATGTTATATGTCTATGAACTAACTTCTAAACAGAAATAACAAGCACTCATCATAAGCAAACAAATGTTCAAACGGGAATCACCTACTTTATTCAAATGAGTCATGCTCAATATATACAAGGGACAAAACACACTAATAAGTAATTGTGCCACATCCAAAACAATTTATGCAATCATCTTACTACTCATGAAAATAATGGAAACAAAGATCACAAAAGGACTTTTATCGGTTGTAACTTGGCCGGGGTTAAAAACAAGGGACATATATGTACACGGCCATTGAAACAAGAAAGGGCAAATTTCATGAAGAGCATTTTCTTTTTCTAAACAACCATTCTTGCTCAAACTTCCAACTTATTCTCACAATGCATTCTATTTCTTTCTTTGATTCCCACAATTTTTCCTTTTCTTTCTTTTTCTGATTTTTCCTTTTCTTTCTTTTTCATTCTATTTTTGATTTCACTTTAGAATGCATTGCCCACAATTCCTTCTTCTCTTTTTACAATGAACCAATCTCCCCAACTTCAACAATACTACAACTTAAATCAAAATGCTCTTCAAAGCGGTTAAAGTTCGGGTTCATGCTTCAATGATACACAATTTTTCGTTTTAGGCTCAAGAGAGGTTTCTAATGTTCACACACTCACAAGGTGACTTGAAGTGATATTTGGAAAAGTGGTTCTACTCTTAGTACTCAAAAAAATTTTGCCTTGATCATTTCAAAGTTTCCAAAATTTCAAAACCAAAAGTAAGATTAAACATAAAAAATTTGAGTAAGCAACAACTACTTGAATCCCTCAATAATTTGTGAACAATGGGGGAAACTCACATTTGTGGTTATGTCCTAATTGATTCCAATATGAACAAACATGCTAAATGAAACAAAGCTTGAAATTTATGTAAAGCAAAAAGTTCATAAACATATTAACATTCTACAAAGCACAAACAGAGTACCTTTTTGTGCACCAATTCATAATTTTATCATCACCATCAATGAATGGTGAAGCACATCACTTTTGTACAAAGAACTAACTTGCTTCATCCATCAATTACCTTAAAATAGAGAACAGAAAACAATTTTTTTTTTTGTACCAAAAAAAAAAAAAAAAAAAAAAAAAATATATATATATATATATATATATATATATATATATATATATAAACATAGAACATCATCCGCCCAGATGGAAAATTCACTAATAATAAGAAATTTTTAACAATTATCCAAAAATCAACATCCGCCCGGATGGAACTACAACAATCCTAAACAAAAGTTAATAATAATATAAACATAGTAAACATAACAAAATACAAAATACAAAGATGGACACATCAAACCCATCAATAAGAACTTGAGCTCGACACTCCATCACCAGCACCATCATCACCATCATCACCACCGTCATCATCACCTGCCCCCTCGGGAAAACCAGGCCTGCCCTCAGGCCATCTAGCATATGCCATGAGGTCCTCTCGAGACCTCAAAGGATGATCAACATGTGACTCACGGATCTGAAGCTGCAACTGCATCATAGAATCATGCATGAATAAGAAGGCGCGCTGGTCTGCCTCATGCATCGCCCAATTGGCCTCAGCACTCGAATCACGAACACGCCTTGCAGGGGCAGCAACAACAACTAGGACAGCACCTGCACGTGCCTGCAAGCAATGACGGGTGATAAAATTGTCATCCAAAATAGCCAGCTTTACATTTCCATGGCTAGGTAGGGTGACTCGCGCCTTATGACACAATGCCATAATCAAGCCCGGATAAGTCAAAGTGCAAGCAACCCTATCACCAAAAGGAGTAGAACTCAGCGCTATTTTCTTCAACTCATTTGAAATTATCCTTGTCAAGTCCACAACCTTCTCATCATCGAGGATACAAGCCAAAAGGGCAACGGTCTCCATGGGAATAGAAGAGGTGTGACTACGCGGTTTAAGGTTGTGCAATACAACCGACATCACAATTTGGGTTTCCGTAGTCAACACACCCTTAATGAACTTAAGAGGGGCTCCATTAGCCCCACACTGGTACGATTGACCATCAACGCACAAAATTTTTCTCAAACGGTCGGCATTCCAATTTTGCCGAGCCAACATCAGTCCATAATCACACAGTCCGTCTTCTGCCATCTGAACATGGTTACCAAGGTATGTATTAATTGCATCTCTCAAGAAATCAATCACTTTGCCCCTTACCTAAGTTTTAAAGTTAAAAGGCTCATCATCAGAAGGAAGGGCATTCGCGAAGAATTTCCTTACAATGTCTAAATGGTACTCGGGGTAAGGTTCAAAGAGCTTATCCCAACCACCTCCTGAAATAAGAGAAGCAGTGAGGCGATAGCTCCCAAGAGGATCAATCTGAATAATTCTGCCGACCCAAACTGTTCTCCTCTCCAGCTGTTGGTACCTTGATTGTTGAGCAGCACCGAGAAATCTAGTACTATCAAACTGGCCTGATGGAGTACGTCTGGGTGGGTTTGATGAAGATCCAACAACACGTTGTTTCTTACGTCCAGACATCTGAAAAGAAAAAATAGAACATACACAAAACAACCACAAATGTTAATGAAAACAACATTAAAATATCTCTAAATTCCTAAACAAATACTAAGAATCATCCAAGGAAAGCAAAACAGAATTTAGAAAAGGGGAATTTTTCTGCAAATCCCAGACCGCGCTAAGGGCGCTGGACCGCGCTAAGTGGGCTCTGCGAAATGCAGAAAAAATCCCCTCTGCAACAGAGGGTTTCCAAGGATACTCCTACTTCCTACACCAGAGATATGTACAGAAATACTTACAGCCACGAATACACAAAATCAAAAACCTAATTTATACAAAAAACCTAATTTCTAAATCAAAATTTCTAATTTCTAAAATTGAAGTTTCTAACCACATGCATTCCTACTAATTAAGCAACAATACTGTAAATTGACACAAAAAGAAGACAAAGATGAAGTAGAACATTGAACATACAACAAACAACCCAAAATGGGTTTTCTATATGAAAGTAAAAACTAAAAATGAAAAACTTACAGTTGATGAAGAAGATGCTGAGAAAAAAGATGATTAATTTGAAGTTAGGGTACACGAAATCCAAGCAACTCACAAGAAATTTTTGTTCTTTGAGGAGAAGAGAAACTTGAGAAATTTTGTGAAAAAGGGTGAAATGAGGCACAACCTCAGAACCCTAACTTCATAACACACAATCTGGGCCGGGTCAGCATTAGTGGGCCCAGACAACAATTTTTTTTTTCAAAAAAAACGCAGACCGCGCTAAGCGCGCTGCCTATTGGAAGTGAGGGGGTCAAAAATCTCCAAATCGCGCTAAGTGCGCTCCTGCGCACTAAGCGCGCACTGCAATACTCAAACAACTTCCAGCTGCTCAAATCCAACTTCCAGCAGTTCAAAACATCATTTCGAGCAGCATAAAACATCAACTTTACAAAAAACATGATTTAAACAACAAATTACTAAAAAGACGATAAATACTTACAATGTTGGGGTGTCTCCCAACAAGTGCTTGTTTAACGTTGGATAAGCTCGACGGTCCAAGATGCTCAATGAAGAACATCAAGAAGAACAAAACAATTTTCACGATCGAAATTACCTCCAAGGTATATTTTTAAGCGTTGACCATTTACGGTCCAACAGTCTTTCTTTTCCAAATCCTCGATCACAATTGCTCCATAACTCTTTACGTCCTTGACACGAAACGGTCCGGACCACTTTGATTTTAATTTTCCCGGGAAAAGTTTCAATCGGGAATTAAACAGTAGTACCAAATGCCCGACCTTGAAGTCCTTTTGCCGGATCTTCTTGTCGTGATAACTCTTCACCTTCTCTTTATACAACCAACTTGAATGATAGGCGGCATTCCGCATTTCTTCCAATTCCTGAAGTTGTATTTTTCTCTTTTCTCCGGCCAAGTTCGTATCAAAATTTAACAGCTTAAGGGCCCACATTGCTTTGTGCTCCATTTCAACTGGTAAATGGCATGTTTTACCATAAACCATTTGAAATAGAGTTAAGCCAATTGGAGCTTTGTAAGCGGTACGGTATGCCCACAAAGCTTCGTCCAATTTCTGCGACCAATCTTTTCTAGAACTTGACACGGTTTTTTCTAAAATCCTTTTCACTTCACGGTTCGACACCTCGGCTTGACCGTTCGATTGTGGGTGGTAAGGGGTCGCCACTTTATGCGATACACCATAATGTTTTAAAACACTTTCAAGAGATGCATTGCAAAAGTGTGACCCGCCATCACTAATAAGAACCCGAGGAGTGCCAAAACGGGCAAAGATGTTTTTCTTTAAAAATGTTATTACCGTTTTGCCATCAGCCTTAGGTGAAGCAATCGCTTCAACCCACTTCGACACATAATCAACCGCCACTAAAATGCACTCATTTCCAAAAGAGAGTGGGAATGGACCAACAAAATCTATGCCCCAACAGTAAAAAATTTCAACCTCTTGGATATTTTGAAGGGGCATTTCATCTCTTTTTCTATTTCCACCAGTTCTTTGGCAAGTATCACAACTTTGCGCATGGAGATTTGCGTCTTTAAATAGAGTAGGCCAATAAAAGCCTGATTGCAAGACTTTCGTGGCCATTCTCGAACCATTAAAATGGCCGCCATAAGGCTAGTTGTGACAATGTCAAAGAATACTCTGAGCTTCATCACTCGTGACACACCTTCTCAAAAGGTTGTCACCTCCTAATTTGAACAAGTAAGGGTCATCCCACCCATAATAATTCGCATCCGACAAGAACTTCCTTTTTTGATTCCAAGTTAGGTCTTCAGGTATCCAACCAGTTGCTTTGTGGTTAGCAATATCCGTAAACCACGACCTAACTTGGACTCTAAACAATTTTTCATCCGAAAATTCCTCTCGGATTTCCTTTTCAGTTTTGGTTACCTCCACATTGATCAAACGGGACAAATGATCCGCCACTAAATTCTATGAACCCTTTTTATCCTTTATTTCCAAATCAAATTCTTGAAGTAAAAGGATCCAACGAATGAGCCTTGCTTCGAATCCGGTTTAGTGAGCAGATATTTGATAGCCGCATGATCAGTGTAGATTACCACTTTTGACCCTATTAGGTAAGAACGAAACTTCTCAAGCGCGTATACAATCGCAAGCAATTCTTTTTCGGTTGTGGCGTAATTTACTTGCGCCTCATTTAATACCTTGCTTGCGTAATGTATAGCATGAAAAGTTTTGTCCTTCCTTTAACCTAACACCGCTCCAATGGCATAATCACTCGCATCGCACATTAGTTCAAAATTTAAAGTCCAATTTGGCGCGCTGATTATTAGAGCAGTAATTAGTTCCTCTTTCAAAATTTGGAAAGCAATAAGACATTCATCCTCAAAGAGAAATACCTGATCTTTGTTGAGCAAGTTGATCAATGGCCTTGCTACCTTTGCAAAATCTTTGATGAAACGCCTATAGGATCCCGCATGCCCCAAAAAGCTTCTGATTCCTTTGACGTTGGTAGGAGGAGGCAACTTTTCAATTACTTCAATCTTCACTTGATCAACTTCAAGGCCTTTGGAAAAAACTTTGTGGTCAAGCACAATTCCCTCCGTCACCATAAAGTTACACTTCTCCCAATTCAACACCAAGTTAGTCTTTACACACCTCTCAAGGACGGTTTCCAAATTCTTCAAACACAAATCGAAAGATGCTCCAAACACGGAAAAATCATCCATAAACACATCCATTGTCTTTTCTATGAGGTCGAAGAAGATAGCTTGAACACACCTTTGGAAAGTTGTCGGCGCATTACATAAACCAAAAGGCATCTTTCGATAGGCAAAAATGCCAAAGGGACAAGTAAAAGCCGTCTTCTCGTGATCCGCTGGGTCAACCGGAATTTGATTATACCCCGAATATCCGTCCAAGAAACAATAGAATTGTTGCCCGGATAACCTCTCGAGCATTTGGTCCATGAATGGAAGTGGAAAATGGTTTTTTCTTGTTGCGGTGTTCAACCTTCTATAATCAATACACATTCTCTACCCCGTCACAATCTTTGTTGGGATTAAATCATTCTTATCGTTTTGGATAACGGTCATGCCACCCTTTTTAGGAACAACGTGCACGAGGCTTACCCATGGACTATCAGAGATTGGGTAGATCATTCCCGCATCCAAAAGATTCACAACTTCTTTCTGAACAACCTCTTTCATAGTTGGATTCAAGCGGCGTTGTGGTTGAACAACCTCCTTGAAATCCTCTTCCATAAGAATCTTGTGCATACAATAAGATGGACTAATTCCTTTAAGATCGGAAAGAACCCACCATATAGCTTCTTGATTTCTTTTCAACACTTGAATAAAACGAGCTTCTTCTTTATCGGACAAAACGTTGCTAATAATAACCGGCTTGTTCCCACTTTCATCAAGGAATGCATACTTAAAATTTGAAGGAAGCACCTTCAATTCAAGTTGAACTTTCTCATCACTTGGTTCTTTCTTCAACTCTTCATTCTCAACTTCCCACAGTTGTAATTCATTGAGAGATTCAAGCTCTTTCAAACATTCCTCAAGAGCTCTTTCTTCTTCATCGGAAAACACTTCAAAAGAATCATCAAGAGCCATTTACAAAGGAGACACTATATGAACATGCTTAGAAACCTCCAAAGTTGCTTCTTCAATTGCATCGATACGAAAGCTATCATGCTTGTCTTTGGAATGCTTCATTGCTTCAAATAGATTAAAAGATACCTCTTCATTTAGAACCCACACTTTCATAAGGCCATCATCAACATCTATCATCATGCGAATGGTCTTCATAAAAGGTCGTCCAAGAATAAGAGGAGCATCCTCATCCTCATCCATATCAACAACAATGAAGTCCACCGGAAAGAAAAATTTGTCAACTTTCACCAACATGTCTTGCGCCAACCCAATCGGATGAGTGGTAGATTTGTCGGCCAATTGCAATGTCATCCGGATGCCCTTAATTTCAATGTTCCCAAGCCTTTTCACAATAGATAATGGAATTAGATTGATGCTTGAGCCCAAATCAATAAGGCCATTTCCAACAAAGACATTACCAATTATAACGGGTAAGGTAACTTGCCCCGGATCGGCTTCTTTCTTTGGAAGAGTTCTTTGAATAATAGCACTACAATTTGCCGCAAGAACAACGGTTTTCGGCTCCGAATATTTTCGCCTCTTTGTAAGAATGTCCTTCATAAATTTGGCGTACTTCGGCATTTGCTCTAGAGCTTCGAAAAAAGGGATGTTGATTTGTAGTTCCTAAAGATATCCATGAATCTTGAGTATTGCCTAGAATTTTCTTTCCTTGTCGGCACATGAGGGTAAGGCATATTTTGAGTCGGTATCGGATTTATCATCTCCTTCCCCCTCTTAACTCTCACATGTTTCTCTTTTTTCTTCACTTCCTCCACACTCTCATTTTCAACTTCAACAATATCATCATTTTTATTTTCAACTACAACATTATCACTATTTTTGTTAGTTCTTGGATTGGCTGGAATTTTGGTAAAACAAGGTATGTTCAATGTTGATGTCAAGGTGCTGATGTTGCAACATTGAAGTCTTAACATTGGGCTGTGTTAAGTATTTAATTGCTGAAGTTGGATGTCTGATGTCACATAGGTGATGTTGTGACATCAGATCTACAGAATTAACAACAGCAGGCTGTGATGTTGTTAGGGTTGCGTATTAGCTGGAATTGTGGAGAGCAAGCTGTCTCATTGGATGCGAATATCTTGGGATAGATATTTGCTGCTGCATAGGAGATCTGGTGCAGATTTGTAGGAGATTTAAAAGGTTGAAGATTTAAAAAGATTTTAGGAGAAAATCTGTTTTAAATATTCAGTTTTAAATAACAAATCTGGGAGATATTGTAGCAAGTCCAAGACTAATTCAAGGAGCTATATAAAGCGCACAAGACCAAAGGAAAAAGCGACAGAAAACATTCAGAAGATCAGGAGCTGGAGGCTTAGTGTCTAGAGTTTGTTTAGAGTGCTTGTATTTACACTATTCTAGGGTTTGAATAGGTGTTGTGTTTCTGTCCTCTCTAGAAGCTGTGAAGCAATAGAGAGTGGTTGCTTGATCGAAGCTGTGAAGTTAGATCAAGGTTACTCAAAGTGGTTTCTTTGAGAGTTTGTAAGGGATTGAGTGGTGTTCTCATACCTAAGTGGGTTCTTAGGTAGGAAGTCATTAGTAGAGTATAAGTTTAGGAGATTGTCAACGGGTTGTTGAGTCTGTAAATTATATCTACAAGTAGTGAATTCCATCCCTGGCTTGGTAGCCCCCAGAGTAGGTTGGTTGTAACCGAACTGGGTCAACAATTCTTGGTGTTATTTTACTGTTATTGCTGTCCATTGTGCAGAGTGTGTTGTTGTGACATCGCACCTTAACATCACACGTCTGATACCAGAATTTCAATTGGTATCAGAGCAGGCATCCTGTCTGTCTCTGGGTGAGATATAGGGAAGTTACTTTCTGGTGTAAAGATGGACAAAGAAGTTCGAGGATTCGTCAACAGACCCCCTATTTTGGATGGATCCAATTATGATTATTGGAAGCCAAGGATGACCACCTTCTTAAAATCCTTGGACATCAGGGCGTGGAAGGCTGTTATTAAAGAATGGAAAGCACCTGTCATGTGTGAGAAAGATGATGCCGGCAAAGATAAAGACGACACCTCTAAGCCTAAGCCTGAAGAAGAGTGGACCAAGGAGGAAGATGAGCTTGCCCTTGGAAATTCCAAAGCTCTAAATGTCATCTTCAATGGAGTGGATAAGAATATCTTTAGGTTAATCAATACCTGTGAAGTTGCTAAGGAAGCGTGGGATATCTTGCAGGCTACTCATGAAGGAACATCTAGAGTCAAGATGTTAAGACTTCAGATTTTAACATCAAGATTTGAAAGCCTGAAGATGAAGGATGATGAGACTATTCATGACTTCCATATGAATGTTCTGGAGCTGGCTAATGCATCCAGTGCTCTTGGTGAGAAAATGACAGATGAAAAGCTTGTAAGGAAAATCCTTAGATCCCTTCCTAAGAAGTATAAGATGAAGGTTACTTCCATTGAAGAATCACAAGACATCAGCTCATTGGATCTCTTCAAACTTTTGAGATTAGGTTGAATGAGGAAGAACCAGAAAAGAAGCCAAAAAGTATAGCCTTGGTGTAAAATGACGCAGAAGAAAAAGGAAAGAGTTCTAAATCGCAGGAGGATCTATCTCAGGCCATAGTGATGTTGGGAAGACAGTTCACCAAAGTATTCAAGAGAATGAATAATAACTCCAGGCCTAATGTCAAGAACATATCTTCTGACATCAGCAAGTCAAAAGAGAAGGATGAAGAGAAAACTGCCCAAGATAAAGGAATTCAGTGCTTTGAGTGTGAAGGATATGGGCATGTCAAGAAAGAATGTCCCACCTTCTTGAAAAAGCAGAAGAAGGGCATAACAGTTTCCTGGTCTGACTCAGATAGTGAAAGTGGAAGTGAGTCAGCGAAGCATGTGAGAGCTTTAACAGGAGCTGTTGTTTCTGATGATGATTCTAGTGATGGAGAAGTAACCTATGAGGAGTTAGCTTCCACCTATCAAGAGCTGTGTTTAAAAAGTGTTGAGATTTGTCAAGAAAACAAGTGCCACAAGCAACAGATTGCTCAGCTAGAGAATGAAAAGACTGATCTGGAAAATGAAGTTGTGCTAGTTAGAGCTCACCTTGATCAAATGACCAAGTCTGTTAGGATGCTGAGCTGTGGTACAGACACACTTGACAAGATCCTCCAGACAGAAAATGTTGCAGGTGATAAGTCTAGTATAGGATATGTGGCAAGCACCTCAGGAGCAAAGGAGGAGGTGTCCCAACCTATGTCTCAAACAAAGAGACAGGAGTCTACCCCTAAGAAGGTTGTTCAGCCTCAGAATGTTGAGAAAAAGGATGGTCCCCAACAGAGGAAGAAGCAGCCTCAAGGAGCTAGTCAGTATATGCCCCTACAATACCACAAGAGCATGCAAGCTGCTCAGTTCAAACATCACATGTCTCATCAGGAATCTCAACATCAGGACAACTGGTATGGTTATGGATATGGATACACCAATGTTGTTCCTCATTTCTATGGAAGAAGAAAGCCACACCATCATGGGAGACAATCCAGGAAACAACGTTCTCAGCCTTCTTATGGGAGAAGATACCAACATAATAGAAGGCAGGGCAGTTATGGTAGAAGGAGACCACATTATGGATGGCAGCCTAAGCAATCTCATCATGGTAGAAGATTCAGAGATGAAAGGGTGAGATGCTATTATTGTGGTAGGTTTGGACATATGCAGTACTCGTGCTACAAGCTGCATGGATACCCTCAGCCTCAAAATAGATGGAGAGAGTATAGGCCCAAAGTTGTTAAACAATGGGTACCTAAGGAGAAGGTGAAGTGCTTATTGGCTCACTTGGCTGACAAAGAGGCTAAAGAAGGAACATGGTATTTTGACAGTGGGTGTTCCAAACACATGTCTGGATGTAGATCCATGTTTGCTGAATGTAGACCTTGCTCCTCTCTTGAAGTTATTTTTGGCAATGGAGAAAAAGGTGTTGTTGCAGGAGTTGGGAAAGTAAAAGGTGATGGTAGACCTGAACTTGACAATGTTCTGTTGGTCAGTGGATTAAATGCAAATTTGATCAGCATAAGCCAGTTGTGTGATGAAGGTTACAAGGTAAACTACACTAAGTATGATTGTGTGGTTTCTGATGAGCATAATCTGGTTGTTATGAAGGGTGCCAGAACCAGAGATAACTGCTATCAGTGGATTTCTCTTGAAGATAGTTCAACTAATGATGTTCAGGTCGATGTTATAACATCAGGATGCTGAAAGGTCACTCAGAGTTAATGAGTCCTGATGTGAACTGTTTAAAAGGAAAGTATTTATGGAGGGAAAAAGTCATTGACACTCCAAATCAAGCTCCTTGCCTCAGACCCCCCTTTCCCGGTGTTGCAACATAACGCTTCTTCAAAGCCCTGTTCTCGCAACGAATTAACTTCTTTATCTTCAAGAATCAACCCTCACTGAAAAGAGTCATGGCATCTCTATCCAAGAAATCTGAGTGTCAGAGTTCCACAAAAGGAAGAGCTAGGGTTTCCACTGACGAAGGTTCAGCATTCGATCCTATGGACATTGAGCCCCTCTCAACCATTCTTCCTGAATCAGGTACTACGAGACCCACTAAACTAACTCCCAAGAGACCTGCTACTGTCTTTAAGAATCCCAAAACAATGAAAGTTGTTACTAGCGTGTTATTTGGTGACAAACCTAGAACTACTAACCCGCATCCACAAACTACTGAGGAAAGGGTAGATGTTGATAAGTGCATGAGGCAGATCGTGGATAAAATTTTTGAGAAAGGACTTCCTATTAAGGGTATATCTAGACCCCTGAGACAAATGGCTGTTGATCAGGGTACAAGAGAAAAGAGTGACATGCAATTTACTGATACAAATCTTCACAGATTGGCTATCTCTGTAATCGAAGATGCTGAGAAGGAAGTTGAAGGTAATACTGAAGCAGATGATACTCATGTTAAAGGGGATGTCAGAACATCGCCTAGTAGGGATGATGAGACTACTCCTGGAGGAGAAAAGAGTACTGATGTGATTAATGTTGATGACTTATCCGATGATGAAGTCATTGGAAGAGCAGTGCCTGGTCTGGCTAAGAGACTAAGAACAAGGAAGGAAAAGCAGGATGAATCTTATCCAAAGAAGGTTTCAGATGATAAGAAGAAAAAGACTGTTGTTGGGCCAACTAAAGCTTGGAGCAAGGTCGAAGTGACTCCAAGAAAGAGGAAGATTGTGGAACAATCTGAGTCTGAGCATGATGATGAGGATGATGTTCAGAACATCACTCATGTCAGAAAATCTATCGCAAAAAGGATTGTAGACAAAGTCCCAGATGTGCCTGTGGATAACATCTCCTTCCACCGTGCAAGCAATGCCTATATATGGAAGTTCATTTGCCAAAGGAGAATCGCTCTTGAGAGAGAGATTGGCAAAGAAGCCATGGAGATTAAAGAAGTGATGGAAGGAATTAAATCTGCTGGGTTAATGAAAACTGTGTGTGGATTTTCAAGGTGCTATGATGGTCTGGTAAAGGAATTCATAGTAAATCTTCCTATAAATATCTCTGACCAGAGCAGTACAGATTATATGAAGGTTTTTGTCAGAGGAAAATGTATTGACTTCTCTCCTAGCACTGTCAACAAATATCTGGGAAGAGATGAGCAAGAGGAGTGTGAGCTGGAGGTGACTGATAATGAAGTGTGTAGAGAGATCACTGCTACTCAAGTTAAGGTGTGGCCACTGAAAAATAAATTAACAGCTAGCAAACTCAGTATCAAGTATGCTATATTGCACAGAATTGGTGCGGCTAACTGGGTACCTACTAATCACAAAACCACCATAACTGTGGGATTAGGAAGGTTCATCTATGCTATAGGGAAAAAGGTCAAGTTCAACTATGGAAGCTATATATTTGATCAAGTAGTGAAGCATGGTGCCACCAATGCTATCAAAATGCCTATATCATTCCCTTCCCTTATCTGTGGAATGATCTTAGATCAACATCCTGGAATCTTAACCAGTACAGAGGTAGCATGTAAGAGGGAGTCAACTTTATCTTTGCATCCCAAACTGTTTGCTGGGAGTCATGTTCCAGACATTGTTACAACATCAAGTTCTGGGGTTAAGAAGGTCAGTACAAAATCTGAGCTGGTTGAAGAATTAAAGGCAACCTGCAAGGGTCTTGATATGGTTATCAAAACCAGCACTGTCAGGAAAATGAAGGTTGAGCATATGATTAAAGACTTGGAACAGGGGGAAGATAGTGGGAATGGCGACACTGAGGATTCCAGGTCAGATGAGGGTGATGAAGATGCTGATGGTACCAGCTCGGATGAAGACTAATCTCCATATGCTGTTTTTAGATAATAGTTTCAGTTTTTAGTTTTTTTTTTGTGTTGGTTATGTAATTTGAATATTGTGCTGTTATATGCACTAGTTTTGTTTTCTATGATTTGTTTTGCCTGGCTGCTAACTGTGAGGCTAACAATGAGAGCTAGGTTGTACTGACTATAGTTAATAGGGCTTCTAACTGAAGTTTGCCTAATTATGGCTAAAGAGGGAGAGAAAATAGTCAAGATAGTCAAGAGTATCAAAGAGTGTTACTGCCAAATGCTGCTAATGTGATGCAGTTATTGAGGGGGAGTTTTGACTGAGCTAGTGAAGATATCATAGCATTTGAAGAGTGCAGCCAAGCAGACATCAAGGAGGAGAAGTGCTGCACATTGTGAGCTACTGAACAGCTGTGATGCTGGTTCATATTTTTGAGGGGGAGCACCAATTGGCTGTTTTCAAGAATGAAGATGGTGCTGCAGCAGATCAAGTGATAGGAGATTATGAAAATTGTCAAACTGCTGCTGATGAAGAGTTTCAAATTATTGAAGTTTTTCCGCTGCTAAAGTCTCTGAAGATGGAGAGTGCAGAGATTGTTTTAGCCAAAATTAGCCAAAGGGGGAGATTGTTAGTTCTTGGATTGGCTGAAATTTTGGTAAAACAAGGTATGTTCAATGTTGATGTCAAGGTGCTGATGTTGCAACATTGAAGTCTTAACACTGGGCTGTGTTAAGTATTTAATTGCTGAAGTTGGATGTCTGATGTCACATAGGTGATGTTGTGACATCAGATCTGCAGAATTAACAACAGCAGGCTGTGATGTTGTTAGGGTTGCGTATTAGCTGGAATTGTGGAGAGCAAGCTGTCTCATTGGGTGCGAATATCTTGGGATAGATATTTGCTGCTGCATAGGAGATCTGGTGCAGATTTGTAGGAGATTTAAAAGGTTGAAGATTTAAAAAGATTTTAGGAGAAAATCTGTTTTAAATATTCAGTTTTAAATAACAAATCTGGGAGATATTGTAGCAAGTCCAAGACCAATTCAAGGAGCTATATAAAGCGCACAAGACCAAAGGAAAAAGCGACAGAAAACATTCAGAAGATCAGGAGCTGGAGGCTTAGTGTCTAGAGTTTGTTTAGAGTGCTTGTATTTACACTATTCTAGGGTTTGAATAGGTGTTGTGTTTCTGTCCTCTCTAGAAGCTGTGAAGCAATAGAGAGTGGTTACTTGATCGAAGTTGTGAAGTAAGATCAAGGTTACTCAAAGTGGTTTCTTTGAGAGTTTGTAAGGGATTGAGTGGTGTTCTCATACCTAAGTGGGTTCTTAGGTAGGAAGTCATTAGTAGAGTATAAGTTTAGGAGATTGTCAACGGGTTGTTGAGTCTGTAAATTATATCTACAAGTTGTGAATTCCATCCCTGGCTTGGTAGCCCCCAGAGTAGGTTGGTTGTAACCGAACTGGGTCAACAATTCTTGGTGTTATTTTACTGTTATTGCTGTCCATTGTGCAGAGTGTGTTGTTGTGACATCGCACCTTAACATCACACGTCTGATACCAGAATTTCAATTTTTATTTTCAACTACTTCCTCATCACTATCCTCCTCAACAATACCATCAATTTTTTCTTCTTCCACACTTTTGTCATTTTCTTTTGCTAACTCCTTCCCACTTATAGTAACAATTGCTTTGCAATGCTCCTTTGGGTTTACTTGAGTATTTGTGGAGAATGAAAGACCCGATTGTTGCTCGGCTATTTGTTTCGCAAGTTGCCCAACTTGATTTTAGAGATTCTTTATCACCGCATCGCTACTCTTTTGGTTGGCCATAGACATTTGAATGAATTGATTCAAAGTGTCTTCCAACTTAGAGCTAGGAACCGGAGGTGGTGGAGGTTGATAAGGATTTTGCCGGCTTGAAGAACCGCCACCATAACCTTGATTATTTTGATAGTTCCCCCTCGGTTGATATCCTTGATTGTTTTGGTAATGTTGTTGAGGGTTGCTTTGATAAGGCAGTTGTTGTGGTCTTCCTTGATATTCTCATTGATTGTTCATGCAGTTCACTTCTTCAAATCCCGGTGGAGGACAAAATCCGATGTCGTGCTCTCCTTTGCAAAGTTCACAACATGCAACTTGTTTACTCTTGCTTGGTTGCTCCTTCATTTCCTTAATTTGTTGAGTCAAAAGTTCCACTTGTTGAGATATAAGCTTGTTTTGCGCTAGGATTGCATCATTAGTTCCTAATTCAAGTACCTTGGGTTTTTTTTGCGAGTTGGTACGGTTTTGACTTTAAAGATCATTGAGAGCCATTCTATTGATGATATCCGTAGCTTCTTCGGCACTCTTTGATAACAAAGCTCCACCAGAAGTGGCATCCAATAATAAATTGCAATTTGGTTGGAGACCATTTCTGAAGATGTGAATTTGAGTTAACTCGTCAAACCCGTGGCCTTTGCATTTTCTAATAATGGATTTAAATCTTTCCCATGCTTCATTTAGAGACTCATTAGCACCCTGAGAGAACACAGAAATCGCAGTTTTTGATTCCATAAAACGATTGTGAGAAAAGAACCTTTCTATAAATTTCTCCTCCAGAACATTCCAATCGGTCATCACAGTAGGAGTTTGGTCAAGATACCAATCCTTAGCTTTGCCTAGCAAAGCATGAGGAAATAGTCTCTTGAATAAAGGTAACTCTTGCGCTTAATCCACTCCGGCCGCTAACGCTATCTCGTAAAATTTGGTGAGAAAAGCGAAAGGGTCTTCATGATCCATTCCCGTGAACGGACTTCCATATAACAAATTCAGAGTTCCCGTTTTCATCTCAGCTTGCCTTCCATTATTTGCATTGTGAGCAAACTGAGCGGTGTGACGCGGATTATTTACACATGGTGTGGAAGCGGGTGGTGGTGGTGGTGGATGCTCCATGATTGGCGTGAACTGTGGAATTGGTGGTGGTATAGAAGTTGAACCTTCTCCTTGTTCTTGCCTTTGTATAGCTAGTTGCCTCCTCCGTCTAGTTTTGCTATTGAGTCTACGAGCGGTTCTTTCAATCTCGGGATCGAATAGAAGTTGGTCCGTCGGTAGTTTCCCTCGCATAAACAAAGTCTGCACACTTAACAAAACAAATCAACAAGCACAAGAAAATTTTCTAACAAGTCTAAAACTTCACAACCATTGCAATGCTTGCAATATCAATTAACAATCCCCAGTAACGACGCCAATTTGTTGAAATACAAATAGAGTAGGGTTTTTGTTATCGTTCCATAGAGATTGTTTAGAGATATCACCGCCGTTCTACAGTTGAATTCATTTTAAACTTAAAGTAACAAAGGGTTTTGGTTGTTTTCAGTTGGAACGTTTGCATTTAAATTTAAGTAATAAACGGTAAAAAAAGTTGTTTTAACGATTTGTAAAAACATGCCAAAATTAGGGTTCGACAAACCATTTTGCACGGATAAAATCGATAAAGCTAATGAACTCGTTTAGACGATAAATATAATCACATATCCTCCCAATATGTTTATCTCTAACACATATTGTGAGTTTTACCATTTTGATCATTTGATGATCTCTCACCCAAACTATCAAAATGACAACATTCAAGTTCAATATTTATGAACATCAACACTCATAACTATCTCTAGCCAATGTGCATTGATGGATGAAAAACCTAGATAAAGTGTAGAACACATTTCTCAATCATGAACCAACACAAAGAATAAACCATAAAAACAAAGTTTTTCACCATATATTCATCATCCAACAGTTCATAAGCTAGAATCAATACCTATACATACAAAAGAAAGGTTTGTCTACCTTCTAACCTTGACACAAAAGAGAAATTAGCTCTCCATTGACATGGAAGCTTCACAAATAAGAAAATAGAGAAGAGAAACAAGCATCAACGACGATCTCTCAACAAATAATGCTCCGATTCTTTGAAAACAGGATACTACAGTGTTTACAATGTTTTTGCTCTAAGAAAAGTCTGTTCTTTTGATTCTCACTAAGGAAACGAGTAACAACCTGGAAGTTTTGCAAATCCCTATAGCCTGTGAGTTTCCAGAAGTTTTCCCCGAGGATGTGACTTATCTCCCTCCAGAGAGGGATGTAATACCCCGTATTTATTTAAGTGCTCTAGATAATATTAGTTGAGATCAACTGAGTTCCGGTGTGCTCTGAGAATTTATCTATTAAGATAATTAGTGCAACTGATGAACTCAGATTGAATTTAATTAATATTATCCGACTATGAGGTTTTACTAATTGGTACATTAGAGACAATTTGGATATTTAAGTTAGTGTTACTAACTTAATGATATCTCTACATATCATTTCCTTTTCTTCCTCTTCATTAGTGACAAAAAAATAGAAAGAGTTAGAGAGAAGGAAGATCAAGGAGAGAAAGAGAAGGAAAACCTAGAAGAAGAGAAAGCTTGGATCTTCATCATCTCTTTATCAAAGCATCTCATCTTCCTCATCATCATCTTGCTTTGAGGTGGGTTCTAGTTAGAAGCTTAAGTTCTAGAAGTTAGAATTGTTAGAACTTAGGTTAGAAATTGATATATTATGAGAAATTTGTGTGGATTGAAGATTTAACGGTTCAAATGCGATATAAAATGCATAGTATAGTCGGGATATGTATGAATTTAATCGGTGATGCTTGTTGTCATGCCCCAACATGTTTTAATGGAGTTTGGTTGGGTTTTATACCAAGAAAACAGAGTTTTTCAGCTTCTGCGACAGTGGTAACCGATTACCCATATCAGGTAATCGATTACCCATGAGAAAAATGATGTTTCGCTACTGGAATTGGTCAAGTAATCGATTACCAAGTTAAGGTAACCGATTACCACTGACATTTTTTGAAAAAAATATTAGAAAATCCATAACTTTTGAACCGTGATTCCGATCGAGGCGTAGTAAGAAGCGTTGGAAAGCTATGAAAATATTCTACGCAATAGAAAGTGGAAATATTGATTTAAATGTGGGATTAATTAATTGGTGGAAGTTCAATGAAAGTAATGTTTTATGTGATGTACTATTACATGTATTTTGTTTATACTATTGTGTTATGCTATATTCATCTTCATGTTGTTAAGTATGATTGAGAGAATTCATGCTTAAAATTAATTAGGGAGAGTGAGGAATTCTTATCCCAAAACTAAATGATATAGTTTAATGTTGTGACCTAGTTGTGACTAGGATTGTGATAGAGAATCTAGATGGCGATACTCGTGCATTCGATGCCTAGGTGTGCATCCTTGATGAGTAATGGTCTAGAGGAGAGTGAGACACTAGTATTAAACATTTGTGTGAACCTTGTGTTCTTTGTGATTAAGGCAATATTGGCTTTGTGATTGTCGAATACAATCACGTTTGTGTGAGATCACGTAATCAGAACTGTTTCCCTTGAGACTTGCCATTTTATGAGCTAAGGGCTTCTCTAGAATGTACGCATGATTACTTGGCAGGTTTGATTCCCGCGTGTAGTACGAATGTAACCTACGGGTAGAGACTTGTGATGGTTAATGGCCCATGTGAAGTGAAGGTTCATAAAGGTTAATGGCCCTTAGGACCCGAATCCATTTCGTATGTCAAGTAAGTACAAGGATCCATGACTCATGCCGACTTCTAGACATAGGAGAAGATGGGAAAAGGGGATGCCTTGATGAGGTTACCGATTAGTGATAGTTTGAGTTGGTAAACTCATGAACATGTTTCCATATAATGTGAGATTGTGAACTCAAGGTCTTTTTCCTTCCCTTTACTTGAGTTAGGATTTGTTAGAACCTTGTAAAGCCGAGAGAATCCATAAGATAAGGAACTCACTGGGATTTATTATCTCACCCCACGTTGTTGATTATATTACAGGTGCTTTAGGTTCCGTGAAGGGTAAGGATAAATTCGTTTGATTATCCTTACGTATCTTGGCATTTTGGTTGGCATAACTTCCGTTGTGGAGATTTTTATTTTGAGATCATTCTGTTGATCTAGTTCTTAGTACTTTGGAACATCTTGTGTATATTATGCCATAGTTATAGATTTTTGTTTTGGGCATGTAATGTATACAATGTGTTATCTAGGAACTTATTGGTATTTCAGTACCAAAACTTTGATTCATGTGTAATATATATCTTTGATGTATCGAATTATATGTGGGTGTTACAGTTGGTATTAGAGCAGGTCGTATCCTCGACCTAGCCATGAAATATTATAAGTAATTCTTTCCATTTTATATGAGTTGTGTCAGCATTGGTCTTAAGTGTTATATTTATACTATTGAGCCTAATCAACTTAATCCTATCTGTATGACGTTTAGGAACATGGCTGACGGACGCAGAAACCGTGGTAGGCCCAGAACTAATCCTCTCGAGACGAACCCGTCAGGAGGCGACGAGTGTGTCCCATAGCCCCAGTTTATGCAACAGATGCAACAACAACAGAACCAATTCATGCAGTAGATGATACATCAAATAAATGGAGGTCTTCATCCTCCAGTAGTTGTTCCAAATTCTATTGGTGGATGTTTTTGGGATTTCATCTGCATGAATCCTTCAGAATTTCATGGTGGATTAGACTCGGTAAAATCTCATGAATGGGTATCTGGTATGGAGAGAATCTTTTTTATAGTGTAGTGCAGTGAAGAAAACAAAGTGGTATTTTCTTCTCACTTGTTGAAAGGTCCTGCTATGAGGTGGTGGGAGAGTGCTTCAGATCTAATGACTATCCAAGGTGTACCTAAAGTGTGGGAACAATTCAAGACTACTTTCATGGAGAAGTACTTTCCTAGTTCCTTGAGGACCCAAAAGGAGTTTGATTTCCAACAGTTGAGGCAAGGTAATATGGCAGTGGATGTTTATGCTGAGAAGTTTGAGAACATGGCTGCTTACTCTAGGCAGGCCGGGTATGCTCCGGACGAAAAGTGCAAGATTGACCAGTTTATTTTTGGATTGAAAGCTGAGATCTCTCATAGTGTGTCTCAAAGAGAGTTCACTACTTATGCTGAGTTGCTAAGGCAATGTTATATGGTCGAGAACAGTTTGAAGAGAGTTCAAACAGAAGGAGATTTGAATAAGACAAATCAGAATGATCGAGGGAGATCAAGTCAACAATTTAGGCCTAGACCACAAACCTTCAAAGGGAAACAAGCTCATAATTCTAGATCTAGTGCACCTCCTGTGTGTTGTACTTGTGGTAGGAATCATTAGGGAAAGTTTGGTATCGACGGTGTGAGGTGCTATCAGTGTCAAAAAATAGGTCATCTGGCGAGGGATTGTCCTCAGAACAAGAATCATATGCAAGGAAAAAGTACCAGTCAAGTTTATACATTGGATGCAAGGAACGCTAAGGGTGATAACTCCTTGATTGCTGGTACGTGTTTCATTAATGGGCATCCTTGTTTTGTATTATTTGAATGTGGAGCAACACATTATTTTGTGTCGATATAATGCATGAAGCGACTTGGGTTGTAAGCTATTCCTTTGTCTCCTCCCATGGTGGTTACTACCGCCATGGATGAGATGGTTGAAACACCTTTAATGTGTGAAAACTGTGTACTATATGTGGATGGAAGATTTTTTCAGATTGATCTTATTTGTTTACCGCTTAAGAAGGTTGATGTCGTTTTGGGGATGGATTGGCTTTCGGCTAATTCAGTGTTTATTAGTTGTGAGGAGAAGCTAATCATCATTCAGTCTGTTGAAGCTACTCCGAAGGATGTATTAACTACTATTTTGGAAGGTATAATTGGTATGATAAATTTCTTGTTTGAGAAGGAAAAGTCTGTTGTGTCGGTTCTCACTAAAGATGAGAGTAACGACCTGCAAGTACTACATATCCCTATAGTCTGTGAGTTTCCCGAAGTTTTCCCCGAGGATGTCACTTCTCTTCCTCCGGAAAGGGAAGTGGAATTCTCTATTGACCTGGTACTGGGAACGACTCATATATTCGTTTCTCCGTATCGGATGACACCGCTTGAGTTAAGAGAATTGAAGTATCAATTGGAAGAGTTAATGGCTAAGCATTTTGTTCGACCTAGTGTTTAGCCCTGGGGAGCTCCAGTGTTATTAGTAAAGAAGAAATATGGTGGAATGCGGTTATGTATTGATTACCGGCAATTGAATAAAGTCACCATCAAGAACAAGTACCCATTACCCAAGATAGACGACCTGTTAGATCAATTGAAAGGAGCCTGTGTGTTCTCGAAGATTGATTTACGGTCGGGTTATCATCAAATCTGTGTGAAGAGTTCAGATGTGTCAAAGACCGCTTTTAGAACCCGTTATGGCCATTATGAATTCTTAGTAATGCCTTTCGGTGTGACGAATGCTCCAGCTGTTTTCATGGATTATATGAATCGGATATTCCAACCTTACTTGGACCAATTTGTAGTGATCTCTATTGATGACATTCTTATTTATTCTCGTACTTCTAAAGAGCACGGAGAACATTTAAGAATCGTTCTATCGATCTTACAAGAGAGACAACATTTTGCCAAGTTATGCAAGTGTGAGTTTTGGATGTCGGAGGTTAGGTTTCTTGGTCATGTTATATCTCAAGGAGGTGTGGCGGTGGACCCATCAAAAGTTGAAGCAGTAATTAATTGGGAAAGACCGAAGAATGCTTCAGAAGTTAGAAGTTTTTTGGGATTGGCAGGTTACTATAGGAGGTTCATCAAAGGCTTTTGTCAATTGGCTTTACCAATGACTAAACTTACTCGAAAGGATTTTTCTTATGATTGGGATTCGGCCTGTGAACAAAGTTTTATGAGTTTGAAGGAAAGATTAACGACTGCTTCTATTTTGATCATTCCTGATCCAAATAAGTCGTACGAAGTATTTTGTGATGTATCCAAGAAAGGATTATGAGGTGTCTTGATGCAGGATGATCAAGTGGTAGCTTATGCTTCTTGACAGTAAAAAGTTCACGAGAAGAATTATCCAACTCATGATTTGGAATTGGCGGCGGTTGTTTTTACACTGAAGGTGTGGCGTCATTATTTGTATGGAGTGCGTTTTGAAATGTTCAACGACCACAAGAGTTTAAAGTATTTATTCGACCAAAAAGAATTGAACATGAGTCAAAGGAGATGGATAAAGTATTTAAAAGATTATGATTTAGAATTGAAGTACCATCCGGGTAAAGCGAATAAAGTAGCGGATGCATTGAGTCAGAAAGTGTTGCATAATGCCGAATTGATGATCTTAGAGTATGCCTTATTGGAAAAGTTTAGAGATCTTAATCTTCAATTTATTTGGACTCAAAACAGTGTGATTATCGGAAACTTGAATGTTAACTCTACACTTAGAGATGAAATTCAACAAGGACAAGTGTTGGATACGAAGTTACAAGGGATGTTGGTTTAACCGGGTTTCTCGCGAGCTACGGATGAAGTCATTCTGTTTAACCAAAGAATTTGTGTTCCGAATGATGTGGTATTAAAAAGGAGGATTTTAGAGGAAGCTCATAAAGGTGCTTTTACTATACATCCTAGTTCTTCGAAGATGTACCAAGACTTAAAGAGGGACTATTGGTGGTCCGAAATGAAAGGAGAGACTATTGGTGAGGAAATGATTTTAGGACCGGAGATTGTTCAAGACACTATGGAAAAGATTAGAATGATTTGTGACAAGGTTAAGAAAGCTCAAGACCTTCAGAAGAGCTATGCGGATATCCGAATGAGACCTTTGGAATTTGGAGAAGGTGATAATGTATTCTTGAAATTTACTCCAAGGTTAAGATTGAAATGATCGTTTAAGTCACGGAAGTTAAGTTTGAGAGACGTGGGACCATATCAAATTCTAGAGGGGATTGGTGAATTAGCTTATAGACTAGCCTTACCACCTTCTCTATCTGAGATGCATGACATTTTTGACGTGTCTCAACTCTGGAAGTTTATTCCCGACCCTCTCCAACCAGTTCTAGCAGATACAATTGAGATAGAAGCAGATTTGACCTTTGAACCTCTACCAAGCCCTATTATGGGGAGAGAAACTAAGGTGTTGAGAAACAAGGAAAATTCTCTTGTTAAGGTGCAGTGGGATGAGATACATCCGGGTGATGCTACTTGGGAGCTTGAGTCCGAGATGCGGGATGCTTATCCTAACCTTTTTCAAGTAATCTTTAAATTCGAGGGCAAATTTTAATTTAAGGGGGGGGGGGGGGGGGGGCGGGAGGATGTAATACCCTGTATTTAATAAAGTTCTCTAAATAATATTAGTTGAGATCATCTGGGTTCCGATGTACTCTGAAAATTATCAGTTAGGATCATTAGAGTAACTAGTGAGTTCAGATTGACTTAATTAATATTAATTGGAATTGACCTTTTATTAATTGGGACATTTTGATAACACTAATAATGGGTCAATTACTCTAGTAGAACAAATATTAAATATGTGCCCTTAATATATTTGTTACTACTTTGTGATTACTTCTTCACCACAGAATTCTAGTAGCCACTTTTGACCACATGTTTCTACCCACTTTTCTCTACATGTCATACCACTTGTACCATTCTTCTTTTGCAATGTATCAGACAATATAAGGAAAGATAAAGGAAGCTTGGGGAAAAGAAGAAGAAGAGCAACTCGTGGAAGGGAGAAAGAAGAAAGGAACTTGTAGTTCATCATCATCATTTCACTTCATCTTACTGCAATAATCTTATTCATCTCTTTGGCTAAGGTGGGTTCTAGTTATAAACCCTTGATTTTAAGAATTAGGGATTTGTTATTGAATCATAAATTAGTGAAATCCATGACAACATGAGTTCTATTCCATGGTGATAATTAATGTTTTCCATGTATCTTGATAGTTTGAAATATATGTTTCTTATTGCCATGAACTTTTATAAAAGTTATTTGGTAGTGTTCTTCATTGTTTAGTGTGATTCACGTGTTGATATTGTTGTTGTTGTGTTTGTGTATTTAGGATTTTGAGATAAACATGTAGAAAGTATGTGAGTTATTGATGAAACATATTACCTATTGTTGATAGTTGGGTAACATGGTTGGTAGAATTTGAAACCAAGAGATATTATGCCGGTTATTGTAAGACCCTAATTTTTGACCCCTAAGATTCTACATATCATTCACATCACATTTTGCCTATTCACTACAAACAAGATCACACATTGGCTCCCTTGTCCCTCTCTTCTTTGGGTTTATGCCTTGCAAGGGTCACCAAGCATCTGTGTGTTTCTTATTTGCCTTTATTTGCTTATGTTTACTAACCTTTAATCAAAATCCAAAAATATGTTTGTTTTCCCTTTACTAACTTTTTCAGGAAGAGAATCAAGGATATCAAACAGTCCCTCAGCTCAATGAATTTCATCTGATAAAGTCAAAGTTGATCTGCGAATAATTCAAAATCATCTGATCAAGAGTTTCCAAGTTTTTGATTGATTATTATTCAAGAGACTCCAAGGTTCATGTGTTTATTTCCATGCCTTCTTTGACAAGCAAAAGAATCGAGCCGAACCACAGCAGTGTACTCAAAAAGGGCAATTTTTTTCAAAATTTGCATTGAGTAATTGGTTACTCAATTAGGGTAATCGATTACCCTCGTGGAAATTTGAAAAAAATTCAGAAAATTTCAAATTCAGCAATTTTGGCACCAATTTTCCAAAATGATCACATGTGGAATATTCTAGACCACCTCATTTTTATTTCTTTACATCATCATAATTAATTCCCACCATACACCTTCACTAATCACCACTCTTTTATGAATTTCCCTCCAAATTCAAATTCCAAGCCTAATTTTCATTTCCAAACCAAATTCCAATCCACCAATTTTTCCAAGCCTAAATTATATAAATAGAGGCCTCATTTCATTCATTCTTCAAGCTTTTGATAGCCAAAAAACCTCTTGCAAATTCCATCCCCAACCATCATTTCACTAAAGCCCACTTTTCTTCTTTTGAAAGTTAACAAGAATTCACATTGAATCTTGTTCAACTTTGAGCTAAACCTTCATCCAAACTTGTTTTCTTCATCAATTCTCATAGATCAAGGCTTTGGTGTTTGGATCTTGGAGCAATTTGAAGGAATTTTCAAATTTGGAGTGGTAATTTCATCTTTCACCATTGTTGAAGCTTCATCTTCATCTTCCATAATGTAGATCTTTGGTGATCCTTGTTACTTGATCCATTGGATCTTGTAATTGTATTTAGTTGCTGGTTTTTTACTGTTATTTTACTAAAAATTTCATGCACTTTCAGTTCCATGATCATAAGGTGTTTGAAAAAAGGTTTGAAAGTTGATCATTCTGAATTTTGCACTATTTTTTGCTGCTGCATGCAAAGTAATCGGTTACTCAATTAGAGTAACAGATTACTCAGAGACGAAATTGCATTTCTTTTAGCTCTGCGTGCAGAGTAATAGATTACTCAATTAGAGTAACCGATTACTCTAAGTCAGAATGCAGTTTTTAGCTTGTTTTTGGGACTGTTTTGGTTATTTTGCCATTTTCTTCCCCTTCCCTTTGTTCTTAGCTTTAGATCACATAATTTTGTGGTTTAATTTGGCTTTCTCGTCATCTATTTCTCTTTGATTTGGATCGATGAAAGTCTTATGGATCTTAGAATTTCTTTGTTGAATTCTTGATCAAGACGAGATCGTCACCTATTTTCTTTTTGTGCGGTATTGCTTTCGGATGACAATTTACATATCGTTCATCTAGCATACATTAGCACAAATAGAACTATTGACCGGCCTCATTATAGGGTAATTACTCCGTAAATTACTTGACGATTGCTTAATATAGCGCTACATATGTCCCGTATCGGAAAACAATCAAGGATGGTTGATTATTTGTCATTTGGTTCAAAACTTATGAAACTTATTGTTAGGAGGCTTTGGTCTTATCAATCCTTTAATGAGTTTTCATTAACCTTGACCTAAGTACATTATTCAATCATTATTTATCACTTACTCTAACAACTAATCACTAACTTACTAACAATACTATTGTACTAATCTTGTTTACAATTCCTTCTCTCTCCCTGTCTCTCTTTTACTTTTATGCTCCATTATTATCATTTCATATCATGTTTATGCTTCCGCAATTTTTCCTTTGTCCGTTGGACACATGTTTATGCTTCCGCAATTTTTCCTTTGTCCGTTGGACACATGTTTATGCTTATGCCTTTTTCTCTTTGTCCACTTGGACCAAAAACATTAATAAAGGCCAAAACCTCTAAAAAACTTGTGCTTCTAATCTTGGACTATGGTTACTATCCTTTGCAATGGACGTGGAATTTTGCGCCTAGACCTTGGACTTCAATGCTATTCTTGGATCCTTGGACTTAGAACTAGGACCTTTTCCCTTTGCTTTGGAATTATTGTTCGAAGACTTTGAAGACTTGTGCTTTTGCTTGGTTTATGGTGAAGATATCTACATTTGTGGTTAGATCATTCTTATCCTTAGCTTTTACTTTATGCTTTAGGATAGCCACTTCTTCTCCTCCCCATTCTTCAATTTTCAAAACTCTCTCTCTTTTTCAAAAACCTTCTTGATTTCAAACTATCACATCTTTCATAATCAAACCTTGACTTTGTCAAGTGACTTTACTCTTTTCTTTTCATTTCTTAACAAATGCTAAACTACATAAGCTTATTGACACCCTTTTCAAAAGATTTTAAAAAACACCAAACTCATCAATCTCTTTTTTGTGCCTTGTGCACTTTTCCTTAAACTTTTTCATAAGTTTAGACATGATTCATTTCTTTAAGCGGAATTATTTGCTTGGAAATGACGACTTGTCTTTACATTTAAAATCAACCATAACAAACCAATTTAATTCTTTGTACCACGAACTACGAGGTTTTGATCCTACATTCCACTTCGTGGGTACGTAGGCATGAGGCGACTAGTCTCTCCAAATACAAAAATCTTAAAAACAATTTCTCTTCTCATCTCCTCAATCTCTTTTCAAACAAACATTTTCAGACCAAAAGCGGTAGATATTTCAAAGAGTTCCTATAGAATACTATAGACGTTTTGGGTGCTAACACCTTCCCTTAACGTAACCAACCCCCTTATCCAGACTATGTGCACTTGTTCTTGTTTTAGAGCTTGTGTAGGTTTTGTTCGCTCTTTTTCCTTTCCTTTTTGGATAAAATAAAAGTGCGGTGGCGACTTTTGCTTTTCGAGTTAAGTTAATCAATAGCTTACACTCATGATTTTTCCGCTACAATTATGACAAAGGAATTTTACTGATAAGTAGTACGAAATAGTTTAAGAATGGTATGGAAAGAGTTTGGCATCAAAAAGTTGGGTTTTTATGTGAAAACCATCAGTATAGGCTGACCTGAAACCTTGTAAAGCAGAGAGAATCCATAAGATAAGGAATCCACTGGGATTATTATCTCATCCCATGTTGTTGATTATATTTCAGGTGGTTCAGGTTCCGTGAAGGGTAAGGACAAGGTTGTTTGATGTCCTTACTTGTCTTAGCATTTTGGATGGCATTGTTTCCGCTGTGAAGACTCTATTTTGAGATCATTTGATATGATCTAGTTCTTAGTCTTTTGGAGCATCTTGTGTATATTATGCCATGGTTTTTAGTTTTTTTTTGTGTTTTGGCATGTAATGTATACAATGTGCTACTAGGAACTTATTTGTATTTCAGTACCAAACTTGCAAACATGTATAATATGTATCTTCCAGACATATGTATTTATATATGGGTGTTACAGAAAACAACATAAATAAGAGAGGTAAAGACGCGAAAAATGCAACTTTGGAGGATATGAACCCTCCAACCAACACATAAAGAGTTTACCTCAACCAATCATAGATAAGAGAGCCTTTAAACATCCTATAAGGCCCATAGAGAACTATACACCACAAACACTTGACGAGAACAAATATGGAAATAAATGTATCACACCAAGACCATCTGAGAACCTCAAACCCTAAGTGGAAATGATGGAAAATTATGCCAACGCGTGGTTCAAACATGACAAGGTCAAGCTCCATCACACATATGATTGCCATCTACTAAAAAAAGAAATAAAACATTGAATCAAAGAAGGGCATTTAAGAAGATATGTCCAGGGTGCATCATATAGCTCATAGGCGAGATCACGCCATTCTGGGCATGATAAGCTCATAAGTCCTTAACCTATAAGAGAGAAGGAATTATAAGAGAAGAACAGAGGCAAGCCAACTCATGATTAAACTTCATTTTTCCTTCATTCTTATGCATATAGTCAAGTTTATAGAACATAATCCTTCCAAAAAAGTGCTTCGAAGCATGTTGGTTCACATTATTTGAAACAGTTGCTTCGAACCAATATTCCATGCCTTATGAAAGTTGTTTGGCGCGTCTAGGTGATCGTAGATGAAGCTAATGCCATCAAATATTTTATTCCAAAATAAAGGTACCTATTGGTCTCTAGAGGTCGTCATGAAAGAGGTTCCATGGGAGGAATTCACCATACCCTCATCTAGGTCCCCCATTTTTCCATGTATGCGAAGGTGTCTTCCTTTAAGTTGATGAGGACATCCTTTCCCAAACCCTCCCCTGTTCCCTTTGGAATGAGACAACATGGCTTTTCTAGAATTAGAAGCCTTCACCATAGTAATAGGTTTGACATAAATGATCTTTCTTTTGCCTACCGACTTCCATTTCTTGGAAGGATGAGTCATTATCCTAGAAAGATCACTCTTCTAAATGGAAGATCACACCTTTCCTCTTTGAGCCATGGTCTTCTCTAAATATGCCTTCCTCTACAAAAATAATAGGGATAACATTCTCTTTGCATAAACACTATATAAAATAATGAGGGTAGAAATGCATAAAAAATATTAAATATTGATACACAAAATAAAATTACTCAAACACTCATCGAACTTTAATTGATTACCCAACCTCCATGATTTCTCTAAAATACAAACCATATAACTATTAAAAAGAAATCAACTATGTCTTTCTCAAAATCAATGAGTTTGTCATAATCGAAGACCAATATCGATACAAACTTTCTTATCCAATAGAGAGGAAACTTAGGATCCCCCACCATAAAAATGACTTCGTGATAGTTGGTATTCCCTCAGACACTTTTTATTTATTTATTTTCTAATTCTTATAACTTTATGAATAAAGGGCGACCAATCATATATTGGAAAGGGCACTTATAGAAATCCAGTTTCCCTTGTGGATCCCTTTCGTCCTATAGAAGGAAAAGAATCAACCTATATTGGGTGTGATTCCCAAACCGCCACACAACATCTAAAATCCCTTTACAAAAGTACAACTATGGGGATGAAGTTGCAAGGTAGTGACATTGAATACTTTTAAAACATCATCCTTAAAAGGGGTGAAAGGAATCTCCACCACCAAATCCTACGACACACAAGCGTGCATTGCAAAGTGAAACAATTGTTGTTTGAGTTAGTACAATACAAGAGAATGATAAAAATGGTATGCATTTATCTTATTATTTTTATGAAATGAATAACCCTCTAGCCTAGTAGCTATCATTAACATGTCATAACATCAAGGACTTTGTTTTCAAGTATGCAAAACGATGGAGGGTCCAAATTAAATGACACTTTTAAAAAAATTAATCATTATAACTTTAATGAGAGGTTTAAAGGATTTTTCACACACCTTTTGATCAACATACCAAACTATCTTCACTAATCAAACTACTTAGATTAAAAATAACCTTAATCTCGTAGGATCAATAATTTTACAAAACTTGTTGCCTTAACTACTTCGCCCATACATACCTTGTGTTCGAGGGATTATGGAATATTATGTCTTTCTTTAAATCACTTTGACCCTACAAGCCTCATGCTTGAGAGACAGTGGATTGCTATATTATAACCCAATCCCACTGAGTGTCAAATAGTCTCGGCCCAATTACCTCTCACCTTGTAATATACAGAGAGTACTAAAAAGACTTTAGACGAGATTGAAGACATGTTAGATGCATGAGGCGAGCTTGTCATGTCCCTCTATATTATAAGAGATAACTAATCAAATACATTCCATAATCCAGAAAGAGCATCCTTATCATAACCGTGTAGTCCCAAGTCTCATGGAGGTAGTTAACCATATCTTCTTATATTGAATGGATGAGTCACCCACCATTCTCCCTACTAGATCATAGTCATGCTTTACATAATCAATATTATAGGCAGAGAGCTCATGGCCCTTCATGAGAAAGATGAAGCTGTATATACTTACTTAGAAGGTTCAGTTGATCCATCAGTTTTTACATAGGACAATCCAAAAAATTTATCGTTTAACGTATTAAAGACTAAGTCACTACTATTGTACCCACAACAAATACAAATCAATTTAAGAAAAATTGTATTGAAATACCATATCAATTCAAAAGATCCAAATAATTACTTACTATTTGATAGTACCGGGATCAGGAAGTATGACAGTGGCCAGCAACGTCGTATGGTCTTCAACTCCGGTGATGATGATACGGGGGGGGGGGGTGTACTTGCAAGGTACTCTGATGCCAAAGTCAGGTAACGGGAGTAAGCAAGTACAGAAAAGCAGGTAAGAGAGTAAGAATGAACATAACCTGACCCTCTCAAGTGAGAGGGTATTTATAGAGTGCCCCCAACGCGGGGCCAACGGTCTCCTGCACGGGGCTGGGTTACAAGGCCCAATCCAGGGGACTGCCAGGGCTTACATGGCATAAAGAAGACCAACACGTGGTCTTCGCCCTAGGGTAACGGTCCCGAGATCTCTGGAAGGTGCGCAGACCGATTCCTTTGGAGGTGGGAGGTTACAAGATGACATGTCATCGCAGGGAGGAGTACGTGGAGGTCGAGGAGATAAGTGCTCTCCTCGACCCCAAGTTTCTGCTCAATAGCATTGCCTAATACGTGGTCGACGAGGGGATGACATAAGTGTGCTTGGCGCTAACAGGGACGTGTTCGACGCTGGCTATTTATGGGCCATATTGGGCCGTACCAGTATTGGGCTAGGCCTGCCCGACAGTTAGGTAGGCGTTGGCCCAGTCCGGAACAGGAGCCCCCCAAGTCGTTGCTCCGAGGTGTCGGAGTAATGACTTAAGGATTAGCCTCTATGACGAGGACACCGTAAGCGTGCTCGACCCACGAGATGAAGGTGACCGTTCGATTCGTATAGGTAACCCTTTGTTAGGGATACATGTCTCCGTGTCAACGGGCATAATGCAATAGAAAGGCCACGAGCACGGGATGCTAGACTGGCAGGAATCTTGAACTCTGCTCGAGGTGTGATGTCGCCGTTGGACGGCGCCGCGGGGAGACGAGGGGTTGTGAATCTGAGGACCAAGGCAGATGAAATGACTGACGTGGGAACACGCGTGCCACGTGTCACCTGCCATTAATGCCTAGGGGTGGCTAGGTCTAGGGCACTCAAGAGCTTAGGGACTCCTCGAGTCCCGTGAGGGGCCTATAAAAGGATCTGAGTTCGTGTCATTTGCACGTTCCCACCTTTTTCGCTCCGATCTTCTCTTCCCTTCTCCGCTGCTGCTCAACCACCGTACACCGTCGTACGTCGCCGCTTCCACCGCACCGGTCCACCCTCTACCACCTTTTCAAGTAAGCTTCTAATCTTCTTCTTTTCTGTTTTGTTTTCCTCTGGTGGTTTCTCGGTAAATTGAAGAAGTTCCCGGTAATGCCACGAAGATTCTGGCTAAAACGACAGAACTTTTCTAGGGTTCCGTTTGATTCGACGGAAGCTTGGGATGAATATCCCCGGGTCCCGATGAATTCCCCGAGGATAAGCGATGAATGGGAGGTGAGATGAGGGAGAACCGGGGACCTGAAGAAGGTCCCTGGATGGGATTGAAATTCTGGTACCAGAGTTGTGATGTTAAGGTGCGATGTCACAACAACACACTCTGCAATAATGGACAGAATAAGCAATAGGAAAAACACAAGGAATTGTTCACCCAGTTCGGTCTAACTACCTACGTCTGGGGGCTACCAAGCCAGGGATGAAATTCACTACTTGTAGATATAATTTACAGACTCAACACACCAGTTGACAATCTCCTAAACTTATACTCTACTAGTGACTTTCTACCTAAGAAACCACTTAGATATGAGAACACTACTCAATCCCCTAAAACACTCAAAGAACAACCTCTTTGAGATCCCTTGATCTTACTTCCTAGCTTCGATCAATCAACAACTCTCTATTGCTTCACATCTTCTAGAGAGGACAGAAAATTCAACACCTATTCAAACCTAGAATAGTGTGATTACAAGTACTCTAAACAAACCCTAGACTCTAAGCCTCCAGCTCTTGATCTTCAATCTGTTTTCTGTACCTTCTTCCTTGGTCTTGTGCGCTTTATATAGCTCCTTGAATTTGGATTGGATTTGTCACAATATTTGATCAGATTTGTTAATTAAAAACTGAATCTTTTAAAACAGATTTTATCCCCAAAATCTTTTTAAATCTTCCACCTTTTAATTCTCCAACAAACCTGCAATCAAATCTCCCATGTAACAGAAAATATCTAGCCCAAGATATTCTCATCCAACGAGTCAACACTCTCCACAATTCCAGCTAATACGCGACCCTAATAACAACAAGCCCATGCTGTCATTAGCTTCAGTTCTGCAGGTCTGATGTTACAACATCACCTATGTGACATCAGACATCCACTTCAGCAACTAGCAACCTTAACACAGCCCAGTGTTAAGTGCAATGTTATGACATCAAGCCCATGACATCAAACATAGTTAACCTTCACAACTTAGTACAGCCCAATACTAAGACTCAATGCTGCAACATCAACACCATGACATCAGCATTGAACACCTTGTTGTTTTACCAAAATTCCAGCCAATCCAGGAACTTACAATCTCCCCCTTTGGCTAATTTTGGCTAAAACAATCTCTGCATCTTCAGAGACTTCAGCAGCGGAATATCTTCAATATTTTGAAACTTCAACTTGCAGCAGTTTGACAATCTTCATATAGTCTTCATTACTTGATATGCTGCAGCACCATCTTCATTATTGACAACAGCCAATTGGTGCTCCCCCTCAAAAACTTGAACCAGCATCACAGCTGTTCAGTAGCTCACAATGTGCAGCACATCTCCAATTGCTATGAATTCTTCACTAGCAGCTCCACAACTATGCTGTCTATACTCCCCCTCCACAGCTGCATCATTACTTTTCAACTAAACACCTTTTATTTTTATTCTTTTAGCAGCAACTACTCTTGGCAATTTTTAACTCTCCCCCTTTTTAGCCATAATTAGACAATTATCCCAATAAAGTTAGTCCTAAACTAGCCCTCATTGTTAGCCTCACAGTCAGCAAATAGGCAAAACAAATCATAGAACAAAAATAGGTGCATAAACCAGCACAATATTCAAATTACAAAGCAAGCACATTTAGTGCAAAACAACAAAACAAGAAAACTAAACTACTAACAAACAGCAGATGGAATTCAGTCCTCATCTGAGCTGGTACTCTCACCATCCTCATCACCTTCACCTGACCTGGACTCCTCAATGTCACCATTCCCAGCATCTTCTCCCTGTTCCAAGTCTTTGATCATCTGCTCAATCTTCATCTTCCTAACAGTGCTGGTACTGATAACCATATCAAGGTCCTTGCAGGTTGCCTTCAGTCCTTCAATCAGCTTTGTTTTTGTAGTGACCTTCTTACCTCCAGAACTTGATGTCATGACAATATCTGGAACATGACTCCCAGAAAACAATTTAGGGTGAAGGGACACGGCTGTCTTCCTCTGGCAAACTATGTCTGAGCTTGTTAAAGTTTCAGGTTGCTGATCTATAATGATTCCACACACCAAAGAAGGGAATGCTATAGGTAATTTGACAGCATTGGTTTCAGCATGTTTAACTACTTGGTTAAAGATGTAGCTTCCAAAGTCGAATTTCACTTTCTTTCCAATTGCATAGATAAACTTTGCAAGACCAACCGCAATTGTTGTTTTATGGTTGGTTGGCACCCAGTTAGCTGCACCAATCCTGTGAAGGATGGCATACTTGATGCAGAGCTTGCTAGTTTTTAGCTTCCCTTTCAAAGGCCAAATCTTCACTTGCCCTGCCGTAATCTCCCTGCAAATCTCGTTATCAGTAGACTCAAGAACACTGCATTCTCCATCATTTCTTCCTAGGTACCTGTTGATGATACTAGGAGAGAAATTAATACCATTCCCTCTAACAAAGACTTTCATGAAGTCTGTGCTTCTCTTATCAGTAATGCCGACAGGGATGTTTACAACAAACTCTTTGACAAGTCCTTCGTAACATTTAGGAAGTTGTGTCACAGTCTTCTTTGGCCCAGCAGTGTTAATTAATTCCATAATTTCCTCTATACCCAAGGCTTCCTTACCCAGTTCCCTTTCCAGGGCTAGTCTTCTCTGACACACGAACTTCCACATCGATGCACTACTGGCATAGTGGAAGGAGATGTTATCAATTGGAACTTCAGGCACCTTATCAGATATTCTCTTTAGAATAGTTTTCCTGACAGGCGTGATGTCCTGAACATCATTTTCGACATCATAGTCTGACTCAGAATGCTCCACAGCCTTCCTCTTCCTAAGATTTATCTCCACTTTACTCCAAGATTTTGCTGGTCCAACAACAATGTTCTTCTTCTTATCAACCGATGACTCCTTAGGAGAGGGTTCAACCTCCTTTCCCTTCCTTGTTTTCAACCTCCTGGAAATGCTTGGAACAGCCCTAGCTATTACTTCATCATCTGATAAATCAACTACGTTTATTGCATCAGCATTGTCTTTACCACCAGAAGCAGGGTCAGGTGATGTTCTAACATTTTCTTCCACATTTGTTTCCTCAGCCATGTCTTCTCTCTGATCAGCGTCTTTACTAACTTCAGACTCTTCAACAACAGACATGGCAAGTCTATGGAGATTCGTTGCAGCACTTTGCATGTCCTCCTTCTCCCTTTCAGCAGGCATTTGTCTCAGTGGTCTCGATATACCTTTTACAGGAAGACCTTTATCAAGGATCTTGTCAACAATCTGATCAACGCTCTTGTCAACATCCACCCTTTCCTCAACATTTTGAGACGTGGATGACCTAGGCGCTGTCTTATCACGAAAGAGAACACTAGTAACAATCCTCTTTGTTTCATTATCTTTAAAGATAGTCCCAGCCCTTTTAGAAACAAGTTTAGGAGGTCTAGATTTACCAGATTCTGGGAGCATCACAGAGATGGGTTCCACATTCAAAGCTTCTTCTGCAAGCCCTTCTTCTGTGGAAACCCTAGCCATTCCTTTTGCTGACCTTTGACCCGCAGTTTTCTTAGACGGAGACGCCATGAATCCTTTGAGATGGGTACGATTGAGTGAGGAATGATTCTTGAAGGCGAAGAAGATGAACCGTTGTGAGAACAGGACTTTGAAAAGCCGTGATGTTGCTCCAAAAGAAAATGATGGTCTGAGGTATGGCGCCAGATTTTTTGTATTTATTACAAACCAATTACTAATTTTCTCCCTCCATAAATACTTTCCTTTAAAAAAATTCACATCAGAACAAACTAACTCTGAGTGCCCTTTCAGCATCCTGATGTCATAATTTGATGTTATAACATCAACCTGAGCATAAATAGTTGAATTTCCTTCAAGAGAAATCCACTGATAGCAGTTATCCTTGGTTCTGGCACCCTTCATAACAATCTGATTATGCTCATCAGAAACCACACACTCATGCTTAGTGTAGTTTACCTTGTACCCTTCATCACACAACTGGCTTATGCTGATCAAATTTGCACTTAAGCCATTGACAAACATAACATTGTCAAGTTCAGGTCTACCATCACCTTGGACTTTCCCAACTCCTGCAACAATACCTTTTCCTCCATTTCCAAACAAGACCTCATGAGAGGGGCAAGGCCTAAGATCATCAAACATGGATCTACATCCAGACATGTGTTTGGAACACCCACTGTCAAAATACCATGTTTCTTCTTTAAACTCCTTGTCAGCCATGTGACCCAATAAGCACTTCACCTTCTCCTTAGGTACCCATTGTTTAACAACTTTGGGCCTATCCTCCCTCCATCTGTTTTGAGGCTGAGGGTATCCATGCAGCTTGTAGCAAGAGTACTGCATATGTCCATACCTACCACAATAGAAGCATCTGATTCTATCATCTCTGAAGTGGTTAAACCTTCTCCCATCTTGATGATAAAGCTGTGGCTGCCACTCATAATGTTGTCTTCTCCCGAGCTAATGTCTTTTACCATAGGTAGACCGTCTCCTGAACTGACGATGCTGTCTTCTAGGCTGTCTCCCATGGTGATGAGGCTTCCTCCTCCTATAATTGTAAGGTACAACATTGTTGAATCTAAAGCCATGACTATACCCGTTGACCTGATGTTGAGACATCTGATGTGACATGCCCTGTTTGAACCTAGCAGCTTGTATGCTCTTATGGTATTATGGGGGCATATACTGACTAGCTCTTTGTGGTTGCTTTCTCTTCTGATAAGGACCAGTCTTCTTCTCAATCCTCTTAGGTTGTGAAACATCAGCTTTCTTAGGAGTAGGATCCTGCACCTTTGGCTGATGTTGAGACATCTCCACATTGGTTCCTGAAGTGCTTGCTTCAGTAGATACTTTTCCCTCAACCACAAATCCTAATCCAGTCCTGTCTCCAGCTATCCTTTCCGTCTGAAGAATCTTGTCAAGAGTGTCTGTACCACTGTTCAGCATCCTAACAGACTTGGTCATTTGATCAAGATGAGCTCTTACTAGCACCACTTCATTTTCCAGATCAGCTTTTTCATTCTTAAGCTGAGCAATCTGTTCCTTGTGACACTTGTTCTCTTGACAATTCTCAGCACTTTTAAAACACAGCTCTCTGTAGGTTGAAGCTAGCTCATCATAGGTGACTTCTCCATCACTATCATCATCAGATTCAACAATTCCTATCAAAGCTGTAACATGCTTTGCTGACTCACTTTCATCTTCGCTATCAGTGTCAGACCAGGAAATTGTCAAGCCTTTATTCTGCTTCTTCAAGAATGTGGGACACTCTTTCTTGACATGTCCATACCCTTCACATTCAAAGCACTGAACACCTTTATCTTGGACAGTCTTCTCTTCATCTTTCTCTTTTGACTTGCTGATGTCAGAGGAGATGTTCTTGACATTAGGCCTGTAGTTATAGTTCATCTTCTTGAACACTTTGTTGAACTGTCTTCCTAACATAACTATAGCCTGAGGCAGATCCTCCTGGGACTCATCATCTTTAGCTGCTGCAGGAGTGGAGACTAAGGCTATACTCTTGGGCTTCTTTTCTGGTTCTTCCTCATTCAGCCCAAGTTCAAATGTTTGAAGAGATCCAATAAGCTCATCAACTCTCATCTTGCTGATGTCTTGAGATTCTTCAATGGCTGTTACCTTCATCTTATACTTCTTAGGGAGGGACCTAAGAATCTTTCTTACCAGCTTCTCTTCTGTCATCTTCTCACCAAGAGCACTGGATGCATTTGACAGCTCAAGAACACTCATGTGGAAGTCATGAATAGTCTCATCTTCCTTCATCTTCAAGCTTTCAAACTTAGATGTTAGAAGCTGAAGTCTAGACATCTTAACTCTAGATGTGCCTTCATGAGTAGCCTTCAAAATATCCCAAGCAGCCTTAGCAGTTTCACATGAGTTGATCAGCCTGAATATGTTCTTGTCAACCCCATTGAAGATAGCATTTAGGGCTTTTGAATTCCCAAGGGCAAGCTCATCTTCTTCCTTGGTCCATTCTTCTTCAGGCTTAGGCTTTGAGGTGCCTTCTTTATCCTTGCCAGCCTCATCTTTCTCATATACCTCTGGAGCTTTCCACTCTTTAATGACAGCCTTCCAAGCTCTGCTGTCTAATGACTTTAAAAAAGTAGTCATTCTAGGCTTCCAATACTCATAGTTTGAGCCATCCAAGATAGGGGGTCTGTTGACGAATCCTCCAACCTCTTTGTCCATCTTTCACCAGAAAGTAACTTCCCTAGATCTCACCCAGAGACAGACAGGATGCCTGCTCTGATACCAATTGAAATTCTGGTACCAGACGTGTGATGTTAAGGTGCGATGTCACAACAACACACTCTGCAATAATGGACAGAATAAGCAACAGGAAAAACACAAGGAATTATTCACCCAGTTCGGTCTAACTACCTACGTCTGGGGGCTACCAAGCCAGGGATGAAATTCACTACTTGTAGATACAATTTACAGACTCAACACACCAGTTGACAATCTCCTAAACTTATACTCTACTAGTGACTTTCTACCTAAGAAACCACTTAGATATGAGAACACTACTCAATCCCCTAAAACACTCAAAGAACAACCTCTTTGAGATCCCTTGATCTTGCTTCCTAGCTTCGATCAATCAACAACTCTCTATTGCTTCACAACTTCTAGAGAGGACAGAAAATTCAACACCTATTCAAACCTAGAATAGTGTGATTACAAGTACTCTAAACAAACCCTAGACTCTAAGCCTCCAGCTCTTGATCTTCAATCTGTTTTCTGTACCTTTTTCCTTGGTCTTGTGCGCTTTATATAGCTCCTTGAATTTGGATTGGATTTGTCACAATATTTGATCAGATTTGTTAATTAAAAACTGAATCTTTTAAAATAGATTTTATCCCCAAAATCTTTTTAAATCTTCCACCTTTTAATTCTCCAACAAACCTGCAATCAAATCTCCCATGTAACAGAAAATATCTAGCCCAAGATATTCTCATCCAACGAGTCAACACTCTCCACAATTCCAGCTAATACGCGACCCTAATAACAACAAGCCCATGCTGTCATTAGCTTCAGTTCTGCAGGTCTGATGTTACAACATCACCTATGTGACATCAGACATCCACTTCAGCAACTAGCAACCTTAACACAGCCCAGTGTTAAGTGCAATGTTATGACATCAAACACAGTTAACCTTCACAACTTAGTACAGCCCAGTACTAAGACTCAATGCTGCAACATCAACACCATGACATCAGCATTGAACACCTTGTTGTTTTACCAAAATTCCAGCCAATCCAGGAACTTACTGGGATGAAGGTATTGGATAGTTCCTCGTTGCTCCGAGCAGCCCCCGCGCTCTCATTGCCCTTTCACTTGATCGGCAGTGGAAGGGTGTATTTGGTCGTGGCCAACGAATTCACCTATTTCCTCTGATTTTCAAGTAAAAATGGTCGTAAGGCTTGCGGGCATCATCCAGATAGACACCAAACCTGACTTGGCCGAACCCGTGCAGTTTCTCGGGGAGGAGCCCCTGCGTCCGACCACCGACTGGGCCGGCGAGGAGCCCTTACGAATTTGCTCGCGATTTTCCCTTGATGACACATATGCCTTCGCGATCGTCGAGGACGTCGCCGTGGGCGAGCAGACGAACTGGATGGTCTTTTAGCCTAGGTAACACCACCGTATCTACTCGAATTACCGTGGGTTAAGGTTCTCTATGTACGAGTTCGCGTTTAAGGAGGCCATCATTCGTCTCCCTATCAACAACTTTTAGTTGAGGGTGTTCAACCAGTTGCATCTGGAGTCGTCTCAGCTTCACCCCAACGCGCTAGCTTTCATGCGGGCGTTCAAGCTCATGTGCGACTACCTCAACATCGGGACCACTCTCTCCCTCTCATTCTGTATATTCCACCTTCAACGGTCGACTGATCAAGGGTGACACAGTTGGATTTCCTATAAGCAGTCGAGGAAGTTGTTCAAGGCGTACTCGGATTCCGTTCGGAATTTCAAGGATATGTTTTACTATGTCATGCCCGCGATGCACGAGGCTTTGGGCATGCTTTATGATATCGTGACTGACGAGGCCGGGGAGGATAGGTTCGTGTCCAAGTACCCCCTGGAGTGGGAGGATGCGCACTTCGCGCGTGGCACGGATGCCTACCTTGTGAAGCACGGTGAGCTGTCGGAGGAGGGAAAAAAGGCGTACACAAAGCTGGTCGCGTACATTGTGAGAACAAGATTTGGTTTTGCAATATTATCTCTAAGTTTTGATGATAACAGATGAATATTTGTATGAACAATTTTTCGCAACTAATGGTGTTATTTGAAAGAACCTAGCAAACAGGTTCTGCTTCCGTGAATTGGCGCAATGCTTAATGAAAGATGCTTCAAAGAGCTGAACTCAATTCAAAGATAAGACAAGATTCACATAACTCTGATACAAAAGGAAAAGAGAATGAGTTCTGAAGATCAAAAGACAAAGGTTCTGATGGAACGAAGTCCAGATGCTGAAGCCTCATGCTCTCTGATTAAGGTTCTGAAGACCTACCCAAAGTCGACTCTCATGCTTCAATCAAATATTATCAGAAGCCTCTGAAGATATAAAGAAAGTAAATTAAAAGAACAAGGTTCTAAAGGCAAGTTTTGAAGATTCTGGAAGCGCAGAGCTGATGATTCGAAGACTTGATAATCTCAAGAACCGAGCAATGTTTTCCCTTCTTACTCACGCTCACAAAAAGCCTCTGTAGTTGAGAAGCCAAGAAAACGTGCCACACTGTACAACTGTACCACATTACAACGTTAAAATTCTTGAAGACTGTACGAAATACAAACTGACACAGACAGGACGCGCATCATGCAGAAGACTTTGTACCTGTCCTCACGCTTCTAGCCGTAAGCCTACTTAGCTATCATGATTTCATCTCAACGGCTCTTTTCACTCGGCTATAAAAGGAAGCTCAAAGACTTGAAGAAAGACACACGCGACCTGCTACAATATCTTATAACTCTGTTCTTCCTTAAGTCATTCTTGATCCAAAAACTAGTTTACATTATCAGCTTGATAAGAAGCATTTTTCTGTAAACCCATTATATTTGAACTTAAAGTTGTATTCCTTAAGAGAGTCTTAGTGATTAGATCTCTTGAGAAGTCTAGGACGTGTGTCTTAGAGGTTGTCCTTAAGTAAGACCTGTGGGGTTAGATTACTTGAGAAGTCAGTCACCAGCTGTGGTAGCTCGTGCAGTGTACTATTTTGTTGAAATAGTGGATTAAGACCTCGTTGAGAGAGGCGAAATCACCTTGGCGGGTGGACTAGATTAACTTGAGAGGTTCTCAAGTGAACTAGTATAAACATAACTTGTTTATATCTCTTTGTTTGACCAAGTTTTTTTAAACTTTAGAAAAGGGGTAAACTTTTAAGAGAAAGTTATTTTAAAAAGAAATGATTGATTTTGAAAAACTAATTCAAACCCCTTTTCTTGCGTTTTTCACACCTTCATACATCACCAGCTTCAACCGAGCCGAATGTATAACTAGGGATGGAAAGTCTGTCCTCGACCCAAGGGGAAGGGTTGTGACTGCCACCCGTTACATAAACACCAAGGCTCTCCTTGAGTGCAAGTCCCCCGACTAAGCTAAGAGGTTCTTAGGTAGGAGCCCATTGTTCTACTCGGGCGTTCACTTTATTTTGTTTCCTTGTGCTAACTTGTTTCATGTTTTCCCTTGCAAGTCAAATGTCGAACGCCACCGAGCGTATCATGAAGATGGCCGCTGACCGGGCACCCAAACGAACTAAGAGTCGTGTTCGCGAGGTTATTCAAACAGCAGTGCCCCTTGGAGGAATGAGCGGCTCTTCTTCTCCACAGTGCAATCAGTCTCCCCCTCCAGAGGGCACCCCTTCCAAGAGGACGAGGAATGAGGGACCCATCCTCGTGGATCTCGAGGGCCCTGTCCCAACGGAAAAGTTTTTTCTGCCCGCTTGTCACCTTCAGCGGAACTTCTTCGGAGGACGCCCTCCTATCGTCGTTGAGGCCGAGGTGAGGGCAGTCCTGAGAATGGACGGAGCGGCCAGGAAGGAGGCGCTTGTCGAGGACCTGGCGGCTATGATGCGAATCTTCGACACTGCCTTGATCTTGAACGAGGGGACCTCCCCTGCCTCCGAGTTGTAGAAGCTAAAGGATGAATACACTGTCCTCGAGAAAGAGAAGGACAAGGTTGAGGGTGATCTGCAAGAGGCCCAGTCCAAGTGCTAGAACTATGCCAACGTCCTCCACGAGCTGAACGAGGCCAACATTGCACTGAAGGCGACTCAAGAGGAGCGTGACCGCCTCCGGACCAGGGTTGCTGAGCTGGAAGCTGTTGCCCGTCCTACAGAGAATGAGTCCGCCGAAGAGAAAGGTTTCGCCAGCCGCGTGGCTCTGATCGCTAAGATTCAGGAGCTTCAGCAGGATAGTCTGAAGCCCCTCGAGATAGGCTTTAAAAATGCTGTGGCGCAGGTCGAGGCCGAGAATCCAGGTGTCCAGCTTGCGCTCGACATGATTAATCCCTTCCTTCGTGTGGTCGATGGTAAGTTGGACGTGCCAGAGGAGGAGGACGGGGAGACTGCTGGCCGGATCTAGGAAGAGATCGCTGTTTAGTTCTTTTTTTTGCTCGGCCTGCGTGCCATTACTTTTTTGGTCTTTTTGTTTGGCCTGCGTGCCATTTTTGTGATGACTTTTACCCGACCTGCGTGCTAAGGGCTTTTTGATATTTTTGTAATATCTGCACAATGGGCCTCTGCCCGCTTAATGCTTTGATTTTTGGTTATTTGTGTGTATGATGCTTGTATGCTTTCGCTTGTTTGTGTGTGTGTGATGCTATTGTTTTTGTCTAAGTGTTGGTAATTTGGGAGTTTGCTCGACTTTGTTAATCCTTGACCGTGTGGGGGAACTGGTCGAGTGGCTGGAGGTGTATCCCGACCTTCAACGAGGCTAAGAGCTCGATCGTGGTCTTAGCTTCGTGGCGTGAACTTCCCATCGCGAGCTGGGCGTTCTGCCTGAATGGTACGACGACGACAGATCTCGGTCGAGGGGTCCTCATCGGATCAAAAGTCCTCGTGCACACACAACGCGGCCCTTGATCATCGTGTTTCATATAGGGGAGTCGCGCTTGTACCCTAGTGCGCCCCTGTAATCGTGACATAACCGTGTCGCGGGCAGTGTCTAACTGTAGTATTGCTTAAGTTTCTCAGCGTTCCATGGTCGAGCAAGTTCTTCCCCGTGTAGATTTTCGAGGTAGTAGGCTCATGTCCTCGTTTTCGCGCGGACGCGGTACGGGCCCTCCCAGTTCGCGGCGAGCTTGCCTTCTCGCGAATCTTTCTAGTTCCTTCGTAGGACGAGGGTGCCTACTTGAAAATCATGCTTAATAACTTTGTTGTTATAACGTAGAGTTATTTTCTGCTTAAGTGAGGCTTCCAGGAGGGATGCGCCCGTCCTTATCTCCTCGACAAAGTCGAGTTCTTCCCTTAGGGCCTCACTGTTCGCGCCCTCGTCGAGGAGGGCCTCCGTTCTCCTCGAGGGTTCCCTGATCTCCACAAGGATCACCACTTCTGTTCCATAGGTCAGACGGAAGGGGGTCTCCCCGGTCGTGGAATGTGGGGTTGTTCGGTAGGCCCAAAGGACGCTGTGTAGTTCCTCGACCCATCTTTGCTTGGCGTCGCCTAGTCGACGTTTCAATCCTCGAAGGATTACTCTATTCGCTGCTTCAGCCTGCCCGTTCATTTGAGGATGTTCGACCGACGTGAAGTGCTGCTTCGTGCCCAGCTTGGTGACGAAGTCTTGGAAGTTCCTGTCAGTGAACTGCGTCCCGTTGTCGGTGACAATCGCTTGGGGCATGCCGAATCGGGCGAGGATGTTCCTCTTGTAGAAGCGTAGTATGTTATGGGCCGTGATTTTGGCCAAGGCTTCCGCCTCAATCCACTTCGTGGAATAATCTACGCCGACGATGAGGTATTTGTTTTGGTATGACCCCACGACGAAGGGCCCGAGGATATCCATTCCCCACCATGCAAACGGCCATGGGGATTGCAATATTTTGAGCTCGTTTGGAGGGGAAAGGTGCATGTCCCCGTGTCGTTGGCATCGATCACACTTCTTGACGTGCTCCTTGGTGTCCTGTTGCATGGTGGGCCAGTAATACCCCGCCCGAAGCGCTTTACGGGCTAAGGATCGCCCGCCGAGGTGTTGGGCATTGATCCCCTTGTGGATTTCTTAGAGTATACCTGGGACTTTGGTCTCTTCGACGCACCTGAGGAGGGGGATAGAAATGCCACGACAGTATAGTTTATCCTCGACTATCGTGCACGAGCACGCTCTTCGCTTAACCACCCCCGCTTCCTTGGGATCGTCGGGTAGCTTGCACGCGGTGAGGTATTCGTATACCGGGGTCATCCAGCAATTGCTGTCCCCGATGGCATTCACGTCCGTCGTAGGAGCGGGTTTAACGATGCTCGGGCTAGAAAGCACTTCTTGTATGACGGACTTGTTTCCGCCTTTCTTCTTTGTGCTCGCCAATTTGGACAAGACATCTGCTCGAGTATTGTGCTCGCGCGGGATATGGGTTACTTCCGCGGAGGTGAAGTTTTTCATCTTTTCCTTCACCAAGGTTAAGTATTCGATGAGGCTGTCATTCTTGGCTTGGTACTCTCCTCGGACTTGAGAGGCTGCGAGCTGAGAGTCGGTGAAGATTTTGACCTCTTTGGCGCCGAGAACTTCGGCCAACTGTAGCCCGACGAGGAAAGCCTCATACTCTGATTGGTTGTTCGATGTTGGGAAGGACAATTTAAGGGAGACCTCGATTAGGATGCCTTCCTCGTTTTTGAGGATAATACCCGCCCCGCTCCCTTTCGTGCTGGATGCCCCGTCGACATAGATTGTCCACTTTTGGGATCCGTGGGTCGAAGGTTCCGGGACGGTCATTTCTGCCATGAAGTTGGCCAACACCTGAGCCTTCAGGGCTTTTCTTCCCTCATATTGAATGTCGAACTCGGCGAGTTCGAGTGATCATCTGAGCATCCTTCCTGCCATGTCTGGTCGGCCGAGAAGCTGTCTTATGGGCTGCTCGGTCCTTACAACGATCGTGCGGGCTAAGAAATAATGGCGTAACCTCCTGGCCGCGGTGAGGAGGGACAGGGTGACTTTCTCGATCTGCTGATACCTGATCTCGGGGCCTTGGAGGGCCTTGCTTGTGAAGTAAATTGGTTTCTGCCCGTCGGGGGTTTCCCGGATGAGGACAGCGCTGACCATTTCACTCATGATGGCGAGGTACATGAACAGCGTCTCCCCGTTCTCTGGTCGCGATAGAACCGGGGGTTGCGACGGGACTTGTTTAAGGTGGAGGAGTTGTTCACACTCCTCGCTCCATTCAAATGTGGATTTTTGTCGTAGAAGCTTGAAAAATTGGAGTGCGTACTGCGCGAATTTGGCGACATAGCAGGAGAGGGCGGACATCATCCTGTTCAATGATTGTATTGACTTCTTCGAGTCCGGGGTCGGGATCTCGGAGAAAGCCCTACATTTGTTGGGGTTTTCCTCGATTCCTCGCTCTGTGAGGTAGAAACCGAGGAACTTGCCCGCCCGAACCCCGAAGGTGCATTTGTCGGGATTGAAACTCATACGACATCTCCTCGCCGTGTCGAATACCTTCTTGAGATGGGCACCGTGGTCGACTTCTTCTGCGGATTTGACGATCATGTTATCCATGTAGACCTCGAGCATGTCGCCGATCTCTCCCCGGAAGACTTTGTTCATCATCCGTTGGTAGGTTGCACCGACGTTCTTCAGGCCGAAGGGCATAACGTTGTAGTAGTAATTGCCCGACTCGGTCATGAAGGCAGTATGCTGCTTGTCGGCCTTATCCATGGGGATTTGGTTGTACCCTGAGTAGGCGTCCATGAAGGATAATAATTTGAAACCTGCAGAATTGTCGACCAGCTGGTCGATGTTAGGCAAAGGATAAGAGTCTTTCGGGCATGCCCGGTTAAGATCGGTATAGTCAATGCACATCCTCCATTTTCTATTACTCTTTTTGATAAGTACAACGTTGGACAACCAGGTTGTGTACCTGGCCTCCGAAATAAAATTTGCCTCTAGGAGTTTTTTACAGCTTTTTCAGCAGCCTCCGCTTTTTTGATAGACTGCCTACGCCTACGTTGAACTATGGCCCTAGCGGCCGGATCTACAGTGAGCTGATGACAGGCCACCTCAGGGTCGAGGCCAGGCATCTCGGAGGCGCTCCATGCGAACAGATCAGCGTTCTCCCGGAGACACGCCTTCAGCTGCTTCTTCGCCAGGTCGGGGAGTCCGATGCCGATCTTTACGCTCCGGTCTGGGTCATCTCCGAGGGCGACGAGCTCGAAGTCTCCGTCTGGGATGGGGCGTGCTGGGTGGAGAGGTTGCCCGTTGCTTTCTGCTTGGAGGTCGAGGTCAGCTGCTCTGCCTTCTTCCTGCTCGTTAGGGAACCTACTCTCGAGGTCGACCGTGTTGACGCACGGGAGTGGCTTCTGTACAGCGTTCGGGGATGACATTGCTCCGGTCATGGGATTGGTGCTGATAGAACTCACGCCTTTGGTCGCGGTGTCGAAGCATCTCCTGGCCGCATCTATGTCCCGTGCATCGTAACGACCCGGCCCCTGGCCGTGTAGTACTTCATCTTGAGATGGACCATTGATGGTACTGCTGTGAGCTCAACCAGGGTGGTCCTCCCTAGGATGCAGTTATAGAGGAATGGACATTCGACCACCAAGAAACGGGTCTTGACTTGTCGGGTAGTGTCCTCAGCCCCGAACGTGACCATCAGTTCAACATAGCCCCACGGTCTGGTGGTGGTGCCGTTGAACCCCTGCAGATCTGAACCCACGTAAGGGGTCAGATGCCTCTCGTCGAGGGAAGTTTTCCCACATGTTGCAGACTGCCTCTTAGTTCTCGATTCCCTCGGGGACGAAGAAGTCCTCGGGTCGAGTGACGCTGAGGGGGACTTGCAGGCGATTTTCCCCGGCGGGAGGCGTCGTCTCCTTGACGCTTTGAGAATCTCGGGCATCTGACCGAGGAGCGTTGTTCCTCTTGGCGTACTGCTTTAGATGCCCTTCTTTGATCAGGATTTCAATTGCGTCCTTGAGGTAGACGCAATCTTCCGTGACATGCCCATGGCTCCGGTGGAACTTGCAGTACTTGGACTTGTCTGTGTTTGATTTGGGGGGTGTCTGCTTTGGAAAGCGGACACCCCCTTTTTGAAACTCCAAGTTAGTGTACTCGTTGAGAATTCGCTTGCAGGAAGCGTTGAGTGGAGTGTACTCCATGAACCGGCCAGCTGGTCCCCTCGATTCACGAGAGTCCCTGGGACGGTTTTCGTGTCTCTTCTCTCCCCCACGGCGAGGGGGAGGAGAGCCTTCATCTCTTTGGCCGCGGGTCCCATCCCGACGTCTTAAGTAGAGGGCTATTTGGGCAGCCTCCGACTCTTCAAACTCGATGTATGATTGAGCTCGATGGAGGAGGTCTTCCAAGTTGCGGGGTCTATGGATGCCCACAGATATGGCGAACTCAGTCCCGATACGAAGTCCCCTCACGATCAGGAACTTCTTCATGTTGCCGGTTGTGTGGACCTCGACAGCTTCGCGGTTGAACCTCTCAATGTAGTCTCTGAGAGATTCGCTCTTCCCCTGGAAGATTCCTTCCAACGAGGCTACTGTCTTCGGATGTCGGTGAGACGCAGTGAAATGTTTAGAGAAACGTCTCTTCAGTTGCCTCCAGGGCGTGATTGGTTCAGGTGCGAGACTTTTGTACCAAGTCATGGCGCCCTTCCTAAGAGTGGTCGGGAAGAGCCCACTTGATAGCTCCCCCGACATTCATATAGTCGAGCATGGCTTCAAAGCTCTCGACGTGATTGTCGGGGTCTGCTGTGCCGTCATAGGTCCCTAGCGGTGGAGGCTTCTCCATGCCCACAGGGATAGGGGTGTCCATGATCTCCTTGGACAGAGGGGTCCTCTAGTCGTCTTCATCATTTCTAACTGGTGATCGTGATGGGGAGCGATGGCCTCGACCAGGTCCATGTTGTCGAGGAGATTTCCTGGAGCGGTTCTTCGGTCCTTAGCCGTTAGCCTTGTTCCTCTTCCTGGTCGGGGAGCCCCTTGGCTCCTATTGAGGAGGGAAACGATAGCGCTTCTAGCCGACCGCAGGCTGGGGTCGCTCAAAGCGTGGTCGTCGGCCCTCACGCTGCAGGGAGGGACTGCGAGAGTTTGTCGGGGGAGTCCTTTGCGAGGAAGGAGGACGGTCGGGAGACGGTGGGTGACGATGTCTTCGTGGGGAAGATCGTCGTGGTCGCCCTCTCTCGAGCGCTTCGATCCTGAGATTCTGCTGGGCAATCATTTGGTTGGTCTGGTTGACCAAGGTGAACAGGGCCACCGTGCCCGGATCCGCGTCTGGTGGTGGAGCGACTGGCTGGTAGATAACCGGCGGGTTGTCTTGTTGGGCAACGTCATACGCCACGTCGTTAGAGAAAAGGGAGGCAATCTTCCCATCCTTTACATCACCTTCTTTGACGTGGACGGTCGCATTGTCCTCGCGGTGGTTTCCGCTGTCGAGCTGAGTGAAAGCGGAGTCTAATGCTTTGTTCCCAGGTTGGGTGCTGGCCATGGTTGTTAGAAAAGGTAGAAATTGCTTTGGTTTAACGATGAGGAAAACGGGGAAGCAAGGGTTCCCACAGACGGCGCCACTGATCGTACCTGGATCAGGAAGTATGACAGTTGCCAGCAACGTCGTATGGTCTTCAACTCCGGTGATGACGATACGGCGGGGGGGGGGGGGGGGTACCTGCAAGGTACTCCGATGCCAAAGTCAGGTAATAGGAGTAAGCAAGTACAGAAAAGCAGGTAAGATGTAACACCCTTTTCTACCCCTAATAATGTTGCAGCAGAAACAACTCAAATATCAGAGTAAGGCATAAAAGTTCCCTCAAAGGGTGCACATTTCTCATTAAATCAAAATAACACAATTACCCTGTAAACAAAGGGTTTTCCTCAAAATAAATCAAAAAGCCTTCACATGGCAGCGGAACTCAAAATTCTCAAATAAAAGGTTTTCAACAAACATCATAATAATCAAAATGAAACCATGTCGTCAAATGACAACGAAAATAAGGAAACAACATAGTTCGACTCAAAGGACCCCAACCCGATGTTACGCTATCAGAGCAAGACCCTCTAAATCGACCAAAAGCAAATAAACTTCAAGTCCTCGAAAGCATCCACGGCTAAACCTGATCACCTGCACGTTACCCACGTGGAGGCAACATTCAAACAAGCAGGGTGAGTAATCACAATTCATAATAATCATTATAAAACAAGATATACATAAAATGGCATTATCTTCATAAACGACATCATCAAGGTTGTAACGACCCGAAAGTCTAAATCAATTATTTAATTATTTATTTAATTAATTTAGAAGGAATTAAGAGTTTTTTGATAATTTTGGAGAATTTTGGAGTAAAAGAGTGTTTTTGAATAATTTTAATAAAGTAAATGAGCATGTGTTATTTATAATATTATTATTATTAACAATAAAATGAGAAAGGGCAAGGTGGTCTTATTGGAAAGTAAGTAAGGATAGGATGGGAAGTTCACAAGTTGGGACTTGTTAGCCAAAGAAGGAGAACGATCATTTTCTCATTTTGTCGTATCTTTTGTAAAGAACCCTGAAGAAGAGAGAAGAAGGAGAACTAAGGCTTGAAGATTACTAGAGGAATCTTGAAGAAAGAAGGAAAAAGCTTCGGGTTACTCTAAGGTATGGGGAGAGTTCATATTTCCTTATAGTTTTATAGGAATTGGAGATGAATAGATTAAGGATTGTATGAATTGTGTTGATTTTGATGATTGTTGATGTAGAATGAGTAATTTGATGAAAGTATGATGAATTTGATTTATATGTATTGCTATATGTGTGTTTTGTGAGTATTTTTGATCAATTTTTGTGTGGAACACTGATTTTGGGGTAATGGGAATCAAAAATGCAGAAGAATCACGTTTTGGGAAAATTGGGTTTTTGTCGTACCCTGACACGGGCCGTGTCACACAACACGGGCACCCGTGTCAGCTTTCTGGTTGAAAAGTTGGAATTTTGTGTTAACAGGTTGCCTGACACGGGCTGTGTCACAGGACACGGGCGGCCGTGTCAGACTACTGTCATTGTTGCGCTTTCTGTTTTTTGTTTGGATTGTTGTTCAGTGCTGCTGACACGGGCCGTGTCACAGGGCACGGGCGACCGTGTCAGGTTTCTGTCTTGTCGTTTTTCATTTCTTTTATGAGGTTTTTTGATGTTTTCTCGTGTTGAATCATTGTTGTATAGTTGGTGTTGATATATGGATGATAAAAACATGATTTTACGATGAATATTGTTGAAATGAAATGAATGATGCACATGTTGATATTTGGATGAAATGAGGAGTTTAGTATCATTGCATTTCATGGAATTTTTATGTTGGGGCTTCGGCCTATTGGTAGCTTCAATCCCATAGTGCGGATTGAAGTGATATGTTGTTATGTTGTGCTCCCTTGTGGAGGGTTGATGGCCAGTGTCCATCACATGGAGAAAAATCGGTACCACATGCATCCTTTGCATACCCTTATGTTTGACATCGCATTTTATGAAGTAGTTAAAATTGTGTTGTGAATAATTGTTGATGATGATTCCGATGTTGTTGTTGCTTAATTATTTATTTTCCATGTCTTTGTATTACTATAATGAATTATGTTTTCTCACCCTGCCTGCTTGGAAATGTTGCCTCTTATGTGGGTAACTTGCAGATAACCAAGAATAGCTACGAGGTGACGAAGGAAGTAGCTTTGGAGTGTTTTGTTATTACTGTCTAGTTAGAGGTGTCCTGCTCTGTGTCATGTAACATCGGGTTGGGAAAATTATTGTGAACCTCGTTTCTTTTAGTTTATGACTGAATTTTTATAATGTTGATGATGGTGTTTGATTTGGACATATTTATTATGAAGTATTTTATGGAATTAAAATAAAAATTTGATTTTCGCTGCGTAGTTGTTAAATTTTGATATTGATGAACGAGTAACCCGTGTTACGGGACAGGACAATGATTGTTTACAAGATGTCTTTGAATATGTGTGACACCTTTTATGTTGTTTTTACTCTGATAATATGAAATGTTTTCCTAAATTGTATGTGGGGTAGAGGGGTGTTACATTAGTGGTATCAGAGCAGGTCGGTCTATCCGGCCAAGTTTTGTGTTGTCAGTCTGTTAACAATCGTTACTTGTTAACGATTATTTGTTTCTTTCTGACGTGGTGAGTGTTGTACAGAATGGCTGGAATCAACACGCGCGCCCTTGCTGATGCTATTGCAGCTCTTGCTCGGAACCATGCTCCTGATGAGTTTCGTGCATTGGAGAAGTTTCAGAGGAACAACCCATTGAAGTTTGAAGGAACTCATGACCCGGCGAGCGCACAAAAGTGGCTCAAGGCGATTGAGAAGATTTTTAGAGTGATGGGGTGCTCTGATGCGCAGCAAGTGCAGTTCAGAACGCATATGCTGGAAGAAGAAGCCGAGGACTGGTGGGATAACACCCGTCAGAGGCTGGAAGATGTTGGCACTGTGGTGACTTTGAATGTGTTCAAGTAAGAATTTCTGGGCAAGTATTTTCCTGAAGATGCTCGTGGTAAGATGGAAGTGGAATTCATTAAATTGAAACAAGGAAATATGAGTGTGGCGGAGTATGCTGCCAAATTTGAGAGGCTTGTGAAGTTTTTTCCTCATTACAACCGTGCAGATGCTGAACTTTCTAAGTGTCTCAAGTTTGAGAATGGGCTGAGACCAGAGATTAAGCAAGGGATTGGATGCCAACAGATTCGCAGGTATGCGGAACTGGTGGATAAGAGTAGAATCTATGATGAAGATAGCCGAGCTCGATCTGCTCACTACAAACAGCTAAGTGAAAAGAAAGATAAGGGTCAGTTTAGAGGAAAACCTTATGCGACCCCAGGTGATAAAGGGAAACAAAGAGTATCAGATGAGAAGAAGTCAAGTAGGGGAGCCGTTAATGCACGTACTAAGTGCTATAAGTGTGGAGAGTCAGGTCACAAAGTTGATGGGTGTTCTAACAAAGTTCTGAGATGTTACCGTTGTGGTAAGACTGGGCATAGAATTGGTGATTGTCCGAATGAGGGTCCGACCTGTTTCAACTGTGGTGAACAAGGGCATATCAGTACTCAATGCCAGAAACCAAAGAAGACTGCTACTGCTGCCCAGACTACTGGAAGAGTGTTTGCTTTGGCTGGCTCAGAAGTTCCCAAGAAGGACAACTTAATTCGAGGTACTTGTTTTATTAACAATGTTGAGTTGATTGCTATTATTGACACTGGAGCTACGCATTCATTTATCTCTCTTGAGTGTGCTACTGGATTGGGTTTGAATTTGTCTAACATGAATGGTAGTATGATAATAGAGACTCCGGCTAATGGTTCGGTGACTACCATGCTTGTTTGTTTGAAGTGTCCTTTGACAATCTTTGAGAAGAATTTTGTGATGGATTTGGTGTGCTTACCTTTGCACCAAATCGATGTTATCCTTGGTATGAACTGGTTGGAGTTTAACTACGTTCATATTAATTGTTATAGTAAGACTGTGAGGTTTCCAGAGTTAGGAGAGGATGGCGAACTGATGTTCTTATCTGCTAAACAAGTGGATAAAATTTTATTAGATGAAGCGTTGATGTTCGCAGTGTTTGCATCGTTGCCAGTTAATGGTGAAGCCGTCAGTACTGAGTTGCCTGTGGTTTGTGAGTTTCAAGATGTGTTTCCTGAGGATATAAGTGATTTACCTCCGGAACGTGAAATTGAGTTTGCTGTGGACTTAATACCAGGTACGAGTCCAGTGTCGATGGCTCCTTATCGGATGTCTGCTTCGGAGTTGAGTGAGCTGAAGAAACAACTAGAAGAATTGTTAGAAAGGAAGTTCATTCGACCTAGTGTTTCTCTGTGGGGTGCCCCGGTGTTTCTCGTTAAGAAGAAAGATGGTAGTATGAGATTGTGTGTCGATTATCGACAGTTGAATAAGATGACCATCAAGAACAAGTATCCGCTTCCGAGAATCGACGATTTAATGGATCAACTCGTAGGTGCTTGTGTGTTCAGTAAGATTGATATGAGGTCTGGTTATCATCAGATTAGAGTTAAGGTAGATGATATTCCGAAAACAGCTTTCAGAACGAGGTATGGTCATTATGAATATACAGTGATGCCATTTGGAGTTTCTAATGCGCCTGGTGTGTTCATGGAGTATATGAACAGGATCTTTCATGACTATTGTTAGTTCTTGTAGTTGGCTAGAATTTTGGTAAAACAATGTTGATGTCATGGTTGATGTTTCAACATGAGTTTTTAACAGCCTGGTTATGTTTAGTTAACATTCTGGTTATGTTAAGTTTTTAAGGGTTGCAGTTTTGTGCTGATGTCAAACCCAATGTCATAACATCAGATGACAGAACATCAGTTTGGTAAGTTTTAGGGCTGCGCATGTGCAAGTTTGTTAAGGATAAGATCTGATTGAGAGATTGCAGGAGAATATCATGGAATAGATATATTCTGTTACAATCAAATGTGGAGGAGATCTTGTTACTATTTTTAGGGCTGAAAGATATGATAATAATTGAAGATTTAATTGAAGATTTGATTGAAGATCTATTCAGTAGCAGAATCTTTTGCAGATTTGGAGCAGCTGATTTGTTGTGATTTGAAGGCCCAAATCTAGGTGGGAAATAGGTTATAAATAGTAGCTTTGTAACCTAGTTTTAGTAAGTCAGCCATCATGTAGATTATAAGGGCTGTGTTGGTTGATGAACCACCCAGTTTGTGGGATGGTCATCGTGTTTATCTCGAAGCCTGTAGGTAAGAGATGTATTGGTCTTAGAGGAAGATGTTAAGCAACTCTAAGTATTGTTCTTAGTCATGAGGGTCATGTCTAGGTATTGTTATAAGAGTGTGTCTCCTATGTGTTTGGAGAGTTTTTGGAAATCAAGTTGTTGATGCAGTGACTGAGATGTTGACTGCTAGACATCATTGCGATGATTGGGAGTGAGATGGAGTCTTTTATCTAGGGAGGACTTAGATAGAAGGGTCATTGGGTAGTGATTAAGTTAGTAGATTGTCAACTGGTTTGTTGAGTCTGTAATTTGATACTGCTAATAGTGGACTTCCTTCCTGGCTTGGTATGCCCCCAGATGTAGGTTGTTAGACCGAACTGGGTGAACAATTATTTGAGTTATTTACAGTTGCTATTACCTTGTTCATACAGCAGATATTGATGTTGTGACATCGCACGTAACATCACATATCTGGTACCAGAATTTCAATTGGTATCAGAGCAGGCATCCTGTGTGTTTCTGGATGAGATCTAGGGAAGATACTTTTTGGTTCATGAGCAAGGAAGAGAGTTGTTTGGATGATCCCTTGGAGTGAAGGTTGGACTATTCATAATATAGTATTGTTGGCACGTGGTTTATGATGATAGTGTGCAAGGATTTTTGAGTATTGCCTGAAGGTTGTTGAGGAGTTGTTGTGTGTTCCACTGCATGGTATCGGATGCAATCCTGGTTGGTTCTTGTATCTCTGGTGGTGAGATTCTAGGAAGGTATTCTCTTGGAAAGACATTAGGGTTTGGTCTCCTCAGCAGGATATTTTATGATGTTGTAGTTGCCAAAGTTACTTGAGGATTATCTCATATCCTTGTTTGGGAGAGAAGTGTTCATAAGGTGAATGGATCTTCTTAAGACTGTTTGACATGGATGGATCAGAAGAAGAATATATTTCAAGTCAGACATTGAAGACCAATCTGTTCAGAACAGTGATTCCTTCTTTATCATCTTTCTTGATGATGAGAGAAAAGGGTAGAGCCAAAGGAAAAGAGTATCACTGTCAAATCTTTCATGCGGGAGTGAAGATCTTGATAAGTTATCTCTTGAGCCTAATTATGGTAACCTAATGAGGAGGAAGTTTCATCAAGAAAGAAGCTGAGCTTAATATGTCTCGACATCGCGCTACACATCAGCAGTCTATGGTAAATGCTGAGTCAAAGTCCTATTAGATTGTAGCTGCTTTGAAGGACCACTGAAGCTGTGAAATTGAACAATTTTTGAGATGATCATAGCATCTCAGATGTGCTGGTTGAAGAAAAGGTAGTAATCTTGATAGCAGAAGAGAAGGAGATGATCCTTGACGACAATTTTATAGGGAAAATGCATCCAAAAGGTGGGTGTAGTAGCAGGGTAAATCAGCCAGTGGTCAAGTGGTGCTTGCATGAGATCTTTCAGGATACAAAGTAGCAGATTGTCTATGGTATGTTTATGCAGAAGGACAAGAGGTCTGAACCTTGTGCTTATAAGAAGAAGCTTCTGGAAGAGTGTGTTATGCAAGTTGGTGATATGTTCTCATGTGTTCCCTACAAGAGATATGTGTGGATTAATATGATTGTAGTCTCCAAGTCCATATGAGGTGTTGAATGTGATTTAGACTAATGTCAGAACTGATGTTGAAACATCATTTCAGGGTGGAGTAAAAGATCAAAACACTGACCTAACCTGGAAGGCATGTGTGGTTGTCATAATGGTCTGTCATGGAGAAGATTCAGAAGATGCTGGAATCTGAAGAAGGATTAAACCACAGGGATCAATTGCTTTTCAAAAGTATTATTCTTGAAAGACAAGATTAAGGATGTTCTGTCTATTGTTTTAACATCTTTTCATCAGAGGTTTGGAGAATCACGGGAGGGGTTCTACATTCGCTCACAAGTCGCCAAGGTGTTAACCTGGGATTATTGCTTAGCATCTGTTCCTAGTAAGTATTGTGAATGACTTGTCCAGATGGTGGTGCTGTTGAAGATGAAGATGGAAGGCTATGAAGACGTCATAATCTTGGTGGTTACAGCTTGGACCAGTTTAATTCTGATCTAAGTGGGTTGGAGCATGGTGTTTGCTCTGGTTGTGAAGGTCGAGGATAAATGGCAGTTATCTCTGGCTTTCTAGTGACGGCTCTACTAAGGGAAGTGGCATTCTTTGGTATAGCTATGGGGTAGTCTTGAACTACTTATTTTCTGAAGATTCAGATGTGGTAGGTTTGAAGTCTTTGGAGTTTCTAAGCAGGATGGAGGTTGTCTACTCAAACTTGATTGTTGAATCAAGTCTATGAGAGCATGGAAATCTGTTTCTGCAAAGGGAGGAGGTTCTTCTGAGTGGCAGAAGGTAGAGCTGAATTCAACAGTTGGATGACATAATGTTCTGACATCTAGCTTAACATCAGGAGTCTCAGCTGGTGATGTGGCACATCAGCTAATGATAGGGTGATCTACAGGAATGAACAATAGGATGCTTCGAAAAGATCTTTCTTATGGCAGTTTGCGGGAGCTGCAGGAAGGAGAAGATGTTACATGACCATGGCTTAGGGAGTCTAAGTGTGTTTGCTTTTGAGCAAGTGGAACATGTGACTTGAAGATCAAGTTTCCTTGGTGGATCAAGATATCTTTGTGAGAGTTCTGACAAACGTGAAAAAGGTCAAAATGTGGCATTTGGTTGTTTTCATATGAGGATTCATGAATGAGGTGATCAAACTGTGGCATTTGGTTGATCTCTGAAGTGGATTCGAAGAATCAAGATAATCAGAGTGTGGCAGCTGGTTATTATTGAGGATTGTCTTGGAACAAGTTACTCTTGGGCAGAAGGGTGATGAGTTGAAGACTCAAGGAGATTATTCTTCTTGAAGGTGGATGAGAAGTTAATTCTCTAGTTCTTTGGATTACTATGCTATAGTAAGTCCAGTTGGGGGAGCATATCAAGAATCTTGGTGATGATGTCTTGGTGTGTGGCAGATGTTCTAACTTGTGTTGGGACATCATCTGGTTGGATATCCTTGGTGAAGGATGATTATGCTCTGGTTCAGAAGCGTGGTGCCTACATTATGCCTAAGGAGCGTCTACATAGTCATACGGGAGAATGATGAAGTAGAAGGTCTGCCTTGGATGGAGAATTGACTGGAAGTCTGAATATGATGAGATTGGATCTCTGTAAAGCTTTTAAGTAAGCAGAGAATTCGTGGAGTTTGTGAGCAGTGTCAAACCAGTCAGGATACTGGGATGTGTTCTCTAGGAGTAAGAGTAAAGTGTGCTCAAATGTTCATCTCCATCTAGAGCTTTAGTTAACCATGACAGGGAGAGTACTTGTCTATGGATTTTGCTGCAAAGGTGCACATATTGTGAAGCTTGCATGTTGATCAAGCTTGAGGAGATTGGTTGCCTCTTCTGAGGATATAATGTCAGATAACATGTTATGACATTAGGCTGTTGGGTGGCATGTTGGTGTGGACATGAATGGTTCTAGCCATGTGAAGCTAATTGTTTGAATCATATGTGCACATGCTTCTGTGGAGGACTCTGAAGGACGATTTTATTTGTGCAGATTTTGGAATTACTTTGTGAGGGTCTTTGTTGATGGGAGATGTCACACTTATCTTGGTGTGGGTAAGAGGAGTTTATTTAGAGTTCAGTGGAAGGCATTGCGTGTGTGCTTCAGAACTTGTGGATGATTGTGTGAAGCATTCCTGACTGGATGAATGAAGACTATGGCTGGATTTTCCAAATGTTATGATCAAGGAGTTCATTGTGATCATTCCTGTGGATATTACAGAGAGAAGTTGATCAACTTGGCAAGATGTGAGTTTTGGTATTAAGTGAATGCGTTCAGCAGGTGTGTTGAACAGAGGGTGCGCTCTTGAAGACATGAAGATGAGTCTTATGTTTTCCAGTCATATAAGGTGTTCTTCTTGCAAATGAGCACTGGTTATCTTAGATAGGGGGAGTTGATCTTTTGTTTTGGATATTTTGTTGAAGTAGTTGTCAGGCAAGATGTTACTGGTGAAGTTCATGGTGAAGTTCATGGTGTGTCAATGGATTGAATCAGAAGTATACATTTACCCCAATATTTGTCAATTGTTGGCCAAAAAGGGGGAGAGAATGTACAATAGGAGCTATTGAGTCTGGTGTGGGTAAGAGGAGTTTATTTAGAGTTTAGTGGAAGGCATTGTGCGTGTGCTTCAGAACTTGTGGATGATTGTGTGAAGCATTCCTGACTGGATGAATGAAGACTATGGCTGGATTTTCCAAATGTTATAATCAAGGAGTTCATTGTGATCATTCATGTGGATATTACAAAGAGAAGTTGATCAACTTGGCAAGATGTGAGTTTTGGTATTAAGTGAATGCGTTCAGCAGGTGTGTTAAACAGAGGGTGCGCTCTTGAAGACATGAAGATGAGTCTTATGTTTTCCAGTCATTTAAGGTGTTCTTCTTGCAAATGAGCACTGGTTATCTTAGATAGGGGGAGTTGATCTTTTGTTTTGGATATTTTGTTGAAGTAGTTGTCAGGCAAGAAGTTACTGGTGAAGTTCATGGTGAAGTTCATGGTGTGTCAATGGATTGAATTAGAAGTATACATTTACCCCAATGTTTGTCAATTGTTGGCCAAAAAGGGGGAGAGAATGTACAATAGTCCTATTGTCAAACCCGATGTCATAACATCAGATGACAGAACATCAGTTTGGTAAGTTTTAGGGCTGCGCATGTGCAAGTTTGTTAAGGATAAGATCTGATTGAGAGATTGCAGGAGAATATCATGGAATAGATATATTCTGTTACAATCAAATGTGGAGCAGATCTTGTTACTATTTTTAGGGCTGAAAGATATGATAATAATTGAAGATTTAATTGAAGATTTGATTGAAGATCTATTCAGTAGCAGAATCTTCTGCAGATTTGGAGCAGCTGATTTGTTGTGATTTGAAGGCCCAAATCCAGGTGTGAAATAGGTTATAAATAGTAGCTTTGTAACCTAGTTTTAGTAAGCCAGCCATCGTGTAGATTATAAGGGTTGTGTTGGTTGATGAACCACCTGGTTTGTGGGATGGTCATCGTGTTTATCTCGAAGCCTGTAGGTAAGAGATGTATTGGTCTTAGAGGAAGCTGTTAAGCAACTCTAAGTATTGTTCTTAGTCATGAGGTTCATGTCTAGGTATTGTTATAAGAGTGTGTCTCCTATGTGTTAGGAGAGTTTTTGGAAATCAAGTTATTGATGCAGTGACTGAGATGTTGACTGCTAGACATCATTGCGATGATTGGGAGTGAGATGGAGTCTCTTATCTAGGGAGGACTTAGATAGAAGGGTCATTGGGTAGTGATTAAGTTAGTAGATTGTCAACTGGTTTGTTGAGTATGTAATTTGATACTGCTAATAGTGGACTTCCTTCCTGGCTTGGTATACCCCCAGATGTAGGTTGTTAGACCGAACTGGGTGAACAATTCTTTGAGTTATTTACTGTTGCTTTTACCTTGTTCATACAGCAGATATTAATTTTGTGACATCGCACGTAACATCACATATCTGGTACCAGAATTTCAACTATCTTGATAAGTTTGTGGTGGTTTTCATAGATGACATCTTGGTATATTCTAAATCATAAGAAGAACATGTGGAACATTTGAAGATTGTGTTACAAGTGTTGAGGGAAAAGAAATTGTATGCTAAGTTGTCATAGTGTGAGTTCTGGTTGAAGGAAGTGAGTTTCCTAGGCCATGTGATTTCAAGTGGTGGAATTTCTGTGGATCCCTCAAAGATTGATGCGGTTTTGCAGTGGGAGACTTCGAAGTCTGCTACGGAGATTCGTAGTTTTCTTGGATTGGCTGGTTATTATCGTAAATTCATTGAAGGTTTTTCTAAGTTGGCCTTGCCGTTGACGCAATTGACTCGAAAGGGGCAAGCGTACGTATGGGATGTCGCTTGTGAAGAAAGTTTTATGGAACTAAAGAAAAAGTTGACAACTGCTCCGGTGTTGGTTTTGCCAGACCCGAATGAGTCCTTTGTGGTTTATTGTGATGCTTCAAAGATGGGCCTTGGTGGAGTTTTGATGCAAAATGGTAAAGTGGTCGCTTATGCTTCTAGGAAGTTAAGAGTCCATGAGAGGAATTACCCTACACACGACTTAGAGTTGGCTGCTGTAGTATTTGTGCTGAAGATTTGGAGGCATTATCTTTTTGGTTCAAAATTGGAGGTATTCAGCAATCATAAAAGTTTGAAATACTTGTTCGATCAGAAAGAGTTAAACATGAGGCAGAGAAGGTGGCTAGAATTGTTAAAGGATTTTGAGTTTGATTTGAATTATCATCCCGGTAAAGCAAATGTAGTGGCTGATGCTTTGAGTAGGAAGTCATTGCATATTTCGATGCTTATGGTGAGAGAACTTGAAATGATTGAGCAATTCAGAGACATGAGTTTGTTGTGCGAGACGACCGCTGATAGTGTGAAATTGGGCATGCTAAAACTGACTAGTGGGATTTTGGAGGAAATTCGGGAAGGTCAGAAATCTGATTTGAAATTAGTTGACCAGTTAATGAAGATTAATCAAGGTAATGGAGGTGAGTTCCGAATTGATGAAGATGGAGTTTTGAGATTTCGAGATAGAGTATGTATTCCGGATGTTTCTGGAATCAAAAAGAGTATTTTAGAGGAAGGACATAGAAGTCGATTGAGTATCCATCCTGGTGCTATGAAGATGTATCAAGACCTGCGTAGATTGTTTTGGTGGCCAGGTATGAAAAGAGATATTGCTGAATTTGTGTATGCATGTTTGACTTGCCAGAAGTCCAAGATTGAACATCAGAAGCCTTCAGGTATGATGCAGCCGTTGAATGTTCCTGAATGGAAATGGGATAGAATTTCCATGGATTTTGTGACTGGGTTACTGAAGACTGCAAGAGGTAATGACTCGATATGGGTGATTATGGATAGGTTAACTAAGTCGGCGCATTTCTTGCCGATGAGAATCAATTACTCTATGCAGAAGTTAGCTGAAATTTATATTGATGAAATTGTGAAGTTGCATGGAACACCTTCGAGTATTGTATCGGATAGAGATCCGCGGTTTACGTCAAGGTTTTGGAAGAGTCTACAGGATGCTTTGGGTACTAAGTTGAGGATGGGCTATGCTTACCATCCGTAGACAGATGGTCAGACGGAAAGAACAATCCAATCTTTAGAAGATTTGTTGAGAGCTTGCGTGCTGGATCAAGGAGGATCTTGGGATAGTCACTTGCCATTGATCGAGTTTACATACAACAACAGTTTTCATGCTAGTATTGGGATGGCCCCATATGAGGCGTTGTATGGTAGACGTTGTCAAACTCCGTTGTGTTGGTATGAGTCGGGAGAGAGTTCTGTACTTGGACCTGAGATTGTGCAAGAGACAACGGAGAAAATCAAAATGATTCGGGATAAAATGAAGACGTCGCAGAGTCGTCAGAAGAGTTACCATAATAAGAGAAGAAAATCACTTGAATTCCAGGAGGGAGACCACGTGTTCTTAAGAGTTACTCCGATGACTGGTGTGGGACGAGCTTTGAAGTCTAGAAAGCTCACTCCGCGCTTTGTTGGTCCGTATCAGATTATGCAGAGGATAGGAGAGGTTGCCTATCGGGTGGCTTTACCACCGTCACTTTCAAATTTGCATGATGTGTTTCATGTGTCGCAGTTGAGGAAGTATATTCCGGATCTGTCACATGTAATTCAAATGGATGACGTTCAGGTGAGGGATAACCTGACAGTAGAAGCTTTGCCTGTGAGGATTGATGGTCGAGAATTGAAGCAACTGCGAGGTAAAGAGATTGCTTTAGTGAAAGTATGGTGGGGCAGACCAGCTGGTGATAGTTGGACTTGGGAGCGTGAAGATCAGATGAAAGAGTCGTATCCGACTCTGTTTACCTCAAGTAATTTTCGAGGACGAAAATTCTTAAAATAGGGGAGAGTTGTAACGACCCGAAAGTCTAAATCAATTATTTAATTATTTATTTAATTAATTTAGAAAGAATTAAGAGGTTTTTGATAATTTTGGAGAATTTTGGAGTAAAAGAGTGTTTTTGAATAATTTTAATAAAGTAAATGAGCATGTGTTATTTATATTATTATTATTATTAAAAATAAAATGAGAAAGGGCAAGGTGGTCTTATTGGAAAGTAAGTAAAGATAGGATGGGAAGTTCACAAGTTGGGATTTGTTAGCCAAAGAAGGAGAACGATCATTTTCTCATTTTGTCGTATCTTTTGTGAAGTACCCTGAAGAAGAGAGAAGAAGGAGAACTAGGGCTTGAAGATTACTAGAGGAATCTTGAAGAAAGAAGGAAAAAGCTTCGGATTACTCTAAGGTATGGGGAGAGTTCATAATTCCTTATAGTTTTATAGGAATTGGAGATGAATAGGTTAAGGATTGTATGAATTGTGTTAATTTTGATGATTGTTGATGTAGAATGAGTAATTTGATGCAAGTATGATGAATTTGATTGATATGTATTGCTATATGTGTGTTTTGTGAGTATTTTTGATCAATTTTCGTGTGGAACACTGATTTTGGGGTAATGGGAATAAAAAATGCAGAAAAATCACGTTTTGGGAAAAGTGGGTTTTTGTCGTACCTTGACACGGGCCGTGTCACACAACACGCGCACCCGTGTCAGCTTTCTGGTTGAAAAGTTGGAATTTTGTGTTAACAGGTTGCCTGACACGGGCCGTGTCACAGGACACGGGCGGCCGTGTTAGACTACTGTCATTGTTGCACTTTTTGTTTTTGTTTTTTTTGGATTGTTGTTCAGTGCTGCTGACACGGGTCGTGTCACAGGACACGGGCGACCGTGTCAGGCTTCTGTCTTGTCGTTTTGTCGTTTCTTTTATGAGGTTTTTTTGATGTTTTCTCGTGTTGAATCATTGTTGTATAGTTGGTGTTGGTATATGGATGATAAAAACATGATTTTATGATGAATATTGTTGAAATGAAATAAATGTTGCACATGTTGATATTTGGATGAAATGAGGTGTTTAGCATCATTGCATTTCATGGCATTTTTATGTTGGGGCTTCGGCCTATTGCTAGCTTCAATCCCATAGTGTGGATTGAAGTGATATGTTGTTATGTTGTGCTCCCTTGTGGAGGGTTGATGGCCAGTGTCCATCGCATGGAGAAAAATCGGTACCACATGCATCCTTTGCATACCATTATGTTTGACATCGCATTTTATGAAGTAGTTGAAATTGTGTTGTGAATAATTGTTGATGATGATTCCAATGTTGTTGTTGGTTAATTATTTATTTTCCATGTCTTTGTATTACTATAATGAATTATGTTTTCTCACCCTGCCTGCTTGAAAATGTTGCCTCTTATGTGGGTAACTTGCAGATAACCAAGAATAACTACGAGGTGACGAAGGAAGTAGCTTTGGAGTGTTTCGTTATTACTGTCTAGTTAGAGGTGTCCTGCTCTGTGTCATGTAACATCGGGTTGGGAAAATTGTTGTGAACCTCGTTTCTTTTAGTTTATGACTGAATTTTTATAATGTTGATGATGGTGTTTGATTTGGACATATTTATTATGAAGTATTTTATGGAATTAAAATAAAAATTTGATTTTCGCTGCGTAGTTGTTAAATTTTGATATTGATGAACGAGTAACCCGTGTTACGGGACAGGACAATGATTGTTTACAAGATGTCTTTGAATATGTGTGACACCCTTTATGTTGTTTTTACTCTGATAATATGAAATGTTTTCCTAAATTGTATGTGGGGTAGAAGGGTGTTACAAAGGTCATCATCAAGGAAAATATCAGGAAGCACAATATCACAAATTCATCAATGCCACATAAAATGCAATGCATAACAAGACTCATGATGTGGTACCAATCGTCATAATAGATGGACACTAAGCCATCAACCCTCTAAAGATCCCCGTCAATAGGATCGATCCCGCATTTGGAACCGGAGCACGTCATAATTACCTCATATCCGCACAATGGGAATGAAACGTCGTCACAGAGTATGCATATGAATGTATGATACACAACATCACTAATCATCATCATCAAAATAAACTTCATAATGTGCATCATCATTCATCATTTCTCATATACGTCATGTCATCACATATTCGTCAAATAATCACCAAAACATCATCAGATAATCATCAGTAACATCATGGAAAAATCATCATAACAATCACGGCAACAAAACATTACAACAGCACATCACATAACCCAAAATCGCGAAGCAGCAACAGTTCGTTCCAGGGTTCGCCTAGGGAACCTGTTCGCTGTGGCCTTCACTTAGCGAAGCGGCCAGCGAACCCCACATACACCACACTTAACATCAGAAACACAATCATCTGTTATGCTTGCTAGGTCGTTCGCTTAGCGAACCTACTCGTTGTTCCCTTCGCCTAGCGAGGCTTCTAGCGAATCACTCCTCCTACTCCAGAATCACCTCTGTACTCACACTCATATTATCGTGCATTCACTGTGCTGCTCGCCTAGCGAGACTTGGCGAACATTCGCCTAGCGAAATAATGGTTCGCCTAGCAAACCTGCGATTACAGTAAATCGCTGCTACGCATCAGTAGCTCCACAACCACCAAAGTACCTGCGATTACAGCCCGCAAACGACCCAAAATCATCCCTACAATAGTCCTAACACATCACAGAATTTAAAGTCCTAAAACCTACGTCTGTTAGGTCGATCCAGGATACTACGGGAAATTTTAATTTCCCTAAACCTTCAAAACTCTCAAGCTTCATATAAACTCCATAAATCCTTCACCACAGGGTTAAAACTACAACAACGGGGAAGTCTGCCCCAAAGGTCTATTTTACCGATTAAATTCGACTCTTATTAATCGATCTCACAGAATGCCCTCAAAGTCATTAGTTTACCTCAAACCCATAAACCCTCAAAACCCCAAAATCCCTAACATTCACTTTAATCAATTGAATCCTATAATGAAAACAATGAAAGGCAATTACTCCCCATACTTAGATTGTCGATCCGATGAGTTCTCTCTTGAGCCTTTGGAAACCTTCACGAAAATTCTCGCATTCTCCCTTTTTCCTCAGAGCTCTGCACTTTCTCCTTATTTTCACGATCTCCACAAATGAATCCTAATTCTCCTCAATTCCTCCTTTTTGGTTAATTTAACTCTTGGGCCTCAAATATGGGCTTTCTCCATAATACCCTCACTAATACTCCTAAAATGTCCATCTTACCCTTAATTCCTCTAATATTATTTTAAAAATAATAATAATACTAATATATTCATATTATATACTATTATTCAATTAAAATAACCAAACTTCACCAAACACACCGACATCGACACCAACCACCAAAAATTCACAGAAAACCACGAATATAATATTTAAATAAATTAAATAAATATTCTTACGAAATTTGGGATGTTACAACTCTTCCCCACTTAAAGAATTTTCGCCTCCAAAAATTACCTCAGCAAATGGCTATCCCACGATCCTCCATGATCCAACACACAAGCCCTCAACAAATCTTCTAAAGATTGGATCGTCCTTTCTATCTGACCGTCCTTCTGCGGATGATAGGCAAAACTCATCCTCAACTTGGTACCCAACGCATCTTGCAAACTCTTCCAGAACCTCGATGTAAACCTCAGATCTCTATCCGACACAATACTCGAAGGTACCCCATGTAACTTCACAATCTCCTCAATATACATCTCGGCTAGCTTCTTCATGGAATGATTAATCTTCATCGGTAAGAAATGAGCCAACTTAGTTAATCTATCCATGATCACCCAAATTGAATCATTTCCCTTAGCAGTCTTCGGCAACCCCACCACAAAATCCATGGAAATACTATCCCATTTTCATTCTGGAATCCTCAACGGATACATCATACCTAAAGGCTTATGATGGTCAACCTTCGACTTCTGACAAGTCAAACACACATAAACAAACTCTGCAACATCCTTTTTCATACATGGCCACCAAAATAACTTTTTCAAATCTTGGTACATCTTCGTAGCACCGGGATGAATACTCAATCTACTTCGATGTCCTTCTTCAAGAATGCTCTTCTTAATATCTGGAACGTTCGGAACACATACTCTATCTCGAAACCTCATCACACCATCCTCGTCAATACGAAAGTCACCTCTGTTACCTTGGTTAATCAAAGTCAATTGGTCAACCAACTTTAAATCAGATTGTTGTGCCACTCTGATCTCTTCCAGAATACCACTAGTCAACTTCAACATTCCCAATTTCAAACTGTCAGGAGTCGCTTCACACACCAAACTCAAATCTATAAATTGCTCAATTAGTTCCAACTCTTTCACCATAAGCATCGACATATGCAATGACTTTCTGCTCAACGCATCGGCCACTACATTTGCTTTCCCCGGATGATAACTCAAATCAAAATCGAAATCCTTCAACAACTCTAACCACCTTCTCTGCCTCATATTCAATTCCTTCTGATTAAATAAGTACTTCAGACTTTTATGATCACTGAACACTTCAAATTTAGAGCCAAACAGATAATGTCTCCAAATTTTCAACACAAACACCACCGCGGCCAATTCCAAGTCATGCATAGGATAATTCCTCTCATGGACTCACAATTGTCTCGAAGCATAAGCAACAACTTGTCCATTTTGCATCAATACTCCACCAAGACCCATCTTCGACGCATCACAATACACCATAAAAGATTCACTCAGATTAGGCAAAATCAACACTGGAGCAGTAGTCAATCTCTTCTTCAATTCCACAAAACTCTCTTCACAAGCTACATCCCACACAAAAGTCTGACCCTTTCGAGTCAACTGAGTCAAAGGTAATGCCAACTTAGAAAAGCCTTCAATAAACTTGCGGTAGTAACCCGCTAATCCCAGAAAACTCCGTATCTCAGTAGCAGACTTCGGAGTCTCCCACTGTAACACGACATCCATCTTAGAAGGATCAACAGCAACACCACCACTTGAAATCACATGACCAAGAAAGCTTACTTCCTTAAGCCAGAACTCACACTTAGACAACTTTGCATACAACTTCTTCTCCTTCAAGACTTGCAACACAATCCTCAAATGCTCAGCATGCTCTTCTTCAGATCTAGAATATATCAAGATATCATCGATAAACACCACCACAAACTTATCCAAATACTCATGAAAGATCTGATTCATATACTCCATGAACACACCAGGTGCATTAGATACACCAAACGGCATCACAGTGTATTCATAGTGTCCATACCTCGTCTTGAAAGTCGTCTTCAGAATATCATCAGGCTTAACTCAAATATGATGATAACTCGACCTCAAATCAATCTTGCTGAACACACAAGCACCTACTAGCCGATCCATCAAATCGTCGATTCTCGGTAGCTGATACTTATTCTTGATAGTCACTTTATTCAGCTGTCGATAATCAACACACAACCTCATACTTCCATCCTTCTTCTTTACTAACAACACATGAACACCCCGCGGAGAAACACTTGGTCGAACAAACCTCTTCTCAAGCAACTCTACCAACTGTTTCTTCAATTCACTTAGCTCAGAAGCTGACAACCGATAAGGAGCCATCGACACTGGACTCGTACCTGGTATTAAGTCCACTGCAAACTCCACTTCATGCTCTGGAGGCAAATCACTGATGTCATCTGGAAACACATCTGGGAATTCATAGACAACAGGAAACTCCACACTCGCAGCTTCACGATCAATTTGCAACGATGCAAACATTGCAAACACCAAAGCTTCGTCTTCTTAAAGTTCCTCTACTTGCTTAGTAGACAAGAACATCAACTCCCCACTATCATCAATCTCAGGAAACTCTACAGTCTTGTTATAACAATTGATATGAACACGGTTGAACTCCAACCAGTTCATTCCAAAGATCACGTCAATTTGGTGCAAGGGTAGGCACACCAAATCCATCACAAAACTCTTCTCAAAAATCGTCACAGGACATCTCAAACACACAAGGGTAGTAGTAACAGAACCATTAGTTGGAGTTTCTATTACCATATTCCCATTCATATCAGATAACTTCAAACTCAATCTATTAGCACATTCAAGGGAGATAAAAGAATGAGTAACACCAGTATCAATAATAGCAATCAACTCGATATTATTAATAAAACAAGTACCTCGGATCAGGTTGTCCTTCTCTGGCGCCTCTGCACCACTCAAAGCAAACACTCTGTCACTGGTCTGAACGACAGTTGCAGTCTTCTTTGGCTTCTGGCATTGAGTACTGATATAACCTTTCTCACCGCAATTGAAACAGGTCGGACCCTCATCTTTGCATTCAGTAGCTCTATGCCCCTTCTTACCACATCGATAGCACCTCACCACATTATTGGTACACGCATCAGCACGGTGACCTTGCTCGCCACACTTATGACACTTTCCAGAAGCGGGAGCTGCTCCCCCACTTGTCTTTTTCCCATCTGAAGCCTTCTGCTTCCCTTTGTCAGCTGAAGTCGTATAAGGCTTACCCCAATACTGCCCTTTCTTCTCACTCAACTACTTATAGTGAGCAGATTGAGCTCAACTATCCTCATCGTAGATCCTTCTCTTGTCAACCAACTCAGCATACATATGGATCTGCTGATACCCAATACCCTGCTTAATCTCTGGTCTCAGCCCATTCTCGAACTTGAGACATTTAGACATCTCAGCATCAGCACGATTGTAGTGCGGACATAACTTCACCAAAGCCTCGAACTTTGCGGCATACTGCCACAGTCATATCTCCTTACTTCAGCTCAAGGAATTCCACTTCTCTCTTGCCACGAGCATCCTCTAGAAAATACTTTCCCAAAAACTCCTGCTTAAACACAGCCCAAGTTATCACAGTGCCAACATCCGTAAGTCTCTGACGGGTGTTATCCCACCAGTCCTCAACTTCCTCTTCCAGTGTATGCGTTCTGAACTGAACCTGTTGCTCATCAAAACACCCCATCACTCGGAAAATCTTCTCGATCGCCTTCAGCCACTTGTGTGCACTTGCTGGATCATGCATACCCACAAAAGTCGGTGGATTGTTCCTTTAAAACTTCCCTAAAGCGCGAAACTCATCAGGAGCTCCACCATTTGGATTCAGCCGTGTAGCGAGTGATTTTGGATGTGGTTGCGAAGCACTATCACTCTTTGGTATCTACAAATCGATTCATTTTTTATCCTATTAAAGCTGATGAAGGAAGGGAAATAGATGTCTCAAATTAACCCTGCTTGCAAACTGAGGTTAAACAGTCAAAACTGTTGGTTTACAGATGCTACAAAGATTCGGGGTCTCTATTAGGTTTATTTTTTTAAAAGTGGTGTTCGGTTAATTGGTGGGAGGTTAAGATGTTAGGACGGATATATGAAAGTATGGGATTTTGGGTTTTTTGTTTAGTGTGCCCGCTAAGATTTTTCTTTCAATCTTATGCCTACGTATTCCCGTTTACCGAAACAGGGAAATCAGAGCGTTCTTAGTTCCTCATATTCTATGGGAGGAAATGGTGTTTTGGTGTCTTGTTCAAAGCCCAAGACGTGAAGCTAAAGGTGGTTTGTATTTTGTTTAAAGCCCAAGATATGAAGCTAAAAGGGTGTTGACTTTAGAGAGAATTTGTCATCTCTAAAGAGGGGGTTATATGTCACAACTGTTTATAAAGGAGAATTACTTTAACCGGGATGTGTGAATCCGGCAATGCCATAATTTCCTTTATAAGAGATTTTTAACCTGAAGGAGAAGACTTTATCTCAGTGTAGAGCAATGCTATCTTTCCTTAGGAATTTCTCATGCTAAAAGAGGGACAGTGGCATGGATGTAGATGATCCAGAGGCTTGCCGCTTACAACAATTAGATGAAGGGAAAGGAGTTGTTGATGTTTATGTACTGTGAACGACGCACAGCTTTGATGCTAAAAGGTTGATTGGATCAACCAGTGGTTCTCTTATACAAAGCCTAAGAGGAGGCTATGGGTTTTCCTTATACAAAGCCTAAGAGGAGGCTAATATGTGTCTCGTACAAAGCCCGAGAGAGAGGCTAAAAGGGGTTGGTCCTACAAGAGGATCTTTTATACTCAACGAGTGTTTTTGCATCTCGTACAAAGCCCAAGATGGAGGCTAAAATTTGTTTGGCTCAATAAGAACCTTTTTGTATCTCGTATAAAGCCCGAGATGGAGGCGAAAAGGGTGATTGACTCAATGATGGAGTCTCTTATGTGTCTCGTACAAAGCCCGAGAGAGAGGCTAAACGTTTGCTTTGCTGGGAAGAATCATTGTACAAAGCCCAAGAGGAGGCTATTGTAACTGTTTCAGTTGAGTGACAGATCCAGTATACTGATTTTAAAGATAAAATCAGTTCTTATATGAGTAACACTGTACTCAAGGATTTGATTCAGGGATATTTCCTTTTCTTTGAGGAAACGGGAAATCCAAAGGGTATTGAGACTGTCCGAGTCTACGGGTTTCCTTCCTATTTAACGAAGGGGTCACTTGAGAATGTCTTTGAGACTCAAGGATATTAGACTGTCCGTATCTTGAGTTTCATCTTTTGTACTATGCTTTGAGAAACAGTAGTAGACTCTTTGAAAGGACTGTTCTATGAAGATGACTAGGTTCTGTTCCTATACCTCTAGGAGGTCGTCGGGACAATTTGTACGAAGCCTAAGAGGAGGCTGGAAGCTTTTAAGAAGCCGACGGGTCCTTGTACTAAGCCCAAGAGGAGGCTATCATTCCCGGAGGAAGAGATCATTATACGAAGCCTAAGAGGAGGTTGTGAATACTTCTAAGAAGCCGATGGGTCCTTGTACAAAGCCCAAGAGGAGGCGGGGATGCTTTTAGGAAGCCTGTGGGTCCTTGTACGATGCCCAAGAGGAGGTCGATGCTTTTAAGAAGCCCGTGGGTCCCCAAACCCCGAGAAATTCAAGACAGACTATTCACAAGGAATAGATCAAGCCAGGAAAGTTCGAGAATTTGGAAGAAACTCAAAGATGCCATTCACGGAGAATACATTCATCTCTGGAAGTAGAGTTTCTTGACAATTCCTAATGAGGACAGCCGAAGAGAAGACTGTATCTGGTGTTCTTATTGGGGATCTAGCTGTCTATTTCTACTAATAAACGAAACGGTGTTACCTAGTTCTAGACGTAGTTGTTGGGGAAACTCTAAATATCTATACTATTATTACACAGTTGATATGAGTTTATGAAAGAAGACTTACAGCGAAACAGCCCCACAATACAGTTATATGTATATGAAAGCGATAAATGAAAGCGTATAAACACTTACTCGGTTGTAGAGCTTCCATGCTGTTTGGTTAGTTGTTCAACAAAGACAGAAAAACAATAGTATATTCAAAATCAAAGGAGAAAGTGCTTTGAAAAAGAAAGATTTGGGGCTTACAGCTCAAGGAGAGGCCCAGGGTTTTACCAGTGATTGCACTGTTGAATTTGTACAGAGGGATTTATACAAGTGACTGTGGCTCAAAAAGGTTTTCTGTACAAAGGGATGGGTCTTACACTTTCTCAAGAGGCCCAAAACGTTTTTAAAGAAAAAGAGTGGGGCTTATAACACGAGGGTAGGCCCAAATGATTTTTCCGTTTAAAATGGCGATCGCGCCGAGGTTTTCTTTTAATGCAGAGGGACTTATACAATAAGTGAGGCCCAAAGTTGTTTTTGGTTAAAAGGGGATTGGGTCTTACACTCTATTAGAGGCCCAAAAGTTTTGAATGGGTCTTATAGCTCAAGGAGAGGCCCAAAATGGTTTATTTTAAACTGGCGTCGATCGTGCCGAATTTAAAAATGTACAGAGGGACTTATACAATAAGTGAGGCCCAAAGTTGTTTTTGTACAAGTGGGTTGAGTCTTACACTCTAATAGAGGCCCAAAAGTTTTTTGAAAATGATTTGTGAGGGTTGAATTAATCAAAAACCCTAATTTATTTCCAAAATGTATTTTAATTAAATAAAAATTCAGTTAAAATGATCAAAAATTGTTTAACATGTGGGAAACAAATTATGATCTTGGATTAATGCTTCAAAAATCAAGTATTGACCTACAAAATAATTAGAAGTCATTAATATTTACAAAATCAAGAGGGAAAAAATATTTTAAATGTAAAAAACAATTAAAATATTAATTCTTTGCAAAAATATCAATTATATGAAATAAATAATATTTTGGGGATTTTTTGGAAAAATAAAATATTTCAACATTTTTGTGAATTATTAAAAAAAGAATCAACTCAAAATCATTAAAACTCAGAGAGAAATTAATTTTTGAATCAATTAAATAAAAATCACAAAATTCAAATACTCAAATGTTAGAAAATGGCGCCAAGAACAAGGGCAAGAACACGCGCGTGTTCTGAGTTTCCCAGATTTGCATTTTCTATCCAATCTCACTGAATACTTAATCATATCATGCAATCCACATACCAATCAACTCGTTTCAACCTCACGATCATGTCTATGACAATTAATTTCATTTAAATTAAACATAAAACAATAAATCATGAACAATCCTCAAGAACCCTAGATTCTGCATGAAGGCTGGGATTTTTGATACACGATTCAAACAATGCAATTAATTGAGGGGAAACATTCCATGCATGATTATGAACATATGGCCAAATTATTGTGCAGCAAAAATTGCATGGATTGAGAGATGACCAAGTTTAGGCTTACCTCTAGGTCGTGACAGCAAGAGCAAATTGATTTCTGAGTTGGAGGTATTACAGATGAGTTGTGATGATCTGAACAGCTTCCCTACACCCTATGGAGTGTGTTTGAATGCTTGGACTTGATTGAAACTGGCTGGATCACTTCATGGCATCTCAACTGCAACTTGGTTAAAACCTTGAGAAATTGACTGGTGATTCTGAGAAATCAGTTTTCCAGTTGTTGTTTAAGTGTTTGATCAGCTCATATGTGATGTATATGAGGTGTGTGTGTGATTAGTTTGATTGGAAAAGCTCTCAAACTCAAAACCCGATAGTGACTTGCCTTAGAAGGCAAAATTAGAGTGAAAGAAGAGATTTTGAGGAAAGCATATGTTTGATGGCTTTGGTGTACTCAAACCGATCACAATTGAGCTCTATTTATAGTAGAGCAAGTTTGTTTTGCAAGGAATAGTGAATGGTAACTGCTGAGTAGGTTTGGCCAATGTTGGCAAATGAAAATCCAAGTCTCCTCTAGCCATTGACTAGAGGTTAGGGCACAAGCTGCTGGTTCCCTTGGTCTTGGATAAGTCTTGACTTAATTCAGTTGCTAAGAGATCAGTCCATGCCACCTTGATGCTTCCATTGAATGCTCCAATCCAAAATTGGAGTCTTGTCCCTATTTTGGCAATTCTAGGTTCAACATGCTATTTCTTATTCCAAAGACTTTGGAGGCTTGGCTCAGTGATTGTCCCCTTTAGATTATATCCTCAGAGGTGTCCAAGTGGATAGGAGTGTTTGGATTTGGCTGATTTTGGAAAATCGACCAAAAGTACAAAAATCTGCCTTGCCTTGGCAAATTTCAGCAAGGCATCTTGCCAATGTCATATCTCATAGCTCAAATTGAATTTGGTAATGTTCTTCGTCATTTTGGAAAGCCCTTACATGATACAACAACTGTTTGAACATGTTTGGTTTTGATCTCTTTTGAATCCAAGTGAAAAATCCCCCTACATTTGGAAAAAAGTAAAGGCAGATTCTGACTTAGTGAAATTTTCACTAAGTGTTGGAACAAAGTGACTTTTCTTGATTTTGATCACTCCATAACTCAAAATCCATGAGGAATTTGGACATAGGTCAGTATGAAGCTTTTGTAGAGGGCAATGTGATCAACAAGTCAAGCTTTGAATGGGGAACAATGGCCTTGTGGTTTAGGAGTTATGGTCCTCCAAAGTTGGCACATTAGTGTCACTTTTTCCATAACTTAGAAATTTTTCTAAGTTTTTATGGTTACCCCTTTTACAAGTTATCCCACTTTCTTTGATTTTTCTTGATGAATGATAATTCAAATCATATATTAACATCATTTTAGGGTTAAAAATCCATTTTGGTGAAAAATCTCAAAAAGTCAAAGTTGACTTTTGTGCACAGTTGACTTTTTATCAGATGAATTCCAAATTGTGCAATTCTTCAGGAAATCACGCCCTTGACCTAAATCAAACTTGATGGACATGTTCCATGGGTGTCATAGGGTATATTGAATCATGTCTTAGGGTTTGGGAGCATGTCCTGGTCAAAAGTCAAAGTTACAGTTGACTTTCCTCGCGAAACCCTAATTGTGGTGCAGATGAAATTGAGACTTGTTGCTCAAGCTTCTTGGATTAATCCATTGTTGCAAATAGATCAATATAGTATATTAGATACCCTCAAATCATGTCTTGAGGTCTTGGCTCATGATTTGTCCCAAAAGTCAACTTAGGGGTGAATTAGGTCAAGAAACCCTAATTCCTGATTTTTGATGAATGCATCCCCTGAGGTCAAATTGACTTGATGATTGGGTCCATGAGGTTCTATGGAGTACATTAGGTTATGTTTTGGATCATTGGCTTGTGCCCAGATGAAAAATTTCCATCTGGAGGCCCTGGTCGATCAAAACCCTAATTTGGTGACACTGTCGATCTTGAGACTTGATCCACCTAGAAGGGAGCAGCCTTGTGCTTAATCCTTGAAGTGGGAGGCCTTTTGATCCATTGTGGATATTTTAGAGGCTAGAAAAGTTGAAGATCAACTCATTCCTTGACTGATCCTTTGTCTAAGGCTCTGAGAGGGCTTAAAACCCTAATTTTGATTGTAGTGAATGCTCAACAACCCTTGAGGCATTTGATGAGGCATGATGGTTCATCCATATTGTGATGATGATTGACACAATGATGGGAATCTTAGTGGTCAAAATTTGGGGTATGACAGATGCCCCTATTTAATCTTCTTGGACCCGAAGGTGTGAATGACAAAGGTATTCGGGCATTCGGGGTGCAAGAGGATTAAATATCGGAATACCCAAAATTTTGATGGCTATGAATGGCAGCTTGCGCATTCATCTTCTTTTGCTAAGCAATGATGCTTAGAAAAGGTAGACTTCCCCTCGATCCTGGTTTCCTACCAAGGAACTGGTCTCAGTCTTCTTTTGAAATAAACCTCCCCTCGATCCTGGTTTCCTACCAAGGAACTGGTCTAAGTTTCTGATTTAAACTTCCCCTCGATCCTAGTTTCCTACCAAGGAACTGGTCTCAGTTTCTGATATACACTTCCCCTCGATCCTGGTTTCCTACCAAGGAACTGGTCTTAGTTTCTTTTGTCAATAAACTTTCTTGACAAGGGACGCTATTCGTAGCGGTTTTCCTCAAACTTCCCGCCGGATTTTCCTGGGGAGATGCCATTTAAGTGGAAAAAGTTTTGATGTCAGACTTGCTGGGGAACCCATTTGTATGAGTTGTAGAGGTACACAAACTTCTCTGTTCGAGACGCCATTTGTCGACTCTATCTGGGGAAAATGAGTCTCTTGAGAGACTGCTTTCGCTTGGGGTCTTACATCATACTTTTCTCGGGATCTTCCCGGAGAAATGCCATATGATGGGCTCCAATTTTGAGTTGCCGATGACCTTTTCATCAGCGGTCTTTCGGAGAAAGGCAGCTGTACTGCCAAATCTCTGCTTAGGAGGCTTTCTCTGGGGATTTTTCTTTAATCCGGGAAAGCAAGGATATCATCTTCGATGGCGAAGAGTGACATCTGTAGAAAGCTTCTCTGGCTTTTCAGAGGTTCAAGTTATCAAAGTGGTCGAGTGCCGATTCTAATCCAGAGATACACTAGAGGCGAGATTGTTCAAACGCAGCATTTCCTGATGAAGCAAGAACTGACAACTCGATTGAGAAGACTGTTATCACTAGGGGACAAGACCGACTAGAGTGATAGTGATGCAATATGAAATGTGAATGCAAATCAAATGCATGATGTATGTATGTATATGCTGACAAAACTGACGCGACATACAGACTGACGAGTGAACACGACTGGATACTCGGCCATCGCGGGGCGAAGAAGTACCATTGGTCAAAAAAAGTAGCAATTCTACCTTGCTTAGGAGAAATAGTCCCTGCGGGGAATATCGTTGATCGGGCTTAGGAGATAAGAACCCGGCCGAGGGTATCAGATGGGAAAGCCGCATCTCATACTGCTGATCCTAGGAGCACTTTGATTCTGCACTTTGAAATTCAAACGCCTTTGGAGACGCAATCGACGTTCTTTCAATGTTCAACAGTCAAAAGCAATTTCCATCTTTAATTTAAAAGCAGAAAAAGTTTTAACAAGTAAACTCATTTTTGTTTCATTTCAAGAATCGCTAATCATGTTAAAACGCCATTCTGTAAAGCTAAAACAAATAAGAATTACAAACAAAAGCACAAGGGCTCAAATTTTATTGATAAGATGGAGATCAGCCAAACGCGTGATTCCAAAGAGTATATACAAAGTTTGAAAATGGTAATTTATAGGGAAAAGGGCTACGTTAAAACATAATGACCACTATCCTTCTATTAACTTTGAATTCGGGACATCCTGAGCTTCTGTCGAAGATGACCTTGACTGGAGTTTTCCCCCGATGGATGATGTAACTGCTGCTGAGGGACTTGCCTCTGTTGAACATAGTTACTTGCCATTATCCCTAACTTTTGCCTGGATTGTACTATGAGATTTCCAATCCATCGAGATGATTTTTTTCATGTCTCTAACTTTTGCCTGGACCGCCCTTTCGGGTTTTCAATCCACCGAGACTTTTTTTTTAGGCGAAGTATTTCTTGACTACATCAACATTCGTGGAGTAGGCAAATTCCTCTCCGTCCATGGTTGCAAGTCTCAAGGCACCACCTGAGAAAGCTTTCATGACCACATAGGGGCCATCAAAATTTGGGGTCCATTTGCCCCGAGAGTCAGTGAGAAACGATTGTATCTTCTTGAGCACGAGGTCTCCTTTTCTGAAGACATGAGGTCAGACCTTTTTGTCGAACGCCTTCTTCATTCTCTGCTGATACAACTGACCGTGGCACAGTGTCGTGATTCACTTCTCTTCGATCAGATTCAGTTCGTCGCGTCGACTTTGACACCATTCAGCTTCTGAAAGCTTAGCTTCCATCAATACCCGGATTGATGGGATCTCTACTTCTATGGGGAGAACTGCCTCCAAGCCATATACTAGAGAGAAAGGGGTTGCCCCTGTTGAAGTGCGGACAGATGTTCGATAACCGTGAAGAGCAAAGGGTAGCATCTCGTGCCAATCTTTATAGGTTACAACCATCTTTTGAACGATCCTCTTGATGTTCTTGTTAGCCGCTTCTACCGCTCCGTTCATCTTGGGTCGGTAGGGAGATGAGTTATGGTGTTCGATCTTGAACTCAACGCACAACTCTTTCATCATCTTGTTGTTCAAGTTAGATCCATTATCTGTAATGACCTGGCTCGGAACACCATAACGGTAGATGATATTGTTTTTGATAAATCGGACCACCAGTTGTCGGGTTACATTAGCGTACGACGCTGCTTTGACCCACTTGGTGAAATAGTCAATGGCTACCAGGATGAACCGATGTCCGTTTGAAGCCTTAGGTTCGATCAAGCCAATCATGTTGATTCCCCATATGGAAAAAGGCCACGGGGAAGAAAGAACTTTGAGATGTGATGGCGGTACATGAATTTTGTCGGAGTATATCTGACACTTGTGACACCTCCTCATGTACTTGTAGCAGTCGGATTCCATGGTCAACCAGTAGTACCCTGCTCTCAGAATTTTTCTCGCCATTGTGTGTCCGTTGGCATGAGTGCCAAAGGATCCTTCATGAATTTCTTTCATAAGCATGTCTGCTTCTGGTCTGTCTACGCATCGGAGCAAGACCAAGTCAAAATTTCTCTTATAAAGAGTATCAGCGCTCAGGAAGAAGTTTCCAGCCAGTCTTATGAGGGTTTTTCTGTCCTTTCTAGACGCCCCAGATGGGTACTCTTGTTTCTGAAGGAAGCATTTGATATCGTGATACCAAGGTTTGTCGCCTGTGACTGCCTCAATCGTGAAGATGTAAGCGGGCCTTTCAAGGCGCATTATGTCAATCTTAGGTAAGTCGTTCCATTAACCTACACTAATCATAGAAGAGAGAGTGGCTAAGGCATCAGCCATGTGATTCTCTCTACGAGGGACGTGATGAAACTCGACTCTGTTAAAGAAGGGTAACAACCTTCTTGCATAGTCTTTATAAGGAATCAGTCCTGATTGGTATGTGTTCCAATCTCCTTTTATTTGATTGATAACCAAGGCTGAGTTGCCATATACGTCCAAGTTTTTGATCCTTAAATCAATCGCTTCTTCGAGACCCATAATACAAGCTTCGTATTAGGCCTCGTTGTTCGTACATTTGAACGTAAGTCTGGCAGTGAAAGGAATGTGGGTACCCAAAGGGGTAACAATTATTGCCCCAATTCCGTTTCCATAATGATTAACTGCTCCGTCAAAGATTAGTCCCCACTGGGAACCTGGTTCTGGCCCTTCACTGGGTAACGGTTCATCACAATCTTTCATTTTTAGATACATGACATCTTCGTCTGAGAAGTCAAACCCGGTTGATTCTTGATCGTCAATCGGTTGATGAGCCAAATGATCGGCTAAAATACTTCCTTTAATGGCTTTCTGAGCGTGGTACTCTATGTCATATTCTGATAATAACATCCACCAACGGGCAATTCTTCCCGTGAGAGCATGCTTTTCGAAGACATACTTGATTGGATCCATTTCGGAGATTAACCAAGTAGTGTGACGAATCATGTATTGGCGAAGACGTTTGGCTGCCCAAGCCAAAGCGCAACAACTTTTCTCAAGCATCGTGTACCGAGTCTCGCAGTCGGTGAATTTCTTGCTCAGATAGTAGATGGCAGACTCTTTCCGTTTGGTTTCATCTTGTTGGCCAAGTACACATCCCATTGAGTCCTCTAGGACTGTGAGGTAAATGATCAGTGGTCTTCCTTCCACTGGAGGTGATAGAATCGGCGGATTCAACAGGTATTCCTTAATACTGTCGAAGGCGGTTTGGCAATCTTCTGACCAAACACAATCCTGGTTCTTTTTGAGTAATTTGAAAATCGGCGCACACGTGGCGGTCACAAGGAATATGAACCTGGAGATGTAGTTCAAACGTCCCAAGAATCCTCTGACTTGTTTTTCTGTTTTCGGAGAAGGCATTTCTCGAATGGCCTTGACCTTGTCAGGATCAACCTCAATTCCTTTCTGGCTGACGATGAACCCTAAGAGTTTCCCTGAACGGACACCGAAGGTGCACTTGTTGGGATTCAAGCAGAATTTGTACTTCCTCAAACGCTCGAATAGTTTCGACAGGTGGGTCACATGCTCCTCTTCTGTCTTAGATTTTGCAATCATTTCATCGACATATACCTCTATTTCCTTGTGTATCATGTCATGAAAAAGAGTAGTCATGGCCCTTTGATAGGTTGCCCCGACGTTCTTCAAACCGAACGACATCACCTTGTAACAAAAGGTACCCCATGGGGTAATGAACGAAGTTTTCTCCATGTCTTTCAGCGCCATTTTGATCTGGTTATAGCCCGAGAATCCATCCATGAAGGAGAAAATTTTGAACTTTGTTGTGCTGTCTACCAGCATGTCAATGTGTGGTAAAGGAAAGTCGTCCTTTGGACTTGCCTTGTTCAGATCCATGTAATCAACACACATTCTGACCTTTCCATCCTTTTTGGGAACGGGTACGATGTTGGCTAACCATTGAGGATATTCAGATGTAGCGAGGAAACCTGCGTCGATTTGTTTCTGTACCTCCTCTTTGATTTTGATGGCCATGTCCGGGTGAGTCCGTCTTAACCTTTGCTTTACTGGCGGACATTCCGATCTTAACGGTAAGTGATGTTCCACGATGTTGGTATCCAACCCTGGCATATCCTGATAGGACCAGCGAATACATCGGGAAATTCTCTGAGAAGCTTTATCAAACCCTATCTGGCAGTTGGACCGAGTAGTGCCCCAATCCTGATTTCTTTTCTCTCTTTTTCCGAATCCACATTGATCGTTTCCAACGGCTCTTTGTTAGGTTCAATGGACCTTTCCTCCTGTCTGAGTAGTCGAGAGATCTCTTCTGGAATTTCGTTGTCAACTTCTTCTTCAGCCCCAAATATCGGGAACTCAAAGTCGGGAGAAGGCATCGGATCGTATGTTTCAACTTGGTTTAAAATAAGCAATCTGCATGACGTGATAATTTGTGTTTAGAAGAGATAGAGAAAATATGAGGGTGTGCAGTGTATTTATTTTACTGCTTGTTTTTATTTTTAATTGTTTTTTAGGATTACCATTTTCTGAGAAAAGCGAAAAGAAAACAACAATTAATGCGAAAATTACAGAACGACATTATTTTATTAATGAACAAGTCGATCCTTGAAACTACAGCCCTATAAAACAAAACTCTGTCGCTTCGGGCAAAGCGAAGAGGGAAAATTTACAGAAAGTGAGCCCTATCAAAACATCCATTTCACCCGAGCAAGGTGAAAGGTTAAAAAAGGCAATTACTTTGACTTATGAACAATCTTTGGAACCTCGACTGCAACCCATTGGCAGCGAACTCCTCGGTGAATCACAAAGTCTGGTACCTTCCTTGATTTGTCTTTAGAAATAACGCTGATTTCTGGTAGAGCAGGATCATTGGAATCTGTCTCCCAGGCAGAATTGTCGTAGGAGGATTCGTCAGTTGTATTTTGCATAGCATTGGTGCTCTTAGCTGTATCTCCCTATCCAGTTGGCTGGATATCTTCGAGCCTGATACGAGAGCTTTCGGGAGCGGTGTACTTGACCATATAGTCAAATTTTCCACTTGGTTGTCCCAGGGTGTCCCATACTTTCCTGGAACTAGAAGGGTCATTCCTCTCGATGACGTTGACCTCGGGAAAAGCATAGTTGATGAATTCCAGTCCGGAAAAACGTTGCAAATTCATCGTCATGTTGAGTAGTTTCTGAATGACCTGAGTGTTGATCCCATGACATGGTGGGGACACAGGTATTCTGTTCAATGACGGTCAGCTGATTTTCATTGTTCGGCTGACTCTCTTGCCCCAAATCTCCTGGATATGGTTGCCACATTGGCAGACTATCCATTGGGCCATAGTAGGTGTAATCAAAATTGTTTTTCATCGGAGTGTCTTCCTCTAATGAATTTGGCGGAGCACTGCATCCTTCCGGTTCACAATCCCCGTATATCATTTCGATGTCTTACCTGGGTATAAATCTCGGACTCTCTGTAGGAAAGCAAAAAGGAGTTTGTGTTTCATCCTGAGACATATAACCGTCCTTGTTAAGATAGGACTCCCACTCTTCCTCTGTGTCAGAGGGATCTTCCTCATTGATAACATGGACTGCTTGAGGGACTGGGTGAAGAAAACCTCCACTGTGGAAGAAGTACTGAATGGGATGAAGACTTCCATCGCTGGCAGCTGTCTGGGTACAGGTTGCAGAAAAACCAAGACCCTTCTTTGTTTTATTGTCAATAGGAATGACAAGTTGTCCCCATCCGGTTGTATCGGTACTCTCAACCGATTTGATAGCATCTTTGTATAAGGAAATCGAGGTTCCTCCTTGGGATTGATTGTCCTTGCCCACCGACAGCGCTTGGAACTGCATCCCAATAACCTCCTCGGGTTCTACACAAGTAGATAATGATAAGTTACTCACGAGCAAGGCCTGTTCTCCACAGACTGTGACAAGTTGATCGTTCTGAACGAACTTTAGCTTTTGGTGGAGGGTCGAAGTGACCGCTCCAGCCTGATGTATCCAAGGTCTTCCTAATAAACAACTGTATGTTGCCCGGATGTCCATGACCTGGAAAGTGACTTGGAAAGTGTGAGGACCGATAGTTATGGGAAGATCAACTTCGCCGATAACTGTTTTTCTGGATCCATCGAACGCTTTGACGACGACCTCGCTGATTCTCATCGGAGGGCCTTTGAATGATAATTGTATCAAAGTGGACTTCGGCATAACGTTCAGGGCTGACCCTGTGACTACCAGTACGCTGGCTAAAGCATCGTCTTGGCAGTTAACTGTAATGTTGAGCGCCATGTTATGACGGCGACCCTCTTCGGGTAATTCCTCATCACTAAATCCCAAATTATTGCAGGAAGTGATGTTAGAGACAATGCTATCGAACTGTTTGATTGTTACATCCTGTTCCACAAAGGCTTGCTCCAAGACTTTCTGTAGAGCCTCCCTGTGGGCTTCTGAACTGAGTAATAGTGATAATACCGAGATCTTTGAAGGAATCTGTAACAGCTGATCAACAATGTTATATTCACTCCTTTGGATGAGCTTCAGCATCTCATCATTATTTTTCGAAAGGTCGGGATTACTGGATTGACCAACTGATGGATCGGGAGCTTCTGTCTGAAGTTCCTTTTACTTGTTAGGTTCTCCAACTCCTCGGTTGAAGATTCGACCGTTCCGTGTTACACGACTGAAGTTTGCAATATTCACGACGGAGGGTAATGGAATTTCCTTTCCATTTTCAACTGTCATTGCACCGTATTTGTAAGGGATAACCTTAGTTGATTCATACGGTAGTGGTCCCGGTAGATAGATGACTATGGGAACCTTCTAATTTTTCTGACCATCATAAGTAATCTCGATCTGTTCCCGGTTGGGAGCTCTAGATTCGTCAAGCTGAGGGATGATGGCAAAAACATCCCTGGTCCTCTGATGATCAGAGATGACGATAACTTCCTCAATTTGACTGGCAGGGTAGTTCGACGACCAGTTGATGGGTCCAGAACCCGGATATGGGTGAATCTCTCAACGATCCACCTGACCCTGAAGAGCTGCTCTCACAAGGTAACACCCTTGGTTACTTTCTGAACATACACTACAATGGTCATAATTGTGTGGTGGCACCTGGCCACGCCCACTTTGAATACAATGTAACCTCACTAGGTTAGCTTCCACGAGTCGGACATCCTGACTTTGACGCCGAGTGGGGTTTATGTTATTGATACTAATTTGCTGAGTATCTTCATCCATATAGATTGGCATCCACCAGTGATTTAACAAGTGCTGAAGTGCCTCCTGGACAAGGGTACAACCTTGATCGTTTTCGCAACCTGCTTTACAGCTTTGATAGTCGTGTGATATTAAGAATCCGAGTCAGACCTGCTCAGCATGTAACTCTACCAGGTTGGTATTCATCACGTGAATATCGAAGATCTGAACCATGTTGATCTGATAAGAGTTCCTATCATGGTAGTCTTGGATCCATCCAAGATCCATCTGACGCTGGAGGGCCTCTTGTATGAAATAGGATCCCTGTTTGTTTACTGAGCAAGTCAGACAGGAACTGTAATCATGTCGTGGCAGATTATGATACTTGCTTTGCCTTGAATGCATTGCCACCAGGTTGACATTCATCGCACGAATGTCGTGGTTCTGAATGACGTTGGAATTCGTATAGACCATGTTAACTCTACGAACTCGGTGCTCTTGGATACATCTGAGATCCATCTGTTCCTGTAGAGCTGATTGCACTACCGAACATCCTTGATTGCTTTTAGAGAAGACATCACATTGATGATAATTATGAGGTGGCACATGGCCATATTCACTCTGTCTACAATGCATCTTGACCAGAGTGGTCCTCAATAAGAGTACATCGTGAATTTGATAGACATTGTTAGACTCTTTCTCAATCAGGTTGACTGCATCTTTCTCGTGTTGAGGCAGCGGGTTTGTGAGAACATTGGGATTCGTATCTTTGAAAGATAAGAGCCCGCTCCTAACAAGCTTTTGCACGTCAGATTTGAAATTGAGACAGTTCTCTATGTTATGCCCTGATCCTCCTTGATGATAAGGGCATGTCTGGTCCACCTTAAACCAAAAAGGCAGATTTTCCGGTACTGTAAGAGGAGACTTAGTCTGGATGTGCCCCTTAGCCAGTAGTAACGGAAATAGTTCTACGTACAACATGGGTATAGGATCAAACCCTGATGGTCGTGTTGTACGGTTGTTATTGTATGGAGGACGAGCCTGCTGAAGAGGCTGCTGTGTCCTTTGCTGATTAGGTTGGCTCTGCGCAACTTGAGGTTGATACGTAGGAATAGGCGCAGGGCTGATAGCAGGAGTTACAGCTGCTACCGGTTGATAACGCCGCCTTTGCTTTCCGAGAGAGATATTCCCAATATCCTACTCTTTTTTCTTAGGGAGAGCACTACCGTATCGTTTTGTACTACTCGATGATCCAGCGTCTTTTGCCAAACGTCCTTCTCGGACGGCTTCCTCAAGACGAACTCCCATGCCCACCATCTCGGTGAAGTCACTGGGCGCACTGGCAACCATTCTGTCGTAGTAAAATGAGCTTAAGGTCTTTAAGAAGATCTTTGTCATCTCTTTTTCCTCAAGAGGTGGACAAATTTGAGCGGCAATTTCACGCCATCTCTGGGCGTACTCCTTAAAGGTTTCCTTGTCCTTTTGTGACATTGATCTGAGTTGATCTCTGTCCGGTGCCATGTCTAAATTGTATTTGTATTGTTGGACGAAGGCAGTACCAAGATCTCTGAATGTTCTAATCGTAGCACGATTTAAACCCATGTACCATTTTAATGCGGCACCGGTTAAACTATCCTGAAAGTAGTGAATCAGCAGGTCCTGATTCTCAGTCTGAGCTGACATTCGCCGAGCGTACATCACCAGATGACTCTGAGGGCAAGAGTTACCCTTGTACTTTTCAAACTTGGGCACTTGGAACTTGTGCAGGACTTTTACATTGGGGACCAAGCAGAGATCTGCGGCGTCCTTTCCAAATAGATCCTGACCGCGAATGGCTTGCAATTCCTTCTGCATTTCCAAGAACTGTTCCTGGAATTCATCCATTCGGTCAAACATAGTTTCCTTTTTACCAGAAGGTATCTGTGGAGTCTGTCCTTCTGGGACAGTGTGCACCACAGGGGGTGGTACCGTGACTACGGCAGTGAGTCTTGGCATTTCCCGAAGTTTGTAACCTTCAGGAGTCTTCAGTATGCCCCTGGCATCTTCACTTTCCCGAAGTTTGTAACCTTCAGGACCAGCGGCATCTGTCGCAATTCCCTGATCTTCAACGATCGGCGGAACATATCCTTCCGGGATATAGTTAACAGGCATGCCCCAAGGACGATCTTTCGGCATTTGATACCTACGATCATACTTCTCCATTATGGGCGATGAGGTGATCTTTGAGATCACGGTTCTTTGTAGCTAAGCTTCTGCCATGGTTTGCATGTCGTTACGAAGCTTTCTCATATCCTCTCTCAGAGCGTCGATCTCTTCTTTCAACTCTCTGTTCTCTTCCTCAAGATCATCCATCTTTTTCTGACGATTAGCCCGAGTATTGTACAAGTGAGATAGTTTGACTCTAGAACCGAGACCCAAACGTGAGATTCGTAGGTAAGAAGAATACGCGATGTGAGAATGATGAATGCAATGATTATATTAATTATTTTTTAGTTTAATCAAAATAAACTTCGACAATTAGATTGCAAATATCAAACGGTGGGGAAACCCCTTTTTATTGAAATTCAAAGGATTGCGGAAATGAAAATACAGTAGATTACAAGGTGCAGAAACAGAAACCTAAGCTAATGGGTCCAGAGTCCTCTCTGAAGAGAAATCGGGTGCTGACTCTGGTACTTTCCTTTTCTTTGACCGGGGCTCTTGGGCCGTTGTCAGGTTGTCATTCCTTTGCCAGGTGAAAGGAGCGAGCAAATTCCTTTGGTCATCTTGATTCTCTATAGCATGTTGCTCCAAAATTTCAATCAGAGCATCCTTATCTTGCAGTAGTTGCTGTATTTTGATACACTCCACATTGAGGGTGCGGTACTTGTTCTTCCAAGACCTCCTCTCCCTTTGAACTTTGTTGAGAGTAACCTGAAGCTTTTCAGTTTCCGTCATGAAGTACATGATAGATTCCCTTGGCGGAAGAACTCCGTGATGAGGATAAGGCTTCTTTAGCTTGAGAGCTCTAGTTTATACCCAGTGGAGATAAGGCTCCACCGAGACACAGTCCGGTTTTTCTAGAGACTCCCGTCCTTTCTTATGAACATGTTTCCAAGCATACACTATTTCCATCTTTAGTGCTCTGCCATTTTCTCCTTCCTTGAAGAAAAGACCTTCCAGATGAATACCCCGTGGGACGTGTCTCATCGGGTATCCAAATTGACGACGAACAAGAACTGGATGGTAATTGATTCCTCCCTTAGTTCCTATAAGGGGTACGTTGGGGAAGTTTCCACAACAGTCAATGATCCTGATTCCATCATAAATCCTATTGCACCAATCTATGTCAGAGTTGGTGAGAGACATGATCTTCTGCGACCAACGTAAGGCATTCTTATGATCCCAAAAAGCAGCAGACTTAGGCAAATGGGAGATAAACCATTTGTATAGCGGGGGTACACAGCATGTGATCTCTCCTCCACTGTACAAATTCCCTAAGTGTACAGAATGATACGCGTCTGCGAGCAAGGTCGGCACAGGGTTTCCAATTAGAAAAACCTTAATAGCATTGATATCGACGAAGTTATTAATGTTGGGCAACAAAAATAATCCGTAGGTGAGTAAAACAAACATGCTTTCAAAAGAAGTCTCGTTCCCTATACTAGCGAAGTACAGAGCTTTCTTTGTCAGAAAATGGGCTGGCAAACCTTGTATGCCACCCTTGGTGGTCATGTGAATCCTGACTTCTGACTCATCCAAATGAATTTCCCTTGCAATGGTCTGATCCTTTGGAATTTCTTCCAGTCCAGAAAATAGAGCTCGATCAGTGATATGTAAATCGATCAGATGAGAATACTCCTCCAGCGTTGGTGCGAGCTGGTAATTCGGGAATGTGAAGCAGTGATAAACTGGATTGTAGAACTGAATGAGCGCATCCATGATTCCCTCAATCACATGGACTCTTAGCAGAGATAGCAAACCTCCGTACTTGGCTCTGAAAGCCTCTTGGTTTGTGATCATCCTCGCCAAACCTCTTAAATCTTCTAATTTTGGAATCCTGAAGGTGTACTTATGAGTTCTCCTTCTACCGTAATCCATTAGCGTAATCCTTTTCTCTGATATTTGCAATCACAGTCTTAGTTTAATTTGAAAAACAGAGAGACTAGAAGAGAAGAATTTTTTGAATGTTTTAATGTTTTTTAAATGAATGCATGAATGCAGCACACAAAAACATAGAAAAAACATGGGGTCAAAGGGTCGTTGTCATGAAGTCAAGGCTGTACCCATCCCCAAAGGTTTATACTAGGGTGATTTTTGTACCTGTACTCAAAATCATCAGCTCCTCCCAGGATAAAAAATAGCAAGCGGATCGCCAGCGAGCTGTATGAAATCTTAGAGTAAATTCTATTCACCGAGAATAGATCATCAGCCTCAAATGAGGGTAGTATCGCGTGACAACTATTTCCGATAGCTTCTGCACTACAAAAGGGTTGGCTCCTCAGCTTCTCAGACGTCACAATCTTCCCATTGCCTATGAGAGGGAATGGGTTGCATTGGGAAGCCTCCACTGAGGTTGATGGTCGACCTCGTCGCCATCACTTATCTTAAGTGTATACTCAATCTTTCCACATGCGGCATCACACGCATTCCCATTAGCAGAAAAATAAACACAGATGTCAATTAGGAAAAGCAATATATATATATTTGTCCTAATGTCCTAGACCTTTAAAAGCTAAGAATCTTAAGTTCCTGATAGAAAATGGTTTCCCGGCGGAGTCACCATCCTGTGGTTTCATTCCAAATTAACGGCGTTTTGACCTAAGATCCTAGTGAAGTCAACAAAGAGTCCTATCCCAGAAAGAAACAAAGACCGGCCCCACGGGGCACCACTTTTAAAGTTTCCACCTAATAGATGGGAAGAGAATAAGATCTCGCTACAAAGGTGAGATAGATCCTAATGACATGTCCCTAGCAGCATCGCCATGGTCCCCAGTGAAGTTGCCATTTTTCTGTAGCGAGCGATTTTGGATGTGGTTGCGAAGCACTATCGCTCTTTGGTATCTACAGCTCGATTCATTTTTTATCCTATTAAAGCTGATGAAGGAAGGGAAATAGATGTCTCAAATTAACCCTGCTTGCAAACTGAGGTTAAACAGTCAAAACGGTTGGTTTACAGATGCTACAAAGATTTGGGGTCTCTATTAGGTTTATTTTTTAAAAAGTGGTGTTCGGTTAATTGGTGGGAGGTTAAGATGTTAGGACGGATATATGAAAGTATGGGATTTTGGGTTTTTTGTTTAGTGTGCTCGCTAAGATTTTTCTTTAAATCTTATGCCTACGTATTCCCGTTTACCGAAACATGGAAATCAGAGCGTTCGTAGTTCCTCCTATTCTATGGGAGGAAATGGTGTTTTTGTGTCTTGTTCAAAGCCCAAGACGTGAAGCTAAAGGTGGTTTGTATCTTGTTTAAAGCCCAAGATATGAAGCTAAAAGGGTGTTGACTTTAGAGAGAATTTGTCATCTCTAAAGAGGGGGTTGTATGTCACAACTGTTTATAAAGGAGAATTACTTTAACCGGGATGTGTGAATCCGGCAATGCCATAATTTCCTTTATAGGAGATTTTTAACCTGAAGGAGAAGACTTTAACTCAGTGTAGAGCAATGCTATCTTTCCTTAGGAATTTCTCATGCTAAAAGAGGGACAGTGGCATGGATGTAGATGATCCAGAGGCTTGACGCTTACAGCAATTAGATGAAGGGAAAAGAGTTGTTGATGTTTATGTACTATGAACGAGGCATAACTTTGATGCTAAAAGGTTGATTGGATCAACCAGTGGTTCTCATATACAAAGCCTAAGAGGAGGCTATGGGTTTTCCTTATACAAAGCCTAAGAGGAGGCTAATATGTGTCTCGTACAAAGCCCGAGAGAGAGGCTAAAAGGGGTTGGTCCTACAAGAGGATCTTTTATACTCAACAAGAGAGTGTTTTTGTATCTCGTACAAAGCCCGAGATGGAGGCTAAAATTTGTTTGGCTCAATAAGAACCTTTTTGTATCTCGTATAAAGCCCAAGATGGAGGCAAAAGGGGTGATTGAATCAACGAGGGAGTCTCTTATGTGTCTCGTACAAAGCCCGAGAGAGAGGCTAAACGTTTACTTTACTAGGAAGAATCATTGTACAAAGCCCAAGAGGAGGCTATTGTAACTGTTTCAGTTGAGTGACAGATCCAGTATACTGATTTTAAAGAGAAAATCAATTCTTATATGAGTAACACTGTACTCAAGGATTTGATTCAGGGATATTTCCTTTTCTTTGAGGAAACGGGAAATCCAAAGGGTATTGAGACTGTCCGAGTCCACGGGTTTCCTTCCTATTTAACGAAGGGGTCACTTGAGAATGTATTTGAGACTCAAGGATATTAGACTGTCCATATCTAGAGTTTCATCTTTTGTAATATGCTTTGAGAAACAGTAGTAGACTCTTTGAAAGGACTGTTCTATGAAGATGACTAGGTTCTGTTCCTATACCTCTAGGAGGTCGTCGGGACAATTTGTACGAAGCCCAAAAGGAGGCTGAAAGCTTTTAAGAAGCCGACGGGTCCTTGTACAAAGCCCAAGAGGAGGCTATCATTCCCGGAGGAAGAGATCATTATACGAAGCCTAAGAGGAGGTTGTGAATACTTCTAAGAAGCTGATGGGTCCTTGTACTAAGCCCAAGAGGAGGCAGGGATGCTTTTAGGAAGCCTGTGGGTCCTTGTACGATGCCCACGAGGAGGCCGATGCTTTTAAGAAGCCCGTGGGTCCCCAAACCCCGAGAAATTCAAGACAGGCTATTCACAAGGAATAGATCAAGCCAGGAAAGTTCGAGAATTTGGAAGAAACTCAAAGATGCCATTCACGGAGAATACATTCATCTCTGGGAGTAGAATTTCTTGACAATTCCTAATGAGGACAGCCGAAGAGAAGACTGTATCTGGTGATCTTATTGGGGATCTAGCTATTTATTTCTACGAATAAACGAAACGGCGTTACCTAGTTCTAGACGTAGTTGCCGGAGAAACTCTAAATATCTATACTATTATTACACAGTTGATATGAGTTTATGAAAGAAGACTTACAGCGAAACAGCCCCACAATACAGTTATATGTATATGAAAGCGATAAATGAAAGCGTATAAACACTTACTCGGTTGTAGAGCTTCCATGCTGTTTAGTTAGTTGTTCAACAAAGACAGAAAAACAACAGTATATTCAAAATCAAAGGAGAAAGTGCTTTGAAAAAGAAAGATTTGGGGCTTACAGCTCAAGGAGAGGCCCAGGGTTTTACCAGTGATTGCACTGTTGAATTTGTACAGAGGGATTTATACAAGTGACTGTGGCCCAAAAAGGTTTTCTGTACAAAGGGATGGGTCTTACACTCTCTCAAGAGGCCCAAAAAGTTTTTAAAGAAAAAGAGTGGGGCTTATAACACGAGGGTAGGCCCAAATGATTTTTCCGTTTAAAATGGCGATCGCGCCGAGGTTTTCTTTTAACGCAGAGGGACTTATACAATAAGTGAGGCCCAAAGTTGTTTTTGGTTAAAAGGGGATTGAGTCTTACACTCTATTAGAGGCCCAAAAGTTTTGAATGAGTCTTATAGCTCAAGGAGAGGCCCAAAATGGTTTATTTTAAACTGGCGACGATCGTGCCGAATTTAAAAATGTACAGAGGGACTTATACAATAAGTGAGACCCAAAGTTGTTTCTGTACAAGTGGGTTGGGTCTTACACTCTAATAGAGGCCCAAAAGTTTTTTGAAAATGATTTGTGAGGGTTGAATTAATCAAAAACCCTAATTTATTTCCAAAATGTATTTTAATTGAATAAAAATTCAATTAAAATGATCAAAAATTGTTTAACATGTGGGAAACAAATTATGATCTTGGATTAATGCTTCAAAAATCAAGTATTGACCTACAAAATAATTAGAAGTCATTAATCTTTACAAAATCAAGAGGGAAAAAATATTTTAAATGTCAAAAACAATTAAAATATTAATTCTTTGCAAAAATATCAATTATATGAAATAAATAATATTTTTGGGATTTTTTGGAAAAATAAAATATTTCAACATTTTTGTGAATTATTAAAAAAAGAATCAACTCAAAATCATTAAAACTCAGAGAGAAATTAATTTTTGAATCAATTAAATAAAAATCACAAAATTCAAATACTCAAATGTTAGAAAATGGCGCCAAGAAAAAGGGCAAGAACACGCGCGTGTTCTGAGTTTCCCAGATTTGCATTTTCTATCCAATCTCACTGAATACTTAATCATATCATGCAATCCACATACCAATCAACTCGTTTCAACCTCACGATCATGTCTATGACAATTAATTTCATTTAAATTAAACATAAAACAATAAATCATGAACAATCCTCAAGAACCCTAGATTCTGTATGAAGGCTGGGATTTTTGATACACGATTCAAACAATGCAATTAATTGAGGGGAAACATTCCATGCATGATTATGAACATATGGCCAAATTATTGTGCAGCAAAAATTGCATGGATTGAGAGATGACCAAGTTTAGGCTTACCTCTAGGTCGTGACAGCAAGAGCAAATTGATTTCTGAGTTGGAGGTATTACAAATGAGTTGTGATGATCTGAACAGCTTCCCTACACCCTATGGAGTGTGTTTGAATGCTTGGACTTGATTGAAACTGGCTGGATCACTTCATGGCATCTCAACTGCAACTTGGTTAAAACCTTGAGCAATTGACTGGTGATTCTGAGAAATCAGTGTTCCAGTTGTTGTTTAAGTGTTTGATCAGCTCATATGTGATGTATATGAGGTGTGTGTGTGATTGGTTTGATTGGAAAAGCTCTCAAACTCAAAACCCGATAGTGACTTGCCTTAGAAGGCAAAATTGGAATGAAAGAAGAGATTTTGAGGAAAGCATCTGTTTGATGGCTTTGGTGTACTCAAACTGGTCACAATTGAGCTTTATTTATAGTAGAGCAAGTTTGTTTTGCAAGGAATAGTGAATGGCAACTGCTGAGTAGGTTTGGCCAATGTTGGCAAATGAAAATCCAAGTCTCCTCTAGCCATTGACTAGAGGTTAGGGCACAGGCTGCTGGTTCCCTTGGTCTTGGATAAGTCTTGACTTAATTCAGTTGCTAAGAGCTCAGTCCATGCCACCTTGATGCTTCCATTGAATGCTCCAATCCAAAATTGGAGTCTTGTCCCTATTTTGGCAATTCTAGGTTCAACATGCTATTTCTTGTTCCAAAGACTTTGGAGGCTTGGCTCAGTGATTGTCCCCTTTAGATTCAATCCTCAGAGGTGTCCAAGTGGATAGGAGTGTTTGGATTTTGCTGATTTTGGCAAATCGACCAAAAGTGCAAAAATCTGCCTTGCCTTGGCAGATTTCAGCAAGGCATCTTGCCAATGTCATATCTCATAGCTCAAATTGAATTTGGTAATGTTCTTGGCCATTTAGGAAAGCCCTTACATGATACAACAACTGTTTGAACATGTTTGGTTTTGATCTCTTTTGAATCCAAGTGAAAAACCCCCCTACATTTGGAAAAAAGTAAAGGCAGCTTCTGACTTAGTGAAATTTTCACTAAGTGTTGGAACAAAGTGACTTTTCTTGATTTTGACCACTCCATAACTCAAAATCCATGAGGAATTTGGACATAGGTCAGTATGAAGCTTTTGTAAAGGGCAATGTGATCTACAAATCAAGCTTTGAATGGGGAACAATGGCCTTGTGGTTTAGGAGTTATGGTCCTCCAAAGTTGGCTCATTAGTGTCACTTTTTCCATAACTTAGAAATTTTTCTAAGTTTTTATGGTTATCCCTTTTACAAGTTATCCCACTTTTTTTTATTTTTCTTGATGAATGATGATTCAAATCATATATTAACATCATTTTAGGGTTAAAAATCCATTTTGGTGAAAAATCTCAAAAAGTCAAAGTTGACTTTTGTGCACAGTTGACTTTTTATCAGATGAATTCCAAACTGTGCAATTCTTCAGGAAATCATGCCCTTGACCTAAATCAAACTTGATGGACATGTTCCATGGGTGTCATAGGGTATATTGAATCATGTCTTAGGGTTTGGGAGCATGTCCTGGTCAAAAGTCAAAGTTACAGTTGACTTTCCTCGCGAAACCCTAATTGTGGTGCAGATGAAATTGAGACTTGTTGCTCAAGCTTCTTGGATTAATCCATTGTTGCAAATGGATCAATATAGTATATTAGAGACCCTCAAATCATGTCTTGAGGTCTTGGCTCATGATTTGTCCCAAAAGTCAACTTAGGGGTGAATTAGGTCAAGAAACCCTAATTCCTGATTTTTGATGAATGCATCCCCTGAGGTCAAATTGACTTGATGATTGGGTCCATGAGGTTCCATGGAGTACATTAGGTTATGTTTTGGATCATTGGCTTGTGCCCAGATGAAAAATTTCCATCTGGAGGCCCTGGTCGATCAAAACCCTAATTTGGTGACACTGTCGATCTTGAGACTTGATCCACCTAGAAGGGAGCAGCCTTGTGCTTAATCCTTGAAGCGGGAGTCCTTTTGATCCATTGTGGTCGACGAGGGGATGACATAAGTGTGCTCGGCGTTGACAGGGGCGTGCTCGACGCTGGCTATTTACGGGCCATATTGGGCCGTACCAGTATTGGGCTGGGCCTACCCGACGGTTGGGCAGGCGTTGGCCCAGTCCGGAACACTATTATTTACGTTTTATTACATTAGGATGTATTACTATTTGCTTTTTCTGACTTTTTGAAAAATCTTAAACACTATGACTCTATTTGGTAAAAATAACAGTTGATTAATAAGTTAGTTTATAATTTATGGTTGATGGTTGATGATTGATGGCTGATAGTTTATAGCTTATAACTGATGTTTGGTGACTCATAGCTGATAAACTAATTGAATTGTTTGGTAAATTTAACGGTTCAACTAACTTATAAATGTAAAATAATATAAATGACATTTAATATATATTTATTTTATTTTAAATTAAAATAAATTATAAAGGATAAAAGAGAGTTTTTGTTAAAATAATAAGAATAACATTAAAAGAAAAGATAATAAACTATAAGTTAGTAAAATAAACTATAAATTTTTAATAAAAAATTGTTATCTAAATTATCATATAAACTTATCAATTATGCGCTAAAAAAATATGTAGCTTACCAAACAAAACCTATATCATGCGAAACAATATTAATATATTTCTTAAAAAAGTTAAAAGTTAAATTTATTTATCCGTAGTGCTGCTAGTGCATAGATAAAAAATCCACATAAAATCAAATGCGAATCTCGTTTGAATTTTAAAATCAATTGTCATCATAAATATAAGATTTTTCAAAAGAAACAATAGCAGAGGGTGAAAATAAAAAACACTTTATCTCAAGCTGTCCTTCGAAGCAACATTAAAATAATAAATAAAATTATTAGACAATAGTGCTATGAAAAGGATAAGTCCAAAACCTAAATCCTCACACACTAGAATTATCATCCTCAAAAATGGTTCTACACACGGCGACTTTACTGAAGCTTCATTTACAACTAACAAGACCTATAGCTGGATCTTCATCCAGCATCATACTGATCCTCAAGCTGTTGTCTGGTTTCAGATTCTTCAGAGACGAAGCACTTTACCAATCGAGGTTGTTTCTTTTTCGATTCGGTCAAATAGCTTTCAACACGGAACATCAAGTTTCCAACGTAGCAAGAATGGAACGTGCTTTGAGGTTAATCTTTCCGAGACATGCTGCTGTAGCCGATTCTGATTCAGCTTCTTCAGTATCGAATCGGGAGTTGCAGAATCAACAGGAGGAAATGTTTTACTCGCTTTCGATGATGGCTCTTTGATCGTGTGATTGTCACTTGCTTTGCTTAATTAATTTTTAGTTTTGTATAATGTTTGCTTAATTAATTTCTAATTTGTGATTTAGTTTTTTTTTTCACCGTTTGATCCTGTATGTTGATGATCTGTTTAATATGATGATTTATGAGTGGGTTCTTTTTGTTGGTTATCTAAATATTACTCTCTCCTTTTAAGTAAGGCTCATATTTGACACTTTTACATTGATTAAAAAAATATAATAAAATAAATAAAAAAGAAAATAATAATTGAGTTTAATGGTAGTGCACTGTCAGTATAAAAAAGTATTACACATACATCCAATCAAAATATTTTAAAATGCTAAATCATATAAATAATTTAAAATATACAAGTTGACTTGACGGAATACATGGTTGTCATTGGTTGATAATGTAAAAATAATTTACACTGTCAATGTATCATTCTTTTTCTCATAATAATTTTACCAAACTATTTTTATACATTATTGGTGTATTTAAATTAACATTAATTCAAAGTGAAAAAAATAAATTGAAAATATTAATTAGAGAATATAATAAAAAATTTAAAATAAATAAAAGAGAAAATAATTATTTTATCAAATTATTTTTATACTATTTAAATTAACATTAATTTAAAGTAAAAAATAATAAATTAAAAATATTAATTAGAAAATATAATGAAAATTTTAAAATTAAAATTGCATAAGGTAAGTTGACTAATATTTTGGATAAAATGTGACAATTATTTTTGCATTTAGGCTTGTAGCGTCTTTTCCAACTGCTTGAATTAAATTGGATTATAGTAAGTTCATAATTGATTTTTTTATTGATTATTTTTTTGACAAATAGATTTTAAAATATTTCGTACAAATACATTTTAAAAAGAAAAAACATGAATAGTATAATTGTCCAATAAAAGAGCGGCTACCCATAAAAAAAAATCAAGAGTTTGATTTGATGGAAAAAATGAGCATAAGAAAAGTCGGACAAGGATTAGCTATCTTTGAAGGTTGCTTGCTACCTTTGTCTTTGTCTCTATCTCTCTAGTCAATTTTTCTCTTTCAACAAAATATATTAATTTAATTATTTATTTGTGTTTTAAATACACCAAAATACCTGCACCAAAGGCAGCCAGAAAAGTCACGGTTGTTGCAATGCATTCGTTTACTGTTGTATCACATGACATGAATCATACTTTACAATACAGCAACGTAACAAATAACAAGTATAATTTCTTTGGAAATGTTTTTTTTTTTGGTATGTAACCTTCCAATAATTTAATTAAAAAGAGATTCTTAACTACTTTATTTAATTTGAAATTTATGGAAAATATTGAGGTTAATTTATATTAAGTGAAAATTTAATCGTGACAATTTTGAAAATGAAAAATGCTACGTTGACATTTAAAATTACATCAACATCACAATAGTGTTGAAACTGTGTTCCAAGAAAGATGAATATTTGAGAGAAGAAGAATACGGAGAGAAAAAAAAATTAGGGTTTTGAGAAACTTTGTAAAATTTTTATTATGAAGCTATATGTAAAATACAACGTAAAAGACCCTTTATATAGGCTATCAAAGCTCATACCCACAAACTAACAATTCGACACAAACTAGCAATTCGACTGAACTCCTTATCAGCTATATTCGGCTCTGTCGAATACAGCTGACCTACACAACACTACAACTATTCAACTGACTCTATACAACTTCGACCAAAACCTGTAAAACCCTTCGACTTCGACAAACTAACATGAATTACTTCTAACACACCACCTAATTCATGTTTTCGAGACTTCTCATCCCAATGCTCTTCTTTAACTCGTCGAATCTGATTTTCTTCAAAGGTTTGGTAAGTATGTCAGCTAGTTGAACTTCAGTCTTGCAATATTCAAGATCCAGCTTCCCTCTGTTCACTTGATCCCTGAGAAAATGATACCTTCTTTCTATGTGTTTACTTCGACCATGACACATAGGATGATTGGCAAGATCAATAGCTGACTTGTTGTCTACAAACAATTTCATCTTCCCAGGTTCCTTGATCTTGAGTTCTTCGAGCAACATATCTATCCATGCTGCCTGACATGCTGCATATGATGCAGCTACATACTCAGCTTCACATGATAACAAAGCCACAATGCTTTGTTTTCTCGAACTCCAAGAGATTGGAGCTCCTTCAATCATGAAAATATAGCCTGCAGTACTTTTCTTCTCATCTTGGTCTCCACTGAAATCTGAATCAGTATAACCATATACCTCAGCATCTTTCGACTTGGACTTATTTCGACATGGCTTCAGCACACCATGATCAATCGTACCCTTAATGTATCTCAGTACTCTCTTTATTGCAATGAGATGACATTCTTGGGGTTTCTCCATAAATCGACTTAACAATCCGACACTCTGACAAATGTCCGGCCTTGTATTGCAAAGATACCTCAAGGATCCAATAATTTGTTTGTACAATGTCGAACTTACAAACTCATCATCAGTTACCTTCTTCAACTTTGCTCCTGTCTCCAATGGAGTTATTGCAGCTTTACAGTCAGTCATCTTGAACCTCTTCAAAATATCTTGAGCATACTTCTTCTGGTGCAGGAACACACCTTCAGCTGTGTCTTTGAATTCCATCCCTAAGAAATATGACAAATTCCCTAGGTTGGACATTTCAAACTCTTGCATTAACTTCGACTTTATTTTTCTTATCTCAGCTTCATTTGCACCTGTAATCAGCAAATCATTAACATACAGGCATAAAATGATTCGACTATCATTGTCAACATCATTTACATAAACTCCATGCTCAGACACACACTTCGTGAACCCTGCTTGGATTAGGAAACTATCTATTCTCTTGTTCCAAGCCCTTGGGGCTTGCTTCAATCCATAGAGAGCTTTCCTCAATCTGTACACCTTCGACTCATGCCCTTTAATCTCAAATCCTGGTGGTTGACTGACATATACTTCTTCCTCCAAAGGTCCATTCAAAAATGCTGATTTTACATCCAACTGATGTATCTTCCATCTTCTATATGCTGCTATCGAAACAACAATCCTGATTGTTTCCAACCTAGCCACTGGCGCATAGACTTCGTTGAAATCAACACCAGGTTTCTGCAGAAATCCTCTTGCCACTAGTCTTGCCTTATGCTTGGCAATTTCACCATTTGGCCTTCGTTTCAGCTTGTAAACCCATTTCACATCAATAGGCTTCTTGTTGGTTCTTTCGACAAGTTCCCAGGTATTGTTCTTCTCGATTGCTCTGAGTTCTTCCTTCATGGCTTCACACCAATTCGAATCATTCATGGCTTCATCCAAATTAATTGGTTCTGCTTCAGCCATCATCATTGCTTCTTCTATTAAGTCACCATCTGCATCGATTGCATTATCTGGAAATCTCTCATATCCAGCTAACCTTGTCGACTCAGCTCTTGCTCTAGTTAATCTTCTTACATTCTGCTCAGGAGGTTCTTCATTTTGACTTGTCGTGGCCTCAGTTTGTTGGTCTTCTTCAAACACCGTCGGAACTGTCTCTTCCATCTGTCGAGCAGTATCTTGTCGAAATGACCCATGACTCCACTCCCATTTTTGATTCTCATCTACCAGAACATCTCGACTGATCACAAATTTATCATCTTCTAGTGAATATAGTCTATATGCACCAGTTAAATGATAACCTATGAGCACCATGGTTTGACTTCGATCATCTAGTTTTGTTCTCAATTGCTCAGGAACATGCCTAAAACATATTGATCCAAAAACTCTAAGATTACTTACATTTGGCTTCTCACCTGTCCAAGCTTCATAAGGAGTCTTCTCGACTAACTTCTTCGTTGGACATCTATTCAGAATGTATACTGCCGTCGAAGCTGCTTCAGCCCAAAATCTCTTTGGCACCTCTTTAGCCTTCAACATACTTCTCCTCATATTCAGTATACTTCTATTCTTCCTCTCAGCTATGCCATTAAGTTGAGGTGTATAGGGTGCAATAACCTCATGCTCTATACCTTCCTCTTCACAAAATCTAGCAAACTCTCGAGAGACATATTCGCCACCACCATCAGTTCTCAGTTTCTTTAGCTTGCAGCCACTTTACTTTTCGACAAGCAACTTAAACTTCTTGAACTTTGTGAATACTTCACTCTTACTTTCGATCACATAAATCCACATATATCTGGTGAATTCATCAATGAAAGTTAAGAAATAATGCTTGCCACCATTCGACCTAACTTCAAAAGGTCCACATACGTCAGAATGAACAAGCTCCAACTTTCCTTTCGACTTAATTGGCAGATCATGCTTGAATGCTTTTCTAGCCTGCTTTGCTTTGCAGCATTCTTCACACACATGATTTGGTTCCTTCACTTGAGGTAAACCATAAACCATTTTCTTTTGATTCAGCATACCCAAACTCCTGAAGTTTAGATGCCCATATCTATGATGCCATAGCCAATTCTTTTCCTCTTCTGTAGTTGAAGCAAGACATTCATGATTAATCATGTTAATCTGAACTTTAAACGTCTTGTTATCAGCCAATGGTGCTTTCAATATCAACCTACCATCAGCATGATACACCTTCATTTCATTATTCTCCAGCTTCATATTATGTCCTTTGGCAAGTAATTGACCTATACTTATCAAGTTACTTGTCATAGAAGGCACATACAACACATCAGTAATGCTGGCTTTTCTACCATCTCTCTTCATTACATATATGTTTCCTCTTCCACCTGATGTGATCTGTCTACCATCTGCAAACTTTATCACCTTCTTAACTGATTCATCAAGCTTGTTGAACCAGTTCTTGTTACCAGTCATGTGGTTGCTGCAACCTGAATCAAGATACCACAAGTTTGTGTCATCATCCTTTGACTGAGTGTCTGCCATTAGTAGCACACCTTCAGAATCACTATCTTCTGCCTGTGCATACTGCGCTTTGTCACTTTCTTTTGCTCGTGCTTCCTTCTTCTTTCGACAGTCTCGAGCATAGTGACCAAAACTTTGACAATTGTAACACTGCACGTCTTTCACGTCAACTTTCTTCCCAGAATACTTGTTGCCCATGACTTTCTTTGAATCATCATGATTCTTTGAACTCTTGCTTGACTTCTCATCATCAGCAAGATTCCTTCCCTGCTTCGCCTTCCCTGATTTCTTGGTGAATTTCGCTTGTAGTGCTTGGTCCGATACCTTTTCTCTTTCTGAATCTCTTTGCTTCAATCTCATCTCATGAGCTTCCAAAGAAGCCTGTAACTCTTCAACCTTCATCTCAGCGAGATTCTTGGACTCTTCAATTGACACTACAATGTAATCAAAATTTACAGTCAAAGATCTTAGTACCTTCTCAATCTTCTGTAAATCTGTGATTATTTCTCCACAAGACTTCATCTGGTTCGTCAGCATCACCAATCTTGAAAAGAATTCCAAAACTGATTCATCTTCCTTCATTTGAATCATCTTGTATTGCTTTCTCAAGGTTTGCAGCTTCACCCTCTTCAGTTTATCATCACCTCCATACAAGTTCTTTAACTTGTCCCACGCTTCTTTTGCAGATTCTTCTTCAATAATTTTCTCAAACACATTCGGATCCACACACTGGTGAATCAAGAACAACGCTTTGCCATCTTTCTTCCTTTGATCCTTGTACGCAGCTTTCTGTTCATCAGTAGCATTTGCCCCCAATTCCGTTACGCCATCATTCACGATTTCAACCACATCTTGAAATCTGAAGATAACTCTCATCTGCGCCACCCACCGTTGGTAGTTTTCCCCTTTGAAAACCGGTAGATTCGCTGGGAATTGTGTGGACGTTGTTGTTCCGTTTGCCATTAGAATCTCTCTGAATCGCAACCAGGCTCGTTGATACCAATTGTTGGAACTGTGTTCCAAGAAAGATGAATATTTGAGAGAAGAAGAATACGGAGAGAAAAAAAGATTAGGGTTTTGAGAAACTTTATAAATTTTTTATTATGAAGCTATATGTAAAATACAACGTAAAAGACCCTTTATATAGGCTATCAAAGCCCAGACCCACAAACTAACAATTCGACATAAACTAGCAATTCGACTGAACTCCTTATCAGCTATATTCGACTCTGTCGAATACAGCTGACCTACACAACACTACAACTATTCAACTGACTCTATACAACTTCGACCAAAACCTGTAAAACCCTTCGACTTCGACAAACTAACATGAATTACTTCTAACAAATAGTACCTTTTTTTAAATAATTTTTTCATACTTTAGTTTTCGTGTTAAAGGTAAAATGTTTTAAAGATTTTATGGTGTAGATACAGTGTAAGTTAATAAGGTGTCAATAGAGCACCACTTTTTTTTTTTTTAAATAAATGAAAATTTGATTATGATAGTAGGGGTGGTAAAACGGATTGGGCACGTCGGGCCCGTCCGCTTAATCCACTATTTTTGGCGGATCGTGCGAGGTTTTCAGCGCGGTGTCTTAAGTTGGTCCACCCCGTCTAACCCACTTTTAAAACGGACCGAAGGCGGAGCGGAGAAGGTTTTGCCCACATGCTTTTATTTTAAAAAATTATTATTTTACTTAAAATTAAAACAATATTAACATGGTATGTAATAGACATAATTTTAAAACAACCCTCATTTCTTCAAACCCTAATATTCATTTTTCACATAACCACAAACACCTCATTTTGAAGACACTAATTGGTCTCTACTTCGTTCTTTATTTTCACTCATAATAGAAAAAATCTTTATTGCAAAACATAGATAATACATTCTTTTCTATTTTCTATTACTCGTTGTCATTGTAGTCGGGTTCTAAAGCTATAAGGTAGGTTTTGAACATAGGGGTTTGTTTCTCATTATGATAATAAAGTTTTGATTTTTGGGGTTTTAGTGTGTTTGTTTTAAGTTTTTGGTATTATAGTTACGTTGTTTGTTTATGTTGAAAAATATGACATTTGCATTAAGATTTGTTAAAGTTTTACTATGCATTGTTAAAATTTGTCGGTCTCTTTTAATGATTAACAATTTTTTAAATTATGTAGTAAATCAAATTATAAAAAAAATTGGCGGGCCGGCCCGCCAACTCGTTAGTAAACGGGACGGACTTGACTTTTGAGTTCGGACACCTAAATTAGCCCGCCCCGCCCCACCCCATTTTTGGACGAGCTTAAATGGGGCGGGCCGCCCGCTTTGCCATCGCTACATGATAATGATTGTAATGTTTCAGAATGCTTTCAGAATTACTGACTGACCTTATAAACTAACACGAGTCTTTTCAGTTTTGTAACACACCAAACTGCTTTCAGGATTGCCGACTGACCCCACAAACCAACACGAATCTTTTCAACATGCCTTGTCCTCACTTACACACCTTTTGAAATTTTTTCTAGAAGATCACTCATCCAAATACTAATCCAAATCAAACACGCTTAACTATGAAATCCTTATTTGTTAGGCTACCGAAAAGAAAATGCATCTTGAATTCGATAGCCTAACAAATAAGAACTCCATAATTAAGCGTACTTGCCTTATAATAGTATTTGGATGAGTGACCTTTTAGAAACTTTTCCGAAAAGCGTGTGAGTGAGGACAAAACATGCTGAAAAGACATGTGTTGGTTTGAGGTGTCAGTCGGTAATTCTGAAAGCAATCTAGGGTGTTACAAATGATATCATAGCATACCTCTCGTAGTATGATGTGGTTCGGGGACGAACCAAGCAGAAGCTGGTGGGCATGTAACACCCGAGGCCGAAGAAGGTGAGAAATGGTTGTAACACCCGAGGCCAAAGAGGGCGGGGAATGATCGCCTGAATTTACATCGGAATGAGAGGATTCTGAGATTGTACAGGTATGAGACTGCATGGTTGAAAGAAGACATATAAGGTTTGATTGATATTACATATATCAACAAGGTTGAAAGAAGACTTATGGTATGTTTTTGTTCTTGGGGGTATTTTAGCATTTAAATAGAATGTTTATAGTTTAATGTTATGATGATAAATTCAAAATTCATACGAGAGACCTACCATAAAATAAGTAATGTCTTTTTTAGAAGTTCAAAATTCATATGGGAGACCTGCCATAAAATAAGTAGGGTTAATACCTATTCTCCCTTCTAACTTGAGCGAAATTGAAAAAACCCCTGTAAAAAAAGTTAGAATTTCCTCACCGACTTTTAAATATTTTCCCGTTTTTCTCCCTTATCAAATCCAATCATCAAAAAATCTGATGTGGCAATGGCATGCTGTGACATTTTAGCATTTTCCATTTAAATTTAAAATAGGTGGCAATTTAACCCCATGTAAATGACCAAAATAAACTTAAGTGAAATCGATTAACCCTATTTTAGTAACTTAACCCAATTAAAATGAAAAACACAGATTTGCGAAGAACTCCTTCCTTCTTATTCGTTTTACACCCTCAAAAACCCGTATTTCTTCTTCTTCGCTGACACTACGTTTACTCCTTCCTTGTTGACACTACGTTTTTGCTAACACTAAGTTTACATTTCTTCTGACATTGGAATATGTTTCGTCTTTTAGCACGACAAGGACATGTTTTGGTATAAAAAATGTACTATTTGTATAATATTGTTTACTTTCCTGTGGTCCCAATGCCATGTGCAATAAAATATACATTTGTTTAGGTTTCTAGTGGTCCTAATTGTTTAATGGTCAGGTTTTGAATTTTAGGTTTTCACCGTGTGGGTAAATTACATTTTGTTTCATTAAACTGTGAATGTTAATCTTGTAACCTTTGTTTAACCCTTGGTAATATATGTAATTGTAGACATGGGCCTATTTAGTGTGATATTTCATCACGGGGGTAACTTAATTTATGATAAGCACATGTTTTACACGGGAGGGAATGATGCCATTGTAGAAGGGCAAGACATCGATAGGTGGAGTTTCTTTAAGGTTGTTAGCTTAGTTAAGGAGTGGGTTATGATGGATTTACGTTTTGGAGAAAAATTCTTGGACTTGATGAAGGGTTTCTCCAATTTATTGATGACGTGCAAGCTGAAGAGATTGCTAAAAACAACCTTGATAATTCTATTGATGGCCATATATGGGTTAAAGACAATGTTGAAGACATGCTAAATAAGGTTTTGAGGCCTAATGTTGAACAATTTAGTGAAGGTAGTGATGATGTTAGATACGTTAAGTTTGATGATAGTGAAAAAGAAAGAACTTGTGAAAGAAATGAAGGATTTGTGAAAGTTACAGTGGAAAGACCAACTCATAGTAATAAGTTTAAGGTAAATGGAAAGTCACTAAGATTCAAGGTAAAGGGAGACAAAAATCCAAAGAAGATAAAATCCCCATCCAAGATGAACATGTTTGTTCTTGCTAAAATGATAAGTTCAGTTCAAACAGGAATCCCAAAAATGTTGGAACTGAAGATGTGGACTATGAAAGTGATGAATTGGAAAGCTCAGACTCAGATGATAGTGGATATGAAAAACTTCCTAAGTATGATACGTTTAAAGGAGATTTGTTGAACAAGGACTTCCAATTTAAGCTAGGTTTGGAATTTAATTCCTTAAGTAAATTCAAAGGTGCTATTAGTGAGCAGTATGCTTTGAATGGAAGAGAGATAAAATTTGTTAAAATGAAATCTATAGGGTTAGAGTAGAATGTATGGGTAATTATAGTTTTATGGCATTGTGTAGTAAAGTGGGTGACAAACAAACCTACCAATTAAAGACATGGCCAGGGACATACATATGTGTTAGGATTTTAAATAACAAATCTCCCAGTGTCGAGTGGGTATCAAAGCTAGTGGCGGAGAAAAGAAAGTCAACAAATAAGGTTAAAATGTCTAAGATAATGACTAAGCTAAAGATGAAGTACTCTGTGGGTATCACCATAGGAAAGGCTTTGAGACCTAGAAACATAGCTGATGAAATTATTAAAGTAGAAGCAACAAAATAATATACCATGTTGTGGAAATATGCAATAGAAATAAAGAATCAATGTGATGGGAATACTGTGAAAATACTAGATGAGGAAGTTATCTTGAGTTGTTAGTGGATTCCAACATGGAGTATGGCTAACATTTTGTAAGTTCATCATCCCTATAATGGACTTCAATTTGTAGTGGATCTTGGAAAAAAACTTGTTTGTGTTTCTTTTGGGACCTAGGGGGATACCTTATAGACATGTAGTATCTGCCATGCATTATCAAAATGCAAATCCATAATTATTTGTTAATTATTGTTATATGAGGGAGGCTTATAAAAAGTGTTATGAAAATAATGTAAGGCCTATCAATGGTATGGACATGTAGCCAACCGTGGATATTGAAGATATGTTACCACCACAGTAAAAGAAGGGTCTAGGTAGGTGTCATACCCCAAATTTTACCCTTAGATTCAATCATCTTTTGCATAGCATTCTATGTCAATCATTCATGCATAGCTAACCAATTATCAAGATATTGTTTGCATTTATTCATTTGTGAATTAGGGTTTTCCCTAAGAGGCTCAAAGGGTTAATCAGTCAAGGTTTTGGAGGGATCATCAATCAAACAAGTTCTCATACACTTAAGAGACCTACCTTCATCAAATATCAAATGCAAATTGGCCTCATTACAAGTTTTTCAAGATCTAAGTTCATCTGGCCAAGAATTAGGGTTTTTCAACCAAAGTCAACTTCACCTTTGACTTTTGATCAAAACATGATCTCAAACCTTGGGAAATGATTCAAGACATTCAAGTACATCCTTTGAGTTCTCCCATGGTGTTCAAATGGCTAAAGAGATGGAAATCATTGAAGATCAAGAAGTGAAAGTTCCTCTGATACATAAGTGCGAGGAAAAGGTGTCTTAACACTCAGTCTTTATTTTAATGATGTCAAAATATATACTAGCTCGTAGTGTGTAATTTGAACGGTATCATCGCATCATAGTCAGCATCCGTATTTCACAATGCTTATATATTCCATAATCATGTGTCCAAACATATAGGAAGAGTCTCATATATCTCTTATATGCGTGTGATCATGTTGTGGGTCATAGGTATGCATTAACATAGCCTAGGTAGAAGAAAATATGGTCAAAAATTGATTTTTGCAAGTTTTCATGGATTGAGTCGACTCAAACTATATTTTGGTCGACTTATGAAAGTTGATTTTCATTCCATGTCTCACGGGTCAGCTCACGTCGACCATCCGGTCGACTCACATTGAAGGCTTTTGTATTTGTAATTTTTCATCAGGCTTGCATCGACGCATGGCCCTGTGGCGGTCGATGCAAAGCTCTCAAATCTGCATAGTCTTGCTCGCGGGTCAGCGCAGGCTGACCTTAATGAGTTTTTGGTCGACTCTTCATTGGATTGCTGCAATTTTTCTGATTTCTCTAAGTTTCAAAAAGTTGTTATTTTTGTTAGTTGGTCATAGCATCATATATATACATTGTACCTTATTTTTACATGATAATAAGAAAAAGTGAAAGATATACACTGAAAGTTTTCTCTCATCATCTTCATCCTCATTCTTGCATTTTCTCAACAATTACACATAACAATTTTTGTTGATCTCTTGCATCTTTGAGGTGATAATGTCCAAACATATGAGTGTGTATCTTGTTTAGGGTGAGTTTTTCAATGGGGTTTTTCTTGAATAAAACCACTAGGGTTTTGTCCTCCAAGATCAATTGGATTTGGGGGTTTTTGGGACAAATCTTTGCTTCATTGAATTCAGCTGAGCGAAGGTGATTGAAGAATAGAGGGTTCATTCAATCTAGTAGCGTTAATCAGAGGATTGTGCAAGAAAGGTTTGGGATCGAACTGTGTGTGATTGAAATCAGCCGAGTGAAGGTGATTGAAGACCGATGTGTTCGTTCAATCTAGTAGCTGTAAATAGAGGTTTATTCAACACGTTCGAGGCACTTGATTTGACTCAAATCAAGGGGAGAAAAGACATAGTATCAACATCAACGAAGTTTCTTGAGTGTGTGATAGCTAAGGCTTCTCTTGTAAAAACAATTTGCAACAAGATTATAGATATCTCGATTCTAGATTTAGAATTGGGGGCAGGCGTACCCGAAGTGAGGACGAAAGGGGAACTGCCTAAACAAATTCGGTGTTGTTTTCTCTTTCACTATCTCTTTAATTCTCGAACTGTTTATGTTTGTGAATATTCAATTGATCGATAAAATTCTATTATAGTGTAGTGCTGAAAATATGGTTTGAAAACATTGTACAATCACTTTGATTGTGCTTAGAAAGATTCTACACTACATTTACATAGAAGTTGTTACTTGGAGTGTTTCACACACCAAGTACTCGATAAAATGAACGCCCACAAAGTGTTTGTTAAATTGTCAGTATGGTTAATTTTTAATTGGTCATTGGACATTGCACAACACTAAGAGCAGTAGAGTGTATTGATTAATAATAAAGTTTGTGATTCGATTTTCTCATTGAGCCTATCGTTCCATTTGGCTTACACATATCCGATCCTTTCGATAACCGGTTTGTTTAGATGATATAGTCCTCGCCCGCTTCCGCAAACAATTTTAAAAATCAAATTTAAGCGTCGACTCTCCATTAAAAATTAGTGATCTATTCAACCCCCCTTCTTGATCAATTGTCGTCGTCTAACAATAAAGCATTCACTGCAAAGTCAAACCTTTGACTTTAGGGTTTTTAATCAAATATGAGTTCCTAAAGTCAAATTTCATTGGAAACATGTTTGATGATTGGATTTGATCAAGGAAAATCAAGAGAATTAAGGTTACTTGCAAAAAGGGTAACTTTGAAGAAAAGGATTTTTTTCTAAGTTATGCATGCACAATGGTTTTGTCCTACTTGCCAAAGCCATAACTCTCAATCCAAGCATCCACTTTTCGTGCTCCAAAGATCAATTTGAAGAGATCTTTACATACTACAACTTTGTTAATGAAGATTAATGCCCGGAAAGTTCTTAGATTTCAAGTTATGAAGCCATGAAGTTGGTGTTTCATTCAAAATTGATTTCCAACACTTAAAAAAATATCCAGACAAATCTGCCTTGTAAAAGTAACCAACTTGTGAGCCATTTTTCATCATGATTCATTTTGATTCAAGAAAAACTTAAAACATGAAAGTTGTAGAGCATGTTCTAAGCTTTCCAAATATTCCAAGAACTCATTTTTCCCATGCTTGAGCTAGGAGATTCGAAGAGAGGAAGTTGGCTTCATGCTGAATTTCAAGTCATGTTCATACCAAATACTTGTTGCAAATCCATTCCAAGCTGCATAATCTTACTTTGTAGACCATCTTGCTTCTAAATCTTTCCATAATCATAGTATTACACAAGCCCTTTGTAACGCCCCAAATTTCGTAGAATATTCATTTAATTTATTTAAATATTATATTCGTGGATTTCTATGAATTTTGGTGTTCTGTGTCGATGTCGGTGATTTTTGTGATGTTTTGGTTATTTTAATTAAATAATAGTATATAATATGAATATATTTGTATTATTATTTATTTTAAATAAAATTAAAGGAAGTAAGGGTAAAGTGGACATTTAAGGAGAATAAGTAAGGGTTTAATGGGAAGAGCACATTTACGGGTATTTTAAGAGAGAATAGTGAAAGGAACTCATTATTCGTATTATTTTGAGGAAGAGGCAAAGGTGCTCTGAAGAACAAGTGAGAGGGAGGCTAGGGCATAGAAGAATTCCGACGAAACTTCATGAGAGGTCGAAGGAAGCAAAAGTTTAAGGTATGGGGAGTATCACCTTGCAATATTTTGATATAAAGATTAGTTGTTAGTGGGTAATTGGGGTTTTTGGGGAAAACCTAGGAATTGGAGGTTAGGGATGACGGATTTTGATGATTTGCTATGTGATGATTGTTGTTATTGATGTATATATGATAGTTATAGGTTATGATAACATAATCTGTGGAAATTTGAGGATAAATTCTGTTTTAGGGGTGTTGAATCGCAGGTGGGGAAGTGCTGTTATCATAGGGTTTTTCTGCAGAAATCGCAGAGCCCGCTTAGCGCGGTCTAGAACGCTTAGCGCGGTCTGAAGAAATTTCTCCTCTTCGAGGCAGTGAATAGCGCGCTTAGCGCGGGAGGGTTGCGCTTAGCGCGACCTGTGACTGAAAAATATTATTTTATTAATTTAAAATTCATGAAAAATATCTGTTTTACATTATATTAATGATGTGATGTTGCCGTGAATTTCTGCTATGTGTTGACGTATTATATGATGAATTAATTAGTGATGAAAATGATGTTTTGATGATTAGATGATGATATGATGTTATTGATGATTATTAGATGTTTATATGTGATGTTTGATGATAAAACGACGATGTGAAGTACCATGAGTATATTGATGATTATGAGATGACGATTCATGATGTTTTGATGATTAAATGATGATATGGATTAACATGAGATTTTGATGAATGATGATGCACGTAATGACTTTTGTTGATGATGATGATTATGACATTGTGCATCATGCATTCATAGCATTTAGACTTCGGTCTATTGATGATGTTAGGACTTCGGTCTAGTGGTGGCTTCAATCCCATTGTGCGGATTGGAGTGTTTTGTGACGTGCTCCCTTGTGGAGGGTTGATGGGCTAGTGTCCATTATTATGACGATTTGGTACCACATGCATTTTTATGACGTTGCATTTCATTCTTGGTGGCATTGCATGATTGCATATGAGTGATGTTGGTGATGTGATGTTTTATATGATGTTTTGGGTGAGTTGCTGTAGTATTTGATAAAAACAACTGTTACCTTGTTAATGTCTTTTCTTTATATGACTTATATTGAATTGTGATTACTCACCCTGCCTGTTTGAATGTTGCCTCTACGTGGGTAACGTGCAGGTGATCAAGTTTAGCTTTGGATGCTTTCGAGGACCTTGAAGTTTATTTGCTTTTGGTCAATTTAGAGGGTCTTCCTCTGATAGTGTAACATCGGGTTGGGGTCCTTTGAGTCGAACTATGTTGTTTCCTTATTTTGTTGTCATTCGATGATGTGGTTTTATGGTTGATTATTACGACGTTTGTTGAAAACCTTTTTAATTGAAATTCTTAAGTTCCGCTGCCATGTGAAGGCTTTTGATTTGATTTAAGGAAGACCCTTTGTTTATAGGGCAATTGTATTTATTTTGAATTAAATGAGAAATATGCACCCTTTGAGGGAATTTTTATGCCTTACTCTGATATATGAGTTGTTTCTGCTGCAACATTATTTGGGGGTAGAAAAGGGTGTTACATTAGTGGTATCAGAGTAGGTCGGTCAGTCCGGCCAGGTTTTTACTTGATGTCTGTCCCTGTCAGTCGACGAGTGTGTGTACACTATTGATGTTTTAGTTTTTCTAACCTTGTTGGTGGTGTATAGGATGGCTGGAAGAAATGATCGTGCAATTCCTGATGCGTTAGAATCGGTTGCTAATGTGGTGGCACAGCTGAATCTGAATGGTGGAGCTCCTGATGAGTTTCGTGCTTTGGGGAAGTTTCAAAGGAACAATCCACCGACTTTTGTGAGTACGCATGATCCAGCAAGTGCACACAAGTGGCTGAAGGCGATCGAGAAGATCTTCCGGATGATGGGGTGTTCTGATGAGCAACAGGTTCAGTTCGGAACGCATATGCTGGAAGAGGAGGCTGAGGACTGGTGGGATAACACCCGTCAGAGGCTTACTGATGTTGGCACTGTGATAACTTGGGCTGTGTTTAAGCAGGAGTTTCTGGGCAAGTATTTCCCAGAGGATGCTCGTGGCAAGAGAGAAGTGGAATTCCTTGAGCTGAAGCAAGGAGATATGACTGTGGCAGAGTATGCCGCGAAGTTTGAGAAGTTAATGAAGTTTTGTCCGTACTACAATCACGCTGATGCTGAGATGTCTAAGTGTCTCAAGTTTGTGAATGGACTGAGACTAGATATTAAGCAGAGTATTGGGTATCAGCATATTCGCAGGTATGCTGAGTTGGTTGACAAGAGCAGAATCTACGACGATGATATCCGAGCTCGATCTGCTCACTACAAGAAGTTGAGTGAGAAGAAAGGGCAATATAGGGGTAAGCCTTATACGACTTCAGCTGACAAAGGGAAGTAGAAGGCTTCAGATGGGAAAAATACAAGTGGGGGAGTAGCTCCCGCTTCTGGAAAGTGTCATAAGTGTGGTGAGCAAGGTCACCGTGATGATGCGTGCACCAATACTGTAGTGAGGTGCTATCAATGTGGTAAGAAGGGGCATAAAGCTATTGACTACAGAGATGAAGGTACGACCTGTTTCAATTGTGGTGAGAAAGGTCATATCAGTACTCAATGTCAAAAGTCGAAGAAGACTGCTACTTCTGCCCAGACCAGTGGCCGTGTGTTTGCTTTGAGTGGTGCAGAAGTTCCAAAGAAGGACAACCTGATTTGAGGTACTTGTTTTATTAATAATATCGAGTTGGTTGCTATTATTGATACTAGTGCTATTCATTCTTTTATCTCTCTTGAATGTGATAATAGATTGAGTTTGAAGTTATCTGATATGAATGGGAATATGGTAATAGAAACTCCAGCTAATGGTTCTGTTACTACTACCCTTGTGTGTTTGAGATGTCCTATGACGATTTTTGGGAAGAGTTTTGTGATGGATTTGGTGTGCTTACCCTTGCACCAGATCGATGTGATCTTTGGAATGAACTGGTTAGAGTTCAACCGTGTTCACATCAATTGTTATACCAAGGCTGCAGAGTTTCCTAAAATTGATGCCAGTGGGGAGTTGATGTACTTATCTGCCAAGCAAGTAGAGGAACTTGAGGAGGATGAAGCTTTGGTGTTTGTAATGTTTGCATCGTTGCAAATTGATCGTGAATCTGCGAGTGTGGAGTTGCCAGTTATCTGTGAATTTCCAGATGTGTTTCTTGATGACATAAGTGATTTTCCTCCAGAGCGTGAGGTAGAGCTTGCAGTGGACTCAATACCAGGTACGAGTCCAGTGTCGATGGCTCCTTATCGGATGTCAGCTTCTGAGCTAACTGAATTGAAGAAACAGTTGGAAGATTTGCTTGAGAAGCGGTTTGTTCGACCAAGTGTTTCTCCGTGGGGTGCTCCTGTGTTGTTAGTGAAGAAGAAAGATGGAAGTATGAGGTTGTGTGTTGATTATCGGCAGCTGAATAAAGTGAATATCAAGAATAAGCATCTGCTACCGAGAATCGACGATTTGATGGATCAATTAATAGGTGCTTGTGTGTTCAGCAAAATTGATTTGAGGTCGGGCTATCATCAGATTCGTGTTAAGCCTGACGATATTCCGAAGACGGCTTTCAGGACGAGGTATGGACACTATGAATACACTGTGATGCCGTTTGGTGTATCTAATGCACCTGGTGTGTTCATGGAGTACATGAATCGGATTTTTCATGAGTATTTGGATAAGTTTGTGGTGGTGTTTATCGATGATATCTTGATATATTCTAGATCCGAAGAAGAACATGCCGAGCATTTGAGGACTGTGTTGCAAGTGTTGAAAGAGAAGAAGTTGTATGCAAAGCTGCCGAAGTGTGAGTTCTGGTTGAAGGAAGTGAGTTTCCTTGGCCATGTGATTTCAAGTGGCGAGATTGCTGTTGATCCTACTAAGATTGATGCCGTGTTACAGTGGGAGACTCCGAAGTCTGCTATTGAGATACGGAGTTTTCTTTGATTTGCGGGTTATTACCGCAAGTTTATTGAAGGCTTTTCTAAGTTGGCATTACCTTTGACTCAATTGACTCGAAAGGGTCAAGCTTTTGTTTGGGATGTAGCTTGTGAAGAGAGTTTAGTGGAATTAAAGAAGAAGTTGACGACTGCTCCAGTGTTGATTTTGCCTAATCCGAGCGAATCTCTTGTGGTGTATTGTGATGTGTCGAAGATGGGTCTTGGTGGAGTATTAATGCAGAATGGATAAGTTGTTGCCTATGCTTCAAGACAATTGCGAGTTCATGAGAGGAATTATCCTACGCATGACCTGGAGTTGGCCGCGGTGGTGTTTGTGTTGAAAATTTGGAGACATTATCTGTTTGGCTCTAAATTTGAAGTGTTCAGTGATCATAAGAGTTTGAAGTACTTATCTAATCAAAAGGAGTTAAATATGAGGAAGAGGAGGTGGTTAGAGTTGTTGAAGGATTTCGATTTTGATTTGAGTTATCATCCGGGCAAAGCAAATGTAGTGGCCGATGCGTTGAGCAGAAAGTCATTGCATATGTCGATGCTTATGGTGAAAGAGTTGGATTTAATTGAGCAATTCAGAGATTTGAGTTTGGTGTGTGAAGCAACTCCTAACAGTGTGAAGTTGGGAATGTTGAAGTTGACTAGTGGTATTCTGGAAGAAATCAGAGCGGGACAACAATCTGATTTAAAGTTGGTTGACCAATTGACTTTGATTAACCAAGGTAACGGAGGTGACTTCCGGATTGACGAGAATGGCGTAATTATGTTCAGAGACAGGGTGTGTGTCCCAGATGCTCCCGATATCAAGAAGAGTATTCTAGAAGAAGGACATCGAAGTAGGTTGAGTATTCATCCCGGTGCTACGAAGATGTACCAGGATCTGAAGAAGTTGTTTTGGTGGCCAAGTATGGAGAAGGATGTTGCGGAGTTTGTTTATACGTGTTTGACTTGTCAGAAGTCGAAAGTTGAGCATCAGAACCCTTTAGGTATGATGGAACCGTTGAGGATTCCGGAATGGAAAAGGGATAATATTTCCATGGATTTTGTGTCGGGATTGCCGAAGACTGCTAAGGGAAATGATTCAATTTGGGTGATCGTGGATAGATTGACTAAGTTGGCTCATTTCTTGCCGATGAAGATTAATCATTCCATGCAGAAGCTAGCCGAGTGTATATTGAGGAGATTGTGAAGTTACATGGGGTACCTTCGAGTATTGTGTCGGATAGAGATCTGAGGTTTACATCGAGGTTTTGGAAGAGTTTGCAAGATGATTTGAGTACTAAGTTGAGGATGAGTTCTGCCTATCATCCCCAGACGGACGGTCAGACAGAAAAGACTATCCAATCTTTAGAGGATATACTGAGGGCTTCTGTGTTGGATCATGGAGGATCGTGGGATAGCCATTTACCGTTGATTGAGTTCACGTACAATAATAATTTTCATGCTAGTATTGGAATGACACCCTACGAAGCTTTGTATAGGAGAAGGTGTAGGACTCCTTTGTGTTGGTATGAGTCGGGCGAGAGTGTTGTACTCGGATCTGAAATTGTGCAAGAGACGACTGAGAAGATTAGGAAGATCCAAGAGAGGATGAAAGCTTCACAGAGTCGTCAGAAGAGCTACCATGATAAGAGGAGGAAAGCACTTGAATTCCAAGAGGGAGATAACGTGTTTTTGAGAGTGACGCCAGTGACTGGTGTGGGTCGAGCTTTGAAGTCTGGGAAGCTCACTCCACGTTTTGTAGGTCCATATCAGATATCACAGAGGATAGGAGAGGTAGCCTATCTAATTGCTTTACCGCCGTCACTTGCGAATTTGCATGACGTGTTCCATGTGTCTCAATTGAGTAAGTATATTCCGGATCCATCGCATACGATTCAGATGGATGATGTACAAGTGAGGGATAATCTGACTGTGGAAGCGTTACCGGTGCGTGTTGATGGTCGAGAGACGAAGCAACTGCGAGGTAAAGAGACTGCTTTGGTGAAAGTTTTATGGGGAGGATCAGCTGGCGAAAGTTGGACTTGGGAGCGTGAAGATCAGATGAGGGAGTCGTATCCAACTCTGTTTCCTTGAGGTAATTTTTGAGGGCAAAAATTCTTTAAGTGGGGGAGAGTTGTAACGCCCCCAATTTCGTAGAATATTTATTTAATTTATTTAAATATTATATTTGTGGATTTCTGTGAATTTTGGTGTTCTGTGTCGATGTCAGTGATTTTTGTGAAGTATTTGTTATTTTAATTAAATAATAGTATATAATATGAATATATATGTATTATTATTTATTTTAAATAAAATTAAAGGAAGTAAGGGTAAAGTGGACATTTGAGGAGAATAAGTGAGGGTTTAATGGGAAGAGAACATTTAGGGGTATTTTAAGAGAGAATAGTGAAAGGAACTCATTATTCGTATTATTTTGAGGAAGAGGCAAAGGTGCTATGAAGAACAAGTGAGAGGGAGGCTAGGGCATAGAAGAATTCCGGTGAAACTTCAAGAGAGGTCGAAGGTAGCAAAACTCTAAGGTATGAGGAGTATCATCTTGCAATATTTTGATATAAAGATTAGGTGTTAGTGGGTAATTGGGGTTTTTGGGGAAAACCTAGGAATTGGAGGTTAGGGATGACGGATTTTGATGATTTGCTATGTGATGATTGTTGTTATTGATGTATATGTGATAGTTATAGGTTATGATAACATAATCTGTAGAAATTTGAGGATAAATTCTGGTTTAGGGGTGTTGAATCGCAGATGGGGAAGTGCTGTTATCGCAGGGTTTTCCTGTAGAAATCGCAGAGCCCGCTTAGCACGGTCTGAAGAAATTTTGCCTCTTCGAGGCAGTGAGAAGCGCGCTTAGCGCGACCTGTTACTGAAGAATATTATTTTATTGATTTAAAATTCATGAAAAATATCTGTTTTACATTATATTAATGCTGTGATGTTGCCGTGAATTTCTGCTATGTGTTGACGTGTTATATGATGAATTAATTAGAGATGAAAATGATGTTTTGATGATTAGATGATGATATGATGTTATTGATGATTATTAGATGTTTATATGTGATGTTTGATGATAAAACGACGATGTGAAGTACCATGAGTATATTGATCATTATGAGATGACAATTCATGATGTTTTGATGATTAAATGATGATATGGATTAACATGAGATTTTGATGAATGATGATGCACGTAATGACTTTTGTTGATGATGATGATTATGACATTGTGCATCATGCATTCATTGCATTTAGACTTCGGTCTATTGATGATGTTAGGACTTCGGTCCAGTGGTGGCTTCAATCCCATTGTGCGGATTGGAGTGTTTTGTGACGTGCTCCCTTGTGGAGGGTTGATGGGCTAGTGTCCATTATTATGACGATTTGGTACCACATGCATTTTTATGACATTGCATTTCATTCTTGGTGGCATTGCATGATTGCATATGAGTGATGTTGGTGATGTGATGTTTTATATGATGTTTTAGGTGAGTTGCTGTAGTATTTGATAAAAACAACTGTTACCTTGTTAATGTCTTTTCTTTATATGACTTATATTGAATTGTGATTACTCACTCTGCCTGTTTGAATGTTGCCTCTACGTGGGTAACGTGCAGGTGATCAAGTTTAGCTTTGGATGCTTTCGAGGACCTTGAAGTTTATTTGCTTTTGGTCAATTTAGAGGGTCTTCCTCTGATAGTGTAACATCGGGTTGGGGTCCTTTGAGTCGAACTATGTTGTTTCCTTATTTTGTTGTCATTCGATGATGTGGTTTTATGGTTGATTATTACGACTTTTGTTGAAAACCTTTTTAATTGAAATTCTTGAGTTTCGCTGCCATGTGAAGGCTTTTGATTTGATTTAAGGAAGACCATTTGTTTATAGGGCAATTGTATTTATTTTGAATTAAATGAGAAATGTGCACCCTTTGAGGGAATTTTTATGCCTTACTCTGATATATGAGTTGTTTCTGCTGCAACATTATTTGGGGGTAGAAAAGGGTGTTACATTAGTGGTATCAGAGTAGGTCGGTCCGTCCGGCCAGGTTTTTACTTGATGTCTGTCCCTGTCAGTCGACGAGTGTGTGTACACTGTCGATGTTTTAGTTTTTCTAACCTTGTTGGTGGTGTATAGGATGGCTGGAAGAAATGATCGTGCAATTCCTGATCCGTTGGAATCGGTTGCTAATGTGGTGGCACAACTGAATCTGAATGGTGGAGCTCCTGATGAGTTTCGTGCTTTGGGGAAGTTTCAAAGGAACAATCCACCGACTTTTGTTAGTACGCATGATCCAGCAAGTGCACACAAGTGGCTGAAGGCGATCGAGAAGATCTTCCGGTTGATGGGGTGTTCTGATGAGCAACAGGTTCAGTTCGGAACGCATATGCCGGAAGAGGAGGCTGAGGACTGGTGGGATAACACCCGTCAGAGGCTTACTGATGTTGGCACTGTGATAACTTGGGCTGTGTTTAAGCAGGAGTTTCTGGGAAAGTATTTCCCAGAGGATGCTCGTGGCAAGAGAGAAGTGGAATTCCTTGAGCTGAAGCAAGGAGATATGACTGTGGCAGAGTATGCCGCGAAGTTTGAGAAGTTAATGAAGTTTTGTCCGTACTACAATCACGCTGATGCTGAGATGTCTAAGTGTCTCAAGTTTGTGAATGGACTGAGACCAGATATTAAGCAGGGTATTGGGTATCAGCATATCCGCAGGTATGCTGAGTTGGTTGGCAAGAGCAGAATCTACGAAGATGATATCCGAGCTCGATCTGCTCACTACAAGCAGTTGAGTGAGAAGAAAGGGCAGTATAGGGGTAAGCCTTATACGACTTCAGCTGACAAAGGGAAGTAGAAGGCTTCAGATGGTAAAAATACAAGTGGGGGAGTAGCTCCCGCTTCTGGAAAGTGTCATAAGTGTGGTGAGCAAGGTCACCGTGATGATGCGTGCACCAATACTGTAGTGAGGTGCTATCAATGTGGTAAGAAGGGGCATAAAGCTATTGACTATAGAGATGAAGGTCCGACCTATTTCAATTGTGGTGAGAAAGGTCATATCAGTACTCAATGTCAAAAGTCGAAGAAGACGGCTACTTCTGCCCAGACCAGTGGCCGTGTGTTTGCTTTGAGTGGTGCAGAAGTTCCAAAGAAGGACAACCTGATTTGAGGTACTTGTTTTATTAATAATATCGAGTTGGTTGCTATTATTGATACTAGTGCTACTCATTCTTTTATCTCTCTTGAATGTGATAATAGATTGAGTTTGAAGTTATCTGATATGAATGGGAATATGGTAATAGAAACTTCAGCTAATGGTTCTGTTACTACTACCCTTGTGTGTTTGAGATGTCCTATGACGATTTTTGGGAAGAGTTTTGTGAAGGATTTGGTGTGCTTACCCTTGCACCAGATCGATGTGATCTTTGGAATGAACTGGTTAGAGTTCAACCGTGTTCACATCAATTGTTATACCAAGGCTGTAGAGTTTCTTGAAATTGATGCCAGTGGGGAGTTGATGTACTTATCTGCCAAGAAAGTAGACGAACTTGAGGAGGATGAAGCTTTGGTGTTTGTAATGTTTGCATCGTTGCAAATTGATCGTGAATCTGCGAGTGTGGAGTTGCCAGTTGTCTGTGAATTTCCAGATGTGTTTCTAGATGACATCAGTGATTTGCCTCCAGAGCGTGAGGTAGAGCTTGCAGTGGACTCAATACCAGGTACGAGTCCAGTGTCGATGGCTCCTTATCGGATGTCAGCTTCTGAGCTAACTGAATTGAAGAAACAGTTGGAAGATTTGCTTGAGAAGCGGTTTGTTCGACCAAGTGTTTCTCCGTGGGGTGCTCCTGTGTTGTTAGTGAAGAAGAAAGATGGAAGTATGAGGTAGTGTGTTGATTATCGGCAGCTGAATAAAGTGACTATCAAGAATAAGTATCTGCTACCGAGAATCGACGATTTGATGGATCAATTAATAGGTGCTTGTGTGTTCAGCAAGATTGATTTGAGGTCAGGCTATCATCAGATTCGTGTTAAGCCTGACGATATTCCGAAGACGGCTTTCAGGACGAGGTATGGACACTATGAATACACTGTGATGCCGTTTGGTGTATCTAATGCACCTGGTGTGTTCATGGAGTACATGAATCGGATTTTTCATGAGTATTTGGATAAGTTTGTGGTGGTGTTTATCGATGATATCTTGATATATTCTAGATCCGAAGAAGAACATGCCGAGCATTTGAGGACTGTGTTGCAAGTGTTGAAAGAGAAGAAGTTGTATGCAAAGCTGCCGAAGTGTGAGTTCTGGTTGAAGGAAGTGAGTTTCCTTGGCCATGTGATTTCAAGTGGCGAGATTGCTGTTGATCCTACTAAGATTGATGCCGTGTTACAGTGGGAGACTCCGAAGTCTGCTACTGAGATACGGAGTTTTCTTTGATTTGCGGGTTATTACCGCAAGTTTATTGAAGGCTTTTCTAAGTTGGCATTACCTTTGACTCAATTGACTCGAAAGGGTCAAGCTTTTGTTTGGGATGTAGCTTGTGAAGAGAGTTTAGTGGAATTAAAGAAGAAGTTGACGACTGCTCCAGTGTTGATTTTGCCTAATCCGAGCGAATCTCTTGTGGTGTATTGTGATGTGTCGAAGATGGGTCTTGGTGGAGTATTAATGCAGAATGGATAAGTTGTTGCCTATGCTTCAAGACAATTGCGAGTTCATGAGAGGAATTATCCTACGCATGACCTGGAGTTGGCCGCGGTGGTGTTTGTGTTGAAAATTTGGAGACATTATCTGTTTGGCTCTAAATTTGAAGTGTTCAGTGATCATAAGAGTTTGAAGTACTTATCTAATCAAAAGGAGTTAAATATGAGGAAGAGGAGGTGGTTAGAGTTGTTGAAGGATTTCGATTTTGATTTGAGTTATCATCCGGGCAAAGCAAATGTAGTGGCCGATGCGTTGAGCAGAAAGTCATTGCATATGTCGATGCTTATGGTGAAAGAGTTGGATTTAATTGAGCAATTCAGAGATTTGAGTTTGGTGTGTGAAGCAACTCCTAACAGTGTGAAGTTGGGAATGTTGAAGTTGACTAGTGGTATTCTGGAAGAAATCAGAGCGGGACAACAATCTGATTTAAAGTTGGTTGACCAATTGACTTTGATTAACCAAGGTAACGGAGGTGACTTCCGGATTGACGAGAATGGCGTAATTATGTTCAGAGACAGGGTGTGTGTCCCAGATGCTCCCGATATCAAGAAGAGTATTCTAGAAGAAGGACATTGAAGTAGGTTGAGTATTCATCCCGGTGCTACGAAGATGTACCAGGATCTGAAGAAGTTGTTTTGGTGGCCAAGTATGGAGAAGGATGTTGCGGAGTTTGTTTATACGTGTTTGACTTGTCAGAAGTCGAAAGTTGAGCATCAGAACCCTTTAGGTATGATGGAACCGTTGAGGATTCCGGAATGGAAAAGGGATAATATTTCCATGGATTTTGTGTCGGGATTGCCGAAGACTGCTAAGGGAAATGATTCAATTTGGGTGATCGTGGATAGATTGACTAAGTTGGCTCATTTCTTGCCGATGAAGATTAATCATTCCATGCAGAAGCTAGCCGAGTGTATATTGAGGAGATTGTGAAGTTACATGGGGTACCTTCGAGTATTGTGTCGGATAGAGATCTAAGGTTTACATCGAGGTTTTGGAAGAGTTTGCAAGATGCTTTGAGTACTAAGTTGAGGATGAGTTCTGCCTATCATCCCCAGACGGACGGTCAGACAGAAAAGACTATCCAATCTTTAGAGGATTTACTGAGGGCTTCTGTGTTGGATCATGGAGGATCGTGGGATAGCCATTTACCGTTGATTGAGTTCACGTACAATAATAATTTTCATGCTAGTATTGGAATGACACCCTACGAAGCTTTGTATAGGAGAAGGTGTAGGACTCCTTTGTGTTGGTATGAGTCGGGCGAGAGTGTTGTACTCGGACCTGAAATTGTGCAAGAGACGACTGAGAAGATTAGGAAGATCCAAGAGAGGATGAAAGCTTCACAGAGTCGTCAGAAGAGCTACCATGATAAGAGGAGGAAAGCACTTGAATTCCAAGAGGGAGATAACGTGTTTTTGAGAGTGACGCCAGTGACTGGTGTGGGTCGAGCTTTGAAGTCTGGGAAGCTCACTCCACGTTTTGTAGGTCCATATCAGATATCACAGAGGATAGGAGAGGTAGCCTATCTAATTGCTTTACCGCCGTCACTTGCGAATTTGCATGACGTGTTCCATGTGTCTCAATTGAGTAAGTATATTCCGGATCCATCGCATACGATTCAGATGGATGATGTACAAGTGAGGGATAATCTGACTGTGGAAGCGTTACCGGTGCGTGTTGATGGTCGAGAGACGAAGCAACTGCGAGGTAAAGAGACTGCTTTGGTGAAAGTTTTATGGGGAGGATCAGCTGGCGAAAGTTGGACTTGGGAGCGTGAAGATCAGATGAGGGAATCGTATCCAACTCTGTTTCCTTGAGGTAATTTTTGAGGGCGAAAATTCTTTAAGTGGGGGAGAGTTGTAACGCCCCCAATTTCGTAGAATATTTATTTAATTTATTTAAATATTATATTTGTGGATTTCTGTGAATTTTGGTGTTCTGTGTCGATGTCAGTGATTTTTGTGAAGTATTTGTTATTTTAATTAAATAATAGTATATAATATGAATATATATGTATTATTATTTATTTTAAATAAAATTAAAGGAAGTAAGGGTAAAGTGGACATTTGAGGAGAATAAGTGAGGGTTTAATGGGAAGAGAACATTTAGGGGTATTTTAAGAGAGAATAGTGAAAGGAACTCATTATTCGTATTATTTTGAGGAAGAGGCAAAGGTGCTATGAAGAACAAGTGAGAGGGAGGCTAGGGCATAGAAGAATTCCGGTGAAACTTCAAGAGAGGTCGAAGGTAGCAAAACTCTAAGGTATGAGGAGTATCATCTTGCAATATTTTGATATAAAGATTAGGTGTTAGTGGGTAATTGGGGTTTTTGGGGAAAACTTAGGAATTGGAGGTTAGGGATGACGGATTTTGATGATTTGCTATGTGATGATTGTTGTTATTGATGTATATGTGATAGTTATAGGTTATGATAACATAATCTGTAGAAATTTGAGGATAAATTCTGGTTTAGGGGTGTTGAATCGCAGATGGGGAAGTGCTGTTATCGCAGGGTTTTCCTGTAGAAATCGCAGAGCCCGCTTAGAAATCGCAGAGCCCGCTTAGCGCGGTCTGAAGAAATTTTGCCTCTTCGAGGCAGTGAGAAGCGCGCTTAGCGCGACCTGTTACTGAAGAATATTATTTTATTGATTTAAAATTCATGAAAAATATCTGTTTTACATTATATTAATGCTGTGATGTTGCCGTGAATTTCTGCTATGTGTTGACGTGTTATATGATGAATTAATTAGAGATGAAAATGATGTTTTGATGATTAGATGATGATATGATGTTATTGATGATTATTAGATGTTTATATGTGATGTTTGATGATAAAACGACGATGTGAAGTACCATGAGTATATTGATCATTATGAGATGACAATTCATGATGTTTTGATGATTAAATGATGATATGGATTAACATGAGATTTTGATGAATGATGATGCACGTAATGACTTTTGTTGATGATGATGATTATGACATTGTGCATCATGCATTCATTGCATTTAGACTTCGGTCTATTGATGATGTTAGGACTTCGGTCCAGTGGTGGCTTCAATCCCATTGTGCGGATTGGAGTGTTTTGTGACGTGCTCCCTTGTGGAGGGTTGATGGGCTAGTGTCCATTATTATGACGATTTGGTACCACATGCATTTTTATGACGTTGCATTTCATTCTTGGTGGCATTGCATGATTGCATATGAGTGATGTTGGTGATGTGATGTTTTATATGATGTTTTAGGTGAGTTGCTGTAGTATTTGATAAAAACAACTGTTACCTTGTTAATGTCTTTTCTTTATATGACTTATATTGAATTGTGATTACTCACCCTGCCTGTTTGAATGTTGCCTCTACGTGGGTAACGTGCAGGTGATCAAGTTTAGCTTTGGATGCTTTCGAGGACCTTGAAGTTTATTTGCTTTTGGTCAATTTAGAGGGTTTTCCTCTGATAGTGTAACATCGGGTTGGGGTCCTTTGAGTCGAACTATGTTGTTTCCTTATTTTGTTGTCATTCGATGATGTGGTTTTATGGTTGATTATTACGACGTTTGTTGAAAACCTTTTTAATTGAAATTCTTGAGTTTCGCTGCCATGTGAAGGCTTTTGATTTGATTTAAGGAAGACCATTTGTTTATAGGGCAATTGTATTTATTTTGAATTAAATGAGAAATGTGCACCCTTTGAGGGAATTTTTCTGCCTTACTCTGATATATGAGTTGTTTCTGCTGCAACATTATTTGGGGGTAGAAAAGGGTGTTACATTAGTGGTATCAGAGTAGGTCGGTCCGTCCGGCCAGGTTTTTACTTGATGTCTGTCCCTGTCAGTCGACGAGTGTGTGTACACTGTCGATGTTTTAGTTTTTCTAACCTTGTTGGTGGTGTATAGGATGGCTGGAAGAAATGATCGTGCAATTCCTGATCCGTTGGAATCGGTTGCTAATGTGGTGGCACAACTGAATCTGAATGGTGGAGCTCCTGATGAGTTTCGTGCTTTGGGGAAGTTTCAAAGGAACAATCCACCGACTTTTGTTAGTACGCATGATCCAGCAAGTGCACACAAGTGGCTGAAGGCGATCGAGAAGATCTTCCGGTTGATGGGGTGTTCTGATGAGCAACAGGTTCAGTTCGGAACGCATATGCCGGAAGAGGAGGCTGAGGACTGGTGGGATAACACCCGTCAGAGGCTTACTGATGTTGGCACTGTGATAACTTGGGCTGTGTTTAAGCAGGAGTTTCTGGGAAAGTATTTCCCAGAGGATGCTCGTGGCAAGAGAGAAGTGGAATTCCTTGAGCTGAAGCAAGGAGATATGACTGTGGCAGAGTATGCCGCGAAGTTTGAGAAGTTAATGAAGTTTTGTCCGTACTACAATCACGCTGATGCTGAGATGTCTAAGTGTCTCAAGTTTGTGAATGGACTGAGACCAGATATTAAGCAGGGTATTAGGTATCAGCATATCCGCAGGTATGCTGAGTTGGTTGGCAAGAGCAGAATCTACGAAGATGATATCCGAGCTCGATCTGCTCACTACAAGCAGTTGAGTGAGAAGAAAGGGCAGTATAGGGGTAAGCCTTATACGACTTTAGCTGACAAAGGGAAGTAGAAGGCTTCAGATGGTAAAAATACAAGTGGGGGAGTAGCTCCCGCTTCTGGAAAGTGTCATAAGTGTGGTGAGCAAGGTCACCGTGATGATGCGTGCACCAATACTGTAGTGAGGTGCTATCAATGTGGTAAGAAGGGGCATAAAGCTATTGACTATAGAGATGAAGGTCCGACCTATTTCAATTGTGGTGAGAAAGGTCATATCAGTACTCAATGTCAAAAGTCGAAGAAGACGGCTACTTCTGCCCAGACCAGTGGCCGTGTGTTTGCTTTGAGTGGTGCAGAAGTTCCAAAGAAGGACAACCTGATTTGAGGTACTTGTTTTATTAATAATATCGAGTTGGTTGCTATTATTGATACTAGTGCTACTTATTCTTTTATCTCTCTTGAATGTGATAATAGATTGAGTTTGAAGTTATCTGATATGAATGGGAATATGGTAATAGAAACTTCAGCTAATGGTTCTGTTACTACTACCCTTGTGTGTTTGAGATGTCCTATGACGATTTTTGGGAAGAGTTTTGTGAAGGATTTGGTGTGCTTACCCTTGCACCAGATCGATGTGATCTTTGGAATGAACTGGTTAGAGTTCAACCGTGTTCACATCAATTGTTATACCAAGGCTGTAGAGTTTCCTGAAATTGATGCCAGTGGGGAGTTGATGTACTTATCTGCCAAGAAAGTAGACGAACTTGAGGAGGATGAAGCTTTGGTGTTTGTAATGTTTGCATCGTTGCAAATTGATCGTGAATCTGCGAGTGTGGAGTTGCCAGTTGTCTGTGAATTTCCAGATGTGTTTCTAGATGACATCAGGGATTTGCCTCCAAAGCGTGAGGTAGAGCTTGCAGTGGACTCAATACCAGGTACGAGTCCAGTGTCGATGGCTCCTTATCGGATGTCAGCTTCTGAGCTAACTGAATTGAAGAAACAGTTGGAAGATTTGCTTGAGAAGCAGTTTGTTCGACCAAGTGTTTCTCCGTGGGGTGCTCCTGTGTTGTTAGTGAAGAAGAAAGATGGAAGTATGAGGTAGTGTGTTGATTATCGGCAGCTGAATAAAGTGACTATCAAGAATAAGTATCTGCTACCGAGAATCGACGATTTGATGGATCAATTAATAGGTGCTTGTGTGTTCAGCAAGATTGATTTGAGGTCAGGCTATCATCAGATTCGTGTTAAGCCTGACGATATTCCGAAGACGGCTTTCAGGACGAGGTATGGACACTATGAATACACTGTGATGCCGTTTGGTGTATCTAATGCACCTGGTGTGTTCATGGAGTACATGAATCGGATTTTTCATGAGTATTTGGATAAGTTTGTGGTGGTGTTTATCGATGATATCTTGATATATTCTAGATCCGAAGAAGAACATGCCGAGCATTTGAGGACTGTGTTGCAAGTGTTGAAAGAGAAGAAGTTGTATGCAAAGTTGTCGAAGTGTGAGTTCTGGTTGAAGGAAGTGAGTTTCCTTGGCCATGTGATTTCAAGTGGCGAGATTGATGTTGATCCTACTAAGATTGATGCCGTGTTACAGTGGGAGACTCCGAAGTCTGCTATTGAGATACGGAGTTTTCTTTGATTTGCGGGTTATTACCGCAAGTTTATTGAAGGCTTTTCTAAGTTGGCATTACCTTTGACTCAATTGACTCGAAAGGGTCAAGCTTTTGTTTGGGATGTAGCTTGTGAAGAGAGTTTAGTGGAATTAAAGAAGAAGTTGACGACTGCTCCAGTGTTGATTTTGCCTAATCCGAGCGAATCTCTTGTGGTGTATTGTGATGTGTCGAAGATGGGTCTTGGTGGAGTATTAATACATAATGGATAAGTTGTTGCCTATGCTTCAAGACAATTGCGAGTTCATGAGAGGAATTATCCTACGCATGACCTGGAGTTGGCCACGGTGGTGTTTGTGTTGAAAATTTGGAGACATTATCTGTTTGGCTCTAAATTTGAAGTGTTCAGTGATAATAAGAGTTTGAAGTACTTATCTAATCAAAAGGAGTTAAATATGAGGAAAAGAAGGTGGTTAGAGTTGTTGAAGGATTTCGATTTTGATTTGAGTTATCATCCGGGCAAAGCAAATGTAGTGGCCGATGCATTGAGCAGAAAGTCATTGCATATGTTGATGCTTATGGTGAAAGAGTTGGATTTAATTGAGCAATTCAGAGATTTGAGTTTGGTGTGTGAAGCAACTCCTAACAGTGTGAAGTTGGGAATGTTGAAGTTGACTAGTGGTATTCTGGAAGAAATCAGAGCGGGACAACAATCTGATTTAAAGTTGGTTGACCAATTGAATTTGATTAACCAAGGTAACGGAGGTGACTTCCGGATTGACGAGAATGGCGTAATTATGTTCAGAGACAGGGTGTATGTCCCAGATGCTCTCGATATCAAGAAGAGTATTCTAGAAGAAGGACATCGAAGTAGGTTGAGTATTCATCCCGGTGCTACGAAGATGTACCAGGATCTGAAGAAGTTGTTTTGGTGGTCAAGTATGAAGAAGGATGTTGCGGAGTTTGTTTATACGTGTTTGACTTGTCAGAAGTCAAAAGTTGAGCATCAGAACCCTTTAGGTATGATGGAACCGTTGAGGATTCCGGAATGGAAAAGGGATAGTATTTCCATGGATTTTGTGTCGGGATTGCCGAAGACTGCTAAGGGAAATGATTCAATTTGGGTGATCGTGGATAGATTGACTAAGTCGGCTCATTTCTTGCCGATGAAGATTAATCATTCCATGCAGAAGCTAGCCGAGTGTATATTGAGGGGATTGTGAAGTTACATGGGGTACCTTCGAGTATTGTGTTGGATAGAGATCCGAGGTTTACATCGAGGTTTTAAAAGAGTTTGCAAGATGCTTTGAGTACTAAGTTGAGGATAAGTTCTTCCTATCATCCGCAGACGGACGGTCAGACAGAAAGGACTATCCAATCTTTAGAGGATTTACTGAGGGCTTGTGTGTTGGATCATGGAGGATCGTGGGATAGCCATTTACCGTTGATTGAGTTCACGTACAATAATAATTTTCATGCTAGTATTGGAATGACACCCTACAAAGCTTTGTATAGGAGAAGGTGTAGGACTCCTTTGTGTTGGTATGAGTCGGGCGAGAGTGTTGTACTCAGACCTGAAATTGTGCAAGAGACGACTGAGAAGATTAGGAAGATCCAAGAGAGGATGAAAGCTTCACAGAGTCGTCAGAAGAGCTACCATGATAAGAGGAGGAAAGCACTTGAATTCCAAGAGGGAGATAACGTGTTTTTGAGAGTGACGCCAGTGACTGGTGTGGGTCGAGCTTTGAAGTCTGGGAAGCTCACTCCACGTTTTGTAGGTCCATATCAGATATCACAGAGGATAGGAGAGGTAGCCTATCTAATTGCTTTACCGCCGTCACTTGCGAATTTGCATGACGTGTTCCATGTGTCTCAATTGAGTAAGTATATTCCGGATCCATCGCATACGATTCAGATTGATGATGTACAAGTGAGGGATAATCTGACTGTGGAAGCGTTACCGGTGCGTGTTGATGGTCGAGAGACGAAGCAACTGCGAGGTAAAGAGACTGCCTTGGTGAAAGTTTTATGGGGAGGATCACTTGGCGAAAGTTGGACTTGGGAGCGTGAAGATCAGATGAGGGAGTCGTATCCAACTCTGTTTCCTTGAGGTAATTTTTTAGGGCGAAAATTCTTTAAGTGGGGGAGAGTTGTAACGCCCCCAATTTCGTAGAATATTTATTTAATTTATTTAAATATTATATTCGTGGATTTCTGTGAATTTTGGTGTTCCGTGTCGATGTCAGTGATTTTTGTGAAGTATTTGTTATTTTAATTAAATAATAGTATATAATATGAATATATATGTATTATTATTTATTTTAAATAAAATTAAAGGAAGTAAGGGTAAAGTGGACATTTGAGGAGAATAAGTGAGGGTTTAATGGGAAAAGCACATTTAGGGGTATTTTAAGAGAGAATAGTGAAAGGAACTCATTATTCGTATTATTTTGAGGAAGAGGCAAAGGTGCTATGAAGAACAAGTGAGAGGGAGGCTAGGGCATAGAAGAATTCCGGTGAAACTTCAAGAGAGGTCGAAGGTAGCAAAACTCTAAGGTATGAGGAGTATCATCTTGCAATATTTTGATATAAAGATTAGGTGTTAGTGGGTAATTGGGTTTTTTGGGGAAAACCTAGGAATTGGAGGTTAGGGATGACGGATTTTGATGATTTGCTATGTGATGATTGTTGTTATTGATGTATATGTGATAGTTATAGGTTATGATAACATAATCTGTAGAAATTTGAGGATAAATTCTGGTTTAGGGGTGTTGAATCGCAGATGGGGAAGTGCTGTTATCGCAGGGTTTTCCTATAGAAATCGCAGAGCCCGCTTAGCGCGGTCTAGCGCGCTTAGCGCGGTCTGAAGAAATTTTGCCTCTTCGAGGTAGTGAGAAGCGCGCTTAGCGCGACCTGTTACTGAAAAATATTATTTTATTGATTTAAAATTCATGAAAAATATCTGTTTTACATTATATTAATGCTGTGATGTTGCCGTGAATTTCTGCTATGTGTTGACGTGTTATATGATGAATTAATTAGAGATGAAAATGATGTTTTGATGATTAGATGATGATATGATGTTATTGATGATTATTAGATGTTTATATGTGATGTTTGATGATAAAACGACGATGTGAAGTACCATGAGTATATTGATCATTATGAGATGACAATTCATGATGTTTTGATGATTAAATGATGATATGGATTAACATGAGATTTTGATGAATGATGATGCACGTAATGACTTTTGTTGATGATGATGATTATGACATTGTGCATCATGCATTCATAGCATTTAGACTTCGGTCTATTGATGATGTTAGGACTTCGGTCCAGTGGTGGCTTCAATCCCATTGTACGGATTGGAGTGTTTTGTGACGTGCTCCCTTGTGGAGGGTTGATGGGCTAGTGTCCATTATTATGACGATTTGGTACCACATGCATTTTTATGACGTTGCATTTCATTCTTGGTGGCATTGCTTGATTGCATATGAGTGATGTTGGTGATGTGATGTTTTATATGATGTTTTGGGTGAGTTGCTGTAGTATTAGATAAAAACAACTGTTACCTTGTTAATGTCTTTTCTTTATATGACTTATATTGAATTGTGATTACTCACCCTGCCTGTTTGAATGTTGCCTCTACGTGGGTAACGTGCAGGTGATCAAGTTTAGCTTTGGATGCTTTCGAGGACCTTGAAGTTTATTTGCTTTTGGTCAATTTAGAGGGTCTTCCTCTGATAGTGTAACATCGGGTTGGGGTCCTTTGAGTCGAACTATGTTGTTTCCTTATTTTGTTGTCATTCGATGATGTGGTTTTATGGTTGATTATTACGACATTTGTTGAAAACCTTTTTAATTGAAATTTTTGAGTTCCGCTGCCATGTGAAGGCTTTTGATTTGATTTAAGGAAGACCCTTTGTTTATAGGGCAATTGTATTTATTTTGAATTAAATGAGAAATGTGCACCATTTGAGGGAATTTTTATGCCTTACTCTGATATATGAGTTGTTTCTGCTGCAACATTATTTGGGGGTAGAAAAGGGTGTTACATTAGTGGTATCAGAGCAGGTCGGTCGGTCCGGCCAGGTTTTTACTTGATGTCTGTCCCTGTCAGTCGACGAGTGTGTGTACACTGTCGATGTTTTAGTTCTTCTAACCTTGTTGATGGTGTACAGGATGGCTGGAAGAAATGATCGTGCAATTGCTGATGCGTTGGAATCGGTTGCTAAAGTGGTGGCACAGCTGAATCTAAATGGTGGAGCTCCTGATGAGTTTCGTGCTTTGGGGAAGTTTCAAAGGAACAATCCACCGACTTTTGAGGGTACGCATGATCCAGCAAGTGCACACAAGTGGCTGAAGGCGATCGAGAAGATCTTCCGGATGATGGGGTGTTCTGATGAGCAACAGGTTCAGTTCAGAACGCATATGCTGGAAGAGGAGGCTGAGGACTGGTGGGATAACACCCGTCAGAGGCTTACTGATGTTGGCACTGTGATAACTTGGGCTGTGTTTAAGCAGGAGTTTCTGGGCAAGTATTTCCCAGAGGATGCTCGTGGCAAGAGAGAAGTGGAATTCCTTGAGCTGAAGCAAGGAGATATGACTGTGGCAGAGTATGCCGCGAAGTTTGAGAAGTTAGTGAAGTTTTGTCCGTACTACAATCACGCTGATGCTGAGATGTCTAAGTGTCTCAAGTTTGAGAATGGACTGAGACCCGAGATTAATCAGGGTATTGGGTATCAGCAGATTCGCAGGTATGCTGAGTTGGTTGACAAGAGCAGAATCTATGACGAGGATAGCCGAGCTCGATCTGCTCACTACAAGCAGTTGAGTGAGAAGAAAGGGCAGTATAGGGGTAAGCCTTATACGACTTCAGCTGACAAAGGGAAGCAGAAGGCTTCAGATGGGAAAAAGACAAGTGGGGGAGCAGCTCCCGCTTCTGGAAAGTGTCATAAGTGTGGTGAGCAAGGTTACCGTGCTGATGCGTGCACCAATACTGTAGTGAGGTGCTATCAATGTGGTAAGAAGGGGCATAAAGCTATTGACTACAGAGATGAAGGTCCGACCTGTTTCAATTATGGTGAGAAAGGTCATATCAGTACTCAATGTCAAAAGTCGAAGAAGACTGTTACTGCTGCCCAGACCAGTGGCCGTGTGTTTGCTTTGAGTGGTGCAGAAGTTCCAAAGAAGGACAACCTGATTCGAGGTACTTGTTTTATTAATAATATCGAGTTGGTTGCTATTATTGATACTGGTGCTACTCATTCTTTTATCTCGCTTGAATGTGATAATAGATTGAGTTTGAAGTTATCTGATATGAATGGGAATATGGTAATAGAAACTCCAGCTAATGATTCTGTTACTACTACCCTTGTGTGTTTGAGATGTCCTGTGACGATTTTTGGGAAGAGTTTTGTGATGGCTTTGGTGTTCTTACCCTTGCACCAGATCGATGTGATCTTTGGAATGAACTGGTTAGAGTTCAATCGTGTTCACATCAATTGTTATACCAAGGCTGTAGAGTTTCCTGAAATTGATGCCAGTGGGGAGTTGATGTTCTTATATGCCAAGCAAGTAGACGAACTTACGGAGGATTAAGCTTTGGTGTTTGTAATATTTGCATCGTTGCAAATTGATCGTGAAGCTGCGAGTGTGGAGTTGCTAGTTGTCTGTGAATTTCCAGATGTGTTTCCAGATGACATCAGTGATTTGCCTCCAGAGCGTGAGGTAGAGTTTGCAGTGGACTCAATACCAGGTACGAGTCCAGTGTCGATGGCTCCTTATCGGATGTCAGCTTCTCAGCTAAGTGAATTGAAAAAACAATTGGAAGAGTTGCTTGAGAAGCGGTTTATTCGACCAAGTGTTTCTCCGTGGGGTGCTCCTGTGTTGTTAGTGAAGAAGAAAGATGGAAGTATGAGGTTGTATGTTGATTATCGACAGCTGAATAAAGTGACTATCAAGAATACGTATCTGCTACCGAGAATTGACGATTTGATGGATCAATTAGTAGGTGCCTGTGTGTTCAGCAAGATTGATTTGAGGTCGGGCTATCATCAGATTCGTGTTAAGCCTGACGATATTCCGAAGACGACTTTCAGGAAGAGGTATGGACACTATGAATACATTGTGATGCCGTTTGGTGTATCTAATGCACCTGGTGTGTTCATGGAGTACATGAAACGGATTTTTCATGAGTATTTGGATAAGTTTGTGGTGGTGTTTACCGATGATATCTTGATATATTCTAGATCTGAAGAAGAATATGTCGAGCATTTTAGGACTGTGTTGCAAGTGTTAAAAGAGAAGAAGTTGTATGCAAAGCTGTCGAAGTGTGAGTTCTGGTTGAAGGAAGTGAGTTTCCTTGGCCATGTGATTTCAAGTGGCGGGATTGCTGTTGATCCTTTTAAGATTGATGCCGTGTTACAGTGGGAGACTCAGAAGTCTGCTACTGAGATACGGAGTTTTCTGGGATTAGCGGGTTATTACCGCAAGTTTATTGAAGGCTTTTCTAAGTTGGCATTACCTTTGACTCAGTTGACTCGAAAGGGTCAAGCTTTTGTGTGGGATGTAGCTTGTGAAGAGAGTTTTGTGGAATTAAGGAAGAAGTCGACGACTGCTCCAGTGTTGATTTTGCCTAATCCGAGCGAATCTCTTGTGGTGTATTATGACGCTCGAAGATGGGTCTTGGTGGAGTATTGATGCAGAATGGATAAGTTGTTGCCTATGCTTCGAGACAATTGCGAGTTCATGAGAGGAATTATCCTACGCATGACCTGGAGTTGGCCGCGGTGGTGTTTGTGTTGAAAATTTGGAGATATTATATGTTTGGCTCTAAATTTGAAGTGTTCAGTGATCATAAGAGTTTGAAGTACTTATTTAATCAAAATGAGTTAAATATGAGGCAGAGGAGGTGGTTAGAGTTGTTGAAGGATTTTGATTTTGATTTGAGTTATCATCCGGGCAAAGCAAATGTAGTGGCCGATGCATTGAGCAGAAAGTCATTGCATATGTTGATGCTTATGGTGAAAGAGTTGGATTTAATTGAGCAATTCATAGATTTGAGTTTGGTGTGTGAAGCAACTCCTAACAGTGTGAAGTTGGGAATGTTGAAGTTGACTAGTGGTATTCTGGAAGAAATCAGAGCGGGACAGCAATCTGATTTAAAGTTGGTTGACCAATTAACTTTGATTAACCAAGGTAACGGAGGTGACTTCCGGATTGACGAGAATGGCGTAATGATGTTCAGAGATAGGGTGTGTGTCCCAGATGCTCCCGATATCAAGAAGAGTATTCTAGAAGAAGGACATCGAAGTAAGTTGAGTATTCATCCTGGTGCTACGAAGATGTACCAGGATCTGAAGAAGTTGTTTTGGTGGCCAAGTATGAAGAAGGATGTTGCAGAGTTTGTTTATGCGTGTTTGACTTGTCAGAAGTCGAAAGTTGAGCATCAGAAGCCTTTAGGTATGATGCAGCCGTTGAGGATTCCGGAATGAAAATGAGATAGTATTTCCATGGATTTTGTGTCGGGATTGCCGAAGACTTCTAAGGGAAATGATTAAATTTGGGTGATCGTGGATAGATTGACTAAGTCGGCTCATTTCTTGCCGATGAAGATTAATCATTCCATGCAGAAGCAAGCCGAGATGTATATTGAGGAGATTGTGAAGTTACATGGGGTACCTTCGAGTATTGTGTCGGATAGATATCTGAGGTTTACATCGAGGTTTTGGAAAAGTTTGCAAGATGCTTTGAGTACTAAGTTTAGGATGAGTTCTGCCTATCATCCGCAGACGGACGGTCAGACAGAAAGGACTATCCAATCTTTAGAGGATTTACTGAGGGCTTGTATGTTGGATCATGGAGGATCGTGGGATATCCATGAACCGTTGATTGAGTTCACATACAATAATAGTTTTCATGCTAGTATTGGAATGACACCCTACGAAGCTTTGTATGGGAGAAGGTGTAGGACTCCTTTGTGTTGGTATGAGTCGGGCGAGAGTGTTGTACTCGGACTTGAAATTGTGCAAGAGACGACTGAGAAGATTAGGAAGATCCAAGAGAGGATGAAATCTTCACAGAGTCGTCAGAAGAGCTACCATGATAAGAGGAGGAAAGCACTTGAATTCCAAGAGGGAGATAACGTGTTTTTGAGAGTGACGCCAGTGACTGGTGTGGGTCGAGCTTTGAAGTGTAGGAAGCTCACTCCATGTTTTATTGGTCCATATTAGATATCGCAGAGGATAGGAGAGGTAGCCTATCGAATTGCTTTACCGCCGTCACTTGCGAATTTGCATGACGTGTTCCATGTGTCTCAATTGTGTAAGTACATTCCGGATCCGTCGCATGCGATTCAGATGGATGATGTACAAGTGAGGGATAATCTGACTGTGGAAGCGTTACCGGTGCGTGTTGATGGTCGAGAGACGAAGCAACTGCGAGGTAATGAGACTGCTTTGGGGAAAGTTTTATGGGGAGGACCAGCTGGCGAAAGTTGGACTTGGGAGCGTGAAGATCAGATGAGGGAGTCGTATTTGACTCTGTTTCCTTGAGGTAATTTTCGAGGGCGAAAATTCTTTAAGTGGGGGAGAGTTGTAACGCCCCCAATTTCGTAGAATATTTATTTAATTTATTTAAATATTATATTCGTGGATTTCTGTGAATTTTGGTGTTCCGTGTCGATGTCGGTGATTTTTGTGAAGTTTTTGTTATTTTAATTAAATAATAGTATATAATATGAATATATTTGTATTATTATTTATTTTAAATTAAATTAAAGGAAGTAAGGGTAAAGTGGACATTTGAGGAGAATAAGTGAGGGTTTAATGGGAAGAGCACATTTAGGGGTATTTTAAGAGAGAATAGTGAAAGGAACTCATTATTCGTATTATTTTGAGGAAGAGGCAAAGGTGCTCTGAAGAACAAGTGAGAGGGAGGCTAGGTGATAAGTGCAAATTGTACCTATTTGTGTATATATGTTTTGTTGCACTTATCATTACTTTTTGTCTATATCATTCAAATAAACCCCCACTTTGTTTATAAATACGTTTACTTTACGTTTTAGTGTATATATTGCGTATTGTTTAAATATTACTTAGTTTAATTGATTTTTATCTCAATTTTGTAGGAAGTAAATAAAGGCTATCTTGCCATATTCTTGAAGAGCATTGAATAATCTTTCCGGCGCTTCAAACCGTACGTTAATCGGAGTTTCGGTGAGGAAGTTGTGGCAAAATAAGGACTGATTTTCTGTCTTGTTCGCACTGCGAACTGGCAGCGAGTGTTCGCATTGCGAAGGTCCAGCGAGGGTCCCATCGAAGGCTGGTAGTGAGTTACAAAAGAGAAATAAGTCAAGGTTCGCACTGCGAACTAGTCAGCGAGCATTCGCACTGCGAATGGTTCGTTCGCATTGCGAACCAACGAAGGAAAGCAAAGGCGGTTTAGCAATCAGAGGCACTTAAAGTGCCATTTTTTGAGTCATTCACACTGCGAACCATGCAGAATTTGCAATGTATATAATTCATTTCAGTTACTTTTTTAGGGATGGTTTTGGGGTTTCTTGATCCCATTTCCATCAAACTTCATTTTTCATTGCTTTGCTTAGAAAACAACTATGGAGCATGCATACGGATGAACCGGGATGGATCGATCGTCGAACGGATCCGACAATCCGCGAGATATTTGGTTCATTACTTTTCTTCTTTGTGTTTTTCTTTATGGTTGGGTTGTGTATATGTATTTGCTGTAAACTCATGTATATTTGTCGCCCATGGCGTTGTATAAAACTTGCTTTACAAATCTTTATTGGTGATTGTCTCTGATTTTTGCTTTATGCGTGGGGTTTGGGTTGCGTTAGACATAACCTTCGTAAACTTCGATTAGGGATGATTATCTGTTAGTTTATGGACTCTAGAGATAGATTTATGAGCTAACAATCTTCAATAGGCGTCGAATCTTAATGCCTTCCGTGTTTCGAGGCTTCACTCGCGAGAGTGACGAAGAGAGTGACATGGTTGTTATCTCAACCTTGCGTTAGACATAACCTGTGTTATGAGCGATGCTGGGTGATATTGAGGAGTATTGTAGGTGGAGTATAACTGGTCAGTAAGTTTAAGTTTGTGAGGAGTCGATTATGTGCACGCCTGATAAGTTCTTGTCTCTGAAGAATGAATCTCTTTTTATGTTCATATTTACTTTTCCGCAGTTAATTCAAACCATTCAAAACCAAACTCATAAACGCGAGAGACTGTTGAACGAAATTATTTCCCTCGAACCGATCTCTGTGGACACGACATAAATCCCGGAGGGAATTCTTCCGAAAATAAATATTTTTGCTTGCTTGCCCTATTCTGCAACCAACAAAATGGCGCCGTTGCCGGGGATTGGTTTTGATATTGAATTGCATTGCGATAGTTTCTTTGTTTTTGAGTTTTGTAGATATCGTACATGTTGTATATTTTCACTTGTTTATATTGATACTTGTACATTTTGACGTTTGTTCAAGTGTTTGGTTAGGACGCTTGCTTTTGGTTGCACGGTGAGACATCACCATGGCATGAATGAAGGAAGATTCTAGCTAAGCACCGTAAAGGCGTCGAGCTTACGACGTAAAACAAGCATGTTTTATAGTTTTTCTTTTCAAATGTTTTTGGTTGTTGTTTGCTCACAGATTTTGATTGACTTACTTGAGGATGCTGTTGTGATTTTCCAAGTTGGTTCGTTTCAACTTGTGGATGTATGGTAATGATTTTGTTAAGTTTTGTACACGTCTGAGGTATGTATTTATCGCTTTCTATACTTTAGCATATTCATGATACTTAGGCATTTTACAAACTTCCATGCCATCCATTCTTTTGTATACTTGTTCTATTGTGAATCACTTTAGTTCCCAACCTTTTTGTGAGGTGGCTTTCCATTGTTCATATATGCGCGGAGAACCAACATTCTTGTTATAACTAGATTTTATTATGTTGAATCTTTTATTTGTGTTGATTATATGAATGCATGAAAAGGATCAAGGCAATTGTTTCATTTTGAGCACAACCACCTTAGCCAAATAGTCAATTTACCTTGTGAGTGTGTGAGAATTCATAACCCCTTTGAGCTTTTTGATCCATGTTTTTATTTGAACTTAATGCTTGTCTATGAGTATTTAGTTCACTTATTTTTGAATGGATTTTGTTTTTTTCTTGGACCTCAACTTTGTGTTGTTGTATGGATTTTTTTCCTTGCCTTAGAAAGTAGGGAGTATTCACATGATGGTGCGGTTGAATTCAAGTTGGGGAGAGGATGATTGTATACTCATTGGGTGGATTCTATGAGGATTGGAAAAGAAAAGAAAAAAAAAAGAGAAAAATATGACAAAGAAAAGAAAAGAAAAAAGTGAAAAAGAAAGAAAAAGAAAATCCTTGAGAAAGGAAACAAAAAGAGTTTCAATAATTGTGCTAAATAAGTATTGTGTGTTGTGTAGCACTTGAGATTTTGGAAGAAGTTGGTTGAAATTTGTGTGTGAATCTTTGTGAGTTTTCACTCCCTTAGGTTTAGGCAAGTTTTTGTTTCAATTACCTTTAGAAATTGCCCCTTGTTTGTTTACCCGACCACGTCACAACCTTGAAAGTCCTTGTGATTCTTGCCTTTGTATTTTCAATGTGAATTTGTAGATGTATGCATAATTTAGTCTTTTGTTTGCATGAATGTTGTGTGAGTGAAAGAATCTCATTTTGTGTTTTTCATCTGCCGATGATTGTTTTTGCTAGGTGTGATTCACATTTGAACTTGTGTTGTTTTAGAATTTTTGGCATGACTTTTGTACTTTGCTTTTGTTTCGTGACTATGTTATCGTCGTAGTTTAGTGGTAAGTATTTACTTTTTGTGTGTACCGTTTTCATTTGAACCATTCATTCATTTCCGTTTTCAAAACCTGTTGATTCGTCATTCTTTGGATATTGCTTGTGCATTTTCAAGTTTGTTTGATTCTTGTTTGTGGACAAACAATTAGGTAAGTTGGGGAGAGTTTGATAAGTGCAAATTGTACCTATTTGTGTATATATATGTTTTGTTGCACTTATCATTAATTTTAGTCTATATCGTTCAAATAAACCCCCACTTTGTTTATAAATACGTTTACTTTACGTTTTAGTGTATATATTGCGTATTGTTTAAATATTACTTAGTTTAATTAAGTTTTATCTCAATTTTGTAGGAAGTAAATAAAGGCTATCTTGCCATATTCTTGAAGAGCATTGAATAAGCTTTCCGGCGCTTCAAACCGTGCGTTAATCGGAGTTTCGGTGAGGAAGTTGTGGCAAAATAAGGACTGGTTTTCTGTCTTGTTCGCACTGCGAACTGGCAGCGAGTGTTCGGATTGCGAAGGTCCAACGAGGGTCCCAGCGAAGGCTGGCAGTGAGTTACAAAAGATAAATAAGCCAAGGTTCGCATTGCGAACCAGTCAGCGAGCATTCGCACTGCGAACCAACGAAGGAAAGCAAAGGCGGTTTAGCAATCAAAGGCACTTGAAGTGCCATTTTTTGAGTCATTCGCACTGCGAATGATCGTTCGCACTGCGAACCATGCGGAATTTGCAATGTATATAATTCATTTCAGTTACTTTTTTAGGGATGGTTTTGGGGTTTCTAGATCCCATTTCCATCAAACTTCATTTTTCATTGCTTTGCTTAGAAAACAACTATGGAGCATGCATACGAATGAACCGGGGTGGATCGATCGTCGAACGGCTCTGACAATCCGTGAGATGTTTGGTTCATTACTTTTCTTCTTTGTGTTTTTCTTTATGGTTGGGTTGTGTATATGTATTTGCTGTAAACTCATGTATATTTGTCGCCCATGGCGTTGTATAAAACTTGCTTTACAAATCTTTATTGGTGATTGTCTCTGATTTTTGCTTTATGCGTGGGGTTTGGGTTGCATTAGACATAACCGTCGTAAACTTCGATTAGGGATGATTATCTGTTAGTTTATGGACTCTAGAGATAGATTTATGAGCTAACAATCTTCAATAGGCGTCGAATCTTAATGCCTTCCGTGTTTCGAGGCTTCGCCCGTGAGAGTGATGAAGAGAGTGACACGGTTGTTATCTCAACTTTGTGTTAGACATAACCTGTGTTGTGAGCGATGTTGGGTGATATTGAGGAGTATTGCAGGTGGAGTATAACTGGTCGGTAAGTTTAAGTTTGTGAGGAGTCGATTATGTGCACGCCTGATAAGTTCTTGTCTCTGAAGAATGAATCTCTTTTTATGTTCATATTTACTTTTCCGCAGTTAATTCAAACCATTCAAACGGAATTCTTTCCCTCTAACCGATCTCTGTGGACACGACATAAATCCCGGAGGGAATTCTTCCGAAAATAAATATTTTTGCTTGCTTGCCCTATTCTGCAACCAACACTAGGGCATAGAAGAATTCTGGCGAAACTTCAAGAGAGGTCGAAGGAAGCAAAACTCAAAGGTATGAGGAGTATCATCTTGCAATATTTTGATAAAAGATTAGGTGTTAGTGGGTAATTGGGGTTTTTGGGGAAAACCTAGGAATTGGAGGTTAGGGATGACGGATTTTGATGATTTGCTATGTGATGATTGTTGTTATTGATGTATATGTGATAGTTATAGGTTATGATAACATAATCTGTGGAAATTTGAGGATAAATTCTAGTTTAGGGGTGTTGAATCACAGACGGGGAAGTGCTGTTATCACAGGGTCTTTCTGTAGAAATCGCATAGCCTGCTTAGCGCGGTCGGAAGAAAATTCGCCTCTTCGAGGCAGTGAGTAGCGCGCTTAGCGCGGAAGGGTCGCGCTTAGCGCGACCTGGTATTGAAAAATATTATTTTATTGATTTAAAATTCATGAAAAATATCTGTTTTACATTATATTAATGCTGTGATGTTGCCGTGAATTTCTGCTATGTGTTGACGTGTTATATGATGAATTAGTTAGTGATGAAAATGATGTTTTGATGATTAGATGATGATATGATGTTATTGATGATTATTAGATGTTTATATATGATGTTTGATGATAAAATGACGATGTGAAGTACCATGAGTATATTGATCATTATGAGATGACGATTCATGATGTTTTGATGATTAAATGATGATATGGATTAACATGAGATTTTGATGAATGATGATGCACGTAATGACTTTTGTTGATGATGATGATTATGACATTGTGCATCATGCATTCATAGCATTTAGACTTCGTTCTATTGATGATGTTAGGACTTCAGTCCAGTGGTGGCTTCAATCCCATTGTACGGATTGGAGTGTTTTGTGACGTGCTCCCTTGTGGGGGGTTGATGGGCTAGTGTCCATTATTATGAAGATTTGGTACCACATGCATTTTTATGACGTTGCATTTCATTCTTGGTGGCATTGCATGATTGCATATGAGTGATGTTGGTGATGTGATGTTTTATATGATGTTTTGGGTGAGTTGCTGTAGTATTTGATAAAAACAACTGTTACCCTGTTAATGTCTTTTCTTTATATGACTTATATTGAATTGTGATTACTCACCCTGCCTGTTTGAATGTTGCCTCTACGTGGGTAACATGCAGGTGATCAAGTTTAGCTTTGGATGCTTTCGAGGACCTTGAAGTTTATTTGCTTTTGGTTAATTTAGAGGGTCTTCCTCTGATAGTGTAACATCAGGTTGGGGTCCTTTGAGTCGAACTATGTTGTTTCCTTATTTTGTTGTTATTCGATGATGTGGTTTTATGGTTGATTATTACGACGTTTGTTGAAAACCATTTTAATTGAAAGTCTTGAGTTCCGCTGCCATGTGAAGGCTTTTGATTTGATTTAAGGAAGACCCTTTGTTTATAGCTCAATTGTATTTATTTTTAATTAAATCAGAAATGTGCACCCTTTGAGGGAGTTTTTATGCCTTACTCTGATATATGAGTTGTTTCTGCTGCAACATTATTTGGGGGGTAGAAAAGGGTGTTACATTAGTGGTATCATAGCAGGTCGGTCCGTCTGGCCAGGTTTTTACTTGATGTCTGTCCCTGTCAATCGACGAGTGTGTGTACATTGTCGATGTTTTAGTTCTTCTAACCTTGTTGGTGGTGTACAGGATGGCTGGAAGAAATGATCGTGCAATTGCTGATGCGTTGGAATCGGTTGCTAATGTGGTGGCACAACTGAGCTGAATATGAATGGTGAAGCTCCTGATGAGTTTCGTTCTTTGGGGAAGTTTCAAAGGAACAATCCACTGACTTTTATGGGTACGCATGATCCAGCAAGTGCACACAAGTGGCTGAAGGCGATCGAGAAGATCTTCTGGATGATGGGGTGTTCTGATGAGCAACAGGTTCAGTTCGGAACGCATATGCTGGAAGAAGAGACTGAGGACTGATGGGATAACACCCGTCAGAGGCTTACTGATGTTGGCACTGTGATAACTATGGTTGTGTTTAAGCAGGAGTTTCTGGGCAAGTAATTCCCAGAGGATGCTCGTGGCAAGAGAGAAGTGGAATTCCTTGAGCTGAAGCAAAGAGATATGACTGTGGCAGAGTATGCCGCAAAGTTTGAGAAGTTAGTGAAGTTTTATCCGCACTACAATCACGCTGATGCTGAGATGTCTAAGTGTCTCAAGTTTGAGAATGGACTGAGAGCAGAGATTAAGTAGGGTATTGGGTATCAGCAGATCCGCAGGTATGCTGAGTTGGTTGACAAGAGCTGAATCTACGACGAGGATAGCCGAGCTCGATATGCTCACTACAAGCAGTTGAGTGAGAAGAAAGGGCAGTATAGGGGTAAGCCTTATACGACTTCAACTGACAAAGGGAAGTAGAAGGCTTCAGATGGGAAAAAGACAAGTGGGGGAGCAGCTCTCGCTTCTGGAAAGTGTTATAAGTGTGGTGAGCAAGGTCACCGTGCTGATGCGTGCACCAATACTGTAGTGAGGTGCTATCGATGTGGTAAGAAGGGGCATAGAGCTACTGACTGTAGATATGAAGGTCCGACCTATTTCAATTGTGGTGAGAAAGGTCATATCAATACTCAATGTCAAAATTTGAATAAGACTGCTGCTACTGCCCAGACCAGTGGCCGTGTGTTTGCTTTGAGTGGTGCAGAAGTTCCAAAGAAGGACAACCTGATTCGAGGTACTTGTTTTATTAATAATATCAAGTTGGTTGCTATTATTGATACTGGTGCTACTCATTCTTTTATCTCGCTTGAATGTGCTAATAGATTGAGTTTGAAGTTATCTGATATGAATGGGAATATGGTAATAGAAACTCCATCTAATGGTTCTGTTACTACTACCCTTGTGTGTTTGAGATGTCCTGTGACGATTTTTGGGAAGATTTTTGTGATGGCTTTGGTGTGCTTACCCTTGCACCAGATCGATGTGATCTTTGGAATGAATTGGTTAGAGTTCAGTCGTGTTCACATCAATTGTTAACCAAGGCTGTAGAGTTTCCTGAAATTGATGCCAGCGGGGAGTTGACATTCTTATCTGCCAAGCAAGTAGACGAACTTGCAGAGGATGAAGCTTTGGTGTTTGTAATGTTTGCATCATTGCAAATTAATCGTGAAGCTGCGAGTGTGGAGTTGCCAGTTGTCTGTGAATTTCCAGATGTGTTTCCAGATGACATAAGTGATTTGCCTCCAGAGCGTGAGGTAGAGTTTGCAGTGGACTCAATACCAGGTACGAGTCCAGTGTCGATGGTTCCTTATCGGATGTCAGCTTCTGAGCTAAGTGAATTGAAGAAACAATTGGAAGAGTTGCTTGAGAAGCGGTTTGTTCGACCAAGTGTTTCTCCGTGGGGTGCTCCTGTGTTGTTAGTGAAGAAGAAAGATGGAAGTATGAGGTTGTGTGTTGATTATCGGCAGCTGAATAAAGTGACTATCAAGAATAAGTATCTGCTACCGAGAATCGACGATTTGATGGATCAATTAGTAGGTGCCTGTGTGTTCAGCAAGATTAATTTGAGGTCGAGCTATCATCATATTCGTGTTAAGCCTGACAATATTCCGAAGACAGCTTTCAGGACGAGGTATGGACACTATGAATACACTGTGATGCCGTTTGGTGTATCTAATGCACCTGGTGTGTTCATGGAGTACATGAATATGATTTTTCATGAATGTTTGGATAAGTTTGTGGTGGTGTTTATCGATGATATCTTGATATATTCTAGATCCAAAGAAGAACATGTCGAGCATTTGAGGACTGTGTTGCAAGTGTTGAAAGAGAAGAAGTTGTATGCAAAGCTGTCGAAGTGTGAGTTCTGGTTGAAGGAAGTGAGTTTCCTTGGCCATGTGATTTCAAGTGGCGGGATTGCTGTTGATCCTTCTAAGATTGATGTCGTGTTACAGTGGGAGACTCCGAAGTCTGCTACTGAGATACGGAGTTTTCTGGGATTAGCAAGTTATTACCGCAAGTTTATTGAAGGCTTTTCTAAGTTGGCATTACCTTTGACTCAGTTGACTCGAAAGCGTCAAGCTTTTGTGTGGGATGTAGCTTGTGAAGAGAGTTTTGTGGAATTAAAGAAGAAGTTGACGAATGCTCCAGTGTTGATTTTGCCTAATCCGAGCGAATCTTTTGTGGTGTATTATGACGCGTCGAAGATGGGTCATGGTGGAGTATTGATGCAGAATGGACAAGTTGTTGCCTATGCTTCGAGACAATTGCGAGTTCATGAGAGGAATTATCCTACGCATGACCTGGAGTTGGCCGCGGTGGTGTTTGTGTTGAAAATTTGGAGACATTATCTGTTTGGCTCTAAATTTGAAGTGTTTAGTGATCATAAGAGTTTGAAGTACTTATTTATTCAGAAGGAATTGAATATAAGGCAGAGGAGGTGGTTAGAGTTGTTGAAGGATTTCAATTTTGATTTGAGTTATCATCCGGGCAAAGCAAATGTAGTGGCCAATGCGTTGAGCAGAAAGTCATTGCATATGTCGATGCTTATGGTGAAAGAGTTGGAGTTAATTGAGAAATTTAGAGATTTGAGTTTGGTGTGTGAAGCGACTCCTAACAGTGTGAAGTTGGGAATGTTGAAGTTGACTAGTGATATTGTGGAAGAAATCAGAGCGGGACACCAATTTGATTTAAAGTTGGTTGACCAATTGACTTTGATTAACCAAGGTAACGGAGGTGACTTCCGGATTGACGAGAATGGCGTAATGATGTTCAGAGACAGGGTGTGTGTCCCAGATGCTCCCGATATCAAGAAGAGTATTCTAGAAGAAGGACATCGAAGTAGGTTGAGTATTCATCCCGGTGCTACGAAGATGTACTAGGATTTGAAGAAGTTATTTTGGTGGCCAAGTATGAAGAAGGATGTTGCGGAGTTTGTTTATGCGTGTTTGACTTGTCAGAAGTCGAAAGTTGAGCATCAGAACCCTTTAGGTATGATGCAGCCGTTGAGGATTTCGGAATGGAAATGGGATAGTATTTTCATGGATTTTGTGTCGGGATTGCCGAAGACTGCTAAGGGAAATGATTCAATTTGGGTGATCGTGGATAGATTGACTAAGTCGGCTCATTTCTTGCCGATGAAGATTAATCATTCCATGCAGAAGCTAGTCGAGATGTATATTAAGGAGATTGTGAAGTTACATGGGGTACCTTCGAGTATTGTGTCGGATAGAGATCCGAGGTTTACATCGAGGTTTTGGAAGAGTTTGCAAGATGCTTTGAGTACTAAGTTGAGGATGAGTCCTGCCTATCATCCGCAGACGGACGGTCATACAGAAATGACTATCCAGTCTTTAGAGGATTTACTGGGGCTTGTGTGTTGGATTATGGAGGATCGTTGGATAGCCATTTACCGTTGATTGAGTTCACGTACAATAATAGTTTTCATGCTAGTATTGAAATGGCAGCCTACGAAGCTTTGTATGGGAGAAGGTGTAGGACTCCTTTGTGTTGGTATGAGTCGGGCGAGAGTGTTGTACTCGGACCTAAAATTGTGCAAGATACGACTGAGAAGATTAAGAAGATCCAAGAGAGGATGAAAGCTTCACAGAGTCGTCAGAAGAGCTACCATGATAAGAGGAGGAAAGTACTTGAATTCCAAGAGGGAGATCACGTGTTTTTGAGAGTGACGCCAGTGACTGGTGTGGGTCGAGCTTTGAAGTCTAGGAAGCTCACTCCACATTTTGTTGGTCCATATCAGATATCGCAAAGGATAGGAGAGGTAGCCTATCGAATTGCTTTACTGCCGTCACTTGCGAATTTCCATGACGTGTTCCATGTGTCTCAATTGAGGAAGTACATTTCGAATCCGTCGCATGCGATTCAGATGGATGACGTACAAGTGAGGGATAATCTGACTGTGGAAGCATTACCGGTGCGTGTTGATGGTCGAGAGACGAAGCAACTGCGAGGTAAAGAGATTGCTTTGGTGAAAGTTTTATGGGGAGGACCAGCTGGCGAAAGTTGGACTTGGGAGCGTGAAGGTCAGATGAGGGAGTTGTATCCGACTCTGTTTCCTTGAGGTAATTTTCGAGGGCGAAAATTCTTTAAGTGGGGGAGAGTTGTAACGCCCCAAATTTCGTAGAATATTTATTTAAATATTATATTCGTGGATTTCTGTGAAATTTGGTGTTCTGTGTCGATGTCGGTGATTTTTGTGAAGTTTTGGTTATTTTAATTAAATAACAGTATATAATATGAATATATTTGTATTATTATATATTTTAAATAAAATTAAAGGAAGTAAGGGTAAAGTGGACATTTGAGGAGAATAAGTGAGGGTTTAATGGGAAGAGCACATTTAGGGGTATTTTAAGAGAGAATAGTGAAAGGGACTCATTATTCGTATTATTTTGAGGAAGAGGCAAAGGTGCTCTGAAGAACAAGTGAGAGGGAGGCTAGGGCATAGAAGAATTCCGACGAAACTTCAAGAGAGGTCGAAGGAAGCAAAACTCTAAGGTATGAGGAGTATCACCTTGCAATATTTTGATATAAATATTAGGTGTTAGTGGGTAATTGGGGTTTTTGGGGAAAACCTAGGAATTGGAGGTTAGGGATGACGGATTTTGATGATTTGCTATGCGATGATTGTTGTTATTGATGTATATGTGATAGTTATAGGTTATGATAACATAATCTATGGAAATTTGAGGATAAATTCTGGTTTAGGGGTGTTGAATCGCAGATGGGGAAGTGCTGTTATCGCAGGGTTTTTCTGCAGAAATCGCAGAGCCCGCTTAGCGCGGTCTAGCGCGCTTAGTGCGGTCTGAAGAAATTTCGCCTCTTCGAGGCAGTGAGTAGCGCGCTTAGCGCGGGAGGGTTGCGCTTAGCGCGACCTGGGACTGAAAAATATTATTTTATTGATTTAAAATTCATGAAAAATATCTGTTTTACATTATATTAATGCTGTGATGTTGCCGTGAATTTCTGATATGTGTTGACGTGTTATATGATGAATTAATTAGTGATGACAATGATGCTTTGATGATTAGATGATGATATGATGTTGTTGATGATTATTAGATGTTTATATGTGATGTTTGATGATAAAACGACGATGTGAAGTACCATGAGTATATTGATGATTATGAGATAACGATTCATGATGTTTTGATGATTAAATGATGATATGGATTAACATGAGATTTTGATGAATGATGATGCACGTAATGACTTTTGTTGATGATGATGATTATGACATTGTGCATTATGCATTCATAGCATTTAGACTTCGGTCTATTGATGATGTTAGGACTTCGGTCAAATGGTGGCTTCAATCCCATTGTGCGGATTTGAGTGTTTTGTGACTTGCTCCCTTGTGGAGGGTTGATGGCCTAGTGTCCATTATTATGATGATTTGGTACCACATGCATTTTTATGACGTTGCATTTCATTCTTGGTGGCATTGCATGATTGCATATGAGTGATGTTGGTGATGTGATGTTTTATATGATGTTTTGGGTGAGTTGCTGTAGTATTTGATAAAAACAACTGTTGCCCTATTAATGTGTTTTCTTTATATGACTTATATTGAATTGTGATTACTCACGCTGCCTGTTTGAATATTGCCTCTACGTGGGTAATGTGCAGGTGATCAGGTTTAGCTTTGGAAGCTTTTGAGGACCTTGAAGTTTATTTGCTTTTGGTCGATTTAGAGGGTCTTGCTCTGATAGTGTAACATCAGGTTGGGGTCCTTTGAGTCGAACTATGTTGTTTCCTTATTTTGTTGTCATTCGATGATGTGGTTTTATGTGTGATTATTATGACGTTTGTTGAAAACCTTTTTAATTGAAAGTCTTGAGTTCCGCTGCCATGTGAAGGTTTTTGATTTGATTTGAGGAAGACCCTTTGTTTAAAGGGCCATTGTATTTATTTTGAATTAAATGAGAAATGTGCACCATTTGAGGGAATTTTTATGCCTTACTCTGATATATGAGTTGTTTCTGCTGCAACATTATTTGGGGGTAGAAAAGGGTGTTACACCCTTCGTGCATTACACAAGAGATTCATGCATTATCCAAGTGTTTATGCTATTTATGAATCATTTTGCATAAAGGTTCCATTGCCATTTTGATAAAGCCACTTTAAACTTCAAATCAATTCTCTTTGAGCCTCCTACTTTTCTCTTCTGCAGAAAACAATCCCTCAAATCCTTCTAACCATTCTAGATAGCATGTACTTCACCTTGGAATAACCATTTTTCATGGAACCATCAAGTTGGTTTCCAACCAAACCAAAACCACACAACTTGAATTCTGATCAACCATCAATCTCTCCACTTCTCCTATAAATAGAGACATCCTCCAAGCCTCAAAGGGAGGAAAAACACAACAAAAACACAAGAAAATTCTGAGCAAACACCCTACACACCATAACTTGCACAAGAACACCATTGTAGCAAACTGTCTTTACCTCAAAATCCCAACTTCCATTTCTGTTGATTTTTCTCTCAACCAACCATCCAAACATCTTCTAAACATCCATAAGAGGTTGTCTAAACACTTAAATAACTTCTGTAATAACCATATCATAATCCTCCAAACCTCACTTCCTCCATTTGCAAGAAGAACCGTGTGAAGGATTACAAGAAGTTGCAGAACAAGCCAAGTATTTAAACTCTCTCCTTAGGGTTCAAGAAGGCTAAGGGGATCATCATCGTGCTTTTGGAAAACTTGAGAAGAGGCATTGGACCTTGCTCAAATAGGTAAGGTTCTTACACTTTGAAACTCCCTATTTATGCATCATTATTGATTGATTCCTAAAGCAAAAAAGTAGACATTGGTGTGTTAAGAATGACCCTCATACTATTTGCGATCTATCATACTTGTATGTGAAGTTTGTGATGTTTTAAATTTTAGGTCTAGGTCTGGGTGTATGCTTTGTGTGCTTTATCCTTTGAGTTCCAGCTTGTATAAATGATACCATGAAATTCCTTGTTGAAAACTGAGTAATTTTGGTTCTTACATTTTTAAATTTCATCAAGAAATGAGTGAGATATGATGAGTGAAAGTTACCTTTAAATCTGCCTGAAGGAACTTTTGGTCATTTTTGCACTGAACATCCACAAGTGGAAGTTACCTTTAAATCTGTCTGAAGGAACTTTTGGTCATATTAACACTGAACATCCACTAGTGAAAGTTACCTTTAAATCTGTCTGAAGGAACTTTTGGTCATTTTTGCACTGAACATGCACCAGTGGAAGTTACCTTTAAATTTGTCTGAAGGAACTTTTGTTCAATATTTGCATCATTTATCATCTTCATCATTTATGTATTGCTATCAAGTTTGAATATTTTTGTCTTGTATGTTGATATCATGTTTGAATATCACTTTGATTTGCTTTGATGTCATGCTTGAACATCTTTATCATTTATGTATTGATATCATGTTTGAATATCTTTGTCTTGTATGTTTATCATGTTCAAGCCTTTGTGTTGTTTTAACCTTTGAATATGATCACCATGAACCTTAACATGTACCTTGGTTGTTGCCTTGATGTTTTGAACCATGTTTTCAATGTCATCTATGTTTAAGTAATGTTTTGACTTATACATGTTTTGTTTGAGTACTTTAATTGTATTCATGATTAAGTGGTGTTAGTAAATCCTAATCCATGCTTGTTTGAACTTTAAATTGTATTCATGATTAAGTGATGCTTTGACTTATCCATGATAATTTGAACTTGTAACCTTTATCCATGTTTAAGTAATGCTTTGACTTATACATGCCTTGTTTGAATCTTTGAATGTGTACATGGTTAAGTAATGCTTTGACTTATTCATGTCTTGTTGAACTTTTACCTTGAGTCCATGTTTAAGTAATGCTTTGACTTATTCATGTCTTGTGCACATTCTCCATGTTTAAATAATGCTTTGACTTATACATGCTTGTTTGGATGTTACCTTTATCATTTGCAACTGGTATCATACTTGTTCATCTCATCCATGTTCACCCATTTGTTCATGTATACTTTGAACTTTATCCCAAGTGATGTTAACTTACTAGCCTTCATCCTTCTTTATTCTCTTTTTTTTTTCAAATCCAAAAGAAAGGTATTCTTGTTGACTTTAAGTCATAGGTAGCTTAGCCTTACCTCAATTCCCCTCTTGACCTTGTTGGAGTCATCAACCCTTTTCATCCTAGCTTTTTGTTAGAGTTTTGTAAACCCTATGTGAGTGTCATTGCTATGGACACTTACCTTCCCTTTTGGACCTTGCTAGAGTACTTATTCCCTTTCAACTTAGATTTAGGATAGAGTTTGTAGAACTCTATGTAAGTGTCATTGCTATGGACACTTACCTCCCCTCTTTGGAACCTTGATAAATCAAGAGTTCCTCACCCGTAGTTAGGTGAACTACAAATGTTCTGATTCCATCCTTGTAAGGATATGTAGGCACAAGACCGCGAAGTTTTGGCGAGCATACTTAGTAATAAACCCTTAGTTTCCTATCTTCACCAATAAAACCCCAAACACAAGACATTTTAAAGCAAATAGCAAACAATAACATAAATACATTCAAGAGGTTCCTATAGAGTACTATAGATACTTACGGTGCTAATATATTTTGAAATTCTGGTATCAGATATGTGATATCGAGTGAGATGTCACAACATCAATATCTGCTATATGAACAAGACAATAAAAGTAACAGCACTTAAAAGCAATAAATAAACACAAAGAATTGTTCACCCAGTTCGGTCTAACAACCTACGTCTGGGGGCTACCAAGCCAGGGAGGAAATTCACTATCAGTAGTATTAATTCATAGACTCTACAATCAACATACAAGTTGATAATCTATTCACTTAATCACTACCCAATGACACTTCTACCTAAGACACTCTTGGATATGAGACACCTCTCGCTCCCCCTCAATCACAACAGTGATAACAACATACAATAAAGAAAGTAGAAGACACACTTCAGCGACAATACCTTGATCTTGCTTAAAAGCTTAAATCAAGAACAAACACTCGTGGTTAAAAGCTTAGAGTGGACAACATACAACTCAACTAAATCAGTCCAATTCAAACATCAAAATAGATGAATAAATGGCTCACAATACACAGACAAAAACACAAACCCTAATACTTGACACTCAGTACACAATCTCTTGTCTTCGCCACTTCCAAGTAGGGTTGAGACTTCTTTTAAAAAGGAACAGATTCTTGGGACTGGGCACTAATAATTCTCAGAATTAATTCTCAATTAAAACTGATAAAACTCCAAATCTTTTTGCCCTAAATTAGTAACAAAATATACTCCACAAAGTAATAGAAATTGATTGTATCAGAATAAATCTTCTCTAATAAATTCGCCTGCAATCTCTCACACAAAATCTCCCAAGATATATCAAATAACGCGCAGCACATAAAACCACAGAACTGGAAGTTCTGTCAAAAGATGTTAAGACATCCGCCTTGACATCATACGCCACAATCCTGCAACACATGTTAGAGCCACATGTCTTGACATCAAGCATGACATCTTGATGTTACACCTTGTTTTACCAAAATTGCAGCCAATAACAGAACTAACACATTTCCTTAGTATAACCAACCCCCGAACCTTAGATCTCTTAGCTCTGTTGTTACATTGCGCACTTAGGGTTTTATACGATCTTTTCCCTTTCCCTTGGATAAAATAAAGTTCGGTGGTGAATTTTCAAGATTTGTGATTCAAGTTAATTCAATAGCTTGATATCCGATTCTCACTGCAATAGTAGGCCTACGAAATTGATGTTTAGGGAGCATGATGAAACATGGTCAAGGATGAGGAGGCTTGATGTGGCATATAGATGCACCTAGTGTGACAAATTTAGCATAATTCAAGGAAATGCCAAAGAAATGAACATGACCTTAATGCATTGAAAAGAAAGGTAACTTTTCAAATTTGTTTAGTAACATTCTCATTTATTGTGATTGAATTGCAAAATTACTAATTCATACAATTTGTTGCAAATTGATTGTGTGCAGAGGAAAACCCCATGATCTAAGGGTGAAAATGAAAGGGTGTAAAAATATGCTACTGATGTGTCATCAAATACATGTACTAAAGAAACTTGGAATGATCCAGAAATAGATGCGTTGATTGAAGAAATGGTGGCATCCATTGCTTCACCTTTTGAAGATCAACCTTCTCTAGAGCCACAATCTCAAGTCTATAATCCTACACCTGTTGGTGACTATGGAATTCCCAAGCCACTTGAGAAGAAGAAGAAACCACTTGAGAAGAAGAAAAAATTTGAGAAGAAGAAACCTCAATCACCTAACAGGAGTAGTGATAGGTTGAAAATTGTTTGGAGGTCAAAAAAACAATGTTGATAAAGGATCAAGTTTAGTTGAACCTTTGGAAATTGACAATGCAGTTGAAGAATCTCATGTTCCTACCCATGAAGACCTAAAATTAGGGACTTGTGTGTGCAAAATGAAGTCATGGGATGAAATTTCTAGGCCACTGTCTCAGTAATTTCTACTTTACTATTTTACAATATAATGCCCATTTTGGAACATCTTTGTAACGCACAGTATGTGCTCGTTTTGGTGTAACCTATCTTTGTAATGCTTAATATATTGTTAATAATTTACTAGTTACAACTATAGAATATAGAAAAACTATGTTATGCTAAATAGTTTATTGTCATGGAACTTGCCTGCTATGGAACAAACATGATGGAACATAATGCCACAATCTTGGCTTTCATTTCCTGTCATTATTTTACTATCATGGAACATACATGCTATGTCCAAATTTTGTCCAATTTATGTCCAAATAATGGCCAACTTAAAATACTGCACAATTTTGCAACATTACTGTCAAATTTATGTACAACTTTTGTTACAAACATGATATTTGGAAGAGATAATCAAACTGAAATAAATTTGAACCAAAACCAGTTTCAACCAGAAAAACATAATGCCATAATCTTGGTTTTCATTCATTCAAGGATCAAATGACAATTCATATCAACAAACTTTTGTTACACTTACATTGTTACATCAGTTTCTATTACATGCTCCTAAAACTAAAAGAAAATAAACCAAAGATCAAATAAATACTACTATGTGAAACTTCATCTTCTTCCTTATGCTCTCAACATTTTTCTTCATCTCTTCCATCTCTTTTGAACACAATTGAGTTCCAAACTCTTTTACGAATTCTTTCCCAAAACCCTTCCCAAATTTCCTCAAGTTTTGTTTCATCATGTCACACCTATTTCATCCATAATCATTTTTTTGGAGTTGATTCTCTTTCATTTAGACCAAAAAATTCATCATTCCAATGGAATATTTCACAGTTTTTTACTTTACTCCAATACTTACACTTCCAATATTCTTTCCCTAGATTTCCACTAGACTTTGAAACAAATATCTTCATAGAAAGATTATGTTCAAACTTGAGAGTGATTCTTCTATTTGAAGACATGATTGTCTTGGAACTTCCTGACATTTTCATTTTCAAAGGTGGAATGGCGCGAGGAAGGTTGGACTTTGAATTTTCTACAACAATGGCAGACGAAAACGAAGAAGAAGGACAAAGGAGGCGGATACGATGAATAAGAAGGAAAAAGTTATTCAGAAATTAGGGGTTTTAATTTTAATTGGGTTAAATTATTAAAATTGGGTTAATCAGTTTCGTTTAGGGTTATTTTGGTCATTTACATGGGGTTAAATTGCCACCTGTTTTAAATATAAAGGGAAAAATGCAAAAATATTACTGTATTTCATTGTCACATTAGATTTTTTGATGACTGGATTTAATGAGGGGATAAACCAGGGGAATATTCAAAATCTAGGGAGGAAATTCAATTTTTTTTCAAGGTTTTTTCAATTTTCGCCCAAATAATAGAGGAAAAATAGATATCAACCCAAACAAGTAATATCGTTTTTACAAGTTTTATTTTGATAAATGAAAAGTAGACTCAATTAGGAGAGGATTTTTAATGAGATATGAGCATGATATTTTAGTTGGAATTACACTACATAAATACTGCAGAATTTTGTTATGCGAGCCTTAGGTCTGCGAGCCAATTGAAGTGTTTGGGAGACTATATGTGTCTGAGGCATTTTGTAGTAGTTTTGCTTAATTAATAAATGAGTATATTATGTTAAAATATATTGATTAATTAAAACTACAAAAATTATGTTACTAATAAGTATATTACATGCACACTCTGAATATACTAACTTAGTAAATCATCACCTTAACTTTTTATATATTAGTTCTTAATCTATCAGTTATCACGGTTACATTGATTTCATAAAACAACAAAGCATAGGGACGGAGCCACATTCAATAGAAATGGAAAGGGGACTGGTGCCCCCACTTGATTTTGAGTTTTGTTATAGTATTATTATATATTTTTTATACCATTTGTTTAATAATATTTAATAATTTAAGAATTTAATTGGTATGTATTGACAGCGTAAAATAATTTTACACTATCATTCAATAAGAATATATTAATCTGTCATGTCATACAATTAACTTAAAATTTATATAGTATGATGTGGTGAGATATATGAGGGTGATTGGTTGACAGTGTACAATAATTTTACACTGTCAATGCAGACCAATTAAATTCATAATTTAATATTTGTTTTAGGAACAATTTTAATTATTTTTCCTACTAAATTAAAGTTAAATAAAAACATTAGTAAAACTATTTTATATTCAATGATATATTTATTTTAAAAATTAATTTTTATTTTATTTAAGAAAATTATGACAAATAAAATAGTTTTTTAATAATAATTTTATGAAGAATCAAATATATAAAAATATAAGATATGAAATATTAAATAAATATTTTTCACAAACATAAAAATACATTATTTTAATAGTATCAAAACTAAATTAACATACAACAATTTAATTAAAATGTATTTGCCCCCACTTATTAAAAGTTCAAGCTCTATCCCTGATTTCGAGCCTTCATATTGACCCCGACCGACCTTGTTGAGGGGGTATAATAATCCTTCTAGAATATTCTTAACTCACGAAAATTCTCCTCTTGATGATAACAAAGATCTCAATTAGAAGTGCATTCAACGACTCTCCGCGATTTACTCTTAACAAATAGCAAGTTTTTTATACACACACACCACTACTACAAAACGCACAAACAACAACGCGCAAGTCACCACGGTTCTTCCAAAACCCGTTGTGATATCTCTAAACTCAGGCGCTTACTTTATATTATATTTTTTAATTAAAAATTTATAGGGTATAATAACGGTTGTAAGTACAACCAATATGATAGAATTAATCTTTCATGGGTTTGAACCTCAGGAGTGACAAAAATGTTTTTCATTTAAGGTTAAGGCGCTCCTTTCATTTTTATTTATTTTTAAATAAGAGATATAACTACGGTTATTGTGAATAACCGTCGTGATATTGTTTGCTATTATTTTAAAATATAAAATTAATTACGGTTGTATTTTTAAACCGTAACGAAAAGTGATAGTTTTTAATTTATAAACGAAACTATCTGTGACCCACTTCATAACTGCCGTTTCTCTCTAAAGAAAACCCTAACACAACTCTTCTCTCATGAATCTTAACCAATACTGTTACAAGAGAATGGAGAAAAGAAGCTTAAAAGATATCTGACGAGAGCAACGTCCGACGCAAACTCCTACGACGGCGAGGATGGTATGTTCTCCTGCTCTCATCTTTCTAGGATTATTGTTTTAAGGTTTGGTTTGATTTTAGGGTTAAGTTTGATTTTTGTTGTGTTTCCTTGTAGATACATGGTGATGATGGTGATAGCAAGCGTATGGTGGTACAAGCGTATACTATGGTGAAGTTTCATATGGTTTTTGTAGCCATGAAGAAAAATATAAGAAGTATGAAGTTATTGTATAAACTTCATCCACCTTATATTTCTTCTTCATGGCTTCACAAACTAGATGAACTTGATATATCTTGATTTGTTACAGTTCCACGATTATTTCCAAAATGAGGTGCGTTATTGACTAAATGTATCTTTATTTGTTACAATCCTACTTGGGATTTTGTTGCTTAAATAATATATGTTTTTTTTATTGTGTTTCATGTTGTATTGCTGTATGTTGTTGTTGTTGACAAATGTTCTCAAAACAAGAACAAAACATTGCTAGTTCACAAGATAGAGGTTTCTTGTGACTTAGCAACGTTTTGATCTTGTTTTGAGAACATTTGTCAACAACAACAACATATGTTTTTTTTATTGTGTTTCATGTTGTTTTGCTGTATGTTGTTGTTGTTGACAAATGTTCTCAAAACAAGAACAAAACATTTCTAGTTCACAAGATAGAGGTTTCTTGTGACTTAGCAATGTTTTGTTCTTGTATTTCTTATACTGGTTGACAAGTTTAGTTTATTATATACTATGTATATTGTTTGTTTTACTTACCTTTTAATGAAAATGCAATCATTTATATTGACATAGAAACTTATATTCTGAAAATTAAGATTTGTTTGAAAACCAACCTATATCAATAAAAATTTTTCGAATCGCATCCGTTTCATTCAGCACATTTTATGTTCCTTAACACATAATATATGGTTTAGTGCTCTGTTTGCTTCAATTCATCGATATAATTTACAATCGCGTTGATAAGCGACGATGATGTGGTAAACTATAATAAAAGATATCGATGAATTGAAAGAATCAGACCATTGAATCATATATTATGTGTTAAAGAACATAAAATGTGCTGAATGAGACGAATTCAATTCAAAAAAAATTGATGTGTTAAAGTTGATTTTCAAGAATAGTTTAATTTTCAGATTATATATTTCTTTGCCAATTTAAATGGTTATATTTCTTTAAATAGGTGTATGGTAAACCAAGCAATATACATTTTTATATAATAAACTATGTGTACTTTCCACGACGGTTGTCTAGGTTAACCGTCATCTAATTAATTTATTACGTTATCTATCACAACGGTTGTTAAGAATAACCGTTGTGATATAACGCGTGCTTTCCAGAATACCACAACGGTCCCAGGGCCGTGATTAAAAGTAGCACATTTACCACAACACTCTACATAACAACGCCTTGATCCGTGTTATTATATATATATATATATATATATATTTCAACCGTTTTTAAAGTGGTTTTACGTAGTAGGGCACACACACACACACACACTCAAAGACCAACAGAGAGAGAGAGAGAGAGAGAGAGAGAGAGAGAGAGAGAGAGAGAGTGTGCCAAATTGAGGTAACAAGTTTCAAACACAATTTGAATTCACTCTTCTTCCTCATAAACTGAATTGAGCGTTGGAGTGCTTACCTTCAAGATCCCCTTCCCACCACCGCACCGAAAGCTTGGATCCACCATCACTTTCGATCATCACTATATTTTTTGCTCCAAAACAGAATAGTGGCATCGTCTGTGGTAATCGACTTTTGATTCCGACGATTTCCATGATTTCACGTTCGCTCTCTAATTCATCAGTTCGTAACCTCCTCAAGTAAATAAATCAAGAGCATTCAACATCAAACACAAAGATCAATCACGTTCGATCCAATTAAGAATAATTTCAACTATGATTCTACAAAATCCAGATCTTTAGTTCCAACGATTCCAAGTGATGGTTGGATCCAAAACCACCTGAACCGCTACTATGCTTGAAGCCGTCGTTGCTGCTCCGGCAACGATCAATTAACCAACTTCACATCCTCCGCAAGATAACAATAATTATGGAAAAAAGGTTCCACTACACCCAAATCTGGTCCAAGCTCTTCAGATAGCCGGATCTGTCCAGGCTCCTCCAATTAGACATTTAGTTCCACCTCCAATTGGACCACATGTTCATGTTTTGTTCTTCATGATCATGTAATAGTTTGTTATTTTGATCCGAAATAAATGAAAAAAGGTGTTTGTGTGTGTGTGTGTTGTGTTAGCATATATATATATATATATATATATATATATATATAGAGAGAGAGAGAGAGAGAGAGGATTGCTAAATGAGACAAAGCGCTAACTCCCATCATTTTGTTAGCTTGTGATCTCAACCCTCTGAGGGTCACGTGGCACCCCTAGGAGCATTAGAAATGTTTTCTAAAGGACTTCTGAATAGGAGTCCCCACGCTAATACCATGAGCGCCCTTATTAATCATTACATGATCATGATCTTGTGGCCACGACTTGAGTCAATCCAGTTGACTTAAGGTCTTGGGACTTCCATGTTGGACTTAGTAATTTTTTTGCTTAATCTCATGCCAGTTACTTCCTCATACCCCTTGATGGTGTGAGGGAAATGGGAGATAAACCTCGCCTCTGAGCCCATGCACCCAATTGGGAGCGCCACCCTTCTGTTTGGATTATGAACCCCCTTTTTTCACTCTTATTCTTATGTTCTCTATTTTTATCCCTCCTTTTGGACCTCAAGCCCATTAATCTTTTTACTTTGTCACCCCCATAATTGTAAGATTGTACCTCTCTCCCTTTTGTCTTGCATGTTTTTATTATTATTATTTTTTATTTTTTGTCTTTCTATTTTATTTTTATTTTGTTGTTATTGGATAGTAATTGGTAATATTAAATAATAAAAATAAAATGACCATTTAAATCAATTTTTCTAGAATCAAAGAAAAATACTCAATCAAGATCATGTTTTTTTAAATCAATTACAAACCAAATAATTTCTCACAAATAAATTATCAAGTCCTTTTTTCTTAAATAGGTCAATTCATAAAAAAAATATTTAATTTGAATTAAATTTTTTTCGTAATTAAATCGGATGAAAAATGACTAGTTGGATGTATATCCCTTTTTTTCCCGAGCACTTGGATACCTGCTGTATAGCTTGCCTTTCAAGTATTTATTATCTTTAAAAGACTTTAATTCGATTAAATCTTTTCCACAATAAATTGGATGAAAAATGACTAGTTGGATGTATATCCCTCTTTTTCCTGAGTATTTGGATACCTGCTATATAGCTTGCCTTTAGAATACTCGTATTCCACAAAAAAAAAACTCAATCAATCAAACTCATTTTTTCCCAAGTGCAATCAAATCTCAAAACTTTTCATAAACGAAAGATGCTTAATCCATTCTGAAACGATGCAAACAACGCTCCGTTCCTACCACGTGCGAGTAGTAAGAACGTTTTTCGCTCGAATACGATGAGAACATAAATCTGTGAGAAACCGGATTATGTTGTCCATTCTGACGCGATGCAAATGTTCACTTCTCCATGTTTGGGTAGTAAGCAATGTTTTGTGCTCGAATGCAACTAAATACCTTTCGCTAAAACCGACCAACCAATAAACATTTGCTACCCACAACTACGTAGCTTTGAATTCTTCATCGCACCCGAGGATTCGTAGGAGCAAGACTCGCAATCTTGTCAAGCACCCTCATAAAAAATTTATTTTTAATTTTTCTCTTTTCATATTTTTAATAATAAGAAAAAATTACAATCACATCACGCTAACATTTATTCGCAAAATTAATTAAACGGTTCTCATTGAGTACAACGAATGTGCAGGGTGCAAATACCTTCCCCGTGCATAACTGATTATCGAAACCGAATTCGGTTGCGACAACTATATTTTCATTCTTTTAGGGTTTTATCGACGTTTTTCTTTTAAAAAATAAACTCCGGTGACGACTCTGTTGTATTTCAAGCGTTCGTACGCACGGGTATTTTTCGCACCGCAACACCATTAAGCAAGGAGTCTCCACACAAAGGACGAGATCACTATAGTTTAGACTTTTGGGACGACCTCATATACTCTTATATTGATAATCCTCCCTTTGTGGCTGATAGCAAGAATTTTGGGGACAAATGTTTCAGGTTGCCACGACTCACAAGACCAGCCCAATCCATATTGACACATCTTCTTCAAGAATTCGGCGTACTACCGCATAAGTGGACCTACCTCACACATCAGTGCATATGAGCACACTTCCCTTAACTATGAACCACTGAATCATCATCCAACGACCATCAACGTTTCACACCATATAACCCCAAGATAATCATAATGGTCTTTCCTATATAAGGGTGACTCTAAACCACACTCAAATACAATTTATTATACACTTGAAAATTTCCACCTTATTTTTTTATTGACTTACTTAAATGCAGGGTGCTAATATTTTTCTGTACCTTCTCCGATGAACCATCTCAACAACACCGAAAACACTCCGGTGAACCATCCATATCTGAACTAGTCATCTTCTGTTTCATTATGGAACAAGTGTTAAAGTCTATTGTAATCATAGACATAAGATTTTTCAAAGGATATTGCTAGGGGTGAGAATAAAATACACATTTATCTCAAATTTTTTCCTTTTCAAACAGCATTAAGGTAATAAACCACGTTACTATATATATCAATTAAAATAAAATAACAACCATGATTACAGAAAATATTTTATAATATTAAAATATTTAATTTAAATTTTTGTCTTAGATTTCAAGATGCGTTTCGTAATCATAGATATAAGATTTTTCAAAAGATCTTGCTAGGGGTGAGAATTAAATACACATTTATCTCAAATTTTGTCCTTTTCAAACACCATTAAGGTAATAAACCACATTACTATATATATCAATTAAAATAAAATAACAACCATGATTACAGAAAATATTACTATTTTAATGATTAGACTATACTTAGTGCATTTGAAAGGATTAGTCAAAAACTGATATCCTCATACTGCACATATCCTCGAAAATGGTACTACACGCGATGGTGACTCCATTGATGCTTCATTTACATCTAACAGCGCCTGCAGTAGCTGGTGTTTCAGTCAGTATCATATTGGTGCTCAAGTTGTTGTTGGGTTTCAGATTCTTCAAAGATGAAGCACTTTACCAATCGAGGCTGTTTCTTTTTCGATTAGGTCAAATAGCTTTCAATAGTGAACCTCAAGCTTCCATCATAGCAAGAATGGAACGTGCTTTAAGATTAATCTTTCCAACATATGCTGTTGTCACCACTTATAATTCAACTTCTTCACAATCAGATCATGAGTTGCAAAATGAACAGGAGGAAATGTTCCACTCGCTTTCAATACTTGCACTTTGATCATGTCATATTCATTCACTTTGCTTACTAAAAGGTATCAGGAAAAAAAAACTTATGTATTTGAAATAAAACTTATGTGTGAGTATCAGTTTGTACTTTATTTACCTTATTTCAATGTTATTCAATGATAATTGAATTTGATGTTTATTAGATCTTATCTTATCTACATGTGTTTTTTATTTTATGTTTATTAGATCTTAACAACGTTTACAACACAAGTTTTTTTTTTTTACTTGTAGTTTTTGAATTAGGTATGTTGTATCTTATTGCATATTCTCTACGCGCAGATATTACAACTTTCTATATTGAGTTTAAAATATGATGAGTTGATTTAACTCCTATATGTTTATTTTCTTCACATTGGTGAGTGGATGTGGTGTAAAGAACATGTAAAAGTGTATGAGATCTAAATAATGCCCCAACAAGGCGTTTTGTTTGAGTAAAGAGGCCATGTCAATGGTTGGTGTTGAATGACTTAAAAATTAGAACATAGGCAACCTACAAGACTAATCTCATGATTACATGTATATCTTTGTACGTATGGTTTGAAAATTATTGAGTGGCTCAATTTGACGATTCTAGGTATGGCATAAAGTGAGTATAAAAATAAAGTGTTATACTTTTACAGTTAGTTAATTTAATAAAAATTAAGTAAATTTGAGGGTTAATTAGTGTAATTTTGTAATTGTTTCATATTTTTAACTCGTTTATGTATGGTAATATTTCATTTCAGTTTTCTTTTAGATGTAATTTGAATTGCATTTAAGTTTCATTTCACTTAGGAGTTGATACAAAAACCCAATGTGAGTTTGGTTGTAACAGAATTTTTTAGAGTAATTATTTTTCTGTTTGAAAAGTTAGTTATAATTTTTCTCTCGTCTCTCTCTTCCATCTTCATCTCCTTCTTTTTTGTACTCCAACAATTGATATCTACAGCTCCGGTTCGGATCCACGGAAAACACCCAAAATTGATGAGACTTGTGTGATTGATTTCGTTTCTTGAATTTCGTTGAATTTACGATCGGAATCGGAACATAATCGCATTTCTTGATTCTGAGGGATTGGGAAACACGAGTGTTTGGTGAGATCTGAGTGAATTATTGCACAAGATTGAAAATGAATGGTGGAAACGGTAGCTTGAATACAAAGCTTCCAGACTTTGATGGAAAGAATTGGAATCAGTAGATGATTCAGATGCATGTGTTGTTTGGCGCTCAAGATGTTCTTGATCTCGTCAATGACAGTTATACAGCGGTTGCAGCGGATGCAACTGGAGCACGAAGGAACACATATAGAGAGATGATGAAGAAGGATCATAAAGCGCTGTTCTACATCCATCAATGTGTGAATGTGAATGTGTTTGAGAAGGTCGTGGAGTCGACGACGGCGAAGGCTACGTGCGACACACGTGTATGATGCTACGGTGGTGATGCCTCAGTGAAGAAGGTGAAGCTTTAGTATCTACGTAAGCAGTATGAGAATCTCAATATGAAGAACAATGACAATGTGCCTAATTACATCTCTAGAGTGATTTTGATCACAAATGAGATGAAATCTTGTGGAGAGACTTTCTCTAAACAAGTAATCATCGAAAAGGTACTAAGATCATTTACTCCTCAGTTTGATTACATTGTTGTAGCAATTGAACATTCTAAGGATCTGAGCACCATGAGAATTGAAGAGTTACAAAGCAGTCTAAAGGCATAAGAGTTGCATCTGACTGAGAGAACCTCTGAAAGAGAGGTAGAGCGGGCTCTGAAGGCGTCTTCTAGTAAGAAGAATTAGAAGCAGTCTTGGTTAGAGACCAAGAAGAGGCATGGTGGTTATTAGAAGTCAGAAGCCTCCAACTCTGATGAGAAGAAACATCATAAGGGAAATGAGAAGTATGAACAGAAGAAGGTTCAATGTTACTGGTGCAAGAAGTCTGGTCACTTTGCAGCTGACTATTGGTCAAACAAGGAAAAGAAATCAGAAGAAGCAAACATAGTCAGAGAAGAGTCTGATCATGAATCTTTGCTATTGATGGCTTCTGAATCTGATGGTGAATATTTGGTAGATCGGTGGTATATGGACATTGACTGCTCAAACCACCTAACTGGAAACAAATAGTGACTGATAGATTTTGACTCTAGAAAGAGGACAAAGATCATATCTGTTGATGATAAGTATCTGAATGTTAAAGGAATGGGAAATGTCAAGGTTAAAGTGAAGAATGGAAAAAGTGTTCTAATCAAAGATCTTTGGTATGTTCTTGGAATGAAGAGCAATCTGATGAGTGTAGGTCAGTTAATTGATAAAGGCTTCTCAGTTTCCATGAAAGACAATCTCTTGAAGTTGTATGATTATGATCAAAAGCTGATTATGCAGTTTGAACAAGGAAACAATAGGACATTCAAGGTGAATGTGGAAACAACAACAGAGAGTTGTAGCACAAGAGATTGGGGCATCTGAACTTCAGAGCAACATAACATTCAAGGTGAATGTGGAAACAACTAAAACTAAATGCCTTAGTGCAGAAGGTACTGAAGGTGACAGTTAGTTGTGGCACAAGAGATTGGGGCATTTGAACTTCAGAAGCTTAGGGCATGTGAGTTCTAAGAAGCTGGTACATGGCATGAAACAAGATTGTGAAGCCTGAGAAGTTATGTGAGATATGCATGAAAGGAAAGCAACCAAATTTCCATTTGCATCAGAAGTAGCCCCAATAGCAAAACATGTTTTGGGAGTACTGCTGTAGCGAGTGATTTTTTTCGGTGACGCGACCACCTTATCGCTGGGTTTTCCTCTCCGCAATGGTAGGAGGGGGTGCTACTTTCTGATTTCTTATTTATCCCGTGAAGCTGGAAGGGAAAGGGAAGCTATCTAAAACTAACCTTGCACGCGATTGTTCAACTTAACAAACGCTTAAAAGAGATTGGGGAGTTTGGGGTCAGGTTATACAATGGGTAGTTATCAATTACCCATCCTATATGTGGTTATCCACAAGATATCAGCTTTAGGTTTCGCTTCGTAATTGATAGTGTTTATCCGTTAATGGGTTGGGAAAGTTTCTTGGGAAATGTGATAGAGTGAGATTGAGTTTTTGTTGATGTTTTTGGTAAGGTAATGGACCTAAGGATTGATTGGTATGAAGGTACTGGACCTAGGGTTTTTTATTAGTATGCTCGCTAAGATTTCGCAATCTTATGCCTACGTATTCCCGTTTAAACGAAACAGGGAAATCAGAGCAATCATAGTTCCTCCTATTCTAAGGGAGGAAAAAGATAATGTTTTGGTGTCTTGTTCGAAGCCCAAGATTGAAGCTAAAAGGTTTGACTGAGAGAGAATTTGTCATCTCTAAAGAGGGATTGTTGATTTTTGCGTGCCTTGATCAAAGCCCAAGGTTGAAGCTAAGAGGTTGATTGACTCCACTGGGGAAATCCTTACCCATAACCTAAGAGGAGGCTGGATAAAACCAACTCAACAAGAGAGGGTATATATTGGTGTCTTGTACAAAGCCCAAGATTGAGGCAAAAAAAGAGACTGACTCTTTGGAGATATCATTATACAAAGCCTAAGAGGAGGCTGAAAGGTTTTGACTTCGTCGGGGAAAATCATTGTACAAAGCCCAAGAGGAGACTGAAAAGAAGACTGACTTAGTGGGAAAGAATCTTTATCTGTCTTGTACAAATCCCAATATTGAGGCTTAAATGGAGACTTTACTGACTCGGCTGAGGATATTTTAGGTATCTCGTACAAAGCCTAAGATAGAGGCTGAACTGAGTTTGACTCTACAGGAGAGTATTATCCGTCTTGTACAAAGCCCAAGATTGAGGCTGAAACGAGTTTGACTCTACTTGGGAAATCATTCCTCGAAGCCTAAAATAAGGCTGGGAGGAATTGACTCTGCTGGGGAAGTTATTTGTCCCGAGCTTAAGAGAAGGTTATGATGATTTATGTCTTGTACAAAGCCTAAGATTGAGGCTAAAAGGGTTTGACTCAACAAGAGAGTGCTTTTATCTGTCCTGTACAAATCCCAGGATTGTGGCTGAACAAGCTGGAGAAATCATTAAAGCCTAAGAGGAGGCTAACTTGTGCTAGGGGAAATCTTTTTACCAAGCCAAAGGGAGGCTGGAAAAGATTGACTCAACAAGAGAGTATTTTTATCTATCTTGTACAAAGCCCAAGATTGAGGCTAAAAGGGTTGACTCAAAAAGAGAGTCTGGAACGTGATTGACTCAACAAGAGAGTCTGAAAAGTGGTTGACTCAACAAGAGAGTCTGAAAAGATGATTGACTCAACAAGAGAGTCTGAAAAGTGGTTGACTCAACAAGAGAGTCTGAAAAGGTGATTGACTCAACAAGAGAGTCTGAAAAGGTTAGCTCCGCTGGGGAGAATCATTGTACAAAGCCCAAGAGGAGGCTGACTGTGCTGAGGAAGGATCTTTATACAAATCCTAAGAGGAGGCTATCTTCTGCCGGGGGTTATTGAGATCCCGAGGCAGGTCTAAAAAATGGGGAATCAACTTTTACTGGGGGTTACAGAAGAGTTGAGATATCAGATGCCTTGAGGTTCTAATTTGGGATAGTGTTATGATGATGATAAACTAACCTTGGCTTGGGGATTTTTAGGAGAGAGACTGGGTTTTAACTTTGCTGGAGATTGATCCAGAATCTGGGGTTTCTCCTATATTCGTAGGGAACTTGAGAATGTCTTTGAGACTCAAGAGGGGATTTTGACTGTCCAAGTCTATTGGTGTGGAAGAGTTTTATCTTTTGTATGATGCCCAAGAGGAGGCCGACTCTTTTAAGGGATGAGTATCAACCCTAAAATTGGTCTGAGGGTTTTGACTCTGGAAAGACTGCTCTAACAAAGGATGACTAAGTTCTGTCTTATACCTTTAAGAGGTCGCCAGGGTCCTTGGATTAAGCCCAAGAGAAGGCATGAGAACTTCTAAGAAGCCGGAGGGTCCTTGTACAAAGCCCAAGAGGAGGCGGGGATGCTTTTAGGAAGCCTGTGGGTCCCAAACCAAGAAAAGTTCAAGAAATTCTATTCACCGAGAATAGATCATTTAGTGAAAGTTCTGAGGTTTGAAGAAACTCAAGAGATGCTATTCACCGAGAATAGATCAACTTCGGGGAGTAGAATTTCTTCGACAATTTCTAGGGGTGACAGTCTGAGAAAAGGTTCACGAGGAATACTACCTTTCTCTTTGTTCCATATTGTTTAAGCCCAAGAGAAGGCAAGACTGTATCTGGAAATCCTATGGGGATCTAGTTTTGACTGTATTTAAAGAGTGACCAACATGGCTTTACCTAGTTCTAGACCTAGTTGTTGGGAAAAACTCTAAATAACTATACTAGTATATATATAGTTGATATATGACAAGTATTTAAAAGGGTATGAAAGAAGACTAAGCATGCGCAGCTTCCCATAATACAGTTATATATATTTGACATGTTTTTAAAAGAATGAAAAAAGACTCACAATGTGCAGTTTCCCACAATACAGATATATATATTAAAGCAGATAAATGAAAGCGGATAAAACTTACAGGTGAGTAAGCTTCCATGCTGTATTGTTAGTTGTTCAAAGAAATTAAAGAAAGTTTTGATAACAACTGTATATTTGAACCTAAATCAAAAGGGAAGTGGTTTTGATAAGATTGTACTGGGACTTATGCAATGACTGAGGCCCAAAAGGTTTTCTGTACAAAGGTATGGGTCTTACAACTCAAGGAGAGGCCCAAAGATTATTTAAAGAAAAGAAATGGGACTTACAACACGAGGGTAGACCCAAGTGATTTGATTTTGAAATGGCGATCGCGCCGGGAATTTTTTATCGTGTCGGGACTTATACAATATCTGAGGCCCAAAAAAGTTTTTGTACAACAAGGGTTGGGTCTTACACTCTATTAGAGGTCCATGAGTGTTTGAAAAAGATTGATAAGGGTGGAATCAACCAAAACCCTAATTTTGTTTAAAAATGGAATTAATTTTGTTAAAAAATTAATAAAAATTATTGAAAAATTAATAAAAATTATTGAGTGGTGATCTTGGATCAATGTTTCTAAAATCATGTTTTTGTCCACAAAATGATTGAAAACCATTTAAGTTTGGAAAATCAAGAGAAAGAAAATTTTCAAAATGTTGAAATACAAATAAAAATGAATTATTTTCAAAAATATCAAATATGTGAAATAAATAATATTTTTGGGGAATTTTTGTAAAATAAATTTTTTTAACATTTTTGTGAATTATTAAAAAAGGAATCAACTCAAAATCATTAAAATTCAGAGAGAAATTAATTTTTGAATCAATTAAATAAAATCACAAAAAATTCAAATATTTGAAAAAGGGCGCCAAGAACATCTTGTTCTTGCCCGCGTGCCCTGTTTTGCCCATATTTGCGTTTTCTCATCAATCTCACTGAATACTTGATGGAATCATACAATCCACATATCAATCTGCTCGTTTTCAACTCACGATCATGTCTATGGTCTTTAATTTCATTTATTTTAAGCATGGAATGAGAAATCAAAACAAAACCTCAAGAACCCTAACTTGTGCATGAAGGCTGAGAAATTTGATACACGGTTCATACAAAGTAATCAATAGAGGGGAAACATTCTATGCATGATTATGAACATTTGGCAAAAGTTTTGTGCTAGGAAATATGCATAAATTATGAGATGACCAAGTTTAGGCTTACTTGAAGGTCGTGGCAGCAAGAGCAATTTGATTTTTGAGTTAGAGGTGTTACAGATGAGCTGTGATGATCTGAACAGCTTCCCTACACCATATGGAGTGTGTTTGAAAGCTTGGATTGATTTGAAATGAACTGGAACAGATTATGGCACCTCAACTGCAAATTTGTTGAAACCTTGAGCAAATGGATGATGATTTCATGAATTTGGTGTTCCAGTTGTTGGTTTAGTGTTTGATCAGCTCACATATGATGTTTATGAGTTGTGTGTGATTGGTTTGGTTGGAAACACATTCTAATTCAAAACTCGATAGTAGCTTGCATTAGAAGGCATTTTTAGAAGTGAGAGTGTGATTTTGAGAAAGGCAAGTGTTATAGGCCTTTGGTGTACTCAAGTTTGTCAAGTTTGTTTTGGCATCAATAGGGAATGGCAACTGCAGCAGGCCTTTGGCCAATGTGGATTAAATGGAATCTCAAGTATCCTCTAGCCATTGACTTGAGGTTATAGCACAGGCCTATAGTTCTTTGATTCAGAGCTTATCCTTGACTCATTCAGTTAGGAATGCATTAGTCCATGCCACCTTGGTGTATCCATTAAATGCATTGCAACAAAATTGGAGTCTTGGCACCTTTTTAGCTCTTTTAGGTTTGGCATGGCTATTGTAGATTTTGGGACTTTGGAGGCTGATAGATCAGTGCTTGTCTCTTGTTTATTCCCCCTTGAGATGTGCAGATGGATAACCATGCTTGTTGTTGCACAATTTGATCAAATCGAGCCCTTATGCACAAATCTGCCTGGCCAAGACAGTTTGCAGCAAGGCATGTTGCAGCTGTCATAACTCCCAGCTCAAGTGGAGTTTCATGGAGTTCTTGAACATTTTGGAAAGCTGATATATCCTATTTCAACACAATGTCACTTTTGTGTTTTCAGCCATTATGATCACTCCATAGCTAAAAATCCATGAGGAATTGGAATGAGATGTAGTTGACACTTTTAAAGTATGCCATGAGAGCTACAAATCCAGCTTTGGACCATCCAAAATGGTTGCTTAGATCTCAACTTATGGTCCTTGGAAGCTGGTACCCTAGCCACTTGGTTCCATAACTTAGAAAAAATTTAAGTTTTTTTATGGTTACCCCTTTTACAAGTTAACTCACTTTTCTTGATTTTTCTTGATGAATGATAATTTCAATCATACATTAACATTATTTTAGGGTCAAGGAACCATAATTGTGAAAAATCTCAAAAAGTCAAACTTGACTTTTTATCGGATGAATTCCAAACTGTGCGATCCTTGGTGAAATCAAGTCCTTGACCTAAATCAAACCTAATGGATGGACTCCATAGGTGATATAGGGTGTATTAAATCATGTCCCAAGGTTTGGGAGCATGTCTTGGTCAAAAGTCAAAGGTATAGTTGACTTTTTTCTCGAAACCCTAATTGTGGTCCTGATGGATTTGAGACTTGTGGATCAAGCTTCTTGGATCAATCCATTGTTGCAAGTGGATCAATGTAGTGTATTAGAGACCCTCAAATCATGTCTTGTGGTATTGGCTCATGTTTTGTCCCAAAAGTTAACTTAGGGGTGAATTAGGTCAAGAAACCCTAATTCCTGATTTTTGGTGAATGCATCCCCTGATGCTAGAGTGACTTGATGATTGGGTCCATGAGGTCCCTTGGAGTATCTTGAGTTATGTTTTGAAGCATTGGCTCACACCCAGAGGAAAATTTCCACCTGGAGGCCTTGGTCGACCAAAACCCTAATTTGGTGACACTGGCGATCTTGAGGCTTAATCCACTTGGAATGTAGCAACTTTGTGCTTGGTTCTTGATGTGGGAGTCCTCTTGATCCTTTATGGGTGTTGGAGAGTTTAGAAAAATTGAAGATCATGTCAATTCTTGATTGATCTTTTGTCTAAGTGCTCTGAGAGGGCTCAAAACCCTAATTCTTGGTTGTGGTGAATGCTCACCCCTCTTTGAGGAGAATAGTGAGGCATGATGATTTATCCATATTGTGATGATGATTTACACAATGATGGGGAATCTTGGTGGTCAAAATTTGGGGTATGACAACTGCATTATGATGTATGTGGACCATTTGAAGTATCTTCACTTGGAGGAAACAAGTAACTAATGTCTTTTGTGGATGAGTTCACAAGGATGACATGAGTATCACTCATTATGTTTAAGCATGAGTTGTTTAGTGAGTTTCAAAAGTTCAAGGTAAAGGCCGAAAAACAAAGTGGTCAGAAGCTGAAAATTCTCAGAACTAATGATGGAGGTGAGTACAATTCTACAGAGTTCAGAAGGTTATGTGAGGAGAATGGAACTGAGCATGAGGTTACTGCTTCATACACTCCCCAACATAATGGTCTTATTGAAAGAAGAAACGAAACTTTTCTTGATATGACAAGGATCATGCTGAAGGAGAAGAAGCTCCCTACACCTTGTGGGGAGAAGCTGTTTCCACTGTAACATATGTGCTCAATAGGTATCCAACCAAGAAGCTGAAGGAAATTATTCCTTTAGAGAAGTGGTCTGGAGATAAGCAAAGTGTGAGCTACTTCAAAGTGTTTGGTTCTGCATGTTACAAACATGTCCCAGATGCTAAGAGAAGGAAGTTAGATGATAAAAGCAGAGTCATATTGCTTGTAGGGTGCCACAATACAGTGCTTATAATCTCTAATGTCCTATCACAAACAAAGTTGAATTCAACAGAGTTGTTATTGTGAAGGAATCAGAAGCATGGGATTGGAGGAGGAATCGAAGGAAAAGAAGAAATCAGAATCTGTTGATCTTTCCAAAGCCAATGATGTGACTTTCAAGCGGAAAAAGAAACATGATGGCATGAAGAGTCATCTTGGACCTAAAAAAGAACAAAACAAATTCAAAATTTTTGGCAGTTCGAAAAGCAGATGTTTTGTATGTGGAAAGCCCAGACACTATGCTCGAGATTGCAGGCATAACAAGTCAAAAAATGAGATTAATGCAGTTCATGCAAATGACGACATAATCGCCACGGTGAGCGAAATAATGGCAATCAAATGCAAAATGCAAGGATGGTGGTATGACACATGAGCTACAGTACATGTCTCTTATGACAAGGTTGCTTTCAAAACCTATTATGAGGCAATTGATGGACAGGAAGTACAAATGGTAAATAAAGTACGATCTAAAGTTGTTGGAACCGGATCCGTCGAACTCAACTTCACTTCTGGAAAGAAAGTCACTCTTGTTAATGTGCTTCATGTCCCCCACATGACTAGGAATCTTGTTAGTGGGGATTTGTTGGGTAAACTGTGAATTAAATCTGTGTATGAATCTGGCAAGCTTATATTGACCTATAATGGTGTATTTATAGGAAAATGATATTTCGATGAGGGAATGATCAAACTTTGTACTACCGATAATATTATTAATGAAATTTCTAATTCTTCTTATATGCTTGAATATATTTCTTTATGGCATTCTAGATTAGCACATATTGGTATTAGTACTATGAAAATACTAATTAAATCTAGATTAATCTCATGCAATAATCATGATTTTGAAAAATGTGAAATATGTGTCAAATCAAAGATGATCAAGAAAACTTTCAAAAGTGTTGAAAGAAAATAAAATTTGCTTGATCTTGTGCACTCTGATTTATGTGAATTTAATGGCATGTTAACCCGTGGGGGAAACCAATATTTCATAACATTTATTGATGATTGCTCTAGGTTCACACATGTATATCTTTTAAAGCATAAAGATGATGCTTTTAATGCCTTTAAAGTTTATAAAGCGGAAGTAGAAAATCAATTAAGTACAAGTATCAAAGTCATTAGAAGAGATAGGGGCGGTGAATACTTTTCTATGGAATTTGATGCATATTATGAAGAATATGGAATTATACATGAATGTTTCGCACCTCGTATCCCAAAACAAAATGGTCCAGCCGAGAGAAAAAATTGAACATAACAAGAAATGATAACTGCTATTTTAATGCATTCTGAATTGTCATTTAATTTGTGGGGTGAAACATTACTATCCGCATGTCATATAATGAATAAGATTCCTTTAAAGTTAACCGATATTTCTCCTTATGATATATAGCAAGGTAGATCACCTAATATCGGTTAGTTTAGAGTGTGAGGGTGTGTAGCATATTACCAGAATATGGATCCTAAAAGAACGAAATTAGGTTCTCGAGGGATCAAATGTGCTTTCATAGGATATGCATTCAACAAAAAAGCATATAGACTTTTAAATCTAGAGACTAACATAATTGTTGAATCCCGAGATGTGGAGTTTTTAAAAAAAAACGTATTACGGAGGATAAGGAATTTGAGATCCCCACGAATGAAGAATTCATGATGAAAACTCTCCACGAATTGTTGAAGTACAACCCGAAAGTATCTCGTAGATTGTTGAAACACAACCTGAGCCTAAGGTAAGCAAAAGAACCCGAAAAGTTAAAGTTCTAGGTCCAAATAAAATTGATTCTTAACTCATTTCCTTTTATCTAGTTGAAGAAAAATGAAAGAATGATGTTTATAAGATCCCTATTATTCTCTAATTAGAAGATGATCTAAAAACCTATAAAGAAGCAGTGGCTTCAAGAGACTCTACATTTTGGAAAGATGTTATCCAAGACGAAATGTATTCAATTATTTCAAACCACCCTTGGGAACTTGTCGACCTTCTAAAGGGTTCAAGGCTCATTGGATGCAAATGGGTTTTTAAAAAGAAGTATCATAGTGACGGTACATTAAATGCATATAAGGCAAGATTAGTAGCAAAAGGATTTAAACAAAAGGAGGATGTTGATTAAGTTGACATATATGCACCAGTGGCAAGAACAATAACAAATAGAGTATCGTTCGCCTTAGCCTCTTTGAATGACCTTATAGTTCATCAAATGGATGTTAAAATAACATTCTTAAATGGATATCTCGATGAGGAAATCTACATGAAACAACCATAAGGTTATGTGCTTCCTGGAAATGAATAATAAGTATGCAAACTTGTTAAATCCTTATATGGTTTAAAACTGGCAGCAAAATAGTGGCATCAAAAGTTTGACTCTGTCATAATTTCAATTCTTGTGACAAATGTTTATACACAAAGTCACGTTGAAACATTATAATATTTTTGTGTCTATAAGTTAATAATATGTTTATCATTAACAATGAGATGGAATGAATTTTAGAAACAAAGAAATTTCTGACTTCCACATTCAAGATGAAACACCACAAGAAAATTGGCAGATTGCGACAGTTATTTTGACAAGTTACAAATGTTAAAATAGCTATAATTTACAATCTACGACGGTTGTAGTACCATCGCAGAAACGTGTGTCCCTAGGCTATTTAGCGACGGTTGCCAAAACCGTCACACCAACCGTCGTTATATTTAACGACGGGTTGGAACCGACCTAAATTGAAAATGGTGACGGTAATATCCTTTTGATTTTTATTTTTATTATTGATTGCGACAATTTAGAACTGTTGTGAATGTGATATCCTTTTTCATCCCGGACCACTAATAAACCTTCTTTAGGTCCTGATACATCTTCGAAGATCTAGGATGTATCGTAAAAGTACCTTTATGAGCTTCATCTAAAATCTTTCTTTTCAATACCTCGTCATTCGGAACATAAATCCTTTGGTTAAATAGGACAATCCCATCCGTTGCTCGTGTAAAACCCGGTTGAAGTAACAACCCTTGAAACTTCTCCCCTAAACTTTGTTCTTGTTCAATCTCAACTCTTAGAGTAGAATTGACATTCAAGTTTCCCATAATTACACCGTTCGGAGTCCACACAAATTGAAGATTAAGATCTCTAAACCTTTCCAACAAGGAAAGCTCCAAAATCATTAATTCGGCACTATGAACCATTTTCCAACTTAATGCATTTGCTACTTTATTCGCTTTTCCTGGATGGTACTTTAATTCTAAGTCATAATCCTTTAAGTACTCCATCCACCTTCTTTGTCGCATATTCAACTCCTTTTGGTCAAATAAATACTTCAAACTCTTATGGTCACTGAACATTTCAAAATGTACACCATACAAATAATGACGCCACACCTTTAGTACAAATACAACCGCTGCTAGTTCCAAATCATGAGTTGGATAATTCTTCTCATGAACTTTCAATTGTCGGGAAGCATAAGCTACCACTTGACCGCCTTGCATCAAAACACCTCCTAGTCCCATCTTAGAAGCATCGCAAAATACTTCGTAAGAGTTGTTAGGATCAGGAATGATTAACACAGGAGCAGTCGTCAAACTTTCCTTCAATTTCATAAAAACTTGTTCGCAACTCGAATCCCACTCATAAGCAAAATCTTTTCGAGTAAGTTTCGTCATTGGTAAGGCCAATTGAGAAAAACCTTTAATGAACCTTCTATAGTAACCTGCCAATCCCAAGAAACTTCTAACTTCTGAAGCATTCCTCGGTCTCTCCCAATTAATCACTGCTTCTACCTTCGACGGATCTACTGCCACACCACCTTGAGATATAACATGTCCAAGAAAATTAACTTCCGACATCCAAAACTCACACTTGCTTAACTTAGCAAAAAGTTGCTTCTCTTGCAATACCGATAAGACAATTCTCAGATGTTCTCCGTGCTCTTGTGGAGTACGAGAATAAATAAGGATGTCGTCAATAAAGATCACGACAAATTGGTCCAAGTAAGCTTGAAATATTCGGTTCATGTAATCCATAAAAACAGCTGGAGCATTAGTCACACCAAAGGCATCACTAAAAATTCGTAATGGCCGTAACGGGTTCTAAATGCAGTCTTAGGCACATCGGAACTCTTCACTCGGATCTGATGATAACCTGACCGTAAATCAATCTTCGAGAACACACAGGCTTATTTCAATTGATCTAACAGGTCGTCTATCCGGGGTAACGGGTACTTGTTCTTAATGGTGACTTTGTTCAACTTACGATAATCAATACACAGATGCATCCCACCATCTTTCTTCTTTACCAACAAGACTAGAGCTCCCCACGGTGAAATACTAGGTCTAACAAAGTGCTTGGCCATCAAATCCTCTAATTGGTCCTTTAATTCTCTCAATTCAAGCGGTGTCATCCAATAAGGAGAAACGATTATAGGAGCCGTTCCCGGTACCAGGTCAATGGAGAACTCAACTTCTCTCTATGGAGGAAGAGAAGTCACGTCCTCAGGAAAAACTTCGGGAAACTCACAAACTATTGGGATACTCAGCACTTGCTGCTCACTTCTCCCCTCCTTAGTAAGAACCAGTAAAACATATTTCTCCTTCTCAAACAAGAAATTTATCATTCCCACCGTACCTTCTAAAATCGTTGTTAACACATCCTTCAGGGTAGCCTCGGTATATGGAATGATGATTAGCTTTTCCTCACACCCGATAAACACCGAATTAGCAGAAAGCCAATCCATCCCCAAAATGACATCAACTTTCTTAAGCAATAAACAGATAAGGTCAATCTGAAAAACTCTATCGTTAACAAACAAAACACAGTTTTCACACATCAACGGTGTCTCAACCATTTCATCCATGGCGGTAGTGACCACCATAGGAGGAGACAAAGGAACAGCTTGCAACCCAAGTCGCTTCACACATCGCATTGATACAAAAGAATGCGTTGCCCCACAATCAAATTAAACAAAACAAGGATGCCCATTTACAAAACACGTACCCGAAATCAAGGATTTGTCATTCTTTGCCTTCCTTGCATCCAAGGTATAAACCCTTCCAGTATTCCGTCCTTGCACTTGGTTTCTATTCTGAGGACATATTCTAGCCATATGTCCCAATTCATTACAATGATAATACCTAACACTTCCATCTGCACACTTCTCGAAATGACGTTTGTTGCACAACCTACACAAAGGAATAACATTAGGTCTAGCAATTTGCTTTCCCTTGAAAGCTTGTGTTCTAGGACCAAATTGTTGACTCGCTCTTCCACGGTCACCCTGATTCACTCTACTTGCAACACCTTCAGCTTGCACTTTCTTCAAACTATGCTCCGCCACATAGCATTGTCTTAGAACTTCTGCATAAGTAGTGAACTCCCTCTGAGATACACTATGCGAGATTTCTGCCTTTAGTCCAAAAAGAAACTGATCTATTTTCCACCGTTCATCCGGAGCATACATAGCCTGCCTAGACTAAGCAGCCATATCCTCAAACTTTTCAGCATAACTGGCCACAGTCATACCACCCTGCCTTAATTGTTGAAATTCAAACTCTTTCTGAGTCCTCAAGGAGCTAGGAAAATATTTCTCCATGAAAGTTACCTTGAATTGTTCCCAGACCTTGGGCACACCCTGAATAGTCATAAGAGCCGACGCACTCTCCCACCACCTTATGGCAGGACCCTTCAACGAATGCGAAGAAAAAACCACTTTATTCTCCTCGGTATAATGCACTACCAAGAAAATCCTTTCCATACCCGCAATCCATTCGTGAGCCTTTACAGGATCTAATCCGCCATGAAATTCCGAAGGATTCATACGGAAGAAATCCCGGAAAGTCCCACCTACCGCTTCCGGAACAACCACCTGAGGATGCAGACCTCCATTCAATTGTTGAACCATTTGCTGCATAAACTGATTTTGTTGCTGCTGCATCTGTTGCATAAACTGATATAAAGGAGCATTCCCATCGTCGCCAGGCGGATTCGTTCCTGCCGGAGTGGTTTCGGGCCTACCACGAGTGTTTCTGCGCTCGTCAGCCATGTTCCTAAATGTCATACAGATAGGATTAAGTTGATCAGGCTCAATACCATAAATATAACACGTAAGATCGATGGCGACACCAAGCATATGAAACAGAAGGAAAAATACTTATTCTATTTCATGGCTAGGTCGAGGATACGACCTGCTCTGATACCAACTGTAACGCCCATATATAAATACATACATCAATGCATATATTATACATGAAAATCCACGTTGGGTACTGAAATACCAATAAGTCCCTAGTAAACACATTATACATATACATGCCCAAAAAGCCTAATACAAAAAAACTATGGCATAAATATATATACAAGATGTTCCAAAGATAAATAATAAGAACTAGATCGACAACGGTCTCAAAAACTCCACAACGGAGGCAAAGCCATCAGACTAGTAAGGATAATCACACGGCCTTATCATTACCCTTCGCGGAACCTGAAGTACCTGAAATATTCAACAAATAGTGGGGTGAGATACATCAAATCTCAGTGAGTTCTCTATCTTATAGATTCTCTCGACTTTACAAGGTTCTAATCAAAACCTAACTCAATTCGGGGCAAAGGAACTAGACCTTGAGTTCAACCATATCTAACTAGAGAAACCATCACATAATACACACAACGCCCACTAGTTGAGGAATCTTTCCCCGGCCATCCCGCTCTAGGAGATTAAACACGGGTCACGGATCCTCAACGTAGATAACTTTCCCCGGCCATCCCACACAAGGAGATCTTGACACGAGTCACTAATTATCTACCAATGGTACTTTTCCCGGCCATCCTACACCAGAGGATCTCGACACGGGTCACTAATACCACCCACTAAGCAACTTTCCCCAGCCATCCCACACAAGAGAATCTCGACACGGGTCACTAATATTTATTAGGGGAGACACACGTTGACTTGGAGGAGATCACAAGATCCATCCTCGAGCTTCCACCCATAACTACATATCAAGGATACTCTTCTAGTACCGACGCATAAGCATTATCCTCTAAACCTCTATCAAGACCTAGTTACATTCTAGGTTGTTCCATTGATCTTAGGTTTCCTCACTAGCTCACCACTTGAAGCTTTTAAATTTCTAAAGTTATATTTTCCATAAACCACAAAACTCCGATTAATTACCACAATCGAATAATTTCCACCTCATAAATAATAGTTTTACTTCCCATAGCATATAACTCTTTCCTAACTTCACATCGACGTAAAGAACGCTTAAATCGAACACCCGAGTCAAAAGATATGGATTTTTCGAAAATATTTTATTTTTCGTTCCAGGTCGCACTAAGCGGGCACCACCCGCGCTGAGCGCGCTCCTCGCTGCCTGGAAGGGGTGAAAATTCTCCAGGCCGCGCTAAAATTTTAAAGAAGGAGTAAGCCTAATTTTTAAAGAAGAAGTAAGAACAATTTTTCAAAACTACAAAATTTTTCAAGAATTAAATGGAACGTGAATACACTTACCCAAGTACAACTTTTACTACACAAAGATATTACTCAAACTATTTTGGAACTGATTATTCAGAACCAAACTCAAACAAAAAATTTCCAGACTTAATTTATATCCAAGATTTTGACAAGAAAATAAGTTACTTACTCAAAAGCTTTCCTTACCCAGACATGGTTAAAAGCATACTGAAAAAACTAAAATTTGCTTATTTCCAAGAAAAAGTTTTCCTAGATGAAATAAAAGACACAATAGAAAGAGATTTTGAAGAACATGAACTAAAGTGTTTAATTAAAGAATTAAATCAACTTACTCCTACTTCAAAATACTTAAATTACTTTGATGGACATTTTTACGGAAACAACTCAAGAGTAAATTACAGAATAAAAAATTCTAAAACCCTAGTTTCTATTGACGGTAGAAACTTTAATCCAAACTACTCAGATAATGAAATAACATGGGATGATGATTTTTATGACACAGATTAAATTTCATTACATAAAATGGATTTAACCTTACAAAGGGAACATCTTAAAAATTATAGAAACTATACTTCTGACTTAAAACAAGACTTAAGAAGAGTAAATTTACTACTAGAATACAGTACGGAAAGAACTTATCCTACTTTAATTCTAAGAAGAAATTATATTGTTAGGCAAATATCCACATTTGAAACAATGATGAAAATTATTAAAGATGAATTATCCACTCTATCAAGAGTATAATGGATCTAGCAAATCAAAGAAAAGATCTGAAAGAACTCAGAAAAATGATTTCTGAATTAAAAATAAATGTATCACTAAAAAATTTGCAAATTAGGAAAGAAAGAGCTAATTACTCTTATTTAATTTCCCAGAAAACATTAATTCAGCAACAATTAGCTATAGCTAAAAACATGATAAGGACAATAAAAGACGAATTATCTATCTTATCAAGAATTTAAATGCAAAAATACTTTTCCGCTACACACAACTCTGTTAATCACAATTCTACTAATTCCCACCCAACTACACTACAACAATTAATGGATATTGCAAACCAAAAATACTGCTTACAGGAATACAGAAAAATGGTCATCAGATTAGAAGAAAGTTTAAGTTTGAATGACTTACTAATCAGGCAAGGAAGTGAAAATTATTTCACCCTGATTTCTCAAAGAACAATAATACAACAAAACTTAAAAACATTCAAAGATATGATTAGATGGATTAAAAATGACTTATCTTCTTTATCCAGACCATAAATTACTCAAATTACTATTCACTATTCAAAATTTGACTTTTGACAAATTAACCTCCACGAAGGCAAAACCCCTTTTTATATAAATTCCTTACTCCAACTTCCTAAATTGCAGATAAAAGGGTATGATTTCTTAGCAATCTAACCCTTTATTCTTATATGTCTATGCTTATAGTTATTATTAATTCATGTTTATCTTCAATCCAAAAGACGTAAGTCTTGTTTGAACTGAAAGAGACTGTCATGAATCTAAGAAAGAATCCGCTAGGGAAAAAAAGTACCAAGAGGGGAAAAGAGTACCAATAGGAAGAAATTCTTAGAGGATAGGTCTTAAACGCAGAGATGTCTGTGGTAGTAGGTTAAAGACGACAAGGTGAGGAGTCAAGATAAAACATTAACTATTTAATAACTAAAAGCATAAACATACATGAATAAGAGTTAAGTTATAAGTGTCATATACCTTGAAACATCAATAAGGAAGAAGGAGTAAGCCTAAAATTTTAAAGAAGGAGTAAGCATAATTTTTAAAGAAGAAGTAAGAACAATTTTTCAAAACTACAAAATTTTTCAAGAATTAAATGGAACGTGAAGACACTTACCCAAATACAAATTTTACTACACAAAGATATTACTCAAACTAGGTTTCCTTTTATGATGTGTTTTTCTTACTAATGTATAAATGGTTAATGATTAAAGCCACAATGTTATAAAAAATGCTAGATTGTGTTGCAGATAGAGAAAAGATGATAACAATGTGGATAAAAGAGAATGGTGCAGTAATAAATAAAGAAGGAATAACTAAAGAACAAGAAATTGAATTTCTAAGAAGAACTATGAGAGGAAGTGTAGAAAGATTTATCGAAAGTCTAGGAGAACAATATGATGCACTGAAAAATGAGTCAGATACAGTTATAAGATTTCTTAGTAATATTGAGAAACTTATAAGAGGAGAATTTTTAGGTTATTACTCAGATGTAAAGAATCTATGGGAGATAGATAAAGAAAATGCTATTAGAGGAATGATAAATATTAACATATGTAATATGTGTTATTGTAATACCCCATATTATCTAATGCTCATTTGGATATAAGATGAGTATCTATGTGCTCTATATGTGGAAATTGGATTAATGGAATTCTCTAAGTATTTTAAGTATTATCAATTGGGATCAATAGAGCAACTGATGAACTCTGAAGAGACCAATTATATTATAAAAGAGACAAATCATAAATTATTAATCCAAGAGAGGATTTTTAAAGTAACTCTAATAATTGATCAATTGGTGTGACACGGTAAAATATCAATTTGGAGATATTTTACTCAATTGAATTATATTATATAATATTAGTATTTTATATATATACAGTATGATAACACAATATGTGCCCAGAGCAATAAAGAATTTCAAAACCATGAGCAGAGCTTCCAAGATTTTTTGTTTTTAGTTATGGGTACTGTGTGCCTAAACTTTTCTATAGTTTTCTTTAAAGCCATTTTATTTTATTAAGTTTAGCATTCCACATAACTAATTCTAGTCAGAATATGGAAAATAGTTAAAAAGAGATTTCTATACTTACTTATAAAGAGAATCCACGTCTGAAGTTGAAAATTCTTCTTTGTGGGCAAATCTTTTAGCTAGAAGTTTCTCTAGCTCTTGATCAATGGTTTCTGAAACTAAATGAGGATGAGGTTGAAAATTTTGTTCCAATAGCTGACCAACCAGGGACTCAAATTCAAGAGGAGGAGAAAGCACAAAATTATCACTTGATTCTGCAGATGTTTTCACAACTAATCTTCTAAATCGGAAATTATAGGGTTCATTGTTGTGTTTAGCAAAGTAAGATGGAGGACAACCCTGCAAAGAAAAAACACTTGACAATTGTTTATTAAGAACACCACATAAATAATAATTACTAAATCATAGAAACCCTGTCTCAAACTCATAAACAAGCATTGCAGCAGGTGAAACAAACGGTTATCAAATTGAGGTTCAAACTGTGAATCCAAAAACTTATTTCCAAATCGTGAATCAAATATAATTATAAATTGTAAAATTATTTGATCATAGTAACCTTTAATCTATGATTATACGAATCAATACATAACATTTTCCAACTTAGCAGATTTCAAGGGAGTAAAGGTTTAGTCAAAATTCTTCATAATGTTCAAAACTACATACAGTGCAAGTAATATATAATGTCACATTACAAATCCATCACAACTTCACCACACTCTACACAATCCCCTTCACATTCATCACTCAACATTCACAACCTTAACATCTTCTTTAACCTTCTCACACCTAGGAATGGTAACAACCAAAACACCATCTTTCAACTCAGCCTTAACACCTACAATTTGTTAAGAATTGTAACAACTTTACAAATTAATCTCATATTGAAACTTGTACAACAACTCCAATGGTCCCACAGTGCAATAATTCAATCCCAGTCCTCTAATAAAATTCTCCCAATTATAGTCTCTTATTTATAACAGTATTGTTGTACTAAACTTTTCCTAATATTTGCATATTATCTGAAGCAAAAGACTCAAAGTTGCTATTGAGTTCCATATTAAAAAGGCCTTTAGTTTGTAGAATCCCTAAACCCACATACAAAAGTTCTTGAAGTAGTGTAATGGAACATTTGAGAGGTCTTGTTTGGGTTTATCTCATAACATGAGTAATTGAGTTCAAATATAAATGTTCGCTAACTATTCTCAATTTATGTTTATAAACGTCTAAATATAGATTATAGAAATAGCTTGTATTATAGTTTATGAGGAGTTAACCATGTAGTTACTAAATTGCAGAAATGGCATTTCTTATATAAGTTTTCAGAAATCAATGTTTCTAAACATATGTACTTTGTTGCTTTCAAACATATGTACTTTGTCTTGGAAACAGAGTGATTTTGTCAATGTTGTCGTCAATCTAACTTTGTCTTTGGAAACAGAGGAAAATTAGTGAAATTGATAATAAAGAACATACATGTCTTAATCATTGTTAATTATGATTATAGTCTAATACACAAGTATTAAAGTAGTGAAGTACAGCCTGAATGTTCCACATTCTAAACGACACTGCCACTGCAAAGTATCAGGATATTTGTCCATTAGCAACTTGTACAAATTAACATGTGATTACAAGAAACTGAAGCTTCCCGATTAAACTTCTTAAACTTAGTTTCAGAAAAGTTTCTTTTGTCAAAACAATCAGGTGTCCATTTGGTTACACATTCACTTTTTCAAGTTTTCTAAAAAATGCAGTAACTTTTCATGTATGGGGAAGTTTAGTAGTATATGTTTGGCTTGGCATTATAGAAAGGTTGGAATTAGAAACTGTAAACAATATATAGCTCTGTTGTATTTTCAAATCCATGAATAATCATAATTAATCAGCAAGAACAGTTTGTAGAATAAATTGTTGAAACATGAAACAGAGAAAATCATAGTAAACTTCAACTTAATAAGAATGGAGTAAAAAGCCAAAAACAATGATTTCTATGATAAACAATCTACATAGAAATGTCAAGCCTGGGATCAAAGAAAAAACCAGAGAAAACCTGTAGAAGGGATATACAATATGAAATGAAAACACACATATTTGCAGAAAAAACTTAGGGTTTGAGAAGGGATTTAGGGTTTGAGAAGGAACTTATGGTTTGAGAAGTAATTTAGGGGTTGAGAAAACAAACCTGTTAAGATTCAAATTGATGGTGGTTGCTTTGACAGTGATTCACAGTGACGACATGAGTGGCTGAGAAAAATGTTTGTTTCCCTCTTTCTCCATGGGTGTGAGCGGCGAGAGTATGTTTGTGAAAAAGAAGAGAAAAAGAAACATAAAAAGTGCAGTGAGTTTTAGCGCAAAAGATGCATTTATGGAGGACGACGGGTGAAATCATTGTCGCGACCTTTTAATCTGCGTGTGAAGTGCATGGGGTGGCTACTGTTCCAATGTTAAAATAATTATTCTTGTCATAAACTTTATAAAGAATGAGTTGCACGGTAGATAAATAATCCAATGTTTGTTTAGTTACATGTATAAAAAGTAATGTATTATTTAAAAGTGTTCACAATAAAAAATTGTTGAAGATTTTTTAAATACAAAAACATTAAAAAAAACAACTGTAATTTCTAAAATGTTTATGTATTTTGAGTTTAATTCACTACAACATTTGTTGTCTCTGGCAACACTTTTTTAAGTAACATGTAAAAATTGTTGCCTAAAATTTGTATAGGCAACGATTTATGATTGTTGACAAAAATATATTTGCAACCCTTGATAATCGTTGCCTAAAATACTTTTTGGATGTTTTCGGAGCCTCACTCTTTTATTTTTTTGGCAATAATTGTTAATTGTGCCCTTAACTACTTTTGGGGACGATTTTGGAGCGTCATTATACTATTTCTTTAGCAATGTTTGATAATTGTCCCCTTAAATACTTTTGAGGACATTTTTATGTTGTTATATTAGTTCTTATAAAAGGCACATCAATGTTGCATAAAATTTTAGTACATCAAATTTTTAGTGCAATCTTCCCTCCAAAATTATACACTAAAAAACAAATATTTCCCTCTAAACATTACTAGAAAAAATTTAAATATAAAAAATTATTTAACACTTAATATAATAATATACTTTGCAAAAATTATACACGAGTCATTCTAAAGAAAAAAAACAAGACAAACTTAACCCACTCCTCTCTATATCCACGTTTAAGAATAACATATATAAAAAAAATTGAAAAAAGAAAAAAGAAAAAGCAATTGAAAAGGAAAATGAGAGGTTCTCCTAGCCATCTTCAAACATCCCACCGCCGATCTCTTCCAAAATCCGTCGTCTGCTCTCACCACCACCAACCACCTCGACGAATTTCCTAAATCTTTTAACGATGACGCCTTCCGCTCCGGCATCTTACCCTCTACCCGCATCATAACCGCTCAGTGTAACCTCGCTCGTCGCGCCACCTTCGAGTCCATTGGCATCACCGTCCTTTCTTCCAACGACGACGTATTCAATTTCATCTATTTTACTCTTTATTACATTTGTGTTTTCATTTTATCCTTTTCTGATTCATTCTCTCTAGTCGTTCGTGTGAGCAACGTCGTTGTTTTCTCGGTTAAAACTCAATTAGGTATTTCCTCAATTTCAGTGTGGTCTGAGAAAGAAACTTCGTAGTTTTATTGACTATCTTTGTTGTTTTTGTTGTAGAAAAGAACGTTGTGTTGAAATTGAAGCCACTTCTGACTAAGGACAAGCTTTTGGTTCTGTTCCTGCTGGAATTAAGTTGAAAGGTCTTTAGGTAATGGAATTTAGTTCTTTTTCACCTTTATTTCTGAATCTAGAGTCTAAATCATTATTATCATTATTAGATATGGTGGCGATATGGTGTTTTCGATTTGCGTATTCTACAGTTTATACATATTACGTATAGTCTATTTACTGGAAATAATTTATGACATTGTAGAGAATACAGTAAGAACATAAATGCTTCACTCATTTTAGCTTATATATGTTGGGAGAAATATATGGATTTTGGGTAAAATTTACTCAGACAAAACTATGATACAAGGATAATTTTAATTTTGTTTTTACTCAACTGTTTTTGGAGTAGAATCAAAAGATGTTAAGTTGTTGTCGCCGCCGATTTGCGGACATGTTTTCTGTAAATTGGCTCCAAAATAGGTGTCTATGTTGGTGGCAAGTCGAAATAGTATCCGACAAGCCTTCCAGTAAGAAATTGAAATATGAGGTATGTTTATGAGTTTGACATGGGTTGCTTTTTCATCAGATGTCTCATTTTGTATAAAATTGAGAACACAATGCTAAAGAATCGCAGAGATAAAGATTAATAGATGGTAATTATTGTTGATCATTAAATTTGGAATGTGGTGAGTAGTAGGCTAACAACCATCAAAATGAGAATCGCAGAGAATTTGTAAGACTGCAATCCTCAAATTAATTTGGAGTCAATCGAAGATTTGTTAGGATTATCTCATGGAGATGCTAATAGTTCCCCAAAGGAAATGAGACCGCAAATGCATTCCTCTACATCAACTCATGCTCCATGTCACGAAAAGGTAACCATATATACCAATTATTGATTTATGTTATTCTAATTGTGTTATACTATCTAAATTCTATGATTTAATACTATCAAAAATATTATATAAAATTATTTTTTATAAGTAAAATACTATAAAAATTCTATTGTTTAATAATTACTTGTTAAAATTGAATATGCACCATAAACTGAACATATACTCATTAATATTAATAGTAGTAAAAAAATAAATTTTGTTTCTGCAAATCCATTCAGAATTCAGCCTATCTACTATATTTTAACATATACATCGTATATTCATATGATATAATATACTTTTTTCATTTATTAATTATTTTTATATAAATTGGAATTTATGCCAACAAAAAATAAAGCTTTAAGAGCTACTGTGTATGTCTACGACATCACAAGTGCAGTGTAAACATAGCATTCTTATTTAAATGTTGATGTTTTTTCACCTATTATGTTTATATTTTTCACTTATTTTGATAACATTTTTTAAAATAAAAGATCAAATTGTTTTGTTTCTGCACATTGTTTTGGGAAGATATTCAATCTTACAACAATTATGATGTATTTTCTTTTATTTTCTTATGCAGCAAGGTATCAATGAAGATGTTGAAAAAGACGATATAAATGATGAAATTCAAGAGGGCGATGTAGATGATGGATTTCAAGAGGATGTTGCAGGTAACGAATTTCAAGAGGACGACATAGATGTAGATGATGAATTTCAAGAGGACGATATAGATGGTGAATTTCAAGAGGACGACGTAGATGAAGAATTTCTGGAGGACGACATATATACTGAATTTCAAGAGGACGATGTGGATGATGAATTCCAAGAAGACAAACTTGAATGAGTTGGATGTTGTCTTTTTTTTTTTTACTTGTAGTTGAAAGCATTAAACTTGAACTATGTTTTTTGTTATTTTGCTAGGGTCATACTTCAAAGTATTAAACTTATTATTATAAGTAATGTTACGTTAGTCATTTTGTTTACGGACTACTATCTTGAATTAATGTTTGAACTCAATTTTATTATAATATAACATTTGTGGATGGTTAAATTTGATCTTGTTTAAGTTATAATCGACATTTTTTTGAAGCCTGTCATCATCGACTATATTATTTAAAAAATAATTATAAACTGTACATTTTATGGGGACACTGTAAAAACAATCCTCTTGATTCAAAAAGTGGGGACATTGTAAAAACAATCCTCCTTATTTTATGGGGACAATTTAAAAACAATTCCCCTGATTTAGATTTAAGGCAGCGCTTACAAATTGTAGCTGCATTAGGCAACACTTAAAAAGCGTCGCCTGAGAGGCCACGAATAATCGTCCCCTATTCCTTTTGTAGAAACACTTACAAAGCGTCGCCTCAGAGGACACGAATAACTGTCCCCTATTCCTTTTATGGCAACACTTAAAAAGCGTCGCCTTAGAGGCCACGAATAATCGTCCCCTATTCCTTTTGTTTAGGCGAAGTTTTTAAAAATCGTTCCCAAAGATCATGAAAAAACGTCCCCTAAGACAATAGACAACGCTCGCACAGGAGACGCCTAGAAAACGTCCCATATTCTTTTAGGCAATGTTTTCCAGAGTTTTGGCAACATTTTTTAATTGTTGTTGGAGAGCCTAAATGTTGTAGTGATTGATTACTATAATTATATTTTATAGATGTTTATGGTAACTTATTTATTTAAAATACATAGATTAATTTTTAGTCCCACAAACAAATAATTCTGGATCTGCCATTGGTTCCAGCGTGTGTGTTACTAGGTTTAAGGGGCGACAGGTGTTCTACCGTCGTGACATAAAATTTAGGACGGTTCTTGAGACAGTCGTGAATTGATTTTTAGGGTGGTTTAATGATAACAGTCGTAATATTTATTAATTTTTTAAAAATGTAAGGACGGTAGGAGTAAACCGCCGTGACGTGCGTCTCTATATTAGAGTTACGACAGTTATCAAGTAACTGTCACAATTTTTGTGTAGTAAAACCCTAATTTTCTTGTAGTGAAAGATCTTGGACTAGTTGACACTATTTTAGGGATCAAAGTAAAACGAAATAGTGGGGGTTATGAACTTAATCAAACACATTATATTGAGAAAATGTTGGATAAGTTCAAAAACCTGCACTTTAAGGAAGGAAACACTCCATTTGATCCTAGTGTCAAACTTCAAAAGAACAATGGAAGAATTGTAGCCCAATTGGAATACGCAAGTGCAATTGAATGTCTAATGTATTTAATGCAATACATACCAGACCATACATAGCATTCATAGTTAGTAAGATGAGTAGATATACTGGTAATCTAAACGGTGAACATTAGAAGGCCATAACCAAGATTTTCGGTTACCTCTTAAAGACAACAAATCTTTGTATTCATTATGGTAGGTTTCCTGCTATACTAGAAGGATATACCGATGCGAGTTGGATATCGAGTGTAGGAGATCATAAATCTACAATTGAGTGGATATTTAAATTAGCTGGAGGTGCAATTCTTGGAAGAGCAAGAAACAAACATGCATTACTCTTTCGACCATGGAATCCGATTTTGTGGCTCTTGCTTTCGCTGATCACGAAGCAGAATGGTTGAGAGACCTTTTGTTGGAAGTCTCATTGGCTAAAGAAAATGTTTCAAAAGTGTTGATACATTGTGATAGCCAAGCCACCATGGAAACAACATTCAGTGAAGTATACAATGGAAAGTCTAGGCACATTGGTCTTAGAGATGCTTTCGTGAGAAAATTGATTAAAGATGGAATCACTTCATTCACCTATATACGAACGAGCTATAATTTAGCTGATCCATTTACAAAGCCATTGGCCAAAGACTTAGTAAAAACAACCTCGAAAGTCATGGGGTTGAAACTCGTTGAGTAAGAGTTCCGACAGCGGCGACAACCTAATCTTATGTTAGTAGAACATTAACCTCAAGATTCAATGGGTAACAACAAGTCGTTGATTTAGATGTTTGTCGAACATTTTATGATAATGTTGACCTTTAAAATGAGGGTTGAGTTTTTATTTAAACTCTTAATGAAGTTCAATACCGAGGGTATGTGTCCCATGAAAAAGGATACAATATAAACTTCACCTATGTGAATTTCGAGATGGTGTCGTCTCAAAGTGAGAGTTGGAGTTTCTCTCATTAAAAATTTACGAAAACAGAAAAACACGTAGTCATAAATAATGCTAGGGGAGAGATATAGGCGAAGAAACATTAAAGAATGTGTGTAATGTAAAGCTGGTATAATCACAAGGGATAACAATTCAAAGCATAGCTACCTAACATTCTGATTAGACTTTACGTTATTCTTACTAAGGTTGAGTTAAAATCGAAAGATACTTAACTGTGTTAACATTCTTTGTTTCTCTTTTCTGGAATTGGTCTTGTCATTATTGGACCAAGTGAGGATTGTTATAAATTCATAAACATTCAATGTTCATGTGCGTGTGTTTCAAAATGATAAGAAAAGTGGAATGGTGTAAATTCTAATAAATGTAAGGGAAATAGTCCCACATAGAAGGATTTACTCACATTCAAAGTCTCTATAAAGAGTTAAGAACATTAACACAACAAAAGGACAAAAGAGGATAAAGTGCCAAATGGACAAATGTGGTGGTCCCAAGCATTATGCCACCTGTCTCTCCATACACCCCTCGTTGGTGTTGCCACCGACGACACTGGCTCTGGAACCGAGTTCGAGTGTGTGGGCGTAGAGGCGCTAGTGGCGGTTTGTAGGCGGCACTTGAGCACTTAGGCACAACGCATCGGAACAATTAGGCTGCTCGTAGCGTTATGAGGCAGTGTTATCAAGGGTCGCAACTTGGTGAAACAACACATACATGGCCTATAAATACTTCATTTAGGAATTTAGAAGATCAAATCACAAACCGAATATCCTCTTAAACAAATTCCAAACTTTCTTCGTTACAAATCGAGTTTTCGTCGGTTTTGCGCAAATTCGATATATGGTTGAATTATCCTAGGTATTCCTGCATACCAACTCTAAGACATATTTGAGAGTGCTTGAAATACTTTTAAGGGAAGTGATTTCGTTCGCGGTTCATTCCTGGATCTATTCAACTTTACCGATATTTCTAACATGTGGATGAAAGAGCTTCTGCTTGAAGGGGAACATTGTGGATAGACTTACATTTGAGGGGGAGTGTTGAGAATAACAATGTGAGTAGTATTTTAAAAATATGAAGACTTGATCATTTATAAGTGAAAAAACGCACATTTTAAAATTTTAAATAAATATATGATGTATCTTTCACAAATATATGTTGTCTTTAAAAAAAACTTAATAAAAATATCCATCGTGTTGACCTCATGAATTAGCTCCAACAAAATTTGCATCCAAAAATGAGAATTTTATAGTTGATAAAATACGTAAAGATAAGAAACTTATAAGAGATAATAAAAATATTGTATAGAGCTCACATGAGTAAAATCTTCGAGAGATTGTGGGAATATCATATAGAGTTTCCATATGAGCAAAATATTATAATTTAAGAACGCTTATAAAAATAATTATAATTTAAGAACATGTTAAGTTTAATTTATAAAATAAATAAATATAGGATATAAATACTTACCAAAATTAAAAGCAAATCTATTTATAGGTAGTGCAGATAGTGCATGAATAAATAAAATCCCCATGTGGATTGGCTTTTGGATTTTAAAATCTATCGTGATCAGAGGTGATATTTTTCAAAAGATCATGGTAGGGCATAAGATTAAATTATACATTTATCTCAACTTTGTCTTTTTCAAACAACATTAATTTAATAAACCATGTTACCATATATATCAATAAAAATAAAATAATAAAGCATGATTAGTATACTATTTATAGTACATTTGAAAGGGATAAGTCCAAAACTCGAATACTCATTTTGCACATAAACTCAAAAATGGTACTGCACATGATAGTGACTCCATTGATGCTTCATTTACAGCTAACAGTACCTGCAGTAGCTGGTGTTTCAATCAGTACCGTATTGGTGTTGAAGTTGTTTTTGGGTTTCAGATTCTTCAGAGCTGAAGCACTATACCAGTCCAGGTTGTTTCTTTTTCGATTAGATCAAATAGCTTTCAATAGCTAACCTCAAGTTTCCTATTTAACAAGAATGGAACGTGCTTTAAGATTAATCTTTCCAATATATTCTACTGTCACCACTTCTGATTCAACTTCTTCACAGTCAGATCATGCGTTGCAAAATGAACAGGAGGAAATGTTTCACTCGCTTTCAATGATGGCACTTTGATCATGTGATTGAACTTGGTGTTTATTGTGTATAGTTGTTTGATTTGCTTGTTTATGTATAGTTCGATTTGTGTGATGAGAAATTTGTTATAGTAAAAAGGAAATCACTGTATTGACAATGAATTGGTTTTGCATCTGAGTTCCTGTTGGATACTATTAGATATGTATAATCTCTGCAGTAAAGTTAGTTAGAATTACGGTAGTTAATGTAGGAAAGTTGGTTAGAATGTCTAAGTAACTTCATCGCTAAGTAACTAACTAAGGATATATATATATATATATATATATATATATATATATATATATATATATATATATATATATATATATATATATATATATATATCATGTGCAATGTTGTGTATTAAAAGAACGAATCATAATACACTTTACAAGGAGACTTTGTGATTCTATGCTTTCACTTTTCTCTTCTCATTGTCTCATTCTTTGTGATTCTATGCTTTCACTTTTCTCTTCTCATTGTCTCATTCTTCTCTTTCTCATTGTCTCACTCTTCTCTTAATGATTCATTCATCTCTAATATGGTATCAGTTGCCATAATAGGAATCTGTTTCTGCTAATATCAATAGAAAACTCTCTTTGCATCCACCATTGTTGTGAGTAATAAATACTGCACAAAGTGAGGTTTGTTACAAGTCCTTTATTAGCACCAACAGAAAGCTTCAAAGAAACGTCAATGGCGGATCAAGGAAGTGTGCAAGAAGACACGCATGAAGTGCCAAGATCTTCGCAACCAATGACATCTCAAATGATGCATCATAACTTGGGTAATACATTTGCATTGAAACTTTCAATCAAATTACAAGAAAACAACTTTCTTTTATGGAATCAACAAATCGAGGGAGTGATTTTGTCTCACAAACTCCACAAAATCGTGGTCAATCCAAAGATTCCAGTCATGTTCAAAACAAATCGAGTATGAATCTTAGATTGTGCAAAATCAAGTTGTCTTCACATGGTTACTCTCGACGATTTCTAAATCACGGTTACCAACACTACTACTAATAATACATTTCATGACAAAGTTTTCACCTCACGGGATAAAAAGCCGATGTATAATATCAGGAGGCACCATGTTTTATTTTATTTTATATATATATATATATATATATATATATATATTCATTCCCTCGGTTTAAGAATATTACCGAGGGAAAAAATAATTCAGGACATGTTTCAAATCCCAGCATATGCGGTTTATGTTTTTATTTATGTATAAGTGGTGCCTTTTTTTTTGTAAATTAAATAATTTATTCCTTTGATTTCTTATATAACCGAGAGGTTGGATAATTAGATTTTTCTATAAAAGCACTCATTCATTAAGTTTTACCCTAAACCTAACTCATCTATAGCTGCTTCAGAATCGTACAAATCATTCTTTGAGATGGATTGCAAGACAACAAAATCCTTAAGGTTTTATGTTGTATGTTATTTTTCTATCACTAACCTTGAGCAAAACATTTTTCAGCTCTTGAAATCAATCTCATATAATAGTGTTGTCATTAATATTATTATTTTTTATAAGAAAAAACAATATATTAAATAGAGCACAAGGGGTGCTCAACCCTTACAACACAAGGAATCTCCAAAGAAAAAACTATAGAGAAAACCACTATCCGACTAAAAAGAACGAAGGATTGTTTTGCCACACCAACAGATTCACATCGATCCGCCCACTAAACTTGGCCAAAAACCACTCCCTAGACAAGAATTTAATTATCCCTAAAATCTTCCATCTCTTTCAATCTCCCTTCTTCAAAGATGATAGAATTCCTAGATGTCCATAAGGTCCAACAAACCGCTAACCAAATGCAACAGTGAAACTCAACCCTGAATTTGTTTGAACATAATTTCTAAACCAAATGAAGAGAGTTTCATCGGCATTAAAGCAAAACAGACATGTAGAATCACTTAAATTAATACCTCTTCTCAATAAATTCAGCTTTGTTGGTAACCGATTCAATAAGCATCTTCAATCGTAAAAGTGAATTTTACTCGGTGCTTTCGATCTCCAAATATCTGTCAAACCTTTAAAAATCAATGTCTTTGTAACTGAAGCATCCTCATTGTTCGTAGATATCAGCTTGTAACTACTAGCTCTAAAAAAATCATTGGCATCCAATTTCCAAATAAACTAATCTTCTCCTAAGCGCTTCAGCTGAACGTTCTCTAATAATTATTGCAACTCTAATAGCTGATCTGCTGCCTCCACCAAGTGAATGTCGCTACTGCCCAAAAAATTCCACACCCAATTTTCACCTATCCAATCACCCATCGAAAATATGGTGTTGTTTTTGTTTCCACCTCTTTCAAGGTCATTTGTTATATTTTTTAATAATCTTCCAATGTTGTCAACCAAATGAAACACTCCATAATTTATTGTTTTCCTGGGACGTTGACAACATTGAGAAATTTATTCATAAACATACTGTAAATTTCAAGCAATGTTGTTGTTTCACAGTACAAGTCTATATTTGAATATTGCAGCACATAAAGAAAGTGGTGAATGGTAAAACAAATTTAAAAGGAAACACTGCATGTTACTTTTCAATTTTTTTATCATTCACCATTATTTTAAAGTAATATATTACCTCGGTTCTTTAATAAAACTGAGGGGTTAAATGCCACCTTCCACCTCGGTATTGTTTAAAAACTGATCGTGAAGGCTGGATCAGATCTTGTAGAATCAGGCCGCCAAGTGCGTCAGGGATGCTGGTCGTATGGAGAGGAGGGGGTGTACCTGCAAGGCACTCCGACGCTCAAGTGAGAAAGGGTCAGAGAAAAGGGGCAAGTACAAAGTATGAATTCTTAGGGTGAATATTGGATACCTGACCCTCTCAAGCGAGAGGGTTTATATAGAGCCCCCAGCGCGTGGCCAACGGTCCTATTTTCGGGGCGAAATAATTGTTTCCCCCAAAGAATAGGTAACTGCCCAAACTAGCCGTTATGCCAGACAGGGTGCTCGAAACTAGCCGTTATATCGGGCATACGCAGTTCCGAGCACCTGTCCTTTGCTGTTCGGGCAGCGAGGAAGCTGTGCGTAAAGGGCATCAACGCCGGGGAGGAACGTTGCATTCCTTGCCCAGTTGGAGGGGCAGAAAGGTCATTTTTGCCCCTCTGTGGATTGGACTTAGGAAATTTAGGCCGCTCTGGAGCAGAGGCAAATTGGGCCAATTCTAGCCATTGGTCCAGTCCAGAACAGGAGTCCCCCAAGTCGTTGCTCCCGAGCATGGGAGTGATGACTTAAGGACTGCTCGTTGCTCCGGGGAGTTAGCATAGAGTCGTCGTTTGTAGATGAGGAAGGTTGTCTCAAAGTGCTCGTGACCCCAGGTGTTCGTGAGATTCGTGGTCGTGACCACGTTGCCCGGTGTACGGGGAGACTAATGGTTAGACAGAATTTGAAACGTTGGGGCGCCACGTGTACCTAGAGCTCCGTGTAGCAGTTAATAGGCAAGGATGGCTAGCGGATAGTCATAATGGCCTACGGGCGCGTGGTTGCATTGTCTTGCCCGAAGGTCTTCTTGCCGTTACCCCCGACGATCAGCCCGCAGAGGAGTAGGGACCCGAGCCAGAGTCAACCGAGCACGCCGATGAATGGGGAATTTGTTATTTTGTTGACGTCGTTGTAATTCGTCCGGCCTGCGTGCCGTTGTACTTTATTTTTGGGGGGCATGGCCCCCGTTTTATGTAACAATGTACAATTGTGGTCTTTGCGGCCACTTGTTAAATTATCGCATATTTAGTTCTGTTGTTTGCATGACTTTACTTGCTTTTATTTTCGCTAAGTGTTGTATGCATGCTCGCTGTGAATGTATGTCCACCCGTGATAGGGGGTATTTGACTTGTGTGAATATTTTTTGGGGAGATTGCTCGTAATAGATGTGTTCGACAGTGTGGGGAACTGGTCGAACTGCCGGGGAATGTCCTGGTGGGGAGCGGAGCTCAGGTCGCGTTTGAGGCCTGAGTTCCCGGCGTGAACGTCCCATCGCGAGCTGGGGTTCTGTCAATCCTGGTACTTTGACAATGGCGATGCTCGATCGAGGACCGCTGTCGAGCACTTACCGAACTCGTTACTGAGCGGGGTTATGCTTTAGTCGTATGCGACGCTTGTACCTAGACGCGCATAGTGGTCGGTAGCTGACGTTTGTCGTTGCGACGGGTCGAACCGAGGAGTTAGCTGTAATATTGTTTTGGCTTTTCAGCGTTCCATGGTCGAGCGAGTTCTTCCCCAGTGAGATGTTATAGGTAGTAGGCCCCATTTTCTGTTTTTGCCCGGACGCGATAGGGTCCCTCCCAATTGGCTGCTAGTTTGCCTTCGCGAGAGTCTTTGTGGTTTCTTCTTAGGACAAGGCTTCCCACGTCGAATTCTCGTCGTATCACTTTGGCATTGTGCCTGATGGTGATCTTTTGTTTCAGTGAGGCCTCGCGGAGAGCTGCCCCGGTTCTGATTTCCTCGACGAGGTCGAGCTCTTCCCTTAAAGATTCGTCGTTCATCTCCTCGTCTAGGGGCGACTCTGTCCGCCTAGAGGGCACGTGAACTTCAACTGGAATTACAGCCTCGGTTCTGTATGCTAAACGGAAAGGTGTTTCCCCAGTCGTTGAATGGGGAGTTATACAGTATGCCCAGAGTACGCTGTGTAGCTCCTCGAGCCATGCCTTCTTTGTTTCGTCTAGCCTTCGCTTGAGGCCTCGAAGGATGATTCGGTTAGCTGGCTCAGCCTGCCCGTTTGTTTGAGGGTGTTCGACGGATGCGAAGTGTTGCTTCGTGCCTAGTTAGGCGATGAAGTCCTGAAACTTCCTGTCCGTGAACTGCGTCCCGTTGTCCGTTGCTATCGCTTGGGGAATACCGAAATGTGCAAGGATGTTTCGTTTGTAGAAACGCAGGATGTTGAGGGCAGTTATTTTGGCTAGAGCTTCCGCTTCTATCCACTTTGTGAAATAATCTACGCCCACTATGAGGTAATTGTTCTGACTTGATCCTACCACGAAGGGTCCTAGGATGTCTAGGCCCCACCAGGCGAATGGCCACGGGGAGGACATAGCCTTGAGCTCGTTAGGCGGAGCCAGGTGCATGTCCCCGTGCTGTTGACATTTGTCACATTTCTTCACATGTTCTTTCGCGTCTTTTTGCATGGTCGGCCAGTAGTACCCTGCTCGGAGAGCCTTGCGAGCAAGGGACCTTCCTCCGAGATGTTGGGCGTTGATTCCCTCGTGGATTTCACGCAGGATGTGTGCGACCATTTCCTCCTCGACGCATTTGAGCAGCGGAATGGAGAATCCCCGCCTGTATAGTTTACCTTCGACCAGGACATACGAGCAGGCTCTTCGCCTGATCGTGTTGGCCTCCTTTCCGTCGGACGGGAGTTCGTCTTTGGCGAGATAGTTGTAGACTGGGGTCATCCAGCAGTTGCTGTCACCGATCACCTGCACGTCGAGTGTCGGGGAGGTCTTCTCGATGCTGGGTCGAGGAAGCATTTCCTGTATGACGGATTTGTTTCCGCCTTTCTTCTTTGTGCTGGCCAGTTTAGACAGCACGTCTGCTCGTACGTTATGTTCACGGGGAACGTGTTTCACTTCCATTATTGTGAATTTCGCCATTTCCTTCTTTACTAGGGCCAAGTATTCGGTCAGGTTGTCATTTTTGGCTTGGTATTCACCTCGGACTTAGAGGGCCACAAGCTGTGAGTCCGTGCAAATGACGACTTCTTGTGCGCCCATGTCCTCGGCAAGGCGTAGCCCAGCGAGGAAGGCTTCGTATTCTGCCTGGTTATTGGAGGTTGGGAAAGACAGCGTGAGTGATACCTCAACGATAATTCCTCCTTCGCTCTCCAGTATGATGTCCGCACCGCTTCCTACCGAGCTTGAGGCACCGTCGACGAAGATGGTCCACTTGTGCGCTTCGCTTGCGGGGGAGTCCGCGAATGTCATCTCCGCGACGAAGTCGGCCAGAGCTTGGGCCTTGTGGGATTTTTTTCCTTCGTATTGGATGTCAAATTCGGACAGCTCCAGCGACCATTTGAGCATTCGGCCGGCCATATCTGGTCGTCCGAGCAGCTGCTTTATGGGCTGATCTGTTCGAACCACGATCGTGTGAGCCAGGAAGTAGTGTCATAATCTTCTGGCTGTGTTGATGAGGGCCAATGCCACTTTCTCTATCTGCTGGTATCTTAACTCCGGTCCTTGCAACGCTTTGCTTGTGAATTAAATGGGTTTCTGCTCGTCAGGCGTCTCGCGGATGAGAGCGGCACTCACTGCTTCGGTCACGACGGCCAGATATAAGTACAGTGTTTCGCCGTTGTCTGGTCGAGAGAGGACCGACGGCTCTGAGAGTGCCCGTTTGAGATGGAGAAGGGCCTTGTCGCACTCCTCGGTCCATTCGAATGCTGCCTCTTTGCAGAGGAGTTTGAAGAATGGCAGGGCGTGCTGGGCGGACTTGGCCACGAAACGAGATAGGAAACTCAGAGAATGCCCGACATTTATCGGGATTGGCTTCGATTCCTCGTTCCGTTAAGTAGAAGCCGAGGAATTTGCCTGCCCGGACACCGAACGTGCACTTCTCCGGATTAAAACGCATTTTGTATTTCCTGGCCTGTTCGAAGACCTTTCGTAAGTAGGTAGTATGATCGGTTTCCTCGCGGGACTTAACGATCATGTCGTCCATGTATACTTCGAGCATGTCGCCTATTTCTCCCCGAAATACTTTGTTCATCATTCGTTGGTACGTTGCTCCGGTGTTCTTCAGGCCGAAGGGCATTACGTTGTAGTAATAGTTCCCCGATTCGGTCATGAAGGCCGTATATTTTTTGTCGGACATTTCCATTGAGATTTGATTGTAGCCCGAGTAGGCGTCCATGAATGATAAAAGTTTAAAACCAGCAGAATTATCAACAAGTTTATCAATATTGGGGAGGGGGTAGGCATCCTTCGGGCATGCCTTATTGAGATCGGTATAATCAATGCACATGCGCCATTTTCCATTAGATTTTTTAACCAATACAACGTTGGACAGCCGAGTGGTGTACTTGGCCTCCGAAATAAATTTGTCCTCGAGGATGTCCTTTACAGCTTTTTCGGCAGCCTCTGTTTTCTCTGGAGACTGCTTCCTCCTACGTTGTGCTACGGCCTTGATGGCCGGGTCAATGGTCAGCTGGTGACATGCGACGGATGGATCCAAGCCGGGCATTTCCGCGGCGCTCCACGCGAAAAGGTCGACATTCTCTCGGAGGCACGCTTTGAGCTGCTTCCTCGCGATGTCAGGTAGGTCTGCTCCGATCTTCACTCCCCGTTGGGGGTCTTCGCCGAACACTACTAGCTCGAAGTTGCCATCCGGGATTGGGCGCATCGGATGGGAGCTGTTGCTGGATGACGCGGATGGGCCGGCTGAAGCTGCTCGTTCCTCCTGTTGGTCCTCAGGGAAGCGACTGTCGAGGTCGATAGAGTCGACCTGGGGCAGAGGCTTGGCCTCCTCGGAGCTGCTCGGCAGTGCTGGCTTGCTCGACACTTTAGGCTTGGGCGCAATGGCATTGAGCCCCTTTGTAGCTGCTTCAAAACACTGTCAGGCAGCTTCTATATCACCGTGGAGGGTGGCGATCATTCCTTTCGAAGTGTAATACTTCATCTTCAGGTGGACGGTCGATGGCACTGCTACCAACTCGGCTAGAGTTGGCCTTCCGAAAATGCATTGGTAAAGCGACGGGCAGTCGATTACCAGAAATTGCACCTTAATGGATCTGGTCGTTTCAGCTGCTTCGAAGGTCACGATCAACTCGACGTAACCCCACGGCTTGGTCACAGACTCGTTGAACCCCTGCAAATCGGACCCTACGTAGGGGGTAAGTTGCGATTCGTCCAGCTGCAGCGTTGAGAACAACTGGGAGTACATGATGTCGACCGAGCTGCCCTGGTCGACTAGGATTCGGCGAACGTCGAAGTTTTTCCATTTGGGCTCTGACGAGCAACGGAATGCTTGAGTTCGGGGAGCCGCCGAGGAGTTCCTCCCTGTAGAAGGAGATGGGGATGGAACCCTTCGGGGCCTGATTAAGCATGGTCACTTTGTTCGAGCTGGTGTTGATCAGGTGTTTAAACTTCTGTTTCACGGATCTTATAGTAACTTTGTTGAAACCCCCGCCAGAGATGACCATGGCGGAGGGAAAGGTCTCCCACGGGCTGTGGGCCGCGAAATATGCAGGGGCGATGAGCCCGTCAGGGACGTTGAAGTCCTCGGGTCGCGATATGGACATAGCGACCTGTATGTTGGCGTCTTCCGAGGAGGGCACCTCCTCCTTGACCTTCTTGGACTCTTAGGCATCCTGCCGAGGAGTGTCCTTCTTCTTCGCGAACTGCTTCAGGTGACCTTCCCTGATCAGTATTTCAATGACATCCTTCAGATGGATGCAGTCCTCCGTAATATGGCCATGACTTTTGTGGAAGCGGCAGTACTTTGACTTATCCACGTTTGGTCTGTTCGGCAGCTGTTTGGGGAAACAGACCCCGACTTGTTTGAACTCTGAATTGGCACATTCGGTCAAAATCTTTTCCCTGGAAACGTTCAGGGGAGTGTAATCATGGAAACGCCCGAAGGGCCCTTTGCTGTCACGGGAGTCGCGGGGACGGTCCTCGTGCCTTCGTTCACCCCAATGAGACGTCGATGCTTTGGAAGCCCGGGCGTTCTCCTGGCGGCAAGACGCTCGGACGTTCTCCTTTGGAAGCCCGGGCGTTCTCCTGGCGGCAAGACGCTCGGACGTTGCTGGCCACAATCTTCTCTTCGTACTGAATATGAGATTGGGGTTTGAGGAGGAGGGTGTCTAAGTTCCTCAGTGGCGCGAGGCCAATTGGTTTGGCGAACTCGGAGTCCGGGCGGACCCCTTGTTCGACCAGGAACCTGCACAGCTTCCTGGTTGAACCTCTCGATATATACGCAGAGAGGTTCGTCTTTCCCCTGGATTATGGCTCCGAGGGAGGCCTCAGTTTTGGGATGGCGGCGAGATGCTGGGAAGTGCCGCGAGAACATCCTGCCCAGTTGTTTCCACGAGGTAATGGACTCCTCGAATAGTTGTTTATACCATGTCATTGCTCCCTTCCGAAGCGTGGTCGGGAACAGTCTGCATTTGATGGTGCCCCGCACGCCGCGGTAGTCTAGCTGCGCATCGATGTTCTCGATGTGCTCGTCGGGGTCGGTGGTCCCGTCGTATGTGCCAAGTGACGGGGGTTTCTCCAAGCCTTTTGGGAGACGGGTGGCCAGGATCTCCTGGGACAACGGGTCACGAGGATCGTCATCGTCACTAGAACTGGTGTATGATGGTGACCGGACGGGTTGCTCGCGTCGACAGTTCCTTCGTGGAGAAGGTGAGTGGTTCCTTCGAGGAGAAGGTGAGCTGTTCCTTCGAGGAGAAGGTGAGTGTGCCCGTCCTTTGGACTTGATTGGAGACTCCTCGTTCCTTCGAGTCCTTTTGTGGTCATGAGCGTGCTGGTAACGCGGGGAAATCTGGTTGCGCTTTCGGGCTACGCGAGGATCGTGCTCCTGGCGCAGTCTTCGGTCGATTTCTCTCCGTGGCTGCGGGCTTCTAGACTGTCGCTGGTTCCTCCGCGTAGGAGGGGATCTTGGACGGAGAAACTCTTCCAGTGCCCCGATCCTCTCGTTTTGCTGCAGGATCAGGGTGTTGGTTTTGTTGAGGGCCTCCAGGAGGGCTGCCACGGCCGGGTCGGCGCTGGGTGGAACAGGAACGGGCTGGAGGTCGAGAGACAGTTGATCGTTGTTGCAATCAGCAGGGGTAGGGGAAGGAGAAGCAGTGGCTCCATCCCTAAGGAAACGGGCATCTCAGAGGAGAGATGATTGGCCGTCAACATCAGATTTGTTGACGGGGAGGATGGTTGATTGGAGAGCATCCTTGGAGCGATCTTGGGAAGCCATGATGGTGATGATGTTTGAAAGTTGTTTTGATCTTCGGTTAAAGAAAGAAGGGCAGAACAAAGATTCCCACAGACGGCGCCACTGATCGTGAAGGCTGGATCAGGTCCTGTAGAATCAGGTCGCCAAGTGCGTTAGGGATGCTGGTCGTATGGAGAGAAGAGGGGGTGTACCTGCAAGGCACTCCGACGCTCAAGTGAGAAAGGGTCAGAGAAAAGGGGCAAGTACAAAGTATGAATTCTTCGGGTGAATATTGGATACCTGACCCTCTCAAGCGAGAGGGTTTATATAGAGCCCCCAGCGCGTGGCCAACGGTCCTATTTTCGGGGCGAAATAACTGTTTCCCCCAAAGAATAAGTAACTGCCCAAACTAGCTGTTATGCCGGACAGGGTGCTCGAAACTAGCCGTTATGTCGGGCATAACGCAGTTTCGAGCACCTGTCCTTTGTTGTTCGGGCAGCGAGGAAGCCGTGCGTAACGGGCATCAACGTTGGGGAGAAACGTTGCATTCCTTGTCCGGTTGGAGGGGCAGAAAGGTCATTTTTGCCCCTCTGTGGATTGGACTTAGGCAATTTGGGCCGATCTGGAGCAGAGGCGGAGTGGGCCAATTCTAGCCATTGGTCCAGTCCAGAACAAAAACCAAGGTGAAATTGTTTACTCTGATATATAGCTTAGTTAGTAGCGTTCAGTTTCACTTACCTAAAAACCATATAGTAAAAAAAATCCCACAAAAACCTAACGAAGAGCTTTAAATAGCGAGAATCATAAACACATATCATCCTCCAACTCTTGAAAAAGTAAGGAAATACAAAGATGATATGTGTTTATGGCTTTTGTTCGCTTTTTCTTCTTCTTCAATTTTTTTCTTCTTCTTCACGGATCTGATATGTTTAACGTCATTATCCATGTTACATTAATGTTGTTGTTATTTTTGTTATTATTGTTTTTGTTGTTTTTGTTGTTGATGTTATAGGTTTATTGTTGATGTTGTTGTATTTTTGTTGAGAGGTTGTTTTTTTAGTTGTTGTTTAATGTTAGTTGTTGTTTAAATTGAGATAATGTTAATGTTGTTATTATTTATTGTTGTTTTTTAGTTATTAATGTTATTGTTGTTGTTGTTGTCTAGTTGTTATACGTAGCAAAGTTTTGAAATCTATATGTTTATGGTTTAGTTGCTATTGAGTTTGAGCTTGAGTTTGAGACTAGGATTATGTTTTTTATGATTCTTTGTGCAGCTCTCATCTTGTTCCTCTGAACATGTCAAGAGGACATTATAGTGACAGAAAATATAGTTGAGTTTATTATATATAATGTCGATTGTTTATTTCACTAACCCCTCTTTGAATAAATAATCTATTAAATTGATTTTAGAAATAATAATATGAAAAATGATGTTGTATTTGAAAACATCTACATTAATCAATGTTTTTTTAGCATTATACAACTCATCATTCATCTTGTGTTCTTTAATGGTTAAGATCTCTTAAACGTTTCTAATTTTCGTTCAACTTTCTTTCATAATTGTTTATTGAAAAAGTATGGATGAAAGTTGAACGAAAACAAGAAGCATTTGAGAGATTTTAACCATTAAAGAATGATGAGTTGCAAAATGCTCAAAAATTATTAATTAGTATAATTTGTTCTTCAAATATAATTATTCATATAATTATTTTGTAAACCAATTTAAAAAGTTATATTTTTCACTTAGGACTAAATGATACAAGCAATCAGCATTAGATATGATAAAATTCCTTAGAGGATCTCTGTAGGGATTCGAACCCATGACCATTGCCACTTTACCCCTTGGTTATTCAGAAAGCGAGAGGTAAAGAGGAAATTTGTCATGTCACCTTTGGTTACCTCGGTTGTGTAGTTGGGGTACATCCCCTTCACGCCCGAGGTAAGATGTGTTTTTTGTAGTAGTGCAAGATTACTTTCTTCCAAACATGCTTATGAAGTATGGGACAAAGTGCACAAGCACTTTCACTCACAAATGAAAGCACGAGTGCATCAACTAAGAGCTGAATTGAAAACCATGAAGCTAGGGAATAAGCCATTTTCACAATTTTTGTTTCGTGTTAAAGCTATATATGACTCACTTCTTGCCATCGGAGATCCTATAGTATAAAGGGATCAAGTTGAGGTCATTCTTCAGGGCTTGCCTGAAGAATATAATCCATTCATTATAATGATGTATGGGAAATTTGAACCTGCAGATATCTATGAGGTGGAAGCGTTTATATGTGCAAGAGGCTCATATGAAGAAGTACAAACAAGAGATGTCCACACCTAGTGCAACTACTAACATTGCACATGCTGATAAATCTAACTATACTGGGAGAAATACAGGTAGATATAAACATTATAGAGGTCGAGCTCTTGGTTTCAACAACTTCAGAGGCAGAGGTCGTGGTAGAGTGAACAATGTCACTAGTAATAGGCCCACGTGTCAGCTCTGCAACAAATATAGACATAGTGTCATGGATTGTTGGCATAGATTTGATGAGAATTTTGTCCCGACACCAAGCAAATCTCAAGCACAAACATCAGGAACATGTGAAATTGGTAAAGCCAATGTGCGACATCAAAGTCAAGACAACAACATTGGCAAAGCAATTGCACTTCGAGCTCATCAGGATTCTCTGCAAATCCCACAGGAGTTGGAAGCTCAAACCTGGTTTGATGACTTAGGTACATTGCACTTAAAACTCCCTATGTTTCAAATATTCAAAACATACTTACATATGCATATCTTAATGAAGTGCTAGTAGGAAATGCGCAGAGTCTTGCAATTAAATCTATAGCGTCGTCCATAGTTGAGTCAAAATGGTTTCCTAGATGTCAACTTGCTATAAACAATATCTTACTTGTTTCTAATATCACAAGAAATCTTCGATCGGTATGAAACTTTGCAAAAGATAATAAAGTATACTTTGAGTTTAATGCTAACAAGTGTTTTATTAAATCACGGGTATCTAAACTAGTTTTGCTTGAAAGTTCTCTTAATGAGAGTGGATTGTATTGGTTCAACAGTATAACTCTTGCTCATAAGCACAAATCTACATTAAGGAGTTTTTCTAATTTGTTTTCATTTGCAAATAATACCATTGCTAGTTATAAACAAGATAGTGTGTCCACAAAAGTTGATAATCATGTAACGCGGTACTATAGGTTAGGTCATGTCAACTCTAGAGCAGTCAATCATGTCCTCAAATTATGTAATATTCATGTCAACAATAAGAAGTTTGAGCAAGTTTATCATGCTTATTGTTTAGGCAAGTCTCGTAGAATTCATGCCCCTTTAACTCATATAAAATATAGCAATGCGTTTGAACTGATTCATACAGACTTATGGGGGGCCTCACCTACTCCATCTAGAGGAGGTTACTCTTATTATATTTCATTTTTTATGCTCAGACAAGGTACATCTGGATATATATGCTGAAATAGAAAAGTGATGCCCTCAATGTTTTTAAGTTATTCCAAAGTTATGTCTCCATACACACGGGTGGTACACACGGTTTCCATCATCATCTCTTTTACTAATCCAAATTGAAACATCAAAATTCAAATAAACCAAATGCAAGTTAATTTTGAATTTGAATTGCATTACCATTACATCAACATCACATGGTTACAACATCACCAAGGCAATTCTAAACAAATTAACAAAATGAAACACATGCAAATGAAATTGAAGCAAAGCTAAATTTAATTTGAATATCATTTAAACATTGAATTTAAATTACACAAAGTTTGTTACAAGAGAGAGAATCCAAATTTGCGCATAGCCGAAGAAACTGCACAGATTACTCACTCCACTCCCCACAAAATCAGCACCAAAATCACTCAAATTCTATTGATCCTTATCTAATACATCAAATTACAACTCACACACTCTAAACCTCCCTCTTATCCCTACGAATTTGAAACTAATTCTCACAAAATTATCTTTACTCACACACTCACAATTATCCTCACATGCTTACACCATATAACCTTAATCCTCCTTATAAATGCTAAGAGAAATTCATTCACTCAGCAACCACAATTTTCATGCAAAACTACACAAATTTTTGAGCAAATATGTAGCACCTTCATTCTCCAAAAAACTTCACTCAAAACACATTCCATAGTTATTAGAGCTTCACATTGAAGCTCTAATCAAGCTTGAGTTTAGCCTCTATCATCCTCAAGCATCAACACACAACAACACACGACAAAGAAGAAGAATAAACAGATTCTATAAAAAGAAAATAGTAGAAGAAGGAAAGAGGGTCAGAAGAAGGTATAAGAGAAGTGAAGAAAAGAGAACAGATGGAAGAGTAACGCTACCTGGAGATTTTGGACTAGCCGAAGCTTGGACCCCTCGCCGGAGCGCTAATTTGGTATAACTTTGTTGATTTTGTGTTCCTGCACACCCCTTGATACTTTCCCCGTGTTAATTGTTGTAATTTGTTTCTAATGTGGTAGGATAAAGCATTTTAGATAGGTTAGGGGTTAGGTGTCTGTCGTGTTGATTTCATATGATTTTGTTGTTATTTGTTGTTTTTTAGCCTAGATTCGGGTTTAGGGAGATGTTTTAGGCGGGGTTATGTTTAATTTTTTGGGATTTGGGTCATTTTGATGAATATGGAAATGGCATGAAGAACATTCATGGATGCTTTTAATGTTCAGGTTTTGTTCTTCATGATCATGTAATGGTTTGTTATTTTGATCCGAAATAAATGAAAAAAGGTGTGTGTGTGTGTGTGTGTGTGTGTTAGTGCAGAGAGAGAGAGAGAGAGAGAGAGAGAGAGAGAGAGAGCAATGAGAGAAGAAAGAGAAAGAGGATTGCTAAATGAGGCAAAACACTGACTCCCATCATTTTGTTAGCTTGTGATCTCAGCTCTCTGAGGGCCACGTGGCACCCTCAGGATCATTATATCTGTTTTCTAAAGGGGCTCCTGAACAGGAGTCCCCACGCTAATACCATGAGTGCCTTTGTTGATCATTACATGATCATGATCTTATGGCCACGGCTTAAGTCAATCCGTTGACTTGATGTCTTGGGCCTTCCATGTTAGGCTTAGTTATTTTTTCTTAATCTTATAACATTTCCTTATACCCCATGATGGTGTGAGGGAAATGGGAGATGAGCCTCGCCTCTGAGCCCATGTGCCTAATTGGGAGCGCCACCCTCCTGTTTGGATTATGAACCCCTTTTTTTCAATCTTATTCTTATGTTCTCTATTTTTATCTCTCCTTTTGGACCTCAAGCCCATCAATCTTTTTACTTTGTCACCCCCATTGTATGATTGTACCCCTCTCCCTTTTGTCTTGCATGTTTTTATTATTATTATTTATTTTTTATCTTTCATATTTTATTTTTATTTTGTATTTATTAGTTAGTAATTGGTAATATTAAATAATAAAAATAAAATGACCATTAAAATCAATCTTTCTAAAATCAAAGAAAAACACTTTATCAAGATCATGTTTCTTTTTTTAAAATCAATTATAAATCATATTATTTTTCACAAATAAATAATAAAGTCCTTTTTTCTTAAATAGGTCAATTCATAGTCAAAAATCTTTAATTTGAATTAAATTTTTTTCGTAATTAAATCAGATGAAAAAGAACTAGCTGGATGTATATTCCTTTTTTTCCCGAGCACTTGGATACCTGCTGTATAGCTTGTCTTTCAAGTATTTATCATCTTTAAAAGACTTTAATTCAATTAAATCTTTTCCACAATAAATTGGATGAAAAAGGACTAGTTGGATGTATATCCCTATTTCCTCTGAGTATTTGGATACCTGCTGTTTCGATGAGAATTTGATATCAAGCTATTAATTAACTTGAATCACACATCTTTGAAATTCACCACCGAGCTTTGATTTATCCAAAGGAAAGGGTAAAGATCGAAGAAAACCCTAATTGCGCTATGTGAAGACACAACTAAGAGATCTAAGGTTCGGGGGTTGGTTATACCTAGGGAAGGTGTTAGCATCCTAAGTATCTGTAGTTCTCTACAGGAACCTCTTGTTTGTATTTGTGTTATGTTAATGTTTGCTTGCTAAGGAAATCTGCTAAGGGTAAAGGTAAAGACCTAATGGTAAAGACCAAGGTACTAAAGGTAAAGGTAAAGACCTAAGGGTGTAGATAAAGACCTATGGTAAAAACCAAGGTATTAAAGGTAAAGGTAAAGACCTAAGGGTGTAGATAAATACCTATGGTAAAGACCAAGGTACTAAAGGTAAAGACCTAAGGTTATATACACTAAGTATGCTCGCCAAGACATCGCATCTCGTGCCTACATATCCTAATAAGGATGGAATCAGAGCATTCGTAGTTCACCTAACTAGGGATAAGGAACTCTCGATAATGATCAAGGTTCCAAAGGGAAATGAGTATTCATGATCATGATACTCTCATAGAGTTCAAAAACTCTCTAAGTCTAAGTTGAAAAACTAACCTAAGGGTTGACTTTAAACAAAGTCAAAAGGGGGAAGGAAATACACATCATAATGGTACCCACATAGAGTTCAAAAACTTCAAACATAACTCTAAGTTATAGAACAAAATGGCTCTCATAAGGCCAAGAAAGAAATGATCCTAAAAAGGTCAAGGAAGAGGTAAGGTCTAAACCAACTTAGAAGATGACTTATAAGTCAACCGGGAATCCTTTCCTTCGGAATAGGCACTGGCATATCATAATAGATCCAAAAGCCACAAGAGAAAATCAAACAGAATAGGTATCAAAATCGGGGCTTAAGCCCAGCCGAACGCATCAAGAATTAAATTCAAAATTAAACATCAAGAATTAACTCAAATGAAAACAAGGGTTGTCAGGATTGATTCAAAACTAACTAACAAAATAAATTAAAAATCTAATTAGAAGCTAATTTACAAGTTAGATTAGAATCTAACTAAAACTAATTAACTAATTAAATTAAAATCTAACAAAAAACTAAATAACTAATTTCTACTTAGAAACTAATTTACAAATTAAATTAAAATATATGAAATACTAATTAATAATTAGAATAAAACTTAATTAAAACTAAAATGCTAATTAGAAAAAAGCTTAATTAAAAACTAAAACACTAATTAGAATAAATCCTAATTGAATAAAGGTGAAAACCTAATTAAAACCAAACAAAAACCTAGTTAGCCTAATAATCAAAGGGTGCAGGCTGGAACACGGGTGAGTAACTGGGAAATGAGTTTGGATTAAAGGACAAAGGCCCAAGGGGTGCTGGGTTTGGAGACCGGTCGGGTCGGTTCTGACCCGGTTCAGTTTAGGTTAAAGAAAAGTAAAACTAAAACCTACTTCTTCACAGCCGTTTCTCATTTTTAAAAGAGAAGGAAAACGCGATCTTCAAAGGAAGAATGAAACGTTTCTCTTCAAGAGATTCTGCTTCGAAGCTTCATTTTTTTTGCTCGCGATTCCGTCTAACCATCTCTCCCTCCTTCCTATTCCTCTCTGAATCTCTCTCTAATTTGTGGTTCGCTCGACTCACATCCGTGTCAGAATTCATGCGAAGGAAGAAAACGTAATTACGCAGTGGAAAACAATCAAGACGGACATCAAAATCGACTACAAACGATGGTAGCAGAATCGACGCATCCACGAACAAGAGTGCTAAATTAGAACGAAGCGAAGCTGAATTCAGAACCGAAACATTAACATTATAGAATGGAAGTTCTAAGCAATACTGCCGTGTTTTCGTAAGGATGACGACTATGAATGAAACGCCCAGGTGTGTTATTCTTCTACCTTCTTCCACTTTAGTTGTTCTATAAAGTTGTTGTTGTTGTGATAATGAAAAAGCTTGTTGAAGAGAGGAATTTGGTGGTCAGAAATCTTGAAGGTGGATTATGCTCAAATGAAGGAATGATGTCAAGAAGAAGAATCAGAATCAATGTTTTCTTTCCGTCCTCTTTGGTTTCTATGTGCCAGTGAAGTTAAAGGTTCAATTTTCTTTAAGGTTTTGTTTCTGCCTGTTACTCTCTTCTCTGTTCTTTTCTGTTTGGTTTCTCTCTGTTGAGTTTGTTGTTGAAAGAAGATTTCAAAGGCTGGTGAGATGTGGAGTTGTGTTTGAACTGAGGCAGAGGGTCCTAGCTGAAAACAGTGGAAGATTCAGAGGGAGTTTTTATGTTTTTTTAGGTATCTTCTCTTTCTCAATCTGTCCTTCCTCTATTTAACAGGGATTGTTTTTTAAGATTTTTCAATGCTTGCTACGTTATTGTCTTCATAGCAGGCTTCTTTGGAGTCTTGTGGTGTGTGACAGGGTCTGTGTCATTCATTTCGTGGCAGGCAGGAGGTAGTTTTTGGTACGGTAGAGCAGCATGAGGTTATACGGTTTTGGCATGGAGTGAATGTCAAGTGTTTCAAACTTGGTCAAAGCTTTGGCTCGTTGTAGGCATAGCACAGGTGGCAGGGTATGTTTTTGTTAAACGCAGGTTTTTGGATGCTTGTGTGTAGCAGGTTTCATCTTTTGGGGATAAACAGATGCGCAGGGGCTGGTAGGCAAGGTCTTCTTTTTGGCTTATGGTGCAGTATGTTGGAGGTGGCAATATGGTTTGTCGTGTTATGGTAGTATGGTTGACTGTAGAGTGGCGTGTAGCTTCCCACAACATTTATTCTTGGGTTAATACCTATTTTCTCCCTGCCATATAGGCGGTTTTTGAAAAACCCCCATGCGAAAAAAAAAGTTGCAAAAATTTCCCTAACATTTGAAGATTCTCTCAATTTTGACCTTCATCACATCCAGTCATCAAAAATGCTGACGTGGCAGATAATTTTTTTTTTCCTATGTGGATGACGAGGTGGTTTTTTTTATTTTTGATTTATTTTTATTTCCAAAAATGTCAGAGGTGAGAATCGAACCCACCCCCTTTCTTTCATGCCTTCAATTTCTTACCACTAGGCTAGACTTCTCAAGTTGTAATATTGTTTCCATTAATTAATGTTAATACATATTTTTTATGTTTTACCTTTAATTGATTTTAATTGATATTAATATATTATAACTAAATAATATATTTAGTTTTAACTTTTAATTTTTACCTTTAATTTCGTTTTTAATTATTAATTTTTACCTTTAATTTCGTTTTTAATTATATAAATATATAAACTAAATAAACTAAACTATTTAGTTACAATATTATTTAAACTATATAAACTATATATTTAATATACAATCTAAATATATAAACTAATTAATACTGTAACTATTAATTTTTAACTAATTAATATTGTAACTATTTTTAACTAATACTGTAACTATATATAAACTATTTTTAACTAATTAATACTGTAACGATTAATTTTTACCTTTAATTTCGTTTTTAATTATATAAATATATAAACTAAATAAACTAAACTATTTAGTTACAATATTATTTAAACTATATAAACTATATATTTAATATACAATCTAAATATACTATTATTTATAAACTATTATTTAATAGGAGCTAAAAGTATCATTTATAAACAAATAATAGTTACGGTATTATTTATAAAAAGTATCATCTAAAAAGTTACAGTATTATTTATAAAAAGTATAGTTACAAATAATAGTTACAGTATTATTTATAAAAAGTATCATTTAAAAAGTATCATTTATAAAGTACCATCTATAAACTATTAGTTACAATATTATTTATAAACAAAATATCATTACAATGATTACTGTAGCTTATAAATAATAGTTTAGATTAAATAGTTTATATAGTTTAATATATTTATATCATTTATATATCATTTATAAATAATAGTTTATATAGTTTAAATAATACTGTAGCTAAATAGTTTAGTTTAATAAAAAATTAGTTATAATATATTAATATATTAAAACTAGTTTAATAAAAAATTAAATATGTATTCACATTCAATATATTAATAAAATTAGTTTAATAAAAAAGTTAAAACTAAATATATTATTTAGTTATAATATATTAATATCAATTAAAATCAATTAAAGGTAAAACATAAAAAATATGTATTAACATTAATTAATGGAAACAATATTACAACATGAGAAGTTTAGCCTAGTGGTAAGAAATTGAAGGCAGGAAAGAAAGGGGGTGGGTTCGATTCTCACCTTTGGCATTTTTTGAATGTTTACATATTTTCAAAAATAAACCAAACAATACATATAAAAGGAAATGCCTACGTGGAAATAAAAATAAATCAAAAAAAAAAAACCACCTCGTCATCCACATAGGAAAAATAATTAAAAATAAAATAAAAATTATCTGCCACGTCAGCATTTTTGATGACTGGATGTGATGAAGGTCAAAATTGAGAGAATCTTCAAATGTTAGGGAAATTTTTGCAACTTCTTTTTTCGCAGAGGAATTTTTCAAAAACCGCCTATATGGCAGGGGGAAAAATAGGTATTAACCCTTTATTCTTTTCCTTTTTTTTTTTTGCAATTTTATAAGACAAAGAATGTACAATGGGCTTATTTTTTTGTAAAAGACGAGCTTCTTCTTTTTTGTAATAAGATGATAATGAGCTTTGTAATATGACTTGGGCTTTATTGAAGACTTCTCTTTTTTTAGATGTAATGGACTTGTGTGGTAATAATTTGACAATGGGCCATCTTTGTGGTGTAATGAATTTTTCAAAATTAAATCTTGTGCAAATTGGTTCATGAATTGGATGTTAAATGAATGATTTATGGAAATTGGAAGTGAATATGACATTAAAATGGATAATGGAATGAAGTTGGATAATTGGTTTGTTTTTTGTGGAATGTAGTGATGGATAAAGTATATTCAAATGTGGATAAAAAAAAAGTGAATTTTTATGGATAATTGAAATGGTGTTTGGAAATGGATATGATTTGGATTGAAAAAATATGAATTGGGAACGGTTACGGGAATGGATATGGATTTGGTAACGTGCCTCTAAATTTGAACAAAACATAAAACCTTGACAAGTGAACCTGACATGCCACAACTCTTGATTTAAACCAAAGGGGATCCACCTGGAACTCATCCTTAAATGTATCTTGACACTATCTGAACTTTAATGATTCTGCAATTTGATTTCACCAGATGACTTGACGTAGAAACCCTATTTTGACGATCTTCATAATATAAAGCAATGTCCTATGCCAAAATAAACTTGAGAACGAAACAATTTCTTCTTTCGTAACTAATGTTGAATCACATCAAATGAAACTGAGCCATACTGCACACCCATACTTAACCTGCTAGCCCCAGGAAAAACTCAGCTGAAAGACACTTGTCGATCATACAAAAGGGTGAGAAACCCTAATCTTCCTGCCATGAGTGCACACTGATGAAATAATTACTCGACGAGAACCAAAACCTTGATTCAGAATCTTTGCTATAACTTGATAACCTGATACTGAAACCAACCACCTGGTCCTTGATCCTGTCTTGCAAGACCTGAGCCTCGAAGAACTTGCGATGAAAAAAAAATACACTGGATTATCAAGGAAGGGAGATCTCTTAAGAGTATGAGAGACTTGTTTGGTTGGTGATCCATCCAAAACATTGACTAATCAGTCCATCGAACCTTTAAAGCAAAACCCTGATTCACAAGTGGAACAAAACTAACAATAACTGATAACTTGGTTAGTTATGCAATATGATTGACCTAGAATGATATACGAAAGAACAAAGAATCTAAGGGTAAAATTTGGGGTATGACATCTACTATATAGCTTTCCTTTAGAATACTCGTCTTCCACAAATAAAAAACTCAATCAATCCAAATCATTTTTTGCCCAAGTGCAATCAAATCTCAAAAAAACTTCATAAACGAAAGATGCTTCGTTCATTCCGAAACGATGCAAACAACGCTTCGTTCCTACAATGCACGAGTAGTAAGAATGTTTTCCGCTCGAATACGACAAAAACATAAATCTGTGAGAAACTGGATTACATTGTCCATTTTAACGCAACACAAATGTTCACTTCTCCATGTTTGGGTAGTAAGCAATATTTTGTTCTCGAATGCAACTAAATACCTTTTGCAAAAATCGACCAACCAATAAAACCTTGCTACCCACACCTATATAGCTTTGAATTCTTCATTGCACCTAAGAATACGTAGGAGCAAGACTTGCAGTCTTGTCAAGAACCCTAATAAAAAACTTATTTTTTTAATTTTTTTTCTTTTCATACTTTAATAATAATAAGAAATTATAAACACATCACGCAAACATTTATTCGCAATACTGATTAAACGGTTTCTGTTTAGTACAATTGATCGTGAAGGCTGGATCAGATCCTGTTGAAGTGGGCCACCAAGAACATCTGAGATGCTGGGCGAATTGAGAGGAGGAGGAGGTGTACCTGCAAGGCACTCCGACGCTCAAGTAAGAAAGGGTCAGAGAAAAGGGGCAAGTACAAAGTATTAGTTCGTAGGGTGAATATTGGATACCTGGCCCTCTCAAGCGAGAGGGTTTATATAGAGCCCCCAACACGTGGCCAACGGTCCTATTTTCGGGGCGAAATAATCGTTTTCCCGAAGAATAGGTAACTGCCCAAACTAGCCGTTATGTCGGGCAGGGTGCCCGAAACTAGCCGTTATGTCGGGCATAAGCGTAGTTTCGGGCACATGCCCTCATCTGTTTGGGGAGTGGAGAAGTCGTGCGTAATAGGCAGCATTTCAGGGGAGGAGCAATGTAGTCCGTGCCCGGTTGGAGGGGCAGAAAGGTAACTTTTACCCGTTTGTGGATTGGACTAAGGCAATTGGGCCGTTCTGGAGCAGAAGTGGATTAGGCCATGCCTGGCCATTGGTCCAGTCCAGAACCGGAGCCCCCCAAGTCGTTGCTCGCGAGCATGGGAGTGATGACTTAAGGATAGCTCGTTGCTCTAGGGAGCTAGCGTGAACTCGTCGTTTGGCGACAGGGAAGGGTCTCGTAGTTAGGGATGGCAGGCAGACCCAAACCCGCGGGGCCCACCCGCACCCGAACCCGAGTTGACTGGGTTCGGGTGAAAAAACCCAAACCCAACGAGTGCGGGCGTGCGTGTTATTTTTCCACCCGAATAGCCTTTGGGTTCGGGTTCGGGTGGTGATTTCGGGTGCGGGTTTAGGTAGTGTGAAACCCGCACCCAACTCGACCCGTTTCCATCCCTACTCGTGGTGTCCGTGATCCCTGGTGTTCGTGGCATTCATGACCGTGGCCGTGTTTCCCGTCGTGCGGGGAGACTAACGGTTAGTCAGAATTGGAAACGTTAGGGCGCCACATGTGCCTAGAGCTCCGTGTAACAGTTACTAGGCAATGATGGCTAGTTAATAGCCATCATGACCTACGAGCGCGTATCACCGCACGTGCCCCTCTGTATAAAAGGGGGAAACTCGTTCTATTTTGAACTTTTTGCTCTGATTTCTCTTCGTCTTCTTCAGAATTCCTGCCCATCACAATCGTCTGTGATTCCGGCCACCGCATCAACTTCCAGGGAACCGTTTTTAATCTTCTAAATCAAGTAAGTTTGCTTATTCTGTGCTCTTTTACCCATTTAACGGTTGTTTGCAGTCTTGCATGCTGTTAGGTGTAGGTGTAGGAGATGAAGTAGATTAGTTTCCGGTGATTGTTGGTGGTGGACGGTGGTCGTGCCATTTTCTGCCGCCGATGAGGTCGCTAGGTTTTAGGATATTCTGGTGAATCGGGCAGTTTCCGGCGCCATTGCGATGATGATTCCTGCGCCACCGCTTTGATTGTTCAGATTCAGAGCAGTGACGAAGTTTCCGGCGAGTTTTCCCAGTTTCCGGTGAAGCTTTGCAGTTTCTGGCGGAGCTTCAAACGGAAATTGGGAAGTGGCTCGAGGAATTTCCTCGTATGGGAGCGGCTTGCTCCGGGCATCTCCTCGTGGGAGACTCTTAGCGTTTTGTTCGATGTTAGGTCTTAGGCCGGGGACGTCGTCCTCAGCCCTTTACGCGCCCTTTCACTTGACTAGCGGTGGAAGGGTGGATTTGATCTATCGTCGAATTGACTTTTTTCTCTGCTTTTTAGGTGATCGATATGGCGACGGGGCCAGATGGAGAAATTATCCTGGACTCGTCTGAGGAAGAAGCAAGTTCCTCGGACAGCAGTAGTTCGACCACTTCAAGCATCCCCAGCGAGAACGGGGAAGAAGAGGAAATGGAAGGTGTGGACGAGGATGTCGTCGAGGATTCTGCGGAGGAGTGGGAGGTGGTTGAACCACTCGAGCACAGGTGCACCTTCGCCACGTACCTAAGGGATGTTTTTACGGAAGTTGGACTAGAGGAGGAGTGGAAGGTGCACTTTCCCTCCGAAGATGATCGGGTCTGCACGGATTTCAGGGATCGTTTTACTATGTACGAATATGCCTTCAAAGAGTTGGGATTAAGATTGCCGTTCACTGATTTTCAGCAATCAGTGTTTGTGCACTTGAAGTTGGCCCCCACGCAGCTACACCCGAACTCACTGGCCTTCATACGGGCGTTTGAGCTGACCTGTGATTTCTTGAATATTGGGGCTACTCTTCCCTTGTTCTTCACAGTCTTCCATCTTCAACGACAGCTGTCAGGGAGGAAGTACGGTTGGGTCTCGTTGAAGCAGCCTCGCAAGCTGTTTAAGTCTTTCTCTGAGGCGATACAGACGTTTAAGGTGAGGTACTACATCATTGAGCCCGTATCGAAAGTTACCCAGGACAGCACTTATCTCTGGGAGATCGAGGTCGATGAGGAGGGAAACGAGCTGCGCGATGAGGCTGGGAAGTTCATCGGGGAGAGAGTATATAAGTTCCCCATCCACTGGGGATCTGGCAATTTCACCAAGAAGCCCGGTGATTACGTTCTTCAGCCGAACGAGTTAGATGGGCAGGACGCCGTTGCGTACGAGACGCTGGTGAAGTACGTTAACTCCTTCCTGCTAGCTGAATGCTGGACGAAGAAGGGTGACCCTATCTTTAAGGAGGACGGTAGCCAGAGGGTTGAATACCGCTTTATTAATACTAAGCCACTCCTGGAGTGCAAGACTCCTGCGGAAGCCCAGAAGCTGCTTAGTAGTCTTAGTTATTTTGATTTGCCCGAACTATTTTCTTTTCTCGTATTTAACATGCTTGTATTCTGTTTGTGCAGGTGAGATGCCTCAGGCTCATGAGAGGGTGGTGAAGAATGCTCTTGCAAGGAACAAGGCCGGAACGGTTCCTCTGAAGGCTCGATTTTCTAACGTGCGTGCTCCCACTCCTGCTCAGTCTGCTGCGGGGACCTCTTCTCACACTCCTGCTCCCCGGGGATCTCCCCTGCCTTTGACCCCACGAACCAAGCGGTCGAGGGCCAACGACGCCGTGGATCTCAGTCGGGCCCCAGAGAAAGGGAGGTTCGAGCTTCCCCCTTGCATACTTGATAGAAGATATTTTGGGGTCAACTCCCTGATCGTGCCGCGGGCAGAATCTTTTCGGCTGGAAAGCATGGACCGTCCGAGCAAGAGGGCCTTGGTGGCCCAAGATGCTTCTGCATTGGTCAGAGTTCTGGAAATGGCGGCCATATACGCTGAAGGGGACTCTGCAACTGAGTCTGAGCTTAAGGATGCTCGGGCTACCGTGACATCTCTCACGGAAGAGGTAAAGAGTGCTGACGATGCCTAGAAGAAGGCTGAATAGGAGGTGGCCAGGCTGAAGAAGGAGAATTCTACGCTGGCAGTAAAGAAGAAGGCGGTTGAGGAGTTGATCCAGCAGCTGAGGGCAGTCAATTCCCCAGGCAAAGATGAACCCGAGGATGTGAAGGAACTGAAGACAAGGTCCGAGCTAGTTTCCCGTATGTTGGCGGCCGAGGATGATAGTATCGTCATTGCGGACGAATCCTTCAAGAACGTCGTGTCTCAACTGCGGGTGGTGAACCCCGGACTTGACATTTCTACTGAGGATACTCATTATTTGGCGCATGTTGAAGATGGCCGAATCGTTATGCCTGATGCCCTTCTTGAAGGGAATGCCGAGGATCAGTCCGCGGAGAACCAGGAGCCTCAGCCCGAGCCTGCCGACCAGATGGATGAGTGAGGGATTTTCTTTTTATTGTTGTAATTTGTCCGGCCTGCGTGCCGTGTATTTGTTGTAACCTATTTTGGGGGCATGGCCCCCGGCCTATGTAATCCAGTACAATCATGGTCCTAGTGGCCAGTTATCATACTTAAATTATGTGACCGGTCCTGGTGGCCGGTTCTGTTATTTGCATGGTTTTACTCACTTTTATTTTCTGCTAAGTGTTGTATTCATGCTCGTTGTGAATGTATGTCTGCCCGTGATAGGGAGTATTTGACTTATGTGAAGTTTCAGAGGATTGCTCGTTGTAGATGTGTTCAGCAGTGAGAGGTACTGGTCGAACGGCCGAGGAATATCCTGGCGGGGGTGCGGAGCTCAGGTCGCGTTTAAGGCCTGAGTTCGCAGCATGAACGTCCCATCGCGAGCTAGGGTTCTGCCAGTCATGGTACTTTGACGACAGCGATGCTCGATTGAGGACCGCTGTCGAGCAGATACTCGGCCCGTTACTAAGCGGGGTTCTACTTTAGTGGTATGCGACGCTTGTACCTAGGCGTGCATAGTGGTCGGTAGCTGACGTCCGTCTCGCGACAGGTCGAACCGAGAATTAGGGCCTTAGCTATAGTATTATTTTAGCTTTTCGGTGTTTCATGGTCGAGCAATTTCTTCCCCGTTGAGATGTTCTAGGTAATAGGACCCATTCTCCGCTTTTGCTCGGACACGATAGGGTCCTTCCTAGTTGGCGGCTAGTTTGACCTCGCGAGAGTCTTTGTGGTTTCTCCTTAAAACAAGGCTTCCCACGTCGAACTCTCGTCGTATCACCTTGGCGTTGTGCCTGATGGTAATTTTTTATTTTAATGAGGCTTCGCGAAGGGCTGCCCCAATTCGGATTTCCTCGACGAGGTCGAGTTCTTCTCTTAATGATTCATCGTTCATCTCCTTATCTAGGGGCGACTCTGTCCGCCTGGAGGGTATGTGAACTTCGACGGGGATTACAACCTCGGTCTTGTATGCTAGATGGAAAGGTGTTTCCCCGGTTGTAGAGTGCGGAGTTGTGCGGTATGCCCATAACACACTGTGCAGCTCCTCGACCCAAGCCTTCTTTGTTTCGTCGAGCCTTCGTTTGATGCCTCGAAGGATGACCCGGTTAGCTGATTCAGCCTGCCCGTTTGTTTGAGGGTGTTCGACGGATGCGAAGTGTTGCTTCGTGCCTAGTTGGGCAACGAAGTCTTGGAACTTCCTGTCCGTGAATTATGTCCCATTTTCCATTACTATCGCTTAGGAGATGCCGAAACGTGCCAGGATGTTTTGTTTGTAGAAATGTAGTATGTTGTGGGCAGTTATTTTGGCCAGGGCCTCCGCTTCTATCCATTTTGTGAAGTAGTATGCGCCTACTATTAGGTATTTGTTCTGATTTGATCCTACTATGAAGGGTCCTAGGATGTCTAGGTCCCACCAGGAAAATAGCCACGGGGAGGACATAGCCTTGAGCTCGTTAGGTGGAGCCAGGTGCATGTCCCTATGTCGTTGGCATTTATCGCATTTCTTCACGTGTTCTTTAGCGTCGTGCTACATGGTCGGCCAGTAATATCCTGCTCGAAGGGCCTTTCGGGCAAGAGACCTTTCACCGAGATGTTGGGTGTTGATTCCTTCGTGGATTTCATGCAAGATGTGAGCGACCATTTCTTCCTCGACGTATTTGAGCAGTGGAATGGAAAATCCTCGCCGGTAGAGTTTATCTTCGACTAGGACGTAGGAGCAGGCTCTTCGCCTAACCATACTGGCCTCCTTGGGGTCGGACGGGAGTTCGTCCATGGCGAGGTAGTTGTAAACGGGGGTCATCCAACAATTGTTGTCGTTGATCACGTGTACGTCAAGGGTCGGGGAAGCCCTTTCGATGCTGGGTCGAGGTAGGACCTCCTGTATGACGGACTTGTTTTCGCCTTTCTTCTTTGTACTGGCTAGTTTGGATAAAACATCTGCTCGGACATTATGTTCGCGGGGAACATGTTTCACTTCTACCATTGTGAACTTCACCATTTCCCTTTTGACCAGGGCTAAGTATTTGGTTAAGTTGTCGTTTTTGGCTTGATATTCTCCTCGGACCTGAAGGGCCACGAGCTGTGAGTTTATGCAAATGACGACTTCTTCTGCGCCCAGGTCCTCGGCTAGACGTAACCCAGCGAGGAAGGCTTCGTACTCAGCCTGGTTGTTAGAGGTTGGGAAAGACAGGGTGAGCGATACTTCAATGATGATTCCTTCGTCGCTTTCCAGTATGATGCCCGCATCACTTCCTGTCGAGCTGGAGGCACCGTCCACAAAAATGGTCCATTTACGCGCTTCGCTCGCAGGGGAGTCTGCGAACGTCATTTCTGCGACGAAGTCGGCCAGAGCCTGGGCCTTGAGGGATTTCCTGCTTTCATATTGGATGTCAAATTTGGATAGTTCAAGCGACCATTTGAGCATTCGACCGGCCATATCTTGTCATCCCAGCAGCTGCTTTATGGGTTGATCTATTCGAACCACGATTGCGTGGGCAAGGAAGTAGTGTCTTAATCTTCTGGCCGTGTTGATGAGGGCCAGAGCCACTTTCTCTATCTGTTGGTACCTTAACTCTGGTTCTTGCAGTGCTTTTCTCATGAAATATATGGGTTTTTGCCCGTCGTGTGTCTCGCGGATGAGAGTGGCGCTTACAGCTTCGGTTGCTACGGCGAGGTACAGGTATAAAGTTTCGCCGTTGTCCGGACGAGAGAGGACGGGTGGTTCCGAGAGTGCCCGTTTCAGGTGGAGAAGAGCCTTGTCGCATTCCTCAGTCCATTCGAACGTTGCCTCCTTGCGGAGGAGTTTGAAGAACGGTAAGGCGTGTTGAGCAGACTTGGCCACGAAATGTGACAATGACGCGAGCATCCCGTTGAGGGACTGGAAGGATTTTTTTAAATTGGGTGTTGGAAACTCGGAGAATGCTCAGCACTTATCGAGATTGGGTTTGATTCCTCGTTCCGTTAAGTAGAAGCCGAGGAATTTGCCTACCCGAACGCCGAACGTGCACTTCTCCGGGTTGAAACACATTTTGTATTTTCTGGCCTGTTCGAAGACCTTCCTTAAATGGGCAGTGTGATCGGTTCGGTCATGAAGGTCGTGTATTTTTTGTCGGCCATCGCCATTGGAATTTGATTATAGCCTGATTAGGCGTCCATGAACGATAAAAGTTTAAAACCGGTAGAATTATCGACAATTTTATCAATATTGGGGAGCGGATAGACATCCTTCGGGCATGCCTTATTAAGATCAGTGTAATCAATGCACATTCACCATTTGCCATTAGATATCTTTACAAGTACAACGTTGGACAGCCAAGTGGTGTACTTGGCCTCCAAGATAAATTTGGCCTCGAGGAGGTCCCTTACTGCTTTTTCTACAGCCTCCGTTTTCTCCGGAGACTGCTTTCTCCTACGTTGTGCTATGGCCTTGACGGCCGGGTCAATTGTCAGTTGGTTGCAGGCGACGGACGGGTCCAAGCTGGGCATCACGGCGGTGCTCCAGGCGAAGAGGTCGGCGTTCTCACGGAGGCATGCTTTGAACTCCTTCCTTGCGATGTCGGGCAGGTCCGCTCCAATCTTCACTCCCCGCTGAGGATCGTCGCCGAATAAAACGAGCTCAAAGTTTCCATCCGGGATTGGGCGCATTGGATGGGAGCTGCTGGACGAGTTGGTTGAAGTTGCTCGGTCCTCCTGTTGGTCTTCTTCGGTGAAGCGGCTGTTGAGGTCGATGGAGTCGACCTGAGGCAGAGGCTTGGCTTCCTCGGAGCTGCTGGGCAAGGCTGGCTTGCCTGATACCTTTGGCTTGGATGCAATGGCGTTGAGCCCCTTTGTGGCTGCTTCGAAACACCGTCGTGCAGCTTCGATGTCGCCGTGGAGGGTGGCAACCATCCCTTTTGAAGTGTAATACTTCATCTTGAGGTGGACTGTTGAAGGCACAGCTACCAACTCTGCCAGAGTTGGTCTTTTGAATATGCACTGGTAAAGCGACGAGCAGTCAATTACCAAAAATTATACCTTGATGGATTTGGCCATCTCAGCTTATCCGAAGGTTACGATCAGTTCGACGTATCCCCATGGATTGGTCACTGATCCGTTGAATCCTTGTAAATCAGACCCCACATAGGGGGTAAGGTGTGATTCGTCCAGCTGAAGTATTAAAACCAGTTGGGAGTACATAATGTCGACCGAGCTGCCCTGGTCGACGAGGATTCTGCGAACGTCGAAGTTTGACATTCGGGCTCTGACGAGCAAAGGTATGCTCGAGTTTGGAGATCCCCTGAGGAGCTCTTCCCGGTAGAAGGAGATGGGGATAGAGCCCTTCTGGGCCTGATCGAGCATGGTCACCTTATTGGAGCTTGTGTTGATCAGATGCTCGAATTTTCGTTTCACGGAGCCCACCGTGACTTTGTTGAAGCCTCCGCCAGAGATAATCATGGTGGAGGGAAACGTCTCCCACAAGCTGTGGGATGCGAAATAAGCAAGGGCACTGAGCTTGTTTGGGACGTAGAAGTCCTCCGGTCGCGATATGGACATAGCGACCTGGATTTTGGCCTCTTCCGAGGAGGATACCTCCTCCTCTATTTTCTTGGACTCTTGGGCGTCCTGCCGAGGAGCGTCCTTATTCTTCGCAAACTGTTTCAGGTGGCCGTCCCTGATCCGTATCTCGATGGCAACCTTCAGATGGATGCAGTCTTCAGTAGTGTGGTCGTGACTCTTGCGAAAACAGAAGTACTTCGATTTGTCGGCGTTGGGTTTGGCCGGCAGTTGTTTGGGGAAGCGGACCCCTGCCTGCTTGAACTCCGAATTCGCACACTCGGACAATATCTTCTCCCTGGAGACGATCAGGGGGGTATCGTCGTGGAATCGCCCAGAGGGTCCCTTGCTGTCGCGGGAGTCCCGAGGACGGTCCTTGCGCCTCCTTTTGCCTCGGCGAGATATTGAGGCTTCCTCTCCTCTGGAGGCACAAGCATTCTCCTGATGGCATGATGCTCGGACGTTGCTGGCCGCAACCTTCTCTTCGTACTGAATGTGCAATTGGGATTTGAGGAGGAGGGCATCTAGGTTCCTCGGAGGTGCGAGGCCGACAGCCTTAGAAAACTCGGAGCCCAGGCGGAGCCCTTGCTCGAGCAAAAACTTTTTCATCTCGTCCGTTGTAGGGACCTGTACTGCTTCTTTGTTGAACCTTTCGATATATGCACGGAGAGGTTCGTCCTTTCCTTGGATTATGGCTCCAAGGGAGGCCTCAGTCTTTGGGTGACGGCGAGAAGCTGTGAAATACCGTGAGAACATTCTGCCCAGTTGCCTCCATGAGGTGATGGACTCTTCGGGAAGCTGCTTGTACCACGTCATCGCCCCTTTTCGGAGCGTGGTCGGAAATAGCCGGCACCTGATGGCACCCCGTACGCCATGGTAATCTAATAGAGCATCGATGTTCTCAATGTGCTCGTCGGGGTCAGTCGTCCCGTCGTACGTGCCCAATGACGGGGGCTTCTCTAGGCCCTTAGGGAGACGGGTAGCCAAGATTTCCTGGGACAATGGGCCGCGAGGCTCATCTTCACTGCTGGAACTGGTGAATGACGGGGACCGAAGGGTACGCTCACGATGGTGGTTCCTTCGGGGAGAAGGTGAGTGGTTCCCACGGGGAGAAGGTGATCGGGCCCGGCCTTTAGACTTGACCGGGGGTGACTGGTCATTCCTTCGGGTCCTCTTGTGGCCGGGATAGTGCTGGTTACTCGGGAAAACCTGGTCACGCTTTCGGATGGCGCGAGGGTCAGGTTCTTAGCGCAGTCTTCGGTCAATATCTCTCCGGGGCTGCGGGCTCCTTAATCGTCGTTGGTTCCTCCTCAGAGGAGGGGACCTTGGACGGTTGGACTCTTCTAACGCCCCGATCCTCTCATTCTGTTACAGGATCAGGGTGTTGGTTTTGTTGATCGCCTCCAGGAGGGCCGCCACGGTCGGGTCGGCGTTGGGCGGAACAGGAATGGGCTGGATGTCCAGCGAAGGCTGGTCGTTGTTTCGGTCAGCAGGGGTAGGGGAAGGAGAAGCTGTGGCCCCGTCCTTCAAAAAACGGGCATCTCGGAGAAGAGATGATGGGTCGTCAACGTCAGTCTTGTTGACGGGGGGGACAGCGGTTTGGAGAGCACCTTTGGAGTGATCTTGAGAGGCCATGATGATGATCTTGAAATTTTCTTTGATCTCCGGTTTCCGAGGAAAGAAAGATAGGGAGAACAATGGTTCCCATAGACAGTGCCACTGATCGTGAAGGCTGGATCAGATCCTGTTGAAGTGGGCCACCAAGAACGTCTGAGATGCTGGGCGAATGGAGAAGATGATGGGGTGTACCTGTAAGGCACTCTGACGCTCAAGTAAGAAAGGGTCAGAGAAAAGGGACAAGTTCAAAGTATTAGTTCGTAGGGTGAATATTGGATACCTGACCCTCTCAAGCGAGAGAGTTTATATAGAGCCCCCAGCGCGTAGCTAACGGTCCTATTTTCGGGGCGAAATAACCGTTTTCCTGAAGAATAGGTAACTGCCCAAACTAGCCGTTATGTCGGGCAGGGTGCCCGAAACTAGCCGTTATGTCGGGCATAAGCGTAGTTTCAGGCACATGCCCTCATCTGTTCGGGGAGTGGAGAAGTCGTGCGTAACGGGAAGCATTTTCGGGGAGGAGCGATGCAGTCCGTGCCCGGTTGGAGGGGCAGAAAGGTAACTTTTGCCTGTTTGTGGATTGGAATTAAGCAATTGGGCCGTTCTGGAGCAGAAGTGGATTGGGCCATGCCTGGCCATTGGTCCAGTCCAGAACAACAATTAATGTGCGGGGTGCAAATACCTTCCCCACGCATAACCAATTCTCTAACCCAAATTCGACTGCGACGATCATATTTTTGTTATTTTAGGGTTTTGTCGACATTTTCCCTTTCAAAAATAAACTACGATGATGAATCTGTTGTATTCCGAGCGTTCGTACGCTATGGTATTTTTTATACCGCGACACCATTAAGCAAGGAGTCTCCTCACAAAGGATGAGATCACTATAGTTTAGACTTTTGGGCCAACCTCGTATACTCTTATATCGACAATCCTCCCTTCGTGGATGATAGCAAGAATTTGGGGGATAAATGTTCTAGGTTGCCACAACTCACAAGATCGGCCTAATCCATATTGACACATCTTCTTCGAGAATTCGTCGTACTACCGCATAAGTGGACCTACCTCAAACATCAATGCATATGAGCACACTTCCCTTAACTCTGAACCACTGAATTATCATCCAACGACCATTAACGTTTCACACCATATAACCTGAAGACAGTTACAATGGTCTTTACTATATAATGGTGACTCAGAATCACACTCAAATACAATACATTATACACTTGCAAACTTCCACCTTATTTATTTATTGACTTAAATGCAGAGTGCTAATTTTTTTCCGATACCTTCTCAGACGAACCATTTCAACAACACTGAAAACATTCCAGTGAACCATCCATCTCTTAACAAGTCATCTTCAGTTTTATTATGGAACAAGTGTTCAGGGCCGGCCCCAGGGGTAGGCCACCAAGGCTGCCACCTAGGGCCTCAGTTTTTTCAAAATATTTATATAGTTCTTAATTAATTGACTTTTTAAAAAAAATTAAATTATTTTTTATACCGATTATATAGTAGCATTTATTAAGAATGTACGATAATAACAATCATTTAAGATATATGTTGTATAATTGGTTAACTTAAAAATCAAGACCGTTTTAAGTTTTCTGAGACCTTGTGTCGGTTAAACATGGTTTAACTGCAAAAAATAAATAGGGACCCTATTTTATTATTGCTTAAACATAATCAATACTTTTTAGGCACTTTTTAGCCACGACTTAACTGTGAAAAATTTTGGACTCTGTCCGGTAATCCGTCTTGCACTTCATTAAAGACGGTCTTATTAAAAATCGTACTTATAAATAATAAACATTTAAGTTCTTTTCCGATAAGTAATACTTGAAATTTAAGTCTTTTTTAAGAATTTTGGTCATGTTTTTCAATTATGATTTTTTTAAATGATTAGTAAAGTGTTTAGATGTATTAATTTATTATAAATTGAACATAAAATATTAAATAAAATTGATTAAATTAATTTAATAATTTACACTTAAAAAATTAAAATTAAAATTAATTAATTTAAAATAAAAATATTTAATTATATTAAAATATTTAATTTAAATTTTTGTCTTAAATTTCAAGATGCGTTAAAATCTATCGTATTCATAGATATAAGATTTTTCAAAAGATCTTGCTAGGGGTGGGAATTAAATACACATTTATCTCAAATTTTGTCCTTTTCAAACACCATTAAGGTAATAAACCACATTACTATATATATCAATTAAAATAAAATAACAACCATGATTACAGAAAATATTACTATTTTAATGATTAGACTATACTTAGTGCATTTGAAAGAATTAGTCAAAAACTGATATTCTCATACTGCACATATCCTCGAAAATGGTACTACACGCGATGGTGACTCCATTGATGCTTCATTTACATCTAACAGCACCTGCAGTAGCTGGTGTTTCAGTCAGTATCATATTGGTGCTCAAGTTGTTGTTGGGTTTCAGATTCTTCAAAGATGAAGCACTTTACCAATCAAGGCTGTTTCTTTTTCAATTAGGTCAAATAGCTTTCAATAGTGAACCTCAAGTTTCCATCATAGCAAGAATGGAACGTGCTTTAAGATTAATCTTTCCAACATATGCTGTTGTCACCACTTATAATTCAACTTCTTCACAATCAGACCATGAGTTGCAAAATGAACAGGAGGAAATGTTCCACTCACTTTCAATACTTGCACTTTGATCATGTCATATTCATTCACTTTGCTTACTAAAAGGTGTCAGAAAAAAAAAACTTTTGTATTTGAAATAAAACTTATGTCTGAGTATCAGTTTGTACTTTATTTACTTATTTCAATGTTATTCAATGATAATTGAATTTGATGTTTATTAGATCTTATCTTATCTACATGTGTTTTTTATTGACAATTTCTTCTCACACCACCATTGTTTCTTAGGCACCATCTGAATTTTCGGTTTTGTCCCCTGATTCCGGATGTGCACATCCGGACGCACCAATTTTTTTAAAAACGCAGATTCTTTCCGGAAGTGCACATCCGGAAACATTCCTGATCTGCAGAACCGGAAAAAAGGCAGAACATTATTTTTTTTTTTAAATCGGTTTTTTTCTTGGTCGCATATGTTAATAAATCGTCGCAATTTAATATACATTTCACAACATCCATATATAAAATAAAATGATATATATATATATATATATATATATATATATATATATATATATATATATATATATATATATATATAATAAATCTCTGTCAAAATACAGTGCATACATCTAATATAAATATAATACATCAAACAAAAAACTACTGCGTATAGCGAAGGATCTCTTCTGGCTCCCCTGCTCCTCTGCCCCCTCTGCCCCTACCCGCCATCCTGGATCGATGTCTGCGGTACTGAAGTGCCCCCTGAGCAATCGCAATAATCCTGTACACGGCAAGTCTGGCACTAGAGCCCTCAGGGAGGTGACCGTCCGCAATGGCCTGCCGCGCTATCTACTCTATCTCACGACAGCGTGGTAGGACATCCTGAGTGTGGTCCAGCTGAGACTGTCGCTCCTCTAATATCTCCTGATGAGCAGGTCTGGGTGGCGATCCCTCAGCAGTGGGCACCATGCATGGGTGTGAGACGGTGTAGAACCACACGATGTACCCGGCAGCAACACTCCAGTCTGTCTCCGCTCTGGTCACCCGAGCCTCCTCCGGTACCAAGTGGGACTGGTAGTCAGCATATAGCTCATCTATCTGCCTGCGGGTCAAGCCTAGAGGAGCAGACTCATGAGGCATCCTGGGGATCGTCTGCGTGTAACCGAACTGACGCAAGACACGCTCTGACAGGTATCGGGCAGTAACGGTCGAACTGCATGCCAACCATCCTGAGAACAAACAAACCTCATCGAACGGGCGCGTCACACGGTGATCGGCATAGGGGCAATACAAAACGTCCTCAGCAGCCATCCGATCTAGATACACTCTGAAGGGGTCCGGCGCCTGGTTCCCTCTGAGCAGGACAAATGCAGCAGCACGTGGCATATCCTCAGTGTACCCCTGGGCACTCCCCCAACCAGTAATATAGGGAAAGTGCTGTCAAATCCACGCCTGAAATGGAAAACATAACATGGGTGTCAAACATTATAATGAATACAGAAAGAAAAGAAATGAAAAAATCACTTAGAATATTAGATTGTTACCACGTATAGCGTACAACTGCCTGCCACAGTCTTGGCTGCCCAGCGGCAACCATTAGATAGCCTGAAATAGGTGAATGCCAGCGCAGTAGCCCCCCAGTTGTACCGATGGATCTCTGTCTGATCCGAAAGGTACCTGAGGTAGACGATATCAACATAATAGGCGCTGGTGTCCACAAAGACCTGCGTGCCTAGCAAAAACAAGTAGTAGCACCTTAGGGCACGCGTCCTGTGGATCGCCACCTCAGCTGGATCACCATCTGCCCGTTCTGCCTCTGCAAGCGCCTCAGTAAATCTATCCATCAAAAATGAGAACCGGACGTGTGCGCCCCTCAACTGGTGCACCTCCGCATGTGCCTTCTCTAGGCTAGCCCCAAGCTATGTAACCAACAACTCTATGCCGTCCGCCTTCGTCATCCTACCGTGACTCAGAAGGGTACCCGTGATCGGTAGATGTAAGAGGCACGAGATGTCGTCTAGCGTGATCGTGATCTCGATCTCGCCGTACGGCAGATGGAATGAGGATGTCTCAGGGTGCCATCTCTCAACAAATGCCATCAGAATACCATACTGGATCTGGGAATACCCAATCCTAGACAGGCCTCTAAGACCAGACTCCGCAACTGCAGACGTGAACCACTCAGCTGTAAGCACCATCTCAATCGTGTCCATAACCTTGCCCCCATGGTTATAGAACTTCTGTGAATCCTTATCCTGAAAATTTCCAAATAAAACAATGTTACAAATGAACATATTTTCAACGAATACAATTCTATAAATAAACCGAGAAAGGTTACCTGTCCTAGCCAGACAAATCTGGCAGTATGCTCAGAGTACCCCGCGAGTAGGGACATATTAAACGGTCCCCCGGGGTAACCGCCCAGCTCATCGAAATCGTCATCATCGTCAACACCCTCATGTGTTGGGTGATCACCCTCTAGAACAGGAACAAGAACAGGGGAACGAGGAGGAGCAGCTGATGGAGCTGGAGTCTCCCGACGACGCCTGCGTGCGGGCTGGGACCCTGATGAACTAGCAGTAGAATCCCGACGCCTCCGAGATGTAGAATCGGCGGCTGACGGAGGAGTGACCTGAACCTGTGATGTGGAAGTGGCCTGAACCTGTGGTGTAGGATGTGGTGTAGGATGTCCCTCAGCTGTAGGGGCTACCCCAACTCCCTCTGCGGAGGAAGCCTCGGCTGTAGACTGCATCCGCTCACGTCGGACAGATGCGTGCTGAGCTGTCCGTCCATGTATGGTACGATCGTCTCTGCCAGCCATGTAATCTGCAAAGCATAATAAATAAATTAAATTTTGTTTAAAAATAATTAAACAAAAACAAACAAATAAGCAAAATTAAAAAAGGAAAAAAAAAGTCTTCCCGGATGTGCACATCCGGAAGGACTCAGAATTTTAAACGTTAGGTATTTCCGGATGTGCACATCCGGAAACACTAAACGTTTCAATGTTTCTGGATCTGTACATCCGGTACGTATTTTGAAGTTTAAAAACGGCACTCATGGCCACTGTAACAACCAAAAGGGCAATTTTATGCCCTGATCGTCCGTTTGAAGCAGTAAAAATGACCTACATTGTCTCTAACCTATGTTATTCATACAACCTAACAATTTCTACACCTAAATGTCTACTCTAAATCGATTACTCGAAAATTACTCCGAAACTCTAAAATTTGAAAACTTACCGATTTAAATGTGATACGGAGAATTTGGAGTGTGTTGATCGTTGTAGTAGTTGCTCTGGGCCGAACTCGAGTGGAAAAAATCGAGATTTGTGGTGATTGAAAATTTGAGAGTTTGAGAGAGTTTGAGAAGGAGTGGAAATGGAAAGGTGAATAATGAGGGGGGAAGAACGTCTGGCGCGAAGTAATAAGAAATACTTCCGGATGTGCACATCAGAATTGTTTCCGGATATGCATATCCGGAACACTTCAGCGTTTTTTCAAAATTTGGTGCGTCCGGATGTGCACATCCGGAATATAGGAGCAAAAAAATAATTTCACGTGGTGCCTAAGAAACTTGAGTGGTGCATTAAGAAATGCCCTTTTTATTTTATGTTTATTAGATCTTGACAACGTTTACAACACAAGTTTTTTTTACTTGTGGTTTTTGAATTAGGTATTTTGAATCTTATTGCATATTCTCTACGAGCAGATATTACAACTTTCTATATTTTGAGTTTAAAATATACTGGGTTGATTTAACTCCTATATGTTGATTTTCTCCACAATGGTGAGTGAATGTGGTGTAAAGAACAAGTAAAAGTGTATGAGATCTAAATAGTACCCCAACAAGGAGTTTTGTTCGAGTAAAGAGGCCATGTCAATGGTTGGCGTTGAATGACTTAAAAATTAGAACATAGGCAACATATGTAACGGTCCGTTTTTAATATTTCCTTTTCCCGTGCTTTTTGGTGTTAATTGGTCGAGTCTTTATTTTTAATTGAGCAATATTTATGTTAATTGCTAATTGGTGTGATTATATGTTATTATTTTTTTTTTGCACATTGTGTATTTTTACCGTTTTTGAGAGTTTGCGGGGAAAATTGGAATAGAGGGTATTTGACATATTTCATAATTAATAGTGTTAGTTAATAATAGTTAGTTTAGATATTTATTAGAAATGTTTAGAATTTTTAAGTTAAGAAAATATAAAAGAAAATAGTTAGTATAAGTTTAGAAAAGAGAAGAAAAAGAGAGAAGAGGAAAAGAGAAGAGAAAGAAGAAAAGAGAGGAAAAACTTGTGAAGGAAGAAATCAATCTCCCAACTTTCTAGAACACGATTAAATCGGGTAAGGGTGCGAAACTCGATTATACTATGCTTGTATATGATTATGTATGAATGAGTTTGGATGATTCTCTTGCTTTCCATGTTTTTTTACTTTTAGGTCGTGAACGATAAAATGAGTAGAATCGATGGTTTAACGGTTGGAAATCGATGTAAAGGTGGTAGTTTGCTTGTTGACATGATTAGAATAGGTTCTGATTGAAATATGTTGATTTGGAAATGGTTTGGGTTGGAAAATATCATTTTTGGGTTTTCAACAGCGCTGAAGGATTCTGAGTTTTCGCAGGTTCGCCTAGCGAACCATTCAGCGAAGGGTAGCGAAGGTTCGCTACGGGTATTCGCCTAGCGAAGGCGTGAGCGAAGGTTCGCTAGAGTGTTCGCCTAGCGAAGTTTGGGTGTTTTAAATGTTGGTAGTTGCTGCCTTGGTTCGCCAGGGGGTTCGCCTAGCGAACTTAGTGTCTGTTTTTATCTAACAGTTGGTTCGCTGGAACATTCGCCTAGCGAAGGAGCTAGCGAATGCTCGCGAGGGATGTTCGCCTAGCGAAGCAGCTAGCGAATGCTCGCGAGGGAGATTCGCCCAGCGAACAGTGTTGTTCGTGTAATTTTGTTTTCTTCATAACTTTTGATCTGTGATTCGGTTTGAGGCGTAGTTTGATGCGTTGGAAAGCTAACGAGATGTTCTTCCTAGGAAAAATAGTTTTGGGGTCTGAACTTGGTCCAATCGGTACAGTTTTTACGAACCGTTTCGTAGTGTCGGGCGTCCGGTTTATGTTTTTACGTTATTTCAAAATATTCATATCTTGTTAACCGTTTATCGTATTTAAGAGTTCTTTATACCGAATCGAAGCTGTCGATGAGTACTTTTCGATGATGATAGAAAATATTATTTTTGGCCGACTTTTAGCCGACTTTTTCGGAAAACCGAATAATGGAATTTTGTGTTATTTTTCAATATTGTAAGACATATTATGATATGTTATGAGATGGCTTGTGTGATGATTCTTTGATGGGAATTTGATGTTGTGGAATGGTATATTGGTGTTTGTGGCCATTTTGGGCAATTGTGTGCATTACTTTATATGTACTAGAAATACATGATTATTGTTAATGCATGAGCATTTGATGTTGGCATGAGTCATTAATGTGTCAAGTATCATGATATGCATTCTTGCATTGGAAGATTCATAAATGAATCAGTTTTATCGTCTTACGCCCTGAAATAATGGTAGAAGCGATTAATCACAAATGATTGTGCGCCCTGAAATAGTGGACTATGGCAATCGGATTGTGCGCCTTGAAATAGTGGACTAAAGCAATCCATAAACGTCGTACGCCCTGAAATAATGGTTTATAGCGACGGGGAACATCGTAGGCCCGACGGGGAGTTACTCTATGTAACGAGCGATGATTCCAAGAGTTCCTGGGGGACTAATGAATTACAAGGTTGGATTGGTATCGCATGCGTAGAGTCGTTGTGTCGGTCTCTGTGCATTTGCATAATTCATTACATGTATGTTTATGTGTTGAATTTTGAGAAGGATTTGTTATGCATTGTGTTAATGTATATGCTTATGTGATTGATGTGTGAAATGGGTTTAATATGTCTTGTGTTGGTTACAAGTATCGTATTTGTGTGGTGAGAATAATTGTGCATATTTTGCTAAGTGTTATATAATGATATGCATTTATATTATAATCCTGTTTCTCACCCTTCTGTTGTGGTTTAATGCTGTAATGGCATTGCAGATTAGACGCTGGAGGTCTTTTGCGAAGATTAGTGTCTTCGTCTTTTTGTCGTTCCGTCGGCTCTGATATGTAACACGGGTAGTCGGGGTTCGAGTGTAGATGTTTCTTTTGGCTTGTATATAGTGGCCTTGTATGAATATGAATATGACAAACTTATCACTTGTGATAACATCAGTTATGGATGTTCCGCTTTAATTCTGTAACTGAATGCTGATATTTTGGAACGGAGTTCCTTTGTTTATAAAAAAAACTATCCAGGTGTTATATATCTTTATGAGCAGGTTGTTTTTAGTTCACGTTGATGTGACATCTCTGTTTATATCTAAATGACTTAATCTTTGCTCTGATGTTTTATTATAAGATTATTTTTTTTATTATTACGTTTTTGTACGGGGTATAAAAGGGGTGTTACATTAAGTGGTATCAGAGCCAGTGTCTGTTTGGTCTGTCCGACCGTGTCTTTGTGTCGTTGTTGGACTGTTGCACTCTGTTGAGTGGTTGTTTAACCATAATTTGCTATCATTGGGAATGTTCAGATTATGGCGGGAAGACGTGATGCTGCTATGACTGTGGCCATGCAAGCTATGGCGCAAGCGATGCAGAATTTACCCAATGCTGCGGCGGACGAGGAATCGCGTAGTATGGATAAGTTTCAGAAGAATAATCCACCGAGCTTCAAGGGTACTCATGATCCTGAGGGAGCACAGATTTGGCTGAAGAAGATTGAGAAGATCTTCTGTTTCATTAGGTGTTCCGAGGATCAGAAGGTGCAGTTTGGTACTCATGTGTTGGAAAAGGAAGCTGAAGGCTGGTGGGCGAATGCTTCTCAGAGGTTTGAGGAGGATGAGGTAGTGGTTACATGGGCTGTGTTCAAAGATGCTTTTCTTGAAAAGTATTTTCCGGAAGATGAGAGAGGTAAAAAGGAAATTGAATTTCTTGAACTGAAGCAGGATAATTCCTCTGTTGTGGATTATGCTGCTAAGTTTGAGGAACTGGTGAAGTTTTGTCCCAATTATAATACGGCTGGTTAGGAGAGGTCTAAGTGTCTGAAATTTGTGAATGGCTTGAGGCCAGAAATCAAGCAAGGTATCGGTTATCAGGAGATAAGACAGTTTTCAGTGTTGGTGAACAAGAGTCGGATTTTTGATGAGGATATCAAAGCGCGTGCTACTCATTACAAGAATCTGAATGATAAGAAAGGAAAGGGGCAGTTCAGAGGTAGGCCTTATGCTACCCCTGTTGATAAAGGGAAATAGAAGTTTACTTTTGATAGGAAGCCTAGTGGTGGAGGAATGAATTCTGCTGTGAAATGTTATAATTGTGGTGGTTTAGGTCATCGTATATCGGAATGTAAGAGGAATATGAATAATGTGGATAAGTGTGCTAATTGTGGTTTGAAGGGTCATGTGGCTGCTGATTGTAGGAGGAAGAATGGGGTTACATGTTATAATTGTGGGGAAGTTGGTCATGTTAGTACGAGGTGCACGAAACCGAAGCAAGCTCAACCTAGAGGGAAAGTATTTGCATTGGCGGGAGCTCAACCTACTAATGCAGATCGTTTGATCAGAGGTACTTGTTTTATTAATAGTAATCTTTTAATTGCTATTATTGATACTGGAGCGACTCATTCGTTTATTTCGATTGATTGTGCGAAACGTTTGAATTTGGTGTTGTCTAAGATGGGTGGAGAGATGGTTATCGATACTCCAGCTTCGGGGTCGGTAACTACTTCTTTCGTTTGTTTAAGTTGTCCTTTGACAATTTTTGGTAGAGATTTTGTGATGGACTTGGTATGTTTGCCATTGAAGGGTTTGGATGTGATTCTGGGAATAAACTGGTTAGAGTTCAATCGTGTTCATCTTGATTGTTATCTTAAGCGGGTGAGATTTCCTTCTCTTGAAGAAGAAAGGGAATCTGGTTTCTTATCTACCAAAGAGTTGAAGAAACTTTTGGCGGAGGAAGCTCAGTTGTTTGGATTGTTTGCATCGTTGTCTGTGGAGAGTCAAGTTGCAATTGAGAGTTTTCCTGTTGTGTGTGATTTTCAGGAGGTGTTTCCGGATGATTTTTCAGATGTGCCGCCAGAAAGAGAGGTGGAGTTTTCTATAGACCTAGTTCCTGGTACTAGACCTGTATCTATGGCACCATATCGGATGTCAGCATCTGAGTTGGTGGAGTTGAAAAGACAATTGAATGAGTTGTTGGAAAAGAGGTTTGTAAGGCCTAGTGTATCACCTTGGGGTGCTCCTGTTTTGTTGGTAAAAAAGAAAGATGGGAGTATGCGTTTGTGTATCGATTATCGGCAGTTGAATAAAGTGACGATTAAGAACAAGTATCCACTTCCAAGGATCGATGACTTGATGGATCAACTAGTGGGTGCAAGTGTGTTTAGTAAGATTGATTTGAGGTCAGGATACCATCAGATTCGGGTTAAAGAGGAGGATATTCAGAAGACGGCCTTTAGGACACGATACGGACATTACGAGTTTTCTGTGATGCCGTTCGGGGTTTCTAATGCGCCGGGTGTGTTTATGGAGTATATGAATCGTATATTCCATGAGCATTTAGATCATTTTGTTGTTGTTTTTATTGATGACATTTTGGTTTATTCTAAGTCACAGGAGGAACATGCGGAGCATTTGCGTATTGTGTTGCAGATTCTAAAGGAGAAGAAACTTTATGCCAAACTTTCCAAGTGTGAGTTCTGGTTGTCAGAAGTGAGTTTTCTGGGGCATGTGATTTCAGGTAATGGTATTGTTGTGGATCCATCCAAAGTAGAGGCAGTTCTACAATGGGAGGCTCCTAGATCTGTTACTGAAATTCGAAGTTTTCTGGGTTTAGCTGGATATTACCTGAGGTTTATCGAAGGTTTTTCCAAGTTGGCACTTCCGTTGACTCAACTGACTTGTAAGGGTAAGGCATTTATTTGGGATATTCAATGTGAAGAAAGTTTCAACGAGCTGAAGAAGAGATTGACTACAGCTCCGATTTTGATCTTACCGAATCCTAGTGAATCGTTCGTGGTGTATTGTGATGCGTCTATGATTGGTTTAGGTGGTGTTTTGATGCAAGACGGTAAGGTGGTTGCTTATGCTTCGAGGCAGTTACGAGTTCATGAGAAGAATTACTACTCATGATTTGCAATTAGCTGCGATGGTTTTTGTATTGAAGATTTGGAGGCATTATCTCTATGGTGCTAGATTCGAAGTCTTTAGTGATCATAAAAGTTTAAAATACTTGTTTGATCAGAAAGAGTTAAATATGAGGCAACGGAGATGGTTGGAACTTCTGAAGGACTATGACTTTAGCTTGAATTACCATCCTGGTAAGGCTAATGTGGTAGCTGATGCTTTGAGTCGGAAATCTTTGAGTATATCTGCTTTGATGGTGAAAGAGTGGGAACTATTGGAGCAATTTCGAGACTTGAGTTTGGTATGTGAGCTTTCACATGAGAGTGTGAAGCTTGGTATGTTAAAGATCACTAATGATTTTCTGTTGTCTGTTATAGAGAAACAAAAGTTGGACTTGAAACTTGTTGATTTGTTGCTAGTTGGAAATCAAGATGTGAACGGTGACTTTAAAGTGGATGATCAGGGTATTTTGAGATTCCGTGGTAGAATTTGTATACCGGATGATGCAGAGTTGAAAAAGATGATTCTTGAGGAAGGACACCGGAGTAGTATGAGTATACATCCTGGTGCTAATAAGAAGTACCAAGATTTGAAGAAAATATTTTGGTGGTCTGGTTTGAAACGAGATGTGGCTCAGTTTGTTTATGCGTGTTTGACTTGTCAGAAGTCGAAAGTGGAACATCAGAGGCCTGCAGGATTAATGCAACCATTGGATATTCCGGAGTGGAAATGAGATAGTATATCGATGGATTTTGTGACGGGTTTGCCTAATTCTCCGAGTGGGCATAATGCTATTTGGGTGATCGTTGATAGGCTGACTAAATCGGCGCATTTCATTCCGATTGATATCAATTATTCTATGGAGCGTTTGGCTGAGATTTATATCCGTGGGATTGTGAAGTTGCATGGCGTCCCGTTGAGTATTGTTTCTGATCGTGATCCGAGGTTTACTTCCAGATTTTGGGAAAGTTTGCAACAGGCGTTAGGTTCTAAGCTGAGATTGAGTTCTGCTTATCATCCGCAGACTGATGGTCAGACGGAGAGAATAATTCAGTCATTGGAAGATTTACTGAGATCTTGTGTTCTTGAGCAAGGTAGAGTCTGGGACAGTTTTCTTTCATTGATCGAGTTTACGTATAATAACAGTTTCCATTCTAGTATCGGAATGGCACCTTTTGAGGCGCTTTATGGAAGAAGATGTCGAACACCTTTGTGTTGGCATGAATCTGGTGAAAGTGCAGTAGTTGGACCTGAGTTAGTTCAACAGACGACGGAGAAGGTGAAACTTATTCGGGAGAAGATGAAAGCTTCTCAGAGTAGGCAAAAGAGTTACCATGATAAGAGGAAGAAGGATCTGGAATTTCAAGAGGGAAATCATGTGTTTTTGAGGGTTTCGCCGGTGACTGGTGTTGGACGTGCTTTGAAGTCGAGGAAGCTTACTTCACGTTTTATTGGTCCATATCAGATATTCGAAAGAGTTGGTGCAGTGGCTTACAGGATAGCATTGCCACCGAATCTTTCGAATCTACATGATGTTTTCCATGTTTCACAGCTACGGAAGTATGTTCTAGATCCGTCTCATGTGATTCCGATGGATGAGGTTGAGGTAAGAGATAATCTTACGGTTGAGGTTTTACCGGTGAGGATTTTAGATCGCGAGTTGAAAAGGTTAAGAGGCAAGGAGATTGCACTTGTGAAAGTGGCGTGGGGAGGCGCTGTTGAGGGCAATTTGACTTGGGAATTGGAAAGTCGGATGCGGGAGTCGTATCCGGAGTTGTTTGGATCAGGTAATATTTTCAAGGACGAAAATTTCTCAAGTGGGGGAGAGTTGTAACGGTCCGTTTTTAATATTTCCTTTTCCCATGCTTTTTGGTGTTAATTGGTCGAGTCTTTATTTTTAATTGAGCAATATTTATGTTAATTGCTAATTGGTGTGATTATATGTTATTATTTTTTTTTTTTGCACATTGTGTATTTTTACCGTTTTTGAGAGTTTGCGGGGAAAATTGGAATAGAGGGTATTTGACATATTTCATAATTAATAGTGTTAGTTAATAATAGTTAGTTTAGATATTTATTAGAAATGTTTAGAATTTTTAAGTTAAGAAAATATAAAAGAAAATAGTTAGTATAAGTTTAGAAAAGAGAAGAAAAAGAGAGAAGAGGAAAAGAGAAGAGAAAGAAGAAAAGAGAGGAAAAACTTGTGAAGGAAGAAATCAATCTCCCGACTTTCTAGAACACGATTAAATCGGGTAAGGGTGCGAAACTCGATTATACTATGCTTGTATATGATTATGTATGAATGAGTTTGGATGATTCTCTTGCTTTCCATGTTTTTTTACTTTTAGGTCGTGAACGATAAAATGAGTAGAATCGATGGTTTAACGGTTGGAAATCGATGTAAAGGTGGTAGTTTGCTTGTTGACATGATTAGAATAGGTTCTGATTGAAATATGTTGATTTGGAAATGGTTTGGGTTGGAAAATATCATTTTTGGGTTTTCAACAGCGCTGAAGGATTTTGAGTTTACGCAGGTTCGCCTAGCGAACCATTCAGCGAAGGGTAGTGAAGGTTCACTACGGGTATTCGCCTAGCGAAGGCGTGAGCGAAGGTTCGCTAGAGTGTTCGCCTAGCGAAGTTTGGGTGTTTTAAATGTTGGTAGTTGCTGCCTTGGTTCGCCAGGGGGTTCGCCTAGCGAACTTAGTGTCTGTTTTTATCTAACAGTTGGTTCGCTGGAACATTCGCCTAGCGAAGGAGCTAGCGAATGCTCACGAGGGATGTTCGCCTAGCGAAGCAGCTAGCGAATGCTCGCGAGGGAGATTCACCCAGCGAACAGTGCTGTTCGTGTAATTTTGTTTTCTTCATAACTTTTGATCTGTGATTCGGTTTGAGGCGTAGTTTGATGCATTGGAAAGCTAACGAGATGTTCTTCCTAGGAAAAATAGTTTTGGGGTCTGAACTTGATCCAATCGGTACAGTTTTTACGAACCGTTTCGTAGTGTCGGGCGTCCGGTTTATGTTTTTACGTTATTTCGAAATATTCATATCTTGTTAACCGTTTATCGTATTTAAGAGTTCTTTATACCGAATCGAAGCTGTCGATGAGTACTTTTCGATGATGATAGAAAATATTATTTTTGGCCGACTTTTAGCCAACTTTTTTGGAAAACCGAATAATGGAATTTTGTGTTATTTTTCAATATTGTAAGACATATTATGATATGTTATGAGATGGCTTGTGTGATGATTCTTTGATGGGAATTTGATGTTGTGGAATGGTATATTGGTGTTTGTGGCCATTTTGGACAATTGTGTGCATTACTTTATATGTACTAGAAATACATGATTATTGTTAATGCATGAGCATTTGATGTTGGCATGAGTCATTAATGTGTCAAGTATCATGATATGCATTCTTGCATTGGAAGATTCATAAATGAATCAGTTTTATCGTCTTATGCCCTGAAATAATGGTAGAAGCGATTAATCACAAATGATTGTGCGCCCTGAAATAGTGGACTATGGCAATCGGATTGTGCGCCTTGAAATAGTGGACTAAAGCAATCCATAAACGTCGTACGCCCTGAAATAATGGTTTATAATGACGGGGAACATCGTAGGCCCGACGGGGAGTTACTCTATGTAACGAGCGATGATTCCAAGAGTTCCTGGGGGACTAATGAATTACAAGGTTGGATTGGTCGCATGCGTAGAGTCGTTGTGTCGGTCTCTGTGCATTTGCATAATTCATTACATGTATGTTTATGTGTTGAATTTTGAGAAGGATTTGTTATGCATTGTGTTAATGTATATGCTTATGTGATTGATGTGTGAAATGGGTTTAATATGTCTTGTGTTGGTTACAAGTATCGTATTTGTGTGGTGAGAATAATTGTGCATATTTTGCTAAGTGTTATATAATGATATGCATTTATATTATAATCCTGTTTCTCACCCTTCTGTTGTGGTTTAATGCTGTAATGGCATTGCAGATTAGACGCTGGAGGTCTTTTGCGAAGATTAGTGTCTTCGTCTTTTTGTCGTTCCGTCGGCTCTGATATGTAACACGGGTAGTCGGGGTTCGAGTGTAGATGTTTCTTTTGGCTTGTATATAGTGGCCTTGTATGAATATGAATATGACAAACTTATCACTTGTGATAACATCAGTTATGGATGTTCCGCTTTAATTCTGTAACTGAATGCTGATATTTTGGAACGGAGTTCCTTTGTTTATAAAAAAAACTATCCAGGTGTTATATATCTTTATGAGCAGGTTGTTTTTAGTTCACGTTGATGTGACATCTCTGTTTATATCTAAATGACTTAATCTTTGCTCTGATGTTTTATTATAAGATTATTTTTTTTATTATTACGTTTTTGTACGGGGTATAGAAGGGGTGTTACATTAAGTGGTATCAGAGCCAGTGTCTGTTTGGTCTGTCCGACCGTGTCTTTGTGTCGTTGTTGGACTGTTGCACTCTGTTGAGTGGTTGTTTAACCATAATTTGCTATCATTGGGAATGTTCAGATTATGGTGGGAAGACGTGATGCTGCTATGACTGCGGCCATGCAAGCTATGGCGCAAGCGATGCAGAATTTACCCAATGCTGCGGCGGACGAGGAATCGCGTAGTATGGATAAGTTTCAGAAGAATAATCCACCGAGCTTCAAGGGTACTCATGATCCTGAGGGAGCACAGATTTGGCTGAAGAAGATTGAGAAGATCTTCCGTTTCATTAGGTGTTCCGAGGATCAGAAGGTGCAGTTTGGTACTCATGTGTTGGAAAAGGAAGCTGAAGACTGGTGGGCGAATGCTTCTCAGAGGTTTGGGGTTAATTAGTGTAATTCTGTAATTGTTTCATATTTGTAATTTGTCTGTGCTTGCTAATCTTTCATTTCAGTTTTTATTTAGATGTAATTTGAATTGAATTTAAGTTTTATTTTACTTGGGTGTTAATATAAAACCCAATGTGAGTTTGGTTGTAATAAAACTTTTTAGAGTAATTATTTTTCTGTTGAAAAGTTAGTTACAATTTTTCTCTCTTCTCTCTCTTCCATCTTCATCATCTTCATCTCCTTTCTTCTTGTGCACCAACAATTAGTATATAAAATTCCGGTTCGATTCCACGGGAAACACGGTTGAACGTGAGGCGTGTGTGATTAATTTTGTTTCTTGAATTCGCGTTGAATTTACGATCAGAATCAGAACAGAATCACATTTCTTGATTCTGAGGGATTCAGAAACACGAGTGTTTGGTGAGATCTGGGTGAATACAAAGCTTCCAGTCTTTAATGGAAAGAATTGGAATCAGTGGATGAATCAGATGTGTGTGTTGTTTGGCGGTTAAGATGTTCTTGATCTCGTCAATGACTGTTATGCAGCGAATGCAACTAAAGCAAGAAGGAACACGTATAGAGAGATGATGAATATGGATCAGAAAGCTTTGTTCTACATCCATCAGTGTGTGGATGTGAATGTGTTTGAGAAGATCATGGAGTCGGCGATGGCGAAGGATGCACGGGACACACTTGTACGATGCTACGGTGGTGATGCATCAGTGAAGAAGGTGAAACTTCAGTATCTACGTAAGCAATATTAGAATCTTAACATGAAGAACAATGAAAAGGTACCTGATGACATCTCTAGAGTGATTCTGATCACAAATGAGATGAAATCTTGTGGAGAGACTCTCTCTGAACAAGTAATCATTGAAAATGTACTAAGATCACTTACTCCTCAGTTTGATTACATTGTTGTAGCAATTGAACATTCTAAGGATCTGAACACCATGAGAATTGAAGAGCTGCAGAGTAGTCTAGAGACACAAGAGTTACGTCTGGCTGAGAGAACCTCTGAAAGAGAGGTAAATCAGGCTCTGATGGCGTCTTCTAGTAAGAGGAATTAGAAGCAGTCTTGGTTAGAGACCAAGAAGAGGCATGGTGGTTATCAGAAGTCAGAAGCCTCTAACTCTGTTGAGAAGAAACATCATAAGGGAAATGATAAGTATGACAAGAAGAAGGTTCAATGTTACTGGTGTAAGAAGTCTGGTCACTTTGCAGCTGATTGTTGGTCAAACAAGGAAAGGAAATCAGAAGAAGCAAACATAGCCAGAGAAGAGCCTGATCATGAATCTTTGCTATTGATGGCTTATGAATCTGATGTTGAATATTTGGTAGACCGGTGGTATATGGACACTGACTGCTCATATCACCTAACTGGAAACAAACAATGGCTGATAGATTTTTACTCTAGAAAGAGGACAAAGATCATATATGTTGATGATAAGTATCTAAATGCTGAAGGAATGGGAAATGTCAAGGTCAAAGTGAAGAATGCCAAAATTGTTCTAATCAAAGATGTTTTGTATATTCCTGGAATGAAGAGTAATCTGATGAGTGTAGGTTAGCTAATTGATAAAGGTTTCTCAGTTACCATGAAGGACAATCTCTTGAAGTTGTATGATTATGATCAGCAGTTGATTATGCAGTCTGAACAGGGAAGCAATAAGACATTCAAGGTGAATGTGGAAACAACAAGAAAGAGTTGTAGCACATGAGATTAGGGCATCTGAACAACAGAGCAACATAACATTCAAGGTGAATGTGGAAACAGCTGAAACTAAATGCCTAAGTGTAGAAGGTACTGAAGGTGATAGTGAGTTGTGGCACAAGAGATTGGGGCATTTAAACTTCAAAAGCTTACGGCATCTGAGTTCTAAGAAGCTGGTACATGGCATGAAACAAGACTGTGAAGCCTGAGAAGTCATGTGAGATATGCATGAAAGGAAAACAACAAAATTTCCATTCGCATCCGAAGTAGCCCCAAGAGAAAAACATGTTTTCGGAGTAGTGCATTCTGATGTATGTGGACTATTTGAAGTACCTTCACTTGGAGGAAACAAGTAATTAGTGTCTTTTGTGGATGAGTTCACAAGGATGACATAAGTAGCACTCATCAAGTTTAAGCATGAGTTATTTAATGAGTTTTAAAAGTTTAAGGTGAAGGCTGAAAAATGTAACACCCTTCTACCCCACATATAATTTCTAGTAAAACATTTCATATTATCATAGTAAAGACAACATAAAGGGTGTCACACATATTCAAAGACATCATATAACAATCATTGTCCTGTCCCGTAACACGGGTTACTTGTTCATCAATATCAAAATTAACAACTACGCAGCGGAAATCAACTTTTATTTTTAATTCCATAAAATACTTCATAATAAATATGTCCAAATCAAACACCATCATCAACATTATAAAAATTCAGTCATAAACTAAAAGAAACGAGGTTCATAACAATCTTCCCAACCCGATGTTACATGACACAGAGCAGGACACCTCTAACTAGACAGTAATAACGAAACACTCCAAAGCTACTTCCTTCGTCACCTCGTAGCTATTCTTGGTTATCTGCAAGTTACCCACATAAGAGACAACATTTCCAAGCAGGCAGGGTGAGAAAACATAATTCATTATAGTAATACAAAGGCATGGAAAATAATTAATTAAGCAACAACAACATCGGAATCATCATCAACAATTATTCACAATACAATCTCAACTACTTCATAAAATGCGATGTCAAACATAATGGTATGCAAAGGATGCATGTGGTACCGATTTTTCTCCATGTGATGGACACTGGCCATCAACCCTCCCCAAGGGAGCACAACATAACAACATATCACTCCAATCCGCACTATGGGATTGAAGCTACCAATAGGCCGAAGCCCCAACATAAAATGCAATGATGCTACGCTCCTCATTTCATCCAAATATCAACATGTGCATCATTCATTTCATTTTCAACAATATTCATCATAAAAATCATGTTTTATCATCCATACAGCGACAAAGCAACGAAACAGCAAAGATCAACACGAAAAACGTCAAAAACAGCAAAAACGAAAAATACTCAGTGGCCTGACACGGCCGCCCGTGTCCAGTGACACGGTCCGTGTCAGGAGGCCTACACGAAAAACCCAAAACAGCAAAATTTTTAGCAGGAACAGAGGCCTGACACGGCCGCTCGTGTCCTGTGACACGGCCTGTGTCAGAAGCTCTGTAACAAAATTATTTATTTTTCCCCAACCAGTAGGTTGACACGGGTGCCCGTGTTGTGTGACACGACTCGTGTCAAGATGCGACAAAACTCAACTTTTCCCGAAAAATGCTTTTCTGCGTTTTTGACTTCGATTACCCCAAAAATCAGTTTTCCCCACGAAATTTGATCAAGATTACTCACAAAACACACATATAGCAATACATATCAATCAAATCCATCATACTTTCATCAAATTACTCATTCTACTTCAACAATCATCAAAATCAACATAATTCATATAATCCTTAATCTATTCATCTCCAATTCCTATAAAACTATAAGAAATTATGAACTCTCCCCATACCTTAGAGTAATCCGAAGCTTTTCCTTCTTCCTTCAAGATTTCTCTAGTAATGCTCAAGCCCTAGTTCTCCTTCTTCTCTCTTCTTCAGTGTTCTTCACAAAAGATACGACAAAATGAGAAAAATGATCGTTCTTTTCTTTGACTAACAAATCCCAACTTATGAACTTCCCATCCTATCCTTACTTACTTTCCAATAAGACCACCTTGCCCTTTCTCATTTTATTTTTAATAATAATAATAATATAAATAACACATGCTCATTTACTTTATTAAAATTATTCAAAAACACTCTTTTACTCCCAAAATTCTCCAAAATCATCAAAAACCTCTTAATTCCTTCTAAATTAATTAAATAAATAATTAAATAATTGATTTAGATTTTCGGGTCGTTACAACTCTCCCCTACTTTAAGAATTTTCGTCCTCGAAAATTACCTGAAGTAAACAGAGTCGGATACGACTCCTTCATCAGATCTTCACGCTCCCAAGTCCAACTATCACCAGCTGGTCCGCCCCACAATACTTTCACTAAAGCAATCTCTTTACCTCGCAATTGCTTCAATTCTCGACCATCAATCCTCACAGGCAAAGCTTCTATTGTTAGGTTATCGCTCACCTGAACGTCATCCATTTGAATTACATGTGACGGATCCGGAATATACTTCCTCAACTGCGACACATGAAACACATCATGCAAATTTGCAAGTGATGGTGGTAAAGCCACCCGATAGGCAACCTCTCATATCCTCTGCATAATCTGATACGGACCAACAAAGCGCGGAGTGAGCTTTCTAGACTTTAAAGCTCGTCCCACACCAGTCATCAGAGTAACTCTTAAGAACACGTGGTCTCCTTCTTGGAATTCCAGTGCTTTTCTTCTCTTATCATGGTAACTCTTCTGACGACTCTGCGACGTCTTCATTTTATCCCGAATCATTTTAATCTTCTCCGTTGTCTCCTAAACAATCTCAGGTCCAAGTACATAACTCTCTCCCGACTCATACCAACACAACGGAGTTCGACAACATCTACCATACAACGCCTCATATGGGGTCATCCCAATACTAGCATGAAAACTGTTGTTGTATGTAAACTTAATCAACGGCAAGTGACTATCCCAAGATCCTCCTTGATCCAACACGCAAGCTCTCAACAAATCTTCTAAAGATTGGATTGTTCTTTCCGTCTGACCATTTATCAGTGGGTGATAAGCGGAGCTCATCTTCAACTTGGTACCCAAAGCGTCCTGGAGACTCTTCCAAAACCTTGACGTAAACCGCGGATCTCTATCCGATACAATACTCGAAGGTGTTCCATGCAACTTCACAATTTCATCAATATAAATTTCAGCTAACTTCTGCTTAGAATAATCAATTCTCATCGGCAAGAAATGCGCCGACTTAGTTAACCTATCCACAATTACCCATATCGAGTCATTACCTCTTGCAGTCTTCGGTAACCCAGTTACAAAATCCATGGAAATGCTATCCCATTTCCATTCAGGAACATTCAACGGTTGCATCATACCTGAAGGTTTCTGATGTTCAATCTTGGACTTCTGGCAAGTCAAACATGCATACACAAATTCAGCAATATCTCTTTTCATACCTGGCCACCAAAACAATCTATGCAGGTCTTGATACATCTTCATAGCACCGAGATGAATACTCAATCGACTTCTATGCCCTTCTTCCAAAATACTCTTTTTGATTCCAGAAATATCCGGAATACATACTCTATCTCGAAATCTCAAAACTCCATCTTCATCGATTCGGAACTCACCTCCATTACCTTGATTAATCTTTATTAACTGGTCAACTAATTTCAAATCAGATTTCTGACCTTCCCGAATTTCCTCCAAAATCCCACTAGTCAGCTTAAGCATGCCCAATTTCACACTATCAGCGGTCGTCTCACACAACAAACTCATGTCTCTGAATTGCTCAATCATTTTAAGTTCTCTCACCATAAGCATCGAAATATGCAATGACTTCCTACTCAAAGCATCAGCCACTACATTTGCTTTACCGGGATGATAATTCGAATCGAACTCAAAATCCTTTAACAATTCTAGCCACCTTCTCTGCCTCATGTTTAACTCTTTCTGATCGAACAAGTATTTCAAACTTTTATGATCGCTGAATACCTCAAATTTCGAACCAAAAAGATAATGCCTCCAAATCTTCAGCACAAATACTACAACAGCCAACTCTAAGTCGTGTGTAGGGTAATTCCTCTCATGGACTCTTAACTGCCTAGAAGCATAAGCGACCACTTTACCATCTTGCATCAAAACTCCACCAAGGCCCATCTTTGAAGCATCACAATAAACCACAAAGGACTCATTCGGGTCTGGCAAAACCAACACCGGGGCAGTTGTCAACTTTTTCTTTAGTTCCACAAAACTTTCTTCGCAAGCGACATCCTATACGTACGCTTGCCCCTTTCGAGTCAATTGCGTCAACGGCAAAGCCAACTTAGAAAAACCTTCAATGAATTTACGATAATAACCAGCCAATCCAAGAAAACTACGAATCTCCGTAGCGGACTTCAGAGTCTTCCACTGCAACACCACATCAATCTTTGAGGGATCCACAGAAATTCCACCACTTGAAATCACATGGCCTAGGAAACTCACTTCCTTCAACCAGAACTCACACTTTGACAACTTAGCATACAATTTCTTTTCCCTCAACACTTGTAACACAATCTTCAAATGTTCCGCATGTTCTTCTTCTGATTTAGAATATACCAAGATGTCATCTATGAAAACCACCACAAACTTATCAAGATAGTCATGAAAGATCCTGTTCATATACTCCATGGACACACCAGGCACATTAGAAACTCCAAATGGCATCACCGTATATTCATAATGACCATACCTCGTTCTGAAAGCTGTTTTCGGAATATCATCAGCCTTAACTCTAATCTGATGATAACCAGACCTCAGATCGATCTTACTGAACACACAAGCACCTACGAGTTGATCCATTAAATCGTTGATTCTCGGAAGCGGATACTTATTCTTGATGGTCATCTTATTCAACTGCCGATAATCGACACACAATCTCATACTACCATCTTTCTTCTTAACAAGCAACACCGGAGCACCCCACAGAGAAACACTAGGACGAATAAACTTTTTTTCTAACAATTCTTCTAGTTGTTTCTTCAACTCACTCAATTCCGAAGCAGACATCCGATAAGGGGCCATCGACACTGGACTCGTACCTGGTATTAAGTCCACAGCAAACTCAACTTCACGTTCCGGAGGTAAGTCACTTATATCCTCAGGAAACACATCTTGAAACTCACAAACCACAGGCAACTCAGCACTGACGGCTTCACCATCAACTGGCAACGATGCAAACACTGCGAACATCAATGTTTCATCTAATAAGAGTTCATCCACTTGCTTAGCGGATAAGAACATCAGTTCACCATCCTCACCTAACTCTGGAAACCTCACAGTCTTGCTATAACAATTAATATGAATGTAGTTGAACTCCAACCAGTTCATACCAAGGATAACATCGATTTGGTGCAAAGGTAGACACACCAAATCCATCACAAAATTCTTCTCAAAGATTGTCAAAGGACACTTCAAACAAACAAGCATGGTAGTCACCGAACCATTAGTTGGAGTCTCTACTATCATACTACCATTTATATTAGACAAATTCAGACCCAATCTAGTAGCACACTCAAGAGAGATAAATGAATGTGTAGCTCTAGTATCAATAATAGCAACCAACTCAACATTGTTAATAAAACAAGTACCTCGAATCAAGTTGTCCTTCTTGGGAACTTCTGAGCCAGCTAAAGCAAACACTCTTCCAGTTGTCTGGGCAGCAGTAGCAGTCTTCTTTAGTTTCTGGCATTGAGTACTGATATGCCCCTGTTCACCACAGTTGAAATAGGTCGGACCCTCATTCGGACAATCACTAATTCTATGCCCAGTCTTACCACAGCGGTAACATCTCAGAACTTTGTTAGTACACACATCAGCTTTGTGACCTGCCTCTCCACACTTATAGCACTTAGTAGGTGCATTAACGGCTCCCCTACTTGACTTCTTCTCCTCTGATATCCTCTGTTTCCCTTTATCACCTGGGGTCGCATAAGGTTTTCCTCTGAACCGACCCTTATCTTTCTTTTCACTTAGCTGTTTGTAGTGAGCAGATCGAGCTCGGCTATCTTCATCATAGATTCTACTCTTATCCACCAGTTCCGCATACCTGTGAATCTGTTGGCATCCAATCCCCTGCTTAATCTCTGGTCTCAGCCCGTTCTCAAACTTGAGACACTTAGAAAGTTCAGCATCTGCACGGTTGTAATGAGGACAAAACTTCACAAGCCTCTCAAATTTGGCAGCATACTCCGCCACAGTCACATTTCCTTATTTCAATTCAATGAATTCCACTTCCATCTTACCACGAGCATCTTCAGGAAAATACTTGCCCAGAAATTCTTGCTTGAACACATTCCAAGTCACCACAGTGCCAACATCTTCCAGCCTCTGACGGGTGTTATCCCACCAGTCCTCGGCTTCTTCTTCCAGCATCTGCGTTTCGAATTGCACTTGTTGCGCATCAGAGCACCCCATCACTCTAAAAATCTTCTCAATCGCCTTAAGCCACTTTTGTGCGCTCGCCGGGTCATGAGTTCCCTCAAACTTCGGTGGATTGTTCCTCTGAAACTTCTCCAACGCAGGAAACTCATCCGGAGCATGGTTCCGAGCAAGAGCTGCAATAGCATCAGCAAGAGCACGCATGTTGTTTCCCGCCATTTTGTACAACACTCACCACATCAAAAAGAAACAATTAATCGTTAACACGTAACGACTGACAATAGACAGACAATACAAAACTCGGCCGGACAGACCGACCTGCTCTGATACCACTAATGTAACACCCTTCTACCCCACATACAATATCTAGTAAAACATTTCATATTATCAGAGTAAAGACAACATAAAGGGTGTCACACATATTCAAAGACATCATATAACAATCATTGTCCTGTCCCGTAACACGGGTTACTCGTTCATCAATATCAAAATTAACAACTACGCAGCGGAAATCAACTTTTATTTTTAATTTCATAAAATACTTCATAATAAATATGTCCAAATCAAACACCATCATCAACATTATAAAATTCAGTTATAAACTAAAAGAAACGAGGTTCATAACAATCTTCCCAACCCGATGTTACATGACACAGAGCAGGACACCTCTAACTAGACAGTAATAACGAAACACTCCAAAGCTACTTCCTTCGTCACCTCGTAGCTATTCTTGGTTATCTGCAAGTTACCCACATAAGAGGCAACATTTCCAAGCAGGCAGGGTGAGAAAACATAATTCATTATAGTAATACAAAGGCATGGAAAATAATTAATTAAGCAACAACAACATCGGATTCATCATCAATAATTATTCACAATACAATCTTAACTACTTCATAAAATGCGATGTCAAACATAATGGTATGCAAAGGATGCGTGCGGTACCGATTTTTCTCCATGTAATGGACACTGGCCATCAACCCTCCCCAAGGGAGCACAACATAACACCATATCACTCCAATCCGCACTATGGGATTGAAGCTACCAATAGGCCGAAGCCCCAACATAAAATGCCATGAAATGCAATGATGCTACGCTCCTCATTTCATCCAAATATCAACATGTGCATCATTCATTTCATTTTCAACAATATTCATCATAAAAATCATGTTTTATCATCCATACAGCGACAAAGCAACCAAACAGCAAAGATCAACACGAAAAACGTCAAAAACAGCAAAAACGGAAAATACTCAGTGGCCTGACACGGCCGCCCGTGTCCAGTGACACGGTCCGTGTCAGGAGGCCTACACGAAAAACCCAAAACAACAAAAATTTTAGCAGGAACAGAGGCCTGACACGGCCGCTCGTGTCCTGTGACACGGCCTGTGTCAGAAGCTCTGTAACAAAATTATTTATTTTTCCCCAACCAGTAGGTTGACACGGGTGCCCGTGTTGTGTGACACGACTCGTGTCAAGATGCGACAAAACTCAACTTTTCCCGAAAAATGCTTTTCTGCGTTTTTGACTTCGATTACCCCAAAAATCAGTTTTCCCCACGAAATTTGATCAAAATTACTCACAAAACACACATATAGCAATACATATCAATCAAATCCATCATACTTTCATCAAATTACTCATTCTACTTCAACAATCATCAAAATCAACATAATTCATATAATCCTTAATCTATTCATCTCCAATTCCTATAAAACTATAAGAAATTATGAACTCTCCCCATACCTTAGAGTAATCCGAAGCTTTTCCTTCTTCCTTCAAGATTCCTCTAGTAATCCTCAAGCCCTAGTTCTCCTTCTTCTCTCTTCTTCAGTGTTCTTCACAAAAGATACGACAAAATGAGAAAAATGATCGTTCTTTTCTTTGACTAACAAATCCCAACTTATGAACTTCCCATCCTATCCTTACTTACTTTCCAATAAGACCACCTTGCCCTTTCTCATTTTATTTTTAATAATAATAATAATATAAATAACACATGCTCATTTACTTTATTAAAATTATTCAAAAACACTCTTTTACTCCCAAAATTCTCCAAAATCATCAAAAACCTCTTAATTCCTTCTAAATTAATTAAATAAATAATTAAATAATTGATTTAGATTTTCGGGTCGTTACAACTCTCCCCTACTTTAAGAATTTTCGTCCTCGAAAATTACCTGAAGTAAACAGAGTCGGATACGACTCCTTCATCAGATCTTCACCCTCCCAAGTCCAACTATCACCAGTTGGTCCGCCCCATAATACTTTCACTAAAGCAATCTCTTTACCTCGCAATTGCTTCAATTCTCGACCATCAATCCTCACAGGAAAAGCTTCTATTGTCAGGTTATCGCTCACCTGAACGTCATCCATTTGAATTACATGTGACGGATCCGGAATATACTTCCTCAACTGCGACACATGAAACACATCATGCAAATTTGCAAGTGATGGTGGTAAAGCCACCCTATAGGCAACCTCTCCTATCCTCTGCATAATCTGATACGGACCAACAAAGCGCGGAGTGAGCTTTCTAGACTTTAAAGCTCGTCCCACACCAGTCATCAGTGTAACTCTTAAGAACACGTGGTCTCCCTTTTGGACTTCCAGTGCTTTTCTTCTCTTATCATGGTAACTCTTCTGACGACTCTGCGACGTCTTCATTTTATCCCGAATCATTTTAATCTTCTCCGTTGTCTCCTAAACAATCTCAGGTCCAAGTACATAACTCTCTCCCGACTCATACCAACACAACGGAGTTCGACAACGTCTACCATACAACGCCTCATATGGGGCCATCCCAATACTAGCATGAAAACTGTTGTTGTATGTAAACTTAATCAACGGCAAGTGACTATCCCAAGATCCTCCTTGATCCAACACGCAAGCTCTCAACAAATCTTCTAAAGATTGGATTGTTCTTTCCGTCTGACCATTTGTCTGCGGGTGATAAGCGGAGCTCATCTTCAACTTGGTACCCAAAGCGTCCTAGAGACTCTTCCAAAACCTTGACGTAAACCGCGGATCTCTATCCGATACAATACTCGAAGGTGTTCCATGCAACTTCACAATTTCATCAATATAAATTTCAGCTAACTTCTGCTTAGAATAATCAATTCTCATCGGCAAGAAATGCGCCGACTTAGTTAACCTATCAACAATTACCCATATCGAGTCATTACCTCTTGCAGTCTTCGGTAACCCATTTACAAAATCCATGGAAATGCTATCCCATTTCCATTCAGGAACATTCAACGGTTGCATCATACCTGAAGGTTTCTGATGTTCAATCTTGGACTTCTGGCAAGTCAAACATGCATACACAAATTCAGCAATATCTATTTTCATACCTGGCCACCAAAACAATCTACGCAGGTCTTGATACATCTTCATAGCACCGAGATGAATACTCAATCGACTTCTATGCCTTTCTTCCAAAATACTCTTTTTGATTCCAGAAATATCTGGAATACATACTCTATCTCGAAATCTCAAAACTCCATCTTCATCGATTCGGAACTCACCTCCATTACCTTGATTAATCTTTATTAACTGGTCAACTAATTTCAAATCAGATTTCTGACCTTCCCGAATTTCCTCCAAAATCCCACTAGTCAGCTTAAGCATGCCCAATTTCACACTATCAGCGGTCGTCTCACACAACAAACTCATGTCTCTGAATTGCTCAATCATTTTAAGTTCTCTCACCATAAGCATCGAAATATGCAATGACTTCCTACTCAAAGCATCAGCCACTACATTTGCTTTACCGGGATGATAATTCGAATCGAACTCAAAATCCTTTAACAATTCTAGCCACCTTCTCTGCCTCATGTTTAACTCTTTCTGATCGAACAAGTATTTCAAACTTTTATGATCGCTGAATACCTCAAATTTCGAACCAAAAAGATAATGCCTCCAAATCTTCAGCACAAATACTACAACAGCCAACTCTAAGTCGTGTGTAGGGTAATTCCTCTCATGGACTCTTAACTGCCTAGAAGCATAAGCGACCACTTTACCATCTTGCATCAAAACTCCACCAAGGCCCATCTTTGAAGCATCACAATAAACCACAAAGGACTCATTCGGGTCTGGCAAAACCAACACCGGGGCAGTTGTCAACTTTTTCTTTAGTTCCACAAAACTTTCTTCGCAAGCGACATCCTATACGTACGCTTGCCCCTTTCGAGTCAATTGCGTCAACGGCAAAGCCAACTTAGAAAAACCTTCAATGAATTTACGATAATAACCAGCCAATCCAAGAAAACTACGAATCTCCGTAGCGGACTTCAGAGTCTTCCACTGCAACACCGCATCAATCTTTGAGGGATCCACAGAAATTCCACCACTTGAAATCACATGGCCTAGGAAACTCACTTCCTTCAACCAGAACTCACACTTTGACAACTTAGCATACAATTTCTTTTCCCTCAACACTTGTAACACAATCTTCAAATGTTCCGCATGTTCTTCTTCTGATTTAGAATATACCAAGATGTCATCTATGAAAACCACCACAAACTTATCAAGATAGTCATGAAAGATCCTGTTCATATAATCCATGGACACACCAGGCACATTAGAAACTCCAAATGGCATCACCGTATATTCATAATGACCATACCTCGTTCTGAAAGCTGTTTTCGGAATATCATCAGCCTTAACTCTAATCTGATGATAACCAGACCTCAGATCGATCTTACTGAACACACAAGCACCTACGAGTTGATCCATTAAATCGTTGATTCTCGGAAGCGGATACTTATTCTTGATGGTCATCTTATTCAACTGCCGATAATCGACACACAATCTCATACTACCATCTTTCTTCTTAACAAGCAACACTGGAGCACCCCACGGAGAAACACTAGGACGAATAAACTTCTTTTCTAACAATTCTTCTAGTTGTTTCTTCAACTCACTCAATTCTGAAGCAGACATCCGATAAGGGGCCATCGACACTGGACTCGTACCTGGTATTAAGTCCACAGCAAACTCAACTTCACGTTCCGGAGGTAAGTCACTTATATCCTCAGGAAACACATCTTGAAACTCACAAACCACAGGCAACTCAGCACTGACGGCTTCACCATCAACTGGAAACGATGCAAACACTGCAAATATCAACGCTTCATCTAATAAGAGTTCATCCACTTGCTTAGCGGATAAGAACATCAGTTCACCATCCTCACCTAACTCTGGAAACCTCACAGTCTTGCTATAACAATTAATATGAACGTAGTTGAACTCCAACCAGTTCATACCAAGGATAACATCGATTTGGTGCAAAGGTAGACACACCAAATCCATCACAAAATTCTTCTCAAAGATTGTCAAAGAACACTTCAAACAAACAAGCATGGTAGTCACCGAACCATTAGTCGGAGTCTCTACTATCATACTACCATTCATATTAGACAAATTCAGACCCAATCTAGTAGCACACTCAAGAGAGATAAATGAATGCGTAGCTCCAGTATCAATAATAGCAATCAACTCAACATTGTTAATAAAATAAGTACCTCGAATCAAGTTGTCCTTCTTGGGAACTTCAGAGCCAGCTAAAGTAAACACTCTTCCAGTTGTCTGGGCAGCAGTAACAGTCTTCTTTGGTTTCTAGCATTGAGTACTGATATGCCCCTGTTCACCACAGTTGAAACAGGTCGAACCCTCATTCGGACAATCACTAATTCTATGCCCAGTCTTACCACAGCGGTAACATCTCAGAACTTTGTTAGTACACACATCAGCTTTGTGACCTGCCTCTCCACACTTATAGCACTTAGTAGGTGCATTAACGGCTCCCCTACTTGACTTCTTCTCCTCTGATATCCTCTGTTTCCCTTTATCACCTGGGGTCGCATAAGGTTTTCCTCTGAACCGACCCTTATCTTTCTTTTCACTTAGCTGTTTGTAGTGAGCAGATCGAGCTCGGCTATCTTCATCATAGATTCTACTCTTATCCACCAGTTTCGCATACCTGTGAATCTGTTGGCATCCAATCCCCTGCTTAATCTCTGGTCTCAGCCCGTTCTCAAACTTGAGACACTTAGAAAGTTCAGCATCTGCACGGTTGTAATGAGGACAAAACTTCACAAGCCTATCAAATTTGGCAGCATACTCCGCCACAGTCATATTTCCTTATTTCAATTCAATGAATTCCACTTCCATCTTACCACGAGCATCTTCAGGAAAATACTTGCCCAGAAATTCTTGCTTGAACACATTCCAAGTCACCACAGTGCCAACATCTTCCAGCCTCTGACGGGTGTTATCCCACCAGTCCTCGGCTTCTTCTTCCAGCATCTGCGTTTCGAATTGCACTTGTTGCGCATCAGAGCACCCCATCACTCTAAAAATCTTCTCAATCGCCTTAAGCCACTTTTGTGCGCTCGCCGGGTCATGAGTTCCCTCAAACTTCGGTGGATTGTTCCTCTGAAACTTCTCCAACGCAGGAAACTCATCCGGAGCATGGTTCCGAGCAAGAGCTGCAATAGCATCAGCAAGAGCACGCATGTTGTTTCCCGCCATTTTGTACAACACTCACCACATCAAAAAGAAACAATTAATCGTTAACACGTAACGACTGACAATAGACAGACAATACAAAACTCGGCCGGACAGACCGACCTGCTCTGATACCACTAATGTAACACCCTTCTACCCCACATACAATTTCTAGTAAAACATTTCATATTATCAGAGTAAAGACAACATAAAGGGTGTCACACATATTCAAAGACATCATATAACAATCATTGTCCTGTCCCGTAACACGGGTTACTCGTTCATCAATATCAAAATTAACAACTACGCAGCGGAAATCAACTTTTATTTTTAATTTCATAAAATACTTCATAATAAATATGTCCAAATCAAACACCATCATCAACATTATAAAAATTCAGTCATAAACTAAAAGAAACGAGGTTCATAACAATCTTCCCAACCCGATGTTACATGACACAGAGCAGGACACCTCTAACTAGACAGTAATAACGAAACACTCCAAAGCTACTTCCTTCGTCACCTCGTAGCTATTCTTGGTTATCTGCAAGTTACCCACATAAGAGGCAACATTTCCAAGCAGGCAGGGTGAGAAAACATAATTCATTATAGTAATACAAAGGCATGGAAAATAATTAATTAAGCAACAACAACATCGGATTCATCATCAATAATTATTCACAATACAATCTCAACTACTTCATAAAATGCGATGTCAAACATAATGGTATGCAAAGGATGCATGTGGCACCGATTTTTCTCCATGTGATGGACACTGGCCATCAACCCTCCCCAAGGGAGCACAACATAACACCATATCACTCCAATCCGCACTATGGGATTGAAGCTACCAATAGGCCGAAGCCCCAACATAAAATGCCATGAAATGCAATGATGCTACGCTCCTCATTTCATCCAAATATCAACATGTGCATCATTCATTTCATTTTCAACAATATTCAACATAAAAATCATGTTTTATCATCCATACAGCGACAAAGCAACGAAACAACAAAGATCAACACGAAAAACGTCAAAAATAGCAAAAACGGAAAATACTCAGTGGCCTGACACGGCCGCCCGTGTCCAGTGACACGGTCCGTGTCAGGAGGCCTACACGAAAAACCCAAAACAGCAAAATTTTTAGTAGGAACAGAGGCCTGACACGGCCGCCCGTGTCCTGTGACACGGCCTGTGTCAGAAGCTCTGTAACAAAATTATTTATTTTTCCCCAACCAGTAGGTTGACACGGGTGCCCGTGTTGTGTGACACGACTCGTGTCAAGATGCGACAAAACTCAACTTTTCCTGAAAAGTGCTTTTCTGCGTTTTTGACTTCGATTACCCCAAAAATCAGTTTTCCCCACGAAATTTGATCAAAATTACTCACAAAACACACATATAGCAATACATATCAATCAAATCCATCATACTTTCATCAAATTACTCATTCTACTTCAACAATCATCAAAATCAACATAATTCATATAATCCTTAATCTATTCATCTCCAATTCCTATAAAACTATAAGAAATTATGAACTCTCCCCATACCTTAGAGTAATCCGAAGCTTTTCCTTCTTCCTTCAAGATTCCTCTAGTAATCCTCAAGCCCTAGTTCTCCTTCTTCTCTCTTCTTCAGTGTTCTTCACAAAAGATACGACAAAATGAGAAAAATGATCGTTCTTTTCTTTGACTAACAAATCCCAACTTATGAACTTCCCATCCTATCCTTACTTACTTTCCAATAAGACCAACTTGCCCTTTCTCATTTTATTTTTAATAATAATAATAATATAAATAACACATGCTCATTTACTTTATTAAAATTATTCAAAAACACTCTTTTACTCCCAAAATTCTCCAAAATCATCAAAAACCTCTTAATTCCTTCTAAATAATTAAATAATTGATTTAGATTTTCAGGTCGTTACAAAAAACACAGTGGTCAGAAGCTGAAAAATTCTTAGAACTAATGGTAGAGGTGAGTTCAACTCTACAGAGTTCAGAAGGTTATGTGAGGAGAATGGAATTGAGCATGAGGTTACTGTTCCATACACTCCCCAACATAATGGCCTTGTTGAAAGAAAAAATAGAACTTTTCTTGATATGACAAGGAGAATGTCGAAGGAGAATAAGCTCCCTCACACCGTGTGGGGATAAGCTATTTCCACTGCAGCATATATGCTCAATATGCGTCCAACCAAGAAGCTGAAGGAAATGATTCCTTTAGAGAAATAGACTGGAGATAAGCAAAGTGTGTGCCATCTGAAGGTGTTTGGTTCTGCATGTTACATACATGTCCTAGATGCTAAGAGAAGGAAGTTAGATGACAAAAGCATAGTCATATTGCTTGTAGGGTACCACAGTACAGGTGCTTATAATCTCTAAGGTCCTGTCACAAACAAAGATGAATTCAGCAGAGATGTTATTGTGAAAGAATCAGAAGCATGGGATTGGAGCAGGAATCGAAAGAAAATGAGAAATCAAAATTTGCTGGTCTTTCCAAAGCCAATGATGTGACTTCCAAACGGAAAAAGATACATGATGGCATGAAGAGTCATCTTGGACCTAAAAAGGAACAAAACAAATTCAAAATTTTTGGCAGTCTAAAAGGTCTGAAAAACGAATGTTTTGTATGTGGAAAACCTAAACACTATTCTCGAGATTGCAGACATAACAAGTCAAAAAATGAGATCAATGTAGTTCATACAAATGATGACATAATCGCTACGGTGAGCGAAATAATGGTAATCAAATGCACAATGCAAGGATGGTGGTATTACACATGTGCTACAGTACATGTCTCTTATGACAAGGCTGCTTTCAAAACCTATTTTAAGGCAATTGATGGACAGGAAGTACAAATGGTAAATGAAGTACGATCTAAAGTTGTTGGAACCGGATCCGTCGAACTCAACTTCACTTCCGGAAAGAAAGTCACTCTTGTTAATGTGCTTCATGTCCCCGACATGACTAGGAATCTTGTTAGTGGGGATTTGTTGGGTAAACCGAGATTAAATTTGTATATGAATCGGGCAAGCTTGTATTGACCTGTACTGGTGTATTTATAGGAAAATGATATTTCATTGAGGGAATGATCAAACTTTGTACTACCGATAATATTATTAATGAAATTTCTAATTCTTCTTATACGCTTGAATATATTTCTTTATGGCATTCTAGATTAGCACATATTGGTATTAGTACTATGAAAAGACTAATTAAATCTGGATCAATCTTATGCAATAATCATGATTTTGAAAAAAGTGAAATATGTGTCAAATCAAAGATGATCAAGAAACCTTTCAAAAGTGTTGAAAGAAAATCAAATTTGCTTGATCTTGTGCACTATGATTTGTGTGAATTTAATGGCATGCTAACCCGTGGGAGAAACCAGTATTTCATAACCTTTGTTGATAATTGCCCTAGGTTCACACACGTATATCTTTTAAAGCAAAGATGATGCTTTTAATGCCTTTAAAATATATAATGTGGAAGTAGAAAATCAATTAAGTACAAGTATCAAAGTCTTTAGAAGTGATAGAGGCAGTGAATACTTTTCTATGGAATTTGATGCATATTGTGAAGAATATGACATTATACATGAATGTCCTGCACTTCGTACACCAAAACAAAATGTTCTAGCCGAGAGAAAAAATTGAGCATATCAAGAAATGATAAATGCTATGTTAATGCATTTTGAATTGCCATTTAATTTGTGGGGTGAAGCATTACTATCCGCATGTCATATAATGAATAGGATTCCTTTAAAGTTAACTGATATTTCTCCTTATGAGATATGGCAAGGTAGATCACCAAATATCGATTATTTTAGAGTGTGGGGATGTGTAGCATATTACAAGAATATGGATCCTAAAAGAACGAAATTGGATCCTCGAAGGATCAAATATGCTTTCATAAGATATGCATTCAACAACAAAGTATATAGACACTTAAATCTGAAGTTTAACGTAATTGTTGAATTCCGAGATGTGGAGTTTTTTTTTTGAGCTTCCGCTTGAAGGGGAACATTGTGGATAGACTTACACTTGAGGGAGAGTGTTGAGAATAATAATGTGAGTAGTGTTTTAGAAATATGAAGACTTGATCATTTATAATTGAAAAAATCCACGCACCTATTATTTTAAAATTTTAAGTGAGTATATAGTATGTCTCTTGGTGCTTTTAAAAACTCAAAATAAAATATATCCCTTGTGTTGACCTCATGAATTAGCTCCAACAAAATTTGCATTCAAAAAAGAGAATTTTATAGTTGATAAAATAAGTAAAGATAAGAAACTTATAAGAGATGATAAAAATATTGTATAGAGCTCACATGAGTAAAATCTTAGTTTACGAAATCTTCAAGTGATTGTGGGAATATCATATAGAATTTCCATATGAGCAAAATATTACTACCTCTTTTCTTTTTTATAAGAGACAACTTATTTTTTAAGTTCATTGAATAATCAATGTATTTGACCAATTTATAGACCAGATATATTAATGATTCAATAAACTTAAAAAATAATTTGTCTCTTCTAAAAAGGAACAGAGATAGTATAATTTAAGAACGCTTATAAAAAAAAAATTATAATTTAAGAACAAGTCAAGTTTAGTTTATAAATAAAGAATATAAATACTGCCAAAATTAATAGCAAATCTATTTATAGGTAGTGCAGATAGTGCATGAATAAATAAAATCCCCATGTCGATTAGCTTTTGGATTTTAAAATCTACGTGATCATAGACGTGATATTTTCAAAAGACCGTGGTAGGGCATAAGATTAAATTACACATTTATCTCAACTTTGTCTTTTTCAAACAACATTAATTTAATAAACCATGTTACCATATATATCAACTACGTTGATGACGCTTATTTGTTTTAAAATGTATTTGTTTTTATAATGTATTTGTTTTCAGAATGTATTTATGTATATTTAAAATGTGGAAAAAATATATAATAAAAATTAGTAAATTTCTTATTTACTAAAAATTAATATGATACCCGTGCGTTCACACGGGTACCCGTCGGTGACGTGCATTTGTTTTTATTTAAAATTTAAAAAAAAATATAATTAATAAAAATCAGTAAATATAAAAAAATATATATAATTTATATTTAAAAAAAAATAGAATTAATACCCGCAGACATCGGTTGATATATTTTATAAAAATATTTACGCAATAATTTAATTTTATAAATATCAAATAATATTATATTATTTGTAAATATTATTTTAATTTTAAAAATAAATATTATTAACATAAATAAATATATTTTATGTAAGTATTATTACAAATATTAATTTCGTGCGATACCCATATCAGTACCCGTGTGATCGCCTGAGTACTGGTGTGTTATACACATTTGTTTTTATTTATTTTAAATTTGAATTAATAAAAATTAATAAATACAAAAATTATAATTTATATTTTAAAAAAATCAATACCCGCGGGCATCGTTTGATATTTTTTATAAAAATATTTATGCAATAATTTAGTTTTATAAATATCAAATAATATCATAGTATTTTTAAATATTTTTGTAATTTAATAAATAAATATCATCAACATAAATAAATACATTTTATGTAAGTATTATTACAAATATCTATTTTGTGGGATACTCATATCAGTACCCGTGATTAACCTACAACACTACTATCATAATTTATAAATAAAAGAAAACTGTTTTTTCTCTCAAAGTTTAAGACCAAATAATAAATTTAATTTTAGTTATTTATTACTTAAAAAAAATAAAAATTATTTATAAATCTTTGGTTATAAATATATAAAATAAATTAAAATTTAGTGACTTGAATAATTATTGTAAAAATAATTAATTATTATTACTATGTACACTATTCCTAAATAATATTTTGTAAAAATATGTTTTATTTTTCTTATAAATAAAATCAGAGATAATACTATTTTTTTCAATTATATTATTAATTATTATTACTATGTACACTATTACTAATATATTAATAAAATTATAATATCTTATAAATATTATTACATATTTTTTAATCCGTAAAAAAATCTTAAAAGATAGTAGTATCTATCAAAATAAAAACGTTAAATAATTTATGCAACCTTGTTAGAGAATTGTAGTACCAATAAAAAATATATGATGTAATTTACGACGGACTCTGCCAATAAACTAATAGGTTGTTTAGTATTTTAATATATAAATTTGATGTGCACAATACAATAGCATTCACATGGTCAATCACTAATAAATGTCATAATATTTTTAAAGTTGGACAATATAATTGAATTTTATTATAATTTAGTCATACTAATAAATGGGTGAATACTAATAAATAGGTGATGTTTGACACATAGAGATAATGATGACTAAATATATAATAATGTTAAGAATTTCATGGAAATCCCGTATGTCCAATAACACAATTGAGATAATGTTGTATCGCAAAAAAGATTATATTTTATATAACAATTAAGTTACATTTTTTAATGCCATTAAAAAAATAAATAAATTTAAATGCATATTTATAAAACTAATTAATACATAATTATAAAAGATGACAATATTTAAGGTAATAATGCTAAAAAAGTAATGGATATAAATTAAGAAATTAAAGTTTAACATAAAATAAATATTTTTTATAATAGAAAAAAAGTCATATAAAAGTAATTGATAATTATATACATTATTTTTATTAGATAGGATTTATAAAAACCATTTTTTATAACATTATTTTTCCTTAGTTAGAAGAAAATGTTTATTTCTCTATGAAAATGTTTTTTTGATAAATTTATTTTGTTGATAAATGAAATAAATAAATAAAATCAGGAAACATAGTTTACGATTAGTGTAATATTAGGAAAAAATTGAAACTCTATAATTAGTGTCATATTAAAAAAAAATTGAAACTCAATATCTCCTATTAATTATAAATGATTATCTATCAATTCAATTTCTAACTCTATAAACAGTACATATTAAAATTTTTAAAACCTTAATCTTTTACTAATTAATATAAATATTTATCTTGCAATCAAAATTATAGAGCATTTATTTCTGATTATTATTATTATTTTCCAATGTCTGACAATTCAATATCCTGTCTAATGATATTTTTACTATTTAATGTATAAAGAAAGTGTAGTCATGGAAATGGTTTTTAAGGTGTGTGGTTTGTATGTGTGAGTTAGAAAGGGTTAGTGAGATATTGGAGTATGTGTGCTTGAAAGAAGACAAAGTGATTGAGAAGGAGGAGTTTTAACATGTGCAGTAAGGTTCTTTAATTTTAGTGAAGATAAAAAGAGTCTATGAAAATATCTATGTTATAATATGTGTCCTACTAATCTTATAATGTGTGTGAATTATAAATAAATGGTATGTTGTACATACTGAAAAGAAATGTCATATGAAAAAGTGCATGTCTGTAGCGTGTGTTTCTTGTTCTAATTTTTAATTAAAAAAAAGAGAGAAAGTACATGATGAGAGGTATTTTTTATCTATAACAATATATAATGGCAAAACTCAATTTTGGTGTAGCCTTTTTTTCATTCCAATTTTACCCTTCTAAAAATATATTAAACATAACTACTAAAAACCTCCTTCAATAACTTCTACAGTTTTTTTTTGAAATAAATAACTTCTATGTAACTTCCAATTCTATTGTAAAAATATATATAACTCCTTAGTCAGTAGTTTGTTTTCTTTCTCTTTTAAAATGAAAGTCATATCATTTGCACAAGATAATTTCTCATCATAAATGCTACTCTTTACTTATTGATATGAATGATGGAGTGTTAATGCACACCATTTTCAAAAATGAATCATTGTATCAACTTATTTTTATTATGAATAATTGTATTTATTCTGATTGTTGTTTTACTTTAATTAACTTTTTTTTTTTAAAATTTCTGTGTGTTTGACAAAATTGTTAGGCAATTATGATAATTGTTGGAATCAACCCAAAACTATGGGAATTCCTTCTATCACGCAGCAATTATACAGAAAGTAGAAAGAGAATAGGGAAGAAGAAGATGAATAGTGTTCTTGCTGCCCACAAACTGTGGGATTTTCTCTCTTCTTATTACTCACTCTGCAACTGCAGAATTCTGTGAGAAATTACAAAGTGTTGTAATTGATTGATACAAAATAATGGGGGAAACTCCCTATTTATAGAATTAGGTTTGCTTGCATCTCAAGACAAAGCCCAAACTATAAAAGCCCAAAATATCAAATCTAATCTAAATCATATCAAATCAAATCTAATCTAATAAAAGCAAAATCTGAATCCCATCTAAATGAATCTGTCAAAACACTTTCGACAATTCGACACTAGACAACAACGTGTTGTCTTCGACTTCGACACTAGACAACAACCTGTTGTCTTCGACTTCGACTTTGACAACAATGGATTACATTCAACACACCACCTAATACATTGTGTCTAAACTATATATGTTCATCATAGACCTTAGCCTTCTGAATCCTTCGACTTGCACTCCCTTCGTCATGATATCTGCAATCTGATTCTCAGTTCTGCAGTGTTCCAAATTCATCTTCCCTTCTGCTACCTGCTCTCGAAGATAATGGAACCTCATCTCAATGTGCTTGCTTCGACCATGAGCTATTGAATTCTTCGCCAAGTTGATAGCTGACATGCTGTCGATCTTCATGGTAATTGCTCCATGACTCATTGATGTAATTTCTTCGACCAGATTCACCATCCATGTTGCTTGACATGCACAAAGAGAAGCAGCAATGTATTCTGCTTCGCATGATGACAATGCCACTACTGGCTCCTTTCTCTAACTCCAAGCAACTGGTGCACCACCTAACATAAACACATATCCAGCTGTGGATTTTCTATCCTCTGCATCACTACACCAGCTAGAGTCTGTGTATCCCACTAACTTGCATTCTTTCCCTTCATCAGCTGCTGGAAACAAAATGCCATAGTCGAGAGTTCCTTTCAGATACCTTAGTATCCTCTTCACCGCTGCTAGGTGTGATACCTTTGGCTTCTGCATAAATCTACTTACCATACCAACACTGTATGCTAAGTCAGGCCTTGTGTGACAAAGGTATCGAAGTGACCCAATAAGTCTTCTGTATTGGGTTGGGTCGACATCATCTTCATCTGAATTTTTCGACAGTTGCTGTCTGGGCTCAGCTGGAGTCGAAGTTGGGTTGCAATCTTGCATCTCAAATCTCTTCAATATTTCGCCTGCATATCTTCTTTGATGCATCATCAAACCTCTACTACTCTTGTAGAATTCGATGCCAAGGAAATATGAGAGATTTCCCAAGTCTGACATTTCAAACTCTTCACTCAGGTTACGTTTGAAATCTTCGATCTCCTTCTTGCAACTTCCTGTTATCAACAGATCATCGACATAGAGACATAGTATAAGCAATTCGCCATTGCTTCTTCTTACATATACTCCATGCTCAGTTGTGCACTTCACAAATTCCTTCTCCCTTAAGAAGCTGTCGATTTTCTTATTCCAAGCTCTTGGAGCTTGCTTAAGTCCATACAGGGCTTTATGCAGCCTGTACACCTTTCTCTCTTTGCCTTGTTTCACAAACCCAACTGGTTGTGCAACATAAACTTCTTCGTCTAAGGGACCATTCAGGAATGCACACTTCACGTCCATCTGACATGTGTGCCAATTATTCATATTTGCTAGACCAACAACCAACCTGATTGTTTCGATCCTAGCAACTGGTGCAAAGACTTCGTCATAATCAATTCCTTCCTTCTGAAGAAATCCTTTCGCTACGAGTCTTGCTTTGTGTCGAACTACTTCACCTTTTGGATTCAACTTTACTTTGTAAACCCACTTCACATCAATTGCCTTCTTGCCTTCAGGCAATTCGACAAGTGACCAGGTGTTGTTGACTTCGATGGATTCTATTTCTTCATTAATTGCTTTCACCCACTTCGAATCTTTCAATGCCTCAGCTGCATTGACAGGTTCGACATCTGCATAGAAAGCATAGTGTACCAGTTCACCTTCTTCATCGACAACATCATCTGATGTAATCACACATTCCTGCAACCTTACTGGCATTTGTCTTGTTCGACGAGGTCTACTTGGTCCTGCTTGGTCTTCGACACTTTCTTGTCGAACTTCTCTCTCAGCTTCTCTAGCTGGTTCTTCACAACTGATTCTTACTGAATCTATGTTGACATTTTCTGTCTAGTCCCACTCCTTAAGCTCATCAATGATCACGTCTCTGCTGATCACAATCTGCTTGTTCACTGGGTCGAACAGTTTGTATCCACCTGTCGAATGATATCCTATCAAGATCATCTGATTCGACTTGTCATCAAGCTTTCTTCTCAACTGATCTGGCACATGTCTATGTGCTATAGATCCAAACACCTTTAAGTGACTAAGGCTAGGCTTGTCACCAGACCAACATTCTTCTGGCGTGATTCCTTCAAGCTTCTTTGTCGGACACCTGTTCAAAAGATATGTTGCTGTCGAAACTGCTTCTCCCCATAATTCTTTGGGTAGATGCTTTCCATTCAACATACTTCTTACCATGTTCATAATGGTTCTGTTCTTGCGTTCTGCAATCCCATTCTGCTGTGGAGTGTAGGGTGGCACCACCTCATGCACAATCCCTTCTTTTCTACATAATGTATCGAACTCTTTCGACACATATTCTCCACCACCATCAGTTCTCAGAGTTTTCAACCTTCGACCACTCTGTCTTTCGACCATGGATTTGAATCTGACAAATACCTCAAACACATCACTTTTCTTCTTGATGAGATAAGTCCATAATTTTCGACTGAAGTCATCTATAAACGTGACAAAGTATCTGTTGCCACCAATCGAATCCACCTGGATTGGACCACATACATCAGAGTATATGACTTCAAGAATTGCCTTCGACTTCCTTCCTGCATCCTTGCTGAAGCTATTCTTGTGTTGTTTCGACTGAACACACTCTTCACAAACTTCACTAGGAATGTCGATTTCTGGTAATCCTGACACCATATTTCTTCTCTTCAGCTCCCTGATGTCATTGAAGTTGAGATGGCCTAGTCGAAAGTGCCATAACCACTCATCTCTACTGGCTGCTGTTGCTAGACACTTGTGCTCCATCACATTGAGTTCAATCTTGAAGGTCCTATTCTGAGACATTGGAGCCTTCAAGATCAACCTACCACTTGCGTCGAGAACTCTCATCATCTTGTCTTCGACAACTACCTTGTAGTTCTTTTCGACAAGCTGCCCTATACTGAGCAAATTACTCTTCATGCCTGGAATGTACAACACATTGGAAATTGTTGACCTTTTACCATCTTTCCTCATAATCAGAACATCACCAACACCTTCAGCTGCTAGAGTGTTGTCATTTCAAACTTCACCGTGTTCTTCGACGAGGGCTTCATGTTGACAAACCAATCTTTCCTTCCAGTCATGTGTGATGAGCATCCTGAGTCCAAGTACCACTGATCTTGGAATCTCTCTTCATCTTTCGTTGTGACCATCAACAACGTCTCTTCTTCTTCATGCTTCGCCAGATTTGCATCAGTTTCTTGATTTTTCTTTTTTTCTGGACATTTTGTCGAATAGTGACCATACTGGTGACAATTATAACACTGAATGTGGCTTTTGTCAGGCTTTCGACCACCACCTCTTCCTCTACCTGCAGCACCACCTCTTTGGTTGCTTTGGTTCTGGGTCCTTCTATGGTTCGACCAATTCGCCTCTTGCTGATTTCCTCTGCCTGTCGAATTGTTGTAGCTTCCTCTACCTTTGTCGACCATCTTTTCTTTACCCTTCTTATCTTTCGCTGATTGAGCTTGCAAGGCCACATCATTCTTCGACTTGCCTGCAGCTCTTTCAGCCATTCTTTGTTCATGAGATTCAAGCGTCCCTTGAAGCTCTTCTTTCGTCACCTTCGACAAATCTTTTGATTCTTCTATGGCTACTACCACGTGATCAAATTTTGGAGCCAACGATCTCAAAATCTTTGAGACAACTGCTTTCGTCGTCAACACTTCTCCACACACTTTGATTTGATTCACAAGTTTCGTAACTCTTGTGAAGAAATCTGTTATGCTCTCATTGTCTTCCATCTGAAGCAATTTATACGCCCTTTTGTGAGTTTGTAACCTCACCTCTTTCACCTTCTCTGCGCCTCCAAACGATTTTTCCAGAATCTCCCATGCATCCTTCGCTGTTTCTGCATCACTAACTTTCTCAAAGTTATCTGCATCAACACATTGATGGATTATAAAGAGAGCTTTATAATCTTTCTTCTTCAATTCTTTGAATGCAGCCTTTTCTTGATCCGTCGCACCTTCTTCAAGAGTTGTTATTCCTTCCTTCACAAGATCCCACAAATCTTGATAACAGAAAACAACCTTGATTTGCTTGCACTAATTCTCATAATTATCTTTCTTGAGAATTGGAAGGTTTGCTGGAAAATGGTCGTTTGGATGATTCGTAGCCATCGCGTTCTTGCGATTTCTTGCCCTTGAATCTCTTAAACCGGAGCTCTAGATACCAGATGTTGGAATCAACCCAAAACTATGGGAATTCCTTCTATCACGCAGCAATTATACAGAAAGTAGAAAGAGAATAGGGAAGAAGAAGATGAATAGTGTTCTTGCTGCCCACAAACTGTGGGACTTTCTCTCTTCTTATTACTCACTCTGCAACTGCAGAATTCTGTGAGAAATTACAAAGTGTTGTAATTGATTGATACAAAATAATGGGGGAAACTCCCTATTTATAGAATTAGGTTTGCTTGCATCTCAAGACAAAGCCCAAAATATCAAATCTAATCTAAATCATATCAAATCAAATCTAATCTAATAAAAGCAAAATCTGAATCCCATCTAAATGAATCTGTCGAAACACTTTCGACAATTCGACACTAGACAACAACCTGTTGTCTTCGACTTCGACACTAGACAACAACCTGTTGTCTTCGACTTCGACTTTGACAACAATGGATTACATTCAACAATAATTATCAATTCAATTATTTATTACTTTTCACCGAATCTTCAAAACCATCTATCTTCACTACTTTAATCTCTATAAGTCATTGAATCTCTTTAAATACATATCACATTATAAATTTTGTTTATTATACATATTTACAACTTTCGGCTATTTGAAGAATCAAGCCATTAGAAAGGGTATGAATTCGGAACAATTTGCCAGTAAAATCGAAGCAAGATCAACCTATAATTTTGGAAATCATTTTTTTTCACATTGATGTTTTTTGTATATCATAATTTTAGTACAACTTCAATTTTTTTGAGTGAACAACTCGGAATTACTTTGATAAATAAATTTTTTTTTTTTAAAAAGAGAGAGATTTATAATTTACACGTTTATATTTTGACCTATGCGTGCATGAAAAAAGCGGATAAACGGGCACGGGAGTGCCCGTTTAGACGCTAGTAGTAATAATATCAGTGTACATAGTAATAAATGGTGGCAGGTGCCACCAAAACATAACTAAAGAACATGGCAGGCGCCATGTATGGGGAGAGAGAGGTGGTAGGCGCCATTTTAGTGTGTGGCCAGTGCCACATTCATTTGTGGCAGGCGCCACAAAATGTCTCATTTTTTATTTTTTTTCTATTTTTTTAAACAACATTCATGAAGCAAAACACAATCACACTTTTATTTTATTTTTCATTTCATTTTGTTCTTTTAAATACCATCTTTAAACCCAGATAAAAAATCAAAACAAAATACACGTTCATGATTTGCAATATTTAATCAGACATTCTATTTTTTCTGTTTTTCAACTATTTAGCGAGGTTATTGAACTCCGCAACATAAGTCACACAAAAAATAAAAACTATAAAATAATCATATAATAATGTTGTTTTGGTAATCATAAATATTTATGAATGGTTTATATTAACATATATTTTTAATATCATTTAATTCATATATTACTCATGTGTTTTGGTCTAATATCTTTTTGATTATAATTTTATTATATTATAATATATTCTATTTCTTAGTATTTTACCTTTCAATATTCTGATATCTTTTTTATAAGTATAGTAATAATATTACTTTCTGTAAGTATAGTAATAATTCTTAATAATGAGAAAAAAATTCATTTCCAATAATAGGAAATAAAATAATCATATTTGTAATAATTACATAATAAATAATTTTAAATAATTTTTAAAAATGATATCTTCAAATCAACGCAAAAGTTACAAAAAAACACATATAATTATATTGGTAAAAACATGATAAGTTATTGAGTCTAGAGCAATAAGCTGCAGTGCTGCAATAGTTGCTTTAAGAGACATGACAGGAAAAAAACAAAGCTTCATGACCAGCCATGCTTCCGAACCATAACCTGCATAAATAAACAAACACAATCCATCACATATTCAAATCCATGTATTTCAATCCAGCATACATCCAAAAGCATCTCAATCTAATACTACATCAATTATGTCCAGCAAATAACCAGTAGAATTCACATTATGCCAAGTGAATACATGCAGTTCAGTAATGAGGGTCAATCAATTTCAAAATCAGATTTACTAACAAACTTCCATAACAGAATTTTCCTATTTTTTGAGTATATTTTAGTGTGTTCTTATTTGCCATTAGGTACATATGGTGTGCAAGGATAAATTTAAGAGGAGATGTGCTTATAGCTCATGTGAGGCTTATGAAATCTCCAAGGAATGGCAAAAGAGCTGATACAAATGTGTTAAAAGTCAAGTACCCACCTCTGACCAAAACTCGAAACTACAAATTCTTAAAAACCAGAAACCTGTATTGATATAAATGTGTTACCTTACAAATGTGTTCTACTTTCGGAGGGAATGACTCAACCTCATCATCCAATATATTCAGATGCACCAGCCGATAATCCATTCAAACCTTATCGTTCTATCATAATCTGCAACAACAAAGCCAACCAATTACCAATCCAATAAAATTTCTATTATGAGTAAAAAAGGCATGTCATAACAAACCTTCTCTCCTGGAATGGCATCAATGAAAAAATAATGAGTTCTATTTACAACCAGTTCGTTGGAAGAAACAGAATATGTCGCAGGAAAAAATAGTGCAGAACCTACACTTTCAAACCACCAATTTCTCTTACTCCTAAAAACTCATTCATCAATTTACCATGAAAAAAATCAAAAATAAAACTGAGGAAGAAAAACAGTTACCAAAACGCACAAGGACAGACTTACATGTGGTGATAGTTGTTGGTTCTAACGGAATCAGAGAAAACAAATTGATCATCGATGGCATAAGCTAACTCGTCGCGGCCAAAAACAGACACACGCGAAGGACTATGTAGTGGCTGTGAGCGAGATTGAAGAAGTTCCTTCAAATACTCAATTGCATCCCCAAGAATTGAAGCCTTATCCATCCATGAAAGCAAAAAACATGTCAATTACTCAAATACCATAATCAGTATGTGAAGCATGTGTTGCTAGTGAGACATCAAAATTTAAAAAATAAAAGCATAATTAAGACAATAAGTATCACTGAACCATTGCTACATTCAACTCCTAATTCATTGTTATTTGGTTCGTCCTCATCATATGGCTCTTCTGCAAGAAATACAAAATCATGAAAATAAATAACAGAACAAAATAAAACAAATACATGATTCATTCAACTAACATAAATATTAAAGGCAATAACTTGAGCACTGAATTTATCATTAAAAATAACTCCTTCAAACAGTGTTGAACATGTTGTGGAAAGAGAAAACATCTGAACATATTAAACATAGTAAATCGGTAAAAAAAAAAGAGAAGGTTGGAACCTATGATGTTTTTGCGTTTCAGATTCGATGACCATCACCCCACAAAAACGCAAATGTGTTGAAATTCAACAAAATTATTAACACCACAGAAATCAACAAAAGGCCGCTATGAAAACCGAGCAAATATGTGTTGGACTGTAGAAAAACTTACTTATCCAATCAAATACGTCTTCAACTAAACTGTTGTTCTTCTTCCAAACTCTTGTTCAATCAAACCCCTGTTCTTTGATAAAAGCCCTAAACATAAAAAAGCAAGGTTTAAAATGCAATTTTTTAAAAGCACGATTAGTTATCGAAAACCATGAAATAAAAACATAAAATGAAAACAGATTAAGCAAACCGCGACATCGATTTTTTGAGAATCAACATCTTTGACAACCATCTCATTCATAACATAAAAAATTAAAACCAGCCAAACCCAGAATAAAAAATAACAATAGATTTGATGGAACAAACATATCATACCCATAATTTCTCATCTTCGTCTTCTTCAAAATCGTCTTCAACTAAACTGTTGTTCTTCTTCCAAACCCTTGTTCAACCAAACCCTGTTATTTGATAAAAGCCCTAAACATCAAAAAGCAAGGTTTAAAATGCAATTTCTAAATAGCACGATTAGCTATCGAAAACCATAAAATAAAAACATAAAATCAAAACAGATTAACCGAACCGTGATTTCGATTTTTTGCGAATCAACATCTTTGCCAATCATCCCCTTCTACGAAGCTGTGGAAAAGCATAAAACAAATTTGATTAAAAGGGTTTCAAGATGAATGATTGGGGATTTGCAGAAGAATTTTTTTTTAGATCTGAGAGATGAAATAGATGAGAGAGATGAGAGAACGTAGATGAGAGAAATAAGATATTTTATGGAAAGAGGAAGTGATTGCTTAATTTAAAATAAAACACTTTATTATATTATTTTTTTGGAGAGCAGAAGTCATGGCAGGTGCCATGCTTCTTTTGTGGCGGGTGCCACCATTATTTCTACATGGCAGACGCCACCTTAATGGTGGTGGGCGCCATGTATCTTTTTTTTTTTCTTTTTTCTCTTTCTTATCATAATATATTCTAGCCATATATATATATATATATATATATTAAATTAAGATAATATTATTATTTACTTCAAAAAAATATTTTATTATATTATAATATATTCTATTTCTTAATATTTTCTAATTTTTTTATTGAAAATTTATTATTATTTTAAATTAAGATAATATTATTATTTTCTTAAAAAATATTTTATCTTAAGTTAAAAATAAATTTGAATTATTTATCTTCGTTGTAAAAATTAGTACACTGAATTTGTTTTTAAATATAATTGTTATTTTAAAATTAAATTGTAAAAAACATATTTCTATCACTCACTATTTAATCAATAATTTATGGGTTTTTTTTCCTTTTTCCAATCTTATTAAAAAAAAACAAAGTGGCGCCTTCCACATGAGGCATGGGCAGGGAGTGGCGCCTGCCACACTCCAAAGTGGCGCTGGCCACAAGGAGGAATAGTGGTTGCCACAAGTTTGTGGCACCTGCCACTATAAAATATAATAATAAACATATAATGCACATATTTTTATTACATTGAAAATGCAACTTGAAAGAGGGTGGGGCCACAATGAAACACAAATCCATGCGGAGACCTTATTAGTTTTATCTACTTCATGAATTAAATGGCCACTTGAAAGAAAGGTACATATATCATAATTGTTTACATTGCCACCATTATTCTATATTAATAATTCTCATGACTCAATCTTCAAGACATTTCCATTAATTATTATGCAGCCAGGCACAATTGAAATTCAAGCACAGCAACAACGTTTGGAAATAAACCAGCCACGTGTAGGATTGTCACAATGCAACGTGGAGGGCTGAGGGTGAAGAGGGACATTTTGGTAGCTATCTATTTTCTTATATGTAAGATAAAAATAAAATAATAAATTTAAATAATTATACTATTTATAGTACATTTGAAAGGGATGAGTCCAAAACTTGAATACTCATTTTCCACATAAACTCAAAAATGGTACTGCACATGATGGTGACCCCATTGATGCTTCATTTACAGCTAACAGTACCTGCAGTAGCTGGCGTTTCAATCAGTACCATATTGGTGTTCAGGTTGTTTTTGGATTTCAGATTCTTCATAGATGAAGTACTTTACGGTTGAGTTGTAATTCTTTGTGTCGAAATAATTTAGCTCGACAGAAGTAAGGAGCAGACGAATTGTGATAATGTGTGTGTCAAGTTGTAATAGTGTGTCGAAGTGTCGAAGGAGGTTCCTTCACACAGGATTTCGACTTAGGCCTATTTTAGTAATGTTAACTATTTTAGGCTTTTATAGTTTTGGGCATTGGCTTGTGGTGCAAGCTAATCTAAATCTATAAATAGGGAGAAACCCTTATTTTTGTAAGACTCTCAGAATTGAGAATTTGTATTCACAGTTTGCAGTTGCAAGTGTAATAACAGAATTTCCACAGTTTGTGGGCATAGAGTTCTCTGCAGAAAAATAGTTCATCTTCTCCTCCAACGTTTCTCTTTCTTTTCTTTCTCAACCCTTTTCTTTTCATTGTCATTGCATGTTTGTTAACAATCTTGAGATCAAGATTGAATAGGAATTCCCAAAAGGTTTTGGGTTAATTCCAACATCTGGTATCTAGAGCTCGGATTACGAATCAAGGAAGGAAAATTGTGATGGCGATGAATCATCCGAACGGGCACTTTCCGACGAGTCTTCCGATTCTCAAGAAAGATAATTATGAGAATTGTTGCAAGCAGATGAAGGTGGTTTTCTGTTATCAAGATCTTTGGGATCTTGTGAAGGAAGGAGTAACACCGCTTGCAGAGAACGCGACGGATCAAGAAAAGGCTGCACACAAAGAGTTGAAGAAGAAAGATTATAAAGCTCTCTTTATAATCCATCAGTGTGTCGATCCAGATAACTTTGAAAAGGTTAGTGATGTAGATTCAGCGAAGGAAGCGTGGGAGATTCTTGAAAAGTCGTTTAGAGGTGCAGAGAAGGTGAAAGAGGTGAGGTTGCAAACTCACAAGAGAACCTATGAGTTGCTTCAGATGGAAGACAATGAAAGTATAACATATATCTTCACCAGAGTTACGAAGCTGGTGAATCAAATCAAGGTATGTGGAGAGGTGTTGACATTAAGATCAGTTGTTGCAAAGATCTTGAGGTCATGGCTCCAAAGTTCGACCACGTGGTAGTAGCCATAGAAGAGTCGAAAGACTTGTCAATATTGACGAAGGAAGAGCTTCAAGGGACGCTTGAGTCTCATGAACAAAGGATGGCTGAAAGAGCTGCAGGAAAGTCGAAGAGAGATATGGCTTTGCAGGTGCAATCAGAAAAGGAAAGGAAAGGCAAAGGAAGCAGGAACGACAACAAAGGTAGAGGAGGAAACTGGTCGAATTATAGAAAATCTTGGAATCAAGGCAACCAAAGAGGTGGTGTTGCATGTAAAGGAAGAGGTGGTGGTCAAAAATATGACAAAAGTCACATTCAGTGTTTCAATTGTCAGAAGTATGGACACTATTTTAGTGACTGCCCAGAAAAGAAGAAAAATCAAGAAACTGATGCAAAGCTGGCGAAACATGAAGAAGAAGAGACGTTGCTGATGGTCACAACAAGAGATGAAGAAAGATTCCAAGATCACTGGTACTTGGACTCAGGATGCTCATCACACATGACTGGAAGGAAAGATTGGTTTATCAACATGAAGCCCTCATCGAAGAACACGGTGAAGTTTGCAAATGACAACACTCTAGTAGCTGAAGGTGTTTGTGATGTTCTAATTATGAGGAAAGATGGCAAGAGGTCAACAATTTCCAATGTGTTGTACATACCAGGCATGAAGAGTAATTTGCTCAGTATAGGGCAGCTGGTCGAAAAGAACTACAAGGTAGTTGTCGAAGACAAGATGATGAGAGTCCTCGACGCATGTGGTAAGTTGATCTTGAAGGCTCCAATGTCTCAGAACAGGACCTTCAAGATTGAACTCAATGTGATAGAGCACAAGTGCCTAGCAACTGCAGCCAGCAGAGATGAGTGGTTATGGCATTTTCGACTAGGCCATCTCAACTTCAATGACATTAGAGAGCTAAAGAGAAGAAATATGGTTTCAGGATTACCAGAAATCGACATTCCAAGTAAAGTCTGTGAATAGTGTGTTAAGTCGAAACAACACAAGAATAGCTTCAGCAAGGATGCAGGAAAGAAGTCGAAGGCAATTCTGGAAGTCATATACTCTGATGTATGTGGTCCAATCCAGGTGGATTCGATTGGTGGCAACAGATACTTTGTCACGTTCATAGATGAGTACAGCCGAAAGTTGTGGACTTACCTCATCAAGAAGAAAAGTGATGTGATCGAGGTATTTTCCAGATTCAAATCTATAGTCGAAAGACAGAGTGGTCGAAAGTTGAAAATTTTGAGGATTAATGGTGGTGGAGAGTATGTTTCGAAAGAGTTCGATGCATTATGTGAAAAAGAAGGGATTGTGCATGAGGTGGTGGCACCCTACACTCCACAGCAAAATGGCATTGCAGAACGAAAGAACAGGACCATCATGAACATGGTGAGAAGTATGTTGAATGGAAAGCATTTACCCAAAGAATTATGGGGAGAAGCGGCTTCGACATCAACATATATTTTGAACAGATGTCCGACGAAGAAGCTTGAAGGAATCACACCAGAAGAATATTGGTCTGGTGTCAAGCCTAGCCTCAGTCACTTGAAGATGTTTGGATCTATAGCACATAGACATGTGCCAGATCAATTAAGAAGGAAGCTTGATGACAAGTCGAATCAGATGATCTTGATAGGATATCATTCGATTGGAGGTTACAAACTGTTCGACCCAGTGAATAAGTAGGTAGTGATCAGCAGGGACGTGATCATAGATGAGCTTAAAGAATGGGACTAGACTGAGAATGCCAAGAAGGATTCAGTGATAATCTCTTGTGAAGAACCAGCCACTGAAGTAGAAAGAGAAGTTCAACAGGAACTAGTCATAGATGAAGCAGGTCCAAGCAGACCTCGACGAACAAGACAAATGCCTGCAAGGTTGCAAGAATGTGTAATTACATTAGATGATGTGGTTGATGAAGAGGGTGAGCTGGTACATTATGTTTTCTACGCAGATGTCGAACCAGTCAATGTAGCCGAGGCATTGAAAGATTCGAAGTGGGTGAAAGCGATGAATAAGGAGTTAGAGTCCATCGAAGTCAACAACACTTGGTCACTTGTTAAATTGCCTTAAGGAAAGAAGGCAATTGATATGAAGTGGGTTTACAAGGTGAAGGTGAATCCTAGAGGAGAAGTAACTCGACACAAGGCAAGACTTGTGGCGAAAGGATTTCTACAGAAGGAAGGAATTGACTTTGATGATGTGTTCGCACCTGTTGCTAGGATCGAAACAATCAGGTTGGTTGTTGGTCTAGCAAATATGAACAATTGGCACACATGTCAGATGGACGTGAAGTGTGCGTTCCTTAATTGCCCCTTAGATGAAAAAGTTTATGTCGCACAACCAGCTGGGAATGTGAAACTAGGCGAAGAAGGAAAGGTGTACAGGCTGCATAAAGCCCTGTATGGACTTAAGCAAGCTCCAAGAGCTTGGAATAAGAAAATCGACAGCTTCTTAAGGGGGGAGGAAATTGTGAAGTGTACGACTGAGCATGGAGTGTATGTAAGGAGAAGCAATAATGAATTGCTTATACTATGCCTCTATGTCGATGACCTGTTGATAACAATGAGTTACAAGAATGAGATCGAAGATTTCAAACATGACCTAAGTGAAGAGTTTGAAATGTCATACTTGGGAAACCTCTCATATTTCCTTGGCATCGAATTTTACAAGACTAGTAGAGGTTTGATGATGCACTAAAGAAGATATGCAGGCGAAATACTGAAGAGATTTGAGATACAAGATTGCAACCCAACTTCGACTCCAGCTGAGACCAGACTGCAACTGTCGAAGGATTCAGATATAGATGATGTCGACCCAACCCAATATAGAAGACTCATTGGGTACTTAGATACCTTTGTCACACAAGACCTGACTTAGTATACAGTGTGGGTATGGTAAGTAGATTCATGCAGAAGCAAAGGTATCACACCTAGCAGCAACGAAGAGGATACTGAGGTATCTGAAAGAGACTCTCGACTACGACATTTTATTTCCTGCAGCTGATGAAGGGAAATAATGCAAGTAAGTGGGTTACACCGACTCTAGCTGGTGTAGTGATGTTGAGGATAGAAAATCCACAGCTGGATATGTGTTTATGTTAGGTGGTGCACCAGTTGCTTAGAGTTCGAGAAAGGAGCCAGTAGTGGCATTATCATCATGTGAAGCAGAATATATAGTTGCTTCTCTTTGTGCATGTCAAGCAACCTGGATGGTGAACTTGGTCGAAGAGATTACAGGGAAAATTCATAGAGCAATTACCATGAAGATCGACAGAATGTCAGCTATCAACTTGGCGAAGAATCCAATAGCACACGGTCGAAGCAAGCACATCGAAATGAGGTTCCATTATCTTCGAGAGCAGGTAGCAGAAGGGAAGATGAACTTGAAACACTACAGAACTGAGAATCAGATTGCAGATATCATGACGAAGGGAGGCATGTCGAAGTTTTCAGAAAATTAAGAGCCATGATGAATGTAGACAGCTTAGACACAATGAATTAGGTGGTGTGTTGAATTGCAATTCCTTGTGTCGAAGCAGTTTAGCTCGACAGAAGCAAGGAGCAAACAAATTGTGATAATGTGTGTGTCAAGTTGTAATAGTGTGTCGAAGTGTCAAAGGAGGTTCATTCACACAGGATTTCGACTTAGGCCTATTTTAGTAATGTTAACTATTTTGGGCTTTTATAGTTTTGGGCCTTGGCTTAGGGTGCAAGCTAACCTAAATCTATAAATAGGGAGAAACCCTTATTTTTGTAAGACTCTCAGAATTGAGAACTTGTATTCACAGTTTGCAGTTGCAAGTGAAATAACAGAATTTCCACAGTTTGTGGGCAGAGAGTTCTCTGCAGAAAAATAGTTCATCTTCTCCTCCAACGTTTCTCTTTCATTTCTTTCTCAACCCTTTTCTTTTCATTGCCATTGCGTGTTTGTTAACAATCTTGAGATCAAGATTGAATAGGAATTTCCAAAAGGTTTTGGGTTAATTCCAACATTTACCAGTCCAGGTTGTTTCTTTTTCGATTAGGTCAAATAGCTTTCAATAGTGATCCTCAAGTTTCCTATTTAGCAAGAATGGAACGTGTTTTAAGATTAATCTTTCCAATGTATTCTACTGTCACCACTTCTTCTTCACAGTCAGATCATGCGTTGCAAAATAAACAGAAGGAAATGTTTCACTCGCTTTCAATGATGGCACTTTTATCATGTGATTGAACTTGGTGGTTATTGTGTATAGTTGTTTGATTTACATGTTTATGTATAGTTCGATATGTGTGGTGAGAAATTTGTTATACTAGTAAAAAGGAAATCATTGTATTGATAATGAATTACGCAAAGTGCAGTTTGTTACAAATCCTTTATCAGCAACAACAGAAAGCTTCAAAGAAATGTCAATGGCGGATCAAGGAAGTGTGCAAGAAGACTCGCATGAAGTGCCAAGATCTTTGCAACCAATGACATCTCAAATGATGCATCATAACTTAGGTAATACATTTACAAGAAAATAACTTTCTTTTATGGAATAAACAAATCGAGGGAGTGATATTGTCTCACAAACTCCACAAAATCGTGGTCAATCCAAAGATTCCAGACATGTTCAAAACAAATAATGAGAGGCTTCTCAACATAGTCTCGGAAGAGTGTGAATCTTGGATTGTGCAAAATCAAGTTGTCTTTACATGGTTACTCTCAACGGCTTCTGAATCACGGTTACCAACACTACTACAAATAATACATTTCATGACAAAACTTTCACCTCACAAGATAAAAAGCCGATGTATAATATCAAGACGCGCCATGTTTTATTTTGTTTTTTTCATATATATATATATATATATATATATATATATATATATATATATATATATATATATATATATATATATATATATATATATATATATATATATATATATATATATATATATATATATATATATATATATATATATATATATATATATATATATATATATATTCTCTCAGTTTAAGAATATAACCGAGGGGAAAAATAATTCAGGACATGTTTCAAATCCCAGCATATGCAGTTTATGTTTTTATTTCTTTATAAGTGGTGCCTTTTTTTTTGTAAATTAAATAATTTATTCCTTCGATTTCTTATATAACTGAGGAGTTGGATAATCAGATTTTTCTATAAAAGCATTCATTCATTAAGTTTTACCCTAAACCTAATTCATCTATATTGACTTCAGACTCGTACAAATCATTCTTTCAGATGGATTGCAAGACAAAAAAAAATTTCAAGGTTCTATGTTTTATGTTTTTTTTTTATCAGTAACCTTGAACAACACATTTTTCAGCTCTTGAAATGACTCTCATATAATAGTGTTGTTATTAATATTATTATTTTTTATAAGCAAAATCAATATATTAAATAGAGCACAAGGGGTGCTCAACCCTTACAACACAAGGAACCACCAAAGAAAAACTATAGAGAAAACCATTATCCGACTAAAAAGAATGAAGGAGTGTTTTGCCACACCAACGAATTCACATCGATCTGCCCACTAAACTTGGCCAAAAATCACTCCTTAGACAAGAATTTAATGATCCCTAAAATCTTCCATCTCTTCCAATCCCCCTTCTTCAAAGATGATAGAATTCCTAGATGTCCATAAGGCCCAACAAACCGCTAACCAAATGCAACAGTGAAACTCAACTCTGAATTTGTTTGACCATAATTTCTGAAAGTAAAAAAACAAAGAGCCTAAAGAAATTTGTTCCCCATATAACTCGATGCCAATCCAACCATACAGACGATCCCAAATCAAATGAGCCACATCATAATAATAGAGAAGATTAAAGAGGTTTTTGTGGGCATTAAAGCAAAACAGACAAGTAGAATTACTTAAATTAATACCTCTTCTCAACAAATTCAGGTTTTTAGGTACCCTATTCAACAAGCATCTCCAATCGAAAAACTGAATTTTACTTGGTGCCTTCGATCTCCAAATATCTGCCAAACCTTTAAAAATCAATGTCTTTGTAACTGAAGCATCCTCATTGTTCGTAGACATCAACTTATAACTACTAGCTCTCAAAAAACCATTGGCATCTAATTTCCAAACAAACTAATCTTCTCCCAAGCGCTTCGGCTAAACGTTCTCTAATAATTGTTGCATCTATAACAACTAATATGTTGCCTCCACCGAGTGAATGTCGTTACTGCACGAAAAATTCCACACCTAATTTTCACTTATCCAATCACCCATCGAAAATATGGTGTTGTTATTGTTTCCACCTCTTTCAAGGTCATTTGTTATATTTTGGAATAACCTTTCAATATTGTCAACCAAATGAAACACTCCATAATTTATTGTTTTCCTGGGACATTGACAACATCGAGAAATTTATTCCTAAACATACTGTAAATTTAAAGCAATGTTGTTGTTTCACAGTACAAGTCTTTATTTGAATATTGTTGCACACAAAAAAGTGGTGAATACTATAAAAAATTTAATAGGAAACAATGCATGTTACTTTTCAATTTTTTATCATTCACCATTTTTTTGAAAGTAATATATTACCTCGGTTCTTTAATAAAACCGAGGGGTTAAATGCCACCTTTCACCTTGGTTTTGTTTAAAAACCGAGGTGAAATTGTTTACTCTAATATATATATATATATATATATATATATAGAGAGAGAGAGAGAGAGAGAGAGAGAGAGCTTAGTTAGTAGCATTCAGTTTCACTTACCTAAAAAACATATAATAAAAAAAATTCCCACAAATACCTAATGAAGAGCTCTAAACAACGAGAATCCTAAACACATATCATCCTCTAACTCTTGAAAAAGTAAGGAAATACAAAGATGATATGTGTTTATGGCCTTTGTTCGCTTCTTCTTCTTCTTCTTCACATATCTGATATGTTTAATGTCACTATTCATGTTACATTAATGTTGTTGTTATTGTTGTTATTGTTATTGTTGTTGTTGTTATTTTTGTTGATGTTATAGGTTTATTGTTGATGTTGTTGTATTTTTGTTGAGAGATTGTTTTTTTAGCTGTTGTTTAATGTTAGTTGTTGTTTAAATTGAGATAATGTTAATGTTGTTATTATTTATTGTTGTTGTTTAGTTGTTAATGTTATTGTTGTTGTTGTCGTCTAGTTGTTATACTTAGAAAAGTTTTGAAATCTATATGTTTATGGTTTAGTTGTTTTTGAGTTTGAGTTTGAGACTAAGATTGTGTTTTTTATGATTCTCTGTTCAGCTCTCATCTTGTTCCTCTGAACATGTCAAGCGGATATTATAGTAACAGAAAATATAGTTGATTTTATTATATGTATAATGTCGACTGTTTGTTTCACTAACCCCTCTTTGAATAAATAATCTATTAAATTGTTTTTGGAAATAATAATATGAAAATGATGTTGTATTTGAAAACATCTAACATTAATCAATGTTTTTCGAGCCTTATGCGACTCATCGTTCATCTTGGGTTCTTTAATGGTTAAGATCTCTTAAACGCTTCTAATTTTCGTTCAACTTTCTTTCATATTTGTTCGTTGAAAAAGTATGGAAGAAAGTTGAACGAAAATAAGAATCATTTGAGAGATTTTAACCATTAAAGAATGATGAGTTGCAAAATGCTCAAAATTTATTAGTTAATGTAATTTGTTCTTCAAATATAATTATTCATATAATCATTTTGTAAACTAATTTAAAAAGTTATATTTTTCACTTAGGACTAAATGATACAAGCAATCAACATTAGATATAATGAAATTCCTTATAGGGTCTTAGTAGGGATCGAACCCATGAACATTTCCACTTTACCCCTTGGTTATTCAGAAGGCGGGAGGTAAAGTGGTAATTTTTCATGTCGCCTTTGGTTAACTCGATTGTGTAGTTGGGGTAGCATCCCCTTCACGCCCGAGGTAAGATGTGTTTTTTGTAGTTGTGCAAGATTACTTTCTTGCAAGCATGCTTATGAAGTATTGGACAAAGTGCACAAGCACTTTCACTCACAAATGAAAGCACGAGTGCATCAAGTAAAAGCTGAATTAAAAACCATCAAGCTAGGGAATAGGCCAGTTTCAGAATTTGTGTTTTGTGTTAAAGCTATAGATGACTCACTTCTTGCCATCGAAGATCCTATAGTAGAATGGGATCAAGTTGATGTCATTCTTTAGGGTCTGCCTGAAGAATATAATCCATTCATTATAATGATATATGGGAAATTTGAAGCTACATATATCTATGAGGTGGAAGCATTGTTATATGTGCAAGAGGCTCATATGAAGAAGTACAAACAAGAGATGTCCACACCTAGTGCAACTACTAACATTGCACATGCTGATAAATCTACCTATACTAGGAGAAATACAGGTAGATATAAACATTATAGAGGTTGAGCTCGTGGTTTCAACAACTTCAGAGGCAGAGGTCATGGTAGAGTGAACAATGTCACTAGTAATAGGCCCACGTGTCAGCTCTGCAACAAATAGGGACATAGTGTCATGGATTGCTAGCATGGGTTTGATGAGAATGTTGTCCCGGCACCAAACAAATCTCAAGCACAAACATCAGGAACATGTGAAAGTGGTAAATCCAATGTGCAACATCAAAGTCAAAATAACAACATTGGCAAAGCAATTGCACTTCTAGCTCATCAGGATTCTCTACAAATCCCACAGGAGTTGGAAGCTCAAACCTGGTTTATTGACTTATGTACATCGCATCATATAACTCCCTATGTTTTAAATCTTCAAAACATACATGCCTGTGTATATCCTAATGAAGTGCGAGTAGGCAATGGGCAGAGTCTTGCAATTAAATCTATAGGGTCGTCCACAGTTGAGTCGAAATGGTTTCCTAGATGTCAACTTGCTATAAATAATATTTTGCATGTTCCTAATATCACAAGAAATCTTCGGTCAGTATGAAAATTTGCAAAAGATAATAAAGTATACTTTGAGTTTAATGCTAACAAGTGTTTTATTAAATAACGGGCATCTAAACTAATTTTGCTTGAAGGTTCTCTTGATGAGAGTGGATTGTATTGGTTCAACAGTCTAACTCTTGCTCATAAGCAAAAATGTTCATTAAGGAGTTTTTCCAATTTCTTTTTATTATCGAGCAAGTTTATCATGCTTGTTGCTTATGTAAGTCTCATAGAATCATGCCCCTTTAACTCATATAAATATAGCGATGTGTTTGAACTGGTTCATACAAACTTATGGGGGCCTCACCTGCTCCATCTAGAAGAGGTTACTCTTATTATATTTCATTTTTTGATGCTTATACAAGGTACATCTGGTTATACATGTTGAAACAGAAAAGTGATGCCCTCAATGTTTTTAAGTTATTCCAAAGTTATGTCTCCAGACATTTTAGTTCACAAATAAAGGTCATTCAATAGGACTTTGGAGGTGAATTCAGGCCATTCACCAAGCTATTGAATTAACTAAGGATCAAGCATCGACTCACATGCCCTCACACTTCACATCAGAATGGCACAGTGGAGAGGACGCATAGATAAATTATTGAAATGGGGTTGACATTGTTGGCACAAGCTTCTCGACCAATTGATTTATGGATCACAACTTCACTACTGCAATATGTCTTATCAATATGGGTGTTCGCGGGCCGGTTTGGTTCGGTTTTGAGTGAATCTGATACCCAAACCAATCAAAAATATATGGATTGGTTTGGATTGGATTTTCACATTTTTCTATAAAACCCAAACCGAACCAAACCGAAAAATAACAGGTTGGTTTGGGTTGGATTAATCGGATACATTAGAAAAAAATATGCGAAAAATATTTTTTGAATTTTCTAATTTACATCAACTAATTTTCTATAATAATATAATTTTTTATTTATTTTTGTGTTTTCATATAGATTATGAATGTCACAAATAATGTTTCATTTTTCTTCCTTCTTAAAGTTGAATATTTTATACTAGTTTCCCTTATAATGATATATATTATATGAGTTAATATGGTTGGTTCGGGTAGACGGGCTCGCGGGTAGAATTTTGAAAATCCGTTGCCTAAACCAATTAACATCGGATTTCATTGGTTTGGTTCGGTTAATGCCCAAACTAAAAAAATACCCGACCCAAACACCATGATTTGGTTTGGATTCCGGTTTGGTTCGAATTTGCCCGAACCAATGAACACCCCTACTTATCAACATCCTACCTACTTCTGCACTAGATAATTATAACTCACAATTCTATGTCTTACATCTGAATCAACCTGAATACAATACACTCAATGTGTTTGGATGTTCATGTTATCCGCGCTTGCGGCCCTACAACTAACACAAACTTGACTTTAGAAGTACAAAGTGTGTGTATCTTGGAGTGTCTCCAACTCACAAGGGGGCACAAGTGCACGGATCCAGATGGTAGAATCTATATCTCAAAGGATGTGGTATTCAATGAATCATAATTTCCATACTCTATCCCACTCAAGGTGTAATCTATCAAATTTTCTATAGATAAAAAACATTTATTCATCTTCTTGTAACTTTGAGAGACAAAAATAACAGACATACTTCTAAAGTTCCTTCAAGTGAAACTCTTAATGAACCACATCCAATACCTGCCAACTCATCATTTGTCCTAGTGGCTATGCAATTCAATCCAACAGAAACTAAGTCCTCAAATCACTCATCCTCACAAATACCTAACCAAAGCATTTCTCAAGTCCCTGAAACTTAACTTGAGTCACTAAACTAATCTATCATAAGTGCACCACATACACCTACAAGGAATCTTAATCGTGAACCTGCACCTGAGCATCACATTTCTACATGCACCACTAATTTGTTTAGCAAAGAATCTCATAGCACTTCCACATCTTTAGGTCAATATACCACAAACTCATCTACCTCCTTGTCACCTTTATTTCATAGTCAACCTAAGTCCATACCACCTACTATCAACAATCATGCCACGATGACAAAAGACAAGATTGGAAACTCTATACCAAAGCTTTTCATTATACACTCTGAACCTACCACAGCTAAGCAAGCTTTAGTTCATCCTGAGTGGTTTAATGCCATGAAGTCATAATATAATTGACTCTTGATGAAAGGAACCTGGACACTAATTGAACTCCCACCACATAGAAAAGTAATTGGATGTAAGTGGGTCTTCAATGTGAAATAAAATCTAGATGGTTCAATTAACAAGTACAAAGCTAGACTTGTAGCTAAAGGCTCTGTCAACAAGAAAGGTTTGATTTCCATAAGACCTTTTCACTAGTGGTCAAGCCTACCATGATTAGAATCATCGTAACATTGACACTTACCTTCAAATGGGAAATCCAACAGATAGACATCAATTAATTCCTTCTTAAATGGTGGTTTTCAAGAGGAAGTGTACATGCACCAACCTCCAGTGTTTGCAGACAACAACGTTACACTTGTATTCAAGCTTAAAAAGGCAATTTATGGCCTCAAACAAGCCCTTCCCGTCCCAAATGAAAATCCCCATCAGGCTCTACTACATTTTTGGTTCAATTCCAACAAGTGTGATCATTCACTCTTCATATATCAAAAACAAAATGTCACATTGTATTCCTTGGTGTATGTCGATGATATACAGATCACAGGTACATCATCTCAGCTTGTTAATGACTTAATTTCCAAAGTGCATCACAAATTTGCACTTAAAAAGCTAGGAAACCCAAATTATTTTCCGGGAATTGAGGGACATGAGAATCATGGAGATGGTATCCTTCTAACTCAAACTAAGTACATCAGAGACTTGTTGAGAAAGGCAAATATGGAAGGCGCCAATGAAGTAAACACTTCAATGTTCAGTCACTATAAACTGGGTAAGCGTGGAACGAATGTTATACCTGGTCTAACACACTACAGGTCAATAGTTAGAGCTTTGCAATATGTGACATTAACTCGGCCAGACATTGCAGAGTGTTAATAAAGTATGTTAGTTCATGTCATAACCAATTGAGTCACACTTGAGCGCTGTCAAAATAATCCTTCAATACCTTAGTGGAACTGCACATCATGTTTCAGTGACCCCGATGCAGAATTTGGCTATTCATCCCTACACTGATTTGTATTGGGCCAGTGACCCCGACTGGTCTAACACACTACAGGTCAATAGTTAGAGCTTTGCAATATGTGACATTAACTCAGCCAGACATTGCATAGTGTTAATAAAGTATGTTAGTTCATGTCATAACCAATTGAGTCACACTTGAGCGCTGTCAAAATAATCCTTCGATACCTTAGTGGAACTGCACATCATGTTTCAGTGACCCCGATGCAGAATTTGGCTATTCATCCCTACACTGATTTGTATAGGCTCATGTGTATTCTTTGGACTAAATCTCATATCTTGGATCTCTAAGAAATAAACATTGGTAGCAAGTTCTAGCATTTAGGTGGAATACCAAGCCCTTACTCCTACATTAGAGATCTTGTGGATTGAATCGCTACTGAAAGAGCTACATGTATCATATCAGGTACCAACTTTACTCAGTGACAACATTAATACAGTAATGGTGTCACATAACCCAGTGCTCAAGGCTAGAACGAAACACATCGAGTTGTACATCCATTTTGTGAGAGAATAGGTAGCACCTAGAAAGCTCTTGATTCAACACATTTCAGGCACACTGCATATTGCAAATGCACTAACCAAACCACTTTATCATACCATTTTTTAAACTTTCAAAGACAAGTTCAAAGTTGCACCTTACTACAACTATATATATATATATATATAGCATGTACATGCAGTGTATTCAAGTAATAAATCATAATACACTTTGCAAGGAGACCTTGTGATTCTATGCTTTCACTATTCTCTTCTCATTCTCCCATTCATCTCTAATAGATACGATGGTGATCTGTTTCGTTTGATAATCACCACTATAGACAAATGTTATGCGCTGGGCTCTTTTCGTCGGTCCCCTAAATATTTTTTCAATAAAAATATCATCTTTCAATTATATATTCGGTCACTACTAAAAATAATACATTTCATGATGAAGCTTTCATCTCAGTTATTGAAAAACTAAGGTCAAATGACCTGGAACGCTCTATTTATTTATTTATTTTTAAAACTTTATCTTTTACCTCGGTTCTTCCAAAAACCGACATATCAAGTTGCTCAGGGTTTGAGCTTCGATTCCCTGCGCTTGCAATTTTCTGTTTTGTTTAGAACTAAAAAGGCACCTTTATTTTTTTTAGATTTTACGTTGGATATATTCCCTCAGTTTTTAAGAAAATTGAGATAAAAACTCTCTAAAAAAATTGTTATTCCTTCAGATTTTATGTTAAGTCTCGTTCACTTTTTTGTGTCCTAGCTAGCGAATGAAACCGAAACACTATTCTTCTCTAGCGAACGAAACTGAAACACCATTACTCTCCAAGGAGGAAGGAAGCTCAAATCTCAAACCAATACTTTTCTTTGAGTCTCTCATCACACTTCCAGTATGTACAAATTCTCCATTACTGTTGTTGTTGTTTGTATGTTGTTGTTTCCGTTGTTTTTGTTGTTGTTGTTGTTGGTATTATGGTTGTCGTTGATGTTGTTGTCATCATTTTTGTTGTTATTATTATGGTTTTTGAAACTTATACGGTTCATTTTTGTTGGTTGTGTACTATTTATATTTATTTTTAGAAGTTGTATGTGATTATGGATCGTAGTTGGATGAAATCCAATATATTACGTAAAGAGAATGAGAATGGAGTGATTCACTTTCTTGAACTCGAGGAAAAAAGCCTTCCTAACGATAAGGGGATTTTTCTGGTGTCCTTGTAAAATTTTCCAAAATATGCAAAAACATTTAAGTGTTGTTATATTCAATCATTTAGGTTGTTATGAAATTATTTAAAATTACAAGAAATGGGTATAGCATGTTGAAGTCACAAAAAAATACCTTTGTCACATACAGTTGAAGATGATGATGGATTTATGAATGATACTCTAGAATACATGATTCATGATATTAGAGTGGATACTTTCAAGAAAGCTAATGTGGTAGATACTTTGCAAAGAGACATGGAAGAGCCGTTGTATCCGGGATGCAAAAGTTTTACAAGATTGCTATTGTGTTAAGACTATTTAATCTTAAAGCAAAAGGTGGGTGGATGGATAGAAGTTTCACTGAATTACTTGAGTTGCTTAAAGAAATGCTTCCGTAAGGTAACACTTTGTCGAACCGTAGTTATGAGGCCAAGAAAATATTGTGTCCAATGGTTTTAGACAATGTCAAAATACATGCATGTCCTAATGATTACATATTATATAAGAAAGAGTATGAAAACTTGAAGAAGTGTCGGAGATGTGGGGATTCACGCTACAAGCAGAAGGAAAAGGATGTTGAAGATGATGATGGTGTAACTAAAAAGGGTGTTCCTTCCAAGGTGATGTGGTACCTACTGATAATTCAAAGGTTCAAGAGATTGTTTGCTAATGTAAATGACACAAAGAATACTAGATGGCATGCAGATGAAAGAGTGTGTGATGGAAAAACTCACCATGTAGCTAATTCATTGCAATAGAAGAAAATTGATTCCTTGTTTCCAGATTTTTCCCTTGAACTGGGGAACCTTAGGCTTGGACTTACCACTGACGGAATGAACCCTTTTGATAATTTAAGTAATAACCACATGTCATGGCATGTTCTTCTCATAATTTACAACCTATCTCCATGGTTGTGCATGAAGCACATATATATGATATTATTAATGATGATTTTGGGTCCAAAACAACCAGGGAACGACATAGATGTTTATTTAACGCCATTGATTGAAGATTTAAGACTTTTGTGGGAGAAGGCGTTGATGTCGATGATGCGTATACATGTGATAACTTTAAGTTGTGTGCCATGTTGTTTTGCACTATCAATGACTTTCTTGCATGCAGTAATTTGTCTAGGTACATCATCAAGAGACATAAAGCGTGTCATATATGTGAATTTGGTACATGCCACCACCAATTACAAAATGTAAAAAAGACTGTTTATCTTGGGCATCAAAAATTTTTAAGACCGAATCATCCATATTGTAGATTACGGGAGGCTTTTAATGGATAGAATGAGTTTGATATCGCTCCAAAGTCCTTAATTGGGAAGGAAGTTTATAAAAGACAACAAAACATTAATGTTGTCATTGGAAAGAAATAAAAAGGGCTTGTGGAGAAAAATATTTAGAAAAAGAGGTTGATGCTCTTTGATCTTTAATATTGGTCTAGTCTTGATGTAAGACATTGTTTTAATGTGATGCATGTGGAGAAAAATGTATGTGATAGTTTGATTGGAACAATTCTCAACATTAAAGGCAAGATAAAAGATACTAAGAAATCCTGTGAAGATATGGTGGTGATGGGTATAAGACAAGATTTATCCCCAAAAGAAATAGAAAATAGAACATATTTTCCCCAGAACTGGTCACACTCTGTCTAAAAAAGAAAAAAAAAAGTTTTTGCGAATGTTTCCAGGGTAGCAAAGTTCCCCAAGGGTACTCATCAAATGTGAAGAAACTCGTGTCAATGAAAGATCTCAAATTAGTTGGCTTAAAATCTCCTGATTGTCATGTCTTGATGAAAAAACTTCTACCAGTGGCTATCTGTAACACCCCAATTTATATTATATCATTTGTTAGAATTTTTATGAATTTTGTGTGATTTATTTGATTGATAAGTATTAATAATTGAATTATCTTGTATGGTTGGGGTGTATGGACATGAGGTAGAGGGGCGTGAAGAGTGATTAGAGATGAGTGGAGTAATTTAAAATTATTAGAATGATTTAATAATTAGAATAAAAATGATTTTTGTGACTTATTTAATTAAAATAGGAAAATAGTGAAATAAGGGATAAAGTTGGCATTTGGGAGGACAATGAGGACATAATAGAGAGTTAGAGGAGTAAGTGAGGGTAGAAGTGGAAAAGCCTAGTAAAAGGGGTTTATTAGGAAAAGAGAGAAGTAAAAAGAATCATTCCTCAATTGTACGTGAAAAGTTTGGAGACAAGGAAAAAGACGTTGAGGCAAAGAAGGAGAGTCTTAGAAGGGCGCCGTTGTTAGAGCTTGAAGGAATCCTTGCTAGAGAAAATCTAAGGTAAGGGTGGGAATTCCTCTTGTATAAGATATTGCATGATGACATGTGGGTGGGTGTTTTAGTTTCTCTATATTTGCATTTTTCTTCTCTATGTTGTGAATCAATTAATAAGAGTGATGATGCTGTTATGGTGTGTGTTTGGATGCATTGTGGGATAGATGAATAATTGGGATGTGGTGTGTTGTTGGGAAACAGAGTGTGAAACCTGAGTAAATAATTTTCTATGAAAATTGGGGTTTTGGGGTTGTTTCGGGACTGATTTTCGTAACACATATTGTAGAAAAATTGTCATTGTCTCAATGGTAACCGGTTACGGGTTTTGGTGTAATCGGTTACACCTGAGACAGATTTTCAGAAAACTGGTTTTTTTAAGGGTGTAACCGGTTACAGGTTTTGGTGTAACCGGTTACACTATCACATAAAAGCTTGAACTGGGCATTTTTTGGAGGGTGTAACCGCTTACCAGTTTTGGTGTAACCAGTTACACTGGGAAAAGTCTTACTCTTTGTTTCTTGTTATGATGTAACCAGTTACCTGTTTTGGTGTAACCGGTTACACTTGTTGTGTCAAATTTAAATAATTCATAACTTGAGTTCTGGATGTCTGATTGAGGTGTCGCTCGAAGCGTTAGGAAGCTGACGCAATTTACTTTAATTTAAAAATAGTTTCAGTACCTGGAAATGATTTAACTGGTGTGCGGTTTGTATGTTGTGGTGTGGTATTCTGTATGAATGTTATGTTATTACCTGCTATGTTACTATAATGCTATTGTTGAATGCGTGTAGTATATGTATGATGTGCGGTTTCCAGTATTGGTGTAGTATACTGGTTAAGGTGAATATCATTGTATATATTGTTGTTGTTGCATGTCATTTATGAATCATGCATCATGGTGTTTGAACGGTGGTCCGCTTTTAGTGAGCCTCAATCCTATGGTGGGGATTGGGTGCTAATAGCTGGTTCCAGGTGGGAATCGGTGAAGCATTACCTATGGTGATGGTAACAATTTTTGGTGTGCTCTAATCATATGGTGGGGATCGAGAGCGAGTGAACCTGAGAGTTCACAGTTGGTACCACATGCATTAAGTCATGGAGTTGAGTATTATTCATTGCATACATGTTGTATTATGATATTTGGATTGTGTGAGTTGCGGAATGGGTGACTATGTATGTGATAGTTATGTGCTTACATATTATTATGCAGTTTCATTATATGATTGTGAGTTCTCACCCCTTCTATTTGAATGTTGCCTTTTCATGGGTATCATTCAGATAATCCGCAATAGAGGTGTGGAAGCGAGTGAAAGAGATTACTCTCCTTTATGCTTTTGTTGAGTCGGCGTCTACTCTGATGTGTAATACTAGGGGGAAAGAACGCTTATTTCGTTATTTTATGTTTGGTGGAGATTATTATGTCAGTCTCTTGTGTCTGTTATCTCCTTATAATTACATTGTGTTATGATTATGTTTGAAAAGTTAAACTAGCTAGTTGCCTAATGTTTTTCCACTGCTAATAAATTGTTGAAGTTTATACTTGTGTTATAATTCCTATTATTTTTAATTTCATATGTGTTACATGTCCTATTATATGAGTTAGTTGAAGTTGGACGTAGCATCCTAATTGCTTAATTGTTTTGATTTACTCTGATTTTTATTTATAAATTATGTCGGGGAAATTAGGGTGTTACACTATCCATGGCATTCTACCAAAAAATGTAAGGGTAACTATAACCAGATTGTGCTTATTCTTCAATGCTATATGTAGTAAAGTCATTGATCCTGGAAATTTAGACAAGTTGGAACATGAGGCTGCAATTATCTTGTGTCAATTAGAGATGTTTTTCCCTTCATCATTCTTTGACATTATGGTTCACTTAGTTTTTCATCTAGTAAGGGAGATTAGTATTTATAGTCTAGTTTATTTACAGTGGATGTATCCGGTAGAGCGATACATAAAGATCTTTAAAGGGTATACAAAGAATCATCACTGTCCGAAGGCTTAGATTTTTGAATGGTACATCAAAGAAGAAGCTATTGAGTTTTGTACAAACTATTTGTCAGAAGCAAACTCTATAGGAATTCTTGAGTCTCGTCATGATGAAATATATGATGGTAGAGGTACTCAAGGTTTAAATGTTAAGACTTTTGGCCGAGATGTATTTCTTCAAGCACATTTGTATATATTAAATAGCATGGATGAAGTTCAACCTTACTTGACCGCTCACAAAACTCCTATAAAGGAAAAATTCCCCCGGATGAATGAAAGATGGTTGTTGATAGAGCATAACAAAACTTTCATAACTTGGTTTCATGAAATTTTTTTAAAGAGAGTAGTGCATTAGAGATAATTAATGGGTTGTCATGTATGCCTAAGTTTAATGTAATTACTTAGAGTGCATACAACATTACTAAATTTTCAGTCCATACAAAATCAAAGGATGATCGTAGTACAATGAAAAATAGTGGGGTTGTGGTTGAAGTTGAATCCATGTACTTCTCTAGTTCCAAAGATAACAATCATGTACTAGCATCTAGAGCGTACTTTGAGGTCATTGAGGAGATTTTGGAGATTGATTATGTTGTTTTTAAAAGTGCCTTTATTTAAGTGCAAGTGGATTGACAGTAACACTGGTGTAGAAACCAATGTATTTCGATTCACATGGGTTAATCTTCGAAAGGAAACTTATAAGAACGAACCATTCATCATGGCAACTCAAGCAAAACAAGTTATTTATGTCACTGATCCTTTTAACACTAGATGCTCAATTGTTCTTCACGATAAATATCTTCCTAATAGTACTGATGAAAATCAAGATTTTAACTATGAACCCCCTTGTTTCGCAACATATGTACGTCATTCATCTGAAGAAAATGATTCAGATGATTTGCATGTTATTCGTCATGATCATAAAGACGGGATATAGGAAAACTAGTAAGTAAATGTTTTATATCACTTAGTAATTTATAATTATTCATTTTACTCATTTTTATTCTTTTTACTAAAAATTTAATGTTGTTGTTGATTATCTTAATTGGTTTCAAATGCTGTTCAAATTATATGTGATTAACTTGTGACAAATCTTAGCATAAAACTTTTGGACAACCTACAAAACTTTCCATCTTGGTTTTTTTTTTGGTTAATCATTTGTTTTATTTTTGTTGTAAAATTATAAGGTGTGTGCCATTTTGGCTTTGCATTTGGTGTAAACAAGGAATATTTATGGTACAATGTTTCTGTTTGAGAAATTGGCAAATGTACAAGTTTTTGTTTCAGAAATTCACAAAATATGGTTATATATTCTGTGATATGGTTCTGTAAATTTATAAGGTGTGTATCCCCTCGATTTTTACTTATAACCGAGGTAAAAGTATTGCGCTATTACCTTGGTTTTACACAAAACCAAGATTTAATATTGGGTGCGCCATCCAGTTTTGAAAATAATAAAAAGGAAGATGTTCGGGATCAAACCCATTTGCAAATAACATTACCCCTCTGTTATTTAGAAACCGAGGGGTAAAATGACCACTTTCCAAAGACGAAAAATCCCAATCACAATGAGGCATGGTCTAAAAATGTATACTCTGAGGCATTAACTAAGTGCGTTCACCATTGTCAGATATAATTAGACACCCCCTGCGTGAGACGCTAGATCACACAAGGATGGCTCTAACCGCCCACACTATATAAAGTATAGAACACGTTATTTCATGTATTCTCTCATTCATACACTCAATCTACTCTCTCACTCATTCAGTGACTTGGGTGTTGGAGTGATAACCTTACAGGCTCGCCCCCGCTCTATCCTACCTGAAGCTCACTTCTCCATATATTTATGGTTTTAGTATGAAAAAGTGGTGTCTTTTGTGAGAATCGACTTCTGATTCTCACAAATGTCAATGATCAACTTCTTTAATCCCAAAGTCATGAATAGTTACCGTGATCTTAATTTGAAAAAGGTGACGGTGTTTGATCCACCTACTAAAGCCACCACAAATATATCAACTCCAAGATCATCCATTTACCTTGCCATATCTTCAATTGGTGGATCATTTAGTAAGGAAAGGAGAATGAAAAACACCCATCGCAAAATTCTTCAAAATCGTTTGTGGTAACTAGAAAGCAGGAAAAAACAGACATATCTTAGGGTTTTGGAATCGTGATAAACTGTATGGAGTTACCAACACAACACTTCCACTAATCTTAAGAATTATCATAGTGAATCACTCAATTTTAGAAATCCTTATTAGCAATGGGAGTTCTTGCAACATTATGTACCTCGCCTTTTTTAGGAGGTTAATACTATGCGAGCGGAATCATATGTCATATGAAGGTGGGGATCTCTTAGACTTTAATAACTATTTTACTCATCCATTTAGGTTTGTAGAACTACCAGTTTCTTTCAGAAAAGGAAGGGATGAAAGGACCATGAACACACATTTTTTTGGTATTCCCCTAAAAAAGTGTGTACAATGTTGTCTTATAGAGACCATGCCTCGCGTCACTATATACAGTGGCATTTATAGTCCATTTGAAAGCAAAGTACCATAACTATTTTGTCGAACCAATTGTCATTTAAATTGATCTGCACGGAGCTCATTTGATACATGAAACCATAGTCAAGAGCCCGTCGGAGATCGCCGTCGTCCCAAAAAAGAAAAGGAAAAAGACTCAGGGAATCGTAGAAAGCATGGTTGACCTCGGCGTGCGAGAAAATGAAACCTTACAACACAGTGAGGTTGAATCTTTGTTGGGATTCAAAGCGAAAACATTGAGGCCGGTCCTAAACAAAAAATTTGAATTCATACAACTTGTTGATAATCCAAAGAGGTTGGTCCGTATAGGGGTCGATTTGCCATATGTGGTCAAGAAATGGCTCATTGAATGCCTTAAAGTTAATGTTAACCTCTTCACAGTTTCTCTCTACGAGATGTCCGACATAAAACCCAACGTGGCTTGCCATTAATTGAACATTAACTCTTCCACCTGTTATGTGGCACAATAAATAAGACATTAATCCCTTAAAAACATATAAGAAACTATGAGTAGGGTTTGAGGTCTACTTGACGCCAACTTTATTTATGAAGTAAGATATACATAATGGTTGTACAATATTTTATTTGTCAAGAAATTTTTGCCGAAGGGGGGAATATGTGTTGACTACATCGACCTAAGCCAAGCGTATCTGAAAGATTCATATCTGCTCCCTAACATGGACAAGTCGGTAGATAATTCATCAAACTACAAATTGTTGTCTTCATGGATGTGTGTTCAGGCTATAACCAGATACCCATGTTAGAAGCAGACAGGGACAAAACAACCTTCATGACCTAACGAGATAACTATTAGTGCAACGTCATGCCTTTTAGCCTGCACAACACATGAGCCACATACCAGAGGATGATGAACAAAATCTTCAAAGAAGGATTACATGACAAACACCTATCCAACATGTTCAGACAAATTTAACAATACAATATGAGACTCAACCTAAAGAAATGTACCTTTGTAATATGAACTGAAAAATTTCTAGCCCTCTACTTGATAGAGGGGGGAACCAACAAAAAAGAAAAAGGTAATGAAACTAAATGGGATGCTCACAGCCCTAAATTTATTCATCCCAAGGTAGATTTAACACACATTACCATTTTAAAAGTTACTGAAGAAAGAAGCACACTTTGAGTGGACTCCAAAGTGTGAGTAGACGTTTGTATCTCTTATGACAACCTTATCAACTCCACTGGTGTTATTCAGACCCGTGGTTGGGGAAGTTTTGTTCCTCTATTTAGTTGTCTCCATCAAAGTAGTCAGTGTCGTCCACATCGTAGAGGTGGATTCTAGTCAGAGCCTAATCTACTTCATGTCTAAAGTGTTATCCATACCTGAAACACATTATCAAAAGATGGAGAAATCAGTGTTAACACTAGTGACTGCATCCATGAAACTACGATGTTATTTCTTGGTGCATACCTACCATTAAAATTAAATCATCAAAAGATGGATCTGGCAGGGCAGCAAACAAAATTGTTCGTCAATATCTCTGAGTTTGATGTCTCCTTAAAGTCTAGAAAAGTAGTAAAGGCCCAATTGTTTGCAGTTTTCGTAGAAAAATGACTTTGGGTGTGCCTGAACCAATTTATACTTGGTTCGTGTTCACATATAGGTCATTCAATCGTAGAGGAAGTAGTGTTGGTCTCATATTGGAAAATGAATTAATCCAGTTTGGTGATTAAAACATCGTTGCAATTTGATTTCTCCGCTATAAATAACAACTTGAGTATGAACCTTTCATCGCAGGTCTCACATTAGCAGTGAAAATGGGAGTGAAAAGCATCAATCTAAAGACAAGCTCACTTCTGGTAGTATCAAAATTCAAAGGAGAGGCCTAGACTAATGACTTATTATTACAATAGTATGTTTACTTGCTTAGAGAAATATTAATAAAGCATAAATACTATAAAATCTTACTCGTCCCTAGAGAGAAAAATACCAAAGTGTATTTCTTATTTAAGCTCGCTGGTACCCAAGCCTCCAACATCAACCATTCCTTCCTTTAGGAGACCCTAAGAAGTCCCAACATTAAAACTCCCAAAGTCGTTATAGAGATTACATAAGATACATTGCAATCCTCGTAGATCTTGCCCATCGTGACAGATATTGAGGACATTATGTTATGTACTGACCAAATCAAATCATCCCTCATTAAGAGAATAGAAACTACATACTTAATGATAGGAGGAATTTCATACATAAGAGGCTTATTGACCCCTCTGTTGAAATGTCATGATGGGATGTCACATTGCAAAAAATATGACCTACAAACGCATCGCAAGCTCACAGATGATTCAACAGAGTCACCACCAAACTGTATTTATTCCAGATAAGGAAAGGGAAAATATTGATAAAACCCTTAAAAGAAATAGAAAATGGTCGTCACAACCAAATTTGGGTTCGAGATTCGATTATGTGAGGGGAAGGTTATAGCACCCCTCACATTCGTTGTACTCAATGGGAACCATTTAGTTAGATTTATGAATAGAATGTTAGCTTGTGTTACTTGTTTACTTCGAGTTATCAAAAGTTCAAAAGGAAAGATAAAAGGGTCAGAAAAAGGTTTTATTAGGGTGCTTGACGAGATTATGGGTCTCGCTCCTACGTATCCTCAGGTGCGATGAGGAATTCAAAGCAACTTAGTTGTTTTGCATAAAGCTACATATTGGTTGATTGATTTTATTGAACGAATGTTTAGATCGCGCTCTAGCGGTTAAACGTTGCTTGTACTCATAATTGGAGGCTTTATTCCTTTATTTGTATCGCGGTAGTACAAACTAAATAGTGTTCTCTTTGAAAAGGTTTTCGATTGCGCAGGGGCGAGAAAATAAGTTTAATGTGTTGAAGTTTGTTTTTGAGTTGATGACGAATATTTGAACGGTAGGCTAATTATGTCCATCACATGAATATTTTAGGTTATGAGGGATAAGTACGTGTCATACCCTAAATTTTGACCACAAGACTTTGCATCATTGTGCAAATCATCACCACAATATGGATGTATTCTCATACATCATCAATCCTCTCAAAGAGTGTTGAGTATTCACCTCAACCAAGGATTAGGGTTTTGAACCCTCTCAGAGCATTCAGGCAAAGGATCAATCAAGAATTTACATGATATTCAACTTTCCAAGCCTCTCAAACATCTATGAATGATCAAGAGGTCTCCTTCATCAATAATTTAACACAAGAATGCAACATTTCAAGTTGATCAAGCCTCAAGATCACCAGTGTCACCAAATTAGGGTTTTGATCGACCAAGGCCCCCAGGGAGAAATTTTCATCTGAACATGAGCCAATACCTTAAAACATGATTCAAGGAGCTCAAAAGAACCTTATGAGCCCATTCATAAGGTCAAAATAGCCTCAGGGGATGCATTCACCAAAAATCAGGAATTAGGGTTTTCTTGACCTAATTCACCCCTAAGTTGACTTTTGGATCAAAGCATGAGCTAAGACATCAAGAGATTCTTCAAATACATCATATTGATCCATTCACAAGTTTGAATTGATTCAAAGAACTTGGTTCACAAGCAATGCAAAGATTCAAATTCATCTGGACCACAAACTAGGGTTCTTGAGAAAAGTCAACCATACCTTTGACTTTTGACCAAGACATGATCTCAAAACTTGGGAAATGATTCAAGACACTCTAAAAACACCTATGGAATCCATCCATTAGGTTCAATTTAGCCCAAGAGCTTGATTTCATAAAGGATCACAAAGTTTGAAATTCATCTGATAAAAAGTCAACTGTGATCAGAAACCAAGTTTGACTTTTAAGATTTTCTGACAAACGTGGCTTCTTTAAGCCAAGAACAATGTTAAATTATGATTTGGATCATTATCCATCAAGAAAAATCAAGAAACGTGAGGTTACTTGCAAAAGGGGCAACCTTAAGAAACTTAAAATTTCACTAAGTTATGGAAAAAAGTTATTTTTACCCAACTTTGCAAGACCATAACTTATGATCCAAGTAACCATTTTCTCCCATCCAAAGCTCAAATCTCATTATATACTACAAGATTGTCAACTACACCACATTCCAAATCTTCATGGATTTTGAGTTATGGATTGATCAAAATCACAAAAATTAAGAAATGAACTTTTTCTTAACACTTAGAAAAATTTTAGGCAGAATCTGTCTCATGTTTTGCCCAACTTTGGGGGGATTTTTCATTATGATCCAAGATAAATCAAGAACAAAGGTAAACATCAAAGTTGAAATATGATGTGTGGGCTTTCTAAAAAGTACAAGAACTCGTCTTAATTCAACTTGAGCAAGAAGTTACAAGCATTGAAACATGGCATCCCAAAACTGGTTTTTACAAGGCAGAATTATGCATTTCACACGATTTTGTCATTTTGGTGACTTTGCAAAACTTGTCACTCTTCAAGATAAAAAGGAATCTTATCAAAACCAACAAACTCTGAACCATAGAGCCTTGTAAGTCAAGACACTATCCCTTTTGGCATGTGGCATTCGAGTTTCAAATCCAAAAACCAAGTTTGTCATGAAGCATTGAAAGGATGCATAAAGGTGGCATGTATCAGTCCATGACAGTCTAATTGAGTCAAGATTGACTCAAAATTCAGAAGACCTAAAGCTACAAAGACGAGCTCAAGTCAATGGCTAAGAGAAGACTTGGTACCTTAGCATTCAAGGCATGATACATGGGCACATCCATTGGATAATTGAGTGATTCCTCATCCAAACACTATTCCTTGCAAAACAAACTTTCTCTGCTATAAATAGAGGTCATTTGTGACTGAATTCAACACACCAAAACATCACAACACATGTTTTCCACCATTTCCCTCTTGTGAACCAAAATTCCATTTTCAAAGAAGTGAGAATCGTGTTTTGAGATAGAGAGCAATTCAGCTCAAACCAACCATCCTAACACCTCACATACATCATACATGAGTTATCTAAACACTTGAACAACATCTGAAACACCATATTCATCAAGCTCACATTCATTCCAAAGCCATATGCAGTTGGAGTCGTGCCCACCAATCCAAAGGTTTTCAATCCATTCCAAGCATCTCAACACACTACTTGAGGTCCAAGGAAGTTGTTCAGATCATCAAAACACTTCTGTAACACCTACAACTAAGGATTCGATTTCCTCTTGCACAGGTAAGCCTGAACTTCTCAAACTCTATTATCCATGCATCATAAATGTGTTTTCAAGTTACCAACATGTTTCTGCACTTATGTAGAGTGTTTCCCCTCAATTAATTGTTTTGTATCTATCGTGTATGGAATTTCATGGTGTTCTTGCAAAAATTAGGGTTTATCTGTTCTTCACATGATTTCTCACTCTACACTTAAAAGAAATGCAATTAATTGGTATCATTGAAATCCTTGTTAAAAAACACACAACTTTCATGTTTGAATCGTGCAAAATTATTGCGTATTAAGAGAGATATGAGAGGTTTTGTAAATCGTCCATGGCGGGTACGAGCGAGGAAGAAGAAGATGGCCTTGGCGCCATTTTTCAAATTTTTGAATTTTTAAATATTTTTAATATTTTCAATTATTTTAAAAAATTCATATCTCTCTCATTTTTAATATTTTTCAAATGATTTTTTAAACATAAGTCGTTTATACATTTTAATATTTTATTCCACAAAAAAATATTTTATATTTTATATATTTTTGAATTTTATAAAGAATTTCTTTTTAATTGTTTTAAACATTTTTAAATAAATTATTTCTCTTGATTTTTCAAAACCACTTGAATTTCAAACCATCATGTGAGTAAAAAATCTATTTTCAAACATTTATCAAAGTTCATAACATGTTTATTAAATATATTTAATGTTTTTGTATCATTTTTATTTAATTTTCTTTGAAAAAATACATTTTTTTATTAAAATTAGGGTTTCCTTGATTTTAAATCTTTCAAAACTTCATTTGAAACACTTGGGCCTCTAATAGAGTGTAAGACCCAAACCCTTTGTAAATAAATAAATTTGTGGGCCTCTGTTATAGTATAAGTCCCAGTGCGATTTTAAAAATAACGGTGCGTCTACTGTTTTCCAAATGGGCCTCTCCTTGAGTATAAGCCCCACTTTTCTTCACTTCAATAATCATTTGGGCCCTTATTAGAGTGTAAGACCCAACCCCCCTATGTACATAAATATTTTTGGGCCTCTACTATAGTATAAGTCCCACAACATCTTTCAGTATCGCAGTGCGATCACTGTTTTTGAAATAGATCATCTGGGCCTCTCCTTGAGTATAAGCCTCAATCTTTTGTACATAAACTTTGTTTTAAATAATAAATAACCTCCATGGGCCTCTCCTTGAGTTGTGAGCCCCATACCTCTGTTTTCAAAATCATATGTCTGTTTTAAACTGGTACTAAGAGGAGCATTATTCCCGGTGAAACTGCTCTTAGACCACTTGGGCCTCTCTTTGAGTTATAAGCCCCAAACATTCTTTTCTTTTCAGTAACTCTCTCTTAATTAAAATTCAAATTCAAAGTTTTCTCAAAACTTTCTTCAATTTCTCAAAACCCTAATTATACAGTGGTAATCAATACAGTCAATCACAATACACCTGGGCCTCTTTTCAGAGTGTAAGACCCAACACCATTTCAATTCAATGCACCCTTGTTTATATACCTATTAATTCAAATATCTGTATATACTTGTGCATATCTGTTTAAGTTTCCCTCAACAGTTAGGTCATCCTCAGTTCACCCTTTTAGGTCAAACAGTAAGGATCCTTTTCAGTACAACTTAGTTCAATAACTAGTTCCCTTATAGGAAACTCCCCCAATACAGTCTGCCTCCTCTCGGGCTTTATTCAAAATGGAAATAAGAAGGGCATTATTCCTGGTGAAACTTTTCTTAAGACTGTAAAAACTTAGAAATATATCAAAGAAATTCATTTCCCCAGAGAGGATTAATTCCCGGTGAAACCTCTTTTGAATTTCTTCAAACCTTAGAACTGTTCAACAAAGAAAATACTGTTTCCCGGTGAAACTTTTTCTTGAACTTTTCTCAGGCTTGGACCCACAGGCTTCCTAGAAGCATCCTCCGCCTCCTCTTGGGCTTCATACAAGGACCTTCAGACTTCCTAGAAGCATCCCCCGCCTCCTTTTGGGCTTCATACAAGGACCCTCAGGCTTCTTAAAAGCATAAGATAGATACTAGTCATCTTCTTAACACTTAAATCCCCAGAAGAAGTCAAAGTCTATAGGACATGCATACTTACCCTTCTAAGTCTCTCCTGATCCTCAAAAGTATCAAAGCCCCATGGCATTTGATAAATCAACTCTTCTTCAAACCCCAGCAAGAGTTGGTCCCCCTTTTTATTCCTCAAAGCAGTACAAACCTTCCACTGGATTTAAACAATCCTCAGCAAGAGTCAGCCTCCTCTTAGGCTTCATATAATGATTTTCCCATTCAGCCTCAATCTTGGGCTTTATACAAGACAGACATAATACTCCCTAGTTGAGTCAATTCTCAACACTCTTTAGCTTCAACCTAGGGCTTTAATCAAGGCACAAAAACATCTCCACATGTGAGATCATTGAGTCCTCTCTGTAGAAAGATATCCCTTCTATACATCACATTTCAAAACAGACAAACAATCAAACATTTTACCCAAATAAACTGCTGTAAGTGGCACACTTGTTGATTCAAAATCCAAGCTGGAGTCCCTCCTTTATCCTGGTTAATTTTTCTCTTTCATCTAAGTGATGTAAGTGGCAAGCCTCTGGATTATATACATCCATGCCAATGTCTCTCTCTTAGCATACAGAGACTTATAAAGGAAGATGTGGCATTGTTGGATTCTACGTATCTCAGTTAAAGCAACTTCCCTTATAACCAATTACTCAATGTTTGTGATGAATAGGTGAGATATCTCTCTTTGGAGATGACAAATTCTCTCTCAATCAAACTTTAGCTTCAATCTTGGGCTTTGAACAAGACACACCCAAACATCAGATTCAATCTTGGGCTTTGAACAAGACACCTTATTTTTCCTCCTTCCATAGAATAGGAGGAACTACGATTGCTCTGATTTCCCCGAATCTCTTTATGGGAATACGTAGGCATAAGATTGCGAAATCTTAGCGAGCACACTAAACAAAAACTTTAGGTCCAGTACCTTCCCAAAAAATAATAGAAACCCAAAACAACAACAAAAATTAATTCCTCAGCCTTCCCAAGATAGAAACTTCCACTGCTCAACAGTAAATGAATCCAAACAACCAAGCAAATTCAACAGCAAAACATATGTAAATTGAGGTTCCTATAGATTAATATAGATACACTGGGTGTTAATAGCTTCCCTTTGTATAACTAATCCCCCGATTCCAAATCTCTCCGCATTTGTAAGGGAAAACACTTGTGCGCAGGGTTAGTTTGAGATATATTCCCCTTTCTTTTAAGCTTCATAGGATAAATATTAGAAATTAGAAAGTAGCACCAAAAAGCAGTAGTGGTCGCGTCACAAAAACCGAGATACAGTATGTTCAACCTAACCTTTTTCCAACCGAATACGTACAACCCAACCTTTTTCAACTGATTACTTATTGTGAAAAGAAGTTTCGTGACGATTAATTTTGAAATGGAATCAATACGACTGAGCATTTGATTCTACGTTTAAAACGTAATAATATAAAAAACACTTGAAATGGATCGATGTTTGATTTACGTTAATTGAAATTAGTCAAAAGAAATGAGTTTCGAAAATTCCACTAGACTTAGGATCAAGGGTTTTAATATTCAAAAATATAGTCAATTAATTTATCATTTATTTATTTAATTTATCACACATTTATTTAATTAATTACAACAATTAATCAAATAAATAAGATGATAATTTTTTTAAATAATAGGGGCGCAAGAGAATAACATGGGGTCATGGTGGTAACAAAAATAAAAATAACAATGACCCCAAGGTCAAATTCAAACAAAAATAAAAAACAGAATTAAAAAAAAAAGAACGGGTGTAGGAATCAAAGGCATAGTACGCAAGCCCAATAGCCAAAAGCTTAGTCAAGGAGGAAGGAGGAGTCAAGGGAGTTGAATCAACTCCAACCCTTGGATAGTCGTACCAGCAATCAAACAGTTCAGGTTATGGGTGTGTGGGATGTTGTGGAAGGGCTTCCATGCAGAACCACTAGTCAATGTAAATAAGTTGTGGATCTAGTGGCAGGGGAAGAAGCCACATGTCCGCTCACAAAAAAGAAGGAATGAGATCAAAAAAGAAGCCACATCTCTCTCTCTCTCTCTCTCTCTCTCTCTCTCTCTCTCTCTCTCTCTCCTTCACTAAACACCCACACATACATCACACAACAATAAAAACATCACCAATGTGTTCATACATAGCCATCGCTGTTAATTCATACCCTCAAATCCAGTTGTTCTAAAAAATTCTCAAAAACGAAAAATGGTTCACACAAACCCTAACAAAAAATCCTTCATAAACCTAATTATGACATCAATTTAACTGCATAACATAACATATATTCATATCAGAAACAATCCCCAGTGAACCCTAAGTGTGCGATCCGGCCTCAAAGATAATATAACAAGGATAAAGTATGATATCAGAGAAAAATGAGACTGTGTCGAAGTCTGAAACTCTGACGAGACTCTGGCGACGGTGGATCACCTCAAGTAAGTACCCTTGACCCTTATTTTATTTACTCTTGTATATGGTTTTGGTCCTCCCTTCATTTACACCTTATATGGATTCTTTGTGCTCTGGTTGATGAGTGAAGTGGCTTAGGGTAAGCTCAAATTCCTTAACCTTCAATGCAAAACTTAAGGAATTTAGTTTCTCTGAGCTTTAGTGAGTGGGGAATTTATGTTTTAGCAGAGCTTCAAGAGATTTTTTTTGTTCCTCCGGGATTGAATTCAATGAGGTTAGTTTTATAGTGGAGTTGAGTGAATGGGGAGGGAAAAAATAGGGAAACATGAGTTTGTTAGCACTGAATTGGAGGGAGATGGAAGTTGCAATCCGTGTGCTTAATTGAGGGGGGATGAGATTAATTGAGATCGAGAGTTTGTAAGGTTTTGTGCTTGTTTGATGATATTTTAGTATGTATGGATGATGATTTGAATTTGGTGATGTATGTTGACCTTGAAGACTCACGCATTTTTGCTTGTATTGTTTCCAATTTGTTTTTTTTTCTTTTCAATTAATTCATTTTTTATGTATGCTGATGTGAGAATTGGATGTGTATGTGTGTATGTTGAATGATATAGTTCGTTTGATGGTGAGATAATAGATGAATGGAATCACACTTTTTGCAATATTGCTTTCACTTGGTTTGTTTTGATTTTAATTCTAATTCTAATTCATTTTTTCAATTAACTCAAGGTGGTGAATGTATGTTGTGTGTGTTATGGTTAGTGATGCTGCAATATTCGTGTGTGAATGGTTTTTTCATTTTGATTTGTTTTGGATTTGCAGGGCGTGTACATTTGGTAATTCATAGTGAATGTGATAATATGGTTTGAGAAAAGGGGATGACGTGATGGTGATGAGGATGAATGCTCGCATGGACCAAAAACTTGGCATTTTTCTTCTATTTTTTGTGCTCTATTGTAAAGAACAAAAATATATGTAACAATGTAAAATGCACTCTTTTTCTCAACTTGAATTATTTTTAGAACCAAAAGCCTATTTCATTTGTTGATTTTTTTTTTTTTTTTTTGTATTTTTGTATTTTTATCATAAAAAATTATGTAAATGATGCAATGTAAAAAAACTATTTTAAAGTTAATGAATGGACCATTGACTTTAAAAACTCAAATGCAAATTACTTCAAATGAAAAGCCTCTCTTTTTTAATTATTTTAAGTTGAAGAATGTCATATATAACTTTAGAACAAAACTTATCATTTAAACCCTAATGATTTGTGAAATCACTAAGTCTTGAACAAAGAGAAAAAATGAACAAAAGAGATGCAAAACACACACATGCATGAAATGACGAATGCATCAGTTGACTAAAAAATTGAACATGACAAATATTAAACAACGTTTAAATGCAAGAATAAGGTAATTTCCATATGACCTATGATGAACTAAGGGCTTAAAGAATAAGGCCATACACAAAGTCTAAACATGGATGCCCATGACCAGAGGCCAAATGGTTAATTATGAATACAAGTGTGAATGCATATGAGACACGAATGCAACTAGTATAGGTTTAAAAAAGATACAATGCAATGCAATATGCAAAATAAGTTAAAAAGTAAATAGATGGTAGGAAGAAATTGGGGTATGACATGGGGTACATGAAGGAATTGTCTAACAATCTATTGTTGTTAGAGCTCTAGATAAAAAGGTTCTTAGGGTCGAGCATTACTAGTCTTCCATGGAACAAGGTGCCAAAAATTATGCAAAGATATGTGAACAATGTCAAAAGAAAAAAATACATTCGTAACACTCTCCTATTCGAGTTACACATGTTAACGTCCATGTGGCCCTTCTAATGGAGTATGAACATCATTGTCCCCTTTCCTTTGGCCCAATAACAACTGAAATTCTTGATTGTGGTAGTTGACTACTTCACTAAATAAGTGGAAGCTGAAGCTTTAGCAAATATTAGTACAACCAGCATATTAAATTTCTTCTATGGAATTCATTTGTCTGTCATAACGGATAACGAAACACAATTTATAGATAAGCATTTGAAGAAACTTCTTGAGTATACGAAGGTCAAGCAACATTTCACATCAGTAGAGTAACCTCAAACAAATATACAAGCACATGCAACTAACCATGTTCTGTTGAGAAGGCTAAAGAGAATGCTTGAAACAACCAAGGGAAACGAGTCTGGTGAACTCCCATATATCGTTTGGGCATATATGAGCACACCTCATTCAATAACAGGGGAAATCCTATTCCGACTTACTTACGTGACCAAAGTCGTCATTCTTGTTAAGATAGTATAACTTATTTGGAGGATGACACACCATTTGCCCGAAGAAGATAATGTGTGGGAAATCAGGATGAGGTAGACTTTCTAGAAGATAATACAAACTTTGTCCCCCTAATGAGCGTTATCATAAAATAGAAAATTGTGGCTAAATACAACCAGCGTGTTAGGCCTCGAGAATTCCAGCTTGGTGGCCTCGTATTGAGACGAACCAACGTAGAAGGAAAGAATGTTGAGGACGGTAAGCTCACACCCAATTAGGAAGGACCATATTAGATCAAAACTAGTACACCATAGAAACCTTGTCTAGTGAACCGATTGTGAAGACATGGAACACAACAACGCACAATTGGTATTTTAGCTAAGGTATTCTTTTGAATCCCCGCCTATGTAGATTGGAAATAACTTAATGATGTAATACCTTTTGAAATAAATAATGAAATAATATTTGTTGAGTTGTATGATTGTTTTTCCTAATATAGAACATGACACACGACCATCACAGCAAACTCCAAAACAAGGCGAACAAAGTTGCATTCGTTATGCCTACCCTTTATTGCAGCTAGCCACTATAGAGTGTAGGAGGTGGAAACCTGAGTACGTCGGCCTTGAACTAGGCTTTGGTCCGAGAAAAGGAAGGGAAATCAAACTTTGGTCGAGCATGGTCTCCAAGTATGTCAAAGCAGAGTGGATGCGAGCTCGTCCACATAACTAATATGATGAAATAAAATCATGGAAGACTATATGATGAAATAAAATCATTAAAGACTATATGATAAAATAAAATCATGGAAGACTATGATGAAATAAAATCATGAAATACCAGATGATGAATTAAAATCATACAAGGAAGAAACAACTAGAAAAAAACAACTTGCGTGCAAGGCGATAAAGTAAAGAAATAAATCAAAGTCATACAAATCCAATCAATTATAAGGAAACAATTATAATATGATCAAAAATAATTTCATTACAAAATCCAAAAAAATGACAAAAAATACAAGAATAATTGATTGATAGGACAACATGACTCATTCATTATTGACAACCATCTTTCCTAGCATGACCTCTTTCTTGGCATCCAATGATTCCTAGGGAATCTTCACACCAGGGAAGGTCAACTTCACTTGGCGCAAGTCATTTTGGAAGGCGGCTTGCATAATGTTAGTACTCTCATTTAGAGAATCTTCGACCTTCTTCCGCAATTTTTAACTTCTTTCTGCAAGTCTTCAGCCTCCTTTAGTGAATCCTTTAAATGTTTTTCATAAGCCTTAACCTCCTTTGAGCGACCCTCTTTTTCTTTCTAAAGGGAGGTTTTTGCCTGTGTCGCCCTAGAGGAAAAAATGTCAGTGTTTCTAAAGCATCTGCCAACCCTTTCTTCACCCTGACTAGAGAAGTTTGGACCTCCCAAAGGGTTTTCTCTTTCTCTGCCAATGACCCATCTAAAAGAGTGACCATTGCAACAAGTTTGGAAGGAACACCATAATATTCTAATTCCTTTTTAAAGGATTTTTAGTTTCTTTTGGAGTTTGTTCCACTATAATTGGACGAATTTATGATGGTTCTTTAAAATCTCTTTCTCCTTCATGAAATTTTTGGGTACCAAAAACTCATCCCAACCAATAGAAATAATAGTCGTCAAGGAAGCACCTATGTGCATCTATAATTCCTCTTTTTCCATCAATTCCTACTTGGTAGTATCATACATGTTTTGAATGTAAGCCTAATCCCCTTAACATAAGCATGGTTGTAATTCCTTAACTATATATAATCCCTTAGTTATGAAAAAAATTTAAATAGTATGAGAAGAAGAGACATCTCAGTTACCCCATAAGGTAACCTTCTCGAGGGATGGTTGCGTTGGTTTGGACTTTTTAGTAGGGTTTCACTCTTGGGTCATTTCCTTGCCTCGGCCCCTCTTGGAAGAGTCACCACCAGGATGCTTCAATCAATCATGAAACCTTTTGCTTCGACCCTTTAAAAACGGACACTTCTGGTCTGACATGTTATCTTTACCAACTTGGGTAGGTTCTACCTGAGCATTGATCATCTCTAGGGTTCTTCTGCCACCGTTTTGGTCACATTTGGAGTAGAGCTCAATAGGGGAGGAAGCAAGGGAGTATTCTTTGTTGAATATTCATTTTCCATCCTCGTGATATATGCAAAACAAAGTGAATGTATATGTCAGGTCAAATGCTAAGAGAACAGTAAAATACAAACAAAAGACTACTTTTCTCTCTCTTACTAAAAAAGTTTATTCTTTCCAACATGTTTGTCGCTTATACAACTGACCATGTATCAATGTACCACCTCTTTTTCGACATAGGCTCCGCGTATAAGGGTTGGATCCATTTTCATAACATTGACTCTCCTAGAAGGTGATCATATCCTCCTTTAACTCCCCCTCTTTTGGTGTCATAGATTCGGATGAAAACGAATATTGGTTTCAGAGACCAAAAGAAATGGTTTCGAGTCTAACCTTTATGGAATTTATTCCTACATCTTGTTGGCTCCATACCAGGGAGCTAGAAAGGGCGTGGTTATTGTCAAAAGAACGCAAAAGCTGGAATCGGTCATCGAACTCTAAGGAACAACCACGAAGCAAAGATCTTTGAAATTCTTCAAACTATCAATATAAATGTAAAACACCTTCTTCAACTGATGAAGTCAAAGCAACCCTTGCCATTGCTCCACTCTAGCAGAAGTACATGTCACTTTCATCTTCTTTAGAATTTCCTTCTTTCTTATTTCTTCGTGAAATTCATGAAGGCTCCCATTTATTGATTTAATAGTTGGATTGATCTTCTAATTATAAATTCTAATATATTTGTTAGTAACACAGTTTCCAACAAACTTTCTGTAAGACCCTAATTTTTTACCCCTAAGATTCCACCTATCATTCGCATCTCATTTTTTGCATCCTTACCACAAACAAGATCACACATTGATTCCCTCGTCCCCCTCATCTTTGGGTTTATGCCTTGCAGGGTTCACTGATCATCTGTGTGTTTTCTTATTCACTTTATTGCTTTATTTGTTTAAATTTTACTAACCTTAACCAAAATCCAAAAATATTTATGTTTTCTTTCACTAACATTTTCAGGGGAAGAACAGGTCAAAAATGCCAAAATAACAGTCCCACAGCTCGATTGAATTTCACCTGACAAAGTCAAAGCTGATCTGCAAACAATTCAAAATTCATCTGATCAAGAGTTTCCAATATTTAATTGATTATTATTCAAGGAATTCCAAGGTTCATGTGTTTATTTCCATGCCTTCTTTGACGAGCAAAAGAATCGAGCAGAACCACAACAGTGCATTCAAAAAAGGATTTTTTTTTTCAAAATTTGCACTAAGTAACCGGTTAGCAGATATGCTGTAACCGGTTACCATCGTGAAATTTTGAAAAATGGCAGCAAATTCAAATTTCAGCATTTGGCACCAATTTTGATCACATTTTGGAATATTCCATACCATCTCATTTTAATTCCCTACATCACTTTGATCATTTTCTACCATACACCTCCACTAATCACCACTCTTTTGATAATTCCCTCCAAATTTGAATTCCAATCCTAATTTTCAAATTCCAAGCCTAATTCCAAACCACCAAATTCCCAAACCTAAACTCTTTAAATAGAGGCTTCATTTCACTCATTTCACAAGCTTTGGAGAGCCAAATTCACTTTGCTAAAATTTCATTGAAGCTTTTGATAGCCAAAAAATCTCTTGCAATTTCTCTCCTCAACCACAAAATTCACCAAAGCTCGCATTTCTTTCTTTGAAAGTTAACAAGAATTCACATTGAATCTTGTTCAACTTTGAGCTAAACCTTCATCCATTCTTGTTTTTTTCCATCAATTACAGTAGATCAAGGCTTTGGAGTGTAGATCTTGAAGCAATTTGAAGGAATTTTCAGATTTGGAGTGGTAATTCATCTTTCACCATTGTTGAAGCTTCATCTTCATCTTCCATAATGTAGATCTTTGGAGATCCTTGTTACTTGATCCTTTGGATCTTGTAATTGTGTTTAATTGCTGGTTTTGGCAGTTATTTTACTTTAAATTTCGTGCAATTTTAGTTCCATGATCATAAGGTGTTTGTAAAAAGTTTTGGAAATGGATCATGCTGAATTTTGCACATTTTTCTGCATTCTGGTGCTGTGTAACCGGTTAGCGGTTATGCTGTAACCGGTTACACTGTGTAAATTTTGAAAAATTGCACTTATTTTGAACTAAGTAACCAGTTAGCAGTTATGCTGTAACCGGTTACTTCGAAACAGAATGCATTTTTTGGCTTGTTTCTGGGGCTGTTTTGGTTCCTTTTCCATTTTCTTCCCTCTCCTTTTGTTCTTAGCCTTAGATCACATAATTGTGTGGCTTAATTTGGCCTTCTCTTCATCTATTCCTCTTTTCTTTTGATCGATGAAAGTCTAAAAGATCTTGGAATTCTTTTGTTGAATTTCGATCGAGACGAGATCGTTACCATTTTTCTTTTCGTGCGGTATTGCTTTCGGATGACGATTTACATATCGTTCATCTAGCATGCATTAGCACAAAGAGCTATTGACCGGCCTCATAATAGGGTAATTACTCCGTAAATTACTCGGCAATTGCTTAACATAGCGCAATATTTGTCCCGCATCGGAAAACTATCAAGAATAGTTGATTATTTGTCTTTTGGTTCAAAACTTATGAAACTTGTTGTTAGGAGGCTTTGGTCTTATCAATCCTCTAATGAGTTCTCATTAACCTTGGCCTAAGTGCAATTATTCAATTATTATTGATCACTTACTTTAACTATTAATCACTAACTTACTAATAATACTATTGTACTAATCATTTACAATTCCTTCTCGCTCCTTATCTCTTTTACTTTTATTGCTTCATTTTATCATTTCATATCATGTTTATGCTTATGCCTTTTTTTTCACTTTGTCCACTTGGACCAAAAACATTAATAAAGGCTAAAACCTCTAAAAACTTGTGCTTCTAATCTTGGACTATGGTTACTATCGTTTGCAATAGACATGGAGTTTTGCACCTAGACCTTGGACTTCAATGCTATTCTTGAATCCTTGAACTTAGACCTCGAACATCCAATGCAATTCTTGGAACCTTGGACTTAGAATTAGGAGCTTCCTCCCTTTGCTTTGGAATTATGGTTCGAAGACTTGGAAGCTTACTTTTGTGGTTAGATGTTTCTTATCCTTAGCTTTTACTTTATGCTTTAGGATAGTCACTTCTTCTCCACCCATTCTTCAATTTTCAAAACTCTCTCCCTTTTTCAAAACATTATTGTTTTCAAACTTTCACCTCTTTCATAATCAAACCTTGACTTTGTCAAGTGACTTTACTCTTTTCCTTTCATTTCTTAACAAATTCTAAACTACATAAGCATATTGTCACCTTTTTCAAAAAACCTTAAAAAACATCAAACTCATCACTCTCTTTTTGTGCCCTCGTGCACTTTTCCCTTTATATTTTTTTCATAAGTTTAGACATGACTCATTTCTATAAGCGAAATAATTTGCTTGGAAATGACGACTTGTCTTTACATTTAAAACCAACCAAAACAAACAAATTTCATTCTTTGTACCACGAACTACGGGGTTTTGATCCTACATTGCACATCGTGGTTACGTAGGCATGAGGCGACAAGTCTCTCCAAACACAAAAATCATAAAAACAATTTCTCTTCTCATCTCCTCAATCACTTTTCAAGCAAACTTTTTCAGACCAAAAGCGGTAGATATTTCAAAGGGCTCCTATAGAGTACTATAGACGTTTTGGGTGCTAACACCTTCCCATTGAGTAACCAACCCCCTTACCCGATTTCTCTTCACTTGTTCTTGTTATAGAGCTTGTGTAGGTTTTGTTCGCTCTTTTTCCTTTCCTTTTTGGATAAAATAAAAGTGTGGTGGCGACTCTTGCTTTTCGAGTTAAGTTAATCAATAGCTTACACTCACGATTTTACCGCTACAGAAAAAGTGGCGACTCTGCTAGGGACAGATTGACCTCTTGCTGGTCCATCCCTTGAGGGGTTTAGCCTACTTTGATTTATTTACTAATTTTTGCCTGATTTGCTTGTTACTTGATTGTTCTGTTTAGGAGTACCTCTGTGTGTGTGAGATAGGTCCTATACCCGGACCAGAGTGTACTTTGAGATAGGAGGATGGTATAGTCAAGGGATCTTTGAGGGAGTCGAATCCCAAAAAAGCAGAACTTGAGAATCTATCCACTCGGTGGTTGCTTCTTTGGAATTACTGATGTCGATCGAGCAATCGTGAAGGCATTACTTTTTCCATAGAAGCCTATAACACTAAGAACCGTAGTAACCCTTAACCCATCCTAGCCATTTTAGGATCGTGGCGCGGAAGCTATGAAGATGCAAATATGACTTAGCTGCCACGCAATGCCACACTCAAGTTAGATTCTCTTGAGGATAACTACCAACCTCCGAGCAAATCGGTGCGCTGGTGTGTCTGATAGTGGATTGTGGACCCTGGGCACTCTGTTAGAACCGTTGTTTTCTGCAGGTACAATGAAGACAAACCTTAGCACACACCCTTTGTGGATTGGTTCTTAACCTTGGCTTCATGCTCGTGACTCGGACCTTTGAACCCGTGTGCTTTGAGTGATCTTGTTTGTGGTTGTTGAATCCATGCACTCTTGCATCCATGAGCATATATATGCATTTCTTCCCAGTCGTCTCAGAAACTCATTTCAACTGTCTCCTTCTCCAGTTATCTGTTCACCGTCAAGCTGTTTCCTCAACACAACTACGGAACTAGAGCAGCTGTCAGATTGAGAATGGAAAACCAAGAACAACACAACGCCGAAGTCAGAATGGAAATTGATGAGTTGAAGGCCGGCATGACCAAACTCACAGAAATGCTGCAAGTTCTGATTGCTAGAGGTGAACCACCTCAGAGGAGTGTGATTGTTGAAACTTCACCTGCTGCTGTTGACCCTCCACTGACTCAGCAACCAGCTTCTACTTGGCCAGAATTTGGGTTACCTCCGGATTACTCGCCACCCTTTGCAACAACTCCTGTGTTTGTGTCGTCTGTACTGCCAGTATCTTCAGCTCCATTGTTCACTGAACCTCAGCCTGTTGTGTATTCTGTTGCTGAAGTTATTCCTGAGAATCCTCCTTTCGTGTACCATGTTGTTGGTCCACAATCTGAAAGTCAGAGAGAACCTGGATACATTGAAGAAGTCAGAGAGCAATGGAAAAATCTAGACAAAAGGATAAGAGCCGTGGAAGGAAGTGATGTCTTTAGTGCTGCCACAATGGACATATGCTTGGTTTCAGATTCGGTTATGCCTACAAAATTCAAAACTCCTGATTTTGAGAAATACAAGGGGCACACCTATCCCAGAACCCACTTGGTGATGTACTGCCGGAAGATGGTTGCCCATGCCAAAAATGACAAACTGCTCATTCACTGTTTCTAAGACAGCTTGAGTGGGGCTTCAATGAAATGGTATATGGGACTTGAGAAAAACCGTATCCAAAGCTGGATGGACTTGTCTGATGCTTTCTTAAAGCAATATAAGTATAATTTGGACATGGCACCTGACCGCCGCCAATTGCAAAATATGTCTCAAAAAGAAAAAGAATCCTTCAAGGAGTACGCTCAGCGCGGGAGAGAGCTAGCTGCTCAAGTGGAGCCACCTTTGGCTGAAAGAATTGACTGGATTGTTCATGGACACTCTTCAGCCATTTTTTTGGGAAAAGATGATAGGCAGTGTATCATCTGGTTTTGCTGACCTAGTCACTCACTATGCCAAACAAGACATTAGACAACGCTTTTTTAGGCCTTAGACGGCGCTGCCTAAGGTAGCGCTGTCGTAGGTAAAGACAACGCTTTTGATTTATGGAAAAGCGCTCTCTAAAGTATACATTAAACAGCGTTTTTTCCTTAAAAAGCGCTTTCTAAAGTGGGCCTTTAGACAACGCTTTTGCAGAAGCGCTGTCTAATGTATACGTATAAAGTTTTAATGAATTTTTTTATATACCTTTAGAAAGTGCTTTTTTAGGAAAAAGCGTTGTCTAAAGGCCCCCTTTAGAGAGCGCTTTTTAAAGCGCTGTCTAATGTATGCCTATAATTTTAGTTATCAATTTTTCTATACCTTTAGAGGGCGCTTTTTAGGAAAAGCGCTTTCTTTTGTGAACTATAGACAACGCTTTTTCTAGAAAGCGCTGTCTTTTCTCTACGTATAGTTTTAATGATTTTTTTTAAAAATCCCATTTTAACCATTTTTTTTATGCAGAAACCTGTATAATTCAAGCCATTTCAATAAACCTGTATATTTCACATTTCCATTAACAATTTCTAGTATGGTTCATAACCATTTCCACTAATCCCATAAATCACATAAACCACATAAACCATTTCCATTATAATTCAAGTTATTTACATTAACTATTCACAAAACTATACAATTACAATCCAAAAACACATAAAGGGCATAAACCATTCACAAAACTATACAATACCATAAAATAAATCATTCACAAAACTATACATTCACATAATCCCATAATCCTATACCTTATATAGGATTCTTTTTTCAAAAGGTATTCGCACAATTCCTCCTTAATTTCTTGCAATTTATCCTTCGTGTAATGAGAACACGCGTATTCATCAAAGTACTACATAACAAAACAAAATATGCATGATTTAGTTAAAAATAATAAATTATATGACATATCCGATAAATATTAAAATAAATCCTAAGTTATAAATCCATGCATACCGTAATAGGAACCTCTAATCGATCCATTTGACGGATTTCTCTCATAAACCTCAAAACAAAATACCCGCAGTCTATGCCATTACGCTGACGAGGGCATTACACATAGACAAATAAATAAGAATTAATATATTATTGTTTTGTGTTATCAAGTAGCATCACTAATAAGCAACATTGTGAAAATTAATATACCTCCACTTTGACCCATGTAACGTTGGTTGCTTTAGCCCGTGCTACTCGAGATTCTCTTTGTGCTCGGTATACTTCTCTTGTAGGATTAATGGCAACCAACAAGCAGTGTCCACTGTAAAATATAACAAAAGTTTAGATGGATAATTCCTACACAAAAGATACAAATTAAAGATTAGAATGAAATTAGAATGAAAATCTTAGTACCTTTTTCACTAACGTCTCTTTCTTTTCTTGTTTGGAATATGTTCTACCCGTCTCTTAACAACACGGACGGTTGGATTGATCCAAATACCCTCATTATGACCATTTCTTGTATATGATTCATTCGCTATAATATTTTCATCTTGATCATTTCTAGTAAATGATTCAATATCAACATCAATATCACCTTGATCTCCAATGTTTTCATCAATTACTTTGCTGGAGACAACTTTTCCTTATATCGAGAGACACCGCATTTAGGACACTCATTTAATGATGCATACTCATTTCGAAACAAAACGTAATCGTTTGGACATGCATGTATCTTATCATAGGTCATGCCAATAGAGCACAACATCTTTTTGGCCTCATATGTCCGATTAGGAAGAACATTATCCTCTGGAAGCATATCTTTCATAAGGGCCAATAACTCTGTGAAACTTTTATCCGACCATCCATTGCCCGCCTTTAAGTTGTACAACTTTAATACCGCAGACAATCTTGTGAATTTGGTGCAACCATTATATAGCGGTTTCTCTGCATCGCTTACCAACCTCTCAAACATTTTGGGACAATCCTTAAGATCTTCTTCAAGTGCTTCTGCAATCTCTTCGACTCAATCAGAATCGTATGTATCTGTGCCATTGTCGTTTAAAGCATAGGTCATATTATCCCCCGGTTCAACATTCCCGTTAATTTTCTCACCATGAAAATTCCAACATGTATAACTTCTATCAATTCCACTCCTCATTAAATGCGATGCCAACTGAACCGCGTCAACCCGACTCCCAAAACAACAACCCAAGCAAGGACATCTCATTCGACTGGGGTCTTTGGCGTGCGCAACAACAAACTTAACGAATTCCGATACCCCATTCTCGTACTCTTTCGACAATCGACTTGAAGCCATCCATTTCTTATCCATAGTTATACTAATTAAACTAAACAAAAACAAAAATAAAAAATATTTACCTGTAGAGATGTAAACAACTTCTAGACCCACACAGTGTCCAGATAGGTTAGAATTACCAAGATCCCCCTGTACACGTATCATAAAATGAAATATCATTAATTGACCAATTATGAGTCATAACTTGATATGTGGCAACATGTAACCACAAACAAGCAACAATTAGAGGTAAACACCTACATAGTGGCCTCAAAAGTAAGTACTCTTTCTCAATATATATAGTCACTATATAATAGCAATGTTGTGATTGGTTTCATAACACAAGAGGTGGAATCCAAAGATATTAACAAGGCTTTTGATTATCTCCAACAAGGAAAGAGCATTCGTTGCACTATAAGGATGGATCATTAACAAACTACACAACATTTTCTTTTAATTAATCTTAAAACTATGTCTTTCTTTTATATCCAATATATGATAGTAAACTACACAATATATGATAGTAATCCATGATAGCAATGTTGCTAACCACACAACAAGACCTGCCAGAGAACTGGGCTTATTGTTAGATTACCCCCTTTAAAAAAATAATTTTAGATTACCCTCCTATCACTTTTGCTCACATCTTCATAAAAAACAATCTCCATTTTTTCTAAATCAAGAAAACCCATCTCCTTCTACTATTCTTTTGTGTTACTTCAACACACAAAATATTCTCCTCTTGTCTCTTAACAACAATAAACACAATTCCTAAAGCGAACCAAACAACAAGAACAACAATGACGGAAAAAGTATCAACAATGACGGAAAAAGTTTCAATGGTAAGACGCAAGAACAACAACAAGAACATACCTCTTCGTTTTCGTCTTCTCCTTCACGAATGCGAGGGTTTCAGAATGGCGGCAACCGTGATGGAAAAAGTATCAGAACGACGGCAATCGTGATGGAAAAAGTATCAGAACGACGGCAATGGCAAGGTTTCAGAACGCATGCAAGAACGATTGAAAGCAAGGGTTTCAGAACGCATGAAAGCAACAGTCGAGAGAAGAAAATGAAAAGAGGTTTCTGAAAATGAATAGAAATTGTTTTATAATTTAATTCATAATTGACCTTAGAGAGTGCTTTTCATAAAAGCGCTTTCTTAAGTGCTACATATAAGAGCGCTTTTCTGAAAGCGCTTTCTAAGGTTAATACCTATAGCAGCGCTTTTCCAAAAAGCGCTTTCTAAGGTGGCTTCCATTTAACAGCGCTTTTAAAAAGCGCTTTCTAAAGTTTGTCTTTTACAGCGCTTTTTTTAGCAAAATTTTTTTATTATTTTTAGCAGCGCTTTGTGCAAAAAGCGTTTTCTAAGGTGGCTTCCATTTATGGCATTTAACAGCGCTTTTAAAAAGCGCTTTCTAAAGGCTGTCTTTTACAGCGCTTTTTTTTAGCAAAATTTTTTTATTCTTTTTAGCAGCGCTTTTTGATAAAAGCGCTGTCTTTTTAGTGCTGTCTAATCCTATTTTTGGCGTAGTGACTATTGGAGAAAGACTAGAAGAGGGTATCAAGAAAGAAAGGATTACTAATGCTGAAGCCTTTAGTGGTGCTAAAAAGTATGCTGGGAATTTTCAAAAGAAGAAGGATGGTGATACCCATGCTATTTCAGTTGAAGCTAAACCTCGTCGCAGACAACAACAATATGTAGCTGCAGTTGCTCCTCTTGTCAATGCTCAACCAGTTCAAGATCCCCGTCAGCCTGTTAGACAGAATTAGAATCGCAATAGGGTTAACTTTGATCCTATCCCGATGTCCTACACTGAGTTGTATCCATGTCTTGTAAAGAAAGGTTTGATTACAACGAGGGATCTAACTCCTCCTCCAAATTCTCTCCCAGCCGGCTATAGGGCTGATCTTCACTGTGAGTTCCATCGAGGTGGGGCAGGCCATAACTTGGAAGGCTGTTATGCATTGAAAGCTAGAGTACAAGAATTGGTGAACTCAAAGATTCTGACTTTTCTTGATGATAATCCCAATGTTGTCAACAATCCTTTGCCAGAGCATGCCAAGTGAAGTTTGAGTCAGTTCAGACGAATCATCTCCTAAAGCCAGTGTTTCAGACAGGACAGCTCATCCTTGTTGCTGATTAGTCACTAGGCCTTGTTTCTTTCTGTTTGCATTTTTCTTTGATTGTATTGACTGTTTGCTTTCGAACTTTATTTGTACTTTCATGGTAATTTCAATGAAATAAGCATTGCAATGTTTTGATTCAATTCATTTATATCCAATGTGTGCATCTTTATGCTTTCTTTTTCACAAAACAAAAATATTTCTCCTGTTCACTTTCTTTATCAAACTTTTGTTTATGCAAAGATTGGAGGAAGGATGATGAAAACAAAATACCTAAAATTGCTGGACTGCATGCTTTCATTTAAAACTTGGCTGATGATGTACAGGCATTATTTCAACTCCCAAACACTAGATAAATAAGGAAGTTAATCCCTTGTCAACCCCTTCGAGCCTAGAAGTTGGAGTTTCTTTCTGTATGAAAAAAACCCGCAATTTTAACCTGGGGATGGGTAGTTCTCAGTTAATTTGACTGTGCATACAAGACGCCTTCCAATAAAGGTTGCAATCATAAGCTTTCCTTCGCACGCATCAAGGAAGTGTCGAAGATATCTTTCAAATAAAAAGTCAATGATGGTTCACTGTAATCATTAAGCCAGGCAGTCACTATCTTTCAAAAAAAAATGAATAAAAAAAATCAAAAGAAAAGCCCACTAAGTCAAAACCTATGAAGGAGACTTAGGCAAAAATTGGGGCATCCTGCTGACTGTAAAATCAAATGACACAGTTCAGGAAAAAGTTAGGGACAACAAAATAAAAATTAAGAGGTTACCAAAATCCTCAAAGACAAAACGAGTTGAACGAGGTCCTCATCAAAAACAATAAACTGTTGTAAGAAAGAGTGACTGTTATCTCAAAAATCCCTTGGCCCTTGAGCCATCATCATAACAGTGTTACAATTCCAAAAATCGCTTGGAACCTGAATGCATAGTTTGAATTAACTGAGCATAGGACTGGAGGTCATCACGAAGAATGGGTTGGGTACAAATAAATTTTGAGCCTATATCCTTTGTTTCAAAAACCGTGAACCAGACCACGTTACAACCTTCAAAAGACCTAATTGAAGCCAGGTTTCTTTTGAAAGCATACTACAACAAGGTTGCGTAAATTGGCTCCTAAGTTTGTTGCCAATCATTTGCTTTGATGTCATACCTTTGCTTTCTCTTTCACTTTGCATGTCTAAACCGCCGTGTTTTGACAAGTGATTCATTTTGCTTTACATCAATAATGTCATTCCAAAAATGATTTTTGATTTCAAAATTGCATTGAGCTTTGCATTGAAATTACCATGCTTGTTTGAATAATCCTATTTGCAGGCAAACTTTCCTCATCAAGGAATTTTCAAACAGTTGAGAAACTTGGTCAGTGATCCTATCAGGGGCATTACTTCCAGATCTTGTTGTGAATTAGTTCAAGTTTTGTTGCTCAATGCAAATTATTCTCAGAATTGGTTATCCAGAAGATCTCTTTCAAGACCTATACTGAGTATAGCCTTCTCAACTTTCATTTCAAGAACTGAAGCCATGATCAGTTCATCCCCAGCAACTGAAGACATGATCAGTATATTCTCAGCAATCATTTTAAGAATCGAGGCCATGATCAGTTCATTCTTTCCCTACAGCAGTCAAACTGAAGCTATGATCATTTTATCCTCATCAATCAATCTGGGGAAATCTTCTTCAAGAATCCTCAAGATGTCTTTCCTCAAAAGACAATCAACCTGATACAATTCATAAGTGTGACAGAGATGTGTTCAACATCTTATCTCCAAGTAGAGTAGGCAGTGTTCCCGGTGTTGAGGAATCAGAGTCCTCTTTCTTCCCTCACAAAGAGTCTATCTCATTCGTCTCTATCATTTGCATCGCATACATAAATCATTCACCTATCATACATAGAAAGTTTTTCATAGCTCGAAGTGTGCTTCGCGCTCATATGCATTTTTTTCGGGGTCCTGTTGCTTTCAACATCTTACCTTGTGATCAAAGTACAACTTACTTGGCGCCTACCAAAAACTTTTACCTGCCTTTTCATTTAGTGCCATTCCTGAATGTTGTCATTTACCTGTCTTCTTTCTTTCCAGTGCTATTCCTGGATGCTGTCGTTTCCCTGTGCATCTTGTCCTGTTGTTAGATATCTGCCTTCTTTCATTCCAGTGCTATTCCTGGATGTATACTCTTTCACTCCAGTGTCATTCCTGGATGTCTGTCTCTTTTAATTTCCAGTGCCATTCCTGGATATCTTGTTCCTCTTGTTTCTCCCAATGCTATTCCTGGAAGTTTTATCTCTCTTCTGTAATCCCCATTATATATCTGCTTGGATACTGTTGCGGTGAGAATTGGATACCATAGTTATTAATGAACTAGGATCACATTTCTTTAAATGTTCACCACCGTATTTGATTTATCCAAAGGAAAGGTTCAAAGGCGAAAAAAACCTAAAGATCTAAGGTTCGGGGGCTGGTTACGCCTAGGGAAGGTATTAGCATCCTAAACGTCCGTAGTACTCTACGGGAACCTCTCGTTAGTACTTATGTTATCTCTCATTTGCTTGCTAAGGGTGCTATGCTAAAGGTTAAACCCTAGGGGTTAGTATCTAAGTATACTCGATAAGGTATCGCACCTTACGCCTACGTATCCTCGGGTGTAGAATCAGAGTATGCGTAGTTCTGAAAGAGGAACTTCTTGACGGGGTCAAGGTTCCAAGGGGAAGTAAAGTCTTGGGCAAGACCTTACATAGAGTGCGGCGACTCTAAAGTTGTAGGATGGTTCAAGCGGGGTAGGATTGTAAATGTTCGCGGCGGAGCATTTACTTGGAGTGCGGCGACTCCGATCCTAAGGCTAAGATTCTAAGTGTCTACGGCGAGACGTGGAGTACGGCGACTCCGAATCCTATGGCCAAGGGTTCTAAAAGCGTTAGTCCTATGACGGTTTAGCCAATTTTAAGGAACCTTCCTTTGGAATGTCGAGGGGGGCTAACTAACTTTGATTATTTGTGCATACTAGCAAAGTGGGCTAGCTTAAGTGTATTGTGACCGATAGGTTGAATGCGATGCCCGAAGGCGATCGACTTATATGGGTAGAAAAGTGGCTCGACGTTGGATCGAGAAAGTTTTTTTTTAGTATATTTTGAAAGGGTTCTTGAGAGTAATAATAAAAAGCATACATGCAGATAGAGGTGAACATACAAGCATATTAAATAAACACACAAACGTGCACTCACGCGCGAGTGGTGATTAGCATGGGCCTATTATTGGTTTGAAAAGTTACTAGAGATTACTAATAATTTAGAAAAAAGGTTAAAGTCTTATCTTATGGAAATGATCTTAAGATTAATGTTGCAAAAGTTATATTCTTATTTTTTTTTTAGATACAAAGTTAATATTAATTTTGAAAAAAGTTATTAAGTATTTTATTAAAGAAAAAGGTGATTAAATAATCTTAGAATCTTACTATTATTATTTTTTTTGTGTTAATAATTAAAAAAAGATTTAAGCTATAAAAAAAAGATTTATTTTATTGAGATTATTTTTTAAATTGAAAAGAGAGAAAGATTTCCTTAATTAATCTTAAAAGGATTATTTTAGTATTAAGGTTTATTAAAGAAAATGTTATTAAGAGTTTGTTAAAAAAAGGTTTTATTTTAGTGTTTTAATAAAATAAGTTTTATTATAAAAGATTTAAAAAAAGTTGTATTAAAAGAAAAAAAGTTAAGTTATTTCTTTATAAAAAAAACCAATTGTTTTTAATTATAAAAAAACATAAAAAGGAAACTCTTCTCTCTCGTTCAATCGAAATGGTTTCATGGAAACTCTATGTCACCATCGCCTCTCAAACTCTTCTCTCTCTCTCAGAAAAAAAACAAATCGCCATTCAAATCTCTCATCTCTGACCTCTCTCGATTTCCTATTCATCTCTCTCGCTCTCTCTAAACAAACACAAACACAAATCCTAAATCTACCCTAATCCCCAATCGACCCGATACCCCTTTTTCACTATGATCTGAGAGTATTACATGTTACAATACAAATTGCAAAGATAAAAAAATAATAATAATAAAGAGACGGCGGCGGAAAAATGGAGGGATGCGAGCGACTTCGTCAATGGTAGCGGCGAGAGGATTGCTCTGTGGCGGCTTTGGCGACGCAGCAGGACCTTCTTTGACACGCACCAGCTGCTTCAGATGAGTTTTTCTTTCTTTGGTTGTTGTCTATTCAGCTTTTTTTTGAAATTGGTAGCCTTTGTAGCATGAAAGTGTTCTGCAAGTTTGTGCTGCTGTGTGTGTGGTGGGTGGTTTGATCGGTTTGATGCTAGTTTGTATGTTGATTGAGTAGTTAGGATTGTGTATGAATTTGTGGGTGATTTCATTTACAGATGCGTGCGTGATCCCCCCTTCTCATGTGATATGGTGCTCCTTTTATAGATGACTTGAAACTCCCTGCAGTAATGATGATTTCCTCTCTAGTCTGAACATGTCTGGGTTTATTTGGAATGTCAATGATGACTGCTTTATTTTGTTTGGGAAAGTTCGACTGCTGTCTAATACTCGTTGATTTGGAAATTGATTTCAACCGCTGCCCTGTTTGATTTGTCTAATTCCATTTTAGGAGACTATGTTGGTGGTATCCCCTTTTGAGATATTGCCCATAACTCTCTTAATTGAACATGATGAAAGAAATCCTTCTGATTCAAAACTCTGAGTCCACTTTAGGAAAAATTTCAAATGTTGTCTGGTGAAATTATGATTAGTGATGTTTGTCTGAAACATGTCTCTAATATTTAGGAAAATGATTATGCATGGATTTGGATGTTGGCTCGAATTAGGAAAGTTTGAAATGCCTAGGACATGTTATTTGGTTTGGAAAGTTCTGAATGTTAACTGCTATATATTGTCCTGTTTTGGAATGAATTATGCTGTTTGATACATGTTTGGCATGGTTTTGGAATTGTTTGGGAATGGTTTTATCTATTCTTAAAACACGTCTTTCAACCTAATTAAATGTGTCTGAGGCCTGATTTGGGAAATGCTACTGTGCTGCTCCTTAAATGATTTGTAATGATGACACTCTGAACATGTCTGATGTGTTTTGGAAATATATTTGAAAAGTGTCTGAACCAAAATAGTGCCGCCTTGAATCGGTTTCCAAATCGATCAAGACCTGTCTGAATTGTTCTATTATGTCTGAAATTTTTGTCCCTTGCTGGTTTTGGAAATTTGCTGGTGGTATCTAATGAAATTGCCCAAACTTCCAACTTTGAAAATGATGAAACTTTATTTCTGATTCTATAATCTTGACCCTTTTATGATCTGTTAATGATGATTTTAGGAAATACGATCCTTGTCTGAAACTGCTATAGAATGTTTGAAGTTGTGGGAACATCCAAAAGTGATTTGAATACATTTGATGACTTATTGAGGCATATCTTGATTTTAATATTTAATTCGAAAATTGGTTTAATGATCAAGATTGAGTTGGATTGATTTGGTAGTAATGCCTTGCCTTAATGTTGCAGGAAATGCTTTTGAATATGCAGGTGCTGAAACAAATCGTACCGCCAGCGAGGATAGAAGCATTAAGTGCATTTGCTAGGTCCCATTTCATCATTGTGATCTTTTTATTTATTATTTCTGACCAATATCATTATCATTGTGGCAGGCGGTGCAGTTCAAATAGCTAGAGTGAGTATCTGGGACCTTGTTTGGGATTACGAGGAGAGTTCCAAATGAAAGCTTACTTTCATTCATTTTAGAGTTTAAGTGAATTCCTTGTCCTATGTGGGATTTGAAGTTCAAATAGGAATAGGCCTCTTATTTGCATTGTACTGTGATGTCCATACGCTTAAACCAATTGTACTTTGGAATTGATCAATGACTTAGTATCCTCCAATATCCATTCGTTTATTTACAAAATTGAACTTCTATGAAAGCAACTTCTAATTTGGTTTGTATTAGGAAACAATTCTGACACATCTTATAAATAAGCTCTTTGTGTCCTTTGTTGGGTCTGTTTCTTCTAGCCTTGGGTTTGACTTGGAAGGGCCATTGTGATGGTGACCTCTCATGCGGCAATACTGAATTTGTACCTTGGGAATTTTCAAATAGAAATTGAAACCCATTTTGAAAAACCTTTGTATGTTTTGAATCTTACTTCCAAAGGGCCAATGATTAAACAGCGAGAAACTTGCATTACTTTAAAACATGCTTGAAGCCAACATCTGGTTTTGAGTTCAGATTTGCTACCACTTCTTTTGAAATAAACATTTCTTGTAACTTGAAATGAGACCAAACAAATCTTTCCAATTTAAACTAAATCCCAAATTGAATTTTCATGAGAAATGTCATTGTAAAATATAACCAGATTTTTTTTGAATTTGGAACTCTACTTGGAATATGAGTTTTTGTAACCCAAATTTATGTATTTCCAAGAGTTTTGGAAAGTATAAGTCACAGTTTTTGTAAAAGTTTAATGTAATGTTAAGGACCAAAATTTCCCAACCAAACCGGCTATACCCTTCCAATCTTCAATACTAATGATAACAAATGAACTTAAAGCTTTGTAAGACATACTCAAACCTTCTACTAATGGTCAAGATATCTTGAACATTTTAATTTCCGTTGATCTTCAAACTTACTTGAAGAGAACTTGGCAACTTCAAGGATATAAATATTCTTCTTGAAACAAAGGGCATGAGCCACAAAGTGAAATTGAATTCGATCTTGTAACTTGCGACAACAAAGAATTTGGCTTTGCACTTGGAAATCAACTTTCTACTGCCTTCTAACTTGACCTTATATGGCTAAAGAATATAGCATCACAGAACAAACACATCCATCAGATCTTGAGAAGCTGACAGAGAGGGGGGGAAACATCTTGTAACACGGCATGCTACACAACCAGCGACCAATCTTTAGGGGTCAATTCCAATATCAGTGGGTATAAAGTTCAAGGTTTGTTTGTGAGGGAAAATCCGAGGAAATCTGTGGGCAGGGAGGCTTGGTAGTGGCTTAAGGACCAGAGGATAGAGGCATATAAACTCAAGGAATCCACACACACTTGCAAGAACAGAGAACTCCACAAACACCCACACAACACAGCCTTCAAGTCTTGAATCTTCTACAACAGCACCTGTGTTCATAAATGAAACAAACAAGCAAAACTAGATGAAGCGGTTAGTCATGCACGAATGATTGACCTAAGATGTTATGCAGACAAATCAATGAATCTAAGGGAAAAATTTGGGGTACAACAGTTGCCCTTATTTAAATATCTTCACTAGATGACGTGAACGATGAAAATCGTCAAAAGGTCATGGTGAGAGATATTTAAATACAGATAACCAAAAATTTTGTCCTTAGATGCAATGATCACGCAATGATACGGACCAAAACTAGACCTAATGCTGACATGCCATGAACTCTAGCATGATGAGAATGATGGAATGATAAAATGCAAGAGACATGCGAAACGAAAGCGAACACAGAGCGGAAGACGAACTCAATGAGTAACAAACTCACTGGGGACGACCAGACGCACTGGGGAAAAGAAGACAACACTGGGGACTCTGAAAACGACGACCCAGCAGGTTCAAGCGTGACCAGTTGGTATCTAAGATGCCAGAAGAAAGGATAGGATCCACACGGCGGTAGGATCATGCAAACAACAAAACACATAAAGCCTGGAAATTCCTTCAAATGAAGAGATCAAACGGGATCTTCAGGAACCACCAAGGAAAAGAACAGGGTTATAAAAAAAAACTCCTGTATGCCAAGTAAATGGCCTTCGTAGGGAAAAATGCCCTGTGACTTATTGTTGCACGGGACTTACACACCACTAAGAGAACAACAAGGGCTCGGCGGCTCGAAACAAAAAGACCAAAAACAAGGAGCACGGCGGCTCGAAACGGAAAAGCAAAACAAGGAGCACGGCGGCTCGAAACGGAAAAGCAAAACAAGGAGCGCGGCGGCTCGACGCCAAAAAAAAAAAAAAAAAAAAAAAAAAGAAAAACAAGGAGCGCGGCGGCTCGACACCAAACAGAAAAACAAGGAGCACGGCGGCTCGACCCCAAACAGAAAAACAAGGAGCACGACGGCTCGACGCCAAAAAGAAAAACAAGGAGCACGACGGCTCGACACCAAAAGAAAAACAAGGAGCGCGGCGGCTCGACACCAAAAGAAAAACAAGGAGCGCGGCGGCTCGACACCAAAAGGAAAAACAAGGAGCGCGGCGGCTCGACACCAAAAAGAAAAACAAGGAGCGCGGCGGCTCGACACCAAAAAGAAAAACAAGGAGCGCGGCGGCTCGACACCAAAAAGAAAAACAAGGAGCACGGAGGCTCGACGCCAAAAGGAAAAATAAGGAGCGCGGCGGCTCGACACCAAAAGGAAAACAAGGAACACAGCGGCTCGACACCAAAAGGAAAACAAGGAGCGCGGCGGCTCGAAACCAAAAGGAAAAACAAGGAGCGCGGTGGCTCGAAACCAAAAAGAAAAACAAGGAGCGCAGCGGCTCGACACCAAAAGAAAAAACAGGGAGCGCGGCGGCTCGACACCAAAAAGAAAAACAAGGAGCGCGGCGGCTCGAAACCAAAAAGAAAAACAAGGAACGCGGCGGCTCGACACCAAAAGAAAAACAAGGAGCACGGCAGCTCGACACCAGAAAGGAAAAACAAGGAGCGCGGCGGCTCAAAACCACAAAGAAAAACAAGGTGAGGCAAAATTAAAACATAGAGCACAACGACTCAAAATGTACAAAGCATAGGTGCACGCTTAAACTTTGCTAGGCGCCTGGAAGGCAAGTTGTCAAAGACCAAAGTTCAATCTAGGATCAAACTAGAATGAAACGGTCAAACAAGACCTGTCATTGAGGAATGAACTCAAACGACGATTTTATCCTGTCCAAGCAAGGAAAAGGATAACTGAAATAACCATCATCCACGAGGGTTGAACTCTGTGGGGAAACTTAGAAATGATTAGCACTTTCTGCCTAAGGCTGACGATTCTACTTGGAGAGATCAGACAAACCCAAAAACACGGCGCAAACATAAACAAAGATCAAGATAAAGCGACAAGAGACAAACCAAAGGAAAACATGCACGGAGGCAAAATGCAAAAGATGCCATGCGATGCTTATGCTCATGCTGACAAAACAGGCAAAGAAAACAAGAGGAAAAACAAATGAGGAAGCCCGTCCATCCTCTGCACGAAAGATGCGTCTGTCAATCTTGTAGTAATCTGAAGGTGGAGCTCAATAGTTGAACTTCTCTGGGGAAATAGTAATCCACTCAGGGACATGACTTCACTTAGGAATCCCCAAGATGAATCTGATTATCCAGATGAGAACAGATCCACTGGGAACGGATCAAACTTGCGTTCGGAGAGGCCTTGATGAGGATAAAATAAATATCCGCTGCTAACCGAAATAATCTGAAGTGATAATGTAGTGATAGATGCCACGAGGATAAAATAAATATCCGATGCTTCGTCGGGGAAGCTTGAACCCATATTGTAGTTGCAGACGTCAGAGTCTAGTCTTCAGTGGGGATGAAATAAACATCCAATGTTGAGAGAAATCTTGAGAATACACCGAGGAGTGGAATGAACACTCACTTCATCGGGGAGTGTTGATGCCAAAGAGATTTGTTAGGGATCCTTTGGGTCAACCAGATGGTGAAATTTTGCACTGATCCTGTCATAATTGCTTGAAATAATGATTCACTGGGGAATCGTCATGACTTCCTGCGGTAGAAACTTGCTGGGGAATATCATGCTATAGAAATTCTTCGGGAATTTTTAAGTGAAGAGATGTTATGCAGTCAGTGAGGTTCTGACTTGCATGGTAGTCGCCATTTTCAAGTATGAAATGTTGCAAAAGTCTTCAATTCTCAACTGTCCTAGATTGCATGATTCTGAAAAGGAGTCATCTCAAAAGGATTTTACAGAAGATCCGGCGTTCAAAAATAATCCACTGTCTTCCAACTCTTGAGAGATTTGTAGAATCTCGACGTAACTGGCTTAGATTGTCGGTATTCTGTACACTGAGTCTTCAAAATTGCCCCTTGGATAAGTCAGTTTGTGAAGGTTACAAACTGAAGAAAACCTCTTTCCCCTGCTTAACTGGGTCTTCAAGCAACATGCTCCAGACTGGTTATCTTTAACAATTAAGTAACCATCTTCAACAAAGTTCCAATCAGAAATTGAACCTCTTATAAATGTTTGCAATAAGGTTTCTATGATATTAAGCAATATTTACATGCAGAAAGTGTAAATTCTGAAATTGCTAATACCACCTCATGTTTGTTTTGAAGTTTATTGAAAAAGGCATATCGCAAACTTGTGACTGAATCACTAGTTAGGATATGATATTAGTTTTCCTTTTTATAAAGCCAATGCGAACTTTGAGCGTGACTCATAGGAGTCAGGAAACACTATCTCATCGAGTATGCTTTTGAAATGAACTCTGCTTCAACAAGGTCTTTTGGGAGTTGTAAGTAGTGATTTGATTTAAGAAGCAAAAAGTATAAAGGTCAAAGCTTGTTTGTACCCACCCCTTTTTTGTGAGGCTATTTTGAAAGTTTGAGGGTCAAAATGTACTTATACCCACTCATATTTTGATAGTTTTGGAAGCTCGGTCGCTTTGATTGAGAGTTACCCTGCCCTAGGTTAGAAATAAGGTTTTGATTTCGAGGCTCAAAAGGTTAACGAGAGGTTATTTCCTGTATTGAAACAATGCCTTATATCCTTAGCAGGGTTTTCGTTCAAAAGCATACAACACAAGAGATTGCGTTTTAGTTCATCATCCTCCATTCAGTAGTATTGGCATTATAAAATGTAAACAATTTTAAAAATGAGCGAAGCGAATGGATTTCTTCAAAACAAACATTAAATTGCCTTAACGTTCAGAATAACAAGTTCTTACAGGTAAACATGCTTTAATAATCAAAGAAAGCGATAAATGCAAATAAATAACCAACTGATACTCCTGGGAATGACTTCCTCTTTATTTTCCATTTGAGCTAACCATCTTCAAAATCGACTTTCGAGCTCGGTCTGGGGATCATTTTCATACCCACTCTCGGTAAATTCTTCCATAGCTGGGACTGATGAACCCACCTGGTTCGGTGAAGGAATATTGATTTGAATTCCATGAGGCGTGAATGAGATCATTTTGGAGTCGAGCAGATTCTGAACTTTACTCGAAAGTACCTTACAGTCGTCAGTCGAATGCCCCGGTGCCCCAGCATGGTAATCACATCGGGCGTTAGCGTCAAAACCTGGTGGGTATGGGAAAGGCACTGGCTTCAGCTCCTTTGGCACTATAAGTCCACTTTTGATTAAATCTGGTAAGAACTGACTATATAGCATTGGTAGCGGTGTGAAATGCCTCTTCTTCTTCGGTCTTGGTCTATCATGTTGACGCGGCTGTGGGAGATATGACTGTCGATACCGAGGAGGTATTCGATTTGGGGAAGAATATTGCCCCTGAAGAGATGATGGTGTCTGACGCAGAGACCCAAAAGACTGCTCACTCTGAACACTTGAGTTGCGTGAGTGCCGAGACTGATACATCGGATACTCCTCAATGGAATTATTCTCTTCTTCTTGTTCTTCCTGAGAACTGACAGTTGATTTACTCCCAATGGCTCGGATGTTTGAAGTACCTCAGATTTTTCCTTTCTTAAGACCAATCTCGACGCACTCTCCGGCTATTACCACATCAGAGAAATTTCTTGTCACGATGCTAAACAACTTTTCTCGGTACAGGCCTTGCAAAGTATCCAAGAAAAGGTCAACCAATTCTTTATCTGAGAGCGGCGGTTGGACGCGAGAAGCTACTTCTCTCCACCTCTGAGCATACTTTCTGAAGGATTCATTGTCTTTTTGAGATAGGTCCAGCAAATGTAGGCGACTAGGAGCCAAGTCAAGATTGTAGTCATATTGCTTCACGAAAGCCTTGGAAAGGTCTAACCAGGATCGGATGTCGCTACTCTTTAGCTGCATATACCAATTTAGTGATGCCCCACTTAAACTGTCTTGGAAACAGTGGATCATAAGCGGTTCATTACGGACATGTGGAGTCATTTTTCTGCAAAACATTACCAAATGCTGCTTTGGACAGCTGTCCCCTTTGTATTTCTCAAACTTTGGTGTCTTGAATTCTGGAGGCATTACAAGGTCGGGTACCAAGTACATATTCAAGGCATTCAGATCATCAGCGTCACGACCCTTAATGGCGTCGAGTCTTCATTCCAAAGCACGAAATCTTTCCAAAAGCTCAACATCTCGTGGATTTTCAGTTTTCGCCTCAGGAATTACCTATTGGGAATCTGGTTCTGAGAATGCGAGGCTACGATACTTCATAGCATCAACAGAAGAAGGACGTCTATCCTGGATGGTAGCATGTTCTTGTATAACTTGGTTCTCAGCGGGAATCTGCACAGATTGATCCTGGGTAACATTGTTCACAACAGTCCTCCGAGGATTACCGTCTTTCATTGCCAAGGCTGTCATAGCTTCCACAAGTTGACTGAACTCAAGATCTACCACGGTCGCAAACTGGCTCTGCTCTTCTATATTCATGATCTTTCAAAATTTTCCCCAGGTCCAGAGATTACTGTCGGGAAATCAGCAGACGGGTCATGAACAGAGGATGGACGAGAGCACAGGAACAAACAGAAGAAAAGGAAACAAAGCAAAGAATGCAAAACGATATGAGATGCAAAAGCGAAACGGTGCAACTATCAAGGAACTCAAATTCTATTGCAGTCATTGTAGATGTTAAAATAAAACATTTTATTAAAATTTTCAAAGGCCAGTACACCTCCAAATTTTTATTTCATAAGCCACATAACACAAAAGGAACTAGGAGTCTAATCCACTGGACGATGCCCCTTGTTTTCCACGGAGTTCTTCCATTAACATGTCAATCTGATGTTGCATTCTTGATTTATCCAGGGTAAGCTTCTCTATTTCAGCCTTCAACTTTGAAACTTCATCTGATTGGACAACGGGAGGTTTGGGATGGGGATAAGGCATCCTCAAGGTCAGAGCCCTTTCGCGTGCCCATACTAGACATTCTTCAGTAATTGAGCAATCAGGATTTGTTGTCACTGTCATTCCTTGTCGATTGATGCGACGCCAAGCAAACACGATTCCGGTTTTCAGATTCAGGTCCTCTCCTTGATAGAGGAAAAGTCTTGTCAGGCTTTCTGGATCAGGTACTTCTTCCATTGGGTGCCCCAGTTGACGGCGGGCGAGCACAGGATTATAGCTGATACATCCCTTTGTACCAAGAAGAGGTACATTGGGAAAATCTCCATAGCTATGAATCATAGGGATTCCTCCATACATCGGGTCATGCCAAACGATATCCGAGTGAGTAAGAGCCATGAGCTTCACGGGCCATTCTGAACCGTTTTCCACGTCCCAGAAATCAGTAGACCTCGGTAGGTGCGAAATAAACCACCTATAGAGGATAGCGGTGCAACAGGTAATCCGACCTTCTCCCTTTAGAGCTTTTGAATGGATAGTGTGGTAAACATCGGCTAACAACGTCGGCACTGGATTTTTGAGCATAAAAATCCTTATGGCATGGACGTCGACAAAATCTTCAACATTCGGAAACAAGAACAAACCGTAGGCCAACAGTGCAAAGATGTGCTCGAACGCTCCAGTGTTTCCTACTCTAGCAAAATGGCGAGCTTTCTCGAACAAGAATTGGGCCGGTAAACCGTCGATTCCTCCTCTGACCGTCATATGAGTTTGGATCTCCAACAGCTTTATGTGGGTCGCTCTTGCGATGTCTTCCTGGCTGGGCCTTCCTTCTCCACCAGAAAACGGAGGTGAGTCTTTGACAGGAATACCCATAAGGGCGGAGTATTCCTCCAATGTAGGCATCAGTTGGAAATCCTGGAAAATGAAGCAATGGTAGATCAAGCTGTAAAATTGAACCAACGTCTCCAACAAGCCAGCAGCTACTCGAGTCTGCAACAACGGGAGGATGTTTCCATACTTCTCAGCGAACGCCTCAGGATCCTCGATCTGATCTCCTAGTTCCCTTAGTTGTTCCACATCCGAAACTTCGAAGGTGTACGGCACAACTCCCTTCTTTCCGTAATCCATCATACAATGCCTGCAATACAAGATTTCAAGTTCCTTGATAGAGAGAGAAATGCAAAATGCAAATGTTATGCAACAAGATTCATGGAAACTCGGCTATTTATAACCATCATGGAATATAAAAAATGCTCGTTTTTAATAAAAATAAAACGGTCGGTTACAATCATTAGTACAAGAATACTAAAGATGGATTTATTACAAAAATTAATTATAAAACGCGTCTATACATTTTACAACAGTCATAACGTAATAGCTAAATAAAAGCTAATAATGATGGATCTAAGGAGACTCTTCCAACGGTCTTCTTGAACTCCTTGACTTCTTTCTTCCATCTGAGCTTCTTCTAGACTAAGCTTGTCGACGAAATGTTGACTGATGACTTAGAATTAGATAAGACGTCTTCTTGAGCTTTCCATTTCTTGCAATAAGTAATTTTTTTCAATAACCTCCTTTTAGCTAGCTTGAATACTAACCGAAGTTAAGAAATGGATATTTGTCTTGAGCTACTAACTCCATCAGTTAAGAACAGTCTTCAAGTTTAGGTACTAATTGATAATCAGGAATAATGATAGGCCATGATAGCTTCCCATATCTTGATTTGAACCTTTCTTTATTTGTCAGCAAAATCTCTAGTCTCCTTAGATCGTCCAGGTTATGACTTTTGTAAAGGTACTTCAACGTTTTTTTTTCTCTTAAAAATTGTTTTAGAGTCTATGATATCCTTATGATGTTTATAAACAAGACTAAGTTCCATGAATCTTTATGATATGATGCTTATGAATGCAGGGATGCAAACACACAAAGCACAAAGCACAGATAAGCAGACAAGATCAAACAGACAAGCAAAAGTCCTAGGTTTGAGAGGTCACAGCGTGGAGCCAAGGGTCTACCCTCCCATAAGGTATGTACTATAGTTTCAAATGTACCTGCCGAACGGGTCTAAGAGTTCCCGGAGTCTACAATCCATCTTTCGGATATTATCGATTTTCCAGATCACTTGGTGGTCAATAATATTCTCAAGAGAATCTCGTCCGAGTGTAGTATCGCGTAGCGACTATTGCAGAAATAGACTCCCGCATAGTCCCCGCACTACATCCTAATAGGCCAAGTTGGGTTAAAGGTAACTACGGTTCCCAGTCTCGATGGCCTTTAGTTCGAAATAATAGCGTCTTCACGAATAGACTCGTTGGACAAAATTAAATTCGAGAGGGCCTAGACTGAGTGGTGAAGTCTCAACTCAACTTTTTCAGGAATCGACTCCCTCAAAGTATCCTTGAATTCTCACCGTTCCTATCATAATTTCACTCTAGTCCGGGTGTAGGACTTTGTCTCACCACATAAGCAACCCAGCATAACAGATAATAAGCAAATATAATAAAGAAAGATAACATAAGAAAAACAAGATAGGGGAAACCTTCGACAGTCCCCAGTGAAGTCGCCATTTCTGTTGCGGTGAGAATTGGATACCATAGTTATTAATGAACTAGGATCACATTTCTTTAAATGTTCACCACCGTATTTGATTTATCCAAAGGAAAGGTTCAAAGGCGAAAAAAACCTAAAGATCTAAGGTTCGGGGGTTGGTTACGCCTAGGGAAGGTATTAGCATCCTAAACGTCCGTAGTACTCTACGGGAACCTCTCGTTAGTACTTATGTTATCTCTCATTCGCTTGCTAAGGGTGCTATGCTAAAGGTTAAACCCTAGGGGTTAGTATCTAAGTATACTCGATAAGGTATCGCACCTTACGCCTACGTATCCTCGGGTGTAGAATCAGAGTATGCGTAGTTCTGAAAGAGGAACTTCTTGACGGGGTCAAGGTTCCAAGGGGAAGTAAAGTCTTGGGCAAGACCTTACATAGAGTGCGGCGACTCTAAAGTTGTAGGATGGTTCAAGCGGGGTAGGATTGTAAATGTTCGCGGCGGAGCATTTACTTGGAGTGCGGCGACTCCGATCCTAAGGCTAAGATTCTAAGTGTCTACGGCGAGACGTGGAGTACGGCGACTCCGAATCCTATGGCCAAGGGTTCTAAAAGCGTTAGTCCTATGACGGTTTAGCCAATTTTAAGGAACCTTCCTTTGGAATGTCGAGGGGGGCTAACTAACTTTGATTATTTGTGCATACTAGCAAAGTGGGCTAGCTTAAGTGTATTGTGACCGATAGGTTGAATGCGATGCCCGAAGGCGATCGACTTATATGGGTAGAAAAGTGGCTCGACGTTGGATCGAGAAAGTTTTTTTTTAGTATATTTTGAAAGGGTTCTTGAGAGTAATAATAAAAAGCATACATGCAGATAGAGGTGAACATACAAGCATATTAAATAAACACACAAACGTGCACTCACGCGCGAGTGGTGATTAGCATGGGCCTATTATTGGTTTGAAAAGTTACTAGAGATTACTAATAATTTAGAAAAAAGGTTAAAGTCTTATCTTATGGAAATGATCTTAAGATTAATGTTGCAAAAGTTATATTCTTATTTTTTTTTTAGATACAAAGTTAATATTAATTTTGAAAAAAGTTATTAAGTATTTTATTAAAGAAAAAGGTGATTAAATAATCTTAGAATCTTACTATTATTATTTTTTTTGTGTTAATAATTAAAAAAAGATTTAAGCTATAAAAAAAAGATTTATTTTATTGAGATTATTTTTTAAATTGAAAAGAGAGAAAGATTTCCTTAATTAATCTTAAAAGGATTATTTTAGTATTAAGGTTTATTAAAGAAAATGTTATTAAGAGTTTGTTAAAAAAAGGTTTTATTTTAGTGTTTTAATAAAATAAGTTTTATTATAAAAGATTTAAAAAAAGTTGTATTAAAAGAAAAAAAGTTAAGTTATTTCTTTATAAAAAAAACCAATTGTTTTTAATTATAAAAAAACATAAAAAGGAAACTCTTCTCTCTCGTTCAATCGAAATGGTTTCATGGAAACTCTATGTCACCATCGCCTCTCAAACTCTTCTCTCTCTCTCAGAAAAAAAACAAATCGCCATTCAAATCTCTCATCTCTGACCTCTCTCGATTTCCTATTCATCTCTCTCGCTCTCTCTAAACAAACACAAACACAAATCCTAAATCTACCCTAATCCCCAATCGACCCGATACCCCTTTTTCACTATGATCTGAGAGTATTACATGTTACAATACAAATTGCAAAGATAAAAAATAATAATAATAAAGAGACAGCGGCGGAAAAATGGAGGGATGCGAGCGACTTCGTCAATGGTAGCGGCGAGAGGATTGCTCTGTGGCGGCTTTGGTGACGCAGCAGGACCTTCTTTGACACGCACCAGCTGCTTCAGATGAGTTTTTCTTTCTTTGGTTGTTGTCTATTCAGCTTTTTTTTGAAATTGGTAGCCTTTGTAGCATGAAAGTGTTCTGCAAGTTTGTGCTGCTGTGTGTGTGGTGGGTGGTTTGATCGGTTTGATGCTAGTTTGTATGTTGATTGAGTAGTTAGGATTGTGTATGAATTTGTGGGTGATTTCATTTACAGATGCGTGCGTGATCCCCCCTTCTCATGTGATATGGTGCTCCTTTTATAGATGACTTGAAACTCCCTGCAGTAATGATGATTTCCTCTCTAGTCTGAACATGTCTGGGTTTATTTGGAATGTCAATGATGACTGCTTTATTTTGTTTGGGAAAGTTCGACTGCTGTCTAATACTCGTTGATTTGGAAATTGATTTCAACCGCTGCCCTGTTTGATTTGTCTAATTCCATTTTAGGAGACTATGTTGGTGGTATCCCCTTTTGGGATATTGCCCATAACTCTCTTAATTGAACATGATGAAAGAAATCCTTCTGATTCAAAACTCTGAGTCCACTTTAGGAAAAATTTCAAATGTTGTCTGGTGAAATTATGATTAGTGATGTTTGTCTGAAACATGTCTCTAATATTTAGGAAAATGATTATGCATGGATTTGGATGTTGGCTCGAATTAGGAAAGTTTGAAATGCCTAGGACATGTTATTTGGTTTGGAAAGTTCTGAATGTTAACTGCTATATATTGTCCTGTTTTGGAATGAATTATGCTGTTTGATACATGTTTGGCACGGTTTTGGAATTGTTTGGGAATGGTTTTATCTATTCTTAAAACACGTCTTTCAACCTAATTAAATGTGTCTGAGGCCTGATTTGGGAAATGCTACTGTGCTGCTCCTTAAATGATTTGTAATGATGACACTCTGAACATGTCTGATGTGTTTTGGAAATATATTTGAAAAGTGTCTGAACCAAAATAGTGCCGCCTTGAATCGGTTTCCAAATCGATCAAGACCTGTCTGAATTGTTCTATTATGTCTGAAATTTTTGTCCCTTGCTGGTTTTGGAAATTTGCTGGTGGTATCTAATGAAATTGCCCAAACTTCCAACTTTGAAAATGATGAAACTTTATTTCTGATTCTATAATCTTGACCCTTTTATGATCTGTTAATGATGATTTTAGGAAATACGATCCTTGTCTGAAACTGCTATAGAATGTTTGAAGTTGTGGGAACATCCAAAAGTGATTTGAATACATTTGATGACTTATTGAGGCATATCTTGATTTTAATATTTAATTCGAAAATTGGTTTAATGATCAAGATTGAGTTGGATTGATTTGGTAGTAATGCCTTGCCTTAATGTTGCAGGAAATGCTTTTGAATATGCAGGTGCTGAAACAAATCGTACCGCCAGCGAGGATAGAAGCATTAAGTGCATTTGCTAGGTCCCATTTCATCATTGTGATCTTTTTATTTATTATTTCTGACCAATATCATTATCATTGTGGCAGGCGGTGCAGTTCAAATAGCTAGAGTGAGTATCTGGGACCTTGTTTGGGATTACGAGGAGAGTTCCAAATGAAAGCTTACTTTCATTCATTTTAGAGTTTAAGTGAATTCCTTGTCCTATGTGGGATTTGAAGTTCAAATAGGAATAGGCCTCTTATTTGCATTGTACTGTGATGTCCATACGCTTAAACCAATTGTACTTTGAAATTGATCAATGACTTAGTATCCTCCAATATCCATTCGTTTATTTACAAAATTGAACTTCTATGAAAGCAACTTCTAATTTGGTTTGTATTAGGAAACAATTCTGACACATCTTATAAATAAGCTCTTTGTGTCCTTTGTTGGGTCTGTTTCTTCTAGCCTTGGGTTTGACTTGGAAGGGCCATTGTGATGGTGACCTCTCATGCGGCAATACTGAATTTGTACCTTGGGAATTTTCAAATAGAAATTGAAACCCATTTTGAAAAACCTTTGTATGTTTTGAATCTTACTTCCAAAGGGCCAATGATTAAACAGCGAGAAACTTGCATTACTTTAAAACATGCTTGAAGCCAACATCTGGTTTTGAGTTCAGATTTGCTACCACTTCTTTTGAAATAAACATTTCTTGTAACTTGAAATGAGACCAAACAAATCTTTCCAATTTAAACTAAATCCCAAATTGAATTTTCATGAGAAATGTCATTGTAAAATATAACCAGATTTTTTTTGAATTTGGAACTCTACTTGTAATATGAGTTTTTGTAACCCAAATTTATGTATTTCCAAGAGTTTTGGAAAGTATAAGTCACAGTTTTTGTAAAAGTTTAATGTAATGTTAAGGACCAAAATTTCCCAACCAAACCGGCTATACCCTTCCAATCTTCAATACCAATGATAACAAATGAACTTAAAGCTTTGTAAGACATACTCAAACCTTCTACTAATGGTCAAGATATCTTGAACATTTTAATTTCCGTTGATCTTCAAACTTACTTGAAGAGAACTTGGCAACTTCAAGGATATAAATATTCTTCTTGAAACAAAGGGCATGAGCCACAAAGTGAAATTGAATTCGATCTTGTAACTTGCGACAACAAAGAATTTGGCTTTGCACTTGGAAATCAACTTTCTACTGCCTTCTAACTTGACCTTATATGGCTAAAGAATATAGCATCACAGAACAAACACATCCATCAGATCTTGAGAAGCTGACAGAGAGGGGGGGAAACATCTTGTAACACGGCATGCTACACAACCAGCGACCAATCTTTAGGGGTCAATTCCAATATCAGTGGGTATAAAGTTCAAGGTTTGTTTGTGAGGGAAAATCCGAGGAAATCTGTGGGCAGGGAGGCTTGGTAGTGGCTTAAGGACCAGAGGATAGAGGCATATAAACTCAAGGAATCCACACACACTTGCAAGAACAGAGAACTCCACAAACACCCACACAACACAGCCTTCAAGTCTTGAATCTTCTACAACAGCACCTGTGTTCATAAATGAAACAAACAAGCAAAACTAGATGAAGCGGTTAGTCATGCACGAATGATTGACCTAAGATGTTATGCAGACAAATCAATGAATCTAAGGGAAAAATTTGGGGTACAACAGATACCTTTCAGTACCATTCCTGAAAGTTTTATCTATTCATTCAGTGCCATTCTTGAATAAGATTTTACGTTTACTTTCAGTGACATTCCTGAAAGTTTTATCTGTCCATTAAGTGCCATTCCTGGATAAGTTTTCTCCTTTGCATTCAATGCCATTCCTGGATGTCTTTCTCACTATCATTCAATGCCATTCTTGAATGTAGTGATTTACCTTTACTTTCAGTGCCATTCCTGAAAGTTTTATCTGTCCATTCAGTGCCATTCCTGAATGAGTTTACCTTTACCTTTCAGTGCCATTCCTGAAGGTCCCTGCTCACTTTATTCAATACCAGTCTTGGATATCGTGAACTCTTGTTACCCAATGCCATTCTTGGATACTTCTGATGTATTTTCCAGAACTTTTCTCACTTCATTCAATGCCATTCTTGGATGTTGTGATTTCTTTTGTCCAATGCCATTCTTGGACACCTTTTCCCCATCCAAGTCCAATACTATTCTTGGATATCTCTGATGTTTAACCTTGCAATCCAATGCCATTCTTGGATGTCCCTAGTGAAGTTTTCAAATGGAATTTGGTTTATATCCAATGCTATTCTTGGATGTCACTACTTGTCTTCCCAGGGTCTTGTCCCTCTCTTTCCAACCATTGATGGATACTTCTTGTCACCGTGACAGATCTCCAGAAATAGCTTGTGTTCCCCGACGTGTCTTTTCGCGTCTTCTCTCTTAATTTACCGTTCCCTTTGTTTCAGTTTCCTCGCAGTCTGTTTCATCCTTTGCATTCATATCATCTTGTGGCATCTTAGGGCTTAAAAATGTCGCTTTTTGTATTTAAGTATCTTCATATCTCCCGATAGAAGAGACTTAAATAGGGGCAGTTGTAAGACCCTAATTTTTGACCCCTAAGATTCCACCTATCATTCGCATCTCATTTTTTGCATCCCTACCACAAACAAGATCACACATTGATTCCCTCGTCCCCCTCATCTTTGGGTTTATGCCTTGCAGGGTTCACTGATCATCTGTGTGTTTTCTTATTCACTTTATTGCTTTATTTGTTTAAATTTTACTAACCTTAACCAAAATCCAAAAATATTTTTGTTTTCTTTCACTAACATTTTCAGGGGAAGAACAGGTCAAAAATGCCAAAATAACAGTCCCACAGCTCGATTGAATTTCACCTGACAAAGTCAAAGTTGATCTGCAAACAATTCAAAATTCATCTGATCAAGAGTTTCCAAGATTTAATTGATTATTATTCAAGGAATTCCAAGGTTCATGTGTTTATTTCCATGCCTTCTTTGATGAGCAAAAGAATCGAGCCGAACCACAGCAGTGCATTCAAAAAAGGATTTTTTTTTTCAAAATTTGCACTAAGTAACCGGTTAGCAGATATGCTGTAACCGTTTACCATCGTGAAATTTTGAAAAATGGCAGCAAATTCAAATTTCAGCATTTGGCACCAATTTTGATCACATTTTGGAATATTCCATACCATCTCATTTTAATTCCCTACATCACTTTGATCATTTCCTACCATACACCTCCACTAATCACCACTCTTTTGATAATTCCCTCCAAATTTGAATTCCAATCCTGATTTTCAAATTCCAAGCCTAATTCCAAACCACCAAATTCCCAAACCTAAACTCTTTAAATAAAGGCTTCATTTCACTCATTTCACAAGCTTTGGAGAGCCAAATTCACTTTGCTAAAATTTCATTGAAGCTTTTGATAGCCAAAAAAATCTCTTGCAATTTCTCTCCTCAACCACAAAATTCACCAAAGCTCACATTTCTTTCTTTGAAAGTTAACAAGAATTCACATTGAATCTTGTTCAACTTTGAGCTAAACCTTCATCCATTCTTGTTTTTGTTCATCAATTACAGTAGATCAAGGCTTTGGAGTGTAGATCTTGAAGCAATTTGAAGGAATTTTCAGATTTGGAGTGGTAATTCATCTTTCACCATTGTTGAAGCTTCATCTTCATCTTCCATAATGTAGATCTTTGGAGATCCTTGTTACTTGATCCTTTGGATCTTGTAATTGTGTTTAATTGCTGGTTTTGGCTGTTATTTTACTTTAAATTTCGTGCAATTTTAGTTCCATGATCATAAGGTGTTTGTAAAAAGTTTTGGAAATGGATCATGCTGAATTTTGCACATTTTTCTGCATTCTGGTGTTGTGTAACCGGTTAGCAGTTATGTTGTAACCAGTTACACTGTGTAAATTTTGAAAAATTGCACTTATTTTGAACTAAGTAACCGGTTAGCAGTTATGCTGTAACCGGTTACTTCGAAACAGAATGCATTTTTTGGCTTGTTTTTGGGGCTGTTTTGGTTCCTTTTCCATTTTCTTCCCTCTCCTTTTGTTCTTAGCCTTAGATCACATAATTATGTGGTTTAATTTGGCCTTCTCTTCACTATTCCTCTTTTCTTTTGATCGATGAAAGTCTAAAAGATCTTGGAATTCTTTTGTTGAATTTCGATCGAGACGAGATCGTTACCATTTTTCTTTCCGTGCGGTATTGCTTTCGGATGACGATTTACATATCGTTCATCTAGCATGAATTAGCACAAAGAGCTATTGACCGGCCTCATTGTAGGGTAATTACTCCGTAAATTACTCGGCGATTGCTTAACATAGCACAATATTTGTCCCGCATCGGAAAACTATCAAGAATAGTTGATTATTTGTCTTTTGGTTCAAAACTTATGAAACTTGTTGTTAGGAGGCTTTGGTCTTATCAATCCTTTAATGAGTTCTCATTAACCTTGGCCTAAGTGCAATTATTCAATTATTATTGATCACTTACTTTAACTATTAATCACTAACTTACTAACAATACTATTGTACTAATCATTTACAATTCCTTCTCGCTCCTTATCTCTTTTACTTTTATTTCTTCATTTTTATCATTTCATATCATGTTTATGCTTATGCCTTTTTTTTCACTTTGTCCACTTGGACCAAAAACATTAATAAAGGCTAAAACCTCTTAAAAACTTGTGCTTCTAATCTTGGACTATGGTTACTATCTTTTGCAATGGACATGGAGTTTTGCACCTAGACCTTGGACTTCAATGCTATTCTTGAATCCTTGAACTTAGACCTCGGACATCCAATGCAATTCTTGGAACCTTGGACTTAGAATTAGGACCTTCCTCCCTTTGCTTTGGAATTATGGTTCGAAGACTTGGAAGCTTACTTTTGTGGTTAGATGTTTCTTATCCTTAGCTTTTACTTTATGCTTTAGGATAGTCACTTCTTCTCCACCCATTCTACAATTTTCAAAACTCTCTCCCTTTTTCAAAACATTCTTGTTTTCAAACTTTCACCTCTTTCATAATCAAACCTTGACTTTGTCAAGTGACTTTACTCTTTTCCTTTCATTTCTTAACAAATGCTAAACTACATAAGCATATTGTCACCTTTTTCAAAAGACCTTAAAAAACATCAAACTCATCACTCTCTTTTTGTGCCCTCGTGCACTTTTCCCTTTAACTTTTTTTCATAAGTTTAGACGTGATTCATTTCTTTAAGCGGAATAATTCGCTTGGAAATGACGACTTGTCTTTACATTTAAAACCAACCAAAACAAACAAATTTCATTCTTTGTACCATGAACTACGGGGTTTTGATCCTACATTGTACATCGTGGGTACGTAGGCATGAGGCGACAAGTCTCTCCAAACACAAAAATCATAAAAACAATTTCTCTTCTCATCTCCTCAATCACTTTTCAAGCAAACTTTTTCAGACCAAAAGCGGTAGATATTTCAAATGGCTCCTATAGAGTACTATAGACGTTTTGGGTGCTAACACCTTCCCATTGCGTAACCAACCCCCTTACCTGGTTTCTCTTCACTTGTTCTTGTTGTAGAGCTTGTGTAGGTTTTGTTCGCTCTTTTTCCTTTCCTTTTTGGATAAAATAAAAGTGCGGTGGCGACTCTTGCTTTTCGAGTTAAGTTAATCAATAGCTTACACTCACGATTTTGCCACTACACTTTCCAATACTTGTAGATTTAAAAAAAGCATCCAATATTATTTTCTTTGCCTCATATGTTCATCTTCTCTTGTTTGATACTTGGAGAATCTCCATATATAAGTTTAAGAGCATCCCACATTTCCTTGGTGATTTTGCAAAGATGAACATAGTGAAAAACATAGATCTTTTGGATTTGAAAATTATTTCAAATTTTCTATTTCCCTCTTTGGTCCAAATAAAATTGGGTTTGTCTACTATTTCACCATTCAATTGATGAGTAGGGACAAACTGACCTTTTGACCATAGTTTCCTTTAACTCATAATTTATGTTTAGAGGAGAAATTTTAAACCTAACTTGCAAACATAAAAAATCTTGCTATCTTTCAAAAAGTGGTGGTGTTAAAAAAATATCTTGTCGGGAGTCATCTTCCTCCACGATTAGTCCTTAAATAAGAGCTAGAATTTGATGCCACATGTTGAACTTGAGACTTCACACACAAGAGGGGGTGAGTTGTATGTTTTGAAAAAATATGATTTAAAAAAAACTTTGGGAAATAAAACAGAGTTAAAATGCTTTTTGAAAACTTTGATATGAAGAGGAGAGAATAAATTGCGGAAATAAAAGGAGTTAAGGGAATAGGAGGAAACACCAAGAGTTATACATGTTTAGTAAAAAAGATTTAGTCATGTTCCCAAGAATTGATCTTGAGAGTTTCAAATAATATGTTGAGAGCTTTTAGTAGGAAATTCTCACAAACCCCTTTATACAAGGAATGGTGTGTGTGTGTGTGTGTGTGTGTGTGTGTGTGTGCGCGCGCGCGTGTGCATATGTGTGCTTGTGCGTACATGCGTGTGTGTGCTTGTGCGTGTACGTGTGTGTGTGTGTTTATATTTGTGTTTGTGTATATTATGTTCACAATGTGTATATGTAAAAAGATGATATTAATTATATATTATAACGTAAAAGTGTGAAAATGACTTTATTTTATAGGTTTGCACTATAGTTGAAGGATTAAGACGCCAATTTTCACTCGGCTATAGTGGGCTAGACACTCGTTGTATTCGCCCACGTCTATGAGATGGATTATTCAAAGAGGTTGTATAAGTTTTTAATTTATATATACTGTGTAGCAGCGGAATCAGGATTGGAATTATAAGTAATTTAGTGAGATAGAGTAGAGAAAAGACAGAGCATATATAAAACTTTGTTATTTAAAAGTTGTGTTCATACAAAGGAAAAAAAAATCCCTTTATATAGGGATGCAAAGAGTTACTATTTAAGCCGGTAAAAGCTACCTAAGATAGCTGGTTATACAAACAAAGATGAATTATTAATGTCGGGTACACAGTGGGCCCCATCGACACAATAATAATTCATAAGCAGACAAAATAATAAAGTAAAAGCATATATTATTGCTCCTTTTGGGCCCAATGGTGGCAGACAAGATAAGATTCCTTCTTATCTCTGCATTATTGCTTTGGTTAACATTATTGTAGTTGCTTGGCTTTGGCCTTTTCTTTAGCCTTCTGGGCCATAGATTGAATCATAGCATCCCAGAAAACTTCTGTAGTGGGGTCTTCAGCTTGGGATTCTCCCGCTAAACAATCAAAGTTGTTGGAATCCTCCATTGATCCCATGGAAGAGCTGGTCTTCATAGATTTTGTATCTTCTTTTGATACTTGGGTTTGAAAAGTATGGAAAAATTGAGTCTTCATATGATCCAAGACTCTAACCATAATATTTTCCTCTGATTCATTAGGATACTTCCTTTGGAAGAAGTTCTTCAAATTTGCCATGGACATTTGCTGGGAACTTTGTTCTTTAATATTACTTTGTTTGTCTTCAATAATGGAATTCTGAATGAGATTTATTATCTTCTGGATGTCTTCAGAACTCATTTTTGTCCACCACTTATAGAAGAAATTTCTTTCTAAAATAGGGATATTGAACTTGTCTTGTGATATGGTGATCGTCCACCTCCATATCCAAGGAATTTGAAATTTGGTAAAGAATAGAAATGGACATTGTCCAGTTATTAATTTTTCAGATATAATATTTAAAACTAGTGGACTATTGTCACACCAAGAATTATAAAGATCAAGAATTTCTTTGGGTAATATTTCTAAAGATGGGCCAAATTTTATCCACCAACTGTAAAACCAATTTGGAATGGGCTTATTAAGCACATCTGGGTTAACTGAAAAGAACCAAGAATGTTTATTCTTAGGGTTCTGATAATAAAAGGCTTGAGTAAAAGCTTGGATATAATCCCAATAATTAAAGTAAATGTACTTCCCTTCAGCAATTTTGATTGCCTTTTCTCCATTTGGATTGAGCCCCCATTCTCTGGGTAACAATATTTTGTTAATGTGGCATTTACTAAAGTTTATAAAACTTTCTGGATTATTATTTTGATAATGGTGCGTAAAGGTTACCGATTCGGTAACTGATAGCAAAATCTCCAAATGAGGTCTTGATTTACCATGGAGACCTGGATATCCTGTTGATTCGAGGTATCTTGTCTTAATAGACCATCCATCATTTGGATTAATCTTTAAATCTTCATCATCAATATACATGATCTTTTTAGTAACTGGATTTTCAAAATAATCCATTTGTTCTTGAGGTGGGTTATTAACCGCAATTTCTTTGTATGAAGAAATTTTATTGGAAGATGAGGAAGGAATATCTTCCTTTTTTGATGCAGGTAATTGCTGCATAGTTCTACCTTTGTAGACTGTAGTCCAATCCCCTATTATAGGAATATTTATTTTTGACCGGGGTAACATATTGTTACTCCCTCTTCCACCTCATCCATAGCCTCGGCCTCTTCCCCTATAAGGGGTGGTCATTTCCCTGCAAAAATTCACGGGTGATATAATCAGCAAGTGAATTATTTTCACCTTTAATGTGTTGGATGTCAAACTCAAACATGGATAATTGAGATTGCCAACTGGCAAAGATTTGTTTGGAAACAAGGTTTTTAACATCCTTTTCAATAATTGATTTAGCAGAGTTGTAATCAATTTTTAATAAAAAAAATTTATTAAGAAGATCCTCTTGAAATTTTGAAATGCATTTTATGATTGAAAGCATCTCTTTCTTAATAGTCGAATATTTCGACTGCGTAGGATTCCATTTTCCAACAGTGAATCTGACCAAAACTTCTTTTGATGTTTCAGGTATAACCTGTTTGAGAATACCTCCATATCCTAAGTCAGAAGCATCAATTTCAACAATTTTAAAATACTTAGGGTTAGCAAGGGATAAGAAAGGCAAACATTTAACCTTATTTTTGATCCTTTGGTCAATTTCATGACCTAAAAATCTAATTTTTGTTTGGAAAAGTTTCATTTTTGGAGCAGATATAACTAAACCATTATGTTTGATTAAAGTTTTAAAAAAAAACTAAATGTTTAATATGTTGATCTATAGTTTTAGAAAATACTAAAACATCATCAATATAAACAATTATAAATTCAGTATATGGATTAAATATATCATTCATAATATTCTGAAATTCAGAAGGGGCATTTTTAAGACCAAAAGGGAGGACATTCCATTCGTAATGTCCAAAGGGCACAGTGAAGGCCGTCTTGTATTTATGAGATTCATTAATTTGGATATGCCAATATCCTAATTTCATATCAAATTTAGAAAAAAATAAAGCTTGGTTTAATCTATCTAATAAATTCTTTTTATTAGTGAAGATGGTTGGACACTCAAAGATAACACAGAGTCGCTACCGAACTTTATTTAGTCCCAAAGGACAGGGAAAATATCGATAAAACCCAAGGGGAAGAGAAACGGGAACGGGGGTCGGTTATGCGAAAGGAAGGTACTAGCACCTAACGCATCCGTCGTACTCGACGGGAACCATTTCGCTTGCTTCTAGGCTTGGATGGGTTATCTATCTAAAGGCTTCTAACTAAAAGAAGAGGAGAGAGAGAGAGAAGAAAAAGAGAAAGGAGGAAAGAAAGAAAGAAGAGTGCTCGCGGAGGATTGGGGCCCTCGTGCCTACGTACCCTCATAGTGCAATGAGGAAATCAGAGTGTCGTAGTTCAAAGGAACCAGGGGACATAAAAGAATGGACGAAGGTGGAAGTGTGCTCGCCAAGATCATCGCGATCTCGTGCCTACGTATCATACATTCGAAAGAATGCAGAATCAGAGCTTCCGTAGTTCGGGGAACTAAGACGGAAAAAGAGAAAAGGAAAGTGGTGTCAGAAACCAAGAGCAAAAGAGTAGAGACAAAATCCGCTGGGGATTCAAAGAAATGGTGTCAAAACCAAGAAAGGAGTGCAAAGGAAAAGATAATTGTATTGAGGATAAAGTGCAAGAGTGGTGTCGAAACCAAGAAGAAAGAGCAAAAGCAATGGTGTCAAAACCAAGAGAGAAGGATCAAGAGCGTTGGTGTTAAAACCAAGAGAGAAAGATCGATAGAAAGAGCATGGAAAAACTCCGCTGGGATAGCAAAAAGCGAAATGCTAGAGATTGACTCTGTGGGGGAAAAAATAGGTATCAACGTGCTAAGGAAAAACGGAGTGATCTGATGAGCAGTGTTTAACCGGGGAATGGGTGTAGGACCGAGCGAAGGTCGTGACCCAAAGAACGGGTGTGGGACCAAGCGAAGGTCGTGACCCAAAGAACGGGTGTGGGACCAACTGAAGGTCGTGACCCAAAGGACGGGTGTAGGACCGAGCGAAGGTCGTGACCCAAAGGACGGGTGTAGGACCGAGCGAAGGTCGTAACCCAAAAGACGGGCGTAGGACCCAGCGAAGGTCGTGACCCAAAGGATGGGTGTAGGACCGAGCGAAGGTCGTGACCCAAAGGAGTTCGGTACCCTGACTGAACAAACAGTACCTGACCGAAGAAAAGGGTATTTGAACCAAAAAGAAGGTTACTAACCCAAGTGTTATACCCCAAATTTTACCCTCCGTTTCGTTTGATCATTTCACATCATTTTAAGTCGGCCATTTTTGTCTTTTTGACAAATGTCTTGTTGATCTTTAGTCATGCTTTTCTTTTTATTCCACGTCATTCTTGATTTATTTATTTCTATATTTGCTTAAATATTTATTTTTGAATTATTTAGAATCAATCTAGTTTATTTTTGAATTTAGTTTTGTTCATATCTTTTTAATTTATTTTAATTTTTTAATTTAGTTTTTCATTTATCTTAAGTTTAGTAATTAGGTTAATTTTAATTCAATTTACTTTAATTCGATTAGATTAATTTTGTTAATTTAACTTAGTTTAATTTGGTTTTAATTTTAATTTTAATTGTAATTTAGGTTTAGTTTTTAATTAGTTTCATTTAATTATTTTCTTTTGTCTAAAAAAAAATCATAAAAATATTTATACAGTACTTAGAGTCTTTTTATTTATGATGTAATACAAAACAAAAAAATGAAAAAGTCCCTACGCTATCCCCACCACTATAATCCAAAATCAGAAAAAGCCATTGACCAATTCCACACATCAAAGCCATTCGTACCAGCACTTCCATTACAAAATTTTCACTATAACAACATCCTGCCCTTCTGCAACAACAACAGCTCCTGTGCTACAAAACAACCCTGCTCATCTCAAGATAACTTGTGTACCATACTGTCTTGCACTGCACTTTGCCTCAATCCATATTTTCACCAAAAGCTCCCTGCGCATCATGCTGCCCCCACAACCCATGACTTTATGCTAGCATGCTCCTTACCTTATGCCTGATACACTCTGCATTTCCCACACCATCCTGCTATAATCACAACAAAACAAAAAACCTTTGACTAAAAAAACCAAGGTGAACCCTGCGCATAAGCTCTGCTTATTCTGCCATCAAGCAACAACAACAACTCATTGACACAACTAGACAAATTTAATTTCCTGATACAAAATTGTTTGATTTAAGGAGAAGAGGAGAGCTCACTCTATGGAAAGGATCCTTTCACCTTCACCCCACCCTCATCACACCTTGCTCAAACCAAAATCGTAAACCGTAAACATAACTTCAAACTTCAATTCAACTTTCAGAACAACATCTCAGCGGCCTCACCACACTTCCTCTTTTAGTGGTTTTCTTTTCAACAATAGTAGCACGCAACCATCATACCAAAACATATCCACAACCTCCATTGTTACACCCTTCAGTAACCACGCCAATCTCCTTCAATCACCAACACAACCACATTTCATTAGAACACTGAGCTCACCACCATCGCACCCTCCATCATAGACAAACTTGCACGCAACTTCTCCTTCACCTCCGCCAACACACAAACTGAAACACAACCATCATCCTCCATCAAACTCAACAAAACAGCTCGCCCTCAATCCGCCTTTTCTCGTATCATTCCCTTCATCATCTCCAACGACTCATAAACCTCACTTTTCGTCACGCTGTTAAACCTTCGACCAAACCTTCTCGTCTACCACCACAACCTTTAAACCACTCAAAACCCATTCTCAGATCATCACATAACCAGAAAGAGAAGAAGAGTGAACAAAATCAGAATCACCCACAAAGCGGAGCAACGAAACGAACGAGACGAAGGAGAGAATCAAGCTGAAACCTCACTCGTAAAGTATTCACTCAAAAGAAGAGGAAGTTGCATACTCAGAAGCAAAAAGGAACAAAGTACCTTGGTGTTAATACATACATTCATTTGCTGGTATAATCTTCTTCTCCTTCGCCAATAATCCTTTTTTTGTTTATCTTTGTTGTCTACGGTTCGTAGCGTTGAATTTCAATTCGTTTCAGAGAGAAATCCCATGAAAAAAATTGCGATCGAAAGACAAATAGAGCGAGACGAGAGAAAAGAGGGATAGATGAGGTATCATACTTTCTGATTCCCACGGCTGTCTTTTTACCTTAGGGTTCTTTTTCTCTCAATCATCTCATAAGCTTGGCTGAAACAGATAGTCCCAATAACCCGACCCCTCATTCTCCGACCCGGCCTGGATCCAGCGCCCACTGTGGGCTTCCCCTGTCTTTGTTTTCTGGCCCATCATATTACTGATCAATTTAGTTTTAATCTTAGTTTATTTTCATATTAGTTTAGGTTCCTTTTATTAATTAGTTAATTAGAAATTAATATTTATTTAGATTTAATCTTTTAGTTAATTAATTTATTAGAAATTAGTCTTTATTAGATTTAATCAGTTAGTTAGAATTAGAATTCAGTTAGTTGATTAGATTTTTATTAAAGTTAGAATTAAAATTAGATTAGGTTAGTTAACCCTTTTTTTTTATATTAGGAATTAGTTTAATTATTAATCCTTTTAGAACTATTTCAATTTAGTTTTTATTTAGAACTATAACTATTTTTTTTTAGAATTAATGATTTGGCTTTTTATTTTAATTAGCTAATTTTTAGAGTTTAGTTGATTAGTTTTTTTAGAATTAGCTTCTTAGACTTCAACCTCTTTAGATTTTGGTTTATTTAGATTCTAATTAATTCTTAATTTTAATCTTGATTACCCTCATTTTCATTTTAGCTAATTCCTGGTTACACTTGATGTACATATTGTTGTTTATCATATACTTGACCTGAGGCTTCTCCTCCTTATCCCTCTGTGCCTTACACTTTCTTCCAAAGGAAAGTCTCTCTATTGACCGCAAAGTCATAGATAGCTCATTACCCTTTTAACCTAGCCTTAGGTTTGGAGTCCCGCACTCCACGTAGGTGTCTTGCTATCAGACCCTACTTTCCCGTGGACACTTCTTCCCCGTTTTACCTAGCTTTAGGTTTGGATTCGTCGCACTCCACGTAGGTGTCTTGCTGTCAGGCCCTACTTTCTCTTGGAACCCTGACCACAATCAAGAGTTCTCACCCCCATTACGGGGAACTACGGACGCTCTGATTTCTCAAGTTCATCTTGAGAATACGTAGGCATAGGATTGCGAGATCTTAGCGAGCCACCTTTTTCTTTACCTATTTTTACCTTTACATCCAATGCCTTCTTGGATTCCACCTTTTCTTTCTCACCCTTTTACCCCGTAGTGAGGGGAACTACGATTGCTCTGATTCCATTCCCGTCAGGATACGTAGGCACGAGATGCGAAGTCTTGGCGAGCATACTTAGTGTATATACCCCTAGGTGTTTCTTTACCTTAGGACATTTCCCTTAACAAGCAAACTTTAGCATAACACAAATACTAACAAGAGGTTCATGTAGAGTACTACAGATACTTAGGGTGCTAATACCTTCCCTTAGTATAACCAACCCCCGAACCTAGATTCTCTTTTTAGGGTTTTCGTTCTTTACCCTTTCCTTTGGATAAATCAAAGCTCGGTGGTGAATTTCATATTTTGTGATGCAAGTTAATTAATAGCTTGATATTCGATTCTCACCGCAACAGAAATGGCGACTTCACTGGGGATACCTCCCCTAAGAGGGTTAAGCTTATCTTGTTTGTCTTTGTGTTATTTACATGTTTGCTTGCTTGTATATCTGTACATATTTATATATCTGTATATACCTGTTGTGCTTGGGCTTTTTCTGTGTGCAGGGTTGTTACTTTGAGTGGTGAGATAAGTCCTATACCCGGACTTGAGTGCACTTATTATAGGACGATGGTATATTCAAGGAGGCTTTGAGGGAGTTTATTCCTGAAAAAGTTGACTTGAGACACCATCACTCAGTTTAGGCCCTCTTGAGAGTTTAGTCATGTTGAGCGAGTCTATTCGTGAAAACGTGCTACTCTCAACGTATGTGCCATCGATACTGAAAACCGTAGTTACCTTTAACCCCCACTTGGCCTTTTTAGGATGTAGTGCGGTGACCATGAGGGAGTCTATTTCTGAAATGGTTGTCACGTGATACTACACTCAGACGAGATTCTCTTGAGAATTTTATTGATTACCGAGTCATTCGGGAAGTCGATAAAATCTGAAAGATGGGTTGTTGACTCTGGGAACTTCTTAGAACCCTATTTTTACAGATACAAGAACCCTAGTACACACCATTGGATTGGTTCTTTACCCAGACTCCATGCTGTGATCTCGAACCCTTGATCCTGTTGCGTGATTTGCATCCTGTTTGCATTGCATTGCATATCTTGCATCTTTGCATGATTCATTGCATGTGTCTGTTTGTCCAGTTACTCATCTCCAGCTGTCTCTATATTCCAGAGTTTGTCTGTGAGTCGTCAAGCTGATTCCTCGACACTGATACATGACTAGAGCTAACATCAGATGCAGAATGTCAAGAACAACCCTCTGCCAGGGCAAGTGAAGCTTCAGTCGACTTCAGCTCAGCTACTTCTTAAAGACAGGACAACTCATTTTTGTTTTTGATTTGTCACTAGACCTTGTTTCTTGTTGTTTGCATTTTTCTTATTTTGTAATAGCTATTTGCTTTCAACTATGTTTGTACTTTCGCAATTAATGAAATAAGCATTTACAACTTTTTTATTCAATTCGTTTGTGTTTGCTATTTACTTCTTAATGCTTTCTCTTTCAAGAAAAATAAAAAAAAAATTCTCTTGTCCACTTTCTTATTGATTGTGCAAAGATTGGAGGGAGGATGATGAAAACGCCATACCCAAATTGTTGTTAGTATGCTTTCAAATCAAAACTTTGCTGACGATGTAAGGCATTGTTTCGATCCCTAAACACTGGAGACATAAGGAAGATAACCCCTCGTCAACCCCTTTGAGCCTTGAAGTAGGAGTTTTTTTCTTTACAAATAAAAACCCACAATCATAACCTGGGGCAGGGTAGTTCTCAGTTAACTTGGTTGTGCATTCATGCAAGACGCCTTTCAACAAAAGTTTGCATTTACAGTTTTCCTTCTCACACAGCAAGCAAGTGTCGAAGATGTCTTTCAAGTTCAAACGCCAATGATGGTTCACCGTAATCATTAATCCAGACATTCACAAGCTTTCAACTCTTCCAAATTAAATGTAGTACAAGCTATTCACAAAGTGATAAATGAAGAAAGATCGTCAAGAAATCCTTACCCAAAGAATGAGCCGAGTCCATTTCGAGGCAAAATCTAAGGAAGGTAGGAAGCTCAAGACCTTACTTTATACAAAAAAAAAAAAAAAAAAAAAGAACGGGCTTGTATGACAACCAAAAGTTGTAAGGAAGCAGTGATCGCCATCTCAAGTCCATTGAATTATGAACCATCATCGCTATCATCAGTGCAATTCCTAACTCATGGGAATTTGAGTGCATAGTTTGAGTTAACTGAGCGTAGGACTGGAGTTCATCACGTAGATTGGGTGGGTCACAAATAAACTTTGAGCCTTTATCCTTTGTTTCTTAAACCATGAACCAGGCCACGTTATAACCCTCAAAAGACCTAACTGAAGTAAGGTTATTTTGAAAGCATACTACAGCAAGGTTGCGTAAACTGACTCCAAAAGATCTTTGCAGATCATCTATTTTGGGCATTACACCCTTTGGTTAAACTTTTCACTTTAATGTCTTGAACCACCGTGTTCTGACCAGTATCCCATATACTTTGCACCTCTTTCAAAATGATTTTGATTTCAAAAGTTGCATGAACTTTGCATTTACCATGTTTGTACAAGTACTTTTGTTTGCAAACTAGCTTTCTTCTTAAGGAATTTTCAAACATTTGAGAAACTTGGTCAGTGATCCTATCAGGGGCAAGTTCCTTCCATATCCTGTTGAGAATCAGTTCAAGATTTGTGGTTTAATGGCGACTTCTCAGATTTGGTTTATCCAGAAAACCTTTCAAGACTCATACTGTGGCAAGCCTTCCCGGTGTACAGTAAAACAATCATCTATCAAGACTCAGACCGGGGCAAGCTTTCCAAGAGCACCGTGAAACAGTCATTTCAGAACCGATCAAGCTGAAGCAATGATCAGTTTATCTACAATAGTCAGCTAATATGGGCCAGTTTACTTGAAGAATCCCCAAGCAACGCTTTATCCTTCCTACAAGGATCATCAATTTGGATACAGTTTACAAGTGTGACAGAGATGTGTTCAGCAATAGCATCTCTAGTTCCCAAGCAGAATGGCAGTGATCTCCGTGTTGAGGAATCAGTTTTCCAGTCTTGTCTTCCCAAAGAGTTGAGTTGTGTCGTCAGCATTTGCATCTACAATTGATCATATATCATCGGCATAATTTATACCATATGCATATCATGAGTGTTTCATCCTCATTTTCATTTCTCCCGAGGTTGTGTCGTTATCCACGTCTTACCTTGTGGTCAAAATCCAACTCACGTGGCACCTACCAAACAGATATTGTCGTGTCTATCTGACGTTCTTCCAGATATGACCTTTCTTATCCGATTGTTTTTCTGGATATGTTTGTTCCTCTTTTGTATCCAATGCCATTCTCGGATGTCGTTTATTTGTCTCTCTGATGTTTTTCCAGATTGAGTCTTTTGTTCTAATTTTTTTCTAGAACCTATCTGATGTTTTTCCAGATAGTCCTTTGTAATTCTGATGCTTTTCCAGAATTTCATTGCTTTTACCATCTGATGCTTTTCCGGATGTGTCTCTCTTTCTGATATTTTTTCAGATTGAGTCTTTTGTTCTGATGTTCTTCCAGAACTTATCTGATGTTTTTCCAGATATTTCGCTTTGTTATTCTGACGCTTTTCCGGAATGACATTGCTTTAACCATCTGATGCTTTTCCGGATGTGTCTCTCTTTCTGATGTTTTTTCAGATTGAGTCTTTTGTTCTGATGTTCTTCCAGAACTTGCTTTGTTATTCTGACGCTTTTCCGGAATGACATTGCTTTAACCATCTGATGCTTTTCCGGATGTGTCTCTCTTTCTGATGTTTTTTCAGATTGATTCTTTTGTTCTGATGTTCTTCCAGAACTTTTCTGATGTTTTTCTAGATATTTCACATTGTTATTCTGACGCTTTTCTGGAATGACATTGCTTTAACCATCTGATGCTTTTCCGGATGTGTCTCTCTTTCTGATGTTTTTTTAGATTGAGTTTTTTGTTCTGATGTTCTTCCAGAACCTATCTGATGTTTTCCAGATAGTCTTTTGTTATTCTGATGCTTTTCCGGAATGACATTGCTTTTACAATCTGATGCTTTTTCGGATGTGTCTCTCTTTCTGATATTTTTTCAGATTGAGTATTTGTTCTGATGTTCTTCCAGAACTTATCTGATGTTTTTCCAGATGATCACTTTGTTTATTCTGATGCTTTTCCGGAACGACATTGCTTTTTACCATCTGATACTTTTCTGGATGTGTCTCTCTTTCTGATGTTTTTCCATATTGATTCTTTTGTTCTGATGTTTTTCCAGAACCTCTATGATGTTTTTCCAGATATTCGCTTTATTTATTCTGATGCTTTTCCGAAATGACATTGCTTTCACCATCTGATGCTCTTCCAGATGTGTCTTTCTCTTTCTGATGTTCTTCCAGATTGAGTCTTTTGCTCCTGATGTTTTTCCAGAGTCTATTCAACGTTATTTTGAATACCTCTGATTTTCTCTTGTCTCGTGTATTTCCCAGTTTTTTTCCCTCACCTCATTCAATGATCTTCTGAATGTTGTGACTCTTTTCCATCCAGTTTCCATTCGTGATGACTTTTGATTCCCCAGTGGAGACCGTTTTCCCGGTTACTTCCATTTGAGGATCTTGTGTTATCTTTTCTTTCTAAAGTGTCAGCCGATCACGCTTGAATCAGTTGTCTCATAACTTTAGATTTTCCCCAGTTGTTTCGGTTTCCCCAGTGATGTTGTCTTCCCCAGTGAGTGATTGCTCATTGGGTGGACTTTGTCCCTGTCTGCTTTCATTTTTGTCTGCATTTTGCATTTACCATTCCATCATTTTCATCATATTAGAGTTTATAGCATGTCAGCATTTTGGTTTGTTTCCTTTGTCCATAGCATCACATGTCAGTGCATCTGAGGGCAAAATTTTCGGTTATCTATATTTAAATATCTTCCACCATGATTTCACGAGAACTATCACTCATGTCATCTGGTGGAGATATTTAAATAGGGGCAACTGTTATACCCCAAATATTACCCTCCGTTTTGTTTGATCATTTCACATCATTTTAAGTCGGCCATTTTTGTCTTTTTGACAAATGTCTCGTTGATCTTTAGTCATGCTTTTCTTTTTATTCCACGTCATTCTTGATTTATTTATTTCTATATTTGCTTAAATATTTATTTTTGAATTATTTAGAATCAATCTAGTTTATATTTTAATTTAGTTTAGTTCATATCTTTTTAATTTATTTTAATTTTTTAATTTAGTTTTTCATTTATCTTAAGTTTAGTAATTAGGTTAATTTTAATTCAATTTACTTTAATTCGATTAGATTAATTTTGTTAATTTAACTTAGTTTAAATTAGTTTTAATTTTAATTTTTAATTTTAATTTTAATTGTAATTTAGGTTTAGTTTTTAATTAGTTTCATTTAATTATTTTCTTTTGTCTAAAAAAAATCATAAAAATACTTATACAGTACTTAGAGTCTTTTTATTTATGATGTAATACAAAACAAAAAAATGAAAAAGTCCCTACGCTATCCCCACCACTACAATCCAAAATCAGAAAAAGCCATTGACCAATTCCACACATCAAAGCCATTCGTACCAGCACTTCCATTACAAAATTTTCACTAAAAGAGCATCCTGCCCTTCTGCAACAACAACAGCTCTTGTGCTACAAAACAACCCTGCTCATCTCAAGATAACCTGTGTATCATACTATCTTGCACTGCACTTTGCCTCAACCCAGATTTTCACCAAAAGCTCCCTGCGCATCATGCTGCCCCCACAACCCATGACTTTATGCTAGCCTGCTCCTTACCTTATGCCTGATACACTCTGCATTTCCCACACCATCCTGCTACAATCACAACAAAACAAAAAACCTTTGACTAACAAAACCAAGGTGAACCCTGCGCATAAGCTCTGCTTATTCTGCCATCAAGCAACAGCAGCAACTCATTGACACAACCAGACAAATTTAATTTTCTGATACAAAATTGTTTGATTTAAGGAGAAGAGGAGAGCTCACTCTACGGACAGGATCCTTTCACCTTCACCCCACCCTCATCACACCTTGCTCAAACCAAAATCGCAAACCGTAAACATAACTTCAAACTTCAATTCAACTTTCAGAACAACATCTTAGCGGCCTCACCACACTTCCTCTTTTAGTGGTTTTCTTTTCAACAATAGTAGCACGCAACCATCATACCAAAACATATCCACAACCTCCATTGTTACACCCTTCAGTAACCACGCCAATCTCCTTCAATCACCAACACAACCACATTTCATTAGAACACAGAACTCACCACCATCGCACCCTCCATCATAGACTAACTTGCACGCAACTTCTCCTTCACCTCCGCCAACACACAAACTGAAACACAACCATCATCCTCCATCAAACTCAACAAAATAGCTCGCCCTCAATCCGCCTTTTCTCGTATCATTCCCTTCATCATCTCCAGCGACTCATAAACCTCACTTTTCGTCACGCTGTTAAACCTTCGACCAAACCTTCTCGTCTACCACCACAACCTTTAAACCACTCAAAACCCATTCTCAGATCATCACATAACCAGAAAGAGAAGAAGAGTGAACAAAATCAGAATCACCCACAAAGCGGAGCAACGAAACGAACGAGACGAAGGAGAGAATCAAGCTGAAACCTCACTCGTAAAGTATTCACTCAAAAGAAGAGGAAGTTGCATACTCAGAAGCAAAAAGGAACAAAGTACCTTGGTGTTAATACATACATTCATTTGCTGGTATAATATGCTTCTCCTTCGCCAATAATCCTTGTTTTGTTTATCTTTGTTGTCTACGGTTCGTAGCGTTGAATTTCAATTCGTTTCAGAGAAAAATCCCATGAAAAAAATCGCGATCGAAAGACAGATAGAGCGAGATGAGAGAAAAGAGGGATAGATGAGGTATCATACTTTCTGATTCACACGGCTGTCTTTTTACCTTAGGGTTCTTTTTCTCTCAATCATCTCATAAGCTTGGCTGAAACGGATAGTCCCAATAACCCGACCCCTCATTCTCCGACCCGGCCTGGATCCAGCGCCCACTATGGGTTTCCCCTGTCTTTGTTTTCTGGCCCATCATATTACTGATCAATTTAGTTTTAATCTTAGTTTATTTTCATATTAGTTTAGGTTCCTTTTATTAATTAGTTAATTAGAAATTAATATTTATTTAGATTTAATCTTTTAGTTAATTAATTTATTAGAAATTAGTCTTTATTAGATTTAATCAGTTAGTTAGAATTAGAATTCAGTTAGTTGATTAGATTTTTATTAAAGTTAGAATTAAAATTAGATTAGGTTAGTTAACCCTTTTTTTTATATTAGGAATTATTTAATTATTAATCCTTTTAGAACTATTTCAATTTAGTTTTTATTTAGAACTATAACTAGTTTTTTTTAGAATTAATGATTTGGCTTTTTATTTTAATTAGCTAATTTTTAGAGTTTAGTTGATTAGTTTTTTTAGAATTAGCTTATTAGACTTCAACCTCTTTACATTTTGGTTTATTTAGATTTTAATTAATTCTTAATTTTAATCTTGATTACCCTCATTTTCATTTTAGCTAATTCCTGGTTACACTTGATGTACATATTGCTGTTTATCATATACTTGACCTGAGGCTTCTCCTCCTTGTCCCTCTTTGCCTTACCCTTTCCTTTGGATAAATCAAAGCTCGGTGGTGAATTTCATATTTTGTGATGCAAGTTAATTAATAGCTTGATATCCGATTCTCACCGCAACACCAAGGGTGCAAGTATTCGAACCAAGAAAAGGTTGCTAACTGCTGGGGATTTGGTTTTAACAGAGGGACTGTGATTAACCCAGAGAATGTGATTAACTCGAGAGGGGCTCGGTGTTTTAACAGACAGGTTGTGGTTAACTGAAGAAACTGGGTAATTAACCAAGAGAAGGTGATTAACCCTAGAAGAACTCAGTATTAACAGATAGACTGTGATTAACTGAGAAAACTGGTGATTAACCCAAGAGGAACTCAGTATTAACAGCTAGACCGTGATTAACTGAGAAGATGCGTAAATTGGTGTTTTAACTGACAGATAGTGGTTAACCAATCAAAGGGAGAAGAACCAAGAGAAGGTAGCGAACTCCGCGAGGGTTTCGGTGTTTGACAAGAAGACTGTGTTTAACCGAAGAAAGAGTGCGACTGCAAGGGAGCAAAGAGAATTGGTTTCAACGGTACGACTGTGATTAACTAAAGAAAGAATGATTACTACTCATGGGGAGTCAACCAAAGAAGTGACTAGCCACAAGAAAAGGCGATTGAACTCTCTTGAAGAGAATAAAGAAAAGGTATTGAAACAAGAGCAAAAGATTGATTCTCTGACGGTTGTTGATGATCGTGAACCACAGGAATGGTGATTGATCAAGAGACTGTTTGAAAGAGGTAAGAGTGAGCAAGGATCGACTCGGCTGGGGAAAAGAGAAACGCTACCGCCTGGAGACAGAGATGACTAAGCCAGGCACAGGGTCATTCGTCCCCTACCTGAAGTAGTCAGAATGAGAGTAGGAATTCTCCATTCTCATTCCTTCTCTAGCACACAGGGTGTAGTGTAGAAGTTGAAACGGACGGCATAACAGCGCCAAGTTGTACAGTGCTCCAGTGCGACGTGCATCGTGCATCGTGCGTCGTGCGAATCTGACCCAGCAAGAGAGAGAAAGAAACCTATAAAGGAAGCCTAAAGAGAAGAGTAAAAGAAGGATCAATTGATCGAAACAAGGTTTCGATTAATTGATCACGGAGAAACGATATGCCAACAATTTTCCAAAGAGAATGGAAAACCATTAAAGCAAAAGGTGTAAATTATTGATTATGCATGATTAAATTTGCTCAATAAAGAACAAACATAATGTGATCATGAAATAAAAGTGCAAAACAGTGCCATACAAATATTAGCATGTATCACAAATCATGTGTCAAGTGAGTCAAGATTGTGCAAAAATTAGTATGTTCAAACAAATATCAAGAACACACCTAATTCCAAGAATTGATAAATCAATCCTTTGAATTAATGTAAATATGCTTTAAACAGAGGTTAATAGCATTAAAAACATCCATAAATATCAAGATGTCAATCTATGGAAGTTAGAGGAAGAAAGAATGTCAAACAAGCTTGAGAAAACTCAAAAATGGCCATTCTGTACAGTGGTAACCGGTTACTTGCTTGAAAACTTGTGTTTTTATGAAAAATTGCACTGAGTAACCGGTTACTCACCACATGTTAACCGGTTACCACTGTGACAGTGGCAAAAATAACAGAAAAAATAGCTTTTCAAAAGTGATTTTCAGCACTTAAACACTTATACCAACCACCCATGCTAGGGCATGAATTTGTGCACGAAAATTGCATCATGTAAGTGCAATTAACACACATTACAAGCATCAATCATAGAGATTAAAGATCAAGCAAGAGCATGGTAAATCAAACCGAAAAACAATCGCAATTACATCGTAAATGCGCGGAAACGATCAAAACAGAGAGTAAAGTGAGATCAACCAACCTACAAGGCTGAGATGTGCCTTGGTAATTGTTGCAAAGAATTCTTGATGCAGAAAGTCAAAGAAAACCAGAGGAATCTTCAATCGTAGCCGAATCGTATCGAAACCAAGCAAATTGCGACGAAGCTCCGAAATGCGAATTCGAACCGTAGAGTCTTGAAGCAAACGCTTGAGATGAATCCAAAAGTTACTAGAACTCCATAAACTCAAGTATAATAGCAAGATACTGAAGATAATCAAAGGAAACCAGAGGAAGTCGTCAATTATAGCCGAAACGTATCGAAACCGAGCAAATTGCGATGAGAACTCTGAAATGAGAATTATCACCGAAGAAGCTTGAAGTGATCACTTGAGATGAATCCAAAAGCTACTGAAGCTCCACAAAATCCAGTAGAATGGAGTGATGATGAAGGTTAAGCTCAAGAAAAAGCACTTTCAAGGTGAAAGTAGCTTTTCTTCAATGATGAATTAAGAGCTTTAGTGTGGTTTTGAAAGAGAATTGTGAAGAAGATGAAGAAGTAGTAGAAAAATTCAGAGAGAATGTGAGAGAATAGAGATTGAAGAAAGTGTGAGTTTGTGTGAATGATTGTGGAGGGGCTGCAAAATGGTGAAGCTTTGTTTATATAGAGTTTTGGTTTGGAGTGTGAGAGGTTTGGAATTAGGTTTGGACTTAACTTTGGGTGGTTTGGAACTAGGATAGGAGTTAGTTAGGCTTGACTCACCGAGTCAAGGTGGTTAACTCGGTTAGTTAGAACTAACTCGGTAACAATCCCAATGTGAGCTCCAATATCCAAAGGTCCACATACTTGGAAATCAAGGAACATGGTGCACTTATGTTAGAGTGAAGCATTGGAATAAATGCACTTGGAATGTCTTGAATAGCCTTGAAATGTCTAGAGATGTCTAGAATGTTCCACACACTGCTAGAATCAAGTATAATCAAAGACCAAAGAGAGTGCATGACTGTTGTCCCAAAAATGCAGCAGGAACTGCAATTTTGCACAGAGTAACCGGTTACTCACCACAGGGTAACCGGTTACTTCAGCCAAATTTGCCCAAATTTGCTTTAAAATGGGTGTTATGGCTCCGGTTCCGATTTTCCACCTCTTGTTTTGATGAATATGTATGGAAACCCTTGTTTTGTGCTTGTTTTGATGAGGAGATGACTTTGAGAGGATGCAATTAATCGGGCTTGTAAAACCTGAAGATCCTGCATCAAGAAATACATAGAGAAAAGTGTGAATGCGTATGCCGACGATGCGAATGTACATGCTTATGCAAAAGGCAAAGAGGAGGTCAAATTTTGGGTTGCGACAGCTGCCCCTATTTAATCCTCTTGGACCTGAATGTTCGAATTGCGCCAGCTTTTCGATGATTCGAGGTATAAGGGTATTAAATAAAAGAGTAGCTCGAAAATTTGGCCGACGGCGAAAAAAAGGAGAGGCAAGTTTTGAGGGTGTTTGAAGGTTGATAAGTGCGAAGTTAGCCTGAATATCTGCTGGGAGATGAATCATACAAAGGGAGGTATGCTAATGCATATGCTATGTATATGATGCTTTATATCATGTTATGCAACGGTGCTGGTTAGATACAGTGTAGAAAGTTGCAGGTTCTGGATGGACCAAAGAGGATAAAGGTTTTGAAAAAGTTTGCCAGACGAGAATTAGACTTTAAAAGTGTGTGCCAGACGAGAACTGGATTTCGTAAAGATAGGTCAGACAAGAACTGACTACCAGACGAGAACTGGGATTTGATTGGGACGCATGTTTGAACATGTATGACGTAATGATCAAATATGATATGCGTTTGAAAATGCAATGTTATGCGATGAAGAATGTCAGTAATCAGGTTTTTGAAGAGATGTTAAGTATGATTGGGCTTTTGTCAATGCTTCATACTATGCCAGATAAATGATATGCATGAGTGAAGCGATGTGATTAATGCATGAGGAAGGTCTATGCAACGGTTTAAGTGCTTTTGTTGTGGGAGGTGAAAGAGTTGAGGTGAGGGTATAAGCCATAGAGACGTGATTCCCCGAAACCGATTTCAGGATCAGCAGTTGTTGATGCCCCATTACTCTTGCTTCAAAACAGGGAGAGAACTTGTACTTTGGTAGCCCGTCTCTGTCCCAGTCTATTGGGTATCAGCATGAGTTGCCCCAGCCACAAGGTTAACTGGCCCCAGTGTATTGGAATAGTATGCCCTTGATTAATCGTTTCTTGGAGAGGTTGACTTCTTGTGCTCTTAAGGTGGCCTGCCTCGGTAGGAGCTCTGAAGTGATTTTGCCCCTATCTGATCGATCTTTGGAGGAATGCCCCTGACCAACTTATCTTTGAGAGATTTGCTGCATCTTGACGTGATTGGCTCAGATTGACTGAATCCCGAGGTTAGTTGCCCTGTTACTCGGCGGATTTTTTCAGGCGTTTTGCCCCTTGAGGTGATCACACTTTCCATTGTGGAAACTTCCTTGATGTCAAGTGCTTGTTCGCAAGTCAAAAGTGTTGGCTTTGAAAATGATAATGTTAACGCTGTGCATATGTCAGTTTTGAAATCCAAGCATGTTCACTAAGATTATGACATATAGTGAATAGATCACCAATTAGAATGCCATGTCAGGATCAGCATAAATGATAAGCAAATCGTTAGGAGTCAGCTTTGACACAATTTTACTGTCGTATGCTTTCAAAATAAACCCTGCTTCAATTAGGTCTTTTGAGGGTTGTAACGTGGCCTGGTTCACAGTTTAAGAAATAAAGGATATAAGGCTCAAAATTATTTTACCCCACCCATTCTCCTTGATGTTCTCCAGTCCTACGTTCAATTAGTTTGACACAAGCGTTCACCTTTCAAAAGAGCTTTGAACAGTAGATGTGACGGTAAGGGAACCGACGAGAGTTTTGGAGCGGCAGTCGCTCACCTTTTGTTTTTGTCACATGTGATCACACGAACATGTTCTTGTTGAGGATTTTTCTCTTTTGATTCTCTGTTTTGTTCTTTTTGTTTCCCTTAATTTTTGCGTAGACTAATTATTTTGAACTTGCAGTCTACCGGGATGCCCTAATTTTTGCCTAAGTCATTTGTTTTTGAGTTTTTGACTTAGCGGGCTTTTATTCTTTTGCTTTTCTTTTCCTTGTGATTTTGATTTTTTCTCTCGAACAAAATCGTGTGACATGTGTTTGATTTGTAGGGTGAGTTGTGACTGCCTCATTCCTTTGGTCGGTGAGGGATAACCATTGTGGATTTGTGATTTTTTCAACCTCTTGCGAGGGATATGATGTGGTTGATCCGCAAATGGGGTACTTGTTTTAAAATTTGAACGCCTGGTCAAACTAACTGAAGACTACCCTGCCCCTGGTTAAGATTGAGGGTTTTATGTGTACAGAAAGAAACTCCTACTTCAAGGCCCAAAGGGGTTGACTAGGGATTATCTTCCTTATGACTCCGGTGTTTGGGGATTTGAACAAATACCTTACATCGTCAGCAAGGTTTTATTCAAAAGCATACAGACAGTGAGCTCATGTCTTTTTTATTTTATCATTCTCTTTTTTATTTTGATTGATCAAATGTGTGATACTGATAAAAAGTATGAGTGAACACGAATGAATTTATTCAAAACATGCATATTCATTTCATTATTATTATCATCTGAAAACAAACAAGTTTTACAAGTGAACAATGCTTGACAAACAAAAGGATTACAAATGGAAAAGATGGAATGACATGATGATTGTTGATGTTGAGGAAGTGCTCTCAGGCTTATTCAAGGGATTCTTTTGCGATCTTGGCTCTTACACAGACAAGGAATTTCCGTTCACCCACAGTTTCTCACTTTGAACGGTTAAGTGCTTCTTGTCAATCAACTGTTGGACTTTAGCTTTGAAAGCGTTGCAATCCTCAGTCGAATGTCCAGCCGACCCAGCATGATATCCGCACCGCACATTGGGATCATACCCAGGTAGGAATGGTTTTGGAGGGGGCTTCAGAGCTTTGGGAACCACCAGCGAGTTCTGAACCAGATGTGGGAGAAGTTGACTGCATGTCATAGGAATCAGATCTAGGGGAGCATTCCTTCGTTCTAGATTATTCCGGGGCTTGCGCTGAGTTTGGCGCTCTCGGCCTTGGGCTTGCTGATTATGATTCTGAGGAGGCTGTTGATATTGGGTTGCAGCAACATGCGAAAATGAATAGTATGGCGTAGGAGCCAGAGGTGCTTGAGGATGAACCTGACGAGTAGCGTATCGCGGGAACACTTGAGCAGGATGCATCAAACCAGGATTAACCATCTGATTAGCATTTTGACCAAATTGGATCCCATACGGAGTGTAGAGTGCCCCAGGATAAGAAACTGGAGGTGCAACAGCAGAGGGTGCCCCAAGATAGGCAAAAGGCATTCCAGAGTTAGCAGACTGAAAACTTTGGTAGGGGTATTGCCCAAGAGGTTGAACATCTGGAGGAATCAGCACATGAGTAGAAGTACCTATATTCTTAGCTTCCACAGATGTTTCAATCATAGGTGCAGAATTCTGGCAAGGTTTCTCCGTAAAGCAAAGCAACTTCTGATCGAGGAGCTCTTGAACTTTGTCCTTAAAGACAACACAGGCTTCTGTAGAATGCCCCACATATCCAGCATGGTATCCACATGTGGCATTAGGATCATGCTTAGGATGATAAGGGAACTTGGCTGGCTCGATCCCTTTAGGAACAATTGCCCCAGCATGAATCAGAACAGGCAGTAGATGCGTGTAAGTCACGGGAATTGGATCATGACGAGGACGTCTCCTCCCTTGATTGTTGTTCCCTTTGTTAAATTGCTTACGCTTTTGTTTCTGATTGCCTTTGGAGGTCTTCTGATCAAACAAGGGGTGAACCGGCAGATTGCTTGCATCCACATTCATGACCTTATCCACTTTTGGTCCATTCTGGGTTGGCTCGTCAATCACAACCTAATCCGAGGAGTTCATTGTCATACTGTCCAGAAGTAGTTCCACAACCATGTCAGCCTTGCCTTCCTTGTGCATCGTGCTCTCATACCCAACCTGTTCCATGATTCTTTGGCTTTCGGCGTCGGAGAATCGTTGTCTTTGGGCTGATGAAGGGAAGAAAGTGAGCTTTCTCTGGTTTGAAGGTATGCAATGCAAAGGTATGTATGCATATGTTGTTTATGCAGATGGCATGCAAATGAGACATGCAACACTCAATGATGCAAAGGTTAGATGATGCAAAGGTTCAACATACATATGATGATGCAATAACTCATGCTCGACAATGCAGTATATACAATGATACCATAACTCTAGTTCAAAAATTCGGCATACATGATGATGCAATAATAGTATGCAATAACATTATGCAATAATGTAAGTTATGGACGCAACATCTTCTGGATGATCTGCATATACAACTCTGCGTAGGTGCGAAGATCTGACGTGCGTGAGAGAACAAAGGTATGAAGAGGCTTGTTTTCCTGCAAAAACCCATACCCCCCCCCCTCACAGGTGTGATCTAGACACAACAAGGTGGTCCCTAGAAAGGTCGCCCAAACCATAGGACTCGGAGTGAAAACATCCCGTCATAGTGAATTCTCACAGGACGGAAGTATTCTCAAGCGAATCACGATCTGGGATGTGGCTCTCGTGATAACCCAACGCGCAAGACGCAGGCCTCACGACTATCTACGTTCTAGCCTATGTGTATACTAGGCCCGGTGTTAGGACCTTTCTCTCCAATAATATCTACCAATCCCAACAACAGCAGAAAATAGCAGATATCCAGAATATGCAGCATATGAATATTCAAAGCAGTAAAGAAATGCAGGAAATAAACATAAAGCTAAAGCATAAAGATAAAGCAAGTAAAGCGCAACAGATAAACACCCAAGCAAGCAAGAGAGCAAACAAAACTAGGCGAGACCCCATCCTGCGAGCGCAAGGACTCCCGAGTAGAGTCGCCAACTGAAGATGGGAAGTCCCACCTAGCCAGGAGACAAGCAAAAGGAGGCGAAGCTCAGGAGCAAGAACTCCCCAGCAGAGTCGCCAGCTGAAGATGGTTGGTTTATACCCGAGTGAATCGCACACTCAAAGATAACACAGAGTCGCCACCGAACTTTATTTAGTCCCAAAGGACAGGGAAAATATCGATAAAACCCAAGGGGAAGAGAAACGGGAACGGGGGTCGGTTATACGAAAGGAAGGTATTAGCACCTAACGCATCCGTCGTACTCGACGGGAACCATTTCGCTTGCTTCTAGGCTTGGATGGGTTATCTATCTAAAGGCTTCTAACTAAAAGAAGAGGAGAGAGAGAGAGAGAGAGAGAAGAAAAAGAGAAAGGAGGAAAGAAAGAAAGAAGAGTGCTCGCGGAGGATTGGGGCCCTCGTGCCTATGTACCCTCATAGTGCAATGAGGAAATCAGAGCGTCAGAGTTCAAAGGAACCAGGGGACAGAAAAGAATGGACGAAGGTGGAAGTGTGCTCGCCAAGATCATCGTGATCTCGTGCCTACGTATCATACATTCGAAAGAATGCAGAATCAGAGCTTCCGTAGTTCGGGGAACTAAGACGGAAAAAGAGAAAAGGAAAGTGGTGTCAGAAACCAAGAGCAAAAGAGTAGAGACAAAATCCACTGGGGATTCAAAGAAATGGTGTCAAAACCAAGAAAGGAGTGCAAAGGAAAAGATAAATGTATTGAGGATAAAGTGCAAGAGTGGTGTCGAAACCAAGAAGAAATAGTAAAAGCAATGGTGTCAAAACCAAGAGAGAAGGATCAAGAGCGTTGGTGTCAAAACCAAGAGATAAAGATCGATAGAAAGAGCAAGGGAAAACTCCGCTGGGATAGCAAAAAGCGAAATGCTAGAGTTTGACTCTGTGGGGGAAAAAAATAGGTATCAACGTGCTAAGTAAAAACTGAGTGATCTGATGAGAAGTGTTTAACCAGGGAATGAGTGTAGGACCGAGCGAAGGTCGTGACCCAAAGAACGGGTGTGGGACCAAGCGAAAGTCGTGACCCAAAGAACGGGTGTGGGACCAAGCAAAGGTCGTGACCCAAAGGACGGGTGTAGGACCGAGCGAAGGTCGTGACCCAAAGGACGGGTGTAGGACCGAGCGAAGGTCGTGACCCAAAAGACGGGTGTAGGACCCAACGAAGGTCGTGACCCAAAGGACGGGTGTAGGACCGAGCGAAGGTCGTGACCCAAAGGAGTTCGGTACCCTGACTGAACAAACATTACCTGACCGAAGAAAAGGGTATTTGAACCAAAAAGAAGGTTACTAACCCAAGGGTGCAAGTATTCGAACCAAGAAAAGGTTGCTAACTGCTGGGGATTCGGTTTTAACAGAGGGACTGTGATTAGCCGAATAAACGAGTGATTAACCCAGAGAAGGTGATTAACTCGAGAGGGGCTCTGTGTTTTAACAGACAGGCTGTGGTTAACTGAAGAAACTGGGTGATTAACCAAGAGAATGTGATTAACCCAAGAAGAACTCAGTATTAACAGATAGACTGTGATTAACTGAGAAAACAGGTGATTAACCAAGAGAAGGTGATTAACCCAATAGGAACTCAGTATTAACAGCTAGATCATGATTAACTGAGAAGACGCGCAAATTGGTGTTTTAACTGACAGACAGTGGTTAACCAATCAAAGGGAGAAGAACCAAGAGAAGGTAGCGAACACCGCGAGGGTTTCGGTGATTGACAAGAAGACAGTGTTTAACCGAAGAAAGAGTGCGACTGCAAGGGAACAAAGAGAATTGGTTTCAACAGTACGACTGTGATTAACCAAAGGAAGAATGATTACTACTCATGGGGAGTCAACCAAAGAAGTGACTAGCCACAAGAAAAGGCGATTGAACTCTCTTGAAGAGAACAAAGAAAAGGTATTGAAACAAGAGCAAAAGATTGATTCTCTGACGGTTGCTGATGATCGTGAACCACGAGAATGGTGATAGATCAAGAGACTGTTTGAAAGAGGTAAGAGTGAGCAAGGATCGACTCGGCTGGGGAAAAGAGAAACGCTACCGCCTGGAGACAGAGATGACTAAGCCAGACACAGGGTCATTCATCCCCTACCTGAAGTAGTCAGAATGAGAGTAGGAATTCTCCATTCTCATTCCTTCTCTAGCACACAGGGTGTAGTGCAGAAGTTGAAACGGACGGCATAACAGCGTCAAGTTGTACAGTGCTCCAGTGCGTCGTGCATCGTGCGTCGCGCGCCATGCGAATCTGACCCAGCAAGAGTGAGAAAGAAACCTCTAAATGAAGCCTAAAGAGAAGAGCAAAAGAAGGATCAATCGATCAAAACAAGGTTTTGATTAATTGATCAAGGAGAAACGATATGCCAACAATTTTCCAAAGAGAATGGAAAACCATTAAAGCAAAAGGTGTAAATTATTGATTATGCATGATTAAATTTACTCAATAAAAAACAAACTTAATGTGATCATGAAATGAAAATGCAAAATAGTGCCATACAAATATTAGCATGTATCACAAATCATGTGTCAAGTGAGTCAAGATTGTGCAAAAATTAGTATGTTCAAACAAATATCAAGAAGACACCTAATTCCAAGAATTGATAAATCAATCCTTTGAATTAATGTAAATATTCTTTAAAATGAGGTTAATAGCATTAAAAACATCCATAAATATCAAGTATGTCAATCTATGGAAGTTAGAGGAAGAAAGAATGTCAAACAAGCTTGAGAAAACTCAAAAATGGCCATTTTGTACAGTGGTAACCGGTTACTCACCACAGGGTAACCGGTTTCTTGCTTGAAAACTTGTGTTTTTGTGAAAAATTGCACTGAGTAACCGGTTACTCACCACATGTTAATCGGTTACCACTGTGACAGTGGCAAAAATAACAGAAAAAACAGCTTTTCAAAAGTGATTTTCAGCACTTAAACACTTATACCAACCACCCATGCTAGGGCATGAATTTGTGCACGAAAATTACATAATGTAAGTGAAATTAACACACATTACAAGCATCAATCATGGAGATCAAAGATCAAGCAAAAGCATGGCAAATCAAACCGAAAAACAATCGCAATTACATCGTAAATGCGCGGAAACGATCAAAACAGAGAGTAAAGTGAGATCAACCAACCTATAACGTTGAGACGTGCCTTGGTAATTGTTGCAAAGAATTATTGATGCAGAAATTCAAAGAAAACCAGAGGAATCTTCAATCGTAGCCGAATCGTATCGAAACCGAGCAAATTGCGATGAAGCTCTGAAATGCGAATTCTAACCATAGAGTCTTGAAGCAAACGCTTGAGATGAATCCAAAAGTTACTAGAACTTCAGAAACTCAAGTATAATAGCAATATGATGAAGATAATCAAAGGAAACTAAAGGAAGTCGTCAATTATAGCCGAAACGTATCGAAACCGAGTAAGTTGCGACGAAAACTCCGAAATGAGAATTATCACCGAAGAAGCTTGAAGTGATCACTTGAGATGAATCCAAAAGCTACTGAAGCTCCACAAAATCCAGTAGAATGGAATGATGATGAAGGTTAAGCTCAAGAAAAAGCACTTTCAAGGTGAAAGTAACTTTTCTTCAATGGTGAATTAAGAGCTTTAGTGTGGTTTTGAAAGAGAATTGTGAAGAAGATGAAGAAGTAGTAGAAAAATTCAGACAGAATGTGAGAGAATAGAGAGTGAAGAAAGTGTGAATTTGTGTGAATGATTGTGGAGGGGTTGCAAAATGGTGAAGCTTTGTTTATATAGAGTTTTGGTTTGGATTGTGAGAGGTTTGGAATTAGGTTTGGACTTAACTTTGGGTGGTTTGGAACTAGGCTAGGAGTTAGTTAGGCTTGACTCACCGAGTTAAGGTGGTTAACTCGGTTAGTTAGAACTAACTCAGTAACAATCCCAATGTGAGCTCCAATATCCAAAGGTCCACATACTTGGAAATCAAGGAACATGGTGCACTTATGTTAGAGTGAAGCATTGGAATAAATGCACTTGGAATGTCTTGAATAGCCTTGAAATGTCTAGAGATGTCTAGAATGTTCCACACACTGCTAGAATCAAGTATAATCAAAGACCAAAGAGAGTGCATGGCTGCTGTCCCAAAAATGCAGTAGGAACTGCAATTTTGTACAGAGTAACTGGTTACTCACCACAGGGTAACCGGTTACTTCAGCCAATTTTGCCCAAATTTGCTTTAAAATGGGTGTTATGGCTCCGGTTCCGATTTTCCACCTCTTGTTTTGATGAATAGGTATGGAAACCCTTGTTTTGTGCTTATTTTGATGAGGAGATGACTTTGAGAGGATGCAATTAATCGGGCTTGGAAAACCTGAAGATCCTGCAACAAGAAACGCATAGAGAAAAGTGCGAATGCGTATGCCGACGATGCGAATGCACATGCTTATGTAAAAGGCAAAGAAGAGGTGAAATTTCGGGTTACGACAATTAGGAATAGGATATCTAATCCATTTTAACACCTTATTAAGGGGTTTATAATTGATAACACGTCTAGGGACGCCACGCTCCCTTTCAGATGCATTATTAACATAGAAGGCAGTACAACTCCAAGGAGACTTGGATTTTCTAATTAATTTTTTATCTAAAAGTGACTCTATCTCTTTTTTACATAAGTCCAAATACTCATGATTCATTTGGGCCGTCCTGACCTTAGTGGGAATCTGACTTTCATTAAAGTCATCAAGATATGGTAAAGAAATAATATGTTTCTTTCTATCCCAAAAAGCATTGGTTAAATCATTGCAAACTTCAGTAGTGAACTGCTGTTCAATATGCTTGATCTGGTTTTGAATATCAAGCCTTTTACGTTGCTCATTAATATTTAATAAGCATACTTATTTAAGAAAACATAATTGTTTTTCCTTTTTTGAAAGAATATTTTTAACTTCATTTATCATCCTAGTATGAGGATCAGTAATAAATTCAAAAGTAATTCTTTTGTCATTTATGATGGTAGTAATACCCTTTTGATCAACATTGACTAAAGGCATAATTTTATGCAAAAAAGGGGTTCCTAGAATAATTCTATGGGTTAAATTTTTTACCAAAATAAAATGAGTAGGTAAACAAATATCTTTGTTACAAACGTAAGCATTAGATAGTTTATAATTCACTGTCAATTTATCGCCTCCAGCCTGAGTAAGAGATTGAGTAGTTTTATCAAAATATTTTGAAGGGATAATTCCTTCTTGCAGACAATTAAGGTCTGTGCCACTATTAATAAGGGCAACTTCATTTTCTAAAATAAAGGTTCTATTAATAACTAAAGTTATTTTAACAAACCATTTTTGCGACGTTACTCCATCAATAAGAGTAAGGAACCTATTACTAGATGATGGGTTATTAGAAGGTATATCTTCATCTTTAGGGTTCATAGTTTCTAGATCAATGACATTTTGTTTTAAATTATTGTTATCCTTCTTAATCTGAATAATTTCAGATTTTAAGAGATTGATTTCTCTATTTAAATCCATCATAGAAACAGGGGTTTCTCTTATATTAGATTGATGCAATTTATTAAGGACTTCACTTAATTGATAAGGTGCCTCCATAATTATCGGAGAATTCCTTTTAGAAGTTTCATTTATTAAAACTTCAATCATTTTTCTTTTCAGATTATTATCTGAAATGGATTCTAAAATTTTTAAGGCTTCATCTTGTTCAGAGGTTAAAACACAAAGCCTGTTCATGTCAACAATAGACTTCCAGTAATCTAATTGATTACATTAACAATCATTGTTGTCAGAATTTTTAGAAGAATAATCTGAAGAGGAATTATAAATCATATTAATATCTTCATCAGAAGAATATCATTCAGACTCAGAATTAAGAAGTAAAACTTTCTCTAATTGAGCGCGTAATTTCTCATCTTCAATTTCATGAAGAGCTTTCTTAGTCCAACATTGGTTGGCATAATGACCAACTTTGCCACATTTGTGACAAGTTATGTCCATCCTTTTTGCTTTTCTTTTTCCTTTAGGATTGAAAGGTTTCTCATTTGTCCTACCTTTATTAAGGTGGCTCTTTCTTTTATTCTTCTTATAAAAATTTTTATAAGAATTTCTCGACTTATCCTTATAATCTTTATAAGGTTTATTCCGGAAAATTTTTCCTTTTTACTTTTTATTATCTAGAAATTTTCCAAGATCAAAAGTAAATTGTTCGCAAAATTCACGAAGTTGGTGTTTTTCAGAAAGCTTTTGCTTCTTTAATTGATTTCTAAGCTTTATGTCATTACATAAGGCTAATCCTTCATTAACACAAGTGCTAATGATGTGACCATAACTAAGGTCAGGACAATTAATATTTATCCCATCATTTTTCTGACGTAACGATTGTCTAACCTTTTCTAAAAAGAAATAAGGTAATCCATCAATAAATTTTGATTTCCAATGTGAAGAATTGGGATTGTTGAGTTGGTAAACTCTTGATAGAAAGGTATCCTTATACCATCTAAAGTGGGTAAGGGAAGGACATCTAAGATTTTGAAGAAGAGTTTGAATCTTCTCACCAATAGGGACATTAGTTCCTACAAAATGTTGTAAGATAGAAAGACATAAGGTATAAACCGCGTCTTCTTCTCCAGTAGTGGTTGTAGTAGCTACCGTACTAATTCCTGGTTCAGTCTTGACAACTTTCTTATGATTAAGAATTTCAGTTTGTTGAGTTTCGGTGAGGTAATGATCCCACCAGCCTCTAAGTTGGCTCACAAAACCTGTGGTAATAAAAGAAGCTATAGCACTGTCTGAATTACCATGCTATTTACAGACTGTGGAATACATCATCATTCTATGTATAGTATCTATCATATGTTTATCATTTAAACCATCAATGTTCCATTCATAAATGGATTTTCCTGAATAAGAATTCTGGAAAATTTCAGGTTCTTCAAACAGCAAATCTTGCGGTGAGGGACGCTTATAGTAATATTTTTCTATGGGTTTGGGGGAGTAAACCTGGTTGACCTCATTAGAATGGTCAAGGTTACTAATATCTAAATTAGCAATCATCTCAGCTAATTCATCTATGTTCCCTTCATTATTATCCTCAGAATCATTTTCCTGAGGCACCACTATAATATGGAAGTCTTTTAACTTTTGTTCCAATATACGAACAAACTCTTGCCCCTCAGTTTCCGTTTTAAACCCGTCTATAGAAACAGGGGGTTGAACTATAGGTACATCTTCTATTTTAGATGTAGAAGCCTGATCTTTTTTTTTTGGAGTATTTATAAGGTTAATAATAATATTTTACCGGCTTAAATAGTAAGTCTTTGCATCCCTATATAAAGGGATTTTTATTTCCTTTGTAAGCACGCAACTTCTAAATAACAAAGTTTTATATATGCTCTGTCTTCTCTCTACTCTATCTCACTAAATTACTTATAATTCCAATCCTGATTCCGCTGCTACACAGTTTTGATATATAACTACTAAGATAATATATATATATACACTTCGGTATTGACGGGGTAAACCTAGATGTTATATCCAGTGTAGGCGAATCTGGGTTACTGAGATAAGATTACGGGACAGGCTATTGTATCTCCTTTTTCGTTCTAGCCTGCCTAAGTTATAGCACTATGCTAGGGTACAGTTGAGGTGAATTAAATTTGTGAAGTGTAATAAATCCTATCCTAAACTAGTTATGGTTCGTCTAACCCTGAGTAAGACCATAGAATCATGCATGGAGTCAGGTTATTAGATGAATAGTAATTAGTCACTATTTTATAGAATTAGAGGACTTGTAGTCTAAAGTAATAGATGGATGATTGCTTATGGAATTTAGAATTTTAGTGTTCATGTTAGGTTCTTAGGAGTCAACGTGTTAGCCTGTTAGGACTCATTGATACGTAGTCTCACCCCTTATGTTATTGATTATTTTTAGATAAGCAAGAAAGGAATAAGGCTAAGGACAAAAGAAAGGCGACCTATTGAGCTTTTGTCATTTTTTATTATTCAATGTTTATTCAGTTTGACTGAATTTATTTTCATTCTATATGTATGATTAACCCTATTTTGTATCGGGAGTTAACCTGAAACATGTTGTATTTTGGGATTCGTTTGAAGACCTTATACTTTCATGTGATATCATATATTGTTTTTTAGATACTTACTTCATGATGTTGTATTTTGGTATCAGAGCACGTCGAGCCTGTTTGTGCCTTGGGTGGTAAGGAAAAGATGTTTCCTGGATGTTTCCCCATGTATTCTAATATTTAATTTCATTGGTATAAAGCCTAATCAACTTAGTATTTGTGTTTTTATTGCGCATAGTTATGGCAGGACGTATGAGACGAGGGAGACCCTGTGTTAATCCAGAGGGGCCAAATAATGTTACACTGGAGTATGCTCAGATGATGCAAGTAATGCAATAAAAACAAACTCTATTCTTGAAGATCATGCAACATCTAGCTCAAACTGTGGGACAAATTGAACCACTTCCAATGCAACCTCGTGCAGCAGAGAATGATGCACACGATAGGTTCCTTAAGAAGAAGTCACATATGTTTGAAGAAGTACAAGATTCGGTGGTAGCTAGAAAATAGATTAAGAGAATGGAAAAGAACTTAGTGGTAGCCAAGAGTTTGGGAGAAATAAAGGTGACATTTGCACCCTTACCAACTTGAAGTACATGTAGAGCAATGGTGGGCGAGTACCATGAATTACTTAATGTTCATCGGAACTCCGATAGATTGGGAGCACTTTAAAACCACTTTCCTTAGCAAGTACATCACATTGAGCATAAAGATGAAGAAAGAGAAAAAAAATTAAGTTTGAAATAAGGAGGTATGACCATAGCTGAGTATGTAGACAAATTCAAAGATCATATGGATTACTACTCTCATGCCCAATATCTTCCTAATGAGCAATTAAAGATTAATGATTTAAAATGGGGATTGAGAGCAGACATTCAACAGAATGTGTCTTATCAGGATTACACTAATTTTTCCATCTTACTCCAGAGGTGCTACATAGCTAAAGATGGACTGCAAAAGACGCTGGATGAAAAAAGTGAGAAAAGGAAGTAAAAGAGAGAGTCAAGCAAGTAATCCCACTCATCAAGGACTCATACCCCCTAAAGGTAAAGGAAATCAAGCTCAAGTTCAAAATTCTCATCAGAAAGAAGACTTTGTTAAGTGTGGGAGGCCTCACCAAGGATAATGTATGCTTGGGAAGAGCATCTGCTTCAAATGTCGTGCGCATGTCTTATTGCAAGAGATTATGATCAGGTGAAAACTAAGGAGATTATTAGTTCTAGTGCAACAAATACTTAGAGGGTACATATGTTAGTTTCTAAGGAAACGGAAGGTAATAATGCACTAATCACTAGTACTTGTCTTGTAAACAATGAGCATGTATTTGTCCTCTTTGATTGCGGAGCTACTCACTCTTTTATGTCCCCCAAATGTGTTAGAAAATTGGAACTAGAACTAACTCCACTAGATACACCTATGGTAGTGACCAATGCTAATGAAGGATGTATAAAAACCTTTCTAATGTTGGAAGGTTGTCAAGTCACCATGTCTGGTAGAACCTTTTTAGTGAACTTGATTTGTCTACCTTTGAAAAGGATGGACGTGATTTTGGGATTGATTGGCTACCAACCAATAAAGTGTATATATAATTTTGAGAAAATATTATCTTCTTACCTCCTAAGACTATATCTGTACACCCTAAATTAGATTAATTGATTAAATTGAATTAATTATTTAGATTTTTATTTAATTATTTGGTGTATGACGTGCCTTTAAAAGAAATTTGATGATTATATGTGTTGTTGAATGTAATGGTAATGGTAGGGTGTGGTGATAATATAGGATTTTGGTAGAATAAACATAAAATAAATAGAATATTAGTATTTTTAATTAATATTAAAAATAAATAAAAATAGAAATTTGTGGCTTTATATTTGAAATTATTTAACTTATTATATGATGAGAAAATAAGAGGTTGGGGAAAATTTAATTTATTATTAATATGAGTTTAATAATAGAATAATGAGAGCTTGTGGTGATAGTGTGAATTAAAAGTGTTGAGGGCTAATGAGATAATTAAGAGGAATTGTGTAGAAAATCCTAGGTATATATTCTATACAGGTGAAGGAGAGTTAGGTTTCATCCAATTCTTAGAGAACTTGAGAAAGAGGCAAGAGAAGAATCCCAGAGCTAGCATAGGAGAGGATAGCCATTGGAGAAGAGCTTACTTGTTGGAATTATAAGACAACAGGGAAGAAAGAGCTTTCACTATGGGTGTATTGCATGATAAAGTAGAGAACATAAACCCTTACTCTCATTAGGGATTATGTAGATTCTATTAAGATTTGTTGTTGTTGTTGTTGTGAGATAGTATAAAAATTTGATGATTGAATGTGTTGTTATGTAATTTTTGTGACTGAATTCGTGTGTGTACGGTTTTGTTTATGAGTATGTGAATTTATGCCATTGTTGGAATTTTGAAGCTTTGAGCATTTTGATGAAAATGATGAATGAATTATGTGTTTAATTGTATGATTCACGATATTAATAGGTTGGAAATTAACATGTTTATAATGATATAATTATTGTGTGTCGAATTATGAGCGTTTAGCTTTTTACGGAATCGAAATCGGAGGTTCGGAAGGCCTGCAGTAGTAAAAAACGCAAAATTCTGCATTCTACTGCGAGCTGACAGTCGTCAGTTTCATGACAGTCCACCCATCACGACCAAATTATTTTGCTTCAAATATGGTTTTAATCATAACTTAGTTTCGGGACTCAGATTGAGGCACAGTTTGAAGCGTGCCTCGTGAGATGAATTTTTATGTTTGAATGATGTGTATATGTTGTGAAGTGTGTGTAGAATTGCATGAATTATTGTATTTACTTAATGATGAATTGTTTTTATAATGATTTAATATGATTGAATGTCGTGTGGATATGAATTTGATGAGGTGTTGTTGTTTGTTAATTATCGTAACGTTAATCAATTGTTCTGTAGTGAGTATAATGCTACGCATAATCGTGGTGATTGTATGGTGATAATTTTGGTGATTATTCATAGTGATAATTTTTTGTGAGATTGCATGTTATGGTGAATCATGCATCATGGTATACGACTTTCGGTCTAGTTTTTAGTGTGCTCTGGTCCGGTGGCATGAGTTCAAGAGCGAGTAGCTAATTCCAATGAGGAATTAGTGAAGCACTACTTATGGTGATAGCAACAAATTTTGGTGTGCTCTGGTCTGATTGCGTGGATTCAGAAGCAAGTAGCTAATTCTAATGAGAAATTAGTGAAGGGTTGCTTATGGTGATAGCAACGAGTTTTGGCGTGCTCTGGTTCGATGGTGTGGATTCAGGAGCGAATAGCTAATTCCACAAAGAGGAATAAGTGAAGCGTTATTGATTTTATGGTGGTGAATCAATAATGATTATGGTGTGTTATGGTCCTATGGTGGGGATTCAAGAGCGAGTACATGTATTCTGAAAAGAGGAATCAATGAAGCATTGTTGATTCTATGGTGATGAATCAATAACGATTTTGGTGTGTTATGGTCCTATGGTGGGGATTCAGGAGCGAGATGGACCTGTGTTGTCCATGAATGGTATCGCATGCATAATGTGTCAGTTGAGGAGTACATTTGTAACACCCCTTTTTTTTAAAACAAAATCAAGTGCATATATATGTTTTCAAAACAACGGAGTACGTTAAATTAAATGTAAATCCGGCTCTACATAATCGAAGGAACTACAACATATAATTTTAAAAGTAAGACAACTGTTTTAAAAACTGAATAGTACTATATGCATCAGTAGTGCTTCTCGAGGAAGCAAAGTGTATGTACCTGAATAATACAATTCCTAAAATAAATCTCCTAGTTCATGATATCTAAACATAAGTGTGTCATGGACTTAGGGCATACTGCAGCTAGAACATAATAAAAGCTGCTCACTAAAAGTATAATATTATCACGTACAATCATCCCAAAAAGGTACCAAAATAAACTACGACTAATCATCATCTACGTCAGTGTAGTCATGTCAGAGTAGGACCCCACAAATAAGCTAGAAGAGCTAGGGGGACAAATACAGGGGTGCTCGCCACAAACTAGGCAAGAGCTCTCAGAAGGGGCTCGAGCTCGGGAGGTCACCTCATACACCTCGGTACTATAATCATCTCCTGACTCCCTGGTGACTAAATCAACCCACAAATTTAAAACAAAATTATCATATTACTCTAAATAGCCAATATTATTTTTGAAACTTTATTTTATAAATAATCGGAAAAACAACTATACAATTAAATAGTTAATTAATTTAAACTTAGAATAAAATTTATATATAATTAACAATTTTGTTTCAGACTTAGTTTTTAGGCCAAATCTTCAAATTAAAAATTCTATTTATTATTTTAATTTAGATTAACTAATTTTACTCTTAAAGTCATTAATCATAATCATTTATTTATTTTAAATAAAATACGAGGTAAAATTAACTTTTATTTAAAGTAAAATAAAACTAAATATTCTTTTTATCATTAAACACACTAACATGGCAAGGTGTTTGAAATTTTAAAACCAAAACTTCTCCCAGAGTATTTTGTACACATAATGATGTCGTGAACTAACTGGAACACGTTAATAATATAAAACATCAATATATTTTCTTTTTCAGTTTTAGTCTTAACTCAGTTAAAACAACTATAAAATTAGTTATTTCTAAACATAAGAAAATCAAATGTTTTTTATTTATTTATTTTTACACATGACATTTTAGGATTTTCTTATTTTCTCTCCATATCTCTTTCAAAGTCAAAACTCATATTTCATGAATGGTTTTGTTTTTCAAACAAAAAATAATAATAAGTCTCAAGTTTCTCTATTACAAGAATAATTTATTATCATTTTCTTCTTATCTAATTTACTATTTTTTTTTCATGTAAAATCATAAGTAACAACATATATCATCAAGAGTTATATTATTATTTATTAGATGAAAGGAAAGAAATTGTACCCAATTCAATTTGTGAGCTTTCAAAATGAAGAAGTGGTGTACAAGAGAAGAGATAATGTGAAGAAGTGATGGGATATGTTTCTGCCGAGAGAGAGAAAAATGTGATGGTGTAAGAATTAATTTCCTCATGACTCTCTTATAGACTAAGCTTTTTATCATGACCACTAGATTAGATGATGACAAGTTATATGAATTCTCCCTAGCCCTTGGATCTCCCTCTCGCATGCTAATGTCATCATGACTCTAAGAAAATATCATGATATTTTTAGTTTATGAGCAAAACTTAAGTTCTTATCTTAATCATCCTAGCCTACGTGTAAAAAAATATTATGGATGCAAGGTAGCTTGGCTTCAATGAAATATGAAACTTGAGTATAAAGAAGATATTTTAAAATTAAATATAAGCGTAGAAAAAAACTGTAACGAATAACAGTCGGACGCGCGTTTGCTCAAAAAATAAAAATTGAACATATTAAAATGATCTACTCGAGACAAAGTTATATATAATAGACTGAAGATGATCAAAATCATAAATAAAATACCCAGTTAAAACTCAAAATATTTTGCCCGCTAATTTTAAGCACAGTGTCAAATTGCTTCGACCGGTCAGCCTATAAAATTCCTATTAAATATTTTACAAAATACGAATATTTTGCGTAGATATTTAACAAATATGAGAACATTGTGTTAACCTTACCAAAGTGTTGGTAGTATCCCGACATGGCCTTAGTAACTTTGTGTTATTTATAGATAATTATTTAGACTAACGGTCGAAAAACCCCTACCTTCCTTATTAATTTTACACCCTAATACTTATAGCTACCTTAAAGTTATGGGTCTTACATTACTCCACCCCTAAAAGAAGTTTCGTCCTCGAAACTTAGACGGTGTTGAAAAGCTCTGGATATTGTTCCTACATCATGCTTTCTAGCTCCCAAGTTGCATCTCATGTGGCTTCGTTCCAAATTACCTTAACCAGTAATATTTCCTTGTTCCTGAGGCGTTTCGTCTTCCTATCCCTGATTTTTACCGGTGGTACTTCGAATGACAAGTTTTCCTTCAGCTGAATGTCATCGGGTGTGATCACATGTGAGGGATCCTGAACTTATTTCCTTAATTGAGACACATGGAACACGTCATGAATTTGGGATAGTGCCGGTGGTAGTGCAATTCTGTAGGCAACCTTCCCAATTCTCTCGGTGATTTGATACGGTCCAATAAATTTAGGGGTCAATTTTCTCGCCTTTAAAGCCCTTCCTACGCCAGTGGTTGGTGTAACTCGAAGGAATACATGTTCCACTTCCTCAAACTCTAAAGGCCTACGGCGCTTGTCTGCATAACTCTTTTGGCGTTCCTAGGAAACCTTCATCCTCTGCCTAATCGTTCTAACCTTATCTGTAGTTTGTTGCACCATCTCTGGTCCCACTATCATATGCTCCCCATCCTGATACCAACATAACAGTGTCTGACATCGCCTTCCATACAGAGCCTCAATGGGGCCATCTCAATGCTTGCATGGAAACTGTTATTATAGGTGAATTTATCAATGGCAAGACATCATCCCAACTTCCTTTGTCGTCTAACACACATGCTCTCAATAAATCCTCTAAGGACTGGTTAGTCCTCTCCGTCTGGCCATCCGTTTGTGGATGATATGCCGAACTTAACCTTAACTTAGTACCCAATGCGACATGCAGCGCTCCCCAGAAATGGGAGGTAAATTTAGGATCCCGGTCTGACACAATGCTTGCTGGTACTCCGTGAAGCCTCGTGATCTCGGCTATGTAAATCTCGGTTAGCTTCTCCGTTGTATACGTAGTCTTGACGGGCAAAAAGTGAGCATACTTTGTTAGCCGGTCTACTATAACCCATATTGAGTCATGTTTCCTCTTAGTTTTTGGTAGACCCGTGATAAAGTCCATCGAGATGTTGTTCCACTTCCATTTTGGTATGTCTAATGATTGTAACATCCCTACAGGCCTCTAATGTTCTACCTTTTCCTTCTGACAGGTCAAATAGGATGCAGCATATTCAGCTATGTGTCTCTTCATACCTGGCCACCAAAAATCCTGCCTCAGATCCTGGTACATTTTAGTTGCCCCTGGGTGAATACTAAACTTACTCTTATGAGCTTCTTCTAGGATCGTTTTTCTTAGTTCCTTTGCGTCGGGCACACACACCCTACCATTGCATCTCAAAATATTGTCTTTTTCTACCTTGAATTCTGTGGTGGTTCCTCGAACGATCAAATTCTTTTTTTCTATAATTAAGTTGTCATCTTGGCAACTCGCAATGTCTTCCAACAATCCATTTGATACTTTAATCATTCCAAACTTCAAAGCCCCCGGTGTAAACTCCACATTTAAATGTAGGTCTCAAAATACTTCCAATAATCTTTGTTGATTAGCCATGACGGTCGACAATGCGGAAACACTCTTCCTACTCAACGCAACTGCCACAACATTCTCCTTCCCAGGGTGGTATTGTAGTGTGAAATCAAAATCCTTGAGCATTTCCATCCACCTCCTCTGCCTCATGTTTAACTCTTTTTGGTCGAAAAAATTATTTCAAACTTTTATGGTCACTGAACACGATAAAAGTACACCCATAAAGATAATGTCTCCAGATTTTCAAGGCAAAGACCACTGCTACAAGCTCTAAGTCGTGAGTGGGATAGTTCCTTTCATTTGTTTTTAACTGTCATGATGCATATGCTACTGCGTTCTTATGTTGCATTAGTACACATCCAAGTCCTTGATGAGACGCATCACAATAGACTTCATAAGGTTCATCTGGCTGTGGTAAAACTAATACCGGTGATGTCGTCTGTAACGCCCCAAATTTCATAGAATATTTAATTAATTTATTTAAATATTATATTCGTGAATTTCGGTGATTTGTGTGGATGTCGGTGATTTTATGAAGTTTTGGGTTATTTAATTAAATAATAGCATATGTTATGGAATATGATGTATTGTCATTTTAATTAAATAATATTAGAGGAATTAAGGGCGAAGTGGACATTTGAGGAGAATTAGTGGGGGTAAGATGGGAAGAGCACATTTAGGGGTATTTTAAGAGAGAATAGTGAAAGGAACCCATTATTCGTATTTTTCTTGAGGAAGAGGAAAAAGTGCTCTGAAGAACATGTGATAGGGAGGCTAGGGTATAGAAGATTTTCGGCGAAACTTCGAAAGAAGATCGAAAGAAGTAAAACTCTAAGGTATGGGAAGTATCGCTTTACAATATTTGTGATATAAAGATTAGGTGTTGTGGGTAATTGGGGGTTTTGTGGGAAAACCTAGGAATTGAGGTTAAGGATGATGAATTATGATGATTTACTATGTGATGATTGTTGTTATTGATGTATATATGATAGTTATAGGTTATAATAACATAATCTGTGATGATTTGAGGAAAAATCTGGGTTTTGGAGTGTGGAATCGCATATGGGGAAGTGCAGTTATAGCAGGGTTTTTCTGCAGAAATCGCAGAGCCCGCTTAGCGCGCTTAGCGCGGTCTGAAGAAATTTCGCCTCTTCGAGGCAGTGAGTAGCGCGCTTAGCGTGGGTGGGGCGCGCTTAGCGCGACCTGGAACTGAAAATATTATTTTTTATTGAATTAAAATTCATGAAAAATATCTGTCTTGTGTTATATTGATGTTGTGATGTTGTGGTGAATTTCTGCTATGTGTTGACGTGTTATATGTGATGAAAATGATGTTTTGATTATTATATGATGATATGACGTTATTGATGCTTATTAGATGTTTGTATGTGATGTTTGATGATAAAATGATGATGTGAAGTACCATGAGTATATTGACGATTATGAGATGACGATTCATGATGTTTTGATGATTAAATGACGATGTGGATTAACATGATATTTGATGAATAATGATGCACTTAATAACTTTTGTTGATGATGATGATTATGACGTTGTACATCATGTATTCATAGCATTTAGACTTCGGTCTATTGATGATGTTAGGACTTCGGTCCAGTGACGATTTAGGACTTCGGTCCAGTGGTGGCTTCAATCCCATTGTGCGGATTGGAGTATTTTGTGACGTGCTCCCTTGTGGAGGGTTGATGGCCTAGTGTCCATTATTATGACGATTTGGTACCGCATGCATTCTATGACATTGCATTTCATCCTTGGTGGCATTACATAATTGCATATGAGTGATATTGGTGATGTGATGTTTTATGTGATGTTTTATATGATGTTTAGGGCGAGAAGCTGTAGTATGTGATGAAAACAATTGTTGCCTGTTGATGTCTTTTCTTTATATGATTTATATTGAATTGTGATTACTCACCCTGCCTGTTTGAATGTTGCCTCCACGTGGGTAACGTGCAGGTGATGAGGTTTAGCCGTGGACGTTTTTGAGGACTTGAAGTTTATTTACTTTGGTCAATTTAGAGGGTCTTGCTCTGATAGTGTAACATCGGGTTGGGGTCCTTTGAGTCGAACTATGTTGTTTCTTTATTTTGGTGTTATTTGATGATGTGGTTTTATTTGAATTATTATGACATTTGTTGAAAACGTTTTAATTGGAAGTTTTGAATTCCACTGCCATGTGAAGGCTTTTGATTTAATTTTGATGGAAGTCCCTTGGTGTATAGGGCAATTGTGTTATTTTGAGTTTATTGAGAAATGTGCACCCTTTGAGGTGATTATTACTCTGATATTTTGTGTATTTTGCCGTGTTTATTCGTGGGGTAGAAAAGGGTGTTACATCGTCAATCGCTCTTTCTGCAATTGGAAACTGGTTTCACACTTCTCAATCCAAGCAAATGGTTGATCCTTCCTTATAAGTTGCGTCATTGGTGCCACAATATTTGTAAATCCTTCAATAAATCTTCGGTAATAACCAGCCAAACCTACGAAACTTCGTATATCTGTAACTGTTTTCGGCTGATCCTATGCAAGTATAGTCTCAATTTTCCCAGGATTCACTGCTATACCTTCCTTTGATATGACATGACCTAGAAAATTCACTTTTTCTAACCAAAACTCACATTTTGAAGGATTAGCATACAACTCCTTCTCACGCAAAACTTGTAAAACCAAGCGGAGATGCTCTTCATGCTCCTCCTCATTTTTTGAATAAATCACTATATCATCGATGAAAACTACCACAAACTTGTCTAGGAACGGATGGAAAATCCTATTCATGTAGTCCATAAAAATGGCGGGTGCATTCGTCACTCCAAACGGCATTACAAGGTATTCATAATGCCCATAACATGTACGGAATGCCGTCTTTGGAATGTCTTCATCCCTTACTCTGATCTGATGGTAGCCTGTCTTCAAGTCAATCTTTGAAAAAATTTCTGCCCCTTTCAACTGATCCATTAAATCATCAATTCACGGCAAGGGATACCGGTTCTTAATAGTTACCTTATTGAGTTTCCGATAATCCACACATAAGCGTGGACACCCATCTTTCTTCGTTACCAAAAGAACTGGCGCTCCCCATGGGGACACACTTGGCCTGATAATCCTTTTGCGAGTAAATCCTCTACCTGACCCTTTAGCTCCGTTAATTCTGCCGGCGCCATCCGGTAAGGAGAATCTGAACTGGTTCCGTTCCAGGATGTAAGTCTATAAAGAACTCCACTTCGCGTACTGGGGGAAATCCCGGAATCTCCAATGGGAACACATCTTAGAATTATTGAACCACACGTACATTTTTGGTATGAATGTTTGGGGTCACTTCCACACTGTATAGTGACAAAAACTCTTGAGCTTCATCCTTCAATGTCACTCTAAGTTGGTTTGCAGATAAGTATTTAACACTTCGGGTTCAGGGAAAAATACCATCTTGCGAGCGCAGTCCAAGAGGACATAATGATAGGACAACCAATCCATCCTGAGAATGATCTCGAGTGACGGTAGGGGTAAACAAATTAAATTGACCAAAAACTCCCTATTTTTGATAACTACTAAACAGTGTAAGCATGTTGAACTCACAACTAAATTCTTGGCAGGTATAGTAACTTGTAAATCAAAAAGCAGTGGAGATATCTTTATGTTCAAACGATTTCCACATTCTAAAGAAATGAATGAATGGGTTGCCCCAGTATCAATCAATGCAGTTAAAGTGTTACATGCAACTTGGCAATTCTCTTATATCACGTTATTGGCTTGGTCACTCTCCTTAGCGCCCATAGTGTAGACACGCCCCTTTGCAATGGGTCGGGCTCCCTGTGTTGCATTCAGCGTTGACTCCACCTTTAGAACCTTGTAAACGCGGGAATAGTGACCTGGCTTTTTACAGTTGAAACAAGTAGGTAAATTGGCTTTGCAATCATTAGCATAGTGTCCTTCCTGGTCGCAATGATAACACACTTGTTTCCCCCTCATTTGATTTCCTTGGGGTAAATTGTTAGAACGATTTGGTCCACGATTATTCAGAGGTGATTGGTAAGGCTTTATCCCTTGTTTACCACAATTATGATTATGATTATTTGGATGTCTAGGTCCCCCAACAGTAAAATTTCCTCCACGGTTTACCCTTTTATTCTTCATATCTTCAATCTCTTGGCATTTTTCAACCAGCGTTTGGAATTGTCGGATTCTTAGAGGTACCACTGCGTCTTGCCTCTCATACCTCAAACCATCTTGAAAATGACGGCACATGTAAGCTTCATCAATACCATCTCCGAAGAAGCGAAAAAACCTTGATAGAGACTCAAATTTGCTTGCATAAGCCTCGATGGTCATACCCCCTTGGCGTAGTTTTAGGAATTCCTCACCGTACCTTTCCCTAGTAGTCTCTTGAAAGTATTTGGCTAGAAATTTACGTTTAAAGATTTCCCAGTTTATCTCCTCATAAGCACCTTCCATCACCAGCTTAGTGTTTCTCCACCAATACTCAGCATCTCCTAGTAGTTGATAGGTGGCCAGAGTCACCCTTTCCCCCTCAGGGCAGTGGATTGCTCCAAAAATCTTCTCCAATGCTTGAAGCCATCAGTCAGCAGCATCAGGACCTCCTTCCCCATGGAACTGAGGTGGGTCTTGGTGACGAAATTGGGTGAGAGTACGGAATCCAGCAGCACGGATCTCTCGATCTCTCTTCTCTGCATCTCTTTACGTTTTAGCATTGGTTTGTGTAGTCACAGCAGCTGCCATAGCATTCATTGCATGAGCCATTTAATCTATGGAGGGATCATTTCTCCTAGGGGATACCAGTGCTCGTCGGGGAGGCATCTTCTTCCTACAAATACCAACACTAAGATTAGGATCCTCCTGTGATTTCCCCATAAATATCTCATTTTATCAGCTCTATAATGAAATCTAAATTAACCATTCGTTAGAACTGACTCGTCACTAATTTAAAAGACTCTAGACCGATGACTTCCTAATTCTTTTTCCCTTTGAAGATCTAAAGTCGAGCTCTGATACCACAATGTAACACCCTTTTTAAAAAAAAATAAAGTGCATATATATGTTTTCAAAACAGCGGAGTACGTTAAATTAAATGGAAATCCAGCTCTACATAATCGAAGGAACTACATCATATAATTTTAAAAGTAGGACAACTATTTTAAAAACTGAATAGTTCTATATGCATCAGTAGTGCTTCTCGAGGAAGCAAAGTGTATGTACCTGAATAATACAATTCCCAAAATAAATCTCCTAGTTCATGACATCTAAACATAAGTGTGTCATGGACTTAGGGCATAGCGCAGCTAGAACATAATAAAAGCTGCTCACTAAAAGTATAATATTATCACGTACAATCATCCCAAAAAGGTACCAAAATAAACTACGACTAATCATCATCTACATCAGTGTAATCATGTCAGAGCAGGACCCCACAAATAAGCTGGAAGAGCTAGAGGACAAATACAGGGATGCTCGCCACAAACTAGGCAAGAGCTCTTAGAAGGGGCTCGAGCTCGGGAGATCACCTCATACACCTCGGTACTATAATCATCTCCTGACTCCCTGGTGACTAAATCAACCCACAAATTTAAAACAAAATTATCATATTACTCTAAATAGCCATTATTATTTTTGAAACTTTATTTTATAAATAATCGGAAAAACAACTATACAATTAAATAGTTAATTAATTTAAATTAAGAATAAAATTTATTTATAATTAACAATTTTGTTTCAGACTTAGTGTTTAGTCCAAATCTTCAAATTAAAAATTCTATTTATTATTTTAATTTAGATTAACTAATTTTACTCTTAAAGTCATTAAACATAATCCTTTATTTTTTTAAAATAAAATACGTGGTAAAATTAACTTTTATTTAAAGTAAAATAAAACTAAATATTCTTTTTATCATTAAACACACTAACATGGCATGTTGTTTGAAATTTTAAAACCAAAACTTCTCCCAGAGTATTTTGTATTCATAATGATGTCGTGAACAAACTGGAACACGTTAATAATATAAAACATCAATATATTTTCTTTTTCAGTTTAAGTCTTAACTCAGTTAAAACAACTATAAAATTAGTATTTCTAAACATAAGAAAATCAAATGTTTTTTTTTTTTACACATGACATTTTAGGATTTTCTTATTTTCTCTCCATATCTCTTTCAAAGTCAAAACTCATATTTCATGAATGGTTTTGTTTTTCAAACAAAACAAAAATATAAGTCTCAAGTTTCTCTATTACAAGAATAATTTATTATCATTTTCTTTCTTATCTAATTTACTATTTTTTTTCATGTTAAATCATAAGTAACAACATATATCATCAAGAGTTATATTATTATTTATTAGATGAAAGGAAAGAAATTGTACCCAATTCAATTTGTGAGCTTTCAAAATGAAGAAGTGGTGTACAAGAGAAGAGATAATGTGAAGGAGTGATGGGATGTGTTTCTGCCGAGAGAGAGAAAAATGTGATGGTGTAAGAATTAATTTCCTCATGACTCTCTTATAGACTAAGCTTTTTATCATGACCACTAGATTAGATGATGACAAGTGATATGAATTCTCCCTATCCCTTGGATCTCCCTCTCACATGCTAATGTCATCATGACTCTAAGAAAATATCATGATATTTTTAGTTTATGAGCAAAACTTAAGCTCTTATCTTAATCATCCTAGCCAACGTGTAAAAAAAATATTATGGATGCAAGGTAGCTTGGCTTCAATGAAATATGAAACTTGAGTATAAAGAAGATATTTTAAAATTAAATATAAGCGTAGAAAAAAACGTAACGAATAACACACTACTAAAAATAAGACATTTGGTTAAATGATTTTACATCAGATTTCAAAATATATGATGTGAAAAATATTTGTCAAAGGATTTTACATCAGATTTCATAACAATGTGAAGTGAAAATTATTTGATTTAGGGATTTTACATCAGGCATTTATTTCCACTGATGTGAAAAATAACGCGGGTGGCAGTTTTGTAAATAATATGAAATTTTGTTATAAAGGATTTCACATCAGGCCTGGATTTGCATCTGATGTGAAAAGTTCACTGATGAAAAAAATAACAATGTGGCAGTTTCGTAAATAATATGAAGTTTTGTTATAAAAGATTTTATATCGGTCCTGGATTTGAACCCGATGTGAAAAAGTGGGCCTTTACATCGGGTCTCTTTGCAACCGATGTGAAAACTCCAATCTCACTAAAACCCTAACGCAGCTGAATATCTGTTTGTTACCTTTTTTACAATTTCTGATTGTTACCAATTGTCTGAAGCTCTCGTAAAACCTCCGAAGCAGTTTCCCTTTCCCCCCTCGATTTTCTCCGATTCGATTCGACAATCTTCGTCAACATGAACGACGCAGATTTCTCCAAGCAAATCCAGCTGATGGTGAGGTTTATCCGCCAAGAAGTCGAGGATAAAGCCAACGAGATCTCCGTTTCCGCCGAAGAAGTACACATCACTTCACTATTCCGATCCATTTCTTAATTTCATCATTCCATCACTGTTTTACTATAGATCGTTAAATTGATACCTATTGATCCGTGTTTTGCACATTTTTGATTGAATCGCTTTGAAATTGATTGAATGGATTTGAAATTAATTACTCAGTTTGGTTACACTGTTTTGTTGTAGGAATTCAACATCGAGAAGTTGCAGTTAGTTGTGGCTGATAAGAAGAAGATCCGTCAAGAGTACGAACGCAAAGAGAAGCAAGTCGATGTTCGGAAGAAAATGTAACTTACTCTGCCTTGTGCTTAGATTTTTGTTTTTGTATCTCTAAACTCATATAATTCATGTCTATTTTATCAATTATCATATACTCATCCAAGTTACATATGCAAATAGTTTATGGTGATGAATTCTCACTGTAATTCTCAATTTTATTAAATCCAAAAGGTTTTCATATAGTTCTTGATCCTTATGTATGGTAGTGACACATTACAATGATTGTGATATATACTTATAGATCACTGTCAAGACTCAGTAGATCGCACAGTACTATTCATATAATGCGCAATGCACCATATTGTTTTCCTAATTTCCGAAATCTTGGTATGTTTTTTTTGTTCAGTAAATATTGGTTTGTGTCGCATATTGCTAATTAATTGAATTTTATATTTTGCCAAGTATGATGGATAGAGAAATTCCTTTCTTATATGTATGTTAGATTTAAAGTTTAATTTTGTTGAGGTTTAGTTTTTAATTTTTATTATTCAAATGTTTTGTATTTGTTTTTCTAAATTGAAAAGTGGTGATAGTCGAGATGATTTAAATTGCGTAGACATTAGTTTGTTGTAGTGAGTATTCTATGCAGCTGAATACTTCACGGTTAAAAGTTCTTCAAGCTCAAGATGATGTGGTTAATAAAATGAAAGAGGCTGCAGCTAAGGAACTCTTGAATGTGAGTGGTGATCCCGAAGTGTACGGAAGCCTCTTAAAAGATCTCATTATTCAGGTTGGTTAAAATTTTATATTGCACCTTGTAGCTGTACCCCTGATTTTTCCATGTATATTTTCAATAGGAACCAATAATTTTGTTGAGTTTTAGCTTTTTTTTTTTTTTTATTCAAATGTTTTGTATTTGTTTTTCTAACTTGAAAAGTGGTGATAGTTGAGATGATTTATAACTTGTGTAAAAACATAGAACATCAATGCCCTTCAATAATTATTCATCCAGTTTTTGCATAGTCATTTGTGTGATTTGCAGACAGAGAAAATAGGTTTGGAGTCGATGGATGTTGAAGCTTTGAAGAAGCTCAACAAAAATAAGAAGTTGGTGAAGAAACATGCCAAGAAGTACCATGCCTTCTTGGCTTCTGAGGCAATAAGCAGATTCCTCGTCTCTTGGGTCCTGGTCTCAACAAGGCAGGCATGTTTTTTTCTTTCTTAAATTAGTATTTTGCAAATTGTTACCGTTTAACATTGAGAGCATTTAGCACAGTTGTTTTGATCATTTGATATGATGTATTGCAGTATTTTTTACTTATATACTAATATTATTATCATTTGTGTATTTTATCTTCTGATTTTAAGTATTAGTATCCTAAACAGAGGATTTTGAATTGTTCTTCCTGCTATTTTCTTTCAGTGAATTGCTTTTCTTGAATAAAATGTTTATTGTGTCTTAATTTTAGATTTCACAATTTTCAATTATGGCTTAAGTTATTAATTTTAATATTTATATTACTTTTTCAGGCAAGTTTCCAACACTTGTCTCCCACCAAGAATCTCTTGAGGCAAAGGTAAATGAGACCAAAGCCATGGTCAAGTTTCAGCTTAAGATGGTGCTCTGCAAGATGATTTGTATGATTTTGCGACTTTGTTGGACAACATGTTTCTTTGAGTTATATAAAAATTAAGCTTTATTTGGTGAGTTATATAAAATTGTCTATATATATCTAATTTGAGTTTTTTGACTTTGGTGTTGTCTACTGAAGTTAATTGGTGTTATTATTTATTGTCAGCAAATGTGATTTTGGTGTTGTCTACTGAAGCTACAACTCATCTTCTTGTGGATTGCATGTTGGTAATTCAAGTGTGGGAAAGGAGTTATAAATGGTTGGACATTTTTATATGTTTTCACTGGTTTTGTTGTTGTAGTAGTCCACCGTGTAAACATACTTATAATTTTGTACACTTGTGTGTATCCTAGATTAGTACTTTTGAAAATCAATTGTTCATTTTGAAGAATATGTTCATCCTAGCTATTTGGTGCAATGAAATTAACAGGTTGGTTGGAAAAATATGAAAAATTAGATACCAAATAGCGACTTAAATGTGGTTTGTGTGATGTTGCAAAAATAAGAAAAATTAGGTACAAAAAATAATTAAATGGATTCCACCCGGATTCCGCTAAAAAATAGTCTAATTTTTTAAGAAAGATAGCATACATATTACATCGGACGCGCCTTGCAACCGATGTTAAAACCTACATTTTACATCGGGCGAGAAAGGCAACCAATGTAAAAACCTACTTTTTACATCGGGCGAGAAAGGCAACCGATGTAAAAACCTACATTTTACACCGGGCCAGAAATGCAACCGATGTTAAATGTGCATTTATTTAAAAATAAATAAAGTTAAACCCATATTTCACATCAAACATAACAATCAACCGATGTAGTAGGTGTATTTTTCACATCGGACTATTGCCCGATGTAAAATGTCTTTGATTTACTACATCGCTTGGCTTTACATCGGACTCAGACCCGATTTAAAATGTGTTTTTCGCCTGATGTAAAAAGTATTTCCTACACTAGTGGGAACTGAATATGAGACAACGAAGATGGTTGGAATTATTAAAGGATTATGATTTCGGTTTGAACTATCATCCAGGTAAAGCTAATGTTGTGGCTGATGCCCTAAGTCGGAAAACTCTGCATATGTCGGCGATGATGGTTAAAGAATTAGAATTAATTGAGTAGTTCAGAGATATGAGCTTAGTTTGCGAAGTGACACCGCAGAGTGTGATGTTGGGGATGCTGAAGATTAACAATGATTTTCTGGACAGTGTCAAGGAAGCTCAGAAGTTAGACGTGAAACTGGTAGATTCGATGGTTGGGATCGATCAGTCCAAAGATGATGATTTCAAGTTAGATGCCTATGGTGTGTTGAGATTCCGTAATCGAATTTGTATTCCTGATGATGCGGAGATGAAGAAGGCGATTCTTGAGGAAAGTCATAGAAGTAAATTGAGTATTCATCCAGGGGCTACAAAGATGTATCAGGACTTGAAGAAATTGTTTTGGTGGCCTGGGATGAAGCGTGATGTAGCTCGTTTTGTGTATGCATGTTTAACTTGTCAGAAGTCGAAAGTTGAACATCAGAAGCCTGCGGGGTTGATGCAACCGTTAGAAGTTCCAGAATGGAAATGGGATAGCATTTCAATGGACTTTGTGACGGGATTGCCTAATACTTCAAGAGGACACGATTCGATTTGGGTGATTGTTGATAGGCTTACGAAGTCGGCTCATTTTATTCCTGTTAACATCAGTTCTCCAGTATCAAAGTTGGCAGAGATTTATATTCGTGTAATTGTGAAGCTGCACAGTGTTCCTTTGTGTATTGTGTCGGATAGAGATCTGCGGTTTACTTCTGATTTTTGGAAGAGTTTGCAAGAAGCGTTGGGTTCTAAGTTGAGGTTGAGTTCCGCGTATCACCCTCAGACGGATGGTCAAACAGAGAGGACTATTCAGTCGTTGGAGGATTTGTTGCGAGCATGTGTTCTCGAGCAGGGAGGTTCTTGGGACACTCATTTACCGTTAATAGAGTTCACTTATAATAACAGTTATCATTCTAGTATCGGAATGGCACCTTTTGAAGCATTGTATGGTCGGAGATGTAGGACTCCTTTATGTTGGCATGAATCTAGAGAAAGTGTAGTGCTGGGACCTGAAATTGTTCGAGAGACTACTGAGAAGGTGAAGTTGATCCGAGAAAAGATGAAATCTTCCCAAAGTAGGCAGAAGAGTTATCATGACAAGCGAAGAAGAGATTTAGAATTCCAAGCAGGTGACCATGTGTTTTTGAGAGTTACACCTGTGACAGGTGTTGGGCGTGCGCTGAAGTCTAAGAAGCTTACTCCTCGTTTTATTGGTCCGTATCAGATTTCAGACAGAGTTGGAAATGTTGCTTATAGAGTGGCTTTGCCGCCTAATCTGTCGAATTTACATGATGTGTTTCATGTGTCACAACTCCGGAAGTATGTTCCAGATCCGTCTCATGTGATTCATATGGATGATGTGCAAGTACGGGATAATCTTACTGTGGAAACGATTCCTGTACAAATTGCGGAATGTGAGATGAAGATTTTAAGAGGCAAGGAGATTGCGTTGGTGAAAGTTGTCTGGTTAGGAGCTGCCGGAGAAAGCATGACTTGGGAGCTGGAAAGCAAGATGAAGGAATCCTATCCCGAGGTATTCGAATCAGGTAAATTTTTTAGGACGGAAATTCTTAAAGTAGGGGAGAGTTGTAACGCCCCGAAAATCTAAATTAATCATTTATTTATTTATTTAATTGATTTAGAAGGAATTACGAAGTTTTGGTAATTTTGGAGAATATTGGATCAAAAGAGTATTCTTAAATAATTTAATAGAATGAATAATTAGTGTATTATTTATACTATTATTATCATTATTTAAAAATATTTTTAAAAAAAGGGCAATGTGGTCTTAAAGGAAAAAGAGTAAGGATAGAAGTGGAAGTCCATTAACTGGGATATTTTGTCTAAAGAAGAAAATACCGATCAGTTTTCTAACTGATCGTGTTTTTGTGAAGAACGCTGAAGAAGAAAAGAGGAGGAGAAAGAGAAGAAGCCTAAGACTTGAAGGTTGCTAAAGAATCTTAGAGAAGGAGGAAAGCTACTGATTTCCCTAAGGTATGGGGAGTTTTCATGGTTTATTATAGTTCTATAGGATTGGTTATGAATAGATTAGGTATTAGTGGATTTTGGGTAATTGTGGTATTTGATGAGGTAGAATGAGTTAGGGATGAATGATTCGATGAAATATAATGAGATAGAATGTTATGTGTTGATGTATGTGTATTGTGTGAGTCTTTTGGCCAAATTTTCGTATTGGAAAAACTGAATTTTTGGGATATTTAAAGTTTAAACGCAGCAAAAAAATCTTTTGAAAAATTCTGGGTTTTCGCATCCTGACACGGGCCGTGTCACAGGACACGGGCGGCCGTGTCAGACTACTGTTCCTGCTGTATTTTTTTATGTTTTGGATTTGTGCTATAGGGCTTCTGACACGGGCCATGTCACAGGACACGGGCGGCCGTGTCAGACCACTGTGTTTGCTGTATTTTGTCTGTTTTGTGTTTTAAGCGCAGGTTTCCTGACATGGGTCGTGTCCCAGGACACGGGTGGCCGTGTTAGACAACTGTTTTGCTATTTTTGTTGTTTTTCTTGAGGTTTCTTGACGTTTTCTTGTGCTGATCTTTTATTGTCGAGTTGTTGTTGATGTAAGATGATCAAACATGATTGTATGATAAATATTTGTTGAATATGAAATAAATGATGCACACGTTGATGTTTGATGAATTGCAGAGATTTAGCATCGTTGCATTTCATAGCATTTTATGTTGGGGGCTTCGGTCCATTGGTAGCTTCAATCCCATCGTGTGGATTGAAGTGATATGTTGATTATGTTGTGCTCCTTTTGGAGGGTTGATGGCCAGTGTCCATCCACGTTGAATCGGTACCACATGCATTCTTTGCATTTCATTATAATTGACATTGCATATAATGAAGTAATTGTGATTGTGTTGTGAGGATTCTATTGATGATGCTATGATGTTGTGTTGCTTATTCTGTTTATTTTCCATGTACTTATATTACTATAATGAATTGTGATTTCTCACCCCGCCTGCTTGAAAATGTTGCCTCTTATGTGGGTAACTTGCAGATAACCAAGAGTAAACTTGCGGTGCTGGAGGATTGAGTCTTGGAGCGTTCTTTTGTCGTTTTAGCCATGTTTTAAGTGGTGTCCTGCTCTGTGTCATGTAACATCGGGTTGGGATTGGCTGTGAACCTCGTGTTTTCCCTTTTTGGCTTATGTTGGAATTTCTTTTCATATTGTTGATGTCATTTTGAATCGGATACTTTTATCCATGAAGTATTTTATTGCCCTGAATTAAAAAGTTTGATTTCGCTGTGTAGTTGCCAATTTATGTTAATGAAGAATGAATAATCCGTGTTACGGGACAAGACAATGGTTTTGAATGTTGTTTGAATATATGTGGCACCTTTCTTGCTAATTTTTACTCTGATAATATTAAGTGTTTTCCTAAAATGGTATGTGGGGTAGAGAGGTGTTACATGTTCCTTCAGTCAGGTGTCTCCTTTCCGTCAAACCCCTTTGACGACGTGTTTCCTTCAGTCAAGTTTTCTTTCCGTCAATTCTTTAATGTCGTGTCCTTTTCAAGTTTTCTTTCCGTCAAACCCCTTTGACGACGTGTTTCCCTCATCCAGATTCTCTTTCCGTCAAACCCCTTTGACGATGTGCTTCCTTGGTTCAGGTGTTTCTTCGGTTAAGTTTCCTTCCCGTCAACCCTTTGACGACGTGTTCCCTTTTCAGCTTTCTTTCCGTCAACCCCTTGACGATGTGTTTCTTCGGTCAGGCGTCTTCTTCCCGTCAACCCTTTAAAGACACATTTCCTTCGATTAGGTGTTCTCTTTCTGTCAATTCTTTGACGATGTGTCCCTTCGTCCGGGTTTCCAGATTTTCTTTCCGTCAAATCCCTTTGACGATGTGCTTCTTTGGGTATGTTGTCTTTCCATCAAATTCCTTTGACGAAGTGTGATTGGGCTCCATTTATATTTTCTCTCCTCCCAGTTTGTAAATTCCGCGATTCTTTTTGTATTCAATCACCTTCTACCTTGAACGTCTGAAAGTCGTTGTTATCACCCTTTCAGGTCCAAGCTGATTGAATAGGGGCAGCTGTAGCACCCCAAAATTTGACCTACCTTTTTCTGGATTTTGATTTGCATTCATCTGCATATCCATTAGGTCATAACTCATTCATTTATTTGCATTGGGCTCCTGAGGCATGGGGTCATGGTTTCTCATCTTATGTGCGACTTGGTTGATATTCATCAATTGTAGATGGTGGTTAGGGTTCATGGCAAAGGCATTTTGACATGAGATCTAGTTGTGGATTTATATTGTGGTCAGGACATAATTGTTCTCTCAGTTGCTTATGGTTTGTTGCTTGTAATACAAGTTAATGAGGGTTGACATCGAAGTTTATCGAAATTAGGGATCCATTAAGTATTTGAGCTTGATTTGGATGTGAATTTTGGGTTGGTTGAGTGCTTTAAACCTACTGGGCGGGAGAAATGCCCACATGAGTCATTTAGAATTCAAGATACAAGTTCGTAAATTCATATCCACCCCATATCATAAACCATAATCCACTTTTGATATCCATTTCAACCATAAACCATTATCCAATTCCTAATATCCATCTTCAATCCAATCATCCACTCACATATCTATTTCTATGTCATTATCCATATCCACTTTAAAACCATTTTTGATGTCCATTTTAGAATTCAAATCCATTTCCATTCACTTTACAAATAATCATTTTCCAAATCCAATCCAGATTAACCATTTTCAAATCCATATCAGAAAAATCCATTCACAACAGGACTAAAAAGTCAAAGTATACATAACAGAACTGATAACACATTTTCATCAAGCCAAGTTCAGTCACAGCAAAAATTCCAATAACAGTTACAACCATAACAAAATTACACCAAAAAAAATTAAAAAACTTAAAAACTCCTAACCAACTTCTACAACATAACTAACATAACCACCCTAACCGATTCTAACCGATTCTCTAACAGCAAAAACTAACAGAAACTTCTAACAAAAACTCTCCCTCAATTTTTTTCTCTGACTCTCTCATTCATTCTTCTCGCCTCATCATCATCAATACGTGACAACCTTCATCATAACCTTCATCTTCCCACGCCACCTCCATCACTGGCCATCTGCAACCTGTAAATTAATCACATCATCACCGATTAGGATTGCGATAATAAGTTCGATTTGATATCAACGCAACAGAAAGCAGAAGAGATTCAAGAACTCAATTCTGCAACCAGTTGTGACACATTTGGAGAAGAGAAAGAAGAAGCGGAGTGTAACGAGGAGGCGAATCGAGCTTCCATACCTGAAGTTTCCCTTCGCGCAAATTCGAGAGGTGGCGACGGAAGAAGATGAGCGAGAGCGAGGTGAAGTTAGGGTTGCAAAGATGTTCCTGAGCATCGTGGAGCCTCCATCTTATCTGTTCGCCGTGAGCATAACCGAATAGAGTATGTTCACAGGTCAGTTATACTTGAGCTTCATGTCTCTTATGATCCAATGGAGGATTTAGGCAATTCTAGGGTTTAGTGAACCTTCCTTCGATCTGTGTTTATGGTTGAAAACTAAAACAAATTATTGAAAGGAGGATGATGTATATCTGAAGGAGTAGTCGTTTGTGGTGGGGCAGTGAGTTGTGTGGCGTGTTGAGTCGGAGGAGGGATGTTGCGAATGGCGACCATGGAAGGACAAGTGAACTGAGAAAGAAAAAGAACGCATGTGAGGTTGTAGGAGAGAAAGCAAGATGGAATGTAGAAGAAAAAGAAAATGGCGCCAAGATAGAGAATGAGGAATGCACCGTGAACAATGAGAGGGTGGGCATCATCTGCTGAGAATTTTAGGTTTAGTTCTTGCCTTGGCTGGACCGTATGTGGATCGGGCTTAGGCCCTCTACCATTTCTATTTGCACCCTCCTCTTGATGATTTAATGAAGCAAATGGGCCTAGTAGAAGGGCCATGCGCATGCCTTTATAGGATTGCGTTTTGTACTCCCAAAATGTCACACGCACCCCCCATCTGATGCATAGTGAGGACCTTGGGCTTATGTTTTCAGGCCCATGTGCCTGGCTCTTCTCACCATTGTAAACACTGTTGTACACCCTTGTTATATTGGGTTTTAATTAATCTCTTTTAGATATTTTAGAGGATTAGGTTGGTTAACTAGTTTTAATTTGGACTAATTAGGTTTTTATGTTTGTTATTAGATATTGACATTAGGATTAGGTTTGTTAGAATTAATTCACAACCTTAGAATTTTGATTTTAGAATTAACCTTGTTGATTTAGATTTTTCAATTAGGAATTAACTTGGATTTTACGTGAATTCTAACACTAATTAGCGGTTGACTAAATGTAGTTTAACATTGGTTAAGATTTTAGACTAATTAGAGTAGATTTTGACATTGTTTTTTTCCATATAATTGATTTTTGGTAATGGCTTACACTAATTGTATTTTGCTTAATCGCACTAATTGCTTGTAGTTTAATTGGACTAATTGTTTTTTGGCTTAATTGGCCACTAATTGTCCACTAATAACATTAGAATTAGATCTTTTATAATTAGAAACTAATTGTGAACTAATTGATCTTGACTAGTTGACCTTGACTTAGTTTTGTTCTAGCATTGACTAAACTTAGATTCTAATGTTAACATCTACTAATCTTCTTAGTGGTTTCATTAGTTAGCTTTGTTAATGGTTTTAAATGTTAATTTTTGACTAATTGTTGCTTACATTTTGGTATCAATTCCACTTGGTTCTTGTTGATAATTTCCATTTAAATTTTGGTTGCTAACCTTGGTTATTTTTGTTGATTACCTAGACTAATTGTGGAGTTGTTTTGTAGTGATTCACCCTTGATTTGATAAGTTGTTTAAAGGTAGGAGGTGTTGCGGTATACATAGTTGTTGTGCACAAAGTGTACTGTAAAATGTTGCTATTCTGTCTAGTTGCATATACACCTATTCTATTCTAGAAATGGTAGCTGTTATAGGCTATTTTTGCTTGTTGCTGGTTTTTATAGCTATGCAGGTGCTGGAGCGCTGTTGTTGCTGTTGTTTATGGTTTATTGCCTTGTTCTATTGTTTTTATTCATGAAGGGCGAAGAGCATTTGGTTCCATGTCTTTCACGGATCCGTTCCGCTTTCTGACACTTTTGCTCATTTATGTTAGATTACTAGAAGTTTTCCGGTTGCTTATACCTTGCTTGTGTTGCTACGGATTGCTATCCGTTCAGTATTACTTCTCTTCTCTTTTACTAATTCAGCATTTTTTTATTTTGATGCCATGAGAAGTAGGATTGGGAGTCCGTGCCACTTGGCCGGCAATTCTGGAAGTCCTCAAAGGAGGCTCTGTTTGTGCTTGTTTACATTTTGTGCTAAAGACCTCTATGAGGCATCCCTTTCCCTATCCCCATGATAAGTCCTCAAAAGAAGGCAAGCGAAGGAGGGACTAGCAATCAGTCCCCGCACTTTCAGTTGAGTCGTTCATTAGCTCACCCCACGTGTTGATGCTTTTGAACATGTACCCCGGATCTTGTTATCGAGTACGTCAAGTGGAAGGAGGGTTTCGCAATCAAACCCCCACACCTTGTATATAGCTCGCATTGACCGATGCTAATGCTTATGTGATCTGATTCACATCTTCCCATTTCTTACTCTGCTCTCCATGGTTCTCGATACCATTGGGGGAGTACCCCTATTTCCCACAGCTAGCTTGTTTCCCTCAGTTGATATGACCCATCGGCTAAAGCTTCCCCCTTTTCTTACTTTGATTGTGTGACATTATTGTTGACTGACACAATTTACTCTTTCATTCGCTTTTAGTTCCTTTTGTTTATGGATTGAGTTACATAATGTTTACTTGTCTGATGACATGATTCCCTTAGGATTCCTAGCTCCATTTAATTTTTGATTAAGTCGGAGGTAGGAGAGACATTAGCATAGCAATCCATGCATGACAACATTAGTTAGATTCCCTTCTTGATCCTGACCTTAGGACCATCATTGCATGCTAACTTGTAGATTCAGTTTCCCCCTTAGACTGTCTGTGTGACCTTCGTGAGTCTCACCTTTCTCTCGCACCCATTTGATCGAGACCATTCCCTGTGTTCCGTAGTAGCGTGAACTATGGATGCTCTGATTCCTCTTTCTTTTCAGATTGAGGATACATAGGCACGGGATGCGATATCTCGGCGAGCACACTAACAACTAACCTCCCCTTTTCCCTCGCACCCGTGCAATCGAAATGAATCGCCTAACACACTAACAACTAACCTCCCTTTTTCTCTTGCACCCGTGCGATCGAGATGAATCACCTAGTACACTAACAACTAACTTCCCTTTTTTCTTTTGCACCCATGCGATCGAGACGTTAATCAATCAATTAATCAAAACCTTTTCTCTCGCACCCGTGCGATCAAGACTCTTTCACCAACCTTTTAATCAAAACTGACCCTGTTAGGTCGAACTACGACCGCTCTGACTTCCTCATTCACATTAGATTGAGGATACGTAGGCACAAGACGACGATGTCTTGGCGAGCAGACTTCTTCCACAAATCCGTAGTCCATCGAACTACGTTGACTCTGATTCTTCGTTCGTCCATGAAGATACGTAGGCATAGGATTGCGATGATCCTTGCGAGTCCGTTTTTGTTTTTTTCCCTTTCCCGTTTTCCCCGTTCTTTTCCCTTTCTAGTTAGCAGTTGAGCTTTAGATACCCACACCCTTTGATCGATAACAACAAGCATGGATCCCATCGAGTACGATGGACGCGAGGGGATGTTAATACCTTCCTCTCGCATAACCGACTCCCAAACCCAGGCTATGGTTATGATGACCATTCCTTTCCCTTTGTTGAGGTTTTCTTCGATTGTGTCCTTTCCCTGCGTCGGGATAAATACCATTCAGTTGCGACTCTTCTGTTCCTTTCTGCCGGTTGATTTTCGCAGATGCGACAACAACCCTTTCTTCTGCTTCTTGAGAAAAGTGGGACATTCTGACTTGGTGTGACCAAAACCCTCACACTCATAGCATTGTATTCCTTTACCTTGATTTGAATTCTCTTCTGACCTGACATTCTTTTGAGAGTCATTGTTGTGCCTGATGTCGGATGAGATATTCTTGGCACCTGCTCTTCCTCTTCTGTCCACCCTTTTCAAAACCTTGTTAAATTGCCTCCCAAGAAGCATAATAGCATTGGAGATATCTTCATTTGTATCTAAGCCATATTTATCCTCTGAGTCTTTAGTATTTGACACAAAAGCTATGCTCTTCTTCTTTTCAACCTTGTCACTGATCCCTAATTCAAAAATTTGGAGAGATCCCATAAGCTCATTAACCTTCATGTTGTTTATGTCTTGGGCTTCTTCAATGGCAGTCACCTTCATGTCAAATCTCTTAAGAAGAGATCTGAGAATCTTTCTAAACAACTTAGCTTCTGAAATCTTCTCCCCTAGGGCACTTGAGGTATTGGCTATCTCAATAATATTCATGTGAAAATCATGAATGCTTTCATCCTACTTCATTTTCAAGTTCTCAAACTTAGTGGTAAGAAGTTGAAGTCTTGACATCTTTGCCTTATAAGTTCCTTCATGGGCAGTCTTCAAAATCTCCCAAGCATCTTTAGCAACAATACAATTATTTATCTGCCTGAAGATGTTCTTGTCCACTCCATTAAACAGTGCATTCAGGGCTTTAGAGTTTCCCTGAGATAGCTTGTCATCTTCATCATCCCAGTCTTCCTCAACCTTTAGCACATCAGTAATATTACCATCCCTATCTCTAGCCATTGGAGGATCCCATCCCTTGACCATAGACTTCCAAGCCTTGTTGTCCATAGACTTCAAAAAGGCCACCATATGTGCCTTCTAGTAATCATAATTGGTTCCATCATGGATGGGTGGTCTGTTCACAAAACCTCATTCCTTGTCCATTGCACCAGAAATTATATTCCCTAGATCTCACCCAGATATAGAGTAGGATGACTGCTCTGATACCAATTGAAATTCTGGTATGCAGATATCAGATGTCCTAAGAGATGTCGAGACACTGATATTTGTTAAACACATAAGGACCAAGGTACACAAAGTTAAAAGTATAGAAAATAAACAAGACACATAGAGTTGTTGACCCAGTTCAGTGTATAACAACACCTATGTCTGGGGGCTGCCAAGCCAGGAAGGAAATCCACTATTAGCAGTATCAATTCAAAACTAAACAACTCAGTTTACAACTTCTCACTTAATACCTACCCAGTGTAATTTCTACCTAAGACACTCCTAGGTATGAAAAACCCCTTTCACTTCCTACCAGTCACCACAATGACAAAATTATAACTCTTTCAATGTTTTTAGAAAATACAATCCAAAAGACATACAATCACTCAATGCTTAAAAGCTTACAAGTGATTGACAAAACTTACAACTCAATAGAGACAGTCCAGTTCAAACATCTCGGTGATGAATGAATGGCTCACAAAATAGTTTACCTCAATGTATCAGAAGACACATGAGTGACACAATACAACAATAGTACTAAAAGAAAACTCAAACCCTAAACCCTTATTTGCGCACACGGTTTCTTCAATTAATATCCCTCATGAATTAGGTTTAGCAAGCCTCCTTTTATATCCTTTTGCATAATGGGCTTGGACTCTTCCCATTTTGTCAGTTTTAACCTACTACGGAATCTTCTCCACAATAGCAGGAACAAATCTTCAAAGTTTCCTAAAATGTCTCATCATTTAATTTAGTGCTTTGTGTACAGCTGTAGATACAAAACTTTGTTCCTGATAGCATCATCTTGACCTGCGTAAATTACTGAGATATTTCCAAAAGAAATATCACAGAATTAAAACAAAACAAATCTGTCAAGATTTTAAAACATTCAGAAAAGATGTTTTGATAGAACATATTCCATTATCTGTTAGGACATCTGCTCTCAAGGTGAGCTGAGCAGCATGTTACAAAATCACACATGACATCCTGTAGTGAACCATGTTTTAGAAAAATTGTTGTCAATCCATAAACTATGGAACCTTCAATTCATGAAGGGTCTGTGACTCTGGGAACCACTCTTAGAACTAGTTTATATATTGGTGGTTGTGTAGTGTTAGACTCCAAGGACCCACTCCTTGTGTGCCTAGCATGAGGACCCCACTCAGGAGAGACCTTTTTGTCACTCTCGTTATAATACAGCTAGCCTATTGTAGGACTTTGATACGATTAGTGTCCATGACCCCGAGAACCTTATCCATCAACGTAGAAACTATCCCGTGAGTGGTTTTATGGGGTAAAGAACATATAACTTTCCTTATAGAGCCTACTTGTAGGGTTCCCTTGATCAGAGACTTTGGTTATTTACCCGTTACTTTGACCAGCCTCAGGATTGATTGAACTTGTGATCCTGGAATCTTGCATCTTGCATTGCATCCATATATGCCATTTCATTGCATTGCATCAGTTATGTATTGTGCATTTCATTTCAAAAGCAGAAGCTCAATTCACCTTCCTTCATCTCCAGTAAATCAAGTTGATTCCTCGACACCAGTACACAACTTGAGTCAACACTAGACGAATGATGAATCAAATTCAACAAGAACAAGCCACCTTCATAGAGGAGTTGGACCCTATAAAAGGTAAGATTGACCAGATTCTTGAAGCCATAACTATTATGGCCAAAAAGGAAGATGAACTGCGTGATGCCGCTGCCGTAAATAACAGTGTTCCCGTGTAAGGATCTACTCAAAGCTTTTAGTTCATGATCCCAATCCCATCATCTATGGAATGCCTCTCAACTTCACCCCTGCAGTTGAAGGAGCCACTACTCAACCAATATTAACATCTGAAGTCACTATTGGAGCTATCCCGCAAGCCCAACATGCTATTATTCAGATTCCCATTCCTCATGCCGAAGAAGATTTGAAAGATGAGTATGAGATGCAAAACTATCATATTGTTATTCCAATTGCTAATCCTGCTGCTGCCTAGGATTCTAAAGCCATCAAGATGTGTCATAATCTAGCTGAAAAACTATGAATCATGGAAGGGTATAACTCAACCTCTTTGAGTGCCTTGGAAATGTGCTTAGTGCTAGATGTTGTGATTCCTCCCAAGTTCAAGGTGCAAGAATTCCCAAAATATAAGGGTCTCAATTATCCCAATATTCATCTAAAAATGTACTGCCGAAAGATGGGTGCCTATGCCAGGGATGAAAAACTAATGATTCATTGCTTCCAAGACAGCTTGTCTGGAGCATCCCACTAATGGTATATGCAACTTGAGCGTAGCAGTGTGCGTACTTCGGCTGAGTTAGCAGAAGCTGTTGTCAAGAAATACAAATACAACACTGACCTTGCTCTGAATCCTACTCAACTTCAGAGTATGGCTCAAAAGGACAACGAATCCTTTAAGGAGTGTGCACAATGCTGGAGAGAGTTGGCTACAAGAGAGCATCCGCCGCTGGTTGACCGTGAATTAATTGACATCTTCATGGGCTCTTTGCAAGGCCAATACTACGAGAAGCTGATCAACAGTGTGTCTTCTGAATCCTTTAAAAAGCGGAAAGATCCAAGGATATTCTAGAAGCCAGACTGGAGCGAAGAAGCCTTTCAATGGATATAAGAAAAAATAGGGTGAGAAAAATGCCATCTTAGCTCAGAGAAGACAAGCCCAACAGAAAGCTCCTGCTCCCGTGCCTGTTCAAATTCCTTCTAATATTTGTATGTTGCTTTTGCGCAATATGCTCCAATACCTTATCAACCAGCTGTTCTAACTCAAATTCCTACCCATATACCTCCGCAACACGCTCCTCAGCACCGAGCTCCTCAGCAACACTCTCCACAACATAGTCAACCTAATCAACAAAGGATAAGGAGGCCAGAAAGAAGCTTTGATCATCTACCTGTGTCATATGCTCGGGCCTTTTCTCAACTGCTGAAGGATGAGACAATTACCCCGAGAGACCTAGCTCTGCCAACTATCATTCCTCCGGACTATGATGTTAATGCTCATTGCGAGTATCATAAGGGCACCCCAGGGCACACGATCGGGAACTGCAGAGCTTTTAAGCACAAGGTTCAAGATGTGATTAAGTCAAAGGATCTCACATTCACTCCAAGGACTCCGAACATTATGACCAACCCTATGCCGCCACCAAGTTAGTTCAAGCATCAAGTCAAGAAAGGAAGTTTATTTCCCTGAAGAAGGCAGTCATCATGCCATCCCATCATTTGCATTCTTGTATTTTTTTCTTGTTTGTCTTAAGTACTGTTTGCTTTAAACATTGTCATTTGTATTTAGTTTTATTAATGAAGTAATTATGCATGTTATGAATTAGTTATGTCGTATTCACTCATTTTTTTTCCATTTATTACAAAGCACAAACACACATTTCTCCACTTCACTCTCTTTATCAAAATTATTGTTTTAGCAAAGATTGGAGGGAGGATGACGAAAACGAAATACCCATAATTGCAAATCGCATGCTTTTGGATATAATCTCGCCGATGATGTACAAACATTGTTTCAAATCCCCAAACACTGGAGAGATAGGGAGTTAATCCCTAGTTAACCATTTCAAGCCTAGAAGTACGAGTTTCCTTCGGATCTACAAATCCTTACACTTAACCTGGGGCATGGGTAGTGTTCAGTTAATTTGACTACGCACTCAAATCACAAAGGAAAATCCAAAAAACATGACGGTTGTTCTTCAATAACCAATGACTTGACAGTCACAATCCTTTAACAAAGTTGAAAAAATAAAAAAACCTACTAAGTCGAACACATTAAAAGGAGACTTAGGCAAAAATCAAGGTTATCCCGATGGGCTCGAAAAACAAAACCAATCCATGCAAAAGTTAAGGATCAAAAGCAAAATCAAAAGAGGTCCTCAAATCCTCAGTAAAAATAAAATAAGATTCAGTGACCACTGTAACACCCCGAAATCAATAGAATATTTATTTAATTGGTTTATTATAAATATTCGTATTTTCGGTGAATTTTTGATGAATTATTTTGATGACTGATGTCTTGATATTGTGGGATACTATGAGGTTAAGGGGTTGCTGAGGGTATTTCGAAGTATGAAGGTATTAATATTATTTTAGTAATAATAATGTGGAATTATGTGCAATATTACTACTATAATTATTATTATTTTAAAAATAAAAGGAAGGGTTAAGTGGTAATTGTGCGAGAATAAGTGAGGACAATGGTGGAAAAGAGTATTAGGGGTCCTATAGGTAAGTTGGACAAAAAGGAAATAGATAATGGAGAAGTTCAGTTTGTACGATCGAATTTTGGGAAAATGCTCTGAAGAAAAGGAGAAGAAGGCTAGGGCTCAGAGAGATTCCGGAAGAACTCAGAGAGGATAATTCAGAAGCGATTTTCTAAGGTATGGGGAGAAATCTTTTATCATTATGATTGATATAGGTGTAGAAACGTGTAGTTAGAAGGTTTTCCGAGAATTTGATGAGTTCATGTCGAGATTTGGGGTTTTAGGGACGTAATCAATGTTAGGAATAAACCTATGTGGGTGTATTGGGATTGTTGTGTCGTGCCATGATGAATTCTGATGAAAAGTGGTTGATTTGGTGTTGTAATCGCAAACCTCTTAGGGTCTGAGTTAGTGCAGAAACACAACTGAGAGTTGCAGGTTCGCACACTTTCGCCGGGCGAAATTCCCAGCTCGTCGGGCGAAGCGAATTCGCACCGTCCTCGCTGAGAAAATGTGGAAGCGAAGGGGTGGTTTGAAAAAGGGGGGTTTCTGGATTTTGTATGGGGGAAAATATTTCGCCCCAGCTTCGTTGGGCGAACACCCAAGCGAGCCAGTGGCTTCGCCAGGCAAAATAGAAGCAAAGGAAGAAGGGAAACTGTGAGCTGTTGGAATTTATATGGGGAAGGCTCTTTGCCCCTGCTTCGCCAGGCGAAACCCTGGCAACCGCGCTGCTTCGCCGGGCGAGCTCCAGGCGAGCAGGAGCAGTACTTTTTTTTTTACTTTTCTTTTCTACCTCGTGATTCTTTGTGTCTTGATGATTTATGATGAATTTGGATGCATGATGATGAAGTGATAACATGACGATTTATATCAATTTTTGATGTGTGATAATGAGGTGTTACCATGATGCTTAATGAGATTTTTATGAATAATTATGCAATATGACGATTTTGTGACAATGACGATTTATGACGTTTGCATTGTGCATTCATATCATTCTAGGACTTCTGTTCAGTGACGGTTTTTAGGACTTTGGTCCATTGGTGGCTTCAATCCCACTGTGTGGATTGGAGTGTATGATGTTGCTCCGGTTCTTGTGTAGAATCGATCCTATTGGTGGGGATCTTTGGAGGGTGATGGCTCAATGTCCATCAATTATAACGATTTGGTACCATATGCATGAGTCTGTGTATGCATTTCATATTTATGTGGCATTGTGTGTTTGTGAATGATGATGTGATTGATGACATAACTGTAATGATGTATAATGATGATGATGTATTAATGACGATGTTGGTTATTCTGATGAATACTATAGTATTGTTTCTTATCTTATATCTTGTATAATGGTTTAGGATTACTCACCCTGCCTGTTTGAATGTTACCTCCACGTGGGTAATGTAGAGGGTCTTGCTCTGATATGTAACATCGGGTCGGGACGTTTGAGTCGAACCATAGTGTTATTTTATTTGGTGATATTATGATGTTTTGAGTTTCGATTTTAAAACCTTTGTATTGTTTTTAAAATTTATAATGCTTATGAAGTTTCCACTGAGAAGTATTTGAATTAATTTTTATGTTAACCCCGTGTTACGGAGTAGGATAATGCTATTGTGATGTTATGACGAAATGTGATGCCCTTGTGGTGAATTTACTCTGATAATTGTTATTATTTTATTCGTGAATGTTTGTTGGGTAGAAGGGTGTTACGTTAGTGGTATCAAAGCAGGTCGGTCTGTCCGGCCAGGTGTCGTATGATGTAATTTCCCTGTCAGTCGATGAGTGTGTAACTTTTGTGGGATCTCATGATCCAAAGAGCATGCACAAGTGGCTCAAGGTGATTGAGAAAATATTCTGAGTGATGCGGTGTACGAATGCTCAACAAGTTCAGTTCGGTACTCATATGCTATCAGAAAAAGCTGAAAATTGGTGGGATAACACCCATTAGAGGCTAGAGGATGTTTGTACCGAGATAACATGGGTTGTGTTTAAGAGAGAGTTTTTGGGAAAATATCTTCCTGAAGATGCACGCGGTAAGAAGAAGGTGGAATTCCTTGAGCTGAAACAAGGAAATATGACAGTGGCTGAATATGCGGCGAAGTTTGAAGCACTGGTGAAGTTTTGTTCGCATTATAATTGTGCGGAAGTGCCTTAAGTTTGAGAATGGGCTGAGGCCAAAGATCAAGCAGGGTATTAGTTACCAACAGATTCGAAGGTATGTTGAACTTGTGGATGAGAGTAGAATCTATGACGAGGATAGTCGAGCTCGATCTGCTCACTACAAGCAACTTAGTGAGAAGAAAGAGAAGGGACAGTACAGAGGAAAGCCTTATGTGACCACAGCTGACAAAGGGAAACAGAAGGCTTCAGAGGGGAAAAAGACAAGTGGCGGAGCAGCTACCACTTCTGTGAAGTGTTACAGGTGTGGTGAGCAAGGCCATCATGTTGAAGTGTGCAACAATAGTGTGTTGAGGTGCTACAGGTGTGGTAAGAGAGGTCACAGAGCTACTGACTGCAAGGATGAGGGTCCGACTTGTTTCAACTGTGGTGCACAAGGTCACATAAGTACTTAATGTCAGAAGCCAAAGAAGACTTCTATTGCGGCTTAGACTAATTGAAGAGTGTTTGCTTTAAGTGGTTCAGAGGTTCCTAAGAAGGATAACTTGATTCGAGGTACTTGTTTTATTAATAACGTTGAGTTAGTCGCTATTATTGATACTGGTGCTACTCACCCGTTTATTTCGCTTGAATGTGCTAATAGATTGGGTTTGAAATTGTCTGATATGAATGGTAGTATGGTATTAGAGACTTTTGCTAATGGTTCTGTTACTACTAATTTTGTGTGTTCGAGATGTCCTTTGATGATTTTGGGGAAGAGTTTTGTGATGGATTTGGTGTGTTTGCCCTTGTACCAAATCAATGTGATTCTGGGGATGAACTGGTTGGAGATTAACTATGTTCACATCAATTGTTATAATAAGACTGTGTAGTTTCCTGAGTTTGGTGATAATGGAGAGTTAATGTTCCTGTCTGCTAAGCAAGTAGACGAACTCTTAGAGGACGAAGCGTTGATGTTTGCGTTGTTTGCATCGTTGCAAGTCAACTGGGAAGCTGCGAGTGTCGAATTACCTGTCGTCTGTGAATTCCTAGAAGTGTTTTTGGATAACATAAGTGATTTGCTTCCAGAACGTGAAGTAGAGTTTGCGGTTGATTTGATACCAGGTACGAGTCCGTGTCAATGGCTCCTTATCGGATGTCAGCTTCTGAGTTAAGTGAATTGAAGAAACAACTGGAAGAATTGCTTGAGAAGAAGTTTGTTCGACTGAGTGTTTCTCCGTGGGGTGCTTCTGTGTTGTTAGTGAAGAAGAAATATGGTAGTATGAGGTTATGTGTTGATTATCGACAGTTGAATAAGGTGACTATCAAGAATAAGTATCCACTTCCGAGGATTGACGACTTGATGGATCAGCTAGTAGGTGCTTGTGTGTTCAGTAAGATTGATTTGAGGTTTGGTTATCATCAGATTCTTGTTAAGCCTAATGACATTCCGAAGACAGCTTTGAGGACGAGATATGGTCACTATGAATACACTGTAATGCTGTTTGGTGTATCCAATGCACCTGGTGTGTTCATGGAATACATGAATCGGATTTTTCACGAGTATTTAGACAAGTTTGTTGTGGTTTTCATTGATGATATTCTGATATACTCTAAATCTGAAGAAGAGCACGTTGAGCATTTGAGGACGGTGTTGCAAGTCTTGAAAGAGAAGAAATTATACGCAAAACTGTCGAAGTGTGAATTTTGGTTGAAAGAGGTGAGTTTTCTTGGCCGTGTGATATCAAGTGGCGAGATTACTGTTGATCCTTCTAAGATCGATGTTGTACTATAGTGGGAGACTCCGAAGTCTACTACTGAGATACGAAATTTTCTTGGGTTGGCAGGTTACTATCGCAAGTTCATAGAAGGTTTTTCCAGGTTGGTGTTACCGTTGACGCAGTTGACTCGTAAGGTTCAGGCTTATGTGTGGGATGTTGCATGTGAAGAGAGTATTGTGGAATTGAAGAAGAAATTGATGACCGCTCTGATTTTGATTTTGCCTAATCTGAATGAATCTTTTGTGGTGTATTATGATGCTTCGAAGATGGGTCTTGGTGGAGTGTTGATGCAGAATGGACAAGTTGTTGCTTATGCTTCGAGACAATTGAGAGTTCATGAAAGGAATTATCCTACACATGACTTATAATTGGCAGTTGTGGTGTCCGTGTTGAAAATTTGGAGGCATTGCCTTTTTAGCTCTAAATTCGAAGTGTTCAGCGATCATAAGAGTTTGAAGTACTTATTCGATCAGAAAGAGTTAAATATGAGGCAGAGGAGGTGGTTGGAATTGTTGAAAGACTATGATTTCGATTTGAATTACCATCCTAGTAAGGCAAATGTGGTGGTCGATGCATTGAGCAAAAAGTCATTGCATATGTACATGCTTATGGTGAGAGAGTTGGAGTTAATTGAGCAATTCCGAGATTTGAGTTTGGTATGTGAAGAGACTCCTGACAGTGTGAAGTTGGGTATGTTGAAGTTGACTAGTGGTATTCTAGAAAAGATCAGAGTGGGACAACAATCGGATTTGAAGCTGGTTGATCAGGCAACTTTGATTAACAAGGGTAACAGAGGTGAATTCCGGATTGATGAGAATGGTGTGATGAGGTTCAGAGAAGGAGTGTGTGTTCCAGATGTTCCCTAACTTAAAAAGAACATTCTTGAAGAAGGACATCAAAGTAGATTGAGTATTCATCTCGGTGCTACGAAGATGTACCAGGATTTGCAGAAATTGTTTTGGTGGCCAGGGTGTAGCGAGCGATTTCTGTCGGTGACGTGACCACCTTATCGCTGGGCTTTCCTCACTGCAATGGTAGGAGGGGGTGCTACTTTCTGATTTCTTATTTATCCCATGAAGCTGGAAGGGAAAGGGAAGCTATCTAAAACTAACCTTGCACGCGGATGTTTAACTGAACAAACGCTTAAAAGAGATTGGGGGGTCCGGGGTCAGGTTATACAATGGGGAGTTGTCAATTACCCATCCTATATGTGGTTATCCACAGGATATTAGCTTTAGGTTTTGCTTTATACTTGATGGTGTTTATCCGTTAATGGGTTGGGAAAGTTTCTTGGGAAATATGAGTGAGTGAGTGAGTTTTTGCTTTCTGTGGAAAATGGGGATGAATGATGACTAAGGTATGAAACTTGAAGTCTTTGGATGAAAGTACTGGACCTAGGGTTTTTTATTAGTATGCTCGCTAAGATTTCGCAATCTTATGCCTACGTATTTCTGTTTAAACGAAACAGGGAAATCAAAGCAATCGTAGTTCCTCCTATTCTAGGGGAGGAAAAAGATATTTGGTGTCTTGTTCAAAGCCCGAGATTAAAGCTAAAAGGTTTATTTGTGTCTTGTTCAAAGCCCAAGATTAAAGCTAAAAGGTTTAACTGAGAGAGAACTTGTCATCTCTAAAGAGGTATTGTTGATTTTTGTGTGCCTTGATCAAAGCCCAAGGGTGAAGCTAAGAGGTTGATTGACTCTACTGGGGGAAATCCTTACCCAAAGCCTAAGAGGGGGCTGGATAAGACCGACTCAGCAAGAGAGTGTGTATATTGGTTTCTTGTACAAAGCCCAAGATTGAGGCAAAAAAGAGACTGACTCTTTTGGGGATATCGTTATACAAAGCCTTAGAGGAGGCTGTCTTTCTGCTGGGGATTATTGAGATCCCTAGGCAGGTCCAAGTGGGGAATCAACTCTTGCTGAGGGTTCCAGAAGAGTTGAGATATCAGATGCCTTGAGGTTCTGATACTGGGGATATACTGTCCCTGGTTTGGGGATTTTTAGGAGAGAGGTCGGGTTTTAGACCTTTTTGGAGATTGATCCAAAGTGACTGGGGTTTCTCCTATGTTTATAAGGAACTTGAGAATGTCTTTGAGACTCAAGGGGATTAGACTGTCCAAGTCTACTGGTGTGGAAGAGTTTTATCTTTTGTATGATGCCCAAGAGGAGGCGGTGTATTAAGGGATGATAATCAACCCAAAATTAGTCAGAGGTTTGACACTGGAAAGACTGCTCTAGCAAAGGATGACTAAGTTCTGTCTTATACCTTTAAGTGGTCTTCAGGGGTCCTTGTATTAAGCCCAAGAGAAGGCATGATAACTTCTAAGAAGCCGGATGGTCCTTGTACAAAGCCCAAGAGGAGGCGGGGATACTTTTAGGAAGCCTGTGGGTCCCAAACCAAGAAAAGTTCAAGAAATGCTATTCACCGAGAATAGATCATTTAGTGAAAATTCTGAGGTTTGAAGAAACTCAAGAGATGCTATTCACCGAGAATAGATTAACTCTGGGGAGTAGAGTTTCTTTGACAATTTCTAGGATTGACAGCCTGAGAAAAGGTTCACGAAGAATACCACCTTTCTCTTTGTTCCATATTGTTTAAGCCCAAGAGAAGGCAAAACTGTATCTTGAAATCCTATGGGGATCTAGTTTTGACTATATTTAAGAGTGACCAACATGGTTTTACCTAGTTCTAGACCTAGTTGCCAAGAAAAACTCTAAATAGCTATACTAGAATATATACAATTGATATATGGCAAGTATTTAAAAGGATATGAAAGAAGACTTACAGTGCGCAGCTTCCCATAATATATATATATATATATATATATATATATATATATATATATATGAAAGCGAGTAAATGAAAGTTGTTTAAAACATACAGGCGAGTAAGCTTCCATGCTGTATTGTTAGTTGTTAAAAGAAATTAAATAAAGTTTTGATAACAACATATATATATATATATATATATATATATATATATATATATATATATATTTGAACCTAAATCAAAAGGGAAATTATTTTGCAAAGATTGTTGGGGCTTATACTCAAGGAGAGGCCCAAGGTTTAACAGTGATCGCACCGTTGTTTTGAAAATCGCAGAGGGACTTATACAATGACTGAGGCCCACAGAGGTTTATTTACAAAAGGGTTGGGTCTTACAACTCAAGGAGAGGCCTAAGGATGTTTTGAAAAATAAAGATGGGACTTACAACACGAGGGGAGGCCCAGATGATTTATTTTGAAATGGCGATCGCGCCGAGATTCTTTTAACGCAGAGGGACTTATACAATACATGAGGCCCAAAAATGGTTTGGTTAAAAGGGGATTGGGTCTTACACTCTATTAGAGGCCCAAAGTTTTTAAAAAGAAAAGAGAATGAGGCTTACAACTCAGGGAGAGGCCCATGTGAAGGACACTGATCGCACCGTCGTTTTGAGAATCGTATCGGGACTTATACAAATGACAGAGGCCCAAATTATTTGTATATGATAAGGGATGGTTCTTACACTCTATTAGAGGCCCAAAAGTGTTTTAAAATTTAAAATCAAGAGGAAACCCTAATTTTAAATAAAAATGTTATTTTTCAAAGGAAATTAAATGAGAAAAATGATATAAAATACCAAATATATTCAAAAATAAGTCTTACACCTTGAAAAATATTTTGAAAAGTCATGTTTAATTACACGAGAGTTTGAAATTCAATTGGTTTTGAAAGATCAAAGTGATAATTTCATTTAAAAATGTTTAAAAACAACAAAAATGAAATTAATTACAAAAATTCTAATTATATTAAATAAATAATATAAATTGGATTTTTTTGTAAAATAAAATATTTAAACATTTTAGTGAATTTTGAGAAAAAGAATCAATTCAAAAACATAAATATTCAGAGAGAAATTAATTTTTGAATCAATTAACAAAAATAACAAAATATTCAAATATTCAAAAAATTGAAAAAGGGCGCCAAGAACACCAAGTTCTTGCCCGCGCCCTCTGTTTTTCCAGATTTGCATTTTCTCACTTTTCTCCATGATTTCTCAATGGTTTTGCACGATTCAAGTACCAATCTTGCTCGTTTTTGAACAAGGATCACAACCATATAAATTAATTGCATTTATTTTGAGTATTGAGTGAGAAATCAGAAGAAACTCTCAAGAACCCTAATTTCAGCATGAACACCATGAAATTCCATACACGGCTAATTCATGGCAATTGATTGAGGGTTATCACTCCATACATGATTAGGAACATATGGCAAAATTATTGTGCAATAAAATATGCATGCATCATGGAGTTTAAAGAGTTCATGCTTACCTCTTGCAGCTGGTGATCGAGTTCTGAGTTAGAGGTGTTACATCTAGGTTCCAATGATCTGGACAGCTTCCCTAGGTGCCAAGGATTGTGTTTGAATGCTTAGAATGAATGGAAATGATCTGGAACTTGAGATGGTACCCCAACTGCAAATCTGTCAAGAACTTGAGCAATTGGCTGGTGATTTTGAGAATCTGATGTCCCAGATGTGATTTTGTGTTATGGATCACTCACATATGATGTTTATGAGGTGTGTGTGTGATTGGTTTGGTTGGAATTGCTCTCAAACTCAAAACCCGATAGTGACTTGAGTTAGAAGGAAAATTGGAGTGAAAGTGGAGATTTTGAGGAAAGCATCAGTTTGGGTGCTTTGGTATCCTCAAACTAGTCACAAATGAGGCCTATTTATAGTGGAGCAAGTTTGTTTTGCAAGTGTCATACCCCAAATTTTACCCTCAGATTCGTTGTTCCTCGTCACATCATTCTAAGTCCGTTTTTTTTGCATCATTTTTATTTAGATAATTAATTAAGTTATTATTTTTATATTTAATTTCCTTAATTTAGTTTATTTTTAATTATAGTTTTATTTTTTAACCTAATTTAGTTTTAACTTTAGTTTGACTTTTATTCTTTATTTTAGATTAGTTTTAATTAGATTAACTTTAATTTAGTTTATGATTAGTCTAAATTTAATTAGTTTAATTTTTGTTAATTTAGTTTAATTTTACTTTTATTTTAATTACAGTTATAATTACAGTTTTATTTTCATTTTAATTGTTAAGTCTAATTTTATTTAGTTTAATTTTATTAAGTTTTCTAAGCTTTATATAAAAATACAAAAAAAAACATTTTTCTTTAGGCCCATTTCCTTTTTTTCATTGCAACTAAAAAGAGTCAAAATACACTGCTACACAACCTGCTCTGCGCTAAACAACAACTGCTGCAAAATACTGCAATCCACAAACACTGCCCAATTCGTGTAACAAAAACTGGCATCATCCAAAGCCCTGCTCCCAAAAGCCTCTTGCACGATAACACCAAAACAGCCCTAAGTCAACACAGTACAAACCTCAAACCTGCGACCCTCCCTCCACGCTATAGCGACAAGTCAAAAAAAAATCGTACCACCCAGACTGCTATGAAATAAACCAGCTCAAGGCCAATTCCACACTCCAAAACCTGTCAAAAGAAGAAAAGCATTACTGCAAAATATCAAAAACCGGGAAATGAAAATGACGTATCAATATGAAGTTGTACTGATAAACTTGTTAAGCAAGTTTGCATGTTTTTAAAAGAAAATGGGGAAGAGAAAGGGAGGGATCGAAGTTCTGCAACAAAGAAAATACAAAAGAAATTCACACCACGGAGCCTTCTTTTTTTCAGATTTTTTCCACAAACTTCCCTTCACTTCTATCAACAACTCACCACCTTCTGTTACATGAAACACAACCATAGAACCTTTGACTCCACCACCCCTTCAAATCACTTTCAACAATCAACAAAGAATCACCTCCATTTTGTAAACCAAAAGCCTTCTTCATATCCCTCAATACCTCCACCGTCTTCTAACCATCCTCTGCAACAACACAACAATAACCGCTCCAAAACTATGAATCATCACTCCTCAAATCCCAAACAACAACAACCATAAACAAACCTTCCGACGCCCTCATCAATACTTCGTCCTTCATCCACTCACCTTGTCAACCATCCCGTTCCCCAAACCTCCCTACAACCTTACTCACCTCACAAACCAAATTTTATCACCATCAATCAACAAGACCAATTCCCCTGCACCCGATTTTTCCTCTATTTCATCACATAACCTTCACACTTTCCCCACCACCTCTCACAAACTTTGAAAAACCGACAACATCGTCTGAACCTCCAATTTTTCACAACCAAAAAACACAATAGAGAGAGGAAGTGGAACGGAAGAAAAGACTTTTCCCTTGCCATGATACTTACCTCACTGCAGAACGAAAACCAGTCGATTCACAAACTATTCACCCACAACCCTCACCGTCATCCATCTTCCACCGCGCCGTAAAAAGGGAAAAGGAGGAAGAATCGTAAGCAGATACAAGATTGAGAGAGAGTGAGTTGCGCGATTGAAAGAACAGTGTACCAACTTCAACGGTTCGGACGTGTTTCTCATTTCACTTTTTGAACGTTTGTTTTATTTGTGTTGCTTTGTGGCCGGATGTGTGAGGTGGGACAATTTAACACCAGGGTTTCTCACTAACCCTTTTCCTTATGTGCTGGCCGAACCGGGTTCGGGTTGAAGGACCCGACCTGGTCTGTCCCTTGTTTCGTGCCCTATTGGGCTCTCTCTTTTCTTTTTTTACTTCAGCCTCCCCTAGCCCAATCTGTATCATTCTTTCTAGTTTTAAATTAATTTGTTAAATCAGTTTTTAGTTAAGTTAATAAATTATATTTTAGTTAGATTTTAATAAGATTAGTAAATTAGCTTTAATTAGATTTTAACTTAATTTAGTTAATAAGATTTAATTAGATAGTTGATTTTAGTGGAATTTGTTACCCTAGTTTCTATTAGAATTAATTTAGATTTAGAAATTAGCTTAATTTTATTTTAATTAATTATTAGTCTAATTTCAAGAATTTATTTAGATAGTTAAGTTAGGATTTGGTTTAGTTCTTTAACTAGTTTAATTAGAATTTAAGTTAGTTTTAGAATTAGCTAGTTAGTCTTTTGATTAGATTTTAGTCCATACTAACTTATTTAGATTTTGTTTATTTAGACTTTTAATTAACTTTAACTTTATCTTGACATTTTGCTTTAATTAATTCCTGATGTTCATTCTAATTTAATTCTTGCCACATTCACTGTATATGTCGCTATTCATTTTCACTCCTGATACCCGAGGTTGTTCGATGTTCTTCTGCTTCTTATACCATTCCAAAGGAAAGGACCCTTCCCGTTGACTGCCATGTCATTTAGGATAGCCTAGTCCATCTTCCTTTATCTCACGCCGCCGCGCGATCAAGACTTACCTTCCCTTTTAACCTAGCCTTAGGTTTGGAGTCGCCGCACTCCACGTAGGTGTCTTGCTGTCAGACCCTACTTTCCCTTGGAACCTTGACCACAGTCAAGAGTTCTTTACCCCCATTGAGGGGAACTACGATTGCTCTGATTTCTCAAGTTCACCTTGAGAATACGTAGGCATAGGATTGCGAGATCCTAGCGAGCTACCTTTTTCTTTTTCCACTTTTTACCTTTACATCCGATGCCTTCTCGGATTCTACCTTTTCTTTTTTTCTACCTTTTTCTTTCATACTTAGTGTACATACCCCTAGGTCTTTACCTTAGCACATTTCCCTTAGCAATTAAACTTTAGAATAACACAAATACTAACAAGAGGTTTCTGTAGAGTACTACAGATATCTAGGATGCTAACACCTTCCCTAGGTATAACCAACCCCCGAACCTTAGATCTCTAGCTGTGTTCCTACATAGCGCACTTAGGGTTTTTTGATCTTTACCCTTTCCTTTGGATAAATCAAAGCTCGGTGGTGAATTTCAAAGATGTGTGATTCAAGTTAATTAATAGCTTGATATCTGATTCTCACCGCAACAGAAATGGCGACTTCACTGGGGATCGTCTCCCCTAAGAGGGTTAAGCTTATCTTGTTTGTATCTGTGTTATTTACATGTTTGCTTGCTTGTATATCTGTACATATTTATATATCTGTATATACCTGTCTGTGCTTGGGTTTTCTGTATGCAGGATGGTTACTTTGAGTGGTGAGGATATGTCTTATACCCGAATTTGAGCGTACACTTATGATAGGATGATGGTATATTCAAGGAGGCTTTGAGGGAGTCGATTCCTGAAAAAGTTGACTTGAGACACCATCACTCAGTTTAGGCCCTCTTGAGAGTTTAGTCATGTTGAGCGAGTCTATTCGTGAAAACGTGCTACTCTCGACATAGGTGTTGTCAAGACTGAGAACCTTAGTTACCTTTAACCCCACTTGGCCTCTTAGGATGTAGTGCGGTGACCATGAGGGAGTCTATTTCTGAAATGGTTGTCACGCGATACTACACTTAGACGAGATTCTCTTGAGAATTTTATTGATTACCGAGTCATTCGAGAAGTCGATAAAATCCGAAAGATGGGTTGTTGACTCTGGGAACTTCTTAGAACCCTGTTCTATGGATACAATAACCCTAGTACACACCCCGTGGTTGGTTCTTTACCCAGACTCCATGCCGTGATCTCAAACCTTTGATCCTGTTGCTTGTGTTTTGCATCCTGTTTGCATTGCATTGCATATTGCATCTTTGCATGTTTCATTGCATACGTCTGTCTGTCCAGTTACTCATCTCCAGCTGTCTCTATCTTCCAGTGTCACCTGTGAGTCGTCAAGCTGATTCCTCGACACCGATACAGGACTAGAGCTAACATCAGACGCAGATTGTCAGAACAACCCTCTGCCAGGGCAAGTGAAGCTTCAGTCGACTTCAGCTCAGCTACTTTCCGAAGACAGGACAACTCATCCATATGTTGATTAATCACCAGGCCTTTGTTTCATGTTGTTTGCATTTTCTTTATGTTGTAATAGATGTTTGCTTTCAACTATGTTTGTACTTTCACAATTAATGAAATGAGCATTGCAACTTTTGATTCAATTCATTTGTGTTTGCCAGTTACGTCTTTATGCTTTCTTTTGCAAAATGTTTTATCTCTTTTCCACTTTCTTTTTTATTGTGCAAAGATTTGAGGGAGGATGATGAAAACGTCATACCCAAATTGCTGTTAGTATGCTTTCAAATCAAAACTTTGCTGACGATGTAAGGCATTGTTTCAACTCCCAAACACTGGAGAAATAAGGAAGTTAACCCCTCGTCAACCCCTTCGAGCCTAGATGTAGGAGTTTCTTTTCTTTACAAATAAAAACCCGCAATCTTAACCTGGGGCAGGGTAGTTCTTAGTTAACTTGATTGTGCATTCAAATACAAGAGTTGCATTCAAGACGCCTTTCAACAAAAGGTTGGATTCACAAATTTTCCTCCGCGCACAACAAACAAGTGTCGAAGATGTCTTTCAAGTTCAAACGCCAATGATGGTTCAGCGTAGTCATTAAGCCAGGCGTTCACAACCTTTCAACTCTTCCTAATTAAATGAATAAATGTAGTACAAGTTGTTCCCAAAGTGATAAATGAAGAAGGGTCATCAAGAAATACTTACTCGAAGAATGAGCCGAGTCCCTTTCGAGGCAAAAGCTAAGAAAGGTGTGAAGCTCATGACCTTACCTTATACAAAGAGAAGAAAGAACAAGCTTGTACAACAACTAAAAGTTGTAAGGAAGTAGTGACTGCCATCTCAAGTCCATTGATTTTTGAACCATCATCATTACTATCATCAGTTCAATTCCTAACCTATGGGAATTCGAGTGCATAGTTTGAGTTAACTGAGCATAGGACTGAAGTTCATCACGTAGATTGGGTGGGTCACAAATAAACTTTGAGCCTTTATCCTTTGTTTCTTAAACCATGAACTAGGCCACGTTATAACCCTCAAAAGACCTAATTGAAGCGAGGTTGTTTTGAAAGCATACTACAGCAAGGTTGCGTAAACTGACTCCAAAAGATCTTTGCAGATCATCTATTTTGGGCATTACACCCTTTGCTTAAACCTTTCACTTTAACGTCTTGAACCACCGTGTTCTGACCAGTATCCCATATACTTTGCACCTCTTTCAAAATAATTTTGATTTCAAAAGTTGCATCAACTTTGCATTTACCATGTTTGTACAAATACTTTTGTTTGCAAACTAGCTTTCTTCTTAAGGAATTTTCAAACATTTGAGAAACTTGGTCGGTGATCCAATCAGGGGCAAGTTCCTTCCATATCCTGTTGAGAATCAGTTCAAGATTTGTGGTTTAATGGCGACTTCTCAGAGTTGGTTTATCCAGAAAACCTTTCAAGACTCATACTAGGGTAAGCCTTCCCAGTGTACAGTAAAACAATCATCTTTCAAGACTCAGACCGAGGCAAGCTTTCTAAGAGCACCATGAAACGATCATTTCCAGAACCAATCAAGCTGAAGCAATGATCAGTTCATCTACAACAGTCAGCTAATCTGGGGCAGTTAACTTGAAGAATCCCCAAACAGCTCTTCATCCTCCCTACAAGGATCATCACTTGATACAGTTTACCAGAGTGGCAGAGATGTGTTCAGTAATAGCATCCCTAGTCCCCAAACAGAATGACAGTGATCTCTGTGTTGAGGAATCAGTCTTCCAGTCTTGTCTTCTTACTAAAAGAGTCAAGCAGTGTCATCAGCATCGGCATTTGCATGTGATCATATATCATCTGCATAATTCATATACATATCCATAGCATGAGTGTTTCATCCTCATTTTCATTTCTCCCGAGGTCGTGTCGTTATCCACGTCTTACCTTGTGGTCAAAGTCCAACTTACTTGGCGTCTACCAAAATGTTACCTTCTTTCATTCCAGTGCTATTCCTGGATATTTACATTCCTTCACTCCAGTGCCATTCCTGGATGTCTGTCTCTTTTGATCTCCAGTGGCATTCCTGGATATCTTATTCCTCTTATTTCTCCTAGTGCTATTCCTGGAAGTTTTACCTTTCTTCTGTAATCCCCATCAAATTTGCTTGGATAACTTTCAGTATCACTCCTGAAAGTCTTATCTATTCATTCAGTGCCATTCCTAGATAAGCTTTCTCCTTTGCATTCAGTGCCATTCCTGGATGTCTTTCTCACTATCATTTGATGCCATTCTTGAATATAGTGATTTGCCTTTACTTTCAGTGCCATTCCTGAAAGTTCTTTCCTTTTGTCCAATGCTTTCTTGGGTATTTCTTCATTCAATGTTGTCTTGAATACTGTGGTTCCTTCTATCCAATGCTTTCTTGGATTTCTATCTTGTTCACTCATCTAAAGCCATTATTAGATGTTGTGATTTATACCATTCATCTAAAGCCATTATTGGGTGATTGGTTCCTTTGCATTCAATGCCATTCTTGAATGTAATCTTTGTTCACATTAATCTAAAGCCATTATTAGATATTGTGATTGTAGCTTTCATTTAAAACCATTATTGGATGTCTGGTTTCTTTACCTTGTTCACTTTCATCTGAAGCCATTATCAGATATTGTGATATATACCTTTCATTCAAAGCCAGTATTGGATGTCCGGTTTCTGTACCATCCGATGCCTTTCCGGAGGTGTCTCTCTTTTTGATGTTTTTCAGATCGAGTCTTTGTTCACTTTTATCTAAAGCAATTATTAGATATTGTGAGTTATACCTTTCATTCAAAGCCATTATTGGATGACTGTTTTCTTTGCATTCAATGCCATTCTTGAATGTAGTCTCTGTTCACATTCATCTAAAGCCATTATTAGATATTGTGATTTGTATCTTTCGTTCAAAGCCATTATTGAATGTCAGGTGCCCTTTTATCCAATGCCTTCTTGGATTACCCTACTTTGTTCACTTTCATCTGATGCCTTCTCAGATTTAACATTTTATCATATTCTCGTCTAATGCTTTCTTATATTTTGTGATTTGTACCCGTCATTCAAAGCCATTTATTGGATGTCTGGTTTCTTTACCATCTGATGCTTTTCCGGATGTGTCTCTCTTTCTGATGTTCTTCCAGATCGAGTCTTTGTTCACTTTTATCTAAAGCCATTATTAGATATTGTGATTGTACCTTTCATTCAAAGCCATTATTGAATGACTGGTTCCTTTGTGTCCAATACCTTCTTGGATTACCCTCTTTTTACCTCATTCTCATCGGATGCCTTCTCAGATATTATGAGTTTACCTTTCATTCAAAGTCATTATTGGATGTCTATTTTCTTTTGCCATCTGATGTTCTTCCGGATATGCCTTTCTCTTTCTGATGCTTTTCCAGATTGAGCCTTTGTTTGATTCCCCAGTGGAGACCGTCTTTCCGGTTCTATTTCCATTGAGGATATTGTGTTATCTTTTCTTTCTAAAGTGTCAACCGATCACGGTTGAATCAGTTGTCTCATCACTTTAGATTTTCCCGGTTTTGTTTCAGCTTCCCCAGTGTTGTTGTCTTCCCCAGTGAGTGTTTGCTCATTGTGTGGACTTTGTCCCTGTTTGCTTTCGTCTCTGTCTGCATTTTGCATTTATCATTCTATGATTATCATCATACTAGAATTCATGGCATGTCTGCATTTGCATGTCTGTTAGCTGTCCTTAGCATCTGCATTCCATCTAAGGGCAAAATTTTCGGTTTGCTATATTTAAATACCTTTCACCTTGATCTCCCGAGGATTCCCATCTCTCGTGTCACCCGGTGAAGTTATTTAAATAGGGGCAACTGTCATACCCCAAATTTTACCCTCAGATTCGTTGTTCCTCGTCACATCATTCTAAGTCCGTTTTTTTTTTTGCATCATTTTTATTTAGATAATTAATTAAGTTATTATTTTTATATTTAATTTCCTTAATTTAGTTTATTTTTAATTATAGTTTTATTTTTTAACCTAATTTAGTTTTAACTTTAGTTTGACTTTTATTCTTTATTTTAGATTAGTTTTAATTAGATTAACTTTAATTTAGTTGATGATTAGTCTAAATTTAATTAGTTTAATTTTTGTTAATTTAGTTTAATTTTACTTTTATTTTAATTACAGTTATAATTACAGTTTTATTTTCATTTTAATTTTTAAGTATAATTTTATTTAGTTTAACTTTATTAAGTTTTCTAAGTTTTATATAAAAATACAAAAAAAAGACATTTTTCTTTAGGCCCATTTCCTTTTTTTCATTGCAACTAAAAAGAGTCAAAATACACTGCTACACAACCTGCTCTGCGCTAAACAACAACTGCTGCAAAATACTGCAATCCACAAACACTGCCCAATTCGTGTAACAAAAACTGGCATCATCCAAAGCCCTGCTCCCAAAAGCCTCTTGCACGATAACACCAAAACAGCCCTAAGTCAACACAGTACAAACCTCAAACCTGCGACCCTTGCTCCATGCTACAGCGACAAGTCAAAAAAAATTGTACCACCCAGACTGCTATGAAACAAACCAGCTCAAGGCCAATTCCACACTCCAAAACCTGTCAAAAGAAGAAAAGCATCACTACAAAATATCAAAAACCGGGAAATGAAAATGACGTATCAATATGAAGTTGTATTGATAAACTTGTTAAGCAAGTTTGCGTGTTTTTAAAAGAAAATGGGGAAGAGAAAGGGAGGGATCGAAGTTCTGCAACAAAGAAAAAACAAAAGAAATTCACACCACAGAGCCTTCTTTTTTTCAGATTTTTTCCACAAACTTCCCTTCACTTCTATCAACAACTCACCACCTTCTGTTACATGAAACACAACCATAGAACCTTTGACTCCACCACCCCTTCAAATCACTTTCAGCAATCAACAAAGAATCGCCTCCATTTTGTAAACCAAAAGCCTTCTTCATATCCCTCAATACCTCCACCGTCTTCAAACCATCCTCTGCAACAACACAACAATAACCGCTCCAAAACCGTGAATCATCACTCCTCAAATCCCAAACAACAGTAACCACAAACAAACCTTTCAACGCCCTCATCAATACTTCGTCCTTCATCCACTCACCTTGTCAACCATCCCGTTCCCCAAACCTCCCTGCAACCTTACTCACCTCACAAACCAAATTTTATCACCATCAATCAACAAGACCAATTCCCCTGCACCCGATTTTTCCTCTATTTCATCACATAACCTTCACACTTTCCCCACCACCTCTCACAAACTTTGAAAAACCGACAACATCGTCTGAACCTCCAATTTTTCACAACCAAAAAACACAACAGAGAGAGGAAGTGGAACGGAAGAAAAGACTTTTCCCTTGCCATGATACTTACCTCACTGTAGAACGAAAACCAGTCGATTCACAAACTATTCACCCACAACCCTCATCGTCATCCATCTTCCGCCGCGCCGTAAAAAAGGGAAAAGGAGGCAGAATCGAAAGCAGATACAAGATTGAGAGAGTGAGCTGCGCGATTGAAAGAACAGTGTACCAGCTTCAACGGTTCGGACGTGTTTCTCATTTCACTTTTTGAACGTTTGTTTTATTTGTGTTGCTTTGTGGCCGGATGTGTGAGGTGGGACAATTTAACACCAGGGTTTCTCACTAACCCTTTTCCTTATGTGCTGGCCGAACCGGGTTCGGGTTGAAGGACCCGACCCGGTCTGTCCCTTGTTTCGTGCCCTATTGGGCTCTCTCTCTTTTCTTTTTTTACTTCAGCCTCCCCTAGCCCAATATGTATCAGTCTTTCTAGTTTTAAATTAATTTGTTAAATCAGTTTTTAGTTAAGTTAATAAATTATGTTTTAGTTAGATTTTAATAAGATTAGTAAATTAGCTTTAATTAGATTTTAACTTAATTTAGTTAATAAGATTTAATTAGATAGTTGATTTTAGTGGAATTTGTTACCCTAGTTTCTATTAGAATTAATTTAGATTTAGAAATTAGCTTAATTTTATTTTAATTAATTATTAGTCTAATTTCAAGAATTAGTTTAGATAGTTAAGTTAGGATTTGGTTTAGTTATTTAACTAGTTTAATTAGAATTTAAGTTAGTTTTAGAATTAGCTAGTTAGTCTTTTGATTAGATTTTAGTCCATATTAACTTATTTAGATTTTGTTTATTTAGACTTTTAATTAACTTTAACTTTATCTTGACATTTTGCTTTAATTAATTCCTGATGTTCATTCTAATTTAATTCTTGCCACATTCACTGTATATGTCGCTATTCATTTTCACTCCTGATACCCGAGGTTGTTCGATGTTCTTCTGCTTCTTATACCATTCCAAAGGAAATGACCCTTCCCGTTGACTGCCATGTCATTTAGGATAGCCTAGTCCATCTTTCTTTATCTCACGCCGCCGCGCGATCAAGACTTACCTTCCCTTTTAACCTAGCCTTAGGTTTGGAGTCGCCGCACTCCAAGTAGGTGTTTTGCTGTCAGACCCTACTTTTTCTTGGAACCTTGACCACAGTCAAGAGTTCTTTACCCCCATTGAGGGGAACTACGATTGCTCTGATTTCTCAAGTTCACCTTGAGAATACGTAGGCATAGGATTGCGAGATCCTAGCGAGCTACCTTTTTCTTTTTCCATTTTTTACCTTTACATCCGATGCCTTCTCGGATTCTACCTTTTCTTTTTTTCCACCTTTTCTTTTTTTCTACCTTTTTCTTTCTCACCCTTTTACCCCGTATTGAGGGGAATTACGAATGCTCTTATTCCATTCCCGTCAGGATACGTAGGCACGAGATGCGATGTCTTGGCGGGCATACTTAGTGTACATACCCCTAGGTCTTTACCTTAGCACATTTCCCTTAGTAATCAAACTTTAGAATAACACAAATACTAGCAAGAGGTTCCTATAGAGTACTACAGATATCTAGGATGCTAACACCTTCCCTAGGTATAACCAACCCCCGAACCTTAGATCTCTAGTTGTGTTCCTACATAGCGCACTTAGGGCTTTTCGATCTTTACCCTTTCCTTTGGATAAATCAAAGCTCGGTGGTGAATTTCAAAGATGTGTGATTCAAGTTAATTAATAGCTTGATATCCGATTCTCACCGCAACAGCAAGCAATAGTGAATCGCAATTGGTATAGGTCTGTGGACAATTGTGATCAAATGGAATCTCAAGTCTCCTCTAGCCATTGACTTGAGGTTAGAGCACAGGCCTAAGGTTCTTTGGTTCAGGGATAAGTCTTGACTGAACTTGGATAACATTGTCTTGATGAATGCCACCTCTATGCATCAGTTAAATGCTTTGAGACAAAATTGAATATTTGAAGCATCTTGAATTCTAGGGATGACATGCCTAAACATAGATTCAGGGACTTGTGAGGCTTATGGATCAGTGTTTGTTCCTTGGTTGTTCCCCCTTGAGGTGCGCTGATGAATAACCATGTTTATTTTTGCACAATTTGATCAATTCGAGCCCTAATGCATAAATCTGCCTTGCCAAGACAGTTTGCAGCAAGGCATGTTGCAGCTGTCATAACCCCTAGCTCAGGTGGAGTTTGATGGAGTTCTTGGTCATTTTAGAAAGCTGATATATCCTATTTCAACATGATGTCCAACTTTGGTTTTGATCCAACTTGAATTACAATGAAAAATGCCTCTACATTTTGGAAAAAAATAAGGCAGATTCTGACTTAGTGAAAATTTCACTAAGTGTTGGAAATATGTCATTTTCATGTTTTTAGCCATTTTGATCACTCCATAACTTAAAATCCATGAGGAATTGGAATGAGATGTAGTTGACACTTTTGAAGTGTGCAATGACAGCTACAAATCCAGCTCTGGACCATCCAAAATGGTTTCTTGGATCTCAAGTTATGGTCCTTGGAAGTTGGTACCCTAGCCACATTGTTCCATAACTTAAAAAATTCTAAGTTTTTTATGGTTACCCCTTTTACAAGTTAACTCATTTTCTTTGGTTTTTCTTGATGAATGACGATTCAAATTACATATTAACATTGTTTTAGGGTTAAAGAACCTTGGTTGACTAAAAATTCAAAAAGTTAAACTTTGGATTTTTGTACAGTCGACTTTTCATCGGATGAAATCCAAACTGTGTGATCCTTTGTGAAATCAAGCCCTTGACCTAAATCAAACCTGATGGATGGATTCCATAGGTGTTATAGGGTGTATTGAATCATATCCCAAGGTTTGGGAGCATGTCCTGGTCAAAAGTCAAAGATACAGTTGACTTTTTCTTCAAAACCCTAATTGTGGTTCAGATGAAATTGAAACTTGTGAATCAAGCTTCTTGGATCAATCCATTGTTGCAAATGGATCCATATAGTGTATTGGAGCCCCCATATCATGTCTTGAGGTCTTGGCTCATGTTTTGTCCCAAAAGTCAACTTAGGGGTGAATTAGGTCAAGAAACCCTAATTCGTGATTTTTTTGGGTAAATGCATCCCTTGAGGTTAAATTAACTTAATGATTAGGTCCATGAGGTCCCTTGGAGTATCTTGGGTTGTGCTTTGAAGCATTGGCTCATGCCCAGAGGAAAATTTCCATCTAGAGGCCTCAGTCGACCAAAACCCTAACTTGGTAACACTGGCGATCTTGAGGCTTGATCCACTTGGAATGTTGCACCCTTGTGCTTGATTCTTGATATGGGAGTCCTCTTGATCCTTTATGGGTGTTTGAGAGGTTAGAAAAGTTGAATATCATGTCATTTCTTGATTGATCCTTTGTCTAAGTGCCCTGAGAGGGCTCAAAACCCCTGATTCTTGTTTGTGGTGGATGCTCAAACATCTCTGAGGATATTGATGTGGCATGATGGTTCATCCATATTGTGGTAATGATTTGCACAATGATGGGAAATCTTGGTGGTCAAATTTGGGGTATGACATAGGGATGAAGAAGGATATTGATGAGTTTGTTTATGCCTGTTTGACTTGTCAGAAGTCCAAGATTGAACATCAGAAGCATTTAGGTATGATGCAGCCGTTGAATATTCCAAAATGGAAATGGGATAGTATTTCCATGGATTTTGTGTCGGGATTGCCGAAGACTGCAAAAGAGAATGACTCTATTTGGGTGATTGTAGATAGGTTGACTAAATTGACTCATTTCTTGCTGATGAAGATTAACCATTCTATGCAGAAGTTAGCTGAGATGTACATTGAGGAGATTATGAAATTGCATGGGATTCTTTCGAGTATTGTGTCGGACAGAGACCCGAGATTTTCGTCGAGGTTTTGGAAAAGTTTACAAGACGCCTTGGGTACTAAGTTGAGGATGAGTTCTGCATATCATCCGCAGACGGATGGCCAGACAAAGAGGACTATCCAGTCTTTGGAGGGTTTACTAAGGGCTTGTGTGTTGGATCAAGGGGGATCTTAGGATATCCATTTGCCATTGATTGAGTTCACATACAACAACAGTTTCCATGCTAGTATTGGGATGACGCCGTATGAAACTTTGTATGGAAGGAGGTGTAGAACTCCTTTGTGTTGGTATGAATCAAGCGAGAGTGTTGTGCTCGGACCTGAAATTGTGCAGGAGACGACTGAGAAGATTAAGATGATCCAAGAAAGTATGAAAGCTTCGGAAAGTCTTCAGAAAAGCTATCATGATAAGAGGAGGAAAACCCTTGAATTCCAAGAGGGAGATCACGTGTTTTTGAGGGTTACGCCGGTGACTGGTGTAGGACGAGCCTTGAAGTCGAGGAAGATCACTACACGTTTTGTTGGTCCGTATCAGATTTTACAGAGGATAGAGGAGGTATCCTATCAGATTGTTTTACCGTCGTCACTTGCGAAATTGCATGATATGTTCCATGTGTCTTAGTTGAGGAAGTACATTCCAGATCCATATCATGTGATTCAGATGGATGACGTACACGTGAGGGATAATCTGACCGTTAAAGCATTACCTGTGCGAATAGATGGAAGGGAAATGAAGCAACTGTGGGGTAAAGATATATTTTTGGTGAAGGTGTTATGGGTGGACCATCCGGTGAAAGTTGAACTTGGGAATGTGAAGATCAGATGAAGGAGTCGTATCCGACTCTGTTTCCTCCAGGTAATTTCTGAGGACAAAAATTCTTTAAGTGGGGGAGAGTTGTAACACCCCGAAATCAATAGAATATTTATTTAATTGGTTTATTATAAATATTAGTATTTTCGGTGAATTTTTGATGAATTATTTTGATGACTGATGTCTTGATGTTGCGAGATACTATGAGGTTAAAGGGATGCTGAGGGTATTTAGAAGTATGAAGGTATTAATATTATTTTAGTAATAATAATGTGGAATTATGTGAAATATTATTATTATTATTTTAAAAATAAAAGGAAGGGTTAAGTGGTAATTATGCGAGAATAAGTGAGGACAATGGTGGAAAAGAGTATTAGGGGTCCTAGGGGTAAGTTGGACAAAAGGAAAAGAGAGAATGGAGAAGTTCAGTTTGTACGATCGAATTTTGGGAAAACGCTTTGAAGAAAAGGAGAAGAAGGTTAGGACCCAAAGAGATTCCAGAAGAACTCAGAAAGGAGAATTCATAAGCGATTTTCTAAGGTATGAGGAGAAATATGTTATCATTATAATTGATATAGGTGTAGAAACGTGTAGGTAGTAGGTTTTCCGAAAATTTGATAAGTTTATGTCGAAATTTGGGGTTTTTGGGACGTAATGGATGTTAGGAATAAACCTATGTAGATGTATTGGGATTGTTGTGTTGTGCTATGATGAATTCTGATGAAAAATGGTTGATTTTGTGTTGTAATCGCAAACCTCTTAGGGTCTGAGTTAGTACAGAAACGCAATTGAGAGTTGCAGGTTCGCGCACTTTCGTCAGGCAAAATTCCCAGCTCGTCGGGCGAAGCGAATTCGCCCCGTCCTCGCCGGGCGAAAGTGGAAGCGAAGGGGTGGTGTGAAAAATGGGGGTTTTTGGATTTTGTATACGGGAAATGTTTCGTCCCAGCTTCGTCAGGCGAACACCCAAGCGAGCCAGTGGCTTTGCCAGGCGAAATAGAAGTAAAGGGAGGAGGGAACCTGTGAGCCGCTGGATTTTATATGGGGAAGGCTCTTCGCCCCTGCTTCACCAGGTGAAACCCTGGCGAGCGTGCTGCTTCGCCGTGTGAGCTCCAGGCGAGCAGGAGCAGTACTTTTATTTATTTTTTTCTTTTCTACCTCGTGATGCTTTGTGTCTTGATGATTTATGAATAATTTGGATGCATGATGATGAGGTGATAACATGACGATTTATATCGATTTTTGATGTATGATAATGAGGTGTTACCATGATGCTTAATGAGATTTTTATGAATGATGATGCAATATGACAATTTTGTGACGATGACGATTTATGAAGTTTGCATCATGCATTCATAACATTCTAGGACTTCGGTCCAGTGACGGTTTTTAGGACTTCGGTCCAGTGGTGGCTTCAATCCCACTGTGTGGATTGGAGTGTATGATGTTGCTCTGTTTCTTGTATGGAATTGATCCTATTGGTGGAGATCTTCGGAGGGTGAAGGCCCAATGTCCATCAATTATGATGATTTGGTACCACATGCATAAGTCTGTGTATACATTTCATATTTATGTGGCATTGTGTGTTTGTGAATGATGATGTGATTGATGACATGACTGTAATGATGTACAATGATGATGATGATGTATTAATGAAGATGTTAGCTATTCTGATGAATACTATAGTATTGTTTCTTATCTTATATCTTGTATAATGGTTTAGGATTACTCACCCTGCCTGTTTGAATGTTACCTCCACGTGGGTAATGTACGGATGATTAGGATTAGCTTTTAGTGCATGAAGGTTTTGACTCAAAGTACTTTTGGTTATTTTGGTTGATTTAGAGGGCCTTGATCTGATATGTAACATCGGGCCAGGACGTTTGAGTCGAACCATAGTGTTTTTTTTATTTGGTGATATTATGATGTTTTGAGTTTCGGCTTTAAAACCTTTGTATTGTTTTTAAAATTTATGATTCTTATGAAGTTTTTGTTGCGAAGTATTCAAATTAATTTTGATGTTTAACCCATGTTACGGAGCAGGATAATGCTATTATGATGTTATGACGAACTGTGACGCCCTTGTGGTGAATTTACTCTGATAATTATTGTTATTTTATTCGTGAATGTATGTTGGGTAGAAGGGTGTTACATTAGTGGTATCAGAGCAGGCCGATTTGTCCCGCCAAATGTTGTATGATGTTATTTCCCTGTCAGTCGATGAGTATGTAACTTTTATGGGATCTCATGATCCAGAAAGCATGCACAAGTTACTCAAGGTGATTGAGAAAATCTTCTGAGTGATGGGGTGTACGGATGCTTAACAAGTTCAGTTCGGTACTCATATGCTATCAGAAGAAGCTGAAGATTGGTGGGATAACACCCGTTAGAGGCTAGAGGATGTTGGTACCAAGATAACATGGGCCGTGTTTAAGAGAGATTTTTTGGGAAAATATTTTCCTGAAGATGCACGCGGTAAGAAGAAGGTGGAATTCCTTGAGCTGAAATAAGGAAATATGGCAGTGTCTGAATATGCAGTGAAGTTTAAAGCACTGGTGAAGTTCTGTCCGCATTATAATCGTGCTGATTTTGAGATGTCCAAATGCCTTAAGTTTGAGAATGGGCTGAGGCCAGAGATCAAGCAGGGTATTAGTTACCAACAGATTCGAAGGTATGCTGAGCTGGTGGATAAAAGTAGAATCTATGACGATGATAGCCGAGCTGGATCTACCCACTATAAGCAACTTAGTGAGAAGAAAGAGAAGGGACAGTTCAGAGGAAAGCCTTATGTGACCACAACTGACAAAGGGAAACAAAAGGCTTCAGAGGGGGAAAAGACAAGTGGGGGAGCAGCTCCTGCTTCTGTGAAGTGTTACAGGTGTGGCGAGCAAGGCCATCGTGCTGAAGTGTGCAACAATAGTGTGTTAAGGTGCTACAGATGTGGTAAGAGAGGTCATAGAGCTACTGACTGCAAGGATGAGGGTCCGACTTATTTCAACTGTGGTGCACAAGGTCACATCAGTACTCAGTGTCAGAAGCTGAAGTAGGCTCCTACTGCGGCTCAGACTAATGGAAGAGTGTTTGCTTTAAGTGGTTCACAGGTTCCTAAGAAGGATAACTTGATTTGAGGTACTTGTTTTATTAATAACGTTGAGTTAGTCACTATTATTAATATCGGTGCTACTCACTTGTTTATTTCGCTTGAATGTGATAATAGATTGGGTTTGAAATTGGCTGATATGAATGGTAGTATGGTAATAAAGACTCCTGCTAATGGTTATGTTACTACTACTTTTGTGTGTTCGAGATATCCTTTGATGATTTTGGGGAAGAGTTTTGTGATGGATTTGATGTGTTTGCCCTTGTACCAAATCGATGTGATTCTGGGGATGAACTGGTTGAAGTTCAACTACGTTCACATAAATTATTATAATAAGACTGTGGAGTTTCCTGAGTTTGGTGATAATGAAGAGTTGATGTTCCTGTCTGCTAAGCAAGTAGACGAACTCTTAGAGGATGAAACGTTGATGTTTGCACTGTTTACATCATTGTAAGTCGATCGTGAAGCTGTGAGTGTCGAATTACCTGTCGTCTATGAATTCCCAAAAGTGTTTCCGGATGACATAAGTGATTTGCCTCCAGAACGTGAAGTAGAGTTTGCGGTTGATTTGATACCAAGTACGAGTCCAGTGTCAATGGCTCCTTATCGGATGTCAGCTTATGAGTTAACTGAATTAAAGAAACAACTGGAAGAATTGTTTGAGAAGAAGTTTGTTCAACCGAGTGTTTCTCTGTGGCGTGCTCCTGTGTTGTTAGTGAAGAAGAAATATGGTAGTATGAGGTTGTGTGTTGATTATCGGCAGTTGAATAAGGTGACTATCAAGAATAAGTATCCACTTCAGAGGATTGACAACTTGATGGATCATGTAGTAGGCGCTTGTGTGTTCAGTAATATTGATTTGAGGTATGGTTATCATCAGATTCTTGTTAAGCCTGATGACATTCCGAAGACAACATTCAGGACGAGGTATGGTCACTATGAATACATTGTAATGCCGTTTGGTGTATCCAATGCACCTGGTGTGTTCGTGGAATACATGAATTGGATTTTTCATGAGTATTTGGACAAGTTTGTTGTGGTTTTCATTGATGATATTCTGATATACTCTAAATCTGAAGAAGAGCATGCTGAGCATTTGAGGACTGTGTTGCAAGTCTTGAAAGAGAAGAAGTTATATGCAAAACTGTCGAAGTGTGAATTTTGGTTGAAAGAGGTGAGTTTTCTTGGCTATGTGATTTCAAGTGGCGGGATTGTTGTTGATCCTTCTAAGATCGATGTTGTGCTACAGTGGGAGACTCCGAAGTCTGCTACTGAGATACAAAATTTTAATGGGTTGGCAGGTTACTATCGTAAGTTCATAGAAGGTTTTTCCAGGTTGGCGTTACCGTTGACGCAGTTGACTCGTAAGGGTCAGGCTTATATGTGGGATGTTGCATGTGAAGAGAGTTTTGTGGAAATTAAGAAGAAATTGACGACCGCTCCGGTTTGGATTTTGCTTAATCCAAATGAATCTTTTGTGGTGTATTGTGATGCTTCGAAGATGGGTCTTGGTGGAGTGTTGATGTATAATGGACAAGTTATTGCTTATGCTTCGAGACAATTGAGAGTTCATGAAAGGAATTATCCTACGCATGATTTAGAATTGGCAGTTGTGGTGTTCCTGTTGAAAATTTGGAGGCATTACCTTTTTGGCTCTAAATTCGAAGTGTTAAGCGATCATAAGAGTTTGAAGTACTTTTTCGACCAGAAAGAGTTGAATATGAGGCAGAGAAGGTGGTTGGAATTGTTCAAAGACTATGATTTCGATTTGAATTACCATCTTGGTAAGGCAAATGTGGTGGCCGATGCATTGAGCAGAAAGTCATTGCATATGTCCATGCTTATGGTGAGAGAGTTGGAGTTAATTGAGCAATTCCGAGATTTGAGTTTGATATGTGAAGAGACTCCTGACAGTGTGAAGTTGGGTATGTTAAAGTTAACTAGTGGTATTCTAGAAGAGATCAGAGTGGGACAGTAATCTGATTTGAAGTTGGTTGATCCGACAACTTTGATTAACAAGAGTAACAGAGATGAATTCCGGATTGATGGGAATGATGTGATGAGGTTCAGAGACAGAGTGTGCGTTCCAGATGTTCCCGAACTTAAGAAGAGCATTCTTGAAGAAGGACATCAAAGTAGATTGCGTATTCATCCTGGTTCTACGAAGATGTACCAGGATTTGCAGAAATTGTTTTGGTGGCCAGGTATGAAGAAGGATATTGTTGAGTTTGTTTATGCCTGTTTGACTTGTCAGAAGTCCAAGATTGAACATCAGAAGTCTTTGGGTATGATGCAGTCGTTGAATATTCCAGAATGGAAATGGGATAGTATTTCCATGGATTTTGTGTCGGGATTGCCGAAGAGTGCAAAAGGGAATGACTCTATTTGGGTGATTGTAGACAGGTTGACTAAATCGGCTAATTTCTTGCCAATGAAGATTAAGAATTCTATGCAGAAGTTAACTGAGATATACATTGAGGAGATTGTGAAGTTGCATGGGATTCCTTCGAGTATTGTGTCTGACAGAGACCCGAGATTTTCGTCGAGGTTCTGGAAAAATTTACAAGACACCTTAGGTACTAAGTTAAGGACGAGCTGGGCACTTTCGCCGGGCGAAATTCCCAGCTCGTCGGGCAAAGCGAATTTGCCCCGTCCTCGCCGGGAGAAAGTGGAAATGAAGGGGTGGTGTGAAAAAAGGGGGTTTTTGGATTTTGTATGAGGGAAAATGTTTCGCCCCAGCTTCGCCGGGCGAACACCCAAGCGAGTCAGTGGCTTCGCCAGGCGAAATAGAAGCGAAGGGAGGAGGGAAACTGTGAGCTGCTGAATTTTATATGGGGAAGGCTCTTCGCCCCTGCTTCCCCAGACGAGACCCTGGCGAGCACGCTACTTCGTCGGGCGAGCTGCAGGCGAGCAGGAGTAATACTTTTATTTTTTTTTCTTTTCTTTTCTATCTCGTAATGCTTTGTGTCTTGATGATTTATGATGAATTTGGATGCATGATGATGAGGTTTATAACATGACGATTTATATCAATTTTTGATGTGTGATAATGAGGTGTTACCATGATGCTTAATGAGATTTTTATGAATGATGATGCAATATGACGATTTTGTGACGATGACGATTTATGACGTTTGCATCGTGCATTCATATCATTCTAGGACTTCTGTCCAGTGACGGTTTTTAGGACTTTGGTCTATTGGTGGCTTCAATCCCACTGTGTGGATTGGAGTGTATGACGTTGCTCCGGTTCTTATGTAGAATCGATCCTATTGATGGGGATCTTTGGAGGGTGATGGCCCAGTGTCCATCAATTATGACGATTTGGTACCACATGCACGAGTTTGTGTATGCATTTCATATTTATGTGGCATTGTGTGTATGTGAATGATGATGTGATTGATGACATAACTGTAATGATGTACAATGATGATGATGATGTATTAATGACGATGTTGGCTATTCTGATGAATGTTATAGTACTGTTTCTTATCTTATAACTTATATAATGGTTTATGATTACTCACCTTGCCTGTTTGAATGTTACCTCCGTGTGGGTAACGTGCCGGTGATTAGGATTAGCTTTTGGTGCGTGAAGGTTTTTACTCGAAGTACTTTTGGTTATTTTAGTCGATTTAGAGGGTCTTGCTCTGATATGTAACATCGGGTTGGGACGTTTGAGTCGAACCATAGTGTTTTTTTATTTGGTGATATTATGATGTTTTGAGTTTAGATTTTAAAACCTTTGTATTGTTTTTAAAATTTATGATGCTTATGAAGTTTCTGCTGCGAAGTATTCGAAATAATTTTGATGTTTAACCTGTGTTACGGAGCAGGATAATGCTATTATGATGTTATGACGAAATGTGATGCCCTTGTTGTGAATTTACTCTGATAATTGTTGTTATTTTTTTCAAGAATGTCTGTTGGGTAGAAGGGTGTTACAACCACCATGTCAAATCAAAAGGGTCACTGACATCCATCAAAAACAAAATAGGGTGACTTTCATTTCAAGTAGACCTTGAATCATCACCCTTACACTTTCAACCCTTTTGGGAGACCAATGTGTGTAGAATTAACCTAACGTAGGACTGGAGTTCATCACGAAGAAGGGGTGGGTACAAATCAAATTTGAGCCTTATATCCTTTATTTCATAAACCGTGAACCAAACCATGTTACAACCCTCAAAAGACCTAATTGAGGCGAGGTTTATTCTGAAAGCATAAAATGTGACGAATGGACTATTAATGCAATGTTTTGAAAAAGTCGTTTGTTGGAGTGATGTGATAATATGTGACGAATGGACTATTAGTCCAGACATTGTGCTGATTTAGCTGGTGTGTGAAAGATATAACAAGAAGAATGACACCAATGCTGAAGATTAGAAAATTTGTGGGGAGTCAGTTTACGCAACCTCGCAATAATATACTTTTAGAATCAAGTTCCTCTTCGATTGCCCCTTGTTGAACTTTCAGTGACGTCGACCCGAATCAAGACTACCTCAAAAAAACCCTGAATTTGGGGCAAATCCCTTAAGAGCTCAATCAGGGGCAAGTCATCTCAGAATCACATCAAAGATCAGACTATTTCAGAATTGGTCAATCAGGGGCAAACCATTACCACATTCAGACATTGGGACAAATTATGTCATGGTAACTCCTAAGGACTTCAGCTCAAGGAGACTTCTTTCAAAGACCCTATAGACGGGGGCAAGACAAGCTGCAAGAAGGTAGGTCCTCTCTTTACTTTTAAGTTGGACATGCAGATCTTGCCAGACGCTGGCAATCATCAAGTTCAGAGCAAAAGCACGATCTTCATGAGTTGATCACGTCTCTACGCTCATTTTCAGGATAACCTGACCATCATGTATAAGAGTTGTGGTTTTATCTAGAATGGACACACGACTTATCATCAAGTGAAGTTTATGTGATTTTTTGGGTTTATGAGTAAACTGAGGAAGTTATGATGTATTAGTGAGGTTTATGTGATTTTGTGGGTTTATGAGTAAATTGAGGAAGTTATGATGTATTAGTGAGGTTTATGTGATTCTTGTGGGTTTATGAGTAAACTGAGGAAATTATGATGTATTCGTGGGTTGATGACGAAGGTGAGGGGTGTAATACCCCAAAATTTTCCCTCTCATCTTTCATATCATTTAGCATATGCTTTCATTGCATTGCATTACATTCAAGTCATAAAAAAATAAAGCATTCATCTTTGGTTCAGCATAGGGCATGTGATCAGTTGATTTCAGAGTATTGATTATCCAAAGTAAGAAAGCAAGAGCCAAGGGTCTCCCAACAAGCCTCAAGAGTCTCTTATGTCTCATATGATCTCAATTGATCCCACAAGTCATTGAAAGATGGGAATTCATCAAGAAGTTGGACAGTTCATCATCTCCTAGCAAAAGCAGTCCAAATTAGGGTTTTGGTTTCAAGCAGTCTCCTGATGAAATTTTGGTTCAAACTTGATCTCAATGTTTTCTACATGGTGTCAAGTATCTAAGGATGTAAGATTGCCCATTGGTTTATTTCAGAAGAGGTTCAATTGGTCAGTTGCTTGAGAATCAAGAAATCAGGAGAAAGTCAACTGTGCAAAGGAAAAAGTCTTGGCTTTTTAAGGTCAAATTCATGAAATTCAAGTCACATATGTTCATTGGGCAAGATTTGATCAAGAAATGTCAAGAGATTCATCAAAAATCAAGAATTGTACAAAGTTACCAAATTTAGAAACTTAGGGTTTCTAAAGATGGCAAGTTTGGACCATTTTGCATTCTACTTCAAGGCATTCTTTCTCCATGGTAAAAGCTTCAAACTTCAGGCCTAAGTTGAGCCAATTAAAGATCACATTCCAAGCTTCAAATCCATACCAAGAACTCTTCCATTGGATCAAAATTGAGGGAGTTATGATCAATCAAAGTTTGGTAAAATCAAGGCAAATTCCAAGTCATGACCAAGCAAGACTGGGCTGGCACGCAGTCATTTTATCAAACATGTGGTGTGCCAAATGTCAAGCTAATTTTCTCCATTAAGAAGGCTTCGAATGAAAAATTGTTGAACATCAAAGTTGTTCATCTCCATGTCCTCTTTAACTTTGATGTTGGGCATTTTATCATTTGAATAAGTTATGGAGGTCATATGAGAGATCAAACATGGTGGTCTCACTCTGAAATTTCCATAGGCCATGTTGCCATGCATGTCACAACTTGCCTCGCCCATGATGCAGTTTTGGATCCTTGTGTTTCAAGTCATTTTCCATCACTTTCCAAGCCTCCATTCAATTTGATTCCAACAACAAACATGTTCTATGATGTATCTTCAATCCATAGCCATCAAAAACTCACCATTTCATGCAGTGTGCATAGAGAATTCCATCTCTAAACTTCCATGTTTTCACTGATGTGGGGCTGCCAAAATAGAATGTTTGCATTGTTGTTGTTGATTCATGTTATTCTACACGCATACAAACACCTTCCCAGCCTTTGCCTCATTTGAACACACACCATCTTACACATACATGCACACATACATGTCCATACATCAAAAAGGAAATAAGGAAGCTTATGATACAAGCCATGCTGCTGCACTGGTATCAACATCAGCACCATATCATAACCTCATCATCATTTCTTTTTCTCCTCATTCATCAACAACAACACAGCACACGAAGCTTCTCTCTCTCACATTCAAATCTTCATTTCAATTTGCTCAGCACACCCTTTCATTGCTCATCACACCACAGTTAACCATGGTTCTAACCATCAACTGTGATGGTTAACCACTAACTAGAGATATAAAAGCTTCATCTAACAGATTTTGCGAAAAGACTCTCATTTGGCACTTTCACCCCAAATTTCATCTGAATTTTCTCTCTGAATTCTCTTTCTCTTTGCCACGAGTTCTCCAACTTTCTTCTTCAATCTTCATCATTCATCAATCTCAAGGCATTGATGCATTGAAACATAGCACTGATCTTCATCATCTTCAAGTTCATCTCACTGATTTCCATAAGAATCAAAGCTCCATAGCATTTATTTTGCTCTCTGTGAAGCTCAAGAACTCAAGCATCACCTCTGGTTTTCTTGCAACTTAATATTTCTTCAGTTACAGGTTCATATTCTCCAAACTTATTCTTGAGTTTTTCATGCGATTTACGTTTATTTGTGAATTATTTGAAGCTTAATAGAAGCTGTGGAAACTCTGGCTAGTTGATAGGCTCTTTAGGAGCTTAGATCTGAAACTTAGGGCAGGCTTTCTTCGTTCGATTCTCTGTGTATATGCATGATATGTGAAATCTTTTGCTGGATTCTTGATCTACTTGGCTTCCTCTTTCGATTGATGTACTTTTTGTGAATTTCTGGAGCATGTGATCATTTACAGGTGACGGAGATGGCCGGAGAAGATGACCAGAGGTCCTTCTCCGGTCGGTGAGGGTTTGACTAGGGTTTAAGCTCCAGATTATAACATAGCCGTTAGATCTTTGTAATCTTAGGGCTATAAGAGTGACAACGCATTATTGAACCACCCTCCCCTCATGTGACTTCTCTCTCTCAGCATTGTTGACCTTGACTTTTGTGTACGTGTGCATCCATACTTGTTAGCATGTGCCGGGCATCATATCCATCTGATTTGCATGCTTTGCTTGTTTGATCATCTTGATTACATCCAACGTATGTAATAGAGTCAAAATGTTGACTGAGGTGCATGGTATTATCATAGTCTGTGCGTTTGTGGACTGGACCTCAATTGTTATTCCCACCCCTATTTTTGGGCCCAAGGATGTTTTGAACTGCATTTTTACTTGTGTGGCACCCCCTGCATTATTTCTTTTACATTTTATTTTCTTTTCTATACATGTTTCATTTTCTTTTATTAAAAATACCAAAGTTCATCCAAAAATTCCAAATAAATTCCCTTAGCACTATAACACATTTGAATAATTTTCTATGATTTTTAATTCTGATTTTATTGGTTTTGGCTCATATTTTCATAATTTCCTTTTATTTTCTTTTTAATGACTTTCTTCATGATACTTGTGCATTGTCCAATTTCTTTTGCATAATTCTAAAACACTTCTGCATCCAATCTTTTTGGCATGTTTGAACAATGTCTTGAGGCATTTAAAAACATTTTTATTATATTTTTAAAGTCATTTTATCATACCTTTTGATATTCATCTTTGTGCATTCTTTTGATGTGTTTTAATGTGACTTTGTTGATTTGTTTGAGCATGTTCCCTTTTGAATTTGGCCATGATATTTTGGAACTTGATTTGATTCTGGATTAGGTACTTTTCATCTTATTTTTATAATTTTTCCAACTTGTTTTCTATTTTTTCCTTATTGATGATTATGGGTAATATTTTGTGTGCTTTTCTTTGACTTTCTAATCTTGTTTGATTAGGTAAGGCACTTGTGCCATCATATTAGAACCATTGTGTGCATCATTATAGGTCCTTATTAGAATTTTATAGGTCCTTTGCCAAGGATTATAGGTCATTAGCTTTGCATCTTTGTTTGGTTTGTGTTTGTGATCAAAATGCATCCTTACTTGAAATGTTTGACCTAAACTTGTTTCTATTCTCTTCAAATCATCAACATGACTTGTTTGTGAATCATCAATGCCTATTCATGCATTCTAATTGCATCTCATCTTTTGTATGCTACTGACCCATAATCATCTCATGCATTCAAATGTCATTCATCTTGCATATTTGTTTATGTTTGATCTATTTCATCTTTCTTTCTTAATTAGTTTCAATGTGATTTGCATATGCATATTGTATAATTAATTCTTGCATTTTAATTGCATCTTAAATGTCATTTGGTACTGACCTATAATCCATGTTCATTTATCTTTGGTTTGCCACTTCGACTTGTGTTGCAAGTTACTTCTTTCCTTATGTGAACTTGTTTCTTTTCTACTTCTTCTTCATCTAACTTCTTCTACTTGAACATCCATCCTCATAACTTGTATGCTTATTCATAGACATTATAGGACATCCAAATATGATGTTTGATTCTGACTTACATCCATTTGCATTTATTTTCATGTTCTTTTCAACTTTGACTTGTGTTATAAGTTTCTTCTTTTCTTACTTGTACTTGAACATTGTTTGCTTCTATTTGCTTTATCTTCTTAAATCATTTCACTCATGCTTTGTATGTTCATTCATTGACTTCCATATGCATTATAATATGCCATTCACTTCTGACTTTGACATTTCTTTATGCATTTATTCATGTTTGTATGTCATACACATTCATATTTCATCTTTAATTCATAACTTGAACTTGTGTGAATCTTTGGCATATTTCTTGACATAGTTTGATCCCATTAGGTACCCTAACCTTAATTGAACACCATTAGACATAGCTGCTGACTTTAGAAGTCCTTGAACACTTAGGGTCCTTTCCTTTTAGGTTTAGGCTTTGTTTGATTCTTAAGTTTATTTCATAAGTAGTTTGATGCTTAATAGTCTTCCTTCTTTCACTTATGCTTTCTTATTTCATTATTGAACTAACCTTTGCTTGTAGGGGCTAATGGTAAGTTGAGTGTGTGGATATGCTTCCACACACACCTTCTTCCCTCATCTTTTAATGCTTTCTCTTTTGTGTTTGTGCAAAGCATTTCAATGCTTTCTTGGTTCAACTCCTTTCTTCTCCCTCTTGGTTCATAACTCATCTTCTATCTTAGAAGTGAGTTATGTTACCTCTTGCTCTCTTCTTACCTCTTCTTTTAGACTTAGGTTTCTAAACCACACTAAACCCTTAGGAACATCCAAGCATGATAACATTAGGGTGAGTCTTAGTCCCCTTTAGTCTTTACCTTTGTTTCTTTTGAGTCTCTCTTCTCTCATCTCAAAACAAATTCAAAACACCTAATAAAGGTTGAAACATCTTTATGTGTCATGAGCCTTATTCCATGGGGGGGCTTGCATACATTCCATCTTGGAATGTGTTGTAGGTTTTCTAGCATAATGTACAAGTCTTTAACATGAAGTGATTTCACAAACAAACTCAAAAACACTTCTTCATTTAAAAAAACAACAAAAACATTTAATAAAAGGAATAGGCTAGTGTACTTAAGCCTTTAACTTTGGAAGTAAGTTTGAGGATCTTCCTCATGCTTAGTGTACTTCATCATCATTTCATTTTGGAATGATGTATGAGATACACATTCCATTGAAAAAAACTTAGGTACACTTACCTATGCAAAACACTTCAAATAAAAAACTTCTAAAACACTTCAAACAAACAATAAAGTCTTTCCTTCGAGAATTCTCTTCCCATCTCACTCACTCTCAATGTGCGAACGTGCTTCTCCTCGTTCTCTTGCAATACGGTAACGCACTCGATTCAGCGAGCTTGCAACACCTGAGTTAGAACATTAGCCGCTCCCTAAAAAACACAAACAGTTTTCCCTTAGTCAGAGGAACTACGTCGCTCTGATTCTCATATTCCCGATGAGATACGTAGGCAGTGGGGTAGGGCCCATTCAAGCACTTCTTTTATTTTCCCTACATTTGTTTCTCGTTCTCTCTCAGTTCCTTTTCGTTTATCACCCTTTGAGCAGTACTTCAAGCGTGGATCCCGTCGAGTACGACGGACGTGAAGGGGTGCGATAACCTTCCCTTCACGTAACCAACTCCCTTACCCTTTCTCTTTGGTTCGCGAGGCCTCGTTCTTTCCTTTCTCCCAGGTTTATGCAGCATTACCCTTCCCTTTCTCTGGGATAAAAATGCCTGGATGGCGACTCTCTTTCTTTCTTCCGCGCCACTTTCGCGTTTGTACCTGGATGAAAATCCCGGGAGCGACAAGGGGGTTGTGAGGACTTTGGGGGTATTGGGGTATTTTGAGGGTTTATGTGATTTTGAGGCTTAGGATAATGTAATGAATTGGCCTAATAGTCGTAGGCTTTTGTGCCCTTGATGCTATGATAGTGTATGAAGGGTAATAACATATTTAGGATAAAAATCCCTAATTTCCATGGTGGTTGTTATATGATGATTATATGATGAATTTGTGTGCCTTATATGTGTATTCTTTTTCTTTTGAGGATTGAACTTATATCCATCAATTTCTAAGGTTTTAGGCATAATCTTAAAATAATGATTAGATGGTTTTATTGTGTTAAAATTGTAAATTTACTTGAGATAATTAAAGTATTGGATGGGTTGTAATTTTCTGAGAGTTTGGGTTTTTACGGAATTGAAATCGGAAGTCCGGAAGGCCTCCAACGATGAAAAACGCAGAAAGTTCTGCATGCTGTCCGTCACGACTGTTCATGTTTTCGGTCGAAATCGTTTTGGTCATAACTTTTGATCTGTAAGTCCGTTTTTATCCCCGTTCAAAGCGTCGGAAAGCTAATGAATAGATCTATAACATAGTATAGATAATAGAACTGGTTGTCCAATATTTGTATATCGAATATGTTTGGGAAGTCAATTGTGTATATGTTCTATTAATGGATTGTTGTGCTGTTTACTGCCGGTTGTGAAATTATTTGTGGATAATTTATCGAATACTTGTGTGTATGTTTTGATGTATAAATTACCACGAGTATATTGATGATTACGATATGTTTATACATGATGTTTGATGATTAGATGATGATATGAATTACCACGAGTATGTTGATGATCATGAGATGTTTATATAGGATGTTTGATGATTAAATGATGATGTGAATGACCATTAGTTATATTGATGACTATGAGATGATGATACATGACTATTTTAATGTGAATTACCATGAGCTATATTGATGATTATGAGATGACGATTCATGATGTTTTGATGATTAAATGATGATATAGATTAACATGAGATTTTGATGAATGATGATCTACGTAATGACTTTTTGTTGATGATGATGATATTGACGTTGTGCATCATGCATTCATAGCATTATAGTACTTCGGTCCCGTGAGTTAGACTTCAGTCTATTGACGATTATAGGACTTTGGTCCAGCGGGTTAGACTTCGGTCTATTGTGGCTTCAATCCTATTGTGTGGATGTGAGGTATTTTGACGTGCTCCGGTTCTTGTGTGGAATCGATCCTATTGACGGAGATCTTTGGAGGGTGATGGCCTAGTGTCCATCGACTTTGATGAATTGGTACCACATGCATGAGTCTTGTTGTGCATTGCATTTATGTGGCATCTTGATGTGATTTATGATGTTGTGACTTTTGATGCTTTTTTATGACCTTGATGATGTTGTATATGATAATGACGCCATTTTACGCATATCCTGTTTTTATATTGATTATAATGAATTGTAATTACTCACCATGCCTGTTTGAATGTTGCCTCCACGTGGGTAATATGCAGACGATCAGGCTTAGTGGTGGATGCCTTCGAGGACCTTTTGGAGTTTTTAGTGCTTTTGGTTGACGTAGAGGGTATTGCTCTAATAGTGTAACATCTGGTTGGGTCGTTGAGTCGAAACATGTTATGTTGACATTTTGTTGTTAGTTGATTATTATGGTTTTTATTTTAAAACCTTTTGATTTTGGATTATTGTGGTTATGGTGGTTTCGCTGCTAATTTTGATGGCTTTGAATATTTTGAGGAAATCCCGTGTTTACGGAGCATATGTTTTATTTTGAGTTTATTGAGAAAATGTGCACTCTTCTGAGGTGATTTTTACTCTGATAATTTGTGTATTTTTCCGTGTATATTTGTGGGGTAGAAAAGGGTGTTACATTAGTGCCCCCTGCAGGGTTGTTAGAGGCAAAATTTTAATGAACAATTCTTTTGAAATCAGCGTCATTTTTCGCATCAATAGTTGATACTTTCATAAGCATTGCAACATAGCTTTTGTGACATCGCAACCCTAATCGCATACCTCTTTCACAACACAACCCTTGTACCGTCATAAACCCTAATACAACAATTTCATACCGTCAAGACACCATGATCAAAAATTCAGTATGATTGATCAACATGTGATTGCTTCACCATACTAATGTCGGAGTCTGAAGCAAATGAACATGGATCGCTTAAAGGAATAACAATCATTACGTGATTGAATGGACAAAATAGAAACAATATATCCAGTATACCATCTTTGCATCAAATTTACTTATATCACAAATAAAAAATTGATCGATCATATTTGTGTAACTTAAGGATGATCGATATATCGCTGCTTCACCATACTAATGTCGAATTCTGAAGTATAGTCAATATTGATCATCCAAATTATACACAGCCTGATGCCAAAATTCAATTACTCGATTATAATAATTTTATTTTGTGTTTTAAATGAATTAAAACCTAAAGATAGAAAAATAACAGTCATCCGATGCATGGTTTCGTAAGTGGCTATGATACCACTGAAGGGAAATCGCGATCCAAAACGCAGCAGAAAATAAAAATTTCCCTTTAGTGATCCTTACGAATGGTCATGATCAGTGATAGAACGGTTACCTCTTGTGGCGATGAAACCTTTGATTCTGAATCGAATGAGTGATCACGAGCGTTGAATGATGAACAACAACGCATCTACTCAGTCCACACGAACAGATTCCTTCAGTATCAGCGCTAGCTGCTATGATTGAAGGCTTTGAGTAGAGAGAGAGAAAAGGAAAAATACGGCTAGGGTTTCACACTCTGAATTTTCATCAAGAGAGTGTGCTTTTGCACAAGGGTTCTATTTATAGAACCATTTATGTGGGTTATAAGCTAAAAAGCCCACTTTAGTGTATGCACACCATATATTATGGTATACCGTATATCACCTAAGCGCGTGGTATCTTACCACATTCCGTATTCTACTTAAGTGCATCGTACCTTACGGTGTTCTATATTTACTTAAGTGCACCGTACCTTACGGTGTTCCTTATTTACTCTACCTCTTATCAATTTGTCCTTATGTGTGTGAGCCTGTAGGTTTTCGCGACATTGACAATTATATTAAATCACGCATTTAACATAATAAACAATGAGCGGTATCTAGAAACACATCACTGCTACTCAAATCACAAAAAATATCATGTGATCTAACAAAACCTTTTGTGATAGTACTTGTGTGTACAATTACCAGTTTTTCCTTATGTCTGTATTGATTCACTAGTAGAAATTTCTTAAAAACTTGTTAATGTAACATCATCCTTGCTATTATAATCAATATACTCCATTGAAATTTACATATGAATAATGAAAAACAACTAGGAGCATGAGTATGTAAAAGAAACATGGATATGGCTTTGAAATGTTAGTTTTGTTATTCATTTAATTGGTAAAATTTTGTACTGTGTCAATTGTGAAAATAAGATGGGTATTTTTAAAATTTTAATGAATTTTTAACTAATGATTATTGTATTAGTGGGATAAATGAATATTGTATTGCATGTTTTGTTTTTATCATATTTAGTGTAATAAATGTTTAGTGAAATGAAAATTATTTTATGTTAATTATTAATTATTAAGTATTAAATTAATTGAATAGATAAATAAAATAAAAATAGTTTTGGCAGAGAGAAATATTACATGCTTTGATTTGACCATATTTAATGCAATAAATAGTTAGTGGAATGAAAATGATTTTATGTTAAATATTACATTAATTGAATTAATAAACAAAATGAAAATAGTTTTGACAAAAATGATTAGTGGAATGAAAATTATTTTATATTAATTATTAATTATTAAATATTAAATTAATTGAATTAATAAATTAAATTCATAAATAATAAATAAAATAAAAATAATTTTGGCAAGAAGTTTATAAGTATAATAATAATTTAGTATGATTGAATTTTTGTTTCTTAAAAAAAATTAACAGAGGAAGTATATATAACAAGGTGACAATTATGAATAGTTTTTATTTTTTTATTTTTATTTTTATATAATATTAGGAGCTGAATTTAACATAGGTGGTGGAATTAATAAATAAATAAATAAATTGTGTGAATAATACATAAATAATAATATTCAATAAAAATAAATAGGTAAATATTCGTTACTTCCCCGTTCTTTTTTAAGTGTCATTTTTAAAATAATTTTTTATTTTTTTTTAATTGTCATTTGTAAAGTTCAAGGTAATATTGATTACACTTTTGTCAAAATTACACCTAGGTAATCATTATAGAGAGAAAAAAAGTAAGATAAATGTAATAAATAATTAAGGGTATTATAGGTAAAAGGAGAATTGTTGTTTGAAAAATATCTATAAGGATTACTCGCTCCGTTCCTTTACAAGTGTCACTTTTGGAATAATTTTTTGTTCATTTTTAATTGTCACCTGCAAAGTTCAAGGTAGTATTAAATGCATTTCTGTCAAAATTACCCATAAATAATTATTAGGGGAGAGAAAAAAAATAAAATGAATGTAATAAATAATTAAGGATATTATAGATGAAATGATAATTATTGTATGAAAACTAACAATATTGATTAACTTTTTTGACACGCATAAAATATTAAAAAATAACACTTAAAAAGGATCTGAAGAATAATTTTCTTAATATATGTAAAAAATAAAAAAAAATGACATTTAAAAAGAAATGGAAGGACCACAATATAAAAAAAAATGGTTAGCAGATTAATCAATTTTAATTATTTTTTTTCAAAAATATTGGTTTAATATATAGTATAAATAAACAATATCCCTTTCATCTATAATTCATTTTCTCTCTCTTCTCGAAACCCTTGTTCCCAACCTCGATCTCTTTCTTCCTTTCCGTCAAACCTTCAACCTCACCTCGATCCCATGACCACCGCGGCTAGACCGACTTGGGCACCTGCTAAAGGTGGAAATGAACAAGGCGGTACTCGAATTTTCGGTCCTTCCCAGAAGTACTCCTCAAGAGACATAGCCTCTCACACCACTCTCAAACCCAGGTAGGATTTTTTCTCCCAATTTTTTTTTTTTTTTATAATTTTGGATTTTCATAATATCAATTAGTTTCGGTTAATTAGGTTAAGTATATTGCATCCTTAGGTCTAATTACTGTCTGTAAATTCTGCGGCTCACAAATTTGTTACTGGATTAACATTCGTTGTCAAAATCCATAATTTTTTTGTTATGGGAATCTCTTGATGTGCGTTCTAGCCTTTTAATTGTTTTGGGAATCGATAATATTGATAGGTGTTGCAGTTTCACATAGATTATCCTATTTAGTTTATTCAAGAAGTTGTTGTAACGATATTTTTGATGGAAATCTATAACTGGGGAATTCGAATTCGTTTTTAATATCTCGCTTTTGTTTGAAAACCCGTACTTTTGAATGCTTGATTGCGGGATATGCAGTTTTGCTGATGCTACCCGTTTTGTTTTCCTCCCTAGTCCCTAATAATTTGTGTTTAAACCTTTATAGGAAAGACGGCCAGGATACACAAGATGAATTGAAGAGAAGAAACCTACGCGATGAACTGGATGAACGTGAAAGGAGACACTTCTCATCAAAAAACAAGTTTTATAATGGTAAAAACTTAGAACTATCAATGTCTATTGTCTTGCAAGGTTCTGCTTGTAGCATTTGAAATCCAATTTTTTGTGAGATGAGTTTTCATTTTTGTGGCCAATTGTAAATGTTTAACTGACTCTATTCTATGCTCTGACAGATGATAGAGATCATGGAAAGGGTAGTCATCTATTCTTGGAAGGTATTTTTTCTACTGTTTTTAAATTTTAAGTATAGATTCGCGTATTTCATTACTTTGCACTTTGACACGGTGTTCCTTCCAGTTACCACCAAGAAAAAGCTGTATAAAAGGATAAAGAAAGAAGCCATAAAGTATTTATATTCAGTATATTGATTTGTTGCGTCTTTATATTATCAGGAACGAAAAGAGATTTTGAAGACCACATAGTTCCACGCAGTGTTGATGCAGATGATTCAGATGTTGAAGTCAACAGCGATGATGAAAGGTTTGATAACTTTTTTGCATATCTTCATGTAAACAAGATTAATTGTCTATATAATGTACCTTTGATGTGTATATGTAACAGAATTGAATTAAATTGAAGTCAGATTTTAAAAATATTAATGTGCAAGTTCACAAGTATATATACTAGTCTATATAGCAGCAATACAAAGACACAGTAATGCAACGATGTGTGTACACATGTAAATAATGTTGTTTTTATGTATAGGTCATTTAGGATTTGAAGAATAATCATGGCTTGTTATTTTATTTAGACACGCTTTCAAGCATGCATACTTGAGCATATGTGCACCAATATGCATACTATTTCTATCGGCATTTGGGCATAGTCAGTCTGTATTTTATTTATACTTAATAGGTAATGTGATGGCATATTATCACATAGAGGGGTACTTTTGATATTTGTTCCCCTTTTAAAAGGCACGCTTAATGTATTTTTTTAGCCAATATATATTTTTTTTGTGTGATGATTTTTGTAAGCCAAGTTGCGCTGGATTCATTTAGATAATAATCTCCGTCAGTGTTTGATTTGAAGTCAAACATCTTTCATTGATGCTTGGAATAAGTTCCTTCTTACATCTTACATTAACTAACTTCGTGTCTCTGTCTGTCAGTGATGATGACGATGAGGATGACACTGAAGCTTTGCTGGCTGAGCTTGAACAAATAAAGAAGGAAAGGGCAGAGGAAAAGCTGCGCAAGGTAACATTATTCCTTTTTATACTTAACTTTTTAATCTCATGCCATTGAAGATGAGACATTCAGCTTGTTGTATTACCTCTCTGAAAATAGAAGTGAGAAAAACTGTTAGAGAAACTAGTTAGAATCAGATGAAGATAGTTAGAGCACTTAGAAATTTAAAAGGGATGTCGTCTATTAGATTAGATAAATAGGGTACTGGAGGAGGAAGGGCTAAAGGGTTCATTTTGAAAATTAGAATATTCATGTGAAAAGGGAAATCCTTGCATGAAGAATTCTCTTCTTCGATATTCAATTTTCACTCATCAATAAGAAATGCACTCTTATTTGCTATCTCAACTATTCAATTCTTACGTGTGGGTTTGTAACACCTCTATTCTATTTTAGTAACTAATACCTTTCAGTGTTATCAAATTGTGGCGTCATGGCCGCTATGGCGGATATACATGGCGGTTTTTGGCCTCGCCGCAATGGTAAATATCGACCGATATTGCGGGTTTTTCCGCCATAATCCGCTATAACGGTGTGGCAAAGTGGCCGCTATGGCGGGATTTTGGCTCTTCGCCATGGACCGCCATCCGCCATCGGCAACACCGATACCTTTTGCTAATTGGTTCCAATATATTTTGTAAGTTATGAACAAATGTAAATCACCCTTATTTACAAAAGGAATATAATGTTGATTGTTTTTGTGCAGGAACGGCAACAACAAGAGGAAGATCTAAAAGTAAAAGAAGCAGAGCTTATGCGTGGAAACCCATTGATAAATAATCCTACATCTTTCAATGTCAAAAGAAGGTTCAAATCTAGATATTTATCAAACTGTCTGCCTAACCAAAATGACTGCTTTTACTTGCCTTAATCCTCTTTTGATTCCTTGAACTTTTCTAATATATTTTGGAAGGAGTGACCTGCAATTTTTAAAGACACTTTAAAGTTTGATATGATTCAATTTTTAATATCTAAAATCCATTAATATACTGTCATGATCTCATTTTTAAAAGTTTTGTTTGACTTAGGTGGGATGATGACGTGGTCTTCAAAAATCAAGCCCGTGGTGAAACCAAGCTGGCTAAGCGATTCATCAATGACACCATCAGGAATGATTTCCATAGGAAATTCCTGCACAAATACATGAAGTAAAATCCTTATGTTAAAGGCCTGTGTTGTTTGGAGCCTAAAGAAACTTATTTTCATTTTGTATCTAAATGTATTATTAACTGTTGATGGATACATTGATATTTTCTTAAATGTATGGAGAACAAGGTGCTCAATGTTGTTGTAATTTGGTCCATTTATGGACTACTTACTTGAATTAAGAATCTGGTTTGGCATGAAACACCACCTGGGATCTAAAATGGGATTAAATTGTCATTTTATATTATCATATTTCTATGCTATCTGGTGCAAATATTTTTTTAAACATAGGAACACTAGATATTTGTTATTGACAACAAATCTGAGATTTAGTGTCGATCTCTACAATTAAAGCACGACTTTTAGTTTCTACAAAATAAATTTAAATTTTTCTAGCTAAATCTTGAAATTACTAGAATTGTTTTGACCATATACACCTTCTCAAAATCCATACAGCAGATTTTGTTAACTTGATCTTGTTCATGTCAATTTTATTTTTTATTGTTTGCTTAATATATATATCTTAATGTATCTATGACTTCTTGAATGTCGTAAAATTCTTTATACAAAGGCTGACTATATTATGAAAAAAGTTTAATTTCTTTCATTAAAGAGGCTATTTTTTTCCAGTTTAAATATACTCCAGCTTTAGGGCCGGTAAATAATGTGTAGCAAATAAATGGTTTTTTTGTTAAAATGTCTTCCAGTAGAGAGATAAGATGCTAAAGCATTTATCACTGCTACCTTCTTACTATTATCTTGGGTGGTAGTAGAAAGATTTCAAATGTTGTCAACCTTCTTACTATTATCTTGGGTGGTAGTAGAAAGATTTCAAATGTTGTCAAGAAGACATTGTTCTTCTTTGAGTTGATTTCTTAAAGGTGTTTTGAATTGTTCCTTCTCAGAAAATGTTTTTAATTTTGTAATGTTGAAATCAATGACTTTTTCAGCCATTTGAGATATCTGAATGAGAAATGTAAGGTAATATATATATATATATATATATATATATATATATATATATATATCAAGTTCAGACAGCTTTCAATTTTGAAAACCAGGCTTGTTCTCTACATCTAGGAAGCTTTTCACGGCATGTATAGGATGAACGGAGGGTGATCCTAACGAAAACTCAGATTTTTGGATATGAAAGGTAGAAAGTTTAACAAAACTTGTGTGTACTTTGATTTGATATTTGTGGTCTCTTATATAGGGATTTTATTATGAGTCTTCAAGACCTCTAACTTTGGTTTTAATTGTCGTGTCATCCAATCAGGAAGATGCGAGCTACAATTCATTCAGTTATCTGACAATCCTGTTTTAATTGCATGTTTATATCAAGTGTTTTTATAAGACAAATTCTGGTATGAAATAAAGCAATCCCAACCTTTTTCTCAAGTCTAAGGACATTATGTTGGACAACAAGTATTAGTTTTTCTTACGTCATTGACCCGACGTTATACTGCCATAAATGTTTTCACCTTATTTGACTTAGTGCCTATATTGAGTTCCTTATGCTTTGGGATTGAGATCATATATAAAGAGTTTCCCCTAAAGTCCACTCCAGCTCAGCTGAGGTATGACTTGTGATTTTGTAGCGTCTTTGCCTATTGCTGAGGTGTGACTTGTGATTTTGTATCATCTTTGCCTATTTCTTTAGGGTTTGAGATTTTCTAATTTCTATATGTCCCTAATCACGCCTTCTCTCACCTAAAGTATAGCATGAATTAAACATCATTTTTCTGTGTCGCGTCCAGATTTTGAGCATCGATCATGCTAATGAGTTGTTTCTTAGGTTTTGGTTGAACTTTAACTTGATTTGGACTACTTGTCTCCCTTTGACATTTACCATGACATATTTTAATCATTTCCTATGGTTTATAGGATTGGGCGCCCTTTTTCCTAGACGTTAAACCTAATTATTGGATACTAGGAAAATGTAGTCATCTAAGTTTTTTTGGGTTAGATGTCAATTAGTAATCATTCTTTGGCCTTTAAGGACCATATATATATATATATATATATATATATATATATATATATATATATATTGCTATCTTTGTTGTATTAATATTTCCGCCTTCCCTCATGTATGGAACCAGATGCTCTCTAGTCCAAAATTCAGAATGAAAGATGTGTACAAAGAAGTATGTACTGATGGAAGTAAAGTACCTTGGAGACGACTCTTCCACTGCAACACTGCTATACCTAGGGCGTTGATGACACTTTGGTTGGCTTATCATGGGAGATTGGCTACGAAACAAAGATTGCTCAGGTTTGGCATGGTACCTAACATCACTTGTTGTTTTTGTTTGATGGAGGAATCCATGAATCATCTGTTTTTTGAATGTTTAGATTTAAAAGCCATTTGGATTAAGGTCTTAGATTTGATTCAAGTGAAGCACACGCCCCATAATTGGGATGATGAACTTGCTTGGTTGATTCGGCGCACAAAAGGTAAAGGATGGAAAATTTCTGTCCTAAAACTAGCTGCAGCTGAAACTATCTATGGTGTTTGGAAATACCGCAATGCTGTTTGTTATGGTAACACTGTAGATAACACTATGATAGCTAATGATATTATAGACATGATTGTTCATAGGATGGTGGTATAATGCGAAACTTAGAGTACACATAGCTAAGCGTATGATGTTTTAGTTTCCCATTTTTGTCTTTTTTGTCTTGCTTGAGGGCTGGATCCCTAGCGACCACCTTGTACCTATTGTCTTTTTGAATTAATACATACCTCTTTTTTATTAAAAAAATATTTCCGCCTTCTTATCTTTCTTGAAAATTGACGTTCCCTATTATTGCATCATATCCAACTTTTTATTACTTGTGTGGTGATTCCTTTTATTAGCTAATTTTTTATTATTATTATGTGAATATGAACTTGATTTCTTTCTTCATGGTGTTTATTTGTATCTCTTTTACTTTAATAATAAAAGGTGGTTTTTTAAAGGATTGGATTTCTCATGGTTCTCTAAATGTATAATTAAAGTTTGTGATTTGTGGGGATGAGATCCTATTTTCAAAACGTATTAGGCTAGGTGCGTAAGATTGCTTGATTTGCAAATGAAAAATTTAAATGTATCATTTATTAGAGGTGCTGTAAGAAAATTCTAACATAGGGTTTTCTAGGGGAAACATTTTTTAACCAACTTATTTTCTTGGGCAAATGATCATGAGCGTTTCTTTGTGGTTTCCTCATAGAAATTTCATTGTCCTGAAAAAACCTAGTCACTTAGGAGCCAGTATAACCAAAATGTATATAGGTTGCCATTAGAGTATAATCGTGTATCTAGGCTAAATATATTGTAGCCAGTCACCTTGTTACTCTATAAGTAACAAGGTGCAACCTCTTGTAACTAACTTTTGTAATCAAAACTGAATTCAGTTATAACAATGAAAATCTCAATTCTCTCTAGTGTAGTTTCTAACATGGTATCAGCTTAAGCCTTAGATCAATCGTTGCCATGACGGAACCACCGTCTCCGGAGTCTTCGCTGGCGGCTTATGTTCGTCTTTCCGGCGCGAACACAGCGAAAATGATCAAATCAGCTGACGATGTGCATCGTTTCCAGTTTGCGCTCAAGATCGCACACAAATTGGACGAAAAAACTTTCATCTATGGCGCCAACAGATCGAGCCGTACATCAACGCTTACAATCTCACTAAGTTCGTTGTGTGCTCGCATATTCCACCTCAGTTCGTGGACGATGAAGCTTACAACTCAGTTACTGTCAATCCTACTTACACTAACTGGTTGCAAAAGGACCATATACTGTTATCGTGGCTGCAATCCACGTTAATGAGCGAGATCCTCTCACGTGTTCTTAGTTGCACACACGCTCATGAACTCTAGGATCCTCTTTTCAACTATTTTCATAAACAAACTCGTGCTCGAGCTAGACAACTTCGTGTTGAACTTCGTGCCCTAACTCTTACTGATTTCACTGTTCATGATTATTTGCTCAAGATTCGCAATATTGTTGATGCTTTGGCCTCAATTGGTGATCCAATTCCAGTTATGCATCACATTGGTGTTAGCTTAGAAGGTTTACCAACTGAATACGCTCCAGTTGTTTCTGTGGTTGAAAGTAAGTTTGGTGTAATAGATCTTGATGAAGTGGATATCCTTTTGCTTGTTCATGAATTGCGCCAGAACAGGTTCAAGAAGAAGTCAACACCAGCTCTGGTATCTCTTAACCTCACACATGCTGTTTCTATTGGCTCTAATCCTGAGGATAATACTTCTAATGCACCAGAATTTGTTCCTCCACCAGCTGCTCAGAATTCTAAAACTGATTTTCAGCAGTTTCATGGTGGTAGAGCTCCAAGAGGTGGTCGTTTAGGTCGTGGAAGAGGTGGCAGATCCTCCTCAGTGCAGTGCCAAGTATGCTCCAAAGTTGGACACTCTGCTATCAACTATTAGCATATATTTAATCAGCAATTTTAGTCTACAAACAACTTAGTGACAACCTATACACCTCAGCCTTGGACTGTTTCTCCTACTCCTTATGCTCTGCAAGCTGCAAATGTATGGACCAGACCTCCCTCTAACAGTAGAGCAATTCCTCAGATTATCTTACCTAATGCCTTGGTTGCTAACTCTCAGCCATTTGTTTCTCCAAGTGCATCCTGGTACCCTGACTCAAGAGCCTCCTATCATGTTACTAATGACTCAAGGAAAGTGCAGCAGGTGACACCATATGAAAGTCCTGATCAAATCTTCATTGGTAATGGTCAAGGTTTTCCTATCAATTCCACTGGTTCTAGCACATTTATGTCTAACACACATCCACACACACCTCTTACCTTGAACACGTTCTTACTTATTCCTTCAATCACTAAGAATCTTATCAGTGTCAGTCAATTTTGTCGTGATAATGGAGTTTATTTTTTGTTCACATATGATAAGTGCCTTGTCAAATCTCAGGCTACACATGAGGTGGTACTTAAAGGTGTTGTTGGAACTGATGGATTGTATGAATTTACTTCACTCAACATCTCCAGCTGAAGTTCCAAGACTGCTGCTAATTCTGTGTGTTCTACTACTTTGTTACCTAGTCTTAATACTACTTTTGTTAATGTTAGTCCTACTGCCATGTGGCATCTAAGGCTAGGACATCCAAATAAGCATGCTCTTAAGCTTGTATTACAAAGTTGTAATGTTGCCTTACATAATAAAGACTCTGATTTCTTCTGTTCAGTCTGTTGTATGGGTAAATTTCACAGGATTTCTTCTTCATCCTCACACACAACACATTCCAAACCTTTGGAATTAATTTATGGGGATCTAAGGGGGCCATATCCCAATCTATCTACTCTAGGCCATAAATATTATATGTCCTTTGTAGATGCTTACACAAAATTTACTTGGATTTATTTTCTCAAAAACAAGTCTGAAGCTCTTTCTACATTTAAACAGTTCAGAATAATGGTGGAATTGCAATTTGGTCTGCCTATAAAGGCTCTTCAGTCTGACTGGGGTGGGGAATTCAGGCCTTTTAACAAATTCTTGGCTAAGTTTGGCATCCTGCACAGGCTCATTTGTCCCCATACACATCATCAAAATGGGGTCATAGAGAGAAAACATAGGCACGTTGTGGATACAGGCCTCACACTGCTTAGCCAAGCCTCTCTGCCCTTAACTTACTGGGATTTTGCCTTCTCCACTACTGTCTATATTATCAATAGACTTCCATCTGCTTTAATATAGTTCAAGTTCCATATTCCTTATTATTCAACACTAGTCCTGACTATGCTTTTCTCAAGGTATTTGGTTGTTCCTGTTTTCCTTTATTAAGACCCTACACTTGTCACAAACTTGGCTTTAGGTCTCAAGAGTGTGTCTTCCTTGTGTATTCCACATCTCACAAACGATATAGATGTCTAGCCCCTAATGGTATACTCTTTATCTCTAAAGATGTTATATTCCATGAGTCCAGATTTCCATATGCTAAACTCTTTACATCTTCTACTTTAACCCAAACTCATAATTCTTTCTCATCTGTATCTCTCTCACCACTTCCTCTTACATTCTCACTTATCTCACCTTCTAACTCTAGTTCAACTTCTCATTCTACTGAGTCTTCTTTTTCATCTACTACTCCTTGTGGACAGTCCATGGCTTCTCATAGTCTTGATGATGTCACTCAAGCTACTGCTTCTAACACTGTCAGCATTAATTTATCTTCACCATCTCATGGCAGTACTCATATCTCAGCAGCTATTGTCTCTCCTTCTACTTCTCATAAATCCATCTCTGATCAACCTTTAACTGCATCAGAAACTTCCAGCTCCACTCAATCTGAGGCCTCTCCTATTGTTGTTATTCCCCCCAAGGCAGTTCCAATTAATGCCATCCCCGTTAACAGTCATGCTATGCAGACAAGGGCCAAGTTAGGATTTTCTCAACCTAGACTTGAACCCAAGCTGCTGCTCACATTGTCTGAACCCAAGACAGTCAAGCATGCTCTATCTGATCTTAAGTGGGAAGCAACTATGCAAGCAAAATATGATGCCCATATGAATAATAACACCTAGATTTTGGTCCCTCTCCCACCTCAGAAGCAGGTAATAGGCAGTAAATGGGTGTTCAGAGTCAAGGAGAACCCTGATGGCACAGTCAACAAGTATAAGGCCAGACTTATGGCCAAAGACTTTCATCAAAGAGAAGGGTTTAACTTTAATGAGACATTCTCTCCAATTATGAAACCTATCACTATTAGGCTGATTTTATCTATTACTCTAACACACAACTGGACTATTCAACAACTTGATATGAATAATGCCTTTCTCAATGGGTTGTTGGATGAGGAAATCTACATGGTTCAACCAAAAGGTTTTGAGAGTGCTAATTCAAATCTAGTGTGCAAGCTAAATAAGGCTATCTATGGCCTCAAGCAAGCTCCTAGGCAATGGTTTGAAAGGCTTCAGGCAGCACTAGTGCAACTCAGTTTTCAGCCAAGCAAGTGTGACCCTTCCTTGTTCATTTACTTCTCTCAAGGGCACACAATGTATCTGCTAGTATATGTAGATGATATACTCATTACTGGCAGCTCTATTGGCCTTGTAAAATTTATCATCTCAAAGTTGAATATGGCCTTCTCACTTAAGCACTTGGGTGGCCTAGACTACTTTCTTGGTATTGAAGTTAAAAGACCTACTTCTCAGTCCCTGCTTCTCACTCAGACCAAGTACATCAAAGATCTTCTCCTTAAAACTAATATGCTGGAATCTACACCTGTTAGCACACCTATGCAGTCCACTAGCAAACTCACCAAAACTGGTTCTCCTCCTCTGCTTGATCTCTATATGTACATGTCTGTTGTTGGAGCCCCACAATATGCAACTCTAACAAGATCTGACATTGCTTATTCTGTGAACAAAGTTTGCCAATTCATGTCACCTCCTTTGGAGGCACATTGGGTAGCTGTTAAAAGAATACTGAGGTACCTTAAATGCACTCTCTCATATGGCCTGAAACTTCTCTATCTTCCCCTCAATACTGCTCCATCCATTCAGGTCTCTTGTGATGCAGATTGGGCATCAGATCCTGATGACAGAAGGAGCACCTCAGGTGCTTCTATTTACTTTGGTCCTAACCTAATTTTATGGTGGTCTAAAAAGTAACCAGTAATGGCCAGGTCCAGCATTGAGTCTGAATTCAAAAGCCTTGCTTAAGCTACCGCTGATCTGCTTTGGATCCAGACACTTCTCCAAGAACTGCACATCCATACAAAAGTCCCTCACATTCTCTGTGACAACCAGTCACCAGTACTTGTTGCTCACAATCCATTTATGCACACCAAGACTAAACATATGGAGATTAATCTCTTCTTTGTAAGAGAAAAGGTTCTAGCAAAGCAGGTGCTGTTCATTCATGTTCTTGGCACTGATCAATGGGCTAATGTGCTCATTAAACCACTGGCATCAACTGCTTTTCTTCATCTCAATCACAAACTCAGGGTTGTTACCACCCCATGAGTTTGTGGGGGGTATTAGAGTATAATCATGTATCTAGGCTAAATATATTGTAATTGGCAACTGCCAGTCATCATGGCCAATGACCTAGTGTAGCCAGTCACCTTGTTACTCTATAAGTAATAAGGTGCAACCTCTTGTAACTAAATTTTGTAATCAAAACTGAATTCCGTTACAACAATGAAAATGCCAATTCTCTCTAGTGTAGTTTCTAACAGTTGTCGTTCCATTTATTCAGGTCTTGATTGGTTGCATCATTTTGAGTGTTAGACCTCACCCGATAAACCCAAGGAATGGGCAATGGCGCTTCTCATTCCAAATGATCATATTTGTGGGAAGTTTCCTTTTTTTTGATAGTTTCATATGTATATTATCACTCTTAATGATTATGGGTCCCATTTTTCCTCTACCCTATTTGAGTGTCACTTGTGGTCGAGTATGATGCTGATTCATTCTATGATTTACCCTGATTCTTGAAGTTATATTCAGTCTTTCTAACACACGTGTGCTTATCTCCAAAAAATACCATGGCTCTGAGTATTTTGCACCATATTTCAAATAAAATGGGAATTCTCTAGTAGCATGCACAACTTGATCATTTTTACTTTGTATTTCCCTATTTAAACCTCTTCATTCACATGTCAAATAATTCCCTTGCCGCTTTGTAGTTCTTTATCTGTTGTCCCTGACTGCTCATAAGTTGATATTCATCATGGCTAGTCATTTTTACCCTATTTGAGTGTCACTTGTGGTCGAGTATGATGCTGATTCATTCTATGATTTACCCTGATTATTGAAGTTATATTCAGTCTTTCTAACACACGTGTGCTTATCTCCAAAAAATACCATGGCTCTGAGTATTTTGCACCATATTTCAAATAAAATGGGAATTCTCTAGTAGCATGCACAACTTGATCATTTTTATTTTGTATTTCCCTATTTAAACCTCTTCATTCACATGTCAAATAATTCCCTTGCCGCTTTGTAGTTCTTTATCTGTTGTCCCTGACTGCTCATAAGTTGATATTCATCATGGCTAGTCATTTTCACCCACATGTTTTTCATTATTGGGCAAATGATCATTTCACAACGCATTTAGAGAAGTTGCATTTTGGCCCCGAGAAATTACAGGGGGAGAATTTAGCTTTTTATCATATGATTAAGGGCCCGTTTGTTTTGTCTTTTTTTAAAAAATGATTTTTATAGTATAGCATAATTTTGTGAAGAAAAAAAAAATTACAAAGAAACTTTTCATAAAAGCTTCAAATAAAAATTTGGTTTGAATAATTATTCTTAAAATGTTATTTTAGATATTTCATCATTTTATCGAAAAAAAATTTGGATATCAAGATTTCAAAAAATCACTTTATTTTGAAGCTATTTCAAATAACTTTCATAAAAATCATTTTTGAGATGAAACTTTTTTCAAAAATTGTGATTTCGACTATGTTTTGATCTTCAATAATGTATGTTTATGTTATACGATATCAAAATTAGTCTTGCAATTTAGAAAAAATGAATATAGAAAAACTTGTAATATTTTGAAATACGATTTTACAAAATCTATTTTTGAAAATATAAAGAAAAAGTCCATTTTTTAAAAGTTAAAACAAACAGGCCCTAAAAGTTATTCCAGCACCTTGGTTGAACGAGTTCCCATGTACCTTATCGATTATCTATTGTTTTCCGCAGTGAAGAAAGAGAATCTGGTCAATTATGGCGTGTTTCTAGTTATGTGATATGTGGTGTCTTTCCTTTTATTTTTGTTACTTACTTCCATTCTTTCTTGAATCAATAATGATGTGAAGATGTTCCTCCATGTTTCAACTCTCTCATTATACCACCCAATCAATCTTCTACTCTATGGAAGAGGGGAAACACATAAGACGAGGTCTAAGGAAGAGAAACAACGCCCTTTCTAAACGAACTAAAGTTAATCTTGTTATGGCTGTTGAGGAAATCCTTGACATTGATCCCTTTTAAGACTGAGTGGTTTGCCGATTTATCAAATTGTTTTACTTGACACTTCCTTTAAATATATTTATAATACAAGCTCTGGTTTCTGAGGTAGACTATGCGTGAGAGCAAGAATTGTCTCTACAAGTCAATCTATGTTTTGATGATAACAATACGTATTTGTAAAAGAACTATTTTATGTTCTAACGTGTGTTGTGTGCAGATCATAATTATAGAAGATATCAGATTCAACAAGCACAAGCCAGATGCGCGAAAATGATTATATGCGAAGTTACTATGTGTAACACAAGTCGCAAGAATGCTTCTGTATCTGATCATGATCAGTCAGATCCAAGGATGCCGATATTGCTGTTGCAATGCTCTTGTGGATGCTCTTTGAAAGTGGTTGAGATTATGAAGATAGCGAAGCTTCTGAAGAAGAGAACCGAAGTGCTGAAGACTCTCATGACTTGAAGTTCTGAAGGCTGAAGGCTCTGAAGACCAAGTACAGAAAGACTCTGAAGACTTATGCATTCTGAAGATTACGGTTCCAAAGATCAAGTGCTGAAGACTCTGAAGACGGATTCCTAATGGACGAGTTTTGAAGTTTCGGAAGACTTGAAGCATTAAAGGATAATGTTCTTAAAGACAAGTGCTGAAGTTCTGAAGACTGATTCCTAATGGACTTCTTCAAATGACTAAAGACTTGACGTTTTAGATATCCTGTTAAGAAGGCTCTACTCATGCTTCATCGAATTACCATCAGAAGCCTATGAAGTTTGGAAGTCAAATGTTACCGTTGTGAACAACTGTACATACTGCTCAAGAAGATATCCCATCACTTCTCCCACAGCAAAAAGGAGATGTGTCAGTACAACTAATTATTGCACAACATCTCCTTTCTAACAGCCAACATTAATTCAAACGGCTATATTTCTACTGGGCTATTTAAAGGAAAGAGTTCTTGCTTCTGAGGTGTCGATTCGATTGATCATCAAATGGATGTATCATTCATGAATTGACCAAGTCATTGTGTGAAGATAGCAATAACGATGAGTTTTCGTTGTAACACTTAAATATCAAAAGCTATCACTATTTACACATGGCCATTGTTGTTAAAATCAACATTCAACACAACAACAACAAATTGGTACAGAAGTTATTGATGAAGAAGACAACATTGCAAATCTGTCAAGTCATCAACTTACCTTCTCGTCAGCGCTACATTGAAGATATGAAGCAAGGAGTTGTTTCTCAAAGCTTGCTCACCCAAGAAGACGAAGAAGAAGAAGATCTACAAGATGTCAACAACTGTCAAATCATTATACATCTTTGTAGTTTCTTAGAATATCAAGGAGTTGCTGCTCATATCTTGCTTGAACACTTGTGTGTTCTTTATACTTAAACTTAGGAGTAATCTGCTTGTTAAGAAGCATCCTTGTAATCTACTGTTAAACTAATTCTTGATGAATTAGGGTTCCTTGAGTGGTCAATGTGACCGGAGACTCGAGAAGACAATGGCGAGATGTCATTGTGGTAAATCCTGAAATAGGGTCAGTAGCGTTATATTCATTACGAAGAATCCATTAACGTCTAGCTGTGAAAGCCTAGCAGTAGATCTTGCGAGATTGGAACCTGCAGGTCAATGTTCGTTATATTCATTAAGTTGAATCCCTGAATGGTTCATTGCATGTTAATCACAGTGCGGATGTGCAGTTTGTTAGTCACCGGTTGTTGCCCGTGCATCTGTAATCGAGATTGATTATAGTGGATTAAGACCTTGTGTTCAAGGAGAAATCACCTGAGGAGGGTGGACTGAATTAGTCTTTGTAGTGAACCAGGATATATCTTGTGTTCTTTACTCTTATGCTTAATGTCTTTGTTTATGTTTCTACATTGAGGATCAGAACCTCACATAAGCAAGTCAGAACCTTGCAACTTTGATAAGTTTCCACTCTGCAAGTTATGAATGATGTACCTAGCATTCAAACTCTTATTGGTTCTCATGCTCTAAGCATTGTCAAGTCTGAATATAACTTCGCAAGTCAGAGTCTCTCAACGAACTCTGATGTAACGTAAAGTGTCTTATTGACAAGAAGCGAAAAGATCTTAAAAGAGTAAATACACAATTCAAATCCCCCCTTTCTAATGTCTTTCTCGCACCTTCAATTGGTATCAGAGCTCCGGTTCTGTTATTTATGGATATCAAACACTTAGTAGTGTCAGAAAAAGATCCAGATGTGGTGCGCAGAAATACTCTGGGTGAGATTGAAATCCACTTACAATTTCTGTAACAGTTCAGAAGATGATTGTGTATAAAATTGTAATCAATTTGAGTACCTGAGCAAATCACTGATTCTGGAAGTTTTGCAGTTGTCAAACAACTAAATCTTCCTCACTGAAGTTTTAATGAAGATTAAAGAATCAACTGATGAGATAGATTCATCAGATAAGAAGTAGTATCTGTTGAATGCTTATCTTGGAAGATACGTGTGGATGAACCACGTATTTGCTCAAAGTTGAATCATCAGAAAACAAGAAGTATTGTTTACTAACGATTAATTCTTTATGAGTTTTTGAGATGTTTTCAAGAAACGGATTAGGTCCACCCTTGACTTTCTCGTTTAAAGCTCATTCAGAACTTCTTCATGTAAAGAAGAAATATTGTTGTTCTAGTGAAGTCAAAGAACTGAAGAAATCAAAATGTTAGAAATGATTCAGCATCTGAATCCTGACTAATCAAGAAGTTGAAAGATTCAATGAAGTACTGAATATTTTTTTCTTGAAAAGCTAGAAGAATATTCAGGAAGAAGAAATTTAAGTACTTGATCAAAATATATTCTAAGTTTTGGTTGAATAAACTCAGATGATTAAGTTCTGTTAAACTTGAGATTCTATCTCAGTTGAATCAAATGTTATTGGTCAAATTCTATCTGATAATGTTCTCAGAACTTCTTAAATCGGAATCAGAAGATGTTAATTCAAACACTTAAGTCCTCAACTTGTAGTAAAAAAGAATTTAAGGTGATAATTGAAGAGATCAGTTAACATTATCTTCTAGAGTAGATATGCTGTTAATCCATAATGGACTAATTCTATGGCAAGCTGGATCTACATTGTGAGATCAAGGATTGTCATACAAACTATGTCATGTGTTACACACGTGTTTGATGATATTTACTTCTGAACATAATCTGCATCTGTTGAAGAAACATAGTCAGAAGATGTTAGGAGATGTAAATCAATTCACTTTAGCTCATAACCTCCCAAGCAGTTTATGATCAAGCTAAGTTTTATTGATGTTCTGAAAATTTGAAATGAGCTGAAAGACAGTTATTCCGATGTTCAAATTCAGAACCCCTGATTGGCTGTTCTCAGAAATCAGATGAATATATCTGAGCGCGAAAAAGGAAAGGATTTTTGAATAGATTGATTCTAGCTCTCAAACTGGGATCAGAAATTCAGAAAATGAATTGTACTCTTCAGAAGTCAGAATACAAATGAACCTTTATAGAATGAGGGAATTATCAACAGATCACTCTGAAGGAAGCTGTAGCTAAAAGGTGATGATCAAAAGCTTAGAATGAAATGCATGCATGTGCTGTATGCGACTAAGACTTCAGACCTTCTAAGAAAGAAATAGCAGAGTAGAATGGATAGCAATCAGATATTTTGTAAAGATTTTAGTATCTTTCAGGTACGATTTCCTTCCACCTATGGCCGTTTGTTAAATCTACTTGAATATGTTATTAAAAATCCAAAACGATTGTCATGTCATGTCAAGTCTCAAGAGAATAGGTTAGAAAAGTAATTAATATCTAAGGTTCTTCTCTATACTCATCTGTGTTTGGCTGATGAATAGTTAGAGTAAATCAGTCTCTTATGTAAGATTATCCGCATCTGACAAATCACTCTGTGTCGGCTGCCTCCTATAGTCTATGAGTATACCCTAACCAGTATTCTTATACTAATCTCTCTCTCTCTCTCTCTCTCTCTCTCTCTCTCTATCTCTCCCTCTCTCTCTCTTAGAGTCTTCCCATCCATTTAGTCAGTCTTGAAAATAATAATGATAAATTACATCAATTCAACATCCCTCAAATCATCTTAGATAAGATAACCTATTCCCAACAGTCTTACCATGTTCTCTAATTAGGAATATTTCAACCATTCAAGTCTCCTTAAAATACACATATTAAATGACATACGTTTATACGTTCATATACGAAAATTGGAAAGCGTGCTTCCTTGTCAATAATAGCCTGTAAACTAGCTCTACAGCTACTAACCCAACGTCATAATCTTTTGACAATTTAGGACTTGATTTCGTGGTGGAAGAAATAAAAATTCTCATGCTTGCGTCTGTGGTTATGCGCTCATTAAAGAAAATAAATAAAAATTCTTGGAACCAGGAATTATGTCTCTTCGTTTTTATAACACCGCTCTTCACAAAAGGTTAACTTCTGCCAAGAATTAATTGAGAAGAATTGTATAAGTAAAGTCTTGGTCTTCCCTAGGCTAACAGACTGTTACACCGCGTGACTGTTCCATGGCTATTCCTACCTACTCTAGAGTCTAGGTAATCATGAACCAGTTCTTCTAACCCGTTTAATTCAAAGTCTCTTCCCTTGCATATTTAGGGTCATACCACTCTTCTAAAATCCTTCATTACCTCCTATCCTCAATCTTCTTAGTACTCTAAAAACACTTCCGAAAATGACTCCAAGAACCCTTTATGGGAACGATGATCTTCTAGAAGTCATCATTGAGAAACGACCAAATCCAGGAAATATTAGTCGAAACTTTTGTCTTGGGATTCATTCTCAAAACTGGAATGGGTACCTATCTATGCTAAGGGGATCGATTTATCCTAACATCTTAAAGACCTTTTGGATCAACGCCTCTATTAGCAGCAATGGTCTGACTATATCTTCTGACATCTATGGTCTTCCTGTTACACTCAACACCACAAACATTGCTGAAGCCATTGACTGTCCCCCAGGTGGTGTCACACCTAATCATGCATCCATTCGATGCACCTCCAATGCTCAAATGCATCATATTTTTGATGAAGAATCTGCCTTTGAACCCACAAACCCTGAAAAACTCCTGCCTACAGCAAAAGGATGGTTCAAGTTCATCCTGACAAATATTAAACCTCGCGGTATAACTAAGGACTTTCTGTATCATGATGATAAGCTCCCCATCATGTGTCTTCTTAGGCCAATACCTATAGATCTTTCCCAAGTAATCTTTGACCATCTTAAAGAGTCAATCGTCACATCAAGAACCATGAATCAATTATTCATTCCATATGGGAGAGTCTTATCAGAAGTAATCTTCAGAGCAGGAATCATGCAAAAGATATGCAGAATTCGATGTGGTCCAGATACTGCTCTGGATAGGAAGTTTTGTGAGACCTTTGACATCAGATGGTTCTCACAAAATTAGACGATTACTTGTAGGCTATGTTATCAGTTGCAATAGTTTATTAAGACCATATATGTAATTACTAACTAATTTAATGAAGTATGTGTTGTCTCTATGCTTACATCTGTGTCTGAGCACTTATTAGACAAATTATATAAATATTCTTGAAAATAGAAAAACGTATCTCTTTGTTTCCACTCCTAATTAAACAATACCACTCTTACTATGCACTTATTGCGAATCCTTGACTTCTGTCAAGAATTAATTAGAAAATTCTATGCGTGATCTCTTGGTCTTTACGAGATTAACAATCTGTTAAACTTAGTGCTGGTCTTTTAACCTATTCATAGATAGCCTAAAATATCTAGTAAATAATGAACCTAACGATAGGAGTCACAAGCTTTTATCAACTCTCTTTATTTGTTGTCTATTTAAAGCACTTTGTTCACTCCCCTATCCATTATTCCAAACCATCTCAGTCAGTGTCTCTCTTTAGTATTTCCTCTAAAATGTCCACCTCTCATCCAAAACTTACTAAAAATGAAATCTCTGAGTTAATAATCCTAAATGAATTCTCTGTGAACACCAGTTCTCTCAAAGAACTTGGCTTGACAAGAACTTCGTCCGAATTAAAGTGTCAGAAATGGGATGGTTATCTTGAGATGCTTCCAGGTCTCATTTACACGAATCTTGTCAAAGAATTCTGGGAAAATATTGATGTGTTTTCTAACATGTACAAACACATCATTCAGTCATCTGTCTCTGGAATTCCCGTAGTAATTAAACCCTCTGTCATTGCACAAGCAATCAAGTGCGATGAAAACGGTGACACCATTGAAGACTACAGGGAAAGAAAAATCTTCAATGATCTCATCTACAAGATTCATTGTGGAAACGGTCCTTCTAACTGTGCCTCCACACTCATCCCCTCTGCAAAAATCTGGCACAGGATCATGGAAATTAACTTAAGACCTAGAGAAATAGGAACAAGAGTGCTGAATTACTCAGACCAACTATTTATTTTCTTTCTGATCTAAAGAAGAAAAATAAACCTCCCTCAAACCATGTTCAATCACTTGCAGGAACAAATCCTCTTGTCTAAAGACAACTCTTCCTTTAGTATTCCATATGGAAGGGTCATATCTCGTGTTCTTGAGATTCAGGATGTAATCTCTAGATTAGAACACATTAGAGCTACCACTGAATGTTCACCCATAGATCTTACAAATCTATCTGGAAGTTCCTAAGAAGAAATAGAATTAGGTTATTAGGTTTCTGCCCTGCTATGCTATTTCTTGCTCTATGTATTCTTGTTAAAGATTATTAAATGAAATATCGTTTTGGAGCCTTAAAAGTACAAAAATATTTTACCATAAGATTCTACTCTAAGAACTGCATGAAGACTTTAATCATATCCAAAATGTTAACACTACTTAAAATGATTAAAATACTTGCTCTTTATTACAATACAGAATGATACATAACTGTCAATAGCGCATTAACATCCTTCAAGGATAATGCCATCAACAAAAATTCAAAGCTTAGTAGATGCTTCCAGTTCAAGCATAGATCCCTTAGAAGTGAGGAACATCTGGACTGAGTTCCATGGATGGATCTCAGAGGAAATTGTGAAGAGCAAGAAATTGGCTGTCACTCAAGCAGAAGAAAAGCTGCATTCCTCAAGAACTGATGATTCTGAAAGCTCACTCTCATCTTCCTCATCATCACTAGGCTCCTTTTAGTCTAATCCTTAGGAACCTATCCTCATTAGGTCTATGTTTTGATTATCTTGAACCTTTTAGGATTAAGCTCAACCTATGCTTTATGTTTTAAAACTACTTTGCAGTTCTGTGTTGATGTTTCAATCTAATTGTCCATCAATGATAATGCCTTATCTGATCACTAGAACTATTCCTCATTATATCAATCTTTGTATGCTTATATGATAACATACCTTGAGTCTATTTATGTTCACTATCATATTGTTCACTATCAATCTTCAGATGCTCTAAAACTTTTTGATGATGTCAAAAAGGGGGAGAAATATAATATGATTTTTATTGGAAAGAAAAATCTTAAAACAGAAAGAATGCAACTCAAACAAGTAATCAATCATGTAAAATGCGTTACTACTAACGTTTTTTGTTTGATGTTTATCCGAGGAACTCTGAACAAGTTCACTAGGCATTCTAAGAACAGGTTAAGAAAGAAGATCCTTGCTAAAAGCTCTTATATACTGTTTATTCATATGATTAAAGTTGTACACTTAGCGAACATGTGTTCAGAATCAGATCTACCCAGTACTGTTCAGAAGTTGAGAAATTTCTGAAAGTCAAAGTTTATCTTGATCTCTGTCTCACTTAGTTCAGAAGGTGTAAGCTGTCTAAGAATATGAGATTCAGAACGTAAGAATCAGAGGAAGAAAAATCTGAAAGCAGTCAAGACAAAGTCTACATCTCAAGATGCTTATTCAGAAGAACTGTGCAAACCAGAAGTCATGAACTGTCTGAAGATCCGGATTAAAGATCCAAGAACAAGTAGTTCTGATGTCTGCCAAGAACCAATTAAGAAGAAAATGATTTGGTATCAGACTAAATCAACAAATGGTAATCAGGCTCAGTATACATAAAGATTAGTATCAGACTCAGTCTGCAGTAATATCAATTAGAGCTAAGTTGTGAAATGTTTTTTATACCTTCATTGGTATCAATCTTAGCACACTAAGGAGATACCCTTCAAGTGGTATGAAAATAATTCCTTCAGTTGGAATCAGACACAACATACTCTGGTATAGCTCAGTATCAGACTAAGATTAAAACATGTGTACCAGTTTCAGAGTCAAGCGTTGATTAATCACAATAATTACCTTCAATTGGTATCTGATAAAAAACTAAGCTTTGATGAACCACTGAGTTGTGATAGTAACAAGGTTCTGAGATGAAGAACTGTGTTCAAAAGTCAAACTTTGAAAAAGTCATGATCCATATTGGTGATTAAAAACTCATATTCCTGAATTACGATTCTGAAGATCCCAATATCTGACTTATGGAAATTAGGGGGAGGCTACCCAGAAGATTCAAATGTTAAATTCTAAAATCTTCACAAAGTCTGAAACTCAGGGGGAGTTTCTCAAAAGACAGTGTCTGTCTCTGATGAATAGCGATGCTATGTTATTAGATAAGAACTGTTCTGTTTGTGCTTAAATGAATCTGCTGAAAAGTAGAAATGCTTTAGATGTCTCTGAAGATTATAAGCTCCGATACGACGACAAAGGAACTGAGTTCTGAAGATCTGAAGATGGAAGTTCTGATGAACTAGTCCAGATGCTAAAGACTCTCTGCTTTCTTAAAGACAAGATAGAGAAGTAGTCCTTTTCTATTCTTTGTTCTGGCAACTCGAGTTGTTATTCTGTATGTCTTTGGATCATATAAGATTCTAGATGATCATAGATAAAACTTTGAGGATAACACATTTAGAGGGAGCTGTTGTTCCAGATTCTGAATATGTTTGTTTGATGATTACCTTGTATAAAATGTTCAATCAAAATACTTGGTTTTGTCATCATCAAAAAGGGGGAGATTGTGAGAGCAAGAATTGTCTCTACCAGTCAATCTATGTTTTGATGATAACAATACGTATTTTTGAAAGAACTATTTTATGTTCTAACATGTGTTATGTGCAAATCATAATTATAGAAGATATCAGATTCAACAAGCACCAGCCAGATGCGCGAAAATGATTATATGAGAAGTTACTATGTGTAACACAAATAGGAAGAAGCAAGAATGCTTCTGTATCTGATCATGATTAGTCAGATCCAAGGATGCCGATATTGCCGTTGCAATGCTCTTGTGGATGCTCTCTGAAAGTAGTTGAGATTATGAAGATAGCGAAGCTTCTGAAGAAGAGAACCGAAGTGCTGAAGACTCTCATGACTTGAAGTTCTCAAGGCTGAAGGCTCTGAAGACCAAGTGCAGAAAGACTCTGAAGACTTATGCGTTCTGGAGATTACGGTTCCAAAGATCAAGTGTTGAAGACTCTGAAGACAGATTCTTGATGGACGAGTTATGAAGTTTCGAAATACTTGAAGTAGTAAAGGATAATGTTCTTAAAGACAAGTGCTGAAGTTCTGAAGACTGATTCCTAATGGACTTCTTCAAATGACTAAAGACTTGACGTTTCAGATATCCTGTTAAGAAGGCTCTACTCATGGTTCATCAAATTACCATCAGAAGCCTATGAAGTTTGGAAGTCAAATGTTACCGTTGTGAACAACTGTATACACTGCTCAAGAAGATATCCCGTCACTTCTCCCACAGCAAAAAGGATATGTGTCAATACAACTAATTATTACACAACGTCTCCTTTCCAACAGCCAACAGTATTTCAAACGGCTATATTTCTACTGGGCTATTTAAAGGAAAGAGTTCTCACTTCTGAGGTGTCGATTCGATTGATCATCAAATGGATGTATCATTCATGAATTGACCAAGTCATTGTGTGAAGATAGCAACAACTATGAGTTCTCGTTGTAACACTTAAATATCAAAAGCTATCACTATTTACACATGGCCATTGTTGTTGGAGCTTAAAATCAACATTCAACACAACAACAAATTGGTACAGAAGCTGTTGATGAAGAAGACAACATTGCAAATCAATCAAGTCATCAACTTACCTTCTCTTCAGTGCTACATTGAAGATCTGAAGCAAGGAGTTGTTGCTCAAAGCTTACTCACCCAAGAAGACGAAGAAGAAGAAGATCTATAAGATGTCAACAACTGTCAAATCATTATACATCTTTGTAGTTTCTTAGAATAGCAAGGAGTTGCTGCTCATATCTTGCTTGAACACTTGTGTGTTCTTTGTACTTAAACTTAGGAGTAATCTGCTTATTAAGAAGCATCCTTGTAATCTCCTGTTAAACTAATTCTTGGTGAATTAGGATTCCTTGAGTGGTCAATGTGACCGGAGACTCGAGAAGACAATGGCGAGATGTCATTGTGGTAAATCCTGAAATAGGGTCAGTAGCGTTATATTCACTGTGATGAATCCCTGAACATCTAGCAGTGAAAGCCTAGCAGTAGATCTTGCGAGATTGGAACCTGCAGGTCAATGTTTGTTATATTCATTAAGTTGAATCCCTGAACGGTTCACTGCATGTTAGTCACAGTGCGGCTGTGCAGTTTGTTAGTCACCGGCTGTTGCCCGTGCATCTGTAATCGAGATTGATTATAGTGGATTAAGACCTTGTGTTCAAGGCGAAATCACCTGAGGAGGGTGTACTGGATTAGCCTTTGTGGTGAACCAGGATATATCGTGTGTTCTTTACTCTTATGCTTAATGTCTTTGTTTAAGTTTCTACATTGAGGATCAGAACCTCACATAAGCAAGTTAGAACCTTGCAACTTTGATAAGCTTTCGCTCTGCAAGTTCTGAATGATGTACCTAGCGTTCAAACTCTTATTGGTTCTCATGCTCTAAGAATTGTCAAGTTTGAATATAACTTCGCAAGTCAGAGTCTCTCAACGAACTCTGATGTAACGTAAAATGTCTTATTGACAAGAAACGAAAAGATCTTAAAAGAGTAAATACACAATTCAATCCTCCCCTTTCTTGTGTCTTTCTCGCACCTTCACTATGTTACTGTAAGCCTTAGAGACCAATATTTTTTAGAACTCGATACTCGTATCAAATTATCTATTAATAATAAGACATATTTACTATGTTTGTTTTTTTTTCAAAATAATAAAGTCCTTAGAATAATTTGTCTGTTTGATGAAACATTAAGTGTGACTTAATCGCGAGACCCGATTAAACATAAGAACACAATTTTTAAAGTATATGTAGTCAAACTTTATTGTGAAGCCCGATAACATTAAAACATTAAGACTATTATGTGGATAGACTAATGATCACGTCTTAGAGATTATGGATAATGAGTTATCAAGTATTCTTATAGGTATAAATATTAGGACTTATATTTATATTATATTAACCCACCATGAAAATAATGCATAGAATATTATCCAAGTTTCATAAACTGTTCTTTCGGTGATAATGGTGTATATCACTCTTTGACCCGAAAGCACCATGGATCCTAGATATGGATGTTGGAACAAGTTTTGTTCTACATCTACAATCCTTAAGTTTTGATGATAACTAAGTACAAAGAACAATTTTGTACTCTAATAGTTTGTTGAGTGTATATAATAAGAATAAGACAAAGGCTAAATCAAGCAGACTCTGAGCAAGCCAAAAGCTGAGTAAAGCAGAATCTGAACAAGTCTGATACTAAAGAAAGCAGAATCTGATAAAGTTAGAAGTTAGAGAAAGCTGTCTCGAAACAAACAAGACGCTGAACAAAGATGATAAAAATAGACTCTAGACTCTAGATAGAAAGATTATAGATATGAGAGACTTTGGATTCTGGATAAGAGAGATTTTGGACTTTGGATAAGAGAGACTCTGAACTCTGGAGAAAAATTCTAGACTCTGGACTTAAGTAGATTCTAGACCAAAATAATAATATGAAGAAGTATTAAACTTATAGTCAAACTCTGGATATTTCATTCAACACTTTTGAAGTAATCAACCCAGATGCACTCTAATACAATCAAGCCTCATTTTCGATAGACTCTGAAGTCTATCATTAAGGCTTTTAACTCTGATCAAGCTTTAACTCTCTCATATATGAAGCCAATGATTTAGAGAAAATGAATGAATGTATATTCTAAAATGTAATACAAGTTAAGTTGCGAAATCAAAAGGACTGTACTACAAACGACTATAAAAGATTTTCTCTCCATTATCCCCGATTTTCAGTTGAACTTCGTACCTACTATTACAGCTGTGGATTTGAAGAAGTTTGCAATTCTATCCTCCAACGGTCTTATTCTTCATCTATATAAATAGGACAAAGGAATTGTGAAAAATAGAGCATCAACGACGATCATCTTACGGATGCTGAAAAAACTTCAATACAGAAAATCTATTCTGATAAAGAAACTATAGAAACACTTAGAACTTCATTTCATATATTCATAAGTGTAAATTTTTTTATCACTGTGTGTATCTTCTTATTTAGAAACAACTTTGTAAACACAAATCTTGTATTTAACAGTTGTTAAATTTCTTGAGGGACTAGGTTATAGTCAGAAGCCTTAAGAAGTCATTGACGGGTAGTCTTTGAGTTGTAATTCCTTAAGGAACTAAGTTTAGTTAGAATCCTTGAAAAGTCATTGATGGGTAGTCTTTGAGATTGTAATTAGTTTGATTATTGGATTAAGTCTTGTTGAGAAGGCAAAATCACTCTAGCGAGTGGACTGGATTGACCTCGTTAATGGTTAACCACGATAAATATACCTTATCATTTTTATAATTGTTGTTATTGTTTTTGGGTCACGAAAAATTATCATATTTGAAACCCGTAACACCCCAACTTATAATTAGAGTATTTTATTTGATTGTTCGTGTGATTTATTCATTATATGCGAATTTTAATAATTTTAGAATTTAGGGTATATTGGTAATTTACTAATTACCAGGGTTAAGAGATGTGAGAGCAGATAAAATAATATTATTGAGATTATTACAGATAATTAGACATATTAATTATTTTGTAATAAGATAAAATAATAGAAAATAAAGAATCCTGATTAAATAGTTACTTAAGTTGAATATTTATTTAATTTAAATATTTATTAAATTTAAAAAATAATTTAATTGAATAAATAGGAGAATGAGTCATTTTTGTGAATAATGAATAGTAGGAGGTGTAAGGAGAGATATTTAGATTTATTTGGGTAAAAAGTGTGATTTTGAGAAGTTAGCCCATACAAATACTAAAAGGTAGTGGGAAGCTAGGATTTTGGAGAGTTTTCTAGCATACATGAAAAAAGGCAGAGGGATATGGGAGAATTCTGGGAAGAAGTGCAAGGTTTGAGAGTAGAAATCCAAGAAACTTCCATGAGCATCAACCTTAAGGTAACTGGGGGGGGGGGGGGTGAATTATTATTTACTCTTGGGTGACTTTAGGCATGCAGGATAGTGAAGGTTCCTTACCCTCTTATCTGCGGCTTAGGGGTTGATATGAGTTTTCCCTTATTTTTCCCTTTAAGTAATGATCTGATTGTGAATTTTGATGCATGTTGCTCTAAGACCCTAATTAGGGGATTTGGGATAAAATCCCTAAGGTCTCTATCTGTGATGAATATTGTATGAGCTACCTGTTTTCTTAGTTATTTTGATTTCTGTTGAATTGGAATGTTGATACGTGTTGCTCTGAGACACTAATTGGGGGATTTGGGATAAAACCCCCAATGTCTATATTCAAGGTGAGAAAAATACACAAGAAGGGGGGGGTTGAATGGTGTATGCTCAAAAATCTCTTTTCATTTCTAATTCTGAAACATCCAATTCTAAACCAAGTTCAGAGTCTGATATCAGAGTGAATAACAATAGTGAAAATTTTACTTCCTTTACTAAACCCTGTTTCAGAACCTAAAGTGTCAAGCTCAGATTTTGATCCAAGTAAAAGGCTGAATTAGATTAGATTCTGCCTTCAGAGTTTGTTGCACAGCAGAATGTAAATGCAAAAGTAAATAAAGAGACACATAATATATCATGGTTCCTCTAAAATGAGAGTAGTCTAGTCCCATTGCAGCACAAGAGCTTTTAACTATAACTAATCATATTACAATTGCTTAAGCCAGCAGCTCAAGACTTCTTGCTCAATCAAATTATAATGAGACTTCCTTGCTCTGCCCTTAAGCATAAGGCTTCCTACTTAAACCCTAGGTTCAAGACTTCCTGCTCAATCACACTGAAAAGATTCATAGGATTCACGGGAAGTCTCAACAATTTTTATGCGTTGGAGATTTTATTCTACCTAGAATTTAGTCTCCACGAGAATCAGATCTTTGGAGAGGGATTCATTCTCAGGGGCAATATCAAAATTTGGGGTTGGCTCAGGGTCAATTTTTCCACCAAATGTGTGTCCACTACAACCTTGAAATAATCATGCTCGGACAAGTAAAAAGTGGGGTAGAGACATAGGGTTTGAGCTTTCTCCCCGTCAAAACCTTGATCCCCAGAAATAAGGCCACTCTCGCGCTCCTCTTCATGGTTTTTTTCTTGGTAATTTGGTTTTGATGAACGAATGTGTTACTGTGATGTACAATCTGAGTTTCTCCCAGACGAGATTTGACTTAAGTCACAAGGGCTTTCTTCTTAGCCACCGTAACATTAGTCACCCTCTCTACACAAAAAATAAAAACTAAGTTAAGAATGTGATGAAGAAAGAGCAATAAGAACGACATGAAAGTTATTGTGCCAAGAAAGTCGTTCAGTTTATCTAGGCCGCCTTCATACTTGAATTGGTCACCCACCTTCATAACATAAAATTTCTCTAAAATATCAATTGACTCACTCTCAGTTGTGCTCAATTTATGTGGATCATAACCTATGACATATACATGGTCACCAGTTTAATAAAGAGGAAACCGATAGGTCCCATCATTCTCATATATAACTTTTGGATATTAGGCACTTCTTCTAACTTGGAGATATTTATCTTTCCAACCCTTGTAGTTTGAAGTGTAGGGATAAAATATGGCACGCCCATGCAAAGCACTTACAAAGACCCAACCAAACCTCTTTTGTATATGCCTTTGGACTCATTTTTAGAAAAGAAAAATCCAATGGCGGGCACTATATTAAAATCCCAACACGCAACCTCAAACCCAAAGCAAATGCTGAGCTATTAGGATGAAATTTTGAGGGGACGACACTCCGAGCTTTTAGGAGTTCGAACTTAAAGATAGTAAATGAGACACTCATACCAAAGTTTTCAATAACACCAGAATAGAAATAAAAATACTTGTTAGGCATGCCGGGAGGCCGCCACATGTAAACTTTCTCGCTATGGAAGCATGGTTCCAGAATAATATCGGCCACGTTGCTAATATAATTTCCATCCCATATAGGAAGTCATCCACCAAATTATGGTCGAGGATAAACGAGTCGTAACTTAAAACATCTTCACTAAAGGAGCTAGTAGAAAGCTCCATGATGATTTCTACTAAATCTAAGGAAGAATACACAGAGTCATTGTCACTATCATTAGAAGTTCTATCAAAGATGATGTAGTACACCTCTCTACCCACAAGCTCCCAATCCACCTTTCCCGTGGTGTGCCTAGATGATTCCACACACTGTTGCCACATCACATTACTCTCAAAGAAATTATTAGGGGAAATAACCCTCCCTCACTCATCACACTCACAAATCACAACCATTGAAAGTGTTAAGCGAAGGATAAAAATGAAGGGAAAACAAACATTGTACTTGAAGTAAGAAGAAACAAGGGAAGTATGGAGGAGATGAAAGGATTTTGGTGTGCGTGAAGTGAAAACAAGAAGACTCATAAGCATGGAAGGAGAAAGAATTGAGTGCAAAAAGTCTTGGAAAGAGTTAGTAAAGGGTTTTGAGTAAAGAACCGTTATTTAAAGAATGCGTGAGGCATATAAAATTCCTCATAAGAAGAGGCTAAAAAGCCTAGTAATTAGGTGTAATGATGGTAATAGAAGTGTTGTGAGTCTTAATGAAAAGCAATTATGAAGCATTAAATCACTTTTTGAAACATAGAAGACCACGAGTTTTTGGGCAGACAGAAGATCAAACAAGGCATATTTAGAACAAAAATATGGTCTCGCATAATTCTCGCCACATATGACTTCTCCCTTAAGCATATCGCCCCTTTGGGCCTCATGCTTGGGATACTCTGTACATCCCAAAAAATTGTGATAGTCAGGTGATGGCTGAATACAGAGTCTTGGTGCTGACTGAATTTTGGGGTTCAGTCAAGTGGTCAGATTACTCGAATGACTTCTCTCTTAAGCATATCGCCCCTATGCCTTATGCTTGGGAGGTCGTGTACATCCCGAAAAATGGTGATGTTCGAATATGGAGTCTCGACGATGATCGTATTTGGGGTCTAGTCAGGTTGTCGGATTACTCGAATGACTTATCCCTTAAGCGTGTCGCCATAAGGGCCTCACCTCTGGACCTCATGCTTGGGAGTTGTGTACATCCCGAAAAATTAATGCGGGCCGGGTTATGAACATAACCAGGTCGAGCACAACTAACTTTCGAGGTTGGTGTTTCGAAGGTCGTCATTAAAAAGATAGTTCTGGATAAGCAATGGAAAATAAGTACTTCTTCCAGTCATTTTTATAAGATACACTTCACCTTTCTAGATTTATTAAATAATTAATGTATTTAGTTTATAATTCAGACTAGATACATTAATTATTTAATGAATCTAAAAAAGTGAAGTATTCCTTATAAAAAAGACCGGAAAGAGTATAAAAGGGAGGCTAAAAAATAGAAGATGACACAATTCTTAAAAAAAAACAACTAATTGTGACTCCTTATGACCTGCTTAAGATGAGTTATCCATTAATGTTCCTATGTGAACAAGATAAATAATCTTAATAAACTATAAATGATAGGTACTTAGAGTCTGGATTTTTTTTAAATAACCATGTTATTCAAATAAAATACCAAAATAACAACACTTTCAAAATAATTCCCAAAATGGCATGATTTCCAAAAACAATAAACCTGCAGGCGCCATATGGTATGGCGCCTCAGGCAAAAAATAAATAAAAAAATTTCAAAACGCCATTTGATATGGCGGCTCAGACAAAAAGTCGTATGCCCTAATTTCAAGTTTCAGGGGAGGCGCCATACCATATGGCGCCTCAGTTCACTTGCCTTTTTTTTAAAAGCCATTTATTTATTTATTTTAATTTATAATTAAAACATTTTTTTAAATGGGTAGATACAGTATTTCATGTGTCTATAAATAAGATTGCACCCTCATTTGTTACTCCACAATACTTATCACCAATATCCTAGTCTCTCCCTTTCCACTATGTCTGAGTGGTTAAATCGGCGTCCATCATCATCATCATCATCATCATCATCGGAGGAGGAACCGCTTCCAACATTTCCACTTATGAAAAGAAATATCGTAGTTTGTTTTTCAACAACAAAGTCTCTGATGAAGGTCCTACTCTGGAACACACATACCTTGGAGCATTTGCACAGGGAGCTGTATCGCTGGCTAGAAGGAGAATTTGCTACAGGTGAAAAGATCAGGAAAATCGAGAGGCTGGTTAAGGAGTCAAACCCAAATGGAGTTACCCGTACTTGGAGAAAAGTGGAATATTATCAATCCATCTCAATGCATATGCATTTGTCAGTCTGATCTCGTCACAGTAGTGTCTGAAGGTAGGCTCTGTTAGTGCATAACCGGGGTTAATAACCTTCTTCCTTAATGTTTTGTCTTTGATCTCCCGCATGAAATTTTGCATGATGTGTCTAATGCAATACACATGGCTTGAGGGAGGATCCTGCCAACCGTTATCAAGATTGTTGTATGCACTCTCGATTGATGGGTGTCTATCAGAGATCAAACATAAGTTAGGTTGGGGAGTCACGTATTGTCGGAATTTTTTAGGAAAAAACTCCAACCTCCAGCAGTCTCCCCTTCAACTAAAGCGAAGGCGATTGGAAAAATGTTATTGTTTCCATCCTGTGCCACGACCATTAGTAGCGTGCCCTTATATTTCACGTATAACCATATGTTGCATCAATTTGAATTATAGGTTTACAGTATGCGGAAAATGCCCAAAAGAGTCTGTGGAAAATGCCATTTCCACTGACACAATTTCCATCTGGCGTATACGTCGGCAATGTCTCCAAGATGGCAACAGTCCCTGAAGCATAGTGTTTAAGTGCCACCAGGTATTTTGGAAGTTCTTTGTAAGAGTCCTCCCAATTTCCAAACACTGTTTCAACGGACTTAGTCCTAGCTATCCACGCTTTCCTGTACGAAGGAGTATAGTTGTATCTTTGAACCATATGCGCGAGTATGGTACTCGCCTTCAAAGAAGGGTTGTCGCTAATGACTGATAGAATTTCATTGCATATCAACTGAGAGTTGAGCTTGTGATGATCCTGTATTGGATTCGTGATTATACAAGTGTGCTCTGGACCCATTGACCCTATCTTCCAGGAATCACTTCTCTTCCAAAAAGATGTTGTTAATCTAAACGGGCACACCTCGTTACGGCAATAGATCTTATATAGAGCTGGATTTCTTCGATCGACTCTATAATCTGCAAACAAGTCCATGTGATATTGTCTCCCACTTTTAATACTCCTTCCGTTTGCATGTATAGATTGTAAAAAATATCCGTTGATGGTTCGTCTTCGCCTAAGTTGAAACTTGTCAAGTGTTGAGGTGGGCAATAAACATGACTGGCTGGTAATAGGTCTTCCTCGTTGTTTACCATTTCATCGACAATGACCTCAACTTCTTCTTCTTCTTCGTCAATGACATCGACTTCAGCTTGTTCGTCGTCAGATTCATTAAAAACTTGAGAAGATTCAAGTTGTTGAGACAGTTGTTGTTGTTGTAACGTAATATATAACTCAATATCATTGAATCCAGAATACTCATGACTGAGAAACATATTACGCAGATCATCATCGTCCCGAATCTTTAACTGAAAAAATTTGCATTGTTCGTGCCCCTAAAAAAACAGAGGATTCTTGTAGACGATTTGGCCAACAGGACCACACTGTAATTTCTTTTCTAATCTGGCTTTCAAGTGTAAAAAATTTGATCTTCTATCAATTAAAAACCTAGTAACTTCCGTATTTCTAAAATTGAAACCGGTTATGGGACATTTAAATATCTCACCATTTAGATGTGCACTTATCATGTATTGTCGTGTTTGAGCCATAAGAAAAACGTCACTAACTCGTGTTGGGAATAAATGGTTTAGAAATTTTAGTGTTAGGAAGAATATGTTACTAAATGATATGATAATAAATGGTATGACTCTTGTGTATTAATAGGCGTATGGTTGACCTAGGGGCCAAGATTTTAATTAAAAATACCTAAGAGAACAATATCATTATATTATATTAGACAAGGAATCCGCCGAGTATTACAAGATAATTAAAACTCGGTGCTATTTAATGATCTTATTCGGTCATTTTTTTATTTTCAAAAAGTACTGGAAATAGTGTAAATATTATGTATTTACCATTGTTGTCCAACTTTAATCGACTATAGTTGGGATTCGGCTGTGTTGGCCCATCTCTATAGTTCACTATGTAAAAATTAAAAAAAAAACACGTATACTTTTTATGGATGCGCCTATCTACTTCAAGCGTGGGGTTGGTCTAGGATGCCAACACTAGCTCATGTTAATCGGAATCCATTCACATTTCCCTACGCAAACAAGTAAGTTTAATTTTAAAACTCGAACATGTATACTTTGATGAAATGTTTATTTGGAACTAATTCATTTGTGTCACTCTTTTTTAGGTGGTCAGTTCCGGGAATGAATTACCAACGAAATCCCAGGAACTCAGTAATCGTCTACCGCAACCTTATAGATCACATTGGGCCCGATGATGTAATTTATTCTTAAACTACCTTAAATTTGTCTAATAAATTACCACACTGCAGAATTTCTCATTAAATCTTTTGTTCTTGTAGTTTGTCTGGAGGCCGTATGAGGGTCTCGACCATCAGCCCAACGCGGATGCTGCTGCTGTGTAGACATCAAAAACACCCATCATTCGGTTCACCACAATGGAGATGCATCAAAGTGACCGGGTGAAACTGCAGTTCGGAATGCATCAGGATATTCCAGTCGCTCCGACATGTTTGGGGGAGTGGCATCAATGTAGAGTGGATACACAGTGGGCTATAGGTCATTGGAAAAACTTTGCAAAAGAGATGTGTCAACATTGAGAGAATCGACATCAACACATCTTAGTCGACCCTGTTGTGGAAGGGGCTAGACCAACTTAACAATATATGTTTTGGTTTAGGTCGGTTACAACACCCCAACAATTTCTGTTTGAGCCGACGTATCTGATTAATCCGCGCCAACGTCCTTCTTCATCACAGTCACATGCCCAAAACCAAACACCGTATTATACCCAACAACCCAGTATACCAACCGAATCAATCTTCCAAAACTGCAACCCTTTCATGCCACGAACCCAGTCTCAACAACAAGAGCTTTACCCCTACCCCCAACCCGCCTACACCGACCCAACTTCTGCCTATAGCCATGACAACTCTTTCGAACCCACCCCAGTCCACCATAGTCCCCCATAAATGAACACATAATCTTCCTACCACCAATATACCCACCCACTATTTGACTACCAAACCCTACAACAACCATTGCATAGTTTCCAAAACGATTCAATTCACCAATCCGGCCAACCATACCGTCCACACCCAACCCAACCCCCCGTCCCAACTACGAAAACATGGGCATGCAACTGGATTACGGAAGTGCCGTTGGCGGCAACCCCTCGGCTATTGGGGACAAATGCTTCAAAATTTGTCTGCTACGCTGGGACCATCTCAACAGATGCCTCTTCCACATGTCAACACGCAAAGGTCAGAGACACCTCAACAAAATCGTGGTAGACCTAGCCGCCGTGCAAATACCCCGACATGTGGAACCGGTGGACGTTTCGATAGGGTCGACCATTAAATTTTTGTTTTCCATCAATTGTACAAATTTTTATAGTGTGAACATTGTTATCTAATTTTTCTAACCTTTTTTTTCCATTTAATTTTTTCATTTCCAAACTAAAATAATAATTTTAAAAAAAGGACTGAACTGAGGCGCCATATCATATGGCGCCTCCATTGAAAAATGAAATTAGGGTACGAGCATAGTATTGAGTCACCATTTGGAATGACTTTTTGCAATTTTTTTTGCCTGAGGCGCCATATGGTATGGTATGGCGCTAGCGGGTTAGTTGTTTTTGGAACAATGCCATTTTCGCAAATTATTTAAAACAAGTGTTTTTTTTAATAACAAGGTTATTCTAAAAAAAATTCTAGAGTCTGCACAAACAACTAAAAAAACTACAAAGCCATCACTAATTTTTGTATTTTTGTTTGTTTAATTTTGATTTTATAAACATATTTTATTTTTCTATATTATTATTATTATTATTATTATTATTATTATTATTTTGTTTTAGTTGTGACATAATTAATTTCTATTCAAATTGGTCGATGTATTGATCCCTCTAATGTTTAAATTGGAGAGATTAAAATCAGATATTTATATATATTATAGAATAATTTTAATAAATTTTTTTATTATAATTAAAATTAGATAAAAAAAATAAAAAACAAAATAATACATATTTGTAAAGATCAAAATCCAATAAAATATTTAAACCGTTTCAATTTAAAAGAATCTAGGGGATTCAATATGGTCCTAGGATAGAAAAATTAATACAAATATTATTAGCCATAGTTCAATTGAACCTCTTCAGCTACAAGTGGCTCTGCAATTGGCTCCTCCTCATATGGCTCCTCCTCATATCGTTTTGGATGATAGGAGACCAAACTACTCTAAAAATAGGGACTATTACAAGACTTTTGTAAGTTTTTTTTTGAAGACTAAAGTGAATTTATATTTGTCTTAAATTCTGTTTGTGTTTTCAGCACATTTAGACAAGGAATAATGTGAAGATCGTAATAGAATGAGTAATTTATCCATTTGTGGGACATGCAAATAGACTTGCGTCTTTTGTAGCGTTTATCTGACACATCATTAGAGAAAAAACAAGTATGTAAAATAATGCTAGAGTTGATACACTTGTAAACTCAACAAACAATTTGATATCTTTTATGGACATTTAATTAGACACTTCAGGAGCTATCAAAAGTCAAGTATATTTGAGTTTTCTTTGTAGATAATATATATCATATATTTAATTTTTAATAAACATTTGTTTAAATTTCATCTCATTAGTTATGAGTCTAAGAAAATAAAGTTGTTATCTTCTTGCTCACTTTGTTTTATTTCTTTTTATTAATTAAGTAAAATATGAATTTTATTCTATTAAAAAATTGAATACGCGTAATCTCATAAAGAAAACTTTAGTCTGTAAATATATAAAGTGACAAACTTTAGTGAATTTTGTTTTCTTTAGCCTATTAGTTCTTTAGTTTAAATAATGGATTTTTAAATAAATTGATGTGATATTAAACTTTAAAATTAGGTGTAACTATAAAAGAAAGTTTTAAAATAAGTAAAATCAAACCAAATAGGCAACCTTTAGCATCTAACCGACTATTTTGAATTTATATATTTTAAATAAATTATGCTTATTTAAGAGAGTTTCGTAAGATCCAATAATTTATACTCTTATCCATGGAGGAATCTAGGTTGATGTCATTGCAAGCAGATGCTTCTTCTCTATCTTATTAATTTTATTGTTCAATCACTAAATAATTTACTTTAGTTCATGCATACTTATAATAAAGTATTGCCCTCACAATTTCTTTATAAAAAATGGTTTTGAATAACCCGCAAAGTATAGGAAGAAGGATCAATAACAAGTGTTAAAAGAAAAAGACAATTTCTTAATGCACCACCCTAGTTTCTTATACACTACGTGAATTTTCGTTTTTGCCCCCAGTTTTGGATGTGCACATTCGGACGCACCGTTTTTGTAAAAAACGCTGATGTGCACATCCGAAAACATAACATAGCTTTATTTTTTAAAATTCCGGAACTGCAGATCCGGAAAATAGCATAACTTTATTTTTTTTTATAAAAAATCGGTTTTGTCGATTGGTCGCATACATTAATATATCATCGCAATATATTTCGGAGATAAACCCTTTTCGTTATTGAAAATAAGTAATGTGTGGTGCACCAGTAGCAGTAATGTCATCAGAAGTTATAACAAACTCTAGGGGTTGAAGTCTCTCCGTCAATATAATGGTTGTCTTTGGCATTTTGATAAAGTTAGGACTCAATATATTTCGGAGATAAACCCTTTTCGTTATTAAGAGTAGTTACTAACTTACACGATACAAGAAAAGTGTTTGAATGCATAAATATTTCATTATTATTTACCATTTTGGTTTTCAGGGAGTGGCGTGTGGCTTTCTATAAATCAACTGGGTTTAAGCCTAAAAGGATTATATTTTCCAGGTTCGAAGATTGTAGGACAAATCAAGATCAACAGTAAAACATTACTTCTTTGACGTTATCCAAGATAAATGACATTGAAACAATATAATATATACATATACATCAATATACATCATAATGTATCATTTAGAAAAACCAATGCCGAAAGCCACACGCCACTCCCTGAATTATTCTATCATGGGGCATACACAAATCTAACAAAATTATATTATCATTCCAGCGGGCTGATTTTCCTTCTAAGGATCCACTGTTATTTTAAAGAGATCTTGAATTATCTCATCGCAATGAACCTGAGCAGTAACAATTCCTCTGTATCTTGTGACCCAAAGTCAGTCCATTGGTTCTGCAAGTGGTAATAAAGTACCACCAACTTTGTGTCGACTCTACTGCCATTTATCTTGGATAACGTCAAAGAAGTAATGTTTTACTGTTGATCTTGATTTGTCCTACAATCTTCGAGGATAGATTTGGGAGTTCGGATAACGTCAAAGAAGTAATGTTTTACTGTTGATCTTGATTTGTCCTACAATCTTCGAGGATACATTTGAGAGTTCGGATAACGTCAAAGAAGTAATGTTTTACTGTTGATCGGTATTCTTTTAAAATACATATTATTATTATTTCTTAAAATAAATATACCTTTTTAAGTTTCAGTCATTTTTCCGGATGCGCACATCCGAAATACGCGTAACTTGTCATTCCGGATATGCACATCCGGAACAAGACAACGTTTTTTAAAAAACGAACTGGGGGGCAAAAACGAAATTTCACGTGGTGTATAAGAAACTAGGGTGGTGCATTAACAAATGGTCAAGAAAAAAGCACATAGAATATTTGATCCTTATTTCTGATGAGAACACGTGAACGATAATTTGATAATTTGCACAAGGCATAAAATTACGAACTAGTGGTTTTAACCAACTAGACACTATATTTTGTCATTTAATGTATTAAATATATTCTCATTTTAAAATTATTTTTCGTTCATTCTCCGATTGAAACATTAGAGTCTTATTCTTGTAGGTCCACATCTTCTCCATTGTAGGAGGACAAGTGACTTCAAATACAAGATAGCAGTGTGTGGGATAAAAAACGATGTTTAATTAAAAAACTTTGATAAAATAAATTACAATTTTTTTTTGGAATTTAAACAAAGAGTAGGCAGCAGAATAAGTAAAGAAAACAAAATTAGGGTTAAGAAAAGATTTAAGTACAACGAAAATAAATAAATAAATAGCGAAAAAAAGAAAGATAAAGGGAATAGAGAATTGTATAAGAGGTTTATAGAAGTTCGGACTAATCACTTGATACACTCCTCTCCCTAAGAATTTTTTCATCAGAATTTCCACTATAGATGTAAGCTTTTTCACAGGTTATGCCCACAAGTCTTCTTACAATCAAACTGGAGTTTTACACTAACTATCCTCCAAATAAAAAATAAATTTTGTTACCAGGATAATCTCAGAACCAAGATAGAGCTTTTACCTCAAGCTAAGCACACAAAGCAAATAAAGATTTTCACAAACAATCTCATGAGCCAAATGAGAGCTTTTACACTAGGCGAAGCTCACAAACCAAACAAATGTTTTTACGGGAAATCTCATGATACAAATGGTAGCTTTTACACTATGTTAAGCTCACAAACCAAACAAAGAGTTTTCACAAGAGGTTTTACATAAGAGATAAAATTCTTTTGGATAAATTACAATAATACCCTAAAAACCATACCATACAAGAAATATGAAATTTTGTTCTGCGGATGACAAGATGTCTGACACAATATTTGAACAATGTGTATGACAACCAATATGCGTAATAGAAAAAATAAAATAGAATAAAAATAACACTGAAATCGGTAAACCTGTTCGGTGCAAAATCACCTATGTCTGAAGGGAATTAACACATTAAAAGGAAATTCACTCTTGATAGTCTGAAGTACAAATTAATCGGATTTGAACTCTCCTAGTTCAACGACTTTTTTCTTAATACTATCAGTGAATTTTGATCCATACTCCCCTCTAATCAGGGACTCTTCTTACTTTCAAATACTTTATTCTTCTAACTTAAAAATTTAACTCGAGAATAGAGCATTACAAAACAAAGTAACACAAATAATTAATAACAAATAAAGATGCCAAGCTTAGTAGTGCAAGGTGTGAGTCTTCACAAGGAGAACGACTCTTTAATAGCAACACAAGTCCAGCTTAAAGGTTTTAAAGTGGTTGAACCTCCAAAAGCTCACAGGATCAATTTTCATAATTTTGATTGCAAATCTTGATTGAACCTATTATTGCTAAACACTATTTGGAGAAATCTTGCTGAAGTTAGCCAAGTGTGACCACAACCATCCTATTTGTTATGAGGCATTAGATGTTCTATTTTCTCGTTTGGGAAGTCTCTTTTTATACTCACTCCACCATCAATGGCTCTTTTAAGGATGCCTATTCATCTCCCATGTTAAAGCCACCCTAGTAATGTCTGTCGTCCTTCATAACTATCAAGTAATGTTTCTTCCATCCATTTTCATAACTCTTATGCAATCATGAAGATGTTTCATAACATTTCTATGTGACCATTCATGTTGATCTCTAGCACCTTTCAAGATATCAGACTGACTTATTCCTCTGCCATAGTTACCCTAAGACCGAATCCAACTTGATGTGATTTGATAATACCACTTTACCTTGACCGGGCTCCAACTTGCATAGGATCATATTATCCGAATTGCTTTCTCTTGTACTCGACTTGTAAAAGCTCGGCCCTAGGAAAATCCATATAAGCTCCCCCAATCACGAGATCTGATTGGATTGAAGTGTTCGGACAAGAAAGTCTTGGAATTCCTGCCGGTCACTTACTCGTTGAGCTACCGTTGCCAGCTAACTTTCTATATCCTTGCCATGTTGGAGTTTTTTATGGGGATTCTCACTTGTCATAATATTTCAGTTTGATTCAACTTCTTAACCGTTGCAAATTTGCTTCAATAAAAAGACTTTTTTCTTCACTTATTTTTCATCAAAGCAAGTAATCCCTCTTTCAAGTGTTGTTGATGAGTTTCTTTTGCTTCCCCATTCAATCGTTCTTTCTACAAGCTCAAGCCTCAGGTATTTTTTCCCTTTTCTCTCTCTTTTCTTATTCTTTATTATGGTTATAATAAGAGATTGTGATGATTTGGGAGAGTTTCTGATTTCTCTTACTGCTAATGAGAGAAGTAAAATCTGGAATGAATGCATGATAGAGTGTGAAGGTCATCTGAGTCAAGTGGAGTTTGACCAGATTATTAGGGAAGTTTATGGTGAGACTCTCTTACCTGTTAGTCAAACTGACTCAGAGTCTTCATCATCAGGTTTCATGGATATTCTGATGGAGACCATAGGATATTTGATTGACAAAGAGGTTCTAATTTATAGCCACAATGTCATCGAAGACAACTATATCTCAAAGCTTCACTTTAATATTAAAGTTTCCTCCACCTGGAATGAGGAGGATGTTGTGTTAAAACCCTCCGTGGTTGGTCAGAGAGTCTGTATTAATCGGCCAAGAGGAATGTCTGATGAATATTTTTATTTTTACACTGAGGTAATAAAGGATTTTAAAGTTCGTATCCCCTTTAGTGATTTTGAATTCGACCTTCTTAAAACCCTAAATATTGCCCCTTCTCAATTACACCCAAATGGTTAGGGCTTTATTAAAGCTTTCGAACTTGTTTATGAAGCGGTGGATATAACTCCCACCTTAGGTTTGTTTTTCTCTTTTTTGAGCTAAAAGGAACGGAAAAAAGAGGTTGGGTTTCTCTCACTGGAATTCCTATGAAGATTTTCCTTCAGGCTTATACTACCAATTATAAAGGTTTTAAGGATAAGTTCCTTTGAGTGAGGAGTGGGGAAAGATGCCCCCAGGTGATATACGTACTGGACGAGAATTATTGTTTCTCGGTTTATTGGTCAAATAGCCCATTTTCGGTTTATGGTTTTGATTATGATAAGTTGAACGCCTTGGAAATCTGATCTTTGGCCGTTTTGGATGCTTTCTGAGTAGCGAAAGTTAAGGACTTGCTACATATGGCTAACGACCTAGAACAAATTTCTAAATTCTTGGGTAATGCTTATATATGCCTTTTATTATCTTTTAATCATTTTATTGCTCAATGTTTCTGAACTTCACTCTGTTTTTTTCTTTCCATCTGACATAACGACATCAAATTATCTGAACTGAAGAAGCTTATGGCTGAAGTGAGAGCAAGACGTGGAGAATAGTCCGCTTCTAAGAGCGATATGTTGGGTATCCAGACTTGAACTCTCAAAAGAAAGAAGATGGACACTATCAAAGCTTCGCTTGTGGTCTTAAAGCCCCAGACTTATTCCATTCCTCCTTCTGGGGAATTAAAATTGGGTTCTCTAAAAAGAATGAAGACCCTGATGAGTGATAATGTTAGCCAGGAAAACTTGACAATCACTACTATGATGCAGGATTCAGGCAGCAACCACCAATGTAATCCATCCATTGAATTTAAGTTCAAGTCCAACAATTTTGATGGCTTGAGGTATCTCTACGATCATCCAAACACGACATAGGATGTCGAGAAGGTGAAGACCATAGACGCTGAACAGTTGACCCAAAACCTCCGAACCTACTTGATGAGATGTGCAGTCATTACCTGGGGTCTATTTGAAGTTGGCGATGCTTGTGAGCATAATGAGATCCGTATTAACAAAGACCTAAACCGATTAAAAGTTGATTTAAAAGTCCAAACCGACAAGGCAGAGGAGTTAAACAAATAGTTGTCGGAGATGAAAAAGCATAAGGAGACTACAGAGTCCCAGTTGTGGGAAATGAAGAAGTAAAAGGAAATCGTTGAATCCAAGTGCTCAGAGCTTGAAGTGTCCAATGATGGTTTGATCCAATAAATGGAGCAAACTCGGGCTCTTAATGAGACTTTAAATAAGTCATTGCAAAATTCTCAAATGGATTTTCTCTCAGCCGACGATGCAGCTTTTGAGAGAGCCAAAGCCCAAGAATTATGTATCATGCATGATTTTGATGTGTCAAAGATGAACTTTTTTAAGACTGTGGTGGGCGACCAACTCATGGACATGGAAGAAGCTTCACCTGAAGTAGAGGTTTTGAAGAACGTGGCGGTCAATAACTTGACCCCTGAGGTTTAGGAGGATGAGCATCATGATGTTTAAGTTTGTTTATGCTTGTTGTTGGCCATCAATGGTGATGTGCCATTTGTAATTTTTTAAACAATGTTTAACTTTATGATGCATGTTTAAGCCCTTCAAGGGTCCCTTTTGATTTATGACAATGTTATTTTGTTATCCCATGATTTATGTTTTTCATTTGGCATGTTTTAGAGGTCAGGTTTTGATGTGCACTAGTTTATTACTTTTTAATACCTTGATTGCTTACCTTTGTTAATAATTTAGACTTTGTGATTAAATGACTTACCCAATTTAGTCGTCTGTTATAGGCTCCTCGGACCTTTGATTTGATCCTTTACTTTAATAGCTCGACGATAGCTTTTTATGACATGTTTTATTAATCAGACGACTTGTTACCATATGTCGCGGTGAGAATTGGAGACCATAGCTATTGGGTTAGCGAGGCTTCACAAAACTTAAGATATCACCACCGATCTTTAATTTATCCAAGGGAATGGGTAAAGAAAGAATAACCCGTAAACACTCAATGCAAAACAAAGCAAAAGAGAGTCTAAGGTTCGGGGTTGGTTATACTAAGGGAAGGTATTATCACCCAAAGTATCTATATTACTCTATAGGAACCTCTTGTTGAATTGTGTTATTTGTTTGTTTGCTATTTGGGATTGATTAGGGAGATGGGAAGAGAAATGCTTTTTTTATTATTTTTGTGTTTGGCAAGACACAAAGTCTTATGCCTACGTACCAATAAAAAATCAAAACCTCGTAGTTTGGGGTAGAAATTGAAAAGTGTTTGTTATGGTGGATTTTAATTGAAGAAAAGACAAGTTGTCATCCTTAAGGAGAATACTCATCTAAACCACCATAAACATGTGGAAGAGGGATCTTTGCTTAACTTTGAGAGAAGGGTTCCAAATTGGATGTATCAACAAGTATGCCACATGACTCCTTCAAGTGGAAAAAAAATCAATATCTTTCTCACAATGCTATGGAGTAGGAGATTTATATCTCAACTAAAGATGACTAGTGTCTAGTCTATTTTGAAAATGTTTTAAAGTTGAAAAGACAAAGTGGCAAAAAGGTTTGAATTGAGTTTGTGTTTTTTTAGTCTTTGTGAAATAAGTTTGAAATATGCTTAAGATGTTTCGAAGCATTTGATAGGAAATGAGTTTGAAAAGATCAATGACCTAAGGGCCAAGGTTTTTTTAATGAAAGTGGTTTTGAGTTGTAAAAGGGGAAGCCCTAATTTGAGATGTATAAGTTGAAGATAATCCTAAGGGAGACTCCTAAGGGATAGCAAGTTCTAGGATTACAAGAGGGGTATATACAAGATGCAAAGATGCAAATGCAAATGACAAAGATGTCAACAACAAGCCCTTCCCTCGGAATGGATAACAATGATCACATAAACATGCATTGAATTGATAAACAACATCATGAACAAAATATAAACATGATCTTAGGCATGGGGAACATAAACAAGGCATGGTAAAGGTTCACATAACATCACAAGAAACAACATAAGACAAGAGATATGCTTAACATTGTGGAAGTTTATGAAGGAAATACTTGAAATTAAAGTAAACATCACAAAACATAAATTATGGCATACAATCATGTACATGAAATATAAGGATCACAGTGAACATGGTGAAAACAACACTTAACCTTAAAAGGGAACAACATGCATACAAGATGACGAGCAAGGGCATGGAAAGCATAAGATCAATCCTAAACCCTAGGAGATATAAGTATACTTTGAAAAATATGGGAGTTCATGAAAAAACACTTGAACATGGTAACAATTTGGCACATTTATTCAAGTTGAACAACAAAGGCACAACATTTAAAACATGGTACAAGACATAGCATGATCACACAAACATTTATGAACCATTAGGCTAAGGGAGCAATTCAAAAACAAACATGAAAAGCCCTAAAAACAAGTTTTCCACATAATAAAAATGGGTAAAATAATTAATATTTTTGGAATTTTTTCATACATTCACAAAATACATATGACAAAAAATAAGTGTGCAAAAAATTAGCTCAAAATGATAAATAGATCATGAGATATGATTAAAAGAAAATGTGAAAAAACATAAAACAACAAATGGTAAAAAATACAAGAGATACTGCCACCAGGACTTGAACCCGTGTCCTTTGTTTGCAACCTAAAAGACTAACCAACACGCCATGTGCATTAGGTTGACAAGGGAACACGCGCATTACATAATATGTGAAGCCAATATGAAAAGAATGAAAAAAAACAAAAGGGCTGGGGCGAGGGGGATTCGAACCCCAGCCCTCACGCACACCAACACTCATAAACACCAACCAATGACCATTATGGCGCAATCCCTATTCAGGATATGATATGGAATCAATAAAATAAATATTAAACAAGGTTTTGAAATATGAAATACGCGTCATCTTCTTCATCATCATCCTGAACTCTCAACCTCCCTTTTTCAAATTCTAGAAATGCTATCTTCTTCAATTCTTAATGAAATCAAGTGATATAAAATTGAAAGTTGTTTGTCTTTTCTTAAGGAACATAATGGTACAACCTAATTCCATTAATTCTCAACATATTGTAAACAATCAGATCGAAACCAGGATGAACCCTAGGATAAAAATTCAAAATGATATCATGTATAGTAATGAATAGGATCATTTGGCATGGGGTTTTTTTATGTCTACATCATGACAAATGATTTAGTAACTTAAATGTATGAAGATGATACAAGAATCACATAGTTACAAAGGGTACATACTTACCTATTGGAGTAGGTCCAATGCCTCTTCAATCTCACTTCTAGAAGGTGATTGATGATATAAAAAGTTTCTATGAACCTCCAAGATGCTTCTAGGATGCTTAATATGCACTGAAACAACTTCTACTTCCTTACACGATCCCTCTTGCAAATGTGAAAAATGGGAATTTGATCTTGATGGAAATGAAGTTACAGTTGCAAAATGATGTTATGGACAGTTTGTGGGATGTTTATGGAGGGTGTTTGAAGGTTTAAATGGATTGAAAAAGGCTTGGATGAAGATTTATGAAGTTTTGGACAGAAAGTCAATAGAATGAGGTGTTGAGAGTTGACTTTTTGATTTGGGTGTTTTCTAATGAAATGAAGGGTTTAAGCAGCTTTGTTATGTGATTTATGGTGTGTGTGGTTATTTGGTTTGGTTGTTTTGTGGTTATGTAAGACTTTGGCAAATTTTGTGAAATGGAGTATTTTTGCTTCAATTGTGGTTTGATGCAAATTCTGGTGTAAAGTTTGGTGTCCTATGTTCTGAGGTTTGCTCTCTCTATTTATAAAGGTCTCAAATTATCTAAGTGACTTGTAGAAACCTGGTTTAGTTCAAAAGCAATGCTAGTTTGAAGGTTTGGTTCTTAATTGGACAAGAAACCATACATGATCATGATGAAATGGTGGAGTGAATCAAGGAAGGTGGTTATGCTTTTCTGAAGTTTAGATGTTGCTTCTACACCTTAAATATTTGTTTGTGATATGATAGAACAAGTTGGAGGCTCAAGGAATTAAGTGGTTGGCAAAAAGCAACCTTTATGAAAATGGTTATAATGCTTTATGAAAAACTCCCATAAATGGTATGAAAACTTGGACAATGCTTCAATTCTTTGTGTAATGCACCAAGGGCTTGTGTATTTCTCTGATCATGGCAAGATTTAGAAGCAATATGGTCTGCAATATGAGATCATGTAGGTTAGGCTTGGATTTGGTCATGAACTTGCCATGAAGATGACTTGGAATTCAACTTGGAGAGGCCAACTTCATGTCTTCGAAACTCCTAGCTCAAGCATGATAAATTTGTGTTATTGTACTCTTTGGAAAGCTTGAAACATCCTCTACAACTTTCATGCTGACCACTTTTCTTGATTCAAATGGGATCATGGAGAAAATGCTTGCAAAGTTAGCTACATGACAACGTAGATTTTGTTGAAAAATTTTCTAAGTCTTTTTGTTCCAAAAGTATTAAACCCTCCACTTCAAGGCCTCATATATCTTCATCCATGCATCTTTTGAAAACTATCCCATAGGACAAAGTTGGAGTATTAAACAAGATATTCATTTTGGTCTTTGGAGCAAAGAAAATGGTTGCTTGAGGAGGGAGTTATGAGCTTGAAAAATAGGGCAAAAATCATTGAATTTCCATAACCTAGAAAAAAACATGAAACCCTAATTCCACCAAACCATGATCCTTGGATTTTTTACTTGATTTTCTTGATTGATCATGATCCAAATCACATATTTTCATGATCCTTGACTTGAGGAGTCCATGTTTGACCAAAAATCTTCAAAGTCAAACTTTGACTTTGAGGAACAATTGACTTTTTATTTGATGAATTTAAATTCTTCCATTGCTTATGAATCAAACTTCTTGGATCATTCCAATCATAAGAATGGGCCAATATGGTGCATTTGTGGTCCTTGAAACATGTTTTGAGGTATTGGATCATGCCTTGCTCCAAAACTCAACCCAGAGACTGAATCAGGTCAAAACCCTAATTTGGATGCATCTGACGACTTGGGGCTTATTGATCTTGATTCAATGCAATCTTGCACTTGATTATTAATGAGAGGAGACCTTTGAACAATGTTGAGTGCATTAGAGCTTGAGATGTTGAGGATTCCGCAATCTCTTGACTGGTCAAACCTTGAGCTTCTTGAGAGTCAAAACCCTAGCTATGATCAAAACACAGCCAAAGCACATGTTCTTGAATTTAAAAGGGGTTAGTGAATGCATAAAACACACACATGAAATTATGTATGCTATGAAAAATGATGAAAATATGTGGGATCTTAGGGTTAAAAATTAGGGTGTGACACCATATTCTGGCCATATTTCTTCATTTATTTGGTTGACTACTTAAGTCACAACGTGACCAAAGGTTTTATGACCTGGCCATGGGTTTATCCTATATCTATCCGATTTCATAGTTTAGATGGTTTCTTAAATTAACCCGGCCAGCGATTTTTCATTTACACGGCCGATTTCATAAGTTAGAGGTTTTATTAACTTAACCCGGCCAGAGGTTTCTCATTTACATGACCGATTTCATAGGTTAGAAGTTTTATTAACTTAATCTGGCCAGAGGTTTCTCATTTACATGGTTGATTTCATAGGTTAGAGGTTTTATTAACTTAACCCGACTAGAGATTTCTCATTTACATGGCCAATTTCATATGTTAGAGGTTTTATTAACTTAACATGTTCAGAGTTTCTCATTTACTTGACCAATTTCATTAAGGTCTTTGGCGATGCTTATGATATTTATCGCCATATGGGACGAGCTTAGCTATTATGTAAAAGAGATACACAATCATATGGATTGAGGGTGCCTCGTTAAAAACCCTTGTCCTTGAAAGGGAAAAAAGTGAAACCCATATTATTTATTCAAATAATATCATTACATAGTGTTTAACTATAATAAAATCTAAGGTTAGCAACATTCCAGGCCCTTGGCATTTCTAATCCTTCTAAATTCTCGAGCTTGTAGGGTTCATTGTTTAGTTTCTGCTTGATCCGATAAGGTCCCTCCTAATTTGGGGAGAGTTTCCCTTCTATTGTGTGTTTGTAATCCTTTTCAGAACTAAATCTCCCTCTTGAAAACTTCTTGGTCGGACTCTATTATTGAACCTTCTAGCCATTCTCTGCTTTTTTCGCGCATTCATTCACGTGAGCCATTCTTCTGATTTCTTCTATGAGGTCGGCCGAGTTATCCAACCCCTCACTGTTATGAACATTGTCAAAGTTCGAACAACGCCAAGTTGGAGAATTAACTTCCACTGGTATCATCGCACCAGCCCCATACACCATTTGAAAGGGTGTTTCCTTAGTGGTTAAATGAGGAGTAGTGTGATAGGACTATAGGATCTCTTGCAAATACTCTGCCTAAAGAGCTTTTGCTTCATCCAATTTTTTCTTCACGCCTGATAGGATAATCCTACTTGCTGCTTCTGCCTGGCCATTAGCCTGGGGATGTTCGACCAATACAAATAGGTTATGAATGTCGAGATGCCTGCAAAATTCTATGACAGGCGAGCTCGCAAACTGCATGCCATTATCAGATACAATGATTACTGGTAAGCCAAAGGGACATATGATATTTCTCCAATAAAAGTTATCTGACCGTCTGATCAGAACTTGAAGTGGGTCATAGATTACGTCTGCGATGTTGGGTGTGAAAGATGAGGAGGGGGTGTACCTGCAAGGCACTCTGATGCTAAAGTAAGAATCGGGAGAAGAGAAGGCAAGTACAAAGTATGTGTCTTAGGATGATTTAGAATACCTTATAGTTCCCCGAGCGCTTGGCCATTGGTCCTGATTTTTGGGGCGAGATACTTTCTGCCCAAAGAATAGGTAACTGCCAGAAACTAGCTGTTGGAATGGGCAGAGGTGCCCAAATATAGTTGTTGCCATGGGCAGAGGCGCAGTTGCGGACACAGGCGTCGTGACTGTTTCTGGATGGTGGAACCGTGCATGATGGGCAGGAAATGCTGAGGAGGGGTAGTTGACTCTGGAGGTCAACCGACCAGCCTTCCCCAGTAGAGGGGCAGGAAGGTAAATGTTGCCCTAAATTGGTTGGACTTAGGCAATTGGGCCTTTCTGGGAGCAGAAGTGGATTGGGACATGCCTAGCCATTGGGCCAGTCCAGAATAGCTCGCAGTCACGGGGAGGACTAGACACAGTCGTCGCCTGTCGACGAGATGAGGTTGTTCTGTGGTGCCCGAGGGAGTATGTGCTCGGGGGACCTGTAACATTACCTGGCGTGCCCGGTTTGCAGGGAGCCCGACGGTTGATGTGATCTAAAGGGGTGAAGTGCCACGCGTTCCGCGAGCCACGTGTTCCGCGAGCCACGTGTTGCATTTAATGCGTAATAATGGCTAGGTAAGGCTCATGATGATGCCCCTAGCCGCGCGTGCTCATGCACGTGCCCTTGGACTGTCTATAAATAGAGGGAGAGTCTGGTCATTTACGTTTTTTGCTTCTCTTTATTCTCTCGCTCTTTGTTTTTACATTCTGCCGTTCGCCACCATTAGATGCCGTCCAACCACCGTACGTGCACCGACCAGAGTTCTTCGACCCCCTACCTTCCTTCCTCGACCACGTAAGTACCTGAACTGATCTCTATTATAGGTTTTTTCATTTTATACTTCCTTAGAATGCATGTGATTAGGGCGAAATTAGGTAGTGTAGGGGCTGTTTTTGGTGACTGTTGGTGGCTAGCGGTGGTTTAGCCATTTTCTGCTACTTCCGGCATCACCGGAGCGTTAGAAACTTAGGTCTTTTAGTTGATTCTGACGCTGTTGCGATAATGAAAGCGTTCGTTTCCGGTGAAAATCATGAACTTTTCGGTGTACTTATGAGTTTTCTGGTGGATTTCCAACGGATGTTCTGGGTAACGTACCGGGGAGGATCTTCTCGTGTGTGTTAGAGGGATTACCCTAGGCGTACCCTTGCACCATTGTTGTGCCATTTGAGTAGGGCTTAGGTCGGGGACGTTGTCCTCGGGCCTTCACGCGCCCTTTCACTTGACTAGTGGTGGAAGGGTGGATTTGACTTTGTCATCGAATTCACTTTTGTCCTCTACTTTTTAGGTAAAGGAGATGTCACGCGAAACTGAGGATGAAATCTTGAGAGATCTGTCCGAGGAGAGATCCTCGGAGGATAGCGATACCGAGAATACCTCCACTCCGTGGGATGCTGGCGACACATCTCCTTTGAGGACTACCGTGGAAGAGTGGTCCATTGCGGAACCTGGGGAGCTTGTCTTCCTCTTTGCCTCTTACACCGGAGACGTCTTCACGACAGTGGGGTCGAGGGGGAGTGGAAGGTCCATTTCCCCGGAGAGGATGACCGCATTTGCTCGACATATGGGGAGAGGTTCCCAATGTATGAATACGTCTTCAAAGAGATAGGGCTGAGGTTTCCCTTTATAGAGTTTCAGAGGGCAATCTTCGTACATCTAGATCTGGAGCCTTCGCAATTGCATCCAAACTCGATTACCTTCATACAGGCATTCGAGCTAATGTGCGATTATCTGAAGATTGGAGCTACCCTTCCCCTCTTCTTTACCGTCTTCCATCTCCAGCGCCAAGTTTCAGGGAGGAAGTTTGGATGGGTCTTCCTGAAGCAAGGGAAAAACCTATTCAAGCCCTTCTATGAGTCCATTAGGACTTTCAGGTAAAAGTTTTATATCATCGAGCCCATGTCAAAGAGGGCCACTTGTAGCACGAGTTTTTGCGTGGTTGCAAAGCACTATTGCTTTGGGGTACTACAGTTCGATTCATTTTTTATCCTATTGAAGCTGATGAAGGAAGGGAAATAGATGTCTCCAATTAACCATGCTTGTATACTGAATTTGAACAGATGACTGTTGGTTTACAGATGCTATAAAGATTGTGGGTCTCTCTTAGGTTATTTTGTTAAAAAAAATAGTGTATAGGCTATTGGTAGGATGTTAGGACGAGATTTTGGGTTTTTGATTAGTATGCTCGCTAATATTTTTCAATCTTATGCCTACGTATTCCCGTTTAACGAAACAGGGAAATCAGAGCGATCGTAGTTCCTCCTATTCTATGGGAGGAAAAAGGTTGTTTTGGTGTCTTGTTCAAAGCCCAAGACGTGAAGCTAAATGTGATTGGTATCTTGTTCAAAGCCCAAAATGTGAAGCTAAAGGGGTTTGACTTTAGAGAGAATTTGTGATCTCTAAAGGGGGGGTCTGTTTGTCACAACTGTTGGGTGACTGATTATAAAGGAGAATTACTTTAACTGGGATGTGTGAATCCAACAATGCCATAATTTCCTTTATAGGGGACTTTTAACCTGAAGGAGAACAGTGGCATGGATGTAAATAATCCAGAGGCTTGCCGCTTACAGTAATTTAGATGAAGGAGTTGTTGATGTTTGTATACTGTGAACGAGGCACAGATTTTGATGCTAAAAGGGTGATTGACTCAACCGGGGTTTCCTTATATAAAGCCTAAGAGGAGGCTATTGACCCAACAAGAGGGTGTATTTATCTGTCTCGTACGAAGCCCGAGAGAGAGGCTAAAAGGGTTTGACTCAACATGAGAGTGCTAACAAGTGACTGACTCAACAAGAGAGTGCTTTTATATGTGTCTTGTATGAAGCCCAAGACGGAGGCTCAAGGTTTGACTCAACGAGAGAGTGCTAACAAGTGACTGACTCAACAAGAGAGTGCTTTTATATGTGTCTTGTACGAAGCCCAAGACGGAGGCTCAAAGGTTTTGACTCCACATGAGGGTCTTTAATACTCAACAAGAGAGTGTTTTTGTATCTCGTACGAAGCCCGAGATGGAGGCTGAAGGGGAAGTAACTCAACAAGAGAGTCTTTTATACTCAACAAGAGAGTGTTTTCGTATCTCATACGAAGCCTGAGATGGAGGCTAAAAGGTGATTGACTCAATAAGAGAGTCTCTTATACTCAACAAGAGAGTGATTTTGTATCTCGTACGAAGCCCGAGATGGAGACTAAAAGGCTTTGACTCAACAAGAGAGTCTTTTATACTCAACAATAGAGTGTTTTTGTATCTCGTACGAAGCCCGAGATGGAGGCTAAAGGGTTAGCTCCTTTGGGGAGAATCATTGTACAAAGCTGAAGAGGAGGCTATTATGGTGGTGACTGTTTCAGTTTAGTGACAGGTCCAGTATGTTGGATAAAGAGAAAATCAGTTCTTATGAAGATTAAAGGTAAGGTTGTGCTTTGGCACTGATCGGAGGATCAGGGTTATTTCCTGTTTTGAGAAATTGATTCTCAGGTAGTGAATGATCTTTGTATAATGCGCAAGAGAAGGCTGGTATGTTAAGGGATGAAGGTCAACCCATTAACTGGTCTGACACTTGACTCAGAAAGACAGCTCTAGCAAATTGATGACTAGGTTCTGTTCCTATACCTGTAGAGGTCTCTGGGTCCTTGTACTAAGCCCAAGAGAAGGCATAAGAGCTTTTAAGAAGCCGAAGGGTCCTTGTATAATGCCTAAGAGGAGGCGGGGATGCTTTTAAGAAGCCTGTGGGTCCCCAAACCCCGAGAATTTCAAGACATACCATTCACCGAGAATAGATCAAGCCAGGAAAGTCTGAGAATTTGGAAGAAACTCAAGAGATGCCATTCACGGAGAAAAGATCATCTCTGGGGAGTAGAGTCTCTTTGACGATTTCTAAGGGTGACAGTCTGAGAAAGGGTTCACTGAGAATGCTGCCTTTCACGTCTCCATATTGTTTAACCCCAAGAGGAGGGAAGACTGTGTCTGGTAATCCTATGAGGATCTAGTTTTGTTTGTACTTAAGAGTGACCAACAAGGCTTTACCTAGTGCTAGACGTAGGTGCCGGGGAAAACTCTAAATAACTATACTAGTATTAAACAGTGGATATTTGACAAGTATATAAGAGTTTGTGAAAGAATACTTACAGTGAGCAGCCCCACAATACAGTTATATATATGAAAGCGGATAAAGAAAGCGGGTAAACACTTACTCGGCTGTAGAGCTTCCATGCTGTTTTGTTAGTTTGTTCAACAAAGAAAGCTTTGATAACAATATTATATTCAAAATCAAAGGAGAAAGTGCTTTGAAAAGATTGTTGGGGCTTACAGCTTAAGGAGAGGCCCAAGGTTTTAACAGTGATTGCACGTTTGTACAGGGACTTATACAAGTGACTGAGGCACAAAAAGGTTTTCTGTGGGTCTTACACTCTCTCAAGAGGCCCAAAGGTGTTTAAGGAAAAAGAATGGGGCTTATAACACGAGGGTAGGCCCAGATGATTTGTTTTTTGAACTGGCGATCGCGCCGAGATTTGTTTACCGTACTGGGTCTTATACATTGCATTGAGGCCTAAAAAAGTTTTGGTTAAAAGGGGGGTTGGGTCTTACACTCTAATAGAGGCCCAATGATTTATTTTTATACAAGTGGTGGGGCTTACAGCTCAAGGAGGGGCCCATGGTGTTTTTTGTTTGAGAACGACGATCTCGCCGTTGTTTTAAAAATGTACAGAGGGACTTATACAATAAGTGAGGCCCAAAAAGGTTTATGTACAAAAAGGGTTGGGACTTACACTCTATTATAGGCCCAAACGTGTTTAAAGATGGGTCTTATAACTCAAGGAGAAGCCCAAATATTTTTGTGAAAAAAGGCGACGATCGTGTCGAACCTTTTGATAGTATCGGGACTTATACAACACACTGAGGCCCAAAAAGGTTTGTATTTACAAAGGGTTGTGTCTTACACTCTACCAAGAGGCCCAAAGGTGTTTGAAAAAGATTTGATGAGGGTTGAATTGATCAAAACCCTAATTTGTTTTCAAAATATATTTTAATTGAATAAAAATTCAATTAAAATGATCAAAATTGCTAAACATGTGGAAAACAAATTGTGATCTTGCATTAATGTTTCAAAAATTATGTTTCTATCCACAAAATGATTGGAAATCACTAAAATTTGAAAAATCAAGAGGGAGAAAATATTTTAAATGTCAAAAACAATTAAAATATTAATTCTTTACAAAAATATCATGTATATGAAATAAATAATATTTTTGGGATTTTTTGGGAAAGTAAAATATTTTAACATTTTTATGAATTATTAAAAAAAGAACCAACTCAAAATCATTAAAACTCAGAGAGAAATTAATTTTTGAATCAATTAAATAAAATCACAAAATTCAAATATTCAAATGTTCAAAAATGGCTCCAAGAACATGGCAAGAACACGCGCCACCCTCTGTTTCTGCAGATTTGCGTTTTCTATCCAATCTCACTGAATACTTGATGATATCATGCAATCTACATATCAATCTACTCGTTTTTACCTCACGATCATGTCTATGGTCTTTAATTTCATTTATTTTAAACATGGAATAAGAAATCAAAGAGAAACCTCAAGAACCCTAAACTTTGCATGAAGGTTCATAAATTCCATACACGATTCAAACAAAGCAATTGATTAAGGGAAAACACTCTATGCATGATTATGAACATATGGCCAAATTATTATACAGCAAAAAATGCATGGATCATAGAGTTAGAAGAGCTCATGATTACCTCTTGCAGCTGGTGATCGTGTTTTGTGTTAGAGGTGTTACAGCTTGGTTCCAAGGATATGAACAGCTTCCCTAGGTGCTATGGAGTGTGTCTGGATGCTTGGAGTGTATTCAAATGATCTAGAATTTGAGATGGTACCCCAACTGCAAATCTGTCAAGAACTTGAGCAATTGGCTAGTGATTTTGTGATTTTGGTGTTCCAGATGTTGTGTGAGTATTTGGATCACTTCTATACGATGTTTATGAGGTGTGTGTGTGTGATTGGTTTGATTAAAATATTTCTCAAACTCAAAACCCGATAGTGACTTGCTTTGGAAGGCAATTTTGGAGTGAAAGAAGAGATTTTGAGGAAAGCATCTGTTAGATGGCTTTGGTGTACTCAAACTGATCACAAATGAACTCTATTTATAGTAGAGCAAGTTTGTTTTGCAAGGAATAGTGAATGGCAGCTGCTGCATAGGTTTGGCCAATGTTGATAAATGAGAATCCAAGTTTCCTCTTGCCATTGACTAGAGGTTAGGGCACAGGCTGCTGGTTCCCTTGGTCTTGGATAAGTCTTGACTGAATTCAGTTGGAAATGGCTCAGTCCATGCCACCATGGTGCATCCATTGAATGCTCCAAAACAAAATTGGAGTCTTGTCTCCTCTTTAGGGATTTTTAGGTTTGGCATGCTATTTTAGTTCCAAGGACTTGGGAGGCTTGGGATCAGAGTTGGTTCCTCCTTGGTCTCCCCTTGAGGTGTTCAGATGGATAAGGGTGTTTGTCATTTGCACAAATTTGGCAAATTGACCAAAATGCACAAATTGCCTTGCTTTGACAGGTTTCAGCAAGGCATGTTGCCATTGTCATATCTCATGGCTCAAGTGGAATTTGATGGGGTTCTTGGCCATTTTGGAAAGCCCTCATATGATACAACAACTGTTTGATCATAATTGGTTTTGATACTTTTTGGATCCAAGTAAAAAATGCCCCTACATTTGGAAAAAAGTGAAGGTAGATTCTGACTTAGTGAAAATTTCACTAAGTGTTGGAAAAAAGTGACATTTTCACTTTTTGTGATTTTGATCATTCCATAACTTAAAATCCATGAGGAATTGGAATGAGTTATGTTTGAAGCTTTTGTAGAGGGCCATGAGAGCTACAAATCCAGCTTTGAATGGGGAAAAATGGCCTTGTGGTTTAGGAGTTATGATCCTCCAAAGTTGGTACCCTAGCCACTTTGTTTCATAACTTAGAAAAATTTCTAAGTTTTTATGGTTACCCCTTTTACAAGTTATCCCACTTTTCTTGATTTTTCTTGATGAATGATGATTCCAACCACACATTAACATCATTTTAGGGTTAAGGAACCATAGTTATGAAAAATCTCAAGAAGTCAAAGTTTGACTTTTGTGCATAGTTGACTTTTTGTCAGATGAATTCCAAACTGTGCGATCCTCTATGAAATCAAGTCCTTGACCTAAATCAAACTTGATGGATTGATTTCATAGGTGCTATAGGGTGTATTGAATCATGTCCCAAAGTTTGGGAGCATGTCCTGGTCAAAAGTCAAAGGTGCAGTTGACTTTTTCCTCAAAACCCTAATCGTGGTTCTGATGAATTTGAAACTTGCTGCTCAAGCATCTTGGATCAATCCATTGTTGCAAATGGATCAATGTGATTTATTAGAGACCCTCAAATCATGTCTTAAGGTCTTGGCTCATGTTTTGTCCAAAAAGTCAACTTAGGGGTGAATTAGGTCAAGAAACCCTAATTCCTGATCTTTTGTGAATGCATCCCCTGAGGTCAAATTGACTTGATGATTGGGTTCATGATGTCCCTTGGAGCATCATAGGTTATGCTTTGAAGCATTGGCTCATTCCCAGAGGAAAATTTCCATCTGGAGGCCCTGGTCGACCAAACCCTAATTTGGTGACACTGGCGATCTTGAGGCTTGATCCACTCAGAATGCTGCAACCTTGTGCTTGATTCTTAAAGTGGGAGTCCTCTTAATCCCTTTTGGATGTTTGAGAGGTTTAGACAAGTTGAAGATCATGTCATTCCTTGATTGATCCTTTGTCTAAAGCTTTGAGAGGGCTTGAAACCCTAATTTTGATTGTAGTGGATGGTCACCCATCTTTGGGGAGACTAATGAGGTATGATGGCCCATCCATATTGTGATGATGATTTGCACAATGATGGGAAATCTTAGTGGTCAAAATTTGGGGTATGACAGATGCCCCTATTTAATCTTCTTGGACCCGAAGGTGTGAATAACGAAGGTATTCGAGCATTCGGGGTGCAAGATGATTAAATATCGGAATACCCAAAATTTTGATGGTTGGTTAAGAATGGTAGTTCACGCATCCTTCTTATTTTGCTAAGCAATGATGCTTAGAAAAGAGTAAACTTCTCCTCGATCCTGGTCTTCAGCCAAGGAACTGGTCTTAGTTTCTGAAATAAACTTCCCCTCGATCCTGGTTTCCTACCAAGGAACTGGTCTCAGCTTCTGATATAAACTTCCCCTTGATCCTGGTTTCCTACCAAGGAACTGGTCTTAGTTTCTGAAATAAACTTCCCCTCGATACTGGTTTCATACCGAGGAACTGGTCTTAGTTGCTGAAATAAACTTTCCCTCGATCCTGGTTCCTACCAAGGAACTGGTCTCAGTTTCTTTCGTCAATAAACTTTATTGACAAGGGACGCTATGTGTAGCGGTTTTCCTCAAACTTCTTGCTGAATTTTCCTGGGGAGATGCCATTTGATTGAAAAAATTTTGATGTCAGACTTGCTAGGGAACCCAGTCGTCTGAGTTGTAGAGGTACCCAAACTTCTCTGTTGGAGATACCATTTGTTGACTCTATCGGGGAAAGCAGGTCTCTTGAGAGACTGCTGTCGCTTGGGGATATTACATCATACTTTTCTCGGAGATCTTCTCGGAGAAATGCCATATGATGTGATCCAATTTTGAGGTGCTGATGACTTCATTAACATCGACTCTTCGGAGAGCAAAATCAATGTGTTGCTGAAAGTCTTTAGTTGTGAGGCTTTCTCTGGGGATTTTCCTTAATCCGGGAAAGAGAAGATATCATCTTCAATGGCGAAGAGTTACATTTATTGAATGTTTCTCTGGTCTTTCAGAGGTTCAAGTTATCAAAGTGGTCGAAGACCGGTTCTAATCCAGAAATAAACTGGAGGAGAGATTGTTCGGACGCAACATTTCCTGACGAGGAAAGAACTGACAACTCGATTGTGAAGACTTTTATCACTAGGGGACAAGACCGACTAGAGTGATAGCGATGCAATATGAATATGAATGTAAATCAATAATGTATGATGTATGTATGTATATGTTGACAAAACTGACACGACATACAAACTAATAGATGAACACGACATGGATACTCGGCCACTGCTGGGGACGAAGAAGTACCACTGGTTCAAGATAGCAATCCTGCCTTGCTTAGGAGAGACGGTCCCCGTGGGGGAACAACCGTTGATCGGGCTTAGGAGATGAGAACTCGGCCGAGGATGTCAGATGGAGTACGATCTCTGACACAATTGATCCTTTATTCAGGTGCACCGGTTTAGGACGAGTACTTTGATTCTGCACTTTGAAGCTCGATTACTTCTGGCGAAGCAATCAATGTTCTTTCGATGTTCAACAGTCAAAAGAAATTGCCATCTTTATTTTAAAAGCAGAAAAGTTTGACAAGTAAATTTATTTTTGTTTTATTTCAAGAATCGTTAATCATGCTAAAATGTCGTTTCGTAAAGCTAAAACAAATAAGAGTTGCAAACAAAAGCACAAGGGCTCAAATTTTATTGATAGGATGGAAATCAGCCAAACGCGTGATTCCATAGAGTATTTACAAAGTTAGAAAATGGTAATTTAAGGGAAAAGGGTTACATTGAAACACAACAACCACTATCCTTCTACCAAGGGCATCCTGAGCTTCTGTCGAAGATGACCGTGATTGGAGTTTTTCTTCTGATGCATGGCATTACCGCTGAGGAGTTGAACTGATCAGACGTAGTTACTTGCCATGAATCCCTAATTTTTACCTGGACCGTACTTTGAGATTTCCAATCCACCGGGATGATTTTTTGTTTTGATTATGTCTCTAACTTTTGCCTGGACCGCCCTTTCAGGTTTTCAATCCACCGAGACGTTTTTTTTATTTAGGCGAAGTATTTCTTGATTACGTCAACATTTGTGGGGTAGGAAAATTCCTCTCCGTCCATGGTTGCAAGTCTCAAGGCACCTCCTGAGAAAGCTTTCTTGACCACGTAGGGGCCGTCATAATTCGGAGTCCATTTGCCCCGAGAATCAGTGAGGAATGATTGTATCTTTTTGAGCATAAGGTCTCCTTTCCTGAAGACGCGAGGTCGAACCTTTTTGTCAAACGTCTTCTTCAACCTCTGTTGATACAACTGACCGTGGCATAGTGCCGTTCTTCTCCTCTCTTCGATCAGGTTCAGTTCATCGTGTCTACTTTGACACCATTCAGCCTTTGTTAGCTTAGCTTCCATCAATACCCAGATTGATGGGATCTCTACTTCTATGGGGAGCACTGCCTCCATGCCATATACTAGAGAGAAAGGGGTTGCCCCTATTGAAGTGCGGACAGATGTTCGATAACCGTGAAGAGCAAGGGGTAGCATCTCGTGCCAATCTTTGTAGGTTACAACCATATTCTGAACGATCTTCTTGATGTTCTTGTTAGCTGCTTCTACCGCTCCGTTCATCCTGAGTCGGTAGGGAGATGAGTTATGGTGTTCGATCTTGAACTTAGCACACAACTCCTTCATCATCTTATTGTTGAAGTTAGATCCATTATCAGTAATGATCTGGCTCGGAACACCACAACGGCAAATGATATTGTTTTTGATGAATCGTACCACCACTTGTCGGGTCACATTGGCGTATGATGCTGCTTCGACCCACTTGGTGAAGTAATCAATGGCTACCAGGATGAACCGATGTCCGTTTGAAGCCTTGGGCTCAATCATGCCAATCATGTCGATTCCCCATATGGAAAAAGGCCACGGGGAAGAAAGAACTTTGAGATGCGTTGGAGGTACATGGATTTTGTCAGAGTATATCAGACACTTGTGACACTTCCTCATGTACTTGTAGCAGTCGGATTCCATGGTCAACCAGTAGTATCCTGCTCTTAGAATTTTTCTCGCCATTGTGTGTCCGTTGGCATGAGTGCCAAAGGATCCTCCATGAATTTCTTTTATCAGCATGTCTGCTTCTGGTCTGTCTACGCATCAGAGCAAGACCATGTCAAAGTTTCTCTTATAGAGTGTATCACCGCTTAGGAAGAAATTGCCAGCCAACCTTCTGAGGGTTTTCCTGTCCTTCCTTAGTGCCCCAGGTGGGTACTCTTGTTTCTGAAGAAAGCATTTGATATCGTGATACCAAGGTTTGTCGTCTATGTCTGCTTCGATCGCGAAGATGTAATCGGGCCTTTCAAGGCGCATTATGTCGATCTTAGGTAAGTCGTTCCATTGACCTACACTAATCATGGAAGAGAGAGTGGCTAATGCATCAGCCATGTGATTCTCATCACGAGGGATGTGATGAAACTCGATTCTGTTGAAGAATGGTAACAACCTTCTTGCATAGTCTTTGTAAGGAATCAATCCGGATTGGTATGTGTTCCAATCTCCTTTAATCTGATTGATAACCAAGGCTGAGTCGCCATATACATCCAAGTTTTTGATCCTTAAGTCGATTGCTTCTTCGAGACCCATGATACAAGCTTCGTATTCGGCCTCGTTGTTTGTACACTTGAATGCCAGTCTGGCAGTGAAAGGAATGTGGGTACCCTGAGGTGTTATGATAATTGCCCCAATTCCATTTCCGTAATGATTGAAAGCTCCGTCAAAGATTAGTCCCCATTGGGAACCTGGTTCTGGCCCTTCACTGGGTAGCGGTTCATCACAATCTTTCATTTTCAAATACATGACATCTTCGTCTGGGAAGTCAAACCCGATTGATTCCTGATCGTCAATCGGTTGATGAGCCAAATGACCGGCTAAAATACTCCCTTTAACGGCTTTCTGAGCGTGGTATTCGATGTCATATTCTGATAACAACATCTGCCAACGGGCAATCCTTCCCGTGAGTGCAGGTTTTTCAAAGACGTACTTGATTGGGTCCATTTCGGAGATTAACCAAGTAGTGTGACGAATCATGTACTGGCAAAGACGTTTGGCTTCCCAAGCCAAAGCGCATTAAGTTTTCTCAAGCATAGTGTATCGAGTCTCACAGTCGGTGAATTTCTTGCTCAAATAGTAGATGGCACACTCTTTTCTTTTTGTTTCATCTTGTTGGCCAAGCACACAACCCATAGAGTCTTCCAAGACTATTAAGTAGATGATCAGTGGTCTTCCTTCCACTGGAGGGGATATAATCGATGGGTTCAACAGGTATTCCTTGATACTGTCGAAGGCGGTTTGGCAATCTTTTATCCAAACGCAGTCCTGGTTCTTTTTGAGTAATTTGAAGATCGGCGCACACGTCGCAGTCATGAGGAATATAAATCTGAAAATGTAATTCAAACGTCCCAGGAATCCTCTGACTTGTTTTTCAGTTTTCAGAGAAGGCATTTCTTGAATGGCCTTGACCTTGTCAGGATAAACCTCAATTCCTTTCTGGCTGACGATGAACCCTAAGAGTTTCCCTGAACGGACACCGAAGGTGCACTTGTTGGGATTCAAACTGAGTTTGTATTTTCTTAGCCGCTCGAATAGTTTTGACAGGTGGGTCACATGCTTCTCTTCTGTTTTAGATTTTGCAATCATATCATCGACTTATACCTCGATTTCTTTGTGTATCATGTCATGAAACAGAGTAGTCATGGCCCTTTGATAGGTTGCCCCGGTGTTCTTCAAACCGAACGGCATTACCTTGTAACAAAAGGTACCCCATGGGGTAATGAACGAAGTTTTCTCCATGTCTTTCGGCGCCATTTTGATTTGATTATAGCCCGAGAATCCATCGATGAAGGAGAAAACTTTGAACTTTGCTGTACTGTCTACCAGCATGTCAATATGTGGTAAAGGAAAGTCGTCCTTTGGACTAGCCTTGTTTAGATCTCTGTAATCGACACACATTCTGACTTTTCCGTCCTTTTTTGGAACGGGTACGATATTGGCTAACCATTGAGGATATTCTGACGTGGCGAGGAAACCCGCGTCAATCTGTTTTTGTACCTCCTCTTTGATTTTGACGGCCATGTCTGGGTGAGTCTGTCTCAACCTCTGTTTTACTGGCGGACATTCTGATTTCAATGGTAAATGATGTTCCACGATGCTGGTATCCAACCCTGGCATGTCCTGGTAGGACCAAGCAAACACATCGGGAAATTCTCTGAGAAGCTTTGTCAAACTCTCTTTGGCAGTTGGATTGAGCAGTGCCCCAATCCTGATTTCTTTTCTCTCTTTTTCTGAACCCACGTTGATCGTTTCCAATGGCTCTTTGTGAGGTTCAATGGACCTTTCCTCTTGTCGGAGTAATCGGGAGATCTCTTCTAGAATTTCGTTGTCAACTTCTTCTTCAGCCCCAAATACCGGGAACTCAAAGTTGGGAGAAAGCATCGGATCGTATGTTTCAATGGGGTTTAAAACAAGCAATCTGCATGACGGTATGAGTTGTGTTTAGAAGAGATAGAGAAAATGCAAGTGTGTGCAGTGTATTTTTTTTAAAACTACTTGTTTATTTTGAATTGTTTTTTAGGATTACCATTGTCTGAGAAAAGCGAAAAGAGAAAACAACAATTAATGCGGAGATTACAGAACGACATTATTTTATTTATGAACAAGTCGATTCTTGAAACTACAGCCCTATAAAACAAAACTCTGTCACTTTGGGCGAAGCAAAGAGGGAAATTTACAAAAAGTGAGCCCTATCAAAACATCTGTTTCACCTGGGCAAGGTGAAAGGTTAAAGACGGAAATTACTTTGACTTATGAATAATCTTCGGAACATCGACAGAAACCCATTGGCGGCGAACTCCTCGGGGAATCACAAAGTCCGGTACCTTCCTTAATTTGTCTTCAGAAATGACGCTGATTTCTGGCGGAGCAGGATCATTGGAATCTGTCTCCCAGGCAGAGTTGTCGTAGGAGGATTCCTCTGTTGTATTTTGCATAACATTCGTGCTCTCAGGTAAATCTCCCCATCCAGTTGGCTGGATGTCTTCGAGCCTGATACGAGAGCTTTCGGGAGCGGTGTACTTGACCTTGAAGTCAAATTTTCCACTTGGTTGTCCTAAGGTGTCCCACACTTCTTTGGAACTGGAGGAGTCATCTCTCTCGATGACGTTGACCTCAGGAAAAGCATAGTTAATGAATTCTAGTCTGGCAAGCTTTTCCAATTCATTGTCGTACTGGATATTTTCTGAATGACCTGAGTGTTGATCCCATGACATGGTGGGGACGTGGGTATTCTGTTCAATGATGCTCAGCTGATTTTCATTGTTCGGCTAATTTTCTTGCCCCAAGTCTCTTGGGTACGGTTGCCAGATAGGCAGGCCATCCATTGGGTCGTAATAGTCGTGGTCAAAGTTGTCCTTCATCAGAGTGTCCTCCTCTAATGAGTTTGGTGGAGCACGAAATCCTTCAGGATCACAATCTCCGTATATCATTTCGACATTTGGCCTCGGTATAAATCTCGAACTCTGTGCAGGATAGCAAAATGGCGTAGGAACCTTTTCCTGAGACATATAACCGTCCTCGTTGAGATAGGACTTCCATTCCTCATCCGTATCGGAGGAATCTCCCTCGTTGATAGTATGGACTATTTGAGGCACTGGGTGAAGGAAACCTCCACTGTGGAAGAAGTTCTGAATGGGATGAAGACTTTCATCGTTAGCAGTTGTCTGGGTGCAGGTTGCAGAAAAACCAAGACCCTTCTTTGTTTTATTATCAGTAGGAATGACAAGCTGTCCCCATCCTTTTGCATTGTTATTCTTGATTACTTCGAGAGCATCTCTGTATGAGGAAATCGAGGTTCCTTTCTCTGACTGATTCTCCGTGTTCACCAAAAGTGCTTGGAACTGAGTTCCAACAACCTCCTCGGGTTCTACACAAGTAGATAATGATAAGTTGCTCACGAGCAAGGCTTGTTCTCCACAAACCGTGACGATTTGATCGCTCTTGATGAACTTCAGTTTCTGGTGCAATGTCGAAGTGACCGCCCCAGCCTGATGTATCCAAGGTCTTCCTAATAAGCAACTGTATGTTGCCCGAATGTCCATGACCTGGAAAGTAATTAGGAAAGTGTGAGGACTGATAGTTATGGGAAGGTCGACTTCGCCGATAACTGCTTTCTGAGATCCGTCAAAGGTTTTGACGATAACCTCACCGCGCCTCATCGGGGGTCCTTTGAATGATAGTCGCATTAAAGTGGACTTCGGCATAATGTTGATGGCCGATCCTGTGTCTACCAGTACGCTGGCTAAAGCATCGTCCTGGCAGTTAACTGTGATATTGAGCGCCATGTTGTGACTTTTGCCCCCCTCTGGAAAATCCTCATCACTAAATCCCAAGTTGTTGCAAGAAGTGATATTAGAGATGATGCTATCGAACTGTCGTATTGACACATCCTGTTCCACAAAGGCCTACTCTAAGAATTTCTGTAGAGCCTTTCTGTGGGCTTCGAAACTGAGTAAAAGTGATAACACAGAGATCTTTGAAGGAGTTTGTAACAGCTGATCAACAATGTTGTATTCACTCCTTTGGATGAGCTTCAGTATCTCATCATTGTTTTTCGAAAGGTCGGTATCACTGGATTGACCGACGGGTGGATTGGGAGCTTCTGTCTGAAGTTCCTTTTCTTTGCTAGGTTCTTCAACCCCTCAGTTGAAGATTTGACCACTCCGTGTTACTCGGCTGATGTCTGCAATATTCACGACGGAGGGTAATGGAATTTCCTTTCCATTCTCAATTATTGTTGCACCGTATTTGTAAGGGATCGCCTTAGCTGATTCATACGGTAATGGTCCCGGTAGATAGATAACTACAGGAGCCTTCTGATTTTTCTGACTGTCGTAAGTAACTTCAATCAGTTCCTGGCTAAGAACCTTTGATTCGTCCAGTAGAGGGATGATGGTACAAATATCCTTGTTCTATTTATGATCAGAGATTATGACAACGTCTCTGATTTGATCAGCGAAGTAGTCAGGCGTCCAGTTGATTGGCTCGGGACTCTGACACAGGTGAATCTCTTTACGATCCAACTGTCCTTGAAGAGCTGCCCGCACAAGGTAGCATCCTTGGTTATTCTCTGAGCAGACTCTACAACGTTCATAGTTGTGTGGTGGCACCTGGCCACGTCCGCTTTGAATGCAGTGCAACCTTACCAGGTTTGTTTCCATAGATTGGACATCCTGACTTTGACGTCGAGTAGGGTTTCCATTAAGCACACTGATTTGTTGTGTGTCTTCATCCAGATAGATTGGAAGCCACCAGTGGTTTAATAAGTGTTGTAAAGTTATCTGAATGAGAGCACACCCTTGGTTACTCTCACAACTTCCTTTACAGTTCTGATAATTATGTGAAGTGAGAAAACCGAGTTAGACCTGCCTGGCATGTAACTCCACCAAGATGGTATTCATCAGACGAATATCAAAGATTTGAATCATGTTGATCTGGTAAGGATTTCTATCATGGTAGTCCTGGATCCACCCAAGATCCATCTGACGCTGGAGGGCCTCCTGTATGAAAGAGCATCCCTATTTGTTTACCGAGCAAGTCAGACAGGAATTATAATCGTGCCGCGACAGATTATGTTACTGGCTTTGCCTTGAGTGCATTGCCACCAAGTTGACATTCATTGCACGGATGTTGTGGTTCTGAATGATGTTGGAATTCTTATAGGTCATGTTGACTCCACGAACTCGATTCTCTTGGATCCATCCGAGATCCAATTGTTCCTGTAGGGCTGATTGCACCACAGAACATCCTTGATTATTTTTAAAGCAGATATCACACTGGTGATAATTATGAGGTGGCACATGGCCATACCCGCTCTGTCTACAATGCATCTTGACCAAGTTGGCCCTTAACAAGAGTACATCATGAATTTGATAGATGTTGTTAGACTCCCCCTCTATCAAATTGACTGCAGCTTTCTCATGTTGAGGCAGCAGGTTTGTGAGAACATTAGGATTCATATCTTTGAAAGATAAGACCCCGCTCCTAACAAGCTTTTGTACGTCGGATTTGTAACTGAGACAGTTTTCTATGTTATGCCCTGGTCCTCCTTGACGATAAGGGCAAGTCTGATCCGTTTTGAACCAAAAAGCGGATTTTCCGGGACTGTAAGTGGAGACTTAGTTTGGACATGCCCCTTGAAGAATAATAACGGAAGCAATTCCGTGTACAACATGGGTATAGGGTCGAACCCTGGTGGTCGCGTTGTACGGTTGTTGTTGTACGAAGGATGAGTCTGCTGAAGAGACTGTTGTGTCCTTTGCTGAAGTTGCTGTTGGTTCGGTTGGCTCTGCGCAACCTGAGATTGATACGTAGGAACAGGCGTGGGATTGATAGCAGGAGTTACAGCTGCTACTGGTTGATATCGTCGCCTTTGATTTCTGAGAGAGATATTCCCGATATCCTGCTCTTTTTTCTTAGGGAGAGCACTACCGTATCGTTTCGTACTACTTAATGATCCAGCGTCTTTTACTAAACGTCCTTCCCGGACTGCTTCCTCAAGACCGACCCCCATGCCCACCATCTCGGTGAAATCACTGGGTGCACTGGCGACCATTCTGTCGTAGTAAAATGAGCTTAAGGTCTTTAAGAAGATCTTTGTCATCTCTTTTTCCTCAAGAGGTGGAGAAATCTAAGCGGCAATTTCACGCCATTTCTGAGCGTACTCCTTAAAGGTTTCCTTGTCCTTTTGTGACATCGATCTGAGTTGATCTCTGTCCGGTGCCATGTCCAAATTGTATTTATATTGTTGAATGAAAGCAGCACCAAGATCTCTGAACGTGCCGATCGTAGCGCGGTTTAAACCCATGTACCATTTTAATGCGGCACCGGTTAAACTATCCTGAAAGTAGTGAATCAATAGCTCCTGGTTCTTTGTCTGAGCTGACATTCGTCGAGCGTACATCACCAAATGGCTCTGAGGGCAAGAGTTACCCTTGTACTTTTCAAAGTCGGGCACTTGGAACTTGTGCAAAACTTTCACATTGGGGACCAAACAAAGGTCTGCGGCGTCCTTTCCAAATAAATCCTGATCGCGAAGGGCTTCCAGTTCTTTCTGTATCTCCAGAAATCGTTCCTGGAATTAGTTCATTCTGTCGAACATGCTGTCGTTTCCACCAGAAGGTATCTGTGGAATCTGTCCTTCTGGGACAGTGTGTACCACGGGTGGTGGTATAGTCATTATGGCCGAGACTCTCGGTGTCTCCTGAAGTTTGTAAACTTCAGGAGTTGCTGTCATGCCCCTGACATCTTCGCTTTACCGAAGTTTGTAACCTTCAGGCCCAGCGGTTCCTGCTGCAGTTCCTTGATCCTCATTGATCGGCGGAACATATCCTTCCGGGATATAGTTAATAGGCATGCCCCAGGGATGATCTTTTGGCATTTTGTACCTAGGATCATACTTCTCCACTATGGGAGTAGATGTGATCTCTGAGATCACAGTCCTTTGTTGTTGCATTTGAGCTTCTGCTAGAGCTTGCATGTCGTTATGAAGCTTTCTCAAATCCTCTTTCAGAGTGTCGATCTCTTCCCTCAACTCTCTGTTCTCTTCCTCGAGATCATCCATCTTTTTCTGACGATTGTCCCGAGTATTGTACGAATGAGACAATTTGACTCTAGAATCGAGACGCAAACGTGAGATTCGTAGGTAAGAAGAATGCGTTTATGAGAATGATGAATGCAATAATTATTAATTATTTTTGTTTATTCAAAGTAAACTTCGACAATTGGATTGCAAATATCAAACAGTGGGGAAACCCCGTTTTATTAAATTCAAAGGATTACAGAAATGGAAATACAGTAGATTACCAAGTGCTGAAAAAGGAAATCTAAACTAATGGATCCTGAGTCCTCTCTAAGGAGAGCTTAAGTGCTGGTTCGGGTGCTTTCCTTTTCTTTGACCGGGGCTCTTGGGCCGTTGTCGGGTTGTCATTCCTTTGCCATGTGAAAGGAGTGAGCAAACTCCTTTGGTCATCTTGGTTTTCTACAGCATGTTGCTCTAAAATCTCAATCAGGGCATCTTTTTCTCTTAACAGTTGCTGTATTTTCTTGCACTCCACATTGAGAATACGGTACTTGTTCCTCTAAGACCTCTTCTCCTGCTGAACTTTACTGAGAGTAACCTGAAGTTTTTTCGTCTCAGGCATGAAATAAAGGGCAGAGTCCCTTAATGGAAGAACCTCCTGACAAGGGTAAGGCATCCTCAGCTTGAGAGCTCTAGTTTGTACCCAATGGAGATAAGGCTCCATCGAGACACAATCTGGTTTTCCTAGAGACTCTCGTCCTTTCTTATGAACGTGTTTCCAAGCGTGCACTATTTCCGTCTTTAGTGCCCTGTCATTTTCTCCTTCCTTGAAGAAAAGACCTTCCAGATGAGCATTTCGCAGGACATGCCTCACGGGGTATCCAAATTGACGACGAACTAACACTGGATGATAGCTGATTCCCCCTTAGTTCCTATAAGGGGTACATTTAGGAAATTTCCATAACGGTCAATAATCCTGATCCCTTCGTAGATTCGATTGTACCAATCGATGTCAGAGTTAGTAAGAGACATGAACCTCTGCGACCAATGTAAAGTATTCTTTTGATCCCAAAATGCAGCAGACTTGGGCAAATGGGAAGTGAACCATTTGTACAGCAGGGGTACACAGCATGTGATCATTCCTCCGCTGTACAAATTCCTTAAGTGTACAGAATGATAAGCATCTACGAGCAAGGTCGGTACAGGGTTTCCAATTAGAAAAATCGTAATGGCGTTGATATCAACAAAGTTATCGATGTTGGGAAACAAAAATAACCCGTAGGTGAGCAAAACAAAGATGCTCTCGAAAGCGGCCACGTTCCCTATACTAGCAAAGTATAGAGCCTTCTTTATCAAGAATTGGGCTAGAAAACCCTGGATGCCACCCTTAGTGGTCATGTGAGTCCTGACTTCTGACTCGTCTAAATAAATTGCTCTTGCAATGGTCTGATCCTTTGGAATCTCTTCCAGTCCAAAAAAGGGAGCTTGATCAGTAATATGTAAATAAGTCAGGTGAGAATACTCCTCCAGCGTTGGTGCAAGCTGATAATCCGGAAATGTGAAATAGTGATAGACTGGATCGTATAATTGGATTAGTGTGGACAAGATTCCTTCAATTACGTGGACCCTTAACAAGGACAACAGTCCTCCATACTTGGCTCTGAAAGCCTCTTGGTTGGTGATCATTCTAGCCAAACCTCTCAAATCCTCTAACTTTAGAACCTTGAAGGAGTACTTATGAGTTTTCCTTCTACCGAAATCCTTTAGCGCAATCTCCTTTCTCTGACATTTGCAATCATTGTCTTAGTTTAATTTGAAAAAGAGAGATTAGAAGAGAAGATTTTTTTTAATGTTTTAATGTTTTTTAATTGAATGCATGAATGCAGCACACAAAAACATAGAAAAAACATGGGGTCAAAGGGTCGGTGTCATGAAGTCAAGGCTCTACCCCCCCAAAGGTTTATACTGGTGATTTTTTGTACCTGTCCGCAAAATCATTGACCCCTCTGGGATAACAACAGCAAGCGGATCGCCAGCGGGCTGATGTATCCTAGAGTGATCTCAGATGAGGGTAGTATCGTGTGACAACTATTTCTGATAGCTTCCGCACTACAAAATGGTTTAAGTCTACTAAAAACCTCAGCTTCTCAGATAACCCAGTCGACCACACTACTTTCAACAATCGGAGTCGTATAGGCAATGTATCTGCAAAGGGAGTCTCCACTAAGTTTGATGGTCAATCGGGGGCTCCTAACTGGAATTCACTCCCAGTAAGATTACCCGCATTGCCATCACCTATCTTGGATGTATACTCAATCTTTCCACATGAGGCATCACACGCATTCCCATTAGCAGAAAAATAAACACAGATATCAATTAGGAAAAGCAATATATATTTGTCTTAATCATCCTAGACCTCTAGTCTTATGATCCTATACAGACAATGACTCCCCAGCAGAGCTGTCATTTCTGTGATGCAAATTTAGGGTTTACTCTCTTGGGAAAGCAAGACTATCTCCCACTATGGTCGTCTTTCTGCTGTGGCCTTTCTTTAAGGTTTCTACCTAAGAGATGGGAAAAGATAAAACTCCTCCCCAGCAGAGTCGCCATTTCTCTGTAGCGCGAGTTTTTGCGTGGTTGCGAAACACTATCGCTTTGGGGTACTACAACTTGATTATTTTTTATCCTATTGAAGCTGATGAAGGAAGGGAAATAGATGTCTCCAATTAACCCTGCTTGCATACTGAGTTTGAACAGATGACTGTTGGTTTACAGATGCAAAAAGATTGTGGTCTCTCTTAGGTTATTTTGTTAAAAAAAAAATAGTGTCTAGGCTAATGGTAGGATGTTAGGACAGAATTTTGGGTTTTTGATTAGTATGCTCGCTAAGAGTTTTCAATCTTATGCCTATGTATTCCCGTTTAACAAAACAGGGAAATCAGAGCGATCGTAGTTCCTCCTATTCTATGGGAGGAAAAAGGTTGTTTTGGTGTCTTGTTCAAAGCCCAAGACGTGAAGCTAAATGTGATTTGTATCTTGTTCAAAGCCCAAGATGTGAAGCTAAAGGGGTTTGACTTTAGAGAGAATTTGTCATCTCCAAAGGGGGGTCTGTTTGTCACAACTGTTGGGTGGATGATTATAAAGGATAATTACTTTAACTGGGATGTGTGAATCCAGCAATACCATAATTTCCTTTATAGGGGACTTTTAACTTGAAGGAGAAGACTTTTAACTCAGTTTAGAGCAATTCCATCTTTCCTTAGGAATTTTTCATGCTAAAAGAAGGACAATGGCATGGATGTAAATAATCCAAAGGATTGCCGCTTACAGCAATTTAGATGAAGGAGTTGTTGATTTTGTATACTGTGAACGAGGCACAGATTTTGATGCTAAAAGGCTGATTGACTCAACCGGGGTTTCCTTATATAAAGCCTAAGAGGAGGCCATTGACCCAACAAGAGGGTGTATTTATTTGTCTCGTACGAAGTCCGAGAGAGAGGATAAAAGGGTTTGACTCAACATGAGAGTGCTAACAAGTGACTGATTCAACAAGAGAGTGCTTTTATATATGTCTTGTACGAAGCCCAAGACGGAGGCTCAAGGTTTGACTCAACAAGAGAGTGCTAACAAGTGACTGACTCAACAAGAGAGTACTTTTATATGTGTCTTGTATGAAGCCCAAGACGGAGGCTCAAAGGTTTTGACTCCACATGAGGGTCTTTTATACTCAACAAGAGAGTGTTTTTGTATCTCGTACGAAGCCTGAGATGGAGGCTGAAGGGGAAGTGACTCAACAAGAGAGTCTTTTATACTCAACAAAAGAGTGTTTTCGTATCTCATACGAAGCCCGAGATGGAGGCTAAAAGGTGATTGACTCAATAAGAGAGTCTTTTATACTCAACAAGAGAGTGATTTTGTATCTCGTACGAAGCCCGAGATGGAGGCTAAAAGGCTTTGACTCAACAAGAGAGTCTTTTATACTCAACAAGAGAGTGTTTTTGTATCTCGTATGAAGCCTGAGATGGAGGCTAAAATGTTAGCTCATTTGGGGAGAATCATTGTACAAAGCCCAAGAGGAGGCTATTGTACTGGTGACTGTTTCAGTTTAGTGACAGGTCCAGTATGTTGGATAAAGAGAAAATCAGTTCTTATGAAGATTAAAGGTAAGGTTGTGCTTTGGCACTGATCGGAGGATCAGGGTTATTTCATGTTCTTTAAGGAAATGGGAAATCCAAAGGGTATTGAGACTGTCCAAGTCTACTGGCGTTTTGAGAAATTAATTCTCAGGTAGTGAATGATCTTTGTATAATGCCCAAGAGAAGGTTGGTATGTTAAGGGATGAATGTCAACCCATTAACTGGTCTGACACTTGACTCAGAAAGACAGCTCTAGCAAATTGATGACTAGGTTCTGTTCCTATACCTGTAGAGGTCTCTGGGTTGTACTAAGCCCAAGAGATGGCATGAGAGCTTTTAAGAAGCTGAAGGGTCCTTGTACAATGCCCAAGAGGAGGCGGGGAAGCTTTTAAGAAGCCTGTGGGTCCCCAAACCCCGAGAAGTTCAAGACATGCCATTCACCGAGAATAGATCAAGCCAGGAAAGTCCAAGAATTTGGAAGAAACTCAAGAGATGCCATTCACGGAGAAAAGATCATCTCTGGGGAGTAGAGTCTCTTTGACGATTTCTAAGGGTGATAGTCTGAGAAAGGGTTCACTGAGAATGTTGCCTTTCACGTCTCCATATTGTTTAACCCCAAGAGGAGGGAAGACTGTGTCTGGTAATCCTATGGGGATCTAGTTTTGTTTGAATTTAAGAGTGACCAACAGGGCTTTACCTAGTGATAGACGTAGTTGCCGGGGAAAACTCTAAATAACTATACTAGTATTACACAGTGGATATTTGACAAGTATATAAGAGTTTGTGGAAGAATACTTATAGTGAGCAGCCCCACAATACAGTTATATATATGAAAGTGGATAAAGAAAGCGGGTAAACACTTACTCGGTTGTAGAGCTTCCATGCTGTTTTGTTAGTTTGCTCAACAAAGAAAGCTTTGATAACAATATTATATTCAAAATCAAAGGAGAAAGTGCTTTGAAAAGATTGTTAGGGCTTACAACTTAAGGAGAGGCCCAAGGTTTTATCAGTGATTGCACTGTTTGTACAGGAACTTATACAAGTGACTGAGGCCCAAAAAGGTTTTCTGTACAAAGGGATGGGACTTACACTCTCTCAAGAGGCGTAAAGGTGTTTAAGGAAAAATAATGGGGCTTATAACACGAGGGTAGACCCAGATGATTTGTTTTTTGAACTGGCGATCGCGCCGAGATTTCTTTACCGTACTGGGTCTTATACAATGCATTGAGGCCCAAAAAGTTTTGGTTAAAAGGGGGGTTGGGTCTTACATTCTAATAGATGCCCAATGATTTATTTTTATACAAGTGGTGGGGCTTACAGCTCAAGGAGAGGCCCAGGGTGTTTTTTGTTTGAGAACGACGATCTCGCCGTTGTTTTAAAAATGTACAGAGGGACTTATACAATAAGTGAGGCCCAAAAAGGTTTATGTACAAAAAGGGTTGGGACTTACACTCTATTATAGGCCCAAAAGTGTTTAAAGATGGGTCTTATAACTCAAGGAGAAGCCCAAATATTTTTGTGAAAAAAGGCGACGATCGTGTCGAACCTTTTGATGGTATCGGGACTTATACAACACACTGAGGCCCAAAAAGGTTTGTATTTACAAAGGGTTGGGTCTTACACTCTACCAAGAGGCCCAAAGGTGTTTGAAAAAGATTTGATGAGGGTTGAATTGATCAAAACCCTAATTTGTTTTCAAAATATATTTTAATTGAATAAAAATTCAATTAAAATGATCAAAATTGCTAAACATGTGGAAAACAAATTGTGATCTTGAATTAATGTTTCTATCCACAAAATGATTGGAAATCACTAAAATTTGAAAAATCAAGAGGGAGAAAATATTTTGAATGTCAAAAACAATTAAAATATTAATTCTTTACAAAAATATCAAGTATCTTAAATAAATAATATTTTTGGGATTTTTTAGGAAAATAAAATATTTTAACATTTTTGTGATTTATTAAAAAAAGAACCAACTCAAAATCATTAAAACTCAGAGAGAAATTAATTTTTGAATCAATTAAATAAAATCACAAAATTCAAATATTCAAATGTTCAAAAATGGCGCCAAGAACATGGCAAGAACACGCGCCACCCTCTGTTTCTGCAGATTTGCGTTTTCTATCCAATCTCACTGAATACTTAATGATATCATGCAATCTACATATCAATCTACTCGTTTTTACCTCACGATCATGTCTATGGTCTTTAATTTCATTTATTTTAAACATGGAATAAGAAATCAAAGAGAAACCTCAAGAACCCTAAAATTTGCATGAAGGTTCAGAAATTCCATACACGATTCAAACAAAGTAATTGATTGAGGGAAAACACTTTATGCATGATTATGAACATATGGACAAATTATTGTGCAGCAAAAAATGCATGGATCATAGAGTTAGAAGTGCTCATGCTTACCTCTTGCAGCTGGTGACCGTGTTTTGTGTTAGAGGTGTTACAGATTGGTTCCAAGGATATGGACAGCTTCCCTAGGTGCTATGGAGTGTGTCTGGATACTTGGAGTGGATTGAAATGATCTGGAACTTGAGATGGTACCCCAACTGCAAATCTGTCAAGAACTTGAGCAATTGGCTAGTGATTTTGTGATTTTGGTGTTCCAGATGTTGTGTGAGTGTTTGGATCACTTCTATATGATGTTTATGAGGTGTGTGTGTGTGTGATTGGTTTGATTGGAATAGCTCTCAAACTCAAAACCCGATAGTGACTTGCTTTGGAAGGCAATTTTGGAGTGAAAGAGGAGATTTTGAGGAAAGCATCTGTTAGATGGCTTTGGTGTACTCAAACTGATCACGAATGAGCTCTATTTATAGTAGAGCAAGTTTGTTTTACAAGGAATAGTGAATGACAACTACTGCATAGGTTTGGCCAATGTTGATCAATGAGAATCCAAGTCTCCTCTAGCCATTGACTAGAGGTTAGGGCACATGCTGCTGGTTCCCTTGGTCTTGGATAAGTCTTGACTGAATTCAGTTGGAAATGGCTCAGTCCATGCCACCTTGGTGCATCCATTGAATGCTCCAAAAAAAAATTGGAGTCTTGTCCCCTCTTTAGGGATTTCTAGGTTTGGCATGCTATTTTTAGTTCCAAGGACTTGGGAGGCTTAGGATTAGAGTTGGTTCCTCCTTGGTCACCCCTTGAGGTGTTCAGATGGATAAGTGTGTTTGTTATTCGCACAAATTTGGCAAATCGAGCAAAATGCACAAATCTGCCTTGCTTTGATAGTTTTCAGCAAGGCATGTTGCCATTGTCATATCTCATGGCTCAAGTGGAATTTGATGGGGTTCTTGGCCATTTTGGAAAGCCCTCATATGATACAACAACTGTTTGATCATAATTGGTTTTGATACTTTTTGTATCCAAGTGAAAAATGCCCCTACATTTGGAAAAAAGTCAAGGCAGATTCTGACTTAGTGAAAATTTCACTAAGTGTTGGAAAAAAGTGACATATTCACTTTTTGTGATTTTGATCATTCCATAACTTAAAATCCATGAGGAATTGGAATGAGTTATGTTTGAAGCTTTTGTAGAGGGCCATGAGAGCTACAAATCTAGCTTTGAATGGGGAAAAATGGCCTTGTGGTTTAGGAGTTATGATCCTCCAAAGTTGGTACCCTAGCCACTTTGTTTCATAACTTAGAAAAATTTCTAAGTTTTTATGGTTACCCCTTTTACAAGTTATCCCACTTTTCTTGATTTTTCTTGATGAATGATGATTCCAACCACACATTAACATCATTTTAGGGTTAAGGAACCATAATTATGAAAAATCTCAAGAAGTCAAAGTTTGACTTTTGTGCACTGTTGACTTTTTGTCAGATGAATTCCAAACTGTGCGATCCTCTATGAAATCAAGTCCTTGACCTAAATCAAACTTGATGGATTGATTTCATAGGTGTTATAGGGTGTATTGAATCATGTCCCAAAGTTTGTGAGCATGTCCTGTTCAAAAGTCAAAGGTGCAGTTGACTTTTTCCTCAAAACCCTAATCGTGGTTCTGATGAATTTGAAACTTGCTGATCAAGCTTCTTGGATCAATTCATTGTTGCAAATGAATCAATGTGATTTATTAGAGACCCTCAAATCATGTCTTGAGGTCTTGGCTCATGTTTTGTCCCAAAAGTCAACTTAGGGGTGAATTAGGTCAAGAAACCCTAATTCCTGATCTTTTGTGAATGCATCCCCTGAGGTCAAATTGACTTGATGATTGGGTTCATGATGTCCCTTGGAGCATCATAGGTTATGCTTTGAAGCATTGGCTCATGCCCATAGGAAAATTTCCATCTGGAGGTCCTGGTCGACCAAACCCTAATTTGGTGACACTGGCGATCTTGAGGCTTGATCCACTCAGAATGCTGCAACCTTGTGCTTGATTCTTAAAGTGGGAGTCCTCTTGATCCCTTTTGGATGTTTGAGAGGTTTAGACAAGTTGAAGATTATGTCATTCCTTGATTGATCCTTTGTCTAAAGTTCTGAGAGGGCTTGAAACCCTAATTTTGATTGTATTGGATGCTCACCCATCTTTGGGGAGACTAATGAGGTATGATGGCCCATCCATATTGTGATGATGATTTGCACAATGATGGGAAATCTTAGTGGTCAAAATTTGGGGTATGACACCACCGACTCCACATTTTTCTGGGAGGTCTTGACGGATGAGGATAGGGAAGCCCTTGTTGACAAGCAGGGCAAAATACAGGCACGGAGGTTGCTGAAGTTCCCCTTCTGCTGGAGTGGGGCTCCTTTCACCCGGGGAACTGATGGCTATACTGCCACCCTAGACATGCTAGACGAGGACAATAAGGCCGACTATGAGAAGTTGGTGGGGTTTGTCAACGACTTTACCCCTGCTCAGTGCGTGACCAAGAGCGGGGCCCCAATTTACGAGGAAGACGGGGGGCCTAAGGTGGAGAACTGTTTTATCAATACGAAAGAGCTCCTCAAGTGCAACACTCGTGAGAAGGCTTTAGAACTGCTGGGTAGCCTTTATTTCTTCTTAGTTTGTTCAGATTTGATCATTTCTTCATTTATTAATGTGCTCGTTGTTTTGCAGGTAAAATGACATCTTCCCATGAACAGATGATGAAGAATGCCCAGGGGAAGCTTAAGGAGGGCCAAATAACCGGGAAGAGCCGCCTCAGCCAACGAGGGCCTCCACCGCAAACGGGGTCGAGGACCTTCTCGTCTACCCCATCGGCCGCCCAAACATCCCCCGTTCCAGTAAATTGAAGGCCCAAACACCAACGGAAGGGCGAGATCATGGATCTTAGCAAGGAGGGGGAGAAGAGTAGATTTGAGCTGGCCCCGTGCCTTCACAATAAGAGATTCTTCGAAGGCTCCTCTTTGGAAATCGCTCGGGCAGAGTCTTTGAAGCTTGAGGAGATAGATCGTCTGAGCAAGAGGACGATGTTGGCTCAGGATGCTTCTGCCCTGATAAGGGTCTTGGAAATGGTAGTGCTTTACACCGAGGAGGGTTCCCACCATAAATCTGTGCTGAAGAAGGCCCAGGCTACGAATGCAGACCTGAAAGAGAAGTTGAAGAAGTCCCAGGAAAAGCAGGCCAGGGCCTTCGAGGAGGCGGTGAAAAAGTAGAAAGATGACCTGGTCGAGGTCAACGGGGAGAAAGATACCCTTGCCGCGAAAAAGAAAGCCGCGGAGGACCTGGTCGAGCAATTGAGGACCGTCGCTGCTCCCACTAAGGACGAAAGCGAGGAAGTGAAGAGATTGAAGACTCGGGATAAGTTGGTCGCCCGTATCACCCAGGCGGAGGATGAATGTGTTGTCATCGGTGAGGAATCCTTTAATAATGTTGTGGAGCAGCTGAGGATCATGAACCTCAGGGTCGAATTGTCCACCGAGGGGGCCAGGTTCCTCCACAGTGTTGTGGATGGCATAATCGTCATCCTCGACTTTCTTCAAATAGTCGAGGAACATGCTCAACCTATCCGTGAAGAGCCTCAGCAGACGGACAAGTGATTTTCTTTTTAGTTGTACTTTCGGCCTACGCGCCGGGTTTTTGTAATTTATTTTTTGTATGGGGCTTGGCCCCTTGGTAATGTAACAAGTACAATCGTGGTCCTCGTGGCCACTCTTATCATAATGTTAATTTTTGGCCAATGTGGCCGATTATGTATGATTTGCTTTGGATGCATGCTTTCATTTTTTTTTCGCTAAGTGTTGAAACCCTGCTCGATATGTGTACCCGCTATAAGGGTTTCTTGAGTAAATGATTTGTTGTTTTTGGAGTTTGCTCGATGAGATGTGTTCGACAGTGAGGGGAACTAGTCGAAAGGCCCAGGTAGCTTCTGCGCATGAGGGTGGAGCTCAGCTCGCGTTTGTCGCCTGAGTTCGCAAAGTAAACTTCCCATCGCGAGCTGGGTGTTCTACCTTTCATGGTACTTGGATGATGACGGACTCGGTCGAGGGACTGCCATCGTGCAGGGGTTTTGCTCGTTCCCGAGCAAAAGCCTGCCTTGATTTATTTTGGTATGCGGCGCTTGTACCTGGGCGCGCACATATGGTCGGTTTGTCATGCTCATCGTGTCGACGGAGCACGCCAACAGTTGAGGCCTTAGCTATAATATTGTTTTAGCTTTTCGGCATTCCATGGTCGAGCGGGTTCTTCCCCGTTAAGATGTTCTAGGTAGTAGAATCCATTCCCGATTTTTGCTCGGACACTATAGGACCCCTCCAAGTTAGCGGCGATTTTGCCTTCTCGGGAATCTTTGTGATTCCTCCTTAGGACGAGACTGCCTACTTGGAAATCTCGTCGTATAACTTTGGCGTTATGCCTAATTGTGATTTTTTGTTTTAGTGAGGCCTCGCGAAGGGCTGCTCCCGACCGGACCTCTTCGACAAGATTGAGCTCATCCCTTAGTGCCTCACTATTTATCTCCTCGTCCAGGGGAGCTTCAGTCCGCCTGGAGGGCACATGTATCTCAATAGGGATTACCGTCTCATTCCCGTATGCTAGCGGAAAGGGGTTTCTACGGTCGAAGAGTGGGGCATAGTATGGTAGGCCCAAAGCACACTGTGCAGCTCCTTAACCCACTGTTTCTTGGTTTCTTCTAGTCTCCATTTGAGACCTCGTAGGATTACCCTGTTCGTTGCCTCGACTTGCCCGTTCATCTGGGGACACTCGACGAACGCGAAGTGTTACTTGGTGCCCAGTTAGCGAGGAACTCCTGGATTTTTTTATCCGTGAACTGTGTCCTGTTATCGGTGATGATTGCTTGGGGGATGCCGAAGCGGGCAAGGATGTTCCGCTTGTAGAAGCGAAGTATGTTGTGGGCCGTTATTTTGGACAGAGCCTCTGGTTCTATCCACTTTGTAAATTAGTCAACACCCACTATCAGGTACTTGTTCTGATTTGACTCTACGACGAATGGTCCTAGGATATCCAGGCCCCACCATGCGAAGGGCCACGAGGGGGATATTACTTGACTTAATTGGGCGGTGCCAAGTGCATGTCCCCGTGTCGTTGGCATTTGCCGCATTTCTTTACATGTTCCTTTGTGTCATGCTGCATGGCTGACCTGTAATATCCTGCTCGTAAAGCCTTCTTGGCGAGGGATATCCCCCCGAGGTGCTGGGCGTTCCCCTTGTGGATCTTGTAAAGGACATGGGCGACCATCTCTTCCTTGACACATTTGAGGAGGGGGTGGAGAATCCCCGCCTGTATAGCTTATTTTCGACTAGGACATATGAGCAGGCTCTACGCCTGACCACCCCGGCTTCTTTAGGGTCGGACGTAATTCGTCCTTGACGAGGTAGTTGTAGACTGGGGTTATCCAGCAGTTGTTATCTCCAATGACGTGCACGTCGAAGGCCGTGGAATTTTTCTCGATGCTGGGTAGAGGAAGTACTTCTTGGATGACAAATTTGTTTCCCCCCTTCTTTTTCGTGCTCGCTAGCTTTGACAAAACATTTGCTCGGACATTGTGTTCACGGGGAACATGCTTCACCTCCACCGATGCGAACTTTCTCATCTTTTCCTTGACCAAGGTCAAGTATTGGAATAGGTTTTCATTCTTGGCCTGATATTCCCCTCGAACCTGGAGGCCCATGAGTTGAGAATCAGTGCAGATGAAGACTTCCTCGGCTCCTAGGTCTTCGGCGAGGCGTAGACCTGCGAGTAAGGCTTTATATTCGGCCTGATTGTTGGAAGTGGGGAAAGATAGGGTGAGAGAGACCTTGACAAGGATTCCTTCCTCATTTTCCAGGATGATGTCTGCCCCGTTCCCTGCCGAGCTGGATGCTCCGTCGACGAAGATTGTCCACTTTCAAGCCCCGTAAGTGGGGGAATCGGGCAAGGTCATCTCCGTGACGAAGTCGGCCAGTGCCTGAGCCTTGAAGGATTTTTTTCTCTCAAACTGGATGTCGAACTCGGATAGTTCCAGCGACCATTTGAGTATTCTACCGACCATGTCTGGACGGCCCAACAGTTGCTTCATGGGCTGGTCCGTGTCGCACTCTAATTTTTGACCCTAAGATCCCCGCCTTGTTTCTTTGCATATTAGGCCATCATTCGTTCATAACTAACCACTTTATCTAGATTTTGCTTGTTTGTTTCATTTATGAGTACAGGTGCTGCTGCAGAAGGCTCAAGGTCTTGAAGGTTGTGTTGTGTGTGTGTGTTTGTGGTGATTCCCTGGTCCTTGCAAGATGTGTGTGGATTCCTGTGAGACTGTGCCCTTTTCCCTTTCTGTTTCCTAAGCCACCACCAAGCCTCTCTCCCATTCGTCTCCTCAGTTTTTCTCCCCACATAATACTATGTCCTTATATCCTCTGTTAGCCCTCAAGATTTAAGAATTATGTTTGCTCAATGATGTTATGTACTTAAGTAATGAAGGTTAAATTTGGAAGGAACTAGAAGAGGGGGAACTCCAAAATGCAAATTCAAGTCCTTAGATTGGTTTAAGTTTACAAGATCAAGACATTTCAAGTTTCAAAATTCATGCTCACGTCCAAATTCTTTCACAAGTTGGATGATTATTTAAGTCAAAACTTATTCAAGGAGATTCCATGCCAATTAACAAATTTAACACAAAATTCAAGTGCAAATTTTCTTAAGGAGCACTAATCGAATTCATGAATCCGTTATAAAGAAGTTCAAACTCATGTCGAATACAAGTTATTGATGATGGTTACAAGAAGATTCACGTTGTTAAAATATTTAAGTATCTGAATTTTGTCAAACTTCATTCAAATTGGAATTTATTCAAGTTACCATATTCTCAAATTCAAAGTTTTTTAGTGCAAATACGTAAGAGGTGATTCAAGTATCATCAAGGGAAATTTATATGGAGATTTGAATCAAGTTTAATTTGAGGTTACAAGTTTAAACTTCCAAACCAATGTTATCCATCTAAGAGTGACTCTTTGTCAAAGAAAGTGAGTTTTATCCAAGTCTATTTAAGGTTTACAAGTTGGATACACAAATTCACGTCGCTATGTCCTGATTCCACACGTTACAAAAGCTCCTAAATCCTAAATGCACAAGTTGCCAAAGGATTGTTGCAAGCCTTGGAAGATGTTAAAGTTGACATAATAACACCAAGTAATGTTTCACTGGTGGGCCCCTTTTCCTCTCTATGCTTTTCATAGCCAAACATCCTGAACAGGAAAGAAAACCGCAAGTCATGAGCAGTGGTGTCTATCTACTTCCAAATCAAATATACAAGAACTTTGGCTAATGGCATCCAAGATTATTAAATTCAATTCCAAGAACTCCATTTCATTTCATGATGACAAGAGATTACAAGGCACAAACAACATGCTTTCATTGAGCCGCTTGGTGCTTGCTTGTGGTTCTCCATGTTACAACAAAAATCCTGCTGATGAAAAATACACAGCATAAAGTTCACACTACCTAAAAATTACAAGTTCAAATCAAATTCCAAGAATTCAAAGTACACAAAGAGCCTCAACATTCTTCCATGTTTCAAAATTCAAATACAAGGAAATTCATTTTGTTGTCACAAGTCAATGCTTGTTATATCTGATTGTAAGGGGACGCGGGCTACCAGTAAGCAGGGCAGGCACAACATTAAGTTTAACAATCTAAAGAAACTCCTCCTGCCTGAATAACTTAGCCCATCAACACATTCTTTTTCCCCCCAAGTTCTTGAGTGATGCTGCTACATAAACTAAAGGCCCAACCTGCATATGAAATCAAGACTTGTGACATAATAAAACTTCAAGCAAGCCTCAGTCCAACCAAAAATAATGAACCTAAAATAAAGAATTAAATAAGCTGCAAATTAGCTTCAATATACAACAAATGAACACAAGGAAATCCAACAACACATATCCAATATTATCAAGAACTATTCAAGGTGATAAGAATGGCAGTGGCAAACATTGAAACAAAGCATCGAGTCAATATCCAAATACAAAAACAGTCCAAAAAAGCATGACCAAACTCCTGGTTTCAACTATGCAGTTATAAAAATTACAACAACGCATACACAAGGTGCAAAATAAGAGAGCCATACTAAACCATTATCACAGACCAATGAAGTTTCCTAAGTTTTATACCTTATAGATTTCTCCTAAGCCTTCTTGTATGCTATCATTCAAGACCCCCCAATCGTGAACAAAATCCAACCTTCTGTTTTCACCTACACAATTATGCACAGACAGGGGATCAGAAAACCGAAAAAAGGCCTTTGGTAATAGAAGAATCAAGTAGAAATCAGAGACATACCAGATGAGTCAAGGCAAGCGAAACCCAAGAGCCTCTTATTGAGGCAAGTTTCCCCATCAATCTATTACCATTGGAGAACTTCGTTTAAGTTGGCCACAGTCGCACAACAGGTTTTGTTTGGTTGAGACAGGAGAATAGTGAAACACAAGTTTGAAAGCCTGCCATTTATGTCACTAAAGTTATTGCCCATACTGAGAGAAGAAGGATTGACAAACTAAGTACCTTTGAGAATCAAAAGATTACTATTTGGAGTTATACAAAGTAAGGCTGTGTTGACGATCCACCAATTGGGAACCTCACTTCCAAAGCATCTTCTAAGCTCACATCAGTATCTTGATCTTTTTTTTTCTCTTTGCTTTGAGTGTCACCCTCACCAGTTCACGCATGAAAAGAGAAAAAGGAAAAGTTAACACCAATTTTGAAAAATAGCAAATTGTCTAGAACTAAATCTTTCAAGTCTGAAAATAAATTGGAAATTAGAATTGATGTTGGTTTAGAATCCTTTGTTATTATCAAAATTTGCATAGCAATGACAAGTTTTGGCACACCATTCAAATATCATCAAATGTGCTCTATTTATTCCATAATTAGTTCCATTGCAATCAAAGAGCAACAGAACCATAATCTGTCACTAACTCACAAACCGCAAAGGGGGCACAAGTTATCAAAACTTTCCAAAACCGGTTCCAACATGTCACAAACCAATTTCAAAAACCTCCCTAAACTAGCAAGACATGTTCAGACACTCAATTAATTAACTTTCAACAGGTTTTATTCCTAAGCCTATATATAGGAGCAGTTCACACGCATCAACATCTATCAAACTTCACGCAAGGAATTCACCTCAGATCATACACAAGCAAGCATAATCACACCAGAATCCCTCGACGCAACCAGACCATTCCCCAAACTCAAAACCACAAACAAAACATCCAGAAACCATCCACTAAACCAGTCATCCTATCATCATTAACCTAACAAACAATTCATCAATATACCCAACCAAACCATCAATCAAATACACAAACATTCAAACGGGTACATGAATTGAAAACAGAAAAATCATCAGCACCATAAACCTTACAAAAACTCCCACAAAAACCATATACAGAAACACATATCCACAAGTTCGCGCCACTACAGGGAGCACGAATGCCACAATACAAACACACGTACACACACAAAGAAGAAGGAGACTTATCTGGAGAGGAGACCTTGGGGTTGCAACCACCACTCATCGCCTTCAACCGCCGGCGTCTCTTTTATTTTCCTTTAGCTCTAATCTTGTAAATGTAATCGAACTCATAATGAATTGGGGCTAGGGTTTGCTTGGGGTTAGGGTTTGTGATTGTTTGTTTGATTTAGAGAGGAATCGAGAGAGGTGAGAGAGATCGAAAATGTGAACGGCGAATTGAGAGGCGATCGAGAGCGAGAGAGATTTTGAGAGACGAGAGAGAGAGTGACGATGGGAATGCTCTCTCAGTTCCTTGTTTTTTTTCCTTTCGTTTTTAACCTTTTTTATAATTACAATTAAAAACCTATTTTATAACTAAAATTAAAAAAGCTTTTTATAATTAAAAATTAAGAAATTTTTTTAATTTAATTTAAAACTGTTTCTTTTATATTAATAACTTAAAACCTTTTCTTTTATAATAATAATTAATTTAAAACCTTTTTTTTATATATAAGTAAATCTAAAACCTTTTTTTTTATCATAATAATAATAATAAAAACTTTTTAATAATAATTAATTTAAACCTTTCTTTGTAATAATAATTAATCTAAAATTTTTTATAATAATTAATTTAATTTAGAGCTTTTTTTTTTATTAATTTAAAACTTAAAAAAAAAACCTTTCATGATAATTAATTTTTAGGATAAAATAATTTTATAAGCTTTTAAAAAAAAACAAAGATTTAGAATTCTAGTATAACTTTATTATAATATCTAACTAAAATAAATCTAAAATAAAATTTTTCTTAATAATTCGTCCTCTAATTAGAAATCTCTCGCCGCGCTTAGGTATACGCTTGTGTGTGATTTGGTTTAATCTTAGTTGATGTTATTGTGTTTATCATTTACTTGATTGTTGCTTGTCTTACTTCAAAACCTTTTCAAACTTATAAAAATATCGATCCAACATCGAGCCCATTTTCTACCCATATAAGTCGATTGTCTTTAGGCATCGCATTCAACCTTTTGGTCACTAGACACAAGATTAGCACCACTTTGCTAGCACTCTTGCTAAAACTTATTATAATCGATTGCATTAATATCCAAGGGAAAATCCCATGCATGATAACCATGTTATTGTGCATGGTGCATATCATTTGCATCATAATCGACACCTTAAGATAAGTCAATTAGACAACTTAGGATAGATTACCTAGGTTAGTCCCCCTTCAACTTTGATTTCTTTAATCAAATTTTAGCCCACCTATTTCTCCACACAAGAGAATTAGATGTTAATCATCTCGAAGAAGGGACATACAATTCCATACCCCACAAAATATAAACATTTTCAAAACTGTGGTGGTTTTCTTAATATGATGACTCATCTTCTCTCCTAAACCTTTAAAACACTTTAGTATCCTTAATAAGGAACTACAAGTACTCTGATTCCCTCCTGACAGGATATGTAGGCACAAGATGCGATATCTTGTCGAGCACACTTAGGAATAAAAATAATAAATCACCTACCCTTAAACCCTTAGCAAAACAGATAACAAATAACATAAAATAAAATCAAGAGGTTCTTGTAGAGTACTACAGATATCTAGGATGCTAACACCTTCCCTAGGTATAACCAACCCCCGAACTTAGAATCTTAGTGCATTTGCATTGCATTGTGGGAATTCGGTTTTTCTCCCTTCCCTTGGATAAAATCAAAGACCGGTGGTGATATTAAAAATGCGATCCTAGTTAACAAATAACTATGGTATCCAATTTTCACCGCGACAGAAATGACGACTTCACTGGGGATTTCTCATAAGAGGGTTCCCCCTAACTTGATCATTTTCTTATGTTATCTGTTATATTTGTTGGTTTTGCTGTTTGGAGGGATTCTTGAGTGGTGAGAGTCCTAGACCCGGACTTGAGTGAATTATAGGAGATGATATGGTCAAGGGTACTTTGACGGAGTCGATTCTTGAAAAGTCGAATTGAGAAAATCATCGCTCAGTTTAGGTTCTTTTGAACTTAATATTGTTTGAACGAGTTCATTCGTGAAAACGGTATTAACTTCGACCAAGAACCCTTAAGACTGAGGACCGTAGCACCTTTAAACCCACTTGGCCTTTTAGAATGTAGTGCGGTGACTATGCGGGAGTCTATTTCCAAATAGTTATCACGCGATACTACACTCGGACGAGATCCTCTTGAGAATATTATTGAATACCAAGTGATTTGGGAAGTCGATAATATTAGAAAGATGGGTCATAGACTCTGGGAACTTTTAGAACCCGTTCGGCAGGTACATTTGAAACCATACTACCTTATGGGATGGGTAGACCTTGACTCCGTTCACGCTCCTTTGAACCTAGGACCCTTGTTTGTTTGTTTGCTTATGTGTGCTCTGTGCTTTGTCTTTGTGTTTGCATCCATGCATCCATTAGCATCATATCATAAAGATTCATGGAACTTATTCTTGTTTATAAATATCATAAGGATATCATGGACTCTAAAAAAAAATAATAAAAAAAATAAAACATTGAAGTACCTTTACAAGAGTCATAACCTGGACGATCTAAGGAGATTGGAGACCTTATTAACGGATAAAGAAAGGTTCAAGACCAGATATGGGGAAGCCCTTATTGATAAGGAAATGCTATCTACTCTACTCCAGTCCATCACTGTTTTACACTCCCTGATTACCAGTTGGTGACAATCCTTGAAGAATTTCCCTAGCTGACGGAGTTACTAATTCAATACCAATATTCATTTCTCATCATCGGTTAATATTCAAGCCACGTGACTACAAAAGGAGAACTTCTTTAAAAAGGCTACTCTAGTCCTTAATCAATACCTTGGAGGCTCAATTGGAAGAATAAGTCAAACGAAGACCGTTGGAAGAGTCTCGTTAGATCCATCATTATTAGCTTTTATTTAGCTTTTCCGTTATGACTTTTGGAAAGTGTACCGACGCGTTATTAATAAATCTGTTTTAATATTCCGGATATTGATTATCGAAACCGTTTTTAATGATTTTTTTAAATCGAGCCTCTTGATATTCCATGATGATTATAAATAGTTGAGTTCCATGAATCTTGTTGCATCATACGCATCATTTTCATTTGCATTCCTTTGCATTCCAGGTTCTCATCCGTGTTTCTCTTGCCAGACAAGCCGAATCATCGATACGATACTCCGGCCAATCAAAGAGGAAAGATGGACAATATTGAGCGCGAAAATTGTGAACTCCGCAAGGAAGTGACTGCTTTGAGGGCTAGTGTGGAAAGGCTCTCTACTTTGGTTGAAACTCTGATTGCTACTTGAAGTCAACCTTCTCCTCATATTTCTTAGACTTCGTTTCAGGAGACCGAGACTTCTGAAATCACGCCAGCACCCATTTCTGCGGCTCTCGTTAACATTCCTAACAGCTCTAAGGATCTTAGAGAGGGGTTGCTCAAGAAGAAGGAACAAATTACTGATGCCATTCCGCGAGAAAAGTATAAAGGATCTCGTAGCGAAAGTAAACGACACGTGGATCGGTTTAACCCGATCCCAATGGCCTATTCTGAGTTATATCCTGCTTTAGTACAGAAGAATCTGGTGCAAACAAAGAAACCGCCGGCTATCCCAAAGAAGCTCCCATGGTGGTTTAAGTTTGATCTTTTTTGTCCATTTCATCAAGGGGCACCCGGTCATGACATTGAACACTGTTATGCTTTGAAAGCTGAAGTACAAAAGTTAGTGCAAAGCGGCATTTTGTCTTTTGAGGATTCTGGGCCCAACATCTCAACAAGTCTATTGCCCAAGTATGAAAGCCCTGTGGAAGAATGTCTCGAAGAATACCGTATTTCTGATGTGAATTCAATAAGAGGATCTTTGGTGGATATGCATATCGATTTGTGTAGGCTTACCCACTACGAGCATAACCATGCTTCTTGCAAAATTTGCTCGAGGAATCCCCGTGGATGTTATGTCGTGAAGAGGGATCTCCAAGATATGTTAGATCAGGAACTTCTTCATATCCCTAGAGATAGGACGAGTGTCGTAGTCCCGCGCTTTAATATACCAGGACCAGTGGTGATTAATATTAAATGAGGTACAAAGGCTAATGCGACGTGGTGTCTTGTCTTTTGGAGACTCTAGACCTAATGTGAAAACCATAAGCTCAGACTGAGACTGACTCCTCAAAGCTTTAGTTAATTTACTGCTTTTCGTACGTAATGCTTCTTGTTTGTTAGTGCATTTGTTATTTGCATGTAAGAACTTGTTATTTTGAATAATCGATGCAATAAATAACGTTTGTCTTGAAGAAATCCATTCGTTTCACTCATTTTAAATGCTCTTTCTATTTTATAATGCCAATACTGCCCAATCTCTTGCCTCGGAAAAGAATTGAATGGAGGATAACGAAATCAAACGAAAGATCTCTTGTTGTATGCTTTTGAATAAAACTCTGCTAAGGCATTGTTTCAAAATCCCTAAACACCGGAGGCATAAGGAGATAAACCCTCGTTAACCCCTTTGAACCTTTGAAGTATGAGTTTTCTTCTTCCAAATCAAAAAACCCTCATTCTTAACCTGGGGCAAGGTAATTTTCAAAAAAAAAAAGGAGTAAAATATCACGAAGATTGGGTGGGCATAAACATACTTTGAGCCTTATATCTTTTGTTTCTTTAACCGTGAACCAATCCATAATACAAACCTTAAAAGTCCTAATTGAAGCAAGGTTAATTTCAAAAGCATACTCATTGAGATATCGTTTCCTGACTCCTATGAGTTATGCTCAAATTCATGTTGGCATTATAAAATCGGTAATTCAACCACCAAAATTTTTTAAATAAAAACTTCAAGATAAACATATGTTGCATTAGCAGTTTCAGAATTAACATTTTTCTGCTTGCTAACATTGCTTGACATCATAGAAGCTAGCATACGGGCATCATCGATAAGCTAGATCCTTTGAGATTTGAAACTCTAATGAGTAAATGGCAAATCATTTCAAAAGGATGGCTATACCCAGGGGCACGATACCCGAAGACTTTACTGAGTAGGGGCAAGTTGTTTCCCAGATGTTTCTTTCACAGTCTGACCCCAAGGGGCAAATTTTGAAGACTCAGGATACCGTCAATCTGGGGCTGTTACGTCGAGATTTGGTAAATCTCTCCACAGTCTGAAGAATAAGTCTGAGTACCCAAAACACCGCCATTTTGGGGCAGTTACGTCGAGATTTAATAAATCTCTCCAAATTTGAGGACTCTGGTTTGCATAATACAGTAAATCCGAGCCAGTTACGTCGAGATTCGACGAATCTCTCCAAGAGTTTGAAAACATTGGAACACTTTGGATGCCAAGTTTCCTGTAAAATCCTCTTGGAATGACTTTTTCTCATAAACCATGTGATCTGGGGCACTTTGAGAAGTGGAGATTACTCATCATCCATTCGCAATGATTGTTATTCAAAATGGCGACTACCATGCAGGTTATCAATACAGAGTTACATTGTTCTCACGACATCCTTAATTCATACCTCAAAGAGTTTCTATCCTAAGTAATGTGACGACTCCCCGGTAAGTCTTTACTATAGGTAGTCACGACCACTCTCCGGTGAATCTCTACTCCGAGAAGTGATGGCACTGTTTAACGCCGGATTTCTCCAGCAGGCAGCCCAAGCATCCTCAGTGGATTTTCTTACAACTTCAACCTTCCCCAACGAAGTGAGTGTTTATTTCACTCCTCAGTGGATTTTCTCACTATCTTAATCTTCACTAGTGAAGACGGATGTGTATTTCATCCCCTCGAAGTTTTATCTCCGACATTTTCAGCTACTATTGATTCAAGCTTCCCCGATTGAAGTGGATATTCATTTTATCCAGTTACAACTTTCATTCAGATTACTTCAGCTCGCAGTGGATACTTATTTTATCCCCCATGAAGTCTTTTCGATCATGAGTGTGATTCGTTCCCAGTGAATCTTTCTCATCCCCAACAGAATCACAAGGTTCATCCTGGCAATCCTAAGTGAAGTCATGATGTTCATCCCAAGTGGAGTGTTTTCTTTTCCCTAGAGAAATTTGAAGCTTTGAAGTGGGACATGTTTCTATATATGGCTTTCCATTTCATCCCCAGTGATGCTTCTTATATTGCGAAGATTGGCCGAGTATTCGTATCGAGATGCTTGTTTTCATCTCCATTTTGCTTTTTGTTGTTGTTTTGTCAGCATAAGCATAAGCATAGCATGACATTCTTTCATGTAGATTCATGGCATGTGCGCATTTTTGCATCTCGCATTTTTTGTGTTTGTTTGCTTGTTCTTTCACTTTGGTTGCGCTTATCTCCAAGTGAATGGGTTTCGTCTGCTCCCTCCAAGTAGAGTCGTCAGCCCTAAGCAGAAAAAACACATACTTTCTAAACTCCCCACTGAGTTCGATCCTCGTGGAAGATGGTTGCTTCAGTTTTCTTTTCCATTTTTGGATAAAGATAAACCCCATTGAGTTCAGTCCTCAATGGGTGGAGTCTTTCTTGACCGTTTCTCTTCAGTTATTTCCTGAATTGAACTTTGGTCCCTGACAATCACACTTTCGGATATCTCTGAGACGTTGAACCCAAACTAAGCGTGCATTTATTTTGCACTTTGTCTCCCCAAGAAGAATCTATTTGAAGATCTCTATGGAAGACAGGAAATTATTTCTCCAGCAGTATTATTACAACATTTTACCCAGACAACAAGTGGTAGCTCTTTATTTGAGCCCAGTTTTCTATCTGGATGACAAATGGTAATCTCCCCAAGACAGTTCGTCTATCCTCGGTAAAGTTATCAAGGTTATCAACTATTCTCCATCAGATGTTATCTCACCGGAAATCCGTCAGAGAAATTCATTGAAGACTTTACAAGTGTTCTCTTTATTTGAGAATTCCTATTGCAAGAATTTTATTACTTCAACGAATTTTCGACTACAACAATATTACTTCACAGTGGTATTCTCCCCAGTGAGTCCACAATTCAATTTGCTTCTATCAAATGGCACCTCTTCGAGAAGTTTGGTGAAGATTCAAATGATCTTACTCTTTATTTAAGAAGACATATTTTACAAGTCAGCCGGCCCACATCTCTTTTGAAGATCCCCGGTGAAGCTTCCAGGATCTCGGCAGTAGATTCCCTGGTTTATTTCAAATTGCGACCAACAGTCGTTTCCTCCCAGGATCTCGACAGTAGATTCCCTGGTTTATTTCAAATTGCGACAAACAGTCGTTTCCTCCCAGGATCTCGACAGTAGATTCCCTGGTTTATTTTAAATTTTGACAAACAGTCGTCTCTTTCCAGGATCTCGGCAGTAGATTCCCTGGTTTACATTAAACTTCGACAAACAGTCGTTTATTTTCCTGGTTATTCTCGGCAGTAGATTTCTAGAAGACCTCGGCAGAAGGTATTTCATTTTTATTTTCTCTGGTTATTCTCGGCAGTAGATTTCCAGAAGACCTCGGCAGAAGGTATTTCATATTTATTTTCTCTGGTTATTCTCGGCAGTAGATTTCCAGAAGACCTCGGTAGTAGGTATTTCATTTTAAATTCTCTGGTTATTCTCGACAATAGATCTCCAGCAGACTTCGAAAAACAGTCGTTTATTTCTAGGATCTCGGCAGTAGACTCCCTAGTTAATTTTAAAATTTGACAGACATTCATTTCTTTTCTCAGCAGATTCCTCAGTATTTTGACAGTGGACATTTTCAATAAAACCTTGGCAGAAAGTATTCTCAAGTCTCAACAATGGGCTCCTCCAGTTAACATCTCTTGAAGATTCCTCCGGCTAACCACGACAACAAGGATCCTCAAGTATATTTTATTAGAATATTTCTTCACAAGTTCATCACCATATGTTTAAGTTATCTTGTGATTGTCAGTTGGTAGTCTCTTTCCCCAGTGGAGTTAGATCTTTCCCCGTAGAGTCTTGTTTTGCTAGTCGTCCTCGTTGGGTCCTTCTTTCTTTGTGTTTCAACATCAATTATCCCCTGTGACATTATTCCTCACAGGATCTCTGTCTTGCATATCATATCATTTCATAGCATATGCATTTGGTGGCATCTTAGGGCCAAAAATTGTGCATGTCTGTATTTAAGTCCCTCCTATCTCGTCGAGACGAAGATGTCAATCTCCATATCTCCGGATAGAAGAAACTTAAATAGGGGCATCTGTCGAACCCTAATTTTTGACCCTAAGATCCCCTCCTTGTTTCTTTGCATATTAGGCCATCATTCGTGCATAACTAACCACTTTATCTAGATTTTGCTTGTTTGTTTCATTTATGAGTACAGGTGCTGCTGCAGAAGGCTCAAGGTCTTGAAGGTTATGTTGTGTGTGTGTGTGTGTGTGTGTGTTTGTGGTGATTCCCTGGTCCTTGCAAGATGTGTGTGGATTCCTGTGAGACTATGCCCTTTTCCCTTTCTGGTTCCTAAGCCACCACCAAGCCTCTCTCCCATTCGTCTCCTCAGTTTTTCTCCCCACAGAATACTATGTCCTTATATCCTCCGTCAGCCCTCAAGATTTAAGAATTATGTTTGCTCAATGATGTTATGTACTTAAGTAACGAAGGTTAAATTTGGAAGGAACTAGAAGAGGTGGAACTCCAAAATGCAAATTCAAGTCCTTAGATTGGTTTAAGTTTACAAGATCAAGACATTTCAAGTTTCAAAATTCATGCTCACGTCCAAATTCTTTCACAAGTTGGATGATTATTTAAGTCAAAACTTATTCAAGGAGATTCCATGCCAATTAACAAATTTAACACAAAATTCAAGTGCAAATTTTCTCAAGGAGCACTAATCGAATTCATGAATCCGTTATAAAAAAGTTCAAACTCATGTCGAATACAAGTTATTGATGATGGTTACAAGAAGATTCACGTTGTCAAAATATTTAAGTATCCAAATTTTGTCAAACTTCATTCAAATTGGAATTTATTCAAGTTACCATATTCTCAAATTCAAATTTTTTAGTGCAAATACGTAAGAGGTGATTCAAGTATCATCAAGGGAAATTTATAAGGAGATTTGAATCAAGTTTAATTCGAGGTTACAAGTTTAAACTTCCAAACCAATGTTATCCATCCAAGAGTGACTCTTTGTCAAATAAAGTGAGTTTTATCCAAGTCTATTTAAGGTTTACAAGTTGGATACACAAATTCATGTCGCTATGTCCTGATTCCACACGTTACAAAAGCTCCTAAATTCTAAATGCACAAGTTGCCAAAGGATTGTTGCAAGCCTTGGATGATGTTAAAGTTGACATAATAACACCAAGTAATGTTTCACGGGTGGGCCCCTTTTCCTCTCTATGCTTTTCATAGCCAAACATCCTGAACAGGAAAGAAAACCGCAAGTCATGAGCAGTGGTGTCTATCTACTACCAAATTAAATATACAAGAACTTTGGCTAATGGTATCCAAGATTATTAAATTCAATTCCAAGAACTCCATTTCATTTCATGATGACAAGAGATTACAAGGCACAAATAACATGCTTTCATTGAGCCGCTTGGTGCTTGCTTGTGGTTCTCCATGTTACAATAGAAATCCTGCTGATGAAAAATACACAGCATAAAGTTCACACTACCTGAAAATTACAAGTTCAAATCAAATTCCAAGAATGCAAAGTACACAAAGAGCCTCAACATTCTTCCATGTTTCAAAATTTAAATACAAGGAAATTCATTTTGTTGTCACAAGTCAATCCTTATTATATCTGATTGTAAGGGGATGCGGGCTACCAGTAAGCAGTGCAGGCACAACATTAAGTTTAACAATCTAAAGAAACTCCTCCTGTCTAAATAACCTAGCCCATCAACACATTCTTCCCCCCCCCCCAAGTTCTTAAGGGATGCTGCTACACAAACTAAAGGCCCAACCCGCATATGAAATCAAGACTTGTGACATAATAGAACTTCAAGCAAGCCTCAGTCCAACCACAAATAATGCACCTAAAATAAAGAATTGAATAAGCTGCAAATTAGCTTCAATATACAACAAATGGACACAAGGAAATCCAACAACACATATCCAATATTATCAAGAACTATTCAAGGTGATAAGAATGGCAGTGGTAAACATTGAAAAAAAGCATCGAGTCAATCTCCAAATACAAAAATAGTCCAGAAAAGCATGACCAAACTCCTGGTTTCAACTATGCAGTTATAAAAATTACAACAACGCATATACAAGGTGCAAAATAAGAGAGCCACACTAAACCATTATCACAGACCAATGAAGTTTCCTAAGTTTTATACCTTATGGATTTCTCCTAAGCCTTCTTGTATGCTATCATTCAAGACCCCCCAATCGTGAGAAAAATCCAACCTTCCGTTTTCACCTACACAATTATGCACAGACAGGGGATCAGAAAACCGAAAAAAGGCCTTTGGTAACAGAAGAATCAAGTAGAAATCAGAGACATACCAAATGAGTCAAGGCAAGCGAAACCCAAGAGCCTCTTATTGAGGCACGTTTCCCCATCAATCTATTACCAATGGAGAACTTCGTTTAAGTTGGCCACAGTCGCACAACATGTTTTGTTTGGTTGAGACAGGAGAATAGTGAAACACAAGTTTGAAAGCCTGCCATTTATGTCACTAAAGTTATTTCCCATACTGAGAGAAGAAGGATTGACAAACTAAGTACCTTTGAGAACCAAAAGATTACCGTTTGGAGTTATACAAAGTAAGGCTCTGTTGACGATACACCAATTGGGAACCTCACTTCCAAAGCATCTTCTAAGATCACATCAGTATCTTGATCTTTTTTTTTCTCTTTGCTTTGAGTGTCACCCTTACCAGTTCACGCATGAAAAGAGAAAAAGGAAAAGTTAACACCAATTTTGAAAAATAGAAAATTGTCTAGAACTAAATCTTTCAAGTCTGAAAATAAATTGGAAATTAGAATTGATGTTGGTTCAGAATTCTTTGTCATCATCAAAATTTGCATAGCAATGACAAGTTTTGGCACACCATTCAAATATCATCAAATGTGCTCTATTTCTTCCATAATTAGTTCCATTGCAATCAAAGAGCAACAGAACCATAATCTGTCATTAACCCACAAACCGCAAAGGGGGCACAAGTTATTAAAACTTTCCAAAACCGGTTCCAACATGTCACAAACCAATTTCAAAAACCTCCATAAACTAGCAAGACATGTTCAGACACTCAATTAATTAACTTTCAACAGGTTTTATTCCTAAGCCTATATATAGGAGCAGTTCACACGCATCAATATCTATCAAACTTCACGCAAGGAATTCACCTCAGAACATACACCAGCAAGCATAATCACACCAGAATCCCTCAACGCAACCAGACCATTCCCCAAACTCAAAACCACAAACAAAACATCCAGAAACCATCTACTAAACCAGTCATCTTATCATCATTAACCTAACAAACAATTCATCAATATACCCAACCAAACCATCAATCAAATACACAAACATTCAAACGGGTACACGAATTGAAAACAGAAAAATCATCAGCACCGTAAACCTTACATAAACTCCCACAAAAACCATATACAGAAACACATATCCACAAGTTCGCGCCACTACAGGGAACACGAATGCCACAATACAAACACACGTACACACACAAAGAAGAAGGAGACTTATCTGGAGAGGAGACCTTGGGGTTGCAACCACCACTCATCGTCTTCAACCCCCGACGTCTCTTTTATTTTCCTTTCGCTCTAATCTTGTAAATGTAATCGAACTCATAATGAATTGGGGCTAGGGTTTGCTGGGGGTTAGGGTTTGTGATTGTTTGTTTGATTTAGAGAGGAATCGAGAGAGGTGAGAGAGATCGAAAATGTGAACGGCGAATTGAGAGGCGATCGAGAGCGAGAGAGATTTTGAGAGACGAGAGAGAGAGAGTGACGATGGGAATGCTCTCTCAGTTCCTTGTTTTTTTTCCTTTGGTTTTTGACCTTTTTTATAATTACAATTAAAAACCTTTTTTATAATTACAATTAAAAACCTTTTTTATAATTAAAATTAAAAAACCTTTTTATAATTAAAAATTAAGAAATTTTTTTAATTTAATTTAAAACTGATTCTTTTATATTAATAACTTAAAACCTTTTCTTTTATAAAAATAATTAATTTAAAACCTTTTTTTTTTATATATAAGTAAATCTAAAACCTTTTTTTTATCATAATAATAATAATAATAACTTTTTAATAATAATTAATTTAAACCTTTCTTTGTAATAATAATTAATCTAAAATTTTTTATAATAATTAATTTAATTTAGATCTTTTTTTTATTAATTTAAAACTTAAAAAAAACCTTTCATGATAATTAATTTTTAGGATAAAATAATTTTATAAGCTTTTAAAAAAAAACAAAGATTTAGAATTCTAGTATAACTTTATTATAATCTCTAACTAAAATAAATCTAAAATAAATTTTTTCTTAATAATTTGTCCTCTAATTAGAAATCTCTCGCCGCGCTTAGGTATACGCTTGTGTGTGATTTGGTTTAATCTTAGTTGATGTTATTGTGTTTATCATTTACTTGATTATTGCTTGTCTTACTTCAAAACCTTTTCAAACTTATAAAAATCTCGATCCAACGTCGAGCCCATTTTCTACCCATATAAGTAGATTGCCTTTAGGCATCGCATTCAACCTTTTGGTCACTAGACACAAGATTAGCACCACTTTGCTAGCACGCTCGCTAAAACTTATTATAATCGATTGCATTAATATCCAAGGGAAAATCCCATGCATGATAACCATGTTATTGTGCATGGTTCATATCATTTGCATCATAATCGACACCTTAAGATAAGTCAATTAGACAACTTAGGATAAATTACCTAGGTTAGTCCCCCTTCAACTTTGATTTCTTTAATCAAATTTTAGCCCACCTATTTCTCCACACAAGAGAATTAGATGTTAATCATCTCGAAGAAGGGACATACAATCCCATACCCCACAAAATATAAACATTTTCAAAACTGTGGTGGTTTTCTTAAGATGATGACTCATCTTCTCTCCTAAACCTTTAAAACACTTTAGTATCCTTAATAAGGAACTACAAGTGCTCTGATTCCCTCCTGACAGGATATGTAGGCACAAGATGCGATATCTTGTCAAGCACACTTAGGAATAAAAATAATAAATCACCTACCCTTAAACCCTTAGCAAAACAGATAACAAATAACATAAAATAAAATCAAGAGGTTCCTGTAGAGTACTACAGATATCTAGGATGCTAACACCTTCCCTAGGTATAACCAACCCCCGAACATAGAATCTTAGTGCATTTGCATTGCATTGTGGGAATTCGGTTTTTCTCCCTTCCCTTGGATAAAATCAAAGACCGGTGGTGACATTAAAAATGCGATCCTAGTTAATAAATAACTATGGTATCTAATTTTCACCGCGACAGTCCGTGCGCACCACGATTGTGTGGGCTAGAAAGTAGTGTCTCAACCTCCTCGCATCGTTGATAAGGGCCAGAGCCACTTTCTCTATCTGTTGGTATCTTAGTTCCGGTCCTTGCAGCACTTTTCTCATGAAGTATATGGGTTTCTGCCCGTCGGGCATTTCACGAATGAGGGTGACGCTGACGCCCTCGGTCGCGACGGCGAGATAGAGCTATATGGTTTCCCTATTATCTTGCCGTGAGAGGACAGATGATTCTGACAGTGCTTGTTTCATGTGGAGGAGGGCTTTGTCACATTCCTTCGTCCATTTAAAATGCCGCCTCCTTACGGAGGAGTTTAAAAAAGGGGAGTGCGTGTCGGGCAGATTTTGCCACGACACGCGACAGCGAAGCGAGCATCCCGTTTAGGGATTAGATGGACTTCTTTGAGTTTGGCGTAGGGAACTCGGAGAATGCTCGGCACTTGTCGGGTTAGCTTCTATTCCTCGTTCTGTTAGGTAGAAGTCGAGAAACTTGCCTGCTCGTACTTCGAACGTGCACTTATCTGGGTTGAAGCGCATCATGTACTTCCTGGCCTGCTCGAAGACCTTCCTCAAATGGATTGTGTGATCGTATTCCTCGTGGGATTTCACTATCATGTCTTCCATGTAGAAATCGATCATATCCACTATTTCTCCTCAGAAGACCTTGTTCATCATTCTTTGGTAGGCAGCGCCAGCGTTTTTCAGGCCGAAGGGCATTACGTTGTAGTAATAGTTGCCCGATTCGGTCATGAAAATTATGTACCTTTTGTGGCTTTTTGCCATGGGTATTTGGTTATAGCCCGAATATGCGTTCATGAACGATAACAATTTAAAACCAACATAATTATCAACTAATTTTTCTATGTTGGGGAGGGGATATGTGTCTTTAGGGCAGGCCCTATTAAGATCGGTATAGTCAACACACATGCGCCATTTTCCATTTAAATTTTTAACGAGTACAACATTGGACAGCCAAGTAGTGTATTTGGCCTCCGAAATAAAGTTTGCCTCTAGGAGGTCTTTTACAGCCTGTTCGGCAGCCTCTGTTTTCTCCGGAATCTACTTTTGCCTACTTTGAGCTACTGCCCTAGCGGCGGGGTCGATGGTGAGTTGGTGGCAGACAACATCAGGATCTAGCCTGGGCATCTCCGCGGCGCTCCACGCGAACAGATCTGCGTTCTCCCATAGGCAGGCTTTTAGTTATTTCCTCGCTAAGCAGGGAGTTCGATCCCGATCTTCACTCCTCGTTGGGGGTCGTTACCGAGCAGGACAAGTTCGAACTCGCCATCCGAAATTGGGCGCATCGGATGGAAGGTTTCAACGCTACTGGTAGATGAGGAAGGGCTGCACGAACATGGTTGAATATCCTTCCCATTCCCTTTCTGATTCTCTGGTCATCCTTGGAGAAGCGGATGCCAAGGTCGATGGAGTCAACGCGGGGCAGCGGCTTTGCCTCTTCGGAGCTGCAGGGCAGAGCAGGCTTACTGGTAGTCTTTGGCTTGGCAACGATAGTGTTCAGCCCTTTGAAGGCTGCCTCAAAACATCTCCTCGCTGCTTCGATGTCTCCGTGCAGAGTGGCAACGAGACCCTTTGAAGTGTAGTACTTCAACTTTAAGTGCACAGTTGAGGGCATGGCTACCAATTCGTCCAGAGTTGGCCACCCAAAGATGCATTGGTAGAGGGACGGGCAGTCAATGACCAGGAACTGGTCTTTGATGGACCTGGCTATTTCTGCAAACCCGAAAGTCATGATCAGCTCCATGTACCCCCAAGGTTTTGTGACCGACTGTCATACCCCAAATTTTGACCACAAGATTTCCCATCATTGTGAGGATCATCACCACAATATGGATGTATCTTCATGCCTCGTCAATCTCCGCAAGGATTGTTGAACATTCACTACAATCAAGAATTAGGGTTTTAGGCCTTCCCAGAGCACTTAGACAAAGGATTAATCAAGAAATAACATGATCTTCAACTTGTCTAACCTCTCAAACACTCATAAATGATCAACATGTCTCCCATATCAAGAATCAAGCACAAGATTGCAACATTCCAAGTGGATCGAGCCTCAAGATCGCCAGTGTCACCAAATTAGGGTTTTTGTCAACCAAGGCCTCCAGATGAAAATTTTCATATGGGCATGAGTTAATACCTCAAAACATGAGTCAAGAAGCTCAAAAGGACCTCATGGACCCAATCATAGAGTCAAAATAGTCTCAGGGGATGCATTCATCAAAAATCAGAAATTAGGGGTTTCTTGACCTAATTCACCCCTAAGTTGACTTTTGAGGTAAGACATGAACCAAGACCTCAAGACATGATTTGAGGGCCTGAAATACACCACATTGATCCATTTACAACAATGGATTGATCCAAGAAGCTTGATTCACAAGTTTCAATTTCATCTGGACCACAATTAGGGTTTTGAAGAAAAAGTCAACTGTACCTTTGACTTTGGACCAAAACATGTTCCCAAACCTTGGGACATGCTTCAAGACACCGTAAAACACCTATGGAATCCATCCATTAGGTTTGAATTAGGTCAAGAACTTGATTACAAAGAGGATCACACAGTTTGAAGTTCATTTGACAAAAAGTCAACTGTGCCCAAAATCAAGTTTGACTTTTAAAAAAATTTCACAAATGTGGTTCCCCTAAGTAAAAAACAATGTTAATGTATGGTTTTGATCATCATCCATCAAGAAAAATCAAGAAAAGCGAGGTTACTTGCAAAAGGGTCAACCATAAGAAACTTAAATTTTTCTAAGTTATGAACAAAATGGATTTGGTACCAACTTTGCAAGGCCATAACTCCCAAACCCTAAGGCATTTTTCTTCCATCCAAAGATCAAATGAAATTTCATATGACATACTTCAAAAGTGCCAACTACAAAAGATTCCAAATCCTCCTATATTTTGAGTTATGGATTGATCAAAATCACAAAAACATGAAAATGGCCACTTTTCCCAACACTTAGTGAACTTTTGGGACATAATCTGTCTTGGATTTTCACCAACTTTGAGACCATTTTTCACCATGATCCAATTTTATTCAAGACCATTGTTGGACATCAAAGTTAAAGTAGGATATACAAGCTTTCCAAAGAGTATCAGAACATCATCAAACTCCATTTGAGCAAGGAGATATGAAGTGTCCAACATGCCTTGCTGCAAACTGTCTACAAGGCAGTTTTGGACATTTCTTGCTAGCCACGATTCTTTTTGTTAAGATTAATGATCAAAACCACTCACATTTAGTGTATAACAGATGAATCACCACAAACCTGCAAGGTTGGACCAAGGAGTCAAGGAAATCTCAAATGGCATGATGGGTTTTGTCACCTTGTGCCTTGAATTCAAAATGGCATTTATGTGCAATAGTGCACATTCAACAAAAGGACTCTTTTCAGTCAAGATGCTCCTATAAACAATAATAAAAGCATCTGAGGAATGTGGATTGAGTCAAAAGATAAGCTAGCCATGTGGAGGGCTATGGTACCTTGTGTGAGGGGCAATGATACATCTTGCCAAAACTTTTGAATTCAAGCCAATCTTCAAGGCAGCACAATTCCTCCAAGACAACCCTTCTCTACTATAAATAGAGGTCACATTGCTTCATTCAGATCACACCAAAATAACCATAATGCTTGTTTTCTCACAAATCCTCTTTCTTGCCTAATTCTAAGTCCTTAAGGAGTGAAAGTTTGGTATTCTCAAATCAGAGCAATTATGTCCAAACCAAGCATTCAAACACTTCACATACACTATGTGGAAATGATCTAAACACTTACATTCCATCTGTAAATCAGGATCACTAAGTCATACATCATTTGCTCAAAATACACAATAAGTTGCAGTTGGATTCGAGCTACTAAATTTAGGAGGTTTCAATCCATTCTAATCATTGTAACACAATCCTTGAGGCCTAAGGAAGCTATCCAGATCATTGTTTCACTTCTGTAACACCTCTACCACATAATTCAATTTCTTCTTGCAGAGGTATGCCTTTAACTTTCAAACTCTATAATGCATGCATCATAAACATGTTTTCAAGTTACCAATATGTTTTTGGATGTTCATAGATTAATAACCCTCAATCAATTGCTATTTATCTTGCGTGTATAAGATTTTATGTAGTTTTTACATTTTTTAGGGTTCATCTGGTTATAGTATGATATCTCTTGATACACTTAAAATAAATAAAATTGAAAAGAACCATTCAATTCCTTGTTAAAAAACGAACGAGTTTCATTTTTACATCTTCCAAAATGGTTGAGAAACGAAGGAGATAGAGTTGCTTTTGCAACTCTGATGATGGTCCAAGGAAGAAGATGGCCATGGTGCCATTTTCAGGTTTTCAAAACCAAACTTACTATATATTATTTCATTGGCACTATATATTTGAATTGGCATTGCGTCCCAGTGGTTGATCAGCTGGTTTTGTGTGTGTAGCGAACGAAAGGTCTGGGGTTCGAATCCCCCTCGCCCCAGACCTTTTGATTTTATTTTTTAAAACTATTTTTAAAAGAATTTTTCACATATTACTCACTCCCTTCCATTCTCTATCACCACACGCACCTAGCTCAGTTGGTATATTTTGAACCCTCCACCCCAAGGGCGTGGGTTCAAACCTTGGGAGGGCCATCACTCTTTTTTACCACTTAATTTCTTCACATTTTTTCACAATTTCTTAAATGATTTCAAAAATTAATTTCTCTTTCATTTTTAATGTTTTTGAATTAATTCTTTTTTTCAAAAATCACAAAAATACTAAAATATTTTGTTCTACAAAAATTTCACAAAAATATTATTTATTTTATATATTTGATATTTTTGTAAAGAATTTATTTTTATTTGTTTTTTTAAGCATTTAAAAACATTTATTTTCTCTTGATTTTTCACATTCAAATGATTTTCAAATCATTCTATGGATAAAACATGATTTTCCAAACATTAATCCAAGATCACAACTTGTTTTTCATACATGTTTGACAATTTTGACCATTTTAATTCATTTTTATTCAAATTAAAATGCATTTTAAAATCAAATTAGGGTTTTAATTATTTTCACCCTCTCAAACATTTTTCAAAACACTCTTGGGCCTCTTGATAGAGTGTAAGTCACATCCCTTTGTAAATAAACGTTTTTGGGCCTCAGTCATTGTATAAGCCCCGATACGATTTCGGCACGATCGCCGTTTTCAAAACAAAATTCATCTAGACCTCCCCTTGAGTTGTAAGACCCATCTTTCTCCTTTTCAAACACTTTTGGGCCTTTAATAGAGTGTAAGACCCAACCCCCTTTGTACATAAATAATTTGCGCCTCAGTTATTGTATAAGTCCCCATACAATTTTCAAAATAACGGTGTGATCACTGTTTTTCATCTGGGCCTCTCTTTGAGTATAAGCCCCAAACTTCCTTTTAAAACAACTTTCTTTTTTATTTAGATTCAAATTCAAAGTTTTATCAAAACTTTCTTCAATTTCTTGAATAACTAACCATGCAGTTGTAGTTACTATGCTTGGGCTTGCACAATTGTAAGTTCCACTATCTTTTCAATATATACTTGTTTATATATTTCATCTGTATATGTATATGCTTGTATATACTTGCTTAGAGTTTCCCCCCAGCAATTAGGTCTAGGTCTAGATCAAACCAGTGGTTACTCTTTCAATACAGTCAAAACTAGTTCCCCATAGGAAATTCCAGATACAGTCTTGCCTCCTCTTGGGCTTATACAATATGGAACAGAGAAAGACATTATTCCCGGTGAAACTTTTCTCAAGATTGTCCTAACTTAGAAATATATGTGTACAAGAAATTCATTTCCCAAAAGAGGACTAATTCCCGGTGAAACCTCTTTTGAATTTCTTCAAACCTTAGATTTGTTCTGCAAAGAAAGGATTTATTCCCGGTGAAACCTTTCTGGAACTTTTCTTAGGTTTGGACCCACAGGCTTCCTAAAAGCATCCCCAGCCTCTTCTTGGGCTTTGTACAAGGACCCACGGGCTTCTTAGAAGTTCTCAGCCTCCTCTTGGGCTTAGTACAAGGATCCGAAGACCTCCTACAGGTATAGGATAGAACTTAGTCATCTCTACTAGTTCAATCCTCCAGAGAGTTAGAATTCCAAAAAATCTAGCCATTCTAGGGTTGATTCTCATCCCTTAAAACCACAGCTTCCTCTTGGGCATCATACAAAGATCATTCTCCAGTTAAGAGTCAACCTCTTCATACCAGTAGACTTGGAAATTCTCATCTCCTCTTGGATCTCAAAGAAACCCTCAGGTTTCCTAAGAAAACAGGAAAAACCCTTATCATTCCATCAATCTCCAGCAGAGTTTGAAACCTCCATAGGTTTTCATACTCAGAGTTTAAACCTTTACTATCAATAAAACCTTAACAGGATCAGAGCCTCAGGGCAACTGATATTTCAACTCTTCTTCAATCCTCAGCAAGAGTTGATTCCCCAATTTGGACATGTCTCTGGATCTCAATAATCCTTAGCAGAAGCCAACATCCTCTTAGGCTTCATATAAGAATTTTCCCCAGTCAACCTCCTCTTAGGCTTTGTATAATGATTTTTCCTCAGCAGATTTAGCCTCAATCTTTGGCTTTGTTCAAGACAGATAAAACCTCTCCCCAGTAGAGTAAATTTCTTTCAGCTTCAATCTTGGGCTTTGTACAAGATAGATAAAACCTCTCCCCGGTGTAGTCAATTTCTTTTAGCCTCAATCTCGGGCTTTATACAAGACAGACAAAATACTCCCCAAAAGAGTCAATCTCTTTTTATCCTCAATCTTGGGCTTTGTGCAAGACAGCTATAAAACTCCCCTAATAGAGTCAATCTTTCAGCTTCAATCTCGGGCTTTAAACAAGACAAAAAACAACCTTTTAGCTTCAACCTTGGGCTTTGATCAAGGCACACAAAAATCAACATCCCCTTAGAGGAAATCAAGAGTTCTCTCTGTAGGAAGACATTTCTCTGTATATCACATATCAAGACAAATAATCAAACAAACCCTAATTCCAAATAACTGCTGTAAGTGGCACACTTGTTGATTCAAAAATCCAAGCTGTGGTCCCTTTTTATCCTGGTAAATCTCTTCTTTCATCTAATTGTTGTAAGTGGCAAGCCTCTGAATTCTTTACATCCAAGCCAATGTCCCTCTCTTAGCATGGAAGATTCCTAAGGAAATATGGCATTGCTCTACACTGAGTTAAAGTTTCCTCCTTCAGGACATATCCCTTATAAAGGAAATTATGGCATTACTGGATTCCATACATTCCAGTTTAAAGTAATTCCCCTTTATACCCAATCCCTAAAAAAAAACTATGATAAACAGGTGAGATACCTCCCTTTAGAGATGATAAATTCCCTCTCAGTAAAACCTTTAGCTTCAATCTTGGGCTTTGAACAAGACACAAATACTCATCTAGCTTCAATCTTGGGCTTTGAACAAGACACCAAACATTTTCCTCCCATAGAATAGGAGGAACTACAATTGCTCTGATTTCCCTGTTATCTTTATGGGAATGCGTAAGCATAAGATTGCGAAATCTTAGTGAACACACCAACCAAAAACTTTAGGTCCAGTACCTTACCAAAAATAGCAAAAAAACCCAAAAACAACAAAAACACTCTCTCAACACTCCCAAAGGAGAAACTTTCCCAACCCATAACAGATAAACACCATAAAGTATTTAAACATGTGTTCGCTGGCGCGAACAACTGCTGGCCTTCCGTCGCAGGTTTACTCGCGGGATCGGCCACACAAATCCCAGAACAAGTGGTTGAAAACGTATGCTTATGTGATATGATAGTTTCTTGCCTTTTTGGAAAAGTTGTAAGATTTTAATGATCAACCAGGTTTGGAACAAAGCAAAATTAAAGGAAAAGGAAAACAAACAGACAGCAAAAGAAACAATAACTTAAACTTCGAAGATAAATTACATTAAGAAAAAGTGGACGCAATTATACATTTTCACGGGATTGAACTCGTTTCTCTCTAAGCTTGGTACTTTGAGTGTTTTCCCTTTACAATGTTACAAAATGTGACCCTTTAAAAATGGAAAATACAATGCTTTATATAGGCCTAAAGAATAACTGTTCATCTGCCCAGATCTCCTTTGGTGCTGACACGTGGCACCCCACTTTCTTTTCAACTTCCCATATTCTTGGAACTTTCAAACTTTTCCCGCCCAAGTACTTCTCCTTGAATTTGGGGCTTGCCCTTTCGCTTGGCTTTCCTCCGACACCATGGCTTGTCACCTTCTCTCCGACGCACCTTCCTGGTCTGTGTCGGATCGACGCTATGAAAATCCCTTGTCGTCGACTTACTGTTGGATTTCCTTTTAGCCTTCTACGCTTGGTTGAAATCTCCTGTCAACAAATTGCCCCCCCCCAAAAGGCCAGTTTCGACTAAGTATTACGTCGATTGAGAAATCTGGCTTTTTGGTTTCTTGTGAGATTTCGACAGCTTTTCCTTTGACACAATCACCAACTTTTTGTCTTCTCCTGAGACACGTGTCAAACGCCGTCTGACATGATGATGGCAATCTCATACCACGATTTCCAAGAAAAATGCCATGATGGCTAGTCTCGTCTGAGTTAAGGGCCTCGAAACCAACTCCCACTTACTTTCAGAAGTTGAAAAGTTTTGGTGATCTTTCACCTTTTGCATGCGTCTTATAAATAGTATCCCCAAAAACCGTTTCAACATTTCTCCATCACTTCTTCAAACTTGTTCTTTGTTTCTTAAATCAAACCTTTTCCTTTTTCTTTCAAAAACGCTCTTTGTCTCAGAACATTTTCTTTCTTTCCAATGGCTTCATCAACCACTGCTACCACTTCTATTCCTCAAACCACTGGAAACAACCCAGTCGCGTTTGTGCTTTCTGAAGCAAAAACGCTCTGTCCACTTCCTCAAACGTCATCCGCTGATGAGACGGTGGTAGACAACTGGTGCCGCCAGCTGGTTATCCCCTTCGCGGTGGAGAACAAGCTTCATGCTTTCCATGGCCCTTTCCAGACAAAAAACCTAATCCACAAGAACTCCAACAGTTCTTTCCCTGCTTTGAACAAACAATTCCACCGGCTTTCGAGAAAGGTGACACTTTAGATCTCAAATTTATGGCGCCTAAATCTCGAGTCTTCAAATCCATGCCTACTCCAGGAAACAAATATTATATTGCCTGGCTTGACAAAGTCGAGGGTCAACGTAAAAGGCAATGGAAGGAATATGGCATTTTCGATGTAACGCCCCGGTTTTTATTAGATTTATTTAATCAAGTCGATTTAATTATTTTTGTTTTTATATTATTTTATTCATGGTTTTTATTTGGTAAATATCTTATGTTTATCGTTATTATGTTTTATCGCGTTTTGGGAACGTTTGCGAGGAATTGAGTGTAGGGGTATTTTGGTCATTTTGCTTAGTTAGATATTATTGTTTTTCTTAAAATAGAAACATAGAGATTAGAATGAGAGAAAAGAAGTTTAAGAGAAAAAGAGAGTGAGAAGAAGAAAAAGAGGAAAACTTGGAGTGTAAGAAATCGATTCAACCGACACTTCAAAGCACAATTAATCGGGTAAGGGTGCGAAACTCGGTTATTATATGATTGTGTATGAATATGTATGTGTGTGTTTGAATGTTTACTTGTTTCTCATATTTTTTCAATTCTAGGTTGAAATGAGCAAAATGAATAGAAATTGATGTTTTCACGGTCGGAAATCGATATGAATCACGTAGTATGATCGTATTATATGTACGAACATTGTTGATACTTGTTTTGATTGATTGAAAACATTTTGGTTGGAGAAAGTTGGATTTTGGGGTTTTAGAACCATGTAACCCGCAGCAGAAAATTCTGGTTCTGGTGCGATTCGCCAGGAAAATTGGGGATTCGCCAGGCGAATTAGGTCTCGCCACTAGTTCGCCAGGCGAAGTGCTGGCGAAGGGGGATTCGCCAGGCGAAATCATAAGTCGCCAGGCGAAAACAGGGAGACAGAAATGGGTTAGCTACTGGAACTCTTGGGGTTTTTCCAAAATTGTGGTTCGCCACTAGTTCGCCAGGCGAAGTGCTGGTGAAGGGGGAACCGCCAGGCGAAATCCTAAGTCGCCAGGCGAATCTGGCTGTTTCTAAATAATTTGAAAATTCATAATTTTTGATCTGTAACTCGGATCGAGATGTTCTTAGTACTGTTGAAAAGCTAATGAGATGTTCTTTCTTATAAAATGGGTTTGAGATTAGTGGCCGATTTAATTGTGTCAGAATTTGGAAATGTGTCATTTTGTCGACTTTTATCGTCGTAATTGTGTGCGATTGATGTGTTATCATGCGATATGATTTTGATATATAACGTATAGCTTATGTGTTGTTATATGATGTGAATGCATGTGATGAAATGTTGTGATGATGGTTTGTGGCCTTATGGCAAATAAATGCATTGGTTTGGGTTTGATTGCAATGCATGATTTTGGATGTTGAGATGGTTCACATGGTTATATATGTATATGCATTTAATTGTCATGAGTCATTATTATGCCATGCATCATGATATGCATCTTGTGATGTCGTGTGCCTTTGTGGGGTGTGATCGACGAAACGATTCCAAAGGGAATCTGCTGTAACGGTCGTGAGCCTTATACAAAGAGGACCTGAAGCGATGTTATAGACGACCGTGAGCCTTATACAAAGAGGACCTAAAGCGATCGGATCGTGAGCCTTATACAAATAGGACCTAAAGCGATCCATAAACGTCGTGAGCCTTATACCAAGAGGACCTAAAGCAAAGGGGAACATCGTTTGCCCGACGGAGAGTTACACTAAGTAACAAGCGATGATTCCAATAATTCCTGAGTGAATTAATGATGATGAGAATGATGGATGAAATGGTACCGCATGCATAGAGTCGTTGTGTCGGTCTCTGTGCATTTGCATAAGTCATGAATGGATTAATTATGTGTGGGAAATTATGGATGAGATTGATGAGTTGATATATATATATATATATTGGTGATAAATGTATTGAGCATGATTGATATGCCTTTGTGATGGATGTATGAGTTATGAATTGTTTTGTTTTGTATTTGAACTATGGTGTACGTTGTGGTGAGAATGTTTTGCATGCGTATTTCATGTTATTACATAATTGTATGCAACTATATTATAATTGTGTTTCTCACCCTTCCGCTATTTTGAATGCTCTATGAGGCATTGCAGATTAGTTGTGAAGGTCTTTTTGTGAAGATTATGTCTTCATTCTTTTGTCGGTCGGCTCTGATATGTGATACCGGGTAGTCTGGGAGATCGTTATGTGATTATGTGTATATATATATCTTTTTGGATTGTACATGTATAACTCTGTATACGACAAACAAAATTTTATGTTTATATATGAAACTTCAGTTGCAGATTTTCCGCTTTTATTCTGTATCTGAATTGTGGGTGTTAGGAACTGAGTTCCTCTGTTTATGTTGCTACCTGATTGTTGCATATCTATATGAGCAGGTTGTTATATTTCATTACTTTGATGTGACGCTCTCGTCTATGCCATGAATGTTTTAATTATACTCTGATTATTTGTTATTGCTTTAATTACTCGGGGTATAGATTGGGGGTGTCACATTAAGTGGTATCAGAGCCAGTTCGTGTCGGTCGTTTTGACCAAGTTGTTTGTTGTGCGGCAGTTGTGTTCTGGCGAGTTGATTGTTTAACCATAGTTACTGTTATTGGATATGAACAGAATATGGCTGGTAGGAATGATGTTGCTCTTGCTGCTGCTATGCAAGCTATGGCTCAGGCTGTGCGGAATGCGCCTAATTCTGGTGCGAATGATGAGTTCAGGAAGAACAAATCGCCTATCTTCAAAGGGAGACATGATCCTGATGGTGCTCAGATTTGGCTTAAGGAGATTGAAAGAATCTTTCGAGTGATGGACTGTGCTGAGGAACAGAAGGTGAGACTGGGTACTCATATATTGCAGGAGGAGGCTGATGATTGGTGGGTTAGTATGCATCATGTGTGGGAAGCTACAGGTGAAGTTGTCACTTGGGCTTTGTTTAGCAGTGAGTTTTTGAGGAAGTATTTTTCTGAAGATGTTAGAGGAAAGAAAGAAATAGAGTTCTTGGAGTTGAAACAGGGTAACATGTCTGTTACTGATTACACTGCTAAGTTTGTGGAGCTTGTTCAGTTTTATCCACATTATGCTGAAGCGACTGCGGAGTTTTCCAAATGTGTGAAGTTTGAGAATGGGTTGCGTCCCGAGATGAAACAGACAATTGGTTATCAAAGAATTAGGAGGTTTTCGGATTTGGTGGATTGTTGTAGAATTTATGAGGAGGATAGCAAAGCTCGTTCTACTCATTATAAGAGTGTGAACGAAAGGAAAGGAAAGCAACCATTTCGTGGTGGTCCTTATGTGGCACCAGCTGACAAGGGAAAACAAAGGGCTAATTTTGCTAAAAGGCCAAGTGGGGGAGGTATGTATAATCCTCTGAGATGTTTTAAGTGTGGTGACTTAGGACATCGTCAGTTTGAATGTAGAAAGGATATAAGGAAGTGTTCCAATTGCGGAGGTATAGGACACGTAACAGCTGATTGCAAGAGGAATGGGGTGAAGTGTTTCAACTGTGGTGAATCTGGTCATATTAGTACGAGGTGTCCGAAACCAAAGCAAGCTCAAGCTGGAGGGAAGGTATTTACATTGGCGGGAACTCAGCCTACTGTAGCGAGCGATTTTGGACGCGGTTCTTAAGCGCTGGTCGCTCTCTGCGGTTGAGCTTAAAACTACAGGTCGATTCATTTTTTATCCTATTAAAGCTGATGAAGGAAGGGAAATAGATGTCTCCAATTAACCCTGCTTTGCATACTGAGTTTAAACAGGGGTCTGTTAAGTTACAAATGCTATCAATGTGGGGGGGCCTTTGTACTGGTTATTTGTATTTTTGCCAATACGGTTTTCTTTCCTTTTATCTAGACGGAAGGTTTCTGGCGGGGAACAAGGATTAGGATGTTAGGACTGATGCTTTTTGATTTACTGCTTTTGATTGACGGAGATATGGGATTTGGGTTTTTCGTTGATTATGCTCGCTAAGATCTTTTCTTTCGATCTTATGCCTACGTATTCCTGTTTACCGAAACAGGGAAATCAGAGCGTTCGTAGTTCCTCCTATTCTATGGGAGGAAATGGTTGTTTTGGTGTCTTGTTCAAAGCCCAAGACATGAAGCGAAAGGTAGTTTGTATCTTGTTCAAAGCCCAAGATGTGAAGCTGAAAGGTCTATTTGTATCTTGTTCAAAGCCCAAGATGTGAAGCTGAAGGTCTCAACTTTAGAGAGAATTTGTCATCTCTAAAGAGGGGGGTTGTATGTTACAACTGTTTTATAACAGAGAATTACTTTAACCAGGTTTTGTGAATCCGACAATGCCACAATTTCCTTTATAGGGGGTTTTAACCTGAAGGAGAAGACTTTAACTCAGTGTAGAGCAATGCTATCTTTCCTTAGGAATTTCTCATGCTAAAAGAGGGACAGTGGCATGGATGTAGATGATCCAGAGGCTTGCCGCTTACAGCGATTAGATGAAGAGGAAGGAGTTGTTGATGTTTGTGTACTGTGAACGAGGCACAACTTTGATGCTAAAAGGTTGATTGGATCAACCAGTGGTTTTCTTATACAAAGCCTAAGAGGAGGCTAATATGTGTCTCGTATAAAGCCCGAGAGAGAGGCTAAAAGGGTTTTGACTCAAGGATGGAATCTTTTGGTATCTCGTATAAAGCCCGAGATGGAGGTTATCTGACTCAACAAGAGAGTTTTTGTATCTCGTACAAAGCCCGAGATGGAAGCTAAAATTTGTTTGGCTCAATAAGAACCTTTTTGTATCTCGTATAAAGCCCGAGATGGAGGCGAAAGGGTGATTGACTCAACAAGGGAGTTTTTGTATCTCGTACAAAGCCCGAGATGGAGGCTATGATGACTGTTCAGTTAAGTGACAGGTCCAGTATACTGATTTTCAAAGAGAAAATCAGTTCTTATATGAGTAATACTGTACTCATGGATTTGATTCAAGGATCCGGGTCATCTCCTATATTTTAAGGAAGTGGGAAATCCAAAGGGTATTGAGACTGTCCGAGTCTACGGGTTTCCTTTCTATTTAACGAAGGGGTCACTTGAGAATGTCTTTGAGACTCAAGGAAGTTAGACTGTCCAAGCCTAGAGTGTCATCTCTTGTACTATGCTTTGAGAAACAGTAGTAGACTCTATGAAAGGACTGTTCTATGAGGATGACTAGGTTTTGTTCCTATACCTCTAGGAGGTCGTCGGGACAATTTGTACGAAGCCCAAGAGGAGGCTGGAAACTTTTAAGAAGTCGACGGGTCCTTGTACTAAGCCCAAGAGGAGGCTATCATTCCCGGAGGAAGAGATCATTATACGAAGCCTAAGAGGAGGCTGTGAATACTTCTAAGAAGCTGTAGGGTCCTTGTACTAAGCCCAAGAGGAGGCGGGGTTGCTTTTAGGAAGCCTGTGGGTCCTTGTACTAAGCCCAAGAGGAGGCGGGGTTGCTTTTAAGAAGCCCGTGGGTCCCCAAACCCCGAGAAATTCAAGGCAATGTTATTCACCGAGAATAGATCAAAGTCAGGAAAGTTCGAGAATTTGGAAGAAACTCAAAGATGCCATTCACGGAGAATACATTCATCTTGGGGAGTAGAGTTCCTTGACAATTCCTAATGAGGACAGCCGAAGAGAAGACTGTATCTAGTGATCCTATTGGGGATCTAGTTGTCTATTTCTACGAATAAACGAAACGGCGTCACCTAGTTCTAGACGTAGTTGCCGGGGAAACTCGAAATATCTATACTATTATTACACAGTTGATATGAGTTATGAAAGAAGACTTACAGTGAAACAGCCCCACAGTACAGTTATATGTATATGAAAGCGGTAAACGAAAGTGTATAAACACTTACTCGGTTGTAGAGCTTCCATGCTGTTTGGTTAGTTGTTCAACAAAGAAAGATTGAAAACAACAGTATATTCAAAATCAAAGGAGAAAGTGCTTTGAAAAGGAGAGATTTGGGGCTTATAGCTCAAGGAGAGGCCCAGGGTTTTATCAGTGAGCGCATTGTTTGAATTTGTACAGAGGGACTTATACAAGTGACTGGGGCCCAAAAAAGGTTTTCTGTACAAAAGGGGTTGGGTCTTACACTCTAATAGAGGCCCAAAGGGTTTAAAGAAAAAGAGTGGGGCTTATAACACGAGGGTAGGCCCAGATGACTTTTCGTTTAAAAATGGCGATCGCGCCGAGATTTTCTTTTAACGCAGAGGGACTTATACAATAAGTGAGGCCCACAATTGTTTTGGTTAAAAGGGGATTGGGTATTACACTCTATTAGAGGCCCAAAAAGTTTGAATGGGTCTTATAGCTCGAGGAGAGGCCCATGGTTATTTTTCAAAAGGGCGATGATCGTGTCGTTTATTTGAAAATGTACAGAGGGACTTATACAATGAATGAGGCCCAAAATATTTCTGTACAAGTGGGTTGGGTCTTACACTCTAATAGAGGCCCAAAGTGATTTGAAAATGATTTATGAGGGTTGAATTAATCCAAAAACCCTAATTTGTTTACAAAAATGTATTTAATTGAATAAAAATTCAATTAAATTGATCAAAATTGTTTAACATATGGAAAACAAATTGTGATCTTGGATTAATGCTTCAAAAATTAAGTATTGACCTACAAAATAATTAGAAAGCATTAAAAGTTGCAAAATCAATGTGGAAAAAAATATTTAAAATGTCAAAAACAATTAAAATATTAATTCTTTGCAAAAATATCAATTATATACAATAAATAATATTTTTTGGATTTTTTGGAAAAATAAAATATTTTAACATTTTTGTGAATTATTAAAAAAAGAATCAACTCAAAATCATTAAAACTCAGAGAGAAATTAATTTTTGAATCAATTAAATAAAAACCACAAAATTCAAATATTTGAATTTATGAAAAAGGCGCCAAGAACACAAGCAAGAACACGCGCGTTTTTCTGGGTTTGGCTGATTTGCATTTTCCATCCAATCTCACTGAATACGTAATCATATCATGCAATCCACATATCATTATGCTCGTCTCAACCTCACGATCATGTCTATAACACTTAATTTCATTTAAATTAAACATAAAACATGAAATCACGAAGAAACCTCAAGAACCCTAATTTCTGCATGAAGGCTAGGATTTTTGATACACGATTCAAACAATGCAATTAATTGAGGGAAAACATTCCATGCATGATTATGAACATATGGCCAAATTATTGTGCGAGGAAATATGCATAGATTGAGAGATGACCAAGTTTATGCTTACCTCTAGGCCGTGACAGCAAGTGCAATGTGATTTTTGATTTGGAGGTGTTACAGATGAGTTGTGATGATCTGAACAGCTTCCCTACACCCTATGGAGTGTGTTTGAATGCTTGGACTTGATTGAAATTTGCTGGAACGATTTGTGGTACCCCAGCTGCAACTTGATTGAAAGTTTGAGCAACCAGCTGGTGATTTTGTGAAATCAGTGTTCCAGATGTTATGTGAGTATTTGGATCACTTCTATATGATGTATGTGAGGTGTGTGAGTGATTGGTTTGATTGGAAAAGCTCTCAAACTCAAAACTCGATAGCTATCTTGCTAAGAAAGGCATTTTTGCCAAGAGAAAGAGATTTTGAGGAAAGCATCTGTTAGATGGATTTGGTGTACTCAAACTGATCACAATTGAGCTCTATTTATAGTAGTGCAAGTTTTTTTTGCAAGGAATAGTGAATGGCAACTGGTAAGTAGGTTTGGCCAATGTTGTCCAATGGAAATCCAAGTCTCCTCTAGCCATTGACTAGAGGTTAGGGCACAGAGCTTTGGTTCCCTTGGTCTTGGATAAGTCTTGACTGATTTCAGATGAGAATGGCTCAGTCCATGCCACCTTGATGGTTCCATTGAATGCTTCAATCCAAATTTGGAGTCTTGTCCCTATTTTGGCCATTCTAGGTTCAACATGTTATTTCTTGTTCCATGGACTTTGGAGGCTTGGCTCAGTGATTGTCCCCTTTAGATTCAATCCTCTGAGGTGTCCAAGTGGATAGGAGCATTTGAATTTGGCTGATTTTGGCAAATCGAGCAAAATTGCAAATTCTGCCTTGCCTTTGACAGATTTCAGCAAGGCAACTTGCCAATGTCATATCTCATGACTCAAATTGAATTTGGTAATGTTCTTAACCATTTTGGAAAGCCCTTACATGATACAACAACTGTTTGAACATGTTTGGTTTTGATCTCTTTTGAATCCAAGTGAAAAATCCCCCTACATTTGGCAAAAAGTGAAGGCAGATTCTGACTTAGTGAAAATTTCACTAAGTGTTGGAAAAAGTGACATTTTCACTTTTCAGCCATCTTGATCACTCCATAACTCAAAATCCTTAATGAATTGGACTTAGGTCTAGTTGAAGTTTTTGTAGAGGGTAATGAGGGCTACAAATCCATCTTTGGATGAGAAAAAATGGCTTTGTGGTTTAGGAGTTATGATCCTTCAAAGTTAGTACCCTTGTCACTTTATTTTTAACTTAGAAAATTTTCTAAGTTTTTATGGTTACCCCTTTTACAAGTTATCCCACTTTTCTTGATTTTTCTTGATGAATGATGATTCAAATCATACATTAACATCATTTTAGGGTTAAAAAACCATTTTGGTGAAAAATCTCAAAAAGTCAAAGTTGACCTTTGTGCACAGTTGACTTTTTATCAGATGAATTCCAAACTGTGCAATTCTTCAGGAAATCATGTCCTTGACCTAAATCAAACTTGATGGACATGTTCCATGGGTGTCATAAGGCATATTAAATCATGTCTTAGGGCTTGGGAGCATGTCCTGGTCAAAAGTCAAAGTTACAGTTGACTTTTTCCTTAAAACCCTAATTGTGGTGCAGATGAAATTGAGACTTGTTGCTCAAGCTTCTTGGATTAATCCATTGTTCCAAATGGATCAATATAGTTCATTAGAGACCCTCAAACCCTCTCTTGAGGTATTGGCTCATGATTTGTTCCAAAAGTCAACTTAGGGGTGAATTAGGTCAAGAAACCCTAATTCCTGATTTTTTATGTATGCATCCCCTGAGGCAAAATTGACTTGATGAATGGGTTCATGAAGTTCCATGGAGTACATTAGGTTGTGTTTTGGATCATTGGCTTGTGCCCAGATGAAAATTTTCATCTGGAGGCCCTGGTCGACCAAAACCCTAATTTGGTGACACTGTCGATCTTGAGACTTAATCCACCTAGAAGGGAGCAGCCTTGTGCTTAATCCTTGAAGTGGGAGTCCTTTTGATCCATTTTGGGTATTTGAGAGGTTAGACAAGTTGAAGATCATGTCATTCCTTGATTGATCCTTTGTCTAAGCACTCAAAGAGGGCTTGAAACCCTAATGTTGATTGTAGTGGATGCTCACCCATCTTTGGGGAGACTGATGAAGTATGATGGTTCATCCACATTGTGATGATGATTTTCACAATGATGGGAAATCTTAGTGGTCAAAATTTGGGGTATGACACCTACTAGTGCAGATCGTCTGATCAGAGGTACTTGTTTTATTAATAGTACACCTTTAGTTGCTATTATTGATACCGGAGCGACTCATTCGTTTATTTCGTCTGAGTGTGCGCGGCGTTTGAATCTTTTGTTGTCGTCGTTGGGTGGAGAGATGGTTATCGATACTCCAGCATTGGGGTCGGTAACTACTTCTCTGGTTTGTTTAAGTTGTCTTTTGACCATTTATGGTAAGGATTTTGCTATGGATTTGGCGTGTCTGCCGTTGGAGGGTTTAGACATAGTTCTGGGAATGAATTGGTTGCAGTCTAATCAAGTTCATATCGATTGTTATCATAAGTTGGTAAGATTTCCTTCTCTTGAAGAAGACGAGGAATCGAGTTTCTTATCTACCAAAGAGTTTAAGAAACTTTTGGCGGATGAAGCTCAGTTGTTCGGGTTGTTTGCATCATTGACTGTGGATAGTCAAGTTGCAATTGATGTGTTTCCAGTCGTGTGTGATTTTCTGGAGGTGTTTCCGGAGGATATTTCTGATGTGCCGCCAGAAAGAGAGGTGGAGTTTTCTATAGATCTAGTTCCTGGTACTAGACCTGTATCTATGGCACCGTATCGTATGTCGGCATCTAAGTTGGTTGAGTTGAAGAAGCAGTTGAATGAATTGTTAGAAAAGAGGTTTGTGAGGCCGAGTGTATCGCCTTGGGGTGCTCCAGTTTTATTGGTGAAGAAGAAAGATGGAAGTATGCAATTGTGTATTGATTATCGCCAGCTGAATAAGGCGACGATTAAGAATAAGTATCCTCTTCCGAGAATTGATGATTTGATGGACCAGTTGGTAGGTGTGTGTGTGTTTAGTAAAATTGATTTGAGGTCAGGCTATCATCAGATTAGAGTGAAGGAGGAAGATATTCAGAAGACGGCTTTTAGGACACGATACAGACATTACGAATATTCCGTGATTCCGTTAGGGGTTTCTAATGCGTCGAGAGTGTTTATGGAGTATATGAATCGCATTTTCCATGAGCATTTGGATCAATTTGTTGTTGTGTTTATTGATGACATCTTGATTTATTCTAAGTCTCAGGAGGAACAAGCGGAACATTTGCGTATGGTATTATAAATTTTGAAGGAAAAGAAACTTTATGCCAAGTTGTCCAAGTGTGAGTTCTGGTTGTCAGAAGTGAGTTTTCTTAGGCATGTGATTTCAGGTAATGGTATTGTTGTGGATCCATCCAAAGTAGATGCAGTTCTACAATGGGAGGCTCCTAGATCTATTACGAAAATTAGAAGCTTTTTGGGTTTAGCTGGATATTATCGAAGATTCATTGAAGGCTTTTCCAAGTTAGCACTTCCCTTGACCCAGCTGACTTGTAAAGGTAAAGCGTTTATTTGGGATATTCAGTGTGAGGAAAGTTTTAGTGAGCTGAAGAGAAGATTGACTACAGCTCCGATTTTGATCTTACCGAATCCTAGTGAACTGTTTGTGGTGTTTTACGATGCGTCTTTGAGTGGTTTAGGTGGAACGTTGATGCAAGAAGGTAAGGTTGTGGCTTATGCTTCGAGACAGTTGAGGGTTCATGAGAAGAATTATCCTACTCATGATTTGGAATTAGCTACAGTGGTTTTTGTATTGAAAATTTGGAGACATTATCTCTACGGTGCAAGATTCGAAGTCTTTAGTGATCATAAGAGTTTAAAATACTTGTTTGATCAGAAAGAGTTGAATATGAGGCAACGGAGATGGTTGTAATTTTTGAAGGACTACGATTTTAGCTTGAATGACCATCCTGGTAAAGCTAATGTGGTAGCCGATGCGTTAAGCCGGAAATCTTTGCATATGTCTGCTTTGATGGTTAAAGAGTGGGAACTTTAGGAAGAATTTAGAGATTTGAGTTTGGCGCGTGAATTGACATCTGATAGCGTGAGGCTTGGTATGTTAAAGGTCACTAATGATTTTATGTTGACCGTTAGCGAGAAACAGAGGCTGGATGTGAAATTTGTTGATTGGATGACGGTTGGAGATAAAGGTGGGAATGGTGACTTTAAAGTGGATGATCAGGGTGTTTTGAGATTCCGTGGTAGAATTTGTATTCCTGATGATTCGGAATTGAAAAAGATGATTTTAGAGGAAGGACACCGGAGTAGTTTGAGTATACATCCGGGAGCTAATAAGATGTATCAAGATTTGAAGAAGATCTTTTGGTGGTCCGGATTGAAGAGGGATGTGGCTCAGTTTGTTTATGCGTGTTTGACGTGTCAGAAGTCAAAGGTAGAACATCAGAAGCCTAGTGGATTATTGCAACCGTTGGATATTCCCGAGTGGAAATGGGACAACATTTCTATGGATTTTGCGACAGGGTTTCCGAATACTCAAAGGGGATATAATGCCATTTGGGTGATTGTGGATAGGCTGACTAAATCGGCGCATTTCATTCCGATTGACATCAGTTTTTCTTTAGAGAGGTTGGCTGAGATTTATATCTGTGTGATTGTGAGATTACATGGTGTTCTGTTGTGTATTGTTTCAGATCGAGATCCGAGGTTTACTTCCAGATTTTGGGAAAGTTTGCAAAAGGCATTAGGTTCCAAGTTGAGATTGAGTTCTGCTTATCATCCTTAGACGGATGGTCAGACCGAGAGAACTATTCAGTCATTAGAAGATTTATTGAGAGCTTGTGTTCTTGAGCAAGGTGGTGCTTGGGATAGTTATCTTTCGTTGGTTGAGTTCACGTATAACAACAGTTTCCATTCGAGTATTGGAATGACACCTTTTGAAGGGTTGTATGGAAGAAGATGTCAAACACCTTTGTGTTGGCATGAATCTGGTGAGAGTTCGGTGGTTGGACCGGAGTTAGTTCAACAAACTACAGAAAAGGTGAAACTTATTCGTGAGAAGATGAAGGCTTCTCAGAGTAGGCAGAAGAGTTATCATGATCGAAGGAGGAAAGATCTTGAGTTTCGAGAAGGCGATCATGTATTTCTTAGAGTTACACCGGTGACGGGTGTTGGACGTGCATTGAAGTCGAAGAAGCTTACTTCTCGATTTATTGGTCCTTATCAGATATCCGCAAGAGTGGATGTTGTGGCTTATCGGGTGGCGTTGCCACCGAATCTTTTGAATTTACATGATGTGTTCCATGTTTCACAACTTCGGAAGTATGTTCCGGATCCGTCGCATGTGATTCCGATGGATGAGGTTGAGGTAAGGGAGAACCTTACGGTTGAGGCATTACCGGTGAGGGTTTTCGATCACGAGTTGAAGCGGTTAAGGGGCAAAGATATTACGCTTGTGAAAGTAGCGTGGGGAGGCGCTACTGAGGGCAATTTGACTTGGGAGTTGGAGAGTCGGATGCGGGAATCGTATTCGAAGTTGTTCGTCTCAGGTAATATTTTCGAGGACGAAAATTTCTAAGTGGGGGAGAGTTGTAACGCCCCGGTTTTTATTAGATTTATTTAATCGAGTCGATTTAATTATTTTTGTTTTTATATTATTTTATTCTTGGTTTTTATTTGGTAAATATGTTATGTTTTATCGCGTTTTGGGAACGTTTGCGAGGAATTGAGTGTAGGGGTATTTTGGTCATTTTGCTTGGTTAGATATTATTGTTTTTCTTAAAATAGAAACATAGAGATTAGAATGAGAGAAAAGAAATTTAAGAGAAAAAGAGAGTGAGAAGAAGAAAAAGAGGAAAACTTGGAGTGTAAGAAATCGATTCAACCGACACTTCAAAGCACAATTAATCGGGTAAGGGTGCGAAACTCGGTTATTGTATGGTTGTGTATGAATATGTATGTGTGTGTTTGAATGTTTACTTGTTTCTCATAGTTTTTCAATTCTAGGTTGAAATGAGTAAAATGAATAGAAATTGATTTTTTATGGTCGGAAATCGATATGAATCACGTAGTATGATCGTATTATATGTATGAACATTGTTGATACTTGTTTTGGTTTATTGCAAACGTTTTGGTTGGAGAAAGTTGGATTTTGGGGTTTTGGAATCATTTAACCCGCAGCAGAAAATTCTGGTTCTGGTGCGATAAGCCAGGCGAATTGGGGATTCGCCAGGTGAATTAGGTCTCGCCACTAGTTCGCCAGGCGAAGTGCTGGCGAAGGGGGAATCGTCAGGCGAAATCATAAGTCGCCAGGCGAAAACGGGGAGACAGAAATGGGTTAGCTACTGGAACTCTTGGGGTTTTTCCAAAATTGTGGTTCGCCACTAGTTCGCCAAACGAAGTGCTGGCGAAGGGGGAACCGACAGGCGAAATCCTAAGTCGCCAGGCGAATCTGGCTGTTTCTAAATAAATTCTTTTCTTTGAAAATTCATAACTTTTGATCTGTAACTCGGATCGAGACGTTCTTAGTACTGTTGAAAAGCTAATGAGATGTTCTTTCTCATAAAAATGGGTTTGAGATTAGTGGCCGATTTAATTGTGTCGGGAATTTGGAAACGTGTCGTTTTGTCGACTTTTATCGTCGTAATTGTGTGCGATTGATGTGTTATCATGCGATATGCTTTTGATATATAACGTATAGCTTGTGTGCTATTATATGATGTGAATGCATATGATGAAATGTTGTGATGATGGTTTGTGGCCTTATGGCAAATAAATGCATTGGTTTTGGTTTGATTGCAATGCATGATTTTGGATGTTGAGATTTTTCTCATGGTTATATATGTATATGCATTTGATTGTCATGAGTCATTAGTATGCCATGCATCATGATATGCATCTTGTGATGTCGTGTTTCCTTGTGGAGTGTGAGCGACGGAATGATTCCAGAGGGAATCTGTTGTAACGGTCGTGAGCCTTATACAAAGAGGACCTAAAGCGACGTTATAGACGATCGTGAGCCTTATACAAAGAGGACCTAAAGCGATCGGATCGTGAGCCTTATACAAAGAGGACCTAAAGCAATCCATAAACGTCGTGAGCCTTATACCAAGAGGACCTAAAGCGACGGGGAACATGTTTGCCTGACGGGGAGTTACACTAAGTAACAAGCGATGATTCCAATAATTCCTGAGTGAATTAATGATGATGAGAATGATGGATGGAATGGTACCACATGCATAGAGTCGTTGTGTCGGTCTCTGTGCATTTGCATAAGTCATGAATGGATTGATTATGTGTGGAAAATTGTGGATGAGATTGATGAGTTGATATATATATATATATATATTGGTGATAAATGTATTGAGCATGATTGATATGCCTTTGTGATGGATGTATGAGTTATGAATTGTTTTGTTTTGTATTTGAACTATGGTGTACGTTGTGGTGAGAATGTTTTGCATGCGTATTTCATGTTATTACATAATTGTATGCAACTATATTATAATTGTGTTTCTCACCCTTCTGCTGTTTTGAATGCTCTATGAGGCATTGCAGATTAGTTGCTGGAGGTCTTTTTATGAAGATTATGTCTTCATTCTTTTGTCGATCAGCTCTGATACGTGGCACCGGGTAGTCGGGGAGATCGTTATGTGATTATGTGTATATATATCTTTTTGGATTATACAGGTATGACTCTGTATACGACATACAAACTTTTATGTTTATATATGAGACTTCAGTTGCAGATTTTCCGCTTTTATTCTTTATCTGAATTGTGGGTGTTAGGAACTGAGTTCCTCTGTTTATGTTGCTACCTGATTGTTGCATATCTATATGAGCAGGTTGTTATATTTCATTACTTTGATGTGACGCTCCCGTCTATGCCATGAATGTTTTAATTATACTCTGATTATTTGTTATTGCTTTAATTACTTGGGGTATAGATTGGGGGTGTCACATTCGACACCATCCAGCTCTCCAGAACTGCTCATAGGGTCAACCCTTGTTTGCTACTTGCATTGATGTACTTCTGGAAAGGATTGACAAATACATTCCACCTCCCCTGTGGTATGTTCACACCAACACTTTTCGATGTTGCGGCCATTACTGGCCTTTCGCCACTGGGTGATACGTTCGACCCGACCCTGGAGACCAACAATGCTTTTGACTTCGAACGTGCTAGCTTTCAAAATTATATTGAAGACCATCACAACAAACGCTCCAAAGAAGTCTCTGATGAGGAACACATTGCCTTCATGAAATTATGGCGGTCTTACTATATGTTTTGCCATGGCTCTTTACAAATAGCCAAAAGTTTTATCAGTCTGGCCATTCAGATCCATGAAGGTCGACAGATATCTTTTGCCAAACTTCTGCTAGCCTCTCTCTACCATTCCCTTGGCTTGTCGGCTATGCGGCTGAAACTCCTCCACCAAACCACCAAGGCTCTAAACGTCTCAGGGCCTAGGCGGATGTTGCAGCATTGGCTCAACGCCACTTTCGAACACAAATTGGGATATCCAGCTTCTGCGACAATGGAGCGTCTAAACAAAGAGCGTCCTATCGAAGGCATGGGACTGCCACCACCACTCCTTCTGGCATCACTATCACGCCAAGTCCTCAGAAGGTCGATGAATTCCATATGCCCTTGTCAGAGGAAAACTTGGTGGCGATGACGCCTCCTTCCCAACCTGACAACCTTGGGACCGGGAATGATGGTGCAACTCTTGGGGAGGATGTCAATCCTTCACCTGTTGTCACCACCACCGAAGTCAGGGAGAACTTTCAAGCCCCTGAACATGGCCCAGAGAAAACCCCGCCTGCTGTCGATAAAACCCCTACCCCAGAGGAACTCTTGGCAGCCAAGCAAACAGATCCAGCAGTGACCCTAAAGGCGCTACACAAACTTCACAAAGAGACTGAAGAGGTTCAACCTACCAGTTCGACAGCCATCCCAACTCCAGATTTGGACGCCTCTTTCAATCTCAAACTTCAACAGTTACGTTCCTATATTTTTGAAGAACAGTTCCCAGCGGTTATTGTAGAAGAGGCGGCCATAGCCAGCGACGTTTCCAAGCTTTTGGATGAACTTTCTGAATTCCAGCTTCATGCCCCTATGGCCACGTACCTGATCGAGTTCGAAGCCTTCTTCACTCAGTTGGCCAAAGATATTTCCATGAGTCATCAGGTCGACGCTCAAATTCGGTTTCGACATAATGATATGAAACGTGAGTGGCACCTTAGCTCAGTTTATGAACAAAAGCTTGGAGATTTTGAAACCAAAAAACAAGAGCGCTCCGACAAGCGTCAAGCCTTCGACCAGCAGATATCTAATTATCAAACTCAGATAGCAGAGCTGACAAAAAAGATTGCTGAAGTCGAATAATAGAAAGCCTCCTTAGCCTCAGCTGAGCCTATGCCCTCTCAAGAAGCCATCGACCACGAGGTAGCCTAGGGAATTGCTCATGTCAAAGCGGCTATGAAGATCAAGGATACTATTAGCCGCATGCAGAGAAGAAAAGTGCTCCTCGAGAGCAAGATTGTTCATGAGAATACCCTCTTTGAAGACTTTAAGTCCAGATTCCCTGAGTTTCCTTAGCCTGTATGTCGAACTGATGTAACAACCTTTTGTAAGCCATTTTTGGCCCCTTAACTTATTTTGTCTTTTAATAAATGAGAAAACTATATTTTTATGTGAATCTCTTATAGCATAGGTCTATATTTCTTTAAATATTTCCCATTTACCCTTAAGATTCGTTGGTTCATTCCCAACTCTTGCACTTCATATGCGTTATTGCTAAACACTTGAGTTACCTTAAATGGTCCCTCCCAGTTGGGTGCCCATTTTCCCATTGTCTGATCTCGTTGATCCATGGGCAACACCGCCTTCCATACATAGTCATCTACAGTGAAGGTTTTCTTTTTGACCTTCTTGTTGTACGCCTTAGCAACTCGTGCCTTCTGGCATAGCAATACATTTAAAGCTATCATCCTTTCCTCGTCTAAGTCCACGAGTTCGTCTAGCATCATTTCCCAATATTGCTCCGACGGAATCTCATATTGTCGTTGTACTCTAACTGATTGTAGGCATACTTCTGCTGGTAGCACAACGTTATGCTGGAAGGTTAAACGGAATGGAGTTGAATTGGTCGACTCCTTGGGTGACGTTCGACAGGCCCATAAAACTTGGCTTAATTTTTATGCCTGTTTTTTGGCTTTTTCGCAACGTGCTTCTTGATTAGCCCGATTATCACCTTATTAGCTGCTTCGACCTAACAATTCGCCTGAGCATAATATGGTGTCGAAGTAACTAGTTTGAAGCCTGTTTCTGTTGCAAACTCTTGCATTTTCTGCCCAACAAACACAGAGCCTTGATCTGTCATGATTGTCTCAGGTATCCCGAATCTATACAAGATATGATTCTGGATTAATTCTATCACCGTCTTTTGATATGTCTTCAATAGAGGCACAACCTCTATCCACTTTGTGAAATAGTCTATTCCCACGAGGATGAACCTTTGCTGCTTCGACGAAGCTGGCCGAATCTCTCCTATTACATCCAAAGCCCAACCTCGAAATGGCCATGGTTTGACTATAACGTGTAATTCACTGGCTGGCACATGCTGAATATTTGCATGTCTCTGGCATTCCTGGCACCCCTTCACAAAGTCTATGCAATCCTTGAGCATGCTTGGCCAATAAACACCTTGTCGAAACAAAAGCCATTTCATTTTGTGACCAACATGGTGAGCTCCACAAGTTCCACTATGAACCTCAGAAGTTGTCAAATAAGCATCCGTATCTCCTAAGCATTTGAGCAATACTCCCTCTAGAGTTTTCTTCAATAACTCATTTCCCATAAGGACATAACTCATTGCTCTGTACTTAGTCTTCCTATCAGTACTGCCTAACGGATTCTCCAAATACTCCATGATTGGTCTTCGCCAATCTGTTGGTGACATATTGTTAACAAAAACCTCATAGCTTCCTAATCCTTCGACCAAACTCCCCGAGTCCTTGGATGTTGACCAACTTGATGGTGAATGCATGGTCGACACCATCTTTTCCCTAGTTTCGATGAAATTCTGCAGCCTACCCTCTGGCACTTTATAGCCAGAGGTGATTTGTGCTAATTCATTGGCTTTATGGTTATTTATCCTAGGTACATGCGAAATGTTGACAACTTCAAAATGCTCTAACAAACGTTTCGCCATCGAGAAATAACTCAGAAGATGCTCTTTAATGCACTTGTATTCCCTTGTGATTTGTTTAATCACCAATTCTGAGTCTCCTCTTATCTCGACCTCTTTAGCTCCCAAATCCTTAAGCATTTTGAGACCAGTGATTAAGGCTTCATACTCTGCCTCATTATTTGAGCATTTTCCATCAACTTTGCATTTAAACGTAGTTAGAATACCTTGTGGGGATATTATTAGGATTCCACTACCTGTCCCGTTTTTATGGCTTGATCCATCGAAGTACAACTTCCATGGAGCGACGTCGATATTGTGTATCAACGTTTCGACTAATGCGTGGTTGACAATAAATTCTGCCATTATTTGACCCTTCATCGCCCTTAAAGGGACATATGTCAGGGAAAACTCAGTTAATGTTAGTGCCCATTTCCCAATTCGACTATGCAAAATAGGTTTGGACAACATATGCTTAATAACATCAAAATGCGACGAAACATAAACATCAACTGGTTTAATATATTGCTTTAGTTTCATACATGAGAAGTACAACCATAGGCACAACTTTTTCATCATAGTGTACCTAGTTTCAGCATCTATTAACATTCTAATAAGGTAATAAATGGGTATTTCGACGCCACCACTATCCTCTTGTGCTAACATACTGCCTATGGTCATATCCGACGCTGCAATGTACAACCTCATGTTTTTATTCATACTAGGTGGTAATCGGATTGGAGGCTTTGTAAGGTATTCCTTAATTGCGTCGAAAGCCTCCTGCTGCTCCTGTCCCCAATGAAACTCACTTTCCTTCTTGGTCTTGAGCAGTGGTGAAAACACTTTCATCTTGCCACTTAGGTTCGAGATGAACCTCCTCAAGAATTTTATCTTCCCCAACAAAGACTGGAGTTGTTTCTTTGTCGTCGGAGATTTGAGATCCAAGATTGCCTTCGTCTTGTTCTGGTTGATCTTGATGCCTTTCTTGTGGACCACGAATCCCAGAAAGTCCCCTGCATGAACACCAAAGGCACATTTTAGTGGATTCATTTTTAATCCATATTTTCTCATTCTCTCAAATGAGCGTTGAAAGTGGTCAAGGTGACCATCTTCTGATGATGATTTTATTACTATGTCATCAATGTATACCTGCATAAATTTTTTAATAAGGTCATGGAATATAGCATTCATAGCCCTTTGATAGGTTACCCCAGCATTTTTCAACCCAAAAGGCATCACAACCCATTCATATGTCCCCAAAGCTCCAGGGCATCGAAACGCGGTTTTGGGGACATCCTCTTCGGCTATGATAATTTGATTGTAGTCGGAGTAGTCGTCGAGCATGCTCAAGTATTCGAATCATGCGGCTGAGTCGACAAGCATCTCTGCCACAGGCATCAAGTATTCGTCTTTAGGGGTAGCGTTGTTCAAATACCTAAAGTCGATGTAAACTCAAATGGTTCCATTTTTCTTAATCACGGGTACAATGTTTGATATCCATTCTACATACCTTGCAGTTCTGATGAACCCGCTTTTGAGCAGTCTTTCAATTTCCTGCTTGATCTTCAACGTGACTTTTGGGGCGAAGCGTCGAGGTTGTTGCTTTACTGGCCTCTTACCTGGTTGGATTGGAAGTCGATGCTCCATTACGCTCTGACTCAGACCAGGCATTTCGCCATAATCCCAGGCAAAGCAATCCTTGTACTCTTTTAATGCTTTAATCAGCTTGGCTTTTATTTCTGGCCCCACTTTGGTGCTCACGTAGGTGGGTTTTTTGGTTATCCCATCCCCTAAGTCAACCTCTTCAAGTGGGTCCTGCGCCTGCATTCTCTGCAGCTCATGATTTGGGTCTTTCTCAAACCCCAAAGACTCGTCGTCATAAATACAATCAAGCCTCTGGCTTTCTAAAGCTGCTTCTTAGCCTTGTAGGCCCCTTATTTATGTATCACAATCGGTTTCCTTAATTACTTGTGGTGTTTTATCTTTTTCAAGTGCCGACATTCTTCTGCTTTCAGCCAAATAGGCTGAAATTCGAGTCATGCTTTCTGACTCAGCAGTCATTTTCACTGACTGTGGGCCAGCCCGTTGGTGGCATTTCCACAGGCTCCATGGCTTCGTCGGCAGTATCTCATATGAACCCATAGTCGGGGTCTAAGTTCAGGACGCGACCCGTGTCGACGGAGGTGTAGGACCCCGACCCGTCATCGCAAGGAGCCGCATTTGCTAAGTGTTGGTCAAAAGATTTCTTGTTACCCTTGGCTTCGTCGACTTTGTAGTAACTTTGATCTACCTCGATATTTTTGATGATGCCATATTTTCTCCAAATGGTCAATCTCTGGTGCATTGTCGACGGTACTTCTCCAATTCCATGGATCCATTCCCGCCCCAGTAACAGATTGAAATTTGCTTTTGAATTGATGACCATGAAGAGTGTTATCCTGTTAGTTGTACCTACTGCCAAGTCCACTTGGACAACCCCCAGGATATTACTGGTCTTGCCTTCATAGTTGGAAAGAACCATATTGTGTTATCGGAGGTCAGCCTCTGTTTTTCCAATTTTCTTGAATAAATTGTGGGGCATCAGATTTGCAATTGCCCCACCATCCACGAACACCTTGTTGACTGCCACTCCGTCAACTTTTACCTTTATGAATAATGGCTTCAAGTGATACATCATCCCAGGACTAGGACGTTCAAACATAGTCGTTTGCTCTTCGACCACACCGTTATTCATCACATAATAACATAGAGGCTTGTCATCTGTATTTTCGTCAGGGACAAAGTCTTCTTCTACCTCCGAGATTTCTGATACCACATCATATTCAGCTGGTAGGATCGACACAATACCACAATTCAGCACGAAATCTTCACCGTAGGTGTCATCGTACATGTCTTCATCAAAGTCTCCTTCTGGCGAAGGGTCATATTCATCGTCCGACTGAGGAGAATATTTTGGTTCCTCCTCATCCGACTAGGGGGTGTATTTTGGCTCCTTCTTGCTTCCCACCAGTGAAGTACATTTCGAACTCTGGGTCAAAACCACCCCTTTTTCTCCTGACGTCTCCATGGTTACTGCCATGGTCTGGTTTGTCACCACTTTGTCTTTTTCTACCCATTGCTTTCTTGGGTGTTGCCGCTTGTGTCCAGACGTTTCGACAGGCTTCAATTGTGAAGTTGCAGCCTCTTTCTCAGCCTTCTTGTTGCGCTGATAGCGCCTCCACTGAGTCCTAGTCATGGGGTTTTTTCCCTTGTAGTTAGGGGACACCACATAGCCCCTTGGTTCGACTCTTTTGTCTGAGACATTTGCTTCTTTTTCCAAATCTAGAACCTTCCATTTGGGTCTTTTACTTCCTTTTTGGCTGACTGGTGCCATCCATCTGTACTCCTCATTTCGACGAGGGGCACCGCTCTTGTCAAACAGAAACCTTGGGACAGGTGGCTTATTTTTTGGCAGCACTTCTCTCTTGCTTGCCTCATACCTCTCAGCAGCTTTTTCATCAAACACAGCGTTGCACCTAGGGCATAATGCGGCCTTCGACCCGCTTATCCTGCACTTTTCCTATAAATCTTCCAAACTTTCACCAGTCTGGGGATACACTGCTTCGAGTTTGTCCTCAGCTCTCTTGTCGGAACCCTCAGTGGTTTCGACCATCATGCACTTCACCACTTTAGTCATTGGTTGTTTGTCAAGACGCTCAGTAGCCTCGACCATCATACATTCGTACACCTCTGAGTACAGAGCCTCTTCGACCTTTAGTGGGTCAGTGTCAACCTGCATCTTTGGCTTTTCGCCAAATTGGATTCGGCAATCCTTCAAAGCCTTCGGAACCAAATCCCTGAAAAGAACACATTGAGCTATTTTATGACCAAGGAAATTATGAAATTTACAAAATCCCCTCTTTTTCTTTTGTTCTAGAGGGGGGTCTTTTAAACCAGAAGGAATAATTATTTGACCATCTTTAACCAATAAATCAAATATTTCATCACACTTAGAAACATCAAAAGTATAAGTTTTAGCAACGTATTTATCTGTTTTTCCGGTTTCGGCGGGACTTTTCTCGTTTGATGGTTTCAACAATTTGCAAGTGTAGGGAGGCCCTAGCTTAAGTTCAGCCACATGGATCTCACTTTCATCGACGAATTCCTCATCGTTGGATGAATACTCGTCAGCAGCCACATAGGAAACTTTTTCTTTTTTACGATATCTATTAGACTGGGTTTTCTCGGCTTTTAATCGTTCGACTTGGCGAACTAGGTCAGCCAGCTGCGCCATATCTCTAAGATATTACGTGTCTAGCTTCTTTCTGATCGAATAATCCAAACCACCCACTGTCATTTTGACTAATTCGTGCTCAGGGACTTGAGTAAAGCACCGCGCTTTCAAAAGTATAAACCTGTTCAAGTACTGGTCTACTGACTCTGTGGCCTTACATTTGACGCTTGCCCGCTCTTTCAGACTTATTTTCGACTGCCCCATGTAAAATTGTTCATGAAACAGTCTCTCCAATTATGCCCATGTGTGGACAGATTTAGGGGGCAACGTGGTAAACCACGTAAATGCATTTTTCGTGAGGGAACTTGGGAAATACTTCATTTTCAAGTCCTCACTATTTGCTATGTCGCCTGCTTCAGTTTGATACCTAGCGACGTGTTCAACGGTGGACTCCTCAGTCTCACCCGCGAATTTGGTGAACTTTGGCACCTTCCAAGCCCTGGGTAACTCTGTTTGTAATATAAAATCTGGTAATGGGGACGTGTATGTCGGCCGTCGAAGGCCTAGATTCGCCCCGTTACGAACCATGATACGTTCGACCACAACCTCCAAGTTGTGTTCCCCGGCCAAGGTGTCCTGTCGAACTTGTCGGACGACAAAGTCTGGATCTTGGTTCCTATGGACCATCACAGGATGCCTTTGGGTCATCCTAGGGATTTCTTCAAATTCACGGGGTTGTTCAATCGTTTCGTCGAAGGCCTCATCCTGACGAATGGGCGTCTCCGGTCGAGGCGGTAGGGTCTGTCGACCCTGAGCCTAGGAGCGCCTAAAAAGTCACCTATACGTGTCATTTCAGTCGCCAGTTATTGGTAACGCTGTGTTAACTCTTGTATCAGTGGTCTCAATATTGTACCCATCTGTTGAGTCAGCATATGAACCATCTCATGATTACTCTCATCCATCTGTTACCTCATGACCGCGACGGAACTAGAGGTAAATGTCGGTATGGATTGAGAAAAAATATTAAAACCTGGGGGGTCAAACCATCTGGTTCGACAGATGCCCTTCCCCCTGATAGGGTGAAAACACTGGGTACGAACTTTCCCCAAACAAAGGGCCGATAGAGTGCAAACTCGACATGAACTTTGTCAGCATTCCATAAGATCGAGGAATAGGCATGGTGATACTAGGCATATATTGCCCTGTAGTTCCTGCCATTGTTGATTTTAGGTCGTGTCGACGTGACGTCGCGGTTGGCCCACTAGGGGTAGTTGAAGACGGTTCGTCGTTCGGACGTGGTGTTACCATCTTACCACTATGCAAAAACATACACTCAACTCACACGATTCCCACCGGGCGTGCCAATTTGTTGCCGGCATGAACAACTGTTGGCCTTCCATCGTAGGTTTACTCGCGGGATCAGCCACACAAATCCCAGAACAAGTGGTTGAAAACATATGCTTATGTGATATGATAGTTTCTTGCGTTTTTGGAAAAGTTGTAAGATTTGAATGATCAACCAGGTTTGGAACAAAGCAAAAATAAAGGAAAAGGAAAATAAACAGACAGCAAAAGAAACAATAACTTAAACTTCGAAGGTAAATTGCATTAAGAAAAAGTGGACGCAATAATACATTTTCGCGGGATTGAACTCGTTTCTCCCTAAGCTTGGTACTTTGAGTGTTTTCCCTTTACAATGTTACAAAATGCCACCCTTTAAAAATGGAAAATACAATGCTTTATATAGGCCTAAAGAATAATTGTTCATTTACCCAGATCTCCTTTGGTGCTGACACGTGGCACCCCACTTTCTTTTCAACTTCCCATATTCTTGGAACTTTCAAACTTTTTCCGCCCAAGTACTTCTCCTTGAATTTGGGGCTTGCCCTTTCGCCTGGCTTTCCTCCGACACCATGGCTTGTCACCTTCTCTCCGACGCACCTTCCTGATCTGTTTCGGATCAACGCTATGAAAATCCCTTGTCGTCGACTTGCTGTTGGATTTCCTTTTAGCCTTCTACCATTGGTCGAAATCTCCTATCAACAACATGCCACAGAAGATCTATGGATAACCATATATACACTGGGAAATTGACAACTTCCCATCAGACCCCACAATCTCTTAGCATATTTTAAAGAAAACATTTGCGTGCAAGGTTAGTTTTAGATAGCTTCCCTTTCCTTTCCAGCTTCATAGGATAAATCAGAAATCAGAAAGTAGCACCCAATTCCAACCAATGCGGTAAGGTGGTCGCGTCACCGACAAAAATCGCATGCTACAGAAAATTGGCGACTCTGCTGGAGAGTCCTAGGATTAGAGTTCCTAAGAGGTCTAGGTTTTGTTTGGCATTTTCTATACTTCCTAATATATATATATATATATATCATTTACTGTTATACTACTTGATACCCGTGTTTAAATTTTTGTTAATTGGGAATGCGATTAATACGCATGTGGGAAGTTTGAGAGAACATTAAGATAAGTGGTGGCATATCCAGGAAACACTTATAGGGAGTGAATCCCGACCAAGCTAACTTGGCAGTCCACCGAATCAGTCGAGGTACCTGTGCAGAAATATCGATGTTGAACGATCGATTATCGTGAAAGCATCGTCTATCCCAGTGCGGTACCCATCACCCTGAGGATTTATTAGACATTTAACCATATGGCCATTTGGTAGTGTGGTAACTATCGGGAATAGTTGATACGCGATACTACACTCAAATGAGATTCATCCTAGGATATTACAGCTCGCTCGAGTGAATCAGCTTGTTGTTGGTATCCCTATGAAGGGTCAATGACTTTGGGATCCTTTTAGAACCCGTTCTATAGGTACAAAAATTGACCAAAATAGTACAACCTTTGGGGATGGGTAGAGCCATGACTCCATGCTCGTGACGTTGAACCCTTGAACCCATGTTTTCAAATGTTTTTGTGTGCTGCATTCATGCATTCATTAAAAAACTTTTTTCAAACAAGAAAAAAAATCTTTTTTTCAAAAGAACTAAAACAACAATTGCAAATATCAGAGGTTACGTTATGGATTTCGGTAGAAAAAAGACGCACAAGTACACCTTCTAGGCTCCGAAACTAGAAGACTTAAGGAAATTGGGAAGGATGATTACCAATCCCGAGGCTTTTAGAGCTAAGCACGGAGGATTGTTGTCTCTGTTAAGGGTCAACGTGGTTGAAGGAATCCTGTCTACACTGGTACAGTTCTACGATCCGGTTTACCACTGCTTCACTTTCCCAGATTACCAACTTGCACCAACACTGGAAGAGTACTCCCACCTGATTGATTTACCTATCACTGATCAAGCTCCATTTCTAGACTGGAAGAAATTGCAAAGGATCGGGCCATTGCAAGAGCAATCTCTTTGGATGAGTCAGAAGTTAGGACTCACATAACCACTAAAGGTGGAATCCAGGGTTTACCGGCTAAATTCCTGATGGAGAAAGCTCTATACTTTGCTAGTATAGGAAACATAACTGCCTTCGAAGACGTTTTTGTTCTGCTTATATATGGGTTATTCCTCTTTCCCAACATTGACAACTTCGTCGATACCAATGCTGTTAAGATATTCCTAATAGGAAACCCCGTGCCAACCTTGCTCGCAAATGCTTATCATTCTGTACACTTAAGGAATTTGTACAGCAGAGGAATGATCACATGATGTGTACCCTTACTCTATAAATGGTTCATTTCCCATTTGCCCAAGTCTGCTGCTTTTTGGGATCACAAGAGTACTCTACGTTGCTCACAAAGGATTATGTCTCTTACCAATTCTGACATAGATTGGTACAATCTGATTTACAAAGGGATAGAGATCATCGACAGATGTGGAATTTTCCCTAACATACCCCTCATTGGAACTAAAGGAGGAATCAACTATCATCCAATTTTAGCTCGCCGTCAACTCGGATACCTGATGAAGAATATCCCACATAACGTTCATCTAGAAGGTCACTAAAGAAGGAAATAGTGCATGCCTGGCAACATATTCACAGGAAAGGCAGAGAGTCTCTGGGAAGACCAAACTGTACTTCCATGGAACCTTATCTCCACTAGGTGCAAACTAGATCCCTCAAGCTGAGGATGCCTTACCCTCGTCAAAAAGTTTTTCCCTTAAAGGAATTTGTCCTTTATTTCATGTCTGATGCGGAAAAACTCCAGGTCACTCTCAACAAAGGTCAACGTGAGAAGAGCTCTTGGAAGAACAAATACCAGATCCTTAATTTGGAATGTACCAAGATTCAGGAACTGTTAAAAGAAAAGGATGCTCTGATTGAGATATTAGAGCAGCATGCTATAGAAAGTCAGGAAGACCGAAGAAATTTTCCCGCTCCTTTCACTTGGCAAAGGACTGTCGACCTGACATCGGCAGAGGAGGCCCGATCAAAGAAAAGGAAAATATCGGAACCGGCATCTGAGCTCTTTTCAGAGAGGCCTCAGGATCCATGAGCTTAGACGTTTCCTTACAGGACTTTGTAAAATAGTGTACTTTCCTTGTAAAATATATCTCCACCCCCTACTGTGTGATATTTGCAATCTATTTGTTGAAGTTTCTTTTGAAAACAATAACTAAAAAATATATCTTTGCATATCATTCACCATTCTCACATAACGCGTTTTTCTTATCCTTGAGTCTCACGTATGTGTCACAATTCGAGAGTCAAACTGTCTCACTCATACAATACTCGGGCCAATCGACAAAAGAAAATGGACGATCTCGAGGAAGAGAACAGAGAGCTGAGAGAAGAAATCGACGCTCTAAAGGAAAGTTTAGAAAAACTCACAGCAACCTGCAAACCCTGACCGCAGCTCAGGAGCAACAACATCAAAGGAGTATGATCTCTGAGATTACATCTACACCCATAATGGAGACACATGAGAATCATCCTCGGTACAACATGCCTAAAGGGCGCCCCTGGGGAATGCTTTTCAACTTTATACCTGAGGAATACATCCCACCGGTCACTAAAGACCCAGAGCCGTAGCAGGAACCGCTGGACCTGAAGGTTACAAACTTCAGGAAAGTGAAGATGCAAGGGTTACAACAGCAACTTCTGAAGGTTACAAACTTCAGGGCACTGAAGCGCCAAGAGTCATTGCTATATTGTCTATACCACAACCAGTGGTACACACTGTCCCGGAAGGACAAATTCCGCAAGCAATTTCTGGTGGAAATAAAGACATGTACGAAACGATGAATGAGTTCCAAGAACAATTCTTGGAAATGCAGAAGGAACTACATGCCATTCGAGGTCAAGACTTATTCGGAAAGGACGCCACCAACCTCTGTTTGGTCCCTAATGTAAAGATACCGCACAAATTCAAGGTGCCTGATTTCGAAAAATACAAAGGCAACTCTTGCCCTCAAAGTCATTTGGTGATAAGTGCTCGAAAAATGTCTACTTAGACAGAAAATTAATAGCTACTGATCCATTACTTCCAAGACAGTTTAACCGGTGCCGCACTCAAATGGTACATGGGTTTAAACCTCACCAAGATCAGTACTTTCAGAGATCTCGGGGCAGCCTTCGTTCAGCAGTATAAATACAATTTCGACATGGCACCAGATAGGGACCAGCTCAGGGCAATGTCACAAAAGGACAAAGAAACTTATAAAGAGTGTATCACCGCTCAGGAAGAAGCTGCCTGCCAGTCTTCTGAGGGTCTTTCTGTCTTTTCTTAGTGCCCCAGGTGGGTACTCTTGTTTCTGAAGGAAGCATTTGATATCATGATACCAAGGTTTATCGTCTATGACTGCTTCAATCGTGAAGATATAAGCGGGTCTTTCAAGGCGCATTATGTCGATCTTAGGTAGGTCGGTCCATTGACCTACACTAATCACAGATGAGAGAGTGGCTAACGCATCAGTCATGTGATTCTCCTTACGAGGGATATGATGAAACTCGATTCTGTTGAAGAAAGGTAACAACCTTCTTGCGTAATCATTGTAAGGAATCAATCCTGATTGGTATATGTTCCAATCTCCTTTGATCTGATTGATAACCAGAGCTGAGTCACCATATACATCCAAGTTCTAGATCCTTAAGTCGATCGCTTCCTCGAGACCCATAATACAAGCTTCGTATTCGGCCTCGTTGTTTGTGCACTTGAATATCAGTCGGGCAGTGAAAGGAATGTGGGTACCCTGAGGGGTAACAATGATTGCCCCAATTCCGTTTCCGTAATGATTGACAGCTCCGTCAAAGATAAGTCCCCATTGGGACCCTGGTTCTGGCCCTTCACTGGGTAGTGGTTCATCGCAGTCTTTCATTTTTAGATACATGACATCTTCGTCTGGGAAGTCAAATCCGACTGATCCTTGATCGTCAATCGGTTGATGAGCCAAATGATCGGCTAAAACACTTCCCTTAACGGCTTTCTGAGTGTGGTACTCGATGTCGTATTCTAATAACAACATCTGCCAACGGGAAATCCTTCCCGTGAGAGCAGGTTTTTCAAAGACGACTTGATTGGATCCATTTCGGAGATTAACCAAGTAGTGTGGTAAATCATGTACTGGCGAAGACGTTTGGCTGCCCAAGCCAGAGCACAACAAGTTTTCTCAAGCATAGTGTACCGAGTCTCGCAGTCGATGAATTTCTTGCTCAGATAGTAGATGGCAGACTCTTTCCTTTTGGTTTCGTCTTGTTGGCCAAGTACATAACCCATGGAGCCTTCTAAGACTGTTAAGTAGATGATCAGTGGTCTTCCTTCCACTGGAGGTGATAAAATCAGAAGATTCAACAGGTATTCCTTGATATTGTCGAAGGCGGATTGGAAATCTTATGTCCAAATGCAATCCTGATTCTTTTTTAGTAATTTGAATATTGGCGCACACGTCGCGGTCATGAGGAATATGAATCTGGAAATGTAGTTCAGACGTCCCAAGAATCCTCTGACTTGTATTTCTGTCTTTAGAGAAGGCATGTCTTGAATGGCCTTGACCTTGTCAGGATCAACCTCAATTCCTTTCTGGTTGACGATGAACCCTAAGAGTTTCCCCGAACAGACACCGAAGGTGCACTTGTTGGGATTCAAGAGAAGTTTGTATCTCGTCAAACGCTCAAATAATTTTGACAGGTGGGTCACATGCTCTTCTTCTATTTTAGATTTTGTAATCATATCATCGACATATACCTCGATTTCCTTGTGTATCATGTCATGAAACAGAGTAGTCATGGCCCTTTGATAGGTTGCCCCAGCGTTTTTCAGACTGAACGACATTACCTTGTAACAAAAGGTACCCCATGGGGTGATGAACGAAGTTTTCTCCATGTCTTTCGGCGCCATTTTTATCTGATTATAGCCCGATAATCGATCCATGAAGGCGAAGACTTTGAACTTTGCTGTACTGTCAACCAGCATGTCAATGTGCGGTAAGGGAAAGTCATCCTTTGGACTTGTTTTGTTTAGATCTTTATAGTCTACACACATTCTGACCTTTCCGTCCTTTTTCAGAACTGGTACTATATTGGCTAACCATTGAGGATATTCTGACGTGGCGAGGAAACCCACGTCAATCTGTTTCTATACTTTCTCCTTGATTTTAATGGCCATGTCCGGGTGAGTCCGTCTCAACCTTTGTTTTACTGGCGGACATTCTGACCTTAACGGTAGATGATGTTCCACGATGATGGTATCCAACCCTGGCATATCCTGATAAGACCAAGCGAATACATCAGGAAATTCTTTGAGAAGCTTTGTCAAACTCTCTTTGGCAGTTGGACTGAGCAGTGCCCCAATCTTGATCTCTTTTCTTTCTTCTTTTAAACCCAACTTGACCGTTTCCAATGGCTCTTTGTGAGGTTCAATGGACCTTTCCTCTTGTCTGAGTAATCGGGAGATCTCTTCTGAAATTTCGTCGTCATCTTCTTTTCCAGCCTCAAATACCGGGAACTCAAAGTCGGGAGAAGGCATCAGATCGTATGTTTCAATGGGGTTGAAAACAAGCAATCTGCATGACGTGATGATTTGTGTTTAGAAGAGATATAGGGAAAATGCAAGAGTGTGTGCAGTGTTTTTCTTTGGAAAACTACTTGTTTTTATTATTGAGTTGTTTTTTAGGATTACCATTTTCTGAAAAGCGAAAAGAGAAAACAACAATTAACGCGGAAATTACATAACGACGTTATTTTATTTATGATTTAGTCTATTCTTGAAAATACAGCCCTATAAAACAAAACTCTGTCGCTTTGGGAAAAGCGAAGAGGGATATTTACAGAAAGTGAGCCCTATCAAAACATTCGTTTCACCTGGGCAGGGTGAAAGGTTAAAGTAAAGACGGCAATTACTTTGACTTATGAACGATCTTCGGAACATCAACAGTAACCCATTGGCGGCGAACTCCTCGGTGAATCACAAAGTCTGGTACCTTCTTTCTTGACTTGTCCTCAGAAATGACACTGATTTCTGGTGGAGCGGGATCATTGGAATCTGTCTCCCAGACAGAGTTGTCGTAGGAGGATTCTTCTGTTGTATTTTGCATAGCATTTGTGCTCTCAGGTAAATCTCCCCATCCAGTAGGCTGGATGTCTTTGAGCCTAATACGAGAGCTCTCAGGAGCGGTGTACTTGACCAAGAAGTTGAACTTGCCACTCGGTTGTCCTAAGGTGTCCCACACTTCTGTGGAACTGGAGGAGTCATCTCTTTCGATGACGTTGACCTCAGGAAAAGCATAGTTGATGAATTCTAGTCCTGCAAGCTTTGCGAATTCATCATCGTGCTGGATATTTTATGAATACCCTGAGTGTTGATCCCATGACATGGTGGGAACGCAGGTATTCCTTTCAATGATGCTCAACTGATTTTCATTGTTCGGCTGATTTTCTTGCCCCAAGTCTCCTGGGTACGGCTGCCACATAGGCAGGCCATCCATTGGGCCATAATAGTCGTGGTCAAAGTTGTCTTTCATTAGAGTGTCCTCCTCTAATGAATTTGGCAGAGCATGGCATCCTTCCAGATCATAATCTCCGTATATCATTTCGACGTCTGACCTTGGTATAAATCTCGGACTCTGTGCGGGATAGCAAAATGGCGTAGGCATCTCTTCCTGAGACATATAACCGTCCTTATTAAGATAGGATTCCCATTCTTCCTCTATATCGGAGGAATCCCCCTCGTTGATAGTGTGTACTTCTTGGGACACTGGGTGAAGGAAACCTCCACTATGGAAGAAGTTCTTAATGGGATGAAGACTTTCACCGCTAGCGGCAGTCTGGGTGCAGGTTGCAGAAAAACCAAGACCTTTCTTTGTTTTATTATCAGTAGGAATGATAAGTTGTCCCTATCCTTTCGTATTGTTACTTTCAATTGCCTCAAGAGCATCTTTGTACGAGGAAATAGAAGTTCCCTTCTCTGATTGATTCTCATTGCTCACCGAAAGGGCTTGGAACTGAGTCCCAACAACCTCCTCGGGTTCTACACAAGTAGATAATGACAGGTTACTCATGATCAAGGCTTGTTCTCCACAGACCGTGACAAGTTGATCGTTCTTGATGAACTTCAGTTTCTGGTGAAGGGTCGAAGTGACTGCCCCGACCTGGTGTATCCAAGGTCTTCCTAATAAGCAACTGTATGTTTCCCGGATGTCCATGACCTGGAAAGTGATTAGGAAAGTGTGAGGACTGATAGTTATGGGAAGGTCAACTTCACCAATAACTGCTTTTCGAGATCCGTCAAAGGCTTTGACGATGACCTCACTGCCCCTCATCGGGGACCCTCTGAATGATAGTCGCATTGGAGTGGACTTTGGCATGACGTTGAGAGCCGATCTGGTGTCTACCAGTACGCTGGCTAAAGCATCGTCCTGGAAATTGACTGTGATATTGAGCGCCATGTTGTGACTTTTGCCCTCCTCTGGCAAATCCTCATCACAGAATCCTAAGTTGTTGTAGGAAGTGATGTTAGAGATGATGTTATCGAACCGTCGTATTGACACATCCTGTTCTACAAAGGCCTACTCTAAGACTTTCTGTAGAGCCTCTCTGTGGGCTTCGGAACTGAGTAAAAGTGATAGCACCGAGATCTTTGAAGGAGTTTGTAACAGTTGATCAACAATGTTATATTCACTCCTTTGGATGAGCTTCAGCATCTCATCATTGTTTTTTGAAAGGTCAGGATTACTGGATTGACCGACTGGTGGATTGGGAGCTTCTGTCTGAAGTTCCTTTTCTTTGGTAAGTTCTCCAACTCCTCGGTAGAAGATTCGACCGCTCCGTGTTACTCGACTGATGTCTGCAATATTCATGACTGAGGCTAATGGAATTTCTTTTCCATTCTCAATTATTGCTGCACCGTATTTGTAAGGGATCGCCTTAGCAGATTCGTACGGCACTGGTCCCGGTAGATAGATGACTACAGGAGCCTTCTGATTTTTCTAACTGTCGTAAGTAACTTCAATCAGTTCCCAGCTAGGAACTTTTGATTCGTCAAGTAGAGGGATAATGGTACAAACATCCTTGGTCCCTTCGTGATCAGAGATTACGACAATGTCCTTAATCTGATCAGTGAAATAGTCCGGCGTCCAGTTGATTGGCTCAGAACTCGGACATGGGTGAATCTCTTTTCGGTCCAACTGACCTTGAAGGGCTGCTCGCACGAGGTAGCATCCTTGGTTATTCTCCAAGCAAACTCTACAGCGCTCGTAGTTATGTGGTGGCACCTGGCCATGTCCGCTTTGAATGCAGTGTAACCTCACTAGATCTATTTCCATAGATCAGACATCCTGACTTTGATGCCTAGTAGGGTTCCCATTAAGCACACTGATTTGTTACGTGTCTTCATCCATATAGATCGGAAGCCACCAGTGGTTTAACAAGTGTTGTAAAGTTCTTTGAATAAGAGTGCACCCTTGGTTACTCTCACAACATCCTTTACAGCTCAGATACTCGTGAAAAGTGAGAAAACCGAGTTGGACTTGCCTGGCGTGTAACTCCACCAAGCTGGTATTCATCATGCGAATATCGAAGATTTGGATCATGTTGATCTGATAGGGATTTCTATCATGGTAACCCTGGATCCACCCAAGATCCATCTGACGCTGGAGGGCCTCCTGTATGAAATAGCATCCCTGTTTGTTTACCGAGAAAGTCAGACAGGAATTGTAATCGTGTCGCGGCAGATTATGATACTGGCTTTGCCTTGAGTGCATCGCCACCAAGTTGACATTCATTGCACGGATGTCGTGGTTCTGAATGATGTTGAAATTTGTGTAGGTCATGTTGACTCCACGAACTCGATGCACTTGGATCTACTCGAGATCCAATTGTTTTTGTAGAGCTGATTGTACCACAGAACATCCCTGATTGTTTTTAGAGCAGATATCACACTGGTGATAGTTATGAGATGGCACATGGCCATACCCACTATGTCTACAATGTATCTTGACCAAATTGGCCCTTAATAAGAGTACATCATGAATTTGATAGATGTTGTTAGACTCTCCCTCTATCAAATTGACCGTAGCTTTCACGTGTTGAGGCAGCGGGTTCGTGAGAACATTCGGATTCGTATCTTTGAAAGATAAGACCCCGCTCCTAACAAGCTTTTGCACATTGGATTTGAAACTGAGACAGTTTTCTATGTTATGCCCTGGTCCTCCTTGATGGTAAGGACAAGTCTGATCCATTTTGAACCAAAAAGGTAGATTTTTCGGTACTGTAAGAGGAGACTTGGTTTGGACATGCCCCTTGACCAGTAATAATGGAAACAGTTCTGCGTACAACATGGGTATAGGGTCAAACCCCCGTGGTCGCGTTGTACAGTTGTTGTTGTTCGGGGTACGGGCTTGCTGAAGAGGCTGTTGTGTCCTTTGCTGATATTGCTGTTGAATCGGTTGGCTCTGAGCAACCTGAGGTTGATACGTAGGAACAGGCGCAGGGTTGATAGCAGGAGTTACAGCTGCTACTGGTTGGTAACGTCGCCTTTTCTTTCTGAGAGAGATATTCCCAATATCCTGCTCTTTTTTCTTAGGGAGAGCACTACCGTATCATTTTGTACTACTTGAGGATCCAGTATCTTTAACTAAACGTCCTTCTCAGACCGCTTCCTCAAGACGAACTCCCATGCCCACCATCTCGGTGAAGTAACTGGGCGCACTGGCAACCATTCTATCGTAGTAAAATGAGGTCAAGGTTTTTAAGAAGATCTTTGTCATCTCTTTTTCCTCCAGAGGTGGAGAAATCTGAGCAGCAATTTCACGCCATCTCTGAGCGTACTCCTTAAAGGTTTCCTTGTCCTTTTGTGACATTGATCTGAGTTGATCTCTGTCCGGTGCCATGTCCAAATTGTATTTATATTGTTGAACAAAAGCAACGCCAAGATCTCTGAACGTGCTGATCGTAGCGCGGCACCGGTTAAACTATCCTGAAAGTAGTGAATTAGTAGCTTCTAGTTATTTGTCTGAGCTGACATTCGTCGAGCATACATCACCAAGTCGCTTTTAGGGCAAGAATTACCCTTGTACTTTTCAAAATCGGGTACCTGGAACTTGTGCAGAACTTTCACATTAGGGACCAAACAAAGGTCCGTGGCGTCCTTTCCAAATAAATCCTGACCGCGAAGGGCTTGCAGCTCTTTCTGTATCTCCAGGAATTATTCCTGGAACTCATTCATTCTGTTGAACATACTTTCATTTCCACCAGAGGGTATCTGTGGAATTTGTCCTTCCGGGACAGTGTGTACCACGGGCGGTGGTATAGTCATTATGGTCGAGACTCTCGGTGTCTCCCGAAGTTTGTAACCTTCAGGAGTTGTTGTCATGCCCCTGGCATCTTCGCTTTCCCGAAGTTTGTAACCTTCAGGCCCAGCGGCTCCTGCTGCGGTTCCTTGATCCTCATTGATCGGCGGAACATATCCTTCTGGGATATAGTTGATAAGCATGCATCAGGGACGATCTTTTGGCATTTTATACCTAGGATCATACTTCTCCACTATGGGCGTTGATGTGATCTCTGAGATCACAGTCTTTTGTTGTTGCATTTGAGCTTCTGTTAGAGCTTGCATGTCGTTATGAAGCTTTCTCAGATCCTCTTTCAGAGTGTCGATCTCTTCCCTCAACTCTCTGTTCTCTTCCTCGAGATCATCCATCTTTTTTTTATGATTGGCCCGAGTATTGTACGAATGAGACAGTTTGACTCTAGAATCGAGACGCAAACGTGAGATTCGTAGGTAAGAAGAATGCGTTACATGAGAATGATGAATTATATGCAATGATTATATTAATTGTATATTTTTGTTTATTCAAAGTAAACTTCGACAATTAGGTTGCAAATATCAAACAGTGGGGAAGATCTCGTTTTATTGAATTCAAAGGATTGCAGAAATGGAAATACAGTAATTTACATAGTGCTGCGAAAGGAAATCTAAGCTAATGGGTCCTGAGTCCTCTCTGAGGAGAGCTCAGGTGCTGGTTCTGGTGCTTTCCTTTTCTTTGACCGGGGCTCTTTAGCCGTTGTCGGGTTGTCATTCCTTTGCCAAGTGAAAGGAGCGAGCAAACTCCTTTGGTCATCCTGATTTTCTACAGCATGTTGCTCTAAAATTTCAATTAGAGCATCCTTTTCTTTTAATAGCTGATGTATTTTCTTGCACTCCACATTGAGAATATGGTACTTGTTCCTCTAAGACCTCCTCTCCTGCTGAACTTTGGTGAGAGTCACCTGAAGTTTTTCCGTGTCTGACATGAAATAAAGGACAAAGTCCCTTAATGGAAGAACTTCCTGGCGAGGGTAAGGTATCCTCAGCTTGAGAGCTCTAGTTTGTACCCAGTGGAGATAAGGCTCCACCGAGACACAGTCTGGTTTTCCTAGAGACTCTCTTCCTTTCCTGTGAACGTGTTTCCAAGCGTGCACTATTTCCGTCTTTAGTGTGTAAATTTATCCCAAGAGAGGGAAAGGGAACACCGCATAAACCTGAGGAAGAGGGAAAGGAATGGTCATCGCAACCATAGCCTGGGTTCGGGAGTCGGTTACGCGAGGGGAAGGTGTTAGCACCCCACGCGTCCATCGTACTCGATGGGATCCACGCTTGTTGTCTAATCTAAGGGTGAGTTATCCTAACATCTATGGCTGCACTAAAACGGGGGAGGGAAAAACAAAGACAGACTCAGTAGGACTTCGACGTCCTAGGCCTACGTACCCCCTTTGTGCAATGGGGAATTCAGAGTCAACGTAGTTCGGACCAAGTTCTTTTTTGTGTTTTTTTATGAGCAACGTTAAGCTCGCGTCCAGAAGTTAGGGTCGATGCCTGTTTGCGACTCAGACGGAAAGTAACGTGCCCTTTTTGAAAATAGCCTTTAGTTTGACGATCCCAAAGGACAAAAAAAGTTTGAAGTTTGTTTGTATTTTTTAGGACAGAAGTGACTTGAGTTAGTTCATAACTCAACTTGAACCAAAGTCTATGACACAGGAACGAATGCGTTGCATGGTCGTCCCCAATGGGACGTATGCTCAACACTCTAGAAGAGAGAAGGGGGACCCCTCAATCTTCATTTCCTATGTTTAAGGCTTGTGTGAAAGGCAAGTTGACCTTATTAAGTATCTTAGAAATGTTTTTGAGACGAGAAGAGGGACTCAAAAGAAAAGAAAAACACTAAGGGGGAAATCTACCCTAATGTTATCATGCAAAGATGGCCCTAAGGGGAGGTTTGACAATAACCTAAACCTAAAGAAAAGAAAAGATGAGAGGAAGAAAGAGTGAGAGTGGACATGGATATTATCCACACCCTCAAATAACTTACCTCAGCCCCTGCATAAAAGGTTAGTACAAAACAAAAATAAATAACAATAAGACAAATGAAAACCCCAAACAAGTCGCAAACCAAAGAGAAAAGGTTACAAACCAAATGAAACTCATCCAAGACAGAATGTGGATGACCTAAACATGAATTACGAAGTCAAAGAAGCAAACCCAAATGATGGCACAAGTGCCTTCTCAAACAAGTAATCAGACATGGTCAAAGATGAGCATACAAGAAGACCTCAAACAAAGAGCAATCTCATAATTAGTAAAACATCTTCAGAAATTACCAAATTAATTCTCCAAACATCTCAACCAGTGGTAAACAACATGTCAAAAACCCATGCCAAAATTCCCAAGATGGGTCACTCAAACAATTATGCAAAGTCCAAACAAGAAACATGACTCAATATGCAAAAGAAAAGGACTAAAATGCAATATGAAATGATCTTAAAAATGATAGAAAAATATTTTAATGCAATTCAATGTGTTGGTGAAGCAATGCAAAAATAATGGACTCAAAATGTTTCATGGATGATGAGAAATAAATTCTACAAGTTAGGGTATGCATATATGGAATAAATTCAAAAGAAAATAAAGAAATGATTATTTCAGATGCTAAAAATAAAATAAAAATAAAAAATAAAATTTGAGAAAATTTTATAAAACTATAAAAATGCTTCATGAATTTTTTGGTGGTTTTTGGATGCAAATATATATTTTTAAACATTAAAAATGAATTAATGCAAATTAAATAAAATAAAAATATGGCAATAAACATGGAGGGTGTGAATAGCAGATGGTTCACGTGGGAAAAATATAATGGGCTTAAGGGAGGGGGTGTGGATATCAAGCCCACACACCAAAACCCATCAGCAAAAATAAATAAAAATAGAGAAGCTCACGTGGACTTCAGTCAATGGATTGACCCAACACTCACCATCAGATTGATCATGTGCTTTTTATCAAGTCAACACAAAACAAAGTAAATAAGATCAATGGCCATGATTACCAAACACACCATAATTAACACATACACGCGCACACTAAATTATCAGAAATTAAAAAAGTCACACGTGAGAGGCACATGGAATCATTAATGCGTTGTCACTACGTAGGCCATCAGATGCAATCAACGTCCAAGATTAGTCAACATTTAACATGATGGATGGTTTGGATTTAAGGAACACAATACTTACCATGGGATAGCACACACATAGCCAATAACATAAAAACAAATTTTAAAACGCGTGGCAACATATGGGCCACACGATCAAGGCAATCAACGGCTCAGGCTTCGTCTTCCTCACATAAACCCTAGCCTCGCCGGAAACCTTACCAGTCGCCGGAGCTAGGGCTCCGGTCACGACTTCCGGCCACCTGCAACCCCAAGAAACCCAGAAAGTGCAAACAAGTATACCCTCTGGACCAGAATTCCACGAGGATCAACAATATCAAATTATAAATCGCAAATAATCAACACATAAACCAAACCGAATGAAATAAGCTAGGGTTCAAAAATTTCAAACTCACGAAACAACCAAACCATGCGTCCAAACTCAAAACAAAATATACTAGAATTATCAGTACACACCACAGATCATCATGCACGTTTAAAAAGAGAGTTTTATGATCATGAAAAATTACACTAACCTGAGATTATGCAAACTGTATCCTTGCCGTTAGCTGCAAATGATGGTTGCTTCGTGCTCTAGGGATCCCAAGGGTTCAGATGGTGAAAGAAGTTTTGGAAAAACTCTAAAGGATTGAGAGATTCGATGAAGAAAAGTTTTAGGGTTCACTCTTGAAAACTCTCCAAAATCACGTGTCCTTTTCTAACCAGTGCATGAGTTAGCTTAAATACCTAGGGTTAATCCACTGATAATCACTTGGCCCTTGTTAATTCCTCACTTAATGAGTTTAGAGTGATTTTGGAAATTTGCATAATGTGAAATACACCCTCCTCCATGCATGTATACCCAAACCCTTGATGATGGATCACTTATTTAACAATTGCTAATCACACCTGTATGGAATTTGGGCCTTGAGATGTCTTGGTTCATGAGTTTTCAATGATCTTGCAATTTTGCATAATGTGAAATAAGTGATGTACAAGTCATGAAACCTCTTGGTTAAAAGGCCAAAAATGATCCTTAAGGAATGTACTTTGATGTTAGAACGTGGCTTGAAGCAATGGAACCAATTATAGGTCCATATGTCCCAAAATGCAAAAGTTGTGAAAATGGAACCATGAGAAAACCCTAAAAACCACTTTGCCTTCTTTTGATCATAACTTGAGTTTCACAAATGATATGGAGACCATCTAGTACTTGTTGGAAAGGGGAGAAGAATATCTTCAACTTTCATGTTTGAGAAAAATTCATTTGAAGCTTTCTGGATGATGAAAAGTCAAGTTGAAAGTAGTGTAAGAACTTGCCCAAAATGGAAACTTTCAAATTATAGGTCTTTTCCATATTTAGTAACTTTTGTACCAACCCTTGATTCTTGATAAATGGTATGAAACTTGACTCTTGAAAACCATATGAGGACGTGAGACCTTGAAAACCTTGAAGAGAACCTCAAAATTTCACAGTTGACTTCCCCTCTCACTGTTGACTTTTCCCCAATTCTCCTGATTCCCAATCCATTGGCCAATTGAACTTCTCCTGAAGCAAACTGATAGACAATCTTCCATTCCTAGATACTTAGGGACTCAAGGAATACCATGTAATCAAGCCTTGCCTAAAAAATCAGAAATAAACTGACTTTATAGCAAACCCTAATTTTGGTACCCTCAGTCTAGGAGGAAAATAACACAGTCTCCAAATCCAAATTCCTCTGAATATGATGTGTATCCTCTCCAACAAAGATAAGATATGCCATTTGGTGATGATAAAAACCCAAGAAGCTTGCCCATTGTAGCAATAAACCCAAGAATCTCAAAACCCTAATTTTCTGCACTGGTTAGGAGAGAGTGATCCACTTGAGCTCTCTTGGACAATATAAGGACTCTTGCTTGACCCTTTGAAGAGCATCTTCTCCTCTTGAACTGCCTCAGACACCTTGACCCCATGCTAAGAACCAATGATATGCACACATGATAATGCAAAAATGAAATGAAACATAAGTCAGTTAGTACTTAAAGTAAGGTGAGCAAATTTTGGGGTGCTACAGCTGTCCCTATTCAATCAACTTGGTCCTGAAGGTAGGATAGCAACGGCTGTCAGACATTCCAGGATGCACGAGGATTGAATACCGAAAGAGCCCCAAAAATTTGCTAATGGTGAGAATAACGAAATGGAGCGTGCTGAAAAATAAGGAGTATAACCTCAACCATACCCACAAAAATAAGATGAATACGACCTCAATCGTGCCCGCAAAGGAAGACTTACCTCAATCACTCTACCCACAAGGAAAATATGAATACGACCTCAAACGCACCCACAAAACGAATACAACCTCAATTGTACCCTCAAAGGAAGACTGACCTCAATCACTCTACCCACGAAGAAAACACGAATACGACCTCAATCGCACCCACAAAACGAATACAACCTCAATTGTACCCGCAAAGGAAGACTGACCTCAATCACTCTACCCACAAAGAAAACATGAATACAACCTCAATTGTACCCTCAAAACGAATACAACCTCAATTGTACCCGCAAAGGAAGACTGACCTCAATCACTCTACCCACAAGGAAAATATGAATACGACCTCAATCGCACCCACAAAACGAATACAACCTCAATTGTACCCGTAAAGGAAGACTGACCACAATCACTCTACCCACAAAGAAAAATACGAATACGACCTCAATCGCACCCACAAAACGAATACAACCTCAATTGTACCCTCAAAGGAAGACTGACCTCGACCACTCTACCCACAAAGAAAATACGAATACGACCTCAATCGCACCCACAAAACGAATACAACCTCAATTGTACCCTAAAAGGAAGACTGACCTCGATCACTCTACCCACAAAGAAAATACGAATACGACCTCAATCGCACCCACAAAACGAATACAACCTCAATTGTACCCTCAAAGGAAGACTGACCTCGATCACTCTGCCCACAAAGAAAACACGAATACGACCTCAATCGCACCCACAAAACAAATACAACCTCAATTATACCCGCAAAGGAAGACTGACCTCAATCACTCTACCCACAAAGAAAACCCGAATACGACCTTAATCGCACCCACAAAACGAATACAACCTCAATTGTATTCGCAAAGGATAACCAACATAAAGTGGACTTCGTTGGGGATAACGTGAAACAAAAATTCTGGTTTAAACCACCCTACTGAGAAAGGGAAATTGGCAAACAAAATATGTCAAGCGAGAACTGACTACCAGGCGAGCACTGGATTTCACAAAAGAGAAAGGCCAAACAAAGGCCAACTTTTAACGGACTCACGATCCACAGATAAGATGACTCCGCTGGGGAAAAGAGAAGTCTAAATAAAAGACTCTGCCGGGGAGCACAAGTATGAGGAATGCATCCTTCCAAAATCTCCTGAGTTATGCCATCTCTGTTGGGAAAGAGAACTGGCAAGGAAAGCATCAAATCTGGCTTATGCTTCGAATGCAAATGTTTGGATTTTGCCGTAATGCTCCACACGAAGTGGAAATGCTACGCGTTTGAGGATGTAATCCAAATGCTTTTGATATGCAAAAGGGGTCCCTCCAGCAAAATAAATGCTGGAGAGAAAAGACCAATTCAGTTGGGGATGACAAAAATAAATTGTCCTCTGAATCCAAGAACTCTGCTGAGAAGGATCACGCTGACCGACCCTTTAGATCAACAACTTCTACTGGGGATGAAATCCCAAAAGAACGTCCACACTACCGGGGATTACACATGTCCTTTACTGAAGGTAACATCCAAAATCTGAGATTTCTCCTCTGTTGGGGGAGTTGAGAATGAATGCCAATAACGGAACCAGAAGTCTGTTACTAAGGATTACCAATAACAGATGGGCTTAGGACCTGCCGGGGGATGCCAGCCCATAATACCACCCTGCTTGGGGAAAACAACTGAACTTAGCCTGCTGATGGGGAGAATGACTTTACTCCCACCTTGCCGGGGACTAGAATATGAAATTGTCAGCGAAAGCACGCTTCCTGACTGGATGGGGGAAGTGAACACCCTGATTCTGTGGGGAAATAACGTCTTGATCCAGAGAAAATATTTCCCAAGTCTCCTGCTGGGGATAGTCTGCTCTGTTGAGAAAGGTGCAATCTCAATGCTGGGGAGAACAACCCTACTGGGGGAGTACAATGTTGTTGCCCTGCAAGTCAAATAACAACAAATAGAATATGCCACAACATGACCATCACCAATAATGCCTAAGTAAGTTCTACTGCTTTTCGTTATGCTCCGCAAAGCTCGAAGTTTTATATGCAATGTTTATCAAAAGTATCGGACGTTTTTGCAAACAAAACAGTAAAAGTAAAACAAACAATGGAAAGCTCTCTGAGTGAAATGAAAATTTTATTGAGAAAAGTGGCCTGTAAATAGGCATTTACAATAGGAAGCAATTCCTAAAAAGAGGTAATTGCGCAAAAGCAAAAGGGAAATACATATGTCGGCAATGCGGGAACAGATATCCACCATGATTCGACTCAGCTATGGCCCATATGTCTTGCTTATCCACAAATGTCTTGACCTTTGAAGAGACTAACTGTACTGATTCCCTTCTTTCAGAATTTCCAGGTGCTGAAAGTGATTACAGATCGAACGCAGATCATAGCCTTTCGCTTATAAATCCCTAACTTTTGCCTGGATCACCCTTTTCGGGTTTTCAATCCATCGGGATACCCATTTTTGCCAAAGTTGCCTTTTCCGGTTTTCAACTTTGCGGGTTTACACGTTTCTTTTTTACATTTTATCCCTAGTTTTTGCCCGAACCTTTTCCTTTTTATGGTTCGCCGGGATGCCCCTTTTTGCCTAGACTTTCTTTTTATGTCCAGCGGGTCTCTTTTATGCGAAGTATTTTTTGACTACGTCTGCGTTCACAGGGGATGTAAAATCTTCGCCATCCATAGTTGAAAGTAGTAAGGCTCCACCAGAGAAAACCTTTCTAACTACATACGGCCCCTCGTAGTTTGGAGTCCATTTTCCCCTGTGATCTGTCTGAGGAGGAATTATCCTTTTCAAAACCAATTCACCTGTCTGAAAACTCCGAGGACGCACTTTCTGGTCAAAGGCGTTCTTCATCCTGCTTTGATACAATCGACCATGCGCGATGGCTGCCAACCTCTTTTCTTCAATAAGGTTCAACTGATCCAACCTGGAACGCACCCACTCACCTTCATCAAGCTTCACATCTGCCAGAACTCTCAAAGACAGAATCTCGACCTCTAAGGGTAAAACCGCTTCCATACCATATACCAATGAGAAAAGGGTTGCCCCAGTTGACGTACGCACCGAAGTACGGTAACCATGTAGGGCATAAGATAGCATCTCATGCCAGTCTTTATACGTCACCACCATCTTCTGCACAATCTTCTTGATATTCTTATTCGCTGCCTCAACAGCACCATTCATCTTCGGACGGTATGGAGAGGAATTATGGTGTTCGATCTTGAAATTTTGACATAGTTCCTTCATCATCTTATTGTTCAAATTCGAGCCATTATCAGTAATGATTCTCTCCGGGACCCCATAACGACAGATGATATCCTTCTTTATAAACCGGGCTACCACTTGCTTGGTGACGTTGGCGTACGAGGCTGCCTCCACCCACTTTGTGAAATAGTCAATGGCAACCAAAATGAAACGATGCCCATTGGAAGCAGTGGGCTCAATCTTTCTAATCATATCTATGCCCACATTGCAAAAGGCCAAGGAGACGATAACACGTTTAGGGGCGTAGGCGGTACATGCATCTTATCTGCATAAATCTGGCATTTATGGCACTTTCGGGCGTACTTGAAACAATCAGACTCCATAGTCATCCAATAATATCCCGCCCTCAACAACTTTCTAGCCATGGCGTGTCCACTGGAATGAGTACCGAAATAACCCTCGTGAACTTCCTCCATCAACAAACCTGCCTCGTGTTCATCAACACAACGAAGCAAGACCATATCGAAGTTCCTCTTATATAACACATCATCTTTGTTCAGAAAGAAGTTTCCTGCCAACCTTCTCAGAGTCTTCTTATCTTTGGTGGAGACACCCTCTGAATACTCCTGTCTCTTCAGAAATACCTTAATATCATGATACCACGGTTTGCCATCCGACACATTTTCAATTGCAAACACAAAAGCTAGTCTATCCAGGCGCATAATTCTAATCGAAGGAGTTTCATTCCAACGGTTCACCTTATACATGGATGCCAATGTCGCCAACGCATCATCCATCTGATTCTCAGCTCGGGGCACATGATGAAAATCCACTCTGTCAAAGAAAGGTAACAACCTTCTGGCATAGTTGTTATAAGGCACCAAATTCGCCTGACGAGTCTCCCATTCTCCTGTAATCTAATTAACTACCAACGCGGAATCACCATAGACATCGAGGTTCTTAATTCTCAAATCAATTGCTTCTTCTAACCCCATGATGCATGCTTCATACTCCACCTCGTTGTTGGTACACACGAATGCTAATCGGGCAGTAAAAGGTATATGAGAACCCTTTGGGGTTGTAATGATTGCCCCAATTCCATTACCATATGAGTTGACAGCCCCATCAAAAATCATCTTCCATTGAGACCCAATCTCAGGTCCTTCATCAGGCAAAGGCTCTTCACAATCTTTCATTTTCAGAAACATAACATGCTCATCTGGAAACTCAAACTTCATTGGCTGATAATCCTCGACCAGCTGTTCAGCAAGATATTCTGACAGAACACTTCCCTTAATGGCCTTCTGGGAAACATACTGAATATCGTATTCTGTCAAAACCATCTGCCAACGGGTTATCCTTCCATAAAGTGCTTGCTTCTCAAATACATACTTAATCGGATCCATCTTCGAAATTAACAAGGTTGTGTGGTTTAACATATACTGCCTCAGGCGCATGGCTACCCAAGCGAGTGCACAACATGTCTTTTCCAACATAGAGTATCTTGATTCGCAATCAGTGAACTTCTTACTCAGGTAGTAAATGGCATGCTCTTTCCTACCTGTCTCGTCGTGTTGACCAAGCACACAACCCATCGAATTCTCAAGAACCGTTAGGTACATAATTAACGGTCTCCCGGACACCGGTGGCATAAGGACTGGGGTTCCTGCAAATACTCCTTTATCCTTTCAAACGCCTCTCGACGATTTTCATTCCACCTGACCTCTTGATCATTTCTTAACAACTTGAAAATTGGTTCACACGTGGCTGTCAGATGAGAGATGAACCTAGCAATGTAATTCAACCTTCCCAAGAAACCACGAACCTCTTTCTCTGTTCTTGGCTCAGGCATCTCCTGTATGGCTCTTATCTTGGCAGGATCAACCTCGATACCTCTTTCACTAACAATGAACCCCAGTAATTTACCAGACCTCACGCCGAAAGTGCACTTGTTCGGATTCAATCTCAGTCTGAACTTCCTTAACCTTTCAAACAACTTCTGGAGGTTTACCAAGTGTTCTTCCTCTGTCTGTGACTTCGCAATCATGTCATCAACATAGACTTCAATCTCCTTGTGAATCATATCATGAAAGAGAGTCACCATTGCCCGCTGATAGGTTGCCCCAGCATTCTTCAGTCCAAAGGGCATCACCTTGTAGCAAAATGTTCCCCACGGTGTTATAAACGTTGTTTTCTCCATGTCCTCTGGGGCCATTTTAATTTGGTTATACCCAGAGAAGCCATCCATGAAGGAAAACACAGAATATTGAGCAGTATTTTCTACTAACACGTCAATGTGGGGGAGCGGGAAATCATCCTTCGGGCTCGCCCTATTCAAATCTCGGTAATCAACACACATCCTGACCTTCCCATCCTTCTTAGGTACAGGTACGATATTAGCAACCCACGGAGGATAATTTGTCACAGCAAGAAATCTGGCATCCAACTATTTCTGAACCTCTTCCTTGATCTTGACAGCCATATCTGGTTTCGTCCTTCTCAGTTTCTGCTTGACTGGAGTACAACCCTCTTTAAGCGGCAGTCGGTGTGAAACAATGCCAGTGTCAAGCCCGGGCATGTCTTGGTAAGACCAGGCGAAGATATCCACATACTCTCGGAGCAACTCAACCAATATTCCCTTAACAGTGTCTTCCAAGTCAGTCCCAACCCTTACTTCTCGTTTAACGTCCTCGATTCCTAGATTAACAGTCTCAACTTCCTCCAGATAAGGTAGAATAACCCTTTCCTCTTGTTTCAGTAGCCTGGCTAATTCTTCTGGTAAGTCACAGTCTTTGTGAGTCTCTTCTTCGGCTTGATAGATAGGATTGTCGAATTCATATCGAGCCATAGCTAAGTCATGATGGGTGGAATCTGAACAAAGAAACCTGCATGGTGGATGTTTTATGTTTATTATGAGTGCAACAAACAAGAAAACACATTGCCATTTTGATGTGGGTTAATGCAAAAAGTAAAAAAACAGAAAAACAGGGATCAAAATATTTGAATGAAAAACGTCCTTTATTGATGATAAAAATAGCAAATAAAATATCCAAGCCCTACAAATAAATATCACTACGTCTTGGGCAGAACGTAGGATTCAACATAACAGAAAACAAAAGTAAATTACTCTGGGCGCGTCACTTGGATGACTTTCTCGGAAGACCAGTTGCCTAAACTCTGACCAGGGGTGCAGGGACGGATCCATTCATCCATGTCACAGTCACTGTCTCCTTCATCCTCAATAGCATTAACCTGATTAAAGAAAACCCCAGCACTTGTGAACCGAATCGGGCCAGCATACTTGGGAGGCTCTTGAGCTCGTCGGGGTGGCTTGTACCCTAGTCCATGGGTATCCTTCTTCCTTTGAACATCAATGACACTGCCCCACTTCTGAGAACCACCAGCTTCAACTATAGCGCGCGCCTCTTTGAAAGAAGACATCGGAACCTCTGGTTGTCTGACAACTTCAGGTTGGGCAACCACCTCAGGCTGACTGACTACCTTTGGGGGTTCTTCGGGAATTTTCACAGCTTCAAAGGCTTGGCACAAAGTTTCCTGTACTTCACCATCTACCTCTACATACTTGAAGGTCGATAGGTGACTTACCATGATCTCTTCCTCACCACAAACAGTCACAACGTGGCCATCCACCATATACTTCAATTTTTGATGCAGCGTAGATGTTACTGCCCCAGCACCATGGATCCAAGGGCGACCCAGCAAACAGCTATAGGCAGGCTGAATATCCATTATGTAAAAGGAGGTGTTGAAAATCTCAGGACCCACCTTGATTGGCAGAACTAACTCTCCAAAAACTGACCTCTTGGAGCCATCAAAAGCACGTACCACCAAGTCACTTGGTGTACAAATCAACCCACGAGTATCCAATTTCATCAAAGCCTTCTTCGGTAACACATTCAAAGACGATCCAGTATCAACTAACACATGCGACATTAAGGAACCACGGAATTCCACTGAAATATGCAGAGCGTTGTTGTGATTCCTCCCAACCGGAGTCAGATCTAAATCGGTGAAACCCAAACCATTACCAGCATTCACATGAGCCACAACCCCTTCTAACTGGTTGACAGATATCTCCTGCGGTACATAAGTCATGTTCAGAACCTCCAGTAATGCATTTCGGTGTGCCTCAGAGCACAACAGTAAGGATAGAATGGAAATCTTCGATGGAGTTTGGTGAAGTTGATCAACAATCTTGTAATCATTTTTCCTGATCAGCCTCATAAACTCTTCTACGTCTTCTGAGAAAGTATCCCCAACTGGGTTTGTCATAGAATTATTTGGTTCCTACCTCTGTACAGACTCATCCATCATCTGTTTACCTTTGTCTTGTTTTGAACTGCCAACTTGATCCTCGGACGGAATAAAGACTCTACCACTCCTAGTGATAGCCCCCGCTTCAACAAGATTCTCAACCCCCGTATTCACAGCTGACGTCTTTACCAATTCCTGCTTCTTACCATTAACAAATACCTCAGTCCCATAGTTCCACGGGATGGCCTTGGTACTCTCATACGGGACTGGCCCAGGAACAGTGATAATGACTGGCGCTGGTCTCGCCGGCGCTGATATAGTTATTGTCTTGAATGGAATTGTTATTGTGGCAACATCAATCCCTCTGTCAATAACTTTACTCTGCCTACAACCCCTGTCAAACTGTAATATCCCTTCACTGATCATTCTCTGAATACCTGCTTTCAATAAATCACAACCGCCTGGCTGCGACACACATCCTACACAACCTTCATCACAGTCGGGAAATACCCTTCCCTTCAACAGTCTCTCCTTCACCACACGTAAAGGAGTTTAAACCTCGTTCACATCTAAAATCAAACTCAAGTCTTCACATTCTTTAATAATAGCATTAACCCTTGGCCCACCGTGATTCGGCATCGGGTTCTAATTCACATTTGGAGCATCATTGGAGAAATTGATGGCTTTTGAATCCACCAAATCTTGAACCTGATGCTTAAAAGCTTTATAGTTTTCAATATAATGTCCAGGTGCCCCAGAATGAAACTCACAGTGGGCGTTGGCGTTGTAACCGGGAGGTGGATTGCCAGTGGGTGGAGCCAATGTCCTCTTCTGAATTAATTGTAACTGCAACAAGTGCTGAAATAACTGAGAGTAGGGAAAAGGTGGAGTGTCAAAATGCCTATCCCGCCTAGACAGAGGTTGCGATATGCGAGGAGCCTGATTTTGTTGTTGAGACACTGTTGGCTGCTGAGGTGCTGCTGGGATGGTTACAGAAGCCACCTGCTGATTGAAGTTCTGATGGGGTCCTTCTCTACCACGATATGATGTCACAGAATTTGTATCTCCCTTCTTCTTCTTATAACCACTGGCATAAGGCTTCTCACTTCCTCCAGATGATGACCCATCACCGCCTGATATTTTTTCCGCCTTAATTCCGCTTTCCACCATCTCTCCTACCAAGATCAAGTCAGCAAACTTTCCAGTCATACATGGTACCAGCTTTTCATAGTAATGACCCTGCAAGGTGGCCATAAACATAGTTATCATTTCACGTTCCAACATGGGAGGCTGAACCCTCGCTGCCAGTTCACGCCACCTCTGGGCGTACTCCTTGAAACTCTCATTGTTCTTCTGCGACAAATTCTGTAGCTGTGTTCTGTTCGGAGCCATGTCAGTGTTATATTGATAGTGTTTGATAAATGCCCCTGCCAGATCTCTCCAACTACGCACATCTTTCCTCTCTAGTTGCATATACCACTCCAGGGATGCCCCAGATAGGCTATCCTGGAAGCAATGCATCATCAATTTCTCATTCTTCGCATGCGTAACCATTTTACTTACGTATGCCCTGACGTGAGTCCTTGGGCAAGTCATACCATTGTATTTCTCAAAAGTGGGAGTCTGAAACTTGTGCGGGATAACAACGCCTGGAACCAGCCCCAAATCCTCCAGATCCATACCCAAAGCATCCTGATTCACAACACCCCTTAGCTGTTCCTTAATCAACCGGAACCTCTGATCATTATCAATCTGGGGACCAGCATCCCCACCTGGCACAGAGAATGCATCTTCCTGGAGATCATCATACTGACGGCCATGAATTGCACCAACGTTGTTACCTCCCCCCACTACAGTGGAAACCACAACATTTTCTCTTCCGCCCGGAGGAATCACAACACCAGCAACAGGAATACTTCTGCCCGGAGGGCCATTCTGAACATTATTACCAGTAACACCAGTATGAATCCTCCATGAAGGACACCCTCTTCATCAATTCTCGCAATCAGTGGCTGAACGAGAGTCCTTAACTGCTCTTGGCCTTGAGCAACCCCTTGCATTAAATCCATGAATTGGTTCATGCGAGTCCGCATCTCAGTCATCTCATTTTGTAGCTGATCCATGAGTCTCTTCTGATTTTGTCTGGTAGAATACCGATGAATGTGCTGATCTGCAATCCTGTACTACGGAGGAGAACAAAGTAAGAACACCAGAGATAAACACCTGTCATGCGAAATGATTATGCAAAATGATTATGAATATGCAAATGCAAATGAACATGCTTGAATATTCGCAGGGCGATCCACCCCTTGATTCCAGTTTAACAACAAGATAGAATGGAACTTTTATTCATATATTAAGAAAACCAGAGGAAAATCAAATGTCAACAATCACAAATCCAAGATAACAAGTCTGAACACAATAATCATAGATCCCAACCAACAAGTCTGGCGGTGGTCCAAATAATGAAAGAAAATAGAAAACTACGGCATGTCATCAAAGTCCACAAGTGTCAATCCCCCCATCCATTATGCATTTTGCTCCAGTCTTGAATTTCCTTGAACAGCTTTTTGGTGTCGGGATGCTTCGGTCTCTGAATTAGCTCTTGAATGAGAACGTCTCTCCTATGCATGATCCCTTCCAAATATCGGCAATGCAACTCCCAAGAGTCTTCTCCAGAAACACCATACATGCTAGGACCCTCATTTCTAGGTCTCTTCACTTCAGCTTGGATCTTCAGTTCCTCTATGGAGGCTATGGCTTCATTGAGTCGACCCTCGACCGCTTGTCTCTGGAATACCCCTGATAGGATCTCAGCGTCTTTCTTCTTGAGCTTCAACTTCAATTGATCAATCTGAGCTAGATAATCGTCTTCCTTTCGCTTATTCTCAGCCATTACAGTGTCTCGGTGAGCATTTAACCTGTGAATTTTTAACAAAGCCTTGTCCAATTCCTCCTTCTTAGACTCGAGAACCTTACTAATACCCTCTAGCGCTTGCTTCATCCTTTGTCTGGATGCGACCTTGTCAGCTAGCTCCTTTTCTGCCTTAGCGAGAAGCTCTGTCTTCAACTTGGCGATATGAATAGCTTCACCCCGCTCATGTTTCAACTGGTAAATCTCTCTTTACAGCCCACTGTTTTCTTCTCGCAGCTTTTCCCTTTCAGCCCACAACTTGTTAAACTTCTCTATTTCAACTGTGGTAGGAGGCTCAATCAACAAGGGATAAGATGGTGGTTCTTTGGAGAATGGCAAAAGCTCCATCTCCACCCTTTTCTGAATCCAATCTTCGTACGTAGGAAATGTTCTGTTGTTGCTCTTCCCAAAAGAAATTTTCCCCTTCTTATGACGATCATCCCAAGTATTCGCAGCTTCTTTTAACAGTTCTAGATTAATTTCCCCACTCAGATATAAAGATTCTTGGACCTCCTCGTCTCTTGGTGGCTCTTTCAAGGCATACCCGAATTGCCCAATAGCAAGAATAGGGTTGTAGTTAATTCCCCATTTCCTTACTATTAGAGGCACATTTGGGAGACCTCCACAACTAATCATGATATCTTGGCCCAACAAGTCACAGTTAACCCAAATTAGATTATTTTCCCTCAAGCCCATCAATCTTTTGGACCACTCCAAAGTTCCTTGAGTATCTACAAATGCCCCAGATGTGGGAAGACGATCAGCAAGCCATTTGTAGAAGACTGACGCACAAAAATAAAGGGGTCCTCCCCTCCTCTTCTCATTCTTATAATGCACTAAATAATACAGATCTCCAAGCAAAGTAGGTATCGGATTCTTCATGGTAAATATCCAGACAGCGTGCATATCCACAAAATCCTTCATATTTGGAAACAACACCGTTCCATAGACACACATAGCCAAGATGGCGTTGAAAACTGACCAACTTCTAGCCTTAGCATACACAGCAGCCTGTTCTACCAAAAATTTCACATGAAAGCCTTTACACCCTCCCTTACTGGCAATGTTATTTTTCAACAAAGATGGATCCAAATGCAAAGCCTCGAAAACTTTTCCCAAATCAGGAGGTTCTTCAGAAGGATAGAAAGGAGCCTCTTCTTTAATAGAAACCTCTAGAATGAGAGCAAATTCCTCCAATGTCGGAGCCAAGAGATAATCAGTGAATAGAAAACAACGCAGGTGAGGGTCATAGAATTGCACCAGAGTGTGCAAGGCCCTATACTCGTATTCAGTGATGTTGCAAGCAAAACTCAGAATTCTTCCATACTCTTCTCTAAAGTTTGCCAATACCCCAGGTTCTGCCATAGACACAATCTTGTGAACAGGATCCAGAATAAGTGATGGGAACTTGTACACTATGATGTTCTTTCTCTTCTCAGTACTCATCCTTAATAGTCTTCAAAAACCAGAATCAAAGTTAGGATGCAGCCCTGCAAATGAACAAACATGTTAGGATACAAAATGATGATGCAAATGCACACATGGGATCAAGGATGCCACACAGACTGGACAATTGCTGCACTGAACAACTGTATAATCTCAAGGATCTGCCCAAATACCCAGAATACCAGAATAACCATAGTACCACACTGATAAATCTGCTGATCAGAAAACCGGGTATGTTGAAGGTCAAGGTTACCTGCAAACCTGTAAACACCCTGCCCTTTCACATGTGGGTACTAGAAAGCCGAGGATCCTCAATATCACGGGCTCTCAGGTCGAGAAATGATGATACATTCACCATTTCTGGTTTGGCATCATCACCAATCGAGGAGGCCTCAACTGATTCCCCTCAAAAGAAAACATCCCATGGCAAGTCCTCAGCTTTGGCACTGAGGTCGAGAAGTAATAGTATATTCATCCCTCGGGGTACAGTACTATCGCCAATCGAGGAGTGCTTCCACTGATTCTTTCCCAAAAGGAAACCCTATAGCAAGTTCCCAGCATTGGGTCCTCGGATCGACATGTGTAATGGGTTTGCCATTTCTGGTCTGCCATTATCACGTCTCGGGAGGAGTGCCGTTACTAATTCCTCGGGAATGGTCGCCAGAGTCGACAGTCTTCCAGGTTACATTCAATCATTTGCACCAATGCGCAGGATAGAACATTACCAAAGAAAACCTCATCTGGATGTGGAGTTTTCATGTATACTACATCTGGCCAAATGCCATACGAGTCACACTACTTGCCACGCTAATCCTATGTGTATGCTCAAGCCTGGGTATTGGGCTTACCTCTCAGAACTCTTAACCCGCCAAACAGAAAAAATAGTGCAGCAGCTAATAATAATATGCAATGCAGTAAACACGGTAAAAATAAAATATGACAAATAAAGCAAAACAAAAAACAAAACACCCAAAGAAAACAAAGACAAGCAAGCGCTAGGATTGACTCGCTTAGGGATGGACCAACATAGGTCAACCAGAGTCCCCAGCAGAGTCGCCAGCTGTGTAAATTTATCCCAAGAGAGGGAAAGGGAACACCGCATAAACCTGAGGAAGAGGGAAAAGAATGGTCATCGTAACCATAGCCTGGGTTTGGGAGTCGATTACGCGAGGGGAAGGTGTTAGCACCCCACGCGTCCATCGTACTCGATGGGATCCACGCTTGTTGTCTAATCTAAGGGTGAGTTATCCTAACATCTATGGCTGCACTAAAACGGGGGAGGGAAAAATAAAGACAGACTCGGTAGGACTTCGACGTCCTAGGCCTACGTACCCCCTTTGTGCAATGGGGAATTTAGAGTCAACATAGTTCGAACCAAGTTATTTTTTGAGTTTTTTTATGAGCGACATTAAGCTCGCGTCCGGCAGTTAGGGTCGATGCCTGTTTGCGACTCAGACGGAAAGTAACGTGCCCTTTTTGAAAATAGCCTTTAGTTTGACGATCCCGAAGGACAAAAAAAAGTTTAAAGTTTGTTTGTATTTTTTAGGACAGAAGTGACTTGAGTTAGTTCATAACTCAACTTGAACCAAAGTCTATGACACGGGAACGAATGCGTCGCATGGTCGTCCCCAATGGGATGTATGCTCAACACTCTAGAAGAGAGAAGGGGGACCCCTCAATCTTCATTTCCTATGTTTAAGGCTTGTGTGCAAGGCAAGTTGACCTTATTAAGTATCTTAGAAATGTTTTTGAGATGAGAAGAGGGACTCAAAAGAAAAGAAAAACACTAAGGGGGAAATCTACCCTAATGTTATCATGCAAAGATGGCCCTAAGGGGAGGTTTAACAACAACCTAAACCTAAAGAAAAGAAAATATGAGAGGAAGAAAGAGTGAGAGTGGACATGGATACTATCCACACCCTCAAATAACTTACCTCAGCCCCTGCATAAAAGGTTAGTACAAAACAGACATAAATAACAATAAGACAAATGAAAACCCAAAACAAGTCACAAACCAGAGAGAAAAGGTTACAAACCAAATGAAACTCATCCAAGACAGAATATGGATGACCTAAACATGAATTACGAAGTCAAAGAAGCAAACCCAAATGATGGAACAAGTGCCTTCTCAAATAAGTAATCAGACATGGTCAAAGATGTGCATACAAGAAGACCTCAAATAAAGAGCAATCTCATAATTAGCAAAACATCTTCAAAAATTACAAAATTAATTCTCCAAACATATCAACCAGTGGCAAACAACATGTCAAAAGCCCATGCCAAAATTCCCAAGATAGGTCACTCAAACAATTATGCAAAGTCCAGACAAGAAACATGACTCAATATGCAAAAGAAAATGACTAAAATGCAATATGAAATGATCTTAAAAATTAGAGAAAAATATTTTAATGCAATTCAATGTGTTGGTGAAGCAATGCAAAAATAATGGACTCAAAATGTTTCATGGATGATGAGAAATAAATTCTACAAGTTAGGGTATGCATATATGGAATAAATTCAAAAGAAAATAAAGAAATGATTAACATATAAACCCTCTGGACCAGAATTCCATGAGGATCAACAATATCAAATTATAAATCGCAAATAATCAACACATAAACCAAACCGAATGAAATAAGCTAGGGTTCAAAAATTTCAAACTCACGAAACAACCAAACCATGCGTCCAAACTCAAAACAAAATATACCAGAATTATCAGTACACACCACAGATCATCATGCACGTTTAAAAAGAGAGCTTTATGATCATGAAAAATTACACTAACCTGAGATTATGCAAACTGTATCCTTGCCGTTAGCTGCAAATGATGGTTGCTTCGTGCTCTAGGGATCCCAAGGGTTCAGATGGTGAAAGAAGTTTTGGAAAAACTCTAAAGGATTGAGAGATTCGATGAAGAAAGGTTTTAGGGTTCACTCTTGAAAACTCTCCAAAATCACGTGTCCTTTCCTAACTAGTGCATGAGTTAGCTTAAATACCTAGGGTTAATCCACTGATTATCACTTGGGCCTTGTTAATTCCTCACTTAATGAGTTTAGAGTGATTTTGGAAATTTGCATAATATGAAATACACCCTCCTCCATGCATGTATACCCAAACCCTTGATGATGGATCACTTATTTAACAATTGCTAATCACACCTGTATGGAATTTGGGCCTTGAGATGTCTTGGTTCATGAGTTTTCAATGATCTTGCAATTTTGCATAATGTGAAATAAGTGATGTACAAGTCATGAAACCTCTTGATTCAAAGGCCAAAAATGATCCTTAAGGAATGTACTTTGATGTTAGAACGTGGCTTAAAGCAATGGAACCAATTATAGGTCCATATGTCCCAAAATGCAAAAGTTGTGAAAATGGAACCATGAGAAACCCCTAAAAACCACTTTGCCTTCTTTTGATCATAACTTGGGTTTCACAAATGATATGGAGACCATCTAGTACTTGTTGGAAAGGGGAGAAGAAGATCTTCAACTTTCATGTTTGAGAAAAATTCATTTGAAGCTTTCTGGATGATGAAAAGTAAAGTTGAAAGTAGTGTAAGAACTTGCCCAAAATGGAAACTTTCAAATTATAGGTCCTTTCCATATTTAGTAACTTTTGTACCAACCCTTGATTCTTGATAAATGGTATGAAACTTGACTCTTGAAAACCATATGAGGATGTGAGACCTTGAAAACCTTGAAGAGAACCTCAAAATTTCACAGTTGACTTCCCCTCTCACTGTTGACTTTTCCCCAATTCTCCTGATTCCCAATCCATTGGCCAATTGAACTTCTCCTGAACCAAACTGATGGACAATCTTCCATTCCTAGATACTTAGGGACCCAAGGAATACCATGGAATCAAGCCTTGCCTAAAAAATCAGAAATAAACTGACTTTATAGCAAACCCTAATTTTGGTACCCTCAGTCTAGGAGGAAAATAGCACAGTCTCCAAATCCAAATTCCTCTGAATATGATGTGTATCCTCTCCAACAAAGATAAGATATGCCATTTGGTGATGATAAAAACCCAAGAAGCTTGCCCATTGTAGCAATAAACCCAAGAATCTCAAAACCCTAATTTTCTGCACTGGTTAGGAGAGAGTGACCCACTTGAGCTCTCTTGGACAATATAAGGACTCTTGCTTGACCATTTGAAGAGCATCTTCTCCTCTTGAACTACCTCAGGCACCTTGACCCCATGCTAAGAACCAATGATATGCACACATGATAATGCAAAAATGAAATGAAACATAAGCCAGTTAGTACTTAAAGTAAGGTGAGCAAATTTTGGGGTGCTACATTTAGTGCCCTGTCATTTTCTCCTTCCTTGAAGAAAAGACCTTCCAGATGAACATTACGCGGGACATGTTTCATCGGGTATCCAAATTGACGACGAACTAAAACTGGATGATAGTTGATTCCCCCCTTAGTTCCTATAAGGGGTACATTTGGGAAATTTCCACAACGGTCAAATGGTCCTGATCCCGTCGTAGATTTGATTGTACCAATCAATGTCAGAGTTGGTAAGAGACATGATTCTCTGCGACCAACGTAAAGTATTCTTTTGATCCCAAAATGCAGCAGACTTGGATAAGTGGGAAGTGTACCACTTGTAAAGCAGGGGTACACAGCACGTGATCATTCCTCCGCTGTATAAATTCCTTAAGTGTACCGAATGATACGCGTCGGCGAGTAAGGTCGGTACGGGGTTTCCAATCAGAAAAATCTTAATGGCATTGACATCTACGAAGTTATCAATGTTGGGAAACAAAAATAACCCGTAGGTGAGCAAAATAAAGATGCTCTCGAAAGCGGCCACGTTCCCTATACTAGCAAAGTATAGAGCTTTCTTTGTTAAGAATTGGGTTGGCAAACCTTGGATGCCACCCTTAGTCGTCATGTGAGTCCTGACTTCTGACTCGTCCAGATAAATTACTCTTGCAATGGTTTGATCCTTTGGAATTTCTTCCAGTCCAGAAAAGGGAGCCTGATCAGTAATATGCAAATCAGTCAGGTGAGAGTACTCCTCCAGTGTTGGTGCTAGTTGATAATCCAGGAATGTGAAACAGTGATAGACCGGATCGTAGAACTCGATTAGTGTGGACAGGATTCCTTCGATTACATAGACCCTTAATAGAGACAGTAGTCCCCCGTATTTGGCTCTGAAAGCCTCGTGGTTGGTGATCATTCTCGCCAGACCTCTTAAATCCTCTAACTTTGGAACCTTGAAGGTGTACTTATAATTTTCCTTCTACCGAAATCCATTAGCGCAATCTCCTTTCTCTAACATTTGCAATCATTGTCTTAGTTTAATTTGAAAAAGAGATACTAGAAGAGAAGATTATTTTTTGTTTTAATGTTTTTTAGATGAATGTATGAATGCAGCACACAAAAACATAGAAAAAACACGGGGTCAAAGGGTCGGTGTCATGAAGTCAAGGCTCTACCCCCCCCCCCCAAAAAAAAGTTTATACTGGTGATTTTGTGTACCTGTCTGCTAAATCATTGATCCCTCTTGGGATAACAACAGCAAGCGGATCGCCAGCGAGCTGATGCATCTTAGAGTGATCTTAGATGAGGGTAGTATTGTGTGACAACTATTTCCGATAGCTTCCGCACTACAAAATGGTTTCAGTCTGCTAAAAACCTCAACTTCTCAGATAACCCAGTCGACCACACTACTTTCAACAACCAGAGTCGTATAGGCAATGTATCTGCAAAGGGAGTCTCCACTGAGTTTGATGGTCGATCGGGGACTCTTAACTGGGATTCACTCCCCATAAGATTACCTGCATTGCCATCACCTATCTTAGGTGTATACTCAATCTTTCCATATGCGGTGTCACACGCATTCCCATTAGCAGAAAAATAAACACAGATATCAATTAGGAAAAGCAGTATATATATTTGTCTTAGTCATCCTAGACCTCTAGTCTTATGATCCTATACAGACAATGACTCCCCAGCAGAGTTTCCATTTCTGTGTCATTTTGGTGAACTCAAGGTTTTCACCGAAGATTGTAAGAGAAAGCAAAGGGCCCCACGTTGGGCGCCATTTTTTCTGTAGCGCGATTTTTGTAGTCCTGAGTCACGATCGCTTGGGTACTACAGTTCGATTCATTTTTTATCCTATTGAGCTGATTAAGGAAGGGAAATAGATGTCTCCAATTAACCCTGCTTGCATACTGAGTTTAAACAACGGTCTGTTAGGTTATAGATGCTATGTGGATGTGGGGCCCAATCTTTGGTTATTTTTTTAAGAACACAGTGTCTGGATTATTTGTGAGGTTTTTGGTAATGTGTTTAGATTTGATGCTTTTGGGTTGATTCAGTGGAAATACTGGATTCTGGGTTTTTTTATTAGTATGCTCGCTAAGATTTTTCAATCTTATGCCTACGTATTCTCGTTTAACGAAACAGGGAAATCAGAGCGATCGTAGTTTCTCCTATTCTATGGGAGGAAAAGAGGTTGTTTTGGTGTCTTATTCAAAGCCCAAGACGTGAAGCTAAAGGTGGTTTGTATCTTGTTCAAAGCCCAAGATGTGAAGCTAAAGGGTTTTGGATGAGAGAGAATTTGTCATCTCTAAAGAGGAGTTGTTGATGTTTGTATGCTGTGAGCAAGGCACAACTCTGATGCTAAAAGGTTGATTGACTCAACTGGGGTTTTCTTTATACAAAGCCTAAGAGGGGGCTAGTGACCCAACAAGAGGGTGTTTTTATATGTCTTGTACGAAGCCCAAGACAGAGGCTAAAGGGAAGTGACTCAACAAGAGAGTCTGTTTGACAGGTGATTGACTCAACAAGAGAGTCTTTTATACTCAATAAGAGAGTTTTTTGCTGTGCCTTATATGAAGCCCAAGACGGAGGCTAAAAGTGTTTGACTCAACAAGAGAGTCTTTTATATTCAACAAGAGAGTGTTTTCTATCTCGTATGAAGCCTGAGATGGAGGCTAAAGTGTTTGACTCAACAAGAGAGTCTTTTATACTCAACAAGAGAGTGTTTTCTATCTCGTATGAAGCCCGAAATGGAGGCTAAAAGTGTTTGACTCAACAAGAGAGTCTTTTATACTCAACAAGAGAGTGATTTCTATCTCATATGAAGCCCGAGATGGAGGCTAAAGTGTTTGACTCAACAAGAAAGTCTTTTATACTCAACAAGAGAGTGTGAAAAGGTTAGCTCCGCTGGGGAGAATCATTGTACAAATCCTAAGAGGAGGCTAAGTGTGCTGGTGACTGTCTCAGTTTAGTGACAGGTCCAGTATGTTGGATAAAAGAGAAAATCGGTTCTTATAAAGATTAAAGGTAAGGTTGTGCTTTGGGATTGATCAGAGGATCAGGATTATTTCTTTAAGGAAATAGAAAATCCAAAGGGTACTGAGATTGTCCAAGTCTACTGGTGTTTTGAGAAATCGATTCTCAGATAGTGAAAAATCTTTGTATGATGCCCAAGAGAATGCTGGTATGTTAAGGGATGAAGGTCAACCCATTAACAGGTCTGGCACTTGACTCAGAAAGACATCTCTAGCAAATTGATGACTAGGTTCTATTCCTATACCTGTAGAGGTCTCTGGGTCCTTGTACTAAGCCCAAGAGAAGGTATTACAGCTTTTAAGAAGCCGAAGGGTCCTTGTACAACACCCAAGAGGAGGTGGGGATGCTTTTAGGAAACCTGTGGGTCCCCAAACCCCGATAAGTTCAAGACATGCTATTCACCGAGAATATATCAAGCCAGGAAAGTCCGAGAATTTGGAAGAAACTCAAGAGATGCCATTCACGGAGAAAAGATCATCTCTGGGGAGTTAGAGTTTCTTTGACAATGTCTAAGGGTGACAGTCTGAGAAAGGGTTCACCGAGAATGCTGCCTTTCACGTCTCCATATTGTTTAACCCCAAGAGGAGGGAAGACTGTATCTGGTAATCCTATGGGGGGTCTAGTTTTGACTGTATTTAAGAGTGACCAACAGGGCTTTACCTAGTGCTAGACGTAGTTACCTGGGAAAACTCTAAATAACTATACTGGTATTACATAGTGGATATATAGAAAGCATATAAAAGTTTGTGAAAGAAGACTTACAGTGAGCAGCCCCACAATACAGTTATATATATGTAAGCGGATAAAGAAAGCGGGTAAACACTTACTCGATTGTAGAGCTTCCATGCTGGTTTGTTAGTTGTTCAACAAAAAAAGCTTTGATAACAATATTATATTCAAAATCAAAGGAGAAAGTGCTTTGAAAAGATTGTTGGGGCTTACAGCTCAAGGAAAGGCCAAAGGTTTTATCAGTGATTGCATTGTTGAAATTGTACAGGGACTTATACAAGTGACTGAGGCCCAAAAAGGTTTTCTGTACAAAGGGATGGGTCTTACACTCTCTCAAGAGGCCCAAAGGTATTTAAAGAAAAGGAATGGGGCTTATAACACGAGGGTAGGCCCAAATGATTTGATTTTTGAACTGGCGATCGCGCCGAGGTTTCTTTACCGTACTAGGTCTTATACAATGCATTGAGGCCAAAAAAAGTTTTGGTTAAAAGGGGGTTGGGTCGTACACTCTATTAGAGGCCCAAAGGTGATTTTAAAAGAAAATATGGGGCTTACAACTCAAGGAGAGGCCCAAGGGTTTTGTTTGAAAAATGACGATCGCGCCGAGATTTCTTTAACGTATTGGGACTTATACAATGCACTGAGGCCCAAAAAGTTTTTATTTACATGGGGTGGGTCTTACACTCTCTCAAGAGGCCCAAAGGTGTTTGAAAAATATTTGTTTAGGGTGATTAAGATCAAAACCCTAAATTAATTTCAAAATGTATTTTAATTAAATAAAAACTTAATTAAAATGATCAAAATTATCAAACATGTATGAAAAACAAGTTGTGATCTTGGATTAATGTTTGAAAAATCATGTTTATATCCACAAAATGATTGGAAATCAATTAAGTTTGGAAAATCAAGGGAGAAAAAACATTTTAAATGTTGAAAAACAAATAAAATATTAATTCTTTGAAAAAATATCAAATATAGGAAATAAATAATATTTTGGGATTTTTTGGCAAAATAAAATATTTTAACATTTTTTTGAATTATTAAAAAAAGAATCAACTCAAAATCATTAAAACTCAGAGAGAAATTAATTTTTGAATCAATTAAATAAAATCACAAAAATTCAAAAATTCAAATATTGATAAAGGGCGCCAAGAATAATGGCAAGAACACGCGCCACCCTCTGTTTCTGCAGATTTGCATTTTCTATCCAATCTCACTGAATACTTGATTATATCATGCAATCTACATATCAATTTGCTCGTTTTCACCTCACGATCATGTCTATGGTCTTTAATTTCATTTATTTTAAGCATGGAATAAGAAATCAAAGAGAAACCTCAAGAACCCTAAAATTTGCATGAAGGCTCAGAAATTCCATACACGATTCAAACAAAGCAATTGATTGAGGGAAAACACTCCATGCATGATTATGAACATATGGCCAAATTATTGTGCAGCAAAAAATGCAAGGATCATAGAGTTAGAAGAGCTCATGCTTACCTCTAGCAGCTGGTGATCGTGTTTTGTGTTGGAGGTGTTACAGTTAGGTTCCAATGATGTGGATAGCTTCCCTAGGTGCCAAGTGATGTGCCTGAGTGCTTGGAATGGTTTTAAGCATTCTGGAACTGAAGATGGTATCCCAACTGTAACATGGTTAAAACCTTGAGCAGTTGGCTGGTGATTTTGTGAAATCAGTGTTCCAGATGTTGTTTAAGTGTTTGGATCACTTCTATATGATGTTTATGAAGTGTGTGTGTGTGTGTGATTAGTTTGGTTGGAATTGCTCTCAAACTCAAAACCCGATAGTGACTTGCTTTGGAAGGCAAATTTGGAAGTGAGAAGGAGATTTTGAGAAAAACATCTGTTTGATGGCTTTGGTGTACTCAAACTGATCATAAATGAGCTTTATTTATAGTGGAGCAAGTTTGTTTTGCAAGCAATAGTGAATGGCAACTGCTGCAGAGGTTTGGCCAATGTTGATCAATGGGAATCCAAGTCTCCTCTAGCCATTGACTAGAGGTTAGGGCAGAGGTTGTTGGTTCCCTTGGTCTTGGATATGTCTTGACTAAATTCAGTTGGAAATGGCTCAGTCCATGCCACCTTGATGCATCCATTAAATGCTCCAAAACAAAATTGGAGTATTGTCCCTCTTTTAGGCATTTCTAGGTTTGGCATGCTACTTTTGGTTCCAAAGACTTGGGAGGCTTATGGATCAGTGTTTGTCCCTCTTTGGTCTCCCCCTGAGGTGTTCAGATGGATAAGTGTATTTTTCATTTACACAAATTTGGCAAATCGAGCAAAATGCACAAATCTGGCTTGCTTTGACAGTTTTCAGCAAGGCATATTGCCATTGTCATATCTCATGGCTCAAGTGGAATTTGACGGAGTTCTTGGCCATTTTGGAAAGCTCTCATATGATACAACAACTGTTTGATCATAATTGGTTTTGATACTTTTTGGATCCAAGTGAAAAATGCCCCTACATTTTGAAAAAAGTAAGACAGATTCTGACTTAGTGAAAATTTCACTAAGTGTTGGAAAAGAGTGACATTTTCACTTTTTGTGATTTTGATCATTCCATAACTTAAAATCCATGAGGAATTGGAATGAGTTGTGTTTGAAGCTTTTGTAGATTGCCATGAGAGCTACAAATCCAGCTTTGGATGGGGAAAATGGTCTTGTGGTTTAGGAGTTATGATCCCCCAAAGTTGGTACCCTAGCCACTTTGTTCCATAACTTAGAAAATTTCTAAGTTTTTTATGGTTACCCCTTTTACAAATTATCCCACTTTTCTTGATTTTTCTTGATGAATTGTGATTCCAATCACACATTAACGTCATTTTAGGGTTAGGGAACCATAATTGATCAAAAAATCAAAAAGTCAAACTTTGACTTTTGGGCACAATTGACTTTTTATCAGATGAATTCCAAACTGTGCGATCCTCTATGAAATCAAGTCCTTGACCTAGATAAAACTTGATGGATTGATTTCATAGGTGTTATAGGGTGTATTGAATCATGTACCAAAGTTTGGGAGCATGCCTGGGTCAAAAGTCAAAGATACAATTGACTTTTTCCCGCGAAACCCTAATTGTGGTTCTGTTGAGCTTTAAACTTGTTGATCAAGCTTCTTGGGTCAATCCATTATTGTAAATAGATCAATGTGATGTATTTGAGACCCTTAAATCCTCTCTTGAGGTCTTGGCTCATGTTTTGTCCCAAAAGTCAACTTAGGGGTGAATTAGGTCAAGAAACCCTAATTCCTAATTTTTTTATGAATGCATCCCCTGAGGCTAAATTGACTTGATGATTGGGTTCATGATGTCCCTTGGAGCATCTTAGGTTATGCTTTAAAGCATTGGCTCATGCCCAGAGGAATGTTTCCATCTGGAGGCCCTGGTCGACCAAAACCCTAATTTGGTGACACTGGCGATCTTGAGGCTTAATCCACTCAGAATGCTGCAACCTTGTGCTTGGTTCTTGCTGTGGGAGTGCTCTTTATCCATTGGGGATGTTTGAGAGGCTAGACAAGTTGAAGATCATGTCATTCCTTGATTGATCCTTTGTCTAAGAGCTCTGAGAGGGCTTGAAACCCTAAATTTGATTGTAGTGAAGGCTCAACAATCTTTGAGGAGATTGATGAGGTATGATGGTACATCCATATTGTGATGATGATTTGCACAATGATGGGGAATCTTAGTGGTCAAAATTTGGGGTATGACAGTAGTCCATAACAGAATTTTATTTTCAATTCAATAATAAACCTCAACAGAAAATTCAGTACAAAGTCACTGAAAATTCCTAATTGATAGACCAACGAAAATTCACAAAAGCCTACTCCAAAAACTACTAACAAAAACCACCCCTTACCAACTGTCATAACCATATCCTAACTACCTAACTGAAATTCATTCACAACCTCTAACAGAATTTCACTCTAACAATTCCTAACCTCAACTAACCGAATTCTCACAAGAACTTTCTGCAATCTTCCATAATTCACCTTCACGCCATAACTACATCATCAACCTTCAAGCACAGCCTCTGCAGTTTTCATAGATCACCAATATTCTTCAGCTTTCATATTCATGCTCATCGATTCACCTAAGCCAAACCTGCGAAACGTAACAAGTCATCAACATCAATTCAATCAAGATTTGCATCGCACACACACTCAAGAACAAACTTCATTCGATATTTGGACCGTTTTGAGAATTCAACGATTCAACCAATTCTACAACAACACGATTTAACAACGTAGAAAATTCAGTTCACAGAAGAACCAAGAAAGTGCAGAGGAAGTTTGAGCCGGGAGAAAGAGATTGAAGCGTACCTTCGAAGTCGACACTGATTCGGTAAGTGTTCGAGCTAATTTGTTCGCGCAATTTTTCCGATTCTCCGCCAATTTCACGTTCGATCAAACTTCAAACACAATCTGGGATGTCAAACCGGAGCCATGGCATTTTCCATCGAAATTAACGCGCCACCGCAAGGATGTGTGTAAGAGGAATCGAGTAGAACATGGCGCAACTTGCAATTGCGTTAGCCAGAGGTGTTTTACAAGTTTGATTAAAAGTTATCTGAAGCGGTTTTGAGTTTGATTATTGAGAAAAGGCATTTTCAAGAAGAGTGATTATGGTTCAAGGTTGAGAACACGTTTGCAGGAAGCAGTTTTGGGGATTCGATTAAGAAGCGCGCAGAGAGAATGAGAACACGATGTTGTCGCGGCGGATGAGGAGGTGAAGAACATTGAAACGGCGGAATAAAATGAAGAAGAAGATAAGAAGGCAGGTTAGGTCTTGTTAGGTTAAATTGAAATGTGATGGGCCAGGTTTGTAAGTCAATTCCATGGATTCTTGTCTGCACCGCCCAATTTGCTCACTCACCTCCATGGCTTTTACATTGAAGGCCAATGGGCCTTAGACGAAGCTCAATGCCCCATGGAAATGCTTCTCATACTCCCCACTTTCACTGCGTACCCCCCTCTGCTCTGAAAGTATGTTTATTTCTTGCTTTTATTATTCTATTTTGGTTAGAAGTTAATTAGGATTTTCTTTTAGGATTTTGATCAGAATCATTTGTTTAGAGTTTTAGATATAATCTTAGAATTAGTTTAGAATTTAATCTTGACTTTCATTGACATTTTAATCGTGTTTCTAATTGACTAATTGCAAACTAATGTTGATTTTTTATAATGGTTTTCCTTAATTGATTTTTGGCATTTGTTTTGAATTGTTGATTCAAATGCGTTCGAATGACCTTTTTTACATGATATTGATTGAATATTATGTTGCCACTTGATTGACCTTTTTTACATGATATTGAGTGAATATTATGTTGGCACTTGATTGAGATTTTTCACATGATATTAGTTGGATATTATGTTGCTTTGATTAGGATTTTTTACATGACATTGTTTGAATATCATGTTACCTCTTGTAGATTTTTTTACATGATTTTGATTGAATGTCATTTGAATCATGTAGTGATTTTTGATTGACTTCTCATGGACTTCTTAGTTGATTTTTCTAGTAGGATTTAATTTTTTTTTTGGTTAATATCTTGATTAAATGTTGAAGTTTGTGCTTAATGCTTCCTTGTGATTAATTCTCAACATATGGTAAGTTTTTACCTTAGTTTATGGTTAGATTTTGTTACCTCATTAGCATTCTTTTGCTTAATTTTTGGAATCTCTAATGGTTTTTCTTATTTCATTTTCATTGGGAGCTTGTTGACTAACTTTGGTTATTTTTCTTTGAGGAGTTTGGAGTTTTATGCTAACACTTTAGATATTAACAAGGCTTGTTTGGTTTTGATGAGGCATGCTCTCTTGATAATGATTGTTTGATCCCATTGAGGTATGACCCTTCTTGTACATTAGTTAATTAAATAAATGTAGAAGTTACTGTAGCATACACTGCTGTAGTGGACAAAGTGTGCTGTAAAATGTTGCTATTCTGTCTGGTTGCATATACACCTGTCCTGTTCTGGAAATAGTAGCTGTTATAGGCTGTTTTTGCTTGTTGCTAGTTTTTATAGCTATGCAGGTGCTGGAGCGCTGTTGTTGTTGCTGTTTATGGCTTATTGCCTTGTTTTATTGTTTTTATTCAAGAAGGGTGAAGAACATTTGGTTCCATGTCTTTCACGGATCCATTCCGCTTTCTAACACTTTTGCTCATTTATGCTAGATTACTATAAGTTTTCCGATTTGCTTATACTTTGCTTGCATTGCTACGGGTTGCTATTCGTTCGGTATTACTTCTCTTCTCTTTTACTAATTCCGTATTTTTTCCTTTTGATGCCATGAGAAGTAGGATTGGGAGTCTGTGCCACTTGGCCGACAATTCTGGAAGTCCTCAAAGGAGGCTCTATTTGTGATTGTTATATTTGTGCTAAAGACCTCAAAGAGGCATCCCATTCCCCATTTCCCCATGATAAGTCCTCAAAGAAGGCATTAGGCGGAATGAGAGTCTGCAATCGACTCCCGCCATTTCTAGTCCCAGGTCATTCTTAGCTTGCATTTCATGTTGAGGATTTGAACATAGCTTACTCTTGTTATCGAGTCGATCAAGTGGAAAAGGGTTTTGCAATTAAACCCCTACACCTTGTCTATAACTCGCATTGACCGATGTTGATGCTTATGTGATCTAATTCACATCTTCCCCTTCCTTACTCTGCTCTCCATGGTTCTCGATACCATTGGATGAGTACCCCTATTACTCATAGCCAGCTTGTTTGCCTCAGTTGATATGACCCCTTGGCTAAAGCTTCCCCTTTTCTTACTTTGCTTGTGTGAAATTATTGTTGACTGACACTGTTTACTCTTTCGTTGCTTTTAGTTCATTTTGTGATTGATTTATCCTGCGTTTACTTGTCTGATGACATGATCCCGTAGGATTCCTCGCTCCACTTAATTTTTTATTAAGTCGGAGGTAGGAGAGACATTAGGATAGCAATCCATGCATGACAAAATTAGGTAGACTTCCCTCTTGATCCTGAACTTAGGACCATCATTGCATGCTGACTTGTAGGACCGAGTTTCCCCCTTAGACTTTCCGTGAGTCTCATTTTTCTCTCGCACCCGTGCGATCGAGATCCTGTTTCCTGTGTTCTGTAGTAGCGTGAATTACGGATGCTCTGATTCCTCTTTCTCGTCAGATTGAGGATACGTAGGCATGAGATGTGATATCTCGGCGAGCACACTAACAACTAACTTCCCTTTTCTCTCGCTCTCGTACGATTGAGACGTTAACCAATCAATCAAGCAAACCTTTTCTCTCGCCCACGTGCGATCGAGACTTTTTCACTAAACAATACAAAACCGACCCGTAGGTCGAACTACGACTGCTCTGACTTCCTCCTTCGCGTTAGATTGAGGATACGTAGGCACAAGACGGCGATGTCTTGGCGAGTAACCTTTCCCCCATTAGTCCGTAGTTCGTCGAACTACGTCGACTCTGATTCTTTGTTCGTCCACAAAGATACGTAGGCATAGGATTGCGATGATCCTTGCGAGTCCTCTTTAGGTTTGCACCTTCCCTTTTCTCGTTTCTCCGTTTCCCGTTCTTTCCCGTTTCCAGTCAGTAGTCGAGCTTCAGATAACCCTACACCCTTTGATCGATAACAACAAGTGTGGATCCAAATCGAGCACGATGGACGCGAGAGGGTGTTAATACCTTCCTCTCGCGTAACTGACTCCCGAACCCAGGCTATGGTTGTGACGACCATTCGTTTCCCTTTGTCGAGGTTTTCTTCGATCGTTTCCTTTCCCTGCGTCGGGATAAATAACGTTCGGCGGCGACTCTTCTGTTCTTTTCTGCTGGTTGATTTTCGCATATGTGACACATAGGACTGCTGATTTCTATCTGAAACTGACTACTCACTCCCGATCCCCACCATAGGACCAGAGCACACCAAAAATGGACTGAAGCCTGTACACCATGATGAACGACTCTCAACAACATGCATTATCATAAAAAGGTTCACCAAAAGGATCCTCATACACATCTCACCATTTATGCATCACATCATTCATCATATGCAATAATTAATTCATGTTATAACATAAATAAACAACAACAAACAATAGAAACTCATTAAACATGACTTCATAGGTATTCATTCATGTTACTTCCGCAAAACAACAACACATCATCGTATAAACATAACGATTCGTTAACCGATCATACAAGTTATCACAAACATCTCAATATGAGGTAATTAATTGAAACTCAAACATTTCACCAAGAACTACCATGAGGTAGCTTTGTGCATTAGTTTTCTAACACTTTGAACGACGTCTCATTTGGAATCACGAAACTCAAGTTACGCTAAAAAAAATCTCACTAGGTACAACATCCAGGGAGCTACTACAGCCTCCCATAGCACGTGTTACAGCCCGTAGCACTCCCCGGGACAAAAAAAAGTCCCATTTTGGGCACACCTCATGTACCAGACCAGAGGGTTGCTACAGCCGCTCATAGAACGTGCTACGACCCATAGCAGAGCCTGGAAAACCCAATTTTTCTCGCGATTTTATGCGATCACTCTTGTTTTTCATCCGTTCATTCGAACCCAAACCCCAAGTTTTGACCTCTAATAGTCCCAAAATACACCCTACATCATTGTACATGAAAACATATGGGTTTTTATCATCTCTTAACATCTAACTCAACAATACATCATTTATCTATGACTTACATGTAATTTACTCAATTCATCATGGATTCAAGTATAATAACACATAAACACAAACCAACCAACCAATTTACAGAATTTCATCATATATCACATTATCAAACGAAAACCTAGAACCTTAATGAGATTAAGGACTTATCATCTTTATCCCATCATGCAATACACCTAGATTGAATGCCCTTTCTCCCTTCTTACCTTAGATTTCCAATAATTGGCGATGAATCAAGCAATCTATATGGTTCCTTCTTCAAAATCCTAGCTTTTGCTCTTTCTCCCTTTTGCCCATTTTTTACGTATGTCAGATGTTTCCTCTAAAACCTAACTTTCTACCTATTTTTAGAATATATAGCCCCTCACTACTTTGTTTAATTATGAATTTTGCCCAACTCAATACCAGCTTCTTTATTCCCACCACTTATTTCCTCCAATTCTCACTAATGGCCCAATTTTATCATATTAATTATTAATTAATTCAAATAAAGTATTGCTTATTCTAATAATTGATTAAAATTCTAATTAATTCTAAACAAATATGCCAAACTTTTACTCTCTCTATACCTCTATTTCAAGGATACTTGCCCCCACAACCACACAACAAATAATTTAGAACAACAATTAATTAAATAAAAATATAAATAATTAAATTAAATTAATTAATCAAATTTGGGGTGTTACAACTCTCCCACACTTAGAAAAATTTTCTTTCAAGTATTTGGTGCCCCAATTTCATGGTGCTTGAGAAAGTAACCTATGGTGGCATTGTCATCGTGTGAGGTTGAATATATAGCAGGATCCCATGTTGCGTGTCAAGCAATCTAGATCAGATATGTGTTGGAAGAGATTGAGGTCAAAGTGAAGAAACCTCTGGTGTTGCAGATCAACAACAAGTCAGCCATAAATCTTGCGAAGAATCCAGTTTCGTATGGAAGAAGTAAGCACATCGAAACTAGATTTTACTTCTTAAGGGAGAAGGTAAAACAAAGTGAACCTGAAGTAAGACATTGCTCAAGTGAAGCACAGTTGACTGACATTTTCACCAAAGGATTAAAGATCGACAAATTTCTGAATTTAAGAAAGAAATTAAGAATAGTTTATATCCACTATAATTAGTGTTTGTTCGACAACTTGGATTATACAGGGTATGTTGAGATATAAGTAATATAATCCAAGTTGTTTGTGGCCCAAGCCCAAAGATAATTAGAGTTTAGGGTTTGTTATATTTGTTACTTAGTAGTTAAGTCACTTAGTTGTATATAAATAGATACTTTGTAATTCAATTTTGTAACACAATCATTATTTAATAATAGCAAACCTTATTTTTCATTCTCTCTCATTCTTTCTCTTCTCACTAAAAGTTCCTCACACACTAACAATATAAAATCTCCAAACATATATAAATATTCTACAAACTTTTAGATTAACCTTTTTTTTATTTAAACACAAAATAGAATGAATATAAGCAGACCAAATTTTGGTGTGACAAGAGTCAATATCAATAAAGCTAATTAATATTATATGTCCATTAATAACAATGTTTTAACTATTATTAATTTATATAAGATTTATTATTGGAGTTTCTATAATTTTAAAATGAATGACTAGATGGACAAAATTAGTTAGTGACACTCAATGAGTAATTTAAAAGACATGATGAAAAAATGTGAATAAAGGAAATACGCATAAAAATAAAATAAAGGAAAATAATTAAATAAAATGTGATTAAAAGAAATAATTGAATAAACATGATCATATTGAAATGTTGTTAAAAGCTTATAACAACAAAAATAAAGTTTATTCCATACTAGAATAAATAATGGATGGTAGGTTGAGATAACCACAGTAGAAGAGCTTCTAATACGATGGTAGGAGTCTCTGGTGATCAGATAAGGTGATACCTACAAAAATTAGCACTCCAACGTTCAAGCTATTATTTGAGAGAGATTGTTGAGTGAGTTTGAGTAACTTTTATATAGAATGAATGGTTAAAATCGTCATCGGGTGATCCGACCTGGACTGCGGTAGGTTGTTGGATGCTCCCAGTGGTGGAAATGGAAGAAATAATGTGTTATAATGCGGTGCTCTACGATGGAGACTGTAACGCCCAAATATTTAATTATTTATTTAATTGAATATTTAATTAATTGTTTATGAATTATTCGGTTGATTTTGGTGTGCGGTGAATTAAGTCGTTAAATCGGAATTTTTAAGTTGGTAAGTCGTAGAAATAATATTATAGTCGTGGAATAGTAGTAGTAGTAATATTATCGTAGTTGGAGTGTGTTCGATTTAGTGGGCTTGGTTTCGTGTCTGAATTAGTAAATTAGGGGGTGTATGTTTAGGCCCATTAGATATTATATTAGAATAATATTATTTTAATAAAACAAAAGGAAATAGAAAGAATAGTGAGGTTTTTGGATATCAGTTAGAGAAGAAGAGGAACCGAACGGGAGAAGTTGAGAACCAGAGAGAAACCGCTACCGGTGCCAAATTTCCGGAATCCGATCGATTGTCGAGCTTCTTTCAATCCAAGGTAAGGGTGGGTTCGACTATTATAACCGGGTTATGATGAATGGTATAAGGGTTAGGGATTATACGACTGTTTTCCCAAATTGATTTCTCTGATGAGTTGTTGTTGATTTTTGTGTAGTTGTTGGTAATCTGGCTGATGTTGCTGTTGATTTAAGTTGATTTTTGATTAAGTGTTATTGATGCGGTTATGATGATTGATTCTGTGAAAATGTTAAGGTGTCGATTTGATGTGAGAATTGTTGCTGGATGAGTTTATGAATGTTCCAGTGAATTTGGAATTTTTCTGAGAAATAAATTGGGACGAAAACTGTATTTTAGGGGTGGCGCAGGCCACCCACCACACATAAAGGGGAGGCGCAGGCCACCCAGAAGCAAGAAAGTAATAAGTGGCGCAAGCCACTAGGAATAAGCATAAGGGTGGCGCCAGCCACCCATAAAATAAAGAGGAAGTATTGGATTAATTCATTTAATATGTTGTTTCATAAATGAAAAGGATATGTTGCATGATACCATCCCTCACAGAGCACAAATGAAAAAAAAAAGATGTGGCGCAGGCCACCAATTAATATGTGGCGCAAGCCACTTAATCTTAGAGTAAGGGTGGCGCGGGCCATCCATAGTTTAAAGGAAATCAACTTTTTTTTTATATAATATTAGTCCTAAGAAAAGAAATCAATGTATTCTGGTTAATATGAATATTCATTTAGATAAATTAATGTCAGGTTCTTAATTGAAGGTTAGCAGAAAAATCCTGATTAGTATGAATTGCAGTGTTGGGTTTTCATAGCAATAAATTGTTTTGGTTTTAGTAGTATATTTAGTATGAAAGCAAGATGCTAGTTTCATGAATTACTTAACAGGTTTTCGACAGAAATCTAATTAAGTAGCAGTGGTAATTTTGACAGAAAATTGGAATGTAGTAGTAGCAGTGTGAACAGAAACTGAACTTAGTGAAATTCGTGACAGAAGCTTGGAATTCGTTTTAATGGCAATAGTAGCAGAAACAGAATTTTGTAATAAACTGGGATTAAATAACAGAAGTTAAAAATAGTGCAGTGTTAGTCGGTTTAGCCGATTTAGGCGAAAAACTTAGTTGCCCGGAATTTAACGAAAATTGTCGGGGTAAGTCAGGTAATTTAGTAGGTGAATTTTGTTGAATTATTTTGTTGAAATTATGTCGAAAAAGTCGAATTGCAGGTACAACTGAGTTGTAATATTGTTCTGGTTTACGGACGAATTGTAAGTTGTAGGCTTGATAAGCCAACGTTAATATAAGTTGTTTATGTCGTAAAAGTTGTGATGTTGTTTAAGTTGATTATGTTGTGGAAGTTGTTGAGTCGTTTATGTTGATGAGATGTGCATGTCATAAAGCATACATTGCATTTTATGTCGGAGCGTTGCTCACACCACGTTGGCCTGGATTGGCGCAAGTTGAAAGTTGAAAGTTGAAGGCTTATGCCTTGATGCCTCGATAAACTGGCAATTTTAAGTTGGGAGTTTTACTCCGATGGTACCACATGCATAACATTGTCGAGTCGCATTAAAGTTGCATTTTCTTAAGTTATTGTTGATTTTTTTAATTGTTGGTTGTTGATGTGAAGTGGTGATATTTGTATGATTTCTACCTATGTATTATTTATCATACTCCGTTTATAATATTCAGTAACTCACCCCTTCTGTTTGAATGTTGTCCCTATGTTGGCAACGTGCAGGTAATCAAGAGGAGTAGCCGGTTATCTTAGTTCGAGTCGGTGGTTGTCGCACTGATACGTAGCACTCGGGGGGATGACGCATGTCTTTTAGTTAATTGCCTACATGCTGAATTTTTAATGAAATTGCTGAAAAATACTTTGTTGTTTAACTTTGAAGTTGTTTTATGTTGAATAAAGATGATACTAAGTTGTTAATGAATCCGCTGCGTTGCATTTGCTAAAGTTGAATGAAGTGGAAGTTTATTGTTGGTTTATGTTCCCTTGAATCGTTATGTATCTTTCATGATTAACTATTATGTGATTGGTTTTAAAGTTGAAAATGTGATATCCCGTTTTATGTCGAAAATTTTATAACTCTGATTTTAATATAATTACTGGGTAGAAATGGGGTGTTACATTTGTGGTATCATAGCAGGTCGGTCCGTCCGGCCAAGTGTCGAGTCGTAGTTGTTTAACAATCGAGTATTGTTATTTGGTTCTAACTTTTGTTTGTGTTGTAGTGATAAGTTGAGATGGCTGGAAGGAACGATGTTGTAATGGCTGCTGCAATGCAAGCAATGGCTCAGGCTGTGCAGAATTTACCGAACGCTGGCGAGAATGATGGATCTCGCAGTCTGGCGACTTTTCAGAGGAAGAATCCGCCTACCTTCAAGGGCAAGTATGATTCTGATGGAGCGTTGGATTGGTTGAAAGAGATTGAGAGGATCTTCCGTGTGATGGACTGCACTCCAGCGCAGAAGGTTCGTTATGGGACTCATATGCTAGCAGTCGAAGCTGATGACCGGTGGCTAGAGACTCGTCAGAGGTTGGAGACTACAGGTGAAGTTATCACTTGGGATGTGTTCTGAAGGGAGTTTCTGAGGAAGTATTATCCAGAGGATGTCTGTGGTAAGAAGCAGATTGAGTTTCTTGAGCTGAAGAAAGGAACTATGTCGGTTACTGATTATGCTACGAAGTTTGTTGAGTTGGATAAGTTTTATCCGTACTATACCGGTGATGATGCTGAGTTTTCTAAATGCATTAAGTTTGAAAGCGGTTTGCGCTCTGAGATCAAGAAAGCTATTGGGTATCAGAAGATTCGTGTCTTTTCTGATTTGGTCGATAGTTACAGAATTTATGAAGAGGACAATAATGCTCACTGCAAGATTGTTAGTGATAGAAGAGGCAAGCAACAACAGAACCGTGGCAAGCCTTATGATGCTCCAGCTGGAAAAGGTAAACAGAGAGCGACCGAGAGCAAGAAGACTAGTAGGGGAGATGCTCCTGCTGGCGTAACTTGTTTCAAGTGTGGAAAATTTGGACATAAGAGTACTGTGTGTACTGCTGAGGGGAAGAGGTGTTTCAGATGTGGTAAGATTGGACATGCAATATCTGATTGCAAGCACAAGGAGATGATCTGTTTTAATTGTAGTGAAGAGGGGCATATTGGTAATCAGTGTCAGAAGCTAAAGAAAGCTCAGACCAGAAAAGTGTTCGCGTTAGCAGGAACTCAGACAGCTAACGAGGATAGACTTATCAGAGGTACATGTTTCATTAATAGTACTCCTTTAATTACTATTATTGACACTGGTGTTACACATTGTTTTGTTTCTGCTGATTGTGTTCAAAGATTAGGTCTTAAATTGTCTACTATGAATGGAGAATTAATCGTCGAGGTTGCAGCTAAGGGATCGGTGACTACTTCTCTTGTGTGTTTAAGGTGTCCTTTATCGATCTTCGATAAAGACTTTTATGTTGATTTGGTTTGTTTGCCGCTGACCGGAATGGATGTAATCCTAGGTATGAACTGGTTAGAGTATAACTACGTTCATATAAATTGTTATCGCAAATCGGTGAGGTTTTCTACTCCTGAAGAGGAAGGAGTTGGGTTGTTATCTTTCAGAGAGTTACAGCAATTGATGAAAGAAGAAGCTCAGATGTTTTCGTTGATGGCAACATTGTCTATTGAGAGCAAAGCTAAGATTGAAGAATTGCAAGTGGTGAATGAATTTCCTGAAGTTTTCCCTGATGAAATTCCTTATGTACCGCCAGAGAGAGAGGTTGAATTTGCAATTGATCTTGTACCTGGTACTATACCTGTTTCGATGGCACCATACAGAATGTCGGCATCCGAGTTGTCTGAATTAAAGAAGCAGTTGGAAGAGTTACTTGAGAAGAAGTTTATAAGACCAAGTGTATCGTCGTGGGGAGCTCCAGTGTTGTTAGTAAAGAAGAAAGATGGAAGTATGAGACTTTGTGTTGATTATAGACAGCTGAATAAAGTAACAATCAAGAACAAGTATCCACTTTCGAGAATAGATGATTTGATGGATCAGTTGGTGGGTGCTCGTGTGTTTAGCAAGATTGATTTGAGATCGGGTTATCACCAGATTAAAGTGAAGGATAAGGATATTCAGAAGACGGCGTTCAGAACACGGTATAAGCATTATGAGTACTCAGTGATGCCTTTCGGTGTTACTAATGCGCCGGGAGTATTCATGGAATACATGAACCACATTTTTCATACTTATCTGGATCATTTTGTAGTTGTATTCATTGATGATATTCTGATTTACTCTAAGTCAGAAAAAGAGCATAAGGAACATTTGAGAACAGTGTTGGAAGTCTTGAAAGACAAGCAGTTGTATGCGAAGCTGTCCAAGTGCGAGTTCTGGTTGAAAGAAGTTAGTTTTCTTGGTCATGTGATTTCAGGTAGTGGTATTGTCGTGGATCCTTCTAAATTAGATGTTGTGTTGCAATGGGAAACTCCAAGGTCGGCTACTGAGATTAGAAGTTTTCTGGGACTAGCTGGTTATTATAGAAGGTTTATTGAAGGATTTTCTAAGTTGGCACTTCCGTTAACTAGATTGACTTGTAAAAGTAAAGCTTTTGTGTGGGATGTTCAGTGCGAAGAGAGTTTTACAGAATTGAAGAAGAGGTTGACGTCGGCTCCGGTTTTGACATTACCGAATCCAGGAGAACTGTTTGTGGTTTATTGTGATGCTTCGCTGATGGGTTTAGGAGGTGTGCTGATGCAGAATAATAAAGTAATTGCTTATGCGTCTCGACAGTTGAGAACTCATGAAAGAAATTACCCTACGCATGATTTAGATCTTGCTGCAGTGGTTTTTGTGCTGAAGATTTGGAGGCATTATCTCTATGGCTCTAGATTTGAAGTTTATAGTGATCATAAGAGCTTAAAGTATTTGTTTGATCAGAAGGAGTTGAATATGAGACAGCGAAGGTGGTTAGAATTGCTGAAAGATTATGATTTCGGTTTGAATTATCATCCGGGCAAAGCTAATGTTGTGGCTGATGCTTTAAGCCGAAAGACCTTGCATATGTCAGCAATTATGATTAAGGAATTGAAATTAATTGAGCAGTTTCGAGATATGAGTTTGGTTTGCCAAGTGACACCGCAAAGTGTTATGCTGGGTATGTTGAAAATTAACAATGATTTTCTGGACAGTATTCGAGAGGCTCAGAAGCGGGATGTGAAACTAGTGGACATCATGAATAGTTGTGGTCAATCGGATGAGAGTGACTTTAAGATTGATGCACGAGGTGTGTTGAGACTGCATGATCGAATTTGTATACCAGATGATTCAGATATGAAAAAGAAGATTCTTGAAGAGGGTCATAGAAGTAATCTGAGTATTCATCCGGGAGCTACTAAAATGTATCAAGACTTGAGGAAGATATTTTGGTGGTCCGGAATGAAAGAAGATGTGGCACGATTTGTGTATGCATGTTTGACTTGTCAAAAGTCGAAAGTTGAGCATCAGAAACCTGCTGGGTTGATGCAACCGTTAGAAATTCCAGAATGGAAATGGGATAGCATTTCTATGGACTTTGTGACAGGGCTGTCTATTACTTCAAGAGGACATGATTCAATTTGGGTGATTGTTGATAGGCTGACGAAGTCGGCTCATTTTATACCTATTAACATCACATATCCGATTGCAAAGTTAGCAGAGATTTATATCCGAGTGATTGTGAAGTTGCATGGTGTTCCTTTGTGTATTGTGTCGGATAGAGATCCGAGGTTTACGTCAGAATTTTGGAAGAGCCTACAAGAGACGTTGGGTTCTAAACTGAGGTTGAGTTCTGCGTATCATCCTCAGACAGATGGTCAAACTGAGAGAACTATTCAATCGTTGGAGGATCTGTTGAGAGCTTGTGTTCTTGAGCAGGGAGGTTCGTGGGATACTTATCTTCCATTAATCGAGTTCACTTATAATAATAGTCACTATTCTAGTATCAGAATGGCACCTTTTGAAGCGTTGTATGGTCGGAGGTGTAGAACTCCGTTGTGTTGGCATGAATCAGGTGAAAGTGTAGTACTTGGACCGGAATTAGTTTGAGAAACCACCGAGAAGTTGAAGTTGATTCGAGAGAAAATGAAAGCTTCTCAAAGTAGACAGAAAAGTTACCATTACAAGTGGAAGAAGGATTTGGAATTCCAAGCGGGTGATCATGTGTTTTTGAGAGTCACGCCTGTGACTGGTGTTGGGAGAGCTTTGAAGTCTAAGAAGCTCACTCCTCGTTTTATTGGTCTGTATCAGATTTTGGACAGAGTTGGGAAAGTTGCTTACCGGATGGCGTTACCGCCGAATCTTTCGAATCTGCATGATGTGTTTCATGTGTCGCAACTTTGAAAGTACATTACAGATCTGTCTCATGTGGTTAATATGGATGATGTGCAAGTACGGGATAATCTCACAGTGGAGACGAAGCCTGTGCGAATCGCGGATCGTGAAATGAAGACCTTGCGAGGGAAAGAGACCACGTTGGTGAAAGTTGTCTGGTTGGGAGCTACTGGAGAAAGCATGACGTGGGAATTGGAGAGCAAGATGCGAGACTCCTATCCCGAGCTGTTTGAATCAGGTAAATTTTCGAGGACGAAAATATTCTAAGTGGGGGAGAGTTGTAATGCCCAAATATTTAATTATTTATTTAATTGAATATTTAATTAATTGTTTATGAATTATTCGGTTGATTTTGGTGTGCGGTGAATTAAGTCGTTAAATCGAAATTTTTAAGTTGGTAAGTCGTAGAAATAATATTATAGTCGTGGAATAATAGTAGTAGTAATATTATCGTAGTTGGAGTGTGTTCGATTTAGTGGGCTTGGTTTCGTGTCGGAATTAGTAAATTAGGGGGTGTATGTTTAGGCCCATTAGATATTATATTAGAATAATATTATTTTAATAAAACAAAAGGAAATAGAAAGAATAGTGAGGTTTTTGGATATCAGTTAGAGAAGAAGAGGAACCGAACAGGAGAAGTTGAGAACGAGAGAGAAACCGCTACCGGTGCCAAATTTCCGGAATCTGATCGATTGTCGAGCTGCTTTCAATCCAAGGTAAGGGTGGGTTCGACTATTATATCCGGGTTATGATCAATGGTATAAGCGTTAGGGATTATACGACTGTTTTCCCAAATTGATTTCTCTGATAAGTTGTTGTTGATTTTTGTGTGGTTGTTGGTAATCTGGTTGATGTTGCTGTTGATTTAAGTTGATTTTTGATGAAGTGTTATTGATGCGGTTATGATGATTAATTCTGTGAAAATGTTAAGGTGTCGATTTGTTGTGAGAATTGTTGCTGGATGAGTTTATGAATGTTGCAGTGAATTTGGAATTTTTCTGGGAAATAAATTGGGACGAAAACTGTATTTTAGGGGTGGCGCAGGCCACCCACCACACATAAAGGGGTGGCGCAGGCCACCCAGAAGCAAGAAAGTAATAAGTGGCACAAGCCACTAGCCACCCATAAAATAAAGAGGAAGTATTGGATTAATTCATTTAATATATTGTTTCATAAATGAAAAGGATATGTTGCATGATACCATCCCTCACAGAGCACAAATGAAAAAAAAAAAAAGATGTGGCGCAGGCCACCAATTAATATATGGCGCAAGGCACTTAATCTTAAAGTAAGGGTGGCGCGGGCCACCCATAGTTTAAAGGAAATCAACTTTTTGTTTTATATAATATTAGTCCTAAGAAAAGAAATCAATGTATTCTGGTTAATATGAATATTCATTTAGATAAATTAATGTCAGGTTCTTAATTGAAGGTTAGCAGAAAAATCCTGATTAGTATGAATTGCAGTGTTGGGTTTTCATAGCAATAAATTGTTTTGGTTTTAGTAGTATATTTAGTATGAAAGCAAGATGCTAGTTTCATGAATTACTTAACAGGTTTTCGACAGAAATCTAATTAAGTAGCAGTGGTAATTTTGACAGAAAATTGGAATGTAGTAGTAGCAGTGTGAATAGAAACTGAACTTAGTGAAATTCGTGACAGAAGCTTGGAATTCGTTTTAATGGCAATAGTAGCAGAAACAGAATTTTGTAATAAACTGGGATTAAATAACAGAAGTTAAAAATAGTGCAGTGTTAGTCGGTTTAGCCGATTTAGGCGGAAAACTTAGTTGCCCGGAATTTAACGAAAATTGTCGGGGTAAGTCGGGTAATTTAGTAGGTGACTTTTGTTGAATTGTTTTGTTGAAATTATGTCAAAAAAGTCGAATTGTAGGTACAGCTGAGTTGTAATATTGTTCCGGTTTACAGACGAATTGTAAGTTGTAGGCTTGATAAGCCAACATTGATATAAGTTGTTTATGTCGTAAAAGTTGCGATGTTGTTTAAGTTGATTATGTTGTGGAAGTTGTTGAGTCGTTTATGTTGATGAGATGTGCATGTCATAAAACATACATTGCATTTTATGTCGGAGCGTTGCTCACACCACGTTGGCCTAGATTGGCACAAGTTGAAAGTTGAAAGTTGAAGGCTTATGCCTTGATGCCTCGATAAACTGACAATTTTAAGTTGGGAGTTTTACTCCGATGGTACCACATGCATAACATTGTCGAGTCGCATTAAAGTTGCATTTTCTTAAGTTATTGTTGATTTTTTTAATTGTTGGTTGTTGATGTGAAGTGGTGATATTTGTATGATTTCTACCTATGTATTATTTATCATACTCCGTTTATAATATTTAGTAACTCACCCCTTCTGTTTGAATGTTGTCCCTATGTTGGCAACGTGCAGGTAATCAAGAGAAGTAGCCGGTTACCTTAGTTCGAGTCGGTGGTTGTCACTCTGATACGTAGCACTCGGGGGGATGACGCATGTCTTTTAGTTAATTGCCTACATGCTGAATTTTTAATGAAATTGCTGAAAAATACTTTGTTGTTTAACTTTGAAGTTGTTTTATGTTGAATAAAGATGATACTAAGTTGTTAATGAATCCGCTGCGTTGCATTTGCTAAAGTTGAATGAAGTGGAAGTTTATTGTTGGTTTATGTTCCCTTGAATCGTTATGTATCTTTCATGATTAACTATTATGTGATTGGTTTTAAAGTTGAAAATGTGATATCCCGTATTATGTCGAAAATTTTATAACTCTGATTTTAATATAATTACTGGGTAGAAATGGGGTGTTATAGAGACATATCTGGGTTTATTGATCATTGAAATGCTTTACCTGAATTAGGTCGTATAGTCGGACCTTTAACCATCCCAAAACAAAGCTTAAATTAAGAACTAAACTAAACTTATAAGAAAGTTAGAAACTAAGAAAACAATAAGAAATATGATAGAATAATGTAAAATAATGCATTTAAGAACGAATGTTCAAGACCTTTATACAAATAGATGAGCCATGATCATCAATTTTTTTAAGGCATCTACATAATCCAAGGAGCCAATTACATTTTTAGTTTAATTGTAACTTTGGTCTCACTATTATCCTTTTTTTTTTCGATTTTGGTCCCCCACGTTTTAAAATTCAGGTTTTAGTCCTTTTTTTTTTTTTTTTAAAGGATTTTAGCCCCCTTTCAAATCTGAGAGCATTTTTAATGACAACTTATCTTGAATTTGCAACTTATCTTTGAACAACACGCCAAACTCAATTTTAGTGCTTTCTTTAAAAGTTGGAAACCTCTCTGTCTCATTTTCAACATCACTTTCTGGTTAACTAGGCAGTTCTTTTGAATCACAACTCTCATGATTAGAAATAACATTATGTTTGGAAGGTTGTTCAATTTGCTCATTGGGAAGAATGATTATCCAATCTACACTAACATTAGGACCTAAATCAGACTCATAATTATCATCATCTGCATCTTCCTCACTTTCCTTATAATCAAGATCAATTTCACTTTCATCATCCTCCACATTCACATCAACTTGAACATTCTCCACATTAACACCAGCTTGATCATCATTCATATTCACATCAGGTTAATCATCATTCACATTCACATCGGCTTGATAACCATTCACATTCACGCTAACTTGATCAACATTCACATTAACTTGATTTTTTTACATATGAACTAGAGCATTAACCTTTTTAACATTAACTTGTTCACCACATCATCAGTGATTTTAGGTATGTTAACACTATGTTAAACATAAACATCAATGACATAAAATCTTTTAACATCTTCAATAAAGGTTAAGACATTTTGGTCATTATTCAACGGTATAAGTTCTTGAGCAAAAGAAAACTTAGGGTTCCAATACCATAAACACCTTATATTACCATAACCTTCATTTTTTTATCATACTTTCAATTTGCATACATGATAATAAGTTTATGTCTTTCACAAATATACCACATCACATTATGATATACCAATTGTTCCCTATAGTGTATTCTAAGTTTGGCAATTTATTTTTCTACTTGCCTACACAAAATAAGTATATCAAATAACCATTGTAGACATTAAAGACCGTAACTTTGTAATAAAATAACCACTGCATACATTATGGACCACGTGTCGATAATAAACTAACAAAACCCCTTTTAGACATCAGGGACCATATGTCAATAATAGACTAACAATAACCAATTCAGACATTGGAGACTACAAGAATTAAAATAGTTCAGAAAAAACGTGAATACATGTTTTATAGATTAATGTCCACAATGCAAAGACATAACACATGCCAATAGATTGCATTCGTATCAAAAGATGCAAAAATAATCCAAGACATCACCACTCACCTCTATACATAAGATGTGTTTGACATTTCGAACTCAAACGAATTTCAGAATGCAAGTGGACAGTAAAGGACGAACGAACACATAACACAAAAGCAGTGGAGGATGCGCGAATGCAGTTGTGGTATTATATTCAGTCATTTATGAGAAAACGTAAAAGGCATTCATTTTAAAATTTCTGCATTTGGGAGAAAAAGAAACACAAAGAAGAAGATTGTTGGTGTTTACATGACAATATTAATTTTAGTCATTTATTTTACTTTTACTAATATCCTAAAAAAACAAAATAAAGGAACTAAAAATCCAAATTTTAAAATAGATGATATAAAAAGGATAATATGAAAATCAAAGTTGTACTTAAACTACTCAACGTTAGTTGGTCTAATAGTGATTGACACTGAACTCGATAGGGAAGACTGTGGTTCGATCCCACGCAACATCGTGATTGGGAGAGGACTGAAACCACTTAAATGTTATAACTAACCCTCAAATCAGATTAGTCGGTTCAGTGAACCGGATACCAGTGGTAAAAAAAATTGAAATTAAGCTTTGATTTTTATTAAAATGATTGTGTTTGAAGATAATTTTCATATAAATTGTAAATGAGAAATTATATACTCAGTAAATGGTTTTGTTAGACACAAACATAAACATATGGCCATGTTTTTTTTTTAAGTTTTAAAACTTTTTTATATAATATTATATATTTTGTTTAAAAGTTTATAAAGAATTTAAAATAAAATATTAGTTTAAATATTTTTTATTAAATATTACTTTAAATGTTTAATCTTTTAGCTATATTTTTATAAATAACAAAATTTCAAAAAACACTTAAATCTAAAGTTATTTTAAATAATTTTTCATTTTTTGAAAAAGTTATGTAATTTAATTATATTTTAATTTTTAATAATATATATTTATGTTACATAATGACAAAAGTTATTTTTTCAATTAATACAAATAAATTTAAAATATATTCAACTATTAAAAAATTATACATTTTTTAAATTAAAAAAAAATCATCTTTTTTAAAGGAACATACTTTATATCTATCTTAATTTCTGAATTTGTATTCCTATACGAAAATTTTACTCAAATAATCAATTTTTTTTAAATAAATACTTAAACTAACTCATTTTTTCACCTATTTTTCAAACTAATCCACTTTAAAAAAATAAAAATTTAACAAAGAGAAGTCGTCAATCCAATTGACGACAGTGTATAAACACATAAGAGCAGTCGCCAATTCAATTGACGATAGTGTACAAAATCAAAGGAAAGAGAATATATACTGTCGCCAATTGGATTGACGACTATTCTTATATATTTGTACACTGTCGTCAATTGAATTGGCGACATTTTTTTATTGAATTTTTATTTTATTAAAAGTGAGTTAGTTTGAGTATTTATTTGAAAAAATGAATTATTTGAATAAAAGTTTATTCTTATACAGCACTTTTTCTATAAAAAAAAAAAACTTTATTTTAAATTAAATTTTAGTTTACGTCTTTATGAGAGAGGAAAGTAGATATTTTAGAAAGGATTCATATAATACAATATAATGTGAAGAGACTCGTTGTTATTTGAGTGGATACCCGACTAGTAGCTACCTAAAAATATATATAAAGCTGTTTTCTTCTCCCTCACTTTCTCTTTTTCAACGTTTTTCTTTTTATTAATCAACCAAAATAAACCCAAACACAAAGAAACAGTAGCAGATTAATCAAACAAACACTCTTTTCTCTTCATGGGTTGCGCAAAGCAGCAACTCGAACACAACAATGCCGCAGGTTTTATCATGAAACGTTGGTTGTTGGTGCTGTTGTTACTAGGAACATGGTGTTTTTCAAACCCAGTTGTTAAAGGCGAACACAAAAATGCCTATGCTACGATGATGTATGTGGGTACACCAAGAGACTATGAATTCTACATCGCTATACGAGTTCTTTTCAAGTCACTTACTCTTCTCAATGTTGAAGCTGATCTTGTTGTTATTGCGTCTCTTGATGTTCCTCTTCGATGGATTCGAGCTCTGTAAGTCAGTTTCTCATGTTTACAATTGTTAGTTACTATAGTTGTTGTTGTAGCTGCTATTGTTCCCCCGAAACATCCGCTAAGGTTGATTTTTTTATTAGTTTTTTTTATGATATCAAGGGATTAGATTAAATAATAGAAAAGAAAAAAAAAATGATACAAAAGATGAGTTTGGACTAGGGTTTTGTCTGGGACCGATTTTGGTTTCATGTTTTTGGGTTTTTGAGAATGGATGACTACAACACCGACCGTCGTAGTCCGGCTTCAATGGTATCTTCTGTCAGATCCCAATAAAATCCTATTTTTGCCTCCACGCGCACACGCGCTTCTTGCATACTACTATACCGTGGAGTAGATATTTTATTTTATTTATTTTTCCTTTTCAAGTATTGATTTTCTTATTTTTTGTTTTTTAGTCCTAACCCGTTACGGTAAGAGTTGTTACATGTGTTTTGACTAGGTGAGTGGTGGTGGTGTAACCGCTTTGGAATTGCGCGTTAACTTTAACATTTTTTGAGGACGCTTTCAATTCAACCGTCCTTATTTGCACAATTCTATTGGTCTTTCTGGTTTCTTTCGTGCCTTGTCCTTATTTTTCTTTTTCTTTTTGAGAGACTTGTTTTTTATAATGCACTATCTTTCTTTTTTTTTTTTTTTTTATAACTCAAATCATCTTTAGACACCAAGTTGAATTTTAAAATATTTTAAAGTTTGCTAGTTGTGAAGCATGTGTACTTGTGCGTACTTTATTCTCACTTACAGTTACAGGTGTATTCTTCTTACCAATAATATTTACTAATTTCCAGTTATAGTTAAAAAAGAGTAATTATCAATTATACAAAATTCTTGCTTACAGCATATTCTTATCAATAATATGCATACTATTTCATTTATTGAAGCTTCATTATTATAGTTTGTCGTTGTGACAGTAATGAAATTGATGGCAAGGATTTAGACTATCAATGTGGTGGTCCATACAGCCATACCATTATAAGATATTGAACAAATTTGTGGGGGAATTCTACACCCACATGTTGGCTGAAATTAAGACCGTCCTTTTGATTTCTGGCTAGGGGCGGAAGTAGGCCGGCGTGTGTTACGCGTCAAAATCTTTCTTTAGATTTTCTTGAATTGTCTTGTAAGTGTAACTCAGATTTATGAGTCCGAGTTCAAACCCGTTATGGTTATACTATATCTGGCTTTTATAAGAAAAAATTTACTTTTTAAAATTTGTATCTGGTCCACATAAAGTTTTGTTTTTTTTCATACTCTTCTTTTCCAAAAGACTAGATAAAGCAAAAGCCAATACATTAAGGTTTGGCCTTATATAAAAAAGGCATAATATTTGATCCATTAAATTACAAAGTTTTAAGTAATGATACTTTTTATCATGTGTTGGACAAGTTTAGTTGCGTGTATGTATGTATTAAGTAACTTAATTTAGTTGATAATTGAGTTGCATAATTGACCATATTTTTCTTTCTTTATGACTTTGTGTAGTGAAAAAGAAGATGGTGTGAAAGTAGTAAGAGTGGAAAATATGGATAATCCATACAAGCATCAAGATAATTTTGACAAAAGATTCAAATTATCTTTGAATAAACTCTATGCGTGGAGCTTAGTGGATTATGACAGGGTAGTCATGTTGGATGCTGACAACCTCTTCATACAAAAGACCGACGAATTGTTTCAATGTGGACAGTTTTGTGCTGTCTTTATCAATCCTTGTGTTTTTCATACGGGTCTCTTTGTCTTGCAGGTATGTTTGTCCAAAATGTCCTACACATTTAAATTGCCACGAAAGTTCTGCTTAACTCCAAAATGACACATATTTGTTTTTATGTGAAAGGTGATTCATCTTAGTAGATTTTTTCACATGGATTCTAATTATTTGATATTTGTAGCCATCAACGACGGTGTTCAATGACATGGTTCGTGAACTACAAAATGGGAGAGAAAATCCAGATGGTGCAGATCAGGGTTTCATAGCTAGCTACTTCCCGGAGTTGCTTGATAAACCATTGTTTCATCCACCTCCAAATGGCACCAAACTTGATGGAACATATAGACTTCCTTTAGGCTATCAAATGGATGCTTCTTATTACTGTAAGTTTTAAAGGGATTTTTGTTGCATTTTTAGATTTTGATTCTGAATTTATGCTAACATTGATCCTGACTTCAGATCTCAAACTTTATTGGAGTGTACCTTGTGGACCAAATAGTGTGATTACATTCCCCGGGGCACCGTGGTTGAAGCCATGGTATTGGTGGGCGTGGCCTGTTCTGCCATTAGGCCTCCAGTGGCACGAAAAGCGTCGTCAAACTCTGGGGTAAGTTCCATTATAAGTATATTAACTTATTGTATTGTCTAACGTTGCATAATACTCGAGTTTGGTTCTATCAAGTTTTTGTTAATAGATTCTGTTATAAAATTATTTTCGTTCAAATATGTAACTTAATAGTAAAAATCGGTTCATTCTTTTTATCAGGTATGGTACTGAGATGGCTGTGATATTCATTCAATCTGCAATATATCTTGGAATAATAGCAATGACGCGTTTAGCAAGGCCAAGCCTCTCAAAACTATGCTACCGTCGCTCCGATAAGAGCATCACATTGGTACAAAACATCCTCAAATTAGTAGCACTATGGAGTATTCTTGCGGCATACATAACACCCTTCTTCATCATTCCTCCAACAATTCACCCTATGCTAGGCTGGCCTTTGTATTTTCTCGGCACTTTGGCTCTATGCTTGGTTGCAATCAACGCGTTTCTTCTTCCAATGTTACCGGTTCTGATGCCGTGGTTTGGTATTATTGGAGTTTTAATTATCATGGCATTTCCTTGGTATTCAGACGGAGTAGTAAGAGCTTTGTGCGTGTTTGGTTATGCATTCTGTGCCGCGCCGGTTTTGTGGACATCGATAACAAGGATAATGGCTGGACTTCAGGTTTCTTTAGAAAGGGAAGGTTTTATGCCTAGATTAGGTGAATCACCACCACCTTCTTGGTTTAACAAGTTATATTGAGGTTTCTAATTGGGCATGAAAACATTGGCAGGAACAAAGAAAGGTGTTATTTGTGTATATAAGATTATTTTGCAGTTAGTTAGTTATATAGGTGTGTGGTGTGCCTGATTTGTTCCTGTATTAAACTTTGTAAGCATGTTTGGCAGTGAGATAGGAGGATAGAAATAGGTATTATTGAATATTTAAACAACTCCAAATCTTTTTTTACTAGAAAAAGTCAAGCTTATTTTATTTCATTCAAAGTAGCATCACATATCAGTTAGGATAAAATCAAAGAAATAATAACTAGCATAACATTATAAGGTCATATTTGACAGTCAGTGGTGAAATAGAAAATTAGAATGATTAATGTATTGATGATACAAGGGACTTGATAGAATTTGAATGAAGGTATAGACTAATTTTATAGTAAATGATAAAATACAATGACTAAATTGAAGAATGTAAGTATTTATTATGATATCAGAGCAGCTCTGCCCAAAGTTGAACTCAAGCTTATACGTTCTAAGTACAGTCGGGTAGTGTTATGTTCTGGTAGTGTTATGTTCTGTTAAACTTTTCAATACTACCCAGTCTTGAAATATCTTGATGAATCATTTAGTTTTCCTATATCGACACACTGCGTTTGAAAAATAATTTTTTTCAATTCTACTATGGTGGATTGATAGAAGAGATAATATAACAGAAGCAAGAACTTAAAACTTAGCTCAGTATAACCTTTTTAAAAAATTGATTTCTATCTATCTAGACACTCTCTGCTATCTTTTATGCAGGTGATGGTTTGGGTGAAACGTTAAAATTAGTATATTCTCTTGCTCTCCCTTTAAAACCGATCTATTAGTTTTCAGGGCCCTTGTTCTGATTCATTTTGTTGTTTATGATCAATTTTCAAAACTATAAGCATACCTCATTCTTTATTGAACAACTTGATGAAGTTTATATGGGAGCAATAAGAGCAAATTAGTGTCTTTGTGTAACAATGAGTTTTGGAAATGTGTGCATGTTTCACACCCTGTATTTGAATGTGGTTTTTTAATATATTAGTTTTTTTTTTTCAGTTGCAAAAAGAAATATTTATATGTTTGTGTTGAAATTGTAGGTCAGATAAAATTATTTCAACTACTTCATAAAGAAAGTTTCGAAGAAAAATTAATATTCGTCGGAAGTTGTAATTTTATTTGTAAACTATGTAAAATTTGTGTTCATGCTTCTAGTAAAAAAACGTTTATGTTTCTGTTAACCCTCATTTTCGACGCTAGAAAGAATCAAAGCTATTTTAAGTCAAAACATTATTTTTAACACAAAGAAGGCTTCGACCCAGCTTTGGTGAAGTCTGAGTCGAATAGAGGTTTTAGGAACCTCAAAAAATGGCTAAGTGCTGGAAAGGTTTCGACCATGGGAGCATGGAAATAAGCGCTGCAGTTGTTATACTAAGGTTGGAGGGAATTTCCAATGTTTGAAATTCAAATAGGAGCAGTTGTGAACGTGAAAACAGTTGAGGCCAAGGAGAAGGCGCCAAAGAGACACGTTTGAAGCCATAACCACCACTTAGTAGTTATTTTTTTAGCATTATAAATAGGGGTTAGTTCTATGTAATAAGGGTGTTCATATTCTCGTACAAGTTACTCAAAGAAACCCAAAGTATCCGCGTGTAGAGAAACGAGTTCGTGAGAATGTACGTAATGTAACACCACCTCTTTTTCAGCAATGCAATTTATCTTCATTATGTTTAAGATTCAGCCATTTACTTTCCATGCCTTTACGATTTCTTGAACTTTATCTTCCATGCCAAATTTACTTTCAAAGTCATTTAAACTTTCTGCATTTACCTTCGACTGCACTTTTACATTTAAGCGTTTAATCTTCAAGCATTTACTTTTCAAAGTCTTTTATTTTCAAGAACGTGGAGTTCACCTTTAATTCATTGCATTTATTTTCAAAGTCCTTTATTTTTCATGCACTTTACCTTCGACAGCCCTTTTATCTTTCCAGCCTTTACCTTTCAAGAACGTGGAGTTCGTCGCATTTTACTTTCAAAAGTCTTTACATTTCTGCATTTTATCTTCGAAGCCATTTATTTCCTTGCTATTTACATTCGACAGTCATTTACTTTCTTGCACTTTTTACATTCAAGAACGTGGAGTTCAAGCACTTTTACTTTGTTGCAATTTACCTTCCTGCAATTTTTATCAACTCAAGCCTTTACTTTCAAAGCTTTTTACTTATTGTCATTTCCTTTCGACACCTTTAATTTCTGCATCCTTTATTTACAGCCCTTTAAATTTCAAGCCTTTACTTTACCTTATTGCAAGTAGTCGAACGTGGAGTTCAGTTAGATTTTTACTTCAGCATTGTCGAACGTGGAGTTCAATTTACATTCTCTTTATTTTTCATTTGTCATTTACACTTCTCTCTCAAATTTAGCACATGTCCTAGGATTTGTGTGGTCGATCTTGCAAGTGAGTCAGTTTTATTTAAGATTGATAGACCAGAGGTTGTTTACCAAAATTCACGGTAAATAAATTGGCACGCCAAGTGGGACCCAGTGCTAAGTTTTATACTTTTTGTTAACCTTATCTTTCTTGGTGAAGAAATACTTTCGTTGTATGTTATTGAGAAGTGGGAAGTTAGCCACAACAAACGAAGGAATACCAAAGAGAAGATACACTAAGAGAATGGCAACTAATGCTAATCAACAAGTTGATCCTCAAGGGAGTATTTCAAACACTCAATCAAGTAGCAGTATGGGGTCTCAAAGCACACCATCACCAGTGTCTTCGACAGGAGGACAAACATCATTTCCATTAGTAGTGTCTGAACCAGGATCAACATGCACAAAATCATATACTCAACCTGTGTTAGAATACATAGGACCACAAAGTCCTAATTCACCAACACCCCCAGGAGGAAATTCAATGTATCGACATGTCCCTCCTCCAGGTTTTCCACATCCAGGGTCAAGGAGTCAACCCTATGGTATGCCTACATCAATGATGCAAAATCTGCAGAATGCTCCACCTGTATTTTCAGAAACTGTAGTGTCTTCGCCATTACAAGGGTCAGGATCAGGAGGTCGAAACAACCAGAGTATAGGTGTTGGTTACTCTGTTCAAACGCCTAGCCTTACAAATACATCCATAAATTGTTTGAGACAGCAGATGGATGAAAGTAACATGTAAATGGTGCATACGTTGTCTCAGACAATGGGAGAAGTTTTTCAACCCTTGATTCAGAATACGACTCAAAATAACCAACAATTGGCTGCACAATTAGCACGCATGGCTGATTTCATGGGAGTACTAGCGGTGGATCGAAGAGCAACTGTTGTCGAAGATATTCCAAGACGGCATGGACCTGAGTTGAACTTGGAAGATCAAGAGATGATAGATCATTTTAGAGTCGAACCACCAAGAAACCAGATGCCAATTCAGATAGAGGAAGAGCCAGTAGTGATGGTGAACAGGAACTAAAATGCTGATCAATTACTTAGACAGGTTCGACATCGAAATCAAGCAGAAGAAAATAATCTTGCAGCCATGGTTGAAAGAATAATGACCAAAAATGGTGTGAATCTTGGCTTCACAAGGCCAAATTATACTTCGCCTATAGTGGATTATATTCTCCAAGCAGAATTACCCCCTAGGACGAAGGTTCCAAAGTTCAGCAAGTTTTCAGGAGATACTAATGAATCTACCGTCGAACATGTGGCTAGATATTTGATTGAAGCAGGCGAAATTGCAGCTGACGAAAGCCTTAGGATCAAATACTTCTCAAGTTCCCTTACCAAGAATGCCTTCACATGGTTTACTACTTTGCCTCCAAATTCCATATACAATTGGACCCAACTAGAACGTTTGTTTCATGAACAGTTCTACATGGGGCAAACTAAGATTAGTTTGAAAGAATTGGCTAGCATCAAACGCAAAGTTACTGAGCCAATTGATGATTACCTGAATAGGTTTCGACTTCTTAAAGCCAGGTGCTTTACACAAGTGCCAGAACATGAGTTGGTCGAAATGGCTGTTGGGGGTCTTGATTATTCCATTAGGAAGAAATTAGATACCCAATATCTTAGAGATATGGCCCAGTTGGCTGATAGGGTTCGACAACTAGAAAGATTGAAAGAAGAAAAGGCTAAATTCAGCAAGGGTAAAAAAGTGGCCTTTGTCGAATGTAGTGAAGGTGTGGAAAATTCCTATGATGAAACACCTTACTTCGACGGAAATGAGGTTGACGTTGCTGAGTTAAAGCAAGGTCCACCTTATGCCTGCAAATTATTAGCTCCTGCAGAAGGAAAAAATCCTGTCGAATCTAATGACAAATTTCCTAAGAAAACATACACTTTCGACGTTACTAAATGTGACAAATTTTTTGATTTGTTAGTTAAAGATGGGCAAATGATAGTGTCTGCTGGTGCTAAGATGCCACCTTTAGAACAAAGAAAGAAAAGGGGTTTTTGTAAGTACCATAATTTTTTGGGTCATAAAACTTCTCAATGTTTTCTTTTCAGGGATTTGGTGCAAAATGCCATTCAAGAAGGGAGGCTGAAGTTTGGTGACAAAGGCAAAGCTCAGATGAAAATTGACTCTGACCCATTGCAAGTTGCAGAGGCTAACTACACAGAGCCTCAAGAGGTCCAAATGGTCGAAGCCACAGAAGGATTTGATCAGTCAGTCAACATGGTGGAGGTTACTGAGGACTTCGCCACCAATCCTGTGGTAACTGAAGGTTTTAGTAAGGCTGCAAATGGCCTGAATGTTGATGGTACCAGTCTAATGTTGGTGACCAAAGAAACTGCTGATAAGTTTGTTGAAATGGATAATGCTGCCAAGGTTTTGGATATGGCAGTGAGTGGATTGAAGATAAATGCCACTGAAGGCATTAACATGGTCGAATTGGTTGAAGAATTTGATTCTAGCTCAGGTAGCATCAGCACCAATGAGGCTATGGGCAGAAATGCCCCCAAAGTCCAAGTTGTTAAGGAATTGGAAGATGATATGCTATTGGTAGGAGAGATGACGGACATGGATGGTTTTTTGGTGGAAAACTGGATATGTATGGCTGCTGAACAATTCTTCAAGACATCTCCTGATATTGAGAGAGTCAATGCTGAGGAAATGGTCGAAGCTGAAAAGACCGCTTGGTAGCAGGCTTCCCAAAAAGCTGCAAGAGCAGCAGCAAGTGGTGATTATCTGGCGAAGACCACTGAAAGTCTGGAAGCTCATTTCTCCAAGATGCGCTTAAAGGACAAAATTGATGTCAATATGGTCGAAATTACAGATCAAAAAGCTGAACAAGTAAGTAAGACAGATGAACAAGAAGAGCGCAACAAGATAGCTTATCTTAAGCAAGAGGAGACAATTGTGGATTTTCTGCACCGTTGCCAGAAAAAAGGTTCTGGAGTAATGCTATGTCCTAGGTGCAGCGCCATTTTTGATAAGAAAGCTGCCCACAAGTTAGAAGGTGTCAAAAAGGCTGGTGGAAGCTGGGGGCAGAAGGTAAATAAAGGTCCCAAAGGTTTTGACCATAGACGACTTTTGACAGGGTTCAAAAACCAAGTACCAGGAGTTAGGTCAGGTACATTCAAACCAGCTGCGAATGTGCCAACAGGTAGTTGGATCAAGCCTATCGAAGGAAGAGGACAAAAGAAGAAGTGGGAGAAATTTGATGTGGAAAGAGGTTCTTCATTTGAGTATAGAAAAGAGAACCATACCACCAACAAGTCAGCATACATTTCTCAAAATTACAAGGGTAAAAATCCTATGTCTAGATCACAATGGCGAAGAGAGCAACGCAGGCGAAAGACTATCAGGGAGGCTCAGGTACAAGGAGAGTCAAGCACCAATGTTGATAATCAAGCTGGGACAATTGAGAAGATGCCCATAAGGCGAAAGCTATTCAATGTTCAGCCAGAGAAGAAAGTAGAAGATGATGAGAATATGACTGATAATTTCGACAGTGAGTCAGCAGCTTCTCTAGATATTCTTGTGAATGTGGTATCAGTAATGCCAAGAGAATTTGGTCAAGTTTCAGAGGTTGAAGACTTGGATCAAACTGCTGAGTTAGAAATGTTGGCATACAAACCTGTGTGTTATTACATCATGAACAATGGGTGCGTCGAAGAACAGAACGCTTTCTTTGAACGCCCCACAGAGGCAATGAAGGGTCATCTGAAGCCTCTCTATATTACTGGCAAAGTAGAAAATGTTCCTGTTAACAAAATCTTGGTGGATTGTGGTGCAACTGTTAATTTAATGCCAAGATTTTTACTGAGTAAGATTGGGAAGTTTGAGACTGATACCAAACCCCACAACATGGTTCTGTCGAACTATGAAGGAAAAGTTGGTTCCACTCTAGGAGTAATTCAAGTGGATCTTACTGTGGGAACCATTACCAGACCAACAGTGTTTATGGTCGTCGAGACGAAAGCTAACTACAATCTACTCTTGGGTAGGGAGTGGATTCATGGAATAGGAGTTGTACCCTCGTCTATGCATCAAAGAATCACCATTTGGAGACCAGATGGGATAGTTGAAAATATTGAAGCTGATCAAGGGTACTTTAAGGTGCCTATTAATCATGTGGATAGTAGGCAGTTTGAGAAACATCTGGCGAACATTGCTCCATGTCCTCCAGCTGACTTTGAGTTTGTGCCTGATGACAAAACGTTATATTCATTGTATTTACACCCTGTCGAAGGTTTTAGATGGGAAAGGGAAGTACCAGGAGGAAGGTTTCCATGCTTAGGCTCACCTCCAATAGAGCCCACAGGATAGGGAGATGAATTCAGTGATCATGATTGAGTTCGACGCTTTAAAAAGAATTTCGGCCTATGTGGCCGAAACAAAATTACAAGCGGCTTTGGAAGCTGCCAATGACTACATGGCTGGCGAAGCCATTTCTGAATTTTATGAAGAAGGTCCTGGTAAGGACTTCGACCCAAAACCTCCAGATAAGGTTAAAACTGGAGAGCAAAGCCAGAGGCTCGACGCCATCTATGAAGATGAGCCTTTGGGATTTGAGAAGGATCCGTTGGCGAATAATATCAAAATGCTAGCACAAGATCCTTTGGAAGAAGTTGACCTCAGTGAGGGGGCAACCAAAAGGCCTACCTACATTAGTGCCAACCTTGATCCCCAGTTGAAGGTTGAAGTGGTTCAGTTGTTGAAAGAGTTCAAAGACTGCTTCGCCGGGGATTATGATGAGATGCCTGGTTTGAGCAGGGAGTTGGTCGAACACAGGTTACCTATGACACCTGGGAAAAAACCAGTCAAGCAGAATCCAAGACGGTTTGCACTAGAGATATTATCAAAGATCAAAGAGGAAGTCGAAAGACTGCTTCGTTGCAAATTAATTCGCACGGCGAGGTATGTCGAATGGTTGGCTAATATAGTACCTGTTATTAAAAAGAATGGGTCTTTGAGAGTTTGCATTGATTTTAGAGATTTAAACTCTGCAACTCCTAAAGATGAATATTCAATGCCAGTAGCAGAAATGTTAATAGATTCTGCAGCAGGACATGAATATCTTAGTATGTTGGATGGATATTCTGGCTACAACCAAATATTCATTGCTGAGGAAAATGTTCATAAAACTGCTTTTAGATGCCCTGGAGCCTTAGGCACCTATGAATGGGTAGTGATGCCTTTTGGTCTCAAAAATGCTGGTGCCACTTATCAAAGGGCGATGAATTCAATCTTCCATGATTTTATAGACACATTCATGCAAATTTACATTGATGATATTGTTATAAAATCTATTTCTGGGAAGAGTCACATTGACCATCTTCGACAGTCCTTTGAAAGGATGAGAAAATATGGTCTTAAAATGAATCCTCTCAAATGTGCTTTTTGTGTGCAGGCAGGGGATTTCATAGGCTTTGTGGTCCACAAGAAAGGGATCGAAATAAATCAGAATAAAACCAAAGCCATAATGGAGGCGAAAGCGCCATCAACTAAAAAGGAGTTGCCGTCGTTGCTGGGCAAGATCAACTTCTTAAGAAGGTTTATATCCAACCTGAGTGGCAAAACACAAGCCTTTTCGCCATTGCTTCGTTTCAACAAAGATGGTTTTGAGTGGGGGCAATTACAGCAGGAAGCCTTCGACAGAATCAAGGAGTACCTAAGCCACCCTCCAATTCTTTCACCACCTTGTAGAAACAAGAGTATGAGATTGTATATAGCTGCATCAGATAAAACTCTAGGGAGCATGTTAGCTCAGGAGGATGAAAATGGAGTCGAAAGATCCATTTATTAACTTAGTCGAGTTTTAAATGATGCAGAAACTAGGTATAGCATGATTGAAAAGTTATGTTTATGCTTGTATTTCTCTTATACTAAATTGAAGCAATATATAAAGCCAGTTAATGTGTATGTTTCTTCTCACTTTGATGTTGTAAAACATATGTTATCCAAGCCTATTTTGCATAGTCGAATTGGCAAATGGGCATTAGCATTAACAGAATTTTCCCTAACATATCAACCTTTAAAAGTTATGAAAGGGCAAATAGTTGCAGATCTTATAGTTGACCACTCCATAAATGAAAATGATTTGAATTATGTTGAATTAAAATCCTGGAAGTTATACTTTGATGGATCAAGTCATAAAAATGGAACAGGAGTGGGAATACACATTATTTCTCCTGAAAAAATTCCAACAAAATTCAAGTATAAGGTCGAAGGACCTTGCTCTAACAATGAGGCTGAATATGAAGCATTAATTGCTGGCCTTAAAATTTTGTTGGAATTGGGGGCAACTAGAGTCGAAATAATGGGAGACTCAGAATTGGTTATAAAACAAATCACAAAGGAATATAAATGTGTTAAAGAAAATCTCATTATGTACTTTGTGATAGCCAATAGATTATTAAAGAAATTTGAGGTAGTGGCCATCCAACACATACCTAGAAAAGAGAATCAAGTTGCTAATGACTTGACTCAAATTGCCTCTGGATACAAGGTGTCGAAGGAAAACCTTCAAGAAGTAATTGAAGCAAGAGGTAAAGTGGTGGATGTTGGATTATGCCCATCAGACTTAGAAACAACTAAGCTTGGATGCATAGATGGCGAAAATTTTGAAATTTTTGCTATAGATAATTTGACAGATGAAGACTGGAGGAAGCCTATAGTTGAATATTTGCAAAATCCAACGACTTCGACAGAGCGAAAAATCAGGTATCAAGCTTTAAGCTATGTACTTTTGGGTAATGAATTGTTTAAAAAGACCCCTGAGGGAGTCTTATTGAAATGCCTTAGTGAAGCAGAGGCATATTTGGCTCTTTCGACAGTACATAGTGGGACATGTGGAGCACACTAAGTTGGCCAGAAGATGAAATGGTTGTTGTTTCGACAAGGCATGTATTGGCCTACTATGCTGAAAGATTGCATAGAATTTGCTAAGGGTTGCTAAGAATGTCAAATTCATGCTGGCATACAGCATATCCCTGCAAGTGAATTACATTCCATAGTGAAACCATGGCCTTTCAGAGGATGGGCTTTGGATATAGTGGGAGAGATTCGACCAGCATCTTCAAAGAACCAAAGATATATTTTGGTGGGAATTTATTATTTCACCAAGTGGATTGAAGCAATACCACTGGTGAATATAGGTCAAGAAGATGTTATTGAATTCATTCAGAATCACATTATTCATAGATTTGGCATTCCTGAAACAATTACTACGGATCAAGGATCAGTGTTTACTGGTCGAAAGGTGCAGGAGTTTGCCAAAGAAATGGGTTTCAAGTTATTGACTTCTACACCTTATTATGCTCAGGCCAATGGGCAAGTCGAAGCTGCCAATAAGGTAGTGATTGGGCTAATTAAGAAGCATGTGGGAAAGAGGTCTAGAAATTGGCACAAGACATTAGACCAAGTTCTTTGGGCATGTCGAACATCCCCTAAAGAGGCTACTAACACTACCCCATTTCGACTTACTTTTGGTCATGATGCAGTATTGCCTGTTGAGATTTATTTACAGTCTATAAGAGTTCAAAGACATCATGAGATTCCCTCTGAGGATTATTGGGAAATGATGATGAATGAATTAGTGGATTTGGATGAATAAAGGCTTAGAGCCTTGGAGTTGTTAAGAAGACAAAAGAAAATGGTCGAAGAATCCTACAACAAAAAAGTTAAGTCTAAATCTTTTGCATGTGGGGATTTAGTTTGGAAAGTGATTTTGCCTATGGATCGAAAGGATAGAACATTAGGCAAATGGTCTCCTAAATGGGAAGGTTCATTCCAAGTCATACAAGTTTTCTCTAATGGAGCTTATGAAGTGGAAGAGTTAGACAAAGATAAAAGAATCTTGAAAGTAAATGGCAAGTATTTGAAAAAATATAAGCCTATGCTGCAAGAGATTCATATTAAAACGTGAGCTTTATTCAATGAAAACAAATCCAAAATAGGCCAAGTTAGGCCAATATGGCATACAAAGCAAAGAGAAATCAATACAACCATTTTTAATCAAGGAAAGGTTATTCATAATCTCTCCAATCTATGGATTCGAGGAAATCCATGTAATCTGCATCTGGTTCATCATCAGAGTCTTGGGTGTTGGAGCGTCCTTTCTTAGAGATCTTCATTTTAGTTTCTCTCTTCTTGGCTTGAGAGGTTGCTCCACTAGAGGCTTCAGGTTTCTTTGTTGCCTCCTTCTTCTTCGTTTCCTCAACTGCCTTTGCCTTCCCAGCCATTTTCTTGGCTGATGATTTCTCTGAATTGTTCATGTTTGCTTCTATGCAAAACTTGGCCATGTGGAAGAGAATTTATAGAGGCGAAGTATTGATTGGATTGGCCAGTCAAACGGTGGAAACGCGTGAATTATTCTTGGAAGTATGCCTAAGGGCTATGCTATGAATGTCAGTTTAAAGATAGAGGCTTATGCCTTGGAATTTAAAGTTCGGCTTTCCAAGAAAAAGATAGGATGCCTTAATTGCAAATTTGACTTAGATGTAAGGCAATAAATAAAATTCATCATAATATAATATGGGTCGAAAGCAGTTAATGGCGAAATAATAATGATTGATTAAGCAATGCCAAAGGCATAAAACTGTCATTACATAAGGGCCTGAAAAAGGCCAAGAAACAAATTATTGGTTAAGCAAATAAAGGTCCTGAAAGCATTAGAAGGGAAGCCTCGACTCCAACTAGGCAAAGGTTTCGATGTGATGTTTGACGCGAGCATTGCACAAGGATTCATCAAGCTTGGCTGTGGCAAGCTGTTTCTCAAGTTTTTGAGCTGCCTCAATACGATCTATGGCATGTTTCATTTCCCTAGCCATCTCAGTAGTGTCGAAGTTCTGCAAATCACGGTTGCGTTTTTCAGCATCCTCAATTTTAGCTTGTAACTCAGTGATTTGCTGCTTCCAGGCTTCAATATTCTTCTGATTGGAGGCTATTTCATGTTGTGTTTTCTTTTGTTCAGCCTCTATACTTCCGACCTTCTCATATGACTCTTTTGCACCGCACCAAGCTAAACTCTCAAGACCAGATGTTTCCTCTAGGGTCTTCCTGATAGATGGAAGCTGCTTTATCTCTGCAGCTATTTGGTTCACCACAGCAGTTAACTCTATCAGAAAACCAGAAACGTCTGGATTGAGAGTGGTGAGTTCAAGCTTTTGAAGGGTGTCCTTCAGATAAGCAGTTGCAGTGGGGTCGGAAGCCAAAACTCTGTGAATATTCCCCCTGAAGAACTTCTTCTTGATGGCTTGGAGGATTGATTTGGCGAAGTCATCTGATGTTGGAGTCGAAGAGACAGAAGAAGAAGAACCATACTTCTGCCCAAGTATTAATTTGGAATACTCACAGGGGTTCGACCACTTAAGTGCCGTTAGTGAGTCTCCAGGAGGTGGAAGGTTAGCCAGGGTTTGCTGGACCACAGGCGAAGGAGTATGGTGGGGATTAGGATCAGTTTGTTCTTCCTCCTCCTCTTCTTCTAACTCTTCTCCTTCTTCATCTTTTTCTTCTTTGACCACCATCTCTTCGCCAGGCTCTTCAGTAGTTGGTCGAATATTCTCCTGGTCATCAGCTGGTGTAGGATGTGGTTCATTTGTCTCCTCAGGCGCAGCTTGACCAGGAGTGTCGTTGTGTGTTTGAACTTCAGGTTCATTTCTTTCTTCTTCAACCAATTGATCATCATCCATGAAGTTAGCCAGATTGAAAGGTGGTGGACTGGAGGCGTCATCATCATCAGAATTGGCGCCATCAGCTTGTGCGTTCTAAGTAGTTGTTTGAACTGGTGGTGCGGTATGTGCTGCAGCATGTGGATTAGGTTGATTAATCTCACTCAAACCAGAGCCAAGATCAGAAGATGGGTGATAAGTTGGCTCACCTTGGCTGTTGAGGAGCGTGGTGGTGAAGCTTCCTGCAGTTGGTTGAGGAGCAGGATTGTCAATTATGTTGGTGGCAAGGTTGCTTGGAGTTGGTTGGGGATCAGGATTGTTGATTATGGTTGCCTAAAGAACACAAGTGAAGAAAATGAGATTGAAAGAATTTGGGCGAAAGACATCAGTATAATGAGAAGATGGTGCACATACCTGAGCTTGTACAGCAGCAGGACTTGAGTCATCACTCCCATGGTCACCAAGAGGTGTTCTCGAGGCCACCTTGGAAGGTTCTTTATCGACACCACTTGTTGCAGGTGCCTTTTCGAGTATTTTGGCCACCTTCGAAGGAGGTAGGCCAGTAGGTCCAGATGCCTTTATGGGTTTTCTTCTTTTCTTTGTAAGAACCTCCTCAGGAGATTCATCTGAGGCCTCTGAAGCTATAATAACAGCTGGGGTATCCTTTTTACCTTTCTTGGAAGGTGTTGGAGGTTTTCGACTAGTCTGAAGAGGAAATGCAGATATAAGAAAGAAATTCATATAGTGAAAGCGTAAGCAGGGGACATGAAATATGCCTGTGTGCTCTCTGGTTCTTTGCCACTTTGTGAGGCAGCAGCCCTAGTTGAAGCAGTTTTCCTAGGCACAGCTGAAAGACAGTAAAAATTGTTACAAGTTAATGATTACGTGGTTAGTTATAAAGCCATGGATTAAGGATTCCAAACCTTCATATATTTCAGATTCGACACGAACGTCCTGAATTCCTATATGAAGGTGGCCTTTAAAACTGTCTAACGTATGCTTAGTCGAAACCACTCGTTGAGCCTTTGGCTGAGACTGCTGTCGAAGAAGTTTTAAATGCTCCCCACAGACAAACCAATCTGGAAATGGAGGGGCAAGCGCCACTCCAAAATCAGCATTAGGCAGTCGAGGGAACTTTGGAGGAAAAAGTTTAAAAGCTACCTTATAACGTTTCTCACGAGGGACGCTGGGAGGAATTTTTAGTTGATCCAGCTTTTCTAAAAAATTTCTCTTTAGAGTGACAGCAGCCTCATGAATGGTTCGACTAAGATCATCTGGTCGATAGATAGTTTCAAAGTATTGCTGAAAAGCCTGTATTTCTTGGATGTGAGTAAACTTACTCTTTTTCGTCTTGTCCTGCACATTGAGAAAAGCTTGGTCAAGTAACGAAGAAAATGTAGCCACATCAAGAAAGTGTTCACTATAGTGCTTCGACCACCATTGGTGGAATGATGAAGTGCATAGAAAAGAAGGCTCAAAAAACACAGGAGAGAGGACTCTTCTTTTCTCAGTCCGGCTGTCGAGTGTAAGGGAGACATTTTCCTCGTCGAAGCAGGCAGTGTGAAGAATTACTTGGCCCTTTCTCTCATACAAGCATTGAGGGAAGCTCTGGGCCAGCCCAAACTGTCGAGAGACAAGGTTTGGTTGATAGGCAATCAGTGTTAATAACCCTCTCCCTAAGTTCAGCCTGTGGATAAAGAATCTGGGAATAAAAAAGGCTTCCCAGATAGCAACAGATTCTTGATCAAGAGTTTGATGAGGATTTGGAAATGGCCTTTTAAACCACACAGGGCCGTATCTCCTCTGAGTGCCATGCTAGGAGTGAACTCATAGTGCTTGGAAAACATCATAATATAACTAGTAAAGGCCCTTTGAATGGTTTCACCATCATCATTGGGAGTGAGTTTGGCCAGACGCGTCCCTTCGACACTCCTTTCCCTGATTTCAGCAGAGGCTTCATCAACTAGGCCTTTTCTGGGGAGGCTAGCCTCAAATGTATCATTAAGCCACAATTGAAGTAGCCAAAGAGGCCCACTCAAGTGCATAGGACCTTGGGCTTCCATATTTCTAAGTCGAGAAGCTCCTTCGTTGATAGACTCATAAAGGCTCGCCAAGATGAGTTCACTCAAGTAGGTTCCTCTGTTGTTGTAGAGTTGATTCGCCAGAGGCAGGTACTTCTTAGCTACTTGCAAAGATTTGGTACAAAAAACATATCTCGACAGCCAGACTGTGAGAAAAATAATATGTTCTTCATCAGAAACTTCGTCATCTTCTTGTTTAAAGTGGTGTTTGATGAAGAGAGTGTATGTAAGTTTAGAGCCTGAAATATTGATGGTGTCTTAAGCATTAACATCAGGATTATAGGTAAGGCCATTTGGGCAAAGCCCTGTGATGGCAGCTACATAGAACAAGGTTGGGGTAACCATTCCACATGGCAGATGGAAGGTATAATGGGTGCTGTCATAAAAGTATAAGGATGCTGCCAACATGTTCAGACAATATGGTATGCTGGTCTTCGACAGCATAAGAAGGTCATAAATCCCTATATCCTTCCAATGTTCAGCTTTGACCTTCTCCATCTTCGCCATCCATTGGTCAAATTCTTTCAAGGGATTGACAGCTCTCACCAGCCTGGTGCCATCAGTGAGATAGCCAATGTTGATTTTGGGCAAGGGGATTTCTTCAGGAGAAGTTCCAGTAGCAGCGTTGATTTTGGGAAAACTCTTTTGCCCTAACGGTCTTGTTTTTCGGTACGAGGGGAGAAACTCACTTAGTCTCTCATTAGACACGTCCACATCAGCTAAAGGACCAGATAGCGCATAAGGTTTGTCAGACACAACTATAGGAATCATTACCTGAGATTTGTAGATGGCTCTTATTTCTTCAGTGGTGGGCTTCGGCATGCAACGACGGTTATCTACTAGTTGGGGGCCTAGGATATTAGCGAATGGAGGAATAGTTTGTTTAAATGGAGTAGCTTTGCCTCTCTGAGTTTTCTTTTGTTGAGGGTTGGTTTGGGAAGACGCCATTGTTGAAGAAGACGAAAAGATGGTGTTTTTCTGAAGTTTTGCGTAAGAGAAACTGAAGAGGAAGAAGATGTTTGCTTGAGAATATGAGAATGTGGAAAGTTCACAAAGTGGTGGAGGTGGGTATTTATAGGCGTTTGAAAATCCCAAGGGCCTTGGATCTACCGTTAAAGTTGAGGCGTTAGTGGGACGCATGTTCTTTTCTTGGGGACGTGATGAAAGGTAGCAGTTATGCTCAGACTGCAAACGTCTGTTTTCAAGAAAAGTGTCATGATGAATACGGCTGAAGAGACGTTTAAGGATTTGTCATGATGGTATGACGTCATAAGCGTGGGTTAAAGAAACTGAACAATTTAGCCACCAAGTAATTAGTGGGATATTCAGTTGAGGCCATGCAAATAAGCGTCGAAATGGTTAGTACATTAAGAAATGACCTTCCTACCAATTCTGGCGAAAGGACATTCCTTGGGGGCAATTTGTTAACCCTCATTTTCGACGCTAGAAAGAATCAAAGCTATTTTAAGTCAAAGCATTATTTTTAACACAAAGAAGGCTTCGACCCAGCTTTGGTGAAGCCTGAGTCTAATAGAGGTTTTAGGAACCTCAAAAAATGGCTAAGTGCTGGAAAGGTTTCGACCATGGGAGCATGGAAACAAGTGCTGCAGTTGTTATACTAAGGCTGGAGGGAATTTCCAATGTTTGAAATTCAAATATGAGCAGTTGTGAACGTGGGAACAGTTGAGGCCAAGGAGAAGGCGCCAAAGAGACACGTTTGAAGCCATAACCACCACTTAGTAGTTATTTTTTTAGCACTATAAATAGGGGTTAGTTCTATGTAAGAAGGGTGTTCATATTCTCGTACAAGTTGCTCAAAGAAACGCAAAGTATCCGCGTATAGAGAAACGAGTTCGTGAGAATGTACGTAATGTAACACCACCTCTTTTTCAGCAATGCAATTTATCTTCGTCATGTTTAAGATTCAGCCATTTACTTTCCATGCCTTTACGATTTCTTGAACTTTATCTTCCATGCCAAATTTACTTTCAAAGTCATTTAAACTTTCTGCATTTACCTTCGACTGCACTTTTACATTTAAGCGTTTAATCTTCAAGCATTTACTTTTCAAAGTCTTTTATTTTCAAGAACGTGGAGTTCACCTTTAATTCATTGCATTTATTTTCAAAGTCCTTTATTTTTCCTGCACTTTACCTTCGACAACCCTTTTATCATTCCAGCCTTTACCTTTCAAGAACGTGGAGTTCGTCGGATTTTACTTTCAAAAGTCTTTACATTTCTGCATTTTATCTTCGAAGCCATTTATTTCCTTGCTATTTACATTCGACAGTCATTTACTTTCTTGCACTTTTTACATTCAAGAACGTGGAGTTCAAGCACTTTTACTTTGTTGCAATTTACCTTCCTGCAATTTTTATCAACTCAAGCCTTTACTTTCAAAGCTTTTTACTTATTGTCATTTCCTTTCGACACCTTTAATTTCTGCATCCTTTATTTACAGCCCTTTAAATTTCAAGCCTTTACTTTACCTTATTGCAAGTAGTCGAACGTGGAGTTCAGTTAGATTTTTACTTCAGCATTGTCGAACGTGGAGTTCAATTTACATTCTCTTTATTTTTCATTTGTCATTTACACTTCTCACTCAAATTTAGCACATGTCCTAGGATTTGTGTGGTCGATCCTGCAAGTGAGTCAATTTTATTTAAGATTGATAGACCAAAGGTTGTTTACCAAAATTCACAGTAAACAGTTTCTTAAAAAAAAAAATACAATAACATGGTTATGATTCATGTAGAAAAATCATTTATTATTAAATAGTAAGGAAAATTTAAATAAAAAAGTGTGAATGATACCAATTCAAAAAAAAAAAAAAAAAAAAAAAATATATATATATATATATATATATATATATATATATATATATATATATATATATATATATATATATATATTAACTGACATAAGTTGGGAAATCTTAATAATGCCAACTACATTTGGAGGATTGAGGTATAAAAGAAATAGCAACAATTTGTATTGTTGATAAAAATAAATTTTGACATCTTTAGTTGTTGACAAAAAAATATATTTTAGTAACATTGTTGTAAAAATATTATTTATGGCAGCGACATTAAAAGTCATTGTAAAACTTTTTGCAGTGGCGTTTATACCGACGACATACAACAATATTTTTTGATGTAAAAGATATATTTTGCAACAATTGTTTTTTCTTAACAATTTTTGTGGTTGTAAAAACTTATATTTCTTGTAATGCTTATTTATTAGGTAGCTTCTTATCCATTCTAACAATGTAGATTTATCCCTTGCACATGATATTATGGCATTAAATAACTCAAATATGGTATTTACAACATCACATTTAGGGTAGATGTTAAAAGAATGGAGAACACCCATCATCCACTCTAATACATTTTTATCAACATTATTAAGTTCAAGCATTTGTTCTTGCCATCCTTAATAATATGTTGTTTTGGGAGCTTCATCATCAAATCCCTAATTAGAGTACCCCCACTAAATTTCTTCATCACTCACATGTTGCTTTTTTCTTTCATCTTTTCTTTGAGAATCATTGGTTTTATGAGTTTTGGTAATCCTTTGTTTCAACTTCTTTTTTAGATGACTTTGTGACACAACCCTATATAATTGACCTCATATTTCAACTGTATTGTACCATATTTGGGCATAACAACTTCAATATTATCAAAATTCATCATTCAATGCAGTGATTTTGTCATCTTTACTATCATCAAACCTAATCTCCTTGCATCATCATCACTTTTTTCTGGTTCATCTTCTCTAGCATTCGATTCAATTCCTTCATTTGGATGCATTGAGACTCAACTATTTTTACATTGATGGCCTTCACATTATTTTCAACATATAAATATCATTCAATATTATTTCCAATAGCATACATTGCAACATCTACAACACGGTCATCCAACTTAATTTCAACAAATGATTCATCTATACCTTCAAATTTGTTTCAAATTGTAAAGTCGTTTCTTTCATAACCTAGGCCAAAAACTAAGTTCAATACCTCATAGACACTTCCATTTTTCAGAATTTTGATCGAATACAATGGTTTGAACCCCACCCCAATAAAATATTGCATGTTCTCTAGCGAAACCCTTACCTCGTTGTGATGGAAGACAATATTGAACAGAATCGTTCTCTGTTTTAGATAAGACGCATCAGAATTTTTAACTACTGCACGAATTTAAAAGTTTGAAAAAATGAGAAAAACTACATGTCTTCTTGGATGAATGGAGCTATGAGACCAATGTCTTCTTCTTCGTTCAACATTTTCGCAACCCACTATGTGTTTCTTCTTTGATTGTTTGCAACCCACCATGTGTTTCTTCTTTGATAGTACTTCTTCAATTAATGTCATATGTGTTTATTGTGTTAGGTCAAATTGAGAGGGCGAGAAGAGAAAACTCATTTACTTTATTTCATAAAGTGTAAAATAAAATTATTAAAATAACAAAATATATGATGTGGCATAAGTTGGTCCAAGTGAAACTAAAAGAAAATGATTTTTTTAATGTCACTCAATAAGAAAGAAAAACACATTGACTGACTAAGATCACTTGAAGTCTGAAAAAACGAAATTTTTATATGACAAGAATTAAATAAAAACTATAATATGTAACTCTAAATCTAAAACAAATCTTAAAAAAAGATCTTTTGATCACTCATACTTAAACTTTACAAAATCTAATTCGACATAGGTTTTGCAATATGAAATACCTAAAACTAAATGGAAAGACTAATAACAATATGAAATCTATAACTAAATGTAAAAGCAAAAAATCTTTGACTGGTAGTTATACTTATACGTGGTTTACAAATATCGTTCATTCCATTATCTTTTATCATTTTACAAATAGTTCAAATTAAAATCAAAGTTAGACATAAAAATATATTTATATTTTTACACGTGAACTCACTAAAAAGTAAAAAAGAGGACGTGTGTTGAACGCTACGACTGTAATAAAGGCAACTGCGACTTGCTGTCCACAACAACATTAGAGACTTGCTCCATGATAAGGGATCTGGATGGTCTAACCATTAAGCGGGAACATCATTCTACCTTTAAAGTATTTAAGACTGTTAGATAAATCTTGTGCTCAATAAAGAAGCCAAAAATTCAAGTAAAATGGTAACCGACCACGGTCTATACAGATTTCTGCAATGTCTAAGCAAGATGAAGTGTTAACCGTTACACCACCAGCGGCGGCTAAAGCCTGTGCGGCGTGCACAACTACTGCAAAACGTGGTCGAAAAAGAGATGAGCAAAGTGATCCAAAAGAAAGTAAAAAAAGGATGCACAACCTTCAATTAGCACTTCAAATTCAAAGCAGATGCAGAGTCTGAAGATTTTTTAATCAACCAAAGCATAAATGAAAACTGTTAGAAACTAAACACTGACACTGTTTATGTAGCTGCAGCGTTTAGAAACTAGAAAGGCAGTGGTTGGAATCAATAGCAATTGTCGAATTTGGTGGTCAGAATCAATAGCAATTGTCGAGTTTGGTGGTCGTCTGGCAATTGTCGAGTTTGGTGGTCGTCTGGCTGCTGACTTCAAAAATGGTTCAAGTTAGAGGAAGATGCTGACTTCAAAAATGGTACAAGTTAGAGGAAGAAGATGAAATGCTGAATGATACTTTGCTAGCTTGTTAAAAATTAAAAAACAACATGTGGCTATCAGAAAAATAGGATCCATCTAATCGCATGTAAAAAAGTTGAAAGTCACAATGACTTTGGCGCACTAAAATCTGAATCCTAATCCCATGATAAGGCGATATGCAGACTGCACAACATGCTTGTCATCATGACTTTTATTTCAAATCAATCTTCCACCTATCTCCCCATTCTATATTTCTATTCGACCCACTCTATGCACCCCTTCTCCCCTTTCCCCTCATTGAGATGCTACAAGACTGTTGTGGGTAGTTGAGATGGTGATAGCTGAAGGGTTTAAGATGCCGATGTGCCTCAACAGCACCTACGGCTTAGGTTGTGATTAGCATATCGTTCATTATGATTCACAATGGTCATCAAATTCAAGGATCATGAGATTAAATGATAAAGTATTTTCAAATTATCATGAAGTAAATTTTGTTTGCAACTAGGAGCTGGTCGCATTATCATTGGTCTCATAAAATGTGAATGGAAGAATCCTTGAATCATATACAAACTTGAAAGGAATCTATAAAAAGTGAGATCCTGTAACCTTACAGTAAGCAGGAAAAGAAAACACATGAAACTATATTATTCTGACAAGTGAAAAATAAATACTCCTGAAAATCTGCAAACCAGCAGCTGCCGCGTGATAAGAGTGACGAAACGACTTCACATTATAGAACAATTTGGCTGAGAACCGTCGAGCATTTCTGGAGATCTATAAAAGAAAATATTTGTATCAGCTGATGTCATACATAATGTGTAGTTTGACAACTACGACATAAATGCATGTCCGTGCATAAGCATTTGGTTTTGAATAAGCAAATAGAGATTACTGCTACAAGAAGGAACTTACATCTGGCCAAAACTGGCTAAGTCAAAATCGGGAGAAAGCTCCTGGACAATATCATTTGGAGGTTGTCCACAGTCTTGCATTTTCTGCATAAGCTCAACAATCTTGGTGAAGTTTCCCGAATCTTTTTCATAAACTTCGTTAAGATTCCGAATCAGCTCGCATTGCTGTGAATACCGGTCATATTCTTCTTCGCTTAAGCTGGCTTTATGATCTTCTAACCACTTAGGATACCTTTCTCCGATTTCCTTCATTGGTTCAGCAAGTATCTCCTTGGACAGAAGCTGTTGCATCATGGTCTCCACAATAGATTCCATATCCTAAGAAATGAATAAAATTATCAGTACTAATTCCAACAAATCCAACAAAGAAAATCAATATTATCAGTACTGATTCAAAGAAAGAAAATCTATATACACTAATCGATACATAAACAGCAGCTGCTTCTATTATTGGACATCAAGCTCGTCCATAACGGAAAAACTCAAGTCATTACTAAATCCAATAACAACTTACTCATCTACTTGAGTACTGAAACAACATTTTATTCCGAATTCCAAAGCTGTCAGTGAGACATTCAATTATGAGGCAGGAACTTTGTGTAAGGCATTGGTAGAGGAATATAGCATTTGACACACTTGAAAACAGTACATAGGCAATCACGCAAAAAAAAAAAACTAGTTTCTTTCATAATGCAAGAAGTATCTTAGTTAAGTAAAAAGTCCATTTGATTGAAAAATAAGAACTCATGGTGTATACAGTAAGATGAGTGATTTGTTTCAAATCATCAGTAAACATTTGCACATACACCCCTCCGAAGTGTGGTGTCACATATCAAACACGTTTTGGAAACCAACACTTCTCTAACACGCCTTGGACATGCCCCAGACACCTCTTTAAAGTGTCAGCTTAACAACTTATTTTTCGGGTTCGGACACCTGTTAGACACATTTTGGATACAAGCCAAGCGACCAAGCTGACACCAACTCTTAACCAGACACTTCTTGAACACTCCTAACCCAAGATTAAATCTTGGCCAAAGGAAGGAAGCCCGATCATCAGTCTTGGCCATTCCACTAAAGCATCGAAGGTACAGTATGACCCTACTCTGGAGCTCCACACTAGATCCATGTCATGGGCTGCTACTGACTGTTAGATGCCATCGAACAGTCTTCCCCATTCCGTGCCGAAATGGTAGGGGACTCCATAACTCTCCATAATTGTCATTCATATAAAAGACATTTAACGTGAGACTTGAGGTACTCTCTCTAACACAAATCATTTTACTCCTCTTTCTCTTACTAACTAAGTAACTTGGACGTTGTAGTGCTAATCTTACAAGTCTACCCTCACGCTATCGTGCCGGAGATTCATTTCACCATATCAAGACTCTAGTCCACCGCTTCACCAAGCATTTCTGACATCCTAGTGGAACAGTATTTATCTAAACTCTCAATTTAGATTTTTGTCATGTGAATCATCTATATAATACATAAGTACAGGTCTTATATTTTGAGCATTACCCTGATTGTTTCGTATCCAGTGTCTTGTTGGAGTCCATACTTCATAAAACACAACATAGTTTATCTCAGGCATGATAACTAAGATTACACTAAATACAGATAATGAACAACAACAACAGAGCCTTATCCCACTGGGTGAGGTCGGCTACATGGATTAACTCTTGCCATAATGTTATATCAAGGACCATGCTTCTATCCAAATCATTAATCTCGAGGTATTTCTTAATAACTTCTCTTATAGTTTTTCTATGTCTTCCTCTTTCTCGAATTGTTTGCCTTCTCTCCACCCAGTATGCTCTCCTCACTACAAAACCTACAGGTCTTCTCTCTACATGCTCAAACCACCTAAGTCTATTTTCCACCATCTTCAATACTATATGTGCTACCCCGACACTCTAATATTTTCGTTTCTAATTTTATCCTAATTTTATCTTGTCGAGTCTTACCACACAACCATTTCAATACTAAATGCAGATAATCACCAGACATAAATTTCTAAAGCGCAAGATGATTAATCTCATTTTCTAATATTAAACAATAAGAGCATAGAACCATAAAGGCCATATAAGATATTGAGCACATGAAGAGAATTAGAGAATAAGCTTCTACCTGAGAGCCAGCAAGTTCTTCAAACTGTTTAACCCAATCCTCCATCATACCATCTTTACCCAAATCATCAAGACCCTTAACAGCCTCTTTAGTCTGCTCCCTTAGCTTATTAAGAGCCTCAGAAACATGAGCATCTTTAGAAACCTTCTGTTTCCCTTTTTTCTTGCTTCTCAAATCGGGTAAACCTAATCCCAATCCTTGAACACCTGAAGGCAAAGAAGGAGACTCTTTTTTGTCCGAAGTTTGTTCTCCGGTTCTAATAAACAAACAGAAAAACAGAAAAACGAATTTCAGATTCAGTTAAACAGTGAAGTGAAATACGAAAAGATTACAGTAGAAAAAAAAACCTTGGAAGGGAAGAATTTAGGTTGAGGGTTTGGAAATCATCCAAAGCACCTGAAAAAAATTGAATAGAAGGAGTTAGAAAGAGAAAGTGGGCGGTGGAGAGAGAGAGAGAGAGAGAGAGAGAGAGAGAGAGAGATTACTGTCGAGGAGTTGGTTGAGGTCATCGGAGTGGTCGGCCATGGTTGTCTGTCACCGCCAGACAGACGCTTCCTTGTTGGAACGAACAAAAATTGGAACAGCCTCAATGTAAGTGTAATGGAAATTCTCTTTTTATCCACTTATAGTGGAAATTAGTCATTAGAATTGTGGAAAATAAAAATGGTATATTTTATTTCTTTTCAAAATACAAATATTCCTGAAATATAATTTTAGTTAGCGTTAAATTGATCGGACGAGTAGGAAAAATCAATTTATACCTTGAAATAATTATTGATCGGATTTAAATTATTTATTTGTGAAGATCTTCATAATCATTTTCTTAAGACTGGGAAAAAAATTTAGACCATTAATGTGAAATTTGGATTTGTTTCATTTTCTTATCCTTCATTTAATCTATTTTATTTAATATATTTTTATCACGTGGCATTAAAAGATTTCAATAGTCCAGATTAAAAATAAAATACAGAGTTAAAAATATTTAATTCTATAATTAAAAACATTTAAAGATTTCAATAATTCATATTTAATTAAAATATTTTTTTAGTTTTTAATTTTGACCGTTCAAATTATTAAATTCTACGTGACAAAAATCTATTAAAAAAACTTGAATAAATAAAAATAAGGATATGGACTAGATCTGAACTTATTAATCTGTATACTCTAGAGTTTGAGTGATCAGGGTTCTTTTTGAATAAGAATCGGTGAAAAATCACTCCATTTTATAATTATTAGACTTTAATACTCTGTTGAAAAATACTTTTGATGTATTATTCTTTGTAATTTTTATCGTATATGTGAAAAGTCACTTTAATTTTTTTATATAGGATAAGTTACTTTTGATTTTTAAAATAATTTTAACTACAACTAATGTATTACGGTGATGTATATCGTCTGTGTCATTGTCCTTTTTGAATATTTGTTCCAAAGATTTATGAAAATGAGATGCATCTTCAATAATTATTACCATCGAATTTTTTTATTAAAGTAATGATAAATTATTTTGTTCATAAATATAATAATAGATGTAAGTAAAGGGGTTGACATTAGACTCAAACTTTCATCTTAATTTTTGTATGATATGTATTTTTAATAAATTATTTTTATACTAATGTTTGTTGGTAAAGATGTTTTTTTTTTTAATTTGGTCGTTATTAAACACATAATTGTAATTTTATAGGTTGGAATGTGGTATATTAATTTTATTTTATTTTATTTTTGTAATTTGCATCACTAATAGGTGAATTGTAATTCATTTGTTACAAACTTTCTTTTGAAAAAATGGACTAAAGATTTTGAGTTGGATTGCATCTGAGTTTTGAAAAATATTTATATTTTGAAAAATATTTATATTGTAGAGGATGCACATTTGGAGTTAAACTGATACTTTTAAATTATAAAATAATGATGCATCGAGGCTAAAAGTCAACATTATTAAATTGAATGACATCATTTGTATTTAAATTTTGATATTGCGAAACTTTTTAGCTATTATTATCACTTCATTTACAGATAGCAAAATTGGCATCAAGATTCAAGACTTAGCATGTATAGGATAAAAATATCATTTTAAAAATTATGATTTAAAATATTAAATTTAAAATAATAATAATAATAATAATAATTTAGTATGAAGATATTGGGTAGAAAAGTGAAATACCGATGAATATTTTTCTTTGTTTAGATAATTTTAAAATTAAAATTAAAAATCATTAAATATAAATTTAAATAACATGACATAACTGTTTGAAACTCGCCACTTAATTTTCAAACTAATAACAGAGTGAATGATATATATGTCTAAAAATACAAATATAATCTACAACTACTAAATGTGCTAAAACACTTAGCAATTTGAAAACTAATACTTAGTCAACTAAAATACTTAAATGAGTTAGGGAGACTCAATGAGTTCAAAAATGCATTGGGATAAGTTTCCCTACTCTAAGAATTGTGTAGGAGTGATGCCAACTTGATCAACAAAGTGCATGGAGGATTTTTGCAGTAAAAAACATGAGCAACCAAGCCACCCAAGGTCGACAATTTTGATTTTTGAGTTTTCCGATAGTAAAAGAAAAAATTATGGTGATGATTTGTGAACATTGCATGAGAAGGATTTTAATTTATTGACGTGTCCTTTTTTCATTTTTAAAAAAAGAAAATCTCTCTTCTGTCTTATATTTTTTATTTTTATTTATTTCAAAATATTTGTTCATTTTAAAATATCAATGTGATATTTATTATTTATTTTCAATAATTATCCTTATTTATTATATTTTGATTCATATAATTACTTAACTATCTATTATTAATAATGATATTTTAATAAATAATATTTATTTTATTATTGAAATCAATACTATTATACATTATTTTGTGGGGAAAAAACACGCGAAATGAATGAATTATTAATATTATCTACCAATCTTATTTAAACTCACAAATATCAATATTCTTAACTAGAATGTCATTACTCGTACTAAACTCCAGAACACCACATCTATGCGCATGAAAATTGTCTTTTTTTTTGTCAATAAACAAATAAGTTAATATTACGATTTAAATATATTAAATAAAACAAATAATAATTGGGTTTAATGGTGGTGCACCGTCAGTGTAAGACAGTTTTGCACATGAAATCAATTAAAACTCTTATATTTGTCATGTCATTTTAGTATTTTAAAAATAAAATTGGAGATTTATTTTGATGCATGTCTCTCATTGGTTGACAGTGTAAAAAATTTTAGAGTCTGTTTGGTAACACCAGAAAAAAAGTTTTTAGCTTATAGCTTTTAGCTTTTCAGCTCATTTTAATTAAAAAACTCTGTTTGATAACTGCATTTTAGCTTTTAGCGTATAGCTTTTTTTTCAAAAGCTATTTGAAGTAGCTATTGAACTTGTAGCTTTTAGCTTATGACTTTTTATTCCAATTATACCCTTATTATTTTAAATATATATATATATATATATATATATATATATATATATATATATATATATATATATATATATATATATATATATATATATATATATATATTATTATATTATTATATTATATATATATATATATATAATATTTATTATTAAAAAATTGATTTTAAAAGATTGAATTTAGGGAGATTTTGAAAAATGTTATAGAAGATTTTTATCATTTTTTTCAAATTTATTAGACATTATTTTTATTTATTAAATATAAATTATATAATTAATTTAGAAATAGTGTTGATAATTCTCAAGTTAGTGAAACACAGGAGGAGAATCAATAAAATTAACAAAGGTGAAGAAAATTCATAATATTATTACAGTTTTATTGTAAAATATTAGACAATATACTTATTTTTGTTATTATTAAATTTCATTATAAAATTAGGAAAAAAAACTATATTTTACCAAAGAATGAGTTAACCAGACCAAAAATTGTAGTTAATTTAATAGTATAATATAATAAAATATTGAAATCACTAATTCTTTAATTAAAAATGTCCTTTTAAGTCATTTTGTAATTATCAGCTAGTGTAACAGCTAATTTACCAAATATTCAAATTAACTTATCAGCTACCAGTCATCAGCTATAAGTTATCGGCTACCAGCTACCAACTATAACCTAGTTTTACCAAACAGAACCTTACACTATCAGTACATTTCCTTTTTTCTCATAATAATTTAATTACAAAAATAATTTGATAAATACGTTACACAAAATCATTAGTTATAAAGTCACATCATAAAAAATAAAGGAAAAAAAGTTCTTCAAAACGGTAGAAAAGTTCAAATTTAAAAATAGAAGTTAAAATTTTTATTTATTTTTTACAAAATAGAATATCAATAAATTAAGGATTTGGGCTCGAGTGGTAAACGAACAATACTTCACTACTACGAAAAACCCATTTAATAACGGTTGGAAAAGATATATAATCACGCAGGCGCAGGAGTTGTTACGTAGAATGTCGTTGTATATATGATACTTACTATGACGGCCCAGAAATCGTTGTAATAAACTGGAAAGCGTGCGCCCTATTACAACGGCTTTTCCAAATGACCATTGTGATAAAAGTAATGGTCCTAGGTTCGATTTCCAGCTGCGCCGTTTTGATATTTATTTTTTTCTGGACAGCTCGCGAGATATTATAACGGTTATTATGTATAACTGTTGTTATATATTCTGCAAGATTAACAAATATCATCCTGCTTTTATATATAATCTCATTTTTTAACCTGTATTATTGTTCATCATATCACAACAGAAAATACAACTCACATTTGTGATAAAGTTTTCATTCAAGTACTTTTAATAAGAAATGTGTGTCATATCGAAGACAACAAAATATTTCACAAGTGCAAGTTTCATATTTAATACATCTAAAACTCCTGAATATTGAAGAGAACAGAGACACTTTTAAGTTTTAATTATCAAATCTAAATGCCCTAGCTGACATAAAGTTACTCCAACTATACGGTGCTACGTCATCATCATCTGAATCGATCGTAGTTGTCCTCCTTCTCTAAGTGGATTAAAGCAGAGGCTCTGGCCAAAATAACGGCCCACAACATACTTCGCTTATACAAGTGGAACATCATTGCCCGCTTCTGCATCCCCTAAGCGATAGTCACCGACAACGGGACACAGTTTATAGACAAGAAGTTTCAGGAGTTCGCCTCCTAACTGGGCACGAAGCAATACTTCGCGTCCGTCGAATATCCCCAGACTAACAGGCAAGCCGAAGCAGCAAATAGGGTGATCCTACAAGGCCTCAAACGAAGGCTGGACAAAACGAAGAAACAATGGGTCGAGGAGTTAAACAACGTGCTCTGTGCCTACCGCACCACACCCCACTCTTCGACCGGGGAAACCCCTTTCCGTCTAGCTTACAGAACTGAGGCAGTGATCCCCATTGAGATACACGTGTCCTCCAGGGGGGACTGAATTCCCCCTGGACGAGGAGACAAATAGCGAGGCACTAAGGGAGAAGCTCGATTTCGTCGAAGAGGTCTGGTTAGGAGCAGCCCTCCGCGAAGCCTCACTAAAACAAAAAACTGCAATTAGGCACAACGCCAAAGTGATACGACAGGATTTCCAAGTAGGCAGTCTCATCCTAATCGTCGGCTTGCTTCGTCAACACGACGAGCATAGTGTACCGACCACGAATGCTCGCCCAGGTTCAAGTGTTGCATACAGAAACATATCGAGGCTGGCTTTCACTCAGGAATGAGCAGAACTCATGCCCGACAACGACTCCTCGACCGAGCCTGCTGTCGTCTAAGTACCATGACAGACACAACACCCAGCTCGCGATGGGAAGTTCACGCCGTGAACTCAGACCTCAAACGCAACCTGAGCTTCGCTCTCATGCCTGGAAGATACCCAGGATGTTCGACCAGTCCCCCTCACTGCCGAACACATCTAAGTCGAGCAAAACCCTAAACAAAAAAAATCATTCAGTTACCCTTATTACAGACACACACGCTTATTGAGCAAAGTTCCTACACTTAGCAAAAATAAAGATAAAGCCATGCGCAAATATAGATCATGCAAAACCGACCAGATCGGCCAGAAACATATATATTACAATAATAAGTGGTCACGAGGACCACAATTGTGCTTGGTACATTAACAAGGGGCCACCCCCACACAAAACAATAAATTACATAAACATGTCACGCATGCCGAAGTTATAACAAAAAGGAAATCACTCCTCCATCTGTTGGGGATCGTCGTGGAGAGTTCGTGCATGCTCATCGCCAATCTGAAGAAAGTCGAGGATGAGGATCTTTCCATTCTCGACATGGTACAGGAAAATGGTCCCCTTAGTGGTTAGTTGGACCCCGGGGTTCACGAGCTTCAGTTGCGCCACAACATTGTTAAAGGAATCCTCACCAATGACCTCAACATCATCCTCCACCTAGACAATACGGGCGACCAGCTCAGCCCGAGTCTTCAGCTCCTTCACCCCCACGGGCTCATCCTCAGCAGGGGCAACAACATACCTCAGTTGCTCGACCAAATCTTCTGCGACTTTCTTCTCCACGGCAAAGGTGTCTTTCTCCCCTTTAATCTTGGTCAGCTCCTCTTAGGACTTCTTCACCGCCTCCTCGGCTGCCCTAGCCTCCTCCTTAGATTACTTCAACTTCTCCTCCAGGATAGCTATCATGGCTTGGGCCTTATTCAACTCAGAGTCATGCTGGGAATCCTCCTCGGCGTAAACCGCCGCCATCTCCAAAGGCCTAATCCGGGCGGAAGCATCCTGTGCCAGCATTGCCCTCTTGCTCGGGCGATCAATTGCCTCGAGCTTTAGAGACTACGCCCGAGGAACCATCAAAGAGGAGCCTTCGAAGAACTTTTTTACTGTGAAAGCACGGAGGCAGCTCGAACCTGCTCTTCTCCCCTGCCTGGCTGAGGTCCACCACCTCGGTCTGCCGAAAGCGCTTGAGCCTCAAGTTTACAGGCACTAGAGAATTCTGGACAGGCGGCGGAGTTGACGAGGAGGTCCCCGACCCCATTTGTGGAGGTGGACCTCGTTGGCTGAGCCGACTTTTCGTGTTTAATGCGCCACCATTGCCCTTCGCATGGGCATTCTTCACCATTCGTTCATGCGTCAAAGATATCTCACCTGCAAAAACATAACAAACGCGTTAGCAAACGGGGAAGACAATAATCCAAACAAGCTAAGAAGTAAAGACTACCCAACAGTTTAAGAGCATCATCATGAGTCCTGTACTCAAGGAGCTCCTTCGTGTTAATATAACGGCTCTCCACCTTCTGCCCCCTATCTTCCTCAAAGATTTGGTCCCCGTTTCTTAGTCCAGCACTGGGCATGGGTAAAACCGTTGACAAAGTTCACCAGCTTCGCATAGCCGGCCTTGTCGTCATCATTCAACATCCCCGCCTGGGCAAGATACTGGTTAGTCCCCTGGGAAAAGTGAGCCCCACTCCAGCAAAAGGGGAACTTCAGCAACCTCCACACCACTACTTTGCCCTCCTCGTCAAGAAGATCCTCCCCGTTCTCATCCGTCGACACCTCCAAGATATAAGTGGAGTCTTGGGCATTCTGTGACACGGGCTCGATAATGTAAAACCTCTCCTTAAAAGTCCTAATGGACTTAGAGAACGGTTTGAACAACTTCCTCGCTTGCTTCAACAAGACCCAGCCGAACTTCCTCCCTGAGACTTGCTGCTGGAGATGGATGACTGTAAAGAATAATGGGAAGGTAGCTTCTATCTTCAGGAACTCACACGTCAATTAGAACGCTCGAATGAAGGCTATGGAATTGGGATTCAGCTGCGAGGAGGCCAGATCTAAATGCACGAAGATCGACCTCTAGAAATCGGTAAAGGGCAGCCTCAGCCCAATATCCTTGAAAACGTACTCGTACATTGGGAACCTCTCCCCGTAGTACGAGTAGATGCAGTCATCTTCATCGGGGAAATGTACCTTCCATTCCCCTTCAGCCCCCACGGTCATAAAAACGTCCTTAGTATACGAAGCAAAAATGGAGGCATGCTTCACAGGTTCCGCGACTGACCACTCTTCCACATAGGTCCTCGAAGGTGGGGTCTCGTCAGCATGGTGGAGAGTGGCTATGTCTTATGTATCACTACTTTCCGAGGAGTTTTCCTCGGACGAGTCTCTAAGAGTTTCATCTTCAGCTTCACGGGCCATCTCCTTTACCTGAAAAAACAGAGGACAAAAGTGAATTCGATGACAAAATCAAATCCACCCTTCCACCGCTAGTCAAGTGAAAGGGTGCGCAAAGGCCCAAGGACGCTGTCCCCGACCTAAGCCCTACTCAAATGGCACAGTTATGGAACAAGGAGATGCCGGGGGCAACCCCTCCAACGCTCGCGGGGAGATCCTCCCTGGTTCGCTACCCAAATTACAGTTTGAAGGTATGCCGAAAAACTCATGAATCTGCCAGAAAACTCATGAGTACACTAGAGGATTCACGAGCTCTACTGGCGACAAACGCACCCGTCGTCGCAATAACACCAGAATCAACCTAAAGTCCTAAGTTCCTAGGCTTCCGGCGACCACGACAGCAGCAAAAATCGGCCAAACTGCCGCCTACCACCAACAGCCATCGGAATGCGCTACCTAAGTTCACCCTAACAACATGCATTCTACGAAGAATAGAAAACTAAAAGGCCTAGAACAGAGATAAAATCAAGTAACTTACATGGTCGAGGAAAAGATAGAGGGTCGAAGAGTCTGGTCGGAGCTTGTACGGCAGTCGGACGATGGTGGGACGGCGGCTGGACGACAGCGAACGACAGAAGAAAGTGCAGAAAAGCTGAAGAGGAGAGAGAAGCGAAAAGTGCAAATGAGCAGCTTTTCCCTCTATTTATAGGCGATCTGAGGGCACGTGCACGAGTACGCGCGGCTAGGGGCATCATCATGACCCTAGCCTAGCCATCATGACGCATTAAATGCAGCACAGGGCTCGAGGTACACGTGGCATTTCACCTCTTTAGATCACATCAACCGTTGGGCTCCCCGTACGCCGGGCACACCAAACAACGTTACGTATCCCGCGGGGATTGAATCCCCCGGGCATCCTAGAGCAGCCTCATCTCGTCGATAAGCGACGACCATTCTTGGACATCCCCAAAACTACGAACTACCCTTATGTCATCACTCTCATGCTCGGGAGCAACGACTTAGGGGGTGTTGCGGTGAGAATCGAATATCAAGCTATTAATTAACTTGCAACACAAAACATAAAATTCACCACCGAGTTTGATTTATCCAAAGGAAAGGGTAAAGAACAAAAACCCTAATAAGAGAATCTAGGCCGGGTCGGGTTATATGTGTTGGGTCATTTGACCCGTTTTGGAGCTACTAGAGAGAACACGGCAAAACCTAGAAGCAAAATTACACAGCCAATCTTTCATTGCAAACGAACAGAATAAGTGATCTCTCAAGGCCTCTCACAATCTCTGTTTCTCTTTCTCTCTCAGCTCTTCTTCTTTTTCGCGGCGGTTTCTCTCGATCTCACTCTCGCCGTTCTCGCTATTTCTCTTCGAATTCAATCACACGAACGTAACGGAATCAACAGACACCATCAATTATTCATGAGAGGAGAGAAAACTTACAACGACGGTGGCGATTGGAAGTAAAGAGTTCGACGACAACGCACGGTTGAGCGAAGCGAGGTTCTGGAGCAGAGTTTCAATCACAGGTTCGTGAAGACCTTGTTCCTTGATGCTTCTCCGTTCCCGATCTCGATACCTCTCCTCTCGCGGCTCGTGATTGAAATGGGGCGGTGGTTGCTGTGAAATTGAAGATGATATTGTGAAGAAACAGGGGACGTGGTTTTCTGCTCACTGATAAATATTGACGTTCTTGCGTTCTTATATCTGAACTTTGGCCTGGTGAGTTTTGATTTCAGTTTTGTCTCACTCTTTCTTCTTCAATTTCTGGGTTGTGGTTTGATGTTGTTGGATTAAGAGGGGAAGGTTTGATAGTGCTCTGATGTTGTTCTGAAAGTTGAATTGAAGTTTGAAGTGTGTTTTCTTTTCTCTTTTGATTTTGGTTGATGCGCAGAGGTGAGGTTTTAGAGGGTTGGAATTGAAGCTGTTGTATGAGTTCGCAGGGGAGGTAGTGATATCAGGCAGCAAGGATGTGAAGGTGAGTGCTACAAGAGATTTTTTTTGTCTTAATTTCCTCCCCCTTTTGGCTTCTCCATTCTCCCTTTTATTGACCCAAAATCCCTCTTCTTTTGAATTTCAAAAATTGTAACGTTGCTGAGTCTTTGTTAATGTGCAGAGTGTCATATTGCTCAGTTTTCATGCTTTGGTGAAACTGGTTTTTCTGAGGAATTTTGGCAGGTTTTGTTTATGCAAAATGGAGCAAGGTGTGTGCAGCAAGCTTATGTGTGCAGAGAGATGAAATGGACCCTCCACAACTTAGTGGCTTTGGCTTTGGAGTGGCATGAACTCGGTAGAACTCTCACAGGAAATTTTTTTATGAAACAATGAATATTGTAGTCTCTTACTGGCTTTTTCTTTTGTTGTAACAATAAAAATGAGAAATGAAAAAAGGGTTCTTTTTGTATTTTGGTAAACAATTAAAGAAGCTAATTATATTAAACTAAATTAAGAAAAATTAAGAGTTAAAATAAAATAAATTAAAGTTAAAAACTTAATAAAAAACAAACTAACTATAATTAGAATTAAAATTAAAATTAAAAGCAGAACTAAACTAGATTAATAAAAATTAAACTAATCAAATTAAATTCAAATTAAAAGTAAGCTAAAATTAAAATTAATCTAATTAACTAAACTAAGATAAAAACTAAACTAAAATAAAAATTAAATTGAGTTTAAAATTAAAGTTATAATTAAATAATAATAATAATAATAATAAACTAACTTAAATGTAAACTATATAAAAAGATGAGCTAAATTGAAATTAAACTAAATAAGTCCTAAATAAATCTAAAATAACTATTTAACTAAAGATAAAATAATAATAATTAAAAACAAGAATGACATGGAAGAAGAAAATGCATGATTAATGAGATGTTTAATAAAAAATGCGAAAACAGAGACCGACTTAGAATGATATGAAATGATCAGAATCTGAGGGTAAATTTTGGGGTACAACAGTTGCCCCTATTTAAATATCTCCACCTGATGATATGAGTGATGATAATCTTCATGAAATCATGGTGGAAGGTATTTAAATATAGATAACTGAAAATTTTGCCCTCATATGCACTGATATGCAATGCTATGGACAAAAATGCTGACATGCCATGAACTCTAATATGATGATAATGATAGAATGATAAATGCAAAAATGCACACAAAAACGAAAGCAGACCGGGACAAAGTCCACACAATGAGCAATCACTCACTGGGGAAGACAACAACACTGGGGAAGTTGAAAATGAAAGACACTCTTTACTGGGCATGGAACCAGAAAGAAGACATGATCTCCATTGGGAACCGGTTTGAAATAACAGGGTAGACATCAACAAAATATTTTCTGGGATTTTCTTATACTGGAGAGTTCAAACGGGATCTTCAAGAAAACCAGAAAAGACAGAGGAAGAAACATCCGAAAAACATCAGATGGCAAAAGAAACCAGACATCCAATAATGGCTTTGAATGAAAGGTACAAGTCACAATATCTAATAATGGCTTTAGATGAAAGTGAGCAAACAAGACTATACGGCATTGAATAAAAGGACACCGGACATTCAATAATAGCTGAGAATGGCATCAGATGAATGTGAACAGAGACTGCATTCAAGAATGGCATTGAATGCAAAGAAACCAGTCACCCAATAATGGCTTTGAATGAAAAACACAAATCACAATATCTAATAATGGCTTTAGATGAGAGTGAACAAAGACTCGATCTGGTAAAATATCAGAAAGAGAGACACATCCGGAAAGGCATCGGATGGTAGAGAAACCAGACATCCAATAATGGCTTTGAATGAAAGGTATAGATCACAATATCTAATAACGACTTTAGATAAAAGTAAACAAAGACTCGATCTGGTAAAATATCAGAAAGAGAGACACATCCGGAAAGGCATCGGATGGTAGAGAAACCAGACATCCAATAATGGCTTTGAATGAAAGGTATAAATCACAATATCTAATAACGGCTTTAGATAAAAGTGAACCAAGTAAGGATCCAAGAAAGCGTTGGACAAAATGACACCAGTCATCCAATAATGGCTTTGAATGAAAGGTATAACTCGCAATATCTAATAATGGCTTTAGATAAAAGTGAACATGATAGAAATCTAAGAAAGCCCTGGACAAAAGGAACCACGGTATTCAAGACAACATTGAATGAATGAAGTTATACCCAAGAAAGCATTGGATAAGGGGAAAGAACTTTCAGGAATGACACTGAAAGTAAAGGCAAATCACTATATTCAAGAATGGCATCAAATGATAGTGAGAAAGACATCCAGGAATGACACTGAATGCAAAGGAGAAAGCTCATCCAGGAATGACACTGAATGAACAGATAAGACCTTCAGGAATAGCACTAAAGGATATCAAGCAAATTTGATGAGGATTACAAAAGAGAGGCAAAACTTCCAGGAATAGCACTGAAAGAAACAAGAGGAACAATATATCCAGGAATGGCACTGGAGATCACAAGAGACGGACATCCAGGAATGGCACTGGAGTGACAGAATATAAAGATCCAAGAATAGCACTGGAATAAGAGAAGACCAACATCTATCAACAAGATTAGATGCGCAAGAGAATGTCAACATTCAGGAATGACACTGAATGAAATGACAGGTAACATTTTGGTAAGGTAAGACGTGGATAACGACACGACCTCGGGAGAAATGTAAATGAGGATGAAACACTCATGCTATGCATATGTATATGAATTATGCAGATAATATATAATCAAATGCAAATGCAGATGTCGATGCTGGCGACACAACACGACTCTTTGGTGGGAAGAAGACAAGATTAGAAGACTGATTCCTCAAAACGGGGATTACTGTCATTCTGCTTGGGGACTAGAGATGCTACTACTGAACACACCATTTACCACACTGGTAAACTGTATCAATTGATGGTCCTTGTAGGAAAGATGAAGAGCTGTTTGGGGATTCTTCAAGTAAACCGCCCCAGGGTGTGTACGAGGAATCAACTTGACGACTGGAAGATAGAGACAATTGGCAATGAGCAACTGGACAAACAGACGCATGCAATGAGTCATGCAAAGATGCAAATGATATGCAATGCGATGCAAACAGGATGCAAAACACACATAGCAGGATCAAGGGTTCGAGATCACAGCATGGGGTCTGGGTAGAGAACCAATCACAGGGTGTGTACTAGGGTTCATAAACTGTAGAACAGGGTTCTAAAAAGTTCCCAGAGTCGACAACCCATCTTTCGGATTTTAAGGATTTCCCAGATGACTTGGTAATCAATAAAATTCTCAAGAGGATCTCGTCTGAGTGTAGTATCGCGTGACAACCAATTCAGAAATAGACTTCATCATGGTCACCGCACTACATCCTAAAAGGCCAAGTGGGGTTTGGTAACTACGGTTCTCAATATCACGGGCTCCTAGGTCGAGAGTAGCACGCTTTCACGAACGAATTCGTTCAACATAACTAGACTCTCGAGAGGGCCTCAACTGAGTGATGGTGTTATCAATTCAACTTTTCAAGATTCGACTCCCTCAAAGTCTTCTTGAATACCATCGTCCTATCCTAAGTACACTCAAGTCCGGGTTAGGACTTATCTCACCACTCAAAAGTAGTACCCTGCACATAGAAGATCCCAAGCAGAAACAGGTATACAGATATATACAAATATAAATATACAAATGTACAAGCAAGCAAGCATATAAATAACACAAATACAAACAAGATAGGCTTAACCCTCTTAGGGGAGTGTTTCCAGTGAAGTCGCCATTTCCTGTTACGGTGAGAATCGAATATCAAGCTATTAATTAACTTGCATCACAAAACATAAAATTCACCACCGAGCTTTGATTTATCCAAAGGAAAGGGTAAAGAACGAAAACCCTAATAAGAGAATCTATGTCGGGTCGGGTTATATGCGTTGGGTCATTTGACCCGTTTTGGAGCTACTAAAGAGAACACGGCAAAACCTAGAAGCAAAATTACACAGCCAATATTTCATTGCAAACGAACAGAACAAGTGATCTCTCAAGGCCTCTCACAATCTTTGTTTCTCTTTCTCTCTCAGCTCTTCTTCTTTTTTGCGGCGGTTTCTCTCAATCTCACTCTCGCCGTTCTCGCTATTTCTCTTTGAATTCAATCACACGAACGTAACGGAATCAACATACATCATCAATTATTCATGAGAGGAGAGAAAACTTATAACGACGGTGGCGATTGGAAGTAAAGAGTTCGACGACAATGCACGGTTGAGCGAAGCGAGGTTCTGGAGCAGAGTTTCGATCACAGGTTCGTGAAGACCTTGTTCTTTGATGCTTCTCCGTTCCCGATCTCGATACCTCTTCTCTCGCGGCTCATGATTGAAATGGGGCGGTGGTTGCTGTGAAATTGAAGATGATATTGTGAAGAAATAGGGGACGTGGTTTTCTGCTCACTGATAAATATTGACGTTCTTGCGTTCTTATATTTGAACTTTGGCCTGGTGAGTTTTGATTTCAGTTTTGTCTCACTCTTTCTTCTTCAATTTCTGGGTTGTGGTTTGATGTTGTTGGATTAAGAGGGGAAGGTTTGATAGTGCTCTGATGTTGTTCTGAAAGTTGAATTGAAGTTTAAATTGTGTTTTCTTTTCTCTTTTGATTTTGGTTGATGCGCAGAGGTGAGGTTTTAGAGGTTTGGAATTGAAGCTGTTGTATGAGTTCGCAGGGAAGGTAGTGATATCAGGCAGCAAGGATGTGAAGGTGAGTGATACAAGAGATTTTTTCTGTCTTAATTTCCTCCCCCTTTTGGCTTCTCCATTCTCCCTTTTATTGACCCAAAATCCCTCTTCTTTTGAATTTCAAAAATTGTAACATTGTTGAGTCTTTGTTAATGTGCAGAGTGTCATATTGCTCAGTTTTCATGCTTTGGTGAAACTGGTTTTTCTGAGGAATTTTGGCAGGTTTTGCTTATGCAAAATGGAGCAAGGTATGTGTGTCGCGGTGAAAATTGGATACCATAGTTATTTGTTAACTAGGATCACATTTTTTAATATCACCACCGGTCTTTGATTTTATCCAAGGGAAAGGAGAAAAAAACGAATACCCACAATGCAATGCAAATGCACTAAGATTCTAAGTTCGGGGGTTGGTTATACCTAGGGAAGGTGTTAGCATCCTAGATATCTGTAGTACTCTACAGGAACCTCTTGATTTATTTTATGTTATCTGTTATTTGTTTTGCTAAGGGTTTAAGGGTAGGTGATTTATTATTTTATTCCTAGGTGTGCTCGACAAGATATCGCATCTTGTGCCTACATATCCTGTCAGGAGGGAATCAGAGCACTTATAGTTCCTTATTAAGTATACTAAATTTATTTAAAGGTTTAGGAGAAAAGATGAGTCATCATCTTAAGAAAACCACCACAGTTTTTGAAAATTGTTTGGATTTTTTGGGGTATGGGATTGTATGTCCCTTCTTTGAGATGATTAACATCTAATTCTCTTGTGTGGAGAATTAGGTGGGCTAAAGTTTGATTTGAAAAATCAAAATTAAGGGGGGACTAACCTAGGAAATCTATCATAAGTTATCTAATAGTCCTAACTTAAGGGTATCGATTATGATGCAAATGATGTGCACCATGCACAATAACATGATTATCATGCATGGGATTTTCCCTTGGATATTTTATGCGGTTAATTATTGTTATTTAGGCGAGGGTGCTAGCAAAGTGATGCTAGACTTGTGTCCAGTGATCGGTAGGTCGAATGCGATGCCCTAAGGCGATCGACTTACATGGGTAGAAAATTGGCTCGACGTTGGATCGAGGATTTTTATTGTTTTTGAAAAGGTTTGCACAGTAGAAAATTGGCTCGACGTTGGATCGAGGATTTTTATTGTTTTTGAAAAGGTTTGCACAGAAATAATAAATCAGATGAAAAGCACAAACGATCACATCAGGCAAACAAACGGACACTCACGAATCTATGACTAAGCGAGGGTTTTTCTAGACGGAGATGATCTAAGAAGAGTTGAGTTTTAGTCTTATTTATTTTATTAGAGATTATTATCATTATTTAAACCTGAGGAGGTTGGGGAAATATTTATGATTAATTAAAAAAAAGATTTTATTGTTTTAGTTCTTAGAATTAAAATAAAAGTGTTAGAGAGAAAAAAGACCTAATGTTAGTAAAATCTCTACGGTATTCCAATTTTAGCTAGAGGTTAACAAAAGGGATTTTAATTTTTATTTATTATGAAAGAGATTTTAATTATGAGACTCTAAATTAAATTAATTATCCTATAAAAGTTTTAAATATTACTAACGAAAAAGGATTAATTATAAGGTTAGGTTAATTATTATTGTAAAAGTTTTATTTTGTTATGAAAAGGTTTTGAATTGATTGTTATAAAAAGTTTTATTATTATTAAAAAAAGTTAGATTGATTATAAAAAGGGTTAAATTAATTGTTATTGAAAGTTTTAAATTTTAAATTATTATCAAAAGTTTGATTTTAATCATTATCATAAAAAAATGTCTTGAATTAACTAAGAAAGTTGTAAAATTAATTATTATAAAAAGTTTTAATGTTAATTATTATAAAAAAAAGGTTTAGATTGAATATTATTATTTTTAAATGAATTTCAAAGTTATTTAAAGAGAAGTTAAATAAAAGGTTTTTATTTTATTTATTTTAAAAGAGTTTTAATTTTAATTATTATATATATTTTTTAAAAAATGTTAAATAAAGAAAATATATTTTTTAAAGAGAAGAAAAAAAAAGTTACTATTTATTATTATCTTCTTCGAAAGAAAAGAAAAAACTTAAAATAAAAAGGTCATCAAGTTTTTTTTTAAAAGGTTAATTTTAAATAAAACAAGGTTTGGTTTTTTAAAAATAAAAATAAAAAAATGGCTCTACAATCCCTTGTCCTCTCACTCTCACGAAGATGAAAAGAAAATAGGGTTTTGACCCCAATCCGCCGCCGCCACTCGTTCTCTCGATCGCCTCTCCACCGCTCTTCTCCCTTTCGAACTCTTTTTTCTTCTCTCATACCCTCTTTCATTTTCTTTTTTTCTCTCTCGATCAAACAACAAAAATCCTAAATCTACCCTAGACCCCAATCAAACCCTATACCCCATTCTCATTAACTTTCATGGTGGTTACATATACATGATGCTGGAATTTAAAGCAAAGGAAATAAAAAAAGAAAAAAAAGCGGCGATGGTCGTGGCGGCTCCTCCGATCAGGGGGCGTTTCTCCTCTCCTTTTTTACCTTTTGCGAGCTCTCGCGATCTGTATCGTTTCGCCTTTCGGTCCGTCGGTTTCTGAGGGACGATGATGAACAATATGCTTCTGAGTCTCTAGGTTTTTTTCTTTTGTGGGTTTGGTGAGGTGTAATGACTGATATGAATGTCGGTTTTCTGTGTGGTTTTAGTGCGTACGGTTTCTAGATTCTTAGATTTCTGGTGAGTTTGTGTAAGATGGTATCAGGTTTGTGTGAATTTTGATCTGAAGGTATGCGTATGAATTGTCTCTGCTGTTTTTGTATGTGTGAATTCTTGATGCCCTCTTAAGCGAATGCGTGATACTTATATAGGCATAGGGAGGTTAATCTTCAATTAAATGTTGTTGATTCTGTAATTGAATGATTTCCCATTTTAGGCATACACGTTGGAGCTTGGTTTTGGAATTCGAATATGTTTGAAATCTGATAAATTCGTTTCCAATTTCGTTTCGGCATGTTTTCAAATTGAGTGCTCTTTGATTCTCTCCCTTTATTTCCAACTGATTCTTGATTTGATTGTAACGATTATGTATAAACCTTTTTTGGAAAGAAACGAAACGAATTGATAATGGTGATCCTTTGCGATTTTGTACGATTGTGTTTAGAAAATGACAGATTTTTTTGAATATTCTTTAATGTGGTTGCAAACGTGTTTGGATGGCTTAGCTTGTGTTCTGTCATCAAGCTATGAAATAAAAGGGACAAAAACCGTTTCGAGAAACTTAGGACACAACAAGCTCCCAATCGCGAATACACAAGCGTTCGCGACAAAATGGCGTTAACACTGGTAACAACTGAACAATGATCTGATTGGTTTTGGCTTTGTGACTATTAGAATTCTTTGTTTTGAACTCCTTAAGCATACCGTATATTGTTGTTGTAGGTCTCAGAATTGGTACAGGATTTTCATGTGGGACTGTGCTAATTCAAGAATCTATGGTGCCGCTGTACTTCATCAATTACTCTAAAGCTATGTCAAGATTTCCATGAAGAAGAGCCTTTGAAACTCAAAAGTGAAGCAGAACCTAATCATTCTAAGTTCCGATGTCGGGGTAAGCTGACATCTCTTTCTATTATTCCCCAAAACAAACACTTTGTTTCTCCAGATTGCACCATGGAAACGGTTATGAGGCCTTACCAGCATAGAGACAAAATTCGGGTGATTCGTTCTCTCCGTAGTTTCCAAACAAGAGAGGAGCTCTTTAAAAGCTTCTTTTTTTTCCAATGATTAACAGGTAATAGTTCTGGTCTTTTTTAGGAAAGCTTCTGAAATCTCCTATCCGTACATTTTGCTACGACGACCAAAAATCCATTATAATAATTGTTATGTTTCAAATGGCTTGCTATATAATCTTTCCATATGAATCTTGCTTGGTGCAGGGGTAGCAGGGAATTCTGGTTGGGTCATAAAGAGGTGCGACGGATCCTTGAAGGTTACTAAGAATTATTTTGTATCACCCTGCAGTAGTACTACTCTTTGAAAAAGAAGCTGAGACCTCTCTATCTATCTGTGCAGTTTCAAAAGAAAATCTGGTGGTGGTATTGGTCTCGCAACTCCCTTGTTTGACCAGCTTAGCTAGCCGTGAAGGAACAATTACGTCTACCGAATCGGAACTCATTCACAAGGCTGACTCAAAAATCTTTTTCAGTGGTGATGATGGTTTTCAAATGCAACTCATGCTCTTTCCACCGACAGGACAATATGATCATTCAGAAGCTCAAAGCATTGGATGTACAAGTCACCGTGTGAAGTTGGAGACGACTTTTCGTAGAAGCCAGTGTTTTACTAAGGCATTCACGTGCTTCATCCTTACTATACGTTCCTGATCCTTCAGACTTCTCCCTAGAAGGCAAAATTGGTTAGGTTATTAGTATGGTTATCAAGGAGTGCTCATGAAGATATGATGTCATTTCCTACTTTCCTTTCACGTGAAGGTAGATCGAGACCTGTAGCATCATGAATGTAGGGTCGGAGGTTTTGGAATGACCTTAGAACTTGGATGTATTGTGCTTCTTGTAGCGTTGAAATGCAAAATATTTTAGGAGTTGCTCCTTCCACTTTTACGCTTGTAAATTTTGAATTATTTGTGAACTTTGGTCACTTGTAGTTGATCTTGTAGATTTGAACTTTGCATGCTTGCACTAAAATTTCATATTTTTGAGCTTGACATGCCATCTGGATGAAATCAAATTGCACTTTGGGTTTGAACTTTGCAAGGAATCTTGAGTCTTGTATCCAACTTGGTATCTTAAAATTAAATTTGCCTTGTAACTTGAGATCCTTATGTGGGATTAATTTAAGCTTGGACTTAAAATATAAACCTCTTATTTGAACTTCTCTATAATGTAGTGAACCTATGAATCCCAGTTGTGATCCTCGAAGGAGTCTCAAATTGGTTTTGTCACACTTTCACTTGTAAGAAGACCCCCGAGTCTTAGTATTAAATCTCATATATTTTGAGTCTTTGGCTTGAACTTAACACGACAATCCTTCCATACTTTGTAACTTGAATCTTAATCACATGAAAATCTCCTCGGACTTATAACTTGAATGACTGGATGGTGAACTCGTCACTTCTATCTTGTGTTCTAGGTAAGTCAAAAGTGTAACCTTGATCATTTGAGTTAATTGCTTTGGTTAAATGAGCTTGAATTGGTAAATGATACACTCGAAACTTGGGACCTTGAATAATGATTTTTAACTTTCAATCTTGGATAATAAGAAACCAACGCCCAAGCTTGACTTTAATGATATATGGCCCCAACAACATCCAAGATATCTTTGAAAACTGATCCAATAAAAGGCCTAAAATTAAGGGAGAGAAGCCCTATGACCCCTTTGAATCAGAATCCCTTAGTTGCGTCTTAAATTACTTGACTGTGAGAACCAGTACTATTATCACTTGAAATAAAGCACCTACACAAGCTTGTTAATCACAATGAACACGCACAAAAACTGTATGACCTAAAGATGCTATGCAAAAAAAGAGGGGGATCTTAGGGTCAAAAATTAGGGTGCGACAGATGCCCCTATTTAAGTTACTTCTATCCGGAGATATGGAGATTTAACTCTTCGTCTCGACGAGATATGAGGGACTTAAATACAAACATGCACAAATTTTTGGCCCTAAGATGCCGCCAAATGCACATGATATGACATGAAATGAAATGCAAGACACAGAGGAATAATGTCACAGGGGACAACAGGTTGAAACACTGAAAAACATCCAAAGAAAGAAATACCAGACGAGGAACAGCTTAGCAAAGCAAGACTCCACGAAGAGAGATCCAACTCCAGTGGGGGAAAAAGACTAGCAATCTGACAATCACAAGGTATTTTGAGCGGTTGGGTGTCTTCCAGTGAAAACAAAAGTGTATATTGCAAAGATGATAAGCAAAACACGCTTCTCGGTATGGTTCAAATTTTTTTGTAAAGTCTTGAAATAAAGCGCTGCGAGACCGTCTGCCTCGATCAAAAATCTCGGGACATACACTATGTGGTTGTCTGCCTCGAGCAACCTAGCTTGAAATTGAATAGTACGAGGTTGTCTGCCTTGAACAACGAAGTTTGAAAATGAATACTACGAGATTGTCTGCCTCGAACCAAAATCTTGAAACCTACGAGGTTGTCTACCTCGAACAACAAAGCTTGAAATTGAATATTACGAGGTTGTCCACCTCGAACAAAGTTTGAAATAAATGTTGCGAGATTGTCTGTCTCGAACAAAGTCTTGAAAGCTGCGAGGTTGTCTGCCTCGAACACAATCTTGAAATAAGTGTTGCGAGATTGTCTGTCTCGAACGCTAAAGCTTGAAATTGAATAATACGAGGTTGTCTGCCTCGAACCAAAGATCTGAAATCGAATGCTATGAGGTTATCTGCCTCGAACGCCAAAGCTTGAAATTGAATAACACGAGGTTGTCTGCCTCAACCCAAAGTCTTGAAAGCTGCGAGGTTGTCTGCCTCGAACACAACATTGAAATAAGTGTTGCAAGATTGTCTGTCTCGAACAAAGTCTTGAAATAAGTGTTGCGAGATTGTCTGTCTCGAACAAAGTCTTGAAATAAGCATCGCGAGATTGTCTGTCTCGAACAAAATCTTGAAATGAGAGCCATGAGGTTGTCTGCCTCGAACGACAAAGCTTGAAATTGAATAACACGAGGTTGTCTGCCTCAACCCAAAGTTTTGAAAGCTGCGAGGTCGTCTGCCTCGAACACAATCTTGAAATAAGTGTTGCGAGATTGTCTGTCTCGAACAAAGTCTTGAAATAAGTGTTGCGATTTCACAGGGGGTTGGGATTTCACTAGAGATCTTGTGACTTCAGCTAGAATCCATAACTTGTTGGAAATTTGGAAGTTTCACCGGAGATCTTCAAAAGATATGCGGGTCGGCTGACTTGTAGAACATGTCTTCTCAAATAAAGAGAAAGATCATCTGAATCTTCATCAAACTTCTCGAAGAGAATGCCATTTGATAGAAGTAACTTGAATAGTGGACTCGCTGGGGAGAACATCACTATGGAGCAATATTGCTGTAGTTGAAACTCGTTGAAGCAATAAAGATTCTTGTAATAGGGATTCTTAAATAAAGAGAACACTTGTAATGTCTTCAACAACTTTCTCAGGAAAATAAGCTGATAATCTTGACAACTTCACCGGGGATAGACAAAATGTCTTGAAGAGATTGCCATTCGCCATCCGGATAGAAACTGAGCTCAAATAACGAGCTACCACTTGTTGTTTGGCACGTATTCCAAGGAAATGTAGTAATAACTGTTGGAGAAGGAATTTATGTCTTCCATAGAGACCTTCAAGCAAACTCTTCTTTGGGGTGACAGAGTGCAAAATAAATGCACGCTTAGTCCAGATTCAACGTCTCAGAGACATCCAAAATTGTGATTGTCAGGGACCAAAGTTCAGTCCAGGAAATAACTGGAGAGAAATGGTCAAACAAGGACTCCATCCATTGAGAATTGAACTCAACGGGTTTATCTTTATCCAAAAATGGAAAAGAAAACTAAAGCAACCATCTTCCACGAGGATCGAGCTCAGTGGGGAATTAGAAAGTATGTGCTTTTTCTGCCTAGGGCTGACGACTCTACTTGGAGGGAGCAGACGAAACCCAGTCACTTGGGGATAACCGCGGCCAAAGTAACAGAACAAAACCAACAACACAAAACGCAAGATGCAAAAAAGAATGCGCACATGCCATGAATCTAAATGAAAGGATGTCATGCTATGCTTATGCTTATGCTGACAAAACAACAACAAGAAGCAAACTGGAGACGAAAAAACAAGCATCTCGATACAAATACTCGGCCAATCTTTGCAATATAAGAGGCATCACTGGGGATGAACGGAAATCCAAATATGGAAACATGTCCTGCTTCAAAAGCTTCAAATTTGGGGAAAATAGAACGCTCCACTTGGGGATGAACATCGTAACTTCACTTAGGATTGTCAAGATGAACCTTGTGATTCCGTTGGGGGACGAGAAAGATTCACTGGGAACGAATCAAACTCATGATCGAAAAGACTTCATAGGGGATAAAATAAATATCCACTGCGAGCTGAAGCAATCTGAATGAAAGTTATAACTGGATAAAATAAATATCCACTTTGTCGGGGAAGCTTGGATCAATAGTAGTTGAAGATATCGGATATAAAACTTCGAGGAGATGAAATAAACATCCGCCTTCACTGGTGAAGATCGAGATAGTGAGAAAATTCACTGGGAAGTGAAATAAACACTCGCTTCGCTGGGGAAGGTTGAAGTTGTAAGAAAATCCACTGAGGATTCTTAGGTTGCCGACTGGAGAAATCTTGCGTCAAATGTGCCATAACTTCTTGAAGCGAAGATTCACCGGGGAATGGTCGTGACTACCTGTAGTAAAGACTTATTAGGGAGTCATCACATCGTTTGCGGTAGAAACAAAGTAATTCTGTTTTGGTGATCTGCATCGTAGTCGCCATTTTGAACAACAATTGTTGTGGATGAGAAGCAATCTTCACTTCTCAAATGCCCCAGATCACTTGGTTTGTGAGAATAAGTCATTCCAAGAGGATTTTACAGAAAAATTGGCATCCAACTGTTCCAATGTTTTCAAACTCTTGGAGAGATTTGTAGAATCTCGACGTAACTGGCCCAGATTGACGGTATTCTGTGTCTTCAAACTCTTTGAGAGATTTACCAAATCTCGACGTGACTGCCCCAAATTGACGGTGTTCTGAGTCTTCAAACTTGTTCTTCAGACTGTGGAGTAATAGCTGAGAAACAACCCGCCCCTGCTCAGCGAAGCCTTTAGGTATCGTGCCCCTGGGTATGGTCATCCTTTGAAATAATCTTCCATTCACTCATCAGAGCTGCAGGTCTCAAAAGCTCTAGCTCATCGCTGATGCTCATATGCTAGCTTCTATGATGTCAAGCAATGCTAGCAAGCAGAAAAATGTTAATTCTGAAATCGATAATGCAATGTATGTTTGTCTTGAAGCTTTATTTAAAAATATTTTTGTGATTGAATTATCGATTTTATAAAGCCAACGCAAATTTGAGCATGGCTCGTGGGAGTCAGGAAACGATACCTCAATGAGTATGCTTTTGAAATAAACCTTGCTTCAATTAGGAATTTTGAGGGTTGTATCATGGATTGGTTCACGGTTTAAGAAACAAAGGATATAAGGCTCAAAGTGTGTTTATGCCCGCCCAATCTTCGTGATATTTTACTCCCTTTTTTTTTTAAAATTACCCTGCCCCAGGTTAAAATGAGGGTTTTTGGATTTAGAAGAAGAAAACTCCTACTTCAAAGGCTTAAAGAGGTTAACGAGGGTTCATCTCCTTATATCTCCAGTGTTTAGGATTTGAAACAATGCCTTATATCACTAGTAGAGTTTTATTCAAAAGCATATAACAAGAGATCTTGCGTTTGATTTCATCATCCTCCATTCAATTCTTTGCCGAGGCAAGAGATTGGGCAGCATTGGCATTATAAAATAGAAAAAAACATTTTAAGATGAGTGAAACGAATGGATTTCTTCAAGACAAACATTATTCATTGTATCAATTATTCAAAATTAACGAGTTCTCACGCGCAAACAACAAATGCATTAACAAAATAAAAAGCATTACATGCGAAAAGCAGTAAATTAACTAAAACTTTGAGGAGATTGTCTCAGTCTGAGCTTATGGTTTCCACATTAGGTCTAGAGTCTCCAAAAGACAAGACACCATGTCGCATTAGCCTTTGTACCTCATTCAATAGTATTCACCCCTGGTTCTGGTATACTAAAGCACATGACTACGACCTTCATCCTTTCTCTAGGGATATGAAGAACTCCCTGATCCAACATATCTTAGAGATCCCTCTTCACGACAGAACATCCACGGGGATTCCTCGAGCAAATTTTGCAAGAAGCATGGTTATGCTCGTAGTGAGTAAGCCTACACCAATCGGCATGCATATCCACCAAAGATCCTCTTATTGAATTCACGTCAGAAATACGGTATTCCTCGAGACATTCTTCCACATGGCTTTCATACTTGGGCACCAGACTTGTTGGGCCCAAAATCCTCAAAAGACAAAATGCCGCTTTGCACTAACTTTTGTACTTCAGCTTTCAAAGCATAACAGTGTTCAATGTCATGACCGGGTGCCCCTTGATGAAATGGACAAAAACGATCAGACTTAACCACCATGGGAGATTCTTTGGGATGGCCGGCGGTTTCCTCGTTTGCACCAGGTTCTTCTGTACTAAAGCAGGATATAACTCAAAATAGGCCATTGGGATCGGGTCAAACTGATCCACGTGTTGTTTACTTTCGCTACGAGATCCTTTATACTTTTATCGCGGAATGGCATCAGCAACTCGTCCCTTCTTCTTGAGAAAACCCTCTATAAGATCCTTAGAGCTGTTAGGAAGGTTAATGGGAGCCATGGAAATGGTCATTGGCGTGACTTCAGAAGTCTCGGTCTCTTGAAACGAAGTCTGAGAAATATGAGGAGAAGGTTGACTTTGAGCAGCAATCAGAGTTTCCACCAAATCAGAGAGCCTTTCCATACCAACCCTCAAAGCAGTCACTTCCTTGCGGAGTTCAAGATTTTTCTGCTCAATGTTGTCCATCTTTCCTCTTCGATTGGCCTGAGTATCGTATTAAAGATGTTCGGCAAAGAAGAGAAACTCAGATGAGAACCTGGAACACAAAGGAATGCAAATGCAAATGCAAAAGATGCGTATGATGCAACATGCACTTCAAGGAACTCAAAAGCGTATTTTAAACATCGTAATTGGAAATTTATTTTTTAAAAAATTAAACTTTCATAACAAACGATACACCTTCAGGGCTTTATCAAACAAAACAGAATACGAAAGGGAACTAGGGTTGCGACTGGATGACGCTCCTCTTCTTTCACTGAGTTCCTCCATCAACTTGTCAATCTGTTCCTGCAATATAAACTTGTCTAGGGTCAGCTTCTCTACTTCTATTTTCAACCTTGAAACTTCATTTGATTCCACTACGAGAGGCTTGGGTCGAGGATACGGCATTGTCAGGACGAAAGCTCGTTTGCGTGACCACTCCAGGTAAGATTCCGTAACCGTGCAATTAGGGTTTGTTGTCGCAGTCATCCCTTGTCTGTTGATACGACGCCAAGCAAACATAATCTGACTTTTCAGCTGAAGGTCTTCTCCATCATAGAGGAAGATTCTTTTTAGGTTCTCTGGATCAGGTATTTCATTCATCAGATGTCCAAGCTGGCGACGGGCGAGAATAGGGTTGTAACTAGTGCATCCTTTTGTGCTAAGGAGAGGCACATTGGAAAAATCTCCACAGCTGTGAATTATAGGAATTCCTCCGTACATTGGATCATGCCAAACAATGTCCGAGTGAATAAGAGCCATGAGTTTAGCAGGCCATTCAGAACCGTCTTTCACATCCCAAAAGGTCGCGGACCTCGGTAGGTGCGAAATAAACCACCTATAGAGGATAGCAGTGCAGCAAACAATCTGACCTTCTCCTTTCAGAATCTTTGAATGAATCGAGTGGTAGGCATCGACCAATAGTGTTGGAACAGGATTCTTGAGCATGAAAATTCTAATTGCGTGGACATCCACAAAATCCTCAACGTTTGGAAACAAAAATAGACCATAAGCCAGCAATGCGAAAAGATTCTCGAAAGCCCCAGCATTTCCCTTCTCGGCGAATTGTCGAGCTTTCTTGAATAAGAACTGAGCAGGCAAACCGTCGGTTCCTCCTCTGACCGTCATGTGAGTCTAGATCTCCAACAGCTTGATGCGAGCCACTCTTGCGACATCTTCCTGACTGGGTCTTCCTTCTCCACCGTAGAACGGAGGTGAGTCTTTGACAGGAATTCCCAATAGAGCAGAATATTCTTCCAATGTAGGCATCAACTGGAAATCTTGAAAGATAAAGCAATGGTAGATTATATGATAGAGTTGAACCTGCGTCTCCAATAAACCAGCAGCTACTCGGACCTGCAACAAAGAGAGGATCTGTCCATGTTTTGCAGCGAAGACCTCTGGATCCCTTATCTGACCGCCTAGTTCCCTTAATTGTTCCACATTAAGGATCCTGAACGTGTATGGAAGAGTCCCTTTCCTTCCATAGTCCATTTTACGATATCTAAAAGACAAACTTTGAGTTCTTTGAAGAAAAAGACAAAAAGAGAATGCAAATGCAGATGAGATGCAAAAGTTCGTGGAATTTGAGTACTTATAGTCGTCATAGAATACCAAAGGACACAAATTTATTAATCATAAAAAAGACGTTTGTTACAAATGAAAGAAACGGGAATTGAAAACTCATAATGAAAACGTTACAACCGTTGGTATTCTCACAAGAGCTTTTAACGATAATTAAATAAAAGCTAATAAAAGGCCTAAGGAGATTCCCCCAATAATCTCAGCTTGTACTTCTTAATTTCCTCTTCCATTCGGGACTTCTCGAGAATCAGCTCATCTACTATCGACTCCCACGAATTAGACTCAGAATTTGAGGAACTTGGGTCTTCTTGTAACTTCCTTTTTTTGTAGGAGAGAACTTCCTCACTCTTTGCTTTCAGTCGTATTTGAAGTAATTCATTCTCTTCCACAACCACCTCATACTTATCCTTCCAAGCATTCCCTATTTGCTGAGCTTTCCTTAAGGCAAACTCTAATTCCTCTGTTTCAGATGCAAAGATGAAGACAAGCTCTTCGTTCAGGACCATAGGTTCTTGGCGGTCATAGGGCATCCTAAGCTCGATGGCTCTCCTTCTAACCCATTGTTGATAAGGGTCCAAAGAGATACAATTACACTTCCCCATGGCATTCCTATCCTTCTTGCTCTTGTCCTTCCAAGCTTTTAAAATCTCATTCTTCAACCCTTCCTGCTCTTCATGTTCTTTGAAAAAAATCCCTTCTGTATGAATACCAAGGGGTTTGTCCTTCAAAGGGTACCCCAGCTGTCGGCGGGCTAAGACCGGATTATAACTAATTCCTCCTTGTATGCCAAGAAGAGGCACATTCCCGAAATCCCCGCAGCTACCGATGATTACGACTTCATCATACCTATGATTATACCAAACGACGTCAGAATGAGTGAGGGCCATGATTTTCTTATACCACCAGCCCTTACTAGGATCCCAGAAAGCGTTGGCTTTGGGCAAGTGTTGAGTAAACCACTTATACAATAGGAGCACACAACAGGTGATTTGTCCTCCTTTAACATGCTTCAGATGGATAGAGTGATAAACTTCTGCTAATAAAGTAGGGACTGGGTTCCTCTTTATGAATATCTTAATAGCATTGAGATCCACAAAGTCCTTGAGGTTAGGAAACAGAAAGGTACCATAAATCATCAAAGCAAAGATAGCCTCAAATGCAGCCATGTCTGAACGTTTGGCATAATGTTGAGCTTTCTCCATCAGAAACTTCATAGGCAAAACAGAAATCCCTCATTTAGTAGTCATATTATTTCGGATGTCCACTAACTCCAAATGCGTTGCCTTAGCAATCTCTTGTTCCTTAGGATCCTTATCAAAAATGGGGAAAGGAGACTTATCCAGAATAGATAAACCAGTCAAACTAGAATATTCCTCAAGAGTAGGTACCAGCTGGTAGTCAGGAAAGGTGAAGCAATGATAGAGTGGATCATAAAACTGAAGTAGGGTGGAGAGAAGTCCTTGATCAACCTTCACCTTCAATAAAAGCAAAAGCGTTCCATATCTACCATGGAATCCTTCTGGATCAACCAACATAGTCTCCAACCTCCTTAGATTATTCGTATCAAAGCTCTTGTAAGTATACTTCACGGTATTCCTTCTTTCATTGTCCATGGTACCCTACGATGTAAATAAAAGACTCAGATTCCACGAACTTAGATGAAAATGATGCTTATGTATGTATGTATGCACAAACACACAAACAAAAAGGCACACAAACAACCAAACAAAAGGTCCTAGGTTCAAAGGAGCATGAATGGAGTCAAGGTCTACCCCTCCCATAAGGTAGTGTGGTTTCAAATGTACCTGTCGAACGGGTTCTAAAAGGTTCCCAGAGTCTACGACCCCTCTTTCGGATATTATCGACTTCCCAAATTACTCGGTTAGTCAATAATATTCTCAAGAGAATCTCGTCTGAGTGTAGTATCGCGTGACAACTATATGGAAATAGACTTCCGCATAGTCACTGCACTACATCCTAAAAGGCCAAGTGGGTTTAAAGGTGCTACGGTCCCGAGGGCCTTTAGATCGAAACCATATCGTCTTCACGAATGAACTTGTTGGACAAATATTTTATTCGAGAGGGCCTAGACTGAGTGGTGAAGTCTCAATTCAACTTCTTCAGGAATCGACTCCCTTAAAGTATCCTTGAATTCTCACCGTTCCTATCATAATTTTCACTCTAGTCCGGGTGTAGGACTTTGTCTCACCACACAAGTAATAACCCAAGCAAACATAACAGATAACAAATATATAACAAAAACATAATTAATCAAGTTAGGGGGAACCCTCTTATGAGTCTATCCCCAGTGAAGTCGCCATTTCTGTCGCGGTAAAAATTGGATACCATAGTTATTTGTTAACTAGGATCGTATTTTTTAATGTCACCACCGGTCTTTGATTTTATCCAAGGGAAGGAAGAAAAAAACGAATACCCACAATGCAATGCAAATGCACTAAGATTCTAAGTTCGGGGGTTGGTTATACCTAGGGAAGGTGTTAGCATCCTAGATATCTGTAGTACTCTACAGGAACCTCTTGATTTATTTTATGTTATCTGTTATTTGTTTTGCTAAGGGTTTAAGGGTAGGTGATTTATTATTTTATTCCTAGGTGTGCTCGACAAGATATCGCATCTTGTGCCTACATATCCTGTCAGGAGGGAATCACAGCACTTATAGTTCCTTATTAAGGATACTAAATTTGTTTAAAGGTTTAGGAGAAAAGATGAGTCATCATCTTAAGAAAACCACCACAGTTTTTGAAAATTGTTTGGATTTTGTGGGGTATGGGATTGTATGTCCCTTCTTTGAGATGATTAACATCTAATTCTCTTGTGTGGAGAATTAGGTGGGCTAAAGTTTGATTTGAAAAATCAAAATTAAGGGGGGACTAACCTAGGAAATCTATCCTAAGTTATCTAATAGTCCTAACTTAAGGGTATCGATTATGATGCAAATGATGTGCACCATGCATAATAACATGATTATCATGCATGGGATTTTCCCTTGGATATTTTATGCGGCTAATTATTGTTATTTAGGCGAGGGTGCTAGCAAAGTGATGCTAGACTTGTGTCTAGTGATCGGTAGGTCGAATGCGATGCCCTAAGGCGATCGACTTACATGGGTAGAAAATTGGCTCGACGTTGGATCGAGGATTTTTATTGTTTTTGAAAAGGTTTGCACAGAAATAATAAATCAGATGAAAAGCACAAACGATCACATCAGGCAAACAAACGGACACTCACGAATCTATGACTAAGCGGGAGTTTTTCTAGACGGAGATGATCTAAGAAGAGTTGAGTTTTAGTCTTATTTATTTTATTAGAGATTATTATCATTATTTAAACCTGAGGAGGTTGGGGAAATATTTATGATTAATTAAAAAAAGATTTTATTGTTTTAGTTCTTAGAATTAAAATAAAAGTGTTAGAGAGAAAAAAGACCTAATGTTAGTAAAATCTCTACGTTATTCCAATTTTAGCTAGAGGTTAACAAAAGGGATTTTAATTTTTATTTATTATGAAAGAGCTTTTAATTATGAGACTCTAAATTAAATTAATTATCCTATAAAAGTTTTAAATATTACTAACGAAAAAGGATTAATTATAAGGTTAGGTTAATTATTATTGTAAAAGTTTTATTTTGTTATGAAAAGGTTTTGAATTGATTGTTATAAAAATTTTTATTATTATTAAAAAAAGTTAGATTGATTATAAAAAGGGTTAAATTAATTGTTATTGAAAGTTTTAAATTTTAAATTATTATCAAAAGTTTGATTTTAATCATTATCATAAAAAAAATGTCTTGAATTAACTAAGAAAGTTGTAAAATTAATTATTATAAAATTTTTTACTGTTAATTATTAAAAAAAAAAGGTTTAGATTGATCATTATTATTTTTAAATGAATTTCAAAGTTATTTAAAGAGAAGTTAAATAAAAGGTTTTTATTTTATTTATTTTAAAAGAGTTTTAATTTTAATTATTATATATATTTTTTAAAAAACGTTAAATAAAGAAAATATATTTTTTAAAGAGAAGAAAAAAAAGTTACTATTTATTATTATCTTCTTCGAAAGAAAAGAAAAAACTTAAACTAAAAAGGTCATTAACTTTTTTTTTAAAAGGTTAATTTTAAATAAAACAAGGTTTGGTTTTTAAAAAAAAAAAGAAAAAGAAAATGGCTCTACAATCCCTTGTCCTCTCACTCTCACGAAGATGAAAAGAAAATAGGGTTTTGACCCCAATCCGCCGCCGCCACTCGTTCTCTCGATCGCCTCTCCACCGCTCTTCTCCCTTTCGGACTCTCTTTTCTTCTCTCAAACCCTCTTTCGTTTTCTTTTTTTCTCTCTCGATCAAACAACAGAAATCCTAAATCTACCCTAGTCCCCAATCAAACCCTATACTCCATTCTCATTAACTTTCATGGTGATTACAAATACATGATGCTGAAATTTAAAGCAAAGGAAATAAAAAAAAGAAAAAAAGCGGCGATGGTCGTGGCGGCTCCTCCGATCAGGGGGCGTTTCTCTTCTCCTTTTTTACCATTTGCGAGCTCTCGCAATCTGTATCATTTCGCCTTTCGGTCCGTGGGTTTCTGAGGGACGATGATGAACAATATGCTTCTGAGTCTCTGGGTTTTTTCTTTTGTGGGTTTGGTGAGGTGTAATGACTGATATGAATGTGGGTTTTCTGTGTGGTTTTAGTGCGTACGGTTTGTTAGATTCTTAGATTTCTGGTGAGTTTGTGTAAGATGGTATCAGGTTTGTGTGAATTTTGATCTGAAGGTATGCGTATGAATTGTCTCTGTTGTTTTTGTATGTGTGAATTCTTGATGCTCTCTTAAGCGAATGCGTGACACTTTTATAGGCATAGGGAGATTAATCTTCAATTGAATGTTGTTGATTCTGTAATTGAATGATTTCCCGTTTTAGGCATACACGTTGGAGCTTGGTTTTGGAACTCGAATATGTTTGAAATCTGATAAATTTGTTTCCAATTTCGTTTCGGCATGTTTACAAATTGAGTGCTCTTTGATTCTCTCCCTTTATTTCCAACTGATTCTTGATTTGATTGTAATGATTATGTATAAACCTTTTTTTGGAAAGAAACAAAACGAATTGATGATGGTGATCCTTTGCGATTTTGTACGATTGTGTTTAGAAAATGGCGGCTTTTTTTGAATATTCTTTAATGTGGTTGCAGACGTGTTTGGATGGCTTAGCTTGTGTTCCATCATCAAGCTATGAAATAAAAGGGACAAAAACCGTTTCGAGAAACTTAGGACACAGCAAGCTCCCAATCGCGAATACACAAGCGTTCGCGACAAAATGGCGTTAACACTGGTAACAACTGAACAATGATCTGATTGGTTTTGGCTTTGTGACTATTAGAATTCTTTGTTTTGAACTCCTTAAGCATACCGTATATTGTTGTTGTAAGTCTCAGAATTGGTACAGGATTTTCATGTGGGACTGTGCTAATTCAAGAATCTATGGTGCCGCTGTACTTCATCAATTACTCCAAAGCTATGTCAAGATTTCCATGAAGAAGAGCCTTTAAAACTCAAAAGTGAAGCAGAACCTAATCATTCAAAGTTCCGATGCCGGGGTAAGCTGACATCTCTTTCTATTATTCCCCAAAACAAACACTTTGTTTCTCCAGATTGCACCATGGAAACGGTTATGAGGCCTTACCAGCATAGAGACAAAATTCGGGTGATTCGTTCTCTCCGTAGTTTCCAAACAAGAGAGGAGCTCTTTAAGAACTTCTTTTTTTTCCAGTGATTAACAGGTAACAGTTCTGGTCTTTTTGAGGAAAGCTTCTGAAATCTCCTATCCGTACGTTTTGCTACGACGACCAAAAATCCATTATAATAATTGTTATGTTTCAAATGGCTTGCTATATAATCTTTCCATATGAATCTTGCTTGGTGCATGGGTAACAGGGAATTCTGGTTGAGTCATAAAAAGGTGCGACGGATCCTTGAAGGTTACTAAGAATTATTTTGTATCACCCTACAGTAGTACTACTCTTTGAAAAAGAAGCTGAGACCTCTCTATCTATCTGCGCAGTTTCAAAAGAAAATCTGGTGAGTGGTATTGGTCTCGCAACTCCCTTGTTTGACCAGCTTAGCTAGCCGTGAAGGAACAATTACGTCTACCGGATCGGAACTCATTCACAAGGCTGGCTCAAAATTCTTTTTCAGTGGTGATGATGGTTTTCAAATGCAACGCGTGCTCTTTCCACCGACAGGACAATATGATCATTCAGAAGCTCAAATCATTGGATGTACAAGTCACCGTGTAAAGTTGGAGACGACTTTCCGTAGAAGCCAGTGTTTTACTAAGGCATTCACGTGCTTCATCCTTACTATACGTTCCTGATCCTTCAGACTTCTCCCTAGAAGGCAAAATTGGTTAGGTTGTTAGTATGGTTATCAAGGAGTGCTCATGAAGATATGATGTCATTTCCTACTTTCCTTTCACGTGAAGGTAGATCGAGAACTGTAGCATCATGAATGTAGGGTCGGAGGTTTTGGAATGACCTTAGAACTTGGATGTATTGTGCTTCTTGTAGCGTTGAAATGCAAAATATTTTAGGAGTTGCTCCTTCCACTTTTACGCTTGTAAATTTTGAATTATTTGTGAACTTTGGTCACTTGTAGCTGATCTTTTAGATTTGAACTTTGCATGCTTGCACTAAAATTTCATATTTTTGAGCTTGACATGCCATCTGGATGAAATCAAATTGCACTTTGGGTTTGAACTTTGCAAGGAATCTTGAGTCTTGTATCCAACTTGGTATCTTAAAATTAAATTTGCCTTGTAACTTGAGATCCTTATGTGGGATTAATTTAAGCTTGGACTTAAAATATAAACCTCTTATTTGAACTTCTCTGTAATGTAGTGAACCTATGAATCCCAGTTGTAATCCTCGAAGGAGTCTCAAATTGGTTTTGTCACACTTTCACTTGTAAGAAGACCCCTGAGTCTTAGTATTAAATCTCATACATTTTTAGTATTTGGCTTGAACTTAACACGGCAATCCTTCCATACTTTGTAACTTGAATCTTAATCACATGAAAATCTCCTCGGACTTATAACTTGAATGACTAGATGGTGAACTTGTCACTTGTATCTTGTGTTCTAGGTAAGTCAAAAGTGTAACCTTGATCATTTGAGTTAATTGCTTTGGTTAAATGAGCTTGAATTGGTAAATGATACACTCGAAACTTGGGACCTTGAATAATGATCTTTAACTTGGGACCTTTAAGGGAGAGAAGCCCTATGACCCCTTTGAATCAGAATCCCTTAGTTGCGTCTCAAATTACTTGACTGTGAGAACCAGTACCATTATCACTTGAAATAAAGCACCTACACAAGCTTGCTAGTCACAATGAACACGCACAAAAACCGTATGACCTAAAGATGCTATACAAAAAAGAGGGGGATCTTAGGGTAAAAAATTAGGGTGCGACAGTGTGCAGCAAGCTTATGTGTGCAGCGAAATGAAATGGACCCTCCACAACTTAGTGGCTTTGGCTACGGGAGGAAAAGCAGGTTTTGTAGGGATGCTCAGATTTCTGGTCAAAGTTTTGTAGCATGTGATGACTCGTACTTATGGTACACAGGTTTTGGGAAGAGGCAATGAGGTTTGGAGTGGCATGAACTCGGTAGAACTCTCACAGGAAATTTTGTTATGAAACAATGAATATTGTAGTCTCTTACTGGCTTTTTCTTTTGTTGTAACAATAAAAATGAGAAATGAAAAAAGGGTTCTTTTTGTATTTTGGTAAACAATTAAAGAAGCTAATTATATTAAACTAAATTAAGAAAAAATAAGAGTTAAAATAAATAAAATTAAAGTTAAAAACTTAATAAAAAACAAACTAACTATAATTAGAATTAAAATTAAAATTAAAAGCAGAACTAAACTAGATTAATAAAAATTAAACTAATCAAATTAAATTCAAATTAAAAGTAAGCTAAAATTAAAACTAATCTAATTAACTAAACTAAGATAAAAACTAAACTAAAATAAAAATTAAATTGAGTTTAAAATTAAAGTTATAATTAAAAAATAATAATAATAAACTAACTTAAATGTAAACTATATAAAAAGATGAGATAAATTGAAATTAAACTAAATAAGTCCTAAATAAATCTAAAATAACTATTTAACTAAAGATAAAATAATAATAATTAAAAACAAGAATGACATGGATGAAGATAATGCATGATTAATGAGATGTTTAATAAAAAATGCGAAAACAGAGACCGACTTAGAATGATATGAAATGATCAGAATCTGAGGGTAAAATTTGGGGTACAACAGGGGGCTCCTGTTTTGGACTGGACCAATGACTAGGCATGGCCTAGCCCACCTCTGCTCCCAGAACGACCCAATTGCCTAAGTTCAACCAATTTGGGTCAACAATTACCTTTCTGCCCCTATACCGGGCAAGGATGGCCGGATGACCCCAAGGGTCACCTGCCCTCCTCGATAGTTCCTGCCCGTCACGCACGACTCCACCATCCAAAAACACTCACGACGTCCGTGCCCGCAACTACGTCTTTGCCTGTGACAACGGCTAGTTTCGGGCACCTCAGCTCATTCCAACAGCTAGTTTCTGGAAATTACCTATTCTTCGGGAAACATTTATTTTGCCCCGAACATAGGGACCGTTGGCCACGCGTTGGGGGCATTATATAAACCCTCTCATATTTGAGAGGGTCAAGTATCCAAAAATCACCCTACGAAATACATACTTTGTACCTGCATTTCTCTCTCTCTCTCTCTCTCTCTCTCTATTCTTACTTTAGCATCGGAGTGCCTTGCAGGTACACCCCCTCCTCATCTCTCACACCCAGCATCACATACGTCATCTTTGGTCCAATTCAGGTTCTGATCAGCCGTCAAGATCAAGTAGAGTCAGAAGCCATTTGAATACTTTTAAGATTGTTAGAATTATCGGTAAAGTTGAATGAATCCATAACTGAGTCGTGAATGATGTCACTTTCCTTAAATGTATTTCAAGCACTCTCTTGTATGTCTTAGAGTTGGAATACAAGAACACCCCAGATAATTCAACCTTATATTGAATTTGCGCAAACCTGACAAAAACTCAATTTGTAGCGAAGAGTGTTACGCATTTGTACAAGAGGATTTTCGATCTGTGATATATTTTCTGAATTTCGGAATAGAGTATTTATAGGCCATGTATGTGTTGTTTCACATGGTTGCGACCATTGATGAAACAACACCTTTTAACCAATAGTTGCATTGTTTCCAAGCATTGCCTATGTTAATTCCGCAACAACACTTTATGAAGTGTTGCTTTTCTTCGAATTCCTAATCATTTATTGACATTTTCTCACTTCCACTTTTCTTGTCATTTTGGAACACACTCATGAGCATTTATTGTTCATAATTACAACACAAGGCTGGATCTTCATAAGTTTCTTGAAGAGGGAAACGATTGTTGGGAATGAGGGGTCAGTGAAAAAATGGGTCAGGGATTGAAAAACTTGTTTGAGGGAGATGGTTTTGTGAGAAAAGTTGGAGAGTGCGGTGATGGAAGAGTGATGGTGAAAATCAGAGGTTTTTGTATAGAGTGATGGTGAATAGGGGTGTTCATGGGTGCAGGTCGACCCACGAACCCGTTGACCCAACCCAACCCAACCCATAAATTACCCGAACCCACTCATTTACGGGTATACCCAACCCAACCCATAACAACCCGTATAGTTTTGGGTCGGGTATCGGGTTTGAGTTTTGTAACCCACAAATCCATTGACCCAACCCATTGATGTGGCCTTAGTAATTTCTTATTATTTTTATTTTTTATTTTCAATAAAAATATAAAACTAATAACCATAATTTTTTCAAAAAAAAAAATATTCTCCACCAATAATGCTGCTAGACGAATGAGTTTACGTAATTCTATGCTGTTTCTTATTTTCTTTTGTATCATTTCCAACTTACCTATTTAATGGAAATAACGTGTCTTGTTGAATTTTATACTAATATCAAGTGTTATGTCGTGTTCATGAATTTCATTAGTATTATATGATGTGTTTTATTGAATTTAAGTGTTATAAATGAGTATGATTGTATTGAGTTGTGTTACATTTTTTTAAACCGACAAAAAGAATCATAAAAAAAATATTTTTTATTTAAAACACAACCCGCGAACCCAACCCATAAATGAACGGGTCGGGTCGGGTCGGTTTTGACAATGAAATTACGGGTTGGACGGCTAATCCAACCCAACCAGCGTACACCTCTAATGGTGAAAATCAAAGATTTTCACATAGAGAAAGAAGGAGAAGAGAGAAACAAAGAGAAGGAGAAGAGAGAGGTGTGTGGCAGCTAGGTTAATTTTTTTTAAAGAAAGAAAAAAATTATTTCATATATTATAATGTAATATTCTATGTTAATTAAAAATAAATCCAAGTCAATAAAAAGTCTCATAACTTAATAGATTTTGACAAAATTTAACAAAAAAAAAATTCAATGTGTTTAACGAAATTTGATTTAAGAGACGTTTATTAAATAAATGTCGAAAATGAAACTTCAAATTAAATTAAGGAACAAAATGCATTGAGCCAAAAATATTCAAACATATTCTTAAGAAAAAAGAAAAATAAAACATGCTGTAAAAAAAAAAAAAAAATCTAATTCAGCGGATATAGGAGTTGTCTGGAAGTAAGAAGTGAGCAGGAGCGGCAACAAAGTCGAAGAAGAAAACAAGCAAATGAGTGTTGCAATGGCCACAAGGCCGTTACGCATTGCAAAACCATACAGTTACGCCGCCTATGCTTATCTCTCACTCCATCTCAATACCTCAACACCCAAACCTTCCTTTCACCGTCCATTTCCTCTTCCATCTTCCCCCTCCTCCTCCCAAAACCGCCGTCTATTCTGCACCGCAACTCTCCCGTCCACCACCTCGGTTCCGCAATTCCGGAAGAAGCTCAAGGTCGCCGATGTTAAATCCGAGCAATTCGATAGCCTCGGCAACACCCTCGTCCTTCAGGGATGGGTTCGCACTCTTCGCCTTCAGAGTAGCGTCACTTTCCTCGAGGTCAATTCAATTCAATTCACCGATTCAACTTGTCAATTTTATTGCACTTTCTTCTAATTAACCTAATTGCATTGTAGTTTAGTTCAGTTGGACTATTGATTTTGATTTTATATCTGATTGAGTGATTTTGTGTTTAGATTAACGATGGCTCGTGCCTTTCTAACATGCAATGTGTGTTGGACTCTGAGGTTGAAGGCTATGATCAGGTTAGTATGCTTGTTTTTTTGCATTCTTACTTGTTATGGAAGGAGATTCTGTGTTTGTGTTTTCAACTAAAGGAGGTTATTGTTATTTTTAGGTAGAATCTGGCTTGATAACTACTGGTGCATCTGTTTGGGTGCAAGGAGTTGTGGTTAAGAGCCAAGGAACAAAACAGAAAGTGGAATTAAAGCTCAGCAAAATAGTTTTGGTTAGTTAATTCTTATTTACTCTTAATAATAGTACCACAGTCTCGTAGTTTTTGTTCTCTTGCAAGATATATCATCATTTTGTTTTAAGATTTAACCTTTTGCCCCATTTTCATTTTCCCCATATATAGCAACATAATGTTGCATAGACTTCTCCTCTCCGCAACGTTTTGCCACTCTAGCTACTTTTGTTATTTTGAATATTTTAAAGTTCAAACTCGTTATTTTTGTAAAAATTTAAAACATGTTGATGTGTATGTGTGTGTTATGTCAAAGTGCTGGCAGTCTCTCTTGGCTAGATGCTTAAGAAAGAGCTTGCCACTAGTTTTTGGTACGGCTGAAGAATATATATTTTCTTTATGCTCTATAAAGCCAATTATGTTTTAATAAAAATTTAGTGATAGTTTTACATGGCTTAATTTTATCACTGCATCTCTAATTTAGACCAGATTATACAGTTTAGACCGCTATTTTTCTTTATATTCTTCATGCTTTTACCTGGTTTTTTGTTACAATAATATAACTGAAAGGAACAATAGTTCTGCAAATGATTATGGTAGATTTCATTATTTTCAATATTTATATCTGTTAGTAGACTCATTTAAATCTTTTACATCAAGTTTGCAATATCATGAAAAACTTTGGTCTTATATTAATCAGGTTGGCAAGAGTGATCCCTCATTTCCCATCCAAAAGAAACGGGTCAGCAGAGAATTTTTAAGAACAAAAGCACATCTTCGTGCAAGGACAAATACTTTTGGCGCTGTATGGTTTTCTTTTCTTTAGCCTATGTTTCCCTTCCGGCTTATGCCTTCGCCTCATTATGCAAAAAGGAACAGTTCCTTCATTTTCTTCACTGCATTTTTTTTTTAAAATTCTTTTAGTATTCTTGTTTTCCATCCATCATATTATGCGATGTCAATTTCTAGATGATTGAATGTGCACCAGTTTCACGTAATTTATAGTGAAGAATTTATTTACAAGCAAAAAGTCGGGGTGCGGATAGTCATCCCCAAATTACTCTGACAGGTCAGAGTTTAAGTCATGTATATATGTAAAATAATATGTATAAATAATCCAAAAAGTGAAATTGGTTCACTGCCACTCTAAAATTCTTCCGACGGACATTATTTTTTGTTCTGCTGCAATTGTATCTCCAAGTAGTCATTGTTATCAAATATCTGCAATGGCGGCGCTATGGCGAATATACGTGGCGGTTTTTGGACTCGCCACAATGCTAAATATCGGATGATTTCTGCCATAATCTGCTATAATGGCGCCGCAAATCGTCCGATATGGTGGGGGTTTTGGCTCTCCACCATGGACCACCATCTGCCATTGACAACAATGCAAGTAGTAGGAGGAATGTATTGGATTTTATGCTCAAAACCAACCATTAATAGTTTTTGAAATACCATATGTCGTAGCTTCCGGCCTTTTGCTATTTATCAACCCGGTGGGCACTGAACCTGTCCACTTATAAACACATGTTCATATCATATATTATCCGATGTGAGACTCTTAACACACCACCTCATGCCCAGGACTGGACATCTGGAGTGAGGAAATAAATGGTGGGTGGTCCGATTGCGGAAACCTCATTGTAGGTGGCCCACCGGATCTTTAAATCAAAGGCTCTTGATACCATGTTAAGAAATGTGGTTGGGCCTAACTCAACCCTACAAAACCGGCTTGTAGGGTGAGAATTGCCTTCACTTGTAAACACATGTTCAGACCATATATTATCCGATGTGGGACTTTTAACATCTAATCATGTCACTTTTCAATGCAAACAAAATACTGGTATATAATGCTTTGCCAATAATTCTTTTTAGTTGATGTTTGTTAGTTTCCTTCCGTCTTTTTGGACTACATATGATGTTTTGATGTATTTTCTGTGCATTAAAGTCTGTCACAAGGGGTTAATTAAACATGGATTGTGGATAGAAGAGTAAAATAATAGGGATTCCACATAGTTTGGTTGGTTAGTTTGTTGAAGAGGCTCAATTAAGAAATGGGGGAAAAAGGAAATGGTAGAAGGGGATTCAAGGCTTTGGTTTGGGAAAACAGAGCAGTGGCTCAGTCGTAGAAGGAGAAATCCTTGCAGGAGAGATTTCTGTTATTTAGTTCATTTTCAATTGGTTTATAAGCTTGTTATTTCCTTTTCTCAATTCCCGTTGTGAATTCTTAACATTTAGCACCTGACTTTTGTTTTCACTATTAGTGTTTTCTTTTGATGTTGTAAAATTTATAGGTTGCAAGGGTTAGGAATGCATTGGCCTATGCTACACACAAGTTCTTCCAAGAAAATGGGTTTGTATGGGTCTCAAGTCCTATTATCACAGCTTCAGATTGTGAGGGAGCGGGTGAACAGTTTTGCGTTACTACCTTGGTATTTACGGCTTCTTGAGATACTTTCTCTTTGTATGAATATTTTATCAAATTTTATGTTATTGGTTCACTTTGAATGCTCAAGGGAACAATTTTCCTACTCGTCTTCCCCGCCCACCTGAAAATCTCATAATTAGAATATTTATTACAAAGCACTGCTTATGGGAGAAGCTGTCCTGCCCCAAATAGACATCTTACATCGTCTTTTACTTTTTAGCCTTTGAGCAGAAGGTTTGGTTATAGCCTGGATTCTTTGACGTATTCACTCATATCTTGAAAATATTGTATAGCTCTAAATAATTCAAGATTAACAAATCTCTTTTATGCAGAGTTTATTACTTTATTTAATATTTACTACACATAGCAGCCCCCTGATAAATTACCTTTCTTGATAAAGGAAGTTGATTTCCATGAGTAAAAAATGGTGCCAAGAGCGTGTTATAAGTCCATCATGAATATTTGCACTGATTTTTTGTCTTATTATAAATTCAGTTTGTTTCTCTCTTACAGATACCAAACTCTCATGAAACCACTGATTCTCCGGTTGATGCTATTCCAAAAATGAAGGATGGATTAATTGACTGGTCACAAGTGAGTCGTATGCATATCTGTTCTCTTTTGATATCAGTTATCAACAGCCAATATGAATGCAACCTGGTCACTGTATTTTACATATTTTAATTGAAGCCATTCTGTGTATCAGGACTTTTTTGGAAAACCAGCATTTTTGACTGTTTCAGGCCAACTTAATGCGGAAACTTATGCTACTTCTCTTTCTGATGTGCACACATTACCTTCTCTTCTTTACATTTTTATTTTAATTTTAAATTTTATTTTATACATGTATGCGTCTTCTTTAAAATCCAGCATGTAAGAATTGCGAATTGAAATAAGTTGAGTCTTTACCCATGCAGGTGTATACATTTGGTCCCACATTTCGAGCAGAAAATTCTCACACTTCGAGGCACTTGGCTGAATTTTGGGTAAATCTTTTTTTTTAGTGGCAAGTTGTTAGTCGTTAGTATTATTTCTTCTTTGCTCGGGATTGAATCCATGACCACAGTGATTTCTGTTTCTAAGTCTTAGTGTTTGAGTCTTATTTGTCATTCTTATACATGATTTGTGAAACAAAAATAAAAGAGTAGTGAAACAAAAATAAAAGAGTAGGTATCTCTTTGCTTCTACAGATGATTGAGCCGGAGCTTGCATTCGCTGATCTAAATGATGACATGGCCTGTGCAACTGCCTATCTCCAATTTGTTGTACGTAACCTTTCACAGTTATTATAAAGCCATGTTCTTTAGATTGTTTTTTGAAGCTCAATTATGTTATTTCTCGTATTAAACATTGTGTTCTTCATGTGTTTGTTCTTGAAGATAAGGCACATTCTCGATAACTGCAAGGAAGACATGGAGTTTTTTAATACATGGATTGATAAAGGAATCATTGATCGATTGAGTGTATGAGCTCTCAGTGTAACCATCATATTACTGGTCTTTATTTGGTTCATACCTATAAATGTTTATTCTAATTACTAGCATGCACTTTGTGTAATCTTTTGTTACATTGTGAAAAGAATGTAGCAGAGAAAGATGTGTTGCAAATAACTTACACTGAAGCGGTAGATCTGCTGTCACGAGCAAAAAAGAAATTTGAATTCCCGGTAACGCAGTCGTCGGTTTTTTCTCCATTTGTAGCAAATCTATTCAATATGCATACACTTTTATTTGACTGTTTCTTTCTTACCTCATTTTTTTGCATTTGTTTTATTCCTTTATCTTCCCTAGTTGAATGAGGATACTTTGTATTATACACTCTAGATCACAATTAAGCTCTGTTTTAATTTTTGAATGGCAGAGAAAATGATGTATTAAACAAGAAACCAAAAATTCACAGATACAAAAAGTACTAGAAGTACTCAAAAACCTAGCAAAATTAGCACAAAAGCCAAACCAAACAGAACAAAAACTACAAGCAACAATCGGAAGAGTATTACACTAGATCACCAGTGATAAAGATGGATAGCAAAAAAAAAAAAAACATCTAGCATTTGATTGGTTCACAATCTAGCATAGGCTATATTATTTAAAATACTATTCCCAATGTTGTCGTTCGATACATATAAGCAACCCAGTCCAATGACAAAATGCTTGCTATTATTGTATTAGCTTTATAATTTTATATTTGCATGGTGCTTCCAAATTGTATTTGACATATTTTTCTACTTGGCTGCATAGGTGAAATGGGGCTGTGATCTGCAGAGTGAACATGAGCGTTATATAACTGAAGAGGCATTTGGTGGATGCCCTGTTATAATCAGAGACTATCCAAAGGCATGCTACTTTTAGCCCTCATTTTCTGTTCACTGTAAATGAAAGAATAAGAAATGCTGTCCTTGAGGCAAGATATAGGAGTCCTCAAAAACTTAAGAAAAATATTTTCAACATTTTCTATTTAACATTTTCAGGATATTAAGGCATTCTATATGCGACAGAATGATGATGGAAAGACAGTTGCAGCCATGGACATGTTGGTTCCAAAGGTAGTTATAAGATATATCTAAAATAACTATTGAGTAATGTTTGTATTTAACAAATTCTCAGTACTATCCAAAAGAGTAGAAACTTGAGTTTGGAGATACTGAAAATAAAAAGAGAACCTATCTTTTGTCGGATAAATGTTATTAAGCTGAGCTCGGGTTGTTTGTTTAGTGAAATAACAAAGGAGTTATTCCAAGGTATATATTACAGTTTAATGATCATGGGCTGGTGAAGCCTCGTGATTATATAAAGATAGACAGTAGTAGTGTGCTTTTGTTTCTGGACTAGCAGAACTATATGCTCGTTGTTATGATTTGGTTTCACTTTCTCCTTGTTAGATTGGTGAACTTATTGGTGGAAGCCAAAGAGAAGAGCGACTTGAGCATTTAGAAGCTCGGTTAGAGGATTTAAAGTTGAATAAGGATGCATATTGGTGGTATCTTGATTTACGTCGATATGGATCAGGTCTGACGTCTTTCTCTTTAAGCCTCTTTTCTCGAGTTCTCCTTTGTCAAATTATGAACCAGAGTTTCAAAGTTCATATAGAACATTCCTAAAACAATAGATCACTTTCATTTTTTGGCTAATCAGTGCTCTATATGCTTAGTTGCATGAGTTCCGCATATATACGATAGTATTATATATTTGGGTCAAAGCTTAGTTGCATGAGTTCCGCATATATATATATATGATAGTATTATAATGTGTAAGACATTAGTTGCATGAGTTCCGCATATATATGATAGTATTATGATGTGTAAGAGATTAAACTGCCTTTCTGCTTTTAACTCACCATGGTGACTTTTATACCGTGTCTTCTTGGGTGTAGTACCTCATGCTGGCTTTGGTTTGGGTTTTGAAAGACTTGTCCAGTTTGCAACAGGAATGGATAATATAAGAGACGTGATTCCTTTTCCTAGAACACCTGGCTCGGCTGAGTTCTAATCTTTTAGACCCCGCATATTTATTTGGAATCCGCATTCTTTGATTGTATTTTTGTATTTTTATTTTATAAAGCTACTATAGAAAATGTTTTTAAATTATTTTTAAAAACCAAATAAAAAATTAATTATTTATGTTAATTTGAAAATGATTTTAGAGTGAGAACAAAATTGTTTGTATCTAACAATATATCTTAATTGGATAATTTTTTAGTGATTATTATGTTGTCTAATTCTTTTAATAGTTATGTATGCATCTTTTAATAGATTTTTGTTACCATTCCTGTAATAGTTTTTTAAAACTCATTTTAGTAGTTTCTTTATTGAGTTTTTTAATTTTTATTAATAATCGTTTTATTCACTGTTCTTTTATAGGTAATTTGCATGTGGGTAATGGGTAATTATATAAGAGTACAAGTGTTAAAATTTTGATCATGCAATTAAGTTTGGCCGATTCATGTAAATTAGTCTTATGCCTCCTTTATATTTGATTTTTTTATTTGGATTTATAACTCTTTTTAACAAAAGAGCTTAAGACATTTCATTAATAATCAAATGACTAATGCATGGAGGAGAAAAAACTTGAGGATCAGCTGCGATGAGTAGGGATGGAAATAGATTAAGCCAATTAACAGGGGCCTACGGCCTAGTCTACATAGGTCAAGGTTAGTCTAGATTTTTTTTTAAATAGAAAAGGCTTAGGCTTTTTTATAAGTCTATTTAGTTAAATAGACTAGGCCGCAGGCCATACAAAAAGTCTTATAAGCCTATCAGGCTTACTTAATTATTAAATATAAATGAATTTATTGTTTTTATATTGTATTTTATACTTTATATTAAAATTCAGAAGTAAAACTTAGTTATATTTAAGAATCTATGAAAATAAGTTAAAAGAAATCCTATGAATAATGTTATAAGGTCTTTTCATAAGTTCTCAAACAAATTATCTCACAAAATTTATGCAACTAGGTAAGATTAAATATGTCAATGGAAACAAACATTTAGTCTCATTGTACTTTTCATTCACTAATCTATTTAAACATTAGTTGAATTTCTTATTTACATATGTTCAAATAATATAAGCTTTTTAAGTAGGTTTATAGGTCAATCAGGCATTCGAAAAAGCTAGGCTCAGGGCAAAAAATAAGCCTTTGATAGGCCACAGGACAGACTTAGACTTTAAATTTTTTAGCAGGTCAGACTCAGGTTTGGTAAAACCTAACTCGACCCAGCCTATTCTCACCCCTACTGATGAGCAATTTGATTCACATGTCTCCTAAAAAAATCTTATCTCTGAAGGTTGAAAAATTAATAAGAAATCTCTTACAATCATCTATCTATCTATCTATAATTCTATAATAGCTTCTAACTCCATAGTGTCAAAACTAGGAGAATGAATAAGATCTACAACTGTTTTGCAATTTGTTTCAAGGGTAACACGTTCTAGTTGGCATTAAGATAATCGTTGTAGTGAAAACTATATATTTATCGCTTCACTAACAGAAACTAGAAGAGATTGGGGAATAGAGAACCAACTGCAGTGTAATCCTGTTCGGAAAAAAAACATCTACATTGCACTTAAAAACAACCAACTTTTGAAGTTATGCAAACGACTTCGAAAAAAGAAAAAAAAGCATCTACATTGGTTCACGGAATTTAATACCCTGCATTCATAAATCCAACATTCTTCTTTGCAGACCAAAGTCTTTAAACATGTAAATGAAGAATCTTCTTTGCAGACCAAAGTCTCTAAACATGTAAAAAAGTTGAGGATTTCTTTTTGCACTTTATGGATTTCTTCCACATCATGTGACTTTTTACATATGCCTCTTGATTTTGGAGATATATCTCTGAAAACACAAAAATTCAATTGAACGTTAAAATATTTCGGAGATATATCTCCCGACGCACCTAAACATAAGTAAATATTGAAATATTTCGGAGATATATCTCTAAAACATTTTGAAGGTTATTATCGCGTCAGACTCTTCTCATCCCACACTTTTCATTTTCATTCACAAAACTCTTACACTCTATCATTCCCAAATTTCTCCAACTTCACCAAATTGTATTTCATCCGTCCAAGGCTCAAGCAATCATCATCGTCTTCATCCATTTCATCATTCAACTTCTTCTAAATCATAAATTCTGGGTAAGTTTTTCGAGTTTTCGGTAAATATTCGAGTTTTGTTGTAAAAGAGTTAGAATCCATTGTTAGGTGTCGAAATGTTTAGAAATTAGATGAAACATAGTTTAGAGTAAGTGCATGTATTGTTTGTTGGCTCAAATGGACGATCAAGGCTTTATCACTCATTGAATAGCAAATGACGCCATTGTCGCGACCTCTGAGTTTCAGAAAATTCTGGAGATACACCTCCGAAAAAAAACAACGTTTCATGTACTTTGGGAAATTCCTGAGGCGTCGGGATGCACCAGATGACGCATCACTTCCTTCATCCTCTCGCAGGCGTCGGGATGCACCTGTGCCACATCCTGTTGATCTGGGGCCCCTTCTAGAGGGTGAGATTGCTGATGATCCTGATGCATCAGTGCCACCTCCGAAGGGTGAGATTACTTATGTCAAGCCAGAGAATTTGGGTAGGGGTCCATTTGATATATTCCTACTTCCTCTGTATCTAGACCACACTGCCAGACATATTTAGGACGGAGAGGTAACATTAGTCTAATTTTTGACTTATTTTTTTACATTAATTTAAATTGCTGACATTGATTAATTGTAACATTGATTCTTACTGACATTGATTATTTATGGAAATTCGCAGGTGCGTGATCCTCAGAAGTTTCTAAACTATGGGCGGAAGATTTTAGCATTGCATCAGCCGGATGAGCAGTGGTTTCAGTCGGTTCTGACCGCTTCTGGGTTGAGTGACCTATGTCTCACCGATTACGCCCTGGTCAACCACGGGATGCTTAATGCATTCGTGGAGAGGTGGAATTCTGAGACGTCTTCTTTTTATCTCTCGCATAGTGAGATGTCTATCACCCTGGATGATGTCTCATCTTTGTTGCATCTTCCGATTAGGGGGAGATTCCTTCATCATGGTAGGATGACCAGAGACGAGGCGATCGATATGATGGTGGAGCAACTGGAGGTTGATCCAGGGAAGGCGTTTGAGGAGGTGGATGTGACCAGAGGTGCTCATGTTAGGGTTTTATTCCTGAAGAGGTTATTTGATGATGAGATCGTTGTTGCACATCAGGCTGATGGTGATACCGAGCAGGTGACCTTACACAAGACTCATGCTTTGAGGGCAAATTTTCTTTATTTAGTTGGCACTGTGATTTTTGTGAACACGAGTACCATCCATACTGACTTGCATACCTCTGGTACTTCTTGGATCTCACACGGATCCATGAGTACAACAACTGAGGGGCGGCTTGCCTGACCTATCTGTATTCGGAGTTGAGAGATGGAGGTCAGTTGAGGACGAAGCAGGTCACAAGCAGCACGACACTACTGGTGGTAATAATTTTTTATCGAATTTTTTTTTATCATTTTAATTTCACATTTGCGATAATTTTTTATCCTTGAATTCTTTTTATTTTCATTTCAGACTTGGATCCTCCAGCACTTCACGCGCATCGCTGGCTGGGCGTGTTGGGATGAGTACACTGAGGAGATGCCACGTGCCTATGCTTTTATCCTGCTGAGAAGGAACCGGGCGGTCGAGCCTTTCAGAGTCTATCTTGAACGCTTAGGTGTCGAGGACATCCATTTCAACTACTATGTGGATCACTGTCAGACGCGATATTTGATGACATATCACTATACTCCGAATGGTTGGCCTGTGGATCGGGTATCACTGCTCCTCATCTGCCCGAGCGCGTCATGCGGGAGTTCGGGTACACTCAGACCATCCCTAGACACCTTGTTGTCTCTGCTCCTCCTGTCATGACTCGTATACAGATAGGGGAGATGTTTGCTGATTATGAGAGTCATCTATTACCGGATGAGGTTTGGGTTACCATAACGCTGAATGACTGGATCTACGTCGACAGATACATCAGGTGGTTCTTCAAGGTCTTACATTCATACATGATGCCGGATGCTCCAGGAGATCCGTCGAGACCCTCTCATCAAGAGATTCTAGAGGAGGAGCAGGCTCAGCTAGATCATACTGAGGATGTTTTGCCTCTATGTCGTCGCGTAGTGGAGATTACGCGGGCAGACATTGACGAGGGTATATTCCCTGGGTCACAAGATATAGATGAATTGTTTCTGCCCAAATTCATCGCGAGGAGATAATTCAAGATCTCTTTAAAATAACAGTGGATCCTCAGAAGAGAAATCGGCCCGCTGAAATGATAAGGTAATTTTGTTAGATTTGTGGATTCCTCATGATGAGACATAACTGATTTTCTTTTAATTTTCAGGGAGTTGCTTGTGACTTTCTATAAATCAATTGGGTTTAAGCCTAAAAGGATTATATTTTACAGGTTGGAGTTAGTTTTTTCTAAATGATACATACTGATGTATATTAATGTTTATGTATATATTATAACTTAATTTAATTTTATATATGATTTAATTTTGTATAATGTCTTCTAAACTTCTACTTGCTAGCTTTCTGCGTTCGATACTACATAAATAAAGTCGAAAACTCTGATTCTGGTTGTGCAAGTGGTAATAGGAGTACCACCAAATTTGTGTCGACTTTGCTGCCGTCTATCTTGGATAACGTCAAAGAAGTAATATTTTACTGTTGATCTTGATCTGTCCTACAAGCTTCGAGGATAGATTTGGGAATTCGGATATTCACAATGCCCTTTTTTAGATATATAACTTATGTTTCCTTCTGTATTTTTGGTTGGGCCTTATTTTGTTTGAATACCGGCTAGAACTACTAGACAACTTTTGGCTACAAGTCATGTTTGCCACCATGGGTGGATGGCCGTTATTTTGTGTGCTGTGAAGTATGCTTTTATTTAATTTTTTGTGCCATTGTTAATATTTGTTGCTCCAACCTTCTGTCATAGGAGTAAAGATAGATTTGAGTAGATAATTGGTTGATAGGGGTCATTTTTTTCTTTATTATGAATAATTATAGCTGAAATTGTTTTGAATTAATAGAAATTCTATTCTGATTCAAAAAAAAATTATAGCTGAAAGGTGCATCCAAAGATACGCATACAGAAATATTTCGTAGACGCATCTACGGAATTAATTAAAAAAAAACTGGAAAAAGGTGCGTCCGGAGATACATCTTTGGAAGTAAGGGGTATTTTTGGAAGCGCACATGGTGCCTAAGAAGTCCAAGGGATGGGATAAGAAATCTCCTTACTATTAAGCTTTGTTGGATTTGGCCCAAAACACGCGGTGTTTGGGAAATGAGTGACCCATCAAAGCATGGAGACTAATTTGGGTCGAGTCAGGTTCTTCAATGACAACATGGATCTTCGTCGGCGTCGGCTGGTTCCACAACCAACAAGTGAAACTTTCATTTGCAATTGTGACGCTGTTAGAATTGCTCACCACAGTTGTAACAAAAACATTTTTCATGCATGGTTTGCAGTTCATCAAGGGAGAGATGCTTGATAGGAGTGTGAGGTTTTTGGCGAATGATCGAGAGTATGGGTTTAAAGGAGGAGAAAAAGTTGGACAAGTTGGTGTTGGTGTTAGACGATGGGTATGTTTGATGCAATTTTTAGGGGAAAAGGAGCTCGATCCAAGATCTTTTCCTCTTAATGTTTGGCCATATGAATTGTTTAGGTTAGCGAGATGGGTTGGAAAGCTTGTAATTTACGTCGTATCAACGGTTTGAGTTAGAAACAAAACAACTAAGGTAAAATGGAGGAGGCAACCCCACAATTTTTTTCGTTAGGACTTCGATGTGGAACAAATAGTCTTTGACATGAGGTTCAGCATTGTTTGAACAATGCACTATTTGGGGTTTTTGTATAGCGATGGTGCAAATCGGAAGTCAACGAGTGGAGGAAGGCGAATCAGGTTGCCAACTGACCGTTGAAGTGCATCCACATGAACCTTGAAAGTGCTTTTTCCTTTATGTAAAACGATGTGATGTGATGTATAACCAGTGTTCATCAAAAGTGAGATAAAAAAAATGGTTGATTTTTAAAATCCAACCCAAAAGTTCTGTTAAAATAGGATAAAATAGGATATGTCAAGCTAACCGGTGATTGCTGGAAAGGGAACAATATTTAGACCCTGAGGTGTAAAGCCCGATTATGGTAATCAGAATCTGAGGTTATGAAATCAAATGCATTAACTATCTTGGATGTGTCTTTTTGACTCGATTCGAGAGGATATATTATTTGGTATAGAGACCATAATGGTTGTTACTTGGTTAAATTTAGATACAACACGATCAAAAAGAACTTAGTCATAACAATAGTCTTCATAGACTGAGTGACTAATATAGTTTGTGGAGAATAGAATAAACATGCAATTCATGGCTCATTTGTTTTGGCTTTTTTTAAAAATAATTTTTATAGTGTAACATAATTTTGTGGAAAAAAAATTTACAAAGAAACTTTTTATAAAAGTTTCGAATGAAAATTTGGTTTGAATAGTTTTATTTAAAATGTGATTTTCGATATATCAACATTTTATCAAAAAAAAATTTGGATATCAAAATTTTAATAAATCGCTTAATTTTGAAGCTATTTCAAATAGTTTTTCATAAAAATCATTTTTGAGATATAAATTTTTTAAAATTTGTGATTTCGACTATATTTTGATTTTTAATAATGTATATTTATGTTGTATGATGTCAAACTTAGTCTTACAATTAAAAAAAAACAATATAAAAAAACTTGTAATATTTTAAAAAACAGTTTTACAAAATTCAATTTTGAAAATATAAAGAAAATATTTTTTTAAAGTTAAAACATGGCCCTTAAATTATCACCTTTTTCATCAATTTAGTTCATAAATTATTAAAACCAACTAAAATCAACTAAAAGGTCCTTAAATTCAACTACTTAGTCCTTTGTGAAGGACTAAATATTTAGTTGAGAAAATAATCTGGAAAACTTTTTGTAGATTTTATGAGCCAAGAGACTAAGTTGATTAGAAAGTATTAGTTTATTACTTTATGGAATAAATTTGCGGGTTAATTTGAATTTATTTGAGCATGATACTAGGTTTTTCCAAAATTGGTTAAATATTTTTTTTTATGTGTGTGTAGTCAAAGGGATATCTACTTTAGCCTAGTCCTATTTGATTATGTATTTAAAACATTGGTTAAAATGTACTAGTATATTTCTCTTCAAAATACAAACGATCTAAATTTTGGGATAAATCTAACAAGTTTTCTAATTGCAGTTTTTTATTTCGTTTTGATAAGTAAAAAACAACCTATTTCAAATCTAAGAACTGGCAGATTCCAATATTGCCTAACTAAAAAATGTAGAAAAAAAAGAGTATAGAAGAGACGCCTTGCAAGGTACTAAGAAATCATGGAAGACATTAACAAGGTGTTGTAACTTTTGGAAGACCAAAAAACAACTGATTCTTGAATAATTATGAGATATTTGGTTTTTCTAAAGAATAATTAATTTTATCTGCGTAATTATTCTATTTAAAATACAATTTATAATGTCTAAGTTCTTATGAAATTTGTTGTTCAAAACCCTTTCACATATCCAAACATAAATCACTTTAGGTAGAACCTACTTTTAACCAAAATCATTCATAATCAATTCTCCTTTCATAACCAAACATGCACAAGGGTTTTTTTTAGTGGGATCAATTATTTCAATTATAAAATGGTGGACAGGGAACAAATTAGAGAGAAATAACAAGGAAGTTTTTTTTTAGAACTTCATAAATTAGTTAAATTTTGCATTTGAAAAAATATCAAAATTTTCAAATAAATACATGTTTCAAAACAATTACTCCTATACAAGTGCACTCATCCAGAAATAGTGTCACAGCCTTACTGAAGGCTTCCAAATTGAAATCAGTGAAAGTATTTAGCACATTAATAGGATTTTCAACAATAGTGTCAAAATGTATTATACTCTGAACCCTTAAGAGATACTTGATACAGCCATAATAATGCTACTTAGGGGTTTTTTTTAAGGGACGAGTTGGTTTGAGAAGAAGCCCAGATGGATAGTAATGACAACTCTAGCGCAAACATAAGACATTAACTACTAACATTGCCTATTCCAAAACACAAATGCTGGTATAATGCACATAGTACTAACTAGGTGCAGTAGAAGGCTTTGTTTCCTTCTAAATGGTATTTACTAACTACTAATATATTTTTATCTAACTTGCATGTTAAGCCGAGACCACACCTGAACATACCATTGTAGCCATTCAATTTCCCTCGCAATCAACCCTTTCTCTCTCTCTCACACACATTGAGAGATTACAAAGAGAAGGATAATGGCTTGGCAGATCTTCAATCCACCGAGATCACATTAATTAAAAGACCCTAAATCACGTATCAATAACATGTTCAGGTGAACTAAAACTCTTAGGTTAGATTTATCTGGTCATGTCCCTGTAAAATAGATGTATTCTAATATCATATTATAGAGATTGAGAGCCATAACTAACTCGTTCGAGGACCATTACTAACCTACTATCTCATAGGTCAAAGAACAGTTGATAAACAAAGCTAACCAGCTGAGGCATTCTAAGGTCACTGAAGAACTTGGAAGGAAAATAAAGTGTTCAACTGAATTCATTAGCTAAACCTTTACCCTCATAAATTTCAAATTAAAAAACAGACAATCACAATAACAATAAGTAACAAACTTTACACAATTTTGAAATTAACTAGAACAAAAAGTAAAAAATTCTTTCATTTAAACAGTCAGAAATTTCATAGTTCCTCAATCAAAACTCTTTCATCAATAAAAATAAAAAGTACATTCTGCAATCTAATCCAAAAAACCTTCAACTATGCATCTTCCTCCTCACTTCTCAGATGAGTTAGGTCCACGCTTCTTACCGAATCCCACAACTACAAGCAAACAAAAAAAATCAAAACCCCAATTCAATATGAAAACAAGATATTCGCGATCTTTCAAAGCTTATTGCAACAAATAATCAAATCTAAGATAAAGGAATCACCGGCGGTGACGAATCGGCGATTGTATTGCATACGCTTGTGAGCACGACCACGTGGCTTCTTCTTCTTATCTTGCTTCGCAACCTTAGGAGTTTGCCCTCTCACTTTTCCGGCACGAGCCAAAGATCCATGAACCTTACCTGAATTCAAAACACATACCGATTTATCATCATCGTGTTCATGTTAATTTTCCACAAACACTGTAATTGAAATCAATTTTTCTATAGGATTTCACAGAAGATTGGAAATAATATCCGAATTACCCATTATGAAGAATTTTGATTTTTCTTCCTGCTTCAATTGGTTCTGGTGCGGCTATCAGCTTGAAACTTGTGAAAGTGAAAAGTCATGCTCTATTTGTATTGTTAGGGTTAATGTTTGTTGTGGGTTCGTATTTTCTGGACTCAAAACATGGGCCTTCAAGCCCATTTTATTTTGGCCTCATGGAGTTTTTTTAAGGCATTTTTTATGTTTATTTTTTATATTTATTTTAGAGAATTTTTTAATGCACTCTAGATACTTCTTAGTCACCATGCGAAATTATTTAAATGTTCTAATTTTTAGATATGCATCTCCAAATGCAGCTATTTTTGAATAAATAAAATATTTCGGAGATGCATTTCTGGACAAAATTTAAACATTCAATACAACCCATTCGGAAGTCATTTACATTTAAATTGGACCGAAGATGCATCTCCGTGAATATTTCGGAGATACATATCCGAAATATAGTATAACAGATATTTAATGCTATAAGTTGTTTATCTGTGTTCAGATGAAGTATAGCGTACGATCGTAAATATAAAAATAGACGTACAAAATTATAAGAGATTACTACTATGTGTGTCGAAAATAAAATAGCAATATATGTAGAAAATATCGTACAATCGAGATCCAAAATGTAGTAAGACCGTCAAAATAAAGTACATAGTATAGAACTACAACAAAATAATAAGAGACTATTACTGTGTGTCTGACAACATATCATTTACCTCCTCTGTCTGCTCTAACTCCTCAGTCATCAATCCTCCCCGTCCTTCGGCGATGTCTCCGGTACAACAACGTCCCATGTGCCTCCTCTATGATGACATCTAGGACTCGCATAACACCAGATCTATCGGGGAAGATATCATCGTCAATGCATGTCTGCGCAATCTCCACTATGCGACGATACCTAGGAAAGACATCATCAGTATGATCTAGCTGAGTCTGCTCCTCCTCTAGTATCTTCTAATGTGCTGGTCTCGGCGGATCTCTTGGAACAGCATGCACCATGTACGGATGTGACACCTTGAATAACCATCTGATGTACCCTTCAACGTAGCTTCAGTCGCTCCCGTCTATGGTAGCATGTGCTTCCTCCGACACCAGATGACTTTCATAATCATCAAACATCTCCTTTATCTGTCTACGTGTCAAGGCAGGAGGAGCAGAGACTGCATGGTGTCTGAGAATGGTCTGAACGTAACTGAACTATCGCATGATGCAATTGGGCAGATAAGGAGCAGTGAGATGCAATCTGCATGCCAACCATCTAGAGTATAGCATTATCTCGTCAAATGGTCGTGTATGAAGGTGAACAACATAGTTGTTGAAGTACATGTCCTCAACAACCAAATGATCAAAATAGACTGTGTAAGGCTCGGTCGCCTGGTTCCCTCTGAGCGGGATAAAAGCAGTAGCACGCGACATATCCTCAGTGTACTCAGGCACACATGTTCAACCAGAGATGTGTGGAAAATTTTAGAGCATCTGAGCCTGAAATGAAAATTTTATAACACATGAATCATCAGTAATGGCTTTGCAAATAAGAAATGAAAATAAATAAACAAAAACATTCAACTACCTATAATTATTACCATCAATAGTGTCATGTTGCATGTGATCTGCTTCATCTTCCACATACAGCTCTTTCTCAACTTCGAATACAGGTAGACCAAGCAAGTCGCCCCCCAGTTGTACTCATGGATCCGTTGGTAATCCAATAAGTATTATAGGTAGACAACGTCAGTATAAGTGGCACTCTTATCAACAAAAATCAAAGTGTCAACCAAAAAAAAGAAGTATGCTCTCAATGCATGCGTCCTATGGACCTCCACCTGCTCATCATCCCCATGAGCCTGTTGTGCCTTCTGGATCTCATCCTTATAGAGCGTCCTCGGGAACTCAAATCTAGAATGAGCGCCTCTAGTCTTATCCACCTTCTTCATCGCTTTCTCTAGATCATCCCCCAAATGCATTACCATCATCTCGACTGCCTCGTCTTTGGCAGTCCTCCCACGATCGCGGAATCTCCCCTTGATCGGAAGATGCAATAAACATGAGACATCTTCGAGTGTGATAGACATCTCACCATGTGGGAGATGAAATGTCGAGGTCTCAGAGTGCCATCTATCCACGAATGCATTAAGCATCCCGTGGCTGACAAGAGTGTAATTAGTCATGCATAGGTCCTTCGGTCCAGATAAGGACAGAATCGAATGAAACCAATCCTCACTCGGCTGAGGCAATGCAGCAATCTTTCTCCCGTGGTTAAGAAACTTCTAGGGATCACACTCTTGAAATATTTCAGAAACAATCAATGTCGGGAATAATCAATGTCATAAATTATCAATGCCAACAATTAGAATTAACACATAAAAAATAAAAAAAATCAACTAATGTTACCTCTTCATCCCATATATGTCTGGTAGTATGGTCTAGATATATAGGAAGTAAGGACAAATCAACTGGACCTCCTCCAAAAGCCTCTGGCTGGACATTCGCAACAGCCTCACCCTCTGGAGGTGGCACTAGATCAGCAGCAGCATAAGTGGGAGGTGGGACTCGATCAGAAGCATCATCTGTAGGAGGTGGCACTGGTGAATCCTGAGGCAATGGCACTGATGAATCCTGACGTCTGTGGGAGGATGGGGGAAGTGATGCATCAAATGGTGAATCTCGTCTCCTATGAGGAAAGAAGGTGGAGTGGCCTAAGCTTAAGCACGAGTCACATAAGTAGACGACGCCTAGAAGTAGACAGCTATACCTGACCAGTGGTACCCGGAGCCTGCGGAACCTGCTGGCTCTGCTCCCGCCAAACAGATGCGTGCTGAGCAACCCTGTCATGCCTCAGTCTGTCAAGTATGTCATCCATTATGCCTGCATACCATTAGTGCACGCAAACAACACACACAAGCAAGAAAATTATATATATATATATATATATATATATATATATATATATATATATATATATATATATACACTGCAGGAAATTCCAGAGATGCATTTCCGGAAGCACCAGGAAACTAAAACACTGAAACATTCCGGAGATGCATCTCCGAAAGCACCAGAAAACTAAAATATTTAAATATTCAGGAGGTGCATCTCCGGAATTTCCTGCAGTATATGAAACGCTGAACAATTTTGGAGATGCATCTCCGGAATATTCTGTAACTCAAAAGTTGTGTCAATGATGAATGTACCATATGCAAGTTAAAAAAAATGTTCTGATCACCATTTTCAGTCAACAAACAAGTTATAAACTATGTCTAAACTACGTTACATGAGATTTCTACATATTTATAACCGTGATCATTGATTTCTACTCATTTACACTAAAACTCAAATATTTATCAAAAACTCGAAAAACTTACTTGAAATTGATGGTTTTGATGAAGTTGAATGATGTTAAAGATAAAGCTTGATGTTTCCTTGAGTTCCCTTGAGCATTGTTTGATGAAATTTGATTTGGTGTAGGGTAGTGTATTAAGAATTTGAAGTTGTTGTTGAAGAAAATTATGAAATGAGGAAGGAGAAAAGTATAACGTGACTTATGCTCCGAAATGTTCTGGAGATGTATATCCAAAATATTTCAACATTCACTTACATTTGGGTGCGTCCAGAGATATATCTCTGGAAACATGGGGCATTTGTGGAATTTTACATGGTGCGATAGAAATACATAGGGTGCCATAAGAAATTCTCTTATTTTAAGGGAATTATTAATCTCACCTTAATAGATGGAAAAATATTTTAAGAAAATTCGAAAATATCCATCAGATTCTGGAAATGCATCTCCGGACGCATTCTTTATCTCACTGAAACATGTCGCAAATAAGTTTCACCCCATATTTTTTTTCAAAATTTATTTTAGAGATGCAACTCTGGAAAAAACGTATCAATTTTTTTTTAATTTAGCAACTCAATGACTTTTTAGGAATTGCATTTCTGGATTTTTAAAGCAGAAATTTGAAAATATGTTACCTTTCCATGTCAGTCATTTCTGTAGATGCATTTTCGGAAATATCGAATGTGATTTTTAATAAAACTGCACGGTGAATTATCAAACTCCATACCCATTTTTACCCAAAACCTTTAAAAAAAACTCTTTCATTCTCAATCAAGATTTTCACTCAAAAACTTCATTATCGTGTTTCATCACACCAAAAGGAGCAAAAGAAATTGGAATTCAAGGTAAAGATTGTTTATTTCATTGCTCATTGCTCGCATTAATATTGTTTTCTAACTGGAAAAAATTACATCGCATCGGGAAATGTATTTCTGGATTCTGTATGAATACCTCCGAAAATACATTTTCGAAGTCTGTCTGTTTTCATTTGCCACCTATATGTTTTCATTTTCATCTGTTTTTGAAAATTTTATGTTATTATTTGCATTAGATATGGTGCACCCTGATGTTTTCCTTTAACCTATCGTGTCTCCGGATGCCAAATGTGATGATGTGAATGAGGTATATATTGACAACTAATTTATGAATGAACAGGAGCTTGAATTTCGTGATCATATGCTTCAATGGATTCGTACGGAGGCATCCAAATTGAGATTTGGTGTTGTAATCGAAAGGGTATGATAATGGTTAGGATAAAAGAGTTGCATTTGTGACAATGATGTGTGAAAGAAGTGAGAAATATATAACTCTTCTCCGAAAATTCAAACGAGATGACACTGGTTCAAGAAAGTGCGAGTGTCCATTTAAGTTGTGTAGCTATCTTTTATCAAATAACAAATGGAGATTTGATATGATATGTGGTTTACAAAACCATGACATGTGTGAAAAGTTAGTCTGATATCCAACTGCATGTCGCCTCATGCCGGAAGAGAAGGAAATCGTTTCAAACATATAACATTGAATATAGTGCAACCAAAAAACATACATGTAACTTTAAAACATAAAAGACTCAAAAATATCTAAAATATCAGGCAAGTCTACGATGTTCGGGCCTTTAATAACAAGGCGTTGAGGGGGAATAGAACTGAAATGCAACAATTGTTGAAACTTCTGGATGATATTAGTTATGCATCTAGGTATCGGACATGCGAGGGTGGAGTAATCGTTAGAGATATATTTTGGACTCATCCATATTCCATCCAGTTTTTCAACATGTTTCTAATGTGCTCATCATTGATTTAACATATAAGACGAACTAGTATAGACTTCCACTATTGAAAATTGTTGGTGTTACCTCTACTGAGAATATTTATTCTAAAGCTCGAGTATTGTTCACCCTCGATTGACAACGAATGGAAGATTGAGTTCAATAACTTTGAGCTGAAGACGAGTGCATATTTAAGGGTTGTGTGGAATACATTTTTCCATTACAAAACAAAAGTTCTGATCGATGTGGATGCAACAATTTCGAGATCTATCAAAGATATTATGAAGATGTTGAAACGTCCACCTAAATATTGAAATTTAATGTTCGATTTATGTTAACGATTACCTTTGTAATATTTCATTTTTTATGTTATCAATGCTAAATTTATATTGTCATTCTGCATCTTTCTGGTTCTGCATTTGTTTCTGCTTCAATTAATCCGAAAATACATCTCCGTAAGGTATACGGAGATGCATTTCATCTCCGTAAGGTATAAGGAAATGCATTTCCGGAAGTAATATATACATTTCTAAAATCGAGAAATGCATTTCTAAAATCGAGAAGTATTTCTAAAATCGAGAAGTATTTTTAAAAATCAACATGGTTGGATGTGTTTATGATGTGTCCAGAAATGCATTTCTAAAATCGAGAAGTATTTTAGGTTTTTCACGAGGGTGTGGTACCAATATATAAGGGGCCTTAAGTAATTCGCTTATTTTAATATACCATTTATAGTTAATTAGGAAAATATTTGTGTTATTGTTATTAGAGATTTTTACCCCAATAACCAATTTCTCCAACTTTAACTTCAAACCAACCAACTTTCTCCCATAAATTCCAACATGCCCATATTTTAAACAAAAAAAAATGGTCTGAAAAGGATGTTTTAAACCTATTGGCGCCTCCATATACCAATTACAAGGAGGCTCTAAACCTATCGGAGCCTCCTCATATTTTGAATAGGGGGCACCGATTCAATTAAAGTCCTAGTTGTTTTGTTATTTTTAATTACAAATTTATTTTTATTAATAATAACTTAATATAAAAATAGAAATAAATAAATTATAATATAATTAATATAAATGTTGAAATAAATTAAAATAAATAATTCTACAAATAATATAATTAACAAAAATAAAAAAATAAATACTATTAACATATATAATAAAATTTGGATTACATGTGGGAATAGCCTTTTACATTAATTTTTATGACCTGTCGATTTAAGTGGTTGTCGATTCCGCACCCTCGAGGTCGTATGCCTCATATAGCTCCCTATGGATCCATCTGAGGTGTTTCATAAGAAATCTTCGTGGTTGGCGCTGGCATGTTAAGAACCTCACGTATGTATTGCCAACTCGATGAACTTATATTGGTGAAGTCGTCAAGATTGAGCCGGGTGCCCATGCCTTTGTAATTTTGTTGTGTTGGTTGTGTTGATGAGATATTGATCAGATGATAACGGGGTTGGTTGAATGGTGATGTTGGTGTGAATTTTTGGGTGGCTAATAATTGGTGTGATGTCTGGTAGTCCATGTTAAATTGTTTTGTATATTGATAAGAGTGTGATGGGTTGGTTGGTTGTGTTTGTTGGTATTGGGGCTGATAAAAATTTTGTGGTTGTTGTTCGTATGGGGTATGATCTTGGTATTATGGTTGTTTGGGTGGCGTGTTATTGGTAATTTTGTTGGGATAAAGTTTAAGTGTAAGTGTGTTGGGTTGCAGGTTGGGTGTTTGATGATAAAGCTTGTTGGCGTTAGGGGTGTTCGCGGTGCGGTTTGAGCGGTTTTGAAGCTAAAAATCATCCGAACCGCAAGAGAAAAAAGCATGCGGTTTGGTTTGGTTCGGTTGGCTTTTAAAAAAAATCCGAACCAAACTAAACCAAACCAATGCGGTTTGGATTGGTTCGGTTGGTTCGGTTTTTTACAAGATTTTTATTGAGTGATATTTACATATATAGAGAACAACATAACTTTGTGTTTAGTCATTCACACATTGCCAAATAACAACAAAACTCATCATATTTAGACAAAAAGTTCTCATTCAATATACAAAAATCAATTTAAACAAAAGTGAAAAAAAAATAGTAGCATAAAACAATATCAAAAATATTATAATAAAATAGAAAATAGAGGAGAAGGGAGATTATAGAAGATGAAAAAGAAAGAACATAAGAGATGTGAGATTAGAGAAGAAATGTGCGATAAAAATATAATTAAAAGAGAAAATAGTAACATAAAAATGAGAAAATGAAAAAGAAAAAACATGTGAGATGAGAGATTAGTGTAGAAGAGGTGAGACGTACATGACAAAGAAGATGCGAAGAATGCGCAATACTATTAGGAGAGATTTGAGAAGATTAAAACTGAAAAGTTAAGTGTGAGTAAGAGAAAATATTTCGTAATTGTAAGGTTAAGGCATAATGGGTTTAAGTTTTGGGTTAGATGTGGGAAAAGTGAAGTTTGGGTTGTAACATAATGCGGTTTGGTTTGGTTTAGTTCGGTTTGCAAAATACAAACCGCAAACCAAACCAAACCGTGCGGTTTTGTTAAAAGATGACCCGAACAAATCCGAACCAAATGCGGTTTTTTGCGGTTTCGGTTTGGTTTGGTTTGATTTGCGGTTTTCTATTGGGTTGGTTCGGTTTTGAACACCCCTAGTTGGCGTGAGTCAAATAAATATACGAGTTCAGACAGGAAACTAGTCGTAATTGATATATACCAATACATACATTCAGTAGTTGGTTTTGATTCGAATGGCATTATAGTGTCATTTAGGACTACTTGATGGTAACGTTTCCATTTGCGACACTCATTTTGGGCATATTTTGTCCAATGATCATAGTCACATTAGTCTGAGACTTTGTTGTCATGGAATTGGGCGAAACACCTTCTGACTTCAGATATGGTCTCCAAATAATCGGTTGCAGAAAAATAAATTAGCATAGATATGTAAATAATAAAAATAAATTATTTTAAAGTAAATAGGTTAGTGGTAATACATCTTTTGTTCCCAAGTGATCCAATAGATTTCTGCATTGTGTGATGGAGTAATGAAGACATTTATCGTAGTTCATCCCATGTGCGGACCACCTAAAAAATTAAAATAAATTATTTGGTATTAATAATATCAATTAAGTAAATGGAAATATCTATAATGTTACAGATTTACCTTGTTGCGTATGGGAATGCAAAATCACAGTTTTTGATCGGAGCCAGAGAGACCATTCTTAACCAACCCCGTGCTTGAAGGAAAACGGTGCATCCAGTTAAAGTAGATCTATCTTTGTGTGTATTATTACACAAAGATCTATAGAGCCACACTAAACAAGCGGACCCCCACTACATTTTCCTATTTTATCTATATCCCTTGACAAAGGTAAATACATAATATGTACAAATCTTGTTATACTTATATATCCAAACCTAATCACTTCATCTGCAACAACTTAAAAACATTCCATCTACATGTAATCAAAACAATTCATCTGCACCAATTCACTACGAATATGCCTGCAAGATTAAATTATATTGTTAATGCTCATATTAACAAAGAGACGTACGTCTCTGATATTTCTGGTTTTAGTTTTCAAAATATCGATGTTACCCGATTTACAATAAATAGAAAATCAAATTTCTTGCATTTCAAGTAGCGAATAGAGTCAAAGATAATGTCTAATTGTAACACCTCAAAATTTGCCCTAGTGTTGCTAACCTTTTTTGCTTATGCTTCATTTCATTTGCATCGTCATTTTTGCATTTGCATTTTTCTTTTGGGCATGGGATCAAGGTTTTCTTTCAGCAGCTCACAGCGTCATCAGTTCCAGTATGATTTTAATGGTGTTCAGAGCCAAGCAGATAGCTTTCCAAGTCTTTTTGAGCATTTATTTTTCTCATTAAGTGACTGGATGATCAGAAACTCCGGCAGTCATTTTTTGATCAGTTATTCAGCACCAGACAGTTGTTATCAGCAGTTTAATCTGAGTACGAAAAAACATTTCACAGCATATTTCAAGTGTATTCCAGTGATAATATCAAATGGCAAGTTTTAGAGGTCTCTCGTGGTTCAGAATGGGTAGAACCAGGCGAATATCCAAGTTTCCCTCCTTTTGGCGCAAAAATTCAAATTTTGAATGTGTAAATCGATTAACCAATTGCAGTGCAATTAGGTTAATCGATTAACCATTGTGAATTTTGCCCAAATGCTACATTTTCAGAGTTGTTTCATTTTTAATCCAATTTTTAATCATCCATTTTAATTCTACACATCAGTAGAAGGATCTAGAGAGTTGATTTTCCATTCAAAAATTCAAATTCTTTCCACTCTATTTCCACATTTCCTTTCCTAAACCACATTTCATCCCAATTTCCACTCACTTAACCTCACTCCAAACCCAAACTTAACTCCTAACCTAGGGGTTATTTAAACCAATTCATTCCAAATTTATTCCAAACCTCTCCACCCTATATCATATTTTCACTCCCAGTTTTCAGAATTCTCTCAATTCTCTCCCAATTTTTCACTCTCAACCTCCATTTTTCAACCACACTCAAAGCTCTCTTTCAAAGATTAACAAGTTCTTCATTGGAACTTGTTAATTCTTGAGCTAAAGCCTCTCATCATCACTACATTTCAGCTTTGCAACTTGGATTTTCGTTTGGATCTAGCTCTGATTTTTCAGAAGTGATTATTGAAAGTGATTTTGGAGTTTTGTAGCTTATTTGCTTGGATCTTCAACTTTTGAGTGCAAGAAGCTTATGGATCTTGGATTTCTCTACTTGAATTTATCCATTTCTGTTCACAACACTTACCAAAGCAAATCTCAGCTTTGTAGGTTGGTTAATTTCAGATCCATACTCATTTTAGCTTAATTGCAACTTATACAATGTAGATCCATGAATTTTGATGTGTTTTGATTCATTTGGTTGATCTTGATTGTGGATGTTGATGATTATTGAATTTAAATGATGTTTGAATGTTGTTTCTGAACTTAATTTTCGTGCATTGTTGGTTATATGATCATTGGAGATGATTGCATAAGTGCTTTTGCTGCTGGAAGTGATTTTTCAAACTGATTTTGTGCTGATTTTATAGTGTTAATCGATTAACCAATTGCAGTGCAATTAGGTTAATCGATTAACCAGTGCAAAATATGCGTATTCAGAGCTATTAATCGATTAACACAATTGCACTGCAATTGGTTAATCGATTAACACTGCTGCAGAGTGTGTTTTTTGTGCATTTTTTAGCATGTTTCAATCCCGTTTCATTTTTAATCTTCATGGATTGATATGATACTCATCTAATGACTGTTTTGATGCTGTTGCACCTCACACCATTGTATGTGCACAATTTTCCGACACGCGACTCTTGGATTTTTATCGTTTATGATCACATTTGCGATGTTGCGTTCCCGATGCGATGAACACATAACACACACTTCTTGAGCATGTTGATTATGACTTGTTTATGATGTTGCTAGAGTTGTTGTTTGAATATGATTGCTTGCACTTAACTTCATGAGATGCATGCTTGTTTTGACTTGAATCCTTTGATGTGCTTAACCTAATCTTGTGAGATGTTTTCTTGTATGATCCAATCAATGCTTGAGGACTTTTGTTTGATTTGAATGACGTGCTTAAGGTTCTGATCCTTTTGATTTTGGATCCATTGTGTGATCATATCTTGTTTCTTGCTTCACTTTATCATGTGTTGTTTGCATAGATGTTTGAAGTGGATGTTTGCATAATTGTGGAGCATGTTTTGAATATGATTCTCATGGCTTCTTCTTGATATTCATGAGTCGATCTTTGAATTGATGTACATGTTCACCTTGCTGCCATTTGCTTTCATGCCTTGATTTCACTTTGTTTGATCACTTGAAGTTATGTTGTGCATGAGTTATTTGTTGTTAATTGTTTGAGTGTTGTTGAGATACATACTTGATGCTCTTGATGACATTTTCTAATGTGTGAATTGATTGACCTTTGGCATGACTTAAGTTCTGACTTGGATTCATTTTCATCTTACCTTATTCATTTCGTCTTTGTGTGAGGTTCAATGATGTTTAGTTGTGCTTCTTATGCAAGTTTGCTTGCATCCTTTCTTGTTTGCTTTTACTTGCTTACTTGAGCTTTCTTGTGTGATCTTTTGAAGCATGATTAATGATGTGAATTGGATATGATGTGTATGATGTGGTTGCTGCCCCATCTTATTTCTCATCTTGTACCTCTCATTCTTCTTCATCTCTTTCACTCTTTCTCTTCCCATGAGTCTCAAGACTTGTTTAAGTCTTGGATTCACTTCCTTAGAGCTACCTAGTCCAACTTAATTTTCGATTAAGCTTGGAGTAGGATTAGCATTAGGCTTCCCTTTGCATGATAACTTAGGTAGAAGTTTCCCTTTCAAACTTAACTATAGGGCCTCCTTTGCATGACAACATTAGGAACAATTAGATTCCCCTTAGTGTTTTCTTTTTTCCTTGAGTCTTCTCTTCTCATCTCATAACACTTCTAAAATACTTAATAAAGGATTAACATGTATTGCGTATGAGCCTTACATATGGGAAGTGAAGTATGGGGGGCCTCCCTTCATTCTTCTAGGGTACTTAGTATACGTCCTGTTGGGGACAATGCGCGGAGTATTCGTTCCTATGTTACAGACTTGGGTTCAATGCAAGTTATGAACTAACTTCAAACCACTTCTGTCTTAAAAAATACAAAAACAAACTCAAACCTTTTTCATCCTTCGGGATTGCTAAGTTCAACTCATTTTCAGAAAAGGGCACGTTACTTCCGTCTCGTCGCAAACAGGCATCGACCCTAACTACCGGACGCGAATCTAACGTCGCTCATAAAAAACACTAACCGACCTCGTTAGGTAAAACTACGACTGCTCTGATTTCCTCTCTCTAGTCTGATTGAGGATACGTAGGCACAAGACGGCGATGTCTTGGCGAGCAACCTCCCCCCTTTAGTTCGTGTCCGAACTACGTTGACTCTGACTTTCCCATTGCACAAGGGAGTACGTAGGCGTAGGACGAGCGATGTCCTATCGAGTCCCTTCTTTTTCTTTTCTCCCCCGTTTCTTCGTTCTTTTCCGTTCCCGTTCCTTTTCCTTTCCAGTAGCAGTGGAGCTCCAGGTGACGACACCCTTTGATCGAGACAACAAGAGTGGATCCCGTTGAGTATGATGGACGTGTGGGGTGCTAACACCTTCCCTTCGCATAACCGACTCCCTTACCTGTTTCTCTTGGTCGCGAGACCACGCTCTTTCCCTTCCCTCAAGTTTATGCAGTGTTTCCTTTTCCTCTCTTGGGATAAATACACATTGCTGGTGACTCTGTTTTCCGCGCCACTTTCGCGTTTGTACCATGGATGCAAATCCTCGGGAGCGACAGCTGGCAACTCTGCTGGGGACAGGTTGACCTCTTGCTGGTCCATCCCCTTTTGTGAGTCAATCCTAGCGCTTGTTTGTTTGTTTTCATTGGGTGTTTATCTGTTGTGCTTTATTTTGTTGTATATTACTGTATTACTGTTTTACTGTATTTACCGCATTTATTGCATTGCATTTCATTATTATGCTGGACTGTGTTGTGTTATGCGGGTTTTCTGTTTGGCAGGTTAGGAGGTTCTGAGAGATAAGCCCACTACCCAGGCTTGAGCATACACATAGGTATTAGCGTGGGCAGGCGTGACGCTCCCGTGGTGTTGACCACGTGTGGGTGATCACGATCCCCACAATCAGACGAGGTTCTATCGGGAGATATCTGCTACTGTATATTGATACAGGCCAATAGTTATTCTCTTGAGGAACTGTCGACTCTGGTGACCATTCCCGAGGACTCAGTAACGACACTCCTCCCGAGAACGATAATGGCAGACCAAAAATGGCAAACCCATTACGACTCTCGACCCGAGGACCCAATGCCGGGAACTTTCTCTAGGATATCCTTTTTGAAAGTGAATCAGTGGATGCGCTCCTCGATTGGCGATAGTATTGGACCCGAGGGATGAATGTACTATTGCTTCTCGACCTCAGTGCCAGAAGCTGAGGATCTTTCATTTTCTAGTACCCACATGTGAGATGGACGGGTGTTTATAGGTTTGCAGGTAACCTTAACTTTCATCCTACCTGGTGTTCTGGTGCTCTTATCAGTGTGAACTTATCAGCCTGGTATTCTGGTTATGTGGATATTCTGGTATTTCGGTATTCTCTTCAGAGCCGACCTTTGAACTTATCCCTTCCGCAGCACAGCAGTACAGAGCTTTGTGGAAGCCTTGATCCCATGTTTGTTGCATTTGCATCATAATTTTTGCATACATGTTCTTGTATTTCTAAGGGATATTAACTTTGAGACTTGCTACTGAGCATTTTCATCTATTTCTTGTGGTTTGTACGAAAAAAGCTTGAATCAAAGCAGAGTGATTCCTTGGAAATATTCGAACATGGCATTTGCATTGCATTTCCATACTCATTTGCATAACAGGTGTTTGAAGCTGGTTATTCTCATCCTGATCTGGTCTTCTTCAGAATTTCAGACTTAACTCTTCAAAGAAGCTGGAAGCGGATCATGGACCAAATTCAAGCAGAGTTGAGGGATGTACGAAGCCAAATGGTCCAGTTTATGGGGAAAATGCAAGCTCTGATTCAAGACCAGAAAGTGCTGAAGGAGGAGGTCAACCAACTGAAGACTCAGATGAGTCTGGTTATGGAGGTTGTGAGAGGTATGGTAAGCAAAGATAATACTCTCATGCCTGAAGTTGCGGCTGGAATTGTCTCTCATCCATGATTTAAGGGATCCATCCCAAAGATTGACCACATTGCCACTGTGACCGCCCCGGCTGTATCTCAACAGCAACAGAATCGTGCTTCACGTCAGCAGCAATTTACGCCTAAGCAGAATAGGCATTTTGAGGCTCCACCAGTGCCATATCCTGAGCTATTATAGCATCTCCTTCAGTTACAGCTGGTACAGAAAAGGAATCTGGCTCCTTTTACTGGTATTCCTCCACCGGGTTATGATGCAAGAGCTCATTGTGATTTCCACTTTGGTGCGCTGGGGCATAATGTGGAAAATTGTAAAGCCTTGCAGCATGCTATCCAGGATTTGATCGATTCAAAGGTAATTGAATTCACACCGGGCGGTGTAAACATACAAGGTGGTCCTACTCTAGCTGTTGAAAAAGAAGGGGATATCCCTGTTGCTTCTCCCAAAGTTGCATCAAGTCAGGGGCATTTCTTACAATCTTTGGTCTTAGAATCCCCACATCCGCAAATTCTGCCTACGCCTCGACCAAGTCTGAAGAGAAAAGCGCCTGAAAAGATTGTGTGCTCGAATCAGTGTCAACAAGAGAATTGCTCTAGAAAGGGACAACAAAGGCAGAAGCAGGCTGAGAGACAGTTTGATGTTCTTCCCATGCTATACGCTCAGTTATTGCCTGATCTACTCAAGTATCAGTTGGTTTAATTAAAGAATCTAACTCCATGTCCAGCTAAGATACCACCAGGTTGGGATGCAAGTGCAAGATGCGAGTTCCATTCAGGGGCACCTGGCCATTTGATTGAAAATTGCAAAGCTCTGCAACACAAGGTGCAAGACTTAATCGACTCAAAAGTCATCACGATCATGCCTGACGGTCTGTACTTGAATTGAAGACTCCTTTATGGAATGAGCATCCAAATTGTAAGAGCATCGTCAGAAACAATAGATCCAGACAGAATAAAGCCTCCTCGACAAGGGCAACCTTCAGTTTCTTTACTGCATTTTCACTTGTAGCTTTCATTTGTTTGTTTAAACACTGTCTGCATGTAAAAACTTGTTTGTGTTTTGAATGATGATTTTAATGCAATGAATGTGTTGTTCTTGAAGTAATTTACTTTTATGCACTCATATCATGTTTATATGCACTGCAATACCAACCTTTCTTGTCTAGAACTCTTGAGGGAGGATGATGAAGTGAAAAACGCAACATCTTCGGTTAGGTGCCTTTGGATAAAACCCTGTTGAGGATGTACAGACATTGTTTCAAATCCCTAAACACTGGAGATATAAGGGAGATAGACCCTCGTTAACCCCTTTGAGCCTTGAAGTAGGAGTTTCTTTCTAGAAATGAAAAAACCCTCAATCTTAATCTGGGGCAGGGTAGGCGTCAGTTAGTTTGACCGAGCGTTCAAATTGCAAAAGGAGTGTGCATCTGAGGATCCATTACCTTTCTTTCCTCATATATCAGGAGGTCAAAAGATGTGAAACCACAATGGTTATCCATCAACAATCAAGGAGTGAGGCAGTCACAACCCTTTCAAACAAGTCAGACAAGCGGTGTCACACGATTTGTTCCAAAAAAAAAGGGATGGGAATCAAAAGAAAAAAAGAAAAAGGAGAAAGCCCGCTAAGTCGAAACTCAAAAACAAGCAACTTAGGCAAAAGTTAAGGCATCCCGCTGGACTTCAAAAATCGAAAAACTCAAAAGAGTCAGTCCAGGCAAAATCAGGGAAATAAAAAAAACGAAAAGGATTACAAAAGAAAATCCTCGAGCAAGAACAAGTCGTGTGACTACAGACACAAAAGACAAGAGGGGTGATTGTTGCTCCAAAACCTCATCAGGTCTCGAACCATCAATTGCATGGGTTATTTAAGGATCATAAAACCTTTTGAGAGATGAGCGCTTGCGCCAAATTAGCTGAACGTAGGACTAGATAACATCACGAAGAGTGGGTGGACACCAATAAACTTTGAGCCTTAAATCCTTTTTTCTCAAAACCGTGAACCGGGCCACGTTACAACCCTTAAAAGTCCTAATTGAAGCAGGGTTTATTCCGAAAATGCACTTTAGCGAGATAGCGTTCCTGACTTCTATGAGTTGTGCTAATAAGATTTTTGTTGGTATTGCACGTGCGTATTGTTTTCCATTCAAAAATCAATGTCGCGTCCCCGCTAGTGATTCATTCACAAAGCTTGGCGACACATTTCCAATAAAACTTCAGGTTAACACGAGTGTTGCACTAGAATTGTCGTTCTCATAATAAACATTTTCTGCTTGCATGTGTTTGACATCAAAGAAGCTTACATGATAAACGTCAGTTGAGAAGCTCGATCACGCCGAGTTGAGATGGTGAAAACTCCGAAGGACAGTCACGTCAAGGGGTAGGTGGCCAAGAGGTTGTGCGCAACCTGCGGGTTCTCGATAAATGATGATAAGAAGTAGCCAAAATGGGGAAATTATGTCGAGATTCAATAAATCTCTTCACAAGCGCTTAATATGGGGCAATCAGGTCGATTTGACAAATCTCTGTAAGATCAATCAGGGGCAAAGTATTTCAGGTCGTTACAAATCCTTTCGAGGTAATTTACTTCATGGATTATGAAGTCTGGGGCAGTTGCGTCGAGATCTGATAAATCTCTCCAAGAGTTTGAAGACCCTGGAGCAGTGTGAATGCCCGGTCTTCTATAAAATCCTCTTGAGATGATTTCTTCCTTTAGACCTGGTGGTCTGGGGCAAATGGAGAGTTCAAAAGGCCGTTTATGAACATAGAGACGGTTCAGTTTACCATGTGGCTGCAGGGTAACAAATTTGTTTTCCCCAGTAGAGTTTCTCTCCCCAACACTGAAAGTTCATCATCCTCAGTAGAACTTATTCTCCCCAGCAAGAGTACAGAGGATTGTGTTCCCTAGCCGAAGTCAGGGTTGGTTTATTATTCCTCAGCAAGCAGTCAGAAGTCTATTGCTTCGAGGTGAATGTGGTTGTATCTCTAGCAGGATGTGTGTTGGGTGTCTTTGAAAAGACTTTATTTTCCCCACAGAGTCTGGTACTCACTTTCTTCAGGAGGTCAGGAAGTGTAGTTTCGTCAGCAACGGCATGCTCTAATCCCCACCAGGGTAGCAGGGTTTCTCCCCAGTAGAGCTACTCCCCTCAACATTGAAACTTCATGCTCCTCAGCAGGTTGTTGTTTTCGTAGCCAGAGTGTCGAGGATTATCTTCCTCAGCAGAGTACAAAAGATTAATTCCCCAGCTAGAGTTGTGGTTGTTTTATTACTCTCTCAGCAAGTAGTCAGAAGTTGATGTTGTTGCATCCCCAGCAAGAGGCTTATAGAATATCTTCTTTGGGTAAAGATGTTATTTTCCCCACAGGGTCTGAGCACTCAGCTAGTCAAGAAATGTTTTTCTCACCAGCAACGGCATGAGTTAATCCCCTCAGATGAGTAAGCTTGATGTTATCCTCTAGCAGGATGGATGTCAGCATCTACCGTTCCTCAAGCAGGTTTGCTGGTCATGGCCGGTACTCCCCAGCAGGGTAAAAGTACTGATATTCCCCAGCAGGGTACAAGCAAGAGCATCTCCCAGCAGTAGGTTGAGTTCGGTAATTTCCCCAAGCAGGTTCAAAATCATTGACTTGTTTCCCCCAGCAGAGTTTGGTGGTGATCTTCACGGTGGTTTATTCAACAGCAGTTGAAATCCCCAGCAGGTGCTAAGTCCAATTATTATTGGCATTCTTTCAGATCCAGGAAAAAGTCATTGGTAATCCCCGACGGAGAGAATTTCTCTTCGGGTTCCATCTTCAATATCCGTTTTCTATCCCTCTCCAATAGAGTGGAATTTCTCTCGGAGTTTTTTTCATCACTAGCAGAGTTCGTGATCAAGAAGTCATTCAGTGAAGTCTTCCTCAGCAGGATCTCTTATTTCAGAGGACAATTTAGTTTGTCATCCCCGGTTGAGTTTCCTTTGTCTTTAGCATTTATTTTGCTGAGACGTTTCTTTTGCATTGCATAAGCATTCTTGCATGGCATCCTCCCAAACGCGTAGCATTTCCATTTCGTATGGAGCATTACGCCATAGAAAAATTCAAACATATGCATCAAAAGCATAAGTCAGGTTTGATATCTTCCACCAGCTTCTTTCCCCAACAGAAAGTAACACAATTTAGAATATGTTGTTCAACATCACCCTCCAACCAGTGGATTTATCCTTGTTGTTATAATCCCCTACAGAGTTGTCTGTGTAGATTTCTCTTCCCCCAGCGGAGTCATCTCCTTTTCAGGTCGTAAGTCCGTTGATTTTACTTCCTGTACTTTTTCGGTTGTTTTCCCAACTTTTGGTTGGTACACTTTTCTATCCCAACTTTTAGTTGGTATCCTTTGTTGAGTTCGCCTTTGGTCGGCGTTCTCGTTTATCCTAACTTTTGGTTAGTATCTTCTATCCCAACTTTTGGTTGGCACCCTCCGTTTATCCCAACTTTTGGTTGGTCTTCCCTTCTTTTATTCCAACTTTTGGTTAGTATTCCTTGTTATTCCAACTTTTGGTTGGTACCCTTTCCTATTCTAACTTTTGGTTGGTATCTTTCCTTTATCCCAACTTTTGGTTGGTCCTCTCTTCGTTATTCCAAATTTTGGTTGGTATCCTTTCTTTATCCCAACTTTTGGTCGGTCTTGCTTATTGTGAGTGCGTCTTTGGTCGGCGTCCTCGTTATCCCAACTTTTGGTTGGTATCCTTAGAATTCCAACTTTTGGTTGGTATGCTTTATCCCAACTTTTGGTTGGTATCCGTTGCTTTATCCCAACTTTTGGTTGGTCTCCTTTGTTGTGTTCGCCTTTGGTCGGCATTCTCGTCCATCCTAACTTTTGGTTAGTATCTTCTATCCCAACTTTTGGTTGGTACACCCTTTGCTTTATCCCAACTCTTGGTTGGTTTTCTTTGCTTTATCCCAACTTTTGGTTGGTACCCCTTTCTATTCCAACTTTTGGTTTGTATCCTTCCTTTATCCCAACTTTTGGTTGGTTTGCTTTATCCCAACTTTTGGTTGGTATGCTTTATCCCAACTTTTGGTTGGTATCCTTCTTCTATCCCAACTATTGGTTGGTATCCTTGGTTGAGTTCGCCTTTGGTCGGCGTTTTCGTTTATCCTAACTTTTGGTTAGTATCTTCTATCCCAACTTTTGGTTGGTACACCCTTTGCTTTATCCCAACTCTTGGTTGGTTTTCTTTGCTTTATCCCAACTTTTGGTTGGTACTTTCGTTTGTTATTCCAACTTTTGGTTGGTATCCTCTTTGTTATCCCAACTTTTGGTTGGTCTCCGTTTGTTATCCCAACTTTTGGTTGGTATTCTCTTTGTTATCCCAACTTTTGGTTGGTCTCCGTTTGTTATCCCAACTTTCATATTCCCCACAGGTTGCAAATTTCCAGGTTATTTTGGTATTCAATCTCCGTGTATCCCGATTGTCTGAAAGTCGTTGCTTCCATACCCTCGGATCCAAGAAGTTTGAATAGGGGCAGCTGTAACACCTCAAAATTTTCCCTAGTGTTGCTAACCTTTTTGGCTTATGCTTTATTTCATTTGCATCGTCATTTTTGCATTTGCATTTTTCTTTTGGGCATGGGATCAAGGTTTTCTTTCAGCAGCTCACGGCGTCATCAGTTCCAGTATGATTTTAATGGTGTTCAGAGCCAAGCAGATAGCTTTCCAAGTCTTTTTGAGCATTTATTTTGCTCATTAAGTGACTGGATGATCAGAAACTCCGGCAGTCATTTTTTGATCAGTTATTCAGCACCAGACAGTTGTTATCAGCAATTTAATCTGAGTGCGAAAAAACATTTCACAGCATATTTCAAGTGTATTCCAGTGATAATATCAAATGGCAAGTTTCAGAGGTCTCTCGTGGTTCAGAATGGGTAGAACCAGGCGAATATCCAAGTTTCCCTCATTTTGGCGCAAAAATTCAAATTTTGAATGTGTTAATCGATTAACTAATTGCAGTGCAACTAGGTTAATCGATTAACCATTGTGAATTTTGCCCAAATGCTGCATTTTCAGAGCTGTTTCATTTTTAATCCAATTTTTAATCATCCATTTTAATCCTACACATCATTAGAAGGATCTAGAGAGTTGATTTTCCATTCAAAAATTCAAATTCTTTCCACTCCATTTCCACATTTCCTTTCCTAATCCACATTTCATCCCAATTTCCACTCACTTAACCTCACTCCAAACCCAAACTTAACTCCTAACCTGGGGGTTATTTAAACCAATTCATTCCAAACCTCTCCACCCTAGATCATATTTTCACTCCCAATTTTCAGAATTCTCTCAATTCTCTCCCACTTTTTCACTCTCAACCTCCATTTTTCAACCACACTCAAAGCTCTCTTTCAAAGATTAACAAGTTCTTCATTGGAACTTGTTAATTCTTGAGCTAAAGCCTCTCATCATCACTACATTTCAGCTTTGCAACTTGGATTTTCATTTGGATCTAGCTCTGATTTTTCAGAAGTGATTATTGAAAGTGATTTTGGAGTTTTGTAACTTATTTGCTTGGATCTTCAACTTTTGAGTGCAAGAAGCTTGTGGATCTTGGATTTCTCTACTTGAATTCATCCATTTCTGTTCACAACACTTACCAAAGCAAATCTCAGCTTTGTAGGTTGGTTAATTTCAGATCCATGCTCATTTTAGCTTAATTGCAACTTATACAATGTAGATCCATGAATTTTGATGTGTTTTGATTCATTTGGTTGATCTTGATTGTGGATGTTGATGATTATTGAATTTAAATGATGTTTGAATGTTGTTTCTGAACTTAATTTTCGTGCATTGTAGGTTATATGATCATTGGAGATGATTGCATAAGTGCTTTTGCTGCTGGAAGTGATTTTTCAAACTGATTTTGTGCTGATTTTACAGTGTTAATCAATTAACCAATTGCAGTGCAATTAGGTTAATCGATTAACCAGTGCAAAATGTGCGTATTCAGAGCTGTTAATCGATTAACACAATTGCACTGCAATTGGTTAATCGATTAACACTGCTGCAAAGTGTGTTTTTTGTGCATTTTTTAGCATGTTTCGATCCCGTTTCATTTTTAATCTTCATGGATTGATATGATACTCATCTAATGACTGTTTTGATGCTGTTGCACCTCACACCATTGTATGTGCATAATTTTCCGACACGCGACTCTTGGATTTTTATCATTTATGATCACGTTTGCGATGTTGCATTCCCGATGCGATGAACACATAACACACACTTCTTGAGCATGTTGATTGTGACTTGTTGATGATGTTGTTGGAGTTGTTGTTTGAATATGATTACTTGCATTTAACTTCATGAGATGCATGCTTGTTTTGACTTGAATCCTTTGGTGTGCTTAACCTAATCTTGTGAGATGTTTTCTTGTATGATCCAATCAATGCTTGAGGACTTTTGTTTGATTTGAATGACGTGTTTAAGGTTCTGATCCTTTTGATTTTGGATCCATTGTGTGATCATATCTTGTTTCTTGCTTCACTTTATCATGTGTTGTTTGCATAGATGTTTGAAGTGGATGTTTGCATAATTGTGGAGCATGTTTTGAATGTGATTCTTGTGGCTTCTTCTTGATATTCATGAGTCGATCTTTGAATTGATGTATATGTTCACCTTGCTGCCATTTGCTTTCATGCCTTGATTTCACTTTGTTTGATCACTTGAAGTTATGTTGTGCATGAGTTATTTGTTGCTAATTGTTTTAGTGTTGTTGAGATACATACTTAATGCTCTTGATGACATTTTCTAATGTGTGAATTGATTGACCTTTGACATGACTTAAGTTCTGACTTGGATTCATTTTCATCTTACCTTATTCATTTTGTCTTTGTGTGAGGTTCAATGATGTTTAGTTGTGCTTCTTATGCAAGTTTGCTTGCATCCTTTCTTGTTTTCTTTTTCTTGCTTACTTGAGCTTTCTTGTGTGATCTTTTGAAGCATGATTAATGATGTGAATTGGATATGGTGTGTATGATGTGCTTGCTGCCCCATCTTATTTCTCATCTTGTACCTCTCATTCTTCTTCATCTCTTTCACTCTTTCTCTTCCCATGAGTCTCAAGACTTGTTTAAGTCTGGGATTCACTCCCTTAGAGCTACCTAGTCCAACTTAATTTTCGATTAAGCTTGGAGTAGGATTAGCATTAGGCTTCCCTTTGCATGATAACTTAGGTAGAAGTTTCCCTTTAAAACTTAACTATAGGGCCACCTTTGCATGACAACATTAGGAACAATTAGATTCCCCTTAGTGTTTTCTTTTTTCCTTGAGTCTTCTCTTCTCATCTCATAACACTTCTAAAATACTTAATAAAGGATTAACATGTATTGCGCATGAGCCTTACATATGGGAAGTGAAGTATGGGGGGTCTCCCTTCATTCTTCTAGGGTACTTAGTGTACGTTCTGTTGGGGACGATGCGCGAAGTATTCGTTCCTATGTTACAGACTTGGGTGCAATGCAAGTTATGAACTAACTTCAAACCACTTTTGTCTTAAAAAATACAAAAACAAACTCAAACCTTTTTCATCCTTCGGGATTGCTAAGTTCAACCCATTTTCAGAAAAGACACGTTACTTCCGTCTCATCGCAAACAGGCATCGACCCTAACTGCCGGACGCGAATCTAACGTCGCTCATAAAAAACACTAACCGACCTCGTTAGGTCGAACTACGACTGCTCTGATTTCCTCTCTCTAGTCCGATTGAGGATACGTAGGCACAAGACGGCGATGTCTTGGCGAGAAACCTCCCCCCTTTAGTTCGTGTCCGAACTACGTTGACTCTGACTTTCCCATTGCACGAGGGAGTACGTAGGCGTAGGACGAGCGATGTCCTATCGAGTCCCTTCTTTTTCTTTTCTCCCCCGTTTCTTCGTTCTTTTCCGTTCCCGTTCCTTTTCCTTTCCAGTAGCAGTGGAGCTCCAGGTGACGACACCCTTTGATCGAGACAACAAGCGCGGATCCCGTCGAGTACGATGGACGTGTGGGGTGCTAACACCTTCCTTTCGCGTAACCAACTCCCTTACCCGTTTCTCTTGGTCGCGAGACCACGCTCTTTCCCTTCCCTCAGGTTTACACAGTGTTTCCTTTCCCTCTCTTGGGATAAATACACATTGCTGGCGACTCTGTTTTCCGCGCCACTTTCATGTTTGTACCATGGATGCAAATCCTCGGGAGCGACACTAATCCACTCTCATAAATTATATATAAAAATACCATTTTTTTTAAATAGTTAGATTAAAATTTTCCACCTAAAGGTACAAGACAATGAAGATGTTCAAAGCATGTTTGAAAGACATGAACATTTTGTGTTCGAATATATTGAGTTGTATATTTTACTCAATCAATCTCAACAATCCCAATTTTTGTATGAATCCTAAGTATTAGATCAATCCCAGATATTTGATCAATCTCAATTGTTATAATAAGATGAACTTGTTGTCTTTTGATGATGAGGAAGAAGAAAGTGAGACACAAGTTGATTATATGGTGAATTTATTTGCGAATAGCCAGTACACTACATATAATCCGGATGAACATGTAGATAAAGAAGCATTAACTTTAAGTTATGTTTATTGTCCTCCTTAATGCATGACCAACTTGAATTTGAATGCAGATGAGTCATCCTCGCATATATTATACAATCCTTCTCAACAATTGGAGGGTGTGTTAAAAGTGGGAAACCAATACCTCACAAAAGCATAATGCATGCAAGCTATAAAAAAGTTTCACATGGAAAATTTTGTTGATTATATTGTTGATCACACAGATGCAGGGTGATATGTGATACTTTTTCGTAACGAGCTTTGCATGTTTCGGCTAGCAGTATCCTACTGGAAGAGAAGTGATTGTTTGGAGATAAGTTATATGGATCCACATCACATCTACATTACCACCATTCTACAACAATATCATGGTAAACTAAACTCTCAATTATTATGCTAAGATATTTTGCATCTCGTAGGCATGGACCCGTCTGTAAATGGGAGAACAATAATCTCTTATATCATTACACGATTCAACTACACTCCATCATATAGAAAAGCATGGAATATTGCAAGGACTGAGGCAGTTAAACATGTATATGGAAATTGGGAAAAATCTTACAATGAACATCCACAATATTTGATAGCACTTTAGAAATATGTTCCTAAAATGGTTGTAAATGTGAAGACACTGCCAGCATATATGCATGACGGAACTTGTGTTAATGGGAGTAGAATATTCGCCTCTTCTGGAAATTTCAATCGTGCATCAAAGGTTTTGCATTCTGCAAACCCATTATTTAAATTGATGGAACATGGTTGTATGGGAAATACAAGGGAACATTACTAATGGCAGTTGCACAAGACGAAAACAATAATATATTTCCAAATTCCTTTGCTCTAGTTGAAGGTGAGGCTGGTGGAGGTTGGAGTTTCTTTATAAGGAATCTCAGAACATGCATCGCTCTGTAATCCAACATATGTTTGATTTCAGATAGACATGTATATATTGAGAGCGCGTACAATAATCCTGCTAATGGTTGGCAAAATCCTCCTTTTGCGCATGTCTGCTGCATCATACACATTACACAAAACTTCATGCGGGAAATCAAAGACATAAATATTCGAGAAAAAGTTGTGAACAAGGGGTATGTTTGAAACCAACCATCATTCATGCATTATCGCAAGGAAATAATATTGTCAAATGCCATATTAAGGTGGGTGGATAACATTCCAATGGAGAAGTGGATAAGGGCATTCGATAAAGGACGTCGATGGGGCCACATGAGAACAAACATTGTGGAATCCATGAACGACGTCTTTAAGGTCACTAGAAACCTACCCATAATTGCGCTAGCGAGAGCAACCTATTATAGGTTGGGATCATTGTTCGCTGCCAGAGGTAAACAAAAATGGATCGTGGTGTTAAAATTAGGGTAATTATTCAATGAAACTACAGGAAATATATGAACGAGAAAACTAGTAAAGCTACCTCACATCACGTCAGATAATTTGACTGTCATGATTACAAATTGATGGTTGAGGAGACAAAGGACCACAATGAGGAGCAGCCAATAGGATACTACCGGGTGGAAATAAATAAATATTGGTGTGACTGCGAAAAGTTTCAAACCTTCAGTATGCCTCATTCCCATGTCATTGCGGCATATTCCAATGTTCGTCAAGACCCATTCTTGCAACTATCATACGTTATGAGGTCGTAAACGTACTTAGTATTTACAATAATAGATTCCCAATGGTAGCTAGCGATGAATATTGGCCTCCATATCAAGGGAACATAACTTACCACAACAAAAATATGAGAAGAAACAAAAAAAGGTCACCCCAGCAGCACACGAATTAGAACCGAAATGGATATAAATGGGAAAATGGAAAGATTGTGTGGAATATGTTCTAATGTTGGTACAAGTTCTATATGAGATTTAATTATGCTGTTAAATTTTTTGTAACCTTCGAATCTAATATGCATAACAACTTTTTGTTATAAGAAAATAAACACCAACGCGTCTAAAACAACAACATAAATAATAAAAAACAATTAACACTGCAAAATAACTAAGAGATTACAACAATCAAAGCAATATTATTTGGTGCTGACATCTTATACCTAACGTTATTGTCATTTTTAACTCGCACCCACATATGTTGCATAGCATTATTGTCATCCGCAATTGAGATGTACGAAACAAGCCTCTTAATACTTATAATTCTTTCACCGTCATTAATCTTTCCATCTAACCAACTGTTTAAATTCCTTTCCACTTGCTAGAAACTTAGGATGTTCCAAAAATGCATGTTCATCAGAGGCTTGATACTCGAATAAATAACATGCCCATTTATTTTTATATACATGATCGAACAAATAAAGAAAAAACTAAAAAGGACAAGAGAAGAGATGTTACTAAAATAGTAGAATGAACATCTCAATTTATACAAAAAAATTCTAGTAAAAAATAATTAAACATTACATAGTCATATTATATAATATATAATAAAATTAAATAAATAATTCAATAAGAGGGACTGACATTCTATTGGTGCCCCTTTCTAAACTAAAAAAGGAGACTTTATTTCTATTGGCGCACCTTTTTAATCTCAAATAGAAAGCTTTATTTCTATTGGCGCCTCTTTTAAACCTTATATGTAGGCGCCAATACATTTTAAGCCCCGTATATATTTTATATGCAAGCACCAATACATTTTAAGCCCCATACATATTTTAACTCATATATGCAGGTGTCAATACGAGTTTGATTTTTTTTGTTCCGTCGTGGAACCAGAAATGGTGATGATTGCGGAAACTACGGCGGAGAGAAGCTTCAGATGCACTACGTTGATGTGACACTGTGGCTCGAAGGTTGCGATTATGTTGCTTCTTGAACCAGAGGTATCAATATTGATGTGATGTTGTAATTGGTGTTACTATATCGGATACGGTGGACCTAAGGGGGGTACCTGCATGATTAACACTCTAACACCTAAGTCAGTTTAGGGTTCAAGATAATGGTAGTGAAAGTGGAGATTAGAGATTGTATACCTGAGAACCCTTTATGGAGGTATTTATACCTTGGGCCTGACAGAGTAAGCCGGATAATGGGCCTTGTGTTATTAGGTCCTTAGGCAGAGCAGAGCAGTGGTCCCGTGTCTTTGGCCGACACAGAATAGTTTCCCCCAAGACTTGTCGGACATGTTTGATGTCAGGGGAGTCTTTCAACAATAGTGGTCAGTCTCAAAGGATGTTCATCTAGGCGTCGGCTGGCATGCACCACTTTTTTTAATCAAAGTGTGATGCGGATGTGAGCATTAAATGCAAACTCATTATTAAAACATTTCACTATTTTTCTTTGGCGCGTGAGATGAAAAGGCGTGGGGTGACGTGACATAAATTTCCATGTAATCTAGTACACTTGAGTATTGTTGTCTTCCCTAAATGAAATCTGACTATCTATTTGCCCTTATTCCTGCTTTCGATCTGATCCGTTAGATTGTCTTCACATATATAAAGATGGAGAGAGACTGTAGAGAAACTTTTATCCATCTAGTAGCCTGAGTTTCCCCTATCTTTTTGAGTTTTTATCTCTTATTTGAGAGCATTTGCTTTCCAGAGTAACTGTCGTAGCACGTTCATAATTTTAAAGCATTAAAGCTTCAACTTTTCAACTCTCTACCTTGTTTAAGCACTTTCACCCTCATATTTAAAGGTACATTCTCTTGTCCTCAGCTTTTATTCAAGTTTTTATCACATTTTTATTATGATGAGTGGTAACCCTATTGTCGTTGAGAATGACTCAAAGGATAAGCCTTTTTGGTTTCCCGTCAAGGACTATTCCATCCTCCTTGTTGATTTCCATTAACTTGACTATCCTACTATTCTTTTTTGATCCGGGAGGCCTCTAGAAATTAAAGCATTTTATTGTTGTTTCCTTTTCGATATTCCTTCTCCTCGTTTCTACTGTCTTTCTTCCCTTTGGACCCGCTTACGACATCAATAGTTTTCTTGGGGGAGCCTTTTCAGGGCGAGAGGACCATATCTTCTTTGGAGATTCATCCCATCCCTTGGGATATTTCTTTTGGTCTAAATCGTACCTCTTGCCTCTTTCTCAGGTATACCCGGCAAGTCATCATTTTTTAATCATCTCTTTAATTGCATCCTTTAGGTGGATGCATGTTAGGTGCGGATTTGACCTAAAAATGAACTATCTTTCCTTGCACTTTTTCCACTCTTTTGTCATGTTTTCCTTGGTTTTGTTAATGATTGATGTTGTTCTTCTAACAATGAGAAAATACCTTTGGTGCTTGTAATGTGTGTGTTATTATGCAGGAAAAGACACTAATTCATCAAAGTTGTAACACACAAGAATTGATGCAAGTTGTCAAAGAACAGGGGAAAACTTCAAGAAATTCGCTTTACGAATTAGCTAGCGAAGGTTCGCTTTGCGAAGGCTAGCGAGGTCCCGGTGAATGGTCCTAGATTTTGGCAGGGGCAAAAGGCACTAAAGTTCGCTTTGCGAATGGGAAAGCGAGTGTTCGCTTTGCGAGTGATCCTTCGCATTGCGAACTCACGAGAATTTCTGGGGCTGTTTAACTATTTAGAGGCACCTGAAGTGCCATTTTTCTTCATTCGCTGTGCGAATAAATGGTTCGCTTTGCAAACTGTGAAATTCCTGAATGTGTATAAATAAAATTTTCACACTTTTTAGATTATTTATTAGATTTCAACAAGTTAGATATTAGTAGAAAGACATTTTTCAGCATAAAAACTCAAATCTCAAGGGGGAGAAGGTAAGAGCTTCAATCTCTTGTTGGATTTTGATGTAATCTTTTGATACCTTATGTATTTCATCTAATGTATGTTTATGAATATGTTTTTATTCTCTATTGTTGTTGTCATTGATTGATTATTTGTGGTCTTGACAAAACCTTTACAAATCCTTGATCTTAGATTTTCATCTATTAATGAGTAAAACTTTTGACATGGTTTTGTGAGTTGATATTCATTGTATTTTTTGTTGTATTGTGTTGATTAAGTAGCATGGCTAGCATGAGTAGGATCGATACGGTATTGCGAGGATGCGTGATAATAGTGATGAAGAACGATATTCACATTCATTTGGCAAGTTAGTTAAATACATGTAAAAAGGGTTAAACGTATGTACGTATTCTGATCATTGGCATTTTATATGAAGCGGTCATTTATCTTATTTGGGTGTCATCTTTGTTTATCTGTTTATCTTTGATTTAAACCGCTATAGACATATACTCTTCAGATCTGGATCTAAGATGATTATTTGTTTTGTTCTGAACTCTAGAAATAGATATAGGCTCAACACTTGCGTGAGTATCAACTCTTAATGCTCTGTGTTGGTTTTTGTTGCGTGAGACATCACCAATGAGGCAATACGATCGATCTCTTGACGTTGCGTTAGACATAACCTCTGTCGTGGGTGATACGTGAGGATATTAGGCGAATGATTGATTTATGTATAATATGATTAGAAGAATGCATGTGTTATCAATTGATGAGATCCAATTCCAACAAGGCTCCGTTTATAATTCAGTCTTTATTTTATATTTTCCGTCTTTACATTTTCTGCATTTTACTTTGGTTCCTTCGTAAAACCAAAACTATTGAACCATGAACTTAGAAACATAGAAACCGTCGAATGGCATTCTTTCCCTTGCACTGAACCCTGTGGATACGACAAAACTGGGTTACTTATATATTTTTGCTTGCTGCTATTCTAGCTTCAATAAAATGGCGTCATTGTCGGGGATCGGTGTTTAGATATTGAATCGCATCGCGATAGTTTCTATATTTTTGAGCTTTGTACATTTGTTTATATTATATGTATTTATTTTCTTTTATGTTTTCTCTAGTGTGTTCAGGAATGATGATAACTCCTTCTAGATTGGTTGCTATTTGTATAAAAGTATTCAATGAAGCTTCGACCGAGTCTGGATGGTGAGATTTGAATATTTGCAAGGTAAATTGTACTGCTTTATAGAATGTTAGAATGATTTAAGAATTTTGTTCTTTGTGCAAATGTGTATTCTTGTTTCATTTTGCAACTTGTTTGAATGCTTGTTTCACTTAGGTCCAAAAGCCACAAATTGTGAGAAACCTCTATTGTTTACTATATGCTAGGATGACTGATAACTTTGTTTAATACGTTTGATTCATGCTTTATCCTTTGATTATTGTGATTTTGTGGAAGTATTAGAAATGATCAAGGCATTTGTTTATATTGAGCACAACCGTATCCAAAAGTATCTTACCCGTGAGTAGTGAGAATTCGTTAGCCCTTTGAGCCTAAACAGTTTTATCTCATTTTAGTGATGAACTTTGTGTTGTACATAATTTGAAATTGTAGTTCATCATTGAATTTTGTGAGGTTCTAAAAATTTCTTCTTGAACCTTTGAACTTTGTTTTAATTTGATTTCCTTGCCTTTTAAGGCAATGAGCATTCACTTGAGGTTTGGTTGAATTCAAGTTGGGAAGAATGAAAAAGAAGAATGGTAGGTTGCTAAAACTTTTCAAAAAGTTTAAACAAGCATGAAAAGAAAAAGTGTGAATATGAATGTGAAAAACAAAAGAAAAAGAATGCTTGTTTGAATGAGAAAAATAGAGAATGAAATAATTATGCATAAGGAAGTTTGAGAAGGTTTGTGGTAAAGGAAGAAATTGGTGATTGAAGTTGTGATGTGTAAATACGATGTATAGTGAATATTTCTTTTTGCATCGGCAATTTCGATTCAATGGCCTTTAGAAATGTCCCTTTGTTGTGAACCCGACCAAGCTACAGCCTTTGAAGCCCTTAGTGATCTTTTTGCTTCCATATTTTCATTTTTGATTGTTAGATGTTATATGAATTGGATTGCTGTTAGCATTGTTTGTCAGGTGAGTGAAATTTCCCCGCGGTTGCAAACGCGTCAATTTCTTCATTCTTATTCTGAAGAGGAGTGTTAGAGTGATTCAAGTATGAAAATTCAGTTGTTCTTTGAACCATTTATGATATTTGTTTAAGAACTTAATTCTTTGTCATTGTTCGATTCTATTGAGTGGTGAATGTTGCTTGTGCGCATTTTCATGTTTGACTTTGGTTGAGTCTTATGCTTGAGCAAATCCTCTTGTTTTAATGAGGGGCATACTTTGCTTGAGGACAAGCAAAAATCTAGTTGGGGAGAGTTGTTAGGTGCAGATTTGACCTAAAAATAAACTATCTTTCCTTGCACTTTTTCCACTCTTTTCTCATGTTTTCATTGGTTTTGTTAATGATTGATGTTGTTCTTCTAACAATGAGAAAATACCTTTGGTGCTTGTAATGTGTGTGTTATTGTGCAGGAAAAGGCACTAATTGATCAAAGTTGTAAGACACAAGAATTGATGCAAGCTGTCAAAGAACAGGGGAAAACTTCAAGAAATTCGCTTTGCGAATTAGCTAGTGAAGGTTCGCTTTGCGAAGGCTAGCGAGGTCCCGGCGAATGGTCCCAGATTTTGGCAGGGGCAAAAGGCACTAAAGTTCGCTTTGCGAACGGGGAAAGCGAGTGTTCGCTTTGTGAGTGATCCTTCACATTGCGAACTCACAAGAATTTCTGGGGTGGTTTAACTATTCAGAGGCACCTGAAGTGCTATTTTTCTTCATTCGCTGTGCGAATAAATGGTTCGCTTTGCGAACTGTGAAATTCCTGAATGTACATAAATAGAATTTTCACACTTTTTAGATTATTTATTAGATTTCAACAAGTTAGATATTAGTAGAAAGACATTTTTCAGCATAGAAACTCAAATCCCAAGGGGGAGAAGGTAAGAGCTTCAATCTCTTGTTGGATTTGGATGTAATCTTTTGATACCTTATGTATTTCATCTAATGTATGTTTGTGAATATGGTTTGATTCTCTATTATTGTTGTCTTTGATTGATTATTTGTGGACTTGACAAAACCTTTACAAATCCTTGATCTTAGATTTTCATCTATCAATGAGTAAAACTTTTGACATGGTTTTCTGAGTTGATATTAATTGTATCTTTTGTTGTATTGTATTGATTAAGTAGCATGGCTAGCATGAGTAGGATCGATACGGTATTGCGAGGATGCATGATAATAGTGATGAAGAATGATATTCACATTCATTTGGCAAATTAGTTGAATACATGTAAAAAGGGTTAAACGTATGTACGTATTCTGATCATTGGCATTTTATATGAAGCAGTCATTTGTCTGATTTGGGTGTCATCATTGTTTACCTGTTTATCTTTGATTTGAACCGCTATAGATATATACTCTTCAGATCTGGATCTAAGATGATTATCTATTTTGTTCTGAACTCTAGAAATAGATATAGGCTTAACACTTGTGTGAGTATCAGCTCTTAATGCTCTGTGTTGGTTTTTGTTGCGTGAGATATCACCAATGAGGCAATACGGTCGATCTCTCGACGTTGCGTTAGACATAACCTCTATCGTGGGTGATACGTAAGGATATTAGGCGAATGATTAATTTATGTATAATATGATTAGAAGAATGCATGTGTTATCAATTGATGAGATCTATATCCAACAAGGCTCCATTTATAATTCAGTCTTTATTTTATATTTTTCGTCTTTACATTTTCTGCATTTTACTTTGGTACCTTGTTAAAACCAAAACTTTTGAACCATGAGCTTAGAAACATAGAAACCGTCGAATGACATTCTTTCCCTCGCACTGATCCATGTGGAAACGAAAAAATTGGGTTACTTATATATTTTTGCTTGCTGTTATTCTAGCTTTAACAATGCATTCATTGGTGTCACGGTTATGACTTTTGTGGAAACGACAATACTTTGAATTATTTATTTTGGCTGACTCTCTAACTGGATAGAGTTTCTTGCTCCCATCTTCTTTTAAATCATTATTTATGCATTCTCGCCATATTTTTTCCCTTAGTGTGTTTAAAGGGGTGTATGCAGAAAATATTCCTCGGAGCTCTCATTCTCTGTTGTATTTGTGATAGTTAGTGTCTTTTTTATATTGCCCGACAATACCCAATATTTCTTGCTCCTTGAATTTTTTTCAACTAAGAGTTCTTCTTTGTAGTTGATATTGGGTTAAGCCCTATTCTATAAATCACTTAAAATGGATGCTCCTTCTAGTCCTAATTTTTCTCGAAACATGCAGTTTTATCTCAGTCCCTTTTTGAAGATCGAACATTTTAATCCATTATTTGCACTGAAGGTGTGAAAAGTACACAAGAAGGGGAGGTTGAATTGTGTTTCGCGTTTTCTTATTATTTAGCTTCTGATCAGAGTATCAGAATCAGAACTAATGTTCATATTCTGAGTTAACTCATTTGGCAGCGGATACAACTGAAGTAAATAAAATAACAACAGAAGACAAAAAAGATTTATACTGGTTCCTCCCCTAACTGAGACTAGTCTAGTCCCCTTGCATCGCAAGAGATTTTCATTATAACCACTTCATGATTACAATCACTTATGCTTCTGCATAAGACTTTTACAACTGCTCAGACCAACTGTCTGAGACTTCCCTTGCTTAGAGCGCATGTCTAAGACTTACCCTTTGCTCACATCATCTAACTGAGCCACCTGCTTATCTGTCTCCTGGTTGAGACTTTCATTTTCTTAGAGCACATGTCTAAGACTTCCTTTGCTCACACCATCTAACTGAGTCGCCTGCTCATCTGTCTTCTGGTTGAGACTTACCTTTGCTTAGAGCACATGTCTAAGACTTTCTTTGCTCACACCATCTGACTGAGCCGCCTGCTTATCTGTCTTCTGGTTGAGACTTTCCTTTGCTTAGAGCACATGTCTAAGACTTTCACTTGCTCAATCAGACTAGCTGAATAAGACTTTCACAACTCAAGCACTTAAGCAATGAGACTTACATGGCTTAAGCATCTTAGCTTAAGACTTATTGCTTCAATCCCAATGAGACAAGACTTTTTGCTCAAGCACATAGCAGGAGACTTAATCTAAACTACTGAAGGCTCAGTAGAATAGAGAACAAGGTGTACATGATGCACGCATCAGAGGTACGGGATATCACCATAACAAAGACTTATAGTACTTAAGATTTCTAAATATATACAGGGGTAAGAAATCTTAAGGCTTTTACAATTACAACCTAAAACAGAAAATCTGCATATTACATAGAGTTAATAATTATTTGATCTTGCTACTCCTTCAACAGAAGAATCTTTGTTAAAAATTCAAGCTTGAATCCTCAGCCATATATATAGCCTTTCCAGAAACTAGTCGTTGAGAAGGTTACTTGATCAAGTGTCTTTGCTTTTGCTCCATAGTACAAGAGACGTTGAAGATGGATGCACATCAGATTTTGAGTCCAGTGTGTAACACATTTAACCTTTGAGACTTTCAAGAGGTTCTGTACTAATAGAGCCGTTGGGAGCAGAAATCCATAGGACGTACCAGCTTTTCTTGAGCCTTGCAATCATGTAAACTCAAGCTGACAGGCTGATAAGACAATACAACTTGCTTTTAGTAGTACGGATAGTCCACAACTTTATCACCAACTCTAAATGGTACCAGATGTTGATATACAACTACTAAGTGTAGAAACTCGTTTAAATACCGAGGCCTTCAGTTCAGAGTCTCCGTCAAACCACACTAGAAATTATTCTTCAGACTCTGCCACCAGAAGCTAGCATTTTAACTCCTTTTGACAACACCAAAATACGAGGTTTGTAAGCCCCTTCTGAGTCTCATAAGTAAATAAGAGGTTTGCTCTTTCTTAACACTATGTACAAGAGAGTTGAAATATGTTGCCCTTTTTAACTTTCCTTGGCAACACAGGAATATGAGGTTAGTAAGCTCCTTATGGGTCTGATAGGCTAAGTCTAAGGTTTGTAAGTTCTTCCTTAGACCTATGTACAGAAAGTTAAAAATGTGCCCTAGGCAAGGTAACAGAAAATAAATGACCAATATGTACAGGACAGGTATTCAATGGGTTCAATTTCCACTTGAATACTTACTATTATTTCTCCCGCTTTTGTCACATAAAAAAGAAATAAAGGAAAAGAAGGAAAGATAAAAAATATCACTAATAAATATAACTCAGATCATCATTACAGGATCAATTTCCAAAAAGGAAGAATAATCAAGTAATAAAAGTTATTAAGGTTTGTAAAGTGTACGCTTTGAAGTCTTAGTGGTCATTACTGTTCCAAGAATTAAACAAGGATTAATTTTAGACTCTTGGTATCCACATAAGTTATTATAAAAACATCCAACTCCTAAGTCATTTTCATCAATCACCAATCCTAAGAATATGGAGTCAGCATCTGAGAGTCATAAGGCATCTGTCGTAACAGACACAACTGAGATCTCTACAAGCTTGCCAATCCAATCCCCTCAGAGGCGAGCTACTTCTGAGTCCTCTACAACTATACCTATGCTCTCAGCATAACTTGCTTCTGAAGAAGCTACTTCAGCAGCGCCTGAATTATCTTTAGAAGGTGTTTCAACAGTAGCTGCCTTGAAGCCTCAGAGAAGAAGCATGAAGAGATCAAGGAAGAAGAAAATGGGGGTCAACAAGAGGTTCTACCGCTCTCTTCCATACATAGAAGAGGAAGGAGTGATTGATTTAGAAGATGGGGAGGTGGATTACAACAACAGTGGACACCGCTGGGCACGAGGTTTAATGGCTAGAGATGAATTCTAGGACATATCTTGTACCCCTTTTTTGTTGAAAAAAATGTAATCCATCTGTTCAATTAATGAAAAAAAATTTAGACCAATACTTCTTCTGAATGCATTTACATTCCAGAAATTTCTTTTAGATTTTCTGAAGGCACACTATCAAAGTGAAACTGCCACAGAAACGACAGTTAGAACATATCAGACATAAACTCATAGTAAGTTAGAGAATCTTAGTAGGTTAAACTACTAGATTACATTACCAAGAGTCATTATTAAAACACTGATAAAGTTTAATCAGTACTTAAATAATATTAAACTCAAGACATTAAATGTCATACGTCTATAAAAGGACTCAAGTAATCTTTCTTCCATCATCACTTAATCCCTAAAACACCAAGATGTATAAGCAAAAGCAAATTAGGGTTCCAAAGAGAGATTTCATGAAGGTAGCACTAATGAATGCAGCAACTAAAGAAAATCAAAGCAAAGCATCAGCTGAATAACATATAAGCAAGCAGACAGCTTCACAAGTGTTCTCCTCTTCAGCATCCTTTGTGAAGATACACAGAAGAAGAAAATCTTCTGGATCCAAACGCAGAAACAAACTAAGGAATGAGGCTTTGGAATTTGCTAAGGAATAGTGGCAAGATTTCTTAGACAATCTAGACATGTCAGATGATCCTAAGGAGTTCTTTAGGACATATCTATTAGACTAGAAAAATGTAATTGTCTTGTAATAGCTTCCTTTTTATTAATAAAATAAGTTGTAAACATTTGAGTTCTTTTATCTGTTTCAGATTCTTAGTGAAAAACACGAATAAATATTAATCAATTAAAACCGAACACAAGCATGAACAAACTCATAATTTATTAATAAAATGCTTAATACAAATATTTCAACAACAATACAAAGCATTACTATGCAGAAAATCTAAAATCAGAATCTTTCGTAGATAGCTTCACACTTGTCTCTCCAAATCTTGGAAGAACTGGCATCATAACTTATGTTAACCCCTTGCTGAACAAGTAATTCAGAAATAACTCGTCCAAAAGGTATGGAGAAGGTCCTTCCCTTTTTAAAAGAAGAAAGAGACCTCTTCAAATGGTCAAACATAACTTGAGGAAGATCAATCTTCAAATCTGAATTGAGAACACTACAAGAAAAAATGGATTTTGCGATACATAAGTCGCGACGGTTCCATGAGAACCGTCCCTATTCATAAATTACGACGGGTGTCGCGACGGTTTTGGCTAACCGTCATTTGATTTTTTAAAATACTCATAAATTTTACGACGGTTTTGTTCCCAACCGCCCTAAATAGTAGTTTGCGACGGGTTAACAACCGTCGTCACCCAAAAAAACATGTTGAATTATAGCAATGCTAAGTGACAACACCTGAATCAAATATTTACAATTTTTTTTGTTTTTGACCATAAAAGACTGTTTGAACAAGAGCCCTAACACATCCCTAACGCACACCTTGGAGAAAAGGGCTTCATTGCTTTTATGTAACCATCACCACTGCAGCTTGGTATCCCTCTCAGTTTTCGCCGCCGTCAAAGAAACCACCACCATTGTACCTTGGTATCTTAATAGGTTCTTTCTAAATCCCTAATATGCGATTCCTATTGTCACTTCTCTAGTCTCTGTTATGAACTATGTTATTTTTTGTGTTTTGTTGGTAAAAAAATTTCATTTTTAGGCTTTGGTTAAACCGAAAATCAAGGGTATTGCATATGGAGTACTTATTTTTCACGTGCATCTGATTGTTCTACTTAACTTGTTTCTCTTAATAGTATTTCTTGTTGTTTTGATGGGTTTTAGTTATTCTTTTGATACATGTTTTGATTTTGCATACAAGGTGTTTGTTAAAAGGTCACAATGAGCTTCATAGTGTTGGTTTTGAGATGAATATGTTTCTAATGATACCAAATGAACACCTAGATTGTAAATATCTTCTACTGCATAAGCGATTAAGCTAATTAATATCGAAACAAAATCACTTTCTCAGGAATTAACTTGATTCAAATCAAAATAGGGCTTCTGTTGAGGGCATCGGCGGAGGTGTTGGGTAAAGGGACGTTCGGGACAACGTATAAGGTGGTATTGGAGTCAGGGCCGATAGTGGCGGTGAAAAGGTTGAAGGATGTGACAATAAATGAGAAAGAGTTCAGAGAGAAGATTGAAGCGGTTGGAGCAGTAGCTCATCAGAGTTTGGTGCCTTTAAGAGCTTACTATTTTAGCAGGGATGAGAAACTTCTTGTTTATGATTACATGTCAATGGGAAGCCTCTCTGCACTTTTGCACGGTCAGTTTCTTCCACAATCATTACTACAATTTACCTTTTTTGTGTTTATTTTTTCCTTTTTGGAATGCACGATGCTACGATGAATGCCATTAGATTAGAATGTAGAATGATTTAGGAGTTAGAGTGTGAGATTATGATGTTTGCCTCTTAAATCCACGGTTAAGGGACTGGATTAATGGTTAATTAACTCAATTTTATTATTTTTCTTCTATTAGATTGACAATCTAAAGCAAATACTAATAACAGATTAAATGGCTAATTCAGATGTTTGAACTGTATACAATAATATTCCTTATTTGAATTGTGGGACATATGAGATGATCCAAACCCTGGTCGATGGATCGGTATAATGAAATTTGTGATATTTGTTGTTGCAGGAAATAAAGGAACAGGTAGGACACCATTGAATTGGGAAATGAGGTCAAGCATTGCACTAGGAGCAGCCCAAGGCATTGAGTTCCTTCACTCATAAGGGCGTAATGTTTCCCATGGAAACATAAAGTCATCTAATATCCTCTTAACCAAATCATATGAAGCAAAAGTCTCTAATTTTGGGCTTGCACAACTTGTTGGCCCATCCTCTACCCCAAATCGTGTTGTTGGGTACCGTGCCCCAGAAGTAACTGATCCTCGCAAAGTATCTCAAATGGATGCTATTGCAATGGAATGCACATCTGAAAGTCCGGTCGAAGTCTTCCTATAGAAAGCATTAGCAAGCAAAATGTCATGGGATGAAAGTATGATGTGATTGGTACTATCTAAAACTCCTGCATGCTTGGATTCGTGGTGAGTTTGCCTGTGATTTTGCAAAAACTATGGTGGTAAATCTGTGATACCAAACGCGCGCTGTCTATTAGGAAATCAAAGAGACGAGTCTCTAATATCTCATTGTTTTCCTTTTACTTCACTTTAAGCACGTCATGGAAAAATGGCTCAATGATCATGTTCAATTTGCAAATTTTGTTGCCGATATACGTGTCATGTTGTAATTCCATTTTCAATCCCTTTTCTCCTATTGTTATGTAGTAATGTAACAATTATATTATTTTTCTTTAAAAGACAAACTTGGATCAATTATTTTCGAATCAATCTTGAGGTCAAAATAACATATTCTGCTTGGTACACTGACAAACTTGAACCCTGATACAGAGTGGTCTGACCACAACAACTATTTTTGTTGGCACGGCAATTGCCTTCAGCTTAGGAATCTGGTTGAATGTCGTAATACTTTTGTGCTTCGTCAAGTATTCTTCTGCTTGTGATAGAACACGTGTGCCATTTTCCAAGAAAGCTTTCCTTGGATTTAGAGAATTCTTTGCCCTTGCTGTTCCTTCTGCTGCTATAGTTTGGTAACTATTTCTTATTGCTCTCCTTTTCTTTTCTCCTTAATCAAAACAAGTCATGAATATTACTCTCAAAGTTTAAATTTTTTTGGCACAACCATTCATGATTTAGCCAACATGGTTACTTGTTTTACCACATATATATACATATGTCATCTATAATTGTCCGTCTTCTTTCAGTCTCAAATGGTGGGCATGTGAGGTGACTCTTTTGCTAGCTGGACTTCTTCCCAATCCGGAGTTGGAGACATCAGTTCTCTTTATATGGTAACTTATTTTGATTTCAGGACATGCTTACTCAATTTTTTATTATTTTCTATATGGTTACATCACACAAACTCCACTTTTTATTATTTTATTATTGAGTAATTAGATACTCTATTAACAAAATCACCAGTAACATAAGTAATATACATTTATACATTTGAATGTTGTAAAAGTTATTTAAATTTGCTACGAACTTACTAACATATGATCAATCCTCTTTAATATAATCAGGGGCTGCTAAAGGACGTGGAGACTCCTTGACAAAGCTCCACTGCGATGTGTCTGATGCTGTAAGCTTCAATTTCTGTCTTTCCTGGCTTGTTTTTTCAGAATTTAGAATTTTTGTTCAATCAAGTGTCATAGAAAATCTTCTCATTTGATTCTGTTTGATTTTATTTGTTACTTTCCTGGATGTTTTGCTAATTCGTGATTCATAAAAGTATTCTTTTTATGATTGGGGAGTAGACTGTTTTGATCATTTATATTGTATAAATATGTTGATATTTCAATTTTAACTTATTGGAATTGAGCCTACAATAGCTGTATTCTGAATCCTAAACTGAGTGCAGATTTTTTTTTAAATATTTGCAACTTGCGGCGGTTCAAACCGCCACAATATACCATAGATTTAAAAAAAAAAAATTGCAACTTGCGGCGGTTCAAACCGCCACAATATACCTTCGCAATCACAAAAATCATTAAGCAAGTTAAGACGGTTGGAAACCGTCACAATATGGAGATTACGACAGTTACCTACCCGTCGTGAAAATAACGACGGTTTGTACGACAGTTTTCACAACCGTCGCAATACGGCCTCACGATGCACGTTTCAGCGACAGGATTGAAACCGTCGTAACTTACAAATTGCGACGGCTCTAACCGTCGTAATCTACCAAAATGAACCGTCGCAATTTGCCAATTTTCTTGTAGTGGAAGTAGAAGCAGATCTTTTTCAATAGGGTCCACTTGATCTAAATATCTATCCTTATGCAATAAGTTTGAATTCAGAATCTGACTCCAAACAACAACATCAGGAAGAAGATTAGAGACCATTAATGTATTAGATGAATCTACAAAGATACTCTAAGTAGGAAGATAATGTTTCTAAACAAGAGTTCCTAGGATTTCTCCAATCTTCTCACAATTGATCACATTTGAAATCGCTTTAGAGGTTACTATTATAGAAACACCAGTTACTTTAGACAGAATAGCATACTCAGAATTCAGCTCAAAAATGGAGGCATTGATCCAAAACTCTTTGACAAGACTTGGATAAGTGAAACCACAGAGCATCTCAAAGTAGCCATTCCACTTTCGTTTAGACACAGTCTCCCAGAGGTTGAAACCAATCTTAAGCAACTCATCAAAATCCACAAACTTTTCATTGAGGATAATCAGCTGGTTCAAAGGAGGATAAACTAAAGAACTCATCTCAAGTTTGGTTTGATCAGCAGACAAACAAGAAGAAAAGAATAAAGAGAAGAAGAAGAAAAAAAAAAAGAAACTGAACAAGAATCTTACAGAAATAAGAATATTGTCAGAAAAAGGACACAATGATGTTTCACAAGACAAGAAATAGTAACAAAAAGTAATACAAAAGAAAACATAATTACCCAATGGTTCTTTATCCAACAAATATTTCAATTCCACCAGATGAGTTTCACCTTTATGAAAGGTTAAGTATTAAAAAAAGCTTTCAGAAAACTTTTTACTTAAATTGCTTAAGATAGTAAAAAAGAATCTTCTTCTGAACCTCGGAAACTGACAACTTTCAAAAGCTATCAACCATAAGAGTCTAATGAGTCTAGACTTAGACAAAGATATCATCTGTCAGTAACAAGTCTCCAAGATTCTATTCAGAAATAGCACTTTATCTTGAAACAAGAGTCATGAGTGATAGATGAATATTGAATTGTCTTCTTTTAGACAGCTAACAAGCATCAATATCAACATAAACGTGAGAAAATTATTTTCATACATGTGATCATCATCTTATTTGATAAGACATTTAGTACAGACAAATACAACAGAGTTTCCTCTTAAAGATTTCCGAAGTTCTCCTTTTCAAAAGAACTTCTCTAGAGATCTAACTGAAACTTTGTATTTATATCTAAACAAATGTTTCATTGAATCAAAAGATAAGCCAGAAAAGAACATACCATATTTTTTTCCAGACTCGATTCAGTATTCAAACTTGACCAATAGAGTCTGAACATAACTTTGAGTGGATTCTGATTCAATGGTTGTCTAACTACTGATTCCACTACTCTCACCAAATTCAGTACCACCAGTACTTGAATTTGGACTGTTGGCTCTTATTCCAATAAATATTGTAAACAACCTTGTGGAGGATGCCTCTGCTTCTTTCCTTGATATCTGTAGCAGATACATTATGATACTTATATTTCTATAAGACTATACATGTAAGTACAAACAGATTCTTCTATGCCTCATATCTTAATATAACAGCTGATCTTAAGTCACTCCAGAGTACGAGTCTAGAATAAGATATGATAGGAACAAAATCTTGTTCTAAGCAATGTCAATAAACTCATTATCTTGGATCAACTCTTTTGACTTTAAAATCATTGACAAGCTCAGAACCAGATGGTGTTAGCTATCAGAGATTGACATAAAGCAGATCAGAGTATTATCTTAGTAAAACTAACAAAACTCAAAGAGAGGTTGAAGACTTCTCATAGAAATGTCTTTTAAAACAACTTCCATGATGGTTCTCAACCAAGAAGCAATGGAGTTTCTTAAGACATCACCTTAAAGAACAAACTCCATATAATCAAATATTTTGAAACAAGATAGCTTTAACAACATCTCTTGATTTTCAATACTTGATTTTTTATTTCAAAACACAAATGTTTCTCTTAATCTGCATCCTGCACTAATATCAGCTTCAAATGATTAAACATTGATGAGCATCTGATATTAGGTTATGGTAGAATTTTCTTCTTGCTTTTAGATTTGGTAAATTAGTTGAAATACAAATATTTTAGAAGCTTTTGAATTTACTCTTCTATCAATAGATATCATAATCCATTCAGCCAGTATGGAAGTCCTTTTGACAAGAAACCTAAGTTTCTCATCATTAGTCATTCTAAAGAACTTAAGCTAAAAAGGAGAAAGTGATTTATTGAATAGTTTTTCATCATCCAACTTCATTTCTTTCCTTTGAAGACTGCAAGACAAACCTTAAGAACACAACAGATTCAACATGTAAACAAAAAAAAACTGTGCCTTTATATTTAAGTCAAGAAACAATCTTCTCAGAATTTGCTTGAAAAGATTAGATGAAGTGTAACTACTTCAAGCTTCAAAATCTGATCCCCACAAACCCAAGCACAAGGCTTCAAAGATAGTCCAAGCATCATACATATCAATGATGTTGATATACTCAGAAGTGAGTTAGTGCATCTACTAGAATGCAAATACCTCTGAAGATATTCAATATGCATCTTCTGAGTTGGTGAAAGAAATTTTCAAAAAGATCATCTATAACACCATTAACTTCTATATTAATACCTTTTTCAAGGATATTTTCAACAACCCTTTATCAAGTCCAATAAGTTAAAAATATGTTCAGCTTTTCCATCATTTAAATTCAATGGAATCACCCATTTGAATATGGTAGGAAAAGCCGTATGATATTTTTCATGTGGCACTTGATTACTTCTTGAAGAAGAAATATAATTTTCTTATTGGATCAGTATATGCACCACTGTTAAGTGTTAAGCACAGACCATGCTCTGATGCCAATTGAAGGTGTGAAAAGTACACAAGAAAGGGGGGGAGTTGAATTGTGTTTTGCGTTTTCTTATTATTTAGCTTCTGATCAGAGTCTCAGAATCAGAATTAATGTTCATATTCTAAGTTAATTCATTTGGCAGCGGATACAACAGAAGTAAATAAAATAACAGCAGAACACACAAAAGATTTATACTGGTTCCTCCCCTAACTGAGAGTAGTCCAGTACCCTTGCCTCGCAAGAGATTTACATTATAACCACTTCATGATTACAATCACTTATGCTTCTGCATAAGACTTTTACAACTGCTCAGACCAATTGTCTGAGACTTCCCTTTCTTAGAGTACATGTCTAAGACTTACCCTTTACTCACACCATCTGACTGAGCCACCTGCTTATCTGTCTTCTGGTTAAGACTTTCATTTTCTTAGAGTACATGTCTAAGACTTCCTTTGCTCACACCATCTGACTGAGCCTCCTGCTCATCTGTCTTCTGGTTGGACTTACCTTTGCTTAGAGCACATGTCTAAGACTTTCTTTGCTCACACCATCTGACCGAGCCTCCTGCTCATCTGTCTTTTGGTTAAGACTTTCCTTTGCTTAGAGCACATGTCTAAGACTTTCACTTGCTCAATCAGACTAGCTGAATAAGACTTTCACAACTCAAGCACTCAAGCAATGAGACTTACGTGGCTTAAGCATCTTAGCTAAAGACTTATTGCTTGAATCCCAATGAGACAAGACTTTTTTCTCAAGCACATAGCAGGAGACTTAATCTAACCTACTGAAGGATAAGCAAAATAGAGAATAAGGTGTACATGATGCACGCATCAGAGGTACGAGAGATCACCATAACAAATACCTAAAGCACTTAAGATTTCTAAATATATACAGGGGTAAGAAATCTTAAGGCTTTTACAATTACAACCTAAAATAGAAAATCTGCATATTACATAGAGTTTATAATTGTTTGATCTTGCTACTCCTTCAACAGAAGAATCTTTGTTAAAATTTCAAGCTTGAATCTTCAGCCATATATATAGCCATTCTAGAAACTAGTCATTGAGAAGGTGACTTGATCAAGTGTCTTTGCTTTTGCTCCATAGTACAAGAGACGTTGAAGATGGATGCACATCAGATTTTGAGTCCAGTGTGTAACACATTTAACCTTTGAGACTTTCAAGAGGTTCTGTACTAATAGAGCCGTTGGGAGCAGAAATCCATAGGACGTACCAGCTTTTCTTGAGCCTTGTAATCCTATAGACTCAAGCTGACAGGCTGATAAGACAATACATGTAACGCCCTGTATAATATTTATCTAGAATAATACCATTCAAGTGTTTTTATTTGGTACTGACACATCAAAAGTGCCTAATGGCATAATTCACATACTTGTCCATTTCTAAAGCATAAATACAACATATGACACAAGTCATGGAACTAGCCAAAATAAAATCTAAGAATAATATACAATATCCTCAATTGTATACAACCAAAAATAATACACAACGAAAAAACTAAAGCTAAGCTTCTCTTGAAACATCCAAGCATAGCTCCACTTGTAAGTCAACATGCAAACCACACCTGTAATATAACAACAATAGTGGGGTAAGATACATCAAATCTCAGTGAGTTCCCTATCTTATGGATTCTCTCGGCTTTACAAGGTTCTAGCCAATCCTAACTCAAGTCAAGGGGAAGGAAAAAGACCTTGAGTACACAATCTAACAATCTCACACTATATGGAAACACGCTATTGAGCCCGTTACTCAAAATATTCACTTATCGATAACCTTGTCGAGGCATCCCCTTTCTCCCGCCCTCTTCTACGTCTAGAAGTAGGAACGAGTTATGGACCCTCGTAGATTTCTTGGCATACGAAATGGATTCGGAAATAAGGGACACATTATCACCTTAAATCGTCACTTCACACGGCCCGTACACCGTCATAAGTCTCTTTACCCGTAGGCTCCATTTGTACTATAACATTGGGAATCAAACCTACCAAGAAATCATGCATTCATTACAGAGGAGCTCGTTACTCATGAAATGGCACATAATAGAATAATGGTTACGATTTCGTGATTTCACATACAACCATAATTGTATTCAATAATTCTAGGCCACACTAGACTTTAGGCCTCTTTTGCCTTTAATAATTAAACATAAAAATTACACGTGTTCCATAATAGTGTTTCACTCTTTCTATACCATTCAGTAATGGACACACACCTCGACCTCTCCTGCACGAGCTTTGTCATTAAGTTATCTACTCTAGGCCAGAACTCGTCAACGAATGCACGAGCGTCGCCATCCAGAGTTTCTATCACAATTCTATTCACAACCTAGAATTATACCATTTTGTTTTGGGGTAAAGTTTCCTCACTCTCCCTAACTCATTTTAACATGCATATTAGATAGATATGGCATAACACAACTATTACAAGTAAACACATATAATAACACATCACATAAAACATCACTTTCGGGTTCCCTCCGATCCATTTAATCGGGTATCGAAATCAATACTTTTCTTTTTATCCGGTAGGATATTTCCACAGCTTTCTATTGATATCAAGAACACTCAAATCGGATAAACGGATCAAAAGTTATGGATTTTAAAAGAAAATGGGACATTTGGAAAAGTCCCAAGAGCGCCCGGCGCTTCAATTTTCGCCCGGCGGAATCCCCTTCGCCTCTCGCTTCGCCCGACGAAGCAGGGGCGTAAACACTTCTTCAAAAACTTGAAAGTTGCAGGGGCGTTACATGCTACGCCTCTTGGGCATCGCCCGACGAAGCAGGGGCGCTTGCCTCGAATCGCCCGACGCTCTGCACCAGAACAGCCATGCTCAGCTGCGTTTTCTCTTGTTCCAATGGTAAAAAATCCATCTATCTCAACTCAAATCATCCCCAAACAGCACCAACAAGCATCATAAATATTCATATGCATATTATGATCATACTACACAATTTATATCGATTTTCATCCACTAGATTTCATTGATTTGTCCGTTTAATCATTTTCTCTCAAATCTAACCTAAGTTCCAAACTTCTATTTTTAGAACTTAGAGTCTCTAACTAGAATCCACCTGATAATCGAAGAGGAGTTTGAAGAAGATGGTGATGATGATGATCCATGGGTTTTCTCTCTTCTTCCTCTTTCTCCATTTCTCTTCCTTTCCTCTTCTTTCTCTTTTCTTCTTCTCCTTACTAACTTCTTCTTCTTTCTTTCTTTTCTCTTTCCAAATATATATATATATATATATATATATATATAAACTAATATTATATAATATAATCCAATAGGGTAAAATATCTCCAATTGATATTTTGTCATCTCAACCCAATTGATCAATTATTAGAGTTACCTTAAAATACTCCTTTAAACTAATAAATATCACTCTGACTTTTTAATAAAATAATTGATCTCTTCTGATATCCAATTGGGCACTTAATTAATACGGGGTATTACACTCTCCCCCCCTTAAATTGAAATTCGCCCCCGAATTTCCTTCGTTCAACAATAACCACTACTTGCATCATTGTCTTAGTTCCACACTCAACTTCACTTCCATTAACCTTTTATGTTCAAATTCTGACGTATACAATTCCAACTTGATTTCACATACCAAAAAGTCGTATTTTCACAATTTATCAAACTTCGTGTCTTTAGTTATACTCTTATTCCAATATTGGGTTAACTTTGAATTTGACTTCTCCCATAATTCATCTGTTGTTCCATACAAAAGACTTGGTTGCGTTCTACCTTCGGAAGTAATGTATCGTTCCATATTCCTCTACTGAGTCACAAAAAAACCGTAACACTTTATCTTGGTTTAGGATAACAAACACTCATCAAATCTTCGCGATGTAATTCAGTGATTCCTTAACTTCATACAATTACCGACAACTATTCTTCTGTAAATGCTTTTACATTCGAACCACTTCATAACTAGTCAACGACTTCTTTACTAGTTCCATCTGGTATGATACTACACATTGTAACCATTACATTCGATAGTTCATCTCTTTCGTATCACACCAAAAGGTATATCACTTAGAACGAGATCTTCTTATTCCAAACGTATGAGCAACAATCCCTCGAATCCTTATTATTCTGACTTAACTCTTTCAACTGTCACCTAACTCCGCGAAATCCAATTTTTAACAGTAGAACGCCACAATTTCTTAAGCACTACCAAGTAACTAACAGTCCACGGAGAAACACACTTATCCACTAGGGTCCTTACTAATCAACGGTACAAGAAACATGTTGATGCCTTATAGTAGAACAATTTCTTTGCCAACACACAAAATACAAACATTGGTCCAACACTCTCCAGACGATAGGTGCAGGAATTACATTGTCACAATCATAACATAAACAACTCCAATTCCCTTCTAAACTCGAAATAATATATCCAAAATAGTTTAGCAACTTTCATTTCTAGTTACCACATTCCATATCAATTCTTCTTACGTTTTCCAACTTACTCAAAAGTCCTTGTTGACACGAGATCTCAACCAATATTACATAACACCAACACAGAACTTCAATCATATGTGAGTCACCACTTATCGAAAACTTAAACCATTCCAAGCAAAAATGTGAGTTTCCATACTACTCACTAATTCACAAATAACACTCCACAAACACACCCACACTTCTGAAGTCCATACCACACTTCTCAGTTGAATCAACTTCTCTCAATTGTTCTATTTCATAAACGATTCTGAGTTACATGCTTAACTCTGGAACTCCTAATTCTTACTCGTACTTGGAAAGATAACCTCCAAATTTCATTCTCTTGGTAAAACACAACTGCACGCGACTGGTATTACTCCCACGGTCTAAATCTGATACCATGAACGCACAGAAGTTAACAATTACTAACTCTGACCAACCGTTCATACCTTACTAATACCATAATTACACACTGAACTAATCCTTGTGAGATCAATACTTCGTGAGTATTCCCCAACTTCGTCCTTAAGACTCTCAACATTAATGATAACAATACACCTAAGACTTTCTCACACTTAACACAATTTCACAAGATTAGTTCCCCAAAAGTCAAACTCTCTTGTCGACTAATCAGATGGTCAACTATGCAACACCCTTCAGAAGTTCCGATTTCGAAACACAAATCCTTCTTTCATTTACTTGCAATCCCGTTTTCCATTCACACAACACTCTCCAATCGGGGCAACATAGGGTAACAAAACACAAATGATGGTTCCTAAGGGATTTTACAATTTACATACATGTTAATCGATTACCCATCTGAGCTAATCGGTTAACTTCTCAAAATTCAACGTAAAACACCTTTCATGCACGTGTTAATCAGTTAACCCCATTGCGTTAGTCGGTTAACACTGCGGCAGAATCCAAACCAATTTCTTCTTAATTTCAAGCCATCCCTACTCAAACCATCAGTCCGATTTGTTCTATCCTGAAATATCCTTCTCAACTCACGGCTTCATAACTTGTATAACATTCACTAATCATGATCCACTCAGGTAAAACCGGCAAGGTCAAAACATGCGGACGACACATTCCAACCAAGTGACAAGGCAAAATTCCAAATTCTGACGCGGTCACACTACAAAACTTCAGCGGGATAGTTCATTCTCTGCTCACACAACTATGCTAACGGGAAGTCAATGATGACGACATTCTAAGTTTTAAGCCACCACTCATACTTGATTCGTCCACAAACAAAACTCAACACACAACCATTACATGATACTACAAAAGCGACGGACATACCATGTCAGCATACAACCTTGTTCTCTCACTTAAACTTCTTGGTGAGAACTAAAACAACAACGTCCTTGGTTCAACAAAAGGTAGATCCCAAATATTCCGATTATTCACAAATACAGAAGTTCTCTATACTTGAAAATAAATCGGGGTAGTGCACCCTCTTGAAGAACCTTTCCATCACTCCGTACACATTAACCGGGATTTCTTACCCTTCACTATCCATTACACAACACACTTACACCAAATTACTTAATGGAAGATTCACAACCGACAATTCTCATCAAGTAGTTACTAAACCCTTCCGATATAATTCGTCCCATGATTTACACTTCCTTAATTTTAGCCTTAACAACATCTTAAGGATTCTATCACACATTCGTCCAAAATATGATCCATTGTCACTTCCTCTTAACATACTATCAATGCCGCTTTCCTTTGTAATCCTCTTAGGTCCAAATATAAACCCATCTTACTACGATTCCCTTAAATTCCAAGGTACCTACTCTGTTTCTTAATACACTTTCTTCCGGTCCGTATCACTACACTTTCTGTTACTAAATGAAGCTCAAACTTCCTCCGACACAATACCTTATACTGTTCCTTGGGTAATTTAACAATTCCAAATTGGTCTCTTACTGAAAACAGAAATCTTGATGTAATATCTCAACTTAATCGCTCTTCATAACTGAATATACGCAATTCATCACACACTCTTCGTCCGGCACATACTTGTTTCACTTGAAGTATGTAAACACATCCTGGTGTCCTTTCACACACTTCTCTACTACTACTTTAGGTTCTCATAAAAGCCGAACATCCTTAACCCTCAACTTTTCGCCAGTTGGAAGACATTGTTCCGAACACATTCCTTAAGGTACTCTCGTCCATTCAAGATACCATAGCGACCTTAGAAACTGAAACACCAAAACTTATCTCACTTCCGGACCTTACGTCACACCTTCCACAAAACAACTTTTCTTTTCCACGAAATGAGATTACTTGAAATCCTTATCCATATCAGTGGTCAATCCAGCCCTACTAGCGATTTTACATATTCCTTGCTACCTTATCCAATCGTCCAATAGAGATCCTTAACTTTCAGGATCCAAAATTCCAAAGGATTGCTTGAACAACACACTACTCTTTAATTTCCATGCTACCCAAGCACAACTTCTACCAAGATCTCAACTGAGTTGACCAAAACTCCTCACTACTAACTCTTCGCGTGAGCCTTCCCTCACAGCACAAGTTCCGTCAACACTTCGGAGTCCTCATGGTCACTCAACCATGATTCTACCTATCACATACATAGTATTAGGTTGATCAGGCCCAACACTACATAGTATGATATTAAGAGTCATACTGGCAAGACACACTTAAAAGGCAGGAAAAGATTTACTTATGATGTTTCAAGGCTAGGTCGAGGACACGACCTGCTCTGATACCAACTGTAACGCCCTGTATAATATTTATCTAGAATAATACCATACAAGTGTTTTTATTTGGTACTGACACATCAAAAGTGCCTAATGGCATAATTCACATACTTGTCCATTTCTAAAGCATAAATACAACATATGGCACAAGTCATGGAACTAGCCAAAATAAAATCTAAGAATAATATACAATATCCTCAATTGTATACAACCAAAAATAATACACAGCGGAAAAACTAAAGTTAAGCTTCTCTTGAAACATCCAAGCATAGCTCCACTTGTAAGTCAACCTGCAAACCACACATGTAATATAACAACAATAGTGGGGTGAGATACATCAAATCTCAGTGAGTTCCCTATCTTATGGATTCTCTCGGCTTTACAAGGTTCTAGCCAATCCTTACTCAAGTCAAGGGGAATGGAAAAAACCTTGAGTACACAATCTAATAATCTCACACTATATGGAAACACGCTATTGAGCCCGTTACTCAAAATATTCACTTATCGATAACCTTGTCAAGGCATCCCCTTTCTCCCGCCCTCTTCTACGTCTAGAAGTAGGAACGAGTTATGGACCCTCGTAGATTTCTTGGCATACGAAATGGATTCAGAAATAAGGGACACATAATCACCTTAAATCGTCACTTCACACGGCCCGTACACCGTCACAAGTCTCTTTACCCGTAGGCTCCATTCGTACTATAACATTGGGAATCAAACCTACCAAGAAATCGTGCATTCATTACAGAGGAGCTCGTTACTCATGAAATGGCACATAATAGAATAATGGTTACGATTTCGTGATTTCACATACAACCATAATTGTATTCAATAATTCTAGGCCACACTAGCCTTTAGGCCTCTTTTGCCTTTAACAATTAAACATGAAAATTACACGTGTTCCATAATAGTGTTTCACTCTTTCTATACCATTCGGTAATGGACACACGCCTCGACCTCTCCTGCACGAGCGTTGTCATTAAGTTATCTACTCTAGGCCAGAACTCCTCAAAGAATGCACGAGCGTCGCCATCCAGAGTTTCTATCACAATTCTATTCACAACCTAGAATTATACCATTTTGTTTTGGGGTAAAGTTTCCTCACTCTCCCTAACTCATTTTAACATGCATATTAGATAGATATGGCATAACACAACTATTACAAGTAAACACATATAATAACACATCACATAAAACATCACTTTAGGGTTCCCTCCGATCCATTTAATCGGGTATCGAAATCAATACTTTTCACTTTTATCCCGTAGGATATTTCCACAGCTTTCTATTGATATCAAGAACACTCAAATCGGATAAACGAATCAAAAGTTATGGATTTTAAAAGAAAAGGGGACATTTGGAAAAGTCCAAGGAGCGCCCGGCGCTCCAATTTCTGCCCGGCGGAATCCCCTTCGCCTCTCGCTTCGCCCGGCGAAGCAGGGGCGTAAACACTTCTTCAAAAACTTGAAAGTTACAGGGGCGTTACATGCTGCGCCTCTTGGGCATCGCCCGGCGAAGCTGGGGTGCTTGCCTCGAATCGCCCGACGCTCTGCACCAGAACAACCATGCTCAGCTGCATTTTCTCTTGTTCCAATGGTAAAAAATCCATCTTTCTCAACTCAAATCATCCCCAAACAGCACCAACAAGCATCATAAATATTCATATGCATATTATGATCATACTACACAATTTATATTGATTTTCATCCGCTTGATTTCATTGATTTGTCCGTTTAATCATTTTCTCTCAAATCTAACCTAAGTTCCAAACTTCTACTGCTATAAGTTAGAGTCTCTAACTAGAACCCACCTAATAATCGAAGAAGAGTTTGAAGAAGATGGTGATGATGATGATCCATGAGTTTTCTCTCTTCTTCCTCTTTCTCCATTTCTCTTCCTTTCCTCTTCTTTCTCTTTTCTTCTTCTCCTTACTAACTTCTTCTTCTTTCTTTCTTTTCTCTTTCCAATATATATATATATATATATATATATATATATATATATATATATATATATATATATATATATATATATAAACCAATATTATATAATATAATCAAATAGGGTAAAATATCTCCAATTAATCAATTATTAGAGTTACCTTAAAATACTCCCTTAAACTAATAAATATCACTCTGAATTTTTAATAAAATATTTGATCTCTTCTGATATATAATTGAGCACTTAAGGGTATTACAATACAACTTGCTTTTAGTAGTACGGATAATCCACAACTTTATCACTAACTCTGAATGGTACCAGATGCTGATATACAATTTCTAAGTGTAGAAACTCGTCTGAATACTGAGGCCTTCGGTTCAGAGTCTTCGTCAAACCACACTAGAAATTATTCTTCAGACTCTGGCACCAGAAGCTAGCAATGAAGCAACTCCAAGTGTGTCTAAGTAAAACAAATTCTAATTATTTATGTACAAGAACAAGAACCTGCATAAGTAAAACACACGTTAAATAAACCATTATACTTTTAATACTTTTGTTATCATCAAAACTAAAGAGAAAATATCAAGAACAAATCTTGTTCTAACATGTACCTCGTGCCCCCAATATTAAATTTGTAAATATGTCGATTAACTCATGTAGGATTTCTTTCTTCTTTTACATGAATTCAATGAGTACAACCCTGGTAGTAGGTTGTTGCTTTCGGGCGATGAATTAATCAGTGAACAAGTCGCATAGTTCCTTCCATGAATATATGCTTATGTCTATGATGGTTTTAAACTAAGTCATGGTAGATCTCTAAAAGGTTAACATGAAGATTTTACAATTTATAGCTCCCCCAACATGGTAATAATCCACCTTGTTGTCGACATATTTGACATGTTCGTTTGGATCCCCAGTACCATCTTAAGTTTATACCTTTGGAGGCTTATCAAGGGACCTTGGGAACCTGCTATCTAGAATGCGTGCGCAAAGTGGGTTCCTCTTTCTCTCAGAGGTCGAGACATTTGCTATGTACCTTTCCCTTCCTCAAGAGTGGTATGCTGGCAGACATTATATTTTCTAGGATGAGGGCATTATAATTTCTCTTCAATTTTGAGTATCTTGTCTGCATGGGCTTGGGAGTTTTGTTGTTATATCTAGTTATATACATTGTTCAATAGGCTGATAACTCATTGCATGCTTGGGTTAACTTACAATTGTTGAATATTTAAGAACATCTCTTGTCCATGCATTAAAGGTTATGTTAGAGGTTGCTGCAAAGGCTGGCATTGGCAAAGATGTTCCATAAGTTAGAAGAAAGGAAAAGGTTGGAATTTTCCTCAATAAATTCTTGGAGGAGCAAGATATTATCGGACCCAAAGATAACAAGGATTAGATCATTGTCTATTGGAGGAGGAATAGACCTTCGTCAGCTTCAGCAACCATAGCAGCAACGTGACGTTGAGCGGAAGATGTGGTAATTGTCATACCCTCATTTTGTTCGGACATTTTAAATTCATTTGATACATGTCCGTTTGTCAAATTTTGCATTTTTAGCCATATGCAATTTTATCATCAAATAAAGTCACCATAATCATGCATATATGCATTATAGTAAACAAGTCAACTTTTTAAATGTTGAAGAAATTGACTAAAATTGCATTTTTTAATATGCATTTTAAAAAATAAATAAATTTATGATCATTTAATTTATCATCAAAATATCCATTTAAATTTTATTAATCATTTTCATGCATCATAAAACAAAAATCAATGTTTCTAGAAGGTCCAAAATATCTCTCATATATTACATCATTATTCTATGCATATATTACATCATTATTCCGTGCATATATTACATCATTATTCACTATTTAATTAAATAAGTTTCTAAAAGGCACTCACACTCTTTGCATAATTCTTAAACTATCTTTTTTAGAGCATATAAATAAAACCCTTCTCATTCACAAATCTCACCACCAATCATTCACTAAACTAAGTCAAAACTCTCTTCATTTTTCTCTTCATTTTCTTTCAAGTCATTTCTTTCTTTTCATTGAATAAGTAGTCTCTTATGTTTATTCTTTATTTAATTCTATTGCATTTTTACTCTTGCTTTATTTATTTAGTACCTTAATCATCACCATTTTGAATGGAGACTCAATTGATTTTAAATCAAAATTTGAAAAGTGTTCTTGAACCTCCATGAACAAAACGGGTAAATTGTAAATTGATGCTTGTTTTACATAAATAATGTATCCAATAACTTTCTACCATCATCCCGAGCATGAGTCCATGGTTCGTTTGTCATGAGGGTGGTTAAAATGACTGAATCAAGCAAATATGTGCTACTGCATTTTGTTGATTTTTGAATTTTTTGTTATTTATTTGCTGATTATAAACATATCATTGTATTCGTGAGATCGAGTAGATAAATTTTCATTATTTATTTGCTTAATCCCTTGAAAGTTTGAGAAAGTTATGATGTTTTTACGTTTTCATTGGAACATTTTTCTTCCATTTTTGTTGCTACGGGAATAGTAACCAAAGGTGGAATTGGGGAAGATGAAGTCTCCCCACACCCCCTAATTGCTTAACACACCCTTATGGGATCCTTCTCCCTTGCGCCTAGAGCATTTTCCTAGTTACCCCTACTTTTTAGCATGTTTTTTTTCTGTCTTTTGTATTTTTTTATTTATTGTTTTTTTATTATTGCTTTATTTATTTATTTTTGTAATTTTTTATTTCTTTTAGTTTTTTAATTCTTTTACCTCTTGTATTGATAGTGTGCTCCCTCCCTTTTATTATTTCTTTTATTATTGCTTTATTTTATTTCTTTTAATTGATGCATGATTGTTAATCCAAAAAGATAAAATGACCCTTAAAATTAATCTTTCAAAAATACTAAAATTAAATGTGCTTGATCAACATCAAGTACATTTTTCAAAATTACACTAAGCCTTTTTCTTTAATAAGCATCTCATTTCATTTAAAACCATTTTCATGTTTCATTTTCAATAAACAAAACCCTTGGTCCAACGCCAAGTGGGTTCTTTTTCTCAAACCAATCTGTTTCAATTCAATTTGACTTCAAACCTTTTTCAAGACACTTTCATAATCAAAACCTAAGAAACTCATTTTCACAACAACTTGGATAAAAAAGGAAGGATGGTGTAAACTTTCCCCTTCCCCGAATGGTTGGACAATATTGTAGAGCTCTATGGCCGAAGGTTATCCTCCATATTAAAACACAATAAATACTTGAATTAAGTTGGTTCTCCTATAGAAGGAAAAGGAATTATGGTGTATACCTTTCCCTTCCCGATTATTTGGGCAACGCTGTAGAGCTCCCTGTGTAAATAATCGATTTCGTGCAATGAACCTTGACTTAGTTCGCCACACAATTTTTATAATCAATGAGAAGAAAAAGGAAGGATGGTGTAGGCTTTCCCCTTCCCCGAATATTTGGGCAATGTTGTACGGCTCTATTTCTGAATACTCGTCTTCCGCCTAAAACATACTCAACACATTCAGACCTTCTGCCTTTTGGTTTTCAATTCAAAACCTTTTCGAAATGAAAGACGCTCCGTCCATTTCGCGACGATGCAAATAACACTTCCCCGTGAGAATATCAAACGTTTTTCACTCGAATGCGATGAGGGAAAGAATCTGTGTCGATCCAGATTTAGTCATCCATTCTTGAAGTGATACAAATGTTCAATTTTTATGTTTTGGGCAACAATGTTTTCCATTCGAATGCGACTTGAGAATCTTTTGCTAAAATTGACTAACACATAAACATTTGCTACCTAGAACTACGTAGCCTTGAATTTTATATTGCACCTGGAGATAAGTAGGAGCAAGACCCACAATCTTGTCAGGTACATTAATAAAAAACTTCTTTTGCGGTTTCCTTTTTTTTTTCTCTTTTCCCTTTTAATCACTCGAAGAAAACAAGTAACATGAGCTAACATTCAATCGTAAATCTAACTAAGAGGTTCCCGTTAAGTACAACGGACGTGAGGGGTGCTAATACCTCCCCCTTGCGTAATCGACTCCCGAACTCGAATTTGGTTGCGACTACCATTTTCTTTTTTAAAGGTTTTATCGATACTTTCCTTCTCCTTCATTGGAATAAATAAAGTTCGGTGGCAACTCTGTTCGAACAATTTTCCGCGAGCATGCAATAAACGCTTCGCGAAGGATTGTATTTTTCGAGATATGACAGTAATATTTGATGTCACTATGGCTTCAAGAGTTTGTTATTTGATCTCTTAGAGAAAGAGATCAGTGTTTCGAGAGAAGAAGATCAACTAATCGTGTCTTCAATGAAGAGACAATGGTTTTCGTGGAAAAATGGAGAGAATCAATAGTCAATTTTCACAAAAGGTACCACTGTTTCGTTAGAAAATCAGGAATGTGTAATGAAGAGATGACATAGAGCCTTGGTGCGGTGGAGCAGGCTTCTGATATAATATAGTAGGGATGGACCTGCAAGGTTAGCACTCTGAAGCTTAAGTCAGTGATTGAGTGAGAAGTAGTTTGAGAATGAAAATGATTTGAATATCTAAAAAGATGTGATCCGGTCTTTATATAGTATGGACGGTTAAAACCGCACGCATATGATTTTATGACATGGCCATTTTTAAATAACGTTTCATTTGTGAAACGTGACAAATCGTCATATATAAATATTTCATATAATTTGTAAGTAAAACATATAAGTTAAAAAATAAACACTGCATCGTTTTTCAGTGAAAAAGTGAGAGAGAATCAAAATTGTTTAAATTTAAAATTTAAAACTAATTTAATAAATCAAATAAAGTAAAGTAGACAGTCAACTATAATTAAATTTTATGTTTTATTTAATATGAGTGTCATAAATTTTTAAAGATAAAAATAATTAGTGTTTAAATTCTTCACTTTCACCCGTAAAATAAACATATATTTAATTAAAACTCATGAATCCTTTTAAATTAAATATATGTTTAATTAAAAGATTCTTTTAAATTAAACATATGCTTAATTAAGATATCTTAACTCATCTCTCTCTTATCTTTCTTTCCTCCCATTTGTCTAATCCAGTGTTTTAAAAACAGGACCGATCATCAAACCAGTGAGGGTACTGAGTCACTGATTTATTGGTCGAACCACTGGGTCATTGGTCGAACCGCATGACAAAACTGGATTAAACCGGATAACTCGGTTGAATAGACCGATCTATATAACGAAACTATATAGATATAAAACTGGTCGAACCGGATGATTCAGTCTCTACAAAATATAACTAACAATTAAATTTATTTAAAATATCATATCATATGTTCACAAGTTCATTATCTAAATTCAAATTTAAAACAAAAGTATCACACATAACAAAATAGTACAAAATTATAAAGTTTAATGACGAACAAAGTCTAATTGCAACATAATCTAATTAAATAGTTTATAACAAAATAACTCTAATGTGCACCAATTCAAAGGAGGAAAAATTGTTTCAATGTTGGGATCTCTTTCTTCAATATTAAAATCATCTGCAGTAAAATCAACCGCATCCGCAACAACTTCTCAGTCAATGATATCATTAGTTTGTTTTATTTTTTATTTTAATTTTTTATTTCATTTATTTTATTTTTTATTTTAATTTTTTTAATTAAAATAATCAAAAAGACGTCGTTTTAATTTTTAAAAAAATACAATTAAACCGCCGGTTTTTCCGGTTTACACCGGTTTTTACCGGTTCACACCGGTTCAATGACATGAGCGATCTAACAACTGAATCAGACCGGTTACCTGGCCAGTTTTCGGTTCAACCGGTCCGACTGGCCAATCCGGTCCAATTTTTAAAACACTGTCTAATCAAATGGATTCAAATATTTGATTTTTGGTGTCATTAGAATAGATCTAACCCTCACTAATGAAATGTTCTCCGGGCTAATTATCATTTTTTTAAAGTGAATGATATAAATAATAAGAATATAAGAGGTATTCAAACCATTACAAAAATTAGGAAAATTCTAACCAACAATTTTATCCTACCACCATGGTTCATACAATAAACATGAAAAGAAGAGTTTTATCCTACCACCATGGTTCATACAATAAACATGAAAAGAAGAGTTGGAGTAAGAAATTTTCCCAATACAACCCCATTTCCAACCCCATTTTCAAGTAAAGAATTTCACATTTCAGCAAATATTACTACCACTAACAGTATCAGAATTGAATAGACCATAAAACCAAATAGACCATAAAACCGCCAACCAAATCGCCCCTTTAAAAAAATTTTGATCTTTATGGACACCACCTCCACACCATTCCAACCAGAAACTAGCCACCTCCCCATTAAAACTCATCATTAACCCAGACCACTCTCCAATGCTCTTCCAAACCTGGCTAGATATGCCGCATTAAAACTCATCACTAACCCGCACCACTCTCCAATGCTCTTCTAAACCTGGCTAGATATCCTGCAAATAAAGAAGAGGTGAACATAATCCTCCTCCACCAATCACAGAAACAGCATATAGAATCCATCACCAACCCTTTTCTACATAACAATGTTTTTGTGGGTAATCTATTCCAATTCCGGACTAGTTATCATTAAATACAAGGTTTGAATTTAAAAAATATTTCATCAGATTAACTTCAACATATTAAGAAAGCGTGTTAGATAACTTTCAATGAAATACTATAAATATAAATTACATTGTATGGATGTAAAATAACTTTATATCTAAACTATCACTTCAAATCAAATCAAGAAAGAAGACTCTAGTTTGTAAATTCAACTCCCTTTCATAACCGAGACAATTACAAGAGGGACAAAACTTATATTTCACATTCTATAGACTACTTTTCTGTCCTTGATATGTTGAGGCCTCTTTTCCTCGAGGAACAGTGTTTTCTTGTTTAATAGAATGAACAAATGAGTGGTACTACACAGATACGTGGTATATCCCTTGCTAAAAGAACACCAGTTCCTTCCTTGACCTCCAGCCTTAGATGGTGGCCAGTGCCAACTCCCTTGCCATTTAAAGCAAAACAAGGGGTGGGGCGAAAAACCGGCCAGCGGAAATGTCTTTTCCTTCTTCATGAAATTCACCTGATGTATACCAGCATTCCGGGCATGAGAAGAATGATGCAGGCTTCCCAACTACTCTGATGAGTGATGACTATAAACAAAATTTGGTATTTACAGCTTAATCATCTGCTCAAAGATCAACCTCTTGAAGATCTTCTCCGTAACTACAACTCCTCATGTGAGGTGTACGCGTCAGAGAAATATCGTCAGACATATATGTTGATGGTGGCATTCCCAAAGCTTCCCCCAGAGGCATAGTTTCACCCATTTTTGTGGGACTAAATGTTTGGCCAGTACTCCCACCCCATGAAGCTGTCCGCCGTGAGTGAGGAGTTCGACTGTTACTGTCATTCACCACTGCTCCATGGTTTGCGAAGTTGCCCATACTTGGACACCTTTGCCAAACAATTGGTGATGCTGATGATGACCAATTATTCCTATAAGATGTTGAAGTATTTTCGTAAGCTAAATTATCTTCCTGATTGTTTTCTTCTATAGCCTCCATTGTCTTCTCTTTTGATGATGGCACGGGAGCAGGAATAAAAAACTTGGCATTGGCAGCAACAGCAGGTTTGGTAGATGGAACAGATGGTGACTGAAACAGGTTTGCAGAATTTCCACCACCACGGTTGAAGGTGTCAACATACCTGTATAGTCCATAAAAGTTGGTCAATTTCATCTGCATTTTGAATGTTGTTGATAGTCAAGAGAATTAATTATCATTAAGAAAACATATCCTCTTGTTCAAGGAAGGTGATCTGGCTGCATGTGAGGGGAAGCACCGGTCTCTCCTAATTTACTTTGTTTTTATGTTTAATATTTCCACAATGCATATATTTAAGAGGCTTAGAAACAAGACTTGCTCTTACTCAGTCCTGATAAAGATAAACTATGCCTTAAGGCTGTGCTAGTTATAACTTTTGAGCACGATTATTCTTGCAGTTCTATAATAGAGTACAGGAAGAGTATTTCTTTTCATTTCTTATAATTATGATACCTAGAAATGTGTAAAAATGAATTCAGTGTACCAAAAATATTCCTTGGAATATTTGCCAACGTTTACAGGAAGAAAGTTTATGTGAAGTTTCCTACCTTCACAGGAGTCTTGGAATCCCATCCCCTTGTGAAAATAATTTCATTAAACATTATTAAAAAAGCACATCTAGGAATGTTAGCGTTGCAGGAACATTGTTTTGAGGTATTCATACCAATATGGAAATCTAAGATTAACAAATTAAGATTCCCAAGAAACTTATAGAATGTCCACTATACAATGTTTGAACACCGACAACTACTTCGCTTACCAAGTTCCAACTACATGATTTTAATAAGTTACAAAGTAACTTCTTACCTTGATCGAACACCGACGCGGCCACGAGCAGAGAAATGATTTGTACTATGTGGTATAGGTGGGATCCCTGGAGTAATTTCAGGATTTGAAGTTTTTAAGTCAAAGCCCTCTTTAGAAGGTGGTCCATCTGTCTTCAATGCAGATTTCAAGTTGTAATCAGTTAAACCATTCTGGAAAGCTGCGCTTTTTGGAGGTGGTGGCAGTGCAGTTTCTTCAACTGGAGGTGCAGCACCTTCCTCTACCCATCTTTTCAATTTTTCATCATAATAGAACTTGTTCTTTTCACCCAATTTAGCCTTCATATAGGACAACAGATATACCTTTGAATTGGAACAGTGGAAGGACAAATGGAAATAAAACAATATAAAGGAACTAATAAATACCTGTTTTCCAGGGCGAGGTTTCAAGACTAGACCCATTGTCTTTTGCAAAAGTTGTGAGCCAAAACTAAAACGTGAAACGCGAGATGTGCCCCCTGACGCTTTTCCTTGTTCGTCATGCGAGGTTTCCTGTGATGAATGATCAAATTTGACTTTTCTCAACAAAAAAAAAAATTAAAACTTAACCAAATGCATGAATCTAGAAATTTTTAAAGTACACGACACTCTTAAGGCCTTAATAGTAATCACACACCTGTCGGGGGCTTCTACCAAAGTCTGGCTCTGAAACACTTCTATTAGGTTTTGTCATTCTATTATTGTCAGCTGTCCACTCACTGATGGGTTCCATTGAATCAGATGGAACTAAGGATGACATTGCCATTGTTGATTGGCTATTGGACACTCTATGTGCCACATGTTGATAATTCTGTTCATTTCTATGAACAATTCCTTGTGATGATGATGGAGCAGGTGGTGGCAAACCACCAACGACTCGATGCGCGGTACTATCAAAAAAGTTCAGCAATTTGCCCACTAATTTGCCAGGAGCCAAATTTGCAGCATACCCACCCTGAATATATATTGTTTAAAAGAGGATAAATAACAAGACTAACAAAATAATGAAGACTCCATAAATAACAAGGAAGAACCTGTTGGTGGGTTCTAATCCTCTCCTCAAGAGAGGATAGCATTTGTTTCCATGTTTCAACTTCTGGAGCACGGCCAGTTTTTAAGGATTTCAGCACTGCTTGGCAGTACCTGAAGTCATGTAACAACAATTAGGAAGATTACCTAAAGCATAATATCACAAAATAATATTCAATGATCTTACTTCAACGAGTCTGAAACCTTTCCCACTTCAGCTAGCATATATGCATATATAAGTTTATATGGCTGAAATGGAAGCAAAATAAACTGAGAGTTTCCTAGCACCTTCGAATATTCGTATAACTCAGTCCTCTGTCCAAGAAACCATTGGATAAGATAAGTTTTGAGTGCTTCCAATAACACATCGTACAAAAATTGAATCATATTGGACATAATATTCAATTAGATATGGCCTATCACACAAAAGAGAGATCATTTAAAAACCTTGCAGAACACGAGGTTTAAAAAATCCCACATATGTTGATAAACCTAGGATTATATACAAGATAATTGAAAGACGACATGTCATCTCTCTTAAGCATGTATGCAGATAAAGTAGAAAATAAGAAAGATTCAAATATGAACCTCCAAAATCCCAGAAAATTAAGAACCCAGAAACCAGATAATGTCCCAATTACGAGCCAGATAGAGGCATTAACAACAAGTAGAAGTGTAGAACAGAGTAGCTCACCACATTTTGTGAGAACTGGACTCAGAAAATACACAAGCAATAGAACAATCAATTTATGTGGAAGAGCAAAAGAGGTAGAGAGAGTTTCAATGAACCTGGATAGCCTCTGGACTAGCATAAGTTCGTGGAAATTTCCAGTGATCAGCTCCTATTAGACAAAGCCTTGCACTGTCTGAGTATGACTCAAAGTTTGCTTCAGCAACTAAATAGCAGATGTGTGCAGCAGTGATCTAAAAATATGAGTCTCAAATCAGAAGGGGAATATAAATCTACAAAAATTTATAAACAGCAGAAATTATTGAAAACAACTATACCTCACTTCTTTCCTTCCACAAGCAATCACCAAGATGAATAATTACAAGTTCATCATTTTTGGTTCTGTTCGCAGTTATTACAGCCAAATTTTCCTCCCAATCGTCGAGCATGCCATTAGATCTAAACTGAAGCTGTAAAGAAATAATAAAGGCAATGACATGAGCTTCCATGTAGAGTAAAAAATTATACCTTATGCAACTATTGAAACTTAAAAGTAAGAAAACGTCTGATTTGCACATTCCTTGCATCATTGTATGGATTATTAGTTTTTCCTACTAAAATCACCTGTGCAGGATGCTGAGGCATGTTAAAAGCATTAGGGTCCCCACTATTTGAACTGTCGGCCGAGAAAACTTCAGCTGGTTGTCCAGCAATTAGAAGGCATAATGTGCGCAGAGGAGACCCTGCAACCAGTTGACGAAGTGCCATTTGCTTCACAGTATCAACATAGAACTGCAGTTCAAACATGTACCAAATTCATTCCCCCAATAAAGGCAGGATGAAAAAGGACTGTAAGACATATAAGAGACTGTCTAGCTCAGGCAGTTCAGGATCAGTAATTCAGTATAGTATTCAACTTTGAAAATTTTGACAGCATACCTTTTCACCAAGTTGTGAAGCAAGAACAAGTGCAGGTCCCCACAATTGACCTTCTTGGGCATATTGCAAAGCTTCCTTCTTTTTGCCAGAGACAAGAAGATTCTGTACCTCAGAAGCCGTTGCCTAGCTCAAAAAAAATCAGTGAAGGGTACAAATACAAATTCATAATCTGAGAGGCGCAGGAGTGATACACACCCGCATTTGTGCTTCAGAAGGCATATTATGCAGACAGTGACTCAGTACACCATACTCCTTACTACTCATCTTGACAGATGCAAAAAGCTTGGCAACTGCTGACCCGGGACTATCATTTTCCTGCATACAAAACAATCGCTGTAGGTTACCAAATCTGGAAGTGTTCCGATGAGGAATAGTATTAAGGAGCGATAGGAGCATGATATCTAAAAAGAATGAATCAAATATTACAAATCAGCCTAAGTAATTCCATGAAGTTACAGACTTACCGCAGCCAAATGGCTCTTCGTCTCACAGTTTGTCTGATTACATCCTAGGACCTATTTTGGAACCCTTAAATGCACAAAATTAGGGCTTGGTTGAATCAGTTTTATTTTTTTAGTTTTCAAAACATATTTATAAATCAACTTCAAATAACTGTTTTGAAGAGAAAAAAAACATGTTTCCTAATCTTGTTTTTGAAAACTGTTTTAGAAATGAAAAAACTTATTTGATAGACACATTTGCATTCTTAAAGCAAGATGATTCATGTATATTATTTTTACATTTTAAAGTTGCACAAAATTACAAATTTGCCATTAATGAAAATTCTACCATTTCTCGTTTTTTTTCTCTTCCCAATTTCTAAAAGTAAAAACCAAAACATCTAAATCCTGTTTTAGATTTTTAGTTTTCAAAAAGTATAAAAAGAATATAGTTTTCAAAAACAGTTTTGTAAAACTAAATAACCAAAAAAGTTATATTATTTTCAAATTTTATAAACTATAAAACGGTTTTACAAAATTAAACCAAATAAGCCCTTATTGTCTGGTGCTAAAGATGGTAGAAAACACTTCACTTACATCTGTTTACTTGTTATATCCTAAAACAATATGAATGAGAATCGACTTCCCATTTTTTTGCTTTTCAAAAAAAAAAAAAAACAGAACTGGCTTCCCATAAATGCTCCTGTAACTGACCTTTTGAACTAAGGAAAGAGAATAAAGCATAGCAACTACGTTGCAGTGCATTTACATTTTTATAAACCACTCCAAAAAATATGTAATCTAAAAATGCCGGGGAAACAAGGATACATATCTCATTTACATCAATATTAGTAGTGATTAGCAAGCATAATAAGGTAGAGTACCGGAGATCCAAGAAATGAATTGATAAAAGATAACAATAGAAATCAACCCTTACTTAATATTACAAGCAATCTATCAATCTTGTTAATTATGGAAAATTAAATGAACCGTCACATAGAGAGAAAATATAAAAGGATTTGAAGAACCATAGATTTAACTTACTTTTAGTATGTTGTCTGTGCCAAAAGGAGAGCGTAGTTTTCCATAATACTGGCTAGCTATTTTAAGCAAGGAGAGAAGGAGTCTCATTCTTTCACTTTTCTTATAATCCATGTCAGGAGATCCGCAGTGTGCAATCCTCTCATCTATCCATTTGTTCAACTCTTTACTTCCAACACTCCCACCAACCAATGGACCTGGGACAGATTGCTGCCCCAGAGCATGAAAATAATCACCAGCACCATTTCCAATACGAGAAGAACTAATACTTCCCGAGACAACTTCCATCAAGTTTAACACAGAAACAGAGCCCTGTACGGCACTCTTCAGATAAAAAACAGATGCACATTGTTAACCATTGCAGAAACCAAGAGAACCATATATCAAAACTGAAACAGGAATAAAAAATTAACCTGACTTCCATATGTTGAGCTCAAAAGACTAGAATCTTTCATAATTATGAGTTTTCCACCAAATCCAAAGGTAACCAAAGCATGAGCAGGACGCCCAGAAGATGATCTTCCAACATGAGGGGCATAAGAATGTTGTTGTCCACCGTGTAATGATTGATTGGAGTAACCAATGGGCTGTTGACTTTCAGCAGCATAATTGTTTGAGAAATTTTTCTGTTCATCAAACTGTGTATTTGAATAATTAAAATGTTGACCAAAGTTCCCACTAGGGGCAAAGCGTTGCGGTTCAACAGTTCCATTAGCCAAACCGTGACCATGGTTACTTTTATTATACAATGAAACTGATCCAAATGAGCTAGATGCATTTTGTAGATCTTTGCTGCCAGAAATACTAGAACCAAATGAATGATCAAACTGCTGGTTTCCACCATAAGTTGCACTATTCCCACTTTTAGTAGCAGTGCCAGTTGTGTGCATGTCCAAACCCTGTTGATGATGAATACCGTATGAACCACTCCAATTGTTATTTGCAGCCTGGTTACCAGCACCCTGTGACTCATAATAGCCAGCCTGACCATAATTTCTATATGAATTGTTATCATTATGTGAAAAAGTACCAGTAGACGCATGTCCATTTTTATGCCCCTGAATAGCAGATTGAACAGATGAATTGTAAGTCTCTAACGAGCGCCATTCTTGGGCAATTGTGTCATAATACCAACCAGGGTACTGAGGATCAAAAACCATGTGTTCTGGATACCCACTATTCCCTTGTGACACCTGATTCCAGCTTGGTGCAGTTTCAGTTGTGCCAGATTCAGCTAAACTTCCAGCAACAGACTGAGCAGCTTGATGCATGTAAGAGACCTCTGCTTTAGTATCAGAAGCAGCATTCCAACCCACAGCTGTATTGACTCCTGAGCTTCCCTGAGTAATGGCTGTTGCATTTTGGTCATCTACTTGATACCATTGCCCAGTATTGTGATCATACTTCCAGCCAGGATAAAGACTCTCCCAATACTGACTGCTATTTACGTCTTCCCCACTTGTGCTATTTTCAACAGATGCACCATAAACTTGACCCCCTTGATATTGTGTATAATCAACCAATGCATTCAAGCCATCACTCGGTTTTATCAAAGTATTCGAGTCAAGATGATATGCTGACCTATATTGATCTTCTGGTGGTTTCACGTGAGCATTAGAATCATGATATGCTTTACCACTTACATCTCCGAATTCGCTAAAAAAGTCAGAAAAAGATCCAGACCCAACACCTCCATTTGAATCAGCACAAAATGCATTCCAATCCACCACCTTAACGTCTGAACTAGAGAATTCAGTGCTCTTGTCACCACTCGAACCCGACGAATTCCCCGATTCCATCCCATGATCACCATGATCCGCCGTACCATCACATCCAAACGTACTAGAAGACGCCAAAAAACTCCCCTCTTGTACATTTCCACCATCCAATTTCACACAGCCCTCTTTCTCTTCATCTTCCTCTTTCACCTCAATCCCACTCCCTTCAACACTTGAATTCCCAAACGAAGAACCATTAACATTATCATCAGCATCATCACCAATACCATCAGAATCATTACCTTCATCATCACGACCAGGCTTCACATCCCCTCCATCATCCTCAACCAATTTATCAAAGAAATCCTCATCATCCTGATCCTCCACATGAAATGGAGGATTCGAAGCCATCACACCAAAACCCTAATCCTTCTCAATCACACCACATACATTTCGCCGGTAAACACAAAAAATCAACATAATAATAAAATAAAAAACTACGTAAACACAATCCCTGATTTCACCACCTACAATTCCCAGCCTTCGAGATCCAAATCGAAACCATCCACATTCACAGTCGAATACGCAAACAAGATCCGATAATTTTGAATTTCACATAAATACAACAAGTAACCAGAAATGAATATGAAAAAGCATTACCAGGAAAATGCAAAGCTTCGCTCGGAACCAAACGCAGCGTTTTGCACCGCGAAGCAGAAAACGAAGGCAAGGAAAGAAGAAAAAAAACGAAATGGAGGAGAAAGTTAGAGATCCATTTTCAGAATGAGCAGAGAACGAAAGAGAATAAACAGAGGAAAGCCTTTGATTTCGCATAGAAACTACGACGTTTTTCCTTTTTTAGATTAGTTTATATTTTAGTCTTTTTATTTCTTATTTAATTTTACCGCCAAATATATAAATCAATCAGTAGGTGTCTTTTACTTACATGCAATGCAACTCAAACTTCCATGTCTGCTAGTACTAGTATATCAAACGCAACTGTTTTTCGTTTGGGACAATAAACGTAAATGTACTTCACTGTTTCATAATGATTTTCTCATAAATGCAAGTATAAGAAATTTAATAATGAGAAATGCTAACCAATGCCCTCAGGACACTTTTTAAGAACTTTAAATAGTAAGTTTTTATAAAAGTATGTGCAATAATGTGTATTGGGAATTGAAGTGTTTGAATTTTTTAAGGAATAATTTCTTAATATGGAATTCTTAAGTAGTGCCCTGAGGGCACTGGTTAGCAAGACCCTTTAATAATTATCTCCGTTATTTTATTGGTTCTGTATTTGAAAATTTGAAATCAATCTATATACAATTATAAAAAGAATAGTATCTGAAAATTTCGCTGTAACCCCTCTAATTAAATGTTAAGTTTAGGCTAATTATTACGGTTAAAATTGACTGCGTATAAAATTGAAGTTTTATATTAATTTGACATTAATTACATCTGATGTGGCAAGTCCAGAATTTTTGTTGCATTTTACTATTTTTTTATATTAATCTATTAATCTATTATTATCTATTATTATTTAATTGATTTAATTTGCTATGTGATTCCCCAAGCTTAATTGAACCCTAAAATCATATCTATTCACATTCTTCTACACGCTTCAAATACACAACTTTCAATATTTTTTCATCAAAAAACCTTCTCATATTCTCTCTTTTCCCAAATCTCAAATTTAAAACCCTCTATTTCTTTCTTTCTCTTTTCCGCGTTCCTCTCTCCGTAGCTTCACTTTTCTCCTTCTCCCTACCCTTCACTTTCCCTTGCCTTCTCTCTCCAAATTTTCTCTGTTCTTCTTTTTCTTTTCCGTCAAACCCTAGCACTGTCGTCGTCGTCCCTTTCTCCATTGTTGTCCTTTTCAATTCGCAAGAAAGTCAGAGGTAGGTTTTCTCCATCACTCACACACTCGATTCTTTTGTTGCAACTTTTTAATTTTTTTCACATCTATGGTTAACTGATAAATTTGTAATGGTTTTTGTTTGTTTTGTGTAGATTTGTTAGTATTCTATTTTTATGGCATTGATTATATTTATATAGTCGTGGTACGAGATTGAACGGTGGTGCAAGAGGTAGATCTATTATTATTTTAAGGTTTTAGTTCTTATTTCTTGTGAGGGATTCACTACAGATGAACTTGCCGCCATTGCTTCTAATTGCAGGTTTTTTTATCCTTCGAATTCTTCTTCTCATTTGGTCATGACTCATTAATGCTTAATAGGATAGAAAGGGGATCTAACATTAAAATATATATATATATATATATATATATATATATATATATATATATATATATATATATATATATATATATATATATATATATATATATATAGTCAAAGTAATACATTTCAAAATTATAATATAGGAATTCATAAAATATATAAAAAATTTCACTTAAAAAACTATTTTTTACTGTACAGTATTCAAAACCAACGAAACATAGAACAACCAAACGAGGTTAGGTTTTAATTAATTAGTTTTGATAATGATAAAGAAGTTGTTATAGTATTTGGATTATTTTGTTGTATTAGTTAATTGTAATTTATTTTTTTATTAGTTGAAATTTTATGATTAAGAAATAGGATTATGTAATTTAAGTTATTGTTTTCTTCTAATTGATTTTGCTTTAATTAATTAATTAATTAATTAGTTTGTTTGTGATATAGTATTTTGCTGTGAATTTTTATTTATTAATTAATTTATTTGTTTGAATTTTGTAGAATATGAAGGAGTGATTTATGAAGAAGTTTGCTATGAATTTGATTTCCTGATTCAAAATTTAGGTTAAACATTCTTTGGTTTTCAGTTGGACTGAAATGTCAGGTACTGTGATTTTATTCACTTCCCTCGCCACGGATCAAATATGATTATTGATATAATTTATCTGTCAAATATGATTAAGCAGCTGTATAGTTTACTTTTTATATAATATATCTGTCTCGATTTTTGATATTGCAATGGTTATCAAAAGTTTTGATTGCTAATATCTATTGTTGAATCTCTATAGGTAGTAGCGTCACAAGATTGGCCTGAAGTTACAAATTAAGCAGATTTAGTTTGTGCTCAACCTCAAAGATAAGAACTTATACAAGATTTGTACAAAACTTGGCATGATCCTGTTCGTGGTGTTGTTAGTGGTGGCATGATCCGGTAATCTTCAACTTTAGAGGGTATAAATAGTTTCACAAATTTTGAAATAAGCATGTTGAGTTATAATGTCATATATTAATTTTTGAATAAAAATGACAGGGCATCTCTAGAATATCTCGGTCTGACAAGGTTTCTCACTTTGATATGAACATGGAAAGTTCTAATTACTTTTTTATATGAACTTTGAATGATATTTTTGCATTTTTCTTTCTTCCAGATGGAAAGGTTTGCTTATGAAGTTGTCGTCAAGGACAAAACGTTCTTCTGCAAGCAATCAGGAGAGCTTCTTCATACTGCTGCAGAAGATTCACATGCAAAATGGATTTTTGTTCTAGGCACTTCTAAGTCACTTCATGTTGGCAAAAAGAATAAATGTTCATTTTAACATTCTAGCTTCTTGGCTGGAGGTGCTACATCTTCTGCTGGAAGATTGGTGACTGAAAATGGTGTCTTGAAGGTATACAACTAACAAAAAGCACTTATTTTGATTAGTTCATTTCATGTGCTTATTTATGAATGAATTTATTGTTTGTTTTTGGCAGGCTGTTTGGCCTCACATAAATAAACAAAATCATATCAGTTAGGAAGGCAGTTATCTTGCAAATGGACAACCGGAGCTGGACCTTGCAAATGGACAACTAGAGTTAGACCTTGAAATTTGAGCGTTGGAATAAGTTGATTTGCCTTCAAGAAGCGGAACACACACTAAATAGGTGTTGGAGCTTAGGTTCTTGGAAAAACTGATTAACATTTTAAAGAAAATATTATATAACACAATAATTAAATCAATAATAGTTTATTGTTCCTAAAGTTTAAAATATTATATTGCTGACAATTTGGTGTTTTGATGAAATAGGTGGTTCCACATATCACGCCATTAGAAACTGGATTAAGTTGTCTGTTGTGATCCCAGTTGATGGAAATGAAGGCCCTGCTGATGTTTGTGTGATTGATCTTGGAGGCACTGTGGGTAAGATTTTGCATCAATAATTATGCTTTTGTTGAAAGCTGCTTCATACTTTTCAATCAATTATGAGGGAGCATAATAACTTTTTTACTTATCTACAGGTGACACTGAATCTATTCCATTTATTGAGGCTCTGTGGCAATTGTCCTTTCATGTAGGTATGACAAAAGCATATTTTGCTTTTATACTAACTTTGCTTGCTATTTACTAAAACTGTTTCTTATTTTAAAATAATCAACATAATATAGCATAGTCATTAATTGAAGCTTTTTGAAATATATATGGGTTAATTATATAAAACCCCCTGCCATTAGGGCGAGGTTTGATATAGCCCTCTTGAAGTTTTTTTTTTAAACTCCCCCTTATAAAACCTAAAACCAACTTTTACCACACCCTTTTATTGGTGTTGGTGACTGGGCCTGCATTTAGTGGTTAGGTGGCTTGCTGACTGTATAATATATACATTCTTCTTTTCCCCGTGAAATTAGGGTTTTCATTTGGATGTTTAAATAGGGAGAAGCTGATAGCAAGGTTGCAGACGAAACGATGGGAGCGAGCAAGGTAGAAGACGAAGCCATGGATGTGAACTTCAAATTACATGGATAAAAAACTCTTGTTTCTTATTGCGTGTATCAGATTCATCGTTGATCCTCCTTAATTCTTGATTAAAAACATGAATCTAGACACGGTTTCAAGAACCCTAACGCGTCGAATTCGCCGAGAATCTCACCTTCGAAGATGATTTTGGCTGCCGCGGTGGATGCAAATTTGAAGAACACTTTGGTATGAAGATTACTCTAATTCCAATTTCCTCTTCTCCTTCTTCGATATGATTTCACTATTCTGATTGTTGTGGATTCATGCCTGTTGCTTGATTGATGTTGTTCATGGTGTGGTTGCTGCGGATTCGTGGTTGCTGTTCCGAGTTTGGATTTGCTCTTCGTTTTGCAGAGTTCTTGTAGTGTTCGTTGAGAATTGTTAGGTAGGTTGAAGATTGATTGAAGAGGAGAAGAAGAATTCACCAGAGAGAGAGAGGGCTCGAGGAAGAATGATGAGAGGTTCCGGAAGAATTTTTTTCTTGTTTTTCTGTTAGAAGGCTAGGGATTAGAATCTGTTAGAATTTAGGGAATGGTTGGTGAGTTATCAAGTTAGAGCTCTGTAACAATTGGGAAAAGAACTATTATCCAAATTTCTATTAGCAGTTATTGGATTTTTGTGAATTATGTCAGGGAGTATATCAGTTAGGTATTTTCTGGAATTGGTTTTGTTATTTTTGTTGTAATGTAGTTTTCTATGAAAACTGGTTAATGCTGTTGGCTGTAAAAATGAAAAGGAAAAAATTCTGTTATTATCAGCTTTTGTTGAAATTGTGTTATGTAATCTTCTCAGTAAATTTAATTTCTTTTGTGAAATCATCAACTCCCTGTTGCAATGAATTTATACAGTCAGCAAGCCACCTAACCACTAAATGCAGGCCCAGTCACCAACACCAGTAAAAGGGTGTGGTAAAAGTTGGTTTTAGGTTTTATAAGGGGGAGTTTAAAAAAAAACTTCAAGGGGGCTATATTAAATCTCGCCCTAATGGTAGGGGATTTCATATAATTAACCCAATATATATATTAAAGGTGAAAGTATTTTTGTTAAACAATTAATAAGTTTTATAGATTTTATTGGTTTTTTATTGCTCAATACATGATATGATCCAAGTACTCAAGTAAGTGTGAGTTTGATTGTGTGTGGTGGTATTTATGTTAATCTTATTTAAGGTCAATCTAGACTTCTTAAGTTGGTAGAATTGTCTCTAGATGAATTAACTAATCTTATCAAAAGTACTTTATGGATGTTGAGATGATAATGCTGGTGATGAAATTGGTACAAGTACAAGTAGTATTAGTAGTCAATTGAATAAAGTCAAGGGGCAAGACTTCTTTTAAATATGATTATTCATGTTTTGTTTTAGTTTTATATTATGGCAGTGGCTTGGGTAAAAAAACGTAATTTTAGTGTTGATTTTAACGGGAAAATAAATATTTTGATATTGAGCATATTGTTGATTTTAATTCTCCATGACCACATATGTATTTTTAATCAAAGAAATTCATATATACCATTACATATGCTTGAAATTTTAGAATGGTCTATTTATTAACTTTATATCGAATTTAACTTTTAATCAATAACTTTATGCATCAAGGCTTAATAGCAGACATTGATCAATATCTTAGCTTTCAATGTCTTATATTAATGCTTAATTTTTTGCTAGCTTACAGTTGTAGTAAGACTTATCACTTCTTACTGAAAGAACAGATGGAAGTAGTGACAAGTATGGAACTCAATCTCAAATGTTGATGCCATGGGTGACTTGAACTGATTTCTCACATGAAATTGATATATGATGGTTGGTTCCAAAATGTCATTATTGTAGAACAAATGAAGCTATTAGGGGTGACTAAATATATTATGGTATATGTAGGTTCTGCTGCAAGAAGTGGGTGGGTATGTGTTTTTTTTTTGTTATTCAACTTTTGGTTATTTAAACTCCTGTGGTTTACTTGTGGAATATTTATTGTGGAATATTTGTTCTTAACATATATCACAGTCATATGCTTTTAAATCATGTAGCCTATTTTATTCATGGTAGGTTTTAGTTCAAACTATAATTCTTTTAAGCAATGAACCAATTATCAATAGTCAATTTTGAATGCAATTTCTCAATTTCATTTTACTATTGGAAGAAAAGCATGACTCACAATGTAGTTTTACTACTGATATAGTTACATCATCTATGTTGCATGAAATCATTTGGACATCATAATGTTTATTTTTTAATTAAGTAACTCATTTTAAATTTATATATACTTTTAAATATATTTTATACCATATCAAATAAATTTACCTGTGCGGGAGCACGAGTATTTTACTAGTTATAAGATAAAATTAATGAATCCAAACCTATAGGAATTGTATTTACTACTAAAAAAAATTTAATTAGCAGTTAGGGATATCAAAAATGGTATCAAAACATATCTTTTACAATTCAATGTGGTTTGCAGGAAGATTGAACAAAAGATTCTATTATGTTACTCGAATGTGGTTGGTTAGGTTAAAATTAGGTTGTCATATTAGTTATGTGTTTCTATTGATTTTTATTAGATAATGATAAGTTCGGCTGGCTCAATCAAACTCAAATAAAATCGAATTTGATCAAGCATGTTTACTAATTATTATTTTTGTATTGTTAGATTAGTCAAATAATCAAATTTGAGCCAATTTTTTTTCTCAATCTCATTATTTTTTAGTCTCTTAAAAAAGAGTGAAATCCTAACCATATGTCACACTCGCTCTCCTTAACATCGTTTTCTCAACTCAGATATATCATCACTCTCACGTTGTTCTCCTCTTTCTATCTATTACCACCCATTTACCATAATATCATCATATATTTTATCCCCCCTCTAGCTTCATCACCACCAATCCACCCTCATTTTTTTATTTTCATTTTATCTCCTATCTCAACCTATCAACATATCTTTGTTCATCATCATTGGTTCATTTATCTGAAGTCAAACTTCAATATGCAAAAGCTTAGGTTTAATGTATATATCATTTCATATTTTTCTTATGATTGTTTTTTACAAGCCTTATATCGATTGGTTAATTGTTTATATAGTTGGCTTGAGTATGAATTTATTTGTCTAAAAAAGGGATTGAATAGACAACTAAATCCCCTCTTATATTTTTCAGAAATCAGATAAATGCACATAAGTTTTTATGGTGAAAATTTGTTTGAAAAAGATTTGACGAAATTTGAAGGTTGTTTGTAATTAGGGGTGGCAAAATGGGCCGCCAGCCCCGCCTTAAGCCCGCCAAAAAAGGGGGCGAGACGGGCAAGTCCGCCAAGTGAAATAAGCTAATAATTCTAGCCCACCACGCCAAAATGTCGGGTTGGCGGGCGGCGGGCTTGCCCGCCTATTTTTTATTTTCATCTTTTTTATATAAATGAATAGGCTTATTTTTAAATTTCAATTAAAATTTTCACTTATTTTTTAGAATAATTTTTTATAAAGCATATTTTTAGCAAATTTTACTTAAAAAAATATTGTAGATATTCACAAATAAATGTATAACATAGAATCATCAACGAGTATTTCAAAATATAGTTCAAGTATTAGTCTTCAACCAACAAAAAATGATTTTAGTGCTTGATAACTACGTTGGCGGAGGCTGGAGGGCCAACCCGCTCCTTTTTTTGGTGGGCTTAAGGCGGGACAGGCTTAAAGCGGGGCAGACTAAGTGGATTGGCGGACATAAAATCTCAACCAAACCTGCCATTTTTTGGCGGGTGCGCGGGCTGGTCTGATGGGCCACGACCCGTTTTGCCACCCTTATTTGTAATGATACACACATCAATTATTTAGAGCCAGATGAGAGGCAATATTTTAATTAATCTTTACTGGCTCAAATAAGCTATTCGACACAATTAATGATTAATCAATATTAAGCAATCTCTAGTCATAATATCTTTACAATATAATCAACAATACAATTGTTCGAAAAACTCAATGTAATCGTACCTAAGCTTACAATTAACCATTGTGAAAAGCAAAAAATCTAAGAGACATGCAATTCTAGACAAAGCAAGAAATCTAACAGCTAACACAACTACGCACGAAATCTAAAGAGAGAGGGAGAGAGAGAGAGATATAAATAGATATATAGATAATTAGATAGATAGACAGATAGATAGATAAAGATAGATAGATAGATAGATAGATAGAGAGAGAGAGAGAGAGAGAGAGCGAGAGAGAGAGAAAGAGAGAGAGAGAGAGAGAGAGAGAGAGAGAGAGAGAGAGAGAGAGAGAGAGAAAAAAGAGTGCAACAAAATTTATACTAGTTTGGTGCTTTCGTCTTTCCACGCACCTAATTTATTTTTCGATGGTAAACCATAAAAAAATTGTTTATTCCACTATTTTATTTGAGTCAGATTTTTGGTTACAACAATTCAATAAAAAAATAAGATAAATTTTCTAATTCAAATTATCTTCTTCATTGCTTCTTAATTGAAACTTGTCAACAATTAGCTACCACAACTGTTAACTTTGATCTTTAGCTTGATTTTAATCTTCATCCTTTGATGGACTTCAATCTTTATAATATAGTGATCTTCACTCAATTTTGATTTCAAGTCTTGAATTCTTTCTTTATCAGGTTGAAAAACACACTGAAATACTTCATAACAAGGAGAAGAGCTCCCTCTCTTTTTCTTCCAGACGCTTCACTCTTCAATATAGGATTTTAATCCGCATGAAAATTACATACTTTAATGAACAATTAGAACTCTAATGCTTACACATAATCAATCATTACATGGTTCTCCATGAACAAAATAAAGATAAAGATTTGAGAGAGATGAAGTTGTATTTTCTTTAATTATCACTCTTGATAATTTTTATCTTTTACCATTTTAAGAATGAAAAATCCTATTTATATGTGCTTGATAGATATCACTAAGTTTGAGAAAAATATCTTTAAATGATCATATTCAAAGTTTGTAATGAATCAATTCAAATTAAATGATCAAGATCAAAATAGCTCTTGAATTAATTCAAAGAAAAGTTTGAATTGGATAATCTCAACATTTGAATTGATTCCCACAAACAAAGACAAAACACGAAGAATCAAAATGTCTCTTTGAATTGATTCAAACAAGTTTATGAATCTGAAAGCACCTGATGTTTGACTAAATTTTGCTAAAACATTCTGATGATAAACTTGAAGAATCTACAGAAGAAAAAGATGTCGAAGGAAATATCTCGACATCCTGACTGACTTAATAAGTTAGCAGGTTTTAATATATTGCAAGAATCAAGGAGATGATCAAGGTATCACAGGAGAAAAGATTGAAAGCCCAAGACAACAGAAGACTATATAAGGAGATTTAGACCTAGAGTTAAATAGAGTACTTTTTGTATCACTTATAACTTTATAACCTAGTTCTCTTGTGTTGAATAAGGGTTTAGGGTTTGAGAGTCGTTGGCTCTCTTAGGAGTTGTAAGTCTCCACTCTGTAATATGGGATGCAGAGTGGAAGGCATAGGTACAGGGACATAACCAGAAGCCTGTAGGTAATGGTTGTTGTATTGTTCTTGGACGAAGCTTTGAAGCAAGTCCAAGATAACTTGGAGGTCAAGAAACCGCGACAGGTTCTGTATTGGCAGATGACAGAGATATCACAGGTTGTGATTAGGATGTGAGTGGGGTATCTCATATCAGGGTTGCAAACATTTTAGTTTAGCCTTGGTAAAGATGTTCATTGGGTATATGTTAGGTATAAAGTTGTAAACGGGGGAGTTTAGCTTTGTAACAGTTCTACAGATAGTGAAGTCTTCGTCCTGGATTGGTATCCCCCAGATGTAGGTGAATTACACCAAACTGGGTTAACACATACTGTCTTATTTAACATTATGTAATTTACAGTTTTGTTATTGTTCTTGACTGACATGTTGGATCAGATGTCGTGACATCTATGAGTGTGCAATTCTAATATTCAATGTATCAGTCTACTGTTGCGCCTCTGAGTTTAAATGATTAAGTAGCACAATGTCTTGACATGTGTTAGAACATCTGCTGTCTACATAGGCCAGAATTTCAATTGGTATCAGAGCCTGGTTTTCTGTCTGGTTCTGGATGAGATCTATGGGAGATACTTTTTGGCGTTTAAACAAGGAGGAGCTTTGAAGATCAGATCAATCAACTCAGACATACTCAAGAGTATTAATGGATGAGATGGATGTTCTGGATCGAAGGGATCAACCCGGAGGTTGTTCATGTTGCTGAGGAGATTCTACAACAACTACAGGAGAAATGGCTAGTTCTCTTGTTGGTGCGTCTTATAAGATGTTGTGACATCTTATTAGGGCAAGCAGGATCTGTTCCTTAGTGGTTCCGCTGCATGTGTTTCTGATGGAAGAGCTATAGAATTATGGGATTCTGGAGTTGTTACTGAAGACAGTTGGTGGAAGGTCTCAATCATCGGCCTCTATATTTGAAGATATCTGCATTCTTTTATTCCAAAGTCGGGAGCGATGGAGTGAAAGGAGTTGTGGTTAGATATCTGGTATGATGACTAGGTACTTGGAAGCTTGGTTTCTTGGTGCAGTTGAAGTCAGTTGAAAAGGAGAGGAGTTGAGTTTAAGTTTATCAGGTTCTTGCTCTAGGAGTTTGATAAATTATTGGTCGGCTAGGTTGTCAAAGATACTTGAGAATTCTCTCAAGTTCACTCATAAAGGCATCTATGTCGTGTATCTGGAGTCTTCTAGTTACTCTTCTGACTAGAAGGTGTTTCTTTGAAACACAATCTAAAGAAAGTGGAGGTGATTTATTTTCACCATCCAAAAACAGCAAGGAAGGATTCATCTCTCTTGACCCTAAGAGTGGATCCAATCTGATTGAAGAATTGTTGAGGTAAATAAGATTTGTTCAGAGAAATTCTTAGTTACTTGAGTCAAGGGTGGAAGCCTTGGTATCTCAACATTGTCCTTGAAGAAGATACTTGCAAAAAGATTGAATACTTTATAAGTGTTCATGACATGATCTGGTGGAGCTCAGCTACAGTAGTGAAGAAGGGTTATTGTACAAGGATTTAAGATCAATTGATATTTGTGGAATCCACAAGTATTTAATTGATTATCCTTAAAAGTCAAGACTGCTGATGTTCAACAAGATATTGGAACATCTCATCATCAGAGTTTGTGCATAATCATGGGAGGGGTACTGCATACGCTTTAGCATCTATTTTAGTCTTAGGTGGTGACCTAAGAAGTGGCTTCAGTCGGGTGTGACAGAAGCATGTGTTCTTTGGAGAGTTTCCTGGAAAGAAACTAGTATGGACTTTGATGTTGTTGAAGATGAGGATGAAGACATCATAATCTTGATGGTTACAGCTTGGATCAGTTTATTTCTAATCTAGGTGTTTTGGACCATGGATCTTGCTCTTTTTGTTGAAGGTCAAAGTTAAGAGGCAGTTATCTTTGACTTTCTACAGTCTGCTCTACTAAGGAAAGTGGCATTCTTTGGTATGGCTATGGGGTAGTCTTGGACTACTTATTTTCTGAAGATTCAGACGTGGAAGGTGTGAAGTCTTTAGAGTTTCAAAGCAGGATGGAGGTTGTCTACTCAAACTTGGTTGTTGAACAAGTCTGTGAGAGCATGGAACTCTTGTTTTGCGAAGGGAGAAGGTTCTTCTAAGTGGCAGAAGGAGGAGCTGAATTCAACAGTTAGAGGTCATATCAGAATATTCTGACATCTAGCTCAACATCAGAGGTCTCAGCTGGTGATGTGGCACATCAACTTAAGATAAGGTGATCTACAGGAGAATGGGAGTTATGGATGCTTCAAAAAGGTCTATCGCATGCAGTTTGCGGGAGCTGTGGATGGAAAGATGTTACATGACTAAGAGGCTTGGTGGATCCAAGATGTCTTGCTATGGGGCAAGTAGTTCATGTGACTTGAAGGTCTGATTTCATTAGTGGATCAGTGTATCTTGTGGGAGTTCTGAAGAAGATTGAGATCAATCAAAAAGTGGCATTTGGTTGGTTTCATTGTGTGCATTCAAGCAGGATGCTTGAAACTGATTGCTCTTGTACAAAAGAGTAGTTAGTTGAAACTGTAAGGAGGTTTTGGTTCTCTAGGAGCTTGTAGCAGAAGTTCTGGGTTGAGGATGGAAGCATACCTTCTTTTGGTGGATGAGAGTTTATTTCTCTATGGGTTTCTGAAGTTTTCTTTGTTCAAGTTAATGGTGCAGTGTTGTGTGAAGATCTTCAGTGTGGATTACTATGCTGATAGTAAGTCTAGTGGTGGAGCATATCAAGAACCATGGTGTGTGGTGTCTAGGGTGTGTGGAAGATGTCCTAACTGTTGTTAGAACATCTCTGGGTTAGTTATCCTTGGTGGAGGATTTCAAGTTCTGTGAGGAACTGGTTATTTGCATCGTGTCTAAGAAGTATCTACATTGTCATATGGGAGAATGATGGAGTAGAAGAGCTGTCTTAGAGGTCTGATGTAAGGTTTTTGGAAGACTGGAGTGGATCATATGTTGATTGCATGAAGGTCTGGTTTCTGATGCGTTCATAAGTGGATATTCACCAGAAAATCAGAAGTATTCCAGGTTATCATATGGGAGAATGATAAGGAATGAATGTCTTGGATTGTGGGGTGTCTATCTCTATTGTTGGCTGGGTAAGGTCAGTGGAAAATCTTGCGAATGGGATGTTGCCCCTGGCTGCAAGTCATGCTAGTAGTGGATCAGTTTAGGAGCTGTAAAGTTCAGGAGCATGCATACGATATCTGACATCGTTATAACAAACTAATGGGCCATGTGCGTCTCTTTGAGGAATGTGAAGCATTGTGATTCAATTGGTTTGTGCCTCAAGCAGCTGGAGGTCTATACATGAGAATTCAAGAGGAGTTTGTATGGTGTGTAGATGGTTGCAGGATGGGGGGATCAATGGGACTTTGATCTCAAGCCAAGAGTTTGTTATGGTTGGTATACATTTCCTCACAGGTAGCATGATGGTGATCATGTGTGAGTGATTATTGTTTCTTGTCAGAGGAAGTAATAAGAGAGTTGATAAGTTGAACTGAGGGTGCGCTCTTAAAGACATGAAGATGCGTCTTATGTTTTCCATTCATTAGCTTAGGTGTTCTGTGGAGGAGCACTGGTTACCTTAGATAGGGGGAGATGCCCCTTGATCTAAGATAAATTACTGCAAGGATGCAGTTGAAGTTCCAGTTTGCATTTGTGCATCAAGCAAGCTGAGATGTCAAGGAGGATGTCTTGACATTATTGTATTGTTGCAAGTTGTGGGAGACTTGGCAGTGCATGTGAAATGGTTCTTATTATATGCTTAAGAATCATTGATTGAGTCTGGGGGAATTTATTTTTCTCTGCAGACTGTGATCATAATTTTGTGACAAAATCTCTGCATTGTTAAATCAGAAGAAGAATCTGGGAATAACAGACAATGTCTGACATGATGTCAGGACATTGTTATAAAACATGTGTGCATGTAATAGGTTCTTTGGTCGGCGTTATTAAAAGAAGAAACAGTCAAAGCAGTCTTGGTCAGTGCAGTACTGGTGGAGTTATTGCTTTCGATTAATGATTCTTTGAATTGACTAGCGTTATTTTCTGTGGTTCGTTACTTTCTAAGAAAATGACTCGGCTATAAATAGGATTGCTTTGATCTTCTTTAGTCTCAATACTCTCTTTGGGTTGGTGACAGATGGGATTCTTCAAAATCTGGGAATGTTGCGTCTGGGTTTGGGGCCGTCTTGGTCAGGTTTGCCAAGTTTTGGCTAAAAAGGGGGAGAATGATTTTTTGATGTTGTCTGAGAGTGGATACATTTCTGCAGTTGTTTTGCAAGAATGTTGGTTAAGATGTTCTGACATCTTAACAATTTTTTCGTGTGTCTTGTGTCTTGTGATCTAAGTTGTGAAGCAAGTTGTGTCTTGTGACCTGAGTTACGGAATTTATGCTCTCAATGTTATGAAGCCTGCAACTGTTGTTTCTTTTCTGGAGGAGTCTTCTGGGTCTCAAGACCTATCTTAGAAAGAAGGGGAATATGTTGAGGGGGAGACTCTCTCAGACCTTAGCTCCAATCAATTCTCAAGATGAAGGAGTCTTGATGAAGGAGTCTTGCTGATTGCAGAATGCAGAAGAAAATGTTTTAGCCAAAATTTGTCAAAAGGGGGAGATTGAAAGCACCTGATGTTTGACTAAATTTATTAAAACATTCTGATGATAAACTTGAAGAATCTGCAAAAGAAAAAGATGTCAAAAGAAATGTCTCGACATCCTGACTGACTTAATAAGTTAGCAGGTTTTAATATATTGCAAGAATCAAGGAGAGGATCAAGGTATCACAGGAGAAAAGATTGAAAGCCCAAGACAACAGAAGACTATATAAGGAGACTTAAACCTAAGGTTAAATAGAGTAATTTTTGTATCACTTATAAATTTATAACCTAGTTTTCTTGTGTTGAATAAGGGTTTAGGGTTTGAGAGTCGTTGGCTCTCTTAGGAGTTGTAAGTCTCCACTCTGTAATATGGGATGCAGAGTGGAAGGCATGGGTACAGGGACACAACCAGAAGCCTGTAGGTAATGGTTGTTGTATTGTTCTTGGACAAAGCTTTGAAGCAAGTCCAAGATAACTTGGAGGTCAAGAAACTGCGACAGGTTCTGTATTGGCAGATGACAGAGATATCACAGGTTGTGATTAGGATGTGAGTGGGGTATCTCATATCAGGGTTGTAAACGTTTTAGTTTAGCCTTGGTAAAGATGTTCATTGGGTAGATGTTAGGTATAAAGCTGTAAACGGGGGAGTTTAGCTTTGTAACAGTTCTACAGATAGTGAAGTCTTCGTCCTGGATTGGTATCCCCCAAATGTAGGTGAATTGCACCGAACTGGGTTAACACATACTGTCTTATTTAACATTATGCAATTTACAGTTTTGTTATTGTTCTTGACTGACATGTTGGATCAGATGTCGTGACATCTGTGAGTGTGTAGTTATGATATTCAATGTATCAGTCTGCTGTTGTGCCTCTGAGTTTAAATGATCATGTAGCACAATGTCTTGACATGTGTTAGGACATCTGCTGTCTGCGTAGGCCAGAATTTCAGAATCAATTTCCATAAACATAATGGAAATTATGAGTTTGAAAAATATATTTGAATTGATTCACAATATTCTTTAAATTAATTCAAGAAACCTTAACACTTTTAATCGAGCCATGAATCACCTTGAATTGATTCATTAAAGGTCATGTGAGATATTAGATCGAACTCTAGTTTTAGCATGTCGTCGAAGTCCGCTCACATGCTGTTGTCGAAGACCTATATGCTGTAGTCGAATTGTGTTCTAGTATGTAGGAGATCAAATTGGGCCTTGTGTTATGGATCCAATTGTTTAAGTTAGCTTGTACCCTAAGTTAGCTTGTAATGGGTAATTGTTAAAAAGCCCATTAGTTTAGTATGTTAGGTTTATTATAAATAGCATACTAGTCTCTCTTCCTAAGGTGTGACAAAACCTTATTAGGTTGAGAGAGGTTAATTGTTGGTATTCACTTATAATCTTTGAACCCTATTGAGAAAGTGAATAGTAAAACAGATTTAACCAATTCTCTATTCTTCTTACTCTTTTCTCTTCCTTTGTGAACCCTAATAGGGTTTCAGTTGTTTTTCCTTGTTAACCCTAACCCTTGCGTGTTTCTTGCCCATAAAGAAATTGTTAATATTTTGTTTCAAGGTATCGTTTTTCATAACAAATTGGTGCGGTGAGCGTGGAGAAGATGCCTTCAACAAAGTATGAGATTGAAAAGTTCACTGGAGTGAACGATTTCGGTCTATGGTGCTTGAAGATGAAAGCCCTACTGGTTCAACAGGGTTGTTTGGAAGCGTTGAAGAGAGAGGCAGCCATGGATGTTGTGTTAACGCTAAAAGAAAAGATGGCCATGATAGAGAAAACCCACAACGCAATATTGTTGAGCCTTGGTGATAATGTTCTTCGACGGGTATCAAAGGAGACTACGACATCGGGGTTATGGTTGAAACTTGAAAGTTTGTACAAGACCAAATCTCTGGTGAATCGACTCTACCTGAAGCAAGCTTTGTATTCATTCAAGATGAGTGAAGACAAAGTTTTGGCTGAGCAATTGGATATGTTCAACAAGCTGACTTTTTATCTTAAAAGTATTGATGTGAAGATCGATGACGAAGATCAAGCACTGTTGTTGTTGTGTGCTTTGCCTAGAAGACATGCTCACTTCAAAGAAACTCTCTTGTATGGAAGGGAGTCCCTGAGCTTTGAAGAAGTTAAATCAACCTTGTATTCTAAGGACCTGAACGAACGAAAGGAGCATAAACCTTCGACAGTTGGTGAAGGTTTGACCGTTAAGGGAAAATTCTTGCGAAAGGATGGTAAGTTCGACAAGAAGAAAGGTAAAAGTCAGCAGAAGTCTTATAGTGGCGAAACATCTGGTATTCGATGTTATCAATGTAAGAATGAGGGTCACACAAGAAAGGTGTGCCCTGAATGCCTAAAAGATCATGGAGGTAAGGATAATGGCAACGCAACCATTGTTCAAGATGACTTTGACTCATCTATTGTTCGAGGAGCTATGTGATCAAGATGGTGGATCGGTGCTGCTGGGAAACAACAAATCCTGCAAAATTGCAGGTATTGGATCTGTGAGATTCAAGCTCCATGATGAGTCAATAAGGTTATTGACTGAAGTCAGGTATGTACCTGATTTGAAGAGAAATTTAATTTCTCTTGGTGAATTTAACAGGAAGGGATATGTTTTCCAAGGAGAGAAAAATATACTAAGAGTCATGAAGGGGTCGAAGGAAGTCTTGAGAGGCGTGAAGAAACAAGGCTTGTATACCCTTGAGGCTGAGGTTGTAAGTGGTTTGACAAATATTACATCCACGAAACCTGTGTCGAAGATAGAATTATGGCACATGAGATTGGGCCATGTCAGCGAAAGAGGCCTGGTCGAATTGGGGAAGCAGAACCTGCTAGGTGGTGACAAAGTCAAAAAGTTGGAGTTTTGTGAATCTTGCGTATTTGGTAAATCCTGTAGGGCAAAGTTTAACAAAGGCAAATAAAGAATACGTGGATCCCTGGATTACATTCATACTGATCTTTGGGGGCCTGCAAGGAATCCTTCACACTCAGGTGCAAGGTATTTTCTATCCATCGTTGATGACTATTCCAGAAAATTATGGGTATTCATTCAGAAGACAAAGGATGAAACTTTTGAGAATTTTAAAAGTTGGAAGGTTCTGGTCGAAACTCAAACAAGCAGAAAGGTTAAGAGGTTGAGAACTGACAATGGCCTTGAATTCTGCAACGAAGCGTTCGACAATTATTGTGTTGAGTCTGGGATTGCAAGGCATAAGAATGTAGCAGGTACTCCTCAACAAAATGGCCTAGCTGAGAGATTCAATCGAATAATCCTTGAAAGGGTTAGATGCATATTGGTTAGTGCTGGATTGAAGAAGGTGTTTTGGGCGGAGGTTGTTTCGACAACAGCTTATCTGATAAATAGATGTCCCTCGACTGCCTTGGGAATGAAGACACCTGGAGAATTTTGGTCGGGACATCCACCTAGTCTCGACAGACTGAGAGTATTTGGCTGTGTGGCCTATGCTAACATTAGGCAAGACAAGGTCGAACCTAGAGCTCTAAAATGCATGTTCATGGGATAACCTGAAGAAGTCAAAGCTTATAGGTTATGGTGCCTAGAGCCAGGTCACAGGAGGTGTATCACCAGTCGAGAAGTAGTTTTCAATGAAGCTGAGATGGCTTTTAAGAAAACTGATGATGTTGATGAAGAGCTGGAATGGGGAGAGATTCCTGTTGAGGTAGAGCATGTTGATGCTGAATTGCGTACCCCAGATGAAGTTGAAGAAGAAGCATAAGATGTTGTCGAATATGAGGAGACTGATAATGACTACCTTCTAGTAAGAGACAGGTCAAGGAGAGTCATCAAGCCATCTCAGAGACTTGGGTATGCAAATCTTATAGCTTATGCCATAATCTCTGCAAGTGAGGTTCTCGACGAAGAACCTAGAGACTATAAAGAAGTTATGAGGAGTCGAAAGAAGACTGAATGGTTGAAGGCTATGGATGATGAGATGAAATCTCTTCATGGCAACAACACATGGGAACTGATCAAGAAACCTGCTGGAGCCAGGTTAGTCAGTTGTAAATGGATTTTCAAAGTTAAGGAAGAAATCGAAGGAGTGGCGTCGAAGAGATATAAGGTAAGATTGGTCACTAGGAGGTTCACTCAGAAAGAAGGTGTCGACTTCAATGATGTGTTCTCTCCTGTTGTGAAGCATAGGTCCATTAGAATGTTGCTTGCCATGGTGGCACAGTTCGACCTGGAACTGGAACAGATGGATGTGAAGATTGTGTTCTTGTATGGTGATTTAGATGAAACAATCCTGATGAGGCAACCTGAAGGGTATGTCGAAAAGGGGAAGGAAAATTATGTGTACAAACTGAAGAGATCATTATATGGACTGAAACAATCTCCTCGACGGTGGAATAGGAGATTCGACAAGTTCATGACACACATAAGTTTCATTAGAAGTCAGTTCGACCACTGTGTTTAATTCAGATTTTGACCTGGTAATTCATTTGTTATTTTGTTGTTTTATGTGGATGATATTCTAATAGCAAGTAACAATGTCGAAGATTTAATGAGGGTGAAGGTTGAACTCAATAAGGAGTTCGACATGAAGGATCTGGGAGTTGCGTCCAGGATTCTTGGGATTGACATCCGAAGAGATAGAAAGCAGTTGAAATTATGCTTATCTCAAGAGGCGTACCTACGGAAGATTCTCAAAAAGTATGGTATGTCGAATTCAAAGCCTGTTGTGACTCTGACAAACCCTCAATTTAAGCGGAGTATAGATCAGTGTCCTAATACTGATGTCGAAAGAGCTTATATGAATAGAATTCAATATGCTAATATAGTGGGTTCTTTGATGTATGCTATGGTATGTACTAGACCTGACATAACATATTCAGTAAGTCTTGTAAGAAGGTACATGGCGAATCCTGGAAAGGCTCACTGGCAAGCATTGGAGTGGATGTTAAGGTACATAAATGGGTCTTTGAATATAGTCCTAATTTATGGTGGAGCCTTGGGTGAAGATAGTAAAGCAGTAATTGAAGGATATGTCGACTCTGATTATGCAGATTGTATGGATTCCAGAAAATCTATTTATGGATATGTATTCACTATGTTTGGGACAACAATCAGTTGGAAACTAACACTTCAGAAGGTTGTTGCCTTATCAACACTTGAAGCGGAATATATCGCCCTAACTGAAGTTGTAAAGGAAGCATTGTGGCTTGAAGATTTTGCAAAGGAGCTGAAACTTCAAGGTCCAATTATCACTGTTAAATGTGAAAGTCAAAGTACAATGCACTTGTCGAAGAATTCAGTCTATCATGAGCGAACCAAGCACATTGGTGTGAGGCTACATTTCGTCATAGGGGTAATCGAGCGTGGAGAAGTTCAAGTGCTAAAGGTTTTGAGAGATCATAATGCTGCTGATATGATCACCAAGACGTTGCCCAGTTGCAAGTTTTTCCACTGTATGCAGTTGATAAAGCTGTATAAAGAAAGCTAGTTTATTTCTTGAGGATATAGAGTTAGATCCAAGGTGGAGATTTATGAGATATTAGATCGAACTCTAGTTTTAGCATGTCGTTGAAGTCCGCTCACATGCTGTTGTCGAAGACCTACATGCTGTAGTCGAATTGTGTTCTAGTATGAGGAGATCGAATTGGGCCTTGTATTATGGATCCAATTGTTTAAATTAGCTTGTACCCTAAGTTAGCTTGTAATGGGTAATTGTTAAAAATCCCATTAGTTTAGTATGTTAGGTTTATTATAAATAGCATACTAGTCTCTCTTCCTAAGGTGTGACAAAACCTTATTAGGTTTAGAGAGGTTAATTGTTGGTATTCACTTGTAATCTTTGAACCCTATTGAAAAAGTGAATAGTAAAACAGATTTAACTAATTCTCTATTTTTCTTACTCTTTTCTCTTCCTTTGTGAATCCTAATAGGGTTTCAGTTATTTTTCCTTGTTAACCCTAACCCTTGCGTGTTTCTTTCCCATAAAGAAACCGTTAATATTTTGTTTCAAGGTATCGTTTTTCATAACAGGTCGACTTAATTCAAACCTTTATTTTATGTAAGAAAACCATTTTACTATGTGTTTGTGAGAGGATCAATGAGGGAACTCAAAATACGATAAAGAAAGCATCAAAACATAAGATAAATTTATAATGTGTAACACTCCTAAAATAATTAAAATATTATTTTTCTTGTTATTTTGATTTTGATTTTATTTTTTTATGATTTTTATTATCCTTATTATTATTATTATTATTATTATTATTATTATTATTATTATTAGTATTTTATTATTAGGCACCTTAAGTATACCCCCTGGTTCACTTTGGTCCCTTAATGTTTTTTCGTGCCATTTTGGTCCTTTAATTATCTAAACATATCCACGTTAGTCCTTCTGTTAAAGGAACGTTAGTCAAAGTTCAAAAAAAGACTCCAACTGGTAGTTTATATGCTGAGGTGGGTAAGTGAAATCCAGATGGCATTGATTCTACTTATGTGTACTACCAAATGTAATGTAAGAGAAATAAAATACTGGAGAAGAGTCATACTTGTCAAACCACGAAGAGTCATACTGGAGAAGAAGAAGAAGCGACTGCGAAGACGAAGAAGAACCAGCTGCAAAGACGTAGAAGAACCATATGCAAAGACGAAGAACAAGGGTGGACTGAAGACGAAGCAACTTTGAAGAAGAAGGATTCCAGGTAAGTATTCTCTCCATAATGTTCTTAGGGTTTGTTTCGATTTAGGGTTTAGATAGATTTAGGGCTTTCTGTAGATTTAGGTTAAAACTATATTTACTTAAGTTGAAACAATGTTATTGAACTATGTTAGGTCATAATGGAAGAATTTTTGGAGCTTAAAATTCACCACAATGGTGAATTCGTTGGACCTGAACTTAGTGTGTATGTAGGAGGAACGGTAGTTGAATTGAAAGTGGATGTTGATAGGTGGAGTTTTTTTTGAGTTAGTAGGTGTTTTAAAGGACTTAGGTTATAGTGACTTTGAAAAGATGTATTACAAGGATCCACAATTTGGGATGATAGCCCTAGTTGATGACAAAGGTGCTTTAGATATTGCAGACCTTTACATGGTGCACCGAAGTGTTGACATTTACATTTAACACACTTTGTCTCAGCTTGATTATTGTGATGGGCCCATGGATACACGAGTTGAGGAGCCTGAGATCATTGTAGATGAGGTTCAAGAGTTACTTAATAAGTTGCATGATGAGTTAATTGATAAATTGAATGAGTCTAATGTTGATGTGGAAGAAGGAGAAGCTGGGGTGAATGATACTAATGTTGTTGTGGAGGAAGTATGTGCTAGGGTGAGTGATACTAATGTTGTTGGGAAGGAAGTAGGTGCTGGGGTGAATGATACTAATGTTGTTGTGGAGGAAGTAGGTGTTGGGGTGAATGATACTAATGTTGTTGTGGAGGAAGGAGAAACAAGGCCGAGTCATGGTAATATTGGTGAGGTGCATGATGAATCTAATTCTGATGATGGTGAGGATGAGAGCTTCCATTATGATAGTGCACTTGATATAGCATTTGATGATGAATCTGATTGGTATGATGAAATGGATGAAGATGAACTTGATGATCTCATTGCATTTGAAAGTGAAGGAAACTCAAGTGAAAAAAAAAACACACAAGATATAAGAGAGCTTAAGGGGAGTGATAATGACAGTGATGATCTTCAAAGTGGTTGTGATAGTGATGACAGTAGTGTAGTTAAGAGGAAGAAGTACCCACTTTTCAAAGAAAGGAAAGATATGTCCAATTACAAATGGGAGCTTGGTATGTATTTTACTTCCAAAAGTGACATTAAGGATGCAGTTGCCTCATATACTGTACAAAATGGTAGAGACTTGAAATTATAAAAAAAATGACAACAAAAGGGTGAGGGTGAGGTGTAAGGATGGTTGTGGTTGGGAGCTCTATTGTGCCAAGCTACCAAATGAGGATTCTTGGCAGGTAAGAAAAGTATTTGACAAGCACAATTGTAGTAGGGAGTACAATGTGAATATGTTGACTACAAAATGGTTGAGCAAGAGGATACATAATGCATTGAAAAACAATCCTAGGTTAAAGGTTACGGATATAAAAGAAAAGGCTTTAAGAAAGTGGAATGTGGGGGTAAACAAGACTAAGGCAATAAGAGCAAGAGTGGCTGCCAGGGATAAGGTTGATGGGTCTTTCTTGAGGGATTTTACTAGGATATATGACTATTAGCATGAACTGCTGAGAGCGAATCCAGGTTCAACAGTTAAGATGAATGTTGAGCCTGTTCCAGAAGGTGTTGTTAATCAAAGACCATATTTTAAAGGACTCTACATATGTTATGCAGCTTATAAGGAGAGTTTCAAACTTTCTAGACATGTTATAGGGCTGGATGGTTGCTTCTTGAAGGGGCTTTGTGGAGGGCAAATTCTGGCCGCTATAGGAAGGGATCCAAATTATCAGATATTTCCTATAGCATTTGCAGTGGTGGAAGGTGAAAATAAGGAAAGTTGGACTTGGTTTTTGGAGTTGTTGATCACTGACCTAGGTGGTACTACTGAGTGTCTAACATACACTTTCATTTCAGACCAACAAAATGTACTTAGTTGTTGACATTTACATTATGTTACTTTTTCTGTTTTATAAACTTGTTATTTATGTACATTGTTATTGCAGGGGCTTTTACCTGCAATGGATGAGTTATTGCCCAATGTTAAACAACACTTTTGTGTTAGACATTTGTATAACAATTTCAGGAAAAGGTTCCCTGGTAAGCTGTTGAAGGAAATTATCTGGAAGGCTGCAAAGTCAACATATGCTCAAGCTTGGGAAAGAGAGATGAGGAGAATGAGATTGGACAATGAAGAAGCATATCTCCATATGATGAAGACACCACCAAGATTTTGGAGTAGATCATATTTTAGGACAATCAATAGTGTGATGTTGTGTTAAATAACATGTCTGAGTCATTTAACAGTGTCATTGTTGACTCCAGAGGAAAACCACTTGTGACAATGCTTGAGGAGATCAGAACTTACATTACGGAGAGATGGGCAAAAAATAGAATGAGGTTCCAAGATGTATCTGGTAATGATATTTTGCCCAACATTAGAAAGAAACTTGAGATAACTAGCAATTTTACAAACTTATGGCTAGTCAGGTATTGATACAATTTTAGTATTGGTTTTTGATATTCATGTGATTTTACAAACTTATGGCTTCTTGTTATTGATAGGCTTCTTGTTATTGTAGAATGTCAGATCAGCATATATTTGAAATAAGGCATTTGGAAAATCCAGCTGAGACCTTCACTGTGAATTTAAAGGATTTCCATTGCTTCTGCAGAAGATGGGATCTAATAGGACTTCCTTGTGTCCATGCAATCACATCCATGAAGAGTAGGAATTTTAAAGTTGATGGTTATATTCTTGAATATTATAGGATATCTACATACAAGGCAGTGTATAAGCATGCTCTTTACCCTGTGAATGGATCCAATTTGTGCGTCAAGACTCCATATCCAGATATGCAGCCACCCAAGTATAGGAAGATGCCTGGTAGACCAAAGAAAAGGAGAAATATTGAGCAAGGGGAGATTGATGGAAGTGACAAAAAAAATGAGAAGAACAGGTTTTATTGTCAAGTGCTCTAGGTGCAAAAAAGTAGGACATAACAAATTAACCTACAAGGACATAACCAGTCAGACCACAACATCTAATGCTCCAGCATCTTAGACCAATGCCAGTCAGGCCACAACTTCTAATGTAGCAGCATCTCTGGCTAATACAAGTCAGGCCACAGCTTCTAATGTAGCAGCATCTCAGGCTACTGCATGTCAGGCCATAGCTTCTAATGTAGCAGCATCTCGGGCTAATGCAAGTCAGGCCATAGCTAGCCAAGGTTATAAGGTAACTCAGTCATTAGCTAGCCAAGGTTACAAGGCAACTCAGTCATCAGCAACTCAAGGTTACAAGGCAACTCAGTCATCAGCAACGCAAGGTTACAAGACTGCAACCAAGTCTTCTAAAGGAAAGGTTGTATCAGGACAATGCCCAAGGGAAACAACAAAAGTAACTGTAAGGCCACAAAAGCTTGGTGTAAGAAGGCCATTTGTAGCACCAGGGCCAACAACACGATTATCTACTTTAAAGAATGTGATTGGTCATACAACCAGAAGGACAACCCTAACCAAGAGGATCACACCAAAGAAAAACATCTAGTATTAATTAGGCTTTATTTAGTTTGTGGTATTGGAACATTTGGTATTTTGTACTATTTTTTGAAGTCGTTTTGAACTGTATGTTGTACTATATTCTGAAGTCATTTTGAACATGTCTATGTAACATGTCAATGCATTTTGGAACCTTTGTGGAACTATCTGTATGTCTTTCTACAATATCAATTAAAGTCAGTTTGTGTTCATCTTTGAGTAATGTTATAAGTTGTGCCAATTTGATATATGTTTGAGCCAAAAATGTATCAACCAAATAATATGTTGCTAGAAATAAACATATACCAAACAAAAAAACTAATAAAATTGATTAAATTATGATTTGTTACACATTACAAAACATCCTAATAGTCACATAAATTTCCACTCCTAAAACATCCTAAAAAACCATACACATAACATTACAAAACACATAATTTTCCACTCCCACGTCTTGTTCAGTTGAACTTGAATTTCAGTCACAACCTTTCCTAGTTTTTCGTTTCTAAACTTCAATTTTTCAAAATCCTTTGATAAGCTTTCCAATCTATTCACCAAAACTTGATTTGTGTCTTCTGCTAATTCTTCATGGAACCAAATGAAAAAACCACATCCTCTTTGCAAGGACCCCTGCGAAATAGATATGGATCAAAATCGTATTTTTACCAGATTTTAACTCAAACAAAATTTAGGGTTTATCTTATAATTGGGACAACCCCAAAATTTCTTTCCGAAATTCTTCTCAGTGTTTGCCCTACGAAGCACAACCTCATCTCCACAAAGACACAACGGTACAACTCGGGAACAACTTTGAACACATGAATGTCCACTTACAGATTTGTTCTCCTTCAGAAATGAATGGCCATGGCTAACCTTCATCTTGAAGCAATTAGAACAATGATGAAGAAGAAAAAGAAGAAGAAGAAGAAGAAGAAGACAATACGTACTATAAAGCAGAAGAAGACTACATCTTGTTTTCCTATGAAGAAGACAATAATGGAAACAGTGAAACGATGAAGATGATATAAAGAAGAAGGTGGCACGATGTCAGCTCAGACACCAGGTGGACAAAATAAATGGTTGTTTGAGTCAAATGGACGAAAGGGACTCTTTTGCATCTTTCATATAATTAAAGGACCAAAATGGCACGAAAAAACATTAAGGGACCAAAGTGAACCAGGGGGTATACTTAAGGGACCAAAAAGGGTATTTTGCCTTATTATTATTATTATTATTATTATTATTATTATTATTATTGTTGTTGTTGTTGTTGTTGTTGTTGTTGTTGTTGTTGTTGTTAGTATGATTGTCATACCCCAAAATTTGTCCTACATATTCTCATTTTATCTGGCTCATGGCTTATGATTTATCTGCATACTTCTACCATAATAATTCATATTTAGGATCATTCATTTGTACTTACATCTACATGTAACATCATTGATTCAAAGGATTCTTGTTGTTTATGGTACAAGATGTTGAATTTTGCCAAAGATGCTATTGATCTTCATGGATTAAGACTTTCTTGTTGTATGTACTTGTGAAGCAAGCTTTAAGGACCATTGTGTTACAGTTGACTTTTTGGTCAAAGTCAACTCGGAATGTTGATTTTTCTTGACCTAAGTTTTGGAATCCCTAATTATGTTCAAGGTATATTGTTTGTATTAGTGCATATCATGAACAAGAGGATTTGGGAGTTACTCATACAAGGTTAACTTTTGGTCAACAAAGTCAACCATGGAAGGTTGACTTTCTGTTAACCAAGTCATATTAAGTGATTCATTATTATTTCTTTTGGATATATTATGAGTCTAAGTGGATTAAAGCATGGAAATAATGATTTTGGATTCAAATTCAAAGGAATGCAAATTTCAAATTTAAATGATGCAAAATGGAGGGAAAAGTTTATTTTTTGGAAAACGAGTTACAAGCTACATATAAAGTCCAAGTACATTCAAAGTCCCAAAAATACATTGCCAAAAAGACAGAAATAAGATTACAAGAAAATCCTAAATTTGACCTATAGTTGACTTTTGGTCAAATGATGACTTTTGGTTAAACAGTTGACCAAAGTCAAACTTAATCCTATACCTATCCATCTGCAGCATGACCCTCCATTTCATCAACATCCATGACCATTGCTTTATGATGCCTCCACCATATCCATGTGCCAAAGATTCATGGCTTAGCTCAAATTTGTGAGGAACCCTAATCCCAAATTCCACTGCAAATTTGCTCTATTGTAATTAAATTCTTCTATTCACTAAATTAAAGATTAGGTTAGAATTTGATATTGTGGATGAATAATAAAGTAATAAATGTTCCTATGAAATCTGGTTGTTATAAGAAATTGCTTCAACAACATAGAACTTTCCTTTGAAGTTTTGATGGGTCATAATCCCAATTATGTTTGGTTAACCCTTTGTTGCAATGTAGATTAAGAAATCCTTGTTTAATGAATTATGGGTCCAATTTCATGAATTTTGATTTGATACCCAGTATGAAAGTTAACTGTAAATGCTTTATATGTAAACAATCGATGTTAGACTTATCTCTTGTCCAAAACTAGTTAAAAGAGAATCAGACGATGTTGGAGTCCTTCATAATATGTTTACATATCTATGTATAGAGATTTGTGTGTGTTGCAATTAGTATCAACTGCTACCATTATGTTGTATATTGAAGTTCAGACTCATTGCTAAATTAGGTAGTCCTAGTGATTTTATTGGATGACTAAGACGTGGTTTCTCAACCATAGTAACAATATTACATGATATTTTATTAGCTATTGGATCATTTCAGCTTTTGAAAGGAACTTCAATTTATCTTGTTGGTGATTCAAATGAAATCAACCAGAAAGTGGCTGAAGTGCTTGCTTTTGATCTCAGGTACGTTTAAGTCCGTGTGTGATTCCTATGATCGATGTATAACTTTCACTAGTGGCTCACAGATCTATAGTGGTTAATAATGATATTTTACTATTCTTAGAAACATGCCACTGAGTACACAAGAGTTGCATACATTTCAAAAAAGAGTCTTGGAGTGTACTAACAAACGTAATAGATATTCTACTATTATAGAATTGTACCATTGTACTTGAAAGCATAAGTAGGTAAGTTAATTACTTTATTTCATTTTATGGATATTCTCATTGTTGGGTACTGATTCATTAATTTTTCCCACTATCTGCTAGTCATGTAAGGACAGTAGTTGCAACATTAGGAGGTAGACAAGGTGGAACACTTGGTTTTTCAGATTAGGATTATAGTTTGGATTTCTCGCATAATTTATTTGAAAAAATTATGAATAGTTCTTGAGATTTCTCGCACAACATGCTAGGCAGATATAAAGAATAACTACAATAACATCAGAGAAACTCCGAATAAGATTAACCAAACATTCTCCAAAAGGTTTCACCTATTTTTGTTGTTGCTCATTAATACTATGCTAAGTGATTTTTCTTCTACAAAGTGGACATGTTGTGTTGTTCTTCAACCAAGCACCAATACACTCAGAATGATATTTATGGTTACATAAAGGTAATAACCTAAATTCTAACTCAAGTTTTAGTATATTGAAGTTTTGTGTTGTGATATTGAGTTTATTTTGCAGCTTATATAAAAATGAATGGTGAATCCGAGCCAACAAATTTATTTGCTACTCCTTCACCAGTTGTCCAGAACTCTACTACTATGTTACCGCCCGAAACTAGGCGTCGTAAAAATTAATTTGCTGTTTGGAATGACTTCAAGCTAGATCCTAACTCTGAAAATATAGCTATATACAACCATTGTGATAAGAAGCTCAAGTATAATGGGACAAGTTCGATGGCAGCACATTCTAAGATTTGCAAGAGCAACCCAAATAATGATTTTAATAGGAGGCAAAGAACACTTACACCCTCAATGAATAGTGAATGCCATGCTTTTTCTTCCCCTTCAGTTCCTAGGTTTGATCAAGAGAGATTGCGGTATTTGCTCGTGAAAATGTTTGTAGCATTGGAGTTACCTTTCACAAAAGTGGAGCATCCAGATTTTCATGAATTTATAAATGGCTTGAACCTAAAATTCAGTATTATATCACGTACTACACCTGCACGTGATACTTTGTTTCTATGGGATGCAGAAAAGGAAAAATTGAAAAACTTTCTAGCCTTGCATTGTCAAAGAGTTTGTCTCACTTCTGATACATGGACGTCTATCCAAAATCTCACATATATGTGTATCACTGCCCACTTCATTGACAATAACTAGAGCTTGCAAAGTAGGGTTCTAAGTTTTGTCCAAGTCCCGGGCCACTCGGCGGATATTATAACAAACACTATTGATGCATGTTTGACGGACTGGGGACTTAATCAAATATTGACTGTCACACTTGATAATGCAGCATCAAATGATCTTGCAATTAAACATTTGAAGAAGTTGTTATCTTGTAACCTCTTAGTATTGAATGGAGAATACATGCATATGCGTTGTTGTGCTCACATCTTAAACCTCATTGTTAAGGAAGGGTTAAAAGATCTTGACAAGTCTATCTTGAGGATCCGAGGTTCTGTCAAATATGCCAGGTCTTCTGCTAATAGCGTTGCAAAATTTAAAGAATGTGTAAAACGTCCAAACACCGAGTACAAAGGTCTTGTGTGCCTTGATGTAGAAACAAGGTGGAATTCAACGTATCTAATGTTAGACTCAGCTTTGAAACATCAAAAAGCTTTTGAAGTACTTAAAATTCATGATCCCATGTATACCCAAGAGCTAGTTCAAAATGGAAATGGTGTACCCACAAGTTTAGACTGGACAGAAGCACAATTGATTCTTCCATTTTTGAAAATCTTTTATGATATCACACTTCGAATATCTAGTTCTTCCTATGTGGCTTCTAATATGTATATGCTAGAGGTATTTGATATAGGGGAAAAGATAAATAACATGTGTATTTCTAAGGATTCATTCATAAAGGTCATGGCTTTCAAGATGAAAAAAAAATATGACAAATATTGGGGAAAACCTGAGAAGATAAATTTGATGTTGTTGATTTCTTCTGTCTTAGACCCCAGGTACAAATTAAAATTTGTCACTTGGTTGATCAATCAGAATTTTGATTCATTAGAGGCAAAAAAGTTAAGAAACTTGTTGGATACTCGTTTGAATGAACTATTCATGGAGTATAGTGATGTCGGGCATCAGTCCCAAAGTGATTCACAATTGAATCGATTTAATTTAAGTGGTAAGGATGATCTTTATAGTTACAATTATTTTTTACAGTGCACTGGATCTTCCTTTGTGGAAATGAATGATTTGGAAAAGTATCTAGAAGAATCTTTAGAGAGTCAATTTACCATGGACTTTGATATTTTAAAATGGTGGAAGGAAAGTTCCAATCGCCTTCCAATCCTTGCAAAGATGGCAAAAGACTTGTTTGCCATACCTATCTCCACTATAGCATCTGAGTCTACTTTTAGTCTTGGAGGACGAGTGATGGATGAATATCGCAGTTGCCTCACACCTCAAACAATGGAAGCCCTTATTTGTAGTTACAGTTGCCTTAAAGCATCACGTAAATGCTCAATCATTGATTCTCTTTTAGTTGAGAACTATAAGGAGCTTGAGAAATTAGAGGAAGGTAAAATACTTATACATGTTTTAAGATAAATAATCATTTATTAGATTATAACTTGATTAATAATAAGTTGTAATTCTTGTTTCTTTTTTTTTTTTTTTTCAGAGATAGATTCTTCAAAAGGAAGTGGTAGTTGTTCAACTTCTAATGTTTTCGATGAAGATTGATAATAGTATGAAATTCTTGGTACAATTTTAATATTTTTTGGATTGTGCCTCGGAGATCATTTGTGAGGTGAGTTTGTTTCTTTTGTATATGCCAAATCAAGTGGAATTTTCTTAAATTCATTTTAACTTCTTTTCAATGTTATTGTTAAAGTACTTATATGATATTGTCACATAAGCCATATTAATTGGCTCACCAGATTCTGCACCAAAAAATAATTGTTACTTATTTTTTCTTCGAGATTTTTAAACTAGCATAATAATTTGACCTTTCTCAATCTTATTAACAATCTAAACTAAAGTAACATACATGCTACAACAGTGCTGTTAAATAGCAGTTATAGCTATGTTATGACATAACGGAATTTAAACAAATCTCTATTGTTCCCACTATTTACAATTGTCAACTCTATTCTCAAATATGTATTCAAATTAGTTGAAATGATTTTTACTTGTTGCAAATAATTATAGTTTAATTCTTAACTGTTGGAAAAGTCCTAAGTCATACCCTTTGAAGAATGAACTCTATGTTGGTGATGCCCACTGTTAAGGATTTCAACATTAAACTGTTGAGGAATTGTGTCTATTGTCAGGATTTTGTAGTTCCATGTGCCATATTCCAACACCAAACCCTCAAAGTTTGTTTCATATTCTTCAAGTATGAAAAATTATATCCCTTGTATGAAAGACCCTTCAATTTGCAAGATGCAATTGTGTCATTATAAGGAGTTTGTTATATTTGATGACTTATTAGTTAATAAGCTTATTCGTGAAATTATACCAAACCAATACATTCCTTCTGCATTTCAGAATTTATTTTATTTTGAAAAACTCAAGTATTTTGCAACTAAATAAAAGAAGTTCATAATCATAATAAAATAATTACAACGTATGTGTTACCTGTCCTAAATCCACAACAGGGTTGAGACTTTGTCCACGGTCATAAATATTATCTGTTTGCAGAAATCTGGTTTCAACTGTTAGAAGATCTATTTCCACCTGAGAAACAATTTTCATTTACTTTATTAATATGGCTTCTATGACAATATCATATAACTAATTTAACAATTCCACTTGATTTGACATATACAAAAGAAACAAACTCACCCCACTAATTGCAGCACCGTAATTGTTGGGTTATTTTGTTTTTTTATCTAGTGTTTGTACTTTTTTATTATTATTTAGTAGTGTAATGGTGTGTACTTATAATAGAGTTATGAAGCATTACTAACTATTATTATAACATATATGGTGGTCAATTTAAGAGATGAGATTGAAGATTAGGTGTTGGCTGATTGAAGATTAGGTATTGATTAATGGTTTTCTATTTGGGGATTGTATTTTCCTCTTGTAGTACTAAGTAGTGTAATGCTCTGTTTGGGAACTCATCTTTCCAAACAAACCATTGTTTGCTTGCTTGATTTTTTGTTTCCTTGATTTAAACCAAATTAGCAATATGATAGACTATGTTTTTGTTTCTTGCAGTTTGGAGGCATGTTCTTGGCACCAATGATGTTGATAGAATTGACATTGCCCTCGGAAAATGTATTATACGTGATCACAAAAGTGACATTACATGTTATCTAGCTTTGATTGTAATGCACAAAGTTATAAAGTTAATGTTGAGGATTTAAGGATTCTTCTTGTTACCGTGATTTTTTTCTATCCCTTTTTCTATACACAAAAGTGACATTACATGTTATCTAGTTTTGATTGTAATGCACAAAAGTTATATTGTTAATGTTGAGGATTCTTCTTGTTACCATGATCCTTTTCTATCCCTTTTTCTATACCATTTAGTTATTTGAAACTTGTATCCCTTTGAAAATATATTGTTTTGATTTCTTTTGCTAACATAATTGAAGTACAAGAAAAAATTCTAGACCAAAATATCGCCAAAGTATGTCATAATTGAAAATATCATGATTAATAGAACGAATTTAAAATATATGATTTTTTTCCGTAAAATTTGGGTCTTAAAAATCAGTTTTAAAAAATAACCGGCTTTTAAATAAATTAAAACCGATTTTTATCCAATTTTAAAATTAATTCGGTTTAAAAAGAAAAAAATAATTTTTATCCAAATTTATATATAACCAAATTAAAACTAATTTTTAAAATAACAGGTTAAAAACCGGATTTGTAAAAAGAAACGGTTGTGTAACCATAATCGAATTAATAACCGGTTTTGATTAAAATGTGATTATGATTATAAATTCAAACCATTTAAATGGTTTAAAAATGGATATGGTTTGGTTTTTAAAATTGACCAACCATGCACACCCCTAAACGAAAGAGACTAAATAGAGGAAAGCCTTTGATTTCGCATAGAAACTACGCCGTTTTTCCTTTTTTTATATTAGTTTATATTTTAGTCTTTTTATTTCTTATTTAATTTTACCGCCAAATATATAAATCAATGAGTAGGTGTATTTTACTTACATGCAACTCAAACTTCCATATCTGTTACTAGTATTTTTTTTTTCTTTTTCGCACTCTGGCTCCCAAGGGATAGGGGCCCCAGTAATCCAGAGCTCGTGCTGAGAGGTACTGACACTGGCCAAGTATTGTTCACACCAGGAATCGAACTCGGTATTCCCCGAATCTTCGTCCCTTAGCAGGAGCTCGTTTACCACTCGAGCCCAAGTACTTGGTTCTAACTGTTACTAGTATTTATTTTCAGATTATTTGCTTTCACATTTAAAGAGTATGTATATCAAACACAATTGTTTTTCGGTGGGACAACAAACGTAAATGTACTTTACTATTTCATCATGATTTTCTCATAAATTCAAGTATAAGAAATTTAATTTTTATCTCCGTTACTTTATTGGTTCTATTTGAAAATTTTAAATTATAAGATAAAATTAATGAATCCAAAACTATAGGAATTGTATTTACTACTAAAAAAAATTAATTAGCAGTTAGGGATATAAAAAATGGTATCAAAGCATATCTTTTACAATACAAGGTGATTTGCAGGAAGATTGAACAAAAGGTTCTACTCGTCTGACTTATGTTACTCGAATGTGGTTGATTAGGTTAAAACTAGGCTGTCCTATTAGTTATGTGTTTCTATTGATTTTTATTAGATAGTGATAAGTTCGGTTGGCTCAATCAAACTAAAAAAAAATCGAATTTCATCGAGCATGTTTACTAATTATTATTGTTGTATTGTTAGATTAGTCAAATAATCAAATTTGAACCAATTTTTTTCTCAATCTCAATATTTTTGAGTCTTTTAAAAAAAGTGAAATCCTAACCATATGTCACACTCGCTCTCTTTAACATCGTTTTCTCAACTCTGATATATCATCACTCTCACGCTGTTCTCCTCTTTCTATCTATTACCACCCCTTTACCATAATATCATCATATATTTTATCCTCCCTCTAGCTTCATCACCACCAATCCACCCTCATTTTTTATTTTCATTTTATCTCCTATTTCAACCTATCAACATATCATTGTTCATTATCATTGGTTCATTTATCTGAAGTTAAACTTCAATATGCAAAAGCTTAGGTTTAATGTATCTATCATTTCATATTTTTCTTATGATTGTTTTTTACAAGCCCTATATCGATTGGTTAATTGTTTATATAGTTGACTTGAGGATGAATTTATTTGTCTAAAAAAGGGATTGAATAGACAACTAAATCCCCTCTTATATTTTTCAAAAATCAGATAAATGCACATAAGCTTTTATGGTGAAAATTTGTTTGAACAAAATTTGACGAAATTTGAAGGTTGTTTGTAATTAGGGGTGGCAAAACGGGCCGTCTGCCAAAAAAGGGGGCAGGACAGGCAAGTCCGCCAAGTGAAATAGGCTTAAAATTCTAGCCCGCCCCGCCAAAATGGCGGGTTGGCGGGCGGCGGGCTTGCCCGCCTATTTTTTTATTTTTATTTTTTTATAAATTAATAGACTTATTTTTACATTTCAATTAATTTTTTCACTTATTTTTTAGAATAATTTTTTATAAAGCATCTTTTAAGCAAATTTTACTCAAAAAAATATTGCATATATTCACAAATAAATGTATAAAATAGAATCATCAACAAGTATTCCAAAATATAGTTCAAGTATTAGCCTTCAACCAACAAAAAATGATTTTAGTGCTTGATAACTACGTTGGCGGGGGCTGGCAGGCCAACCCGCGCCTTTTTTTGACGGGCTTAAGGCGGGACGGGCTTAAAGTGGGACAGGCTAGGCGGGTTGGCGGACATAAAATCTCAACCAAACCCGCCATTTTTTAGCAGGTGCGCGGGATGGCCTAATAGGCCATAACCCGTTTTGCCACCTATTGTATCCCAAATTTTACCCTTAGATCCATTGATCTCTTGCATGTCATATTAGGTCAATCATATTGCATAGCTAACCCTTTTATCAGGTTTTGTTTGTGTTTGTTTCATTTGTGAATCAGGTGTTATCTTAAGGAGATTCAAAAAGTGATTAATCAAGATTTTGGATGGAGCATTGAATCAAGCAAGTCTCTCATTTCAAAGAGATATCTCTATAACTCTTTCCATGATCCTCTCCATAACCAAATTTTTACCCACCTTATTCACCCTCAATTATCATTTTGTATTCCTAACCAATTTCAACAATCATTTAACCAATTTTATCCAATTTCTCAATGATAATTCTCCTAAACCATATCCATAACCATTTCTATTACCTAATCCACCTATCATTTGTTTTTCCTAATCATTTTCTTTTATAACAAAAAGGATAGAAAACCAAACATTAAACATTTGATTCGTAGCCCATCATCAATAGGCCCATCGTGACCAAAAACATGTTACAAACTAGTGAAACTCATTTGCCAAGAACCAATAGGAAATGAGCAATTTGCTTTGACTTTTCAACCTCATTTTTCTGACCAATGGAGAGGTGACGTGTGGCATACAAAGAAACAAAACATCCAAAATGTTTTCTTCTCCCTTGGTCATGCTTGTAAAGTGTAGAGGAGAAGAAAGAAATTCAAACACAATTGTATCAATTCATCCAAAATAAAATCCATCATCAATCCTTTGGCGCGGTTTCTCACTTTGAATTCTCCCAAAAATAATTCCCTTTTAAGCTTTCAACAGTTTGGCTCATTAAAAGTAGCTCTAAGGCATTGCTCGTTTCAGCATACAACATGTTCTCGTCTGCGAATCTCTTCACGTCATCCCCAATCTTTGCCTCATCTGATACCCTCTCAATGACAACAAATAAGGAGCTCTGAAGCAATATACGAAGTGGTGAAATGAACCCTACAACCTCTGAAATTTTGTGCAGCATGAGAAGTGTATTTGTCTCCAAGGAGTGCACCAAGTTTGAATTTTGAAGAGAGACGTTGCAACCCTAGTTTTTCACTCAGTACACCAAGTGTTTGTGCTTTGGACTCAAGCAACCCAGGCCCATTGGTTCAGCCTATAAAAGGAGCTTGCCTCTACACCTCAACTCACCAACAATTCTCACTAACATTCAAATATTCTCTGAAATTTCCTAAGTTTCGAGCAAGAAAGGAGGAAGGTGGTTTTGGAGTGCTTTGGAAGGAAAAGTAGTCAGCATACTTGAAGGCAGTGGACATTACTCCACTTGGTATCACATTATTTCCCTCTTGTTAATCATGTTGATTTGATATCATTATGCCATATACATCTTGTTATTCTTTTACATATGTGTCTTGCTGATGTGTGTTTGAATAGGATTGTTTACTCATGATTCGATTTCATAAGATAGCTTGATTTTGTTTAGTGATATGTTGAGGTATATGTATGTTTGTTGTAGTAAGTTGTAATGATTGTGTATGAATTTATGCTTGTTACATGACTAGATGCTATATGACTAACTTATACTTTTGGTTTTGTTCATTGAATGGATTTAAGTTTGCAAAATTTCATTTTGGTTGTTGCACTGTCAAGATTGGATGTTTGAATTTATTAACCTACTTGGATGTCATATGTTGCTTAGATGTGATTTTGAGGCAAGAGACTCATGAATCTTTACTCCTCTTTGTAGTTCTGATATGCTCATAAGTTGTAGGATGGATGAACCTATCTTTTTTTTTTGTTGGTAGTTTAAATGGTTGATTGATGTTGCAGTTTATTCTAGTTTAATTAGCACTGATTTTTCTGTCACCATCATATGTGGTCATTTTGTGTTCTCAAGTCATGGTTTTAGACTTTATTGTTGTTGATCATTTTGATGTTTTGTATGCACCACTCTGCCTTGGCATTGTTGATGATTGACCATTGTGTCTGAGCTTGGATTGTTTGAACTATTAGTATATGCAAGCTATTGATTAGTGTTGCATCTCATTGGATTGATTTTGGTTTAATATATGTTTAAGGTTTATGTCCATGAATGTTGAATTTAAGGTAAGATTGTGCTGTTGTCAGTTTGCTTTGAATTATTCCTATTTGATCATGATGTTCTATGACCTATCATACTATGCTATTTCACCTTGTACTTGCTAATACTCTTGTGTTGAAATTGTTAATATCAGAAGTTATGTCTTTGTGATATCATGATTTTGTTCTCTATGTTAACATTGTGTTCATAATATGTGTGCTAGCTTTGATATGTTTTTAACATGTTCCCAAGTTATGCTTCTAATATGTGCCAGTCTGAATCTAGTTTGATGTATGTGTTTGTATGATGGCTGCCCAAGTTGGTTTCACTATGTCATATGCTACTGCCTATTTATTTTAATGATACCACTTGAATGAATTTGGTTGTTATATTGCCTTGTAACATGTCCTATTCTTGAATACATGTGAAGCTTTTGACCATCATGATGTGTGTGCACTTATCACTGTAAACATGACTAATTTATGGTTGTACCAACATGATGTGTGTAGCTATTTTGTGTATCTGATACTCATGTCTAGCTATTACTTGATTTAGATGACACTATGTTTGAGCATTTGTTTTATGACAGTAATGTGTTTCTAACTTACCTTGCTCTTGCACTGATTTGTTTGTTTATATTAAACTTATGTTTGAGTCCATGCCATACTGTTTTGGATTCCATGATCTGCATATCTATGTATCCGTTGTGTCCAAGATGTATCATTTCATTAATTTCCATTTGAATGTGTTGTATGCTCGTTGCCTTGTAATGACATATTGATTATATGCTACTGACTACTTGTGTTATTGATGTTGTTACCACCATTCTACTTAGCCTTTGTTTTAATCATAGAAACTGTCACTAACAGTCTTAGAATATGCTTTTATCTTGATCTGACCTATCCCTTCTCTTTCACCACTCTTTATGATATATTGGAATTACTTTTGAACTTTGAGAATGTACCATTGGAACTTACTGCACCATGCCCTAACCTACCTCTTGTTTTCTTGCATTTTAAACTTATAACCTTGTCAATCATGTGATGTTAGTTCTAATACTTCTCTGTCACCCTGCATTAAGCATGCTAAGTCTTGAAGATGTTTTGATATACATGAAATTAAACCTAATGCCATGCTGATCTGGATCTACATGTTGTCTATTAATTGTATTCCAAGATGTTTTCATTTCATTAAACCTCCTTTAAACATGTTGTATGCTTGCTGCTTTGATTGTGTTTGATTTTGTGGCTTTATACATTCGAATGTTGTTATTTTGATGTCCAATTTGTATGATCAAAACACTTACTTGGTATTTAACACATGTAGCAATTCATGATTTTAAGATGATAACACTGTGTTCTGCTCCATCTTATTTAGCATTGTGTTTAAATGGCATATCATGGATATGGTTGTCGTGAGCAGTTTGTGTGTTTGGCTGGTTTGTGTTGTTTATTTGAGATATGAGCACATGGATGGCTTACATATTATTTGAGTTGTGATTATTACCGGATGTAACAGCCACCCCAGCGGTAAGCACACACTATCACACGCCCTACCACCCTTAGGACTGGGGTTTGAATCCTCGTCGCCCCAGTCCTTTTGTTTTTTTTTCCTGTTTTCGCTTCTCTTTAAATATATATGTGTGTTCTCATTGTATGTTTAAGTGCGCGCATTGGCCTGATGATATTGGTTTTAAGCTGCAAGCGAAGGGTCCTGGGTTCAATCCCTAGGAGTGCCCTTTCCTTCTTTTTTATGACTTGTTTGTTTTATTTAATTTCAATGTTTGTGCCTTAATTTCAAAATGTCATAACTTGTTCATTTTCCATCCTTTTTATCCCATTCTTTTTGCTATGTTCTTCTAATTGAATCTAATTTTTAAATATAAAAAGAAATTGATAAAAATATTTAATCTTGAGGCATTTATTCATGTTAAAATTGGAAATACCTTTTAAGGTCTTATTGTATCTTCTTTATGCATCTTGCCATGTTATTTTTGTTTACCATGTTTGAGTAATGTCTAATGTATGATTCTAACTTTGCATTGATATCATAATTTTGTTTCATCTTATATCTTATTCATATATTCTTGCATCATCATATTTGAATTATAACTTGTTATTTCTTAGTAATTTTAAAACTATTATCTTCCCCCCATTCCAAAGGGAGATCATCCTAAATTGACTCATGAGTCACTAAACAACCACCCTACCTTATCCTTTTAGGTTTATCCCATTTCTTGGCCTCATGAGAGCCAATGAAATCATAACTTAGAAATAGGTTAGAGTTTCTGAACTCTATGTGATTCTCATCATCATGAGAACTCACTTTTCCCCTATAACTTAGATTTAGAGAGTTATCGTGAACTCTAAAATGAGCTCATATTTATTTCCCTTTGGAACTTTGGCCATAGTCAATGGTTCCTCTCCTTCACCCTTAGATCGGTGAACTACGGATACTCTGATTCCACTCCCGTCAGGATACGTAGGCGCAAAGTGCGATACTTTATTGAGTATACTTAGATACTGACCCCTAGGGTTTCAACCTTTAGCATAGCACCCTTAGCAAGCGAGTAAGACATAACAAGTTAAAACAAGAGGTTCCTGTAGAGTACTACGGACGTTTAGGATTCTAATACCTTCCCTAGGCATAACCAACCCCCTAACCTTAGATCTCCCTCCTTCAGGTTTTTCTCGAACCTTTCCTTTGGATAAATCAAAGTCGGTGGTGAACTTCAAAGTTTTGCGATGCAAGTTAATTAATAGCTTGTTATCCGATTCTCACCGCAATAGAAATGGCGACTTCACTGGGGACATAGTTATTTATTTTGAGGGTTAAGCCCACCTTTGTTTTTGTTTGTTCTATTCATGCTTGTTTGCTATATTTGTGTATATCTGTCTGATTGTCTGTATATATGCTTTAAATCCTTTGTTGGCTTGGTTCTTGAGTGGTGAGATAAATCCTAACCCGGATGTGAGTGCACTTATGATAGGACGATGGTATATTCAAGGAGGCTTTGAGGGATTTGATTCCTGAAAAAGTTAACTTGAGACACCATCACTCAGTTGAGGCCCTCTTGAGAATCTAGTCATGTTGAACGAGTCTATTCGTGAAAACGTGCTACTCTCGACCTAGGAGCCCTTGATATTGAGGACCGTAGTTACCAAACCCCACTAAGCCTTTTTAGGATGTAGTGCGGTGACCATGATAGAGTCTATTTCTGAATTGGTTGTCACGCGATACTATACTCAGACGAGATTCTCTTGAGAATTTTATTGATTACCAAGTCATCTGGGAAGTCGATAAAATCCGAAAGATGGGTTGTCGACTCTGGGAACTTCTTAGAACCCTGTTCAGCAGGTGAAAACCAATAGTACATACCAATGGGAAGGGTAAACCCTGGCTCCATGCTCAAGAGGGATATCATGGATAACTCAAGAAGAAACACCATCAAATACACTTTCAAGAGCCCAAAATTGGATGACCTAAGGAAATTGAGAGATTTGCTAACAGACCATGAAGGATTCATAGACAGATATGGGAAGTTGTGGGTTTTGTTGAAGAAGACCATTAATGAAGGACTCCTCTAAACTCTGCTTCAGTTTTATGATCCAAAGTATCACTGCTTCATGTTTCCTGACTATCAACTCTTGCCTACCCTCGAGGAATACTCTCAGATAATTGGTTTGCCTATCAAGAATGAGTCCCTGTTTCCTATCTTCGAGAAGGATCCTAAAGAGGAAGAAATAGCCAAGAAAACTCATCTGGAGTTAGTTGACATCAAAAGCAATCTAACTTCTAAGGGAGGAATTTTTGGGTTAACTGCTAAGTTTTTGGTTGAAAAGGCTCGTTATTTTGCTAAATACTCCAACCGGGATGCCTTTGAAGCTATTTTTGCATTGCTCATCTATGGACTTTTCTTGTTCCCGAACATTGACAACTTTGTGGATCTAAATGCAATCAAAATCTTCTTGAAACAAAATCCAGTACCTACCCTGCTTGCTGAAACTTATCACTCAGTCCATACAAGAAACGCTCATGGAAATGGACAGATTACTTGTTGTGTCCTCGTATTGTATAGATGGTTTATTTCGCATCTACCAAAGACAGGCGCATTTTGGGATTCCAAGAAAGGATGGTGGTCTCAGAAGATTATGGCACTCTCCCATGCAGACATTGGCTGGTATAATAGGGTGTATGATGGAATCCTGATTATAGATAGTTGTGGAAACTATGGCAACGTGGCCCTTCTTGGCATTAAAGGTGGTATTAGCTACAACCCTGTGTTAGCACGACGCCAATTAGGGTATCCTTTAGAGGATAAACCTCTCTGTATTCATGTGGAAAACATCTACTTTGAAGCATACGACAAGAACGAAGAACAGAAGAAGCTGATCTTGAAGGCTTGGAGTAGCAAGCGCAAAAGGGGAAGAAGTTCTTTGGGGAGACCTAACTGTGTGTCATTGGAGCCCTATCTCCAATGGGTCAGAAGAAGAGCTATAGAGTTAAAGATGCCTTACAAAAGGCAGGAACCAATAGCTTTGAAGAAAGAGCCTGTTTTATACTTCATGACAAAAGAAGAAGAGTTGGAGATTTCTCTAAGACAAGCCCAACGGTCAGAAGAAGCTTGGAAGCTCAAGTATCAAGTGGTCGTTGAAGAAAACCTGGAACTCCAGAAGCAGCTACAGACCAAGAATGAAGAGTTATTCTCATGCAAGAAGAGAAAAGCCCTGGAAGATCCAAGCTCCTCTAACACTCAACCTCCTGCTTGGAAATCCATCCTCGACAACCTCGTCGCAGAAAGGGATCAGATGGAGAAAGAAATTAGAAGACTCAACACAAGACTCTTGGGAGAATTTCCTTAGGACTTTCTTGCTTTTATTTAGCTTCATGTTTAGGGCTTTTGAAAGTGTATCAACTTTTGTAATTCACCTTTTATTTAATGAAAATGAGGTCTTTTGATATCTCTCGATATTTCGCGAGTGTTTGGGTTCCATGAAACTTTCCATTGCATCTTGTATTCTCTGCTAGACTATCAAGATACTAATTTTGTTTTGCAGATTTTGTAGAAATGGATGCTGCAGGGAAAAGAGTTTGGCCTTATTTCTTTGAACTACCAGAAGTGGAGCGTTTGTTGTGGTTGGGAGAGATGGTTGAAGACCAATCAGCTTTCGCTAATAGATATGGGTGTATCATTCTGCTGATGAAGACACCAGTGACTGTAGGTCCCCTTGAAGTTTTAGTTCAGTTGTATCATCCCGCATACCGCTGTTTCGTATTCCCTGAATTCCAGTTGGTGCCAACCCTGGAGGAATTCTCAGCCATGATAGGAATTCCAGTCAGAGAAGCTCCCATCTTTTATGGGATTGAAGAAATGCCTTCTACCAGAGACATCGCCAGAGTAACCAGAATCAGATATTCTGACATCCAGGTTAATCTAACTAACAAAGGAGGAAAGCGCGGACTTCCCGCTCAATTCTTGCTAGAAAAGGCTCTGTACTTCAAAAACAGAGGAAGTGAGGCTTCGTTTGAATCAACCTTAGCTCTGATGATATATGGTTTGTTTCTATTCCCAAGCGCCAAGAAATTTATGGATACCCAAGCCATTCAGATTTTTACAGTCAACAATCCAGTCCCAACACTGCTAGCGGATGTTTACCATTCCATACAGACCAGATACACAAGAGGCTGTGGGCTAATTGTCTGCTGCGTAGCCCTCTTTTACAAGTGGTTTATCTCTTATCTTCTAAAGACTCCGACTTTCTGGGAGGTCGAAGATTGTAAAATTTGGTCCAAAAAGCTGATGGAATTGAAGCATACCGACATCGAATAGTATGATTCAACTGAAGAAGGGATTATCATAATCCATAGCTATGGGGATTGCCCCAATGTGCCTCTCATGGGGAGAAACGGTTGTATTAATTACAACCCTATCCTTGCACGTTGTCAACTGGGTCATCTGAAGGAGGGAATTCCAGATGACGAGGATATGCAGATGATGTTCTATGACGAGAGAGGAGGTTTTGAAATGAAGATGCGATTGGAGCGCGCTTGGCGCCAAATTAATAGAAAATTATGGAAAGCTGAATGCCCAGTCATAGAGGCCCACTTACAATGGTCTCGTGACATAGCTCGTGTAATGATGAAGCCACATCCTCACCATGAATCACCTTCAAAGACAAAGCAGACGATGGTGGAAGCTTTAGGAGAATTGGTTCTTGCAAGAGAGGAGACGAAAGAGCGTATCAGTAAATTGATGAGAGTAATTAATGGAGGAGAGGGATCATCAACCAGTGGATTCAATCCTTAGTGTTACTGTTGTTATTTCTTTTGTTGCTAATGTTCCCTTTCGTGTTGATGTATTTCTGCTTATGTACTTGGGGTATAAGGATACACTGCTCCTAATGTAATGCTCACCTCTTGAATGAAGAAGTTTATTTTGTCAAAGAATTTATTGTCTATATTATTTACAAAATTTCTTTGGTTTCTTGATAGTTTAGCTTGCATTTGCATTTGGATCCTCATTTGCATCTTCATGTGCATTTTCCTTTGTCTTTATCTCATGTCGCCGTGTTCTCTCCAGAATCGTCACACTGAATCCCAGACACAACTACAACACCCGGGCCCAAGCTCGATTCAGAATGTCAGAGATATACGGAGAAATAGACAGAGTCAACAATGAATTAAATGAGATACAAGGAGGGATGGGACAAATCCTCGAGGCTATTAATGTTATGAAAGCAAAGATGGACACCCAGACCACTGTGGTCTCTGAAATCATCACCACAATGGTAGAACCTCCTATCATCCCTGTCATAAACCCCACGTTGGGCATACCATGTGATTTTATCCGTGCTACAGTTCCTTTGACAACACAGCAAATAGTTCCTTTGGTCAATGAGACTCTACAAGCTATTCCTACCTATGCTCCACCAGCAGTACAAACACAAGTGCATCCGGTTTTCCAAAACAACCATCTCTACGACTACGTTGATGTGTCAGAAGAAGGAGATGATAGACATGAGAAATTGAGAGAAAGTGTTGAAACAATGCAGAGGAAGATGAAGGCGATGGAGTTAAGTAATGCATTCAGTACTGATATCAAAGACATGTGTTTGGTTTCAGATTTGGTAATTCCACCCAAATTCAAGTTGCCAAGTTTTGAGTTGTACTCAGGAGCCATGTGTCCCAAATCCCATTTGATCATGTACTACCGAAGAATGGCCGCGCACGTACGTAATGATAAGCTGATGATCCATTGTTTTCAGGACAGTTTGAAGGGGGCTGCTGCTAAGTGGTATTTAAGTCTGGACCAGTCCCAGGTCCGTTGTTTCTAGGATGTGACTGATGCTTTTGTGAAACACTACAAGTACAATATGGATTTAGCCCCTGATCGTAGGCAATTATTGAGTATGGCCCAGAACAACACTGAATCCTTCAAAGAATATGCACAATGTTGGAAAGAGACTGCTTCTCAGGTTGAACCACCCTTGACTGAGAAAGAGTTGGCTGATTGGTTTGTAGACACAGTAAAGCCTGAATTTTATGAGAGAATGATCAGCAGTGTCAGTGCTAATTTCGCCGATATTGTTGCAATTGGCGTGAAGGTAGAGGCAGGATTAAAGAGTGGAAAGGTAATCGGTTCTCCAAGCAGTTCAACTGGCGTCAGTGCTAAGAAGTCCCCTAGTCATTCTCACAAGAAGAGGGAAGGAGAAACTAATGCAATCATAGCAGGAAAGACCCATAGCCCTCGATGGAAGCAACCAATGTACTAGCAACAGCAGAGACCAAACTTCTCCCAGCATCCTATCTACCAGATGCAGTATGCTCAGCAACCCTACGTAGCTGCTGTTACGCCTACTTTCAATCACCAAGCAGCGCAGCAGGCGCCAGCCTATCAACAAGCAGCTTATCAGCAATGGCCTAAAAACCAGAATTATCAACAACCAAGACCATAGATTCCACATCATAATTCTCCCCACAAAAGGCAAGGGGAAAGCCAACATTTCCACCGATACCAATGTCATATACAGAGCTCTACCCTTCTTTAGTGGAGCAAGGGTTGATCGTTACTAGACCTTTGGGACCGCCAACAGAGAAATTTATGCCTTTCTTCAACCCAAATACGACTTGTGCTTTTCATCAAGGAGGGGCTGGTCACGACTTAGAGGGTTGTTTAGCGTTGAAGAATGTAGTGAAGATTTTGATGGAAAAGAATATCCTTTCGTTTGCTGATAATCAACCAAATGTGAAAAACAATCCTTTGCCAACCCATGGGACTACTAATGCCATAGAAGATGAGAAGGATTAGGTATTAGTTTTGGATGCAACGAAGATCAAAACTCCTATCAAGGCTTTTCATGCTAAGCTGTTTAAAGCTGGGCTAGTTGAAGTTTGCCATGATGACTGTGAAGAATATAATGTCAGTATCAAGGGCTGCTGTTTAGTCCAAGATGATGTTCAGTATCTGATCAATGAAGGGTTTCTACAGGTATTCAGTAGAGAAAAGGAGAACAAAGTTGTAGCAATCGAGCCTGTGTTTAACCTACCAAAGCCAAGAGGGCAGGTATCCGGGTCTAACACGCCTAAGTCTGGGTCTATAGTTCATGTATTTAATAAACCAGTACCAGTTTTTAATAATCCTGGAACGATTGATGCTTCCACTATTAATCATTCCAAGCAATATGACACCCGACAACCTGTTCCATTTAGGTTCAGAGGGACCAAGGCAGTGCCATGGGTCTATGAAACTGTTATGAGTAGCAGAAGATAAGAAGATGTGATTCCAAGGAAGGAGGTGGGAATCGTTGTTGAAGACGTAGTTCCAAGAAAAGAGGTGGGAACTATTATCGAAGATGTGACTAATATAGTTTGAACTGGGAAGATAACCCGAAGTGGTAGAGTATATTCTCCTTCTTTCAAAGAAACCACACCCAGGAAAACTGTTATCCCCACACCGTCTGGAAACAAAGGAAAGGAGATAATTTCTCAAGAAGAAGACGAAGAGTTCCTAAGAATTATCAAGAGGAGTGATTATAAAGTGGTAGATCAGCTCCATCAGACACCATCCAAGATTTCGATCTTATCTCTATTAGTTAATTCACCAGTTCACAGATCAGCTTTGCAGAAGGTGTTAGCCCAGGTACACGTAGCCCAAGATATAACAGCAGGACAGTTTGACCATGTCATCGCCAACATTACAGCTTGTAACACTCTCAGCTTCAGTGACGAGGAGTTACCTCGAGCTGGAAGGAATCATAATCTTGCTTTACATGTATCAGTGAAATGCCAGGAGGACACAATGGCCAGAGTTCTCGTGGATACTGGTTCGTCCTTGAATGTTTTGCCAAAAAGAACTCTTAAGAAGTTATCTTACCAAGGAGCTATAATGATACCCACTTCTCTTATTGTCAAAGCTTTTGATGGTTCAAGAAGATCGGTGATGGGAGAGATTGAGCTACCTGTCTTGATTGGCCCTCAAATGTTCAACATCCTTTTTCAGATCTTGGATATCAACCCTGCCTACAGTTGTTTGTTGGGTAGACCTTGGATCCACGAGGCTGGTGCTGTAACCTCTACCTTACATCAGAAGATGAAGTTCGTGGCCGATGAGAAGTTAGTTATCATACATGGTGAGGAGGACCTGGTGGTCAGTAATGTGTCCTCGTTTCGTTACATTGAAGCGGATGAAGATGCTTTGGAAACTTCTTTCCAGGCTCTTGAAATGGCTAATGCCGTTATGCTTGACGACAATGAACCAGTGGCCTCTGGTTGTCCATCTTTTACTTCTTTCAAAAGCATTCAATCTGCTCTACGAGGAGGAGTACCTGAAGGCTGGGGCAAGATTGTCAAAGTCCTAGAAAGAAATAAATACCAAGGGTTGGGTTACAAACCAATTTTCGAGGAAAGAGCTACTTCAACAAAAGGAAGACCAAGGACTGTTCAAGAGGTGTTCGTCAGTGGAGGACAGCAAGTCCATGCAATTATTGAAGACGCTGAAGATGAAGATATCAACCACTTGGTGTTTTGGTGTGACGCCGCTTTAAGTAACTGGGAAGCCATTGAGATACCCACTTTGTACCCTATGCCAGAGTAATTTGTTTGTTTGCTTAGTTGATGTTTTCAATTCCGCAGCCTTGCCCGAGGCTTTCAAATTATTTTGTATGGGCCACCGCTTTTAAATCTTATTAATCAAATGAAAATGTTTGTTTTGTTAAAAATCTTTGTCCTTATTCTTGTTTTCATTTTAAGAAAAATGGCAATCTTTTCAAAATTACAAAATTTCTCCTTCTTGCGTTCATGTTTGTACATTTTTAATAAAATAAGTCCCTCCATCGTGCAGAGTAACTCCCAAACCCGTCGTATTCAATGACCCTACTCTCACTTTCGACTTTGATTCACCTATTTATCAAGCTGAGGAAGAAGAGGATTATGAGATCCCCGACGATCTGGCAGAAATGTGTGAGTATCAGTACACGGATCTTCAACCACACGAAGAGAAAGTTGACGTCATCAACCTTGGCACTGATGAAAAGAGGAAAGAGGTCAAGATTGGGGCAACACTTGAGGCAGGAATCAGACACGACTAGTCATGCTTTTGGAAGAATATGTAGATGTGTTTGCCTGGTCTTATCAAGACATGTCTGGATTAGACACAGACATAGTAGCTCATAAGCTACCACTCAAGCTTGAATGTCCACCTGTGAAGCAGAAGCTCCGTAGAAGTAGTCCTGATATGGCTCTCCAAATCAGAGATGAGGTTAAGAAGCAATTGGATGCAGGATTCTTGGCAGTTTCAAAATATCCAAAATGGGTAGCCAACATTGTGCCAGTTATGAAGAAAAACGGTAAAGTGCGAATGTACGGAGATTACAGGGATCTCAACAAAGCTAGTCCCAAGGACGATTTCCCCCTACCGCATATCGACACTCTTGTAGATAATACATTCAGGTTTGCAGTGTTCTCCTTCATAGACGGTTTTTCCGGTTACAATCAAATCAGAATGGACCTAGCTGACATGGATAAAACTACATTTATCACCCCGTGGGGAACCTACTATTACAAAGTCATGCCCTTTGGGTTGAAAAATGCAGGGGCAACTTATCAGAGAGCTATGGTGACTTTATTCCATGACATGATCCACAAGGAAATTGAAGTATACGTGGATGACATGATTGCTAAATCCCAAAGCGAGTAGGAACATTTGGACCATCTCTTGAAGTTATTTAAGAGACTCCGGAAGTATCAGTTGAAGTTGAATCTGACCAAATGTACTTTTGGTGTCAGGTCAGGGAAGTTGCTTGGTTTTATCGTCAGCCAAAAAGGAATTGAAGTAGATACTGACAGGTACGAGCTATTCAAGAAATGCCAGCTCCACAAACTGAATCACAAGTGAGAGGATTTATGGATCGTTTAAACTATATATCCAGATTCATTTTCCAATATGACTCCTATTTGTGAACTGATCTTCAAACTGCTCCATAAAGACCAGACTGTAGAGTGGAATTCTGATTGCCAACAAGCTTTTGAAAAGCTCAAGAACTATTTGCAAGAACCACCTATTATGATTCCTCCTGTTCCTGGAAGACCTCTCATTATGTACATGACTGTTCTAGATGGATCCATGGGTTATGTACTGGGTCAACATGATGAATCTGGTCGCAAAGAGCATGCCATTTATTACCTGAGTAAGAAGTTGGTTGATAGTGAAAGTCGTTATTCACTGCTTGAGAAAACCCGTTGTGCCTTAGCATGGGCCGCCAAACGTTTGAGGCAGTATTTGATATGCCACACTACTTTGTTGATCTCGAAAATGGATCCAATAAAGTATATCTTTGAGAAGCCTGCTCAGACAGGAAGACTTGCCCGTTGGCATATGCTATTGTCAGAATATGATATCCAATATATACCTCAGAAGGCTATTAAGGGAAGTGTATTATCAGAATACCTTGCAGATCAGCCTGTTGAGAATTATGAACCTCTCAAGTTTGATTTCCCGGATGAAGACATTATGGTAGTAAAGGATAGTGAAGAGCCTGGTCCCGATGAAGGCCCTGAGCCTGGTTATAAATGGAAGATGATGTTTAATGGTTCTTCCAATTTCAAAGGACATGGTGTAGGTGTTGTTTTGATCAATCCCGATGGTGGTTATACTCCCTTCACAGTAAGATTGGACTTTGGATGTATGGACAATATTGCTGAGTACGAAGCGTGTATTTTGGGTCTAGAAGCTGCAATTAACCTTGGAATCAATGTTCTTGAAGTTATGGGTGATTCTGCTTTGGTCATTTACCAAGTCAAGGGTGAATGGGAAACCAAGGATGAAAAACTCATTCCCTACCGTGCTTACATTATGGAATTGATTAAGTGTTTTGATGAAATCACTTTTCGTCATGTACCTCGCACTGAAAACCACATAGCTGATTCCCTAGCCATGTTAGCTTCAATGTGGCAAGTCAGGTTTCACAATGAAGCACCTCTCATCAGTATCGAGCGCAAGACCGAACCCGATTATTTCCAGGCAGTTGAAGAAGAGACAGATGGAAAACCTTGGTTTCACAACATCATGAATTATCTGAAGACCCAAGAGTACCCTGCCAATGCTTCCAATCTGGATAAGAAAACTTTGCGAAGATTGTCATCCAACTTCTTTCTCACTAACAACGTGCTTTACAAGAGGAATCATGACATGGTCCTGCTAAGATGTGTTGATAAACGAGAAGCAGACCTATTGATCCACGACATTCACGAAGGAGCCTTTGGCACTCACGCCAATGGATATGCCATGGTTAAGAAAATCTTGAGGGCGGGATATTATTGGTTAACTATGGAAGCTGATTGCATCCATTATGCCAGGAAATGCCATAACTGCCTGATCTACGCTGATAAGATGCATGTTCCTCCAACCTTGTTGAATGTGTTGTCATCCCCTTGGCCTTTCTCTATGTGGGGCATTGATATGATTGGAGCTATTGAGCCAAAAGCTTCTAATGGACATCGTTTCATTTTAGTGCCCATTGATTATTTCACCAAATGGGTTGAAGCTGCTTCTTTTACTAATGTGAACAGGCAAGTAGTTGCTCGCTTCATCAAGAATAATATCATTTGTCGTTATGGAATTCCCAACAGGATCATCACGGACAATGGAACAAATATGAACAACAAAACGATGAAGGAGTTATATGACAATTTCAAGATTGAGCATCACAATTCCTCGCCTTACCATCCCAAGATGAATGGAGCTGTCGAGGCTGCTAATAAAAACATCAAGAAGATCTTGCAGAAAATGGTCAAGACTTATAAGGATTGGCACGAGATGTTACCTTTTGCTCTGCACTGATACAAAACTTCGGTTCGAACCTCGGCAGGGGTAACCCCTTTTTCTCTCGTATATGGAATGGATGCGGTCCTTCCCATTGAAGTAGAAATACCATATTTGAGAATCTTGATGGAAACTAAGCTTGACGAAGCTGAATGGGTTAGAGAGAGATATGACCAACTGAACCTCATTGACGATAAGCGACTGACAGCTATGTGTCATAGTCATCTGTATCAAAAAAGAGTGAAGAGGGCTTTTGACAAGAAGGTCCGTGTTCGGGAATTTCGAGAAGGAGAGCTTGTACTCAAGAAGATTCTGCCATCTCAAAGGGATGCTCGTGGAAAATGGGCGCCTAACTACGAGGGTCCATTTGTGGTAAAGACTGTATTTTCAGGAGGTTCTTTATTCCTCACAACAATGGATGGTGAACAGCTCACTCACCCTGTAAATGCTGACTCAGTACGAAAGTACTACGCTTGAGAATCTAGACCCTCTTGTCTGTATCAGCATAGAATTCTAGAAATTTTAGTCATTAGGGAGTAGGTCATTGAGTATGATGTAATCCTTTCCTTTTGTCATTTTTCAATTGTAATGATCCATGGAACTTCGCTATTGGCAAGTTACCATCCTAATAAAATCAGATTTTTGAGCCATTCTTTGTTTGATATTTATCATTACTCTTATATTTTCATTGTTATGCAAAACTTCACTTATTTATTAATAATGGTTTTAAAAGCGGAATGTTTTGAGAACTTTGAACTCTAAAAGAAGATTGGCAATATCTCCCTGATTTAAATGCTTTAAAAATGGCTAACCACTAAGGACGTCTCACCAGTATCTACACAAGATGTTTGTTGAGAGGTTGTTTCCCCAGTATATTGAGGATGTTCTCACATTGGCTTTAAGACTGACTACCTACTCAGATTTCAGTGTGACTCCTTGTGGTGGACACGGTGTTTTCATTTTTGCTGTTCCCGGTTTGTTGTCTCTTGTTGGAGTCATTTCTTGCATATCATTAAGCATTCGCATCATACCATAGCATTGAGCATCTTTGCATTTGGGCGTTTCGTTTGTGTGGTTTTTGTTTTTGTTTCCTTTTTCCTCTTTGCGGGTCTTTGTTTATTTGTCTGTGTTTTGCTTGTGTCCGGTTTTTCGCCTCTGTGCGCCAGATTTTGACCTTTTGTGCAGTATTCCCCAGGAAGTTTAACCCAACCCTGGTACTAACCATTCTGTTACTCAGTCACCTCAGTTGGAAACCTAAAATTTCAGTAACTGTTGGCGTTGTAAACCTCTGGTTATCGTGAGCCCGTTGTTTATATCAGGTTATCGTGAACCTAAACCTCTGGTTATCGTGAGCCAGTTGTTTATATCAGGTTATCGTGAACCTAAACCTCTGGTTATCGTGAGCCAGTTGTTTATATCAGGTTATCGTGAACCTAAACCTCTGGTTATCGTGAGCCAGTTGTTTATATCAGGTTATCGTGAACCTAAACCTCTAGTTATCGTGAGTCAGTTATTTATATCAGGTTATCGTGAACCTAAACCTCTGGTTATCGTGAGCCAGTTGTTTATATCAGGTTATCGTGAACCTAAACCTCTGGTTATCGTGAGCCAGTTGTTTATATCAGGTTATCGTGAACCTAAACCTCTGGTTATCGTGGACCAGTTATTTGTTTCCGGTTATTGTGAACCAACTTTTTATATCAGGTTATCGTGAACCTAAACCTCTGGTTATCGTGAACCAGTTATTTATTCCCGGTTATCGTGAACTGTTTATTTATATTAGGTTATCGTGAACCTGTATTGCTTAAACTCAGGTCAAATATAAACCTAAACCAAAATTACGAATCCAGCTCATACTGGTTTTCCTCATAAAGAAATTATTCAAACAACTTATTGGAATACCAGAGTCTTTTCTTGGCTCATTAACCTTGTTCCCATTTAAACTCCAGGTGTTTTTATCTGGCGCGCAGAGTTCATCTCTGTCTTTTCTGGTTTCTTGAAGATCCCGTTCGAACTCTTCAGTATAAGAAATCCCCAGAAAATCTTTTATTCGGGTGTCTATCCTTTTATTTCAAATTGATCTCCAGTGGAGATCATGTCTTCTTTCTGGTTTCATGCCCAGTAAGATTGTGTCTTTTTCCCCAGTGTCGTCCGGTCACCTTTGAACCTGTCGTCCACCTCCCTGGATCTTTCCCCAGTGGAGATTACCCTTTTTGTTTTCTATCCCGGTGTTGCCTCAGGGTCTCCCCAGTGAGTCTCTTTTGATGGTTAGCCTACATCCCCAAGGAGTTTTCCTTGTGGATACTAACTTTCTTTCTTCCCCAATGAAGCTTATCTGTGTTTGGTAGCTCTTTGTTCTCCGGTGTCCTGTTTTGTCTACATCTTTGCATTATCATGGCATCATATTATCATATTAGTAGCATTGCATGTCTTTTCATCTAAGGGCAAACTTTCCGGTTATCTGTATTTAAATATCTTTCACCATGATCTCATGAGGATTTTCATCTCTCATGCATCCGGTGAAGATATTTAAATAGGGGCAACTGTTGTACCCCAAATTTTACCCTTAGATCCATTGATCTCTCGCGTGTCATATTAGGTTAATCATATTGCATAGCTAACCCTTTTATCAGGTTTTGTATGTGTTTGTTTCATTTGTGAATCAGGTGTTATCTTAAGGAGATTCAAAAAGTGATTAATCAAGATTTTGGATGGAGCATTGAATCAAGAAAGTCTCTCATTTCAAAGAGATATCTCTATAACCCTCTCCATGATCCTCTCCATAACCAAATTTCTACCCACCTTATTCACCCTCAATTATCATTTTGTATTCCTAACCAATTTCAACAATCATTTAACCAATTTTATCCAATTTCTCAGAGATAATTCTCCTAAACCATATCCATAACCATTTCTATTACCTAATTCACCTATCATTTGTTTTTCCTAATCATTTTCTTTTATAACAAAAAGGATAGAAAACCAAACATTAAACATTTGATTTTTTTTCATCCCATCATCAATAGGCCCATCGTGACCAAAAACATGTTACAAACTAGTGAAACTCATTTGCCAAGAACCAATAGGAAATGAGCAATTTGCTTTGACTTTTCAACCTCATTTTTCTGACCAATGGAGAGGTGACGTGTGGCATACAAAGAAACAAAACATCCAAAATGTTTTCTTCTCCCTTGGTCGTGCTTGTAAAGTGCAGAGGAGAAGAAAGAAATTCAAACATAATTGTATCAATTCGTCCAAAATCAAATCCATCATCAATCCTTTGGCGCGGTTTCTCACTTTGAATTCTCCCAAAAACAATTCCCTTTTAAGCTTTCAACGGTTTGGCTCATTAAATAGCTCTGAGGCATTGCTCATTTCAACATACAACTTGTTCTCGTCTGCGAATCTCTTCACGTCATCCCAATCTTTGCCTCATCTGATACCCTCTCAATGACAACAAATAAGGAGCTCTGAAGCAATATACGAAGTGGTGAAATTGACCCTGCAACCTCTGAAATTTTGTGCAGCATGAGAAGCGTATTTGTCTCCAAGGAATGAACCAAGTTTGAATTTTGAAGAGAGACGTTGCAACCCTAGTTTTTCACTCAGCACACCAGGTGTTTATGCTTTGGACTCAAGCAACCCAGGCCCATTGGTTCAGCCTATAAAAGGAGCTTGCCTCTGCACCTCAACTCACCAACAATTCTCACTAACACTCAAATATTCTCTGAAATTTCCTAAGTTCCGAGCAAGAAAGGAGGGAGGTGGCTTTGGAGTTCTTTGGAAGGAAAAGTAATCAGCATACTTGAAGGCAATGGACATTACTCCACTTGGTATCACATTCTTTCCCTCTTGTTAATCATGCTCATTTGATATCATTATGCCATATGCATCTTGTTGTTCTTTTACATAAGTGTCTTGCTGATGTGTGTTTGAATATGATTGTTTACTCATGATTCGATTTCATAAGATAGCTTGATTTTGTTTAGTGATATGTTGAGGTATATGTATGTTTATTGTAGTAAGTTGTAATGATTGTGTTTGAATTTATGCTTGTTACATGACTAGCTGCTATATGACTAACTTATACTTTTGGTTTTGTTCATTGAATGGCTTTAAGTTTGCAAGATTTCATTTTGGTTGTTGCATTGTCAAGATTGGATGTTTGAATTTATTAACCTACTTGGATGTCATATGTTGCTTAGATGTGATTTTGAGGCAAGAGACTCATGAATCTTTGCTCCTCTTTGCAGTTCTGATATGCTCCTAAGTTGTAGGATGGATGAACCTATCTTTTTTTTTGTTGGTAGTTTAAATGGTTGATTGATGTTGCAGTTTATTCTAGTTTAATTAGCACTGATTTTTCTGTCACCATCATATGTGGTTATTTTGTGTTCTCAAGTCATGGTTTTAGACTTTATTGTTGTTGATCATTTTGATGTTTTGGATGCACCACTCTGCCTTGGCATTGTTGATGATTGACCATTGTGTATGAGCTTGGATTGTTTGAACTGTTAGTATATGCAAGTTATTGATTAGTGTTACATCTTATTGGATTGATTTTGGTTTAATATATGTTTAAGGTTTATGTCCATGAATGTTGAATTTAAGGTAAGATTGTGCTGTTGTCAATTTGCTTTGAATTATTCCTATTTGATCATGATGTTCTATGACCTATCATACTATGCTATTTCACCTTGTACTTGCTAATACTCTTGTGTTGAAATTGTTAATCTCAGAAGTTATGTCTTTGTGATATCATGATTTTGTTCTCTATGTTAACATTGTGTTCATAATATGTGTGCTAGCTTTGATGTGTTTTTAACATGTTCCTAAGTTATGCTTCTAATATGTGCCAATCTGAATCTAGTTTGATGTATGTGTTTGTATGATGGCTGCCCAAGTTAGTTTCACTATGTCATATGCTACTTCCTATTTATTTTAATGATACCACTTGAATGAATTTGGTTGTTATATTGTCTTGTAACATGTCCTATTCTTGAATACATGTGAAGCTTTTGACCATCATGATGTGTGTGCACTTATCACTGTAAACATGACTAATTTATGGTTGTACCAACATGATGTGTATAGCTGTTTTGTGTATCTGATACTCATGTCTAGTTGTTACTTGATTTAGATGACACTATGTTTGAGCCTTTATTTTATGACAATAATGTGTTTTTAACTTACCTTGCTCTTGTATTGATTTGTTTGTTTATATTAAACTTATGTTTGAGTCCATGCCATACTGTTTTAGATTCCATGATCTGCATATCTGTGTATCCGTTGTGTCCAAGATGTATCATTTCATTAATTTCCATTTGAATGTGTTGTATGCTCGCTGCCTTGTAATGACATATTGATTATATGCTACTGACAACTTGTGTTGTTGATGTTGTTACCACCATTCTACTTAGCCTTTGTTTTAATCATAGAAACTGTCACTAACAGTCTTAGAATATGCTTTTATCTTGATCTGACCTATCCCTTCTCTTTCACCACTCTTTGTGATATATTGGAATTACTTTTGAACTTTGAGAATGTACCATTGGAACTGACTGCAACATGCCCTAACCTACCTCTTGTTTTCTTGCATTTTAAACTTATAACCTTGTCAATCATGTGATGTTAGTTCTAATACTTCTCTGTCACCCTGCATTAAGCATGCTAAGTCTTGAAGATGTTTTGATATACATGAAATTAAACCTAATGCCATGCTGATCTAGATCTACATGTTGTCTATTAATTGTATTCCAAGATGTTTTCATTTCATTAAACCTCCTTTAAACATGTTGTATGCTTGCTGCTTTGATTGTGTTTGATTTTGTGGCTTTATACATTCGAATGTTGTTATTTTGATGTCCAATTTGTATGATCAAAACACTTACTTGGTATTTAACACATGTAGCAATTCATGATTTTAAGATGATAACACTGTGTTCTGCTTCATCTTATTTAGCATTGTGTTTAAATGGCATAGCATGGATATGGTTGTCGTGAGCAGTTTGTTCGTTTGGCTGGTTTGTGTATTTGAGATATGCGCACATGGATGTGTCATACCCCAAATTTGTCCTACCTGTATATATTTTCCATCCACTGACAATTATTCAGAAAAAATCAAAAAATATGTTGTCTTCAAATTCATCTGTCTTTTATTTGTTATCCATTTTTGTTCATATCCACTTTCTAACCTTCTTTATCCATCCAATCTAATATTTTTTTTTTAAATTTCATTATCCATTTTCATATCCAATTCATGTCCAAATTCACTTCAAATCTACTTTTGAATTTAATTCTTTTTTTCCTAGATCCACAAGTATCCATTTATGTCCATAACCATTTTTAGTTATTTTTCTTTTTCTAACCAACTTCCATTCTTTAAACTCATTTCAAAAATATCTACAAATATCCATAAACCATTTTCAATAACCATTTTCTTTTTATCCATTTTTTTAAGTCCATTTCATTAAAGGTTCAATTATCCAACTAGGTGTTCTTCTAATCCTATCCATCTTCAAGCCCATAGGCCCATTACCATTAGAAAACAAAAAAAATAAGGCCATGAAGACGTTTACACCTCAAGCTACACAATAACTACAAGGATTCATATGCTACAATTAAAATAAGCCAAACTCAAAAGTGATTGCAACTTGCAGCTGCAACTTTTCCATTGGTCACACGAGCCAAAAGAAAACACTCGATACGTGAGCCATTTGATGTAGTGAACTTTCCACCACTTCTTGAAACCAAAACCAATTCACAAGACATTCCCAAATCGCACCATCCATTTCACAAGCGGACCAACAAACACACCAGACACGCATTAACCTTGCTGAAACTCGCGAGCCAATCCTCCAAAACCTTACAACCTGCAGCGAAAAACTTCCAAAAAATAGGTACAACCTGCATAACCGTAAAAAAAAAATAGAAAAGCATGTCCAACCATTGCCTTCCGCAACTCACGCACCAACGCACAAAAGTCACATGATAGACGCACCACCAATTCACCATTTTACACAATCCGTCACAAAAAAATCAGCTAAAATCCAGCATCAATTTTCCAGCTCACATTCTCATTCAAATCCCTAATCTACTCTCTCCACACTCCTATAAAATCACACCCTTCTCACACTTTCAAAGGAGCCAGCCGCCAAACCCTTCCGAAATTCTTTTTCGCCATAACTCCCACCAAACTCACATACAAAAACCCAGAACCTATCGACCTTCAAGAGACTCACCACAACCTTTAATCTTCAATCCAACTCACCCTTCCCCCTTCATCGCAACAACAGAACCACCACTCTCCAACCGTACAACAAACCATTCCGAATCACCACCCAACACGAACCTCAAATCACTCCTCAAACAACCCATATTTGATACCCATTCAAACTCTTCAACAAAACCCCCAACACTCACCAATCTTTCACACAACCAAACCATTTTCGAATTAGAACAGAGATGAAGAGAGATTGAGAACCGTGAAACCGAATCGTACACAAACCTGAAGAGAATGACGAAACGGAGGAACAGCGAACGGTTGGACTGATTTCGTTGGCCATGTTGTTGTTGGTTTAGAGGTGGCTGTTGTGTTTCTTGCTTTTGTTTAGTTTTTCGATTAACCTTGTTCTTCCTTTTTGCTGATGCGTTCATTGGTACTGTGCCCTGTTGCGTTGGTCTTCTAGGAAATTTTGATCTGATAACCTAGTTTTCTTTTTTTTGTAAATTTAATTTTAATTCGTTTTTGAAAAAAGTTATTGAATGTTGGTTGAGGTTACCGGGCTCATAGGCCCAGATTGGCGTTTTTATCTTTTTTTTGTGTGCTAACCATATTCTTGTGAGATGATGGGTTGCTGAGCCCATATGATTCTCACTCATTCTTTTCTTTTTTTTCTCTCATACACCATGAGTGATTCATGACACCCCTCTTTCTCTTGGTTTTCTTTTTTATTTATTTTCTCTGTTCATTTAATTTATTTTTTGGCCAATGATATAAGATATTCATAGTTTAATTAAGCCGATTAAATTGTGATTTATTTGAGGCCCACCATTTTCTATTCACTTTTATTTCGATTGTTTCAATTTATTTTGTATTTATCATTTTATTTATTTAGATTTTTTTAGTATTTTGGGTCAATGAAAACATATATCGATCGATTTGTCGATTTCTCGACTTAAATCTCGATAAAGGTGAGACCTTTACTATTTTTCATGCCATTTTCGTTTTCATTTTATTTTCTATCATTTTTGTGTCATTTACATTTATGTTAGGTCGATGAAAACCAAATATCGATCGATTTATCGATTTCTCGATTAAATCTCGATAAAGGTGAGACCTTTATCCTCTATATTCATTTTCTCGATTTCGTTTCATTTTCATTGTTGTTTACATTTATTTTAGGTCGATGAAAACCAAATATCGATCGATTTATCGAATTCTCGATTAAATCTCGATAAAGGTGAGACCTTTATGCCTTTATTCTTATTTCCGATTTAATTTCTAATTTCTATTTCACATTTTCTTTTATTTGGTCAATGAAAGTCAAAAGTCGTCGATTGTCAATTTCTCGATAAAATCCGATTAAGACGAGACCATTTTTATTTTAGGTCAACTTTAACCTCTTGTCAAAATTATCTTGTTTATTTTCCGTCGAATATTCTCTCGATTATATTATCGTTCATTCTTATCCATATCATATTCGCATTCATATTTGTCTAATTATTTCTATTTGTCCAAACACTTAATTCCCGATTAAAACACATATATAAATCGTTTTCTTAATTAAATCGCGAAAGAACTGAATTTTTGAGGTCTCACACCTCTTGGGTTCTTGAGTGACCGCTATTGAGGCGCACGCCTTAGGTGGCGATCATTCGACCTTTCGCTTCTAAAACACTCGTCTTAACTATTTGGACAAAAGAATGCCATTGGAGTCTAGCATTCCACGTGGTACTTTAATTGTTCATCAAACGACATTTCGTAAATCAATCGAATGAAAAAGGTGTCGTTGGGATCTAGCATCCCAATAATGCCCCGATTATTTTGTTGCGAGGCCGACGTCTCGTTTATCGAATAATCGTCATTCTCCTTAAAACATTTAACAAATCATTTTCAAACCAATCCTCGACTCGTCGTCGAGCCACTCTTCAAAATATTCTCGTAAGTCGAGTGCCTTTTGATTCGTCGGCAAATGCACACTCGCACATCTCATGGTTTTGTTACTAGGAGAACCCCTAGGGACTAGTGTCGATCCTCGCCTCTTTTCTCAACCAATTCGACTCAATCTTTTTTCAAACGTTTTTCTTAATCAACTAGCGAAAGGAGGAGATCCTTGGAATCTAGCATTCCTTGGATCTTCAAATGAATGGCTCTTGAGGCACGCCCTCGGGTTGTTATTCATTCACACTTTCGTCTTAAAACACTTAATCGTTATCAAACATCTTCGTAATCAACTCACGAAAGAACTGAGTTCTTGGGGTCTAGCATTCCTTGAATTCTTGAGTGAATGCTCTCGAGGCACGCCCTTGGGTTGTATGTCATTCAATCTTTCGTCTCCTAAAATTCAAACCCTAACCCCTTTTTCGTGGGCGTACCACGAACTGCGACTGCTTTGATTCTTTATTCTCGTCCGAATAAAGATACGTAGGCACAAGATTGCGATGATCTTGGCGAGCTACCTTCCCTTCATCTTCCGTCTTCCCTCTATCCCTTCCCGTAGTCGAACTACGATTGCTCTGATTTCTCATTCTCGTCCGAATGAGCATACCTAGGCCCAAGGGTTCACAATCCTTGCCGAGCAAACTAATAAAAAACCACCTCATTTCCCTTAGCAATCGAAACCTTTTACAATACCTTTTCGCATATATCGTTGAGAAGAAAACAAACAAGCTTAGATAACATTCCTCACAATTTGAACTAAGAGGTTCCCGTTAAGTACAACGGACGTGAGGGGGTGCGCGTACCTTCCCCTCACGTAACCGACTCCCGAACCCAGAATGTGGTTGCGACGACCATGTTCTTATCCCTCCTTAAAGGTTTTCTCGATATTTTCCTTTCCCTCTTTTTTTGGGATAAATAAAGTTCGGTGGCGACTCTGTCGAACCGTTTTCTGCACCTTTCGCGCGAGGGTCGTATTTTCGATGAATTTTCGAGGTGCGACAGGATGGCTTACATATTATTTGAGTTGTGATTATTACCAGATGTAACAGCCACCCCAGTGGCAAGCACACACTATCACACGCCCTACCACCCTTAGGACTGGGGTTCGAATCCCCCTCGCCCCAGTCCTTTTGTTTTTTTTCCTGTTTTCGCTTCTCTTTAAATATATATGTGTGTTCTCATTGTATGTTCAAGTGCACGCATTGGCCTAATGGTATTGGTTTTAAGCTGCAAGCGAAGGGTCCTGGGTCCAATCCCTAGGAGTGCCCTTTCCTTCTTTTTTATGAGTTGTTTGTTTTATTTAATTTCAATGTTTGTGCCTTAATTTCAAAATGTCATAACTTATTCATTTTCCATCCTTTTTATCCCATTCTTTTTGCTATGTTCTTCTAATTGAATCTACTTTTTAAATATAAAAAGAAATTGATAAAAATATTTAATCTTGAGGCATTTATTCATGTTAAAATTGGAAATACCTTTTAAAGTCTTATTGTATCTTCTTTATGCATCTTGCCATGTTATTTTTGTTTACCATGTTTGAGTAATGTCTAATGTATGATTCTAACATTGCATTGATATCATAATTTTGTTTCATCTCATATCTTATTCATATATTCTTGCATCATCATATTTGAATTATAACTTGTTATTTCTTAGTAATTTTAAAACTATTATCTTCCCCCCATTCCAAATGGAGATCATCCTAAATTGACTCATGAGTCACCAAACAACCACCCTACCTTATCCTTTTAGGTTTATCCTATTTCTTGGCCTCATGAGAGCCAATGAAATCATAACTTAGAAATAGGTTAGAGTTTCTGAACTCTATGTGATTCTCATCATCATGATAACTCACTTTTCCCCTATAACTTAGATTTAGAGAGTTATCGTGAACTCTAAAATGAGCTCATACTCATTTCCCTTTGGAACTTTGGCCATAGTCAATGGTTCCTCTCCTTCACCCTTAGATCGGTGAACTACGGATACTCTGATTCCACTCCCGTCAGGATACGTAGGCGCAAAGTGCGATACTTTGTCGAGTATACTTAGATACTAACCCCTAGGGTTTCAACCTTTAGCATAGCACCCTTAGCAAGCGAGTAAGACATAACAAGTTAAAACAAGAGGTTCCCGTAGAGTACTACGGACGTTTAGGATGCTAATACCTTCCCTAGGCGTAACCAACTGTCATACCCTAAATTTTGACCGGCCGTTTTTATTTTTTCTCATTTCATCTGTTATATTTTTATACTGTGTCGTCTGCATACAATATCATATATTTTCTTCATGAATATTTTTTGAATTATCAGCCGGGTTTAACGTATAAAATTTTCATGTATTTTTGGTCAAACTAAAAAGTCAACTGACGCAGAAAGTCAAAGTTTGACTTTTTGGTCAACATTGAGCTTCACAAGCCATTACTTAAGAAAATATGATAGATGATTTAATTTGATCAAATTTAAATCAAGAAATCATGCAAAATTGCAAAATTGATCAAATTGAAGGAAACTTAGAAAATTTTTCTAAGTTAAAATCATGTTCAAGTGCACAACTTTTCAAGGTTGTAACTATTGATCCAAGCATCCATTGATTTTGCTTAAGGGCTACTTTTAAATAGGGTATTTGATACTTCAACAATGTAGAAGGAGTCAACTCAAAATATCATAAGGATTGAAAGATATAAGTGATTAAAGTTTGGAATTATTAATGTTCAATGTCTGATGTTCTGACATTGCATATATGACATCACTAATATTTTTCCAGCAAGAATGTCCCAACTTCAAGGATGTTTTTCTCCATGATCCAAGTTGAACCAAGTCTAGGGTCAAACATCAAAGTTGAAGTATGTCATCTCAGCTTTCCATAGAGTCCTGGAACAGCCATTTACCATTCTTAAGCAAGAGGTTATGGATTTTACAACAAGGCTTGCTGCAGCTGATTTTAAGACAAGTTTTAGGACAAATTTGCACATTTCTTGTGCCATACGAATTTCCAAGCCTTGTCATCATCTTAGACACATCTGAGGATCAAATCTAAAGGGGACAATCACTGAGCCAAGCCTCCAAAGTCCTTGGAACAAGAAGTAGCATGCTATTCCTAAAAATCCCTAAAAGAGGGACAAGACTCCAATTTTAGATTGGAGCATTCAATAGATGCTTAGAGGTGGCATGGACTGACACATTTGCAACTGAATTCAGTCAAGATTCCTCCAACAAGTAGGGAACCAGCAGCCTGTGCCCTAACCTCTAGTCAATGGCTAGAGGAGACTTGGATTTTCATTGGCCAACATTGAACAAACCTCTGTTGCAGTTGCCATTCACTGTGGATCCCAAAATAAACTTGCTCTACTATAAATAGAGCTCATTTGTGCTCAGTTTGAGTACACCAAAGCCATCAAACAGATGCTTTCCTCAAATTCACTTCTTTCACTCCAAAATGCCTTCTTTAGTAAGGTAATTTTGAGTTTTTTGAGTTAGAGAGCATTTCCATCACATCTCATGATCCTAACACCTCATAAACATCATATGTAGGTGATCCAAACTATCACAAGTGACATGTAATCACAAAATCACAAAGTCACTTCTCAAAACCTCAAAATAGCACTTTTTTGCATTTTTCAAGCCATGTCTTGATTCAATCACTTTCCAAACCAGATAAAACCTCAAACACACTCCAAATATCATCCTTGAACTGTCCCAAATGGTTCCCACCATCTGGAACACCATTTGAGGGAGTTGCTATTTTGGTCACTTTTAACCCCTTTTGCAAGAAAGGGACAGTTTGTGTTTTTGCAGGTACCAGTTGATTCTAACCATCCTAAAAGCTTCTAAGAGGTCATTTGAGGGTGTCCAAAGTATCAAATCATTTCTGGAACAAAGCACTTGGTAGGTTGCACAAAATCTCCAAAAAAAGAGGTAAAATTCATAACTTGTATTCTTTGAATCATGCTTTCCTTTGATGTCCACATACATGCATCATATTGAACAATTCTTGAAGCAAAAATGTAGTCCTTAATGTGTATGATATGATCCTCATACTGTTTGCACTTTAACATGTTTATATGTGGAGTTTATGTTGTTTAAACTTAAGGTGCAGATCTGGTTTTTTACCTTGTGTGTGTTGTACATTAAGTTTCAGTATGTATAAGTGACACCATTGGATTCCTTGCGAAAAATTGGTCAAGATAGGCTCTTACGGATCTTAATTTCGTTAAAAATTGAGAGAGTTATGAATGTTTGAAGTTTGATAAGCAAAAATGTTTAAACTTAAGGTGCAGGTCTGGTTTTTTACCTTGTGTGTGTTGTACATTAAGTTTTAGTATGTATAAGTGACACCATTGGATTCCTTGCGAAAAATTGGTCAAGATAGGCTCTTCCGGATCTTAATTCCGTTAAAAATTGAGAGTTATGAATGTTTGAAGTTTGATGAAAAGATGTTGAAAATCAAGGTGCAGTTCTGGTTTTTGTCTGATGTCGAATGTGATGTTGTGACATCGCCCTTTTTCTCTTATCTTCAAAACTCATGAGTGATGTCGAATGTGATGTTGAGACATCACTCCTCTTTTTCTTAGTTTATCTTCAAAACTCAACCAATTCTTTTACATAGCAAAAATTATCATTTTCCAATTCTGTTTTACACACTTCTTATTCATACTCCATAATATTTTAATCTACAAAAAATCACGAAAAAATATTATTATTTGATATATTTTTAATATATTCAAAAATATTGCTTTAAATTGTTTTAAATGCTTTTAAAATGATTTCTTTTTCTTGATTTTTAAAACCAAAATGATTTTAAATATTCATGTGGATAAAATACTTTTTCATAAACCTTAATCACTGTTTATAACATGATTAATGATTTTATTTGATATTTTTTATACTTTTTTACTTTATTTTTCTTTGAAAAATGCCTTTAAAAAATGAAATTAGGATTTCTTTGATTTTCACCTTAACAACTCTTTTTCTTTAAACTCTTTGGGCCTCTAATAGAGTGTAAGACCCAATCCCCTTTTATACCAAAACCATTTTGGGCCTCAGTCATTGTATAAGTCCCTGTACAGTTTTCAAAACTCTGTCACGATGTTTTTCCGTGAATGTCTGTTTATTTTACACGATGCTTTTCCGTGTATGTTTTCAATTGCCATGATATCACGATGTTCTTCCGTGTACGCTTCAATTACCATGATGTTTTTCCATGATGACACAATGTTTTGCCGTGTATTTTCTCTCTGTTTATTCACGATGTTCTTCCGTGTATATTTTCACACACGATGTTTTGCCGTGTATATGCCTTTATCAACACGATGTTCTTCCGTGTATATTTTATTTCACATGACGTTCTTCCATGTATAATTGACTCTGATTTTATGGGCCTCTCCTTGAGCTGTAAGCCCCAGTTTACTTTCAAAATACTTTCTCTTTTGATTTTGAATATACTGTTGTTTTCAATCTTTCTTTGTTGAACAACTAACCAAACAGCATGGAAGCTCTACAACCGAGTAAGTGTTTACCCACTTTCATTTACCACTTTCATATACATATAATTGTATTGTGGGGCTATTTCGCTGTAAGTCTTCTTTCATAAACTCATATCGACTGTGTAATAATAGTATAGATATTTAGAGTTTCCCCGGCAACTACGTCTAGAACTAGGTAAAGCAGTTTCAATTACTTGTAGAAATAGACAAGCTAGATCCTCAATAGGATCACCAGATACAGTCTTCTCTTCGGCTGTTCTCATTAGAAATTGTCAAAAAACTCTACTCCCAGAGATGAATGTATTCTCCGTGAATGGCATCTTTGAGTTTCTTCCAAATTCTTGAACTTTCCTGGCTTGATCTATTCCTTGTGAATAGCCTGTCTTGAATTTCTTGGGGTTTAGGGACCCACGGGCTTCTTAAAAGCATCGGCCTCCTCTTGGGCATCGTACAAGGACCCACAAGCTTCCTAAAAGCAACCCCGCCTCCTCTTGGGCTTAGTACAAGGACCCGTCGGCTTCTTAGAAGTATTGACAGCCTCCTCTTAGGCTTCGTATAATGATATCTTCCTCCGGGAATGATAGCCTCCTCTTGGGCTTCGTACAAGGACCTCTCGGCTTCTTAAAAGTTTCCAGCCTCCTCTTGGGCTTCGTACAAATTATCCCGACGACCTCCTAGAGGTATAGGAACATAAATTAGTCATCTTTATAGAACAGTCATTCAAAGAGTCTACTACTGTTTCTCAAAGCATAGTATAAAAGATGAAACTCTAGACACGGACAGTCTAATATCCTTGAGTCTCAAAGACATTCTCAAGTGACCCCTTTGTTAAATAGGAAGAAAACCCGTAGACTCGGACAATCTCAATACCCTTTGGATTTCACGTTTCCTTAAAGAATAGGGAATAGCCCTGATCCTCGAATCAAATCCTTGAGTACAATGTTACTCATATAAGAACTGATTTTCTCTTTAAAATCAGTATACTGGATCTGTCACTCAACTGAAACAGTTACAATAGCCTCCTCTTAGGCTTTGTACAATTATTCTTCCCAGCGAAGCAAACGTTTAGCCTCTCTCTCGGGCTTCGTACGAGATACAAAAGAGTCCCTCGTTGAGTCAAACAACGTTTAGCCTCTCTCTCGGGCTTTGTACGAGACACATAAGAGACTCCCTCGTTGAGTCAATCACCCCTTTCACCTCCATCTCGGGCTTTATACGAGATACAAAAACACTCTCTTGTTGAGTCAAACCCTTTTAGCTTCCATCTTGGGCATTGTACAAGATACACATATAAACATTCTCTTGTTAAGTAAGTTAGCCTCCTCTTAGGCTTTGTATAAAGAAATCCCCGGTTGAGTCAAATCAACCTTTCAGCATCAAAATATGCTTTGCTCACAGCATACAAACATCAACAACTCCTCTTTGGAGATGACAAAACCCCTCTCAATTAGGACACCTTTAGCTTCACGTCTTGGGCTTTGAACAAGACACCAAAGCAACCCTTTCCTCTTTTTTAACATCCGACGCTTTCCTGGATATTCCTTTTCTTTACATCCGACGCTTTTCCGGATATTCCCTCTATTTTCATCCGATGTTTTTCCTGGATATTCATATCTCAATCTTTAATCTCTTCACTTTTTTTAATCAATTCCCACAAACACCCTTTTAGCTTCAATCTTGGGCTTTGAACAAGACACAAAATACTCAAACATTTAGCTTCATATCTTGGGCTTTGAACAAGATACAAATCACCTTTAGCTTCATATCTTGGGCTTTGAACAAGATACCTAAATATCTTTTTTCCTCCCATAGAATAGGAGGAACTACGATCGCTCTGATTTCCCTATTTCGGTAAACGGGAATACGTAGGCATAAGATTGAAAGAAAAATCTTAGCGAGCACACCACATCAAAAACCTCAGGTCCCATACTCTCACATACTCATCAAAAACTCCACATTTAGCACCTGCACATATTAGTTAAGAAAAGCAAATCAGTATCCTAACCAAAATCCTCCCTAACAGACAAAACATTCCCTCCTTAAACAAAATAAGCCTAAGAAAGACCCCCATCTCAGGTAGCATCTATAAACCAACAGTCACCTGTTTAATCTCAGTATGCAAGCAGGGTTAATTGGAGACATCTATTTCCCTTCCTTAATCAGCTCACAATAGGATAAAAAATGGATCGAACTGCAGCCCAACGGTGTGACTCGCAACCACAAAAACCGCGCTACAGAAAAATGGCGACTCTGCTGGGGAATGTTGTTATCATAAGGATCTTAGGTCGAAACCTTTAAAGTTGAGAAGGTGCCACAGAATGGTGACTCCGTCGGGGAGCCATTTTTGTCAGGAACATAGGATTCATAGCGCTTAAAAGGTCTAGGACTTTAGGACAAATATATATACTGCTTTTCCTAATTGATATCTGTGTTTATTTTTTTGCTAATGGGAATGCGTGTGATGTCGCATGTGGAAAGATTGAGTATACACCTAGGAAAAACCCATTTAGTGGCGCAGAGGCTATCGGAAATAGTTGTCATGCGATGCCACCCTCTTCTGAGGACTCTTCAAAAAACACCACCTAGCACGGTTCCCGGCCCGCTGGTGTTTTCTTGACAAGAGTTAATGATGATGAGAGACAGGTACACAAATCACTAGTAAACCTTTGGGATGGGTAGAGCCTTGACTTCATGACACCGAACCTTTGACCCCATGTTTTTTCTATGTTTTTGTGTGCTGCATTTGCATCCCTTGCATATTTCATACATACGTCCGGGTCATCGTCAATTCATTCCAACCTTCTGTCTTTCAGTCATCTGTAAGTCGTCAAATTGATTCCTCATCACCGATACAGAACTGAAACTTCAATCAACTTCAGCTCAGTTACTTCCCAAAGACAAGACAACACATCCTTGAGTTTGATTAGTCACTGACCTTGTTTCTGTCTATTTTGCATTTTTCTTATTTGTATCATAGTTGCTTTCAGCTCGTTTATCTTTAAATGTCAGTTTTAATGAAATGAGCATGTACAGTATTTTGATTCAAATCATTTGTTTATTCGAATCTTTATACTTTCTCTTTAAAAAAAAAACAAAAAATTTCAAAAAAAATACACCTCTTTTTCAAAAATTTTACTATGCAAATATTTGTGGGAGGATGATAAAAACATAATACCCATAATTGTTGTCGGTATGCTTTCAAATAAAAAACTTTGCTGAGGATGTAAGGCATTTTTTTCAATTCCCAAACACTGGAGATATATGGAAGATAATCCCTCGTTAACCCTTTTGAGCCTTGAAGTAGGAGTTTATTTTTTTATAAAAAACCCGCAATTTTAACCCGGGGCAGGGTAGTTCTCAGTTTAATTTGGGTTGTGTATTCAAGTTTGAAAGTTTACATACAACAAGCAGATACTGAAAGCGTCTTTCAAATCAAAAACCAGTGATGGTCCGTCATAATCATCAAATCAAGTAGTCACTTCCTTTCGAAATAAAAAAGAAAAAGCCCGCTAAGTCAAAAAGCTTAGGCAAAAACTAGGGCATCCCGCTGACTATATATTTCAAAAGAAATAGTTCAGGCAAAAGTTAGGGATAATACAGAAAAGAGGTCCTTAAATCCTCGATCTTTAAAAAAGGTCCACAAAGATGAAAAATAACTAAATGTTGTAAAGAAGCAGTAGCTGCCATCTCAAGACTTCTGGACCATCGTCATCACTATCATCAGTACAATTCCAAAACCTTTTGGAACCTGAATACACAATTTAAGTTTAACTGAGCATAGGACTGGAGAACATCACGAAGTTGGGGTGGGCACCAAATAAACTTTGAGCCTTTATCTTTCTTTCATAAACCGTGAACCAGGCCACGTTATAACCCTCAAAAGACCTAATTGAAGCCAGGTTATTTTGAGAGCATACTACAACAAGGTGGTGTAAATTGACTCCAAAATCATTTTTTGCAAATAATTTGTTTTGGTATCATACCTCTGCTTTACTTTTCATTCAAAATGTTTTAAACCACTGTGTTTTTAACCAGTAATTCATATTACTGTATTTTTTCTAAAAACAATGATTTTGTTTTCAAAAATTTTGCATGAACTTTGCATTAAATTTGCCATGTTTAAATAAACATTTTTTATTGCAAACTAGCTTTCCTCTCAAGGAATTTTCAAAACAGTTTAGAAACTTGGTCAGTGATCCTATCAGGGGCAAGTTCTTTCCAGAGCCTGTTAAGAACCAGTTCAAGACTTGTTCAGTGCAAGTCCTTCTCAGAATTGGTTTATTTCACAAAAACTTTCAAGACTCATTACTAGGGCAAACCTTCCTAGTATGCATCATACAGTCATTATCATTCAAGATGAAGCAATAATCAGTTCATCTACAACAGTCCGTAAATCTGGGGCAAGTTATTTGGAAAATTCCCCAAGCAGGCTATCCAGCTTCCCTCCGACGATTATAAACTTGATACAGTTTATCAGTATGACAAGGAGGTGTTTAACAAACGGTATTTTCCGTCCCTAAGAAATGGCAGTGATCTCCGTGTTGAGGAATCAGTCTTGTCTATCACTTCCCAAAAGAGTATAAACTTGTTGATTTTCACTCCCCAAAAGAGTATAAACTTGTTGATTTTCACTCCTCAAAGAGTCTAAACTTGTTGACAGCATTTTCGTTTACATTACATACATTTAATCATACATCATAATATTTTCATATATTATGCATTCAAGAGTGTTTTAATCCTCATTTGTATTCATCAGTGATCGTGTTATTATCAACATCTTACCTTTTTACAAAGTCCAACTTATCTGGCACCTATACTTTTATGTCTTATCTGATGTTCTTCCAGATATAACTCTGTGTCTACCCGATGTTCTTCCGGATGTATCTTTTGGTTTTGAAGTTTTTCCAAAACCTGTTCTGATGCTTTTCCAGAACGTTTCTCTGTGTTTATATCCGATGTTCTTCTGGATATGTCTGCCTGCTCTGATGCTTTTCCAGAAGATTTCTTCGTGTTTACCCGATGTTCTTCTGGATGTATCTTTTGGTTTTGAAGTTTTTCCAAAATCCATTATGATGTTTTTTCAGAACTTTCTTTGTTTCTATCCGATGCTCTTCTGGATATGTCTCTTTTATTCTGATGCTCTTCCAGAAACTCCTTACATGTCTCTCTGATGCTCTCCCAGATATGACTTTCCTCATCTGATGCTCTTCCAGATGTAACTTTTGTTCTTATGTATTTATCTGATGCTTTTTCGGATATGTCCATCATTCGGCCATTTAACGATTTTCTAAATGTTTTAGATTTACCTTCAAAAGTTATTTCAATGCACATTCAATGCTTTTCTGGATGTCATTAGTATATCTTCAAGTTTGATCAACAACTCGGTCCATTGCTTTTCTGGATGCCTTCGAGTTTGTTTCTCTTTCATTGCTTTTTTAGATGTTACATATATGTTTTCCAGAGTGTGTTACTTCTTTCGCATATGATGTTTTTTCGGATGTATGTATCTCTGTTCCAGGGTTTATCCCTCTCTTTCCAAATATTGCTGGATACCATTGTCGCATCGGCAAATTTCCACAATATCTTATATCCCAAGAAAATTTTGTTGGTCTGTCTCCTGTGGTATCATTCCCCACAGTGTTCAAAAGTCTTTCATTCATCACCTATCAATTCATCTGCATTCACGGTCAAAATTTTAGGTACTCTGATATTTAATCCTCTTATACCTCGAATGTCTAAAACTCTTTTCTATTCATACCTCCAGGTCTAAGAAGATTAAATAGGGGCATCTGTCATACCCTAAATTTTGACCGGGCGTTTTTATTTTTTCTCATTTCATCTGTTATATTTTTATACCGTGTCGTCTGCATACAATATCATATATTTTCTTCATGAATATTTTTTGAATTATCAGCCGGGTTTAACGTATAAAATTTTCATGTATTTTTGGTCAAACTGAAAAGTCAACTGATGCAGAAAGTCAAAGTTTGACTTTTTGGTCAACATTGAGCTTCACAAGCCATTACTCAAGAAAATATGATGGATGATTTAATTTGATCAAATTTAAATCAAGAAATCATGCAAAATGGCAAAATTGATCAAATTGAAGGAAACTTAGAAAAATTTTCTAAGTTAAAATCATGTTCAAGTGCACAACTTTTCAAGGTTGTAACTATTGATCCAAGCATCCATTGATTTTGCTTAAGGGCTAATTTTAAAGAGGGTATTTGATACTTCAACATTGTAGAAGGAATCAACTCAAAATATCATAAGGATTGAAAGATATAAGTGATTAAAGTTTGGAATTATTAATGTTCAATGTTTGATGTTCTGACATTGCATATATGACATCACTAATATTTTTCCAGCAAGAATGTCCCAACTTCAAGGATGTTTTTCTCCATGATCCAAGTTGAACCAAGTCTAGGGTCAAACATCAAAGTTGAAGTATGTCATCTCAGCTTTCCATAGAGTCCTGGAACAGCCATTTACCATTCTTGAGCAAGAGGTTATGGATTTTACAACAAGGCTTGCTGCAACTGATTTTAAGACATGTTTTAGGACAGATTTGCACATTTCTTGTGCCATACGAATTTCCAAGCCTTGTCATCATCTTAGACACATCTGAGGATCAAATCTAAAGGGGACAATCACTGAGCCAAGCCTCCAAAGTCCTTGGAACAAGAAGTAGCATGTTATTCCTAAAAATCCCTAAAAGAGGGACAAGACTCCAATTTTGGATTGGAGCATTCAATAGATGCTTAGAGGTGGCATGGACTGACACATTTGTAACTGAATTCAGTCAAGATTCCTCTAACAAGTAGGGAACCAGCAGCCTGTGCCCTAACCTCTAGTCAATGGCTAGAGGAGACTTGGATTTTCATTGGCCAACATTGAACAAACCTCTGCTGCAGTTGCCATTCACTGTGGATCCCAAAACAAACTTTCTCTACTATAAATAGAGCTCATTTGTGCTCAGTTTGAGTACACCAAAGCCATCAAACAGATGTTTTCCTCAAATTCACTTCTTTCACTCCAAAATGCCTTCTTTAGTAAGGCAATTCTGTGTTTTTTGAGTTAGAGAGCATTTCCATCACATCTCATGATCCTAACACCTCATAAACATCATATGTAGGTGATCTAAACTATCACAAGTGACCTGTAATCACAAAATCACAAAGTCACTTCTCAAAACCTCAAAATAGCACTTTTTTGCATTTTTCAAGCCATGTCTTGATTCAGTCACTTTCCAAACTAGATAAAACCTCAAACACACACCAAATATCATCCTTGAACTGTCCCAAATGGTTCCCACCATCTGGAACACCATTTGAGGGAGTTGCTATTTTGGTCACTTTTAACCCCTTTTGCAAGAAAGGGACAGTTTGTGTTTTTGCAGGTACCAGCTGATTCCAACCATCCTAAAAGCTTCTAAGAGGTCATTTGAGGGTGTCCAAAGCATCAAATCATTTCTGGAACAAAGCACTTGGTAGGTTGCACAAAATCTCCAAAAAAAGAGGTAAAATTCATAACTTGAATTCTTTGAATCATGCTTTCCTTTGATGTCCACATACATGCATCATATTGAACAATTCTTGAAGCAAAAATGTAGTCCTTAATGTGTATAATATGATCCTCCTACTGTTTGCACTTTAACATGTTTATATGTGGAGTTTATGTTGTTTAAACTTAAGGTGCAGATCTGGTTTTTTACCTTGTGTGTGTTGTACATTAAGTTTCAGTATGTATAAGTGACACCATTGGATTCCTTGCGAAAAATTGGTCAAGATAGGCTCTTACGGATCTTAATTTCGTTAAAAATTGAGAGAGTTATGAATGTTTGAAGTTTGATAAGCAAAGATGTTTAAACTTAAGGTGCATATCTAGTTTTTTACCTTGTGTGGGTTGTACATTAAGTTTCAGTATGTATAAGTGACACCATTGGATTCCTTTCGAAAAATTGGTCAAGGTAGGCTCTTCCGGATCTTAATTCCGCTAAAAATTGAGAGAGTTATGAATGTTTGAAGTTTGACGAAAAGATGTTGAAAATCAAGGCGTAGTTTCTGTTTTTGTCTGATGTCGAATGTGATGTTGTGACATCGCCCTTTTTCTCTTATCTTCAAAACTCATGAGTGATGTCGAATGTGATGTTGAGACATCACTCCTCTTTTTCTTAGTTTATCTTCAAAACTCAACCAATTCTTTTACATAGCAAAAATTATCATTTTCCAATTCTGTTTTACACACTTCTTATTCATACTCCATAATATTTTAATCCACAAAAAATCACGAAAAAATATTATTATTTGATATATTTTTAATATATTCAAAAATATTGCTTTAAATTGTTTTAAATGCTTTTAAAATGATTTCTTTTTCTAGATTTTTAAAACCAAAATGATTTTAAATATTCATGTGGATAAAATACTTTTTCATAAACCTTAATCACTGTTTATAACATGATTAATGATTTTATTTGATATTTTTTATCATTTTTTACTTTATTTTTCTTTGAAAAATGCCTTTAAAAAATGAAATTAGGATTTCTTTGATTTTCACCTTAACAACTCTTTTTCTTTAAACTCTTTGGGCCTCTAATAGAGTGTAAGACCCAATCCCCTTTTATACCAAAACCATTTTGGCCCTCAGTCATTGTATAAGTCCCTGTACAGTTTTTAAAACTCTGTCACGATGTTTTGCCGTGAATGTCTATTTATTTTACACTATGCTTTTCCGTGTATGTTTTCAATTGCCATGATATCACGATGTTCTTCCGTGTACGTTTCAATTACCATGATGTTTTTCCATGATGACACAATGTTTTGCCGTGTATTTTCTCTCTGTTTATTCACGATGTTCTTCCGTGTATATTTTCACACACGATGTTTTGCCGTGTATATGCCTTTATCAACACGATGTTCTTCCGTGTATGTTTTATTTCACATGACGTTCTTCCATGTATAATTGACTTTGATTTTATGGGCCTCTCCTTGAGCTGTAAGCCCCAGTTTACTTTCAAAATACTTTCTCTTTTGATTTTGAATATACTGTTGTTTTTAATCTTTCTTTGTTGAACAATTAACCAAACAACATGGAAGCTCTACAACCGAGTAAGTGTTTACCCGCTTTCATTTACCGCTTTCATATACATATAACTGTATTGTGGGGCTGTTTCGCTGTAAGTCTTCTTTCATAAACTCATATCGACTGTGTAATAATAGTATAGATATTTAGAGTTTCCCCAGCAACTACGTCTAGAACTAGGTAAAGCCGTTTCAATTACTTGTAGAAATAGACAAGCTAGATCCTCAATAGGATCACCAGATACAGTCTTCTCTTCGGCTGTCCTCATTAGAAATTGTCAAAAAACTCTACTCCCAGAGATGAATGTATTCTCCGTGAATGGCATCTTTGAGTTTCTTCCAAATTCTCGAACTTTCCTGGCTTGATCTATTCCTTGTGAATAGCCTGTCTTGAATTTCTTGGGGTTTAGGGACCCACGGGCTTCTTAAAAGCATCGGCCTCCTCTTGGGCGTCGTACAAGGACCCACAAGCTTCCTAAAAGCAACCCCGCCTCCTCTTGGGCTTAGTACAAGGACCCGTCGGCTTCTTAGAAGTATTGACAGCCTCCTCTTAGGCTTTGTATAATGATCTCTTCCTCCGGGAATGATAGCCTCCTCTTGGGCTTCGTACAAGGACCTCTCGGCTTCTTAAAAGTTTCCAGCCTCCTCTTGGGCTTCGTACAAATTATCCCGACGACCTCCTAGAGTTATAGGAACATAAATTAGTCATCTTCATAGAACAGTCTTTCAAAGAGTCTACTACTGTTTCTCAAAGCATAGTACAGAACATGAAACTCTAGACACGGACAGTCTAATATCCTTGAGTCTCAAAGACATTCTCAAGTGACCCCTTCGTTAAATAGGAAGAAAACCCGTAGACTCGGACAGTCTCAATACCCATTGGATTTCCCATTTCCTTAAAGAATAGGGAATAACCCTGATCCTCGAATCAAATCCTTGAGTACAGTGTTACTCATATAAGAACTGATTTTCTATTTAAAATCAGTATACTGGATCTGTCACTCAACTGAAACAGTTACAATAGCCTCCTCTTGGGCTTTGTACAATGATTCTTCCCAGCGAAGCAAACGTTTAGCCTCTCTCTCGGGCTTCGTACGAGATACAAAAGACTCCCTCATTGAGTCAAACAACATTTAGCCTCTCTCTCGGGCTTTGTACGAGACACATAAGAGACTCCCTCGTTGAGTCAATCACCCCTTTCGCCTCCATCTCAGGCTTTATACGAGATACAAAAACACTCTCTTGTTGAGTCAAACCCTTTTAGCCTCCATCTTGGACATTGTACAAGATACACATATAAACACTCTCTTGTTAAGTAAGTTAGCCTCCTCTTAGGCTTTGTATAAAGAAATCCCCGGTTGAGTCAAATCAACCTTCCAGCATCAAAATATGCTTTGCTCACAGCATACAAACGTCAACAATTCCTCTTTGGAGATGACAAAACCCCTCTTAATTAGGACACCTTTAGCTTCACGTCTTGGGCTTTGAACAAGACACCAAAGCAACCCTTTCCTCTTTTTTAACATCCGACGCTTTCCCGGATATTCCTTTTCTTTACATCCGACGCTCTTCCGGATATTCCCTCTATTTTCATCCAATGTTTTTCCCGGATATTCATATCTCAATCTTTAATCTCTTCACTTTTTTCAATCAATTCCAACAAACACCCTTTTAGCTTCAATCTTGGGCTTTGAATAAGACACAAAATACTCAACCATTTAGCTTCATATCTTGGGCTTTTAACAAGATACAAATCACCTTTAGCTTCATATCTTGGGCTTTGAACAAGATACCCAAATATCTTTTTTCCTCCCATAGAATAGGAGGAACTACGATCGCTCTGATTTCCCTGTTTCGGTAAACGGGAATACATAGGCATAAGATTGAAAGAAAAATCTTAGCGAGCACACCACATCAAAAACCTCAGGTCCCATACTCTCACATACTCATCAAAAACTCCACATTTAGCACCTGCACATATTAGTCAAGAAAAGCAAATCAGTATCCTAACCAAAATCCTCCCTAACAGACAAAACATTCCCTCCTTAAACAAAATAAGCCTAAGAAAGTCCCCCATCTCAGGTAGCATCTGTAAACCAACAGTCATCTGTTTAATCTCAGTATGCAAGCAGGGTTAATTGGAGACATATATTTCCCTTCCTTAATCAGCTCATAATAGGATAAAAAAATGAATCGAACTGCAGCCCAACGGTGTGACTTGCAACCACAAAAACCGCGCTACACCAACCCCCGAACCTTAGATCTCCCCCCTTTAGGTTTTTCTCGATCTTGAACCTTTCCTTTGGATAAATCAAAGTCGGTGGCGAACTTCAAAGTTTTGCAATGCAAGTTAATTAATAGCTTGTTATCCGATTCTCACCGCAACACCACCCTTATTTGTAATGATACACACACCAATTATTTAGAACGAGATGAGAGACAATATGTTAGTTAATCTTTACTGGCTCAAATAAACAATTCGACACAATTAATGATTAATTAATATTAAGCAATCTCTAGTCACAATATCTTTACAATATAATGAACAATACGATTGTTCGAAAAACTCAATGTAATCGTACGTAAGGTTACAATTAACCATTGTGCAAGCAAAAAATCTAAGAGACATGCAATTCTAGACAAAGCAAGAAATCTAACAGCTAACACAACTACGCAAGATATATATATATATATATATATATATATATATATATATATATATATATATATATAGAGAGAGAGAGAGAGAGAGAGAGAGAGAGAGAGAGAAAGAGAGAGAGAGAAATAAATAGATTGATAGATAGATAGAGATAGAGATAGAGTGTGTGTGTGTGTGTGTGAGAGAGAGAGAGAGAGATGGGGGGGGGGAAGAGAATAGTGCAACAAAATTTATACTAGTTTGGTGCTTTCGTCTTTCCACGCACCTAATTTATTTTTCGATGGTAAACCATAAAAAATTTGTTTATTCCACTATTTTATTTGAGTAATATTTTTGGTTACAACAATTCAATAAAAAAATAAGATAAATTTTCTAATTCAAATTATCTTCTTCATTACTTCTTGATTGAAACTTGTCAACAATTAGCTACCACAATTGTTAACTTTGATCTTTAACTTGATTTTAATCTCCAGCCTTTGATGGACTACAATCTTGACAATATGCTGATCTTCACTCAATTTTGATTTTAAGTCTTGAATTCTTTCTTTATCAGGTTGAAAAACACACGAAAACACTTCATAACAAGGAGAAGAGCTCCCTCTCTTTTTCTTCATGAAACTTCACTCTTCAATATAGGATTTTAATCCGCATGAAAACTACACACTTTAATCAACCATTAGAACTCTAATGCTTACACATAATCAATCATTACATGGTTCTCCATGAACAAAATAAAGATAAATATTTGAGAGAGATGAAGTTGTATTTTCTTTAACTATCACTCTTGATCATTTTTATCTTTTACTATTTTAAGAATGAAAAATCCTATTTATATATGCTTGATAGATATCACTAACTTTGAGAAAAATATCTTTAAATGATCATATTCAAAGTTTGTAATGAATCAATTCAAATGTTGGAAGTTTTTTTTAAATGATCAAGATCAAAATAGCTCTTGAATCAATTCAAAGAAAAGTTTGAATTGGATAATCTCAACATTTGAATTGATTCCCACAGACAAAGACAAAACACGAAAAATCAAAATGTCTCTTTGAATCGATTCAAACAAGTTTATGAATCAAATCCCATAAACATAATGGAAATTATGAGTTTGAAAAATATATTTGAATTGATTCACAATATTCTTTGAATTAATTCAAGAAACCTTAACACTTTTAATCGATCCATGAATCACCTTGAATTGATTCATTAAAGGTCGACTTAATTCAAACCTTCATTTTATGTAAGAAAACCATTTTACTATGTGTTTTGTGAGAGGATCAATGAGGGAACTCAAAATACGACAAAGAAAGCATCAAAACATAAGATAAATCGATAATGTGTAACACTCCCGAAATAATTAAAATATTATTTTCCTTGTTATTTTGATGTTGATTTTATTTTTTATGATTTTTATTATCCTTATTGTTATTATTATTATTGTTGTTGTTGTTGTTGTTAGTATGATTGTCATACCCCAAAATTTGTCCTACATGTTCTCATTTTATCTGGCTCATGGCTTATGATTCATCTGCATACTTCTACCCTAATAATTCATTTTTAGGATCATTCATTTGTACTTACATCTACATGTAACATCTTTGATTCAAAGGATTCCTGTTGTTTATGGTACAAGATGTTGAATTTTGCCAAAGATGCCATTGATCTTCATGGATTAAGACTTTTTTGTTGTATGCACTTGTGAAGCAAGCTTTTGGGACCATTGTGTTATAGTTGACTCTTTGGTCAAAGTCAACTTGGAATGTTGATTTTCTTAACCTAAGTTTTGGGATCCCTAATTATGTTCAAGGTATATTGTTTGTATTAGTGCATATCATGAACAAGAGGATTTAGGAGTTACTCATACAAGGTTGACTTTTGGTCAACAAAGTCAACCATGGAAGGTTGACTTTCCGTTAACCAAGTCATATTAAGTGATTCATTATTATTTCTTTTGGATACATTATGAGTCTAAGTGGATTAAAGCATGTAAGTGATGATTTTGGATTCAAAATCAAAGGAATGCAAGTTTCAAATTCAAATGATGCAAAATGGAGGGAAAAGTTTATTTCTTGGAAAACGAGTTACACGCTATATATAAGGTCCAAGTACATTCAAAGTCCCAAAAATACATTGCCAAAAAGACAGAAATAAGATTACAAGAAAAATCCTAAATTTGAGTTATAGTTGACCTTTGCTCAACTGATGACTTTTGGTCAAACAGTTGACCAAAGTCAAACTTAATCCTATATCTATCCATCTGCAGCATGACCCTCCATTTCATCAACATACATGACCATTACTTTATGATTCCTCCACCATATCCATGTGCCAAAGATTCGTGTCCAAACTTGTGCCACAAGCCATGATTTCACATCAAGATCATGACATCATCATGTTATGCCTCGCAACAACCCTGCAACATTCAAACAACATCAACATCATAACACATTCCAACACACAATGCCATACATAAACACCTATGCCATGTGCTTATCAAGACGCAAACCACATATCATTAGCCATACCCATACAATACCACATATACATAACATGCACACATACACAATATCCTAACTGTCATGACAGTTTCTATCCTTATACTTACCATAAATCAAAAACAATTCGCACAACCAAATATAGCATGCATACATCACCATAAAAAACCCAAGAGCAACACATCCCAGCAGACACAAAGTATAACAACATACATGCACAAACCATACCATCCAAGCAAGCTTTAATTCACAAGCTAACACACAGTACCAATTCAGCACCTATACACATTCACAACATCACAATAACACAATTCAGTATACACCATTATTTCAAAGCAAACAAAGCCATTCCAATACACACCCAAAACCACTTTGCCCTAGCCGTTCACACAACAAGATTCATCATACATACATTACCATAAATCCAAATTCATCATTTAACATTTCACTTATGTTAACCTACTAACTGCCAAGTCAGTTAGCAGCCAACCAAACCCTTCCCCTAATCTAACATACAGGCCCACAAAAAACACTACCCTAATGCATACAACTACTTTCCCTAACTAACCAAGGCAGTTACAATTCCCAAATGTTAATTAAAGTTAGTTAACATCTAACTAACATTTAATAAGCTAGCATATCCAACTAACCTAATAGCTAACCCTAACAAACTACAAAGTGTTTAAACTAACATCTAACCAATAGTTAAATAAACTAACAACTAACAAACTATTAATCCTAATAACCAAATTAACTGAACCAACTAATCTACTAACCTCCATCAGTTACACACTAACTACTAACCAATTTCTAACTGTCATCTAACAAACTTAACTACCAACCAATGAACCCAATGCCAGTTGTGAAGGGACGATTCCTAAATTTTCCCTAAGCTCAAATTTCCCTCCAACACATATTAACTAACTTGCAAATCATAACTAACTCTAAAACCCCAAACAAACACACTTTTATCCTGAGATTTACATTAATTTTAGTTGAAAAGAAACATAAATCATCCACTTTTTATTCATTCCAACTAAATCAATCCCTAACAAATTCATCAGTGAATTTCCATCCTTGATAAACCCTAGTCTAGGATCACCGTCTAAATGTGGAAATTGATTCAATTATAATTGTTTTGTAACTACCTTTCCCCCCCTAAATTCTCCTCATCTCCATATATATAAACATTATACTCATTGATTCATCAACAAGGATCACCTACCCTAAAGAAACTCTGCCAGTCTCATTCCCTAAATCTCCTAAACTCACTAAAACTCTATTTCCACCATTTATGAGAGCTTCATATTGAAACTCTGCATCAAATTGAGCTAAGCCTACATTGTGCAACCTAACTCAACTACTCACCATCAGAATTTCTGCAAATTCAACCTAGTTTCTCTAATCTCTACTTCTATTCCTAACGCTACATCAACAACAACCAATAAGAATTTCACAAGGAAAAATAAGAAGAGAAGAAGAATAAGAAATTATAAACAGCTAGGGTTCAAGATTATTACCTGAAATTGTGCATCTATGGGTTTCTTTCTTTTCATCTTCATCTTGAAACATTGCAACAACTGCTAGAGTAGTCATTGGCTCTGTAGGTAGGCCACATCCTTGATTCATCATTCTTCACGCTTTTTCTTATTACCATAGTATAGATTCAGCCAAGTAAAAGCCTTGAAGAACAGTTTTTCTTTAAATAAAACCATTGGGGTTTTGCCCTCCAAGATCTTGGTGATTTGGGGGGTTTTACACAAATATTTGCAGTACAGATTCAGCCAAGTAAAAGCCTTGAATAACGGTGGGTTCGGTCAAGGAAGTAGCGGTAACTGGAGGATTGTATTGAAAGATTTGGGGTCAAACGTCTTGCGATCGAAATCAGCTAAGTGAAAGACTTGAAGAATCAAGTGAGTAGCAGTAACCGGAGGTTTGGTCGAAGAGTTTGATGTTCTTGATTCAGATGGAATCAAGGGGGGAGAAGTGGATAGAATCAACATTGTAACACCCATTTCTACCACTACAAATGTTGCAGCAGAAACAACTCAAATATCAGAGTAAAGCATCAAAATCACCTCAAAGGGTGCACATTTCTCATTTAAATCAAAATAATACACTTGCCATATAAACAAAGGGTTTTTCCTCAAAATAAATCAAAATACCTTCACCTGGCAGCAGAACTCAAAATTCTCAATTAAAAGGTTTTCAACAAACATCGTAATAGTCAAAAATAAAACCACATCATCAAATGACAACAAAATAAGGAAACAACATAGTTCGACTCAAAGGACCCCAACCCGATGTTACACTATCAGAGCAAGATCCTCTAAATCAACCAAAAGCAAATAAACTTCAAGGTCCTCGAAGGCATCCACAGCTAAACCTGATCACCTGCACGTTACCCGCGTGGAGGCAACATTCAAACAGGCAGGGTGAGTAATCACAATTCATAATAATCATTATAAAACAAGATATACATAAAATGGCATTGTCTTCATATACAACATCTTCAGGGTCATCACAAGAAAACATCAAAATCACGAACAACATCATAAAATACAACAATGCCAATTAAATGCAAATGCACAACAAGACTCATGCATGTAGTACCAATCGTCATAATTGATGGACACTAGGCCATCACCCCTCCAAAGATCAGTGCCGACCCAACACATGTTGAGGCCCGAGGCAAAATATTTATAAAATATTTAATTAAAGTTATTTTAGTCTTACCTAAAAATTATATTTTAATTTTTATCTATAAAATAATTAATTTTATTTATCTTTTAAAACAATAATAAGCCGATTAATTTAATTATTTTAAAACTAATTTAGAAACTCTAACTATTTTCTCTTTTTTTTCTTCTTATTTTTCTACTTTATAATTCAAATTTTTAAGTTAGCAATATTCTAAATAAAAATAAGATGAGTTGAAGAAAAAATTTATAAAATTAAATGGAAAAAATATTAAAACAATAAAATTTAAGTGTTAATATGATATTTGACATAAAAATAAATATTTTAAATGTTGCTCTAGGATTAAAAGTGTTAATAGAAATAGAATTTTTAAAACTAAAATTAAGAAATAATAATTATTTAAATGTAACTAGTACTTAAACACAAAATGAGACACTATATGATATAAAACATTAAAATTTACATTATCATTAAAGCAAATTAAATAAATTGACTAATGCATTTATTATGTTTTCAACTTCAAGATAAGAATAGTATTAAAACTTAGATAGTCATTAAGTAAATTAAATAAATTAATTAGTGTATTTATTTGTTATTTTTCAGTTCAAGATAAGAATAAAATTATAAATTAAATCATTTGTAATAGTATAACTCCCACATTAAGTTATACTAATAGTAATACAAACAGTAAAAAAAAAAGCTCAAACAGTATTATTAATTACCAATAGCTAACTGTTATCATTATAGATTATAAAAAAAATTGTTATCATCATATACTTAAGGCCTACTATAAAAAAATGGAGAATTAGAGGCCCTAGGCATAGGCCTCGGTTGCCTTACCATAGGGTCGGACCTGCCAAAGATCCCCGTCAATAGGATCGATCCCGCAATTGGAACCGAAGAACTTCATAATTACCTCATATCTGCACAATGGGAATGAAGCGTCGTCACAGAGTATGCATATGAATGTATGATACACAACATCACTAATCATCATCATCAAATAAACATCATAATGTGCATCATCATTCATCAATTCTCATATACGTCATGTTATCACATATTCGTCAAATAATCACCAAAACATCATCATATAATCATCAGTAACGTCATGGAAAATCATCATAAAGATCACGACATCAAGGCATCAAAACAGCACAGCACATAAATAAAACATCGCGAACAACAGATGTTCGCTCCAGGGTTCGCTAGGCGAACTGGTTCGCTTGGACCTTCGCTTTGCGGAGCGGTCAGCGAATCCCATAGTCACCACACTAAAACACCAGAAAATACCATCTGTCCTACTCGCTAGTTTATTTGCTTTGCGAAGCCACTCACTGATTCATTCGCTTTACGAGACTTCAAGCGAATCCCCAATTCCACTCCAGAATCATCTCAGTACCCACACTCATGTTATCGCGCATTCGCTGCGCTACTCACTTTGCGAGCCTTGGCGAACATTCGCCTTGCGAAGGAATGGTTCGCTTAACGAACCTCCAATTACAGCAAATCGCTGCTACGCATCAGTAGCTCCCCAGCCTCAAAGGTACCTGGGATTTCAGCCCTAAATGACCCAAAAACATCCCCACAACAATCCTAATGCATCACGGAAATCAAAGGCATAAAACCTAGTTCTATTAGGTCGATTCAGGACGCTATAGGGACCTTAAATCCCCTAAACCTTCAAAACTCTCAAACTTCCCATAAACTCCATAAATCCCTTCACCACAAGGTTGAAACTACAACGATGGGGAAATCAGCCCCAAGATCTATTTTTATTCGATTAAATTCAACTCTTAATAATCGAATCACAAAATACCCTCAAATCATCAATTCGTCAGAAAAACCCCATAAACCCTCAAACACGAAAAACATCCACTTTAATTACATCGAATCCTATAATGAAAACAATGAAAGGTAATTACTCCCCATACCTTAGATTGTCGATCCGATGTGTTCTCTCTTGAGACTTTGGAAACCTTCACGAATTCCTCGCCTTTTTCCCTTTTTCCTCAGAGCTCTCCCTTCTTTTCTTCTTTTCACGGTTAACCAAAAGTGAACCTTGTTCTCAAAATCCTCCTTTTATATTCACCCTAACCCCTGGGCCTCAAAATTGGGCTTTCTCCGTAATGCCCTCACTAATCCTCCTCAAATGTCCACCATACCCTTAATTCCTCTAATATTGTTTAAAATAAATAATAATACAATATATTCCGTAATATATACTATTATTTAATTAAATAACCAAAACTTCACTAAAATTACCGACATTGACACAAACCACCAAAAATCACAGAAACTCATGAACATAATATTTAATTAAATTAAATAAATATTCTTACGAAATTTGGGGTGTTACAACTCTCCCCTACTTAAAGAATTTTTGCCCTTGAAAATGACCTCAAGGAAATAGAGTCGGATACGACTCCCTCATCTGATCTTCACGTTCCCAAGTCCAACTTTCGCCAGCTGGTCCACCCCACAACACCTTCACCAAAACTATGTCTTTACCCCGCAATTGCTTCATCTCACGACCATCAACACGCACCGGTAACGCTTTCACTGTCAGGTTATCCCTCACTTGTACATTATCCATCTGAATCACATGTGACGGATCCGAAATGTACTTCCTCAACTGAGACACATGGAACACGTCATGCAAATTCACAAGTGACAGCGGTAAAGCAATCCGATAGGGTATCTCTGCGAGATTTGATACGGACCAACAAAACGTGGAGTGAGCTTCCTAGACTTCAAAGCTCGACCCACACCAGTCACTGACGTCACCCTCAAAAACACGTGATCTCCCTCTTGGAATTCTAGTGTCTTCCTCCTCTTATCATGATTGCTCTTCTGGCGACTCTGTGACGCTCTCATCCTTGCTTGGATCATCTTAATCTTCTCGGTCGTCTCTTGCACGATTTCAGGTCCGAGTACAGCACTCTCGCCCGATTCATACCAATACAACAGAGTCCTACACCTTCTCCCATACAAAGCTTCATAGGGCGCCATTCCAATACGCATGGAAACTACTATTGTACGGAACTCAATCAACTACAAATGGCTATCCCACGATCCTCCATGATCCAACACACAAGCCCTCAGCAAATCCTCTAAAGATTGTATAGTCCTTTCTGTCTGACCATCCGTCTGCGTATAGTATGCAGAACTCATCCTCAACTTAGTACCCAACGCATCTCGCAAACTCTTCCAGAACCTCGACGTAAACCTCAGATCTCTATCCGACACAATACTCGAAGGTACCCCATGTAGCTTCACAATCTCCTCAATGTACATCTCGGCTAACTTTTGCATGGAATGATTAATCTTCATCGGCAAGAAATGAGCCGACTTAGTTAATCTATCCACGACCACCCAAATTGAATAATTTCCCTTAACAGTCTTCGGCAATCCCACCATAAAATCCATGGAAATACTATCCCATTTCCACTCTGGAATCCTCAACGGCTGCATCATACCTAAAGTCATCTGATGCTTAATCTTTTACTTCTGACAAGTCAAACACGCATAAACAAACTCCGCAACATCCTTCTTCATACCCGGCCACCAAAACAACTTTTTCAAATCTTGGTACATCTTCGTAGCACCGGGATGAATACTCAACCTACTTCGATGTCCTTCCTTAAGAATGCTCTTCTTAATATTCAGGACATCTGGAACACATACCCTATCTCTGAACATCATCACACCATTCTCGTCAATTCGGAATTCTCCTCTGTTACCTTGGTTGATCAAAGTCAACTGGTCAACTAACTTTAAGTCAGATCGTTGTCCCACTCTGATCTCTTCCAGAATACCACTAGTCAACTTCAACATTCCCAACTTCACACTGTCAGGGGTCTCTTCACACACCAAACTCAAATCTCGGAATTGCTCAATTAATTCCAATTCTTTCACCATAAGCATCGACATATGCAATGACTTTCTGCTCAATGCATCGGCCACTACATTTTCTTTGCCTGGATGATAACTCAAATCAAAATCAAAATCCTTCAATAGCTCTAACCACCTTCTCTGCCTCATATTCAATTCTTTCTGATCAAATAAGTACTTCAGACTTTTATGATCACTGAACACTTCAAACTTAGAGCCAAACAGATAATGTCTCCAAATCTTCAGCACAAACACCACAACGGCTAATTCCAAGTCATACGTAGGATAATTCCTCTCATGAACTTGCAATTGTCTCGAAGCTTAGGCAACAACTTGCCCATTCTGCATCAGCACTCCACCAAGACCCATCTTCGACGCATCACAATACACCATAAAATATTCACCTGGATTAGGCAAAATCAGCACTGGAGCGATCGTTAATCTCTTCTTCAATTCCACAAAACTCTCTTCACAAGCTACATCCCACACAAAAGCTTGACCCTTTCGAGTCAACTGAGTCAAAGGTAATGCCAACTTAGAAAAGCCCTCGATAAACTTACGGTAATAACCCGCTAATCCCAGAAAACTTTGTATCTCAGTCGCAGACTTCGGAGTCTCCCACCGTAATACAGCATCAATCTTAGAGGGATCAACAACAATCCTACCACTTGAAATCACGTGGCCAAGGAAACTCACTTCCTTCAACCAAAACTCACACTTAGACAGCTTTACATACAACTTCTTTTCTTTCAACACTTGCAACACAGTTCTCAAATGCCCGACATGTTCTTCTTCAGATCTAGAATATATCAAGATATCATCGATAAACACCACCATAAACTTATCCAAATACTCGTGAAAGATCCGATTCATATACTCCATGAACACACCAGGTGCATTGGATACACCAAACGACATCACAGTGTATTCATAGTGACCATACCTCGTCCGGAAGGCTGTCTTTGGAATATCATCAGGCTTAACTCGAATCTGATGATAACAAGACCTCAAATCAATCTTACTAAACACACAAGCACCTACTAACTGATCCATCAAATCGTCGATTCTCGGAAAAGGATACTTATTCTTAATAGTCACCTTATTCAACTGCCGATAATCAACACACAACCTCATACTTCCATCTTTCTTCTTCACTAGCAACACAGGGGCACCCCACTGAGAGACACTTGGTCGAACAAACCTCTTCTCAAGCAATTCCTCCAATTGTTTCTTTAACTCACTTAACTCAGAAGCTGACATCCGATAAGGAGCCATTGACACTGGACTCATACCTGGTATTAAGTCCACTGCAAACTCCACTTCACGCTCTGGAGGCAAATCACTGATGTCATCTGGAAACACATCTGGAAATTCACAGACAACATGCAACTCCACACTCACAACTTCACGATCAATTTGCAACAATGCAAACATTGCAAACACCAAGGCTTCGTCTTCTAGAAGTTCGTCTACTTGCTTAGCAGATAAGAACATCAACTCCCCACTATCATCCATCTCAGGAAACTTTACAGTCTTGTTATAACAGTTGATATGAAACCGGTTGAACTCCAACCAGTTCATCCCAAAGTTCACGTCAATTTGGTGCAAAGGTAAGCACACCAAATCCATTACAAAGTTATTCTCAAAAATCATCACAGGACATCTCAAACACACAAGGGTAGTAATAACATAACCATTAATAAGAGTTTCTATTACCATATTCTCATTCATATCAGCTAACTTTAAACCCAATCTATTAGCACATTCAAGCGAGATAAAAGAATGAGTAGCACCAGTATCAATAATAGCAATCAACTCGGCGTTATTAATAAAACAAGTACCTCGAATCTGGTTGTCCTTCTCTGGCGCCTCTGCAACACTCAAAGTAAATACTCTGCCACTGGTCTGAGCAGAAGTCGCAGTCTTCTTTGGCTTCTAACATTGAGTACTGATATGACCTTTCTCACCACAATTGAAATAGGTCGGACCCTCATCTTTGCAGTAAGTAGCTTTATGCCCCTTCTTACCACATCGATAGCACCTCACCACATTATTGGTGCACACATCAGCACGGTGGCCTTTCTCGCCACAGTTATGACACTTCCCAGAAGCAGGAGCTGCTCCCCCACTTGTCTTTTTCCTATCTGAAGCCTTCTGCTTCCCTTTGTCAGCTGAAGTCGTATAAGGTTTACCCCTATACTGCCCTTTCTTCTCACTCAACTGCTTGTAGTGAGCAGATCGAGCTCGGCTATCCTCATCATAGATTCTGCTCTTGTCAACCAACTCAGCATACATGCAGATCTGCTGATACCCAATACCCTGCTTAATCTCTGGTCTCAGCCCATTCTCGAACTTGAGACACTTGGACATCTCAGCATCAACATGATTGTAGTGCGGACAGAACTTCACCAAAGCCTCGAACTTCGCAGCATACTCTGCCACAATCATATCTCTTTGCTTCAGCTCAAGGAATTCCACTTCCCTCTTGCCACGAGCATCCTCTGGAAAATACTTCCCCAGAAACTCCTGCTTAAACACAACCTAGGTTATCAGAGTGCCAACATCCGTGAGTCTCTGACGGGTGTTATCCCACCAGTCCTCAGCTTCCTCTTCCAGCATATGCGTTCCAAATTGAACCTGTTGTTCATCAGAACACCCCATCACTCAGAAAATCTTCTCGATTGCCTTCAGCCACTTGTGTGCACTTTCTGGATCATGCGTACCCACAAAAGTCGGTGGATTGTTCCTCTGAAACTTCTCCAAAGAATGAAATTCATCAGGAGCTCCACCATTTGGATTGAGTTGTGCCACCACATTAGCAACTGATTCCAAAGCATCAGCAATACCACGATTATTTCTTCCAGCCATCCTGCGCACCACCAGCAAGGTTAGAAGAACTAAAACATCGATAGTGTACACACATTCATCGACTGACAGGGACTGATATCAAGTAAAAACCTGGCCGAACGGACCGACCTGCTCTGATACCACTAATGTAACACCCTTTTCTACCCCCACAAATGTTGCAGCAGAAACAACTCAAATATCAGAGTAAAGCATCAAAATTACCTCAAAGGGTGCACATTTCTCATTTAAATCAAAATAATACACTTGCCCTATAAACAAATGGGTTTTCCTCAAAATAAATCAAAATGCCTTCACCTGGCAGCGGAACTCAAAATTATCAATTAAAAGGTTTTCAACAAACATCGTAATAGTAAAAAATAAAACCACATCATCAAATGACAACAAAATAAGGAAAAAACATAGTTCGACTCAAAGGACCCCAACCCGATGTTACACTATCAGAGCAAGACCCTCTAAATCGACCAAAAGCAAATAAACTTCAAGGTCCTCGAAGGCATCCACAGCTAAACCTGATCACCTGCACGTTACCCGCGTGGAGGCAACATTCAAACAGGCAGGGTGAGTAATCACAATTCATAATAATCATTATAAAACAAGATATACATAAAATGGCATTATCTTCATATACAACATCTTCAGGGTCATCACAAGGAAACATCAAAATCACGAACAACATCATAAAATACAACAATGCCAATCAAATGCAAATGCACAACAAGACTCATGCATGTGGTACCAATCGTCATAATTGATGGACACTAGGCCATCACCCCTCCAAAGATCCTCGTCAATAGGATCGATCCCGCAATTGGAACCAGAGCACGTCATAATTACCTCATATCCGCACAATGGGAATGAAGCGTCGTCACAGAGTATGCATATGAATGCATGATACACAACATCACTAATCATCATCATCAAATAAACATCATAATGTGCATCATCATTCATCAATACTCATATACGTCATGTCATCACATATTCGTCAAATAATCACCAAAACATCATCATATAATCATCAGTAATGTCATGGAAAATCATCATAAAGATCACGACATCAAGGCATCAAAACAACACAACACATAAATAAAACATCGCGAACAGCAGATGTTCGCTCCAGGGTTCGCTAGGCAAACTGGTTTGCTTGGACCTTCGCTTTGCGAAGTGGTCAGTGAATCCCACAGTCACCACACTGAAACACCAGAAAACACCATCTGTCCTACTCGCTGGTTTATTTGCTTTGCGGAAGCCACTCGCTAATTCATTTGCTTTGCGAGACTTCCAGCGAATCCCCAATTCCACTCCAAAATCATCTCAGTACCCACACTCATGTTATTGTGCATTCGCTGTGCTACTCGTTTTGCGAGCCTTGGCTAACATTCGCCTTGTGAAGGAATGGTTCGCTTAGCGAACCTGCAATTACAGCAAATCGCTGCTACGCATCAGTAGCTCCCCAGCCTCAAAGGTACCTACGATTTCAGCCCTAAATGACCCAAAAACATCCCCACAACAATCCTAATGCATCACGGAAATCAAAGGCATAATACCTAGTTCTATTAGGTTGATTCAGGACGCTACGGGGACCTTAAATCCCCTAAACCTTCAAAACTCTCAAGCTTCCCATAAATTCCATAAATCCCTTCACCACAAGGTTGAAACTACAACGATGGGGAAATCAGCCCCAAGATCTATTTTTATCCGATTAAATTCAACTCTTAATAATCGAATCACAAAATACCCTCAAATCATCAATTCGTCACAAAAACCCCATAAACCCTCAAACACAAAAAACATCCACTTCAATTACATCGAATCCTATAATGAAAACAATGAAAGGTAATTACTCCCCATACCTTAGATTGTCGATCCGATGTGTTCTCTCTTGAGCCTTTGGAAACCTTCACGAATTCCTCACCTTTTTCCCTTTTTCCTCAGAGCTCTCCCTTCTTTCCTTCTTTTCACGGTTAACCAAAAGTGAACCCTGTTCTCAAAATCCTCCTTTTATATTCACCCTAACCCTTGGGCCTCAAAATTGGGCTTTCTCCATAATGCCCTCACTAATCCTCCTCAAATGTCCACCATACCCTTAATTCCTCTAATATTATTTAAAATAAATAATAATACAATATATTCCGTAATATATACTATTATTTAATTAAATAACCAAAACTTCACTAAAACTACCGACATCGACACAAACCGCCAAAAATCACAGAAACTCACGAACATAATATTCAATTAAATTAAATAAATATTCTTACGAAACTTGGGGTGTTACAAACATCAACATTTAGGTTAGATTGTGTGGTAGCTAGAACTTCTCTTGTACAAAACTTTGCAACTAGATATTATACATATCTCAATTCTAGTTTTAGAATTGGGGGCAGACGTACCCGAAGCGAGGACGAAAGGGGAACTACCTAAACAAATTGTGTGTCGTTCTCTCTCTCTCTCTCTCTCTCTCTCTCTCTCTCTTTTCTCTCTCTCTTTACTTTGTGTTGTTAACATTTGTGTGAAATCAACTGTTAGATACATTTCAATTATTTTGTAGTGCTGTAAAATAGTTTTGGAAAAACCATTACAATCACTTTAATTGTAATTGTGAAAAATTCTGCACTACATTTTCAAAGGAAATTGAATTTGGGGTGTTTTGTACACCAAGTGTTCGACATATTGATCGCACACAAACTGTTCGTAAAATTGTCAATTCAATTTTATCATTTATAGTTCATTGCAAACCGGTAAACTCAAAGTGGTATTTATTTGAATTGTTTGATTGAGAACGTTATTGATTCCATTATCTCATAAATATTAGTCCATTCGGTTTCTTATATCCGATTTTACCAATAACGATTCGTTTAGACAATTTTAAATCTAAGGCCGCTTCCGCACATTTTTGAAACAATTTTTTAAGCACCAATTTTATTAAAAATTAGTGATCTATTCAACCCGCCCCCTTCTAGATCAGTGCCATCGTCTAACAAGTGGTATCAAGAGCACCGATTCATCTAGTGTTTCGCATATAGCTTATTAGAAAATGGCTAACGAACCTAAAGGGGCGTATAATAGAATGCCGATTGTTAATGGTGAAAATTATGATTATTGAAAAGATTGTATGCGGGTGCATATCAATTCTATTGATAGAAAGGTATGGAACTTTATTCAAAATGGTCCTATTGAAATAACTATGACCAATGTGGATAATCTTGTTGTACCTAAGCCGGAAGCATAATGGAACGATGAGGATGAGAAAAGTACAATTACGATTGAAAAGCTAGAAATATTCTCATATCCTCTTTGGGAGTTGATGAATATTATAGAGTTTCCCACTGTACTATTGCTAAGGCTATGTGGGACGCACTACAAGTTGCCCATGAGGGAACTAATGATGTCAAACTAGCTAGGATCAATACTTTGACACAAGAGTTTGATCTCTTTCATATGAAGCATGGTGAAACCATTGCGGAAATGCAAAAGATATTCACTCGCCTAATCAATCATTTAAATTTACTTGGTAGACCCATATCCAATGATGTTGCTACTAACAAAACTTTGAGATGTCTTAATAGGGAATGGCAACCTGAGGTCATGACCATCAAGGAAGCTATTGATCTTATGACATTGGACATCACAACTTTGTTTGGTAAGCTTGAGGAACATGAGCAAGAGCTCATAAGTCTCGATTAACATGAAAAGAAAGAGAAGTCGAAAGACACGGACAAGAAGTCTATTGCACTAAATGCTTATAGCTCAAAGTCCTCCACAAAAGAGATTAGTGAAAGTGAGTCAAGTGATGATGATGAAGATACGAATGAAGATATGGGGTTGTTCATAAGAAGATATATAATATATATATATATATATATATATATATATATATATATATATATATATATCAGGAAAACTGGAATTCAACATTTGGACAAGAATCTCATCAATTTTCGACGATAATCAAAATCCTCCGAGCATGAAGGAAATAAGAATGTAAAATCAAAAGGTTCATGCTATAATTGTGGAAAAGGCGGTCACTACAAGCCGGATTGTCCATTAATGAAGAAAGACAAAGGAAAAGACAAGAATCATCAACAAAAGAAAGCGAGCAAACCTAGAAGGGCATACATTGCATGGGAAAGTGATAGTGAGTCCTCTAGCGAAGATAGCTCAAGTGGTGAAGACAAATCCGTCAATCTTTGTCTCTCGGCTCATCTAAAGAATAAAAAGAAGGTAAGACATTCTAAATATGAACACTCTGATAAAATGTCTAATTCTGAATTGCAAAATGCCTTTGAAGCTTTACACCATAAGGCTAAAGAAGCTTTCAAACACTTAGCTTCAAATAAGCAAATTTTTTCACATTTAGAGAAAAAGATTTTCGATTCTGAAAAGGAATTAGAAGCTCTTAAGAACTCAATGGTGGAAGCTACAAAAGCTAAAATCGAGTATGACAAGTGTACTTGGTTAAATTGGGCGGGTTGTGAAACTTGTCACATTTGGCAAAAAGAGGTTAGAACTCTTAAAGCCAAATTAGACAAGACTTTAGAACCTAAAATTACATTTGCTATTGATCGATCACATTTTAGAAGTAGTATGAATAATCCTTATAAAAAATATACTTATGTGATTAGAGATTAAAATAGCAATAGTAACTCCAGTGTTAATCTAACTTATCTATATTGTTGCAAGAAGAGACACCATTGCTAAATGCCGATTTAGGAGATTTTTGGTTCCTAAATGTATTTTCCAATGGTTGCCCAAATGCTACCAAAGATTCACTCACACACAAGGACCCAATAAAAATTGGGTACCTAATTCCATTATTTAATTTTGTAGGTACAATGTCTTGAGTCTACGGAGAGAATATGGGTTCTCGATAGTGGATGCTCAAGACACATGACGGGATACATTTCCTTATTCATTGACTTTGTGGTAAGGAAGAAAGGATTTATGACCTACAATGATAATAACAAGGGAGCTATACTCGAAAAAGGTAGTGCATGTAATCCCTCTTCTACTACTATCTCAGACGTCCTATTAGTTGAAGGTCCTAAACACAATCTTATTAGCATTAGTCATTTATGCGGTAAAGGTTATAAAGTTTCTTTTTCAAAAGATTGTTTCATGATTGAACACAATGATAAAAAGGATGATGTGTTTAAGGGCATGAGGGTAAACAATGTCTATATGCTTGACTTGAGTGAAGTATCTTTGACTAACATTAAATACCTTGTCACCATGAGTGAAGACTCGTGGCTATGGCATAGGCGCTTAGCACATATCAACTTTGACTTGCCAAATAAAGTAGTCTCAAAGGATCTAGTTGTCAGCCTACCCAAAATAAAATTTTCAAAAGATCACTTATGTGATGCGTGCCAAATGGGGAAGCAAACGAGGATCTCATTTAAATCTAAAAATGTTGCTTCTACAACGAGACCGCTTGAACTCCTCCATGTGGATATTTTTGGACCATCTAGGATCAAAAGCTTGGGTGGTAATTACTATGGTTTTGTGATTGTAGACGACTACTCTAGATTTTTTTAGACTATTTTCTTAGCTAGCAAGAGTGATACTTTTTCAGCGTTTGAAAAGTTTGCCAAGCTATCTCAAAATAAATTAAATACTAGCATTGTCACTATCCGAAGCGATCATGGGGGTGAATTTGAAAACCACCTCTTTGAGGAATTTTGTGATAAGCATGACATTGATCATAATTTTTCCGCTCCATGTACTCCTCAATAATACAAAGTAGTGGAACGTAAAAATCGCATTTTAGAAGAGCTAGGAAGAACTATGATCAATGAGAGTGGCCTTCCTTTGGGCTGATGCTATTAGTACGGCGTGTTATGTTTTAAATAGGGTGTTTATCCGTCATATTCTCAACAAAACTCCATATGAGCTTTTAAAAGGAAGGAAACCTAATGTATCACATCTTCATGTTTTTGGGTGTAAATGCTTTGTGTTAGATAATGGAAAAGAGAATATTGGTAAATTTGATTCAAAAGCCGATGAAGGTATATTTCTTGGATATTCTGAAACTAGCAAAGCATATAAAGTATACAATAAAAGGTTACTTATTGTAGAAGAATTCGTGCATGTTACTTTTGACGAATCTTATCCAAAAAATGTTGGGAAACGTATTTCTTTTCATGGTGCAGGTGTATCTTCAGAAGACATACTCAAAGACACTGAAAAAGGGACTGATCAACCTGAATCGGTGAAAGTTGATGAGGAGGAAGATCACAACTTTGAAAATATTGAGGAGGATAATCCAATTAGCAACGATGACCTTCCTTTGGCTTGGAAATCCTCCAAGGATTATCCAATCGACAATATACTCGGAGACATATCAAAATTAGTAACTACACGGTCCAAGATAAGTAACTTTTGTTATCACTTTGCTTTCGTCTCTCAAATTGAGCCTAAAAACTCCAAAGAGGCCTTACTCGATGAACATTGGTTTTTGTCAATGCAAGAGGAATTGAATCAATTCAAAATAAATGAGGTTTGGGACCTTTCCCCCCTCCGCGAGGCCATCGAGTAATTGGTACCAATGGGTATTTAGGAATAAACTAGACAAAAACAGAGTAATAACTAGAAACAAGGCTCGTTTAGTGGCTCAAGAGTATAACCAAGAGAAGGGCATAGATTATGAGAAAACTTATGCTCCGGTTGCCCGCCTTGAGGCTATACGCCTTTTGCTAGCCTATGCTTTTTCTAAGAATTTCAAATTATATCAAATGGATGTTAAGAGTGCTTTTCTAAACGAATACATTAATAAAGAGGTCTATGTATCTCAACCTCCCGATTTTGAAAGTCACGAGTATCCTAGTTACGTATATAAACTTAAATGTGCTTTGTATGGTCTCAAACAAGCCCCTAGGGCTTGGTATGAGCGACTTAGAAAATTCTTACTAGACCAAGGATACTCAAGAGGGAAGGTTGATATTACCCTATATATTAAGCGTCAAGGAAAACACTCTATTTTAGTACAAGTTTATGTAGATGACATTATCTTTGGATCTACTAACATGCACTTGGTCAAGGAATTTTCTAAGTTAATGCAGGGTGAGTTTGAGATGAGTATGATGAGGGAGCTAAACTACTTCCTTGGATTCCAAATCAAACAACTCGAAGAAGGAACGTTTGTGAGCCAAACAAAGTATTGCTATGAGCTACTCAAGCGCTTTGATATGGCTAACACAAAAGCTATTGATATTCTAATGCCTACATGTGTGAACTTAGATCGAGATGAGAATGGTAAGGTTGTCGATGTAAAGAAGCATACAGGTATGATAGACTCTCTTCTCTATCTCACCGCATCTCGACCGGATATCTTGTTTAGTGTTTGTATGTGTGCTAAATATCAATTATGTCCCAAGGAATCACATTTAAAAGCGGTCAAGCACATACTCAAATACCTATGTGGTACTCCAAAGTATGGGCTTTGGTTTTCCAAGGGAAGTGATTGTACTTTGGTTGGCTATTCCAATTCCGATTTTGTCGGTTGCAAATCAGATAGGAAAAGCACTTGTGGCACTTAGCATTTATTTTCAAATTCCTTAGTGAGTTGGCATAGCAAAAAGCATTTTTTCGTTGCTTTGTCAACTGCCGAGGCGGAAGACATCGCAGCCGATAGTTGTTGTGCCCAAATCTTATGGCTCAAGCAAAAATTACTCGACTTCAACATTAAACTTGATCGTATTCCTATTTTGTGTGACAACATGAGTGCCATCAATTTGACCAAAAATACAGTACTACATTCACGCACGAAACATATTGAAATTCGCCACCATTTCCTTAGGGATCATGTAGAGAAAAGTGATGTTATATTCGAGCACGTTGATAGCAAAAATCAACTTGCCGACATTTTACAAAACCACTTGCGACGAAACCTTTCTTTAACATTCGTAGGGAACTAGGTGTTTTCGATATCTCGGATCATGTTTAAATTAAATTGTTATATGTTCTCTATCTATGCTTGGCTATACATTGATTAACCATGTTGGAAAGCTTAAGCTATGTGAGGGCATTCATCGTTCATCACCATTGGAGGTACTATCGTTCATATCTATTTGATTTATCTTGACTAAATATGTGTTTGTACTATGTTTGGAGTGCTATCTTGTTGCTTAATTGATAGTTTAGATTCTCTTCTTAGTCCATTTTGATGTTTTGAAATAGTATAGGCTTGCTACTTATGTCTTTGTGCATCATTCATATCATAATTTTTTCTATTCTTTCATATTTTAACTGAATGTGTCGATCTGAACAAGGTGTAGGTCGACTCATGATCATCACAATTTAAACATGAATGTTTCTTCCAGTCATGCGTCAACCTGAGGGTTTCCCATGCGTCGACACATACTGAACATTTCAAATTTTTGAAAATTTAATTCGCATACGTCAACGCATTACATGCTGGAGGTCGACGCATCGCTCGTGTTTCTTGAATGTTTTTAAAACTAAAACTTTTCATGTTCTGCCTTGGGAATTACATATTATCATTTGAGTCTTTTCATCTTTTCATCTTATCATTTGCATCTCTCTCATCTCTCATAGCACTGGCAACTCTCTCAATTGTCCACAAAACCCTTAAAAAAACCTTTTTCAAGAGTTCTCTCAGATTAGGGATTTCAACCAAAATTAGTGAGGAATTTGGTCTTTATACACTCCTATCTATTGCAGGTATTGTTCATCTTCCTCAACAAATGTATTTTAATGGCAACTTCAAGGGTAATTGGTAAGATGTCAAATAAAGCATCCACTTCTCAAACAAACGCGTCTCAAACTTCTTCTCAGACTCCGTCTCAAACCCCGATAAATGCTTTATCTCTCCTATCTCCTGAACTTGCTCCTGTATATGAAAAGGATTTTAAGAAACGTTCAATCATTAAGCAGTTTGTCTATTATCCAAAAGTAGCTGATAGAATGCACATTCCTGAGATTATTGACATGCTAAACCATCAAAAGCTCAATAACTTCTTGGAATATAGTACCAATTACAATGAGGATATGGTTAGGCTGTTTTACACTGGTTTGAAAGAAAAATTCACTAGTTATGAGTTTGGTTATAAGATAGGGGATAAGAGTTACAAGGTTGGTAGCACTGATTAGAAAAACTTGTTTGATATGTGTCCACGTTTGTCTCCTGATCTTCAAATAACTGATACTGACTTAGCTCAAAATTATGAATTTAGATCTGCTTTGAATTCTATGTTGAAAGACCCTTATCCTGAGGAATTTGTTGCAAGTAATCTCTTTCCAAAATTTGTCACAACCGGTCTGTTAAAGTGAGAAGATCGAATGCTACAGTGGGCTGTTTCTCATATTCTACGACCAAAGAAAGGAGGATATTCTAGAGTTGATCAAGCCGAAGTGCACTTGGTTTAACCGCTCAAGAATAAGAAGAAGGTAAACTGGCCATATTATATTGCTAGTCGTATTTTTGCCTTGAAGGAATCTGGCAGAGGATCCTCCTTATGCTACAGGTCGTTTATCCAAAGCATATTGGATCACGCTGGAATTGTTGTTCAGGATATTCCTTACATCTCTATTTCTAGTGACCAAGAGTTTAGTCAGAAGACTATGAATCTCATGGGATACATTTGGGACAGGCAAGAAAAGATGTATGTGGTCAATACTAAGGACTCAAGTAGCAGGATTCGAGATTTAGATGAGGTTGAGGAGGAAGAACAAGATGAAGATGAGGAAACTCATCATATGGATACCGAGCCTCCTTTTGACGGTCATGAAGATAGTTCTTGGTTAGGTGTTTCTCCAGTTTAGGATACATATGCCGACCAAGGATGGGGTCAATGGTGTCAAAATGCCTGGTCAGAGTATGGCACTTCATATGTGCCACCGTCTCCACATCAACCTCACACTGATAATTCTGAAGTTCTTGATATGCTACGTAACATACAGCTTGAGCAACCGAATTTTGCAGCACTCCAAGAACAAAGGTATGAAGCTATGCAAGGTCTGATTCGAGCACAAAATGATAATTTTGATCTGTTTGCGTCAAGATTTTGGGCAGGTTTGATGAGATGGCTGAAACATCAGCAAGTCAGCATTGTACTTTTTCAAATAGCTTCAACACTCTAAACAAGAGTGTTCTTAGTTTGTGTGAACGCCTGGATTCTCAAGGACCACATCAGGATCATTTATTCAGGGGGAGAGGCCAACCGCATAAGGGCAGAAGTCCTTAGTTTATTGAGTTGGGTTGGTGTCCTGCATATCATTTAGCATTATGTTTTGTGTTTGGTTGTGTTTTTGTCATTTTGCTTGTCTTAAGACATGTATTGAACAAATTATGGTGTGTAATGCATTAATATTACTTTTATATGTTTCTTGAGCTATTTAATTTTCTATATTATTTGCATTAGCAACATTATATGTGGATGTTTGTTGATGACTTATCTGTTGCAAAACATATGTTTGCGTACGTATGTGTATGATTTGATTACACATGACCATTTGCTTCACTTTTTTTGATGTTGTCAAAGGGGGAGAATGCAAAAGCAAGTAGTTTCATAAAGAAAGATCAGAATTTCACAAAGGGGAAATGCATACAGCCAGGGGGAGAATGCTCTTCACAAAGTACTCAATGTGTGGAATGTTTTGCAAGGTTTTGCCATCATAAAAAAGGGGGAGTATATGAGGGCAAGGTTCCTTATTTCTTTGTTTTAATGACGTCAAAACTAGGAAAGTTTCGTACTTGTGTATTTTGGACGGTATCACCTTGTCTAAGCTTGCATTCATCCTTTTAAAATGCGCATAATGATCCACATACATGAATCTAGGCATATATGATCATACTCTATGTGTAAAATCTATTTAAAATCATTTTTTATGCATTAGGTCGACACATACAGAGTATAGGTCGACTCACAATTAATAAAAATGGTGTTTGTGACATTTTGGCATGCTTTCATCGACACACAACTACTATGTAGGTCGATGTATACTGATTGAAACAGTCTTGGAGCTCTCGGGTCTTCATGCGTTGACGCATGGAAAGGCTGCAGGTCGACGCACAATTTTATTTTATGCGCAGGTTTGCTTTCTGACTTGTTCAGGTCGACACACAGTTTGTGGAGGTCGACCTCTCGCGCGTTTTAACTCTTTTTTTTGCATCTTTGTGATTCCAAAGTCTGTTTTTTTTGTTATTATATATATATATATATATATATATATATATATATATATATATATTCATATGCATCATTTTTGTACAAAACCAAGAAGAAAATTGAAAGATACATTGGATTGTTCATCATCTTCACTCTCACAAATTGCATTCATCAATAATCACATAATCATCTTTGTTGATTAGTGCTTTGTTCAAGAGTGATAACGTCCAAACTTAGGATTTGTATATCGTTGTTTGGGTTAAGAATCAGTGGGATTTTATTCAAATAAAACCACTGGGGTTTTGTCCTCCAAGATCTTGGTGATTGAGGGGTTTTTGCACAAATCTTTGCAGTACAGATTCAGCCGAGTGAAATCCTTGAAGAACGGTGGGTTCGGTCAAGGAAGTAGCGGTAACCGGAGGATTGTATTGAAAAATTTGGGGTCAAACGTCTTGCGATCGAAATCAGACGAGTGAAAGACTTGAAGAATCAAGTAAGTAGCGGTAACCGGAGGTTTGATCAAAGAGTTTGATGTTCTTGATTCGGATGGAATCAAGGGGAGAGATGTGGATAAAATCAACATCAACAATTAGGTTTAATTGTGTGGTAGCTAGAACTTCTCTTGTACAAAACTTTGCACTAGATATTAAACATATCTCAATTCTTGTTTTAGAATTGGGGACAGACGTACCCGAAACGAGGACGAAAGAGGAACTGCCTAAACAAATCGGGTGTCGTTCTCTCTCTCTCACTCTCTCTCTCTCTCTCTCTCTCTCTCTCTCTCTCTCTCTCTCTATCTATCTCTTTACTTTGTGTTGTTAACCTTTGTGTGAAATCAACTGTTAGATACATTTCGATTGATTTGTAGTGCTGTAAAACTGTTTTGGAAAAACCATTGCAATCACTTTGATTGCAATTGTGAAAATTTTTGCACTACAATTTCAAAGGAAATTGAACTTGGGGTGTTTTGCACACTAAGTGTTCGACATATTGATAGCACACAAACTGTTCGTAAAATTGTCAATTCAATTTTATCATCTATAGTTCATTAGAAATCGGTAAACTCAAAGTGGTCTTTATTTGAATTGTTTGATTGGGAACGTTATTGATTCCATTATCTCATCAATATTATTCCATTCGGTTTCACATATCCGATCTTACCAATAACGGTTCGTTTAGACGATTTTAAATCTAAGACCGCTTTCGCACATTTTTAAAACAATTTTTTAAGCGTCAATTTTATTAAAAATTAGTGATCTATTCAACCCCCATTCTAGATCAATGCCATCGTCTAACAAAATCAAGACAATTTTCCACATTCATCCTCTAACTAAAATCAATAATAATTAATATCAAAAACACCATTCTCTTTGGACACAACACAACACCTCTTGGTTTTGAGACTCATACTCGTGCATGTTTGCCTTGTTAATCCCCTTGTTTAGGAAAACCCCATTGCATGTTTGTCTTGTTAATCCCTTGGTTTAGGCAAACCCTTGATAGCCTTGTTAATCCCTTGGTTTAGACAAACCCTTACCTACCATGATCCCCTGGCTCAGGTAAACCCTTGTGATACTACATTAGTTTAGACACCTCATCCTTGGTTCAGACACCTCATTCTTGGTTTAAACACCACACCCTGGGTTCAAACACCAGTGCATTGGTTTAAACACCACAACCTGGGTTCAAACACCACCTTCACAAACCTTTATAATTCATGGTCTAAACAACAATTCTCTTTTAATAAAAGAACTGTTATAATCCATTCCTTAGCAGTCAGACTAAAGCTTAGAGCATCCGAACTAGTATCAAACAACTAATGTCAAAACACTTCTAGGATATGATTATAACATCGTTCCCTAAAATTAATTAACAAATACTTATTTTCTACCAGGTACTATGAAGCTCTGATTTTCTCATTGCACTATGAGAATACGTACGCACAAGATTTTGAAATCTTGGCGAGCACATTAATTATAAACTTATTTTTCTCCTTAATTAAAACCAATCGCAAGTAACCTTTAGATAATAACACTCATCCGAATCTCGTTGAGTACCACTGATGTGAGGGATGTTAATACCTTCCCCTTGCATAACTGACTTCCTTATCTGTTTCTCTTTCCCAAGGGTTTTATTAATATTTTCCCTTTCACTAAGAATAAATTAAATTCAGTGGCGATTCTGTTGTATTTTCGAGTGTGCGATGCACTCGGGTATTTTTTGCGTCACGACAATGGTAATTGTTTAAAATTTTATAATATTGTTATTTTTTATTTGGATTATTAGTATTAGTAATAATGAGATTAATTGAATTTATATTATTTTACTAAATTAAATAATATAGTTTGAATAAAGGGAGAAGAAAGTTGAAGAGGAAGAGTTAGTGGGGAGTGAATGGAAGTTAAGAGAATTAAAAATCAGATTTTTAAGGAAAGGAAAGAGTGAGATAGAGAAAAAAAAGAGAGAAACAAGAAAATAATGTACTTTGAGACAAAAACCTTTACCATTTCAAAATTCATCAAATCTTCTTCTTCTCCCAAGACCTCAATTCACCAAAAGCTTTGCAATAGTGATCATGCAAGGGAGAACTACTACCATTATTAAGAGTTTCGCGGAGAATTTTCTACAAACACAAGGTAGGGGAGATTGTTCTATAATGAATATTTTAGTGTTAGGGTAGTGAGGTTTTCCTTGAACCCCGACTTTGGCCTAATTCCTTGTGCAAATTTCCCTAAGGGATGATTAGTTATGAATCTCAGATTAAGGTTTACTTCTTGAATGATAATTTTGTAGGTTGTTATGTAAATTGATGTGTTTCTCCTTAATCATGTATATGATTGTTAATACCATATTTTTCTTTGATGAAGACGTGTTATGATGATTTGATTGCATTAAATTGATGTTTAAATGATGATGTGATCAATGGCGAATCTTGCTCAAAATATTAGGAGGGAGCTAGAAACATTAACTAAAATATTGTAATTGAAATTCATAAAAGTGAAACATAATTTTACAAAATATTCAAAATAATTTCAACACAAAATAAAAATAAAAAATATAAAAGAGATATTGAACCTCAAATTACCATATTCCATTTTATGATATTTTAGATGACAATATTAATTATTTTAAGGTTAATTTTGGGTCAATGCAAACTGATTTGTTATACAGGGTCTCCGAAAAAGATGGGCTTCGAATTTTTTGAAGTTTCTTCTTGCCACTTTCCAAGTTTGACCTGACATCTCACATATATTTATAATGGTAGAAATATCTTTGTTAAAATTTAACAAAAAGAGCGAAAAATCTGGTAGTACAACTCAAAAAATTAGGTATGTTTTATAATTTTTTTGTTTTTTGAAAAATTTAGTAGTTTATTTTGATAGGTAAAAAAAACCGAATTTGACATTAGTAGATTTTTCAAAAAATTCGGTACATAACGGATTTTTCGAAAAAATTCGATATAAACCCTTATTTTTGAAAAATTTTCTAGTGTATTTTAAAAAATCCAATAAAAAAATTCATAGTTTATTGAAAAATCCGATAGCATATTTTGAAAAATCCAGTAAACACTCATAAATTTTTGAAAAGTCCGGTAAAAACTCATATTTTTTGAAAAATACGGTAAATTCTCATAGACTTTTCAAAAAGTCAGATAAAAACTTATAGACTTTTTGAAAAATCCAATAAAACTCATTTTTTTTTGTTGAAAATTTGGGTAAAAACTCATAGATTTTTTGAAAAATCTGGTAAAAACTCGTAAACTTAAAAAAAAATCGGATAAAAACTCATAATTTTTTGAAAAACCCGATACAAACTCATAGGATTTTGAAACATCTAGTAGTGTATTTGAAAAATCCAGTAGTTTAAATCCGATAAAAAATTCATGGATTTTTCAAAAATCCGATAAAACTCATGAAATTCTTCAAAAAATTTATAAAAACTCAAATTTTTAAAAAAAATCCGAAGAATACAAAATATTTTAAAAACATAAAAAAAAATTATAATATAAACGTAAGGAATGTGGAGTATCAAGTAAAATTGAGCTGAGCTTTTTTAAATTATAGAGCTAGCATTCGTATATAGAATATTTGTTGAAAATGATTTCAATATTATGGTTGTAGCTCAGCGGTAGAGTACTAGAGTTTTGAGACAGTGGGCTTTTTTTTTTTTTTTTAAATCATTTTTTGTAATGAATTTTTGAAATTCATTGTCCTAAAAAATTAACAATTCTATCTCCCTTAGTAACTTTTCAATCTTATTTTCTTTTTCAAATATAAAATTTAAATAATATTAATACTTTATATTTAAATATTAAAAATATATTTTTGACCAACTTATTTATTAATAAATTTTAAAATAAAATATAAAATATTATTATATGTGAATTGATCTATTGTTTTTTATCTAAAATAATATATTATTTTATTTTATTTCATAATAATATTAAATTTTTAATAATATTAGTATTATTTTTAATTAAATTTTTATTATTAAATATATAATAAATTAAATTAATAAGTTTATAACATTTTGAACAATATGATTTAGGTTAGTCTAGCTAACACAATATTTATAAATTTTTTAATTTTTTAAGGCTTTAATGTACTTTTAGTCATGTAAGTTAGTAAGTTTTTGAGTTTAATTCCTTTAATTTTTTTATATGAGTCCCTATATCTCAATTTTTGTGTGCGTTTTAGTTCTAAAGTCAAAATCGACAAGAAAATCTGAAGGAAAACTCGCAGAAAACTTGCAAATTTTGGCTTTAAAGATTAAACCACACCCAAAAAGTGAAATATAAATACTCAAAAAAAAAAAAATTACAAAAATCAAACTTAAAAACTCGCTAACTTACCAGAATCAACAATTTATTTAAACTTTTTTTAATTAATTCAACTTTCTTCATTCTACTATATCAACTCTAATAAAACCTTGAGGTCATTATTGCAATGTCTTAAAATTTTGAGAGTTTCATAATTTTAACTGTTTATATTTTTCTATCAGTTTGAAATGACACATGATTACAATTGTTCTCAGATTTGACAAAAGTAAAAAGTCATAGAATATTATTATATTTTAAATTTAAATTATTTATTAATTAAAACACTTCGTTATTAATATTGTAAAGAATATTCAAACAGATTTTTTACAAAATAATACGATTTTTCTATAAATAAAAAACTCTACATAAAAAAAAAATACAAAAGTCATACTTGTACGACTCAAATTTTTTTCAAGTTTTTTTTTGTTACACTGCTAAGGGAAATAAAAAAAACTATATTCTTAAAAATATAAATGTGTGTAATGTCAGCTGCAAATATGTTACTTAAATAGGGAAGAGCAGTGTTGAAATAATTATAGATTATTATTCTTTTAGTTTTTAGTTTTTAATGTTATTTGTTGGTGTGGTGTCTTTGAAAGTCCAGTTCCTTTTGTACAGAGCCGGCCCAAGGGCCAAGCAACCTAAGCTAGGAGTTTAGACTTCAAATGTTTGGGTTAAAAAAAATCCTCATAATTTGTTAATTTAGTTATAAAAATATATAATGACACATTAGTTATATATATATATATATATATATATATATATATATATATATATATATATATATATATATATATATATATATATATTATCATAGCTGTGTTGGTAAAATGTAATCCTTTTTTTTGGGTATTGAGTTCAACTCTTAGCAACCACAAAATTATTATTTTAAAATACATTTTAAAAGCCTCATTTTAAAATTTGTTTTAGGACTCTAAACGTGTTGGGCCGACCCTGCTTTTGCATGTAAAAGGTGATCTTACGAACATCTTCAAACCGAAAATTTTACCCCAGACCCCTACATTTATCCTTATACCCCTACTCATCAATTTTTTGGACGAAAATACCCCCATATAAATAGTCTATATTTCAAAAAATTTACTTTTTTCCTCATTTTGTCTTTGTACGAACGGTAAAAATCGCACTGAAATTCACTTCCGGATAACCCACACAAGCTATATCCGGATCACAAAAATTTACAAACCGGAGAACTAGAGTAAGCTACTTCCGGTTTGATTTTTTTTTTGTTTGTACACCCGGGATAACTTGGCATCGTGTTATCCGGTTTGTGTAATTCCTACACCGGATAACCTGATGTCCTGTTATCCGGTTTGTAAAATTACTTCACCGGAGAACTTAGTGTTGGATTTTTCGGTTTTGTTTCATTTTCTAATTTTTTTTATAGTGGCTCGTTTAAGAGGACGCGACAGATTTATTTATCGACGATACGCTGATGGATCGGTAGTTAGAGCATAGTATATTCGAGATGAAGATCAGATAGCTGATTTTGCACCTGTACCAGCAACGACTCACATTCCACCGCATCCACCATTTCCTAGAGGACCGACTGACACCTCACTTTTGGTGAGGTATCAGAACCACGTGGCTCGTTATATGTGGGATTGCCAAGTAAGTAAATCTATGACCTTTCTATGGTAAATAAAATGTAATTTTAATTATTTATGTATTATGACATATTCTATGAATTATTTTTCAGGAGAGAGTTTCGAAGAAGGAGCTGAAGGTTGCTGCACATGACAGCAAACTGATTGGATGAGTTCCATCACATCTCCCACCTATAATTGAGCGGTGGGTATCTGGTTCTAGTCTATCCTCTCTGCAGAATACCAGTTTATCGAGGATAGATCAGAACCTGTTATCTGCATTTGTTGAGAGGTGGCATCCTGAGACATCATCTTTCCATATGCCGTTTGGCGAGATGACGATTACACTGGACGATGTTTCTTGTCTCCTTCATATACCGATTAGAGGGGAGTTATGTAACCCTGCACAAGGGTTTACTGACTCAGATGTTATTACCTATTCTATTAGTCTGATGGGTGTTTCACTGGAGGATGCAGCTGAGGAGATTCGTATAACCATAGGTCCTTACTATAGGCTAGATTGGTTGAAGAAGCTATTTGCCAGTCTGCGAGCTGAGAGAAAATTTGATTGTGCAGCTAGGGCGTATATGTTGTTGCTACTAGGCTACACTATTCTTACAGATAAGACCTTTACTCTTGTAGAGGCAAAGTATTTACCACTCTTTGAGGAATTGGACAGATGTGGTAGATACTGTTGGGGGGCTGCTGTACTTGCCACGCCATATAGATATATCAGAGATGCTTCGTTTTATAGTTGCAGACAGCTTGGTGGATATGCCTCTCTACTACAGGTACAAATGCTTAATTTTAATTTCATTGAGACTTGTATTATATTATTTATAATACCTTTAATTGATGATATTCATGATGTGTCACAGTGTTGGATTCATGAGTATTTCCCAACTGTTGGGAAGAGAGGATTTTCGAAGATTGCTGGTGTTGGTTGTCCACTTCCTAGGGCGATGAAGTGGCAATACAAGCAAGGGTAGCAAAAGGTTGATGAGATTAGGGCAGTGCTGGATGGATTGACACCTACTGATAATACAAGCAAGGGTAGCAAAAGGTTGATGAGATTAGGGCAGTGCTGGATGGATTGACACCTACTGCTGGATGGTTGTCCACTTCCCAGGGCGCCCGTTTGAGGATCACATATAATACATACCATTTACTGATATTTGCATGTACAGGGGTGACCTGAAGTGGTATGGTACAACTGTTCCTTATCTATCTGACAAATGTTTACGTCAGTTTGGATACAGGCAGTTCATACCATCTCATCCACCTGATATTGACACACTTGATATAGACTTTGAGTGGGTTACTTACCATGCGAGCGTCTCGTAAGTGATACAACAGGCCGAGTTTGCAGATACTCCGTATGATACGATGGCTGATTACATGGCTTGGTACTACACAGTTTCCCATCCTCGTTTGATACCACCACCTCGGGGGGAGGTCAGAGAGGTTCTAGTTCCTGAGTTTGATAATGGACTGTCAGATCCGAGGTTACGACATATTTCACATGAGCTGCGTCGCTATCTCGCTCATCACGAGGCCGAGAAGGATGATGATGATTATGTTGAGATCTTTCGAGCACTACGTCTAGCTCATGGTGGACCGGTACCTCAGTGTGGACCAGTTACTTATGTTAGTGAGGACGATGCTTGATGTATTATTCAAACCAGTTACTTATGTTACTTATGTATTATTATTTAGACTTATGTATTATTCAGATTTATGATTTATATTTATGTGACAATATTCAGAATTATATTATGATTGATGATGTTAAAAAATATAAAAAATAATATAAAGTTAAACGTCACTCATAAAATTTAAAAAATAATATGAAGTTAAACATGACTCATAAATTAACATGTTTTGGGCGCAGAGGCGTAAGTTGTTGCCAGTGTTGTAAACATCCAGCAAATCCAATTATCCATGATGTTGCATCTGATGTCCGATGTTTCCTCCAATCTGTTGTGACTGGTGGCAAGGGAAATCCCTCATTCATGTTTACCAATTAAGAAAGTTAATAAGTAATACGTAAATCGTATATTATTAAGTAATATAAAAAACTATAATATTTACCTGAACCCAATGATTTGAGTTTACAAAACCAATGCAGTAAATTGACACATTAGGATTATGTGAAGTCGTCATAGGGAAGTAACTCAAACTAAGAGCACTTAGTGAGACAAGAATGATGTTATACTGATTTGCTATCACATAACCCATTTCTGGTAGTGTCATCCATTTATCTACTGGCTGAGAATCTAAAGATGATATCAACAAGGATTCTCTCACTTTTGAATAATGAGTTTCAAATAACTGCTCATAGAGACTCTTTATGGGACATCTCATTTCATTATCCAAATCACAATGAACCATTGACCACCATTCCTCACCATATCCATGCAAAGATGTAATAGCTCTAAACCCACAATTTCCATCATCCTTTACATCAACAATGTCATCAATAAATGGTCTGATATGTTCTAGAAATTGTACAATGTACCTATGAGATGGTTTTTTCTTTGAGGCCTGGAATAACTGTGAACAAGGCCTCTTTGAAGATTTTTGGGAATTGTTGTGTTCTTGATCAACATACTCATGATATGAAAGATCACGATAAACATCATACCCAACAGGTTTCTTCCCTTTTCTCTTCACTTCTTCTTTGGTCTTTATTTTTCAGGTGGTGGTACCATCTTTGTTGTAGTGGGGTAAGCAATTTCGCACACCCTGCTTTTTAGTGCTCTCTTTCCCGCAACATCTAATGAATGAAACCTCTTCCACAATGCTTCAATCACATTTGTCATGTCCACCTCTGTTCCATCCTCTGTATCTACCTCTTGCTCACCTTCGATACTAAGTTTCCTCCAATAGATATGAATAGCATCAATTGGTATTGGTTCACCACTCAATGTGTATCTCCCTAACTCACAGGCACAAGGTAACCCGTATACTATTCTACGAAAACACCTACACATATGGGTGTTTGTACCCACCATGTCAACCCTATGCCACTCTTCAGCAATGTGCCGCAAAGCAGCTCTAGATACTGATCCACGCAAATTCAAATAATTTGGACTAGTGTGTGCATGCTCGCTCAACCTCATAAAAACTCTTCTAAAATGAAGATCTAATATTGCCCACTTGAACCTTGATGTTGCCATTCATAGCCTCCCATCATTTGCATATATCACCTAAACTGTTCTCCAACATCTGCTTCAGCTTCCAATGCGTAGATTCGACCCTAACAAAAAAAAAGAAGTCCAGTATAAGTATCATTAATATTACCATAAATAAACTATGACTATAAAACAAACACATTACCTGTTAGTCGTGATGTTGCCTAAATGCAACACTTTATTGATCCAAGCTTCAACAAATCTATGCCTATGAGGTATTCCACCTCATCACTAGCTTTTACAAGTTCGTACCAAAGCTCCTCTATCGGTTTTTGCATATCATTCACAACATTCTCCTTGCACTTCGCTTTCACATTCTTGTTTATGTAAAATCGGCAAAGCAAATTAACTGTCCCAGGAAATACTATTTTAATTTCTTTCATCAAAGCAAGATCTTATTAGTTAAAATTACTTGTGGCCATAACGCTTGTTTAATAAATAACTATTTCAATTTATCTAGTACCCAGCACAAAGTCTCTGTTTGCTCATATTCCATATAGGCAAATGCAATAGCAAATGTTAACTCAGTTGATGTCATACCAACTATTTCAAACAAAGGTTGCCTATACTTATTGATTTTGTAAGTACTATCCATAATCAACACAATAGAAAACATATTCAACAACTTCACAGAGTCTGGATGGGCCCGAAAGATATCTCTCACAACTTCTGACTCATCTTTTTTCCTACTACAATAAACATAATCAGATTCCTCTATCAACTTAAACAACTGTTGCATTTCCGTTCTAGGTCCCCTGATGTTTTTTTTGAATCTTACTCTTATGTTTATATATTTGGGTGATTCGAGTCACATTCTCTGGATCTCGTTCTTTCAATGACAACAATATGTGTATTGGAGGAACACGACGTTTTGACAAATCAACAATATGTTGTTGGTCATCATCATTGAGTCGACTTACAAACGCATGACCTTCAAATCTATCAGGTAAACCATGGTTGTGAACTCCACATTTTACATCAATTTTCCAACCAGAACCATCTTTTGAAGGTGTTGATCTTACTTTGAAAGGACAGTTACATTTTTTGGTAGCACTTTGTGTTTCGCTATCCCCTTCTTTGTATTTTCCACCTCTATCACAACCAAATATAATTTTGTCACTTCTTTATTTCTTGCCAGTATTGGTGTCCGAACTGGTTATTATAACAGTGACTCTATTCCTCAGTCCAACCTCCTTAATCCACCTAGTCGCCTCTTCTATTGTAGAAAATTTTTCTGTATTCGAAAATATCTCTGCTGTATTTACACTTGTCTGGTATTTGTCGCATATCATCAAAGAAATGTCCATGTCTCCTAAACAAACATAAATTAAAAAAAATTTAAAAAAATTAAAAAAAAACACGCTTCAGATAATTATGGACCAAGTTATCCGGTTGACAAAAAACTCAAACCGGATAACTTAACAACAAGTAATTCGGTGTTGAAAAGTATACCTACCGGATAACTTGGAGACAAGTTATCTGGTTTTAATCCTGGCCTACAAAACATAAATCGGAAAACTTGATGTTGTGTTCTCCGGTTCAGAAAAAATTATTAACTGGATTTCATCATTTAAAGTTTTCCGGTTTGAAAAAAATACATTCCGAAAATCCTTACCTTGTGTTCTCCGGTTCTCATCGAATACTGACAAAAATTACTTTTGGACACATCAGACTACACGATAAAAAGTAAAAAAAAATAAATAAAAAATAAAAAGATAAAATTGGAATTTTTGAAAATTTGAAGGGGTATAAGGTTAAATGTAGGGATATGGGGTAAAATTTTCTTCCAGACCTTTATCGTTTGTGTGATCTTTTATGCTCTAGATTTGCTCGAACAACAAGTTTTAAGCTCTATTCCACATAGCCTCAAATTTTAGAAAGTCCAATTTTTTTATTAAACATAAAAAATGCTATAATAAAAATTTAATTAAAAAATAAAAAAGACTATGAAAAAATCCAATATATAAAAAAAGGAGATTGATAAAATGTCAAAAATAATTATAGTTAAATTTATCTTTTATTAATATATAATTATATTTTTATGTATTATTTTTAGTTAGTATAATTATATTTTTCAATCTATATTTATTTTCTAAATTAAAATGGAGTTTTGGAATTAATTGGATTGATCTGTTCATGCCACAACTCTTGTTTTATTTTTGTTGTGTAAAACAATATCTTTAAGCAAAGTATAAAACGGTTTCTTGATGATCAAGAACCAAACAAGGGTTAACGGAAAACCAAGAAAGAAAACACAAGAAGAAGAAGAAGAAACAACAAGGATTGGGCAAATATAAATTCTGTTTACTATTCACTTTCTCATTAAAGTCACAAATAATTTCAAGTGAATATCACAATTTGCCACACTCAACAAACTGAGTGCACTAGCCTATTTATAGACTAACTAGGTAACTTGCAGCCCAAGAAACCTAAACAATTGGATCCTTAACACAAGGTCCAATTCGACAGAAAAATATTTCGACACTACAAACTGAAACAGACTTCGACTACAATTTGTAACAATCAGGCATCAGTATGTGAACAAGCTTCGACTGCATGCTTGCCTCCTGTCGAAATACACATGAAAGCTTCTCCTTCGTCACAGCATGAGTTCAACCCAAATCTCACAAATCTCCACCTTGGATCTAACTCAGCAACAAGGGAATCAACTTACTTTCATCATGCAGCTTTATCAACTGCATACAGTGGAAGAACTTGCAACTTGGCAACGTCTTGGTGATCATATCAGCAGCATTGTCTTCAGTCGAAACCTTCAGCACCTGGACTTCACCACGCTCGATTATCTCTCTGATGAAGTGCAGCCTCACATCGATGTGCTTAGTTCGCTCATGATATACTGAATTCTTCGACAGGTGTATTGCATTTTGACTATCACATTTAACAGTGTTACTTCGACCTTGAAGTTTCAGCTCATTTTCAAAACCTTCAAGCCACAATGTTTCCTACACAGCTTCAGTGAGGGCAATATATTCAGCTTCAGTGGTTGATAAGGCAACAACCTTCTGAAGCGTCGCTTTCCAACTGATTATTGTGCCAAACATTGTGAAAATATATCCAGAAATAGACTTTCTGGAATCCATACAACCTGCATAATCAGAGTCAACAAATCCTTCGATTTCGACTATGCTATCACCACCACAGGCTCCACCATAAATCAAGACTCTCTTCAGAGACCCATTTATGTACCTGAGAATCCACTTTACAGCTTGCCAGTGCGCTGATCGCGACTTTATGAGTCTATCGGGGTTACTAACTGCAAGTGCACAGTCTAATCGCGTAGTTTTAAAAGATATCGAACCCACAGGGACTGATAATCAAACTAATGCTATCGGATTGTTACTATGTTTAGCTAAGGCTGATGATTTTATAGGTTAAGGTGCAAACGGGAAATAATGGCAAACTAGAATTTAGATTCAAATAAAATATAATGGAATATCGGTACGTAACTCGTCTACCATCGGGGATTCAATAAATCGTCGGCGTAATAAATAAGTCAAAGTATTCTTCAGTAGAAAATATTAATTTAAAAGTCTTTACCTCACACTCTCGTGTTTATTGACTCTGACTATACTCCTAAATCAGAATGTTTGCTCTCGCTAAGCCATTTGAATTTAAAAATACTTTTTGAAAACTAACAAGTCCTAATTGATTTTAAAGTGCTCTCGCTGTGTTTAAATCAATGTCCAATTTCAACTATCCGGTTAAAATCTCAAACTCTCGTTGTATTGATCATAACCTTCGTTACCTTTTTACTCTCGTAACAAAAGTCCATTTAATTCAAGAAATTGAAACCAGAGAAATAAATTGTCAATAGTTAGCCACGACCGATCAAATCCCTTTCCGGTCGACTTAATTACATACCGATATAAACGGTTTAGCCGAACATTTTAACTAGTACAGACATACATAACCAGTAGAGGTAAAGCATTAATTCAAACATAGTATAAAAATAAAGGCAATGCTTATTAATTAATAAAAACCTGGAAAACAAATGAGTCTTGAAACTACAACCCTCCACAAGTCGGCAGGATTTGCTTAATTAACCGATGAAGACTTAGAATGAATAAATTAACTAACTAAAGTGCAATAGTTCCCCGGTGTAGGAAACTATTGCTATTTAAGTGCTTGGAAGGTAAAATGGGAAAGCAAAAGTAAAAGAAATTAAAAGCTCTGAACTGCGGAAAAATGTCGTAAGGTGGAGATCCCCCCAAATGTTCCTAACTGCCTCCCTTTTATAGTGTTAAGCAGTTGTCGTGAAAGAGAGAAAAATCTCAAGGTGGATGTTAGTGGCCGAAAATATATGAGTCACTTCCTTGAATATTTCCTTGACTAGTTGAACATTGGATCGTGGGTTGAGTTACCATTGAGTGGTCCACGTACTTTAAATTATATTTTGAGAAAATATCTCTGCCGGTCGCCATGATCTTTATGACGAGGGTCACAACTAAGGATGCATTACGGTCGCCACGGCCTTGTGACGATCGCCATGCTCTTTGAGTGCAGAAATTTAATTTTGCTGTCAACTGTCTTCTTTTCTTCTCTTTTCTTCCCTATTCTTCCTTCTTTTCTCATGCAGGTTGATTGAGATAAAATACCTGAAAATGAACTTGAACACTTGCAAATAAAACGTGAATAAACGAAAACGATGAAATAATTTAATGTAAATCAAGGAAAATATGTGATGTAATATCGAATTATCAAACTCCCCTACACTTGAACCTTTGCTTGTCCTCAAGCAAATAATTAGTTCAAAAACATTGATCCAATAAATACCTGACACATCTCCAAATCGTACGTGGTTGTGCGACATTTTGTTAAATTGACAGATACTCAAATCAAACATCAAAGATACATTAATGACACAAAAACATGAAACATGATCATAAACCCCCCTTTTACAAACCGGTCTGAATCATTCTACTATAGCTTAACCTAATGCTTCTCGTTTCTATTTCACCCGTTTTCATTCTGACGCAATCACATTAAGCCCTTTGCCTTTGCACACACATAGTAGAGTAGCCTGTTAGTGATTTTGATCCTTTAAACAAGGGATCTGGTACACAAGTGTGGTACCCCTTTATATATATACCGATTGCAAGTTGTGGGGGATCGAACCGTAGTTCGCCCTACCGAGTTCAGTACCAGGTGCCTCTGAACCAACTTACAACAGGTTTCTCTTGCCTTTCGCATATCTTGCATCCTTTAGATTTGGTGCATTTTCTTTTTATTTTCCACAGTCAAAGGCGTGAAATTTTCCAATTTTGGCATCTTTAGGCATCAATCACTTATTTGCATCGGCTCTCCACGTAGCTTGTGCTTAGACGGTGCTGACTGCTAATATAAACTACTTGGGGCTAGTTTAGAACTAAAGCTTAAGGTCTCGGTATAAAAGGTACTCAAGCTGATCACGCATATTCGAGGGGTCTAGGGTGTCAAGACGGTATCAATTTTGTTTAATCTTTCTCAGGTTTCTAACGTAGCCTGCATGCAAAACAACCTATATGCTCTAAGGGCATGTCAAGTTATGTATCGAATCTCAATTTTTTTTGTTAAGGCTAATTAAGGTGGTGGAATTAAATAATACGGAAAACATACGCATATAATAACTTGTTGTTACATTAATGTTGATGAAGGGAAATAACAACAAAAACTAGAAAAATAACTAAAAACTAATACTTCTTCTCCCACACTAGATCGGACATTGTCCTCAATGTTTCGAGATAATGTAAAAGAGAAAGGAATAACTAAAAAAAAAGGAAAAGTAAGCTACTGGGGTCCACATGATCTACCTCATGCTCGTCCACGTCTGTTCTGTCCAAACTGATGTGGCATACCCACGTGATAGATGTAGTCATGCAAGCCATCCACTCACACAGTCAAGGCGCCCATCTCATCGATGACGCTTGACATCCTTTGCTCCATCCTTTCGCCTTGGTCGTGCTGATCTTGTTGGATTTGTCGCAGGAGACTCATCATGTCAGCATGTTGTGTCTGGTACCTCTGGTCTCTCTGGGCATCCAATTCATTCCTTTGCATAATATTTGCGAGAACGTCATCATTAGTAGCAGGAGCACGGTCACTTCGTCGACGGCGTCGGGAGGATGAGCTTGAAAACTGTGCAGTGTGTTGTTGTTGGTCTTCCTCGGGTGCACCCTGCTCCATCTCATCATACTCATCATCAGGCTGACCTTCGGGTGCAGCCTCATTAGGGTCAGGGGAATCCAAATCAAAGATCCAATTTGCCATCCTTTGTGGATCTATACGAGCAGGGCAAGGCAAAACAATACTTCTAACTACCCTGTTCCGCACCATAAGGTTGAACTTCTTATCATCTCTGGCTTTAATCAAATGAGCGTTGCAGTAATACTCTATATCCAGATATACGGTCGGTACAGATGGTAGGTCCATAAGCCTATCTCCCAAATTCAAAGCCAGTGCTATAGAAGTAACTATTTCTCCAAAACAGAAAGGAGTATCACCTCTCGCACAACTAGAATGAATGTGTGCTAGCAGAAACGAGATGGCATTGATCGGGATAGGCGTGAAAACACAATGCATGAAGAAAAGCTCCTTAGAATTTACCTTATGGTTGTTGACTCTCCTGAAAATGGTGTGGCCTAAGACACGTTGATAATAACGTATGACTGTGTTATGGATGAATGAGGCATTAAGTCCTTCCCAGCCTGTGGTGCTTTCACCGGTTAAACTTCTCCATACCTCAAATGCTACGTTCGCCCAGTTTGGATCACGAGGAATACGACACTGAACACCGTCTCCTCGTGGAAAATTCAGCATGTTGCCTAGCTCGTCCTGGGTCAAAGAATATTCAGTGTTGAACATTCTGAACGAAGCGGAGCTGGTGAGATATTGCGCATCATCTGAGGGCGTGTTGTAGGAGAAAGAACTTAAAAATTCTAAGGTTAAGCCTTCATATGTCGGAAGGTTTTGGGTACAAAGGTGAGTCAGCCCTGAATTAGTGAGCATCCATTGGACACCATCCACTAATCCAAGCTCTTGTAGACAGGATATGTCAAGATACCTCGTTGGTTAGATTGAACGTCTATAGAACTTGAGGTATTTCTCTCTTTGATGTTCTCCAACTTCTTTATCACGAAAAATGATTGATGAGAGGTTAGGTGCTCCAGCCATGGTGCATGCAAAGAAAAATGGCTAGTGTGTGTTTTCGTGTTTTCGGTACAGAGGGATGAAATTGTGAGTTTGAAATATGGGTTACGGTGTTTAAATAGAGGTTAAGGGAATGTGGAAAAATGAAAAATAAATGGGGAAGATTGAAAGGGTTAGTAATTTGGTCGGTTATGAAGTTATGGGGGTTGAGAGAGTGGGGCGATGAAGAAGAAGAAAAGGTATGAGGAAGAATAACAGTTCTGTTTTATTCAAAACAGACGCGTTTTGGCTCTGTGACGGTCACCACAGATGGCCTCACGGTCGTTACACTTAGAATGCCTGTGACGGGCGTCACAGGAATGTTACGGTCGCCATACTCCAAAACTTCAAAAATTTAAATTCTAATTATAACATCAGTAACACATAACACTACACACAACACTTCACACATATGACATAATTAATATATTTGCACCACAGTATTCAATGAGAATTATAAACATAGATGTAATGGAAATTTATTTAATGCTGCAAACACAGCAAATAACGAAACACAAAGATAAATAGCAATGAAATAAATATCCATTAACTGAAGTAAAGTAGTTCAGTATCTAAAAATTAGCAGTAGCAGATGTAAACGCATGAAGTACTAGTAGGTTCAATTTAAATCCAAAAATAACAGTGAAAAATTAAAATTAAAATTAAAGGAAAATACGGTAAATGTCAAAAAATAAAATCAGCCAATATTGCATCTCAGAGACTCCACTGCTTGGTTCAAATGATCGAGCTGCTCGACAGTAATGTCCCTTAAATCGATGACATCAAGACGGATAGTACGGAGCTCGTCTCGCATGCCATTGAGTTCGGTACGAAAGGCTTCTAATGTGGTATAAATGTTTGCAGAAGGAATGGTATTAGCATCATTAATAGGGTGGTATGGAAAATCATGGTAATGTGGAGGTGTTTCGGGGTCTATTTCAATATCGGAGACATGGTAATCAAGTTCTTTCTCAGATTGTGGTCCGTCCAAATCAATAAGCCAGTTACGGCAGTTGTGCACACTAGTCCGCTCATGGCCAGGCAATGTAAAGTGAGGAACAACCTCGTTATTGATTAGGAGTTGAAACGGGGGTGGTCCGAGATTTCCTATTAATCCGCTGTTGAAACAGAAGGTGATGTTCATAGGCCTATATCCTTCTAAAGGGTTTACTCGAGAGAGACGTGTCCTAAATCTCATGGCTTCAGCAATTTTGGTCACTAGGCCACCTATTAGAATGGGCCCATGATCAGCTTGAGCAATCCTAAGGAGGTTGTCAAGCATAAAGGTAGCCCCATTAACAAGTCGAGATTGAAACACACAAAACAGGATAAAGAGCTCATCTCTGGACACTAGGGTATTATTAGTAGATTTTCCAAAAAGGGTAAAGGCCAAGATCATATGGAAATATCTGATGGTCGGGTTATGAATATCAGTGGACACCATAGGGTGCGGGTCATGATGTGGTCGTCCCAAAATACTAACCCAGAAAAAGTTAAGTTCATTTTCCATAATAAAATCTTCTTGTGCCATAGAGAAAACGTCAGGGCCATTGGGGAAACCCAACAGTTCCGCGATTTCTCGGTTGTTAAAATGACAAGTGTATCCAAACAACCTGAAGGTTATCCTACCCTTATTAAATCCCATGCCATAATTAGGGTCATAGGCCAGTGAGCTCAAAAATTCAAGAGTTAACCTATGGTAAGTCGAGTGATTCTTCCTAGCAAAACCCTCCCAACCTATTTGGTTAAACATAAAATCTATGTTGTCACCTATGCCTAGAGCAGTCATGGTAGGTCCATGGGCGAATTTGGTTAAAGTCATAGGTTTAAGAGAAAGAGCCTCGTAACAGTGCCATTGGGCAGTGTTCTTGAATAGCACAACCATGGTATCTTCATTATCCATCTTTAAAGTTAGTAGGAAGAATGAAATCAGTGGAGAAGGAAGAAGGTAGAAAAAAAATAAAGTCCTGGAAGCATAAAGTAAGACAATCAGCACTGATTTTTAAAATAATTGCAAATACCGCATTTGTTAGTGAAGTAAATTTGGATAAAAATAAAAATAAAAATTTGAAAATAAAATAAATGATTAAAATAAGGAGAAACAAAGTAATAAACAAGAGAAATTTCGTGGGTTGCCTCCCACGCTGCGTTTCATTTAATGTTGGGAGCTCGACACAGTTTATCAGAAATATCAGCTTAAGGGCATTGCAGGCATTTTTGCCAGTTTTAGACCAGTAAAAAAATCTCTATTGTCTACGTAATGATAGTGTTTCAAACGTTGCCCATTTACAATAAACGGTTCACTAGATCTACCTTTTATTTCAACTGAACCGCTTAACAGGACTTTAGTTACCTCAAAGGGACCAGACCACCTAGAACGAAGTTTTCCTGGGAAGAATCTAAGTCTAGAATTAAACAAAAGCACAATTTCTCCTACATTAAATTCTTTCCTTGCTATACATTTGTCATGCCATTTTTTTGTTCTCTCTTTGAATATTCGGGCATTCTCGTAAGCGTCTAATCTAAGTTCTTCTAGTTCATGTAAATCTAGAATTCTCTTTTCTCCCGCAGCGGTATAATTTAAATTAATAGTTTTGATAACCCAATAGGCCTTATGTTCTATTTCTACCAGCAGGTGACAAGATTTGCCATAAACTAGCTTAAATGGCATGGTTCCTATGGGAGTTTTATAAGCTGTCCTATAAGCCCACAAAGCTTCGTGTAGTTTCGAAGACCAATCTTTCCTAGCGGTGGCAATGGTCTTTTCTAAGATCTGTTTAATTTCTCTATTTGAGACCTCTACTTGCCCACTCGTTTGGGGGTGGTAAGGTGTCGCTACACGGTGTTTGACTCCATATTTTGATAGAAGTTTCTCAAAGATTTTCGAGATAAAGTGGGAACCTCCATCACTGATTACCAGTCTCGGAACACCGAATCTAGGAAAAATTATATTCTTAAAGAGCTTATTCACTACTCGTGCGTCGTTTGTAGGAGCGGCTACAGCCTCGATCCATTTTGAAACATAATCAACAGCAACAAGTATGTATTTGTTACCAAAAGAGGACGAAAACAGTCCCATGAAGTCTATTCCCCACGAGTCAAAGACTTCTACTTCTAAAATGCCCTTTTGAGGCATTTCATAGCATCTAGAGATGTTGCCAGTGCGTTGTCATCGGTCACAATTTATAACCGCGATATGGACGTCTTTCCATAGAGTAGGCCAAAAGAGGGCAGCTTGCAAGATCTTAGCACAAGTCTTCGAAGTGCTCGCGTGCCCACCATAGGGAGCGGAATGACAGTGAGAGATTATACTTTCTACTTCATCTTCTGGTACACAACGACGGAAAATACCATCGGCGCCCCTCTTAAAGAGCAGTGGTTCATCCCAATAATAGTGTTTAAGGTCATAGAAGAATTTCTTCTTTTGTTAGTAGGTTAGATCAGGTGGCAGTACTCCAGCTGCTAGATAGTTAACAAAATCAGCATACCATGGCAGCGTGGTTTTAGTGTAAACAACTTCTACAACTTCATTGGTTTCTGCATCATTATAAATCAGAGATTGTTCAATTGTATTACTCTCCAACTGGGCTAAGAGTCTTTCATAAGGGAAATCGTCATTAATAGGTACTTGGTCAGGTTGAATGTTTTCCATTCTCGACAAGTGATCATCTACTACATTTTCAGTGCCATTCTTGTCTTTGATTTCCAAATCAAATTCTTGTAGGAGCAGAATCCACCTCAGAAGCCTTGGTTTGGCGTCTTTTTTACTTAATAGGTACCTAATTGCGGCGTGATCGGTATAGATAATTATTTTTACTCCTACTAGGTAGGAACGAAATTTATCCAAAGCGAACACGACAGGCAAAAGTTCCTTTTCTGTGGTAACGTAGTTCATTTGTGCAGGATCTAAGGTTCTACTAGCGTAGTAAATTGTATGAAGCTTTTTATCATTTCTTTGTCCTAAGTCTGCACCTACAGCGTAATCACTCGCGTCATACATAATCTCGAATGGTTCATTCCAATCTGGGGGTTGCATAATGGGCGCTGATATTAATGCTTGCTTAAGTGTTCGAAATGCGTCTAAGCATTTGTCATCAAAGATGAATTCAACATCTTTCATCAATAGCTCAGTTAGAGGATTAGTTATCTTAGAGAAATCTTTAATGAAACGTCGATAAAAATCGGCGTGTCCTAGAAAGCTTCTTATTTCTCTAACGCTTTTCGGCGGTTGGAGATTTTCTATAACTTCGATTTTTGCTTTATCGACTTCAATCCCCTTATTGGATACTATATGTCCAAGTACAATTCCTTGTCGGACCATGAAATGACATTTTTCCCAATTGAGCACTAGGTTAACACTTACACATCGTTCAAGCACCATTTCGAGGTTCGATAGACATCCTTCAAAACTTTCCCCACAGACAGAGAAATCGTCCATAAAGACTTCCATTATACCATCTAAGAAATCAGAGAAGATGGACATCATGCATCTCTGAAATGTTGCAGGTGCGTTGCATAATCCGAACGGTATCCCCCGGTAGGCAAAGGTACCATAGGGACATGTGAAAGTAGTATTTTCTTGGTCATCAGGATGGACAGGAATTTGGAAAAATCCTGAATATCCGTCTAAATAGCAAAAATGGGAGTGTTTAGCCAGATGCTCAAGCATTTGATCTATAAAGGGTAAAGGGAAATGATCTTTACGAGTGGTTTTGTTTAGTTTCCTATAGTCGATACACATTCTCCATCCGGTTTGAGTACGTTGTGCTACGGATTCACCTTTTTCATTATTGATAACTGTAACACCTCCTTTCTTGGGTACAACGTGAACTGGGCTAACCCATTCACTATCGGATATTGGGTATATGATTCATGCTTCTAACAACTTATGCGCTTCTCTCTTAACGACATCACTCAAAATGGGATTGATTCTCCTTTGATGTTCTCTAGATATTTTACAGTCTTCCTCAAGCATGATGCGATGCATACAGATAGAGGGACTTATTCCTTTTAAATCAGAGATGTTATAGCCTAAGGCAGTTGGGTATTTTCTCAGGACATGTAATAATTTTTTAGTTTCTATTTGTCCTAAATCTGGTATTCCCCACGCCAATTATCATCTTCAAAAATTCATGGCATTGGAATTTTCATCACTTCAGAATATGTATTTTGTTGTTTCTCCATTTCTTTAACGCATTCATCGATAACATCTAAGAAACAACACGAATCCTCTATAGCAGGTGCTTTGAAGAATTGTGAGAGGATAAATTCTACCTTTTCTTCGCCAACCTCAAAAGTTAGTTTTCCTTTTTTCACATCTATGATGGCTCCGACTGTGGCTAGGAATGGTCTTCCTAAAATGATAGGGATGTTTGAGTCTTCCTTAATATCCATAATTATGAAATCTGTAGGAATATAGAATTGTCCTAAACGTACTGGAACGTTTTCTAGCATACCTAAAGGAAATTTCACTGAACGATCAGCTAGTTGTACATACATTTTTGTTGGTCTTAGTTCTCCCATGTTGAGCCTTTTACAAATAGATAAGGGCATTAAGCTAATACTGGCTCCTAAGTCGCACAGGGCTTTGTCTATGACAAACTTTCCAATCACACATGGTATAGAAAAACTACCAGGGTCTTTTAGCTTAGGAGGCATGTTGTTTTGGATTATAGCGCTACACTCTGCAGTAAGCATAACGGTTTCAGTATCCTCGAGCTTTTTCTTATTAGATAGAATTTCTTTTAAGAACTTAGCATAGGAGGGCATTTGCGTGATTGCTTCTGTAAAAGGTATTGTAACATTCAATATTTTCAGAAGTTCAACGCATTTCTTAAATTGCCCTATGTTTTTAGATTTAACGAATCTTTGGGGATATGGGGTAGGTGGTTTATAAGGTGGCGGAGGCACATATGGTTCTTCTTTCTCTTCGGCCTCTTTGCCATCATCTTCTTTTTTGTTTTCCTTTGGTTCATCTTCCTTTTTAGACTCCTTACTAGGCTTTTGATACATGGCTGGATTTTCGATCCTTGGGTCAGTTGGTCCATCTAGTTCTGTTCCACTCCGAAGTGTTATAGCATTTCCATGTCCCTTCGGATTAGGTTGAGTTTGTCCTGGAAAATTACCAGCTGGGGCAGCGGTAACTGCTTATTGTTGAGCCACTTGTGAGATTTGTGTTTCTAACATTTTGTTGTGAGTGGCTAGAGCGTCAACCATGTTGGCTAATTGTTTAATTTGCTCACTAGTGTGAACATTTTGGTTAAGGAACTCCTTGTTTTGTTGAGCTTGTGCAGCAATGAAGTTCTCCGTCATTGTTTCAAGGTTAGACTTTCTAGGAACATTAGGAGCAGCTACGACAGCCTTTTGATAACCCGGTGGTACAGCAGGTGCTTGTCCAGGCGCATACAAAGCGTTGTTGTTTTTGTACGAAAGGTTTGGATGTTTTTTCCAACCTGGGTTGTAGGTGTTTGAGTAAGGGTTTCCTTGAGCATAATTCACTTGGTCCGTGGAAACTCCTATTAAAATTTGACATTCAGGGGCAGCATGCCCAGAAACTCCGTATAACTCGCAATTTGGAGCTACGGCAGCCACGGTGGCTGTAGGTGTCAGGGTCAAACTTTCAACCTTTTGAGTAAGAGCATCTACCTTAGCATTTACTAGGTCAAGGCCACTTATCTCGTACATACCGCCTTTCGTTGGAAGTTTCTCCACGGAGGTTCTTTCACTTCCCCACTGATAGTGATTTTGAGCCATACTTTCGATAAGTGCATGAGCCTCAGCGTAGGGTTTATCCATTAGTGCGCCACTCGCGGCAGCGTCTATTGTCATTCTTGTGTTATACAAGAGACCATTGTAAAAGGTATGGATGATCAACACTCTTCTAGACCGTGATGTGGACAAAGCCTCATCATGTCCTTGTATCTTTCCCATGCTTCGAAAAGAGATTCGTTGTCCTTTTATTTGAATCCATTAATTTGGGCTCTTAGCATAGCCGTCTTGCTTGGTGGGAAATATCGTGCTAAGAATACCTTCTTCAACTCATCCCACGTAGTGACAGAGTTGGATGGTAGAGACTAGAGCCAAGCTCTAGCTCTATCTCTTAATGAGAAAGGGAAAAGACGTAGTCTTTTTGCTTCGGGGCTGACACCATTTGCTTTCACTGTGTCTGCATATTGCAAGAACACTGACAAATGTAAGTTCGGGTCATCCATGGGACCACCAGAAAATTGGTTCTGTTGTACAATTGACAACAATGAAGGTTTTAGCTCAAAGTTATTTGCCTCGATGGCAGGGGCAGCGATGCTGTTATGTGGTTCAGCCTGCGAAGGAATGGCATAATACTTAAGAGGACGATTCTGAGGTCCTTCGGCCATGTCTGGTTCAGTTTCAGGTTTAGATTCAGATTCTGATTCAGATTCTGAGTCAGTAAAAGGAATTTTGTGTTGTAAACAGTATTCTCTAATTCGTCGTCTTACGCTAAGAAGACGCTCAGGTTCGTCTGTCGGTTGCGTTAGGTCTTTGCCTTTTGAGCGAGTACTTGGCATACAACCGGCAAATTAGGGAATTTGTTGCCTTAGTCTATACGGCGCAACAAAGGAATCGCACTATTGACTAAATCAGTCCCTGACAACGGCGCAAAAAACTTGATCGCAACTTTATGAGTCTATCGGGGTTACAAACTGCAAGTGCACAGTCTAATCGCGTAGTTTTAAAAAATATCGAACCGACAGGGACTGATAATCAAACTAATGCTATCAGATTGTTACTATGTTTAGCTAAGACTGATGATTTTATAGGTTAAGGTGCAAACGAGAAACTAATGGTAAACTAGAATTTAGATTCAAATAAAATATAATGGAATATCGGTACGTAACTCGTCTACCATCGGGGATTCAACAAATCGTCTGCTTAATAAATAAGTCAAAGTATTCTTCAGTAGAAAATATTAATTTAAAAGTATTTACCTCACACACTCGTGTTTATTGACTCTGACTATACTCCTAAATTAGAATGTTTGCTCTCGCTAAGCCATTTGAATTTAAAAGTACTTTTTGAAAACTAACAAGTCCTAATTGATTTTAAAGTGCTCTCGCTGTGTTTAAAATCAATGTCCAATTTCAGCTATCCAGTTAAAATCTCAAACTCTCGTTGTATTGATCGTAACCTTCGTTACCTTTTTACTCTCGTAACAAAAGTCCATTTAATTCAAGAAGTTAAAACCAGAGAAATAAATTATCAATAGTTAGCCACGACCGATCGAATCCCTTTTCGGTCGACTTAATTACATACCGATATAAACGGTTTACCCGGACATTTTAACTAGTACAGACATACACAACCGGTAGAGGTAAAACATTAATTCAAACATAGTATAAAAATAAAGGCAATGTTTATTAATTAATAAAAACCTGGAAAACAAATGAGTCTTGAAACTACAACCCTCCACAAGTCGGCAGGATTTGCTTAATTAACCGATGAAGACTTAGAATGAATAAATTAACTAACTAAAGTGCAATAGTTCCCCGGTGTAGGAAACTATTGCTATTTAAGTGTTTGGAAGGTAAAATGGGAAAGTAAAAGTAAAAGAAATTAAAAGCTCTGAACTGCAGAAAAATGTCGTAAGGTAGAGATCCCCCCAAATGTTCCTAACTGCCTCCCTTTTATAGTGTTAAGTAGTTGTCGTGAAAGAGAGAAAAAAATCTCAAGGTGGATGTTATTGGCCGAAAATATATGAGTCACTTCCTTGAATATTTCCTTGACTGGTTAAACGTTGGATCGTGGGTTGAGTTACCGTTGAGTGGTCCACGTACTTTAAATTATATTCTGAGAAAATATCTGTGCCGGTCGCCATGGTCTTTGAGAAGAGGGTCATAACTAAGGATGTGTTACGGTTGCCACGGCCTTGTGACGGCCGCCATGCTCTTTGAGTGCAGAAACTTAATTTTGCTGTCAACTGTCTTCTTTTCTTCTCTTTTCTTCGCTATTCTTCCTTCTTTTCTCATGCAGGTTGATTGAGATAAAATACCTGAAAATGAACTTGAACACTTACAAATAAAACATGAATAAACGAAAACGATGAAATAATTTAATGTAAATCAAGGCAAATATGTGATGTAATATCCTATTATCATGCGCCTTTCCAGGATTGGCCATATACCTGCTCACAAGGCTCACTCCATATGCTATGTCTGGCCTCGTACAGACCATAGCATACATCAAAGAACCCACTACACAAGCATATGGAATGCTATTTATATAGATTCTTTCAGCTTCAGTACTCGGACTTTGAGTAGTACTAAGCTTAAACTGAGGATTGGTAGGTGTCACAACAGGCTTCGAATTCGACATACCAAACTTGTCGAGAAGCTTCCGTAGGTATGTCTCTTGAGATAAGCACAACTTCGACTGCTTTCTATCTCTCCGGATGTCAATCCCAATAATCCTGGCTGCAGCTCCCAGATCCTTCATTTCGAACTCCTTACTGAGTTCAGCCTTCACCTTCGTTACATCCTCAACACTATTGCTAGCTATGAGGATATCATCCACATACAGCAGCAACATAACAAGTGAGTTTCCAGGTCGAAATCGAAAGTAAACACAGTGATCGAACTGACTTCTAGTGAAACCAATGTGTGCCATAAACTTGTCGAATCTCCTATTCCACTATCGAGGAGATTGTTTCAGGCCATACAAAGACCTATTCAGCTTGCACACATAATCTTATTTTCCCTTTTCTGCATACCCTTCAGGTTGACGCATCAGGATCGTTTCATCTAGATCACCATACAGAAATGCTGTCTTCACATCCATTTGCTCAAGTTCCAAGTCGAACTTTGCCACCATGGCCAACAACATTCGAATGGATCTATGCTTTACAACATGTGAGAACACATCATTGAAGACGACTACTTCTTTCTGAGTGAAACCCCTAGCAACCAGCCTCGCCTTAAAGCGCTTCGACATCACTCCTTCGATTCCTTCCTTGACCTTGAAAACCCACTTACAACTGACTAAGCTTGCTCCTGCAGGTTTCTCAATCAGCTCCCAAGTGTTATTATCATGAAGAGATTTCATCTCATCATCCATGGCTTTCGCCATTCAGTCTTGTTTCGACTCTTTATAGCTTCCTTGTAATCCCTAGGTTCTTCGTCAAGTACCTCACTTGCAGAGATTAAAGCAAAAGCTATAAGATCTGCATAACCAAGTCTCTGAGGTGGCTTGATGACTCTTCTCGACCTATCTCTTGCCAGTAGGTAGTCATCGACAGTTTCCTCAACCTCTTTAGCATCTTGCTCTTCTTCTTCGACTTCATCAGGGCTATGCACTTCAACATCACTATGCTCCACCTCAACAGGCATCTCTTCCTATTCCAGCTCCTCTTCTGAGATTTCTGCACTTCAACTAACATCACCAGTTTTCTTGAACGCCATTTCGACTTCATTGAAAACTACATCACGACTTGTGATACATCTTCTGTGACCTGGTTCTAGGCACCACAGCCTATAACCCTCGACTCCCTCAGGATATCCAAGGAACATGCATCTCAGAGCTCTAGGTTCGACCTTGTCTTGCCTAATGTGAGCATAGGCTAAACAGCCAAATACTCTCAGTTTGTTGAGATCTGGTGGATGACCCGACCAAACTTCTTCAGGTGTCTTCATTCCCAGCACAGTCGAGGGACATCTATTTATCAGATAAGCTGCTGTCAAAACAGCCTCTGCCCAAAAAACCTTCTTCAATCCAGCACTAACCAACATGCATCTAACCCTTTCAAGGATTGTTCGATTGAATCTCTCAGCTAAGCCATTTTGTTAAGGAGTACCTGCTACAGTCTTATGCCTTGTAATCCCAGACTCAACACAGTAACTGTCGAACGCTTTGTTGCAGAACTCAAGGCCATTGTCGGTTCTCAACCTCTTAACCTTTCTTCCAGTTTGAGTTTCGACCAGAACCTTCCAACTTTTGAAATTCTCAAAAGTTTCATCCTTCGTCTTCTGAATGAATACCCATAGCTTTCTGGAATAGTCATCAACGATGGATAGAAAATACCTTGCACCTGAGTGTGAAGGATTCCTTGCAGGCCCCCAAAGATCAGCATGAATGTAATCAAGGGATCCATGTGTTCTTCGCTTGCCTTTGTTAAACTTCCCCCTACAGGATTTACCAAATACACAAGATTCACAAAACTCCAGCTTTTTGACTTTGTCACCTTTTAGCAGGTTCTGCTTCCCCAATTCGACCAGGCCTCTTTCGCTGACATGGCACAATCTCATGTGCCATAATTTTGCCTTCGACACAGGTTTCGTGGATACAACATTTGTCGAACCACTTACAACCTCAGTATCAAGGGTATACAAGCCTTGGTTTTTCACGCCTTAGTCTCAAGGGTATATAATATCAGTCTCAAGACTTCCTTCGACCCTTTCATGACTTTCAGGATACCTTGCTCTCCTTTGAAAACATATCCCTTTCTATCGAATTCACCAAGAGAAATTAAATTCATTTTAAGATCAGGTACATACCTAACCCTAGTCAATAACTTTATTGACTCATCATGGAGCTTGAATCTAACAGATCCAATACCTGCAATCTTGCAAGCTTTATTGTTCCCGAGCAGCACTGATCCACCATCTTGATCACACAATTCTTCAAACACATTATTGTTTGGAGTCATATGCCAAGTACATCCAGAATCCATAATCCACTATTCGCAAGAGTTGCTGCTCAACACCACAAGGACATCAGATGATTCATAACCATCTTGCATTATAGCTGCATTCCCATTGTCTTTACCTCCATGATTATTCAGGCGCTCAGGGCACACCTTTCTTGTGTGACCCTCCTTCTTACAATGATAACATTTGATACTAGACATATTACCACCATAAGACTTCTGCTGAGCCTTTCCTTTCTTCTTGTCAAACCTACCATCTTTCTTTGACAATCTTCCTTTCACGGACAACCCTTCGCCAACTGATGAAGGTTTCTTCTCCTTTCTTTCATTCAAATCCTTCAAATACAAGGCTGCTTGAACTTCTTCAAAGGCCAGGGACTCTCTTCCATACAAGAGTGTTTCTTTGAAGTGAGCATGCGATCTGGGCAAAGCACACAACAAAAACGGTGCTTGATCTTCATCATCGACCTTCACATCAATGTTTTCAAGATCAAGAATCAGCTTGTTGAATGAATCCAACTGCTCAGTCAAAGCTTTGTCTTCACTCATCTTGAATGAATACAAGGCTTGCTTCAGGTAGAGACGATTCACCAGAGATTTGGTCATATACAAACTTTCAAGTTTAACCCATAAACCTGACGCCGTAGTCTCCTTTGATACCTGCCGGAGAACCTTATCACCAAGGCTCAACAATATCGCGCTGTGGGCTTTCTCGATCATTACTGTCTTTTCTCTTTTCGTCAAAGAAGCATCCATGGCTGCCTGTCCCTTCAACGCTTCCAAACATCCCTGCTGTACCAGTAGGGCTTTCAGCTTCAAGCGCCACAGACTGAAGTCGTTCACTCCGGTGAACTTCTCGATCTCATACTTTGTTGAAGACATCTTCTCCACGCTCACCGCACCAATTGTTGTGTAAAACGATATCTTTAAGCAAAGTATAAAACGGTTTCTTGATGATCCAGAACCAAACAAGGGTTAACGGAAAACCAAGAAAGAAAACACAAGAAGAAGAAGAAGAAACAACAAGGATTGGGCAAATATAAATTCTGTTTACTATTCACTTTCTCATTAAAGTCATAAATGATTACAAGTGAATATCATAATTTCCCACACTCAACAAACTGAGTGTACTAGCCTATTTATAGACTAACTAGGTAACTTACAGCCCAAGAAACCTAAACAATTGGATCCTTAACACAAGACCCAATTCGACAGAAAAATATTTCGACACTACAAACTGGAACAGACTTCGACTACAATTTATAACAATCAGGCATCAACATGTAAATAAGCTTCGACTGCATGCTTGCCTCCTGTCGAAATACACATGAAAGCTTCTCCTTCGACACAGCATGAGTTCGACCCAAATCTCACAATTTTAAGCAATATTAATATTTCATTTTTATGCTTTTATTTTTCTCTCGGATGTCTAAGGTGTATGCGAGAGATTTGGTTCAATTTGTAAAAATTGTCATTAAAACCACTATTAACAATAATGATTTCTTTTGTGATGCACATGAAACCTTCTTTCTTTCCACGAGCTATGATCATGCTTTCCTCTATCGAGTTTCCATTTGTAGATACTAATATAGTTAGTCAACATATAACTATCCTACCAACATAAGGTTAAGACTTGGGATCTTAATGGGTGACAGGTGCAAAAGCCACACTAAAATAGTGGGTTGGTAGATTAACATTTCAAAAATGAAAATATCACTCTTTCATCTCACATTATTTGTTGAATGAGACTATTTCACACAAATTAAGAAAACATGATAAAAGAAAAAAATAGCAATCTTATTCAATAACTTATTATTATTTTTAAAAATTGCTTAAAGCATCATAAGAATTGTTTTTTCACAACTTCTAGACTAAGTTTTAGGAAAAAAAAATAGAATGAAATTGAGTTGAGGCGTGTTGTATTGAGAATTAGGGTGCGTTCGAAGATATATTTTTGGAATTAGATGGATGTTTTTGAATTTTTATAAGGTGTTTTCCACCTCTTAGAGTGTGATTAACAATTCTCTTATTTTTTTCGAAAATTTATCCTGTCGCCCCATAGTTTGATCTAACACCCCCACATATCCTATGCATTTACCATATTAACCTTGCAAACTATAAGATTTCATTTCCCAAATTCATTGAAAGATTTCGAGTTTTTTTCTAAAACCTCTCGTGTATACCGCATTTATCAAACAAACTACCGCATTTATGACCAGTAAGTATCAATTTTTATCGAATTTTTAAGATTATACCTTATTTTTTGTAAAAAATCATGCATTGTTACCACATTTTTAGAAATATCCGGTAAAAGCTAATGTTTTTCATGCATTTTTACTGGATATTTTGAAAAAGCTGGTAAAAATGCATACATTTTTCTGGATTTTTTGAAAAACTTAATAAAATGCACATTTTTTATCGCATATTTAAAAAAAATTGGTAAAAATGTATGCATTTTTACCAACTTTTTTCAAAAAATCCAAAAAAAAAATGCAATGTTTTTACCAATTATTCAAAATATCCAGAAATAAATATATTCTTTGTACCGATTACTTTAAAAAAATTGATAGTTCAAATTTTAATATTTTTTTTTCTAGTGAGGACTGGAAGATCAGATGAGACGATACCTTCTCGAAAGTGTGATAGAGCTGCAGCTGCTGTAGCGAGTGCTCGTGCGATGGGAGATGACATCGAAGACTCGCATCTCCGGATGAGAAGAGTAGTCTCAATCGGTTCTCACTAGAGGCGGTTGGCGAATGAGCAGTTTTGTGCATCCCACACTATCCGACGTAGAGGATCCATAAATGTAGTTGGATGATATATCTTCTCTATTCTATCTTCTCCCAACAGGTAGTTTCTTCACAACTCCTTTCATTAGCCAGAAGTTTGCATGTATTACTATTGTAAATGACTTGGAGGTTACTGAGGAGTAAGTGATAGGGAAGTTTAGGACTAATAGGGGTGCTCACTTTCTCATATCTTGGCACCGTGATAGGTATATAGATCTAGTGTGCTAGTCTATGTATGAGGCAGCCGCCAGGGTATGCATGATACATCTTATATGATGTACTAACTTAGCAGATAAGTCTCATGTATATATCGATGAGAAGTACATATGGTTGTTTAGTTGCCTTGAGTATGTCGGTTGGGTATGTGAATTTGTTGTACCGACTGTTCTATATGTTGCACTTAGAGAGGCAACAATCTTTGAGACGAGACAACTTATCGATTATATGAGTCAATTTCAGGTATAAAAAGTTATTATTCTTTATTATTTTAGTTCTTTTATGACATTTTTTTATTTGCCTATGTTATTGTGTAATGTTGGATATACAAGTATTTTCCGTCCATTTATGATAGACGGGTTATTCCTACCACTGTTGGGTTCACACATGCCAAGAAATGGATGGACAAACATGCACACCCAGGAGGTGTTATGGAGTATAAAAAAAGAATTGATGTGTTGACCTTAAACAATGTCACCTGGATACCCTACACATACCATATAGTGCATCGGGAGTTCGATGACACTTCTGTTTTTTCAAGTTATCTACGGGAGACCTTAGTGGCTAAACACTTACTTGAGAAGTTTGTACGCCAGTTTGGATACGTCAAGGACATCCCACGACCAGTCCTTGCTATTCCATCTAAAGGCATTAATTTTTGGTTTGTTAGTCACGTTAGCTCTGCCCGTGCCTTTAGAGATCATGTAGTGTAGGTTCAGTTCCCAGCGCATTGAATAGATGAATACTTGGAGTGGTACCTTACTGTATCACACCTTCACATCATCCCACCTAGGCAACATGGAGATGATGCAAGACCTTCTAATGCTGAGGGACCTTCTGATGACATGCTGTCGCCTCCACCGTCTCCACATGGTACATGTGATGCTCAATGTCTGCAGATAATAACAATCATTATGGATAACCTCGTAGATTTTATAAAGGGGAGGAGCCTAAACAATTTAGGAGCCTCATATTATTTTTCTTAAATATAAATTGAGCTATATGTTTATATATATATATATATATATAATTTTAAATTGTAAAATTATAAATATAATTATTTATCCATTAATATGAATTAACACACATTAAAATTATTCTGGTGACAAATATTTTATAAATAGAAAAATACTTATAAAAAGTATTAAAATAATATTTATACATGTTAAATTTTTGTCGAAATATTTATTAATATATTTTAAATTATTAATATTATTCACACTTAAAAAAAATGAATTTTTTGCATTTTTTTCGAGGCCTTATTTTAAGATTTGAACAAGTCTTCGAATTTTTTGGAATGACCCTGCTAGTTAGAGTTTAATAATAGAAAGATTCAATGTCCACCTCGTTTCTTTGCGGGTGTTTATGAGGCGGGGCTAAACGGGTCAAAATGATTATTTGTCACCCTTAGACTATGTTTGGATATTATGAATTTAAACGAGCGGAATGGAAATGAGCGGAGTGGAATTGAGTTGAATGGAGGGGAGCAGAATGAAGATTCAATTTCATCGTTTGGGTATTTTAGGACGAAGCTAGATAAATTCTCCATTCTGCCTAAATCTGGGGGAAAATTTGATGGTAAGTGATAAAATGAAATGAAATCCGTACCACTCAATTTCTCTCAACTCCATCCGATTTCAATTAATCCAAACAATGAAACCTCAATCCATACCATTCTATTGCGCTTCATTCTATCACATTCCATTAATCCAAGCAAACCTTTAGTTTTAATTGTAATTTACTCTTACACTACTTTTAATTCAGTAATTGACTTCTTATAATATTAATCTTACGTGTTGTTTTCATTTTTCAGTGCATCGAAAATTTACTCTCTTATGTTGAGATTTTCATTACACATTTTTTGATTTTACAATGGAACAATAATAAATTTAAAAAATCAAAAGCAACACGCATTAATTACTTGTAACATACAATTGAAAATAAACAATTAAAAAATTAAAATAGCACTAGAAACTAAAGTAATATATATATATATATATATATATATATATATATATATATATATATATATATATATATATATATATATATATATATATATAGGGCATATCAAGTGAGAGTGATTTTAAAATGAGAGATGAGAGAAATAAACAACAACCATTAGATCAGATTATCAAGAGAGAGAGAAATTAATAGTCACATTAATGAATAAGTTTAATCATTATTGTTTGATTCATCTAATGGTTATTATTTATTCCTCTCATCTCTCATTTTAAAATCACTCTCACTTGATATGCTCACTATATATATATATATATATATATATATATATATATATATATATATATATATATATATATATATATATATATATATTTATTTATTTTTGTTGCAAATGTGATAAATATTGTGGATCACATAAGTAAAATACAATTATGCTAGTGGTATTCAACTAGATTAGCAAGTAGGCATTTAACCAAAAATAAAAAGATTAACAAGTCGGCAAAGTGGATGAATATCACCTAATCCACCCTACCATTTTTGGTGGACTACGCAGGTTTAATCAATCTATCTCTAACCCCATTTTTCAACCCTACATAACTGCATCCAATTGACATTTTATCTTATTATTTACTAAATGAAGTCAAAAGTTTTATCAAAAATAGAATTCAAAACCGTGAAAAATAGGATACAATTCCATGTGTGATGTGCCATTTTACCATAGAAGAAAAGTATGGCCTATTGAAGGAATTATACGCAACACAAATGTGAAACTACTACTTTTCATTCCTTGAATAGCATTCATCAAATTTCGTGCTCGTGACTCCTAATGGTCTATAGACGTCTTTGGAGCATCTACTACTTTTTTTTGTAAAGGATGGTCTTGTCCCTTCAATTAGCATGAAGTAAATTTGTCTACCCTCTATGGCAACATAATCTATATCTACGGATATCCACCCGAACCCGCTTTGAAGCTGACGGGGAAAATTCGCTTGGACTGAGTTTAAATTTTCTTCGATTATAATATATAAGGACGAGTCGGGTAATAGAGACACTATTACTCATTTCGAACCTGTCTCCGAACCTGACCCGTTCACTTTATTATGTAGATTATTATTTAGTTTTGATGATTTAGAATATTAAATTTGTGGCTAATGTTTTGATTTGTATTTATTATTTAAAACATTTGAAATGTATGTATGAAATTTTTTGAAATTATTTTATTTGATTATTTATAATGTAATTAGATGTTGAAAAAGAATAAATTTTTCTATTAAAAAAATTGATTTTACTAAATGGATGGTAGCGAGACCGAGATATTAGAACCCACCCCAAACCCGTTTGGGACGAGTTTGGATTTTAATTTCCCGTCTCTGTTTCGGTTTAGGGCGGGGAACGAGAATTATTTAGGGATTCAGATTTGCGTTTTGGGAAGGTAAAAACCGTCTCCGAACCGTCCCGTTACCATGCCTACTACTCTCTAAATAGAGTTGTGGAAATTGGATTCTTCTTTGAATATCCAAGTTTTATTTGAAAATTTTTTGTTGGATCTAAGATAAATTAAAAGTTGAGATAAATTTAGATGTATATGAGAAATGATTTATATATCGAATGTTTAATATTTTAAATGAAATGTAGTGTTAAAGTATCTTATGAGTCTCAAATGTTTATTTTATTGTCATTCTAGAGGCTTTTTAGACTCTTTATTTGAGTTTTATTCGGTTTGGTGGGAGAGTCGGGGTTGGATCATGTATTGATCCTTTTGGATTTAAGTGTGAACTATTAAATCTCATGTAGTTTATGAATAAAGATATATAAAAAAAGTGTTTGATATATTGTATGTCGAAAACCTTTGGTTGAAAATGTGGTGTTAAAGTCTCTAAAATCTTGAATATTTACATTGTTATTAATTTTGGTGTTCCCTAATAAAATCTTGAATATTTACATTGTTATTAATTTTGGTGTTCCCTAATAAGTAGTATCTGAAGGTGAGAAAAATCCACAAAAAAGGGGGGGGGGGGGGGGGGGGGTTGAATTGTGTATGCCTAAAAGTTTCTTTCCATTTCTGATTCTGAACCAAGTTCAGAGTCGGATAACAGAGTAAGTAATGACAGTGAAAAATTGACTTCTTTTTCTTAACCTTGTTTCAGAACCTAAGGTGGCCAAGCTTAGATTCTGATACAAGTAAGAGACTGAATTAGAACCTAAGGTGGTCAAGCTTAGATTCTGATACAAGTAAGAGACTGAATCAGATTACTGTCTGACTTCAGAGTTTGTTGCACTGTAAAGTATAAATACAGAATTAAATAAAGAGACACACAATATATTCTGGTTCCTCTCAACCAAGAGTAGCCCAATCCCTTGCAGGACAAGAGCTTTTAACTATCATCAATCAGATTACAATTGCTTAAGCCAGTAGCTCAAGACTTCCTGCTTAAACCCACAGTTCAAGACTTCCTGCTCATCACACCAGATCGAGACTTCTTGTTTAAGCCCTCAAGCATGAGACTTCCTTACCTAAACAACTTGTTCAAGACTTCATACTCAATCTATCCAGATCGAGACTTTCTGCTCTACCCACAAGCATAACACTTCAATGCTCAGTCACACTGACCAAGACATCTTGCTCTGCCCGCAAGCATGCGACTTCAATACTCAATCTATCCAGAATGAGGCTTACTTTGAGCGCAGAGGCTATAGTCTTCAAATTCTCTTAATAGAAGAATCTGGTATTAACCTTATGTTTACATGTGTGCTTCTTCGATAAGCAGATACACAAAGGTTTACTCTCTTGAGAAGAATATGAATTGTTTTCTCCTGAGTGTAAAAGAATAAAGTTTTTATTCTTCTTCTCTCCTTGCACATATTTCCTTCTTGTTGTGTCTTTCTGTTCTATTGATTATATTCACATATTCTTTTTCTAGAACATATGTGAATACGTCTCACTCTACTCTCACACACTTAACCATTCTGGTTATATCTTCTTTTTGGGCGTGTTTCTCTCATCTGTGTTTTCTATGTAACACAAATTCTCTCAACTCATTTAAGAGCTTGTGAATATTTTCAATCTTCTTCTTTAATTAGATGTTGAGAATAAATGCGTTGAAGATTGAAAATATCCATGGTATAAGTAGTCGTCGAAGGTTTTTAGCTAGTGTACAATAGAGTGGGCTAAAAACTCAGCTAGCATAAAGACGTTGAGAGGAGCAGAGCAGAGTTCAGAACAATTGGAGAGAGAAGATCCTGGCAACATTACTTTATTCTGATTAGGCATAAAGTAGTGTAGCGTTATCACATGATCTTCTTTAGATAACTTCTGACTGGAGGCTTCTTGTAGACGTTTGTTGAAACTTGCTCAAAGTCATTTTTTATCTTTATACTTAGCTTCCTAAATTAGAGGTTTTTTATAGAATTAGTTAAAGAATGATCACAAGCTAAAGTATGTCTTTAGAACCTGGTTGAAATGAGACTTCAGAGTTTAGAGTTCACAGGTTCCGAGGTGTCTTCATCAGAGTATTGATCAAAATTAGTCTGGATGAACACTTTCAGAGTTGATGACTTGATGTAAACAAGTTCCTTTGAAACAATATCTTTAGAATTGGTGATGAAGTTTATTCAGAAGATGCATAACCGTTCCTTTATAATAGAGTTTTCCTGCTTGAAACGAGTTCAATCTTCATAGCTTTGTTGATCTTTGTATTACATGTAAATTTAGGTTCAACATCTAAAAGACTTGAGTTGACTCTTCAGAGTTTGAAAGCTTGGTTCTGATCCTTTAGATTCAAAACAACTCTGCTTCTCTTTAATAGTTCTTCTGAGTGATTAACTTGATTTATATCAAGGTTAATGTCTTTAGATCCTGCACACCCGAACAACCACTAATAAACCCTATTATTCTTTAAATACTTTATTATTATCAAAACATTTTAAGGATATGAACAAATCTTGTTTCAACAGTATCTGAGTCGTAGTTAGGCTTAATATCCTTTTTGGTTCCGTATCTTAACCTCAGGGTTCATTTTTGTCCCTTAACTTTAAAAAGGTTCATATTGGTCCATTAACTTTTCAAAACGTTCCATATTAGTCATTTTTGTCCTATTAGCGATAAAAAAAAATTCAAAAATCAGCTGCTAAATTAATCGCTAATTAGACAAAAATGACTAATATGGAACATTTTGAAGAGTTAAGGGGTCAAAATGGACATTTTTAAAATTAAGAGACCAAAATGAACCTCGAGGTTAAGATACGGAGACAAAAAAATATTAAACCTCGTAATTATAGAATCGTGATTCGATTTGGTGGAGGAGCGAGAATGAAATTCTAATATAAATCAAAGTTAATAATGTGGGTTCACAATTATAAAAAAAGATTGTTGAATTTTGGTGTAAGTGACTAAATCTCATCTATTAAAATTTAAAAAAAGAAATAAATATAGAAGAAAAATAACAAGCATACTTAATTCATTAAAATTGTTGGACTCGATACTCCCTCGCCTTCGGGCAACTTGAAATCTCTCATGATGTATTAGATTTTAAATGCCCTTTCCTTATATTTACATATAAAAAATGAAGAAAAAACTGATTATTTTAGGTACCATGATTCCTCAGACTTAATTATCTTCACAACCGCGTTAAAAAAGTACTTACTCCTAATTGGTATTTGAAACGAATGTGTAAAATGACTTTCAAAATGTGTAAATTAAGAAATAGATATGTTAGCCTTGAGAAATTAGATAATAACGACAAATTAGCATATTACAGTAGGCAATGAAATGTATATAAAACAAAAATAAAATTGCGAAGTTTCTAACAAAATTTTGTCGTTTATTAATGTTATCCAATCCCCAAATCACACCCTCCAATCCAATTCACACCCATGCTATTCGATGGGGACGAATCTGGCTTTTGATGTGTCCTATTTTACAAATTTATTTTGTCCAGTAAATGCATGTGTTAAAGGGTCAAAACCAATGAGCTACAACCAGTTTCAACTTTCATGTCTAGGTCACGTTACTTGTACTAGCTTGGCTTGTGATGAAATAAGATGCTCTCTTGAATAATTAACACTGTTCAAAGGGAAATGAAATTCTTGTGAAACAAGATATCACATGCACCGAAAGTCCTTTGCTATTTTAAACTATGATTTTGAATTTTTGATCTCAATCTAGATTTTGAACAAAAATAGGTGATTGTTAATCCTAATTTCAAATTTGAAGAAAAAATATATAAAATTATTGTTCTTGAGACCAAAAGTCTATATTTTTTTATTAAAAATATAAGTTAAAATAAAAAATGTAATAATATATGAAACTCAATGATTAAAATTATATTTATAGAGGTGCAAAATAGCATCTAACACTTCATTTTTTTTTAATGTAATCAAATATTGTTAAGAAGATTCTCACATGGCGAAAACTTGTTTATAAATGAAAATTAGTCATATCTTACCAATCTATTTTTAAGAATTGATTTAAGTAAATCCAAAATTTTAAGATAAATGAATGTTACAAACACACTCTATAAACACATATTTTAACAAAATATTTTTTGGTTGCTCGTCACACTCTATGTATTTCTTATAAACCTTCTTAATGTTTGAAAATATTCATGTCTAAAAGCTAATTTTTGAACGCAACATTTATAATGTTGTTCATATGATTTTACCTAGTAAAAGATTAGAGAACTGTGTTTAAAACATAACATCACACCATCTAAAATTTAACTTCAAGTGTATCTTAATAAAACACACATTAGCCTTCATTCATTTAGTAACAGTTTAACAAAAAATCAAAAAACATACTCCAAACACATTTTCTTTATCATTCTAATCCCTTACTCCAAAGTTTTACAATCACAACCCTAATTCATTCAATCTTACTTATCATTTTGTTAGCCAATTTTAAACATTCCTCATATTTTGTTGCAACATTTGACAAGAAGCAATGAAAAACTCCTTACTTTCTTGCATTATATTTGGTTAGCAAGATATTTTTGTTTTTTTGTTTTAATTTTAATTTAATGAATTTATCTTTATTGCATTAATTCTAGAGTTGGATTGTTAGATTGAGGGGGTTAGGTTGAGTTTCTATTTGTATCTTATTGGTTTGCACGTGTATGAAAGATAACTTTTAGAGACACCATTCAAATATATCTTTCGGACTATGAGAAATAGTTGCTTTTAATCTCTATTGATTCTTATCTTGCCTTACACTTGCATACTAATTATTCTTACCACATTTATGAATTTTGCTTGCTAAATATTTTTTTGGGATAAATATACTCCACTTCTGCCAAAGTAGCGAGATTTGTTTTTCTCCATTAAAGTTTTTTTTTTATCCCCCTCAACAAATTAAGATTCCATTTTCCCACACCCCTCATGCTGACTGTTTCACGGAATCTTCATATGTGGCATGGAATGCATGGTTGAGTTGGATTAAGTTATGCCATGTCATGTAATTTTAACCTAAATGTCAAAAATGTATTTTCATTCTTTTTAGTTACCCCCCGTGAAAAGCTAGGGTTAGCAATTTAGGAATTTCTACCGCGCGAATGAAGCGAAAAGAGAAGAGGAAAGCATCGGAGAAAACGAAGCCATCGGAGAAGACGAAGACAATGGTGGATAGCGGCCAAGACGGAGATGATTCATCACCGGTAAGTTTTTTTTCTCTTCGTTTTTACGCCAATCATGTAGGAGCTGTATTGATTTTGCGATTTTTTTTCTCAGAACAAACAACTGTTCAATGTGGCCTTTAATCACGGTGGAGAGTTTGTGAGGTTGTCTGATGGTGATGTTATCTATAGGGGTGGGGTTTCTACTATAGTTTATGCATTACGTATTGAAAAATGGAATTTGTGTACCGCTCGTAAGTTAGTTAAAGAGTGGGGTTACTTAGAAGGGAGTTACCCTATTTGGACCAAAATACTTGATATAGATGAAATTTTTTTCCAGATTAGAAACGATGATGTTGCGTATAACTTAACTCACTATTATTGTGCCATGGAAGTAGATGGGGAATTGTTTGTGGAACATGAATGCATAAGTAATGACCTCTCAGTTAGGTACCCTAAGTGTGTGAATGAAAAGGTTGAGTCAGATGGAAGTGAGGTAGAGGAAGTAGAAGGTTTGAATGATAGTGAAGATGAAAGAATCACTGCTAATTTAGATGGATTTGAAGGGATTGATGTGACTATTACCATAAGACAAGGACTAATAGTGGATGGTTTGTTAACTAGATCCAGCAAGACAAAATTGGAAGATGATGACTATGTTAGTGAAGAACTAGATAGTTCTGATCCAGATGCCTCTGAAAATGAGAAAGAGAATAAGTTTGAGAAGTATAGGAAAGAGGAACTTAATAAGAAATTTAAGTTTAAGTGGGGTATGCAATTCAATTCTCTAGATGACTTTAGAGAGGAAATTCGTGAGTGGTCAGTTTTGAATGGTAGGGAAATTACCTTTGTGAAAAATGAGAGCTATAGAGTGACAGTGAAATGTAGGGCTAAATGTGGTTTTTTAATGTTATGCTCTAAGGTGGGCCCTAATCACACATTTGCCATTAAGACTATAAAAGACAAACATACATGTGCTAGGGTTTTGGATAACAGATCTGCAAATTCAAGGTGGGTGTCCAAACTTGTTGTGAAGAAGATGCAAACTTCTGACACAGTTAGGCATAGTGACATTATTCAAGACTTGAGGCAAAATTATTCTGTGGGTATTACTGTTGCTCGTGCCTGGAAAGCAAAGTTGATGGCAAAGAAGATCATTGAAGGAGATGCAGACAAGCAATATGCATTATTGTGGAGGTATGCCGCTGAGTTACATAGGGTATGTATTGGGAATACAGTGAAAGTTAACATTGATAGGCCAACACCATCAATTCAACCAAGGTTTGGGTCCTTTTATTTTTGTTTTGAAGGGTGCAAAAAAGGGTTCATAAATGGATGCAGGCCTTTTATTGGTGTTGATGGGTGTCATCTAAAGACCAAGTATGGTGGTCAACTGTTAATAGCTGTGGGTAGGGACCCAAATGAACATTTGTTTGTTCTGAGAAAAAAAATCGCAAAATCAATACAGCTCCTACATGATTGGCGTAAAAATGAAGAGAAAACAAACTTACCGGTGATGAATCCTCTCCGTCTTGGCCGCTATCCACCATTGTCTTCATCTTCTCCGATGCCTTCGTCTTCTCTTTTCGCTTCATTCGCGCGGTAGAAATTCCCAAATTACTAACCCTAGCTTTTCACGGGGGGTAACTAAAAAGAATGTAAATACATTTTTGACCTTTAGGTTAAAATTACATGACATGGCATAACTTAATCCAACTCAACCATGCATTCCATGCCACATATGAAGATTCCGTGGAACAGTCAGCATGAGGGGTGTGGGAAAATGGAATCTTGATTTGTTGAGGGGGGGATCAAAAAAAAAAACTTCAAGGGGGAAAAAACAAATCTTACTACTTTGGCAGAGGGTGGAGTATATTTATCCCATATTTTTTAAGTTATGTGTGACTCAAACCATCATACTTTGTATTAATTTTAATTGATCACAATCCTAATGCATTTGTGTGCTTTATATATAGGCTAACTTATAACATTTTGTGTATGATGTTGTCCTTACTATCACACTGTCATTGTCTTTTGTCAATATATAAAAATGGTAGATGGACAACAAATATATAGGCATGGTAGATTATCATGACATGCCAAAGTGTGTAGAGAATGTTAAATCACCCTGGACCTAAAGTGCTCAGTTTAAAGTAGTGAAATTATTTCACTCTGTTGAGGGATTGTCATCACTTAGTCAGGGTTCTCAGTCTCATGGAAGACCCTGAGTCTATGCATCTCTTCCCGCACCTGATGAATATCTAGAGGGACCATCAGAAATGTAACTTCATCAACTATATGTAAACCATATTGCTTCTCACATTTGGAGCAGAGAGGTAAATAAAATATTTAATTATGATTCATCATACTTGTAGTGACTTTAAACATTTTATTTATCATATTTATTTTGAGATTAAGCATCTTACATAGTATTCATTTTTTGCACTTCCATGAAACACTAAAGTGTATTAGCCATGATTGGAAGACAGCTCAATTGGTGCAGTCAGATGCTCCATGGATTTTGCAATTTTTATTAGCATATAAACTAAAGGATGTTTGTATGAGTGGTTTTCATTCATCGACCACAAACTTTTGTCTGCTTTTGTTGAGAGATTGCATTCAAAGACATGATTCTTTCATCTACCCATTAGTAATATGAGCACCAATTTGGAGGATATATATTGCATCCCGCATATTCTTATCACAAACCAATTATTGGATCAATATACCATTAAGAGAGTAGATGCACTAGACTTAATGAACACACACTTATAAGCACATTCCTGTAAGGTCGAGCTTAAGATTTCAGCCATGCAATGAGCCCATGCATGATTTGAATTTTTTAAGAAAACATATGAGAACTATTTGAATTTCTATGTTATTTATTCGGGTGTTGATGCATTCGTTGCATAATACAGACAATGCACGATGATGATATATTTTTTGGGGTTTGTTGGCACAACCATATTTATGGAAAAACGTGAAACATATATGGATGTTGTATATGTTCATTATTTCATAGACATTGTGAGGATTCATGAGTTCAATTTGGGAGCTTCATGTTTGATTTACTTGTACTAAAAGTTGGCTGAAGCAAGCAAGTGGAAGACAAGTCATATGGCAAGGAATAACTGTCTTTTTCAGGTAATTGTTCAAATAAGTATTAGTGTGGGTGTTTTTGTTATCGTATCCACAGGGATTGTACGCAAGATATATAGATGTTCGTCGTTCAATAGTTTACCGTTTTAAGTAAAGGGTTTTCAAAAGATTTCTTGTTTTGTAACATAAGTTTGTTGCAAACAGTAAATTAGGTCAAAGAAGTTTAGTTTTGAGAAAAAATGTCAAGATTATATTTTGTTAATCCTTTTTATACGTATCCAATTAATCAAGCATATGAACTTAGTTTCGATCAATACAATCGTGTATCCTCGCAAATTCGTTTATGTCTAAAGCGACTTCGTGGGTATTATTGTTTAAATCGTTAGATGATGTCTCAACCCAACAATCGAAACAATAAACATTAAGACCAATACAAAGCAAATATTAAATCCCAAATCTATGTCTAGAGTTTGGTTGTTAATAGATGAAGACATAAGATCAAGATTTGGAAAATCTATGTCTAGAGTGATTCAAACCATAAATACAACATTAAAAGCAAATAACTTCATCATATATTGATCATCAACCTTGTTCATATACAAAAGATTAAAAGAAATACATACAATCAAGATTAACTACCTCTAATCTTAACATAAATGTGTTTAGCTACCCATCACCATGGTAGCTTGCTTCACAAGTTTCGGGAGGAGATGAAAAAGCATCCACGTCGAATAATCGAACTCGGGTGTGAATCCAGCTTCTCTATGTAAAATATCACTCTTGGATGAAGAAAACTCAGAAAATTAGGTTGTGGTGTGTAAAAGTGGGTTATGATCCCCAAAAATGATCAAAAGTGCTTAAATATAACATTCAGGATCTGTCATGTTCGCACTGCGAACAAATTATTCACCTAGAGAACATCAAATTAGGCACCTGATGTGCCTATGCACAGTTAAACCGCCTCTGAGACAACTCCGAAGTTCGCAGTGCGAATGATTATTCGCCTAGCGAACTACTTCGCCTACAAGCTCGCACAACGAACTTAGGACCCTTTAGCTACTGCCTCAAGTTTGGGATGCTTCGCTAGCTCTTCGCTGAAGCGTTGCCATAACGAACCTTCGCTGACTTGTTGGCCTGGCGAACTTATATGCCTTTTGGTACTGCCTCTAATCTGGGTGCCTTTGCTGGTTATTCGCCAGTTATTCGCACAACCAACATTCGCTAGCAAGTTCGCCTAGCAAACTTACTGAGATTCTTCTCTTCCTTTGGCAACTTTACTCACTTTGTTTGTGTCTCACTCTTTGATGACTTAATGCCTACTTTCTACACAATAACACACAAATTAAAGGTACCAAAGGTATTTTCACACAATTGAAGAATGGCAAACTTCCAAGTAGAAATTCCAACAAATCAACACAAAAGAGTTGAAAAATGCCAATTATAAATGAGAAATTTAGAGCAAAATTGACATCTAACAAACTCTCCCCAACTAACTCTTTGCTTGTCCTCAAGCAAAGTATGTCTCTCATTGAAAACAAGAGGATTTGCTCAAGCATTTAACTCAGCCAAGAAGAGATTTATGTCTCAAATAAACAACAAATGTAAACAAGCAATGATTACAACTTCCTAGAATCGAACAGTGAAAAGAACGTAGTTCTTAAACAAATATCAAACAAAGTTTCAAGTAACAACTAAACTATCATGCTCATATCACTCTAACACTCCTCTTCGAAAAAGAATTGAAGGAAATACGCGCATACAAACGCGGGGTAATTTTTCTCATCTGACAAATGATGCAAATACAAACCAATTCCTACCATATCTAAACGATCAATAAAGAAATTATGGAAGCAAAAAGATCACTAAGGGCTTTTAAGGTTGTAGCTTGGTCGAGTTTACAATAAAGGGACATATTTAAAGGCCATTTGTAGCGAGCGGTTTTGGACGTGGTTGCGAATCACTACCGCTCTTTGGTATCTACAACTCGATTCATTTTTTATCCTATTAAAGCTGATGAAGGAAGGGAAATAGATGTCTCAAATTAACCCTGCTTGCAAACTGAGATTAAACAGTCAAAACTGTTGGTTTACAGATGCTACAAAGATTCGGGGTCTCTATTGGGTGTATTTTTTTAAAAGTGGTGTTCGGTCGATTGGTGGGAGGTTAGGACGGATGTGTGGAAGTATGGGATTTTGGGTTTTTGTTTAGTGTGTCCGCTAAGATCTTTTCTTTCAATCTTATGCCTACGTATTCCCGTTTACCAAAACAGGGAAATCAGAGCGTTCGTAGTTCCTCCTATTCTATGGGAGGAAATGGGTGTTTTTGGTGTCTTGTTCAAAGCCCAAGACGTAAAGCTGAAGTGTTTATTTGTATCTTTTTCGAAGCCCAAGATATGAAGCTAAAAGGTGTTGTCTTTAGAGAGAACTTGTCATCTCTAAAGGGGGTCTGTTTGTCACAACTGTTGCGTGACTGACTGTAAAGGAGGATTACTTTAACTGGGATACACGGATCCTAGCAATGCCATAATTTCCTTTATAGGGGGGTTTTAACCTGAAGGGGAAGACTTTAACTCAGTGTAGAGCAATACCATCTTTCCTTAGGAATTTCTCATGCTAAAAGAGGGACAGTGGCGTGGATGTAAATAATCCAGAGGCATGCCACTTACAACGATTAGATGAAGGGGAAGGAGTTGTTGATGTTTGTGTACTGTGAACGAGGCACAACTTTGATGCTAAAAGGTTGATTGGATCAACCAGTGGTTTTCTTATACAACGCCTAAGAGGAGGCTATTGGCCCAACAAGAGGGAGTTTTTATGTGTCTCGTACAAAGCCCGAGAGAGAGGCTAAAAGGGTTTGACTCAACAAGAGAGTGATTTATACTCAACAAGAGAGTGTTTTTGTATCTCGTACGAAGCCTGAGATAGAGGATGAAATTTGTTTGGCTCAATAAGAACCTTTTTGTATCTCGTATAAAGCCCGAGATGGAGGCGGAATGGTGATTGACTGAACGAGGGAGTCTCTTATGTGTCTCGTACAAAGCCCGAGAGAGAGGCTAAACGTTGTTTTACTCCGCTGGGGAGAATCATTGTACAAAGCCCAAGAGGAGGCTATGGCGCTGTTTCAGTTGAGTGACAGGTCCAATATGCTGATTTAAAGAGAAAATTAGTTCTTATATGAGTAATGTTGGCCCTCAGGGATTTTGATTCGAGGATCAGGGATATTTCCTGTTCTTTAAGGAAGTGGGAAATCCGAAGGGTATTGAGACTGTCCGAGTCTACGGGTTTCCTTCTTATTTTTGAAGGGGGCTTGAGAATGTCTTGGAGACTCAAGGAAATTAGACTGTCCATGTCTAGAGTTTCATCTTTTGTACTATGCTTTGAGAAACAGTAGTAGACTCTTTGAAAGGACTGTTCTATGAAGATGACTAAGTTCTGTTATACCTCTAGGAGGTCGTCGGGACAATTTGTACGAAGCCCAAGAGGAGGCTGAAAGCTTTTAAGAAGCCGATCGGTCCTTGTACGAAGCCCAAGAGGAGGCTATCATTCCCGGAGGAAGAATCATTATACGAAGCCTAAGAGGAGGCTGTGAATACTTCTAAGAAGCCGAAGGGTCCTTGTACAACGCCCAAGAGGAGGCGGGGATGCTTTTAGGAAGCCTGCGTGTCCTTGAACAATGGCAAGAGGAGGCCGATGCTTTTAAGAAGCCCGCTGGGTCCCCAAACCCCGAGAAATTCAAGGCAAGCTATTCACAAGGAATAGATAAAGTCAGGAAAGTTCGAGAATTTGGAAGAAACTCAAAGATGCCATTCACGGAGAATACATTCATCTCTGGGAGTAGAATTTCTTGACAATTCCTAATGAGGACAGCCGAAGAGAAGACTGCATCTGGTGATCCTATTGGGGATCTAGTTGTTTATTTAAACAAAACGACTTTTACCTAGTACTAGACGTAGTTGCCGAGGAAACTCTAAATATCTATACTATTATTACACAGTTGATATGAGTTTATGAAATGATACTTACAGTGAGCAGCCCCACAATACAGTTATATGTATACGAAAGCAGTAAACGAAAGTGTATAAACACTTACTCGGTTGTAGAGCTTCCATGCTGTTTGGTTAGTTGTTCAACAAAGAAAGATTGAAAACAACAGTATAGTCAAAATCAAAGGAGAAAGTGCTTTGAAAAAGAAAGATTTGGGGCTTACAACTCAAGGAGAGGCCCAAGGTTTATCAGTGATTGCACTGTTTGAATTTGTACAGAGGGACTTATACAAGTGACTGAGGCCCAAAAAGGTTTTCTGTACAAAGGGATGGGTCTTACACTCTCTCAAGAGGCCCAAAGAGTTTTAGAAATGGGTCTTACTACTCGAGGGTAGGTCCAGTTGATTTGATTTTGAATTGGTGATCGCGCCGAGGTTTTTCTTTAACGCAGAGGGGCTTATACAATATCTGAGGCCCAAAGTTTATTTTGGTTAAAAGGGGATTGGGTCTTACACTATAATAGAGGCCCAAAGAGTTTTGAATGGGTCTTATAGCTTGAGGAGAGGCCCAATTGATTTTTTAAAAGGCGACGATCGCGCCGTTTACTTGTACAGAGGGACTTATACAATAAGTGAGGCCCAAAATTGTTTGTACAAGGGGGTTTGGGTCTTACACTCTCTCAAGAGGCCCAAAAAGTTTTAAAGAAAAAGAGTGGGGCTTATAACACGAGGGTAGGCCCAAAGTTTTTGTTTTTTTTTTAAAAGGCGACGACCGTGCCGTTTATTTTGACGGTATCGGGACTTATACAATATACTGAGGCCCAAAAATGATTTGGTCAAAAAAGGATTGGGTCTTACAATCTATTAGAGGCCCAAAGAGTTTGAAAATGATTTATGAGGGTTGAATTAATCCAAAAACCCTAATTTGTTTTCAAAGTGTATTTTAATTGAATAAAAATTCAATTAAAATGATCAAAATTGTTTAACATATGGAAAACAAATTGTGATCTTGGATTAATGCTTCAAAAATTAAATATTGACCCACAAAATAATTAGAAGTCATTAAAAGTTGCAAAATCAAGGTGGAAAAAATATTTAAAATGTCAAAAACAATTAAAATATTAATTCTTTGCAAAAATATCAATTACATGAAATAAATAATATTTTTGGGATTTTTGGAAAAATCAAATATTTTAACATTTTTGTGAATTATTAAAAAAAGAATCAACTCAAAATCATTAAAACTCAGAGAGAAATTAATTTTTGAATCAATTAAATAAAATCACAAAATTCAAATATTCAAATATTCAAAAAATGGCGCCAAGAACACCCAAGAACACGCGCGTGTTTTGGGTTTGCCCAGATTTGCATTTTCTCTACAATCTCACTCAATACTTGATTATACCATGCAATCCACATATCAATCTACTCGTCTCAACCTCACGATCATGTTTATGACAATTAATTTCATTTAAACTAAGTACAAAACAAGAAATCACGAAAAATCCTCAAGAACCCTAAATTCTGCATGAAGGCTGGGATTTTTGATACACGATTCAAACAAAGCAATTAATTGAGGAGAAACATTCCATGCATGATTATGAACATGTGGCCAAATTATTGTGCAGCAAAAATTGCCTGGATCATAGAGTTAGAAGAGCTCATGCTTACATCTTGCAGCTGGTGATCGTGTTTTATGTTGGAGGTGTTACAGCTAGGTTCCAATGATTTGGATAGCTCCCCTAGGTGCCATGGAGTGTATCTGGATGTTTGGAATGGATTGAAATGGTTTGGAGCTGAAGATGGTACCTCAACTGCAAAACTGTCAAGAACTTGAGCATTGGCTAGTGATTTTGTGAAATCAATGTTCCAGATGTTATGTGAGTGTTTGTATCACTTCTATATGATGTATGTGAGGTGTGTGAGTGATTGGTTTGATTGGAAAAGCTCTCAAACTCAAAACCCGATAGTGACTTGCCTTAGAAGGCAAAATTGGAGTGAAAGAAGAGATTTTGAGGAAAGCATCTGTTTGATGGCTTTGGTGTACTCAAACTGATCACAATTGAGCTCTATTTATAGTAGAGCAAGTTTGTTTTGTAAGGAATAGTGAATGGCAACTGCTGAGTAGGTTTGGCCAATGTTGGCAAATGAAAATCCAAGTCTCCTCTAGCCATTGACTAGAGGTTAGGGCACAGGCTGCTGGTTCCCTTGGACTTGGATAAGTCTTGACTAAATTCAGTTGCAAATGGCTCAGTCCATGCCACCTTGATGCTTCCATTGAATGCTCCAATCCAAAATTGGAGTCTTGTCCCTATTTTGGCAATTCTAGGTTCAACATGCTATTTCTTGTTCCAAAGACTTTGGAGGCCTGGCTCAGTGATTGTCCCCTTTAGATTCAATCCTCAGATGTGTCCAAGTGGATATGAGTGTTTGGATTTGCACAATTTTGGTAAATCGAGCAAAAGTGCAAAATCTATCTTGCCTTGACAGATTTCAACAAGGCAACTTGCCAATGTTATATCTCATGGCTCAAATTGAATTTTGTAATGTTCTTGGTCATTTTGGAAAGCCCTTACATGATACAACAACTGTTTGAACATGTTTGGTTTTGATCTCTTTTGAATCCAAGTGAAAAATCCCCCTACATTTGGAAAAAAGTAAGGCAAAATCTGACTTAGTGAAATTTTCACTAAGTGTTGGAACAAAGTGACTTTTCTTGATTTTGATCACTCCATAACTCAAAATCCATGAGGAATTTGGACATAGGTCAGTATGAAGCTTTTGTAGAGGGCAATGAGATCTAAAAATCAAGCTTTGAATGGGGAACAATGGCCTTGTGGTTTAGGAGTTATGGTCCTCCAAAGTTGGCACATTAGTGTCACTTTTTCCATAACTTAGAAAATTTTCTAAGTTTTTATGGTTACCCCTTTTACAAGTAATCCCACTTTCTTTGATTTTTCTTGATGAATGATGATTCAAACCATACATTAACATCATTTTAGGGTAAAAAATCCATTTTGGTGAAAAATCTCAAAAAGTCAAAGTTGACTTTTGTGCACAGTTGACTTTTTATCAGATGAATTCCAAACTGTGCAATTCTTCAGGAAATCATGTCCTTGACCTAAATCAAACTTGATGGACATGTTCCATGGGTGTCATAGGGTATATTGATTCATGTCCTAGGGCTTGGGAGCATGTCTTGGTCAAAAGTCAAAGTTACATTTGACTTTTCCCTTAAAACCCTAATTGTGGTGCAAATGAAATTGAGACTTGTTGCTTAAGCTTCTTGGATCAATCCATTGTTGCAAATGGATAAATGTAGTATGTTGGAGACCCTTTAATCATGTCTTGAGGCCTTGGCTTATGATTTGTCCCAAAAGTCAACTTAGGGGTGAATTAGGTCAAGAAACCCCTAATTCCTGATTTTTGATGTATGCATCCCCTGAGGTCAAATTGACTTGATGATTGGGTTTATGATGCCCCTTGGAGCATATTAGAATATGCTTTGAAGTATTGGCTCATGTCCCTAGGAAAATTTCCATCTGGAGCCCCTGGTCGACCAAAACCCTAATTTGGTGACACTGGCGATCTTAAGGCTTGATCCACCTAGAAGGGAGCAGCTTTGTGCTTAATCCTTAAAGTGGGAGTCCTCTTGATCCCTTGTAGCTACTTGAGAGGTTAGACAAGTTGAAGATCATGTCATTCCTTGATTGATCCTTTGTCAAAATCTCTGAGAAGGCTTGAAACCCTAAATTTGATTGCAGTGGATGCTCACCCATCTTTGGGGAGACTAATGAGGCAAGATGGCTCCCCCCATATTGTGATGATGATTTTCACAATGATGGGAAATCTTAGTGGTCAAAATTTGGGGTATGATACCATTGTATCAAAATTTTCGATGCAAAAGAACATTCACTATACAAGGTATTACACTTCCCAACTTCATTCACCACTTTCATTCCTCTATCACAAACCTTCTCAAACTTCCTTATGCACAATTATTTTGGTCTCTATTTTTCTCTTTCAAGCAAGCATTCTTTTTCTTTGTTTTTCAAATTCATATTCACACATTTTCTTTTTCTTTTCATGCTTGCTTGAAATTTTTCAAAAGTTTTAGCAACCTACCATTCTTCTTTTTCATTTTCCCCAACTTATTTTCAACCAAACCTTAAGTGAATGCTACTTGCTTTTTATGGCAAGGAAATCAATGAAAACAATGCTCAAAGGTTCAAGAAGAAATTTTTTTAGAATCTCACAAAATTCAATGATGAGCTATATTTTCAAATTATGTACACACACAAAGTTCATCACTAAAACGAGATCTAAACTGTTTAGGCTCAAAGGGTTAACAAATACTCACTTACTCACGGGTAAATTACTGTTTGGAAATGGTTGTGCTTATTATCAACAAATGCCTTGATCATTTCTAATGCTTCCACAAAATCCAACAAATCACAAGATAAAGTATGAATCAAAAGTACTAAACAAAATTTATCAGCCATCCTATGCATTTAGTAGACAATGGAGGTTTCTCACCATTTTGGCTTTTGGACCTAAGTGATACAAGCACTCAACAAAGTTGCAACAAGAAACAAAATTACATTTACACAAAGAAAATAAGTTCTTAAACATTCTACATCCTAGAAAGAGGTAACCATGTACCTTGCCAACATTTACATGCTTAAATACTATCATCTCCATCCAAACTTGGAAGAATCTTCATTGATGAACTATCATCACCAACCTAGAAGTTCTTACATTTCAACACCAAAAATGGAAACATTAAAATTCCCACAAGCATACCAACAATACACAAAAATAAGCATACCAACAATAACACTTTAAGAGTTGAACATTCCTAACTGAAGAATTCAACTCTTAACAACATAATAAAAAAAATGAAAGTAAAAACGCAAGTTGAGCATTCGTAACTGAAGAATTAAACTGAATAACAATAATAATAATAATGTGTTATGGTGTAGAAACACCAACAAAAGTATTTGTACCCCAAACATGGTACATAGTACAATAATATTCAAAATGCTCCACAAAGTGGATAAAGTACAACAAAAGATAGTACAATAATCATAAATATAACTAGTAATGATCAAATGAAAATAGAAAACTTCACTTTGTAGACCAAAGGAAGTTGCATAGGATCATGCTCAAAATGACATCAATCAATAAAAAAGAACTAGCCCTCCTCGGACTCAGTCCCCTCAAGCTCGACCTCGTCATCACCTGAACCAGACACCTCCACAGAACCAGATTCGGAACCATCATCACCAGCATCATCATCATCTCTGGCCTCCTCAGTAGCATCCTCAGGACCTACATCTGCCCCCTCTCCAAACTTTGTCCTGGCCTCAGGCCATGCAGCACATGCTAGGAACTGCTCCCTAGACATCATCGAGTGCTCCACTGATGGTTCCCTGTACTGCAATTATAGTACCTGCATAGAGTCATGTAAGTCAATCATGACACGCTGAGTAGCCACAATCCAATCTCAGTTATAACTGCAGACCTTCCTCTAAATGGGTCAAAACCATGAGAGCCTGCCAATCCCAAACCAGATGCACCGCCAACATCAGTACCAGCGCTAGATGTCTACCCTCCTTTCCATCCCTTAGGCCTGCAAAACTTGTCCATATACTGGTCATCAATCTCAGCAGGAACCATCACCTGACAACGAGAGGGTACTTTCACCCTCGCATGCACACAAAGTAACATAACCAAACAAGGAAAAACTAAGGGACAATTCATCCTTGACCCTGAACCAAGTCCGCTTTCCACCACTTCACGCATCTCATCCGCGATGATTCGAGCCACATCAATTTGCACATTTGTTAGTATACAGTAGACAAGGTGAGCAATTGGGATTGGAAAAGTAAAGGTGTGCGAATTTGGCTTAATATTTGTCAAAACCAACAAAAGAATATGCTGTGCCAAAGGACGCATGTCCTCCCTGTGATATCTCCGAGGAACCCCATACGAGTTTAATTCAACATATTTTCCCTCAAGCAACAAATCACGAGTAATAGTATCTGTATCTCTATGCAACCTTAAGGTATGGTGATAAGCATCTATCTCATTTTCTCCCAAAGATAAATGATTACCTAAAACAATGTTAATGGTGTCACGACCGGATTTTACCTCCCTTCTGCAAACCAAAGTAGTCCACGCAAACAGCTCATCATCATTTGGGAATACATTTGCGTAGAACTCTCTCACGAGCTCTACATTGTAGCTATCACTAGGTGTGATCAATTTCCCCCACTTTTTGCTTTCAAGGATTCCCGCTACCGCCTGGTAGGATCCTTGTGGGTTAAGGTTGAAACGCTTCTCGTGTAGGATGCTCCTCTTCTCAAGCATTAGGTAATGAGCATCTTGTTTTACTCATCTGAATCTGTCCGAATCAAACTGGATTGGGGCCGGACGTGATGTGCTTCTGACTTTTTGGTTCTTAGACGGAGCGATCTTAGGAGCTATCTGCAAAACCATCAAACAAAACCAACCAGCCAATACACAATTTATATTAGTGAGAAAATAAAACAATTAAACTCGGAACCACAATTCAGCATCACCAAAAAAATTTGAAAAATCTGTCATGTTCGCCCATAAGTTCGCAATTCCCTAGGCGAAAACCTGACGAATACTCGCCCCAGGTTTGCTAGGCAAACTCATGGCGAACCCTGCGAATTCTGATTATGCAGGTTCTGTCTACATGCTTACATTCACATAAATTTTTCCACATACACATTCTATTCCTACTTAATGATAAAACCCACATGCATAATAAAAGAATCCATAAAAACAGAACATGCATTGGAAAACTATTCAACCTAGAATCAAGTTTTGTTTATGTTCCACAACTAACCCAAACCATATGTTACTAAGAAGAATCAATGGAGAGAATACGAAATCAAACTTGTTATGTTGATAGGATTAGCTTGGTAAAATAGCAAGAGGTTGTAAAATCTTCAAAGTGTTCGTGAGATGTTGTGAGAGTGAGAGTGACAAAAGTTTGTGAGTTTGCGAAATGAGAGTGGCAAGTGAGGTGGGGTAGGGTTTTCCCTCAACAAAACCTGAGGAATGGGTCTTGGGCCCTAACATCTAGTCCACCCTAATATTTCTCACTTTTTAAGTGATGTGGCAGCAGACTTAAAATGTCTTTCTTGCTAAGTTCGCCGTGCAAACTTGCCAGCGGATTCTCGCCTTAGGTTTGCAGTGCGAACTTCCCAGCGAAGATGACAGAAATTTGAAAAAAATTGCTCTCTGCTTGGTACATCCTCCATAATCACTCTAAACAACCTATAATAACCAAAAACAGTAAAAAAAAATGCAGAAATACTTACAATGTTGGGGTGCCTCCCAACTAGCACTTTGTTTAAAGTCGTTTGAGCTCGACGGTCAGGAGGCTTGAAACCTCGAAACTAAAATCTCATGGATTAGCTTCCGAGAAAAACACTCCAACAAAAAAAACTTCATCCATTATCATGGCCTGCTCTTGATCCCCTTTTCCTTAAGAAAGAAAAGTCCCGACACGACTTCATCATTTCCAATTTAGCGTCTTCATCTTTCTTTTTTCGTAAAGCAACTTTTGTATCTTCAACTTTCTTTGCCTTATGATAGTAATCTTCCACTAGACTTGAATACATCACTCCTTTGAAAAGTGTGAAACATGCTTCTTCCTCACTAGTCCTCACATTCATGATGCCTTCATCATCATCTACTAACATTTTTGCGGTTTTCATGAAGGGTCTTCCAAGGATGATCAGAGTATCCTCGTCTTCTTCCATATCCATGACCACGAAATCAACCGGAAACCAAAATTTAACCACTTTTAATAACACATCCTCCACAGCACCATGAGGACGGGTCCTTGACTTGTCCGCAAGTTGCAATGTCACGGTGGTTGATTTCACATCCATGTTCTTAAGTCTTTTGACCACAGACAAAGGAATTAAATTGATGCTAGCACCCATGTCGATCAAAGCTTTTCATTTAAACTCATTACCTATAGTAATAGGTAAAGCTACTCTTCCTGGATCTTTTTCCTTCCGCGGAAGTATACTTTGAACAACGACACTACAGTTAGCATTAAGATCAATGGTTTCCTTACCCGTGTACCTCTTTTTTTCGTAAATATGTCCTTCATGAATTTGGCATACTTAGGCATTTGTTCGAGAGCCTCGGAAAAAGGAACAGTTACTTGAAACCGACTGAATATATCCAAGAATCTCGCATAATGCCTATCATTTTCTTTTTTCATAGGAGCAAGAGGGTATGGTAACCTTCTTTGTAGAACTTCTCTTTCATACTCCTTTCTTTTTGTCTCTTTTTTCAACTTCTCCTCTACATCATTCTTTTCAACTTCTACCTCTCATCATTTTTTTCAACTTCCTCCACAATCTCATTCTCCTTTTCAACTACTCCGTCTTTCTTCACAATATTTTTTTCAATGCTTCTACCAATTTCTCTACCACTTCACGTAAATATGGCTTTGCAATGCTCTTTGGGATATGTTTGAGTGTTAGCCGAAAATGGCCCATTGGGTTGTTTGGCTAATTGCTTAGACAATTGCCCAATTTGAGTCTCAAGATTCCGAATAGAAGCATTGATGTTCTTTTGGGTAGCAATTGACATTTGCATAAATTGGGTGAAGGTGTCTTCCAACTTTGAATTTCTACTTGGAGCTTGTGGAGGTTGAGTGTAGTTTTGAAATTGTTATTGACGATTAGAAGTTCCGGGATCTTGAGGCCTCCATTGTTGTTGATAACCTTGATTACCTCTTGGTTGGTAGCCATAGTTGCCTTGTTGGTAAGGTGGTCGAGGTTGATATCCTTGGTTTTGATTTCCCGCATAATTCGCCTCTTCCACAACCAGAGGACAATACCCGGTAGGGTGATTTCCCTTACAAATCTCACAACTCGCCACTAGTTGGTTGGTAACTTCTTGCATTTCTTTGATTTGTTATGGAAGTTTTGACATTTGTCGCGTCAACAACTCCACTTATTATGAAGGTAATTTGTTTTGAGCAAGACTCACATCATTTATTCTCAACTCGATCATACCGGCTTCCTTTGCGTTGTACCATAATTATGATTCCCTGGATGATCATTGAGTGCCATTTTATCAATAATAGCAATTGCTTCTTCGACGCTCTTTGAAATTAACGAACCACCCGAAGTAGCATCCAACAAAGTCTTATGGACCGGTTGGAGACCATTTCGGAAGATGTGCACTTGAGTAAGTTCATCAAAACCGTGACCCTTTCATTTTTGTAACATGGATTTGAACCTCTCCCAAGCTTCAATGAGAGATTCATTTCCGCCTTGAGAGAAAACCGCAATTGCCGTCTTTGCTTCCATGAAACGATTATGTGGAAAAAATCGTTCAAGGAACTTTTCTTCTAACATATTCCAATCCGTCATAACCATAGTTAATTGATCAAGATACCATTCTTTTGCCTTTCCAATTAAGGAATGCGGAAATAGTCTCTTGAACAATGATTCTTCTTCAGCTTCCGGCGCTCCTGTTGCACCCGCAATTTCATAGAATTTTATGAGATGAGTGAAAGGATCCTCATGATCCATAACAGTGAAAGGATTTTGGTATAGAAGCGCAAGAATTCTGGTCTTCATCTCAGAATGCCTCCCATTGTGGGCGTTGTGCACAAACTGAGCATTATGCTTTAGACTGTTGGTACATGGAACTGAAGCAGGAGGTGGTGGTGGTTGCTCTGCCATGACTAGCGTAACAATTGGTGCGGATGAAGAAGATTCTCCTCGCTCTTGTCTTTCTCTAGCAAGTTGATGTCTCCGCCTTGTTCTGCTATTGAGTCTACGAACAGTTCTTTCAATCTCAGGATCAAAAAGAAGTTCTTCTACAGGTACACTCCCTTGCATAAACAGATTTTGCACACTAGCCAAACAAATTAAAAAGCACAAGAGAATTACAGAGGTAAGAGATTCAAAATACAAATATCTTAAAGGGAATCATAATTGTGGTACGCAGGGATTGTACGCAAGATATATAGATGCTCGTCGTTTAATAGTTTACCGTTTTAATTAAAGGGTTTTCAAAAGATTTATTGTTTTGTAACATAAGTTTGTTGCAAATAGTAAATTAGGTCAAAGATGTTTAGTTTTGAGAAAAGCATGTCAAGATTAGATTTCCTTAATCCTTTTTATACGTATCCGATTAATCAAGCATATGAACTTAGTTTCGATCAATACAATCGCGTATCCTCGCGAATCCGTTTATGTCTAAAGCGACTTCGTGGGTATTATTGTTTAAATCGTTAGATGATGTCTCAACCCAACAATCGAAACAATAAACATTAAGACCAATACAAAGCAAATATTAAATCCCAAGTTTATGTCTAGAGTTTAGTTGTTAATAGATGAAGACATTAGATCAAGATTTGGAAAATCTATGTCTAGAGTGATTCAAACCACAAATACAACATTAAAAACAAACAACTTCATCATATATTGATCATTAACCTTGTTCATATACAAAAGATCAAAAGAAATACATACAAGCAAGATTAACTACCTCTAATCTTGACACAAATGTGTTTAGCTACCCATCACCTTGGTAGCTTGCTCACAAGTTTCGGGAGGAGATGAAAAAGCATCCACGTCGAATAATCGAACTCGGATGCGAATCCAGTTTCTCTATGTAAAACATCACTCTTGGATGAAGAAAACTCAGAAAATTAGGTTGTGGAGTGTAAAAGTGGGTTATGATCCCCAAAATGATAAAAATGCTTAAATATAACATTCAGGATCTATCATGTTCACACTACGAACCGATTATTCGCCTAGCGATCATCAAATTAGGTACCTGATGTGCCTCTGCATAATTAAACCGCCTCTGAGATAACTCTGAAGTTCGCAGTGCGAATGATTATTCGCCTACAAGTTCGCACAGCGAACTTAGGACCCTTTAGCTACTGCCTCAAGTCTGGGATGCTTCGCTAGCTCTTCGCTGAAGCGTTGCCATAGCGAACCTTCGTTGGCTTGTTCGCCCAGCGAACTTATATGCCTTTTGCTACTCCCTCTAATCTGGGTGCCTTCGCTGGTTCTTCGCCAATTATTCGCACAATGAATATTCGCTAGCAAGTTCGCCTAGCAAACTTACTGAGATTCTTCTCTTCCTTTGGCAACTTTACTCACTTTCTTTGTGTTTCACTCTTTGATGACTTAATGCCTACTTTCTGCACAATAACACACAAATTAAAGGTACCAAAGGTATTTTCACACAATTGAAGAATGGCAAACTTCCAAGTAGAAATTCTAACAAATCAACACAAAAGAGTTGAAAAATGCCAATTATAAATGAGAAATTTAGAGCAAGATTGACATCTAACAGTAATATACATGTATTTTATTAGTTTTATACTATTTATTAACAATTTGTGTACAAACAATAATATTTTTTATTTGAACTCTTTTCAGTCATGGATCATCCAACATTTTCTTGTAATAGGCTTAATGTAGGCTATTGTTGACTATGATAAAGAGTTTCTTCATTAATCCACATAGGAATAATTCACTGACAAAGACTTCCATACATTCTATGAACCACATTCTAAAGAAAGATATATGTTTCATCCCATAAGACAATGTTGTCAATCGAGGAAAGCAATAAATTATGGAGTGTTTTCTTTGATTAACAATATAGGAATGTTATTTCAAAAATACAACAACAACATCAACACCATTATGTTGGGATGAATTGCAAGCGTAGAAAAAGTATTTTGTTTAAGATAGAAGAACATTGAAGATATTTTGTGTCTTACAATTCCTCCCAAAATATGATGCGTACAAGTCTAGAGCGATTACATATAAGTTAGGTTTAAGATAAAATCTGATTAACGAGTGTTTTTATAAAAAAGTCGAATTATCTAATTCCTCGGTTATTAAATATAATTGAAGGTATAGATCATTAATTTAAAAATAAAAAATAAAATAAAAAGAAAGACACCACTTTTAAAGAAATAAAAACATAAACTGTTATTGTTGAGATTCGAAGCATGTCTTGAATTATTTTTTCGCTCGGTTATATTTAGAAAATGAAGAAATATGTGGTATTTATTTAAAAATAATAATAAAACATGGCGCTCCTTGACATTTTACATTGATTTTTATTGGGTGGGGTAGAAGTTTTGCCATGAAATGTATTATTCGTAGTAGTGTCTTATTATGGGAGATGATGATCTTTTCTAAAAATTGAAAAGTGAGTCTCATAATATTTCTCCTGCCATGGAAAATGACGAGTTATTATACTAGCGAAAAAACACATGGGCGTTGATGTAAAATGTGTTGTGGAATTACGTTGGTAGTTGAAGAGCTTTCAGCCAATAAAAAAATTGCACCACATGTTTTCAATCTGGTTTTCAATATGTAAAAATTCTTGGAATGATTTATCTTAAGTGAAGTATATTATTCGTTCGGGAGAGTATACTAGTTTTTGAATTATGATTGTCGGTGAAGATAATATAAAATTTTTGAAGTAGTGTAACTTCAACGTAACTATATTCTTAAGGGTGAAGTATGATAATTTTTTTGAGCTATAATTGTCAGAAAAAACAATGGAAGTCGGTGTATTATTTGCAATCAAAATGGAGATTATTGGTATTGATTGAAAATATTCATATTTAAAAAGTTTTATATTGTTTAATTTTGTAAAGGAAAATAGAGTTAAGGCTATAATAAATTTAAGTTTTTTATTATAAAACAGATAAATCAAAATCACTTTACCCAAATATTTGATTTTTTTCTCTTATACTTCTTTATTAGAGTGTTGTGAAGTATTATTAAATATTTATTTTCTAAAGTGTATGTATATAGAAGCATTGAAGTTATTGAGAAGTCTATATATTAAATAATTTTTACATAATGTTCTTTTTTTACTATTATTTGACAACGATTGTGGTTAATTTTTCAGTTTAATTTTTTGTGTTGTTATGTATTCCTCTTTTTTTTCTTTTTTTTCGAATATGTAACATTATTCAAATGTTAAATGCATCTATAGTTTGATCTGTATATACATTTAGTTACTTACTTTATAAGAGAATAGGTAGAAGTATATAAAAACAGAATTCTTCGTTGTCAGTCACATTTATTTTATTGATATATTAGTATTTTGATCGGCATATACTTTATCATATCATAACTCTGACCGATTCTTGGACAAAAATAAAACGGGTCCTCCTCCTTTTCCTCCAAGACTTTACTTTTTTGAAACAATATAAAGTCTGCTATAACAATGTAAAAATAAAATTCAGAAATTTATATGATTATATTTATTAGAGTATTAATATATTAAAATAAATTACTACAGTTTGTTAGGGGAAAAAGAAGTCCAGTTAGTAGTTCTGTAAGTTCCACCGCATCCATCCAAACACTGAAAAAGAAACAAACTGTGCAGTCCTATTGGCTTCTTTAATCATTAACCGTTTCTGACTCCATCCTTAGAATCATTGCTTTCATACTTCACGCTTAAAACAACAACATGAACTCAACAAACAAACCAATACAAACACAAAACAACTCAATAATGAAGAAAGAGAATAATAACCCATTTATTTCTATATTTTTTTATTTATCAAAAATAAAACTAGCAGTAAAGAGTAACAGAAGCAAAGAGTTAAATAGAATTGCAGAACTTTAGTACTTTAATTTGTAGGACCACAGAGAAAACCAAATCTCAAATTCCCATTGCAAAAGTATGAAGAATTCTAGTACTATCAATCAAGTAAGAACCATGTTGGCTAGTACATACAATGAAGAAACTTCAACTGTTTTTACTACCAATTCATCATGTAACTGAATTACACATAGCAGAGCAGTTGGTGAAAATCATAACTAATACTCATCTACCATTATAGAATCAAAAAGCATTTGATCTTAAAATTAAAACCATTTTACCCAATTCCAACAAATTACGAACTACTAATAATTAACCAATAATAAATAGCCACACAATTAGGCTTCTGAAACAACGCTAAGATCGTCTTCTTCTTCGAGCGGAGCTGGCAAATTGAGATCTATGAAACTCTCTTTGAATCTAGCTGGAAGATTAACATTAGCTGCGGAATTAGATGATGAAGGAATCAAATGAGATCTCTTGTGACCACCGAGTGCTTGACCGGAACCAAAGACCTTAAAACAAAACGGACATTCAAAAATCTTGTTATAGTTACTGTTATCATTTGTTGCTCCGTCGCGACAACAAACACTTCTATGACTTCCCAATGCTCTTGAAGACCGAAACATTTTCCTACAATTTTCACATAAATGCTTTCCACGAACTCGTTTCAGCAAACTTGCTTTCGGTATTTTCTCCACGGATCCCTCTTCTTCTTGTTCCATCACATTGTTGACGTTGTTCTTCCTGCTCCATTTGTCTCTTGACAGCATCATGAGACACATAGCAACGTCTTCTTCAGGAGAAGTATCAGAAACTGAACTCACAGGTTCAACAGGTTCAACAGGTTCAACAGGTTCAGTATCTTTGAATGTTGACAGAGTTGTTCTCACAGTGAAACTCATCTTCGGTTTCTTCAATTCAAAATTCTCGTTGTTGTTGTTGCTGCTGTTGCTGCTGTGTTTTCTGATTCGTTTGGATCGTTGTTGACGAATCGGATTGTTCTTTGACTCAGTCTCACTTTCTCTATCTTGAACCATACCAGACTCAGTTTGATGAGGCTTGAAAGAAAATCCAGGATCTGCAGTTTTCAGACTCTTCTTTGGATTCTCTCTCAAACCATAACTAACCAAAGTCTTTTCTTCTTCTTGTTCTTGTTCTCGTTCTTGTTCCGATTCCGATGAAGAGCTCGAGAACAAAACAGTTTGTTGTTTCTGAGACTTAGCTATGGCAAGATGAGCCTTCATGTGTCCACCAAGTGCTCTTCCATTGCTAAACGTCCTTGAACATAGCTTGCATTTGTGTCTTTCCATTATCACCAACTTCAACAATTTTAGTCTCTCTTACTTCTTTGCTTCTTATTCTCTCTTTTTCTCTCTCAACAAACAAACATACTAGTAGTAAGTTTTAAGGGCAAAAAATGAGAACTTAAAAGGAGTAGGTAACAAGCATTCTTCCACCAAAAGACACACACCACCCCATAAATTATCTTTTTATTATAATATTATTATTATCTACGACAAATAAAAAAATACAAAAAATAGATTCTCAACCGTCAAATAGTAATTACAAAAGGATCTCATCCATTAAAATTTTTAATATCTTTTAATTTGTAAGAAATAATATTCTTTTTATTTATGTATAAATTTAAAATCTAAACCGTCTGATTTCAATCGAACGGTGAAAAATTGAGTTGCCTAAGAAACACATATTGTAACAGTGACATTAATTATAGAGCGGCAAAAATTTAGAAAGTGTGATCTTGAACAGAAAAAGAGCTATAAGTAACATGCAAACCTTGCTGCTCAAATGGAATAACCTTTTTCTATTTATTGCTTTCTGGCTTCTCTTAACTGGCATTGCAAAATTTAAATTTATAAACAATTTTTCATTTATTTAATTCGGTGTAAAATTTATTTTTTTGCGGATTTGTATTTGTATACATCTAAATTACCCTATTGGGCAAAGTTCACATATACGCGTTTGCTTGAAAGATAAAATAACTACTTAAAAAACTGAATATGGGGCCATGGAATATATTCATTGAAATTGGAATACAAGAGTGATAATAGATGATTATTTTGTTGTGATGTGCAACTCGCAAATTGTGAATGATTGTTGGTTTTATTAGATATTGATTTCAAATTGTAAAGAAAATGGTGAGAATTATTATTCATTATAGAAATTTGAGATAACTTGGGGATTAGAAATATTCTCACAGCAAGAGAGAAAATTGTTGATAATTACAAGAAGACTTTTTGTTGTTGAAATAATTAGAATAAGACTTTATTAGTAATTGGTTAGTAAAAAATGAAGGGGACAAAAGTTATGATTTATATGGATGTAAAAATAAAGAGTACCAAAATCAAAGTTGAAACAGAGGTTACTATATATGGTAGAAAATTTGTAGAATGTCGTATACTATGGTTGGAACAAATGTGACAAACCTATAGGTGGTTGTAAAATTTGAGAGTGGAGAATTCATCAAAAGGAAAAAAATTTAGATAGTGGTGAGTAATCAAATACTTGTTAGGTGCAAATGAAGACTAATGTAAGTTATTAGTCAAACAATTAAAAGACATTTAAACTCTAAAGAGTGTTTTGCTAGCATTCATCATAAAAAGTTTAAACTCTATAAGTTATTAGTCAAACAATTAAAAGAGATTGTCATTATCAACCTCATTGAAGATTTACAATGAAATTTAATTATAACATGTAAATTTAATACTTTTAAAACAACATTCAAAATTATAGTTGTGTGAGCGTTAAACAACTAACAACTAAGTTTTAATCTATTAAGTGGGGTCGATTATATGGATGAACTTTCTCTATAATGTTCTATTTATCACTATACTTTTATTCAAATTGTTAATATCAAGATCTTTTTCAATAACTTATTTTATAGTTTTTCCAGATATTTTTTTTACTTCTAATTGTTTGACTTCTCTTTATCTGATCTAGTCTCCTTACAACATAATTTATAACTCTTCTCTCAACATGCCTTAACCACCTAAGTCTATTTTTCACTATCTTTTCTACTATTATTGCTACACCAACACTCTAATATTGTCATTTATAATCTTATCATGTCTAGTCTTACCACATATCCAATACAAAATCTTCATATCTGCTACACTTAAATTATCCTCGTGTTGATTCTTAACCATCCAACATTTTGTCCCGTAGAATATCGCAGGTATTACCAGAGTTTGATAAAATTTTCCCTTTAGCATAAGTGATACATTTGTGTCACATAAAACTCATGAAAACCTCATTCATTTTAGCCACCCAGTTTTAATTTGATGATTTACACCCCTTCTATTTCTCCATCGTTTTGTATTATAGATCCAATATATTTAAATTGTGTGACTTGTGGGGTGATATGTTCTCAAACTTTCACATCTAGGTTAGAAACACTTTTCGTTTTGTTGAACATACATTCCATGTACTCCAACTTACTTTTGCTTAGACGAAAGCAATACGTTTCTAAAACTTGCCTCCAAGTCTCAACTTCTCATTTAAATTCTCCTTCGACTCTCCAAGTAGAACTATATCATATGCAAAAAGTATACATCTTTGTGCTAGCTCTTGAAAGTGTTCTGTGAGTACATTCAAAATTAAAGTAAAAGGCAGGGGTTAAGGTTGACCTTTGATGCAAACCAAATTTAATGGGGAAATCGTTTTTCTCTTTACCCTATGTTCGCACACTAGTCAATACTCATTCATAAATAGCTTGGATATCTCGAATGTATGCAACCCTAACCATTTCTTTTCTTCCACAAAAATTCTATAGACACTCTATCATCACTACTATGGAATACACCTTCAGTAACACTAATTTTACTACGGTTAGGCTTCCACCGTGATGATATGTCTTAATTTACGCGCGATAATTTTCTTTTATTTACTTATGAAAATTTTAATATGATATAATCACGGATGAAACATAAGACCGTGGTTTTATAATCACCCTCTCATGAGTTCGAATCTCAGCACCCTCAAATGTTTTATTTCTTTAACATTTAGTCGCGCCTTTGTGTTTTTAACATTTCTTTAACATTTGATACCACCACGGTTGAATAAATGAACCATTATGACTTGTTTTAAATATTTTAAATTGTAATATACTGATGTGTCAAATGTTTTATTTCTTTAACATTTAGTCGCTCCTTTTTATTTTTATTTATCTTTAATTTAAAAAAATTGAGATACCATCACGGTTTCTGTGGAAAACTGTTGTGACATATTATTCATTTTGTTTTAAATATTTTAAATTATGATACACTGTCGCTTCTTTATGAAATTTAATTTAGTAAGTAACATATCACCACGGTTCGCGTTTTTGACCATGGTGGTATCATTCATTCATTTTTATTAAGCTAACTAGCTTGTTTATTCAGTAGCCATTATTTACTGAGAAACGATACACCATTTCAACCCTAACGTTCGATGCTGAGAAACGATACACCATTTCAACCCTAACATTCATTGTTCATCATCATCGTTCGTCGTCGTTCATCATCATCAGTTAATCGTTCATCATCATCATTTGTTATAGTTTTGCATTCGTTGTTCATTTTCAACTCGTAGTCATCGTCATCGGTTCGTTTTCAACCATAACACACCAACGCCAACACTAACATCATCGTCATCGTCAAGGAGGAGTACAATAACAACACTATCTGTATCAACCCAAATATTCACATTTACTTAGTCATCACATTTACGGTACGTAAAACTTTTTTCCCATGCACTATAGTAAACTTCAGCTTCCATTGTTGTTGTTGTTATTGTTTTTCTGGTTCTTGTTGAATATGTGTCATAAAACTTAATTAATATGTTTTTGTTGCTAAATGTGTATGTGATAATAGATGAAAGAGTTTGTTGTTGTTGTTGATGTGTATGTGATAATCTTTGAAAGTGTTTATTGTTATTGTTGTTGTTGAATGTGTATATGATAATAGATGAAAGAGTTTATTGTTGTTGTTGTTGTTGTTGAATGTGTATGTGATAGTAGATGAAAGAGTTTGTTGTTGTTGTTGTTGTTGAATGTGTATGTGATAATCTTTGAAAGAGTTTATTGTTGTTGTTGTTGTTGTTGAATGTGTATATGATAAAAGATGAAAGAGTTTGTTGTTGTTGTGGTTGAATGTGTATATGATAATAGATGAAAGAGTATGTTGTTGTTGAGGTTGTTGTTGTTTTTGAAAATAGATGTCGACTTCGTGGTATTCTTCATCTAGTGGCGAGGAAACAATGAGAAGTGATACACAAATCAAAAAGAAAAGATCACAAAGAGGTGCCACTATGCTTACCAAAGTAACACAAGTCCACAAATCTGGTATCAAATTGCCTATCGCGTTTGATTCGTATAATAAAGTAGTTGATGGTGAATACTCTTCTCTTTTTAAGAGTTATGTTGCGTTTCTTAGACGTAGTAAAGTTAGTATATTGGTAGATGATTGGAAACAAGCGCCACCTGAGGTCAAAGATAGCATATGGACAGATGTTAAGGTATTAGTTTTAATTTTCATCATTTCGATATGAGTTTCTATAATTTATAATACATTCTTATTGATTTAAATGTAGTTGACATTTGAGTTTACGGATGGTGATAAACACTTAAAAAAAGTGGTTAACTGATGCTGGTACATGTTGGAGGGGCTTTAAGTCACGACTCAAGCGTGACTACATTAGGAATCCTAAGATTAGTTTTGAGCATCCATGGGAGAGGTATAGTTTTCTTTCGAAGAAGGTTTGGAAAAAGTTTGCAAAGGGTCGTCGTTCTGAGAAATTCCTGGTTAGTAATAGTCTTATTTATCTTGATAATTTGATGGTAATGATTTATAGATACTAATCATATTTTCATTATTTTTATAACAGACTAAAAGTCAAGCAGGAATTCAAAATAAAGCGAAAAACATTTACCCCCATAGATTATCCCGTGGGGGTTACAGAAAACTGGAGAAAAAAATGATGGAGGAAAAAAACAACAAATGGGAGATGAGGACTCCATTAGTCATGATCGCAACCCATCTCCACCGTCAAGGCATGAGAAGTGGAAGAGGGCTCGACTAAGAGCAAATGAAGAGTACACCTCAGATGCTTTAAGAGCATTTGCTGAGAAAATTGTAAGTATGATTTGTTGTTCGTATGTTATGTGTTATTTAAATGTTGTGGTAATTACAGTATTAATATTATCATGCATATTGTGTAGGATGTGTTGGTTGATGAGGCTCGTGGAGGCTCATTTGTTCCACAACCACGACATAATATACTATTTGAGGCTATTGGAACATATGATCGTGGTGGGCGCATTCGTGGTGTTGGAGAAGGGATCGACATTATATTATTCTTTGGTCCAACAAAAAATAGCGCCGACAATGCCGAATTACAAGAGCATATAGAAAAGCTTTCTCTTGTTGAGAAGGAGTTAGAAGAGCAGAGGAAGATGTTAGAAGCCGAGTGGGAAAGTCGGAAGAAACACATAGAAAAGTTAGAAGAGTTATGCGCGGTAAGTGTTTTATCTAACTTGCTAGTGTTTTATATGAAATGTGTGATATATTGTGTTTAATCTGAAAAGTTAGAAAAGATAGAAATGTGTTTATTATGTATTGATATATTGTCGCAGAGAATAAGTGGATCCTTACCACAACGCATAGATGAAAATGATAATAATAATAATAATGTTGATGATCAAGTTCTCCAAACATATGGTGTACATCATGCTAGAACCAAGGAAGAAATTGTTCAGCCGCCCCCACTAAAGAGGTTAATGAGTTATTGGATCCTTCCGCAAATGAAATCGCCATGTTATACGTTTTGGTTGTGGAAATTGATGAACCGTATTCTCTTTCTCTAGAGCATTGTCAATCGGTAGAGCTCTTTTATGTTTATCCTAGTGACATTCAAGATTTTTCTATGGTGGTAATTGGATGGACACAGGGATATTGCAACTTTGGTGCACGTAATTATATACTTGAACATGCATGTCATTATAATACATTATCAATTTTTGTATTTCCTTTACTTATTTTTTGAATTTTGTTTAACCATTTAGGTGCATTCATCGTATATGTATAGAGTTAAATAAATCCAATATTTATGGCATTTTGGATTCATTTAGTATTCGATGGACAAATAATAATCCAAAAGATATTGAGACCTACATTTTGGGATGGTTGGGGAAAAGAATGTTACTTCGCACCATTTCTCAATGCGTAAGTATTTTTGAAATTGTGGTTTATCTTTTATAGTCAGTTTTGTTTTATAAAATACTAATTATATATATGCTTGTGTTTATTTAATGATCATTGACAATTGATCATCATATCGCTTAAGACGAATACGATAATGACATTGTGTTCATTACATCAACCACTTGAACTTAAAGATGAAGCAAATTATTAATAGGTAAGTTTATGTTTATATGAAATTTTCAGTTATACATATTTTCTTTGACTTTGTAATTGCTTTAACCCGTAAAATATTTTCAATGTACAATGTTGTGCAGCGATACAATATTTTGAACAATATTAGGAAAAAGCTAACATTTATCTTGCCTAATGCAAGTAGCTATATTACTTGTGACATTCATTTATATATATTGTTACATGCATGTGCGTCTATAACATTCATGAATTTAATGTTTATTTTTGTAGACGAGTGTAGCACCCCAAAATTTGCCCAAACTTTTTTCCTAAACAATAAGTGGCTTATGCTTCACACTTCATTTGCATTTTTCATTAGGTCATAAGCATAATCATATCATTGCATTGGTTTTATGAGTCATGGGATCGAAGAGTTTTCATGCTATTGGTATTTTCCTATTCAGAGGTTCATCGGGATCCAAGGGACTATTATCAATGGAAGATCAGGAGATCAGGTTTGAGGAAATCAATGTTTATCAAGGCAAAGCATTTGTGAGTGATTTGAGGAGCACTGGGTCATGGTTGATTGAGCTTACTGATTGAATTGTTGGAATTCATTGAAGATATGAGTTTGGTGTAGAATCGGGCATGTCAAGATTAGTTGTGTGGGCTACTTGGAATTCAAATTTCTACAATAAACCCATTAGTCATTTTCATTTTTTCTTTATCCATTTTTATCTTATCATTATCCATTTTATTAATCCAATTAAATCCATTTTTCCTTAAATCCTTTTCCTAAATCCAAACCATTTCTAAAACTACCCTAAACCATTTTTATTTTAATTTTCATTCCACATTTTAAATTCATTTAGATCCATTTTTATCCACTTAATTTTCCATTTACAATGCTATTCTAAACCTTTTACTTTCTAAATCCAAATCGATTAACCAATAGCCATTTTACAAATTCACATGCCAAAACCATTATCCAAACTAATATCCATTCAAACATTATCCAAATGCAAACCAAAATCCAGTTCTTTGTCCATATTTAAAACCATTTTTCACTCTTGGATCATGCTGACATGTCTAAAGTTGCTACTGGGATTGTCAAGGCTCTTGAGTTGGTAACCAAAGAGCATGTTCAAGGCGTAGTGCTTATTAATGAGAAGCCCATAGAGAGTTTTTAAGAAGAAAATAAATTCACAGTAAACTCTAGTTACAGAAAACCAACAGCTTCTAACCATTTTTTACAGGAGATTCTTCTAACACAAGAACAATTCAATCTCTCTAACCGTTTTTAACTACCTCTAACCAACTAACTGAATCTCTAACAAAGAAAAAACTTCTTCAACCTTCATCTTCAAGCATCGCCATCTTCAATCCTCCAATAAAAAAACCTGCAAATTCACCAAGAACCACCTTGCATCAATCTCTTCAACCTCCACGTAATTATACCAATCCTCATCTGCATCGATTACGGAAGCTCCATTTTCAATCTTCATCCACTGAAAAAAACTTGGATCCTTCCCGCGGAATTCCGTCGCAAACCTTCATTCGATCTTCTATTCATCCAACCTGCATCGACCTTCATCGGCACTCAACCTTTCTTCTTTCTATTCTTCAATTTCTGTAAACGCAAACCAAGATTCAACAACAATGGCATTCACTGAAAATCAACAACATCGACACGTACAAAGCGAAATCGGAAGAAGCACGTAGCAGAACCGGAAATTGAAAAAGATGAAGTAGAAGTTCAAGCGAAATTAAAGCGTAGAAGAAGCTCGCGCAAGATTCAAGGCATAGCGGACATTACCTCTGGTTTTCTTATCAATCTCCTCTGATCTGAAGAAGCACCGGACTGTCTCCGGTCGATAAGCTCGTCGAACCTCCTTGTTGTTTCTTTTTCTGCGAACCGGTAGTTGATAGCATAGCTTGCGTTGTGTTGTTTGATTTCACTCCGCCATCGCCGACAACGAGCCATGGCGTGGCGGAGTCCTTCATTCGCGTTTCAGAGAGAGCGGTGTGATGGATAAAGGTTAATAGCCGTGTGAGATGGTGGTCGGAGCAAGGAGATCCGGCGTGGTTTTGATTTTTGGCTACAGTTTATTGTGAGCGGAGAATCGATACGAAGAAGGTGGCGGATACGAGCGAATGGAGAATGCGATGGCGATGTTGTTATCGGCGCAAGGAGGTTGATGTGGTTGGAGAGTGAGACGGAGGGTTCTAGGTGGTGGCGTATTGTTGCGAGATGCCAACGTCGTTGAGAGAGGAGATGAACTAAGGAGAAGCGATTATGTGAGACAGAGATTAGAAAAAAAAGGTAATGTGGTAATGTTTAACGACGAGTTGAATGAAAAAGAGAGGTTTCCGGCGAAGGAGAAGGTGATTATGGTTGTGAATAAGAGAAGGGGATAAGGTACGACGCATTGAGGATGAAGGGAGAAGAGGTTGAGAATGGCTGAGGAAGTGTTAGGTTTTTTTTTTAAGGGAACCTTATTTCCCATGGTTCGGGCCTTAGGCCTTATCTGCATTCCACAAGGGTCCTCTTATTCGCACCCATTTTTCACTTTTCTACCCCCATCTGCAAAGCTCGCCACTCCATGGATTCTTGACCACACCCCTACTTTCACTGACTGCACCCGTCCTGTTAAGTGTTTCTCTATCCAGTCTTCTTTAATTTTTTACTATAATTTGGTTTGTTAATCTCAATTAGATGATAGGAATTAATTGACTTTTAATTGTTGGTTAACTTTTGATTTTTATTTTGGTTAATTTTGAGTTAATTTTAGTGTTGGATGATTAGATTAGATTAAATCTTGGTAATGATCTTGATTAATTGATTTCTTTTTGGCTTAATGGCTTTGTTAATCGAGTCGTTGATTAATTGCTTTTAGATTAGATAATCTTAGTTTGATTTTAGAATTGGAATTAGAGATGTTAGGAAATTAACAATTAACTTTGGTGGTTAAAATTTTGATAATTAGATTTAGATGTGGATAGTGGTCTTTGATTAATTGATTTTGGGCTAATCGTTCATTAATTGATTTTGGTTTAATCATTTCCTTGATTGATTTTTTTTTTGTTTAATTGCTCCGCAACCGTTTTATCTTAATTGCTCATTAATTGTTTTTAGCCTAATTGTTCATTAATTGATTTTTTTTGCTTAAGTGCACTATTTGTTTAGTTTAATGGTTCACTAATCGTTTTTAGCTTAGTTGCTTGATAATCATTTTTGCTTAATAGCACTAATTGTTTTTGGCTTAATCGGCCACTAATTGTCTATTAATTGTTCATTAGAATTAACTTTGAACTAAGTGGTTATTGACTTAGTTGAATTGACTTTTGTTTTAACATTGACTAAACATAAGTTTTAGTGTTAATATCTTTTTAATAGTTTCATTTGTTAACTTTGCTAATACTAGTTACATGTTAGTTTTTGACTAAATGTTGTTTACAATTTAGTATTGATTTCAATTACTTCTTATTGATCTTTCCATTTGAATTTTGACTAACCTTTGAGTTTGTTTTGTAGTGTTGTACACTTGATTAGTAAAATGTAGAAGGTGCTGCCACATACACAGCTCCTGTGAACAAAGTGTGCTGTAGAATGTCGTCGTTCTGCCTGAATGCATACACACCTGTCTTGTTCTGGAAATAGTAGCTGTTATAGGCTGTTTTTGCTTCTTGCTGGTTTTTACAGCTATGCAGATGTTGGAGCGCTGTTGTTGCTACTGTTTAAGGCTTATGGCCTTGTTTTATTGTTTTTAAGAGCATTTGGTTCCATGCCTTTCACGGATCCATTCCACTTTCTAACACTTTTGTTTATTTATGCTAGGTTGCTAGAAGTTTGTCGGTCTGTTAATACTTTGCTTACGTTGCTACGGGTTGATATCCGTTCGGTATTACTTCTCTTCTCTTTTACTAATTCCGCATTTTTCCTTTTTTATGCCATGAGAAGTAGGATTGGGAGTCCGTGCCACTTGGCCGACAATGCTGGAAGTCCTCAAAGGAGGCTCTGTTTGTGATCGTTTAATATTGTGCCAAAGACCTCTAAAGAGGCATCCCATTCCCCTATTCCCTTGTAAGACCTCCAAGAAGGCAATTGATGGAAGGTAGGGTTCGCAATCGACCCCCGTTATTCTAGTTGAGTCGTTCTTAGCTCTCATTACATGATTGAAGCTTTGAACGTCACCCGCTCCTGTCATCGAGTCGGTCAAGTGGAAGATAGGGTTCGTAACCAACCCCCACACCTTGTCTATAGCTTGCATTGACCAATGTTGATGCTTATGTGATCTAATTCACATATTCCCTTTCTTACTCTGCTCTTCATGGTTCTCGATACCATTGGGTGAGCACCCCTACTTCCCACACTTAGCTTGTTTGCCTCGATTGATATGACCCCTTGGCTAAAGCTCCCTCTTTCTTATTGTAATTGTGTGATATTATTGTTAACTGACACTGTTTACCCCTTTCGTTGCTTTTAGTTCATTTTATGATTGATTCATCCTGTGTTTACTTGTCTGATGACATGATCCCGTAGGATTCCTAGCTCCACTTAATTTTTGATTAAGTCGGAGGTAGGAGAGACATTAGGATAACAATCCATACATGACAACATTAGGTAGACTTCCCTCTTGGTCCTGACCTTAGGGCCACTTTTGCATGATAACATTTGGAACAAATTAGTTTCCCTTTAGTGTTTTCTTTTCAACTTGAGTCTTCTCTTCTCATCTCATAATCTTTATAAAACACTTAATATAGGATCAACATGTATTGCGCACGAGCCTTATATGTGGGAAATGAGATAGTGGGGGATCTTCCTTCACTTTCTTAGAGTGTTTAGCATGCGTCCCGTCTTGGGTCGATACGCGAGACATTCGATCCTATGTTGTAGACTTGGGTGCAATGCACGTTACAAACAACTTCAAAAACACTTCTTGTCTAAAAAACACAAAACAAATTCAAACCTTTTTCATCCTTCGGGATTGTTAAATTTCAAACCTCATTTTCAGAAAAGGGCACGTTACTTCCGTCTCGTCGCAAACAGGCATCGACCCTAACTGCCGGACGCGAACTTAATGTCGCTCATAAAAAACACAGACTTGGTTAAGTCGAACTACGACTGCTCTGATTTCTTCCTTCTGGTTAGATTGAGGATACGTAGGCACGTGACGACGATGTCTTGGCGAGCAACCTCCCCCATAGTTCGTGTCCGGACTACGTTGACTCTGATTTTCCTGTTCCCGAGGGAATACGTAGGCCTAGGACTCCGAGGACGTCCTATCGAGTCACTTCTTTTTCTTTTCTTCCTCGTTCCTTCGTTCTCTTCTGTTCTCGTTCCTTCTCCTTTCCAGTAGCAGTGGAGCTCCAGATGACGACACCCTTTGATTGAGACAGCAAGCGTGGATCCCATCAGGTACGATGGACGTGTTGGGTGCTAACACCTTTACTTCACGTAACCGACTCCCGAACCCATTTCTCTTGGTCGTGAGACCATGCTCTTTCCTTCTCTCAGGTTTATGCAGTGTTTCCTTTCCCTCTCTTGGGATAAATACACATTGCTGGCGACTCTGTTTCCGTGCCACTTTCGTGTTTGTACTTGGATGAAAATCCCGGGAGCGACAATGAGGAAACAACCAAAGGGATTCGAGTGTGATTATTATATAATGAAACACATGTTAAACATTGTCTTCACCGATATTGTTGATAAATGGGACCTGGTATATATTATATATGTAATGAATTGTTTACAATGCGCTTATGGGTCCTCAATAATGAGCTTAATCTAGTATATTTTATGCAGACTTGTAAGGACGAAACACCATTCCCATGCGAAGACTTTGTAGAGGTTCGTAAACGTTGGGCGTATATGTTCAATGTGCTTAAGGAATCTCAAACATGAGATTCATTTGTTATATATATATATATATATATATATATATATATATATATATATATATATATATATATATATATATGTTTGATGTACATTTGAGTTTGAGTGTTGTAAATAACATTTTTGATTTGATGAAATAAATAAGTATTTGAGTTTGAGTGTTGGTAATATACATCTTCAATTGTTGTTTCTGTTATGTTACAGTTTGATATACATTTGAGTTTGAATGTTGTAAATAACATTTTTGATTTGGTGAAATAAATAAGTATTTGAGATTGAGTGTTTTAATATGCATCTTAAATTATTGTTTCTGTTTTGTTACAGTTTAAACAATACAGGTTATAAAATGCAAAATTTTCAAAGTGCAGAAATTTATTTTTTAAAAAAGCATATAACTTAACGAAATTTTTTTAATTATTACCGTGGTTGTATAGTGGAGAATATATAATATAACCACTGTTGTTATAGAAGACGGTGGTTATATACTTAAAATGCAATGGGATTTGAACCTGAGATCTTTTATATATGACAACAGTTTGGTTATTAACCGTGATAATATATCACGCACGTTCAGATTTTCCACAACGGTCATAAGACCGTGATTGTAAGTAGCGCATATACAATCACACCATACGTAACAATGATAGGTCACGCGTGATGTTATCCCTTTTCCAACCGTTGTTGTATATGTTTTCCGTAGTAGTGCATACATCTTCTTTAAGTCAATAGAAATAAAATGCAAGTCTTGTTGGTCCATCTGATGCTATACTATCACACGTCGTACTAGATATATCACTTATTTGGTCGACCTCCTAGACATAAAACTAAATTGATTATCAGTCACTTGAATCTCTTTTCTTAGTCCCTGTTCAATCACTCTTTTCGATAGCTTCATGGTATGACCCATAAGTTTAATTCCATTATAATTTGCATACTTTTGTATATCTCTATTGTTCTTATAGATTGGAACTAAAGTGCTTCTTCTCCATTCATATGGATAACACAAATATGAAATTCTTAGAAATTTTATTTGAGCATTAATTTTGAATAATAGAATTCAACAATTTTTTTACGTGATTGACACAATGTATACACTATTAGTGTGTTAAATGTAAGTTGAAAATCATGTTGGGAAATTTGAAGAAGGCAAAAGTAACAACAAGATCAATACTCCATAATCACAAGAGGAAGACTTTGCACCTCAACTTAAAAACTTTAAGGCATTAGAAATGTGAGTCATATCTTTTATAAATTCAACAGTTTCCCTATCATTGTCGTTGTTGAACTTAATCACTCATATTTGAACTCAACAATTATGAGTCTTCCACATCATATAACTATATCCAAAATGGGTCCCATATCTCATTTTTATTTTCTAAGTCAAACTAGACTCTGATATCACTTGTTGGAGAGTCCGAAGAAGCCAAAAACAACAACACACAAATGTTCCAACACAATTAGAGAGGCTGATGTCACATCTTCATTTTAGCGGTCAAAGATTTTATGTTTGACCTTATAAGTTGTATCTTAGTAATTATTTTAATAAAAATATTTTATTAATAATGTTTGCTTCAAAGTAATAAAGTATATATAATAGATAATTTGTTTAATGAAATATTAAGTATGACTTAAATGTGAGACATTTTTAAATATAAGGATGCCATTATTGAAATATCTGTAATTAAGCTTTACTACAAAATAAGACAACAATAATGAGCATAAACTATTATGTGAGTAACTTTATAACCATATCTCACGGGTCTTGGCTATTATATATCAAATATCTACATATGTATAAATATTAAGAGTAATATTTATATTAGATCGATCCATCATTAGAATACTACATAGTGTATTGTGTAAGTGTCATAAGTTATTCTTATGGTGATATTAGCGTATGACACTCTTTGATGTGAAAGAACTATGGCCTCTACATGAGGAGTTGGTTACTTTAGTACTGTTAAACATTATTTGTAACAAGATAATTATAAAGTCGGATAACTAGGTACTCCACGAGTCATGTAGAAATGCATTAGTGTCCTAGATGAATTTTTCCCACTACATATGAAGAAGTAATATCTATGATCCCCTTATCGAGTATGGCTATAAAATTCATGGTCGTGCTAAAATAAGTCAAAATGTACTATTCAACTTCTTTGTTGTTACTAAATATACTCAAGTGTCAAAGAATATGATATTGAGCAGTCCAAGAGTTACATGAACCATATCTTGTGTTCAATACAATTATAAGAATAAAATGATAATTATACATATGATCATTATCACTGAAAGGTTATGTCAGCTCACATGACATTCTCGTCACTTTTGTAACACCCCACTTTTCCCATTTTAAAAATAAGCAAAATAATCCAGAAAATAATCAGAGTTTTTGCACCAAAATAAAGTAGGATGCCACATTAGCAAACAACATCAAAACTCCTTTATTAATTGAAATAAATCAGCGGAAAATTTATTCATTAATTCAATTTACGGCCATCTGCCAACAACACCTAAAATCCCACATAAAATCGTGGTCCACCATAATACATAAAAAATATGATACGTAACAAATGAAATAATAACAAATAACAAATGGTTTAAAAAAATCCCCAAATAGTTCCCGTGTTACGTATCAGAGCACTCCTATAGACTCGATTAGCAACACCAATGTCCAAGCTACCTAGGTACCTGAATTATCTGTACTTCCGAAGAAGCACAGACGCAACAACAACAAAGGGGTGAGAAATCACGTTCAAATATTATAGGTGAATAAATACATGATAAACAGGTAGTCATCGCACACAAGCATTCATCAATCACCAAACACGGCCTACTGCCCAATACCATCATCAACATCAAATAATAATGTAATGCGACACAACACCATGCATGCGGTACCGACTCATTGGTTCATTCAATCGAACCCGGGTAGATCACATACACCTCTACTTGGCAATGATCTATCCCCACCATTCTCCATATAGGAGTACGGATGAATAGCATACACCCCTCCTGGGCAACGATCCACCCCACCACTCACCATGAAATGCATGACACAGAATGCATTTAAAACACATGTATTATAATATAGATACATGCTCACGATCCTACTGATCACATTATCAACATACTATCAATAATCAACCCATAAGATTATTTCACACTACATCACACACATATATAACAATAAATAGATCAATTCACGATCCTCCTGATCACAACAATAATACATATAACCCACATGTATATCCAATGATAAACAAATTCACGATCCTCCCGATCACAAAAAACATACATATAACACACATAGGTAATAATAGACATACCTAGTTACGATCCTACTGATCACACATGAGACACCTAATCGTTCCCACTTGCACCATAATCATTGAACCCTCACAAGCCACCATAATTCACCAAACACTAATTAATTCCTAAAATTTATAAAATTAATTAGTTTCATCACCAACTGCGTATTATTCCGCAACTGACTTCCAATCCCAACCTCTCAAACCAAGAGAAACCGACTCAGACGCGACAACGGGAAAGAAATCGCGAAACGGTGAAACTTTGCACTCAGCCTATCCATACGCGTATTGACCTGTGTCATACGCGTATGACTGCTCACTCGCCCACACCATACGCGTAATGCCCAAGCTCATACGCGTATGGGCAGAAACCATTTCCTCTTCAATTTCCACCCTTCAAGTTTCCGTACGCGTAACACCTCCTTCCGTACGCGTATGCCTCACGATGCCCAATACCCTACGCGTATACCTAGTGCCGTACGCGTACGGACAGAGATGTTTTCCTACTGATTTCCCAAATTCCAATACCATACGCATATCACCCTCCATTACGCGTATGCCTAGCTCTCCTACGCGTATGGCTCCATTTCCTTCACTCCCATACGCGTATGGCCTAGCCCCATACGCGTATGGCCAGATCTCATACGCATTTCCCCAGAAACCTCCATATCCTGTATTCTGCTACGATTTCCACATGGTTCCACTTCTAATCAGTCCTATAATCATTTCTACATTGATTTTAGGTCCCATTTTCATCTTTACACTTGCATCTAGTCTTACTACATATATTACAAGCCTAAATCTCAAATCGTTCACCCAAATTCGAATAAAAAATACAGATCTGCAACAAGTGTTTATACAACAGCAACAACACCCAAAATTCATGAAAATACACAGTAATTCATGCACGAATCTCAGATTCACAACCAGCATACACAACAATCAACAATTCAACAATTGCACATCAATTTCCTACGGGGTTAAGGACTCCCCACTACCCGATCATGAAATAAACACCAATATTAAACCCGTTTCTCCCCCTTACCTCGAATTCTTGTTTAATTCCTGCGAAAATTGATGATGGTTCCTTGCCCTAGAGTTCCCTTGTTCTTCCTCTCCTTAGCATTTTCTCTTTCTATCTCTAAAATTCTGATTATTCTAACTTTTACCAATTTTCCACTAATTAAGCTCCAATTACCAAACTACCCTCACTAATCCATTAACCCAATATTGACTTAATTATATTAGGTCTTATTTACTAAATAATCTTAATAATAATAATAACCAAAACAATAATGATACTAATAATAACAAAGATAATACGAAATATACTATTAAAACAATAATAATAATAATATTTCCATATTACTAATATCACCCCCTACGCACTCAAACACGCACCCAACCAAAGCTAACAATTAAAACAACACCGGACGATCAAATAATTAAAAATGAGGCGTTACAACTCTCCCCCACTTAAATTATTTTCGTCCTCGAAAATATAACGGAGATGAATCACTCCGAGTACAACTCTCGCATTTGGTAACCAACAATCATGTCAACAGAAAGGTACACCATGAATGATACAAACTGACAAACCACCTTACTAACAACGACCACATCAACGACACGACGCAATGCCCATTCAATGCACCTGTCTTCTAACTCACAACTCAAAGAATACTCAAGTTACGGACACATAGGTTTATTCTAGAACCAGAACACAACAAGATCGTTACCCTCACCATAGGCAACACTTCACTAATTCCTCAATAGAATTAGCTACTCGTACTTGATCCCCACCATAGGATCAAGGCACACCAAACTGGACCGAGGTCTGAACACCATGATGCATGGATTCATAATAACATGCAATGCCACCAAAATAGTCATCCAATTATTCACCAAAATAACCACCACAATTATCACTAAAATAATAACCAAGCCATTCGCCAAAATAATCCCCAAAATAATCACCAAACTATCGGTCCATAGTATAATCAAAATTATCACCCACAATTATAACTCTAGAAGGTTCTTGAGGGACTCCAAACAACTTTACATAACTATAATACCAACATCTCGGTCGCACCACATTATCACCACCATGCTACGATTCACCAATCGAACATATAACCAAAACACCCATCCACTTAGTAGTCCAGGAATAATATTTAAACCCTTCACCTAGCACTTCCATTCTGAAACGTCCAATGGTCTCATCAACCTACGAACTCTCACGAGCCACGCACACACATACGAAATGTACCATATCACGCTTTCGATGCGCACTCCAATTACTTGCAACCATCAAACTTACCAAAGTCACATCTAACTTTTGACTCTCCCTAATCTTCACCAGAAAAATCATAGTTCGTTAGTAATGCACCAACCTCACACTCTGCTATGTTATCTCACACTAGATGCAAGTCCCTGAACTGCTCGAATAGTTCTAATCCATCTGGTTATCAACACAGACATGTATAAAAACTTCCAACTCAACTCATCTGGCACGACATTAACTTCTCCAATAGGATGATTCCTGCTAAGGTCATAACCCATCCGAAATCTCAACCGTCCTCGTTGTCTCATACTCTATTATTTCCGACCAAACAGGTACCCAATATTCTTGTGATTACTAAACAACTTGAATTCAAAACCATAAGAATGATATTGCTAGATCCCCAACACCAAAGATAACCGCAGCCATATTGGAATCATGAATTCTCGATTGTCGTAAAGCATAAGCCCCGACTCTACCATCCTGCATTACCACACCGGCTAAATTCATCATGGACACATTCCAATACCTCACAATGGTTTACTAGGATCACGAAGAAGCAAAACTGGAGCTGCAAACAATTTCTACTTTAGCCCCCTTAAACTTCTTCACAACAAACATCCAAAGCAAACGACTTACCCTTTGCAAGTCAACTGAAGTAACAAAATTTTTAATTTGGAAGAGCCTTCCACAACCTCCGGTAATAACCAACTAAAGTCCAAAAGCTTCTAATCGCCTCTACCGACTTCGGAGCTTCTCATTGTAGAACTGCATCTACTTCTGATGGACTCATACAATACCATCATCAGAATTAACATATCCAAGAAACCAATCCCTCTTTCAACCAAAATTCTCACTCGAATAATTTATCATAAAAATTCCCTTTCTTTTCAACACTTGCAACTCAATTCTCAACCACCCTACAAAGTCTCCTTCTGACTTTATATTAAATCCGAATCTCCCTAATGAACACCACTCCGAACTCATTCCATCTTGTCCAGATTCATATACAAACTTAACCGAGTAATTAAACAACCCATTCCGACGATAACCAACATGACCAATCACATGAAATCGATCAAAGCCTCGCCCCACACAAATTCACCACTCTCATCAAACGTTTCAACCCATTGTAATTCCAATCAAACTCAACCAACCCATTCCATCCCTCTACTCTCGAAAGTGGACACTTATTCTCAATCGTTTACTTCACTCAACTGTCGATAATCCACACACCATTTTATCCTCTGAACAACCCACATTACACAATTTCCAACATGTATCAGCGATCGACCAAAAAGAACTCTCAATCTCAATGTTACATCCACACCCAAGGGTTTTTTCTCAAAATTTCCATTAACGCCCTAAAACTCTAAGAATTCCAAAACTTATCTAAACTCTAAGTTTGCTTCCCATAGCCTCAATACCTTCATCAAAAGCAACCTGTTCCAATAAACTCACCGTTTACAATTAAACCCCCAATTTGAAACTTCCGAACAATCCATTATTCTTCTGCACCTACAACACAATTCTCATATGCTCTGCGCGATTTTCCTCCGATTTGGAATACTCAAACATCATCAACAATTCCTGACGGTTCGATTCCTATGCTCCACAAATACACCCTGTATCTACTTCCGTGCGGAGTCAATAACTTCGGACTCGTACCAAGTGTTAAATCAATGGCCCCCTCTACCTCATTAATATGCCTGTGATCCACTTATATCGCCTGAAAACAAATCCAAAAAGAACTTTACAAACAACCAGAAACTCTACACGTGCAACTTCACTACTAACTCGTCCCAACGCGAATGTTAACACACTGAGGCTTCTCCTGGTAAATATTCACCCGTTCGCTCAGCACACCACAATACCAGTTCCCTACCATTATCCACTTCGGATCCACACCTCAAAAGGACATAAAGGATTACCCAACACCGGCATCTCTCTAGCCATCACCTTGTTCTCTACTCCCTGACAAGCAATCACTAACCATACCTGCTTGTTCCTCCTCGGAGATATTCTTCAACTTGATCGTCCGACAAGTACTTCTCTCCTACATTCTCTTTTAGATAATAAAGATCTCTATCAACTCAACACAACCATCTTTCACATCACATGCTATCTTAATTGTCAAGGCGCATCTATCCATTCATCTTGATTCCCGACTACTATCAACAAGAGATTGAGGGTGATCAGTTCCCCAATTTGTTCATAGACAGCCGAGCATCCTGATGAAGTATAGACCCTTCCCTACCAACTATAATAGTATTCCATTACTCACCAATCCATCCTTCCATAGTGGAAGCATCCTGGGGAGGCACCAACTTCTCCCCCACTTATTTCATTCTCAACTCCTGCAAACAACAGTTAGAAAACAAACACGTACCGACTGTGTTCTACACACGAGTCGTATACAAAGACACAAACTATACTCGACAACCTGGCCGGACGGACCGACCTGCTCTGATACCAATTGTAACACCCCACTTTTCCCATTTTAAAAATAAGCAAAATAATCCAGAAAATAATCAGAGTTTTTGCACCAAAATAAAGTAGGATGCCACATTAGCAAACAACATCAAAACTCCTTTATTAATTGAAATAAATCAGCGGAAAATTTATTCATTAATTCAATTTACGGCCATCTGCCAACAACACCTAAAATCCAACATAAAATCGTGGTCCACCATAATACATCAAAAATATGATACGTAACAAATGAAATAATAACAAATAACAAATGGTTTAAAAAAATCCCCAAATAGTTCCCGTGTTACGTATCAGAGCACTCCTATAGACTCGATTAGCAACACCAATGTCCAAGCTACCTAGGTACCTGGATTATCTGTACTTCCGAAGAAGCACAGACGCAACAACAACAAAGGGGTGAGAAATCACGTTCAAATATTATAGGTGAATAAATACATGATAAACAGGTAGTCATCGCACACAACCATTCATCAATCACCAAACACGGCCTACTGCCCAATACCATCATCAACATCAAATAATAATGTAATGCGACACAACACCATGCATGCGGTACCGACTCATTGGTTCATTCAATCGAACCCGGGTAGATCACATACACCTCTACTTGGCAATGATCTATCCCCACCATTCTCCATATAGGAGTACGGATGAATCGCATACACCCCTCCTGGGCAACGATCCACCCCACCACTCACCATGAAATGCATAACACAGAATGCATTTAAAACACATGTATTATAATATAGATACATGCTCACGATCCTCCTGATCACATCATCAACATACTATCAACAATCAACCCATAAGATTATTTTACACTACATCACACACATATATAACAATAAATAGATCAATTCACGATCCTCCTGATCACAACAATAATACATATAACCCACATGTATATCCAATGATAAACAAATTCACGATCCTCCCGATCACAAAAAAACATACATATAACACACATAGGTAATAATAGACATACCTAGTTACGATCCTACTGATCACACATGAGACACCTAATCGTTCCCACTTGCACCATAATCATTGAACCCTCACAAGCCACCATAATTCACCAAACACTAATTAATTCCTAAAATTTATAAAATTAATTAGTTTCATCACCAACTGCGTATTATTCCGCAACTGACTTCCAATCCCAACCTCTCAAACCAAGAGAAACCGACTCAGACGCGACAACGGGAAAGAAATCGCGAAACGGTGAAACTTTGCACTCAGCCTATCCATACGCGTATTGACCTGTGTCATACGCGTATGACTGCTCACTCGCCCACACCATACGCATAATGCCCAAGCTCATACACGTATGGGCAGAAACCATTTCCTCTTCAATTTCCACCCTTCAAGTTTCCGTACGCGTAACACCTCCTTCCGTACACGTATGCCTCATGATGCCCAATACCCTACGCGTATACCTAGTGCCGTACGCGTACGGACAGAGATGTTTTCCTACTGATTTTCCCAAATTCCAATACCATACGCGTATCACCCTCCATTACACGTATTCCTAGCTCTCCTACGCGTATGGCTCCATTTCCTTCACTCCCATACGCGTATGGCCTAGCCCCATACGCGTAAGGCCAGATCTCATACGCATTTCCCCAGAAACCTCCATATCCTGTATTCTGCTATGATTTCCACATGGTTCCACTTCTAATCAGTCCTATAATCGTTTCTACATTGATTTTAGGTCCCATTTTCATCTTTACACTTGCATCTAGTCTTACTACATATATTACAAGCCTAAATCTCAAATCGTTCACCCAAATTCGAATCAAAAATACAGATCTGCAACAAGTGTTTATACAACAGCAACAACACCAAAAATTCATGAAAATACACAGTAATTCATGCACGAATCTCAGATTCACAACCAGCACACACAACAATCAACAATTCAACAATTGCACATCAATTTCCTACGGGGTTAAGGACTCCCCACTACCCGATCATGAAATAAACACCAATATTAAACCTGTTTCTCCCCCTTACCTCGAATTCTTGCTTAATTCCTGCGAAAATTGATGATGGTTCCTTGCCCTAGAGTTCCCTTGTTCTTCCCCTCCTTAGCCTTTTCTCTTTCTATCTCTAAAATTCTGATTATTCTAACTTTTACCAATTTTCCACTAATTAAGTTCCAATTACCAAACTACCTTCACTAATCCATTAACCCAATATTCACTTAATTATATTAGGTCTTATTTACTAAATAATCTTAATAATAATAATAATAACCAAAACAATAATGATACTAATAATAACAAAGATAATATGAAATATACTATTAAAACAATAATAATAATAATATTTCCATATTACTAATATCACCCCCTACGCACTCAAACACGCACCCAACCAAAGCTAACAATTAAAACAACACCGGACGATCAAATAATTAAAAATGGGGCGTTACAATTTTGGTAGCAGCAATGTCTTGCTAGACACCACTCTTTTTTTAGAATATTAAATAGGTGATTTAATATTATTGTCAACAACACGAGAACCTAAAAGTCACATACATAAGAACAAATACAATAAAGATTAAATAAATGGTTAATATTAATTTATGATTAAGTTATGCTTGTAGTGATATAATCCAAGTTGTGTAGCCCAAACCCAAAGTTAATTAGGGTTTAGGGTTTGTTACTTAGTATATAAGTTAGTTGTATATAAATAGACATATTTTGTAATTCAGTTTGTAGAATCATAATTCAATAATATCAATCCTTATTCTCATTCTCTCTCATTATTTCTCTCTTCACTAAAAGTGCCTCATGCACTAACAAATTGATATCTAGAGCTCCGGTTCGATTCTTGATCGTGTTTTCAAGAATCACACGCCGACGATCATGTTTTCGGTATCATGAGTTGTTAATCAATAACGGCAATGATGAATGGTACTAATGGCATTCCAAATTCTCTTCCAATTCTTGACGGAAAAAATTGGAATCGATGGAGCAAGCAGATGAACTCCTAGTTCGACTTTCATGAAAACTTAGAAATTGTTACTAATGCTGTCCTTGAGCTTGTTGAGAATGCAACCGATGCTCAGAGAGTAGCGAATAAGGAGGGGAAGAAGAAAAACTGCAAGGTGTAATACCCCAAATTTTGACCACTAAGATTTCCCATCATTGTGAAAATCATCATCACAATATGGATGAACCATTATACCTTAGCAGTCTCCCCAAAGATGGGTGAGCATCCACTACAATCAAATTTAGGGTTTCAAGCCCTCTCAGAGCCTTAGATAAAGGATCAATTAAGGAATGACATGATATGAAGCCCTCTCAGAGCCTTAGATAAAGGATCAATTAAGGAATGACATGATATTCAACTTGTCTAACCTCTAAAACATCCACAAAGGATCAAGAGGACTCCCACAACAAGGATGAAGCACAAGGCTGCTCCCTTCCAGGTGGATTAAGCCTCAAGATAGCCAGTGTCACCAAATTGGGTTTTTGGTCGACTAGGGCCTCCAGATGGAAATTTTCCTCTGGGCATGAGCCAATGCTTCAAAGCATAACCTAAAATGCTCCATGGAACCTCATGGACCCAATCATCAAGTCAATTTTGCCTCAGGGGATGCATTCTCTAAAAATCAGGAATTAGGGTTTCTTGACCTAATTCACCCCTAAGTTGACTTTTGGGACAAATCATGAGCCAAGACCTCAAGAGAGGATTTGAGGATCTTTAACAAACCACATTGATCCATTTACAACAATGGATTGATCCAAGAAGCTTGAGCAACAAGTCTCAATTTCATCAGAGCCACAATTAAGGTTTCGCGAGAAAAGTCAACTGTAGCTTTGACTTTTGATCAGGACATGCTCCCAAACCCTAGGACATGATTCAATACACCCTATAACACCTATGGAATCAATCCATCAAGTTTGATTTAGGTCAAGGACTTGATTTCATAGAGTATCGCACAGTTTGGAATTCACCTAACAAAAAGTCAACTGTGCACAAAAGTCAACTTTGACTTTTTGAGATTTTTCACAAAAATGGATTTTTAACCCTAAAATGATGTTAATGTATGATTTGAATCATCATTCATTAAGAAAAATCAAGAAAATTTGGATAAATTGTAAAAGGGGTAACCATAAAAACTTAGAAAATTTTCTAAGTTATGAACAAAGTGGCAAGGGTACCAACTTTGGAGGATCATAACTTCTAAATCACAAGGCCAATTTTCCCCATCCAAAGCTAGATTTATAGCTGTCATTGCCCTCTACAAAAGCTTAGAACTGACCTCCTTCCAAATTCATCATGGATTTTGAGTTATGGGATGATCAAAATCACAAAAAGTGAAAATGTCACTTTTTCCAACACTTAGTGAAATTTCAACTAAGTTAGAATCTGCCTTCACTTTTTTGCAAATGTAGGGGGATTTTTCACTTGGATCCAAAAGGTATCAAAACCAAATATGATCAAACAGTTGTTGTATCATATAAGGGCTTTCCAAAATGACCAAGAACATCACCAAATTCCACTTGAGCCATGAGATATGACAATGGCAACATGCCTTGCTGAAAACTGCCAAGGCTAGGCAGAATTTTGCACTTTTGCTCGATTTGGCAAAAATCAGATAATTCCAAGCCTTGTCATCACTTTGAACACATCTGAGGATCAAATCTAAAAGGGATAAACACTGAGCCAAGCCTCCAAAGTCCTTGGAACAAGAAGTAGCATGTCAAACCTAGAGTTGCCTAAAAGAGGGACAAGACTCCAATTTTGGATTGGAGCATTTAATGGATGCACCAAGGTGGCATGGACTGAGCCATTTCCAACTGAATTCAGTCAATACTTATCCAAGACCAAGGGAACCACAACCCTGTGCCCTAACCTCTAGTCAATGGCTAGAGAAGACTTGGATTCCAAAGTGCAACCATTGGCCAAACCTCTGCTGCAGTTGCCATTCATTATTGATCCCAAAACAAACTTGCTCTACTATAAATAGAGCTCAATTATGATCAATTTGAGTACACCAAAGCCATCAAACAGATGCTTTCCTCAAAATCTCTTCTTTCACTCCAATTTTGTCTTCTAAGGCAAGTCACTATCGGGTTTTGAGTTTGAGAGCTTTTCCAATCAAACAAATCACACACACACTTCATAAACATCATTTAGAAGTGATCCAAACACTCACATAACATCTGGAACACCAAAATCACAAAATCACCAGCCAATTGCTCAAGTTCTTGACAGATTTGCAGTTGGGGTACCATCTCAAGTTCCAGATCATTTCAATCCACTCCAAGCACCCAGACACACTCCATGGCACTTAGGGAAGCTATCCACATCATTAGAACCTAGCTGTAACACCTCTAACACAAAACACGATCACCAGCTGCAAGGGGTAAGCATAAGCTCTCCTAACTCTGATCCATGCAATTTTTGCTGCACAATAATTTTGCCATATGTTCATAATCATGCATGGAATGTTTTCCCTCAATCAATTGCATTGTTTGAATCGTGTGTGGAATTTTTGAACCTTCATGCAAAAATTAGGGTTCTTGAGGTTTCTCTTTGATTTCTTATTCCATGTTAAAAATAAATGAAATTAAAGACCATAGACATGATCGTGAGGTTAAAACGAGTAGATTGATATGTAGATTGCATGATATAATCAAGTATTCAGTGGGATTGGATAGAAAACGCAAATCTGCAGAAAAAAAGGGTGGCGCGTGTTCTTGCCCTTGTTCTTGGCGCCATTTTTTGAAAATTTGAAAATTTGAATATTGTGATTTTATTTAATTGATTCAAAAATTAATTTCTCTCTGAGTTTTAATGATTTTGAGTTGATTCTTTTTTTAATAATTCACAAAAATGTTAAAATATTTTATTTTCCCAAAAAATCCCAAAAATATTATTTATTTCATATAATTGATATTTTTGCAAAGAATTAATATTTTAATTGTTTTTGACATTTAAAATATTTTTTCCTTCTTGATTTTGCAAATTTTAATGATTTCTAATCATTTTGTAGGTCAAAACTTGATTTATGAAACATTAATCCAAGATCACAATTTGTTTTCCACATGTTAAACAATTTTGATCATTTTAATTGAATTTTTATTCAATTAAAATACATTTTGAAAACAAATTAGGGTTTTTGATTAATTCAACCCTCATCAAACTTTTTCAAACACTTTGGGCCTCTAATAGAGTGTAAGACCCAATCCTTTGTAAATACAAACCTATTTTGGGTCTCACTTATTGTATAAGTCCCGTTGTATTTCAAAAATTACGGCGCGATCGTCGCCTTTTCAAAATAAACCTTGGGCCTCTCCTTGAGCTGTAAGCCCCACCACTTGTACAAAAATAAATCTTTGGGCCTCTATTAAAGTGTAAGACCTAATCCCCTTTTAGCCAAAACCATTTTTTGGGCCTCAGACATTGTATAAGTCCCTCTACGTTAAAAAAAACCTCGGCGCGATCACCAATTCAAAAACAAATCATCTGGGCCTACCCTCGTGTTATAAGCCCCATCCTTTTTAAATAAATATTTGGGCCTCTTGAGAGAGTGTAAGACCCATTCCCTTGTACATAAAACCTTTCTTGGGTCTCAGTCACTTGTATAAGTCCCTGTACAAAATGACAGTGCGATCACTGATAAAACCCTGGGCCTCTCCTTGAGCTGTAAGCCCCAACCTTTGTTCAAAATACTTTCTCCTTTGATTTTGAAATATACTGTTGTTTTCAATTTTTCTTTGTTGAACAACTAACCAAACAGCATGGAAGCTCTACAACTCAGTAAGTGTTTATACGCTTTCATTTACCGCTTTCATATATATATATATATATATATATATATATATATATATATTGTGGGGGTTGTTTCACTGTAAGTCTTCTTTCATAAACTCATATCAACTGTGTAATAATAGTATAGATATTTAGAGTTTCCCCGGCAATTATGTCTAGAACTAGACAGAACATCGTATCCCGACGTTCTCCCGGACATTTCAACATAACCCAGACAGTAAAAAACTTTCTAGATAACTAGATATAGGAAATTCCCCCCTTTTGAACAGTTCATATACAGAAGGACATTGTTTCATGTGAAACCCCTTTTGGAACTGTTCATCAGCCTCCTCTTGGGCTTAGTGCAAGGATCCACAGGCTTCCTAAAAGCATCCCTGCCTCCTCTTGGGCGTTTTAGAAGGACCCGTCGGCTTCTTAGAAGTTTTCACAGCTTCCTCTTAGGCTTCGTATAAGGATTCTTCCTCCGGGAATGATAGCCTCCTCTTGGGCTTCGTACAAATTGTCCCTCGGCTTCTTAAAAGTTTCCAGCCTCCTCTTGGGCTTCATACAAATTGTCCCGACGACCTCCTAGAGGTATAGGAACAGAAATTAGTCATCTTAATAGAACAGTCTTTCAAAGAGTCTAGATCTTTCTACTATGAATGTACTACTACTGTTTCTTTAAGCATAATACAAAAGATAAAACTCTAGACTTGGACAGTCTAATCTCCTTGAGTCTCGAAGGCATTCTCAAGTTCCTTTCAAAAATAGGGAACAACACCCGTAGACTTGGACAGTCTCAAATACCCTTTTGATTTCCCGCTTCCTTAAAGAACAGGAAATGACCCTGATCCTCTGATCAATCCCAAAGCACAGTCTTACCTTTAATCAGTCCCCATATAAAAACTGATTTTCTCTTTTAAACCAACTGGATCTGTCACTCAATTGAAACAATAACCTTGTCCTTCTCTTGGGCTTTCTACAATGATTCTCCCCAGCGGAGCTAATACTTCTTCAGCCTCCATCTCGGGCTTGTACGAGATACCAAAAGATCCTCTTGTTGGGTCACAACCCTTTTAGCCTCCATCTCGGGCTTTGTACGAGATACAAATCACTCTCTTGTTGAGTATAAAAGACTCTCTTGTTGAGTCAATCTCCTTTTTAGCCTCCATCTCGGGCTTCGTACGAGATACAAAAAGATTCTCTTGTTGAGTCAACCCTTTCAGCCTCTATCTCGGGCTTCGTATGAGATACAAAGACTCTCTTGTTGAGTCAAACAATTTTTAGCGTCCGTCTTGGGCTTCGTACAAGACACATATAAAATCACTCTCTTGTTGAGTCAAACAACTTTTAGCCTCCGTCTTGGGCTTCGTACAAGACACACATAAAAACACCCTCTTGGTGGGCCAATAGCCTCCTCTTAAGTTTCATATAAGGAAACCCCGGTTGAGTCAATCAACCTTTTAGCATCAAAATTATGCCTCGTTCACAACATACAAACATCAACAACTCCTTCATCTAATTGCTGTAAGCGGCAAGCCTCTGGATTATTTACATCCACGCCACTGTCCCTCTTTTAGCATGAGAAATTCCTAAGGAAAGATGGTATTGCTCTACACTGAGTTAAAGTCTTCTCCTTCAGGTTAAAATCCCCTATAAATGAAATTATGGCATTGTCGGATTCACATATCCCGGTTAATGTAATTCTCCTTTATAAACAGTCACCCAACAGTTATGATAAACGCTCCCTTTAGAGATGACAAACTCTCTCTAAAGTCAAAACCCTTTAGCTTCATATCTTGGGCTTTGAACAAGATACAAATAGACCCTTCAGCTTCATATCTTGGGCTTTGAACAAGATACAAACCACCTTTAGCTTCACGTCTTAGGCTTTGAAAAAGACACCAAAAAACCACTTCCTCCCATAGAATAGGAGGAACTTCGATCGCTCTGATTTCCCTATCCCGGGAATACGTAGGCATAAGATTGAAATATCTTAGCGAGCACACTAATCAAAAACCCAAAATCCCATACCTCCCATCAATCACCTGGGCACTATTTTAACAAAATAACCTAAGAGAGACCCACAATATTTGTAACATCTGTAACCTAACAGACAACTGTTCAAACTCAGTACGTAAGCAGGGTTAGTTGGAGACATCTATTTCCCTTCCTTCATCAGCTTCAATAGGATAAAAAATGAATCGAGCTGTAGTACCCCAGAGCGGTAGTGCTTCGCAACCACGTCCAAAATCGCTCGCTACACAAGGTCGCATGTTGCATTCAATCGGTGGTAGATTAGGCAAATTTCGACAAGGTCTATCATGCTGAATCAGAGAAGGAAGCATGGAATATTCTTTTCAAGTGCTATGAAAGAGGTGATAAAGTCAAAGTCTTTAAATTACAGACTTTGTGATGGCAGTATGAATTGGTGCAGATGTGAGAAGATGAAAAGATTGCAGACCATGTGTCGAAGGTGCATAATTTTGTCCATCTTAAGAAGGGTTGTGGTGAAACTCTAACTGATAAGATGATAGTTGAGAAGGTAATGCGTATATTGACCTCTCACTTGGATCACATTATCGTACTCATTCAAGAATCCAACAATATTGAAACCATGAAACTATAAGATTTGGTTGGTTTGTTAGAGACACATGAGATGAGGATTATTGAAAGGAAATATGTTTAAGATTCGATACAAGCACTATAGGCTCAGACATGGAAGAAACATGGTGGTTCCAAAAATTTCATGGGAAAATGTGACAAGACTCAGAGGAAGAAGTCTTCGTCGAACCCTCAAAAGCATAAGGCATATGATAAGGCTTTTGAATCCTCCAAAAGAAGAGAATGAAACTCCTATTAGAAAGACCAAGAGAAAAAAAGGTGTGCAATGCTATAATTATAAAAAGTGGGGTCACTTGGACAATAATTATTGGTACAGTAAAAACAAGGGAGCAACAAAAAACATGGAGGAATGAGCCAACCTTGCACGCCAAGATTCAGATGATTATGAAGATATGGTGGTTATGGCTGCCATTGTAGATGACTATGTTGACTCCAAAATCTGGTTCCTCGACTCAGGCTGCTCGAATCACATGACTGGTCAAAAAGTGTGGTTAGCAGATTTCGACTCGTTGATAATAGCTCATTGCAAGCAGAAGGTACCAGTGACATATTTATTTAAAGGAGAAATGGAGGAAAATCTATGATCAAAGATGTCCTCTATGTACCAGGAATGAAATGTAATCTGCTAAGTGTTTAACAACTGGTCAAAAAAGGTTTCTCAGTGATTATGAACGATGGAGCCTTAGAACTGTTTAAAACTCAGAATAATTTGGTCTTGAAATCTCCTTTGTCAAAGAATAGGACATTCAAGACCATGATCAGTTCAACTGAAGTACAATGTCTAAAAACTGTTGTCGACCACAAGCATAGTTGGCTATTGAATTTGAGGTTTGGACATTTGAATTTTCGATCACTCAATCAACTGATTACTTGGGATATGGTAATTAGAATACCAAGTCTTGAGATGCCCGACAAACTCTGTGAAGGTTGCTTAGTTGGAAAGCAATCCAGAAAGTCTTTTGTTTCGACTATGCCAATGAGATCCTCTTGCATACTTGAAGTAGTAAATTCAGATGTATGTGGCCAGTTCGAAGATCATACCATTGGTGGAAACATGTATTTTGTCTCATTTGTCGATGATTATAGTCGAAAGCTTTGGATATATGTGATTAAGTGAAAGGATGAAGTATTTGCAATCTTTAAGAGATTCAAAATACTTGTCAAAAACCAGAGTGAAAAGAAGATCAAGGTTCTGCAAACAGATGGTGGTGGCGAATATACATCAAAGATGTTTGAAGAATTTTGTGGAGAACATGGTATTAATCATGAGGTAACTACTCCTTACACGCCTCAACATAATAGAACATCAGAAAGAAGAAACATGACCATATTGGACATGGAGATATGCATGTTGAAACAGAAGAATTTTCCAAAATCCTTATGAGGTGAAGTTGTTTCCACTGTAGTTTATATTATGAACAGGTTCCTTACCAAGAAGCTGAAGAACAAGGTTCCTGAAGAAGTATGAAGTGGTATACGACCATTAGTGAGTTATCTAAAGGTGTTTGGCTCTATTTGTTACAAGCATGTTCCTGATGCGATAATAAGGAAGCTTGATGACAAGAGTGAACATATGATTCTGGTAGGATATCACAAAAATGGAAAATATAGGTTATTCAATCCAATCAATGAGAAGATCATGATGAGTCGAGATATTGTCAATGATGAAAATTATTCCTGGGATTGGAGTTCTAGTGATCCAATTAAAAAGCTATGGATGAGTTATGGCATTGATGAAGAAACTGATGAAGTCGAAGTAGAAGCAATTGTCGATATTCCAGTCATAGTAGTTGCTGACATTCCTGACACATCGATGTCGAAGAGGGTATGGATAGCACAAGCTAGATACCTTAAAGAACTAGAGTTTTTCTAGCAAGAATTCAAGACTACGAAGTGACGGGTGATGATGAAGTTACACCAAATGGAGAATTAGTTCATTTTGATTTACTTGCAGGTGCTGAACCAATCAACTACAGTGAGGCTTTAAAGAATATGAAGTGGAAGTTTACTATGGTCGAAGAGTTACAAGAAACAAAAAGAAACAACACATGGGAGTTATTCGAATTGCCGACACATACAAAAACTATCAAAGTGAAATAGGTGTTCAAGCTCAAGCACAATACTGATGGGTCGATAGTAAGTCATAAGGAGATATTGGTAGCTCAAGTATTTATTCAGATATAAGGACTCAACTATTCTGAAGTATATGCACTTATCACAAGATTGAAGACTATTAGATTGGTTGTAGCCTTGACATACAAGCAAGGCTGGTCGACATTTCACTTAGATGTGAAATCAATAATTCTGAATGGTCCCCTAGATGAAGAGGTATATGTCACACAACCTCCTGGTTTTGTGATATATGAGGAAGCAACGAAAGTATACAGGTTATACAAAGCACTTTATAGCCTCAACCAGGAACCTAGGGCATAGAACAAGAAGATCGACTCATACTTGGTCGAATTGGGATTCATCAAATGCAAATCTGAGTATGGTGTCTATGTTTAAGTTGTGGCACAAGATATAACAGTCATCTACTTATATGTCGATGACTTATTAGTAACAGGAAATAGCTTGGAGAACTTGTCAAAGTTCAAAGAGTTGATGAAGAAGGAATTTGAAATGTCAGATCTAGGAAACTTGTATAATCTCATAGGCATGGAATTTCAAATGTCAAAGCAAGGTTTGTTGCTACATTAAATAAAGTATGTCAAAGAGATACTCAAGAGATTCATGATGGATGATTTGGCTCCTACATCTTCACATGTCGAACCAAATTTGAAGTTGGAGAAACATGGAGAGGTAGACAAATTCGATGCTACTTTGTTCAAACAAATTGTCAGATCTCTGTGATATGTGTGCAATAGTCGACTTGATATCAGTTTCTTAATAGGATTAGTGATAAGATACATGAGTGAACCAAGGGTGTCACACATGAAGGCTGCAAGAAGAATCCTGAGATATTTAAAAGGATCGATAAACTATGGAATTATTTTTCGACGAGACTCTGAAAGCAAAGAATCTATGATTACTTGTTATTCAGATGCTGATTTGTATGGAGATAAGGAAGATCGAAGAAGCACAACTAGTTATTTCTTTCAAGTATTTGGTGCCCCAATCTTATGGTGCTCGAGAAAGCAACCTGTGGTAGCATTGTCATCATGTGAGGCTGAATATATAGAAGAACCCTATGTTGCATGTCAAGCAATCTGGATCAGATCTATGCTGGAAGAGATTGCGGTTAAAATGAAGAAACCTCTGGTGTTGTAGATCAACAACTACTCAACCATAAATCTTGCGAAGAATCCAGTTTTTCATGGAAGGAGTAAGCACATCGAAGCTAGACTTCACTTCTTAAGGGAGAAGGTAAATCAAAGTGAACTTGAAATAAGACATTTCTCAAGTGAAGCACAGTTGGTCGACATTTTCACCAAAGGATTGAAGATCGGCATATTCTTGAATTTGAGAAAGGAATTAGGAATAGTTTAGATCGACTATGATTAACATATGTTCGACAACTTGGATTATATGGGGTATGTTGTGATATAATCCAAGTTGTGTATCCCAAGCCCAAAGTTAATTAGGGTTTATGGCTTGTTACTTAGTATGCAAGTTAGTTGTATATAAATAAAGACATTTTTTAATTCAGTTTGTACAATCATAATTCAATAATATCAATCCTTATTTTCATTATCTCTCATTCTTTCTCTCCTCACTAAAAGTGCCTCACACACTAACAATAACTTCTTACGATGCCTCACTGCTAATTAGAGTGCATGGTGTACTGTAAGCTATGATGCATATAAGTGGTTCTATAAATAGAACCTGTATACTTACGTGATTGTTGAAGAGTAATTCAGGGGGTATTTTTATTGTATCCATAGGGATTGTATGATATTTTGATGCTTGCCATTCAATAGTCGAAACATTTTAAGTAAGGGGTTTTCAAATTGTTCTTGGTTTTGTAACATCAATTTTTGGTAGCAAAGAAGTAAACTATAACAAAGATGTTGTAAGTTTTATAAAAGCATGTCAAGATTAGATTTTGCTAATCCTTCTCATACATATCCGATTAATCAAGCATATGAACTTAGTTCCGACCAACACAATCACGTATCCTCTCGAATAAGTTTATGTCTAAAGCAAATTCGTGAGTATCGTTGTTTAAATCGTTAGATGATGTCTCACGCTAACAATCGAAACAACAACCATTAAGATCAATACGATACGAATATTAAACCCCAAATCTATGTCTAGAGTTTGGTTTTTAAGAGATGAAGATATTAGGTCAAGATTTGGAAAATCTATGTCTAGAGTGATTCAAACCACAAATACATCATTAAGAACAAACAACTTCATCATATATTGATCATCAACCTTGTTCATATACAAAAGATCAAAAGAAATACATATAAGCAAGATTAACTACCTTTAATATTAACACAAGAGGTGTTTAGCTACACATTTTCATGGTAGCTTGGATAACAAGTTTCAAGAGGAGATGAAAGAACATCCGCATCGAATAATCGAGATCGGATGTGACTTCAGCTTCTCTATGTGAAAAATCACTCTTGGATGATCAAAACTCAGAAAAGTATGTTTTGGTGTGAAAATATCAAGTTATGATCCCAAGAAAATGTAAAAAACACTTTATAGTATACTTGGGATCTGATGCATTCGCACTGCGAATGATCCATTTGCCTAGCGAATGAAGAAAATGGCACCTTAAGTGCCTTCTGAAAGTTAAACCGCCCTTGGCTGTCATCGTGAGTTCGCAAAGCGAACAATTCATTCCCAAAGCGAACCACTCGCCAAAACATTCGCAAAACGAATTTTGGGTCCTTTTGCCCCTGCCTTACTCGCTGAGAGCCTTGCCAGAGTTCGCAAAGTGAACATTCGCTGGGGACTTCGCCAAGGTTCGCAAAGCGAACCAGCTGTTGTTTTCCTCTTTCTTTGGCAGTTTGCATCTATTCTTTGTGTCTTCTTTCTTTGATCAATTAGTGCACTTTCCTGCACAATAGCACACAAATTACAAGCACCAAAGGTATAAATATAATGCATGAAGAACAACAACAATTCACAACAAAAATCCACAATTAAGACATGAAAGTAATGAAAAATGCCAAGTATCAAATACAAATATATAACATGTTTGACATCTAACAACTCTCCCCAACTAAGTCTTTGTTTGTCCTCAAGCAAGTATGCCTCTCATTGAAAACAAGAGGATTTGCTCGAGCATTTGATTCAATCCAAGAAAGGATAAACGGCTCAAATAAAACAACAATTGTAACAAAGCACAATTACATAATCCTAGAATCGACAATGGAAAAGAACTTGATTCTTAAACCAAATCTCAGACAATGTTTCCAGAAACAACTAAACCATCATGCTCATGTCACTCTAATACTCCTCTTCGAAACAGGATTCAAGGAAATTAACGCGTTTGCAACCGCGGGGCAATTTCAATCAAATGACAAATGAAGCAAATACTAAGCAATTCATACAATATCTAAACGATCGCAAGAAATTATGAAAGCAAAAAATCACTAAGGGCTTTTATCGGTTGTAACTTGGTCGGGGTTAAAAACAAGGGACATATGTACATGGTTGTCATACCCCAAATTTTGACCACTAAGATCTCCCATCATTGTGTAAATCATCATCACAATATGGATGAACCATCATAATTCATCAATCTCCCCAAAGATGGGTGAGCATTCACTACTATCAAACTTAGGGTTTCAAGCCCTCTCTGAGCTTTAGACAAAGGATCAATCAAGGAATGACATGATCTTCAACTTGTCTAACTTCTTAAACATCCACAAAGGTTCAAGAGGAATCCCACTTTAAGAATAAAGCACAATGCTGCAACATTCTGAGTGGATCAAGCCTCAAGATCACCAGTGTCACCAAATTAGGGTTTTGGTCGACCAGGGCCTCCAGATGGAAATTTTCCTCTGGGCATGAGCCAATGCTTCAAAGCATAACCAAAGATGCTCCATGGAACCTCTTGAACCCAATCATCAAGTCAATTTTGCCTCAGGGGATGCATTCATCAAAAAATCAGGAATTAGGGTTTCTTGACCTAATTCACCCCTAAGCTGACTTTTGGAACAAATCATGAGCCAAGACCTCAAGACATGATTTGAGGGTCTCCAATACACTACATTGATCCATTTGAAACAATGGATTAATCCAAGAAGCTTGAGCAACAACTTTCAATTTCATCAGAACCACAATTAGGGTTTCGCGGGAAAAGTCAACTGTGCCTTTGACTTTTGACCCAGGCATGCTCCCAAACCTTGGGACATGATTCAATATGTAACACCCTTTTCTATACCCCCAAATAACCTATTAAATCATTTAGGCACGTATTGAAAAAAATTTATCAGAGTATAATTGCAAACACGGCATAAAAAGGTATGTCACATTATGCTTGAAATTAAAACACATACAACACCTGCTCAAAATGATATGCAACAGTGGGGTAACTTTCAAACAACAAAGGATCTCAGTCCTTATACCCACATCTCAATATTTAGAATAAAAGCGGAAACATCTAAAATATTGAATAACAACCACATATATACATCAACATATATATATATACATCATCCAGTATGAATCACAAACAACATCATGTTTATATACACAAATTCATCAGCAAGATACATATGCAAATGTATCACAAAAAGATCAAAACGTCCTAGCTACCCGGTGCTACATATCAGAGCCAACCAACCAACAAGGAAAATGAAGACACGCTTCACAAAAGACCACCAGATACCTAATCTGCAATGCCTCATAGAGCATCATAAAACAGCAGAAGGGTGAGAAGTATTATCATAATAACGTTGCATATAATTATATATCTCAACATATAATACACATATACCACATTCTCACCACATTCTCACCACAACTCATCACTATGCATGTATATATACATATCACACCAAGCATATACCATAAATCAAATACACGGCATAACAATCCGTAATTAACACATCCTTCACATAGGCATATTCATTCATGCTCAAATACATGCATCCCCAATACATCTCAATTCATCACCATTCATTCAACATAACACGCATACATGTTTATTCACCAATGTATCATTACAAAGATACAACTCTTATCGCCATTCATCACATCTTACTCAATATACATCGCAAGGCATATATATATATATATATATATATATATATATATATATATACAAAACCAAGCATATACATCACAATGCTTATCATTCAACATAAATACATATATTCAGGTTCCTTCATCAATGCACATATACAAAGATGACCAATGCAAATCATAGAGACCGACTCACGACTCTGTGCAAATGCAATGCGGTACCGACTCAATCATCACTAGTTCACTCAGGAACTCTTGGAATCATCGCTCGTTACATAGAGTAACTCCCCGTTGGGCCTACGATGTTCCCCGTCGCTATAAACTATTATTTCAGGGCGTACGACATTTATGGATTGCTTTCGACCACTATTTCAAGGCGCACAATCCGATTGCCATAGCCCACTATTTCAGGGCGCACAATCATTTGTGATTAATCGCTTCTACCATTATTTCAGGGCGTAAGACGATAAAACTGATTGTGATTAATCGCTTCTACCATTATTTCAGGGCGTAAGACGATAAAACTGATTCATTTATGAATCTTCCAATGCAAGAATGCATATCATGATACTTGACACATTAATGACTCATGCCAACATCAAATGCTCATGCATTAACAATAATCATGTATTTCAAGTACATATAAAGTAATGCACACAATTGCCCAAAATGGCCACAAACACCAATATACCATTCCACAACATCAAATTCCCATCAAAGAATCATCACACAAGCCATCTCATAACATATCATAATATGTCTTACAATATTGAAAAATAACTCAAAATTCCATTATTCGGTTTCTCAGAAAAGTCGGCTAAAAGTCGGCCAAAAATAATATTTTCTATCATCATCAAAAAGTACTCATCGACAGCTTCGATTCGGTATAAAGAACTCTTAAATACGATAAACGGTTGACAAGATATGAATATTTCAAAATAACGCAAAAACATAAACCGGACGCCCGACACTACGAAACGGTTCGTAAAAACTGTACTGATTGGACCAAGTTCAGACCCCAAAACTATTTTTCCTAGAAATAACATCTTGTTAGCTTTCCAACACTTCGAACGGGGGTTAAAACCGACTTACGGTTCAAGAGATATGAATTTCCGAAGTTTCCCCGACAAACCAGAATTTTATGGTTCAGCACAGTATGTATCGATACATAGGCTTATGTATCGATACAAAAAGCCACATGTATCGATACATAGCACGCATGTGTCGACACATGCTGTAGTGAAAATGCTGTTTTCCCAAATTTCTTCAGTATGTATCGATGCATAAGGGTTATGTATCGATACATAAGCCATTTCGTATCGATACATAGCTGTTATGTATCGATTCATAGCCCTGTTTTTCTCAAAAATCAGATTTCTCATTTTACACACTTGCTGTCATTTTTTCCCAATGTCCGAAAACTCGACTAAATCGAACATTTTCACCGAAACAAACATATACGCGCAACCACCAAATACATAAGAACAATTTAGAACACATAAACGAAATTTCTACGACGTTCGATTTTTCGATTAAATTTCAACCTTTCAAAAACCAAAATTCTCAAACATCGCCAAATCGAATAAAAAGCACGCTATACGACAACCTAACCTTACTCGATACAATTACGTAATTTATTCCGAATTCTAACCGTGAAAACATCGGTTTCTATTGATTTCCTACAATTCGACCTAAACGGAAACAACAACGGAAACATACCGAAGACTAACCGAAACATAACCAAACTTCATGAAACTTTAAACAGCAGCTCACATACATATAACCAACCAACACATGTATTCATACGACTTTTCGACCGTAAAAACATTGGTTTCTATTGATTTCGTCCAATACGGCATAACCGGAAACATATGGAAAACCAACCAAAACATCCACACAAAACACATACATAATCATACACAAAGTTAGGATAACAATATTTCACACCCTTACCCGATTAAACCGATTCCTAGAAGTTGTTTTCTTTGATTCCTAGCTTTCCTCTTTTTCTTCTTCTCTTTCTCTCTATTTTTCTGTTTTTCTTTCTTTTCTCTCTTTCTCATTCTCTACTATCTTTTCTCTCTCAAATATCTATTTCTTATATAAAGAAAAATATCTTAACACAAGAAAAAGACCAAAATACCCCTACACTCAAAATCTCGCAAACGCTCTCACAACGCGATGAAACATAATCACGATGAAAAATAACATTTTTCTAAATAAAAGTCGAAAATATAATAATATAATAATAAAATAATCAAAATGACTCGATTATTTAAATAAGACAAAACCGGGGCGTTACACAATACACCCTATAACACCTATGAAATCAATCCATCAAGTTTGATTTAGGTCAAGGACTTGATTTCATAAAGGATTGCACAGTTTGGAATTTATTTGACAAAAAGTCAACTGTGCACAAAAGTCAAACTTTGACTTTTTGTGATTTTTCACAATTATGGTTCTTTGACCCTAAAATGATGTTAATGTATGGTTGGGATCATCATTCATCAAGAAAAATCAAGAAAAGTGGGATAACTTGAAAAAGGGGTAACCATAAAAACTTAGAAAATTTTCTAAGTTATGGAACAAAGCGGCTAGGGTACCAACTTTGGAGGATCATAACTCCTAAACCACAAAGCCATTTTTCCCCATCCAAAGATGGATTTGTAGATATCATAGCCCTCTACTAAAGCTTCAAACACACCTCATTCCAATTCATCGTGGATTTTGAGTTATGGAATGATTAAAATGGCTGAAAACATGAAATGCCACTTTTTCCAACACTTAGGGAAATTTTCACTAAGTCAGAATCTGGCTTCACTTTTCTCCAAATGTAGGGGAATTTTTCACTTGGATCCAAAAAGTATCAAAACCAATTATGATTAAACAGTTGTTGTATCATATGAGGGCTTTCCAAAATGGCCAAGAACTCCATCAAAATCCACTTGAGCCATGAGATATGACCATGCCAATATGCCTTGCTGAAAACTGTCATGGCAAGGAAGATTTAGGAGTTTTGCCCAATTTGCTCAAATTTTGCAAAGGGCAAGCAATTCTATCCATCTGAACACCTCAAGGGGGGACCAAGGGGGAACTAACTCTGATCCCAAGCCTCCCAAGTCTTTGGAACCAAAAATAGCATGCCAAACCTAGAATTTCCTAAAAGAGGGACAAGACTCCAATTTTGTTTTGGAGCATTCAATGCATACACCAAGGTGGCATGGACTGAGCCATTTCCAACTGAATTCAGTCAAGACTTATCCAAGACCAAGGAAACCAGCAGCCTGTGCCCTAACCTCTAGTCAATGGCTAGAGGAGACTTGGATTCTCATTGCTCAACATTGGCCAAACCTATGCAGCAGTTGCCATTCACTATTCCTTGCAAAACAAACTTGCTCTACTATAAATAGAGCTCATTTGTGATCTGTTTGAGTACACCAAAGCCATCAAACAGATGCTTTCCTCAAAATCTCTTCTTTCACTCCAAGTTTGCCTTCCAAAGCAAGACACTATCGGGTTTTGAGTTTGAGAGCTATTCCAACCAAACCAATCACACACACACACCTCATAATCATCATATAGAGGTGATCCAAACACTCACATAACATCTGGAACACCAAAATCACAAAATCACCAGCCATCTGCACAAGCCTTTGACAAATTTGCAGTTGAGGTGCCAAATTAAGTTCCAGCTCAATTCAATCCACTCCAAGCACCCAGGCACACTCCATAACACCTAGGGAAGCTGTCCATAACCTTGGAACCAAGCTGTAACACCTCTAACAGAAAACACGATCACCAGCTGCAAGAGGTAAGCATGAGCTCTTCTAACTTTATGATCCATGCATTTTTTGCTGCACAATAATTTGGCCATAAATTCATAATCATGCATAGAGTGTTTTCCCTCAATCAATTGCTTTGTTTGAATCATGTATGGGATTTCTGAACCTTCATGCAAATTTTAGGGTTCTTGAGGTTTCTCTTTGATTTCTTATTCCATGATTAAAATAAATGAAATTAAAGACCATAGACATGATCGTGAGGTTAAAACGAGTAGATTGATATGTAGATTGCATGATATCATCAAGTATTCAGTGAGATTGGATAGAAAACGCAAATCTGCAGAAACAGAGGGTGGCGCGTGTTCTTGGCGCCATTTTTGAAAATTCAAATATTTGAATTTTGTGATTTTATTTAATTGATTCAAAAATTAATTTCTCTCTGAGTTTTAATGATTTTGAGTTGATTCCTTTTTTAATAATTCACAAAAATGTTAAAATATTTTATTTTCCCAAAAAATACCAAAAATATTATTTATTTCATATACTTGATATTTTTGTAAAGAATTAATATTTTAATTGTTTTTTACATTTAAAATATTTTTTCCTTCTTGATTTTTCAAATTTTAGTGATTTCCAAACATTTTATAGATCAAAACCGGATTTTTGAAACATTAATCTAAGATCACAATTTGTTTTCCACATGCTTAACAATTTTGATAATTTTAATTGAATTGTTTATTAAATTAAAATACCTTTTGAAAACAAATTAGGGTTTTTGATTAATTCAACCCTCATCAAACTTTTTCAAACACTCATGGGCCTCTATTAGAGTGTAAAACCCAACCCCTTTGAAAACCAAACCTTTTTGGGCCTCAGTCATCGTATCAAACCCATTGCATTTTCAAAAATCACGGCGCGATCGTCGCCTTTTTAAACAAAACCCTGGGCCTCTCCTTGAGTTGTAAGCCCCATCACTTGTACAAAAATAAATCATTGGGCCTCTAATAGAGTGTAAGACCCAATCCCCTTTTAACCTAAACAATTTTTGGGCCTCAGACATTATATAAGCCCCTCTGCGTTAAAAGAAAAATCTCGGCGCAATCGCCAATTCAAAAACAAATCATCTGGGCCTACACTCGTGTTATAAGCCCCATTCCTTTTTATTAAACACCTTTGGGCCTCTTGAGAGAGTGTAAGACCCATCCCTTTGTACAGAAAACCTTTTTGGGCCTCAGTCACTTGTATAAGTCCCTGTACAAACAACAGTGCAATCACTGATAAAACCTTGGGCCTCTCCTTGAGCTGTAAGCCCCGACAATTATTTTAAAGCACTTTCTCCTTTGATTTTATATATAATATTGTTATCAAAGCTTTCTTTGTTGAATAAACTAACAAAACAGCATGAAAGCTCTACAACCGAGTAAGTGTTTACCTGCTTTCTCTACCGCTTTCATATATATATAACTGTATTGTGGGGCTGCTCACTGTAAGTCTTCTTTCACAAACTTTTATATACTTGCAAATATCAACTGTGTAATACTAGTATAATTATTTTAAGTTTTCCCCGACAACTACGTCTAGCACTAGGTAAAGCCTGTTGGTCACTCTTAAATACAAACAAAACTAGATCCCCCATAGGATTACCAGACACAATCTTCCCTTTTCTTGGGTTTAATCAATATGGAACAAAGTGATAGGCAGCATTCTCGGTGAACCCTTTCTTAGAGTGTCACTCTTAGAAATTGTCAAAGAAACTCTACTCCCCAGAGATGATCTTTTCTCCGTGAATGGCATCTCTTGAGTTTCTTCCAAATTCTCGGACTTTCCTGGCTTGATCTATTCTTGGTGAATGTCATGTCTTGAACTTCCCGGGGTTTGGGGGCCCACAGGCTTCTTAAAAGCATCCCCGTTTCCTCTTGGCGTTGTACAAGGACCCTTCGGCTTCTTAAAAGCTCTCATGCCTTCTATTGGGCTTAGTACAAGGACCCAGAGACCTCTACAGGTACAAGAACAGAACCTAGTCATCAATTTTCTAGAGCTGTCTTTCTGAGTCAAGTGTCCATTAATGGGTTTACCTTCATCCCTTAACATACCAGCTTTCTCTTGGGCATCATACAAAGATCATTCGCTATCTGAGAACCGATTCCTCAAAACACCAGTAGACTTGGACAGTCTCAATACCCTTTGGATTTCCCGCTTCCTTAAAGAACAGGAAATAACCCTGATCCTTTGATCAATACTAAAGCACAACCTTACCTTTAATCAGTCCCTTTATAAGAACTGATTTTCTCTTTTATCCAACATACTGGACCTGTCACTAAACTGAAACAGTCACCAGCACAATAGCCTCCTCTTAGGATTTGTATAATGATCCTTCCTCAGTAAAGTTAGCCTCCTCTTGGGCTTTGTATAATGATCCTCCCCAACGGAGATAACCCTTTTTAGCCTCTATCTCGGGCTTTGTACGAGATACCAAAACACTCTCTTGTTGAGTATAAAAGACTCTCTTGTTGAGTCAAACCCTTTTTAGCCTCTATCTCGGGCTTTGTACGAGATACCAAAACACTCTCTTGTTGAGTATAAAAGACTCTCTTGTTGAGTCAAACCATTTTTAGCCTCTATCTCGGGCTTTGTACAAGATACCAAAACACTCTCTTGGTGAGTATAAAAGACTCTCTTGTTGAGTCAAACCCCTTTCAGCCTCCATCTCGGGCTTCGTACGAGATATAAATCACTCTCTTGTTGAGTATAAGGGACTCTCCTGTTTAGTCAAACCTTTAGCCTCCGTCTTGGGCTTCGTACAAGACATATATAAAAACACTCTCTTTCAGCCTCCATCTCGGGCTTCGTACGAGACAGATAAGAAACACCCTCTTGTTGGCCCAATAGCCTCCTCTTAGGCTTTGTATAAGGAAACCCAGGTTGAGTCAATCAATCTTTTAGCATCAATTTGTGCCTTGTTCACAGTATACAAACATCAACAACTCCTCTTCCCCTTCATCTAATTGCTGTAAGCGGCAAGCCTCTAGATTATTTACATCCACGCCACTGTCCCTCTTCTAGCATGAGAAATTCCTAAGGAAAGATAACATTGCTCTAAACTGAGTTAAAGTCTTCTCCTTCAGGTTGAAAATCCCCTATAAAGGAAATTATGGCATTGCTGGATTCACATATCCCAGTTAAAGTAATTCTCCTTTATAATCAGTCACGCAATAGTTGTGACAAACAGATCCTCTTTAGAGATGAAAAATTCTCTCTAAAGTCAAAACCCTTTAGCTTCACATCTTGGGCTTCAAACAAGATACAAATAGACACTTCAACTTCACATCTTGGGCTTTGAACAAGATACAAACCACCTTTAGCTTCATGTCTTGGGCTTTGAACAAGACAGCAAAACGACCTTTTTCCTCCCATAGAATATGAGGAACTACGATCGCTCTGATTTCCCTGTTTTGTTAAACGGGAATACGTAGGCATAAGATTGCAAATGAATCTTAGCGAGCACACTAATTAAAAACATCAAATCCAGTACCTATCCAAAATCCCCATGAATAGTCCCATCATTTCATTCTTAACAAAATAAGCAGAGAGAGGCCCACAATCTAAACCGCATCTGTAAACCAACAGTCATCTTTTTAAACTCAGTATGCAAGCAGGGTTAATTGGAGACATCTATTTCCCATCCTTAGTCAGCTTAATAGGATAAAAAATGAATCGACCTGTAGTACCCCAGAGCGACAGTGCTTAAGAACCACGTCCAAAATCGCTCGCTACAGAAAAAATGGCGCCCACCGTGGGGCCACGCAGGGCATCTTGTCCCTCTTATCTCTCTGGTTGAAATCTTAAGTCTGAAAGCTGCCAAGAAAAATGGCGACTCTGCTGGGGAGTTATCATTATCATCTCTTAGGTGGAAACCTTGAGTTCACATTCATGTCACAGAAATGACAACTCGGCTGGGGAGTCATTGTCTATATAGGATCATAAGACTAGAGGTCTAGGATGATTAAGACAAATATATATACTGCTTTTCCTAATTGATATATGTGTTTATTTTTCTGCTAATGGGAATGCGTGTGATGCCGCATGTGGAAAGATTGAGTATACACCTAAGATAGGTGATGGCAATGCGAGTAATATTACTGGGAGTGAATTCCAGTTAAGAGTCCCCGATCGACCATCAAATTTAGTGGAGACTCCCTTTGCAGATACATTGCCTATACGACTTCGGTTGTTGAAAGTAGTGTGGTCGACGGGGTTATTTGAGAAGCTGAGGTTTTTAGTAGACTTAAGCCATTTTGTAGTGCGGAAGCTATCGAAAATAGTTGTCACGCGATAATACCCTCATCTGAGATCACTCTAGGATACATCAGCTCGCTGGCGATCCGCTTGTTGTTGTTATCCCAGAGGGGTCAATGATTTTGCGGACAGGTACAAAAAATCCTTTGGGGGGGGGGGGGGGGTTAGAGCCTTGACTTCATGACACCGACCCTTTGACCCCATGTTTTTTCTATGTTTTTATGTGCTGCATTCATACATTCATTTAAAAAACATTCAAAAAAAAAATCTTCTCTTCTAATCTCTCTTTTTCAAATTAAACTAAGACAATGATTGTAAATGTCAGAGAGAAAGGAGATTGCGCTAATGGATTTTGGTAGAAGGAAAACTCATAAGTACACCTTCAAGGTTCCAAAGTTAGAGGATTTAAGAGGTTTGGCGAGAATGATCACCAACCATGAGGCTTTCAGAGCCAAGTATGGAGGACTGCTGTCCTTATTAAGGGTCCATGTAATCGAAGGAATCTTGTCCATGCTAATCCAGTTCAACGATCCAGTTTATCAATGTTTCACATTCCCGGATTATCAGCTAGCACCAACTCTGGAGGAGTACTCTCACCTGACTAATTTACACATTACTGATCAAGCTCTATTTTCTGGACTGGAAGAAATTCCAAAGGATCAAACCATTGCAAGACCAATTTATTTGGACGAGTCAGAAGTCAGAACTCACATGACCACTAAGGGTGGCATCCAAGGTTTGCCAGCCCAATTCTTGACAAAGAAAGCCCTGTACTTTTCCAGTATAGGGGACGTGGCCGCTTTCGAGAGCATCTTTGTTTTGCTCACCTACGGGTTATTTTTGTTTCCCAACATCGATAATTTCTTAGATATCAACGCCATTAAGATTTTCCTGATCGGAAACCCTGTACCGAACTTACTCGCAGATGCGTATCATTCGGTACACTTACGGAATTTATATAGTGGAGGAATGATCACATGCTGTGTCCCCCTGCTATACAAATGGTTCACTTCCCATTTGCCTAAGTCTGCTGCATTTTGGGATCAAAAGAATACTTTACGTTGGTCGCAGAGAATCATGTCTCTTACCAACTCAGACATCGATTGGTCCAATCGAATCTACGACGGGATCAGAATCATTGACCGTTGTGGAAATTTCCCAAATGTACCCCTTATAGGAACTAAGGGAGGAATCAACTATCATCCGGTATTGGTTCGTCGTCAATTTGGATACCCAATGAGGCATGTCCCACGAAATGCTCATCTGAAAGGTCTTTTCTTCAAGGAAGGAGAAAATGACAGGGCACTAAAGACGAAAATAGTGCATGCTTGGAAACACGTTCACAGAAAAGGACGAGAGTCTCTTGGAAAACCAGACTGTGTCTCGGTGGAGCCTTATCTCCACTGGGTACTAACTAGAGCTCTCAAGCTGAGGATGTCGTACCCTCGTCAGGAAGTTCTTCCATTAAAGGACTCTGCCCTTTATTTTATGTCTGAGACGGAAAAACTTCAGGTTACTCTCAGCAAAGTTCAGCAGGAGAAGATGTCTTGGAGGAACAAGTACCGTATTCTCAATGTGGAGTGCAAGAAAATACAGCAACTGTTAAGAGAAAAAGACACTCTGATTAAGATTTTAGAGCAACACGCTGTAGAAAATCAGGATGACCAAAGGAATTTGCTCGCTCCTTTCACTTGGCAAAGGAATGACAACCCGACAACGACCCAAGAGCCCCGGTCAAAGAAAAGGAAAGCACCAGAACCAACACTTGAGCTCTCTTCAGAGAGGACTTAGGATCCATTAGTTTAGATTTCCTTTTTCAGCACTTTGTAATCTACTGTATTTCCATTTCCGCAATCCTTTGGATTCAATAAAACGGGGTTTCCCCACTATTTGATATTTGCAATCGAATTGTCGAAGTTTACTTTGAATAAACAAAATTAATTAATAATAATTGCATTCATCATTCTCATAAACGCATTCTTCTTACCTACGAATCTCACGTTTACGTCTCGATTCTAGAGTCAAATTGTCTCATTCGTACAATACTCGGGCCAATCGTCAGAAAAAGATGGATGATCTCGAGGAAGAGAACAGAGAGTTGAGAGAAGAGATCGACACTCTGAAAGAGGATCTGAGAAAGCTTCATATGACATGCAAGTTCTAGCAGAAGCTCAAATGCAGCAACAAAGGACTGTGATCTCGGAGATCACATAGACGCCCATAGTGGAGAAGTCCGATCCTAGGTACAAAATGCCGAAAGATCGTCCCTGGGGCATGCCACTTAACTATATCCCAGAAGGATATGTTCCGCTGATCGCTGAGGATCAAGGAACCGCAGCAGGAACCGTTGGGCCTGAAGGTTACAAACTTCGGGAAAACGAAGATGCTAGGGGCATGACAGCAACTCCTGAAGGTTACAAACTTCGGGAGGCACCTAGAGTCTCGGCTATAATGACTATACCACCACCCGTGGTACACACTGTCCCGGAAGGACAGATTCCACAGATACCTTCTGGTGGAAATGACAGCATGTTCGATAAAATGAATGAATTTCAAGAACAATTCCTGGAAATGCTGAAAGAATTGCAGGCCCTTCGCGGTCAGGATTTATTTGGAAAGGACGCCGCGGACCTCTGCTTGGTCCCCAATGTGAAAGTCCCGCACAAGTTCTGAGTGCCCGACTTTGAAAAGTACAAGGGTAACTCTTGCCCTCAGAGCCATTTAGTGATGTACGCTTGGCGAATGTCAGCTCAGACAAAGAACCAGGAGCTACTAATTCACTACTTTCAGGATAGTTTAACCGCATTAAAATGGTACATGGGGTTAAACCACGTCAGTATCGGCACATTCAGAGATCTGGGCGCTGCCTTCGTTCAGCAGTACAAGTATAATCTGGACATGGCACCGGACAGAGATCAGCTCAGGTCAATGTCACAAAAGGACAAAGAAACCTTTAAAGAATACGCTCAGAGATGGCGTGAAATTGCCGCTCAGATTTCTCCACCTCTGGAGGAAAAGGAAATGACAAAGATCTTCCTAAAGACCTTAAGCTCATTCTACTACGACCGAATGATCGCCAGTGCGCCCAGTGATTTCACCGAGATGGTGGGCATGGGAGTTCATCTTGAGGAAGCCGTCCGAGAAGGACGTTTAGTTAAAGACGATGGATCATCAAGTAGTGCAAAACGATACGGTAATGCTCTCCCTAAGAAAAAAGAGCAAGATATTGGGAATATCTCTCTCGGAAAGAAAATGCGACGTTACCAACCAGTAGGAGCTATAACTCCTGTTATCAACCCGGCGCCTGTTCCTACGTATCAACCCCAGGTTGCGCAGAGCCAACCTACTCAACAGCAATATCAGCCAAGGACACAACAACCTCTTCAGCAGGCTCGTCCTCTATATAACAACAACCGTACAACACGACCACTAGGGTTTGACCCTATACTAATGTTGTATGCAGAATTGTTTCCGTTACTACTGGTCTAGGAGCACGTCCAAACCAAGTCTCCTCTTACAGTACCGGAAAATCCACCTTTTTGGTTCAAAGCGGATCAGACCTGTCCTTACCATCAAGGAGGACCAGTGCATAACATAGAGAACTGTCTCAGTTTCAAATCCGATGTGCAAAAGCTTGTTAGGAGCGAGGTCTTGTCTTTCAAAGATACGAATCTGAATGTTCTCACAAACCCGTTGTCTCAACATGAGAAAGCTGCAGTCAATTTGATAGAGGGAGAGTCTAGCCACAACTATCAAATTCATGATGTACTCTTATTAAGGACCAATCTGGTCAAGATGCATCGCAGACAGAGCGGGTATGGCCATATACCACCTCACAATTATCACCAGTGTGATATCTACTCTAAGAACAATCAAGGATGTTCTGTAGTGCAATCAGCTCTACAGGAACAATTGGATCTCAGATGGATCCAAGAGCATCGAGTTCGTGGGGTCAACATGACTTATACGAATTCCAACATCATTCAGAACCACGACATCCATGCAATGAATGTCAACTTGGTGGTGATGCACTCCAGGCAAAGCCAGTATCATAATCTGTCGCGGCACGACTACAATTCCTGTTTGACTTGCTCGGTAAACAAACAGGGATGCTCTTTTGTACAAAGAGGCCCTCCAGCGTCAGATGGATCTTGGATGGATCCAGGACAACCATGATAGAAATCCTTATCAGATCAACATGATTCAAATCTTTGATATTCATCTGATGAATACCAGCTTGGTGGGGTTACATGCCAGGCAGGTCCAACTCGGTTTTCTCACTTCACATAATTATCAGAACTGTAAAGTATTCAGTGAGAGTAACCAAGGGTGTGCTCTCGTTCAAAGAACTTTACAACACTTGTTAAACCACTGGTGGCTTCCAATCTATCTAGATGAAGACACGCAACAAATCAGTGTGCTTAATGGAAACCCCACTCGGCGTCAAAGTCAGGATGTCCGATCTGTGGAAACAAACCTGGTAAGGTTACATTGTATTCAAAGCGGGCGTGGCCAAGTGCCACCACACAATTATAAACGCTGTAGAGTCTGCTCGGAGAATAACCAAGGATGCTACCTCGTGCGGGCAACTCTCCAAGGTCAGTTGGATCGCAAAGAGATTCACCCATACCTACCTTCGAGGTCCGTTGACTGGACGCCAGACTATTTCGCTGATAAAATCAGAGACGTGGTTGTAATCTCTGACCCTGAGAGGAACAAGGATGTTTGTACCATCATCCCTTTACTGGACGAATTAAAAGTTCATAGCCAGGAACTGATTGAAGTTACGTACGACAGTCAGAATAATCAGAAGGCTCCTGTAGTTATCTATCTGACGGGACCATTACCGTATGAATCAGCTAAGGCGATCCCTTACAAATACGGTTCAACAATAATTGAGAGTGGAAAGGAAATTCCATTACCCTCCGTCGTGAATATTGCAGACATCAATCGAGTAACACGGCGCAGTCGAATCTTCAACCGAGGAGTTGGAGAACCTAACAAAGAAAAGGAACTTCAGACAGAACTCCTAATCCACTAGTCGGTCAATCTAGTAATCCCGACCTTTCAAAAAACAATGATGAGATGCTGAAGCTCATTCAAAGGAGTGAATACAATATTGTTGATCAACTGTTGCAAACTCCTTCAAAGATCTCTATGCTATCACTTTTACTCAGTTCTGAATCCCACAGGGAGGCTCTACAGAAAGTCTTGGAGCACGCCTTTGTGGAACAGGATATGTCAATACGACAGTTTGATAGCATCATCTCTAACATCACTTCCTACAACAACTTAGGATTCAGTGATGAGGATTTGCCAGAGGGGGGCAAAAGTCACAACATGGCGCTCAATATCATAGTTAACTCCCAGGACGATGCTTTAGCCAGCGTACTGGTAGACACAGGATCGGCCATCAATGTTATGCCGAAGTCCACTCTAATACGACTGTCATTCAAAGGATCCCCGATGAGGGGCAGTGAGGTCGTCGTCAAAGTATTCGACGGATCTCGGAAGGCAGTTATCGGCGAAGTCGGCCTTCCCATAACTATCGGTCCTCACACTTTCCTAATCACTTTCCAGGTCATGGACGTCCGGGCAGCGTACATCTGTTTATTAGGAAGACTTTGGATTCACCAGGCTGGGGCAGTCACTTCGACGCTGCACCAGAAACTGAAGTTCGTCAAGAACGATCAACTCGTCACGGTCTGTGGAGAACAAGCCTTGCTCGTGAGTAACTTATCATCGTCTACTTGTGTAGAACCCGAGGAGGTTGTTGGAACTCAGTTCCAAGCACTTTCGGTGAGCAAAGAGAATCAGTCAGAAAAGGGAACCTCGATTTCCTCGTACAAAGATGCTCTCAAAGCGATCAAAAGTAACGATACAAAAGTATGGGGACAACTTGTCATTCCTACTGATAATAAAACAAAGAGGGGTTTTGGTTTTTCTGCAACCTGCACCCAGACAGCTGCTAACGATGAAGGTCTTCATCCCATTCAGGACTTCTTCCACAGTGGAGGTTTCGTTCGCCCAGTGCCTTAAGCAGTCCATACTATCAACGAGGAGGATCCTTCCGACACAGATGAGGAATGGAAGTCCTATCTTAACAAGGATGGTTATATGTCTTAGGAAGAGGTGCCTACGCCATTTTTCTATCCCGCACAGAGTCCGAGATTTATACCAAGGTCAGATGTCAAGATGATATACGGAGATTGTGATCCGGAAGGATGCCGTGCTCTACCAAACTCATTAGAGGAAGACACTCTGATTAAGGACAACTTTGACCACGACTATTATGGCCCAATGGATGGCCTGCCTATCTGGCAGCCGTATCCAGGAGACTTGGGGCAAGAAAATCAGCCGAACAATGAAAATCAGACGAGCGTCATTGAACAGAATACCTGCATCCCCACCATGTCATGGGAACAACACTCAGGGCATTCAGAAAATATCCAGTGCGACGATGAATTGGCAAAGCTTGCCGGACTAGAATTCATCAACTACGCTTTTCCTGAGGTCAACGTCATCGAGAGAGATGACTCCTCCAGTTCCAAAGTGAAATTCTAGTATCAGATATGAGATGTCGAAAGGGATGTCACGACACTAATATCTGAACAATGATCAATTTATGAACAAGGTAAAATGCAGTAAATAATAATAAAGAGACACAAGCAATTTTTAACCCAGTTCGGTGCAATCACACCTACGTCTGGGGGCTACCAAGCCATGAAGGAAATCCACTAAAACAGAATTAGTTTGAAGATTCTAAGTAAACACTCTCCAGTTTACAATCTTCTCACCTAATCTCTACCCGTGGTATTTCTATCTTAGACACTCTCAGATAAGAGACACCTCTCACTCCCCCTCAATCACAAGCAGTGATAACTACAGAAAAATACAATGATATGAAGAACACACTTTAAGACACCACTTGATCTTGCTTAAAAGCTTCAATCAAGAACAAAACACTCGTACTTAAAATCTTAGAGTGAACAACTTACAACTCAAAAACTCAGTCCAATTCAAGCATCTAAATGATGAATGAATGGCTCACAAAATCAAACAATTAACAAAAGACTTAAACCCTAAAACTTGAAACGCAACTTTCAATAACTTTTCTCCACACAGGCAATTAGGGTCAGCACGACTTTAAATAGCAACAATCTCCTTGGGCTTGGGCATTAGCAGATCTTAGAATTAATTAATAATTAAAGCTAATTATTCTCCACATCTTTTTGCACGAAAATAGAACAAACCATTCATCAAGAAATAACAGAAAATGATTGCTACAAAATAATGTTACTCCAAGATTTTCGCACGCAATCACTGAACATAAGCACACAAAAGATTGCGAATAAAGCACAAAAAATAAACCATAACATTCTGAACATAATGTTCTGTCAACAGATGTTAGGACATCAGGCTCGACATCATGCACAGAGACTTGCAACACTAAGAATCACTAACTGCAGAATGTTAGAATCACATGTCAAGACATCAAGCATGGCATCTTGATGTAACACTTTGTTTTAGCAAAAATTCTGCCAATACAGAACTAACACAAAGAAATGTGGGACACCCTGGGACAACCAAGTGGAAAATACGACTATATGGTCAAGTACACTGCTCCCGAAAGCTCTCGTATCAGACTCGAAGACATCCAGCCAACTGGATGGGTAGATTTTCCTAAGAGCACAAATTAGAGACATAAGCAAAAAAAAATCATCCCGATGGATTGGAAATCTCAAAGTACAATCCAGGCAAAAATTAGGGATAACGACAAGTAGCTACGTCCAACAGGGGCAAATCCCTCAGCAGCAATCATGCCATCCATCAGGAAAGCTCCAGTCAAGGTCATCTTCGACAGAAGCTCAGGATGCCCAAAATTCAAAGTTGGTAGAAGGATAATGGTCGTTATGTTTCAGCGTAGCCCTTTTCCCTGTAAATTACCAGTTTCTAACTTTGTACATACTCTAGGGAATCACGCGTTTGGCTGATTTCCATCCTATCAATAAAATTTGAGCCCTTGTTCTTTTGTTTGCAATTCTTATTTGTTTTAGCTTTACAGAACGACGTTTTTAACATGATTAACGATTCTTGAAATAAAACAAAAACGAATTTACTTGTTAAACTTTTTCTGCTTTTAAATAAAGATGACAATTCTTTTGACTGTCGAACATCGAAAGAACATCGCTCGCTTCTCCAGAAGTAATCGAGCTTCAAAGTGCAGAATCAAAGTACTCCTTCTAAACCAGTACGCCTGAATGAACGATCAGCTATGTCAGATGCGAATACTCCATCTGACATCCTCCGCCGAGTTCTTATCTCCTAAGCCCGATCAACGGTGTTCCCCGCAGGGACTATCTATCCTAAGCAGAAAGAAGTCTCTCAAGAGACTCGTTTTCCCCAATAGAGTCAACAAATGGCGTCTCCAACAGAGAAGTTTGTGCACCTCTACAACTCAGACGAATGGGTTTCCCCAGTAAGTCTGACATCAAAACATTTTCCGTCAAATGGCATCTCCCCAGGAAAATTCAGCGAGAAGTTTGAGGAAAACCGCTACACATAGCGTTCCTTGTCAATAAATTTTATTGACAAAAGAAAATGAGACCAGTTCCTTGGTAGGAAACCAGGATCGAGGGGAAGTTTATATCAGAAAATGAGACCAGTTCCTTGGTAGGAAACCTGGATCGAGGGGAAGTTTATATCAGGAACCGAGACCAGTTCCTTGGTTGGAAACCAGGATGGAGGGGAAGTTTAATTTGGAAACTAAGACGAGTTCCTTGGTAGGAAACCAGGATCGAGGGGAAGTTTATATCAGAAACCGAGACCAGTTCCTTGGTAGGAAGCCAGGATCGAGGGGAAGTTTAATTCGGAAACTAAGACCAGTTCCTTGGTAGGAAACCAGGATCGAGGGGAAGTTTACATCGGAAACTAAGACCAGTTCCTTGGTAGGAAACCAGGATTGAGGGGAAGTTTAACTCGGAAACTAAGACCAGTTCCTTGGTAGGAAACCAGGACCGAGGGGAAGTTTACATCGGAAACTAAGACCAGCTCCTTGGTAGGAAACCAGGATCGAGGGGAAGTTTTACCTTTTCTAAGCATCATCGCTTAGCAAAGGAAGATGAATGTGTAAGCTACCATTCATAACCACCATCAAAATTTCGGGTATTCCGATATTTAATCCTCTTGCACCCCGAATGCCCGAATACCTTCTCCATTTATACCTTCGGGTCCAAGAAGATTAAATAGGGGCATCTGCAATACCCCAAATTTTGACCACTAAGATTTCCCATCATTGTGCAAATCATCATCACAATATGGATGAACCATTGTAATACCCCAAATTTTGACCACTTAGATTTCCCATCATTGTGAAACTCATCATCACAATATGGATGTACCATCATACTTCATCAGTCTCCCCAAAGATGAGTGAGCATCCACTACAATCAGACTTAGGGTTTCAAGCCCTCTCAGAGCTTTTAGGCAAAGGATCAATCAAGAAATGACATGATCTTCAACTTGTCTAATCTCTTAAATATCCACAATGGATCAAAAAGGACTCCCACTTCAAGGATTAAGCACAAGGCTGCTCCCTTCTAGGTGGATCAAGTCTCAAGATCGACAGTATCACCAAATTAGGGTTTTGGTCGACCAGGTCCTCCAGATGGAAATTTTCATCTGGGCACAAGGCAATGATCCAAAACATGACGTAATATACTTCATGGAACCTCATGAACCCATGCATCAAGTCAATTTTGCCTCAGGGGATGCATTCATAAAAAATCAGGAATTAGGGTTTCTTGACCTAATTCACCCCTAAGTTGACTTTTGGGACAAACCATGAGCCAAGACCTCAAGACATGATTTGAGGGTCTCTAATATACCATATTGATCCATTTGGAACAATGGATTGATCCAAGAAGTGTAAGTAACAAGTCTCAATTTCATCTGCACCACAATTAGGGTTTTAAGAGAAAAGTCAACTGTAACTTTGACTTTTGACCAAGACATGCTCCCAAACCCTAATACATGATTGAATATACCCTATGACACCCATGGAACATGTCCATCAAGTTTGATTTAGGTCAAGGACATGATTTCCTGAAGAATTGCACAGTTTGGAATTCATCTGATAAAAAGTCAACTGTGCACAAAAGTCAACTTTGACTTTTTGAGATTTTTCACCAAAATGGATTTTTAACCCTAAAATGATGTTAATGTATGATTTGAATCATCATTCATCAAGAAAAATCAAGAAAAGTGAGATAACTTGTAAAAGGGGTAACCATAAAACTTAGAAATTTTTCTAAGTTAAAAATAAAGTGGCAAAGGTACCAACTTTGGAGGACCATAACTCCTAAACCACAAGGCCATTTTTTCTCATCCAAAGATGGATTTGTAGCCCTCATTATCACCTACAAAAACTTCAACTACAAGTCATTCCAATTCATTAAGGATTTTGAGTTATGGAGTGATCAAAGTGGCTGAAAAGTGAAAATATCACTTTTTCCAACACTTAGTGAAATTTTCACTAAGTCAGATTCTGCCTCACTTTTTGCCAAATGTAGGGGGATTTTTCACTTGGAATCAAAAGAGATCAAAACCAAACTTGTTCAAAGAGTTGTTGTATCATGTAAGAGCTTTCCAAAATGGCCAAGAACATTGCCAAATTCAACCTACACCATGAGATACAACATTGCCAAGTTGCCTTGCTGAAATCTGTCAAGGCAAGGCAGAATTTGAAACTTTGGTCGATTTGCCAAAATAAGCCAAATTCAATTGCTCCTATCCACTTGGACACCTCATAGGATTGAATCTAAAGGGGACAATCACTGAGCCAAGCCTCCAAAGTCCATGGAACAAGAAATAACATGTTGAACCTAGAATGGCCAAAATAGGGACAAGACTTCAAATTTGGAATGAGGCATTCAATGAAACCATCAAGGTGGCATGGACTGAGCCATTCTCATCTGAAATCAGTCAAGACTTATCCAAGACCAAGGGGACCAAAGCTCTGTGCCCTAACCTCTAGTCAATGGCTAGAGGAGACTTGGATTTTCATTTACCAACATTGGCCAAACCTACTTACCAGCTGCCATGCACTATTCCTTGCAAAACAAACTTGCTCTACTATAAATAGAGCTCAATTGTGGTCAGTTTGAGTACACCAAAGCCATCTAACAGATGCTTTCCTCAAAATCTCTTCTTTCACTCCAATTTTACCTTCTAAGGCAAGTCACTATCGGGTTTTGAGTTTGAGAGCAATTCCAATCAAACCAATCACTCACACACCTCCCATACATCACATATGAGCTGATCAAACACTTAGATTACTTCTGAAACGTCAATTTCACAAAATCACCAGCTGGTTGCTCAAGGTTTTAACCAAAGTGCAGCTGAGGTACCACAAAATGATCCAGCCAATTTCAATCAAGACTAACCATTCAAACACAACCCATAGGGTGTAGGGAAGCTGTTCAGATCATCACAACTCATCTGTAACACTTCCAAATCAAAAATTACTTTGAACTTGCTGTCATGACCTAAAGGTAAGCCTAAACTTGGGCATCTCTCAATCTATGCATATTTCCTCGCATAATAATTTGGCCATATGTTCATAATCATGCATGGAATGTTTTCCCTCAATTAATTGCATTATTTGAATCGTGTATCAAAAATCCTAGCCTTCATGCAGAAATTAGGGTTCTTGAGGTCTCTTCGTGATTTCTTGTTGTATGTTTAATTTAAATGAAATTAAAGTACATAGACATGATCGTGAGGTTGAGGCGAGCATAATGATATGTAGATTGCATGTTATAATCAAGTATTCAGTGAGATTGGATAGAAAATGCAAATCAGCCAAACCCAGAAAACGCGCGTGTTCTTGCTTGTGTTCTTGGCGCCATTTTCAGATTTTCAAATATTTGAATTTTGTGATTTTGTTTAATTGATTCAAAAATTAATTTCTCTCCGAGTTTTAATGATTTTGAGTTGATTCTTTTTTTAATAATTCACAAAAATGTTAAAATATTTTATTTTCACAAAAAATCCCAAAAATATTATTTATTTCATATAATTGATATTTTTGCAAAGAATTAATATTTTAATTGTTTTTGACATTTTAAATATTTTTTCTACATTGATTTTGCAACTTTTAATGCTTTCTAATTATTTTGTAGGTCAATACTTAATTTTTGAAGCATTAATCCAAGATCACAATTTGTTTTCCATGTGTTAAACAATTTTTGATCATTTTAATTGAATTTTTATTCAATTAAATACATTTTGAAAACAAATTAGGGTTTTGGATTAATTCAACCCTCATAAATCATTTTCAAACCTTTTTGGGCCTCTTGAGAGAGTGTAAGACCCATCCCCCCTTGTACAAAAACTTTTTGGGCCTCACTCATTGTATAAGTCCCTCTGTACAAGTAAACGGCGCGATCGTCGCCCGTTTAAAAATAAAAATCATCTGGGCCTCTCCTTGAGCTATAAGACCCATTCAAAACACTTTGGGCCTCTATTAGAGTGTAAGACCCAATCCCCCTTTTAACCAAAACATTTTGGGCCTCACTTATTGTATAAGTCCCTCCGCGTTAAAAGAAAACCTCGGCGCGATCGCCATTTTTAAACGAAAAATCATTTGGGCCTACCCTCGTGTTATAAGCCCCACTCTTTTCTTTAAACCTTTTTGGGCCTCTTGAGAGAGTGTAAGACCCATCCTTTTGTACAGAAAACCTTTTTGGGGCCCAGTCACTTGTATAAGTCCCGCTGTACAAAGTCAAACAGTGTGCTCATTGATAAAACCCTAGGCCTCTCCTTGAGCTGTAAGCCCCAAATCTTTCTTTTTCAAAGCACTTTCTCCTTTGATTTTGAATATACTGTTGTTTTCAATCTTTCTTTGTTGAACAACTAACCAAACAGCATGGAAGCACTACAACCGAGTAAGTGGTTATCGCTTTCATTTACTGCTTTCATATTATAAACTGTATTGTGGGGCTGCTCACTGTAAGTCTCCTTTCATAAACTCATATCTACTGTGTAATAATAGTATAGATATTTCGAGTTTCCCCGGCAACTACGTCTAGAACTAGGTGATGCCGTTTTCATTTATTCGTAGAAATAGACGCCTAGATCCCCAATAGGAGCACCAGATACAGTCTTCTCTTCGGCTGTCCTCCTTAGGAATCGTCAAGAAGCTCTACTCCCCAAGATGAATGTATTCTCCGTGAATGGCATCTTTGAGTTTCTTCCAAATTCTCGAACTTTCCTGACTTGATCTATTCCTTGTGGATAGCTTGCCTTGAATGTCTCGGGGTTTGGGTACCCACTACGGTCATAATCTTGGACCTTAACTAAGGAACCCTCTTTAAAAGCTAAAAGTCGCTGGATAGTAAACCTCGCACGTTTACCAGTGGTTTTTATCTTTAAAAGAGTTATCTCTCCTAATGGAAAGGAGATGATAAGACCCACGGGCTACTTAAAAGCATCGGCCTCCTCTTGGGCATTATTCAAGGACACTACGGCTTCTTAGAAGTATTCACAGCCTCCTCTTAGGCTTCGTATAATGATCTCTTCCTCCGGGAATAATAGCCTCCTCTTGGGCTTCGTACAAGGACCCGTAGGCTTCTTAAAAGTTTCCAGCCACCTCTTGGGCTTCGTACAAATTGTCCCGACGACCTCCTAGAGGTATAGGAACAGAACCTAGTCATCCTCATAGAACAGTCCTTTCATAGAGTCTACTACTGTTTCTCAAAGCATAGTACAAAAGAAAAAAACTCTAGACTTGGACAGTCTAACTTCCTTGAGTCTCAAAGACATTCTCAAGTGACCCCTTCGTTAAATAGGAAGGAAAACCCGCAGACTCGGACAGTCTCAATACCCTTTGGATTTCCCGTTTCCTCAAAGAGAGGGAAATATCCCTGATCCTCAAATCAAATCCCTGAGTGCAGTGTTGTGTAGCGAGCGATTTTGGACGCGGTTCTTAAGCGCTGGTCGCTCTCTGCGGTTTGAGCTTTAAACTACAGGTCGATTCATTTTTTATCCTATTGTGAGCTGAATAAGGAAGGGAAATAGATGTCTCCAATTAACCCTGCTTTGCATACTGAGTTTAAACAGCGGTCTGTTAGGTTACGGATGCTATCAATGTGGGGGGGCCTTTGTACTGGTTATTTGTATTTTTGCCAATACTGTTTTCTTTCTTTTTATCTAGGCAAAAGGTTTCTGGCGGGGAACAAGGATTAGGATATTAGGACTGGTGCTTTTGAAATACTGCTTTTGATTGATGGAGATATGGGATTTGGGTTTTTTGTTGATTGCGCTCGCTAAGATCTTTTCTTTCGATCTTATGCCTACGTATTCCCGTTTACCGAAACAGGGAAATCAGAGCGTTCGTAGTTCCTCCTATTCTATGGGAGGAAATGGGTGTTTTGGTGTCTTGTTCAAAGCCCAAGACGTGAAGCGAAAGGTGATTTGTATCTTGTTCAAAGCCCAAGATGTGAAGCTGAAAGGTCTATTTGTGTCTTGTTCAAAGCCCAAGACGTGAAGCTGAAAGACCTCGACTTTAGAGAGAATTTGTCATCTCTAAAGAGGGGGAAGGAGAATTACTTTAACTGGGATACGCGGATCCGAGCAATGCCCTAATTTCCGAAAAAAGGGTTTTAACCTGAAGGAGAAGACTTTAACTCACTGTAGAGCAATGCCATCTTTCCTTAGGAATTTCTCATGCTAAAAGAGTGACAGTGGCATGGATATAGATGATCCATAGGCTTGCCGCTTACAGCGATTAGATGAAAGGAAATGAGTTGTTGATGTTTGTGGACTGTGAACGAGGCACAACTTTGATGCTAAAAGGTTGATTGGATCAACCAATGGTTTTCTTATACAAAGCCTAAGAGGAGGCTAATTTTCGCTAGGAAAATCATTATACAAAGCCTAAGAGGAGGCTATTTTGTGTCTCATACAAAGCCCGAGAGAGAGGCTAAAAGTTTTTGACCCAACGATAGAGTCTTTGTGTCTCGTACGAAGCCCGAGATAGAGGCTATTGTTTGTTTGGCTCAATAAGAACCTTTCTGTATCTCGTATAAAGCCCGAGATGGAGGCGAAAAGTTTGACTCAACAAGTGAGTCTTTTGTATCTCGTATGAAGCCCGAGATGGAGGCTAAAGGTTTGTTTCAGTTGAGTGACAGATCCAATATACTGATTTTAAAAGAGAAAATCAGTTCTTATATGAGCAACACTGTACTCAGGGATTTGATTTGAGGATCAGGGATATTTCCTTCTCTTTGAGGAAACGGGAAATCCAAAGGCTATTGAGACTGTCCGAGCCTGCGGGTTTCCTTCCTATTTAACGAATTGGTCACTTGAGAATGTCTTTGAGACTCAAGGAAATTAGACTGTCCAAGTCTAGAGTTTTATCTTTTGTACTATGCTATGAGAAACAGTAGAAGACTCTATGAAAGGACTGTCCTATGAGGATGACTAGGTTCTGTTCCTATACCTCTAGGAGGTCGTCGGGACAATTTGTACGAAGCCCAAGAGGAGGCTGGAAACTTTTAAGAAGCCGACGGGTCCTTGTACGAAGCCCAAGAGGAGGCTATCATTCCCGAAGGAAGAGATCATTATACGAAGCCTAAGAGGAGGCTGTGAATACTTCTAAGAAGCCGTAGGGTTCTTGAATAATGCCCAAGAGGAGGCCGATGCTTTTAAGAAGCCCGTGGGTCTATCATCTCCTTTCCATTAGGAGAGATAACTGTTTTAAAGATAAAAACCACTGGTAAACGTGCGAGGTTTACTATCCAGCGACTTTTAATTTTTAAAGAGGGTTCCTTAGTTAAGGTCCAAGATTATGACCGTAGTGGGTACCCAAAACCCCGAGACATTCAAGGCATGCTATCCACAAGGAATAGATCAAGTCAGGAAAGTTCGAGAATTTGGAAGAAACTCAAAGATGCCATTCACGGAGAATACATTCATCTTGGGGAGTAGAGCTTCTTGACGATTCCTAAGGAGGACAGCCGAAGAGAAGGCTGTATCTGGTGCTCCTATTGGGGATCTAGGCATCTATTTCTACGAATAAATGAAATGGCGTCACCTAGTTCTAGACGTAGTTGCCGTGGAAACTCGAAATATCTATACTATTATTACACAGTAGATATGAGTTTATGAAAGGAGACTTACAGTGAGCAGCCCCACAATACAGTTTATAATATGAAAGCAGTAAATGAAAGTGATAACCACTTACTCGGTTGTAGTGCTTCCATGCTGTTTGGTTAGTTGTTCAACAAAGAAAGATTGAAAACAACAGTATATTCAAAATCAAAGGAGAAAGTGCTTTGAAAAAGAAAGATTTGGGGCTCACAGCTCAAGGAGAGGCCCAGGGTTTTATCAGTGAGCGCACTGTTTGACTTTGTACAGCGGGACTTATACAAGTGACTGGGGCCCAAAAAGGTTTTATGTACAAAGGGATGGGTCTTACACTCTCTCAAGAGGCCCAAAAAGGTTTAAAGAAAAGAGTGGGGCTTATAACACGAGGGTAGGCCCAAATGATTTTTCGTTTAAAAATGGCGATCGCGCCGAGGTTTTCTTTTAACGCAGAGGGACTTATACAATAAGTGAGGCCCAAAATTGTTTTGGTTAAAAGGGGGATTGGGTCTTACACTCTAATAGAGGCCCAAAGTGTTTTGAATGAGTCTTATAGCTCAAGGAGAGGCCCAGATGATTTTTATTTTTAAACGGGCGACGATCGTGCCGTTTACTTGTACAGAGGGACTTATACAATGAGTGAGACCCAAAAAGTTTTTGTACAAGGGGGGATGGGTCTTACACTCTCTCAAGAGGCCCAAAAAGGTTTGAAAATGATTTATGAGGGTTGAATTAATCCAAAAACCCTAATTTGTTTTCAAAAATATATTTAATTGAATAAAAATTCAATTAAAGTGATCAAAATTGTTTTATATGTGAAAAACAAATTGTGATTTTGGATTAATGCTTCAAAAATTTAGTATTGACCTACAAAATAATTAGAAAGCATTAAAAGTTGCAAAATCAATGTAGAAAAAATATTTAAAATGCCAAAAACAATCAAAATATTAATTCTTTACAAAAATATCAATTATATGAAATAAACAATATTTTTGGGATTTTTTGTGAAAATAAAATATTTTAACATTTTTGTGAATTATTAAAAAAAGAATCAACTCAAAATCATTAAAACTCAGAGAGAAATTAATTTTTGAATTAATTAAACAAAATCACAAAATTCAAATATTTGAAAATCTGAAAATGGCGCCAAGAACACAAGCAAGAACACGCGTTTTCTGGGTTTCTCAGATTTGCATTTTCTATCCAATCTCCATGAATACGTAATCATATCATGCAATCCACATATCATTATGCTCGCCTCAACCTCACGATCATGTCTATGTACTTTAATTTCATTTAAATTAAACATACAACAAGAAATCACGAAGAGACCTCAAGAACCCTAATTTCTGCATGAAGGCTAGGATTTTTGATACACGATTCAAACAATGCAATTAATTGAGGGAAAACATTCCATGCATGATTATGAACATATGGCCAAATTATTGTGCGAGGAAATATGCATAGATTGAGAGATGCCCAAGTTTAGGCTTACCTCCAAGTCGTGACAGCAAGTTCAAAGTGATTTTTGATTTGGAGATGTTACAGACAAGTTGTGATGATCTGGACAGCTTCCCTACACCATATGGAGTGTGTTTGAACACTTGGATTGAATTGAAATGGACTGGATCAGTTTATGGCATCTCAGCTGCAACTTCACTTCAAACTTGTGTGGATGGCAAGTGATTTTGAGATTTTGATGTTCCAGATGTTATGTGAGTGTTTGATCAGCTCATATGTGATGTATGTGAGGTGTGTGAGTGATTGGTTTGGTTGGAATTGCTCTCAAACTCAAAACCCGATAGCTACCTTGCTAAGAAAGGCATTTTTACCAAGAGAAAGAGATTTTGAGGAAAGCATCTGTTAGATGGCTTTGGTGTACTCAAAATGACCACAATTGAGCTCTATTTATAGTAGAGCAAGTTTGTTTTGCAAGGAATAGTGCATGGCAGCTGGTAAGTAGGTTTGGCCAATGTTGTCCAATGAGAATCCAAGTCTCCTCTAGCCATTGACTAGAGGTTAGGGCACAGAGCTTTGGTCCCCTTGGTCTTGGATAAGTCTTGACTGATTTCAGATGAGAATGACTCAGTCCATGCCACCTTGATGGTTCCATTGAATGCCTCATTCCAAATTTGAAGTCTTGTCCCTACTTTGGCAACTCTAGGTTCAACATGATATTCCTTGTTCCTTGGACCTTGGAGGCTTGGCTCAGTGATTGTCCCCTTTAGATTCAATCCTCTGAGGTGTCCAAGTGGATTGGAGCAATTGAATTTGGCTGATTTTGGCAAATCGACCAAAGTTGCAAATTCTGCCTTGCCTTGACAGATTTCAGCAAGGCAACTTGCCAATGTTGTATCTCATGATGTAGGTTGAATTTGGCAATGTTCTTGGCCATTTTGGAAAGCTCTAACATGATACAACAACTGTTTGAACAAGTTTGGTTTTGATCTCTTTTGATTCCAAGTGAAAAATCCCCCTACATTTGGCAAAAAGTGAGGCAGAATCCGACTTAGTGAAAATTTCACTAAGAGTTGGAAAAAGTGACATTTTCACTTTTCAGCCACTTTGATCACTCCATAACTCAAAATCCTTAATGAATTGGAATGACTTGTAGTTGAAGTTTTTGTAGGTGATAATGAGGGATACAAATCCATCTTTGGATGAGAAAAAATGGCCTTGTGGTTTAGGAGTTATGGTCCTCCAAAGTTGGTACCTTTGCCACTTTATTTTTAACTTAGAAAAATTTCTAAGTTTTATGGTTACCCCTTTTACAAGTTATCTCACTTTTCTTGATTTTTATTGATGAATGATGATTCAAATCATACATTAACATCATTTTAGGGTTAAAAATCCATTTTGGTGAAAAATCTCAAAAAGTCAAAGTTGACTTTTGTGCACAGTTGACTTTTTATCAGATGAATTCCAAACTGTGCAATTCTTCAGGAAATCATGTCCTTGACCTAAATCAAACTTGATGGACATGTTTCATGGGTGTCATAGGGTATATTCAATCATTTATTAGGGTTTGGGAGCATGTCCTGGTCAAAAGTCAAAGTTACAGTTGACTTTTTTCTTAAAACCCTAATTGTGGTGCAGATGAAATTGAGACTTGTTGCTCAAGCTTCTTGGATCAATCCATTGTTCCAAATGGATCAATATGGTATATTAGAGACCCTCAAATCATGTCTTGAGGTCTTGGCTCATGGTTTGTCCCAAAAGTCAACTTAGGGGTGAATTAGGTCAAGAAACCCTAATTCCTAATTTTTGATGAATGTATCCCCTGAGGAAAAATTGACTTGATGCATGGGTTCATGAGGTTCCATGAAGTATATTAGGTCATGTTTTGGATTATTGCCTTGTGCCCAGATGAAAATTTCCATCTGGAGGCCCTGGTCGACCAAAACCCTAATTTGGTGACACTGTCGATCTTGAGACTTGATCCACCTAGAAGGGAGCAGCCTTGTGCTTAATCCTTGAAGTGGGAGTCCTTTTTGATCCATTGTGGATATTTTAGAGATTAGATAAGTTGAAGATCATGTCATTTGTTGATTGATCCTTTGTCTAAGCACTCAGAGAGGGCTTGAAACCTTAATTTGATTGTAGTGGATGCTCACCCATCTTTTGGGAGACTAATGAAGCATGATGGTTCATCCATATTGTGATGATGATTTTCACAATGATGGGAAATCTAAGTGGTCAAAATTTGGGGTATTACAGATGCCCCTATTTAATCTTCTTGGACTCGAAGGTGTGAATGACGAAGGGATTCGAGCATTCGGGGTGCAAGAGGATTAAATATCGGAATATCCGAAATTTTGATGGTGGTTATGAATGGTAGCTTACGCATTCATCTTCTTTAGCTAAGCAATGATGCTTAGAAAAGGTAAACTTCCCCTCGATCCTGGTCTTTAGCCAAGGAACTGGTCTCAGTTTTCTTTTGAAATAAACCTCCCCTCGATCCTGGTTTCCTACCAAGGAACTGGTCTCAGTTTCTGATTTAAACTTCCCCTCGATCCTGGTTTCCTACCAAGGAACTGGTCTTAGTTTCTGATTTAAACTTCCCCTCGATCCTGGTTTCCTACCAAGGAACTGGTCTTAGTTTCTTTTGTCAATAAACTTTATTAACAAGGGACGCTATTAGCAGCGGTTTTCCTTCAAACTTCTCGCCGAATTTTCCTGGGGAGATGCCATTTGAGTGGAAAAAGTTTTGATGTCAGACTTGCTGGGGAACCCATTCGTCTGAGTTGTAGAGGTACACAAACTTCTCTGTTTTGGAGACGCCATTTGTCGATTCTACTAGGGAAAGCGAGTCTCTTGAGAGACTATTTTCGTTTGGGATCTTTCATCATACTTTTCTCGGGATCTTCCCGGAGAAACGCCATATGATGGGGTCCAATTTTGAGGTGTCGATGACCTTTTCATCAACGACTTTTCAGAGAAATACTGATGTACTGCCGAATCTCTGTTTAAGAGGCTTTCTCTGGGGATTTTCCTTAATCCGGGAAAGCGAGGATATCATCTTCAATGGTGAAGAGTGACATCTGTTGAAGGTTCTCTGATCTTTCAGAGGTTCAAGTTATCAAAGTGGCCAAGTGCCGACTCTGATCTAAAGATACACTGGTGGCGAGATTGTACAGACGCAACACTTCCTGACGAGGAAAGAACTGACAAACTCGATTGAGAAAACTGTTTATCACTAGGGGACAAGACCGGCTAGAGTGATAACGATGCAATATGAAATGTAAATGCAAATCAAAATGCATGAAGTACGTATGTATATGCTGACAAAACTGACGCGACATACAGACTAATGGATGAACACAATTGGATACTCGGCCATCGCGGGGCGAAGAAGTACCGTTGGTTCAAAATAGCAATTCCACCTGGCTTAGGAGAAATAGTCCATGCGGGGAGCTATGTTGATCGGGCTTAGGAGATGAGACCTCGGCCGAGGGTATCAGACGGGAAAACCGCATCTGATACAGTTGATCCTCCATTCAGGCGCACTGGCTTAGAAGGAGTACTTTGATTCTGCACTTTGAAGTTCGCTTACTTCGGGAGAAGCGATCGATGTTCTTCTGATGTTCAACAGTCAAAAGAAATGCCATCTTTAATTTAAAAGCAGAAAAAGTTTAACAAGTAAATTTATTTTTGTTTTATTTCAAGAATCGCTGATTAAGTTTAAACAACGTCGTTCTGTAAAGCTAAAACAAGTAAAGAATTACAAACAAAAGCACAAGGGCTCAAATTTTATTGATAAGATGGAGATCAGCCAAACACGTGATTCCAAAGAGTATATACAAAGTTAGAAAATGGTAATTTACAGGGAAAAGGGCTACGTTGAAACATAACGACCACTATCCTTCTACCAACTTTGAGTTCGGGACATCCTGAGCTTCCGTCGAAGATGACCTTTGACTGGAGATTTCCTCCGATAGATGATGCAACTGCTGCTGAGGGACTTGCCTCTGTTGAACATAGTTACTTTCCATTATCCCTAATTTTTGCCTGGATTGTACTATGAGATTTCCAATCCATCGGGATGATTTTTTCTCATGTCTTTAACTTTTGCCTGGACCGCCCTTTCGGGTTTTCAATCCACCGAGACATTTTTTTTTTTAGTTTAGGCGAAGTATTTCTTGACTACATCAACATTCGTGGGGTAGGCAAATTCCTCTCCGTCCATGGTTGCAAGTCTCAAGGCGACGCGTGAGAAAGCTTTCGTGACCACATAGGGGCCATCATAATTTGGGGTCCATTTGCCCCGAGAGTCAGTGAGAAATGATTGTATCTTCTTGAGCACCAGGTCTCCTTTTCTGAAAACACGAGGTCGGACCTTTTTATCGAACGCCTTTTTCATTCTTTGCTGATACAACTGACCGTGGCATAGTGCCGTGATTCTCTTTTCTTCGATCAGGTTGAGTTCGTCGTGTCGACTTTGACACCATTCAGCTTCGGTGAGCTGAGCTTCCATCAATACCCGGATTGACGGGATCTCTACTTCTATGGGGAGAACTGCCTCCATGCCATATACTAGAGAGAAAGGGGTTGCCCCTGTTGAAGTACGGACAGATGTGCGATAACCGTGAAGAGCAAAGGGTAGCATCTCGTGCCAATCTTTGTAGGTTACAACCATCTTTTGAACAATCTTCTTGATGTTCTTGTTAGCCGCTTCTACCGCTCCGTTCATCTTGGGTCGGTAGGGAGATGAGTTATGGTGTTCGATCCTGAACTCTGCACACAACTCTTTCATCATCTTATTGTTCAAGTTAGATCCATTATCAGTAATGATCTCGCTTGGAACACCATAACGGCAGATGATATTGTTTTTGATAAATTGGACCACCACTTGTCGGGTTACATTAGCATACGACGCTGCTTCGACCCACTTGGTGAAGTAGTCAATGGCTACTAGGATGAACCGATGTCCGTTTGAAGCCTTGGGCTCAATCATACCAATCATATCGATTCCCCATATGGAAAAAGGCCACGGGGAAGAAAGAACTTTGAGATGTGATGGCGGTACATAAATTTTGTCGGAGTATATCTGACACTTGTGACACCTCCTCATGTACTTGTAGCAGTCGGATTCCATGGTCAACCAATAATACCCGGCTCTGAGAATTTTTCTCGCCATTGTGTGTCCGTTGGCATGAGTGCCAAAGAATCCTTCATGAATTTCTTTCATGAGCATGTCTGCCTCTAGTCTGTCGACACATCGGAGCAAGACCATGTCAAAATTTCTCTTATAAAGAGTGTCACCGCTCAGGAAGAAGTTTCCAGCCAATCTTCTGAGGGTTTTCCTGTCTTTTCTGAGTGCCCCAGATGGGTACTCTTGTTTCTGAAGGAAGCATTTGATATCGTGATACCAAGGTCTGTCGTCTATGACTGCTTCAATCGCGAAGATGTAAGCGGGCCGTTCAAGGCGCATGATGTCAATCTTAGGTAGGTCATTCCATCGACCCACACTAATCATGGAAGAGAGAGTGGCTAATGCATCAGCCATGTGATTCTTATCACGAGGGATGTGATGAAAGTCGACTCTGTTTAAGAAGGGTAACAACCTTCTTGCATAGTCTTTGTAAGGAATCAATCCTGATTGGTATGTGTTCCAATCTCCTTTTATCTAGTTAATAACCTGGGCTGAATCGCCGTATATGTCCAAGTTTTTGATCCTTAAATCAATCGCTTCTTCGAGACCCATAATACAAGCTTCGTATTCGGCCTCGTTGCTCGTACATTTGAACGTAAGTCTGGCAGTGAAAGGAATGTGGGAACCCTGAGGGGTAACAATGATTGCCCCAATTCCGTTTCCATAATGATTGACTGCTCCGTCAAAGATAAGTCCCCACTGGGAACCTGGTTCTGGCCCTTCACTGGGTAGCGGTTCATCGCAATCTTTCATCTTTAGATACATGACATCTTCGTCTGGGAAGTCAAACCCGATTGATTCTTGATCGTCAATTGGTTGATGAGCCAAATGATCGGCTAAAATACTTCCTTTAACGGCTTTCTGAGCATGGTACTCTATGTCATATTCTGATAGTAACATCTGCCAACGGGAAATCCTTCCCGTGAGAGCAGGTTTTTTGAAAACGTACTTGATTGGATCCATTTCGGAGACCAACCAAGTAGTATGACGAATCATGTACTGGCGAAGACGTTTGGCTGCCCAAGCCAAAGCGCAACAAGTTTTCTCAAGCATTGTGTACCGAGTCTCGCAGTCGGTAAATTTCTTGCTTAGATAGTAAATGGCTGACTCTTTCCGTTTAGTTTCGTCTTGTTGGCCAAGTACACATCCCATTGAGTCCTCTAGGACTGTGAGGTAAATGATCAGTGGTCTTCCTTCCACTGGAGGCAATAGGATCGGAGGATTCAACAGATATTCCTTGATACTATCGAAGGCGGTTTGGCAATCTTCTGACCAAACGCAATCTTGGTTCTTTTTCAGTAATTTTAAAATCGGCGCACAAGTGGCAGTCATGAGGAATATAAATCTGGAGATGTAGTTCAAATGTCCCAGGAATCCTCTGACTTGTTTTTCAGTTTTCGGAGAAGGCATTTCTTGAATGGCCTTGACCTTGTCATGATCAACTTCAATTCCTTTCTGGCTGACGATGAACCCTAGTAGTTTCCCTGAACGGACACCGAAGGTGCACTTGTTGGGATTCAAGCGGAGCTTGAATTTTCTTAAACGTTCGAACAATTTTGACAGATGTTCAACATGCTCACTCTCTGTTTTTGATTTTGCAATCATATCATCGACATACACTTCGATTTTTTTGTGTATCATGTCATGAAACAGAGTAGTCATGGCCCTTTGATAGGTTGCCCCGGCATTCTTCAAACCGAACGGCATTACCTTGTAACAAAAGGTACCCCATGGGGTAATGAACGAAGTTTTCTCCATGTCTTTCGGCGCCATTTTGATCTGGTTATAGCCCGAGAATCCATCCATGAAGGAGAATACTTTGAACTTTGTTGTGCTGTCTACCAGCATGTCAATGTGTGGTAAAGGAAAGTCGTCCTTTGGACTTGCCTTATTTAGATCTCTGTAATCAACACACATTCTGACCTTTCCGTCCTTTTTGGGAACGGGTACGATGTTGGCTAACCATTGAGGATATTCAGATGTAGCGAGGAAACCCGTGTCGATCTGTTTCTGTACCTCCTCTTTGATTTTGATGGCCATGTCCGGGTGAGTCCGTCTCAACCTTTGCTTTACTGGCGGACATTCCGATCTCAACGGTAAGTGATGTTCCACGATGCTGGTGTCCAACCCTGGCATATCCTGATAGGACCAAGCGAATACATCGGGAAATTCTTTGAGAAGCTTTATCAAACCCTCTCTGGCAGTTGGACTGAGCAGTGCTCCGATCTTGATTTCTTTTCTCTCTTTTTTTGAACCCAAGTTTACCGTTTCCAACGGCTCTTTGTGAGGTTCAATGGACCTTTCCTCTTGTCTGAGTAGTCGGGAGATCTCTTCTGGAATTTCGTTGTCATTTTCTTCTTCAGCCTCGAATACCGGGAACTCAAAGTTGGGAGAAGGCATCGGATCGTATGTTTCAACGGGGTATAAAACAAGCAATCTGCATGACGTGATGATTCGTGTTTAGAAGAGATAGAGAAAATGTAAGTGTGTGCAGTGTATTTATTTTACTGCTTGTTTTTATTATTGAATGTTTTTTAGGATTACCATTTTCTGAAAAAGCAAAAAGAGAAAACAACAATAATGCGGAAATTACAGAACGACGTTATTTTATTAATGAACAAGTCGAATCTTGAAACTACAGCCCTATAAAACAAAACTCTGTCGCTTTGGCCAAAGCGAAGAGGGAAATTTACAGAAAACGAGCCCTATCAAAACATCCGTTTCACCTGGGCAGGGTGAAAGATTAAAAGATGGCAATTACTTTGACTGATGAACGACCTTCGGAACCTCGACAGCAACCCATTGGCGGCGAACTCCTCGGTGAATCACAAAGTCTGGCACCTTCCTTGATTTATCTTCAGAAATGACGCTGATTTCTGGTGGAGTAGGATCATTGGAATCTGTCTCCCAGGCAGAATTGTCGTAGGAGAATTCCTCAGTTGTATTTTGCATAGCATTTGTGCTCTCAGCTGTATCTCCCCATCCAGTTGGCTGGATATCTTCGAGCTTGATACAAGAGCTTTCGGGAGCAGTGTACTTGACCATAAAGTCATATTTTTCACTTGGTTGTCCCAAAGTGTCCCACACTTTTTTGGAACTGGAGGAGTCATCCCTCTCAATGACGTTGACCTCGGGAAAAGCATAGTTGATGAATTCAAGTCCTGTAAACGTTACGAATTCATCTTCATGTTGAGTAGTTTCTGAATGACCTAAGTGTTGATCCCATGACATGGTGGGGACACAGGTATTCTGTTCAATGACAGTCAGCTGATTTTCATTACTCGGCTGACTTTCTTGCCCCAAGTTTCCTGGGTAAGGCTGCCACATTGGCAGACCATCCATCGGGCCATAGTAATTGTGATCAAAATTGTCTTTCATCAAAGTGTCTTCCTCTAATGAATTTGGCGGAGCACGGCATCCTTCCGGATCACAATCCCCGTATATCATTTCGACATCTGATCTTGGTATAAATCGCGGACTTTCTGTAGGAAAGCAAAAAGGCATAGGCACCTCTTCCTGAGACATATAGCCGTCCTTGTTAAGGTAGGACTTCCATTCTTCATCTGTGTCAGAGGGATCTTCCTCATTGATAGCATGAACTGTCTGAGACACTGGGTGAAGAAAACCTCCACTGTGAAAGAAGTTTTGAAGGGGATGAAGACTTTCATCGTTGGCAACTGTCTGGGTACAGGTTGCAGAAAAACCAAGACCCTTCTTTGTTTTACTGTCAATAGGAATGACAAGCCGTCCCCATCCAGTCGTATCGGTACTCTCGACCGCTTTGATAGCAGCTTTGTATAAAGAAATTGAAGTTCCTTCTTTGAACTGATTGTCCTTGCTCACCGATAGTGCTTGGAACTGAGTTCCAATAACCTCCTCGGGTTCCACACAAGTAGATGATGATAGGTTACTCACAAGCAAGGCTTGTTCCCCACAAACCGTGACAAGTTGATCGTTCTCGACGAACTTTAGCTTTTGGTGGAGGGTTGAAGTAACCGCTCCAGCCTGATGTATCCAAGGTCTTCCTAATAAACAACTGTATGTTGCCCGGATGTCAATGACCTGGAAAGTGATTTGGAAAGTGTGAGGACCAATAGTTATGGGAAGATCAACTTTGCCGATAACTGTTTTTCTGGATCCGTCGAATGCTTTGACGACGACCTCGCTGACTCTCATCAGAGGGCCCTTGAATGATAATTGCGTCAAAGTGGACTTCGGCATAACATTCAGGGCTGACCCTGTGTCTACCAGTACGTTGGCTAAACATCGCCCTGGCAGTTAACTGTAATGTTGAGCGCCGTGTTATGACGGCGACCCTCTTCGGGTAATTCCTCATCACTAAATCCTAAATTATTGCAGGAAGTGATGTTAGAGACAATACTATCGAATTGTCTGATTGTTACATCCTGTTCCACAAAGGCTTGCTCCAAGACTTTCTGTAGAGCCTCTCTGTGTGCTTCTGAACTGAGTAACAGTGATAATACTGAGATCTTTGAAGGAGTCTGTAACAGTTGATCAACAATGTTATATTCACTCCTTTGGATGAGCTTTAGCATCTCATCTTTGTCTTTTGAACAGTCGAGATTACCAGATTGACCGACTGGTGGATCAGGAATTTCTGCTTGAAGTTCCTTTTCTTTGTTGGATTCTCCAACCCCTCGGTTGAAGATTCGACCGCTCCGTGTTACACGACTGATGTCTGCAATATTCACGACGGAGGGTAATGGAATTTCCTTTCCATTCTCGATTATTGTTGCACCGTATTTGTAAGGGATTGCCTTAGCTGATTCATACAGTAGTGGCCCCGGTAGATAGATGACTATGGGAACCTTCTGATTTTTCTGACCATCATAAGTAATCTCGATCCGTTCCCGGTTGGGAACTCTAGATTCGTCAAGTAGAGGAATGATGGAAAAAACATCCCTGGTCTTGTGATGACCAGAGATCGTGACAACATCCTCAACTTGCTCGGCAAGGTAGTTCGGCGACCAAATGATGGGTCCTGAACCTGGTTATGGACGAATTTCTCCATGATCGACCTGACCCTGAAGAGCTGCTCTCACAAGGTAACACCCTTGGTTACTTTCTGAACAGACGCTACAACTGTCATAGTTGTGTGGTGGCACCTGGCCACGCCCACTTTGAATACAATGTAACCTCACTAGGTTACCTTCCATTGATCGGACATCCTGACTTTGATGATGAGTAGGATTCCTGTTATTGATACTAATCTGCTGAGTATCTTTGTCCATATAGATTGGCATCCACCAGTGATTTAACAAGTGCTGAAGTGCCTCCTGGACAAGGGTACAACCTCGATCGTTTTTGCAACCCGCTTTACAATTTTGATAGTCATGTGATATTAAGAATCCGAGTCGGACCTGCTCAGCATGTAACTCTACCAGGTTGGTATTCATCACGCGAACGTTGAAGATCTGAACCATATTGATTTGATAGGGATTCCTATCATGGTAGTCTTGGATCCATCCAAGATCCATCTGACGCTGGAGGGCCTCTTGTATGAAAGAGCATCCCTGTTTGTTTACCGAGCAAATCAGACAGGAACTGTAATTGTGCCGCGGAAGATTATGATACTGGCTTTGCCTTGAGTGCATTGCCACCAAGTTGACATTCATCGCACGGATGTCGTGGTTTTGAATGACGTTGGAATTCGTGTAAACCATGTTAACTCCATGAACTCGGTGCTCTTGGATCCATCCGAGATCCATCTGTTCCTGTAGAGCTGATTGCACTACCGAACATCCTTGGTTATCTTTAGAGCAGATATCACACTGGTGATAGTTATGAGGTGGCACATGGCTATATCCACTCTGTCTACAATGCATCTTGACCGGATTGGTTTTCAACAAGAGTACATCGTGAATTTGATAGACATTGTTAGTCTCTTTCTCAATCAGATTGACTGCAGCTTTCTCATGTTGAGGCAGCGGGTTCGTAAGAACATTAGGATTCGTATCTTTGAAAGATAAGAGCCCGCTCCTAAAAAGCTTTTGCACGTCGGATTTGAAATTGAGACAAGTCTCAATGTTATGCCCTGAACCTCCTTGATGATAAGGGCATGTTTGATCCGCTTTAAACCAAAAAGGCGGATTTTCCGGAACTGAAAGGGGAGACTTAGTCTGAATGTGCCCCTTAGCCAACAGTACGGAAATAATTCTGCGTACGTTACAGGTATAGGATCAAATTCTGGTGGCCGTGTTGTACGGTTGTTGTTATATGGAGGAAGAGCCTGCTGAAGAGGCTGTTGTGTCCTTTGTTGGTCAGGTTGGCTCTGCGCAACCTGAGGTTGATACGTAGGAACAGGCGCGGGGCCGATAGCAGGAGTAACAGCTGCTACTGGCTGATAACGTCGTCTTTGCTTTCCGAGAGAGATATTCCCAATATCTTGCTCTTTTTTCTTAGGGAGAGCACTACCGTATTTTTTAGTACCGCTTGTTGATCCAGTGTCTTTTACCAAACGTCCTTCTCGGACGGCTTCCTCAAGACGTACACCCATGCCGACCATTTCGGTGAAATCACTGGGTGATCTGGCAATCATTCGGTCATAGTAAAATGAGCTCAAGGTCTTTAAGAAGATTTTTTCCATCTCTTTTTCCTCAAGAGGTGGACAAATTTGAGCGGCAATTTCACGCCACCTTTGAGCATACTCCTTAAAGGTTTCCTTTTCCTTTTGCGACATCGATCTGAGTTGATCTCTGTCGGGTGCCATGTCCAAATTGTACTTGTATTGTTGGACGAAGGCAGTACCAAGATCTCTGAATGTACTGATCGTAGTACGGTTTAAACCCATGTACCATTTGAGCGCGGCACCGGTTAAACTATCCTGAAAGTAGTGAATCAGCAGGTCCTGATTCTCCGTCTGAGCTGACATCCGCCGAGCGTACATCACCAGATGGCTCTGAGGGCAAGAGTTACCCTTGTATTTTTCAAAGTCGAGCACTTGGAACTTGTGCGGGACTTTCACATTTGGGACCAAGCAGAGGTCTGCGGCGTCTTTTCCAAATAGATCCTGACCGCAAATGGCTTGCAGCTCTTTCTGCATTTCCAAGAACTGCTCCTGGAATTCCTCCATTCTGTCAAACATAGTTTCCTTCTTACCAGAAGGTGTTGGTGGAATCTGTCCTTCCGGGACAGTGTGCACCACAGGGGGTGGTACCGTGACTACGACAGTAAGTCTTGGCGCCTCCCGAAGTTTGTAACCTTCAGGAGTCTTGAGTATGGCCCTAGCATCTTCGCTTTCCCGAAGTTTGTAACCTTCAGGCCCAGCGGCTTCTGTTGCGATTCCCTGATCTTCAGTGATCGGCGGAACATATCCTTCCGGGATATAGTTAACAGGCATGCCCCAAGGACCATCTTTCGGCATCTGATTCCTAGGATCATACTTTTCTATGATGGGCGTTGAGGTGATCTCTGAGATCACAGTTCTTTGTAGCTGAGCTTCTGCCATGGCTTGCATGTCGTTACGAAGCTTTCTCATATCCTCTCTCAGAGCGTCGATCTCTTCTTTCAACTCTCTGTTTTCTTCCTCAAGATCATCCATCTTTTTCTGACGATTGGCCCGAGTATTATACGAATGAGACAGTTTGACTCTAGAATCGAGACACAAACGTGAGATTCGTAGGGAAGAAGATTACGCGATGTGAGAATGATGAATGCAATGATTATATTAATTGTTGTTTTTTGGTTTAATCAAAATAAACTTCTACAATTAGATTGCAAATATCAAACAGTGGGGAAACCCCTTTTTATTGAATTCAAAGGATTACAGAAACGAAAATACAGTAGATTACAAAGTGCAGAAACAGAAACCTAAGCTAATGGGTCCCGAGTCCTCTCTGAAGAGAAATCGGGTGCTGATTCTGGTATCTTCCTTTTCTTTGACCGGGGCGCTTGGGCCGTTGTCGGGTTGTCATTCCTTTGCCAAGTGAAAGGAGTGAGTAAATTCCTTTGGTCATTTTGATTCTCTACAGCATGCCGCTCCAAAATTTCAATCAGAGCATCTTTCTCTTTTAGTAGTTGCTGTATTTGGATACACTCTACGTCGAGGGTGCGGTACTTGTTCTTCCAAGACCTTCTTTCCTTTTGAACTTTGTTGAGAGTAACCTGAAGCTTTTCAGTTTCCATCATGAAGTACATGACAGTTTTCCTCGGTGGAAGAATTCCGTAACGAGGATAAGGCGTTTTTAGCTTGAGAGCTCTGGTTTGTACCCAATGGAGATAAGGCTCCATCGAGACACAGTCCGGTTTTCCCAGAGACTCTCGTCCTTTCTTATGAACATGTTTCCAAGCTTGCACTATTTCCATCTTTAGTGCTCTGTCACTTTCTCCTTCTTTGAAGAAAAAACCTTCCAGATGAACACCCAGTGGGATGTGTCTCATCGGGTATCCAAATTGACGAAGAACCAATATCGGATGATAGTTGATTTCTCCTTTAGTTCCTATGAGGGGTACGCTGGGGAAGTTTCCACAACGGTCAATGATTCTGATTCCCTCATAAATCCTATTACACCAATCTATATCGGAATTGGTGAGAGACATGATCTTCTGCGACCAACATAAGACACTCTTGCAATCCCAAAAAGCAGCAGACTTGGGCAAGTGAGAGATAAACCATTTATAAAGCAGAGGTACACAGCATGTGATCTCCCCTCCGCTGTATAAATTTCCCAAGTGTACAGAATGATACGGATCTGCGAGCAAAGTCGGCACAGGGTTTCCAATGAGAAAAACCTTAATAGCGTTGATATCGACGAAGTTATTGATGTTGGGAAACAAAAATAACCCGTAGGTGAGCAAGACAAAGATGCTTTCAAAAGCAGTCCCGTTCCCTATACTAGCGAAGTATAGAGCCTTTTTTGTCAAGAACTGGGCTGGCAAACCCTGGATGCCACCCTTAGTGGTCATGTGAGTCCTGACCTCAGACTCGTCCAAATGAATTGCTATTGCAATAGTCTGATCCTTTGGAATTTCTTCCAGTCCAGAAAATGGAGCTCGATCAGTGATATGTAAATCAGCCAGATGAGAATACTCCTCCAGCGTTGGTGCTAGCTGGTAATCCGGGAATGTGAAACAGTGATAAACCGGATCGTAGAACTGAATGAGCGCATCCATGATTCCCTCAATCACATGGACTCTTAACAGTGGTAGCAGACCACCGTGCTTGGCTCTAAAAGCCTCTGGGTTAACGATTAACCTTGCTAACCTTCTCAAATCCCCTAATTTTGGAACCTTAAAGGTATACTGGCGAGTTCTCCTTCTACCGAAATCCATCAGCGTAATCCTTTTCTCTGATATTTGCAATCACAGTCTTAGTTTAATTTGAAAAACAGAGAGACTAGAAGAGAAGTTTTTTGAATGTTTTAATGTTTTATTAAATGAATGCATGAATGCAGCACACAAAAACATAGAAAAAACATGGGGTCAAAGGGTCGTTGTCATGAAGTCAAGGCTCTACCCATCCCCAAAGGTTTATACTAGGGTGATTTTTGTACCCGTACTCATTATCATCAGCTCCTCCCAGGAAGGCAGACAACAAGCGGATCGCCAGCGAGTTGTGTGCAATCTTAGAGTAAGTGCTATTCACCGAGAATAGATCACCAGCCTCAAATGAGGGTAGTATCGCGTAACAGCTATTTCCGATAGCTTCCGCACTACGAAAGGGTTGGCTTTTCTTAAGTGTATACTCAAACTCACCACATGCAGCATCACACGCATTCCCAGTAGCAGAAAAATAAACACGTATAGCAATTAGGAAAAGCAGTATATATATTTGTCCTAATCATCCTAGACTTATAAAGCTACGATTCTTAAGTTCCTGACAGAAATGGGTTCCCCGGCGGAAGCCCCAATCTGTGGTTCCCTGCCTAAGAGATGGACCAGCATAGGTCAATCTTTCTCTTCGGTAGAGTTCCCATTTTCCGTAGAAAACGGGGATGATGCCCTATGGCAGAAAAGGATCTTGGCAAAGACTCCCCAGCAGAGTTGCCATTTTACAAGGAAAACAGAAAGAAAGAAAAACAAGGGCCCCACGGTGGGCGCCATTTTTCTGTAGCGAGCGATTTTGGACGCGGTTCTTAAGCGCTGGTCGCTCTCTGTGGTTTGAGCTTTAAACTACAGGTCGATTCATTTTTTATCCTATTGTGAGCTGAATAAGGAAGGGAAATAGATGTCTCCAATTAACCCTGCTTTGCATACTGAGTTTAAACAGCGGTCTGTTAGGTTACGGATGCTATCAATGTGGGGGGGCCTTTGTACTGGTTATTTGTATTTTCGCCAATACTGTTTTCTTTCTTTTTATCTAGGCAAAAGGTTTCTGGCGGGGAACAAGGATTAGGATATTAGGACTGGTGCTTTTGAAATACTGCTTTTGATTGATGGAGATATGGGATTTGGGTTTTTTGTTGATTGCGCTCGCTAAGATCTTTTCTTTCGATCTTATGCCTACGTATTCCCGTTTACCGAAACAGGGAAATCAGAGCGTTCATAGTTCCTCCTATTCTATGGGAGGAAATGGGTGTTTTGGTGTCTTGTTCAAAGCCTAAGACGTGAAGCGAAAGGTGATTTGTATCTTGTTCAAAGCCCAAGATGTGAAGCTGAAAGGTCTATTTGTGTCTTGTTCAAAGCCCAAGACGTGAAGCTGAAAGACCTCGACTTTAGAGAGAATTTGTCATCTCTAAAGAGGGGAAAGGAGAATTACTTTAACTGGGATACGCGGATCTGAGCAATGCCATAATTTCCGAAAAAAGGGTTTTAACCTGAAGGAGAAGACTTTAACTCAGTGTAGAGCAATGCCATCTTTTCTTAGGAATTTCTCATGCTAAAAGCGGGACAGTGGCATGGATATAGATGATCCAGGGGCTTGCCGCTTACAGCGATTAGATGAAAGGAAAGGAGTTATTGATGTTTGTGGACTGTGAACGAGGCACAGCTTTGATGCTAAAAGGTTGATTGGATCAACCAATGGTTTTCTTATACAAAGCCTAAGAGGAGGCTAATTTCCGCTAGGAAAATCATTATACAAAGCCTAAGAGGAGGCTATTTTGTGTCTCGTACAAAGCCCGAGAGAGAGGCTAAAAGTTTTTGACCCGACGATAGAGTCTTTGTGTCTCGTACGAAGCCCGAGATGGAGGCTATTGTTTGTTTGGCTCAATAAGAACCTTTTTGTATCTCGTATAAAGCCCGAGATGGAGGCGAAAAGTTTGACTCAACAAGAGAGTCTTTTGTATCTCGTATGAAGCCCGAGATGGAGGCTAAAGGTTTGTTTCAGTTGAGTGACATATCCAATATACTGATTTTAAAAGAGAAAATCAGTTCTTATATGAGCAACACTGTACTCAAGGATTTGATTTGAGGATCAGGGATATTTCCTTCTCTTTGAGGAAACGGGAAATCCAAAGGGTATTGAGACTGTCCGAGCCTGCGGGTTTCCTTCCTATTTAACGAATGGGTCACTTGAGAATGTCTTTGAGACTCAAGGAAATTAGACTGTCCAAGTCTAGAGTTTTATCTTTTGTACTATGCTTTGAGAAATAGTAGTAGACTCTATGAAAGGACTATTCTATGAGGATGACTAGGTTCTGTTCCTATACCTCTAGGAGGTCGCCGGGACAATTTGTACGAAGCCCAAGAGGAGGCTGGAAACTTTTAAGAAGCCGACGGGTCCTTGTACGAAGCCCAAGAGGAGGCTATCATTCCCGAAGGAAGAGATCATTATACGAAGCCTAAGAGGAGGTTGTGAATACTTCTAAGAAGCCGTAGGGTCCTTGAATAATGCCCAAGAGGAGGCCGATGCTTTTAAGAAGCCCGTGGGTCTATCATCTCGTTTCCATTAGGAGAGATAACTCTTTTAAAGATAAAAACCACTGGTAAACGCGCGAGGTTTACTATCCAGCGACTTTTAATTTTTAAAGAGGGTTCCTTAGTTAAGGTCCAAGATTATGACCGTAGTGGGTACCCAAAACCCCTAGACATTCAAGGCATGCTATCCACAAGGAATAGATCAAGTCAGGAAAGTTTGAGAATTTGGAGGAAACTCAAAGATGCCATTCACGGAGAATACATTCATCTTGGGGAGTAGAGCTTCTTGACGATTCCTAAGGAGGACAGCCGAAGAGAAGACTGTATCTGGTGCTCCTATTGGGGATCTAGGCGTCTATTTCTACGAATAAATGAAACGGCGTCACCTAGTTCTAGACGTAGTTGCCGGGGAAACTCGAAATATCTATACTATTATTACACAGTAGATATGAGTTTATGAAAGGAGACTTACAGTGAGCAGCCCCACAATACAGTTTATAATATGAAAGCAGTAAATGAAAGCGATAACCACTTACTCGGTTGTAGTGCTTCCATGCTGTTTGGTTAGTTGTTCAACAAAGAAAGATTGAAAACAACAGTATATTCAAAATCAAAGGAGAAAGTGCTTTGAAAAAGAAAGATTTGGGGCTTACAGCTCAAGGAGAGGCCCAGGGTTTTATCAGTGAGCGCACTGTTTAACTTTGTACAGCGGGACTTATACAAGTGACTGGGGCCCAAAAAGGTTTTCTGTACAAAGGGATGGGTCTTACACTCTCTCAAGAGGCCCAAAAAGGTTTAAAGAAAAGAGTGGGGCTTATAACACGAGGGTAGGCCCAAATGATATTTCGTTTAAAAATGGCGATCGCGCCGAGGTTTTCTTTTAACGCAGAGGGACTTATACAATAAGTGAGGCCCAAAATTGTTTTGGTTAAAAGGGGGATTGGGTCTTACACTCTAATAGAGGCCCAAAGTGTTTTGAATGGGTCTTATAGCTCAAGGAGAGACCCAGATGATTTTTATTTTTAAACGGGCGACGATCGTGCCGTTTACTTGTACAGAGGGACTTATACAATGAGTGAGACCCAAAAAGTTTTTGTACAAGGGGGGATGGGTCTTACACTCTCTCAAGAGGCCCAAAAAGGTTTGAAAATGATTTATGAGGGTTGAATTAATCCAAAAACCCTAATTTGTTTTCAAAAATATATTTAATTGAATAAAAATTCAATTAAAGTGATCAAAATTGTTTTATATGTGAAAAAAAAATTGTGATTTTGGATTAATGCTTCAAAAATTTAGTATTGACCTACAAAATAATTAGAAAGCATTAAAAGTTGCAAAATCAATGTAGAAAAAATATTTAAAATGCCAAAAACAATCAAAATATTAATTCTTTACAAAAATATCAATTATATGAAATAAACAATATTTTTGGGATTTTTTGTGAAAATAAAATATTTTAACATTTTTGTGAATTATTAAAAAAAGAATCAACTCAAAATCATTAAAATTCAGAGAGAAATTAATGTTTGAATCAATTAAACAAAATCACAAAATTCAAATATTTGAAAATCTGAAAATGGCGCCAAGAACACAAGCAAGAACACGCGCGTTTTCTGGGTTTCTCAGATTTGTATTTTCTATCCAATCTCCATGAATACGTAATCATATCATGTAATCCACATATCATTATGTTCGCCTCAACCTCACGATCATGTCTATGTACTTTAATTTCATTTAAATTAAACATACAACAAGAAATCACGAAGAGACCTCAAGAACCCTAATTTCTGCATGAAGGCTAGGATTTTTGATACACGATTCAAACAATGCAATTAATTGAGGGAAAACATTCCATGCATGATTATGAACATATGGCCAAATTATTGTGCGAGGAAATATGCATAGATTGAGAGATGCCCAAGTTTAGGCTTACCTCCAAGTCGTGACAGCAAGTTCAAAGTGATTTTTGATTTGGAGGTGTTACAGACAAGTTGTGATGATCTGGACAGCTTCCCTACACCATATGGAGTGTGTTTGAACACTTGGATTAAATTGAAATGGACTGGATCAGTTTATGGCATCTCAGCTGCAACTTCACTTCAAACTTGTGTGGATGGCAAGTGATTTTGAGATTTTGATGTTCCAGATGTTATGTGAGTGTTTGATAAGCTCATATGTGATGTATGTGAGGTGTGTGAGTGATTGGTTTGGTTGGAATTGCTCTCAAACTCAAAACCCGATAGCTACCTTGCTAAGAAATGCATTTTTGCCAAGAGAAAGAGATTTTGAGGAAAGCATCTGTTAGATGGCTTTGGTGTACTCAAACTGACCACAATTGAGCTCTATTTATAGGAGAGCAAGTTTGTTTTGCAAGGAATAGTGCATGGCAGCTGGTAAGTAGGTTTGGCCAATGTTGTCCAATGAGAATCCAAGTCTCCTCTAGCCATTGACTAGAGGTTAGGGCACAGAGCTTTGGTCCCCTTGGTCTTGGATAAGTCTTGACTGATTTTAGATGAGAATGGCTCAGTCCATGCCACCTTGATGGTTCCATTGAATGCCTTATTCCAAATTTGAAGTCTTGTCCCTACTTTGGCAACTCTAGGTTCAACATGTTATTCCTTGTTCCTTGGACCTTGGAGGCTTGGCTCAGTGATTGTCCCCTTTAGATTCAATCCTCTGAGGTGTCCAAGTGGATTGGAGCAATTGAATTTGGCTGATTTTGGCAAATCGACCAAAGTTGCAAATTCTGCCTTGCCTTGACAGATTTCAGCAAGGCAACTTGCCAATGTTGTATCTCATGATGTAGGTTGAATTTGGCAATGTTCTTGGCCATTTTGGAAAGCTCTAACATGATACAACAACTGTTTGAACAATTTTGGTTTTGATCTCTTTTGATTCCAAGTGAAAAATCCCCCTACATTTGGCAAAAAGTGAGGCAGAATCTGACTTAGTGAAAATTTCACTAAGTGTTGGAAAAAGTGACATTTTCACTTTTCAGCCACTTTGATCACTCCATAACTCAAAATCCTTAATGAATTGGAATGACTTGTAGTTGAAGTTTTTGTAAATGATAATGAGGGATACAAATCCATCTTTGGATGAGAAAAAATGGCCTTGTGAATGATGTTTCTTGATGATAATGAGGGTTACAAATCCCTTTTACAAATTATCTCACATTTCTTGATTTTTCTTGATGAATGATGTTTCAAATCATACATTAACATCATTTTAGGGTTAAAAATCCATTTTGGTGAAAAATCTCAAAAAGTCAAAGTTGACTTTTGTGCACAGTTGACTTTTTATCAGATGAATTCCAAGCTGTGCAATTCTTCAGGAAATCATGTCCTTGACCTAAATAAAACTTGATGGACATGTTCCATGGGTGTCATAGGGTATATTCAATCATGTATTAGGTTTTGGGAGCATGTCCTGGTCAAAAGTCAAAGTTACAGTTGACTTTTTTCTTAAAACCCTAATTGTGGTGCAGATGAAATTAAGACTTGTTGCTCAAGCTTCTTGGATCAATCCATTGTTCCAAATGGATCAATATGGTATATTAGAGACCCTCAAATCATGTCTTGAGGTCTTGGCTCATGGTTTGTCCCAAAAGTCAACTTAGGGGTGAATTAGGTCAAGAAACCCTAATTCCTGATTTTTGATTAATGCATCCCCTGAGGCAAAATTGACTTGATGCATGGGTTTATGAGGTTCCATGAAGTATATTAGGTCATGTTTTGGATCATTGCCTTGTGCCTAGATGAAAATTTCCATCTGGAGGCCCTGGTCGACCAAAACCCTAATTTGGTGACACTGTCGATCTTGAGACTTGATCCACCTAGAAGGGAGCAGCCTTGTGCTTAATCCTTGAAGTGGGAGTCCTTTTTGATCCATTGTGGATATTTGAGAGATTAGACAAGTTGAAGATCATGTCATTTCTTGATTGATCCTTTGTCTAAGCACTCAGAGAGGGCTTGAAACCCTAATTTGATTGTAGTGGATGCTCACCCATCTTTGGGGAGACTAATGAAGCATGATGGTTCATCCATATTGTGATGATGATTTTCACAATGATGGGAAATCTAAGTGGTCAAAATTTGGGGTATTACATGTTGCTCATATAAGAACTGATTTTCTCTTTTAAAATCAGTATATTGGATCTGTCACTCAACTGAAACAAACCTTTAGCCTCCATCTTGGGCTTCGTACGAGATACAAAAACACTCTCTTGTTGAGTATCAAAGACTCTCTTATTGAGTTAAACTTTTAGCCTCTATCTCGGGCTTCGTACGAGACACAAAGACTCTATCGTCGGGTAAAAAACTTTTAGGCTTTCTCTCGGCCTTTGTACGAGACACAAAATAGCCTCCTCTTACGCTTTGTATAATGATTTTCCTAGCGGAAATTAGCCTCCTCTTAGGCTTTGTATAAGAAAACCACTGGTTGATCCAATTAACCTTTTAGCATCAAAGCTGTGCCTCGTTCACAGTACACAAACATCAACAACACCTTTCCTTTCATCTAATCGCTGTAAGCGGCAAGCCTCTGGATCATCTATATCCATGCCACTGTCCCTCTTTTAGCATGAGAAATTCCTAAGGAAAGATGGCATTGCTCTACACTGAGTTAAAGTCTTCTCCTTCAGGTTAAAACCCTTTCTTCGGAAATTATGGCATTGCTCAGATCTGCGTATCCTAGTTAAAGTAATTCTCCTTCTCCCTTCTTTAGAGATGACAAATTCTCTCTAAAGTCGAGGTCTTTCAGCTTCACGTCTTGGGCTTTGAACAAGACACAAATAGACCTTTCAGCTTCACATGTTGGGCTTTGAACAAGATACAAATCACCTTTCGCTTCACGTCTTGGGCTTTGAACAAGACACCAAAACACCATTTCCTCCCATAGAATAGGAGGAACTACGAACGCTCTGATTTCCTTGTTTCGGTAAACGGGAATACGTAGGCATAAGATCGAAAGAAAAGATCTTAGCGAGCGCAATCAACAAAAAAACCAAATCCCATATCTCCATCAATTAAAAGCAGCAATTCAAAAGCATCAGTCCTAACATCCTAATCCTTGTTCCCCGCCAGAAACCTTCTGCCTAGATAAAAGAAAACAGTATTGGCGAAAATACAAATAACCAGTACAGAGGCCCCCCACATTGATAGCATCCGTAACCTAACAGACCGCTGTTTAAACTCAGTATGCAAAGCAGGGTTAATTGGAGACATCTATTTCCCTTCCTTATTCAGCTCACAATAGAATAAAAAATGAATCGACCTGTAGTCAAAGCTCAAACCGCAGAGAGCGACCAGCGCTTAAGAACCGCGTCCAAAATTGCTCGCTACAACCATCATACCTTAGCAGTCTCCCCAAAGATGGGTGAGCATCCACTACAATCAAATTTAGGGTTTCAAGCCCTCTCAGAGCCTTAGATAAAGGATCAATCAAGGAATTACATGATCTTCAACTTGTCTAACCTCTCAAACATCCACAAAGGATCAAGAGGACTCCCACAACAAGGATTAAGCACAAGGCTGCTCCCTTTCAGGTGGATTAAGCCTCAAGATCGCAAGTGTCACCAAATTAGGGTTTTGGTCGACCAGGGCCTCCAGATGGAAATTTTCCTCTGGGCATGAGCCAATGCTTCAAAGCATAACCTAAAATGCTCCATGGAACCTCATGGACCCAATCATCAAGTCAATTTTGCCTCAGGGGATGCATTCTCTAAAAATCAGGAATTAGGGTTTCTTGACCTAATTCACCCCTAAGTTGACTTTTGGGACAAATCATGAGCCAAGACCTCAAGAGAGGATTTGAGGGTCTTTAACAAACCACATTGATCCATTTGCAACAATGGTTGATCCAAGAAGCTTGAGCAACAAGTCTCAATTTCATCAGAGCCACAATTAGGGTTTCGCGAGAAAAGTCAACTGTAGCTTTGACTTTTGACCAGGACATGCTCCCAAACCCTAGGACATGATTCGATACACCCTATAACACCTATGGAATCAATCCATCAAGTTTGATTTAGGTCAAGGACTTGATTTCATAGAGGATCGCACAGTTTGGAATTCATCTAACAAAAAGTCAACTATGCACAAAAGTTAACTTTGACTTTTTGAGATTTTTCACAAAAATGGTTTTTTAACCCTAAAATGATGTTAATGTATGATTTGAATCATCATTCATGAAGAAAAATCAATAAAAGTTGGATAACTTGTAAAAGGAGTAACCATAAAAACTTAGAAAATTTTCTAAGTTATGAACAAAGTGGCAAGGGTACCAACTTTGGAGGATCATAACTCCTAAACCACAAGGCCATTTTTCCCCATCCAAAGCTAGATTTGCAGCTCTCATTTCCCTCTACAAAAGCTTAGAACTGACCCACTTCCAAATTCATCATGGATTTTGAGTTATGGGATGATCAAAATCACAAAATGTGAAAATGTCACTTTTTCCAACACTTAGTGAAATTTTCACTAAGTCAGAATCTGCCTTCACTTTTTTCTAAATGTAGGGGGATTTTTCACTTGGATCCAAAAGGTATCAAAACCAAATATGATCAAACAGTTGTTGTATCATATAAGGGCTTTCCAAAATGACCAAGAACATCACCAAATTCCACTTGAGCCATGAGATATGACAATGGCAACATGCCTTGCTGAAAACTGCCAAGGCTAGGCAGAATTTTGCACTTTTTCTCGATTTGGGAAAATCAGATAATTCCAAGCCTTGTCATCACTTTGAACACATCTGAGGATCAAATCTAAAGGGGACAAACACTGAGCCAAGCCTCCAAAGTCCTTGGAACAAGAAGTAGCATGCCAAACCTAGAATTGCCTAAAAGAGGGACAAGACTCCAATTTTGGATTGGAGCATTTAATGGATGCACCAAGGTGGCATGGACAGAGCCATTTCCAACTGAATACAGTCAAGACTTATCCAAGACCAAGGGAACCACAGCCCTGTGCCCTAACCTCTAGTCAATGGCTAGAGAAGACTTGGATTCCAAAGTGCAACCATTGGCCAAACCTCTGATGCAGTTGCCATTCACTATTGATCCCAAAACAAACTTGTTCTACTATAAATAGAGCTCAATTGTGATCAGTTTGAGTACACCAAAGCCATCAAACAGATGTTTTCCTCAAAATCTCTTATTTCACTCCAATTTTGCCTTCTAAGACAAGTCACTATCGGGTTTTGAGTTTGAGAGCTTTTCCAATCAAACCAATCACACACACACACACACACACACACCTCATAAACATCATATAGAAGTGATCCAAACACTCACATAACATCTGGAACACCAAAATCACAAAACACCAGCCAATTGCTCAAGTTCTTGACAAATTTGCAGTTGGGGTACCATCTCAAGTTCCAGATCATTTCAATCCACTCCAAGCACCCAGACACACTTCATGGCACCTAGGGAAGCTATCCACATCATTGGAACCTAGCTGTAACACCTCTAACACAAAACACGATCACCAGCTACAAGGGGTAAGCATGAGCTCTCCTAACTCTATGATCCATGCAATTTTTGCTGCACAATAATTTTGCCATATGTTCATAATCATGCATGGAATGTTTTCCCTCATTCAATTGTATTGTTTGAATCGTGTGTGTAATTTCTGAACCTTCATGCATAAATTAGGGTTCTTGAGGTTTCTCTTTGATTTCTTATTCCATGTTAAAAATAAATGAAATTAAAGACCATAGACATGATCGTGAGGTTAAAACGCGTAGATTGATATATAGATTGCATGATATAATCAAGTATTCAGTGAGATTGGATAGAAAACGCAAATCTACAGAAACAGAGGGTGGCGCGTACTCTTGCCCTTGTTCTTGGCGCCATTTTTTGAAAATTTGAATATTTGAATTTTGTGATTTTATTTAATTGATTCAAAAATTAATTTCTCTCTGAGTTTTAATGATTTTGAGTTGATTCTTTTTTTAATAATTCACAAAAATGTTAAAATATTTTATTTTCCCAAAAAAAATCCCAAAAATATTATTTATTTCATATAATTGATATTTTTGCAAAGTATTAATATTTTAATTGTTTTTGACATTTAAAATATTTTTTCCTTCTTGATTTTGCAAATTTTAATGATTTCTAATCATTTTGTAGGTCAAAACTTGATTTATGAAACATTAATCCAAGATCACAATTTGTTTTCCACATGTTAAACAATTTTGATCATTTTAATTGAATTTTTTATTCAATTAAATTATATTTTGAAAACAAATTAGGGTTTTTGATTAATTCAACCCTCATCAAACTTTTTCAAACACTTTGGGCCTCTAATAGAGTGTAAGACCTAATCCTTTGTAAAAACAAACCTATTTTGGGCCTCACTTATTGTATAAGTCCCATTGTATTTCAAAAATTATGGCGCGATCGTCGCCTTTTCAAAATAAACCTTGGGCCTCTCCTTGAGCTGTAAGCCCCGCCACTTGTACAAAAATAAATCTTTGGGCCTCTATTAGAGTGTAAGACCCAATCCCCTTTTAGCCAAAACCATTTTTAGGCCTCAGACATTGTATAAGTCCCTCTGCATTAAAAGAAAACCTCGTCGCGATCGCCAATTCAAAAATAAATCATCTGGGCCTACCCTCGTGTTATAAGCCCCATCCATTTTAAATAAATATTTGGGCCTCTTGAGAGAGTGTAAGACCCATTCCCTTGTACAGAAAACCTCTCTTGGGCCTCAGTCACTTGTATAAGTCCCTGTACAAAACGACAATGCGATCACTGATAAAACCTTGGGCCTCTCCTTGAGCTGTAAGCCCCAACCTTTGTTCAAAATACTTTCTCCTTTGATTTTGAAATATACAGTTGTTTTTAATTTTTCTTTGTTGAACAACTAACCAAACAACATGGAAGCTCTACATCCGAGTAAGTGTTTATACGCTTTCATTTACCACTTTCATATATATATATATAACTATATTGTGGGGTTGTTTCACTGTAAGTCTTCTTTCATAAACTCATATCAACTGTGTAATAATAGTATAGATAATTAGAGTTTCCCCGGCAATTACGTCTAGAACTAGACAGAACCTCGTATCCCGACGTTCTCCCGGACATTTCAACATAACCCAGACAGTAAAGAACTTTCTAGATAACTAGATCTAGGAAATTCCCCCCTTTTGAATAGTTCATATACAGAAGGACATTGTTCCATGTGAAACCCCTTCTGGAACTGTTCATCAGCCTCCTCTTGGGCTTTGTGCAAGGACCCACAAGCTTCCTAAAAGCATCCCCGCCTCCTCTTGGGCGTTGTACAACGACCCATCGGCTTCTTAGAAGTGTTCACAGCCTCCTCTTAGGCTTCGTATAAGGATTCTTCCTCCGGGAATGATAGCCTCCTCTTGGGCTTCGTATAAATTATCCCTCGGCTTCTTAAAAGTTTCCAGCCTCCTCTTGGGCTTCATACAAATTGTCCCGACGACCTCCTAGAGGTATAGGAACAGAAATTAGTCATCTTAATAGAACAGTCTTTCAAAGAGTCTAGATCTTTCTACCATGAAAGTACTACTGCTGTTTCTTTAAGCATAATACAAAAGATAAAACTCTAGACTTGGGCAGTCTAATCTCCTTGAGTCTCGAAGGCATTCTCAAGTTCCTTTCAAAAATAGGGAACAACACCCATAGACTTGGACAGTCTCAAATACCCTTTTGATTTCCAGCTTCCTTAAAGAACGGGAAATGACCCTGATCCTCTGATCAATCCCAAAGCACAATCTTACCTTTAATCAGTCCCCATATAAAAACTAATTTTCTCTTTTAAACCAACTGGACCTGTCACTCAACTAAAACAGTAACCCTGGCCTTCTCTTGGGCTTTGTACAATGATTCTCCCCAGCGGAGCTAATACTTCTTCAGTCTCCATCTCAGGCTTTGTACGAGATACCAAAAGATCCTCTTGTTAGGTCATAGCCCTTTTAGCCTCCATCTCGGGCTTTGTACGAGATACAAATCACTCTCTTGTTGAGTCAAAAACCATTTTAGCCTCCATCTCGGGCTTCGTACGAGATACAAAAACACTCTCTTGTTGAGTCAATCTCTCTTTTATCCTCTATCTCGGGCTTCGTACGAGACACATAAAAATACCCTCTTGTTGGGCCCATAGCCTCCTCTTAGGCTTTGTATAAGGAAACCCCGGTTGAGTCAATCAACCTTTTAGCATCAATCTATGCCTCGTTCACAGTATACAAACATCAACAACTCCTTTATCTAATTGTTGTTAGCGGCAAGCCTCTGAATTATTTTCATCCACGCCACTGTCCCTCTTTTAGCATGAGAAATTCCTAAGGAAAGATGACATTGCTCTACACTGAGTTAAAGTCTTCTCCTTCAGGTTAAAATTCCCTATAAAGGAAATTATGGCATTGCCGAATTCACATATCCCGGTTAAAGTAATTCTACTTTATAAACAGTCACCCAACAGTTGTGATAAACGCCCCCTTTAGAGATGACAAACTCTCTCTAAAGTCAAAACCCTTTAGCTTCATATCTTGGGCTTTGAACAAGATACAAATAGACCCTTCAGCTTCATATCTTGGGCTTTTAACAAGATACAAACCACCTTTAGCTTCACGTTTTGGGCTTTGAACAAGACACCAAAACACCATTTCCTCTCATAGAATAGGAGGAACTACGATCGCTCTGATTTCCTTATCCCGGGAATACATAGGCATAAGATTGAAAGATCTTAGCGAGCACACTAATCAAAAACCCAAAATCCCATACCTCGCATCAATCACCCGGGCACTTTTTTAACAAAATAACCTAAGAGAGACCCACAATCCTTGTAGCATCTGTAACCTAACAGACCACTGTTCAAACTCAGTAATGAAGCAGGGTTAGTTGGAGACATCTATTTCCCTTCCTTCATCAGCTTCAATGGGATAAAAAATGAATCGAGCTGCAGTACCCCAGAGCGGTAGCGCTTCGCAACCACGTCCAAAATCGCTCGCTACAAAACAATGCACACATAGGTTCCAACAGAAAACCAGATAAGAACCAAAAGTATAACTACAAAAAAACTTCAAGAATAGATCAATCAGGCATCTTCAGAACCAGCAGAGTCATCAGTCTCAGAATTGTCTTCTTCACCCTCAGCATTACCATCAGAATCATCAGAACCACCCTCCTCAATATCTTCCTTTTCATTTTCATCCTCAACATTATCACCTTCAGTAATTCTCAGAGTCCTGATCATCCTTTCAAACTTGAGTTTTCTCTCAGTACTAACCCGAATAACCTCATCCAGCTCTTTGCAGGCTTCCACTAATTCAGAGATCACCCCTGACTTGTCTGTGGGCTGATTTGAAGCACCAGCAGATGTCATAACAATGTCTGGGACATGTTTACCCGCAAACAGTTTATAATGAAGGGACAAAGCAGATTCCCTTTTGTAAACAGCATCAGTATTAGCCAGGATTCCAGGGTGTTGATTTAAGATAATGCCATAGATCAGAGAAGGAAAGACAATGGGCATCTTTACAACAAAGGTTCCAGCATGCTTCATAGTTTGATCAAAGATGTAGGAGCCATAGTCAAAATTCTGCTTGGTTCCAACAGCATAGATAAATCTTCCCAAACCAACAAAAATATTAGATGTATGATTGGTGGGAACCCAGTTAGCAGTTCCAATCCTATGAAGAATAACATATTTGACTCTAAGTCTGCCAGCTGACAACTTGTCTTTCAATGGCCATGTAGTAACCTGATTGGCAGTAATCTCTTTGCAGACTTGATTATCAGTTACCTCTAGCTCACTCTGTTCTTCCTCACTTCTTCCCAGATATCTATTGATGATGGTGGGAGAGAACTCAACACATTTTCCTCTAACAAACACCTTCATAAAGTCCTTACTCTTATAATCAGCACAGTCCACAGGGATATTAACAATGAATTCCTTCACAAGCACTTCATAACATTTTGCAAACCTAGTCACAGATTTCATCAATCCAACAAAAGTAATAAGATCCATTACCTCCCTACAATCCAGAGCATCTTTCCCTAATTCTCTCTCAAGAGCAATCCTCCTTTGATACACATATTTCCACCTTTCAACACTCTCAGCATAGTGAAATGAGATGTTATCCAAGGGAGCATCAGGAACTTTATCAGAGATCTTCTTGACCACAGACTTTTTCACAGGAGTGATGTCCTGGACATCATCCTCAACATCATACTCAGAGTCAGACTCAGACCTAATCTTCCTTTTCTTGTAGGAAGTAACCACTTTGCTCCAGGACTTTGGGGGACCTACAACAGTCTTTTTCTTGTCACTAACAACTTTCACATTAGGAGATTTGACCACAGATTTCCCTCTTCTTGCCTTCAAGCGCTTATCTATGCCAGGATACACATTTGCAATTAAATCATTGTCAGAAGGAAACATCATCAAGATTCACAACATCATCAGAGTCATTAGTTTTTCCCTCACTCTGATTAGGACCAGCACTCTTCTTCTCCACACCAGAACCATCACTCCTTCCTTCCTGCAGCACAGAGTTAGCCAACTTATGCAGATTTGTAGTATCAGTATCCTTCTCAGAACTTGAAGTATCAACATCCCTTTCCTCACTTTGATTTTCATTTAAAGTGGGGACATCATTAATTTGAGCAAGTGGGATTGAAATCCCAGGAACCCTATGATCTCCATACAAAAGTCCAATAACAATACTTCTAATAGCTCTATCAACATACTTACTACCTTTAGTTGCCCTATTTTCAGAAGACGACTCGAAAGGGGTGTTAGAAGTGTTACCTGCAGGCGCATGTTTGGAACCCCTTGCATGCGTTTTTCTGAGCTTTTTCATCTCAGTTTCAGTATAGGGAATCATAGCCAATGGAGCAACTTCAAGAGCATCATCAGGAGAAATATCTTCAGAGTGAACCCTAGATTTTGAAGCAGACAGATCAGATGGATGTCTGGAAGGAGACGAAGTTGGTTGTTTAGACATCTTGATAGTCTTGCAAATGTTTGAACTGGGGACGAAGGACTTTCTGAGAAAGAAGTTGAAAGAACTAGTCAAGTATGGCACAAGATGGATGTAGCGAGTAAGATGGCTTTCTAGAAATGATTACATATGATAGGGGGGCTTTTGCAAGTGTTGGAAACATAAGAGGTAATTAATGATATTTACACAAAGAAGTAAATAATACTTTAAATTTTTAAAACTTAAGGAAATTTTCCCACACGCCTTTAATTGCTACAGATCCTCATAAATACAAATTCCTAATTTTCCTCTTAAAATTTCAAATTGACTAGCATCCGATGCCTTAGTGAAGATGTCAGCTAACTGCTTCTCTGTGGCAACATTTTCTAAGGCAATAATCTTGTCTTCTACAAGTTCCTTGATAAAATGATGACGAATATCAATGTGTTTGGTCCTGCTATGTTGAATAGGATTCTTGGAGATGTTTATAGAACTCAAATTATCACAATACAATGTCATGACATCTTGTGTGACATTATATTCAGTCAGCATTTGTTTCATCCACACCAGTTGAGAACAACTACTTCCAGCTGCTATGTACTCAGCTTCAGCAGTAGACAGAGAGACCCAATTTTGCTTCTTGCTAAACCATGATATAAGATTGTTCCCCAAGAAGAAGCAACCTCCTGAAGTGCTTTTCCTATCATCAGCACTTCCAGCCCAATCAGCATCACAATATCCAGATAAAACATAGGCAGATCCATGTGTGTATAACATACCATAATCACATGTTCCATTGGCATACTTCAGAATCCTCTTAACTTGATTGATATGACTCACTTTGGGTGCAACTTGGTATCTAGCACACACACCTACAGTAAAAGCAATGGCAGGCCTGCTAGCTGTAAGATATAATAGGCTCCTTATCATACTCCTATAGAGACTTTGGTCCACATTAACACCCTTTTCATCTTTAGACAACTTCAGACGAGTAGGAGCAGGTGTCCTTTTGTGACTGGCATTCTCCATCCCAAACTTCTTGACTATGTTCTTGGCATATTTACTCTGAGATAGGAATATAGAATGTTCCATCTGTTTGACTTGCAACTCAAGAAAATAAGTTAACTCACCAACAAGGCTCATCTCAAATTCTGACTGCATTTGCTGCACAAAATGTTAAACCATCTCATCAGACATTCCACCAAACACAATATCATCAACATAGATTTGAGCAACCATGAGTTTTCCTCCTTCATCTTTGACAAAAGAGTCTTATCTATGCCACCTTTTCTCTATCCATTCTCAACTAGAAATTCAGTTAGTCTCTCATACCAAGCTCTTGGAGCTTGCTTCAATCCATACAGAGCTTTCTTTAACTTATAAACATGATTTGGAAAGGTTGGATCAATGAATCCCTTAGGTTGTTCCACATAGACCTCCTCACTTAGGTACCCATTTAAGAAGGCACTCTTTACATCCATCTGAAACAGCTTGAATCTCAGGATGCAGGCAACTCCTAATAGCAACCTGATGGATTCAAGACGAGCTACAGGAGCAAAGGTTTCTTCAAAGTCAACCCCTTCAATCCGAGTATATCCCTGAACAACCAATCTAGCTTTATTTCTTGTGACCACCCCTTTTTCATCTGACTTGTTCTTGTATATCCATTTTGTTCCAATCACATTTGTTCCTTCAGGTCTTGGAACCAACTCCCATACTTTATTTCTCTTGAATCGCCCTAGCTCTTCTTGCATGGCATTGATCCAGAATTCATCAGTTAAGGCTTCCTTGACATTTTCTGGTTCAATTTTTGACACAAAACAAGAACTTGTTATGACTTCTCTTGATCTAGTAGTGACTCCCTCATTTAAATCACCAATGATAAGATCTATAGAATAGTCGTTCTGGATTCTGATGGAGGGTCCCTTGTTAACTAGCTCAGATTCAGGTTCTGCATTAGTAGGATTAGGATCAGTGTTTTTGTCTGAAGTTTCAGCAGAATTATCAAAGAATGTTTCAACATCTTCTAGAACATCAGCCTCCTTATGCAAATCATCAACAACAACATTTATGGACTCCATCATAACTTTAGTTCTGGAGTTGAAGACTCTATAGGCTCTGCTGTTAGTAGAATAGCCCAAAAATATTCCTTCATCACTTTTTGGATCCATCTTTCTTCTTTGGTCACGATCTGCCAAGATATAATATTTGCTTCCAAACACATGGAAGTACTTAACAGTAGGTTTTCTTCCCTTCCATATCTCATACAAGGTAGTAGTGGTTCCTGTTCTTAAAGTCACTCTATTATGAACATAGCAAGCAGTGTTCATAGCTTCAGCCCAGAAATGGTAGGGCAGTTTCTTAGCATGGATCATAGCTCTAGTTGATTCCTGGATAGTTCTATTTTTTCGTTCTACAACTCCATTTTGCTGTGGAGTAATGGGAGATGAAAATTCATGGCCAATCCCTTCAGATGAGCAAAATTCAGCAAATTTGTGATTCTCAAATTCCTTCCCATGGTCACTTCTAATTCTAACAACATTGCTCTCCTTTTCTCTTTGAAGTCGTTGGCAAAGATCTTTGAACACATCAAACACTTCAGATTTTTCTCTTATAAAATTCACCCAAGTATATCTGGAGAAATCATCCACCACCACATAAGCATACTTCTTTCCACCAAGACTTTCCACCTGCATAGGTCCCATCAAGTCCATGTGAAGAAGTTCCAACACTTTTGAAGTAGTGAGATGTTTAATCTTCTGGTGTGACATCTTAGTTTGCTTTCCAATTTGGCATTCACCACATACCCTTCCTTCTTCAATCTTTAGCTTAGGAATTCCTCTGACAGCTTCCATAGAGATGATCCTCTTCATCCCTTTTAGATGTAAATGACCAAGTTTTTGGTGCCACAGTTTCACTTCATCTTCTTTGGCTAAAGCACAAGTGGAGGAGTAACTAGAATCTTGAGGAACCCACAAGTAGCAGTTGTCCTTAGATCTGACTCCCTTCATAATCACTTCACTCTTTTCATTTGTAACCAAGCATTCAGATTTGTTGAAATTGACATTGAATCCTTGATCACACAGTTGACTGATGCTTATCAAGTTGGCAGTCAACCCTTTAACCAGCAACACATTATCAAGATTTGGAACTCCTGAGCAGTTCAGCTTTCCAACCCCCTTGATTTCACCCTTGGCTCCATCACCAAAGGTCACATAGCTGGTGGAATGAGATTTGATGTCAACTAACATATTTTTAATTCCTATCATGTGTCTAGAGCAACCACTGTCAAAGTACCAATCCTCCTTAGCTGAAACTCTGAGAGACATGTGAGCTATTAAACTGGTAGCAGCAGTCTTGGGAACCAATTGTCTTCCATTAGTAGGAATGTTTTGATTGGGTTTAGGTTGAGGAGCAGACTTAGGATATCCATACAGCCTGAAGCAGAAAGGTTTTATGTGACCAAAACGCCCGCAGTAATGGCATCTCCATCTTTGGAATCTTCCTCTTAAGTGGTTGGGATGTCCTCTCCCATGATGTTGAGGCACCTGATGTGGCATATTATGTTTAGGTCCAGATGAATGTCCTCTCCTATGATGTTGAGACACCTGATGTGACATATTATGTTTAGGTCCAGAAGAACTAGCTTCTGAAGTGGGTTTCTTTTCTCCATCAAATCCTAGCTCAGTCATATCTCCTGCCATTTTTCCAACCTGAAGAATTTCATCCAATGTGTCAGATCCACTGTTCAACATTCTGACAGATTTGGTCATTTGATCAAGCTTGGAGTTCAGCAACATGACTTCATTCTCCAGCTTAGAGATGGTTCCAAGATGTTCTGCCTTTTCAGCCTTCAGTTGAATTATAAGTTTCTTTTGTTTCTCCCCTTTGTGACAGACTTCTTCACTTCTGATACACAACTCTTTATAGGAAGCTGCTAGTTCTTCAAAGGTCAATTCATCATCACTAGAATCTCAATCAGAGACACATCTTCCAGTCAAAGCCGTCACATGTTTAACAGATTCTTCTTCAAGTTCACTTTCAGAATCCTCATCCGACCAAGATGCATTTAGACTCTTCTTTTGTTTCTTGAGGTAAGTAGGGCATTCAGCTTTAAATTTTCAAACTTGGTAGTGAGCAATTGAAGTCTTGACATCTTCACTTTAGAGGTACCTTCATCAGTAGTTTTGAGGATGTCCCAAGCATCTTTAGCTACCTCACAACTGTTAACCAATCTAAATATGTTTCTATCAATCCCATTGAACAAAGCATTCAATGCTTTAGAGTTTCCAAGGGCCAATTCATCCTCCTCCTTAGTCCATTCTTCCTCATGTTTCAGATAAGATGTTTGTTTTCCACTTTCCCAACAATGACAGGGTGTTTCCATCCTTTTATGACAGCTTTCCAGGCCTTACTATCCAGTGATTTCAAGAAGGCCACTATGCGTGGTTTCCAATAATCATAATTAGATCCATCCAAGATGGGTGGTCTGTTCACAAATCCTCCTTCCTTGTCCATAGTACCAAAAAATATCGTCCCTAGATCTCATCCAGAAACAGAACAGGATGCCTGCTCTGATATCAATTGAAATTTTGGTATCAGATATGAGATGTCGAAAGAGCTGTCACGACACTAGTATCTGAACAATGATCAATTTATGAACAAGGTAAAATGCAATAAACAATAATAAAGAGACACAAGCAACTGTTAACCCAGTTCGGTGCAATCACACCTATGTCTGGGGGCTACCAGGCCAGGAAGGAAATCCACTAAAACAGAATTAGTTTGAAGATTCTAAGTAAACACTCTCCAGTTTACAATCTTCTCACCTAATCTCTACTCATGGTATTTCTATCTAAGACACTCTCAGATAAGAGACACCTCTCACTCCCCCTCAATCACAAGCAGTGATAAATACAGAAAAATACAATGATATGAAGAACACACTTCAAGACACCACTTGATCTTGCTTAAAAGCTTCAATCAAGAACAAAATACTCGTACTTAAAATCTTAGAGTGAACAACTTACAACTCAAAAACTCAGTCCAATTCAAGCATCTAATGATGAATGAATGGCTCACAAAATCAAACAATTAACAAAAGACTTAAACCCTAAAACTTGAAACGCAGCTTTCAATAACTTTTCTCCACACAGGCAATTAGGGTCAGCACGACTTTAAATAGCAACAATCTCCTTGGGCTTGGGCATTAGCAGATCTTAGATTTAATTAATAATTAAAGCTAATTATTCTCCACATCTATTTGCACGAAAATAGAACAAACTATTCATCAAGAAATAACAAAAAGTGCTTGCTACAAAATAATGTTACTCCATGATTTTCGCACGCAATCACTGAACATAAGCACACAAAAGACTGCGAATAAAGCGCAACAAATAAACCATAACATTCGGAACAGAATGTTCTGTCAACAGATGTTAGGACATCAGGCTCGGCATCATGCACAGAGACTTGCAACACTAAGAATCACCAACTGCAGAATGTTAGAATCACATGTCAAGACATTAAGCATGGCATCTTGATGTAACACTTTGTTTTAGCAAAAATGCTGCCAATACATAACTAACACAAAGAAATGTGGGACACCCTGGGACAACCAAGTGGAAAATACGACTATATGGTCAAGTACACTGCTCCCGAAAGCTCTCATATCAGGCTAGAAGACATCCAGCCAACTGGATGGGGAGATTTTCCTGAGAGAACAAATACTATGCAAAATACAACTGAGGAATCCTCATACGACAACTCTGCCTGGGAGACAGATTCCAATGATCCTGCTCTGCCAGAAATCAGCGTTATTTCTGAAGACAAATCGAGGAAAGTACCAGACTTTGTGATTCACCGAGGAGTTCGCCGCCAATGGGTTGCTGTCGATGTTTTGAAGATTGTTCATAAGTCAAAGTAATTGTCGTCTTTAACCTTTCACCCTGCCCAGGTGAAACGAATGTTTTGATAGGGCTCACTTTCTATAATTTTTCCTCTTCGCTTTGCCCAAAGCGACAGAGTTTTGTTTTATAGGGCTGTAATTTCAAGAATCGACTTGTTCATTAATAAAATAACGCCGTTCTGTAATTTCCGCATTAATTGCTGTTTTCTCTTTTCGCTTTTTCAGAAAATGGTAATCCTAAAAAACAATTCAAAATAAACAAGCAGTTTTTCAAAAAAAAAACACTGCACACACTTTTACATTCTCTCTATCTCCTCTAAACACAAATCATCACGTCATGCAGATTGTTTATTTTAAACCCCATTGAAACATACAATCCAATGCCTTCCCCCGACTTTGAGTTCCCGGTATTTGGGGCTGAAGAAGAAGTTGACGACGAAATTCCAAATGAGATCTCCCGATTACTCAGACAAGAGGAAAGGTCCATTGAACCTCACAAAGAGCCGTTGGAAATGGTAAACTTGGGTTCGGAAAAAGAGAGAAAAGAAATCAGGATTGGGGCGCTGCTCAGTCCAACTGCCAGAGAGGGTTTGACAGAGCTTCTCAAAGAATTCCCCAATGTATTCGCTTGGTCCTATCAGGACATGCCAGGGTTGGATACCAGCATCTTGGAACATCACTTACCGTTGAGGTCGGAATGTTCGCCAGTAAAACAGAGGTTGAGATGGACTCCCCCAGACATGGCCATCAAAATCAAAGAGGAGGTACAAAATCAGATTTACGCGGGTTTCCTCGGTACATCAGAATATCCTCAATGGCTAGCCAACATCGTACCCATTCCAAAAAAGGACGGAAAGGTCAGAATGTGCGTCGACTACAGAGATCTGAACAAGGCCAGTCCAAAGGATGACTTTCCTTTGCCACACATTGACATGCTGGTAGACAGTACAGCAAAATTCAAAGTTTTCTCCTTCATGGATGGATTCTCGGGCTATAATCAAATCAAAATGGCGCCGAAAGACATGGAGAAAACTTCGTTCATTACCTCATGGGGTACCTTTTGCTACAAGGTAATGTTGTTCGGTTTGAAGAACGCTGGGGCAACCTATCAAAAGGCCATGACTACTCTTTTTCATGACATGATACACAAGGAAATCGAGGTATATGTCGATGATATGATTGCCAAATCTAAGACAGAAGAAGAGCATGTGACCCACCTGTCAAAGCTATTCGAGCGATTGAGAAAGTACAAACTCCGATTAAATCCCAACAAGTGCACCTTCGGTGTCCGTTTAGGGAAACTTTTAGGGTTCATCGTCAGCTAGAAAGGAATTGAGGTTGATCCTGACAAGGTCAAGGCCATTCAAGAAATACCTTCTCCGAAAACTGAAAAACAAGTCAGAGGGTTCCTGGGACGTTTGAACTACATCTCCAGATTCATATTCCTCATGACCGCGACAAGCGCGCCAATTTTCAAATTACTCAAAAAGAACCAGGATTGCGTTTGGTCAGATGACTGCCAAACTACCTTCGACAGTATAAAGGAATACCTGTTGAACCCACCGATTCTATCACCTCTAGTGGAAGGAAGACCACTAATCATTTACTTAACAATCTTGGAGGACTCCATGGGCTGTGTACTTGGCCAACAAGACGTAACCAAACGGAAAGAGTCTACCATCTACTATTTGAGCAAGAAATTCACCTACTGCGAGACTCGGTACACTATGCTTGAGAAAACTTGCTGCGCTTTGGCTTGGGTAGCCAAACGTCTTCGCCAGTACATAATTCATCACACTACTTGGTTGGTCTCCGAAATGGATCCAATCAAGTACGTCTTTGAAAAACCTGCTCTCACGGGAAGGATTGCCCGTTGGCAGATGCTGTTATCAGAATACGACATCGAATACTACGCTCAGAAAGCCGTCAAAGGGAGTATTTTAGCCGATCATTTGGCTCATCAACCAATTGACGATCAGGAATCAGTCGGGTTTGACTTCCCAGAAGAAGATGTCATGTATTTGAAAATAAAAGATTGCGATGAACCGCTACCCAGTGAAGGGCCAGAACCAGGTTCCCAATGGAGACTAATTTTTGATGGAGCGGTTAATCATTAGGGAAACGGGATTGGGGCAATCATCATAACACCTCAGGGTACCCACATTCCTTTCACTGCCAAACTTACATTCAAGTGTACAAACAACGAGGCCGAATACGAAGCTTGTATTATGGGTCTCGAGGAAGCAATTGATTTGAGGATCAAAAACTTGGATGTATATGGAGACTCAGTTCTGGTTATCAATCAGATTAAAGGAGATTGGAACACATACCAATCAGGATTGATTCCTTACAAAGACTATGCAAGAAGGTTGTTACCCTTCTTCAACAGAATCGAGTTTCATCACATCCCTCGTGATGCGAATCACATGGATGATGCATTATCCACTCTCTCTTCCATGATTAGTGTAGGTCAATGGAACGACCTACCTAAGATCGACATAATGCGCCTCGAACGGCCCGCTTACATCTTCACAATTGAAGCAGTCATAGACGATAAACCTTGGTATCACGATATCAAATGCTTCCTTCAAAAACAAGAATACCCACCTGGGGCACTAAGGAAGGACAGAAATACCCTCAGAAGGTTGGCTGGAAGCTTCTTCCTGAGCGGTGACACTCTCTATAAGAGGAACTTTGAAATGGTCTTGCTCCGATGCGTAGACAGACCAGAAGCAGACATGCTGATAAAGGAAATTCATGAAGGATCCTTTGGCACTCATGCCAACGGACACTCAATGGCGAGAAAAATTCTCAGAGCAGGGTACTATTGGTTGACCATGGAATTCGACTGCTACAAATACATGAGGAGGTGTCACAAGTGTCAGATATACTCAAACAAAATCCATGTACCGCCAACACATCTCAAAGTTCTCTCTTCCCCATGGGCTTTTTCCATATGGGGAATCGACATGATTGGCATGATCAAACCCAAGGCTTCAAACGGACATCGGTTCATCTTGGTAGCCATTGACTACTTCACCAAGTGGGTCGAAGCAGCGTCGTACGCCAATGTAACCCGACAAGTGGTGGTCTGATTTATCAAAAATAATATCATCTGCCGTTATGGTGTTTCGAGCCAGATCATTACTGATAATGGATCTAACTTGAACAATAAGATGATGAAAGAGTTATGCGCAGAGTTCAAGATCGAACACCATAACTCATCTCCCTACCGACCTAAGATGAATAGAGCGGTAGAAGCGGCTAACAAGAACATCAAGAAGATCGTTCAAAAGATGGTTGTAACCTACAAAGACTGGCACGAGATGCTACCCTTTGCTCTTCACGGTTATCACACATCTGTCTGCACTTCAACAGGGGCAACCCTTTTCTCTCTAGTATATGGCATTGAGGCAGTGCTCCGCATAGAAGTAGAGATCCCATTGATCCGGGTATTGATGGAAGCTAAGCTAACAGAGGCTGAATGGTGTCAAAGTCGACACGACGAAGTCAATCTGATCGAAGAAAAGCGAATCACGGCTCTATGCCACGGTCAGTTGTATCAGTAAAGAATGAAAAGGGCATTCGACAAAAAGGTCCGACCTCGCTTCTTCAGGAAAGGAGACCTTGTGCTCAAAAAGATACAATCATTCCTCACTGATCCTCGGGGGAAATGGACCCCGAACTATGATGGCCCCTATGTGGTCAAGAAAGCTTTATCAAGTGGCACCTTGAGACTCGCAACCATGGATGAAGAAGAATTTTCCTACCCCACGAATATTGATGTAGTCAAGAAATACTTCGCCTAAACTAAAAAAACCGTCTCAGTGGATTGGAAACCCGAAAGGGCGGTCCAGGAAAAAATTAGAGACATGATCAAAAATCATCCTGGTGGATTGGAAATCTCAAAGTACAATCCAGGCAACAGTTAGGGATAATGGCAAGTAACTACGTCCAACAGAGGCAAGTCCCTCAGCAGCAGTTACACCATCCATTGAAAAAAAACTCCAGTCACGGTCATCTTTGACAGAAGCTCAGGATGCCCAGAATTCAAAGTTGGTAGAAGGATAGTGGTCGTTATGTTTCAATGTAGTCCTTTTCCCTTAAATTACCATTTTCTAAACTTTGTAAATACTCTATGGGATCACGCGTTTGGCTGATTTCCATCTTATCAATACAATTTGAGCCCTTGTGCTTTTGTTTGCAATTCTTATTTGTTTTAGCTTTACATAATGACATTTTAACATGATCAATGATTCTTGGAATAAAACAAAAATGAATTTACTTGATAAAATTTTTCTGCTTTTAAAATAAAGATGGAAATTTCTTTTGACTTTTGACTGTTGAACATCGAAAGAACGTCGATCTCTTCTTTAGAGGTGTTCGAGCCTCAAAGTGCAGAATCAAAGTACTCCTTCTAAACCAGTGCGCCTGAACGAAGGATCAGTTATGTCAGATGCGAGTACTCCATATGACATCCCCGACCGAGTTCTTATCTCTTAAGCCCGACCAACGGTGTTCCCCGCAGGGACTATCTCTCCTAAGTAAGGCAGAATTGCTATCTTGAACAAATGGTACTTCTTCGTCCCCCGCAGTGGCCGAGTATCCAGTCATGTTCATCCACTAGTCTGTATGTCGTGTCAGTTTTGTCAGCATAAACATACATACATCATGCATTATTGATTTACATTCATATTCATATTGCATCACTATCGCTCTAGTCGGTCTTATCCCCTAGTGATAGAAGTCCTCTTAATCGAGTTGTCAGTTCTTTCCTCTTCAGGAAATGTTACGTCTGAACTACCTCTCTCCTCCAGTTTATTTCTGGATTGGAGTTGGCCCTCAACCACTTTGATAACTCAAACCTCTGAAAGACTAGAGAAACTTTCGACAAACGTCACTCTTCATCATGGAAGATGATATCTTCGTTTTCCCGGATTAAGGAAAATCCCCAGAGAAAGCCTCACAACTAAAGACTCTCAGCAACACATTGATTTTTCTCTCCAGTAGAGTCAATGTTAATGAAGTCATCAGCACCTCAAAATTGGGATACATTGTATGGCGTTTCTCCGAAAAGAACTCGAAGAAAAGTATGATGTAATATCCCCAAGCGGAAACAGTCTCTCAAGAGACTCGTTTTCCCCAGTAGAGTCGACAAATGGCGTCTCCAACAGAGAAATTTGAACACCTCTACAACTCAGACGAATGGGTTCCCCAACAAGTCTGACATCAGAAGTTTTTTCGTCAAATGGCATCTCCCCAGAAAAATTCGGCGAGAAGTTTGAGGAAAACCGCTACAAATAGTGTCCCTTGTCAATAAAGTTTATTGATAAAAGAAACTGAGACCAGTTCCTTGGCTGAAGGCCAGGATCGAGGGGAAGTTGACAAAAGAAACTAAGACCAGTTCCTTGTTAGGAAACCAGGATCGAGGGGAAGTTTATTTCAAAAACTGAGACCAGTTCCTTGGTAGGAAACCAGGATCGAGAGGAAGTTTATTTCAGAAACTGAGACCAGTTCCTTGGTGAGAAACTAGGATCGAGGGCAAGTTTACCTTTTCTAAGCATCATTGCTTAGCAAAAAAAAGATGGATGCGCAAACTGCCATTCATAACCACCATCAAAATTTCGGGTATTCCGATATTTAATCCTCTTGCACCCAGAATGCCTGAATACCTTCGCCATTCACACCTTTAGGTCCAAGAAGATTAAATAGGGGCATTTGTCATACCCCAAATTTTGACCACTAAGATCTCCCATCATTGTGCAAATCATCATCACAATATGGATGAACCATCATACTTCATCAATCTCCCCAAAGATGGGTGAGCATTCACTACTATCAAACTTAGGGTTTCAAGCCCTCTCTGAGATTTAGACAAAGGATCAATCAAGGAATGACATGATCTTCAACTTTTCTAACTTCTCAAACATCCACAAAGATTCAAGAGGACTCCCACTTCAAGAATCAAGCACAAGGCTGCAACATTCTGAGTGGATCAAGCCTCAAGATCGCCAGTGTCACCAAATTAGGGTTTTGGTCGACCAGGGCCTCCAGATGGAACTTTTCCTCTAGACATGAGCCAATGCTTCAAAGCATAACCTAAGATGCTCCATGGAACCTCATGAACCCAATCATCAAGTCAATTTTGCCTCAAGGGATGCATTCATAAAAAAATCAGGAATTAGGGTTTCTTGACCTAATTCACCCCTAAGCTGACTTTTGGAACAAATCACGAGCCAAGACCTCAAAACATGATTTGAGGGTCTCCAATACACTACATTGATCCATTTGCAACAATGGATTAATCCAAGAAGCTTGAGCAACAAGTTTCAATTTCATCAGAACCACAATTAGGGTTTTGCGGGAAAAGTCAACTGTGCCTTTGACTTTTGACCCAGGCATGCTCCCAAACCTTGGGACATGATTCAATACACCCTATAACACCTATGAAATCAATACATCAAGTTTGATTTAGGTCAAGGACTTGATTTCATAAAGGATCGCACAGTTTGGAATTCATTTGACAAAAAGTCAACTGTGCACAAAAGTCAAACTTTGACTTTTTTAGATTTTTCACAATTATGGTTCTTTGACCCTAAAATGATGTTAATGTATGGTTGGGATCATCATTCATCAAGAGAAATCAAGAAAAGTGGGATAACTTGAAAAAGGGGTAACCATAAAAACTTAGAAAATTTTATAAGTTATGGAACAAAGTGGCTAGGGTACCAACTTTGGAGGATCATAACTCCTAAACCACAAGGCCATTTTCCCCATCCAAAGCTGGATTTGTAGAACTGATAGCCCTCTACTAAAGCTTTAAACACACCTCATTCCAATTCATCATGGATTTTGAGTTATGGAATGATCAAAATGGCTGAAAACATGAAATGCCACTTTTTCCAACACTTAGTGAAATTTTTACTAAGTCAGAATCTGCCTTCACTTTTCTCTAAATGTAACGGCATTTTTCACTTGGATCCAAAAAGTATCAAAACCAATTATGATCAAACAGTTATTGTATCATATGAGGGCTTTCCAAAATGGCCAAGAACTCCATCAAAGTCCACTTGAGCCATGAGATATGACCATGCCAATATGCCTTGCTGAAAACTGTCATGGCAAGGCAGATTTGGGTGTTTTGCTCGATTTGCTCAAATTTTGCAAAGGGCAAGCAACTCTATCCATCTGAACACCTCAAGGGGTACCAAGGGGGAACCAACTCTGATCCCAAGCCTCCCAAGTCTTTGGAACCAAAAATAGCATGCCAAACCTAGAATTTCCTAAAAGAGGGACACGACTCCAATTTTGTTTTGGAGCATTCAATGCATACACCAAGGTGGCATGGACTGAGCCATTTCCAACTGAATTCAGTCAAGACTTATCCAAGACCAAGGGAACCAGCAGTCTGTGCCCTAACCTCTAGTCAATGGCTAGAGGAGACTTGGATTCTCATTGCTCAACATTGGCTAAACCTATGCAGCAGTTGCCATTCACTATTCCTTGAAAAACAAACTTGCTCTACTATAAATAGAGCTTATTTGTGATCAGTTTAAGTACACCAAAGCCATCAAACAGATGCTTTCCTCAAAATCTCTTCTTTCACTCCAAATTTGCCTTCCAAAGCAAGTCACTATCGGGTTTTGAGTTTGAGAGCTATTCCAACCAAACCAATCACACACACATCTCATAAACATCATATAGAGGTGATCCAAACACTCACATAACATTTGGAACACCAAAATCACAAAATCACCAGCCATCTGCACAAGCCTTTGACAGATTTGCAGTTGAGGTACCAAATCAAGTTCCAGCTGAATTCAATCCACTCCAAGCACCCAGACACACTCTATAGCACCTAGGGAAGTTGTCCATAACCTTGGAACCAAGCTGTAACACCTCTAACACAAAACATGATCACCAGCTGCAAAAGGTAAGCATGAGCTCTTCTAACTCTATGATCCATGCATTTTTTGTTGCACAATAATTTGGCCATATGTTCATAATCATGCATAGAGTGTTTTCCCTCAATCAATTGCTTTGTTTGAATCGTGTATGGGATTTCTGAACCTTCTTGCAAATTTTAGGGTTCTTGAGGTTTCTCTTTGATTTCTTATTCCATGATTAAAATAAATGAAAGTAGAGACCATAGACATGATCGTGAGGTTAAAACGAGTAGATTGATATGTAGATTGCATGATATCATCAAGTATTCAGTGAGATTGGATAGAAAACGTAAATATGCAGAAACAGAGGGCGGCGCGTGTTCTTGCCCTTGTTCTTGGCGCCATTTTTTAAAATTAAAATATTTGAATTTTGTGGTTTTATTTAATTGATTCAAAAATTAAATTCTCTCTGAGTTTTAATGATTTTGAGTTGATTCCTTTTTTAATAATTCACAAAAATGTTAAAATATTTTATTTTCCCAAACAATCCCAAAAATATTATTTATTTCATATACTTGATATTTTTGTAAAGAATTAATATTTTAATTGTTTTTGACATTTAAAATATTTTTTTCCTTGATTTTTCAAATTTTAGTGATTTCCAAACATTTTGTAGATCAAAACCTGATTTTTGAAACTTTAATCCAAGATCACAATTTGTTTTCCACATGCTTAACAATTTTGATCATTTTAATTGAATTTTTTATTCAATTAAAATACCTTTTGAAAACAAATTAGGGTTTTTGATTAATTCAACCCTCATAAAACTTTTTCAAACACTCATGGGCCTCTATTAGAGTGTAAGACCCAACCCCTTTAAAAACCAAACCTTTTTGGGCCTCAGTCATCGTATCAGACCCATTGCATTTTCAAAAATCACGGCGCGATCGTCGCCTTTTTAAATAAAACCCTGGGCCCCTCCTTGAGCTGTAAGCCCCATCACTTGTACAAAAATAAATCATTGGGCCTCTAATAGAGTGTAAGACCAAATCCCCTTTTAACCTAAACAATTTTTGGGCCTCAGACATTGTATAAGTCCCTCTGCGTTAAAAGAAAAATCTCGACGCAATCGCCAATTCAAAAACAAATCATCTGGGCCTACCCTCGTGTTATAAGCCCTATTCCTTTTCTTTAAACACCTTTGGGCCTCTTGAGAGAGTGTAAGACCCATCCCTTTGTACAAAAAACCTTTTTGGGCCTCAGTCACTTGTATAAGTCCCTGTATAAACAACAGTGCAATCATTGATAAAACCTTGGGCCTCTCCTTGAGCTGTAAGCCCCAACAATTCTTTTAAAGCACTTTCTCCTTTGATTTTATATATAATATTGTTATCAAAGCTTTCTTTGTTGAATAAACTAACAAAACAGCATGGAAGCTCTACAACCGAGTAAGTGTTTACCTGCTTTCTCTATCGCTTTCATATATATAACTGTATTGTGGGGCTGCTCACTGTAAGTCTTCTTTCACAAACTTTTATATACTTGCAAATATCAATTGTGTAATACTAGTATAGTTATTTAGAGTTTTCCCCGGCAACTACGTCTAGCACTAGGTAAAGCCTGTTGGTCACTCTTAAATACAAACAAAACTAGATCCCCCATAGGATTACCAGACACAATCATCCCTTCTCTTAGGGTTAATCAATATGGAACAAAGTGAAAGACAGCATTCTCGGTGAACCCTTTCTCAGACTGTCACTCTTAGAAATTGTCAAAGAAACTCTACTCCCAAGAGATGATCTTTTCTCCGTGAATGGCATCTCTTGAGTTTCTTCCAAATTCTCGGACTTTCCTGGCTTGATCTATTCTCGGTGAATGGCATGTCTTGAACTTCTCGGGGTTTGGGGGCCCACAGCCTTCTTAAAAGCATCCCCGCCTCCTCTTGGGCGTTGTACAAGGACCCTTCGGCTTCTTAAAAGCTCTCATGCCTTCTCTTGGGCTTAGTACAAGGACCTAGAGACCTCTACATGTATAGGAACAGAACCTAGTCATCAATTTACTAGAGCTGTCTTTATGAGTCAAGTGTCAGTTAATGGGTTGACCTTCGTCCCTTAACATACCAGCCTTCTCTTGGGCATCATACAAAGATCATTTGCTATCTGAGAACAGATTTCTCAAAACACTAGTAGACTTGGACAGTCTCAATACCCTTTGGATTTCCCGCTTCCTTAATGAACAAGAAATAACCCTGATCCTCTGATCAATACTAAAGCACAACCTTACCTTTAATCAGTCCCTTTATAAGAATTAATTTTCTCTTTTATCCCACATACTGGACCTGTCACTAAACTGAAACAGTCACCAACACAATAGCCTCCTCTTAGGCTTTGTATAATGATCCTTCCTTAGTAAAGTTAGCCTCCCCTTGGGCATTGTATAATGATCCTCCCCAACGGAGATAACCCTTTTTAGCCTCTATCTCGGGCTTTGTACGAGATACCAAAACACTCTCTTGTTGAGTATAAAAGACTCTCTTGTTGAGTTAAACCCTTTTTAGCCTCTATCTCAGGCTTTGTACGAGATACCAAAACACTCTCTTGTTGAGTATAAAAGACTCTCTTGTTGAGTCAAACCCTTTTTAGCCTCTATCTCGGGCTTTGTACGAGATTCCAAAACACTCTCTTGGTGAGTATAAAAGACTCTCTTGTTGAGTCAAACCCCTTTCAGCCTCCATCTCGGGCTTCGTACGAGATATAAATCACTCTCTTGTTGAGTCAAACCTTTAGCCTTCGTCTTGTGCTTTGTACAAGACACATATAAAAACACTCTCTTTTAGCCTCCATCTCGGGCTTCGTACGAGACAGATAAGAAACACCCTCTTGTTGGGCCAATAACCTCCTCTTAGGCTTTGTATAAGGAAACCCCGGTTGAGTCAATCAACCTTTTAGCATCAATATGTGCCTTGCTCACAGTATACAAACATCAACGACTCCTCTTCCCCTTCATCTAATTGCTGTAAGCGGCAAGCCTCTGGATTATTTACATCCACGCCACTCTCCCTCTTTTAGCATGAGAAATTACTAAGGAAAGATATCATTGCTCTAAACTGAGTTAAAGTCTTCTCCTTCAGGTTGAAAATCTCCTATAAAGGAAATTATGGCATTGCTGGATTCACATATCCCAGTTAAAGTAATTCTCCTTTATAATCTGTCATGCAACAGTTGTGAGAAACATATCCTCTTTAGAGATGACAAATTCTCTCTAAAGTCAAAATCCTTTAGCTTCACGTCTTGGGCTTCGAACAAGAAACAAATAGACACTTCAGCTTCACATCTTAGGCTTTGAACAAGATACAAACCACCTTTAGCTTCATGTCTTGGGCTTTGAACAAGACACCAAAACGACCTTTTTCCTCCCATAGAATAGGAGGAACTACGATCGCTCTGATTTCCCTGTTTCGTTAAACGGGAATACGTAGGCATAAGATTGCAAAAGAATCTTAGCGAGCACACTAATTAAAAACATCAAATCCAGTACCTATCCAAAATCCCCATGAATAGTCCCGTCATTTCATTCTTAACAAAATAAGCAGAGAGAGGCCCACAATCTAAACCGCATCTATAAACCAACAGTCATCTGTTTAAACTCAGTATGCAAGCAGGGTTAATTGGAGACATCTATTTCCCTTCCTTAGTTAGCTTAATAGGATAAAAATGAATCGACCTGTAGTACCCCAGAGCGACAGTGCTTAAGAACCACGTCCAAAATCGCTCGCTACAACGGCCATTGAAACAAGAAAGGGTAAAGACTATGAAGAGCATTCTTTTTCAAAATTTTCAATCTTGTTCAATCCTTATTTCTTTCTTTCACAATGCATTCTCTTCTTTTGATTTTCTTTTCTTTTTGTTCTTTTTCTTTCTTTTCTTTTCTTTTTTTTTTCAAATTCTTTGTCTTAGAATGCATTGTATCGCCAACTCCTTTTTCTCTTTTCAAAATAAACCACTCTCCCCAACTTCAACATTGCCATAAGCTTAGCTTAAATTCTCTTCAAAATGGGTTAAAATCAGGTTCATGATTCAAACAAAAATTTCATTTTGGCTCAAAAGAGGTTTCAAATACGCGCACACTCACAAGGTGACTTGAAGTGTTTTTGGAATGGTGGTTATACTCAAAGTGCACAAACATTGCCTTGATCATTTCTATGTTTCCATAATTTCAAAACAACAAGCAAAATAAAGCATGAATTATAAGTATAAAACAACATTCATCATCCATCCAAAGCACTTAGTACAACATGGAGGTTTCTCACTTTTGTGGTTTTTGGACCTAAATGACACAAGCAATCAAATAGAGTTGTAACAAGAACCAACATTTTCATTTGTACAAAGACAACAAAGTTCTAATCCATTCTAAATTCTAGAACTAGGTAACTATGTACCTTGCCACAACATCATGCTTAAAGTACTATCATAGCCATCCAATCTTGGGTGAATCTTCTTTGATGCACAATCAACACCAACATAAGTTTCTTCCACAAAACATCCAAAAGTTGGAAATATTAACTTCCACAAGCATACCAACATAAAACAATAAAAAAGCATATTAACAGCTTAAGAGTTGAGCATTTGTAAACTGAAGAACTCAACTCTTAATAACAATAAGTAAAACCGAAATATAAGTAAAATTAAAAACAGAAAAATTTACTGAAAAACAACATATATTACTAATAATAATAATAATAAAAATGTACTGGTGTGAACACACCTACAAAGTTAAAAGCACCACAAAAGGGTACAAGTACATCATAATAACCAAAATAATCCAACAAAGTGGATAGAGTACATTAATAAAAACCGAAATAAAAAACAGAATACAAGAAAACTTCACTTTGATGCTCAAAGGAAGTACAAAATCATCCCAACAAAAAATCAGTCCTCCTCGAACTCTGAAGCATACACCTCGACCTCCTCCTCCTCTGTGCCAGATCCAGAACCAGATACCTCAACCTCAGCACCATCACCCTCCTCAATATCATCATCATCAACACCAGCTACGTCCTCTCCCCCTCTGAATACTGGCCTGGCCTCAGGCCAACCAGCATGTGCAAGGAACTGCTCCCTTGTCATCATCGTATGCTCAGTGGCAGGATCGCGAATCTGTAGCTGCAGTACCTGCATGGAGTCATGTAAATCAGTCATGGCGCACTGAGAAGCCACCATCCAGTCCCAGTTATACTGGCATATCTCCTGCTGATAAGGGTAAAAACTCTGAGACCCAGAACTAGAAGCATCCCCACCCCTTGTGCTGGCCTCAGCACCAGCACCCGATGTCTCACCCCTTGTCCCCTTAGGCTTGTAAAACTTGTCGACATAACGATCGTCGATCGCAGAAGGAATAGTGACTTAGCGGCGTGTGCGAATATCAACCCTAGCACCCGCACACAAATACATGATCCGACAAGGAAAATCGAGAGGGGCATTCTTCCGAGAAGCGGAACCACCATGGCCATTCCCCACAATTGCCCTTATCTCATCGGCAATAATACGGGCCACCTCTATCTGCACGTTAGTCAAAATACTGTGGAAAAGGTGAGCTAGTGGTATAGAGATGGTAGACGAATGCAACTTTGGCTTGATGTTGGTTATCACCAAAGCAATATAAGCCGAGCCAAAGGTTGCATGTCCTCCCGCCGGTACCTAATAGCAACCTCAGGTGGGTTGAGTTCAAAAGTTTTTCCCGGTCGAAGGAGATCTCTGGTTATTTGTGGAATATCTCGGCAAAGGTGCAGGTCCCTATGATAATCATCAATCTCGCTAGCTCTTAAAGGCAGAGGACTTCTAAGAACAATACTAATGGCCCTACGATCAAATCTCACCACCTTCCCCCCAACGAAGGTTGTCCAACTAAATTGCTCGCCATCACCAGGAAGAGCGTTCGCATAAAATTCTCGGACAAGCTCAACATTGTAGCTATCAACTGGAGTTATCAGTCGTCCCTTTTTTTTTTCTTCCAAGAGTGCAGCCACATACCGATAACTCCCTCTGTCACTCAAGTTGAATCTCTTTTCTGCTAAGATGGTTCTTTTTTCCAAGGTAAGATACCTAGCTGCTTGTTTGGCACCCCTAAAGCGAGTGTCGCCAAACTGGATTGGCACCTCTCTTGCAGTGTTGGCCTTTCGCTTTTTAGTGGGGTTGATCTTAGGGGCCATCTGCACGAATCAACAAATAAAACAACAAAAAGTAAAAACACAATCATTAGAATTGGCAGCCAAAACAAAACCACAACTGAAACATCATAAAAAAAATTTTCAGAGTTCTGATATGTTCGCTCTAGTGTTCGCAAAGCGAAGGTTGGTGAACATTCGCCCCAGATTCACAAAGCGAAGGTCTGGAGAATGCTCGCCAAGGTTCGTAAGGCGAACTGAACAGCAAACCCGCGAAAATTCAGAAAAACAACAGCAACCAATAAGTCCAACATTAGAGACCCTTTACAAAATCATTCTAATCTAAGGTTTGTACAAATTTCAACATGCATCAGCATCCAAACTTCAATACAGAAGTGAAAACCCTAGAATCCAAAAATGTCTCTAAAGTTTAATCTACAATCCTAACCATATTTCTACATAGAAATTAAAAGAACAAGAGATTTGAACCTGAGTTTGTAATTGAAATTGGGGAAAAATTTGGTGAAATTTGAGGAACAGTGCACGTGAAAGATTGAGTTCTTGAGAGATTGAGTTGTTTTGTTTGAATGAGAGAGGCAAGAGTGGGAGTAGGGTTTTCCCTCTCACGTTCAAAAAGTGATATGGGTCTTGGGCCCAAGTGTTGGCCCAACCAAAAAATTAAAACCCTTTTTAAACTGAGGTGGCAGCAAATAGACTTCCTCTGTCTCGCTGAGTTCGCAAAGTGAACTGGCTGGCGAATGCTTGCCTCAGGCTCGCAAAGTGAACGCCAGCGAACATGACAGGTTTTGAAAATTTTTTCTGCACTGCTGCCACTTCCTAAATCACTCTAAACCTCAAACATCATTAAAATAACAAATAAAGCAATAAATACTTACAATGTTGGGGTGCCTCCCAACAAGCGCTTGTTTAACGTCGGCTAAGCTCGACGGTTCGGAGACTTGACGCCTTGAAACCAAAAGCTAAAGAATTTGCTTCCGAGAAAAACACACTTCACTAACAGAGACCTCAACCATAATCATGTCCGGTCTTCGATCCCCTTTTCTTTAGAAACGACCAATCCCAACATGACTTCATCAAAGCTACCTTCGCATTTTCATCATTTTTCTTCCGAAAACTCTTTCTTTCCAATTCTTTCTTCTTATGATCGCTATCATCTACTTGATTTGCATGCATCACTCCTTTGAACAATGTAAAATAAGCTTCTTCCTCCTTACCACTATCCTTGATCCGCACCTTCATTATACCTTCATCAATGTCCACCAACATTTTGGCGGTTTTCATGAACGGTCTGCCCAATATAATCGCCGTATCTTCGTCCTCATCCATCTCAACAATCACAAAATCAACTGGAAATAGAAATTTATCCACTTTTATCAGCACATCCTCCACAACACCATACTGACGAGTTCTTGACTTATCCGCCAGTTGCAATGTCATGGTTGTTGATTTTACGCTCATATTTTCAAGTCTCTTCACCACGGACAAAGGAATTAAATTAATACTAGCACCCATGTCAACCAAAGCTTTGCATTTAAAATCATTACCTATAGTAATAAGTAAAGCTACTCTTTCCGCGGAAGCACACTTTGAATGACGGCACTACACTCGGCATTGAGATCAATGTTATCTTTGTTCGTGCACCTCTTCTTTTTCATAAGTATATCCTTCATGAATTTGACATACTTAGGCATTTGTTCAAGAGCTTCAGAGAAAGGAACGGTTACTTGCAACCGACTAAACAATTCTAAGAATCTTGCGTAATGCATATCGTTCTCTTTTTTCTTTGGAGCAGGGGGATATGGTAATCTTCTTTGTAAAACTCCCTTCTCATACTTCTTTCTTTCTTTTTCTTTTTTCTTCTTTACTTCTTCATCATTCTTTTCAACTACACCATTTTCATCATTTTTTTCGACTTCCTCCACTACAATATCATTTTCCTTTTCGACTACCACCTCATGTTCAACATTTCTTCCAATTGTTCTTCCACTTCTTGTGAAAATGGTCTTACAATGCTCCTTGGGATTTTTTTGAGTGATAGCGGAGAAGGATCGCCCCGGTTGCTTTTCGGCTAATTGCTTGGCAAGTTGCCCTACTTGAGAATCAATATTTTTAATCGAAGCTTCCGTACTCTTTTGAGTTGCCATTGATAATTGCATAAATTGTGTGAAAGTCTCCTCCATTCTTGAACTTCCACTTTGATCTTGGGGTGGTTGGTAAGGATTTTGTCTCCATCCTTGTTGATTTTGGTAGTTGCCTCTTGGTTGGTAGCCTTGTTGATTTTGGTACGGTTGTTGAGCATTTTGGTAAGGAGGTCTTCCTTGATAACCTTGAGTTGGATTTCCAGCATAATTTACCTCCTCCACAACTGAAGGACAATATCCGGCAGGATGATCTCCTCTACACAATTCACAACAAGCTACTTGCACACTCTTTCTCGAAGAGTCATGAATCTCTTTGAGTTGTTGAGGGAGCTTGGACATTTGTTTCGTCAACAACTCCACTTGTTGAGATAATAACTTGTTTTGAGCAAGTATTGCATCATTAGTTCCCAACTCAAGAACTCCCGGTGTCTTTTGAGAAGGGCCACAATTATGGTTCCCCTGATGGTCGTTTAACGCCATCTTGTCAATGATGGAAATGGTTTCATCAGCACTTTTTCTCATTAAGGATCCACCCGCAGTGGCATCCAACAGTGTTTTATGAACCAACTGAAGACTATTATTTCCTTGGTTTTATGGTTGGCATTATTTTGCTAAAACTCATGTAGCAGCAGATGTTGAATGAAGATTACTCTCAGTTCAACATGTCGAATGAAGATGTTCCATGACTACTCATAGGACATCGCGCTGTGAAGTCGGGTTTTATTGCAGATTCTGTTACAATGATTTGTAACTGAATATTCTGTGAATAATTGGTTATCCTATGTGGCATCCAAAGCTTTTTTGGATTAGGGTTATTTGTTGGTTTTCGGATTTGCTGCTGTTTCTAATTATGGAGACATAATAGTAAACTTTGGAGTGAAGACCTATTTTATTGGAGTTATTTTTGCAGATTTGTGAGCAGTCTAATTGCTGCGTTTTTTAAGCCCAATTCAGTCCAGATTTCAAGCTATAAATAGACTGATGTAAACCTAGTTTTAGGTGTCGAACTTACATGTATTTTTAGGGTTGTGTGCTTGTGTTTTGTGAGCTTAACTGGATCTTATGATAATAGTATAAGGACTATAGTGTAAGTTGTGTAAGGTTGCTCATAAGCTTTTAAGCATTGAGTAGCTGTGTGTTAATTCTCATAAGCTCTGAAGTATTGAGAATTTGTGTTTCGACCATTGTTATTTATCTTGTAAGGAACCAGTCACGGGTTGTGATTGATGAGGGATTTGAGGAGGGCCTCATACCTAGGGGAGTCTTAGGTAGAAGTCATAGGAAGGGTAGTGATTAAGGGAGCTGATTGAACCGGGTGTGGTTATCAGTGAATTGATACTATCGAATATTGATTTCATCCCTGGCTTGGTAGCCCCCAGATGTAGGATAGTTAGATCCGAACTGGGTTAACAATTTCTGGTGTTCTTTACATTTTATGCACACTTTTGTATTGAGCTTGTTCATTGTTGTTGTATATCAGTGTCTCGACATCTCGATAGGACATCTGATATACAGGCCAGGATTTTAATTGGCATCAAGAGCTGGCACCCTTTGTTGTTTCTGGGTGAGATTCAGGGAAGGTACTTTCTGGTACAATGGACAAGGATGGAGGAGCTCTGAATAAACCACCTTTGCTGGATGGCTCTAACTATGAGTATTGGAAACCTAGGATGATAGCCTTCATCAAGTCCATGGATGATCAAGCATGGAAAACGGTTATCAAAGGTTGGGAGCCTCCAAAGGTAAGAGATGGAGGAGGAAATCTTACTGATGTTCTGAAGGAAGAAGAGGACTGGGATGATGCTGACTACAAAGGATCTGTTGGAAATTCTAAAGCCATGAATGCATTGTTCAATGGTGTCAACAGAAATATCTTCAGGCTGATTGAGCATTGTACTATTGCTAAAGAGGCTTGGCAGGTCCTGAAAGTTGCTCATGAAGGGACCTCAAAGGTGAAAATGTCAAAGCTTCAGCTTCTCACTAGCAAGTTTGAGAGTTTGAAGATGTTAGAGGATGAGAGCATTCATGATTTTCATATGAACATTATTGAGATAGCTAATGCCTCTAGTGCCTTAGGAGAAAAGATGTCTGACAGCAAGCTGGTCAGGAAGATTCTCAGGTCTCTTCCTAAGAGATTCGATATGAAGGTTACTGCTATAGAGGAAGCTCGGGACATTGACAAGATGAAGGTGGATGAGCTCATGGGATCACTCCAAACTTTTGAGTTAGGACTCGGTGAAAAAGCTGAAAAGAAGAAGAGTATAGCATTTGTGTCAAGTGCTGATGACTCAGATGATGAAGGAAAACTGGTCAAATATAAAGATGTGTCTAACGATCTGGTATTACTTGGTAAACAATTTAACAAAGTGTTGAAGAGGATTGACTGGAAGTTGAGAGCTAATGCTCAGAACAAGTCACTCGACATCAGAAAGAATCAGGATGGAGGCAGAATTGAAGAAGACTCTAATCAAGGGAAGAGAGTTCAATGCTATGAATGTGAGGGATATGGGCACATAAAGACTGAGTGTCCCACGTATCTCAAAAGGCAGAAGAAGGGCCTATCCGTGTCTTGGTCAGAAGGAGAGTCTGAGAGTGATATTGAAGAAGAATCAGCAAAACTGGTGACAGCTTTGACTGGAGTATGTAAGGCTGATGAAGAAACTTCTTGTGAATCTGACTCTGACAAAGAATCTTATGTTGGAGAACTCACTAAGGAAGAAGTATTCTCAGGGTTTTCAGAACTGTGTATCAAGAATGAAGAAAGGTGCCAGATTATATTGGAGCAGAAGATCTTGATAGCTCAACTGGAAGCTGAGAAGGAAGAACATCTATCAACCATTGCTGATCTGAAGGAGGAGGTTGAATGGCAAAAGTCAAAACTTGACAATATGACCAAATCTATAAGAATGCTGAACAATGGTACCACGCAGCTGGATGAGATCCTTCAGAATGGGAAAGAAGCTGGAAATGTGCAAGGCCTTGGTTTTAACAATCAAGCAGAGACTTCTAAGAAGACTGTATTGAAGTTTGTTCCTCAGAAAATAAAGCAAGAAGTGGAGATGTCAAATCACATGTTTCAACATCAGAAGAAAAGAGTTTGTAGATCAAAGTATAAACCATGGAGATGCCATTACTGTGGCAAGATTGGTCACTTAAAGTTCTTTTGCTACAAACTGCACGACTATCCCAAAACTTCTCAGCAACAAAATAAAGAACAGAGTTTGGGTAAAGTGAAGAGAAGATGGATTCCTAGACAAATGATGGCTAGCCTCATAGCACATACTTCTCTTAGAGCATCTGCAAGAGAAGATTGGTACTTTGATAGTGGTTGTTCAAGACACATGACTGGTGTGAAGAAGTTCTTGTCAGACATTAAGCCTCACTCCACCAATTATGTCACCTTTGGGGATGGATCAAAGGGTGAGATAAAAGGTGTCGGAAAGCTGGACTACACAGGACAACCAAATCTGGATCAAGTTCTCTTTGTCAAAGGACTGGCCGCAAACTTAATCAGTATAAGCCAATTGTGTGATGTAGGGTTCAAGGTAAATTTCACCAAATCTGAATGTCTAGTAACCAATGTGAAAGATGAAGTTGTTATGAAGGGGACCAGGTCTAAGGATAACTGCTATCTGTGGAATCCTCAAGAACCTGAAAATCTATCTACTTGTTTGATGTCAAAGGAAGATGAAACCAAATTGTGGCATCAGAAATTGGGCCACTTACACCTGAAAGGGATGAAGAAGGTTATGTCAAGTGAAGCTGTTCGAGGTATTCCCAAGCTGAAGATTGATGAGGACAAAATATGTGGTGAATGTCAAGTTGGGAAGCAAACAAGGGTGTCACACAAGAAGCTTCAACATCTTACCACAACTTCTAGAGTTCTAGAACTTCTTCACATGGACCTAATGAGACCTATGCAGGTTGAAAGTCTTGGTGGGAAGAAGTATGCCTATGTTGTCGTAGATGACTACTCTAGATTCACTTGGATAAGTTTTATCAGAGAAAAGTCTGAAGTGTTTGCAGCTTTTAAAGAATTGTGTCAAAGAATTCAACGGGAAAAGGATTGTGGTGTTGTTCGAATCAGAAGTGACCATGGGAAAGAATTCGAAAATAGTAGATTTGAAGAGTTATGCTTATCTGAGGGAATCATTCATGAATTCTTATCACCAATCACTCCTCAGCAGAATGGTGTGGTGGAACGCAAGAACAGGACCATACAAGAATGTGCAAGAGTCATGATTCATGCCAAAAAGCTTCCATATCATTTTTGGGCTGAAGCCATGAATACTGCTTGCTATATACATAATAGGGTGACTATCAGATCAGGTACCTATGTCACTCTTTATGAGCTATGGAAAGGTAGAAAGCCAAATGTGAAGTATTTCCATGTGTTTGGTAGTAAGTGCTACATCTTAGCGGATCGTGAGCAAAGGAGAAAGATGGATCCTAAGAGTGAGGAAGGAATATTTTTAGGTTACTCTACAAACAGCAAATCATATAGGGTATTCAATTCCAGAACTCAGGTGATGATGGAATCCATGAATGTGGTGGTTGATGATTCTGGCAACGATGAAGATGTCCCAGATGATGTTGGAGCATGTCTGCCCATGAACAATGAAAACTCTTCAGACATTGAGTCTGCTCAAGAAATCAACACCAGACCTGAGAATGAAGAGGTAGAGGATGCTAACAGAGGACCCTCTATAAGGATTTAGAAGGATCACCCTAGGGAATTAATTATTGGAGATCTGAATGAAGGTGTAAGAACCAGAAGAAGGGAGACTGTGTCAAATGCTTGCTTTGTGTCAAAGATCGAACCAAAGAATGTCAAAGAAGCATTGACAGATGAGTTCTGGATAAGTGCCATGCAAGATGAACTGTGTCAGTTCAAGAGGAATGAAGTTTGGGAACTGGTACCACGACCAGCAGGAACAAATGTGATTGGAACAAAATGGGTGTATAAGAATAAGTCTGATGAGCAAGGAGTTGTCACCAGGAACAAAGCCAGATTAGTAGCTCAAGGATACACACAGATTGAAGGAGTAGACTTCGATGAAACATTTGCGCCTGTGGCTCGGTTGGAATCCATCAGATTGTTGCTAGGAGTGGCATGTTTGTTGAAATTCAGACTGTTTCAAATGGATGTCAAGAGTGCTTTTCTAAATGGTTATCTTAATGAGGAAGTCTATGTTGAGCAGCCTAAAGGGTTTGTGGATCCAAACTTTCCTGATCATGTTTACAAGCTGAAGAAGGCTCTATATGGGCTGAAACAAGCTCCACGAGCTTGGTATGAAAGACTGACTGAGTTCTTAGTTAACAATGGGTACAAGAAGGGTGGTATTGATAAAACTCTTTTTGTCAAGGAGAAGGATGGGAAACTAATGATTGCTCAAATTTATGTAGATGATATTGTGTTTGGTGGGATATCGGATGAAATAGTCCAACATTTTGTCACTCAAATGCAGTCTGAATTTGAGATGAGCTTAGTGGGTGAATTGACCTACTTCCTTGGATTACAAGTCAAGCAGATGGAAGACTCCATTTTTATTTGTCAGAGCAAATATGCGAGGAACATTGTGAAAAAGTTTGGGTTGGATAATGCCAAGCATAAGAGGACTCCAGCTCCTACTCACTTGAAGTTATCCAAAGATGAAAAGGGAGTGGATGTTGAACAAAGTCTGTATAGAAGTATGATTGGCAGTCTGTTGTATCTTACAGCAAGTAGGCCAGACATCACTTTTGTTGTTGGTGTGTGTGTAAGATATCAAGCAGAACCCAAGGTCAGTCACATCAATCAAGTGAAAAGAATTCTAAAGTATGTGAGTGGTACATGTGATTATGGGTTGCTTTACTCCCATGACTCAAGTCCCATTTTATTAGGATATTGTGATGCTGATTGGGCTGGAAGTGCTGACGATAGGAAGAGTACCTCTGGTGGATGCTTCTTTCTAGGAAATAATCTCATTTCATGGTTTAGCAAGAAGTAGAATTCAGTATCCCTTTCTACTGCTGAAGCTGAGTACATAGCAGCTGGTAGTAGTTGTACGCAACTGGTATGGATGAAGCAGATGCTGTCAGAGTATAATGTCACACAAGATGTCATGACACTATTTTGTGACAACCTGAGTGCTATTAATATTTCCAAAAATCCCAATCAACATAGCAGGACAAAGCACATTGACATCAGGCATCACTTCATCAGAGAACTTGTGGAGGACAAAGTCATAACTCTTGAGCATGTGAGCACAGAAAATCAGCTTGCTGACATATTTACCAAGGCTCTGGATGCAGTTCAGTTTGAAAACCTGAGGAGCAGACTTGGGGTGTGCATTTATGAAGACCTATAGCAATCAATGTGCTTTCTAGCTGCTAGACTGAAAAGACTAAAGGAGGTTCTGGTAGTGCAGTGTGTGAATGAAGGGAAAATGCTGAAGTCTGTGCATGACATTTGGGCATGTAATGTGGTGTGCATCTACTTTCTGATGCAGTTTACTCTGGATTCTTTTTACTAGCCTTTGTCATATTTATGGCTAAAAGGGGGAGTAGTATGTTGTGTGATTGCTTAGTATGTTGTTGCTTGTGTGGGGAGCTTGTGTGCTGCAGGTGCAGCTGAGGTGTGTGTAGCTGAGGTTGCTGCTATTGAGGGGGAGTTGCTATGATGAGATGTTTGCTGGACTGTGTGTGTATATGCAGCTGAGGGGGAATGCAGCTGAGGGGGATTTTTTTTTGTGTACAGCTGAGGGGGAGTTTTTTTTGTGTGTTGCTATTAATGGTGTTTTCTTCTGCTGCTAATACTGATGGTATTTAAGTGTGTGTGGAGTTTTAGCCAAAAATAAGCCAAAGGGGGAGATTGTTATTTCCTTGGTTTTATGGTTGGCATTATTTTGCTAAAACTCATGTAGCAGCAGATGTTGAATGAAGATTACTCTCAGTTCAACATGTCGAATGAAGATGTTCCATGACTACTCATAGGACATCGCGCTGTGAAGTCAGGTTTTATTGCAGATTCTGTTACAATGATTTGTAACTGAATATTCTGTGAATAATTGGTTATCCTATGTGGCATCCAAAGCTTTTTTGGATTAGGGTTATTTGTTGGTTTTCAGATTTGCTGCTGTTTCTAATTATGGAGACATAATAGGAAACTTTGGAGTGAAGACCTATTTTATTGGAGTTATTTTTGCAGATTTGTGAACAGTCTAATTGCTGCATTTTTGAAGCCCAATTCAGTCCAGATTTCAAGCTATAAATAGACTGATGTAAACCTAGTTTTAGGTGTCGAACTTACATGTATTTTTAGGGTTGTGTGCTTGTGTTTTGTGAGCCTAACTGGTATCTTATGATAACAGTATAAGGACTGTAGTGTAAGTTGTGTAAGGTTGCTCATAAGCTTTTAAGCATTGAGTAGCTGTGTGTTAATTCTCATAAGCTGTGAAGTATTGAGAATTTGTGTTTCGACCATTGCTATTTATCTTGTAAGGAACCTGTCACGGGTTGTGATTGACGAGGGATTTGAGGAGGGCCTCATACCTAGGGGAGTCTTAGGTAGAAGTCATAGGAAGGGTAGTGATTAAGTGAGTTGATTGAACCGGGTGTGGTTATCAGTGAATTGATACTATCGAATATTGATTTCATCCCTGGCTTGGTAGCCCCCAGATGTAGGATAGTTAGATCCGAACTGGGTTAATAATTTCTGGTGTTCTTTACATTTTATGCACACTTTTGTATTGAGCTTGTTCATTGTTGTTATATATCAGTGTCTCGACATCTCGATAGGACATCTGATATACAGGCCAGAATTTCAAAGACCATTTCAGAAAATATGAATTTGAGAAAGCTCATCGAAACCATGCCCTTTACACTTTCTCAACATGGATTTGAATCTCTCCCAAGCTTCGTTGAGAGATTCATTTCCACCCTGAGTGAAAACTGCAATTGCTATTTTAGCCTCCATGAAACGATTGTGTGGAAAAAATTGTTCCAAAAACTTTTCCTCTAGCACGTTCCAGTCCTTCATGATTGTCGTAGATTGGACAAGATACCATTCACTGGCCTTCCCAATGAGGGAATGCGGGAATAGTCTCTTAAACAGTGATTCTTCTTCAGCTTCGGGTGCATCAGTTGCTCCCGCAATCTCATAGAACTTAGTCAAGTGTGTAAAAGGATCCTCGTGATCCATACCAGTAAAAGGATTCTGATATAGAAGCGAGAGGATACCAGTTTTCATTTCTGAATGGCGACCATTCTGAGCATTGGGTGCAAATTGTGCTGTATGTCTCAGACTATCTGTACAAGAAACTGAAGCAGGAGATGGTGGTGGTGGAGCAGCCATCGTTGGCGGTAACTGTGGTATTTGCGTCGAAGTTGAACTTTCGTCTTGCTCTCGTCTTTATTTGGCAAGTTGCCTCCTCCGCCTTGTTCTGCTATTTAAGCTACGTGCAGTTCTTTCGATTTCAGGATAAAAAAGAAGTTGGTCTGCGGGTAACTTCCCTCGCATAAAACGGAGTCTGCACACTAAACCAAACAAATCAACAAGCTCAAGAAAAAGTTAAACAAGCTTAAAACAAAACAACTATTGCAATGCTTGCAATATCAAACAACAATCCCCGGCAACGACGCCATTTTATTGAAGAGTAATTCGGGGGGTGTTTTTACCGTATCCGCAGGGATTGTGTGATATATTGATGCTTGCCGTTCAATAGTCGAAACATTTTAAGTAAGGGGTTTTTAAATTGTTCTTGGTTTTGTAACATCAATTTTTGGTAGTAAAGAAGTAAACTATAACAAAGATGTTGTAAGTTTTATAAAAGCATGTCAAGATTAGATTTCGCTAATCCTTTTCATACATATCCGATTAATCGAGCATATGAACTTAGTTCCGACCAATACAATCGCGTATCCTCTTGAATAAGTTTATGTCTAATGCAAATTCGTGAGTATCGTTGATTAAATCGTTAGATGATGTCTCACGCTAACAATCAAAACAACAACCGTTAAGATCAATACAAAGCGAATATTAAACCCCAAATCTATGTCTAGAGTTTGGTTTTTAAGAGATGAAGATATTAGGTCAAGATTTGGAAAATCTATGTCTAGAGTGATTCAAACCACAAATACATCATTGAGAACAAACAACTTCATCATATATTGATCATCAACCTTGTTCATATACAAAAGATCAAAAGAAATACATATAAGTAAGATTAATTACCTCTAATCTTAACACAAGAGGTGTTTAGATACACATTTTCATGGTAGCTTGGATAACGAGTTTCAAGAGGAGATGAAAGAACATTCGCGTCGAATAATTGAGATCGGATGTCACTTCAGCTTTTCTATGTGAAAAATCACTCTTGGATGATCAAAACTCAGAAAAGTATGTTTTGGTGTGAAAATATCAAGTTATGATCCCAAGAAAATGGCACCTTAAGTGCCTTTTGAAAGTTAAACTGCCCTTGGCTGTCATCATGAGTTCGAAAAGCGAGCAATTCATTCGCAAAGCAAACCACTTGCCAAAATATTCGCAAAGCGAATTTTGGTTCCTTTTGCCCTGCCTTACTCGTTGAGAGCCTTGCCAGAGTTCGCAAAGCGAACGTACGCTGGGGACTTCGCCAGGGTTCGCAAAGTGAACCAGTTGTTGTTTTCCTCTTTCTTTGGCAGCTTGCATCTATTCTTTGTGTCTTCTTTCTTTGGTCAATTAGTGCACTTTCCTGCACAATATCACACAAATTACAAGCACCAAAGGTATAAATATAATGCATGAAGAACAACAACAATTCAAAAAAAAAAATCCACAATTAAGACATCAAAGTAATGAAAAATGCCAAGTATCAAATACAAATATATAGCATGTTTGACACCTAACAGTGATCGTCACTAATTCACGTATTCTTAAAACTCTAGACGAATAGGATTCTTAGTTCTTATTATCTATAAAGCTTTCATTCATTCATAACTAGCATTATAGGAAGAATGATATATGTTTTTAGATTATGCTCATGTGAACTGAATAGATGTGATGTGGTTCATGTGGAGCTCATGATCAATATGTTTCAAATGATCAACAATTCTACGCTATAAGAGGTCATCAATTACTCTCTAACTCATTACCATTCATAAGGATCCAACACAAGACAACTTTTGTAATTTTATTTGTAATGCTAACTTTGTTTATTCTCAACTTCTATTCACGATAATACTCTACCATAAATAGTACAATCACTTGAAGCAACACTACTCTGAATTTGTCTTCACTGACAATTATAGTTCTAAAGAATTACCCACTCTATCACAATGAGTATACTTTATTTAAAACTAACCACTCTAAAAAATGCATATTTTCGTCGATGACAATCATAGCGCAAAATAACTATATTACTCTACCATGAATAATATATTCCACTTAAAATTAAACTACTCCAAAAATTTTCACATGTTAAAAAGAAGATTGAAAGTTTATGGTGTAACTTCCATGTAGATAGAAAATTCTTCAAACAATAACAGAATCTCAAATGACACCTTACATCATTGTCAATAAATGTTCATGTACTAACCAACACCTTGTGTAATCTTAATTCCATCAATACATTATTGACTTAAACTTTCCACAAGTCAAAAATAATTCTTCTATCAATTTTCTTAATTACAAACTTGACGACGATTTTTTTGCTGGAGTTGTATCCATACTATAAATTGTGCATCAGAGAGGTTCCTATAAAAGAGAAGTGGTGTTACCATAGACATACTACCTAGTCTTTCTAAAACACCACTTTCATAATACCACATTTCTTTTTGCTTTAATACCACTTGTTGGGCATTCTTGGAGAGTGCCAAAAAAATAACAAGACTAATACTCTAGGATTACCAAAGATGAAGATGTGCAGTATCCATCTAAAACCTTAAGATATTATGTATATAGGTAATGTGACTTTTACTTTAACACTTTATTCATTAATAGTCAATGTGAGACATTAACAATTAGACGTGAATATAACAAATCTCATATTATATGAAAAAAAATAGAGATTGAACAACGTAAAGTAAAAATACTCATTACAATATATTTAATACCTTAAACTTTCAAACAAAAATATCTTTTTCAAACTCATTTATAAGATTTTCTTAGTTGAAAATCCCTTCATAACCCAAGATATACCCGGATAACAAAGTGTTAATTTATGTTAATAGATATATACAATGTTGCAATTTATTAACCATTTACTAAAACTTTTTAATGGTAAATTTTAATATGATAAGTTGAGAATGTAACTCATTGTTTAGAAGCATGCTGCTCTACAGAAGCAAGGAGTTATGGAAACACTTAGTATTGTCGAAATGTCGAAGAAGTGTATCTTCACAGAATTTAGACTTAGTTTTATTTGTTTGTTTTAGATGAGTTAGTTAGGTTAGTTAGAGATTACTTGGTGTGTAAGAAATCTCAACCTATAAATAGGGAGGTACCATATCAATGTATTAATGTAATTGCATAAAGGAAAGTTGGATAAAATTTTAGTTTGAAAGTAGAGAGAAACTCTGCAGAAATATTATTTTTCTTCCCCTTTTCTCTCAAACCCCTAATTCCCTTTCTTCCCCAATTCATCTTTTCTTTTCTCTTTCATTATCCATTGTGCAATGGAATCATCTTGCAATCAAGGTTGGTTGATTCATTCGAGTGAAGAGTGGAGAACAAGAGGTGGAATCAATCAGAAAAATTGATTCTTATTCATCAAGATTAATTCAGAATTCTCCATAGGTTTGGTGTAATTCCAACATGATAAATTTTGATTTTCAAATGTTTAAATCTCCAAGTAATTGAAATGCTTAAGAACCAAGGAAGGTTAACTTAGTTAGTAAAGAGTTGACTCACACTCTGAGAGATCTTGAATTCAACTTCCATTATCAATGTGAGGACATTCTTTGTGGCTAATTTGTATGTACCTCTATAAGCGTCATTTGAGCCTTGAGGCATGTCCTGATCTTAGTGAGCCCTCGAAGCCCAATTCATCTAAATTTTTTGTATAGAAAAACACCTAAAATGTGGTCAATAATGTTTAAATTTACGGTTGACTAAGTTTAGTTGATTCATTAAATTATTAATATATTAATTGACCACTTATTCAATTATGTTAACCACATGTTTACCATATTAACTATTTAAAAAGTATTTAGGAAAAATTATTCAGTAAATCATTTCTCTTATGGGATTAATTGATATGTTATGTCAGTGTAAACAGTTTTACACGATCGATGCATCACAATCATTTATAGATGCTATTTTGAATGAGATTAAAATAAAAGCTAAACATTTATAAAAATTTAACGATTATGATTAATTGACAGTGTAAAGTATAATTATATTGTAAGTACATATTAATTAAACTCTTATCTTATATACATATAAAATTAGAAATTTTTGAATCATTTATTTATTTATTTTTATTTAGATATTTTATCTTTTACAAAAATTGCAAAAAAAAACCTTTATTTTATTTTTAAAACCTAGCATGCTAATGACTTAGCAGCAATGTCACCATATTTTTTATTTATTTTTTCTACCTAATTATTTAAAAAAAAATTATTAATTTCTAAAGAAAAAATAAAAAAAAATCTAACAAAATTTATCTTGTTGCCTTTACATCTCCCATTTTTTAAAATATCCATTCTTCTCTTTCTATCTCCCGTTTCTAATTTTAAAAAAAAAATCTTCAGAGATGCAACCTTAAGATGGTACATAGGACTGCCCCAACACTTAATCACCAAGAATCAGGACTTGGTGAAGAAACCAGTCCACCAATTCGCAGCAAGCAGGCGCAGAAAGATGGTCGCCACTAACCTTTTTAGCATTCGCCAAGGCCCCTCCGAATCTCCAAGTGAGTACCTTACTTGTTTCAATGAAGCCAATATCAAGTTTGCCCATCCCAACCAAGAAATGTTCATAGGAGCATTTTAGAATGGGATTAAGGTGGTATATTTTAATGAATCCCTCTCCTAGTGGCCAACGACTTCATTGGCTAAGGTAGTGACATGTGCGAAATGTTATATTAAACGTGAGGGAAGCAATGCAGAAAAAAAGTCCAGAGATGCGAAAGAACGTACCTCTAATCCTGACAACTCACACTAGTCTCGAAAGAGTCACTACACCTTACCCATTAGAGACAAAACAACATTCAAATTGATGGGAAAACCTGCAGATTCACACTTCTAAACATCCATCATGAGCAGATATGGCAAGAAGTCCTCCACATGCGTGATATTCCACGACCACTAGCTCCTAAGATATATGTCATAGTGCCTGAGCCTAGTAGATGGTGCATTCTCCACGAAGTCAAGGGGTTTCATACAAAAGACTACTGCCAACTCAAGAAGGAGATAGAGTTCCTGATCCAAGAAGGTCTCCTGAAGAAGTATGTTAAGGGAGACTCCACACAAACACCATGTAGATCTATATCTCATAGGCGAGATGCTTCTGGGAGCCCTGGGTCCAAAAAGTGTAATGAGGCAACAAGAGGGGGCGATGATAGAGCCATACGCGACATCCATAATACCATCGCAAGAGGATTCCACAGAGGTTAGGAGATCACTTCCTCCTGAAAAAGGAATTCCTTCCAAATCCTAATCATTGAAGGCTCATCTATCAGCTCTGAGTTGGGTAAGCTAGAGGCCCCAAAATATGGGATTTCCTTTTTTTGATAAGGATGTAGCAGACATTCACCCATATAACAATGATACCATGGTTCTCACTATAAGGTGTGACGATTAGGAGATTAAGAAGGTACTAATTGATCAAGGAAGCAATGCAAACATCCTCTATTGAGATTTGTTTACGAGGCTTTGCATGGACTTAGAAGACCTCAAAGCTTTCTAAGGATCATTGGCAGGATGTACAGGCGAGCAAGTGCATGTGAAGAGTTATATAACATTGAAGACCACATTTGGATCAGAGGAAAACACCATGCCAATTAAGGTAAGTTACCTTGTTATATATGCATCTTTATCATATAACATGATTATCGGGAGGCCCTTCTTCAACCAGTTGGGAGTCGCCTTATCTATATTTTATCTTTTCATGAATTACCCACTCCTATATGGGTGAGTTAGGATCATCTAGGGAGATCATAAGATCGCCAAGAAATCGTGAAGTTGAAGAAGACTAGGACCATAGGTGTGAATGCTACAGGCATAACATTGGGGGATAAGCCAATAAATGAAGCTCTCGAGGATGAATACTTAACCACTCCAGACCCGGAAGGTGCAAAAGCGATAGGAAAGGATCCTTTGTTAAAAGATATTAATTGTTTAGGTGTCAACCCATGTTTAGCTTAGTTCCATTTATTATTTTGGTTTATTTAGGCAAGTTATACTCTCTGCCTCTTGTAAGGATAAAATCATGACATTCTTCGTCTTTTGACATCATTATTTTCCCTTACGTCGCCAACGAGTCGTATGGGTTTTTAATTAGTCCCCTTATGTTATTATATGAATTTGGAATATTATTGCTTTATTTGCAAGAAAATGAATAAGGAAAGAGATCCTATCGAAATCTCCCTATAAGGCCACTGTATAAATTGGATCCTCATGTAGGAATCTTTGTCGCCCTTTATGGTGATTACATGTGTTGGATCCAAAAGAAGGAACCCTTTCCATCCCTCGAGGCAATCACTCATGATGAATCCTCACACAAGAATCCTTGCCGCCTCTAGGGTAATATTAGCATCCCCAGGCATAAGCCCCTGCTCTCTAGGATAATAGAAAAATCCATGTTATGAAGTAATCCACGTAAATAAAATGAGAGTATACAAACACATCATTCAACCAAGAACTATAGGGGGAAAATAGTACGAAACCTCTAAGAAAAAATAATTACATAACCTCTTTTTGAGCACCATTACAAAAAAGGCCGCTAAAGGCATGAATAAGTAAGACCTAAACTAATTGATCCTCTAAAGTATTCCCTGGGCGAATGACTTCTTTTATCTCCTTGTGATCAGTTAAGGTGACATCCCCAATAAGAGGGGTCTCTTTGTCATATACTAACTGTCCTTTACAAACCACCTTGAATAAGTCCATTTGACTCAAGTCTAACCTCAGATACAGGAAGGTTATTTTCTCATTCTCCTGCTCAAATTATTAGTCAGAAGTTTCCACTAGGTCATCCTTTAGTGCAGACAGATCCCCCTCAAGAGATCCCCTTAGACTCTTTTCTGTAGCAGCGCGAGTTTGTGCCTCTAGCGCCATCGTTTTGAGTAAGATCTTTAAATCTTCTTTCTATTTAATCAGAGTCCTTACTATCTCTTGACGTTGAGTGATGCTCCATTGAGCCATTGCAAGCTTAGATTTCAAGTCACCAATTATTTGGGTATATTTCTCATGTTGGACATGTTTCATCAAAAGGCCCATTAGAAAGTGGTTTCTGGCCATCCTTGACAAATCAATGGGCAACTTATCATGGAGGCCTTTGTAATCAATGAGGAAATCCTCAGGAAAAGGAAGACGACTCCTAGTAAACATGATAACATCAAATGAAGGGTCACTCAGTTGTAGCTAGAACTATCCTTCACTGGCAAGGATTCTCCCTCAAACATCCATTCTCTAGAAGCCATCATTTTGTTGTCCTTCGGACCCTAGAAAGGACCTTCTCATTGCTTATGGATTTTAGGGGGCAGGAAACATCCAAGATATGCGCCACACTACGCCTTTTGCCTTCCACTATCATTTAGTTGTCGAGCGACCCTGAGAGCTGTCAGTGGATTTTCGTTCGACCTTATTCTTGGTCAGGCGCTCATTCCTCTCATTTAGTGGAATTGTAGACTTTTTTATGCAATAAAGTCATCGAAAAATATATGGTAATGTAATACACAAATGAACTTAAGGCAAGGGTTTTTTCCCGTCCATAAACAAACCAAAGCATTCATGTATCTCATTACCATCTCCTCGATCTAGATTGATATGGGTATGCGAGCTCATGAACTCAAAATTGTTCAATACTTGAACCATATATCTTACTCATCTAGGGTAAGATCATCAAATTCAAAACTAGTGATAACCTTCTAGTCATTCATCTAAGAAAAGGGTAAGCGAGGGGTGCCAAACGCCATAATCGTGACCATGGAGGCACAGTCTCACCCTCAGACCTTCACAAACTTATCTTTCCATTCATTGTAAGGTTTTGAGTGGGGTTTTAGAAATCTTCTTCCTAGAAGACCACATAAGGTCACCCAACCACTTTTGGCACTGATTTCAATGCCATAAAAAGAGAAGAATACCTCGACGATAGGAAAGATTCCCAACTACCGACATATAATTTTGAACGCCCTAATGATACCACATATGTTGGGCGTAACCTGAGAAGGAGCAATGTTTGTAGTTGCTCGAAAATTGACTTCAAAACAATGTGAATGGTATAAAAACTCCTAAATCATGAATGACGGGGAGATGCAGGTAGAAACATGGGTTGGAGAGCCTTCCAGAATGACTTTATTGGCCTTCTCCCCCTAAGAACATGGTACCAAAATCACATTGTCTTCATGTTCAATATTGGAAAGTTCTATTTTCTACCAAAAAGCAGTGATCTTCTCCTCCTTAGAATATAGGGACAAGAAGACTTCGACGTTGAAACGTTTAGCATTTATTTGGGCCTTCGATTCTTGGTAAGAACAAGAAGAGCAATAAAATCACTATCAAAACTATCAGGGTTGTCTCGTCTCTAGAGGTCTAATTCGCGACATTATGTGCGTAACCACTCCTTAAACGTCCAAAAATCTAATAATTACCGTTATGAATAAAATTAGAAAATGAAGAATGAAATCATACATGCAATGACAACTAAGAACTTGTAAAATGAATGCACTCTGCACCTGTAAGAACTCTTAACTAAATGGATGACATTTTAGAAGGAGAGAATGTGAAAAAGATCAAAGAAGGAAAGCTGGAATATTTTTATAGGAATGGGAAGTCCAGATGTAGGGGAAACCTACCACCGCGTACTAGGCATCTCATGTAACACCCTTTTTTACCCCACAAATATTACAGCAGATTAAATCAAATATCAGAGTAAAATCAGAACCACCTCAAAGGGTGCACATTTCTCAATAAATTCAATTAAACAAAATTGCTCCGTAAACAACGTGTTTTCCTCAAAATAATTCAAAAACCATCAAACAACAGCGGAACCACCATAACCACAATAATCCAACATAAAAAGGTTTTCAAAATAAACCATAGTCATCAAATAACAACAAAATAACAACTCAATAATGGTTCGACTCAACGACCCAACCCGATGTTACACTATCAGAGCAAGACCCTCTACATCGACCAAAAGCAAAATAAACTTCAAAAGTCCTCGAAGACCTCCACGGCTAATCCTGACCACCTGCACATTACCCACGTGGAGGCAACATTCAAACAGGCAGGGTGAGTAATCACAATTCATTATAATCAATATAAAAATAGGATATGCATAAAATGACGTCATCATCATATACAACATCATCAGGGTCATCAAAGGAAAACATCAAAAATCATGATATTATAAATCACATCAATGCCAAATAAATGCAATGCATAACAAGACTCATGCATGTGGTACCAATCGTCACAATCGATGGACACTAGGCCATCACCCTCCAAAGATCCCCATCATTAGGATCGATTCTACACAAGAACTGGAGCACGTCATACACTCTAATCCACACAATGGGATTAAAGTCGCCACTGGACCAAAGTCCTAAATGCTATGAATGCATGATACACAACGTCATCATCATCATCATCGTCAACAAAAGTCATTACGTGCATCATCATTCATCACAATCTCATCATATCGTCATTCATTCATCAAAACATCATGCATCATCATCTTATAATCATCAATACAACTCATGGAAATTCACATAAAAATAGTCATGCATCATCATCTCACAATCAATATAACTCATGGTCATTCACATCGTCATTTAATCATCGAACATCACATATACGCAGCTCATAATGTCAATATACATCATGGTAATTCATATCATCAATTAACCTTCAAAATCATGTATAAACGGTTCATAATCATCAATAAACTCATAGTAATTCAGATCATCAATTATTCATCAAAACATCACAACATCATCATCTCATAATCATCAATAACATCATGGTAAATCATCAGAATAATCACAGTTCAAACGTCAAGACAACACAAGAAACATAAAACAAAGTTCGTGAACAGTGGCCGTTCGCTACAAAGTTCGCTGTGCGAACTAGTTCGCTGAGATGTTCGCTTTGCGAGCTTCCAGTGAATCCCAGGATCACATACAAAAACCAGAGAATTCCCCCTTCTGTCTCACCTCACCACCCTCATTCACCTAGCGAGTTACTCGCTGGAAAGTTCGTTTTGCGAACTCAAAGGTCATTCTCAATTTCACCTCAGTATCACAGAACAAAAGTATCGTGCATTCGCTGCGCTATTCACCCAGTGAATCTAGGCCGAATTCATTCGCTTTGCGAAGTCGCAATTTTCTGCAATTGCTGCTACGCATCAGTAGCATATCAGACCCAAAAACTCCTACGATTCCAGCCCCATTTACCCCAAAAACATCCCCAAAACAACCCTAAGGCATTAAGGCAACAAGGACACAAAACCTACGACTATTAGGTCGATTTATTACACTATACTAAACCTCAAAATCACATAAGCCTTCACAAAATCCCCAAAACCTTCACAACCCCTTCACATTCGTCATCAACCCACGAAAATATCATAGTTTCCTCAGTTTACTCATAAACCCACAAGAATCACATAAACCTCACTAATACACCATAATTTCCTCAGTTTACTCATAAACCCACAAGAATCACATAAACCTCACTAATACATCATAATTTCCTCAGTTTACTCATAAACCCACAAGAACACACAAACCTCAAAATCCACTTTAAATACATCGGATCCTTATATTGAAAACAATGAAAGGTAATACTCCTCATACCTTAGATTGTCGATTCCAAGCTTTCTTTCTTGAGTTCTTGGAAACCTTCTCGAATCCTAGCCTCTGCCCTTTTTCCTCAGAGCTCTCGCCTTTTCCTTCTTTTCCACGGTCTAACAAAAATGAATCATATTCTCAAATTCTCCTTTTTGTTAAAACTAACTCTTGGGCTTCTAAAACGGGCTTTCCCCATAATACCCCCACTTATCCTCCTCAAAAGTCCATCTTACCCATAATTCCTCTAATATTATTTAAATTAATAATAATACTAATATATTCCCTATTATATACTATTATTTAATTAAATAACTAAAACTCCACAAAATTCCACTCATAGCCCAAACCACCAAAATTCACCAAAAATCACGAATATTATATTTAAATAAATTAAATAAATATTCTTACAAATTTGGGGTGTTACATCTCAACAGTTACAAGAAAAGGGAAATATTTCCCATGGTGGAGACGAGCGTAAGGATTAGGGCCAAATTTGGATTCTCGAGGAAAATCATCATCGATCGCATTCAATGCAATGAACGCTTTCCTAATTTGATATTTGATTTCCCTAAGATAATTGACATTTGATTTCCTTCGTCTGTATGAAGTATCATTCATCTCGTTGGCACATGAAGATATATCATAGACTCTCATTATAAACATGGGGAAATCAACTCATATAAAAGGGACTCGCCTTATGCAAGAGAGACTCACCCCATACAAGAGGGCTCACACCATATAGAAAGGACTCACCCTAGGTATGCTATAAGGGCTCACCCAGATAAGGAGAGTAAAAAATAATACTAAATCACTTTGCCCTTTACAAGCCCCCGTGCTTGAGGGACTGTGTATTGGTATATTTTTGACGGGCCCAAAATGGGAAATATGGGAGGCAATTGATGTAACATCTCGCCTATAATTCCTTCTTGATTTCTCATTTTTTAGATCGATTCCTTGTTTCCTATATTGATCGCTCGTTTACTATATATGATTCATTTCCCTCAAATATGTCGCCCATTTCCTAGACAACTTGCCCGAAGTGTGCGAAACTGGGAAGTGACATGTCCCTAGTCCACAACAGTGTGAAAGAAGTCAGGGGAAAATTAACCATTATTTCTTGAATAATAGGGATTAGCTGTCCACTCCCATGTTCTCTTGGAAGTGGTTGGTACTTTTTAGGGGTATGGGATGCAGGGCCAAAAACTCCTATAAATACCTCACCTTATAGTTAAGAAATATCCAATCTCATTTACGCATATACCATATATACAGAGCTTCTCATCTCCCTACGTGAGCTATCTTTAAACCCTACAACAAACCCTAAAAGCATATGAAAACCCTTAATCACTAGGGGTACTCACGTATTGTGCTTTCAACAAGTACAAAAATCAACCATCGATTCTTAACAATGACTAAAAAAGCTTAGCAAAAGTTATGGCAATTGTACCAAAAATTGTATAAGTAGTAAAAGTCTGTATCCACATAAATTATCATTATTTAGAGCAAAGCAAAATTGTTTATTATTTAGATGATAACATAAGTAACTGGATTGGTGATTAAATTTGGTATGGGATTCTCTCAATAATATGGTATGAATTATGAAGAGACCTTTTCTCCAGTGAATGGGATGACTACTATTCGTACTTTTGTTGATGTTTCATTTGTTTGTTAGTGGCATATTTTTCGAATTGATGTTAAAAATGAGTGATATAGACAAGGGATTTTGTATGGTACATCTTCTAGGTGTTCCTCATAATCAAGGGGGAATGTGTAAGTTGAAGAAGACTCTATATGGTTTGAAACAAGCTCAAAAAGATTGGTTTGAGAAGTTTACCACTGTAACTACATCTCTTGGTTTCTACTCTAGTGATCATGATTTGACTTTGTTTGTTAAGACCACCTCCCATGGTTGTATTTTACTTTCATTATATGTTGATGATACGATTATTACAGGTGATGATGTTGACGAGATTGATGACTTTAAATTATAATTGTTACAAGTTCCACGAGTTTGGTTTGAGAACTTTACCAACGTTATTACATCTCTTAGTTTCCTCTCTAGTGACCATAATTTGACTTTTTTTGTCAAAATCAACTCTCATGGTCGTGTTTTACTTTTATTATATGTTGATGATATGATTATTACAAGTGACAATGTTGACGAGGTTGATGATTTGAAATTACATTTAGCTAAGAAGTTTGAGATGAATGATTAAGGTACTCTTCGCTACTTCTTAGGGATCGAAGTTGCCTACTCTCTTAAATGCCTACCTTCTCTCTCAATCCAAGTATATTTCTAACATTCTTGAACAAACCCGCCTTTCTAATACTAGAGCAACAAATAGTTATCTTGAATTAAATGTGAAATATAATCCATTTGATGATGTTTCTCTACTTTGTCCCACTTGTATTATACTTTGGATGGTAATCTAATGTATCTTACGCTTACCATGCTTAATATTTCTTATGATGTTCATGTTATCAATCAATTCGTTGTCTCTCCCACTACACTACATTGGGAAGTTTTTCTTGGCTTTCTCTGTTATCTTTGGGGAATCCAGTTTCAAAGAATTTTATTTTTCTCATCTTCCTCATTGAATTTAAGTGTTTATTCTGATATTGATTGGGTTGAAGACTCTCTTATTTCTTGGAAGAGTAAAAAAAATATTGTATTTTGCTCTTCTACAATACTTGAACATAATTGCGCTGATTGCAATGGTTACTTTTTGATATGAGTATCCCTATTTTTGAACCAACTCTTGTGTATTGTAATAACAAGAGTTTCATACACATTTCTCACAACTTAGTATTTCACGAACATGCCAAACACATTGAGATTGATTGTCACTTTACACATCACCATCTTCAGTATAAATAATTACTCTATCGTTTGTCTCCGCCTCCTTGATAGGAAATGATTTGCTTACAAAAACGCATTCCATTAAACATTTTCGCCTCTTTATTGATAAACTCTCAAAACTTTCCTTTAATACATCGCAGTTTATGGATGTTAGATAATATGTAATGGACCTTTTTATAAAATTGGGTTAAGAATAGTTTAATCTATTTATGCTTTATTTTATATATTTTCTTTGTAATCCTTATTTTCAAAAAGAATTTAATTGAAATATAGCCGTTAAATTTTTATAGATGTTTGACTTTTTCTTCAATCACATATAAAATATCACTTGTGATTGATTGTGATGCATTGATTATTTAAAATATTTTATACTGATAGTGCATAACAATTATTCTCTTTCAAAAATTATGTTATTCACTTATTGAAACCATAATCTCTTTCTTCTTCTATTTTATCATCTTTATTGTTATTAGTGTAATCCTTTGAAACACAATTTTTTAAAAAGAGAGCTATTAGTTGATCTTTCAACTAAATTTCAAATTCGACATCGAACTCTTATAAATGAATTAACATCTTATTAATAAATTAATCAATAACTAATATGATGGTTAAATATACTTTTGCTTTCTATAATTTTTGACCGATATCAAAATTTCCCTTGTCTATGATTTATTATTATTTTTTATCTTTTCACTTTCACCATTATAATATATAAGACTTTTTAGTTTTATCTTTGTTGACCATCTAATCATGCAAAGAATTCATATAAAAAAATAATGTTTTTTCTCATCGTTTAGTGTGTTAAACTGAAAAATATCATATTACAAAAGCAAAACATATTTTAAAATTAAATACAAGAATAAAATCAGAGGTCATCCAAATGATAGGACAATCTAGGGTTCAAAGAGTTATCGAATGGGGATCCAATCTCATCCTTCTCTAGCTCAACGGAGGAAGAACAGTCGTTACTAAGCAGAGTCAACAGGAGAATGGTGGTTAAGGTTAAGAAGACAACGGTCCCGCTTTTAGGGGGTAAAAAATCTAATGAGGTTCCCTCCTCCTTTGATGATTCGGTCTCGAGATGCTTTTCGGTGACGGATTCGGAGGTAGCCATTGGAAACAATCGGTTTTGGGCGGAAGTGGAATCTAAAGTCTCCAAGAAGGTAATGGATATTGTTAACTCTCTAGGTATTGTAGGAGGTGATAGGAAGAATGAAATGCTTGATGCAATTCACGAGATGGAGAATAGAGATAAGGTAGGAAGAGTTCTGAGGGAGTCTGCTATCAACGGTGCTTAATGATTATTCTTTCTCTCAATATTAGGGGGTGTGGTAACGTTGTCAAAAGGAAGAGATTGGCAGCGTTAATTCGTTCTGTTAATGCGGATTTTTGCTTCATTCAAGAGTCTAAGCTGAAGACTTTGGATTTTAGGATGGCGTCCTCGTTATGGGGTGGATCGGATGTGGAATGGTCAGTGACAGATGCTTGTGGGTCAGCAGGTGGTTTAATTATTTTATGGAGAAATGAGGCCTTCAATACTATCCTTAGTGTCAAAGGTGAGGGTTTTGTGGGCGTAATGGTTGAGGTGAAGGGAATGGAGATCTGGTTGATCAACGTCTACTCTCCTTGTAACTTAGCTGGTAAGAGGAAACTCTGGAACGACTTGGTTCTTTTGAGGAAGAAATTCGTGGCTGCTGAATTTGTTCTGGGTGGGGATTTCAACTCTGTTTCTAACTCTTGTGAGAGGAGGGGTTCTAGCCAAGGTTGTAGAAGTAACGAAATTGAAGACTTTCAGAATTTCATTAGCGAGGTTGATTGCGAGGATGTTCCATGCGTGGGGGGTCCATTTACCTAGTTTAATAGTTCTGGCACGGCTAAAAGCAGGTTGGATAGATTTCTTGTTTATGCTCATTTGGTTGATGTTTGGGGGCTGACGGGTCAACATGTTGGCAGCCGGGATATCTCCGACCATTGCCCTATATGGTTGAATCCTAACGACGTTAACTGGGGGCCCAAGCCGTTCGTTTTCAACAACTGCTGGCTGGATCACAAAGGTTTTCTTGAGTTTGTGGCCAAGGAATGGAAATCATTTAATATTCTTGGTAGAGGTGATTTTGTCCTAAAATCTAAGCTGGCTTTGCTGAAAAACAGTCTTAGAATTTGGAACAGGGATGTTTATGGTTGGTTGGATTTGAAAATTGAGAAGGCGGTGGATAATCTCAATACTTTGGATGAGCAAGTGGGATCTCGTGTCTCGGAGGATACCTTGGAATTGTCTAAAAGAAGAATGGAAGCTAACAGAGATTTGTGGGAAGGTCTTAATCGTAAGGAGGGGCTGTTAAGGTTGAAAGCGAGAGAGTTATGGTTAAAAGAAGGAGACAGCAACTCGAGGTATTTCCACAATGTTATTAGGGGAAGACGTAGCCGGAATAAGATCTCTTTTGTCAAAGAAGGGTCTGTCTTATTGGAGAAGGTTGAAGAGGTTAAGGAAGCAGTTGCTTCTTACTTTGAGGCTAACTTTAAGGAGGATTCGGGGTGTAGGCCTTGCTGTCAGGATCTTGTTTTGAAGAAACTGTCGGAGGATGAGAAATCCAGCATTGAAGTCGAGTTTTCAGAAGATGAGATTAAAGCAGCTGTGTGGTCTTGTGATGGCGGCAAGAGTCCAGGTCCGGACGGGTTTAGCTTCGCTTTCTTCCAGAAGTGCTGGGGGATCGTGAAGGCTGATGTCATCAAGTTCGTGAGAGATTTCCATTCCAATTCAACTTTGACTAAGGCGGCAACAGCTTCTTTCATCACTCTAGTCCCAAAGGTTAAGCATCCTCAATACCTAGCTAACTATAGGCCCATCTGCTTAATAAATTGTTATCAAAAAATTATTGCGAAGATTCTGGCTAATCGATTGAAGAAGGTTATTAGTTCCTTAGTCTCTGGTGAGCAGTCCGCTTTTGTGCCGGGCAGATGTATCTACGATGGGGTCGTGGTAGCCAACGAATGTTTGGACCTTGCCAAGAGGACAGACCGTGAATGTATGGTGATGAAAATTGATTTCGAGAGGGCGTTCGACTGTGTGTCTTGGGGTTTCTTAAGAACTGTGATGAATAAGATGAATTTCGGTAGCAAATGGTTATCTTGGATGGATTCTTTGGTCTGCAATGGAACTATGTCTATACTTGTGAATGGAAGTACTACTAGAGATTTCAAAGTCGGGAAGGGCCTTCGACAGGGTGACCCGCTCTCCCCTTTTCTTTTCATTTTGGTTATGGAAGTGCTCACTTCTTTATTCAGGATAGCTGTTTCTAAGGGATTATTTTCAGGATTCAAAGTTACAGATGGGATGGCCTTCAACGTCATTCAGTTTGCTGACGACACTTTGGTGATGGGTGAAGCCAGTTGGGACAATCTCTAGGGCATTAAGGCGGTCCTTAGGGGATTCGAGCTTTTATCAGGTTTGAAGGTCAATTTTAACAAAAGTAGAGTTGAGGGAGTCAATATCAGACAGGATTTTCTGAGAGCGGCTTCTGAGTTCCTAAACTGTGAGTTTTGTATCTTTCCATTTAAATTTCTCGGCATCTATATTGGTGGCAGCCCTCGCAAACTGAGTTTATGGAAGGATGTGATTAAGTTAGTCTCTAGTAGATTAGCTGCGTGGAAAGGTAGGAACTTATCGGCGGGAGGGCGTTTGGTTCTTATTAATTCAGTTCTAAACACCTTGCCGTTGTATTCGTTCGCATTTTATAAGGCTCCAAAGGGAATTATTAAGGCCATCCAGCGTTTAACGTGTAATTTTTTTTGGGGTGGGGTTGAGGATAAGAGGAGTATCCACTGGATTGATTGGAAGACGGTGTGTTCTCCGAAGGATAAGGGTGGGCTTGGTGTTAAAGACCTAGACTTGTTTAACAGAGCTTTGTTGATGAAGTGGAAATGGAGATGCATTACGAATAAGGAGGCTTTTTGGTACGATTTGCTGGAATATAGATATGGGAAGGATGGGTTGTGTCTAGCTATTACGGCATTCAATGGCCAAAAAGGGAACAAGAAGGATTCTATATGGTGGTGGGATCTAATGTCTACTAGTTTCGACGCTAATAAGTCCAGAGACCTCTTTGTCGACAACCTGGTTTGCTCTGTTGGCGATGGCAGAAAATTATCTTTTTGGCATAGCAAGTGGGCGGGTGATGTCTCCCTCAAAGAGTTTTTTCCTAATCTGTACCTGTTTTCTAAGCTTCCCTCTGTTTCAGTTTTTTCAGCGGGTGAGAGGGGTGTCAACGGGTGGCATTGGTCTCTTCCGTTTCACTCTTTTAGCGACGGTTCGGTCATGAGGACGGAGGAAATTGTGTTGCAGAATTTCCTGCGTACAGCGGAACCAGTGGAGGCTGGCGAGGATCAGATGTCGTGGTTTGCTTCGGATGCGGATGATTTCTCTGTAGCCGACTGTTATGCAAAACTCTTTTCTTCTGATTTGGCGGATCGTGGTGACGGCAGCGCCTCTACTACAGAGATGAAGGTTGCATTACAGCTGATCTGGAAGGTGAGTATGCCTCTTACTATGCAGGTTTTTATTTGGAGAGTTCTTAGGAATCGCATCGCTTCGAAAGATCGTTTGATTAAGTGGAACATTCTTCCGCCCGGGACTTCGCGTGCCTGTCCTCTGTGCGAGAATGATGATGAATCTACCTCTCATTTGTTTCTCTCTTGCAGCTTTGCCAAGGAGGTTTGGAAAAGCTTAATGGTTTGGTCTGGTATATGTTTCTCTCTGCAGGATTCGTGTTTAACCTCTTTTTACACGAGCATTGATAGGTATCAGAAGCTTGAGAAGGAGTTTGGCATTCGTATTTGGTCTACTACTGTTTGGAGTATTTGGGCATGCAGAAATAACAAGATTTTTAAGGGTAATATCTTGTCTGTGTCTGATTTAGTTTACTCTATTAAGATTCTATTGTGGAAAGGGGTGTCTTCTAGGAATTCCTTTTCTAATTGTAACTGTCTTGAGTGGTTTTGTGCTCCGTTAGAGTGTTTGAAGCGGAAGTAACATTCCCGTTTTTTGTAATCGTTTTGCTGCACTTCTTGTGCTATTAATATAATTCATTTGCCTATTAAAAAAAAAATATTTCAGTTGAAGAAGGAAAAAAATCACGGTATTCATTATGAGACCCATATGGAGTTGTATGTTTTTTGAATCTTAAAATGTCACCTTTGAACAAATCAATGCGAAAGTAGACCGTAAACTTAACGTTGGAAGGAGAAATTTATCGCCGTCTCTGTATTGAAAATTCTTAATACGTAGTATAAATAGTAAAAATTAGATGTATATAAATGTACTAGAAAAGTCTCATTTATAGAAATGAAGACCAAATTAAATCACAAACTTAAAGTTCGTAGAAATTTTTCTCTCCGTGTGGGGTATAAAATAAAGTCTACAAAATAAATGTGTGGTTATAACTTAACTTGACTCTTAACACTAAGACTTGTTTCAGTGATATTTCTAACTCAGAACATTCAACAAGTATGCAACGGTTCACGAGAAGTTATAATTGGAGCCTCGCATATGCCAAAAGCATAAATGAATGCATTTTAATTTCAAACATAGCGTGCATGCCTTTTAATTAAACCAATATTATTTACAATCTAATTCTATATCTCTTCTTATTGTTGTTTGTATCTTCTCATTCTTTCTTTAATTATATCAGTGTAGAAAATTTTTGAGTGGCTCATTCTGAACTATGGAAATCACTTTCACATAGATCAATCTAGTAGGGTCAAATTTTGTTTGTTTGTGTACACGGTTTTTCTAATACGTATAACGATTACATATATGCAGGTCTGTCTCAAAAAATTTAGAGGCACTATTCTAATTTTTAGAATTAGCCTTTATAAAAAAATATTTAAAAAAAAAATTATATTTTATTAAAATTATAAATAATATTTAAAAATAAAGATATATATATATATATATATATATATATATATATATATATATATATATATATATATATATATATATATATATATATATATTATAATTTATTTTTAAAATGTCTAAATGTTTAATACATGCTGAAAGATTTAAATGTGTAATACCCTGTAAATTATTTTACCCTAGACAATATTAGTATGATCAATTGGGTTCTAGTTTACGTTGAGAATTTATTGGATAAAATAATTAGAGTAAACTGATGAGCTCAAAGCAGATCAAATTAATATTTTCTGACTCTGAGGTTTTAACTTGTGGTGTTGTAGAGACTTATTGGACATTTAAGTTAGTTTTACTAACTAAATGATTTCTCTATGTATCATTTTTTTTCATTTTCCTTTTCATTTGGGTGAAAAAGATAGAAAGAAGAGGGAAGTAAGAAAGAAGGAGAAGGAAAGGAAAGAAAAGAAGAAGAAAACCTAAGGGAAGAAGAAGCTTCGAATCATCATCTACTCTTCATCAATTCATCTTGTCTTCATCATCTTCATCCAATTCTAAGGTGGGTTCGAGATAGAAACATTAGTTGTAGCAATTTCTTGAGTTTTGAGTTAGGTTAGATATTGTGAGAAAAAGAGAAATCTTGCTAAATCTAAGAATCTAACGGATGAAATGTGATATAAACTGTGTAGTATGTTTGATATCTCTGTGTGATCATCTGTCAATGCTTGGTTGTGTGTCTGATCATGTCTTTGAATGAATTGTTGAGCCAAAGGACCTATTGTACGTTACTGAGAAATTCTGGGTTTTCGCAGGTTCGCCCAGCGAACCACAACGAAGGGCAAGGCGAAGGTTCGCCAGCAGTTCGCGAAGCGAACTTTGTGCCATTTTGCCTCTGACTTGATTTACCCAGATGTTCGCTAAGCGAAGGGCAAGGCGAATGTTCGCCCGGTTGTTCGTGAAGCGAACTTTGTGTCCTTTTAGCCCTGTTTCAGTTCGCCACGGGGGTTCGCCCGGCGAAGTTGAAAGCGAACGTTCGCTGGGGATTCACCTAGCGAACATGACAGATCTTTCCAATTTGTTTCTTCCATAACTTTTGAACTGTGACTCCGATCGAGGCGTTCTTGGTACCGATGGAGAGCTGTGAGAATACTCTATCTAATAGAAGTGGAAATTATCAGTTTTGATGCCTGATTAAATAAATCGGAGGGAGCCAGAAATGGTGTAACTTTGTGATATGTTGAATTATGTGATTCCTTTATCCACTTGACTTATGTTTACCTATTCTCTTGTTGTTAAGCATGTTTGAGAGTATATGCATGTTAAAATATGAAATAGGTAGAGTGAGGAATATTACCATAAACTATATTGGAACCTAGTAATGGCTAGGAAATTGTTGAATAACATAACGACGACGCTTGTGCAAGAGAGGCCGAGGCATGCGTCTATTACCAAATGGTATGAGAATAATTACACTAGTATGGATCATGTTTTATTGTGTTTATTTGAGAAAAGACAAAAGAGGTCTTAAGGCGAATGTGACATTGTGATTGTCGAATACAATCACATTTATGTGTGTGATCACGTAATCGTAACCATATCTTTGAGTTGCCCTTGAGAGGAATTTCATGAGTCTCGAGCTCCTCTGAAATGCAGGCACAGTTACTTGGCAGGTTGATTCCCGCGTGTAGTACGAATGGAACCTATGGGTAGAGACTTGTGATGGTTAACAGACCATGAGAAGTGACGGATCACGGTCAACAGGCCGATGTTCCCGAATCCATTTTGTATGTCAAGTAAGGGGATGCCTTGGTAAGGTTATCGATTAGTGATAAATTATAAGTTAACAGACTCATGAACATGGATCCATATAGTGTGTGTGAGTACTCAAGGTCACTTCCCTTCCCTTTTGACTTGAGTTAGGTGTGATAGAACCTTGTAAAGCCGAGAGGACCTATAAGATAGGGAACTCACTGAGATTTGATGTATCTCACCCCACGTTGTTGATTATATTACAGGTACTACAGGTTCGACGAAGGGTAAAGATAAAATTGTTTGACTTACCTTACTCTCTTGGCTTTTTGGGGTGGCAAGACTTCCGTTGTGAAGATTATTTTGAGATCATTATTTGATCCAGTTCTTAATGTTGGAACATCTTGTATATATAATGCCATAGTTTTTTTGTATTAGTTATTTTGGGTATGTATATGCATGTATAATGTGTTTACTAGGCACTTATTGGTATTTCAGTACCAAACGTGGTATTCATGTATAATATATGCTTTGATGTATGTATTTATATATGGGTGTTACAAAATGTTTGATTAATAAAATATACTTGTTGTCTAAATCTTAAAGTTCATGCTTGATTCAATGGCAATGTATTAATAAAATATACACTAGATATACACTAGTTGTCTCGGTCGTATTGATCATGCTTGATCCGGTGGCAATGTATATTTGGAAAATCTTTAGAGTATGCGGGTTTGACTCCTTCCTCTACATTTTGGCACTTATTTTAAAAAATACATTTTAGTTATAAAAACTAGGTTTAGAAAAATTGAACCCTCAACCTTTGGTACAAAATAGAATTGTCAATCCGCTGCGGCACTCGCTTTAATCTTAATTTTAACTGCAACAGGATATATATATATATATATATATATATATATATATATATATATATATATTATTTATTATTTATAGTCTATAAAAAAATATTTTGAGGCCCCGATTTTTCGGAGGCCCTGTGCAACGGGTCAGATTGCACGGGCCAAATCCGGCCCTGCATATATGGTGTATCCGAATGTTATCAACTCAATCTCTAAGGAACCGTTTGTTGATAAATATATATTGATGAAGTTGTTGGTGATACATATTTTATCACTAAACATATGTTTATGTTACGAGATGATATACTTAAATGGATTTATGACGAAACAAAGGTTTAATTCAGATTCTTAAAGAAGAAATGTTTTTATTGTGAGATGGTAAGTATAAAGAAATAAATAGAAAGTTAACATGTGATGAGACTGAATAAAAAAAATGGATGTCCTTTCAAATTTTGTGGGTACTATCTGACTTCAAATGTTTGAAAACTTATTATGATTTGTGGTGTAAACCACCATAACTTGAATTGTAAGTTAGCAGGTCATCCTATTGTCTGTTATTTAAATGTCTAAGAGAAGAAAATTGTTGTTGAGATGACAATGAACAATTTTATTTCCAAAAACAATATCATGACTTTGAAAAGAAAGAGGTTCAATAACACAACAAATATTGAGCAAGTTAATAATAACTGGCACTAAAATAACAAGACTATATGAATTCGAGAGCTAAAATGTAATAATGGTTGGAATTGTTGGGTGAGTATGAATATATCTTTAGGTATATAATGTCTGGTGATGAAAAATGCGCTGAAAATATATTTTGGACGCGTGCATAATCCATTAAGTTGTTTAACATGTTTCTATTATATTTCTAATAGGTTCAACATATAATACGAACAAATACATGTGAAACTATGTGCTTGCAGGTATAATGAGGAAGTGATCATAACTTATAGATAAGCAAGATATGATTAGCCCTAATAATGTCATGGTTTTAATTATGACAACACATGAAGGCGTAACAATTCTTGGAGTGGCTTTGATGACAACAGTGTGTGAATACAAGCAAGTACTAAAGTTAGTCAAGCGGTCAAAGATGTAGAAAGTGGTTGATCGAGTTATTCCTCTAAATCTAGCTAAAGAATTAGGATTTATAATCACTAGTGAGATCTTTACAACTCTCTGATGATGGTAACTGACTTGAACTCAAGCCTCATCATCAAGAAGATTCAAGTGAATTGCTTATTTTATTAGCATATTCGACAAAAAGACTTTAAGTTTTACAGTGTGAAAGAGAGGAAGATCGTATCCAATTGAGTGATCACTATTTTGTAAAAACACAAGGCCGTTGTGGATGTAGTATGGATAAAACACTCACACACACACACACACACACACACACACGCACGCACAAACGCACACGCACAGGCGCGCACACACACACACACTCACACACGCGCTCGCACACACACACACACGCACACACACGCGCGTGCGCGCATAGACACACATGTTTTTGAAATCTCTATTTTTCAAATAAAATCACAAAAAAAGTTTTTAGAGTCTAGCCGATTTTTTTTGGAAATTGTTAAACTGATTAAGACAACTTTTTGAATTGTATAATTGATTATAACAAATACCGAATTGATTAGATGAGGGCGAATCATGTTCATAATTGATTATGACAGTGTCTCAATGAATAATAACGACTCTCTATCAAAACCTTCCAATCTATACAAATTTTTTTTTCTCTCATATATTTTTAGCCATAGTGATTTGAGAGCATTATTGAGTTTAATGATAAAATTGTTTTGGGTGAGGGCTTTATTGTAAATTTACTAAGAGTTCTTTTTTCTCTTGAGTAAATTATTTTTTCTTACGAAGTGGTTATTTTGGTTTAAAGATAAACTAGTGTAAAAGCTCTTTTGGGGATTAGAATAAGTATATGTTTGGTTTGTGAGTTCTCCCATTGAAGAAAAGCTCTCCTTTTGGACTCGTGAAAAATAACTGCAGAAAAATCTTCACAAAGGTTCTTGAGCTCAGTCCGGTTAAAAGCTCTATTGTTCGAGATTAGTGTAACACCCCAATATTTTTATATAAATTAAATATATATTATTGATAAATTTTCTTGATTTATTATTTGTTCAAGAATTTGGCTTATGTGTATAATTATATTTTTGAATTATTAATAGATATCAACATATTTTAGTTATTTATTTTATAAATAAAAAAATACTTCAATTTTTTTAAATAAGCAAAATTTTAAGTAATGTCTCGGATAAATATCTGAAATGTTACAAATGGTATCAGAGCAATAATTATCGGATAAATATTTTTGGGTGAGACAATTTCGTATGATGCTTTCCTTTAAGTGATGTGTTTAAGTTTTGATTTTTTATTGGATTTGCTATTTTTTTCATCCTTAATATATCATTGATCGAAAGTTATTTGTGCTTATAAGATGTATTGTTTTTTTTATGTGATATGTGTGCTTGTTCTTAAATTGTTGTTTTCTTGTTGTAGATATATACACATTTGTTATTATTTATTTGTTTGAAATATTGAAAGAATTTGCATTTTTGGTTTATTGATGGTTAATAGTTTTTTTACTATTGTTGAAGAGAAGAAAAAAGTATTTCTACCTCAAGTAGAAAATTTAAACTCATAGTTTTTACTATGGTATTTGGTGGAAAAAAAAAATAACTTTTTAGCATATTGTAAATTATAACTTTTATAGCATATTTTAAACTATAAAATTATTGGATTGATTGTTGTGTTGAATTTATGCCATGAATAACCATAAAAAAAAAAATTTTTGACCATTTTTTTTCTAAGTAAAGATTTCAATTAAAGAGTACTAGGGGTACTCTAACCCGATTACAAAGAGATGGAAACCAAATCTGAAAAACAAAATAAAAGAGATTAAACCAAATGAAACTTAACCGAGGAAATGCAAAGGATCATTGCAAAACTCAAAAAAATTACATTTGGATTGAGTAATATCTCCTATTGAAGACCACCTCCACACCAAAATTTTGATGTTCCAAACTAGATCAGAAACGTTGCAGCCTTCGTCTTGAAAATCATTATGTTCCTCAATCTCCAAATACTCCAACAAACTACTAACCAAATCAACCCAACCTTCACTTTTTTAACATTTTTCCTTTTTGAGAAGGCAGACCAAAGTAAAAAATGACTACAAACATCAGCACAAACAAAATCCTCCAGCCCTATCCACTCTGAAACAGCTCACCAAACCTTCTTTGCAAAAGAACAAAGAAAGAAAAGATGGAAAATAGATTCCGATTCACTTGTACAAAGAATACACGAGATCTGATCAAGCTGCAAAATACCTTTTCGCCTCAGATTATCTTTGGAAGGGAGTCTATTTAAAAAAACACCTCCAACCGAACGCCTTAATCCTAAACGGAATCGAGGCTTTCCACAGCATCTCAAAACAAGTTTGCAACACAATGCCTATACCTGCTTAAACCGAACCTGAACACAATAAGTCGTAGCCAAATTTCGCCGAATAACCAACGAGCTCATCCAAACCACGTCGTGCACCGCACCCAAAATCAGCGATACCAAGGATAATAAAACCTTCATCTCCAACTGCCTGATCAACACAGTAGGTGAAGAATTAGCAGGGATCCCAAGCTCTTCCCAAATCCACCTTTCACATTGCCAAATACCCATATCTTCCACCGAAGCCATCTTCACGGTGCTGGCACTGTATAGATCAGCAAAACGTCTTGTAGTCGCATTCTTCCTATCCAATCCACTTACCAAAAAGGGATTGTTGAGCCTCTCCCCAAAAGAAACCGACAGTTCTTAATAAAAATTCCATCCATAGTTCTATTTTTCAGAGAATAAATATATTTCCACCATGTAGAGCAAGTTCTAAGATGATACCTGGTGTTCAAATCAGAAAAGTGATTATGCAAAACATTGTATCTAGCGCTAAGAATATCGAACCATAAAGCCTTCTTGCCCTCCAATAAATAAAATTTATCATTTCTCCTCCTCTATACGGAAAACTCCTTCTCTTTACCTAATCCTAATATTTGATGGAGTTTGAAATATAGAGAATACATAATGCCATGCCTTATAAAATATTTTTAAATTAACTTTAAGCTTTTGTTTGAAAAATTATATTTTATAAAGATAGAGACTTATTCATGTTAAAAAAAATTATTAGGAACTTGAGTTGATAATTGATTTTTAGATAAGAAAAAAAAAAGAGTTAGAAGCAAGCATGGTTTGTTGGTTAAGGTATTAAAGGACAAAAAAAAAATTGTTATGGATTTTGAACAAGCAGTAAATTATCATCAAATTTTAAGAGTTTATTTTTATTTAGAGGCTGAGTTGGTTTTTATTTAGACTTTTTCATTGATAAAAAAATTCTAGAAATTTTATTTTTTAAAAGTAATTAAAAATATCAAATTTAACGATGAACTATTTCTGGTAGAATAAATATGATTGAACTATAAAAACTAGTTTTGGAAAAAGAAGGGTAAAATAGTATTTTGCTTATAAAGAAATTGTTGGTTGTTAGCTCGAAGTTTTCTCAAAAAACTTTAAATTTAAGATCCTATTACTAATTTACTTGAATAATTTTGAGAAAGAAAATTTTCACAAATATATTTTTATAATTTTTGAATTCTAATTTCGAAGACGAAACTATTTTAACTATTTTAAAGGGGTAATAATGTAACACTTCAACATTTTTATATAAATTAAATATATATTTTTGATAAATTTTCTTGATTTATTATTTGTTCAAGAATTTGTCATACGTGTATACTTATATTTTTGAATTATTAATATATATCAACGTATTTTAGTTATTTGTTTTATAAATAAAAAAACACATCAATTTTTTTTAAATAAGTAAAATTTTAAGCAATGTCTCGGATAAATATCTGGGATGTTACAATTAGCTTGGTATAAAATCTCACTCGGTTTTTGAGTTTATCCTGTATAAAAGCTTAAAAGGTTCGAGATCAACGCTTTAAAAAATCTCAGTTTGTTTCGTGGTTAATCCGTATAAAACTTTGGTTTGATTCATAGGATAGAAAAATCAAAATTCCATCTTGGTTTGAGATCAAACTATGCAAAATCTCAACTTGGCTTAGAGACTAATCGCTCAAAGCTCCGTTCATTGTTTGGTGTGAAGACTAATTGTTTTATCCCTCAAGTAATATTGGATATCAGTTCTTGGGAATAAGAGTAGATCATTTCTTTAAGACCAAAACTCTATAAACCTCGGGTGTTATATCTCTACCCTTAACTCTTTTACTTTCCGCACATTTTTTTTACCTTTAAATTTCGTTGCTTATACAAAAAGGTTTGAGAAAATGTTTTTGAACTCTGATTTTGAACCCTGATTTTGAAAATGACTTTATTTTTAATCAACGTTATTCAAATCTCCATAATTCACCCCTCTAGTGTATGAAGTCACATGTCCAACAAGTGGCATAAGAGCCTTACTCTTATTTAAGGACTAATATATTGGTTAAGAATATAAGTGAAAACGATCTAGGGGGTTGAGTAGATCGATCCCCTTTTAAAACTATTTCAAAAATTTCAATAAAAAAATTAGAGGTTAATGGACAGAAACTAAAACAAAAATAGAATGGAAGCGTGGAATCTCATCAATATGAATTCTTACCAATGTATTTCAATGTTATCTCTAAAAGTATGATTAAATAAGGACTTAAGTCAAATAGGATAATTCAAGTTGTTTAATCTAAGTAATTTAATATCTCAACTCAGAGATGTCTTTTATCACAATCGATTTAAGCACGATTCAATAGGTTTGATGTAAAACAAGCCTATGCTTATACAATAAATCGCTACAAGCAAGATCTAACTTAGATGACATACAAATTATGCTTACATCATGAATAACAAAAATTAAAGAGAGATAGGGAAGGAAGAGAGTACACAAAGATATATATTAGTTCGAAAATCGTCCTCGTTATGCCTATTCCACTCTTCAATGGTTTGAAACCATTGGGAAAAATAATCATGTCTTCCATTATTTTCAAGAGTAAATATACAAGTATTTTGATACAATGAACTATTATCAAACTGGACGCTAATATCCATAATACATTAGCCTACACACATATAAAATGACAATTCGTTTTGTTGATGCATATACTAATATGCTACACACAAGATCCTCAATGATCTTGATCTAATAATCTTTCTATCCACAATAACCTTCTTCAAGCTTCCTTTATGCATCAATCTTTCCTTGAATATGACGAAGACTTGAATGAGCGATTGTCATTAGCCTCGAATAATTGCATAACTCCCAACTTTGTTTTGCGACAAACTTTATATGGTTTCACTAAAGACTTCAATGGTGTATAGAAAAACTCTTTTCTCTTTGTGAACAACAAAAAAAAAAAACACAACTTCAAAGAAAAACATTAGATTTCATAACGTACCTTTGATCTACCTCACATACTCAATCTTTAGAGTTAAAGCTCCATAACAATGGTTCTTGACAAAGGTTAAAGATGATGAATAGTATCTGAAGAATATCACACACACAACTAAAACTCACAAGATCCACATTCTAGGAGGTTAATCACAAGGTATCAAAAAGGAGTTAGGTGTTGGTGAATGAAAAACACACACTATGTTCTCTCAAAGTTCTTGGTAAAAAAAGTGTTTCTATGTTCTTGGTGATTGTTCAGAGATCGATCAGTTCTTAGACTTGATTGATTAATCCTATCATTTTCTATAGATTTCTTGTTCTACAACAAGAAGACACCACAATCATTAAAGAGATGTGATTCCTCATACTTTTTTTGAGATCTTATTTCATGGACGACACACTCTCACTCAATGACAAAAAGGAGAAAAGTGAGTAACAATGGTGCAAGAGGTAGACACACTCTCACATGATGCTACTATCTCAAAACTACTAAGACAATTGGTTTTTATCAAATCATAAAGTAATGATTTCGAATCAAAGAATTAATCAACATGAATCAAAGGTTGGAAAGCGGGGAAAAAGGCCATAATTCGAGTCATGTTTACCTTATGATTAGAGTCAAGATGATTTGTGATTCAAATCATACTCTTATTTAATTTGACTCAAATGAGGCAATGCTAAATCCCATCTTTTACGAGACTTCATGATTCGAGTCACACTTTGTAAGATTCAAATCATATATCCTTACATCCTTGATTTAAGTGTTATAACTTGTGATTCAAACAATACTCAATATATTGATACAAAACAAATTGCTAGGCTAAAAAAGGAGACAAAAACATGGACTCAAAAACTAATACAATGAATCAAGAGGTTTCTCAAAGCTACAAATACCAAATATAGCCGAAGGGAACAAATACGAATACAGGTTACTAATCCAAATGAATTACAACAACAATGCTACAATAATAATGCAAATAAATTCATATAATGGATAAAGTACAAACGCGCAATAAATCAAATATTGCATTATACATGCAAATTGACAAACAATCAATACTAAAATGATACCAGTGATGACTACAATTTCATAATCGTGTCAGGAGGAAGATGATTTCCAACAGTATTTTTAACAATAGGAATTTCCTAAACACAACTCCACCATTTATTGGTGGTATGTTTGAAAAATGGAAATATTTATTTAAAATATTCACTCAAAGTGTTGATCTTGAAATATGGGAAACTACAATCAATGATCCATTTATCCTTACTCATCATGTGAATGGAGAAGTAGTAGATAAACCAGATTTTCTTTGGACCATAGAGGAAAAGAAAAGGTTTGAAATTGATTTTAAAACTAAAAATTTATTAATTATGTCCTTAGATGAAAATTAATTATTTTACGTCCATAATTGTTAATCTGCCAAGTAAATGTGTAACACTCTTGAAATGATATATGGAGTCTCTCCAAGTGTCAAACAAGAGCGACGTACACATGAGGTGAAGAAGATGACTGCTTCATTCATAAGTGTTCTTAAATCCTTAGAAATTTCGAAAAACATATTAGAACCTTTGTTACTAACAAATATCTAAGAATTAAGAATTGGAATTAGAAACCTAATTCCATCCTTAAATCGAGAGATTAGAATGTTTACGATGTTCAGGAAAAATCCAAGAAGGAAGAAATAGTCAAGAAGTTGAACGAACTAATTCAACTACTCAAGAATGAAGGAATAATATCAAGTCTAAATAACCTCTAGCAACTTCATCAACAAAATTCCGTGAAGAAAAATCAACTCCAGTTATCTCCTTCGAAAGAGCAGTCTCATGGGTTGAATGATCCTCATAGGATTCAACATCAGATGGAGGAATTTAATAAAAAAGAAGATATGAAGAAGTCTCATCTAGTGAAATATTCGAGAATAAAGAATATTCAATGGGACATATAGTCAGAGACTTGACCTCAAGCAGAAAACTCAAAGAATCAACCTTTGGTAGAAGCTTTGAAGAATCCTCCTCTAAAGAAGATGAAGTTCGTGTTGTTCCTGTTTGGTTGGCTACATTATGCAAAACAACAATAGTGTTTCAAGCTGTTTTGGAGTAGAAGGACACATATGGGAACCAATGTCCTAGCATGTGTGCAATCATCTGTCCCTTGTCTGTAGAACAATGATGCTTCTTTGTCCGCGTGTTTTTCAGTTACATGGAATGCATTTTGATGATGTGTGCAACAAATATTGTTGCTATCTTTTAACATTATGATTTATTTGATTAATTAATTAGATTAAATTTAAATCAATGTGATTTAAATTTGAATTCAAATCAAATCAAATCTTATTTTGCGGGGCTGGTTTGGAGCAATAAATCGCAATAAAATCTACACTATTTTTGGACAAAATCATACCACTATCCAAAGGAAAGCCTGTAACACCCATATATAAATACATACCTCAAAGCATATATTATACATGAATTCCATGTTCGGTACTGAAATACCAATAAGTCCCTAGTAAACACATTATAAATATACATGCCTAAATTGTATAATACAAAAAAACTATGGCATAAATATATATACAAGATGTTCCAAAGATAAATACTAAGAACTAGATCGACAACGATCTCCAAAAAAAACTCCCCAACGAAAGCTATGTAATCAGACAAGTAAGGATAATCACACGGCCTTATCCTTACCCTTTGCGGAACCTGAAGTACCTGAAATATTCAACAATAGTGGGGTGAGATACATCAAATCTCAGTGAGTTCTCTATCTTATGGATTATCTCGGCTTTACAAGGTTCTAACCCAAAACCTAACTCAAGTCGGGGGAAAAGGAACTAGACCTTGAGTTCAAACATTTTTGACTAGAGAAAACAAATCGCACGATACACAACAAGACAACTAGTTAAGGAATCTTTCCCCGACCATCCCGCTCAAAGAGATTAAACACGGGTCATGGATCCTTAACGTAGATAACTTTCCCGACCATCCCGCACAAGGAGATCTCGACACAGGTCACTAATTATCTACCAATGGTACTTTCCCCGGCCATCCCACACAAGAGGATCTCGACACGGGTCACTAATACCACCCACTAAGCAACTTTCCCCCGCCATCCCACACAAGAGGATCTCGACACGGGTCACGGCTACTTACTTAATAAATACTTTCCCCGACCATCCTACACCAGAGGATCTTGACACGGGTCACTAATATTTATTAAGGGATAACACTAATAAATACTTTCCCCGACCATCCTACACCAGAGGATCTCGACACGGGTCACTAATATTTATTAGGGGATAACACACGTTTAATTTGGAGGAGTTCACAAAACTAGCCTCGAACCTCCACTAAACTGCTTATCATAGGTACACTAATGTTTTCCTCACTAGCTCACAACTTGAAGCTTTTAAATTTTCAAAAGTTATTTTTTTTCCATAAACCATATAATTTCGATTAATTACCACAATCGAATAAATTCCGTCTCATAAATAATATTTTCACTTTCCACAACATAGAACTCTTTCATAGCTTCACATCGGTATAAAGAACACTTAAATCGGACACCCGAGTCAAAAGATATGGATTTTAAAAGAAAAGAAAAGCATTTGAAAAAGTCCCAGGAGCGCCCGACGCTACAAGTATCGCCCGGCGGTGGCCCCTCGCCTCTACTTCGCCCAACGAAGCAGGGGCGTAAATTCCCCCATCAAAACTCAAAAGATACAGAAGTGTTCCCTGCTGCGCCTCTTGGCCATCGCGCGACGGAGCAGGGGCGCACGCTTCGCGTCGCCCGGCGCTCTACACCAGGAGTAGAAATTCTGCTTGCGTTTTCCATGGGTCCAAGGTCCAAAAAATCCATCTTTCTTAGCCCAAAACATTTCCAAACAAGCATCAACAATGTTCATATGCATATTACGATTATACTACACAATTTATATCGATTTTCAACCGTTAGGTTCATGATTTTAGCAAGATTACTCATTTTCTCTCAATATCAAACCTAACTCTAAAACTCAAGAAATTCTACAACTAAAGCATCTATCTAGAACCCACCTGGATTAGAAGATGATGATGAAGAAGATGAGATGAATTGGTGAAGAGTTATGGATGATTCTTGATCTTGAGCTCTTGGACTTTCTCTTCTTTTCTTTCCTTTCCTCTTCCTTCTCTCTACTTTCTCTTTCTCCAAATGTTTCTAACTTTGGAAAAATGATGAAAAAGGAATGATATAGAGAAAATACTCAAAGTTAGTAACACTACTAAATGTCCAAATTAGCTCAAATGCACCAATTAACAAAACCTTAGAGTTAGATAATATTAATCTGATCAGCTCTGAGTTCATCAGTTGCTCTAATTATCTTATCAGATAAATACTCAGAGTACACTGAATCTCAATTGGTCTCAACTAATATTATCCAGAGCGTTTATAAAATACGGGGTATTACATCTTCCCCTCGTTAAATAGAAATTCGTCCTCGAATTTAAAGATTACCTGAATAGATGAGGGTAAGCATCCCGCATTTTCGATTCTAGTTCCCAAGTAGCATCACCCGGATGCGTCACATACCATTGCACCTTAAAAGGAGGAATGTCTTTGTTCCTTAATACCTTTGTTTCTCTTCCCACAATACGGCTCGGTTGAGGTTCAAACGTTAAGTCTGCTTCTATTTCCACTGAATTGGGTAGAACTGGCTGAAGAGGATCAGGAATAAACTTTCGGAGCGGAGATACGTGAAATACATCATGCATCTCTAATAGAGAGGGTGGTAAGGTTAATCTGTAAGCGACTTCACCAATCCTTTCTAAGATCTGATACGGTCCCACGTATCTCGGACTTAACTTGCATGGCTTAAATGGTCTTTTTAACCACAATCTCGGAGTAACTTTCAGAAACACATGGTCACCTTCCTCAAATTCTAAAGGTCTCCTACGGTTGTCCGCATAACTCTTTTGACGATCTTGTGCTTGTTTAACTTTCTCACAGATCATTTGAATCTTTTCCGTAGTCTCTTGAATAATTTCGGGTCCTAAAATTCTATCTTCACCAACTTCCGCCCAACACAAAGGTGTTCTACATTTTCTCCCATACAATGCTTCATAAGGAGCCATACCGATGCTTGCATGGTAACTATTGTTATAAGAAACTCAATCAACGGTAGAAGTTCCTTCCAATTCCCTCTACTCTCTAGCACACAAGCTCTCAACATATCTTCCATCGTTTGTATTGTTTGCTCAGTATGACCATCCGTCTGAGGATGACTCGACGTGCTCAAACGCAACCTCATACCCATAGCTTGTTGAAAAGCCTTCCAAAACCTCGAAGTAAACTTTGGATCTCTATCTGACACAATGCTAGAGGGAACACCATGCAATCTCACAATTTCAGCAATAAACACCCTTGCAAGATGACTTGCCTTGTAAGTAGTCTTCACGGCTAAGAAATGCACATATTTCGTTAGTCGATCCACTATCACCCAAATAGAATCATAACCACCTTGCGTACAGGGTAACCCTACTGCAAAATCCATAGAAATACTATCCCACTTCCAAACTGGAATCTCGAAAGGTTGCAACAGACCGCCCGATCTTTGGTGTTCAATCTTCACTTGTTGGCACACTGCACATTCTGACACATAAATTGCAATATCCTTTTTCATTCCGGACCACCAATAATCCTTCTTTAAATCCCGATACATCTTCGAAGAACCAAAATGTATCGTAAAAGTACCTTTATGAGCTTCATCTAAAATCTTTCTTTTTAGTACCGCATCATTCGGAACACAAATCCTTTGGTTAAACAGGACAATCCCATCCATTGCTCGTGAAAAACCCGGTTGAAGTAACATCTCTTGAAACTTCTCCTCTAAAACTTGTTCTTGTTGAATCTCCTCTCTTTGAGTAGAATTGACATTCAAATTTCCCATAATTACACCATTTGGAGTACACACAAACTGAAGATTTAGATCTCTAAACTTTTCCAACAACGCATACTCCAATATCATCAATTTGGCACTATGAACCATTTTCCGACTTAATGCATCTACTACTTTATTTGCTTTTCCTGGATGATTCTTTAATTCTAAGTCATAATCCTTTAAGTACTCCATCCACCTTCTTTGTCGCATATTCAACTCCTATTGGTCAAATAAATACTTCAAACTTTTATGGTCACTGAACATTTCAAAATGCACACCATACAGATAATGGCGCCACACCTTCAATGCAAACACAACTGCTGCTAGTTCCAAATCATGAGTTGGATAATTCTTCTCATGAACTTTTAATTGGCGAGAAGCATAAGCTACCACTTGACCGCCTTGCATCAGAACACCTCCTAATCCCATCTTAGAAGCATCGCAAAATACTTCGTAAGAGTTGTTAGGATCAGGAATGATTAACACATGAGCAGTTGTCAATCTTTCCTTCAATTTCATAAAGCTCTGCTCACAACTCGAATCCCACTCATAAACACAATCTTTCCGAGTAAGTTTTGTCATTGGTAAGGCCAATTGAGAAAAACCTTTGATAAACCTTCTATAGTCACCTGCCAATCCCAAGAAACTTCTAACTTCTGAAGCATTCCTCGGTCTCTCCCAATTAATCACTACTTCTTCCTTTGACGGATCCACTACCACACCACCTTGAGATATAACATGTCCAATAAAATTAACTTCCGTCATCCAAAACTCGCACTTGCTTAACTTAGCAAAAAGTTGCTTCTCCTGCAAAACCGATAAGAAAATTCTCAGATGTTCTCCGTGCTCTTGTGGAGTATGAGAGTAAATGAGAATTTCGTCAATAAAGATTACGACAAATTGGTCCAAGTAAGCTTGAAATATACGGTTCATGTAATCCATAAAAACAGCTGGAGCATTAGTCACACCGAAAGGCATCACTAAGAATTCGTAATGGCCGTAACGAGTCCTAAATGCAGTCTTAGGCACATTAGAACTCTTCACTCGGATCTGATGATAACCCGACCGTAAATCAATCTTCGAGAACACACAGGCTCCTTTCAATTGATCCAACAGGTCGTCTATCCTGGGTAATGGGTACTTGTTCTTAATGGTGACTTTGTTCAACTTACGATAATCGATACATAACCGCATTCCACCATCTTTCTTCTTTACCAATAAGACTGGAGCTCCCCATGGTGAAACGCTAGGTCTAACAAAATGCTTAGCCATTAAATCCTCCAATTGGTCCTTTAATTCTCTTAATTCAAGCGGGGCCATCCGATAAGGAGAAACGGATATAGGATCCATTCCCGGTACCAGGTCAATAGAGAACTCAACTTCTCTCTCCGGAGGAAGAAAAGTGACGTCCTCGGGAAAAACTTCGGGAAACTCACAGACTATAGGAATACTCAGCACTTGCTGGTCACTACTCCCTTCCTTAGTAAGAACCAGTAAAACAGATTTCTCCTTCTCAAACAAGAAATTTATCATTCCCACCGTACCTTCTAAAATAGTTGTTAACACATCCTTCGGGGTAGCCTCAACAGATGGAATGATGATTAGCTTTTCCTCACACTCAATAAACACCGAATTAGAAGAAAACCAATCCATCCCCAAAACGACATCAACTTTCTTAAGCGGTAAACAAATAAGGTCAATCTGAAAAACCCTACCATTCACAGACAAAACATAGTTTTCGCACATCAACGGTGTCTCAACCATTTCATCCATGGCGGTAGTGACCACCATAGGAGGAGACAAAGGAATAGCTTTCAACCCTAGTGGCTTCACACATTGCATTGGCACAAAAAAATGTGTTGCTCCACAATCAAATCAAATAAAACAAGGATGCCCATTTACGAAACACGTACCCGCAATCAAAGAGTTGTCACGTTTTGTCTTCCTTGCATCCAAGGTGTAAACCCGTCCAGTATTCCTTCCTTGAACTTGGTTTCTATTCTAAGGACACACTCTATCCAAATGTCCCATTTCATTACAATGATAACACCTAACACTCCTATCGGTACACTTCTCAAAATGACGTTTGTTGCACACCCTACATAGAGGAATAACATTGGGTCTAACAACCTGCTTTCCTTTGAAAGCTTATGATCTTGGCCCAAACTGTTGACTCGCTCTCCCACGATCACCCTGGTTCACCCTACTTGCAACACCTTCAGCTTGCACTTTCTTCAAACTATGCTCAGCCACATAGCATTGCCTTAGAACTTCTGCATAAGTAGTGAACTCCCTCTGAGATACACTATGAGAAATTTCAGCTTTTAGTCCAAACAGAAATTGGTCTATTTTCCACCGTTCATCCGGAGCATACATAGCCTGCCTAGAATAAGCAGCCATGTCCTCAAACTTTTCAGCATAACTGGCCACAGTCACACTACCCTGTCTTAACTATTGAAATTCAAATTCTTTCTGAGTCCTCAAGGAGCTAGGAAAATATTTCTCCATGAAAATTGCCTTGAATTGTTCCCAGACCTTGGGCCCACCCTGAATAGTCTTAAGAGCCGAAGCACTCTCCCACTATCTCATGGCAGGACCCTTCAACGAATACGAAGCAAAAACCACATTATTCTCTTCACTACAGTGCACTATCAAGAAAATTCTTTCCATACCGGCTATCCATTCGTGAGCCTTTACAGGATCTAATCCGCCATGAAATTCCGGAGGATTCATGCGGAAGAAATTCCGAAAAGTCCCACCTACAGCTTCTGGAACAACCCCCTAAGGATGAAGACCTCCATTCATTTGTTGTACCATTTGCTGCATAAACTGATTCTGTTGTTGCTGCATCTGTTGCATAAACTGATACAAAGGAGCATTCTCATCACCGCCTAGCGGATTCGTCCTAGCTGGAGTAGTGCAGAGTCTACCATGATTGCTTCTGCGTCTGTCTGCCATGTTCCTAAAGGTCATACAGATAGGATTAAGTTGATCAGGCTCAATACCATAAATATAACACTTAAGACCAATGGCGACACAACGCATATGAAACGGAAATAAATACTTATACTATTTCATGGTTAGGTCGAGGATACGACCTGCTCTGATACCAACTGTAACGCCCATATATAAATACATACCTCAAAGCATATATTATACATGAATTCCACGTTCGGTACTGAAATACCAATCAGTCCCTAGTAAACACATTATACATATACATGCCCAAACTGTCTAATACAAAGAAACTATGGCATAAATATATACAAGATGTTCCAAAGATAAATACTAAGAACTAGATCGACAACGATCTAAAAAAAAACTCCCCAACAGAAGCTACGCCATCAAACAAGTAAGGATAATCACACGACCTTATCCTTACCCTTTGCGGAACCTGAAGTACCTAAAATATTCAACAATAGTGGGCTGAGATACATCAAATCTCAGTGAGTTCTCTATCTTATGGATTCTCTCGGCTTTACAAGGTTCTAACCCAAAACCTAACTCAAGTCGGGGGAAAAGGAACTAGACCTTGAGTTCAAACATTTCTGACTAGAGAAAACAAATCGCACGATACACAACACGACAACTAGTTAAGGAATCTTTCCCCGGCCATCCCGCTCAAAGAGATTAAACACGGGTCACAGATCCTTAACGTAGATAACTTTCCCCGGCCATCCCACACAAGGAGATCTCGACACGGGTCACTAATTATCTACCAATGGTACTTTCCCCAGCCATCCCACACAAGAGGATCTCGACACGGGTCACTAATACCACCCACTAAGCAACTTTCCCCGACCATCCCACACAAGAGGATCTCGACACGGGTCACGACTACTTACTTAATAAATACTTTCCCCGGCCATCCTACACCAGAGGATCTCGACACGGGTCACTAATATTTATTAAGGGATAACATTAATAAATACTTTCCCCGACCATCCTACACCAGAGGATCTCGACACGGGTCACTAATATTTATTAGGGGATAACACACGTTTAATTCGGAGGAGTTCACAAAACTAGCCTCGAACCTCCACTAAACTGCTTATCATAGGTACGCTTCTAGTATCAATGTAAGCATGGTCCCACAATTCTCTAGTCATTCTATTGTACTAATGTTTTCCTCACTAGCTCACAACTTGAAGCTTTTAAATTTTCAAAAGTTATTTTTTTCCATAAACCACATAATTCCGATTAATTACCACAATCGAATAAATTTCGTCTCATAAATAATATTTTCACTTTCCACAGCATAGAACTCTTTCATAGCTTCACATCGGTATAAAGAACACTTAAATCGGACACCCGAGTCAAAAGATATGGATTTTAAAAGAAAAGAAAAGCATTTGAAAAAGTCCCAGGAGCGCCCGACGCTACAAGTATCGCCCGGCGGTGGCCCCTCGCCTCTACTTCGCCCAACGAAGCAAGGGCGTAAATTCCCCCATCAAAACTCAAAAGATACAAAAGCATTCCCTGCTGCGCCTCTTGACCATCGCCCGGCGCTCTGAGCACCGCCCGGCGCTCTACACCAGGAGCAGAAATTCTGCTTGCGTTTTCCATGGCTCCAAGGTCCAAAAAATCCATCTTTCTCAACCCAAAACATTTCCAAACAACCAAAAAAAGCATCAACAATGTTCATATGCATATTACGATTATACTATGCAATTTATATCGATTTTCAACCGTTAGATTCATGATTTTAGCAAGATTACTCATTTTCTCTCAATATCAAACCTAACTCTAAAACTCAAGAAATTCTACAACTAAAGCATCTATCTAGAACCCACCTGGATTAGAAGATGATGATGAAGAAGATGAGATGAATTGGTGAAGAGTTGTGGATGATTCTTGATCTTGAGCTCTTGGACTTTCTCTTCTTTTCTTTCCTTTCCTCTTCCTTCTCTCTACTTTCTCTTTCTCCAAATGTTTCTAACTTTGGAAAAATGATGGAAAAGGAATGATATAGAGAAAATACTCAAAGTTAGTAACACTACTAAATGTCCAAATTAGCTCAAATGCACCAATTAACAAAACCTTAGAGTTAGATAATATTAATCTGATCAGCTCTGAGTTCATCAGTTGCTCTAATTATCTTATCAGATAAATACTCAGAGTACACTGGATCTCAATTGGTCTCAACTAATATTATCCAGAGTGTTTATAAAATACGGGGTATTACAAAGCCCATACTAAATTTCTATAAATAGAGACTCTGTCATGCTTTGAAGAGGACGAAGCAGAAGAGAAAGTTTAGAGTCTTAGGTCGAGTCTATTTCTTATATTCCACGCTAATGCCATAACTGGATTACTGTTGATTCTTTGATGTACACCACTGTGTTTCAATAACTTGATATAGTTGGTTTGTCTTAGTTTAGTTATAAATTCAACAATCAATAGACTTGTTATTGAGGTTGATCACTAGGGTTTAGTTATAAAAGAAACTGAACAGGTTCTCATATTTAGGGGGAGACCTAAATAGAAAATCACTAGGATTAGGGAAAGACATAAAACTTCATAGGGGTTGAAGGTTCTTATAAGACTAATTGGTCTAATTAAAAGTAGTGAATTTCTTTTCTTGGGTAGAGTTCCCCCAGACGTAAGTGTGGTTTTACCGAACTGGGATACCAATCTCTTTTGTTTTTATAGCTTTCTACATTGATTTAATATTGCCATCAAATTGTCTTCTAAATTGGTTTAAGAAGTTGGACAAGTTATCCCAACGTCTGTCCCATAAGGAACAAATTTCAGTTTGGTTGAAAGCCTTTCCCAAAAAAGATGAAGTTTTTTTGAAAGCATCTCATGAAGAAGATAACCGTGAGGTAGCAAAATTATCATACAAGCATTTGTTTAAATTTAGCATTAAGTTAATCGTAGAAAATGATAAGATTAAGAAGTGAAACTTAGATCTTAAATATTATCTTAAGTTTATAGAAAAGAGCAATAAAATTCTTAAGCATAAAATAGATAATATTAGAAACCTAGCTCGATCATGTGAGACTTATATCTCGATGAAAAAGTAAGTAAATGATTTGTGTGAAACCCTATGTAAATTTACTAAGGGGAAAGAAAATCATGACTTGATTCTATAAATTCAAAGGCCTTCCTTAATTAAAATTGTATTATGTTTTAAATACGATAGAATACAATAGTAAAGAGACTGATAGGAAGAAAGAAAATCACCTTGTCTATAAATGTTCCTTTTGTAATAGTATTGGCCACTTAGAGCCCTTTGTCTTTGATAAATTGAGAAGGTTTAAAGGTAATAACCCTAGACCTATTATAATCCCAAACGCACCAGGACCCAAGAAAATTTGGGTACCAAAGGTGAAAATCTAGTGTATTTTGCAGGGATGATTTGCTGCTTTAAGTTGCAGTGCATATTAAATAAATTTGTGTAAAAAAAAGTGTATACCTTCGAGTATGCATAGGGTTTGATTGTACCGATACTGGTGATCTATGGATGTTTGCTGATGGTGTATATTATCGATTGTAATCTAAATGTTCAATGAGGATGATCTCAACATTCATGATTTATGATGATAAACTAATCTCTTAGTAGATTGAGATTATAAATATTTAGTAGATATATCTATCTCATGTCTTAAATAACTCTCAATCCAATGATTCATAGAGAATGACGTACCACATTGTTTTGTTGTTCCCTCGAAAAGAGGAGCTTATATCAAGGTTACTTGATAATTAAGATAGTGCACTGTTTAAAGGTTAAATGATCAAAAAACTCTGATTACCCATTTAAACAGGCGCTTTCATTATTTGCTCATTGTCTTAAAATTATCTTTTACTAAAAAATAAGTGAGCTTTTAGCATTTGTTAAGAAAGGGGTACAAACAGAATGAGCAAGGGTGCAAAGAGTACGAGTACCAAGAGAAAAATAAACCTAAGGCCCAAAATGTCCACAAAGACTGAAAATGCACTAAATAAACGATTAAGATCAGGACCAAATCGATTATATGAGTTTAATATTTAAAATTCAAATTTTGGTGCACAAAATAATCAATTAGGGGCATGAGCTAATCGATTAGAGCCTTAACAATCAACGTAGCGACTAGTTCCAAGTCCACATGCATACATTGAATAACCTAATCGATTAGACCCCATTCTATTCGATTAGGCTATGAGTATAAAAAGGTATGTATTCTCTTTAATTTTCAACTCATTCCACCATCTCTTGTGTGCATTGTCATAGTGTTTTTAGAGTATTTTTTTCTTCATATCTTCATCATCACCACAATGGAACCCAATAAAGCATACACTACTCAACCATCATCATCCTACTACTCTGAAATATTTTTAAAAACAATAAAAATAAATCAACTATAATCGATACTATGACGATAAATATATATTTGAATATCACTACTTGGATTTGCAACTCTTCAAAGAGTTCAACTTTGTTGAAGCTTTCACGGTGGCCGATTTGAGAAACTTTGTATTTGAAGTGCCTCAAGAAAGATTTTCCTCCTTGGTAAGGCTATTTTACTCCAACCTTAAGTACTCAAATGGTATCCTCACCTTTAAAGTGAAGAAGCACCCCATCCAACTAAGTCTTGAAGAGTTCACACAAGTTTGTAACATTACTTGTAACAACCATGAGTATGATGAAAGCGAAGAAGGTAATGAATTTAATTTTGAACTTGCTGCTAATTATTTTTTGACTAATCAAACCTCCATCATTCCCACTCAATTAATTTTTGGCTTTATACACCCGGATGTTTGAGTAATTCATTGTACGGTTAATCATGTTCTTTTCCCAAGAAAGAGAATCTCTATTCATTTAAACACATCAAACATACCTCTGGTTTGGTTTTGGTAAAAAAAGTTGAGAAAAAATAGGTTGATGCAGTAATCCATCATGTGATGTATAGCAAAAAAAAATTACACTCGTTTAATTTACCATATAGCAAATTAATCATGAACATCTTAAAGTACTCTGACTATGATCTAGAGGAGGGGGAATTAGAGATCAAATGATCAAAAAAAGAGAAAATGGCACCTTCAGTCAGATGAGGTTCATAATTGAAAATAAGTAAATTATATCACTTCCTCCAAAGGCACCGCCAATAGCAAGACAATAGGCAGAGAACAATGACCTATGTCCTTGTTCCTTAAATATCCTCAACAAACTCCTTAAGAATCAAAAGGCAATGATAAGGATGCATTATAAAACAAATTCAAGGATTCACCACCGCACTAAAAAACATGAAAAATCCCATATCATGTCTTTTGTTTAAGTGTTCTTACTTTGTTGTTTTGAATGTTTTCCTTTTTTTCTCCGTTAATTACCCATCTCAAATCACAAAGTAAGAACATACCATTTATTCTAGACTCGAATCAAATATGTATTCTCTCTTAAAGGCTTAGACAAATCAAGGCTTGGATAAGGAACTGGTAAGACTTAGGAGAAGTTGTTGCGGAACGGACTCTTGGATCATAATTCTTGAATTTGGAAGGTGGAAGTCAAGATCAAGTAAAGATCTTGCAAAGATCAGTTTAGACGATGTATACATTTTAAGAGAAGATTCTCATTGAGGATTATTTAATTTCCAGCATTATCTTGAATTTTGTGATTGTATTAAAAGACTCTGTAAAAAATTTCAAATCACACTGTAATACTACAAATTTTTAATGGGAAAACATTGGAGAGTGGATTAGGCACAAAGCGAAGACAAACATGTTAAACCACTATAAATTTAGCATACTCTCTCTCTCTCTCTCTCTCTCTCTCTCTCTCTATGTTTGTCTTTCTCTATCTATCTATCTATCTATCTATCTATCTATCTATCTATCTATCTATCTATCTATCTATCCATCTATCTCTTTTACATTTCGGTTAGAATCTTATGCTTAGGTTTTATCATATTTTTTAAAAATTGCATGTTGTTAGGTTTTACCGCCTTTATAGAGATTTCGTGTATAAAATTAGGTCTGTATTAGATCAAGATTCCGAACAATCTTACTTGTGATTAAACTTGAAAACTATAATAATATATCTCTTAATCAATTGATTATATTTTATTTACACCTCTAGTGTAAACCAAATTTAGATAAGTTGAAATGTTGATTGCTTTAGTCTCTTTAAATTTCATTCATTTTGTTTCTAGTTTAAGTTTATCAATCATTCCAATCAAATATATATTGTACAAAAATTCTACTATGCCGAGCGATTTTATTAAACTCTGATTTCAAAAATAATTTTTTTTAAATGGGTCTTTTTGGAAACGGTCTATTCAACCCACTTCTAGACCATTCAATTCTACATTCTCCCCCAATAGAAGAGTGGTGTCTTTAAAGACTTTATATTGTGCCTCTATGTGATGTGCATATTACTATCTTCTAAAGGTTTTGATGATGAGAACTGAATAATGAATTATATATTACAAGCATTATTAGTCATGAAACAAGCACAAGACAAAGTGTTCAATGTTTTAGTTGAAGATGATAAAAAAAGTTTGTAAAGGAATTGAAGTTGTGAAGTTGTAAAAACTCGCCTGATCCGCCACTCAATATTTTATTTTGTATTTTGATTAGTTAAATGTAAATTAAGCAAGAGTAGGTAGTGAATTATTAAGGTGGTGCGCGCACACACACACACACACACACACACACACACACACACACACACACACACAAACGCACGCATGCGCACACACACACACACACATACAAGTATTTCAAACTCTTCTTTTTTTTCTTAAAATATTCTTAAAATCAATTCGGGAAAGTACTTACTGAATTTACTTCTAGGGTATCCCTTAGTTTTTTAGGGTTTTTCTTTTTATCTATTTAATCATATTTCTAGTAATTAATTCCCTCGTCATTGTATCATAATGCATATCTTAGAATTGGTTATTTTAATTAAAATGTATTTTTCAAGCATAAAACAGGCCTTTGACCAAAAGTCATACAAATTGATTCAAGTCAGAAAAGTTCATGACTTGAATCAATAAATATCTACAATCATGTATCAAGTTAGATAAATGATCAAATCAAATAATTACGAGCATGATTCAAGTCAGAGAAATGCCTGAATTGAACCATTGCAAACATGATTCAAGTCAAAGTTTTAATTGACTCAATTCATGACAAGGTTTTTTATTTTGGATTTCGATTCGGGAAATGTGATTTAAGTTAGATAATTTCTTGACTCGGATCACATGATTCAAGTCATGACTCAAATAAAATGCGTGAAAGATAAATTTTATCATCTTGATCCATGTCATTCTTTCACTTGACTGAAATCATTCGTTTTGCCTCTAACTCGAGTCAAAGTGTCAGTTTTACATTGTTTTTGTGCTCTATATCTAGCACTTTTAAAAGAAAAATTCTCTCTCTATTTAATAACTTTCAAAAATAGTTTTTGCATGCCATCATAATCATTGAAAAACTTTGCGTGTTTTCTCAATCACACAAGATTTTTCTCTTAAATTAACCTTGAAGAAAAATTTCCTTCAGTGTTAATTTAGTGAGTGCAAACAAGTGTTGTGAGAGATTCTTTTGAAAACTTCATATACAATCTTTAGCAAAAAAAAAAAACACCATTGTTGAGTGTTGCTCAACTCTAAGAGAGTGTGAGATCTAGTAGTGAAGAGATTCATTATGGGTTCTAATGTTTTTGTGAAGCTTTGTGCTTTTCCTTTTGAAGAATCAGATCCTGATTGTGATTTCTGAAGAAGAATGAAGATTCAGATCTGTGTTGCTTAACAGTTGATTTTAGTTTTCAGTTTGAATGTGACTATCTGTTGTATTAAAAGACACTTATAATTTTAAAATTAGTGGGAGACTAACGAATTTCTGATGGATTTCCATTTGAGAATAGGCAAGGTGCAAGCAAGGACGACGCACCATTATGAGTGTAATACCCCGTATTTTATTACGCCGAATAATATTGCATTGTGATTAACTGAGTCCGGTTGTTCTGAGAAATTATTTGATAAAATAATTAGAGTAACTTCGGTACTTAGGATTGATCCAATAGATATTATTTGTTTCGGAGACGTTTAATTAATTTTGGACTTAAGAGACTTTTTGGACAATTAGTAGTATTATTTCTAATACTAACTTTACTATGTGAATCCTTTTCCTCTCACTTTCCAAACAAAAGAAAAAGATAGAAAGAAAGGAAGAAGAAAGGAAAGGAAGGAGAGAAAAGAGGAGAAGAGGAAATTGGAAGAAAAGCTCAAGAACAATCAAGATCATCATCCAAACTTCATCCAAACTTCTCAATCGTTTTCATCTTGCTCTATTTTGAGGTGGGTTCTAGTTAGTACCATTGTTAGAGAACTCTAGAGAGTTTTTGGATTTAGGTTAGATTATGAAAACTTGGAAATTTATGGTTGAATCTTGCTATAAATGTTGTTATAAGCTTGTTATCATGTTTGCATTATGTATTGACTGTTGTGTGATGTTGGGTAATGTTTTTTATGGAGAAAATGAGAGTTGGAAGTGAAGAACAGCAGTTGGGAGAGGTTCTGTTTCGCTTGCTTCGCCTAGCGAACCTGGGGCGAGTCCCAGCGAACAGCAATCGAGGGTTCGCCTAGCGAACCAGAACGTTCGCCTAGCGAAGGTTCGCTGGCATGTTCGCCTAGCGAACTTAGTAGGTTTTGAATGTGGGAACTTACTGCCTAGGTGCTCGCTGGCACTTTCGCCTAGCGAAGGTGGAGGCGAAGGTTCGCCAGACGTTCGCCTAGCGAACTTTTGGTGTTTTAGGTCTGGGAGTTTTCTGTTTTATTACTCGCCAGCTTGCTCGCCTAGCGAAGGCGAAGGCGAAGGCTCGCCAGCTCGTTCGCCTAGCGAACCTGGGGCGAGCTGTGTTGTTTTCTTAACTTGTTTTCGCCATATCTTTTTATCCGGTTGTCCGTTTTGGATGTTCCGCATATCGATAGAAAGCTGGAGAAATGAACTTTATGATGATGATAGGGATTGTTGATTCTATTTGCCCGATTAAATAATCGGAGGGAACCCGAAGTGAAATTCTTTGATAATTTTATGTGGACTATGTTTTAAATTGTGTTAAGTCATTCTATTACACTAATAAGGTATGTTTTGCCTAATCTATGGTTGTTACCATGTTGTGATTAAAATGCATGAAAGATAAAAAGGAAAAATAGTAAGAGTGAGGAAAACCCCTTATGAACTATAGGAAACTTTAGAAGTTGGAAACACTAATATGGAACATGAGGTTAACGTTATGGATTGAAGGACAAGAAAGGCCTTGAGGCCTTATGGCCTAGGCAATTGTCGTACACCTTGTTTTGTATGGTATTTATCATGTAATCGTAACCATTTTATTCAATTGCCCTTGAAAGGCCTTCATGAATCTCGAGCTCCTCTGAAGTGCAGGCAGGTTTTACTTGGTAGGTTTGATGCCCTACGAGTAGTACAATTGGAAGCCCGTGCATGGGTACGAGACTTGTGATGGTTAACAGGCCATGAGAAGTGACGGTTCACGGTTAACAGGCCGGTGATCCCGAATCCAATTGTATACCAAGTAACTACAAGGATCTATGACTCGGGTCGCCTTCTAGACGTAGAAGCGGACGGGAAGAGGAGATGCCTTGGTACCGGTTATCGATTAATGATGTGGTGAGTTAGTGAACTCATGTCATGTTTCCATATAGTGTGAGATTATCAAGTGTGAACTCAAGAGTCCTTCCCTTCCCCGGACTTGAGTTAGGATTGTTAGAACCGTAACTAACCCGAGAGAATCCATAAGATAGGGAACTCACTGAGATTTGATGTATCTCACCCCACTGTTGTTGTTTACATCACAGGTTCTGCAGGTTCGGCGACGAGTAAGGATAAAGTGATTTGACTTTTCCTTTCGGTTCGTAGGTTTTGAGATGGCATGGCTTCCGCTATGACGTTTTATTTTGAGATCATTGCATTGATCTAGTTCTTAGTTTTTATCATGTTGGAACATCTTGTATATGTAATGCCTTAGTTTTGTGTTGTATTAGAGGCATTTATGTATATAATGTGTTAACTAGGAACTTATTGTATTTCAATACCAAATACTTGGATTCATATATATAATTTATGCTTTGATGTATGGATTTTATATGTGGGTGTTACAATGAGTATGAATCTTAGTGTACAATTTCTCTATCCCCCACCCTTTATTTTCTACACAGTTTCTACATGTTCTTAGGTTTTAATCACTTTCTAGTTCTCATGTGTTTATGATTTATTTCTTGTAGTGATTTAATGTTTAAGATTAGGTATGTGTTAAATCTTTCTGTAAAATATTTCTTTCTGGTGATTATTCCAGAAATATGTAGTTTTAGATTTTTCTATTAATCACTACTAGAAAAAATAACTTCGGTGACACAATATTACAATAACCATTTTTCCACCTTCGTTATATAAAATTTTGTACCCGCATGTTTTTTTAGTAAGAAACTTTCATCACGGTTCCTTTAAAAAACCGCGGTCATTGAGTTTGGATGACAAGCTTCGAGTCCCAGCATAAACAGTTTCCTTTTTTTAATAAAAATTAGCGAGTGTCCCTTTTCATTTATTGTTATTTGAAAATCGAAAGTATAGCAACCACAATTGTTTAGTTCAACCGTGGTTATATGTTCCATATTTTACAAAGGTTGAAGCTTGCAACCGTTGTGAAATGTTTTCACACAAAATTAAAACATTATAGATACTTTATTTTGTTCATAACACACAAGGGTACCCTAGCGAATGAGACGACTTCGATAGAGAAATCTTCACCATCTTCATTCATTTCTGGAAAGAAAATCATCGTCCTCTTCGAAATACGATACATTACCAATCTGTCTCTCTGGCGCTTTTGAATGTTTATGTTTTTCGTATTGTTATTTACCATTATCTCTCTCTGACGCTTCTAAATGTTAATATTCTTCGCAAGGATGTTGTGGGTATTGACATTGTCGTGTGTATTGTTCATGTTGCCATGTTCATGTTTTATTCAGATTTTGTGAATATGCTTTATGTTTTTGTGTTGGAAAAGTTTATGTTTTATTTAGACATTAGGATGCTTCTGAATATGTTTATGTTATGGTGTTGCCATGTTCATGTTTTATTCATACAATGTCATATGCATATAATAATATTAGGTTCGGTATTTTTGGTTTTTGATGTTGTGTGTGTAGCATTAGGTTACCATTCACATTATTCTTTTGATATAAATTTTAGAATTTGTTATGGATCGTAGTTGGATGAAAGCCGATAGATTAGGTCCATTGTATGAGAAAACGGTTCTTGAATTCCTTGAATTTGCCAGAAAAAATGTTTCGAACAATAAGGGTATCTTTTATAGTCCTTGTGTTATTTGCGGGAATATTATAAAACAGTCAAAGAATGAAATATTCCATCACCTATGTTGTGATGGAATATGTCAAAATTATATAACATGGACATGGAGAAGTGGATAATAATCAAAATGCGATGTCAAAAATAGATGGATATGGTGATTATATGGATGATCGACTAGAGGATATTATTCGTGATATTGGAGAATTGTCTTATATGAAGGCACATATTTATGATACGTTATCTATCGACAAATATATGACTTTATATAATGGGTGCACCAATTTTACACGATTGTCTATTGTCGTACCTCGAAAAAAGCACGAGCCTTCGTGAATGGTCGCGGAAAACAGAGTCGCCACCGAACTTTATTTATACCAAAGAGGGAAAGGAAAATATCGATAAAACCTTTAGGGAAAAAACATGGCCATTGGAACCAAGTTCTAGGTTCAGGAGTCGATTACGCGAAGGGAAGGTATTAGCACCCCCTCACATCCGTTGTACTCAACGGGAACCTCTTAATTCGATTCGTGAGGAATGTTAGATAAGTTTGTTTGTTTTCTTCTAAGGGAATAAAGTGAAAATGTAAGGTAAAATGATTTAGATTGCTAAGGGGAGAAATGGGTGATTTTTTTTTAGGGTGCTCGCCAAGGATTGGGGCCCTTGTGCCTACGTATCTTCATTTGAAAAAATGAAGAATCAGAGCTTCCGTAGTTCGTGCGACCACGGGAAAAAAAAGGAGGTTGCTCGCTAGGATCACGCAATCCTATGCCTACGTATTCTCATTGACAAATGAGAAATCAGAGCATCCGTAGTTCAGAATACAGATTGTTGGTTGATTTTATCGAAAGATACTTAGTCGCATTTGACAGAAAACATTGTTTTACCCAAACGGGTGAGGAGAGGACGCTTGCTTCACTTTGAATGGATTTACATTTATCAACATTCATAGGAATCACGCCACTTATCTCGACTCAAATAAGTTATGAACAAAGCAATGTTTTGCGTCGTCTCAAGACACCATATCTCACGTTTATGAAAAGGTTTGACGAATTGCACAGCGGCATGAAGTTGAATTAATGTGTTGATGTTTTGGAGGTGACAATTGTTTACACACGAGTAAGAGAACTCGCACCCAAGCAATTGAGGAGAAAGATCGAAGACTCAATCCCCCTCACTTCACCTTTAATGAAAGTAATGTTTGAATATATATTAAGTGTGTTAAGGATTTTACTTGAGAAAAGAGAATTTGATTTTAGTGTGTTTTTAAGGGCAAGAAAAAGATAGTTTGATGCGTTGGATGTTTTTAGAGGTGACAATTGTCCACACACGAGTAAGAGTCGCACCCAAACAATTGAGGAGAAAGATCGAAGACTTCATCCCCCTCTCTTTCACCTTTAATGAAATAGTGTTTAAGTATTGATTAAGTATATTGATTTGATTTGTAAAATGCTCGATTGTTGATCGAGGTTTGAATTTGCGTACGAAAGAGTTAAAGGTTTGAGCTAAATGGTAAGGAGATCCTAATTGTGTAAGGTAAGGTCGATCGTGAGGCAAAAGTGCTCGACTTACAAGTTGGGTAATGGGACTTGATATATGGATCAAGTAGGCTTTAGGGTTTGGAAACCATTCATCATACAAAGACAAACAAGCAAGGAAAGGTAAAGGAAAACAAATGATTTGAATTTTAATTGTGTGCACTAGCAAAGTGGGCTAGTCTTCGAAACGACCAACTAGAAATAATTGATCGAATATGTCTCACTGTAAGAAAGCCATGAATGTTGTGTATGGTGACCATGAGGTTGATGGTGATGCTAAAAAAGCAATCGACTTACAAGGGTGAAAAATGGCTCGACATGAATCAAGAATTATTTTGAAAATGATTTAGGTGATGACAAGACATAAACAAAATAAAAGGAAAACGACAAAGTTATTATATGCCATCGGAATTGGGATACATTTGTTCAAATGGGGATGGAACCAAGTCATAAAAAAATAAATCCATCACACGAATGCGTGCAAATAAGAATATGAAAACCAAGTCTCATTGTACGAAGCCCAAGAGGAGGCCACGGGGCTTGAATTGAATCGAAAGCATCGAAAGCAATTAGATTTAGCTCTTGGCTAACTTAGAGTAGACTCAAGTATGAATTTCTCTATCAGAAGCTGAGCAAAAAAGTTTATGCATCGGATCGGTTCTCAAAAGTCAAATTGAATTTTAACTTCGAAATTGAAATGCAATGAACAAAAAAAGCAACCAAAATATTTTACATTCTCACACCATTTGCAATGTTCAAAAGTTAACAATAAAATTCAACTAAAATCTAAATAAAAAACAAATAATCTAATGACACGAAAAATAATTGATTAACTACAATTAAACCACTAATTAATTAAACAAAATGAATAATTAATTAGTAAGAAAAGATGAATAATAAAAATAGGGTACAATAAAAGGTAAATGGGCTCAACCAGACCCAATTTTACTTTAAAGAAAATAAATAGAATAAATCAATAGAAAGTGAAATAATAAAATAAATAGAACAAGGTGACATTTTTCAACTGTTACACCCTAACTTTGACCCTAAATTTGTTGAACCATACATATCATAACATTTTCATCATTTATGAATCATATCAATCATTCATGTTATCTCACGAACTTGCTGATGTTTTCCTCTATTCTTTGGCAGCTTGCATCACTTTCTTGTGTCTTACTTCTTTGATCATTTAGTGCTTTTTCCTGCACAATAACACACATATTACAAGCACCAAAGGTATATTCTCAAGGTTAGAAGAACAACAACAATCATGAATAAAACTAATGAAAACATGAGAATTGAGTAGAAAAAGTGCCAAGAAAGATAATTCATTTTAAGGTAAAATCAGCACCTAACACACATCTAGTTGATGGTGTTGTGAAAAACAAACATAGAGAAATATGGACCAAAAAAGATGAAAAAACGTGTTACTCAATTTAAAATAAAAACTATCATCACTATTGCCTTAGGCATTGATGAGTTTTTTTCGTGCTTTTCATTGTAATTCAGCAAAATAAATACGAAACACTCTTCAAGTTATCCATGAAGGTACAATCGAGGTAAAAAGGGCAAAATGAGCACATTGATGTATGGGTATGAATTGTTTAAAATGAAACCTGGAAAAAATATTAAGGACATGAAAAAATGTTTTATTCATTATGATTTACGAATATAAAAATTTATCTTCTATGAATTTGGATACCTTGTTTGAAAAATTGCATGAACATGAAATGAAATTAAAAATACTAGCTGAAAATGAAGAAGATGGAAAAAAGAAGAAAATTCTTGCACTAAAAGCTACAAATGTCAAAGACACATAAATAAAAGATGCAAATTGTCAAAGTTAAAGGTAGAAATACATGTATCTCATATTTCAAAAATTCAAATAATTCCTAAAGCATAAAAAGACCTCAGAAATTCTAGAAGCAAAATAAATAAATATTTATCGTTATTCCAACTTCATTCAAGTGCGGAAAGGAATGACACATAAAGCCAAAATGCCCGTAGAACCAACGAAAATATACAAGATACAAAATAGCATAAAATTTTTGGAGAGAGCTTACATTACATCGGACGACAACGACACAGGCTCTTCCGATGAAACACACATATGTTCCATGACGAACCACGAAGAAAATAAGACAAATAGCATAAATTTTGAATTTACTTATAAAGAGTTATGCCTCACATGTAAAAAGTTTGACAGGGAGTCAAGTAAATTAAGAAACCTTGTTTCGTCCTCTAAGTTTACTATCTATTCCCTTGAAATAGAAAATAAAAAATTTGCTTGAAGAAATAGATAGCCTTGGAAAAAGAAAAAGTATTTGAATTCAAAGCTCTTCTTTCCTTTCTTCTCCTTCTTATGAGAGTCATGTTAAACTTATCAAGTTTGAACAATGTAGTATGTTAGAAACAAAATTGACGATATGCATATCACACTTGATAAATTTATCAAAGGAAGAGATAACTTGAATCCTACTTTAGGTAGTCAAATAATCTCCTGGTATAAAGTTGGTTTAGGTTATGAACCAAAAAATAATGCTCAAATTTTTAGTAAAGGCAATATGCTTAAATGTAACTATCTAATAAAAATGACCATGTTGCTTTATTTTATTTTATTTTATTAGAAAATGCCATGAAAGTAAAAAAAAAATGTTTATTCACCTTCTCATCTTTATAAAGAATATCGTGAAAATAAAATGAGAAATATTTTTGCTTCATCTTAATTTTATAATTATAATTCTAGTTCTAAACCTAGAGATAATATGCATTTCACTAACACAAGAGGATCCAAAAATATTTGGGTACCAAAGATCAAAAAGTTAAATTGTGATGTAGATATTTTCCACAGCTCGAATTCAAAATGTCATATTGATAGTGGTTATTTAAATCACACGAATAGAGATATGAATATTCTCTTTTACTTTACTTTAAAGAAAGGAGATTATTCTTCTTGTGGTAACAACAAAGATAAATCTATTGGATCTTGAACTATTAGTAAGATACCTTTGAGTGATTTTGATTGTTGAAACTTCATAACATATTTTACTTAAGTATTAAGTAAGTTGTGTGACAAAGGTAATTGGGTATTGTCTAAATTTTTCTATATGCAAGGTATCTAACCTCAAAAACAAATTTCTAATACTAAAACCTTTTCGAAATCATAAAAGAACATGACAATGGAAGAATTAATACATGTTACCTTTGATGAACTAATCTCATATATGTTGCAAAGGTAGAATTATTTGTGTGCAAATATTTCAAGAGAAAGCCCCTTAGTAGATAATGTTGGATAAGTGACTCCAAACACAAGAGAGGGGGTGTGAATTGTGTTGATGTAAAAAAATTCCAATTAAAAAATATTTAGCAAAGGAAATTTTTTAAAGAGTAAGCAACAAAATAAATAAATTAAATTAAATTAGAGTAGAAAACAGATTGTAGCACTACGAAAATAAGAAAACAATAGAAATAGAAAGAAATAAGGGATATAAATATTTCACTAAAAATTTTTGGAGGTTTGGTCTAACCACTTGACCCACTCCTCTCCCTAATAGTTCTTCTTAAGATTTTCCACTATTTGGGAGCTTTTCACAAGTTATTCCCATAAACCTTCTGACAATCAAACTTGGAGTTTTATACAGGTTATCCTCTAAACCAAACACGAAATTTTATAGGTAAAATACTCTTTTTGGTCCCTTAACTATATCTCGGGGTTCATTTTGGTCCCTTTACTTAAAAAAATGTCCATATTGGTCCCTTAACTCTTCCAAACATTCCAAATTTGTCCTTTTTGTCTAACTAGCGACGAATTTAGCGACTGATTTTTGAATTTTTCTGTCTCTAATAGGACAAAAAAGACTAATATGGAACGTTTTGAAGACTTAAGGGACTAATATGGACCTTTTTAAAGTTAAGGGACCCAAATGAACCCCGAGGTATAGTTAGGAGACCAAAAAATGTATTTTGCCAATTTTATATCAGACTAATCTCTAACCAAATGAGAGCTATTACATCAGGCGCAACTCACAAACAAAATTGAGATTTTAACGGACATTCTCACAAACTAAATGAGAGATTTTATACCAGGCGAGGATCATGAACCAAATCGATATTTTAAAGGGCATTCTCATAAACCAAACGAGAGCTTTAAATAACTAAGCACCCAATTGAATTTACCCAGATGTGAATGCGACCAAGCAATGAAGATGTGAGTCGCAAACATAACTGAAAATCCTAATAGAAAATTATAGACATGTTGAAATGTTGGGGTAAGAAATTTTTAATTTACTTCTTCATTTTTCGCCAATTTAAACTCATTTGTATTCTGTCTGTAATTTGTAGAGTGTGGAAAGTTGTGACCTATTTTTTTGTGATGATGAAGTTGGTCAGGTTCATGGTAGGAATGGAAATCAAAAGATTCCAACAAATTGCAATAATTATGAAATGATAATGACTTATTTGAGGGAACTTGGGAAGGACATTGACAATGAAATTGGAAAGGAATATCGCTTTAATGATAATGGCTTATTTATCAGTTCAAAGAAGCGTGAATTTGCATATTGGTTATTAGTATATCCTTCAATAACATTCTTTGTAATCAAATTTTCCTTCCATGCTCTAGCAACAATAATCCCCCACAAAATAATTTTATCTCATATCTTGCATAATATAACAAATTCTCACCGTCTCATATGTTTTCATTTTCTTCACTACTACCTTAACCATCCACTTTGAGTTTGCAGATCTATTGTTCAAAACCCTAACACATGTGTGGCTACCCACCAATATCTTTATAGTATAAGTGTGCATGTGGTCCACTTTAGAGCATAAAACTAAATTTCATACCCCACTTAAACTAGCGGTCATTATTAAGTTGTTATTTCCTAAACTTTTCAAACTTAGGCATTTTACCTTTATCATCATCAGACTCGTCTGGGTCTGAGCTATCCAATTCATCACTGACATATTCATCATCTTCAATTTTCTCTTGGGAACTATAAATTAGTCAAATAGGAGAAACTATGTTAGATCCATTTGGGGGTGAATTAACTTCAAATACATATGTAAGAGCAGTTGTTCTCTCATCATCACTATCATCAAAGCCTTCAGCACCTTCATCATCACTTCCTTCCATATTTGTCATTTCATTAACGAATTGAGGTTCCCTTACTTTCAGTTTTATATCATTAACTTGATGTTCCAAGATAAATGTGGCCATCAAGTTTGTTTACACAATTATATGCAGCAAAATAATATGCATAATCATCCTTACTTACATGAAAAAAAATTAATCTATTTCAACAATTTTAGTCCAAACCATATAGCTCCCTTCTTTATAACCCTAACCCTTCACCAAGTTATGAATTTCAAACATAGTCAATTTTTCAATATTTTGTCCAAAAACTATGGTTTGAACCCCACCTTTGTAGAATAATTGGTTCTTGTTGTCCCTTACAGATTCACTTCCATGGTGAAAAACAATATTAAAGAGATTCATTTCCTGCAAAAGGAATTTGCATAACAATAAGGAAAAATAGTAAAACAAAATATTCAATAATGTCTCTGACCTAACCAGAAAATAGAGAATCTTGCATAACAACAGAGATTCTTGGATTCACTCAACATTACAATCACTAGAGAAATAGAGTTCCAAAAACTTAACCTCAGACATTGGAAAATGACGATTTCCACCCTTCTACTTCGGTAAAAGTTTCGATAGAAGCTCCATTGACATCTTCCTTTTTCGTGCTTCGTGCTTCATTCTTCGTCTTCCTTCCTTCCGTGTGCTTCGTCAAAACTGTATCAAGAATTCAAAACCGTGTCAAGAATCAATGGTAGGTGAAACAATGGAATGGGAAAAATAGTGGAAACCCTAAAATTTTAGAGGAGATGGGTAAACCACAGTATGAACTAATTACATTTTGACATGTCAAATTAAATAAAGAAAACCACTTAGATAGGCTACATCAGCAAAAATGAATATTCAGTGTCCACATTGTCAATTAATTAAGGGGTCGAAACAATCGAATTTTACATTATAAAGAGAAATAAAAAAAAATTATGGAGAATAAACTAAAACTCGCTCAAATAGCAGATTTAACCATAAAAGAATTGGGACGAAAGCAAAATTTTCTTATCTTTCCAAAAACAATCCACATGTTTAAGTCTTATTAATATTAAAAATAACCATAGAATTATGGCTAGAATATAATGAAATAAAGAAATATAAAAAATTTAGTAATAGATGGCTAGATGGATGGCTATATTATAGAAAGAAATAGGAAAAAGAATGGAAAAGATAATAATAGATTGAAAAATAGTAGATTAATTTCTTAAAGAAAAGGGTGATAAAGGGCACAAAAATGGAGAGAATCAAAATGTATGGAATGATGATGATAAAGGGCACAAAAAGATTCAAATTCTATAATATAATTAGTTCTAATAGATAAATGTATGTTTGACATAATCACACTAAGCAGCTGTGCTACATAAATTAACCGACGATTCAAATTTCAAAACGGTACCATACAATAGCATCATTCACGCCTTGTGACAGAAAGTGCAAACTAAATAACATATAGTAAATGCTGAACCAACAACAAACATAAAGTGGTAAAACTTTTTCTCATCTTTTCACTTTTGTTGATTTTGCTTTTGGCAGGCACAAGAAGATAATAACTGAATCCAAAGTAGTGGCCGTAACATGAAAAAAGAAAGGTAGACAGTAATGTGCTTTTCTTGCACTACATAGCATGGCTCTTCCATTTGAGGATTTTGACTTCACTAGAGGTGCGAAATGAGTGCAAGACATGCTTAGAAAAGCAATAAAAATGTGCTAGTGAGACTTAGTTTGCTCCACAAAAAGGACACATACTAGCTTCCTTTAAGTATTGTATTCATTATCAGATGCTTGTTTTTAGCTTTCAAGTCAAGTATATTGTGACATGCATGATGACAGCGAAGAGACATTGGTGCTTTTGCATCGAAAAGAAAAGTATATGAATCACCATGGACCATCCTTTGGTTCAATGTTTTGTGTGTAAATTGAATATCATCCACATACATCCTTTAGTTCAATGTTTTGTGTATAAATTGAATATCATCCGCGTACAATCGTAGAGACTAAATTTTTAAATCGGATAGCATAACAATGAACTTTATAACTCTTTTTTGATAAATACATTTCAAAAGTTTAAGTGTTGTTTATAAAAAAAATTCATTCATCTTATTTTAATTCCCTCGTCTTGTTTATATAAAAAGGAATTTTGTTATGATTCTCTAAATATGTTTTCGATAGTAAGTGTATTTGAATTTTTTTAATTTTATATGATAATATTAAATTGAGTTCGCAATAGGAGAGATTGATCACAAATTTGAGGTTTTTTAAATTTGTGGTGATTGACTTCAAAATCTTGGTAGAAAAATTTGTGAGAACGCGTTGTATTTGACACTAAGATTTACCTCATGTTTATAAAAGGCGTGTTTCAACCTTTTGTGTATACCTATCATTGAATAGCAGAACCGTTTTGAAAATTTTGAAGACCTATTTTAATTATGATGGATCTAAAAGTCCGGGTTCCGATGGGTACTCGTTTCTGTTTATCAAAAAATGTTGTCACTTCTTGAAGGGGGATTTCATTGGTTGTTTTTAAAGCTTTCACTCTGGAGCTCTTTTATCTAAATCATTTGTTTCCTCTTTTTTGACATTCATTCCTAAATCTTCAAACCCGTTGAGTTTGGATGATTATAGGCCAATATGTCTTGTCAGGTGCGTTTATAAGGCGTTATCGAAGCTTTTGGCAACTAGATTAAAGGTGGTGTTGCACTCGGTTATTTCTAATTGCCAAAGCGCTTTTGTTCCGAGAAGGCAATTGCTCGACGGCGTTTTGGTGGCTAATGAGGTGGTTGATTTTGGGAAAAAGGAGGGAAGGAGTTGTTTGATTTTCAAGGTTGATTTTGAAAAAGCGTATGATAAGGTTAGTTGGAACTTTCTCATTTTTATGCTTCGTAAAATGGGTTTTGGGGAGGTTTGGTTGAAATGGATGGATGCTTTGGTTTTTTCGAGTAAGATGTCGGTTTTAGTGAACGGTAGTCCGACGAAGGAATTTGTTGTGGAAAGAGGCTTGAGACAAGGAGATCCCCTTTCCCCCTTCCTATTTGTGATTGTTGCAGAAAGTTTAAATGGTTTGGTTAATAGGTCGGTGGTGAATAAGGAGTTTGAGGGCTTTAACATTATAGGCAAGTGTTTTGTTGATATTCTTCAATTTGTGGACGATACCTTATTATTTGGAGATGGTAGTTGGAAACACCTTTGGGCTATAAAATCGGTGTTGAGAGGTTTTGAATTAGTTTCCGGATTAGGAATTAATTTTCATAAGAGCAAACTTATTGGAGTGAATGTCGGTTCTAGATTTATGGAGGTGGCTTCTTTCTTTCTTTCTTGTAGGAGGGAGGATAGTAGTTTTGTTTTCCTTGGAATTCCTATCGGTTTCAATTTCAATAGGAATGATATGTGGAAGGAGTTGGTGGGGAAGTTAAACAGAGGCTTTTTTGTTGGAATAATAGGTATCTTAGTTTTGGGGGAAGGCTTACTTTATTAAAGTTTGTGCTTTCTAGTGTATCTATTTTCATGCTTTCGTTTTATAAAGCTCCGGTAAAGGTTGTCAAAGAAATTACCAGGATTCAAAGTAAATTTCTTTGGGGGAGTAAGGAGGATAAGAGGAAAATTCATTGGGTTAGTTGGAAGGAGGTGTGTCGACCGTTTGAAAATGGGGGTTAGGTTTGAGAAGGGTGGATGATTTTAACTTGGCTCTTAGCAATAAATGGAGATGGAGGATTTTATCGGAATCTAATGCTTTATGGTATAATGTATTAAAAGCAAGATATGGTAATATTAATTTGAAGATGGTGGATATCGGTTGTTTCCCTATTGAGGCGAAGAGTGCATCCTTTTGGTGGAGGGAGTTATGTGGCGTGGAGAAAAATCTTCCGAAAAATTATTTTGTCTCTAATTGTAAATTTTCTATTGGAAATGGTTTCTCTTCACCTTTTTGGCTCTCTTGGTGGATATGAGAGGGTTGTTTAAAGGATAAATTTCCTAATCTTTTTCGTTTCTCTTGTCTTAAAGATGTTTCGGTGGCTTGCATGGGCGGTTGGCACGATGAGGGGTGGATTTGGGGAGATTTTGGGGTGGTCGGTCCGGTTGATGGGCCTATTGCCGAGGAGTTGGTGACGATGCGTGCGTTTTTGGAGCATGCTCATCCGGATCGTTGCGGCAAAGGCGTGGTGGTGTGGAAGTTGAGCCCGTTGGAGGGATATTCTGTTAGTGGCTTTTCTAATTTACTTTGTAAGTATCGCATTCCTTTTGGGCCGAGTAATATTTACGATGAAGCTTTTTCTTTGGTTTGGAAAGTGGTGCTTCCTTATAAGGTTAATGCCTTTGGTTGGAGATGTTTTTTGAATAGGCTCCCCACTAAAGTTGCTCTCTTTAGTAGAGGATTGGTGTTTTCGAATAACGGGTTGGAATGCATTTTTTGTTCCTCGGCGGAGGAATCTTTAGATCATATTCTTATGAATTATTGTGTTTCTTCATTGGTTTGGAAGGAAATGGCTGATTGGATTGGATTTGAGGATTGAGGAGCTAGTAATATTAAAGAAAACTTCCTTAAGTGGTTTGCCTTTTCCAAACTTAGTAGGGTGAAGAAAGGAATGGAAGGTTGTGTTTGGTTGGCTACGTCTTGGTCTTTGTGGAACTTGCGGAACGATATTATTTTTAGGAATGATAGTTGGAATGTGTTGGATACGGTTTGGAATATTAAGGCGTTGGTTTGGAGATGGTCTTTCATCGGGAAAATTACCCGCTCCAATTATGGCTTTTACGAGTTTAGTAAGTTTCCTCTGTATTACCTTGCTTAAGACTTAATTGGGTTGTAATTTTCTTTTTGTCGAGGTTAGCCTCTTTTTTTTGTAAGTGGGTTTGAGAACCTATTGTTCTCGCTTTCAATGAAATTCTTGCTTATTTAAAAAAAAATATTTAATTATAATATATAAATATTATCCAAAATTTATTTAAAAATTAAATAAATGGTAAATATAAAGATTCAAATTTTTTTTAGAAATTAAATAAAAAGCTCTAGTACAATATAAATATAAAGATTCAAATCAATAATATAAAATCTACATTTTATATTTAAACTACAATACATAATACATGAGTACGACTCTAATGTATAGTACTTTTACACTTTTTCTAAAATAATACATTTTAATTGTAAAAATTGGTTTCACCATCTTTCGAACCTACATACCAATGTTAAAAAATCTAATGCTTAACTGTTGAGGTGGTTAAAGACAAATAATTTTGAACATGTAAGTTATATACATTTAATGTTTATAGCTTAAAAAATTAATTTTGAGGCTCCGATTTTTCTAAGGCCCTGTGCAACGGATCAGGTTGTACGGGCTCAAATCCGGCCATGTTGGAGAGTTTTCTAGAGAGAGAAACTTAGAGAGATGAAAGGAGAAATTCTTATGATTTTTGTTCTAAGAGTTAGAAGATATTTGGGTATATAAGGGAAATGAAAATAGATCTTAACATGTTGGGTTTGTGTAACTCATATATTTAGTGGCGGAGAGATTGAGAAACACTTAGATTGAAAATAAGAGATGATGTTCATATAAACTTGGAAGGTTATTTTCTTGGTACTCAACTTGTAATCTTTTGTAAAAACTCATAAATCATATTGGATCTGAGAGTTTATCTCTCCCCCACAATAGACCAGTTTTATTGAATTTGACAAACAAATCTTATGTGCAATTGTTTTTTATTTTCTTCCCCTTCTTGTAGTTTTGTTTATACTTTTTGGCAGATTAATTTTTGTTTCAGGCCAAGTATTTTGGTTGTCATTGCTCTTTCTCTCACATATCATTATTCTCGATGTGTTTGACTTTTAGATTATTTTAATTTCACAACAAGTGGCGTCCATTGTGGGTCAAAAAGATTGAGTTTACAAGTGAGCACCAAGAGTTCTAAATAAAATATTGAAAAGTTTTTCGAAGACAACAATTTTGGGTCGTGAAAAGTGAATAAGCAAGCAACCTGAATTCAACAAAAATGTGTATAAGCACTGAAAGGTGAGATATTGATGCTGAGAAGTATAACACAAGCAGAGAAAAGCGAGATGGTGGATAAGGATATGTGTGTTATTATTTTGTCCCTCAAATCTAAGTTGTTGGGAAGAAGACTGCTATGAAGATGTGGGTCAAGCTTGAATCATTGTATATAACCAAGTTCTTGGATCGCAAGTTGTGTCTCAAACAACAATTCTACTCATTTTAAATGGTAGATAATAAATACATTGTAGAGTAATTAACATAAATTAAGAAGATCATTGATGACTTGAAAAATATTAAGGTGAAGCTTGATGACGAGGACAAGGATTTACTCTTGTTGAGCTCATTACACATATCGTTTAAGCATTTCAATGGCGCTTTTATTTATGGTAAGGAATGCATTATCATCTTGGAAGAGGTTGAATCGTCTATAAGAATATAGGAGTTAACCAAGATGAAACAATTGAAGGTTATCAATAGTTGTGAAGGCTTGAGTGTTTCAGAAGGTATGAGTGAGAGTAAAGGAAACCAAAATGGGAAGAAATCTAGGTCAAAGTCCAAGTCCAATGGTTTTGATAAGTCAAAGTTAAAATGTTTCTATTGTCCTAAATTTGGTCACTTCAAAGAGGACTGTCCCAAGAGAGGGAAAAATGATTATGATCAGATTACAATTGTCTCAAATAAGGATGGTTAAGAGAGTGTTTGTACAATAGTAGTGACAAATTTGAAGACATCAAAACATTTGGGTCATGAACTCGAGATGCTCTTATCACATGTGTCCAAGAAAATAATACTTTAAGACTCTTGAGCTGAAACAAAGTTGGATTGAGATAATTTATTTGGAAATGAATAAGGAATGGATCATGGAAAATTAGCCTATGGAAGAACCGATCTAGGGGCGGGGATGAGCTTAAGCACTCGAAGTGGGCTTGGGCGCTCGAAATGAGCTAGGGGTGGTGAGTTTCCCAATAGAGCTTGAATCCATCATCCATAATTCGTTTCACTTATAACACATGGCTATTAAAGAATTTTTTAGCAAGTGAACTAATTGATTCAAATTAATAAAATAAAATATCATCTCTATAGAGATTGCTTAATTTAACAAGGTTATGATTGTGCTTGTAAAAATAAATATTGGGGGGTTTTCAGATTGTTTTGCGGAAGTTAATTGTGTGACTAAAATTTATAGAAAATGTGATAATGAGAAAGCGGTCAGGTTTCATTTCGATTCCACTGATTACCACTACTGGTAAATGTGTCTATTTTCTCGAAGTGATTTTCTAGAATTACAATAAATTAATACGACTGTTATATCCAATTCCTTGGTGTATAACCCACTCTTCTTAACGAAAACTCCTTAATTCCTTAGACGAAATTGAAGTAAAAATAGGCAAGAATGCTCGTTAATTTCTTGATCACAAACTTACAATTACATATCCTTAGTTCATTAATAAGTTTGAACAATTATATTAGATACGGTTAACAATGTGACTGTCAATAATTTCTATGAACCTAAGTTCAATTCATATGCTCGTCAACACAGAAAAAACATTACGTTAAAAGATAATTGAATAAAGACTAGAATATAAAAATAAATAGAATAGTACAAAGCGAGATACATAGTTCAACAACTCTAATAAGCTTCATCAAATAAACCCTAATCAAGAGTAAATTATCTAATCATAGTTATACAGATAATTACAATGAGTTTAAATGAACAATATATGAGAATCAATGAAGAAAGAGGTCTTTAATGGTAGAAAACTTCAATTCTTAAACTCCAATATTGTCTATCCGCCACTTCTGTATCTCACATATGAAACCTTTGCAAAAGTGCCTTTATTTTCCTTTTAAACAAACTAAAAGTGTGTTAGTCACATGCTATATTGCGACCATGATATAAAGCATCACGACAACAATGGCTTTTCATTGTGACCACTATAGAGGCATCACAGTCACGATAATTCGAAGGTCCAAATCACTTGTTTTGCTTCCTTTTTTCTTATTTTTCTTCTAAGTCCACAATTCATTCTCTTTTTTCTTTTCTTCTCATTTATTCTATACTTTAACTCATATTTTGCTCGAAATTATGTAAGTTACATAGAAAATTATTGTAAATGTTATGAGATGACAGAGTGTCATTACAAGCCCAAAACTTTATTGCTTGTACTTAAGTAACTTGCCTGTAAACTAAAATTTTCAACAAAAATAAAATGCATGCCCTTACCAATGAACATCACCATTATATTGTCTTTTTATCGTCATGTTTGTTCCCTGCTTCAATATAGATAATTCCAAAAATTTCTTCTAACATCAGATGTACTTAACCTATCTCTCGTATCACCTTTGTTCTCTCGAATTGACAGGGTAATTACACAATCAATGTACAAAAGGATTTGATGGGTAATTTCTAACAAAGTCAATCAAAGTAATATCTAAATACACAATTTCGAGGTCTTTCAAGGATTTGATGGGGCTTATGTCAGGGTAGAATATTTTGAGATGGTAAGCTTAAACCTTTGGAGCTAGGCACCTAATTTACCTATGAGATATTGGATCGAACTCTAATCAGTATGTCGTCAAAGTTTGCTTACATGTTGTTGTTGAAGAACTACATGCTGTAGTCGAATTGTGTTCTAGTATGTAGTTGTTGAATTGGGCCTTGTGTTAAGGATCCAATTATTTAGGTTAGCTTGTTATTTAAGTTACTTTGTAGTCTATAAATAGGCTAGATCACTCAGGTTGTTGAGTGAGGCCAATTGTGTTATTTACTAGTAATCATTTGTAAACCCTAATGAGAAAGTGAATAGAAAACAGTTTGTACAAGAATCCTATTATTCTTCTTTCTGCTTTATTCTTTCTTCTTTCTCTCTTTGTTCTAACTATTTCATTATTCACCCAAGATGAATAATGAAACACAACAGTCTAGTGCGGTGAGCGTGGGGAAGATGCCTTCAACAAAGTATGAGATTGAAAAGTTCACCGGAGTGGACGACTTTGGTCTGTGGCGCTTGAAGATGAAAGCCCTACTGGTTCAGCAGGGGTGTTTGGAAGCGTTGAATGGAGAGGCAGCCATGGATGCTGCATTAATGGAAAAAGAAAAGAAAGCCATGATAGAGAAATCCCATAATGCAATATTGTTGAGTCTTGGTGATAAGGTTCTCCGACAGGTATCAAAGGAGACGACGACATCAGGGTTATGGATGAAACTTGAAAGCTTGTACATGACTAAATCTCTGGTGAATCGACTCTACCTGAAGCAAGCTTTGTATTCATTCAACATGAGTAAAGACAAAGTGGTGGCTGAGCAGTTGGATATGTTCAACAAGCTGATTCTTGATATTAAAAATATTTATGTGAAGATCGATGATGGAGATCAAGCACTATTGTTGTTGTGTGTTTTGTCCAGAACACATGCTCACTCCAAACAAACTCTCCTGTATAGAAGGGAGTCCCTGAGCTTTGAAGAAGTTCAATCAGCCTTGTATTATAAGGACCTGAACGAACGAAAGGAGCATAAACCTTTGACGGTAGGAGAAGGTTTGCCCGTTAAGGGAAAATTCTTGCGAAATAATGGTAAGTTCGACAATAAGAAAGGTAAAAGTCAGCAGAAGTCTTATAGTGGTTAAGCATCTGGTATTCGATGCTATCACTGTAAGAAGGAGGCTCACACAAGAAAGGTGTGCCCTGAACGCTTGAAAGATCATGGAGGTAAGGATAATGGCAACGCATCCATTGTTCAAGATGATTTCGACTCATCTGATGTTCTTGTGGTTTCAAGCGGCGACTCAAGAAAGGAGTGGATTACAGATTCAGGTTCCACTTGGCACATGACTCCTAACAGAGAATTGTTTGAGGAGCTATGTGATCAAGATGGTGGATCAGTGCTGCTGGGAAACAACAAAGCTTGCAGAATTGCATGTATTGGATCTGTGAGATTCAAGCTCCATGATGAGTCAATAAGGTTATTGACTGAAATCAGGTATGTACCTGATTTAAAGAGAAATTTGATTTCTCTTGGTGAATTGGACAAGAAGGAATATGTTTTTCAAGGAGAGAAAAGTATCCTAAGAGTCATGAAGGGGTCGAAGGAAGTCTTAAGAGGCATGAAGAAACAAGACTTGTATACCTTTGAGGCTGAAGTTGTAAGTGGTTCAACAAATGTTGCATCCACGAAACCTTTGTCGAAGATAGATATTTGGCGCATGAGATTAGGCCTGTCAGTGAAAGGGGGTCTGGTAGAATTAGGGAAACAAAATCGGCTTGGAGGGGACAAAGTCGAAAAGCTGAAATTTTGTGAACCCTGTGTACTTGGAAAGTCTTGAAGAGTGAAGTTCAACAAAGGCAAACAAAGAACTCAGGGATCCCTTGATTACATCCATGCTGATCTTTGGGGGCTTGCAAGGTGTCCATCACATTCAGGAGCAAGGTATTTTCTATCCATAGTCGATGATTATTCCAGAAAGTTATAGACATTCATCCAGAAGACTAAGGATGAAACTTTTGAGAATTTCCAAGTTTGGAAGACTCTGGTCGAAAATCAGACTAGCAGAAAGGTCAAGAGGTTAAGAGCCGACAATGGCCTTGAATTTTGCAATGAGGCGTTCGACAAATTTTGTTCTGTCTCAGGTATTGCAAGGCACAAAACTACTGCAGGTACTCCACAACAAAATGGTTTAGTAGAGAGGTTTAATCGAAATATTTTGGAAAGAGTTAGATGCATGTTGACTAGTGTTGGGTTAAAGAAGGTGTTTTAGGTTGAGGTTGTTTCGACAGCAACATATCTAATAAACATATGTCCTTCGATTACATTAGATATGAAGACACCTAAAGAGGTCTGGTAGGGACATCCACCTAGTCTCGACAGACTGAGAGTATTTGGCTGCGTGGCCAATGCTCACATTAGGCAAGACAAGGTCGAACCTAGAGCTCAAAAATGCATGGTCATGGGATACCCTGAAGGAGTCAAAGCTTATAGACTATGGTGCCTAGAGCCAGGTTATAGGAGGTTGATCATGATTTTGCGTATTGGTCGGATTACTGTTGTAAGTATACAGCTTATCGCGTAGTTTTAAAAGATTGTCGAACCCACAGGGACTAGTAATCAACCTAGAGTGATCGATTATTGTGGTGTAAAGCTAAGGCTAGATTTGGCGGTAAAAGAAACTTGGTTTTTAACGGGATTTGAAAAACAACAATAAAGACGAGACCGGAGAATGATTTCCGTGCTCCTTGGGGACTCCGTAAAATCCGAGTGTTAACAAAGGTCTCGAAATTGATCTGAAGGGTATACCAGATTAAAGGCTCGGTCTCACGCTCTAGCGATATTAACCAGGCCACGCCTAATGACCCCAAGATTTTGCTCTCGCTCGGTAATTAAAAGGTGCGTTTTGGAAACTAACATAACCTAAATGAGTCCCTAAAGCGCTCTCGCTGCATTTAGCCTCAATATCCGATGCCTACTATCCGGCGATTACCTCAAACTCTCGCTCTATTGGACACGCCTCGGTGCGTTTCTCACTTTCGTGACGAACCACTGTTAAACAACCCCTTGCTTTGACGACAAGGCTGCCTAAATTCAGATTAGACACCAAAACCAGAATTTTGAAAACATTAAGTTAAACACAGACGACTCTACAGAGTCCCGTCGGAACGACGGTCCTCAATCTACGGACTTATGCAAATTTACTCAGACATATTTAAACCTAATACTAACATAGTAACATTTCTGAATTTTAGGGCAAACATGTTGATTAATTTGGGTAAAGTTCAGACTTATGATTTATTAGTAAAATAGGTTATATTCACACGATTATAAGTAAATAAAATGCAGTAAAAGCGAAAAGAAAATAACCTACAATGCGAAGAGTATAAACTGAAAACGAAACTTATATTAAATAGGAAATTGGATCCAAGAGTACATCAACAAATAAGCAGAAAGAAAAACTAAAGTGTAGCAACTACTCAATGTGAGCAAATTACTACTATGGTCGGTGATTATGTAGTTTGGCTAGAGATTTCGGCAGCGCTTCCACAAGGGTTCTTGGATCCCCAAATGCAGACCTCTGATGGTCTATTTATAGAAAAAAACTGGCTCCAAGTGCATAATTTCGAATTTTGAAAAGAACTTGCAAACTGCCAAACTGCTGTCTGGAAATTGCTCCCGCGAACCAACGGCGGCCGCTGTAGGCCTAATGGCGGACGCCATTTGCTTGAAGTCTGAATTTCCCTCCTTTTTACAATGGTGAGCGCCATTCATCTGCACTGGGGAGATGGCGAGCGCCATTCAGCTGGATGGGACAGAAACTTGCAATTTCTTCACTTTTATTCTCTTTTAAGTCCAATTCTTATTTTTTTCTGCTATGATGCTAATATGGGACCTGTAAATGGAAAATGAAAGAAAACATAAGTAAATGATGCATGAAATGATAACGACTCGATAAAAATACAATAAAACATGCACGAATTGAATCGAAATAAACGATACAAAATCAAGTCATCAAACTCCCCCACACTAAGACTTTTGCTTGTCCTCAAGCAAACTCCCAATGTAGTAAAACAGTAAGCATGATGTTTCGAATCATAGGCACGACAAATACAATCTAAGCACAAAGTTGCTAGGCTAAAGTGAAACGGATAGGTACTGGATAATGAAAACAAGGATACCGTAATGACACGATACCACAAAAGCGGACGAATAATCCCTTCCTATGCAATACCAATTCATCATGACATTATAACTAGACCTATATCCTTCATCTTATTTCACCTCTTTTTCATTTAAGCGCAATCACATTAAGCCCGCTATCCTGTGTACTTACATGGTAAGCAAACCTGTTAGTGTTTCATGATCTCTTATTCACACATATTTTTTTCTTTTTCGTACATTATGCTTTCTTTTGCTTACGGATTTCAAGAGTCTGAACCTTTAGGATAAATGGTTGGGTGAGGACCACCTAACTTAGCGGGAACATGTCTTTCATTTGTTTTTTTTCTATAAAAAATCACATAAATCAACTTTTGAGATCACACATATTTGCATCGGTTCGTCACTTAGTTCGTACACACGGATGGTGCTGACTGCTAGTATAAACTAATAAAAAGGTTACTTCTAAGAAACTAGGCATAAGGTCATGTCATAATGTCTATTTAAACCAATATCACATATTTAGGGAATCTAAGGTGTAGAAACGGTACCGATATTTTACAACTTTCCCAAGTCCGCCTACCTAGCCTAAATATAAGAATGAAACAACCTATACTATACGTGTCATGCCTTTGAGTCTAAACAATTTTTTTTTTTAAATTGGGGTCAAATAAGGGAGTTATTAGACACAGGAAAAACATAAATTAAAAACGACTCAAATGTGCATATGACTCGATAATGAAAACAAACTAAACTTAGAAAGCAAGAAATAAGTAAAAGCAATAAACGACTCCTCCCCCACACTTAAACTAGACATTGTCCTCAATGTCTTAGCCTAAGGTGAAAGAAGGAGCGATAGAACCTGGATACGTCAATGATAGCGAGCACGCCCTCCATGAGGGTGTCTATCCTGCTTGATGGCTGGGTTGTCCTGTGGGACGTGTTGGATAGAATCTGCAATTCGGTTCACCTCTCTGCGTAGTCCCGCCATCTCTGAGACAACATCTCTCAAATCTGACTCGGCCCTGCCCATAAACTCGTACTGCCTCCTCTCTAACTCTTGCATCTGCACATCACGCGCGACATCTCTCTCTACTGCCGAAGCTCTGGCCGAACTTCATCCAATGATGAATGAATACCTGTAAAATCAGAAAAAGGTAGCGTGTGTGCTTGGGTGCTAGACCCAGGTATGTTAGTGGTATGGCTATGAGTACGGGGCTGCTCAGAATGCTGCCTCATGATATTACGGTAGTGCCTCTCATCGCTCTCTGCCTCTACATCACGGGCTCCTAAATCAAATAGCCAATTGGCGCTTTGACGCACATTTATACGATCAGCATTTGGCAAAGAAAAACCTCGGAACTCATGTGTACGGACCATAAAGTGATACTTGTTACGATGCAAACTCTTGACAAGCCGCGCATTACGGCAAAAGTCAATGTCAGCATAGAGACAAGGTATGCTCTCTTCGTTTTCCAAGTTGGCCTCTATATCTAAAGAGATAGTTATGGCAGTAATGATACCGCCTATGCAGATGGAACCACTGACTCTATTTGCTACACTAATAAAATGGACTAGGAGGAACGGTGTAGGATTCACACGGGTTTGGAAAAGAGCACAGTGAATAAAGAACAGATCCTTAGAATTCACGTTCCCTGGGTTTTCTCGTCCGAAAATGGTAGAGGTGAGGGTGCGGTGAAAGTAACAAATTGCAGGGTTATGGATGGTCGTGGCTTTCAAGCCCTCCCATTTGGTGGTTGTTGTGTTGGTTATTTGATGCCAGAATTGGAAGGCTCCTTCCTCCCAGTCAATGTCCAAGGGTGCTTGAGTCGCAAGACCCTCACTGGTAGGAAAACCAAAATATTCAGCTATTTGCTCATGAGTTAGCGAATAATCTACGTTAAACATTGTGAAGTAAATGGTTCTGGTGGTGCGGTTTAAATCATGGACATAGCGGACTGAACTGAGAAATTCATGAGTAAGTCTAACAGAAGAGGGATTAAACATGGAGCAGAAACGAGTCATACCTAAGTTCCTGAGCATCCATAAGATGCTATCATAAAGACCTAAGGTGCGCAGAGTTTTCGGCTCTGGATCTCTTGTGGCATAGACTGGCCTTTTGGATACTCGGTGAAAGTTCAAACGCATGATGGCTCCAACTGTTCCTTTGGGGAACTCAATGCCCATGTAATCTATCTCTTGGTTAGCTTCCATAGTTGTTTCTTAGGAGGATGGTGTTTGTGAATATTTTTCTGAAATGGGTAGAGAATGGAAAGTGGGTTTTGAGAGAGATGATTGGAAATGTGTGGATTAGTGAGATTAAATAGGGATTAAATGGATGAATATGGATGGCTGGAATTTAATTTGGGATAATGAGAGGTTTACTAGGTGCTTAGGGGGTCTAGGGAACATGCAAGAATGTTTTAAATGGGGAGAAGAGAAGGCAAAAGCGTGTTTTGAAGCAAAACAGTGTGTTCTGCCTGTTTAAAGGAATGGCGAACGCCTTATGCATAATGGCGAGCGTCGTTTGCTTCAGACACGAATTTTGTGTCCTTACTCCTACAGAATGCAGTGTTGTGACAAATTTTTGGGTTTTTCTTATTTTAATGACAAGACACAATATGCTAAACATTAAAAACACTTAAAGGAAAGGAAACTTGCATTAAACGGAACAGTAGTGCATTACATTTACACGTCGGCATCCCGATGGTACACAGTGGAATGGAAATTGACAGTATAAACGATACAAGAAAGGGAAACACTATACATGTAAACAAACTATCCTAAGAAAAACAGGGAAATAGGTGCAGCTAATGGATCATCCATGATGTTTTCTAAGGGAGTAGACAATTTGGAACATATGGTCCAAGTCCTCATGCACAACATCCATAAGTCCAATGAAGTCGACTCGGAGAGAGAGAATCTCATCTCGGAAGGAATCCACTTCGGACTGGAGAGCATTAATAGCAGCAACTATATTCAAAGGTGGTATATCAGGATCGACCGCGGAACCTTGAGTGGTCGTAGCAGACATAATGGTATCTCGGTTCTCATAAGCCTGAGGAGAGTCGGGTGGAGTTAGAAACTCATTGACGACCTCCAAATCATAGAGCCAATTGTCCTTATTGTGCACACTGGTCTTTTCATGGTTAAGTAAGGTGAAAGTATGGACTATAGCATTATCGATAAGTAACTCAAATTCAACCGGGCCAAGATTAGCAATTATGCCTCTCTTGAAACAAAAGCTAATGTCCATCGGGCAAAAACCACCGAATGCAAAGGAACGGTTCAAATGGTACCCCATTCCAATTACATCAGCAATCATAGTCACCAGCCCACCTATTAAGATTGGCTCAAAGGAATCACGGGCAATACGACTGAAATTAGCAAGAAAATATGGGTCTGCATTGACAAGCTTTCCTTGGGATACGCAGAGCATGATATATATCTCATCCCTCGACACAGATGTAATGTTCTCTTCTTTGCCAAAGAAGGTGTGAGCAAGAACCTTATGGAAATATCTCCATCCAGGGTTGTGGATGTTTTCAGAAAACATGGCATCAGGTTCGGCATTACCGTTTCCAGCTATGGTACCCCAGAAATGTTGAAGGTCAAAGGCATCAGCAGGGGTTCTGGTCACAGCATCGGGTTCATTAGGAAAATCCAATAATTCAGCAAATTCATGGTGGGTGAATCTGTACTTGTTTCCAAATAACCTGAAGGTAGCCAATCCACGGCCAAATCCAAAACCACGGGTGACATCATAGTAGAGGGAGCTTAGGAACTCCAAGGTCAGGCTATGGTAAGTGCTAAATCTCTTCTCTAAAGCAAAGTGAGACCAGCCTATTTGACTCAAAAGGAAAACAACACTATCTCAGATGCTAAGGGTTTGCATAGCCGAGTCGTCAGGGTAGATGGATAGACCAAAGTCTCTTTGAGACAAAGCCTCAAATCGACGTCTCTGGACATCGTTCCTGAAAACAATGGCACGGCTCTCAAATGTCTGCATGGTTTCTGGTCAAAGGTTTCCTAGAGAAGGGTATCCTGAAAATATTTTAAAATAATACACTATTAGGGAAATAATACTATTAGCTACGCGTTATTAAGATAAAAATAGTAATAATAATCATAATACTGATAATGATAGCAACAAAAATGAGATGCAACAAACAGTGATGCATATTGCAAAGACTTTATACTAAACATGCATGCAGTATCCTAAAACTAACAAAAGATCGTGGTTTAGCTCCCACAGAGCGCTTTGTTTAATGTCGGAAGCTCGACATTAGAACTGAAAAGGGCATCATTTGTCGGGAAGAGCAGGAAGCTCTTCCAACTTATAATTAGTGATTAATTCCTTGGTTTCTACTAAGTGGTAGTGCTTGAGTCTCTGGCCGTTCACAAAGAACGTCTCATTCGACTTTCCTCTAATTTCAACTGCTCCACTTGGTAGGACTTTTCTAACTTCGAAAGGACCAGACCATCTAGAACGTAACTTTGCGGGAAAGAGTTTAAGCCTAGAGTTAAAGAGAAGAACTACATCTCCTTCGTTAAACTCCTTCTTTGTTATCCTTTTATCATGCCACTTCTTAGTTCTTTCTTTGTATATTTTGGCATTTTCATAGGCATCAAGTCTTAGTTCCTCTAGTTCATGGATATCTAGAATCCTTTTCTCGCCTGCTGCCTTATAATTCATATTCAGGGTCTTAATGGCCCAATAAGCTTTATGCCCAAGTTCCACAGGCAGATGGCATGACTTTCCATAAACTAGTTTGTACGGTGTGGTTCCTATGGGGGTCTTGTAGGCTGTTCTGTAAGCCCACAGAGCTTCATGAAGTTTAGTAGACCAATCCTTCCTAGAGGTTGCAACGATTTTCTCTAAAATTTGCTTGATCTCCCTATTTGACACCTCTACTTGTCCACTAGTTTGAGGGTGATAGGGTGTTGCTACTCGGTGTCGTACTTCGTATTTAAGCAATAGTTTCCCGAAAACATTCGAAATGAAATGGGAACCGCCATCACTAATGACAATTCTTGGTACACCGAATCTGGGAAAGATTATGTTCTTGAAAAGTTTCACCACCACTCGTGCATCATTTGTAGGTGAAGCTATCGCTTCAATCCATTTTGATACGTAATCAACTACGACGAGTATGTATTTGTTTCCGAAAGAAGATGGAAAGGGTCCCATGAAATCAATGCCTCATAGATCAAAGACTTCAACTTCCAAAATTCCCTTTTGTGGCATCTCATCGCGTCTAGAAACATTTCCAGTGCGTTGGCACCGGTCACAGTTCATAACGGCAATGTGAACATCCTTCCAAAGGTTTGGCCAAAAGAGGCCAGATTGTAATATCTTTGCGCATGTTTTTTATGTACTGACATGTCCTCCATATGGTGCAGCATGGCATTGGGATATGATATCCTCTATTTCCGATTTAGGGACACATCGACGAAATATTCCATCGGCGCATCTCTTGAATAATAGGGGTTCATCCTAGTAATATTGTTTAAGGTCATGGAAAAATTTCTTCTTCTGTTGGTATGTTAGATCTGGTGGAAGTACCTTGGTTGCTAGGTAGTTGACAAAGTCAGCATACCATGGCAATGTGGTTTTAGTGTAGATTGCTTCTACTACTTCATTTGTCTCTGCGTCGTTAAATAACAAGGAACATTCTATAGTTTTGCTTTCCCTTTCCCACTGGGCTACTAGTCTGTCGTAAGGAAAATCATCGTTTATAGGCACTCTTTCGGGCTTTAGGTCCTCAATCCTAGAGAGATGATCTGCTACCACATTTTATGTACCTTTCTTATATTTAATCTCTAAATCGAATTCTTGCAAAAGCAAGATCCATCTCAAGAGTCTTGGTTTGGCATCCTTCTTAGTCAACAGGTACCTAATAGTGGCGTGATCGGTATAGATAATAATTTTTGCTCCTACCAGATAGGAACGAAATTTATCTATGGCGAACATAGCAGCCAGGGGTTCCTTTTCTGTGGTCGCATAGTTCATCTGTGCATTGTCCAAGGTTCTACATGTGTAGTAGATAGCATGAAGCCTTTTGTCCTTTCTTTGTCCTAAGACAGCGCCTACATCGTAATCACTAGCGTCGCACATTATTTCAAATGGTAAACTCCAATCAGGTGGTTGCATAATTGGTGCGGTAATAAGAGCATTCTTCAGATGTTCAAATGCTTTCAAGCATTCTTCATCGAATATAAATTCAGCTTCTTTCATCAGTAGTCCAGTCAAAGGCTTTGTAATCTTAGAGAAGTCTTTAATGAATCGTCGGTAAAAACCGGCATGTCCTAAAAAGTTTCGTACTTCTCTATCTGTTTTTGGTGGTTGAAGGTTTTCTATAATTTCTATCTCTTCTTTGTCTACTTCAATACCTCTATCGGATACTACATGTCCAAGAACTATACCTTGTCGTCCCATGAAATGGCACTTCTCCCAATTTAGCACAAGGTTCAATTTGACGCATCGTTCGAGTACTGTCTCAAGGTTTGACAGACAGTGTTCGAAACTTCCCCCACATACAGAGAAATCGTCCATGAAGACTTCCATTATGTCGTCTATGAAATCTGCAAAGATCGACATCATGCATCTCTGAAATGTTGTGGGAGCATTACACAGTCCAAATGGCATTCGACGATAGGCAAATGTGCCATAGGGGCAGGTAAATGTGGTCTTCTCTTGGTCATCAGGATGAATAGGTATTTGAAAAAATCTTGAGTATCCGTCTAAGTAACAGAAATATGAATGTTTGGCTAGCCGTTCAAGCATTTGGTCTATGAAGGGTAAGGGAAAATGATCTTTTCTAGTAGTCTTATTCAGCTTTCTATAGTCTATGCACATCCTCCATCTAGTTTGAGTTCGTTTGGCTACGAACTCGCCTTTTTCGTTAGTTACAATTGTAACACCACCCTTCTTTGGTACGACATGCACTGGGCTGACCCATTTACTGTCAGATATCGGATATATAATTCCTGCTTCCAATAGTTTTTGCACTTCTCTCTTGACTACATCGCTTAGGACAGGGTTCAATCGTCTTTGATGTTCTCTGGATGTCTTACAGTCTTCCTCCATCATGATGCAATGCATAAACATAGAGGGACTTATCCCTTTTAGATCGGAGATATTATATCCAAGAGCTGTGGGATATTTCCTCAAGACTTCCAATAGTTTCTCGGTTTCTATTTGTCCTAAATCAGCATTAACTATTAAGGGTTTTTCGAGTTCAGTGTCTAGGAATTCATATCTTAAATCTTTGGGTAATGTTTTGAGTTCTACAGATGGTTTCTTTGGGCAAGGCATTGGATAGGGTGTAAGTTCTAGGCATTCTCTTAGACTGTCATCTTCATATGGGTCACGCCAGTTATCATCCTCGAATATTGGAGAGGCTGAAATCTTTAGTACTTTCGTGTACCTTGTCGGTTCCTTCTCCATTTCTCTGACGCATTCGTCGATAATGTCTAGAAAACAGCATGAATCGTCTAAAACAGGGGTTTTTAAGAATTGGGCTAAGATGAATTCGACTTTTTCTTCCCCAACTTCAAAGGTTAACTTTCCCTTCTTCACATATATTATAGCTCCAACTGTTGCTAAGAACGATCTACCTAAGATGATTGGTATATTAGAATCTTCCTTAATGTCCATTATCACGAAGTCTGTCGGGATATAAAACTGACCTATACGAACTGGCACGCTTTCCAGCATACCTATTGGATACTTCATAAAACGGTCTACTAGTTGTAGAGACATCTTCGTTGGCCTCAGGTCTCCTAAGTCAAGTTTCTTACATATGGATAGGGGCATTAGGCAAACACTGGCTCCTAAGTCTCATAATGCTTTGTCTATGACAGCCTTTCCGATTACACAAGGTATGGAAAAGCTACCTGGATCTTTTAGTTTAGGAGGCATGTTATTTTGAAGTATGGCGCTACACTCAGCAGTGAGCATAACGGTTTCTTTGTCCTCTAACTTTTTCTTGTTTGGTAGGATCTCTTTAAGGAATTTGGCATATGAGGGCATTTGCGTAATAGCTTCTGTGAAAGGTATCGTTATATTCAATTGCTTTAGAAGCTCTACGAATTTCTTAAACTGTCCTTCGTTTTTGGATTTTGCTAGTCTTTGGGGATAAGGCACAAGTGGTTTATATGGTGGCGGAGGCACATAAGGTGTTTCTTTCTCTGCGGCCTTTCCGCTCTCATCTTCCTTCTCTGTGTTAGGTTCTCTTATTTTCTCGGTTCCCTTCGGTAAATTTTGGTGCGTGGCTTAATTTTGGAGTCTCGGGTCAACGGGTCAATCGTATTCTGTTCCGCTTCGCAAAGTAATAGCGTTAGCATGACCTTTTGGGTTTGGTTATGGTTGACCAGGAAATGTTCCAGCGGGAGCTGCGTTAACTGATTGTTGTTGGGCTACTTGAGTGATTTGGGTTTCTAACATTTTATTATGAGTAGCCATAGCGTCAAGCTTGCTTGACAATTGTTTCATCAATTCACTCGTGTGAGTGTTTTGATTTGTGAAATCCCTGTTTTGCTGAGCTTGAGCATTCATAAAGTTTTCCATCATGATTTCCAGATTTGATTTTTTTGGTATAGGTGGAGCGGGTTGCGCTCCTTTCTGAAATCCAGGTGGAATAGCAGGTGCTGGGTTAGGTGGATGTACGGCATTGTTATTCTTATATGAAAATTTCGGGTGATTTCTCTAGCCAGGATTGTAAGTGTTTGAATACGGGTTCCCTTGAGCGTAATTTACTTGGTCGGTAGGAGTACTAGTCAACACTTGACATTTAGCGTTTGTATGCCCAGGGTTTCCACATATTTCGCAATTTGGTGTCACCGCAGATACGGTAGCTGCTGGTGGTGCTATTTCTAGACTTTCGATCTTTTGAGCAAGCGCGTCCACTTTAGCATTGACTCGGTCTATACCGTTAACTTCGTACATTCCTCCTTTCGGAGTTGGTTTCTCTATTCCTGTGCGTTCACCTCCCCATTGGAAATGTTTTTGAGCCATAGTCTCTATGAGTTCATAAGCTTCTGTATACGGTTTATCCATTAGAGCATCGCCTGTGGCAGTGCACAGATTCATATTGGTATTGTACAACAGCCCGCCGTAAAAGGTATGTATTATCATCCATTCTTCAAGTCCATGGTACGAGCATAACCTCAACATGTCCTTGTATCTCTCCCAAACATTGAATAAAGATTCGTTATCTTTTTGCTTAAATCCGTTAATTTGGGCCCTCAGTATAGATGTCTTGCTTGGTGGGTGTCGCTCCCGGGATTTTCATCCTAGTACAAACGCGAAAGTGGCACCGAACAGAGTCGCCAGCAATGTGTATTTATCCCAAGAGAGGGAAAGGAAACACCGCATAAACCTGAGGGAAGGAAAGAACATGGTCTTGTGACCAAGAGAACTGGGTTCGGGAGTCGGTTACGCGAGAGGAAGGTATTAGCACCCCCACGCGTCCATCGTACCCGATGGGATCCACGCTTGCTTCTCTCAATCAAAGGGTGATAGAAAAGGATACTGGAAAAGGAACCGGAAGAAAGAAAGGAGAAACGATGGAAAAGGAACGAGAAACAAATGTAGGGAAAATAAAAGAAGTGCTCGCATGGGCCCTACCCCACTGCCTACGTATCTCATCGGGAACATGAGAATCAGAGCGACGTAGTTCCCCTAACTAGGGATGGTTTGTTTGTATTTTTTAATGGAATACGTCAACGTTTGCGTCCCAGCAGTTTAGGTGTTACGGCTCGCTGTATGGAGACTTAGGCGTTACCTGTTTGCGGTAGAACGGAAATGACGCATCCTTACGGAAGGAGTGAATGAGATGAGAAAAGAATTCCCGAAGGAAAGACGTTATTGTTTGTTTTTGTCTTTTAATAGTTTTTTTTTCCATTTGTTTGCATATGATAGTGTATTTAAATCTTAATCATTGGAATGTGTACATCCTCACATTCCAAGATGGAATGAGTAAGAAAATACACTAAGGATGAAGAAGACCCTCACACTTAGTTCCAATTATTAAGGTTCAAACACACTAGCATACTTGTGTTTATTAAGTGTTTTTGTTGGTTATGAAATGAAGAAGTGTTTTTCTTTATTTGTATTTTCAACAAGTATTGCATTTAAGTCTCTCATACAAGGTCAAATGTTTAACACATTGACCCAAGATGGGCCATATGCTACACATTCTAAGATTATAAGAGAAGACCCCTTATAATCTTTCTTTATATGAAAGGCCTAAATGCAATAAGTGTTATGCCTTTATTAAGTATTTTTATTTTTTGTCTTGAGATGAGGAAGAGAGACTCAAAAGAGGAGAAAGGTAAAATCTAATGGGAGACTAAGACACACCTTAGTGTTAGCATGCTTGGAGATCCTATGGTTAATGTGGTTTAAGAAATCTAATCCTAAAAGAAAGGAGAAGAAGAGCAAAAGAAGCAACATACTTCCAAGATGGAAGTTAAGTTGATCCTAAAGAGGGATGAAGAAAAGTTATTCAATGAAAGCATGTAAATGCTTAACAAACACAAGTAGAAAGTTTAAAAGAAATAAGAGAATATAAAAGAAAGAAATGTATGTGGAACTAAGTCCACACACTTACTTACCTTTAGCTCCTACATGAAAATGTTAGTTTAAAACAATTTACAAGTAATGCCATAAGGAAAAGAATAACAAGTAATTATTAACAAGCTAAGAATTAAAGAAGAAATGTCCTAATGGTGTGAAGAAAATTCTACATAAGACAACATATCATGATAGTTCAATTCAAACATGCAAGACAATTTCACATTAACATGCATCAAGATTAATTAATCATACACCATGATCGTTGTCAACGGAAAACACATGTTCAAGCAAGGCAAAAGCATACATGATCCAATTTATGCACACTACAGCATCACACTCACATATATCACCTCACACTCATCTTCAAGAGATTACACAAATTCAACAAGTCATTATTCACACATGAACCAAAATGCCTCAAGAACATGCTTCAAGAATGCAAGCAAATCAACAATTGGATAATCATGCATCAAAGATTCACATACATCCAGCAACTAGAGGTTACACAACCCTAGAAAATTCCACAAATATGCATCACACAAAGCCATGAAGGTTAGAGGTGGAATAGGTATCAATACATGCTTCAAAACAAGCCAAAAACACAAAAGTTACAGGTGCAAATCGATTGCATAAGGGTGCAAATCGATTGCAAAGCTACAGAATGCACTTTTTAGTGAAAAAACAAAGGTGCAATCGATTGCACTAAGATGCAAATCGACTGAACAGTCTCAGACCTACAAAAAACACTTCTCATAATCACTTTTAAAGCACCAATCACTTATCCAAACATCCATATGATCATGTAATCAATTAAGCACGAAATTACATTGAATTATGATCCTCAAACATCAATTAAACTCAATAATCAACCACAACAAGAATCACATTCAAGCATACGAATCCAAATCGAAAATCCACTAAAAGTCTACATCGAATAAGTTGCGAATAAGCTAAAAACAGTGTAGATTTGAGGAAAACCAACCTACAAAGCGGAGATTTGCTTTGGTAATTGTTGCAAAGTGATATTGATGCAGAAAATTCAAGAAAACCAGAGATTCCTCAATTAGTAGCCGAAATGCGTCGAAACCGAACAAAATCGCGAAAATTCAACGAGATCGAACTTGCACCAAAATAAATGGTGTGAAACCTTTGGATTGAAGTAGAATAAGCTGAAATTCCAGAAATCCAACCGAAGAAAACCAAATGATGGAGTTTAAGCTCAAGAATTAATCACTTTTCAATGTAAAAAGTGATTATTCTTCAAGAAAAAAGAGCTTTTGTGTGTGGTTTTGGAAGAGAGAAGTAGAAGTTGATGAAGAATGAGTAGAGAAATTAGAGAGAAATGTGAGAGAATTAAGAGTGAAAATGGAGCAAAAATGGTTGAGCCTTGAAAATGAGTGAAGCATCTCTTAAATAGATTTTAGGTTTGGAGTATAAGTGGTTTGGAATGAGGTTTGGGTTTGGAGCTAGGGTCGGAGTTAGTTAGACTCAACTCACCGAGTCAAGTTGGTTAACTCGGTTAGTTAGGATCAACTCGGTTGCTTGGAAAACAAGGAACCACAATTGGTGCATTGGTGTATGACTTGGGCTGCAAGCAAGGCCTTGGTGCCTATGGAATTTTCAGCATGAGACCCCTATGTTCAAGCCCTCGTATGACCTTGATAACTTCTTCAAATGAAAAAATGTCCAACATGTTGAAGAGGACATGGAGATGAACAACTTTTATGTTCAACAATTTTTCATTTGAAGCCTTCTTGATAGAGAAAATTGGCTTGACATTTGGCACGCCAACTGTTCGATGAAATTATGGCCTATGGGCCTGCACTTGCCTTGCCATGACTTGATTTTTGCCTTGATTTTGCCAAACTTTGATTGATCATAACTCCCTCAATTTTAATCCGATGGAAGAGTTCTTTATATGGATTTGAAGCTTAGAACATGAACTTTTGTTGTGGCCTGGTGGATTTTTGATTTGATGCTTTCAATTTGAATGGCCTTGGTTCAAAGTTTGGTGCAAAATGGTCCAAACTTGCCATTTTTGGAAACCCCAAAGTTTCTATTTTTGGCAGTTTTGTGATTTCTTGATTGTTTCCTTATTCCTCCATCATTTCTTGATCAAATTTTGTCTGATGAACATATATAACTTGAATTTCATGAATTTGACCTTAAAAAGTCAGGAGTTGACTTTTTCCACTGCACGGTTGACTTTTTCCCCAATTTCTTGATTATCAAGCAACTGATCAATTGAACCTCTTCTGAAATGAACCAATGGCCAATCTTCCATCCTTAGACACTTAATATCATGTAGAAAACATTGAGATCAAGTTTGAATCAAAATTTCATCAGGAGACCACTTGAACCCAAAACCCTAATTTTGCCTATTTTTGGTAGGAGATGTTGCACTGTTCAATCCTCTGGATGATTTCCCTCCTTCCAATGACTTGTGGGATCAAGGGGAGTGATATATGATATAATAGACCCTTGTTGCTTGTTTGAAGACCCTTGGCTCTTGTTCCCTTGCTTTTCTCTGGCTTTCCATTATTGACACCTTGAAGCACACTGATGAGGAAATGTCCTGAATAGAGAAAGAACCAAACTCTGATTCACACCCAATAAAACATGACCCAACGCATCTGATGAATCCTCTGAATAGAAAATTACAAGGACCAGACTTCAAATTCTTGCAAATAGAAAACCCTTATTTAGAGAAATGCTCTGATCTCATGTCTCAGAAAACCAATGCAATGATATGATTATGAGTCATGACCTAATGGGTATGCAGATGGATGCGAAACAAAAGCCAGAAAAAGCTAGGGCAAATTTTGGGGTGCTACAGCTGCCCCTATTCAATCAACTTGGACCTGAAAGGATGATAGCAAATGCTTTCAGACATTCATGGTACAAGGGGATTGAATACAAAAAGAACCGCAAAATTTGCTAGCCGCGAGGAGGGACAATAAAACTAGAGTCCAGTCACACCTCGTCAAAGGAATTTGACGGAAAAACAAAATACCCAGAGAACCACATCGTCAAAGGGATTTGACGGGAAGAAAAATGGAACCCCACCGAAAGAACTCATCATCAAAGTAATTTGACAGCAGGAAAACTCAACGGAAGGAACACATTGTCATGGGGATGACAGAAAGAAGACTGAACGAAGAAAGCACGTCGTCAAAGGGTTGACGGAAAGAAGACTAGACCGAAGGAAACACATTGTCATAGGGATGACAGAAAGAAAACTCCACTGTAGGGAACACATTGTCATAGGGATGACAGAAAGAAAACCGGACCGAAGGAGCACATCGTCAAAGGGTTGACGGGAAGAAGACTGAAACGGTAACACGTCGTCAAAGGGTTGACGGAAAGAAACTGAAAACGTCCGAAGGTACGAAACATGAGCTCGGAACACATCGTCAAAGGGTTGATGGAAAGAAACTGAAAACGTCCGAAGGTACGAAACCTGAGCTCGGAACACATCGTCAAAGGGTTTACAGAAAGAAACTGAAAACGTCCGAAGGTACGAAACCTGAGCTCGGAACACATCGTCAAAGGGTTGACGGAAAGAAACTGAAAACTTCCGAAGGTACGAAACCTGAGCTCGGAACACATCGTCAAAGGGTTGACGGGAAGAAACTGAAAACGTCCGAAGGTACGAAACCTGAGCTCGGAACATATCGTCAAAGGGTTGACGGGAAGAAACTGAAAACGTCCGAAGGTACGAAACCTGAGCTCGGAACACATCGTCAAAGGGTTGACGGGAAGAGGACCTGATCGGGAGGACACATTGTCATAGGGATGGCAGAAAGACGACCTGACTGAAGGAGACACATTGTCATAGGGATGACAGAAAGAAAACCATACGCAGAAACACCTCATCAAGGGGTTTGATGGAAAGGAAACCTGACCGAAATGCCGTCATCAAGGGGTTGATAGACAAAGACTGGTCGAGGGTAAGATCAACGTATGATCTATGACCCAAAAGAACGGTAAGCAGAGGGGTTGATTGTAATGTCTGCTGGGGATATGTCACCGTCTTGACTGAGTTGATTTGGGCTTTCGCGCACGGTACCAAATCTGGCTTATGCTTCGCATGCATATGCTTGGATTTTCTTTCTATGGCGTAATGCTCCATACGAAATGGAAATGCTACGCGATTTGAGGATGCAATGATCACTATATGCTGAAAACCGACAAATGCTCGGGCTACCGGGAAAAGACGGATGTGCCAAGTACGATTGAACTTTGCTGGCAGGAACAGGTGAAACCTGATGGTGATTATTTTTCAAAGGTGAAATCTTTCTGGGTACCAATGGGGATTGGATTTTGATTGAAGTTCCAATAGGGATTGGACTTTTGGTTTGAAGGAAACGCCAATAGGGATAGGGCTTCAGGATTTTGAAATATGCCAGCAAAGTGGGCTGTGGAAGGATACCGAGCAAGGTTGGGCTATGGATTTGCTGTTCGGTTTTACAAGGCTTCATGCAATGCTATGTTAATGATATGCGATGATGATTATGCTATGATGCTTATGATATGCAACGGGAGCACTCCAACAAAATAAATGCTGAAGAGACGAGGCCAACTCCGCTGGGGATAACAAAATGAACCGTCTTCAAGGTCATAACTGCTCGAGATCCCGACTAAGCCTCCATTCAGTAGGAAAGCATGAATAACACCCTTCTGCTGGAGGAAACATCCCAGGAATCTGCTGAAGAAAGGTGCCAATGACAATCGACCTTTGAGTTGCTGGAGAAAACTAACCATCACCCAAAAATATGCATGAGGGAAAATGGTTGATGATATCAGCTCTTCTAGGGGACAAGATCAGACTTGGTCCTCTGTTGGGAATCTACCTTCTACCCTTACTCCGTTGGGGAGAGGGGAACAACTTTACCGCAAACTGGGGAAGCACAAACCCAACACTCTGTACCGGAATATGAACTCTTGTTGAAAAGCAACAAACTTCACCAACCTGTCTAGGGGAAAGGAAATTCATGAACTCCTGCTGGGGAGAATAATCACAATCTCCATAATGCTCTGCCACGAGTGATGAAACTCCAGCTATCTCTGCTAGGGAGAGAGACTCTACTGGGGTCGTCACGTGTCAGCTATCAACATGGGCATGCAAGTGTGATATGACCAAAAGAGGTGTCCAGATGAAGCAGAAGCCCATAAAGGAACCTGTGAATGGACAAGTCTTCAAGATGTCTCGTGAAGATCCGATATATATTGCCCCATGGCTGTGATTAACCGTCCTCCGGAGAGAATAACTTTTTGTGCTCCTGAGGCGGCCTGCCCCAGCCTTGAAGTGACTTATGCCCCTGTCAGGGTGATCTATGAAGGAGTACCTTTAACTGACCTTCGAGAGATTTTTCGAATCTCGACTTAATTGTCCCAGATTCTCGACATAATTGCCCCAGATTAACTGAATCTTGGAATGAATAGCGCCCGTTTGGTATGACTTGCCCTGGCTCAACGGAGTACTCGGGCACTTTGCACCTTAGATTAATCAATCTTTCCATTGTAGAAACTTTCCTGATGTCAAGTACTGACTCGTAAGTAAAACAATTCGTTTTGAAAAGATAATTTTGATGCAATGCATATGACAGTTTTGCAATCCAAGTCTGTTCACTGGAAAAATGTTATGACGTGTAGTGAACGAATCACTTATCAAAATGTCACTGATACCAACATGAATGGTAAGAAGATCCTTTTGGGAGTCAGAACTGACGCAATTTTAACCGAAGTATGCTTTCGAAACAACCCTGCTTCAATTAGGTCTTTCGCATGCTGTAACGTGGACTGGTTTGCGGTTTAAGAAAGAAAGGATATAAGGCTCAAAGTTTTGTTTTACCCACCCATTCTCCTTGATGTTCTCCAGTCCTACGTTCAGCTAATTCGACACAAGCGCTCACCTTTCAAAGAGGTTAATGAATGGTAGGAGGATAGAAGGAACCCGCACGATTTTCAGAGTGACAGTTACCCCTTTTTACTTTGGTGTCGGTGGTCACACGACTTGTTCTTTGCTCGAGGATTTTTCTTTTGCAATCCTTTTGTTTTTCACTTTTCATGTTTTTTATTTCCCTGATTTTTGCCTGGACTGATTCTTTTTTGAATTTTTCGATTTTGAAGTTCAGCGGGATGCCCTAACTTTTGCCTAAGTCACTTGTTTTCAAGTCTTGACTTAGCGGGCTTTTTCCTTTTTTCTTTTTTTTTTGGAACTAATCGTGTGACACAGGTTTGTCTTGACTTGTAAAGGGTTGTGACCGTCTCACTCTTCGGTTGGTGAGGGATGACCTCTGCGATTTGATCCTCGAACAGAACACTCCTTTTAAAATTTGAACGCACGGTCAAATTAGCTGACACCTACCCTGCCCCAGGTTAAGATTGAGAGTTTTTTCATTTTCAGAAATAAACTCCTGCTTCTAGGCTCAACGGGGTTGACAAGGGATTATCTTCCTTATATCTCCGGTGTTTGGGAAGTTAAAACAATGCCTGTACATCATCAGCAGGGTTTTGTCCCAAAAGCATACAATTGGAAGTTTTGCGCCTTTGACTTTCATCATCCTCCCTAGGATCCTGCTTAAACAAGCATATGATATCGATAAAAAGTATGAGTGAACACGACTGGATTTAATCAAAACATGCATATTCATTTCATTATCATTATCAATCGAAAATGACAAGTTTTACAAATGAGTTTGTACATTTTAACATAAAAGAAACTACAAATGCAAAGAAATGACATGCTTTAAATGGTCGCCAGCTTTGAGGAAATAGGCCTTCCAAGCTTGATTTGCTAATGAGCCATCTTTAGAATTGCTCATCAAAGCCAGCCTGATACTCATCTGCACAACTGCTCTCGGTGACTTCTTCCATAACCTGGATGGATGAACCCACCTGACTAGATGAATGAGGATTGTTGATTCGAATACCCTGAGGTGTGAATGAGAACATGTTGGAGTCAAGTAGAGTCTGAATTTTGCTCCTGAGCACCTTACAGTCTTCAGTTGAATGCCCTTGTGCCCCAGCATGGTAGTCACAACGGGCTTTAACATCAAAACCGGGTGGATACGGAAACGGCACCGGCTTCAAATCCTTCGGCACTATCAATCCACCTCTGATCAAACCCGGCAACATCTGACTATACGACATTGGCAAATGAGTGAAATGCCTCTCTGGCTTCCTTGGCCTTTGTCGGGCGTGCTGACGCGGCTGGCGGCATTATGACCGTTGATTCTGAGAAGGTCTCTGATTTGCAGAAGAATATTGTCCCTGATATGAAGACCCATAAGATTGTTGACTCTGAACAGTTGATATGTCTGAACACTGAGAACGAGGTGGTAGAGATTCCTGAACGGAACTATTTTCTTCCTCGAATTCTTCCTGAGAACTAACAACCGATTCATTTTCATTAGCTTGGAAGTTCGAGATGCCTTGGAGCTTTCCATAATTGAGCAATCTCTCAATACGTTCTCCCACCATCACGAGGTCAGAAAATTTTGTTGCCCCATTGACAATCATCTTTTCCAAGTACGGCCCTTGCAAGGTATCCATGAACAAATCAAAAAATTCTCTATCCGAAAGTGGCGGTTGAACACGAGCGGCTAACTCTCTCCATCTCTGAGCATACTCTCGGAATGACTCATTATCGGCCTGAGACAAGTCTTGCAACTGCACCCGGCTGGGAGCCATGTCAAGATTATAATCGTACTGCTTTACAAAGGCGTTGGCTAGATCTGACCATGATCGGATGCTACCACTCTACAACTGCATATACCAATACAAAGATGCCCTACTCAGACTGTCTTGGAAACAGTGGATCATGAGCTTGTCATTGTCGACATGTGAGGTCATTCTTCTGCAGAACATCACCAAATGTAGCTTCGGACAACTATTTCCTTTGTATTGCTCAAACTTTGGCATTTTAAACTTTGGAGGCATTACCAGGCCAGACACCAAACACATGCTCGAAGCATTCAAATCAAGAGTATCACGCCTCTCCAGGGCTTTAATTTTCTCGTCCAGCACACGGTATCTTTCGTCATCAACAGATCGTGGATCCTTAGGCTTCATCTTTGGAACTACCCCTCGGACATCTGGCACAGAGAATGCAAAACTCTGATAATTAACGGCATCAAGAGAAGATGAATGTCCATCTCGGACAAAAGGAGGTTCTTGCTCAACTTGATTCTCAACAGGGATCCACACCGGCTGAGTTTGGGCAACATTGCTCGCCGGAGGTGGAATGACATTCCCAATCACAGAAGTCCTCTGAACATTGGCTTCTCCCCTATTCATGGCTGCCATAGCTTCCACAAATTGATCCCACTGACTCTTCATCAATTCAACATCGGCCCTAGTCACCAACTGATTCTGTTCCCCAGAGTTCATGATCCTTTCCAAGGTTGATTCAGGTCCAATACAAAAGTCGGGAAATCAAACTGCAGTTCAGATAAAGGATGGATGAGCTCACCAGTCTGGCCTGGAGAAGGATATGCAAAATGATGCAAGATGCAAATGCAATGCAATAAGACATAGGATCAAAGCTTCCACATATTCTGAATAATCACTGTGCTGTGCTGATGACTGAATAAATTCATGAGTCTGTTCTGAAGAGAATACCGAAATACCAGAATACCAGATGATCAGAATAACAGAATACCAGGCCGATAAGTCCACATTGATAGGAAATCCAAGATACCGGGTATGTTGAAGGTCAAGGTTACCTGAAAACCTGTAAACAACCCGCCCCTCTCACATGTGGGTACTAGGATGTTCAGTATCCCGGGCTCTCAGGTCGAGAAATGATGATACGTTCACCATTTCTGGTTTGGCATCATCATCAATCGAGGAGGCCTCAACTGATTCTCCAAAACGAAAGGTCCTCAACTTCTGGCACTGAGGTCGAGAAGCAATAGTACATTCATCCCTCGGGGTACAGTACTATCGCCAATCGAGGAGTGCCTCCACTGATTCTCTTTCAAAAAGGGACACCTATAGCAAGTTCCCAACATTGGGTCCTCGGATCGAGAATGTGCAATGGGTTTGCCACAAAGTGTGGTCTGCCACTGTCACAACTCGGGAGGAGTGCCGCAGCTGGGTTCTCGGGAATGGTCGCCAGAGTCGACAGTTCCTCAAGAGAATAACTACTGGCCTGCATAACATGGAGTAGCAGAAAGCTCCTGATAGAACCTCGTCTGGTTGTGGGTCTCATGAACAACATTACGTGGTCACCACCACGCAAGCGTCACGACTATCCACTCTAATACCTATGTGTGTACTCAAACCTGGGTAGTGGGCTTATCTCTCAGAACACCCTGCCCACCAAACAGAAAAGTCCAGCACAACACAGTATAGTGTAATAATGAAATGAAAATGCAATAAATGCGGTAAAGTAGTAATACAGTAAAGCAATAATACCATAAATAACAATACAGTAAAACAGTAAAATACAGCACAACAGCACCTCGGTAAACACCCAATGAAAGAAAAGCAAACAAGCGCTAGGATTGACTCGCTAAGGAAACCAGAGATTCTGGGTTCGGTCCCCAGCAGAGTCGCCAGCTGTCGCTCCCGGGATTTTCATCCTAGTACAAACGCGAAAGTGGCACCGAACAGAGTCACCAGCAATGTGTATTTATCCCAAGAGAGGGAAAGGAAACACCGCATAAACCTGAAGGAAGGAAAGAACATGGTCTTGCGACCAAGAGAACTGGGTTCGGGAGTTGGTTACGTGAGAGGAAGGTATTAGCACCCCCACGCGTCCATCGTACCCGATGGGATCCACGCTTACTTGTCTCAATCAAAGGGTGATAGAAAAGGATACTGGAAAAGGAACCGGAAGAAAGAAAGGAGAAAGGATGGAAAAGGAACGAGAAACAAATGTAGGGAAAATAAAAGAAGTGCTCGCATGGGCCCTACCCCACTGCCTACGTATCTCATCGGGAACATGAGAATCAGAGCGACGTAGTTCCCCTAACTAGGGATGGTTTGTTTGTATTTTTTAATGGAATACATCAACGTTCGCGTCCCAGCAGTTTAGGTGTTGCGGCTCGCTGTATGGAGACTTAGGCGTTACCTGTTTGCGGTAGAACGGAAATGACGCATCCTTACGGAAGGAGTGAATGAGATGAGAAAAGAATTCCCGAAGGAAAGACGTTATTGTTTGTTTTTGTCTTTTAATAGTTTTTTTTCCATTTGTTTGCATATGATAGTGTATTTAAATCTTAATCATTGGAATGTGTACATCCTCACATTCCAAGATGGAATGAGTAAGAAAATACACTAAGGATGAAGAAGACCCTCACACTTAGTTCCAATTATTAAGGTTCAAACACACTAGCATACTTGTGTTTATTAAGTGTTTTTGTTGGTTATGAAATGAAGAAGTGTTTTTCTTTATTTGTATTTTCAACAAGTATTGCATTTAAGTCTCTCATACAAGGTCAAATGTTTAACACATTGACCCAAGATGGGCCATATGCTACACATTCTAAGATTATAAGAGAAGACCCCTTATAATCTTTCTTTATATGAAAGGCCTAAATGCAATAAGTGTTATGCCTTTATTAAGTATTTTTATTTTTTTTCTTGAGATGAGGAAGAGAGACTCAAAAGAGGAGAAAGGTAAAATCTAATGGGAGACTAAGACACACCTTAGTGTTAGCATGCTTGGAGATCCTATGGTTAATGTGGTTTAAGAAATCTAATCCTAAAAGAAAGGAGAAGAAAAGCAAAAGAAGCAACATACTTCCAAGATGGAAGTTAAGTTGATCCTAAAGAGGGATGAAGAAAAGTTATTCAATGAAAGGATGTAAATGCTTAACAAACACAAGTAGAAAGTTTAAAAGAAATAAGAGAATATAAAAGAAAGAAATGTATGTGGAACTAAGTCCACACACTTACTTACCTTTAGCTCCTACATGAAAATGTTAGTTTAAAACAATTTACAAGTAATGCCATAAGGAAAAGAATAACAAGTAATTATTAACAAGCTAAGAATTAAAGAAGAAATGTCCTAAAGGTGTGAAGAAAATTCTACATAAGACAACATATCATGATAGTTCAATTCAAACATGCAAGACAATTTCACATTAACATGCATCAAGATTAATTAATCATACACCATGATCGTTGTCAACGGAAAACACATGTTCAAGCAAGGCAAAAGCATACATGATCCAATTTATGCACACTACAGCATCACACTCACATATATCACCTCACACTCATCTTCAAGAGATTACACAAATTCAACAAGTCATTATTCACACATGAACCAAAATGCCTCAAGAACATGCTTCAAGAATGCAAGCAAATCAACAATTGGATAATCATGCATCAAAGATTCACATACATCCAGCAACTAGAGGTTACACAACCCTAGAAAATTCCACAAATATGCATCACACAAAGCCATGAAGGTTAGAGGTGGAATAGGTATCAATACATGCTTCAAAACAAGCCAAAAACACAAAAGTTACAGGTGCAAATCGATTGCATAAGGGTGCAAATCGATTGCAAAGCTACAGAATGCACTTTTTAGTGAAAAAACAAAGGTGCAATCGATTGCACTAAGATGCAAATCGACTGAACAGTCTCAGACCTACAAAAAACACTTCTCATAATCACTTTTAAAGCACCAATCACTTATCCAAACATCCATATGATCATGTAATCAATTAAGCACGAAATTACATTGAATTATGATCCTCAAACATCAATTAAACTCAATAATCAACCACAACAAGAATCACATTCAAGCATACGAATCCAAATCGAAAATCCACTAAAAGTCTACATCGAATAAGTTGCGAATAAGCTAAAAACAGTGTAGATTTGAGGAAAACCAACCTACAAAGCGGAGATTTGCTTTGGTAATTGTTGCAAAGTGATCTTGATGCAGAAAATTCAAGAAAACCAGAGATTCCTCAATTAGTAGCCGAAATGCGTCGAAGCCGAACAAAATCGCGAAAATTCAACGAGATCGAACTTGCACCAAAATAAATGGTGTGAAACCTTTGGATTGAAGTAGAATAAGCTGAAATTCCAGAAATCCAACCGAAGAAAACCAAATGATGGAGTTTAAGCTCAAGAATTAATCACTTTTCAATGTAAAAAGTGATTATTCTTCAAGAAAAAAGAGCTTTTGTGTGTGGTTTTGGAAGAGAGAAGTAGAAGTTGATGAAGAATGAGTAGAGAAATTAGAGAGAAATGTGAGAGAATTGAGAGTGAAAATGGAGCAAAAATGGTTGAGCCTTGAAAATGAGTGAAGCATCTCTTAAATAGATTTTAGGTTTGGAGTATAAGTGGTTTGGAATGAGGTTTGGGTTTGGAGCTAGGGTCGGAGTTAGTTAGACTCAACTCACCGAGTCAAGTTGGTTAACTCGGTTAGTTAGGATCAACTCAGTTGCTTGGAAAACAAGGAACCACAATTGGTGCATTGGTGTATGACTTGGGCTGCAAGCAAGGCCTTGGTGCCTATGGAATTTTCAGCATGAGACCCCTATGTTCAAGCCCTCGTATGACCTTGATAACTTCTTCAAATGAAAAAATGTCCAACATGTTGAAGAGGACATGGAGATGAACAACTTTTATGTTCAATAATTTTTCATTTGAAGCCTTCTTGATAGAGAAAATTGGCTTGACATTTGGCACGCCAACTGTTCGATGAAATTATGGCCTATGGGCCTGCACTTGCCTTGCCATGACTTGATTTTTGCCTTGATTTTGCCAAACTTTGATTGATCATAACTCCCTCAATTTTAATCCGATGGAAGAGTTCTTTATATGGATTTGAAGCTTAGAACATGAACCTTTGTTGTGGCCTGGTGGATTTTTGATTTGATGCTTTCAATTTGAATGGCCTTGGTTCAAAGTTTGGTGCAAAATGGTCCAAACTTGCCATTTTTGGAAACCCCAAAGTTTCTATTTTTGGCAGTTTTGTGATTTCTTGATTGTTTCCTTATTCCTCCATCATTTCTTGATCAAATTTTGTCCTATGAACATATATAACTTGAATTTCATGAATTTGACCTTAAAAAGTCAGGAGTTGACTTTTTCCACTGCACGGTTGACTTTTTCCCCAATTTCTTGATTATCAAGCAACTGATCAATTGAACCTCTTCTGAAATGAACCAATGGCCAATCTTCCATCCTTAGACACTTAATATCATGTAGAAAACATTGAGATCAAGTTTGAATCAAAATTTCATCAGGAGACCACTTGAACCCAAAACCCTAATTTTGCCTGTTTTTGGTAGGAGATGTTGCACTGTTCAATCCTCTGGATGATTTCCCTCCTTCCAATGACTTGTGGGATCAAGGGGAGTGATATATGATATAATAGAACCTTGTTGCTTGTTTGAAGACCCTTGGCTCTTGTTCCCTTGCTTTTTTCTGGCTTTCCATTATTGACACCTTGAAGCACACTGATGAGGAAATGTCCTGAACAGAGAAAGAACCAAACTCTGATTCACACCCAATAAAACCTGACCCAACGCCTCTTATGAATCCTCTGAATAGAAAATTACAAGGACCAGACTTCAAATTCTTGCAAATAGAAAACCCTTATTTAGAGAAATGCTCTGATCTCATGTCTCAGAAAACCAATGCGATGATATGATTATGAGTCATGACCTAATGGGTATGCAGATGGATGCGAAACAAAAGCCAGAAAAAGCTAGGGCAAATTTTGGGGTGCTACAGTGGGATATATTTGGCTAAGAAGACTTTCTTCAACTCGTCCCATGTCGCCACTGAGTGGGATGGTAGAGACTGGAGCCAAGCTCTAGCTCTATCTCTCAATGAGAACGGAAAAGTTCTTAGTCTAATTGCTTCTTGACTAACTCCATTGGCTTTTACGGTGTCTGCATATTGCACAAATATTGATAAATGAAGGTTCGGGTCATTTGTAGCATTACCTGAGAATTGGTTTTGTTGAACTGCGGATATTAGCGAAGGTTTCAGCTCGAAATCATTACGGTTAATAGCTGGGGCAGCAATGCTGTTATGTGGTTCTTCTTGTGATGGAACAACATAATACTTTAGAGGACGGTTTCTCGGTCCTTCGCCATGTTTTGTTCTGGTTCTGATTCGGTTTTCGAATCTGAGCAGGGAATAAGAGGATCTGGGATGTTATATCTAAGAAGGAATTCGTTAATTCGGCGTCTCAGAAGGATGTAACGTTCGATTTCATTGATTGGTTGCTCCAACTCTTCGCCTTTTGAGCGAGTGTTTGGCATACAATTAACAAATCGAAAAGAAAAAATAAAATGTTGCCTTAGTCTATACTGTGCAACGAAAGTATCACAATATTGACTAAATAGTCCCCGGCAACGGCGCCAAAAACTTGGTCGCGACTTTGCGTATTGGTCGGATTACTGCTGCAAGTATACAACTTATTGCGTAGTTTTAAAAGATTGTCGAACCCACAGGGACTAGTAATCAACCTAGAGTGATCGATTATTGCGGTGTAAAGCTAAGGCTAGATTTGGCGGTAAAAGAAACTTGGTTTTTAATTGGATTTGAAAAACAACAATAAAGACGAGACCAGAGAATGATTTCCGTGCTCCTTGGGGACTCCGTAAAATCCGAGTGTTAACAAAGATCTCGAAATTGATCTGAAGGGTATACCAGTTTAAAGGCTCGGTCTCACGCTCTCGCGGTATTAACCAGGCCACGCCTAATGACCCCAAGATTTTGCTCTCGCTCGCTCGGTAATTAAAAGGTGTGTTTTGGAAACTAACATAACCTAAATGAGTCCCTAAAGCGCTCTCGCTGCATTTAGCCTCAATGTCCGATGCCTACTATCCGACGATTACCTCAAACTCTGGCTCTATTGGACACGCCTTGGTGCGTTTCTCACTCTCGTAACGAAACACTGTTAAACAACCCCTCGCTCTCACGACAAGGCTGCCTAAATTTTAGATTAGACACCAAAACCAGAATTTTGAAAACATTAAGTTAAACACAGACGGCTCTACAGAGTCCCGTCGGAACGACGGTCCTTAATCTACGGACTCATGCAAATTTATTCAGACATATTTAAACCTAATACTAACATAGTAACATTTCTGAATTTTAGGGCAAACATGTTGATCAATTTGGGTAAAGTTCAGACTTATGATTTATTAGTAATACAGGTTATATTGCACACGATTATAAGTAAATAAAATGCAGTAAAAGCGAAAAGAAAATAACCTGCAATGCGAAAAGTATAAACTAAAAATGAAACTTGTATTAAATAGGAAACTGGATCTAAGAGTACATCAGCAAATAAGCAGAAAGAAAAACTAAAGTGTAGCAACTACTCGATGTGAGCAAATTACTACTATGGACGGTGATTATGTAGTTTGGCTAGAGATTTCGGCATCGATTCCGCAAGGGTTCTTGGATCCACAAATGCAGACCTCTGATGGTCTATTTATAGAAAAAAACTGGCTCCAAGTGCACGATTTTGAATTTTAAAGTCTGAATTTCCCTCCTTTTTACAATGGCGAGCGCCATTCATCTGCACTGGGGAGATGGCGAGCGCCATTCAGCTTGATGGGACAGAAAATTGTAATTTCTTCACTTACTTCTCTTTTAAGTCCAATACTTATTCTTTTCTGCTATAATGCAAATATGGGACCTGTAAATGGAAAATGAAAGAAAACATAAGTAAATGATGCATAAAACGATAGCGACTCGATAAAAATACAATAAAACATGCACGAATTGAATCAAAATAAACGATACGAAATCGAGTCATCAGAGGTGTATCACCAATCGAGATGTAGTTTTCAATGAAGCTGAGATGGCTTTTAAGAAAACTAATGATGCTGACGAAGAGCTGGAACAAGGAGAGATTTGTGAGAGCAAGAGTTTTCTCTGCAAGTCGTCTCTATATTTTGATGATAACAATGTGTATTTGTGAAAGAACTATTTTATGTTCTAACGTGTGTTGTGTGCAGATCATAATCATAGAAGATATCAGATCCAACAAGCACCAGCTATACGTGTGTAATTGTTTATATGCGAAGTTACTATGTGTGACATAAGTCGCAAGAAGCAAGTATGCTTCTGTATCTTATCATAATCAGTCAGATCCAAGGATGTCGATATTACTATTGCAATGCTCTTGTGGATGCTCTCTGAAAGTGGTTGTGATTCTGAAGATAGCGAAGCTTCTGAAGAAGATAATCTTGTGGAGAACCGAAGTGCTGAAGATTCTCATGACTTGAAGTTCTGAAGGCTGAAGGCTCTGAAGACCAAGTGCAGAAAGACTCTGAAGACTGAAGTGTTCTGAAAATTATGGTTCTAAAGGTCAAGTACTGAAGACTCTGAAGACAGCGTTCTAAGTGAACAAGGTTCTGAAGATTCTGAAGACTTGAAGCAGTGAAGATAACGGGTTTCAAGACAAGTGTTGAAGCTCTGAAGACAGATTCCTAATGGACAAATTCTGAAGACTGAAGACTTGAAGTTTCTGAAGACCTAGTTATAAAGTCTCTACTCATGCTTCAATTAATTATGATCAGAAGCCTCTGAAGATTGAAGACAAATGTTACCGTTAGCAATGACTGTACACTGAACTAAAAGACCTATCCCATCACTTCTTCTACAGTAAAAAAAAAGATATGGCAGTACAACTTTCATCATTGCACAACGAATCTTTTCAAACAGCCAACGGCTCTATTTTACATGGCTATAAAAGAAAATAAGAAGCGCTTCTGAAGGTGTCGATATGATGATAGTCGCAACGATCAGTTATCGTTGTTATACTAAACACTTAAAGCTATCACCATTAACACACGACCATTGTTGTTGAAGCTCAAAGATCATCATTCAACACAACAACAATCAATTGGAACAGAAGTTGTTGATGGACAAGACAACATTCCAAATTAGTCAAGTCATCAACTAACTACATCATCTATGAAGATCAAAGATTAGTAGCAAGGGAGTTGTTGCTCGAAGCATGCTCATCAAAGAAGATGAAGAATTCTCAAGATGTTATTCAACTGTCAAAACATGTACATCTTGTTAGAATCATGTAGTTTGCAAGGAGCTATTGCTCAGATCTTGCTAGAACACTAAGTGTTCAGTTGTACTTAAACTTAGGAGTTATCTGCTTGTTAAGAAGCATTAATGTAATCTCCAGAACAACTAATTCTATGTGAATTAGGATTCCTCAAGTGGTCAGTGTGATCGGAGACTTGAGAAGACAATGGTTTGGTGTCATTGTGGAAATCCTAAAATATGGTCAATGATAGTCATATCTCAAAGAGGATCAAGTGTGGATCAGACTCTTGTGAGATCACTGATGGAACTCATTGAAAATCCTGGAAGAATGGTTAGTAAACATTATATTCGTTAAGTCGAATCCCTGAACGTTTAGCTGTGAAATCCTGATAGTAGATCTTGCGAGATTGGAACCTATTAGGTGAATGTTCATTATATTTATTAAGTTGAATCCCTGAACGGTTCATTGTGGGTTAGTCACAACTGCGGTTGTGCAGGTTGTTAGTCACCGGTTGTTGCCCGTGCATCTGTAATCTATGTTTGATTATAGTGGATTAAGTCATTGTGTTCAAGGCAAAATCACCTGAGAAGGGTGGACTGGATTAGCTTAAGAGTTGCTCAGGTGAACCAGGATATATCGTGTGTTCCTTACTCTTGTTATGCTTTTAGTTATTGTTTATGTTTTGGTATTAAGTATCAGAACCTTACATAAGTAGGTCAGAACCTTGCAACTTAACTCTGATAAGCTTCCGCGCTGCAAGTTCTCAATCAAGCATATCTTATTTAGAGTATTGTTGTTACTTATGCTTTATGCATTACAAGATCTGAATGATGTATCTCGAGTCAGAGTCTCTCAATGAACTCTGATATTCTCTTAGCGCTTCAACGATAAGAGACGAAAAGTTTGTAAGAGTGAATACACAATTCAAACCCCCTCTTTCTTGTGTCTTTCTAGCACCTTCAAGATTCCTGTTGAGGTGGAGTATGTTGATGATGAATTACGTATCCCAGATGAAGTCGAAGAAGAAGCAGAAGATGATGTCGAAGATGAGGAGACTGATAATGACTACCTGCTAGCAAGAGACAGGTCGAGGAGATTCATCAAGCCACCTCAGAGACTTAGGTATGTAGATCTTATAGATTATGCATTAATCTCTGCAAGTGAGGTTTTGACGAAGAACCTAGAAACAATAAGGAAGTTATGAGGAGTCGAAAGAAGACTGAATGGATGAAGGCCATGGATGATGAGATAAAATCTCTTCATGATAACAACACCTGGGAACTGATCAAGAAACCTGCTGGAGCTAGGTTAATCAGTTGTAAATGGATTTTCAAAGTTAAGGAAGGAATCAAAGGAGTGGCGCCGAAAAGATACAAGGCAAGATTGGTCGCTAGGGGGTTCCCTCAGAAAGAAGGTGTCGACTTCAATGATGTGTTTTCTCCTATTGTGAAGCACATGTCCATTCGAATGTTGCTTGCCACGGTGGCACAATTCGATCTTGAACTGGAACAGATGGATGTGAAGACTACGTTCTTGTATGGTGTCTAGATGAAACAATCCTGATAAGGCAACCTGAAGGGTGTGTCGAAAAGGGGAAGGAAGATTATGTGTGTAAGCTGAAGAGATATTTATATGGACTGAAACAATCTCCTCGACAGTGGAATTGGAGATTTGACAAGTTCATGGAACGCATAAGTTTCATCAGAAGTCAGTTCGACCACCGTGTTTATTTCAGATTTTGACCGGGTAATTCATTTGTTATTTTGTTGCTCTATGTGGATGACATTCTAATAGCAAGCAACAATGTCGAAGATGTAATGAGGGTGAAGGCTGAACTCAATAAGGAGTTGGAAATGAGGGATCTGGGAGATGCGTCTAGGATTATTAGGATTGACGTCCGAAGAGATAGAAAGCAGTTGAAATTATACTTATCTAAAGAGGCATACCTAGGGAAGATTCTCGAAAAGTATGGTATGTCGAATTCAAAGCCTGTTGTGACTCTGACAAACCCCAAATTCAAGCTGAGTATAGATCAGTGTCCCAGTACTGATGTCGAAAGAGCTTATATGAATAGCATTCCATATGCTAATATAGTTGGTTCTTTGAAGTATGTTATGGTATGTACTAGACCTGACATAGCATATGCAGTAACTCTTGTAAGCAGGTACATGGAAAATCCTTGAAAGGCTCACTGGAAAGCATTGAAGTAGAATCTAAGGTACATAAATGGGTCTCTGAACAGAGTCCTAATTTATGGTGGAGCCTTGGGTGAAGATAATAAAGCAACAATCCAAGGATATGTCGACTCTAATTATGCAGGTTGCATGGATTCCAGAAAATCTATTTCTGGATATGTGTTCACTATGTTTGGCATAGCAATCAGTTGGAAAATTACTCTTCAGAAGTTTGTTGCCTTATCAACCACTTAAGCGGAATATATCGCCCTAACTGAAGCTGTGAAGGAAGCATTGTGGCTTGAAGGTTTTGCAAAGGAGCTGAAACTTCAAGGTCGAGTTGTCACTGTTAAATGTGATAGTCAAAGTGCAATACACCTGTCGAAGAATTCAGCCTATCATGAGCGAACCAAGCACATTGACACGAGGCTGCATTTCGTTAGAGGGGTAATTGAGCGTGGAGAAGTCCAAATGCTGAAGGTTTCGAGAGATCATAATGTTGGTGATATGATCACCAAGACATTGCCCATTTGCAAGTTCTTTCATTGTATGCAGTTGATAAAGCTGCATGAAGAAAACTAGTTTGTTTCTTGATGGTAGAGTTAAATCCAAGGTGGAGATTTGTGAGATATTGGATCAAACTCTAGTTAGCATGCCGTCGAAATTTGATCACATGTTGTTGTCGAAGAACTACATGTTGTCGTCGAATTGTGTTCTATTATGTAGTTGTCAATTTGGGCCTTGTGTTAAGGATCCAATTGTTTAAGTTAGCTTGTACCCTAAGTTAGCTTGTAATGGGTAATTGTTAAAAAGCCCATTAGTTTAGTATGTTAGGTTTTATTATAAATAGCATACTAGTCTCTCATCTTAAGTGTGGTGTGACAAATCCTAATTAGGGTGAGAGGGTTATTTATTATTCTTGAGTACTTGTAATTTGTTCAATAGAGAAACTAAAGAGTAACAGTTATAACTAATCCTTGTTGTTTTTCCTTGTTAACCCTAACCCTTGTGTGTTTCTTGCATATAAAGAAACTGAGTATATTTTGTTTTAAGGCATCCTAATTCACAACATTACCTTATGTCGATTGTGTTCCTTTTAATATAATCTTTACATGGTCAATCAGTACTAGAGAATGCATTTTTTTTATCATTTTCATTCTTTTTTTTTTCATCATTTAATTTTTTTGAAGAACTTATTTTAACTTCTTTATTTTTTATATCTCGGTTTTTTTCTTTGTCTACTTTGACCATTTTTTTATTACCCCAACCCGAAAGTTTAACATTGCTAAATTCCAAGAGCAACCCCAAACTTATTTCTTAGTATTAGACTTGGAAACTAAACTTTCTACCTGACTCTAAAGAGGGTGGAAAATTTTAATCTTTCAAGTCAATTGGATACATATTAGACTATGTCATAGAATATAGGACTTTTGTGCAAAGGGTTTAAACAGTGGATATAAACATTTCATACAGGTTGGTTTAAAAAGGCCCAAAGATTCCACAAACAAATGCCCCAATGTGTAATTTATCAAACTAATAGACTAAATCATAAATAAAACATATTTTAGAACATAAAAATTGTACGAATACTCTCATAAGAAGGAAAAATAAACAATGGAGTTTTTGGCTCAAACCTTACTAGCTGAGGTATCTAGAGATTGAGTACAATTCAGTTGGTTAACCGTTTTCTTCATTAACTATTCATCCACATCTTGAACTTCTACAATGATTAACTCTTTTGTTCATTATTTTTTGGTGACTTGTTTCATGTTGCTTTTCATATTTCCATATGTAAGGTAGCAAATCATTAACTGAAAGAAACAACTGTCACAAACTCATTCATTGAGTAAAGCAAATATGTAGTATAAAAAAGGGGAAGATCATTCATTAAACTAGCTAATACTCTTGATTAAATTAAAGTACAAAAAGGGAAATAACTAAAATAAGAATTGAGAAAATTTTCAAACTTTTAAATCATACATTGTTGTTGAAGTAGTTGCACATATCCTCCAAGGTATCCTCATATGACTGATTTTTTCTAGCCCAAGTTTTTCTCATATGATCTTTTATGTGGGCTAATGCTTAATCCTGCTCTCTAAAGTATGCATCCATGTCTTCCATAATTGCAAAAGACCCTCTTAAACTATGAACCGGCATACGATTTCACTGCTCATTAAAATATTCTTGAAAATTTGGTCTAAATATGGGTGGTTCGGCATACAATTTGGGTGCTTCTTTTTGTTAAGGACATTCATGTTGTTATTGTATCTCTGAATGGTAAAAATGATCTTGACCTTCATTTGTGGATTTTTTTCTTGCACACCTCCATGATTTAGATTTGTTGGTATCCTTCTGATGGAACTACGATTTATTGGTTGCATTGGAGGGATCATTTTATCATCTAGATGACCTTCGACACCTGCTAACATGCACAATTAATTAATGATACAAAAATACCCACAAGCACGTTGTGATACGTCAACCAATTTTTTGATATTTTAATTCGTCAGACGCCTAACATTTATACGCTCGTTATTCAAGATAGCCATCAGACTCATAACTCTCTTTACAATGAACTCTGAAGCATTAGCAGCTGCCTCTAAAGTTTGCATGAAAAATGATGCCCATGCTTTTGGAATTTTGCGCATTTGTGTTGTGATCGACCTTATTGGAATGCCTGACACAACAACCCATTATGCTTCTGGTCGGCAATTTTCTTTTTTCATTGTTTCACACACTTGCTCACTTAACCTGTTGTTGTGGCCCCTTCTGTTTTGAATTCAACATAGACCTGAGGGACTCAAATCAAGTAATTGTTAATAGCATCAGGATGATAATCTATATGTTTACCTCACACATATGATGTGTACGTGCTTTGTTTGTGATTGACCACTTTCGCATAAAATTCCAAGTCAAATAACTGGTTAGTTACTTGAATCAGATTGTTGAGCCTTATCAAGCGCCTTTCTTCCACCATCTTTGTTAAAGCTTTGTATCCCTCCTGATAAAGGAGATTTAAATCTCTTTCGCGCATTATTTTGTAATTATTTACTTTAAGTTATCTCTCTGTGTGTGCTTGATCGGTAATTTGGGAAGATGGGTGCCTCTTAAGTTAATGGTGCAGCTGAGATTGACGTACCAAAGACACAACTTCTTTTTGGGTCCATTTCTATTACAGCACACACAAAAATGAGTGTAGATAAAGAATAAGAATAAATTTAGCTGTATGTAAAGAATTTGAGAGTGAAAATAATAGTGAAAGAGATTGTACTAGTGGTTGTACAAACCAAATGATTTGAAACTATTTTTATTGGCACTTTTTAGCATGCCATAGTGACCATGATGGCAGTCATCTCAATCGCAATGACTAACGTCTTCTTCCAATGATCAAATTCCCCAACATCTCTCTTGCAACGTCTCTATCACGACCACAATGGGTTCCGTCGTGATCACTATGAGCCTGTATCGTGATAGTGATGGGCCTATCGCGGTAGCGATAATTCCATAGGCTTTTACTCCTTTTTCTTCCAACTTTTCACATTCTCTTCATTTTTTCCCTTTCTTTTTTCTATGTTTCTCATATAACTTCTCCATGACAACATGGTACAAAATAAAAGACGATTAGAATGAAATAATATAAAATTAAAATGCGAATGAAATAAATTTTTATCTGATGGGGTAACATCCATTAAGCACTCCTTTAAAGTCATTACCTTGACTTGACTCTTCTAAGGTTCTGCGAGTATCAGAGACACCTTTGCAACAGGTATCTCCCCACATGAATATATTTCCAACCTCTGGCCTTTCATTGTAAATGTGTGGGCATCTTTAGAATCCTGTATTTCTATAACACCACTTGTAAATACTTTAGTAATAATAAAAGGACTAGACCATCTAGACTTTAACTTACCTGGAAACAACCTCAGTCGAGAGTAGTACCGTAGAACCTTCTATCTTGGTTGAAAGTCTCGTTTCACCAGGTTATTTTCATGATACCTCTTGGATCTCTCCTTATAAATAACATCATTTTTATATGCTCTAAGTCTTGTATTTTCGAGCTTCTCCAGTTTCAACAACTATTTTCTTCCCGTTGTATTTTCATCAAAGTTCAAGAATTTTATTGCCCAATAAGCTTGATGTTCCAGCTCGTCCGGTAAGTGAAAAGCTTTTCCATAGACTAATTGATATAAATACACTCTTAAGTGGGTCTTGAAAGTTGTTCTATACGCCTAGAGAGCGCTATCTAACTTTTTAGACCAATTTTTTCTTGATGTGGCAAATGTCTTTTCTAGAATTTGTTTCAACTGCCTATTGGATACTTCTACTTATCCATAAGTTTGAGAATGGTACGATGTGGACACTTTATGTTTCACATTATAATTTGCAAGCACACCTTCTAGATACTTGTTGCAAAAATGTGTCCCCCATAATTGATCAAGACTTTAGGGACTCCAAACCTGACAAAAACATTCTTTTTTGAAAAATTAGAAACAGTTTGGGCATCCTTAGCAACACATGCAATGGCTTCAGCCCATTTGGTTACATAATCTATACATAAAAGAATTTAAACATGAGATTTAGATGGTGGAAATGGACCTATGAAGTCAATTCCCCAACAATAGAAAGGTTCTACCTCTAACATACCATTAAGGGGAATTTTATCTCGTTTTGAGATGTTAGTTGTTTTTTACTTTCAACACATTCTTAAATATACAACTTACCGTCTTTAAATAGAGTTGGCCACCGAAAGCCACTTTGAAGTAATTTTGATGCATTTCTTTCCCCACTATGGTGGCCTCCATAAGCTAAGCTATGGTTGTGCCATATAATATTTCTCGCCTCTTCACTTGCAACACACATACGAATTAAACCATCAACACTAATTTTAAACAAATATTGTTCCTCCCACAAATAAGGATTATCCTCTTTGTAGAATTGTTTCTTTTGTTTCCAGGTGTAGTCCTCAGGGGCATTCTTTATAGCTTTGTAATTGGTCATATCATCAAACCAAATTCATTCGTTAATTTCCATTAAGTGCTCATCCGGAAATTCTTTAGTAATGTTCTTTTCCTTCTTAGTCACTTAATTATTTTCAGACATGAATAGGTGATTATCTACTATATTTCAACAAATTTTTTATCTTTTATTTCTAATTTGAACTCTTGTAAAAACAATATCCATCAAAGTAACCTCGAATTAGAATCGCCTTTGTTAAAGAGATACTTCAATGGTGTATGATCTGTAAAAATCATAACTTTTGAACTAATTAAATATGCCCGAATTTTTTTCAATGTGAATACCACGACTAGTAATTCTTTTTTGGTGCCTGTGTAATTCACCTAATTTTCGTTTAAGACTTTACTAGATTATGAAATTGCATGAAAAAATTTCTCGTGGCGTTGACCAAGAAATTTTCCCTCCGCATAATCGATCGTACCACACATCAGTTAAAAAGGAAGTTCCCAATTCGGAGTGATGATTACATGTGCGATAACCAATTTTCCTTTAATAATAGAAAAAGATTTCAAAGAGTCATCATCAAAATCAATATCATTTTCTTTCACTAGGATTTCGCAAAGAGGTTTTGTAATCTTCGAGAAGTCCTTTATGAACCGTCGATAGAAACTGACATGTCCTAGAAAACTTAATTGGAGGTGGTGACTTTATTTTAAAACTAGGTTAGTTTTAGTACATGTCTCCAAAATAGCATTAAGGTGATCAATACATTTTCCAAAATCGCTACCAAATACAAAAAATTCATCAATAAATACCTCAATGGAATTTTCAATCATATCAGAAAATATAGAAAGCATACACATTTAAAAAAATTAGGAGTCTTGCATAATCCGAATGGTATTTTGCGATAAGTGAACACTCCAAAAGGACATGTAAAAGCGGTATTCTCTTTATCGTCGAGATCTACATCAATTTGATTGTATCGAAATAGGCATCTACTTTAAGTAGCTAAAATCTTCTTTTCTCACCACTTCTTTCATGGTAGGATTTAGTCTTTTTTGTGGTTGAACTACTAGTTTGAATGATTCTTCAAGTTTTATCTTGTGCATGCAATAATCTGGACTTATACCTTTCTAATCAGTAACACTCCAACTGATTGCTTTCTTGTTCCCTCGTAAGACTCTCAGCAGTTTTTCTTCTTGCGGAATAGATAAGGAACTACTAATGATAGCGACTTGCAATGGTTGTTCACAAAGAAAGACATATTCTAAGTGTTTTAGAAGCTCTTTTGACTCAGGACATTTTTGGGACTTGAATTGTAATGTGTTGCTCACTACCACCTAATTCTTCGATTTTTCTCATGGTTTTCTCGACATGTGTTGCTTGAAGTTAAAGTAAACATTCTGCTACTTCCATATCATATTCATCTTTAAACTTTTCAACTGAATTTATATGACTCATTCCATTGGTTATTCCTTTTGGATTAGCTTCATTTTGAAAAACAATAAAATGGATACGTGTTCAAGTTTGCCAAGATACTTCAAGATGTTTTTCTGGTGCAAAAGGGACACATGCTGGACGCGGTGTCACAACATGTGGGTACGACATTTGGGCCTTGTTCAACATGCCAGATTGCTACATTTTGGAACAAGTTTTTTGTTGAAGATTCAATTAGATTTTATTGGTTTTGTTTATAAATATGATTATATGATTTGTTGGACAGCTGTGAAGATCAAATCATATTTAAGTGTGATTTAAATTTGAGTTTGAATTAAACCAAATCATATCTTTCTGTTGGAGATATTTATGGAACCAATCTTATCCAACATATTGTTCAATGATTCTGGACGAAATTAAATCAAAAATCCAAGGAGAAAAAGCCATAATACTTTTTATATATAAGGAGCTGAAACCTACATTGGAGAGCAAGCAACACATTGAAGATATTAGAGTGATATGGTTTATTTTTTGAGTCTTTGTTATTGTTGTATGTACACCGCATTATGTTTCAGTAACTTGACATAGGTGTAGGTTTGTCTAGTTGAGTTGTAATATTCAACATTGATTATTGAATTGTAATCTCCAATCACTTACTGTGTGATTGAGAAGAAAGTGAGAGGGGTTCTCATATTTAGGGGGAGACCTAAATAGAAAGTCATTGGGTAGTGTTAGGGAGAGGCATTAAACAACATAGGGCTTGTTGTTTCTTGTAAAACTAATTGTACTAAACTACTAATAATGGATTTCCTTTCTTGGATTGGAAGCCAACCCTCCAGACGTAGGTGTTGTTGCATCAAACTGGGTTATCAATTGTTGTGTTCTTTATTGCTTTTCTGCTCCATCATCTTGTATAATTGAATTATTATTAATTGTTGTAATTCTGGTTTAAATTGTTGAACCAGCTGTTTAAGATATCGCGTTCGACATTTGTCCCCTGAGGAACAGGATTTCAATTGGCATTAGAGCAGGTACTCTAGCCTGTTGGGTGAGCTCTAGGGAAGAAAAATTATGCTCATATGGACACAATGAAAGATGGAGGATCAGTTAACAAACCACTTGTTTGGATGGCACTAACTATGATTATTGGAAGCCCATTATGATTGCCTTTCTTAAATTCATGGGAAATAAAGCATGGAAATCTATGATAAAAGGGTGGAAACATCCAATGGTTTCTTCTGAAGATGGAACTACCAGCTTGAAACCAGAAGTTGGATGGAATGATGCTGAAGATAATGAAGCTCTTGGAAACTCCAAGGCTTTGAATGATGCCTTCAATGGTATGGACAAGAACATGTTCAGGTTTATCAATCCATGTTCAGAGGCTAAAGAAACATGGGAGATTCTCAAAATTTCCCATGAAGATACACCCAAAGTTCCTATATCAAGGATGAAACTCCTTACCTTAAAGTTTCAGAATCTGAGAATGAATAAAGATGAGTCTATCTATGAATTTAACATCAGGTTGCGTGATATTGCCAATACTTTTTTTTCCTTAAGTGAAAAGATGTCTGAAGAAAAACTTGCTAGGAAAATTTACACATCATTGCCTAAGAGGTTTAATATGAAAGTAAATGTTATTGAAGATGCTTATGACCTGAGCAACATTAAGGTTGATAAACTCATTGGTTCCTTATAAACCTTTTAGATGTCCATAAATGATAGGACTAGAAAGAACAACAAAGGTATAACTTTTGTCTCTAACACTGAGGGAAATGGAAGTCAAGGTGATGAAGAGGAAAGCATGTTAGATATTATGGCTTTTCTGGGGGAAAATTTCAACCAATCTTTGAAGAACCTAGGCAAAAAGTGGAGGTCAAATATCCAAAATAAGAGGGCTGGCATAAGTCCCCAAGACAAAGGCAAGAGTGTAGACAAATCCAACGGTGCTAAGGGTACTCAGTGCCTTAAGTGTGAAGGCCTTAGACACATTAAAGCTGAATGCCCTACCTTTCTAAAGAAACAGAAAAATGGACTATCCATCACCTGGCCTGATTATGATAATTAAAGTGAGGGAGAAAATTTAAATAATTTGATGGCTTACTCTGGAAAATATGAGGCAGAAAGTGAGCCCGGCAATGAAGACATGGCAAATGTAGAGTTAGATGCTACTTACAGACTTTTGGTCACAAAGTTGTAGGAAGCTTACATGGAAGTTGGAAAACAGAAGAAAACTTTCAATGGTCACCTCCACGAGAAGTTGAAACATGCTACTACCATCACTGATCTAAAAAAGAAGTTGTTCAAATAAACTCAAAGCTGGAGAACATGACAAAATCTATACGTATGTTGAACAATGGGTGCAATATGTTGGATGAAATATTGGAAGTTGGGAAAATGTCCAGAAATTTGAAGGGAATAGGGTTTGACCCTAGGTCCATGAGTAAGAAGAACATAATCCATCCTAAGAAGATTTCCCCTAAAGAACAAACTGAGTTCCAGATGTTGGGCCACATGCCGCAACATCTTGCATGACATGTGTATTCTTATAATGGAAAGAACAAGAACTCAAATAGAAAATGTCATCATTGTGTAAGATATGGCCACATAAGGCCATAATGTTTTAGATTGTATGGTTATCCTTAACACTACAGTCAACCAAGACCCAAAAGAAAGGGTACGCATGCTCAAGCAAAGAAAGTGTGGAAACACAAAGTTGAAGTCAAAGCCTTCTTAGCTCAAACATCTGTTGGAGTGTCTCCAAAGAATGTCTAGTTTCTTGATAATGGGTGCTCCAATCATATAACAGGTGAAGAGTATTTCCTTGAAGAAGTCAAACCATTCCCACAAGGTTATGTAACATTTAGAGATGGAAGAAAAGAAAAGATTAATGGTATTGGTAAGGTGTTCATGCCAGGACTTCGTTTCCTCAATAATTTTTTACTAGCAGAAGACTTGACTGCAAATTTGATCAATATAAGTCAATTGTTTGATCAAGGATTTAAATCTAGCTTTAACAAGGTTGAATGTGTTGTCACCAACAAAGAGCATGAGGAATTGATTAAGGGCTCAAGATCCAAAGACAAGTGCTACTTGTGGATAGCTAAGTCAACTTCCCGTGTGACATTCAAGAATTAGAAAAAGACATATGTGAAGAAAGATAGTAACAACATTCCTAAAGAAAGAATGTCTGACATGATGCTAAAACATCATGCTCAACAATTGGTCTCTGAAAGAGAAATAAATCTTGATGAAACAGTTAATCACTTACTTGGGTGTCAAGTTAGTCAAATGCAAGCTAGTATGAACGATCCTCATAATAAATTTGAAAGTAAGAAGTTGAAAGACACTTCTGTCATTTGCGTGAGTGAGAAGTTATTGCTAAGGAAGCATGCAAAAAGAAAATTTCTGTCACCAGTAATCATTACCTCACGGGAGAAAATGCATCATTTCCTCAAAATTCAAAAAATATCTTTTTCGACTCTTCCAAAGAAGGATTTCTTCTTCAATTGTTCTTCAACCTCCAACCATCTCTTCTTATTACAAAATCATCAACGAATCTCCAAAATGAGTCAACAATCTGAAACTAACAACATCTCTTAGCCCAATTTTGTTTCTGACACCCATTGGGTCAAGATGTTAGGATAAAAATGAGTGTCATCAAAACCTAGGGTTCCAGAATCAAGCAGCAGGGAAGACAAAAATTAAGCCATTCAGGATGTTGTACTGCTTAGGATGGTCATTCCTGTTGATTTCCCAAAGAAGAGGGTAAAAAATACTAGGATTCGGAAGGGAATAAATTCTAAAAAGGTAAGTTCATCTATATATGAGCAATCTAAGCATGATATGGGCTCTGTCATGAGAGATATTGAAGCATGTACTACTAATAATGATATTGAGTCTGACCAACATGTTGAACACAATGTTGGACCTTCTGGTACAACATCTGGTAAACCGTATGTGCCACTCACTGAACCCTCTCCTATCAATGTGAATTTACATGTTCTTGATAATAGTTTAAATGACATCCTGGATGTAAAGGATGTTACATCTAATTCTTCAAGTGATGAAGAGCCTCAAATAAAAAGGATAGAGGTTCAAAGAAAGAAGAGTGTGGTAGTTGATCAAGATAATGAGAAGACAACAAATAAATAAGTGATTAGCATTGAGGATGATGAAATTCCACTTGTCATCATAATAAAAGGGATTGTAAAAACAAGGATATTGAAGAATATGATAAGAAAGAAGGTAAATAAAAGGCTACTGAAAAGATAACTTTGAAGAGAAAACGTGTAGTGTCTAGTGATTCAGATTTAGATGCTGAAAGAGATGTTCAAGAAATCTTTCCCTCTACCAGATGGAAAGTTAGAGGAAAAAAGATTCTTGTAAACATTGTTGCGGCTCCTATAGATAATGTGTCATTCCATTTTGAATCAAGCGATCAAAAATTGAAGTTTGTTATACAAAGGAAGATTTCTTGTGAAAGAGAAATAAGTGAAGAAGCCTTAGGCTGCAAAGATCTTGTAAACCTGATAAAGGTTGCAGGATTAATGAATATTATCATACATATCAGTTTTTTATTTGAAAAGCTAGTTAAGGAATATATAGCAAACATCTCACTTTAATGCAATATTGAAGCGGGTCAAGAGTATAGCAAGGTGTATGTTAGAGGAAAATGTGTAAGGTTCTCCCCATATATCATTAATGAAAACTTGAAGAGAAGTAACTCTGCATGATCTGAAAAAGTTTCCTTAGACAAGATAGCCAAGGAAATCACTACAGGGCTTGTTCAAAACTGGCTTAAGCAATGGTTACTTCCAAGTAGGAAGTGGAGTGTAAAGTAATCTATGTTGTATATAATTAGTGTAGTTAACTTGAAACCTACAAATCATAGGTCCATTGTCTCCGCTGCCTTGGCCAAACCGGTCTATCCTGTAGGTCCCAAGGCAAAGCTAAACTTTGGAGAGTATGTTTTCAATCAGACCTTGAAACATGCTGACCCATCTGCTGTGAAGTTACCCATAGCATTCCCTTTCTTGTTGACTCGCATTATTTTAAGTCAATTTCCTGAGTTAATTTATTCTAATGAAGCTCTAATTAAAAGTGTTGGACCACTGACCTTTGATAAGAAACTATTTATAGGGAGGGGCACATGTCCCAGACATTGAGTTATCAAGGCATCCAAGACACGCTGCTGGGGAGAATTCTTCTCTATTGTCCAAATACACCATAAAAGAAATGATGTTGGAGCTAGAGGAGATATCTAAGGACCTTCAAGTTTCAATGGCACCCAGTACACTTAGGAAGAAGAAGGTGGATGATCTACTCAACAAGTTGTCAAAGGAAGAGGAATATGATGAAGAAGAAGCTGAAAAGGATGAGACATCTGGGAGTGAGAAGTCGGAATCTTTTGATAATACAGAATATGAGGAAAGTTCTGAAGAATAAATCCTTAGAAGGGAAAATGTCTAACAGGATGTCCTAGACATCTGGCAGGACAAGGGCATGACTACTAGAGCTGGTTATTGAAGGTTTTTTACCCTTTAATTTTGTTTGTTTGGTAATATAATAAGTAATAACCCTGTACTTGATCTTTAGCATTTGGTTATAATGCTTGTGCATCTCTTGATGTTTTTTTGGTTGTCCTGCTCATATTTTTTGCTGTGTATGTGCTAACATACTAACCTATGCATGACTGACCTCAGGGTTCCACTAACACTTTGCCCAGTTATGGCAAAAAATGGAAGTAGTATGTGGTCGGGTGTTGTTGTTTTTAAAGTAATAGGTACTTATTTAGTACTTACCATCTAGGTAAGTACTAATGATGTGCTCGCCTGTTGAAGCATTGGGCATAACATCTAACCCTGTTGGAGTGAGCTTTTGTGTTAGTATTATTTTGCATATCCTAATATTTACTACTAACTGTTTGTGTTATGCATGACTAAGTATGTGAATGATTGCATGCTGATAATACTACCCCATTCCCATTTTCTAAGATGAAGAAACATTACCCTCTGAGTCACTCTCAACGATAATAGGGTTACCATTCATCATAATAAAATGCGATAAATACTTGAGTAAAAGATGAGGTGAAGAGAATGTACCTTGAAGTATGGGGAAAACGCTAAAACAAGGAAGAGAGATGAAAAGTTGAAACTTTTATGCTTAGTGAAATTTTTTTCCTTAAGGGACATATGTCGAACTCAGTGCTTTGATAACCGGTTCGACAAGATACACCAGAACCACTCCAATAACAAGTATTAGATGATGGATCAGAAAAGCAATAACGAATACAATTAATTGTTTACCCAGTTCGGTGAAACCACACCTATGTCTAAGGGGCTGAGTCCACAACCAAAGAAAGGAAATTCACTATTAGTAGCTTATTACAATTAGACTTACAAGCAAAAAGAAACTCTATGTTGTTCAATGTCTCTTCCTAACACTGCCCAATGACTTTCTATTTAGAGTCTCTCCCTAAACATGAGAACATACTCACTTTCTTCTCTATCACACAACCTGTGATATGAGATAACAATCAATAAACCCTAGTGATCAACTTCAATCTAATAAGATGAATGATGTTGAATATTACAACTCAACTAGACAAACCTTCTATTCCAAGTTACTGAAACATGGAGGTGTACATAACAATGTTGAATTTACAACTCAACTAGACAAACCTTTTATGTCAAGTTACTGAAACATAGAGGTGTACATAAAAATAACAAAGACTCTTGTAAACTCTATCACTCTAAAATCTTCAATGTGAATGCTTGTTTTACAATGTAGGTTTGAGCTCCTTATATAGCAAAATAAATCTAGACTTTTTCCTTGTCGATCTCTAATTATTTCATCCAGAATCTTTGCATAATTTATTGGATATTTTATTTGTTCCTTGAATATCTCCAACAAAAATATATGATTTGGTTTGTTAAAAATTCAAATTATATCTCTTTTAAATATGATTTGATCTTCACGGCTCTCCAACAAATTATATAATCATATTGATAAACCAATTGCAATAAAACATAATTGAATCTTCGCAAAAAAATCTGTAAAACCACAACAATCTGGTACCTGTTGCACAAGGCCCAGGTGTCGTACCAATGTGCTGGAGCATCGCGCCTAACATGTGTCCCTTTTGCAATTCCATATAGCTTTAGCAAGCTACACTACTACAAAACGCGCAAACAACAACGCCAAGTGTTCAACGGATTCATATACACCATTGTAATAAGTTAAAATTTTCGCGCCTAGTGAGTAGCTGGATTTATAAACAGTAATTTAATGATGGTTGTCTTAAAACACCGTAGTAATAAATGATGTGTAGCATGCTTCGATTCCCAGCAACTACATTTTTTCCATTTTTTAGAGTACATTAAGCGTGTGTCACTTAAGTCAATTATTTAAAAAAATAAATTGTAAATGATTTTACAACGGTGAAGTCAACCAACCGTTGTTAAAGGACTTATTTAACCAAGTTATTTAACCACGGTTTTACAATACAACCATTGTAAAATATGTAAATTGCATCACGATTTTTCTTTCTAACCGTGATGAAAAGTGATATTTTTTAGTATATAAGCGAAAATATCTATCATTCAGTACATAACAGTCGTTTCTCTCAAAAGAAAACCCTAACATATTGTAATACCCCATATTATCTAAATGCTCAATTAGATATCAGATAAGATCAGATGAGTGTCTATGTGCTCTATCTTGATCAACTAGAATAATGGAATCCTTAAGCATTGTTAATTGGGATCAATAGAGCAACTAATGAGCTCTGAAGAGATCAATTATTTAGTGAAAGAGACAGATTGATATTTATTAGTTCAAGAGAGTATTTTAAGGTAACTCTAATAATTGATCAATTGGTGTGAGACGATAAAATATCAATTGGAGATATTTTACTCTATTGGATTATATGATATAATATTAGTATTATATATATATATATATATATATATATATATATATATATATATGAAAAGAGTAGAAAGGAAGAGAAAAAGAAGAGAGAAGAGAAAGGAAGAGAAGAAGAAGAGAGAAAGAAAGGGAAAGAGGAGAAAGCTTGGAAAGAAGCTTGGATCATTGTTCATCATCTTCTTCAACCTCCTCTTCGATTATCAGGTGGGTTCTAGATAGACACCTTAAGTTCTAGAAATTCTTGATATTGAACTTAGGTTAGAGTTTGAGAGAAAATGAATAATTGTGTGGAATCAATGTTTCTAACGGATAAAACGTGAAATAAACTGCGTAATATAGTCGGGTTATGTGTGGAAATAATCGGTAATACTTGTTGTTATGTTCCAACATGTTTTGATGAAGTTTGGTTGGGTTTTATACCATAAAAACAGAGTTTTTCAGCTTTTGTGATAGTGGTAATCGATTACCCTATATTGGTAATCGATTACCCATGAGAAAATGATGTTTTTGGGCTTTTTTTGAGCGAGTAACCGATTACTCAAAGTGAGTAATCGATTACCACTATTATTGGCAGAAAAATGAAAATTAAAATGGGCGTAACTTGAGTTTCGTAACTCCGTTTGACGCCCGGTCGGAAGCGTTGGAAAGCTAAATTAATGATCTATGTGATGGTGAGGTAGAAACATGGTTATATGCCATGGATTGATGAGATAATTATAGAAGTGAAATGTTTAAAATGTTTAAAAATGGAATTTGTGAAATATGTTTAAAAATCCATATCTTTTGGATCGTAAATCCGATCAAGGCATGGTTATAGCCGATGCAGAGCTGTGAAAATATCCTACGGGATAAAAGTGAGAAATATTGTTTTGATACCCGATTAAATAAATCGGAGGGAACCTAAGGATGATATAATTTGTGATTGAATCATTATATGTGGTGCTATTATACAATTGTAATATGCTTTGTATAACTTATGATTGAATTATTATATGTAATTCTAAAATGTGCAATTGTAATATGCTTTGCCTAAAATTGATGTTAAGCTTGATTGAGAGAATATGCATGTTAAAATATGGAATAGAAAGAGTGAGGAAACTTTACCCCATAACAACATGATAGTGGAACCTAGTAATAAGCTAGGAGATTGATGAATAATTTAATGACGACGCTCGTGTAGAAGAGGCCGAGGCGTGCGTCCAGTACCGAATGGTATAGAAGAATAAGACACTAGTATGGAACACGTGTAATTATTATGTTTAACTGATAAAGGCAAAAGAGGCCTAAAGGCTAATGTGGCCTAGAAATGTTGAATACAATTACGGTTGTATGTGAAATCACGAAATCGTAACCATTATCCTATTATGTGCCATTTCATGAGTAACGAGCTCCTCTGGAATGAATGCACGATTACTTGGTAGGTTTGATTCCCAATGTTATAGTACGAATGGAACCTATATGGTAAAGAGACTTGTGACGGTGTACGGGCCGTGTGAAGTGACGAATTAAGGTGATAATATGTCCCTTAGCTCCGAATCCATCTCGTATGGCAAGTAATCCACGAGGGATCATGACTCGTTCCTACTTCTAGACGTAGAAGAGGTCGGGAGAAAAGGGATGCCTTGACAAGGTTATCGATAAGTGAATATTTTTGAGTTAACGGACTCAATAACGTGTTTCCATATAGTGTGAGATTGTGAACTCAAGGTCATTTCCCTTCCCCTTGACTTGAGTTAGGATTGGCTAGAACCCTGTAAAGCCGAGAGAATCCATAAGATAGGGAACTCAGTGAGATTTAATATCTCACCCCATTATTGTTGATTATTTCCAAGAAGCAATTGTAGGTATGATTTACGAGTGGAGCTATGCTTGGATGTTTCAAGAGAATCTTAGTTGAACTTATTCCACTGTGTATTATTATTTTCTTGTACAATGAGGAATATTGTACCTTATTCTTAGATTTTTATTGTTTTAGATAATTTCCATATTTTGCACCATAGATTGTTTTATGTATTAGAAATGGTCAAGTATGTGAATTATGCCATTAGGCACTTATGATTGTGTCAGTACCAAATAAAACACTTGTGTGGTATTATTTTAGATAAATATTATACAGGGTGTTACACATATTTCACTTTTCTCTATCATAACATAACCCTAACATCCTTCAACCTTCATATACGTCTTCAGATTCGTCTTCGCCAATCGCTAACTTGAGGTTCGTTCATTAAACTTATGCTTCGATTTCGTTTACGCTTCTTGTTAAAAATGGGTTCTAATTTTTTCATTTGGTGAATGTTCTCATTTTTTAAGATTCGTCTTCACCATCTTAACAAAGCGCATACTTTGGCTATGATACACATGGTTTGTGTAGCTATGAAGAAAAATACAAGAAGTATGAAGCTATTATGTAAACTTTATTCACCTTGTACTTTTCTTTATAGCTTCATAAACTAGATGAAAGTCATAATTTCTATCAAATCCTTTTGAATTATTTTTCGTCTTCTTTTCCCCCCAGTCACTGTTCGTCTTCTTCTCACCCAGTTTCTTCAAGTTTCCATCAAATTCTTCCATTAAAATGTCTCAGCACTCCGGTTGTAGCCATGGAAGCAGGTCCTCAAGTTGTTCAAGGTACGTATGCAAGTGTGGTCTCGACGCTCCATTGATGATGGCATGGACCGATTCGAACCCAGGCCGCCGTTTCTATGATTATGGGATGTATAAGATTGAAGGATACAAAAAAAGCTGTCACTTTGCTTGGTTGGATGAGGAGATGGATCCTAGGGCAAAACAAATAATTTCTTCACTGGTAAAGAACTTGAATGAGGAGAAGGAGATGGTTAACACCTACAAAGCCAAGGAGGACGAATTGAAGTTGAAGGTGAAGATCATGAAGAAACAGTTGAAGATTACCTGGATTTTTTATTTGTAGTGTTCATTGCATTTGTTGTAACAACAATAACGAAATAGGTTATAGTTGATTAGGTTTGTATATTGACTGATGGTGTATTAAATACGATACAATTATGCGATATTATGAATATGATACAATTAACATTATTATGATAACTTTATCACAAATGTGAGTTGTATTTTCTGCTGTGATATGGTGAACAATAATACAGGTTAAAAAATGGGATTAATTATAAAAGCACGATAATATTTGTTAATTCTGCAGCAAATGTAACAACGGTTATATATCATAACCGTTATAATATCTCGCGCGCTATTTTTATCACAACGGTCTTTTGGAAAACTCGTTGTGATAGGGTGCGCGTTTTCCAATTTATTACAACAGTTACTGGGTCGTGATTGTAAGTATCATATATACAACCACAGTTTACATAACAACGATTGCGCCCGCGTGATTATATATCTTTCCCAACCATTGTTAAATGAGTTTTCTGTAGTAGTGCTAGACCAATCTTGAACACTTGGAAACTTCTCCAAGGTGTTTTTTTTTTGCTAAACACAACCAATCCAAAGGGTGAATCTAACAGGAACAACAATCCCCCCCTTTGGCAAATTGTGGCAAAATAACTCTTTAAGATAAATAACACTTCTTCCATGAGAACAAGTGACAGCCAGCAGATGTACTGAATCTTTAGAGCATTTAAGCTGCAACAACTTCCATGTACCTGAGTTAAGCACCAGCAACAACAGTAGAAGTCAGAAACATCAACATTCAGATGCTTACATATAATCCATTTTGTTGCTCCAAACCAAACAGACAATCATGCAACCATTCATAGACTTAGTCATGCATGAATCTAGTATCACATCGTTAGTAGCATACAATCCTACTAACTAACATATAGCAGTATGCAATCATTCAAAAACTTAGTCATGCACACACAATCAGTTATTAGTTGATATCAGAATATACAATGAATACTACTAAAACATATAGATCTGTTTTCATAGATACAAGGAACATGACCAAATGTCCTACCTGATGCTCCAACATGGAGCACAACATTAGCACTTACCAGAAGATCAGTTATTGATTTGTTTATATTTATTAAATTCCATATTTTAAGGCTAATAACATTTATTATTATTGTTATTATTATTATTATTTATTATATGTGTTAGTAAAATTTTTCCATTTTTAAAACTAATAATTATTATATATATATATATATATATATATATATATATATATATATATATATATATATATATATATATATATATATATATATATATATATATATATATAATATAATATAATATAATATAATAAAAAGAAATAATAAAAAGAAAGTGGGGAGAGAGGTTAAATATTATATAATTAATTATAATATATAATTAAATAAAAATAAAGTAGAGGGGAGATTTTATATATTAAATCTAATATAATATAATTAATTAAAAATAATAATAAAAAGAAAGTGGGAGAGAGGTTAAATATTACATAATTAATTATAATATATAATTAAATAAAAATAAAGTGGAGAGTGGTGGAAGATTTTGGAAGGGAAATTGATGGAAGAACTTTTAAAATTATAATTTAGTATAGATAAGAGAGAAAGAGAGAAGAATGAGTTAGACTAAGTCAAGTCAAAATGAGAATAAAGTCAATATTATGACCAACTCAAATTGTGTTTTAATCATAAATAAAAATAATTTCTATGTTAAATATTTTCTCATACTTCTCACTTGAATGTATGAGATAAAAATATTTTTAACTTTTTTTAAATATAATCAAAATTTACAATATTTTCTTTTATTTCTAGTATGATTGATTCACATAATCCAACATAATATTTCTTTAAAATGTTTTTTAAAAAATGGGGAAATTTTGCCATCATTTGAATTCCCATTAATTTTTCACACAATAAGAGAACTTATGAAAATTAAAGATCATCTTTGTCATGTTTTATTACATTAATCTCAAGATATGCTTAATGTTATGCATATAATGTGTCTAACTAAATTTCTGAGAATTAAAGACACTTCAATCGGGGGCAAATTTTCCTCTAATTTTATTTGGTGTTTCTACTTTTTAAAGCAGCGATATATTTAAGAATCGTGTGTCAAGATTATATAAAATGGCCAACAATACAAAGACAGGTCGATCCCTTTTGTTCTCCTTGTCTGGTGGAACTGCGACCAACCAATATAAAAGGACTCTACCTATAAAACACAGCCCAAAATGTAACAACAATAACAAAATGTTAAATCTTTAGAAAAACAAACTTTTGACTAGAAAAATAATAGTCACCCATTACAAATGGAAGAAGCAAGCAATGGAAAATTCATCATTATGACATTAACATTCCACATTTTCACCAGTCTTCCAAGACCGTGACAAAAATGATGGTTGGACTTCCACTTAAACTTGTTGTTACTTGAATTTAAATTCCAAAAAAAATAAAATAATAATTAATAGGTTAGCCTTGTTGCTTGATAAATGCCAGTAAATACAATAGAAAAATAATACTAGTATAATATAAATCTTACTCAAAAATGTTTTAATGATATGATAAGAGTTTTTTTCAACTTAAATCAGAGATCATCGATTCGATTTAGTTATAGATACACAAAAATGTTAAATCTTTTGAAACAAAGTTTGCCGTCTAATATAATTCTTTTGGCTCATAAGATTAATCTTTCTAATTACACATAAAGGATATATATTTATATAGGATAGGAAAAAATATATATACTGTACAATAAATATTGAGTCAATTTGCATTTGGTACATGTGATAAAATTCAACAATTGTACCAAAATATACATGATATTTCTAAGACTGGTGAACGAATTGTTGGTGATTAATTGGTGGGTTTGTAGTAATTAATGACGAGGAGGTAGGTGTTTGAATGTTAGGCAGCACTTCAAAGCCAGTGCTGCTAAATTATGGTTGTCATATTAATTTACATTATTTATGGGTAATAAGTCAATTCAACATTCACTAAATAGGGTCATAGAGCATTGTCATTTCATCCATTGGATACTTGAGATTAGACTTAGGAACTGTTTATGAGCTTTCAAATAGTGACTTAAGTATATCTTTTTTATAAATTAGAAATAAATTAAAATAAAGAAGAAAAAACATCAAAACTCAGGACATAAACATAACATAACCTCAAAAGAAAAATAGCAACAAAAAAATGTTTTAAAAAAAGACATAATATTGGATTAATGCAAAACAAATTAAGGATCACGTCTAATTTAGGAATTGCCATGATGTCATCCTATTCTTTAACCGAGGATTTTATATGTTGTTTTTAATTTAGATGTAACTTAAATTAATTCATAAACCAAACACTTGGGCTCGAGTGGTAAACGTGCTCCACTTAAGGAACGAAGGTTCAGGGAATGGTTTAGGGAATACCGAGTTCGATTTCTGATGGGAACAATACTTGGCCAGTATCAGTACCTGAGAAGCAAAAAAAAATTAATTCATAGATATTATTTGCCTTCTTAAGCCAGTTTTGTTGGTAATTGTGCTGAGAAATCAGATGTAGATGTCGGAACGCAGGTTTTAATTTACGACATTATATTTATTCATTTTTGAACGGTGAAGTTTGATTAACTAAACTACTTAACAAAAAAAAAAGTCAGTATTAGAGTTTTACTTAATTCATCCTTATAAAACTGATTTATAAAGTAAGAAGTATCATTCTATTTAAACTTTTATTAAGCTCTATATTTAATCAATGTGGGGGCTTGAGATATTTCTAATACAGTCCCTCACGCTTAACACTCTTTTTGAGCTTAATTTATGAATATAAGTGGTGGGCGGCCCATAATCCAATCGATAGGCTATGATATCATATTAGAATTTGGCTTAACTCATCATTATAAAATTGGCTTGTAAGGTAGGGGTGTCACTCTATATAAACTTTTATTAAATTCTATATCTAACCAATATGAGACATGAGAACTTCCCAATAATATTTATATATAAGTGAATTGAACCGTGATTATCAACGTAACTTTAGACTTAAAAGTTATAAATCTTAACTAAATAGAATTAATTCTCGAAGGCATGGTAGATTTTAGGTTTAATGTATCTTTTAATCCCTTAACTTAATTTAAGGTCTTACTTTGGTATCCTATTTAATAACATTACATTTTAATCCCTAAAAATCTATTTTGTCAACCAAACTAAGTCCATTTAAGATTTTACTTTGTAATCCTATTTAATAAACGTTACATTTTTGTCCATAAAAAATTATTCTATCAGCCAACTTAGTCCATTCTTTTAACTTTAAATGTTTAAATGTTTTAGGTGAGACAATATTGTTTAGTGTCCACCATAAACTTTATTATTTTTTTTAATTTTAACAATTTGATCTTTTTAACAAATATCACACGGTTGAAAATGATATTCTATCGAATATAACAATGAACTACCAACACATATTATTTTTTATATAACTTAATCTTTTCCCCTCTTCTCCTTTATCATTTTCATCATCACATTTATCATCATTCATCTCAAACACAGAAAAATCAAAACTAAGCGCAAAAAAATTGTTATCGGTTTCCATCCAACACGTCATGTAAGACGATCAAACATAATAAGTTTCACATTCTTATCACTATGAAAAACCAATAACTGCCAATACAAGCAGCGTCTTTAATTGCAATAGGTGTATGTTTAATTGCAATAGGTGCATAACTAAGTGAAACAAGTCTACCAGCATATTCATAAACAACAATAGTAGAATTTTCACTCAACAAAAATATAATAATCTTAACCCTAGAACTTCAACCTCCACCCCAATCGAGTCCTACTTTGCGTAGCAACTTCAATCAATTTGTGCATTCGTCCCATCCACCCCAAACGAATTCGCATATATTGCTCCAATCGATTTATGGGTGGTAGAAAAACATCATTAAATGGTTCGAATCTACTCATATGTGGATGTGATCAAGCAATGAAGATGTGGATCGCAAACATTGTCGAAAACCCCAACAGAAAATTCTAGAGATGTTGAAATGTTGGGGTAAGAAATTTATAAATTTTTTCTTTGTTTTTCTGGGAAAATTCATTCTGTAATCTTTATTTTTCTGTGTAGAGTGGAAAGTTGTGACCTATTTATTTGGGGTGATGAATTTGGACTTAGTCAGGTTCATGGTGAGAATGGAAATAAAAAACTACAACAAATTACAATAATTGTGAAATGATAATGGCTTATTTGAGGGAATTTGGGAAGGACATATACAAGGAATATGATGTCCAACTCAGTTCGAAGAAGCTTGAAAAGACAAAGAAGAAGTTTCAAACGGAGAAGAACAAAAGTCATTGTTTAACCTTGCACTTATGGTGTCTTAGATTATGTTTGTCATTGTTTACAGATCCATGTAATATTTAGTTTATAAGTTATGATCTAATTAGGTATTTTGAAGCTATAGGTTTTGTTTCTCATTGTGTAGAAGTTTATGTGATATGGATCAATAGAAATGATAATGTGTCAATTCTTGTTTAATGATGTAAATTTTGGTATTTGTTATTTTCAATTTTGAGTTAAAGTGAAATATTTGGCATTGATAATAAGAAGCACAAATAGTACACATAAACCAGTTATGTCATTACAAAATGGCACATAAAGTGCGTATAAACTAGCAAAGTCATTACAAAATGGTACATAAAGTGCATATGTCATAAAGCCATTACAAAATGAAACTGCAAAGTGTGTTGCAAAATGAAACATAAAGTACATAAAATGTCACAAAAACCATTGTAAAATCTTTCACTTAATCTACTTAGAAGGATTATTTGACTTATTGCTCTTAGATTTCTTGGAATTGAGACATGTACCATGCTTAGAATTAGAAACCATTGCAGAATCTTCCTAAGTCAATGTACCTGCATCATTCTCTGTTAAAGTAATTGGTTGGTCAGAATTTGAACAAGGATCTATAATAGGTTTCTAAAACCATTTCAACTTCAATCTTTCTGAAACGATTTTTCTAATCTTCCCACGGGTTTTTAACATTCTTCACCACGGGTTGTTCAACTTTCTAACAGGTTGTTAACATTTCTTTTTAACATTCTTAAAAGGCCTATGCTCAGCTTTCTTCACCACAGGTTGTTCAACCATGTTTGGAATATCATACATCTTAATATCAGATGATATAAACATAACTTCATCAGATATATCACCAAAGAAACTCTGAGTTGCATCAGCATGAGTTGCATCAGTTTGAGTTGCACCAGGTTGAGTTGCATCAGTGTCTGAGCGACCTCATCATCAAATCCCTTATAAGTGATCCACCTCTAAACTTTTTCTTTAAATTTGCATACATGTGTCTGAGGCATAACCTATTCTCAATTATCTCAAACATTTCATCAAACATAGCATATAATCCCTGTCAAAAACAAACAATCATACATTTTACTGACCTGAGATGAAATGAACGAATAGTCAATTTCAATGAACTAAAAAAATACCTTCTGCTGATCTGTGATCAAAATATATCTTCTATCTTGTCCAGTATCTTCCATTAATAACTGAATAAACCACATCTAACTTTCCTCCGTTTCAGTTTCAACAATCCCAAAAGCCAAAGGAAAATACTAGTCATTGGGGTCCTTACCCACAGCTATTAGAAGTTTTCCACCATACTTTGTCTTTAAATGGCAGTCGTCAACTCCAACAAATGGTCTACAACCTTGTATGAAACCCTTCTTAAAACAATCAAAACAAATGTAAAAAAAAAAATCTAAACCTTGGTGGTATTGATGGACTTGGCCTGTCAACATTGATCTTCATGGCATTCCCAATATTAACCCTTCTTAACCCAACAGCATACCTCCATAAATTTACATACTGCTTATCAACATCTCACTCAATAATCTTCTTGGTAATCAACTTTGTCTTCCATGCTTTAGCAACAGTGATCCCCACAGAATAGTGATGTCTTATATCTCGCATAATGTCACAAATTCTAACTGTATTAGTTTGAGTTTGCATTTTCTTCACTACTGCCTTGGCCACCCACTTTAAGTTTGCATATCTATTGTTAAATACCCTAGCACATGTGTGGTATACACCAATGTCTTTAAAGCATAAGTGTGTTGATGGCCCACTTTAGAGCATAGAACTTAAAAACCACATTTACCCTTGCATTCTACCTTTACCCCATAACTCTTGTTTTTCACAAAGGTAATTTCCATACCATTTAATACTGACCACTCATGTATTGTATCTCTAAAATTAGATAGAGAATTAAATACATAACCCACTTAAACTAGTAGTCCTTATTAAGCTAATATTTTCTAAAATTTTCAAACTTAGGACCTTCACCTTTCTCATCATCAGATTCATCTAGATCTGAATTCTCCAATTCATCACTAACATATTCTTCATGCTCCATTTTCTTTTTGGAACTATAAATTAATCCTGCAAATATCTTACATTCATTCAAATCCATTTGTAATAGCAATTGTTCTATCATCATCATTATCATCAAAACCTTCAACACCCTCATCATTAAATGCTTCCATATTTGTCATTTCATTAATGAACCTAGGTTCTCTCACTCTCAATTTTATAACAGTCACAATATGTTCCAGATACAAGTAGCCAAATCAACTTGATTTGCATAAGCATATGCAGCAAAATCATATGCATCATCATCGTTTCTTATCTGGAAAAAAATTCATTTATTTCTACTATTTTAGTCTAAGCCTTATAACTTCATTCTTTATAACCCCATCCCTTCACCAATTTTTTAAGTTCATAAATAGTATATTTCTCAATGTGTTTCCCAAAAACTAAGGTTTGAACCCCACCTTTATAGAATAATTCATTGTCATTGTTCCTTATAAACTCACCTCCATTATGGAAAAAAAACATTAAAGACTTGCATGTTTTATGAAAGGTATTTTCATATTCAACGTTACAACATTACAACATTACAATCACTATAGCAAGAGAGTTCGATAAGGCTTACCTGAGACATTGGAAACGAAGATTTCAACCAATTTGATGAATGTAAAAGCTCCAACAAACCCTCCAATGGCATATTCCTTCAGTTTGTTTCGTCTTTGTGCTTCTATTTCGTGCTTCGTCCTTCAAAGCTTCGTCTTCGTGTTTCGCCCTTTATCTCCGTCTTCTCGAATGGCGTCTTCATCTTTCTTTAGCATTTGATTTGGGAATGAAAATTTAACCCTAATTTATAGGGGGTATACAACAACATATCAGCAATTACTGCTAACTAGACCAACCAACACCTTCTAAGTCATTAAAAATGAAAGATTATGTGTGCCAAGTGTCACTAGGGGGCAAAACATACGTAATCTTTACATTAAAAAGGGTGATAAAAAACTAATAGTGGGGGTAAACCGAAACTCGCTAACATTTCAGGGGGGTAAAGTGTTATCAGTTTCCATCTCAAACTCAGAAAAATCAAAACTAAATGTAGAAATATTGTTATCACTTTCCATCCAACATGTCATGTAAGACGACCAAGCATAATAAGTTTCACATTGTTTTCACTATGAAAAACCAATAACTGACAATAAGTACTAGCAGTATCTTTAATTACAAAAGGTGCATAACTAAGTGAAACAAGTCTACCAGCACATTCATAAACAACAATATTAGAATTTGCACTTAACAAAATATATAATAATCTTAAGATATTCCCCTTTTCACCCGTACTATTCCTACAAACTTTCTTAATCAATTCCAAAACAGTATAAAGTTGTTCACCCCAGTCAATAATCATATATATATTTGAAAAAATAATAATTGACAGCACGATCCTGAGAACAAGAAAACGATGATTTCAAAGAAATTGTCACCTTTGGAACTTATACAACCCTAAAGGTTTCACCGTTGGGAAGCTTAAAACCCAGAGAGATGAAAAACTCATATGAAGCAAAGAAATTGGAATAAAACCATTAAAATAAACATGAAGAAAAACACAAAAGTTATGAAAGTTTGAAGTTTTTATTCTCAAATTTACTCAAAGAATAATTTTTTAGAGAAATTGGAATATACTCATTAAGATAGACAAGAAGAGGCAGAGTTTTGAAACTGGAAGAGGTAAAGCTTTGAATATGTTGTTTGTTTTTTATGTTTAAGACCTTTTGATTGTTAACTTTTTCTTAGTTTAATTTTGATTATTTCTAGGTTTGAGATGAATGTTGATGAATGTGAGGATGAAGATGATGAAGGAGAAGAGGGAAGAAGATGAAGTTATATATAAAATATTATGTGTTGATTTCCAGCCAGGCATGGATCCAAGTATGATGAAATGGGGGCAAGTGACCCCACTTAGTATTTCTTTTTAGGCTTAATACCCTTTTTGGTCCTCTAACTATAGGGGTAGGTCCAAATAGGTCCTCTAGCTTTTAAAAGTTTCAAATTGGTCCCATACGTTTTTAAATAGGTCCACGTTTGTCTCGCCGTTAGAAAAGTTAAAATTTTAATTAAAATCTTGATGACATGGCATGGGTGTGCTGATGTGTACGTTTCAGAATGGGGATGTGGCACGGTGGTTATAGTTCAATTCATTTCCCATTCTTATTTTCATTAAGTCATTTCAGTTTCATGCCTCTAACCCTAGAACAGTCACACGAACACGAAGATGATTGAGGGTGAAGATGAAGACGAAGATTCACAGACATACGATTGAAGACGAAGTAATATCCTGGTAAATGGCTATGTTCCTTTCGAGAATTTACATTTTCTGTAGTCAAGGGTTTGTGTGTAGATAGAACATCAGTTTTCTGTAATCTAGGGTTTGTCGCCCCCTTTTTGAAATTAGGGTTTTTATTGTTCTTTTCGTAAAGTTTCTGCTTGTTTATGATATTAGGTTGAAATGGAAGAAATGATTACCCTCAACATTCATCATAGTGGGGAATTTATGGATTCTGATAAAACGAACTACGTGGGGGGTAAATGTAACAAATCACAGGTAGATGTTGATAGGTGGTCGCATTTTGAGTTGATAGGTGTTTTGAACGATATAGGGTATACTGAGGTAGACAACATCTACTATAAGGATCCTACATTTGGGATTAATGTGCTTAGTGATGATAAAGGTGCGTTAGAGATAGCTGACCTATGTAGGGTACACCTGAAGGTCGACATATACATTGAACACCCATTATCCCAACCTGAGTATGTTGATGAGGGTGACACATTAAATGAAGAACCTACAAACATGGAGGAGGACATATTAAATGAAGAACCTTTGGATGTTGTGAATGAAGAACAGTATGATATTGTTGCTGAACTTGTTGATCAAGTCCTTAAGGATGTAAACAATTCTGTTGAGAAAGAGGGTGTCAAGGATGGTGAGAATATGAATTCTGGTGAGGGTCTTGAGAAAGAGGTTGTTGAGAAAGAGGGTGTTGAGAATATGAATTCTGGTGAGGGTGTTGAGAAAGAGGGTGTTGAGAATATGAATTCTGGTGAGGGTCTTAGGAATATGAATGGCGATGGGATTCATGGTCAGGTGCATGATGGGAATGATACTTCATCTGATGACAGTGAGGATTCATCATATAATTATGATAGTGCCTTGGAGCTTGATTTTAGTGATTCTGATGCTAGTCTGGATTATGATGACGAACATGTTTCCAAAATGGTGGAGTATGATGAGAAACATGAAGGAACTAGTAAAATGAAGAAAAGGAAAGGGGAAGCAGATAGTGGAGAGGAGAATGGAGTTGTGTATAATAGTGAAGAGTTAGACAGTGGATGTGACACTGAGGATGATGAAGAACCAAGGAAGAGGAAACATCCAATTTTCAAGGATATGAAAGACATGTCTAACTATAAATGGGAGTTGGGAACCTATTTTAATACCAAAAGTGATTTTAAGGAAGCCATTCAAACATATGTTGTTCAGAATGGGAGAGGTCTAAAGTTTCTAAAAAATGACAACATAAGAGTGAAGGTGGTATGTAAATCTGGATGTCAATGGGAGGCCTATTATGGAAAGCTTCCTGATGAGGATACTTGGCAGCTTAGGAAATTAGTTGACACACATAATTGTGCTAGAGAGTATAATGTTAAGATGATGAGCACGAAATGGCTAAGCAAGAGGTTGCAAAATACATTGAAAAACAATCCTAAGCTTAAGCTAAAGGATATTAAGGAGAAGGCCCTCAAGAAATGGAATGTAGGTGTTAACAAGACAAAGGCTATTAGGGCCAAATTTGCAGCCAGGGATATGGTATATGGATCTTATTTAGGAGATTACACTAGGATTTATGACTAATGTCATGAAAGTTTGAGGACAAATCCCGGTTCAATTGTTAAGATAAATGTCACACCAGTTCAAGAGGGTATTGAGGATGCAAGACCTTATTTCAAGAGGTTGTATATTTGTTATGATGCTTGCAAGAAGAGTTTCAAAATGTGTAGGCCAATTATTGGCCTTGATGGATATTTTTTAAAGGGTCTATGTGGTGGCCAGATTTTATCTGCAGTAGGAACAGATCCTAATGATCAAATGTTGCCTATTGCCTTTGTTGTGGTGGAAGGGGAAAATATAGACTCCTGGACTTGGTTTTTAAAGCTCCTCATTGATGATCTGGGTGGAAGAGAAGAATGTAAGACCTACATTTTCATTTTTTATCAGCAAAAGGTACCACTAGATTTATTGCCTTTATTTAAGTTTGAATGTATTTCTTGATTTAGAATTTAATGTTGAATTTTTATGCATTTGCAGTGTCTTCTCCCAGCCATGGATGAATTGTTACCAAGTGTTGAACAGAGGTTTTGTGTGAGACACTTATACAACAATTTTAGGAAGAAATTTCCAGGAAAAGTGTTGAAAGAGATCATTTGGAAGGCAGCTATAGCTACTTATCCTCAGGCTTGGGAAAGAGAGATGAGATGCATGAGGAGGACAAATGAAGAGGCCTACAAACACATGATGCAAACTCCACCAAGATTTTGGAGCAAGTCCTATTTCAGAACCGCAACAAAGTTTGATATTGTCTTGAATAATATGTCAGAAGCTTTCAACAGTGTGATTGTGGAAGCAAGGGCAAAACCTTTGGTTACAATGTTAGAAGAAATAAGGGGATACATAATGGAAAAATGGGCGGCAAATAGGCTAAAGTTCTCTAATTTAGGTGATGATGAAGTCTTGCCAAACATAAAGAAGAAGGTCGAGAAAACCAGCAGTTTCACAAATTCTTGGATAGTAAGGTAATAGATAATAGACTTACTGTTGTGTTTTTGTAGTATGACTTTCTTTTGATAGGAGATAGACTTACTTCTGATATTTTTATAGGATGTCATCTGAACATATTTTTGAGGTGAGGCATATTGAGAATCAGGGAGACATGTTCTCTGTCAACTTGAAGGAACAGTGATGTTTTTGCAGAAAGTGGCAGCTGACAGGTCTCCCATGCGTCCATGTTATTTCCTCAATGAAGAGTAGAGGTCTTGTTGTTGACCAATTTGTTCCAGACTATTACAAGAAGGCTAGGTACATTAGGGTGTATGAACCTATCATTTACCCTCTGAATGGTACAAATTTATGCGTGAGAACTGAATACCCTGATGTGCAGCCTCCCAAATTCAAGGAAATGCCTGGAAGACCAAAGAAGAAGAGGAATAGAGACCAGGGTGAGATTGATGGTTCTGACAGGAAAATAAGAAAAACTGGTATGATTGTGAGGTGCACTAGGCGCAGACAAACTGGGCACAACAAATCAACTTATAAGATGGCTCAGCCACCACAACAGGCATCACAGGCCACCCAGCAAGCATCTCAGTCAACTCAGGCAACCCAGCAAGCATCTCAGGCAACTCAGGCAACCCAGCAAGCATCTCAGGCAACCCAGATAAGTCATGCAACAAAAACAACTCAGGCAACCAAAACAACTCAGGCAACCAAAACAACTCAGGCAACCCAGGAAACTAAGTCAACTCAGCCAACTCAGCCAAGCAAAATAACTCGGGCAACTCAGGCAGCCAAATCAACCCAGACAACTCAGCTTTCTCAGACAACTAACAAGAAGACTGCAACACAAGCTAGGCACAAGTTGCCTTTTAAGAGACCAGCACAGCATTCAAGAGGACCCACCACCAGATTGAGTGCATCACAGAATGCACTGGGTCCTACTACTAGGAGGACAACACCAACTAAAAGGAACATTCCAAAGAAATCCTCTTAGGGTCTATAGTTTGTGTTGTATTGTGTAATGGTGTCTTCTGATATTATGAACAATTTCTGCTATTTTGTGTACCAAGCATTTCTGATATGCTTCTGCTATTATGTGTAATGTTGAGTACTAAGTACTTATGGTGTACAATGCTTCTGCTATTCTGCTATTATTGTAATGATACTTCTGTTATGCTGTAATCAAATTATGCTACTCATATTTTATGTTAAATTATGTTGTTATCATATTATTCTGTTAAATTATGGTGTACAATGTTTCCTATTTTGTATGTATACTTCTGTTATGCTGTAGTCAAATTATTATGTTAAAAACTGTTAAAATCATGTTAAAACCTGTCAAACCATTTAGTGTACAAACTGTTAAAAACTTCTATTTAGTGTACAAAACAGGTGCCCAAATTTGGTGTACAAAATCAGGTCGATTACTGCAAAACAGGTGCACAAATTTAGTGTACAAAACAGGTGCACAAACTGTTATTTAGTGTACAAAACAGATACATAAATTAAGTGTACAAAACAGGTGCACAAATTTGGTGTACAAAATCAGACCATTACTGCAAATTTGTAGAAAACTCAGGCCACAAATTTGGTGCACAAATCTGTATGCCACAAACTACTGCAACTTCTAAAATATGTTTATGACAGCAACAAAACAACTCGTTTACTAAGACCACTGATAAATATGGCAACACATGATAAATATGTCAACAACACTAAAAGAGTAGATTTGGTAACAACAACTGATACATCTGGCAACAAAACTAAAAAATTGGTAACAACAATACTCTTTTACTCAGACCATTAGTACATGTTATGGAAGCAACTTTTACATCAATTTCAACATTCACAACACCTTAACCACTAAAACAAATAACACAATAAAGCACAAGGACTTCCAGATCATCTTCCATTTCCTTGTGTTCTTCAAAGCTTTATCTAGCTGCAAATTATTGTCCTTCAACACTTCAACCATGCTTTTTGCCTCATCCAACTCTTTTTGGGCTTCTTCTAACTCCTTAAATTGCATTTCAATCTTCCATTGCAGATTCCTCAAGCTTTCCTCCTTGCCATCTCTTGAATCATCATAGAACCATTCAAAAAAACCGCACCCGGCATTCGTGTATCCTTATACATATATGCAGGCAACTTATTAACAGTGAAGCTGTAACAGATGGAATGGATGTGTTTGACAAAGAAGATTACCTTAAAATGTTGACAACCCCAGAAAAGCTTTCCATAATTTTGGACGGTTCTTGCCTTGCGAAGTATAGCAAGGTCTCCACAAGCACACATGACTTTCTCAAAACTGGTATACACTTGCGAATCGACGCGGGTTCTTGAAGATAAAGAAGAAACGCGCCCAGAACTCATTATTGATAGTGGATTTTCCTTTCAATTTGGTAAATTTTGGATGAATTGGTAACCTAGGGTTTGGAATTGGGATTCGATTTATAAAGTTTCAGATTCAATTGGGAAGGAGATGCTGACTATGCTACACACCCCAACCAAGACAGAATCCACATCATCATTTTTAACATCGTTAGCATGTAATTAACGGAAAGGATCACTATGAACCTATTTAAAAACGTATGTGACCAATTTGGAACTTTTAAAAGCTAGAGGACCTATTTGGACCTACCCCTATAGCTAGAGGACCAAAAAGGGTATTAAGCCTTCTTTTTAAAACCAATAATGACTAATTTTGGAATATTGACCCCACATTAAATGCATCATTGTCCCCATACCACTCATTTGATTTAAATTCTAGGAAACATAAATTAGACTATTAATTTTATTTTATTATTTTTTTTAAAAAAGAAAATGGAAATTAAAAAGACATGAGGAAGTTGTATAGGTTCTTCTAATTATAAATCAATCTACATATAACAACATATTGTTTTCATTTGTACTCCATTTTTTATCTTCTTTCTTCTACACACAACTTTATTTTTTTCTTCATAAATCTTCTACTTTTAAATCTTTTTTTTATCATTTTATCATAGTGGAGTTAAAAGACAATATTCAAGTAAGTTTCTCCCTTCATTTTTTTTTGTATATTATATTATTATGTTGTGATTTCATATTTTCGTCTCAATTTTTATCATGTTTTTAATTTTAATCTTATGCTTGTAGTTGTATTAGAATCAAGTAACTAATTAGTGTTAAATTTTTATGTGTTAGAAATGAAAAAATATTTTAAAAGAAAATCAACATTGGAGTTTCAACAAATTAATGAAGTGGAAAATGTATTTGCACAACAAGTAGGGCCATCTTTGAAAAAAGGATTTTTAGATGTTGATTTAGATAATCTTCCTATTGATCCTGGAGAGAGGAATCAAATGTCATGTTATCATCCAAATGATCGAGATGAAATCTGAAGAGCTTATTTACAAAAAGGGCTTTGTTAACCAAAGGACCATAATTTTCCACAATGACAATTTGGTACGTCTTTACGTAAGTTCAATCCAGATTGGTTTCTTGAATTTGGTAGTTGGTTGGAATATAGTGTATCAAAAGATGTTGTTTTTTGTTTATGTTGTTGCCTTATGAGACATGAGATAGGACAACACAAAGGTTGGGATGCATTGGTGACTAAGGGATTTTCAAATTGGAAAAAGAAAGATAGACTCAACGTCCATGTTGGAGGTCCTAATAGTGCTCACAAACAAGCTTGAAGAAAATGTAATGCATTAATGAATCAAATATAACATATTGAAGTTGCTATCAACAAACAATCTGACTTGATCAAGAGGGAATATCATATTCATTTAACAATAATAGTTGATTGTACTCGACTTTTTATTAAAGCTGTGATTAACATTTCGCGGTGATGATGAATTAGTGGATTCAAAGAATAAAGATAATTTTCTTGAGATTCTACAATTTATTTGTAATCATAATGAAGCGATTGAAAAAATCTTGTGGAAATCTCAAATTAGTGTCACCTAGCATTCAAAAAGATAATATGAAAGTTGCTGCTTCTGAGACCACAAAAGTTATTATTGGTGATTTTGACAATGATTTGTTCTCTATTTTAATTGATGAATCTCGAGATATTTCAATTAAAGAGCAAATAGTTGTTATTTTACGTTATGTAGATAAGAAAGGATGTTTCATTGAGAGGTTTCTTGGTATTGTCCATGTTGCAAATACAAGTTCTATGTCTTTAAATTTAGCATTAGAGTCCTTATTAGCAAAGTACAATTTAAGCTTGTCAAGAGTTCGTGGATAAGGATATGACGAGGCAAGTAATATGCAAGGGGAGTTTAATGGCCTCAAAAGTTTGATATTGAAAGAAAATAAGTGTGCATTCTATGTTCATTGTTTTGCTCACCAACTTCAGCTGGCACTTGTAGTGGTTGCTAAAAAGCATGATGACATTGTTTGGTTTTTTCTTGTAGTTAACAATTTATCTAATGTTGTTGGAGCTTTATGCAAGCGCATAGATATTCTTAGAGAAAGTCAAATTCTTAAAGTAATGGAAGCATTAGAGAGTGTAGAAATTTTAATTGGTTGTGTCTTGAATCAAGAAACTACGCTAACAAGAGTTGGAGATACTAGATGGGGATCACATTATGGTACATTACTAAGGTTGGTTTCTTTGTTTCCTTCTGTGTGTGATGTGTTAGATATGATTTTAAAACATAGCCTTAGCACAGAGCAACGAGTTGAAACTCGTCAATTATTGAATACTTTACAATCCTTTGAATTTATTTTTAAATTGCTTTTGATGAGAAATATATTAGGAATTACTAATTATTTATCTCAAGCACTGCAAAGAAAAGATCAAGATATTGTAAATGCTATGACAATTGTTAAAGTATCAAAGGAAAGATTGCAAAATATGAGAGAAGATGGTTGGTCAAGTCTACTCGATGAAGTGTCATTGTTTTGTGAGAAGCATAGTATTGACATTGTAAATATGGATGATGTCTTCATGTTACATGGAAAACCAAGTCGTAAACTTGAAAAAGTTTCAAACTTGCATCACTTTCAAGTCGAGGTCTTTTACCAAGTGATTGAGAGAAAACTTCAAAAGCTGAATAATAGATTTACCGAGGTGAATTGCTTATTTGTGTAGCAAGTTTAGGTCCACATGATTCATTTTTTCATCTGACAAGGAAAAGTTAATTAATCTGGCTCGATTTTATCCGTCCAAATTTTCTCTGGTAGAGCTTATGGGACTCGACAATCAATTTGAAAATTACATCATGAATGTTTGTTCTAGTGAGCAATTTTATAATTTACAAGGAATTAGTGATCTTTCAAGAATGATGGTGGAGACTAAAGAACACATTGCTTATCCAATGCTGTACTTACTTTTAAAGTTGGCATTACTTTTGCCTGTGGCTATGGCAACCGTTGAAAGAAGTTTCTCAGCCATGAATTTTGTGAAGAATCAACTACGCAACCGTATTGGTGATGAATTTTTGAATGATTGTTTGGTAACATACATGGAGAGTGATATATTTGATAGTGTTGAAAATGAAAAAAAAAATCTTACAACACTTTCAAAATATGAAGACACGTAGAGAGCAATTATAATCCTTGAATATTATGTTGTCTTCAATTTTTTTTATATACATTTGTGTTTTGTTTTGCAATATTTAACTTTTTAGATATATATTATCATCATCATCATTTTATGCATAAGTATTTATATATTTTTTATGAATATTTATATTATTTTATTTTAATTTTTGTATACAAAAATTAACCTTGACCCCACTTATTAAAATTTATGGATCTGTCCCTATTTTCGGCCGTGTGATATTTATTGAAAAGATCAAGTTCAAGTTAAACAAAAAATATTATGGTGGACCCTCAACAATAGTATCTCACATAAGACATTTAAAGTTAAAAGTTAACAGAATTTACTAAGTTGGTTAACATAATAGTTTTTTAGAGACTAATATGTAACATTTATTAATTAAGGGTTCAAAGTGTAACCTTAAATTAAGTTAAGGGATCGTGAGACTAGTTAAACCTATAATTTATCAGAAAGCAATCAAATATGTTAAAATAATTCTATGCATCTAAAATCAATTATGAGTGGTTCAAACTTAAAACCAATTATACACAAAGTGTCTCTGCCTCTAATATGAGTCTAATATTTTTTTTGTCAAGTAACCTAGTGGTTGGAATTCACTTTTAAAGGTAAATATGTGTGATGTCACGGGTTTGACCTTGTGCTCATACATCTAATATCCTTACACAACTACTAATTGAATTGATTTAACGGGACGAGTCTTTAATATTATTATTTGTTGTTAATAAGTATAAAATATCGCGTTATTTTTTACTTTATTTTTAAAATTTATGGAAATATAAATTTTATATTACGGTCTATTGTATTATTTTTGCAATAACTGAGAGGTCCCTATAAAAATTGAGGGTCCCCTTATGACACGGTGGTTCATAATTTTTTGATGTCAAATCAATAAATTAACAATTTATTCAGAGATCTCTTTCTTTCCATTCAGATGCAATCAAAGATCAATCAAAAAAAGAATGAACGGTTGATTAGAGTCGAAAGAGATAAGAACCTCCCTTGTGCGACACAAGGAATTTACTGAAAAGCATGTAAGAGTGTATCACGTATAAATGAGGAAATTAATTGTAACTCTCTAGAAGATCGGCCAATGAGCCCTAAGCGTTATGCCTTCCCTAAAATCACGAGCGGAAGGCATTGTCATACCCTAGATTTTGACCCTAAGATTTCACATCATTGTGCAAATTATCATTACAATATGGATTTACCTTTATGCACCACTGATCCTCTCAAAGATTGTTGAGTGTTCACTCTAGGAAAAAATTAGGGGTTTGAGCCTCTCAGAGGATTCAGGAAAAGGATCAACCAAGGATTTACATGTGTTGCAGTGAGAATCGGATATCAAGCTATTAATTAACTTGAATCACAAAACATGAAGTTCACCACCGAGCTTTGCTTTGTCCAAAGGAAAGGGAAAAGATCGGAAACCCTAATCGCAATGTAAAAATAATGCAAGAGATCTAAGGTTCGGAGGTTGGTTATACCTAGGGAAGGTGTTAGAATCCTAAGCATCTGTAGTACTCTACAGGAACCTCTTGTTAGTATTTGTGTTATGCTAAAGTTTGCTTGCTAAGGGAACTGTGTTAAGGTAAAGACCTAGTGTATATACACTAAGTATGCTCGCCAAGACATTGCATCTCGTGCCTACGTATGCTGACTAAAAGAATCAGAGCATTTGTAGTTTACCTAACTAGGGTTGAGGAACTCTTGATAATGATCAAGGTTCCATAGGGAATGAGTACTCATGATCATGATACTCATATAGAGTTAAACAACTCTCTAAGTATAAGTTGGAAAACAATTGGCTCGACAAGATATCGCATCTTGTGCCTACGTATCCTGACCAGGAATGAGGAATCAGAGCCTCCGTAGTTCGCCTAAATAGGGACGAGGAACTCTTGATAATGATCAAGGTTCCAAAGGGAATATGAGTACTCATAACTATAGTACTCACATAGAGTCAACAAACTCTCTACTTAATTCTAAGTTATAAAACAAAATGGCTCTAACAAGGCCAAGGCAATGATCCTAACAAGGCCACAAAGTGAGCAGAAAAGCAACAATAACTATCATAAATATGACTTACTAGTCAAACAAGGAACCCTTCTTTTGGAATTGGGGCACAAGCAACTAATACGAGAAAATATGATCAGGTAAAAGAACTAGTATGACAAAATGTATGAATTAAAGGAATAAAGATGATCACAAAACATGAGCAAAAGACAGTCAATTCAAGAATCACAAGATCAACAAATACAACATAGTCTCCGAATGAAAGAACCTAAATCACAAGTAGACAACATTAAAAGTCAAAAGGAGTCAATAAAAATGAATTAACAAAAATGAAATCTAAATAACCAAAGATTAAAATCTAAACAATTACATTTTAGATTAAATAAGAAAATATTTTTACAAAAATAACTAAGAAAATGTTTTTTTGATTTTGAGATTTAAAAAAATTAAAAATTACTAAAATAATTACTTTACAATTAGTAATTAAAAAGAATATTAATTTAAAACCTAAAACATTACTAAATCTAAAAAAAGTTAAGAATAAAAATTTAAAATGAAATGTCAAGAACTAAATAATGGGCTGACCATTGAAATGAAGTCCAAGTCCTAAAAGGAGATTCCGGGCCGGATCTGGGTGTATGGGTCGAATGACCCAGTTTGATTGGTTACAAGCCAAAAGGCACTAAACCTAAATTGAAGGCAAGATCAAAGCAGAACGGCCTGAATAAAACGTGATCCTTCACTACTCTCCTTTCTATCGTACTTTCTCAAACACAACTAGCGGGGTACCCGTGCGAAGTCAACGCATTTGTTTACATCTAAAATTTGGAAAAAATTAGAATTAATAAAAGTTAATATATATATATATATATATATATATATAATAATTTATATTTAAAAAAACATATTTTCAATTATAAAAATATTTGGATCATTCATACACTTTATATTTATCAACAATCACATACTTTTTATATCATGTGTCACATACTAAGTTCAAATTAACTTTGATAGTCTAGTGGATTACCCGTGCGTTCGCACGGGTACCCGTCGAAGACGCGCATTTATCGTAAAAATGATTTTTTATAAAAATAAAAAATAAAAAATATCTAATAAAATCAATATATTTGATAAGTTTAAATATTTATAATATAGTTCAAAATAGATATAGATATGCGAAGACAAAAGGTTGCACTTGCAGCATAACACTTCCATTACAAAGCTGTAAAGATTTATAGGTAATGAATTCAAAATTGTAAATGAAAAATAAAAATAGGTTTGTTAAAATAGTTTAAATAAATGTGAAATAAAAAATTTGATGCAATAATAAGTAAAATAATTTTTTCGGAAGGTATATATTGGGGTAAAATTTGAGAATTTTGTACAAATAATGTTTAATGAAAAATAATAAAAAATATAAAAGTAATAATAAATATATAGGAAAAAAATTATGTTTATGAAAAATAATTAAAATGATGGATTAGTAAAAAAAAAAAAAAACTAAGGAAAAAGTATTGAAAATAAATAAAAAAATAAGTTAAACAAAATGAAAAGGAATATAAATTAAGATGGGGCAATTATATTAATGTAATATAGACCCGTGTGTTTGCATGGGTCGCGGTTCGCACGAGTCACGCAATATCGTTTTTTTTTTTAATTGTTAGAATATTAAATTAATATAATATAGTGAATTTTAAGAAATATATACAAATTAAGTAATTTTGATCCGTCAAAAATATATATTTTAGTAGAAAAATAAATATTATTATGAACTCGATTGTTTTTTTTTATAAGCAATTGTATTAAAAGGGAGAAACAGAGATTCTTCAACCGGATACAAAAGACTAATCAAAAGAGAAGGGCAAAGCAAGACCCTAAATAGATTACAAAAGACTCAATTGTATTAAATAATCATACAAAATAAAAAAAGAGTTTGTGAAATGAAGAAAGAAAAAACAAAAAATTTTAACATTTGAAAATAATAATTTTGTGTCTCAAATAGAGACAATTGGTAATTATAATAAAATAGATATTTTGATGATACGTGTAAAAAAAAAAAGAGAAATTTTGATATTTGAAATATAATTAATAAATATAATTAATAAATATAATATAATGATTGTTAATAAATGCATATAAAATGTTGGAATGTAATAATAAGAGACCCGTGAGTTCGCACGGGTCACGCAATGTCGTTTTTTTTAATTGTTAGAATACTAAATTAATATAATATAGTGAATTTTAAAAAATATATACAAATTAAGTAATTTTGACCCGTCAAAAATGTATATTTTAGTAGAAAAATAAATATTATTATGAACTCAGTTGTATTAAATAATCATACAAAATAAAAAGAGTTTGTGAAATGAAGAAAGAAAAAAAAAGAGAAATTTTAACATTTGAAAATAATAATATTGTGTCTCAAATAGAGATAATTGATAATTATAATAAAATAGATATTTTGATGATAGTGACCCGTGAAAAAAAAAGAGAAATTTTGATATTTGAAATATAATTAATAAATATAATATAATGAGACCCGTGCATTCGTACGGGTCACGGTTCGCACGGGTCACACAACATCGTTTGTTTTTAATTGTTAGAATAGTAAATTAATATAATATAGTGAATTTTAAAAAATATAGACAAATTAAGTAATTTTGATCCGTCGAAAATGTATATTTTAGTAGAAAAAATAAATATTAATATGAACTCAGTTGTATTAAATAATCATACATTTTAAAAATACGCAAAATTAAATGATATTGTATTTTATATCAAATTGATCTCAAAATTATTTCTCTAAAAATGACTGTACCACTTGATAATATACCAAAAACTTGACATTTGTATACACATACAACCACTTGATAAAGAACATTGCTAAATATTAGTACAAAGATATTTTCACATAAATGGCTTGAATAGTTTAGAACATGCCCGTGTGTAGACATTATTGTTTGTTTTGAAACCATGATCAATATCCTTTAAAAAAATAGCCTTTAATCTGCAAAACTTTAATTGTTTAGATCAATTATTTCATGATGCAGAACATAATTTGACAGAATAATGGTTCAGGAGAACGAACATCCTGTTTTAAAATAATCAAAGAAACTGTTAATATCAAAAGTTACAACACATAAAGTAACATCAAAACCAGACATTGGCCTCAGGATTTAGAAAGGCCAGAGTGTTTGCTAAATAAAACAATGTCTTTATCTTTCCAGAATTTATTCCAGGATAATTGAAGGATGCAATTAATGATGATGATCATCACCGTGTCCATAAGGCGATCCACCAGGTCCTACCACTTCGTGTTGTTCCGCAAATATAGAGATTCATAGTTAGCATCATTATGTGAATTTGATCATCCAAAAACACTCCAAATAGTTTACCAGAATTTAATTTAAGTTAGTTCTAACTGTCATAATCCATTCATGAAAAACTGGACACGCGCGACAGTTTTAAACAAACCTATGCACTCTCACTATTTCACTATTTAGGCTCTAACTTGCATGCTAACTAATTTCGCTTTCTTGCAAAAAATAGGAATTATCTTACCGCAAGCAGCTAAGAACACCAGAATATGCAACAACAACATATAATCATATTTAAAACTAAGGCATCAAAATTTGGAAACATTTAAAGCTAAAGGAACTAAAAACATCTTGTATGATAAGTCGTATTATTGCGTTCAATAACAAACAATAGTCCTTGACAACTAATGTGTGCACGTGCAAGCACAAATAGGCAAATTTTAAATTATGTAAGTGCATATCTTGGAATTCAACTCCACACCTATCTAAATTAAACTTACCAGAAAATAATGCAATAAGAGTAAAAGATTTTCAACTCACCACAAAATATTGTGCACACACGGGACATTCATGAGGTTTTTCTTTCTCCAGCCAAAACCAGACAACATCATGCTCATCCTCTGCTTAATACGTGGCAGAACATAAAAAACTTGACCACCACGGTCCAGCTCATACTTGACGGCTGATATTGCTCTCTCCTCACTAAATGCAGAAAGTTGAGTCTTTATAGGAACTCTTTCTGGAGGTGGAGTTGAAATTAAACTGAAAATAGAAATCATCGATAGAAATTACAAGTGTATTTTACCTAAGCTCGGAAGTTTGTTCAACTTTGTGGAAAGGTTTGTTACCTAGCATCACGAAATCCTGTCAGCACTAAATAAAGAGTCTGTGGAATAGGAGTTACAGATAAAGTAAGTACGTCGATACCTCAAGTTTGTTCTCTGCAATTGTTAGCTTCTCTTGCAATTCCTTTATATGATTATCTTGAGAAGTACATTTTGTCTGTACAGGAAAAGCATAGCCTCGTTCATGTCTACGTAATAGAAAAAGAACAGTACCGAAACGAAACCTGATAAAAAAACCAACCTCTAATTCCTTTGTTTTCATGGTCGAGCTGTTCAGTTCAGAACCGGACTCTTCTGAAGAATCTTTAAACTTGACTATTTCAGTACTTAAAGTTTGCACTTGAGAAATTTGGCGATCCCGATCGTCCCTCACTTGTTGCAGCTCGCTTCGAAGGGATGTAACTTCACTCGCAAAAGCATCCTTCTGTTTTGTAGCCTCTTCTTGAGAAGCCTAATGAAAACAACCAATGAAACTTCGTAAGAATTATGCGTTGCATAATAATCAAAATACTGTTTTTGAAAAATCGCAGTATATTCACCATAGACAAAGTAAGTTGGCCCTTCAACATAGTAAGATTTTCCACTATAGTCGCTTTCTCTTTCTCTACACGCTTGAGATCACCTTCAACCGAAGAAAGCTTGGAATGAAGTTTTCCATTGTATTGCTGCAAGCTCGTTATATACTCTTGTAATCGCTTATACATGTCATTGAGTGATGATATCTGTAGAAATTCATTGATACATACATTTTACTAACATATTTCATGACATGACAACTTATTGAATTAAGATTATGCTAATTATACCTTCTGATTCGCAGTTTGAAGCTCTCGTTGAGCTCTACCAAGATCTTCTGATACCGTAGTTTGCGACCTTTCAAAGTCAAGCCTAGCCTCTCTCTCTTTAACCAGAGAGTCCATTGCAGCCTTATGTTTCAAAATATAATTAAAATGACAAGTTTTGCATAAACCTTTCATGGTGTTCTGCATAAAAATTGAAAATTTTATTATACTCACCGATTATCAGTTTCTTTCTTCACTAATTTCTCTTGCAAAGAAGTGCAATTTCTTCTCATTTCTGTAATAATTGAATTCAGTTCTTCTTCCTTGATTTTTAGCAGCAACTCTGCAATTTAAATGAATTAATTAAACAACATTAGTACACACAAATAGATATAATTTTCCAGCTTAATCAGAGATCCTGGGTTCGAACACGCGGTAGTGTTAAATTCTCTTGAGGGAGAGTTTTTTGCTCATTGTGGTCCTCCTTGGCTCAAGGGATCAGTCTCTGCAGGTGCGCGCAGAGGATACCCGATTTCTACGAGAATATTCCAAAATCAAAAAAGGTAAAAACTAATTATAACAATAATAATCTTTACCTATTTCCATGCATTTTTGTTGAGACAATTCCAATGAACTCTTTAACTTCTCTTGCTCTAATGAGCAGCTCAACTCAAGGTCTTGGAACCATCTAATACAAACCTTAAGCCTTTTTATATAATCAATCAGATTTTCACATCTTTCCTAAAAAAACACAAATCATGTCTTTCATTACCATGTTAGAGTCTCTAGTGCCGCAAGACGGTCTGCAAGAGAGGCATTGCAGGTTAACTGTCATTAGTTCAGTATCAGCTCCTGAGAAAAAAGATAAACAGTTCACTATTCCTATATTAATTAAAAGAAAGTTTTGCAATCCAATTCACATACCGTCATTCTGTTCCCGCTCATCGCAGAATCAAGGAAAGTCCTCTCAACTCCGATAGCATTTTTCATCGGTTGCTGAGTCACGCAGGCCCCTTCAACCTTTGTATTTCAGCCCCTAATTATTGGATAAAAACAAAACAAAATAATGAAGCAAACTTTAAAAAAATGACAGAATAATAAAATATTACTTGTTGCTTAACATTTATAAGCGAAGGATCAACTTGCTTCAACAATTCTTCTTGTGTCTTTTTTTCTTTAACGCAAGCAAGGCCCTATCTTTCTTCTTAGAAACTTTCATCGAACACTTTGTAGGCAAGATTACAGGCAAGGTGCAACACTCTGTATTTTGAAAGTAGATTATTAATAGAAATAACTCTCACAGTAACAACATCAAATAACACCACACAAACGAAACGGAAGCAAAACAAAGAAGGAGAGTCATAACTGAAATCAAAAGCGAAGAGTTTAACGCGGAGCCATCAGAAACCGCACCGCCGACGAATCTTCCCCCTTCCTCGTAAGCCAACATCACCTAACCTGAAACAACAAACACCAATTCAAAAACAAAATCGAACCTTTCTCAAATACACAGAGATGAAAGATTTATGTTGTATATTTATAGTGTGTAAGCATTGACATTTTGAGATTTCAAAAGGAAAGGAAGAACACCGAGGGGTTATTTTTTGAGACATGTTCAAATTGATCGTGGTTTGTAATGGGGTGGTGGTGAGGGACGGTTTCAAAAAGCTCCTGCATGCTGGAAACAACAATTCAGGTTCATTTCACAAAAATTTAATTGCACAAAAAAAACCTAAAATAACTAATAGATCTAAACGGAGAAGGAAAGTCAAGGAAGGTGAATAGTGTGGGAGGAAGAAGAAAAACCATGTTTGATTGGTAAGATAATGGAACGGCGGTGAAAAACGAAGAGATCGCCGAAAAATTGAAAGACGGTGATGGTGCCGGCAGTGGCTCTCTCCGAGTTTTTATTTAGAGCTTTGTGAATTTGCGATCTGTGCGAATGATGAATGTTGATGGCGGTTATTTATTTTCCAATCAAAAAGGAAAATAAATGATTTTGTCACCTATTGAACGATTATTATTTAAAGGGTGTATTTGGTAGTTTTAAAATAACGGTTAATTGCATATAATGGGTGTATTTGGTAATTAATTTATTAAATGGATTAGAATTGGTTAAGTTGACAAGTGGCACATTATTGAGTATTTAAGTTGCCAAGTGGCAGATTATTTGTTAATAAGGGTAATTAGGGGTTTTTAAGACCACCTTTTTTTCTTATATGATAGATTACCAACAAATCGGTTTTGAAATCGGACACGAGAATACCATGGCCATCATCACGACAACTGCAACGTTCCAAAATGAGAAGGAAATAGCAAGTGCTCAGATTCATCATCATCATTGCGTCGGAACAAAAATCGGATTTGAAATGAAATGAGAGTATGTTACCTCGTTTTAAACTTTCTTTTGCTGTGATTCGTTTCAACTCTCTCTTCTTCTCTTTATTTCCTATTTCTGTCTTGGGTCTGTGTGTTGATTGGGTTTCGAAGGTGGATGATTGTCTCTGTTTAGATTTTGAATGGTTTTGGAGGTTTAAGATGGGTAATGTTTTGGTTGTGACAGCTTGTTGAAGGGATTGAAGGACGAAGGTTTTAAGGGTTGGGTTGAAGAAGGAAGCGGTTTTTGTCAAGATAGTTCTTGATGAGTTGTGAGGTTGTCGCTAAATATAGGAAGAATCCTAGAGGAGTCCGTGAGTTTCCCTCCTTCCGAATATTTCTTCCTCTCCCTCCTTTTTCTTTTGCTGAATTTCTTCTTTGTTCCTATCACCACAAAACTGTTCCCATTTTGTTTTGAATCACTGCTTTATGACATGCAGCGTCATTGTTGTTGTATCATTGACAAGTTATTTTCAAAATTGGTGCAGAATTGCAGGGAATGGTTGTTGTCGTGTGGTGAGGTTTGATGCAGGTTTGGACATGTTTGCGCTGGGTGTAGGCTGAGTATGCAGGGTGTTTTTTTTTTGTCAAAGTTGTGGCATTGATGCAGGGGAAATGCAGTAGTTGTTATTCCATTTTTGTGTTAATTGCTACGAACCACAGTTCCCAAGGTTTACCCTGGTCGTAACAGGTTTGAAGTTTTGGGGTAGCTTATATCAAGGCATAACTTTTGTAGTGATGTGGGTTTGGCATTATGTAGATGTTGTAGCTGCTGTTGAAGCAAAACATAGGTCATTGTCCTTTTTATTTTTGTAATTCTTTGTAATTTGTGAAACAAACAACAATGGGCTTTTGTAACTAAGACTTTTTCAATGAGATTGGATCCATTTTTTTGTAACATGGATATTGAACTTTGTTTAACTTATGGGCTTGCACATTTTGTAGTAATTTGGTACTTGTACATGGGTATTAGGAATGAAAATGGATTTCTGTGATTGACTTTAAATTGTGGATAACGGACTTGTACTTTTTTTGAATGTTTTTTTTTTGTAATGAAATAAAAATAAAAAGGATAAAAATGAAAAGGATAATTATGGATATTAAAATAGAAAGTAGATAATTGTTGAAATGGATAAAAAAGAGAAAATGGCTTAATGATGATAATGAAATGGATTGTGAATAGAAATTGGATTTGATTTGTGAATTGAAAATTGGATTGAAGAATGGATAAAACGGTTACGGTATGGATATGGGTTTTGTAACGCACCTCCACAACACTTAAAACACTTCACAAATGCACTTGACCACCACAAATCCTGGACAATAACACAAATTGGAATCCATCTTGAAATGATCTTGATTAGACCACAACTTGACGAATCCTAATACTAATATGGAAAACACTAACCACCCAATCAGTACTTGCATTCGCATTAAAACTGCTAGCTTCAAGAGTCTCAACTGAACAACGCCAATCATGAACACAAAGGGTGAGGAAACCCTAGTCTTCCAGAATCCTGATCCATAATCTTCCCTGTCAATCCACAGATGAAACCTTAAACAACAACACCCTTGTAGCGATTCAGAGAAACTGAAATCATGCCTTGATAAACCTCTGGTAAGAACTGCTCATGACGATTGAAAACCCAACACCTCTTGCCTCAGACTTGAGTACAAAAACTGATAAAATCAATCTCTGAACAAAGGCAATCCAGCTCAACAGAAAACCTTCGATTCCATGTCTTCAAAACTTAAATGGTAGATAACCTATCCAAAACCCCAATTCACCGACCCTTAAAGTCTCTTGAAGCAAACCCTGATTCACAAGTGAAACAAAACAAAGCAAATGCTGATAAATTGGTTAGTTATGCAATATGATTGACATAGAATGATATGCAAGAGATCAAAGATTCTAAGGGTAAAATTTGGGGTATGACAACATGATCTTCAACTTATCAAGCCTCTCAATCATCCGTAGAGGTCAAGAGATCCTCAACATCATGAATCAAGCACAAGATTACATCATTTTAAGTTGATCAAGCCTCAAGATCATCAGTACACCATAATTAGGGTTTTGACCTAATTCAATCCCTAAGTTTAGTTTTGAAGCAAGGAATGATACCAAACCTCCATATATGTTTCAAAGACTTCAAATTCCATATATTAATCCCTTCATATGATTGGATTAACCCAAAGGACTTGATTCATAAACAATGCAAGCATTCAAATCCATATAAGCCACAAACTAGGGTTTTGATGAAAAGTCAACCATACCTTTGACTTTTGAGCAAGGCATGATCCCAAAACTTGGGACATGACTCAAGAATCTCAAAAGAACCTCATGAGTCCATTCATAAGTTCAAAATTGCCTCAGAGGATTCATCTATCAAAAATCAGGAATTATGGTTTCTCTGCACAAAATTCATCTGAGACCCAAAGTCAAAGTTTGACTTTTTGGCCAAAAATGTTCATCATGGGTTATTATACAAGAAAACATGATCCATTGTTGCATTTGAACAAGATTTGATCAAGAAATCAAGGTTACTTGTAAAAAGTGCAATGTTGAGAAATTGAAAATTTCACTAAGTTATGGAAGAACATGATTTTTTCCTAACTTCCAAAGGTCATAACTTGTGATCCAAGCAACCATTTTTTGTCCTCCAAAGCTCAAATGATAGATCTTCTTCCATACAATAAGATTGCTGGGCTGAACCATCCCCAAAAAATGCATAGATTTTGAGTTATAAGGCCATGAAGTTAGGGTTTCATGATGTTTTGAACTTTGACACTTAGAATTTTTTTAGGCAGAATCTGTTTCATGATTTGGCCAACTTTGAAGACATTTTTCACCATGATCCAAAAAGATTCAAGACCAAATGTAAACATCAATGTTGTAGTACATCATACCAGCTTTCCAAAGAGTACAAGAACATCCATTAATTCAACTTGAGCAAAAAGTTATGAACCTCACAACATGCCTTGATGCAAACTGATTTTTCTAGGCAGCATTGGTGCATAACTTGCATCCCATGATTTTTAGCCAAACTTTGAGTGACTATGCAAGACTGATCCTCATCTAATTCAACAAGAATCTCAGTTAATCATGAAGAACCTGCAAACTTGGGCCCTAAGTCAAGGATTTATCTCTAAGCATGTGGAAACCATAATGGCAAATGTGAGAACTTAAGTTTTGTTCTCATGCATTAATGTGATACTTTGAATTGGCATGGATCAAGTCACACAAGTTCAGACTCAGTCCAAAACCATGAGTGTTCAAACCTGCAAAATTTGTTGGAGTCAAGGTTCTAGCTATGCTAGAGGAGACTTATAGTACCTTAGACTTCAAGTCATGCTACATGACAAAATCCATTGGACAATAAAGTGATCCCTCATCCAACACTATTCTTCCCAAAACAAACTTGTTCTCCTATAAATAGGAGTTGTTTCTGATCATTCTAAATACACCAAAACAACATCACAACTTGTTTTCTCATTTCTCATCCTTGTTCCAAAATTCAAAGTTCCAAGTGAGGGAGAATTCAAATTTCTCAATCCAGAGCAATTCCATACAAACCAATGATCCAAACACTTCCCATACATCATATATGAGTGATCCAAACACTTAAACACTTTCTGTAACATCAAATTCATCAAGATCATAGTTCATCCAAAGCAAGCTGCAGTTGGATTCGAGCCCATCAATCCAGAAGGGGTTTCAATCCATTCCAAGCACATTAATACACTCCTTGAGGTCTAAGGAAGATATCTAGGTCATCATTTCACATCTGTAACACCTACAACTGAGGATTCAATTTCCTCTTGCACAAGTAAGCCTGAACTTCTCAAACTCCATGAATCATGCATCATAAATGTTGTTTCAATTTGTTCATCACATGATATCTCACTCCACACTAAAAAGAAATGAAATTAATTACCACCATTTAATTCCTTGTTTAAAAATGAACAACTTTCATGTTTACATAGTCCAATTTCATTACGTATTGAGTGAGATAACATAGAATTTGCAAATTCTAACCCAAGGTTGAAGATGAAGTTCTTCGCGTGAAAATTTTAAATTTACCACACAGTTATCATATATTATATGTTGATTGTGATTCATTATCACCAGCACACGCTGGCTCAGTTGGCAAGTGCGTGTTTTGCTTGTGTGAGAGTGAGCGGTCGTGGGTTCAATCCCCACCCATGACAAATTTTTATCACTTTTCCAATTTTCACATATTTTCATATTTTTCTTAATTATTTTCAAATGAATTAATTTCTATATTCAATTTTATTTATTTTTAAATGATTTTTTGAACAAATATCATTCACATGTTTAAATATTTTATTCACCAAAAAAATCAAAAAAATATTTTGTATTTGATATTTTTTTCACATATTCCACGTGTGTGTGCTTGCGTGTGTGTGTGTGTGTGTGTGGGTGTGTGTGTGTGTGTGTGTGTGTGAGAGAGAGAGAGAGAGAGAGAGAGAGAGAGAGAGTGGGGGGGGGGGATGAAATGAGAAATGAATTACATTTTTGTTAAATGGTTTTATGCATGAAAACCTAAGTGAGGAGATGGTCTGCAAGATCAAGATCTTTGTTGAATTAATTTATCTCTTCTAGGGAATTGGCACTAGAGGTTGTTATCCAATGCATCTAGCTTGTGGCGTGATATCCTTTCTACTAGATATGAAGATTATTTCCTCCTTTATGGGGGCTAGGAGTTCTAGTTCCTGCTCGGCTTCTTCCTAGTAGAAAGTCGTTTTATTTATGAGTTATAAAGTTAAAGGTTCCTTTGATTGGTTTATCGATAGCCTCTGGAGAAAATGGAAGACCATCTAAGCTTATTTCAAGATGACCTTTGGCTGAGGAAAAACCCTCTTAGAGTTATGTTTCATAGGCTCTATCTTATTTCATGTTAGTGGGATAAAACTATAGGAGAGGTTGGCTTCTGAGAGGATGAGCATTTGGTTTAGGACCTTTAATGGAGGATATCTCTTTTTATTTGGGAACTTAAGTTGGTTTCCAATCTCCTTCTAATTATTTAGGGCATCATTTTCTCTATGGATGGAGATTGGCAGTGGTGGTGGTGGCATGGGATGATGGTGTCTTTCCAGTTACGTCTAGGAGTATTCGCGGTGCGGTTTGGGCGGTTTTGACGCTAAAAATCATCCGAACCGCGAGAGAAAAAAGCATGCGGTTCGGTTTGGTTCGGTTGGCTTTTAGAAAAAATCCGAACCAAACCAAACCAAATCAATGCGGTTTGGGTTGGTTCGGTTTTTTACAAAATTTTTATTGAGCCATACATACACATATAAAGAACAACATAACTTTGTGTTTAGTCATTCATACATTACCAAATAACGAAAAAACGCATCATATTGAGACAAAAATTTCTCATTCAATATACAAAAAATCAATTTAATCAAAAGTGGAAAAAAATAGTAGCATAAAACAATATCAAAAAAATTATAATTAAACAAAAAAATAGAGAAGAATGGAGATTAGAGAAAAATGAAAAAGAAAAAGCATAAGAGATGTGAGATTAGAGAAGAAAAATGCAATAAAAACGTAATTAGAAGAGAAAATAGTAACATAAAAATGAGAAGATGAAAAAGAAAGAACATGTGACATAAGAGATTAGTGTAGAAGATGTAAGATGTATATGGCAAAGAAGATGAGAAGAATGTGTAATACTATTAGGAGAGGTTTAAGAAGGTTGAAACTTAAAAGCTAATGGGTTTGAGTTTTGGGTTGGATGTGGGATAAGTGAAGTTTGAGTTGTAATATAATGCGGTTTGGTTTGGTTTAGTTCGGTTTGTAAAATACAAACCGCAAACCAAACCGAACCGCGCGGTTTTGTTAAAAGATGACCCGAACAAATCCGAACCAAATGTGATTTTTGCAGTTTTGGTTTGGTTTGGTTTGGTTTGCGGTTTTCTATTGGGTTGGTTTGGTTTTGAACACCCTTAGTTACGTCGGCTTATAATTCCCTCCTTGAAGATAACTTTTGTAGTGTTTTCCCTTTGAATAGTTTGGATCGTATTCTTCCCCATACTTGGTTAAGTTAAACCCCCTTAAAATTTATTGTTTTATCTTGATAACTCTTACAAGATAAACTCCCCTATAGAAAGAACATGTTTAAGAAGGGTGTTTTATATGATCTTGTAGGAGATTCCTCTGATTTGGGTAGTGGTCCTTTACAACCGACCTCACACTTTTTTGTTATTTGTGGTGTCGATGCTTTGATATATGATTTTAGGTAGTTGAATTGATTTTATGTCCTTCCTAAGGACCTTTTATCGTTGTTTGAGGTCTTCATTTCGATGAGTGGGTTGTTTAGGATAAAGGGGTGGAATCTCCTTGATTTTGCACTCGTTGATCTGGTATATTTGAAAATTCTGGAACTAACGTTGTTTTTTAGGTTTGTCTATTAACGTGAAGGTTTTAGAAGTTAAGAGCATTTTCTCAGCTTGAAAATTGTATTTTGATAGGTCTGCGATATAATCTATTTATTTCTCTGTCTTAGTGGAGAATCTTATTCTCTGCTTGAGCCAATAACAATTTGAGAGTCATTGACCAAATTTTTGAAGCATAGTGTACGTGCTCTCTTTCTAAAATATTTTGTTTTTATTGACAATGGTTCATGGTACTGGGATTTAGCTCGGTCACTCTGCTCTATAATGTGACAATGTTGTATGATATAGCGGTGGGTGGTATGGTGTTTTCTCTTCTTAGAGTGACATTTTAATGTTTTTTTATGTTTGTTTATTTTGTGATTTTTTCTTCAATTTTCCTTTTGTTATTTAAAAAGGTCACTTGGTACCTCTCGCATACGTGGTTTGATCGTCATTTATATTCTTTCGATCCTTTTATTTATTAAATATCTATTATATTTATTTATTTTTTAAATAAAATGTTATTTAATTGTGAGTTAGACGTGTTGAGAATCAAATGTGGGAAAGTCTCACATTGATTAGAAAAGTAGAGACTTGAGAATTTATAAGTAAGAGAACTCATACACCTATCATCTTAAAGTTTTGTGTGAATATATAGTGTGTCTCTCACAAGGTGTGTTGCTCATAAATAAATGCCCTAATGAATGTAAATGTTCTCTCATGTTGACCTCCAAAATTGATGACCCAACAATGGTATCATAAATAGTTGGTTCGAGTAAAGTATCGGCTCACTTGTATGGAAAGTCATCCCCACGCGGTGGTGGGTAGGAGGCATGTCCCGTTGAAAAAGTGTCAACGGCGGTATAAGGGTATGTGGAAGAAAGAACTTCCGCTTGAGGGGTGCATTGTGGATAGATTTATACTTTAGGGGGAATGTAGTGAAAAACAAGTGTGAGTTGGAAGTGTTGAGAAACAAGTGTGGGAAAGTCTCACATTGATTAAAGAAGTGGAGGCTTGAGGATTTGTATGTGAGATACTTCATACACTTATCACCTTGGATTGGATCGATCGGTATGCCTCTGGTGTGCACCGGTTGGCTCGTCCCTTCTGCCGACGATGCACTCCTAACTTTAATTGGTCGGGTCGTGCCTTTGACGCTCTTACTTTGAAGATATTAGAGTGCTCCAAGCAAGTCTACGCTCTAATAAACATGAGAGAGAAATTTTCATTGGAATCATTCTTTATGAATTGTACACCTTGTGAAAGACACACCGCATATACACTCAAAATTTTAAGGTGATAGGTGTATGGATTCTCTCCCTTATAAATCCTCAAGTCTCAACTTTTTTATTCAGAGGCTTTCTCATACTTGTTTCTCAACACTTCCAATTCACAAATATATTAAAATGTAAATCACTTTTTCTCATTTTTAGTGAGTATTAATTTTAGGGTTAAATATGTTTAAGGTCCCTATAAATATCCCACCTTTTAAGATTGGTCCCTCTAAAATTTTTCTTCAAACATTGATCCTCCAAAAATTTTCCTTTTCTAAATGTGGTCCCTGACGTTAAATTCATCTAACAGAAGGTGATGTGACGTGCCAACTGTGCAGATTTTATTTGCTCACTGGCTTATCCACGTCTGAATTGAATTTTAACATTATTTCTTTTCCTCTCAGTTTTCCCTTTCACGTTTTGTATAAGAAACCCTAATATCATCCATTACTTTCACGTTTTCTTTTCTTCTCAGTTTTCTTTTCATTATTTCTTTTCTTCTGTCTTCATTTGTTCCCTTGTTGTGTATCATTCTACTCCATCTATTTCGTCATGTCTTCTTCATCCAGGAGTACCAATTTCGTGTCACGACATTCCAATATTGCAGAAAACAGTGAAGGGAAAAAGTGTGGATGCAAGGGTACCTTGATTTCATACATGTGCAAGAAGGGAAAGAACCAAGGGAGATTGTTTTGGAGATGCCCTTTTTGGAAGAAGGAGGATACTTGCAATATGTTCGTGTGGGATGATGACTTTGATTCAAGGAAGGAAGATGTTAAAGTGGTGGAATCAGGAGGCATCAAGGATGAGAGGGATATTCAATTTGTGGAAACCTTTAAGGAGCTTTATGAAGCATCAATGAAGAAGAACCATAGGTTGACGATGAAGCTAAAGATGGAGGAATTATATGGAAAGTTGAAGACCATATGTGTTATAATTTATGTGTTGGTCAACATGTATTTTGTTGTTAGATGTAATTATTGAATAGATAATTTGTTATGTTGTTTTGTTATGAACAAGTCCTTAAGTAATATTAAGTTGTTATGTTGTTTTGTTATGAACAAGTCATTTTGTAATAGTAAGTTGTTATGAAATGTAATGTGCAATCAATATTGGTTAAGTTATGATCTACTAAGTTAAGTTAAGTTTGTTGTTGTTTTGAAATATCCTATGAATTGATTCCATTTGTGCTATCAGATTGTGTGAAATTCTTGTACATTAAAACAAAATGAGTTAAGTAGACCAAATGAGTTTTCATTTCTTTCCATACCAAAATGTAAGAAGAGTACAACAAAATATCAGATGCTCATAACACATCAATAGTACAGTACATTCAAAACAACACATGAGTTCATTACACCACAATTCTAACTTAATTACTTAAACAAAACATAAAACAGTTCCTCAAAAGATTGTTTGACTTCATTCAGTGTGACCCTTGCTAGTGCAGTCATCCTCTTGTATCACCAATGGATCATCAGGTTGTTTGCCTGGGCCTGGTATGTTTTTGGACTTTAGTGTCCTCAATCTCTCACTGTGTCTTTTTTCAGCTGTTACATGACCTGTGGTTTTGTACCTGTTCTGTGTCCTAAACTTGATTGGATCACTGTTGCTTGGCCTTGATAAAGTTGTTCTTATGCCTGGTGGTTTGAAAGGAGTATGCCTAAACAATTTTGGTTCCTTTCTAAAAAATACCCTAGCACCAATTGTCTTGAGAGGTGACTTGAGAGATGATTTGAGAGGTGACTTATCAACTCTGAGTGGTTGAATGTCCAATATATCACAACCAGTTTGTATTGCAGCTAATGTGTCAGCCAAAGTTGTGGAATTCTCCAAAGTTGTGGAATTCTCCAAAGTTGTCTCCTTCTTATTCTGAACAGGTGGGGTTTTTTTCACAACTGGTGTCTCCTTCTAACTCTGAACAGGTGGGGTTTTTTTCACAACTGGTGTCTCCTTCTCTTTCTGAACAGCTGGGTCTCTTGCACAACTTGTGGTTCCTGCACCACTAAAGTCTCATTCACAGTGGTTGTATTCTGAGTACTTGTAGCTTTCTTCGTAGTGGTTACATTCTGAATACCTGAAGCTTCATTAACTGGTGCATTGTGAGTAGTTGAGGCTGCATTGGTTGTTGCATTCTGAGTAGTTGAAACTTCATTGGTTGTTGCTTTGGTTGTTGCCTTAACAGAAACTTTTGTTGACTTGGTTGTTGCCTTAACAGAAACTTTTGTTGGCTTAGTTGTTGCCTCATTGGTCTTTACCTTTTTAGGTCCTTTGCTAGTTGATGCTCCTTTAGGCCTCCCCTGCAAAAAACATAACAACAATACACTATAACAACACATACATCACAAAAACAACATAAGAATACAAACTGGTAAAAAACATTACCCTTTTTTTTGTTGTCACATTGGAGTCTACCACAACTTGACTTGCTTGTGTAGGTATGTCTTGAGCATCTTGGGTGGGGTTTTCTTGACCAGCAAGTGTCTTAGCTTCCACTTCTTGCTTCTATTTCTTGCAACAAAAGTGTAATCACATTTTTTCTTGTCCTTACAAACAATCCTACACCTATTTGAGTCATTTTTTTCAAACTTTACTTCTCTACCATTCAACACATTGTGTTCTAAGATAGCATCTTTGAATTGCCTTAAAGATGAAAACTTCATTCCAACTTTAAAAACATAATCTTTACTCAGTGATTCATCCTCATTATACCTCAAAACACAGGGCCTTTCATCACAACTATCATCATCACCACCACTGTCAAGCTCATCTGTCATATATTCATCCTCAATTAAATGCTCATTACCTATCTCTTCAGTTATAAACACTTTCTTATCTTCTTCAGCCTTGCACTCTCCAGTTTCAGCTTTTTCACTTTTCTCTACTACATCATCCCTAGTAATAGACACATCCACCAACCCTTCTTCAAAACCAGTCATCCTCTCATCTTCACTATCCTCAAAATACACACCTTCCACAGAATTATCACTAGAATCACCACTTGATTCACTAAAATTGTCAGCATTGTCTTCACATTTAACTCCCTTTCCTTTCTCTAGATACTTAGTCATAAAAGTATCCTCTCCCTCAAGGATAGCCTCACAATAAATCTCAACATCACACTTAGATCCAAATGCATACAAGGCTAACTCATGTGCATCTCCATCATCCCTAAATTGTTTTAAGTCTTCCTCAAGCAATCCACCCTCATGCTTCCACCACATCTTAACAGTAGTATAATCAAATTCTAGTTCAACCATTTTCACTAGGTCACATTCCTCAAAGAAACTCCAATAATCTGGATCTTGGCCAGCAAATGCATTGACTTCCCCACCCTCATATTTTAGGTTATTGTCTATTACAAAACGACCCTTTGAATAAAAAACTACCTTGAACTTATCCATTACCCTGTAGACATAGATTAATCTAAGTTTAATTTCATTTACCATTTCTGGAACAACCACAATAACCATAACTTTTTACCAAGTTTAAAACAAAAAACACGAATTGCATAGTTATACTAACCCTAACATTAACTCAAAGTAACAAAACACAAAAATTTGAAGCTGGGACCACGAATAAACAACTCAACAATGGCAGACAAAGTTACTAACCTGGGACCACCACTGCTACGATACGCACTATGACTCCTTGGGACCACCACTTCAACGGTCGTTGTCTTCTTTGTTCCTTTGCAAAACGCAGTTGAAATGTGATTCTAGGGCACGAGTGAAAGAGGGATAAAATGTGTGGTTTGAGTTACCATTGACTATTAAATGAAATCTACACAGTTGACACGCCACATCACCTTCCGTTAGATGAATTTAACGTCAGGGACTACATTTGGAAACGACAAATTTTTGGAGGATCAATGTTTGAAGAAAAATTTTAGAGGGACCAATCTTAAAAGGTGGAATATTTATAGGGACCTTAAACATATTTAACCCTTAATTTTACTAACCAATTCACTCAAAAATCAATTCTCTTAGCCGCATAATCCCAAATTGCAGTGCTGCCTCAACTCCAATTCCAAAATGTCATGAAGGTGGATTTGATTTATCTAATTTTAACTCACTTTTATCAAAATTTATCCTAACATAAAATTTTTTTCAGATTTTTTTCAGAAACTCACTTAATTTGATTCACCGCATATCCAAACAAACCAACTTTGTCAAATTGCATTGCTGTCTCAAATGTATACTCCACTTCCAAAATGTCATTAAAGTGAATTTGATTTGTCTAAAAAAATACTTGTTCAATATTTTATTTTTGAAATGATCTACAAATTCTAGATAAACTTTTATTCTGGCCACAAAATCATGTATAAGATTAAAATATTATACGTTTTCTTCATAATTCTTTTTTCTTGAGTTCCATTTTCTACCTCAACTATTCTTTCAAAACTATTTGTGTTATGGAATGACCATGAAGATTAAAGTTGAACCTGAATGTGCATCATGCACTCTTAATTAACATCCTTGCCTAAAAAACCTTCCACTACTCAAAACCTATATAGTTAACAATTACACACTAACTTATCAAAACATACACATAGTTTACACACTATTTCTTTTGACATTCATTTGGAAAATATAAATCAACTTAAGAGAGGCTTCTCTGCATCAACAAACTCACTCTCCAAGAAATCTTCTTTCCCTTTGGCCCAAAGCACAAAGTAGAGTCCAGTGAACATGAGGATCATCCCTGCTATGCTGCAATGCAAGTCGAACATTTTTTAGTTATCTATGTAGCACTGACACGAAATCGACACATGTAATTACATTGATTTGAATCTAAAATGTAAATTTTCAATGAATCTGAAAAGTAAACTTTTTCTTATATTAAGGATCAGAGGTAGGATTAGAGATAGTAGTTAGGAATGATATGAAGGTACCTTCCAATATTGACAGTACTATCTCCTGTAGCAACAATAGAGAAAATGACAGAGCAAACAGTGCCAACAGGACTGAACATGGATACCAAAACTGGTCCTCTCTTCTCAAGAGCCCTAGCACTGGTGCTTAAGCATATTCCAGTTACTGCACCTGACTGTGAATTTTCAATTCAGCCATCATTTAATATCTAACTACCAATCTACTAGTAATTCACAATATTACTACAAAGTTGAAATTACCAGAACAGAATAGCCAATCATGTCACCAACTCTAACTAATGGCCATCCGGTTTTGATTTCATGATATCCAATTAATTGAGCTGCTGTTGTTATCACACCACCCAAAAATGATGTTATCGCACACAATGTCATAGGTGCGGGAAATTCTCCTAAAGTAAATGCCTGCAACAAACACAATTTTTTATAAACACACAATTTTGAGCAAATAGTCTGTTTGATCAGTCTTCAGATGCAGTCTGACGCAGACTGTATTTGAGGACTGAAGTGAATGAGACGAAAAAACTTTACCTGTAAGACAACCGTGCTTGAGAGAAGAAGGATTGAAACCAAGAGATATAGGCAACCAATAATCTTGTCTCTGTCAAACATTACAACCGGTGGTGGTGGAATAGTTAACTTTTCAATTGGTATAGGAGTTGAGATACTTTGCAATAAGCTCATTGTGAGTGCTCCTAAGACACAAAGCAATGTGCCAATTATTTTTACTCTACTAAATGTGCAGTTTAAGTCTACTTTTTCCAACCTGCATCACATTATTATAGATGTAAAACTTAGTTACAAAGTTACAAATTAGCTACACTAGTTTGAAATTAGTCGTGCTTACCGAAAAATCCATGCGATGATGAAGATAAACCCCGGGGCAAGGTTTGGCATGGCAGTTCCCATTGCTGCTGAGGTTAGATTGATTCCCTTAAGGAATAAAGATTGGAACAAAGTTACACTGCATAAGATCATCAATACCAATGATCAAATTAACAACATAGATTCTAGTGTCTACATACATAAATGCAATTTTTTTTTACTCACAAAATCTTTCAAATAATACCATCCTATCATTAAGATAAGCCTCCTCCTAGGATTAGCTAGAAATGGCGAACAGACAGACATGTATGCCCACTCCGTAAAAGCACGTAAAAGAAACGGGATGAAATAGGCGAATAGACATAGTTGAGAATACATATCTAAAATTTTGTCCGTTCGCCAGGGCGAGGCGAGCATACCAACTTTGCATCCCTAAATGCTAAAATTTGCAAAAATTCTTATAAATGTGAGCGCCCGAGAAAACTCTAAAAAAAACTAGATGAGATGAGTATATTGGAAAAATGGGCCTAAAATATTTTGGTCTCACCCGTAAAAAAAATTCAGGCAAAACGAATATGTCTAAGAAGCCTTGTCCTTTTCTGCATGGTTGTTAAGGATAATTTTAGTGTTATCCAAACCAAGAATATGATTATCGTGTGAGACATTCTAGGGATCAAATATTTCCCTAAAATCCATGATGATGAATCCCTCCCCCAAAAAACATCTAAAATTAGTCTCTTGTGATCTTCTTCAAGATTTGCGTTAGGTATGCAACTCTAAGATCCTACAAATTCAAAATCTTTTTTTCAAACCCCCATTTTTCTTTCAACAAAATGAAAAGAATCAAAAAGATCAAAAGTGAAAACAAAATTCAAAGGCCAAGGACATTAAACTAACAAAACATAATAGTAATAAGATATTCTTACCCTCCAAGAGCAAGAAGAAGAAACTTTAAAAACAACTTGAAACTAATTTTCTTAGGCCATTTACTCCTGCAATAGAAACAATCATACCCAAATAAAAATCATCATCAAAGTTCAAATTTTTCCCATAACCCATCTCAAAAAAATAAAATAAATAAATAAATAAAAAATAGTACCTTTCATAATAAAGAACAAAGGGAAGGAGAAGAATAAATGTAGCAAAGGCAGTGAAAATGACAATGGTAAAAGATTGAAGACCCAAAGACATAAGATAACTCATGAGCATAGCATTTCCAGCATAAACAAATTGTACACCAATTAACCCTCCAATTATAATCACATCTTCAATCATCCCTGAATCCATCATTTTCTTTCTACCAAATTCACAAGAGAGGATATATATTTAACCCTATCCTCTCTCTACATTCTCTTATGCTTCTTTTATATCTCAAATTCTTACTCTCTCGTCATAATTCATGATTTGAAAAAGAAGAAAAATGTTATATTAATAATTATTATATCGATGCATGATGCATGATATGGGAAATGATGTAACCGCTGTTGAACATGAGACGTGTGCGAAAACAAAGTTAGAAGAAGTGAACTGTCATTAATGGTTCTATCTAAACAGTCTTTCCAACCGCTTTAAGGAAAAACTATAATTTGTTTTTTCTTTTATGTTTTGTGTTTATTCAGAATCTCAGATACATGCTACAATCTCTTAGCAAACCATGTTTTTTGATTCAAAATGTTTAATTCTTAGAACATGTCTATAAATAGTGGGAATTAGTTAGCCGTAAATTTGTCTTTACAATATCTAAATCTAGATATTATTCCTTGAAAATAGAGAGAAAGATTTTGTATCCTATTTTCTTTTTCTTTTTCACTTTTTAATAAATTTAATTATTTTCTGTTTTACTTTAAACTATTTTCTGTATATTTGGTAAACCGATTCTCTAAAATTTTTATTGAATTTTTTTTTAATATAATCTAATTTTTCAACTAATTTATCAAAAAAATTAATTTTTCAAAAAATTTACCAAAATGACGTAGTTTGTGAATGAGGTATAAGGGAGGCGCCATATAAAATGAGGCCTCGGTTAGAGTCAAAATGTCAAACCATATGGCGCATCAGGCATTGGTAAAAATTTCCTGAGGAGTAGTGTTAGGTGCGGATTTTGCCTAAAATTGGCATATCTTTCTTTGCACTTTTTCATCTCTTTTCTAATGTTTTCATGGTTTTTATCCATGATTGTTGTTGTTCTTCTACACATTGAGAATATACCTTTGGTGCTTGTAATGTGTGTGTTATTGTGCAGGAAATGCACTAAATGATCAAAGTTTGAAGACACAAAGAAATGGTGCAAGCTGCTAAAGAATTAAAGTTGCAACAACAGTATTCGCCTCGCGAGTTCTGGCGAGCTCCTAGCGAAGGTTCGCCTAGCGAACGTTGGCGAACGTTCCAGCGAGGGGGGTGGCAGAAAGTTTCAGTAGGAAAAGGCCCTAAATTCGCTGGGCGAAGGTTTTGGCGAAGGCTCGCTTCGCGAGTGTTTTGTTCGCTTCGCGAATGCACGTGAAATTCTGGGGCGGTTTAACTGTTTGAGGCACCTGATGTGCCTATTTTTAACCATTCGCCTAGCGAATGAATTGGTTCGCCTAGCGAACCTTCAAATTTCTGAATTGTATAAATACAATTTTTACACTTTTTAGGTTATGTTTTTTATGGGGGTTCTGATGTTGTTGTAATTTTGGGATCAGAACTTGATATCTCTTTCATTTCCAAGGGAGAAAAGGTAGGATCTTTGATTTCTTGTTGGAGAGGGATGTAATCTTTTGATACCTATTGTATTTCCTCTAATGTATGTATGTGATTTGAATTCTGATTTTCTATTGTTGTTGTCTTTGGTTGATTATTTGTGGTCTTGACAAAACCTTTACAAATCTTTGATCTTAGATTTTCATCTATCAATGAACAAGCTTTTGACATGGTTTTGTGAGTTGATATTCATTTTATCTTTTGTTGTATTGTGTTGATTAAGTAGCATGGGTAGCATGAGTAGGATCGATACGATATCGCGAGGATGCATGATAATAGTGATGAAGAAGGATATTCGCATTCATTGGACAAATTAGTTGAATACATGTAAAAAGGGTTAAGCGTGTGTACTTATTTTGATCTTGCTTAAATACGAAGAAATCATTTATTTGATATGGATGTTATAGTAATATCTGTTAGGACTGAACTCTAGAGATAGATTTAGGCTTAACACTTGCGTGAGTATCCGCTCTTAAAGCTCTGTGTTGGTTTTGTTGCGTGAGACATCACTGATGAGACAATACAGTTGGCCTCTCGACGTTGCGTTAGACATAACCTCCGTTGTGAGTGATACGCGAGGATATTTGGCGAATGATTGATTTATGTTTGCTTGATTAGAAGAATGCATGTGTTATCAATTGATGAGATCCAATTCCAACAAGGCCCCGTTTATAATTCTGTCTTTACTTTATATTTTCCGTCTTTATATTTTCCGCATTTGCTTTTGGTTCGTCTTTAAACAAGAACTTTTGATCCATGAGTTTAGAAATATAGAAACTGTTGAATGGAATTCTTTCCCTCGCACTGATCCCTGTGGAGAACGATAAATTGGGTTACTTATTATTATTTGCTTGCTGCTATCTCTGCACCAACAAATTGGCGCCGTTGCCGGGGATTGGTGTTTAGATATTGAATCGCATCGCATAGTTTCTATATTTTTAAGCTTTGTACATTTGTTTATATTATATGCATTTGTGTTCCTTTAATGTTTTCTCTAGTGTGTTCAGGAATGTTGAGAACTCCTTCTAGATTGGTTGCTTTGTAAAAAAGAATTCAATGAAGCTTCGACCGAGTCTGGATTTTGTTGAGCTTTGAAAGTATGCCTGGTAAATTGTATTGCTTTATAGAATGCTAGAATGACTTTAGAATTTTGTGCTTTGTGCAAATGTGTATCTTTGTTTCATTTTGCAACTTGTTGGAATGCTTGTTTCACTTAGGTCCAAAAGCCGCAAATTGTGAGGAAACCTCCATTGTTGACTAAATGCTTGGATGACTGATAAACTTTGTTTAATTTGTTTGATTCATGCTTTATCTTCTGATTATTGTGATTTTGTGGAAGCGTAAGAAATGATCAAGGCATTTGTTTATATTGAGCACAACTGTATCCAAAAGTTTCTTACCCGTGAGTAGTGAGAATTTGTTAGCCCCTTTGAGCCTAAAATAATTTAAATCTCATTTTAGTGATGAACTTGGTTTAGGTACATAATTTGCAAGTTTGGTTCATCATTGAATTTTGTGAGGTTTGAAAAATTTCTTCTTGAACCTTTGAAAATTGTATACTTTGATTTCCTTGCGGTAAAGGCAAGGTGCATTCACTTGAGGTTTGGTTGAATTCAAGTTGGGGAGAATGAAAAAGAAGAGGGTAGGTTGCTTGAACCTTTTGAAAAAGTTCAAACAAGCATGAAAAGAAAAAGTGTAAATATGAATGTGAAAAACACAAGAAAAAGAATGCTTGTTTGATGAAAAAAATAGAAAGTGAAATAATTGTGCAAAAGGAAGTTTGAGAAGGTTTGTGGTAAAGGAATGAGAATGGTGAATGAAGTTGTGATTGTGTAAATATCATTTATCGGCAATTTCGATTCAAAGACTTTTAGAAATGTCCCTTTGTTGTTAACCCGACCAAGCTATATCCCTTAAAGCCCTTAGTGGTCTTTTTGCTTCCATATTTTCATGTTGATTGTTAGATGTGTATGAATTGGATTGCTATTTGCATTGTTTGTCAGGTGAGTGAAATTTCCCCGCGGTTGCAAACGCGTCAATTTCTTCATTCTTATTTTGAAGAGGAGTGTTAGAGTGATTCAAGTATGAAAATTTAGTTGTCATTTGAACCATTCCATGATATTTGTTTAAGAACTTAATTCTTTATCATTGTTCGATTCTATTGAGTGGTAAACGTTGCTTGTGCGCATTTTCATGCTTGGTTTATCTGGATTTTGGTTGATTCTTAAGCTTGAGCAAATTCGCTTGTTTTTAACGAGGGACATACTTTGCTTGAGGACAAGCAAGAGTTTAGTTGGGGAGAGTTGTTAGGTGCGGATTTTGCCTAAAATTGGCATATCTTTCTTTGCACTTTTTCATCTCTTTTCTCATGTTTTCATGGTTTTTATCCATGATTGTTGTTGTTCTTCTACACATTGAGAATATACCTTTAGTGCTTGTAATGTGTGTGTTATTGTGCAGGAAATGCACTAAATGATCAAAGTTTGAAGACACAAAGAAATGGTGCAAGCTGCTAAAGAATTAAAGTTGCAACAACAGTATTCGCCTCGCGAGTTCTGGCGAGCTCCTAGCGAAGGTTCGCCTAGCGAACGTTGGCGAACGTTCCAGCGAGGGGGTGGCAGAAAGTTTCAGTAGGAAAAGGCCCTAAATTCGCTGGGCGAAGGTTTTGGCGAAGGCTCGCTTCGCGAGTGTTTTGTTCGCTTCGCGAATGCACGTGAAATTCTGGGGCGGTTTAACTGTTTGAGGCACCTGATGTGCCTATTTTTAACCATTCGCCTAGCGAATGAATTGGTTCGCCTAGCGAACCTTCAAATTTCTGAATTGTATAAATACAATTTTTACACTTTTTAGGTTATGTTTTTTATGGGGGTTCTGATGTTGTTGTAATTTTGGGATCAGAACTTGATATCTCTTTCATTTCCAAGGGAGAAAAGGTAGGATCTTTGATTTCTTGTTGGAGAGGGATGTAATCTTTTGATACCTATTGTATTTCCTCTAATGTATGTATGTGATTTGAATTCTGATTTTCTATTGTTGTTGTCTTTGGTTGATTATTTGTGGTCTTGACAAAACCTTTACAAATCTTTGATCTTAGATTTTCATCTATCAATGAACAAGCTTTTGACATGGTTTTGTGAGTTGATATTCATTTTATCTTTTGTTGTATTGTGTTGATTAAGTAGCATGGGTAGCATGAGTAGGATCGATACGATATCGCGAGGATGCATGATAATAGTGATGAAGAAGGATATTCGCATTCATTGGACAAATTAGTTGAATACATGTAAAAAGGGTTAAGCATGTGTACTTATTTTGATCTTGCTTAAATACGAAGAAATCATTTATTTGATATGGATGTTATAGTAATATCTGTTAGGACTGAACTCTAGAGATAGATTTAGGCTTAACACTTGCGTGAGTATCCGCTCTTAAAGCTCTGTGTTGGTTTTGTTGCGTGAGACATCACTGATGAGACAATACAGTTGGCCTCTCGACGTTGCGTTAGACATAACCTCCGTTGTGAGTGATACGCGAGGATATTTGGCGAATGATTGATTTGTGTTTGCTTGATTAGAAGAATGCATGTGTTATCAATTGATGAGATCCAATTTCAACAAGGCCCCGTTTATAATTCTGTCTTTACTTTATATTTTCCGTCTTTATATTTTCCGCATTTGCTTTTGGTTCGTCTTTAAACAAGAACTTTTGATCCATGAGTTTAGAAATATAGAAACCGTTGAATGGAATTCTTTCCCTCGCACTGATCCCTGTGGAGAACGATAAATTGGGTTACTTATTATTATTTGCTTGCTGCTATCTCTGCACCAACAAGTAGCCATATGAAATGGCGTCTCAGATCATTTTTTTTTTTATGTTAAATTTATATTTAAATTTTTTTGTAATATATAAAAAATTATATTATTTAATATGTTATGTTGTGTCTATAAATAAGGGCTCACCTTCACTTGTTTTTGCACAACAATTGTCACCCAAACGCTAATTTCCTCCCTTCCCTCACCAATATCCCAAACTCTCCCTTACTCAACATGATGTCTTCATCCTCAAATAGCCGGTCGTCGTCGTCATTAACAACGGAGGAGGAAAAGTGGCCAGAGTTTCCACTGATGAAACGAAATGCCCTAGTTATATATTCAGCTGTCAAGCCTCCGTTGGAGATGCTACTCTGGAACACCTAGACGTTGGAGCATTTGCACAGGGAACTTCGCCGCTGGCTACCAGAAGAATTTCAGGCAGGTGAAAAGATCAGAAAGATAGAGAGGCATGTTGAGGAGCCTTGTCCAAATGGAGTAACCCGCAGTTGGAAAAAAGTGGTGAGCAATGTCGGTGTCGTCATGATGATGATGTCAAAACAGGAAATTAAGTTGATGGTTGTAATTGCCTAGATAAGCTATTTTTATGTGTTGTTATTGTTATTGTTATTGTTATTGTTATTGTTATTTTATGATTTGGTAATAGGTTTCGTTAAGTGGTGCTTCGTTTAGGTTTGTTATGTTGTTGTATTGAGTTAGTATGCCATCAATGAAATGAAATTTGTTCTTATTATAAATAGACAAGATTACATAAGTAATTATGCTGTTGTGCTAGGACCTAATACATTTGGACACTTAGTGCGATTGTGGCCTGGCTGGCGGCACAAACTACACAACCTCGCCATTTTTTTACCTGTATACATCTCCATTTGAATCCGGCTGCCGATAGGGCGACCCTTTTTATTTCTTCACATCAAGTCGTTATGCCACACAATATCGCCTTCGTATGTAGGCCAGTAGTCCTCCTTTGCGACCACTTGAAAGCTTTTACGGTACACATTATATAGAGTACTGACTTGGTGAAGAACATGGAGATAGTTGGTTGGGTTCAGTCGGACCCTGGAACAGGCTGCTATGACATGGGAGCAAGGCATACGAAATGCCTGAAACTTTCCACAGTCACACCAACTCCTATCTAGTTCCACTCGATAAGATCCCATAGGCAGTCCTTCGTTGTGATCAATAGACTGCAATACTGAAGTGTCCTGCAAAACGGTCGAAGACCGTGACGACGTGTGTGTTAGCCTTTGCAGCCTCGTCCTTCATGAATGTCATGGAATAGTCACTAAACAGTTGCCCAGATTGTATGGCCGAAACCCACTTAGTACGTCTGGTATCAAAGAGAACAACGAGCCTAAACTAAGTTGACCTTACAAGAGCGATTATCGGCAGGTTCTGGATGCCTTTGAATACTGAGTTCATAGACTCAACGAGGTTTGTTGTCATATGACCTCATCGCCGCCCATTGTCATACGCCCTTGTCCACTTCTCCCGTGGTATGTTATCAATCCAACTCAATGCTTCTGGGTTTGTTTGTCTGATCTCGTCCCGGTAGTATCTGAATGTAGGCTCTGTTAATGCATATCCCGCGTTAGTAACCAGCTGCTTTAGGCCCTTGTCTTTGAACGCCCGCGGGACATTTTGTCCGATGTGTCTAATGCAATACATGTGGCTCGATGGAGGATCCTGCCAGCCGTTATCAGGATTGTTGTAAGCACTATCGATTGAGGGATGTCTATCGGAGATCAGACATACGTCATGTTGGGGAGCAAAATATTGTCGGAGATTTTTTAAGAAAAAACTCCAACCTCCAGCAGTCTCCCTTTCAACTAGAGCGAATGCGATAGGGAAAATGTTGTTGTTGCCATCCTGTGCCACGGCCATTAGTAGCGTGCCCTTATATTTTCCATACAACCATGTTCCATCAATTTGAATTATAGGTTTACAAAACATAAATCTTTTGATGCATGGTTCAAACGCCCAGAAGAGTCTGTGGAAAATGCCATTTCCACTTACACAATTCCCGTCAGGCGTATATGCCTGCAACGTCTCTAACAAGACAACAGTACCTTGAGCATATTGTTTTAGGGCGACGAGGTATCTTGGGAGTTATTTGTAAGAGTCCTCCCAATTTCCAAAAATCCTTTCAACCGTCTTCGTCCTAGCAATCCACGCCTTCCTGTACGAGGGAGTATAGTTGTATCTTTGCACCATATGAGTTATGATGGTACTGACTTTCACAGAAGGGTTGTCGCTCACGATTGATACAATTTCGTTGCAGATCATCTGAGAGCCGAGCTTGCGATGATCCTGACTTGGATTGGTTAGTATGCAAATGTGCTCCGGACCCATTGACCCTATCTTCCAGGAATCGCTTCGCTTCCGAAAAGATGCCGTTAGTCTAAAGGGGCAGGCCTCGTTGCAGCAGTAGATCTTGTATAGAGTCGGATTTGTTCGATCGACTCTATAATCTGCAGCCAAGTTCATATGGTATTGTTTAATTGCTCGAACACAATCTTCTTTTGTACGAAAATTGTCTCCAACTTTTAGTACTCCCTTCGTCTGTTTGTATGGGTCGTAAAAAATATTTGTTGATGGTTGATCGTCGCCTAGGCTTAGTGTTGTCATGTGTTGGGGTGGGCGATAAACATGACTGTCAGGCAATTGGTCTGCCTCGTCGCCGTTTATCATTTCGTCAACAACGTCCTCTGCTTCTTCTTCCTCCTCGTCAACTGCATCTACCTCAGCTTGTTCGTTGTCAGAATCGTTGAAAACCTGCGATACCTCAAGTTGTTGAGACAATGGTTGATTTTGTAACGTAACATATAACTCAACCTCATTGAAACCGGAATGCTCATGGCTGAGAAACATATTACGCACATCTTCATCATCCCGTATTTTCATCTGAAAAAATTTGCACACATCATGCCCCTCAAAAAAGATAGGGTTTTTGTATATAATTTGCCCAACTGGACCGCACTGCAATTTCTTCTCTAACCGGGCTTTCAAATGATAGAAATCTGTTCTTCTATCAATTAAAAACCTAGTCACTTCTGTATCCCTAAAATTGAAACCACTCATTGGACAATCAAATATCTCACCAAGGATATGTGCAGTTATCAAGTATTGTGGTCTTTGAGCCATATCTGACTTTGTGTTAGGAAGAAATGGGTTACAAACTTTAAAGTTTGGAAGAAAAATAGTTTGCAGATTGGAAATGGTTTGAATGTAAGTGATGATAGGATGTATATTTCATGTGTATTAATAGGCAGAAAAATATTACAAGAAATGTGTCTCTGTAGTCTAATTGCTTCAGAAAAGCATTGCCAAAGAGCCATGTGCTGCTCTGCATGCCTACACACTATCCTTGACATGACCATACAAGACTGCATGCCTACACTAAGCTTGACAAGACCACACAACTCTGCATGGCTACACTATTGACAAGATCACACTCTACATTACTCAACAATGCATGCCTACACTCTTTTTCTACTGTTCCTAACCATGTCTCTGCACAAATTTAAAAACAAACATTTAAAAAAAATGACCTGAGGCGCCATTTCATATGGCTACTCATCAGGAAATTTCTAGGGCACCCACCATTGCCTGAGGCGCCATATGGTTTGGCATTTTGCCTCTAACTGAGGCGCCATCCCATATGGCGCCTCCCTTATACCCCATTCCCAAACTACGCCATTTTGGTAGATTTTTTGAAAAGTTGATTTTTTTGGTAAATTAGTTGAAAAATTAGGGTATATTAAAAAAAATTCATTTTTATTATTAAAGTTATTGATTTTGTAAGGTACTCCCTCCGTCTCAAAATATAAGAGAAAAACTCAAAAACACACTTATTAAGAAAAGTAAAAAACATAATAGTTTGACTAAGTTTTGTTGAAAAAATTTATTTTAAAAGATGTAAAAACAATTCTAATTGGTTGTTGTTTATAGAAAAGATGAGAGAGAAAATAAATTAAATGCAACTTACATTGAATTTTACCTTTAAAATATTGAAAGTTAATTTTTTCTCTTATATTTTAGGATAAGAAAAATACATTTTTTTTCTCTTATATTTTGGGACGGGTGGAGCATATTAGGACGATGATTACCTTAAGTGAGATTTTTCTATTTTCAAACGTTCAATACACGTAATTATTGAATTGAGATAAAAAAAAAAATGTATATATGCGCACTCAATTTAATCGTGAATTAATTGCATATTTAGCTAGGTTAGGCATGCGAAGTTACCTCTCAACTCAACTATCGGTATTAATGCACCGTCAAATGTGACATGTGATAGGCGGTGGAAATAGTTAAAAAATATAACTAGGTCAGGCCACTCTATATCTTTAAGTCAAGGCTTTTGTGTATGTCAAAAAGTCAAGGCTTTTGTAGAATCTATAATTTCAATAAGTGTATTTTTATCTCTACAAAATTAAAAAATGTCCAATTTATTTTTTTTTAATATAATTTTTGATAGTGCGTGAGACACTTTTAATGAGGAGAGAAAGAGAGAATAACAAAATAAGAATTGATATTATTGAATGAATAAAACTGAATTACAAAGTATTTATTTATATACATCTAAGTGACTTGACTACTAAGTAAAACAACAAACTAAATAATAAACTCTAAACCATAATTAACTTTGGGTTTGAGCCACATAATTCAACTTGGATTATATCTAACATCTCAACATACCCCCTTATAATCTAAATTGTCGAAACACACTAATCATTATTGATCTGAACTATTCCTAATTTCTTTCTCAAAGTTAGGAACCTGTCGATCTTCAATCCTTTGGTGAAAATGTCGGTCAATTGTGCTTCACTTGAGTAATGTCTTACTTCAAGTTCACCTCGATTCACCTTCTCCCTTAAGAAGTGAAATCTAGCTTCAATGTGCTTACTTCTTCCATGCAAAACTAGATTTTTTGTCAGATTTATATCTGACTTGTTGTCGATCTGCAGTACCAGAGGTTTCTTCACTTCGAACTCCATTTCTTCAAGCACAGATCTTATCCAATTTGCTTGACACGTAGCATAGGATCCTATTATATATTCAACCTCACACGATGACAGTGTCATCACAAGTTGTTTTCTCGAGCACCTTGAGATTGGGGCACCAAATACTTGAAAGAAATATTCAGTAGTGCTTATTTGATCTTCCTTATCTCCAAATCAATCAGCATCTGAATAACAAGTAACCATAACTTTTTTGCTTTCAGAGTCTCGTTGAAATAAAATTTCATAGTTTCTCGATCTTTTTAAGTATCTCGGGATTCTTCTTGCAGCCTTCATGTGTGACACCCTTGGTTCACTCATATATCTGCTCACTAATTCGACTGAGAAACATATATCAGGTCAACTATTGCACACATATCTCAGAGATCCGACAATTTATTTGAACAAAGTCGCATCGACTTGTCTTCCTCTTCCTCTCCATGCTTCTCCAACTTCAAATTTGGTTCAATAGGCGGGATGCAAGAATTGAATCATTCATTCTGAATCTCTTGAGTATCTCTTTGACATACTTTCTTTGATGTAGCACCATACCTTGCTTCGACATTTGAAATTCCTTGCCTAGGAAGTACGAAAACTTTCCCAGATCCCACATTTCAAATTCCTTTTTCATCAGCTCTTTGAACTTCGACAAGTTCTCCAAGCTACTTCCGGTTATTAAAAAGTCATCGACATATAAGCATATGACTTTTATATCTTATGCCAGAACCTGAACATAAACCTCATACTCAGATTTGCATTTGACGAATCCCAATTTGACCAAGTATGAGTTTATCATCTTGTTCCATGCCCTAGGTGCCTGCATGAGACCATAGAGCGCTTTGTGCAACTTGTATACTTTCATTACTTCCTCCTGAATCATAAACCCATGAGATTGTATGACATACATCTCTTTATTTAAAGGTCCATTCAAAAATGCAGATTCCATATCTAAGTGAAATGTCGACCAACCTTGATTGCATGCCAAGGCTACCACTAGTCAAACAGTTTCCAATCTTGCGACAAGTGCAAATACTTCAAAGTTGTCGAGTCCTGCTCTCTGAAGAAATCCTTGAACTACCAATCTCGCCTTATGTCTTGCAATCGACCCATCAACATTATGCTTCAACTTGAAAACCTAGTTCACTTCAATAGCTTTTGTATGAGCTGGCAATTCGTCCAACTTTCATGTGTTGTTTCTTTTAATTGCTTGTAACTCTTCAACTATAGCACACTTCCATTGTTTATCTTTGAAGGCTTTGCTATAGTAAATTGGTTCAGCACCTCCAAGTAAAGCAAAATGAACTAGTTTTCCATCTGTTGTGACTTTATCATCACCAACCACTTCATAGTCTTGAAGCCTTGTTGGAAGAGCTCTAGTTCTCTAAGGTCTCTGGCTTGTGCCAACCATATCCTCTTCGACTTCAACTGTGTTGGGAATTTGAACAACTACTTTGACTTCAGCTAGAATATCGACAATATCTTCGACTTCGGCATCATTACCTACTTCATCAAAATCATAACTCATCAATGGTTTGTTAATTGGATCACCAGAATTCCAATCCCATGCAGAGCTCTCATCAATCATAATGCCTTGATTCATCACAATCTTATTGTTCATTGGATTGAATAGCATGTTGTTGGCGAAGAGATTTCGACCAAGTAAAGAAAATGAAAAAGATGAAACCCAAAACTAGTCGATGACAAGAGGGAGTTGGGACGTTGGTCCGACATAGCTAAGGGGCGCGTCGGAAGGAGACTTGGAGGTAATGGTGTCGGAGGATGTTAAGCTATGGACAAAACCGACACAAGGATAAACACTTTTGAGCGGGAAAGTTTGAAACCTCCAAGAACATGGGAAGTTGAAAAGATAGTGGGGTGACACGTGTCAGAACTAGAATCCATCTGGGTAGATGAACAGTTATTTTGTTAGCCTATATAAGGAAATAGTTATTTCCATTTAGAGGGGTCGCATTTATAACATTGCAAAGGGAAAACACTCAAAGTACCAAGCTTAGAGAGAAACGAGTTCACTCCCGCAAGAATGTATGATATCGTCCACACTTTTTTAATGCAATTTACAGTCAGAATTTAAATTATCGTCATTTACTTGTTTTCTTCTTTTCTTTTTACTTTGTTTTATTTATCAATCAATCCAAAGCCATGTCTTATTCATTCAATTTCTTTACAACTCTTCCAAGAGAAAAACTGTCACATCAAACGAACATACACTTCCAACCCAAAAGTTCTGGGATTTCTGTGGTTGATCCTGCAAGTAAACCTGCGACAGGAGGCCAGCGGTTGTTCGCGTGTGCGAACAAATTGGCACGCCCAGTGGGACCCGTGTGAGTTGAGTGTATGCAATTTGTTAGGTCTTTGATTGGCCACATTTTGGCTAAAATAAGTTTACAGCAAGATGTTGGGAAAGACGTCCTGACATGGTTTATCAGACATCAGTAAAGATATGGTTATAATACTTGGCAAGATGTTGAGTAAGATGTTGAAGCATCTTCATCAACTGTCATGACAGTATTACTGTCATGACAGATGTCATGACATCTTGGTCTGCTGTTATGTGGTTCAGATAAATGTCGAAGATAGATGTCATGACATCTTAGTCTGGTACAGCAGGTGTTGTTGTTTTGCTGTCATATGACTTTTAATCAAGATGTCGAAGGAGATGTCACAACATCTTTGTCTGGTACAGCATGTACTGCAGCTGTATATCTCTTGACAGATTTATTTTATTTTGATGAGAATACTTTGGATATGTTCATCATTATACGCAGGTCAAGGAGATTTATTATGAACAAAGTGCAAATTTAATTGGATTTCATAAAAAGGATCTTGGAGACTTTTTAGGAAACTATTTGGAGATTTGTTCCTATTTTTGGGGAGAAGATATTGCAGCTGAATTAAAACGTGAAGATTGGACCTGATTGAAGAGTCCAAGCCCATACTGCAGGAGTCTATAAATAAGGACTTGCTAGACCTAAAAAAAGCAAGCACACACAACAACAAGCCGTCGGTGCAACATAAGGGTTCAGGGTTTTGAGAGCCTCTTGTGTAGTTTGTAAGTCACCCATGTATCTTCTGATACTATGTGGTCGACATAGGCTGTTGTAAATTGTTCTCACTCGAAGCTTTGAAGCAAGAGTTGAGTATTGTTCTTGGTTGAAGCTTTTAAGCAAAATCGAGTATTGTTGTTAGTTAAGAGTCTTGGCTGAACTTTGTATTGGAAGTGGTGTCTTTCCATAGGGATGATACAGTTATGGGGTATTAACTGTTAGATAATCACAGGTTGTGATTTAGGAAGTGAGAGGGGGTTCTCTTATCATTTAGATGTGACTTCTAATGATAAAGTCTTCATTGGGTAGTGATAGGTTAGCGTGGGTGCTTTCTGCAAACCTGAGGTTGTTTGCATAAAACTATACTACTGATAGTGATTACATCTTCCTGGATTGGTATCCCCCAGATGTAGGTGAGTTGCACCGAACTAGGTTAATAATTTCTGTGTGTTGTTTATCATTCTGCTTTTTCAGTTCAGTCTTGATTAACATGTTGGATCAGATGTCGTAACATCTGTGATAATGTAGTTCTGATATTCAAGGTATCAGTCTGTTGTTGCGCCTCTGAGTTTAAATGATTATATAGCACAATATATTGACATGTGTTAGGACATCTGTTGTCTGCATAGGCCAGAATTTCACAATTACGTAGTGGTAAGATGGTACCACCACGTCCGAATGAAGAACCGTCTTCGACAGAAAGTATAATTGTAACTCAAACGACTGATGTTGGCTCTGGGACCGTGTCAGTGGTTTCAACTACCCCTAGTGGGCTGACCGCGACGTCACGTCGACACGACCCGAGGCCAACAATGGCAGGGACTACAGGGCAGTATGTGCCTAGTATCACAATGCCCATCCCTCGATCTTATGGGATACCGACAGAGTTTATGTCGAGTTTGCACTCTAGCGGCCCTTTGTTTGGGGAAAGCTCGTCCCCAGTGTTCTCCCCATACCAGGGATTAGGGCCTTTAGCGAATCAGGTTACTCTACCCCTGGGTTTCAATCTGTTTTCCCAGTCAATACCCATATTCACGTCAAGTTCTGTTGTAGTAATGAGACAGCAGATGGATGAGAGTAATCATGAGATGGTTCATATGTTGACTCAACAAATGGGCACCATTTGAGGCCATTAATGCAAGATTCGACCCAGAGTTACCAGCAATTGGCAACTCAGATGACACGGATAGGTGACTTCCTAGGCGCTCCTAGGGCATAGGGTCGACAGACCCCTCTGCCTCGACCGGAGACACCCGTCCGTGAAGATGAGGTCTTCGACGATACAATTGAACAACCCCAAAAGTTTGAACATATCCCTAGAATGGCCCAAAGGCCTTCTGTGATAGTCCATAGGAACCAAGATCCGGACTATGTGGTCAGACAAGTTCGATATGATGCCTTGGCTGGGGAACCAAATTTAGAGGCCATGGTCGAACGCATTATGGTTCGTAATGGGGCAAATCCAGGCCTTCGACGGCCAACGTACACGTCCCCATTACCAGATTTTGTCTTACAGACAGAATTACCCAGGGGTTGAAAGGTGCCAAAGTTCACCAAATTCGCCGGTGAGACCGAGGAATCCACCGTCGAGCACATCGCTAGGTATCAAACCGAAGCTGGCGACATAGTTAATAATGAGGACTTGCAAATGAAATTTTCCTAAGTTCCCTCACGAAGAATGCATTTACATGGTTTACAACGTTGCCCCCTTAGTCTGTCCACACGTGGGCACAATTGGAAAGATTATTTCACGAGCAGTTTTACATAGGGCAGTCGAAAATTAGTTTGAAAGAGTTGGCCAACGTCAAACGAAAGGCCACGGAGTCAGTGGACCAGTATCTGAACAAGTTTAGACTTTTGAAAGCACGGTGCTTTACTCAAGTCCCTGAACATGAGTTAGTCGAAATGGCAGCCGGCGGTTTGGATTATTCCATCAGGAAGAAGCTGGATATGCAATATCTTAGAGATATGGCACAGCTGGCTGACCAGTCCGATAGGTCGAACGGTTAAAAGTTGAGAAAACTCAGACTAACAGATATCGTAAGAAAGAAAAAGTGTCGCATGTGGTAGCCGACGAGTATTCCTCCGACGATGAAGAATTTGTCGATGAATGTGAGGTCAATGTGGCTGAACTCAAGTCAGGGCCCCATACAGATGCAAACTGCTGAAACCATCAAACAGGAAAAATCCCGTCGAAACTGGAAAAATGGATAAATATGTTGCTAAAACTTATACTTTTGATGTTTCTAAATGTGACAAAATATTTGACTTGTTAGTTAAAGATGGTCAGATAATTTTGCCTCCTGGATTGAAAGACCCCCCTTTAGAGCAAAAGAAAAAAGGGGGATTTTGTAAATTTCATAATTTCCTTGGTCATAAAACAGCTCAATATGTTCTTTTCAGGGATTTGGTGCAGAAGGCTTTGAAGGAGGGTCGGCTTCAATTTGGCAAAAGGCCAAAGATGCAGGTTGACACTGATCCACTGAAGTTCGAAGAGGCTTTATATTCGGAGTTGTATGCATGATGGTTGAGGCTACTGAGGGTCTCAACAGACAACCAATAATTGAAGTTGTGGAATGCATGATGGTCGAAACCACTGAGGGTTCCGACAAGAGAGCTGAGGAAAAACTCGAAGCAGTTTACCCCCAAGCTGGTGAAAGCTTGGCGGATTTCCAAGAAAAGTGCAGGATAAGCGGGTCGAAGGCCACATTATGCCCTAGGTGCAACGCGGTGTTTGATGAGAAAGCTGCTGAGAGATATGAGGCAAGCAAGAAGGAAATGCTGCAATAAAATAAGCCACTTGTCCCAAGGTTTGTGTTCGACATGAGTGGTGCCCCTCATCGAAACGAGGAATACAAGAAGTTGTTCCAAGAAGCACGACCTTAAACTTTTGTGCCTCCGTCGAACACCCCACAGGAGAGATGGATGGCACCAGTCAGCCAGAAAGGAAGTAAAAGACCAAAATAGAAGGTCTTGGACTTGGAAAAAGAGGCGAATGTCTCTGACAAGAAAGTCGAACCAAGGGGTTATATGGTGTCCCCCAACTATAAGGGAAAAAAACCCATGACCAGGACTCAGTGGAGACGTTATTAGCGCAACAAGAAAGTTGAGAAAGAGGCTGCTACTTCACAGTTGAAGCCTGTCAGAACTTCTGGACAAAAGCGGCAACACCCAAGGGGAAAATGGGTAAAAAAAGACAGAGTAGTGACAAATCAGACCATGGCAGTAACCATGGGCGCGTCTGGAGAGAAGGGGGTAGTTTCGACCCAAAGCTCAAAATGTACTGCGCTGGTCGAAAGCAAGGAGGAGCCGGAATACACCCCTCAGTCGGATGAGGAAGAGCCAAAATATTCTCCTCAGTCGGCCGATGAATATACCCCTTCACCAGACAGAGATTTTGACGAAGACATGTACGATGACACCAATGATGACACCTATGGTGAAGATTTTGTGTTGAGATGTGGTATCGTGTCGATACTACTGGCTGAATAGGATGTGGTGTCAGAGATCTCTGAAGTAGAAGGAGGATTTTGTTCCTGACGAAAATGCGGATGACAAACCGCTATACTATTATGTAATGAATAGTGGTGTGGTCGAGGAACAAACGACCATGTTTGAAAGACCTAGCCCCGGGATGATGTACCATCTGAAGCCGTTATTCATAAAGGCGAAGGTGGACGGAGTGGCAGTCAACAAGGTGTTTGTGGATGGTGGGGAAACTGTCAATCTAATGCCTCACAACCTATTCAAGAAAATTGGAAAGACGAAGGCTGGCCTCCGACAGCACAACATGGTTATGTCCAACTACGAAGGAAAGACCAGTAATATCCTGGGAGTTGTTCAAGTGGACTTGGCAGTAAGTACAACCAACAAATCAACACTCTTCATGGTTATCAACTCAAAAGCGAATTTCAACCTGTTGTTGGGACGGGAGTGGATCCATGGAATAGGGGTTGTCCCGTCAATAATGCACTAGAGATTGACCATTTGGAGGAAAGATGGTATCGTCGAGAATATTGAGGCAGATCAGAGTTACTATAAAATCGACGAAGCTAAGGGTAGTAAGAAGTCTTTTGACCAACACCTAGCAAATGTGGCTCCTTGTGATGACGGGTCAGGGTCTTATACCTCCATCGACACGGGTCGCGTCCTGAACTTAGATCCCGACCATGGGTTCATCTGGGATGCTGGTGACGAAGCCATGGAGCCTACAGAAATGCTACCTACGGGGTGGCCAACGATCGGTGAGAATGACTGTTGAGTCAGAAAGCATGACTCGAATTTTGGCCTACCTAGATGAAAACAAGAAAATGTCGGCATTAAAAGTGGAAGAACCACAGAATACAACCAACAGAGCCGACTGCGACGCACAAACATATGGCCCACAAGGCCAGACAGCAGCTTCAGAAAGCCGGAGGCTTGATTGTATTTATGACAATGAGCCTTTGGGGTTCGAGAAAGACCCAAATAGTGAGCTACAAAGAATGCAGGCGCAGGACCCACTCGAAGAGGTTGACTTAGGAGATGGAGTAACCAGAAGACCCACCTATGTGAGCACCAAAGTGGGGCCAAAGATGAAGGCCAAGCTAATTGAGGTATTAAAGGAATACAAGGATTGCTTCGCCTGGGATTATGGAGAAATGCCTGGTTTGAGTCGAAGTGTGGTGGAGCATCGACTTCCAATTCATCCAGGTAAAAGGCCAGTAAAACAGCAGCCTCGGCGTTTCGCTCCAGAGGCGACGTCGAAGATCAAGCAGGAGCTCAAAAGCCGGTTCATCAGAACTGCAAGGTACGTCGAATGGATAGAAAACATAGTGCCTGTTATCAAGAAAAATAGAACCCTTCGAGTCTGTATAGACTTTAGGGATTTAAACAACGCTACCCCTAAAGATGAATATTCGATGCCTGTGGCAGAGATGCATGTCGACTCAGCGGCAGGGTTCAAATATTTGAGTATGCTCGACGGCTACTCCGGCTATAACCAAATTCTCATAGCCGAAGAGGATGTCCCCAAAACCACATTTCGATGCCCTGGAGCTTTGGGGACATATGAATGGGTTGTGATGCCCTTTGGGTTAAAAAAATGCTGGGGGCAACCTATCAAAGGGCTATGAACGCTATATTCCATGACTTTATTGAAAATTTTATGCAGGTATACATTGATGACATCGTAATAAAATCTTCATCAGAGGATGGTCACCTTGACCACCTTCGACGCTCATTCGAGAGAATGAGAAAATTTAGATTAAAAATGAATCCACTAAAATGTGCCTTTGGTGTTCATGCAGGGGACTTCCTGGGATTCGTGGTCCACAAGAAAGGCATCGAGATCAACCAGAACAAGACGAAAGTGATCTTGGATCTCAAGCCTCCTTTGACAAAGAAGCAGCTCCAGTATTTGTTGGGGAAGATAAACTTCTTGAGGAGGTTCATCTCGAACCTAAGTGGCAAGACGAAGGTGTTCTGGCTATTACTTAAAGCCAAGAAGGAGAATGAGTTCCGCTGGGGACAGGAGTAGCATCAGGCTTTTGATGCAATCAAGGAATACCTTACAAGGCCTCCAATTCTACTACCACCTAGTATAAATAAAAACATGAAGTTGTACATTGCAGCGTCGGATACGACCATAGGAAGTATGTTAGCACAAGAGGATAGTAGTGGCATCAAAAGATCCATTTATTACCTTAGTATAATGTTAATAGATGTTGAAACTAGGTACACTATGATTGAAAAGTTGTGCCTATGCTTGTACTTCTCATGTATGAAATTAAAGCAATATATTAAACCAGTTGATGTTTATGTTTCATCGCATTATGATGTTATTAAGCATATGTTATCCAAACCTATTTTGCATAGTCGAATTGGAAATTGGGCACTAGCATTTACTGATTTTTCCCTAACATATGTTCCTCTGAGGGCTATGAAGGGGCAAATAATGGCAGACTTTATTATCGACCACGCAGTAGTTGAACCATCGATATGTAGTATCGACATTGCCCCGTGGAAGTTGTACTTCAATGGGTCGAGCCATAAGAACGGGGCAGACATTGGAATTCTGATAGTGTCCCCACAGGGCACTCCGACTAAGTTCAAGTGCAAAGTCGACGGGAAATGTTCCAACAACGAGGCAGAGTATGAAGCCTTAATCACTGGCCTCAGAATACTCAAGGACTTAGGTGCCAGGGAAGTCGAAATAAGAGGAGACTCGGAATTGGTGATCAAACAGATCACGAATGAATATAAGTGAGTTAAAGAGCACCTTCTGATGTACTTCTCGTTGGCAAAACGGCTTTTGGAACATTTTGAGGTCGTCAGCATTACGCATGTGCCTATGATAGAAAACCATGAGACTAATGAACTAGTACAAATCGCCTCTGGCTACAAGGTGTCGGAGGGAAAGCTGAAGGACTTCATTGAAACTAAGGAAAAGATGGTATTAAACATACACTCACCGTCATACTGGTCAATGTCCAAGGCATGGAGGGCCAACGCCTCGTCAGAGAGTGTGGTCGAGGGGTTGGAAAGTTATGAAGTTTTTGCTATCAGCAATATGTCACCAACGGATTAGAGATGACCAATCATTAAGTATCTGGAAAATTTGGTGGGCAACGCTAATAGGAAGACTAAGTATAGAGCTTTGAGTTATGTCCTTATGGGAAACAAGTTGTTGAAGAAGACTTCAGAGGGAATATTGCTCAAATGCTTAGGGGATGCAAATGTCTACTTGGCAATCTCTGAAGTTCATAGTGGGACTTATGGAGCTCATCAAGTTGGCCACAAAATGAAATGGCTCTTGTTTCGACAGGGTGTTTATTGACCAAGCATATGGACTTCGCAAAGGGATGCCAAGATTGCTAGAAACATGCAAACATTCAGCATGTGCCAGCCAGTGAGTTGCACACCATCGTCAAACCATGGCTCTTTCGAGGTTGGGCTTTGGACATGATAGGGAAGATTTGACCGGCACCGTCGAAACAGCAAAGATTCATCCTCGTGGGAATAGACTATTTCACAAAGTGGATAGAGGTTGTGCCCCTAGTGAAAGTGGATCAAGAGACTGTGATAGAATTCATCCAGAATCATATTTTGTATAGATTCGGGATACCTGAGACCATCACGACGGATCAAGGCTCTGTATTCGTTGGACAGAAAATGCAAGAGTTTATATTAGAAACAGGCTTCAAGTTGGTTACTTCGACACCATATTATGCTTAGGCAAATGGTCAGGTCAAAGCAGCTAATAAAGTGGTAATTGGGCTTATCAAGAAACACGTGGCCAAAAAACCAAATAATTGGCACAAAACGCTAAACCAGATCTTATGGACCTGTCGTACATCCCCCAAGGAGTCAACCAATTCGAATCTGTTTCATCTAGATTTTGGGCATGACAATGTGTTACCAGCAGAGATATGCCTACAATCAGTCAGAGTGCAATGACAGCATGAGATTCCGTTGGAGCAATATTAGGACTTGATGCTAGACAAACTCGTAGATTTAGACGAAGAGAGGATGGTGGCCTTGAATGTGTTACTACGCCAGAAGGAACGAGTTGCCAAGGCATATAACAAGAAGGTCAGAAAGAAGACCTTCGTTGTTAACGACTATGTATGGAAAGCAGTGTTACCCATGGATCGACGGGATCGAACGCTGGGAAAATGGTCACCAAATTGGGAGGGACCGTTTAAGGTGAACCAAGTTTTCAGCAACAATGCATATGAGGTCTAGGAGGTAGGAATGGACCAACGAATCTTAAGGGTAAACGGGAAATATTTGAAGAAATATAAACCTATGCTACAAGAGATTCACATTAAAACATAACTTTTCTCATTAATAAGAAGCCAAAATATACTAGGGGGCCAAAATGGCTTACAAAATATTTTAGAGGAAAATTACAGTAGTTCGACATGCAAACTAAGGAAACTCAGGGAATCTGGATTTGAAGTCTTCAAAAAGAGTTTTTTCATGAACAACCTTGCTCTCGAGAAGCACCTTCTTGTTCTGCATGCGGCCAATGGCATCCTTGATCTTGATGGCCGTTTCGAGATGAGCAATCCCCTGAGCAATCTCTTGGTCGATGGTCTCCTGGGTGGGCAAGGGCTCAGTCGAGTCCAAAGAGGCTTTCTGCTGTTCGACTTCAGCAATCTTTTTTGTCAGTTCTGCTATCTGAGCCTAGTAGTCAGATATCTGCTGGTCAAAAGCACGACGCTTGTCAGAACGCTCCTGCTTTTTTGCCTCAAAATCTCCAAGTTTCTTCTCACAAACTGAGCTGAGATACCACTCATGTTTCATGTCATTATGTTTCAACCGGATCTGAGTGTTGGCCTGATGGCACATAGAAAGGCCCTTGGACAATTGTGTGAAAAAGGCCTAGAACTCAATTAGGTACGTGGCCATGGGAGCAGGGATTCGAAATTCAGCAAGTTCATCCAAGATCTTAAAAACGTCATTAGCTACAGCTGCCTCTTCTGCAACGGCCGCTAGAAATTGTTCCTCAAACAGGTAGGTCCTCAACTGTTGGAGCTTGAGAGAGAAAGAGGCGTCCAGATCTGGGGATGAAATAGTCGTCGAACTGGTGGGTTGAGTGTCCTCAGTCTCTTTATGAAGTTTGTGCAACGCCTTCAGGCTCGCCGATGGATTTGTTTGTTTGGTCGCCAGAATCTCCTCTGGGGTAAGGATTTTGTCGACAATAGGCGGAGAAGTGTGTGAACCACTTTCAGGGGCTGTAGGATTCACCTCGGCGTTAGCTGTGATGGCAACAATTGAAGGATTTACATTCTCACCAGGGGTTGCACCATCATTTTCAGTCTCAGGGTTGACATGTTGATAAGCGGGTGTTTTCGTCACTAAGTTCTCCTCTGTCGAGGGCGTCAGGAATTCGTTGACCGTCTGAGGACTTGGCATGGTCGTGGTTTCAGGAGGATTGGTATTGGCAGCTAGTTTAGTATCATCTTTTTCTACAGTGGTCGAGGCGACCATGTTTTCCTGCAAAACAAGTTTCAGTAAGAAGTTTCGCCAAGTATCATCTGAACTAATGGAACAGAGAAAACGAATACCTTTGCAGGTTGTGAAGGAGGAGCTTCAGTTGGAATGGGCTCAAAGACTTATTCAAGATTCTTTGGGACAACAGGGTCCACATTCGAAGTGCCCGCTCTTGAAGGCGTTCTCTTGGTTAAAAAAAATTTCTTCCTCACCAAAGGAGTGGCTGGAGGAGACGCTGGAGCTGTGGTAGGAAAGATTCGAGACTGGGTGCTTTCATCCAATGCAGACCCCTCAAGATAAGGGGCTTTTTCAGAAGCCTATGCAGAAAAATGTCAGACAAAGAGCAGAGAAAAGAGAGAAGAATAAAAAAGACAAAATATACCTGTGGAACGGTGGTCTTGGGTTTCTTAGCAAGCCTAGTAGAGGTCGATGCAGCAGTCGCTTCCCGTTTTCGACCCTAGAGATAAGACGAAATGGTTAGTTAAAGCTCAAGGGTGAAATAGAATTAAAGAGTCTAGAGTCTACCTTCTTTGATGGGTCTTCTGTGGCGTCAGTAGTTGGGAGGTCCGCGACAGGAGCAGCAATTGATGGCTTAGGAGCTTCACTAGCAAGGAGGGCAAAAGCGTCGGCCACATTCTCCAGGAAAAGGTTTGGACTGAAAATTTGAGCTTGATAGTCTGACCACCAAACGTCAAACTCTTGCGTGGTGAAAAAGGAAGGTTGGAATGCAAAGACAGGCAATTCGAGATGTTGCGTAGACCTGACAAATCTCAAATAAGCTTTATGGCCTGCCATGTTTAAGCGTCGGCCAGACCGCACGATGTTGTCAGAATGTTTCACCAAGGATTTTGGCAGCATTTAGCTCAAGCCAAATTGTCGGGCCACCAAATTAGGCTGATAGTTCATAAAACCATAGTCTGTGTTCCCCGTCTCGATCCGAAAGAATATCATGGTAGGAGTAAGAAACGCCCGCCATATGGAATTCGACTGTGCTGCAGCTTGAGGGGAGACTCCAGGAAAGGGATTTTTAAACCATTTCGTACCAAATTTACGCGCCACAAAAGGCACCATGTCGGGGACGAAGGAAGTGGTCTCCACGAATATACTGAGATACCTCATGAAAAGGGTTTGCTTAGGGGTTTCTTGGGTAGTCATCAAGGCAAGTCGCATGCCTTCGACGGAACGCTCTTTGTTCAAGCGCTCCATTGTAGCAGAGGCAGGGTATCCCAATTTATGCTCAAAAGTGGCATTAGGCCAATGCTGCAACAACCACATAGGCCCCGAGATATTTAAAGCCTTGGTAGTTTGATGGAGAAGTTTCAATCGGATGGCCGACAAGCCAAGAGAATGGTAGAGGGAGGCTAGTAGAAGCTTGGCCAGAGATACCTGTTGACCCTCATGAATCTGGATGGCCAGGTTGATATAACTGTTGGCTATCTGTAAAGAACCAGGGAAGAACAAATAGTAAGACAGCCACAATGTCAAGAACGCAATATGCTCTTCATCGGACACCTGTTTAGAGCGTTTGTTGTGATGATCTTCAATGTAATTCTGGAAACTAGCACGCTCGAAGTCGAAGGTGTTGTTTGTCTTTAGGGTCGGGTCAAACGTTTCGTCTAGTGGCGAAAGGCCAGTAATGGCCGCCACATCAAAAACCGTTGGTGTAAACATGCCATAGGGGAGATGGAATGTGTTCGTTGATCCTTCCCAGAAGTACATCGTAGCAAGTAGCATACAAGGGTTAACCCTATGAGCGGTTCTTGAAAGTTGGATGGCGTCAAAAATGCCAGATGTCTTCCATTGCTCCTTACGCTGACCTTCGACTTTGTTGAGCCAGGCAATATAGTCTTTGTTTCTTGGAGTAGGCATGGATCTGAAGACTCTAGATTTGGGCGCCATAAATTTGAGATCTAAAGTACCACCTTTCTCGAAAGCCGTTGGGATAGTCTGCGCGAAACAAGGAACGAACTCTTGGAGTTCTTGGTGATTTGGTTTTCTGTCCGGATATGGGCCTTGAAAAGCATGAAGCTTACCGGCCACCGTGAAGGGGATAACCATCTGATGATGCCAGTTGTTCACCACCGCTTCATCAGCGGACGACGGTTGAGGAAGGGGAATGAGGGTTTTTACTTCAGAAAGAAGGAAAGTGAGTCAGTTATTTCCGGTGGTCTGAGGGATAGAAGTAGTGGCGGTTGCTGATGAGACCATTTGGAAAGAGGAGAATTCAGAGTTTGTTTCAAGAACAAGGAGCAGTTGAAGAAGAAGAAGTTATAGAGGAAAGGTGAAAGGAAAACCAGTTTGGGTTGGTGATATTTATAAGAGAGACGCATGCAAATAAGAAAGATCACAAAACTGTTCAACTTCTGAAGTAAGTGGGGGTTGGTTTCGAGGCCCATAACTTAGGACGGGACTAGCCATCATGGCATCGTCTTGGAAATCGTGGTACAAAAGTTGCCATCATCATGTCAGACGACGGGTGACACATGGCTCAGAGGAAGACAGAACGTTGGCTGGTGAGTCAGAGCCAAAGCACCGTCGAAATCTCACAGGAAACCAAAAATCCAGATTTCTTAGTCGACACGGTGCTCAGTCGAAATTGTCCTTTTGGGGGGGGGCAATTTGTTGGCGAAGAGATTTCGACCAATTAAAGAAAATGAAGAATATGAAACCCAAAACCAGTCGACGACAAGAGGGAGTTGGGACGTTGGTCCGACATAGCTAAGGGGCGCGTCGGAAGGAAGCTTGAAGGTAATGGTGTCGGAGGATGTTAAGCGATGGACAAAACCGACACAAGGATAAACACTTTTGAGCGGGAAAGTTTGAAAGCTCCAAGAACATGGGAAGTTGAAAAGATAGTAGGGTGACACATGTCAGAACTAGAATCCATCTGGGTAGATGAACAGTTACTTTGTTAGCCTATATAAGGCAATAGTTATTTCTATTTAGAGGGGTCGCATTTGTAACATTGCAAAGGGAAAACACTCAAAGTACCAAGCTTAGAGAGAAACAAGTTCACTCCCGCAAGAATGTATGATAGCGTCCACACTTTTTTAATGCAATTTACAGTCAGAATTTAAATTATCGTCATTTACTTGTTTTCTTCTTTTCTTTTTACTTTGTTTTATTTATCAATCAATCCAAAGTCGTGTCTTATTCATTCAATTTCTTTACAACTCTTCCAAGAGCAAAACTGTCACATCAAACGAACATACACTTCCAACCCAAAAGTTCTGGGATTTCTGTGGCCGATCCTGCAAGTAAACCTGCGACAGGAGGCCAGTGGTTGTTCACGCGTGCAAACACATATATGCTCTAGTATTATGATATCCTACCAGAACCATAGGTTCACTATTGTCATCAAGTTTCGTTCTTCTTGCATCATGAACATGCTTGTAGCAAATAAAGCCAAACACCTTCAGAAGACTCACTAATGGTCGTTTGTCACTCCACACTTTTTCGGGAACCTTGTTCTTCAACTACTTGGTAGGACACCTATTCAAAATATAAACAGTAGTCGAAACAACTTCACCCATAAGGATTTTGGTAAATTCTTCTGCTTCATCATGCATCTTGCCATGTCCAATATGATCTTGTTTCTTCTTTTTTCTCTCATCAACAGCAATTCATATTGTCGTCGCAAAGTTTACAACTTAATAACCTCGACTTTCTCGCCTCTTTCATAGTACTTGACAAGATATCTCATGCCTCCTTCATCGATTCAGCATGAGCGATTATGTCAAAATTATCCACATCAACCGTCGATTGGATGTAAAATGCCACCTTGTAATCCTTCTTATTGGCATCCTTGTGAGCGGTTCTCTGTGCGTCGGTTGCATCTTCACCTAGTGCAAGAACATTATTAGTAACCACTTCTAGGGTTTCATGAAAGGCAAATAGAGATTGCATTTGTTTTCTCCATCAAAGCCAATTCTTTCTGTCAAGAGTTGAAAGAGAGTTTGGTAAATTTTTGTTATCATTCATTTTTGTTATCAAATATCTCTTAACTTGCGGACACAAGTTAAGAGATAAATATAATAAAAATTTATTAGAAATTGTGTTTTACATTTATTGCAAGTTTATAATTAATGATTTTATTGCTTTTTTCAATACTAATTTTCTATTTGTAGATTTTTTAACATATACCTCAATGACACAGGTTAACATTGCCCTTTCTATAATAATCTAACATATAATTTATTTTAGTTTTTTTTATAAAATAATAACTAATATTTTTTAGATAAATTATTTAAATAAAATATCTGTTATTATTGGCCGATGGAAAAAAGTTTACATATCTTACACTTATTTCTTCCCCTTTTCCTTGATGTATATGTTACATAGCAGTACTCTTTTTTCTTCTTCAAATACATTTTTTGATTTTCTATTTTACCAATTTATTATGTTCTTTAATTGTATTTCATAGATATTTGTGTTTTTGTAACTCAGTCTACCAAATACAAATAACTATTGAATAGAGAAAATTAAGAGTAGGATAAGAGACATAAAACATGAGATGGTTTCAATGAAAATTCAGGTTTGTTTTATTCTCTAAGTCAAATTCTTTCATGTTGTTTTTTTTTAATTTATTCAATTTAGTTTGGTTCTTATTAATTGCTCTTTGTTATTGTTGTTTTGTTGTTGTTGTTGAGATGATCACTTAAATTCACCCTTATTTACTTTTGGGCAGTTTAATTTTGGTACGAGTATGATGAACATTAAACATTACCAATTCAATCAAATATGTAAATGCTATTATAGTTGCTCTCTATAATTAGTCTTTATTATTTTGAAAATATTTATAAGTATGTATAAAGGGATAAGGGATTCTAGACTGATCTACTTTTGTTCCTATATCACTCTTGCATAAATGGATTTTCTTTTTAAAATAAAGCAAGTTACAGATGAGAGGTGGGCTTAAAAGTGGAGCGGTTGTTGTAACTGTAGTATTATATTCTTATATATGGGTGAATGAGAGATGAGATATAAGAGATTAAAATTTATGGAAGAAAAACAAAACGCATGCAGATGAAAGTAAATGAAGGGAAGAGATCCGGTTATATTCATCTTTCAACACATAGAAAATCTTCTATTCATATTTGTTTGCACTCTCTCTTTTTTTTATCTCTATGTATTCTTTTATCTCATGTTCTTTCCTATTTATATGTTTTTTTTAATTATTTCAATTGATATTAAGGAGGTTTGGCAAAATATAAAAGCCATGAATAGAGAGATAATAAACTTTTTTTATAACTATAAAGTCATGTATTGTTGAACCACACTATCAATTAACTCACAATAAGTAATATAAAATGATCTTCATCTTGCTCCTACAATATCTAACCATGGATAAAAACTTATATTTCCTCCTATTTTTGTACTATACAATGACAATAAAATCAAGTTGCGAATAAAATACGAAAATGATGGTTTTACTAGTGCAGAGATTAGCAAATGGCATCTTTTCAACATAAATTATCTGCTTTTGAATATCATTATAAAATTTTGAAATAACTACTTTGAAAGAAACTACTTTAGTTTAGATTTGGTACAAGTTAATGGTACCATACTCATGTAATAGATAACTATTTTATTTTTCTGTAATATTTTATTGTTTTTATATTACAACTAGTAGAAGACCCGTGCGTCTTATTTTTCTGTAATATTTTATTGTTTTTATATTACAACTAGTAGAAGACTCGTGCGTCTGCACGGGTCAGTTCATTCATATCTTAGATCATTTGATAAATTTTTTTGAATGTTTGTGGCCATTTTTTAATATATCTTTAAATGTATTAACAATAAATAATAAATGTTGAATTAAAAATTATAGGTATATGCTCCAAAGCATTCAGCAAATGACATCAAAGCAGGTATATAGTCACTGTCAAAACCAGCAGAAACAGCAGGTGCAAATGCCATGCCGTGCTCTTTCTGCAGCACTGATTTGCATTCAAAAGCTGAACTCTGAGAAAATGTGATAGTATTGAATAAAACATATATTAATAATCTTCCTCAGATAGTGAAAAGAAGCTTCATAGATTACAAACACATTAAGAAAATAACAGCATATTTTAGCATATCATAGTTATGTGTAACGATGAGAAGCAAGAAACTGAGTCCAACCGAGATTTACATAAAAAATTACAACATCATACGAAAACTTGTCCCGATAGTTTAAGCTATGATGGATGAATTTGAAAATAATCTCTAATTGCATTAGAAAATGGAATTTACTTTGAGTTTCCTTCTGAGGCGGTGTTTCCATTTACTTCAGGTAGATGTGCATCAGGCTGAAACATAACCATACAATTAGAAAAATAAGTTAAATCAATAATGAATACGACATTTACTATTGAAGACCTATTAACCTTGTAAAGAACAATCGTTTTCTCCTCGTTAGTATCATGTAGAGTCTTCCTGCCTGTGCACAGCAGCAAGTTTTATAAGTTGTAAATTTAAATCTTGAAAATCTCAGTTGAAAACAAGTTAGTAGTTCTCAATGATAATTCTGCAAAGTAGAACAAAAAGCTTGGCCAACAATACCCACATCTTCAGTCTGATAACAACCCAAACTCTGCTCTATTTACCCAATAACCTTGTTAAACAAAACCTTTAACTCACAAATCCTATAAGCCATACTTGTAGTTCCCCTAGAATCCCTAATTGAATCCAACAAAACATAACAAATTATTCTCATAATCAAATTTCACATACTTACCATCAACTCCTTGACAAGCATAAAGCACATCAGTCATCATAGCCTCCTCTGTCACATTTATTTCCTATTTATTCACTCAAAGGTCAAGACTTCAACGTAGTTTAAGTTTGACATTCAAATGTTTTGCGTTCCTAAGGCCATCTCAATCAGCGTCGTGATAAAATGCACAAATGCTACACCAACCACACCAAATAACTTGTCTTGAGAACACGCAGGAGGACAACTTCCAAATGGAGAATCTTTATAAGCTTCCACTTTAAGAGCCATGATTTCTCAACTTGTCCAACGCTAAAGAAAGTTGCAAAATGTAATAAATAGAAACACCAAATATTCAAAGCTAGAAGAAAATATGCATCCATAAATGTATCAGTGTATGCATGGGAAACAAACACATAAATATTCAAAGCTAGAAGAAAATAAGAAGTTTGTTCCATACTCAATAGCAGAAACCGCATGGCAGTAGTGTTCCCACATGCTACGGAACCTAGGTTTCCCTTAAAGATCCCATAACTTAATTGTAACATTGCCTTTTGTTACTTTTCTCATATTGAATCCCACCTGAAACCAAATAGCAATAGATTAATCAGAAATATTGCTCTTGAGAGATAGTAAACTTCGTAAATCAAATTATTACAAACCCAAGAAAATGATAAAAAGTAGCATGAAAACAAATAGAAATTTAAGAAACTTCATATGTACTATTGATTTAATTGATAGGGCCAATATGTACATCTAACGAAAAATCCCCTTATAAAAGGGCAGAACTACTTTTTTATATTATTAAAATGGGAACTCTCTCTGGTCTCAAAATCTACTTACATCCTGTACTGCACCATCTTGAAACTATGACTGTTGCACCTAAATGAATCAAACTGACTGCCAGCATTATTAATCGTGGACTATGGAAAATAACGGTTTATTCAAATTCTACTACGTAGCAATGCTATAGCACTGCTATAGCCATTATTTGACAATACTTTGTACTAAATAGCGTATTGCATAACAATAGTGATTTTATCACCCCCATCTGTATCAAATAACTCAGCTCCTTCCAGCGACCACATGCCTCTCGTATGCACCTTCAATACCTACCCTATTGACTGTTGCCTGTTTACTCTGCCTGTCACTAACATTTACATGTAGAATATAAATATAAAATGTGTCCTCAAGGTAGAAATGAGGATATAGCTCCTGGATAAACTGTATGTAGGCCCTGTTTTCTGACCTGTGTGCCTCTAAATCAGAATCTGGTCTATTATAATCAGATCAGACCATGAGGTTTAAGTATCAGTGACCCCTGCCTTGCATACCCAATGGCCTACCTGGATGCTAGCATATTTTGTATGTTGGTCTCGATAGTGCCTCATAAGCTCTTGATCCATCGCCAAATGAGGTTTAAGTTTATGTATCACTCCATTTATTTTTATCAAGACTCCTGCAAATGTGCAACCACATAAACCACCTTGAATGGTGTACAACCTGCTTCCCCGTGATGGTTGGTATTATACCAACACTCTACCCAAGTAAGGAAAAAACTCCACACCCTTTGTTGTTCTGAAGGGAAATATAGCAAATATGTCTCCGATGTATGATTCAACACTTCTGCCTGCCAACCAGAGTCAACATTGTACCCTGTTTGCATAAGGAACGATTAAATGCACCTTTTGGAAATCAATGACCATATAAGGGATAATATATATTAAAAAAACGATGTGAATGATTTTCCAAAGATTTGTTCACAGAGATTCCCTGCAGCCTAGTCGCTGAAAATGATTACTTGCCTAGCAATATCAATAGAAAACCGTAGAACCTTTGATGGGGACAAACGCCCTTTCTTTTGAATATAACCTGTTAAGTCACCCTGTGAAATAAACATCAATATGAGCATTGAAATGTTAGTCATGTACGCATCTGCATTTCAAAATTGTGTTTCACTATGCTACTTCCACTAAATTTTTTCCATTTGCTAAATTTTACCAGCTTCGATGCTCCTCTTTGTCAGCACAGTCTCTCTATCTCTCCTCTCTCCCACACCCCACCAAAAAAACTAAGCAAAAATCGTGATCCATTTTCAAAGAGAGAGGGGGGTTAAGTTACCTTAGCATTGTACTCTCGAAGAATCATCATAGGTATGTTTTAGGTGACAACTCCAACAAATTGGACCACATTAGGATGACACACCTTTTCCAATAATGTGAGCTCATGTTTGAAAACATTTGTGAGTGAATTGTAGAAATGGTCAAAATTCAGCACCAATGTTTAGTAGTAAATTACAAAAAAACGCAGCAATTCAGAACATACATGACCAGATATCAAAGTCGGAAGTAGAGGGTGATATGTGCATTCGGACAAAAACTTAGTCAAGTATCTGAGGTGAATACATGCATTGTATCAGGATCTGAATAACTGTCTTTATCAAGTATCTTCACTTTACAGAAGGACCTTTGTTTCAAGTATCAAGTATCCAAACGAAGGTACTTAAACTGATAAATGTTGAATGGGAATTTGTTTATTGGCAGTGAATCAAGAGAGGGGAGCAGAACTTTTAGAGGAGAAGTTTAACCGTATTTTTCTTTTAATTTTTAATTAAAAAATATTAATATTTATGTTTTAAATCCTAGCATTAAATTATACTTTGACCATTTGTCATCTATCTATACAATAAACTGAAATAAATAGAGGCTACTTAAATAGAGCAGATCCTTATTCCAACCCCAAGTAACCCCTAAGCTAAAAATGAGAAAAGCATGAACACAAAAATGGGTTTACTATCTTAACAATCTAAGTTTGATACTATAAAAAAGAAAGGAGTCTTTGGCAATATTTATAAAAAGTCATATCTTGAATTGAAATTTTTTGAGACTTTGCTTTAATTAATTGTAGCCAAACATTCTTTAACATTATTATTTCCTAATTTTCACTTAAGAATACTTTAACTTCTGTGAAACTACTTATAAAAATGCACACAGTACTGAGATAATCCATATGTAAAAGAACTACACTGATAGTAGTAGTAGTAGTAGTACATAGTAATAAACATGCCATGATAAAAACAGTTAAGTTATATATAAATGACAACTACAACATTAACAGTATATTCATTTCAGGATTTGTTAATTTATTTTAGTTATAAGAATCTATTTATCATGAAACTTACATTTGGCAGTAAAGCCATCCCAAAGACTATCGTTGGAAGAACACAATAATATTATAAATGTAGAGCACCTGGTGAAATATCATAAGAATCTTGTCATTAGTTTTATTATAATCGGTGAACATAAATACAAAGAAAAGAAAATTATGAATAAAATAAAAGCTAAATACTGATAGTGAATGAGGAACATGTTACCAAAGATTGGATCCCATGCCAGGCTTTATACATCATAAGTGACTGACTATGTATAGCTAGAATGTGACAAAATCCTCCTGTACAGTTTAATAGCACTAAAACCACTAGATAGCAGAAACCTTCACTTTATTCAGATCCTTCTGTATAATTTATCAAGTATTAAGTATCTTCACTTTACATTGTATCAGTTTAAGTACCTTCGTTTGGCTACTTTCTTTTGACGAAACCTAAGGATAACTCCAGATAGATAATTGCTCAAATAACTTGCATAAAAAGTTCATAACCAATACAAACAAAAATAACATGAACACAAGACAGTATTAAGTGCATGGTTTCCAATTTTCATGCTGCATTGCATTGTGAAAACTTCAAAGTAAAAGTTCTTACAGAATCCTTAGAGGCAGTGAAAAGGAATTAGACTTCAAAGTAAATGTTCCAATAAAACTTCAAAGTAAATGTTCCAATTTTCTTCCCTCGCCCTTTGATCTATATGAACAATATCAGGTATGATATTTCTCCATTCTCCCTTAATTCTTCTTAGCCTAAGAACCTCTGCTTCTTGCATACAATACTTAAAAGTTGCTTCAGACAGGAAAAGTTGATGTATCCAGTTAATAGACACATACTTTGATAGTGAATAATCAAGTTCCCTGTCACTTACATCAAACCTCTACAATTTATAGAAAGTTATTTCTCCCTCAAAAAGGCCAAAAGATAATACGAAGTACAACTCTTGAAGTGATGAGCATCTTTTAATCACTTCAAATGGATTATTCCCACCAATTGAACACCATTCCAATCTCAACAATCTAAATTTCTCTAGTTTTGTAATTCCATCAGGCATTTCATTAAGATCAGAAAAATGATACCTCAGAGTTCAGATCTTACCCAAAATTTAAAATAATCAAGGAGATGACCCATAATATGAGCAATCCAAGAAGGAATCCTGTAAGAAAGCCTCCAATATGAGCAAAGTTGTCCAGATGCGGGAGAATACCGATTGCAATATTGATAGCAATGATGATCACAAGTGTGAATAATGCTGCAAACTGAACATGAAAACAAAATTTTGATTATCAGGTGATTTCTTTAAAGTGCACAATCACAGTAAAACTTAAGAAATTGCTAATATGCACCTTATTATCATACATAGACCAATTAGTGATGAGCTATGATAGCATTCCTCTTAGTGTCTAGTCTATACACGGATCAAAATCGGAGACCATATGAGCAACAATTCACCCTTAATTTGGCTTTAACTAAGATATGATGATAACAAATATGCTACCATTGTATTAGAAAATTCTTGTCACAGGAAAAAGTGCATTGTAATTCTGATATATCCTTTCCTTTGTAAAATTTTCTTCTCTTATGCAGCACAGATAAACATAGAACTATGATGATTTCATACAAACTTTCCATCCTACAATAAGACTGCTAGAAGACATGGTAAATTGGCATCAGCCAGTTCAACAGAAGCTTACTCATGTGTAACAGACATAAAAGCACAATTTATATAGTCAAATATCAATTTGCATAAAGCATGGACTACATATATAATCTTTATTATGTGCATACATAATCCAAAATACCTTAATTTCATAACCATAGACCATTCACTGGAACCTGATCAACTTTCTTAAGAACCTTCTCATCAGTAGAGAATAAAGATGACTTCACATACACATTAAGTACAATACAACTTTATTGTTTGAACTTGTAAAAAAAAGATACACACAAAAAATTTTGGGAAAATGGTGGGAAAGAAGATCCATTACCTGAACACATAAACGGAAAGCATTGTGGACAACATCAATGGCAGCTTCAAGTTCTTTGTGATACTTCGCATTTTGCTTCAGAAATGGAAGGTTTTCCCTAAAGGAATGAATGAATGAAAATTGGAATCAGTAGCAAGAGGAAATTGAAGAGTTTGGTTTAAAGAAGAATGAGTGAAGGGGAGAGTCCTTATGTTGAAGCGTCGGTGCTGAAGCTACGGCTTTGAGTGCCACCATTGTAGGAAAATGGATGGCGTAGACATGAGAAGAGCGCATGATATCCATGGAAAATGCCATAAGCGCTCTACGTGAGTTGAAGAAGATAGAAGAGGTTAAACAGAGAAAAGCATGAAGATTCTACAAGCAAATAGGCATTAAAGGGAAATTGCTACATAAAAGTGAAACAAACTAACAAAAGAACCAAGAATAAACACCTAAAAAAATACACTTCAAAACCAACAACAAAGAGTCAAAAATGTAAAAAGCTGAAAAACACATTTTATATACCATATAGGAAACAGGAAACGTGATTTTACTCTATAAAAACCAAGAATCAAGAAGAAACCATTAATTTGAAAAAAATAAGAGTTTGGACAAGGAAGCATACAAAAACACTCAGCTCTTATGAGTTTCGACCATTGCGAACATCAGTGAACAATTCTTTCATCATTATGTCTGATTCAACACTTCTGCCTGCCAACCAGAGTCATCATTATGAATTAGAAATTAGAGGATAGCAACAAATACTAAATAGTAGTTCATCATAACTTAAGTAACTAAAGCTCATTGTAATCCTAGAAGAGAAAACTCAAAGAACTATTTTACTATGTTAGAGGGACTAAAAAAAATACTTGTAAGAAAATGTCCTTTTGATAGATACGAGTAGACATCCAGCACTCAAAATCTAAGATGATAATAAAACAAAATACGAAGAAAAAAAGTCTCGACAAAAATAATGAGTGATAATATAGTAAAAGTCATCAGGAAAGAGTCTTACCTATCATTAAAGAAAGAATTCCTCACATGTTTCTCCAAAAGCTTCCGAGCATGTTCTCTAACCTACAGGAAGTAAAAAAGAATCACAAGAAAAGCACAAAATCAAACAAATATATGAGAGGCAATAATCCAAAAATAACCATAACCAAAGTCATTCATTGTTTGCATAACAATATAGAAGAACTAAACACACAGTTGTAATACCTCAAAATTTGCCCTCTTATCTCTCTCCAATAATTGGCTTATGTTTCATGCATTTGCATTTCATAATAGGTCATACTAAATCATACACATCATTGGTTGCAAGGCATGGTATCAAGTACATCAAGGTGTGGGCAGTTCAAAGCCAGAGGACAAGTAAAAAAGCTTTTCCAAACAAGTCACAAGGGCTCCTCATATCTCAATTCATCTCATTTGAGTCCTCAAGGTATCACAAGATGGGAATTAAATACAAGATTGATGGGAGTCATATTCTCCTAACCAGTGTAAACTAGGGTTTTGGAATTCTGAAGTATAACACCCCAATGGCCAAGATCTTTGAGCTTATATCATTTCCAAATGGCATATCTCATCTTTGTTAGAGAAGATATACATCATACTCAAAGGAATTTGGATTTGGAGGATTTGCTGATTTCTCCTAAACTGAGGGGTCAAAATTAGGGTTTGCCATAAAATCAGTTTATTTCTGATTTTTTGGGCAAGACTTGATTCTATGGTACTCTACATGTCCTCAAGGGTCTAAGGATGAAGAATTATCCATCAATTTGATTTGGAAGGGTTTCAATTGATCAATTGATTGAGAATCAGGAGATTTGGGGGAAAGTCAACTGTGCAGAGGAAAAAGTCAACTCTTGACTTTTTAAGGTAAAACTCATGTTCCTCATGTCAAATATGATCATTGGTGAGGATTTGATCAAGAAATAATGGAAGATTCATCAAAAAACAAGAAATGTACAAAGTTGCCAAAAATAGAAATTAGGGTTTTCATTTATGGCAAGTTTTGTCAAGTTGAAGGGCCATCTTTGGAGCATTCTTTCTCCATGCTCCAAGCACCGAATTGAAAGGTTATGGAGGCCTATCAATATTTCACACTTTAAGCTTCAAAACCATGCCAAGAACATGCCCATTGGATTAAAATTGAGCGAGACATGATCAATTAAAGTTAAACCAAATCAAGGCAAGTTGGCAAGTCATGACCAGTCAGCATGCAGTAATTTTCACAAACACTTGTTGTGCATGTTATGCCCAAGTTCATGGCAAAATATCTTATTGATGGAGGTTTCATTTGGAAAATTGTTCAACATCAATCTTGTTCATTTCCATCTCCTCTTCAACTTTGGTGTTTAACATTTTTTCATTTGATCATTCCTTTAGGAGTTATGGTGAGTCAAAGTGGGTAACCTCCAACTGGTTTCTTTCACACGCCATGGTAGGTCAAGGACAGGTCAAGTTGGTTTGTTACATCAGTGGTGTACCAACATTTTCATAAGACTTTTTCACATGGTTAGAGGTTCTATTTCCATTTATGTTGAATACCAATATTGTTGTATTCCATGATCTCTTTCCAAAGACCTCAAAAATCCTTCATTCCATCCACTATGCAAGGAGATTCAAGGCTCCAAAGTTCATATCAGGCCAACTATTTTCTTCTACCTCAAGCAAACCCAACTCAGTCAAGAAAGGGCCTTATGGCATTGCTACGGTCATTATGGCATGCTACCATCATGTACCTCACACCTTGCATTGCCATTTCAAGACCAACATGCTATTACATGCCATGCTGCACGTGTACCATCCATGCCATAAATGTGTAAACCAAGTAAAAATAAAGAAGCCTGCATGCCAAGCTGTGTAGTTGCTGCAAGTTCAGAGAATCACCACCACTTAACTCAATCCACACCACAAAGCTTCATGATCTCTCCACACTCTAACACAACACCATAACTCGTGCCCTAACTAACTTGACTCACCACTAACTCAGTTAACCAGAGTTCTAACTGTTAACCAAGGTGGTTAACAGTTAACTCACCCTATAAAGCCATTTCATAACAGAATTTGGGGGAGGTTGGGTTTTCACTTTTCACTTTTCACCAAAATCTCACACATTCTCTCTCTGATTTTTCACTCTCTCTCTCTCATTTGTTTCTCTCTCAAAGCTTCTGAGGCTCTAACTTCTTCTAAAAACCTACCATTCTTCTTCATCAAGAGTTATCAGTGGATCAAAGGATTGGATATACAGAGGTTACTTCTTGAATTTCATCATCTTCATCAGTTGATTTTCAAGCCGTTTAAAGTTTTTACATAGCCTTTATTTGGCCAGCAATTATCTCCAAGAATCAAGGAATCTTTCTCCATTGTTCTTGTAGTGAGAAGATCATCCAAGAAGCAGGTTTCATCTCAAACCTCATTGCACTTATTTTTGTGATTTCAACCTGTTTTTGCTTGTTTTGAGCTCAGTAGGAGCAATGTGGTATCCGGCTAGTTGATAGGCACCCTAGGTGCATAGTTTCAAATTCTAGGGCAATTTGTTTCTCTTCGTTTCTCTCTGTATGTGAGTTGTTTGCAAATTTTGATGCTGGATCTGTGATCTACGTTACTTGAGGTTTGTTTTGGTATACGGTTTGATCATTTCTGGTGACCTGAAAAGTGTGGCACGGTGGAGAGTGGCCGGAGAAGATGACCGGGGCCTTCTCCGGCCGGTGATGCTAATCTGAGTTCAAGAACTCTAGCATCTTGCCATTTTAAACTACAGCCTTTGATATGTCCTGATCCAACGCGTAATAACGTGCCAAGACATTAATGAGGACGCTCCCAAGCACGTACCTCATTCTGATTCAATTTTTTATCCCATGTGGTTGATATACTGTTGCTTATCATGCGTATGTTTTCTGGTCCACTTGATTGAATTATTTTCCATGATCATCATGTTTGACTTCATCCAAGGGCTGAAAATGAGTTAAAGAATTGACTGAATTCCATCGTATGCACCTCTTCAGATCACGCGCCTTGGGCCTGACATTTTTGCTATTCACACACCACGCTTTCTGAGCCCAATGCATGTTGTAACTGAATGTTTGCTATCTGTGCACCCCCTGCCCTTTTTCCTTTTTTTTTAATTTTCTTTTCATATATGTTTGATATTTGATTTTTAAAAATACTTTTATGCATGCTAAAATTCCATAAAAATTCATGAAGCATCTAAAAACTTTTAAGTAATTTTTTATTATTTTTATTTCTGATTTCATCATGTTTTGGCATATTTTCATGAATTTTCTTTTATTTTCTTTTGTGTGTGCACTAATCCATGACCTATGCTTCATTGTGGAATTTTTTGACATAGTTATGCACTGAATTTCTGCCTAATAATTTCTACATGCATTTGTAATGTGTTGAGGCATAGTATGCATTTTTTATGGAATTTTTAGGTCTTTTCTTGTTGACTTTTGAGTGAGGTCTTTGAGCCAATTGTTTGTGTGTTTTGTATGGCATTGTGAGGCATGTTTGTGCATGTTTGGTAATGGTTTTTGAGCCATTCTTTTGGAGTATGTTTTCCCTCTGATTTCACCTTAATTCATTTGTATTTTCTTAATTTCCTAATCATCTAAGCATGACTCTTTGGATTGTTTGAAAGCATGTTTGTTTTGTGTAAATGTTAGAAGACTTATGCTTAGGGTTTATTGATTGATTGTTTGCCATTCTTCTTTGACCCCTATTGAAACTTATTGGTACATGTCAAGTCAATATTATAGGTCACTTTTTTCATGTTACAAGTCATTCTTGATGCATATTTGTTTTGATTTATGTGTACATGTTTGGACTTGAAATGTGTTGTGGAACTTATGCATCTTCACTTGTCTTTCTTTGATGACTTGTTTGTATCATAACTTGCATGATCTTGCACACTCACTCCAACATGATTCACTTCTGTTTGTAATCATCCTCAACCATATTCCATGACCCTTCGTTGCACTTTACATGTTTCTTAAGTTCATAAATCTTTGGATGTTTACTTGAACTTGTTTGAGCTTGGTTTGCCTTAATCATCAATGTGCCTCAATATGATACTTGTTTGGACTTTGTGCTTATATTCTTGAATTTTAAACATCATGTTAAGTGTCTTGAGCTACTGACTTGTATTCATATGGCATGATTTTTTCATTTTCCATTTTCATTTCTTACTTGCATGACAAGTATGCTTCATTGTTAGAACTTGAATTATGTTTTCTCATACTTTTTCATACTTGTTCAATGCTTGCATTCATGAATCATATGCTACATTAATGACATCTTGATGCATCCTTAAATTTCATTCAATTCTGACTTTGAGGCTTACATGTGCATTTATCCATATTCATGATTCATTTGCATTCATATTGCATTTATTAATGTTTCATTTGCATTTGTATGATTGTTTGGTGCCTAGTTTGCTTTTGTTTGTTTTCATATGGTATGCTTACATTAGTAGGATCATTTAACATGTACATACTGACTTGGCATGTCCCTTAACCATTAGGACCTTTCCCTTTTGGTTTGAACCTTATTTTTCTTCTTAATTTGCCATCTTAAAACAACTAGTATTGTTTTGTTTAGCTTCTTTCACTAGTTTTCATTACTTGTAATGATTATGCACTAACCTTTTGTGTAGGGGCAGAGGTAAGACATTTGAGTATGTGGATGTTAATCCATACTCATCTCTTCTTTCATCTCTCATCTCTTTTACTTACTATTTCTCTTTTGTGAATAGCATGATATAATGCTTGTTTGTGTAGAACTTTCTCACATCCCTTAGGGATCCTAAATTTTTACCCTAAATTTTTATTAAGGTGAGGTAGGATAAGCATTAGCTAGTGTTATCCCTCTCTTTTCTTTAGAATTAGGTGGTTCTTATACTCCACACAACCATAGGACTTCCATGCATGACAACATTAGCATAACTAGTCCCCCACTTAGACTTTTTCCTTTCTTCCTTTGAGTTTCTCATTCCTCATCTCAAAACAAAAAGCAAAAAGCATGTAAAAAAGGCAACAAGTATTGTACGCCATGAGCCTTAAGTACATGGGAAATGGAAGGAGAATGGTTTCCCTTCGCCTTTCTAGAGTGTTTAGCATACGTCTTGTTAGGACGACCATGCAAGGCATTCGTTCCTATGTCATAGACTTTAGTGTAATACTTGTTATGAACACAAAATAATCAAAACACTTCTTCTTAAAAGACAAAAACAAACAATTCTCTTCTTATCTCCCTCACCCCACTCATTAAGGATGCGTCACTTCCGTTCTACCGCAAACAGGTAAATACCTAAGACTCCGTACAACGAGCTGCGACACCTAACTGCTGGAACGCGAACCTTGGCGTCTTCCGTTAAAAAACATAAACAAAGCAAATCCATCCTTGGTTAAGTCGAACTACGACTGCTCTGACTTCCTCTCTCTGGTTAGATTTAGGGTACGTAGGCACAAGACGACGATGTCTTGGCGAGCAACCTCCCCTTAGTTCGTGTCCGAACTACGTTGACTCTGACTTTCCCATTGCACGTGGGAATACGTAGGCCTAGGACTCTGAGGATGTCCTACCGAGTCTCTTCTTTTCCTTTTCTTCCCCATTTCTTTATTCTTTCCCGTACCTGTTCCTTTTCCTTTCCAGTAGCAGCGGAGCTCCAGATGACGACACCCTTTGATTAAGACAACAAGCGTGGATCCCATCGAGTACGATGGATGCGAGGGGGTGTTAATACCTTCCCCTCGCGTAACCGACTCCCTTACCCATTTCTCTTGGTCTCGAGGCCATGCTTTTCCTTCCCTCGGGTTTACACAGTGTTTCCTTTCCCTCTCTTGGGATAAATACACATTGCTGGCGACTCTGTTTCTGCACCACTTTCGCGTTTGTACTTGGATGAAAATCCCGGGAGCGACAGCTGGCGACTCTGCTGGGGGAAGGTTAACCTATTGCTGGTCCATCCCCTTTGCGAGTAAATCCTAGCGCTTGGTTGTTTATTTTCATTGGGTGTTTATTGTGGTGATTTATTTTGTTGTATTACTGCATTACTGTTTTTACCGCATTTATTGCATTACATTTCATTATTATGCTAGACTGTGCTGTACTGTACTGATTTTTCTGTTTGGCAGGTTGGGATTTTTAAGAGATAAGCCCACTACCCAGGCTTGAGCATACACATAGGTATTAGAGTGGATAGTCGTGACGCTTGCGTGGTGGTGACCACGTATTGTTGTTCACGAGACCCACAGCCAGACGAGGTTGTATCGGGAGCTATCTGCTACTGTATGTTGATATAGGCCAGTGGATATTCTCTTAAGGAACTGTCGACTCTGGTGACCATTCTCGAGGACTCAGTAACGGCACTCATCCCAAGATGTGATAATGGCAGACCAGAAATGGAAAACCCATTACACTTCTCGATCCGAGGACCCAATGCTGGGAAGTTGTTATAGGATATCCTTTTGAGGGGAATCAGTTGAGGCCTCCTCGTTTGATGATGATGCCAAACCAGAAATGGTGAACGTATCATCATTTCTCGACCTGAGAGCCCGTGATATTGAGGATCCTCGCCTTTTTAGTACCCACATGTGAGAGGGGTTGGTGTTTGCAGGTCTGCAGGTAACCTTGACTTTCATCCTACCTGGTATTCTGGTTCTCTTATCAGTGCAAACTTATCAGCCTCGTATTCTGGGATTCTGATTATGCCGATATGCTGGTATTCTGATTATTCTGGCACCCTGGCATTCTGGTATTCTGATTATGCCGATATGCTGGCCTTCTGGTATTCTGATTATTCGGATATTCTAGTGTTCCGGTATTCTCTTCAGAGCAGACCTGTGAACCTATTCAGACAGTAGCACATCACTTATCCAGAATTTGTGGAAGCCTTGATCCCATGTCTCTGCACCCGTATCATCATAACATGTTTGCATACATGTTCTAGTATTTCCAAGGATCTTAACTTTGAGACTCGTTGCTGATCATTTCCATCTATTTCTTGTTGTTCTTATGTGAAAAACTTGAATCAAAGCAGAATAATTCCTTGGAAATATTCGAACATGGCATTTGCATAGCATTTTCATACTCATTTGCATAACAGGTGCTTGAAGCTAGTTATTCTCATCCTGATCTGGTCTTCTTCAGAATTTCGGACTTAACTTTTCAAAGCGGAAGTTGACCATGGATCAAGTCCAAGCGGAGCTGAGGGAAATGCGAAGCCAAGTGGGGCAGTTTATGGGGGACATGCAAGCTTTGACTCAAGACCAGGAAATGCTGAAGGAAGAGGTCAATCAACTGAAGACTCATATGAGCTTAGTTATGGAGGTCGTGAGGAATGTGCTCAGAAAGGATACCAATCTTGTGCCTGAGGCTGCAACAAAATTGTCATTCCGCCCTTGCCTGTGGAATCTATCCCAAAGTGTGATCTACCTCATGAATTTTTTGCATAATCTGGGGTTTCGGAGTTTCCTCGTCAGCAGCTACTTCCTGCCTCCCAAGACAATCCCAAGGCTAAGCAGTACGAACAGAAGCTGAAGAAGCCTGACCAGCATTTTGATCCACTGCCTATGTCTTATGCCATGTTGTCTTAACAATTACTCAAACTGAATCTGGTAGAACCTCGTACAATGGGTCCCCCTCCAGTGAAGCTCCCAGATGGATATGATGTTAATGCCTGGTGTGACTTTCATTCAGGTGGCCTTGGACATACTATTGAGAGGTGTCGAGCCTTTCATCATAATGTGCAAGATTTAATCGAGGCTAGGGTCAATACATTCACTGCCGATGGTTTGCACATCAACTGAAGCTTCTCGAGTGAGCACTCAGATTGCGAGTATGTTGTCAAGATTAATAAGTCCAGACGGAGTCAAGTCTCCTCAATAATGGTAATCATCAGTTTCTTTACTGCATCTTCATATGTAGTTTTCATTTGTTTGTTTAAACATTGTTTGCATGTAAAAATTTGTTTGTTCTTGAATGACAATCATAATACAATGAACATGTTTTTCTTGAAGTAATCCATTCGTGTTCACTCTTAAATGTTCATGTGCATTGCAATACCAACTTTCTTGTCTTAAACTCTTGGAGGGAGGATGATGAAGTGAAAAAAGCAAAATCTCTGGTTGTATGTTCAAGGATAGAACCCTGTTGAGGATGTACAGGCATTGTTTCAAATCCCCAAACACCGGAGATATAAGGGAGATAGACCCTCGTTAACCCCTTTGAGCCTTGAAGTAAGAGTTTCTTTTCGTATGAAAAAAAACCATCACATTTAATCCAGGGGCAGGGTAGGCGTCAGTTAGTTTGACCGAGCGTTTAAATTTCGAAAGGAGTGTGAATCTGAGGATCCATTACCTTTTATTCCACCGTCAAGAGGTCAAGAGATGTGAAACCACAATGGTTATCCATCAACAATTAAGGAGTGGGGCAGTCGCAACCCTTTCAAACAAGTCAGTCAACTAGTGTCGCACGATTTGTTAAAAAAAAAGAAAAAAAGGAGAAATAAAACCCGCTAAGTCGAAACTTGAAAACAAGCGACTTAGGAAAAAGTTAGGGCATCCCGCTGGACTTCAAAATCTAAAGATTCAAAAGAATCAGTCCAGGAAAAAATTAGGGATCAAAAAGCAAAAGAATGAGAAAGTGAAAAACAAAAGGATTACAAAAGAAAATCCTCGAGCAAGAACAAAGTCGTGTGACTACGAACAAAAGACAAAAGGGGTGACTGTTACTCTAAAACCTCATTGAGTCTCAAACCATCAGTTTCATGGGTTCCTTAAAGATCATAACATCCTTTTGAGAGATGAGCGCTTGTGTCAGATTAGCTGAACGTAGGACTGGAGAACATCACGAAGAGTGGGTGGGCACCGATAAACTTTGGGCCTTAAATCCTGTTTTCTCAAAACCGTGAACCAGGCCACGATACAACCCTCAAAAGTCCTAATTGAAACAGGGTTTATTTCGAGAGCATACTCCAATGAGATAGCGTTCCTGACTCCCATGAGTGATGCTAAAAGATCTTGTTGGTATTGCATGTGCGTGTTTTCTTTCATTCAAAAAATCAATGTCGTATCATAAGCAGTGATTCGTTCACATGGCTTTGCGACGAATTTTCAATAAAGACTTCAAGATTAACATGTGTGTTGCATTTGAATCATCATTTTCAGAATAAATATTTTCTGCGTGCATACATTTGTTTAACATCAAAGAAGCTTACATGATGAAAATCAGCCGAGGAGTTTAATTATGCCAAGTTGAGATGCCTGAGACTCCAGAGGACATGTTGCTGAAAGACTATGTGGGGCAAAAGCGTTCCCAGCCAGTTGTGTTAAGATGTAACCAATCTTGGGCAATCGCATCGAGAAATCTCTTCAAAGTTCAGCCAATATGGGGCAATCACGTCGAGATTCGATAAATCTCCCCAAAAGCAGTGTAATCATGGGCAGTCAAGTCGAGAAATATCTTCAAAGTTCAGCCAAACTGGGGGCAACCACGTTGAGATCCGTTGAATCTCTCCAAAAGCGTTCAAACTAGGGCAATTATGTCGAGATCCGATAAATCTCTCCACAAGCGGGTAATATGGGGCAATCAGGTCAATTTGACAAATATCTCTAAGATCAGTCAGGGGCAAAGCTTCTTCAAGACTCGAGGCAGCCACCTCAAGAGTACGAGAAGTTGTCCTTTTCAAAAGATGACTAGTCAGAAGCACCTCTCAAAGAGTTTGAAGACACTGGGGCATTTTGAATGCTACGTCTTCTGTAAAATCCTCTCGAGGCAAAATTATTTCATAGACCTTGCAGTCTAGGGCAAATGGAGAATTGAATGAATCATTGTTCACTCATGACGATCAATGGGCAGTTGATCAACTCAGAAGCTTGAAACAGAGGTCATTTCCAGCATGAGGTGTCTTTGATCTCTTTTCCCCAGCAGAATGCAATGGAGTTCCTCTCCCCAACAGAGTATATGAATATCCCTCTTCCTAGCAAGACATCAGGAAGTTTGATTTCCCCAGTAGAGTCCATGGTCATGGCTCTCCCCAAGCAGAAGTGGGTCCCTCAACAGGAAAGTTCTTCCTTGAGGTTGTCATCCCCAGCAGTATAGAAGAATTCCTCACCCCCAGCAATGCAAAGTGATGGAATATTCCCAAGCAGTTTCGAAAATGGTGGAAAGTCAGAGTATTCCCCTCCTTTAGCATATCAAATCATTGATGTTGCCTGCAATTAAAGTCCAATGGTTATTGGCAATTCAGACCCATCGGTTGTTCAGAGGTTATCCCCGCATGAGTGTTGGTTGATTTCAGTCCCCTAGCAAGTGTTTCTTCCCTTAGCAAGAAATATGGTTGATCTCAGTCCCTCAACAGGTTGTTCCTTCCTCAGCAAGAGTTCATTTAATCTCAATTCCCCAGCAGCCAGGTCAGAAAGTTGTCATTTCCCCAACATATTTATATGGTTATGCTTCTTCCCCAAACAGATTGATTTAGATGACGCCACCCCAGCAAGGTCATCATTCCGTACAGTAATCTCAGCAAGCTTGGCAATTCAATGACCAGATTGTGTCAACATTACTCCCCAGCTGAGTTAGTGTTTTTCCACAGAGTGTCAAAAGATCATATTGGTGGTTATTTCCTTAGCAATTGTTATCGCTATCCCCAACGGAGTTGACTTCATTTTCCTCAGCATTTATTTTGCTGAGGAACCTCTTTGGATTTTGCATATAGTAATCATTGCATCCTCAAAAACGCGTAGCATTTCCATTCGAGATGGAGCATTACGCCATGGAAAAATTCAAACATATGCATGCGAAGCATAAGCCAGTTTTGGTACCTAGTGCGAGAACCCAAAATTGTTTCCCTTCTATCATATTGACAAAACCAAAAAGAATGCCTCGTTCATTCCCCAACAGACATTTCAAAGCAGTACCAGGATTTCACCTCTTTCCTCCTCACCAGAGTCCCTTTTTTCGGTTTGTAGATCGTTTTTTATCTTACATCTTGACCGTATTTCAGGAACCATTCCCGATAGGATTCCTTTAGCCATTCCCGACAGGCGGCCTTTGAGTTTTAAACCTAGTCGTTCCCGAAAGGCCCATTTACCGTTCCCGACAGGTAAGCCATAGGTTTTTAACTTTAGCCGTTCCCGACAGGCGACCCTTTGAGTTTTAAACCTAGTCGTTCTCGACAGGCCCATTTACCGTTCCCGACAGGTATACCATAGGTTTTCAACTTTAGCTGTTCCCGACAGGCGACCTTTGAGTTTTAAACCTAGCCGTTCCCGACAGGCCCATTTACCGTTCCCGACAGGTAAGCCATAGGTTTTCAACTTTAGCCGTTCCCGACAGGCACCCTTTGAGTTTTAAACCTAGCCGTTCCCGACAGGCCCATTTACCGTTCCCGACAGGTAAGCCATAGGTTTTCAACTTTAGTCGTTCCCGACAGGCGACCTTTGAGTTTTAAACCTAGTCGTTCCCGACAGGCCCATTTACCGTTCCCGATAGGTAAGCCGTAGGTTTTCAACTTTAGCCGTTCCCGACAGGCGACCTTTGAGTTTTAAACCTAACTGTTCCCGACAGGCCCATTTACCGTTTCCGACAGGTAAGCCATAGGTTTTCAACTTTAGTTGTTCCCGACATGCGACCTTTGAGTTTTAAACCTAGTTGTTCCCGACAGGCCCATTTACCGTTCCCGACAGGTAAGCCATAGGTTTTCAACTTTAGTCGTTCCCGACAGGCGACCCTTTGAGTTTTAAACCTAGTCGTTCCCGACATGCCCATTTACCGTTCCCGACAGGTATACCATAGGTTTTCAACTTTATCCGTTCCCGACATGCGACCTTTGAGTTTTAAACCTAGCCGTTCCCGACAGGCCCATTTACCGTTCCCGACAGGTAAGCCAAAGGTTTTCAACTTTAGTCGTTCCCGACAAGCACCCTTTGAGTTTTAAACCTAGCCGTTCCTGACGGGCCCATTTACCGTTCCCGACAGGTAAGCCATAGGTTTTCAACTTTAGTCGTTCCCGACAGGCTACCTTTGAGTTTTAAACCTAGCCATTCCCGACAGGCCCATTTACCGTTCCCGACAGGTAAGCCGTAGGTTTTCAACTTTAGCCGTTCCCGACAGGCGACCTTTGAATTTTAAACCCAGCTGTTCCCGACAGGCCCATTTACCGTTCCCGACAGGTAAGCCATAGGTTTTCAACTTTAGTCGTTCCCGACAGTCGACCTTTGAGTTTTAAACCTAGCCATTCCAGACAGGCCCATTTACCATTCCCGATAGGTAACACACAGGTTTTAAACTTTAGCCGTTCCCGACAGGCGACCTTTGAGTTTTAAACCCAGTCGTTCCCGACAGGCCCATTTACCGTTCCCGACAGGCGACCTTTGAGTTTTAAACCTAGCCGTTCCCGACAGGCCCATTTACCGTTCCCGACAGGTAAACCATAGGTTTTCAACTTTAGCCGTTCCCGACAGTCGACCTTTGAATTTCATTTGTTCCGGACTCTTTTTCACCAACATTCATCACCACAACTGCTGTGTTTGTCATATATCCATTCTTTTTACCCACAGAGCGCAAATTTTCTGGTTATTTTTGTATTCAATCCCTATGTACCTTGAATGTCTGACAGCCGTTACTCTCATCCCTTCAGGTCCACAGTTGATTGAATAGGGGCAGCTGTAATAACTCAAAATTTGCCCTCTTATCTCTCTCCAATAATTGGCTTATGTTTCATGCATTTGCATTTCATAATAGGTCATACTAAATCATACACATCATTGGTTGCAAAGCATGGTATCAAGTACATCAAGGTGTGGGCAGTTCAAAGCCAGAGAACAAGTAAAAAAGCTTTTCCAAACAAGTCACAAGGGCTCCTCATATCTCAATTCATCTCATTTGAGTCCTCAAGGTATCACAAGACGAGAATTCAATAGAAGATTGAAGAGAGTCATATTCTCCTAACCAGTGTAAACTAGGGTTTTGAAATTCTAAAGTATAACACCCCAATGGGCAAGATATATGAGCTTCTATCATTTCCAAATGGCATATCTCATCTTTGTTAGAGAGGATATACATCATACTCAGAGGAATTTGGATTTGGAGGATGTGCTAATTTCTCCTAGACTGAGGGGTCAAAATTAGGGTTTGCCATAAAATCAGTTTATTTCTGATTTTTTGGGCAAGACTTGATTCTATGGTACTCTACATGTCCTCAAGGGTCTAAGGATGAATAATTGTCCATCAATTTGATTTGGAAGGGTTTCAATTGATCAATTGATTGAGAATCAGGAGATTTGGGGGAAAGTCAATTGTGCATAGGAAAAAGTCAACTCTTAACTTTTTAAGGTCAAATTCATGTTCCTCATGTCAAATATGATCATTGGTGAGGATTTGATCAAGAAATAATGAAATATTCATCAAAAAACAAGAAATGTACAAAGTTGCCAAAAATAGAAATTAGGGTTTCCATTTATGGCAAGTTTTGTCAAGTTGAAGGGCCATCTTTGGAGCATTCTTTCTCCATGCTCCAAGCACCAAATTGAAATGTTATGGAGGCTTATCAATAGTTCACATTTTAAGCTTCAAAACCATGCCAAGAACATGCCCATTGGATTAAAATTGAGAGAGATATGATCAATTAAAGTTGAAGCAAATCAAGGCAAGTTGGCAAGTCATGACTAGTCAGCACGCAGTAATTTTCACAAACACTTGGTGTGCATGTTATGCCCAAGTTCATGGACAAATATCTTATTGATGGAGGTTTCATTTGGAAAATTGTTCAACATCAATCTTGTTCATTTCCATCTTCTCTTCAACTTTGGTGTTTAACATTTTTTCATTTGATCATTTCTTTAGGAGTTATGGTGAGTCAAAGTGGGTAACCTCCAACTGGTTTCTTTTATACGCCATGGTAGGTCAAGGACAGGTCAAGTTGGTTTGTGACATCAGTGGTGTACCAACATTTTCATAAGACTTTTTCACATGGTTAGAGGTTCTATTTCCATTTATGTTGAATACCAATATTGTTGTATTCCATGATCTCTTTCCAAAGACCTCAAAAATCCTTCATTCCATCCACTATGCAAGGAGATTCAAGGCTCCAAAGTTCATATCAGGCCAACTGTTTTCTTCTACCTCAAGCAAACCCAACTCAGTCAAGAAAGGTCCTTATTCCATTGCTATGGTCATTATGCGCATGCTACCATCATGTACTTCACACCTTGCATTGCCATTTCAAGACCAGCATGCTATTACATGCCATGCTGCACGTGTACCATCCATGCCATATGTGTAAACCAAGTAAAAAGAAAGAAGCCTGCATGACAAGCTGTGTAGTTGCTGCAAGTTCAGAGAATCACCACCACTCAACTCAATCCACACCACAAAGCTTCATGATCTCTCCACACTCTAACATAACACCATAACTCGTGCCCTAACTAACTTGGCTCACCACTAACTCAGTTAACCAGAGTTCTAACTGTTAACCAAGGTGGTTAACAGTTAACTCACCCTATAAATCCATTTCATAACAGAATTTGGGGGAGGTTGGTGTCATACCCCAAATTTTGACCACTTAGATTTTCCATCATTGTGCAAATCATCATCACAATATGGATGTACTTTCATGCTTCATTAGTCTCCCCAAAGATGGGTGAGCATTCACTATAATCAGACTTAGGGTTTCAAGCCCTCTCAGAGCCTTAGACAAAGGATCAATCAAGGATGACATGATTTTCAACTTGTCTAACCTCTTAAACATCCACAATGGATCAAAAGGACTCCCACTTCAAGGATCAAGCACAAGGCTGCTCCCTTCTAGGTGGATCAAGTCTCAAGATCGACAGTGTCACCAAATTAGGGTCTTGGTCGACCAGGGCCTCCAGATGGAAATTTTTCATCTGGGCACAAGCCAATGATCCAAAACATAACCTAATATACTCCATGGAACTTCATGGACCCAATCATCAAGTCAATTTTGCCTCAGGGGATGCATTCATCAAAAATCAGGAATTAGGGTTTCTTGACCTAATTCACCCCTAAGTTGACTTTTAGGGCAAATAATGAGCCAAGACCTCAAGACATGATTTAAGGGTCTCTAATATACCATATTGATCCATTTGGAACAATGGATTGATCCAAGAAGCTTGAGCAACAAGTCTCAATTTCATCTGCACCACAATTAGGATTTCGCGAGGAAAGTCAACTGTAACTTTGACTTTTGACCAAGACATGCTCCCAAGCCCTAAGACGTGATTCAATATACCCTATGACACCCATGGAACATGTCCATCAAGTTTGATTTAGGTCAAGGACATGATTTCATGAAGAATTGCACAGTTTGGAATTCATCTGATAAAAAGTCAACTGTGCACAAAAGTCAACTTTGACTTTTTGAGATTTTTCACCAAAATGGATTTTTAACCCTAAAATGATGTTAATGTATGATTTGAATCATCATTCATCAAGAAAAATCAAAGAAAGTGGGATACCTTGTAAAAGGGGTAACCATAAAAACTTAGAAAAATTTCTAAGTTATGGAAAAAGTGACACTAATGTGCCAACTTTGGAGGATCATAACTCCTAAACCACAAGGCCATTGTTCCCCATTCAAAGCTTAATTTGTAGATCTCATTGCCCTCTACAAAAGCTTCATACTGACCTATGTCCAAATTCCTCATGGATTTTGAGTTATGGAGTGATCAAAATCAAGAAAAGTCACTTTGTTCCAACACTTAGTGAAAATTTCACTAAGTCAGATTTTACCCTACTTTTTGCCAAATGTAGGGGGATTTTTCACTTGGATTCAAAAGAGATCAAAACCAAACATATTCAAACAGTTTTTGTATCATGTAAGGGCTTTCCAAAATGGCCAAGAACATTACCAAATTCCATTTGAGTCATGAGATATGACATTGGCAAGTTGCCTTGTTGAAATTTGTCAAGGCAAGGCAGATTTTGCACTTTTGGTCGATTTGTCAAAATCAGCAAAATCCAAATGCTCCTATCCACTTGGACACCTCTGAGGATTGAATCTAAAGGGGACAATCACTGAGCCAAGCCTCCAAAGTCTTTGGAACAAGAAATAGCATGTTGAACCTAGAATGGCCAAAATAGGGACAAGACTCCAATTTTGGATTGGAGCATTCAATGGAAGCATCAAGGTGGCATGGACTGAGCCATTCTCAACTGAATTCAGTCAATACTTATCCAAGACCAAGGGAACCACAACCCTGTGCCCTAACCTCTAGTCATTGACTAGAGGAGACTTGCATTTCCATTGGCCAACATTGAACAAACACCTGCTGCAATTGCCGTTCACTGTGGATCCCAAAAAAAACTTGCTCTACTATAAATAGAGCTCAATTATGATCAGTTTGAGTACACCAAAGCCATCAAACAGATGCTTTCCTCAAAATCTCTTCTTTCACTCCAATTTTGCCTTCTAAGGCAAGTCACTATCGGGTTTTGAGTTTGAGAGCTTTTCCAATCAAACCAATCACTCACACACCTCACATATATCATATAAAAGTGATCCAAACACTCACATAACATTTGGAACACAGATTTCACAAAATCACCAGCCAATTGCTCAAGTTCTTGACAGATTTGCAGTTGGGGTACCATCTCATGTTCCAGATCATTTCAATCCATTCCAAGCATTCATACACACTCCATGGCACCTAGGGAAGCTATCCAGATCATTGGAACCTAGCTGTAACACCTCCAACACAAATCACGATCACCAGCTGCAAGTGGTAAGCATGAGCTCTTCTAACTCTATGATCCATGCAATTTTTGCTGCACAATAATTTGGTCATATGTTCATAATCATGCATGGAATGTTTTCCCTCAATTAATTGCATTGTTTGAATCGTATATCAAAAATCCTAGCCTTCATGCAGAAATTAGGGTTCTTGAGGATTTTTCGTGATTTCTTGTTATATGTTTAATTTAAATGAAATTAATTGTCATAAACATGATCGTGAGGTTGAGACGAGCATATTGATATGTGGATTGCATGATATAATCAAGTATTCAGTGAGATTGGATAGAAAATGCAAATCAGCCAAACCCAGAACACGCGCGTGTTCTTCAGCTGTTCTTAGCGCCATTTCTTTCAAATTCAAATATTTGAATTTTGTGATTTTATTTAATTGATTCAAAAATTCATTTCTCTCTGAGTTTTAATGATTTTGAGTTGATTCTTTTTTTAATAATTCACAAAAATGTTAAAATATTTTATTTTCCCAAAAAATCCCAAAAATATTATTTATTTTATATAATTGATATTTTTGCAAAGAATTAATGTTTTAATTGTTTTTGACATTTAAAATATTTTTTCCACCTTTATTTTGCAACTTGTAATGCTTTCTAATTATTTTGTAGGTCAATACTTAATTTTTAAAGCATTAATCCAAGATCACAATTTGTTTTCCATATGTTAAACAATTTTGATCATTTTAATTGAATTTTTACTCAATTAAAACATATTTTGAAAACAAATTAGGGTTTTTGGATTAATTCAACCCTCATAAATCATTTTCAAAACACTTTTGGACCTCTAATAGAGTGTAAGACCCAACCCCCTTTTAACCAAAATCATTTGGGCCTCAGATATTGTATAAGCCCCTCTGCGTTAAAAGAAAATCTCGGCGCGATCGCCATTTCAAACGAAAAAAATCATCTGGGCCTACCCTCGTGTTATAAGCCCCACTCTTTTTCTTTAAACCTTTTGGGCCTCTTGAGAGAGTGTAAGACCCATCCCTTTGTACAGAAAACCTTTTTGGGCCTCAGTCACTTGTATAAGTCCCTCTGTACAAATTCAAACAGTGCGCTCACTGATAAAACCCTGGGCCTCTTCTTAAGCTGTAAGCCCCAAATCTTTCTTTTTCAAAGCACTTTCTCCTTTGATTTTGAATATACTATTGTTTTCAATCTTTCTTTGTTGAACAACTAACCAAACAGCATGGAAGCTCTACAACCGAGTAAGTGGTTATTGCTTTCATTTACCGCTTTCATATACATATAATTGTATTGTGGGGTTGTTTCATTGTAAGTCTTCTTTCATAAACTCATATCAACTGTGTAATAATAGTATAGATATTTAGAATTTCCCCGAAAACTACGTCTAGAACTAGGTGACGCTGTTTCGTTTATTCATAAAAATAGACAACTAGATCCCCAATAGGATCACCAGATACAGTCTTCTCTTCGGCTGTCCTCATTAGGAATTGTCAAGAAACTCTACTCCCAGAGATGAATGTATTCTCCGTGAATGGCATCTTTGAGTTTCTTCCAAATTCTCGAACTTTCCTGACTTGATCTATTCCTTGTGAATAGCTTGCCTTGAATTTCTCGGGGTTTGGGGACCCACGGGCTTCTTAAAAGCATCGGCCTCCTCTTGGGCATCATACAAGGACCCACAGGCTTCCTAAAAGCAACCCCGCCTCCTTTTGGGCTTAGTACAAGGACCATACAGCTTCTTAGAAGTATTCACAGCCTCCTCTTAGGCTTCGTATAATGATCTCTTCCTCCGGGAATGATAGCCTCCTCTTGGGCTTCGTACAAGGACCGATCGGCTTATTAAAAGTTTTCAGCCTCCTCTTGGGCTTCGTACAAATTGTCCTGACAACCTCCTAGAGGTATAGGAACAAAAATTAGTCATCTGCATAGAACGGTCCTTTCAAAGAGTCTACTACTGTTCTCAAAGCACAGTACAAAAGATGAAACTCTAGACTTGGACAGTCTAATATTCTTGAGTCTCAAAGACATTCTCAAGTGACCCCTTCGTTAAATAGGAAGAAAACCCGTAGACTCGGACAGTCTCAATACCCTTCGGATTTCCCAATTCCTTAAAGAACAGGAATAACCCAGATCCTCAAATCAAATCCTCGAGTACAGTGTTGCTCATATAAGACCTGATTTTCTCTTTAAATCAGCATATTGGACCTGTCACTTAACTAAAATAGTAATCATAGCCTCCTCTTAGGCTTTGTATAATGATCCTTCTCCAGTGAAGTTAGCCTCTCTCTTGGGCTTTATACAATGATTCTCCCCAGCGGAGTCAAACAACGTTTAGCCTCTCTCTCGGGCTTTGTACGAGACACATAAAGAGACTCCCTCGTTGAGTCAATCACCCTTTCGCCTCCATCTCGGGCTTTATACGAGATACAAAAAGGTTCTTATTGAGCCAAACAAATTTTTGCCTCCATCTCGGGCTTCGTACGAGATACAAAAAACTCTCTTGCTAAGTCAAGTAGCCTCCATCTCGGGCTTTATACGAGATACCAAAAGATTCCCTTGTTGAGTCAAAACCTTTTAGCCTCTCTCTCGGGCTTTGTACGAGACACATATTAGCCTCCTCTTAGGCTTTGTATAAGAAAACCACTGGTTGATCCAATCGAATTTTTAGCATCAAAGTTGTGCCTCGTTCACAGTACACAAACATCAACAACTTTTTCCCCTTCATCTAATTGCTGTAAGCGGCAAGCCTCTGGATCATCTATATCCATGCCACTGTCCCTCTTTTAGTATGAGAAATTCCTAAGGAAAGATGGCATTGCTCTAAACTGAGTTTAAGTCTTCTCCTTCAGGTTAAAATCCCCTATAAAGGAAATTATGGCATTGTCGGATTCACACATCCCGGTTAAAGTAATTCTCCTTTATAAATAGTTGTGACATATAACCCCCTCTTTAGAGATGACAAATTCTCTCTAAAGTCAACACCCTTTTAGCTTCATATCTTGGGCTTTGAACAAGATACAAATCACCTTTAGCTTCACATCTTGGGCTTTGAACAAGATACAAACCACCTTTCGCTCCACGTCTTGGGCTTTGAACAAGACACCAAAACAACCATTTCCTCCCATAGAATAGGAGGAACTACGAACGCTCTGATTTCCCTGTTTCGGTAAACTGGAATACGTAGGCATAAGATTGAAAGAAAAAATCTTAGCGAGCACACTAAACAAAAACCCAAAATCCCATACTTTCATATACATCCGTCCTAACATCTAAACCTCCCACCACTTTTAAAAAAATAAACCCGATAGAGACCCCGAATCTTTGTAGCATCTGTAACTTAACAGACCGCTGTTTAAACTCAGTTTGCAAGCAGGGTTAATTTGAGACATCTATTTCCCTTCCTTCATCAACTTTAATAGGATAAAAAATGAATCGAGCTGTAGACACCAAAGAGCGATGGCGCTTCGCAACCGCGTCCAAAATCGTTCGCTACAGAAAAATGGCGACTTCACTGGGGACAAATGGCGACCCTGCTGGGGATGTCATTAGGACCTTTGTAGTAGGATCTTGTTCTCTTCCCATCTATCAGGTGGAAACTTTAAAAGTGGCGCCCACCGTGGGGCCCTCTAACCTTTTTTCTCTTCACTTGTGTGAAACCACAGATTGGGGCTTCCGCCGGGGAACCCATTTTCTGTCAGGAACTTAGGATTCATAGCTTTAAAGGTCTAGGATGATTAGGACAAATATATATACTACTTTTCCTAATTGTTATACGTGTTTATTTTTCTGCTAATGGGAATGCGTGTGATGCCGCATGTGGAAAGATTGAGTATACACTTAAGATAAGTGATGGCGACGAGGTCGACCATCAACCTCAGTGGAGGCTGACCAATGCAACCCATTCTCTCACCTAGACAATGGGCCGATTGTGATGTCTAAGAAGCTGAGGAGCCAAACCCTTTTGTAGTGCGGAAACTATCGGGGATAGTTGTTACGCGATACTACCCTCATTTGAGGCTGGTGATCTATTCTCGGTGAATGGCACTTACTATAAGATTGCTCTACAACTCGCTGGCGATCCGCTTGTTGTTTTGCTTTCCTGGGAGGAGCTGATGATAATGAGTACAGGTACAAAAATCACCCTAGTATAAACCTTTGGGGATGGGTAGAGCCTTGACTTCATGACAACGACCCTTTGACCCCATGTTTTTTCTATGTTTTTGTGTGCTGCATTCATGCATTCATTTAAAAAACATTAAAACATTCAAAAAATTTCTCTTCTAGTCTCTCTGTTTTTCAAATTAAACTAAGACCGTGATTGCAAATATCAGAGAAAAGGATTACGCTAATGGATTTCGGTAGAAGGAGAACTCATAGGTATACCTTCAAGGTTCCAAAGCTAGAGGATTTGAGAAGGTTAGCGAGGATGATCACAAACCTAGAGGCCTTCAGAGCCAAATACGGAGGTTTGCTATCTCTGCTAAAAGTCCATGTGATTGAGGGAATCATGGATGCGCTCATTCAGTTTTATGATCCAATTTATCACTGTTTCACATTCCCGGATTACCAGCTCGCACCAACGTTGGAGGAGTATTCTCATCTGATTGATCTACACATTACTTATCGAGCTCCATTTTCTGGACTGGATGAAATTCCAAAGAATCAGACCATTGCAAGAGCAATTCATTTGGACGAGTCTGAGGTTAGGACTCACCTAACCACTAAGGGTGGCATCCAAGGTTTGCCAGCCCAGTTCTTGACAAAGAAGGCCCTGTATTTTGCCAGTATAAGAAACGTGACTGCTTTTGAAAGTGTCTTTGTCTTGCTCACCTACAGGTTATTTTTGTTTCCCAACATCAATAACTTCGTCGATATCAACTCCATTAAGGTTTTTCTCATTGGAAACCCTGTGCCGATTTTGCTCGCAGATGCGTATCATTCTATACACTTGGGAAATTTGTACAGCGGAGGGGAGATCACGTGCTGTGTACCTTTGCTTTACAAATGGTTTATCTCCCACTTGCCCAAGTCTGCTGCTTTTTGGGATTGCAAGAGTGCCTTACGTTGGTCGCAGAAGATCATGTCCCTTACCAACCCTGATATAGATTGGTGTAATAGGATTTATGATGGAATCAGGATCATTGACCGTTGTGGAAACTTCCCCAACGTACCCCTTATAGGAACTAAGGAAGGAATCAACTATCATCCAGTTCTCGTTCGTCGTCAATTTGGATACCCGATGAGGCATATTCTGCTGAATGCTCATCTGGAAGGTCTTTTCTTCAAGGAAGGAGAAAACGACAGGGCACTAAAGATGGAAATAGTGCACGCTTGGAAACATGTTCATAAGAAAGGACGGGAGTCTCTAGGAAAACCAGACTGTGTCTCGATGGAGCCTTATCTCCATTGGGTACAAACTAGAGCTCTCAAGCTAAAAATGCCTTATCCTCGTTACGGAATTCTTCCGCCGAGGGAATCTGTCATGTATTTCATGACGGAAACTGAAAAGCTTCGGGTTACTCTCAACAAAGTTCAAAAGGAGAGAAGGTCTTGGAAGAACAAGTACCACACCCTCGACATAGAGTGTATCAAAATACAGCAACTACTGAAAGAGGAAGATGCTCTAATTAAAATTTTGGAGCAACATGCTGTAAAGAATCAAGATGACCAAAGGAATTTGCTCGCTCCTTTCACATGGCGAAGGAATGACAACCCGATAGCGGCCCAAGAGCCCCGGTCAAAGAAAAGAAAAGTACCAGAATCAGCACCCGATTTCTCTTCAGAGAGGACTCGGGACCCATTAGCTTAGGTTTCTGTTTCTGCACCTTGTAATCTACTGTATTTCCATTTCTATAATCCTTTGAATTCAATAAAAAGGGGTTTCCCCATTGTTTGATATTTGCAATCTAATTGTCGAAGTTTATTTTGATTAAACCAAAAAAACAATTAATATAATCATTGCATTCATCATTCTCACAGCGCGTATTCTTCTTACCTACGAATCTCACGTTTGTGTCTCGGTTCTAGAGTCAAACTGTCTCATTCGTATAATACTCGGGCCAATCCTCAAAAAAAGATGGATGATCTTGAGGAAGAAAACAGAGAGTTGAAAGAAGATATCGACGCTCTGAGAGAGGATATGAGAAAGCTTCGTAACGACATGCAAGCCATGGCAGAAGCTCAGCTACAAAGGACTGTGATCTTAGAGATCACCTCAACACCCATAGTGGAGAAGTATGATCCTATGTATCAAATGCCGAAAGATCGTCCTTGGGGCATGCCTGTTAACTATATCCCGAAAGGATATGTTCCGCCGATCACTGAAGATCAGGGAATCACAAATGAAGCCGCTGGGCCTGAAGGTTACAAACTTCGGGAAAGCGAAGATGCCAGAGGCATACTGAAGACTCCTGAAGGTTACAAACTTCGGGAAACGCCAATATTCGCTGCCGTAGTCACGGTACCCCCCCCCCCCCCTGTGGTGCACACTGTCCCGGAAGGACAGATTCCACAGATACCTTCTGGTAAAAAGGAAACTATGTTTGACCGAATGGATGAATTCCAGGAACAGTTCTTGGAAATGCAGAAGGAACTGCAAGCCATTCGCGATCAGGATTTATTTGGAAAGGACGCCGCAGACCTCTGCTTGGTCCCCAATGTGAAAGTTCTGCACAAATTTCAAGTGCCCGACTTTGAAAAATACAAGGGTAACTCTTGTCCTCAAAGCCATCTGGTGATGTATGCTCGGCGGATGTCAGTTCAGACGAAGAATCAGGACCTACTGATTCACTACTTCCAGGATAGTTTAACCGATGCCGCACTCAAATGGTACATGGGTTTAAACCGTGCTACGATTAGCACATTGAGAGATCTTGGCACTGCCTTCGTCCAACAATAAAAATACAATTTGGACATGGCACCCGACAGAGATCAATTCAGATCGATGTCGCAAAAGGACAAGGAAACCTTTAAGGAGTATGCTCAAAGGTGGCGTGAGATTGCCGCTCAAATTTGTCCACCTCTTGAGGAAAAAGAGATGACAAAGATCTTCTTAAAAACCTTAAGCTCATTTTACTATGACCGAATGGTTGCCAGTGCACCCAGTGACTTCACCGAGATGGTGGGCATGGGAGTTCGTCTTGAGGAAGCCGTCCGAGAAGGACGTTTGGCAAAAGACGCTGGATCATCGAGTAGTACAAAACGATACGGTAGTGCTCTCCCTAAGAAAAAAGAGCAAGATATTGGGAATATCTCTCTCGGAAAGCAAAGGCGACGTTATCAACCGATAGCAGCTGTAACTCCTGCTATCAGCACTGCGCCTATTCCTACGTATCAACCTCAGGTTGCGCAGAGCCAACCTGATCAGCAAAGGACACAACAGCCTCTTCAGCAGGCTCGTCCTCCATATAACAACAACTGTACAACACGACCACCAGGGTTTGATCCCATACCCATGTTGTACGCAGAACTATTTCCGTTACTACTGGCTAAGGGGCACATTCAGACTAAGTCCCCTCTTACAGTACCGGAAAATCTGCCTTTCTGGTTTAAGGTGGATCAGACATGCCCTTATCATCAAGGAGGATCAGGGCATAACATAGAGACTTGTCTCAATTTCAAGTCCGACGTGCAAAAGCTTGTTAGGAGCGGGCTCTTATCTTTCAAAGATACGAATCCCAACATTCTCACGAACGCGCTGCCTCAACATGAGAAGGCTGCAGTCAATTTGATAGAAGGAGAGACTAACGATGTCTATCAAATTCACGATGCACTCTTGTTGAAAACCAATCTGGTCAAGATGCATTATAGACAGAGTGGATATGGCCATGTGCCACCTCATAATTATCACCAGTGTGATATCTGCTCTAAAGACAATCAGGGATGTTCTGTGGTGCAAGCAGCTCTACAGGAACAGATGAATCTCGGATGGATCCAAGAGCACCGAGTTTGTGGAGTTAACATGGTCTATACGAACTCCAACGTCATTCAGAATCACGACATCTGTGCAATGAATGTCAACTTAGTGGCGATGCACTTAAGGCAAAGCCAGTATCATAATCTGCCACGACACGATTATAGTTCCTGTCTGACTTGCTCGGTAAACAAACAGGGATGCTCTTTCATACAAGAGGCCCTCCAGCATCAGATGGATCTTGGATGGATCCAAGACTACCATGATAGGAACCCTTATCAGATCAACATGGTTCAGATCTTTGATATTCGCGTGATGAATACCAACCTGGTAGAGTTACATGCTGAGCAGGTCCGACTCAGATTCTCAATATCACATAACTATCAAAGCTGTAAAGCAGGTTGCGAAAACGATCGAGGTTGTACCCTTGTCCAGGAGGCACTTCAGCACTTGTTAAATCACTGGTGGATGCCAATCTATATGGATGAAGATACTCAGCAGATTAGTATCAATAACAGAAACCCCACTCGGCGTCAGAGTCAGGATGTCCGATCTGTGGAAGCTAAACTAGTGAGGTTACATTGTATTCAAAGTGGGCATGGCCAGGTGCCACCACATAACTATGACCGTTGTAATGTCTGTTCGGAAAGTAACCAAGGGTGTTACCTTGTGAGAGCAACTCTTCAGGGTCAGGTGGATCGTGGAGAGATTCGCCCATATCCGGGTTCTGGACCCATCAACTGGATGCCGAACTACCTTGCCAAGCAAGTCGAGGATGTTGTCACGATCTCTGGTCGTCACTAGACCAGGGATGTTTTTTCCATCATCCCTCTACTTGACGAATCTAGAATTCCCAACCAAGAACGGATCGAGATTACTTATGATGGTCAGAAAATCAGAAGGTTCCCATAGTCATCTATTTTTTGGGACCACTACCGTATGAATCAGCTAAGGTGATCCCTTACAAATACGGTGCAATGATAATTGAAAATGGATAGGAAATTCCGTTACCCTCCGTCGTGAATATTGCAGACATCAGTCGTGTAACACGGAGCGGTCGAATCTTCAACCGAGGAGTTGGAGAACCTAACAAGGAAAAGGAACTTCAGACAGGAGCTCCTAATCCATCAGTCGGTCAATCCAGTAATCCCGATCTTTCAAAAAATAATGATGAGATGCTGAAGCTCATCCAAAGGAGTGAATACAACATTGTCGATCAACTGTTACAAACTCCTTCAAAGATCTCGGTATTATCATTATTACTCAGTTCAGAAGCCCACAGGGAGGCTCTACAGAAAGTCTTGGAGCAAGCCTTTGTGGAACAGGATGTAACAATCAGACAGTTCGATAGCATTGTCTCTAACATCACTTCCTGCAATAATTTGGGATTTAGTGATGAGGAGTTACCCGAAGAGGGTCGCCGTCATAACATGGCGCTCAACATTACAGTTAACTGCCAGGACGATGCTTTACCCAGCGTACTGGTAGACACAGGGTCAGCCCTGAATGTTATGCCGAAGTCCACTTTGATGCAATTATCATTCAAAGGCCCTCCGATGAGAATCAGCGAGGTCGTCGTCAAAGCGTTCGATGGATCCAGAAAAATAGTTATCGGCGAAGTTGATCTTCCTATAACTATCGGTCCTCATACTTTCCAAGTCACTTTCCAGGTCATGGACATCTGGGCAACGTACAGTTGTTTATTAGGAAGACCTTGGATACATCAAGCTGGAGCGGTTACTTCAACCCTCCACCAAAAGCTAAAGTTCGTCCAGAACGGCCAACTCATCACGGTCTGTGGAGAACAGGCCTTGCTCGTGAGTAACTTGTCATCATCTACTTGTGTAGAACCCGAGGAGGTTATTGGAACTCAGTTCCAAGCACTATCGGTGAGCAAGAACAATCAGTTCAAAGAAGGAACTTCCATTTCTTCATACAACGATGCTATCAAAGTGGTCGAGAGTACCGATTCAACAGGATGGGGACAGCTTGTCATTCCTATTGATAATAAAACAAAGAAGGGTCTTGGTTTTTCTGCAACCTGTACCCGGAATGCTGCCAATGATGAAAGTCTTCATCCCCTTCAAAACTTCTTCCACAGTGGAGGTTTTCTTCACCCAGTGTCTCAAGCAGTACATGCTATCAATGAGGAAGATCCCTCTGACATGGATGAAGAATGAAAGTCATACTTTAACGAGGACGGTTATATGTCTCAGGAAGAGGTGCCTACTCCTTTTTGCTTTCCCGCACAGATTCCGAGATTTATACCACGGTCAGATGTCGAAATGATATACGGAGGTTGTGATCCGGAAGGATGCCGTGCTCCGCCAAATTCATTAGAGGAAAACACTCTGATGAAAGACAACTTTAACTACAACTACTATGGCCCAATGGATGGTCTGCCAATGTGGTAACCCTACCCAAGAAACTTGGGGCAAGAAAGTCAGCCGAACAATGAAAATCAGCTGACCATCATTGAACAGAATACTTGTGTCCCCACCATGTCATGGGATCAACACTTAGGTCATTCAGAAACTACTTAACATGAAGATGAATTCGCAACGTTTGCAGGACTTAAATTCATCAACTATGCTTTTCCCGAGGTCAACGTCATCGAGAGAGATGACTCCTCCAGTTCCAAAGAAGTTTGGGACACCTTGGGACAACTGAGTGGAAAATACGACTTTATGGTCAAGTACACTGCTCCCGAAAGCTCTCGTATCAGGCTCGAAGACATCCAGCCAACTGGATGGGGAGATACAGCTGAGAGCACGAATGCTATGCAAAATACAACTGAGGAATTCTCCTACGACAATTCTGCCTGGGAGACAGATTCCAATGATCCTGCTTCGCCAGAAATCAGCGTCATTTCTGAAGAAAAATCAAGGAAGGTGCCAGACTTTGTGATTCACCGAGGAGTTCGCCGCCAATGGGTTCCTGTTGATGCTCTGAAGGTCGTTCGTCAGTCAAAGTAATTGCCATCTTTAACCTTTCACCTTGCCCAGGTGAAACGGATGTTTTGATAGGGCTCGCTTTCTGTAAATTTTCCCTCTTTGCTTAGCCCAAAGCGACAGAGTTTTATTTTATAGGGCTGTAGTTTCGAGAATCGACTTGTTCATTAATAAAATAACGTCGTTCTGTAAATTCCGCATTAATTGTTGTTTTCTCTTTTTGCTTTTTCAGAAAATGGTAATCCTAAAAAACAAATCAATAATAAAAACAAGCAGTAAAATAAAAACTGCACACACTTGCATTTTCTCTATCTCTTCTAAACACGAATCATCACGTCATGCAGATTGCTTGTTTTAAACCCCGTTGAAACATACGATCCGATGCCTTCTCCCAACATTGAGTTCCCGGTATTTGGGGCTGAAGAAGAAGTTGACAACGAAATTCCAGAAGAGATCTCCCGACTACTCAGACAAGAGGAAAGGTCCATTGAACCTCACAAAGAACTGTTGGAAACAGTAAACTTGGGTTCAGAAAAAGAGAGAAAAGAAATCAGGATTGGGGCACTGCTCAGTCCAACTGCCAAAGAGAGTTTGATAAAGCTTCTCAAAGAATTTCCCGATGTATTCGCTTGGTCCTATCAGGACATGCCAGGGTTGGATACCAGCATCGTGGAACATCACTTACCGTAGAGATCGGAATGTCTGCCAGTAAAGCAGAGGTTGAGACGCACTCACTCGGACATGGCCATCAAAATCAAAGAGGAGGTACAGAAACAGATTGACGCAGGTTTCCTTGCTACGTCTGAATATTCTCAATGGTTAGCCAACATCGTACCCATTCCCAAAAAGGATGGAAAGGTCAGAATGTGTGTCGACTATAGGGATCTAAACAAGGCTAGTCCAAAGGATGACTTTCCTTTACCACACATTGACATGCTGGTGGACAGTACAGCAAAGTTCAAAGTTTTCTCCTTCATGGATGGATTCTCGGGCTATAACTAGATCAAAATGGCGTCGAAATACATGGAGAAAACTTCATTCATTACCCCATGGGGTACCTTTTGTTACAAGGTAATGCCGTTCGGTTTGAAGAACGTCGGGGCAACCTATCAAAGGGCTATGACTACTCTGTTTCATGACATGATACACAGAGAAATCGAGGTATATGTCGATGATATGATTGCAAAATAAAAAACAGAGAGTGAGCACGTTGAACATCTGTCAAAACTATTCGAGCGTTTGCAAAAGTACAAACTCCGCCTGAATCCAACAAGTGCACCTTCGGTGTCCATTCAGGGAAATTACTAGGGTTCATCGTCAGCCAGAAAGGAATTGAGGTTGATCCTGACAAGGTCAAGGCCATTCAAGAAATGCCTTCTCCGAAAAATGAAAAACAAGTCAGGGGATTCCTGGGACGTTTGAACTACATCTCCAGATTCATATTCCTCATGACCGCGACATGTGCGACGATTTTCAAGTTACTCAAAAAGAACCAGGATTGCGTTTGGTCAGAAGAGTGCCAAACCGCCTTCGACAGTATCAAGGAATACCTGTTGAATCCTCTGATTCTATCACCTCCAGTGGAAGGAAGACCACTGATCATCTACCTCACAGTCTTGGAAGACTCAATGGGGTGTGTACTTGGCCAACAAGACGAAACCAAACGGAAAGAGTATGCCATTACTATTTGAGCAAGAAGTTCACTGACTGCGAGACTCGGTACACGATGCTTGAGAAAACTTGTTGCGCTTTGGCTTGGGCAGCCAAACGTCTTCGCCAATACATGATTCGTCATACTACTTGGTTAATCTCCGAAATGGATCCAATCAAGTATGTCTTCGAGAAGCCTGCTCTCACGGGAAGAATTGCCCGTTGGCAGATGCTGTTATCAGAATATGACATAGAGTACCACACTCAGAAAGCCGTTAAGGGAAGTATTTTAGCCGATCATTTGGCTCATCAACCGATTTACGATCAAGAATCAATCGGGTTTGACTTCCCAGACGAAGATGTCATGTATCTAAAAATGAAAGATTGTGATGAACCGCTACCCAGTGAAGGGCCAGAACCAGGTTCCCAATGGGGACTTGTCTTTGACGAAGCAGTTAATCATTATGGAAATGGAATTGGGGCAATCATTGTTACCCCTCAGGGTACCCACATTCCTTTCACCGCCAGACTTACGTTCAAATGTACGAACAACGAGGCCGAATACGAAGCTTGTGTTATGGGTCTCGAAGAAGCGATTGATTTAAGCATCAAAAACTTGGAAGTATTTGGCGATTCAGCCTTGGTTATCAATCAGATAAAAGGAGATTGGAACATATACCAATCAGGATTGATTCCTTACAAAGACTATGCAAGAAGGTTGCTACCTTTCTTCAACAGAGTTGAGTTTCATCATATCCCTCGTGAGGAGAATCACATGGCTGATGCTTTAGCCACTCTCTCTTCCATGATTAGTGTAGGTCAATGGAACGACCTACCTAAGATCGACATAATGTGCCTTGAAATGCCCGCTTACATCTTCATGATTGAAGCAGTCATAGACGACAAACCTTGGTATCATGATATCAAATGCTTCCTTCAGAAACGAAAGTACCCATCTGGAGCACTCAGAAAAGACAGGAAAACCCTCAGAAGATTGGCTGGAAACTTCTTCCTGAGCGGTGACACTCTTTATAAGAAAAATTTTGACATGGTCTTGCTCCGATGCATAGACAGACCAGAAGCAGACATGCTTATGAAAGAAATTCATGAAGGATCCTTTGGCACTCATGCCAACGGACACACAATGGCGAGAAAAATTCTAAGAGCAGGGTACTATTGGTTGACAATGGAATCCGACTGCTATAAGTACATGAGGAGGTGTCACAAGTGTCAGATATACTCAGACAAAATTCATGTACCGCCATCACATCTCAAAGTTCTTTCTTCCCTGTGGCCTTTTTCCATATGGGGAATCGACATGATTGGCATGATTGAGCCCAAGGCTTCAAACGGACATCGGTTCATCCTAGTAGTCGTTGACTATTTCACCAAGTGGGTCGAAGCAGCGTCATTCGCCAATGTAACCCGACAAGTGGCGGTCCGATTTATCAAAAACAATATCATCTGCCGTTATGGTGTTCCAAGCGAGATCATTACTGATAATGGATCTAACTTGAACAATAAGATGATGAAAGAGTTGTGTGCAGAGTTCAAGATTGAACATCATAACTCATCTCCCTACTGACCAAAGATGAACGGGGCAGTAGAAGCGGCTAACAAGAACATCAAGAAGATCGTTCAAAAGATGGTTGTAACCTACAAAGACTGGCACAAGATGCTACCCTTTGCTCTTCACGGTTATCGCACATATGTCTGCACTTCAACAGGGGTAACCCCTTTCTCTCTAGTGTATAGCATGGAAGCAGTGCTCCCCATAGAAGTAGAGATCCCATCAATCCGGGTATTGATGGAAGCTAAGCTTTCAGAAGCTGAATGGTGTCAAAGTCGACACGACGAACTCAATCTGATCGAAGAAAAGCGAATCACGACACTATACCACAGTCAGTTGTATCAACAGAGAATGAAGAAGGCGTTCGACAAAAAGGTCCGACCTCGCGTCTTCAGGAAAGGAGACCTCGTGCTCAAGAAGATACATTCGTTTCTCACTGACTCTCGGGGCAAATGGACCCCAAATTATGATGGCCCTTATGTGGTCACGAAAGTTTTCTCAGGCGGTGCCTTGAGACTTACAACCATGGACGGAGAGGAATTTGCCTACCCCACGAATGTTGATGTAGTCAAGAAATACTTCGCCTAAACTAAAAAAAAAAACGTCTCGGTGGACTGAAAACCCGAAAGGGCGGTCCAGGCAAAAGTTAGAGACATGAAAAAAAATCATCCCGATGGATTGGAAATCTCATAGTACAATCCAGGCAAAAATTAGGGATAATGGCAAGTAACTATGTTCAACAGAGGCAGGTCCCTCAGCAACAGTTACACCATCCATCGGAGGAAAACTCCAGTCAAGGTCATCTTTGACAGAAGCTCAGGATGCCCCGAATTCAAAGTTGGTAGAAAGATAGTGGTCGTTATGTTTCAACGTATCCCTTTTCCCTGTAAATTACCATTTTCAAACTTTGTATATACCCTTTGGAATCACGCGTTTGGCTGATCTCCATCTTATCAATAAAATTTGAGCCCTTGTGCTTTTGTTTGTAATTCTTATTTGTTTTAGCTTTACAGAATGGCGTTTTAAATATGATTAAGGATTCTTGAAATGAAACAAAAATGAATTTACTTGTTAAAACTTTTTCTGCTTTTTAATAAAGACGGCAATTTCTTTTAACTGTTGAACATCAAAAAAGCATCAACCGCTTCTCCGGAAGTAAGCGAACTTCAAAGTGCAGAATCAAAGTACTCCTTCTACGCCAGTGCGCCTGAATGAAGGATCAACAGTGTCGGATGCAACTATTCCATCTGATACCCTTGGCCGAGTTCTTATCTCCTAATCCCGACCAACATAGCTCCCAACAGGGACTATCTTTCCTAAGCAAGGTGGAATTGCTATTCTGAACCATCGGTACTTCTTCGCCCCGCAATGGCCGAGTATGCAGTCATGTTCATTTTTTTAGTTGGTATGTCGCGTCAGTTTTGTCAGCATAAACATACATACACCATGCATTCTATTTGCATTCTCATTCATATCGCATCACTATCACTCCAGTCGGTCTTATCCCTAGTGATAGATGTCCTCTCGGTCGAGTTGTCACTTTTTTCCTCGATTAAGAAATGTTGTGTTTGAACGATCTCTCCTCCAGTTTATTTCTGGATTGAAGTTGGGTCCTTGACCACTTTGATAACTTGAACCTCTGGAAGACCAGAGAACCTTTACCAAATGTCACTCTTCGCCATTGAAGACGATATCCTTGCTTTCCCGGATTAAGGAAAATCCCCAGAGAAAGCCTCTTAAACAGAGATTCGGCAGTACGGCAGTTTTTCTCCGAAAAACCCACTGATGAAAAGGTCATTGGCACCTCAAAATTGGATCACATCATATGGCATTTCTCCGAGAAGATCTCCGATAAAAGTATGATGTAAAGAGCCCGAACGAAGGCAGTCTCTCAAGAGACTCGTTTTCCCCAGTAGATTTGGTAAATGGCATCTCTAAACAGAGAAGTTTGTGCACCTCTACAACTCAGACGACTAGGTTCCCCAGCAAGTCTGACATCAAAACTTTTTCCACTCAAATAGCATCTCCCCAGGAAAATTCGGCGAGAAGTTTGAAGGAAAGCCGCTACGAATAGCGTCCCTTGTCAATAAAGTTTATTGACAAAAGAAACTAAGACCAGTTCCTTGGTAGGAAACCAAGATCGAGGGGAAGTTTAAATCAGAAACTAAGACCAGTTCCTTGGTAGGAAACCAGGATCGAGGGGAAGTTTAAAATCAGAAACTGAGACCAGTTCCTTGGTAGGAAACCAGGATCGAGGGGAAGTTTACCTTTTCTAAGCATCATTGCTTAGCAAAAGAAGATGAATGCGTGAATTACCATTCATAGACGCCATCAAAATTTCGGGTATTCCGATATTTAATCCTCTTGTACCCCGAATGCCCGAATACCTTCGTCATTCACACCTTCGTGTCCAAGAAGATTAAATAGGGGCATCTGTCATACCCCAAATTTTGACCACTTATATTTTCCATCATTGTGCAAATCATCATCACAATATGGATGTACTTTCATGCTTCATTAGTCTCCCCAAAGATGGGTGAGCATTCACTATAATCAGACTTAGGGTTTCAAGCCCTCTCAGAGCCTTAGACAAAGGATCAATCAAGGAATGACATGATCTTCAACTTGTCTAACCTCTCAAACATCCACAATGGATCAAAAGGACTCCCACTTCAAGAATCAAGCACAAGGCTGCTCCCTTCTAGGTGGATCAAGTCTCAAGATCGACAGTGTCACCAAATTAGGGTTTTGGTCGACCAGGGCCTCCAGATGGAAATTTTTCATCTGGGCACAAGCCAATGATCCAAAAAATAACCTAATATACTCCATGGAACTTCATGGACCCAATCATCAAGTCAATTTTGCCTCAGGGGATGCATTCATCAAAAATCAGGAATTAGGGTTTTTTGACCTAATTCACCCCTAAGTTGACTTTTAGGGCAAATCATGAGCCAAGACCTCAAGACATGATTTGAGGGTCTCTAATATACCATATTGATCCATTTGGAACAATGGATTGATCCAAGAAGCTTGAGCAACAAGTCTCAATTTCATCTGCACCACAATTAGGGTTTCGCGAGGAAAGTCAACTGTAACTTTGACTTTTGACCAGGACATGCTCCCAAGCCCAAAGACATGATTCAATATACCCTATGACACCCATGGAACATGTCCATCAAGTTTGATTTAGGTCAAGGACATGATTTCATGAAGAATTGCATAGTTTGGAATTCATCTGATAAAAAGTCAACTGTGCACAAAAGTCAACGTTGACTTTTTGAGATTTTTCACCAAAATGGATTTTTAACCCTAAAATGATGTTAATGTATGATTTGATTCATCATTCATCAAGAAAAATCAAAGAAAGTGGGATACCTTGTAAAAGGGGTAACCATAAAAACTTAGAAAAATTTCTAAGTTATGGAAAAAGTGACACTAATGTGCCAACTTTGGAGGATCATAACTCCTAAACCACAAGACCATTGTTCCCCATTCAAAGCTTGATTTTTAGATCTCATTGCCTTCTACAAAAGCTTCATACTAACCTATGTCCAAATTCCTCATGAATTTTGAGTTATGGAGTGATCAAAATCAAGAAAAGTCACTTTGTTCCAACACTTAGTGAAAATTTCACAAAGTCAGATTTTACCCTACTTTTTGCCAAATGTAGGGGGATTTTTCACTTGGATTCAAAAGAGATAAAAACCAAACATGTTCAAACAGTTGTTGTATCATATAAGGGCTTTCCAAAATGGCCAAGAACATTACCAAATTCCATTTGAGTCATGAGATATGACATTGGCAAGTTGCCTTGTTGAAATCTGTCAAGGCAAGGCAGATTTTGCACTTTTGGTCGATTTGCCAAAATCAGCCAAATCCAAATGCTCCTATCCACTTGGACACCTCTGAGGATTGAATCTAAAAGGGACAATCACTGAGCCAAGCCTCCAAAGTCTTTGGAACAAGAAATATCATGTTGAACCTAGAATGGCCAAAATAGGGACAAGACTCCAATTTTGGATTGGAGCATTCAATGGAAGCATCAAGGTGGCATGGACTGAGCCATTCTCAACTAAATTCAGTCAAGACTTATCCAAGACTAAGGGAACCACCACCTTGTGCCCTAACCTCTAGTCAATGGCTAGAGGAGACTTGCATTTCCATTGGCCAACATTGAACAAACACCTGCTGCAGTTGTCGTTCACTGTGGATCCCAAAACAAACTTGCTCTACTATAAATAGAGCTCAATTGTGATCAGTTTGAGTACACCAAAGCCATCAAACAGATTCTTTCCTCAAAATCTCTTCTTTCACTCTAATTTTTCCTTCTAAGGCAAGTCACTATCGGGTTTTGAGTTTGAGAGCTTTTCCAATTAAACCAATCACTCACACACCTCACATACATCATATAGAAGTGATCCAAACACTCACATAACATCTGGAACACAAATTTCACAAAATCACCAGCCAATTGCTCAAGTTCTTGACAGATTTGCAGTTGGGGTACCATCTCAAGTTCCAGATCATTTCAATTCATTCCAAGCATTCATACACACTCCATGGCACCTAGGGAAGCTATCCAGATCATTGGAACCTAGTTGTAACACCTCCAACACAAATCACGATCACCACCTGCAAGTGGTAAGCATGAGCTTTTCTAACTCTATGATCCATGCAATTTTTGCTGCACAATAATTTGGCCATATGTTCATAATCATGCATGGAATGTTTTCCCTCAATTAATTGCATTGTTTGAATCGTATATCAAAAATCCTAGCCTTCATGCAGAAATTAGGGTTCTTGAGGATTTTTCGTGATTTCTTGTTATATGTTTAATTTAAATGAAATTAATTGTCATAAACATGATCGTGAGGTTGAGACGAGCATATTGATATGTGGATTGCATGATATAATCAAGTATTCAGTGAGATTGGATAGAAAATGCAAATCAGCCAAACCTAGAACACGCGCGTGTTCTTCAGCTGTTCTTGGCGCCATTTCTTTCAAATTCAAATATTTGAATTTTGTGATTTTATTTAATTGATTCAAAAATTAATTTCTCTCTGAGTTTTAATGATTTTGAGTTGATTCTTTTTTTAATAATTCACAAAAATGTTAAAATATTTTATTTTCCCAAAAAATCCCAAAAATATTATTTATTTTATATAATTGATATTTTTGCAAAGAATTAATGTTTTAATTGTTTTTGACATTTAAAATATTTTTTCCACCTTGATTTTACAACTTTTAATGCTTTCTAATTATTTTGTAGGTCAATACTTAATTTTTAAAGCATTAATCCAAGATCACAATTTGTTTTCCATATGTTAAACAATTTTGATCGTTTTAATTGAATTTTTATTCAATTAATACACATTTTGAAAACAAATTAGGGTTTTTGGATTAATTCAACCCTCATAAATCATTTTCAAAACACTTTTGGGCCTCTAATAGAGTGTAAGACCCAACCCCCTTTTAACCAAAATCATTTGGGCCTCAGATATTGTATAAGCCCCTCTGCGTTAAAAGAAAATCTCGGCGCGATCGTCATTTCAAACGAAAAAAATCATCTGGGCCTACCCTCGTGTTATAAGCCCCACTCTTTTTCTTTAAACCTTTGGGGCCTCTTGAGAGAGTGTAAGACCCATCCCTTTGTACAGAAAACCTTTTTGGGCCTCAGTCACTTGTATAAGTCCTTTTGTACAAATTCAAACAGTGCGCTCACTGATAAAACCCTGGGCCTCTCCTTGAGCTGTAAGCCCCAAATCTTTCTTTTTCAAAGCACTTTCTCCTTTGATTTTGAATATACTGTTGTTTTCAATCTTTCTTTGTTGAACAACTAACCAAACAGCATGGAAGCTCCACAACCGAGTAAGTGGTTATTGCTTTCATTTACCGCTTTCATATACATATAATTGTATTGTGGGGCTGTTTCACTGTAAGTCTTCTTTCATAAACTCATATCAACTGTGTAATAATAGTATTGATATTTAGAATTTCCCCGAAAACTACGTCTAGAACTAGGTGACGCTGTTTCGTTTATTCATAGAAATAGACAACTAGATCCCCAATAGGATCACCAGATACAGTCTTCTCTTCGGCTGTCCTCATTAGGAATTGTCAAGAAACTCTACTCCCAGAGATGAATGTATTCTCCGTGAATGGCATCTTTGAGTTTCTTCCAAATTCTCGAACTTTCCTGACTTGATCTATTCCTTGTGAATAACTTGCCTTGAATTTCTCAGGGTTTGGGGACCCACGGGCTTCTTAAAAGCATCGGCCTCCTCTTGGGCATCATACAAGGACCCACAGGCTTCCTAAAAGCAACCCCGCCTCCTCTTTGGCTTAGTACAAGGACCCTACGGCTTCTTAAAAGTATTCACAGCCTCCTCTTAGGCTTCGTATAATGATCTCTTCCTCCGGGAATGATAGCCTCCTCTTGGGCTTCGTACAAGGACCGACCGGTTTCTTAAAAGTTTCCAGCCTCCTCTTGGGCTTCGTACAAATGGTCCTTTCAAAGAGTCTACTACTGTTCTCAAAGCACAGTACAAAAGATGAAACTCTAGACTTGGACAGTCTAATATCCTTGAGTCTCAAAGACATTCTCAAGTGACCCCTTCGTTAAATAGGAAGAAAACTCGTAGACTCGGACAGTCTCAATACCCTTCGGATTTCCCAATTTCTTAAAGAACAGGAATAACCCGGATCCTCGAATCAAATCCTCGAGTAAAATGTTGCTCATATAAGAACTGATTTTCTCTTTAAATCAGTATATTGGACATGTCACTTAACTGAAACAGTAACCATAGCCTCCTCTTAGGCTTTGTATAATGATCCTTCTCCAGTGAAGTTAGCCTCTCTCTTGGGCTTTATACAATGATTCTCCCCAGCAGAGTCAAACAACGTTTAGCCTCTCTCTCGGGCTTTGTACGAGACACATAAAGAGACTCCCTCGTTGAGTCAATCACCCTTTCGCCTCCATCTCGGGCTTTATACGAGATACAAAAAGGTTCTTATTGAGCCAAACAAATTTTTGCCTCCATCTCGGGCTTCGTACGAGATACAAAAAACTCTCTTGTTAAGTCAAGTAGCCTCCATCTCGGGCTTTATACGAGATACCAAAAGATTCCCTCGTTGAGTCAAAACCTTTTAGCCTCTCTCTCGGGCTTTGTACGAGACACATATTAGCCTCCTCTTAGGCTTTATATAAGAAAACCACTGGTTGATCTAATTGACCTTTTAGCATCAAAGATGTGCCTCGTTCACAGTACACAAACATCAACAATTCTTTCCCCTTCATCTAATTGCTGTAAGCGGCAAGCCTCTGGATCATCTATATCCATGCCACTGTCCCTCTTTTAGTATGAGAAATTCCTAAGCAAAGATGGGATTGCTCTAAACTGAGTTAAAGTCTTCTCCTTCAGGTTAAAATCCCCTATAAAGGAAATTATGGCATTGCCGGATTCACACATCCCGGTTAAAGAAATTCTCCTTTATAAACAGTTGTGACATACAACCCCCTCCTTAGAGATGACAAATTCTCTCTAAAGTCAACACCCTTTTAGCTTCATATCTTGGGCTTTGAACAAGATACAAATCAGCTTTAGCTTCACATCTTGGGCTTTGAACAAGATACAAACCATCTTTCGCTTCACGTCTTGGGCTTTGAACAAGACACCAAAACAACCATTTCCTCCCATAGAATAGGAGGAACTACGAACGCTCTGATTTCCCTGTTTCGGTAAACGGGAATACATAGGCATAAGATTGAAAGAAAAAATCTTAGCGAGCACACTAAACAAAAACCCAAAATCCCATACTTTCATATACATCTGTCCTAACATCTAAACCTCCCACCACTTTTAAAAAAATAAACCCGATAGAGACCCCGAATCTTTGTAGCATCTGTAACTTAACAGACCGCTGTTTAAACTCAGTTTGCAAGTAGGGTTAATTTGAGACATCTATTTCCCTTCCTTCATCGGCTTTAATAGGATAAAAAATGAATCGAGCTGTAGACACCAAAGAGCGATAGCGCTTCGCAACCGCGTCCAAAATCGCTCGCTACAGTTGGGTTTTCACTTTTCACTTTTCACCAAAGTCTCGCACATTCTCTCTCTGATTTTTCACTCTCTCTCTCTCTCTCTCTCTCTTTTTTTCTCTCTCGAAGCTTCTGAGGCTCCAACTTCTTCTGAAAACCTACCATTCTTCTTCATCAAGAGTTATCAGTGGATCAAAGGATTGCATATACAGAGGTTACTTCTTGAATTTCATCATCTTCATCTGTCGATTTTCAAGTCGTTTGAAGTTTTTACATAGCCTTTATTGGGCCAGCAATTATCTCCAAGAATCAAGGAATCTTTCTCCATTGTTCTTGTAGTGAGAAGATCATCCAAGAAGCAAGTTTCATCTCAAACCTCACTGCACTTATTTTTGTGATTTCAACCTGTTTTTGCTTGTTTTGAGCTCAGTAGGAGCAATGTGATATCCGGCTAGTTGATAGGCACCCTAGGTGCATAGTTTCAAATTCTAGGGCAATTTGTTTCTCTTCGTTTCTCTCTGTATGTGAGTTATTTGCAAATTTTGATGCTGGATCTGTGATCTACGTGACTTAAGGTTTGTTTTGGTATACGTTTTGATCATTTCTGGTGACCTGAAAAGTGTGGCACGGTGGAGAGTAGCCGGAGAATATGACCGGAGGCTTCTCCGGCCGGTGATGCTCATCTGAGTTCAAGAACCCTAGCATCTTGCCAGTTTAAACTATAGTCTTTGATATGTCCAGATACAACGCGTAATAACGTGCCAACACATTAATGAGGACGCTCCCAAGCACGTGCCTCATTCTGATTCAATTTTTGATCCCACGTGGTTGATATACTGTTACTTATCATGCGCATGTTTTTTGGTCCACTTGATTGAATTATTTTCCATGATCATCATGTTTGACTTCATCCAAGGGCTGAAAATGAGTCAAAGAATTGACTGAATTCCATCGTATGCACCTCTTCAGATCACGCGCCTTGGGCCTGACATTTTTGCTATTCACACACCACGCTTTCTGAGCCCAATGCATGTTATAACTGAATGTTTGCTATCTGTGCACCCCCTGCCCTTTTTCTTTGTTTTTTTTAATTTTCTTTTCATATGTGTTTGATATTTGATTTTTAAAAATACTTTTATGTATGCTAAAATTCCATAAAAATTCATGAAGCATCTAGAAACAGTTAAATAATTTTTTATTATTTTTATTTCTGATTTCATCATGTTTTGGCATATTTTCATGAATTTTCTTTTATTTTCTTTTGTGTGTGCACTAATCCATGACCTATGCTTCATTGTGGAATTTTTTGACATAGTTGTGCACTGAATTTCTGGCTAATAATAGGTACATGCATTTTTGATGTGTTGAGACATGGTATTCATTTTTTATGGATTTTTTAGCTCTTTTCTTATTGACTTTTGAGTGAGGTCTTTGAGCCAGTTGTTTGTGTGTTTTGTATGGCATTGTGAGGCATGTTTGTGCATGTTTGCTAATGGTTTTTGAGCCATTATTTTGGAGTATGTTTTCCCTATGATTTCACCTTAATTCATTTGTCTTTTCTTAATTTCCTCATCATCTAAACATGACTCTTTGGATTGTTTGAAAGCATGTTTGTTTTGTGTAAATGTTAGAAGACTTATGCTTAGGGTTTATTGATTGATTGTTTGCCATTCTTCTTTGACCCCTATTGAAAATTATTGGTACATGTCAAGTCAATATTATAGGTCACTTTTCTCATGTTACAAGTCATTCTTGATGCATCTTTGTTTTGATTTATGTGTACATGTTTGGACTTGAAATGTGTTGTGGAACTTATGCATCTTCACTTGTGTTTCTTTGATGACTTATTTGTATCATAACTTGCATGATCTTGCACACTCACTCCAACATGATTCACTTTTGTTTGTAATCATCCTCAACCATATTCCATGACCCTTCATTGCACTTTACATGTTTCTTAAGTTCATAAATCTTTGGATGTTTACTTGAACTTGTTTGAGCTCGGTTTGCCTTAATCATCAATGTGCCTCAATATGATACTTGTTTGGACTTTGTGTTTCTATTCTTAACTTTTGAACATCATGTTAAGTGTCTTGAGCTACTGACTTGTATTCATATGGCATGATTTTTTCATTTTCCATTTTCATTTCTTACTTGCATGACAAGTATGCTTCATTGTTAGAACTTGAATGATGTTTGCTCATACTATTTCATACTTGTTCAATGCTTGCATTCACGAATCATATGCTACATTAATGACATCTTGATGCATCCTTAAATGTCATTCAATTCTAACCTTGAGGCTTACATGTGCATTCATCCATATTCATGATTCATTTGCATTCATATTGCATTTATTAATGTTTCATTTGCATTTGTATGATTGTTTGGTGCCTAGTTTGCTTTTGTTTATTTTCATATGGTATGCTTACATTAGTAGGATCATTTAACATGTACATACTGACTTGGCATGTCCCTTAACCATTAGGACCTTTCCCTTTTGGTTTGAACCTTATTTTTCATCTTAGTTTGCCATCTTAAAATAACTAGTATTGTTTTGTTTAGCTTCTTTCACTAGTTTTCATTACTTGTAATGATTATGCACTAACCTTTTGTGTAGGGGCAGAGGTAAGACATTTGAGTATGTGGATGTTAATTCATACTCATCTCTTTTTTCATCTCTCATCTCTTTTACTTACTATTTCTCTTTTGTGAATAGCATGATATAATGCTTGTTTGTGTAGAACTTTCTCAGATCCCTTAGGGATCCTAGCTCATCCTTAATTTTTTATTAAGGTGAGGTAGGATAAGCATTAGCTAGTGCTATCCCTCTCTTTTCTTTAGACTTAGGTGGTTCTTATACTCCACACAACCATAGGACTTCCATGCATGACAACATTTGCATAACTAGTCCCCCACTTAGACTTTTTCCTTTCTTCCTTTGAGTTTCTCATTCCTCATCTCAAAACAAAAAGCAAAAAGCATGTAACAAAGGCAACAAGTATTGTACGCCAAAAGCCTTAAGTACATGGGAAATGGAAGGAGAAGGGTTTCCCTTCGCCTTTCTAGAGTGTTTAGCATACGTCCTGTTAGGATGACCATGCGAGGCATTCGTTCATATGTCATAGACTTTAGTGTAATACTTGTTATGAACACAAAATAATCAAAACACTTCTTCTTAAAAGACAAAAACAAACAATTCTCTTCTCATCTCCCACACCCCACTCATTAAGGATGTGTCACTTCCGTTCTACCGCAAACAGGTAAATACCTAAGACTCCGTACAACGAGCTGCGACACCTAACTGCTGGAACGCGAACCTTGGCGTCTTCCGTTAAAAAACATAAACAAAGCAAATCCATCCTTGGTTAATTCGAACTACGACTACTCTGACTTCCTCTCTCTAGTTAGATTGAGGGTACGTAGGCATAAGACGGCGATGTCTTGGCGAGCAACCTCCCCCTAATTCGTGTCCGAACTACGTTGACTCTGACTTTCCCATTGCGCGAGGGAATACGTAGGCCTAGGACTCCGAGGATGTCCTACCGAGTCTCTTCTTTTCCTTTTCTTTCCCATTTCTTTGTTCTTTCCCGTACCTGTTCCTTTTCATTTCCAGTAGCAGCGGAGCTCCAGATGACGACACCCTTTGATTAAGACAACAAGCGTGGATCCCATCGAGTACGATGGACGCGAGGGGGTGCTAATACCTTCCCCTCGCGTAACCAACTCCCTTACCCATTTCTCTTGGTCGCGAGACCATGATTTTCCTTCCCTCAGGTTTACGCAGTGTTTCCTTTCCCTCTCTTGGGATAAAAACACATTTATGGCGACTCTGTTTCTGCGCCACTTTCGCGTTTGTACTTGGATGAAAATCCCGGGAGCGACAACAGTGGACGACAATTCTAATTTAACTCTGTTCAACCTACAACAACTGACAGTAAATTAGAATCTGTAGCAACAAAAACGTCATACACAACTATCAACATACACAGTAACAACAATAACCCAACTATAACCTGCAATCCCAAAGATCCCATCCTGCAACTGAACTAAACCTGCAACCAATATCAAACATTTTAACAACAGCAAGCGCAAATATCAATAACCGAGTAAATGTTTTACACCAGTAACACATCTGCAACAAATTGCTAAAGCAACAACACAACTCCATCACCCTGAAAATCAAATTCGCAACAACACCTTGATAGATAGGAGTAGACATCCAACACTCAAAATCTAATATGATAATAAAACAACACAGACAATAACCCTAAAACTTGAACAAAACAAAAACGAAAATGAAAATGAATGTAAATTAACATTAGAGAGATGTTCGAAAGATGTTCGATCTGAATGAAGGGAAAGAGGAAATCGACAATAAACAGAAGAGAGAGCACGGATGAGAAACGGATGAGAGAGCACGGAAGAAATCAACCATGTGCCTGAACGCGGACGTCAATGGGTATGAGGATTCGGCAGTGGTAGGGTTTGACGGAGGAACAGAGAGAGAGAGAGAGAGAGAGAGAGAGAGAGAGGATCTGGGAGACGAGAAAGAGAGAAAGAAAAGGGAAAAAGAGAGAGAGAAAGAGGAAAATAGGGGAGTTGTGTGAGAGAGGAAAAAATTCAAATTAGTTGTGCCACGTGTACAATAGGAGTAGTGTGATTGGTGAAAGAATATTGAGTTAATCAATTACCTTAAAGGGCATTTGGTAGTGTGAATTAAAAATGAAGGAAGGGTAATTTAGGGAAAGCATAAGCACTTTCCAATCTTAGTTAGGAAGTTGAAGTTTATTACACAAGTAATTTAAATTTAAATCAAAACTAATAAACAATATCCGTTTATATTTTTGACGCACATGTTCATTAAAAAAGCAGACAAACGGGCACGGGAGTGCCCGTTTGGACGCTAGTAATAATAATAATAATAATAATATTTTTCACGTCATCAATTTGGATACACAATTTCACATGTTTTAAAATTCAAATCCAGCGACCGAGGCAAGCAGATTATACGGGTTGAATTGGTTTTTACTTGTATTTGAGCGGATTCGAATAAACAATAATATATTATAAATAGATTATTTATAAGAAGAAAAAAAACAGTATCCTTACAAAAGCTTCAATATTTAGATGAAATTATATTCCGCTCAAATTTACATAAATTCTTTGATACAATTAAAATACCCTTTGAATTTCAAAACAAAATTATATTTTTTAAAATATTTGAATTTTAAAATACAAATATTTCATATAAATCACAAAACTCTACAACATCACATGATGTATTTGGATTATAGAATCTAAACATTATATATATATATATATATATATATATATATATATATATATATATATATATATATATATATATATTGTTCTAGACTTGGCAGACGCTGTGCCCCCAAAAGGGTAAGGCCCAACCCAATCCAGCCATTGGCCAGGCCCAATAGCCAAGAACTAGTCGTTAGGCAAAAACTAGTCGTTGGGCAGGAACTAGCCGTTGGGCATGTTCCTCTCACTCGCTAAACAGTTCACGCGACCAACTGTCTCCCCGGATATCACGGAGACAGTTGGACCAGGTCAAAAGGCCACGCGCCTTGCCCTCCACCTGGCAGTCTCTCATTGGTCGACCAGGCGCTTTGATCGCATGAGAGACCTTGGCCACGCGCTGGGGATTCCTCTATAAATACCCTCTCACTTGAGATGGGCAGGTATTCAATATTCAATATTCAATATTCGAAATCATACCTTAACATTTTCGTACTTACTTTCTCTCTAGCCCAAACTTACTTTGGCATCGGAGTACCTTGCAGGTACACCCCCTCCTTTCCTACAAGCATCATCACTTGTCCAACACGAAGGCCACGACGATCCAGTCTGATCACTTCCGATCAGTGGCGTCGTCTGTGTGAAACCTAGCTTCCCCGTCTTTTGATTCAAGATCCCTCTTTTTCACCTAAAATACCAAAGCTCTCTCCAAACTCCTTTCGATAGTCATGGCCTCCACCAAGAATGATGTTGTCCGCCAAGAAGCTCATGTCGCCACTATAGCTGATAACGCCGACCATATCCTCGTCGGACCTGCATTTCCAGAAACTGACCAACGGGACGGGAAGGCTGCGTCCCCGACCCCCAATGAAACAAAACCACAGACAGAAGCTGCTGACCGTGTTTTCGAGCCCATTCTGGTTCCGCAAAACGCTGACTCCAGCACGATTTCTCTCATAGCCTCCCTCAACAGATCAAACCTCTTGATCTTCCAGCAAGGTGAAAAGATCAACGCTTTCGAGCACGTCCTCCAAGAGCGCTTGTCCTCAGAGAAACCTTGCAGCCCTTCTCCACGTCCTCGGTCTCTCCCTCAGAAATGGAGGCGAGACAGGTCCAGAAGCCGCTCCCCGTCGAGAAAACGATCAAGATCAGAAGAGCCCGCATCCGACCTTGCAAGAAGGCGACACCGGTCTCCTCAGCGGAAGTCATGACGCTCCCCTGCGTCGAAGAAATCTAGGCCCTCAAGGAAGTACGAGCATCACCAATCATGCAGGCATTCTCCACGACGAAGCAGAAACCGTGATCGTAGCTATTCTTTTTCCCGTTCTCCGAGCACAAGCAGTGACGACGACGTCCACGGCCCCCTCTCACAAAAGACCATGGACACCAGAATTCCTCGCGGGTTGGAGAAGCCCCCTGCTCTGGCGATGTACGACGGGACCACCGACCCCAGCGAGCACATAGAAAACATAGAGGCAATGCTCCACTACCACAATGTGAGTGGGGCCATAAAATACAGATTGTTCCTAATCACCCTCAGGAAAGGGACTATGGCTTGGTACAAGCGCCTTCCCCGGGGGTCGGTCACGTTGTGGAGAGATTTGAAGAGCCGGTTTGTCCGGCATTTCACGGCTTCCCGACGACATCCCAAGTCGGAGGCCACCTTGGAAGCTATCATACAAGGCAAGGATGAGTCCTTGCGAGCATATATCGAGTGGTTTAACAAAGAAGCCGTGGAGGTCCGCACTACGGACCATGTGAAAAAATATCTTCTCGAGAAGGGCTTGAGACCAAAAAGTGAGTTTCGCATGGCTGTCAGAATCGAGACTCCTCGAACATTAACAGAACTTCTCCAAAAAGCTGAAGCGTATATACAGTACGAGGAGAAGGAGGCCACGTACCATGCCCGGGATGCGAGAGACCGCGAAAACACCCGGGCACCAAAAAAAGATGAGTCGGAGATATCCCGGCAAGGAAAAGAGAGGCGACGAGACGATCTCCCCCGAGAAGGGAAAGGGCCAGCTGGCCGATTCACGGAGTATACCCTGCTCACCGCTCCTCGTGAGCGCATTCTCTCCGAATGCATCAATACAGAGTTCAACCAGGGAGGAGTCAGGTTCCCCAAACCGACGACGTCCAAAGGCAACATGGACAAAAGTAAGTATTGTCATTTCCACCGCAACCATGGCCATACGACCGAGGACTGCGTGCACCTTAAAGATGCTATTGAGATCCTCATCAAGGAGGGTCATTTGAAGCAGTACATCAAGAAAGGTGAGTCTTCACGACGAGAGGCTTCAGACTCAAAGAAGGAAGCTGAATCATCTCCACCCAATCTTCCCCCGCAGGTCGGTATGTCCAACCAGGGGACTTTGCCGTCCTAGGTCATTTCGAGGAGCCGTCCCAGATTTTCGCGCTCAGCACTTGGGAAGCATTCCCTGCAGCCATGGTTATCTCATGCAGGGGGTACAATGAGCTGACAGTGGGATTTGTCAAGCGAAAGTTTGAGCAGCTGATTGATTACAGTCCTGACCAGATGTCCACGCCTGAAAAGATCAAAGGGCGCTCCCAGCCGATCACCATTTACCGCGAATAGCTGCCTGGAGGCTCCCCCAACTCGCACATCCCCTTGCTCATCAGAGCAAGATTGGCAAGCACTGACGTCAGAAGAATCCTAGTTGACCAGGGCAGTTCGGTGGACATAATGTACACCGGCCTGTTTCATGCCCTCAAGCTGGACCAGAAGAACCTCTCATCGTATGTGGGATCCGATTTGCAGGGGTTCAACGGAGCCACAATCAGACCCTGGGGTTACGTGGAGCTCCCAGTCACATTCGGGGAAGAAGAGGCGTCCAGGTCAATCAAGACCCAATTCCTGGTGATAGATTGCCCATCACTGTACCAATGCATCTTGGGGAGACCGGCCCTCGCAGAGTTGGTTGCTGTCCTTTCAACGATCCACCTCAAGTTGAAGTACTATACGGAGAAAGGTCACGTTGCGACATTGCACGGGGACATAGAGGTTGCCCGCAGATGTTTCAAAGAAGCAACCCGGGGACAAAACCAGATCAGTACAACACCCAAAGCAGCTAAGCGGGCGCGGGAGGAAGATCATCCATCTGGAGACGGCCAACCGGACAAGAAGCTTACGCTCCCTGTACACACTATCGACCTTGACATCCGAATTTCTAAAGAAAGCGAGGAAAATAGCAGCGAAGGAACGTCAACAGGGACGACCAGCTCCTCCACATCGGCCCTCATGCGACCAGTTCCAGACGGGGAGTTTGAAGTCATCACCTTCAGCAACAACCCCAACAGAGGGGTGAAGATTGGTGCTGGACTGCCCGATGAGGTCAAGCAACAGCTGAAGAAGTGCCTGGACGACAACGCTGGCCTGTTTGCTTGGAGTACCGCAGACATGCCCTGCTTGGACCCTGAGACCGCATGCCACCATTTGACCATCGACCCGGCTGCCCGTGTCGTCGCGTAGCGCATGCAGAAACAATCCGACGAAAAGGCACAGGCTGCCAAAAAACTTGTACAAGACCTCTTAGAGGCTAAATTCATTTCGGAGGCCAGGTTGTTGTAATTTGTTAAAAAACATAGTGGAAAATGGCGCATGTGCATTGACTATATTGATCTCAACCGGGCTTGCCCGAAAGATGCTTACTCCTTGCCGAGCATAGATAAGCTCGTAGACAACTCTGCAGGTTTCAATCTTTTGTCCTTCATGGAAGCCTATTCGGGGTACAATCAAATCCCCATGGCCAAAGAGGACAAGAGGTACATCGCGTTCATGACCTCCTCGGGGAACTATTACTACAACGTAATGCCCTTCGATCTGAAAAATGTTGGGCCCACGTACCAGCGCATGATGAACAAGGTTTTCCGATCAGAAATCAGAGACATGCTCGAGGTTTACATGGACGATATGATCGTGAAATCCCAAGAGGAATCCGACCACACGGTCCACTTGCGAAAGGTCTTCGACCAGGCTAGGAAGTGCAAAATTTGCTTTAACCCTGAGAAATGCACCTTCGAAGTACGGGAAGGGAAGTTCCTCGGGTACTACATCACCGAAAGGGGAATAGAGGCGAATCCGAACAAGTGTCGAGCATTCGCGGAGTTCCCCATACCCAGGTCGAAGAAATCGATACAATCTCTCAATGGGATGCTCGCTTCGCTTTCTCGTTTCGTGGCCAAGTCTGTCCAGCACGCCCTGCCCTTCTTTAAACTCCTCAGGAAGAAGGCCACGTTTGAATGGACAGATGAGTGCGAGCAGGCCCTGACCCATCTCAAGCAAGCCCTATCCGAGCCTCCCGTGTTATCCCGACCAGATTACGGGGAAACCTTGTATCTATATCTCTCCGTCACCTGCTAAGCCATCAGCGCTGCACTCATTCACGAAACAACGGACAGGCAGAAGCCTATCTATTTCACCAGCAAGGCTCTGCAAGGGCCAGAAACCAGGTACGCACAGATAGAGAAAGTCTCCCTTGCCCTCATTACCACCACGAGAAGAATCAGACACTACTTCCTGGCCCACACCATAGTAGTACGCACGGACCAACCCATCAGGCAGTTACTTTACCGACCAGATATGGCCGGCAGAATGCTCAAATGGTCCCTGGAGTTATCTGAATTCGACATTCATTACGAGGGCAGGAAACCCCTTAAAGCACAAGTCCTGGCCGACTTCGTGGCTGAGATGACACCCCCAACGTCCCCGCCAAGCGGAACGCAGAGATGGATCATCTACGTGGACGGGGCATCCAGTTCCTCAGGTAGCGGTGCAGGTATCATCCTCGAAAATGAGGATGGAATACTAATCGAAGTGTCTCTAGTCCTGTCTTTCCCTACGTCCAACAACCAAGCCGAATACGAGGCCTTACTCGCGGGACTACGGCTGGCAAAAGACGTGGGCGCCAAAGAGGTAAAAATTTACACCGATTCCCAGCTCGTAACGTCCCAGGTACGGGGAGAATTTCAAGCAAAGAACGACCAGCTGGTCGAATATCTGACGCTAGTAATGGAGAAAATCGCCAAGTTCGACGTATAGGAAGTCCAGCGCATCCCCCACGAACGAAACACGCGGACAGACGTCTTGTCCAAACTAGCTAGCACCAGAAAGAAGGGCGACAATAAATTTGTCGTACAAGAAGTACTTGCCCGGCCCAGCATAGAGAAACCACCAGAGCTGCTCGACGTCAACGCCGTCGGGGAGAGCCATTGCTGGATGACCCCTGTATACAACTACCTCACCAGAGGGGAGCTGCCCGAGGACAGCAAGGAGTCCAGTGTGACTAAACGACGGGCTTGCTCATATGTGCTGATTGAAGACAGACTTTATCAACGAGGATTCGCCATCCCCCTCCTGAAATGTGTCGAGGAAAGCAAAGTCCCTAAAATCCTCCTAGAGATCCATGAGGGCATCAACGCACAACACTTGGGAGGGAGATCACTGGCACGAAAATCCCTGCGAGCAGGATATTATTGGCCGACCATGCAGCATGATGCCAAGGAGCATATCCAGAAATGTGACTGGTGCCAGCGCCACGGGGACATGCACTTAGCACCCCCCAACGAGTTGAAGACTCTATCCTCACCTTGGCCCTTCGCCTGGTGGGGGGTAGACATACTCGGCCCCTTCACTATGGGGTCTTATCAAAACAAATTTCTGATCGTGGTCGTCAACTACTTCACTAAGTGGATTGAAGCCGAAGCCCTCACCAAGATCACAGCCTTCAATATACTTTGCTTCTACAAAAGGAACGTCCTCGCACGATTCGGAGTACCCCAAGCCCCCGTGACCGACAATGGAACACAGTTAACCGACAGGAAGTTCCAGGACTTCTTCGCCAAATTAGGCAAAAAGCAACACTTCACGTCGGTCGACCATCCCTAGGCCAATGGGCAAGTGGAGGCCGCGAACAGGGTGATCCTGCATGGTCTGAAGCGAAGGCTGGGCGAATCCAAGAAAAGATGGGTCGAGGAGCTACATAGCGTGCTCTGGGCCTACAGAACAACACCACATTCCACCACCGGGGAAACCCCTTTTCGACTAGCCTACTGAACCGAGGCGGTGATATCGGTAGAAATCAGAGAACCTTCCAGACGAACGGAAGCTCCGCTCGATGAGAAGATGAACGAAGAAGCATTAAGAGAAGAGCTCGATTTGGTCGAAGAAATACGGTCAGGAGCAGCTCTCCGTGAGGCCTCGCTGAAACAACAAATAACCATGCGCCATGACGCTAAGGTCATAAAGCGCGACTTCCCCGTTGGCAGCTTGGTCCTGCGCAGAAACCAGAAAGATTCGCGCGAAGGAAAACTGGCCGCAAATTGGGAAGGACCGTATAGGGTCAAGTCCACAACGGGCACGGGAGCCTACTATTTAGAAACTCTGGACGGAGAACCATTTGCTCGACCATGGAACGCTGAAAAGCTCAAACAATACTACAGTTAGAGCCGACCACGATCTCAGTCACGGGATCATGCCCCGGTCTAAGCACGATCCACTTTACAACGCCGACCAGTTTCTGCGCACAACGGGGATACCTCAATCGAGCTTCGTCGTTGCCACACCAATTAGGCAGGACACCCAGCTCGCGATGGGAGCAGTCCAAGCCAATGGGATTAGTGCCTCAACCGAGATCCTAGTCCCATCATCGGCGAAACCACTTCGTCTTCCTCGACAGGTTTCCCAGACTGCGGGGCACAACAAGAGCAAGTCGAGGAGCAAGCATCCATTCAAACAAGGATACATAAATAAATGCGATAAGAAAATCCCAAACAAATAATGTTAATAACATCGGCTACAAGGCCGGAATAAGTCAGGTGTACATTAGAAGGGTTGTGCCCGACAAACATTAAATCAAAAAAGGCGCGCAGGCCCACAAAATACATATACAATCAAAAAGAAAACTAAACGACCTCACTATCACCCTCCGGGGGGACCACCTCGTCGTTGACGACCACATTGAGTAGACTTATCCCCTCGATTTACAGTTGGACGTTAGAATTAAGGGCCTTCAGCTGCTCCAAAGCAGCATTAAAGCCAAACTCAGCTGCCCCCAAGTTGTCCTCCCCGAGGAGACAGATCCTCTCAATCAGGTCCTTCCTTGTCTTCAATGTCTTCTCATCATCGGTCTCGTCCTCACCCGCTATCGACGACCCCTCCAGCTCAGCCATCCTCGCCTTCAAGCGGGCATTCTCATCATTGATTCTCTTCACCTCCTCCTTCATTTGGGTCACTTCTTTTTGGAGCAGTATTTTGGCCTCCTGGTGACCTTGCAGCTTCTTCAGCTCATTGTATATCTCCATGTTCTCACACTCTAAGTCATTGATTCTAGTCTTGGCCTCCTTAAGGTCGGAGCGGTGAGCTACCTCTGCATCTCCAAGGGCCAGCGCCGCTTCCAACACCCTGATCATGCTGGCCGCATCCTGGCAGAGAAGCTTCCTCCGCGCCTGAGGATCTACAGACAAAATTGCGGAGGCGTCAAGTTCTGGGATGACGACGGAGGTCCCTTCATCAAACATCGTCCCCTAAAGGTAGCATGAGGGCAGCATAAACTTCTCCCCAAGGAGACCACCCGAGCAGCCCGCCGGAGAGGCTCCGATATCATCACGCTTCCTCTTATGAGACGTGTCCGGAGTTGGCGGTGTGGAGGTCGTCCCTGGAACAGGACCAGAGCCGGACACAAACTTCTCCAGCGTCGCCTGCTGCTTGGCCGCTCCAGCTTTGGGCATCGGAGGCACCTTCTTCTGGACTTTGGCTGCCTGGGACCTCATCAAACGCTCCCTCATGTCGTCCATTTTCTCTACGAACACAAAAAGACAAAAGTTAGCAGATAGAAGAAGCTTAACAAATACGGGCACGAGAGCAGGTTATACCAAGAAGTTGAAAGGCCACGTCATCGTTTTCACATTCAAGGAGGGCCTTAGTGTTAATATAGCGACCTGCCCGTGCGGGCTCCCCATCGTCCCCGAGCAGCTCTTTACCATCTCTGTCCACCACGCTCCACATAGGCGTGGAGCACACGGTAGGACTCTTTGTCCCCCTCGCTGAGTTGGTCGTGTTTTACAAAGAACTAGTCGGTCCTGTATCTAAAGTGGGCGTACACCCACTCCAAGGGGAACTTAGATACGGCATTTTCAACTTGTCAACCATCAATGGTCAGCGTCTCGAGCATAGATATAGACCTTTTGGCCGCTTCGGAGACAGGCTTCACGACTAGGAACCTGTCCTTAAAATGTCGAACAGACTCCGAGTACGGCCAGAAGAGCCTGCTCTGCTGTTTAAAGGACACCCAGCTTTGTTTCGAGCCCGTTGTGCTTCGCTGGAGTTGGAAGATGCAGAAGAAGAGATCTACGGTCGCCCCGACATGTAAGTAGTGACACAATAGCTCGAAAGCACGTATGAACGCCAGTGCATTTGGGTGGAGCTGAGCGGGGCACAACTCCAAGTGACGAAAAAGGGCCTCCTGGAAGTCGGTGAAAGGCAGCCGAAACCTGGCCTCCACGAAGGAAAACTCATACATGGGGAACTGCATCCCCGGGTAGATCGAGCAGACCCTATCATTTTCGGTCGGACATATGGCCCTCCGTTACATAGGCACATCCTCGGCTCGATCTTCCAGGTAGGGGAATTCCCGAACCTCCTTCTCAGTAAACGTCGACTTGGTCGACAGTGGCTCATGGGCAATCTATTTTAGGTCCCCCCCTCGCAACCTGGACGTTAGCGCATTCAACGGCCTGCTCCGCCTCCTCTTGCGCAGCTTAGGCGTCGGGCACGACTTCTTCACGAGGATCAGCCATTTTCACCTGAAAAGCAGAGGAAGAAAAAGTGAATTCGACGAATAAGTTCAAATCCACCCTTCCACTACTAGTCAAGTGAAAGGGCGACAAAGAAGTCGAGGACAACCTCGAACCCACCCTGACCACGACTTAACACGATGACATTGTCCCCCTACGACGGGGACGAGTTTCCGCGACTTAACGAAAAGACTTGAGCTCTCAACAAAGCAAGCTCGTCGCGCAAAGCCAGACCTTTGCGTCGAACAGGCCTAAGTGCCCGACTACAAACCTAAGATTAATCCTAACCAAAATCAAGGAGAATCTACACCAAAGAATCCAACGTTCGTTCCATGTTCTTCATTTTTCTTCATGTTCTTCATAAATTTCCAGAAATTCATGTGTTCATCGAAGAACACATGAATCTTCGACCGAAAAACTCATGAGTTGCCAGAAAATTCATAAGGAACACCTAGAAAATGAAGAACACCATTAGAAATGCAGGAAAGATGAACAACTTACTTGGAAATGAAGGGTTGGAGATGAAGGTGTGGACGAAGACGGTGAAGATCAACGACGGCGAAGAGGAACTCCGGCGAGAGGACAAATTGCAGAGCAAAAGAGGGAAGAGAATAAATTTGTGTGAAGTGTACAAATGAATTCCTTCTCCCTCCTTTTATAAGCATTTGCTCATGGGGAAGCCCAAAGGCCATCATTGCCTAGGCGGCTCTAGGTCAGACAGGGGTTGCATGTTCACCACGTGTCAGAAGGAATCTTCGTTTGGCATTCCCAAGGGTAAACGTTACATGCACCAAGTCTTTTGTTATCCCGCGAGCACATATTCTCGCCGACGTACGCACCTCACTTCTTCACCAAAGATCCCCGACATAAAAACGCCATTCCGGCGGGCATCTTCACAAAAGCCTGCTCGATGGAAAGACAACCTTTTCACAAGATACTCCCCGAGCACCAACTGCTGGTTGGTCAAATAAAAGCACCAGCATCGACCACATCTGCTTTTGCGAAGACGAAGGGCTTGTCCCCACACGCTATCCAAAGGTAACTGTTCAAATGGCGACCTTAAGTCCTCGCTCTGCACTAGAGCAAGGACTTGGGGGGCTCCTGTTCTGGAATGGGCAGGCGTTGTGCCCCCAGAAGGGCAAGGCCAACCCAATCCAGCCATTGGCCAGCCCCAATAGCCAAGAACTAGCCGTTGGGCAGAAACTAGCCGTTGGGCAGGAACTAGCCGTTGGGCAGAAAGTAGTCGTTGGGCATGTCCCCCTCACTCGCTAAATAGTTCAGCGACCAACTGTCTCCCCGAATCTCACGGGGACAGTTGGACCAGGTCAAAAGGCCACGCGCCTTGCCCTCCACCTGACAGTCTCTCATTGGTCGACCAGACGCTTTGATCGCATGAGAGACCTTGGCCCCGCGTTGGGGATTCCTCTATAAATACCCTCTCACTTGAGAGGGGCAGGTATTCAATATTCAGTATTCGAAATCATACCTTAACATTTTTGTACTTGTTTTCTCTCTAGCCCAAACTTACTTTGGCATCGGAGTACCTCGCAGGTACACCCCCCTCCTTTCCTACAAGCATCATCACTTGTCCAACGCGAAGGCCACGACGATCCAGTCTGATCACTTTCGATTATATATATATATATATATATATATATATTTACACTGTCACTGTGAATCTCACCAAGTCAGTAATTTTTAAAAAATTTATATGAAATGACAAAACGATATGTTCTTATTAGATGACATTGTAAAACTTTTTTACATTGTCAATGCATCTTCTCTAACCTCTCTCTCTCTCTCTCTCTCTCTCTCTCTCTCTCTCTCTCTCTCTCTCTCTATATATATATATATATATATATATATATATATATATATATATATATATATATATATATATATATATATATATATATTCAAATTGTAAATTTTAATTGACAATAAGTTCATGGATTGAGACATAAATAGTAGATAGTTATATTTAAAAGTTATTTACTAATAATGAAATTTAAGGTCAGATGTGATTCTTGTAAAAAGAAATTACTAGTAATTATCCTTAAGTGGTTTTTGTTGAGTGTTGAGTACAGTTAAGTGATATTATTATAAAATGAGGTGTAGTATTTGATGGATCATAATGAAGAGGAAACATTTACATTGGATCAAACACTTATTATTTGTGGTAATCCTAATCTTATTATAATGCATAAGTGGTTTTTACTATGGTCGTATTGAGTACAGTTCAAGGTGTAGTATCATATATATTTGTGTGGTAACCCTAATCTTATTACAATGCATAAGTGATTTTCATTATGGTCGTGTTGAATACAGTTCGGTGATATTATTGTACAATGAAATGTAGTGTTGTATATATTTATTTGGGGTAACCCTAATCTTATCATAAAAATAAAATAGAATTATAAACTACTCTATTTTTTTTTAATAAACTACTCTATAAACCATTGATTGAACCGTTTTAACAACGTATATATTATTTTTATTTTTCCTTCTTTAATTGTTTATTCTCGTTGTTGTTGTTGTTCTAAGAGATCAAAACTTGTATGTATTATTGGTACTTATTATAATAAAAAAAATTAAAATAGAAAAAATTATAAACTACTCTATAGTTGCAAGGACAAAACCATTGACTGAACCGTTTTAACAACGTATGTATTATTTTTACTTTTCTTTCTTTAATTGTTTATTCTCGTTGTTGTTGTTCTAAAAGATCAAAACTTGTATGTATTATTGGTACTTATTATAATAAAAAAACTTAAAATAGAAAAAAAAAATCTTTGAAAAAACGCGTATTAGGTTTTTTTTTCGGTGTTTGTTGGTTTTACTACATCCATCTAATATTTAGGATTTCATTGATCAAATCACAATCAATGAGTGAAAAATTTGAAGTTTAAAAAACAGGTTTGGAATAAATGCGTTTTGATTATAGAATTGTAAGGACATGTAGAAAAAAACGGAAATGACTGGGTGACTTTTCTTAACTACATAACTTTTGCTATTTAGAACCTGAATAAAAGATTAAAATATATTATTCAGATGAGAGAATTACTTAGTTAAGAGTAAGATAGATACAAAAGACACCAAAGTCACTCAAATTCAAAGTCACCCAACCCTTCTCAATAAAAACGAGGAAGTGGCACAGTAGAAGAAGGGTATGTGTTAAAAATTGCAGAAGTGGCTGAATAGAAGAGGCGTTTAGTAGTTTATATCAATTGTTCGAATCTGAATACTTGAAAACACTCTGGATTCTAGAATTAGAACTGCATTTTTGAAAATTGAAGAAAAAGATTTTCGCATCCTTTGGACCAGCTATGGCCGAATCTCCAATCATATGATAAGATTTAGTTTAAAATTCTTCCGCCACTCCAAAAATGTTGTGCAGAAATGCAATTTTCCTCTATAGACTCAGCACTGGTTAACCAGCTAGAACACTATTTGATCCTGCATGCTTAAGAGAGATAACCAATTTAGTTTGAAACAAGGAACTTGCTGGTTTACCCGCTTTCTTCCCTTTGAAACTTATTACAATTCTTATTATTCGTGATTTCTTGATGAACTTCTAAAAACTGGAAAAATCAGTTTAATAGACACAAGTTTGTAGGAAGTACAATGGTGGTAGATGCAGATTTGCAAAAGGTATCATGCTATTTATGTGTATGAATAAATATATCAATTAAGGCACTATATTTTTATTCAACAGAACAAGTCATTTTCTAAGCCTGAAAGAATTACACCAAGCATACCCACTTTCTGGGCAACAATGTAATAAAATGATTACAAATCCATCGTTACAAACCTAAAAAGCTTTCTTCAATCTTTCTTCTAGTAAGTCACCTTGGAACCGATAGACCAAGCTCTATAACAAATAAAAACAAAGGCTCAATTAGTAACATGCTTCTGTAGAAACCCTAAATAAAGCAAAAGGCCAAAGACTAATGAACAACAGATTTATATACAAGTCAGTTGCAGTTATGCTTCATATAAGGAAAAACTACGGTGGTTTGTGTAAACACTAATAACTAAATGCTACATTAATATGCCACTCATACAATTTGCTTTGGAAAAACATATTGCTAAACACATGTTTGAACACGAATTATGAATTGGCTGATAGGATTTCTAGAAGAGTTCTTCAGATAGTGAAAACAAAATACCCCACCTTAAACCAGCAAGCATGTCTCACGTTCCATCAATTGCATCTGGCGAAAGTAACAGTTACGTTATCATATTATACTTACTTAGTATAAAGAATCATTCAACATATTATAACTTATTAGAAATAAATTGAGTTTGAAGAGTCCACTAGGCTGTTGTAACTCGTAACAGATCCATTAAAATTTTAAATCAATACTCCTAGTTTCAGTTTCCCTACGCATCAGTGCAAAGTTTCTCCTTTGTCATATTATATCCCACAGGGAAACCTTTACTGAATGTTATATACAATGCATTTAAGTTATGACTATTTTTTTATTTCTCAAGTTTAACCATGAGATACATTATATCAAATAAAAAAACATTAATCTCACACCAAACAAATATGAGTGTTTTTAAGCTCAACTATTTTACATCATCGCCCATATGTTTAGGTTAGGCTGTGTTTAGGAAAAAAGATGTAACCAGCAAACTCACTGGCAAAAGCCTTAATTAATATGGCTATTTTAAGGATGTTTGTGAATCTCCAAGCTCGTCATGCCAGACTAGTTATGCAGAACAAAATGTGTACATAAAATAAACAACAAATGAACAAAACATAGTGAGTAACAGGTAGCATATTACTCGGTTTCGTGATGGGAAGCCAAAAATCAGCCATAACAATACCATGGAAGACACTGGATCATATAACGGAATCATTTTAGCAATACTACAAACATATTTTTATATAATACACACGCACACGTGTAAAAAAGAACAATAAAAAACTGCAGAGTTTTAGGAAAAAATATGTAACCAACAAACAGAGGACAGAATCATAGAATTGAGACTGAAAAGAGAGAGGGCATTCTGCGCACAAAACAGAGACTTAGAAAGTCACTATTTACAAAACAGAGCAATAAGAAATTGAGAGGGATAGACAGAGATAATAGAGAGATATGCAGAACAGAGATGAAATGAGACTCAAGCAATAAGGAATTACAAAACAGAAAAAAGACTGAGAAAGAAAGAGAAAAGGTAGCTTCAAGAGATATGATATACCAGAGAAAATATGGGCCATCTATTAAAGATGCACTAGTGTGAGGGGAAAGGGAAGCCAAAAGCATGGGGTGAGAGATAGAAAAAGAAGTATGAGTGAGTATGCGAATTGGATCTGCTACCTAACTTTTTCTATTTTTTACTTGATTTCAGAACTATTTAATTACACCATGGCCGTACAGGGAAGCATGCAAAAACTGCACTCCATGCAGCAATGGCCACCATGTAACAACAATAGGATTAACATACATTAACTTCATCAATTTCATTTCCCTTACTGTTTAACCCCCTCTATATTTCTTAAGCAAAAGAAAGAGAACTCCATGTCCTATGGAAAATCTATTCCGCTTTCCAATGGTGAAGCCACCAAAAGAATTTCTTCTTAAGATAACAGAAACGGAAGCTCCATTCTAATATGGCCGAAGAAATTACTAAATTAAATATTAAAACTTTAAAGAACACTAATAGTTTCGTACTTGGTAATGAAGCAGTAGGCCTTAATTGGCTGGTCCCGCATACTCCCAATTAACTATGTGCCTGCAGGAACCAAATTTTACAGTTAGTTGACATCTAAATCCCCTGTTAGAGAACTTTAGTCTTTCACTTTTCTACTAATGGCCTCCAAATAGTTTTACTTTTCCCTGACAAAACCAACCTACCTATGCCCCAAACAATGCCTTCATTCTAAAAACTCAAGGAGGCTATAAGACCACAGGAGACAGTCAGTATCAAAAATAATCTTATACACCTTTTGAAATATTATCGGGTAGTGCCAATCGATTGAGATTATGCTCTTAATTCAAGAAAGCTTCAATTGGATTCACAAAGTCTTCATGTGCAATACAAGTCATTGAAAATTCAAAAAAAACAAAGCAATATTCTACTGACCAAGCGCCCAATAGCTTATACTTTAAACTTTTATGATAAGTTTTTATGCTATAATAATCTAAATAATACCGAACCCGAGTTTATATAAGTGTTTGGTCTAAATTCTTATACTTTTAATTTTTGTAAATTAGCTGCAATTACTTTATGTAACTACTAATAACACTACATACAAGATACAACAGCATCATCAAGAGGACAAACGTCGCACAATCTTACAAGGCATAATATACCAATGCAAATACCATTGAATTAAACAAACAATAATTTTTTTTGTTAACTTGAAAAGCTTATTGAAATGCCGAAAAATCAATGAAAACTTCATGGAACGCTAAATGTAAGAAGCAAGAAAGCTACTCACAGTGTGTGAATAATTTTGAAAAACAAAGTATTAGAGGCCGGGAGAGGTGCAGCAGAGTGTACCCTGAGAAAGCGACTGACAGTTCCTCGAAGTTATGCTGAGGCGTGACATCATTCTAGACACCGCAACCGCACTGTGAAGCGGCAACATCGACTGCACGCATCCAAGTTCCGGTGCAATCCGGGATGAAAAGGATCGGCGAAGCGGAGAAGAAGTGGTGGATGTTGGTTTGGGGACGGAAGATGAACGGATGTTCGATTTGATAGCTGATTTGATGGATGAAATTGACGCTCTTTGAGCAATTCTACTGCACGCTGAAGCCATTGATGATGAGATCAGATCGGAAGAATTTGAACAGCGAAAAGTAGGGTTTAGGGTTTTCCGTTTTCCATGGGATTAACCAAACTTTGGGGTGCCTTAGTGGGCCTTCGGTTGAAATGGGCCTTTTTATTAATTTGGGAATTTTTTATGAGAATTTCTTATTACACCCTATATACTTCAAGCGCACCGTGTAAATTTTCAAATATGCTTTTAGGTTCTGGAGATATATTTTTGGAAGTATCTTTTGTACACTCAACAAAAGAAATTCTGATAAGTGTCATATATGTTGGGTTTAATTTGTTTCGGAGATGCATCTCCGGAACAAGTCCGTAGTTACATCTCCGGATAACACCCGAAACAAATTCAATAGAAAATGAACTTTCTAAAATACAATTGACATTCATAACACAAAATCATCATTACAATGATAATTACAACATAAAACTCTATTACATTTTAATATCCCGATGGACTCTTGCATATCTTCAGGATATCTTCGACTGATCTTTGTAACGTCACTTCCAACTCGAGCATAACTTTCTCGTCGAAACAGAAATATGTATCTCACATAGCTCTAACATTTGCTCGAGTCTTGAGCTCAAATTTTTTCAACACAATATTCCATTTGTTTTCAACTGAAGGTGAACGGTATTCGAGCTTCACAATCCTTCGTTTTTCTTCGTAATGTAGGAGATAGTGGATTTCGTCTATGATGTCTTTGAGGGGGTGAAATCGGTGAGCTTAAACGTCCTCCCGATTGTAGAGTCTTCGGAATATGAGACATTTACGACATACCAGCAGATGTTTATTTGTGACATTTGATGCATTTTGAGTTTTTGTGAAATATAACATAAGAACACCTAAATTTATAGAAGACCTAGTTCAATATGGACCACTCATTAATTGTCATATTGATTCTGGAGATATATCTCTGAAACCACACCCTATTATCTTGTTCTGGAGATGCATCTCTGAAACTTTCCCCGAACCATTTCAAAAACAAACCATATAACAGAACCTTCCAGAGATGTATCTTCGAAACTTCTCACGAACCATTTCCAAAACAGAACCATATAACAGACACTCACATCAAGACCAAATATGAATCAAATATGCATAAAGACCAAATATGAATAAAAAGTGAATATGTAACACTTCATTTATATTTGATAGAAATATATACAAGTATTTGTCCGGTTAAATAAGAAACCAAAACGAATCGAAACAAGTGTTGTTGACTAAATCTATAGGTGGTACCCCCTTGGAATTTTGTGCATTCAATTATTTTTCAATGTTTTTCAATCTCTTGAATTCTTGCATCATTTCCGTGAAATGGTCTAACCACTTCTCGATTTTTGCGGTTGAATGAGTTGTCCACTCTGGTGATATAAGTAGTATGGGGCAACTCGGTTTCTTGTAAACTTGAACAAAATGACTTGATTTTGAAAGTCATCCAATACACATGATACGGTCATTTAGATTTTGGAGTGGTGCGGTGCGCAGTGAGAAAAAAGTTTCTGAAAAACTGTAGCATGTTAGGTCAATCCACACCCTATCATATGCACATGCTATTAGGTGACTCATTTTCGGGAAGCTCATTTATTTTGACTATGGTGCCGGATCGCTCAAGCAAGGAACAAGAGACTCATAAACTGCATTGAATTTTTCTTTTTTTTTCGTAAAACCATGTGTATGATTCTTCATTCGTCTTTAACTCTTGGATAATTTGATGTCGGACAAGTGCATGACTATCTTCTCCTTTACCTAGTAAAGCCAAAACGGCTCGATAACTGCAATTACCATCCCCCACAACATCCATGATCTTCTCGATATATTTGTGCATAAAATCGGCATCTCATTGATGAATTGAATATTCGGTGGAAGCGGCATCGAAGGTGGTTTGCTAATGCGGGCTCCTTTCACAACACGTTTTAGAGATTTTGGAGTCGGTGAGTCGGGAAAAACTTTGTCAACATGTTCAAAATATGAAGGAGACCGTGTAGTCGAGTTGTCATTCGGTGTAGGATTCATTTTCTTCGGAGCACCTTTTTGTTTTTACCGATTGAGAAGGCGGTTTAATATCGGTGGTTTCTGGATAGGCAATCTTCCTCAATTTTTCTTTGATGTGGAGTTTCACGATGTTATCGGGCTTCGAAAATCTCTCTTGTATCGCTTCTCATTCGATCAAAATAGAGATATTTAATTTCCTATCATCCATGCATCCATCATCATTGAACCTAAGTCTCTTCAAATGAGAGCAAACCTCGTCCATTCTTATTGGTTCGCCAAGTTTCACCATTTTAGCAAAAGTACAAGCACACGGGAGACCGTAAGTTTTCATAATAGTGCAACCACACTTTGCACTATCGGAGCCTACATTATCAGCTCGTTTAGCCTCGTGAAAAATATAGTTCAAACTCGCCCGAGAAATATTACCGACCAAATGAGAATATAGAGTGTTTTCTTTAAATCTGTGTTCCAAAACCGTGATGCTCCGACCAAATGTTGTTTGTATCTCAATATTATGGTTCTGAATCATGTGGTTCACGGAACCCCGGTCTCTACATGAATCCCCTTTGCTATTTCCCAACCAATTTTTCAAATTAGCATGGGTCGACTCAACTCTGTTAGTAGTTGTGTTTCCAAGGTGTCTAACATTATCAGTCCACACACAAACTATTTTCTCCTTCACTTGATCAAGAATGGTGCTTTCAACATATTTCAACAAATCCGGATACTTTTCACACACTATTCGGAAATGAATAATGGAATATCCGTATAGTTCTTTTGTGGAAGAATTTATTATATGATTCCATGCATCCATTATTTTTTCTATAATCACACCCGCCTTCACCAATTTTCCACCTTCGGACTCTATTGGTTTCCTCCTTACCGCGGGTTTTACTCGACTTCTCACATTCTTTGTTATGTGATACTTACAAAGTAATGCATAAGAAAAAGGAGATACCGTAGCAACTGAATTCATCAATGCGGTATCGCGGTCGGTAACGATCGCTTTAAGCATCTCACCTTGATCCTTCAAAAGTGACCAACACACCTCTAATGCCTAAGTAAAATTTTCCTTTTTTTCACACTCAAGAAATGCAAAATCAAGAGAATATATCTTCTCAGTTGAGGTAACACCAACCATCTCAAATAATTGAAGTTTATACTTGTTTTTCTTGTAGGTGAATCAAGTATGAGCATCGTCGAAAACATGTTGAACAACTTTATCGAATCAGGATGAGTCAAAAAATTATCTCTAATCATAACTCCATAATCGCATGTTCTGTACCGGACACGTAAATATTATCATTCAATAGTTTCAAGAGGTGTTGTATCTCATTTCTATCCCCCTAATCGCCTTGTTAATGAAGTATCAAATGTTATACACTTGCTTGATATTTGATATATTATTCGGTCGCTTTCGTTTCAATGTTGCAAGTATATTTTTCGGTTGAACAAGATTTAAGGTCAAGTCACTAATACATTCCTTTTCTTCCGGCTTGAGCCGACATACACTAGGATGATCAGCTAATTTTAAACACAAATTATGGTTATGCAAACCACATATCACATTAAATCTCCAATTTTTGTTTGCCAACATGTAACCATAAACCTTAAATGGACACTCACATTTTCTACTACCCGTGTTGTCTCTTTTAAGATTCCGAAAAGGAGTTCAATATCTCCCGCTTCTTTCGCACAACATTGTTACAAAGGTGCTTCTTTTATCTGAGCCATTATCGGACCTTCTGATAACCATACCAAATCCAAGTCTAGATGCCTCCATACGAATCCATTCAAGCATTTTATCGCCATATTCAAACTCTTGCTTGTTATTAAAGTCGTTGGCAACATCTATTGAAGCACCCCAATTCCCATCGCGAATAAATAATACATAATTAAATCAGAGTAAATAAAAATTTATTTTTCCGACAGAAACAAGGATGCCACAATTAAGGAAAGAAAACACAATCCCTACTCATATATTTTGATACATAACACAAACTGGAATAACCTCAAAGGGAAACTTTTTCCATATAAAAGGAAAGTTCAGTTATGGAATAAAAGATCCATAACGGACTTGTTTTACAAAATAAATCATTTTATCACATCAAAATATACATACAAAAGTAATACAAAATAAATTCAACAAATGTATACATATATATCTACAGCGTTTCCCGACTCCCGTGTTACGTATCAGAGCAGATTGACAGACAAACGGATGGAGAACTAATCTTCACAAAAGCCTCAAAGACTACTAATATGCAATTGCCTCATAGAGCAACAAACCACAGCAGAAGGGTGAGAAATAATAACTAAATCAAGATTGCATAATAATATGCAACACATCTATATTCACATGCATAATTATTCTCACCACAAACATCACATACTAATACACATAGTATATATCAATTACACCAACATAACCACATATTCACACATAAGGTACACCAAAGTCATAACATATGGAAACACCCCATCACATCACACAGCATATGTCTATGCATAAAACATATTATCCACAACCAATGCATTTATCACATATGCACATCAATTCACCAATTCAAACATAAATCTCAACACATACTCAATCAATTCACAATTTCCCACACATAATCAATCCATTCATGATTTTCCACACATAGTCAATCCATTCATGATTTATGCAATTACAAAGAGACCGACACAATGACTCTATGCAAATGTGGTACCATCCATCCATCATTCTCATCACTAGTTCACTCAGGAACTATTGGAACCATCGCTTTTTACTTAGTGTAACTCCCTGTCGGGCAAACAATGTTCCCCGTCGCTCACACCTCTTTGTATAAGGCACACGATGTTTATGGATCGCTCACACCTCTTTGTATAAGGCACACGACCCGATCGTTCACACCTCTTTGTATAAGGCACACGATCGTCTATAATCATCGCTCACACCTCTTTGTATAAGGCACACGATGTTATAGCGGATTCCCTCTGGAACTAATTCGTCGCTCACACCCCACAAGGGCACACGACATCACAAGATGCATATCATGATGCTTAGCATACAAGGACTCATGACAATCAAATGCATCTTCACAAACCAATAATATGAATCATCTCCATCAACAATAATCATGATGTGCAATCAAGCCCAAAACAAAGCATTTATTTGCCATAAGGCCACAAACCATCATCACCACATTTCATCACATGGATTTATCTCTTACAACAGTACACAAGTCATACGGTATATATCAAAAGCACATTGCATGATAACACATCAAATACACACCATTAAAACGGTAAAAGTTGACAAAACGACACATTTCCAAATTCCTGACATAATTAAATCGGACACAAATCTCAAAACCATTATAATAAGAAAGAACATCTCAATAGCTTTCCAACGATACCAAGAATGTTCAAAACGGATAATCGGAACACAAGTTATGGAATCAACAAGAAATGGAATCGCGAAAAGACAAAATTCTGCACTCTCACTGGCCATACGCGTATTGCCCTGAGCCATACGCGTATTGCCTTGCTCACTTGCCCATCCATACGCGTATTGCCCAAAGTGATACGCGTATGGGCAGAGACCAAATTCTCCCCAAAAATCCCACTAACACTCCATACGCGTAATGCCTCACTTGATACGCGTATTGCCTTGCCAAATACGCGTACCATTATGCAAATCAGCAGAAGACCGAGAAAATGAGCTTCCATACGCGTATTGCCCTCATCTTGCCCTTGCCATACGCGTATTGCCCAACTCAATACGCGTAATGTCAAGCCTGATAAACGTATGGGCAACGAAACTCATAATTTTTCCTGCATAATTTTTCCTGCGAAAATCATCCAATTTCCTCTCCAAATCTCATCTAAACACTTCCAATTCACAATATATCAACCCAAACATGTTCCAACATAATCAACAAGTATTCTACACAGTTTATATCGAGTTTCGACCGTGAAAACATCGATTTCTATCAATTATTCATCAATTTATCAATAATAAAAAGTTGTGAAACAACCAAAACAATTACACAAACAACACATATACATACACAAGCAAGATATAATTGAAACTTCTCACCCTTACCCGATTAATCGCGCTTGAAACGGAGGTTTCCTCGATTTTCCTCTTTCTCCTCTTCTCCCTTTTTCTTTCTTTCTATTTTTCTCTCTTTCTAATCTCTATGTTCTTTTTATGAAAAATAACCAAGCAAAAAGACCAAAATACCCCTCAGCTCAAATATCTCGCAAACGCTCTCAAAATGCGATAAAACACAATAACGATGAAAAATAATATATTGTCAAATAAAAGTCAAGAATAAAATAATATAATAATAAAAATAATTAAATCGACTCGATTAAATAAATCTAACAAAAACTGGGGCGTTACATCTATCGCCTTCACAACAACTCCTTGAACATTTGTAGAAACAACCTTCAGAGAAACAATTTGTTTTGAGAAAACATCGGGGTGCGCCATATCTATTGGAAACAATACAAACAATAACACAACATTAGTTTATGTACTGCTGCAGAATGACTGAAAAAAGAACATGGACACTTTCCGAAAATGCATCTTCGGACAAGTTCATGCACGTTCCGAAGATACATTTTCAGACATAGCGTAAGTTTTTTCTGCTAAAATGGATGATTAATGTGAGCAATGCATAGGTAAAAGAATAATCTCTACCTGAAATTCAATCTTCTTTTGCTTCCTGTGAAATGATGAACCAAAAGGATGGAGATTTAGAGTGAAAAAAATGGATTGAGAATGAAGGGTTTTTAGGGTGAGGGTTTAGGTGGGAATGGAATATGGAAACAATGGAGGACTGATCATGCAGCTGGAAGCTATATCCGATATTTCCAGAGACATATCTCCAAAAATACCTGACATGCAAATGTCACAGAAAATTTCAAAATTACGCCCATAATTCCGGAGATGCATCTCTAGAATATCCACTGAACTGAACTATTAAAATGTTTTTCTTCAAATATTTTGGAGAAATATCTCCAGAATAAATCTAATCAAATGTATGGGGTACCTCTCAGAATTGTCTTTGTTGAGTGTGCAAATGGTGCATCCGGAGATATATCTCCAAAAATAGAGGGCATTTTTGGAAATTCACACGATACACTAGAAGTATATAGGGTACAATAAGAAATACATATTTCTTATACCCACCCAATGGGGTGGAAAAACACTTATGAAAAACTCAAAATGCCTCTAAGATTTTAGAGATGCATCACCGGACGCACCTTGTCTTAATTCAAAATGTTAACTGATCCGGATATGCATCTCCGAAATATTTTAACACATGCCCCATGCATCCCTCTCTGAAAGGCTCATTTTACATGTTTATTATTCCAAAGATGCATCTTTGTTTAGGGTTTACGAAGATGCACCTCTATACCCCATCAGAATAGTGTATGATATGTTTGGTTTATGGTTATTCAGATGAAAATGACGATTTATAAATTTTAAGGACTTTGTTATGTGATGAAAATAAAACCATACAACTGATATGTAAAAAATGAAATATATAAATCCAAATGGTCAAAAAATGACATATATAAATGAAGTCGAAATACACAATAAAGTAGAAACATGTCAAAATAAAATACAATCGATAATAAATCCAAAGTACAAATATTATATACTATTGCATATGCCGGACTACAGCTCCTCAAGACTTCTCGGCCTCCTCTACCCCTGTCCCCGATGTTGTCTCTGGTATATTAGTGTCATTCGTGCCTCCGTTATAATGGCATCTAGGACCTGCCTCGCCTCAGACCCATCAAGAAAGATACCACTGTCAATGTTTGTCTGTGCAATCTCCACAATGCGACGACATATAGGAAAGACGTCATAAGTATGATCTAATTGTGTCTGCTCCTCTTCTAGTATCTTCTGATGAGCTTTCCTCGATGGATCTCCTGGAGCATCATGCGCCATATACATATGTGACACCTTGAAGAACCACTTAATGTACTTGTCAACATAGCTCTAGTCGCTTTCAGCTATGGTACTTCATGCCTCCTCTAGTATCAGATGACTAAGATAATCATTAAACATGACATATATATCTCTACGTGTCATAACAGGAAGAGTATAGACAACAGGGTGTCTGGGAATAGTCTGAGTGTAGCTAAATTATCGCATGATGTGCTCAGGCATATGAGGAAATTTCAGACATGAACTGTATGCCAACCATCATGAGTATAACACTATTTCATCAAATGGTGGCGTCTCACGGTGATCGAAATAGTTGTTAAAGTGAATATCCCCGACAACCAAGCGGTCAAGATACACTCTTAATGGCTCTATCGTCTGGTTCTCTACGAATAGGGCAAATGCAAAAGCATGCGATATATCCTTAATATAAGTTGGTACACACGACCAACCAGAGATTCACGAGAAGTGTTGAAGGATCCAATCCTGGAACACACGAATCATCAATAAGGGCATTGAAAAAATGTAATGAAAATGACACACAAACATTAAAAGACCAATAAATATTATCGTCAGTAGTGTGATATTGCATGTGACCTGCTTCGTTTTCCACCTACAACCCCTAATAACTTTGAGTACAAGTAAACCAAATAAGCGGCCCTCAATTATACTCATGGATCTTCTCGAAGTCCTTGAAGTACCGTAAGTAGATGACATCCAGTAAGTGGCACTCTTATCCATAAAAAACAAAGTGCCAACTAAATATAGCATGTATGCTCTCATAGCATACGTGTTTAAATTGCATTAAAGCGGCAGGAAGCAAAAATTTAGTTTTGGAAGGATTCCCTTCGGGATTTATATCGTCTCCACAAAGATCGGTGTGAGGGAAAGAATGTCGTTCAACGGTCTCTACATTTCTAAGCTTGCGGTGATTTAATTGGTTAAAAGATCAAAGGTACCAAAATAAAGGCAGAAAATATAAAGACGGAAAATTTAAAGTAAAGACTTAAATATAAACCGAGCCTTGTTGGGATTGGAACTCATCAATTGATAACACATGCATTTTTCTAATCAGTTAAACACAAATCAATCATTTGTTTGAAATCCTCACGTATCACCCACAACCGAGGTTATGTCTAACGCAAAGCCGAGAGAACAACTGTATTGTCTCATTGGTGATGTCTCACGCAACTCAACAACACAGAGCATTAAGAACTGATGCTCACGCAAATGTTAAGCCTAAATCTATGTCTAGAGTCTAGAACCTAACAGATAATCATCCTAGATCCAGATCTGAAGAGTATATTTCTATAATGATTCAAATCAAAGATAAACAGGTAAATAAGGATAACATCCATATCAGATTCATGATTGATTTACATAAAACGCCATGATCAGAATGCGTACATACGCCTAACCCTTTTTACATGCATTCAACTAATTTGCCAAATGTATGTGAACATAGTTCTTCATCTTTATTATCATGCATCCTCACAATATCATTTGCGTCAAAAACATTATTGTGGTCTTTACCGTATTGATCATACTCATGTTACTAATCAACACAATAAAATAAAAGTGATACTAGTGAATATCAACTTATAAGACTATGTCAAAAGTTTGCTCATTGATAGATGAATATCTTAGATATAAGATTTGAAAAGTTTTTTCAAGACCCACAAATAAGAAATCAAAGACAACATAAATATTGAATCAAAACTAGTTCACAATACATAAATTAGATGAAATACATAAGGTATCAAAAGATTACAACCGAACCCAACAAGAAATTGAAGCTCTTACTCTAAGATCAAGCTCCTAGTTGCTTCGATTTGTGCTTCTCCCTCTTAGGGTTTGTGTTTCTCTCTCTAGAATATGCTTAGAATTAAGAGAGATAAAATTCTATTCTGAAAGTTCTAAAAAGTGAAAAAAAAAGTACTTAAATTGTATTTATAAAATTTGTCTTGTTTGCCTAGCGAACACCCTATTCGCACAGCGAAGACCACTTTTAGGAACTTTAAGTGCCTCAGGAACAGTTAAACGCCCTTAGAAAATATTTAAGTTCGCAGTGTGAACTCATTCTTCGCACATCGAGCTTCTTCGCTCCAGCTTCGCACAACGAACTTATGGCCCTTTTCCTATTGCCATCCAAGGTTTCCTCTTCAGTTGATCCTCATTGTGAGTTTGCACAGTGAACTTCTGCCTGGACCTCGCTGCTGGTTCGCACAGTAAACTTGCTGAAGCTTCTTCTTTTCTTTGGCTTCCTTTTCCAATCATTTATGTCTTATTCATTGATGTTTTATGCCTAAATCCTACACAATAACACACACATCAAAGAATCCAAAGGTATTTGTAATATGGTGAAGAATCACACAAAAACAAGAAATAAATCCCTTAAACCATGAGAATTGAGTTGAAAAATGCCAAGAAAGATAGTTCAATTTAAGTCAAAATTTGCACTTAACAAACTCTCCTCAACTAGATTTTTGTTTGTCCTCAAGCAAAGTATGCCCCTCATAAAAACAAGAGAGATTTGCTCGAACAAGAGAATTTTCTCAAGCATAAGATTCTACCAAGAAAGGATTAACGGTTCAAATTCAAACAAGAGAGATTTGCTCAAACAAGAGGATTTGGTCATAGGGGTGTTCATTGGTTCGAGTAAATCCGAACCAAACCAGAATTCAAACCAAACCAATGTTTGGGTTGGGTATTTTTCCAGTTCGGGCAAAAACCGAACCAAACCAATTAAAACCGATGTTAATTGGTTCGGGCAACGGATTTCTAATTTACTACCCGTAAACCCGAATCAAACCAATAATAATAAACATAAGTAATACATATAATAAATTATTAATTTTAATTGAGTTATTACTTATTTATTTGAATGACGAGAATAATTGTTATAGCAATTACCAAGTACAAACCATAATGAAATAAATAAAGAGGCATAGTCTCTGGACATTTTCAATGAAAAACAGAACGACATCTTTCAAATTATCACAAGCCTATCAATCAATGATGAAATATAGAGAAACCAAACATTACGACCATTATAAAACAAACTCATAAATTGTAAACTATAAGTATCCGCAAACCACAAGCTTCTTCCCAAATCGTAAAACCTCAAATAACAAGTATCTGCAAACTCCAAACCTTCAATTTTATGCTATGGAATGGAGTATGAGTATGCAGTAAAATTGTTTTAAGTTATTGAATATTTAAGTGATATACAACAACTATATGACTATGGTGGTCATAATTTGTTTAAAAATATGTGTGTCATGTGTTCAATATTTATTTTTCATATTTTAGCATGTAAACAAATAGTTTTTAAAAAATATTTTTGTATATTTATTTTTAATATATCTGATCAATCCAATCCAAACCAATCCATTATTTTTCGGATCGGTTTGGTTTGGGCTTTATTGTAAAAATATAAAAATCTAATCCAAACCAATCCTTTATTTTTCATTGGTTCGGGTATCAAATTCTCTCAAAACCGAACCAAACCGGTCCGCGAACACCCTTATTTGGTCAAGCATGAGAATGCACACAAGCAATGTTCACCACTTAATAGAATCGAACAAAGATAAAGAATTTTGTTCTTAAACAAATATCATGCAATGTTTAACATAACAACTACATTCTCATACTTGAATCACTCTAACACTCCTCTTCAACATAAGAATGAAGAAATTAACGTGTTTGCAACCGCAGAGAAATTTCACTCACCTGACAAACAATGCTAATAACAATTTAATTCATACATTCATCTAACAATCAAAATGAAAACATGGAAGCAAAAAGATCACTAAGGGCTTTTAAGGTTGTAGCTTGGTCAGGTTCACAACAAATGGTCATTTCTAAAGGCCATTGAATCGAAGTTGCCACGCAAAAGAAACATTCATTATATATAGTATTTACACATCACAACTTCATTCACCACTTTATTTTTCTCAATTGTAAACCTTCTCAAACTTCCTTTTGCACAATTATTTCATTATCTGTTTTTCTTTCTCAAACAAGCATTCTTTTTCTTTTGTTTTTCACATTCATATTCACATTTTTTTCTTCAATGCTTGCTTGAAAATTTTCAAAATTTTGAGCAACCTACCATTTTCCTTTTCATTATCCCCAACTTGAATTCAACCAAACCTCAAGTGAATGCTCCTTGTTTTTTATGGCAAGGAATTCAACCATCAACTCCAGTGTCTCGTCTTTGCTAATCCTCCCATGACCTAGAAGTTTCCTCTTAATTGGAAGATGCACCAAACACGACACATCGTTGAGTGTGATAGACATCCCACCTAGTAGTAGATAAAATGATGATGTCTCAGTGTGTCATCTCTCCACAGGTGCATTAAGCATCATGTGATTGACTGTAACATAATTGGTCTTGCATAAGTTCTTCATCCCAGATTGGGACAAAGCAGCCTAAAACCACTCGTCATTAGGCTGAGGAAAGCTAGTAATCTTATGCCCATAGTTAATAAACTTTAGAGGATCACGGTCCTGTAGAAAAAAATGTATGTTAGAAACTTGTAATATAATAATAAACGTAATTTTAAAAGAATGAATCCAACTAATTTTACCTCTCTGTCCCAGATATGTCTGGCAGTATGGTCCGAGTAGAGAGGCAGCAGTGACAACTCTATAGGTCCTCCTCCAAAAGCTTGAGATAGTAGTGGTTCATCAACCTCAGCAGCCTGAGATGACCCTGGCTGAGCAGCTTCACCAACTGGAGGTGGCACTGAATCATCAACATAAGGTCCCTCTGGTGTCTGTGGTGGCACTAGTGCCTCAGGTACCACTGGTGACTCGGGTACCTCTGGCGCATTAATAGGTGAAACCTATCACCAGTGGGAGGATAGTGGAAGTGATGCATTAGTAGGTGACACTCGTCTTCTACAAGAAGAACAAGATGTAGAAACATAAGCCCAAAAATTTGATGCCTCCGCATAAACTAGACTGGAGTGAACAAGAGCCTCTGAAACCTTACTATTCTACCTACGGGCTGATGCATGTTGTGCAATCCTCTTGTGCCTCAGTCTATCGTCTCTATCAGCCATAATGCCTGTAAGTAAACCAAACAAGTGTCTGACAATTACTACGAGCAATCCTACAAGCAAGAAAAGCAACAAAAAAAGACAGATAATGTACGGAGACACATCTCTGGTTACTGACAATCCAAACGCTGAAAAATTTTAGAGATGCATCTCCAGAATTTCCTGCAACTTTTAGGTTCGTTAATGGCGGTAATGCATACCACCAAATCCCTAAAAGTAATGATTTAATCGTTATTTTTAACCATCAAACACGTTTTTCAGTATGTATAAACTATCATTCATGCAATTTCTACTTATTTCTTACCTAAATCATCAATTTATACTCATTAATACAAAAACTCAAAAAAAATTCAAAAATAAAAAACTTACAAATTGAGAGTTTGCTTCAATGTTGAATGATGTATCTGATGTACTTGATGTTAATGGAACAAACTTTAAATTGGTTGATTTATTTTGAAAGAATGTGAGTTGAGAGAGTTTGAGAAAATTTTAGTGTTTTTTTAGAAATGAGAAAGGAGAAGGGTTTTAGTGCGTTTTAGAACCAATACCGTCCAGAGATACATCTCCGAAATAATTACGAAGATGCATTTCTGGAGTTTTTAACATTAAGTCTAAATTATATTTACTCGGGGTGCGTTCGGAGATGAATCTCTGGAATCTGGGGGCATTTTAGTATTTTTAATTTGTGCACTAGTAATATATAGGATGCATTAAGAAATCCCCTTTAATTTAACCAAAACAACGGAAATTTTACCCATACCCCTACGGCTAAGTATCCCCCACTCCTATATTTTTCAAAAATATTTCAATTTTATCCTTTTCACCTATAAAATAATTCATCTTTCAATTTTTATCATATTAACTTTTTTTTGTAATTAGAAATTTTAATGTGAGAACTTTAAGTAAATAATTATGGTATGCAATTTACCTTCATCGAATAACTTGCAATCATGTATTTTGATATAATGATATGTTTATCGGATAACTTACATTATAGTTCTCAGGTAACATTATCCTACCGGATAACTTGGTTATAAGTTTTTTTGTTGCTTTCGTGTTCGTCCATCGGATAACTTACCTATAAGTTATCTAGTATGTATTTTTTTTCAAACCTTTTTTTACTTTCTTGTTATGTTTTACAAATATGAAGATTCTTTTACATATATGCAATAAAAATCATATATGGATAAATACCACTAATATATTATCAACTACATAGAAATTTGATACACAAGAAGAAGTGATAAGGTGGATTGAGAATGTTGAAATGAGACATAAAGTGATTGTTATTGTTACCCATCCAGATATCGAAATAGAAAAGAGAGGGGGACACAAAAAAGTAATCTTTGTTGTGATAAAGGTGGAAAATAGAAGGAATCGGAGAGTGAAACACAAATTGTAGCCAATAAAATGTGGTTGTCCATTCAAAATTAGATCAACACCTTCTAAAGATGGTTCAAAATGGAAGATTGATGAAAAATGTGGAGTTCACAACCACGGTTTACTGGATAGATCTAAGTTCAGATTAGTGACCTTGTGTTGTTGATTTGACAAAGTGGTGTGTTCAACCCAAAAACACATCACTTTAATTGCAAGAGCGGTGTCCAAATAATGTTACCAGATCACACAAATATATAATCATAAGTGTAAACTAGAAAAGGATATCAGAGTTCTAAGAACTGAGATAGAACATCGATTTAAGATGATGGATTGTGCAAATTATGTTTGATGGATTAGAAGAAGAGATGACTCGAATGTTGTGAGAGATATTTTTAGGCCCACCTAGATTTATTGAAGTTGTTGAATATTCTTCTGGTTCCGTTGATTATGGACACAGCATACAAGACAAACAAGTATAGGCAATATTTGTTTGAAAATGTTGGTATGACGACAATTAAGTTGACATTTGATGTTGCATTGTCCTATATGGAATCAGAGCATACTGAGAAATTTTGTTGGATATTAGATAAGTTGAAACAACTATTTAGGAAGGAAGGGAATATACCAAAAGTGATTTTGACTGATAGAGATCTTGCTTTGATAAAAGTAGTTGAAGTTATGTTTCCAAGGACATTTAATTTGCTTTGTCAATTTCAAATCAACAAAAATGTTCAAGAAAGATGCAGCCATTATGTTGTAAATGATATGCAAGTGGAGATAGTCATTGTATGGATGGAACTTGTATGGTTCAGTGATGAGGTGGAGTATCATCAATGGTTGCAACAGCTTAAGCAAGCTTGTGTTGATTATGTTGGATTCGTTGATTATGTGAAAGACATATGGTTTACTCCTCACATGCATAGATTTGTTGAAGCATGGATTAATCGAGTGCTACATTTGGACAACATCACAACTAATAGGCACGTAATCCAGTCTTCCCACTCTCTTGTCTTCATCCAAAATAGGAGGAAACCGCTCATCTTATACTCTAGTCTAAGACCAAGGGAATTATATATATATATATATATATATATATATATATATATATATATATATATATATATCCCATACTTATAATGGAAGAAGGATCCCCAATCTTTAATGGGAAAACCATATACATAGCTTCTCATAACATTTTGTGAGTTAGCCCAAACATAGCCAAATACCCTAAAACCCTCAAATAACCATACATATCGAGGGGTTGTCTCTCATTGTAGTCTTTAGAAAGTACAATTAGCGTCCACCGTAGGGCCTTGGTAAAAGTGATATTGGCCACCTTCATAATCAGCTAACAACTCACTACCTGCCTCCTCAATCCTCTCTAATATGGTGAATAGGAAAGTAGTGGCTCCAGCCAGTAACAGCTCCGATGGGTACCATAAGGCCATAGTAGAGTTGTGCGCCGCTATGGAAGACTTATGTCGCCACAACTAGAATTTGGGGAATAACGTCCTTAAAATCCCACAATCCGCCAACCTATGCCTAATGAGATTTGAGGGGGAGAGGGTTATACCCAAAAGTTCCAAGCCACATTCACTCACAAAATTTGAGGGGGTAAATGTTTTCTAAGAGTATGTCTCCTCCATTAACATTCAAATGGGGATCATTGTAGCCTCTAGCTTTTTGAAGTGTAAGCTCCTCCCCATCATCTTCAAGGTCACTACACTGAGATGGTATATGAGTCTTCCATGATTATTAGTCACTGGCTATTAGAACCCGATAAATAAGTTGGTCCACCAATTATCGGTAAGCATACACAAAAATATGTCATCCCCCAACATCTTCAATATTCACCAAACCCTTCAGAATCCTTAAGTGAGTGTTTCGCCTGGTTCAATAAGGCGAATATCATGGTCATCCACCTAAACCATGATATCTTTGTTGGAGACTTCTAGAACGGGTCGAGTGTCGTACATTATATGAATCCCTCACCCAAAGGTCTTTCATTTCCTTGATGCATGTAGTGACACGTGTCGAATGTTTAATAAAGGGCGAGGGGAGGAATGCGGAGAAAAATTCTAGAGACACTAAGGAAAGAACGTCTTCCAATCTTGGTTCTTCACAGTATCAATGCATAAGCTATTATAATTCATTTGTCTAAGACAAGGCAACCTTCAAGTGAAACGAGAGGCCAATGGAGAACTTCACTCCCCAAAACACTCTTCGTGTACATATACGGTGCGAAGTCTTCTAGACACTTGATATTAGGGGTGTTCGCGGGTTGGGTTAAGTCTAATTTGATTAAATCCATACCTGACCCGATCAATATTCTTTGGGTTGGGTTGAGTGTTCAACATGTAATTTTAAGACTAAACTTGAACCAAACCAACTCGCTCATCAATGAGTTGGGTTGGGTTCATGAGTCATCCACTAAATATAATTTTGAAATTCTAAATAAAATATATCAATTTAATTAACACATTTATATTACAAAAACATTAAAAAAATCATAAACTTTTAGTATTCAATTTGAATAAAAATTTATTGGTTAATACCTAAAAACTCTTTTACGATTCATATAAAGTTAGAAAAATATACAAATAGTATAAAGTATAATTTAAAAGGTAAGGTATATCTCTCTTTGAATAAATAAAGTTGATCTCTCAACTTTGATTTAGACTTAGACTTTTACAATTAATAAAAACTATAATTTTATTAAAAAAAATATGCATTGTAAGAGTTATTCTAGATAATTTATACATAAACTAAAATAAAAATAGTGTGACATATCAATGGGTTAGGCGGGTTCGTGGATTTAAAAATTCAAACTTGTTACCTAAACCAAATACCAATGGGTTTGAATGGGTTGGTTTGGGTTGGACCCTTACATGATTGGATTGGGTTGGGTGAGTGGGTTTGCACGTTGGCCCGTACTCATGAACACCCCTACTTGATATTCTTCCTCCTTCGGCCCCTAAGTCATGCACTATGGCACATGAGCCCAGAAGGTGATGTAAATGTCATATGGTCAAAGGCCACTACACCAAAGACTATTACTAGCTCATGAAGGAGATTGAGCGCCTCATCCAAGAAGATTGCTTAAAGAAGTATGTTCGAGGTGGCTCCAGTATTATAACATGAGGGTTTGTTAGGGGTAGAGAGACTAGCTTATCTCGTATGAGATATGTGGTCCAAGTTATAATTGTATAAGGTTCACCCGCCATCCTTAATTTGGACGTGAAAGAAACTATGGAGTCTGAGATCACATACTCAAAGATGCTACTGGAATCGATCCCCATGACAATGACCTCGTTGTCATAATTGTGAAGTGTGATGAATCAGAATTGAGAGAGTAATAATTAACATGAATTTATGCAAACATTCTCTATTATGATGCCTTCGAGATACTACACCTAGATTTGGATGACCTCAATGTTTTCCAAGGCTCACTAGTTGGATTCTCTAGCAAACATGTACAAGTAAATGGGCTACATCTCATTGAAAACGGTGTTGGGGCCGGAGGAAATCGCGGAGATGGTCAAGGTAAGATACCTTGTGATAAATGTTCATTCCTTGTACAACGTGATCACAGGGCGCCTTGCTTTCAACCTCTTAGGAGCCGCCTTGTTTATGTTATATCTATGTATGAAGTACCAGCTTCCCAAGAGGCATGTAGGAGTCATCCAATATGATTAATACATTGTCAATATATGCTACCAGGACAACTTGAGGTTGAATAAGGCAGTTATGATTGTGCCTCACCTCTAAGCAGCCATATGTGCGGGAGGTGAATGTCGTGGATTTGAAGTGAGGAGCAAAGCCTATGATACAGAAAGTGATTCCTTTGGAAAAACCTTCGTCAGCCAAGGCGGTCACGCTATGAGGGTTGAAGAGGATGATTTGGCTACACTGTTCCAAAAGAGTGTGGACTAATCAAATAAGCATGGTGAGGCGGGCCTAGGAGGCATGGTAGATTTTAATGTCGTATTTCCTTTAATTGTGTTATCATTTTGGTTGAATAAGGATAGATGACATCTCTGTTGGTCGTATAATTTATTTAAAGATATATTTTGCTTGTAATAATTGGGTGACACTCTTTTACCTTACGAGTACATGGGTTTTTAATGATGTGCCCTCATCTTTTATATAGATTTGTGTTTCTTTGTTTGACTTTGTAGAATATGACAATTGAATGTTGGAGCCCCAAATAAGGCATTATTGCCGCCAAAGTAGCAGTGAATCATGTTGGAGCCTCGATAAGAAATCCTAGTCATCCATGTAGCAATGAATCAGGATGGAGCCTCAATGAGACGTCCTTGCCCCTAATTGGCAATGAGTTGTGTTGGAGCCTCAATGAGGCATCCTTGCCGCCCAAGTGGAAATGAATTATTCCAGATCCTCAATGAGACATTCTTGTTTCCCAAGTGCCAATGAATTATGTTGGAGCGTCAATGAGGTATCCTTGTCACTCAAGTGAAAATAAATCATGTTGAAGCTTCAATGAGGCATCCTTGCCACCCACGAGGCTATTGAATGTTAGAACTTTAATGAAGTGTCATTGATGCCCACGAGGCTATCTAAATCGATAACTTCGATGAAGTATCCTTCTCGTCCAAGTGGCAGCTAAACTCTAAATCCTCAAGAGAGAATTCTAGCCACCCTAGAAGGTCATTGGAGAACACCTCAAAGGTTATTGTAGAAGTAACTCTCTGACTAGATAGAATCATATAAATATTTTATCGCCATTTGGTGAAATTGCTTAGAGTTTCATGCAAATCTTCCATTTCACTCTTAATAGAGTCATATGTTTTACAATTATCTAAATTCATAGTACTTTTTTAAGTTAATTCAATTCATCTATAAATCTTTCATTTTCATCTTCTAGAGATTTAACATGATTTTATATGTCATAATAATTTTTTCTAACTCAACATTTTTAGCCTTTTACACTAAGATCATACATCTATTTATAGAAAAGATTGGTTACCTCATCATCATCTTCACAATTAGTCATAAGAAATAGGCTTACCTCTTCACTGTATTCTTCATATGACTTTATATCTTCCTATGAGATCTTCTTCTCATTTTCTATCTCATTTTGAAGTATTTGTATTATTTCTTGTTCTTTGGTAACTTTTAACTCATCTAACATTTCTTGTAAATTAATAATAGAGTTTGTATATTTGGATTATAGTACTAGGTTACGTTTCTAACACCATACCTTTAATTTTAGATACTTGTTAGAGATCAAAAAAATTTAAAAATATTGCCAAGAATTTAAAAACTTGAGAACCATCTCTAATGGTTTACTTCATTTTCATCTGGTATCTCTAATTCTTGGTCTAATGTGTTTATTTTTATCTTTTGATCTCAATAGAATATTCATAGATCCCTTCAAGAGTGTCCCACATTTTTTTGCCAGCACTACATTCATAAACATTAATGTACTTTCTAATGTTTAACACATTTATCATTAAGTACTTAACTTTACTACCTTTCTGCACTTTTCTTTTTCTTATGGGGTTCATAATTATCTCGGTTTGTTCAATAATTTATTATTTAATTAAATGAGTAGGGACACACACATCATTTAAAGCATAATTCCATAAATCAAAATCAATAGCTTCTAAAAATATTTTCATGTTTGCTTTCCATATGGTATACCCTTCCTATTAAATTGTGTTTTGTTATAAGAAAAATATGTGGAACCTTGTTTTAGTGGTGATGTGCTTCTAATAAGGACAACATATTTTGTTGAACTTATTCATGATGACTCTAATGTCTTGTAAAAAGTTAGGCATAAGTTCTTAAACGGATAAAGATGTAAACCTAAGTATTAGGGTTTGATGGACTTGACTATCCAATGATGGCAACTAAATGAAATATATGATCAAGCCTCATCTCAAGTGAACTCAAGTAAGTGTTTTCAAAAAGGAAGCCTTTGATAAAATCTTGAAGTACAAGGAAATCATACCTAAGTAACAGTGAATATTGTGTAAAGCAAAAGTGCATTCTCATAAAAGTACATGGCTAAAACACACACACACACACACACACTTAAACTTATTTTCAAACTGATTTTTTCTTAAGAAAATATTTTTTTTAAATGTCTTTAAGTTGTGTCAGATGAATTAGGAACAATAAAAAATGTTATGGACAAAGTTTTTCCCGGTCTAATCAATTACAACACGTATCTAATTGATTAGATCAGCTCAAATTGAGCTCTAAGAGATTAAGACATCGCCTTAATAATGTAAAAATAGCTAGATATATTTTCTTTCCTTTTTGGAAATGGTAATCGATTACCATTGAAGGTTCTAATAAATTAGCATTAGGTTTTAATCGATTAGATTGTCTTAAAAGGCATTATAAACAATTTCCTTTTTTATCCAACCTTTATCCTATATATAGCAGTCTCTTCCCCCATTCGTTTCATCCAGAAATGTATTTTGACACTTATCATTCTCTCCCTCTTTCTAAAAAAAATTTATTTTCTTTCTCTCACTAATATTTTAGCTAAAGTTCTTATTTGAGAAAGTTCTTTTGTGAATGAGGATATTTTATAATTCAATAGTAAATTCACTAAAGGAATCTTTTGTATACACATTGGTTGAATATTATCCATTTTGGGATTTTTTTTGGGTTAGAAATAAAATCCGTAAAAGCTTTGGTTTGGAGATTGTATGATCAAACCCCTATTTAGGTTCAAGCTCAGTTTGTGATAAAAGCTTAATAGGTTCAAGATTAGTCGGTGGTAAAATCTCTTAGGTTCTTGGTTAGCCATGGTAAAACAAAGGTTAGGTCAAAGCTTAGTCTATGGTAAAAGATTGGATATGGTTCAAGATTAGCCCAGTATTAAAATCTCTCAGGCTATTGGTTAGCCCGTATAAAATCAAGGTTTAAGGTTTGTGAGTTCAGCCAGTGGTAAAAGCTTATAAAGTTTATTTAGAAGCTTGAAGACTAAACGCTCCAAGATTCTTGTGGAAAGAAGACTAACCGCTTCAATCTACCATTTGTGGAAGGAAGACTAACCACTTCAATCTACTGCTCGTAGAAAGAGGACTAACCGCTTCAATCTATCATTTGTGGAAGGAGGACTAACCACTTCAATCCACCATTTGGAAGAGAAAACTAAATTGCTAAAGTCTAAGTCTTATTGTTTAGGTTGTAAGTCAACCAATTTCCCTTGTATAATGGGGGTTCATGAGTTTTACCTACTAAAAGCTCTCAAAGTTTATTGGATACTCTCAAGATCAAATCTTGAGGAGAATAGTAGGTTATTTTCTTGTTTGAGTGAACCTCTATAACTTCATCTCTTTTCCTTAACTCTTTATTTTCCGAAATTTATATTCCACAATTTAGTTTTTGCTTTTTAATACTCAAAACATTTTTAAACTCTGATTATAATCTGAAAAAGTTTTTAAAACCATGTTTTTCAGGACCGCACAATTCACCCCCCCCCCCCCCCCCCCTTTGTGTGGGAAGTCACATGTCCAACAAAATACACTTATTAAAAGAAATGTTTAAAGTCATCATCTTACCTCCTGGGACAATTAGTGTGATAACATGAGTTAGGCTCTGATGTCATTTGTTGAACTAGCGACTCCAAACACAAGAAGAGGGTTTAATTATGATATTCAGATTTCAAAAACTTTTTAGAAAAATGATTGATTTAAAATTATTTATATTAGAAGCAAAGATAAGTATATATTAAGCAGCAAAAAAGATAAATGACGGTGAAAAAGATAAAAAGATAAGGTAATAAGATCATGCTAAAGATTATCCTAATTCACCTTTAAACCACGCAGCCTACTCCAGTCCCCAAGAGTTTCCTCTTGATATTTCCATTAAACAATAATTTGAGATTTTACATAGGTTCAGCCCAAAAACCTTAAATAACTTAAGCTTATGCTCAGGATCTGCCTGATGACTTCTCAGCAAGTGTACCGATAGTGTCGCAGTAATAAAAGATCAAATCTACAGGGACTGTGTTCGAACAAGATAATCTTTGTGCAATATAAAAGAAAACAATAAAGGGGGGGGGGGGGGTTCAGGTTATAGAACAAAAAGCAAAATAAAAGTTTTAAACAAAAATACTAAGACGGTTAGGCCATGTATCGAATCACCTTATTCTCTCTTGTTCGTGTATGATGCCTTGTATGAATAATCTTATCTCTATAATCTAATGGCAAATTACCAAATATAACTGATCCCTCATGAAATAACTCATTAATCACTACTCGGAGCTTCCTATTCCTAGTCCACCAACATAAGCAGGATTAAGCGACGTACAAAACATTAATTCCCTGTGCCACTACTCGGGGTCTCCTATCCCTATTCAACCAACATAAGTAGAACAGTTGCCCTAGGTCCAACACATAGGCTAAGGGTCAGTAATCCCCATGTGTCCAATATCAGATTAATAAAGTATCTTAAATAAAAAGCATTAAGAATGAGAAACAACTGAATAAAATTATAATTCAAGGATTTATACAAAGTAAAATTAACATATAATCCAATAAGATTAAATACAGTTCATCATAACACAACCTAACCTAGAGGAGCCTAATTACTCATAATTTAGAAAACAATACCATAATTGATAGATGAAAATAACATATGAAATCCCTTGAAGTAATGGCCTCTAATGGCTTTAAATGCCCTAAAAATTACCCTTGATGCTCTCAAAATTGTGCCTTTATCTCCAATTTTCGTAACCCTTGTCAAAATGCTAAAAAACTCTGTTAGGTCTTTGATTGGCTACATTTTGGCTAAAATGAGTTTACAATAAGATGTTGGGTAAGATGTCCCGACATGGTTGCTCAGACACCAGTACAGCAGGTGTTGCTGTTTTGTTGTCATGTGTCTTTTAATCAAGATGTCGAAGGAGATGTCACGACATCTTTGTCTGGTACAGCAGGCGCTGCTGTTGTATATCTTTTGACAGATTTGTTTTGTTTTAATGAGAATCTTTTGGATATGCCTCATCATTATACGCAGGTCAAGGAGATTTATTAGGAACAAAGTGCAGATTTAATTGGATTTCATAAAAAAAATCTTGGAGATTTGTTCCTATTTTTGTAGAGAAGATCTTGCAGCTGATTTAAAACGTGAAGATTGGATCTGATTGAAGAGTCCAAGCCTATACTGCTGGAGTCTATATATAAGGATTTGCTAGACCTAAAATAAGATATACAGACAACAACAAGTCGTTGGTGCAACATAAGGGTTTAGGGTTTTGAGAGTCTCTTGTGTAGTTTGTAAGTCGCCCATGTATTTTTTGATACTATGTGGTTGACATAGGTTGTTGTAAATTGTTCTCACTCGAAGCTTCTAAGCAAGAGTTGAGTATAGTTCTTGGAAGAAGCTTTTAAGCAAATCCAAGTTAACTTGGTTGTCAAGAATGCTTAACGGGACTTTGTATTGAAGGAGGTGTCCTTCAAGTAGGATGAATCAATTACTAGTGGCAGTAACTGTTAGATTTCAAATGTTGTGATTAGGGGAATTGAGAGTGGGTCTCATATCTAGAAGAGTCTTAGATAGAAGTTGCACGAATAGTAATTAAGTGAGAATATTCAAATTACGGGAGTTTGACTTTGAATTAATACAATTGATAGTGGATTTCATTCCTGGATTGGTATCCCCCAGAGTAGGTGAATTGCACCGAACTGGGTTAACATATCGTGTGTTGTTTATCATTCTGCAGTTTTTAAAGTTTTGTATCTATTCTTGATAAACATGTCGTAGCAGATATTGTAACATCTATTGTGAATTTGTTGATGATATTCAGAATATCAGTTTGTTTATTCTGTCCTTGCTTTAATAATTATGCAGAACAATGTCTTGACATATGTTAGGACACCTGATGTCTGCTATGCCAGAATTTCAATTGGTATCAGAGCAGGCATCCTGTCTGTTTCTTGATGAGATCTTTGGGAGATACTTTATGGCATTTAAACAAGGAGGAGTTTTAAAGATCAGATCAATCAACTCAGATATACTCAAGGGTATTAATGGATGGGATGGATGTTCTGGATCGAAGGTAACAACCCGGTGGTTGTTCTTGTTGCTGAGGAGGTTCTACAACTGTAGAAGAAGTGGCTAGTTCTCTTATTGGGGTGTCTTATAAGATGTTCTGAAATCTTATTAGGGCAAGCTGAATTTGTTCCTTGGTGGTTTCGCTACATATGTATGTGATGGAAGAGCTCTGGAATTTATGGGGTTCTGGAGTTGTTATTGAAGACAGATGGTGGAAGATCTCAATTGCCGACTTCTATATTTAAAGATATCTGCATCTTTTTATTCCAAAGTTGGGAGCGATGGAGTTGAGAGAGTTGTTGGTAGATGTCTGGTATGGTGACTGGTACGTGGAAGCTTGGTTCCATTGTGCAGTTTGAAGTCAGTTGAAGAGGAGGGGAGTTGATATTAGGTTTATCAAGTTCATTCTCTAGGAATTCGATAAATTATTGATCGGCTAAGTTGTCAAAGATACTTGAGAATACTTTCAAGCCCACTCATCTGGAGTCTTCTAGTTATTCTTCTGACTAGAGGGTGTTTTCTGTGAAACATAAAACTGAAGAAAATGGAAGTGATTTATTTTCACCATCCAAAACAACAAGGAAGGATTCATCTCTCTTAATCCTAAGGATGGATCCAATCTGAATGGAGATTTCAGAACTGTTGAGGTAAATAAGGTTCGTTCAGAGAGAATATTAGTTACTTGAGTCAAGGGTGGCAACCTTGGTATCTCAACACTTTGTTTGTCAAAGAAGATACTTGCAAAAGATTGAATACTTGTTAAGTGTTCATGGAGTGATCTGTTGGAGTATAGTTTCAACAGTGAAGCAGGGTTATTAGACAAGGATTTAAGATTAATTGCTATTTGTGATATTCACAAGTATTTAATTGATTATCCTTATATATGAAGTTCAAGATTATTGGTGTCTAACACGGTGTTGGAACATCTCTTCATCTGGTTTGTGCAGAATCATGGGAGGGGTACTGCATAAGCTTTTGGATCTATTTCTCTTGGGTGTTGACCTAAGAATTTGCTTTAATATGGTGTGGCAGAAGCATCAGATCTCTGGAAAATTTTCTGGCAAGAAATTGGTCTAGACAGTGGTGATGTGGAAGATGAAGAAGAAGACATCATAATCTTGATGAGTAGTTCTTGGATCAGTTTATTTCTGATCTAGGAGGATTGGAGTGCAGCAGGTGTATTCCAGTTGATACTAGAAGTATATGATGTTTATCTAGAAAGTGTCCTGGCAAGAGACTTATCCCGAATATGGTGCTGGTGAGACACAACTTGGATCAGTTTATTTCTGATCTAGGTACTTAGGAGCATGGGATCTTGCTCATCTTGGAGGTCAAGGTTAAGTGGCAGTTATCTATGACTTTCTACAGACTGCTCTACTAAGGAAAGTGACATTCTTTGGTATGAATATGGTGTAGGCTATGACTACTTCTCTTCTGAAGATTCAGACGTGGTAGGTGTGAATTCTTTGGAGCTTCAAAGTAGTTATTCATCAAGGCGTGAGCTTTAATGGAATACCTGTGATAAGATTAAGCAGGATGGAGGTTGTCTACTCAAACTTGGTTGTTGAATCAAATTAATGAGAGCATAGAACTCTTGTTCTGTTAAAGGGGGAGGTTCTTCTAAGTGGCAGAAATAGGAGCTGAATTCAGTAGCTGGATGTCGTATCAGAATGTTCTGACATCAAGCTTAACGTCAGGATCTCAACTGGTGATGTGGCACATCAGCTTAAGATAAGTTGATCTACAGGAGAGTAGAAGTTATGGATACTTCAAAAAGGTCTATCTCATGCAGTTTGCGGGAGTTGTGGAAGGTGAAGATGTTACATGTCTAAGGCTTGGTGGATCCAAGATGGCTTTCTATGGAGCAAGTAGTTCATGTAATTTGAAGATCAAATTTCATTGGTGGATCAGCGTATCTTATAGGAGTTCTGAAGAAGGGTGAGATCAATTAAAAAGTGGTATTTGGTTGGTTTCATATTTGAATTCAAGAAGGATGAGGCAATCAAAAGTGGCATTTGGTAGTTCTCATATGTGGATTCGAGAAATCAAGATAATTAAATAGTGGCATTTGATTACTCTTGAGGAGTGTCTTGGAACAAATTACTCTTGGGCAGAAGAGTGGTTGGTTGAAGACTTGAGAAGGTGTTGATTCTTGTCTATCTTGGAGGTTGTGGCAGAAGTTCTCAATTTCTGGAAGATTACCTTCTTTTGGTGGATGAGAGTTTATTTCTATCTTTGGTTACTGGAGTTCTTGTTGATCAAGCTGGTGGCACAGTGTTGTTTGAAGATCTTCAGTTGGATTACTATGCAAGTAGTAGGTCCAGTGGTGGAGCATATCTATAACTATGTTGATTAGTGTCTATGATATGTGAAGGATGTCTTAACTGATGTTAGAACATCTTCTGCGTTAGTTATCCTTGGAGTAGTATTCTTAGTGTTAGTTATCCTTGGAGTAGTATTCTTAGTTCACATCTTGTCTAAGAGGTATTTATCTTATTGTACGGGAGAATGATGGGTAAAAGACTGTCTTGGAAGTCTGATGTGAATATGACATGCTAGAAGTGGATCAGTTTGGTGCTTGTGGAGCAAATGGGCTGAGGATTTCTGGAGCATGTGTTTGATGTTCTTCAAGTGTGAAAAATATCTGGGCGAGCTAGCAAACTAAGGGGCATGTGTGTCTTTTTGAGGAATGTGAAGTATTCCAAATTCAATTAGGTTGTATCTCAGGGAACAAGGAGATCTATACATGAGAATTTAGGAGGAATTCGTGTGGTGTAACGATGGTTTCTGGACGAGAGGGATCAATGGAGCTTTGGTCTCAATCCAAGAGTTTGTTAGTTATGGTACAAGGATGCGTTCTTGGTACTCTCACTATATGATTATGAAGTTGTCATGGGATATCATGTGGTGATTTTGGGCGGTTCTTGCTGAAGAAACATTTGTTGAGAAAGATAGGGGGAGAACTTTTGTCTGTTGAATGTACTAGTGTGGTACATCGTTTAGGGTCAAGCATTGGGTGAATGCGTTCAGCAGGTGTGTTAAACAAATAGTGAGCTCTTGAAGATATGAAGATGCGTCTTATGTTTTCCATTCATCAATAAGGTGTTCTATTTACAAAGGAGCATTGGTTCTAAATGCAGGGAGAGTAGTATTTGTAGTTGCTTGCTGTATGCAACTACTTATGGGGAGCATGAAAATTTGTCATGCTTGTGCTGCTTGTGTTGCTGCTGCTTCTGTTTTTCCGCTGCATGTGTTATGATGTGTGGGGGTTTTCCCTTGAGGTGGAAGACTACAGGGGGAGTACTGCTACTTACTTGCTTGATTTTGATTTATTGGCCTTAAATGTATAGTTGCTTGGTTTGGCATATTATGGCTAAAATAGGGGAGAAGTAAGTGTAGTAGTGTTCTTTGGTTGTTTCCTTAAGGAGGAGCTAGATGTGTTATCCAAAGGTTGTTTTAGCCAAAATTTGCCAAAGGGGAGATTGTTAGGTCTTTGATTGGCTACATTTTGGCTAAAATGAGTTTACAACAAGATGTTGGGTAAGATGTCCTGACATGGTTGCTCAGACATCAGTACAGCAGGTGTTGTTGTTTTGCTGTCATGTGTATTTTAATCAAGATGTCGAAGGAGATGTCACGACATCTTTGTCTGGTACAGCAGGCGCTGCTGTTGTATATCTTTTGACATATTTGTTTTGTTTTGATGAGAATCTTTGGATATGCCTCATCATTATACGCAGGTCAAGGAGATTTATTAGGAACAAAGTGCAGATTTAATTGGATTTCATAAAAAGAAACTTGGAGATTTGTTCCTATTTTTGTGGAGAAGATCTTGCAGCTGATTTAAAAAGTGAAGATTGGATCTGATTAAAGAGTCCAAGCCCATACTGCAGGAGTCTATAAATAAGGATTTGCTAGACCTAAAATAAGATATACAGACAACAACAAGTCGTCGGTGCAAGATAAGGGTTTAGGGTTTTGAGAGTCTCTTGTGTAGTTTGTAAGTCACCCATGTATCTTTTGATACTATGTGGTTGACATAGGTTATTGTAAATTGTTCTCACTCGAAGCTTCTAAGCAAGAGTTGAGTATTGTTCTTGGATGAAGCTTTTAAGCAAATCCAATTTAACTTGATTGTCAAGAATGCTTGGCGGGACTTTGTATTGAAGGAGGTGTCCTTCAAGTATGATGAATCAGTTACTAGTGGCAGTAACTTTCAGATATCACATGTTGTGATTAGGGGAATTGAGAGCGGGTCTCATATCTAGAAGAGTCTTAGATATAAGTGGCACGAATAGTAATTAAGTGAGAAGATTCAAATTACGGGAGTTTGACTTCGAATTAATACTATTGATAGTGGATTTCATTCCTGGATTTCGTAGCAGATGTTGTAACATCTGTTGTGAATCTGTTGTTGATATTCAAAATATCAGTTTGTTTATTTTATCCTTGCTTTAATAATTATGCAGAACAATGTCCAAAATTTCAATCCCCTTAAAAAGATATCAGAACGGGTCAGAACGCGTCAGAAAAAGGCTAAAAAATGCCTATCACGCGCATTATAGATGAATCGCGCTGTTCACGCAGATTTTTGGCGAACAATCTTTTGCCTCTTATTAAAGGTTACTTGCAGGATCAACTACGAAATCCTAGACCTAGTGTTAAGTTGGGAATGGTTATTTAAGTGTTTGGATTTAGAATGGTAGACAAGGAATTAGACGAATTTGTGTTCGTACAACTACAATCAATAAATGAGAAAAACAAAGCAAAAAACTTCAAAGAAAAACTGAATTAAAAAAGAAAATTATAATGTAAATTGCTTGAATGTAAGTTGGACGCATGCATACATTTGTGTAGAAGTGACTCATTTCTCTGAGACGCTGGTATTTTAAGTGTTTTCTTTGCAATGTTACAAAATGCGATCCTTTTAAACTGAAACTAAATTCTACTTAAATAGGCATAAAAAATAACTACTGCTTTGTTGTCTACTATTCACAACTTGCCACGCGTCCACCCAAGCACACCCATGTTGTTTGTAACTTCCACGCGTTCTCGTCGCTTGCTTCCAAAACTTGCCCGTGTGAGCTTGGCTTCGACTTCGATCTGTTTGTGTGGTTGTTCGTCGAACCTGCTTTGATTGGGTTTGAATGATTGTCCGTCGATATTGCTTCAACTGGGCCCCTATATCCCCTTTTCCTATCTTGCCCGTCGAGCCTCTTGGGCGATGTCGACCTTTCTCGAGGCTTTTTTGTTTGTGGATCAAAGTTTCTCCCTTTGGTTCACTTCTTCTTTCCCCAGTCAAAATTTTATAGCTAACCCGCTCGTGCGATGTAACCCATACATCCATATCGTGCGCGCGATGCTGCACGTGATTATTCCAGTAGCTGCACCAAAAAGTACCTTTTTTCACCTGAATTTTCACTAAGTTCCATTTTTCCATACTTAGCTGTTTTCACTCATTCTTGGGTGTTTCTTCTTCCTTTTGGCTCATCTTTTGCTTGTTGTTTTTTCTGATTCTTTGCCTAATTACATGCAATGACAGACTGTTATCCCAACCCCAAATTTGAATCGTTACTTGTCCTCAAGTAACTCACATGTAACTTCACATTTCAACAAACAACAAGTCATACAATAACAATTGAACATCACCAAAAAAAAATTCGTTGCTTGACCATTATTCCAGCTTCCAACTTCTATCTGACAAATTCAGAAAACGTTGTTAAACATTAACAAGTACTCACCCTTTTCTCGGATCACTTTACTCGCTCAATGGATAAGGTTATCACTCAATCAACATGCAAAATAAATTATACTTAGCTTGATCATGTTCTAATATAATTCATCATAGAGATCATAAAACACACATTAAAGGTCTTTTTAGGTTGTATCTTGGCTTATGTTCGGGTAGGATATTTTTAGAAAAGTAGGTTCAAACCTTTGGAGTTAGGTGCCTACTTATCCTTCTATTCACACACCCATTTGTTCCTTCTTTTTGGTACTAGAGATTTGGTCATTTTTCTTTTCTTTTTTTTTTTTTTACTTTTTTCTCTTTATTTTTTTAAGAAGCTTCTTTTTCCACTTCTTATAATTTTTTTTTTGAAATTCGTGAATAATAATCTATGGTACCCCAACCCCAAACTTAGGACATTGCTCACTTACAAGAGCAACCCCAAACTTAATCTTTTTCATATAACTCAAGAGCTAAAATTCTACCTAACTCTAAAGAGAGGGTGGAAAGAAAGAATATTTCAAGTCATATGGCTAAGATTTGTAAGCTACGTCACTGAAAAAAAGGTTTAGGCTCAAAGTGGCTAGCAAATGGATACTCCTATTACTACCGAGTGGTTACAAAGGCTCAAAGTTATAAACAAGGAACTGCCTTAGTGTGTGTCAATCAAACTAGAAAACTTAATCGGAAATACATCAAACCAGATAAAATAAAATTACATGGTTACACTCAAAAGAAAGAAAAGTGACCACTCGAAATTATTTAGGCTCAAACCTTACTAGATGAGGTATCTAAAGATTTAGTACAAGTCCTTTGATTATTTTCTCTTCCTCTGCCTTCAAGTCGTCAGTTACTATCATCATGATCAAGTCCCTATTTTTTTCTTAGACCATTTGTTCAATGCTGAAGTTTAAACTTATAAATCTAGAAAAAAACAACTACGAAATTATTTATTAAGAACAATTATTGGATAATACAATGGGAAAAGGAAGAGCACGTGTAGCTAACTTCTCCGGTTGGATCTTGCAACAAACATAACAAACTACTAAAAAATAAACAAACTAGTTAAAACAAGGGAATGTCTCCCACAAAGCGCTTCTTTTCTGTCACTAGCTTGACGATTAACATTAAGGGTCAGACAATATGAGGGAGGCTGTTTCATCAGGAACCTTTCCTCCATAATAATTCTTTAGCCATTGTCCATTGACTTTAAATCTTCTCATATCACCAAAATTCTGAATTTCAATGGCTCTGCTTTGACATACCTCTGTGACCACAAACGGTCCTGACCACTTGGATTTCAGCTTACCTAGAAATAATCTTAGGCTCAAATTAAACAGCAATACTTGTTGATCGACTTGGAAATTTCTTCTTACAAGCTTTTTGTCATCGTATCTCTTAGTCTGTTCCTTGTAAATGAGCACATTTTCATATGCATACAATCGCATATTCTCCAATTTATCCAATTTCAATAATCTCTTTCTTCCAGCTAATTTCTCATCGAAGTTTAGAAATTTTACTGCCCAATATGCTTTATGTTCCAGTTCGACCGGGGGATGACATGTTTTCCCATACACAAGTTGATATGGAGAGAACCTTAAATGTGTTTTGAAGGCTATTCTGTATGCCCACAAGGGGTCATCCAACTTAGTCGACCAATCTTTTCTTGAATTTGCCACTGTCTTCTCCAAAATTTGCTTCAGTTATCTATTGAATACTTCCACTTGACCGCAGGTCTGAGGGTGATATGGTGTCGACACCTTATGCTTCACATTATATTTTTCTAACGTTTTTCCAAGTATTTGTTGCAAAAATGTGTTCCACCATCACTGATCAAGACTCTGGGTACACCAAACATGGCAAAGATATTCGTTTTCAAAAAATTAGTAACGATTCGAGCGTCATTAGCACTACAAGCAATTGCTTCCACACATTTGGTAACATAATCAACACATATAAGAATATAAATATATGTATTTTATTGGGGAAAAGGACCCATGAAATCAATTCCCCAGTAATCAAATGGTTCTACCTCAAGCATAATGTTTAAAGGCATCTCATCTCGTTTTGAGATGTTCCATGTCTTATTGCATTCAGAACATGTATACACATATAACTTACAGTCATTAAATAATGTAGGCCACCAAAACCCACTTTGTAGAATTTTTGATGTCGTTCTCTCACCACTATGGTGCCCTCCATATGCTGAACTATGACAGTGTCACATAATGCTGCTTGCTTCCTTACCTGCAACACACCTGTGAAGTAAACCATCAAGACTTCTCTTAAACAGGTATGAATCATCCCCAAAATAAAAATTTGCTTCTGTATAGAAGCGTTTTCTTTGTTGCCATGTATATTCTTCTGGTAAACCATTTCCGCCTTATAATTTTCCATGTTTGGAAACTAAGGTCTCTCACTAATCGCCATTAGTTGCTCATCCGGAAATGTCTCTGTAATATTGTGCTTATTTTTTTTAACCTCCTCATTTTCTAATCTTGAAAGTTGATCTTACACCACATTCTTCGCTCCCTTTTTATCCTTAATTTCTAAATCAAACTCTTGCAACAGAAGCACCTATCGTAGCAATCTCAGTTTGGAATCACTTTTGTTGAACAAATACTTCAGAGTTGTATGATCTGTAAAATCAATAAATTTGGCGAAATTTTTCCAAAGCAAATACCACCGTTAGCAATTCTTTTTCAGTAGTGGTATAATTAACTTGATTTTCATTTAAAACTTTGCTAGCATAGTAAATTTCATGGAAAATTTTTGCATGTCTTTGGCGAAGTACTACACCAACAGCATAATCACTAGTATCACAGATAATTTCAAAAGGGAGCTCCTAGTTTGGTGATATAATAATTGGATCGATTATTAATTTATGTTTTATTACAGAAAAAACGTGTAGGCAATCTTTGTCAAGGTTAAATTTGTTATCTTTGACCAGCAGGTTGCACAATAGTTTTGGAATTTTTGAAGAGTCTTTAATAAATCTCCTGTAAAAACTTGGATGCCCTAGAAAACTTCTTATCCCTTTGACATTTACCAGGCGTGGAAGTTTTTATATCACCTCAATTTTTGTTTAATCGACCTTTATCCCTTTCTTAGAGATTTTCGTGTCCAAGAACAATACCTCCAGTTACCATAAAATGACATTTTTCCCAATTTAACACTAAGTTTGTCTTGGTACATCTCTTAAGGAAATTATTCAATCGATCAAGACAACCATCAAATGACTTACCGGAAACAGAGAAATCATCCATAAATACCTCTATTGAATTTTCAATCATGTCTGATAGTACCTGGATCAGACAGTATTTGGTGGCCAGCAACGTCTTGTGGACTTCAGCTCCGGTGAGGTTGAAAGACGGTGGGGGGTGTACCTGCAAGGTACTCCGACGCTCAAGTAAGGAAAAGGTCAAGTAAAAGCAAGTACAAGGTTAGAGTGTAAAAGAGTGTGTAACCTGACCCTCTCAAGTGAGAGGGTATTTATAGAGAGCCCCCAGCGCGGGGCCAACAGTTACTTGCATTGGGCTGGATTGCCAGGCCCAATCCAAGTAACTGCCAGGGCTTACGTGGCATAGTGAAGACCAGCACGTGGTCTTCGCCCTGGGGTAACCGCTCCTAGATCTCTGGAATTAGGGTAGACCGATTCCATCAGGAGTGGGCGGTTACATAAGAACGTGTCCTCGCGGGGAGGAGTCTTGTGTGTCGGGGAGAGACGTGTCCTCGCGGGGAGGACTCTTATGTGCAGAAGGAGATGTCTCCTCACGGGAGGGAGCACCTGAGTGTCGAGGAGGGGCAAGCTCGGAGAGGCTTAGCGCCTCTACCCGACGCTCTATGCCGTGTGTGCCCGAACACCGCCGAGGTGTGGCATGTGCCCGACACTGTTGAAGTGGGACTGTCCTCGACGTTGGTTGTGATAAGAGGCCTTTGTTGGGCCACCCCAGGACCTGTGGGTTGGGCCTGCTCGATTGAGGAGCAGACCCCGGCCCAATCCAGAACAGGAGCCCCCCAAGTCTTTGCTCTGAGGTGTCGGAGTAATGACTTAAGGGCCAGCTATGTCGAGGACTTTTCCAGTCGAGGAAGGGATTCTAGACGAGGAGCGGTTGGTCAAACAGGGAGAAATAAATCGATCTGATCGGGCTGGACTGGCTGCGGATGAGCGACGTCGCAGGGATATGAGAAATCTGAAGCGGGGCGAATGGAAGACGCATGTTGGGGAATGAAAAGGCGCGCGTGGGAAAGTGTGTGCCACGTGTCACACCTTATCATTCCCTAGGGAGGCTACGCTAGGGTAGCGTAATCGATTTCCTAGGAAATCCTCGAGTCCCGTGAGGCCCTTATAAATAGGGGTCATCTCGTCTCATTTGTACTTTCGCTCCCCCTTCGCTCAGATTCCCTCTCTCTCTTCCTTCTCTACTTTTCCACCGTACGTCGCCACCAACCGCCGTGCCGGAACCCTACCGGAAGCATTTTTCAAGTAAGTTTCTCTCTTTTTCTCCTTTCGTTTGCATTTGTAGGGTGGTTCTATGGTGAACTGATGAAGTTCTTCACGGACATCACGAAATCTCCAGCGAAAACAGCGGGATTTCTTAGTTTCTTGTTGTATATTGCGGGGAAAAGGGATGAATAACTCGGGGACACGAAGAATGCCCCGAGGACACGAGATGAAACTCTCGGGGTCCTCGCCAATATTTCGTCCGTGCGAGGGAATGCTCCCAACACGGCATGTCGGTGACCTGAGGATGGTCACGGGGAGATTCGTCGGTTGCCTCGGGGGCGCGGCAGCCTCGAAACCCCGACGCTCCCTCTTCACCCTTTCACTTGAACAGCGGTGGAGGGGTGAATTTGATACGGATCATCGAATTCACCGTTTCCTTCTGCTTTTCAGGTATATGGAAGCTTTGTCCATTTCCGTGGCCGTGGGAACGTTGGACGTCGACGACCAGCCTGACTCTCCAATGGCGCCAATCACTAGTGTCGAGGAACGTCCCCTTGCGGAGTGGGTTAGCGACGAACCGTTAAATATGGCTTCCCAGTTCATTGACGGTGACGAGGATGATATTTTTTGTATTGTCGAGCATCGGCTGGTGGGTTCGCCGAAGTCGTGGAAGGTGTTCCGTCCCCAAGCACACCATCGCATATGCTCGACCTACCAAGGGATGAGGTTCCCTCTTTACGAGTTCATGTTCGACGAGGTGGGGTGGCGTTTGCCTTTCACGGACTTCCAACAAGCAGTGTTCGTCTGGCTGCGCTTGGCGCCTTCGCAGCTTCACCCCAACTCCCTCGCTTTTATCCGAGCCTTCGAGCTCGTCTGTAAATATCTCCAAATCAGGGCAACCGTGCCTCTCTTCTTTTGCATCTTCCACCTCTAGCGACAGGCCTCCGACGGCAAACATGGCTGGGTGTCTTTTAAACAAATGAGCAGACTCTTCCATACCTACCTGGATTCTGTTCGCGACTTTAAATACCGGTATTATACCGTGAGGCCGGTCACGCTTGAAGCTGTGAATTTGGTGTATCGCCGAGTTTCCTATGAGGTGGACGGGCAGACAGATGAGGTCCTCGAGCCGAGATTCCCCTTGTTCTGGACGGAAGAACACTTCAAAAAGGGGACTAACAGTTACAAAGTCAGTCCTGGCCGTCTCGACGTGGAGGATCGCCTGGCCTACGAGTGGATAGTCGCTTTTGTCAACGGTTTTAATAAAGCCAAGCTCGTGACGATGGACGGGGAATTCGTCCGGGGAGATGACAGGCATGTGTTGACTAAACGTCGTTTGATTAATACGAGGGCCCTCCTCGAGACGTTCTCTGATGAGGATGCTCTCGAGCTGCTAGGTGGTGACATCCTCTTCGACTTACTTTTTTCCTCGCGTCTTGATTTCTGGTTTACTGACATATTTATTTTCTTTTTGCAGGCAAGATGTCGACTGCTGAGGAGCCTTTCAAAAAGTTGAAGGCTAACTGCATTGCGAAGAAAGGAGGCAAAACCCACATCGAGTAGTTCCGAGCGCAGAAATCCGTTCCCACCCCGACAACCGGGGGTTCCTCTGGCTCTCACCAGGATAGTGACTCTCTCATCCCTTAGAGCTCCCCGAAGAGGCAGCGGGTTGTAAGCACAGTGGAGATCGACCTTACTGAGAACGAGAGCCCCCCTGCTGTGAAGTTTTTGCTCCCGCCTTGTCACTCGAGGCCGAATTTCTTCATGGGGAATAATTCCCTATGCGTGGGTACCCCTGAAGCTCAGGCCATCTTAGGCGTCGACAAGGATTCTCGGAGAAAGGCGCTGGTGGAGGATGTGTCCGCGGTGATGCGGGTTTGTGCGACTGCCTTGGTTCTGAACGACGAGGCGTGCTCCGGAGACGAGCTGAACAAGTTGCGAGAGAGTTTCAGGTCCATCTCGGCCGAAATGGAGAAGGTGGGCAAGGAGCTGGCTGACTGCAAAACCCAGAACCAGGCCCAGGTCGAGCTTCAAGGGAAGTTGGAGGAAAGGTTGAAGAATGCTGAGGAGGAACGGAAACGTCTCTTGACGAGGGATGTCGAGCTTGAAGAGGAGAGGGATCGTCTCTTGGCGAGGACCACTGAGTTGGAGGAGACTGTCCGCTCAGCTGATGAGGAAACCGAAGAAGACAGGTTGCTGACTTCGCGGGCAGCGCTAATAGCGAAGCTAAGGGAAGCCGAGCAAGATAACCTCGTGGCGGCTGACATAGGTTTCAGAAATGTCGTGCAGTAGCTTCAGGTTCTCAACCCCGGTCTTATAATAGAAGGGACTGACCCCGACTACGAGGTGGTCGACGGTCAGATCATGCAGCCGATGCAGGAGGACGAAGTTATCGAACATGAACAACCTGAGGGGATCGTCGCCGAGTAGGTTTTTCCTTTCTCGTTCTGTTTGGCATGCGTCCCATTTTTTCTTTGTAATGATTTGTGCCCGGCCTGTGTGCCAAGGGCTTTTGATACCTTTGTAATACCTGTACACTGGGCTTCTGCCCGTTTTAATGTATTTTTGTTTATCTGCTAGTGTGCTGTTTGTATGTTTTCAATTGTGTGTGATGTTATTGCATTTGTTATACCTTGTTTATTTTTGTCTAAGTAAATAGACTTTGGGGGGATTTGCTCGACTTTGATAGTCCCTGACCGCGTGGAGAGCTGGCCGGGAGGTCGAAACGAGGCTAAGAACTCGGTCGAGGTCTTAGCTTCGTGGCGTGAACTTCCCATCGCGAGCTGGGTGTTCTGCCTAATTGGTACGACGACGCAGGAGCTCGATCGAGGTGTCCTCGTCGGATCAAAGTGCTCGCGCACATACAACGCAACCCTTGACCTATCGTGTTTTGTATAGGGGTGTCGCGCCTGTACCTTAGTGCATCCCTATGACCGCGATGCTAGTGTGTCGCGGGCAGTGCTTAACTGTAATATTGTTTTAGCTTTTCAGCGTTCCATGGTCGAGCAAGTTCTTCCCCGTGCAGATTTTCTAGGAAGTAGGCTCTTGTCCCCGTTTTCGCGCGGACACGGTACGGGCCCTCCCAGTTCGTGACGAGTTTGCCTTCTCGCGAGTCTTTCTGGTTCCTTCGTAGGACGAGGGTGCCTACTGGAAAATCACGTTTGATGACTTTGTCGTTATAACGTAAAGTTATTTTCTGTTTAAGTGAAGCTTCTCAAAGAGAAGCACCCGAACGAGTCTCCTCGACGAAGTCGAGTTCTTCCCACAGGGCTTCGTCATTCGCGTCTCCGTCGAGGGGGGATTCCGTCCTCCTCGAGGGTTTCCTAATCTCCACGGGGATCACCGCTTCCGTTCCGTAGGTTAGAGGAAAAGGGGTCTCCCCGGTCGGGGAATGCGGGGTTGTCCGGTAGCCCCAGAGGACGCTGTGTAGCTCCTCGACCCACCGTTGTTTGGCGTCGCCTAGTCGGCGTTTTAATCCTCAGAGGATTACTCTGTTCGCTGCTTCGGCCTGTCCGTTCGTTTGAGGGTGCTCGAACGACGTGAAGTGCTGCTTCGTGCCTAGCTTGGTGACGAAGTCTTGGAAGTTCCTGTCGGTGAACTGTGTTTCGTTGTCGGTGACGATAGCTTGGGGTATGCCGAATTGGGCGAGGATGTTCCGCTTGTAGAAACGTAGTATGTTGAAGGCCATGATTTTGGCCAATGCTTCCGCCTCAATCCACTTCGTGAAGTAGTCCACCCCGACGATGAGGTATTTTTTTTTATACGACCCCTGGACGAAAGGTCCGAGGATATCCATCCCCCACCATGCAAACGACCACGGGGAGGACAGTGTTTTGAGCTCGTTAGGAGGAGCGAGGTGCATATCCCCGTGTCGTTGGCATCTATCGCACTTCTTGACGTGTTCCTTGGCGTCCTATTGCATGGTGGGCCAGTAATACCCTACCCGAAGTGCTTTACGGGCTAACGATCGTCCGTCTAGGTGATGTGCATTGATTCCCTCGTGGATTTCCTGGAGGATGCCGGGAACCTTGGTCTCCTCGACGCACCTGAGGAGGGGGATAGAAAACCCTCGCCGGTATAGCTTGTCCTCAACTATCGTGTACGAGCATGCCCGCCGCTTGACCATTCCTGCTTCCTTGGGATCTTCGGGCAGCTTGCCTGTCGTGAGGTATTCGTACACAGGGGTCATCCAGCAATTGCTGTCACCAATGGCATTTACGTCTGCCACTGGAGCGGGTTTGACGATGCTCGGCCGGGAAAGCACTTCTTGTATGACGGATTTGTTCCCGCCTTTCTTCTTTGTGCTTGCCAATTTAGACAAGATATCTGGTCAGTCATTGTGCTCGCGGGGAATGTGAGTTACTTCCACGGAGGTGAACTTTTTCATATTTTCTTTCACCAAGGTCAAGTATTCGATGAGATTGTCGTTCTTGACCTGGTACTCTCCTCGGACTTGCGAGGCCACGAGCTGGGAGTCAGTGAAGATTTTGACCTCCTTGGCGCCGAGGTCCTCGGCCAGCCGAAGTCCGGCGAGGAAAGCCTCGTACTCCGCTTGGTTATTCGACGTCGGGAAGGATAGTTCGAGGGATACCTCGATCAGGATTCCTTCCTCGTTTTCGAGGATGATGCCCGCCCCGCTTCCCTTCGGGATGGATGCTCTGTCGACATAGATCGTCCATTTTTGGGATCCGTTGATCGAAGGTTCCGAGACGGTCATCTCTGCCGCGAAGTCGGCCAATACCTAAGCCTTCAGGGCTTTCCTTCCCTCGTATTGGATGTCAAACTCGGCGAGTTCGAGCGACCACCTGAGCATCATCCCCGCCATATCTGGTCGTCCAAGGAGTTGCCTTATAGGCTACTCGGTCCTTACGACGACAGTGTGGGCGAGGAAGTAGTGGCGTAGCCTCCTGGCTGCGGTAACGAGGGCCAGGGAGACTTTCTCTATCTACTGATACCTGAGCTCGGGGCCTTGGAGGGCTTTTCTCGTGAAGTAAATTGGTTTCTGTCCGTCCGGGGTTTCCCGAATGAGGACGACGCTGACTGCTTCACTCGTGATCGCGAGATACAAGAAAAGTGTTTCCCCGCTCTCAGGTCGTGAGAGGACCGGGGGTTGCGATAAGACTTGTTTTAGGTGGAAGAGCGCCTGCTCGCATTCTTCGCTCCATTCAAACTCTATTTTTTGTCGAAGAAGTTTGAAAAATGGGAGTGCGTACTGCGCCGACTTGGCGACGAAGCGGGAGAGGGCAGTGAGCATCCTGTTCAATGATTGTATTGACTTCTTTGAGTCCGGAGTAGGGATCTCAGAAAAAGCTCTACACTTGTCGGGGTTAGCTTCGATTCCTCGCTCTGTGAGGTAGTAACCGAGGAACTTACCTGCCCGAACGTCGAAGGTGCATTTGTCGGGATTGAACCTCGTGCGGCACCTCCTCGTTGTGTCGAACACTTTCTTGAGGTGTGCGGCATGGTCGACTTCTTCCGCGGATTTGACGATCATGTCGTCCATGTAGACCTCGAGCATGTCGCTGATTTCAGCCCAGAAAACCTTGTTCATATCCGTTGGTAGGTCGCACCAGCATTCTTCAGGCCGAAAGGCATTACGTTGTAGTAGTAATTTCCCGACTCGGTCATGAAAGCCATGTGCTGTTTGTCGACCTTGTCCATGGGAATTTGGTTGTATCTCGAGTATGCGTCCATGAAGGATAATAGTTTGTAACCTACAGAATTGTCGACCAGCTGGTCGATGTTAGGCAAAGGATAGCAGTCTTTCGGGCAAGCTCGGTTAAGATCAGTATAATCAACACACATCCTCCACTTTCCATTATTCTTTTTGACGAGTACAACGTTGGACAGCCAGGTTGTGCACTTGGCCTCCGAAATAAAATTTTCCTCTAGGAGGTCTTTTACAGCTTTTTTAGCAGCCTCCGCTTTTTCGGGAGACTGCGTACGCCTACGTTGAGTTATGACCCTAGCGGCCGGATCTACTGCGAGCTGATGGCAAGCCACCTCGGGGTCGAGGCCAGGCATCTCAGAGGCGCTCCATGCGAAGAGATCAGTGTTCTCCCTTAGACATGCCTTCAGCTGCTCCTTCTCCAGGTCGGGGATCCCAGTGCCAATCTTCACGTTACGGTCTGGATCGTCCCCAAGGACCACGAGATCAAAGTCTCCGTCTGGGATGGGGCGCGTTGGGTGGAGAGGTCGCCCGTTGTTTTCTGCCTAGAGGTCAAGGTCTTCTGCCCCGTCTTCATCGGGTTCGCCCGGGAACCTGCTGTCGAGTTCGACCGCGTTGACGTGCGGGAGAGGTACCTGTTCAGCGTCCGGGGGTGGCTTTGCCACGGTCTTGGGTTTGGTGCCGATGGAACTCATGCCTTTGATGGCGGCGTCGAAGCATCTTCTGGCCGCGTCTATATCCCCGTGCATCGTCACTACTCGTCCCCTGGCCGTGTAGTACTTCATTTTGAGGTGGACCGTTAATGGTACCACCGTAAGCTCGGCCAGGGTGGTCCTCCCGAGGATGCAGTTGTAAAAGGATGGACATTCGACCACCAGGAAGTGGGTCTTCACCTGTTGGGCTGTGTCTTCGGCCCCGAATGTGACCATCAGCTCAACATAGCCCCATGGTCGGGTGGTGGTTCCGTTGAATCCCTGCAGGTCTGAGCCAACGTATGGGGTCAGATGTCTCTCGTCGAGTTGGAGAGTCCCGAAAAGGTGAGCATACATGATGTCGACCGAGCTGCCCTGGTCGAAAAGGATCCTTCCAACGTCAAAATTCGCCAACTGAGCCCTGACCAAGAGGGGGATATTGGCGTTGGGCGCTCCTCCGGGGAGCTCATCGAGATAGAAGGTGATAGGGTTTGAGTTCCCTCGCACCTTCTCGAGAGTGGTTGTCTTCGCCGACGTTGCTGATTCCAGTTCATCAAATTTCCTCTTGATCGACCCGACGGATAACTTCTCGTAACCACCCCCAGAGATGACCATTGCCTTGGGGAAGTCTTCCCAGGTGCTACGGGCAGCGACGGGGTCCTCGTGGGGGAAGGTTGCCCACATGTTGCGAATTGCTTCTTGGCCTTCAATGATTACGGGGACAAAGAAATCTTCGGGTCGAGTGACACTGAGGGCGACCTGAAGCCAACTCTCGTCGGGAGGAGGTGTCGTATCCTCGACGTTCTGGGCTTCCCGGGAGCTGGGACGAGGAGTATCATTCTTCTGGGCGTATTTCTTCAAGTGTCCTTCCTTTATGAGGATTTCAATTGCATCTTTGAGATAAATGCAGTCTTCTGTCACATGCCCGTGGCTCCGTTGGAACCTGCAGTACTTTGACTTGTCAGTGTTTGATTTGGGAGTAGTCGGCTTCAGAAAATGGACGCCTCCTTTCAGAAATTCCGAGTTCTGGCACTCGGAGAGGATTCGCGCGCGGGGAGCGTTGAGCGGGGTGTATTCCGTGAATCGACCAGCTGGTCCGCGCGGTTCACGAGGATCACGGGAGAGTCTTCATCTTTGTGGCCGCGGGGGCCTTCCTTGCGTCTCGACTCAAGGGCGATCTGCGCTGCCTCCGACTCCTCGAGCTCGATGTACGACTGAGCCCGTTGGAGGAGGTCCTCCAGACGGCGGGGTCTGCGGAGGCCCACGGACTTGACAAAATCAGATCCAAAATGTAGTCCATGGATGATCAAATACTTCTTCATGTCGTCGGTCGTATGGACCTCGACAGCTTCTCTGTTGAATCTCTCAATGTAGTTCTGGAGATATTCATTCTTCCCCTGGAAGATGCTCTCTAGGGCAGCCTCCGTCTTCGGGTGTCGACGAGACGCAGTAAAGTGTTTGGTGAAGCGTTGTCTTAGTTGCTTCCAGGATGTGATCGACCCGGGTGCCAGACCCTTGTACCATGTCATGGCGCCCTTCCACAAGGTGGTGGGGAAAAGTCTACACTTAATGGCTCCCCTGGCGTTTCTGAAGTCGAGCATGACTTCGAAACTTTCGACGTGATCGTCGGGGTCGACCAGACCGTCGTAGGTCCCCAGTGGCGGGGGTTTCTCCATGCCCGCAGGAATTGGGGCGTTCATGATCTCCCACGAAAGAGGGGTCCTTTGGTCGTCGTCGTCGTTGCCGGTAGGGGATCTCGAAGGGGACCGGTGATGCCGTGGAGGGGAATTCCTTGAACAGTTCCTTGGTCTCTCCTCGGTGGTTTTGGACTTCTTGGTAGTTGCGGAGGGCCTAGGTTCCTTCCGAGCCGGGGAGCGATGACGCTTCTGGGAGATCGCCGGCTGGGGGCGTTCAAGGCGTGGACGACGACCCTTGTGCACCGGCGAGGGGGTTCGAGATTCTTCTGATGGAGTCCTTCGCGGGGAAGGGGAGCGGCGAGGTGAGGGTGGACGACGATGTCTTCGCGGGGAAGATCGCCGTGTCCGCCCTTGCTCTAGTGCTTCAATTCTGGTATTCTGGTGTGCTATCAGCTGATTGGTCTGATTGATCAAGGCAAATAGGGCCACGGTGCTCGCATCTGCATTGGGCGGAGGAGCAACTGGCTGAAAAATGACTTGTTGGTCGTCCTGCTGGGCAGCGTCGTAAGCCGCATCTTGGGAGTCTGGGGAGGCGGTCTGCCCGTCTCTCACGTCGCCCTCTTCGACGTGGAGGGCAGCAACGTCTTCGCGGTGGTTCCCGTTCTCGAGTTGCGCGAGGACGGTGTCCAGAGCTTTGTTAGCAGACGGGTTGTTGGCTATGCTGGTGATGAACGAGAGGATTGCTTTGGTTTATCGGAGGAAAAACGGGGAAGCAAGGGTTCCCATAGATGGCGCCATTGATCGTACCTGGATCAGACAGTATTTGGTGGCCAGCAACGTCTTGTGGACTTCAGCTCCGGTGACAGCTCCGGTGAGGTTGAAAGACGGCGGGGGGTGTACCTGCAAGGTACTCCGACGCTCAAGTAAGGCAAAGGTCAAGTAAAAGCAAGTACAAGGTTAGAGTGTAAAAGAGTGTGTAACCTGACCCTCTCAAGTGAGAGGGTATTTATAGAGAGCCCCCAACGCGGGGCCAACGGTTACTTGCATTGGGCTGGATTTCCAGGCCCAATCCAAGTAACTGCCAGGGCTTACGTGGCGTAGTGAAGACCAACACGTGGTCTTCGCCCTGGGGTAACCGCTCTTAGATCTCCGGAATTAGGGCAGACCGATTCCATCGGGAGTGGGCGGTTACATGAGAACGTGTCCTCGCGGGGAGGAGTCTTGCGTGTCGGGGAGAGACGTGTCCTTGCGGGGAGGACTCTTATGTGCAGAAGGAGATGTCTCCTCGCGGGAGGGAGCGCCTGAGTGTCGAGGAGGGGCGAGCTCGGAGAGGCTTAGCGCCTCTACCCGACGCTCTATGCCGCGTGTGCCCGAACACCGCCGAGGTGTGGCATGTGCCCGACACTGTTGAAGTGGGCCTGTGCTCGATGTTGGTTGTGATAAGAGGCCTTTGTTGGGCCACCCCAGGACGTGTGGGTTGGGCCTGCTCGATTGAGGAGCAGACCCCGACCCAGTCCAGAACAATGTCAAAGAAAATAGAAAGCATGCACCTTTGGAATGTTGTGGGCTCGTTACGTAATCCGGAAGGCATCCTTCTATAAGAAAAGATTTCAAATGGGCGTGTGAATGTGGTTTTCTCTTGGTCTGCGGGATCTACAACTATCCATCTAGAAAGCAATAATATGCTTGTCCAACCAGTCTTTCAAGCATTTCATCCATAAATGGAAATCGAAAATGATCATTATGTGTTGCTAAATTTAACCTGCAATAGTCAATAGACATTCTCCATATTGTAATAATAGTGTTGTAGTAATAAAATATCGAATCCACAGGGATTGTGTTCAAACAAGACAAACTTTGTGCAATATACAAGAAAATAATAAATAAGGGGGGGGGGGGGGGGTTCAGGCTAAAGAACGAAAAACAAAATAAAAGTTTTAAACAGAAATACTAAGACGGTCAAGTCGTGTATTGAATCCCCTTATTCTCTCTTGTTGATGTATAATGCCTTGTATGAATGATCTTATCCCTATAATCTCACGGCGAATTAACAAAACCGTTATAACTGATCCCTCACAAAATAACTCACTAATCACTACTCAGAGCTTCCTATTCCTAGTCCACCAGCGTAAGCAGGATTAAGCGATGTACAGAACATTAATTCCTTATGCCACAACTTGGGATCTTCTATCCCTATTCAACCAGCGTAAGTAGAACAATTGTCCTAGGTCCAACACATAGTCTAAGGGTCAGTAATCCCTATGTGTCCAATATCAGATTAACATAGTATCTTAAATAAAAAGCATTAAGAACGAGAAACTACTGAATAAAATTATAATTCAAAGGATTCATACAAAGTCAAATCAACATATAATCCAACAAGATTGAATATAGTTCATCATAACATAACCTAACCTAAAAGAGCTTAGCTACTCATGATTCAGAAAAGAATACCATAATTGATAGATGAAAATAACATATGAAATCCCTTGAAGTAATGGCCTCCAATGGCTTCAAATTCCATAAAAATCATCCTTGATGCTCTCAAAATCGTGCTTTTCTCTCCTATTTCCGTAACCCTTGTCAAAATGTTGAAACTCCCTTTAAAAAAGAGGTCAGAACGCGTCAGAAAAAACCCAAAAATGCCCATCGCGCGCATTATAGATCTATCGCACGTGCAATGTAACTCATACATCCCTATCGCGCACGCGATGATGCACGTGATTATTCTAGTAGCTGCACCAAAAAGCACCATTTTTCACCTGAATTTTCACTAGGTCCCATTCTTCCATACTTAGCTATTTCCTCTTGGGTCTTTCTTCTTCTTTTTGCCTCATCTTTCGCTTATTTTTCTCCGATTCTTCGCCTAATTACATGCAATGACGGACTATCATCACGGCTCAACAACCTTATGTAAGTAACTCGAGCTTTTACACATATTCAGTTCAACATTTTCAAACTAAGATTTTTATAGGTTTAGTTTGCAACCTTCAAATTTATTACACTATCACAAGAGTACTAATCTCTCGAGTAAATAAATTCACTACAACAGTAGAATACAATAACTCTCATATGAAGTTTTTCCCTCTCTCAGCATTAAGGCAACTTATAATGAATAAAACTTATCAAAGAAAGGGATTGAGTGAGATAAGAGAGAAGATTATTCAGAAAATTGGTGTGTTGATTAGTGACGAAAATACTCCTTTACATAGAAAATTTTGGTTAAAAAAAGCAACAATCTATGGGCATTGACATTTCCTAATCGATTAGAACACCAACTTAATCAATTAGGTTAACCCAGAAAAGGAAACTATGATCCGATATGTCACAATTAATTAATAAGGTTATCTAATTGATTAGGAGACATTACTCTTACTCTAATCGATTAGGAGACGTTACTCTTGTTCTAATCGATTGGATGAAAGACCTAATCAATTAGACAATTGAGTTTTGCTTTCCTAATTTATTAGAAAGATTCTTAATAGATTAAGTACTTGCCATGATTGGCTTTTAAGAAGTTTTAATAAAATGATGAAGAATTTAAAAATGTTTTAGTGCGGGTGTGCATCGTCTTAGTACTGCAAGAATTGCTTTTACTTCATTTACATTTAACTAATCAAAATACAAGATAAAATATTAACTGCTGAATCAGATGAGTTTTCACAACTTCACACCTTCAGTTCCTTCTTGATTTATTCTCCCTTATTCAGTTGTCATCATCAAAATATTTAAAAGATATTAACCTGCACATCACATAAAACCACAACTGCTTGACTAGGTATTTATAATCATGGACTCCCTTAGAGGGAGATCGGTACTCACGTCTATAAGCATTGTCACATGTGTCCCGTCTTTGACTCAACAATAGAAGCAAGTGAGGTGAGTCATTACTTGAATACAAAAGTGCGATCCACTTATCAGACTTGGTATGTTCTGGTTCTTGGCTTAAGAAATATTGTTAGTGTGCTCGGGACATATCTTGAACTCCATTCTACGAGGTGTGGCGTAATGGGAGATGAGGCAAGCTAATCCACATGATTTCCATATGATCTTGCCCTTTTTTATTTGGGTCATACTTTTATTGGTTATAAGTTAGAGAGTTAGTTGCCCTAGGGGTTTGACTCTTGTTGGACTTGATTTGTGACATGACGATTCACAGACACTTAAACATAAGACATGTAATAGCAAAATGATTAAACAAGAGCATTACGTTTCATGGTCCCTCAAGCATGAGGTTTGTAAAGACGAAATGATTAAGTAATGACATAATGATTCACAGTATCTCAAACACGAATCTAGACAAAGTGATTAAGCAAAGACATAACGATTCATAGTTTCTCAAACACGAAGCCAAAACACAAAATAATTAAACAAAACTTAAAAGTCTAAAATCCTTCTGGCATGAGACTTATAAGAGTAAAGTAATTAAAGAAGGACATAATGATACAAATTTATAATTTATTCTTTGATCTTTCATCAAGATTTAACATATCCATTTTGTAGAAAAAAATATATAGAATAACAATTTGAGTATTTGAATAAATTTGAGTGTAAGTGAATCTTTTTAGATTTTTCATGAAAAAATATCATTTTATATAAATTAATTTCAATAGAATAAAGAAGGAAAAATATGTAGCAATACATTAAAAATAGAATCTATATGTAATGAACCAAAAAACTAATTTCAATCTATATGCGAGATCTATATGTTGGATTCTTTCATTTTCAATCATTTTCTTACGTTCTCTGTTTTCACTAACAGCAAATTAACCAACTGACCTCGCAAATCCGATTGTACTCAAAAGTTTCGCGTCACTGTCTAATATCTTCACCATTCTATTCTTCAATGGGGTTTTAGAATTCCAATTGATGAAGATTTTGGTTTTGATTTTGTAACCCAAACCCAAATGGGTGTGGTGAAGTCGTGGTTGTTATCGATGAACCACACTCACCCTAACACCAAACACGTCTTCTGTTCGAGATCCATCCCTTGGTCCCTCATTTGCGGCTTCATGCTTTTCGGTTTGGGTTTAATTTCCCTTTTAACAGGTCACCTTGTTTCTCACGTTGAATGGTACTCTCAACGATTCGTTCACCGCTCTTTCTTTTCTTCATTGGTTAGTCTTCTTTTCCCTTTTATGCATTGCATCAGATAACTCTGTAGCACCGACACCTCTGAAGAATGTGTGTAGAGACTTGTTATTATGTTCAATTTATTTATTTTTGTAAATTATTATCAGGGTCGACGTGTCTGTGTCGTATTTAGTGTCTGTGTCCGTGTTTCGTGTTTCGATAGGATACTAAACATGTAGAGTAATTAACTGAAATATTGATGGATTAGTGAGTTAGTTACAACTCCTAGCTAGTGGCTAGAGTATATAGTTACTTAGTTAGGTAGTTAAATTATTCATAAGCTCTATATATAGCATGACGTGTTTTATCTTTTTCAAACAATATGATTCCTTATTAATTTTTACATCATGGATGTTTTTTTTAGGATGGAAATGATCATGCGCCAATTGATATTTGGGAATCGCAATATTCTAAATACTACTATGGATGCAAAGAAAGGGGACGCAATTTTTCGCGTAAGTTAATTAACTAACTAACTCCTTGTGTTTTGTTTTTACTAATGCTAACTAAAATTGGTACCATTGACCAGGGCCGTCTTAAGTTTTTAGAAGCAATTTATAGGTTAGTCATGATTCAGCCTAGACAAAACAACTAAGGGTCTATTTAGCCATGGTTTAATCGTGACAAACCTATTGTGAGACCATATTTAGACACAGTTTAACAGTGACAAATTTGAGGCTTTGTGCGAGCCCATGTTGCACACCCTCAAAGACGGCCCCACCATTGACATGTATGTGCTATGATGTTTCGTTAAGTACAATTATGTTGTCAATATTTCTCCACTGCTTTAGGTTAGATTACATAGGTAGATTAAATAGTGATCAGTGCAAATTCGCTGAGGTTTGTTAGCTTCAGAGACATTTTCTCCACCCTTCGCCTCCTCTTATTGGGATCTAGATGTGATCTTTTTAGTGATTTCCCCTTTGCATATGTTTTAGATAATGTCTCAATACTTTGGTGTTATGTTATGTGGTATTTAAAACTTACCTTGTGAGAGTTTTAGTGCGTGACATTTTTGTTTTTATAAGTAAAAACGAGAAATCAAAATAGAAATTGTTTTCCTCAACTAAATAAGCCCTTGATATGCTAATGCTGTCTACTGTAGAACCTCTATTTGAGCTCAGCTGCTCTCTTCTATTACCATATGGTGATAGGTTTTTTGGCTAGCAATAGATAGTTGTGAGTCTACATCGACAGTTTTAGAAAACCACTTTAGGCATGGTGTTTTGCATCCCTTGTATATGGTAGTATGGTACTGTTTGATGGAGATTAAACAGGTCCAAATGACTTGTAACATTGCTAGACTTTTTACAAAATTTTGATAATCCGTCCTCCCTTAAAACACAGTTGTAAGAGGCTTTAATCGTGGCCCCTTCCATTCGATGACTGAGAAAATTAAGTGTTCCATCTTATACTATGTTTTACCTCTAGATAATTCATTAATATCAGATTGAATGATTTAATTTTTCTACATGCCACTTTCTATCTCATTATGGTAATTGGATAATGCAGCTGCTATACATGAGCGCATGTCAAACGGCTACTTGCTTATTGCAGCAAGCGGAGGACTGAACCAACAAAGAACTGGGGTAAGTAGGATGGTAGTTTTATGCTATGCCATTGGTCCTGACTCTAGTGCAATTATCAATTACACATTTATGGATGGAAATGATTAATGTATCTGGTGGTCTTAGTTGGTTGCTCTGCTACTGATCAAAATCATGAAAAGGGCAGAAATAATTGTGTTAGCACATTTGTTCGTTTCCAGTTGTTTTTGAAGAATGCGAGGCTAGATTGATCAAGTTCTTTTCAAATTCATGACGATAATTGATAGAACTAGTCACATGTTTTAGTTCTTTCATTGCATGTTATCAATGATTAGGATTAGATTGAGAAATTTCATCAATTGTCATTTATTATAATCCTATTATAAACACAGCCTAGTGTGATTTAATTTAGACACGCAGAAATGTCAAACTCAACAAAAACAAATTATTGATTAAAAATAATATTATTTCTATGGAAATGACAATCATGTTTGTGCCTACAGATAACTGACGCTGTTGTCGTTGCACGAATTCTTAATGCTACGCTTGTTGTACCTGAATTAGATCACAATTCTTTTTGGAAAGATGACAGGTAATTTGCATATCATTTCGTAGTCTTTACTCATATTAGAATTACTTTGAATCTAGTTAACAATTGTTCATTTGATAAACAACACTTTTTTTAATACAGTGACTTCGCCAATATTTTCGATGTTAATTGGTTCATTACTTATCTTGCAAAAGATGTTACTATTGTTAAAAGAGTTCCTGATAAGATCATGCGATCAATGGAGAAACCCCCATATACGATGCGTGTCCCTAGAAAATCAGACCCTGAATATTATCTTGACCAAGCTTTGCCAATACTCTTGAGACGACGGGTAAGGCTGCATGTTATGATCTAATATTTGAAATTTTGTGATTATTTTCATTGGAAGATGTTTTGTTTCTTTAAATGACTGCCACGATGAAACGCCTAGTAGCTTGCTAATGTCAGTTTGGATAAGTCCTTTCTTAATTCAGCTGTGGTGGTAACAGATTTTTTGGGATATTTTGCAGGTTCTTCAATTGACAAAGTTTGACTATAGACTTGCCAATGACCTCGATGATGAGCTACAAAAACTTCGTTGCCGTGTTAATTATCATGCTTTGAGATTTACAAAACCTTTACGGAAACTTGGTCAAAAAATTGTAATGAGAATGCAAAAGATGGCAAACCGTTACATAGCAGTTCATTTGAGGTTTGTTCAATAAACCTGCAATATGAAATTTAAATTCTACTTCAATAAATGGCAAAGTGGTGTGAGCTGATCTCTACTCTTTCCCAATGACAGACATGCTATACATATATGTTCCTATCCTTTTATGTCTTTTGATTTGTCTTAATATGGTTGCTTTGTGTTCCCCTTTTCACATCTTCTTCATCATTGTCTGAAATTGATTACAATCATTTGAACAATTTGAAAATGTCAAACTTTTTACGCAACTTAATAATAGATGGAAGGTTTCAATTGTGGCCATTGTTTGGATTCTCATAATCCATAATGATTTATGGCACAGGTTTGAGCCAGATATGCTGGCATTTTCAGGTTGTTATTTTGGCGGGGGTGAAAAAGAAAAACAAGAGCTTGGTGAAATCAGAAAAAGATGGACAACACTGCCTGTAAGACTACATTCCTATGACATCTACTGACAAAACTATATCATTTCAACTGCCAAGACGACAATTTGTCCTTTTAGAGATGATTTTAGGTTTTAGAGATTTTATACATGCAGTTACTGTTTTAACTTTTGAAAGTTATAATTTCAGGGTTTTGCTTAGAAGCTATTCAAAAAGAAACTTTTCTCAAAATAACCAGGAATCTGACTTTTTTTTCCTGATTCTATATTTTTTTTCAAAATCTTAAATAAACTTCTAAATAAACTGAAACGAACAAGCTTCAAAACTAGTTGTTTCCATGTTGATATCAAGTGATTGAGTGGTTATCTCATGTGATAATACAGGATTTGAGCCCTGATGAAGAGCGAAAGCGTGGGAAATGTCCTCTTACTCCTCACGAAGTGGGTTTGATGCTGCGAGCACTTGGTTTTACAAATGACACATACTTATATGTTGCGTCTGGGGAAATATATGGTGGGGATGAAACCATGCAGCCTCTTAAAGAACTTTTCCCGAATATCTATACAAAGGAGATGCTCGTTGGGGAAGAGCTGAAACCTTTTCTTTCATTCTCTTCCCGCCTTGCTGCTATCGATTACATTGTTTGTGATGAAAGTAATGTATTTGTTGCTAACAACAATGGAAACATGGCCAAGATTCTTGCTGGTCAAAGGTAAATATACAAGTTTACTGTAATGTCGTGATTTTATTCTTCCTTGCTTAAAAAATTAATATGAAAATGTTCAATAAAGGAAAACTGATTTCCTCTTGTACGAAACAGGCGATACATGGGTCACAAAAGAACCATTAGACCAAATGCAAAGAAGCTTAGCGCGTTGCTCATGTCAAGGCATGAGATGAACTGGGATACATTTTCCGAAAAGGTGAAGGCATGTCAGAGAGGATTCATGGGAGAGCCAGATGAGATGAAACCTGGACGAGAGTTTCATGAATATCCAAGCGCTTGTGTCTGTGAGAAACCGTTTATAGATACACTGAATGAAGATGGAATTCACCCGCCTAAACTCGCGTTGAGAAATATGACAACGGGAACTGACTCTGAAATAAATAGTGGAAATGAAGAAAATTTTGAGCTACCTAAGCCAAGTGAGAGAATATGACATTATGATGATGATGAGAATTGAAAGAGCAACTTTGGTACCTTTAAAGTTGGTAGTAATATTAAGCTGTTACATGGCCATGATGAAAATCTTGTTCTTTCATGTTGTGATGGCTCGATATAGATCAATGTATAGGGAAAAAGTAAGTAGATGACATCAACGCCTTACAAATGTTAATAGATATATATGTTATTTTTTATATTATGAGCTCAGCTAACATGTTTTTTCGACAAAATTGTTGAGTTTTCTCTCAAGTTGTTTCCCATGTTATTACTTATAATTTAATATTTATTTTTAATATTCAATAAAATAAATATATATATTAATAATAATAATAATAAATTGTTTTTGCACCTCTTCAATCTAGATTTAAGGAAAAACCAAAAAAATGTATCATTCCCATATTCTCTCCTTGGTATCAACAACAATAAAAAAAACAAAAAACAAATGAACATGTAAAGAGCATAGCAAGAGATTCTTACACGATTTTTACACTGCGTGCACGAGGATATGGTTTATAGGATAATGTGAAGGGTAAATTCATCTTAGAATTTTTGTCATTTTTAAATCTTACTAGAGCTATTATTTGGTTTAGAGAAGACAATTTCTTAATGCACCACTCAAGTTTCTTAGGCACTACGTAAAATTATTTTTTTGCTCCTCTATTTCGGATGTGCACATCCGGACGCACCAAATTTTTAAAAATCGTAGAGATTTTTCGGATATACATATCCGGAAAGAATTCTGATGTGCACATCCGGAAGTATTTCTTATTAGTTCGCGCCAAACGTTCTTCCCCCCTCATTATTCACCTTTCCATTTCCAAAATCTCTCAAACTCTCAAACTCTCAAATTTTCAATCACCACAAATCTCGATTTTTTTCACTCGAGTTCGGCGCAGAGCAACTGCTACAACGATCAACACACTCCAAATCCTTCGTATCACATTTTAATCGGTAAGTTTTCAAATTTTAGAGTTTCGGAGTAATTTTCGAGTAATCGATTTAGAGTAGACATTTAGGTGTAGAAATTGTTAGGTTGTATGAATAACATAGGTTAGAGACAATGTAGGTTATTTTTACTGCTTCAAACGGACGATCAGGGCATAAAAATGCCCTTTTGGTTGTTACAGTGGCCATGACTGCCGTTTTAAACTTCAAAATACGTACCGGATGTACAGATCCGGAAATATTGAAACGTTTAGTGTTTCCGGATGTGCACATCCGGAAATACCCAACGTTTAAAATTCTGCGTCCTTCCGAATGTGCACTTCCAGGAATACCTAACGTTTAAAATTCTGAGTCCTTCCGGATGTGCACATCCGGAAGACTATTTTTTTTTCCTTTTTTAATTTTGCTTGTTTGTTTGTTTTTGTTTAATTATTTTTAAACAAAATTTAATTTATTTATTATGCTTTGCAGATTAGATGGCTGGCAGAGACGATCGTACCATACATGGACGGACATCTCAGCACGCATCTGTCCGACGTGAGCGGATGCAGTCTACAGCCGAGGCTTCCGACGCAGAGGGAGTTGGGGTAGCCCCTACAGCTGAGGGATATCCTACACCACATCCTACACCACAGCCATCCACACCACAGGTTCAGGTCACTCCCTCGTCAGCCGCCGATTCTACATCTCGGAGGCGTCGGGATTCTACTGCTAGTTCATCAGGGTCCCAGCCCGCACGCAGGCGTCGTCGGGAGACTACAGCTCCATCAGCTGCTCCTCCTCGTTCCCCTGTTGTTGTTCCTGTTCCAGAGGGTGATCACCCAACACATGAGGGTGTTGACGATGATGACGATTTCGATGAGCTGGGCGGTTACCCCGGGGGACCGTCTAATATGTCCCTACTCGCAGGGTACTCTGAGCATACTGTCAGATATGTCTGGCTAGGACAGGTAACCTTTCTCGGTTTATTTATAGAATTGTATTCGTTGAAAATATGTTCATTTGTAACATTGTTTTATTTGGAAATTTTCAGGATAAGGATTCACATAAGTTCTATAACCATGGGGGCAAGGTTATGGACACGATTGAGATGTTGCTAGAGGCTGAGTGGTTCACGTCTGCACTTGCGGAGTCTGGTCTTGGAGGCCTGTCTAGGATTGGGTATTCCCAGATCCAGTACGGTATCCTGATGGCATTTGTTGAGAGATGGCACCCTGAGACATCCTCATTCCATCTACCGTACGGCGAGATCACGATCACCCTAGACGACATCTCGTGCCTCTTACATCTACCGATCACGGGTACCCTTCTGAGTCACGGTAGGATGACGAAGGCGGACGAAATAGAGTTGTTGGTTACAGAGCTTGGGGCTAGCCCAGAGAAGGCACATGCGGAGGTGCACCAGTTGAGGGGCGCACACGTCCGGTTCTCATTTTTGATGGATAGATTTACTGAGGCGCTTGCAGAGGCAGGACGGGCAGATGGTGATCCAGCTGAGGTGGCGATCCACAGGACGCGTGCCCTAAGGTGCTACTACTTGTTTTTGCTAGGCACGCAGGTGTTTGTGGACACCAGCGCCTATTATGTTGATATCGTCTACCTCAGGTACCTTTCGGATCAGACAGAGATCCATGGGTACAACTGGGGGGCGGCTGCGCTGGCATTCACCTATTCCAGGCTCTCTGATGGTTACCGCTGGGCAGCCAAGACTGTGGCAGGCAGCTGTACGCTATACGTGGTAACAATCTAATATTCTAAGTGATTTTTTCATTTCTTTTCTTTCTGTATTCATTATAATGTTTGACACCCATGTTATGCTTTCCATTTCAGGCGTGGATTTTACAGCACTTTCCCTATATTACTGGTTGGGGGAGTGCCCAGGGGTACACTGAGGATATGCCACGTGCTGCTGCATTTGTCCTGCTCAGAGGGAACCAGGCGCCGGACCCCTTCAGAGTGTATCTAGATCGGATGGCTGCTGAGGACGTTTTGTATTACCCCTATGCCGCTCACCGTGTGACACGCCCGTTCGATGAGGTTTGTTTGTTCTCAGGATGGTTGGCATGCAGTTCGACCGTTACTGCCCGATACCTGCCAGAGCGCGTCTTGCGTCAGTTCGGTTACACGCAGACGATCCCCAGGATGCTTCATAAGTCTGCTCCTCTAGGCTTGACCCACAGGCAGATAGATGAGCTATATGCTGACTACCAGTCCCACTTGGTACCGGAGGAGGCTCGGGCGACCAGAGCGGAGACAGACTGGAGTGTTGCTGCCGGGTACATCGTGTGGTTCTACGCCGTCTCACACCCATGCATGGTGCCCACTGCTGAGGGATCGCCACCCAGACCTGCTCATCAGGAGATATTAGAGGAGCGGCAGTCTTAGCTGGACCACACTCAGGATGTCCTACCACGCTATCGTTAGATAGAACAGATATCGCAGCAGGCCATTGCGGACGGTCACCTCCCTGAGGGCTCTGGTGCCAGACTTGCCGTGGACAGGATTATTGCGATTGCTTAGGGGGCACTTCAGTACCGCAGACATCGATCCAGGATGGCGGGTAGGGGCAGAGGAGCAGGGGAGCCAGGAGAGATCCTTCGCCATACGCAGTAGTTTTTTGTTTGATGTATTATATTTATATTAGATGTATGCACTGTATTTTGACAGAGATTTATTATATATATATATATATATCATTTTATTTTATATATGGATGTTGTCAAATATATATTAAATTGCGACGATTTATTAACATATGCGACCAAGCAAAAAAACCGATTTTTAAAAAAAAAATAATGTTCTGCCTTTTTCCGGATCTGCAGATCAGGAATGTTTTCGGATGTGCACTTCCGGAAAGAATCAGCGTTTTTAAAAAAATTGGTGCGTCCGGATGTGCACATCCGGAATCAGGGGGCAAAACCGGAAATTCAGATGGTGCCTAAGAAACAAGGGTGGTGTGATAAGAAATTGCCTTAGAGAAAGAGATAAGCATTTTATCACATAAAAGTGGGGTGACATGTTCTCAAGTAGATTTCTTATTAAAAAGTGAGATAAGAATATTTATTTGGACTGTACAGTTATTTCAGAAGATAGTTTGACTACCCAATATAGAGTACTGATTATGGATGTAGAATCAAGTGGAAATCAAAGAGGAAAAGTTACATGGGAGCGCCGCAGATCAAGTGGTGACATTTGAAAGGTGAAAACGAGAAAGTTTCCAACATAAGATCTTAGAGGGAGGGTTTCGACAACCATAATAAAGTGCAAATGATATGCGAATTAAGATGGTCAAATAGATTAAAAAAATCATAATAAAGAGGTTTTAGGCCTAGGGGTAAAAAATTGTGGTGGTGGAATAGAAGTGTCCAGAGTATTAGAGTTTGGCCTAACACAACCTTACAAAACCGGTTGGTAAGGTGTGGGGTGCCACTCTATATAAACTATTTCATTGCTTTATCTCCAACCTATGTGGAACTTTAGGATCTTCCTAACACACCCCCTCACGCCCAACACTCTTTTTTTTGGGCTTGGTGCGTGGATTTAAATGGTGGGCTGCCCAAGGTCCGTTCGATAGGCTCTGATACCATATTAGAGGAGTTTTTACTAGGGAACATTGATACATATACATAGTGTAGGACTAGGCACCTTTGTGAGAGACACACCACTTGTCCACCTAAAACCTTAAGGTGATAGGTGAATGAGTTCTCCTACTTATAAATGCTCAAGTCACCACATTCCTATCCAATGTGGGAATATTTTCCCACTTACTCACACTTCCTTATATTATTCCAACACTCCCCCTCAAGTGTGAGTCCACAAAGTTCCCCCTTTTTTATATACTTGTACCGCCGTTGACACCTTTTTACAAGGCACCTCTTATTAGGTATTTCGAATACATCTCTTCCTTGGGCGTTTCGATTTCAACGGAACACCACTTCCTGGGCATTTCGATACAAGTAAGTCGGTCTCATTACGAACCAGGCTCTGGATACCATGTTAGAGGTGTTTAACACCAAGGAACATTGATACATAGTGTAAGACTAGGCACCTTTGTGAGAGACACACCACTTGTCCACCTAAAACCTTAAGGTGATAGGTGAGTGGGTTCTCCTACTTTTAAATGCTCAAGTCACCACATTCATATCCAATGTGAGACTATTTTCCCACTTACTCACACTTACTTATATTATTCCAACACAGAGTAATGTTAGAGTAAAAAGTGATTGCTTTAAAGAATGATATATGTGCAAATATGCCGAAACTTGAGAAAAGTAATAGAAAGCTAATAACGAGACCAACAAGGCGGTGAGTGAAGCAAAAACCCAAACTTTTGATGGATTATATCAATCTTTAGGAATCAAGGATGAAGAAAATCTATATATAGGCTTGCTAAAGGAAGATAAAGAAACACAAGAGATTTGGATCCAGTAAAGTGTGTTAAAGATGAAAAAGACAAAGTCTTGGTTCATAAAAGAGATATAAAGGATAAATAGAGAATGTGCTTTAATTTATTTAATGAATAGTATCATATCTCATCGGACTCTAGCAAGCTTGGCATTAGAGAAGAATATCAAAATTATAATTACTACCGTCAGATTCAAAATCAAGAGGTAAAAGAAACGTTGAAAAAGATAAATAACAGTAAGGTAGTTGGGCCATAAGACATACATATTGAAGTGTGAAAATTTTCGGAGATAGATGTATCGAGTAGCTCACCAAACACATTAATAAAATTATGACGTTAAAGCATATGTCAGATGAATTGAGACAATAATTCCAATCTATAAGAACAAAGTGGATCTATAAATTTGTGTAAATTATAAGGGGGGTTAAACTTATAAGTCATATCATGAAGTTATGAAAAAGAGTAATTGAATGAAGATTAAGAAAAGAGACTTTACTGAGAATCAATTTAGTTTTATGCATGAGAGGTCGACCATGGAAGCGATTTATCTACTACGATATGTGATGAAGCAGTATCGCATGGACTTACAAGACTTGTACTTAATTTTTATTAACTTGGATAAGGCATATGGTAGATTGTCTATAGAGATTTTGTGGAAAACCATAGAGAATATGTCGTCTATGATTGCATATATTCGAGCTATTCAAGATATGTATGAAGAAGTATCGACTATTGTGTGAACATAGAGTGGAGATATAGACATTTTCCTTATTATAATAGGTTTGAATCAAAGTTCAACAATATACCTTTACCTTTTTACTTTAATTTTAGATGTAATCACATAACACATCCAAGAGCTAGCACTAAGATGCAAATTTTTTGTAGATGGCATAATTCTATTTGGAGATATGAAGAAGGGCTTAAATGGGAGTTTGGAGGCTTGGAGACGACCTTTAGAAACATATGGGTTTTTCTTGAGCATAAGTAAAATTGTGTATACTAAATATACGTTCAACAAAAGGAGAAGTATTTATAACCAGAGGTAAAATTTGGAGATCATATCATCTCACAAGTAATGTAGTTAAATATCTCGGGTCTGTAATACAAAATGATGGAAATATATAAGAGATGTAATCTATCAAATTCAAGTTAGGTGGATGAAATGGATGAGGGCTTCTAGGGTTTTATGTTGCATAAAGTTATCGCTCAAGATGAAGGGAAAATTTTATCGGACTATGGTAAGACCTGCGATGTTGTACGAGACAAAATATTTGGCGGTTAATAATCAATATGAGAATAAAGTAAGTGTAACAGAGATGAGGATATTGCATTGTGTTCTGGACTAGGCAGGCGCTGTGCCCCCAGAAGGGCAAGGCCCAATCCAATCCAGCCATTGGCCAGGCCCAATAGCCAAGAACTAGCCGTTGGGCAGAAATTAGTCGTTGGGCGTGTCCTCCTCACTCACTTAATAGTTCACGCGACCAACTGTCTCCCCGGATCTCACGGAGACAGTTGGACCAGGTCAAAGGGCCACGCGCCTTACCCTCCACCTGGCAGTCTTTCATTGGTCGACCAGGTGCTTTGGCCACATGAGAGATCTTGGCCCCGCGCTGGGGGTTCTTCTATAAATACCCTCTCATTCGAGAGGGTCAGGTATTCAATATCGATTACTTCAAATCTTGCTTACATACTTGCTTTCTCTTTAGCCCAAACTTACTTTGGCATCGGAGTACCTTGTAGGTACACCCCCTCTTCTCCTACAAGCATCATCACTTGTCCTGCACGAAGGCCACGACGATCCAGTCTGATCACTTCCGATCAGTGGCGCCGCTTGTGGGAAACTAGCTTCCCCATCTTTTGATTCAAGATCCCTTTTTTTTCACCTCAAAGACCAAAGCCCTCCAAACTCCTTCCGATCATCATGGCCTCCACTAAGAATTATATTGTCTGCCAAGAAGCTACTGTCACTGTTATAGCTGATAACCCCGACCATATCCTCACCGGACCCGCTTTTCAAGAAACTGACCAACGAGACGGGAAGACTGCGTCCCCGACCCCCGATGAAACAAAACCTCGGGCACAAGCTGTCGACCGTGTTTTCAAGCCTGCTACGGTTCCGCAAAATGCTGACTCCAGCACGGCCGCTCTCATAGCCTCCCTCAACAAATCAAACCACTTGATCTTCCAGCAAGGTGAAAAGATCAACGCTCTCGAGCACGTCCTCCAGGAGCGCTTTTCCTCGGAGAAACCTCGCAGCCCTTCTCCATGTCCTCGGTCCCCCCCTTAGAAACGGAGGCGTGACAGGTCCAGAAGCCGCTCCCCGGCGAGAAGACGATCAAGATCAGAAGAGCCCGCATCCGACCTTGCAAGAAGGCGACTCCGGTCTCCTCAGTGGAAGTCAAGACGCTCCCCTGCGTCGAAGAAATCCAGGCCCTCAGGAAAGTACGAGCGTCACAAATCACGCAGGCATTCTACACGACGAAGCAGAAGTCGTGATCGTAGCTATTCTTTTTCCCATTCTCCGAGCACAAGCAGTGACGACGACATCCATGTCCCCCTCTCACAAGAGATCATGGGCACCAGAATTCCTCGCGGGTTAGAGAAGCCCCCTGCTCTGGCGACGTACGATGGAACCACCGACCCCAGCGAACACATAGAAAACATAGAAGCAATGCTCCACTACCACAACGTGAGTGGGGCCATAAAATGCAGATTATTCCCAATCACCCTCAGGAAAGGGGATATAGCTTGGTACAAGCGCCTTCCCTGGGGGTCGGTCACATCGTGGAGAGATTTGAAGAGTCGGGTTGCCCGGTATTTTACGGCTTCCCGACGACATCCCAAGTCGGAGGTCACCTTGGAAGCTATCATATAGGGCAGGGGCGAGTCCCTGCGGGCATATATTGAACGGTTCAACAAAGAAGTCGTGGAGGTCCGTACTACGGACCATATGAAGAAGTATCTACTCGAGAAAGGTTTGAGACCGAAAAGCGAGTTTCAAAAAGAGGTCGGAATCGAGACTCCTCACACATTAACGGAACTTCTCCGAAAAGATGAAGCGTACATACAGTACAAAGAGAAGGAGGCCGCATACCATGCCCGAGACACCAGAAATCGAGAAAGTACCCGGGAACCAAAAAAAGATGAGCCAGAGACATCCCGACAGGGAAAAGAGAGGCGACGAGACGATCGCCCCCGAGAAGGTAAAGGGTCTGCTGGAAGATTCACGGAGTATACCCTGCTCACCGCTCCTCGCGAGCGCGTTCTTTCTGAATGCATCAATACGGAGTTCAAGCAGGGAGGCGTCAGGTTCCCCAAACCGACGACGTCCAAAAGCAACGTGGATATAGTAAATATTGTCGTTTCCACCGCAGCCATGGCCACACGACCGAGGTCTGCGTGCACCTTAAAGATGCTATTGAGATCCTCATCAAGGAGGGTCATTTGAAGCAGTACATCAAGAAAGGTGAATCTTCACGACGAGAGGCTTCTGACCCGAAGAAGGAAGCAGAATCATCCTCATCCAGTCCTCCCCCATAGGTCGCTATGTCCATCACGCGACCAGAGGACTTTGCCATTCCAGATTATTTCGAGGAGCCATCCCAGATGTTCGCGCTTAGCACTTGGGAGGCATTCCCTGCAGCCATGGTTATCTCATGCGGGGGGTACAATGAGCTGACAGTGGGATCTTTTAAGCGAAAGTTCGAGCAGCTTATTGATTGCAGCTCTGACCGGCTATCCACGCTTGAGAAGATCAAGGGGCATTCCCAGCCAATCACCTTTTACCGCGAAGAGCTACCCAGAGGCTCTCCCAACTCACACATACCCTTGCTCGTCAGGGCCAGACTGGCAAGCAACGACGTTAGGAAAATCCTGGTCGACCAGGGTAGTTCGGTGGATATAATGTACTCCGGCCTGTTTCGGGCTCTCAAGCTGGACCAGAAGAACCTCTCACCATACGTGGGATCCGATTTACAGGGGTTCAACGGAGCCACGACCAGACCCTGGGGGTACGTGGAACTCCAAGTCACATTCGGGGAAGAAGAGGCATCCAGGTCAATCAAGACCCAATTCCTGGTAATCGATTGCCCGTCACTGTATTAGTGCATCTTGGGGAGACCGACCCTCGCAGAGTTAGTTGATGTCCCTTCAACTGTCCACCTCAAGCTGAAGTATTACACAGAGAAGGGTCACATTGCAACATTGCACGGGGACATAGAGGCTTCCCGCATATGTTTCGAAGCAGCAACCCGGGGATAAAACCAGATCGGTGCAGCACCCAAAGCAGCTAAGCAGACACGGGAGGAAGATTATCCATCTGGAGACAGCCAACCGAACAAGAAACCTGTACTCCCTGTACACACTATCGACCTTGACAGCCGAATTTCAAGAAAAGGCAAGGAAGATAGCAGTGAAGGTACGTCAACAGGGACGACCAGCTCCTCCACATCAGACCTCGTGCGACCAGTTCCTGACGGGGAGTTCGAAGTCATCGCCTTCAGTAATAACCCCAACAGAGGGGTGAAGATTGGTGCAGGACTGCCCGACAAGGTCAAGCAACAGCTGAAGAAGTACCTGGACGACAACGCTGACCTGTTTGATTGGAGTGCCGCAGACATGCCCGGCTGCCCGGGCCGTCGCGCAGTGCAGGCGAAAGCAATCCGACGAAAAGGCACAGGCTGCCGAAAAACTTGTACAAGACCTCTTAGAGGCGAAATTCATTTCGGAGGCCAGGTATACAACCTGGCTGTCCAATATTGTACTTGTTAAAAAACATAGTGGAAAATGGCGCATGTGCATTGAATATATTGATTTTAACCGGACCTGCCCGAAAGATGCTTATCCTTTACCGAGCATTGACAAGCTTGTAGATAATTCTGCAGGTTTCAAACTCTTGTCCTTCATGGACGCCTACTCAGGGTACAATCAAATCCCTATGGCCAAAAAGAACAAGAGGTACACCGCATTCATGACCTCCTCGGGGAACTATAACTACAATGTAATGCCCTTCGGCCTGAAAAATGTTGGGGCCACATACCAGCGCATGATGAACAAGGTCTTCCGAGCAGAAATCGGAGACATGCTCGAAGTCTACATGGACGATATGATCATACAATCCCAAGAGGAATCCAACCATACGGCCCACTTGCAAAAGGTCTTCGACCAGGCCAAAAAGTTTAAAATGCGCTTTAATCCAGAAAAATGCACCTTCGGCGTACGGGCAGGGAAGTTCCTCGGATTCTACCTCATCGAGAGGGGAATAGAGGCGAACCCAGACCAGTGTCGGGCATTCGCGGAATTCCCTACGCCCAGGTCAAAAAACTCTATACAATCCCTCAACGGGATGCTTGCTTCACTTTCTTGTTTCGTGGCCAAATCCGCTCAACACGCCCCGCCCTTCTTTAAACTCCTCAGAAAGGAGGTCGCGTTTGAATGAACAGACGAGTGCGAGCAGGCCCTGGCCCATCTCAATCAAGCCCTATCCGAGCCTCCCGTACTATCCCAACCAGAGTATGGGGAAACCTTGTATCTATATCTCTCTGTTACTTACGAAGCCATCAGCGCCGCACTTATTCGCGAAACAACGGATGGGCAGAAGCCCATCTATTTCACCAGCAAGTCGCCCTCGCCCTCGTTATCATCGCGAGAAAACTCAAACACTACTTCCTGGCCCACATCATAGTAGTACGCACAAACCAACCCATCAGGCAGTTGCTTTGCCGACCAGGTATGGCCGGCAGAATGCTCAAATAGTCATTGAAGTTGTCGGAATTCGATATTCATTACGAGGTCAGGAAGTCCCTTAAAGCACAAGTCCTGGCCGACTTCGCGGCGGAGATGACGCCTCCAATGTCCCCACCAAGCAGAACGCAGAGATAGATCATCTACGTTGACGGGGCATCCATCCCCTCGGGTAGCGGCGCAGGTATCATCCTTGAAAATGAGGAAGAAATACTAATTGAGGTATCTCTAGTCCTGTCCTTCCCTACGTCTAACAACCAGGCCGAATACGAGGCCTTCCTCACAGGACCATGATTGGCAAAGGACGTGGGCGCCAAGGAGGTAAAGATTTACACTGATTCCCAGCTCGTAGCGTCCCAGGTACGGGGAGATTTCCAAGCAAAGAACGACCAGCTAGTCGAATATCTAACGCTGGTAATGGATGACCCCTGTATACAACTACCTCACCAAAGGGGAGCTGCCCGAGGACAACAAGGAGGCCAACGTGACTAAACGACGGGCTTGTTCATATGTGCTGATTGAGGACAAACTTTATCGACGAGGATTCTCCATCCCCCTTCTGAAATGTGTCTAGGAGAGCAAAGTCCCCGAAATCCTCCAAGAGATCCACGAGGGCATCGACGCACAACACTTGGGAGGGAGATCACTGGTACAAAAAGCCCTGCGAGCAGGATATTACTGGCCGACCATGCAACACGATGCCAAGGAGCATGCCCAAAAATGTGACCGGCCCCTTCGCCTGGTGGGGGATGGACATACTCGGCCCCTTCACAATGGGGTCTTATCAAAACAAATTTCTGATTGTGGTCGTCGACTACTTCACTAAGTGGATTGAAGCCGAAGCCCTCGCCAAGATCACAACCTTCAATATACCCCACTTCTACAAAAGGAATGTCCTCGCACGATTCGGAGTACCCCAAGCCCTCGTGACCGACAATGAAAAATAATTCATGGACAGGAAGTTCCGGGACTTCGTTGTCGGGTTAGGCACAAAGCAACACTTCACTTTGGTTGAGCATCCCCAGACCAATGGGCAAGCAGAGGTCGCTAACAGGGTAATCCTTCACGGTCTAAAATGAAGGTTGGGCGACGCCAAGAAGAGATGGGTCGAAGAGCTACGTAGCATGCTCTGGGCCTACAGAACCACACCACACTCCACCACCGGGGAAACCCCTTTCTGACTAGCTTATGGAACGAGGCAGTGATACCGGTGGAGATCAGGGAACCTTCCAGACGAACAGAAGCTCCCCTCGACGAGGAGATGAATGATGAAGCCTTAAGAGAAGAGCTCGATCTGGTCGAAGAAATACGGTCAGGAGCAGCTCTCCGCTAAGCTTCGTTAAAACAACAAATAACCTTGTGCCACGACGCCAGGGTAATAAAGCGCGACTTCCCCGTTGGAAGCTTAGTCCTGTGCAGAAACCAGAAAGATTCGCACGAAGGAAAGTTGGCTGTGAACTGGGAAGGACCCTACAGGGTCAAGTCCAAAACGGGCACGGGAGCCTACTATTTAGAAACTCTGGACGGAGAACCATTTGCTCGACCATGGAACGCTGAAAAGCTCAAACAATACTACAGTTAGAACCAACTACGAGGCCGGACTAACTACCGACGAGATCCTCCCTAAACAGGGAGACGGCTCGGCCACGGGATCGTGCCCCAGTGTAAGCACGATCCATTTTACAGCACCGGCTAGTTTCTGCTTATGGGACGAGCAGATTCTGCGCACAACGGGGATACCTCAATCGAGCTCCGCCGTTGCCACACCAATTAGGCAGGACACTAAGCTCGCGATGGGAACAGTCCAAGCCTATAGAATTAGTACCTCAACCGAGATCCTAGTCCCATCACCGGCGAAACCACTCCGCCCTCCTCGACAGGTTTCCTAGAATATCGGGCACACCAAAAGCAAGTCGAGCAAACATCCATTCAAACAGGCATACATAAATAAATGCGATAGTAAAATCCCAAAAGAATAATGTTAATAACACCGGCTACAAGACCGAAATAAGTCAGGTGTACATTAGAAGGGCGATGCCGGACAAACATTACATCAAAAAGGCACGCATGCCCACAAAATACACGTACATTAAAAAAGACAAACTAAACGACCTCACTAACACCATCCGGGGGGACCACCTCGCCATTGACAACCACATAGAGTAGACCCATTCCCTCGGTTTGCAGTTGGACGTCAGAGTTGAGGGTATTCAGCTGCTCCAAAGCAGCATTAAAGCCAAACCCAGCTGCCCCCAGGTTGTCCTCCCCGAGGATACGGATCCTCTCGATCAGGTCCCTCCTCATCTTCAAGGACATCTCGTCGTCGGTCTCGTCCTCACCCACTGCCGACGACCCCTCTAGCTCAGCTATCCTTGCCTTTAAGCGGGCATTTTCATCATTGACTCTCGTCACCTCCTCCTTCATTTGGGTCACTTCCTTTTGGAGCAGTATTTTGGCCTCCTGGTGACCTTGCAGCTTCTTCAGTATTTTGGGGCAGTATTTTGGCCTCCTGGTCATTGATCCTAGTCTTGGCCTCTTTGAGGTCCAAGTGATGAGCTACCTCTGCATCTCCAAGGGCCAGCGCTGCTTCCAATACCCTGATCATGCCGGCCGCATCCTGGCAAAGAAGCTTCCTCCGCGCCCAAGGATCTGCAGACAAAATTGCGGAGACATTAAGTTCTGGGAGGACGACGGAGGTCCCTTCATCAAACATTGTCCCCTGGAGGTAGCATGAGGGCAACACAAACTTCCCTCCAGAGAGACCACCCGAGCAGCCCGCCGGAGAGGCTCCGATATCATCACGCTTCCTCTTATGAGATGTGTCCGGAGTTGGTGGTGTGGAAGTCATCCCCAGAGCAGGACCAGCGCCGGACACAAACTTCTCCAGCTTCGCCTGCTGCTTGGTCGCCCCGACTTTGGGCACTGAGGTCACCTTCTTTTGGACTTTGGCAGCCTGAGACCTCATTAAGTGTTCGCTCATGTTGGCCATTTTCTCTAGGAACACAAAAAGACAAGTCAGTAATTATAAGAAACTTAACAAAAACATGCACAAAAGCAGGTGGTACCGAGGAGCTGAAACGCCACGTTGCCATTTTCACACTCAAGGAGAGCCTTAGTGTTGATATAGCGGCCGGCTCGTACAGGCTCCCCTTTGTCCCCGAGCAGCTCTTTACCATCTCTGTCCACCACAAAGGCCAGACTAAAGCTCTCCACATAGGCGTGGAGCACACGGTATGACTCCTTGTCCCCCTCACTGAGTTGCTCGTGCTTTACCAAGAACTGGTCGGTCCTATATCTGAAGTGGGCGTACACCAACTCCAAAGGGAACTTGGATACGGGTTTCTCAACTTGTCGACCATCGATGATCACAGTCTCGAGCGTAGAAATAGACCTTTTGGCCGCTTCGGAGACCGGCTTCACGACCAGGAACCTATCCTTGAAGTGCCGAACAGACTCTGAGTACGACCAGAAGAGCCTGCTCTACTGTTTAAAGGACACCCAGCTTTGCTTCAAGCCGGTAGTGCTTCGCTAGAGTTGGAAGATGCAGAAGAAAATATCTACGGTCTCCCCGACATGTAAGAAGCGACACACTAGCTCGAAAACGCGTATGAACGCCAGTGCATTTGGATGGAGCTAAGCAGGGCACAACTCTAAGTGACGGAAGAGGGCCTCTTGGAAGTCGGTGAAAGGCAGCCGAAACTTAGCCTCCACAAAGGCAAATTCATACATGGGGAACCGCATCCCCGGGTAGATCGAGCAGATCCTGTCATTTTCGGCCGGACATATGGCCCTCTGTTGCACTGGCGCATCCTCGGTCCGATCTTCTAGGTAGGGGAACTCCCGAACCTCCTATTCAGTAAACGTCGACTTCGTCGATAGTGGTTCATGGGCAATCCATTTAAGGTCCCCTCTCGCGACCTGGACGTTAGCATATTCGACGGCCTGCTCCGCCTCCTCTTGCGTGGTCTGGGCGTCGGGCACGACTTCTTCACGAGGATCAGCCATTTTCACCTGAAAAGCAGAGGAAGAATAAGTTAATTCGACGACTAAGTTTAAATCCACCCTTCCACCACTAGTCAAGTGAAAGGGCGAGGAAGAAGTCGAGGACAACCTCGAGCCCACCTTGACCGCGACTTAACACGATGACGACATTGTCCCCCTACGACAGAGACGAGCCTCCGCGACTTAACGAAAGGACTTTAGCTCTCAACAAAGCGAGCTCGCCGCGTAAAGCTAGAGCTTCGCGTCGAACAGGCCTAGTGCTCAACTACAAACCTAAAACTAATCCTAACCAGAATCTAGGAGAATCTACACCAAATAAATCCAACGTTCATTTTATGTTCTTCATTTTCTTCATGTTCTTCATAAATTTCTAGAAATTCATATGTTCATCGAAGAACACATGAATCTTCGACCGGAAAACTCATGAGTCGCCGGAGAATTCATGAGGAACACCCAGAAAATGAAGAACACCATTAGAAATGCAGAAAAGATGAACAACTTACTTGGGAATGAAGGATTGGAGATGAAGGTATGGACGAAGACGATGAAGATCGACGGCGGCGAAGAGGAACTCCGGCGAGAGGAGGAATTGCAGAGCAAAAGAGGTGAGAGAAGAAATTTGTGTGAAGTGTATAAATGAACTCCTTCTCCTTCCTTTTATAAGCATTTTCTCGTTGGGAAGCACAAAGGCCATCACAGCCTAGGCAGCTCTAGGTCTGACAGGGGCTGCATGACCACCACGTCAAAAAGAATTGTCGTTTGGCATTCCCAAGAGTAAACGTTACATGCTCCAAGTCTATTGCTATCCCGCGGGCACATCTCCTCGCCGACACACGCACCTCACGTCTTCGTCCCAGTTCCCCGACATAAAAAACGACCTTTTCACAAATATGCCCCCCGAGCATCAACGACTGGTCGGAAAGATCAAAGCATCAGCGCCGACCTCCCCTATATTGGCGAAGGAGAAGGGCTTGTCCCTGAACGCTATCCAAAGATAACTATTCACATGGCTACCTTAAGTCCTCACTCTTCACCAGAGCAAGGACTTGGGGGCTTCTGTTCTGGACTGGTGTAATGCCCTGTATAATATATACCTAGAATAATACAATACAAGCATTTTATTTGGTACGACACCATCATAATTGCCTAATGGCGTAATTCACATACTTGACCATTTCAAAAAACATAACATAATATATGGTACAAGATACGGAAACTAGCCAAAAAAAAATCTAAGAATAATATACAATATCCTCAATTGTATACAATAAATACACAGCGGAATAAGCTCAACTAATCTTTTCTTGAAACATCCAAGCATAGCTCCACTTGTAAATCAAACCTGTAATCAATACCTGAAAAGTAGCAACAATAATGGGGTGAGATATTAAATCTCAGTGAGTTCCTTATCTTATGGATTCTCTCGGCTTTACAGGGTTTTATCAATCCTAACTCAAGTCAAGGGGAAGGGAAATGACCTTAAGTTCACAATCTCACACTACATGGAAACATGTTCATGAGTTCACCAACTCAAAATATCACTAATCGATAACCTGTACCAAGGCATCCCCTTTTCCAGTCCTCTTCTACGTCTAGAAGTCAACCCGAGTCATGGATCCTTGTAATTTACTTTGGCATACGAAATGGATTCGGGAACATCGGCCTGTTAACCGTGAACCGTCACTTCTCATGGCCTGTTAACCATCACAAGTCTCTACCTATAAGTACCATGCATACGTTTCAGAGGAGCTCGAGACTCATGAAACTGCAACCCAAATGAAACGGTTACGATTACGTGATCATATACACAATGTGGTTGTATTCGACGATCACATGGCCACATTCGCCTTAAGGCCACATTCGCTTTTTTTCATAATCACAATGGTTCACACATGTTCCATACTAGCGTTTCACTCTTTCCTAGACCAATACTCGTCACGGATGCACCTTTCTACATCAAGTGCCCGAGCATCGCCATCTAGGTTTTCTATCACAATTCTATTCACAACCTAGAATTATAACAATCTTAACTATGCCATTTGTTTTGGGGTAAAGTTTCCTCACTCTTCCTAATTCATTTTAAGCATGCATATTCTCTCGATCATGTTTAACAACAATTAATTACTCATAGCATAACACAATTTGCATAATAGAAACACATAATAATTCAATCATAAGTCACATAACTCTTAGTTTCCCTCTGATCATTTAATCGGGTATCGAATCAATATTTCTCACTCTTATCCCATAGGATATTTTCACAGCTTTGCATTGGCTATAACCATGCCTCGATCGGATTTACGATCCAAAAGATATGGATTTCAACATATCCCATAACCATTATTTCATTCATTTTCCAATGATACCAAGAACGCTTCAATCCGAGTTACGGATCAAAAGTTATGAATTTTTAAAGAAAAGAATTATTTGAAAAACTGCCAGGAGCGCCCGACGGTCAAGACTTCGCCCGACGGAGCCCTCTGCGCCTGCTACTTCGCCCGGCGAAGCAGGGGCGTAAGTCCTATGCCAAAAACCCAGAAGTTCCAGAAGCAAAACATGTTGCGCCTCTTCACTTCCGCCAGGCGGAGCGGCGGCGCAAGCCTGCTTCTCCCGGCGCTCAAAACGCCGCCCGACGGTGCGTATCAAAAGCAGAATTTTCTGTTGTGCTATTGGGGTTCCATGGGTTTCAAAACCCACCCTTTCCACACTAGATCGTTTACCAACATCAAACAAGTATCATCAATTGATCACATGCATATTACGACTACACTACGTAATTTATATCGAATTTCATCCGTTAGATTTCATTGATTTATCTGTTTAATCATTTTCTCTCAAATCTAACCTACGTTCTAAACTTATATTTCTAGAACTTAGAGTGTCTAACTAGAACCCACTTGATAATCTAAGAGGAGGTTGAAGAAGATGATGAACAATAATCCAATAGAGTAAAATATCTCCAATTGATATTTTGTCATCTCAACCCAATTGATCAATTATTAGAGTTACCTTAAAATCCTTTCTCGAGTTAAAATAATTGATCTGTCTCTTTCATCAATAATTGATCTCTTCAGAGTTCACCAGTTGCTCTATTGATCCCAAATGTCAATACTTAAAGTACTTAGAGGATTCCATTTATCCAATTTACCAAAGATAGAGCACATAGATACTCATCTAATCTCATCTGATATCCAATTGAGCATTTAGATAATATGGGGTATTACAACTGGGCAGGCGTTGTGCCCCTAGAAGGGCAAGACCCAATCCAATCCATCCATTGGCCAGGACCAATACCCAAGAACTAGCCGTTGGGAAGAAACTAGTCGTTGGGCAGAAATTAGCCGTTTGGCGTGTCCCCCTCACTCGCTTAACAGTTCACACGACCAACTGTCTCCCCCGGATCTCACGGAGATAGTTGAACCAGGTCAAAGGGCCACGCGCCTTGCCCTCCACCTGGCAGTCTTTCATTGGTCAACCAGGTGCTTTGGCCACATGAGAGAACTTGGCCCCGCGCTGGGGGTTCTTCTATGAATACCCTCTCATTCGAGAGGGTCAGGTATTCAATATCGATTACTTGAAATCTTGCTTGCATACTTGCTTTCTCTTTAGCCCAAACTTACTTTGGCATCGGAGTACCTTGCAGGTACACCCCCTCTTCTCCTACAAGCATTGTAATACCCCGTATTAATTAAGTGCTCAATTGGACATTAGAAGAGATCAATTATTAAAAGGCAAAGTGGTATTTATTAGTTAAGGGAGTATGTTAAGTTAACTCTAATAATTGATCAATTGGGTTGGAATGATAAAATATCAATTGGAGATATTTTTACTCTATTGACTTTATATTATATAATATTGGGTTATATGAATATATATATATATATTTGGAAAGAGAAAGAGAAAGAGAAAGAAGATAGTAAGAAGAAGAAGAGAAGAAGGGAAGAAAAGAGAGAAAGTGGAAGAAGGAGAGCTTGGATCTTCATCATCTCTTCATCGATTCATCATCTTCTTCAAACTCCTCTCCAATTATCAGGTGGGTTCTAGATAGAAGCATTAGTGTAGAATTTCTTGAGGTTTTGGGGTTGTGTTAGGTTTGGGAGAAAATGGGTTTTATGCAAAAAATAGAGGAATCAAACGGTTGAAATGAGTTATAAATTTCGTAGTATAATCTATACTGGTGTGGAATCAATTACCGATAATCGTTATGAATGTTTGGATTGGTTTATGTTATTTGAAATGTTAGGGTTTTAGGGGAAATTATGTGATAAATGTTGGAAATCATATTGTATGAAGTGTATCGGTTAAACCGTAATAGAACCGTGATATTATACCTCGATAGGTTGTTGGATATGTTGTTGGGATGTTGTTGCAAGTTAGGGAAAACTCTGGTAAGAGATTATTTTTCTGGAAATCGCAGAGCGCGCTCAGCGCGCAGGTGCCCGCTCAGTGCGGTGTTGAATTCCTGCAACCCCTCCAGGCAGTAGCTTGCGCGCTCAGCGGGTAAGGGAGGTGCGCTCAGCGCGCAGGTCTGGGAGTTGAAATTCTTCCTTTAGCGAGAAATTCATAACTTTCGACTCGTTTATCGGTTTCGATCATTCTTTATATCGATGCAAAGCCGAGGAAATATTCTACGTAATGGAAGTGAAACATGTTGATTTTACCGACCGATTAAATAATCGGGAAAGTTCAAAAGTGATATATTTATGTTTAATTGTTGTATATTGTTCTATTATGAAATCATGATATGTCTATCTAATTGTGAATTGTGAATGAAAGAATATGCATGTTAAAATGAATAAGGAAGAGTGAGGAAACTTTACCCCAAAACAAAATGGTTTAATTCTAGATGGTGAATAGAATTGTGATAGATAACTCTAGATGGCAAGGTTCGGGCACCTGATGTAGGAAGCTGCATCTGTGACGAGATTGGCCTAGAGGAGCGAAAGACCCTAGTATGGAACATGAGGGATTGCAATGAGTAATCGTCACCTAAGTAACTGTGACCCGCGTTTCGATCCTCTTTGGGGATGACCGGGTAGGTTGCTTAGAAGATGGTATTAGTGACCCGTGTTGAAGGGCCCCTGGTGTGGGCTGGCCGGGGAAAGTACTATGTGTAGATAACCGTGACCCGTGTTGAAGAGCCCTTTGTGGATGGCCGGGGAAAGTTATTTGCCTTAGCATCCAAGACTCGTGTCGATAACTCTTTGGAAGGGTTGGCCGAGAATGGTTGGCTACGAATTTAAGGATCCGTGACCCGTGTTGAATCCTCTTGTAGGGTTGGCCGGGGAAAGATGCCTTCGTGAGAGATATCATTTGATGATACTAGAGTTAGAGAACTCGTGAGCATGTTTCCATATAGGGCAAGAATGAATATGTGAACTCAAGGTCCTTTTCCCTTTTTACCGTGGACTTGAGTTATGATTGATAGAACCTTGTAAAGCCGAGAGGACTTTAAGATAGGGAACTCACTGAGATTTTATGTATCTCACCCCACTATAGTTGCTATATTTCAGGTTCGGATTGCATGTTGATTTACACGTGGAGCTATGATTGGATGTTTCAAGAGAAGCTTAGTTAAGCTTATTCCGCTGTGTATTTTATTGTTCTTGTACAATGAGGAATATTGTATATTGATCTTAGTTTTATTTTATTTTTGGCTAATTTCCATAGCTTGTGCCATAGTTGTATTATGTTTTAGAAATGGACAAGTATGTGAATTATGTCATTAGGCCCTTTTGATGTGTCAGTACCAAATAAAAACACTTGTATGGTATTATTCTAGATGAATATTATACAGGGCGTTACAAGCATCATCACTTGTCTTGCACGAAGGCCACGACGATCCAGTTTGATCACTTCCGATCACGTTGCATGGACGATTTTAAGGCCTGCTGAGGCTGGGCATGTGCCTAGGCTCTGACCCAAAATTTTGCCTTCTTTTACAAAAAAAATGATAAAAATTGGTGCGGTTAAAGAGTGTTGTTATGGCGGTTTAAGTCGCCACAATTAACGAAAAATACAGAAAAACATGGCAGTTTTGGATAAAATTGACCGCCACACAAAATGCCATTATATATATATCGAATAAAATTGTGTTTTTTTTGTCGTTGATAATGGCAGTTTTGACCGCCATAAATTAAACATTTTTCACAAATAAAAACATGATTTTTTTTTATCTTTTTTATGCAATTAAGCATACATTACATCAATTTTTTTAATATTATAGTATTTAGATTCAACTACATTACAGAAAGTGCAAGAATTGAAATAAAGAATAAAGTTGCAGTTTAGGACCGAATTAATCAAAAACAAAAAAATGAATAATTAGGAGAAATAAAAATTAACATAAAAGTAGCGGCTACTAAAATTTAAAAAAAACATGTACAGTGTTGTAAAAAAGAAGAAAAGAATTAATTTTATCCTCAAATAATATAAAAAATATATTAGGTGTTCGATAGAATGCTTTAACCAATTTCTCGCATATTTTCGCTTCAATTCATTTACTTTATGACGTTGAATTATTGTTGATGATTGTTGTTGTTGCAGGTTGTGGTTTATGAATTATGGTGTTGAATTGTTGTTATTGATTGCTTCACTTTATGTTACATGAGGTCCAATACTTCAATTTATGTTCACTTTATATAAATTATATGGTTCAATTTATGGTAACTAAGAATTTGTTTTTTAAATTTAGTTTGTAGTTATAGTAGTTAGCAAAAAAAAAATTTGTTGTTAACTTGCTGCTAATTTCATGAATCATTATGAATCACATGAAATGATGTTCCATGTTAGAATCAACCTCAAGTTGGATATGACTATTTTAGTTTTAAAATTCTTCCAAGACCAATTAAATTAAAGATCTTTTATTTTGATGGATAACTATTTATATATTTTATACAATGTGAATTTGCGGTCTTTAAATTTTTGCCCAGGCTTCAAAAAATTTCTGGCTTCGCCATTGTTGTATTGGATGTGTGATAATATTAGAGACATGATTAGATTAGAAATGAGAATATTAGATAGTGTTAGGGTAGCACCTACAGTAGACAGCATGGTGGAAAATAGACTGAGGTGGTTTGAACATGTTGAGAGAAGACATATAGATTGTGTGGTAAGGAGGGTAGATCAGACGAAGAGAAATCAAACAATTAGAGGTAGAGGAAGACCTAGAAAAAATATAAGAAAAATTATTAAAAGAGAACTTGAGGTTAATGACTTGAATAGAAACATGATCGTGGATAGAACATAATAGCAAAAGTTGATCTATATAGTCGATCTCACTTAGTTGGATAAGACTTTCTTGTTGTTGTATAAAATACATAATAAAAAAGTTGAGTCTAAGTTTATAAAAACACTAGTTATAATATGTAAACAGATATGGGCTTATCAACATCAGAAAAAGAAGAAGAGTGTGAATCAAGGTTGTTAAAATCGCGATTTAAAACATAAATTCTATATATTTCACATTTTAGGTCAACATTTCATGTTAAATCGTAGATAAAAACATTTTTATGTAAAATCGTATTCTAAAATTATTTTAAATGTTTTAAATTGCTCTAAAATTGATGAAATCATATCAAATCATTAAGTTTTACTCTTTGACCTGATTTTACCCTTTTTTGGTCAAACTTTATCAACTTGAAGATGAAGAGAGACACAGATGGAGATGATGTTGTAAAAGGATTGAATTTTCTATTGAATTGAAGATGAAAACACTTTTTTTTTATTTGAGAAACTTATGAAACTTAATTTTTTTTGTCGTGTTCATAAATTTTATATTATTTTAATGAGATAACTCTACGATTTAACCTAGATTAAATTTGTCAAGATAAACCTCGATTCTGACAACCTTAGTGTGCATGAATCAAATTTACTTTACTTATGATCGATGAGCCATAACCTTGTTGTTCTTCTTCCATGCCAATGCAAATCTCTTCATTTTTCTCCCTTTCTAAACTTTATCATCCGCACTCATTAACACCCTTGATCTTCTCTCCATCTTTCTCCGTACACCTTTATAACCATCAATTAATTCTTCTCACCCCATCAAATTCATTGTTTATTCAAGAAAAAAATGAATTTTTATTGTGATTTGAATACCTTTTGAGTAAATAGGATGTGACACCAAACATTATGTCGTGTATGTGTCATGTTGTCAATGATAGCCACAACCCACATGTCATCAAAAGTGATAGGAGATAAAAAAATTGAGATAAATAAGAGCAAGGCTTCTATGGGCATAATCGTAAATATTTTGGGTTGGGAATTTCTAATCCCACCTTATGAGGTGGGAAAGCACCCTATGAAAATCCAAAAATGTCTCTCAAATTTCGGAGATGTATCTCCGGACGCACCTTTTGCATCACTAAATGACGCACCAAATGAGTGTCACCCAGTTTTAAAACAAAATTTTGTTCCGAAGATGCATCTTTGGACATATCAATTCAATTTACTGTTTATTGAGCATCCCGGTGGAGTTTTAGGAAATGCATTTCTAGATTTTTAAAGCGGCAATTTAAAAATTTATCACTTTTGCTTGTAAGTCATTTCCGAGGATGCACTTCCGAAAATAAAAGTGGTGGGAAATTAAGACACAATAATAAACCAATACGCAACAGATATAAAACTTCTCAAACTTGTAGGAACCTTGAGGATCAACAACAAATATAAGACGACAAATCGAATAAATAAAGGCATAAAAGAACACCGATATTTTTAAAGTGGAAAACCCCTCGATATGATAGTAAAAACCAAGAGTCGTCCAGACCAAAGAAATAACTCCCCTATAATCAATTAAGGGTACAAGAGAGTCTTAAATTGATTCACAAACTAGTGCTAACAACCGCAAATCACAAAGCAAACTAACTTACAAATAAGAATCAAAAAGCTGAAATTTTTTTCCCAAATTTGCAGCTTTAGTGCGAAGCAAATAACTTTCACCTCAGACGTTGTTTTGAAAATCTAAACGGAAAAAAGTTAGATATATGTCTTATGAACCTGTCCACCAAATTTAATCTCGATCCAACGGTTAACGAATCAGGGATTGTCAATTTAGTGAGACTGGTTGCAGAAAAACAGAAATGAGTTTCTCTCCTCTTTTCTCACTTTTTAAATCCTTATTTTTTCTCTATCTCTCTCAACCCTAAATTGATCCTCTTCACTTAAATAAGTGAGATAAATGGGTTAATCATATTTGGGTCTTTCTCCATATAGGAAAGGAGTCTAAACCCAACAAAAAGTGATTGTGATAAAACATCGACCTGCATGTTCAGACACCATACCCGGTTTTTTCTAAAAACCCTTTCCAAAAACCCTTCTATTCTCAATCAAGAGTTTCACTCCAAAAATTCATTCTTGTATTTCATCACATCAAAAGGAGCAAAAGAAGCTGAAATTCAAGGTAAAGATCAATTATTTCAGTCCTCATTGCTCACATTAATCTTACTTTTTATCTGAAAAAACTTACGTTTAATCCGAAAATGTATTTTTGGATTCTGTATGAATTCCTCCAAAAATCCCTTTTTGGAGTTTGTCTGTTCTCATTTTCCAATTGTCTATTTTTCAATTTTATTTGTTTTTGAGTATTTTATGTTATTATTTTCATTAGATATGGTGTACCCCGATGTTTTCCCCAAACCTATTGTGTTTCCGGATACCAAACGTGTTGTTGTTAATGAGGTTGATGTTGACAACCATTTTAAAAATGAACACGAGTTTGAATTTTGTGACCACATGCTTGAGTGGATCTGCACGAAGGCATCCAAACTGGCGTTTGGTATTGTAATCGGAAGGTCCGATAATGGTTCAGATATAAGATGTATATTTGTGACAATGACATGTAAAAGAAGTGGAAAGTATAAAACTCAACTCCGGAATTTCAAAGGAGATGACACCGGTTTAAGAAAATGTGAGTGTCCTTTAAGTTGTGTGATTATTTGTTGGCAAAAAACAAATGGATATTTAATGTGATATGGGGTTTACATAACCATGACTTGTGTGAAAAGATAGTCAGTTATCCAATTACATGTCACCTCATGCCAGAAGAGAAGGAATATGTTTCAGACATGACAGTGAATTTGGTGCAACAGAAAAACATACTTGTAACTTTGAAACATAAAAGACCTGGAAATATCGCAAATATCAAGCAAGTCTATAATATTCGTTACCAAAGTAACATGGCGTTGAAGGGGGATAAAACTGAAATGCGACAACTATTAAAAATTTTGGATGATAACAAATATGTATCTAGATATCGAACATGAAGGAAATCAATCTATGAGTTTTATTGATATTGATCAAGTGTGTGTGTGTGTGTGTGTGTATAAATGTTTGTTTGTCAGTTTTAGCTATTTTTGAGTATTTTGTGTTATGATTTTCATTAGATATGGTGTACCCCGATGTTTTCCCCAAACCTATTGTGTCTCAGGATGCCAAACGTGTTGTTGTGAATGAAGTAGATGTTGGTAAGCATTTTAAAAATGAACAAGAGTTTGAATTTTGTGACCACATGCTTCAATGGATCTGCATGGAGGCATCCAAACCGGGGCTTGGTGTTGTAATCGGAAGGTCTGATAATGTTTCAGATAGAAAAGGTGCATTTGTGACAATGACATGTGAAATAAGTGGGAAGTATAAAACTCCTCTCCGGAATTTCAAACGAGATGACACGGATTCAAGAAAATGTGAGTATCCCTTTAAGTAATGTGGTTATCTGTTGGCAAATAACAAATGGAGATTTAATGTGATATGTGGTTTACATAACCATGACTTGGTTGAAAAGTTAGTCAGTCATCCAATTGCATATTGCCTTATCCCAGAAGAGAAGGAATCTGTTTTAGACATGACATTGAATTTGGTGCAACCGAAAAACATACTTGCAACTTTGAAACTTAAAAGACCTAGAAATATCGCAAATATCAAGAAAGTCTACAATATTAGGTACCAAAGTAACATGACGCTGAGGGGGGTAGAACTAAAATGCAACAACTATTGAAATTTTTGGATGATAACAAATATGTATCTAAGTACCAAACGTGAAGGAAATCAATTCATGAGTTTTATTAATAATGATCAAGTCTGTGTGTGTGTGTATAAAGTCAAACCTAAGATAGTAATTGCAAATAATTACAAATATAATTATAAATATAATTACACAAAATCAAACTTAATTACAAGGAGAATATTATATTTTATCACACCCTCGCAATTGAAGTGGGAGATTCACAGATGCTTAGACTGGTTTGGAAATCATAAAAAAGAACCTGAGGTAAACCTTTGGTGAAAATGTTAGCAATCTGGTTACGAGAAGGAATATGAAGGACACGTGTTTGGCCTCGTGCGGCCTTTTCCGAACAAAGTGAATGTACCTCTCAATATGTTTTGTACGCTGATGTTGCACGAGATTGCTAGAAAGGTATATGGCACTAACATTATAACAGTACACCAAAGTAGCCTGAGAAAGTGGGTAGTGAAGCTCAAAGAGAAGGTTGTGAAGCCAACAAGATTCATAAACCACATTAGCAACACCCATGTACTCAACTTCTGCACTAGAGTGAGAAAACGTGGGTTGTCGTTTGAAAGACCGTGAAATGAGGATGTCACCAAGAAACACACAATAGCCATAGGTAGAACGGAAGGTGTCAGGACATCCACCCAATCAGCATCAGTATAGGAGGCAAATCTTTATAATTGGGGACAAATAGAGATGCAAACCATATGGTGCCTTGAACATACCACAGGATACGTTTATGGCAAGCATGTGGTCGGTGTAAGGGGCGTGCATGTGAAGACACACCTGCTAACACACCTACTAACCAACATAAGAGATCTCAGGGCAAGTGAAATTAAGATTTGCAAGGCTCTTGAAAGACTGTGATATAAGGTGCGACCATCGTACGGAGTGGCGACAGAAGTACTAAGTTTATTCTTAGTGTAAATTGGAGTGGCAGATGGTTTTCATGAGGTTATGCATGCTCTAGCAATAATGTCACTAGCATAAGAACTTTAACTGAGGAAAAACCCACCTTCGTGTCTGGTGACAGCAATGCCCAAGAAGTAACTCAATGGACCAAATCCTTCATAGGGAACTCAGAGGCAAGAAGTGCCATGATGGATGACCGAAGATCACGGGAGGAAGTGATGATAATGATGTTATCAATATAAAGTAAGATGTAAGCTATGTCAGAGCCACGACGGTAGATGAAGAGTAGGTGATCTAAAGTGCTATGTTGAAATCCAATGGTGGAGACAGAGTCAGCAAAGTGCTGGTACCAGGCATGAGGCGCCTACTTAAGACCATAAATTGATTTTTTGCAAGGGGAACACATAATCTGGATGACGAAGATCACGAAAACCCAGTGGCTGATACATGTAGACTGTCTCATGAAGATCACCGTGTAAAAATGTATTATAGACATCTAGTTGATGAATGGGCTATGATTTGGACAGAGCAATAGTGAGAATGGTGCAAATAGTTGTTGGTCTAACCATAGGACTGAATGTCTCATCACAATCTGCACCTACAATTTGTAACCTATTATCACCTACAAAATGAGCTTTGTAAGGCTCAAAACAGCCATTAGATTTCTTTTTATGACGAAAAATTCACATATAGCGAATAATGTTAACATCACAAGGTTGTGGAACCAGATACCATGTATTATTTCTAATAAGAGCATTAAATTCAGATTGTATTATGGATTTCCAATTTGGGTCATATAGGGCTAGTTTGGGATTTTTGGGAAGTGGTGAGATGGTCGGATCATCAATGGTAACAAAAAGTTTAAATAGTTTTTTTTGGGTTATTAGATACCCCGCATGCAACGGGTGGCCATAGTCCAAGTAGGTGGTGCAGGTTAGGTCAATGGTGTAGGTGATAGGGAGGCATCAGGTGTAGCCGTAGATGGGTTAGGATGTCGTGATGGTGGATGAGGAAAGAAAGGAATGATGTGGTCTGGTGGGTGATATAGATTAATGGTCAGGTATAGGATGGTTATTGGTAAGAGGTTTCAAGGACGGATTGGTCCATTGATGGACAATAGATGGGTTTAAGTCGTCAGTGAAACAATCATATACGGTGAGAGGTGGGGAAGATATGTGGTCAAAGGGAAACTATGTCTCATCAAAGATGGCATTCCATGAAATTATGATCTTTTTGTGCGACAAATCAAAACATTTGTAAGCTCTGTGATTAGTGGGATACCCTAAGAAGACACATGGGATCGAGCGTGATTGTAGTTTGTTAATGGTAGTGGATGGAAACAATGGATAACAAAGACAACCAAAGATGCGAAGGTGTATGTAGAAGGGATCACGATGACACATAAGTTGGGTAGGAGAGTAATTGGACAAATTCTTTAGGGGAAGGATATTAAGGATATAGGTGGCCATTTGAAGTGCGTGATGCCAAAACGAGGAAGGGACTGATGAATGAGCGAGAAGAGTGTGAATCATGTTGTTAATAATGTGTATTTTACGTTTTGCTCTGCCATAAACATTATTGTCAGTAGTGAGTTGTCACACACAAATCAAATTTTTAATAATTTGTGATGTGTGTAAAACACAGTTAAGGTTTAAGGGTTTGTGTTTATGAGATGTAGGTAAAGTTGTGTGACCATACCCTTCAATTGGAATACCTTGTCCACTTTCAACAATCAATTTCTGATTTAAATGACTCAAATTAGAATAAGACGAGAGATCAAGTTGTGATGCTACTGTATGGGACAAAGCTCTGGTGTCCGTGTACCATGTGTTATCTGGAGGATTGAGGGACACGGTGTGCATAGCAGCGACAATGTTAGTGGGAGCTGGGGAATTTGTGGCAGTGTGAGCCTGAGGTTGTTGGCCTAGGATTCCTGGTTGCTTCGAAGGTCCGGTGGGGCGAGTCCGCTTAGATGTAAGGTAATGGCAAGGAGGTACACCCTTAGAATGTGGGTTCCATTCCATCCCCAAGGAGACCATGGTGGATAGTGTTGCCACGAATGAGAGGGCCAAGAGTGAGTTGTTGTTGGGGACCATCAGAGCATAAATCACCGCGTTGCCTACACCCTTTGTTGCAATTCTGATTGTTACAGTTGCGACCAAATTCAGAGCGATTGTTCTGAATAAAATTGGAGTTCTGTTAAGAGGGGTCGTCAAAGTTGCGTTGAGCAGAAGTATGCAAGGTAGTGTGAGAACTAGTGTAGTGCATTTTTTTCAGGTCGGATTCCTCTAAGGTGAGCATGGCGTAAGCCTGAAAGAATGATTACAGTGGTTTGCTTTGGCGGAATAGGATAGCAACCCCTCGGTATGGCTCAGAAAGACCAGGCACCAGTTGAAGTCCTAAACGGTGATTGCAAATAGGTGCTCCAACGTTCTTGAACTAATCTGAAAGTTGTTTAAGACGTTGGCAATAGTTAAAGACACAAAGTTATTATCACATAACATCCATACAATTCACTCTTAATTTAACAATTGAATTTCATCACATTAATTTTCTTCTTATTCACCAAAACATACTTAGATCCAAACATAATATCCATACATTTCATATTTAACCAAACAAATAAAAGATATTGTGATTGTGAGTTATGATGGAAGAGCGGACGACAGAGGAGTAGGAAGGGAGACACTGGTTCGATAGAGGAATGACGACACTAGTTGGTTGGACTGAGAAATTGTTGGAGTGAGGTATGAAGTATTGAAGAGTTTAAATATGAAATGGCTAATAGAATTTGAATGAAATGTGAAAGATTTTCTTCAAAGATTTTTTTTGTTAAAAAGAAAGAAATATAAGAACACTAATTTTTTTAGAAGATGAAAAGATAAGGTATAATAAACTAATGATATTTAGATTATTTTTATAATTTATTAACGGTTATAGATATCCGCAGACACATATATTATTAAACTTGTATCCATATCCATTGACAAACGGGTATTTAAATAACTATTTATTTTATCTGTGGATATCATTTAAGCTACCGCCCCATATCCGTGACGGATTTTATCCGCGGATATCCACGGGTATGGATTTTTTGTCATCCCTAAGAGAGAGAGAGAGAGAGAGAGAGAGAGAGAGAGAGAGAGGGAGAGAGAGAGAGAGAGAGAGAGAGAGAGAGAATAAAGGGGGAGGCGCAACGGTTGCTGAAGAAGGAGGTGGTGGCGTGGCTAAGGGCGGCGCGAATGAGGTCTGTCGTGAAGGGACAACTCCAAGTATAGGGAGGAGAGGGTGGTGGTTGGCCAACACAAGGGTTAAGAAATTTTTAGGGTTTTTCTTTTTTTATTGAAATACTATTGATACAATGAAGGAAATCAATCTATGAGTTTTATTGATAATGATCAAGAGTATATATAATTACAATAGGTAAAGTCAAACTTATGAGAGTAATTGCAAATAATTATAAATATAATTACAGAGATTCAAAATTAATTACACGGAGAATATTCCATTCTATCAAAACGTGTAGGGATGGAGCAACCACTAGAGATGTATATTGGACTCATCATGATTCCATCAAGTTGTTCAACATGTTTTCTACTGTGCTTATCATTGATTCGACGTATATGACCAACGAGTATAGGCTTTTACTCTAAGTATGAAGTGCTCCTAAGAGGGGGGATGAATTAGGTATATAAAAATTTATCTGGTTTGGTTAAATGATGAAAGCAGTAAATGTGGAAAATTAAATAATACCGGTAATATATCCTGGTTTCCCTCATAATTCGAGAGTACTCTAGTTCCCTTACGAAGTAAGAGATTTTAATATTGTTAGATATTATGGACAAGACAATCTAGTCTTCCTACGCAAGACTCTAACACAATCACCAAGAACAATCCTCTTGTAAGTTATAACACACTTATCTCTAACAATCTTGGATAATAAGTAAAAACTACTACAAAAAGATAAAATCCACCTTCGTATAGATTATTCTCATTACCAAACAATCCTTGAAACTAGAGTTTTCAATTTGTCCAATAGTTATAAATAGATGAAGTTTGTTGAATAGTTAAGACTTATTCAAATATGAAGATTCAAGAACAAATACTCTTTAAGTGCTCACTGATACTTTTTAAAAGAATATGAAAATACGTTTTCAAAAAGCATCAAGAATGAAAAATTTTGTTGTTAAGATAATGCAGAGAGATTTGATAAATGATTTGAAAGAGATGAATGTTAAATGAATTTGAAAAATCAATTGATAAAATGATTTGAAAAAGGAAGTACCTAATGGTGAAAAGATGCATGAAAAGGAGTGAATGAAAAGAGAATTCGTTTCAGTATTTTTCAAAAATTGAACAGACCCAATTGATTGACTAGGAGGCCCAATCGATTGACATAGTGTAAGAAAGGCTTTTTTTTTTTTAAAAACTGGGTACATACCAATCACCCCAATCGATTGGTTCAGCAAGCAAAATGAATTCTTTAAAAATAGAAGCAACATTCAAACTATTGTATCAACTACCAAGACTCTAATCGATTGGTGCACTGGAATTTCTTAAGAAAATTCCAAGTTAAAACCCATAAAGTTGCAACCAACCAATTTTCCAACCAAGGCCAAACCCATAAAGTTGCAACCAACCAATTTTCCAACCAAGGCCAAAAGTAATTACATTTCTTAATACACCATCCAAGTTTTTTATGCACCATGTGAAATTTCATTTTTATCCCCAGATTCCGGATTTACACATCCGGACGCACCAAATTTTTAGAAAACGCTGATATGTTCCGGATGTGCACATCCGGAAAAATTCCTGATTTGCAAATCCGAAAAAAATCAAAAGAATTCCATAAAATCATTTACTTCTAAATATAATTAAATCCAATATAATTAAAATCCAACATAATTAAACTTAATATGATTTTTTCAATATAATTAAATCCAATATAATTAAAATTAATATGATTAAAATTAATATGATTTTTTCAATATAATTAAATCCAATATAATTAAATTAATTTTAGAAGTAAATACCATATAATTTTAATTATAATTTAGAAGTAAATACCATATAATTTAGAAGTAAATACCATATAATTTTAAATACCAATATAATTAAATCCAATTTTAGAAGTAAATACCATATAATTTTAAATCCAATATAATTCAATTAATTTTTTCAATATAAAAAAATAATTTAGAATTAAATACCATATTAATCCTATTAATTATATTGAAAAAAATTAATCATATTAAATATCATATTAATTAATTTTAATTAATATAGATTTTAATTATATTGGATTTAATTATATTGAAAAAATGATATTAATTTTAATTATATTGGATTTTAATTAGATTGGATTTAATTATATTTAGAAGTAAATGATTTTATGGAATTCTTTTGATTTTTTCCGGATTTGCAAATCAGGAATTCTTCCGGATGTGCACATCCGGAACATATCAGCGTTTTTTAAAAATTTGGTGCGTCCGGATGTGCAAATCCGGAATCTGGGGGCAAAAATGAAATTTCACATGGTGCCTAAGAAACTTGGGTGGTGTATTAAGAAATCACCAAAAATAATGCTATGAAAATTATTTACTAAGTTCATAATGTAAGATCAAAGACTTTGAGCACTAAGATTGTATATGTTAAGAATTTCATAAACCTTGAAACTTGCTTAATGAAAGTCTACTGAGATGACTAATTATGTCAAATTTTCATTTTTGGAGAGCGAAAAAGAGGAAAATGTTACTTGTGCCTTAGAAGTGTGTCTGACAATGTTGAAGGACAAAGAAAACACGCCAAAAGTAATTATCACCGACCGCAATATCGCTTTGGTGAATTCGATTGCAAACGTATTTCTTACTTCTTACGCATTACTTTGTAGGTATCACTTCATGAAGAATGTGAAAATTAGGATTAAATCCGCGGCAGGAACGAAACAAATTGAGGGCGAAGACGGAAAAATAGTTAAGGCGAGCGTGATAGTGAAAAGAATAATGGATGCATGGATCAGGTGAAGGAGAAGATTGTTTGTGCTTTGACCGGTCAAGTTATACCCCTTGAAAATACAGCAACAAACTGAGTTAAGTCTGCTCATGTTACACTGAAGAATTGGTTTGGAAACAGTAAGGGTGATTTTTGTATAGATTAGAGGTGATTTATGTAGAGATTGGGACTCTGAACCAAATGATCCAAAATCAGCATAATGAGAGACAAACATTATTTGGTCGTAGCATCACAGTGTTGGAACACATATTCAAAGACAACAATCTTTATTCTAAGTTAGTCAGCAGATTTAAGGGCTATGTAAAATACTTTTTCCGTTTAGAAACAAAAAATTTAAATTTGATCGAGATTGATGCGACGATTTTAAGATAGAGGATAGATATTATGAAGATGTTGAAACGTCCAACTGGATAATGAAATATAATGTTTGATTTATGTTAACATCACTTATGTAATGTTGACTTTTTGTTATCTAATTTTATTTTGGTTTTCTAGATGATTTCTGCTTCAGTAGGCTACGGAAATACATCTCTATAATGTTTACAAAGATGTATTTCAGAATCAAAACAGACACAAACTTGGGGTGTGACTCAAATCAGCATTTGTTGTATGTACTTGGGATGGGTCCAAAGATGTATCTAAAATCTAAAAATATTATTGTATTTTTACGATAGATATAGATATGCATTGAATTTTAAAATTTTAAAATAAAAAATAAAACCACCAAAACTAATTTAAACCAAATATATAATTGGCTAAAATACAGTTTTGGTCCCCCTGTTTGTCAAAATTCACGGTTTTGGTCCCCCTGCTTTTTTTTTTAACAGTTTTGGTCCCTCACCCCTCACTGTTCATGTACGGACGCGTACTGTTCATGTACGGACAAGTTACTGTTCATCCCTTTTTTTGAACCAAAATTGAAGTGGGAGACCAAAACTGTTAAAAAAAAAAATAAAAGGACCAAAACCGTGAATTTTGACAAACAGGAGGACCAAAACTGTATTTTAGCCTATATAATTTTATAAAAATCATTTTAAGAGAAAATAATATACAGGCCCTAAGTAGCTTAACAAAATATTTCCAATAACCTTTCCACCTTCGATGTATGATATATGTGATTTCCTTCCTCTTTGAAAGAGAATCGAAAAACTTCATATTTCTCTAGGTTACAGCTGACATGAAATCATAATCACAAACAAGAATGAAAGGCCACTTCTAATATCCCGGATGCACCTTTCTTTTTCAAGATGTAACAAAATATAGGGAGATTCAAAATTTATAAATATAATCTACAAAACAATAAATATTAGTAATATAGTGACTAAATCTTTTTTTACAGAGCTGATGATTCTCACGGCAAATGTTATCACAAATTTTGCCAACCTATATTTAATGCTCAGGCAAGAGGCAAGGTGAAAGGAACAAAAATCGTTGTACCAGTTAAGTTAATAATACCCAAGGAAAAGTATTATGTTACCATTTGATATATCAGCAGCAAACTTCTATAAATAAGTCATCATGGATAAATTCCATGTACATACTACAGTGTCATTCGACGAGACATGGATAAATCAATATGAACAACTACTCTGACTAGTCTGTCTAAACCAAAAAAAGGAAAGAATTCCCATTGCTATGTCCCCTATTATATATAATATACAAATTTATGCAGAGTATGTGAATCATCCCACCCCACTTGGTCTTTCAACTAACTCTGACCATTGCAAATCCTTCATTCAACCATGGTTATTATCTGTCAAAGTTAATAATTAAATTGAAATGTTAAACTCACCCGGCTACAGAAACAGGAGAATAGCTGAAAGTAGAATTGTAGAAACAGAATCTTACCCCCTAGGAGTATTCCGGTTCTGGTTTTTGTGACCTTTTTCGTGTGGACCAGGAGTCTTTGTGATAATTAAAGAACTCTGGATTCCTTCCAATAGCTGCCAACCCAAAGTCAACAACATCAGGCTCAAAATAAATGCCTAAATTTTCACAGATTCTTATAATTTTGAAAACAAAATAAAATCAGTAGATGCAAAACTTTAGAACAATCAATTTTAGTTGACGTCAAACATATTCTTACTCTTGATGTTGGCTGGATCTTACGATTTGATCTACGAGGCTCAAGAACTTCTTCAGAGGTTGATCTCACCGAATTTCCTTTCATAGCCTTTTCCACTTCAACTTTACCCCACCTTCCATCGGCATGTGCTTGTTTTCCTTTACTTACTCTTGACGTGAGTGGCTTTTTAGTGGGATGAGAATCGGTTGAAGATGCTCGTGAGGAATTTGAGGTTTGTCTCGCTCCTGGGGTTTCAGAATAGGATGCCCTTTCCATCTGATTTTCACGCCGAGATGCACTGTTGGCATGACTTGAAGAATCCCTCAACCTTTCTGTACGACTTGTCAAATCATTGTTACGAGAGTTTGACAAAGGTTTTTGTTTTGACGGGATCCCTATACCCAAAACGCTATGTGGCTTTCCAGACTTGGAAATGGGCTTGCAGTCAGCTCCTATTTTGTCTTTGATGTCTTTTATTGAACTATTTTTCCATCCGCGTGATCCTGAAGCATGTGGTATCAAAGAATCCGCAATCTTATCTGAATCATTTCCATCATTAATTCTACTTGTCCCCCCTGCAACATAATGTTTGCTTACTTCCATAAATTTCTTTTTTCTCCCCTGTTTAGGAACTCCGAAGATCACTTTTGATCCTTCTTTTTGAAGACCAGACCTTGCCAATCTGTGTGCATCTGGGTTCTTTTCGTTCTTGATGTTCCTACCAACATTGAACACTTTATGATCTTCAGTCAAATTTTGTAACCTGGGATTAGCTGATTCTGAAGCATAAGTGCCTTTTGAGGTCTTGTCTTTTCCTTTTACTAGTTCTTGTGCAGGACTACCTAATTTAGTCCGTTTTTCGGGCGGTGCATCACCCTGCATTCAAAATGCACAGCTCAGTACAGAAGGCAAATGTATCAAGTTAAAACATCAAAGTTTGCAAACAAAGTACCTCATTGGAGGGACTGTCATTTGCTCCCACACTAGGAGACTCAACCCATTTCCCATCATTCCAAATGAGGGATGCACGGAGATACCAAGCTTCAACAACTGATGTTTCTCCACTTGCTGCAGAAAACCAAATAGATTATGTATTTCTAAGAAGCCAGTTACACAAATCGATAAGCACAACTTAAAATTAATGGTATAAATAACTTCAATACCTGGGAATTGAACAATATATGTTTTATCTTTCTTATTCCTTTCTGTAATAATTCCTTCTTGCCAACTAATAACAAAAATGGCTAAATTTGAGGTAACTGCTACATCAAAATATAGACGTAATATACAAAATACATCATTATTTTAAAACGAAATACACAGCTAAGGTGCGCAGCAGCATAATAAAATTACAGTAAGACACCAATTGGTGCTTCAAAACCAAGCAGCAAAACCATTATTAATTGGCCAAGCTTTGCAGGTATGAAGTTTATGTGAGACAAAAGCTAATAAATAGGATGAGTCGAATCTGCAAAACCTTTTAATGTGTACCTATTTGCCCTGAAGGAACTGAATGCACAATAATAAAATATCTTATTTATTTGTCTTATCTGAATAAGACCCAGAATGGTGGGTAATATGTATAAAAAATAACAATTGTTCCTGTGCTTTGAGCATAACAAATCCATCAATGCAATAAAAACCCATTCCCCAGGGCAAATTTCATGATTAGCACCTTCCCTTTAAAAAATAACCCATAAAGTTACCCAAAGCAACAAAACATTATAATGCACTGAATTTATTTTTGTTTTTAAAATTAGTTACTCCATTTATTTGAAAGCAAACAAAAAATTGGTACTAAATCACATCCGGTTGTAAATGTTTGATCAAGGCCAAAGAGATAAAAAATTATGGAGTATAAGTTTCAGTTTCTATCTTGCAGTCATTCATTGAAACAATACTTTATCTTTCTAGCATTATAAAATCAAAAAAATATACCTTTCTTGTATCCAAGCATCAACTTTATCCCCAATGGACCAATAATCTACCATAGCTGCTCTTTGTCTCTTCCTTGTCCCTTCATAATGAAAACTGGTAAGAGAATGAGCAGCACGTATTCTAGGGGGTTTATCTCCTTCATCTTCAAGTGAAACCCATTCCTTTAAAGGCCCTGCACCTTTGAAACAATGATTTTTCTTCTTATTCACATCGAAAGAGTGTGGCCTATATTACACAATTATATAAGATCTTCATTTGAAATGACCAGTCACGAGCATCATCATACTAAAAATTTTATAAATAAAAAAATTATATTCAAAATGCTTAATTTAAATTCAAAACCCCAATAGTGAATTTATTGATTAAACCTACTAAACCACCAAAAAAAAATATCAAAATAAGTTATGTGATCTTGTCTATGAGCTTTTACATTCAGATGTACTATTATAGAGGATTCCTGAGTCGAAGTACACACAAAGCCCAACATTGACTAGTGCAAATAGTAAAAAAAAAAAATCATGTAGTTTGTCTTATTGATCAAGTAGTAATTAATGTATTTCATTCTCATCAATGAACAAGTATGCATAAGCTTGACCAACCTTCATCAGCTACAAGCCTGTCATAGCATACATATGCTTTACCATCCTTCAAACTTAATAAATTGGCTGTGAACCATGCTGCTTTAAATCCCTTTCCATCTTTAAAAACCTGATAGATATGATTGCTTCAGTTAGCCAAGAATTGGTTAGTAAAAACCAGAACGGTAAAACCTAATAATAAACAAAGTTGTCATGATAACAAATAACCCAAAAAAATCAGCAGTCATGAATCTAACTACATTAACTAAATCACTAAAAGAAAGGAAAAGGTTTATTAAAACAACCTCAACATATGAGCCCTCTTTTATGTGATTCTCCTCCAGATTTTCATGTCCATTACGGTCAGTTAAAGAAGCCTGTATTTCAGTCACAGATTCAGGAAGCATGTCAATCGGATTGACTAAATTAGAAACCCTGCGGCCCCTTGATCCATTTGAACTATTTTCATCAACTGATCTCATATGGTCCAGTGAAGTCTCATTATGCGCCTTCTGAAAGGGTGACTCCTCACTTGCAGCAATCTGCTTCCCCATTTCCATAGATGAGGTATCTCTGTTAGATATTTGAGAGGTTTCTGGTCTGTATAGATTGTCAACATTCATCGGACCTCTGCTTATGCCTTTCAATAACCCAACTTGCTGAGAAGACTCTTGGAATGTTTTCCAATAACCCTCTGGACCAGCTTCTACCAAGTCACTTAACAGCAAAGGATCCCCCATGGTAACAATCCTTCCTGCCTGTGAAACAGCTTCTGCTGCCAGCTCAGCAGCCTTCACAATAGCATCCACATTTTCAGCTCGTTTTCTGGCAAATGAAGCAGCTTCCACTCTCCTTCTCGAAGCTTCCTTTGCAGCACCGATAATAGAACTAGAGCTATTGATTCCACTTGCACCCTTTAAGATAGAAGCAGGGGTTGCTTTTCCCAAGTTACTCATACCCTCCGAAAAATAAGTTCCACAAGAACTCTCACGACCAGAAAAGATTAATGCTTCATCAGCCATCAGTTTTGCTTGCAGTGCAGCATTTGACGCAACACTGGCAGCTGCAGCTGCTGCCTTTGCAACAGCTGCAGCTGCTGCAACTGCAACTGCTGCAGAAGCTAATTTGGCCTCAATATCTGATGCCAATCCAGAATTTTTTTGCTTATCCAACTGTTTCCATATCTCCATGCTATGATTCATCGCAGCTGCAGAAAGAGCAGAAGCTTCCTCTGCATTTATCCTTGACTCCTCAATTTTTGTAAGAGACTCATCTGACATAATCCTCTTCTCAACATTCCAGCCACTTTTAAGGCGATCAGCAAGAGATAGTGGAGATACAGACTCAACTGATTTTTCAACAGTCGTTACTGGCACATTCACAACAGGGGTTGCAGTGGCGTTAGCAGGAGATATATGGTTGCTGACAACAGGAGTTGATACTAGGTGGGACTGCAAATGCATAACCCTGTGGCCAAGATCCTCAGACTCTGTTGTAACCTTTTTCCTTTTTTTGGACTTTGGATCACAAGAACGCTGGGCAGATGATACCATCGCATTGCTTGTATTAAACAGAGGAGTAGTTGGCAGAAACACATTTTGTAGACCTACATTAGAAGCTTGCAGATTAGGTGGGACATTCTTAATACTAGAGGAAGAAGGTGCAGAAGTTCCTTTGATTGAACTGGACTTAATTGTATCTGTAACAGGTGATGCAGAGAGATAGGAACTGTTATCAAGTGTAGGAGTAGAAGAAGCAATCCATGGTCCACGAAGGGGAGATTGGGATATCCTAGATGTATTATGCCCAAGAAAGTTTCTCAGAGGTGGAGTTTGATTAGGATGCAATGAAACAAGTGCCTGTGCGGGAGATGGTAGACTCCAAAGAGGAGATGACAGGGGAATGAAAGGGTTTACAATGGTTGGAGTGCCCTTGCTACTGGCTAGGCCAAGAGGGGAAGAGATACCCTTTCCCTGCGGTTCACTTTGCTTAACTGCCAAATCATGGGTTCTAGTACCTGCAGGATCTCATTTCACAATAGTTACACGACGAAACCAGAGGAAAACCTAAACACACATATATAAGTACATATCATGAATATACCAGATAGTGATTGCAGTGGTGTTTCTGGGTTAATTGGATGAGACTTGTGACTCCGCTGCCTTTCCAAGCAGGAAGACCAGGCTTTCTCCCAAAAGTTCCGTCCACCATCTAAAAAAACAATTTCTAAGAGCTTAATACTTTATTGCAAGCAAGAGAAAAAGAAAAAGAAAAAGAAAAAAAAAAGAAAAGAGATCATGATTTTGAGGGGGACAAAAACCTGCACCGCCAAAAGCCGATAACATATAGGCCTCCTCGGGTACTATGCCTTGACTGCAGCAACATCAATAAGAAAGATGATCAGCACAGTTGGTCATCATACTGGTGTGGTGAATATAGCACAACTCATGCTGCCTATACAAAATCCTATCTCATAAAGATGCGAACAGGCTTTGGATTCAGATAACAGTTATTAGAAGTTGGGAACATCATAGAAGATGACTAAGGTTCAACACACCAAATTGAACTGAAAGAATTCCAATAAAACTTCAAAATAATCCCATACCCAGCGAAGACATTAGTTCATTAGTCAATGGTCCGGATATCAGACGCATACATACACACGCTATATTATATAATAGTAAATAATACTCCCTCCAATCCTATTTATAAGAGAGTTTAATTTTTAGATACATTGAATAATAAATGTATTTGGTCCAATATAGTCCAAATACATTGATTATTCAATGTATCTAAAAAGTAAACTTATAAATAGGACCAGAGGGAGCATTAAATTATTAAAATATAAGAAAGTTTAATTTTATATTAACATCAAAGAAAATTAATAGTAAACGGTAAAATAGTAAAAAAACCCATAATAATGGCTTTTTATCACTAGACATTAGTTAAAATTGAGATAAAAATAAAAATTACAGAAAAGAAAGAAAAAACACTCTCTCAGCTGGCCTTTCTATTGTTCTAACTGATTCTAAGGTCAGTTAGGAACAGAATGCTTGACTGATTCCTGGTTCAACCAGTAGGATCGACTAGTCCGATCCAATTTTGAACACAAAGGGTTATAAGTGTGGAGGGGAACGGATGAAAATATAATATTCATAAGCACACTTGCACATCACATCTAAGTAGCCATAACATTTAAATGAAAATATCAGCCAACATTAGAACTCACATCAAAGCTCCATAGACAAAGATCTGTGCACGCAGCTGTACTTGTTGAGCATCCATAAAAGGCTGCTGAAACATAACAGACGGAGAAGCAGAGGTATTCAAATCTGAAAATGGCATTGTACTGATGGAATCGATTTTCCTATACTGATGTGCCTCGTTGGATTTCAGCTGGAAACCAGAGGATGGGCTCAGAGGTACACTTGTTGAACTATTATCCCCTTTTTCTGACCGTTTTGCTGGAGTCTTTCCTTTGCTTCCTTTTCTAGACGATTCCTTTCCAGCAGTCTTATTAGGTGTTCGCCTGGTTTTACGCTCAGGTGTACTTTTAGAAACACTTTGTGCTAAATCACCATCAGGTATTTGTGGACTTCCATGAGGTACAAGTCTAGCTACATTCGATTTGGGAGTACCTAATTCAGAAGCCAGCGGAGATTCTGCTACAACCTTAAAAAACAAGAGGAGAAAAAAAGAATAAAATAAGTCAACTAGATCAATTCATAATGAAAAATGGAGATTGTATTTTACAATGAATCTTTCAATAAGCTGTAAATGATGGAGAAGTAACATTTATATAAGAGTTCCTATGAAATTTTATTATGAACTGCAACACGAATTACCACTGATTCTTTGTTGGCTGCAATAACAGGAAACGAACCCCTCCCACCAGCTTTTGCTCCTATTGGGGTCAAATCTGTAACATCTTTTTTGGACGAATTTGCCACTAGATCTACATCAACAGCTACGCTTTTCCCATCTTTAGATACATCATTTCCTTTGTGATTGTGATCAAAAGATGATGTGTTCCTTTCATCCTTATTCATGAACTCAAAAACCGGTGTGTTTAGATTAGCAATAGGCTTAATATTCACACCCTTTTCAGTTTCAAGAGGACCCATCTCACCAGCTTTTACTCCTATTGGGGTCAAATCTGTAACGTCTTTTTTGGACGAATTTTCCACTAGATCAACATCAGGAGCTAAGCTTCTCCCATCTTTAGATACATCATTTCCCTTGTGATCATGATCAGAAGATGATGTGTTTCTTGCATCCTTATTCACGAACTCAAAAACTGGTGTGTTCATATTAGCAGTAGGCTTAATATTCACACCCTTTTCAGTTTCAAGAGGGCTACCAAATGTGGCAGATGGTCCACACTTATTAAATGAAGGATTGGCAGGACAACCTTCAGTCTCATGCAACTCATTGTGAGGATCTGAAACAGAAGACGATATGGAACCTTCATTTGCAAACAATAAGTCATGTAAAATTGATCTTCTAAGAGGTATGGAAAGATTAAATAAATGTTACAAAAGAACTGGAGATGTATATTACAAATATAAACAATTTGCTTTAAAAAAATCAAGTATAAACAATTCAGCACATGGTTCAAACATACTTCAACAATATGGGGTCATTCTAAAACAGGACAGGACAAATTGATACTATCTCTGCTTTTTGTTATATGTCGTTTTGTTAGTTTCACGCATATTAAGAAATGTAATGATTGTTGTATGAAAAGAGAGAAATTATGAAGAATTTTACAAAATTTCCCTTCATTAATGATATGGGAAAGATAAATTTTTAAGAGTTGAAAAAGAGAAAATAATAAATATTTTAAGGTATAATAGGAAAAGTAACATTTATGATTCATTGGTAATGTAAAACGACTTATAATTTGGTACAATTTTTTTCCCAATAAAAAACGGTGGAGTATAAATTATAACACTTTCCAATATTGCACCAAGAAGTTAATGTGTTATATGCACACAGCAAGCAGAAACAAGAGTAACAAGAAAAATCAAGTAAAAATTCAAAAAGTAGACAATTGATCAGGAATCAGATGCCACAACCACATTCACATACACTATGCAGAGACCATAAATAAGGTGGCAGGCTTAATATGTGTAGCGAGATGCTCTAACATTCAAGAATAGGTACATATAGAGAATGTGTTCTTAGATGTGCACAAAGCACTATCAATAAACAGAGTCATTAAAAATTGATTACACCAACAAAGTCAAAAACTATAAAATTGGAAAGAAACCATATGTATATATTAAAGATTACCTGATAATTTCAAGTATGGTTTGTCATGATGCTCTTGTATTGCCACCTTATCATCCTTAATAAAAGAAACAGTAACCTCATCACCTTGTTTCTCATTTGATTCACATAGAACAGCAACAACAGTAGCCTCTTTTGTGCCCTCGTAATCAACCATACCACTTGGTATTTCTTGAGGTTCACCAATACTTTCAGTAGCACTAATATCCATATTATGCAGACAGATGTTGTCTGTCTCGCATAGTATGTGTCCAGTACTGTCGGATTTTTTTTTATTTTCGTTACCAGCAACAGGACAAGGATCAACTTCCGATTTAGAAAACCCAACAGGAAGAGAAATGTCTGCTTCCTCAACTATTTGGGCTTCAAAGTCTTCCTTTTCATCAACAGAAGCAGAGCCAACATGCTTCATCCTTTTAAGCTCGGGGTGATCTGTAACTTCAAGTGTGGACAGTTAGACTGAGAGCAAAAGAAGGAAACTATAGGAAAATGATAAACCAGAGAAAGAAATCTGAGAGTCTTGTTGAGTGAAACTGATGTAATGATTCATCTAAGCTTTCATTAAGGTACACGGATTACTTATTTAGAGGTCAAGCCTTAAGAAGCTCAATGTAGTATCAGAATATGCCAGTTCAGCATATTATGCTACTACCTCAGAAGCACCGACGCCTCTGAAAATAGGCGTGTCAGTGCCATGTCTGTGTCACAACGACAACGACACTTGTGATTACATTCAATTGATTCATTTTTTTAAATTATTACCGGTGTCAATGTGTCAGTGTCACAGTTATTAAGCATGTATTGCAATCACGTAAATAAACTACTATAATAATAAATATATGAATCGCGCTACTAAACTAATACACAATTCTGCTAGGAGGTACAGCATATGTAATGATTCACCTAAGCTCTCAGTGAAGTATGCAGATTACTTATTTAGAGGTCAAGCCTTAAGAAGCTCAATGTAGTGTCAGAATATGCCAATTCAGCATATTATGTTACTACAGACTATACAGTTATTAAGCATGTATTGAAATCACATAAATAAACTCCTATACCAATATATGTGTGAATTACACTACTAAACTAATACATAACAATTCAGCTAGGATGTACAACATATACTGGCTTGCAGGATGTTGAATAAATACTTTCTAACAAATATTTTGAACCTGAAAAATAAGATGCAAAGAAACATTGAAGATAAACTCTAAAACAAGATAGATCTTCTATTAAACCAACTTGATTTTCTAATTTGTATTATACCTGAACTATTGATGGGCATGACATCAACTGACACTGTGGAGGCTTCCATGCTACATGCACCAAGAGATGATGAACAAACTCCCCCGTTAGCAAGATGGGATGGATCAACATCATGGTGAATTGTGCTTGAATCGAATGGAGCCTTTTCAGTCCCTTGGTCACTGACAGAAATAGCTTGACAAAAAAATTTAAGCTCACCCTGCTTGTTAGATTTGTTATTTTCACATACTTGAGTTGTCTCGCCCAAAATACAAGACTTAGTAGAAACCACTGGATTGAAACTGAAAACACTTGCTGTGTTATCACTATTTCCTTCGCTAACTACAAAAGTCTTGTTATCCACCACAGCAAACATAGATGCTTCTGCCTTACTTAACAAATCATTTGTATCCATCTGGTTACCAATGTTTAACAACTCCTTTTCCTTGGAAACATTGCTCTTGCCAAGTGTCTTCTCAATAGTAACCATATTCAGCTGATAATTAGGGCAAGTTCCACAATCAGAATTACTAACCTCAACTTTATGCCCCTCAGAACTAGAATCATCTTCTATGGCAATCTTTGATGTCTCACTTGTACTTAGTGCACATTGATCATCTGTCAAAGGACCTTTAATCAAAAAAGCATCTTTATTTGCATTTCCTTGAGATAAATCTCTAAGACAAGCATCTTCTCCTTCAGAACTGGAATCATCTTTTATTGCAATCTTTGGAACGTTGCTTGTATTTGGTGCAGATTGATCACCCGCCACAGGATCTTTAATCAATAACGTGTCTATATTAGCATTTCTCTGGGATAAATCTCTAAAACATGCGTCTTCACTTTCTCTTTCTGTTTTCTGCAGGTTAGAAATATCATTAGATACAGTGTTCAAGGATTTCTCTGAAGTACTTATCCCAGTCGCAAGGCCTTCAACTACACTCTCACCTTCCAAAGTATCTTCCCTATGGATTAAACAAAGTGGTTTATCAGACTGATTTGCTTCACCCACAACCGCACTGACATCTAAAGTTTGGGAGCCAACATCAGAATTTTTGTTCTTCACGTAAGACTCCAAATCCTGCTTACTAGTTTGTGTTTGTAAAGAACTTTGGTTGTCATCACCGATAGCAACTATTTGATTTTGCATATTTTGAATTTTTAAGACTTCACAAGTAGAAGGGATATTCTCTGTAGGTGTCTCATTCATTTTAGTTGTGACCACAGACGCAAATGAGTTATAGTTAGTTTTTTCATGGAGAGAAGCATTAGCTGGAGTTTCAACTTTCATTTGGTTTGTTTCATCATATTTATCATCAGTAAAGGGAAACCCCCCAGACTCGGGTAAGTCAATATGACGATGCATATCAGATGGTTCCATATTATTTAAACTTCCATCTATTGATGGTTCGCCTTCACATCCTTGGGAAACTCCAGCCAGAGACTGCTCCATTTCTACATCCTCTTTTGATACAGACAAGTTTTCATGATTACACCTAGGTGACTGTGTATCGGCAACATTATCTTTAAACTCAATTTTCTCTTCAGCTTTCAGATAGGGATCCATTTGGTTGACTAAGCATGCAAGTTCATCACAGGCATCCGATTCCTGTATAACAGCTTCTCTAGGGATAAATTCCTCCTGTCCAACAGATTTTAACAGCATTTCAACAGATTCCGAGGAAGTCGCCTCAGACCAAACATTATTATGCCTTGATATAGGGCAAGTTTCAGCTTCAGTTGAATTGAACTCTATGCCACTACTTACACGGGAGTATGCGTCAATCCACTGATTATCTTCGTTACTTTCAATGCCAAGGAAAACTTCAGTATCAACCAAACTATCAAACCTTAAATGACCTTGAAGGCTTTCATCGTAATCAAACTTGGGGAGAGAATATGGTCTTAATACTGGAGGAAATTTGGCACTCCCTTCACCGGCTAAATGGAGATTCTGGCTTTGAAAGTCATTGTCATCATAATCCATGAGTGTATCCCTTAAACATACAAGTGAATCAGACTAGAGAAACGGCTACAATAACATGGTCAAACTGGATACAGTACAAATATATTCATACTCATAAATAGACAAACCCACACATAAGATCCACTAAATACAAATGCACGTCCAAGCATCAGAAGACGCGCTTACAAACAGGTTGCATGGGCCCCGAAAGTACTAAGGGCATAGCAAACGATGGAGTGGCTTATAGATACACAAAGATAACAGCTAGAATGAAACGACTTAATGTGTAAAATATAAAATCAACATTCCTTACATGATAGTCTCAAAATAGTATGCAATAAACAACTTTGCAATGCTCGAAATTTAAGAAAGACCCTTCATTATTTGTAGGAGTTATTTCAAAATTTAAAGTACTACTTACAATTTACAAATCTCAAGGGTTATGCATGTAAATGAAATAAAAAGTTTATTCATTTGGGAAAGTAAACCAAAATGCAATGAGTTGTAAATTTATTACTCCTGTAGTTAAATTGAAATTAAAACAATATCTTTGCAAACTATTAAACCTCCAAACACACACTATCAGAAATAGAACTGTTTTACAGTATATAGTAAATGAGAACCCTATATCCAAAAAAAAGTTGGACATGAAAGTACCAGAATAATTAAGTCTAGAGATGCTACCTCCCTCCATTCGGCGAGGAAATCCAGCTTCTTTTGATCTCTAGCCTATTCTTCAATCATCTACTGCATCAACAACTCGTTCATTGTGAGCGTAAAACGAACCATTCAGATAATATTTTGATTAAAAAAAACTATAATGGAATAGCAAAAACGTGGATGAAACCTCAGCGGTGGTTTTTTGGGTTCCGGCGGATGGAATTAGGGTTCAGGCGAAGAAAGGGAAAGGGTGGTAGATTGAGTAGTGAGAGAAAAGTAGAAATGGAAATGAGTGACACAACAGAAAGAGAGTGTGTGCGTACTTGTTCCGAGTTCCAAGTGGAATTTATATTTATTTTGATAATATTCCTTGGCGGAGTGAAAATCATTCGGTGTTTATATTTATTTCGAGTTTTAGCTTTTTCAACGTGGGGAAAATATATAAACAGGTGTCCAAATTATAAAGGCGGGGTTCGTTTCCTCGTACATCCACTCACCATAAAAGGTTGTTTTTATTCTTTATATTTATCTTGATAACTTTTCCTTTAAAAAAATCAATTTAAAACCGGACGGTGTTAATTACGATTTTATAAAAAAAATGTGCGAGGTTATAAAAGGTGACTTTTTAAGGATATTGTGTGAATTTCACTCAAACGGACATTTTGTCAAAGGAGAAAATTGTTCGTTTATGACCTTCATTCCTAAAAAAAAAGAATGCGTCAAAGATATTAAAGTTCATACTGATTTCTCTGGTGGGATGTATATACAAAGTCATATCTAAGATATTGGCAAACAGACTGAAAAGAGTGATCAACTTTATCATTTCTAATACACAATCAGCATTCATTTCTAATAGACAGATTATTGACGGGATCCCAGTCGCAAATGAAGTCGTGAAAAAAGCTAAGAGAAAAAAGAAAGAGGTTATACTCTTTAAGGCGGATTTCGAAAAAGGCATTCGACTCTATGGATTAGAATTACCTAGGTTATGTGATAGAAAAAATTATATTCCTAGAGAAATGGAGAAATTGGATTCTCACGTGTCTAAGCTCTTCTTTAGTTTCGGTGTTAGTTAATGGAAGCCCCACAAAAGAATTCAAGATGGGAAGAGGGCTTAGGGAAGGAGATCCTCTTTCTCCGTTTTTATTCTTAATATCGGCGAAAGGTTTTAACGTCATGATGAATAAGGCTATAAAGATGGGGAAATTTTCAGGATACAAGTTTGATGAAGGTAATGACAGATTCACTCGTTTGCAATACGCAGACGACGCATTTATAATAAGCGAAAAAAGTTGGTCGAACATTCGGACTATCAAGCTCGTCCTTCTCTTATTTGTATCAACATCTGGATTAAAGGTAAACTTCCAAAAGAGTTTGATCGTTGGGATCAATATTCCTCAAAACTAGACAGCAGAATTCTGAACTGCGATATTGGAGTTATTCCTTTCATCTATCTGGGGCTACCTATCAGGGCTAACCCAAATCGAAAGGAGACTTGGGCTCAGGTGATTAGAATTGTAAAAGAAAGATTGTTTAGATGGAAGAACAAATATTTACCCATCTGAGGTAGGATTGTCATCTTAAAAGCGGTCTTGTTCGTAATTCCGGTATACTTCCTTTTTTTCTTCAAGGCTCCAGCGGGTATTATATCTAAACTTGAATCCATTTTGAAACAATTTCTTTGGGGGTTGTGAGGAAGAGAAGAAAATAAATTGGATTAAGTGGGATAGAGTTTGCAGACCAGTTGAAGAAAGGGGTTTAAGAATTAAAAACCTGAGGATCTTTAACTTAGCTTTACTAAGGAAATGGAAATGGAAAGTTAGTGTGGAAAAAAGGGGCATATGGTATTCTGCCTTGGTAAATAGATATGGAGTGAATAAGCTAGAACGGTATCCTGGAAGCTCAGACTCATCAAGATGGTGGAAGGACATCGTTCAACTGGAAATAGGAGGATTAGAGAGTCTAAACTCTTATTCAATGAGAGAAATTTATAAAGGTTTAAGGGCAGTAGACAATCTAGTTCTAGAACCGTATTGGAAGAAAATTTGGAACAAGGCGATTCCTGTAATACCCCGATTTATTTTACTATTTTTCGTAATTAGAAATTGTATGATGTTGTGTATTTGTGTATGATTATGTGTTTTTGGTTGAGGTTGGGTTTCCTTAGTATGGAGTAGAGACCTTAGAATTATAGAAATTAAGGTATTGGATGGTGTGTGGCCAATGGGATAAAAATATGTGGTGTGGTTAGTAAATAATTATTAATTTAAATAATTTAGTTGGAATTAAATAGATTTAAAATAATTAGTTGAATTATTTTATTTAATTAAAATTGGAAAAGATGAGTGGACAGATGATAAGGACAAGGTGGTCCATTCATGAGGATTAGTAAGGGTAAAGATGGAAAAACATATTAGGGTAGATAAACTTTAGGATTATCCCTATGTGTTGTTGTGTTGAATTGGGATTGGGGTTTTTGCATGTCGGAAGTTTGATAAGAGGAAATAATGCATAAACTTATCGGTTGAAATGTGGTTTCTGTATTTCCTACTTGTTTGTGTGTTCATATGTGGTTATATGTGTGTTTTTGGACTGATTGTGAGTGAAATCGGAGGAGAATTGAGGTTTGAGTCGTGCAGAATCGCAATCGCAGGATTGTTGATTTGCGCAGATCCGCCAGGCGAAAGGAAAACCCGCCAGGCGAAAATTCGCCAGATGGTCGCTAGGCGAGTTGAGAGGCGAGCGAAAGGGTGAAAAATATGGGTTTTTGGAATTTGTATAGGGGAAGGAGATTCGTCACTGCTCCGCCAGGCGAGCATGAGGCGAAAGGGGAATTTTCTAGGCGAAGGAGGATTTCGCCAGGCGAAAGTGGTTTCGCTGGTGCTCCGCCAGGCGAGCAGAGCTGAGACGAACCGAATTTTCTAAAACTTTAAAAATTCGTATCTTTTGACCCGTAGGTCCGTTTCAGTCGCCGTTCGAAGCGTTGGAAAGCTGGTTTCATATACTTTTTGTTAAAATTAATTTTATTACTAGAATTCCAACCATTAGATGCGTTAATTGGGTTTTGTGTATGTGGTTATGTGTTGTACGGTGAAATGGTGATTTCGGTTGTGTGTATGCGTGTTATGGTTATGGATTGTTGTTGTTGTATGTGTTGGCAGGTATGGACTGCGTGTTAGATGGTTGTAGTATGATGAATTAACGCATTGTTAGTTATATGCATTTAGTTGTCGTTGTATGCATGTCAAGTTGCATAAATTGTGCGATAAGTCGTGTGCCCATGTGGGGTGTGAGCGTCTTATCGGGATTCTTAGAAATGGAATTGTATCATTGTTGTTATGTTGTTGAGGTAATCGTGTGCCCATGTGGGGTGTGAGCGATTACGGTGGTCGTGTGCCCATGTGGGGTGTGAGCGACTTATATGGAAATTTCGGCGAGAATTATGATCATGAAAAAGGGATCGAATTGGTACCACATACATTGAGTCGAGTAGTGGGTCTCATTGCATTGCATTATGTTATGTTGTGGTGCATATGATTGTATGATTGTATGGAAATTCGTATTTGTGTTGATGATGTGTTGTTAGGGTGTGTCGTATATGGATTATGTTCTTTCATACTTATCTTATGCATTTTTTATGTTGATTTGAGAATCTCACCCCTTCTGTTTGAATGTTACCTATATGTGTGTAACGTGCAAATAAGTAAGATTAGTGCGGAGTTGAAGTTAGTGAAGACAGAGTCTTCTCTTTTATTTCGTTGAGTCAGCGTCTGCTCTGATTGTAACACTGGGTTTTGGAACGCTTATCGTTGTTCATTTTATTAGTTGTCGTCGTTTTATTTACTTGATGATGATGATGTGGTAGTAAACATGTTATGTTTTAGTTGAACTTTCCGCTGTTTTATGAGGAAATGGATTAAGTATGCTTTTATTGATAATATCTATGTGTTACATATCGTATGCATGAGTAGGCGTTTGTTGAATGTAGCATCCTAACTGATTGTATGTTTTATTTTACTCTTATAATTTATTTTAATTGTCGTGGAGGTTTAGGTTGTTACATAGTAGTATCAGAGCAGGTCGGTCCGTCCGGCCAAGTTGTCGAGTCGTTGTTGTGTGATTGTTGAATATTGCTGATGTTGTTTGTTCCTTAGTACGTGATATGTGTGTGAAACACTATCAGTGTTTTCTTGTTTTTCTAATCCCTTGTCTGTAGGATGAGATTGAGACAAGTGGGGGAGAAGCTTGTGTTTCTCCAAGATCCTTCGGTCGTGGAGTGTTGGCTTAGCGTGTCGTTGATTGCAAGAGTGCAATTGTTAATTGGGACAGTGTTGTTCTCGTTGTTGAAGAGATTGAATATCATGTTACTGCATGAGGGAGTGCAGTGTTGGATTATTCACCTGTTTGAGAATGGTGTGACCCTCAAGGGAAGACGGGCATGTGTCCTTGCTATTCGTTTCCTTGTGAGGGAGAAGGTGATGTTTTGGCTAGAGGTTGGTAAGTGATGTGTGGAGTATCCCAACGTGTTTCCTAAGGATGAACATAGTTTGTCTTCAGTTGGAACAAGATGATGTTATTCTTAAGACGCATTGGTAGGAGCTAAACCATGTGGCTACCAATCGTTTGGATAAGTAAGGTAGTGTGCTACTGATTTCAAGAATGTAGGAGTTGTGAGAGTGTGTTGTTTTCGAAACTGAAAGAAATACAGAAAGAATGCTTATGTCAACTAAAGGTTGTGCCTTAGATAGCTTGTGCACATGATGCAAGAAACACTATTATAGTTTGGTAAAGATGGTTTATACCTCCATCATGATGGTCGGTTGTCTATTGACAAATTGAGGAACTGATCACCCTAAATCTTTTGTTGATAGTAGACGGGATCATGCATGATGGAATAGACGTATCTTGTCGGCTTAGATAGTGTGTTTAGTGAATTATTCGGAGTTAAGCAAAGTGCTTACCGATGGTTTTGATGAGCCGATGCAGATTCTTATATATCTGAAGATGAGGCAGATTTGAGGTTTTGTACGTCGGTAAGTTGGGATGTCTCTGAGAGGAAATGATCTGGTATTACTGATGGTTGCTTCTTAGAGAGTAAAGAGTGAACTTAATCTTGACGAAAGTGAAGAGTTAAGGTTATACCTGCTAAGTAAGTAGAAGAACTCTCAAGAGATGGTGCTTAGATGTTTGCCATGTTTGCGATGATGGTGTTCTGGAGATTAGTAGTAAAGTCACAACGATGAACTGCCAGTTGTGCGCGAGTTCCAAACGTGTTTTTAGATGACATATCAGATGTGCCGCTAAAGATAGAGGTGGAATTCTCTGTTGATTGTGTCCCTGGTACCATACTTTATGGCATCATACATGATCTCAGTGTTAGAATTAGTAGAACTGAAAGAGCAGTTAACAGATTTACTAGAAAGAAGATTTGTGAGACCAAGAGTATCGCCTTGGAGAGCTTCAGTATTGTTAGTAGAGAAATGGATGATAACATGAGGTCGCGTGTTAATCGGTGAGTAGTATGGAAACCCACAGTTATATTCTAGATTTGTGACGAATCACGAATGATTTGAAGTTCCTTGATGGTATTACTTTGTTATGGGTGGAAAATCTTGTGTCAACAGAAACCTTGAGTGGGTCGAAACCCCGTAAGAAGAATTGATATGGGATATGGTAACCATAACCAGAGGTTGTTAAGCTGTTTTGGATAAATTATTTCGAACTCAGGATGAATTTTGAAGGTTGTGTATGTTATGGTTGTAGTAGTATTACTCCTGCATCTCTATCATTGGAGAGTGTTGAACCTATACTAAACGGTTGTTTGTTGATAGGGAGGTTATTCTACTGATGGACATAAATGAGATTTGTGTACTATTTGATGGGTAGGCACTCCAGTGGATAAGTGTGTTTTTATGCAGATTGATAACTCTCCAAAGTGCTTAAGGATAAGTGTCCACTTTCAAGAATATATGACTTGGGGTCTTTGGAACTCGGTTTGGAGTATTACAATATAGGATGATGTTGTTCAGTACTTGTAATGCGCTTGAGACGTGTGTGAGGATTACGAATCATATCTTCCATACTTAATCGGATAAGTTCGAAGTGGTGTTCGTTAGGGTATTCTGATCTATTATAAAATCAGGAGAAGGACGTGTAGAGTATTTGAGAATTGAGTTACAAGTATTGGAAGAGATGAAGTTTTATGCTAAGTTATCAAAGCGCGATTTTTGGTTGATAAGGATGAGTTTTCTTGGTTATGTTATTTCAGATAAGGGTGTTGTCGTGGATCCATCAAAAGTAGATGCAGTTCTACAATGAGAAAGCTCTGAAGTTGGTTAAGAAGATTAGAGGATTTTTGGACTCAATGGGTTATTACTGCAGGCTATGGAAGACTCTTCCAAGTTAGCATTTTATCTCAGTTGACTTGCGAAGGGTAAGTCATTTGTGTAGGGATGTTTGTTGTGAGGAAAGTTTTAGAGAGCTGGAGTAAAAGTTGACTACAGCTCTAGTTTTGATTTTGCCTGATCCTAATAAACCATTTGTGGGGTATTGGGATGTGTTTGTGATGAGTTTAAGCAGTGTACTAATATAAGATGGTGAAGTCGTAGCTTATGCCTTACGACAATTGAGGATTCATGAAAGGGTCTATCCTGTTCAAGATTTGGGATTGGCTGCAGTTGCATTTGTGTTGAGGATCTGGAGGTATTATTTTTATGGATCTAGATTCGAAGTGTTTAGTAATCACAAGAGTGTAGAACATCTGTTTGGTCAGAAGGAATAGAGTATGAGACAATGAGGATGGTTGGAATTCTTGATGAGTTACGACCTTGGCTCGAATTATCCTATTGGTAAAGTTAATGTCGTTCCTGATGAGTTAGGTCGAAAGTTTTTTCATATGTCTGCTTTAATGGTCAGAGAATTAGAATTGAGTAGCAGTCAAAAGACTTATATCTGGTGTGTGAGCTGACGCAGTAGAGTGAGAGGTTGGGTATATAAAAGGTGAATGATGACTTCCTTGTGAATATTAAAGAGAGTCAGAAGCTGGAAGTGAAATTGGTATATTTGATAGTTGCGAGTAATCAGAGTGCGCAGCAGAAGCGTGATGTAGCGCGGTTCGAATATGCGTGCGTGAACGGTAGGAGTTCAAAGGTTGAACGTTAGAACCTGCAGGAATGGAAGTGATATGGTGAAAGGTTTAAATATTAATTATGTACTACTAGTTACATGTTTGATTGGTGAATCGAAGAATTGTTGTCTTGATGATTGTGTGGCCACGAGGTTAGTATTCCGACTATGTTGAAGTGGTTAGGACGACGTTGTGTCGTGGAACTTTATATTCTTATCTCGGTGGTTGCCTTGTTTCCTATGGTGGTGATCCGAGTGCGAGTAGCTAATTCCTGGGATGGGGAATTAGAGGAGTGTTACCGTAGTGATTGTAACGATTGTGTTGTGTTTTAGTTCAAGAGTGAACATGTGTGTGCGTAACTTGGTTATTCTCTGCGTCTTGAGTTGGTCGTTGAGTGCATTACGTGAGCACTGCATCTTGTTGATATTATTGATGAGGTAGTTTGTGGTTTCGTGTTATTCGTGGTGATGCCTATTATGATTTGGGGGTTAGAGAGCAGGATGCGAGGGTCGTATCCGGAGTTGTTCGCATGAGGTAAATTTTCGAGGACGAAAATATTCTAAGTGGGGGAGAGTTGTAACACCCCAATTTATTTTACTATTTTTCATAATTTGAAATTGTATGATGTTGTGTATTTGTGTATGATTATGTGTGTTTTGGTTGAGGTTGGGTTTCCTTAGTATGATGTAGAGACCTTAGAATTATAGAAATTAAGGTATCGGAGGGTGTGTGGCCAATGGGATAGAAATATGTGGTGTGCTTAGTAAATAATTATTAATTTAAATAATTTAGTTGGAATTAATTAGATTTAAAATAATTAGTTTAATTATTTTATTTAATTAAAATTGGATAAGATGAGTGGAGAGATGATAAGGACAAGGTGGTCCATTCATGAGGATTAGTAAGGGTAAAGATGGAAAAACATATTAGGGGTCTAAGGGTTATAGTTGGAAAAAGGAGGAAATTAGAAAGGAGATAATCATTGTGGTGATCGATCGTATTCTGAGGAAAAGAGGAAAGGAAAGGGAAGCAGAGTTAGGGCTTAGAGAGCACCTGAAGAATCTTCATCTGAGGTAGGGATGGGATTCTTTTATCTCTAAGGGTTGCATAATGTTTGTATGAGGGTAGATAAACTTTAGGATTATCCCTATGTGTTGTTGTGTTGAATTGGGATTGGGATTTTTGCGTGTCGGAAGTTTGATAAGAGGAAATAATGCATAAACTTATCGGTTGAAATGTGGTTTCTGTATTTCCTAATTGTTTGTGTGTTCATATGTGGTTATATGTGTGTTTTTGGACTGATTGTGAGTGAAATCGGAGGAGAATTCAGGTATGAGTCATGCAGAATCACAATCACAGGATTGCTGATTCGCGTAGATCCGCCAGGCAAAAATTCGCCAGATGGTCGTCAGGCGAATTGAGAGGCGAGCGAAGGGTGAAAAATATGGGTTTCTGGAATTTGTATGGGGGAAGGAGATTCGCCACTGCTCCGCCAGGCGAGCATTAGGCGAAAGGGGAATTCTCCAAGCGAAGGAGGATATCTCCAGGCGAAATTGGTTTCGCTGGTGCTCCGCTAAGCGAGCATCAGGCGAGCAGAGTTGAGACAAACTGAATTTTCTAAAACTTTAAAAATTCGTATCTTTTACCCCGTAGGTCCGTTTCCGTCGCCGTTTGAAGCGTTGGAAAGCTGGTCTCATATACTTTTTGGTAAAATTAATTTAAGTATCAGGATTTCAACCATTCGATGCGTTAATTGGATTTTTGTGTATGTGGTTATGTGTTGTACGGTGAAATGGTGATTTCGGTTATGTGTATGTGTGTTATGGCTATGGATTGCTGTTGTTGTATGTGTTGGCAGGTATGGACTGCGTGTTGGATGGTTGTAGTATAATGAATTGACGCATTGTTAGTCATATGCATTTAGTTGTCGTTGTATGCATGTTATGTTGCATAAGTTTTGCGATAAGTCGTGTGCTAATGTGGGGTGTGAGCGTCTTATCGGGATTCTTTGAAATGGAATCGTATTGGTGTTGTTGTGTTGTTGAGGTAATCGTGTGCCCGTGAGGGGTGTGAGCGATTACGGTGGTCGTGTGCCCATGTGTGGTATGAGTAACTCATATGGAAATTCCGACGGGAATTATGATCATGAAAAAGGGATCGAATTGGTACCACGTGTATTGAGTCAAGTAGTGGATCTCATTGCATTGCATTGTGTTGTGTTGTGGTGTATATGATTGCATGTTTGTATGGAAATTCATATTTGTGTTGATGTTGTGTTGTTAGGGTGAGCTGTATATGGATTATGTTCTTTCATACTTATCTTATGCATTTCTTATGTTGATTTGAGAATCTCACCCCTTCTGTTTGAATGTTACCTCTATGTGGGTAACATGCAGATAAGCAGGATTAGTGCGGAGTTGAAGTTAGTGAAGATGGATTTTTCTCTTTTATTTCGTTGAGTCGGCGTCTGCTCTGATTGTAACAGTGGGTTTTAGAACGCTTATCGTTGTTCATTTTATTAGTTGTCGTCGTTTTATTTACTTTATGATGATGATGTGGTAGTAAACATGTTATGTTTCAGTTGAGTTTTCCGCTATTTTATGAGGAGATGGATTAAGTATGCTTTTATTGATAATATCTATGTGTTACATATCGTATGCATGAGTAGGCGTTTGTTGAATGTAGCATCCTAACTGGTTGTATGTTTTATTTTACTCTGATAATTTATTTTAATTGTCGCGGGGGTTTAGGATGTTATAATTCCAACAAAAATATCCAGCATGGTGTGGAGAATGTTCCACAACAAGGTTCCAACTAAATACAACCTTGCCAAAAGAGGTATAATATCTCAAGGGGAGGGCGGGTGTATAGGTGAGTGTGGGAGGGAAGAGTCGGCTTCAAACCTTTTTTTCATGTGCCCAGTTTTTGCAGGTGTGTGGAGCTCAATCCACAAATGCATTGGAGTAGCTACTGCTTCTCATAATATTGGTTGGCAGCACTTAGATCAATTTGAATATCTGCTAGGGGAAAGGAACTTTATATCAAAGAAAGCAATTGTGATATGGTTCGCCTGCGTTTGGTGCATTTGGAAGTCAAGGAATGCCAACCTATTCCGAAATGAAGACATTCGAGTGGAGAAGATCATCGAATAGATAAAAGTGACATCCTGGAAGTGGTTAAAATTAAAAGCTAAAATGATTGAGTGTGATTTCGGTCAATGGTTCTCATCTCCTAAAGCATGTCTAGGATTGATTGTCGACTGAAGCTCTGCTGTTATTCGTCTCCTGTATTTTTATAATCTAGATGGTTGTTCTGCAGCGTCTGTCCTGGTTGTACATTGTTGTCTAGAGGCTCGCTATGTATGCTTATTCAAGGTTTTGGTGCAGATTTGTCTGTTTTTGGTTGGTGGTTGTGTTGTGTTTCATCCTCAGAAGTGGTGGTTGTTTGAGTTTTGGCTTTTGTTAGTTTGGTTGTAGTTGCCTTGATATAGTCTTTGGCTGTTTTCATGTGGTGCAAGAAGCTGCGTGCAGAATCTTTTTTTGGCATCTAGAAGGTTGAAGTTGTCTGGTGTCAGGTGCAGCTGGAATTTTGGGCTTGTACTGGTGTTTCGTATTTTCGAGGATGCTGGATTTTTCTCGCCTTGGAATAGCTATGTTTAGTAGTGGTATTGTAGTTGTTTTGTTAGCTGGTAGTTTTGTTCCATTTGTATCTAGTTTCTCTGTTCTGGGGTAGAGGCAGTTGTGGTGTCCTTGGTTTTTTTCTCTATCTTGGCTTGTGGCTGGTCATTTTTATCATTATACCTGTAACTTTGTATTAGAGCTCTCTTTCTATGCATTCCTTGTGCTAGATTGAGTTATTAATTCAATTTTTGATTTTTCAAAAAAAAATAAATTAAAATGATGTACCACTAAGTCAATTTACTTTTGATTATATAATTTACAAATTAGACGTATATTACTATATTAATTTACAAAGATAAATCACTAACAAAATGGAAATCATTAAATATTCTAGGTGATAAATTTTTGCTCGATCTGACTGTACTCTTTCTAATCATTGTATTCATTCACTTGATTCACCGTCAATTTCATCAACCTCTTCCACAGGTTTTCTCTCTTCGTCTTCACCTTTTGTGAAAGATTTAACACGAACATTTGTTATCACTTTTATTATAAGTCTACCTATGTGATGGTCACTTCTTCTCTTACTTAAACATTACACCAAACACCTTTATTGGTTTTCTCTCTTCATCTTTTATCGTCATCCATATCCTCTTCAACGTTTATTGGTTTGTTTCTTATTCTATCAAAAGTTCGTGCAACGATGCTTTTCTTCTGGTGTACAGAATTCTGGTGATAGGTTTTAATTTTTCGGTGATTGGGGTGATTGTGTGGATCCTTATTGTGAATTGGCGTCGTGAAGAGCTTATTGTGAGTATAATTGGGGTTATCTCTGGCGCACTTTCTTGGAACATGGGTTGTTTGGTGTGTTTCCTTGTATTTGTTATTTCTTTTGTGGATGTCATGTTTCAATTTGTTTATGCTTGCTCCTAGCTTCAAAATTTATTGAGTCAAGTAAGAATCTAAATTATCAAAATAACAAGCTTTATCAAAATAACAAGCTTTATGGCAGCCTTAGAAAGCTTACCAAACCACCTTGATTCACGAGATTGTGATTCTACTTGTTTTGTAGCCACTATTTTTGTTTGGAGGTTGTTCTGTTGCAACCATTTCATATCTCATCAGCTTAGAATAATGTTCAAGTTCTATCTCTGGTTTTAGTTTTCATAATAAGGATAGTGTAATTCCATATAACGGGGTTTTGATTTCACAAGTGGATAATTGCCTAGTTGATGGAGGCACACCCTATCTTGGTTGAGGGCATTGGTTCGATTTTCGGTTGAGGTAAAATTTTAAAAAAATTCTTAGAATTTTGATGACTTTGGTAATGAGCATGTGACATGTCAAATGCCACGTCGGATGTCACGCTTGCAAACATAAACACTGTTTGCAAGAATAGACGGAAATGACTTAAATGACCTTGTTAAATAAGGGGTACTTAAATATTTTGTACCATAAACGGTTGCGTTTAATAGTGGAGTTGCAATGTATTACAGAAAACCAATAAAAAAATTACATAAGATATTACGTGTTTAATGCAATTTGGAAGATTATTCAATTGAAAAAGGAAAAAGGGCGCAAACATAAGGAGGTCTTTCAAATTCAATAACGTGCGCGACATAATTTTTTTGAAAAAATTGAAAAATATTATTGAAGTTATGGAGTCCAGATATTGAGTTCATTGGAATATTTGGGATTGTGTAAGTTCTGATTGCATCTACCTATGAAAAAAAAGATAGGGGTATTGTATGTGCATAATGATTTTTCCAATGTCTTGCAATTATCCTTTGGACATATTTGATTAAGTAATATTGTATTATTTGTTGATATATTTAATAAGGTGAAATAAAAAATAGGAGGTCAAAAAAGATAGAAAACTTATATATTAGATTGGGGGAATTTGAATACTATATATCATTAGATTTTGTTGAAATTCAATAGATTATTTAAATTTGTGTTTAATTTGTTCAAGTTGCATCTCAATGTAAGAATGTAGAAAAAAACATGTCAACAATACATAATAAATACACTTGGACAATGTCCGAAAAATGCAACTATAAATTAATATGTTACTTTTGTGACTGTAACGTAGTGGCTAGACCAAATATTATTAATAGTAAATCTAATTACTTCTTCATTCTTAAATCTATCTTGACGTAGAAACTAACTCAAACCTTCAGCAATTTCGATCCAATTAATAAAATTTGTCGGACATAACATCATGCATGTAACCGGGGGATCTACAAATCTGTGAAAAATAAGTAATGAGTATGACTTTAATGGAAATTTATGTAGAATCATACAATTCAGCTCCTGGAAAAAACTACATGAAAAAGATTAGTAATTACCAGAGCATGTCTTCCACCCTTGTTTGTATATCCTAATAACACAGTTTCAAATGTCAATTGGTTGAGATCGATAATATATAGAGTGTGATACTTTGGAATTTCATGGATAGGCAAGGGTTTGTTGTCAAAAGGTACAAACAGAAACATGTTATCACCATAATACCATAAAACAACCAGATGATAAATGGATGGTAAATTCCAAAACTAAATAATTTCATCTTAACTGCTTGTAATAAGCGGGTCCATAACACTACCATACCAAACAAGAGTAAATTCATGTAAGTCGTCGTAAAACTTTCATTCTTTATTGAGTTCAATGCCAAATTGTTAGATAAATGTTGGGTCAACTTCTGCATAATGCTATAAAACAAAGAATAAACTTTATAAAACATTGTTTAGATCTGAAAAGTATTCGGTAACACCTAAGTAGAGAATTAAGGATCATATGTATTGTTTGAAATATAACTTACGACGTTCGAAACAACAAATGTATGAAACACCTCTTTTTTCTTTTTGGATACAAAGATTTGGGATAGTCTGATATCCATTGTTCTCATGGTGTGGTTGTGATAGTAATGACACTTTGTTCATTGAGGATAAGATAAAAGTTGAGAATGTGATATAAATATAGAAATGGAAAAATATTGAAATTTAAGATTTTTGGTAGGTTGGGAAAAATATCTATTGATATCACGTGATTAAAAGGGCCCATGAATAAGTTGAATTGTCCTTTTCACTTTTTAGTGCATAATGGTCAGGGGTAAGGGATATAAAGTTATATTTGGCTTTGACAAGTTAAATAAAAAGTTGTATAATAAAGTAAGTCAAGTTTGTAAGATACATTCTGAAACATGACATGTCACATCGTATATACATAAAGCATATATGAACAAAGGCAGCAGTTGAAAAAACATAATTGAAAAAATGTATTGACTGGGGTTGGAAGTTGTTCCAAAATATTACATACACATAACCCATATAATTAATTACACTAAACATGAATAAACAATACAAGAAAAATGGCAAGTTATGGCAGTTATTTTGTAAGGTTACGACGGTTTGAACCGCCTAATAGCTGTATCGCGACAGTTTTTTCTATCACAAAAATGTGTGTCGCTAGTCTGTATTGCGACGGTTGCTAAATTTGTCACTCTAACCGACATTCTAAATTGAGACGGTTACGTAAATGGTTAACTACGACGGTTGTAACCACCATTAAATGTGATGTACATTAAAAAATAAATTTGGAAATTGCGACAGTTTTGAAAACAATATACGAAGGTTTATAACCCTCGCTAAATATATTAATTCTTTAAAAAATGCAAATGTGAGATAACTCCAAAAGTGAGACCTATGCTTTCAGAGTACTTTTTGAACTCTAATAACCAATACACAGTATAAAATTAGAAGAGAGATATCTTGTGATACTTATGCAAAAATTATGTTTCTTTCAATTGTGCTTTATTCAAATAGAGAGAATAGGTTGAGTACAGTTTCTTACAACTATTGGAACAAGAAACCACAAGTTTGGTGAAACAATGGCGGAAAAATTTTGGATGTGGAAAGTGAAAGAGGAGAGTTGAGAGAGAGAGAGAGAGAGAGAGAGAGAGTTGAAAGTGAGAAGTTATGATTTCATTAACTTGGATGAGTGTGCATCCTAAACAGTTATATATGAGATACAATACAATTAGGAACTGAATTGACCAAGTACAATAACACAAAACACAAAAAATTATGCTTGTAACCGGTTACACCAAAATGGTTAACCAGTTACACCTAGCTCTTAGTTAAATAGAAATTAAACCAGCTTATGGTAACCGATTACACCTGCGAAAACTCAATTTTTCTGCTACTGGAATGAATCTCAAGCCTTGATGTAACCGTTTACCACCTCGTGTTAACCGATTATAACACTTGAATTACTTGAAAATTTTTAACATACCACCTTAATTCAAATGCTGCAAGTCTACCACACTCATGCTCATCTTCAACCTCTTGAACACATCATTTGTGACCCCCTTATTCAGCAAATCAACAACTTGGTCCTCACTTCTGCAATATCCAAATCATAACCTTCCTTCACTAATAAGTTCCCTCAAATAGTGAAACTTCATCTCAATGTACTTGCTCCTCCCATGTTCAATTGGGTTCTTATCAAAATTAATGGCGGAAATATTGTTAACTAAGAGTGTGACAACCTCACTCTCACTGTTGCCCAACTCATCCAATAGATTCATAAGCCACATGGCTTGGCACACACATATAACGAAATGACAATGTACTCGGCCTCACAAGATGAGAGTACAACTATCGGTTCCTTTTTTGAACACCATGAGATTGATGTCGCACTGAACATAAAGATGTATTTAGTTGTAGACTTTATATCATCTTTATCTCTACGTCAATTGAAGTCGGTAAAACTGAGCAAATTGCATTATCTGCCCGTATCCGCTGCGAGAAAGAGAATTTTGCATCCAACATAACCTTTTACATAGCGTAGGATCCTCTTGAATGCTGCCAAGTGAGACATCTACAGTCTCCCCGTGAATTTACTTATAATACCGACACTAAATGCCAAGTTCGATCATGTATTGCACAATTAACACAAGGATCCAATTAACCTCCTATATTGAGTTGGATCAACATCTTGCTCATCCTCGTTCTTAAACAACTGCATCCTTGGTTCAACAGGAGAAATGGTAGCATTGCAATGCTCCATTTCAAACTTTTTTAATATCTCGAAAGCATATCTTCCTTGGTGCATGAGCAGTCCCATTTTGGACTTGTGGAACTCAATACCAATGAAGTATGTCATGAGACCAAGGCCGATCATCTCAAACTCTTCCATAAGTTCATTCTTGAACTTTGAAATGCACTTTTTGTTGTTTCCCGTGATCAATAAATCATCTACATATAGAGAAAGGATAATTACTCCTTCACTCGTATCCGTCTTCACATACACTCCATGCTCGGATACACATTTATTGAAACCAACATCCTTTAGGAAACCATCAATTCTTTTATTTCATGCTCTTGGAGCTTGCTTCAAACCATATAGTGCTTTCTTTAACGTGTAGAACTTCAGCTCTTGGTCTTTCACAACAAAACCAGGGGGCTCTCCTACATATACCTCATCTTCAAGCGGTCCGTTCAAAAACGCGAATTCGGCATCCATTAGGTAGATAGGCCAATTGTGGTTATTTTCAATACCAACAACAAGCCTAACGGTTTTAATCCTAGCAACTGGTACAAAAACCTCCTTAAAGTTTATGCATTCACTTTGCAAAAATCCCTTAGCCACCAATCGAGCCTTATGCTTAATTATCTCACCCTTGAGATTTGCCTTCACTTTGAACACTCACTTCACACTAATTGGATTTTTTCCTTTTGGTAGATCAACTAACTCCCAAGTATTATTCTTCTCAATGGATTCCAACTCTTCCTTCATATCACTAATCCACTTCAGATCACTTAAGGCCTCTTCTGTATTAACGGGTTCAGATTCAGCCATAAGTGCAAAATGGACGAAATCACCATCATCATTAACTTTGTTGTCTCTGAATAACTCACAATCTTAGAGTCTCTAAGGCAACCCCCTTTGCCTTGTTGACCTTTTGACATTTTCTTCATTTCGGGCTTCGACGACATACTGTTCTGGTCTTCCATTTTCCTTAGAATTAAGAATTTCAAACTTGTAACCGGTTACAGCTTTCTGGTAACCGGTTACAGCCTGCATGTAACCGATTACAATATGCTGATAATCGGTTACACCCTGTTGCATCTGCTTTAATTCATCGATTATAGTGTCCCGACTCATCACAAAAACATCATTATAGAATATTATAGTTAAACGAAACATCAAACATAATAAAACACAAAAACGTTCCACTCCTGGTCTTGCACATCAGAGCAGACGCCGACTCAACAAAAACAAAAGGAAGAACACCCTATTCTACTAACATATACGCCTCTATTGCAGATTATCTGCATGATTCCCATGTAAAGGCAACATTAAAACAGAAGGGGTGAAATATCAAAATTATAGAAAGCAATGCATAATAATAAGTAAGTATCAGATTATTACATGCATAATCACTCATTACACCAATCACCATTCCACACAAATCCAATCACAACAGCAAAATAATTATGCAATGCAATGAGACTTAACAACTCGACTCAATGCATGTGGTACCAAATTATGAACTCATAGGTTCACTCACTACGATCCCCCCTAGGATCAGAGCACACCAAAATTGTTACCATCACCATAGGTAACGCTTCACTAATTCCATCACCATAGGAATTAGCTACTCGCACCCAATCCATCACCATAGGATTGAGGCTCACCAAAAACGGACCATCATCCGACACTATGATGCATGCAACATTATGTACATGCAACAACAACAAGTACCAGGATATTCACCATAGTCTGGTACTACGCCAATGTTGGCCACCATGCACCATACACATGCTATAAACATTCAACAACAATAATGTAATAGTATAGCAAGCAACAACAATGCATTTCCGAATATGTCACACCACAACATAAACACTATAATGAATTTAATACCATCACACAAAAATTTATTTATTTCCAGGTACTATAATTATTTTTAAAATAAAGTTCATCGCATCAGCTTCCTAACGCTTCGAACAACACCCGAATTGGACACCCGTAACTCAATATATGATTTTTCAAAGTTTTACAAAATTTATTCCCAGTGTAACCAATTACACCAAATACAGTAGACTGTCACACCTCTGTAACCACACCACTGCTAGCCACTGTTTTCACAGTGTAATCGGTTACACAATTTCTGGTAACCGGTTACACCACCTCAAATTGCCCAAAGAACGCGGATTTACAACAGTGTAATCGGTTACACCATTCTTGGTAATCGATTACATTGTGAGCAGAATCACTTTTATGTTGCTTATCAGTGCGAAAATCACTTTTTATCCCATTCCAAAACCCCAATTTTCTTACAAAACAAGTATCCCATTTTTTACACAGATATCACTTTTTATAAACATCACAAAAACCCAATTTTTCCCAAAGATATACCCGAGTTCCGACTCTGACTCGCAACAAAGCTAAACAACACAACATCCATCATCATGTAATTTCACCAAATACATGATTCTTCTAGCATCAACACACAATTCACCAAACAATCACCAACATAGCATTACCATACAAGTTCATAATTCATCAATCACATTACTCATCCAAATACATACAATTGCATCAATTCACATCAATTGATCATAACATAGAGATAAGGGACATGCAAATCATACAGAGATACAACCCACCATATATTAACATGTCAAATGCTATATGAACGGAAATCCCACCCTTACTTTAGATTCCTTGCAAAGACTCTTCAACAATGGGTTCTCTTCCTCTTCCTTAAGCTTTAGCTTCTTTCTTTTTTATCTAAACTTTTCTTCCAATTTCACGTATTCTGTCAACTTCTCCTCTAATCCCTTTTTTCTTATTTTTATTCCCATATTATTATTATTACCACTTATCACTACTAATTAAAATAATAATAATAATTTTCACCAATTATTTATTTTAAATAATATTCACCTAATATTATTTAATTAAATAAATAGTACTAATATTAATTAATTAATTAGTTATACTCACAACACCCCCAATCTCTACACTTTTACTCATACACCCTAACAACTTTTTTTCTTCTAATTCTAAGGTCACTACCCTACACCAAGAGTATCTCAAACACACCAAAACATCAATCAACATATTTATACACACAATTTAATTACTGGAAATAAATTAAATAAACTAGGGTGTTACAACTCTCCCCCACTTAGAATATTTTTGTCCTCGAAAATTTACCTGATGCGAACAACTCTGGATATGAATCTCACATCTGACTCTCCAACTCCCATGTCGTATTCCCTTCAGCAACACCTCCTGACCCTACCTTCACGAGAGCGATCTCCTTGCCGCTCAACTGCTTTAATTCAAAATCTTCAATCCTCACAAGTAAAGCCTAAACTGTAAGTTTATCTTTTACCTGCACATCATCCATCAGAATCACATGCGACGGATCCGGAACATACTTCTGAAGCTGTGAAACATGAAACACATCATGTAAATTCGATAAATTTGGTGGCAACTTCACTCTATAAGCAACCACTTCAATCCTCTCTAAAATCTGATACAGACCAATAAACTGAGGAGTAAGATTCCTCGACTTCAAAGCACGCCCAACACCAGTCACCAGAGTGACTCTTAAAAATACATGGTCTCCCTCTTGAAACTCAAGATCCTTCATCCTCTTATCGTGGTAACTTTTTTGCCTACTTTGCGAAGCTTTCATCTTCTCCCGAATCAGCTTCACCTTTTTAGTGGTATGCTGGACAATTTCAGGTCCAAGCACCACACTCTCACCAGATTCATGCCAACACAACGGTGTCCTACACCTCCGACTATACAATGCCTCAAAATGTGTCATCTCGATACTAGAATGAAAACTATTATTATAAGTAAACTCTATCAATGGCAGATGACTATCCCAAACACCTCTTTGCTCAAGAACACAAACCCTCAACAATCCTCTAAAGACTGAATAATTCTCTTTGTCTGACCATTTGTTTGTGGATGATAGACAGAACTCAAACTCAGCTCAGAACCCAAAGCCTCTTGCAAACTCTCCCAAAATTTGGAAGTGAACCTCATATCTCTCTCTGAAACAATACTCAACGGAACTCCATGTAGCTTCACAATTACACAAATGTATATCTCTGCCAACTTCTGCAAAGAAAAACTGATGTTAATCAGAATAAAATACGCCGACTTCGTCAGTCTATCAACAATCACCCAAATCGCATCATGCCCTCTAGGAGTATTCGGTAACCCTGTCACAAAAACCATCAAAATGCTATCCCACTTCCACTCTAGAATATCTAATAGTTGCATCAACCCTACAAGTTTCTGATGCTTAACTTTTGATTTTTGACAAGTTAAGCATGCATACATAAACTGATACATCTTAGTAGCTCCTGGATGAATACTTAAGCTACTTCTATGACTTTCTTCTAAAATCATCTTCTTCAACTCGGAATCGTTAAGAATACAAATTCAGTCTCAAAATCTCAACACACCCTGTTCATCCACTCTAAAATCACTATCCTCAGTTTGATTACTTCCCACCATAAAGTCCACCAACTTCACATCCAACTTCTGACTCTCTTTAATATTATTAAGAAAATCATTATTTATCTTCAACATTCCCAACATTACATTCAGGAGTGTTAGCTCACAAACCAAACTCAAGTCTCTGAAATGTTCAATAAGTACTAACTCTCTAACCATCATAGTAGACATATGCAAAGACTTTCGACTTAAAGCATCATCCACAACATTAGCTTTACCTAGGTGATAATTCAAGCCAAAGTCATAGCCCTTCAAAAATTCCAACCAACTTCGTTGCCTTATATTCAATTCCTACTGATCAAACAAATATTTCAAACTCTTGTGATCACTGAAAAACCTCAAATCTGGAACCATAAAGATAATGCCTCCAAATCTTCAACACAGACACCACTGCAGCTTACTCTAAATCATGAGTAGGATATTTTCTCTCATGAACCCTCATTTATCGTAAAGCATAAGCCACAACCTTGCCATTTTGCATCAGCGCACCACCTAAACCCATCATCGACGTATCACAATACACCACAAACGATTCATTAGGTTCAGGCAAAATTAGAACTAGAGCCATAGTCAATCTCTTCTTCAGCTCTATGAAACTTCTCTCACAATGGATATCCCACACAAACGTTTTACCTTTGCAAGTCAGATGAGTCAACGGAAGTGCTAACTTAGAAAAGCCTTCAATAAATCTATGGTAGTAACTAAACAAGCCCAAAAAGCTTATAATCTCTCTAACCGACTTCAGAGCCTCCAATTATATAACTACATCTACCTTGGACAGATCCACAGTAATACCATATTCTGAAATAACATATTAAAGAAAACTCACCTCTTGCAATCATAATTCACACTTTGACAACTTTGCATACAACTTATTCTCTTTCAACACCTACAAGACAATCCACAAATGTTCAGCACGTTCTTCTTTTAACTTAAAATAGATTAAGATATCATCAATAAAAACCACTGCAAACTGATATAGATGAGTATGAAATATACGATTCATATATTCCATAAACACTTCAGGTGCATTAGAAACGCCGAACGACATCACCAAATATTCATAGTATCCATATCGAGTTCTAAAAGCCGTCTTCTGAATATCCTCATCTTTAACCCGAATCTGATGATAACTCGACCTCAAATAAATTTTACTGAAAACACGAGCACCCACCAACTGGTCCATCAAGTCATCTATTATCAGAAGTGGATACTTGTTGTTGATCATCAATTAGAGGAATTATTGGAGAAGAAATTTGTGAAGCCAAGTGTGTCGCCTTGGGGAGCTCCGGTGTTGTTTGTAAAGAACAAGGATGGTAATATGACTACTGATATGTCCTGGTTTACCACAGTTATAGCAAGTCACCATATTATCCTTGTAATCAGCAACCAGATGTCCTGTCTTCCCACACCGGAAACACTTTTTCACGTATAGGGATGTCAACGGGGCAGGGAATTTGCGGAGGATATTTCCCCACTCCCCGCCCCGCCCCCAAATGTTTTCCCCATCCTCGTCCCCATTCCCCGCCATGGGGGGATATTATTCCCCATCCCCATCCCCACAGATTCCCACGGAGAATCGAAGATCCCTAGAGATTGAGTCTTTAAAAAATTTCTATATTTTTCGATCAAAACTACGACACTAGTATTTCGTTGGTTTTTTCTTTTTAAAAGAAGATATATCTTGGATTTTTTTTTAAATAAAAACACATCATGTATCAATAACAAAAAAGCAAAAACACTTGCAGTTACGGGAACATAACCACTAATTTACTAAATGATTGACAAACAGGCTAATGATTGAAGTATAGTGAAGTTGAAGAGTAATTATCACAAGCACAATGAACAAATCAGAGTTGTTGTTATGATGATGATGATGAGAACAAAGGAGATGAGGAATAGAGGAGTCAAAGAGAATTGATAAAAGAATAAGAGGAGACGGTGTGTACACTATGTGTAATGGATGCACCTTTTAGGATTGGGTACTTTGACAGTGAAACAATACATTATACAATGAAATAAAAAAATGATCCACTGATAACTTTTCATTTTTTAATATATTAACTATTATTTTTAGGGTTAATAGTGATTTACCCCCCTGACATATGAGCGTGTTTCGGTTTACCCCCCCACCGTTGCCAAAGGCAGGTTTTGGCAACGGTTTTTTTGAAAAAAACGTTTCCAAAAGGCAGGGAGGGGGGTAAAGCAAAATTCGCTCATATGTCAGGGGGGGTAAATCACTATTAACCCTTATTTTTATGAAAAAAACATGCAAAATTACATAATTATATATTAGAAAATATATTATATATAAAATTTAAATAATATGGTCGAGGTCGGGGAATCCACGGGGCGGAGGGTATTTCCCCGATCCCCACCCCGAAGTGTCATCGGGGGAACTTTTCCCTCCATCCCCGTCCCCACGGAGAAAAAAATCCCCGACTTTAGAGCTTCACACAGATAATCCCCATAGGGGTCCCCATAAACAGATGCAAATTGACATCCCTATTCACGTCACTCTTGAATTCACTGACATGATGACCCAACACACCACACCTAAAACACTTAAGAGGAGCATGAGCACCTCCCTTACCTGGCCTATTACCATCAGCAGTCCTCTATTTACCTTTATCAGCTGGAGCACTATAATTCCCACAGTTCAGATTCTGTTTCCCCCTTTTTTGTTCAGACTCTTATAATGAGTTTATCGAGCCTTACTTGTGAGGGCTAAGGTCTCTCATCTATTTTGGTTTTAATGATGTCAACAAATAAGATATTCATTAGATTGTAATTTGAGCGGTATCACTTTATTGTCGGGCAAATTGCATCTAGCCATCAATTTTCATGTGTCTAAACATATAGGAAGAAGTCTACACAATTTCTACGTGTGCATGATCATAATATTGATGATTGGTATACTTGTTTCGAGTCTTGGTCAGTAAAAACATGCAGAAAAATGAGATTTTCAAAATCTGTATGTCTTGAGTCGACCCAAGGTGAGCATGAGTCGACTCATGCTGTCTTGAACAAGTTTTGTGAAAAGTTCGGGATAGTGCACGCTAACCCCCCTGTTGCATGCGTCGACGCATGCTTCTGGACATTTGAATTTCTGCAAAATCTGCAGGCTTGCGTTGATGCAAGGTGTTGATGAGTCGACGCATGGTCACTCAATTTACGTAGACAACCCTATGGGATAGCTCACGCCGACCCTCATTAAAGGAGCGGTCGACCCATGGTTGTCTGAACTGATTTTTCTGCATTCAATTTTTCTGTTATTTCTGTTACTTCATATTGTTGGTCATTTTATTCATTATATATAGTTGGGTCAGCTCACATTTTAACAGAACAAGAAACGTGAAAATTGATACCAATCTTTCTCTTCATCTTCATCTTCATCTTCAACCTTGAGTAAACAAACAATTACACGTAATCATTTTTGTTTGTGTCGCCCATTGTTTAGAAGTGATAACGTTCAGAATTAGGAAGTGTGTGGTATTCATTTCTAGGTTGAGAATTGGTAGGTGTTTCTTGAATAAAATCTTAGGTTTTATCCTCCAATAATCAAGGAGATTTTGGGGGTTTTTGGCAGAAACCGTTTCGTTCTACAGGGATTCAGCCGTATGAAGGTAACCGAAGAACAGAGTATTTGTTCGGTTTAGTAGCTACAGTCGGAGGACTGTAGAAGAAAGGTTTGGGGATCGAATTGCGGAAGATCGAAATCGACCGAGTGAAGGTGACTGAAGAACGGTGGTTTCTTGCAGTCTAGTAGCGTGAGACGGTGATTTGTTCAACCGAATTCGAGGCACTTGATTCGTCTTGAATCAAGGGGAGAAAAGATTCTACATCAACAATCAAAGACGTTTGAGAGTTTGGATGTTTATAATTCTTCTCTTGTATAAACAATTTGCAAACAGCAACATATATATATATATATATATATATATATATATATATATATATATATATATATATATCTCAATTCCAATTATGGAATTAGGGGCAGAGGTACCCAAAGCGAGGATGATTGGGGAACTTCCTAATCAAATCCTGTTTGTTCTCTCTTTCCCTACTCTATTACGTTTTGATAATATTCGAATTTGTGAAGTATCCATTGATCTGAATTTTCTATTTTAGTGTAATCGAGAATTGAAAAATTACTTTGCTAAAACGATACAATCCCTTGGATTGTATCTCGTGTAGGCTCGATATTCACATTAATCAAAAATTCTCACTTGGTGTGTCGCGCACGCCAAGTGTTCAATAAATTGATTAAGCGCAAAATCGGGAGTACTTTGTGATTAATTTTGTCAATACTATCTCGTTGGAATTTGGATAAAAGTCAAGTAAAATAATTATGTTGATTATGCTGTGCGTTTGTTGAATTAGTTGTAAACTTTCTCATCCGTCTTATCATTCCTTAAACACGATACACATATCCGATCCTTTTTGTAGAGGTTCGTTGTAGACGTGATTCAGTGGTCGCTTCCATAAAGACTTTTTAAAGCCAATTTTTTGGAAAGCTATTTGCGTGTAAAACTCGAGGGATCTATTCAACCCCCTTCTAGATCCTAGCCATCGTCTAACAAGTGGTATCACGAGCTCCAGTTTATCTGGTGTTTCGGTAAAACTTCTTGGAATATGGAGAACGAACCTAAAGGGGCTTATAATAGAGCTCCAGTTTTTACGGGCGAGAATTACAGCTACTGGAAGGATTGTATGCGCGTCCATATAAATTCCATAGATCGGAAGGTTTGGAACGTTATTTTAAACGGTTCCATGGAAATTACAATGACCAATGCTGAAGGCGTTGTCGTTCCCAAACCCGAAGCTCAATGGAATGTGGAGGACGAGAAAAAGTACAGCTATGACTGGAAGGCTCGAAATATTTTGATCTTCTCTTTGGAAGTTGACGAATATTATCAAGTCTCTCATTGTGAAACGGCCAAAGCCATGTGGGATGCTTTACAAGTAGTCCACGAAGGCACTAATGATGTTAAAATGGCCCGTATCAACATACTAACGCAAGAGTTCGATCTTTTTTACATGAAGCAAGGGGAAACCATTGCGGATATGCAAAAATGATTTATTCATATTATCAACAAATTGCATGTACTTGGTAAACCAATTCCAAACGAGGTTGCTACTAATAAGATTTTGAAGTGTCTTAACAGGGAATGGCAGCCGAAGGTCACCGCGATCAAGGAGACCAATAATCTAGCTACTCTGGACTTCACCACATTATTTGGTAAACTCAATGAGCATGAGCAAGTGCTCATTAGCCTTGATAAACATGAAAAGAGTATAAAGAAGGAGAAAACAAAAGATACGAAAAAGAAGTCGATTGCTCTTAAGGCTTCTTGTTCAAAGTCCACATCTCAAGAGCAAAGTGATGATGAAACCAACAATGATGAAGACGATGACTCCGATAATGACATGAGTCTATTTGTGAAGAGATACAATAGATATGTTCGGAAGAATGAGATTCAACACTCGGATAAAAATCTAGTCAAATTTAGAAGGCAATCTAGAAATGAAGGCAACAAGAATGACAAGGTTAAAGGAACGTGTTACAACTGTGGAAAATCCGGGCACTACAAGCCGAATTGTCCATCACTTAAGAAAGACAAGGATAAGAATCGTCAACACAAAAAGTCAAACAAGTCTAGACGAGCATATATTGCTTGGGAGAGCGATAGCGAGTCAGAAAAAGATGACAGCTCAAGTGACGAAAGTGAATCTGTTAATCTATGTCTTACAGCACATCCAAACAAGAAGAAAGAGGTAAAACACTCTAAATACGATCACTCTTAAAGTATGTCTCATTTAGAATTACAAAATGCTTTTGATATGTTGCACCACGAGGCTAAGGAAGCTTTTCAATGCTTAGCCTCAAACAAAAAGATTTTTAAATACTTGGAGAGAAAGGTTTATGATTCTGAAAAGGAATTGGAAACTCTTAAAAACTCCATGGTGGATGCATCAAAAGCTAAGATTGATGAGAATAAGTCTCCATGGTTCAAGTTTAGGGGCTGTGATACTTGTCATATTTGGAAAAAAGAGGTGAGAACCCTTAAGGCCAAATTAGACAAGGCTATTAAGCCTAAAGTTACGTTTGATATTGATCGATCACATTATCGAGAAAGTATGAGCAATCCGTATCAAAAGTATACGTATGTGATTCGAGATAGAGATAACAAAGGTAAATTCCAAATGATCTGTGATTGCCTATATTGTTGCAAGCCTGGTCATACTATTGCTAAATGTCGTTTTAGAAGATTTCTTGTTCCAAAAGGCATTTATCAATGGTTGCCCAAGTGCGATCTTGGTTTCACTTACCGCAAAGGACCCAATGAGAATTGGGTACCTACTCTCCCTTGATTATTTTTGTAGCTACAAAGTCTTGAAACCTCCGAAAGAATATGGGTTATGGGTAGTGGCTGCTCAAGACATATGACAGGAGACATATCTCTTTTCATCGACTTTGTGGCGAAGAAAAAGGGATTTGTTACATATGGAGATAACAATAAGGGACAGATTCTCGGCAAGGTAGTGTAGGTAACCCCTTATCTACTACTATCTCCGATGTGCTGCTTGTGGAAGGCCTTAGACACAACCTTTTAAGTATTAGTCAACTATGTGACAAGAATTATAAAGTATCATTTTCAAAAGATTGCTGCATAGTTGAAGATTGTGACAAAAAGGATGTGTTTAAGGGCTTAAGGGTGAACAATGTCTATATGCTAGACTTAAATGAGGTATCATTGAATGGAGACAAGTGTCTAGTCACTATGAATGAAGATTCATGGTTGTGGCATAGACGGTTGGCTCATATCAATTTTGATTTGCTTAACAAAATAGTCTCTAAAGACCTAGTCAACGGTTTACCCAAAATCAAATTCACAAAGGATCATCTTTGCGATGCTTGTCAAATGGGGAAGCAAACAAGGATCTCATTCAAATCTAAAAACATAGTTTCAACTATGAGACCTCTTGCGCTCCTCCATATGGACTTATTTTGACCATCTAGGATCAAAAGCCTAGGTGGTAACTATTATGGTTTTGTAATAGTCGATGACTTTTCTAGGTTTTGGTGGACTATTTTCTTAGCAAATAAGAGTGATATCTTTTCGGCCTTTGAAAATTTTGCTAAGTTATCTCAAAACAAGTTAAACACGAACATTGTGTCAATTCGAAGTGATCATGGGGGTGAGTTTGAAAACCATTTGTTTGAAGCATTTTGTGAATCCCATGGAATTGATCATAATTTTTCCGCACCACGTACCCCTCAACAAAATGGGGCGGTGGAGCGTAAAAATAGAATTTTGGAGGAACTTGGAAGGACTATGATCAATGAAAGTGGACTTCCAAAATACTTTTGGGCGACGCCATTAGTACGACTTATTACGTTTTGAATAGGGTGCTCATCCGACCTATTCTAAACAAGACACCGTATGAACTTTTAAAAGGGCGTAAGCCAAATATCTCTCACCTTCATGTCTTTGGTTGCAAGTGTTTCGTGTTGAACAATGGAAAGGAGACACTTGGTAAGTTTGATGCCAAGGCTGACGAGGGTATTTTTCTTGGATACTATCAGTCAAGTAAAGCTTATAGAATTTATAATAAAAGGTTACGAATTGTTGAAGAGTCAGTACACGTTACTTTTGATGAGTCTTATCCGAAAAATGTCAGAGAAGGTAGTTCTTTTCATGGTGCAGGTGTATCTTTAGAAGACATACTCAAGGACACTGATAAAGGAACTGATCAGCCCGAAGCAGTGCGTATTAAGGAGGAAAATGATCACCAACCTATGAAGAGTGAGGAGGATCATCCAACTAATGAATATAACCTTCCTCCAGCATGGAAGTCTCCCAAAGACCATCCAATCGACAATATCATCGGTGACATCTCTAAGGGAGTAACCATTCGCTCTAAACTTAGTAACTTTTGTTATTACTCCGCTTTTGTGTCACAAGTTGAACCTAAAAATGCAAATGATGCATTACTCGATAAGCATTGGTTTTTATCAATGCAAGATGAACTAAATCAATTCAGGAGAAATGAGGTTTGGGACCTTGTCCCCCCTCCGCGAGATCATCGAGTAATCGGCACCCAATGGGTGTTTAGGAATAAACTTGATGAAAACGGGGTTATAACACATAACAAAGCACGGCTTGTAGCGCAAGGCTATAACCAAGAGGAAGGAATCGACTATGAGGAAACTTATGCGCCGGTTGCCCGACTCGAGGCTATACGCCTTTTACTTGCTTATGCTTGCACTAAGAACTTCAAATTATTCCAAATGGATGTTAAAAGTGTTTTCCTTAATGAATATATAAATGAAGAGGTTTATGTTGCCCAACCTCCGGGTTTTGAATCCCATGAATATCCTGATCATGTCTACAAACTTAAACGTGCTTTGTACGGACTTAAACAAGCTCCTGGGGTTTGGTATAAACGTCTAAGCAAATTTTTACTTGATCAAGGGTATTCAAGAGGAAAGGTTGACACAACCCTCTTTATTAAACGTCAAGGAAAACATTTAATCTTGGTAAAAATTTATGTTGACGATATTATCTTTGGGTCTACTAACATGTCCTTGGTCAAGGAGTTTTCTAGTTTGATGCAGGGGGAGTTTGAAATGAGCATGATGGGGGAGCTCAACTATTTCCTCGGATTGCAAATCAAACAACTCGAAGAGGGCGCGTTTGTGAGTCAAACAAAATATTGTCTTGAGCTTCTCAAACGTTTCGACATGCTAAACTGCAAGGCAATAGATACACATATGCCTACTTGTGCCAATCTTGATTGTGACGAAAATGGTAATGATGTAGAGGAAAAGAAGTATCAAGGTATGATTGGATCTCTTCTTTAACTTACCGCATCACGACCCGACATTATGTTCAGTGTATGCATGTGTGCGAGGTATCAAGCACGTCCCAAGGAATCCCACTTAAAAGCAGTTAAGCGCATACTTCGATACCTTTCCTGTACTCCAAAGCATGGGTTGTGGTATTTTAAAGGTAGTGTTTGTTCCTTAGTTGGCCATTTTGATTCCGACTTTGCCGGGTGCAAATCGAATAGGAAAAGTACTAGTGGCACATGTCACTTTTTCGCAAATTCCTTGGTGAGTTGGCACAACAAGAAACAGGTTTCCGTTGCTTTGTCAACAGCTGAGGCAGAATACGTTGCCGCCGGTAGTTGTTGTGCTCAAGTCCTATGGGTTAAACAACAATTGCTTGATTTCAATTTAAAACTTGAGCGTATTCCCATTTTGTGCGATAACACTAGTGCTATTAACCTAACTAAGAACCCCGTATTACATTCACGCATCAAACATATCAAAATACGTCATCATTTTCTTAGAGGTCATGTAGAGAAAGGTGATGTGGTCTTTGAGCATGTTGATACTAAAAATCAACTTGCTGACATTTTTACAAAACCACTAGCTACAGAGCCTTTCTTTCACATCCGTAGGGAACTTGGCGTTCTCGACATCTCGGATCGTGTTTGATATTCCTCTAAGATAGTTGATCTTCACACACACACACACACACACACACACACACATATATATATATATATATATATATACTTGTTTATGTTGTTGACTAACAATGAAAAAAAAGTCATTGAGCTATATGTGAGGGCTCTCATCTTTCATCATGATCAAGGTAATATCGTTCCGCTTCATAAGTTTTCTTTAATGAATGTACCATGTTGAGTGTTTAAATGATGTTTATTACACGTTTAAGCATATATTACTCATTTGGATGTTTGATTTTTGTGTTAGCATGTTTATTTATCATGTATGGGTGCATATGTATGTAAAAACTTAAATTCTTCCATTTTATACTTGGTTGGGTCGACTAAAGTATGTCATGTTTTGACTCAAGAATGGTCCAATTTTTCAAGAGAAGGTACATGTTGTATTTTGTGTTTTGATTGTATGACTTGTTCTTTTCTTGCATGATATTTTGCTTTTGCTTTTCATTTAGGACTATGTTACTATTTTGAACTATTATGGAATGCATAGTTTTTGCGTCTTATGTTCCGTATTTATCCGTTTATAGTATTGCATTAACTGTATCATATTTGGATGCTTGTTAGTGTCGCTGTTTTGCAAATTGGTGAATGAACCATTACTTGTTATGACGATATCTCTTTGACCACCTTCTTTTACTCTTTTTGATGTTGTCAAAGGGGGAGAAGGATATAAGCAGCAGAAAATACTAAAGCAGCAGATATTAAAGTGTTAAAGATAAGAGGAGTTTATCTGTTCTCAAATTACAAATCAAGAGAAAGATAAATAGTGTTAAAGATAGGGGGAGTTTCTCCGTTCTCAAATTACAAATCAAGAGAAAGATAAACAGTGTTGCCATCATAAAAAAAAGGGGAGTATGTGAGGGCTAAGGTCTCTCATCTATTTTGGTTTTAATAATGTCAACAAATAAGATAGTCATTGGATTGTAATTTGAGCGGTATCACTTCATTGTCGGGTAAATTGCATCTAACCATCAATTTTCATGTGTTTAAACATATAGGAAGAAGTCTACACAATTTCTACATGTGCATGATCATAATATTGATGATTGGTATACTTGTTTCGAGTCTTGGTCAGTAAAAACATGCAGAAAAATGAGTTTTTGAAAATCTGTATGTCTTGAGACGACCCAAGATGAGCATGAGTCGACTCAGGCTATCTTGAACAAGTTTTGTGAAAAGTTCAGGATAGCGCACGCTAACCCCCGGTTGCATGCGTCGACGCATGCTTCTGGACATTTGAATTTCTGCAAAATCTGCAGGCTTGCATCGACGCAAGGTGTTGATGAGTCGACGCATGGTCACTCAATTTGCGTATAAAATCCTACGGGATAGCTCACGCCGACCCTCATTAAAGGAGCGGTCGACCCATGGCTGTCTGAACTGATTTTTCTGCATTCAATTTTTCTGTTATTTCTGTTACTTCATATTGTTGGTCATTTTATTCATTATATATAGTTGTGTCAGCTCACATTTTAACAGAACAAGAAACGTGAAAATTGATACCAATCTTTCTCTTCATCTTCATCTTCAACCTTGAGTAAACAAACAATTACACGTAATCATTTTTGTTTGTGTCGCCCATTGTTTTGAAGTGATAACGTTCAGAATTAGGAAGTGTGTGATCTTTATTTCTGGGTTGAGAATTGGTAGGTGTTTCTTGAATAAAACCTTAGGTTTTATCCTCCAAGAATCAAGGAGATTTTGGGGGTTTTTGGCACAAACCGTTTCGTTCTACAAGGATTCAGTCGTGCGAAGGTAACCGAAGAACAGAGTATTCGTTGGGTTTAGTAGCTACAGTCGGAGGATCGTAGAAGAAAGGTTTGGGGATCGAATTGCGGAAGATCGAAATCGACCGAGTGAAGGTGACTGAAGAACGGTGGTTTCTTGCAGTCTAGTAGTGTGAGATGGTGATTTGTTCAACCGAATTCGAGGCACTTGATTCGTCTTGAATCAAGGGGAGAGAAGACTCTGCATCAACAATCAAAGACGTTTGAGAGTTTGGATGTTCATAGTTCTTCTCTTGTATAAATAATTTGCAAACAGCAATATATATATATATATATATATATATATATATATATATATATATATATATATATATATATATATATATATATATATATATATATATATATATATATATATATATATCAATTCCAATTGTGGAATTGGGGGCAGAGGTATCCAAAGCGAGGACGATTGGGGAACTGCCTAATCAAATCGTGTTTGTTCTCTCTTTCCCTACTCTATTACATTTTAATAATATTCGAATTTGCAAATTATCAATTGATCTGAATTTTCTGTTTTAGTGTAATCGAGAGCTGAAAAATTACTTTGCTAAAACGATACAATCCCTTGGATTGTATCTCGTGTAGGCTTGATATTCACATTAATCGGAAATTCTCACTTGGTGTGTCGCGCGCGCCAAGTGTTCGATAAATTGATTAAGCGCAAAATCGAGAGTACTTTGTGATTAATTTTGTCAATACTATCTCGTTGGAATTTGGATAAAAGTCAAGTAAAATAATTCTGTTGATTACGCTGTGCGTTTGTTGAATTAGTTGTAAACTTTCTCATCCGTCTTATCATTCCTTAAATACAATACGCATATCCAATCCTTTTAGTAGAGGTTCGTTGTAGACGTGATTCAGTGGTCGCTTCCATAAAGACTTTTTAAAACCATTTTTTTGGAAAGCCATTTGCGTGTAAAACTCGAGGGATCTATTCAACCCCCTTTTAGATCCTAGCCATCGTCTAACATTACTGTCATCCTAATAAATTCTACAATTGTTCACCAACTCTGGAAATCTTCGTATCTGTTATTACCCAACCGCCTGCTTAATCTCAGGACATAAACCATTTTCAAACTTAATACACTTTGAGAACTCAGCAGTTGCCTCACTGTAATAAGGGTAGAACTTTGCAAGTTCTACAAATCTGGCAGCATACTCAGTCACAGACATATTCCCCTGCTCCAACTCTAGAAACTCAATCTCCTTCTTCCCGCGAACATCCTCAGGAAAATACTTCCTCAGAAACTCCCTGCGGAAAACAGCCCAAGTGACAACCTCACTTGCAGTCTCCAACACTTGACGAGGGCTGATCCACCAATCATCTGCCTCCTCAGCCAACATATCAGTACCAAATTATACCTTCTGCGCTTCGGAGCTATCCATCACACGGAAGATCCTCTCAATTTCTTTGAGCCACGCCTATGCTCTATTAAGATCATACCTACCCTTAAAAGTAGGTGGATTATTCCTCTAAAACTTTCCCAGATGACATAACTTATCGCTCCCACCAACATTAGGTTGATTCAACACAGCCTGAGCAATAGCCTGCAAAGCAGCAACAATCGCAACATCATTCCTTCAAGCCATTTTCTGTTTTACACCAATAATAACAATAATGGTTAGAAGACAATGCTGATAGTATTCAACTATCCCACCACACCCACTCGACAACTTGGCCGGACATACCGACCTGCTCTGATACCACTATATAACACCCTAAATACCCCGCATAATTTTTAAATAATTATCACAGTAAATTAAAATAACATGCATTTAAGATGCTACATTTCAACAAAACTTGCTCATGCTAATAAACATGTACATATAAAGTTTACAATTGTAATAATCATAATAAAAATCCACATGTTCAACTTCAACTTCTATTGCAGCGGAAACATCACAATGACTAATCAAAACATCATTATAAAATATTATAGTTAAACGAAACATCAAACATAACAAAACACAAAAATGTTCCACCTTATGTGTTACACATCAGATCAAACACCGACTCAACGAAAACAAAAGAAATAACACACTATTCCACTCACATCTACGCCTCTATTACGGATTATCTGCACGATGCCCATGTAAAGACAATATTCAAACAGAAGGGGTGAGATATCACAATTTTATAAAGAAATGAATAATAATAAGTAAGCATCAGATTATTACATGCATAATCACTCATTCCACACAAATCCAATCACAAAAGCAAAATAACTAGCAATACAATGAGACTCGACAACTAGACTCAATGCATGTGATACCAAATCGTGAACTCTCAGGCTCACTCGCTCCGATCCCCACCAAAATCAGAGCACACCAAAATCATTACCATCACCATAGGTGACGCTTCACTAATTCCATCACCATAGGAATTAGCTACCCGCACACAATCCATCACCATAGGATTGAGACTCACCAAAGCCAGACCATCGTCCAAAACCACGATGCATGCAACATTATGTACATGCAGCAACAACAAGTACCAAGACATTCACCATAGTCAGGTACTATGCCAATGATGGCCACCATGCACCATACACATGTTATAAACATTCAACAACAACAATGTAATAGTATAGCAAGCAACAACAATGCATTTCCGAATATGTCACACCACAACATAAACACTATAATGCATTTAATACCATCACACAAAAAATTATTTATTTCCAGGTACTGCAATTATTTTTAAAATAAAGTTCATCGCGTCAGCTTCCTAACACTTCGAACGACACCCGAATTGAACACCCGGAACTAAAGGTATGATTTTTTAAAGTTTTACAAAATTTGTTCTCAGTGTAACCAATTACACCAAATGCAGTAACATGTTACACCCTTGTAACCACGCCACTGCTAGCCACTATTTTCACAGTGTAACCGGTTACACCCTCACAAATTACCCAAAGAACACAGTTTTACAGCAGTGTAACCGGTTACACCATTCCTGGTAACCATTACACTGTGAGCATAAACACTTTTCTGCTGCTTATCAGTGCAAAAATCACTTTTTATCTTATTCCAAAACCCCATTTTTCTTACAAAACGAGTATTTCATTATTTTACACAAAAACCACTTTTTATAAAAGTCACAAAAGCCCAATTTTCCCCAAAAAGCTCATATACTCGAGTTCCGACTCTGACTCGCAATAAAGCTCAACAGCACAACATTCATCATCATGCAATTTCACCAAATACATGATTCTTCTAGCACTAGCACACAATTCACCAAACATTCACCAACATAACATTACCATACAAGTTCATATTTCATCAATCACATTACTCATCCAAATACACATAATTGCATCAATTCACATTAATTGATCATAACATAGAGATAAGAGACAAGCAAATCATATAGAGATACAACCCACCCACATATTATCATGCCAAAACCTATATGAACGGAAATCCCACCCTTACCTTAGATTCCTTACAAAGGCTCTTCAACAATGGGTTATCTTTATCTTCCTTGAGCCCTAGTTTCTTTCTCCCCTTTCTCTCAACTTTTCTTCTAATTTCACGTATTCTGACAACTTCTCCTCTAATCCCCTTTTTCTTATTTTTATTCCCATATTATTATTATTATTATTACCACTTATAACCACTAAGTAAAATAATAATAATTTTAACCAATTATTTATTTTAAATAATATTCACCTAATATTATTTAATTAAATAAATAGTACTAATATCAATTAATTAGTTCTACTCACAACACCCCAAATCTCTACACTTTTACTCATACACCCTAACATCTTTTTTTCTTTCTAATTCTAAGGTCACTGCCCTACACCAATGGTATCTCAAACACACCAAAACACCAATCAACACATATATACATACAATTTAATTACGAAAAATAAGTTAAATAAACTGGGGCATTACAAATGGAACCAAATACTCTCAAATGGCTTATATTTGGCTTGAATCCCTATCATGCTTCCTCTGGTGTTACATTTTCCAGCTTCTTTGCAGGGCACCTATTCAACAAATAGGCAAATATGGATATCGCTTCTCCCCATAACTCTTCCGTCAAGTTCTTCCCCTTTAACATGTTTGTTACCATGTTCATGATCAATTAATTATTTCTTTCGGCTACAACATTTTTGTTGTGGTGTATAGGGTGGTACTACCTCATGTACAATCCCTTCTTGATCATAAAACTTCTCAAAGTCATTTGAGACATATTCACCTTCACGATCTGTTTTGAGCACTTTGAGCTTGTAACCATTTTGCCTCTCAACCATGGACTTGAACTTATTGAACACTTCAAATACCTCATCCTTTTCCTTGATTAGGTATGTCCATAGTTTTTTTTATTATGATCATCGATAAACGTGACAAAATACTTATTGCCACCACTAGAATCTACTTGCATTGATCCACACACATCCGAATACACCACCTCAAGGTGATTCTTGGTTCTCCGATCTGCATCATTGTTGAATTTTCCCTTATTTTGCTTAGCTTGCACACATTCTTCACAAATTTTAGTTGGTATTTTGATCGATGGCAGCCTCATTACCATTCCATTCTTTTACAAGTCTTTGAGATCTCTAAAATTGAGATGCCCAAGACGATAATGCCATCTCCACTCTTCAAGACTTGCTACAGTAGCAAGAAATCTATCCTATGTAATTTTTAACTCAACCTTGAAGGTTCTCTTAGCAGCTGTAGGCACTTTAAGGACCAAAACTCCCTTTGCATCTATAACGCGCAACCCCTTGTTTTCCATGTGAATCTTGTAACCCTTCTTAAGTAAGTAGCCAATACTTAGAACGTTACATTTGATTTCCGAAATATACAATACATCTTTGATTAAGGAATATCCATCATCCCTCCTTATGATCAAAACATCACTAATCTCATCGGCCATTAGAGCGGTGTCATCCGCGAACTTTACTTTGTTCTCCATGGCACAATTGATTTTGACAAACCAATTATTTCGTCCCGTCATATGAGTTGAACAACCCGAGCCCAAATACTACTTCTCACTGCACTAAACTTCTTTCACACTCATCATAGTGTCTTCCTCTTCATGCAACCGGTCAATGTTGAAACTGTGTAATACAGCAGCAAGCAAAAACTAATTTAAGTAACCCAGTTTTGTCATATCCACAGGGATCAGTGCGAGGGAAAGAATATCGTTCGACGGTCTCTATGTTTTTAAGCTTATGGTTCAAAAGTTTTGGTTTAAAAGAGGAACCAAAATTTAATGCAGAAAATATAAAGACGAAAATATAAAGTAAAGACTGAATTATAAATGGAGCCTTGTTGGAATTGAATCTCATCAATTGATAACACATGCATTCTTCTAATCATTTTATACATAAATCAAACATTCGCCTAATATCATCATGTATCACGCACGACATACATATCCTCTCGGTCCCCGCATGTGTGAGTGATTTTATACCGCTCAATAATTGCTCTCGCACATCACTAATCAATACAAAGCATTTAAAGCCTACATGAATGCTAAGCCTACATCCATTTCTGACCTCAAGACTCAACAAATATTAATATAACATCAATATCAAACCAATGAGTAATTCATATACAAAGCCAATGATCAAAATATGTACACACGTTTAACCCTTTTTACATGCATTCAACTAATTTGCCAAATGAATATGAATATCGTTCTTCATCACTATTCTCACGCACCCTCACGATACCGTTCATCAAGCAATATCGCGATCTCTTATTACATTAATTATTATAAGCTATTCAAACTAACAATCAACACAATGCTAAAAAGCTGAGATGCAAATGAATATCAAATCACAAATCCATGTCAAAAGCTTGCTCAATGATAGATGAAAATCTAAGATCACGGATTTGAAATAGGTTTTGTCAAGACCCACAAATAAGCAATCAAAGACAACAAACAATAGAGAATCAAAACTAGTTAACAAACATACATTAGATGAAATACATAAGGTATCAAAAGATTACACCCTTTCCCAACAAGAAATCAAAGCTCTTACCTTCTCTCCCTTTAAATGAAAAGATACAAAGTTCTAATCTTTAATTCACAAGTTATGTCTATCTAAAATTTCTAATCATAATCTTCAAAAGTGTGAAAATTCTATTTATAATACATTCAGGAATTTCACAGTTCGCAAAGCGAACCTTTTACTCGCACAACGAATGGTAAAAAATGGCACCTGAGGTGCCTCTGAATAGTTAAACCGCCACAGAATTTCTTCATGAGTTCGCAATGCGAAGGATTATTCGCAAAGCGAACACTCGCCTTCAAGTTCGCAAATCGAACTTTAGTGCCTTTTTCTACTACCATAATTCTGGGACCATTCGCTGGGACCTCGCCAGAGTTCGCAAAGCGAACCTTCGCCTGCAAGTTCGCAAAGCGAACTTGCAGATGTGTTCCTCTGTTCTTTGGCAGCTTGTATCATTTCTTGTGTCTTACCACTTTGATCAATTAGTGTCTTTTCCTGCACAATAACACACATATTACAAGCACCAAAGGTACATTCTCAATGTTTGAAGAACAACAACAATCATGAGTAAAATCTAAGAAAACATGAGAATTGAGTAGAAAAAGTGCCAAGAAAAATAGTTCATTTTAAGGTAAAATCTGCACTTAACAGTCAATTGTATCATTCTTTGAGTTGCTGCAGCTGTTGTCCCGCGGCTGTTTGTTGTGACAATTCATTTCTCTGATCATGACCAATAGTGTATTCTCTTCATCAAACTCTTGTCTTGCAACCTTAACTTCATCCCTTTGAGATTTCTCCTTGTTCGCATTGCATTCTTTTGCAAAATGATTGAACCATTGACACTTGTAGCATTGTTCCTTGCTCTTGTCAAACCTCTTTTTCTCGCCTCTAAAATTGCCTTGACCACCATTTTTGTTGTAGTTGCTCTCACCCCTTTGACAAGTCTAATTCTTTGAATTTTGGGACTTTTTTTCACCAAAATTATGAAAATTCTCTTTGATCTTCACGGGCCATTTTCCTTTCATTCTTTTGTCATTCTCATTGAATCGAGATTGCAAAGCGATCTCCATATTTGCCTTATTGTTATTTATCTCCTCCATCTTTTGCTCAATAGCCTCAAGAGAACTTTGCAGCTCATCTTTGTGCATTGGCGCAAGATCCTTCGACTCCCCAATCGCCACAACTATGTTGTCAAACCTTGGTGTTAAAGAACACAAGATTTTAGCGACAACATACTGCTCTGTAACAGTTTCTCCGCATACCTTCACTTGATTCACCATCACTTGATTCACCAACCGAGTGATTCTCATTGTGAAATTGTTAATTGTCTAATTTTCCTCCATTTGAATCAATTTGAGCTGACATTTATGAGTTTGTGACCTCACCACCTTCGCATTGTCAGCCCCTGCATAGGCTTTCTCTAAGATTTACCACATTTGCTTCGACAATTCGCAATTACCAACTTTCTCAAAATTGTCACCATAAGCACATTGATGGATCAAGAACATCGCTTTAAAATCTTTATTCTTTTCTTCCTTACGTGTTACTTGTTGCGCATATGTTGCATTAGCTTGAAGAGGAGTAACACCATTCTTGATCACCTCAAGAAAATCTTGGTAGCCAAACAACACCTTCATTTGTTTGCCCCATTGGTCATAATTCTATGCATCAAGGATGAATAAATTTGCAGAGATTCTTTCATTGGAGACAGATTTTATGTTGCACACTAGGTGTTTGTGGATCTGAACCAGACTCTTGATGCCAAATGTTGGAACAAGAAACCACAAGTTTGGTGAAACAATGGTGGAGTTTTGTTTATTGAAATGTATGAACTTCTATGCATATCATTCCCACGGTGTGCAGTTTAAAACATTGTTCTTAAACTAAGGTGATTTTAAGTAAAATGTAGCAAATAACAAATATTAAATATGCAATTAAATTATGGATTTCAAAGGTGGAGATATACTACAGACCCTTCAACACCAAGTTGACCTATTGTTTCTTACTCCCAATATTAATCTGCGTGTATCCGATTTCTTCAACAATGCCAATAACATTTGATAAAAATAGGATCATTGATGAACAATATTATAAGGAACTTTAATAAAGATTTTACCAACCAGATCTGATAACATATCTTTCTTCCATTTTTCGGAAAGAATATCTTCAAAAGGAGGGAACTTTATAGGCTTGGGAGGAATGACATGTTTGTTAACATCTCCAATGCTTGTCCCACCAGTAAATTTCAAAGCATATTTGTGAGTAGAGGTTTTGAAAAACATATCATTGAACTGAACTTGAAAGTTAACTATGGTGCATGTATTATTAACTGTTAACACCGAATCAAATGATTTCACATATATAGTAGGAACAACGTCATGAATATTGCTCCCCTGAAACTCGAAGGAAAAGAAGTGATTCAGTATGAGAACGTCAAAAAACACTAAATAACGTGTAAGAACACAAGTATGAATTAAAATAATAAATATACAAAGAATATCAAAAATGACATAAAACAAAAACCAGTACATGGCAAAAACCATATCCAAAGTCATATTTAAAGATACCAACACAATGATATAAACGAGTTACCTCACTATCAGTTATTATCATCTCAAAGTGTTCTTTTGAATTGGAAACGACAGTCCATTTGTGGTGTAATTTGGCAGCTATCTTCCATAGTTATTTTTTGTTATCATTAATGTCTTTAATAAGCTCAAATGGTCTTGCCATTAGAAGGATATGAAGAAATAAAATGAAGAAGTCAGCACATAAATGATGAAAATATAAGGTGGTATTCTAAAACTTTGGAAAACGATGGAAATGATGAATGAAGAAATGCATTAACAAATTTGTGAACAGAAGGATAAAGAAGAAGGAGAATCAAGTTTCACCGATGAGGAAGATGAAGTAAAGAAAGAAGATAAGTAAAGTTTGGAGTAAAATGGGATGTAAAAGACAATGGACATGCATAAATAGCTTCAGGTGTGCATAAAAAAGTATTGGGAAAAATGACATAGATTTGTAGGCATGACAACATAACCCATACCCGCGGGACCCGAACTCGCCCCGAAGTTGACGGGGAAAACCCATTTTGACTGGGTTTGGGTTTGGGTTTTCCCCAATTAAAAAATATGGGGACGATTTGGATATTAGGGACACTAGTACCCACCCCGAACCCACCCCGTTTATTTCATTATGTACATTATTATTGAGTTTTGTTAATTTGAAATATTAAATATGTGGCCAATATTTTGATATTTTGATTTGTATTAATTATTTAAAATATTTGAAATGTATGTATGAAATTTTTTAAGATTGTTTTATTTTATTATTTGTAATGTAATTTGATTTTGAAAAAAAAAAATATTTAAATTAAAAAATTTTGATTTTACTAAATGGATGGTGGCGGGGCGGGGATACCCGAACCCAACCTAAACCCCATTGCGACGGGTTTCGGTTTTAATTCTCCATCCCCATTTGGGTTTGGGGTGGGGAACAGAGATTGTTTGGGGATTCAGGTTTGGGTTTGGGGGAGGTAAAAACTGTAACACCCGATGCCGAAGAGGGCGGAGAGTGGTTACATGTAACACCCGAGGGAGATTGAGTGGTTGTCAGTGCACGAGGCATGACAATGAGACACTCCTAACAACTTATAGAGAAAAACCAAATTCACATTAGAATGATAAGATCCTGAGGCTATGTAGGGATGAGACTGCATGGTTGAAGGAAGGTTTATAAGGACTATTTGGTACTACCTATACCAACAAAATGCATCTTTTTTTCGATAGCATATTCCATAAGAACTCCATACTTAAGCGTGCTTGACTTGGAGTAGAATTGGAATGAGTGATCTTCTGGGAAGTTTCTCGAAAAACGTGTGAGTGAGGATAAAGCAAGCTAAAAAGACCCGTGTTGGTTTGTGGGGTCAGTCGGTAATCCTGAAAGTAATTTGAGGTGTTACAAATGGTATCAGAGCAAGACCTCTCCTAGTACGATGTGGTTCGAGGACGAACTAAGTGGAAGCTGGTGGGCATGTAACACCCGAGGCCGAAGAGGGCGGAGAGTGGTTACATGTAACACCCGAAGAAGAGGGAATGGTTGTCGGTGCACGAGGCATGGCAATGAGACACTCCTAGCAACTTTTAGGGAAAACCTGAATTCACATCAGAATGAGAAGGATCTTGAGACTATGTGGGGATGAGACTGCATGGTTGATGGAAAGCTTATAAGGATTAATTAGTACTACCTATACCAACAAGATGCATCTTCTATTCGGTAGCCTGTTCCATAAGAACTCTATAGTTAAACGTGTTTGACTTAGAGTAGTATTGAGACGGGTGACCTTCTGGGAAGTTTCCCGGGAAGCGTGTGAGTGAGGACAAAATAAGCTGAAAAGACCCGTGTTGGTTTGTGAGGTCAGTCGGTAATTCTAAAAGTAATCTCGGGCGTTACAAAATCCCTCTCCGATCCGCCCCGTTGCCATGCCTAGACTTGAGATGGTATGTTGTAATACTTTAAAGTTGTAAAGGGATCAAATGGAACATAATCTGTTTTGCAACTTCAATTGGCCAAAAGAAAGGGAAAACGTAATGCAAAAAATTGTAATGGTTAGAAATAAACCATATATCGAATTAGTTTTTGACTCATGGCAGATATAAGGATGATGTAAAAATGGATTTTCCAGAGCCATTAATCTTCTTATTTTATATATTAATGCCCCCCCCCCCCCCCCCCCCCCCCAAATTTAGAAAATACTCAGAAGGAAAAAAAAACTTATATTTCTCTCACTCACCTACACTAGTTACCCCAACTCCACCTACACCTAACACCATTGAACCGTATCTTCAACCCATATCCCAATACATTTCCACCCTATATCTTCAAACAAATCTGAAAAGAAATTTAATAGATTTAACACCATACTGGATTGCAATATTGAAATAAAAATGGAGATACTAATATACTTATGGAGCATCGAGGAATCATCAAGACTCACATTTTCTTTGTGAACTCATTCGCTCGTATAACTTGTTAGGTCAAACTCAATTATTGTTTAAATTATATTTCAATTAAAGTCATGCGAAATCCATAATGACTTAAACATACACATCATATATAAATCTTAATTTAAACATTTCCCCATCTCTCTCTCTCTCTCTCTCTCTCTCTCTCTCTCTCTCTCTCTCTTTCTCTCTCTCTCCCTCTCTCTCTCTTCGACCAATATTTTAATATTTAAACACAACTAAGTTTGAGGAAATTTTGTAATTTAAAATTGTAGAAATTCTATCGAGTGTGAAACTTTTGTATTTTAGATATGATTTAGTTTTGACAGTAAAATGCTTTTATTTTTTAATGTGTGATGTTTTCATTGATATATTTTTTTGAAGCTTTCATATTTCAAATTTAAGTTTGAGATTTTTTTCTTCTATTCTTAGTTTTTTTAGGTTGAAGTTGAGGAAGATGACGAGCTTTTTAGTTAGAACATGATAGTTTGATTTTTTTTAGAATAACACATTTATTAAAAAAAAATACAAAAAAAAAACTAACATTTCAAATAAATTACGAAAATAACATGGTTTCAAAAAACATCAACAGGGTGGCGCCATATGGTATGGCGCCTCAGGCTAAAGGGATAAACCCTAAAAATCATACCATATGGCGCCTTAGTTGTTTAAGGCATACCCTAATTTTTTTTTTCTGTTTTACAATGGAGGCGTCATATGGTATGACGCCTCAGGTCATTTACTTTTTTTTTTTAATTTGTATTTTAATTTGGAAATTGAAAAAATTTAATGAAAAAAAAATAAGGGTAGTCAAAAATACATAACCATATTCAGAATAAAAATTAGTACAATTGATGGTAAAGAAAAACTTAATGATCGTGCCTATCTAAACGTCCACCGGTTCCACTTGTCGGGGCTCTTGCGCGGCGTCTTTGTCTACCACGATTTTGTTGAGGAGTGCCTGGCCTTTGCGTCTGTTGAGATGGTCCTGGCGTATCAGACAAATTCTGAAGCATCTGTCCCCAATAGCCGGGGGGGTTGCCACCAACCGCGCTTCCGTAATCCAGTTGCATGCCCATGTTTTCGTAGTTTGTAAGGGGGCTTGGGTTGGCTGTGGACGATATGGTTGACCGAAATGTTGCATTGAAGGGTGTTGGTACCGATCCAGTGGTTGATGTGGGGTTTGGTAGTCAAGTAGTGGGTGGGTTTGTTGGTTGTAGGACGATTATGTTTGTTGGTTGTAGGACGATGAGGTGTTTATTTGCGGGGGGCTATGGTGGGCTGGGGTGGGTTCGAAAGAGTTGTCAGGGCTATATGCATTAGTGGGGTCGGTGTAGGTTGGCTGACGGTCGGGGTAAGGCTCTTCTTGTTGTGACTGAGTTGGTGGCATGATAGGGTTGCGACTTCGGAAGATTGATTCGGTTAGTATACCTTGTTGTTGGGTATAATAAGGTGTATGATGTTGGGTATGTGGCTGTGAGGAAGAGGCACGTTGGCACGGATCAATTAGATACGTCGGGCGAGAGAGGAATTGTTGGGGTGTTGTAATAGACCTAAACTAAGTCATATATTGTTAAGTTGATATATCATCTTCTATAACAGGGTCGGATAAGACGTGCTGGTGTCGATTCTCCCAATGTTCACACATCTCTGTTGCAAAGTTTGTCCACTCATCCACAACCCACTGTGTGTTCACTCTACGCAGATGCCACAATCCCAAACTTGTTGGAGCAACCGAAATATCCTGATGCATTCCGAACTGAAGTTTTACCCGATCGCTTTAATGCATCTCCACAGCGGTGAACCGAATGATGGGTGTTTTTGATGTCCACACAACGACATCATTCGCGTTGGGCTGATGGTCAAGGCCCTCGTACGACCTCCAGACAAACTACAAGAACAAAAGCTTTAATGAGAAACTGTACGGTGCTTTAATGTGTTAGAAATATTTATGGAAGTTTAAGGAAAATTTACATCGTCGGGGCCAATGTGATCTATTAGGTTGCGGTAGACTGTTATGGCGCTCCTGGGAGTTCGATGGTAACTCATTCCCGGAACTGACCACCTAAAAAAGTAGTTACAAATAAATTAGTTACAAATAAACATTTCATTAAAGGACATAAGTTTGAGTAGTAAAATTAAGCTTACCTGTTTGCGTAGGGAAATGTGAAGGGATTCCGGTTAACTGGAGCTAGTGTTGGCATTCTGGACCAACCCCATGCCTGAAGGAGATAGGCACAGCCATAAAAAGTACAAACGTCTTTTTTTGAAGTTTTACAGAGTGAATTATAGAGATGGGCCATGACAGCTGAACCCCAACTATATTCGTACACTCTGTTAATGTTAGCCAACAAAGGTAAATACATAATATTTACACTGTTTCCAGTACTTTCTGAAAATAAAAAATTACCGAAAAAGAGCATTAAATAGCACCGGGTTTTAAGTATCTTGTAATAGGGGCGGTATCGTCGTCTAATACAATAGAGTCATAGTATTCCCTAAGGTATCTTATGGTAATACCTTGGCCCCGTGTTGGCTCAGGTGCTTCCAGACGGAGCGGCGTGCCCAACAAATCATTGCATAGTTGGTTGCCCACTGTCTTTGATCGTACTAAAGGTTACTTCACAGTTGCAGAGTCTATTGATCACAATGAAGGGAGGCCTAGGGGATGTTACCGAGTGGAACTGGATAAAAGTTGGTGTGACTGTGGAAAATTTCAGGCATTTCGTATACCTTGCTCCCATGTTATAACAACATGTTCCAAGGCCAGGCTGGACCCAACCAACTATCTCTCAGTTCTTTACCAAGTCATTACTCTATGCAATGTCTACGGCACAAGCTTTCAAGTGGTAGCAAAGGAGGACTATTGACCTCCATACGAAGGCGAAATTGTGTGGCATAATGATTTGATGCAAAGAAATAAAAAGAGTCGCCCTAACAGCACCCGTATTCGAACGGAGATGGATGCAGCAGACAAAATGGTGAGGTTATGTGGTTTGTGCCGCCAGCCGGGACACAATCGTACCAAGTGTCCCAATGTGGGCTATAGCACAACATCATAGTTTCAACTGTAAACTTGTCTATTTATAACAACAACAAATTGTATTCCATTGATGGCATTCATAAGCGATTACAACGACATAACATAACAGAGCATAACTTAATAGCTTAACATCAACAAATAACAACGACATAACCTAATAGCAAACCAGAAAATAACAAGAACAAACCCAAACGAAACAACTCAACAAATCAGCTTATCTAGGATATTACAACCATCAACTGAATTTTCTTTGGTGTCAACATCATCATGAGGACACCAGCATCATTTTCCACTTTTCTCCAAGTCCGGGTAACTTCGTTTGGACCAGATTGCTCAACCAGCCTCTCAATCTTCCTGATCTTTTCACCTACCTTAAATTCTGCCTTAAATTCTCCGTTTGGTGAAAAGTGTTGTGTAATAACGAATGAGGGTGAACCTTTATTTATAGGCACATGACACCCATTTAAAAAATAAAATTTATTATAAATTAAAAACATAAAATTTAAATTGTTTTTTAAAAAAAAAAGAGTGACCTGAGGCGCCATATGGTATGACGTCTCCCTTGAGAATTATGGCACCCCATTTACACTGAGTCGCCATCTCATATGGCTTATGGCATTTTTCTGAAATTTTTTTGCCTGAGGCGCCATATCATATGGCGCCTGCAGGTTAATTTTTTTTCCAAAACATGCCACTTTCGTAATAACTTTGAAACTATAATTTGTTTGGTATTTTTTTGAATGATTGTGTTATTCTAAATAAAAATTCTAATAGTTTTAATGTCAAAATATTTGAGGTTTAGGTTGAAAAATATGCATAAATAATAAAAATAATAAAAATGATTAAAATAATCCAAGTCATCAACAAAGCTAATTTGTTTAGTTACTAAACAACCCTACATAAACTGTTTATCATTGACACACAACGCATCATTCATTCTATCTACTTCACAAAATAATAGATGGAAAACAAATAAAAAATGTTTTGAGATTGAAACATCAAATTAGTAGAAAAACTTTCCACAATGACTAAAATAAAAACAATTTTTATTTTTGGTTGCATATTTAGAATCCATTTGTTACATATTAAATAAATTAATTTTATTTTTATATTTTTAAAAATATATTTATGAGAACTTAAAATATAATAAAAACTTATTACTTATAGATTAAAGAGTTAATTTTGACATAAATAACTTAGATATCTATTATTAATTTTTTTTGACATCAATAACTAAAACTTTTATTCTTAAAATTTTTAAAAATGATAAAAATCACATTATTATTTTAAAATAATATACCCCAGCAATATTTTATATAAGGACTTCAAATTTCAGTATTCCAAAAAAATTATAATAAACACATGAAATAATTTAATTTTTTAAAACTATTTCAACCAACATTTTATTTTATTTTTAAAATTCTATTTCAACCAATATTTTTTCTTTAAATAAAACTTGTAACAAAATGCCATTAATATTTTATATATTTAATAGGTGTAATATAATGTTCTAAACTTATTTTTTCTTTAAAAAAAACTTGTAACAAAATAATGCCTTTAAGCTTTAAATCTTTAAATTAATTTAATTTGATCATCAGATGCAGAGGAGAAGCTTCCATAACTGAAGAGAGTGTAGCGAACGACAATCCAATCAGGGGAAAACGTTCCTCGTCATGCCTGTAAGTAGATCTGCTTAAAACGAAGATGATTTTAGGGTTTTTCTTGCGAAATATTCGATCTAATGAAATCTCATTCTGATTCAGATTAGAACCTTCATAGAGGTGGAGCCTCCAAGTCCTCTCAGATACCTAATCGGAGCCACCGTAATGATGATCGGAGTTGTTTTACCGGTCGGTTACATGATGTTCCGTAACAAACGCGTTCCTTCCTCTTCCTCCTACACCAAACAGACGTAGGTGTGCCCTTTCTTTTTTCAATTCTTCCAAATTTCCGATTATTTTTCTTCAATTTCATGCTTTTTTTTTTTTTTAATTTTATTTTCAGTTGATCCTAATGTGTGAGGGTTTGATATTTATAGAAATGTAAACGTGCAATTGATGCAATTTCAGGAACAAGGTTTTGATATAGAGATGCGGTGGGGGGAGTGGTGGTGATATTGATGAGGTGAGAAGACTCTGATTTAGTAGATTTAGGTTTGTCTTTGGCTTTGTTTGGAGGAAATGATTGATTAGGCTAGAGACATTGACAGATCTACCATTTGTTCATTTGTAAAAATGCATTGACATTCCAAATCTCCCAAGTGGCTGGCACCTGATTCTGAACTCTGTCTACATGCCATTGTCTTTACATTTTTTACTTATAGAGTTCAATGTTGTGTACTTTGCTCATTTTACTGGTATAGGAATTTTCAACATCCTCGTGCTATTTTTTTTGTTCATTTTACTTATTTGGTTTTGAAAATTTAAAGTCACGATCATTAAGTTTTGTTATGTGAGGATATTGAAGTCTTGTACTACCTCTCTTCCTTTATATAAGAGACAACTCATTTTTTAGGTTCATTGAATAATTAATGTATTTAGTCAGTTTATAGGTTAGATACATTAATTATTCAATGAACCTAAAAAGTGAGTTGTCTCTTATAAAAAGGAACATAGGTAATATATTAGTTACAAAATTGGAACTCAGTTGTGCTCTTATCTTTCAAGTATACGCATCCTTTTTAATAACTGGTTTTCATATAAAAGCAACCCGTGTTGTTGAAAGATTTATGGATGTGTCTTGTAAGAAATGTTAGTAACATTAGTTTAATAAATCTAGTAACTATTTTTTTTTTCAAGAACAGATATGATTAATTTAGTAAGATTGTGTTTTCTTGGGTTGTGCACTACCTGTGTAAATTGATCAAAAACTCCGGTGTGGTACACTTGTACTTCTATGTGACATTGGATGATAAACTGTGAAGGACATGAAATAGGAGAGCAGCAATGCCAGCTCCCGGCCTTTGTGGTGGCAGATGGTGATAGAATATATTTGACAGTTGATAACTTTATAATTAATCTCTGATAGTTTGCTCAAGATTTGTAAACAATAGATTTATTTGAGACATTTTATGGAGATATAAGCTGCACCTTATAGAGAACCGACATTACCTCACAATATTTGAAAGAGCCTTTTAGGGCGAGGGTGACTCTTTCGTAATGTCTCTTAGAGCCTTCAGAATTAGATTTGTGAATATGCCTTTGAGCCCCCACAAATATAACCACTAAGCCCACTTTTGTATTAGGCTACTTAGTGGTGGAGCTTTTAAGCGACCACAAGCCCTGACAGCCCATGCGTTCACCATTCCCTATCATCCATTTATCTTAGTGCGTCAACAAACCCACATATTGAAGTTGTCTCTCCAAAGCTACACCACTCTCAACCAGATTTGCTGCAAACTGTTCAAGCCTCAGCCGTCGATGATCCTGCTCCTGTTTGTTGCCAGTTGAGGTTGACCAAAGTTTCTCCATTGCTGGCAGAGGTCATGTTCTCTGTGTTTTACTTAGTGCAGTGTTATCTATTGTAAGAGCCGTCAAAATGGGTTAGCCCACATGGGCCGGTCCACCAGGTCCGAAGAATCATAGGGCTTGGGCCTTAAAATTAGAGCCTATATTTTTCAGGGCCTTTTTAGCCCAACTCTAAAAAACCCGCTATCCATTAGGACTAGCCCATATGGGCCGTGGGTAGCCCATTAGGACCATATCACTATAAATTTTAAAAAATTATACTAATATTTATATTATCTTACCTCAAAAACACATTGATTTTTCTCATCTCACTAAATTTTATATATATTCGATTCAATATTTCTCTTTTAAATACTATACATTAATATATTCAACACTCTTTTTTTGTATTCTATTAGTTTCCCTTATGTTAAATATTCGAATATTATTTTATACAATTCAGACATGTATTGTATTTAAAAACACATTATAGTATTGATAAAAGATAATATAGTACTTAAAAATGTATTATGTTTAAAATAATATAATTTTTAATTTTATTTATAATAAATATTATGACATTTTTATTTTAATTTTTTATTAAAAAAAACCCATTTAGAGCCGGGTAGTCCGAAGTCCATCTAGGGCTGGGCTCGGGTAATAATTTTTGAGCCCATATTAGAAATGGGTTTTTTTGGTCCAGTCCTGAAAAGCCCGAGTCCGTTAAGGCCAGCCCGTTTAGAAATGGGTAGTCCATTTTAACAGTTCTAGTAGACATATTGCTCTTACTTTTATTCTCCCAGCATCCATTGGTACACTCTGTTATGACCTGGTTTAGCGCTCTCACTTTGTATGCTCTATTTTATGACCTAATGTGTCACTTTGTATGCTCCATTTTATGACCTAATGTGTTTTATTATCTGTATTGCCCATTTGGTTTGAGATGTATTTTTTTCTCGTAGTTATGTTGGTTTATTTGTTTTTGCAGATTGTTCAATTTGTTCTTTTTCTATTAATTTGTTTGTTTTGTTTTTCTTAATTGATGGCTTGAAAAAATAGGAGAAACCAGCAGATCATCTCCATCACCATCACTTTAATCATTTTCGGGTACCAAGTAATTGATTTTTAGGTTAATTAATTTGTTGAATTCGTCAACCTTACATCAAATTACATTCAAGGTTTAAATATGTATAAGGTCCCTGAAAATAATCCAACATTCAAGTTTGGTCCCTATAAATATTTTCTTCAAGGTTTGGTCCTCCTAAAGTTTTCCGTTTGTAACTGTAGTCTTTCTCGTTAGTTTTCACTAACGGTGGCTTATGTGGCAGGCCATGTGGAAATTTTTTGATGACGTGGCTTACATGTGGCAATGCCAACGTGGCAAAAATTGCTGACATGTATGCCACGTGGCAATTGTTTCAATTTTAATTTTTTAAATATTTATATCATATTTGAATCCAAAAATTGTAGCTAATTTGCAGCAACTTTCTAGTTAATTCTTAGCTAATCTCTAGCTAATTTAAACACAACATTTTTGTAGCTAATTCATAGCTAATCTCTAGCTAATTTAAACAATGTGAAATTATATTTTTGGGTCATGATCATAAATAGCTTTTTTTGTCTAAAGATCAACCAGCTTAAAACAATAAAAAAGAAACTGCTTGTAAAAAAACACTTCCCCCCATTATAGTAGTACTTGCATGATGAAACTTGTAGATAGTAAATGATAACCCTCAAAACACAACTAGCAAAATACTTCATGTTGTATAGAATGCTATACTGATTACATGTAGGTGGAGAATACATGATATTGGACTATGAAAGCATGAGTACTTGCACGCTATGGCTTTCATCAAGATCAAGCAAGATCAAGACAAAGCTCCCAAAACCCTAGTGCTTTGAGTGTAGTGAACAAGTCCAGCTGCACAAAAACAAATATGTCAAAGAGAGAAGCACTTCACATAGAAAAACAACAATACTTTTCTGCCATAAGAGACAGAAATTGAATTTTGTTCCACCAGAAACTGAATAACCAATAAGGGATCATTCCCACCAGCTCTGCTAGTCAAGCATATTATGGTATTGTCTAATCGTTGCCACTACTTTATATGAACTAACGTTATCACAACAGAAGAAACTGACAGAAACAGGTTCAATAGGTAGGCATACCTTCAACCAAAAAAGTACATAAAGCAATACAACTGCGGCGGCACCAAGTTGGAATAGGATGGCATATGTGGTAGGTAGTGCTGAAGAAGGAAAGTTCTTGAAGTTCACCCTCAGACGCAATAGATGTGAATGGTGTAAAAGATAATGGCAAAAGTTAACCAACATACAGAACTATAGTCCAAATAAGAAGAAAAAAGATACCAATATATAAGCAAAGTACACCGATATACTAACAAAATTTAGTGCATGATACCATGACAGCATCACCAACAGTCAGCTCAATATCATTTCTTGCAAATAACATATCATATTACCAAGATTTGTCTAAACACTGTTTTTAATGAGTCTTTAATGATATTACCAATTCTAGGGCGAACTTAAGGCGGTTTCTTTATATTTTGTACCAAGGATTTGTCTAAACACACATATTACCAATTCTAGGACTTCAAACCTATCTCAACCATGTTTTTAATGATAAGGCTATATGGGTGAACTTAAAAGCAATTCACAGTTAATATCATATCTTGTAACAGTTATTTGATAAGGCTATATGGGTGAACTTAAAAGCAATTCACAGTTCTTCTCTCATGCCAACTACATATTCCAGCATTTCAATGGCATCATCCACTCTGTAAATCATTAAAATTAACAAGAAATATTAGCAATTAAAACTTAAAAATTGTAGTACTTCATAAACCTGAATGTTTAAGGGTCAATGAACATGCTACCTTCCCATTGCATCATAGGTGCCTGCAAGATTGCTATAGACTCCTAATGTATCTTGATGATAAGGGCCATACTCTTTTTCTAATATAGTTCTAGCCTCTTCAAACAAATTTGCAGCTTCATTTATAGCATACCTTTGGACACAAAACTCTTTTTCTCTCCACTAGCCCGAAATTTTGCAACAGAACTCTTAAAAATGTTATAAGAATCAGAATAATTCCCTAACATATAGGTAGCAAATCCAGATTTACATGTTTCCACTTCCAATAAATTAACTAAAAAGTGCCTAGACCAACATAATTATCACCCTATTTTCATAAAAACAGCATAAAGAAAATTCAGTCTAAGCCCAAAAAGTGGAAAACAATACAAAGGTAAAATTTACCTTTTAAGTCACCCTTGCTCTATGTTACTGCAGAACAATTGCAAGCCTGCAAAATAGGAAAATTGAATTAGCTTAATTCTTATTACAATAGCTAACAAAAGCAATCAATATAACAAGAATGATGATTCAAGTTCATTCATCAACTAAACTAAGTAAACAACGTTCAAAATTCATCATAAAAACCAATTAAATACTCTATTAAACAATTATATCATCTCAACATTCATATTAAAAGAGCAACTAGTCATAGACATTAACACAAACACTTAACATGCAACAACAATTACAATACATTTTCTTCTACGTACACCTTAAAGAGCTTCTAAAGTTTAGGATCAAGACTGTGTTACCTAGAACGATTTGAAAAGGGAATCTGAAATTTGACCTTGTTTTCCTCTTCAATGGTGGAACCCTAACTCCCATTTTTTGGAAAGAGGTGTGAGGTAGCTGCAAGCAATTTTGAGATGATGGAACGAAAAGAGATTGGGGGTTTACAAAGAAGAGAGGAAAAGCGTTTTCATTCGGTGATGAAGGAAACGAATTTTCGATCGGTGTTGTAGAAAACAAAGAGGAAGAATTCACGAAATCGAAACCCTAGCTATGATTGAGGTGGCAAAAGGAAGAATTCACAATGTTAGGTTTTGTAGAAGACAAAGAGGAACGAAGTTATTAGTTGTTGTTGTTGATGATGATATTAGTGAGTGAGAGGATAGATGCTATTTTTAGGGACGTGGCAAAATATATTAGGTAAAATTTACACGTATGGAAAAAAAATATATATTTGGCATGACACATCATCCTCCGTTAGTGAAAACTAACGGGAGAGACTAGAGTTACAAACGGAAAACTTTAGAAGGACCAAACTTTGAAAAAAATATTTATAGGGACTAAACTTAAATGTTAAGTTATTTGCAGAGAATTAATACTTATTTAACCCTACCTTCAATAGTCTTTCACCAGAACATACGAGAATCACTTTAACAAAGCTTTACAATCAAGATAAGACCTACCTTTACCATAGTGATAACCCACTACTGTTTTTCTGTCAACATACTAGTTTGTATCTGTAGAGTCATGAAATTCTTGCACAACATTGTCATTTGTCTCGTATCACGAAAGCATAAAAACCTTCCTAAAAAGGATTACAAATACAACCACCATAATTTTTACCTGTATTGATGAAGGGGCAAGGATGGCCTATCTACAACTGTAGTTTGTGAATTATTTGATATTTTAAAGTCAATTTCTGCAAAGAACGCCAAAATTTCTTTAGGGAGCGTTAACTTTTGCTGGGTTTTTCTGCACAAATCCCGTCCCTTGTTGTTTGTAGTTTCTTTTTTGCCAATTTTTTTCTATTTTATTTTATTTTATATTTTATATTTTTATATATTTTTAATGTCAAGTTAATCTATTGAAGCAATGACACTTTCCTGGAATTGAATCCTCTACCGTCAAAAACCACACAGTCCCCTGCAGTTAGTGTGTTTTGTGTGTATTTTGTGGGTTATTTCTGCCATTACCTCTATTTATTTTTCCCACTTCATTCCCTCATTTAGTTTTTTACACTAAATGCAGGATTCTGCAGTCATAGTGACTGCAGGGAATCCATATCCCACTTTCCTTCTTGGAGTGGTTTGTCATTTACGTCATATTTAAGCTGGCATGCCAATATGGCCCTATTGTAGAACCAAATTTTTCTTTTTCGATGATGATATCTAGGGTTGGCAATGAACCGAACCAACTCGAAAATAATTTGGAATTCGGTTTGATAATTAATTCGTTGAACTTGGTTTATGAACCAAATGAGTTGAATATGAGCGAAAAATTAAGTTCGTTAAGTAAATGAGTTGAACTTAAATTATACATAATTCGACTCATTAGTTTCATAAACCAACTCGATTATATATAAGAAGAATTATATTGTATTTAAGAATAAGTTTAAAGAGTTAATATAAATTTTAACTTTATATTTTATTTTAATCTAACGGATTTAATTGATAATTTATATTCTTAAGTGAGTAAAATATTTTTAAAAATAATTATACAAATAAAATTAGCATCATATAAATTAGTTAAATTTTGAATTAGTCGATTTTTGAGACAAAGTTAAATTTCAATATAATAACTTTTTAAAATTATATTAATTTAAAATGTCAATTATATAAAAAATAGACTTTAAAAAAAAGGTTTTTAAGTCCGTGAAGCAAACGAGCTGAATCTAACGAGTCGAACCGAGTTGCCCGTGAACTTATAACGAGTCGAGTTTGAGCTCAAAAGAAAATTCGTGTCGAACTCGAATCGAAATTTGAACTGATTCAATTTTTAACGAATCGAACTGAGCTGAGGCGAGTTCGACTCGACTCGGCTCATTTTCAGCCCTACAAAAATTGTTATTGCTAATACAATTATGTTTACGGGAGAAAAACAGTTATCAGTAGAAAGCTGTAAATGTAATGAACAGCCAATGCTTTCATTTTTGTGACAATTAGATAATACAACTCCCGCCTTATCAGTTCCATGGTTAATTGAGCTTTTGTTCAAATCATGTATAGGTAATTTCAATTAGTGTCCATTTTAGTTTGGCTAGTTGTTTCCTTGTTAATGATATTGATGTTTAATTATAAATGAGGTCAGGGCAAAGCTTTTTGTTTGAAACTTATCAGCAAACGCAGCAGAATGGTCGGTTATTGCCTAAAAAAATTAGCCAATCTTTAACCTTCAGAATAACATATTTTGATCATATTAACTAACAGGGTAATCAATTTTGAGAATTTTTTATTACATCCTAAAGGTATCTTAGACACCACACGAATTTCTGTTTTTGCCTCCAGTTTTCGGATATGTACATCCGGACGCACAATTTTTTTAAAAAACGTTGATTTGTTCCGGATGTACATATTAGGAATAATTCCTGATTTGCAGATAAGGAACAATAGCAGAACTTTATTTTTTTAAAAAAATCAGTTTTTTTGGTTGGTCGTAGATGTTAATATATCGTCGCAACTTAATATACATTTGAAAACATCCATATATAAAATAAAATGATATATATACATAATAATACTTCTGTCAAAATACAGTACATAAATGTAATAAAAATAGAATACATCAAACAAAAAACTACTGTGTATGCCGAAGGATCTCTCCTGGCTCCCTTGCTCCTCTGCCCCTACCCGTCGTCCTGACTCCTGCTGCTCCTCTAATATCTCTTGATGAGCAGGTCTGAGTGGCGATCCCTCATCAGTGGGCACCATGCATGGGTGTGAGACGGTATAGAACCACATGATATACCCGGCAGCAACGCTCCAATCTCTCGGCGCTCTGGTCGCCCGAGCCTCTTCCGGTACCAAGTGGGACTGGAAGTCAGCATATCTCTCACATATCTGCGTGCGGGTCAAGCCTAAAGGAGCAGACCCATGAGGCATCCTAGGGATCATCTAACTGACGCAAGACGCGCTCCGGCAGGTATCGAGCAGTAATGGTCGAACTGCATGCCAACCATCCTGAGAACAGCGAAACCTCATCGAACGGGCGCGTCACACGGTGATCGGCATAGGTCATAAAAAATGTCCTCAGCAGCCATCTGATCAAGATAAACTCTGTAGGGCTCGGGCGCCTGGTTCCCTCTGAGCAGGAGAAATGCAACAGCACGTGACATATCCTCAGTGTACCCCCGAAAACTCCCCAGCTAGTAATCTTGAGAAAGTGCTGTAATATCCACGCCTGAAATGGAAAACATAACATCGGTGTCAAACATTATAATGAATATAGAAAGAAAAGAAATGAAAAAAAAACTTAGAATATAAGATTGTTACCACGTATAGTGTACAACTGCCTGCCACAGTCTTGGCTGCCCAGAGGTAACCATCTGAAAGCCTAGAATAGGTGTATGCCAGCGTAGCCGCCCCCCAGTTGTACCCATGGATCTCTGTGGGATCCAAAAGGTACCTGAGGTAAACGATATTAGCGTAAGTGGCTCTGGTGTCCATAAACAGCTGCGTGCCGAGCAAAAACAGATACTAACATCTCAAGGTACGCTGCCTGTGGATCTCCACCTCAGCTAGATCACCTGCTGCCCGTCCTGCCTCTGCAAGCTCCTCACGAAATCTGCGTGTCAGAAGAAAGGAGAACCGGGCGTGTGCGCTTCTCTATTGGATCACCTCCGCAAGTGCATCATCTGGGGTAGCCCCAAGCTCCTCATTCAGCATCTCTATCGCGTCCACCTTCGACATCTTACCGTGAAGGAGAAGGGTACCCGTGATCGGTAGATGTAAAAGGCACGAGATGTCGTCGAGTGTGATCGTGAGCTCATCGTACGGTAGATGAAATGAGGATGTCTTAGGGTGCCATCTCTCAACAAAGGCCATCAGCATACCGTAGCTGATCTGGGGATACCCGATCCTAGAAAGGCCTCCAAGACCAGAGGTAGCAAGTGCAGACTAGAATCACTCATCCTCTGGCAGCTCCGCAATCATGTCTATAACCTTGCCCCCATGGTTATAAAACTTCTAGGAATCCTTCTCTTGAAAATTTCCAAATAAAACAATGTTACAAATGAAAATATTTTCTGTAAGTGTTTTTAATTGGCAGCAATTTTTGGTAAAACATACCTGTCAAGGCTGATGTCACGACATGCTTGGGTAGCCTCTCTGCAGGTATGAAGTACTGCCTGTAAGCAGCTTTCATCAGGATGTCAAAATTGATGTCGTGACATGTTTGTTTCTGATCAGCTCGTTGGGCCTTGGATTGTGTACGCGCGCTTTGGGTTTTGCAGTGTGTTTCTGTTGAGATTTTTTAGGCGCTTTTATTTTGGAAGATTCTCCTAATCGTGTGATTTGCTATTTCCAGAAAGTATTCATTTGTTTCTATTTTCTCTCCTTGATTGTTGGTAATTAACCTAATTAGGTTAAAAGCTTCTGGGGAGCTGCTGCTGCTGTGGGATCTATAAATAAACAGCTGCTATCATTTGTTTGGGTCACGGTTTTTAAGAGTTTGAAGTGTGGTCATAGTTTTCTTGTGAACCAAAGCAATTATTGTTTTGATGATTGTTTTGGAATAGGTTTATTGAGTTGTAAGTTTTTACTCTTAAGCTTTTAAGCAAAGAGTATCATTGTGCTTGATTGAAGCTTTTAAGCAAAATCAAGATTGTGTCCTTGAAGAGTGTTCTTCTGTCTCGTTTATTTGTGTCTGTTATTATCACTGCTGTGATTGAGGGGGAGTTTGTAATTGCATTGGGTAGGGATTAAGTGAAGGTTGTAAACTGTGTGGTTTGATCCTGAATTGATACTACTAATAGTGGAGTTCCTCCCTGGCTTGGTAGCCCCCAGACGTAGGTGTGTTTTGCACCGAACTGGGTTAACAATTACTTGTGTCTTTTATAATTGTTTGCGTTATTTATTTTGTTCGTTCTCAAAACCAAAACAGATATTAGTGTCGTAACATTGTATTCGACATCTCGTATCTGACACCAGAATTTACATTTTCAACGAAAACAATTCTATAAATAAACCGAGAAAAGTTACGTGTCTTAGCCAGACATATCTGGCAGTATGCTCAGAGTACCCCAGGAGTAGGGACATATTAGACGGTCCCCCGGGGTAACCCTCCAGCTCATCTAAATCGTCATCGCCGTCACCACCCTCATGTTCTGGGTGATCACCCTCAGGAACAGGAACAGGAACAGGCTCCTGAGGTCGGGCGATGGAACAGGAGCAGGTGATGGGACAGGAGCAGATGATGGAATAGAAGCAGGTGCTGGAACTGGAGCCTCCCGACGACGCCTGCGTGCGGGCGGGGCCCCTGATGAACCAGCAGTAGGAACCCGACGCCTCCGAGATGTAGAAACGGCGGCTGACGGGGCAGTGGCCTGAACCTGTGATGTGGAAGGCTGTGGTGTAGAATGTCCCTCAGCTGTAGGGGTTGCGAGAACTGCCTCTGCGCCGGAACCCTTGGCTGTAGACTGCGTCCGCTCATGTCGGACAGATGCATGCTGAACTGTCCGTCCATGTATCATACGATCGTCTCTGGCAACCATGTAATCTGCAAAGCATAATAAATAAATTAGAATTTTTTAAAAATAATTAAAAAAAAAAAAAACAATAAACAAAAAAAATAGAAACCAAGTTGCTTCCGGATTTGCACATCAGGAAAACTTCTGTGGATGCACATCCGGAAGTACTCAGAATATTTAACGTTGGGTTTTTCCGGATGTGCACATCAGGAAAACAATCAACATTAAATTTTTTCCTGATCTGCACATCCGATACGTATTCGTCCGTTTGAAGCAACAAACAATACCTACATTGTCTCTAACCTATGTTATTCATACTACCTAACAATTTCTACACCTAAATGTCTACTCTAAATCGATTACTCGAAAATAACTCCGAAACTCTAAAATTCGAAAACTTACCGATTAAATTGAGATACAGAGGATTTGGAGTGTCTTGATTGTTGTAGAAGTTGCTCTGCGCCGAACTCGAGTAAAAAAAATCGGGATTTGTGGAAATGAGAAATTGAGAGTTTGAGAGAGTTTGATTGTTTGGAATGTGAAAAACTAAAGAATGAGGGGAGAGAAGCTCTGGCGTGAAGTTATAAGAAATGGTTCCGGATTTGCACATCAGGAATTATTCCTGATATGCACATCCGGAACAAATCAACCTTTTTAAAAATAATGGTGCGTCCGAATGTGCATATCCGGAAGCAGGGGGTAAAAAAGGAATTTCGAGTGGTGCCTAAGAAACTTATGGGGTGTATTAAAAAATTCTCTAAATTTTTTCAGCCACTAGGCTACTGACAAAAAATAAAAAGATAGATTACATTTTCTATAACTCAGTAATTTTGCTTGTGCATGTACTAAGATTCCTTTTAAATTAAACAGAAAACAAGTGTTTATACAATATAGATGGATGCTGGTGAAACATTGATCAAATTGTTTTTCAAGTAGATGACAATGGAATTCATTTTGGAGCATTTGTGCATCGCCTGGGCTTGTGGGGGAGGGGGGGGGGGGGGGGGGGGGGGACAAATGGACTATATGTCTGATTATGTTTTTTCAAGAGCATTTTTTTATTGCACCTTATATGTTTCTACTGTACCGTGCAAAATTCTACTAATGCTTTTAGGTTATGGAGATATATTTTCAGACGCATCTTTTGCACACTCAACAAAATCAATTTTGAGAGGTGCCCTATATGTTGGGTTTAATATGTTTCGGAGATGCATCTCCGGAACATGTCCCTAGTTACATATCCGGAAAGCTCATCCATTTTGACTTTGGTCCCAGGCCGCTCAAGCAAGGAACAAGATACTCATAAACTGCATCGAATTTTCCTTTATTTTCGTACAACCGCATGTACGATTCTTTATGCGTCTTCAACTCTTGAATAAGTTGATACCGGGCAAGCGCATGACTATCTTCTCCTTTACCAAGTAAAGCCGAAACGGCTCGGTAATCGCAATTACCGTCCCCCACAACATCGACGATCCACTCGATATATTTGTGCATAAAAACCAGCATCTCGTCGATAAATGGAATCTTCTGCGGAAATGGCATTAGAGGTGGTTTGTTAATGCAGACTCATTTCACAACACTTTTTCACTACTACGAAAAACCCATTTAACAACGGTTGGAAATGACATATAATGACGCGGGCGAAGGTGTTGTTATGTCGAGTGTTGTTGTATACGCGGGTACATACAATGACGGTCCTGTAACCGTTGTTGTATTCCAGAAAGCGCGCACCATTTCACAACAGTTAGATTACACAACCGTTGTGATATAACTAAAGGTGACCTGGTTCGATTCTCAACAACAACATTTTTTATTTATATTATTCTGGTCAGCGTTTGACATACAACTACGGTTAGGTTTTATAACCGCTGTCAAAACAACCTGTTTTAAATATAAAAATTCTCTGCTTATCAAATTTTTCCTATATTTTATCCTGTCAAAACAGCTTCTGTTTACATCAAACACAATATATGCATCAAACACAATTCTTCCTATATTTTATCCTTATAAATGAATCAGAGAATTTACATCAAAAGCTAACAGCTAACATTGTTTAAATCAAATACAATACGTGCATCAAAAGCCAATATTATTGATTTCATTATGTGCATCAAACACAATATCATGTACATCAAACACAATATGTGCATCAAAAGCCAAAATTATTGTTCACATTATGTGCATCAAAAGCCAAAAATATGTGCATCAAAAAATATGCTGAGGAATGTTGCTGATATATCAAACAACAGGAGGACCCTTAAGCACATTGTGGATATACGCCCAACGTTTACGAAGATCTAGAAAGTCCTCAACGGGGAATGGGGTTTGGTCGTTAAACATCTACATAAGAAAGAGCAAAAAATTGAATATCATGCATGATAATAATTTAATAGTCAACTTATATATTAATATATGTAAACATTTTATGACATATATACCTTATCCCATGAATCAACAATGTCGGCAAGGACAATGTTTAACACGTGTTTCATGACATAATACCCACACTCGTAACTCCCGGGTTGTTTCCACGTCTACAAATTACATGAATATGATAACATGAATATAACCACACATGAATGTAAATGAAAGAAACAGGTAATCGGGCCACTTACTTTAAGAGCAATCCATGTGGGCTTTTTTCTAACATTCCTCATTATATTAACTTGCTCCACAAGACTGTACATTGAAAATTGAATTAAACATATTACATGATAAACTAATTACAATTAATGTCAAAGAAAATGATATTAAACATAGACACTTACGTTAGAATAATATCTTTCATTGGTTTGTGGAGTGGGGCGTGCAAGGAACACAGTAATGTCACCGTATTTGTCCTAAATGATATTATGATCAATTGCCAATGACCACTGAATGAACATGAGAATATATATATATATATATATATATATATATATATATATATATATATATATATATATATATATATATATATATATATATATATTAGTTTTTACTAAAAAAAGCTAAATATAGAATATATAAATAAATTACAACAATACTTACTGTAACACCCCCAATCTATACCCCCAATCAAATAAAGCGATAAAAATTTTATCAGAGTATAATTAAACATTCATGGCATAGACGAAGGCGTCACATCAATTGAGACAAAACACAATAAACCTGCTCATAAAGATATGCAACAATCAAGTAGCAAATAACAGAGAAACTTAGTTCTTACTACCCACAAATCAGATACAGAATAAAAGCGGAAAATCTGCAACTGAATCTCATATATATATATATATATATATCACATAAAAAGTTTGTCTGTCATACATAGATCCATACATATACAATCCAAAAGATATATATATATATATATATATATATACATATACACATAAATCACAACGATCTCCCCGACTACCCGGTGCTACATATCAGAGCCGACCGACAAAAGAATGAAGACCTAAGCTTAACAAAAAGACCTCCAGCATCTAATCTGCAATACCTCATAGAGCATTCAAAACAGCAGAAGGGTGAGAAACAAAATCATAATATAATTGCATACAATTATATAATAATACCAAAAATACACATGTAAAATATTCTCCACAACTTATACCAGAATTCAAACACAAAACAACACAATGCATATCTCATACATCCATCACCAAGGCATATATAATCAAGCTCAATTCCATTCACAATTCCACACAAAATTAATCCATTCATGATTCATGCAAATGCAAAGAGACCGACACAACGACTCTATGCAAATGCAGTACCATCCATTCGTCAATCTCATCATTAGTTCACTCAGGAACTATTGGAACCATCGCTTGTTACTTAGTGTAACTCCCCGTCGGGCAAATGATGTTCCCCGTTGCTCACACCTCTTTTGTATAAGGCACACGACGTTTATGGATCGCTCACACCTCTTTGTATAAGGCACACAACCCGATCGCTCACACCTCTTTGTATAAGGCACACGATCGTATATAATCATCCCTCACACCTCTTTGTATAAGGCACACGATGTTATAGCGGATTCCCTCTGGAACCGATTCGTCGCTCACACCCACTAGGGCACACGACATCACAAGAATGCATATCATGATGCTTGACATACAATGACTCATGACATTCAAATGCACACATATACACATCCATAATCATGCATATATAACCAAATACAACATATTGCATTTACTTGCCCTTAGGCCACAAACCATCATCACAACACCTCATCACATGCATTTTCATCACACAATAGTACACAAGTCATACGATATCCATATCAACAGCACATTGCATGATACACCTCAATTACACACAATCACAATGACAAAAGTCGACAAAACGACACTATTTAAAATTCCCGACATAATTAAATCGTCCAACAATCTCAAAACCATTTTAATAAGAAAGTACATTTTATTAGCTTTCCAACGATACCAAGAATGTTCAAAACGGATAATCGGAACACAAGTTACGGACGTAAAAAGAAATAGAATCGCGAAAAGACAACATTTTGCACCCTTGCTGGCCATACGCGTATTGCCCTGAGCCATACACGTATTGCCCAAACTCATACGCGTACCATTACGCGTTTCAGCAGACGGCCGAGAAAAATGGAATTCATTACGCGTATTGCCTCATTTTGCGCCTCCCATACGCGTATTGCCCAAGCCAATACGCGTATAGACATGCCTGATACGCGTAACGACAGAGGAAACCCAGAATTTTTCTGCAGAATTTTTTCTGCGAAATTCCTCCAAAACCCACTCCAATTTTCTCCTAAACACCAGAAAATTGGCAATAGATAGCACAACAACATATATCTAACATGTATCAACAATAAGGGACCTGAAAACATGATTTCCGACACAATTTAATCGAATTCTAACAATTTCAACATATTATGGTTTTTGTTCTACATTCAATTTCAACTCAAAAACAACCAAATACATACATACATAATCATACACAAGTATAAGATAATCGAGTTTCGCACCCTTACCCGATTTAATCGTGTTTGAAAAATCGGTTGATTGATTTTCTTCCTTTCCAAGTTTTTCACTCTTTTCTTCTTTCTTTCTCTTTTCTTTCCCTTTTCCTTCTTCTCTTTTTCTTTCTCTCTATTTTTCTCTCTTTCTATTTCTATTTTTACTAACTTAAGAAAAATAAAGTGAAATGACCAAAATACCCCTACACTCAAATATCTCGCAAACGTTCCCAAAACGCGATAAAACATACTCACGACGAAAAATAATATATTATCAAATAAAAGTAAAAAATAAAATAAAATAATAATAAAATAATCAAATCGACTCGATTAAATAAAACTAACTAAAACTGGGGCGTTACAACTCTCCCCCACTTAGAAATTTTCGTCCTCGAAAATATTACCTGAGACGAACAACTCCGGATACGACTCCCGCATCCGACTCTCCAACTCCCAAGTCAAATTGCCCTCAGCAACGCCTCCCCACGCTACTTTCACAAGCGCAATATCCTTCCCTCTTAACCGCTTCAACTCGCGATCCAAAATTCTCACTGGTAATGCCTCCACCGTAAGATTCTCCCTTACCTCAACCTCATCCATTGGAATCACATGCGACGGATCCAGAACATACTTCTGAAGCTGTGAAACATGGAACACATCGTGCAAATTTGAAAGTCTCGGCGGAAACGCCACCCGATAAGCCACAACACCCACTCTCGCGGATATCTGGTAAGGACCAATAAACCGAGAAGTAAGCTTCTTCGACTTCAATGCACGACCAACCCCCGTCACCTGTGTAACTCTCAAAAATACATGATCGCCCTCTTGAAACTCAAGATCTTTCCTCCTTCGATCATGATAACTCTTTTGCCTACTCTGAGAAGCCTTCATTTTCTCACGAATAAGTTTCACCTTTTCCGTAGTCTGTTGCACTAACTCCGATCCAACCACCGAACTCTCACCAGATTCATGCCACACAACGGTGTTCGACATCTCCTTCCATACAACGCTTCAAAAGGTGCCATTCCAATACCCGAATAGAAACTGTTGATATACGTGAATTCAACCAACGCAAGATAACTATCCCAAGCACCACCTTGCTCAAGAACACAAGCTCGCAACAAATCTTCCAACGACTGAATAGTTCTCTCGGTCTGACCATTCGTCTGCGGATGATAAGCTGAACTCAATCTCAACTTGGAACCTAACGCCTTTTGCAATCTTTCCCAAAATCTGGAAGTAAACCTCGGATCTCGATCTTAAACAATACTCAACAGAACACCATGTAATTTCACAATCACACTGACATAAATCTCAGCCAACCTTTCCAAAGAAAAAATGATGTTAATCGGAATGAAATGCGCCGATTTAGTCAGCCTATCCACAATCACCCAAATGGCATTATGTCCCCTCTGTGTATTCGGCAACCCTGTCACAAAATCCATAGAAATGCTGTCCCATTTCCACTCGGGAATATCCAACGATTGCAACAATCCACTAGGCTTCTGATGTTCCACCTTAGACTTCTGACACGTCAAACACGCATAAACAAACTGAGCCACATCCCTCTTTAATCCAGACCACCAAAAGATCTTCTTCAAATCTTGATACATCTTATTAGCTCCTGGATGTATACTCAAATTACTCCGGTGTCCTTCCTCTAAAATCATCTTTTTCAAGTCCAAATCATCAGGAATACAAATTCTACCACGAAATCTCAAAACACCCTTATCATCCACTTTAAAGTCACCATTCACACTTTGATTTCCAACCGTCATCAAATCAACAAATTTCACATCCAACTTCTGTTTCTCGCTAACGGTTAACAGAAAATCATTAGTGACCTTTAACATACCAAGCCTCACGCTGTCAGATGTCAATTCACACACCAAACTCAAATCTCTAAATGCTTCCAAAAGTTCCCACTCTTTAACCATCAAAGCGGACATATGCAAAGATTTCCGGCTTAACGCATCAGCTACCACATTAGCTTTACCAGGATGGTAATTCAAGCCAAAGTCGTAGTCCTTAAAAAATTACAACCATCTCCGTTGCCTCATATTTAACTCTTTCTGATCGAATAAGTATTTCAAACTTTTATGATCACTAAAGACTTCGAATCTTGCACCATAGAGATAATGCCTCCAAAATTTCAACACAAAAACCACTGCCGCTAATTCCAAATCATGAGTAGGGTAATTCTTCTCATGAATCCTCAATTGTCTCGAAGCATAAGCCACAAACTTACCTTCTTGCATCAACACTCCACCTAAACCAATCAAAGACGCATCACAATACACCACAAACGGTTCACTAGGATTCGGTAAGACCAAAATCGGAGCTGTAGTCAATCTTCTCTTCAGCCCACTAAAACTTTCCTCACACTGAATATCCCAAATGAACGCTTTACCCTTACAAGTTAATTGGGTCAAAGGAAGTGCTAACTTAGAAAAACCTTCAATAAACCTTCGATAATAACCAGCTAAACCCAAAAAGCTTCTAATTTCAGTAACAAATCTAGGAGCTTCCCATTGTAGAACTGCATCTACTTTAGATGGATCCACAACAATACCATTACCTGAAATCACATGCCCAAGAAAACTCACTTCTGACAACCAGAACTCATACTTGGACAACTTGGCAAAAAGTCTCATTTCCTTCAAAATTTGCAACACAACACGCAAATGTTCTGCATGTTCCTCTCGAGACTTAGAATAAATCAAGATATCATCAATAAACACCACAACAAATCGATCCAAATGCTCATGGAAAATACGATTCATATACTCCATAAACACACCTGGCGCATTAGAAACCCCGAATGACATCACAGAATATTCGTAATGATCGTATAGTGTCCTAAAAGCCGTCTTCTGAATATCTTCCTCTTTCACTCTAATCTGATGATAACCTGACCTCAAATCATACTTACTAAACACACACGCACCTACCAACTGGTCCATCAAATCATCAATTCTCGGAAGTGGATACTTATTCTTAATCGTCACCTTATTCAGCTGGCGATAATCAATACACAATCGCATACTTCCATCCTTCTTTTTCACCAATAAAACTGGAGCACCCCAAGGCGATACACTTGGCCTCACAAACCTCTTTTCTAACAATTCATTCAACTGCTTCTTTAACTCAACCAACTCAGATGCCGACATACGATAAGGTGTCATAGATACAGGTCTAGTACCAGGAATTAGATCTATAGAAAACTCCACCTCTCTCTCTGGCGGCACATCTGAAATATCCTCAGGAAACACCTCGGGAAATTCACACACAACTGGAAACACATCAAGTACAACTTGACTATCCACTGTCAACGATGCAAACAATCTGAACAACTGAGCTTCATCCGCCAAAAGTTTCTTCAACTCTTTGGTAGATAAGAAACTCGATTCCTCGTCTTCCTCAAGAGAAGGAAATCTTACCAGCTTATGATAACAATCAATATGAACCCGATTGAACTGCAACCAATTCATTCCCAGAACCACATCCAAACCCTCCAACGGCAAACACACCAAATCCATCTCAAAATCTTTACCATAAATGGTCAAAGGACAACTTAAACAAACCAAAGAAGTAGTTACTGACCCCATTGCTGGAGTATAAATAACCATCTCTCCACCCATCGAAGACAACAAAAGATTCAAACGCTTCGCGCACTCAGACGAAATAAATGAATGAGTCGCTCCAGTATCAATAATAGCAACTAAAGGCGTACTATTAATAAAACAAGTACCTCTGATCAGACGGTCTGCACTTGTAGTCTGAGTCCCTGCCAATGCAAAAACTTTCCCTCTAGCCTGAGCTTGCTTTGGTTTCGGACACTTCGTACTAATATGACCAGGTTCACCACAGTTGAAACACTTCACCACATTCTTCTTACAATCAGCTGCAACATGTCCTAAACCTCCACAATTGGAGCACTTTCTCATATCTTTCCTACACTCAAATTGACGATGTCCTAAGTCACCACACCTATAACATATCAGAGGATTAGACATACCTCCCCCACTTGACCTTTTCTCAAAATTACCCCTTTGCTTACCCTTATCAGCTGGTGTCACATAAGGACCACCACAAAACGGTTGCTTCCATTTCCTTTCGTTCACACTCTTATAGTGAGTAGAACGAGCTTTGCTATCTTCCTCATAAATCCTACAATAATCCACCAAGTCCTAAAACCTCCTAATCCTTTGATAAATGATTGCCTGCTTAATCTCAGGACGCAGTCCGTTCTCAAACTTCACACATTTGGAAAACTCTGCAGTCGCTTCAGCATAATGTGGATAAAACTGTACAAGTTCCACAAACTTAGCAGTGTAATCAACAACAGACATATTACCTTGTTTCAACTCCAAGAACTCTATCTATTTCTTTCCTCTTGCATCTTCAGGAAAATACTTCCTCAAAAATTCCCTGCTGAACAAAGTCCAAGTGACCTCTTCATCTCCAGTTTCTAACACATGACGCGTACTAACCCACCAATCATCAGCTTCCTCCTGCAACATGTGAGTATCCAGTCTCACCTTATGTTCCTCAGCGCAGTCCATTACTCGAAAGATTCTTTCAATCTCCTTAAGCCAAATCTGTGCACCATCAGGATCATGTCTCCCTTTGAAGACAAGCGGTTTGTTCTTCCTGAACTCATCATTCCCACCAGCATTAGGTGCACCTGCACAGCCCGAGCCATAGCTTGCATAGCAGCAGCCAAAGCAGCATCATTCCTACCAGCCATATTCTGTTCATATCCAATAACAACAACTATGGTTAAACAAACAGCTCACCCAAACACAACGACCAACAAGGACTGACACAAACTGACACGGACTGGCTTTGATACCACTTAATGTAACACCCCCAATCTATACCCCCAATCAAATAAAGCGATAAAAATTTCATCAGAGTATAATTAAACATTCATGGCATAGACGAAGGCGTCACATCAATTGAGACAAAACACAATAAACCTACTCATAAAGATATGCAACAATCAGGTAGCAAATAACAAAGGAACTTAGTTCCTACTACCCACAAATCAGATACAGAATAAAAGCGGAAAATCTGCAACTGAATCTCATATATATATATATATATATATATATATATATATATATATATATATATATATATATATCACATAAAAAGTTTGTCTGTCATACACAGATCCATACATATACAATCCAAAAGATATATATATATATATATATATATATATATATATATATATATATATATATACATATACACATAAATCACAATGATCTCCCCGACTATCCGGTGCTACATATCAGAGCCGACCGACAAAAGAATAAAGACCTAAGCTTCACAAAAAGACCTCCAGCATCTAATCTGCAATGCCTCATAGAGCATTCAAAACAGCAGAAGGGTGAGAAACACAATCATAATATAATTGCATACAATTATATAATAATACCAAAAATACACATGTAAAATATTCTCACCATAACTTATACCAGAATTCAAACACAAAACAACACAATACTTATCTCATACATCCATCACCAAGGCATATATAATCAAGCTCAATGCATTTATCAACAACATATATATATATATATATATATATATATATATCTCAACTCTTCAATTCCATTCACAATTCCACACAAAATCAATCCATTCATGATTTATGCAAATGCAAAGAGACCGACACAACGACTCTATGCAAATATAGTACCATCCATCCGTCAATCTCATCATTAGTTCACTCAGGAACTATTGGAACCATCGCTTGTTACTTAGTGTAACTCCCCGTCGGGCAAACGATGTTCCCCATTGCTCACACCTCTTTTGTATAAGGCACACGATGTTTATGGATCGCTCACACCTCTTTGTATAAGGCACACGACCCGATCGCTCACACCTCTTTGTATAAGACACACGATCGTCTATAATCATCGCTCACACCTCTTTGTATAAGGCACACGATGTTATAGCGGATTCCCTCTGGAACCAATTCGTCGCTCACACCCACTAGAGCACACGACATTACAAGAATGCATATCATGATGCTTGGCATACAATGACTCATGACATTCAAATGCACACATATACACATCCATAATCATGCATATATAACCAAATACAACATATTGCATTTACTTGCCCTTAGGCCACAAACCATCATCACAACACCTCATCACATGCATTTTCATCACACAACAGCACACAAGTCATACGATATCCATATCAACAGCACATTGCATGATACACCTCAATTACACACAATTACAACGACAAAAGTCGACAAAATGACACTATTTCAAATTCCCGACATAATTAAATCGTCCAACAATCTCAAAACCATTTTAATAAGAAAGTACATTTTATTAGCTTTCCAACGATACCAAGAATGTTCAAAACAGATAATCGGAACACAAGTTACAGACGTAAAAAGAAATGGAATCGCGAAAAGACAACATTTTGCACCCTTGCTGGCCATACGCGTATTGCCCTGAGCCATACGTGTATTGCCCAAACTCATACGCGTACCATTACGCATTTCAGCAGACGTCCGAGAAAAATGGAATTCATTACGCGTATTGCCTCATTTTGCGCCTCCCATACGCGTATTGCCCAAGCCAATACGCGTATGGACATGCCTGATACGCGTAACGACAGAGGAAACCCAGAATTTTTCTGCAGAATTTTTTCTGCGAAATTCCTCCAAAACCTACTCCAATTTTCTCCTAAACACCAGAAAATTGCCAATAGATAGCACAACAACATATATCTAACATGTATCAACAATAAGGGACCTGAAAACATGATTTCCGACACAATTTAATCGAATTCTAACAATTTCAACATATTATGGTTTTTGTTCTACATTCAATTTTAATTCAAAAACAACCAAATACATACATACATAATCATACACAAGTATAAGATAATCGAGTTTCGCACCCTTACCCGATTTAATCGTGTTTGAAAAGTCGGTTGATTGATTTTCTTCCTTTCCAAGTTTTTCTCTCTTTTCTTCTTTCTTTCTCTTTTCTTTCCCTTTTCCTTCTTCTCTTTTTCTTTCTCTCTATTTTTCTCTCTTTACTAACTTAAGAAAAATAAAGTGAAATGACCAAAATACCCCTACACTCAAATATCTCGCAAACGTTCCCAAAACGCGATAAAACATACTCACGACGAAAAATAATATATTATCAAATAAAAGTAAAAAATAAAATAATATAATAATAAAATAATCAAATCGACTCGATTAAATAAAACTAACTAAAACTGGGGCGTTACACTTACCTACAGAGGAATGGTGCAAGGTAACATTCTTTTCCTTCCTCATTTAGCCGTTCTTTCAAGTACTTTTCCATGATATTTTTTTCATTATACACCCAACCAATATAAGTTGGCTCCAAGATTCCATAAGTACTTGATTTATTTAACTCTATATAAACACAGTGAATGTACCTAAATGGTCAAAGAAAATGAATAAATTAAGGGAGAAAATACAAAAAATTATAATGTTCTATAATGACATGTATATTTGACTATATACTAACGTGCACCAAACTTGCAAAATCGCTATGTCAAGACACTTAAATCCTGCGAGAAAATCCGTTACATCTTCAGGAGTGTAATACATTACATCCAATTTCGGGCAATGTTCTAGCGGAAGAGGTTGCGCAAGGTTTGTTGTTACAATGGACAATTATAAATTAGTTATTTCATTTGGACTAGGGTCCAATATCCCATTGCGGTTATCTAAAAGGGGGAGGGGCTGTACAATTACTTCCTTTTGTAGAAGCGCGATTTACAACACTTCTACTTGGAGTTTGATCATCACCATCAACGTAACATTGATCTTCATTTGTTCGTTGTTCGAGGTTTTCACTTAATCTCTACATCATAACATTCAATTAGAACATAAAACAAAAATAAGCACAATATATATCATACATTTCCAATAAAACACTAACATCTCAAGTAAAGCACATACCGAATATAACTCTTGTAACTTTTCCACGTCTTTCTCCCTTTTTTCCCTCTCCTATTCAAACATTATCCTTTGTTTTTCCAATTGCTTCTCAACATTCTCAATCTTTTGTCGTTGAGCATGAAATTCAGTGGTTCCGGTGCTTCTTCTTTGAGATCCAAAGTATGAACTCAAGCCGACACCTTCTCCAACACCACGGACACGACCTCCATGCTCAGCTGTTCCGATAACTTTCACTAATATGTCATGTCGTGCTTCCGGAACAAATGTGCCTTCACGGGCCGCCACAACCAAATTATCCTACACAACATGTGCAACTTACATAAGCAAACACATTTAAATAACATAAGCAAAACAAAACATATACTTACAATTTTCTCAGCAACTACTCTTGAAGCCTCAGAGGTGTACTCTCCATTAGGTCTTAATCGAGCCCTCTTCCATTTCTCATGTCTTGATGGTGGAAATGGGATGTCACAATCTCCTCTTTCTTGTTGTTTTTCTTGCATGATTCTCTTCTCAAGTTTCCTGTTACCCCCACGAGACAATCTATGGGGGTACATGTTTTTCGCCTTGTTTTGAATTCCTACTTCGCTTTTAGTCTGTTATTAACATAGTGAAAAATGTGTATGATTAGTATCTATAACTCATTAACATAACATTATAGGTTACATAAGACTAGTAATAACCTTGAATTCCTCAGAACGACGTTTCTTCGCAAACTTGTGCCACACCTTCTTCGATAAAAACTATACTGAATCCATGGACGTTGAAGACTGCTCTTAGGCTTCATAATGTAGTCAGTCGTGAGTTGTGACTTAAATCCCCTCCAACGAACAACGGCATAAGTTATCCACTTTTTTTTCAATTTTGAGTCATCGGTAAACTCAAAATTCAACTACATTAAATCAATATATAAGTATGAATTAGAAACTATAGATAGTGATATCAAATATATGAAAATTATAGTATGTAATACCTTAACGTTTGTCCGTATGCTATCTTTGACATTAACATCCACTTCTCTCCAATCATCTATTAGTATACTCACTTTGCTACGTGCAAGGAACGCAACATAACTCTTAAAAGTAGAGTAATGTGGACAACCCACTAATATGTAGAGCAAATCAAACTCGATCAGAATTTTTACACCTGATGAGTTGTGGACTGATGTGAATTGGGGCATCATTGTGACACCTCTTTGTGATCTTTTCGATTGAGTATCAATCGTTTGAGTTGTATTCGCAGAACACTCAATCGTTTGAGCATCTTCGCTGCTTCCTAATGTAGAACTTGACAAGGTCGACATCTATGCTAAAAAACAACAACAACAACAACAACATTAACAACAAGAACATAAACAACAATGGCAAATGAGTTTACTGTAGATGCATGGGGAAATATTTTACGTACCCTAAACGTGATGACTAAGTAAACGATGTTGGTGTTAGTGTTGTTGTTGTCTTCCTTCCATACGACAACGACGGTGTTGTTGTTATCTTCCTTCTCGACGGTGACGATGATGATGACGATGTTGGTTGGTGCGTAATCTTTCTTCCGTAACGATCATGACGATGATGACGAAAATGACAACAACACGGTGAAGAATGGATACTGATGATGCAAGTTTTGGTTGAAATCGTGTATTGTTTCACAGTATTGAACGTTAGGGTTTAGGGTTGAAATCGTGTATCGTTTCGTCTAGTTTCTATTTTCAATGGAAAAAAGGATATTGAAGAGACAATGAAACTAGCTAGCTTAGAGTATATTGAAAAGCTACTACGACGGTCAACACCATAAACCGTTATGATATATTATTTCATAATGAAATTTCATATTAAAGCGCTAGAGTTATATTTAGAATTAAAAATTAAAAAAACATACAAAATATATCACAACGGTGTAAATAAACAACCGTAGTCATAACTTTTAATTTTTTTATTTAAAAGTAAATAAAAAAGAAAAGGCGCGCCTTAACATAAAAGGAATAATATATATGATGACGCTGAGGTTCGAACACATGAAAGCTTGATGGTATCACCACGGTTGGATTATCAACCGTTGTTATATAAATATAATTTTTATTCAAAAAACAAATAAAATACAACCGCGCCTTAGTTTAGATATGTCACAACAGTGTAGGGATGAACCATTGTGACCATGGCGTCGTTGTTTACGCATTTTGTAGTAGTATTTAAAGATTTTGTAGTCGAGAAATACTTTATCAACGTGTTTAAAATATGAAGGAGACCGTGTAGTCGAGTTGTCATTCGGTGTAGCCTTAATTTTCTTCGGAGAACCTTTTGTTTTTACCGGTTGAGAAGATAGTTTCATGTCGGTGGTTTCAGGATCGGCAACCTTCCTCAATTGTTCTTTAATGTGGAGTTTCATGATGTTATCGACCTTCGAAAACCTCTCTTGTATCGCTTCCCATTCGATTAAAATAGAGATATTCCATTTTCTGTTATACATGCACCCATCATTATCGAACCTAAGTCTCTTTCAATGAGAGCAAACCTCGTCCATTCTTATTGGTTCACCAAGTTTCACCTTTTTAGCAAGAGTGCAAACACATGGGAGACCATATGGTTTCATAATAGTGCAACCACACTTTGCGCTATCGAATCCTACATTATCAACTCGTTTAGCCTCGTGAAAAATATAGTTCAAACCTGCCCGAGAAATGTTACCGACCAACTGCGAATATAAAGTGTTGTCTTTAAATCGGTGTTCCAAAATCGAGATTCCCCGACCAAATGTTGTTTGTGTCTCATTATGCTGGTTCTGAATCATGTGGTTCACGGAGTCCCAGTCTCGACACAAAATCCCCTTTGATATTTTCCAACCAAATTTTAAAGTAGCATGGACCGACTCAACTCTGTTAGTAGTTGTATTTCAAAGGTGTCTAACATTATCTGTCCACGCGCAAACTATCTTCTACTTCACCTGATCAAGAATGGTGCTTTCAACATATTTAAACAAAGCATGATACTTTTTACACACATTCCAGAAATGAATTACGAAATCAACATATAGTTTTTTTGTGGAAGAATTTATTATTCGATTCCATGCATGCATTATTTTTTCCATAATCACATCCGATTTGACCAATTTTCCACCTTCAGACTCTATTGGTTTCGTCTATACCGCGAGTTTTACCCAACTTTTCACATTCTTTGTTATGTGATACTTACAAAGTAATGCATAAGAAGAAGGAAATACCTTAGCAATCGAGTTCATCAATGCGGTATCGCGCTCGGTAACAATCGTTTTAGGCATCTCACCTTGATCCTTCAAAAGTGACCGACACACCTCTAATGCCTAAGTAAACTCGTCCTCTTTTTCACACTAAAGAAATACAAAACCAACAAAATATGTCTTCTCAGTTGAGGTAACACCAACAATCTCAAATAATGGAAGTTTATACTTGTTGGTCTTGTAGGTTGAATCAAGTATGAGAACCGCCAGAAACATGTTGAACAACTTTATCGAATCAGGATGAGTCTAAAAAATATTGCTAACCGTAACTCCATCATCACATATTCTGTATCGGGACACATAACTGTTATCGTCCAATAGTTTCAAGAGTTGTTGCATCTCAGTTCTATCCCCCCTAATCGCTTTGTTAGTGAGGAATGTTATACACTTGCTTGATATTTACTATATTGTCGGGTTGCTTCCTTTTCAATGTTGCAAGTATATTTTTCGGTTGAACAAGATTCAAGGTCGTGTCACTAATACATTCCTTCTCGTCTGGCTTGAGCCGACATACTTTAGGATGACTGGCTAATTTTAAACAAAAATTATGATTATGCAAACCACATATCACATTAAATCTCCAATTTTTGTTTGCCAACATGTAATCACGAACCTTAAACAGACACTCACATTTTCTACTACCCGTGTCGTCTCTTTTAAAATTCTGGAGAGGAGTTCGATATCTCTCGCTTCTTTCGCACAACATTGTCACAAAGGCGCATCTTCTATCCGAGCCATTATCGGACCTTCCAATCACCATACCAAATCTAAGTCTAGATGCCTCCATGTGAATCCGTTCAAGCATTTTATCACGATTTTCAAACTCTTGCTTGTCATTTAAGTCGTTGCCAACATCTACCGCCTTCACAACAACCCCTTAAACATTCGAAGAAACATCGTTCGAAGAAACTACTTGTTTTGGGAAAATATCGGGGTGCACCATATCTATTAGAAACAATTAAAACAATAACAAGACATTAATTAATCTACTGTTGCAGAAGGCTGGAAAATGAACACAGACACATTCCGAAAATACATTTTCGGAAAAGTTCAAACTCACACGTTTTGGAGATACATCTCCGAACACATTGTAAGTTTTTTCATAAAAAATTGATGATGAATGTGAGCAATGTAGAGGAAAAACAATAATCTATACCTGAAATTCTATCTTCTTTTGCTCCCTGTGATATGTTGAACCAAAATGATGGAGATTTAAAGTGAAAAAATGGATTGAGAATAAAGGGTTTTTAGGTGAGGTTTATGTTGAGAATGGAGTATAACAACAATGGGGGACTGATCACGCAGCTGCAAATTATATCAAATATTTTCAGAGATGCATCTCCGGAAATACCTGATGTAAAGGTGACATAAATTGTTTCGAAGATATATCTCCGATAAAAAATAGACGAAATGCATGAGGTGTATCTCATAATTGCCTCGGTTGTGTATGTAAAGGGTGCGTCCGGAGATATATCTCTGAAACCTTGGAGCATAAATGGAAATCCACATGGTGCATAAGAAACATCTATGATGGAAAAATAAATTCTCTTTTTCAAATGGTTGTTTTCATCCTTGAAAACTCTAAGAAGTCATTTGTTTTGACAAAAATATATCTCGGATTCTAGAATTCAATAGCATTTTTGAAGTCTTTGATTATATAATCCAAACTAGATCTGAAATAAGAAAAACCAGTATAGAAGACTACAATAAATACAAAATACAAACTAGTTTAGAAGAATACAAACTAGTTTAGAAGACAACAATAAAAACAAATGGTGTATTTTAGATTTCACAATATGAAAAAAATGAATGGATTGTCGAATCCAAACTTAAACTAAGACTAGAAATAGAGAAAAAATGACAAGAATAACTATATCAAAATCAATGATAACACTATATATTAGAATATTATGAGCCCGTTTATTTTACCTATAAAAATGGATTTTTAAAAATATTTTTTATAAAAATATTAAGTTATTTTGGACTCATTTTTTATAAATTAAAAAATTAGTTTTGATATCCAATAAATTGAATATATCTTATTGAAAATTAAAATATAGTCAAAATTACATAATATTTTAAAAAATATGTTTATATAATATTTGTATTTAATTATTCAAAATAATTTTAAGTGATTTTTTTAAAATTTTAATATAAAAAAAAAATTAGAATAAAAGAGTGAAATACATAAAATAACATTGTATGGAAAATTATTTAAACAAATTTTTATTAGAATTTTGTATAATGGTACACAACCAACTTTTGTATAATGGTACAAAACCATCTCTAAACACCAAAGCTTCACTTTTCTGAGTTCTAAGGGTGGATTTAGTGATAATTTGAGCCTTGCCACGAATTTGCAAGTTGGTTACATTAAAATAATGGTTTATGTCAAGTTGATGCAAAGAGAGAGAAGCTTTTCAAGAAATAAACATTGTTTATTCATGGAGCCTTGGTCCAATCACTTCACACCAGTTGCTTAGACCTAACCATATCAATAATCATAGATTTTGGAAGACTTTGGTTCAGCAAAAGCATTGGCTCACACGATCAAGAGGGCAAAGTTGGTACATTGTGCCATTTTCACCATGCCTTGAGTCCTCAGCTCTTTCCTATAAATAAGGGTTGTTTCCATTCATTTGACACCAACACTTTTCACAATACACTCTAAAAAATCTTCTGAGTTTAAGCTTTGCAAGTAAGAAAGAGAAGGAGATTTGCTTTGGAGGTCTCTGCTAGTTCAGTAAGGAAGAGAAATTAGCATATACTTGAGGGTGTAGCGGACATATTCCACTTGGTAACTTTTCTCTCTCACACTCCACATTCATGCTCATACACATTGCTTTTTGTCATCATGTCTTTATTATAAATGTTATGTAATGTGTTTTAGCATTTGTTTCATCTGTTCATAATATAGAGATAGTGTGTTCATAACTTTTTGTTTGAGTTTGTTCTTAACTACCTGTCCATGACATGGCAAAATGAGGTAAGGCAAATGTATGTGTTTTGCTGATACATTGAGGCAGGTATCTGCACTTCCATCTGGCCTTAACATTATGTCTGAAATGTAATAAATGATAGCCAAATCCTTTTATGCTACTCACTGACTGGTTGGTAAGACCTTGCATCACCTTGGTTACATTGGACCTCCATGATATTGTGTGAAACTACTACATAGATAAGTTGTTGTCCATATTGCATGGTAGGTATTGAAGGTTTTGAACTCATGTAGACTGTCCATATCAAGATATGCTTGCTTGGAATATCATAGAACTTGTGTTTGAAGTCACTTTGGTGACAAGTTCCTGTTCCATTGCCTTGATTCTCATTTGTTGTTAACTCATGACACCATAGCCTGTTGCAGTTGAATTTCTATTTAATGTTAAGAATGTTAGATAAATTCGTTGCCTTTTTTATGTTTTGTTTGAACCTGTTTGGAACTGCTCTGCCATGGTCCAAAATATTCCTATCAAGAGTTGTTAGTTTTAGCATGAAAGTAAAGTTTGAGACCATGTTGTTGCCAAGCATTTTTCCTTTCTTGTTTCTTTATTTTCCTTCTCATACTGTTAACATTTAACTTGGTACTTGCATTATCTTTGTTATACCACAATTACTTATGTTATGTTACACTTATGGCTATGAGAGTACTAATGGCATGATTGGTTTGAATGCTTGCTTTTTTGAAATGCAATGTTAGTGTTCAGTTATTGTCTTCTGAAAATTGACAGATCCTGATTGGTATGTGCTGAACCCTTTGGATACAAGTGTTTAATTTGAATGAGTTCTTTTCACTATGAAAGACGTGAGACCTTGTTTTGTTGCTGTCATGATGAATGCTATTTTCACTCTGTCTTGGATGGCTCACATGCTTATGTATTTGGAATACCACAACCTATATTGCCATCATGCTCAAGTAGGCCTCTCTTTTTGTTCATACTTAAGTTACATGTCTAGGCTGCCTTTGGAATGCTATGCCTATATTACTTGCCTTTTTTGATTTACACATGACTGTATGCTTGCCATGCCATCATCATACAATTTTCCTTTTGACATTTCAAATTGAATGACCATATGCTTACATATCATGCCATATAGTTTGTTCTGTTACATCTTGAGTTAAGTTGATTATGTATATGGGACTGATGTGTGGAACTGCCAATTTCTTGAAGCCTTTGTCTTATGCTATGTACTGATGCCATGCCACATTCATACTACTGTCATATTGACTTGTTGTTTTCTTGCACTCTAATCAAGTGATAATGTGATTGAGGTTTATTGAGTTTGTGTAATGATAAATCCTTGAAAACTTCTTTGCTACTAAAACTTATGAATCCATGCTTATATATAGGCCATGTGAATGATGTTGGTGGCTCTGCCAGTTGTTGGTTCCAATTTATGGATACTTTTGGATGTTAGTGTATTGGTTTGAGAATGATCATTTTGTTAATTTGGATAGTGTCGCACCCTAATTTCTGACCCTAAGATCCCTTTTCTTTTGGCATAGCATCTTTAGGTCATGCGGTCTTTGTGTGCGTGTTTATTACAACTAACAAGCTTGTGTAGGTACTTTCGTTTCAAGTGTAGATGATACTCTTTCTCTCTGACAAGTTTTTTCAAGACATGACAATTGATTCTGATTCAAGAGGGTCCTGAGGTTTCTTCTTGACTTGGACTCCACTTTTAGAGCTCTGTCTTCTAGGCCGTTCCTAGACCAACGCTTTGATTATATCTTGGATGGGCTTCTTGGCTATACTTTGGGAAATCAGGTTTTGCCAGCTTATGGGTCCAGGACACTTTAAGATCAAGGTGTTAAAAAAGCAAGAAAGCTCAAATTCGAGACTAAGATTCAAGTTTATTCAAGTTCAATACTCGTAAAGTGGTCAAGTGACAATTTGGTTTGTGGCGTCAAAGTTCGATTCATGATACTCAGAATTTATTTGGTTCGATTAAGTGGGCTCAAAAGATTTAAACAATTCTCAATTAGGTTTTAGTTTTTCTAGTTCACCAAATAAAGTTTGGACCTTCCTTATTTATCTTGGACTTACAATTTTCAACATGATCCAGCCAAGACTTGTTAATCATTTTATGAGGTACATGACATGGTATCTGCACTAGGAGTTCATAAGAGAACGTTTTCTTTTAGGGATGTTGTCATTTCACTCTTGTTATTCGATTGAATTGTTGTTTGGGCCTTTGGAATGAAATGGAAGTAAGGAAACGATTCTGCAAATTCGTATTAATACTATATGTATGAGAAATAAATTACAAAAAGCTAGGGAGTTTCTAAGAGACTTTGTTCTGCAACCATTTATCTACAATACTATCATTGCTAAGAATCCTACACCAAAATCCCAAAATTCATCTTCATCCAAGATAAAACATACAAGGAATCTACAAGGTTTTAATATTCATCAAGCTTACAAATGCATGTCGGACGAGGCGTACAACATTTAAGTTTATTTCGCAAGATGAAATATAAGCATTGACCAAAGACAAAAATGCTAAAGATCTCTATTGCTATGCTATTGCCGCTACAAATTGATTATTCAACACGTGTCTCATGGAAGTGAAGCTCTTGCAGAATTTCTAGTTCTGGGTTCGTACACGTCTAGCTGACTCTTACACTAATCTCACGGTCCCTACATGGAGTCCACTAGTGTTAACTGCTGTGCCAGACGTTGCACAAGTGGCATTGAGAAATATTTGCTTGCAAAAGGATATATTTGCATTGACAAATAAAGAAGCTTGCTCTAGATGGGCTTTTGTACGTAAAAAATTCTACCTCATTACAGAAGCATATCAGAAATGTTCAAGATACAATACAAGTTTGAAATCTCAATTTACATTATTCCAAGGATTCAAGGCATACAAAGTTTACATGATAAACAAATTAACTCAAAAACTCAAGAATTAAATATCGTTTGCAAGCAACTAAATTGCAACTAAATTACAAAGCTCGTTCAACAGCCAGTCTTACCCAACTCTTCGTTAGCAGGCTTACTGTTAGTAGAGTAATAGTGGGGGTTATTTTTAATCGTATCCACAGGGATTGTTGAATATTTGATGCGTGTCTTTCAATAGTTGTGATATTCTAAGTTAACGGTTTCAAAAGTTTCTCAATTGTTTTTAACATTCACTTGTAGCAAAGATTAATTGGTGACAAAGATTTTGTAAAAGGTTTTATAAAAGCATGTTAAGGTTAGGTTTCGCTAATCCTTTTCACGTATAAATGATTAATCAAGCATATGAACTCGGTTTCCGACCAATATAACCGCGTATCCTCCCGACTAAGTTTATGTCTAAAGCGAAGTCGTGAGTATCGTTGTTTAGACCGTTAGATGATGTCTCATGCTAACAATCTAAGCAACAATCATTAAGATCAATACAATGCGAATAGCAAATCCCAAATCTATGTCTAGAGTTTGGTTTTTAAGAGATAACATTGTTAGGTCATGATTTGTAGAATCTATGTCTAGAGCAAAACAAATCACACATGGATCATCAAGAGAAAACAACATCATCTATATTGATCAAAGACTTTGTTCATATACAAAAGATCAAATGCAATACATAAAATTAGGATCAACTACCTCTAACCTCAACACAAGAGAGTTTAGCTACACATTCTCATGGTAGCTTGGATGACAAGTTAAGTTGCAAAGCTTGTGGAACTTCAATCTTCAAAGATTCAAGGATTGAAGCATAAAAGCTTGGAACTTGGAAAAATAAGTAACAATGGAGTTTCTTCTTCTTCACACAAGTTTTAGGTTACAAAAAGAGTGATAAATAAAAAAGTATCTCCAAAATATCTAACCACACACTAAATAGCACTTTCTGCCCAGACAAATTCGCCAGGCGAGCTACAAAATTCGCCTGGCGAAACCTTTAAGTACAACCCACGTGCCAGAACAGTGCAAAGAACCTGAGAAAAAAACTTGAATTCGCCAGGCGAATTCCAAACTCACCAGGCGAATTACTTTCGCCACCAAGTCACCTGGCGGATGCTGCGGCGAAACACTTCCAAAGAGCACACAATTTAAAGACAAATTCGCCAGCTGACTCGCCTGACATTCGCCTAGCGAATTTCTCTTTTCGCCACCCATTCGCCAGGCGAATTCACTGTTTGTTGCAGACACACGACGTTGCTCATTTCATCGTGTTTTCTTCCGATTTTTGCCACGTCCTTTTTACAAAAAATGCTGCAAAACAAACAAAAACATCAAATAGACCGAAATAAAACATTGATTCGAAAATCACTTAAAAATAAGTAGTTTCACATTAAGGCACTTAGAAAAAAGCTTAAAAAATACAGAAAATTAATCTAAAATTCATTTACAATCAGATACCTATCAAACTCTCCCCAACTTGCCTTGTTGTTTGCCCTCAAACAAAAATTAGTGTTAACAACTACAAACAAGAATTCCAAGCACTACATCAACCGAAAACCTCAATGGTTCAAACTTGACACGTACACGCACAAAATATTTCCATAAAGTTGCATAGAATCCAAGCACAATTATGAGTTAAGTTCTAAACACAACTTACATAATGCAAAATCAAGTTCCTACAAGCTCAAGTTGAATCACCTAACTATACTTACTATTAACAAACTATGTACATAATTGCACACGGGACAAAACACTCTCACAAGCAATCGTGCCACATCTGGAATCATTCATGCATTCATCTCATAAAGTTATAAAAAAGAAGTAGAAACTAAGATCACAAAGGACTTTTATGGTTGTAATTTGGCCGGGGTAAAAACAAGGGACATATGTACACGGCTATTGAATAAAAAAAAATAACTTTCACGAAGAGCATTTCACTTTTTAACACAAACCTTCTTGCTTGAGCCACCAACATTAATTCTCACAATACATTCTCTTTTCTGGCTTTGATTCTTAAACCCTTTTTTTTTCTTTGATTTTTCCTTTTCTTTTTCATCATTCTCCTATTGAATTCATTTAAGAATGCATTGTATCCACCATTCTTTTCTCCTTTCAAAATTAAACCAATCTCCCCAACCTCAACAATACTACAAGTTCATTTTAAAAACTCTTCAAAACATGTTAACATTCGGGTTCATGATTCACACAACAAAAAATCTTTCTTTTTAGGCTCAAAAGGAGTTTCAAATTCGCGCACACTCACAAGGTTACTCGGAAGTATTTTTGGAACGGTGGTTTTCCTCATAGTGCTTAAAATTTGCCTTGATCCTTTCTAAGTTTCCAATCATTTAAACAACTCACAAGATTAAACATGAACAAGACGAGTAAAACAACGATTACTCGACTCTCTTTTTGGTGAACAATGGAAAGCATCTCACTTTTGTGGTTTTGTCCTAATTGATTCAAACATGAACAAGTATTTACAACACAATGCATTATCATAAATTGTATAAAGCACCAACTCACAATCATGCTAAAATTATACACAACATATTCACACTTTGATTGTGCACACAATCAATAATTCTATCATCACCATCAACGTTTAATGCTAACAAAGCACCCTTCTTGTGCTAACACAAAATTTTCAAAAATTAAGGGCAATTTTCACTTTCTTTGCGCAAACACACTTAAAATAAAAACAGAATTTAAACTAAACAAAATTTCACACCAACTGAAATATTATAAGTACTGGTGTAAACACACCAAAAATTGTACTCGCCGAAGCGATCCAGAATTCTAACTGAAATATAAAAACTGAAAATAAAATACTAACTGTCATATAAAAATTGAAAATAAAATACTGCAAATAAAATTCATAAAACGCAATAATAAAAATCCTTCACTTTGACGCCTCCGCTAATTAACCAAATCATGGAGATCATCCTGCATCTCGTCACCACCACCATCATCATCATCATCATCAGCTCCACCATCACCCCCAGCATCAACAGCTCCAGTTGGACCACCCTCTGAAAAGAAAGGACGCCTGTCCATAGGCCAGTTTGCATAATTATCATAGTCCGTCCTAGTAGGAAAAGGAACAACCTCCTGCGGAGTGGTTTGAAACTGGTACAGTTGCTGCATGCAATTGAAATTGAACTCCGATGATCTCTAGTAAGCTTCAGCCATATCCCAAGAGTAATTGAATGCAGCTCGTATTCTAGGATCCCACGTCGAATAATCAAGAACCTCGGGCTGCTCACTAGGCTGCGAACGGGATGACTGACCAACACTCGAACCCTTCCTCTTCTCAATCAGCTTGTTCTTACAATACCTCTCAATATAGTCATCATTAATAACCCCCTTCCTTTTCTCGTTAATCACGTCGGGCATCATGATCCACTTTTTGAGACAAAGAGCTGTAACAAAACAAGGGAAAATAATAGGGGCAGTAGCATGTACCTCGGGGCGTCGTGTATTCTCGATAAAATTTTTCATTTCATACGCAATGATCCGAGCAACATCAACCTCTTTGTATTCCATGATGTAATAAAGTAGGAGGCCAACATCAGGCGGAATCGAAGAACGGTGCGATTTGGGCCTAATGTTGTGGAGGATTAGAAGAAGAACAGCTTGCACATCCGGAGGCATGTCCTCCCTCCGATAACGGATGTGATCACCCACAGCGTTTCTTTCCACACTTTTTTCCCGGAAACAAAATGGTCTTGGCAATCTTATCATGATCAAGATGCGTGCCAAGCTCCTTAGTGTAGGCATCCTTCTCGAACATTCCTAAAGAACTCGGCTTCCCAAAAAGGACATTGATGTCTTCACGATCGAACCTAATTTCTTTGCCACGGACATAAGTGATGTACCGAAACACTTGCATATCTCCTTGAGTTTCTGGGAATTCAAGAGGATTTGCGTAGAATTCGCGCACCATCTCGTAGTAGAGTGCCTCCAAAGGATTAATCAGATGTCCCCACTTTTTTTTGTTGAAAATTTTGGCTAACTTTCGGTACGGACCCTCCGGGTTGATATCAAATCTTTTCTCGGATAAAAACTGCCGGCCCTCAAGCATTTTGTACCGGGCAGCATGAGCTGCGCTTAAGAACCGGTTCAGATCAAATTCAGGTTGTTGCCCGGAACCGCTTCCTGCAATCATCTTCTGTTTCTTTCCACCAGTGACTTTGGTTCTTGGAGGCATCTGAAAAAAAACGGAAGACACAAAGCAAAGGAATCGTTGTCTTATGTCAGCAAAACCCAATCATCAAACAATAATAAAACAGAAAAATTTCATTGCCAAAATAGAACAGAATAGAACAGAAAAATAATAAAATAAAAAATAAATTTTGCCATTCGCCCCAAGCTCGCCAGGCGACTACCTGGCGACCTCTCGCGGCACACTCGCCTGGCGAGTGACTGGCGAGTTCTGCAAAATTCCCAAAAATTCAACACGCAGTGGTTGTTTCACAATTTCATTGCAGGCACATACTAATCCAACACCTGCTACCTAATAACACTAACATTTAAGCATTTCCTTAGGGTTTCTAACAACATTCTAACCATTGTGAATTAAACCCTAATTTACCCTAATTGAACAAATTAAGCAAAGTAAAAAAAATAAATAAAATGAAGACAACAATTAGAATGTAAGCATACCTTAAATGGAAGTGAAGGTGATGGAGAAGGAGAAGGAAAGGTTAAGAGTGTAGGGTTTGGGAGAGGAGAAGTGAGAGTGAGAAAATGACAGGCGAGAAAATGAGAGGAAAAATAGTGAAAGGAAATGAGATAAGGAGAGTGATGTGTGTGTGGTCCCTAGTGGACCCTAATAACATAATATTAATTAATTAATTAAAAAAAACATTCATTTCCTTTTTCCTTCTGCAGACAAAAAGACAAGTCACGCCAAATTCGCCTGGCGAATGTGTGGCGAGAGACTGGCGAAATTGAATTCGCCAGACGAATTAAGGATTCGCCAGGCGAATTACACCAGAAGTAGAATTATTACTTGTCAATGGTGTAGAGCAGAATTTTCCAACACTTTCTAAAATAACTACCAATAACACATAATTTATAAATTAAACAGATGAAATACTTACAATGTTGGGGTGCCTCCCAACAAGCGCTTGTTTAACGTCGGCTAAGCTCGACGGTCCACCGCAATCTCACAGATCGCGGAAAGGAACAATGGCGGGATTCCGCTCGAAATCACCTCCAAGATACACTTTCAATCTTTGGCCGTTCACAGTCCAATTCTCTTTGATTGTTGTGTCTTCAATTATAACTGCTCCATAAGGCTTGATTTCTCGGATCCGAAACGGACCCGACCATTTAGACCTTAACTTTCCCGGGTACAATTTTAACCGAGAATTGAATAGCAGGACCAGCTGTCCCACCTTAAATTGCTTGATGATTATTTTTTTGTCATGGTAAGACTTTACACGCTCTTTGTACAGTTTATTGGAATCGTATGCCTGAAGGCGTAATTCATCCAATAAATGTAATTGCTCTTTTCTTTTTTCGCCGCTAAGAGTTGGATCAAAATTTAAAAATTTTAAGGCCCAAAACGCCTTGTGCTCCAACTCCACGGGCAGATGGAAATTCTTACCATACACAATTTTAAATGGTGTGAGACCGATCGGAGCCTTAAAAGCGGTCCGATACGCCCACAAAGCATCATCCAATTTGTTGGCCCAATCTTTTCTCGAGGCCGAAACAGTTTTCTCCAAAATATGTTTTATCTCACGATTGGATACCTCCGCTTGACCATTAGCTTGAGGGTGATATGGTGTGGCAACCTTGTGCTTCACACCATACTGCTCCAAAGCTTTGTCAAGCTGAGTGTTACAGAAGTGAGACCCTCCATCACTTATTAACACTCTAGGAGTACCAAAACACACAAAAATGTGTCTTTTCAAGAATTTCACAACAGTTTTTCCGTCGGCTTTAGTGCAAGCTATCGCCTCCACCCACTTAGACACATAATCAACGACGACCAAAATATATTCATTGGAAAAGGAAGATGGGAATGGACCGACAAAGTCGATCCCCCAACAGTCAAAAACTTCGATTTCCAACATATTCTGTAAAGGCATCTCGTGCCGCCGTGAAATTCCGCCGCTTCTCTGGCACCTGTCACAACTAAGGGCATGCGCATGCACATCTTTGAATAAGGACGGCGAATAAAAGCCCGACTGAAGGACTTTAGTTGCCGTTCTCAACCCATTAAAGTGTCCTCCATATGGAGAGTTATGACAATGCCAGAGAATATTCGTTGCTTCCTCCAATGAGACACACATTCTTAAGAGGTTGTCGACACCAAGTTTAAATAAATAAGGTTCATCCCATATGAAAGACTTGGCGTCAGACAAAAATTTTCTTTTTTGGTGGTACGTTAGACCGTCCGGTATCAGTCCGGTGGCTTTGTGGTTAGCCATGTCGGCGAACCACGGTCTAACCTGCACTCTAAACAATTTTTCATCCGGGAACTCCTCTTTAACCTCAAATTCATTCTTGGTCACGTCAATGTTTACCAGGCGGGATAAGTGATCCGCCACCAAATTCTCGGATCCTTTTTTGTCACGAATTTCAAGATCAAATTCCTGTAACAAAAGGATCCACCTAATAAGCCTCTGCTTAGAATCAGGTTTGGTGAGCAGATACCTTATAGCCGAGTGGTCCGTGTAAACGATGACTCGTGAACCAATCAAATAGGAACGAAATTTCTCCAGTGCATACACTATGGCAAGCAACTCTTTCTCAGTTGTTGCATAGTTAATTTGAGCCTCGTTTAAAACTTTGCTCGCATAATGTATAGCGTGGAAAACTCGTTTTCCTTTGACCCAAAACAGCCCCAACCGCATAATCGCTTGCATCGCACATTAATTCAAAATCCAATTTCCAGTTAGGTGCAACGATTATCGGTGAGGTAGTTAAACTCTTTTTCAAAAAATTAAAAGCAAAAAGACAAGACTCGTCAAAGTCAAAAATCTTACCTTGGACGAGCAAGTTGCTTAACGGCTTTGCGACCTTTGCGAAGTCCTTAATAAACCTTCGGTAAAACCTGGCGTGTCCAAGAAAACTCCTTATGCCTTTGACATTCATCGGTGGTGGCAACTTCTCAATAACGTCCACCTTGGCCTTATCAACTTCAAAGCCCTTTGAAGAAACTTTGTGACCGAGCACAATTCCCTCGTTCACCATAAAGTTGCATTTTTCCCAATTAAGCACCAAATTGGTTTCCACACACCGTTCCAACACCGTATCCAAATTTTTTAAGCACAAATCAAACGATTGTCCAAAAACGGAGAAATCATCCATAAAGGCCTCAATTGTCTTTTCGATCAAATCCGAGAATATAGCTTGCATACACCGCTGAAAAGTCGCCGGTGCATTACATAATCCAAACGGCATCCTCCGATAAGCGAAGATTCCAAAAGGACATGTAAAAGCAATTTTTTCATGATCCTCCGGGTTCACAATAATTTGGTTGTAACCCGAATAACCATCCAAAAAACAGTAGAATTGTTGACCGGAAATCCTTTCGAGCATTTGATCCATAAAAGGTAGAGGGAAATGATCTTTTCTCGTAGCTTTGTTCAACCTAGGTAGTCGATACACATTCTCCACCCGGTAACGGTTTTTGTTGGAATGAGCTCATTTTTCTCGTTTTGGACCACCGTTAATCCGCCTTTTTTCGGTACCACATGCACCGGACTAACCCACGGGCTGTCAGAAATAGGATAAATCATTCCGGCCTCTAACATTTTCACTACTTCTTTCCTCACTACTTCTTTCATGATTGGATTTAACCGGCGTTGAGGTTGCGTAACCGGTTTAAAATCTTCCTCCATAAATATACGGTGCATGCAATATAAAGGGCTTATGCCTTTGAGATCGGACAACGTCCATCCCATTGCATACTAATTTTTCCTCAACACTTGAATTAAGCGGCTTTCCTCGTTTTCAGACAAAATACTACTTATGATCACCGGTTTATTACCACCGTCATCGAGAAAAGCATACTTCAAGGTTGACGGTAACACTTTCAGCTCAAGTTTGGATGGCTCATCATTAACCACTTTTTTTAGAATTTCCGCTTCATACTCCCAAGGTTGCAATTCTTCCAAAGCTTCAAGCTCTAACAAACACTCTTCAAGAGCTTGCTCTTCTTCAACCGAGAATACTTCCAAGGAATCATCCAAAGCTCTTTGTAAAGGATCAATGACATGAATTTGCTTCGTAACTTCAAAACTTGCTTCCTCCGTTGCATCGATCCGGAAACAATCACCTTTATCTTTCTTGTGCTTCATGGCATCATAAAGATTGAAACACACCTCTTCATCTTGGACTCTCACTTTCATGAGACCATCGTCCATGTCAATTGGCATTCGGGCAGTTTTCATGAAAGGCCTTCCAAGAATCAAAGGTGCATCCTCATCCTCCTCCATTTCAATGACAACAAAGTCTATCGAAAACAAAAATTTGTCCACTTTAACCAACACATCTTCCGCTACACCGTGAGAACGGGTAGTGGATTTATCGGCTAGTTGCAACGTCATTTGCGTGGACCTCAATTCCATGTGTCCTAACCATTTGACAATCGACAAAGGTATCAAGTTGATACTAGAGCCCAAACCAATCAATCCGTTGCCAACATAGATGTTTCCTATCGTAACCGGCAATGTAACTCGTCCCGGATCACATTCTTTCCTCGAGAGAGTACGTTGAATGATGGCACTACAACTTGCATCTACCATAATCGTCTCTTGGTCCGTATACCTCTTCTTTTTCGTAAGGATATCCTTCATGAATTTCGTATATTTAGGCATTTGCTCCAAAGCCTTGGAAAATGGAATATTTATTTGTAATTGCTTGAAAATATCCATAAACCGAGAATAGTGCTGAGCACTATCTTTCTTCGTAGGAGCATGAGGATATGGTAAATGTTGAATCGGAATATTGTTCATCGGCTCTTTTCCCTTCCTAGTTCTCTTTACTCTTTCTTCACTCTCTATTTTTTTCTCATTCTCACTTTTTTCCTTCTCATTTTCAACTAAAACACCCTCAACATTTTTTTCTACTTCAATCTCCTCACTATCTTTTTCTTTTTCATTTTCAATTACAACCTCCTCCTCCATTACTCTTTTACCTACACCCATGTCAATCTCTCTTCCACTTCTTGTTAGAATTGCTTTTCAATCTTTAGGATTCGGAAGCGTATTTGCCGTAAAGTGCCCTTTTTGTTGGTCGGCCAATTGTTTTGATAATTGCCCGACTTGTGTTTCAAGATTCCTTATGGCAGCATCGGTGTTCTTTTGGTTGTAAACTGCCATTTGCATAAATTGTGTGAGAGTGTCTTCCATCTTCGTAGTTCCAACGGGAGCTTGCGGAGGTTGAGTGTAATTTTAGTATTGTTGACGGTTTGATGGTCCGGCTTCTTGCGGTCTCCATTGTTGTTGATAACCTTGGTTAGCCCTTTGTTGGTAACCTTGGTTGCCTTATTGATACGGAGGTCGGGGTTGGTATCCTTGATTTCCTGCGTAATTTGCTTCCTCCACAACGGGAGGACAATAACCGGTCGGATGGTCACCTCTACATAATTCACACACTAACACTTGCACATTTTTACTTGAAGATTCCTGTATCTCTTTGAATTGTTGCGGCAGCTTAGACATTTGCTTAGTTAACAACTCAACCTGTTGTGATAATAACTTGTTCTGCGCAAGGATATCATCGTTTGTTCCTAATTCCAACACTCCCGGAGTTCATTGAGAAGGTCCACGGTTGTGACTACCTTGATGATCGTTCAAGGCCATCTTATCAATGATAGTTGTGGCTTCCGCTGCGGTTTTTCTTAACAAGGATCCACCAGCGGTGGCATCCAACAAGGTTTTGTGTACAAGTTGCAGCCCATTTCTAAATATATGAATTTGTGACAATTCATCAAAACCATGGCCCTTGCACTTTCTTAACATTGATTTGAACCTCTCCCAAGCTTCGTTGAGAGATTCATTGGCTCCTTGTGTGAATACCGCGATGGCGGTCTTTGCTTCCATAAACCGAGTGTGAGGGAAAAATCTCTCCAAAAATTTCTCTTCCAATGCATTCCAATCCGTCATTATGGCCGCTGACTGATCAAGATACCATTCCTTTGCCTTCCCAATTAGAGAATGCGGGAATAGTCTCTTGAACAGAGACTCCTCTTCTGCTTCCGGTGCACCAATCACTCCCGCTATTTCATAGAATTTTGTAAGATGGGTAAAAGGATCTTCATGATCCATACCTGTAAATGGACTTTGATATAACAGCTGGAGAATACCGATCTTCATTTCAGCATGACGACTGTTGTGTGCATGGCAAGCGAACTGAGCATTGTGTCTCGGACTATTTGTACATGGCCTAGAAGTAGGTGGTGGTGGTGGTGGTGGATCTGCCTCCATAACTGGAAGTATTTGTGGAACTGGTGGTGGTGTAGAAGTACTTTCCTCTTGTTCTCACTTCTGTCTCGCTAGCTGCCTCCTTCGTCTAGTTCTGCTGTTGATTCTATGAGCGGTTCTCTCAATCTCAGGATCGAAAAGAAGTTGGTCTGTCGGTAGTTTCCCTCGCATAAACTAAGTCTGCACACTAAACAAAACAGATTAACAAGTTCAAGATAAAGTTGGTAACAACTTAAAATAGCTCAACTATCGCAATGCTTGCAATATCAACTAACAATCCCCGGCAACGGCGCCATTTTGTTAGTAGAGTAATAGTGGGTTATTTTTAATCGTATCTACAGGGATTGTTGGATATTTGATGCGTGCCTTTCAATAGTTGTGATATTCTAAGTTAACGGTTTCAAAAGTTTCTTAATTTTTTTTAACATTCACTTGTAGCAAAGATTAATTGGTTACAAAGATTTTGTAAAAGGTTTTATAAAAGCATGTTAAGGTTAGGTTTCGCTAATCCTTTTCACGTATAAACGATTAATCAAGCATATGAACTCGGTTTCCGACCAATATAACCGCGTATCCTCCCGACTAAGTTTATGTCTAAAGCGAAGTCGTGAGTATCGTTGTTTAGACCGTTAGATGATGTCTCACGCTAATAATCTAAGCAACGATCATTAAGATCAATACAATGCGAATAGCAAATCCCAAATCTATGTCTAGAGTTTGGTTTTTAAGAGATAACATTGTTAGGTCATGATTTGTAGAATCTATGTCTAGAGCAAAATAAATCACACATGAATCATCAAGAGAAAACAACATCATCTATATTGATCAAAGACTTTGTTCATATACAAAAGATCAAATGCAATACATAAAATTAGGATCAACTACCTCTAACCTCAACACAAGAGAGTTTAGCTACACATTCTCATGGTAGCTTGGATGACAAGTTAAGTTGCAAAGCTTGTGGAACTTCAATCTTCAAAGATTCAAGGATTGAAGCATAAAAGCTTGGAACTTGGAAAAATAAGTAACAATGGAGTTTCTTCTTCTTCACACAAGTTTTAGGTTACAAAAAGAGTGATAAATCAAAAAGTATCTCCAAAATATCTAACCACACACTAAATAGCACTTTCTGCCCAAACAAATTCGCCAGACGAGCTACAAAATTCGCCTGGCGAAACCTTTAAGTACAACCCACGTGCCAGAACAGTGCAAAGAACCTGAGAAAAAAACTTGAATTCGCCAGGCGAATTCCAAACTCGCCAGGCGAATTACTTTCGCCACCAAGTCACCTGGCGGATGCTGCGGCGAAACACTTCCAGAGTGCACACAATTTGAAGACAAATTCGCCAGCTGACTCGCCAGATATTCGCCTGGCAAATTTCTCCTTCCGCCACCCATTCGCCAGGCAAATTCACTGTTTGTTGCAGACACACGACGTTGCTCATTTCATCGTGTTTTCTTCCGATTTTTGCCACGTCCTTTTTACAAAAAATGCTGCAAAACAAACAAAAACATCAAATAGACCGAAATAAAACATTGATTCGAAAATCACTTAAAAATAAGCAGTTTCGCATTAAGGCACTTAGAAAAAAGCTTAAAAAATACAGAAAATTAATCTAAAATTACTTTACAATCAGATACCTATCACTTACCAAGATGAACCTACCATAGTAAACTCAGGCAAGGCGAGTGCGTTTTGGCGTCCAAAAATTATCCATCACCATTTCTAGCAAAGTGGACACCAAGGCCCTTGAAAGATTGCCAAGATTGGACTAAATTTGGCTTTCAAACCTTGACCTGCACATTCCATTAATCACACCTGGAACTTACGTCATTTTCGCCGGCCTCGCATCAGATCTTCATGGAAAGTTCAGTCCAGAAGCATTTAAACTTGTCGTTCATCGCAGGAGATTATGAGGGACAATTATACTTGCAGAAATGATATATCCAAGGATGAACAACCGTCATCGAAGAACTTTAAGCCAAAAAATACCATCTCTTCTACAACGAGACCCGGATCAAAGGCATAGCAGAAAAACCATAATAACAAGCCAAAAAGAATGCATAAACCAACTATCCTCCAGTCAAAATGGTTTTCTGAAGAAAAATCGACAACACACTTATTGAAATCATCAAACATCTTCCAATATTTTAGTCATACCAAAACAGAAATAATCTTCAAACTAACAAGGAATCATATTCTTTCAAAACACACACATTCAAAGAAAGAATAAGGGAATTCGAGTAGTAAAATCAACAGGACTATAAGCATGTCATGTTCAAAAGGGATCTAAGTCATGTAATCAGAAAGAGCACGTAAATAAAGGGAAATACCTTTTGCCGACAAGTTATGGTTTTCCAACTAAGCTCGCTGAGAAGAGCCATCTTCAGCAAAGTCTGATTCAGGTGTGAAACCTCGTGATCAATCGATGGGGAATAACACCCTGCACACGAAACCAAAAACACGCCATCCTCATAAAACCACATTTTGAAAAGAAATAGTCATCAAAGAATAAAGAGATAGCAGCCAAACCTTGCGATGAAAGGTTATCACTAGAAGCTCAATATTACGGCCATCGAGTTGATTTTTTGGCGTTAAGGGACTTGTCGACTTTCCGTTTCCATGCTCTATTACTTCCATCTTCAGACCTGGCATTCAACGTACAAAAGGGTTTAGCGAGGCCATCATCATTACAGTCGCACATTCACAGCCTTGTCAGTAATTCAAACGTCCAAATAACTATCAAACATACAAAACATTCTTTGATTTCTTTCCAAAAGGAGAGAAACATGTCCAAACCATTTTGAAAACTTTCCAAAGCAGTTCATCAGATAACTTCAATTTCATTTCCAAAATAAGAAAAACATGCTCAGACAATGTTTAAAAACATTCCAAGACAGGAATAGACAAAGCGGTTTCTCATATTCAATTGCATGATCAGAAATTCAATTACTCGAGGCCTATATAAAGAGAAGATCACCATATCGTAGGGGGAGGGGGAACCAAAAAACCACTCATAAAAAATACACCAGAAATCCCAAACCAATTCACCCCTCATACTCACACAAACCACTTATCAAATCCTTACACAACCTATATCAACCAATATCATACATAACCTTTCTTCAACCAGAATTCAAAGCCATACACAACTCGTAGGGGAGGACCACAAACATACGCTCACAGCATCAGACGAACAATCTCAAGAGAAACAACACACACATTCATACGAAACAAGAAAAAAAAACAGAAAGTTTCACAACACATTTAACCAACAACAACGAGCGAAAAATAAAAAAAAGGAGAAGAAGACTCATCAAAGTACCTGATTCTAATCGGCGACCTAGCTCTACCTTTATGTTTTTGCATTTTTTCCCTTTATGTTTATCTTGTAACATGTAATCAATCAATAATGAGAACAACGGGGTTAGGGTTTTGTGGGGATTGGGGTTTGTATGTGTTTATGATTTCGTGGTGAGGCTTTTGAACAGAGAGAAGCGAGTGAGAGCAAGCATCAATGGCGGCGAATTTTGAAATCTAGGGTTGAAAACCCCTTTGTCAGAGAGTGAAAGGCGAGGGAGAAGACGGAGAGGAGCGAGAGAGAGAATGAGAGGGTCGCGCTTTTCCTTCTGTTTGTTTTCATGTCCTACTGATCCTACACATGCACACACACCTCACAACCGACGCACCGTCTTTTGTGTCCGTCAGATCACAAATCACACACGACCAACAACTATGATCTGAGGGTCCGCGATGGACCCTCTTCCCCCTTGTGCGCGTGGGATTCCTCCGTTTTAATTAATTTTCTTTTAATTTCACCTTTCATCTTCTTTTATAATAACTAAATTGAAGTTTGTTTTCATATATTTAAGAAATACAATAAAACCTTTTAAATAACCTTATTTAAAATAAAATTTAATTTCTTTTATATTTACAACTTTTAATAAATATAACTAAAATTAATGAATTAAAACTTTTTAGTTAGTAAAAGCTTTTTCATAATGAAAACTATTTATTTATTAAAATACTAGAATTGAAATCTTTTTAATTATTAAGAATTCTTTCATTTAACCTTTTCTTTTTTAACATAATTTCAGAACAAAAATAATAATAAGAACTTTTTTTTTATAATTAAAACCCTCTTTTATAAGAAAACTTTTTTATTAATTCTTTTTCTTTTTAATTAACTTTTATAACTTAAAAGGAAATAAGTGATATTGAAACTCTTTTTTACTAAGATAATAATATTAAAACTTTTTTTAATAAGAAAACTTTATTAATTTTTAATATAACTTTAAAAACTAAAATAAAACTTTATAAATAATTAAAACCCTCTTTTTATTAATAAGAAATCTTTAACCCCTTTTAATTATTAATAATCTTTAACTTAATTCTCAAATAATAAACCTTAAAAATCAAAACTCTTCTTCTCAATAAGTCGTTCCCTAGTTAGAATCCCTCGTGCACTTAACCTTGCGTTTGAGTAGAATAGTTTAGTTTTGATTGATATCATGCTTTACTTATGCGTTTGGGTGTTTACTATCGTATGTGATGAATGTATATTTTTTTCTAAATCTTTTCAAAACATTAAAACTCTCGATCCAACGTCGAGCCCATTTTCTACCCATGTAAGTCGATCGCCTTTAGGCATCGCATTCAACCTTTTGGTCACTAGACACAAGACTAGCACCACTTTGCTAGCACCATCGCTAAATCTAATATAATTGATTGCATTAATATCCAAGGGAAAACCCCATGCATGATAATCAATTATTGTGCATGGTGCATTTCATTTGCATCATACCTCCCTATAAGTTCGATACCCTTAAGATAAGTTTATTAGACAACTTTAGGATAGACTTCCTAAGTTAGCCCCCCTCAAGTTTGATTTTACAATTAAACTTTAGCTCACCTAATTCTCCACACAAGAGAATTAGATGTGAATCATCTCAAAGAAGGGACATACAATCCCATACCCCACAAATACAAACAAATTTCAAAAAACTGTGGTGGTTTCTTAAGATGATGACTCATCTCTTCTCCTAGACCTTTTTCAAACCTTTAGTATCCTTCACGAGGAACTACATGTGCTCTGATTCCCTCCCGACAGGATATGTAGGCACAAGATGCGATATCTTGTCGAGCACACTTAGGAATAGAATTATAGGTCACCTACCTGTAAACCCTTAGCAAACAAAAACAAATAACATAATAAATCAAGAGGTTCCTGTAGAGTACTACAGATATCTAGGATGCTAACACCTTCCCTAGGTATAACCAACCCCCGAACTTTAGAATCTTAGTTTGCATTTGCATTGCATACTGTGGGTATTCGATCTTTCTCCCTTCCCTTGGATAAATCAAAGACAATGGTTAAATAAAAGAAATGTGATTCAAGTTAATATAATAGCTTGATATCCAATTCTCACCGTGACAGATAATATGAAATCTGTCTGGTTACTGTCATGGCATGTTATTTTCCTTTTTGATTTTACTAGCCCCTTGAGATTAGGTCCTATGTTATACATTGATATGATGTTTGAGTATTACCTAAATCTGGCTCTGACTTTTCCCTAAATGCATCCATGCGATGTTCATGTAATTCATTCTTTGATGTTTTGAGATTGAATGACCATACATATAGAGTTGGAATTTGTAACACTATCACTGATTTAAGGCTTGCTTGTGTAATGCTCTAATACTATGTTTGAGCACTGACAGTTTCCTTCCAAAACTTGTATGATTTGTGTTGTAACAGGAAGTGGTTTTGTTTGATATGCATGTTCATTTGGTTTCAAAGCTTTAGTCCACACAGTGCATGATTTACACTATCAGTAGGGGAGGATAATATGTTTTGTTGATCCATTTTTCTATGATTAAGTAGCATGAGGATTATTGACTAAGCCTGCATTTGGTTTCCAAGCATGATAAACTTAGGTCTTCCTCACTAGGCACATTTGTATTGATGTTGTTTTACTACATGGTTCATATCCTTGTCTCAATTTATTCAAAGTTCCTCAACTGCTATCTTGTTTTGAGTTAACACCAGGTAATGTTCAAGTTCTTGACATTGCCTGACCTTATGTTATTCCCTCATAACATCTTGCACGATTTACTGCCATGTTCTGTTATTGGTGATTGATGATACTATGTCTTCTATTTCTCCTTCAAATATGCCCTGCTTATTTGTTGAACACTGCATTTTCTGGTACTGACTTAATGCCTTAATCATGTATTTGCTTCAAATTCTTTACCTGCTATACACCTCGACCATGTCATGACTTGCTTTGCTTGTTCTCACTTTTTAAAGTTTGAGGCTGCTTATCAGTAAGAACATTGTCTGAAGATAAGGAACATGATTTGATTGTTTTGGCTCATTTTTGAATACACTTGTTGTTGTTATCTTGATGTCTAGTCATATGCTTATTTTCACTCCTTGCCATGAGTCTAATTGCCTGTTGTTTGTAGATTTTAACATATGAGTTGGTATTCGTTGCATGGATTGATAATTGAAACCTGAAGTTTGAGTCTTGCTTTGATCTAACAAGTTGAGAGCACTGTTTTTTTATTGGCATGATTATTGTGTCATCTCATTTTTGGATGTATCCTTCTTTCATTTTAAGGATGCCCTTATTGTTGAGTCATGAAGAGCTCAATGGCAGCCTTTGCTCTAAGCCAAGAAGGATAGGATTTTAATCTATCATTTTGGTTAAGTTTGTTGAATATAGTTGAAAGTGAATTGATGAAAGATTGTTGCTTGTTATTATATTTGGTCATTATAATAGATTGGTTTTGTTGCATAATTGGTAAGAAGATTTATGCATAGCTGGGATCATGATCTATCAGTCCAAAACCATGGGCCTGTTGTAGCGAGGATTTAGTTCATTAGTCTTTTCTTTGCGCGAAGGTTTATAAGGTTATGGGGTTGGCTCATACATTGGATGTATGGCCACCCCAGTGGTAAGAACACACGCACATAAACCTCAAGGACTGGGGTTCGAATCCCCCTCGCCCCAGTCTTTTGTTTTTAATTTATGAAAATACGCCTTTTTCTTATTTATGTTGTTATGGTCATTACTTGTCAATACACACACACTAGGTGAAATGGTAAGCGTTTTGAGCTGCAACCACCAGGGCGCGAGTTCAATACCCAAGGGAGTCATTTCCCTACTTTTTTTTATCACATATCTTGTTATATTCTATGGTTTGAACATTGTTTTCACAAGATCATAACTTGCTCATTTTTCACTCTTTTTTGCCTATTCTTTTTGCAAAATGTTCCTTAATGTGTCTACTTTTTGAATGTAAAAAGAAATTGGTGAAAACAAATATCTTTGAATCATTTATTAGTGTTGGAAGTAAAAGACATTTCTTAGGGTTTTTCATGGATACTCTTGGTTGCTTTTGATTCTTTCACTATGTTATCTTGTTTATCTTGATTGAATGAGGCCTAATGCATGTTGTTTAGACCTTGTATTGATGTTGTGAGCCTTGCTTCACTTTGAAACCTTAATGTTTGATGCTTTATTCTCATATAAATATCTTTACAAGCATTCTGCCCATAAGAATTTTTATTATACCATTCTTCCAAAGGAAAGTCTCACTATTAACCGTAAGGTTATAGATAGCTCATTACCCTTTTAACCTAGCCTTAGGCTTGGAGTCGCCGCACTCCACGTAGGTGTCTTGCTGTCAGACCCTACTCTTTCCCATGAACACTTATTTCCCTGTTTTAACTTAACCTTAGGAGTCGCCGCACTCCACGTAGGTGTCTTGCTTTCAGACCCTACTTTCCCTTGGGACCTTGACCACAGTCAAGAGTTCCTCGCCCCTTTGAAGGGAACTACGGATGCTCTGATTTCTCAAGTTCATCTTGAGAATACGTAGGCATAGGATTGCGATGATCCTAGCGAGCCACCTTTTTCTTTTTCCACCTTTTTCCTTTACATCCAATGCCTTCTTGGATTCCACCTTTCCTTTTACACCCCTTTACCCCGCATTGAGGGGAACTACGAATGCTCTGATTCCATTCCTGTCAGGATACGTATGCACGAGATGCGATGTCTTGGCGAGCATATTTAGTGTATATACCCTTTGGCCTTTATCTTTGCACTTCCTTTAGCAAGCAAACATAACATAACACAAATACTAGCAAGAGGTTCTTGTAGAGTACTACAGATACTTAGGGTGCTAATATCTTCCCTTAGTATAACCAACCCCCGAACCTAGATTCTCTTATTAGGGTTTTCGTTCTTTACCCTTTCCTTTGGATAAATCAAAGCTCGGTGGTGAATTTCAAAGTTTTGTGATTCAAGTTAATTAATAGTTTGATATCAGATTCTCACCGCAACAGAAGACTACAATAAAAACAAAATACAAACTAGTTTAGAAGACAACAATAAAAACAAATGGTGTATTTTAGATTTCACAATATGAAAAAATGAATGGATTGTCGAATCGAAACTTAAACTAAGACTAGAAATAGAGAAAAAAATGACAAGAATAACTATATCAAAATCAATGATAACACTATATATTAGAATATTATGAGCCCGTTTATTTTACCTATAAAAATGGATATTTTTAAAATATTTTTTATAAAAATATTAAGTTATTTTGAACTCATTTTTTATAAATTAAAAAAATTAGTTTTGATATCCAATAAATTGAATATATCTTATTGAAAATTAAAATATAGTCAAAATTACATAATATTTTAAAAAATATGTTTATATAATATTTGTTTTTAATTATTCAAAATAATTTTAAGTGATTTTTTTAAAATTTAAATATCCAAAAAAAAATTAGAATAAAAGAGTAAAATACATAAAATAACATTGTATGAAAAATTATTTAAACTAATTTTTATTAGAAGATTTTGCGTAAAAAGCTTTTATAAGTTTTTTTAAAACAAAAATTTATGGCACTTTAAAAAACTTTTTTTTTAAAAGTTGAAACAAATGGATCTTTTATATATATATATATATATATATATATATATATATATATATATATATATATATATATATATATATATTTCCTTTTTTTTCCTATTTGTATAGGTTTGACATCATCATCAATTATTGCATCCTTCTAAACACACGATTGAGTTTGTTATAACTAATTATTATATATTGATCTTAACGAGGTCAGAGATCAATCAGCGACCAACAACACGTCGGGGACTTTGAGTTCGCCGGTGGAAGAGAAGAGGACAGGGTGTGCCTGCAAGATACTCCGATGGCAAAGTGAGGTTCAGAGTGAAGAGAAAGCAAATATAGGGTAAGCAAGAATGAGTTAGAATACCCGACCCTCTTATGGAGGAGGGTATTTATAATGTGCCCCCAGCGCTGGGCCAACGGTCATCTATTGTGGGCTGGATCATTAGGCCCAGTACGGATGACTGGCAGGATCCTACGTAGTAGTAGGGAAGACCAACACGTGGTCTTCGTTCTGGGTCAACTGTCCCGCGAAAGTCGCGGGTTCAGTTGGTGATGTGTACCCGCGTGAGGGGCAAGTGTGAGAAATATGTGAGGAACGTTACCTCCCGCGGTGATGGTGGATTGGGCCCGTGTTGAGCTCTCTCCGACGCGGAGCTGGGTTGGGCCGTGCTCGACAGTGGACTAGCCCCTGACCCATTCTAAAACACATATATATATATATATATATATATATATATATATATATATATATATATATATATATATATATATATATATATAACAAACTCACCTGTCACAATTTCCCCCATCCACTTATGCATTTTCTCTTTTCATCCATAAATTTTAAATATTTGCATTGTTTCAAATTATCATCATCAAATCTTCATTGAATAATCACTTATCTAACTATTTAACATCAAGTTATTGCACATTTGCTTGATTAATTGATTTATTATTAGTATATTTATTGCATTAATGCTATCGTAGATTTGTTTGAATTCTAATAACTAGAACACACACCATAACATGCATTTGGATTCCATAATTCAAAATTAAGTATATTCCATATTGATTTTCTAAGTTTTTGATTTATTATTGTCAAATTTGTTTATTACTTTATGTTTTTTTTCTTTTCAATTTTCAATGATAAATGAAAAGACTATGTTGAACAATTTATATTTGTGTAATTTGAAGGTTAAATATCAACAAAATATGCATTTGTTATAAAACACAAGTTTAGATTATAGAATTTTAAGGGTCTTTTACACGATTCAACTCCTATAATCTAAACTCATATTGAAGGTGTATTTGCTCGTTTCAGATCCTATAATTTGACCTCATGTTGATGGGATGTTTTCATGTTTAAAATCCTATAATCTGAGACATGTCAACCCAATGATTTCTATTAGATGACATATATTGCACCGACAATTTCAATGAACTAGAATTCAAAAGCTTGCATAAATTGATGTGTTTGTTTAATTTGTTTTTCCCATAAAAAACTTTTACCCATACCTAGTTAGAATAAACTCTAACATAGTTGCAATTTCCTTAAAAAAGAGGACCCGCCCCGATTTATTTATGATTAATATTGATGTTATAGAGTTTGAACTAAATGAAGAGTTGTAAAAAACGAATAGTCGTCTCAACCATCACAACACACGAAGGGTGGTGAGGGTTAAATATCATTGCCCATCAATTAAGGATGTTAGACACGTTTAGTTTACTAACATGCAACTTCAAAACGATGATGATGTGAGAAACTTGTTCTCCATATTAGATATGCATTATACTACATGACCAATCAAGTTAGATGTTTACCTTTGTCAAATCTCATTATGCTATCTGTTTATACTTGAATCATCTCAAGATATTTGATGAAATTGCGTCTTGCATGGTTGAATCCGATGAAGAAGTGATTAATTTGTCTCTTCAATGATTTTTGTGTGTGTTTAATTGATGTTTTAAACTTATGTTGATGTATTATTGTTGTTGTTGATATATTATGTTGTTGAATTTGATTTAATTCAATGAAGTGTTTATGTTCATTAGGTTTTGTTCTGGGCCTACCACATCGACCCCGACCGACAACTAAGAAGGGGTCATACCCATGCTAGAATCTTCATAGCGCACGAAAATTATCATTCTAATGATCACAAGTGATTACAATTGCAAGTGCATCCAACGACCCCCCTGCAATTCACGATTAACAGATAGCTAGTTCGTTATTTCCCTTTCTCTCTATATAGAGAAGACACCAAATTGAGTTAATAAGTTTCAAATCAATTTCACTTCACTATTCTTTCTCATATACTGACTTGAGCGTTGAAGTGTTAACCTTGCAGGTCCTCGCACTCCACTATATTGGAAGCAATAATCCGCCATCATCACAGTTCCTCTCCTCATTTCTGGTTCTAAAAAGGAACAATGACACCGTATGTGGGAATTGACTTCTGATTCCTACGAATTCAACATATTCACATTCTCTCACAAACTTCGCAATTTGCAACCACCTCCAATTAACAGAGCGAAAAAATTTGTGATCAAGTGCAAGGATCTAACACGTCTTAATTCGGCCAAGCATAATTTCAATTATGTTTTTCTCAAATTTTCGGATTTTTAATCCTTACAATTTTTGGTGATGAATGGATCTACATGATCTGCTGCTGCCCACGAAGCTGTTGTTGTTTCTTTAACAGCAAACAATCTTCCACCTCTTCCTCCGCCACAAAGTTTCGAAGATCTTGAAACGATTGTTATGCTGCATCCAGATCTAGTTTGTGCTTTGCAATAACCATATTTATTTAAATGGCTGCTATAAAGTCTTTTGTTGCGCCTCCGATTACCTAACCCGAGGCCTTACTTGGCCTCCATGCTCTATAAGAGAACTTCAGTGTGCAAGGTGCTAACGAACTGTTGAATAAAATGTTTAAGATATTCAATAATATAATTTACAGGCTCTTGAAGCGAGGCTTAAATGCCCGGAAGAAAGCCTCCACAATGCTCTTTCCCGTGAGAATACAATCTAAGAAGTTGCTTCAAGGAAAACTCAAGCTGCTATCCTGGAATCAACCGGGACAAAGAGAGACACAACTCATTGATCGAAGCATCTATGTAAGATTATGAAGCATCAAAATCCCCCTCAGATCCCCAGGGGAGAATGAGGCAGTCATGCTCCTTCCCCGACTCAAGTAGAATCTCACCTGATCAAGGTGAAACTAAATCACCTATTGTCTGTAAGAATCCCGGACATCAAGATTCCAAAATCCATGGAGAAACTGCCCAAGCTTGGAAATTATGATGGAAAAGGAGATCTCGATGAAGATGTGCAACTTGTGAATGATTGAATAAGTTACTTTAGCGTCAATGAAGCATCCAAGTGCAAGCTGTTTGCATTTACCTTGGTCGGGTCAGCCCGATTATGGTTCAACGGTCTGCCCGACAAAAGTATTGATTCATGGGCAGAGTTTCATGAGAGGTTTTTTGCGCATTTCAAAGCTTAGAAGAACGACCTGCAACTAAAGCTGCCTTGAGCGGGGTCGCCCATGGAAAGAAAGAAAGTTTGTGGTCTTACATCGAATGATTCACACTGGTCTCGGTCGAGGTAAAGGGAACCCAGAAAGGTCTTCAATGTTGGAATTTGAGAGTGGTCTTTTGAGAGACCACCCCTTCAAACAAAAGTTAGGTAAGAAAAAGGTGAAATCCATCCAAGAAATGTTAACCATGGCTGAACCTTACTTGATCCTAGAAGAAAAGCAAACAACGCGTTTTGACAATCCTCCCTCCATCGAGTTTTACTCTTATTGCTCGATTAGGAATGATTCCCACCGACGTCGAGATGATTCCGACAGGGGTATGCTGGGAAAGTACGACAAGTACACCCCCTGATGGTATCTTGGGAAGGGGTTTATCAAGACTTTACAAATATTGTATTTTGAAAATCAGAAATTAGACCTCCTTACCTCGTCAAAGAGACACTTAGGACGAATAAGTCAAAATAATTCTGCTTCCACTAGAGCCCAACCACAACACTTATAATTGTGTCGAGCAGAAGGATTCCATTAAGGACTAATCAACAGAGGCCGACTGTCTGAATACGTCAAGGGGGAAAGCAAGATAGAGAAGAATCACCTAAAGGAAAATCTCCTTGAATAATTGCATAGGCTGGTACGAGTGGAGGAAGTAAGAAGACAAGAAAATGAAAAACCCTTACATTTATGCCATAACCAGAGGAACACCCCAGTCAAACCTCCTCTCTAAAGGCACCGTGAAAAGGAATATTGCAGAAAAGATGATTGTTTACCGCAAAGAAACATGTACATTGTCAAAAATCTCTGTCCGACCAATGTTGGGATTCCGAGACACATAGAAGATTGGAGGCATTCCCAACAAAAAGTCCCCCTCATAATCATTGATATAGTGTAGCAGTTCGACATATCCTAAATCCTCATTGACAAAAGTAGCTCATGTGAGATCATGTAGTCAGAATTTTTTGAGTAAACGGGGTTAAACCAGAGTGATTTATTTATATAAGAAGGTTCTGATCTCCAGGCTTTCAACGAAACCATTATCTCCATAGGGATATGTGGAGCTGATGGTTTCAATTGGTAGTGGAAAGGACATCCAAGCGGTAGATTCTCAATTTATTGTTGTTCCTTGCATGAGTGTTTATAACTATATCCTAGGACGATCCTTTGCGGCCACGCTGGACATTGTTGCATCGCCGATGCACATCAAGCTCAAATATCATAACTTGTAGGGAGAACCAACTACCATCAACAGAGACCTAAAGGGAGCAAAGAGAATATATTAGACCCTCCAAAAATATCGGGGGTAAAGGCATAACTGAAGAGATTAATGTCGATTCTGTTAATGGGCAACTCAACAAGATGGAAATCCGTCCTCCAAAAACTGGCTAAGCCAACCAAAAAAAATAATGAAATAAGCGGGCGGATGACCCGCCTGGTTATATTTCATATTTGTTGATCATATTAAATACCATGCTTGTACTATTTATCTCTTCTCTTCTCTATCACTGCTGCTTGGCCTAGATAGATTTGCTCTTATTCCAGGGGGTTTTAAAGACGTGTTCCTACATATTTTTGGTTGCTTCCCAAAGAAAACTTTGGCACCACTTGGCCTTGGCTGAGATGCCTTGAGAGGTGACTTGCCAACTGTCAATGGTTGAATGTCCAAGACATCACCACCTGTTAGTAAAGCAACAAGAGTCTTATCCAAAGTTGTTAAGTTTTCCATGACAATAGGCTCAGGTTCAATTGGATCTTTTGACTGACTTGCATCCTTGACAGTAGGGGCATCCTCCAAATTGACAGACTTTTCACTTTGCTTTGTACTTGCTTTCTTTATACTATGATCAGTTGCTACATTTTGCTCACTTGCCACATGCACATTCTTCACAGTTGCTTCCTTCACAATGACAATTTTTTTCTTCACAGTTGCTTCTTTGACAGTTTTTGCCCCCTTAAAAGCAGGTTTTGAGGAAGTTCCATCCTTGACAGTTGTTGCTTTTTCTGTTGTCTCCTTTTGACTTGCCTCATTGGTCTTTGTTTTCTTTGGTTCTTTGTTTGTTGAACCCTTAGGCCTCCCCTGCAATATACAAGTAAACAAGGACAGTATTAACATATTTATATGCCACATTGTCACATTGTAAACAAGCACAATATTAACATATTTATCATTGTAGAACCCTTACCCTTTCTTTTGGTTCATCATTGGGTTGATCATTAGCTAGACTTGCTTGTGTAGGTATTTGCTGAGTTGCTTGTGTAGGGATATCTTGACTGACTTGAATAACATTTGTTTTAGCTTCCATTTCTTGCTTCTATTTCTTGCATGTCCTTTTGTTATGGCCAAGTTAAAACAGAATATGAACATATGGTTTGTGTTTGTTCTTTTCCATTTATTTTGGCTCTCTTCATCAGGTTCCCTCCTTCTCAATTTCTTAGGCCTACCCGGGCCACGTTTAAACTTAGGTGGTAGCATTGTATCATTTTCAGTTCTAGGCCACTTATTCTGTCCATTTAGTGGGGTAATTACCTCACTGTAACATACTTGATAAGTGCTCTTGTGATAACATTTATGAACATATTTTACAGGGTCATCTACTTTCCTATATGGCAGCCACAACATGTCTACATGGAATACCTACAAGTTCCCAATAGTTGCAAGAACAAGTTTGTTTTTCCAAATCTACCACAAAGCTGTCAGTAAACAACACATGAGTCATTTGATATGTTAACCTACCAGCATATGTAGCTATCCAACTAGCACTCTTCTCTATTTCCCTATCCAATTTACTTAAGGGTTTTGTCATTATGTTTCCCTTATAACCCTCCACCTTTTCCCTAAGAGTAACAAACCTCCCCATTAAATGATTCCTAATCTACTCAAACATTGTTATGATTGGTTTGTCTCTTTGTAACCGTATTGTTGCATTAAAGAACTCACTCAAATTGTTCATTAAGACATCACATTTTGAAAATATTGGAAAAGCATGCTTACACCTTTTTTTGGGATTGCCTCTATCCACTCATAGGCCTCCAAGCTGACCTCCTTAATCATGAGCATCTTTGCTTCATGTGCTTCATAGTAGATAGCTTTTGCAACAACCATCATAAGATCTCTGAACAAGGTCCCTCCTCCAAATTTCTTCTTGAAGTTTGCATATAAATGCCTTAAACAGAACCTATGTTCATATGCTGGATACTCCTCTTCAAAAGCCTGCACTAGACCCTAATCAAGAAAAATAATAACTGCATTAATACAATGTAATGTATGCAAAGAAATAAGAGACATCAATACATTAAGGTTACCTTTTGTTTGGAAGATATGAAGCACCACCTTCAATCTCCTATATCTTGAATTAACAACTTCATAAACCAACTCCAAGAATCCTTTGTCTCCATCTCAACCACAACAAAGGCAATAGGTAGGTATTGGTCATTAGGGTCTCTCCCAACAGCAATCAAAAGAATACCACCATACTTGTGTTTTAAATGGCATCCATCCAAGCCAATGAAAGGTCTAAATATTATTGTCAAAGCTTTCTTAGTGCCATCAAATGATATATATCATCTCTCAAATCTTGGTTTCAACCCTTCACTTGGAGCACTGGTATTGATTTTAAATGTATTACTAGCTGACGCCCTTTTCAATTCAGCACCATAAGACCATAAGAGGTTATATTGTTTGCTTGAGTCACCTTCAACATTGGCTCTTTCTATCTGTCTAGCCTTGAATGCCTTACATCCTGAGATTTCTGTTGCACACATTTTCCTTACATCAGCTACTACCTCACTTAACCTCATCCTAGGATTATTCTTCAAGCCATTAACAATTACCTTAGCAACCTACTCTGCTTTAGCGTTTCTGTTAAAGAATTGTCTTCCACACTTGTGTTTTGCAAACAGAGTTTTAATCCTAAATGTGGTGGAGGTCAGTACCCTACTACATAACACTGTATAATCACATTTCTACTTATATTTACACACGACCCTACATCTATTAGCATCATTTTTTTAAAACTTAACCTCCCTACCATTCAACACTTTGTGTTCTAAGATAGCATCCTTGAACTTCCTTAAAGATGAAAACTCCATTCCAACTTTGAAAACATAATCCTTACACAATGAATCTTCCTCATTATACCCCAAAACACAAGGACTTTCATCACACTATCATCATCACCACCAATGTCCACCTCATCAGTCATGTATTCATCCTCAATAACATGTTCCTTATCCATCTCTTCAGTTATAAATACCTTATTGTCTTGTTGAGTATTGCCCTCTTCAGTTGCAACATCTTCACTTTTGTGTTCTCCATCAACCCCATTCACAAACACCTCATCAAGGCCTTCCTCAAAACCCGCCATTCTCTCCTCCTCACTATCTTCACAATGCACATCTTCCATAGAATCATCATTAGAGTCTTCACTTGATTCACTCAAATTGTCAGCATTTTCATCACATTTAACTCTATTTCCTTTCTCTCTAAACCTATCCATAAAGGTATCTTCTCCTTCAACCTTAGGCTCACAATAAATCTCAACATCACACTTATATCCTATTGCATACATGGCTAACTCAAGCACATCTCCATTATCCCTAAATGCTTTTAAGTCTTGTTCAAGCAATCCTTCCTCGTGCTTCCACCACATCTTAACAGAAGTGTGATCAAACTCCAGTTCAAACACCTTTACAAAGTCACAAGCCTCAAAGAAGCTCCAATAATCAGGATCTTGACCACTAAAGGCATACACTTCCCCACCCTCATATTTTAGGTTAGTGTCTTTTACAAAACATCCCTTTATGTAAAAAACAACCTTGAACTTATCCATTACTCTGTAGACAAAAGTTAACCTAACTTTAAATTTTACCATTTCTGGACCAAACATACTAACCCTAATTTTTACTAACCCTAATGTTTACTAACAATAACAATCAAAACCACAAATTGAATACAACATGTCATTTGGGACCACTATTAAAGAAAAGAACATGGGATATTAAAGAATAGAACATGGGAACAATAGCAGGCAAAGTAACTTACCTGGGACCACTGATACGATACGAATGATGTCTCTTTGGGACCACTTCAAACAATTGCTTTCTTCCTTGAACACATCGACACCAAGTTGACAAAGAAGACAATCCTTCTGCTAGGGCACAACTACACTAAAACGAATGACTCTTAAGCTACCTTTCACCCATCACATTTTCTTTTTTACACAATTTACACCGTGGCATAAATGAAACATGTAATCAAATGAAATGTTACACTTGGCGTGCCACATCATCCTCCATTAGTGGAAACTAACGGGAGAGACTAAAGTTAGAGACGAAAAACTTTCAGAGGACCAATGTTTGAAGGAGTTTTTCTAAGGACCAAACTTGAAAGTTGGGATATTTGTAGGGACTAAAAACTTATTTAACCCAAAAACAAATATTATTTATTTATAAATACTATTATTTTTACTTGAAATTAAATTATTATATATTTATTTTTGTTTTTATTTTTAGTTTGTTGACGTTGACAATGATAAAATTAAATGAAAAAGATTAATTTACATTAATTTTGTATCCTGTATAAAATATTGATAAAAATATTATAGTGTTATTAGGTTAGAATAATCACATGAATGTACTTGCTTATAACAACAAAATATAGTATTTCAATTTATTTATGAATACAATTTTATGTATATTGTTCTTTATACAAGATGAAATTGTAAGATGCAAGTCACATTTATGCATTAAATTATAAATTTATTTTGACAATCATAAACTTTTTATATGGTAATGTATGAATGATTAAACATAAAATTTTGTTGTCCTCTATAATGTATGTATGACTTAATTAAAATCTTATAAAGAAAGGAATCAATAGAACAAATTCGAAATTCCTTTATTTTTAAAAGTCAATCGAACTACATTTTTTTCTCTTGTCATTCAAATGATTTTTAACGGACATCGTGTTAGTGCGTGGTGCACTTTTAGTGAGGAGATAGAGAGAGATAGAGAGAGAGATAGATAGATAGAGAGAGGGAGAGAGAGATAATGAAAATAAGGATTGTATTATTGAATATATTTGTGTTGCTATATGGATGTATTTATATACAAGGTTACTTGTACTCTAAGTAACAAACTAATATAACAAACTCTAAACTTTAATTATCTTTGGGCTTGGGCCTTACTTAACTTGGATTATATTATTTATTTCAACACACCCCTCTATAATCCATGTTGTTGAACAAATGCTAATCATAGTCAATCTGAACTATTCCTAATTTCTTTCTCAAATTCAGGAATCAGTCGATCTTCAACCCTTTGGTGAAAATGTCGGCCAACTGTGCTTGACTTGAGAAATGCCTAACTTCAAGTTCACCTCGATTTACCTTCTCCCTTAAGAAGTGAAATCTTGCTTCGATGTGCTTACTCTTTCAATGCAAAACTGGATTCTTCGCAAGATTTATGGTTGACTTGTTATCGATCTGCACCGCCAGAGGTTTCTTCACTTCAACCTCAACCTCTTTTAGCACATATCTAATCCATATTGCTTGACAAACAACATAAGATCCTGCTATATATTCAGCCTCACACGAAGATAATCCTATCACAGGTTGCTTTCTTGAGCACCATGAGATTAGGGCACCAAATACTTGAAAGAAATAACCAGTTGTGCTTATTCGATTATCCTTATCTCCACACCAATCAACATTTGAAAAGTAATTAATAGCTTCTTTTCTTTCAGAGTCTCGTCGAAACAAAATTCCATGGATTGTCGATCCTCTTAATTATCTCAGGATTCTTTTTGTAGAGTTCATGTGTGACACCCTTGGTTCACTCATGTATTTGCTCACTAATGTGACTGAGAAACCTATATCAAGTTGACTATTGCACTCATATCTCAGAGATCCAACAATTTGTTTGAACAAAGTCACACCGACTTTGTCTTCCTCTCCATGTTTCTCAAACTTCAAATTTCGTTCGACAGGCAAAGATGCAGGAGTTGAATCATCCATCCAAAATTTCTTGAGTATCACTTTGACAAACTTTCAGATCTAAGTGAAATGTCAACTAAACTTGATTGCATGCCAAAGCGACTACTAGTCGAATAGTCTACAATCTTGCTACTGGTGGGTATACTTCAGAGTAGTCAACTCCAGATCTTTGAAGAAAACCTCTAGCGACCAATCTCGCCTTATGTCTTGCTATCGACTAATCAACATTGTGATTAAACTTGAAAACCCACTTCACTTTGATAGATTTTGTATGTGCTGGAAATTCCACTAACTCTCTTGCATTATTTCTTTAAATTGATTGTAACTCTTTGACCATAGCTCACTTTCATTATTCATCGTTTAAGGCTTCATTGTAGTTAATTGGTTCAACACCTGTAAGTAAGGAAAAATGAACTAGTTTTCCATCTGGTGTAACTTCACCGTAACCAATCACTTCGTAGTCTTAAAGTCTTGCTAGACGAGCTCTAGTTCTTTGAGGTCTTTTACTAGTACTAGCTACACCATCTTTGACTTAGACTGTGTCAGGCATGTCAACAACTGCTTCGACTTTGACTGGAATATCGACAATATATTCGACTTCAACATCATTACTTGCTTCGTCAAAATCATAGCTCATAAAAGGCTTGTTGATTGTATCACTATAATTCCAATCCTAGGCAGAATTTTCATCAATCACAATATCTCGACTCATCACGATCTTCTTATTAATTGGATTGAACATACTATATGCACCAGTTTTGTGATATCATACCAGAATCATAGGTTCACTCTTGTCATCAAGCTCCCTTCTTCTAGCATCAAGAACATGCTTGTAACACATAGAGCCCAACACCTTCAGATGACTCACTGATGGTCATTTTCCATTTCAAACTTCTTCATGAACCTCTTTCTTCAACTTCTTTATAGGGCACCTGTTCAGAATATAAATAACACTGAAAACAACTTCACCCATAAGGATTTTGGCAAATTATTCTGCTTTAGCATGCATCTCGCCATGTCAAATATGGTCATGTTTATTCTTTCTGTTATTCCATTATGTTGAGGTGTCTACGGAGAAGTTACCTCATGATCAATGTTGGAGAAATTTCCAAAATATTTAATTCATAATGATTAAATAAATTTTATGAATATTTTAAATCATAAGTTGATAAATGGTGTAGTGGTTAATACTTTTGAAATTGATTCAAAGGTTGGGTTTGACACTGGAATTGAACATGTTTTTGGTTTTATTTGTTAAACTAACAAAATAAATTGCCAAAAGTTGTGTCTGGCTGGAATTGAACACAAGACCCAGTGGCAGTAGGTGCATGTACACAAAATGGTACCACTAGACCATTGCAACATTTGGATTAAAATCTGAACGTAATAATATATAACAGTTGTAAATATCCAATGATTGAAAAGATGTTTTCCTTCACCAAGGGACACAAAATTCTCTATAAATAAAGATGTTATTCCAATTGAAAACACACATAAAAATACATGTTTAAAGAGTAAAAAAAATATATATTTAAGTCATTCTTTTATTTTTCGAGTGCAAGAGAATAAGTGAAGAAACTTTATTCCGTAAAATATCGTTGATCGATATGCTTAATGTGAATGTGTGATTCATGTTAAGGTTTCTAAAGTATCCTGAAGGGGATTTTCCGGATTACCCATTTGCACTCAATTTTCCTAAATTGGTTGGGGAAAATCGAACCTAAAGCTTAGTGTAAACACACGTTTTGGAATTTATTTTGTGCAATTTTCATCATAACATCTTCATCTTCTTCTTATTCAAGTTTTGCAGCAAATCCCTAACACAAGATCTAACAATCAATGCCATGTTCTTCACATAACTCTTCAAACATTTTCGACGTGTATCCTCCACCACCATCTATTCACAGAACCTTGTTCTTCTTCTCACTCTAGTTTTTGACAAGCATCTTAAATCTCTTAAAGGTTGAAAAATACTTCGTCTTTGTGCTTGATTACATAGATCCAAAGCTTTCGACTGTACTCGTCAAAAAAGAGAGAAATACTTGTTTCCATCAATGATATGCTCTTCAAAAGGGCCACATATGTTTGAATTTACAACTACGAATATGTAGGAGGATCTCATTGGCATAGTAAAAAAGAAAGACTTTCTGGATTGCTTTCCGACTAGACAACCCTCACAAAGCTTGTCGAGCATCTCCAGAGTTGGTATACCATTTACCATATCTTGAGTAATCAGTTGATTGAGTGACAAAAGTTCAAATGTCCAAACCTTAAATGCCACAACCAACTATTCTTGTACTCGACAACCGTTTTTCAGACATTGTACTTCAGTCGAACTGATCATGGTCTCAAATGTCCTATTCTTTAACAAAGGAGATTTCAAGGCTAACTTAGTCTGAGTGTCAAACAATTCCAAGGCTCCATCTTTCATAATCACGAAGAAACCTTTTTCAATGAGTTGTCCAACACTTAGCAGATGACACTTCATTCCAAGTACATAGAGTACATCTTTGATAATAGCTTTTCCTCTATTGCTCATTTGAATAACTATGGCGCCAATATCTTCTGCTTGCAATGAGCTATTATCACTAAGTTTGACCTTGCTCATCTTCGAAGAGTCGAAATTTTCTAACCACATTTTTCAACCAGTTATGTGATTTGAGCAACCCAAGTTGAGGAACCAGATCTTGGAGTCGGCATGGTCATCTGCAACTGCATCCATAACCACCATATCTTCAAAATCATGTGAATCTTGGCGTGCAAGGTTTGCTACTTTCTCCTTGCCTTTTACTGATCCCTTCTCTTTATTATACCAACAATGCTTGGCCAAGTGACCACACTTTTCATAATTATAGCACTGTACACCTTTTTTTCTTTGTCTTTCTGATAGGAGTTTCCTTCTCTTATTTTTGAGGATTCAGAAGCCCTGTCACCAACCTTATGCTTTTGAGGGTTCGACCAAGACTTCTTGTTTTGAGTTTTGTCTCCTTTGCCTTGGAATTTGTTGGAACCACCGTGCTTCTTCCAATCCTGAGCTTGCAATACTTGTATCAAACTTACACCTCTTTCCTTTCAACAATCCTAATTTCATGCGCCTTCAACGAACCAACCAAATCTTCCAGTTTTAGGGTTTCCAAATTGTTAGATTCTTGAATAGTTACGATAACATGATCAAAGTGAGAGGTCAACGTACACATTACCTTCTCAACTATCATCTTATCAGTTAACGTTTCACCATAACTCTTCATGAGATGGACGAGATTCTACAATTTTGACACTTAGCCTGCAATCTTTTCATCTTCTCCCAACTGCACTAATTCATACTGCCGTTGTAAAGTCTGCAATTTAGTGACTTTGAATTTCTTATCTTTTTCATAGTACTTGAAAAGAATATCCCATGTCTTCTTCGCCGATTAAACATGAGAGATCTTGTCGAAATTCGCCGAATCTACCATCGATTGAATGCAATACGCGGCCTTTAGTAAGCTCAGGGACACCGTTAGTAACCACTTCTAGGGTTTCATGAATGGCAAATAGAGATTGCATCAGTTTTCTCCATTGGATCCAATTTTTTCTGTCAAGAATTGGAAGAGAATTCGAAATGCCATTAGTACCATTCATCTTTTCAGTGATTGATTAACAACCCACGATTTTGAAAACACGATCACCGGCACGTGATTCTTGAAAACACAATAAAAAAACCTAACTGGAACTCTAGATACCAATTTGTTAGTACGTGAGGAACTTTTAGTGAGGAGAGAAAGAGAAAGAATATAAAAATAAAGATTGTATTATTGAATATATTTGTATTGCTATATACATGTATTTATATATAAGGTTACTTGTTCTCTAAATAACAAACGAATATAACAAACCATAAATCATAATTATATTTGAGCTTGGGCCTTACACAACTTATTATTTATGAGAATTTCTTATGGCACCCTATATACTTCTAACGCACCATGTGAAATTCCATAAATGTCCCCTGTTTCAGGAGATATATATCCGGACGCACCCAAACGTAAGTGAACGTTGAAATATTCTGGAGATACACTACGCCAAAATTGATTTTTGGCAGCACTACATAGACAACACTTTTTCCCAAAAGCGCTGCTATAAGTTTTAATAAAAACAAAAAAATAATGAAAAAAAGCCCTGCTAAATGGGGACTTTAGAAAGCGCTTTTGAAAAGCGCTGCTAAAGGCCAGATGTAGGCTACACTTTAGAAAACGCTTTTTGGAAAGCGCTGCTAAAGGCTACCATTAGACAGTGCTTTTGAAAAGCGCTGCTAAAGGCCTTTCGTAGACCACACTTTAGCCAGCGCTTTTGGAAAGCGCTGCTAAAGGCCATTCCTATACCACACATTAGAAAGCGCTTTTGTGAAGCACTACTATATGCCTAGGAAAAGAAAGCGCTTTTAATTCAAAAGCGCTGCTAAATGTATCACATAAGAAAACACTGCTATAAGTCTTTTAAAATATAAATAATAAAATAGAAACTCCCTCTTTTCGTGATTGTTTCTCTTCTCCGAAGCCCTAACTTTCAGTCTCTCTCTCTCTCTCTCTCTCTCTCCCTCTCTCCCCTTCTCTCTCTCTCTCTCTCTCTCTCTCTCTCTCTCTCTCTCTCTCTCTTCTCTCTCTCTCTCTCTCTCTCTCTCTCTCTCTCTCTCTCTCTCTCTCGCGACTACTCTCTCCACTGTATCTCCCTCTCTCTCTCTACACAACTGCTCCCTCCGCCATATCTCCATCTCTCGCGACTTCTCCCTCCGCCTAGCTCCCTCTGTTCGTGACTGTTTCTCTTCTCCGAAGCCCTTTCTCGGCGACGAAGCCCTCTGTTCGTAACTCCCTCCGCCGTAACTTCATTTTGAGGTATGTTTTCTTTTGCTTTTTTTGTAGTTTCGCAAGCCATAGCCATATCATACATTATTGGTGAATTAGTGTTGAAGTGGTTTTCTTTTGATTTTGAAATTAGTGTGTGAATTTGATTTTGATGAATTAGTGTTGATGTGGTTGTTGTTGATTTGGTGAATTAGTGTTGATGTGGTTGTTGTTGAATTAGTGTTGACGTTGTTGATTTGTTGAATTTGATTTGTAGTAAGGTTGAAGATGATAAATAATGATATTTATGGTGAATTTATTTTGAGAGTTGATTGAAAATGATAATGAAATTAATTGTTAATTAAACTAGTGATTGAATTTATTTTGAGAGTTGATTGAAAATGATAATTAAATTAATTGTTATTTTGAGAGTTGATTGAAAATGATAAATAATGATTGAAGTTAATTGTTAATTGAATTTGAATTGATGATTCTTTGTTGGATAGAACTTTGAAGTTAATTGAACTTAAGTGTTGAAGTTGTTTTTTTTTACTTACTTGAGTTGAAGCATTAAGTGTTGATGTGTCATTTGTGATGAATCAAAGTATACCATGCTACTTGAATTAATGTGATTGAATTTGCGTGTCGATGCCATGTTGCTTAATTGAAGGAAGTGATGATGTTTACTAAATTTGATTCTTGAGACTTTCACTTGTTTCTCCGATATATCTTGTTTATTCTATTCTATACTAAATTTGCCCTGTTCTATTTGGTATACACCATCAGTTACTAACTTAGTGAATTTTCTATAGGGGTTATTTGTGAAGAGTCAAATTCGGATCGTTTCCAAGAATCTTACACTGTGTGGTTCCAGAAGTTATTGACTTCTCTACAGGTAATTAGTTGTTCTTTTGTTTTTGTTTAGCTTACTTAGTAAAACCATGGATAAAAAATGGATGTCTTCCAATCGATTGTCAAAAGAGTACGAGAATGGGGTATCAAAATTCTTTAAGCTTGTTGTTGAACACACCAAAGACCCTAGTCGAATCACATGTCCTTGCTTAGGTTGCTGTTATGGGCGTCGGATTGACGCAGTTCAGTTGGAATCACATTTAATGAGGAATGTAATTGATCGAAGTTATACATGTTGGATATTACACGGTGAGATAAGTAACGAGAATGTTGAATTGGGGGATAATACGACCTATGCTTCAAATGACAATGACACAGATACATACAATTCTGATCGAGTAGAAGAGATTGCAGAAGCACTTGAAGAAGATCTTCAGGATTGTCCCAAAATGTTTGAGAGGTTGGTAAGCGATGCAGAGAAACCGTTGTATAAAGGTTGCACTAAATTCACAATATTTTCTGCGGTATTAAAGTTGTACAACTTAAAGGCGGGCAATGGATGGTCGGATAAAAGTTTCACAGAGTTATTAGCCCTTATGAAAGACATGCTTCCAGAGGATAATGTTCTTGCCAATCGAACCTATGAGGCCAAAAAATGTTGTGCTCTATTGGCATGAGCTATGATAAGATACATGTTTGTTCAAATGATTGCATTTTGTTTCGAAATGAATATGCATCGTTAAATGAGTGCCCTAAATGCAGAGTCTCTCGATATAAGAAAAAATTGTCTCCAGCAAAAGTATTATGGTATTTTCCTATAATTCCGAGATTTAGATGCATGTTTTGTAGTGAAACCGATGCAAAACACTTGACTTGGCATGCAGATGAAAGAATTATAGATGGAAATTTCGACATCCGGCAGATTCACCATAGTGGATGAAAATTGTTGATGATTATCCTGATTTTGGAGAAGAAGCAAGAAACCTTCACTTGGCATTATCGACTGATGGAATGAACCCACATGGTCTTCAAAGTATCTCACATACCACATGGCCTGTGATTATTATGATTTATAACCTACCTGTTAGTTATGTTATTGGCAGCAATTTTGGTAAAACAATGTGTTTGCTCAAGATGTCATGTCTGATGTCTTGACATGTGCTTCAAACATTCTGCATATGGTGGTTTTATTAGTATTGATGTATTCTGCAGATCTTGTGTGTGATGTCGAACACGATGTTCTGACATTTGTTAACAGAACTTTATGTTCAGTCTGGTAAGTGTTCAAGGGTTGCGCGTTATTAGCTATATCTTGGGAGATTCTGTTTGAGGATTGCAGGCGAAATTCTTGGTGCAGATTTATTCAGTGCAATCGATTGTTTCTCTATTTAGGGCGAAAAGATTTGAAGTTAAAATCTGTTTTAATTGGAAAATCAATTAATTGTTAAATCAATTCTGTGAATTCATATTGCCCAGGCCCAAGAATCTGTTTCTATTTAAAGCAACCCCAACCCTACTTGAAGAAGACGAAGAGAAGATATTGTGAATTGAGTGTCAAGTGTTAGGGTTTGTGTTTTCATCTGTAAGCCGTTCATTCATCCTTGATGCTTGAATTGGTCTGATTGTTTGAGTTGTAATTTGTTCACTCTAAAGCTTTTAAGCAAGAGTGTATTGTTCTTGATCAAAGCTTTTAAGCACGATCAAGGTGTGTCTTTGAAGTGTGACTTCTATACTGTGTAATCTTTAAATTGTATCACTGTGGTGATTGAGGGGGGGGGGGGGTGAGAGGTGTCTCATATCTAAGAGGTTCTTAGGTAGAAGTGTCATTAGGTAGTGATTAAGTGAGTAGACTATCAACTGGTATGTTGAGTGTAGAGTCTGTGAATTAATACTACTAATAGTGAATTTCCTCCCTGGCTTGGTAGCCCCCAGACGTAGGTTGTTAGACCGAACTGGGTGAACAATTCTTTGTGTTAGTTTACTGCTTTTTCCTGTTACTATTATTTCCTTGTTCATACAATAGATATTGATGTTGTGACATCTCACTTAACATCACATATCTGATACCAGAATTGCAATTGGTATCAGAGCAGGTCATCCTGCTCTGCATCTGGGTGAGATCTAGGGTTGTTACTTTCTGGTGCAATGGACAAGGAGAGTGGTGGATTTGTGAATAGACCCCATATTCTAGATGGATCAAATTATGACTATTGGAAACCTCGCATGGTTGCCTTTTTGAAGTCTTTAGACAGCAGGGCTTGGAAGGCTGTGTTGACAGGATGGAAACACCCTGTCATTGTGGGAAAAGATGGTGTGTCAAAGCTGAAACCTGAAGAGGAGTGGACCAAGGAAGAAGATGAACTTGCACTTGGGAATTCTAAGGCCTTGAATGCCTTATTTAATGGTATAGACAAGAACATATTCAGGCTGGTCAACACATGTGAAGTGGCTAAGAAGGCTTGGGATATTCTAAAAATAACTCATGAAGGAACTTCCAAAGTCAAGATGTCAAGACTTCAGCTGCTAACAACAAAGTTTGAAAGCTTGAAGATGAAAGATGAAGAGACCATTCATGACTTTCACATGAATATACTTGAACTGTCAAATGCTTATAGTGCCCTAGGAGAAAGGATGTCTGATGAGAAGCTTGTGAGAAAAATTATCAGATCTCTTCCTAAGAGATTTGATATGAAGGTGACTGCTATATAGGAAGCTCAAGACATCAGCCAGATGAGGGTTGATGAATTGATTGGGTCACTTCAGACATTTGAACAAGGATTGAATGGCAGATCTGAAAAGAAGGTCAAAAGCATAACTTTGTTGTCTAGTACAGAAGATGCTGAGAAAGAGTGTGGTCCTGAAACTCAGGAAGAGCTATCCAATGCTATTGTTCTGCTAGGAAGACAATTTAATAGGGTTTTGAAAAGAATGAACAGGAAATATAGACCAAATGTTAAGAACATCTCATCTGACATTAACAAGTCAAGTGAACAGATGAAGAGAACAACAGCTGAAGAGAAGTCTAATCATGACAAAGGAATCCAATGTCATGAGTGTGAAGGTTATGGTCATATCAGAAAAGAATGTCCTACATATCTCAAGAAACAGAAAAAGGGCTTATCTGTGTCCTGGTCTAATACTGAGAGTGAGGAAGATGAAGAGATTGCCCAATATGTTAGGGTTTTGACTGGAAGGTATATCTCTGATGATGAGTCTATGAATGAAGAGAGCACATATGATGAGCTTACTGATTATTATAGAAAGCTATGCATTGAAAGTGAAGAAGCCTGTCAAGAAGGGGAGAGGCAAAAGAAGATTATTGCCCAACTCAAGGCTGAAAAGACAGAGAATTTGGAAACCATTGCCAAGCTGGAAGATGAAGTATCTGTGCTGAACTCTAAACTTGAATCTATGTCCAAGTCTATTAGAATGCTGAACAGTGGGACTAATGTTCTAGACAAGATTCTGGATGTTGGAAGAACTGCAGGAGACAAAAGTGGTTTGGGGGTTCAACAGTGGATCTGCTTCAAATGAGGTTATTCCTAGTTCCAAACCAGTGATGTTGAAGCAAATGTTGAAACATCCTGACAGGACTCCCTCTAGGAAGAAATCCAGGCACTGGTGATGTCATCATTATGGGAGGTTTGGACACATAAAGGCTTTCTGTTATAAGTTGCATGGGTATCCTAAGAGTACTTCTAATTGTGCACCCAGAAAGGTCATTCATAAAGGTAATCAAGTCATCAAGTAAAAGAAGCAATGGGTCTCCAAAACTGATGTTGTCAGCTTGATAACTCATACTTCTCTTAGAGTCTCTGCTAAAGAAGACTGGTACTTTGACAGTGGCTGTTCAAGACACATGACAGGGGTGAAGAATTTGCTGGTGGATGTTAAACTTCAATCTTCTAGCCATGTGACTTTTGGTGATGGTGTCAAAGGAGAAATCAAGGGTGTGGGAAAGCTGGATTGTGAAGGTACACCTAGACTCGATGATGTACTGCTAGTCAAGGAGTTAACTGCAAATTTGATCAGTATTAGTCAACTATGTGATCAAGGACTCATAGTTAATTTTACAAAAACTGAGTGCATTGTCACTAATGAGAAAGGTGAAGTCATCATGAAGGGTGCTAGGCCTAAGGAAAACTGCTACTTATGGGTGTCACAAGACTCAAGTCCCTCCACATGTGTCCTTGCTAAAGAAGATGAAGTCAAAGTCTGGCATCAAAAGCTGGGACATTTACATCTGAAGGGAATGAAGAGAATCATATCCACAGAAGCAGTAAGAGGAATCCCTAGGCTCAAAATTGAAGATGGAAGAGTCTGTGGAGATTGTCTGATAGGGAAATAGACCAAGATCTCACATCCAAAGCTTCAACATTTCACTACTTCTAAAGTTTTGGAACTTCTTCATATGGACTTAATTGGGCCTATGCAGGTGGAAAGTTTAGGTGGGAAGAAATATGCTTATGTTGTAGTAGATGAATATTCCAGGTACACTTGGGTGAACTTCATCAAAGACAAAACAGAAGTGTTTGATGTGTTTAAAGATCTATGTCAGAAACTCCAAGGGGAAAAGGAGAGCAATGTCATCAGAATAAGGAGTGATCATGGGAGAGAGTTTGAAAATAGCAAGTTTGCTGAGTTTTGTTCTGCTGAAGGCATCAGTCATGAGTTTTCTTCTCCTATTACTCCTTAGCAAATGGAGTAGTTGAAAGGAAGAACCGAACCATTCAAGAATTTGCTAGGGCAATGATACATGCCAAAAAGCTTCCTTATCATTTCTGGGCTGAAGCTATGAATAGTGCTTGTTATATTCACAACAGAGTGACCTTGAGAAGAGGTACTTCAGCTACCTTGTATGAATTGTGGAAGGGAAGAAAACCTAGTGTGAAGTACTTTCATGTCTTTGGTAGTAAGTGTTATATCCTAACAGATCGTGAACAAAGGAGAAAAATGGATCCAAAAAGTGATGAGGGGGTATTTCTGGGATACTCTACAAACAGCAGAGCGTATAGGGTATTCAATTCCAGAACCAAAGTCATGATGGAATCTATAAATGTGGTTGTTGATGACAGTGGAATAAAGGAAGATGCTGATGTCATAGATGATGTTGGAATATGTTGTGATGATGTATCAACATAAGCTGAAGACAGAAGTGTAATTCCCAGTCCTGTTGCTGCTGAACTTAATCCTGAACCTGAACAACCTAATAAGGAACCATCTGTCAGAGTACATAAGGACCATCCAAAAGAGCTTATCATAGGTGATCCAAACTCAGGAGTTACCACTAGGTCAAGAGAAGTTGTGTCAAATTTTTGCTTTGTATCCAAAATTGAGCCCAAAAATGTTAAGGAATCCTTGCAAGATGAATTTTGGATTAATGCCATGCAAGAAGAGCTGGGACAATTCAAAAGGAATGAAGTGTGGGATCTTGTACCAAGGCCTGATGGAGTAAATATAATTGGCACCAAGTGGGTTTACAAGAATAAATCTGATGAACAAGGAGTGGTCACCAGAAATAAGGCTAGACTGGTTGCCCAAGGTTACACTCAGGTAGAAGGGATTGATTTTGATGAGACTTTTGTTCCTGTGGCCAGATTGGAATCTATCAGGTTACTCCTAGGTGTGGCTTATAATCTCAAATTCAAGTTATTCCAGATGGATGTAAAGAGTGCTTTCTTGAATGGGTACTTAAATGAAGAAGTTTATGTAGATCAACCCAAGGGATTTATTGACCCAACATTTCCTAACCATGTATACAAACTAAGGAAAGCTCTTTATGGATTAAAGCAAGCACCAAGAGCTTAGTATGACAGGCTTACTGAATTCTTGGCTGTGAATGGTTACAGAAAATGGGGAATTGACAAGACCTTGTTTGTCAAAGAGGCAGGAGGAAAACTGATGATAGCTCAAATATATGTTGATGACATAGTATTTGGTGGGATGTCAGATGCAATGGTTAAACATTTTGTGAAGCAGATGCAGTCTGAGTTTGAGATGAGTCTTGTTGGTGAGCTCAGCTATTTTCTGGGTCTACAAGTTAGACAAATGGAAGACTCCATATTTATCTCTCAGAGCAAGTATGCAAAGAACATTGTCAAGAAGTTTGGTCTGGAGAATGCTAATCACAAGAGGACACCTGCTCCTACTCACCTGAAGCTGTCCAAGGATGAATATGGAGTGAGTGTGGATCAAAGCTTATACAGAAGCATGATTGGAAGCTTACTGTATCTCACAGCTAGCAGACCTGATATCTTCTATGCTGTAGGAGTTTGTGCCAGATATCAATCTGAACATAAGGTTAGCCATATGAATCAAGTGAAGAGAATTCTGAAATATGTGAATAGTACTAGTGACTATGGTATTCTATACAGTCATAGATCAGGAACTGAATTGAGTGGATATTGTGATGCTGATTGGGCAGGGAGTGCTGATGATAGAAAGAGTACTTCTGAAGGATGCTTCTTCTTAGGGAACAATCTTATCTCGTGGTTTAGCAAAAAGCAGAACTGTGTGTCTCTCTCTACTGCTGAGGCTGAGTACATAGTAGCAGGAAGTAGTTGTTCACAACTGGTTTGGATGAAGTAAATGTTAACTGAATACAATGTCAAACAAGATGTCTTGACATTGTACTGTGATAATCTTAGTGCTATCAATATCTCCAAGAACCCAATTCAACATAGTAGGACTAAGCATATTGATATACGTCATCACTTTATAAGAGATTTAGTTGAAGACAAAGTGATTACTTTGGAGCATATTGCTACCGAACTAAAATTAGCTGACATTTTTACTAAGGCCTTAGATGCAAATCAGTTTGAAATTTTGAGAAGCAAATTAGGGATTTGCATATATGAGGATTAGTGGATCGTTTGTGTGTGCAGGAAGGTGTTTTTGTGTGCTTTTGACAAAGTGAGAAATCATGGTAGCATTAAAAAGTTATTTCAACAGAAACTACAGCAAGAGTATTCATGTTTGAAGCCAGCTATTCATTCCAACCACCTGTGTTCATGAAATTGACCCAGTCTTCATCTGCTTCATCATCAGAAGCATGTAGTAGCACTGGAGGTTTCTTGATGGTCTTCATCCTCGTTTCTGTCTTTCTTCTTGTTCTTGTTGCACCTGTAGTGGATCCAACTATTATCATTTCTTTGGACGTCATCTCATTTGGTTTGGTGGTCTTGTTTTTCTGGTCTTGCTTCAACTGACCCTTGTGTGTTTCAACTGTTCTGGAGGACTGGCTCATGTTTCCTTCCTTGTTTGGATGTCTCCTCAAGCATTTTGGTGTGGGTCTTATAATTCAAATAAAAGTCATTGTTTGTATCGCCTGGTCAAAGTTGTTTGGTGTCTGTGTACTTCTCTTTGTTGAGTAATGTGTCATTTTTTTCAAAGTTGTGCATGTTTTTGGAACTTGGAGTTTAACCATGTGTCAGAACATTATGCTTACTGCTATTGTGGCACCCCAAAATTTGCCCTCCTTACCTTTTACTAACTGGCTTATGTTTCATTTCATTATCATGTATGCATATCATTAGCATGGGGTCAAAGTGCCTGAGGCAGTCCAAGAAGGTCATATCTGGTCCACTACATCATCAAGAGTTCACAAGTGGCAAGAGATTTCAAGTGGATCACTCTCTCTTAACCAGTGCATGAATTAGGGTTTTGGAATTCTTGGGTTTTTTGCTCCAATGGGCAGGCTCCTTGGGTTTTTATCATCACCAAATGGCATATCTTATCTTTGTTGGAGAGAATACACATCATATTCAGAGGAATTTGAATTTGGAGACTGTGCTATTTCCTCCTAGACTGAGGGTACCAAAACTAGGGTTTGCTATAAAGTCAGTTTATTTCTGATTTTTTGGGCAAGACTTGATTCCATGGTTTTCCTTGGGTCCCTGAGTATCTAGGAGTGGAAGATTGGCCATCAGTTTGATTCAGGAGAAGTTCAATTGGCCAATGGATTGAGAATCAGTTAACTTGGTCAAAAAGTCAACTGTGGTCAACACAAAGTCAAACCTCAAGATTTTTGGTCAACATCAAGATTATGGGTGAAATTCATCATTTGATCAAGGGTTGATCATGATTCATCATGGAAACCTCAGAATCATCAAGAATCAGGAGTTACTAAATTAGGGTTTTTGTAGGAAAAGTCAACTGTACTTTGACCAGGCCTAACTTCCACATACTTCCTCAAAAACTCCTCAACCAAAGCCCATCTTGAAGGAAATTTAATACAACTTTGTGTCTCACAAGCCAAGTCCAGAAATGCTTCATTTGGGAGATATGAGCCAGGACATTATAGGTCATTTTGAAAGTCAACAAAAGTAAACCTTTTTCAAAAGCTCATAACTTGAGCATGGAAGATCAAATTGATATGGGACCAAAAGGGTTGGTTAGAGGACATCTTGAGGTTTCTAAGAAGTATTAGTTTGCATGAAGGAGCTAAAAATTGAAGGAGTTATGCTTAGTCAAAGTTGGGCAATTTTGAGGAGGTGCACAAAGCAAACTATGCCTAAAATCCAAATTTTGACAAATGGGCCATAAGTTTCTTAAACCAAACTCAAACATAAAGCCATGCACGACCCAAAGAGCATATATTTGGTTTTTCCTCATTTTATTTTATTTTTATTGGATTTATTTAGTTAAAATTCAATATTAAATAAAATAATTCAAAAATAATTAACAATGGATTATTCAGGCCCAACTCACCATCAGAAGAGTAACCCTAAGTATTTAAAACTCAGTCATGCATTGGTTGGGGTAGAGACAGGTGAAATTGGAGGAGTTCTCAAGAAAACCCTAAAAGAGGATTTTTCATCAAAACTCACGATCCACAAGGTTTTGGCCAAATGTCCTTCCACAAATATTTTCCTGGGGATTTCTAGAGTGTAAATCGACCACCATTCGCAGCCAAAGGCAAGGATTGGAGCTGCTCCATCACAGGTTGAGAGGTTTTTTTGTGTTCTTAAAACTCCTATTTTTTGCATGAATATTGTTGTGTTTTCATCACTGATCATGCTGATGTAATTGGTTTTTAATATGGATGCGTATATTGCTTGGAATGTTGATTTAAAGTTCTATGCCCTAATGTATTTCCCTTCGTTTTTTACTATGCCTTGGTTATTTGATTTTTTCGATTCGATATTTGTAATCCTCACATTTTTCTGGTCAAAATGGTGTACTCATACGCAAATTCTGGAAAAAGTCACGTCACGACTCACCGGAGAGGGTGGCCGGAGCCCTAGCTCCGGCGGTGGCCGGAAAAACCAGTCCGGCGAAGGTCTTCATGGAGAAGAAGCAATCTCAACCGTCCATGCCTTGATCATGCGTCCCACAGCGCGCCACATGTCATGTTTATTTCTGTTTTTATTTAATAATTGTGTGCGTGCCAATCTACTGTTGCTACCGTGCATCCCTTCATCCTTTCCGTTGATTTTCTTTTATTTTGGATCGTGCGTTGGAGATGGTGACACCTCATTTAATGAGGCACATGCAGCGCACATGGCTGGTCCATGGTGGTCACTGCGTAATCATGCGCGTGTGTGACTATGTGGTTACGGTGTACCGTGTGTCACCTCCATTGATTTGGATTACTTCTTAAGATCATTGACTTGCAGGCTGGTATTGTGGTGCGTTAGATAGTTCTCACGGCCAGGATTGTTGCTGAATTGTTGACTGAACTCCACCGTACCCCCTTCCTTTGACTTCGCCTATTGGGCTCCCACTCCTTGGGCTTTCATTTTCGCACCTCCCCTCTTTTGGGCTTATCGTTTTCCTCTCCCTTTTCCTACTGTTCGCACCCCCCATGCATATTATTTCTTTTTTAGTTTATTTAATTTATTATATTTCATATTTTATTTTTAAAAATAGTTTTTTTTTACATCTAAAAATCATCATAAAATTAAAATACCATCTGTATTATTTTATAAAATTTTCACAAATTTTATTTTTATTTTTATTTTATTTTTATCATTTAAATTAATTGTTTGATCCATTTTCTTTTTCAATTACACATCTCATGCATACATAAATTTCTTTATTTTCATTCTCCTCACCTATAAAATATTTTTCACTCGTTCTTTTTGCATTCATTCATCAACATTCTAAAGTGCTTAAAAAAAATTTTCTTTCATTTTTAAATTTACTTTACATTGCATTTAGGTCCTCCTCTTTGGCACATTGAACCTTATCCCTTATTTGACTTTCGTATGATCATTTGAATGGCTAACACTTTGAATTTTTGCAGGGATTTTTTATATGTTGTTTGCCTCTGGTTGAGGAACCTTAGTGATTAATTTGGGAATTTTAGGAATCATATTTCTAATTATTGGAGTTATTTTCATTTGAGATTTTCTTGCAGGCGCATCTTTGACCTTGTATGATTACCTTGTTTGAAAGGCACTTGTGCCAATTGCTTTGGGGCCGTTCTTTGTTTCTTTGGTTCATGTTTGGATTATTCTCATTATTGTTTGGCATTGTTTTTTTGTCATTCACCTCATTGCTCTTATTCATGTCTGTTTCTTACTAACCTTTTATGCAGGATCAAGGTAAGTTCCTTAAGGGTATGGATAAGTATCCATGGTTACCCTTACCTTTTTCTCTCCTCTCTTTATTATTTAGGGTTTAGGTCATCTTCAAACCTCACTAACCCTAGGGCCATCCACGTATGATAACCTTTGGACTCTTAGTTTCCCTTAGAGTTACCCTTGTGTCTTCTCTCTTCTCATCTAAAATTTCTTTAAAACACTTAATAATAATAAGGTGTATTGCGCACGAGCCTTAAGTATGGGGAATGAGAAATGAGGGGCTTCCTCTCGTCTTTCTAGAGTGCTTAGCGAGCGTCCTGTCTTGGGACGATGCGTTAAGTATTCGCCCCTGTGCCCTAGACTTTGGTGCAATGCAACTTAGGAACTAACTTAAGCCACTTCTGTCCTAAAAAACACAAACCAACCTCAAACCTTTTTGTCCTTCAGGATCTTCAACTTAAAGGCTATTTTCAAAAAGGGCACGTTACTTTCCGTCTGAGTCGCAAACAGGCACCGACCCTAACTGCCGGACGCGAACTTAACGTCCCTCATAAAAAAAACACAAAAAGAACCTGGTCCGAACTACGTTGACTCTGAATTCCCCATTGCACAAAGGGGGTACGTAGGCCTAGGACGTCGACGTCCTACCAAGTCGGTCTTTGTCTTTCCCTCTCTGTTTTAGCACAGCCCTAGATGATAGTATAACTCACCCTTAGATTAGACAACAATCGTGGATCCCATCGAGTACGATGGACGTGTGGGGTGCTAGCACCTTCCCCTCGCGTAACCGACTCCCGAACCCAGGTTATGGTTGCGAAGACCATTCCTTTCCCTCTTCCTAAGGTTTATGCGGTGTTCCCTTTCCCTCTCTTGGGATAAATTTACACGGCTGGCGACTCTGTTTTTCCGCGCCACTCTCGCGTTTGTACCTGGATGAAAATCCCAGGTGCGACAGCTGGCGACTCTGCTGGGGACTCTGGTTGACCTATGCTGGTCCATCCCTAAGCGAGTCAATCCTAGCGCTTGCTTGTCTTTGTTCTCTTTGGGGTGCTTTGTTTTTGTTTTGCTTTATGTGTTGTATTTTATTTTTATTTTTACCGCATTCTCTGCATTTCATTTTCTATTACTGTCATACTGTTGTGCTGTGCTGGCTGTCTTTGTTTTGCAGGTTGGGTGGGTTTGAGAGCTAAGCCCAATACCAAGGCTTGAGAATACCCTAGGACTAGAGTGGAAAGTAGTGGGACCTACGTGCCCGCTTGGTACGTTTGTGTGTTCACGAAATTCACAACCAGACGAGGCTATCTTGGGACGCATTCTAACGTGTGTGTCTTGCGCATGTTGGGGTGTTGATCTAGAGAGCTGTCGACTCTGGTGACCGATCATTGAGAGCCTTAGTGGAAACATCCCTCTTTAGTGGTGACAGTGGCAGACCACATCCTGTGGCAAACCCATTCGCACCCGAGGGCCCGCTTTGGAACTCGCATAGGACGACCCCTACGTTTTGAAGAGAATCAGCGGAGGCACTCCTCGATTGACTTTAGTACTGTACCCCGAGGGATGAATGCCCCTCGAACGTAAGGATACTTTAGCAAAAGACGCTTACGAATAATATCATCACAGTCCCTTCGATATAAAGATCATAGTCCCTTGATGACCCTTCAAGTTGCCTACAAAAAATGATCTTGTCCCTCGATGACCCTACGGAAAAATGATGGTAGTCCCTACGAATTGCTAAGGTATCCTTACATGTTGCCTCCTATGACCATTTGATGACCCTTCGTTGTCCCTCCACATCCAATAGATAGGACTACCTACCCACTAATGGTATGGATAGTGCTATCTCTCAAGGAAAATGATAAGTACAAGTAAGACCTCATAAATTAAGGGTAGGTAACTTTTAAATGCTCGCTCACAACTCAAAAATCAAATACTTTTCACACCTCACACTTTCAAAAATATTTTCAAAAACAAACACTTTGTATACGTTCTTACACGAATTATTACAAAGTCAACTTTTACGAAATATTTTCTAAACACACACCACATTTAAAAAAAAAGCAAGTTAAAGTGAGCTAGCAATTAAGAGCCCGTAGATAACTACGGATGAAAAGGGGTGCTAACACCTTCCCTTTTCAAAACGGTCTTTCCTGTTCTTTTCACCTTTTCTAAATAAATTGGATAAAAGAAAAGTCAGTGGCGACTCTTGCTAACCGCAACATGTTTTGCGAAAAACAAAAGTAAAAAGTCATTTCTCCACCGTACTATTGTTTCTCGACCTCAGTGCCAAAGCTGAGGACCTTCCGCCTTGGAGAATCAGTTGAGGCCTCCTCGATTGATGATGATGCCAAACCAGAAATGGTGAACGTATCATCATTTCTCGATCTGAGAGCCCGGGATACTGAATATCCTAGTACCTACACGTGAGAGGGGATGGGTGTTTGCAGGTTTGCAGGTAACCGAGACCTTCAACCTACCCTTATTCTGGATTTCTCATCAATGTCTGATTATGTGGGTTCCTCAGTGGTTTAGAGTTCTGGTTTTCTGGTTTCTCGTTCAGCTAACAGCACAGCACATCCAGCAGTGTGCCTTGACCCCATGTTTGCATGAGCGTATCATTTTTTTTTGCATTCTGACAAGTTTGATATTCTGTAGGGCTTGCATCTTACTCTTGATTCCGGTTTTTTGAGGTTACTTCAGCATGGATGTTCAGAGAAAGAAGACTGTTGCCTATTCGTTCCCAGAGCCGACTTTGACACTGATTCATAAATTGATTAATATGGCTGGTTTCGGAGTTCGTACAGAGTTCAGTGGAAGGTATGGAAGACTTCTGAAATTTGTCTATAATATCTCCCAGTATGAGAAGGATGCCATTCACACACTTCTTCAGTTTTACGACCCGCCTCTGCGTTGCTTCACTTTCCCGGACTACATCTTGGCTCCGACGTTGGAGGAGTTCTCATTTATTTTGGGAATTCCTATTAGTCATGATATAGTTTTCTTTTCTGAAGAACACCCCGGTATAAAAGATATGGCTGTTGCTCTTCACATTAGTGAGCCTGTTCTTAACAGTAATATTGCAGAAAAATAAGGAGTTAAGGGTTTCCTATTGAAGTTCCTATTTGATCAAGCTTGTATACATGTCAAAGAGAAGAACTGGACTGCTTTCCAAGCTATTCTAGCTGTGTGTATCTATGGGATTGTTCTGTTTCCAAATATTCCTGATCTGGTGGATGTGCACGCCGTCAGGATCTTTATGTCGAAGAATCCTATACCTACCTTGCTAGGTGATGTGTACCATTCAGTTCACTATAAGAATGAGAATAGGCGTGGGAAAACTGTGAGTTGCTGTGCGCCGCTCTTAGCTACTTGGTTTTTGAGTCGTCTCCCTGAATCTGGCGCTTTCGTTGATACGAAAGATTCTCTGAAGTGGTCTAAGAGGGTTATGGGCTTGACTGCCGATAACATCGTTTGGATTAATCGTGACTTGCTAGGAATGGAGATTATTTGCAAATGTGGAGAATTTCCTAATGTTCCCTTGATAGGGAGGAAAGGTGGAATTAACTATAACCCCTCCCTAGCTATCAGACAGTTTGGCTATCCTTTGAAGAATCCACCCGAAGAGCGAGATGTCCGAGAATCCTTATTCTTCAATGGTATTGAGGATCAAGGGTTGATAAGGAAATTTGTGAATGCTTGGAAACAGGTGACTAAGAAGGGTAAGATTCCATTCGGGAAAAGTAACAATCGGGCTTTCCATCCATATAAAGAGTGGATTAAGAAGAGAGCAGAAGAGGAGCTTCTCCCATTCCCGGTGGAACCACCTCTGTATCCTTTGGTGATCGAGCCTCCTACCACCGTTGAGTTGGAGAAGTATAACACATTATGGGCTGAAAAAGAAAGGTTGCGGGAAGAGAATAGTGAGCTAAAGAGAGAGATTTATCAGTGGAAGCATGAGCGGGGTGAAGCTGTTCATACCGCCAAGTTAAAGACAGAGCTCCTTGCTAAAGCAGAAAGAGAGCTTGCTGACATGGTTGCATCCAGGGAAAGAATGAAATAAGCTTTGGATGGTATCAGTAGCGTTCTCAGGTCCAAGGAGGAGGAATTAGGCAAGGCTTTGTTGAAGATTCACAGGTTCAATGATCACCAAGAAACTGCCATGGCTGAGAACAAGAGAAAGGAAGGCGACTACATAGCTAAGATTGATCAGTTGAAGTCGACGCTCAAGAAGAAAGACGCCGATATCTTATCAGGGATATTCAAGAGACAAGTAGTCGAGGGTCGACTCAAGGAAGCCATAGCCTCCATGGAAGAACTGAAAGTCCAAGCTGAAGTGAAGAAACCTAGACATGAGGGTCCTAGCATAGATGGTGTTTCTGGAGATGACGCTTGGGAGTTACATTGCCGATACTTGGATGAGATCATACACAGGAGAGACCTTCTCATTCAAGGGCTAATTCAGAGGCCAAAGCATCCCGATACCAGAAAGCTGTTCAAGGAGATTCAAGACTGGTGCAGAAAGCATAATGGATGGGGGGGGGTTGACACTTGTGGACTTTGATGATATGCCTTAGTTTTCTGTCTTCTTTCATTGTATGTGGATCACCACTAGGCTTGTTGGTTGGGACCTATGGTTTTTATATTCAGACTTGTTATCTCGGATTTGTGATTGTTAACATTTGGCTTTCCTTTGGTTTTCTTAATATATGAGCAGAAGTTCCGTTCTATCTTGTTATTAAACTAGAATCAAGGGATGGATCGCCCTGTGAATTTTCAAACACGCCCATTTGCATTTGCATATTCATAATCATTTTTCATAATCATTTTGCATAACAGGTGTTTATCTCCGGTATTCTTATCTTGTTCCGACATCTCAGGCCGTTCGAGAATTGATCATGGAACGAGTTCAAGCTGAGTTGAGGGAAATGCGAAGCCAGATGGGGCAATTTGGGGAAGACATGCTCCAGGAGCAGAGGATGCTAAGGGAAGAGATCAATCAGATGAAGACTCAGATGGGTTTGATCATGGAAATTTTGAATAGGGTGTTGAAAAAGGAAGACAGTCCTGTGCCCGCTTCCACAGCAGAGGATCTCACTCCTCCCATCTCTTTGGGGTCTCCTCTAGACCATGAACTGCCTCGTGGATCCTCCCCACCGTCAGAGCTTTTTCATCAACAACCATTTCTTGAGGGTCTTAATCCAGAAAAGCTTGAAAAGAAGTTTGATCAGATCCCGATGCCATACGCTCAGTTGCTTCAGCACTTGCTCAAGTTTCAGCTGATTGAATTGATTGCTGCGGGACCTCCACACACCAAGTTTCGTATGGGTTCCAATGTCCATGATAGGTGTGAATTCCATTCAGGGGCGCCTGGTCATAATGTTGAAGATTGTAAGATGCTCAAGTATAAAGTCCAAGAGCTCATTGACTCAGGGGCAATCAAGTTTACATCAGTTGGCACTGGTAAACAAAGTGATGTTACTCCCAGTGTTGCAAAGGGACTGATGACTCCCTCTTTTGCCAAAGGATCCACCTCGCGTCAGGGATCTCTTCCACAACCCTTGTTTGTGCCTCAGCCGAGTGCAGAAAGGAAAGTACAGGGCCAGACTTGGCGCTCAAATCAGCACCGACAGCAGAATTATCAGCAACAGGGGCAGTCGAGACCAAGAAGGCCCAAAAGGATAATTGATCCTGTTCCTATCCCTTATAGTCAGCTATTTACGCGCTTGCTTAAGAAGTCTCTGATTCAAACAAGGGGTACCGCGCCAGTACCGTACCCTATTCCTCCCGATTATGACATGACTGCTAGGTGCGAGTTCCACTCGGGAACGTTCGGGCACACGATTGATGAGTGTAATGTATTCAGGCATAAGGTGCAAGACCTGGTGGACTCAGAGATCATTGTATTCACTGAAGACGATATGAACATCAATGGAAGCCTCCTTTCTCAAATGAACACTCAGTCTACAAGTACGTCTGGGCAGAATTAAGCTTCCTCAGCAATAGCAATCTTCAGCCTCTTTACTGCATTTTCATTTGTAGTTTTTATTTTCTGTTAAAGCATCTTATGTATGCAAGACTTGTTTGTTTTTATGATGATATTAATGCAATGAGTATGTTTTCCTTGAAAAAATCCATTCGTATTCACTCTTAAATGTTTATATGCACTGCAATATCAATGTTTCTTGTTAAGAACTCTTGAGGGAGGATGACGAAATAAGAACGCATGTCTCTAATGGTACGCTTTTGGATAGAACCCTGTTGAGGATGTACAGGCATTGTTTCAAAACCATAAACACTGGAGAGATAAGGAGATAAACCCTCGTTAACCCCTTTGAGCCTCGGAGTAGGAGTTTTCTTTCGTACAAAAAAACCCTCATATTTAACCCAGGGGCAGGGTAGGCGTCAGTTAGTTTGACCGAGCGCTCAAAATTCCAAGGAGAGTGTGCAAGAGATATGAATCCCCGATGGTTATCCGTCAACAACTAAGGAGTGAGGCAGTCACAATCCTTTCAAGCAAGTAAGACGACCAGTGTCACACACTTTGTTCAAAAGGGGAATAAAAAGAGAAAGCCCGCTAAGTCGAAGCTTGAGAACAAGCGACTTAGGCAAAAGTTAGGGCGTCCCGCTGGACTTCAAAATCGAAAAAACTCAAAAGAGTCAGTCCAGGCAAAAATTAGGGATAAAAAAAAAGAAAGAAAAAGCGAAAGGCGAAAAGAAAATCCCCTATAAGAACAAATTCGTGTGATTACAGACACAAAAGATAAAAGGGATGACTGTCACTTCAAAACCTCCTTAGGGGTCAAACCATTAGTGGCATAGGTTCCTTGAAGATCATAAATCTTTCGAGAAATGAGCGTTTGGGTCAGATTAACTGAACATAGGACTGGAGAACATCACGAAGAGTGGGTGGGCACCGATAAACTTTGAGCCATAAATCCTTTTTTCTGAAACCGTGAACCAGACCACGTTACAACCCTCTAAAGTCCTAATTGAAACAGGGTTTATTCCGAAGGCGTACTTCAACAGGACAGCGTTCCTAACTCCTATAAGTTGTGTCAATAAGATTTGTTGGTATTGCATGTGCGCATTGTTTTGCCATTCAAAAATCAAGGTCGCATCCCGGCTAGTGATTCGTTCACAAGGTTGGGCGACGCATTTTCAATAAAAAAACTTCAAGGTTAACATGAGTGTTGCATTAGAATTGTCATTCTTATAATAAACATTTTCTGTTAGCATACATGTGCTTGCATAGTGAAAGACAGTCAAGAAGCTTGATCCTGCCAAGTTGGGTTGCTTGAAAATTCCGAAGGACAATCATATCAAGGGGCATGCTGCCAAGAGACTCAGTGTAAAGTGGGCTCTCCCAGCAAGTCGTGTTAAGATAGAGCCAATCTGGGGTAGTCACGTCGAGAAGTCCCTCTGAAATTCAGTTATTCTGGGGCATTCATTCTAAGATCAGGGGCAAAGTCACTTCAAAGATCATATTGGGGCAGGACACCTCTAGAGCGTGGGAGATTATCCACTCCTGAAAATGGTTAATTGAATGCACCTCTTCAAGACAGAATATTTCAGGTCATTGCAAATCCCTTTCGAGGTAATGTACTTCATGGATTATGAAGACTGGGGCAGTTATGTCAAGATATGATAAATCTCTCCAAGAGCTTGAAGACCCTGGGGCAGTGCGAACGTCCGGTCTTCTGTAAAATCCTCTTGAGATGATTTCTTCCATTAGACCTGGTGGTCTGGGACAAGTGGAAAGTTCAAAGGGCCGTTTATGAACATAAAGATAGGTCAGGTTGAGTGGCAACAGGATCATACTTCCCCAACAGCTTGTTCTCCCCAGCATTGAGGTTGCACTTCCCTCAGCAGAGCAGACCTTCCCTAGCAGGAGACTTAGGAGGTATTTTCTCCGGATTAAGACATATTTCCCCACAGAGTCTGAACGCTTCAGGAAATGTTTTTCTCAGCAGCAACGGTGCAATCTAATCCTCAACAGATAAGTAAGCTTGATGTTATCCGCTAGCAGGGTGGATGTCAGCACTTACCGTTCCCCCAAGCAGAGTTTGGTAGTGATCCTCGCAACAGTTTATCCAACAGGGGTTGACATCCCTAGCGGGTTTTAAATCCAAGTGATATCTGGCACTCTTCTGATTCAGGCCGTGGCCTCCCCTTTCAAAGAGTTACGTATAATCCCCAGTAGAACAGATGTTCTTTTGGAATTTCATCCCCAACAGAAGTTGTTGATCCAAAGATTCGGCCGGAGTGATCCTTCTCAGCAGAGATCGTGGATTCAGAGGACAATTTATTTTTGTCATCAGCTGAATTGGTATTTCCTCTCCGGTATTTATTTTGCTGGAGGGACCCCTTTGCATATCATAAGCATTTGCATCGCATCCTCAAAAACATGGCATTTTCATTTGCATTCGAAGCATAAGCCAGGTTTGATACTTTCTTTGCCAGCAGGAGGTGGCATCACTCAGGAGATTTTAGAGGGACGCGTTCCTCATACTTGTACTCCCCGGCATAGTCTTTTATTTAGACTTCTTCTTCCCCAACGGAGTCATCTTACCAGTAGGTTCTGAAACGAGGTGGTTTAAAACAGAAGTTTTGTTTTCACGTTATCCCCAGTAAAGTCCACTTTATGTTGGTTATCCTTTGCGGGTGCAATTGAGGTTGTGTTCGTTTTGTGGGTGTGATTGAGGTCGTATTCGTATTTTATTTGTGGGAGTGATTGAGGCCAGTCTTCCTTTGCGGGTATAATTGAGGTTGTATTCGTTTTGTGGGTGCGATTGAGGTCGTATTCGTATTTTATTTGTAGGAGTGATTGAGGTCAGTCTTCCTTTGAGGGTATAATTGAGGTTGTATTCGTTTTGTGGGTATAATTGAGGTTGTATTCGTTTTATGGGTGCGATTGAGGTCGTATTCGTATTTTATTCGTGGGAGTGATTGAGGCCAGTCTTCTTTTGCGGGTATAATTGAGGTTGTATTTGTTTTGTGGGTGCGATTGAGGTCGTATTCGTATTTTATTTGTGGGAGTGATTGAGGTCAGTCTTCCTTGGCGGGTATAATTGAGGTTGTATTCATTTTATGGGTGCGATTGAGGTCGTATTCGTATTTTATTCGTGGGAGTGATTGAGGTCAATCTTCCTTTGCGGGTATAATTGAGGTTGTATTCGTTTTGTGGGTGCGATTGAGGTTGTACTCATATTTTATTTGTGGGAGTGATTGAGGCCAGTCTTCCTTTGCGGGTGCAATTGAGGTTGTATTCGTTTTATGGGTGCGATTTAGGTCGTATTCGTATTTTATTCGTGGGAGTGATTGAGGTCAGTCTTCCTTTGCGGGTATAATTGAGGTTGTATTCGTTTTGTGGGTGCGATTGAGGTCGTATTCGTATTTTATTTGTGGGAGTGATTGAGGTCGGTCTTCCTTTGCGGGTATAATTGAGGTTGTATTCGTTTTGTGGGTGCGATTGAGGTCGTATTCGTATTTTATTTGTGGGAGTGATTGAGGTCAGTCTTCCTTTGCGGGTATAATTGAGATTGTATTCGTTTTGTGGGTGCGATTGAGGTCGTGTTCGTATTTTATCGGTGGGAGTGATTGAGGTCAGTCTTCCTTTGCGGGCGATTGAGGTCGTATTCGTTTTCTTGTGGACATGATTGAGGTCATATTCCCTTTTTCCAGCACGCTCCATCTCGTTGTTCTCATCACTAGCAAATTTCTAGCGTTCTTTCAGTATTCAATCCCCGTGTATCCTGGAATGTCTGAGAGCCATTGCTATCATACCACTCAGGACCAAGTTGATTGAATAGGGGGAGCTGTGGCACCCCAAAATTTGCCCTCCTTACCTTTTACTAACTGGCTTATGTTTCATTTCATTATCATGTATGCATATCATTAGCATGGGGTCAAGGTGCCTGAGGCAGTCCAAGAAGGTCATATCTGGTCCACTACATCATCAAGAGTTCACAAGTGGCAAGAGATTTCAAGTGGATCAATCTCTCTTAATCAGTGCATGAATTAGGGTTTTGGAATTCTTGGGTTTATTGCTCCAATGGGCAGGCTCCTTGGGTTTTTATCATCACTAAATGGCATATCTTATCTTTGTTGGAGAGGATACACATCATATTAAGAGGAATTTGAATTTGGAGACTGTGTTATTTCCTCCTAGACTGAGGGTACCAAAACTAGGGTTTGCTATAAAGTCAGTTTATTTCTGATTTTTTGGGCAAGACTTGATTCCATGGTTTTCCTTGGGTCCCTGAGTATCTAGGAGTGGAAGATTGGCCATCAGTTTGATTCAGGAGAAGTTCAATTGGCCAATGGATTGAGAATCAGTTAACTTGGTCAAAAAGTCAACTGTGGTCAACACAAAGTCAAACCTCAAGATTTTTGGTCAACATCAAGATTATGGGTGAAATTCATCATTTGATCAAGGGTTGATCATGATTCATCATGGAAACCTCAGAATCATCAAGAATCAGGAGTTACTAAATTAGGGTTTTTGTAGGAAAAGTCAACTGTACTTTGACCAGGCCTAACTTCCACATACTTCCTCAAAAACTCCTCAACCAAAGCCCATCTTGAAGGAAATTTAATACAACTTTGTGTCTCACAAGCCAAGTCCAGAAATGCTTCATTTGGGAGATATGAGCCAGGACATTATAGGTCATTTTGAATGTCAACAAAAGTCAACCTTTTTCAAAAGCTCATAACTTGAGCATGGAAGATCAAATTGATATGGGACCAAAAGGGTTGGTTAGAGGACATCTTGAGGTTTCTAAGAAGTATTAGTTTGCATGAAGGAGCTAAAAATTGAAGGAGTTATACTTAGTCAAAGTTGGGCAATTTTGAGGAGGTGCACAAAGCAAACTATGCCTAAAATCCAAATTTTGACAAATGAGCCATAAGTTTCTTAAACCAAACTCAAACATAAAGCCATGCACGACCCAAAGAGCATATATTTGGTTTTTCCTCATTTTATTTTATTTTTATTGGATTTATTTAGTTAAAATTCAATATTAAATAAAATAATTCAAAAATAATTAACAATGGATTATTCAGGCCCAACTCACCATCAGAAGAGTAACCCTAAGTATTTAAAACTCAGTCATGCATTGGTTGGGGTAGAGACAGGTGAAATTGGAGGAGTTCTCAAGAAAACCCTAAAAGAGGATTTTTCATCAAAACTCACGATCCACAAGGTTTTAGCCAAAGGTCCTTCCACAAATATTTTCCTGGGGATTTCTAGAGTGTAAATCGACCACCATTCGCAGCCAAAGCCAAGGATTGGAGCTGCTCCATCACAGGTTGAGAGGTTTTTTTGTGTTCTTAAAACTCCTATTTTTTGCATGAATATTGTTGTGTTTTCATCACTGATCATGCTAATGTAATTGGTTTTTAATATGGATGCGTATATTGCTTGGAATGTTGATTTAAAGTTCTATGCCCTAATGTATTTCCCTTCATTTTTTACTATGCCTTGATTATTTGATTTTTTCGATTCGATATTTGTAATCCTCACATTTTTCTGGTCAAAATGGTGTACTCATACGCAAATTCTGGAAAAAGTCACGTCACGACTCACCGGAGAGGGTGGCCGGAGCCCTAGCTCCGGCGGTGGCCGGAAAAACCAGTCCGGCGAAGGTCTTCATGGAGAAGAAGCAATCTCAACCGTCCATGCCTTGATCATGCGTCCCACAGCGCGCCACATGTCATGTTTATTTCTGTTTTTATTTAATAATTGTGTGCGTGCCAATCTACTGTTGCTACCGTGCATCCCTTCATCCTTTCCGTTGATTTTCTTTTATTTTGGATCGTGCGTTGGAGATGGTGACACCTCATTTAATGAGGCACATGCAGCGCACATGGCTGGTCCATGGTGGTCACTGCGTAATCATGCGCGTGTGTGACTATGTGGTTACGGTGTACCGTGTGTCACGTCCATTGATTTGGATTACTTCTTAAGATCATTGACTTGCAGGCTGGTATTGTGGTGCGTTAGATAGTTCTCACGGCCAGGATTGTTGCTGAATTGTTGACTGAACTCCACCGTACCCCCCTCATTTGACTTCGCCTATTGGGCTCCCACTCCTTGGGCTTTCATTTTCGCACCTCCCCTCTTCTGGGCTTATCGTTTTCCTCTCCCTTTTCCTACTGTTCGCACCCCCCATGCATATTATTTATTTTTTAGTTTATTTAATTTATTATATTTCATATTTTATTTTTAAAAATAGTTTTTTTTTTACATCTATAAATCATCATAAAATTAAAATACCATCTGTATTATTTTATAAAATTTTCACAAATTTTATTTTTTATTTTTATTTTATTTTTATCATTTAAATTAATTGTTTGATCCATTTTCTTTTTCAATTACACATCTCATGCATACATAAATTTCTTTATTTTCATTCTCCTCACCTATAAAATATTTTTCACTCGTTCTTTTTGCATTCATTCATCAACATTCTAAAGTGCTTAAAAAAAATTGCTTTCATTTTTAAATTTACTTTACATTGCATTTAGGTCCTCCTCTTTGGCACATTGAACCTTATCCCTTATTTGACTTTCGTATGATCATTTGAATGGCTAACACTTTGAATTTTTGCAGGGATTTTTTATATGTTGTTTGCCTCTGGTTGAGGAACCTTAGTGATTAATTTGGGAATTTTAGGAATCATCTTTCTAATTATTGGAGTTATTTTCATTTGAGATTTTCTTGCAGGCACATCTTTGACCTTGTATGATTACTTTGTTTGAAAGGCACTTGTGCCAATTGCTTTGGGGCCGTTCTTTGTTTCTTTGGTTCATGTTTGGATTATTCTCATTATTGTTTGGCATTGTTTGTTTGTCATTCACCTCATTGCTCTTATTCATGTCTGTTTCTTACTAACCTTTTATGCAGGATCAAGGTAAGTTCCTTAAGGGTATGGATAAGTATCCATGGTTACCCTTACCTTTTTCTCTCCTCTCTTTATTATTTAGGGTTTAGGTCATCTTCAAACCTCACTAACCCTAGGGCCATCCACGCATGATAACCTTAGGACTCTTAGTTTCCCTTAGAGTTACCCTTGTGTCTTCTCTCTTCTCATCTCAAATTTCTTTAAAACACTTAATAATAATAAGGTGTATTGCGCACGAGCCTTAAGTATGGGGAATGAGAAATGAGGGGCTTCCTCTCATCTTTCTAGAGTGCTTAGCGAGCGTCCTGTCTTGAGACGATGCGTTAAGTATTCGCCCCTGTGCCCTAGACTTTGGTGCAATGCAACTTAGGAACTAACTTAAGCCACTTCTGTCCTAAAAAACACAAACCAACCTTAAACCTTTTTGTCCTTCAGGACCTTCAACTTAAAGGCTATTTTCAAAAAGGGCACGTTACTTTCCGTCTGAGTCGCAAACAGGCACCGACCCTAACTGCCGGACGCGAACTTAACGTCGCTCATAAAAAAACACAAAAAGAACCTGGTCCGAACTACGTTGACTCTGAATTCTCCATTGCACAAAGGGGGTACGTAGGCCTAGGACGTCGACGTCCTACCGAGTCGGTCTTTGTCTTTCCCTCTCCGTTTTAGCACAACCCTAGATGATAGTATAACTCACCCTTAGATTAGACAACAAGCGTGGATCCCATCGAGTACGATGGACGTGTGGGGTGCTAGCACCTTCCCCTCGCGTAACCGACTCCCGAACCCAGGTTATGGTTGCGAAGACCATTCAATTCTGTGAATTCATATTGCCCAGGCCCAAGAATCTGTTTCTATTTAAAGCAGCCTTAACCCTACTTAAAGAAGACGAAGAAAAGATATCGTGAATTGAGTGTCAAGTGTTAGAGTTTGTGTTTTCGTCTGTAAGCCGTTAATTCATCCTTGATGCTTAAATTGGTCTGATTGTTTGAGTTATAATTTGTTCACTCTAAAGCTTTTAAGCAAGAGTGTATTGTTCTTGATCAAAGCTTTTAAGCACAATCAAGGTGTGTCTTTGAAGTGTGACTTCTATACTGTGTAATCTTTGAATTGTATCACTGTGGTGATTGAGGGGGAGTGAGAGGTGTCTCATATCTAAGAGGTTCTTAGGTAGAAGTGTCATTAGGTAGTGATTAAGTGAGTAGACTATCAACTGGTATGTTGAGTGTAGAGTCTGTGAATTAATACTACTAATAGTGAATTTCCTCCCTGGCTTGGTAGCCCCCAGACGTAGGTTGTTAGACCGAACTGGGTGAACAATTCTTTGTGTTGGTTTACTGCTTTTTCCTGTTACTATTATTGCCTTGTTCATACAACAGATATTGATGTTATGACATCTCACTTGACATCACATATCTGATACCAGAATTTCACTACCTTCATGGCTATGTATGAAGCGTAAGTACATGATGTTATCTATGTTAACTTCTGGGCCTAAACAACCAGGGAATGACATAGACGTATACTTGACACCTTTAATCTAAGACTTAAAGATTTTGTGGGAGAACGGTGTGGAGGTTTATGATGGATATAGGAAAAAAAGTTTCAATTTGAGGGTGATGCTGTTTGGCACAATTAATGATTTTCCAGCATACGAAAATCTATCAAGGTAAAGCATTAAAGGTCAATGTGCATGTCCTATTTGTGAAGAAAACACAGATTAGATGCGATTGGAATTTTGTTAGAAGAATGTATTTATCGGTCATCGTAGATTCTTAAATTCTAATCATCACTACCGTGGGTGGAGAAAAGCATTCAATGGAAATCCAGAACAAGGTAGAGCTCCAACTACATTGACAAGTGACCAAATTTTTGAAAAGGTGAAAGATGTGAGTACTCAGTTTGGCAAGCCTTTTGCACATACGCTTGTCAAACGTGGGTGGAAGAAGAGGTCAATTTTTTTTGAATTGCCATATTGGAAGTCGTTGTATGTAAGACATTTTCTTGATGTTATGCATATTGAAAAAAATGTATTTGAAAGTGTTATTGGTACGTTACTCAATATACAAGGAAAGTCTAAGGATGTCCTTAAAGCAAGATAGGACTTGATAACGATGGGAATAAGAAATGAATTAGGACCCTTGAAGAAAGGAAAACAAACATATCTACCACCTGCTGCTTATACTCTATCTAGAAAGGAGAAACAGATATTGTGTAAGTTTTTAAGTGAAGTTAAAGTTCCAGAAGGATACTCTTCAGATATCAAAAGACTTGTGTCTATGAAAGACCTCAAGTTAAAGAGTTTAAAGACACATGATTGCCATGTTATAATGGAATATTTTCTACCAATAGGTATACGTTCTATTTTTCTAGAAAAAGTAAGAAGCACAATAACTAAAATGTGTTCTTTCTTCAGATCAATTTGTAGTAAGGTGATTGATCCTGCGATCTTACCAACATTGCAAAAAGAAATAGTTATTACTATGTGTGAGCTTGAAATGTATTTTCCTCCCTCATTTTTTGACATAATGGTACATCTAGTTGTTCATCTTGAAAAAGAGACCCAATTGCGTGGACCAACTTATATGAGATGGATGTACCCTGTTGAACGTTATATGAAAATATTAAAAGGGTATGTGAAAAACCGAAGTCGACCAGAGGGTTGTATTGTTAAACGATACATTGTTGAAGAAGCGATTGAGTTTTGTACTGAATATTTGTCCAATGTTCAATCCATTGGACTCCCCAAATCTCATATTGTCAAAAAAAAAAGAAGGAAAAAAATTAATTGGAAATAAAATTGTGACAGTATCAAGGGCTGAACGAGAGGAAGTGCATTTGTATATTCTGCACAATGACAATGAGGTTGAGCCGTATGTTGAAAAGCACAAGGATGTTCTCCGAGGTTTAAGTCCAAATAGAAATGAAAATTGGATAGTACGAGAGCACAATCGAAGTTTTATACCATGGTTTAAGGATCATATTTATTCAAAGTTTTATTTAGATCTCGCTTCAATAATAGAAAGGTTGAGATGTTTAGCATATGGTCCAAGTTTGATAGATACACATTTTATACTAAAGAACAAGATGATAAAAGTACTAAGCAAAATAGTGGTGTCACCTTGGTAGCTAAAGCAATGCACATTTCAAGTGTGAAGGACTTAAACCTCAAATATGCAAATATGTCATATTTTGGGGTTATCTAGCGCATTTGGGTGTTTGATTATGAGAAGTTTCAGATTCCTATCTTTGGTTACAAGTGGGTTGAAAATAATAATGGCATATGAATGGATAAGTCAGGATTTTTGCAAGTGGATCTTAATAGGGTGGGGTACAAAGATGAGCCTTTTATTCTAGCCTCTCAAGCTAGACAAATGTTCTATGTCACTGATCCGACAAGTACGAAATGGTCTATAGTGCTTTTATCTAACAAAGTAATTGATGATGACATTGGAGATCAAGGTGATATTGATGTTGAGAATGAATCGTATATTATAAATGATCAAGATGAGAATATTAGAGCGAATGAATCATATATTAGAAATGACCATAATGAAGGAATTTGGATCAATCCATCCATCCGTGTTGTTAAGAGACAAGTAAATCATATTCCTACCAAGAAAAGAAAGAGATGTTAGTGAAAAAGGTAATAGTAAAATTATATATTTTGTCATTCAATAAAATTATATATTTGTCATTTTATATATTCAATGGATTATGGATTATAGATTATGGTTTTTTATATTTGTCATTTTATATTTATGTTTTTCTTTATTACAGGTCAAATGGCTAGTAACAAGGAAAACTCACACGATACTTCCAAGATTGATGCAAATGAATCAGTTCATGATGCAGAAAGAGATATTACAAGAGGAATAACTATTATGAAGGGAATCATTCGTGCTAGAGATAAAGGAATAAAATATGACGTTCATTGGAATGAAACGAACCAACTAGTAGAGCCTAACAGAGTAATGTTGACAAGTTACATTGGTGCACTTGTTCGTTTGCAAATTCCAATTACGTGTGATAATTGGAGAACTCCATCTTTGAAACCCGCCAAAGAAAAAATATGGAGTGAGATACAGATACTATATGTGATGCTATTTGTTTTTGTTGACGATTATGTCTTTAAATTACTTATACTAACACATTGTATGTATATTTTTTCGTAGCGGTCTTTTATCATTGGTGACGATCGAAAAAAATATTGTCTTCAATTAGCCGGAAAAAGACTCAGAGGGTTTCGAGCATTTCTAACAAACAAGTTTCTTAAGGATGCCCAAGGAAACTTTATTGAAGCAGAGCGTCCAAAGAAGTACGCGGACTTGATTTCACTTGAAGAATGAGAAACTTTTGCAGCCAAATGAAGAACCCAAGAATTCCATGTAATGTTAATTTGTCATGAATATTGTATTATATAATTGTTGCATTTGTATGTTCTGATATGACTTAAACTTGTTTATCTAGGATGTGAGTGACATAAATCGCCAAAGAGCATCAAAACCCCCGTATTCATACAAAAAAGGGCGTTTGGGATATGCATGCTTACAACAAAAAATAGTAAGTATATATAAATGCTATGATTTATTTGTTCCCCATGTGTTATAATTGATCTTATTATTTGTCTTAATGTGTAGTTAGAAGAGGAGAAAAGTGAAGAAACATCTCTTCCGGAACATGTTTTGTGGAAGGCTGCTCGTGTGGGAAAGGATGGAGTTGTTAGGGAAGATGTTCAACAAGTTTTTGAGCAATGTGTAAGTATAAAATTATTTCTTTAATTAAATTAAAAGTTTATTAACATATATATAATATTTATGCTTTTTAATCCCCACTAATATTTTTCGATATGCATATGAATTTCAGGAGAATCTATCTCAGTCTTTAACTCTAGGTGAAGACCAGGATTGCAGGAGCATACTAAGTCGAGTATTAAATGTTCCTGAGTATTCTGGTCGTGTGAGGGGTAAGGGATTTGGGGCCACTCCATCAACCTTGTATAAGCGTCTAAAGACCCAAAATTCTAGCAATAAATAAGTGATGGAAACGTTGGAAGAATTAAAAGCTCAAGTTCGTGAATTGCAAAAGGATAAAGAAAGATATATGTCAGAAAGGCGCGGTTCAGAGTTTAAGGATACTAGTGACAAAGATAGTATCAATTGTCAACAGAAAATTCCCGAGGTAATTATATATATTATTATGAAATTAAATTAGCACAATTTTTTTAATTGACATATATACACATTAATAATTTCATATTTATTATTGGTTTAGGGCATTTCACCTTGTTAGCTATATTTATCGTCACCGACTTATCGCATGGTTGGCAAGGCAAAAATGCATAATACTCCGGTTCACCATAAACCGCTCCCTGCTGGATTTTTGAAAGTATCGATTGATATGGCTTTAGAGCGGGATGCGTTACTACCTATACCTGACGATGTTTCAGATGCAACATTGGTGGGAGATGTAATAGAATCGTATGTTGCATGGCCGTCAAACCTCATTTTCATAGATGATGAGGTATGTTGAAAACCATTATGAACCTTTTAGTATTCAAATGTTTTACGAGCCATGTAAGTTTTGCTTACATTTACGTACATTTTATTTACATGGTAATGTTAGACTCCTACAAATCCAAATCAAAAGGTAAAGGGATTGTGCGGCACACCGAGTCAGTTGCATCAAAAAAAGAGGTACATTGATATATATATATATATATATGCATTGAAAATGTTAGTTCTATGATCCGAATTCAAAAGTTTCATGATTTTATACTTTAACTAACTTATATGATTTTTAGATTCATGCTCAAGAGTTGCAACAAGCCAGGAAGAATAAGAAGCCAGAAAAAAAGGATCTTGCAAAGACCGAGCCAAAAAAAGCATCTATTTCTCGCTTTAGATTGTGTCTTGAAACATTTGTAGGAGCATCAGATTTGATGGAAGGTGGTATTCGTGAAATACCTATGGAGGAAGGTATTTTCGGTTATCCTTATTCAGAAACAATTGCTAAAGAGGATTTGGATCCGATTTTTCAGCATTCTGAATTAGGCATCAGTGTTATGAATTCATACATCAGGTACTCCATCAATTTTATTTAATTAATTAAACAATTTATTTACTCATTTCAATGAATATTCTAATATTGATTATGTTTTTATTTAATGTTCTTGTATGACAAATTGATGCGCCCACGTCAATTGTCGGAAAGATACTCTTTCTTATCTCCCAGCTGTATCAACGCACGTTTAATCGATCAAAGTGCAAGTGCAGTCAAAGATCACTTAGTCAATGCATTTATGACCAACAAAGATACAGAAAAGTTGTATCTTTTACCATATAATACTGGCCATGGGTTAGATTTTCATTTTAACTTCATTTATTATAATCTTTCGTTTTTTGACGTCGTGAAGAAAATTTCCATCTAAACTTTTGTTTTATTTTACAGTGGACACTGGTTTTTGGTTGCGATTAATCCGATAAAAGAAATAGTATATTATCTGGATTCGTTGGATGGTGATCAAACAAAATATCCAGATATGAAGAAGATGGTTGATATGTAAGTGATGAGATTTTTCTAAATTTTCGTGTGTATATTTATTTATTTATGTGAGATTGTTCTAAATATTCGTTTATATTATGTTAGAGCTATACAAATATTCCGATCACAAAGACAAGGTCAAGTACCAAAAAGTAAAGCAAACAATATTACATGGATCAGAGTGCAGGTATATTTTCACAATTTTGATTATAATAGTGATGTTATTTTATAAAACAAGTTAAACTATATATCCTGATATATATTCGTATTTTTTTTCTATGTGTAGTGTCTGTCGCTCCCGGGATTTTCATCCTAGTACAAACGCGAAAGTGGCACCGAAACTGAGTCGCCAGCAATGTGTATTTATCCCAAGAGAGGGAAAGGAAACACTGCGTAAACCTGAAGAGAAAGGAAAGAGCATGGTCTTGCGACCAAGAGAACTGGGTTCGGGAGTCGGTTACGCGTGAGGAAGGTATTAGCACCCCCACGCGTCCATCGTACCCGATGGGATCCACGCTTGCTTGTCTCGATCAAAGGGTGTCGTCAACCGGAGCTTCGCTGCTACTGGAAAGGAAAAGGAACTGCTGGCTAGAGAATCGGAAAAGGAAGGGAAAGAGAAAGAGAGAAAATGTAGGGAAAATAAAAGAAGTGCTCGCATGGGACCTACCCCACTGCCTACGTATCTCATCGGGAGCATGAGAACCAGAGCGACGTAGTTCCCCTCACTAGGGGTGGATTGTGTTTTTTAGAGAACGACTTACATTCTAGCTCAGGTGTTGCAGCTCGCTGAATCGAGACTTAGGCATTACCGTCTTGCGAGAGAACGAGTAGGAGCACGTTCGTGCGCTGAGAGTGAGTGAGATGAGAAAAGAATTCCTGAAGGAAAGACGTTACTGTTTGTTTGAAATTTTTTAGAAAGAAGTGTTTTGATTGTTTTGTGTTTTGTAACGCACATTGTATTTAAGTCCCTCATGTAAGATCGAATGCCTCGCATAACGACCCGAGATGGGACGCACGCTAAACATTCTAAGAAAATGAGAGAAGATCCCTCACCATCTTATTCTTACATGAAAGGCCTAAATACAATGTTTGTTTTGCCTTTATTAAGTATTTTTTACTTTTGTTTGAAGATGAGAAGAAAGAAAACGCAAAGGAAACTCTAAAGGGAGACTAAGAGTCCTAATGTTATCATGCATGGATGTCCTATGGTTAGTGAGGTTTAGGAGAAAAGACTACCTAACCTAATGCTAATCCTACTCCAAGCTTAATCAAAAATTAAGTTGGACTAGGTAGCTCTAAGGGGAAAAGAATCCAAGACTTGAACAAGTCTTGAGATTCATGGGATGAGAAAGAGTGAAAGAGAAGAAAAGAGAAAGAGAAGAAAAGAAATGAGATACAATAGATGGCAGCAAGCATAGCATATCACAAATTTCCAACTCAAATCAATCGACATGTTTCAAAGATCAATGCAAAACCATTCAAGTAAGCATACAAAGATAAACATGAAAGGATGCTAGCATACTTGAATTAAATGCACAATTAAACACACATGGATTTCATATCAAAGTGAAATGAAGGAGGCAAGATGAAAATGAAACAAGACCAGAACCCACGTCATATCATCATCAATAATTCACAAGTGCAAAAGAGATTCACATTATGCAATATTATGCACCAAGGAAGTCACAAAGCAAAGGGGAGGATATGCAACACATAATTCAAACCATGATGATCAAGTGAGATGAAAATCAAGTAATGAAACCAAAGGGCAGTAGAATACACATTAGAATCAAGCCAAGATCAAACTCAAGTCATACAAGATTAATCATCAAGCAACACATTCAAAACATGTATCAAAATTGAGAAAGACATTCACTTATCATTCATGCAAGCAAAACAAAGAAACATGTGAAACAAAGAGTGAGAACATGTCACATAGAGCACCTTAAACCAAGAGGGTCAGAACCTCTAGCATGTCATACAAATCAAACAAAAGGTTTCATACATGAGTGAGATCATACAAAGAAGCCATCACAAGATTAGGTTGAACATATCACAAGATTCAAGTCCAAAATAACATCAACTTGTAAAATCAAGAACAAATTGAAAAATGATCAAATGAGGATGATTCCCAAGCCACAAGTAAGCTCAAACAGAACATGATCATACCATAAAAACATCTCAAGCATCACTCCAACACAAGTAAGCAAATGCACTCAAACTAGATCATGTATCAAAGTATACCTCAAGCAAACTTGCATCACAAGTAAAAATCAATAAAAAATAGCAAAGTGGATCAATAAAATCCCAAAAAATAATAAAACAGAAGTTAACTCAGTCAAGTAACATATGAAAAAAGATCAAACCAAAATTCACAAACTAAGTACCTCAAACAATTAGGCAAAGATCACATAAGAAACATGGTTCAACATGCAAAAGAGAGGGATCAAAATACAATATGGAAAAGTTTTAAAAATGAAACAAAAATGTTTTTATGCAATTCAGAATGTCATCTAACAAATGCAAAAAGAATGTATTGAAAATGTTTTATAGATGATGAGAAAGAAATTTTACAAGTTGGAGTGTGCAAGTGAAATAATTAGAAAAAGGAAATTAAGCGATTAATTAAATCAGATGCCAAAAATAAAATAAAATGAGAAAATAAAATATGGAAAAGTTTGATAAAACTAAAAAGAGGTTTCATGATTTTTTTTATGATTTTTGAATGCATAAAAAATATTTTAGAAATTAAAATACAAAACAAACAAATAATAAAAAAGAAAAGAAAAGGAAATAAAACAAGGGGGTGCAACGAGTAAGAAGGCACGTTGGAATTATGAACAAGGCCCAGAGGAGGGGGTGTGAAAAGAAAACCCAATGCCAAAGCTCATCAGCGAAATTCAATGATGATCACATGTAATTCAGTCAACAAAACAAAATCAATCCAAGCCAACCAATTAATCCAACGCATACCAGAGGTCAAAGCAAATAATAGTCAAACATGATCAACGGTTGATATCATCTAACACACCATAACCACGTGGATACACGCACACACAATCACATAGCAACACACCATACACCCCCACGTGACAGCCACATGCCATCATTAATGTGCTGTCACGCTAATGCCCACATGATGCAATCAATGCGCAAGATTAAATCAGCAATTCACAAATTAAAAGAAATCAATGGCCAGGAATAGATCACACGGTAACACACTTTGGTTGGCATGCACACAATCACTAAAATAAAACATAAAAATAAAAAAATGTGGCGTAACGAGAGACGTCAGATCAAGGTGACGGACGACTAGGATTTCTTCTTCTTCACTTGACCTCCTCACCGGACTGAACTTCAGGCAGCCGCCGGAGCTAGGGCTCCGACCACCCTCTCCCGTGAGCTGTGGTCCAAATATCTCCAGAAAATGCATATAGGTACTCCAATTTGATCAGAAAAATGCAAGGATATCAAATATCCAGTCCATTTTAACAAATAATCAACCAATAATGAGAATCGAATGAAAACATAATTAGATCTAAAACTTTAATTCCACAATACACACAAACTACACGTCCAAACTTCAAATAAAATAGATCAGGAGAATCAGTGAACATCATAGATCATAATGCACACAATAAAACTAAGTTCTGTGAGTATGAAAAATTCACCAACCTAAACCTTGTAGAACTTGAAAACCTCCAAGAAATCCCTCCAAATACTGCAGATCCACTCCTTGGAACCTCTAGATGCAAAATAAATGCAACTAGAGCTTGAAATCGTGCTAGATCTTGAGATTTAAGTTTGAACCCTCTTGAATGACACTTGGTGAAATCTTCAGTATGAGCTCAAAATAGCAGTTGATTCTTGCTCTATTCTCTTCACTGATCAAGAATATGAAGAGAAAACTCAAAGAAGCTCCAAGAAGAATGAGATTCAATGAGAGGAAGTGTGAGAGCAAAAAACCACAACTGTGAAAATGAGAGTCTCTACCCTAGCTGTGAGGGTATGAGTAAGCATATATACCCTTCATTATTTCACTGATTAGGATTAAGAAGTGATTAGAACTTTGGTTAATGAGATTTGGGTGAAATTGCAAAAATGCATTTTGCACCACCACCACTAATTCACACGTGGGAAACCCTTGCCATCAGTATAATTCACCTCCAATTTACTCATGTATCATCTCTGAATTGAATTTGGGCCTTGCACTTTCTTGGTTTGTAAGTTTTGAATCAATTTGCATTTTTGCACTTTGTGAAAATAATGAGAAATATAGCATGGAATGAATTGATTCAAAGGCCACAAATGATCTTTTTCACTTGTATTTTGATGTTGTAATTTGACATGAAGTAAATGGGAACATTACAAGTCCAATTGTGCAAAAATGCAAAAGGTGGAAAATTTGACATATAAGAAATCCATGAAATACACCTTGCATTGTTTTGGCCATAACTAGAGTTCCACAAATGATATGGAAATGTTCTAGTACTTTTTAGAAATGGGAGAGAAATATCTTCAACTTTCATGTTGGAGGAAAATTCATTTGGAGCCTCCTTGATGATGAAAAGTCAAGTTGAATTTGGAAGAAAAATTGCCAAAAATGGAAAGTTTGTATTATAGGTCATTTTCCAAATTTAGTAACTTTTGCACAAACTCTTGATTCTTGAAGAATGGAATGAATCTTGACAATTGAAGACCATATGAGGATGTGAGACCTTGAAAACCATGAAAAGACTCTCAAAATTCCACAGTTGACTTTCTCCTTTACAGTTGACTTTTCCTCATTTCACCAGCAACTGATCCACTGAACAGTCTTCACCATGAACCATCAACCCAATCTCCATCCATGAACACTTGTGAGCATATGGAAACCATAAAAACATGCTTGAACCCCCAAAGTCTTCAAGAAGCCCTCTTGAAACCAAAAACCCTAATTGGTCTCTCTGGTTAGGAGGGAGAGATCCACTTGCAATCTCTTGCCATGCTTGATCTTAAGAAGATATGATGAACTCCATGAAAGTTGTTGTATAGTTTATGGAAGTTGTTGTATAGTTTTGGAATCTTCAGAAGTTAAAGATTTTGGAAGTGGATAAGTTGTTATTAGAATTATGGATGTTTTCTTGGTGTATATATGAGGTTTGTGTTGAATTATATATAATGGTTATTTTGGTGTATAAGGTTTGTGTTGAATTATATATAATGGTTATTATAAGGTTTATGTGTTGAATTATAATGGTGTATATATGTTGAATTATAATGGTATATAAGGTCTATGTGTTGAAATAAAGGCTTGTGTTGAAATATAAGGACTATGTGTTGAAATATAAGGTCTGTGTGTTGAATTATAATGTTGAATTACAGGTTTGTGATAAGTTTTGATAAAAATTTAAGTTATAATGGTTTATGAAAAATGCTTCCTAAAAAAAAGGACAATAGGCAGCGCTTATACCCAAAAACACTTCCAAAAAAAGTGATTTTAAAAAGTGCTTTTTATGTGTACAAAAGAAAGCGCTTTCTAAAAAAAGTGCTGCCTAAAGTGGACCTGAGGCAGCGCTTTTATAAAAGCACTGCCTAAAGAAGTAAGAAAAGGCACATTAGACAGTGCTGCCTAAAGGGGGACAAAAGAAAGCGCTTTTATTGAAAAAGCGCTGCTAAAGGTAGAAAGAGAAGACACATTAGGCAGCGCTTGGGGACAAAAGAAAGCACTTTTATTTAAAAAAGCACTGCTTAAAGTAGGAAGAAAAGATATATTAGGCAGCGCTTTTAAAAGCGTTTCCTAAAGGGGGACAAAAGAAAGCGTTTTTATTGAAAAAGCGCTGCCTAAAAGGGACCTAAGGTAGCGCTTTTGCATTTAAAAAAGCGTTGGCTTTACCTACAGCAGTGCCACTTTAGGCAATGCTTTAAAGCGCTGCTAAAGGCCAAATAAAGCGTTGCTAGAGGTATTTTATGGCGTAGTGATATATCTCTGGAACATTTTGGAGCATAAGTCGCGTCAGACTCTTCTCCTTCCTCATTTCACATTTTCTTCAAACATAACTTCAACACTCTTATGAATATAACCGCCTACACTAAATCAAATTTCATCACAAAAGGGCCAAATAAACTCAAAGGAACTGCAAATATCATATCTAATATTGGAAACAACATCTGAATCATCAATTTTAAGTAAGTTTTTGGAGTTGTCGGTAAATTTTGAGTTTTAGTGTAAATGTGTAGAAATCAATGATTTAGGTTAGAAATGTGTAGAAATCACGTGTAACATAGTTTAGACTTAGTGTATAACTTGCTTGTTGGCTGAAAATGGCAATCAAATCATGTTTTTCAACTTGCAAGAGGTAAATTCGCCATTGATACAACCTCTGTGTTGCAGAACACTCCAGTGATGCATATCCGGAATTGTTCAATGTTTCATATACTTTAGGAAATTCTGAAGATGCATCTCCAGAATTGGTCAAAGTTTTAGTTTAAATGGTGCTCCCGGAGATGCATCTCCGGAATTTTTCAACATAATAGTTAAATGGTGTTTCCGGAGATGCATCTCTGGAATTTCCTGCACTTTTTTAAAAATTTCTTTCTTGTGTGTGTTGTTTGCGTGCATTAATGATATGCCTTACTTTACCTTACAGATATAATGGCTGATAGAGTTGACAGACTGAGACATGGTTGGGTTGCTCAACACGCATCCGTTCAGCGGGAGTGGAGCTAGCAGGTTCCGGAGGCTCCAGGTACCTTTGGTCAGACAGCGGTGTCTACTTCTAGGGCGACGTCTACTTCTGGGACTCGTGCTTTACCTAAAGCCACTCCACCTTCTTCTTCTTCTTCTTTTTCTTCTTCTTCTTTCTGTAGGAGACATGTATCACTATCTAATGCGTCACTTCCCCCATCCTCCCGTATGCGTCAGGATTCACCAGTGCCACCTCCTACAGATGATGCTATCGATCGAGATCCACCTCCCACTGATGATACTGCTGATCCAGTGCCACCTCCAGCGGGTGAAGCTGCCGAGGATGCCGAGGCAGAGGGTTTTGGAAGAGGTCCATCTCATTTTTCCTTACTTCTTTTGTATCCAGAACATACTTCCAGACATATCTGGGACGAAGAGGTAACATTAGTTGGATTTTTTATTTATTATTTATGTTAATTTTACTTGTTGACATTGATTATTTCTGGAAAATTTCATGAGCGTGATCCCCAGAAGTTTCTTAACCATGAGAGAAAGATTGCTGCATTGCCTCAGCAGGAGGAGGATTGGTTTCATTCGATTATGTCATTATCTAGCCTGAAAGACCTATGCATGACCGATTGCACTCTAGTCAACCACGATATGCCTAATGCATTAGTGGAGAGATGGCATTTTGACACCTATTTGTTTCATCTTCCGCATGGTACGATGTCTATCACACTGGACAATGTATCATGTTTGTTACGTCTTCTGATCAGGGGGAGATTCCTCGATCATGGGAGGATGGCCAAAGACGTAGAGCATATATGGGCTGATCCAGGGAAGGCGATGAAGGAGGTGGATAGGACCAGTGGTGCTCATGCTAGAATTGAGTTCTTGAAGGAGATATATGATGATGTGATCCTTAGTGCACAACAGGCTCATGCTGATGCTAAGCAGGTGGCGGTACACAGGACTCGTGCTTTAAGGGCATACTTTTTTGTTTTTGTTGAAACTTGCATTTTTGCAGACACAGGTGCCACTTATACTGACGTTGCATACCTCCGGTACTTATTAGACCTCACTCGGATCCATGAGTACAACTGGGGGCGGCTTGCCTGACCTATCTTTATTCAAAGTTGAGACCAACTCATCAGGAGATACTAGAGGATGAGGAGCCTCAGTTAGATCATACTGATAATGTCTTGCCTAGGTGCCGTGGCATAATGGAGATTGCGCGGGCATGCATTGACGCGGGTATCTTCCCTGACGGGTCTGGTGTCAGGCAAGTCCTGGATGCCATCACAACGGAGGCACATGGGACATTGTTGTACCAGAGACATCGCCGGAGAAGGGGGATTGATTATCGAGGAGGCAGAGCAGGCAGGGGAGGAGGAGGAGATGTTGTCAGACACACACAATAGTAATTTGTTATTATTTTGTTGTAGTATTATACTCTCTACTTTATTTTTACGGTTTTATTACATTTTGGATCTCGATTGTACGACATTTTATATATATATTGTTATATTATTTTCGACACACCCAGTATTAGTCTCTCATTATTTTGTACGTCTATTTTTTATTCGAGACCGTGCGTCATACTTAATCTGAAAACAAATATACAACTTATAGTGAAAAAACACTTGTTCTGATACACATCGAAGATGTATCTCTGGAATGTTACCGGAGATGCATCTCCGGAACAATTCACTTGTAAATGGCTACTGAGTGACATGTTTTCAATGTTTAAAATAATTTCAGAGATGTATCTCCGAAATATATCGACGTTTATTTAGGAATAGGTGTGCCCGAAGATACATTTCCAAAATCTAAAAGCATTAAAATAATTTCAATTGGTGCCTAAGAACTACATGTCATAAAAAAATTCTCTTATATATTTTAAACACATCAAACATCTCATCAAAACAAGTATAATTGTTACTCTCTCTAGTACTTAATATATAAGAAAAAATTTACTTTTTAGATTAATTAAATTAACAATGTATCTAGACCATATATTGTCCGAATACATTGATTATTAAATAAATTTTAAAAATAATTTTTTTCTTATATTAAAGAGCAGAGCTAATATTTTAACAAACTTTATTGAATGGAAGATGAGTGTACTTTCCAACTAACAATTAAATTCAGTAGCGCTAGACATATTCTAAGCATATACTAATTATTGTAAATGAAATAATTATTATTTAAATTAGAACAAAATCGATAAGGAGGAGATAATCGAGTGACTATGTTCACAGTTGTTGGATTGGATACGAAACAAACAAACAACAAATGAAATTCATTCATATATGATTTGAGAAACCAAAACCGACGAAAGTGTTGTAGAATTACACGAATCACATATCGATGGCCACTGCAACAACAACAACAGTAGTAAAGTATGGAATAATAGGCGTTGGAATGATGGGAAGGGAACATCTCATCAATTTGTATCATCTTCGCAACCAAGCTGTTGCTGTTGTTGCCATTGCTGACCCTCACCTTCCCTCTCAACAACTCGCCATCGACCTAGCACACTCCTTTTCTTGGCCTCTCAAGGTATCAATCAATCTTTGGCTTGTAAATATGTGTTTTGTTTTCAGTATTTTTGGTGCTAGTCTTTGAAAACCTGAAACAAATTGAAATTTGATGATATAGTTTAGTTAAGAAGGTAGTGAGGTAAATGAATGAGTTTGTGTTTTGTGAAGGTTTTCTCAGGTCACAAGGAGCTGTTGGATAGTGGACTTTGTGATGTTTTAGTGGTATCTACTCCTAATATGACACATTATAGCATTCTTATGGATATAATCAATCATTCAAAACCACATCATGTGTTGGTAGAAAAGCCACTCTGCACCACTGTCTCTCACTGCAAAGAGGTTTGTCTATTTACTGTCATCATGTACAGAGCAATTTTCATATTAGCGGTAGAATTCCTGATTAGGTTTCATATTTCGTAATGGTCGAATTTATTGCCTTAATGTGTCTGGATTAGGTTGTTCGTGCTGCTCAAAAGAGACCGGATATATTGGTTCAGGTGGGACTTGAGTATAGATACATGCCGCCTGTTGCAAAACTGATAGAAATAGTGAATGGAGGAAGCCTAGGACATATTAGAATGGTATCAATTCGGGAGCACCGATTTCCTTTCTTGGTTAAGGTTTGCTTTTATACCAACTGAGATTACATTACATGTTTTAGTTCTAGTATTGAGTAAAGCTGAAAGAGTGATATTGGCAATAGGTGAACGACTGGAATCGGTTCAATGTTAACTCAGGGGGAACTCTAGTAGAGAAGTGTTGCCACTTTTTTGATCTCATGAGGCTCTTTGTTGGCGCAAATCCTGTTCGCGTGATGGCTTCTGGAGCTATTGATGTTAATCACAAAGATGAAATATATGATGGAAAGGTTCCAGATATTATTGACAATGCATATGTTATAGTTGAATTCGACAACGGTTCTCGAGGAATGCTGGACCTTTGTATGTTTGCGGAAGGGAGTAAAAACGAGCAAGAAATATCTGTTGTTGGTGATATTGGAAAGGTAAAATTCTTCTGCCGAGACAGCAGTTTTAATCTATTTAACTCAACTAACACATATCAGTTAAGCTATCCCACCCACCCAGATGGTAACTATACTTGTGTTCTTTACAGGGAGAGGCTTTCGTACCCGAGAGTGTTGTGAGGTTTGGAACGCGTGAAGCAGGACGAGATGGTGTCCAGAGTTTGAAAGCAGAAGATCCGCGGATAAAGTGGGTAGTACCTTGTGTTTGTGTTAAAAATTTCATTGATTAACTAAATTTTGAGATGATGAAATGAATTTGAAGTTGATTTTAGTATAATGATGGAAATTGTTTTGTACAGATATGATGGGCTACACCATGGGTCTAGCTATCTGGAACACCTAAATTTCTTGGGTGCTATCAGAGGTGAAGGTGAAAAGGGTCCTGCTGTAGATCTTAAAGATGGATTAATATCTGTTGCTATTGGAGTTGCAGCACAGGTTTCCATAGAAAACGGTCGATTTGTTACTATTCAGGAAGTTATGGATGGCCTTCAAGTATGAGAGCCACATAGGTTAGGGATCATGCCACTCTTGTTATCACTACATGATAAAAACTATTGCTGAATGATTGTTAAATTTACATTTCTTCCACCTAAGTTTTAGTACATTAATAATCACAAATTATTAATACAATTTTCATTCGAAAGGATGTGATACGCGCTTGGACAGTTTTATTTTCTTCTAATGACAAATATTAGTTGTTATGGAGGGAGTTGAATACATGAACTCCTTATCACTTAATTTTAATGTTCTCCAAACTACTTTAGCACTCTGTTTTTGGACAGTTATTTTGCAACTGAGTAAGAGAAAGAAAAAATGAAGTAAAGTATTCTATTCTTCCATGTGATGGAAAAGGAGTATTTCCAAACATGGCTCTATTCCATATCTTTGTATTTTCTATAAATAGACCAAAGTTGTACCTTTTTTTACCAAAGCAAAGTTGTACTTGTGCCTATACAATAAGAATTAGGACGGGGCCATGCAATGCACGCGTGTGTTTATAAACGGAGAATAATATTATAATATTTAAAAAATAACAAATTTCTCTACATACCTACCAATTGTTGTACCGTATTTATTTAGTATAAAAATTGTCAAAATATATTAACTTAAAAATTTGACGTTGAAATATTGAAGACTACATCCCATATCCCTGTTCTACTTTTATCTTTAAAGAATCTATAAAAATGTCAAATTTTCTTTTCTTAAATAGAGTTTTTCCATCACTACACAAATTTTTTGAATTTCTTTAACAAGCTTTTTTGGAAACTTACGTAACTCTATGTTTTTATTGTAAAATTATCTATTGAATAATTAAATTTTCGGGTTAATTGTACGAAATCCCCTGCCAATAGGACGAGATTTGATTTTTTCCCCCTCAAGTTTTTTTTATGGACGCCCCCTCATAAAACCAAACCCAGCCATTTACTACACCCTTTTACCACACCCCTACATTTGTGGTTTTGTGTATGTGCCATAATCTTCATTCACGAATCATCTTCAACAAATTCTAGGGTTTTTCTTCCCTTTCCTTCCTCCATTCGTGAATCATCATCGTCATCCCCTCTGCCCATTATTCGTTCGTTCTGTGTTAGAAGCATGAGCATGTCTGTTGGAAGCAACGAAAATTCGGTTTCATTTCTAGGTTTACCCAGATGTGGTTGTGATAGAGCAATGAAGATATGGGTCTCCAATACAAGTAAAAATCGCAATAGAAAGTTCTGGAAATGCCGCAATGCTGGGGTAAGTATCTTTCTGGATTAATTGGCAAAATGTGAATTCAAGGTTTGATTTTTAGCAATGTTAACAGTTGTGTAATTCCAATTTTGTAGACTGGGAATGGCTGTGAATTATTCTTATGGGATGATGAAATTGGAGACTCAAGAAGCGTTTTTGGCACAATTTGTAAGAAGTGTGAGATCCTACAAGCGAATTTTGATGCAGTTACAAAGAAATTGGAGAAGTCGAAGATGAAGCTTGAAGCACAAAGAAGTATTAATATGAAGCTCAAGATAGCAATTGTGTTGTGTTGTTTGATTATTGCTCTTTTGGTTAACTTTGTGTAAAACAATATGGTTATGTAACTTAATGTAAACCAGCTGTTAGCATTTAGCAGTAAGCATTATGTTTCTGTAGCTTTATGTAATTTGTTATCAATGGAATGGAAAGATTTATGGCGTAGCTTGTTTATTTTCTGGTGTAATAAGAATGATGTTTAAGAGCCTGTTTAATTTCTGGTGTAATATGAATGATGTTTAAGTTGTGTCAAACATTACAAAAGTGTTTTGTATCTTGCAGTAGAACAATAATTATGTGTAACAAAAGTTGGTAACATTTGCATAACAAAATTTGCTGTCAAACATTACAAAGTCTGCTGTCAAACATCAATACTATGTTGTCTTACATCACAAAACAAACTAGCACCAAAAGTGTGCATAATTCAAACATGACAAAAGAAACTAGCACCAAAAGTGTGCATAAGTCAGACATTACAAATGTTACCAAGCTGTCATAAACATTACAAATGTTGTACAATCATAAAAGATTATAGATCATAAATTGATTTTTTCTTTGGAGCCTTCTTAGGAGTACTCTTTGAACCCTTTTTTGGAGTGGTCTTTGGAGCCTTTTTTGGAGTAGTCTTTGGAGCCTTCCTTGTAGCTTGTGAGGCATTACTTTCTCCTTCTTCATTCAAGCACAGAGGTTGGTTTGGGTCAGAACCAGGACCAGTGAAATGTTTTGGTTTTTTAAACCAATTTTCCTTAATTCTCTCACTTGATCTCTTTCTCAATGGTTTGAATTCTTGTTTGACCTTAGCCTTGCCTTTATCTTTGATACATGTTGATCTGATATTTGTTGTTGTTTGTACACTTGTAGTAATGTCGGGTAGGCTTGAAATCATATCATCAGTGATGTCCCCAAACAATGAAGCCTCACTTTGTGTAGCACCAGCTGTGACAGTTGCACCAGATGTTTCATTTGTTTGTGTAGCACCAGCTGTGACAGTTGCACCAGATATTTCATTTGTTTGTGTAGCACTAGCTGTGACAGTTGCACCAGATGTTTCATTTGGTTGTGTAGTGTAACGCCCCGGTTTTGTTAGATTTATTTAATAGAGTAGAGTTAATTGGTTTTGGGTTTATATTATTTTATTATTGACTTTTATTTGACAAAATGTTATTTTCATCATTGTTTATATTTTATCGCATTTTGAGAGCGTTTGGGAGATATTTGAGCTGAGGGGTATTTTGGTCTTTTTGCGTGGTTAGATATTTTTATAAATAGAAATAGAGAGAGAGAAATAGAAAGAAAAGAAAAAGAAGAGAAAGAAAAGAGAAGGAAAGAAAGAAGAGGAGAGGAAGAGAAAAGAGGAAAATCGCGGGAACTCCGTTTCGAGCGCGAATAATCGGGTAAGGGTGAGAAGTTTCAATTATATCTTGCTTGTGTATGTATATGTGTTGTTTGTTGTAATTGTTTTGATTGTTTCGTGACTTTTCGTATCGATTGGAATTAGGAGCGATTGATAGAAATCGACGTTTTCACGGATGAAATTCGATATAAACCGCGTGGAATACTCGTTGATTATGTCTAAACATGTTTTGGTTGTTCTGGTATGAATTAGAAGTGTTTGGGTGGTAAAAATGATGTATTTTGGTCCCATATGACCTATATTGACGCTGCTGCGAATTCTGGGTTTCGCGGGTTCGCCTAGCGAACCCCAGCGAAGAAACGGGCGAATGTTCGCTAGTAGGTTCGCCTAGCGAACTTTATGACTGTTTTCCACTGCCTTGGTTCGCTAGGGTTCGCCTAGCGAATACTGGAGCGAACGTGATATTTTCCAATTTTGTTTTCGTCGTAATTTTCAAACCGTAAGTCCGTTTTGGTCGCCGTTCGAAGCGTTAGAAAGCTAATGAAATGCCCTTTCTTTTAAAAATGGTTTGGAGGGCAGTAGATGAATTATGTAAGTCGTGATTTTGAAAAAGTGTTGGTTTGTCGGATTTTCACCGTCGTATTGGTGTGCGAATGAAGTGTTATCATGCTATATGCTTTTAATATGTATCGTATGGCTTGTGTGCTGGTATATGATGTGAATATATATGATAAGTGTTGGTGATGATGGTTTGTGGTGTTATGGAGGAATAAATGTGTGTTTTGGGTTTTGATTTCAATGTGCGATAATGATGTGTTGTGAGTAGCATTTGATATGTAAATCCCTTGTGTGAGGAACTATGATGTTGTTGTGATTTGTGGTATGTGATATGATTGTGGTATTTATGGCTTGTGATGAAGTGCATTGTTTATGTGAAATTTCAATGTATGTTGTGTGGTGGCATTTAGGGTTTGAAATGCATTGTTTGAATTGCTTTGCAATGCATGAGTGTGATGATGTTGAAGCATGTGATAAGTTGTTGTAATTGTTGTGGTTGTTGATTTGTGGACTAAGGGCAAGAATATGCAATGTGTGGTATTTGATTATATATGCATGATTATGGATGTGTATGTGGGTGCAATGTGAATGTCATGAGTCATTGTATGCCAAGCATCATAATGTGCATTGTGGAAACGTCCTGAGTGACGGTTTGGTTCCAGAGAGAATATTCTATAACATCGTGGGCCTCGAAAATATGAGGCGCTTCCTGAGGACTTAAAGCGATGGGTATAGACGATTGTGGGCTCCTTTGGAGACTTAAAGCAATCCTTAACGTCGTGGGCCTCGAAAATATGAGGCGATGCCTGAGGACTTAAAGCGACGGGTGAACATCGTAGGCCCGACGGGGAGTTACTTGAGATTCTCAGTAACGAGCGATGGTTCCAATAGTTCCTGAGTGGACTAATGACGTGACAAAATGACGTGACAATGGAAGTCGGTACCGCATGGCATGTGCATAGAGTCGTGGTGTCGGTCTCTGTGCATTTGCATTCATCATGAATTAATTGTGCATGGAAATGTGATTGTGATTGATGAGATAAAATATGTGCAATTGTATTGAATGGTATATGTTTGATTGATTATGTGATTATGTGTGGAAAAATCATGATTTGATTGATTATGTGTGGAAATTGTGCATTGATTTGTTATGTGTTGAGATTGTGATAGCATTGGTAATTGACGTGCATATGCGATAAATGCTATGACTTGGTATGCCTTAGGTGCAAATGTGTGATTATGTTAGTATAATTGTTATATGCTATGTGGTTGGATTGTTAGAAATATGTTATACATCTGTGGCTTGCTATATGCATTGGTATGTGATGTGTGAAGTGAGAATAACTGTGTATGTGATTTTTATGTGTTTTTGCATATTATTATGCAATCTTGGTTTAGTTGTTATATCTCACCCTTCTGCTGGAATATGCTTTTTATGGCATAGTGCAGATTGTCAGCTTTAGAGGCGTGGAGGCAAGTGGAAGAGTTAGATCTTCGTTTGCTTAGGTCTTGGTGTCTGCTCTGATACGTAGCACGGGAGTCGGGGAACGCTTTAAGTTATTTGTATACAATTGTTGAATATGTTTTGTATGACCTTTGTATGTATATTTTGTTGTTATAAAACGATTCATTTTGTAAAACAAGTCGATTATGGATCTTTCCGCTTTATTCCATAATTGACATTCATTTTATATGGAAAAAGGTTCCCTATGGGGTTATCCTATTTTGTGCTATGTATCAAATTTATGAGCAGGGTTTGTATTTTTTTTCTTTAAGTGTGACATCCCTGTTTCCTGTCGGAAAAATAAATTTTTAGTTACTCTGATTTATATTTGTATTATTTATTCGCGAGGGGAATTGGGGTGTTACATTAGTGGTATCAGAGCAGGTCGGTCCGTCCGGCCAAGTTGTTGAGTCAGTTGGTGTGACAGTTGAATACTGTCGTTGTTGTTTGTCCCTTAGTACGTGATAGGTGTGTGGAACACTGTCAGTACTTTCTGGTTTTCTATTCCGTTATCTGCAGGAGTTAGAATGAGATAAGTGGGGGAGAAGTTGGAACTTCTCCAAGTTGCTTCAGGTGGAGCGTTGGCTCAGTGTGTTGTGAATTGCAAGAGTGTAAGTGTTGTTTGGACAGTGTTGTTTCTGATTCCGGAGGGAATGCGGAGGTAAGGTTTATGTCAACTAAGGATTTGTGCCTTAGGTAGTTTTGTGTACAGGATGTAAGAAATGCTATTATAAGTTTGGTAAAGACGGTTTATGCCCCATCGTGATTGTCGGCTGTCTATTGACAAATTGAGGAACTGATCACCCTTAATCTCTTGTTGATAGCAGACGGGAATTATGTTGGATGGAATAGACGTGTCTTTCCGGCTTTGATAGTGTGTGCAATGAATTGTTTGGAATTTAAGAAAATGGTTACGGATTGTTTCGCTGAGTTGAGGAAGATTCTTATATCTGAAGGTGAGACGGATTGGAGGTTTTGGTATATTGGTCTAGTGGGAAGTCATTGAGGGAGAACGATTGGGTATTGTCAAAGGTGGTTCTCAGAGAGAAGAGTGTGAACTCGAATTTGACGAAGGTGAAGATTTGAGGTTTGGATCTGCTAAGTAAGTAGAAAATTCTTAGTAGATGGGACTAAGATGTTTGTTTGGTCTGTGATGATAGTGTTCTGGAAATTGGCAGGAAGTCACAGTGTTGGGCCGTCAGTTGTGCATGGTTTTCAGATGTGTTATGGATGGAACATTAAGGTGTTGTCTTAGGGAGCTCCGGTTTGGTTAGTAACAAAAAGGAAGGATGGTTGAATGGAATAACAAGTATGATGCATATGATGGTATTGGTTTTGAGACTATGGAAAGCGAAACTTAGAGTTCTGGTGAGGTTTGGAGTCTTTGGAGTTTTAGAGCATTAATGGAAATTTTGAGAAAACCCTAGGTGGGGATGTAATGTTTGAGAGTTCTTTTGAGATGGTTGTTGCTACACGTGGGGATTTATGGAATTTTGACTGCAAAGAGAAGAAATTGTGTATGGATTGCTAACAGTTGAATAAGGTAACGATTGAGAACAAGTGTCCACTTTCAGGAATAGATAACTGGAATGGTTTGGCTGAGTTTGAGTGAACTTGCAATTGTTTGGAATGTTTGATAAGAGTGGTGGATTGTGTGAGTTGAGGCTGTGATCGACTTAATGCGACTGGTTATGTTTGTTATCATCGGGATAGGCTGTTATTTACTCAGTTAAGCTTGTATGTGAGTAACCAGTTACCCAGGGAAAAGAATTTTGCAAGAACTTTAAGAATTTATATCTTTTGGAATTTGTTTGGGTATTACAACGTGCAGTGATGTTATTTGGTGTTAGTAAGGAATTTGTAATGTTTGTGGAGTAGAGGAATCGTATCTTCCATATTTATTTGGATAAGTTAGTAATGGCTTTGATTGAGGATATTCGGATCTATTGTAAACCCTGAGGAAGAACAGGTAGAGTGTTTGAGATTTGAATCACAAGTGTTGAAAAGAGACGAAGTTGTATGCGGAGTTATTCGAGTGAGAATTTGGGTTAAAAAAAAAGGGTCAGTTTTCTTGGATATGTTATTTCAGATGAGAGTATGGTTATGGATCCATCGGAAGTGGATGTAGTTCTACAATGAGAGGTTACGAAGTTGGTTAAGGAGATTAGAAACTTTTGGGCTCAGTTGGTTATTACGGAAGGTTATGGAAGACTTTGCTAAGTTCGTACTTCTGTTGTCTCAGTTGGCTTGCAAAGGGTGAGTCGTTTGTCTGGATGTTCGTTGTGAGTAAGTTTTGGTGAGCTGAAGTAGAAGTTGGCTACGGCTTCAGTTTTGATTCTGGATGATCCTAATAAACCGTTTGTGAGATGTGTCTTTGAGGAGTTTAGACAGTGTGTTAATGCAAGAGGGTAAAGTCGTGGCTTATGCTTTACGACAATTGAGGATTCATAAAAGGATCGATACTATTCAAGATTTGGAATTGGACGCGATTGTATTGTGTTGGAGAATCTGGAGGTATTGTTTTAAGGGTTTTAGGTTCAAGGTGTTTGGATGGAGGAATTGACGGTTTTGGATATGTAACAAGACTGTTGTAATTATGAGTTTTCGCGGGTTCGCTTAGCGAACCAGTTAGCGAAGGTCAGCGAAGGTTCGCTGAGTTGTTCGCCTAGCGAAGTTTGGGTGTTTTTGATGTTGGAAGTTGCTGCCTCGGTTCGCCAAGGGATTCGCCTAGCGAACTTTGTGTCTGTTTTTAGCTAGTAGTTGGTTCGCTGGAACATTCGCCTAGCGAAGGTGCTAGCGAATGCTCGCGAGAAGGTTCGCCCAGCGAACAATGCTGTTTGTGTAATTTTGTTTTCTGCATAACTTTTGATTTGTAACTCGGAGTAAGGCACGGTCGGATGGTTGGAATTCCTGATTAGTTATGACTTTGGCTCAAATTATCCTATTGGTAAAGTTTATGTCGTGCGTGATAAGTTAAGTCGAGAGTTTTACTTATGTCTGCTTTGATGGTTAGAGAGTGGGAACTTTTGGGAGAATTTAGAGATTTGGGTTGGTGTGTGAATTGACGTCTGATAGTGTGCAGTTGGGTATATTAACAGTGAACAGTGATTTTTGGTGAATATGAGAGAGAGTTAGACTTTGGACGTGAGATTGGTAGTTTTGATGGTTACGAGTAATCAGAGTGCGCAGCGGAAGCGTGATATGGCACATTTCGTATATACGTGTGGGACTGGTAAGAGTTCATAGGTTGAACATTGGGAACATGTAGGAGTGTTGAGACCATTGAACGTTTCAGGATGGAAGTCATATGTGAAAAGTTTAACTGTTATCCGTGGGCTGCTATGTAGTTGGGTGTTTTGGTTATATGTTCGATTGGTGAATTATAGCATTGTTGTAGTATGGTTGTGTGACAAGGATGTTGGTGTTCTGGTTTTGTTGATGTTGTGGAGACCTTGTGGTGTCGTGGAACTTTATGTTCTTGTTTGTGTTGTTGTCTCGTTTCCATTGTGTTGGTTCGAGTTCGTGTAGCTAATTCCTGTGTGAGGAATTAGAGGTGGGTTACCTATGGTGAGGGTAACGATCTTGTTATGTTTCGGTTCTAGAGTGAACCGGTGTGTTGGTATCTTGGCTTTTCTTTGAGTCGTGAGTTAGTCGTCAAGTGCATTGTATGGGCTTTGCATCTTGTCGTCGTTGTCGTGTCGTTGTTGTATCTGCTATTGGCAAGGTGGTTTGCCAGTTGTGTTATTCGTGGTGTGCCTTTTGTTGGCATGTTGGGTTGTTAGTCGGATGCGGGAGTCGTGTCCGGAGTTGTTCGTCTCGGTATATTTTCGAGGACGAAAATGTCTAAGTGGGGGAGAATTGTAACGCCCCGGTTTTGTTAGATTTATTTAATAGAGTAGAGTTAATTGGTTTTGGGTTTATATTATTTTATTATTGACTTTTATTTGACAAAATGTAATTTTCATCATTGTTTATGTTTTATCGCATTTTGAGAGCGTTTGGGAGATATTTGAGCTGAGGGGTATTTTGGTCTTTTTGCGTGGTTAGATATTTTTATAAATAGAAATAGAGAGAGAGAAATAGAAAGAAAAGAAAAAGAAGAGAAAGAAAAGAGAAGGAAAGAAAGAAGAGGAGAGGAAGAGAAAAGAGGAAAATCGCGGGAACTCCGTTTCGAGCGCGAATAATCGGGTAAGGGTGAGAAGTTTCAATTATATCTTGCTTGTGTATGTATATGTGTTGTTTGTTGTAATTGTTTTGATTGTTTCGTGACTTTTCGTATCGATTGGAATTAGGAGCGATTGATAGAAATCGACGTTTTCACGGATGAAATTCGATATAAACCGCGTAGAATACTCGTTGATTATGTCTAAACATGTTTTGGTTGTTCTGGTATGAATTAGAAGTGTTTGGGTGGTAAAAATGATGTATTTTGGTCCCATATGACCTATATTGACGCTGCTGCGAATTCTGGGTTTCGCGGGTTCGCCTAGCGAACCCCAGTGAAGAAACGGGCGAATGTTCGCTAGAAGGTTCGCCTAGCGAACTTTATGACTGTTTTCCACTGCCTTGGTTCGCTAGGGTTCGCCTAGCGAATACTGGAGCGAACGTGATATTTTCCAATTTTGTTTTCGTCGTAATTTTCAAACCGTAAGTCCGTTTTGGTCGCCGTTCGAAGCGTTAGAAAGCTAATGAAATGCCCTTTCTTTTAAAAATGGTTTGGAGGGCAGTAGATGAATTATGTAAGTCGTGATTTTGAAAAAGTGTTGGTTTGTCGGATTTTCACCGTCGTATTGGTGTGCGAATGAAGTGTTATCATGCTATATGCTTTTAATATGTATCGTATGGCTTGTGTGCTGGTATATGATGTGAATATATATGATAAGTGTTGGTGATGATGGTTTGTGGTGTTATGGAGGAATAAATGTGTGTTTTGGGTTTTGATTTCAATGTGCGATAATGATGTGTTGTGAGTAGCATTTGATATGTAAATCCCTTGTGTGAGGAACTATGATGTTGTTGTGATTTGTGGTATGTGATATGATTGTGGTATTTATGGCTTGTGATGAAGTGCATTGTTTATGTGAAATTTCAATGTATGTTGTGTGGTGGCATTTAGGGTTTGAAATGCATTGTTTGAATTGCTTTGCAATGCATGAATGTGATGATGTTGAAGCATGTGATAAGTTGTTGTAATTGTTGTGGTTGTTGATTTGTGGACTAAGGGCAAGAATATGCAATGTGTGGTATTTGATTATATATGCATGATTATGGATGTGTATGTGGGTGCAATGTGAATGTCATGAGTCATTGTATGCCAAGCATCATAATGTGCATTGTGGAAACGTCCTGAGTGACAGTTTGGTTCCAGAGAGAATATTCTATAACATCGTGGGCCTCGAAAATATGAGGCACTGCCTGAGGACTTAAATCGATGGGTATAGACGATTGTGGGCTTCTTTGGAGACTTAAAGCAATCCTTAACGTCGTGGGCCTCGAAAATATGAGGCGATGCCTGAGGACTTAAAGCGACGGGTGAACATCGTAGGCCCGACGGGGAGTTACTTGAGATTCTCAGTAACGAGCGATGGTTCCAATAGTTCCTGAGTGGACTAATGACGTGACAAAATGACGTGACAATGGAAGTCGGTACCACATGGCATGTGCATAGAGTCGTGGTGTCGGTCTCTGTGCATTTGCATTCATCATGAATTAATTGTGCATGGAAATGTGATTGTGATTGATGAGATAAAATATGTGCAATTGTATTGAATGGTATATGTTTGATTGATTATGTGATTATGTGTAGAAAAATCATGATTTGATTGATTATGTGTGGAAATTGTGCATTGATTTGTTATGTGTTGAGATTGTGATAGCATTGGTAATTGACGTGCATATGTGATAAATACTATGACTTGGTATGCCTTAGGTGCAAATGTGTGATTATGTTAGTATAATTGTTATATGCTATGTGGTTGGATTGTTAGAAATATGTTATACATCTGTGGCTTGCTATATGCATTGGTATGTGATGTGTGAAGTGAGAATAACTGTGTATGTGATTTTTATGTGTTTTTGCATATTATTATGCAATCTTGGTTTAGTTGTTATATCTCACCCTTCTGCTGGAATATGCTTTTTATGGCATAGTGCAGATTGTCAGCTTTAGAGGCGTGGAGGCAAGTGGAAGAGTTAGATCTTCGTTTGCTTAGGTCTTGGTGTCTGCTCTGATACGTAGCACGGGAGTCGGGGAACACTTTAAGTTATTTGTATACAATTGTTGAATATGTTTTGTATGACCTTTGTATGTATATTTTGTTGTTATAAAACGATTCATTTTGTAAAACAAGTCGATTATGGATCTTTCCGCTTTATTCCATAATTGACATTCATTTTATATGGAAAAAGGTTCCCTATGGGGTTATCCTATTTTGTGCTATGTATCAAATTTATGAGCAGGGTTTGTATTTTTTTTCTTTAAGTGTGACATCCCTGTTTCCTGTCGAAAAAATAAATTTTTAGTTACTCTGATTTATATTTGTATTATTTATTCGCGAGGGGAATTGGGGTGTTACATGTAGCACCAGTTGTGACATTTGCACTAGTGTTCCTTTTCTGCACATAACAAAGGAGTCAAATTAACAACCATTGAACATATAACAATACATCAAATTCATTTACACATAACAAACTAGTCACATACCTTTCTTTTCAAGGCATTTGGATCTTGACTTTTGCTCTTGCATGACTTCACATTATGTCCAAACTTGTCACGCTTAGTGTATCTGTAAGATACACCAGGAAGCCTCCTTCTAGCACCTTCCTCGCCAGTCTCCCTAATCCTTAATTTTCTTGGTCTACCAGGACCCTTTTTGTAGTTAGGAGGAAAGAGCTCTTCACTCTCGACCTCAAGCCACATGTCCTATCCATTTATAGGGCTAACAGCATAGCACATGGCATACTTTTCCCTAGTGTAACATTCATGAACAAAGCTTTCTGGGTTCTGCTGCCTAAATCCTAATGCAGCAACAGCATGTCTGCATGGAATACCAACTAACTCCCAAAAATTACAACTGCAGGACCTTTTAGCTATGTCAACAATGAATTCCTGTCTGTTATAACAATGAGTGACCTGGAATTTTTCTTCCATAGCCCAAGTTGGCAACCATTGACCACTCATAGCTACCTCAGTATCTAATATTTTCCTAGGAATTGGCATAACTTTGTGTGGCCACTTTTCAAGTTTCAAGGTGGAATTACTACACCTATTCATCAGATATTTCCTAATCCATTCACACATTATCAATATAGGTTTATCTCTAGCAATTAGAACTATGGCATTAAAACATTCAACAATGTTATTCATCAATACATCACACCTAGGATAAAAACTAAAAGCATGCTTACACCAACTTTTAGGAGGAACTCCCACTAGCCATGACCAAGCCCTTACATCTACTGCCTTCAATTCAATCATCTTCTGCATCCATGCCTGATGGTATGTTGCCTTGGCTGCTCCCATCATTAGATCCCTTATGAGTGCTCCACCACCAAATTTCTTCTTAAAATTTGCATACAAATATCTCAAGCATAGCATATGCTCAATTCTAGCATCCATTTCTTCAAATACTGCAACCAAACCCTAAAACAAAAACAATGATAAGGATTAGTTAAATAGTAGGACATCAAACAAAATACCAATTTAAAGGACTTTTATATGTATTACCTTCTGCTGATCTAAAATAAAAACATATATATTCTCTCTTCCAACATCTTCCATTAAAAGTTGTATAAATCACCTCCATGATTCCTTTGTTTCTGTTTCCACAACACCAAAGGCCAGTGGGAAGTACTGGTCATTGGGGTCCCTACCCACAACTATTAAGAGTTGCCCTCCATATTTAGTCTTCAAGTGACACCCATAAACCCCAATGAAGGGTCTACAACCATTGATGAACCCTTTTTTACATCCATCAAAGCAGAAGTAAAAAGAACCAAATCTTGGTTGAATGGAAGGTGATGGTCTGTCAATGTTGATCTTAACTGTATTTCCAGCATTCACCCTATGCAACTTAGCAACATATCTCCGCAGATTGGCATATTATTTGTCTGCATCTCCCTCTATGATTTGTCTTGCAATAATCTTAGCCTTCCATGCCCTAGCTACAGTTATACCCACTGAATAGTTTTGCCTCATATCTTGAATAATATCACAGATCCTTACTCTTTCAGAAGTTTGCATTTTCTTTACAACATACTTAGCCACCCACCTTGAATATGCAAATCTATTATCCAAAACCCTAGCACATGTGTGGGTGTCCTTTATAGTCTTAATGGCATATGTGTGCTTATGGCCCACCTTTGAACAAAGCATTAAAAAACCACATTTAGCCTTACATTCAACCCTCACCCTATACCCCTCATTTTTCACAAATGTTATTTCCCTCCCATTTAAAATTGTCCACTCACGAATGGCCTCCCTAAAGTCATCTAGGGAATTTAACTCCATACCTCACTTGAACTTAAAATTCTTATCAAGATGCTTTTTCTTGAACTTCTCAAACTTTGGCCTTTTTTCATCTTCTGAGTTATCAGGATCACTGCTAAATAGCTCTTCACTAAAATACTCCTCATCAACCATTTTTTTCTTATTTGGACAAGGTAACAACCCTGCTATAAATGAACCATGACTAACTGGTATAGTCACATCAATACCATCAAACCCTTCCACAAGAGCAGTCGTCCTTTCATCCTCACTATCGTTCAACCTTTCAACAACCTCTTCATCACTACCATCTAACTCAGTCATTTCATTCACACAACTAGAACTGCTTCTCTTTCCCATTGCACCGTGTTCCAAAAACATCTCCCCATCAACTTGATTCGCACAAGCATAAGCAGTGAAATCATAAGCATCCTCATCATTCTTAATCTGGAAATGATTAGGATCTATTTCTGGGATTTTGGTCCACAACCTATACGACCCAACTAAGTAACCCCACTCATTTACTAACTTTTCAATGTGAGCCATAGTCCAGTTATCTATGTGTTCCCCAGAAATCAAAGTCGTAACACCACCCATGTAATTCGTCTCTCCATCACTTAGCATTACAAACTCTCCACCGTGATGAAAAAAGGTGTTAAACATTTCACGTTTCTGTCAATGTAAGAAAATCTATTACAATCAATGTTAAATTCAAGTAACGAAGCTTTGGATTAATACTTACCTAAGACGATTCGCCGGTTTCTTCGCATTTCCCAGCCATGGCTTCGTCGTCTTCTTCGCACACCGAACTCTCCACCACTGAACTGAACCCTAATTTCACCGGGGGGGGGGGGGTGAATCAAGAATGGGATTTTGAATAATTTCACATACACAAAACCACAAATGTAGGGGTGTGGTAAAAGGGTGTAGTAAAAGGCTGGGTTTGGTTTTATGAGGGGGCGTCCATAAAAAAAAAACTTGAGGGGGGGGGGAAATCAAATCTCGCCCTATTGGCAGGGGGTATCGTACAATTAACCCTAAATTTTCCGAATTGTTTACCGGATAAATTGTATACAAAATTTCTGAAACTTTACCTATAACATATTCATTAATAAATTTATGTTTTCGTGAATAAATTTATTTAGCGAATAACTTGTCAAAATTTGTTTTAAAAGTTTACTCACAATATATGTTTTTCGTATGTATAAATGTACATTAGAATGTATTAAAAAATGATTTTTTTTTAAATATTACTTGCGGCTAAATCTTTAATAAATTTTTGGATTAAATATATTTCTAGTCCATAGAATATTTTTATTCAAAAAATCGTTCTCATAAAGTTTTTCGTCTCTATTTTTAATCTCTGCCGTCTATTCCACTTAACAGAATCCTACGTGGACGTTGATTTGACTTTTTTTTTTTTTGAAAATATGTGTTGCTGATTAAGCAGATGCCACATATTTATGTTTTTCTTAATAAATAGCTAAAGTTGAAAACCCTAAATTAAAATTTCACTCTTTCGTGTTCAAGCAGAGGTTCGTTCTCAATTTTCTTTACCTTTCTTCTTCAAGCTAATGCTAATTTATTACAGGTTCAACACAGTAGTAGTAACACATTGTGTATTTTCATGTTGTTTACAGATAGCTATACCCATGGTCCCAGACTTGGCTTGAAAGGTGCATTGTGGTCACTTGACATTGAAACTACTAAGGTAGGTCCACATGTTTTAACTTTACATTCTTTTTTATTGAAGATTGGTCTAAGGCTTGTCTTTTACTTGTGGTGTATTTAGTTAATAGGGTTTTATGCATACAAATGTGTTTTGTGGGTCCATTGTTGACCGTCCTTTTCCATCCATTATGTAAGCACGAGTTTCTTTAAGGTAGTATTTTACATAAAGAGTTGTTTTGTTTGTTTTGTAAAAGACCCAGTGTTAAAGTATGAGGGTGGAGAAGTTTACGCATTTAATGGCTAGGATAATGATTGTTGACCCTTTTTTGAGGCGTGTGATTTAATTAAGGGAATGGATGATCGGTGGATTTTGCAAGTGCACGGACCTATCGAAGTGATATAAAATATTGTCAAACCCACAGAGACCAATCTTCAAACCTATCGTTACTTAATTGTTACAGTGTTTATCTAAGGCGATTGAATTAAGAATAAGAATGATGAAGTAAATAACTTTAATAAATTCAGATGAATAACAATACTGGAATGTAATTCACATCAATCAACAATACTCTAATAGTCTCTACTAAGGTTACTTACGGGGCAAAATTTTCACTTTGAAAAGAATCAATTTAACACGAATTGTCGCTTTCGCGTATTCAGAACCAAATTTACTCTCTAATTAATGGCGTCCATTGTCACTTATGGAAGGTGTTTATCGCGTTAAAGTAGTAAACCTATTTTTAAAATATTAAACTCTTAACTCAGTCGAAAAGTGATTTTGATTGAAAAGTTTAACTTAAAAGGGTTCCAGGCTTTCACTCAGGTAATCGGATCCTAAACCTATAAACGGCGCACTTTCGTAAATAGTTTTAAAATCGTTTTCTAGAAATATTAGACTCCCTAATTAATTAACAAAGTTCTTTCGCGGTATTTGTTAATAAAAAACAAACGAATTTTAGTCTTTAGTGTCAGATAACTTTCAATCTTACCCGACGTTTTCACTGCCCCACTTTCGCAGAGGCAGATTAAAATGAATTCAGAAAAACTGCGTTTAAACCAAAACAACCCACAAAGGTAATCCTAAAGAGACAACATGTAGAGCACCGTATATTGACGATCCTCACATCCCAGCACTAATAAGTTAGCTGGACATGGTTATTGAAAACAAAACATAAAGGGTTTTAAGTGCAAACATAATGACTGGTAAAAAGCGTTTTAAAATAAAGTTGCGATAGAGGTAAATAAGATGAAAAGAATAATTGTGAGGTAAATAAAGCAGAAAAGTAAAGGTAAGACAAAATAAATATAAAAGCATAATGAATTAAAAACATGCTCCAAACGGAGTCTTGAAAATGGTACAATAAATGCTGCAGTGATTTTGACGGAAATAAAACTTGTACATGGATGATCCAAACTTGATACAGACTCGATTCATGACGCAATAACTCTTCGGTGTGAAAGGTTATGCTTATTACAATTGGGCAAAGTATGGCCTAAGTGTGCACAAAACTTGGATTATCTAGAAAGTGGCATGTCAAAGGGTATTTATAGGAGTCCAAAACCCTAGGAATTACACATGAACTGCTTCCAAAACATGGAGAGAAAGTAGGGCCAGTAAGTGGAGACTTGGGGACCAAGCATGGTCCATTTCCAACCGTTTGGAAGTTCTAAAGGTGGCGACCGCCACAAGCTCACGAAGACCGCCATGCTCACAAAGTGGGCATGACTTAGTCATCCCATTAGTTGGTGCGTGGACCACCCACGGCACCCCTAGGATGAACGCCATGGTGGTCGCCACAGGTGCAAGTCTGCTCAAATTCTTTGTTTTTCGTCCAGTTTTCCTCGTTTCTCCGTACATAGCTCCTGATTAATAAATTCCCTGAAAAAATGAAAAACGCTCGCATAATAGTGGAAATAAAATTAAAACAATAATGAAATAATGCATAAGTCAAGTCAAATAAACGATAGTTTGAGGTGTCATCAAACTCTCCCACACTTGAACCTTTGCTTGTCCTCAAGCAAAATGAAATTAAACAGTGGCACTCAGATAGTTACTCAGGGCTTTAAAGACTTTGTTTTGAACCAGGCTATGTCAATAGGTACTAATTCAAATAAAACAAGAGTGTCGTAATAACATATTCCGCATTTTGCGGTTATAAGTCTCCTTCCTATACAAACCAATCTGGATCATATCATTATGCTTAAGCCTAACTTACTCATCCCATTTTTCATCCTTTTTCATTCAGGTGCAATCACATTAAACCCGTTATCCGTATACACTCATAAGGCGACCAGTTAGTGATTATGATCCTTTGCACGGGGTTTTGGTACCTAAAGTGGCGTAACCCCTTTGTTTACCCAATTGTAATTGCGGGGGATTGGATCGTAATTTGCCCTACCAACTTTAGCATCAGATACCTCTGAACCAATTAACAACAGGTTTTTATTTTATTTTTGTAGGTTCCATAACCGTTGGGTTAAGCGACCGGGTGAGGGTCACCAAACTTAGAAGGTGCATTCCCTATTTTCAATTAAAGTAGAAAATTTTGGATCATTCACTTATATTCATCGACTTCCCTATGTAGAGCATGCTTAAGATGGTGTTGACTGCTAAAATAAACTACTTAAAGACTTATTTAGGGGTGATATTTTAAGGCTAAGGCATAATAATTATCCAGATCGATTTCTATAATTAAGAGACTTACGGTGTTAAGACGTTACTGATATTTCACGATATTTCCCAAGTCTTTATAACCTGTCCTAAACTTGTCTAATAGCCTACAAATTTAAAACAAACATTATTTTTCTTTGCAAAAAATTTCGGTATGGCTCAAGAAATGGAAGAAATTTAATAGACAATAAAAACTACGCCTAAAGACTTGACAATACATGTAATGACTAGATAAAACAACGAAAGTAAAATAAAGCAATAAATCTAACTAGAAAGCAGTAAAATTCCTCTCCCACACTTAAATCAAACATTTTCCCCAATGTTTTAATCCAAGGTGAAAGAGAAATGATAGAACCTGTATGAATTGGTACTGCGTGCTAAATCCTCTCTGATCATGCTCTTCCTGTCCATGTCCTTGCTGACCACATCTGCTTTGGCGGCGCGCGTTTTGAGATACCTTCATTTGTTGAGACTGCTCTTTCCTGAAGCAGCTCATCATGTTGCCCATTCATGGAGGAAGTACCTGCAAAAGTGTTAGAAAAATACGGTGCGGTGTGTGCGGGTGGAACCTGACCATATGAAGAATGAGGGAGAGGTGAGTTACAGACGTGAGTGACATGATCTCTCATATCATACTCATCATCGGTGTAACCACCAGCAGCGGCATTCCCAGGAATGTCTGTGGGCACCAGCTCATTTCCAAGATTGTCATCTAGATATTTTTCACCTAGAAGTAGCTGAGACACGACAAACGATACATTTCTTTATTCTCTGCAAACACAAACAATAAAAGGAAAACATTAAATTAAAAGTTCGTGGGTTGCCTCCCACGTAGCACTTCTTTTTACATCGTTAGCTCGACAACCCAAGAGTGTAAGTACTCATGGTGGTTCTCTCGAGAATGATTCCTCGATCGAGCTTTTAATAATATTCGGTTTCCATGGCCACTTATAAAGTCATCTCACATATCCCTCACCTTTTCTTTTCTTCCTTCTGTAGGGCGGTTCATTCTTTTTAACTTGTGGTGGTGATTCTGGTTCTATTCTGAGTATCAATTTCTCGGATTTGAGTTTAATTTTTTCATCCACCACCTCAAAATCTAACCTTCCCTTCTTGATAATGAATATTTCCCTAGTTTCATGGTCCTCTAATTTTCTCTTTTTATGCATGACCTCAGACAAATGTGCATTGGTGTGGATATTTTCCAATACCTCCACATACCTTTTGGGTTGGGAGTCTACCTTAGCTTCTACAAACCTTTGCGAGAAAGGAATCAGTGGGGTATAGGGAGGAGGAACAACGATATGTGCTTCATTCTCTATCTCTTCGACAACCTCCCTTTCAGGTGGTGTCGGTGGATTTTTCTCAATCTCTACTCTTTTCTCATCAGAACTCTTCTCTAACTTATTATCACTCTCCTTAGGATTTTTGATTTTTTTCTCACTGTTGGTTGATACAACATCCACATGTCTCTCAAGGGATGGTCCTAGGGGTATTTGTGCAAGCATGGAGATTTGAGTCTCCAATGCCCCGTTGTGAGTCGCAAGGGACTCGACCACAAAGTTCAGCTGCCTAAGGTTTTCATTAATGTGGAGACTTTGTTTTCTAAACCCCTCATTCTAGAGAGTTTGTGTCGCCACAAAGCGCTTCATCATAGATTCTAGTCTATAGTGAGTTTGTGTCTCAAGGAAATTCTCCATTAATATTTTGAGGTTGGATTTATGGGAATCTTGCGGCTCCTCAAAATATTGGGAGTGGTAGATGTAGAGAGAATTTGGGTGATACATTGTAATAGAGACAAGAGTGGGCCAGTCCATACGGAACTTTGCTCCGGCTTTAAATGGGGCCCCCACTAGTGGACGGTGGGATTGGTCCCTCTTGGATTAGTCGGTCGCAAGACCGGATACCCAGATTTAAAAAAAAAAACAAAGTTATAATATTTGACGAAATTGATCCCCAGCAACGACATCAAAAACTTGATTGGTGGATTCCGCAAGTGCACAGACCTATCGAAGTAATATAAAAGATTGTTGAACCCACAGGGACCAATCGTCAAACCTATCGTTACTTAATTGTTACGGTATTTATCTAAGGCAATTGAATTAGGAATAAAAATGATGAAGTAAATAACTCTAATAAATTCAGATGAATAACAATACTGGAATGTAATTCACATCAATCAAAATACTTTAATCTTCTCTACTAAGGTTACTTACGGGGCAATATTTTCACTTTGAAAAGAATCAATTTAACAGGAGCTGTAGCTTTCGCGTATTCAAAACCGAATTTACGCTCTAACTAATGTCGTCCATTGTCACTTATGGAAGGTGCTTATCGCGTTAAAATAGTAAACCTATTTTTAAGAAATTAAACTCTTAAGTCAGTCGAAAAGTAATTTTGATTGGAAGGTTTAACTTAATAGGGTTCCAGAATTTCGCTCAGGTAACCAGAACCTAAACCTATAAACGACGCACTTTCATATATAGTTTTAAAATCGCTTTCTAGAAATATTAGACTCCCTAATTAATTAACAAAGTGCTTTCGCGGTATTTGTTAATAAAAAACAAACCAATTTTAGTCTTTAGCGTCGAACGAATTTCGATCTTACCCGACGTTTTCACTACCTCACTTTCGCAGAGGCAGATTAAAATGAATTCAGAAAAACTACGTTTAAACCAAAACAACCCACAAAGGTAATCCTAAAGAGACAACATGTAGAGCACCGTATATTGACGATCCTCACATCCCAGCACTAATAAGTTTGCTGGACTGCGTTTAATCCTAAAATTTAGTGCTTTTTATTCATATTCTCATATGCTTGTTATGTGTATTTTATTAGTATATGTATCATGCTTTTCATGGGAGACCTAAAGGGTCATTGAATAAGAAAGGTAAAGGGGCTCCAAGTGAGGCACCAAGTAAGGCACTAAGTGAGGCACCAAGTCATGCACAAAGTAAGGTACCAAGTAAGGCACAAAGTCAGGAATCACTACAAGATGCTCAGACTGCACCACCTCCAGTCACAAATCAGGTCAATGAGGCACCAAGTCATGCTTCAGTTCAAGATGCTCAGACTGCACCACCTCTAGATGCTAAGACTACACCACCACCAAGTCTATATAGAAGATCTAGGACACCTCAATGAAATATATCTAGATGTACTATAAGCAATTCTCAATGATGTCAACAATGGAGGGGGTATTGTTCTTGATATTCCACCTCTTAAAGTTGACTTAAGACGTATCAAACATTAGCCTGCTGTAAACCAAGGCCCTTCAAAGCCTAGTGGTGTAAAAACCTTCTTTAGGAGTGCACCAAAAGTCAAACCCTCCAAAGCATTCAAGCCTCTAGGAAATGTCAAGGTACCCTGCAGTGATCCTGTAAGTTTTGTTATACCTGCTAATATTTCATTGTTTTTTTTTGTCATTTAAGTTTGATCATGGTTGTTGTCGCAACGCGAAAAATAACCGACGGAAAAAACAGAGTCGCCACCGAACGTTATTTATCCCGACGGGGGAAAGGAAACGATCGAAGAAACCTCAAAAGGGAAAAGACACGATCTCGCAACCAAATCCTGGGTTTGGGTGTCGATTACCCGAGAGGAAGGTATTAGCACCCCCTCGCGTTCGTTGTACTCAACGGGATCCACGCTTGTTGTCTAATCAAATGGTGTGTTATCTAAAGCTCTACTGCTAGTGGAAATGAAAAGGGAAACACAAAAAGGAGACTCGATAGGACTTCGCCGTCCTATGCCTACGTATTCCCTCGTGCAATGGGAAAGTTAGAGTCAACGTAGTTCGGAGGACTACGGGTGGATGAGGGAAGGTTGCTCGCCAAGACTTCACCGTCTTGTGCCTACGTATCCTTATTCGGACGAGAATGAAGAAGTCAGAGCAACCGTAGTTTGACACACAAATTGTTAAGTGTTTTTATGAGCGACGTTAAGTTCACGTTTCAGCAGTTAGGGTCGATGCCTGTTTACGGTAGAACGGAAATAACATACTCTTTTTTGAAAATGATTTGACGAACAATCCCGAAGGAAAAAATGATTTGCATTTGGTTATGAATTTTAACAGAAGTGAATTGAATTGGTTTGAGACTCGTATTGCACTAAAGTCTATGACATAGGATCGAATGCTTCGTAAGATCGACCCAAGACGGGAGGTATACAAAACACTCTAGACAAGGTAAGGAGAGACTCCCGATTATTATTTCCCATATACTTAAGGCTCGTGGTACACAATACTCGTGGTATTTATTAAGTGTTTTGAAATTGTTTTAAGAAAGAAGAGAGACTCAAAGGGCAAAAGAAAATATAGGGGAAAGCTCACCTAAATGTTATCGTGCATTATGGCCCTATAGTTGAGGATGAGAAGGGAAGTTTACCTAATGTTATCATGTAAAGGATTGAGAGCCTAATGCCTATCCTACCTTGAACCTAATAAAAAATTAAGTTCAAACTAGGAGCCCTAAGGGAGCATGTGAATAAACACAAGTAAACATTAAACAAGCTCAATCTCAATCAACAAAACTGACTTCAAAATCCAAAGGAGAAGAAAGGAGATGAAGAGAAAGGGAGATGTCAAAGTGACACAAGATAAGAAAGACTAACATCAATGTACAAGTGCCAAACATCAAAGGAAGATCAAAGCATGCTCATTAAATGAATCACGATATCAAAGATGGATGAAGCACACAACCAATCACAGCGTCATGAACAAAGGATTTACACTTTCAAGTGCAAGAGAAAAGATGAAAACAAATAGCAAACTTGTTTTAGAATCATAATTGAACACTATTAAGCATCATATCAAATCCAAATGAGATCAACAAGATGAGGAGAAAGTAAAGTCATAACTTAAATCATATCATGGTCAATTCACATCAAATATGAAAAGAGAATCACCACTCCATCCAACATGAATCACAACACAAACTATGCACTCGTGAATCATCAACTCACAACAACAAGTCATAAATGGTTCATACAAAGTGGAAATAGGGCATAATATCAAGATGGGAAGTAACACACACATGAACATTATTTAAAATACCAAATCATGGATATCAAGAAGAATCAACAAGGATCAAGTTCAAGACATGCATTAAAACTAGGTAAGCATTCCCTATGAACAATTCCAAAAGAAAACAAGTGTTCAAGCAAGGTACAAAGGACAAATGGTCAAGTAATGCATACCATAACATCAAGGTCAGAAGCATACTCAATTGTATCATATCATATTAATTTGCAAGAGATCACACAAGTTCAATAAGTATCATTCTCAAAAGGCTAGGGAAACACCATTCAAATCACCCATAAAGAGAGCAAAGATGATCATGTGAAAAGAAGAATGAAAAGTGATCATACAATGAACATAACAACATAAAAATGAAATCCTCAAACATGTAATTCCAAACATACAATATTTCACCAACATCCATTAGGTCATGCAAGAAAACATCTTGAGAAACTAGGTCAAGAACACCAAAATGCAAGTCTAAAACAACATTAACTTAAAAAAAATTCCACCAAAAATAGGAAAATAACCAAATGAAAGTGAATCCAAAGCCATAATCAAGTCAAGACAGTACATGATCATATTCAATAAGCATTTCAAACTTCAATCAAGCACAAGTGGTCAAAATGATTGGAAACTAGGTCAAACATCATGCACATTCAATTCAAAACCAAGTCCCAATTAGGCATCCATCAAAAATATAAGAATGACCTAATAAATTCCAATAAGAGGCTATACCTCATGCTATATCCATAAAGAACAAGTGAGCAAAAGATATCAAGAATAATTGTACAAGTGCATCATTAAATCAAGTGATCAAGACAAGTGTATCACATTGATCGAACATGCCTCGAGGCCTCAAACAATCACAATACGCGTATAAAATTAGAGAAAGAAGAGAGGAAAAAGTTACTGAAAGTGTAGCTCAGATGCCTCTTAATCTTGCTTCCAAGCTTCACAAATCTTCCCTCTAGCCTTTTAAACCTTCAGAGATGATGAAATCAGGTGGTGGAATGGCAAAAAACCCTTAGAGCAAAGAGGTTCGAAGCTGAAAATTTCAAATGAGAGAGGGAGCTTTCAGATCTAATTTTTGAGCCAAGAAATGAAGTGGAGGCTTGGTTTTAGGGTCTAGGAGACTATATACTGTGTTTGGCATGTGAGAAGTGGATGGACAATTTGTTACAAGTTTGTTTTGAAAATTTTGGAAAATTTGAGGGAATGAAGAGTGTACGGGTTTATACATGAAATAGGGGTTAGAGTGGGTGGTTTTGTTGTGATTTTCTTTGTGAAATGAGAGCATGAAAGAAGCATGATGAGAGGATCACGTGGGAGTGAGGTTTGACACATTTTGTACCATTTGCTCTTTTTTCAATTTCTTGCCAAAAAAGTTCATGAAGTGCATGAGAATATGGCAAAGTTGTTGGCTCGTTTTGGGCAAGATATTGGCAAGAAGGATATAGTACAAATTGTGTATGATGAAATACCAAGGTGATGCTGCATAATTACTCCAAGAATGTCAAGAGAAAAAACCTTGTAGCCATAGCCATGCATCACATTTTAAGTTAGCATATCTTGATCAATCTAACTCCATTTAGGTATCCTTGTGATAAAAGGAAAATAGGAAGAATAATGAACACATTTCATGTGGGAAGCAAGTTGAGATAAAGCTTGAATCAATGTGGAAAAGTATCTTGAAGTCTCGTCCTCCAAACTAACTTAAGATACTTAGTGAAATTTCACCAAGTGACCTAGTTGAAATTCAAAAAAAGGTCATGACTTGAGAGTACTATAACTTGAGGTGTACAAACTCAATTGAGGAGTTCTTTACATGCATGGAAAGCTTGGAGAAGGATCTATAACTTTCATGTTGGATGAAGATTGGAATGAAGCTTTGATCATGGTGAAAAATTCCTTGGAAGATTGGTTCATGAAGTTGACAAACACCTTACTAAATTTGGCATAAAGAAAACCCCAACTTTGAGACACCATATCTTTTTATCTACACATCCAATTGATGAGTTCTTGAACTCAAAAGAAAGCTTGGAGAATGAAGAACAACTTTTATGTTAGCAATAATTTGAGGAACATCCTTGATAATGAGGAAACTTGCCCTTGAAGAACCAATGTTAAACTTGAAAATTGGCACTTAGAAAAAAATTCTAAGTACAAAAGTTCACATTTCACTTTTTCTCAAATTCATGACCTCATAACTTTTTACCCATGAATCTTTTGAACATCTTTCCTTCTTCAAACTTGTAGTACATGATGCCTCTTTAATTTGATAGCAAGTTTTCCCCATTTGGATCAAGGATGAAAAAGTTATGGATGTTGCAAGATGGCTAGAAATTGAGATTTTCCATACTTAGAAATTTTCCACTAAAACCCTTATTCACCAAATCTCTTGATTTTATGTTTCTCCTTGATTCTTCTTGATCCAAACACAAGATAACACTTAAGATGACATGGAATCCCCGTGATTGCTTCAAAATCCAAGAGTTTGACTTCATGAAGCCACAATTGACTTTCTTGACCAGATGAAACCCTAATCCTTCTTCCATTGACTGAGGTTCATATGATGACTTATGAAGAACCATGAGACACGTGTGAACCACTTGAGATACACATAGACCCATAGAACCAAGATTTTCTCCAAGAAAACAATCATAGATGCCCTTGGTAAAAAACCCTAGTTCAGATGCAAAAGATAGGAGAACATGATCAATGCTTGTAGCCCTAATCCAGATTATTGTGTGAGATAGTTGAGAATGCCTTGATGATGAGAGGACTTCAAAGTTTGAGAATACCACAAGATTGAGCATAATATTTTGATTTGGCCTTAAGAAATACACCCTCCTCTTGAGAGCTAACCGATATACCTTGATCCCATGTTTAGAACCAATGATATGCACAAATGATGATGCAAATGAAAAGAAACATAAGCCAAAAAGGTTAAGAAAAGATAGGGCAAATTTTGGGGTGTGACAGCTGCTAATTGACAATTTAGGTCAAGCCTATGGTTCCAAAGAAGAAACAAGTCCCAATAGTTGTGGTGCATACCAGAAAGAGTGAAAGACCCGTGAGTATAAAAACAAATGACATCAAGGGGCTTGGAAGACACCCTGAAGATCCAATTATACTCACTAAAAAGGATACCTCAAAACAACCAATTAAGAGGGGTATAAAAAGTTGGGACAAAATTCAAAAAGGCTTGACTAAATGAGTATGGAATTTGAGGACTTTGAATTTTATGTTGTATCTCTTAGCAGTGACTTCTATTTTGCAAACTTTAAGTTATATCCATAAGTGTATTTTGAAGACTTTGAATTACTATGTTTTAGGGTTATTTTGTAATCTATAAGCATTGACTTATAATTTTGTTTAGGATACAATCTAAGACCATGTATTGAATTATTTTGGGTATGCTATTTTAATGAATCTATTTCATGTCAGTTTGCTGTCAGGTTGTTTGTCAATATGCCAATGTTGTAGGCCATAGTATGCCAAAATTGATACAAAGTATGTCAAAATTTAGAAGTGACTATGCCAAAATTTAGTCATTAATCACAGTGATCAAACACAATTCCATTACATTGATCTATCACAATTCCATTATAAACAGTTTGAAACAAATTCATTACATTCATCAAACATAATTACATTATAAACAATTTGAAACACATTCATTACATTAATCAAACACAATTACATTGTAGCAAATTTTAGAAACATAATTCCATTACATTGATCAAACACAAATCCACTAGAAGCAATTTGAAACACAATCATTACATAGATAAAAAAACCTTACTTCAACTATTACATTTCATTATTAGGTAGACATTAATCATAAAAAAACTACAAAACGTAAAAGCTTGATTTTTCTAGCTCGTGCCTCTGATCTGAATTTTGCTTGCAGCTTCATGTTCTTCTTCTTGGAACCTTCATACAACTCCCTCAGTAGTTCAGTCGTCTCCAATTCCTTCAGCTTGTAGTTTTCTACCTATTCAACACCATTAACATCTTCTTCATCCAAATCTTCACTCTTCCAAAATAGACATCTCCAGAAAAGCCTGCCTTTATTGTGACCATTCTTGCAGACGTATGAAACTATACGAGCTTCACAACCGCAATTCCTTCCTCGAAGGCATCTCACAGAGGACGAAGAAATGCTTATAGGTTTCGTAGTACTTGTTCTCGAATACGACATCAATCTTTCTTTGATGATGAAGATTTGTCTGCAATTAGATCACAGACAAAGAAGAAGAAAGACGTCATAAAGTTAAAAGGTGGGAATGGGAAGAAGATGAAAATGAAAGGGAATTAGGTTACAATTCTAGTTACACAAAGCTATGACGAGATCAATCTGCTGACTTGTAATCCATTTACACACGTGGTAATCACTACTTGTCCAATTAATTAAAAAAATCCAAATCAGCGTCCACATAGGATTCCGTTAAGTGGAATAGACGGCAGGGACGAAAAATAGGGACATAAAACTTTAAGAGGACGATTCTTTGAGCGAAAATGTTCTTGGGACTAAAACTAGATTTTGGGATATTTATAGGGACCTGTAACATATTTAACCCTAAATTTTTTTGTAAATAGTTTAAAGGATTAAATACACAACACCCCCTGTAATATTGCGAGTTTCGCTTTAACCCCCTGTAAAAGATTTTTTAAAAACCCCCGCTCGTAATACCCAGATTCCGTCAGACAGACCCCCGAATGCCAGATTGCAGCAAAGATTCGCTCATTTTGCCAGCGTGGCAGTCCACATGGCATTTATTATTATTATTTCTTAAATTAAAATGGATTTATTTTATTATTTATTATTATTTTTATTAATAATTTTAATAAATTATTTTTTAATGATGTAATTAATTAATTTATGTAAATTAATTATTAAAATATTGGTTTCAGCCTCAGGCTATTGTTCTTATCAACAGGAGCCCAATTTTTAATGAATTGTTAACCATTGTGTAAAAGTTATTTATAAACACTTGCATTTCTACATGAAATTTCGATGTGGGACTATTGCTACTTCTGCTTTTGCTTTGGATAATAACTTGAGTGATTTCATGTGTCATTACAACCACAACCTTACCATCAACCTTACAACCGGCATGAACACCACCAGCAAAGAACTATTGCCGCTGCTTCTGCTCATCGCTTCGCCAACATTAACATCATCATCAACCTTACAACCACAACACATCCATCCCTCCTTCAACATTGCAAACATACTTCAATTCACTACTTCGCCATTAAAACAACCATATCATCAATCGTACTCTATTAATGCAGATGGCGTTTTCTCACAATTTCATTAAAGGATTTCACTATATATTGGATTCTCTTCATGCTTGATGATTGTTTAGACTTCAGTTTTGAAATAATTTTGAAACATATTGGACACAATGTTATTTGTTATTTGACAAAGTTTTCTTCGCATTAACTTTCATGTAGCAGCATTGGCATGATGCTTCATATAGCAGCGTTAGCTTTTGAAACATGATGCCTCAAACACAACAGGTTATTACCATTTCATTCACATTGACATGGTGCTACAATTAAACAAAGACATTATCATTAAAAAAATTAATGCATGATACATCATCATCATCAAGAAAAACATTAAAACAAAGACAAAAGTATGCTTGAAGACAACAAAAACACTTTCATTTTTAATCATCAAATCTAAATGCCCTAGATGACAAAAAGTTACTCCAAGTGTATGGTGCTTCATCATGATCCAAAGAGTTGAAGATAACTCTCCCAATTATTCTCCTTCTTGTTATTCTTCTTCTCCTCCTGTTTCTTCTTCTTTGCACATCAACTTGGACACCATGTAGAACCTCTGCAACTCCTTCGTCTTGGACACCATGTTGAACCTCTGCAACTTCTTGGTTCAGGACATTATTTTGAACCCTTGTAACTTCTTCGTTCTGGACACCATGTTGACCCTCAACAACTTCTTGATTCTGGACAACATTGTTGGAACTCAATTTGATTCTTTGATGATGCTTTGTGTTGGTAAGAATAGGAAAACCATATTTATAATGTTTCTGCATGATTCTTCCACTTCTTTCTACTTTGAAAATCTAAAAGTTTGGATAGTGTGACTTTGGAAAACCGTCTTTATTATTGCTTCTTTAATGCCAAATGTTTTATTCTCTTGGAAGTGGAAACATTACTTTGGATATCATTACCAGTCTATGTAGCATCTATTAAATCTACACTAGATATCATTACTTTGGATAGTATAGCTTTTAAATTTCCAATCATGCAATGATGTTCCATAAGCAACCATGTTTTTCTAGCCACTATGATGTCCCACAAGCAATGATGCATTAGGACTTGAAAAACGAGATAGAACAAGCAATGATGCATTATGATTTGATCTATCACATAATGATAGATCAAATCACACCATGACCAATAGTATGTTAATCCTGTAGCTCGCATAATCACCGGCAGAGGGAGAAAGAAGAAGTAGATGGAAAACTGAAGCATGTATTGTTAAAGTGAAACTCGCTAACATTATAGGGGGTGTTGTATATATAACCCTAGTTTAAATGTTAACCACGACTTAGCCAAGGTTAAGCTCGAGAAATATCAAACTTAATAAAGTCCTTAACTCCCAATCCAAATCATAATAAAATGATAATGTAATTTTTTTAATTATTCTTCAGTTTCATTATTTAAATTTTAAATTTTATTATATTTCTTTTTTGAAATTTCAATTTTGATATAAGTTGTTTGGTGCTTATGTGTGCTTTAGTCACATTTATTTTTTTATCAAGATTTTGATAATGAAATTTAAATTCATTCAAAAGTTTTGATTTTAAAAATGGATGATGTTGTGAAAATGATGTCGGAATAACAAAGTATAATCGGTTTCTTGGTCGACAAGAAACCCACAAGGGTAAAAAAAGAGGGAAGCAAGAGGAACACAATGAAATTGGTTATAAACTGTTATTCTTTACTTTCTCTTTAAAACAAGATTACAAGTGTTACTGAATAACAATTAACCTCTCTCACCCTAATTAGGATTTTCCTTATTGCAAATATGAGAGGCTAGCATGCTATTTATAAGAAAACTAACATACTAACCTAATGGGCTTTTATACACAGGCCCATTACACAAGCTAACTTAGAGAAAAAACTAACTTAAACAATTGGGCAAAACAGACAGACTCAATTCGACATGCTAACACTCCCAGCATACTTCGACTTTAGCATGTGAATAGACTTCGACGACATGCTAAGATTCTATTAAATTGTTGAACCAAGAATCTATCCTTCGACCATACTAGAGTTTGATCCAATATCTCACAAATCTCCACCTTAGAACAAACTCTGTAACATCAAGGGAACAAACTAGTTTTTTTCATGAAACTTTATCAACTGCATACAATGGAAAAACATGCAACTTGGTAATGTCTTGGTGATCATATCAGTAGCATTGTGATCTGTCAAAACCTTCAGCACTTGGACTTCTCCACGCTCGATTACCCCTCTGACGAAATGCAGTCTCGCTTCGATGTGCTTAGTTCGCTCATGATATATTGAATTCTTCGACATGTGTATAGCAATTTGACTATCATGTTGAACAATGATAACTCGACCTTGAAGTTTCAGCTCCTTAGCAAAAACTTCAAGCCACAATGCTTCTTTCACAACTTCAGTGTGGGCGATATATTCTGCTTTAGTGGTTGATAAGGTAACAACCTTGTGAAGTGTTGCTTTCCAACTAATTGATGTGCCAAACATAATGAACACATATCCAAATATATATTTTCTGGAATCCATACAACCTGCATAATCAGAGTCGACATACCCTTCGATTTATACTTTACTATTTTCACCACATGCTCCACCATAAATCAGGACTTTGTTCAAAGACTCATTTATGTACCTTAGAATCCACTTCAATGTTTGCCAGTGAGCCTTTCCAGGATTCACCATGTACCTGCTTACAAAACATAGTGCATATTCAATGTTGGGTCTAGTACAGATCATAAAATACATCAAAGAACCTACTATGTTAGCATATGGGATGCTATTCATATGAGCTCTTTCGACCTCAGTACTGAGATACTGATTTGTACTCAGCTTGAATTGAGGGTTTATCGGAGTCACAACAGGCTTTGAATTCGACATACCAAACTTGTCGAGAATTTTCCATAGGTATGTCTCTTGAGATAAGCATAACTTTGACTGCTTTTTGTCTCTTCAGATGTCAATCACAAGATTCCTGAATGTAGCTCCCAGATCTTTCATATCGAATTCCTTATATAGTTCAGCCTTCACCTTCATTACATCCTCGACATTGTTGCTTGCTATGAGAATATCATCCATATATAGCAACAAAATAACAAATGAATTTCCAGGTCAAAATCTGAAGTAAAAACAGTGATCAAACTGACTTCTAATGAAACCTATGTGTGCCATGAAATTGCCGAATCTCCTATTCCACTGTCGAGGAGATTGTTTCAATCCATATAAAGACATATTCAGCTTGCACACATAATCTTCCTTTCCCTTTCCCGAATACCCTCAGGTTGCCTCATCAGGATTATTTCATCTAGATCTCCATACAAGAAAGCAGTCTTCATATCCATTTTTTCTAGTTCTAGGTCGAAATGTGCCACCATGGCAAGTAACAATCGAATGGACCTGTGCTTCACAATAGGAGAGAACACATCATTGAAGTCGACACCTTCTTTTTGAGTGAAACCCCATGCAGTCAATCTTGCCTTGTATCTCTTCGACGTCACTCATTTGATTCCTTCCTTAACTTTGAAAATCCACTTACAGCTAACTAACTTGGCTCCAGCAGGTTTCTTTATCAGTTCCCAAGTGTGGTTAACATGAAGAGACTTCATCTCATCATCCATGGCCTTCAGCCATTCAACCTTATTTCGGATCCTCATAACTTCCTTATAGTCTCTAGGTTCTTCATCTTGAACCTTACTTGCAGAGATTTAGGCATAAGCTATGAAATCTAAATTGTTATTTCTTTGATTATGTGGTTGGCATTTATTTTGCTAAAACTATTCTAGCAGTAAGATGTTGAAACAAGATGTTCTAATTTACTACATTCAACATGTCGGATAAAGATGTCCCATCCTGGATCATAGGACATCGCGTCTGTTATTGGATTAAAAGGAAGATTCTGTTAGTTGTTATTTGTTACTGAATATTCTGTGAATATTTAGTTATCCTATGTGGCGTCCAAAGTAAATTGAGATAAGTTTTTGTGTTGGTTTTCGGATTTTCACTACTTTCTAAATATGGAGACATATTAGGAAATATTAGATTGAAGACCTATTTTCTTGGAGTTTATATTGCAGAATTATGTGCAGTCTCTCAGCTGCGTTTTGAAGCCCAACCCAGTACAGATTTAATGCTATATATTGACTGGTGTAAACCTAGTTTAGGAGTGGAACTTACGTGTGTTTTTGTTAGGGTTTTTGATTGTTAATTGTGTGCCTAACTGGTATCATTCTGATAACAGTATAAGGACTGGTTTTGTGTTGTAAGTTCTGTCAGTTACTCATAAGCTTTTAAGCATTGAGTTTCTTGTGTGTCAGTTCTCATAAGCTTTGAGTATTGAGAATTGTGTGTTTTTGAAAGTGTGTCCTTCGTTTTGTTACTTGTATTGAAAGGAGCCAGTCACGGGTTGTGATTGAAGAGGGATTTGAGGAGGGCCTCATACCTAGGTGAGTCTTAGGTAGAAGTCATAGGAAGGGTAGTGATTAAGTGAGCGGATTGTAACCGGGTGTGGTTGTTGTGTGATCTGTGAATTGATATTATCGTATATTGATTTTGCCCCTGGCTTGGTAGCCCCTAGAGTAGGATTGTTGATCCGAACTGGGTAAACATATCACTGTGTTCTTTACTTTCTGCACTGTTATTTTTATTATTATCTTGTTCATTGTGTTGGATATCCGTGTCTTAACATCTGTGTAGGACATCTGATATCTGTGCCAGAATTTCAATTGGCATCAAGAGCTTGCACCCTAGTTTGTTTCTGGGTGAGATTCAGGGAAGGTACTTTCTGGTGCAATGGACAAGGATGAAGGATTTTTGAACAAACCACCTCTGCTTGATGGTTCTAACTATGACTATTGGAAACCAAGGATGATAACATTCATCAAATCCATGGATGATCAAGCATGGAAAGCTGTTATCAAAGGATGGGAACCCCCAAAGGTTAGAGATGGAGAAGGTAATCCTACTGATGTGGTGAAGGAAGAGGAAGACTGGGATGATGCAGACTACAAAGGGTCTTTGGGAAATTCTAAAGCCATGAATGCCTTGTTTAATGGTGTTAACAAAAATATTTTCAGGTTGATTGAACATTGCACCATTGCAAAAGAGGCTTGGCAGGTCTTGAAGGTTACTCATGAAGGAACTTCAAAGGTGAAGATGTCAAAACTTCAGCTTCTCACTACCAAGTTTGAGAATTTGAAGATGAAGGAAGATGAGAGCATTCATGATTTTCACATGAACATTATTGAGATAGCTAATGCTTCAAGTGCCCTAGGTGAAAAGATGTCTGATAGCAAACTGGTCAGAAAAATCCTCAGATCTCTACCTAAGAGATTTGACATGAAAGTGACTGCTATAGAGTAAGCTCAGGACATAGATAAGATGAAAGTGGATGAGCTTGTGGGATCTCTTCAAACGTTTGAATTGGGGATCAGTGAAAAGTCTGAAAAGAAGAAGAGTATAGCCTTTGTGTCAAATGCTGGTGATTCAGAAGATGAAGGTAACCTGGCTAGAGATGAAGGGGTGTCTAAAGATTTGGTATTGCTTGGAAAACAATTTAACAAAGTGTTGAAAAGGATAGAATGGAAGTCAAGAGCTAATGTTCAGAACAAGTCACTCGACATCAGTAAAAACAAGGATGTAGGCAGAAGGTCCAGAACTGAAGAAGACTCCAATCAAGGGAAGATAGTTCAGTGTTTTGAATGTGAGGGATTTGGGCACATAAAAATTGAGTGTCCCACATATCTCAAAAGGCAGAAGAAGGGCTTATCTGTGTCTTGGTAAGAAGGAGAGTCTGAGAGTGATCTTGAAGAAGAATCAACAAAATTGGTGACAGCCTTGACTGGAATCTGTAAATCTGATGGAGAAACAACTTATGAGTCTGATGAAGGAACAAGTTGTGATTCTGATAAAGAATCCTACATTGGAGAACTTACTAAACAGGAAGTTATCACTGGGTTCTCAGAGTTGTGTATCAAGAATGAAGAGAGGTGCCAGATAATATTAGAACAGAAGGTTCTGATAGCTCAACTAGAAGCTGAGAAGGAAGAACATCTATCGATCATTGTCGATCTTAAAGAGGAGGTTGTATTGCAATAGTTAAAACTTGACAATATGACTAAATCTATAAGAATGCTGAACAATGGTTCCACACTGCTGGATGAGATTCTTCAGACTGGGAAAAATACTGGGAATGTACAAGGTCTTGGTTTTAACAATCAAGCAGAGAACTACAAGCAGTCTGTAGTAAAGTTTGTTCCTCAGAAAATAAAGCAAGAGGAGAAGATGTCAAATCACATGTTTCAACATCAGCTGAAACATCAGAAAATAGTATATAGTTTAAAGTATAAACCATGGAGATGTCATTATTGTGGAAAGTTTGGTCACTTAAAGTCCTTTTGCTACAATTTGCATGGTTATCCCAAAACTGTTCATCAACCAAATAAAGAACAGATTTGGGTTAAAGTAAAGAAAAGATGGACTCCTAGAAATATGGTGGCTGGTTTCATAGCGCATACCTCTCTCAGAGCATCTGCAAGGGAAGATTGGTACTTTGACAGTGGTTGTTCAAGACACATGACTGGTGTGAAGAAATTTTTGTCAGATTTCAAGCCTCACTCTACCAATTATGTCACTTTTGGGGATGGATCAAAAGGTGAAATAAAAGGTGTTGGAAAGCTGGACTACACAGGACAACCAAATATGGATCATGTTCTATTTGTCAAAGGACTGACTGCAAATTTGATTAGTATAAGCCAACTGTGTGATCTAGGGCTCAAAGTAAATTTCACAAAATTTGAATGCCTAGTAACCAATGAAGAAAATGAAGTTGTTATGAAGGGAACCAGGTCTAAGGATAACTGCTATATGTGGAATCCTCAAGGATTAGAAAGTTTGTCTACCTGTTTGATGTCAAAGGAAGACGAAACCAAACTGTGGCATCAAAAATTGGGTCACTTACATCTGAAAGGGATGAAGAAAGTTATGTCAAGTGAGGCTGTTAGAGGTATTCCCAAGCTGAAGATTGATGAGGATAGAATATGTGGTGAATGTCAAGTTGGGAAGCAAACAAGGATGTCACACAAAAAGCTTCAACATCTTACCACAACTTCTAGAGTTCTGGAGCTGCTTCACATGGACTTAATGGGACCTATGCAGGTTGAAAGGCTTGGAGGGAAGAAGTATGCCTATGTTGTCGTTGATGATTACTCCAGATTCACTTGGATAAGCTTTATCAGAGAAAAGTCAGAAGTATTTGCAGCTTTTAAAGAATTGTGTCAAAGGATTCAACGAGAAAAGGATTGTGGTGTTGTTCGAATCAGAAGTGACCATGGGAAGAAATTTGAAAATAGCAGGTTTGAAGAGTTTTGTTCATCTGAAGGAATCACTCATGAACTCTCGTCACCAATCACTCCTCAGCAAAATGGTGTGGTGGAACGCAAGAATAGGACTATTCAAGAGTGTGCAAGGGTCATGATTCATGCCAAAAAGCTTCCATATCATTTTTGGGCTGAAGCCATGAATACTGCTTGCTATATACACAATAGGGTGACTATCAGATCAGGTACTTCTGTTACTCTTTATGAGCTATGGAAAGGAAGAAAGCCAAATGTGAAATATTTCCATGTTTTTGGGAGTAAGTGCTATATCTTGGCGGATCGTGAGCTGAGGCGAAAGATGGATCCTAAGAGTGAGGAAGGGATATTTTTGGGATACTCTACAAATAGAAAAGCATATAGGGTATTTAATTCCAGAACTAAGGTGAAGATGGAATCCATAAATGTGGTGGTTGATGACTCTGGCAGAGACGAAGATGTCCCAGATGATGTTGGAACATCCTTTCCCATGAACAATGAAATCTCACAAGACACTGAGTCCGTAGAAGATAATGTTCAAGAGACTAATACTAGACCTGAGAATGAAGAGGTAGAGGATGCTAACAGGGGACCCTCTATAAGGATTCAGAAGGATCACCCTAAGGAGTTGATTATTGGAAATATGAATGAAGGTGTAAGAACCAGATCGAGGGAGGTTGTGTCAAATGCATGTTTTGTTTCAAAGCTTGAACGAAAAAAATGTTAAAGAGGCTTTGACAGATGAGTTCTGGATAAGTGCTATGCAGGATGAGCTTTGTCAATTCAAGAGAAATGAAGTCTGGGAACTGGTACCACGACCAGTAGGAACAAATGTGATTGGAACAAAGTGGGTATATAAGAATAAGTCTGATGAACAAGGAGTTGTTACCAGAAACAAAGCCAGACTAGTTGCTCAAGGATACACACAGATTGAAGGAGTAGATTTTGATGAAACATTTTCTCCTGTGGCTCGCTTGGAATCCATCAGATTGTTGCTAGGAGTGGCATGTTTTTTGAAATTCAAATTGTTTCAAATGGATGTTAAGAGTGCCTTTGTGAATGACTATCTTAATGAAGAAGTTTATGTTGAGCAGCCTAAAGGGTTTGTGGATCCAAATTTTCCTGATCATGTCTTCAAGTTAAAGAAGGCTTTGTATGGTTTAAAACAAGCTCCAAGAGCTTGGTATGAAAGGCTGACTGAGTTCTTAGTCAAACATGGATACAGGAAGAGTGGTATTGATAAAACACTCTTTGTCAAGGAGAAAGATGGGAAACTGATGATTGCTCAGATTTATGTAGATGATATTGTGTTTGGTGGGATGTCGGATGAACAGAGTTTATACAGAAGCATGATTGGTAGTCTGCTGTATCTTACAGCAAGTAGGCCAAACATAACCTTTGCAGTTGGTGTATGTGCAAGATACCAAGCAGAACCCAAGGTCAGTCACATCAATCAAGTTAAGAGAATTCTTAAGTATGTGAGTGGTATGTGTGATTATAGGTTGTTATATTCCCATGATTCAAGTTCCATTTTAGTAGGATAGTGTGATGCTGATTGGGCTGGAAGTGTTGATGATAGGAAGAGTACCTCTGGAGGTTGTTTCTTTTTGGGAAACAATCTTATTTCATGGTTTAGTAAGAAGCAAAATTCTATATCTCTTTCTACTGCTGAAACTGAGTACATAGCAGCTGGAAGTAGTTGTGCTCAACTGGTGTGGATGAAGCAAATGTTATCTGAGTATAATGTCACACAAGATGTCATAACATTATTTTGTGACAACCTGAGTGCTATTAATATTTCTAAAAATCCTATTCAACATAGAAGGACTAAGCACATTGATATCAGGCATCATTTCATCAGAGAACTTGTGGAGGACAAAGTCATAACTCTTGAGCATGTTAGCACAGAAAATCAGCTTGCTGACATATTTACCAAGGCTCTGGATGCAGTTCAGTTTGAAAACCTGAGGAGAAGACTTGAGGTTTGTATTCATGAAGAATTATAGCAATTAATGTTCTTTTTGGCTGCCAGATAAAAAAGAATAAAGGTAATTCTGGTAGTGCAGCTTGTGCAAGTGTTTATGAAGGGAAAGGAGATGCTGAAGTTTGTGGATGCCATTTGGTCATGTGATTTTGTGTGCATCTGCTTTTTGATGTTGTTTATTCTGGTTTATAATTTGATCATTTCTCAAAATTAGAATTGTTCTACTTGCCTTTGTCATATTTATGGTTAAAAAGGGGGAATAGTGTGCTTGTGGTGTGCTTGTGCTGGTGCTGCAGTTGAGGGGGAGAATGTTGTTGTGTTTCTGCAGTTGGGGGAGAATGTTGTTGTGTTTCTGCAGTTGAGGGGGAGTTTTTTTTTGTGGTTGTGAATGTTTGCTGCTATGCTGTGTTTTTCGCTGCTGTCTCTGATATTTTTTTGTTTTACTTGATTTATCTTTGCAAGATTGTTTGTTGTGTAGTTTTAGCCAAAATAAGCCAAAGGGGGAGATTGTTATTTCTTTGATTATGTGGTTGGCATTTATTTTGCTAAAACTATTCTAGCAGCAAGATGTTGAAACAAGATGTTCTAATTTACTGCATTCAACATGTCGGATAAAGATGTCCCATCCTGGATCATAGGACATTGCGTCTATTATTGGATTAAAAGGAAGATTCTGTTAGTTGTTATTTGTTACTGAATATTCTGTGAATATTTAGTTATCCTATGTGGCGTCCAAAGTAAATTGAGCTGAGTTTTTGTGTTGGTTTTCGGATTTTCACTACTTTCTAAATATGGAGACATATTAGGAAATATTAGATTGAAGACCTATTTTCTTGGAGTTTATATTGCAGAATTATGTGCAGTGTCTCAGCTGCGTTTTGAAGCCCAACCCAGCCCAGATTTAATGCTATATATTGAATGGTGTAAACCTAGTTTAGGAGTGGAACTTACGTGTGTTTTTGTTAGGGTTTTTGATTGTTAATTGTGAGCCTAACTGGTATCATTCTGATAACAGTATAAAGACTGGTTTTGTGTTGTAAGTTCTGTCAGTTACTCATAAGCTTTTAAGCATTGAGTTTCTTGTGTGTCAGTTCTCATAAGCTTTGAAGTATTGAGAATTATGTGTTTTTGAAAGTGTGTCATTCGTTTTGTTACTTGTGTTGAAAGGAGCCAGTCACGAGTTGTGATTGAAGAGGGATTTGAGGAGGGCCTCATACCTAGGTGAGTCTTAGGTAGAAGTCATAGGAAGGGTAGTGATTAAGTGAGCGGATTGTAACCGGGTGTGGTTGTTGTGTGATATGTGAATTGATACTATCGTATATTGATTTCGTCCCTGGTTTGGTAGCCCCCAGAGTAGGATTGTTGATCCGAACTGGGTAAACATATCACTGTGTTCTTTACTTTCTGCACTGTTATTTTTATTGTTATCTTGTTCATTGTGTTGGATATCTGTGTCTCAACATCTGTGTAGGACATCTGATATCTGTGCCAGAATTTCATACATACCCAAGTCTTTGAGGAGGCTTGATGTCTCTTCTTAGTCTATCTTTTGCCAATAGGTAGTCATCAACAATTTCCTCAACTTCCTCAGTATCTTCAGCATTTTGTGCTTCTTCTTCGACTTGATATAGGATACGTGATTCAACATCAACATGCTCCATCTCAATAAGAATCTCTACTTGTTCCAGCTCTTCTTTAGATATATGTGCATTTCGACTAACGTCATCAGATTTTTGAAAGCCATCTCAGCTTCATTGAAAACTACATATCGACTGGTGATACACCTCTCGTGACCTGGCTCAAGGCACCATAGCCTTTAAGCTTTGACTCCTTCAGGGTATCCCATGAACATTCATTTCAAAGCTCTAGGTTCGAGCTTATCTTGCCGAATGTGAGCATAGGCTATGCATCCAAATACTCTAAGTTTGTCGAGATTTGGTGGATGTCTTGACCAAACTTCTTCAGGTGTCTTCATATTTCAACGCTGTCAAAGGACATTTGTTTATCTGATATGGTGTTGTCCAAACAGTCTCTGCCCAAAACATCTTTTTTAGCCCAGCACTAGTCAACATGCATCTAACTCTTTCCATAATGGTTCGATTAAACCTTTTAGCCAAACCATTTTGTTGGGGAGTACCTGCAGTAGTTTTGTGCCTTGCAATACCAGGGGTTGCACAAAAACTGTTGAACGCCTCATTGTAAAACTCAAGGCCATTGTCGGTTCTCAACCTCTTGACATTCCTTCCAATCAGATTTTTGACCAGAGTCTTCCAACTTTTGAAATCCTCAAAAGTTTCATCCTTAATCTTCTGGATGAAAACCCATAACTTTCTAGAATAATCATCAACTATGGATAGAAAATACCTGACTCCTGAATGTGATGAACACCTTGCAGGCCCCCAAAGATCAACATGGATGTAATCAAGGGATCCATGTATTCTTTGTTTACCTTTATTAAACTTCATTCTACAAGATTTTCCAAGTACACATGGTTCACAAAACTCCAGCTTTTCAAATTTGTCTCCACCAAGTAGATTTTGTTTCCCCAATTCGACCATACCCCTTTCGCTGACATGGCCCAATCTAATATGCCAAATTTCTATAATCGACAAAGGTTTTGTGGATGCAACATCTGCAGAACCACTAACAACTTCAGCCTCAAGGGTATACAAGCCTTGTTTCTTCACACCTCTTAAGACTTCCTTCGACCCCTTCCTGACCTTTAGAATACTTTTCTCTCCTTTGAAAACATATCCTTTCTTGTCGAATTCACCAAGAGAAATCAAATTTCTCTTCATATCAGGTACATACCTGACTTCAGTCAACAACCTTATTGACTCATCATGGAGCTTGAATCTCATAGATCTAACACTTGCAATCTTGCAAGCTTTGTTTTTTCCAAGCAATACATATCCACCATCTTGATCACATAGTGTAGCTCGGTTTTTGTGACGCGACCACTACCACATTTAGTGCTACTTTTTGATTTCTATATTTAAGGGGAAGATATCTCAAACTAACCTTGCGTGCAAATGTTTTCCTTAACAAATACGAAGAGATCGGGGATCGGGGTTGGTTATACAAAGGGAAGCTGTTAACACCAGAGTATCTATAGTAATCTATAGGAACCTTTATTTGCATATGTTTCTACGGTTGAATTGCTTAGTTGCTTAAATCCATTTGGTGTTGAATAGGGAAATTTTCTCCTTTGTGAAGGTTGAGGAAATGTTTTTGTTGTTTTTGGGAAGGTACTGAACCTAAGGTTTTTGATTAGTGCGCTCGCTAAGATTTTGCAATCTTATGCCTACGTATTCTCGTAAAAATACTTGGGGAAATCAGAGAGTTCGTAGTTCCTCCTATTCTATGGGAGGAAATTGTTTGGTGTCTTGTTCAAAGCCCAAGATTGAAGCTAAAAGAGTATTTGTGTCTTGTTTAAAGCCCAAGATTGAAGCTAAATGAGTATTTGTGTCTTGTTCAAAGCCCAAGATTGAAGCTAAAGGAGTATTTTTGTCTTGTTCAAAGCCCAAGATTGAAGCTAAAAGATTTGACTGAGAGATAATTTTTCATCTCTAAAGGAAGCCTGTGGGTCCTTGTATGAAGCCTAATAGGAGGCTAACTGTTAAGACTTTCCAAGTCTAGGAAGAGTTTAAGAAAGGTTTCACCGGGAAATAATCCTTTCTTTGTTGAACTGTTCCAGGGTTAAAGGAGTTAAAGAAGAGGTTTCACCGGGAAATAATCCTCTCTTTACTGAACAGTTTCAAGGTTGAATAAATTGAACAAAGCCCAAGAGGAGGCTGACTGTATTGATAAAGAAAAATTCCTTTGTAAAGGGGGGACAAGTTGTTTGAACTAAGTTATACTGATTGAAAGGATCCTATTGTTTGAACTAGTCTAAACTAAGGATGGTTTAAATGCTAAGAGGAACTTAACAAGATATGAACAAGTGTATATACAGACATATGGACAAATATATAATTAAGTATGAATTGAAATTAGAAAGGTGGTGGGTCTTATTCTCTGGATAGAGGCCTAGTGTATTATGATTGATTAGATGCCCTATTCAAGATTGAATTAGTATTTTTGAAGAAATTGAAGAAAGTTTTGACTTTGAAGATGACTTGATCTCAAGTAAGAGAAAAGCAAAGGTGTTGGGTCTTACACTCTAAATAGAGGCCCAGATGATTATTTGTATCATGTACAAAGCCCAAGATGAATGAGGCCAAAAGATTTTCTATTTACAAAGAGGGTTGGGTCTTACACTCTAATAGAGACCCAGATGATTGTTTTAAAAAAACAAAAGTTTATGTACAAAGAGATGGGACTTACACTCCTAACAGAGGCCTGGATGATTGTTTTAAAAACAGTGATTGCACCGTGATTTTGAAAAGCGTGATGGGACTTATACTATAGCAGAGGCCTATGAAGTGGTTTATTTACAACGAGGGTTGGGTCTTACACTCTAATAGAGGCCCAGATGATTGAAATGAAGTTTTGAAAGATTGAATCAAAGTAAAATCCTAATTTCATTTTTTAAGATATTTTTCAAAGAAAAATCAATAAAAAAATGTATAATTTATCAAATAAAATCATTAATCATGTTATAAACAATGATTAAAGTTTATGAAAAAAATATTTTATTCACATGAATATTTAAAATCATTTTGGTTAAAAAAATCAAGAAAAGAAATCATTTTAAGATATTTAAAACAATTTAAAATAATATTTTTAATATATTAAAAATATATCAAATAAAAATTATTTTTTGTGATTTTATTGGTGAATAAAATATTTAAATATGTGAGTGATATTTGTTTAAAAAAATCATTTGAAAATAAATAAAATTGAATATAGAAATTAATTATTGAAAATAATTAAGAAAAATATTAAAATATAATGAAAAAGTGGGAAAATGGCAAAAATGACATGGGTGGGGTTTGAACCCACGTCCTCTCTCTCCAACTCACAAAACACGCCCTTGCCAACTGAGCCAGCGTGTGCTGGTGATAACTAAACCAAACCAACACATAATATATGAAAAATGCGTGGCAAATTCAAATTTCACGCCATACTTCATCTTCTTCCTCGAGCCAACTTCTGATTTTGTAAAACCTATGCTATCTCTCTCAATACGCAACCATTTGACACGATGTAAACACCAAAGTTGTGTGTTTTTTAACAAGGAATTGAATGGTTCTTTTTAATTTCATTTATTTTAAGTGCATCACAAGATATCATGTTATAATCAGATGAACCCTAAAAATTGCAAAAACTATATGAAATCCCATACACGCAAGATAAATAGCAATTGATTGAGGGTTAACATTCTATGAACATCCATAAACTTGTTTGTAACTTGAAACAAAATTTATGATGCATGATTCATGGAGTTTGAGAAGTTCAGGCTTACATGTGCAAGAGGAATTCGAATCCTTAGTTGTAGCATGACTTGAAGTCTAAGGCACTATAAGTCTCCTCTAGCATAGCTATATCTTTACTCAATTCAATTTTTGCAGGTTTGAACACTCATGGCTTTGGACTGAGTCTTGGCTGGTTTGTGCTTACTTCATACCAATTCAATGCATCACTTTAATGCAACTTTCCAAAACTTAAGTTCCATAGCTTGTCATCATGATTCTCACATGCCAAAGGATAGGATTCTTGACTTTGGGCCCAAGTTTGCAGGTTCTTCATGATTGACCGAGATTCTTGTTGAATTAGATAAGGATCAGTATTACATAGTCATCAAAATTTAGACTCAAAATCGTGGGATGCAAGTTATGTAACCAAATGCTGTCAAAAATCAGTTTATGTCAAGGCATGTTGTGAGGTTCATAACTTCTTGCTCAAGTTGAGTCAATGGATGTTCTTGTACTCTTTGGAAAGCTTGTATATCATACTTCAACTTTGATGTTTACATTTGGTCCTGATTCGTCTTGGATCATGATGGAAAATGCCTCCAAAGTTGGACAAAACATGAGGCAGATTCTGCCTAAAAAAATTCTAAGTGTCAAAGTTCAAAATCTCATGAAACCCTAACTTTAATGCTTCATATCTCAAAATCTATTCATTTTTTAGGGGTACTTCTGCTTTGTAATATTGTTGTATGTAAGAAGATCTATCATTTGAGCTTTGGATGGGAAAAATGGTTGCTTGGATCACAAGTTATGGCCCTGCAAAGTTGGGTAAAAACCATGGTACTTCCATAACTTAGTGAAAATTTAAGTTTCTCAAGGTTGCCCTTTTTGCAAGTAACCTCACTTTTCCTAATTTTTCTTGATTGATCATGATCTAAATCACAAGTTAACATTGTTCTTGACTATGTTTGCCAAAAAATCCCAAAAGTCAAACTTGGTTTTGATCACAGTTGACTTTTTATCTTAGGTGAAACTTGAACTTTGTGATCCTTTATGAAATCAAGTCCTTGGGATAAATTGAACCTAATGGATGGATTCCAAAGGTGTTTTTTAGTGTCTTGAATCATGTCCCAAGGTTTGAGGTCATGCTTTGTTCAAAAGTCAAAGGTATGGTTGACTTTTTCTCAAAAAACCCTAGTTTGTGGTCCAGGTAAACTTGAATCCTTGTATTGCTTATGAATCAAGTTCTTTGAATTAATCCAATCTTGTGAATGGATCAATATGATGTATTTTGAGGTCCTTAAAGCATATCTTGAAGTTTTAGATCATGCCTTACTCCAAAAGTCAACTTAGAGACTGAATTAGGTCAAAACCCTAATTCCTGATTTTTGATAGATGCATCCCCTGAGGCTATTTTAAACTTATGAATGGACTCATGATGTTCTTTTGAGCTTCTTGAATCATATATTGAAGTATTGGCTCATGCCCAGATGAAAATTTCTCTTTGGAGGCTTGGGTCGACCAAAACCCTAATTTGGTGACATTGATGATCTTCAGGCTTGATCAACTTGAAATGATGCACTCTTGTGCTTGATTCTTGATGTTGAGGATCTCTTGACCTTCATTAATGTTTGAGAGACTTGATAAGTTGGAGATCATGTCAATTCTTGATTGGTCATTTTCCTGAATGCTCTGAGAGGTCTCAAAAACCCTAATCCTTGGTTAAGGTGAATACTTAACAATTTTTTAAAAGAGTAGCGAGGTATGAAAGTACATCCATATTGTGGTGATGATTTTCACAATGATGTGAATACTTAGGGTAAAAATTTGAGGTATGACAGATGCCCCTATTTAATCTTCTTGGATCTGAATGTATGAATAATGAAAATATTCAGACGTTCATGGTAAAGGAGGACTAAATATCAGAATACCCGAAATTTTGATTGTGGATGTGAACGGCGGCTAATTTGCTCATCCATCTTCTTTTACTAAGTAATCTTACTTAGAAAAGGGTAAAACTTCCACTCGATCCTGGTCTTCAGCCACAGAACTGGTCTTAGTTTTTTTTTAAATAAACCTCCCCTCGATCCTGGTCTTCAGCCACAGAACTGGTCTTAGTTTCTTTTTTGAAATAAACCTCCCCTCGATCCTGGCCTTCAGCCATGGAATTGGTCTTAGTTTCTTCTTGTCGAGTCCTTCTCTTGATAATGAATGCTTATCTATGAGGGTATTCACCAAGCTTCTCTCCGAGGTTTATTGGGGAGATGCCATTTGATGGAAAAACGTGATTCATCATACTTTTCTTCGAGACTTCTTTGGAGAGATGCCATAGGATGAATAAAGTTTTGACGTCAGACTTGCTGGAGAGAGATTGTTTAGACGAGACAATTCCTGATGAGGAAATAACTCAACACGGGATTTTATCCTATCCGTTTATGGAGAGGAAAACTGACAACTCTAATGGAGAGAGAACATTTATCACTTGGGGATAAACGTGACCAAAGTGATCGAAATATGATATACAATATGAATATGAATATGAATCAATTTTGTATGATGTATGTATGAAATGCTTATGCTGACAAAACATACATGACATACGGACTGACGATGAGCACAACTGGATACTCGGCCTCTTTGGGGAATAAAAGTATCACTGATCTCTTGAGGGAACAAAATCCTGCGGCTGAACTTTTCATATTCTTGGCAATAACAAAATGTGACTCTTGGGGAGTGACAGGTGGGATACTCCATCTTATCAATTTGAAGTAAGTGATCCTCCACTCAAGATATACTAATCACAAGGAATATTTTGACTCTGCATTTTGATGTTTGATTGATTTTAGAGAAGCTGTTGATGTCCCTCTTAATTGTTCATTAATCAAAAAGGAAATTGCCATCTTTATTTTAAAAGCAGAAGTAAATTTGAAATTTCCGTTTTGAAAATAAAAGTAAATTTTTTTTTCAAGAATGTTAATCATATCAAAATGTCATTTTGCAAAGCGGAATAAATGAGAATTCCAAACAAAGGGCACAAGGGCTCAAATTTTTATTGATAGAATGGTAATCAGTCTAATGCGTGATTCCATGGAGCATTACAAAGTTTTAAAAAATGGTATTTTAAAGGGAAAGGGGTTACATTGAAACATAATAACTAATATCCTTCTACCTACTTTGAATTCTGAGTATCCTTGAGCTTCTGTTGAAGGTCACTTTTGATTGAGGATTTCTTGACAGATGACGTTATTTCTGATGATCCAATCTTAGTCGGATGCAGTTACTTGCCATAAATCCCTAACTTTTGCCTAGATTTTCCTTCAATCTACCGGGATGATTTTTTTATGTCTATAATTTTTTCCTGGACCGCCCTCTCAGGTTTTCAGTCCACCGAGACGTTTTTTTATATTTTATTTAGGCGAAGTATTTCTTGAGTGCATCAACATTTGTAGGGTAGGTAAATTCATCTCCATCCATGGTTGCGAGTCTCAAGACACTGCCTCAAAAGGCTTTCTTAACAACATAGGGGCCATCGTAATTTGGAGTCTATTTTCCCCTGGAATTAGTGAGAAATGATTGGATCTTTTCAGAATACCCGAGGTCAGACCTTTTTGTTAAAAGCTTTCTTCATCCTTTGTTGATATAACTGACCATGGCATAAAGCTGTCATCCTTTTTTTTGGATTAGGTTCAGTTCATCGTATCTGCTTTGACACCATTCAGCTTCTGTTAGCTTGGCTTCCATCAAGATTCGTATTGATGGTATCTCTACTTCTATGGGGAGCACTGCTTCCATGACATATACTAGAGAGAAAGGGGTTGCCCCTGTTGAAGTACGGACGGATGTGTGATAACCGTGAAGAGCAAATGGTAGCATCTCATACCAATCTTTGTAGGTTACAACCATCTTCTGAATGATCTTCTTGATATTTTTGTTAGCTGTTTCTACCGCTCCATTCATTTTAGGCCGATAGGGAGATGAGTTATAGTGTTTAATTTTGAACTCAACACATAATGATTCATCATCTTGTTGTTCAGGTTCGATCCATTATCAGTAATGAGCTGGCTTAGAACACCATAACGGCAGATGAGATTAATCTTGATAAATCGGACCACCACTTGTCTGGTCACATTGGTGTATGAGGCTGCTTCGACCCTTTTGGTGAAGTAATCAATGGCTACCAGGATGAACTAATGTCCGTTTGAAGCTCTGGGTTCAATCATGCCAATCATGTCAATTCCCCATATAGAAAAAGGCCATGGAGAAGAAAGAACTTTAAGATGCGTTGGCGGTACATGAATTTTATCGGCGTATATCTGACACTTGTGAAACTTCCTCATGTACTTGTAGCAATCGGATTCCATTGTCAGCAAATAATATCCTGCTCTCATAATTTTTCTTGCCAATGTATGTGCATTGGCATGAGTGCCAAAGGAACCTTCATGAATCTCCTTCATTAACATGTTTGCTTCGTGTCTGTCCACGCATCTGAGCAAAACCATGTCGAAGTTTCTTTTGTAGAGCACATCATTGTTCAGGAAGAAGTTGCCAGCCAGTCTTCTAAGAGTCTTATCTTTTCTTGATGCCCCAATAGGGTATTCTTGTTTTTGAAGGAAGCATTTGATATCATGATACCATGGTTTGTCATCGATGACGACTTCTACTGCAAATATGTAAGCGGGTCTATCAAGGCGCATTATGTCAATCTTGGATACGTCGTTCCATCGATTCAAACTAATCATGGAGGATAAGGTAGTTAGTGCATCAGCCATGTGGTTTTCTTCACGAGGAATGTGATGAAAATTAATCTTGTTAAAGAAGGGTAATAACCTTCTTGCGTAGTCTTTGTAAGGAATCAATCCTAATTGATATGCGTTCCACTCTCCTTTGATCTAATTTATAACCAGGGTTGAGTCTCCATACACGTCCAAATTATTTATCCTTAATTCAATGGCTTCTTCGAGACCCATGATTCAAGCTTCGTATTCAGCCTCATTGTTTGTACACTTGAATGCCAATCTGGCAGTGAAAGGAATATGGGTACCCTGAGGTGTAACAATGGAGACTAATTTCCATAAGCGTTGACAACTCTGTCGAAAATTAGTCCCCATTGTGATCCTGGCTCTGGCCCTTCATTTGGAAGCGGTTCATTGCAGTCTTTCATTTTTAGGTACATTACATCTTTATCTGGGAAGTCAAATTTAATTAATTCCTGATCGTGAATCGGTTGATGAGCCAAAAGATCGGCTAAAACACTTCCTTTGACAGCTTTCTGAGCATGGTTCTCGATGTCGTATTCTGATAACAACATCTGCCAACGGGCAATCCTTCCCGTTAAAGCAGACTTTTCAAATATGTACTTGATTGGATCCATTTTAGAGATTAACCAAGTAGTGTGACAAATCATGTACTGGCGAAGACATTTAGCCACCTAAGCTAGAGCGCATCAAGTTTTCTCGAGCATAGTGTATCGAGTTTCACATTCTGTGAACTTATTGGTTAAATAATAAATGGCAGACTCTTTTCTTTTTGTTTCGTCTTGTTGGTCAAGCACACAGCCCATGGAATCTTCCAAGACAGTTAAGTAGATGATCAGTGGTTTTCCTTCCACTGGAGGAGATAGAATAGTTGGTTTTAGCAGATATTCTTTGAAGCGGTCAAAAGCTTTTTGGCAATCTTATGTCCATATACAGTTTTGGTTCTTTCTGAGTAGTTTGAAAATTGGCGCGCATGTCGCGGTCTTGAGGAATATGAATCTCGAGATGTAATTCAGATGTCCCAAAAATCCTCTTACTTGTTTCTCAGTCTTTAGAGCAGGCATTTCTTGAATGGCCTTGACTTTGTCGGGAGCAACCTCAATTCCTTTTTGGATGACAATGAATCCCAAGAATTTTCCTGAACGAACGCCGAATGTGCATTTATTGGGATTCAAGCGGAGTTTGTATTTTCTCAGACGCTGGAATAACTTTGATAGGTGTTCCACATGTTCTTCTTCTGTCTCAGACTTGGCAATCATGTCATCCACATACACTTCAATTTCTTTGTGTATCATTCTGTGAAATAGAGTCGTCATAGCCCTTTGATAAGTTGCTCCTGCGTTCTTTAGACCGAACGACATTACTTTGTAACAAAAGGTGCCCCATGAAGTGATGATGAAGTTTTCTCCATGTCTCCTGGCGCCATTCTGATTTGACTATAGCCCGATAATCCATCCATGAAGGAGAAGACTTTGAATTTTTCTGTGCTGTCAACTAGCATGTCAATGTGTGGTAGGGGAAATCATCCTTTGGACTTGTTTTGTTTAAATCCCTATAGTCTACACACATTCTGACTTTTCCGTCTTTCTTAAACTGGCACTATGTTGGCTAGCCATTGAGGATATTCTGATGTGGCAAGGAAACTTGCGTCGATCTGTTTCTGCACTTCTTCTTTAATTTTGATGGCCATATCTGGGTGAGTCCTTCTCAATTTTTGTTTGACCAGAGGTCATTCTGGTTTCAGTAGTAAGTGATGTTCCACAATGTTGGTATCCAACCCTGGCATGTCTTGGTAGGACCAAGCAAACACATCTGAAAATTCTTTGAGCAACTCCATCAAGCATTCTTTAACAGTTGGATGGAGTAGTGCTCCAATTTTAACTTCTTTTCTCTCCTCTTATGAACCCAAATTGACCATTTCCAACGGTTCTTTGTAAGGTTGAATAGACTTTTCCTCATTTTTTAGTAATCGAGGGATCTCATCTGGAATTTTTCATCCCCTTCTTCTTCGGCTTCAAATACCGAGAACTCAAAATTGGGAGAAGGCAATGAATCGTATGTTTCAATAGGGTTTAAAATAAATAATCTGCATAACGTGATGATTCATTTTTTAGAAAAGACATAGAGAACACAAAAGTGTGTGCAGTGTATTTTGAAAAATGCTTATTTTTATTTTATTTTGTTTTTTTAGGATTACCATTTTCTGGAAAAGCAAAAAGTGAAAATAGCAAGAAAATGCAGGAATTGAGAATGACATTCTTATTTATGATTTGTCGATTCTTGAAACACAAACCCTATAAAACAAAACTCTTTCGCTCTGGGCGAAGCGAAGAGGGACATTTATAGAAAAGTAAGCCCTATAAAACATCCTTTTCACCCGGGCAAAGTGAAAGGTCAAAACAAAGACGAGGCAATTACTTTGATTTATGAACGATATTCGGGACATCGACCGCGACCCAATTACGACGAACTCCTCTGTGGATCACAAAGTCTGGTATTTTTCTTCCAGGATTGTCTTTAGTAATGACACTGATTTCTGGCGGAGTTGGATCATTAGAGTCTTCTTCCCATGCAGAGTTATCATAAGAGGACTCTTCTGTTGTATCTTCAATAATATTTTCATTTTTAAGATGATCTCCCCATCCTGTTGGCTGGATGTCTTCATATTTGATGCGAGAGCTTTCTGGAGCAGTGTACTTCACTAGAAAGTCGTATTTGTCGCTTGGCTGCCCCAAGGTATCCCAAGTTTCTGAGGGGATAGATGAATCATCTTCTTCAATGTCATTGACCTCAGGAGATGCAAAGTTGATAAATTCTTCTCCTGCGATTCTTGCAACTTCATCAACATGATGTTTGACATTTTCAGAATTTTCCTGGTAAGGTTTCCATGACTCTGGGAGAACAGGTAGATTTTTCTCAAGGTCGTTCAGCAGATACACATTCTCTGGATAACTCTTTTGCCCTGAATCTTCCATGTAAGGTTTCCAAATGGGTAAATCATCCATGGGATCCTATGAGTTGTAATCAAAGTTGTCTTTCATCAGAGTATCTTCTTCCAATGAGTTAGGTGGAGCACGACATCCATCGGGATCGCAATCTCTGTAGATCATTCTGACGTCTGATCTTGGTATATATCTGGGACTTTGCTTCGGAGAGCAAAATGGCATGTATGTTTCTTCTTGAGATCAGAAGAGTTATTTTCCTCGATGGTGTGGACTTCCTGAGAAATTGGGTGGAGGAAACCTCCACTGTGGAAGAAATCTTGAAGGGGACGAAAGCTTTCATCCTTTTTTTAGTCTTGGTAAGTGCTGGAGAAAAACTGAGACCGTTTCTTGTCTTGTTATTAACAGGAATCACAACTTGCTCCCATCCTTTTATGTCACTTCTCCCCATTATTTAGAAAGCATCTTTGTACGAGGAAATTGACGTTCCTTTTTCTTGATGATTCTCATTGCTCACAGAGAGTTCTTCAAATTAAGTTCCCACGACTTCTTCTGGTTCTAAATACGAGAATGATGATAGGTTGCTCACGATTAAAGCTTGTTCTCCGTATACTGTGACCAACTTGTCATTCTTGATAAACTTCAGCTTTTGGTGAAGTGTCGAAGTGACTGCCCCTGCTTCATGTATCCAAGGCCATCCTAATAAACAGCTGTATGCTGCTCGGATGTCCATGATTTAGAAGGTAACTTGGAAAGCGTGGGGACCAATGGTTATGGGAAGGTCGACTTTGCCAATAACTGTCTTTCTGGATATGTCAAAAGCTTTAACTATGATATCACTGCCTCTCATCGGAGTACCTTGAAAACATAGCCATACCAAAGTTGACCTTGGCATGACGTTCAAGGATGAACCTGTGTCTACCAGTACGCTGGCTAAAGCATCGTCCTGGAAATTGACTGTGATATTGATTGCCATGTTATGATTCTTGCCTTCCGCTGGAAGTTCTTCATCACTAAAACCCAAATTGTTGCAGAAAGTGATGTTGAAAATAATGCTGTTAAACTGACCCATTGATACATCTTGTTCTACAAAGGCTTGTTCTAAGACCTTCTATAGAGCTTCCCTGTGAGCTTCTGAACTAAGCAGGAGAGATAACACGGATATTCGAGAAGGAGTTTGTAATAGTTGATCAACAATGTTGTATTCACTTCTCTGTATAAGTTTTAACATTTCATAGTTATTCTTCACAGGCTCTGTGCTGCTAGATAGACCGATTTGTCGATTAGGAACTTCAGTTTGAGGTTCCTTTTCTTTTGTAGGTTCTCCAACTCCTCTGTTGAAGATTCGACCACTTCAGGTGACTCGACTGATATCAGAAATGTTGACAACGGATAACAGTGGAACTTCTTTTCCATCTTCTAATATGGTTGCACCGTATTTGTACAGAATAGCTTTCTTTGACTCGTATGGCATTGGTCCTGGCAAGTAGATGACCAAAGAGGTTATTTGGGTCTTTCGACTGTCATAAGTGACCTCAATCAGTTCCAACTCGGGAATGTTGGAAATTTTTCCACCGTCGAAAGATATTTCTGAGCTCTTTGGCTCATTGAGCAGAGGGATTACGGTGAAAACATCCTTGTTAATTCCATAATTAATAGGCTCTTTTTTATTGAAGACTGTGACAGTTCTTTTGTCCAACCGTTCTTGGGTCTCACTCTGGACAGGGAGGCAACCATGTACCATATTAATTGACTGAGAATTTAGGCACAATTTGGTTTCTCCTTGGTCTACTTGATTATGGAGAGATGCTCGCACGATGTAGCACCCTTGGCTATTTTCTAAACATATTCGACAACGTTCATAATTGTGAGGTAGCACGTGGTCGTACCCACTCTGTATGCAGTGCATCTTTACTGTAGCGTCGGTTTTTTGGTGACGCGACCGCCTACCGCTATTTGGTGATCCTTTCTTATTTCTGTATTTATCCTATGAAGCTTAAAAGGAAGGGGAAGATATCTTAAACTAACCCTGCACGCAAGTGTTTTCTTTAACAAATTCTAAGAGATCGGGGATCGAGGTTTGGTTATACAAAGGGAAGCTATTAACACCCAGAGTATCTATAGTAATCTATAGGAACCTTCGTTTGCTTGTATTTATACTGTTTGAAATGCTTTCTTGTGTTTATCTGCTATTGATTGGGATAGTTTCTCCTTTGGGAGGGTTGAGAGAATGTTTTTGTTGTTTTTGGGAAGATATTGGACCTGAGATTTTTGATTTGTGTGCTCACTAAGATTTCACAATCTTATGCCTACGTATTCCCGTAAAGAGGTTTGGGAAATCAGAGCAATCGTAGTTCCTCCTATTTCTATGGGAGGAAAGTTTAGTGTCTTGTTCAAAGCCCAAGATTGAAGTTAGCAGAGTATTTGTGTCTTGTTCAAAGCCTAAGATTGAAGTTAAAAGGGTGACTGAGAGAGAATTTGTCATCTCTAAAGGGAGATATCTCACCTATTCATCCCAAAATTTTGGGTCATTGGTTATAAAGGGAAATTACTTTAACTGGGATGTATGGAATCCAGCAATGCCATAATTTCCTTTATAAGAGAAATGTCATGTAGGAAGAAGCTTTAACTCAGTGTAGAGCAATGCTATTTTTTCCTTTATGAATCTTTCATGCTAAGAGAGGGACATTAGCTTGGATGTGAGGAATCTAGAGGCTTGCCACTTATAACTATTAGATGAAAGAGAAATTTTAGCCAGGATAGGGGAAAGACTCCAGCTTGGATTTTGAATCAAAAAGTGTGCCACTTACAGCAATTATCTGGAAAAAGGTTTTGATTGTTTGTTTTGATATCTAATGTATAAAAGAGGCATCTTCCTACAGAGAGGACTCATGGTCTCATCTGTGGGGATGCTGTTTTTTGTGTGCCTTGTTCAAAGGCCAAGGTTTAAGCTGGAAGAAAATGACTCCTCTGAGGAGTGTTATATCTGTCTTGTACAAAGCCCATGATTGAGGCTGTCTGGGAAAATCTTTATATAAAGCCTAAAAGGAGGCTGACTCTTGCTAAGGATTATTGAAATCTAGGAGAAGGTCTAAACTGTATTGGGGAATCCAAAGGGAAACTAACTCTTGTTGTTGATTTGAGCTGAGTTGATTTACTAGATGCCATAAGGCTCTGATTCTTTTGAGGATTTGTTGATGGTAAATTGATCTTGGCTGGGATTTTTAAGGTGAAAGGTAAGCCTTGTTGGGGGTCAGAGGGGTTTAAAGATGAGTTTGAAAACCTTAGAAGTTTTAACTCTTCTGGGGACTGGTGTATTAGTAAAACGATCAGGATCTATCCTATGCTTTTAGGAAGCCTGCGGATCCTTGTGTTAAGCCCAAGAGGAGACTATGGAGATGAAACTTTCCAAGTCTACTTGTATGAAGCCCAAGAGGAGGCTGAGACTATCCAATTCTCTTAAGAAGAGGTAGACTCTTGGTTGGAGAGAGATCTTTGTATGATACCCAAGAGGAGGTTGAGGGTTCTAGAGATAAAGATCAATTCTTGACTTATTGGATGTTCTGGAGCTTTGACTTTCCTGAGGATTGAACTAGCAGAGATGACTGAATTATATCCTATGATTTTAGAAAGCCTTTAGGTCCTTGTACTAAGCCCAAGAGGAGGCTAAGGGAACTTTTAAGAAGCCTGTTGGTCCAAGCCTAAGAAAAGTTCAAGAAAGGTTTCACCAGGAATAATGCCTTTCTTTGTTGAACAGTTCTAAGTGTAGCGAGTGATTTTGGACGCGGTTCTTAAGCGCTGGTCGCTCTCTGCGGTTGAGCTTTAACTACAGGTCGATTCATTTTTTATCCTATTGTGAGCTGAATAAGGAAGGGAAATAGATGTCTCCAATTAACCCTGCTTTGCATACTGAGTTTAAACAGCGGTCTGTTAGGTTACGGATGCTATCAATGTGGGGGGCCTTTGTACTGGTTATTTGTATTTTTGCCAATACGATTTTCTTTCTTTCTAGGACTTTCTAGCGGGGAACAAGGGTTAGGATGTTAGGACTGATGCTTTTTGAATTACTGCTTTTGATTGATGGAGATATGGGATTTGGGTTTTTTGTTGATTGTGCTCGCTAAGATCTTTCTTTCAATCTTATGCCTACGTATTCCCGTTTACTGAAATAGGGAAATCAGAGTGTTCGTAGTTCCTCCTATTCTATGGGAGGAAATTGGTTTTTGGTGTCTTGTTCAAAGCCCAAGACGTGAAGCGAAAGGTGATTTGTATCTTGTTCAAAGCCCAAGATGTGAAGCTGAAAAGTCTATTTGTGTCTTGTTCAAAGCCCAAGACGTGAAGCTGAAGGACCTCGACTTTAGAGAGAATTTGTCATCTCTAAAGAAGGGTTTGTCTGTCACAACTGTTGGGTGACTGGTTATAAAGGAGAATTACTTTAACCGGGATACGCGGATCCTAGTAATGCCATAATTTCCTTTATAGGGGATTTTAACCTAAAGGAGAAGACTTTAACTTAGTGTAGAGCAATGCCATCTTTCCTTAGGAATTTCTCATGCTAAAAGAGGGACAGTGGCATGGATGTAGATGATCCAGAGGCTTGCCGCTTACAGCGATTAGATGAAGGGGAAAGGAGTTGTTGATGTTTGTGTACTGTGAACGAGGCACAGTTTTGATGCTAAAAGGTTGATTAGATCAACTAGTGGTTTTCTTATACAAAGCCTAAGAGGAGGCTAATATGTGTCTCGTACAAAGCCTGAGAGAGAGGCTAAAAGGTTTTTGACTCAACGAGGGAGTCTTTTGGTATCTCGTACAAAGCCCGAGATGGAGGCTATTTGACTCAACAAGAGATTTTTTTGTATCTCATACAAAGCCCGAGATGGAGGCTGTTGTTTGTTTGTTTGGCTCAATAAGAACCTTTTTGTATCTCGTATAAAGCCCGAGATGGAGGCGAAAGGGGTGATTGACTCAACGAGGGAGTCTCTTACGTGTCTCGTACAAAGCCCGAGAGAGAGGCTAAACGTTGTTTGACTCCGCTGGGGAGAATCATTGTACAAAGCCCAAGAGGAGGCTATGGTGACTGTTTCAGTTGAGTGACAGATCCAATATACTGATTTTAAAGATAAAATCAGTTCTTATATGAGTAACACTGTACTCAAGGATTTGATTCGAGGATCAGGGATATTTCCTTCTCTTTGAGGAAACGGGAATTCCAAAGGGTATTGAGACTGTCCGAGTCTGCGGTTTCCTTCCTATTTAAAGAAGGGGTCACTTGAGAATGTCTTTGAGACTCAAGGAGATTAGACCGTCCAAGTCTAGAGTTTTATCTTTTGTACCATGCTTTGAAAAACAGTAGTAGACTCTATGAAAGGATTGTTCTATGAAGATGATTAAGTTCTGTTCCTATACCTTTAGGAGGTTGTCGGGACAATTTGTACGAAGCCCAAGAGGAGGATATAAACTATTAAGAAGCCGAGAAGTCCTTGTACGAAGCCCAAGAGAAGGCTATCATTCCCGGAGGAAGAGATCATTATACGAAGCCTAAGAGGAGGTTGTGGATACTTCTAAGAAGCCGACGAGTCCTTGTACTAAGCCCAAGAGGAGGCGGGGTTGCTTTTAGGAAGCCTGTGGGTCCTTGTACGATGCCCAAGAGGAGGCCGATGCTTTTAAGAAGCCCGTGGGTCCCCAAACCCCGAGAAATTCAAGGCAAGCTATTCACAAGGAATAGATCAATTCAGGAAAGTTCGAGAATTTGGAAGAAACTCAAAGATGCCATTCACGGAGAATACATTCATCTTTGGGAGTAGAGTTTCTTGACAATTCCTAATGAGGACAGCCGAAGAGAAGACTGTATCTGGTGATCCTATTGGGGGATCTAGGTGTCTATTTCTATGAATAAACGAAACGGCTTTACCTAGTGCTAGACGTAGTTGCCGGGGAAACTCTAAATATCTATACTATTATTACACAGTTGATATGAGTTTATGAAAGAAGATTTACAGCGAAACAGCCCCACAATACAGTTATATGCATATGAAAGCGGTAAATGAAAGCGGATAAACACTTACTCGGTTGTAGAGCTTCCATGCTGTTTGGTTAGTTGTTCAACAAAGAAAGATTGAAAACAACAGTATATTCAAAATCAAAGGAGAAAGTGTTTTGAAAAAGAAATATTTGGGGCTTACAGCTCAAGGAGAGGCCCAGGGTTTTATCAGTGAGCGCACTGTTGAATTTGTACAGAGGGACTTATACAAGTGACTGAGGCCCAAAAAGGTTTTCTGTACAAAGGGATGGGTCTTACACTCTCTCAAGAGGCCCAAAAAGTTTTTAAGAAAGGAAATGGGTCTTACTACTCGAGGGTAGGCCCAATGGTTAATTTTGAAAAGGGCGACGATCGCGCCGTTTATTTGAAAATGTACAGAGGGACTTATACAACGAATGAGACCCAAAAAAGTTTTCTGTACACAAGGGGTTGGGTCTTACACTCTAATAGAGGCCCAAAGAGTTTAAAGAAAAGAAATGGGGCTTACAACACGAGGGGAGGCCCAAGGTCTTTATTTTCAAGATGAATATTCACTTTTAAAATGCTTAAAAACAATTAAAAATGAATTTATTCACAAAAATACCAACTATATTAAATAAATAATATAAATTTGATTTTTTTGTAGAATAAAATATTTTACTATTTTTGTGATTTTTCAGAAAAAGAACCAATAAAAAAATAATCAAAATTGAAGGAGTTATTAATTTTTCAAATCATTATAAAATAATATGAAAAAATATAAAAAAGAGGGGTTGGGTCTTACACTCTATTAGAGGCCCAAAGTGTATTTTTGTACAAAAGATGGGGCTTACAACTCAGGGAGAGGCCCAAGGTTATTTTTAGTTTGAAAATGGCGATCGCGCCGAGATTTTTAACGTATCGGGACTTATACAATAGCTGAGGCCCAAAAATGTTTTGGTTAAAAGGGGATTGGGTCTTACACTCTAATAGAGGCCCATGGTTATTTTTCAAAAGGCGACGATCGCGCCGTTGGTTTTTTACGGTATCGGGACTTATACAATGCACTGAGGCCCAAAAATGATTTGGTCAAAAAAGGATTAGGTCTTACACTCTATTAGAGGCCCAATAGTTTGAAAAAGTTTGATGAGGGTTGAATTAATCAAAAACCCTAATTTCATTTTTTAAAGAGCATTTTTCAAAGAAAAATCAAGTAAAAAATGATAAAAAAATATCAAATAAAATCATTAATCATGTTATAAACAGTGATTAAGGTTTATGAAAAAGTATTTTATCCACAGGAATATTTAAAATCATTTTGGTTTTAAAAATCAAGAAAAAGAAATCATTTTGAAAGCATTTAAAACAATTTAAAACAATATTTTTGAATATATTAAAAATATATCAAATAATAATATTTTTTGTGATTTTTTGGTGGATTAAAATATTATGGAGTATGAATAACAAGTGTGTAAAACAGATTTGGAAAATGATAATTTTTGCTATGTGAAAAAATTGGTTGAGTTTTGAAGATAAACTAAGAAAAAGAGGAATGTGATGTCACAACATCACTCATGAGTTTTCAACATCTTTTTTATCAAACTTCCAACACCCATAACTTTCTCAAATCTCAATGGTTTGAGACAAAATTTATATGCATTTGGCCCAGAATTTCACAAGGAATCCAATGGTGGTGGTAGTTTTTTCAGAACACACTCCCTCCTCAAAACCCGATAGTGGTTTTGAAAAGGACCTATAATTGCATTTTCTGTGCTACACTTTGATACAGGCATGGATTACATAGTGAATTAGCCCAAACACAACATATATAACATGTATGAGATGTGTATGATCAGTGGACTTCAAAGCAATGCATGATTTCAAGGATTCCAAGTTGTGATACTTACCTCTTTTTGAGCTTTTTGGAGTTTTTGTGCAATCTGTCAAGCCTCTTGTTCCAGAAATGATTGGATGCTTTAGACACACTCAAATGATCCCTTAGAAGCTTTTAGGATGATTGGAATCAACTGGTACCTGCAAAAACACAAATTGTCCCTTTCTTGCAAAAGGGGTTAAAAGTGACCAAAATAGCAACTCTCTCAAATGGTGTTCCAGATGTTGGGAACCATTTGGGACAGTTCAAGGATGATATTTGGAGTGTGTTTGAGGTTTTATCTGGTTTGGAAAGTGACTGAATCAATACATGGCTTGAAAAATGCAAAAAGTGCCATTTTGAGGTTTTGAGAAGTGACTTTGTGATTTTGTGATTACAGGTCACTTGTGATAGTTTGCACAGCTTACATATGATATATATGAGGTGTGTGTGTGATTAGTTTGAGTGGAATTGCTCTCTAACTCGAAAACTCAGAATTACTTGCTTTGGAAGGCAAATTTGAGGTGAAAGAAGAGATTTTGAGGAAAGCATCTGTTTGATGGCTTTGGTGTACTCAAACTGAACACAAATGAGCTCTATTTATAGTAGAGCAAGTTTGTTTTCGCAGCAATAGTGAATGGCAACTGCAGCAGAGGTTTGGCCAATGTTGTCCAATGAAAATCCAAGTCTCCTCTAGCCATTGACTAGAGGCTAGAGCACAGAGCTTTGGTTCCCTACTTGTTGGAGGAATCTTGACTGAATTCAGTTGCAAATGTGTCAGTCCATGCCACCTCTAAGCATCTATTAAATGCTCCAATCCAAAATTGGAGTATTGTCCCTCTTTTAGGGATTTTTAGGAATAGCATGCTACTTCTTGTTCCAAGGACTTTGGAGGCTTGGCTCAGTGATTGTCCCCTTTAGATTTGATCCTCAGAGGTGTCCAAAGTGATGACAAGGCTTGGAAATTTGTGTGGCACAAGAAGTGTGCAAATCTGTCCTGAAACATGTCTTAAAAATCAGCTGCAGCAAGCCCTGTTGTAAAATTCATAACTCCCTGCTCGAGTATGCTACATGGACGTTCTAGGACTTTCTGGAAAGCTTAGATGACGTACTTCAACTTTGATGTTTGACTTTGGACCTGGTTCAACTTGGATCATGGAGAAAAACGTCCTTGAAGTTGGGAAATTCTTGCTGGAAAAATATTAATGATGTCCTATGAAATGTTGAAACATTTGACAACTTTGATCATTAATAATTCCAAACTTTAATCACTTGTATATTTTAATCCACTATGATATTTTGAATTGAAGTGAATTGCATCTTTGATGCTTGTCTTGCATGGTGACAAAGCTTGAAAATTGGGTGGCACAAGAAAAGTGCACAAAATCTATCCTAAAAAATCAGCTCGAGCAAGGCCTGTTGTGAGATTCATAACTCCTTGCTCAAGTTGAATTAATGGGAGTTCTAATACATTTTGGAAAGCCCTAATGACTTACTTTAACTTTGATGTTTGACTTTGGTCTTGGTTCGACTTGCAAAGTCATCAAAAATGGTCTTGAACTTGTGTAGTCAAATCTGTCCCAAAAGCTGTCATGAAAATTCTGCTTTATCACTGCTTCTTGCGAAAATCATATCTCCCTGCTCGAGTATGCTACAAGGATGTTCTATAACTTTCTGGAAAGCTGAGACAACGTACTTCAACTTTCATGTTTGACTCCAGACCTGGTTCAACTTGGATCATGGAGAAAAACGTCCTTAAAGTTGGGGCATTCTTGCTGAAAAAATATTAATGATGTCCCTATGCAATGTCAGAACATTGGACATTAAGAATTCCCAACTTTGATCACTTATATCTTTCAATCCTTATGATATTTTGAGTTGATTCCCTCTACAATGTTAAAGTATCAAATACCCTCTTTAAAAGTAGCTCTTACTCAAAATCAATGGATGCTTGGATCAATAGTTACAACCTTGAAAAGTTGTGCACTTGAACATGATTTTAACTTAGAAAAAATTTCTAAGTTTCTTTCAATTTGATCAATTTTGCAATTTTGCATGATTTCTTGATTTAAATTTGATCAAATTAAATCATCCATCATATTTTCTTGAGTAATGGCTTGTGAAGCTCAAAGTTGACCAAAAAGTCAAACTTTGACTTTCTGCGTCAGTTGACTTTGTATTAGATGAACTTGAGGCTTGATCCACTTGAAATGTTGCACTCTTGTGCTTAATTCTTGATGTGGGAGTCCTCTTGATCCTTTGTGGATGTTTAAGAGGTTTAGACAAGTTGAAGATCATGTCATTCCTTGATTGATCATTTGTCTAAAAGCTCTGAGAGGGCTTGAAACCCTAATTTTGATTGTAGTGAATGCTCAACAATTCCTTGAGGAGATTGATGAGGCACAAAGGTACATCCATATTGTGATGATGATTTTCACAATGATGGGAAATCTTAGTGGTCAAAATTTGGGGTATTACACTAAGGTTTGAAGAAATTCAAAAGAGGTTTCACCGGGAATTTATCCTCTCTGGGGAAATGAATTCCTTTTATATGTTTCTAAGTTTTGAAAATCTTAAGAAAAGTTTCACCAGGAATAATGCCTTTCTTATTTCCATATTGAATAAAGCCCGAGAGGAGGCAGACTGTATTGAGGGAAGTTTCCTATGAGGGAACTAGTTATTGACTAAGTTAGAAGTATCTTACTGTTTGACCTAAGGATGACTTAATTGCTAGGGAAACTCTAGACAGATATGCACAAGTATATACAAATAAGTGAATCAACAGGTATATAAACAAGTATGCATTGAATTGAAAAGATGTTGGGTTTCATACTCTAAAAAGAGGCCCAAGTGTATTGTGATTGGTTGTATGATTACAACTGCATGATTAGGGTTTTAAGAAATTGAATAAAGTTTTGAGAAAAAACTTTGAATTTGAATTTGAATTAAAATAAAGTTGTTGTTTGAATGAAAAGAAAAGAATATTTGGGGCTTATAACTCAAAGAGAGGCCCAAGTGGTCTAAGAGCAGTTTCACCGGGAATAATGCTCCTCTTAGTACCAATTTAAAAATAGACAGATGATTTTGAAAATAGAGGTATGGGGCTTACAACTCAAAGAGAGGCCCATAGGGGGTTGTTTATTATTTAAAACAAAGTTTATGTACAAAAGATTGGGGCTTATACTCAAGGAGAAACCCGATGACTTGTTTTGAAAACAGTGATCGCACTGCGATATCGAAAGACGTTGTGGGACTTATACTATAGCAGAGGCCCAAAATTTATTTATGTACATATAGGTTGAGTCTTACACTCTATTAGAGGCCCAAAATATATTTTGAAAGAAAGAAAAGTGGGGCTTATACTCAAGGAGAAACCCAAATGAAAAACAGTGGATACACCGTTATTTTGAAAATCGCACTGCAACTTATACTATGACAGAGGCCCAAAAATTAATTATTTACAAAATGGTGTTGGGTCTTACACTCTATTAGAGGCCCAAGTGTTTCAAATTAAGTTTTGAAAGATTTAAAAATCAAGGAAAAGCCCTAATTTTATTTAAAATACATTTTTTAAAGAAAAATTAAATAAAAATGATATAAAATATCAAATATATTTAATAAACATGTTGTGAACTTTTAAAAATGTTTGAAAATAGATGTTTTAATTCACAAGATGTTTTGAAATTCAATTGGTTTTGGAAATAATAAAAAAAATTATTAAAAAACGTTTAAAAACAAATTAAAATAAAAATCTTTGAAATATTTAAAAATATATCAAAATAAAAATGTTTTTTGTGATTTTTGGTAAATAAAATATTTTTAATGCGTGGGTGATTTTTGTGCAAAAAATCATTTAAAAATAATTAATTTTAAATATTAAAACAAATATTTGAAATTAAATAAGAAAAATATGAAAAATATGAGAAAAATGGGAAAAGTGGGTTTAAACCCACGACCTCACCCTCTAACTCACAAAACACGCCATTGTCAACTGAGTCAGCGTGTGCTGGTGATAAAAATACCAAACCAACACATAATATATGAAACCTGCGTGGCAAATTCAAGTTTCGCGCCAGACTTCATCTTCTTCCTCGAGCCAACTTCTGATTTGCAAAACCTATGTTATCTCTCTCAATACGCAACCATTTGGCATGATTTAAACACCAAAGTTGTGCATTTTTTAACAAGTAATTGAATGGTTCTTTTTAATTTCATTTATTTTAAGTGTATCATAAGATATCATGTTGTAATCAGATGAACCCTAAAAAATGTAAGAACTATATGAAATCCCATACACGCAAAATAAATGGCAATTGATTGAGGGTTAATGATCTATGAACACCCAGAAACATGTTGGTAACTTGAAAACATATTAATGATGCATGATTCATAGAGTTCAGTTTTGAGGAAGCTTACCTTGCAAGTGAGAATTGAATTCTGCAATGTAGGTGTTACAGATGCAAGATGATGATCTGGATAACTTCCTTGACCCCCAAGGATGGTGTTCCAATGATTATAATGGGTTGAAACCTTCTGGATCACTTGGCTTGACTCAATCTGCAACCTTGAGGAAAATTTGAGCAAAAGGATAGTGACTTTGTGATTCTGATGTTACATAAGTGTTTTGAGGTTATGGATCACTTCTATGATGCTTATGTGAAGTGTTTGGATGCTTGGTTTGAGTGGAATTGGACTGGTTTGAGAATTCCAAATTTTCCCTCTTTGAGAACTTTGAATTTTGCAAGAGGAAGAATTTGTGAGAAAACAAGCATTGTAGTTGTTTTGGTGTGTTTTGAAACCTCAGAATTGAGCTCTATTTATAGGTGAATAAGTTTGTCTTGGAGGAATAGTGTTGGCTTGAAGGATAAGAGTTGGTTCAATGGTTTTGGATTGGTGTCATTACTTCTTAAACAAGGCACAATAGCTCTCTCAAGTGGCATAGCTAACTTTTGACCAATTCCACATTCCTCATATGTTTTTGTTGTTGTTTATGTGAGCATCTTGACTGAGGAGTGTGGAATCTTTGAATGTGCACTATTGCACATAAATGCCATTTGAATTCAAGGCATCCATGACAAAACTTCATCATTTTTATGAGATTCTTTCTTGTTTCTTTGGCATTATCATGCAGGTTTGTGATGAGTCATTCTGATCCATGTTGAAATGGTATGATTATGATCATTGCAATTTGACTCAAAAATCGTGTGGTGCAAGAAATGACAAAACTGATTTTGCAAAACAGTTTGTAGCAAGGCATGTTTATCACTCCATATCTCTTTACTCAAATGGAGTTTGATGATGTTCTTGTACTCTTTGGAAAGCTTGCACATCATACTTCAACTTTGATGTTTGCCTTTGGTCTTGGATCTTTGTGGATCATGGAGAAAAATGACCTCAAAGTTGGCTAAAACACAAACAGATTCTGTTCCAAAATTTCACTAAGTGTCAAAAGTGGAAATCCCATGAAACCCTAACTTTATGGCTTTATAACTCAAAATCCATGCACCTTTAGACTATGGACCAACATGACACTTTTGTAGTATGTTATGAGATCTTTCATTTGAGCTTTGGATGGAAGAAAATGGTTGCTTGGATCATAAGTTATGGCCTTGCAAAGTTAGGTAAAAAGCATATTTTTTCATAACTTAGTGAAATTTTAAGTTTCTTATGATTACCCCTTTTGCAAGTAACCTCGCTTTTCTTGATTTTTCTTGATGGATGATGATCCAAATCATAAGTTAACATTGTTTTTTACTTGAAGAAGCCATATTTGTCAAAAAAATCCCAAAAGTCAAACTTGGTTTGGATCACAGTTGACTTTTTATCAGATGAATTTCAAACTTTGTGATCCCTTATGAAATCAAATCCTTGGGCTAAATTAAACTTAATGGATGGATTCCATAGGTGTTTTAGAGTGTCTTGAGTCATGTCCCAAGGTTTGAGATCATGTCTTGGTCAAAAGTCAAAGGTATGGTTAACTTTTTCTCAGAAACCCTAGTTTGTGATCCAGATGAATTTTAATCTTTATATTGCTCATGAATCAAGTTCTTGGTATAAATTTAAACTTGTGAGAGGATCAATATAAGATATTTGAGGTCTTCAAAACATTTCTTTAGGTCTTGGCTCATGCCTTGCTTCAAAAGTCAACTTTGGGGTGAATTAGGTCAAGAAACCCTAATTCCTGATTTTTTATTAATGCATCCCCTGTGGATATTTTGAACTCATGATTGGATCCATGAGGTCCCTTTGAGCTTCTTGAATCATGTTTTGGATTATTGGCTCATGCCCAGATGAAAATTTTCCTCTGGAGGCTTTGGTCGACCAAACCCCTAATTTGGTGACACTGGTGATCTTGAGGCTTGATTAGGTTGAAATGTTGCATTCCTATGCTTGATTCTTAATGTGGGAGACCTCTTAATCCTTCATGGATGTTTGAGAGGCTTGACAAGTTGAAGATCATGTCAATTCTTGATTGATCCTTTGCCTGAGTGCTCTGAGAGGGCTCAAAACCCCTAATCCTTGGTTGAGGTGAATGCTCAATAATCTTTGAGAGGATTGATGAGGCATAAAAGTACATCCATATTATGGTGATGATTTGCACAATGATGTGAAATCTTGTGGTCAAAATTTAGGGTATGACAGATGCCCCTATTTAATCTTCTTGGACCTAAAGGTATGAATGACGAAGACATTCGTACATTCAAGGTAAAAGAGGATTAAATATTAGAATGCCCAAAATTTTGATTGTGGTTGTGAATGGTAGCTGATTTTCTCGTCCATCTTCTCTTACTAAGTAATTCTAGTTAGTAAAGGGTAAAACCTCCCTTCGATCCTAGTCTTTAGCCACGGAACTAGTCTCTGTTTCTTCTTTTGAAATAAACCTCCCCTCGATCCTGGTCTTCAGCCACGGAACTGGTCTCAGTTTCTTCTTGAAATAAACTTCGCCTCGATCCTTGTCTTCAGCCATAGAACTGGTCTCAGTTTCTTCTTGAAATAAACTTCCCCTCGATCCTGGTCTTCAGCCACGAAACTGGTCTCAGTTTCTTCTTGTCGAGTTCTTTTCATGACAAGGAATATTATTTGCGAGGGTTTTCACCAAACTTCTCGCTGGGGAGATGCCATTTGATGGAAAAACGTGCTTCATCATACTTCTCTTCGAGATTTCTTCGGAGGGATGCCATAGGATGAGTAAAGTTTTGATGTCAGAATTGTTGGTGGGGGCCAATTATCTGCATTGTAGAGGTGTGCAAACTTCTCTTGTGGGGGATGCCATTTGCTGGGGAAATCACATCATACTTCCTCTTTTCGGAGAGATGCCACATGATATAATCCAATTTTGAGGTGCTGATGACTCTATTAAAAGCAAGTTTCTTGGGGAGAAACTGTAGTATTGCCAAGAGTCTTCTGTTGAGAGGCTTCCTCTGGGGATTTTCTTTAATCTGAGAAAGCAAAATATCATCTTCATTGGTGAAGAGTGAAGTTCCAAAAGTGTATAACCAAATGGTTTCTTGTTTTTCATAGGTTTAAGTTATCAAGGTGGTTGAAGACCGACTTCAAACCAGGAATAAACTGGAGAGATATTGTCTAATCAAGACATTTCCCGATGAGTGAAAGAACTCAAACTGGGGTTTTATCCTATCCAAGTGGGGAAAGGAAACTGAAGAAAAGTCTTCCACGAGGATCAAGCTCATAGGGGATTTAGAAAAGGGTACATCTTTTCTGCCTAAGGTTGACTTCTCTAATGGAGAGAGGACATTTACTTGGGGAATAAACACCACCAAAGTGAATGACACAACTTATGCATTATGAATATGAACATGAAAATAAATCAAATATGCATGATGTATGTATGAATGAATGCTTATGCTCACAAAACAGACACGGCATACAGACTAGTGATGAACACAATTGGATACTTGGCCAGTGTGGGAGATAAAAAGTATCACTAGTTTGTCGAGGGAAAAAATCCCTGTTGCTGAACTTTACCTACTCTTGGCATTAACAAGACGCGACTCCTGGGGAGTGAAAACTTTTAATGGTATTTTCTGAAGGTAGCAGCTTGTTTGAGGAAGGAAATCTTGTTCCTTTCTTTATTCCTGGGGATAGAAACCCTACTGGGGATGACAGATGGGATGCCCTATCCGGAGTACTTGATCTTATATCTGGGGTATACTGATTACAAGAAATATTTTGATTCTGCATTTTGAAGTTTGACCGCTTTCGGAGAAGATGTTAATAATCAAAAGGAAAATAAACATGTCATTATGTTCAATAATCAAAAGGAAATTGCCATCTTTATTTAAAAATCAAAAGAAAATTTGAAAACAAAAGTAAATTCGTTTTTTATGTTTCAAGAATTTTAATCAAATAAACATGTCATTTCGCAAAGCAGAATGAATGAGAATTGCAAACAAAAGGCACTATGGTTCAAGTTTTTATTGATAAAATGGTAATCAGCCAAACGCATGATCCCATGGAGCATTAAAAAGTTTAGAAAATGGTAATTTAGAGGAAAAGGGGCTACATTGAAACATTACGCCTGTTATCCTTCCACCAACCTTGAATTGTGGATATTTTTTAGCATCTGTTAAAAGTGACTTTGACTGAGGATTTCTCGACAGACGACGTTGCCACTGGGGAGCTGTAATACCCCAAATTTTGACCACTAAGATTTCCCATCATTGTGAAAATCATCATCACAATATGGATGAACCATCATGCTTCATCAGTCTCCCCAAAGATGGGTGAGCATCCCCTACAAGCAAAATTAGGGTTTCAAGCCCTCTCTGAGTGCTTAGACAAAGGATCAATCAAGAAATGACATGATCTTCAACTTGTATAATCTCTTAAACATCCACAATGGATCAAAAAGGACTCCCACTTCAAGGATTAAGCACAAGGCTGCTCCCTTCTAGGTGGATCAAGTCTCAAGATCGACAGTGTCACCAAATTAGGGTTTTGGTCGACCAGGGCCTCCAGATGGAAATTTTCATCTGGGCACAAGGCAATGATCCAAAACATAACCTAATATGCTTCATGGAACCTCATGAACCCATGCATCAAGTCAATTTTGCCTCAGGGGATGCATTCATCAAAAATCAGGAATTAGGGTTTCTTGACCTAATTCACCCCTAAGTTGACTTTTGGGACAAACCATGAGCCAAGACCTCAAGACATGATTTGAGGGTCTCTAATACACCATATTGATCCATTTGGAATAATGGATTGATCCAAGAAGCTTGAGCAACAAGTTTCATTTTCATCTGCACCACAATTAGGGTTTTAAGGGAAAAGTCAACTGTAACTTTGACTTTTGACCAGGACATGCTCCCAAACCCTAATACATGATTGAATATACCCTATGACACCCATGGAACATGTCCATCAAGTTTGATTTAGGTCAAGGACATGATTTCCTGAAGAATTGCACAGTTTGGAATTCATCTGATAAAAAGTCAACTGTGCACAAAAATCAACTTTGACTTTTTGAGATTTTTCACCAAAATGGATTTTTAACCCTAAAATGATGTTAATGTATGATTTGAATCATCATTCATCAAGAAAAATCAAGAAAAGTGAGATAACTTGTAAAAGGGGTAACTATAAAACTTAGAAATTTTTCTAAGTTAAAAATAAAGTGGCAAAGGTACCAACTTTGGAGGACCATAACTCCTAAACCACAAGGCCATTTTTTCTCATCCAAAGATGGATTTGTAGCCCTCACTATCACCTACAAAAACTTCAACTACAAGTCATTCCAATTCATTAAGGATTTTGAGTTATGGAGTGATCAAAGTGGCTGAAAAGTGAAAAAGTCACTTTTTCCAACACTTAGTGAAATTTTCACTAAGTCAGAATTCTGCTTCACTTTTTGCCAAATGTAGGGGGATTTTTCACTTGGAATCAAAAGAGATCAAAACCAAACTTGTTCAAACAGTTGTTGTATCATGTTAGGGCTTTCCAAAATGGCCAAGAACATTGCCAAATTCAACCTACATCATGAGATACAACATTGGCAAGTTGCCTTGCTGAAATCTGTCAAGGCAAGGCAGAAATTGCATTTTGGCTCGATTTGCCAAAATCAGCCAATTGCAATTGCTCCAATCCACTTGGACACCTCAAAGGATTGAATCCAAAGGGGACAATCACTGAGTCAAGCCTCCAAGGTCCAAGGAACAAGGAATAGCATGTTGAACCTAGAGTTGCCAAAGTAGGGACAAGACTTCAAATTTGGAATGAGGCATTCAATGGAACCATCAAGGTGGCATGGACTGAGCCATTCTCATCTGAAACCAGTCAAGACTTATCCAAGACCAAGGGGACCAAAGCTCTGTGCCCTAACCTCTAGTCAATGGCTAGAGGAGACTTTCATTTCCATTGGCCAACATTGAGGAAACCTACTTACCAGCTGCCATGCACTATTCCTTGCAAAACAAACTTGCTCTACTATAAATAGAGCTCAATTGTTGTCAGTTTAAGTACACCAAAGCCATCTAACAGATGCTTTCCTCAAAATCTCTTTCTCTTGGCAAAAATGCCTTTCTTAGCAAGGTAGCTACCGGGTTTTGAGTTTGAGAGCAATTCTGCACAAACCAATCACTCACACACCTCACATACATCACATATGAGCTGATCAAACACTCACATAACATCTGGAACATCAAAATCTCAAAATCACTTGCCATCCACACAAGTTTGAAGTGAAGTTGCAGCTGAGATGCCATAAACTGATCCAGTCCATTTCAATTCAATCCAAGTGTTCAAACACACTCCATATGGTGTAGGGAAGCTGTTCAGATCATCACAACTCATCTGTAACACCTCCAACCCAGAATTTGATTTGCTCTTGCTGTCACGACTTGGAGGTAAGCCTAAACTTGGTCATCTCTCAATCTATGCATATTTCCTCGCACAATAATTTGGCCATATGTTCATAATCATGCATGGAATGTTTTCCCTCAATTAATTGCATTGTTTGAACCGTGTATCAAAAATCCTAGCCTTCATGCAGAAATTAGGGTTCTTGAGGTCTCTTCGTGATTTCTTGTTGTATATTTAATTTAAATGAAATTAAAGTACATAGACATGATCGTGAGGTTGAGGCGAGTATAATGATATGTGGATTGCATGATATGGTTACGTATTCATGGAGATTGGATAGAAAATGCAAATCTGGGCAAACTGAAAAACGCGCGTGTTCTTGGTGTTGTTCTTGGCGCCATTTTCATATATTTGAATATTTGAATTTTGTGATTTTGTTTAATTGATTCAAAAATTAATTTCTCTCTGAGTTTTAATGATTTTGAGTTGATTCTTTTTTTAATAATTCACAAAAATGTTAAAATATTTTATTTTCACAAAAAATCCCAAAAATATTATTTATTTCATATAATTGATATTTTTGTAAAGAATTAATATTTTGATTGTTTTTGGCATTTTAAATATTTTTTCTACATTGATTTTGCAACTTTTAATGCTTTCTAATTATTTTGTAGGTCAATACTTAATTTTTGAAGCATTAATCCAAGATCACAATTTGTTTTCCATGTGTTAAACAATTTTTGATCATTTTAATTGAATTTTTATTCAATTAAATACATTTTTGAAAACAAATTAGGGTTTTGGATTAATTCAACCCTCATAAATCATTTTCAAAACACTTTGGGCCTCTATTAGAGTATAAGACTCAATCCTTTTTTTGACCAAATCATCTTTGGGCCTCACTTATTGTATAAGTCCCGATACCGTCAAAAAACAAACGGCGCGATCGTCGCCTTTTCAAAAATCATCTGGGCCTACCCTCGAGTAGTAAGACCCATTTATTTTTCTTTAAACCTTTTTGGGCCTCTTGAGAGAGTGTAAGACCCATCCCCCCTTGTACAAAAAACTTTTTGGGCCTCACTCATTGTATAAGTCCCTCTGTACAAGTAAACGGCGCGATCGTCGCCCGTTTAAAATTAAAAACCATCTGGGCCTACCCTCGGGTAGTAAGACCCATTACTCTTTTCTTTAAACCTTTTTGGGCCTCTTGAGAGAGTGTAAGACCCATCCCTTTGTACAGAAAACCATTTTTGGGCCCCAGTCACTTGTATAAGTCCCGCTGTACAAAGTCAAACAGTGCGCTCACTGATAAAACCTTGGGCCTCTCCTTGAGTTGTAAGCCCCAAATCTTTCTTTTTCAAAGCACTTTCTCCTTTGATTTTGAATATACTGTTGTTTTTATCTTTCTTTGTTGAACAACTAACCAAACAGCATGGAAGCACTACAACCGAGTAAGTGGTTATCGCTTTCATTTACTGCTTTCATATTATAAACTGTATTGTGGGGCTGCTCACTGTAAGTCTCCTTTCATAAACTCATATCTACTGTGTAATAATAGTATAGATATTTCGAGTTTCCCCGGATACTACGTCTAGAACTAGGTGACGCCGTTTCACTTATTCGTAGAAATAGACGCCTAGATCCCCAATAGGAGCACCAGATACAGTCTTCTCTTCGGCTGTCCTCCTTAGGAATCGTCAAGAAATTCTATTCCCCAGAGATGAATTATTCTCGGTGAAACTTCTCTTGAATTTCTTCAAACCTCCGAACTGTTCAAACTCTCTTGAAAAGAAAAAGCTGCTGGATAGTAAACCTCGCACGTTTACCAGTGGTTTTATCTTTAAAAGAGTTTTCTTGAACTTTTCTTTGGTTTGGGACCCACGGGCTTCTTAAAAGCATCGGCCTCCTCTTAGGCATCGTACAAGGACCCACAGGCTTCCTATAAGCAACCCAGCCTCCTCTTGGGCATTATTCAAGGACCCTACGGCTTCTTAGAAGTATTCACAGCCTCCTCTTAGGCTTCGTATAATGGTCTCTTCCTCCGGGAATGATAGCCTCCTCTTGGGCTTCGTACAAGGACCCGTCGGCTTCTTAAAAGATTCCAGCCTCCTCTTGGGCTTCGTACAAATTGTCCCGACGACCTCCTAGAGGTATAGGAACAGAACCTAGTCATCCTCATAGAACAGTCCTTTCATAGAGTCTACTACTGTTTCTCGAAGCATAGTACAAAAGATAAAACTCTAGACTTGGACAGTCTAACTTCCTTGAGTCTCAAAGACATTCTCAAGCACCCTTCGTTAAATAGGAAGGAAACCCGCAGACTCGGATAGTCTCAATACCCTTTGGATTTCCCGTTTCCTCAAAGAAAAGGAAATATCCCTGATCCTCAAATCAAATCCCTGAGTACAGTGTTGCTCATATAAGAACTGATTTTCTCTTTTAAATCAGTATATTGGATCTGTCACTCAACTGAAACAGTTACAATAGCCTCCATCTCGAGCTTCGTACGAGATACCAAAATTCTCCCCAGTGGAGTCAAAACAACCTTTTAGCCTCTCTCTCAGGCTTTGTATGAGACACAAAAGATTCCCTCGTAAAATCAATCACCCCTTTTTTGCCTCCATCTCGGGCCCCGTACGAGATATAAATCCCTTAAGCAAGAGTCGAACTCTTTGCTAGCCTCCTCTTAGGCTTTGTATAACGATATGCCCCACTGGGTCAAAACCTTTTAGCCTCTCTCTCGGGCTTTGTACGAGACACAAAATAGCCTCCTCTTAGGCTTTGTATAATGATTTTCCTAGCGAAAATTAGCCTCCTCTTAGGCTTTGTATAAGAAAACCACTGGTTGATCCAATCAACCTTTTAGCATCAAAGTTGTGCCTCGTTCACAGTACACAAACATCAACAACTCCTTTCCCTTCATCTAATCACTGTAAGCGGCAAGCCTCTGGATCATCTATATCCATGCCACTGTCCCTCTTTTAGCATGAGAAATTCCTAAGGAAAGATGGCATTGCTCTATACTGAGTTAAAGTCTTCTCCTTCAGGTTAAAACCCTTTCTTCGGAAATTATGGCATTGCTCGGATCCGCGTATCCCAGTTAAAGTAATTCTCCTTCTCCCCTCTTTAGAGATGACAAATTCTCTCTAAAGTCGAGGTCTTTTAGCTTCACATCTTGGGCTTTGAACAAGATACAAATCACCTTTCGCTTCACGTCTTGGGCTTTGAACAAGACACCAAAAACCAATTTCCTCCCATAGAATAGGAGGAACTACGGACGCTCTGATTTCCCTGTTTCGGTAAACGGGAATACGTAGGCATAAGATCGAAAGAAAAGATCTTAGCGAGCGCAATCAACAAAAAACCCAAATCCCATATCTCCATCAATTAAAAGCAGTAATTCAAAAGCATCAGTCCTAACATCCTAATCCTTATTCCCCGCCAGAAACCCTTTGCCTAGAAAAAAGAAAGAAAGAACCGTATTGGCGAAATACGAATAACCAGTACAAAGGCCCCCCACATTGATAGCATCCTTAACCTAACAGACCGCTGTTTAAACTCAGTATGCAAGCAGGGTTAATTGGAGACATCTATTTCCCTTCCTTATTCAGCTCACAATAGGATAAAAAATGAATCGACTTGTAGTTTTAAGCTCAAACCGCAGAGAGCGACCAGCGCTTAAGAACCGCATCCAAAATCGCTCGCTACAGAAAAGTGGCGCCCACCGTGGGGCCAGTTTTTATTTCTGTCTGTTTTCCTTGTAAAATGGCGACTCTGCTGGGGAGTCTCCTTTTCTGCCTTAGGGCATCATCCCCGTTTTCTACGGAAAATAGGAACTCTACCGAAGAGAAATATTGACCTATGTTGGTCCATCTCTTAGGCAGGGAACCACAGATTGGGGCTTCCGTCGGGGAACCCATTTCTGTCAGGAACTTAAGATTCATAGCTTTATAAGTCTAGGATGATTAGGACAAATATATATACTGCTTTTCCTAATTGCTATACGTGTTTATTTTTCTGCTACTGGGAATGCGTGTGATGCCGCATGTGGTGAGATTGAGTATACACTTAAGAAAAGCCAACCTTTTTCGTAGTGCGGAAACTATCGGAAATAGTTGTTACGCGATACTACCCTCATTTGAGGCTGGTGATCTATTCTCGGTGAATGGCACTTACTCTAAGATTGCACACAACTCGCTGGCGATCCGCTTGTTGTTTTGCTTTCCTGGGAGGAGCTGATGATAATGAGTACAGGTACAAAAATCACCCTAGTATAAACCTTTGGGGATGGGTAGAGCCTTGACTTCATGACAACGACCCTCTGACCCCATGTTTTTTCTATGTTTTTGTGTGCTGCATTCATGCATTCATTTAATAAAACATTAAAACATTCAAAAAAAATTCTCTTCTAGTCTCTCTGTTTTTTCAAATTAAACTAAGACTGTGATTGCAAATATCAGAGAAAAAAGATTACGCTAATGGATTTCGGTAGAAGGAGAACTCACCAGTATACCTTCAAGGTTCCAAAACTAGGGGATTTGAGAAAGTTAGCGAGGATGGTCGTTAACCCAGAGGCTTTCAGAGCCAAGCACGGTGGTTTGCTACCACTGTTAAGAGTCCATGTGATTAAGGGGATCATGGATGCGCTCATTCAGTTCTACGATCCGGTTTATCACTGTTTCACATTCCCGGATTACCAGCTAGCACCAACGCTGGAGGAGTATTCTCATCTGACTGATTTACATATCACTGATCGAGCTCCATTTTCTGGACTGGAAGAAATTCCAAAGAATCAGACTATTGCAAGAGCAATTCATTTGGACGAGTCTGAGGTCAGGACTCACCTGACCAATAAGGGTGGCATCCAAGGTTTTCCAGCCCAGTTCTTGACAAAAAAGGCTCTGTACTTTGCTAGTATAGGGAACGGGACTGCTTTTGAAAGCATCTTTGTCTTGCTCACCTACGGATTATTTTTGTTTCCCAACATCAATAACTTCGTCGATATCAACGCTATTAAGGTTTTTCTCATTGGAAACCCTGTGCCGACTTTGCTCGCAGATGCGTATCATTCTGTACACTTAGGAAATTTGTACAGCGGAGGGGAGATCACATGCTGTGTACCTTTGCTTTACAAGTGGTTTATCTCTCACTTGCCCAAGTCTGCCACTTTTTGGGATTGCAAGAGTGTCTTACGTTGGTCACATAAGATCATGTCTCTCACCAACTCTGATATAGATTGGTGTAATAGGATTTATGAGGGAATCAGAATCATTGACCGTTGTGGAAACTTCCCCAGCGTACCCCTCATAGGAACTAAAGGAGGAATCAACTATCATCCGATATTAGTTCTTCGTCAATTTGGATACCCGATGAGACACATCCCACTGGGTGTTCATCTGGAAGGTCTTTTCTTCAAAGAAGGAGAAAGTGACAGAGCACTAAAGATGGAAATAGTGCATGCTTGGAAACAGGTTCATAAGAAAGGACGAGAGTCTCTGGGAAAACCGGACTGTGTCTCGGTGGAGCCTTATCTCCATTGGGTACAAACTAGAGCTCTCAAGCTAAAGATGCCTTATCCTCGTTACGGAATTCTTCCACCGAGGGAAACTGTCATGTACTTCATGACGGAAACTGAAAGGCTTCAGGTTACTCTCAACAAAGTTCAAAAGGAAAGAAGATCTTGGAAGAACAAGTACCGCACCCTCAACGTAGAGTGTATCCAAATACAACAATTACTAAAAGAGAAAGATGCTCTGATTGAAATTTTGGAGTAGCATGCTGTAGAGAATCAAGATGACCAAAGGAATTTGCTCACTCCTTTCACTTGGCAAAGGAATGACAACCCGACAACGGCCCAAGCGCCCCGGTCAAAGAAAAGGAAGATACCAGAATCAGCACCCGGTTTCTCCTCAGAGAGGACTCGGGACCCATTAGTTTAGGTTTCTGTTTCTGCACTTTATAATCTACTGTATTTCCATTTCTGTAATCCTTTGGAATTCAATAAAAAGGGGTTTCCCCACTGTTTGATATTTGCAATCTAATTGTCGAAGTTTATTTTGATTAAACCAAAGAAACAACAATTAATATAATCATTGCATTCATCATTCTCACATCGCGTATTCTTCTTCCCTACGAATCTCACGTTTGTGTCTCGATTCTAGAGTCAAACTGTCTTATTCGTATAATACTCGGGCCAATCGTCAGAAAAAGATGGATGATCTTGAGGAAGAAAACAGAGATTTGAAAGAAGAGATCGACACTCTGAGAGAGGATATGAGAAAGCTTCGTAACGACATGCAAGCCATGGTAGAAGCTCAGCTACAAAGAACTGTGATCTCAGAGATCACCTCAACGCCCATCATAGAAAAGTATGATCCTAGGTATCAGATGCCAAAAGATCGTCCTTGGGGCATGCCTGTTAACTATATCCCAGAAGGATATGTTCTGCCGATCACTGAAGATCAGGGAATCGCAACAGAAGCCGTTGGGCCTGAAGGTTACAAACTTCGGGAAAGCGAAGATGCCAGGGGCATACTGAAGACTCCTGAAGGTTACAAACTTCGGGAGGCGCCAAGACTTACTGCCATAGTCACGGTACCACCCCCTGTGGTGCACACTGTCCCGGAAGTACAGATTCCACCAACACCTTCTGGTAAGAAGGAAACTATGTTTGACATAATGGAGGAATTCCAGGAACAGTTCTTGGAAATGCAGAAAGAGCTGCAAGCCATTCGCGGTCAGGATCTATTTGGAAAGGACGCCGCAGACCTCTGCTTGGTCCTAAATGTGAAAGTCCCGCACAAGTTCCAAGTGCCCGACTTTGAAAAGTACAAGGGTAACTCTTGCCCTCAGAGCCATCTGGTGATGTACGCTCGGCGGATGTCAGCTCAGACGGAGAATCAGGACCTACTGATTCACTACTTTCAGGATAGTTTAACCGGTGCCGCACTTAAATGGTACATGGGTTTAAACCGTGCCACGATCAGCACTTTCAGAGATCTTGGCACTGCCTTCGTCCAACAATACAAATACAATTTGGACATGGCACCCGACAGAGATCAACTCAGATCAATGTCGCAAAAGGACAAGGAAACCTTTAAGGAATATGCTCAAAGGTGGCGTGAAATTGCCGCTCAAATTTGTCCACCTCTTGAGGAAAAAGAGATGACAAAAATCTTCTTAAAGACCTTAAGCTCATTTTACTATGACCGAATGGTTGCCAGTGCGCCCAGTGATTTCACCGAAATGGTCGGCATGGGTGTACGTCTTGAGGAAGCCGTCCGAGAAGGACGTTTGGTAAAAGACACTGGATCGACGAGCGGTACTAAAAAATACGGTAGTGCTCTCCCTAAGAAAAAAGAGCAAGATATTGGAAATATCTCTCTCGAAAAGCAAAGGCGGCGTTATCAACCCGTAGCAGCTGTTACTCCTGCTATCGGCCCCGCGCCTGTTCCTATGTATCAACCTCAGATTGCGCAGAGCCAACCTGACCAACAAAGGACACAACAGCCTCTTCAGCAGGCTCGTCCCCCATATAACAACAACCGTACAACACGGCCACCAGGATTTGATCCTATACCTGTAACGTACGCAGAACTGTTTCCGTTACTGCTAGTCAAGGGGCACATTCAGACTAAGTCTCCCCTTTCAGTTCCGGAAAATCCGCCTTTTTGGTTTAAAGCGGATCAAACATGTCCTTATCATCAAGGAGGTTCAGGGCATAACATTGAGACTTGCCTCAATTTTAAATCCGACGTGCAAAAGCTTGTTAGGAGCGGGCTCTTATCTTTTAAAGATACGAATCCTAATGTTCTTACGAACCCGCTGCCTCAACACGAGAAAGCTGCAGTCAATCTGATTGAGAAAGAGACTAACAATGTCTATCAAATTCACGATGTACTCTTATTGGGGACCAATCTGGTCAGGATGCATTGTAGACAGAGTGGATATGGCCATATGCCACCTCATAATTATCACCAGTGTGATATCTGCTCTAAAGATAACCAAGGATGTTCGGTAGTGCAAGCAGCTCTACAGGAACAAATGGATCTTGGATGGATCCAAGAGCACCGAGTTCGTGGAGTTAACATGGTTTACACAAATTCCAACGTCATTCAAAACCACGACATCCGTGTGATGAATGTCAACTTGGTGGTGATGCACTCAAGGCAAAGCCAGTATCATAATCTGTCGCGGCACGATTACAGTTCCTGTCTGATTTGCTCGGTAAACAAACAGGGATGCTCTTTCATACAAGAGGCCCTCCAGCGTCAGATGGATCTTGGATGGATCCAAGACTACCATGATAGGAACTCCTATCAAATCAACATGGTTCAGATCTTCGATATCCGTGTAATGAATACCAACCTGGTAGAGTTACATGCTAAGCAGGTCCGACTCGGATTCTTAATATCACATGACTATCAAAGCTGTAAAGCGGGTTGCGAAAACGATCGAGGTTGTACCCTTGTCCAGGAGGCACTTCAGCACTTGTTAAATCACTGGTGGATGCCAATCTATATGGACGAAGATACTCAACAAATTAGTATCAATAACAGGAATCCTACTCGTTGTCAAAGTCAGGATGTCCGATCAATGGAAGGTAACCTAGTGAGGTTACATTGTATTCAAAGTGAGCGTGGCCAGGTACCACCACACAACTATGACAGTTGTAGCGTTTGTTCGGAAAGTAACCAAGGGTGTTACCTTGTGAGAGCAGCTCTTCAGGGTCAGATCGATCATGGAGAAATTCATCCATATCCAGGTTCAGGACCCATCATTTGGTCGCCGAACTACCTTGCTGATCAAGTTGAGGATGTTGTCACGATCTCTGGTCATCACCAGATCAGGGATGTTTTTGCCATCATCCCTCTACTTGACGAATCTAGAGTTCCCAACCGGGAACGGATCAAGGTTACTTATGATGGTCAGAAAAATCAGAAGGTTCCCATAGTCATCTATCTACCGGGGCCACTACTGTATGAATCAGCTAAGGCAATCCCTTACAAATACGGTGCAACAATAATCGAGAATGGAAAGGAAATTCCATTACCCTCCGTCGTGAATATTACCGACATCAGTCGTGTAACACGGAGCGATCGAATCTTCAACCGAGGGGTTGGAGAATCCAACAAAGAAAAGGAACTTCAGGCGGAAATTCCTGATCCACCAGTCAGTCAATCTGGTAATCCCGACTTTTCAAAAGACAAAGATGAGATGCTAAAGCTCATCCAAAGGAGTGAATATAACATTGTTGATCAACTGTTACAGACTCCTTCAAAGATCTCAGTATTATCACTGTTACTCAGTTCAGAAGCACACAGAGAGGCTCTACAGAAAGTCTTGGAGCAAGCCTTTGTGGAACAGGATGTAACAATTAGACAATTCGATAGCATTGTCTCTAACATCACTTCCTGCAATAATTTGGGATTTAGTGATGAGGAATTACCTGAAGAAGGTCGTCGTCATAACATGGCGCTCAACATTACGGTTAACTGCCAGGGTGATGCTTTAGCCAACGTACTGGTAGACACAGGGTCAGCCCTGAATGTTATGCCGAAGTACACTTTGATGCAATTATCATTCAAGGGCCCTCCGATGAGAGTCAGCGAGGTCGTCGTCAAAGCATTCGACGGATCCAGAAAAACAGTTATCGGCGAAGTTAATCTTCCCATAACTATTGGTCCTCACACTTTCCAAATCACTTTCCAGGTCATGGACATCCGGGCAGCATACAGTTGTTTATTAGGAAGACCTTGGATACATCAGGCTGGAGCGGTTACTTCAACCCTCCACCAAAAGCTAAAGTTCGTCAAGAACTTGTCACGCTTTGTGGGGAACAAGCCTTGCTTGTAAGCAACTTATCATCATCTACTTGTGTAGAACCCGAGGAGGTTATTGAAACTCAGTTCCAAGCACTATCGGTGAGCAAGAACGATCAATTCAAAGAAGGAACTTCAATTTCTTCATACAAAGATGCTATCAAAGCGGTCGAGAGTACCGATACGACAGGATGGGGACAGCTTGTCATTCCTATTGACAATAAAACAAAGAAGGGCCTTGGTTTTTCTACAACCTGTACCCAGACAGCTGCTAACGATGAAAGTCTTCATCTCCTTCAAAACTTCTTCCACAGTGGAGGTTTTCTTCACCCAGTGTCTCAGACAGTTCATGCTATCAATGAGGAAGATCCCTCTGACACAGATGAAGAATGGAAGTCCTACCTTAACAAGGACGGTTATATGTCTCAGGAAGAGGTGCCTACGCCTTTTTGCTTTCCTACAGAAAGTCAGAGATTTATACCAAGATCAGATGTCGAAATGATCTATGGAGATCGTGATCCGGAAGGATGCCGTGCTCCGCCAAATTCATTAGAGGAAGACACTCTGATGAAAGAAAACTTTGATCACAACTACTATGGCCCGATGGATGGTCTGCCAATGTGGCAGCCTTACCCAGGAAACTTGGGGCAAGAAAGTCAGCCGAGTAATGAAACTCAGTTGAGCGTCATTGAACAGAATACCTGTGTCCCCACCATGTCATGGGATCAACACTCAGGTCATTTGGAAACTACTCAACATGAAGATGAATTCGCAACGTTCGCAGGACTAGAATTCATCAACTATGCTTTTCCTGAGGTCAACGTCATCGAGAGGGATAACTTCTCCAATTCCAAAGAAGTTTGGGACACTCTGGGAGAACCAAGTGGAAAATACGACTATATGGTCAAGTACACTGCTCCCGAAAGCTCTCGTATCAGGCTCGAAGATATCCAGTCAACTGGATGGGAAGATACAGCTGAGAGCACAAATGCTATGCAAAATGCAACAGAGGAATCCTCCTACGACAATTCTGCCTGGGAGACATATTCCAACGATCCTGCGCCACCAGAAATCAGCGTCATTTCTGAAGACAAATCAAAGAAGGTGCCAGACTTTGTGATTCACCGAGGAGTTCGCCGCCAATGGGTTGCCGTCGAGGTTCCGAAGGTCATTCGTCAGTCAAAGTAATTGCCATCTTTAACCTTTCACCCTGCCCAGGTGAAACGGATGTTTTGATAGGGCTCGCTTTCTGTAAATTTCCCTCTTCGCTTTGCCCAAAGCGACAGAGTTTTGTTTTATAGGGCTGTAGTTTCAAGATTCGACTTGTTCATTAATAAAATAACGCCGTTCTGTAATTTCCGCATTATTGCTGTTTTCTCTTTTTGCTTTTTCAGAAAATGGTAATCCTAAAAAAAAAAAACAATTCAAAAATAAAAACAAGCAGTAAAATCAAAACACTGCACACACTTGCATTTTCTCTATCTCTTCTAAACACGAATCATCGCGTCATGCAGATTGCTTGTTTTATACCCCGTTGAAACATACGATCCGATGCCTTCTTCCAACTTTGAGTTCCCAGTATTCGAGGCTGAAGAAGAAAATGACAACGAAATTCCAGAAGAGATCTCCCGACTACTCAGACAAGAGGAAAGGTCCATTGAACCTCACAAAGAGCCGTTGGAAACGGTAAACTTAGGTTCAGAAAAAGAGAGAAAAGAAATCAGGATCGGAGCATTTCTCAGTCCAACTGCTAGAGAGGGTTTGATAAAGCTTCTCAAAGAATTCCCCGATGTATTCGCTTGGTCCTATCAGGATATGCCAGGGTTGGATACCAGCATCGTGGAACATCATTTACCGTTAAGATCGGAATGTCCGCCAGTAAAGCAAAGGTTGAGACGCACTCACCCGGACATGGCCATCAAAATCAAAGAGGAGGTACAGAAACAGATCAATGCGGGTTTCCTCGCTACATCTGAATATCCTCAATGGTTAGCCAACATCGTACCCGTTCACAAAAAGGACGGAAGGGTCAGAATGTGTGTTGATTACAGAGATCTAAACAAGGCGAGTCCAAAGGATGACTTCCCTTTACCACACATTGACATGTTGATTGACAGCACAGCAAAGTTCAAAGTATTCTCCTTCATGGATGGATTCTCGGGCTATAACCAGATCAAAATGGCGCCGAAAGACATGGAGGAAACTTCGTTCATTACCCCATGGGGTACCTTTTGTTACAAGGTAATGCCGTTTGGTTTGAAGAATGCCGGGGCAACCTATCAAAGGGTCATGACTACTCTGTTTCATGACATGATACATAAGGAAATCGAGGTATATGTCGATGATTTGATTGCAAAATCAAGAACAGAGGACGAGCACGTTGAACATCTGTCAAAATTGTTTGAACGTCTAAGAAAATTCAAGCTCCGCTTGAATCCTAACAAGTGCACCTTCGGTGTCCGTTCAGGGAAACTACTAGGGTTCATCGTCAGCCAGAAAGGGATTGAAGTTGATCCTGACAAGGTCAAGGCCATTCAAGAAATGCCTTCTCTGAAAACTGAAAAACAAGTCAGAGGATTCCTGGGACGTTTGAACTACATCTCCAGATTCATATTCCTTATGACCGCCACTTGTGCGCCGATTTTCAAGTTATTGAAAAAGAACCAGGATTGCGTTTAGTCAGAAGATTGCCAAACCGCCTTCGACAGTATTAAGGAATATCTGTTGAATCCTCCGATTCTATCACCTCCAGTGGAAGGAAGACCACTAATCATTTACCTCACAGTCCTAGAGGACTCAATGGGATGTGTACTTGGCCAACAAGACGAAACTAAAAGGAAAGAGTCTGCCATTTACTATCTAAGCAAGAAATTCACCGACTGCGAGACTCGGTACACAATGCTTGAGAAAACTTGTTGCGCTTTGGCTTGGGCAGCCAAACGTCTTCGCCAGTACATGATTCGTCATACTACTTGGTTGGTCTCCGAAATGGATCCAATCAAGTACGTTTTCGAAAAACCTGCTCTCACGGGAAGGATTGCCCGTTGGCAGATGTTACTATCAGAATATGACATAGAGTACCATGCTCAGAAAGCCGTTAAAGGAAGTATTTTGGCTGATCATTTGGATCATCAACCGATTGACGATCAAGAATCAATCGGGTTTGACTTCCCATACGAAGATGTCATGTATCTAAAAATGAAAGATTGCGATGAACCGCTACCCAGTGAAGGGCCAGAACCAGGTTCCCAGTGGGGACTCATCTTTGACGGAGCAGTTAATCATTATGGAAACGGAATTGGGGCAATCATTGTTACCCCTCAGGGTTCCCACATTCCTTTCACTGCCAGAATTACATTCAAATGTACGAACAACGAGGCCGAATACGAAGCTTGTATTATGGGTCTCGAAGAAGCAATTGATTTAAGGATCAAAAACTTGGACGTATACGGCGATTCAGCCCTGGTTATCAACCAGATCACAGGAGATTGGAACACATACCAATCAGGATTGATTCCTTACAAAGACTATGCAAGAAGGTTGTTACCCTTTTTCAACAGAGTCGACTTTCATCACATCCCTCGTGATGAGAATCACATGGCTGATGCATTAGCCACTCTCTCTTCCATGACTAGTGTAGGTCGATGGAATGACATACCTAAGATCGACATCATGCGCCTTGAAAGGCCCGCTTACATCTTCGCGATTGAAGCAGTCATAGACGACAGACCTTGGTATCACGATATTAAATGCTTCCTTTAGAAACAAGAGTACCCATCTGGGGCACTCAGAAAAGACAGGAAAACCCTCAGAAGATTGGCTGGAAACTTCTTCCTGAGCGGTGACACTCTTTATAAGAGAAATTTTGACATGGTCTTGCTCCGATGCGTCGACAGACCAGAAGCAGACATGCTTATGAAAGAAATTCATGAAGGATCCTTTGGCACTCATGCCAACGGACACGCAATGACGAGGAAAATCCTAAGAGCAGGGTACTATTGGTTGACAATGGAATCCGACTGCTACAAGTACATGAGGAGGTGTCACAAGTGTCAGATATACTCCGACAAAATTCATGTACCGCCATCACATCTCAAAGTTCTTTCTTCCTCGTGGCCTTTTTCCATATGGGGAATCGACATGATTGGCATGATTGAGCCCAAGGCTTCAAACGGACATCGGTTCATCCTGGTAGCCATTGACTATTTCACCAAGTGGGTCGAAGCAGCGTCATTCACCAATGTAACCCGACAAGTGGTGGTCCGATTTATCAAAAACAATATTATCTGCCGTTATGGTGTTCCAAGCGAGATCATTACTGATAATAGATCTAACTTGAACAATAAGATGATGAAAGAGTTGTGTGCAGAGTTCAAGATTGAACACCATAACTCATCTCCCTACCGACCCAAGATGAACGGAGCAGTAGAAGCGGCTAACAAGAACATCAAGAAGGTTGTTCAAAAGATGGTTGTAACCTATAAAGATTGGCACGAAATGCTACCCTGTGCTCTTCATGGTTATCGCACGTCTATCCGCACTTCAACAGGGGCAACCCCTTTCTCTCTAGTATATGGCATGGAGGCAGTGCTTCCCATAGAAGTAGAGATCCCATCAATTCGGGTATTGATGGAAGCTAAGCTCACCGAAGCTGAATGGTGTCAAAGTCGACATGAAGAATTGAATCTGATCGAGGAAAAGAGAATCACGGCACTATGCCACGGTCAGTTGTATCAGCAAAGAATGAAGAGGGCGTTTGACAAAAAGGTTCGACCTCATGTCTTCAGGAAAGGAGACCTCGTGCTCAAGAAGATACAATCATTTCTCACTGATTCCCGGGGCAAATGGACCCCGAATTATGATGGCCCCTATGTGGTCACGAAAGCTTTCTCAGGCGGCGCCTTGAGACTTGCAACCATGGACGGAGAGGAATTTGCCTACCCCACGAATGTTGATGTAGTCAAGAAATACTTCGCCTAAACTAAAAAAAAACGTCTCGGTGGATTGAAAACCCGAAAGGGCGGTCCAGGAAAAAGTTAGAGACATGGAAAAAAAGAATCATCCCGATGGATTGGAAATCTCATAGTACAATCCAGGCAAAAATTAGGGATAATGGCAAGTAACTATGTTCAACAGAGGCAAGTCCCTCAGCAGTAGTTAACATCATCTATCGGAGGAAATCTCCAGTCAAAGGTCATCTTCGACAGAAGCTCAGGATGTACCGAACTCAAAGTCGGTAGAAGGATAGTGGTCGTTATGTTTCAACGTAGCCCTTTTCCCTGTAAATTACCATTTTCTAACTTTGTATATACTCTTTGGAATCACGCGTTTGGCTGATCTCCATCTTATCAATAAAATTTGAGCCTTTGTGCTTTTGTTTGTAATTCTTAACTTGCTTTAGCTTTACAGAACGACGTTGTTTAAACTTAATCAGCGATTCTTGAAATAAAACAAAAATGAATTTACTTGTTAAAACTTTTTCTGCTTTTAAATTAAAGATGGCATTTCTTTTGACTGTTGAACATCAGAAGAATATCGATTGCTTCTCCCGAAGTAAGCGAATTTCAAAGTGCAGAATCAAAGTACTCCTTCTAAGCCAGTATGCCTGAATGAAGGGATCAACTGTGTCAGAGACCTTGTTTCGTCTGACACGCCTCGGCCGAGTTCTCATCTCCTAAGCCCGGTCAACATAGCTCCCCGCGTGGACTATCTCTCCTAAGCAAGGTGGAATTGCTATTTTGAATCAACTGTACTTCTTCGCCCCGCGATGGCCGAGTATCCAATTATGTTCATCCATTAGTCTGTATGTCGCGTCTGTTTTGTCAGCATAAACATACATACTTCATGCATTTTTTATTTGCATTCACATTTCATATTGCATCACTATCACTTGAGTCGGTCTTGTCCCCTAGTGATAAACAGTTTTCTCAATCGAGTTTGTCAGTTCTTTCCTCGTCAGGAAGTGTTGCGTCTGCACAATCTCGCCACCAGTGTATCTTTAGATCAGAGTCGGCACTTGGCCACTTTGATAACTTGAACCTCTGAAAAGCCAGAGAAAACTCTCAATGAGCATCACTCTTCGCCATTGAAGATGATATCCTTGCTTTCCCGGATTAAGGAAAATCCACAGAGAAAGCCTCGTGATCAGAGATTCGGCAGTACATCAGTATTTCTCCGAAAAGTCGTTGATGAAAAGGTCATCGACACCTCAAAATTGGACCCCATCATATGGCGTTTCTCCGGGAAGATCCCGAGAAAAGTATGATGAAAGATCCCAAATGAAAGCAGTCTCTCAAGAGACTCGCTTTCCCCAGTAGAAACAAATGGCGTCTCCAACAGAGAAGTTTGTACAACTCTACAACTCAGACGAATGGGTTCCCCAGCAAGTCTGACATCCAAACTTTTTCCACTCAAATGGCATCTCCCCAGGAAAATTCGGCGAGAAGTTTGAGGAAAACCGCTATGAATAGCGTCCCTTGTCAATAAAGTTTATTGACAAAAGAAACTTAGACCAGTTCCTTGGTAAGAAACCAGGATCGAGGGGGAGTTTAAATCAGAAACTAAGACCAGTTCCTTGGTAAGAAACCAGGATCAAGGGGAAGTTTAAATCAGAAACTAAGACCAGTTCCTTGGTAGGAGACCAAGAACGAGGGGAAGTTTATTTCAAAAGAAAACTGAGACCAGTTCCTTGGTAGGAAACCAGGATCGAGGGGAAGTTTACCTTTTCTAAGCATCATTGCTTAGCTAAAGAAGATGAATGCGTAAGCTGCCATTCATAACCACCATCAAAATTTCAGATATTCCGATATTTAATCCTCTTGCACCCCGAATGCTCGAATCCCTTCGTCATTCACACCTTCGGGTCCAAGAAGATTAAATAGGGGCATCTGTAATACCCCAAATTTTGACCACTAAGATTTCCCATCATTGTGAAAATCATCATCACAATATGGATGAACCATCATGCTTCATCAGTCTCCCCAAAGATGGGTGAGCATCCCCTACAAGCAAAATTAGGGTTTCAAGCCCTCTCTGAGTGCTTAGACAAAGGATCAATCAAGAAATGACATGATCTTCAACTTGTCTAATCTCTTAAACATCCACAATGGATCAAAAAGGACTCCCACTTCAAGGATTAAGCACAAGGCTGCTCCCTTCTAGGTGGATCAAGTCTCAAGATCGACAGTGTCACCAAATTAGGGTTTTGGTCGACCAGGGCCTCCAGATGGAAATTTTCATCTGGGCACAAGGCAATGATCCAAAACATAACCTAATATGCTTCATGGAACCTCATGAACCCATGCATCAAGTCAATTTTGCCTCAGGGGATGCATTCATCAAAAATCAGGAATTAGGGTTTCTTGACCTAATTCACCCCTAAGTTGACTTTTGGGACAAACCATGAGCCAAGACCTCAAGACATGATTTGAGGGTCTCTAATACACCATATTGATCCATTTGGAACAATGGATTGATCCAAGAAGCTTGAGCAACAAGTTTCATTTTCATCTGCACCACAATTAGGGTTTTAAGGGAAAAATCAACTGTAACTTTGACTTTTGACCAGGACATGCTCCCAAACCCTAATACATGATTGAATATACCCTATGACACCCATGGAACATGTCCATCAAGTTTGATTTAGGTCAAGGACATGATTTCCTGAAGAATTGCACAGTTTGGAATTCATCTGATAAAAAGTCAACTGTGCACAAAAGTCAACTTTGACTTTTTGAGATTTTTCACCAAAATGGATTTTTAACCCTAAAATGATGTTAATGTATGATTTGAATCATCATTCATCAAGAAAAATCAAGAAAAGTGAGATAACTTGTAAAAGGGGTAACCATAAAACTTAGAAATTTTTCTAAGTTAAAAATAAAGTGGCAAAGGTACCAACTTTGGAGGACCATAACTCCTAAACCACAAGGCCATTTTTTCTCATCCAAAGATGGATTTGTAGCCCTCACTATCACCTACAAAAACTTCAACTACAAGTCATTCCAATTCATTAAGGATTTTGAGTTATGGAGTGATCAAAGTGGCTGAAAAGTGAAAAAGTCACTTTTTCCAACACTTAGTGAAATTTTCACTAAGTCAGAATTCTGCTTCACTTTTTGCCAAATGTAGGGGGATTTTTCACTTGGAATCAAAAGAGATCAAAACCAAACTTGTTCAAACAGTTGTTGTATCATGTTAGGGCTTTCCAAAATGGCCAAGAACATTGCCAAATTCAACCTACATCATGAGATACAACATTGGCAAGTTGCCTTGCTGAAATCTGTCAAGGCAAGGCAGAATTTGCATTTTGGCTCGATTTGCCAAAATCAGCCAATTGCAATTGCTCCAATCCACTTGGACACCTCAGAGGATTGAATCCAAAGGGGATAATCACTGAGCCAAGCCTCCAAGGTCCAAGGAACAAGGAATAGCATGTTGAACCTAGAGTTGCCAAAGTAGGGACAAGACTTCAAATTTGGAATGAGGCATTCAATGGAACCATCAAGGTGGCATGGACTGAGCCATTCTCATCTGAAATCAGTCAAGACTTATCCAAGACCAAGGGGACCAAAGCTCTGTGCCCTAACCTCTAGTCAATGGCTAGAGGAGACTTTCATTTCCATTGGCCAACATTGAGGAAACCTACTTACCAGCTGCCATGCACTATTCCTTGTAAAACAAACTTGCTCTACTATAAATAGAGCTCAATTGTGGTCAGTTTAAGTACACCAAAGCCATCTAACAGATGCTTTCCTCAAAATCTCTTTCTCTTGGCAAAAATGCCTTTCTTAGCAAGGTAGCTATCGGGTTTTGAGTTTGAGAGCAATTCTGCACAAACCAATCACTCACACACCTCACATACATCACATATGAGCTGATCAAACACTCACATAACATCTGGAACATCAAAATCTCAAAATCACTTGCCATCCACACAAGTTTGAAGTGAAGTTGCAGCTGAGATGCCATAAACTGATCCAGTCCATTTCAATTCAATCCAAGTGTTCAAACACACTCCATATGGTGTAGGGAAGCTGTTCAGATCATCACAACTCATCTGTAACACCTCCAACCCAGAATTTGATTTGCTCTTGCTGTCACGACTTGGAGGTAAGCCTAAACTTGGTCATCTCTCAATCTATGCATATTTCCTCGCACAATAATTTGGCCATATGTTCATAATCATGCATGGAATGTTTTCCCTCAATTAATTGCATTGTTTGAATCGTATATCAAAAATCCTAGCCTTCATGCAGAAATTAGGGTTCTTGAGGTCTCTTCGTGATTTCTTGTTGTATGTTTAATTTAAATGAAATTAAAGTACATAGACATGATCGTGAGGTTGAGGCGAGCATAATGATATGTGGATTGCATGATATGGTTACGTATTCATGGAGATTGGATAGAAAATGCAAATCTGGGCAAACTGAAAAACGCGCGTGTTCTTGGTGTTGTTCTTGGCGCCATTTTCATATATTTGAATATTTGAATTTTGTGATTTTGTTTAATTGATTCAAAAATTAATTTCTCTCTGAGTTTTAATGATTTTGAGTTGATTCTTTTTTTAATAATTCACAAAAATGTTAAAATATTTTATTTTCACAAAAAATCCCAAAAATATTATTTATTTCATATAATTGATATTTTTGTAAAGAATTAATATTTTGATTGTTTTTGGCATTTTAAATATTTTTTCTACATTGATTTTGCAACTTTTAATGCTTTCTAATTATTTTGTAGGTCAATACTTAATTTTTGAAGCATTAATCCAAGATCACAATTTGTTTTCCATGTGTTAAACAATTTTTGATCATTTTAATTGAATTTTTATTCAATTAAATACATTTTGAAAACAAATTAGGGTTTTGGATTAATTCAACCCTCATAAATCATTTTCAAAACACTTTGGGCCTCTATTAGAGTATAAGACCCAATCCTTTTTTTGAACAAATCATCTTTGGGCCTCACTTATTGTATAAGTCCCGATACCGTCAAAAAACAAACGGCGCGATCGTCGCCTTTTCAAAAATCATCTGGGCCTACCCTCGAGTAGTAAGACCCGTTTATTTTTCTTTAAACCTTTTTGGGCCTCTTGAGAGAGTGTAAGACCCATCCCCCCTTGTACAAAAAACTTTTTGGGCCTCACTCATTGTATAAGTCCCTCTGTACAAGTAAACGGCGCGATCGTCGCCCGTTTAAAATTAAAAACCATCTGGGCCTACCCTCGGGTAGTAAGACCCATTACTCTTTTCTTTAAACCTTTTTGGGCCTCTTGAGAGAGTGTAAGACTCATCCCTTTGTACAGAAAACCATTTTTGGGCCCCAGTCACTTGTATAAGTCCCGCTGTACAAAGTCAAACAGTGCGCTCACTGATAAAACCTTGGGCCTCTCCTTGAGCTGTAAGCCCCAAATCTTTCTTTTTCAAAGCACTTTCTCCTTTGATTTTGAATATACTGTTGTTTTTATCTTTCTTTGTTGAACAACTAACCAAACAGCATGGAAGCACTACAACCGAGTAAGTGGTTATCGCTTTCATTTACTGCTTTCATATTATAAACTGTATTGTGGGGCTGCTCACTGTAAGTCTCCTTTCATAAACTCATATCTACTGTGTAATAATAGTATAGATATTTCGAGTTTCCCCGGATACTATGTCTAGAACTAGGTGACGCCGTTTCACTTATTCGTAGAAATAGACGCCTAGATCCCCAATAGGAGCACCAGATACAATCTTCTCTTCGGCTGTCCTCCTTAGGAATCGTCAAGAAATTCTATTCCCTAGAGATGAATTATTCTCGGTGAAACTTCTCTTGAATTTCTTCAAACCTCCGAACTGTTCAAACTCTCTTGAAAAGAAAAAGTTGTTGGATAGTAAACCTCGCACGTTTACCAGTGGTTTTATCTTTAAAAGAGTTTTCTTGAACTTTTCTTTGGTTTGGGACCCACGGTCTTCTTAAAAGCATCGGCCTCCTCTTGGGCATCGTACAAGGACCCACAGGCTTCCTATAAGCAACCCGGCCTCCTCTTGGGCATTATTCAAGGACCCTACGGCTTCTTAGAAGTATTCACAGCCTCCTCTTAGGCTTCGTATAATGATCTCTTCCTCCGGGAATGATAGCCTCCTCTTGGGCTTCGTACAAGGACCCGTCGGCTTCTTAAAAGATTCCAGCTCCTCTTGGGCTTCGTACAAATTGTCCCGACGACCTCCTAGAGGTATAGGAACAGAACCTAGTCATCCTCATAGAACAGTCCTTTCATAGAGTCTACTACTGTTTCTCGAAGCATAGTACAAAAGATAAAACTCTAGACTTGGACAGTCTAACTTCCTTGAGTCTCAAAGACATTCTCAAGCACCCTTCGTTAAATAGGAAGGAAACCCGCAGACTCGGATAGTCTCAATACCCTTTGGATTTCCCGTTTCCTCAAAGAAAAGGAAATATCCCTGATCCTCAAATCAAATCCCTGAGTGCAGTGTTGCTCATATAAGAACTGATTTTCTCTTTTAAATCAGTATATTGGATCTGTCACTCAACTGAAACAGTTACAATAGCCTCCATCTCGAGCTTCGTACGAGATACCAAAATTCTCCCCAGTGGAGTCAAAACAACCTTTTAGCCTCTCTCTCAGGCTTTGTATGAGACACAAAAGATTCCCTCGTAAAGTCAATCACCCCTTTTTTGCCTCCATCTCGGGCCCCGTACGAGATATAAATCCCTTAAGCAAGAGTCGAACTCTTTGCTAGCCTCCTCTTAGGCTTTGTATAACGATATGCCCCACTGGGTCAAAACCTTTTAGCCTCTCTCTCGGGCTTTGTACGAGACACAAAATAGCCTCCTCTTAGGCTTTGTATAATGATTTTCCTAGCGGAAATTAGCCTCCTCTTAGGCTTTGTATAAGAAAACCACTGGTTGATCCAATCAACCTTTTAGCATCAAAGTTGTGCCTCGTTCACAGTACACAAACATCAACAACTCCTTTCCCTTCATCTAATCGCTGTAAGCGGCAAGCCTCTGGATCATCTATATCCATGCCACTGTCCCTCTTTTAGCATGAGAAATTCCTAAGGAAAGATGGCATTGCTCTATACTGAGTTAAAGTCTTCTCCTTCAGGTTAAAACCCTTTCTTCGGAAATTATGGCATTGCTCGGATCCGCGTATCCCAGTTAAAGTAATTCTCCTTCTCCCCTCTTTAGAGATGACAAATTCTCTCTAAAGTCGAGGTCTTTTAGCTTCACATGTTGGGCTTTGAACAAGATACAAATCACCTTTCACTTCACGTCTTGGGCTTTGAACAAGACACCAAAAACCAATTTCCTCCCATAGAATAGGAGGAACTACGAACGCTCTGATTTCCCTGTTTCGGTAAACGGGAATACGTAGGCATAAGATCGAAAGAAAAGATCTTAGCGAGCACAATCAACAAAAAACCCAAATCCCATATCTCCATCAATTAAAAGCAGTAATTCAAAAGCATCAGTCCTAACATCCTAATCCTTATTCCCCGCCAGAAACCCTTTGCCTAGAAAAAAGAAAGAAAGAACCGTATTGGCGAAATACGAATAACCAGTACAAAGGCCCCCCACATTGATAGCACCCGTAACCTAACAGACCGCTGTTTAAACTCAGTATGCAAGCAGGGTTAATTGGAGACATCTATTTCCCTTCCTTATTCAGCTCACAATAGGATAAAAAATGAATCGACCTGTAGTTTTAAGCTCAAACTGCAGAGAGCGACCAGCGCTTAAGAACCGCGTTCAAAATCGCTCGCTACAGGAGCCAATCTTGTCGAATGCAATTACTTACCATGAATCCCTAACTTTTGTCTAGATTTCCCTTTCGGGTTTTCAATCCATCAGGATGATCATTGCTTATGCCTCTAATTTTTGCTTGGACCGCCTTTTCGGGTTTTCATTCCAACGAGACGTTTTTTTTATTTATGCGAAGTATTTCTTGACAACATCAACATTTGTCGGGTAGGTAAACTCTTCTCCATCCATAGTTGCGAGTCTTAAGGCACCGCCTGAAAAGGTGTTGAAATACAAATAGAGTTAGGGTTTTGTTATCGATCCACAGAGATTGTTCGGTGATATCGCAGCCGTTCTACAGTCGTATACGTTTTAAACTTCAAAGTAACAAGGGGTTTTGGTTTTTTTGAGTCGGAACACTTGCATTCAAATTTAAGTAATAGCGGTAAAAAGATTTGTTTTAACGATTTATAAGAAGCATGTCAAGATTAGGGTTCGACAAACCATTTTGCACGGATAGAATCGACAAAGCGAATGAACTCGTTTAGACGATAAATGTAATCACATATCCTCCCAATATGTTTATTTCTAACACATATTGTGAGTTTTACCATTTTGATCCTTTGATGATCTCTCACTCAAACTATCAAAATGACAACATTTAAGTTCAATATTTATGAACATCAACACACATTACTATCTCTAGCCAATGCACATTGTGGATGAAAAACTTAGGTAAAGTGTAAGAACACATTTCTCAATCATGAACCAACACAAAGAATAAACCATATAAACAAAGTTTTTCATCATACATTCATCATCCAAGAGTTCATAAGCTAGAATCAATACCTATACATACAAAAGAAAGGTTTGTCTACCTTCTAACCTTGACATAGAAGGAAGATTAGCTCTCCATTGTCATGGAAGCTAAGCAATCAAGAAGATGAAGAAGAATATCAAGCATCAATGAAGATTTCTCGACGAATGATGCTTCCAATCTTCCAAAATGGATGCTACAGTGTTCACAAGGTGTTTTGCTCTAAAATGTATCAAGGGAGGAATGAAAAATACAGAAGAGTCTATTTATAAGGGGGCTGAGGATCGCAGAGCGTGCTAAGCGCGCTGCACTTTACAATAAACCGCCTAAAGAGCGCGCTAAGGACCCCGCTGAGCACGCAACTCTCTGTAACTACTTCTACCATCGCGCTAGGAGCGCGCTGAGCGCGCTTCAAGCATGCTCCAAAAATGCTTATTTTCCAAAACTGCTTTTGTGGGGCCTTCCTTGCTCCAATCTTTACACTTCCATGCAAAAATCTATAATAAAAACACAAAAGTTAAATAGATAAGTCAATTAATGCAATTAACTAGAAAACGGTTATTAACCGGAAACAATGGGAAAAGGCTTGGATTAACAAATAAAGATCACAAAAAGGTGTTAAAAACTAAACTAAATATTAACAGTTTTTAGCACCTAACAACTCTCCCCAACTTGTTTCTTTGTTTGTCCTCAAACAAAGGTAAAATAGGATAGAAGCAAGAGGAATACCCGATAAGCAAACACAAACAAAAATTAATGGTTCAAACCGAATTGATACGCCTGCAAGTAATGCTTAGCTCTGACAGAATAAAAATATGTATATGAACTAACTTCTAAACATAAATAACAAGCACTCATCATAAGCAAACAAATGTTCAAACGGGAATCACCTAATTTATTCCAATGAGCCAAGCTCAATATATACAAGGGACAAAACACACTCACAAGCAATTGTGCCACATCCAAAACAATTTATGCAATCATCTCACAATTTAATGAAAATAATGGAAACAAAGATCACAAAAGGACTTTCATAGGTTGTAACTTGATCGGGGTTAAGAACAAGGGTCATATGTACACGGCCTTTGAACAAGAGAGGGTAAAATTTATGAAGAGCATTTTCTTTTCTAAACAACCAATCTTGCTCAAACTTTCACATTATTCTCACAATGCATTCTATCTCATTATCATTTGATTTCTACAATTTTCTTTTTCTTTCTCTTTTTATTTTTGATTTATTTTTCCTTTTCTTTCTTTTTCAAACTATTTTTGATTTCAATTGAGAATGCATTGCCCACAATTCCTTCTTCTCTTTTCACAATGAACCAATCTCCCCAACTTCAACAATACTAAGACTTAAATCAAGAATGCTCTTCAAAGCGATTAAAGTTCGGGTTCATGCTTCACGGATACAAATTTTTTCGTTTTAGGCTCAAGAGAGGTTTCTAAAGATCACACACTCACAAGGTGACTTGAAGTGATTTATGGAAATGTGGTTCTACTCATAGTACTCAAAAATTGCCTTGAACATTTCCAAGTTTCCAAAATTTCAAAATAAAAAGTAAGATTAAACATAAAAATTTTGAGTAAGCAACAATCACTTAAATCCCTCAATAATTTGTAAACAATGGAGGGAACTCACATTTGTGGTTGTGTCCTAATTGATTCCAATATGAACAAATATGAAAAATGAAGAAAAGCTTGAAAATTATGTAAACTAAAAAGTTCATGTACATATTAACATTCTACAAAGCACAAAACAGAGTACCTTATTGTGCATCAATTCAGAAATTTATCATCACCATCAATGTGGCGAAGCACATCACTTTAGTACAAAGAAACAAACTTGCTTCGTCCATCAATTACCTTAAAAATAGAGAACAAACAACCAAAATTTTTGTACCAAAAATGATAAACATAGAACATCATCCGCCCGGATGGAAAATTCATTCATAACCTAAAATTTTGTAACAATTATCCAAAATCACATCTGCCCGGATGGAGAATACAACAATCCTAAACACAAGTCGATAATACTAAAAACATACTAATCATAGCAACATAAACAAAAAACAAAAGATACATCAAACCCATCATCAGTAAGAACTAGAACTAGATGCTTCAACGCCCTCGCCATCATCACCATCGTCATCATCACCGTCACCTGCATCATCATTACCACCTGCCCCCTCCCCCCCGGAAAACCAGACCTGCCCTCAGGCCAACGAGCATATGCCATGAGGTCTTTGCGAGACCTCAACTGGTGATCCACATGTGGTTCCCGGATCTGCAACTGCAACTGCACCATAGAATCATGCATAAATAAGAGAGCCCTCTGATGAGCCTCGTGCATGGCCCAATTAGCCTCAGCACTCGGATCATAAGTGTGCTTGCGCCCGCGCCCGGGCCAGCAGGGGCAGCGTCATCCAAATCAAGCACCCCTATGCAATGACGAGTGACATTACCATCATCTATAACAGCAAGCTTAACACACCCATGGGTCGGGAGAGTAACTTGCGCCCTATGGCATAATGCCATAATAAGCCCTGGATAAGTAAGGGCACAAGCTACTCGATCACCATAAGATGTACCACTCACAGCAATTTTATTCATCTCAGTGGCAATAATCTGTGCGAAATCCACGGTCTTCTGGCTGTTAAGTAAATGAGCAATCAGAGAAGCTGTCTCCAAGGGAATTGAAGAGGTGTGACTCCACGGTTTAAGGTTGTGTAAAACAACAGACATAACAAGTTGAGCGGCAGTATCCAACACACCTCGTGCGAACTTGAGGGGCGCTCCACTAGCGTTTACTAGGTATGTTCCCCCGAGCACACATAAGGCATCTCTAAGTTGGTCGGCATTCCAATTACGTCGAGCCAACGCCTTCCCATAATCACATAGCTCACCCTCTCCCAGCTCGAGTGGGTTGCCAAGGTAGGTATTTATAGCATCCCGTGAGAAATCGATATCCTTACCCCGAACCCAAGTCTTGAAATTGAAAGGCTCACCATTAGAGGGCAACGCATTTGTGAAGAACTCCCTCACGATGTCAATGTGGTCCTCAGGGTAGGGTGAAGAAAGTGTATCCCAACCTGCACCCTGGACATGATGAGCAATGTTCCTGCGGGGTCCCTCTGGATCAAGTAAAATAATTCTGTCTGGCCAAATCGATCTTTTTTCAAGCTGCACATAACGTTGTTGTTGCTCCAAACCAACAAAACGAGTTCTATCGAAAGGGCCAGACGGAGCACGTCTGTTTGGGTTTGATGTAAAACTAGCCAGTCGTTGCTTTTTACGCCCTGACATCTGAAAAGAAGAACAAACAAAACATACACAAAACAGCCCCAAAGGTTAGTGAAAACACCATACAAAAATTTCTAAATCCTTAAACAATTACATAGAATAATCAAAGGAAAGCAGAACATAAATCAGAAAAGGGGAATTTTTCTGCAAATCCCATACCGCGCTAAGCGCGCAGGAGCGCGCTGAGCGGGCTCTGCGAAATGCAGAAAAACCCCCCTCTGCAACAGAAGGTTCCAAAGGAAATTCTACTTCCTAAACACAACCATATTCAAAGAGCGATGTACAGTACGAATTCCCAAAATAAAAACAAACTAAATTATTCACAAAACCTAACTTCTAAAATTACAATCCCTAAATTCTAAAATTGAAACTCCTAACCACATGCATTCATATCAGTTTAAGCACCAAAAACAGTAAATTGACAACTAAAGAAGACATAGATGAAGTATAATCATGAACATTTAACATGCAACACCCAACCCAAAATGGGTTTTCAAAATGAGAAAATAAAAATAAAAATAAAATAAAAGCATGAACTTACTGTTGAAGAAGATGAAGATGAGCAAGAAGATGATGAAAATGGAGTTAGGGCACACAAAAACCCAAGAAGCTCTCAGAAAATTTTGAAAATGGAGGAGAAGAGAAGCTAGGGAAGTTTCATAAAACCCAATCTGGGCCGGGTACAGCTTAGTTGGCCCAGAAACACTATATTTTTTTTCAAAATTCCGCACACCACGCTTAGCGGGACATGTTGCACACTAAGCGCGCTCGCTACTGGAAGTAAGGGGTCTTTTTTTTCAACACCGCGCTAAGCGCGCGCTAAGCGCGCGCCAAGCGCGCTCTGCAATACAAAAAACCCTCCCAGCAGCAAAAATTCAACATCCACAAGTTCAAAACATCACCCTAAACAGCATACAACATCAAATTTTCAAAAAAACATGTTTAAACAACAAATTCACTAGTAAAAACGATAAAAACTTACAAAATTGGGGTGCCTCCCAACGAGCGCTTATTTAACGTCGGATAAGCTCGACGGGCCAAGATGCTCAATTAAGAACATCGAGGAGAACAGAAAAATTGTCGCGATCAAAGTTTCCTCCAAGGTATAATTTCAAGCATTGACCATTTACGGTCCAACTGTCTTTTTTCTCTAAATCTTCTATCACAAGCGCTCCATAACTTTTCACCTCTTTCACACGAAATGGTCCTGACCATTTTGATTTTAATTTTCCCGGAAAAAGTTTCAACCGGGAATTAAACAACAGTACCAAATGTCCGACCTGGAAGTCCTTTTGCCGGATCTTCTTGTCGTGATAATTCTTTACATTTTCTTTATACAACCAACTGGAATGATAGGCGGCATTCCGCATTTCTTCCAATTCCTGAAGTTGTAATTTCCTCTTTTCTCCGGCAAAGTTCGTATCAAAATTTAGCAGCTTAAGGGCCCACAGTGCTTTGTGCTCCATTTCAACCGGTAAATGGCATGTTTTACCATAAACCATTTGAAATGGAGTTAAGCCAATTGGAGCTTTGTAAGCGGTCCAATATGCCCACAAAGCCTCGTCCAATTTCTGCGACCAATCTTTTCGTGAACTTGACACAGTTTTTTCTAAAATCCTTTTTATTTCAAGGTTCGACACCTTGGTCTTCCCGTTTGACTGTGGGTGGTAAGGGGTCGCCACTTTATGCGATACACTGTAATGTTTTAAAACATTTTCAAGAGATGTATTGCAAAAGTGTGACCCGCCATCACTAATGAGAACCCGAGGAGTGCCAAAACAGGAAAAAATGTTTATCTTTAAAAAATTAATCACCGTCTTGCCATCGGCCTTAGGTGAAGCAATCGCTTCAACCCACTTCGACACATAGTCAACCGCCACTAACATGTACTCATTTCCAAAAGAGGGTGGAAATTGACCAACAAAATCAATGCCCCAACAATCAAAATTTTCAACTTCTTGTATATTTTGAAGGGCCATTTCATCTCTTTTTCCATTTCCCCCACTTCTTTGACAAGTGTCACAACTTTGCGCATGAAGATTTGCGTCTTTAAAGAGAGTAGGCCAATAAAAGCCTGATTGCAAGACTTTCGTGGCCGTCCTCGAACCATTGAAATGGCCGCCATAAGGCGAGTTGTGACAATGCCAAAGAATACTTTGGGCTTCTTCACTCGTGACACACCTTCTCAAAAGGTTGTCACCTCCTAATTTGAACAAATACGGGTCATCCCACACATAGTAATTTGCATCCGACATGAACTTCCTTTTTTGGTTCCAAGTTAGGTCTTGGGGCACCCAACCAGTTGCTTTGTGGTTAGCAAAATCTGCAAACCAAGGCCTAACTTGGACTTTAAACAATGTTTCATCGGGAAATTCCTCTCGGATTTCCCTTTCAGCTTTGGTTACCTCCACGTTGATCAAACGGGACAAATGATCTGCCACTAAATTCTCTGAACCCTTTTTATCCTTTATTTCCAAATCAAATTCTTGAAGCAAAAGGATCCAACGGATGAGCCTTTGCTTCGAATCCGGTTTAGTGAGCAGATATTTTATAGTCGAATGATCCGTGTAGACAACCACTTTTGACCCTATTAGGTAAGAACGAAACTTCTCAAGTGCGTATACAATCGCAAGCAATTCTTTTTCGGTTGTGATGTAATTTACTTGCGCCTCATTTAATACCTTGCTTGTGTAATGTGTAGCATGAAAAGTTTTGTCCTTCCTTTGACCTAACACCGCTCCAACGGCATAATCACTCGCATTGCACATGAGTTCAAAATTTAAAGTCCAATTTGGTGCGATGATTATTGGAGCGGTAATTAGTTTTTCTTTCAAAATTTGGAAAGCAATAAGACATTCATCGTCAAAGAGAAATACCTGATCTTTGTTGAGCAAGTTGCTCAATGGCCTTACTACCTTTGCAAAATCTTTGATGAAACGCCTATAGAATCCCGCATGCCCCAAGAAGCTTCTGATTCCTTTGACGTTGGTAGGAGGAGGCAACTTTTCAATTACTTCAATCTTTGCTTGATCTACTTCAAGGCCTTTGGAAGAAACTTTGTGGCCAAGCACAATTCCCTCCGTCACCATAAAGTTACATTTCTCCCAATTCAACACCAAATTAGTCATAACACACCTCTCAAGGACGGTTTCCAAATTCTTCAAACACAAGTCAAAAGATGCTCCAAACACGGAAAAATCATCCATAAACACCTCCATTGTCTTTTCTATGAGTTCGGAGAAGATAACTTGAACACACCTTTGGAAAGTTGTCGGCACATTACATAAACCAAAAAGCATCTTTCGATAGGCGAAAATGCCAAAGGTACAAGTAAAAGCCGTCTTCTCGTGATCCGTCGGGTCAACCGCAATTTGATTATACCCCAAATATCCGTCCAAGAAATAATAGAATTGCTGCCCGGATAACCTCTCGAGCATTTGGTTCATGAATGGAAGTGGAAAATTGTCTTTTCTAGTTGCGGTGTTCAACCTTCTATAATCAATGCACATTCTCCACCCCGTCACAATCTTTGTTGGGATTAACTCATTCTTATCGTTTCGGATAACGGTCATGCCACCCTTTTTAGGAACAACGTGCACGGGGCTTACCCATGGACTATCAGAGATCGGGTAGATCATTCCCGCATCCAAAAGCTTCACAACTTCTTTCCTAACCACCTCTTTCATAGTTGGGTTCAAGCAGCGTTGTGGTTGAGCAACCGCCTTGAAATATTCTTCCATAAAAATCTTGTGCATACAATAAGATGGACTAATTCCCTTAAGATCGGAAAGAACCCAACCTATTGCATCTTGATATTTCTTCAAAACTTGGATTAAACGGTCTTCCTCGTTTTTGGACAAAACGTTGCTAATGATAACTGGCTTGTTACCACCATCATCAAGAAACACATATTTTAAATTGGAAGGCAAGACCTTCAATTCAAGTGGTGAGTTCTCATCTTTCACATCCTTCTTTAACTCTTATGTTTCTACTTCCCACGGTTGCAACTCTTTGAGAGATTCAAGCTCTTTAAAACATTCTTCAAGAGCTCTTTCTTCTTCATCGGTAAACACCTCAAAAGATTCATCAAGAGCCATTTCCAAAGGAGATAATATATGAACATGCTTTGAAACCTCTAAAGTTGCTTCTTCAATTGCATCGATACGAAAACTATCATGCTTGTCTCGAGAATGTTTCATTGCTTCAAAAAGATCAAAGCAAACTTCTTCATTTTTAACCCTCACTTTCATTAAACCGTCATCCATATCAATCATCATTCGTGCGGTTTTCATGAAAGGTCGCCCAAGAATTAAAGGCGCATCCTCATCTTCCTCCATATCGATAACAACGAAATCAACGGGAAAGAAAAACTTGTCAACTTTTACCAAGACATCTTGAGCCAACCCATGAGGATGAGTTGTGGACTTGTCGGCTAATTGTAACGTCATCCGAATGGCTTTTATCTCAATGTTCCCAAGCCTCTTTACAATGGACAAAGGGATTAGATTAATGCTTGAGCCCAAATCGATTAGGCCTTTGCCAACATAGACATCACCAATTGTTACCGGAAAAGTAACACGCCCCAGGTCAACTTCTTTTTTCGGAAGAGTTCTTTGAATGATGGCACTATAACTTGCGTCAAGGATAATAGTTTCCGGTTCCGAATACCTCCGCTTCTTTGTGAGAATGTCTTTCATAAACTTAGCATATTTTGGCATTTGCTCCAAAGCTTCGGCAAAAGGAATGTTAATTTGCAATTGTTTAAAAATATCCATGAAACGAGCGTAATGTCGTTCATTTTATTTCTTTGAAGGAGCATGAGGGTATGGTAAATGTTGGATCGGAATAGTGCTCACTACTTCCTTTCCCTTCTTCACTCTCCTAAGTCTCTCCTTTTTCTTCAACTCCTCACCACTCTTATTTTCAACTTCAACTATTTCATCATCTTTCTTTTCAACTACACCTTCATTTTCACTTTTATTTTCAACTACTTCCTCATCACTATCCTCCTCCACAATACCATCAATTTTTTCTTCCTCCACCTTTTTTCTCATTTTCTTTTACCAACTCCTTCCCACTTCTTGTAACGATTGCCTTGCAATGCTCCTTAGGATTCACTTGAGTATTTGCGGAGAATGAAGGACCCAATTATTGCTCGGCAAGTTGCTTGGCAAGTTGCCTCACTTGATTTTCTAGATTCTTTATCGCCGCATCACTACTCTTTTGATTGGCCATAGACATTTGCATGAATTGGGTCAAAGTGTCTTCCAACTTAGAGCTAGCAACCGGAGGTGGTGGAGGTTGATAAGGATTTTGTCGGTTTGAAGAACCGCCACCATAACCTTGATTATGTTGATAGTTCGCCCTCGGTGGATATCCTTGATTGCCTTGGTAATGTTGTTGAGGATTGTGTTGTTGTTGTTGATAAGGTTGTTGTTGTTGTTGTCTTCCTTGATAGTCTCGTTGATTATTCATGTAGTTCACTTCTTCACATCCCGGAGGAGGACAAAATCCAGTGTCATGCTCTCCTTTGCAAAGTTCACAACAAGAAACTTGTTTACTCTTGCTAGGTTCCTTCAATTCTTTAATTTGTTGAGTAAAAAGTTCCACTTGTTGTGATATGAGCTTGTTTTTTGCAAGGATTGCATCATTAGTTCCCAATTCAAGTACCCCGGGCTTCTTTTGCGAGTTGTTACGGCTTTGACTTTGAAGATCATTGAGAGCCATTCTATTGATGATATCCGTAGCTTCTTCGGCACTCTTTGATAACAAAGATCCTCCAGAAGTGGCATCCAATAATGTCTTACAATTTGGTTGGAGACCATTCTTGAAGATGTGAATTTGTGTTAACTCGTCAAACCTGTGGCCTTTGCATTTGCGAAGCATGGATTTGAATTGTTCCCATGCTTCATTCAGAGATTCACTAGTGCCCTGAGAGAACATAGAAATTGCAGTTTTTGAATCCATAAAACGGTTGTGAGAAAAGAACCGTTCTATAAATTTTTCCTCCAAAACGTTCCAATCGGTCATCATAGCGGGAGTTTGATCAAGATACCAATCCTTAGCCTTGCCAAGCAAAGCATGAGGAAATAGTCTCTTGGAAAGAGGTAACTCTTGCGCTTGATCGACTCCGGCCGCTAACGCTATCTCATAAAATTTGGTGAGAAAAGCGAAAGGGTCTTCATGACCCATTCTCGTGAACGGACTTCCATACAACAAGTTCAAAGTTCCAGTTTTCATCTCAGCTTGCCTTCCTTGATTATTGTTAGCAAACTGAGCGGTGAAACGTGAGCTATTTACACATGGTGTGGAAGCGGGTGGTGGTGGTGGATCCATGATTGGCGTGAACTGTGGAATTGGTGGTGGTGTAGAAATCGAACTTTCTCCTTGTTCTTGCCTTTGTCTAGCTAGTTGCCTCCTCCGTCTAGTTCTGCTATTGAGTCTACGAGCGGTTCTTTCAATCTCAGGATCGAATAGAAGTTGGTCCGCCAGTAGTTGCCCTCGCATAAACAAAGTCTGCACACTAAACAAAACAAATCAACAAGCACAAGAAAATTTTTTAACAAGTATAAAACTTCACAACTATTGCAATGCTTGCAATATCAATTAACAATCCCCGGCAACGGTGCCAATTTGTTGAAATACAAATAGAGTTAGGGTTTTGTTATCAATCCACAGAGATTGTTCGGTGATATCGCAACCGTTCTACAGTCGTATACATTTTAAACTTCAAAGTAACAAGGGGTTTTGGTTGTTTTGAGTCGGAACACTTGCATTCGAATTTAAGTAATAGCGGTAAAAAGATTTGTTTTAACGATTTATAAGAAGCATGTCAAGATTAGGGTTCGACAAACGATTTTGCACGGATAGAATCGACAAAGCGAATGAACTCGTTTAGACGGTAAATGTAATCACATATCCTCCAAATATGTTTATTTCTAACACATATTGTGAGTTTTACCATTTTGATCCTTTGATGATCTCTCACTCAAACTATCAAAATGACAACATTTAAGTTCAATATTTATGAACATCAACACACATTACTATCTCTAGCCAATGCACATTGATGGATGAAAAACTTAGGTAAAGTGTAAGAACACATTTCTTAATCATGAACCAACACAAAGAATAAACCATATAAACAAAGTTTTTCATCACACATTCATCATCCAAGAGTTCATAAGCTAGAATCAATACCTATACATACAAAAGAAAGGTTTGTCTACCTTCTAACCTTGACATAGAAGGAAAATTAGCTCTCCATTGTCATGGAAGCTAAACAATCAAGAAGATGAAGAAGAATATCAAGCATCAATGACGATTTCTCGATGAATGATGCTTCCAATCTTCCAAAATGGATGCTACAGTGTTCACAAGGTGTTTTGCTCTAAAATGTATCAAGGGAGGAATGAAAAATACATAAGAGTCTATTTATAAGGGGGTTGAAGATCGCAGAGTGCGCTAAGTGCGCTGCACTTTACAATAAACCGCCTAAAGAGTGCGCTGAGCGCGCTAAGGACCCCGCTGAGCACGCAACTCTCTGTAACTACTTCTACCATCGCGCTAGGAGCGCGCTGAGTGCGCTTCAAGCATGCTCCAAAAATGCTTATTTTCCAAAACTGCTTTTGTGGGGCCTTCCTTGCTCCAATCTTTACACTTCCATGCAAAAATCTATAATAAAAACATAAAAGTTAAATAGATAAGTCAATTAATGCAATTAACTAGAAAACGGTTATTAACCGGAAACAATGGGAAAAGGCTTGGATTAACAAATAAAGATCACAAAAGGTGGTAAAAACTAAACTAATATTAACAGTTTTTTGCACCTAACAAAAGGCTTTCTTAACAACATAGGGGCCATCGTAATTCGAAGTCCACTTGCCCCTGGAATCAGTGAGAAATGATTGTATCTTCTTGAGCACGAGGTCTCATTCTCTGAAGACACGGGGTCAGACTTTTTTGTCGAACGCTTTCTTCATCCTTTGTTGATATAACTGACCATGACATAAAGTCGTTATTCTCTTTTCTTCGATTAGGTTCAGTTCATCGTATCTGCTTTGACACCACTCAACTTCCGTTAGCTTGGCTTCCATCAAGATTCTTATTGATGGGATCTCTACTTCTATGGGGAGCACTGCTTCCATGCCATATACTAGAGAGAAAGGGGTTGCCCCTGTTGAAGTGCGGACAGATGTGCGATAACCGTGAAGAGTAAATGGTAGCATCTCGTGCCAATATTTGTAGGTTACAACCATCTTCTGAATGATCTTCTTGATATTTTTGCTAGTCACCTCTACCACTCTATTCATCTTAGGCCGGTAGGGAAATGAGTTATGGTGTTCAATCTTGAACTCAGTAAACAACTCTTTCATCATCTTGTTGTTCAGGTTGAATCCATTATCAGTAATGATCTGGCTTATAACACCATAATGGAAAATGAGACTGTTCTTGATAAATTGGACCACCACTTGTCTGGTCACATTGGTGTATGATATCGCTTCGACCCACTTGTTGAAGTAATCAATGGCTACCAGGATGAACCGATGTTTTTTTAAAGCTTTGGGTTCAATCATGTCAATCATGTTGATCCCCCATATAGAGAAAGACCATGGAGAAGAAAGAACCTTGAGATGCGTTGGCGGTACATGAATTTTGTCGGCGTATATCTGACACTTGTGACATTTTCTCATGTACTTGTAGCAATCGGATTCCATTGTCAGCCAATAATATCCTGCTCTCAGAATTTTTCTTGTCATTGTATGTCCATTGGCATGAGTGCCAAAGGATCCTTCGTGAATCTCTTTCATTAACATGTTTGCTTCATGTTTTCCCACGCATCTGAGTAAAACCATGTCGAAGTTTCTTTTGTAGAGTACATCATTGTTCAGGAAGAAGTTGCTAGCTAATCTTCTGAGGGTCTTCCTATCTTTTCTTGATGCCTCGGGTGGTTATTCTTGTCTTTGAAGGAAGCCTTTGATATCATGATACCATGGTTTGTCATCGATGACAACTTCCATTGCAAATATGTAAGCAGGCCTATCAAGGCGCATTATGTCAATTTTGGGTACGTCGTTCCATCGACTCACACTAATCATGGAGGATAGGGTAGCTAGTGCATCAGCCATGTGGTTTTCTTCACGAGGAATGTGATGAAACTCAATCTTGTTGAAGAAGGGCAACAACCTTCCCGCGTAGTCTTTGTAAGGAATAAATCCTAGTTGATATGTGTTCCACTCTCCTTTAATCTGATTTATAACCAAGGTTGAGTCTCCATACACATCCAAGTTCTTTATCCTTAAGTCAATTGCTTCTTCGAGGCCCGTGATGCAAGCTTCGTCTTCGGCCTTATTGTTTATACATTTGAATGCCAATCTGGCGGTGAAAGGAATATGGGTACCCTGAGGGGTTACAATGATTGCCCCAATTCCATTGCCATAAGCGTTGACAGCTCTATCGAATATTAGTCCCCATTAGGATCCTGGCTTTGTCCTTCGCTTGGTAGCGGTTCATCGCATTCTTTCATTTTTAGGTACATAACATCCTCGTCTAGGAAGTCAAATTAGACTGATTCCTATTCGTCAATCGGTTGATGAGCCAAATGATCGGCTAAAACACTTCCTTTGACGACTTTCTGAGCATGGTACTTAATGTCGTATTCTGATAACAACATCTGCCAACGAGCAATCCTTCCTGTTAAGGCAGGCTTTTCAAAGACGTACTTGATCGGATCCATTTCATAGATTAACCAATTAGTGTGACAAATCATGTACTGGCGAAGACATTTGGCTGCCCAAGCTAGAGCGCAACAAGTTTTCTCGAGCATAGTATATCGATTTTCACAGTCTGTGAATTTCTTGCTTAAGTAATAAATGGCAGACTCTTTTCTTTTCGTCTCGTCTTGTTGGCTAAGCAAACAACCCTGGAGTCTTCCAAGACTGTTAAGTAGATGATCAGTGCTCTTCCTTCCACTGGGGGAGATAGAATTGTTGGATTCAGCAGATATTCTTTGATGATGTGAAAATCTTTTTGGCAATCTTCTGTCCATATACAACTTTAGTTCTTTCTGAGTAGCTTGAAGATTGGCGCGCATGTCGCGGTCATGGGAGATATGAATCTTGAGATGTAATTCATACATCCCAAAAATCCCCTTACTTTCTTTTCAGTCTTTGGAGTAGGCATTTCTTGAATGGCCCTGACTTTGTCGGGATCAACCTCAATTCCTTTCTGGCAGACAATGAATCCCAAAAGCTTTCCTGAGTGAACACCGAATGTACATTTGTTGGGATTCAAGCGGAGTTTGTATTTTCTCAAACGCTGAAATAATTTTGATAGGTGTTCCACATGTTTTTCTTCTATTTTAGATTTGGCGATCATGTCATTAACATATACTTCAATTTCTTTATGTATCATGTCGTGAAATAGAGTTGTCATGGCCCTTTGAGGATATTCTGAGGTGGCAAGGAAACCTGCATCGACCTGCTTTTGCACTTCCTCCTTAATTTTGATGGCCATATCGGGGTGAGTCCTTCTCAATTTTTGTTTAAACAGAGGTCAATCTGGTTTCAGTGGTAAGTGGTGTTCCACGATGTTAGTATCCAACCCTGGCATGTCTTGGTAGGACCAAGCAAACACATCCGAAAATTCTTTGAGAAGCTTTATCAAGCCTTCTCTGACAATCGGACTGAGCAGTGCTCCAATCTTAACTTCTTTCCTTTCTTCTTCTGAACCCAAATTGACCGTTTCCAATGGCTCTTTATAAGGTTCAATGGACCTTTCCTCTTGTCTGAGTAGTCGAGAGATCTCATCCGGAATTTCTTCGTCCTCTTCTTCTTTGGCTTTAAATACCAGAAATTCAAAGTTGGGAGAAGGCATTGGATCATATGTTTCAATGGGGTTTAAAATAAGTAATCTGCACGACGTGATGATTTCTTTTTAGAAAAGGCAGAGAGAATGCAAAAGTGTGTGCAGTGTATATTTTTTTGAAAATGTTTGTTTTTATTTCGGGTTGTTTTTTAGGATTACCATTTTCTGGAAAAGTGAAAAGTGAAAATAGCAATAAATGCAGGAATTCAAAATGACATTATTTATTCATGATTTGTCGATTCTTGAAATACAACCCTATAAAACAAAACTCTTTTGCTTTGGGCGAAGCGAATAGGGACATTTACATAAAAGGTAGCCCTATAAAACATCCTTTTCACCCGGGCAAAGTGAAAGGTCATAACAAAGACGCGGAAATTACTTTGATTTATGAACAGCATTCGGGACATCAACCGCGACCCAATGGCGACAAACTCCTCTGTGAATCACAAAGTCCGGTATCTTTCTTCTCGGTTTGTCTTCAGTAACAACACTGATTGCTGGCAGAGTGGGATTATTGGAGTCTTCTTCCCATGCAAAGTTATCATAGGAAGACTCTTCTGTTATATCTTCGACAGTACTTTCATTCTCAAGGGAATCTCCTCATCCAGTTAGCTGGATGTCCTGGTATCTGATGCGAGAGCTTTCGGGAGCAGTGTATTTTACTAGAAAGTCGCACTTGTCGCTTGGCTGCCCCAAAGTATCCCAAGTTTCTGTGGGAATAGATGAGTCATCTTCTTCAATGACATTGACCTCAGGAAATGCAAAGTTGATAAATTCTTGTCCTGCGATCTTTACAAATTCATCTATGTGGCATTGGACATTCTCGGAATGTTCTGGGTAAGGAATCCATGACTCTGGGGGAACAGGTGCTTTTTCCTCAAGGTCATTCAGCAGATATGCATTATCTGGATGACTCCTTTTCCCCGAGTCTTCCATGTAAGGCTTCCAGATAGGCAAATCATCCATGGGATCATACGAGTTGTAGTCAAAGTTATCCTTCATCAGAGTATCTTCCTCTAATGAGTTGGGTGGAGCACGACATCCTTCAGGATCACAATCTCCATAGATCATTTTGATGTCCGCTCTTGGTATATATCTGGGACTTTTCTTCGGAGAGCAGAATGACATGTACGTTTCTCCCTGAGATATATAACCATCCGCATTAAAATAGGATTTCCATTTTTCATCTGTATCGTAAGAGTTATTTTCCTCGATGGTGTGGACTTACTGAGAAATCGGGTGGATGAATCCTCCACTGTGGAAGAAATCCTGAATGGGATGAAAGCTTTCATCCTTCTTTGTAATCTGGGTACATGTTGGAGAAAAACCAAGACCTTTTCTTGTCTTGTTATCAACTGGAATTACAATCTACCCCCACCCTCTTATGTCACCACTTCCCATTACTTGGAGAGCGTCTTTGTATGAGGAAATTGATGTTCCTTTTTCTTGGTGATTCTCATTTATTACCGAGAGTGCTTGAAATTGAGTTCCAACAACATCCTCTGGTTCTAAATAGGAGAATGATGATAGGTTGCTCACGATTAAAGCTTGTTCTCCACATACTGTGACCAACTTGTCGTTCTTGACAAACTTCAAATTCTGGTGAAGTGTCGAAGTAACTGCCCCTGCTTCATGTATCCAAGGTCGTCCCAGTAAACAGCTGTATGCCGCTCGGATGTCCATGACCTGGAAAGTACTTTGGAAAGTGTGAGGACCGATGGTTATGGGAAGATCGACTTCGCCGATAACTGTTTTCCTGGATCTGCCAAAGGCCTTGACGATGATCTCACTGCCTCTCATCGGAGTACCTTGAAAAGATAATCGTACCAGAGTCAATCTTGGCATGACGTTCAAGGATGAACATGTATCTACCAGTACGCTGGCTAACATATCGTCCTAGAAATTGACTGTGATATTGAGTGCCATGTTATGATTCTTGCCTTCCTCTGGAAGTTCTTCATCACTGAAACCCAAATTGTTGCAGGAAGTGATGTTGGAGATAATGCTATCAAATTGGCCTACTGTCACATCTTTTTCTACAAAGGCATGTTCCAAGACTTTCTGTAGAGCTTCTCTGTGAGCTTCTGAACTGAGTAGGAGGGATAAAATGGATATCCGAGAAGGAGTTTGTAACAATTGATCCACAATGTTGTACTCGCTTTTCTGGATGAGCTTTAGCATTTCATCGTTGTTCTTTATAGGTTCCGTGTTGCTGGATTGACCAATTTGTTGATTAGGACTTTCAGCTTGTGGTTCCTTTTTTTTTGCAGGTTCTCCAACTCCTTTGTTGAAGATTCGACCACTTCGAGTGACTCGACTGATATCAACAATGTTTACAACGGATGGTAGTAGAATTTATTTTCCATCTTCTATTGTAGTCGCACCGTACTTGTATGGAATAGCTTTCTCTGACTTGTAAGGTATCGGGCCTGGCAGGTAGATAACCACAGGGGCTTTTTGGGCCTTTTGACCGTCATAAGTAACCTCAATCGGTTCCAGGTTGGGAATGTCAGATACTTTTCTACTGTCAAGAGGGATTTTTGACTCATTGAGCAAAGGATTTATGGTGAAAACATTCTCAGTGATTCTATGATTGACCTGTTCTCTTTTGTCGGAGACTGTGATAGTCCTTTTGTCTAGTAGTCGTTTGACCTTGTTTTGAACAGGGAGGCAACTTTGCACCATGTTGATTGACTGAAAATTCAAGCATGGTTGAGTTTCCCTTCGGTCTATCTGATGTTGGAGAGATGCTCGCACGAGGTAGCATCCTTGGTTATTTTCTGAACATATTCCATAGCGTTCATAATTATGAGGTGGCACACGACCGTACCCACTTTATATGCAGTGCATCTTTACCAAATCTCTTTCTAGTAAGCGGATGTCACATCTTTGGTGTCTATCAGGGTTTCCATTAGTTATGCTAACTTGATGTGTGTCTTCATCCTGGTAGATTGGGAGCCACCAATGGTCCAAAATATGTTGAAGATTTCTTTGTATAAGTGCACAACCTTGATCGTTTTCGGAGCAATCTCCGCAGTCCTGGTAATTGTGTGAGGATAAAAAACCGAGTCTGACTTGCTTGGCATGCAATTCCACCAAGCTGGTATTCATTAAATGAATATAGAAGATCTGAACCATATTGACTTGATGATCATTCCTTTCATGGTAGTCTTGGATTCATCCAAGATCCATTTGACGCTGGAGGGCCTCTTGTACAAAAGAGCATCCCTGATTGTCTTTTGAGCAAATCAGACAGGCACTATAATTGTGCAGCGTAAAATTGTAATATTTACTTTGTCTTGAATGCATTGCCACTAAATTGACATTCATTGCATGGATGTCATGATTCTGAACAATGTTTGGGCGTGAATGGGCCATATTTACCTCACGAATTCTGTGATCCTGAATCCAACCTAAATCCATTTACTCTTGAAGAGCTACTTGTATAATGGCACATCCTTGATTGTTTTTAGAATAGATATCACATTGATGATAGTTATGAGATGGTACATGGCCATATCCGCTCTGCCTACAATGCATTTTCACCAGATTTGTTCCCAGTAGGCGTACATTGTGAATTTGATAACTACTATCGGGTTCTTCTTCTATCAAGTTCATCCTAGTCTTTTCATGTTGCGATAATGGGTTCGTTTAAACATTCGGATTAGTATCTTTGAAAGATAAAATTCTATTTCTGACGAGCTTTTGTACATCAGATTTGAAACTGAGGCAATTCTCAATGTTATGTCCTGATCCTCCTTGATGGTAAGAGCAAGTTTGATCAGCTTTGAACCAAAAAGGTGGGTTGTCTGGTACTGTGAGAGGAGTCCTGGGTTGAACGTGCCCCTTGGCTAGTAGAAGTGGAAATAATTATGCGTATAACATTGGTATAGGGTCAAACCCTGGGGACCGCGTAGTACGATTGTTATTGTTGTACTGCGGGAGAGCCTGTTGAAGAGGTTGTTGCTGCCTTTGCTTATACTGTTGTTGATTTGTCTAGCTCTGAGCAACCTGATGTTGATATGTCGGAGTTGGCGCTGGGTTAATAGCGGGAGTCACTGCTGCTACCTGTTGAGTTTGATACCTTCACCTTTGTTTACCCAGAGAGATATTACTGATATCTTTCTCTTTCTTCTTTTGGAAAGCACTACCGTATCTTTTAGTACTGTTGGACGGCTCTGCCTCTTTGACTAATCGTCCTTCTCGGACTGCTTCCTCAAGGCGTACCCCCATGTTCACCATTTTTGTGAAGTCACTAGGTGCACTGGCGACCATTCGGTCATAATAAATTGAGCTTAATGTTTTCAGGAAGATTTTTGTCATGTCTTTTTCCTCGAGAGGAGGACAGATCTGGGCGGCAATTTCACGCCATCTCTGAGCATACTCCTTGAAGGTTTCTTTATCTTTATGGGACATTGCTCCGAGATGGTCCCTATCTGGCGCCATGTCCAAATTGTATTTATATTGTTGAATGAAGGCTGCCTCAAGATCTCTGGAAGTATTGATCTTGGTACGATTTAAACTCATGTACCATTTGAGTGCAACACCGGTTAAACTGTCTTGGAAGTAATGGATTAGTAGCTGTTGGTTTTCTATCTGGGTAGACATCTTCCGAGCGTACATCACCAAATGACTTTGAGGGCAAGAGTTGACTTTGATGAATGATATGCGAAGAATGATTTTTTTTTAGTTTTTTAGTACATTATTTTACAAAAATCGCAATATTTTACAGGGAAAAGTACATTATTTTACAAAGTGCGAGAAGGAAAACTAGGCTTATGGATCCAGAGTTTTCTCTGAGGAAAGCTCAGATGCTAGTTCCTGAATTTTTCTTTTCTTTGATCGGGTCCCTTCAACCGTTGTCGGGTCGATGATCCTTTGCTAAGTGAAAGGAAAGAGTAGACTTCTACGTTCTTCTTGACTTTCTATAGCATGCTGCTCCAATATTTCAATCAGGGCATCTTTTTCCTTCAACAGTTCTTGGATCTTTATGCACTCCAAATTAATAATATGGTACTTGTTCTTCCAAGAGTTCTTCTCGCGTTGGACTTTGTTAAGAGCAATCTGGAGTTTTTCTGCATCGGACATGAAATAATGGTCAGATTCCCTTAAGGGAAAAATTTCTTGACGAGGGTAAGGCATCTTCAGTTTGATGGCTCTAGTTTGTACCCGGTGGAGGTAAGGCTCTGCAGAGATTCAATTTGGCCTTCCTAGGGACTCTCTCCCCTTCCTATGAACATATTGCCAGACATGCACTATTTCTTTCTTTAGTGCCCTGTCATTTTCTCCTTCCTTGAAGAAAAGACCTTCCAGATGAATATTATGTGGTACATTCTTCATCGGGTATCCAAGCTGACGACGAGCTAAAATTGGATGATAGTTGATCCCTCCTTTAGTACCAATGAGGGGCACATTGGGGAAACTTCCATATTTGCCAATGATTTTTATTCCGTCATAGATCCAATTGTACCAATCTATGTCAGAATTGGTAAGGGACATAATCTTTTGTGACCATCTCAGGCCACTCTTGTGATCCCAAAAAGCAGCAGACTTGGGTAAATGGGAAATAAACCATCTGTAGAGTAATGGTACACATCATGTGATCATCCATCCACTGTACAAATTCCTTAAATGTACAGAATGATAAGCATCTGGGAGCAAGGTTGGGACTAGGTTCCCAATTAAGAATATCTTGAAAGCATTAACATCGACGAAGTTGTCAATGTTGGAAAGAGGAATAACCCATATATGAGTAGAACAAAGATATTCTCGAAAGCAGTTACATTTCCTATACTTTGCCAGTATAGGGCTTTCTCCATCAGGAATTTAGCTGGTAAACCCTGGATTCCACCCTTGGTGGTCACGCGAGTCCTGATATCCGACTCTTCCAATGAGGTTGCTCTTGCAATGACTTGATCTTTTGGAATTTCTTCCAGTCCAGAAAATGGATCTTGATCAGTGATAGGTAAATCAATCAGATGAGAGTACTCTTCCAATGTTGGTGTGAGCTGATAATCTGGAAAAGTGAAGCAGTGGTATACTGGATCATAGAACTGAACCAATGTAGACAGGACTCCTTCCACCATGTTGACCTTCAAAAGAGACAACAATCCTCCGTGCTTAGCTCTGAAAGCTTCGGGATTAGTAATCATCCTTCCCAATTTCCTTAAGTCTTCCAGTTTAGGAACCTTGAAGGTGTACTTGTGGGTTTTTCTTCTACCGAAATCCATTGTACGGCCTCTGATATTTGCAACAATTGTTTTAGTTCTTTTAGAAAAAATATTTTTTCCTTGTTAAAAAGAGTTTTTTAATGAATGAAATGCATTGATGCATGAATGCAGCAAACAAAAACATTTGAAAACATGGATTTAGGGGTTCATCGTCACGAGCATGGAGTCATGGATCTACCCATCCCCAAGGTGTGCACTAGGGTCCAATTTTTGTACCTGTAGAATGGGTTATAACAAAGGTTCCAAAATCATTGACCTTTCTCAAGAATATTAACAGCAAACCAACTGACTCATGAGAGTTGTAATATTCCTAAGACGAATCTCCTTTTTGTGTAGTATCGCATATCAACTATTCCCGATAATCATTGTACTACCTAACAATCGTCAGGGGTTTAAATGTCAACTAAACCTCAGTTTCAAGGGCCCCAGTAGAAAAAGTAATGTTTTCACGACTTGCCCGTTCAACATCAGTAATTCCATAGGGTACCTCCACTGATTCGGCAGACTCTCAAGTTAGCTTGGTCGAGACTCACTCCTTATAAGCCTTCCTGAATATGCCACCACTTTTCTTAATGGTCTCTCAGACTCACCACATACGTATTAATCGCATTCCCAGATAACGGTAATTTAAACAAATATATCAAATAATATGACAGCGTATGATATATAAAAATGAGAAAGCAAGTAAAATAGCAGCAAAATAAATGCAAAACAAGGCCTAAACCTCTTAGGAAATCCTAACAGTCCCCAGCAGAGTCACTATTTTTTTGTAGCGTCAGTTTTTTGATGACGCGACCACCTACCGCTATTTGGTGCTACTTTTTAATTTCTGTATTTATTCTATGAAGCTTAAAAGGAAGGGGGAGATATCTTAAACTAACCCTGCATGCAAGTGTTTTCTTTAACAAATTCTAAGAGATCGTGGATCGGGGTTTGGTTATACAAAGGGAAGCTATTAACACCCAGAGTATCTATAGTAATCTATAGGAACCTTCGTTTGCGTGTATTTCTACTATTTGAAATACTTTCTTGTGTTTATCTGCTATTGATTGGGAAAGTTTCTCCTTTGGGAGGGTTGAGAGAATGTTTTGTTGTTTTTGGGAAGGTATTGGACCTGAGATTTTTGATTTGTGTGCTCGCTAAGATTTCGCAATCTTATGCCTACGTATTCCCGTAAAGAGGTTTGGGAAATCAGAGCAATTGTAGTTCATCCTATTTCTATGGGAGAAAAGTTTAGTGTCTTGTTCAAAGCCCAAGATTGAAGCTATTAGAGTATTTGTGTCTTGTTCAAAGCCCAAGATTAAAGCTAACAGGGTGACTGAGAGAGAGAGAATTTGTCATCTCTAAAGGGAGATATCTCACCTATGCATCACAAAATGTTGGGTCATTGGTTATAAAGGGAAATTACTTTAACAAGAATGTATGGAATCCAGCAATGCCATAATTTCCTTTATAAGAGAAATGTCATGTAGAAAGAAGCTTTAACTCGGTGTAGAGCAATGCCACTTTTTCCTTTATGAATCTTTCATGCTAAGAGAGAGACATTGGCTTGGATGTGAGGAATCCAGAGGCTTGCCACTTATAACTGTTAGATGAAAGAGAAATTTTAGCCGGGATAGGGGAAGGACTCCAACTTAGATTTAGAATCAACACGTGTGCCACTTATAGCAATCATCTGGAAAAAGGTTTTGATTGTTTGTTTTGATATGTGATGTATAGAAGAGGCATCTTCCTACAGAGAGGACTCATGGTCTCATCTGTGGGGATGTTGTTTTTTGTGTGCCTTGTTCAAAGCCCAAGATTGAAGCTGAAAGAAAATGACTCCTCTGGGGAGTGTTATATTTGTCTTGTACAAATCATAAGATTGAGGTTGTCTGGGAAAAATATTTAAATAAAGCCTAAGAGGAGGCTGACTCTTGCTGAGGATTATTGAAATCCAGGAGAAGGTCTAAACTGTATTGGAGAATCTAAAGGGAAACTAACTCTTGTTGTTGATTTGAGCAGAGTTGATTTACCAGATGCCATGAGGCTCTGATTCTTTTGAGGATTTGTTGATGGTAAATTGATATTGGCTGAGATTTTTAAGGTGAAAGTTAAGCCTTGTTGGGGGTCAGAGGGGTTTAAAGATGAGTTTGAAAACCTTAGAAGTTTTAACTCTTCTGGGGACTGGTGTATTGGTAAAACGATCAGGATCTATCCTATGCTCTTAGGAAGCCTGCGGATCCTTGTGTTAAGCCCAAGAGGAGACTATGGAGATGAAACTTGTAGCACCCTAAACCCCCGCGACAATTAATAATGAAATATCAGAGTAAAATAAAACATACAACATTTAGAATGCTACTTTCAACATACACCTGCTCATACAAACGACATGTAACACATAAGTATCATCAATAAAACCATACTTAATTGATCTTCTCATATAGCAGCGGAAATTGAACTAAAACATAACATGTTTAATGCCATCATCAATAAAATAAAAGCCACAACGAACAATAAAAGAAATAACAGTAAGCGTTCCAAATCCCTAGTGTTACACATCAGAGCAGATGCCGACTCAATGAAATAATATAGAAGACTTCATCTTCACCAACTTCAACTCCGTACTAATCTTGATTATCTGCATGTTGCTCGCGTAGAGGTAACATTCAAACAGAAAGGGTGAGATTCTCGAATCAACAAAAGAAATGCTAAGATAAGTATAAAAGCACATAACCCATATACAGCTCACCCTATCCTCACAACATCACGAAATTACAATTCCCACACTCAACAAATAATCACACGATTCGTAAATACAACACAACATAATGCAATGCAATGAGACCCACAACTCGACTCAATGCATGTGGTACCAATTCGATCCCTTTTTCATGATCATAATTCCAGTCAGAATTTCCATAAAAGTCGCTCACACCCCACATGGGCACACGACATCCGTGGTCGCTCACACCCCACATGGACACGCGATCACCTTAACCACAACAACAACACGATTCTATTTCAAAGAATCCGGATAAGACGCTCACACCCCACATGGGCACACGACTTATCACACAACTTATCCAACATGGCATGCATACAACGACAACATACAATGACAACTAAATGTATATGACTAACAATAAGCCAATACATCACACCAAAACTATCCAACACGCAGCATGTACCTACCAAAACATGCAACAATCGCAATCCACAGCTACAACACGCATTCACACAACCGAATTCACCATTTCAACGTGCAACACATAACAACATACACGAAAACCCAATTAACACATCAAATGGTTGGAATTATGGTATTGAAATTAATTTTGACAAAAAGTATATGAAACTATTTTTCCAGCGATTCGAACGGCGACTAAAACGGACATACAGATTAAAAGTTATGAATTTTTAAAGTTTAAGAAAATTCTGTCCATACAGCAGTAAAACAACAATGTCATGCTCGCTGCGAGTTTGCTCAGTGAACTATCATTTGTTAGGAGTTCTCCTAGAGAAGTCTCCAGCGAACAACCCCTCCCATACAAAAACTCGATACTCACTTTTTCTCTTCCCCCTTCGCTTCTCATTCGCCCAGCGAACTGGAGTTCGCCCAGCAAATCTGGGGCAAACTTCCCCACCACTTATTCCAGAATTTCTCTTCTTTCCCTTCGCTTGCTTCCTCATTCGCCTAGAGAATCTAGGGCGAACATTCGGCCAGCAAACTTTCATTCACACAGCGAATTGTGCAATTCGGCAATTCTGCAGTTACGATTTCAACACAAGCCAGCCCCAACCTTTCTCCGATTCTACCCACAAACAGCCTCGAAAATTCACATACAATCACAAGTTATCATATAAACAAATAGGAATACATAAACCACAATTCAACTGGTCAATTTATGCATTTTTCCTCTTATCAAAACATCCGACATGCAAAACCCCACTCCCCAAATCAACGCAAACAACATATAGGGATGATCCTAAAGGTTTATCTACTCTCATGCAAATATTATGCAACCCTTAGAGATTTGAGAAACCCACCCTTACCTTAGAGTTTTCCTCAACAATGGCTTTTCTATTCCCTTTTGCCCTAGTTGTCCTCTTTCTCTTTTCCTCCAAAAACATGTATTGAATGATTTTCTCCTCTAATCCCCTTTTCTATTTTCTACTATTCTTTTTAATTTCATAATATTATTATTATTATTATTATTATTATCTCAATATTATTATTATTATTTTACTAATTAAATAATAATAATAACAATATTTCTTAATAATTCACATTAATAATATTAATCAAATATTCCTAATATTAATTAATTAATTACTAACCACACCACTCATCTCTACAGAATTGGTCACACACCCCCAATACCTTAATCTCTACAATTCTAAGGTCACTACCCCATACTAAGGGCAACCCAAACACGACCAAAACACGCATAATCACACACATATACACAACATCATATAATTCTAATTACGAAAAATAATAAAACAAATCGGGGTGTTACAACTCTCCCCCACTTAGAATATTTTCGTCCTCGAAATTTTACCTCATACGAATAACTTCGGATATGATTCTCGCATCCTGCTCTCTAACTCCCAAGTCATATTTCCATCGGCAGCGCCTCCCCACACTCCCTTCACAAGGGTGATCTCTTTAACCCTCAATCGCTTTACCTCGCGGTCTTCAATCCGTATTGGCAAGGCCTCAGCCGTAAGCTGTGACACATGGAACACGTCATGCAAATTCGACAGATTGGTTGGAAACGCCACTCTGTAGGCAACAGGTCCAACTCTTGCAGAAATCTGATATGGACCAATAAACCGAGGAGTAAGCTTCCTCGACTTCAACGCACGTCCCACACCGGTCACCGGAGTGACTCTCAAAAACACATGGTCCCCTTCTTGAAACTCAAGATCTTTCCTCCTCTTATCGTGGTAGCTCTTCTGCTTACTTTGCGAAGCTTTCATCTTTTCTCGAATTAGCTTCACCTTTTCAGTAGTCTGCTAAACAATCTCAGGTCTAAGTACTGCGATCTCACCAAATTCATGCCAACACAAAGGCGTTTGACACCTCCGACCATACAAAGCTTTAAAAGGCGCCATCCCAATACTGGAATGATAACTGTTATTATAAGTAAACTCAATCAATGGCAGATGGCTATCCTAGGTACCTCCCTGCTCAAGTACACAAGCCCTTGACAAATCCTCCAAAGATTGTATAGTTCTCTCCGTATGTCCATCCGTCTGCGGGTGATAAGCTGAGCTCAATCTCAGTTTCGATCCTAAGGCTTCCTGTAAACTCTCCCAAAATCTGGAAGTGAACCTTGGATCTCTGTCTTACACAATACTCAACAGAACTCCATGCAACTTCACAATCACTCAAATATAAATCTCTTCCAGCTTCTGCAAAGGAAAACTGATATTAATCGGAATGAAATATGCCGATTTCGTCAGTCTATCCACTATTACCCAAATGGAGTCATGTCCTCTTGGAGTATTAGGCAACCCGGTTACAAAATCCATAGAAATGTTGTCCCACTTCCACTATGGAATATCTAACGCTTGCATCAAACCAGCAGGTTTCTGATGTTCCACGTTTGACTTCTGACAAGTCAAACAAGCATACACAAATTAGCCACATCACATTTCAATCCAGGCCACCAAAATATCTTCTTCAAGTCTTGATACATCTTCGTAGCTCCTGGATGGATACTCAAACTACTCCTATGACTTTCTTCTAGAATCATTCTTTTCAACTCAGAATCGTCAGAAATACAAATCCTATCACAGAACCTCAACACACCTTATTCATCCACTTTGAATTCGTTACTTTCTGTCTGCTCATTTTCGATCATTAAATCCACCAGTTTCACATCCAACTTCTGACCTTCTCTGATACTATTAAGAAATTCATTGTTGATCTTCAGCATACCCAGCATCACACTATGCGGTGTTTGTTCACAAACCAAACTCATGTCTCTGAACTGTTCAATTAATTCCAGCTCTTTAACCATCATAGCTGACATATGCAAAAACTTTCGACTCAGAGCATCAGCCACGACATTAGCTTTACCGGGGTGGTAGCTCAGGCCGAAATCATAATCCTTTAAGAATTCTAACCGACTTCTTTGTCTCATATTCAACTCCTTCTGATCAAACAGATACCTCAAGATCTTATGATCACTATACACTTCAAATCTGGAACCATAAAGATAGTGCCTCCAAATTTTCAATGCGAATACTACCGCAGCTAATTCCAAATCATTAGTTGGATAATTCCTCTCATGGATCCTTAACTGTCGTGAAGCATAAGCCACAACCTTACCATCCTGCATTAACATGAAGCGTCGCAATACACCACAAACGGTTCATCTGGTTCGGGTAGAATTAAAACTGGAGCTGTAGTCAATCTCTTCTTCAGCTCAACAAAACTTTTCTCATAGTGAACATCCCACACAAACGCCTTACCCTTGCAAGTCAATTGAGTCAACGGAAGTGCCAACTTCTAAAAGCCTTCAATAAACCTACGGTAATAACCGGCCAAGCCCAAAAAGCTTCTAATCTCAGTTACCGACTTCGGAGACTCCCACTGTAGAACTGCATCCACCTTGGATGGATCCACAATAATACCATCACCTGAAATAACATGACCAAGAAAACTTACCTCCCTAAACAAAAATTCGCAGTTAGACAACTTATCATATAACTTCTTTTCTTTTAACACCTGCAGCACGATCCGCAAATGCTCAGCATGTTCCTCTTCTGACTTAGAATAGATTAGAATGTCGTCAATAAAGACAACCACAAATTGATCCAAGTAAGCATGAAAAATTTGATTCATATATTCCATGAATACACCAGGTGTATTAGTAACTCCGAATGGCATCACCACATACTCATAATGTCCATATCGGGTTCTGAAGGCCGTCTTCTAAATGTCTTCATCCTTTACCCGTATCTGATGGTAACTCGGCCTCAAGTCAATCTTACTAAACACACGGGCACCCACTAACTGATCCATCAAGTCATCTATTCTTAGAAGCGGATACTTATTCTTAATCGTTACTTTATTCAGTTGTCTGTAGTCGATACATAACCTCATACTGCCATCCTTTTTCTTCACCAACAACACCGGAGCTCCCCAAGGCGATGTACTTGGTCTCATAAATTTATTTTCTAACAACTCTTCCAGTTGCTTCTTCAGCTCTGTTAATTCTGATTCCGACACCCTGTATGGTGCCATAGAAATAGGTCTGGCACTAGGGACAAGATCGATAGCAAACTCCACTTCTCTCTCTGGCGGTACATCAGCAATATCATCTGGAAACACTTCTGGAAATTCATGCACTACTTGCGATTCATTAATCACCGACCCGCTCTCCACCGGCAAGGATGCAAACAACGCAAGCACTTGAGCTTCTTCCTCTAAGAGCTCTCTCAACTCTCTAGCAGATAGAAAACCATCTTCTTCCTCTTCCTCAGGAGCAAGAAATCACACTGACTTGTTAAAATAGTTAATATGAACATGATTGAACTCCAACCAAATCATACCCAATATCACATCAAGATTTCCCAACGGTAAGCAAATAAGATCCATGCCAAAGTCCTTATTAAAGATTGATAGTGGACAATTCAAACAAACTAGGGAAGTGGTCACCGATCCCTTTGCAGGAGTTTCGACAACCATCTCTCTCTTCATATGAGAAACAACAAGGTCTAGCCTTCTCACACAATCAGCAGCAATAAAAGAATGAGTAGCTCCAGTATCAATAATAGCAATCAAAGGCGTATTATTAATATAACATGTACCTCTGATCAGTCTGTCATCACTGGAAGTCTGAGTCTCTATCAAAGCGAACACCTTTCTTCTAGTTGAAGCTTACTTTGGTTTCTAGCAACGAGTACTAATATGGCCTTGTTCTCCACAGTTGTAACAAGTCACCACCCTAACCTTGCAGTCAGCAATCAAATGTCCTGCCTGCCGGCACTTGAAGCATTTCTTCACATCGCCCGTGCACTCACTGATACGATGACCTAGCTCACCACATCTGTAACACTTAAGAGGAGCAGGGGCACCTCCCCCACTTGGCTTCTTGCCATCAGCGTATTTCTATTTACCTTTCTCAGCTGGAGTTGCATAAGGCTTCCAACGGTTCATTGGTTATTTTCCCCTCCTCTCGGCCAACCCTTTATAGTGAGCCAATCGAGCCTTGCTATCATCCTCAAAGATCCTACAACAATCCACCAAATCAGGAAACCTTCTGATCCTCTGATAACCAACCGCCTGTTTAATCTCAGGCCTCAATCCATTCTCAAACTTGACACACTTTGAGAACTCTGTAGTTGCCGCACTGTAGTGAGGGTAAAACTTAGCCAGATCTGAGAATTTGGAAGCATACTCTGTAACCGTCATGTTACCCTGCTTCAGTTCCAGGAACTCGATCTCTTTCTTTCCTCGGACATCTTCAGGAAAATATTTCCTCAAGAACTCCCTACTGAACACAGCCCAAGTGATTACCTCTCATGTTGCTCCCAACAGTTGACGGGTGCTAACCCACTAATCATCAGCCTTCTATGCCTGCATGTGAGTACCTAACCGCACCTTCTGTGCTTCAGAATATTCCATAATTCAGAAGATTCTCTCGATCTCCTTGAGCCAAGCCTGCGCTCCATCCGGATCATATCATCCCTTGAAGGTAGGCGGCCTATTCTTCCGAAACTCGTCATTCTCACCAGCATGAGGCGGGTTCTGTACCACCTGAGCAATAGCCTGCAAAGCAGCAGCATCGTTCCTTCTAGCCATTCTAAATCTGTTACACGCCAACAACATAACACAATGGTTAAGGAAACGACATCGACAATAATCAACTGTCACACGACAACGACTCGACAACTCGGTCGGACAGACCGACCTGCTTTGATACCACTATGTAACACACTAAACCCCCGCGACAATTAATAATGAAATATCAAAGTAAAATAAAACATACAACGTTTAGGATGCTACTTTCGACATACACATGCTCATACAAATGACATGTAACAATAAGTATAATCAATAAAACCATACTTAATTGATCTTCTCATATAGCAGCGGAAATTCAACTAAAACATAATATGTTTAATGCCATCATCAATTAAATAAAAGCCACAGCGGACAATAAAATAAATAATAGTAAGTGTTCCAAATCCCTAGTGTTAAACATCAGAGCAGACACCGACTCAACGAAATAAAATAGAAGACTTCATCTTCACCAAATTCAATTCCGTACTAATCTTGATTATCTGCACGTTACCCACGTAGAGGTAACATTCAAACAGAAGGGGTGAGATTCTCGAATCAACAAAAGAAATGCATAAGATAAGTATAAAAGCACATAACCCATATACAACTCACCATATCCTCACAACATCACGAAATTACAATTCCCACACTCAACAGATAATCACACGATTCACAAATAACACACAACATAATGCAATGCAATGAGACCCACAATTCGACTCAATGTATGTGGTACAAATTCGATCCATTTTTCATGATCATAATTCCCATAGGAATTTCCATATAAGTCGCTCACACCCCACATGGGCCCACGACATCCGTGATCGCTCACACCTCACATGGGCACACGATCACCTCAACCACAACAACAACACGATTCTATTACAAAGAATCCGGATAAGACACTCACACCCCACATGGGCACACGACATATCACACAACTTATGCAACATGTCATGCATACAACGATAACATACAATGACAAATAAATGCATATGACTAACAATAAGCCAATACATCACAACAAAAATATCTAACACGCAGCATGTACCTGCCAAAACATGCAACAATCGCAATCCACAGCTACAACATGCATTCACACAACCGAATTCACCATTTCAACGTGCAACACATAACAACATACACGAAAACCCAATTAATGCATCAAATGGTGGAATTCTAGTATTGAAATTAATTTTACTAAAAAGTATATTAAACCATCTTTCCAACGATTCGAACAGCCACTAAAACGGACATACAAATTAAAAGTTATTAATTTTTAAAGTTTAAGAAAATTATGTCCGTACAGCAGCAAAACAACACTGTCATGCTCGCTGCGAGTTCGCTCAGCTAACTATAATTCTCTATAATTTCGCCTAGAGAAGTCTCCAGCGAACAACCCCTCCCATACAAAAACCCGAGACTCACTTTTTCTCTACCCCCTTCGCTTCTCATTCGCCCAGCGAACTGGAGTTCGCCAGGAGTTCACCCAGCGAATCTGGGGCGAACTTCCCCACCACTTGTTCCAAAATTTCTCTTCTTTCCCTTTGCTCGCTGCCTTATTCTCCAAGCGAATTTGGAGCGAACATTCTCCCGGCGAACTTTCATTCACACAGTGAATTGTGCGATTCTGCAATTCTGTAGTTGTGATTTCAACACAAGCTAGCCCTAACCTTTCTCTGATTCTACCCACAAATAACCCTAAAAATTCACATACAATCACATGTTATCATATAAACAAATAGGAATACATAAACCACAATTCAACTGGTCAATTTATGCATTTTTCCTCTTATCGAAACCTCCGACACACAAAACCCCACTCTCCAAATCAATGCAAACAACACATAGGGATGATCCTAAAGGTTTATCTACCCTCATACAAATATTATGCAACCCTTAGAGATTAGAGAACCCCACCCTTACCTTAGAGTTATTGACAAAAACCTCAGCCTCAATAATGGCTTTTCTCTTTCCTTTTGCCCTAGCTCTCCTCTTTCTCTTTTTATCCAAAAGCATTTACTGAATGATTTTCTCCTCTATTCCCTTTTCTATTTTCTACTATTCTTTTTAATTTCATAATATTATTATTATTATCTCATTATTATTATTATTATTATTTTAATAATTAAATAATAATAACAATATTTCTTAATAATTCACATTAATAATATTAATCAAATATTTCTAATATTAATTAATTAATTACTAACCACACCACTCCTCTCTACACAATTGGTCACACACCCCCAACACCTTAATCTCTACAATTCTAAGATCACTACCCCATACTAAGGGCAACCCAAACACGACTAAAACACGCATAATCACACACATACACACAACATCATATAATTCTAATTACAAAAAATAATAAAACAAATCGGGGTGTTACAAAACTTTCAAAGTCTACTTGTATGAAGCCCAATAGGAGGTTGAGACTATTCAAGCCTCTTAAGAAGAGGTAGACTCTTGGTTGGAGAGAGATATTTGTATGATGCCCAAGAGGAGGGTGAGGGTTCTAGAGATAAAAATCAATTCTTGACTGATTGGATGTTCTAGAGCTTTGACTTTCTTGAGGATTGAACTAGCAAAGATGACTGAATTCTATCATATGCTTTTAGGAAGCCTTTGGGTCCTTGTACTAAGCCCAAGAGGATGCAAAAGGAACTTTTAAGAAGCCTATTGGTCCAAGCCTAAGAAAAGTTCAAGAAAGATTTCACCGGAAATAATGCCTTTCTTTGTTGAACAGTTCTAAGGTTTGAAGAAGTTCAAAAGAGGTTTCACCGAGAATTAATCCTCTTTGTGGAAATGAATTCCTTTGATATGTTTCTAAGTTTTGACAGTCTTATGAAAAGTTTCACCAGGAATAATTCCTTTTTTATTTCCATATTGAATAAAGCCCAAGAGGAGGCAGACTGTATTGAGGGAAGTTTTCTATGAGGGAACTAGTTATTTACTAAGTTAGAAGTATCTTGCTGTTTGACCTAAGGATGACTTAACTGCTGGGGAAACTCTAGACAAATATGCACAAGTATATACAAATAAGTGAATCGACAGGTATATAAACAAGTATGCATTGAATTGAAAAGATGTTGGGTTTCATACTCTGAAAAGAGGCCCAAGTGTATTGTGATTGGTTGTATGATTACAACTGCATGATTATGGTTTTAAGAAATTGAAGAAAGTTTTGAGAAAAAACTTTGGATTTGATTTAAAATAAAGTTATTGTTTGAATGAAAAGAAAAGAATATTTGGAGCTTATAACTCAAAGAGAGACCCAAGTGGTCTAAGATCAGTTTCACCGAGAATAATGCTCCTTTTAGTACCAGTTTAAAAACAGACAGATGATTTTGAAAACAGAGGTATGTGACTTACAACTCAAAGAGAGGCCCATAGGGGGTTGTTTATTGTTTAAAACAAATTTTATGTACAAAATATTGGGGCTTATACTCAAGGAGAAACCCGAATGACTTGTTTTGAAAACAGTGATCGCACTGCGATATCGAAAGACGTTGTGGGACTTATACTATAGCAGAGACCCAAAATTTATTTATGTACAAAGAGGTTGGGTATAACACTCTATTAGAGGCCCAAAATGTTTTTTTAAAGAAAGAAAAGTGGGGCTTATACTCAAGGAGAAGCCCAGATGAAAAACAGTGGATGCACCGTTATTATGAAAATCGCACTGGGACTTATAGTATGACAGAAGCCCAAAAATTATTTATTTACAAAAATGGGTTGGGTCTTACACTCTCGTGTTTCAAATGAAGTTTTGAAAGATTTAAAAATCAAGGAAAAACCCTAATTTTATTTAAAATACATTTTGTAAAGAAAATTAAATAAAAATGATATAAAATATAAAATATATTTTATAAACATGTTGTGAAATTTGAAAAATGTTTGAAAATAGATGTTTTAATTCACAAGATGATTTAAAATTCAATTGGTTTTGAAAAATAAATAAAAAATAAATTATTAAAAATGTTTAAAAACAAATTAAAATAAAAATCTTTGAAATCTTTAAAAATATATCAAAATAAAAATATTTTTTGTGATTTTTGGTAAATAAAATATTTTTAATGTGTGGGTGATTTTTGAAAATCATTTAAAAATAATTAATTTTAAATATTAAAACAAATATTTGAAATTAAATAAGAAAAATATGAAAAATATGAGAAAAATGAGAAAAGTGGCAAAAATGACATAGGTAGGGTTTGAACCCACGACCTCCCCCTCCAACTCACAAAACACACCCTTGCCAACTGAGCCAGCGTGTGCTGGTGATAAAAATACCAAACCAACACATAATATATGAAACATGCGTGGCAAATTCAAATTTCGCGTCAGACTTCATCTTCTTCTACGAGCCAACTTCTGATTTGCAAAACCTATGTTATCTCTCTCAATACGCAACTATTTGACATGATTTAAACACCAAAGTTGTGTGTTTTTTAACAAGGAATTGAATGGTTCTTTTTAATTTCATTTATTTTAAGTGTATCACAAGATATCATGTTGTAATCAGATGAACCCTAAAAAATGCAAGAACTGTATGAAATCCCATACACGTAAGATAAATAGCAATTGATTGAGGGTTAATGATCTATGAACACCCAGAAACATGTTGGTAACTTGAAAACATATTTATGATGCATGATTCATAGAGTTCAGTTTTGAGGAAGCTTACCTTGCAAGTGAGAATCAAATTCTGCAATGTAGGTGTTACAGATGCAAGATGATGAGCTGAATAGCTTCCTTGACCCCCAAGGATGGTGTTCCAATGATTAGAATGGGTTGAAACCTTCTAGATCACTTGGCTCGACTTAATCTGCAGCCTTGAGGAAAATTTGAGCAAAAGGAAAGCGACTTGGTGATTCTGATGTTACAGAAGTGTTTTGAGGTAATGGATCACTTTTATGATGCATATGTGAAGTGTTTGGGTGCTTGGTTTGAGTAGAATTGGATTGGTTTGAGAATTCCAAGTTTTCACTCTTTGAGAACTTTGAATTTTGAAAAAGGAATAATTTGTGAGAAAACAAGCATTGTAGTTGTTTTGGTGTGTTTTGAAACCTCGGAATTGAGCTTTATTTATAGGTAAATAAGTTTGCCTTGGAGGAATAGTGTTGCTTGAAGGATAAGAGCTTGGTTCAATGGTTTTGGATTGGTGTCATTACTTCTCAAGCAAGGTACAATAGCTCTCTCAAGTGGCATAGCTAACTTTTGACCAATTCCACATTCCTCAGATATTTTTATTGTTGTTTATGTGAGCATCTTGACTGAGGAGTGTGGAATCTTTGAATGTGCACTATTGCACATAAATGCCTCTTGAATTCAAGGCATCCATGACAAGACTTCATCATTTTTATGAGATTCTTTCTTGGTTCTTTGACACTATCTTAGGTTTGTAATGAGTCATTCTAATCCATATTGAAATGGTATGATTATGATCATTGCAATTTGACTCAAAAATCGTGTGGTGCAAGAAATGACAAAACTGATTTTGCAGAACAGTTTGTAGCAAGGCATGTTGATCACTCCATATCTCTTTGCTCAAACGAAGTTTGATGATGTTCTTGTACTCTTTGGAAAGCTTGCACATCATACTTCAACTTTTATGTTTGCCTTTGGTCTTGGATCATTGTGGATCATGGAGAAAAATGACCTCAAAGTTGGCTAAAACACAAACAGATTCTCTCCCAAAATTTCACTATGTGTCAAAAGTAGAAATCCCATGAAACCCTAACTTTATGGCTTAATAACTCAAAATCCATGCATCTTTTGACTATGGACCAGTAGGACACTTTTGTAGTATGGAATGAGAGCTTTCATTTGAGTTTTGGATGGAAGAAAATGGTTGCTTGGATCATAAGTTATGGCCTTGCAAAGTTGGGTAAAAATCATCCTTTTTCATAACTTAGTGAAATTTTAAGTTTCTTAAGATTACCCCTTTTGCAAGTAACCTCACTTTTCTTGAGTTTTTTTATGAATGATGATCCAAATCATAATTTAACATTGTTTTTGACTTGAAGAAGCCATATTTGTAAAAAAAACCCAAAAGTCAAACTTGGTTTGGATCACAGTTGACTTTTTATCAGATGAATTTCAAACTTTGTGATCCCTTATGAAATCAAGTCCTTGGGATAAATTAAACCTAATGGATGGATTCTATAGGTGTTTTAGAGTGTCTTGAGTCATGTCCCAAGGTTTGAGATAATGTCTTAGTCAAAATTCAAAGGTATGGTTGACTTTTTCTCCGAAACCCTAGTTTATGGTCCAGATGAATTTGAATCTTTATATTGCTCATGAATCAAGTTATTGGTATCAATTTAAACTTGTGAGAGGATCAATATAATATATTTGAGGTCTTCAAAACATTTCTTGAGGTCTTGGCTCATACCTTGCTTCAAAAGTCAACTTAGGGGTGAATTAGGTCAAGAAACCCTAATTCCTGATTTTTGATGAATGCATCCCCTGTGGATATTTTGAACTCATGGTTGGATCCATGAGGTCCCTTTGAGCTTATTGAATCATGTTTTGGATTATTGGCTCATGCCTAGATGAAAATTTCCCTCTGGAGGCCTTGGTCGACCAAAACCCTAATTTGGTGACACTAGTGATCTTGAGGCTTAATCAGCTTGAAATGTTGCATTCCTATGCTTGATTCTTAATGTGGGAGACCTTTTGATCCTTCATGGATGTTTGATAGGCTTGACAAGTTAAAGATCATATCAATTCTTGATTATCCTTTGCCTGAGTGCTCTGAGAGGGCTCAAAAACCCTAATCCTTGGTTAAGGTGAATGCTCAACAATCTTTGAGAGGATTGATGAAGCATGAAGGTACATCTATATTGTGGTGATGATTTGCACAATGATTTGAAATATTGTGGTTAAAATTTAGGGTATGACATTTACCAAATCTGTTTCCAGCAAGCGGATGTCACAGCTTGGGTGTCTGTCCAGATTTCCATTGGTTATGCTAACTTGGTGTGTGTTTTCATCTTGGTAGATTGGAAGCCACCAATGGTTCAACAGATGTTGAAGAATTCTTTGTACAAGCGCACAACCTTGATCATTTTTAGAGAAATCTTTGCAATCCTGATAATTATGTGCTGACAGATAATCGAGTCTGACTTGCTTGGCATGTAATTCTACCAAGCTAGTATTCACTAAACGAATGTCGAAAATATAAACCATATTGACCTGGTGATTATTCCTTCCATGGTAGTCTTGGATCCATCCTAAATCCATTTGACGCTGGAGGGCTTCTTGTATAAAAGGACATCCTTGATTGTCTTTTGAACAAATTTGGCAAGCGTTGTAGTCGTGTAGCGGTAAATTGTGGTACTGACTTTGTCTTGAATACATTGTCACTAGATTGACATTAATTGTGCGGATGTCATGATTTTGAACAATGTTTGGATGTTCATAGGCCATATTTATTCCACGAATCCTATGATCTTGGATCCAGCCTAGATCCATCTGTTCTTGAAGAGCTGCTTGTACAATGATGCACCCTTGATTGTTCTTGGAACAAATGTCACATTGTTGATAGTTCTGAGATGGCACGTGGCCATACCCGCTTTGCTTGTAATTCATTTTTACTAGATTTGTTCTTATTAGGCGTACATCGTGAATTTGATAACTGTCGTCGGGTCCTTCATCTATCAAGTTTACTGAAGTTTTTTCATGTTGTGGCAACGGGTTCGTTTGAACATTCGGATTCGAATCTTTGAAAGAAAAAACTCTGTTTTTTACGAGCCTTTGTATGTCAGATTTGAAGCTGAGGCAGTTCTCAATGTTATGCCTCAGTCCTCCTTGATGATAAGGGCAAGATTGATCAGCTTTGAACCAATAAGGGGGATATCTGGCATTGTGAGAGGAGTCCTGGTTTGGACGTGCCCCTTGGCTAGAAAAAGTGGGAATAGTTCTGCATATAACATTGGTATGGGGTCAAACCATGACGATCGTAGAAAATGATTGTTGTTATTGTATTGCGGGTGAGCCTGCTGAAGAGGTTGTTGTTGCCTTTGCTGATATGGTTGTTGATTTGGCTACCTCTGAGCAAACCGTGGTTGATATGTCGGGATCGGCGTTGGATTGCCAACAGGGGATACCGTTGCTACCTGTCAAGGTTGGTACCTTCGCCTTTGCTTACCCTGCAAGATATTACTGATAGCTTGCTCTTTCTTCTTTTGGAAAGCACTCCCATATCTCTTACTACTACTAGAAGGTTCTGAGTCCTTAACCAATCGACCTTCTCAGACTGCTTCCTCAAGGCGTACCTCCATGTTTACCATCTCAGTAAAGTCACTAGGTGCACTAGCGACCATTCGGTCATAATAAAATGAACTTAATATTTTCAAGAATATTCTTGTCATTTCTTTCTCCTCAAGAGGAAGACAAATTTGGTCGGCGATTTCATGCCATCTTTGAGCGTATTGCGTGAAGGTTTCTTTATCTTTTTGGGACATGGCTCTGAGTTGATCTTTGTTGGGTGCCATATCCAAATTATACTTGTACTGCTGAACAAAGGCTGCCCCAACATCTCTGAAGGTAATGATCTTGGTACGATTTAACCCCGTGTACCATTTAAGTGCGGTGCTGGTTAAACTATCTTGAAAGTAGTGGATCGGTAGATGTTGGTTTTCTATCTGGGTAGACATCTTCCAGGAATAAATTTCCAAGTGACTTTGAGGGTAAGAGTTGCCTTTGTACTTCTCAAAGTCATACACCTTAAACTTGTGCGGTATTTTAACGTTTGGGACTAAGCAGAGATCGACAACATCTTTGCCAAACAAGTCCTGTTCGCGAATGGCGTGAAGTTCTTTCTGCATTTCCAAGAACTACTCTTGGAATTCATTCATTCTTTCATATACTTCTACATCCTTGCCAGGGGTGGCATGAAGGATATGTTCCTCTGGGATAATATGTATCACAGGTTGTGGTATAGACATTACCGCGGTAACTCTTGGTGCTTCGGTGACCTAAATTTTGTAACCTTCAGGTACAAGAGTCTCTGTCATAACTCTTGCATCTTCGTTCACCTGAAGTTTGTAACCCTCGGGTCTGGAGGTTCCGGCTATGGCTCCTATGTCTTTAGTGACTGGTGGGATATATCCCTCAGGTATAAAATTGAAAGGCATGCCCCAGGGAAAACCCTTAGGCATGTTGTACTGCAGAAGACTGACGGGTATCTCAAATGTTGGCGTAGACAAAATTTCTGAGATTTTAGCCTTTTGAGGTGGTTGGTCTTGAGCTGTTGCCAGGGATTCAATCATGATGTTGAGTCTTTCCAGACTTTCCTTCGGAGTGTTAACTTCCTCTCTTAGCTCTCTATTTTCCTCCTCAAGACCGTCCATTTTCTTTTGCCGATTGGCCCGAGTATTGTACGAATGAGACAATTTGACTCTAAAATGCGACACATGTGTGAGACTTTATGACAAAGATGTGTAATGCTAGAATGATGAATGATATGCAAAAAATGAGAATGATCTTTTTGTTTTCAAAAGAAATTTTAACAATTGTATTGTAAATATCATACAACGGTGGAAACCTTTTATTGAATTCAAAGGATTACAATATCTTACAGGGAAAAGTACATTATTTTACAAAGTGTCGGAAGTAAAACTAGGCTTATGAATCCTAAGGAATCTCTGAAAAAGCTCCAGATGTTGGCTGTTGATCCCCTTTTCAAACCGTTGTCGGGTCGATGATCCTTTGCCATGTGAAAGGAGAAAGCAAACTCCTCTGCTCCTCTTGACTTTCTACAGCATGCTGCTCTAGTATTTCAATCAGAGCATCTTTCTCCTTCAATAACTCTTAAATCTTTGTGCACTTTAAGCTAACTATCTGATACTTGTTTTTTCAGGAGTTCTTTTCGCGTTGAGTTTTGTTAAAAGCAGCCTGAATCTTCTCGGTGTCACTCATGAAGTAGAGGATATATTCTTTTAAGGGAAATACTTCTTGACGAGGGTAAGGCATTTTTAACTTGATGGCCTTAGTTTATACCCATTGGAGATAAGGCTCTGTGGAGATGCAGTTTGGTTTTCCCAGAGATTCTCTTCCTTTCTTATGAACATGATGTCAGGCATGCACAATTTCTTCCTTGAGTGCTCTGTCATTTTCTCATTCCTTGAAGAAAAAACCTTCCAGATGAATGTTATAAGGTATATCCTTCATGGGGTATCCAAGCTGACGACGAGCTAAAACTGGGTGATAATTGATCCCTCCTTTGGTACCAATGAGGGGTACATTGGGGAAACTTCCACATTTGTCAATGATCTTTATCCCGTCATAGACCCAATTGTACCAATCTATGTCAGAATGGGTGAGAGATATAATCTTTTGCGACCATCGCATATCACTTTTGAGATCCCAAAAAGCAGCAGATTTGGGTAAGTGGAAAATAAACCATTTGTAGAGTAATGGTACACAGCATGTAATCATCCCTCCATTGTACAAGTTCCTTAAATGCACTGAGTGGTAAGCATCTACCAGTAAAGTTGGGACTGGGTTCTCGATTAAGAATATCTTGATAGCGTTTATGTCGATGAAATTGTCAATGTTGGGGAAAAGGAATAATCCATAAGTGAGCAGAACAAAGTTATCCTTCAAAGCAACTATGTTTCCTATCCTGGCAAAGTATAGGGCTTTTTCCAATAGGAACCTAGTAGGTAGACCTTGAATTCCTCCCTTAGTGGTCATGTGGGTTTTGATATATGATATTTCCAAAGAGGTGACTCTTGCAATGATTTGATCTTTAGGAATTTCTTCCAATCCAGAGAAAGGATCTTGATCAGTGATAGGTAAATTAATCAAATGAGACTATTCTTCCAATGTTGGTGTAAGTTGATAATCGTGAAATGTGAAGCAGTGGTACACTGGATCATAGAACTGAACCAATGTAGATAGGACTCCTTCCACCATGTTGACTTTCAAAAGAGACAAAAGTCCTCCGTACTTAGCTTTGAAAGCTTCTGGATTAGTAATCAACCTACCCAATCTCCTCAGGTCTTCAAGTTTTGGATTTCTGAAGGTGTACTTCTGAGTTTTTCTTCTTCCAAAATCCATAACGCGGTTTCTGATATTTGCAACTCCCTCTTTTTTTTAGTTCTTTTGAAAAAAAATTGAGAAAATATTGTTTTTGAAAGTTTTTGATGAACGCGTGAATGCATGAATGCAGAAAACATAAATATATGAAAACATGGGTTTAAGGGTTTATCGTCACGAGCATGAAGTCACAGGTCTACCCATCCCAAAGATATGTACTATGGATTCTTTTGTGTGTACCTGTAGAACGGGTTCTAACAAGGTTCCCAAAATCATTGATCCCTCTTAAGAATATTACCAGCAAAGCGACTAACTCATGAGAGCTGTAATATCCCTAAAATGAATCTCATTCGAATGTAGTATCATGTATCAACTATTCCCTATAGTCGTCGCACAACGTCCTAAAAATGGCCAAGGTTAAATGTTTACTAATCCTCAGTTTCACGGGTGCCCAGTGGAAAAAGTAATGTTTTCACGACTTGCTCACTTAACTTCAGTAATTTCAAAAGGGTACATCTACTGATTTGGTGGACTTTCAAGTTAGCTTGGTCGGGATTCACTTCTTATAAGCCTTCTTGAGTCTGCCACCTCATATCGTAAAATATGCTCTCAAGTATGGCAGACAAGCACATTCCCAGATAACAGTAAATTAAACAAGTATGGCAGATAAGCAGATAGTATGATGGAAAACAGTCAATGATATCAAATGAGAAAGCAAATAAAACAACAAAAATATGCAATGCAAGGCTTAACCCTCCTAGAAAAAGATAACAACTCCCCAGCAGAGTCACCATTTTCCTGTAGCTCGGTTTTTGTGACGCGACCACTACCGCGTTTAGTGCTACTTTCTAATTTCTATATTTATCCTATGAAGCTTAAAAGGAAGGGGAAGATATCTCAAACTAACCCTGCGTGCAAATGTTTTCCTTAACAAATGCGAACAGATCGGGGATCGGGGGTTGGTTATACAAAGGAAAGTTGTTAACACCCAGAGTATCTATAGTAATCTATAGGAACCTTTATTTATATACGTTTCTACTGTTGAATTGCTTAGTTGCTTAAATCCATTTGTTGTTGAATAGGGAAAGTTTCTCCTTTGTGAAGGTTGAGGAAATGTTTTTGTTGTTTTTGGGTTTTGTATTGTTTTTGGGAAGGTACTAGACCTAAGGTTTTTGATTAGTGCACTCGTTAAGATTTCACAATCTTATGCCTATGTATTCCCGTAAAAAGACTTGGGGAAATCAGAGCATTCGTAGTTCCTCCTATTCTATGGGAGGAAATTGTTTGGTGTTTTGTTCAAAGCCCAAGATTGAAGCTAAAAGAGTATCTGTGTCTTGTTTAAAGCCCAAGATTGAAGCTAAAGAAGTATTTGTGTCTTGTTCAAAGCCCAAGATTGAAGCTAAAGGAGTATTTGTGTCTTGTTCAAAGCCCAAGATTGAAGCTAAAAGATTTGACCGAGAGACAATTTGTCATCTCTAAAGGGAGATATCTCACATATTCATCACAAACATTAAAGAATTGATTTATAAGGAAAGTTTATTTAACTAGAATGTGTTGAATCTAGTAATGCCACATCTTCCTTTATAGGAGAAGTGAAATGTCATGAAGGAAGAAGCTTTAACTCAGTGTAGAGCAATGCCACTTTTTCCTTTATAAGTATTTTCATGCTAAGATATGGACATTGACTTGGATGTGTAGAATCCAGAGGTTTGCCATTTACATCACTTAGATGAAAGAGAACTTTAGCCATGATAAGGGAGGGACTCCAGCTTAGATTTTGAATCAACAAGTGTGCCACTTACATCAATTATCCCGAAAAAGGTTTTTGATTGTTTGTTTTGAAATGTGATGTATAGAGTAAATATCCATCTACAAAGAGGACTCATGGTCTCATATGTGGGGATGATGTATTTTGTGTCTTGATCAAAGCCCAAGGTTGAAGCTAAAAAAAGTTTAAAACTGACTCAACTGGGGGAGTATTATATCTATCTTGTACAAAGCCCAAGATTGAGGCTGACTGGGAAAAATCATTATATGAAGCCTAAGAGGAGGCTGAGGGATTTTAAGTGAAGACTGACGCTTTGCTGAGGAAATTTAATTCTAAGAGAAGGTCTAAACTTGTTTTGAGGAATCAAAATGGAAACTAACTCTTGTTGGAGATTAGAAAAGAGTTGAATTATTAGATGCCAACATGGCTTTTATTCTTTTGGGGATTTTTTAATGGTAACCTAGCCCTGGCTGGGGATTTTAAAGAGGAAAACCAAACCTTTTTATATATCAAAAGAGCCTTAAAGGATGAGTTTGAATGCCTTAGAGGTGTTGACTCTCTTGGGGATTGATGTCTTGATAAAGATGACTAGAGACCTATGCTTTTAAGAAGCCTGAGGGTCTTTGCATGAAGCCCAAGAGGAGGCTAGGGATACTTCTAAGAAGGTTGTGGGTTGAAGCCCAAGAGGAGGCTAACTGTTGAGACTTTTCAAGTCTAGGAAGAGTTCAAGAAAGGTTTCACCAGGAAATAATCCTTTCTTTGTTGAACTGTTCCAGGGTTAAAGCAGTTAAAGAAGAGGTTTCACCAGGAAATAATCCTCTCTTTACTGAATTATTTCAAGGTTGAATAAATTGAACAAAACCCAAGAGGGGGCTGATTGTATTGATAAAGAAGAATTCATTTGTACAGGGGGAACTAGTTATTTGAACTAAGTTATACTGATTGAAAGGATCCTATTGTTTGAACTAGTCTAAACTAAGGATGATTTAAATGCTAAGAGGAACTTAACAAGATATGCACAAGTGTATATACAAACTTATGAACAAGTATATAAACAAGTATGAATTGAAATGAGAAAGGTGGTGGGTCTTATTCTCTGGATAGAGGCCCAGTGTATTGTGATTGATTAGATGCCTTCTTCAAGATTGAATTAGTATTTTTGAAGAAATTGAAGAAAGTTTTGACTTTGAAGATGACTTGATCTCAAGTAAGAGAAAAAGCAAAGGTGTTAGGTTTTACACTCTAAATAGATTCCCAGATGATTATTTGTATCCTGTACAAAGCCCAGGATGAATGAGGCCAAAATATTTTCTATTTACAAAGAGGGTTGGGTCTTACACTCTAATAGAGGCTCAGATGATTGTTTTAAAAAAAAAAACAAAAGTTTATGTACAAAGAGATTGAACTTACACTCCTAACAGAGGCCCAGATGATTGTTTTAAAAATAGTGATTGCACCGTGATTTTGAAAAGTGCGATGGGACTTATACTATAGCAGAGGCCCATGAAGTGGTTTATTTACAACGAGGGTTGGGTCTTACACTCTAATAAAGACCTAGATGATTGAAATGAAGTTTTGCAAGATTGAATCAAAGTAAAACCCTAATTTCATTTTTTAAGATATTTTTCAAAGAAAAATAAATAAAAAATGTATAATTTATCAAATAAAATCATTAATCATGTTATAAACAATGGTTAAGGTTTATGAAAAAAGTATTTTATTCACATGAATATTTAAAATCATTTTGGTTAAAAAAAATCAAGAAAAGAAATCATTTTAAGATATTTAAAACAATTTAAAATAATATTTTTAATATATTAAAAATATATCAAATAAAAATTATGTTTTGTGATTTTTTTGGTGAATAAAATATTTAAATATGTGAGTGATATTTGTTTAAAAAATAATTTGAAAATAAATAAAATTGAATATAGAAATTAATTATTGAAAATAATTAAGAAAAATATTAAAATATAATGAAAAAGAAGGAAAATGGCAAAAATGGCATGGGTGGGGTTTGAACCCACGTCCTCTCCCTCTAACTCACAAAACACACACTTGCCAACTGAGCCAGCGTGTGCTGGTGATAACTAAACCAAACCAACACATAATATATGAAAAATACGTGTAAAATTCAAATTTCACGCCAGGCTTCATCTTCTTCCTCGAGCCAACTTCTGATTTTGCAAAATCTATGTTATCTCTCTCAATACGCAACCATTTGACACGATGTAAACACCAAAGTTATGTGTTTTTAACAAGGAATTGAATGGTTCTTTTTAATTTTATTTATTTTAAGTGTATCACAAGATATCATGTTATAATTAGATGAACCCTAAAAAATGCAAAAACTATATGAAATCCCATACACGTAAGATAAATAGCAATTGATTGAGGGTTAACATTTTATGAACCTCTAGTAACATGTTTGTAACTTGAAACAACATTTATGATGCATGATTCATGGAGTTTGAGAAGTTCAGACTTACCTGTGCAAGAGGAATTCGAATCCTCAGTTGTAGGTGTTACAGATGTGAAATGATGATCCTAACAACTTCCTTGGACCTCAAGGATTGTGTTGAGATGCTTAGAACAAGTTGACACCTCCTGGATTGCTTGGCTCTAATCCAACTGCAACTGGCTTTGAGTGAGATATGATCTTGATGAATTTGATGTTACAAATGTTGTTTAAGTGTTTGGATCACTCATATATGATGTATGTGAGGTGTTTGCATCATTGGTTTGGACTGAATTGCTCTCTATTTGAAAATTTGATTCTCACCTCTTAAGGTTTTGGAATTTTGAAGTGAAGAGTGAAATGAGAGAAAACATGTGTTGTGATGTTTTGGGGTGTTTTAAACAATCAGAAATGGCTCCTATTTATAAGAGGAGAAGTTTGTTTTGGGAGGAATAGTGAATGGGTGAGGGAGCATGCTATTGTCCAATGGATTTTGTCATGTAGCATGACTTGAAGTCTAAGGTACTATAAGTCTCCTCCAGCATAGCTATATCTTGACTCAATTCAATTTTTGCAGGTTTGAACACTTTTGGTTTTGGACTGAGTCTTGGCTGGTTTGTGCTTGCTTCATACCAATTCAATGCATCACTTTAATGCAACTTGCCAAAACTTAAGTTCCATAGCTTGTCATCATGATTCTCACATACCAAAGGATAGGATTCTTGACTTAGGGCCCAAGTTTGCAGGTTCTTCATGATTGACTGAGATTATTGTTGAATTAGATGAGGATCAATCTTGCATAGTCATCAAAATTTAGACTCAAAATCGAGGGATGCAAGTTATGTAACCAAATGCTGTCAAAAATAAGTTTGTGTCAAGGCATGTTGTGAGGTTCATAACTTCTTGCTCAAGTTGAATCAATGAATGTTCTTGTACTCTTTGGAAAGCATGCATATCATACTTCAACTTTGATGTTTACATTTGGTCTTGATTCCTCTTGGATCATAATGGAAAATGCCTCCAAAGTTGGACAAAACATGAGGCAGATTCTGCCTAAAAAATTCTAAGTGTCAAAGTTCAAAATCTCTTGAAACCCTAACTTTAATGCTTCATATCTCAAAATCTATGCATTTTTTGGGGGTACTTATGCTTTGAAATCTTGTAGTATGTAAGACGATCTATCATTTGAGCTTTGGATGGGAAAATGGTTGCTTGGATCACAAGTTATGGCCTTGCAAAGTTGGGCAAAAACCATGTTCCTTCCATAACTTAGTGAAATTTTAAGTTTCTCAAGGTTTCCCTTTTTGCAAGTAACCTCATTTTTCCTAATTTTTCTTGATTGATCATGATCCAAATCATAAGTTAAAATTGTTCTTGACTTAAAGAGACCATGTTTGCCAAAAAATCCCAAAAGTCAAACATGGGTTTGATCACAGTTGACTTTTTATCTTAGGTGAAACTTGAACTTTGTGATCCTTTATGAAATCAAATCCTTATGCTAAATTGAACCTAATGGATGAATTCCAAAGGTGTTTTTGAGTGTTTTAAATCATGTACCAAGGTTTGAGATCATGCTTTGTTCAAAAGTCAAAGGTATGGTTGACTTTTTCTCAGAAACCTTAGTTTGTGGTCCAGGTGAATTTGAACCCTTGTATTGCTTATGAATCAAGTTATTTGAATTAATCCAATCTTATGAATGGATCAATATGATGTATTTTGAGGTCCTTAAAGCATATCTTGAATTTTTAGATCATGCCTTGCTCCAAAAGTCAACTTAGGGATTGAATTAGGTCAAAACCCTAATTCTTGATTTTTGATAGATTCATCCCCTGAGGCTATTTTGAACTTATGAGTGGACTCATGAGGTTATTTTGAGCTTCTTGAATCATATATTGAAGTATTGGCTCATGCACAAATGAAAATTTCTCTTTGGAGGCCTGGGTCGATCAAAACCCTAATTTGGTGACACTGATGATCTCGAGGCTTGATCAACTTGAAATAATGCAATCTTGTGCTTGATTCTTGATGTTGAGTATCTCTTGTCCTTCATTAATGTTTGAGAGACTTTATAAGTTAGAGATCATGTCAATTCTTGATTGATCATTTGCCTGAATGCTCTGAGAAGGCTCAAAAACCCTAATCTTTGGTTAAGGTGAATACTCAACAATTTTTGAAAAGAGTAGTGAGGTATGAAAGTACATCCATATTGTGGTGATGATTTGCACAATGATATGAAGACTTAGGGTCAAAATTTGGGGTATGACACATGGTTCCTCAAACAAGTCTTTGTTTGGAGTCATGTGTCAAGTGCAACCAGAATCCATAATCCACTATTTTCTTGAGTCGCTGCTTGAAACCACAAGAACATCAGATGAGTCGAAATCATCTTGAACGATGGTTGCGTTGCCATTATCCTTACCTCCATCATCTTTCAGGTGTTCAGAGCACACTTTTCTTGTATGAACCTCTTTCTTACAGTGATAACATCGAATACCAGATGCATCGCCACTATAAGACTTCTGCTGACTTTTACCCTTCTTCTTGACGAACTTGCCATCTCTCTTTAAATTTCTCCGTAACCAACATGCCTTCACCAGTCGAAGATGGATTGTGCTCCTTTCGTTTGTTCAAATCCTTAGAATATAAGGTTGGTTTATCTTCTTCAAAGGTCAGAGAATCTCTTCCATACAAGAGAGTTCCTTTGTGTAGCGCGGTTTTCGTGACCGCCCGCATCCGCCTGCGGATGGGATTGGGTGCTACTTTCTGATTTCTTGTTTATCCTATAAAGCTGGAAAGGAAAGGGAAGTTATCTCAAACTAACCTTGCATGCAAATTTTTTCTTTAACAAATGCTAAGAGATTGGGGAGTTCGGGGTCAGGTTATACAATGGGGAGTTGTCAACAACCCATCCTATAATTTTCTACTGTTCTACTGTTTTCTACTTGATGGTGTTTATTTGTTGTAAATGGGAAAGTTTCTCCTTTGGGAAGGTTGAGAGATGTTGAAAATATATTTTTGTTGTTTTCGGGTTTTTTGATGTTTTTGGTAAGGTACTGGACCTAAGGTTTTTTATAAGTGTGCTCGGTAAGATTTCACAATCTTATGCCTACGTATTCCCGTTAAAGAAAACCGGGAAATCAGAGCAATCGTAGTTCCTCCTATTCTAACGGAGGAAAAAGGTGTTTTGGTGTCTTGTTCGAAGCCCAAGACGTGAAGCTAAAGGTGGTTTGTATCTTGTTCAAAGCCCAAGACGTGAAGCTAAAAGGGTGTTTGTAGGAATTGATTGAAAGAGTGAAAAGATTAAAGATTGAGATATGAATATCTGGGAAAAACATCGGATGAAAATAGAAGGAATATCCGGGAAAGCGTCGGATGAAAATTGAAGGAATATCCGGGAAAGCGTCGGATGAAAATTGAAGGAATATCCGGGAAAACGTCGGATGAAAATTGAAGGAATATCCGGGAAAACGTCGGATGAAAATTGAAGGAATATTTGGGAAAACGTCGGATGAAAATTGAAGGAATATCCGAGAAAACGTCGGATGTAAAGAAAAGGAATATCCGGGAAAACGTCGGATGAAAAGAAAAGGAATATCCGGGAAAGCTTCGGATGTAAAGAAAAGGAATATCCGGGAAAGCGTCGGATGTTAAAAAGAGGGAACGGTTTTCCCTGTGTTTAGAAGGAACTTGAGAATGTCTTTGAGACTCAAGAGGGGATATAGACTGTCCAAGTCTACTGGGTGTGTCTTTTGTACTATGTGTAAGAGAAAGTACGCTTCGGGATCAAGATCTAGACTCTTTTGAAAGATTGTTCTAGTAAGATGACTAATTTCTGTTCCTATACCTTTAAGAGGTCGTCAGGATAATTTGTACAAAGCCCAAGAGAAGGCGAGAATAACTTTTAAGAAACCGAGGGACAATTTGTAGGAAGCCCAAGAGGAGGCTATCTTCGCTGAGGAAGAATCATTATACGAAGCCTAAGAGGAGGCTGTGAAAACTTCTAAGAAGCCGAAGGGTCCTTGTACAACGCCCAAGAGGAGGCGGGGATGCTTTTAGGAAGCCTGTGGGTCCTTGCACTAAGCCCAAGAGGAGGCTGATGAACAGTTCCAGAAGGGGTTTCACTTGGAACAATGGCCTTCTGTATATGAACTGTTCAAGGGGGGAAATTTCTTAGATCTAGTTGTCTAAAATTATTGTAAAAGAAAATCCTAATTGTCAAAGGAGGGTGAAATATCCGGGAGAACGTCGGATGTAAGGAGACGGGATTTTGTCTGGTTCTAGACGTAGTTGCCGGGGAAACTCTAAATATCTATACTAGTATTACACAGTTGATATGAGTTTATGAAAGAAGACTTACAGTGAAACAGCCCCACAATACAGTTATATACATATGAAAGCGGTTAAATGAAAGCGGATAAACACTTACTCGGTTGTAGAGCTTCCATGCTGTTTGATTAGTTGTTTCAACAAAGACATGAAAGAAATTTTTGATAACAAATATGTACTTGAATTTAAATCACAAGGAAAGTTGTTTTGAAAAGAAACGATATGAATATCCGGGAAAACGTCGGATGTAAAGAGACGATGCAAAAAAAGAAAAGGTTGCTCGCTAAGACTTTACAGTCTTATGCCTACGTATTCTCAACGGGATCTTGAAAAATCAGAGCGGTCGTAGTTCACCCCAAAGGGGCACGAACTACAGAAAATAAAGTTTAAATCGCACGGCAGCGAGAGGGAAAATCTAACCTAATGTTATCATGCAAAGGTAGAATACCCTAATGTCTGTCTTATTTCAAACCTAATAGAAAATTAAATTTGAACTAAGAGTTCTTAAGGGAACATCACGGAATAAATAAATACACGGCAAAGCATCGTGTAGCAGATTAAACAGACAAAAAGTTACGGAATACACATGGAAAAACATCATGGTAATCAGACAATAAAAATCAACTGAAATACACGGAACAACATCATGTAATTAGCGGACAAAGATACGCGGCAAAGCATCGCGAGATTAATAAAAGATATATGTGGCAAAACATCACAGTGAAAATAAATAGAAAATACACGGCAAAACATCGTGTAAAATAAACAGGCATTCACGGCAAAACATCGTGAGATAAAAGCATATACACGGAAAAACATTGTGAAATGACAAATAACAGGTATACGTGGCAAAACATCACGTAATAAATAAACAGAGATACAGATATTCACGGCAGAGCATCGTGATAAAATAACAGACATTCACGACAAAACATCGTGACAGATAAAATATACATTCATGGAAAAAAACATCGTGAGAATAAAGCAGGCATGGCAAAACATCGTGTCAGAGTTGTGAAAACTGTACAGGGACTTATACAATGACTGAGGCCCAAAATGGTTTTGGTATAAAAGGGGATTGGGCCTTACACTCTATTAGAGGCCCAAGTGAGTGCAGTGTATTCACAGGAAATACTTGTTTGCAAGTTTAATTGTTTTTTAACAGATGTGAATAAATCATGCATGACATACAAGCAAAGCATTTAAATTCGAGTTTACCATACACCGGTGAACTTTTCCACGCAAGCAGAGAAGCGTCTGATGAGCTTGAGATCCCGGCGAAGCTTTAAGCGTCCAATGAGTTCCGAGGCGTCAATTAAGAATTTCTGCATCAGATGGAAAAAACCAAACAAGCAGAGAAAACCAAAAATCGCATAAAAATGTCCTTCATCTCATCAAGTGGTTAGAATTGAATCGAAATTACAAAGTAAATCGAAAAAAACACATATTTAATTACAAACAAATTATTAAAAGTAATTCTTAGAATAAACTATGGAATCAAATAATCAAATAATAATTAGTTTAAACAATTAAATGACTAATTAATTAATTGAAAAAAAATACTTAGTTTAACAATTAATTTAAGTAAATAAGTGGAAGTGTGCTTGTGGGGTGTGATTTGTAAAATGGATGGGCTGAGTCCAAACCCATCACACAAAGGAAAATCAGATTTTTCTTTTATTTAAAATAAAACAAAATGTGAGAGAAAGAAATTAAAATGTGTTTTTCTTTCTGAGAGTTTCTCAAGTTTTCTCCCAAACACGTTTTACCAAAAGAAGGGTTTCTCATTCCAAATGTTCGTCTCTCTCAACCACACCTTTCGAAACCACTCCGCCATGGCTTCCGGCGCAAAATTAATGTGGTGTGACGCTCTCTAGCGTATTCCGTCCTCAATCGACGGCGGCGATGCTTCATTGGCGATTCCTCCGTTTGGTTCCGGCGCGACGGTGATTGATGAAGGAAAAGGGTGGCGACGCGGTGGTCGTTCTTTTTCCGGTGATGATGATGAATTGTTAAAGTAAGAACATAAATCCATTGATTTCCATGTTTTTTCCTCTTTTGATTTTCGAACCTGTGAATCAAAAAATTGAACTTGTTATGATTATAATTTTTGCAATTTGATGTTAATAACATGTAAAGAAAATTAGACAGATTATAGAAGGATTTGATGAAGATGTTGGATTGAATTTTCTGGAATTTTTGCAGGTGAAATTGCTGATGTTGGTGAATTCGACGCGTCGGTTTCGCGGCGAAAGTGCAACTTGCAATTGAAATTCTGTCATGTGTGATAACAGGTAAACTGTTTTTTTTTTACGACTTTTGCTGCAATTGTTGATGTTGTTCTGCTGTTACAATTGTTACTGCGATGATGTTCCTGTAAAAAAAAAGGAAAATTGCAGAACTTTGTTGTCAATGAATTCTATAAGTTTGTAAAAAAAATGTGAATTTTGATTAGAATAAGAATGAAATTGGATCGATGATTGAGAAGTGGCTGTTGTTTATTGTAACAGATTGTTCTTCTTCCTGTAAGAAAATGTTGTGTTAATTGTTCTATTATTATAACAGGTTTCTCATAATTTTTCTTTTTGCTGCAAGTGAGATTAGGAACAGCATTACCATCATCTGAAAGTATTTCAAAACAGGTAAAAGTTTTCATAAATTTTACAGTATCTACAAAATTAAGAGAAAAATGAAGATATATGAGATTATGCCAATGATAAGTTATTATTTGAAATTATTGATGCAGGAAAAAAGTGATGGAAGGAGGTGTATTGTATGTAAGTATGGTTTATGTGAGTCTGATAGAAAAATTGTAGTGAGAGTTTGTATGGAAATGTGAGATGAGTTATGAATGTTAGTTTTGTAAATTTGTGTGTTATTTTGTGAAGAACAAAACAATAACAGTAACAAAAGAAAGATTATATGTGTAATGAGTTATGGTGATATTGAATGCAGAATTTGGAAGGAAAAAGAATGTGTATGTCTCGTGTGAAAAAAAATTGAAGTGAATTTATATGATGAACAAATGAATTGAAAAGGAAAATATATGTGAGGGAGTATGTGAATTTTTTTATGTAACATGTGAAAAGTGGGAGTTTGTATATATGAAATAAATTTCTACATGGAGCTAATGTGAGGGGGTGAGGCGTGATGCCCTCCCTTGTGTATCATGTGCTTTACACTTTTTCCTTTTCTATGCTTGCACCAAAGCAAAAAAAGAAATATGAGAGGAAGAAGTGAGAAAATGCTTGTTAATACAAGGCTTGGTGTGAATTGTGAAGAGCAAGAAAGCTCTATTTATAGAAAAAAAATGTGTAACTCTTAAGCTATCTCAAGATAAGAGTTGAATGAGAATTCAAAGTCTTAGACAATGTTTTTTAGTCTCTTCTACCATTGGCTAGTGGAAATGAGTCAAGGAGACAAGGCTATATGGTTGGTCTCATAAGAAACAAATTTTCAATTAAAACAAAACTCACAAGAAACAAACTTATATTTAAAACAAAATATGAATTTACATATTTTTTCTAAAAAATGAATACATGCATATCAAAAAAATAAAACAAAGTTTATATATATATATATATATATATATATATATATATATATATATATATATATATATATATATATATATATATATAAATAAAAAAAGTGGCGCAAGAAAATATACATATACCTTTTTTTATTTTTTCTTGTAAAAATTAACTAGCAAAAAGAAATCACATGTATTATATATTTTTTCTTTTATGGTAGAATAAAACAATTTTTTTTTTATAATAAGAAAATGAAAGGCATATAAGCACATACATTTTTTTATTTATTTATTAATCTTATTTATGCAAAATAAAACAAAAAATGTGAAATCAAATTAAATGATTGAAAAAATTGAAAATTCACACAATATATGATATATCGTGCATAAATGAAGCAAAGTGAAAAGTTCAGTCAGATGATGTAGGATAGGTATATCCTTATTGTGATGATGATTTGCCCAATGATGGGAAATCTTGGTGGTCAAAATTTGGGGTATGACACTTTGAAGTGAGACTCTCTTCCACACAACAACAACAACGACAACAACAACAGTTCTTGATCTTCATCCTCGATCTTGACATCGATATTTTCAAGATTAAGAATCAGCTTGTTGAACATATCCAACTGCTCAGCCAGAACTTTGTCTTCACTCATCTTGAATAAATGTAGAGCTTGCTTCAAGTAGAGGCGGTTGACCAAAGATTTAGTCATGTATAAACTTTCGAGTTTCACCCATAACCCCAACGTTGTCGTCTCCTTCGAAACCTGACGAAGAACCTTATCACCAAGGCTCAATAAGATGGCACTGTGAGCTTTATCTACCATAGTTGTTTTTTCTTTTTCCATTAACACAACGTCCATGGCTACAACTCTCTTAAATGCTTCTAAACAACTCTGTTGTACCAGTAGGGCTTTCATCATCAAGCGCCACAACCCGAAATCGTTCACTCCGGTGAACTTTTCAATCTCATACATTGTTGATGACATCTTCTACATGTTCATCGCACCAATTTGTTGTGAAAATGATGTCGGAATACACAAAGTATAATCGGTTTCTTGATCGGCAAGAAACCCACAAGGGTAGAAAAAAGGGAACCAAGAAGAACACAATGAAATTGGTTATAAACCGCTATTCTTTAATTTCTCTTTGAAACAAGATTACAAGTATTTTAGAATAGCAAATAACCTCTCTCACCCTAATTAGGATTTTCCTTATTGTAAAGATAAGAGACTAACATGTTATTTATAAGAAAACTAACATACTAACCTAATGAGCTTTTACACGCAGGCACATTACACAAGCTAACTTAAACAATTAATCATAACAGACAGACTCAATTCGACATGCTAACACTCCTAGCATACTTCGACTATAGCATATGAACAAACTTTACGACATGCTAAGATTTTGTCGAACTGTCGAACAGCAAAGCTACCCTTCGACCATACTAGAGTTTGATCCAATATCTCACAGATGAAATGATTTTGAATGATATTTGATCCTGTTTATGTTTTCAATTTTTTTTTTTAATTTGTATATGAATGGTTAAAATAATATTTGATTATGAATTTATTTTTGAAATTTAGAAATAAACTATTAAAACTTATTTTAAATAAGACACGTGCAAATCGACTCTTTTTTAACGGTAGAGTGTGTAACTTTTAACAACATTTTTTTACCAAAGGTTAAGCCGTGGGTATTATTTTTTAGGAATTATTTTTTAATGTATTCCAGTGTAGAACTTTATCCATGAAAATTATTGATTTACCTATGAATAAGTAGTGGATAACATTTTTAAATTTTTTCAAAAAGATGTTCGGTAATGAAAATATAGATTAACTACGAATAATTCATAAATAAAATTTTGGAAAATATTTTTTACAAGTTATCTATTATCGATTATCTATTATAATATATTAAATTTAAAGCAGCAGATTATATTACGACACCTCATATGCCATGTAGCTAGATATTGCCACATCAATTAAAATCTTATGTGTCACACTTAAGATTGAATCTAACAACAAATTTGCATAAATTCATTTCAACTTCTATCCAAAATTCATATGTTACAACAACCTTATTATCTCCCCACTAGAGATACTCATAATTAAGCACAATTATCACAAACCTTAAATTCCTAATTTATTTTTTATAATTATTTTTATTCTCTCAATTTTTTATTAAAACTTCTCACCTTCCCTCTATACTTTGTTGCATATCCTATATTTGTTTTTTTATAGAGTCTAATATCTAACAACATAAAACTATTTCAATATATATAAATAAATACTTAGCAGAAAAATAAATTGACGACTAAAAAATAAACTAAAATAACTAATTAATGACTCACAAAAAAATTATATTAAAAATATATAAAACTCTTATAAAATTTAAAAAATAACAATAACAAATATTTTAAATCTATTATCTATTATAATATATTAAATGTAAAGCAGCAGATTATATTACGACATCTCATATGCCATGTAGCTAGATATTGTCACATCAATTAAAATCCTACGTGTCACACTTAAGATTGAATCTAACAACAAATTTGCATAAATTCATTTCAACTTCTATCCAAAATTCATATGTTACAACAACCTTATTATCTCCCCACTAGAGTTACCCATAATTAAACACAATTATCACAAACCTTAAATTTCTAATTTATTTTTTATAATTATTTTTATTCTCTCAATTTTTTATTAAAATTTCTCACCTTCCCTCTATACTTTGTTGCATATCCTTTATTTGTTTTTTTATAGAGTCTAATATCTAAACAACATAAAATTATTTTAATATATATAAAAAAAACTTAGCACAAAAATAAATTGACGATTAAAAAATAAACTAAAATAACTAATTAATGACTCACAAAAAATTATCTTAAAAATATATAAAACTCTTATAAAATTTAATAATAACAATAACAAATATTTTAAATTAAGCAAACATTACTAATTAATAAAAATTTAAGAAAAAAAAGAATAGATTATCCCAAATTATAAGAGGTTATTTCTACGGACAAACATAAAGTACTATACTTACACCTTATTTATTTGCACTTTCCCTAAAACATAAATAACAAATGTGTTTTAGATTTAAAAAATACATTAACTAACTAGATAAATTTAATTAAAAAAATAATACAATTGAACTAAAATTATGTATATCTAATTACATAGATTTATACCTAATTACATAGAATTATCTCTATTATATAATATATATGCCATATAATCTATTTTTCCCACGTCAACTAAAATTCTATGTGTCACTCTTAGAATTGAATCTAATAACAAATTTGCAAAATTGTTCTTCATCACTTCATAATAATCGTAAAATTTAAAACTATTCCCTCTCATTTTTTATTTAGTTTCATACCATAAACTTATATTATCTTATTAAAACTTCTCACATTACCTCTGTACTTTGTTACATGTCCTTTATTTGTTTTTTTATAGAGTCTAATATCTAAACAACATAACACTATTTTGATATATATCAAAAAATACTTAACACAAAAATAAATTGAGGATTAAAAAATAAACTAAAATAACTAATTAATGACTCACAAGAAAATTATATTAAATATATATAAAACTCTTATAAAATTTAATAATAACAATAAAAAATATTTTAAATTAAGTAAACATTACTAATTAATAAAAATTTAAGAAAAAAAAGAATAGATTATCCCACATTATAAGAGGTTATTTCCATGGACAAACATTAAATACTATACTTACACCTTATTTATTTGCACTTTCTCTAAAACATAAATAACAAATGTGTTTTAGATTATAAAAAATACATTAACTAACTAGATATGTTTAATTAAAATAATAATACAACTCAACTAAAATGATTTATATCTGATTACATAGATTTATTCGTATCCCTATAATATAATATATGTCATATAATCTATTTTTGTCACGTCAATTAAAATCATATGTGTCACTCTTAGAATTAAATATAATAAGAAATTTTTACAACTGCTCATCATCTCTTCATAATAATCATAACATTTAAAACTATTTCGTCTCATTCTTTATTTAGTTTCATACCGTAAATTTATATTATCAACTATAATTATGAAATTTAAGAATTACGTTCTTTGTTTAATATCATCTCATATATATATATATATATATATATATATATATATATTATTTTAACACGTGTACTCTCAAATCATATCAATAATTATGATATATATTTCATGTTATTGGATTGTCCATAATTTTTTTTATATACTTGTTTATATATCCTCAAAAAAATCCTAATAAGTTATCTTAATAATATTACATAAATTTACTTAGAAACAATTAAATGTATTTGAAACTATGCAAATAAAAAATGGAAGAGATTTATTTTTAAAAATTCAACATATTTATGTTATTTTACTTGACTATCCTAAATGTGTAGTTTAAAATAAAATATTATAAATATTTGTTGATAAATCATAGTTATCAAAATAAAATATTTTTTTTTGTCACAAAAAAATTACAAACTGGGATGATATTATTATTATTATTATTATTATTATTATTATTATTATTATTATTATTATTATTATTGTTATTGTTATTATTATTTCAAAAAACAGACCAAGTTCAAAAGATGTATTAAAATGGAAGAAGAACAAAAATGAGGGGACTAGGCCAAAACTTCAAAAACTAGGAAACTCTAAAACTAGACAATCCTTGAAGGTTCTTTGTATAATCACTAATTACATTTGAGTGGAGATTATCCCACCAAATAAAGTTCCTATATTAGCTACAATTAAAATTTTAATACAAAAAACAAAAATAATGCTCACCAGCGCTTCGCGCGGGTCCTAATCTAGTTAGATGAAAATTTGAAAACCTTAGTTATTTGATAAATAATTTTGCTCACAAAAACTTAGGTTTACACACAAATAAATCGTAGATAAATTTTCAGAAAATCTTTTTTAAAAAAATTTGTAAAACTTATGTAGGGGTGAAAAAATCTATGTTTAAAAAGGATAAATTTAACATTTTTTATTTTTTTTAAGGATTTAAAGATATAATTGTATAGGGTACAAATATTTAACATAAATTGTTACACTTCTGAATTATTCAACATAAGTTCTTATAAAGAATATAAATAATGTTCCGGACTGGACCAATAACTAGGCATGGCCCAATCCACTTCTGCTTCTAGAACGGCCCAATTGCCTATGTTCAGCCATTATGGGGCAACATTTACCTTTCTGCACCTATGTTGGGCACATATGGTCAGAGGGCCCACAAGGTCATCTGCTCCTCCTCGGCATTCCTGCCCGTCATGCACAGCTCTACCATCCAGAAACAGCCACGACGCCCGTACCCGGAACTACGTCTTTGCCCGTGGCAACGGCTAGTTTTGGGCACCTCTGCGCGTCCTAACGGCTAGTTTTTGGCAGTAACATATTCTTCGGGAAATGGTTATTTCGCCCTGAAAATATGGACCATTGGCCACGCGCCGTGGGCATTATAAAAACCTTCTCATTTGAGAGGGTCGGGTATTCTAAATCATCCTAAGAAACACATACTTTTGTACTTGCCTTTTTCCTCTCCCGATTCTTACTTTAGCATCGGAGTGCCTTGCAAGTACACCCCATCCTCATCTCATACACCCAGCATCACAGACGTCTTCCTTGGCCCACTTCAGGTTTTGATCGGCCGTCAAGATCAGTGGCGCCATCTGTAGGAATCCTGTTATCCCTGTCTTAACATCCACCGTAGATTCAAGACCAACACAGCTCTATGTCCAAGACTCAGATCGTGGCAAGCCAAGATCACGTTCGTGACGCTCGCAACCCTGATTTTCTCTCCATCAGTAAGACTGATACTGACGGGACTACACCTTTCTTTGGAGGCGACGCCCACCATCTTAGAGATGGGGCCACTACATCTCCCTATCCCACTCGTACTGATCGTGTTGAAGACCAACCCTCCCTAGACCTCCAGCCCGTTCCAGTTCTGACCAGCGTCGATCCGTCCGTGGTGGCCCTTCTTGAAGCTTTCAACAAAACCAACCTCTTGATCCTCCAACAAAATGAGAGGATTGGGGCCTTAGAAGAATCTGCTCGACCAAGATCCCCTCAGCCGTGGGAAGATGCCGACGATCCATAAGTCCACCTCCTTGACGTAAAAGTAATCGTCGGGCACATCAGGAGCCGGAGTCTCATGCCGTCCGGAAGCGTGACCATATTTCCCCAAGGAACCAGTACTCCCCACGCAACAAGAGGACCAGGAGGGACCAGCGTTCACCCCCTCATGGCTCATTGTCTCAGGAGATTATGGTTATGTGCCTCCCCAAGGGATTGGAGAAACCACCGTCTTTGGGCACTTACGACGGTACGAGAGACCCTGACGAGCACATCAAAAATATCGATGCGCTGCTCGACTATCGTGGCGTCCAGAGCGCCATCAAATGTCGTATGTTCCTTACCACACTCCGGAAAGGAGCAATGACCTGGTATAAACAACTCCCCGACGAGTCCATCACCTCGAGGAGACAACTGGGGAGAATGTTTTCCAGACACTTCACGGCATCCCGCCGCCACCCAAAGACCGAAGCCTCCCTTGAGGCCATAATTCAAGGGAAAGATGAGCCTCTCCGAGCGTACATCGAGAGGTTCAATAAAGAAGCGGTGCAGGTCCCCACCACCGATGACATGAAGAAGTTCTTGCTCGAGCGAGGGCTTCGTCCCCACACAGAGTTCGCCAAAGCCGTTGGTATTGCTCCTCCCAGGACTCTGGACGCCTTCCTCCTCAAGGCGCAAGCATATATCCAGTACGAGTAGAAAGAAGCGGCCAGTTCCGCCCGGGTCTCATGCTACCAGAAAAGTGCCTGGGCCTCCAAAAACAATGAACCCTCGACGTCCCGTCAGGGAGATAGAAGACGTGAAGATCATCATCGGGAGCCCCGGGACAACAAAGGGCCCTCCGGCCGCTTCCATGACTATACTCCCCTGACCGTCTCCAGGGATAAAATCCTCTCTGAATGCGCCAGCTCAAAGTTCAAACAAGCAGCGGTTCGATTCCCTAAGCAGATGTCGGCCAAGCCAAATGGTGAAAAGTCAAAATACTATTGTTTCCACAAGAGTCACTGCCACACTACTAACGACTGCATCCACCTAAAGGATGCCATAGCGATACTGATCAGGGATGGCCACCTGAAGCAGTTTACGAAGAAAAGGGAAACTCCCCAGAAAGATGCCCAGGAGTCGAAGAAAGTCGAGGAAGAGGTGTCTTCCTCGGAAGAGATAAACCTTCAGGTCGCCATGAGCATATCGCGGCCTGAGGACTTCTATGTTCCTGAGGAGCTTAGCGCTCCCCCTACTTCGCAGCACATAGCCTGTGGGAAACTTTCCCTTCCGCCATGGTAATTTCCGGATGGGGCTTCAACAAAGTCACTGTGGGCGCCATGAAAAGGAAATCTGAGCACCTTCTCAGCACGAGCTCCAACAGGAGTACAACGCTCGACAAGGTCCGGGGAGAATCGGTCCCCATCTCTTTCTATCACTAGGAACTCCTCAGCGGGGTCCCAAATTCAAGCATTCCACTGCTCGTAAGAGCCCAGATGGCCAATTTTGATGTTCGCCAAATCTTAGTCGACCAAGGTAGCTCGGTCGACATCATGTATTCGCAGCTGTTTTCTACCCTCCAGCTAGATGAATCGCACCCCACTCCCTACGTGGGTTCTGACTTACAGGGCTTCAACGGGTCGATGACAAAGCCCTGGGGATATGTCGAGTTGATCATGACTTTTGGATCTGCATAGACGGTCAGGTCTATTAAAGTCTAATTCCTAGTTATCGACTGCCCGTCTCTCAATCAGTGCATCTTTGGGCGGCCAACATTGGCTGAATTGGTGGTCGTACCCTCAGTTATGCATCTCAAAATGAAGTACTACACTTCTAAGGGTCTGGTCGCCACTCTACATGGGGACATCGAGGCAGCAAGGAGATACTTCGAAGCAGCCACCAAAGGACTCAACACCATTACTGCCAAGCCGAAGACATCCAGCAATCCGACCCTGCCCAGCAGCTCAGAGGAAGCCAAACCGCTGTCCCGCGTCGACTCTATTGACCTCGGCAGTCGCTTCTCTGAAGATGACCAGAAGGAGATCCAGACCTACCCGAGCAGCCCGTCAACTTCGACCAGCACAAGCAACAGTTCCCATCCAATGCGCCTAATTCCAGATGGTGAGTTTGAACTCGTCCTGCTCGGCGATGTCCCTCGGAGAGGAGTGAAGATAGGGACCGGACTCCCCGACATATCGAGGAAATAGCTCAAAGCTTTCCTCTGAGAAAACGCAGATTTGTTTGCTTGGAGCGTCGCGAAGATGCCTGGCTTAGATCCTGTTGTCGCCTGCCATCAGCTCACAATTGACCCCGCCTCCAAGGCTATAGTACTACGTAGGAGAAAGCAGTCTCCGGAGAAAACTGAGGCTGCAGAATAAGCTGTAAAAGACTGCCTCGAGGCAAACTTTATTTCGAAGACCAAGTACATTACTTGGCTGTCCAATATTGTACTCGTCAAAAAATCTAATGGAAAGTGGCGTATGTGTGTTGATTATACTAATCTCAATTGGGTATGCCCTAAAGATACTTACCCCCTCCCCAATATAGATAAACTTGTTGATAATTCTGTCGGTTTTAAACTGTTATCATTCATGGACACCTATTCGGGATACAATCAAATACCAATGGCGAAAAGTGACAAAAAGTACATAGCCTTCATGACCGATTCGGGCAACTATTACTACAACGTAATGCCCTTCGGCTTGAAAAACGCTGGTGCGACCTACCAAAGGATGATGAACAAGGTCTTTCTGGAAGAAATCGGCGACATGCTCAAAGTCTATATGGACTATATGATCATGATATCCCATGAGGAAACCGATCACACTGCCCATTTAAGAAAGGTCTTCGAGAAAGCCAGGAAATACCGGATGCGTTTCAACCCAGAGAAATGCACTTTCGGGGTGCGAGCGGGCAAGTTCCTCGGCTTCTATCTGACGAAACGAGGAATCGAAGCCAACCCCGACAAGTGTAGGGATGTCTCTGAGTTTCCAACGCCCAGCTCAAATAAATCCATCCAATCCCTCAACGGGATGCTCGCTTCATTATCTCGTTTCGTGGCCAAGTCTGCCCAGCACGCTCTGCCCTTCTTCAAACTCCTCCACAAGGAGGCAGCATTTGAATGGACGGAGGAATGTGACCAGGCTCTCCTCCACCTAAAACGAGCACTATCAGAGCCGCCAGTCCTCTATAGGCCAGATAACAGTGAAACCTTGTACCTTTATCTTACTGTAGCAACTGAGGTCGTTAGCGCCGCCCTCATCCGTGAAACGCCCGATGAGAAAAAGCCTATATACTTCACGAGCAAAGCATTGCAGGGACCTAAGCTAAGATACCAAAAAATAGAGAAGGTAGCTCTGGCCCTCATCAACACTGCTCGGAGACTAAGGCACTACTTTCAGGCCCACACGATCGTGGTCCGAACAGATCAACCCGTGAAGAAACTGTTAGGACGTCCAGACATGGCCGGTAGAATGCTTAAGTGGTCATTGGAGCTATCCGAGTTCGACATTCAATATGAGAGTAGAAAGGCCCTCAAGGCCCAGACACTGGCCGACTTTGTCACAAAGATGACGTTCACCGATTCCCCCACGTGCGGGGCGTACAAATGGACTATCTTCGTCGACGAGGCATCAAGCTCGGCATGTATCATCTTGGAAAATGATGAGGGAATTATTGTTGAAGTCTCGCTTACCTTATCTTTCCCTACTTCCAACAATCAAGATGAGTACGAAACATTCCTCGTCGGTCTACGCCTAGCCGAGGACCTGGGGGCCGAAGAGGTCGTCATCTGCACCGATTCTCAACTCGAGGCCTTCAAGTTCGAGGAGAATATCAGGCCAAGAACAACAACCTGTCCAAATATTTATCCCTGGTCAAGAAAAAAATGACGAAGTTTGCAACAGTAGAAGTAAAACACGTTCCCCGCGAACATAATATCAGATCAGACGTGTTGTCTAAACTGGTGAGCACGAAGAAAAAGGGAGGAAACAAATATGTCATCCAGGAGGTGCTTCCTCAACCCAGCATCGAGAAAACCTCCACGATCCTCGACGTGCATGTCATCAGTGACGACAACTGCTGGATGACCCCCGTTTATGATTACCTCGCTAAGGATGAACTCCCGTCTGACCCCAAAGAGGCAAGCATAGTCAGGCGCAGAGCCTGCTCCTACGTCCTAGTCGAAAACAAGCTCTACAGGCGAGGGTTCTCCATCCCTTTACTCAAGTGCATCGAGGAAGAGATGGTCGCCCACGTCTTGTGCGAGATCCACGAAGGAATCAACACCCAACACCTCGGGGGGAGATTCCTCGCCAGGAAGGCCCTTCGAGCAGGGTACTACTGGCCAACCATGCAACATGATGCAAAAGAACACGTGAAGAAGTGCGACAAATGCCAACAGCACGGGGACATGCACTTGGCTCCACCTAATGAGCTCAAAGTTATGTCCTCCCCGTGGGCCTTCGCATGGTGGGGCCTAGACATCCTGGGACCATTCGTCGTAGGGTCGAACCAAAACAAGTACTTGATAGTAGGTGTAGACTACTTCACAAAGTGGATAGAAGCAGAGGCTCTGGCCAAGATAACAGCCCACAAGCGAAACATCATTCCCCGCTTCGGCATCTCGCAAGCAATAGTCACCGACAACGGGACACAGTTCACAGACAGAAAATTTCAGGACTTCGTCGTCCAACTAGGCACGAAACAACACTTCGCGTCCGTTGAACATCCCTAAACCAACGGGTAGGCCGAAGCGGTAAACAGAGTAATCCTACGGGGTTTCAAACGAAGGCTGGACGAAACAAAGAAAGGCTGGGTCGAGGAACTACACAACGTACTCTGGCCCTACCGCACTACGCCCCACTCTTCGACTGGGGAAACTCCTTTTTGCCTGGCTTATGGGACTGAGGTAGTGATCCCCATCGAGATACACGTGCCATCCAGGCGAACTGAATCACCCCAAAACGAGGAGACAAATGACGAGGCAGTAAGAGAAGAGCTCGACCTCGTCGAAGAGGTCCGATCAGGAGCAGCTCTCCGCGAAGCCTCATTAAAGCAGAAAATTGCAATCAGGCACAACGCCAAGGTTATACGGCGAGAATTCCAAGTGGGTAGCCTTATCTTAAGAAGGAACCACAAGGATTCTCGAGAAGGCAAACTCGCCGCAAACTGGGGAGGACCCTATCGCGTCCGGACAAAGATGGAGAATAGGGCCTACTACCTAGAATACCTCAACAGGGAAGAACTTGCTCGACCGTGGAACGCCAAAAAGCTAAAACAATATTATAGCTAAGGCCCTGATCGTCAGTTTGCGCGACGAACATAACATCTCGACTACGATGCGCGCCCAGGTACAAGCTTCGCATACCAACTAAGGCAAGATCCCGCTCAAGAGCGAGTAGGACCCCTGCCCGACGGCGGTTCCTCAACCGAGCCCGCTGTCGCCAAAGTACCATGATAGGCAGAACACCCAGCTCGCTATGGGAGGTTTACGCCGCGAACTCATGCCTCAAACGCGACCTGAGTTCCACTTTCATGCTCGGATACTACCCTGGTCGTTCGACCAGTCCCTCCTCACTGCCGAACACATCTAAGTCGAGCAAATCCCGAAAGCAATAAACAAGTCAAAGTTACCCTTATTACGGGCACGCACACACATCGAGCAAAGTTATTACACTTAGAGAAAATAAAAGTAAATAATGCCATGCGCGAATATAAAACATACAAAACCGACCAGGACGTCCGGACACATACATTTCAAAATAATTAGTGGTCACGAAGACCACGATTATACTTATTACATAAAAAAACAGGGCCACGCCCCATACAAAATAATAATTACATGGCACGCAGGCCAGAGATATAACAACAACAAGAAAAGAAACATCACTCCTCCACCTGCTCGGTCTCCTCAGGGACAGTCCGCGTCGGCTGAGGTTCCTCTTGAAGGATATGGGCATGCTCCTCGCCAATCTGAAAGAAGTCAGGAGTAACAATCTTGCCATCTTCAACATGATACAGAAAGTTGGTTCCCTCAGTGGACAACTGAACCCTTGGATTCACAAGCTTGAGCTGAGCCACGACATTGTTGAAAGACTCATCCCCGATGGCACAAACGTTGTCCTCCGCCCGCACGATGCGAGCAACCAGCTATGGCCGAGTCTTTAGTGCCTTTAATTCATCATGCTCATCTTCAGCTGAAGCCGCCGCGAACCTCATCTTCTCGACCAAGTCTTCAGCAGCTTTCTTCTCAACGATCAGGGTATCATTCTCCCCTTTTAACTTAGCCGCTTCCTCCTGAGATTTCCTCCTTGCATCATCGGCAGCCTTTGCCTCCTCCTTGGCCTTCTTCACCTTCTCCTCCAGGGTTGATATCACCTCCTGGGCCTTCTTCAGCTAGGACTCAGAAGGGGAGTCATCCTCGGCGTAGACCGCCGCCATCTCCAGTACCCTGATCAGTGCATAGACATCCTACGCCAGCATCTCCCTCTTACTTGGGCGGTCCATTCCCTCAAGCTTTAGGTACTCTGCCCGAGGAACTATCAAAGATGAACCCTCAAAGAACCTTTTGTCGTGGAGGCATGGAGGAAGCTCGAATTTTCTCTTCTCCTCTGCCCGACTAAGATCCACTACCTCGTTCTGACAAATCTGCTTGAACCTTGTAGTCCCAGACACTGGGGAACCCTGGGCAGATGAAGGAATGGGCGAGGAGCTCCCCGACGCTGGCTGAGGAGGGGCACCCACTGAGTAAGCCGAGTCTTTGGATTCGTTACACCGGCCTTGCCGTTCGCCGGAGCATTCTTCACCATCCTTTCGTGCACTGAAGGCATTTCACCTATAAAAACATAACTGGCACGTTAGCAAACAAGGAAAACGATAATTTGAACAAACCAAAAAACAAAGGCTACCAAGCAATTTAAGGGCGTCGGCATGGGTCTTGCACTCCAGAAGCCCCTTTGTGTTGATATAGCATGTTTCCACCCTCTGCCAGCCGCCAGTCTCAAAGATCGGGTCCCCTTTCTTGGTCCAGCACTCAGCAAGGTTAAAGTTGCCGACATAATTCTCTAGCGCGGCATAGCTGGCCTTGTCTTCGCCTTCCAACATCTATGGTTGGGTGATGTATTGGTCGGTTCCCTGGGAGAAATGACTCTCACTCCAGCAAAAGGGGGACTTCAACACCCTGTCTGCCACAACTTTACCATGCTCGTCGTAAAGGTCATTCCCATCCTCATCCGTCGACACTTCCCAAGCATACGTAGTATCCTGAGCTCTCTCCGACACAGGTTCAATGATATAAAACCTCTTCTTAAACATCCTGATAGACTCAGAGAATGGTTTAAACAATTTCTTCTCCTGCTTCAGCGAAACCTAGCAATACTTCTTCCCTAAAACCTGTCTCTGGAGATGAAAGATCGTAAAGAACAGGGGAAGGGTGGCTCCTATCTTCAGGAACTTACACGTCAGCTCGAAGGCACGGATGAACGCTAGTGAGTTAGGATGCAACTGTGACGGGGCCAGGTCCAAGTGCACGAAGACAGACCGTTGAAAGTCACTGAAGGGCAGCCTCAGTCCTATGTCCTTGAAGACATACTCATACATCGGGAACGTCTCCTCGTAATCCGTATGGATACGGTCGTCCTGGCTTGGAAAGTGCACCTTTCACTCCCCTTCTGGACCCACGGTCATGAAGGCATCCTCAGTAAACGAAGCAAAGACAGAAGCGTGTTCGGCAGGCTCTGTAACTGTCCACTCATATGCGGAGATTCTATCAGGAGGAGTCTCCCCGACATCGTTGGGAGCGGTCGAAAATTTTGTGTCACTGCTCCCGAGGAGCTCTCCTCGGACGAGTCTATAAGGATCTCTTTCTCGGGTTCGCGGGGCATCTTTTTCACCTGAAAAACAAAGGACAAAAGTGAATTTGATGACAAAATCAAATCCACCATTCCACCGCTAGTCAAGTGAAAGGGCGCGCAAAGGGCCGAAGAAGACGTCCCCGGCCTAAGCCCTAACCAAATGGCACAAAAGTGATGCGCGAGGAGATGCCCGGGACAACCCCTCCTACGCGTAAGAGAAGATTCTCCCCGGGTCACTACCCAGAATTCCGTTTGAAGCTTCACCGGAAAACTCATGAACCCGCCGGAAAATTCATAGGAACGCTAGAAAATTCATGAGCTCCGCCGGTAACGCACACGTTCTTCGTCACAACAGCGTCGGAAACAACCTAAACCTATATTTCCCTAAAGCTCCGGCGACCACGACAACAACAGAAAGTGGTCAAGCCACCGTCTACCACCATCAGTCACCGGAAACCGCTACTGTAACTACCTAGAATCATCCTATCCGCATGCATTCTAGCAAAACAAAAGTAAAAAAGTTGGAAACTAAGGAAGAAATGAGTAACTTACGTGGTCGGGAAGCTTTAAAGGGTCGAAGATGTTGCTCGGAACTTGTACGACGGCGGAAACGACAGCGAACGGCGGCGACGAACTGGAAAGCTTAGAGAGAAGAATGAAGGAGGAGAGATAAGTGAAAAGTGCAAATGAGCAGCTTCTCCTCCTATTTATAGGCACTATGAAGGCACGTGCACGAGCATGCGCAGCTAGGGGCATCATCAAGACCCTAACCTAGCCATCATGACGCATTTAATGCAGCACAAAGCCCGAGGCACACCTGGCATCACATCTCTTTAGATTACCTCAACCATTGGTATCCCCATACTCCGGGCACACCAAACAACGTTACGTATCCCGTGGGCACTAAATCCCCCGACACCACAGAACAACTCCACCTCGTCGACAAGCGACGGCCCCTTCCTGATCTCCCCGAGACTGCAAGCTGTAACACCCTAAACCCCCGAGACAAATAATAATAGAATATCATAGTAAAATAAAACATACAACATTTAGGATGCTACATTCAACAAACCACTGCTCATGCATACGATATGTAACACCTAGATATCATAAATTAAAACCATACTTAATTAATCTTCATTATGGCAGCAGAAATTCAACGAAAATATAACATGTTTAATACCACATAATCATCATCAAGTAAATAGAGTGATAACAAATAATAAAACAAGTAATGACAAGCGTTCCAAATCCCCAGTGTTACATATCAGAGCAGACGCCGACTCAACGAAATAAAAGGGAAGACTCCGTCTTCACTAACTTCAACTCCGCACTAATCTTGATTATATGCACGTTACCCACATAGAGGTAGCATTCAAACAAAAGGGTGTGATTCTCAATCAACAAAAAAAATGCATAATATAAATATAAAAACATTTAACCAATTACGCAATTCATCCTATCATTACTACACCAACGAAATCACACTCTTCCACATAAGCAGACAACCGTACAATCCACCATACAACACAACATAATGCAATGCAATGAGACCCACGACTCGACTCAATGCATGTGGTACCAATTCGATCCCTTTTTCATGATCATAATTCTCGTCAGAATTACCATATCGGTTGCTCACACCCCACATGGGCACACGACATCCGTGATCGCTCACACCCCACATGGGCACACGATCACCTCAATAACAACAACAACATGATTCTATTTCAAAGAATCCCGATAAGACACTCACACCCCACAAGGGCACACGACTTACCGCACAACTTATGCAACATGGCATGCATACAACGACAACATACAACGACCACAAAATGCATATGACTAACAATTCGTCAATACATCATACTAAAACTATCCAACACACAGTATATACCTGCCAACACATACAACAACAGCAATCCACAACCATAACACGCTTACACACAACCGAATTCATCATTTTAACACACAACACATACACGAAAACCCAATTAACGCGTCAAATGGTTGGAATTCTGATACTGAAATTAATTTTAACAAAAATTATGTGAAACCAGCTTTCCAAAGATTCGAACGGAGGCTAAAATGGACATACGGATTAAAAGTTATGAATTTTTAAAAGTTAGGACAATTATGTCCGTAAAAGCAGCAAACAACATTGTCATGCTCGCTGCAAGTTCGCCTAGCGAACTGGAGTTCTCCAGGAGTTCGCCTAGCGAACTTGCCAGCGAACAACCCCTCTCATACAAAAACCAGAGACTCGCCTATTTCTCTCCCCATTCGCTTCATATTCGCCCAGCGAACTGGAGTTCGCCAGGAGTTCCCCAGCGAACCTGGGGTGAACTTCCCCACCACACATTCCAGAATTTCTCTTATTTTCCTCCGTTCGCTACCTCATTCAATTTACGAATTTGGAGCAAACATTCGCCCAGCGAACTATTATTCGCACTGCGAAGTACGCGATTCTGCAATTCTGCAGTTGCGATTTCAGCACTATTCAACCCCAACCCTTCTTCAATTTTACTCCCAAACAGGCCCAAAACGCACATATAATCACAGATTACCATACATACAATTAGGAATACATAGACCACAATTTAACCGATCCTTTTATGCATTCTTCCTCTTATCGAAACCTTTGACATACAAAACCCCAATTCCCAAATAAACACGGCCCACGCGTAAGGGACGATCCTAAAGTTTTATCTACCCTCATACAAATATTATGCAACTCTTAAGAGATTAAAGAACCCTAACCTTACCTTAGAGTTCTTGACGAAAACCTCGGCCTCAACAATGGCTTTTCTCCTACCTTCTGCCCTAGCTCTCCTCTTTCTCGTTCTCAGCTTTTCACGTACTGAATGAGTTCTCCCCCTAATTCTTTTTTCTATTTTCTTTTCTAATATCCTTTTATTATTATTATTATTATTATTGTTTCAACATTATTATTATTATTATTATTATTTTACTAATTAAATAATAATAATAATACCCCTTAATAATTTAAAATAATAACATTAACCAAATAACCATTCTCAGCACACCACCAAGTTCTACCTAATTGGTCACGCACTCCCAACATCTTAATCCCCATAATTCTAAGGTCACTACCCCATACTAAGGGAAACCCTAAACACAACCACACACAAATGCACCACAACATAAAAATCAAATTACGAAAAACAATAAAATAAATCGGGGTGTTACACGAGCTATCCTTAAGTCATCACTCCCGTGCTCGGGAGCAACGACTTGGGGGCTCCTGTTCCAAACTGACCATTGACTAGGCATGGCTCAATCCACTTCTGCTCCCAGAACGGCTCAATTGCCTATGTCCAGCCAATATGGGGCATCATTTACCTTTATGCCTCTCTATCGGGCACATATGGTCAGAGGGCCCACAAGGTCATCTGCTCCTCCTCGGCATTCCTGCCCGTCATGCATGGCTCTACCATCCAAAAATAGTCACGACGCCCGTGCCCGGAACTACGTCTTTGCCCGTGGTAACGCCTAGTTTCGGGCACCTCTACCCGTCCTAACGGCTAGTTTTTTGCAGTTAGATATTCTTCAGGAAACTGTTATTTCGCCCTGAAAATAGGGATTGTTGGCTAGGCGTTGGGGGAATTATAAAAACCCTCTCATTTGAGAGGGTCAGGTATTCTAAATCATCCTAAGAAACACATACTTTTGTACTTGCCTTTTTCCCCTCCTGATTCTTACTTTAGCATCGGAGTGCCTTGCAGGTACACCCCCTCCTTATCTCATACACCCATCATCACAGACATCTTTCTTGGCCCACTTCAGGTTCTGATCAGCCATCAAGATCAAATAAGAAAAGCCTAATTAACAACATAAATAGTAAAAAGAGTATCATGTCCATTTGTAACTCTAAGAGAGAATGAAATAGTATTATTTCAATCTTTATTGGAGCTAATATATAATAGAATCGTAAAATTAGACATGCGTAATTTGTACATTTTCCTTGACCATATTATAAGAGGAGAATTTGTTTGACCATCTATAGACTTTTACCTGAACCTTCTAATTTATTTTAATATCAAAAATATTTCTCGCATTTTTTCATTATATAAAGGAGAATGTCCTTTTCCAAGAAGAATTGTACTAGAAGAAGCGACTGATGAGTTTCATCAACGACCTAAGTTATTTCGAGGGAGGTGTTCCTTCGGAGTAGGCCAACCAGAAATGCTTGAAACACCTCATTGATAACCAATTGCTGATGGAGGCACGTCTTCAGGAAGAAAGGAAGATTATTTTTTATAAGTTCTTGCAGTTTTTGGTCTCTTCATTTTTAATTTGCTTACTCGCTTTCAATTTTCTTACACATTATGCGTTTTCAGTGATAATGATTGTGTGCAGATTCGATGAAAGATGAAGTGAAGCTCCGACATTTAAGGAGGGGAATACGATCAGAAGGAACTAAAGCAGACCCTTCTACTACTTTAAAGCCTTTTGGAAGTGTTGTTGCTTTGAATTCTCTTTAGGTGTCGTAAAGTGCTTCAAGTCTTCTGGCCCTTATGTTTCTAACGGGGTTAGGCACACACTCTATCTAGAGAATGTAGGGTTCCTCCTTCGAAGAAGGATTGCTCGTATTTGGTCAATCTGTCCATGCGTATCCTAGAGGAAGACTTGGCGACTCTGGTGTGGTATACTCGGTGCGCCTCTAATGCTTAGGCCCTTGGGGGAACCGGTCTCTGGGACTCTCCTTGGTCTGAGCAGCAACATGAGGAAAATCATCGCATGGAATAAAGTGTTTGAAATATGACGCTTGAACTGGATATGTACTGATAAAAGCTAAATTGGAGTGATATTGAGTGTGAATAATTGGCGCTTATTGGCTTAATTCAACCAATAAACCTTAACTTTAGTATATATTCGGTATAGTTTATATTATAGTGTATATATTGCGTTATCGTGTAAATATCATTGAGTTTAATTTTTTATCTCATTTTTGTAGGTATTCAAGCATTGATATTTATTCATTGTTAGATAGAGCATTTAATAAGCTTTCCGACGCTTTCGACCGGGCCTCATACGGAGTTATAGTTCAAAAGTTATGAATAAAACAAGTGCAGGATTTTGCTGTACTATCAGATCTCGCCCCAAGCTCGCCGGGCGAAGCTGAGGTGAACCAGAAGAGCCGGAAATGCACCAGAGGCAGTAGCAAATGCCGCCTTTGTTTGCTGGTCGAACCGGGGCTTCGCCAGGCGAATATTCCTGCGCAGAAACTCATTAAAAGGGCTAAAAACACTTTTATTTAGGGAATGTTTTGGGGTATTTGTTCCCAACTCATCAAACCTTCATTCTTGAGTAGATTTAGCTTAGAAAAAACACATGGAGTGTATATCTTGATGATCCGGAGTCGAATCCACTTCAATCGGAGTTGACAAACTGTGAGATTTGTGTTCTTCTTCCTTCCTCTCTATGTATTTTTCATTTGTTGGGGTTTTGTATGTAATTTTATCTTGATTGTATGTATATTTATGGATCCTTATATAAAATCTCTTTTACAACTCTTTATCGATGGTTATCTTTGATTTTTTACTTAATGGGTTTGGATTGCTATAGACATATACATTTCGAACTCGATCTAAGATGAACACCTGTTAGATTCTAAACTCTAGACATAGATTTAGGTCTAATATTCATGTGGGTATCGATTCTTAATACTTTGTGTTGTCGAGTTGCGTGAGACATCACCGATGAGGCGATGCGGTTGTTCTCTCAACTTTGCATTAGATCTAACCTCTATTGTGAGCGATACGTGGGGGTTTTGACGAGTGATTTAGGTTGAGTGCATTTGATCCATATATTTTTTAGTACATGATGGGTAGAACGAAATACAACTCCTGGCGAGTTTTCTCATGTCTTAAGAATGTATTTATTTTCTTGTTTTATGTTTTTCCTTTTGCACTTTTATTCCAAACTAATTAAACCCAAACTCAATAACATTTAAATTGTCGAATGACAGTTCAATAACACTAATCTCTGTGGACACGGTAAGTTTCCCGAAAAAATACTTCCAAATCTTTTGATGCTTGCCGCTTTACTGCACCAACAAAATGGCGTCGTTGTCGGGGATTGGTGTTTTTGCTGGATCGCATTGTGATAGTTTCTTTGTTTTTGAGTTTTGTAGATATTGTATATATTGTCTATTTTCACTTATTTATATTGATACTTGTATATGTTTATCATATTTGTGAATTTTACATGTTTTGCATACTTGTGAATATAATGTATATATTTGTTTCTCTTCACGTTTGCCAAAAGTGGGGTTAGATGTGTAGTTCCGATTAGAGCTCGAAGAGATGAGAGCAAAGGCAGGAGTGAAAGCATTTGGTTCATCCGAAGCAACGTGCTGGTTTATAAATAATAGGCGTCGAGCTTACAACGTAAAACAAGCATTTTGTATTGTTTTTAGTTTCTTTATTGTTTTTATTGTATTAGTATATGTAGTGTGGTGAATTAGTTAAACAAGTTGAAATTGGACCAATTCTTAAAATTCTCAAATCTTCACTTTTCAACTTGTTTAATTAAATTTCACTCGATCTTTTAGTATAATCATAGTAGTTGTTTTAATGTGTTAATTTTTGTATTTGTCCAAGGGCTTGTTTTGAGTAGCTTGAGGAAATTTGAGGTGATTTTTCCAAGTTTGATCGTTTCAACTTGCGAATGCATGGTAATGATGTTGTTTAAAGTTTGGTACATTTCCAAGGTATGTGTTTATCGCTTTCTAGACTATAACATGTACATGAAACTTAGGCTTTTTACAAATTCCATGTCATTCATTCTTTTGTACTAAATGTTCATGAATTGAATCACTTTAGTTCTTACCCCAAGTGTGAGGAAGTTTTCCGTTGGTCATGTATGCGCGGAGTACCAACATTCTTGTTTTAGCTATAGATTTTATTATGTTTAATCTTTTATTTGTATTGATTATATGAAAGCATGAAAAGTATCAAGGCACTTGTTTCATTTTGAGCACAACCACTTGGCCAATTAGTCAATTCACCTTGTGAGTGTGTGAACTTTTGTTAACCCCTTTTGAGCCTTTTTGTCAATGTCCATGTTGTTTTTGAACTTGATGCTTGTCTATGAGTATTAGTTCACCTTTTTTAATGGACATTGATTATTTGTTTTCTTGAACCCTCAACCATGTGTTGTTGTTTGAATTGTTACCTTGCCTTAGAAATTAGAGAGTATTCACACATTGATGTTGGTTGAATTCAAGTTGGGGAGAGCAATGTTTGCTCACTTATTTTGTTGGTTGGTATAAGTTTGAGAAAAAGAAAGAAAAAATGAGAAATGTTTTGAAAAAGAAATACAAAAAGAGTATCAAATAATTGTGCTAATAAGTAAGGTGTGTTTGGTGTAACACTTGGGATGAAAAAAGAAGTTTGATTGAAATTTTGTGTTTGAACTTTTATGAGTTGATCACTCCCTTAGGTTTAGGGAATTTTTTGTTTCGATTAGCTTTAGGAATTACCCCTTGTTTGTTAGCCCGACCATATTACAACCTTGAAAAGCCCTTGTGATTATTGCCTTTGTATGTTCAATGTGAATTTTTGGATGAATGCATAATTTAGTCTTTTGTTTTTAAGATTGTTGTGTGAGTGTCAAATTTCTCATTTTGTGTGTTTTTCATCCACTGATGAATTTTTGCTAGGTGTGATTCATGATTGAACTCATGTTGTTTTGGATTTGCAAGATCTGAAGGGGGTGCACCAGCTGCGCATGATTGCGTGTATTTCTTTGACAAGGGGTATTTGAATGTTGAGTTCGGACATGAAAATCATCTTCGATAGAATCCTTGGGGGAATTCGTTGTTGTAGTCATATGTGTAAAGCGTCTCTGACGGCTACCTAAAGTTTTGATTGCGTTCAAGGCGCTGTGGGGAGTTAATTGTTGTAGTTGGACGTGCAAAGAATCTCCGACAACACCCCTGATATTTGTTGATGCACAAGGTGCTATGGGGATTTGATTGCTTTGGTTAGATGTGCAAAGCGTCTGCGGAAGCACCCATGAAATATGGAGGCGTGCTCGGAGCAAAGGGGATTTGACTGCTTTGGTCGGACGTGCAAAGTGTCTCTGAAAGCACCCTTGGAATCTGGAGATGCACTCGGTGCTAAGGGGATTCAATTTCATTGGTCGGACATTCAAAGTGTCTCCAAAAAATCACCTGGAATCTGGAGGCGCGTTCGGCACTGAGGAGATTTAACTACTTTGGTTGGACGAGAAAAACTTCTCTGACAACACCCTTGGAATCTAGATGTGCGCTTCACACTAAGGGGATTTGATTAGTTTGGTCAGACGTGCAAAGCGTCTCCGACAACACCTCTAGAATCTTTTAGTCAAGCGTCAACTACATTGGTTGTACCTAGGTTCACTATGACATACATTCATATTATAGTGCCCTAAAGAAGGGACATAACAGAAAGCAGAGCAGCAAGAGTATAATAGAAATATACATATGAATATCATTTCACTATTATATCAATAATTTACAAATACATTAATTCAATATTGTGGTCGGTCGCAAGTGTATATTGATCATTCACCCTCGAATGCATTGTCCAGGTGGCTTGATGGTCAGCTAACCTGGAGGACTGGGTCCTTTGCTTAAGATATAGTTGGTCTCAGATGGATGTGTCTGGTGTTACTTCTTAGGTTCAGGATGAAGAGAAATCGCGATCCAAAATTCAACTGAAATTAAAATTTTCCTTTTAATGATCCTCACGAATGGTCATGATCAGTGATAGAAACGCTTAACTCTTGTGGCGATGAAATCTTTGATGTTGAATCGAAGGAGTGATCACAAGTGTTGAATGATGAACAACGTCTCTACTCAGTCCAGACTAACAGATTCCTTCAATCTCAGTGCTAGCTGCTACGATTGAAAGCTTTTAGTAAAAGAGAGAAAAGGAAATACGGTTAGGGTTCCACAGTCCGAATTTTCATCAAGAGAGTATGCTTATGTACGGGGGTTCTATTTATAGAACCCCTTGTGTAGGCCGCAAGCTAAAAAGCACACTTAAGTGTACGCGCACCATATCTTATGGTGTATCATATCACCTAAGCACGTGGTACCTTACCACATTCCGTATTCTACTTAAGTGCATCGTACCTTACGGTGTCCTATATTTACTTAAGTGCACTGTATTTTACGGTGTTCCTTATTTACTCTACCTCTTATCAATCTGTCCTTATGTGTGCGACCCTGTAGGTTTTCGCGACGTTGATAATTATATTAAATCACACATTTAACATAATAAACAATGAACGGTATCTAGCAACACATCATTGCTACCCAAGTCACAAAAATGTCATGTGATATGACAAAACCTTTTGTGATAATACTTGTGTGTACAGTTACCCTTTTGCCCTTATGTCTATATTGAACACAAGGTATATACCGTGTCATCCTTGTCCAGTTCAATATTGGGCCCTTAGACATTTATCCTGTTACGGACAATGTTTGATCAGCAATAAAGTACTCGACTCTACATCTAGGGTCCATATTGGTTTCAGGTCGAAGGGTGGTATACACCACTATCACCATGAGAGTAACTTATGACACTTTGCATAACATTCTATGTAGCATTCTCATTGTGGGTCAATCCAGTATAAATATTACTCCTAATATTCATACCTATGTTAAGACTTAATAAATCCTTATCCATGATCCATGAGATGTGATCATCAGTCTATCTACATAATAGTCTTAATGCTTTAAGGTTATCCCACTTCACACTAAAGCTCGACTACAGATACTTTAAGAATGGTGTCCTAATGTTTAATGGGATCTCATGATTAAGTCACGCTCAATATTTCATTAAACGGACTAGTTATTCTAGAGACTTTGTTATATTGGAAAAACAAACATAATAAAGAAATGCTTTTTATTATTAATAAATAATTCGATACAAGTACCAAAAGTATTGGCCTCTAGGGGTTACACCAATACAGGATAGACTGGCATCTCTGGACTAGGAGCTCTCTTTGGGGTATCTGAGTTACGTGGTCAGGGATCGGGGATTCTGATTAGCATTTATATTGGCCGAGGGGTCTTCAATGCTCTTCCAGCTTTATGGCATACAAAATCTCCCGAGTAGTCATATCTGGGATGCTCATTGTACGCGAGTTATCTTTCCACTTGGTTAACATCCCGATTGTCTTTGTAGTCTTTCCTTTGGAACAGAGTCGAGGTGTTGGGATTTTCTCCCGTCGATGGAGAGTCATGCGGCCCTTACTTACTCCACTAGGATAGGTACTTGGTTGATCATCTGATCTCCTGAGTTACCTCATATGTTTGGATTCTCATCGCTACGTAATTCTCTTATCGTTCTGGAGCCTTGGACGCTTGGCAGTTATTCGGGACCAGGCTCCGATCGTTGCGATGGTGAGACATCCAACGTGAAATTTTTACGATGATGAGACATCTGGCATGGGCTATATACGAGACCATTTAAGTAGATATGCCCCCAGAATAATGCTCGGTTCGAGGTGAGACATGACTTGATAGATTTCGGCTCCATGAATTTGAGTATGGATCCTAGGGGATTTATTACTCGGCTTTGTCAAGGGTTTGGGATTGAGACTTCCAGTGGGTCGAAAATTCGTAGAGTTGGATCTCGGCCTAGAGATGTTTGTTAGCATCATATGATAGTGGTGCGGTATCGAGATGATCAGAGTTAGATTGAAACTTGGCGGATTCCACCACTGCGGAATTGAGACCTTAACTTTGGGGAACCTCGATTCTTTTGCCGAAGACGCTTTCGAATTTAGATCTGAGAGTTGAACTTGCCCTCGTGGAAATCGCAGGAATAACAAGTTGCTTCCTACAGACGACGTCATTGTTCCAATGCCCAAGTCAATTTAGGATTCAAGATAATCATAGTGAAAGTGAATATTAGAGATTGTGTACCTGAAAATCTTTTGTAAAAGTATTTATACAACTTTGTAAAAGAGACTAAATTAGATGACTGAAATATCTAATTTTGTCTTAACAGTGACTTTCGATTCGTACACCAACCCATTGACTTTATCGTGTAGATGACCGAGACGTTTTTTAAAACATTAATTTAAATACTTACTTACTAATATTATTGATTTGAATTTATTTTCATTCCACACTTCATAAAAATTTTAGAAATTTTATCATCAAAGTTATGAGCAAATCATTACCTTAACTGGAAATGAATATGAATGTGTCATTTTAAAAATAAATAAAATAAAATAAAACGATGAGAAGAAAACAAACACAAAATTTTAAAATCAATAGATTTACCTTTATTCAAATGCTAAATTAAAATATAATCTATAAAGATATGCGAAATCATTATGTACGTTATAAAAAAATTAATTTTTCTGCTAATTTTAAACAAAAACAAAACAATATTATAATATAATGATATAGTACAAACAAAACTAAAACAGCAACTTTGATCCTTCTGTTTTTTGTTTTTTATTTTTTTTATTTTAAAATTCAGAATTTTAGTTTTTTTTAATTTAAAAAAATAGATTTTAGTCTCATCTCATTTTAATGTCATTTTGCATATAGTGACAGTTGAGTTGATGATGTGGCGTGATTTAAATGGTAAAAACCAAATTTTTCATTTTTATAGGAAAATTATTAGATGAAAACAGCCCTAAGAAATAGTTTTACACAGTCAATCATAATTTTTTTATTAATTAAAAATAAAAATAAAATTTTCTCTCTTCTTCATACTTACAATCACCCCATAAATCCAATTAAAAAATCAATTAAATTTTAAATACATTTAAAATTTTCTCTCTTCTTAAAAAATGTTTCTAAAAATATAAATTTATGTAAGTTTTGATACAAGTATTTCTCTTATTCATAATTATTTTTTATTTAAATAATATATAAAACTAATAAGGCTTAAATGCACTTTTGGTCCCCCTAGTTTAGATTTTTTATACTTTCGGTCCCCCTATTACAAAACCTGTGATTTTGGTCCCTACATTTTGATGGTCTTTGCAATTTTGTGGTCCCCCTCCAATTTTGCTCCAAAACAGTACATGAACAGTGCATGTCCGTACATGAACAGTGCATGTCCGTACATGAACAGTGCACTGTTCATGTACGGTTTTTGAGCAAAATTGGAGGGGGACCACAAAATTGCAAAGACCATCAAAATGTAGGGACCAAAATCGCAGGTTTTGTAATACGGGGACCGAAAGTGTAAAAAATCTAAACTAGGGGGACCAAAAGTGCATTTAAGCCAAATAATAAATAAAAAATCTACATCTTCATAAATAAATAAAATCTTCATATCTTCATCTTCATAAATCAATTCTTCATATTTTTATCCTTTTACTTTTCCAAATATTTTCCACAAATCTTTATAAATCAAATCAAATCTTCAATATGTAAGTAGAGTATGCAACTAAGAGGGGAATGAATTAGGTGCTTAGAAATATTTTTCCAGTTTTAACTTAAGTCTTATAATTTTTCCGATTTAGTTTCTAAGTGATGAAAGATGTAAAATAGAGAAAGATAAATGACACAGCGATATATCTTGATTTCTCTCACAATCTAATAGTACTTCAGTCCCCTTACGCATTAAGAGATTTTCACAATCCTAGTCTTCTTATACACACTCTAACACAATCACCAAGAACAATCCTCTTGGGTTTTCACTAAGTACATTAAAATAACAATCATCTCTTAATGACTCTCTTGTTTCCAACAATCCTAGACAATAAAGATTACAACAATAATCTAAATTTTCAATGTATCAATCACTTGGATTGGTCTTCTCCTTCAAGCATACAATTCTTTTTATGATATATAAGTGCTCAAGTATCTATGTGGATGAAACTTATGAATATTTTCAATGAAAATTATGAGCAGAAAGTTTCTTTAAAAATTCTGATCTAGAACACTTGAGAAATTTTGAAAGATGAAAAGAAAATTGATTTGAATTGTAGATGAAAGAGGTGAGTAAGAAAATCTGAAGATTGTTGTATTTATACCCTCTAGACACCTTTACAAATGAGTGCAATTGAATGAATAGATGAAATGCTTCAAGAACTATTTTCAAAAATCATTTCAATGAAAAAATGCAAGTTTTTCAGCCACTGGTTTAGTGGTAATTGGTTACTCTATATGGTGTAACCGGTTACACCTGGGCTAACGTTAAAAAATTTGAAAAATAACACGATGTAACCAATTACATAGATTAAGATAACCGATTACACCCTTTAGAAAAGCCCACAGAATGCAACGCAACTGGGTGGTAACCGATTACTAGAAACTGGGTAACCGATTACCAGCAGTGCAGAACCAAAAATTGTCTTAGAAAAGAATAGAAAGGGCAATGTTTTAATGCAGAAGAGACTTTGATGATACATGGCATGTATGAATGGATAAAGTTGAGCACTTGAATAAACATAGAGGGATTGAAAGCTTTATATTTTAAAAATCCATGATCAATTCAATATAAGTTCTTCAAGACTTAATCTCTATCATTTGAAACTTGACTTGTATTTAATAGTCTTGAACCATTGTTTTTTGTCGGCAAAATAATCTTTTTCGTCCTTTAACTTTACACCATGGTCCAAAATGGTCCCTTAACTTTAAAAAGTGGCGATTTCGTCCTTTAACTTTTTAAAAAGTGCCAAGTTAGTCCTGCCGTTAGTTTGACCAAACGTCTGTTTATATTTACTTACGTGGCAGGTGACTTGGAATTTGTTTATCGTCTTCTTCCTTGGTTGTGCATTCTGCAGACGCCCATTCTTCTTCCTTGTTAGGGCAAACTCAAATCATCTTCCATCCTTACAATTTTTTTCCAAAGCAAAATCTAGGGTTTAGGGAAAATGAAATCGGGTAGTTCTTCTTCTTCTTTGAGCAAGAGAAATGCAGAAAATGGGGATTCAACAGTCAGTGGAAATCGTTGGAGGAAGCCCTCTTGCTATTGTGGAGACATGGCTATTCTGCAAAGGGCAAAAACAGTGAAGAACATGGGAAAGTTATTTTGGGGTTGTCCCAATTTTAAGCAAGATGGATGCAATTACTTTGGTTGGTACCATGAAGATGCATTTGATGAGAAAGAAGAGCTTTTAATGCATAGGATTGGGGTGGCTGTAAAGGGATTAGATGAGGCAAAAAAAGACATTGAAGAACTTGGGAAAAAGCTGATGAATATTGATGCTGAAATGAAGATGATGATGAAGTGGAAAAAAATATGGAATTTGTTGTTTCTAATTGTTATTGTTGTAATGTTATTTAGGTTGAATTAGGTCACTTATGTTGTGTATGTGAAAGTATGTTTTGTCCCCATTTAAATGTTTTCTGGTTTGAATGTTGTTTGTAAGGTTGAATGTTGTTTTTGAATGTTTTATTAATGAAAAAGATTTGCTGTTATATTGTATCATTTGTAATATTTGGACATGACCTGTAATATTTGGACATGACCTATAATATTTGGACATGACCTATAATTTGGAGCTGTAATATTCTGAATGTTATTGCCCTATAATTGGGACTTATATCAGATTGACCTATAACAGATTCAAAACAGGTTTATAACAGAAACATAATTACAAACTGGTTCATAAAAGGTTAAGAACCATAACAACATTCTTGTTGATTACATAATAGACCAGAAACATAATTAAAAATAGGTTCATAACATGTTCAGAACCAAAATAACATTCTTGTTCATTACAGCACAACCTTAAAAGTGCAAACAAAAAACAGGTTCACTTCATAACAAAAACCACAAAACCATAGTGACTAAAACACCTAATCCTAAATATGTCTAGGGATTCTTCTTTGCAGCTGTTCTCTTGGTGGGAGTAGATCTTCTAGTGACTGGACCAACAACATTCTTTGATGCAGACAGCCTGGTTGTAGGGCCTGGTGGAATAAATGGCCTTGGAGCTTTTTTCACTGGTAGCTTCTGAGTCTTCCCCTTTGCAGGACAATGAGTCTTCTGAGCAGTAGATTCTTGGGCAGTTTGAGATGCTTGACTGGGTTGCACAGTTTGAGATGCTTGACTGGGTTGCACAGCAGGCTGAGTAACAGTTTGAGTAGATTCTTGGGCAGAGTTTTGAGTACTCTGTTGTGCAGCCTGACTACTTGTGTCCTTACAAGTGGACTTGTAGTGCCCTGATTTCTTACACCTGCTGCACTTCACCGAGAAACCAGTTCTTCTCATCTTGTTATCAGATCCATCAATCTCTCCTTGTTCTAAATGTCTCCTCTTTTTGGGCCTACCAGGCATCTTCTTGAACTTGGGTGGTTGCACATCAGGATATGGTGTCTTAACCCACAAGTTAGACCCATTAACAGGGTAGATGATATGTTTATAAACTGCCTTGTATTTTGAAACTCTATAGTATTCAAGGATGTAACTTTCTATCCTGAAATTCCTACTCTTCATAGCAGACAATGCATGCACACATGGGAGTCCTGTAAGTTCCCATCTTCTGCATGAACACACATGGTCTTTCAGGTTCACAACATACTTATCAACCTGATTCTCCAAGTGCCTTACTTCAAACATATGCTCATCAGACATCCTAAAGAACCAAAGAAAACAGAACAAATGATTCACTTGCATGCCATTGTTAATTCAACTGAATAAATACTAGTGTATTGAGCTGACATACCTTACAAGCCAATTGTTGGTGTAGGTGCTTGTGATATCAACTTTCTTTCTAATATTAGGCAATATGTCATTCTCATCCAAAGTACCAAACCTCATTCTGTTGATAGCCCATTTCTCCATCATGTAGATTCTTATGTCTTCAAGCATAGTGATTAAAGGTTTGGCCCTTGCCTCAAGAATCACACTATTGAATGATTCAGACATGTTGTTAAGAACAGCATCACATTTGTTTTCAGTCCTGAAGTATGACCTACTCCAAAACCTTGGTGGGGTCTTAATCATATGCTTAAAAGCTTCCTCATTTATAGCCCTCATTCCCTTCATCTCTCTTTCCCATGCTTGTGGGTAAGTTGATTTGGCAGCCTTCCATATAATATCCTTCAACATTTTGCCAGGAAACCTCTTCCTAAAGTTGTTGTACAGATGCCTAACACAAAACCTGTGCTCCACCCTAGGCAATAGCTCTTCCATAGTGGATAACAGCCCCTGCAATAGGAAAAACATAAGAAAAACATAAGGAAAAATATAAGAAAAAGCTAAGGAAAATGATAAGAAAAACTTGCCTTTTGTTGGTCTGATATGAAGGTGTAAGTCATGCATTGCTCTTTGCCTCCAAGGTCATCAATTAGGAGCTCTAAGAACCAAGTCCAGCTGTCCTTGTTTTCACCCTCCACAACTGCATATGCTATGGGAAGCATCTGATCATTAGGATCCCTCCCTATAGCAGCCAGAATCTGGCCTCCACACAACCCCTTGAGAAAACATCCATCTAAACCTATTACATGTCTGCACAGCTTAAAGCTTTCTTTACATGCAGCATAGCATACATATAGCCTTCTAAAGCATGGTCTATGATCATCAACACCTTCTGGTACAGGATCCACTTTGAGCTTCACAGTTGATCCAGGATTGGCTCTTAACAATTCATGACAGTAGTCATACACCCTTGTGTAATCTCCCAAGAATGATCCATCAACAAAATCCCTTGCAGCAAACCTTGCTCTTATTGCCTTTGTTTTGTTCACCCCAACATTCCATTTTTTTTGGGCCTTTTCTTTGATATCCCTTATCTTCAACTTTGGATTATTTTTCAAGTTATTTTGGATTCTTTTACTCAACCATTTGGTACTCATCAGTTTCACATTATATTCCCTACTGCAACTATGCTCATCAACCACTTTCCTAAGTTGCCAAGTGTCTTCATTGGGCAGCTTGCTACAGTATGCCTCCCAATTACAACCATCTTTGCATTTAGCCCTTACCCTAACTTTGTCATTCTTTACAAACCTAAGATTTCTACCATTCTGCACAGCATAAGTAGTTATTGCCTCCTTAAAGTCACCCTTTGAACTAAAATAGACTCCCACATCCCACTTGTAATCAGCCATGTCTTTTGGTTGTCTAAAAATAGGATGTTTTTTTCTTGGAAGTCCAATACTTTCATCACTATCACAACCACTCTCCATGTCATCAGTATCATTGTCACTGCCTTTATCTTCACCAGCCTTCCCTTTGTGTTTATGAACTTTGCTACTACCTTCAATTTCATCATGAATTAGGGATTCAACTTCATCCTGCTCAACCTCATCAAACCCATCAGACTCATCATCAAAAGCCACATCTTGTGCACTATCATACTTGTAGTCCTCATCTTCACTATCATCAGTACTTAAACCATCATCAACTCCAACTTCCACTTCTTTCTCAACATTCACTTCTTTCTCAACAGTCACTTGTTCCTCAACATTCACTTGTTTCTCACCAGTCACATGTTCCTCAACATTCATACCTTGTTCCTCTGCATTAACTTGTTCATCACCATTAAATTGTTCATCACCATTATCTTGTTCCTCTACAATAACTTGTTCTTCTACATTAACCTGAACAGGGGTGGTATTTTCACCATGAACAACTTCATCAACCAGCTTACTAAGTAACTCCTCCACCTCATCCATAATTTCTTCAGGACCCTCACCAACTATGTCATCCACATCAACTTTGTCACAGTAGTCAGGTTGAGACAACGTGTGTTGAATGTAAATATCAACACGTTTGTGAACCCTATACAGGTCTGCTATTTCTAATGCACCCTTGTCATTAATTAGTGCATTCATACCAAACTGTGGATCCTTGTAGTAGATTGTTTCAAACTCCCTATAACCCAAATCTTTTAACACACCCACTAGCTCAAAATAACTCCATCTGTCTACATCTACCCTCAAATCATCAACTACACCATTCGCATATACAGTCAGACCCTCATCAGTAAATTCCCCACTATGATGAATTTTGAGTTCAATAATTTCATCCATGATACCTAACCAGACCAAAATATCTACAAAATTAGGGTTTACCCTATCAAATCTACAAGAAGACTAAAACTGAGTACGAACTCTAATTTTCGTAACTTTTAACCCTAACAAATATGAAAGACGGATTAATTAACCGTTTGATCAATGGCAGATGAAGATCTTCACTCCTTTTCGTCTGGAACCGTCTCGTCTGGTGAGAAATCGTTCGTTTTGCACTTCGTCTTCTCCAATTCGCATGCCCTAGCAGAGTGCTACACCACTGAGAAAGAGATTGAATGGACTTTTCATTTTCTGAAGATTAATTAAAACATTCAACACTTCCACGTCACAGCCATATCTCCCACGTGGACAACATTATCAAAAAGGGACTAACGGAAGCTAACAGAAGGATAAACGTGACACGTTTTAAAATGTTAAAGGACTAAATCGCCACTTTTTAAAGTTAAGGGACCAACTTGGACCCTGGAGTAAAGTTAAGGGACGAAAAAGGTTATTTGCCCTTTTTTGTCAAATTCACTTGCTTGTATATTTGTCTTCATCAAAACACTTTGAAAAATTTGTCTTCCCACAATCCTTTAATTTTTTTCAAATTTTTCCACAGATCAAATCTTCAAGACATGCTTATACAAAACAGCGCCACTATAAGAACTACTAGACAGTTCTTTCACTTTCGAAAAACCATTATCTCCATCTAACTCCTTTTCTTTTCCATCATTATCTCCATCTAACTCCCTTTCTTTTCCATTCTCATCATTTTCTTTCATCCACGTCATCTTAAACCACTTTTCTATGAGAAGCAAAGTTACAACTAAACCTATTTTTAATGACAAATAAAAAAAAAAACTATTTTATACGTGTTAATGTTTAGGCTATATTTAAATATTATGAAATGAATAGGATTAGAATGGAGGGGAGGAGAGAAAAATGATCAGATATTATTTCATTGTTTAAAATTTTAAGATAAATTCATCCCAATTCAAATATCATTTCATTTAGCTTAACTCCATCCAATACCATTGATCCTAACAAAATCTTAAAAAAAAAAAGAAGATAAAGTATACTCTCTCCGTTCTTTTTTAAATGTCACCTTTTAGATAATTTTTTATTTTTTTTTAATTAATATTTGCAAAATTTAAGATAATATTAAATACGTTTTTGTCAAAATTTGCAAAATTTAAAATAATATTAAATAAATTTTTGTCAAAATTACCCTTAAATAAGTATTACAGAAAAAGAGAAAAAATAAAATATATATAATAAATAATTAAGGATATTATAAATAAAAACAAAAGTATTGTATAAAAAACATCAATTTTAATTAATTTTTTTGATATGTATAAAAAATCAAAAACTGACATTTAAAAAAAATTGAGAGAGTACTGATGAACACAAAATAATCGGGAAGAACACAAAAATACAGGAAAGAAAATGGAAAGGGACAGAATCTGAATCGAAAAAACAACAAACAGATTCATTTAATTAGATTTGAATAAAACATACATAATTGTACAATGACGAAATTATTCATGCTCAACAGAGTCACAACCAAGTTACTCGGTAAAAACCATCCTAACAAAGTTTATTTTAAGCATCGGAAGATAGGTAAAGTTTTTTGTTGGCGATGATTTCATAGCGTAAAGAGCACTACAACACGGTGTAAACAGCGATGACACGCAACTATTCTAAATCTTCACCTAACGATACTTCCGATCTCTCGTTCCTCTAGAGTGTCTTCCTTCCTCCTTCCAATCCGTAGCCTGCGGCGGAGGAGAAGGCTCGTACCTTGACGGCCTTCGTTTGAAATGCCGTTCATCGTCGCTAGATTCATAATCATCCATGTCGGTGTTACTCTTCTTCCCTTCGTAATAGCTATTGGGAGGTGCCGCAGATGCACTGGCAGTCGTGGGGGAAGATTCTGTCACAGAAGTAGCGCCGACTTTTCTCTTCTTCGCAGCGGCTTCTTCCTCCGAAGGGAAACTTATCCGTGTGAAGACGCTGGCCTTATGCTTGCGATCCGCCGCTGCGGCTGCTGCCGACATAGTTTGTGAAGCATTTGATGAGGATTTTGCCACTGGCTCTGGTGACTTTCGAGATGTAGATTTGGCAACTGGTTCCGATGATTTCCTGGATGAGGATTTGGCAACTGGTTCCGATGATTTCCTGGATGAAGATTCTGTTCGGTGATGACGGCGGTGCTGTTGACGGTCATGCTCGTAGTCGCGATCCCTATCATCACGTTCGCGTTCTGAGTGGTGATCTGATTTTCTTTTAATTGGACGTGGCGGTTCCACTTCACGGTGTGTTCGATCTGGCGATAGCCGTTCTGAACGGTGTCGGTGTTGATGATAATCACTACCCGAAGACGGTGGAATAGGTTTCTGCACCAAAATATAAAAGCCCAACAGTTAGGCCCATATAAGTGCATAATTTTTTATTAACACCCCCAATAATAAGAACATTAAAATTAGGAATATTATATAATTGTGCCAACCAAAAAAAGAATAATATAACATTCAGTCAAAAATAAAATACTTTAATAAAATCTACACATCTGTAATAACACTAAAAATAGGACCCAGCTCTCGCGTAATCACAAACCAAAATACAATGATATATTGAACGAACGGAAATTTGAAACTTCAAAAAGCAAGATGATTTTTGTTATAAAATGCAGGAAAAATGACACAATTTTTGATTCCAACCCGATATATAAACGAATGAGTATTTTAAAATGCTATAATACATTGAAATAAATTTACATATCAAGTCAAAAAAAAATTGTGCTTCATGTATCACTAGTTTTGCGACATTCAGTGTCAAAAAAAATTGCTACTTTTTCAACTTCGTTACTGGTATTCTTTTCAAAATTTGAATAATGATTATGTTCATTCATCCCAACATAATTATGATTTATCCCAACCAGCAAGATTATTTTTCGGTGGATCAGTTAGAATGTTTTTTTACGCAAGAATTCACCATAGTAAGTGAAGTATGTTGGGCAAAAGAATAACTACTTTTCCTTTCTATACAACTTACCGAATGCAACACACCTACCTCTTTATGATTAAATAATTAAAATCAGGTTTTACTTTGTTTTGATGTAAATCTATTTTTCTTTTCTTTTTTTGGTCGAGTAAAACTATTGACATAATAAATGAACCATTAAGCATTGTTACTCGTGGCATATAGTAGGATTTATGATGTCAGAAAAAAATGATGCATAGATCTAGAAGGAAAATTAAGGAGGCATTAAGGTACCCCGGGCTTCCAGCTAATAGAGCTAGAAGTTGCTAGAAAATAAAAGCCACAGGATTGCTCTAGCTGCCATTTGAATGAATGAGAATCTCAGTCAAACCTCCCACTGGCACCATTCAGGCATTGTAAACCTAAACCCTCAGTATTTAAAAAAACTTAAGGAGACCTTAAATAAAAGGAAACACGCATTACATACACAAACAACTATATCTAAAATCAAACTTTCCAGAGTTTAGGAATCTCGAACTTGATGAACCAAGTTATTCCACCCTCCCTCCTCAGAAAACACTAATTATCATCAGCAAACCAAAGGCGGAAGAAATCAACCATGATCTTGAAAGAATCACCAAAAATTTGTCTCACCCAATTAGAGTCCAAAGACAATGCATCAAACAGCCTGCTTAAATGATTTGAACCTCCAATGGTTCAAAGCATAATCCTTGACACTTGAGGATTGAAGATTTGGTAACAGCACTGAACCATTATCATATGCAGCAATGCATTATCATCATTTTCTTTTAACACACTTTAAACCAGTTGTTGCTGTTGGCCATAAATTAATGGCAGGACAAATGGGGCATAGATCCCTCAACCATTTCATGATCAACCAGAATTTCGCTTGATAAACAAATCTTTTTATCAATAAAAGAAGCCAGAAGAAACAATTGCCAAAGACTTATATAATTAAAAGAACGAAATAATTTGTAGGATTATCTAGTGCAATCAATGTTCTTCTGCATGCTTGAAGTTTCTGGGCAAACTTTTGGTAAAAAACCCATAAAAAGTAAAATGCGCATAAAAATCCACAGAGAGAGGGATGAAAATTAAGACAATAAAAAGTACATACAGTTTTTGATTTTATTGAAGAAACATCCCCAACACTGCTCGCTTCCCTACCAAAGTCTCGATCTTTGGAGAAGTCTCTGTTCCATGAAAGAAATAAACTCATTAAAGACAATGAGAGAAAGGACGAAAATAACCATTTATAAACTTGTTCGTCTATCCACAACATGTTAACTTTGACAGTTATTAAACTAGGCAACAAAATTCACTAGGCAAGGCTAAGGAAGAAATTAGCTTATGTAAAGCAGTGTTTTGCAATTACTAAACCAAAATCTGTATCTAGAAGGGCGATAGGAAGATAATAAATTGTCGAGAATAATAAATTTCCAGATAAAATTCCAATATCCCACTGCCAGGAAACAAAATCCAGGTGAGGATACCAAACTTCTCAAACAAGCATATCAGAGCATGACAACCACCAAGTACTATTTGTACCTTTCCCCCCGCCTCTCATTTTCACGCTTCCTCCTCAAATTGGCGTTCCGAGCTTCAAATTCCTCTCTACTCATAGCCGGAGGTGGACCATTCATCCCCATACTGAACTCAGCAAGATCCCTGAACACAGTCATAATTATTAAATTACTATATGACATTCTTCAGTAGACAAACAAGTTTACTATTGGTATTCACACTGCAACCCTCAAAGATAGTAAGAGGTAAGTGCTGATGTTTAAATTTGACAAACTTAAAATTGCATACCTATGAGGCGGAGGAGGAATAGGAGGCATCATGTAACCATTCATGCCAAATGGGTCATGAGCCATACCATTTGCAAATGGGTCATGTACCATACCATTTGCAAATGGGTCATGTGCCATGCCATTTGCAAATGGGTCATGTGCCATGCCATTTGGAAATGGCATGTCATAGGGGCCTAGACCATAACCCATCATATGCATTGGACCAGCAGCAGCATATGGTGCCATAAATCCATCCATACCAGGTTGGATACCGTTCCAGTATGGGTTATAACCAGGAGGTGGGCCCATTGGCATCATATAGTTCTCAGCCCCAAGATCATGTGGGGGTTTCCACTGAAAATCTGCATGATAAGCAAAATTATTTGCAATTACTGCCCGGATAAAAAATATTAGCATTTCCGTGGTCCACTAAATGCAACATTAAACAAATCCAAATTCATAATTTTTTTTTACAGGTACTGAGATAAATGTCACAGACAAAACAGTAGATTTACCATTTGCAGGCATCCGGACTTTCTTCTTTTTCTTTTTCTTTGCTGCAAAGTCAAAAAATCAAATGAGAATACCCCAACAGAAAATCAACAAACAAAATAAACTTAAGCTATTCAAGAAATAGCACTTCACTATCATCCATTTTCCACCAAATCATAATCAAGAAGCACGCGCGCATATATAACCTTTACCACCACACAAATAAGATGACATAAGCAGCAATCTACATTACCTGCCTCAGAAGAAACCAACTTTTGCTGCACTTCTTCCTCGGCCACTTGGGCACTCCCTTGTGACACTGGTTCCTTCACACTCATTGATTCATGAGTAGCTTCAGATACATCATTGACTCTAGGGATCTTTACATGCTCTGATGTCTGCTGTGGAGCAGAAATGGCTTTTATTTCACCAGCTGTGTCCTGTATATTTGCTGTTCCATCATTAACAAGTGAAATCTTCAGTTCTCCCTTGGAGGCAGCAGATGACGTTGGAGAGGGATTCTTTGGCTGTGGACAGCGGGCAGACTCCATATCTGAAAAATCAAACTCTAATTAAAAAACGCATATGCGATAATTGATGGCCAGTGACGGTCCAAGTGAGAGAAAATCATTATAGTCTTAATAACCTTGAACTTGAAAAGTACTCCCAGCATTTTCAGTACTGCTATTGCCTGACTCCAGTATGCGATTGATGGTATCCCTTAGTGTCTTATTCGGTAAAAGATCATCTGCAAGAATATTTGTTGCACCACATACGCAGATTGATTTGGAGATAATGTAGTCCCTAATACCTGAAAAGAATTTTCAGAATGATGTCACGTAACTTTAGCGTAAGATTCCAATCTGTAGAATAGTTCAGGGCCAGAAAGAGCATTGCAGCATCTAAAAAATATTTAGTGTGAGATTCTAATTCTTAAAACCATAAATACTACAGAAGCATAAACACATACATTTGTCACAGAAACTTTTAAAACAACACTTGCTTGTCAACACAGCATCTTTCATAACATTGCTGCACAAGGGACAGTGGAGCTCAGGTGGTAGATCCCCAACAGAGCGTGTAGATGGCATCCCTTCTATTTCTTTCTCAAAAGCAGCCCTGTTTGAAAGAAGAACATAAGACTCAACTTCATGTCAACATATAACAAAATGGACGAGACGAATTAAATGAAACTTACTCATTTGGCTTCAAAACAGCTACTGAACCATTTGGTAAAGCATAGGAACCTTGTGGATTTACCATCAGCATAGATCTAGGAATACCAGTAGGTTGTTTTACTCTCTTGATGTCATAATTTGGATCACCATTTGTTGGGCAGTGTTGAATGAAATGTCCTACACAAAATTGAAAAGAAAAAGTAAGCTAGCTGAACTGACATTGGTATAAGGCATTTCGTAAGCAAGTGGAGAATTATAAAATTTTAAAAATTGACATACCAGGCATCTTGCATCTGTGACATACATAGCCTTGTGGAGGTGTTTTCCGCTCCAACCCTTGCAAACCCCGGCAAGTAAATAACCATTAGCCAATAGTTCATCAACATATTAATATTTTTATTCAAAGAAGCAAATCACTACAAAAATGTATAGACTAATGAATGAAAGAGAATCACCAAAACCGCGCCCACCGCCCATTCGTCCACCCATGCCCCTTCCAAAACCTCTACCAGGGCCAAAGTCTGAACTTTGACTGCATGAAAAAAAAAAGATAGAATCAACATAAAACATCAGAAATCCAAGAATGTGAGTGCTTTCACCAAAAGAAAGACAATTTAGGCATGTGGAATGAAATCTTCTGAAGGATAAGGACTCCTTAGGATTATAAGGAATGGAATGAATCAGACTGGAATCAAATTAGTGCGCCATTGACTATAATGTTTTAGATAAGTAAGAATTGAATGGAACTTAATTGACGAGCTAAGAAAATTAAAGTTTTCCTCCATACTATAAAATACCCCGAACATAAGATGGTAAAATGGTGTCCCTTCCGTTTCCTTGACTCCTTTCATTTCACCCATCATTAGATATTCTAACAGAGCATAAGGTTGATAGGAAAAACATGGAACAACTATCCCAATACAGGTCTTACAGAAATGAATAATCTTCATTTCCTCTTGAAGAGATTAAGAGAGGGTACTCATTTTTGCAGGAAGGAAACAGTTAGTATTTATTTGGTTCTGTATATCTATTGATTATACTTATAATTCCATTTTATGTTGATTCCATGCATGGAACAACACACCAAGGAAAGGAGAATAATTTACTCACTGTTGCCAATCCAACGCTGGAGTATCAATCAACGCCTTAAGCTTACTTTCTTCATCAACTTTGCTTGTTGGAGGAGCCTCTGGAATCAAGTTGACCGATTGAACTGGATGTTGATCGGGTATTGAATACAAATCATTACCAAATTCATCCCAATCTGAATCTTCAGGCTGTAAGTGGTACGAAGTGCTCAATTAGCTAAAGAATGCAGCTGAATTGTTAATAAAAAACAAAATAAAATAAAAAAGGGACTTACATATTTCATGGCAGACATATCATCAGCTGCTAAGCTACTGTTCGCAGGATCAGTCTCCACCACCTTATTTTCCACATTTTGTCTGCCAAAAGCAAAATACAGCTGCAACTCAAGAACACATAATTTATCTTACAAACACAAATGAACAATGTAGTTTCCGGCTACGCCGCTATACATGGAGAACATGAACAGAAAATGACACTGATGACTTCTCATTTTAGTAAAACTTATATGCACAAATCATGATCATTGGTGAAAACTCCAATAACAGTAATAATAAGATTAAAGGTTTGAGATAGTACTGTAGTTCGGTAACAATTGGTAATCGTGGCCGTCCTGGTACACGACGAATTAACACTGACGTATTTTTAGGAACCAGCGTTTCTTCATCAAGATATTCTGAAATTTCAAGAGACAGCAACTATAAAAATACTGTAAATGTGCTATTTCATTAAGCCCTAATATATGAACTACCATATATAAATTAAGCAGAAAATTTTGGCGCTTGTAATTAGTACACAACTATACTGCAGCCTAGCTTCACCTTACTTTAGGCCTCTAAATTGTTAGTTTTTTTTTCTCTTCATTTTTCATTTTTTCTTTTATCCGGGGCTGTGGAGAGTGATACTCAAATCAAACCTGTCTCAGTTAATGACAGATGGGATTGGTTTAAATTTGTACTTTGAAAGGAACAGGATAAATAAGGTAAGTTTATCCAGGAAGCCCTTGTTCAAAGTTAAAGAATTTGCAAAAGCTTAGATTTTTATATTTTAAAATTAAGCACCAAATTGAAACCCTGAAACTCATTCACATTATAGCCCGAAATCACTAGTTCGAAATAATAGTTCAATTAAAATCAGAACCAACCTTCATTGGTTTGGGCGTTGGTGACCAGAAGATCAAAATCTGTACCTCTCCCTAAATGCTTGGATTCAAATATTTTTTCTTTCAAAGTACCAACAGATATGAAAGGACCATCCATGGGAATTGAATCATAATCTCTTGCACTTTTAAATTTATAATACACCGCCATGGTATATTTCTCTTTCAATCTATAAAAGAAGATTAATTTACCAAAGCAATAACAAAACAGAAAGAGAATCAAAGGGCCTCTGAAAATTTAAAAATAATAATAATAATAATAGAAAGCCCTGTTATTGAAACTCAAAAACAAATCAAACAGTACAATAAACTCAAGCTTATTTTTTCTTCTCTTTTTTTCTTTTTCCTACACTTGCAAATTATACTAAGGTAAGAATCAAAACGAATCGAACCGCCACAAGGATGAGATTCACTTCTAGAATTCTTCAACAGTTTTCTGAAGCTTCGTCTTCGATAAGAAACTTGGAATCTAGAAAAATCAAATTCCTTGTACAGAATAATTACGATCGAGCCAACCAATCCCTTTGTTGAGCGAGAGAAACAGACGAATCCGAATCCGAATCCGGTGAAGCAAAGCCCTATGAAATCAGAAACTTCGAAAAGCCATAGCAACAGTAACTAGGGTTTGTTGTGGAATTGAACCGAAGAGGAATAATAACAACGAGATTCGTTTGTTCCTTCGGTAATCAAATCCAACACAATCAAACACGGCGAGCCATTGAGCGATTGTTCTGATTCCGATTCAGATCGAACCTCGTTGAACGGCGGCGACGGAGCCTTCAAATGAGAGTCGCGAGCATCTTCTCGTGGTTCTTCTAGCGTTGTAGCAGCGGAAAATCTGAATTGATTTCTGATAACGGATAACGGATAACGGAGAAGCGGATCGAGAAACCGTTACGGAGAATTTAAGAAATTTAGTTTGGAGTAACTAGGGGCTAGGGTTGGGAAAGTTAGGGTGAGAGAAGCAGAGGAGTGGAAAAAGAGAAATGGAGCAAAAAAGAGAGAATGGTGAATTATGGAACTCACGAGAAGAGGGGTGTTGTGCTGTGTTGTGTTGTGTTGTGTTGGATGGTTTGTGGATTTGGAATCCACTAAAATAATTAAATGATTTTTCATTGATAGGTTGTTAGTGATTGGATATTAAACTAACGGTTCAGATTTACTTCAATGGGTGTGGGTAATCCTGATCCGTGGATTGCTTAGATTTAATAAAGGATTTTCTAAATTTTGTAAAAATATATATTTTATTTGGATTGTGTGGTTTTTAATTTTAAAGTAAAATGAACTTTATTTATTAAAACTGTTTTGTTAATTGATTAAATAGATAGAAATACGATAGATATGCCTTTAAGAAAAGTATTACATTAATATTATAAATAATAAATTTGAGGCAGATTGAGTAACTTTAAAAGTTACTACTATAAATTTAATTTATGAACAGAAAAAAATTGAATTTAAATATAAGTACAAGTCAATTATATTATGCACGATTAGTATTATTGTTCTAAAAAAAATATATTTATATTAGTGTTTTAATACCATTTGCAGGTGATTATAATAATGAGGAGTATATTAATAAATATCAATTTATTGATAATTATTTATAAAATAAAATAAAAATGCATTTAATTATCATCTTTACAAATTGTGAAAATAAAAACTTTTGCTTATAGTAAGTAATTGATTCTAAAAATAATTTTTAAAAATAAATATTATAACTATTTTAATTTCAAACATATTTTCATACCATTTTCTTTTGATTTTTTTTTTCTAACACCAAAAGCCATTGATCTTTTATTGATAATTCAAAAATTTATGAATAATAATATTATATCTCCTAAATCTATAAATGTTATGATTCAAAAAGTAATAATAAGGCAGTTTATCTTTTATTTCTATATAAATTTTATTATATTGAAATTGAAATATCACATAGATTCGTTGAGGAAAAAAAGCATCAAATATAAAATATTTTATAAAAATTTATTATACTTTAAATATGTCATATGATCATTTAAATTATATATTTGTAACAAAATATTTCTTTAGTAATCTCAGTATATATGTTTATAAAAATATTATACTCACTCACTCACAATACATTTTTTTTGCCACCATAACTACTAAGATAATGTAAATTTTTTTATATTATCGAGTTTAATTGGATGTCAAAAATATATAGAAAACATTTATTTAAAATTTATATTTATTCTAAATTTAAAGTTAATATGAAAATGGCAATGACATTAAATAATTGAATAATAAAAATTTTTACTAGGTAAATAGCAACAATTTTTAATTAAATAGAAGAGAAGTTTTTGTATGGAGCTCTTTGTTTATATCGTTTCCACGCCACTGTCATCGGTAAAGCCCTCGGATCATGTAGGTGTATTCAAGTCTCCTAGACCGTAGTTCTGAGATATTCTCACTAAAGGCTAATAAATCACTACTATGAAGGAGAGAGTGAATCTGATTGAAAAGTGACTTGTGAAAGTCTCTATTGAAGGAGGAAATTGATTGTTGCCAAAGGTCACGATGGATGAAAAGTTTTTTAAGAACTGTGCAATCCTTGGAAGGAGACGCTAGTCATTAAACTCCTTGGGAAGAACGTCGACTATCATTTGATGGAGCATAGGTTGAAGAATATATGGAAACTTACTAGAGGTTTTGAGATCATGAACGTTGACAATGGTTTCTTTATGGTCAAGTGAGAACTGCTTGCAGATAAAAAGAAAATTGTGTCTAAAGTTCAATGGATGTGGTTTGACCATTATTTGGAAATAGCTCGATGGACTCCAGACTTTGCATCTCCTATTGTAAAGGTGGACAAGACTCTGGTTTTGATTCAATTTCCATGGCTTAACTTATTGTAATATGATGAAAGTGTTCTTCTTGGTTTAGTAATTGTTGTGGGTACTCATGTTAAAGTAAATACTAACATCCTGAATGTAGAGATGGGAAGGTTTGCAAGAATTTACGTGGAAATTGGTCTGACCTTGTCGGTTATCGAGAAGATCGATGTTAACGGTCACCGGTACAATGGACATTATGAATGTCTTCACATTATTTGCTTCAGTTATGGACATTACACCTGTGATTGCAATAAAACACGAGATAATTTGATGCAGACGGCCCTTCCTGCGGTGGCCCAACCAAGAGGTCCGCTAAAAAATGGTGTTGTCCATGAGTAAAGACTAACGGAACTTCATCAAGAAGTGGACGGTGATAGCGCCGAAATTATAGTAAAAGAATTTGGAGAAATAAATGCAGTTCATGGTGATTGGTTGGTGGTGCAGAGGAAAAATGCAACAAAAGAGATAGTTATCGTCAAAGGAAATATGTACCCAATAATGCGCATAGAGATCTGGGGAGTTATAAAATCGAGGGGATTGATGTTTCCTTAAAAGGAAAAAGCGCTGACAACAAAATAGGGACAACATTTAATGTTTGTCCAACACAAAAAGTGTGCCTAGAACTGCTAAATACACCTCAATCAATCCCATAATAAATTTGGGTTTGGATACCATCACATGATACACCATTCTTCATTTTAAACTGACAACAAGTATGAAAAATGGAAATAACCTATGCATTATGGATGAGAGTACTACTCAAGAAGAGGAAGTTATTCGTGAAACTCTCATTGAATGGGAGACAACTACATAAATTATCTCGTGTCTGGGACTTGCCTTGTCATCTCTATCAACTTGACTAGTTATGTTAGGTTTCAAAGAAGTCATTGTGCTTTCTTGGAATATTTTGAGAGCCTATATTAATAAGGCTAAAAGACACATGATGGAGTTGATTAGAAAACACTCTCCAATATTTTTAATCATTATGGAAGCACACATTGGTTTCCATACGACCAACTCCTTATCGAATATATATGGACATGTGAGTGTTCACTACGTGGATACACGTGGTAAATCCTAGGGCATTTGGGTGTTAAAGCATAATGGTAGTAACATTGTAACTATGGATACAATTACTACCAAGCTATCATTGGGAACTTCCTCTTGGTATGTAACTGGAATTTATGCTAGTCTCGTGTACACTTCTCGTATTGACTTGTGGATCCACCTCGTTGATCAGAGGAACATTGTTGATGGTCCTTGAATGTGTTTTGGATACTTTAACGACATCATTCTTCTTAGTGAACAATTAGAGGTTAATTTTAATCATGCTAGGGCAGTTGTTTTGTTGAATGTCATTGATAGATATAATTTAGTTGAAGTAGACATGATTGATGGGAAATTCACATGGAATAGGCCTTGTACTGATAATCGAATGGTCTATCGCAAGTTAAACAGGACCCTCTTGATGTTGTTTGGTGCATGGATTTCCCTGATGCATGTGTTGAGGTGTTGTGTAAATTTCATTGTGATCACAACCCATTATCCTTAAGTGTGGCATTCTCCTCCAAGACTATGGGTCGCGTCCTTTTAGGTTTTAGGTAGCTTGGATCACTCACTTGGAATACTTTAATATAGTCCACACTACTTGGGGGAAATCCCCATATAGCATTGTAACTTGTCTCCAAAATATGCAGCTCGATTATATCCCTTTTAACAAGGAGACTTTCGGCAATATCAACAAACGAAAACACAACATTGATAAGAGTCTTAGGGGTATCCAACACTCTTTGTAAAGAATAAATTTGGAAAGACTAATTTATCTCCAACAAGAGCTTCAATCGGGTATGATGAGATGTTTGCCCAAAAGGAGATTCATTGGTATCAAAAGGCTATAGGTGATTGGATTAAATTAGGAGATAGTAGCACCAATTTTTTCATGACAAGATGGTAATCAGACAGAAGAGAAATAAAGTTCATGGCCTTCATATTCCCAATGGTGTTTGCTGCAATGATGACATTATTCTCAAGGAAGAAACACTACCTTTTTTTAAAGTTTTTTCTGTACTACATCTCCTATACTATTTGCTAATATGGGTGACTCAACTATGGCTCTGATCCTTACTGAAGAATACTAACACTCTGTTGAAACAGTATTAATGTGGGTTTTTGTTATCGTATCCACAAGGATTAGTTCATATTACCGTCGTTCTACAGTTGGAATTGTTTTAAACATAGAACATAAAAGATGTTTGTTTTGGTTTCATAACGTAACGATCGCATAAAAAGTTATAAGCAACGATAAAAGAGTTTTGGTTTTAAATCGATTGTTAAAAGCATGTCAAGATTAGGGCTCGATAATCCATTTCATACGTATTTTCTTAATAAAGCATGTGAACTTATTAACAATAAATATAATCACATATCCTCTCAAGATGTTTCATCTTTAAAAAAATGTGAGTGTTATCATATTGATCCTTAGATAATCTCTCAACCTAACTATCAATATGATAACATTAAAGGATTGATATTAGTGAATATCAACTCACAAAACTATCTCTAAATTGTGTTTATTGAAAGATGAAAAAGTTAGGTCAATAGTTGAAACATATCTCTCAATAATGATCCAACGCAAATATACCATAAAAACAAGGTTTTTCACCATATATTCATCATCAACTTGTTCACATACAAAATATCAAGAGAAATACATATAAAAGTGAGGACTATCTATCACTAATTTTGACACAAAAGTGACTTAGCTACCCATAACCATGGTAGCTTGCTTCACAAATTTCGGGAGGAGATGAATGAGCATCAACATCAAAGAATCGAACTCAGATACGAATCCAGCTTCTATTTGTAATATATCACCCTTTGGTGAAGAAATCTCAGAAAATCAGGTTGTGGTGTGTAAAAGTGAGTTATGATCCCCAAAAATGATGAAAAATACTTATATAATACATTCAGAATCTATCATGTTCGCACTGCAAACTGATTCTTCACCTAGCGAACATCAATTTAGGCACTTGAAGTGTCTCTGAACACTTAAACTGCCCCTGAGTAAACTCTGAAGTTCATTGTGCGAACGATTTTTCGCACTGCGAACTACTTCGCCTACAAGTTCGCACAGCGAACTTATGGTCCTTTAGCTACTGCCTCAAGTATGGGATGCTTCGCTGGCTCTTCATTGACGTGTTGCCACAGTGAACATTTGCTAGCTTGTTCGCCCAACGAACGTACAGGCCTTTAGCTAATGCCTCAAGTCTGGGAGCATTCGTTGAGACTTCGCCAATTGTTCACAAAGCGAACATTCGCAGGCTTGTTCGCCCTGCGAACTTACTGATATTTTTCTCTTCCTTTGGCATCCTTGTCCAATTTCTTGTGTCTCACACTTTGATGATTTCATGCCTAATTTTTGAACAATAACACACAAATCAAAGGTACCAAAGGTATTTTCATACAGTTGAAGAATAACATGCTTTCATGTAGTAAATCCAACAAATCAACACAAAAGAGTTGAAAAATGCCAATAATAAATTATCAATTTAAAGCAAGATTGGCATCTAACAAACTCTCCCCAACTAGATCTTTGCTTGTCCTCAAGCAAAGTATGTCTCTCATTGGATACAAGAGGATTTGCTCAAGCATTTAATTCAACCAAGAATGGATTTATGGCTCAAATGAACAACAAATATACACAAGCAATGATTACACCTTCCTAGAATCGAACAATGCAAAAGAATTTAATTCTTAAATAACTATCATACAATGCTTCAAGTAACAACTAAATTATCATGCTCGAATCACTCTAACACTCCTCTTCGAATAAGAATTGAAGGAAATATGCGCTTACAACCGCGCGGTAATTTCACTCACCTGACAAATGATGCAAATACAAACCTATTCATACCCCATCTAAACAATCAATAACGAAATTATGGAAGCAAGAAGATCACTAAGGTCTTTAAAGGTTGTAGCTTGGTTAGGTTCACAACAAAGGGACATTTATAAGGCCATGGATTCAAAGTTGTCAATGCAAAAGAAACATTCACTGCTCAAGGCTATGTACACATTAAAACTCCATCCAACACTTTCTTTTCTCCAATGTCCACCCTTCCAACACCTTTGCACAATTATTCTATTTTTTTTTCATTCAAACAAGCATTATTTTTCTTTTGTTTTTCACATTCATATTCACATTTTCTTTTCATGCTTGCTTGAAAATTTTCAAAAAAATTTAGTAACCTACCATTTTCTTTTCACTCTCCCCAACTTGATTTTTAACCAAACCTTAAGTGAGTGTTCCTTGCTTTTTTAGGCAAGGAAGACAATTTAGTACAATTTCAAAGGTTCAAGAAAAAAATTTAAAATCCTACACAATTCAATGATGAACTATCTTTATCAATATGTACCAATACCAAGTTCATCACTAAACTAGGATCTAACTATTAAGCTCAACGGGGTTAGCAAATTCTCACTACTCGTGGGTAAGTTACTTTTGGATATGGCTGTGCTCATTATCAACAAATTCCTTGATCATATCTAATGCTTCTACAAAATCAAACTAATCATAAGATAAAGCATGCATCAAATGTACTCAACAAGATTTATCAGTCATTTTATGCATTTAGTAGACCATGGAGGTTCTCACCATTTTGTGGCTTTTGGACCTAAGTGATACAAGCATTCAACAAAGTTGCAACAAGAAACAAAATTACATTTGCACAAAGAAAATAAATTCTTAAACATTCTAACATCATAGAAAGAGGTAGCCATGTACTTTGCCAACATTTACATGATCAAATATTATCATCACCTTCCAAACTTAGGAGAATCTTCATTGGATATTATCATCACCATCCTTGAAATTCTCACATTTCCACACCAAAAAATGGAAACATTAAATTCCAAACAAGAATATCAATAATAAACACAAATAAGCATATCAACAATAAAACTATAAGAGTTGAACATTCCTTAACTGAAGAATTCAACTCGTAACAACCTAATAAAAGAAAAACGAAAGTAAAGAAAACGAAAGTTGAACATTCGTAAACTGAAGAATTTAACTAATAATAATAATAACATTAATGTAATAATGGTGTAAAAACACCAACAAAAATATTAGTACCCAAAAGTGGTACATACAACAACATAATCCAAAATAATCCAACAAAGTGGATAAAGTACAACAGAAGGGAATACAATGAACATAAACATAAATAGCAATGATCTAATGCTAACAGAAAACTTCATTTTGTAGAACCAAAGGAAGTTGCATAAGACCATGCTTAAAATGTCAACAACAAAAATAAACTAGCCCTCCTCGGACTCGGTCTCCACTGGCTCAACCTCCTCTCCAGAACCAGAAACCTCCACTAAACCAGCCTCAGAACCAGCCTCATCATCATCATTTCCAGCCTCCTCAACGTCCTCAGGTTCACCTACATCTGCCCTCTCTCTAAATTATGGCCTGGCCTCAGACCAAGCAGCATGTGCCAGGAACTGCTCCCTACTCATCATAGAATGCTCCACAGAAGGCTCCATGTACTGCAGTTGTAGTACCTGCATAGAATCATTGATATCAATCATGGTGCACTGAGTTGCCGTCATCCACTCCCAGTTGTAGCTGCAGATCTCCCTCTGAAATAGGTCAAAGCCCTGGGAGCCTGCAACTTCAGAACCATAAGCACCACCAACACCAGTACCAACATCAGCATCAACACTGGAGGTTTGTCCTCCTCTAAATCCCTTCAGTCTGCAAAACTTGTCCACATACCTATCATTGATAGCAGCCGGAATCGTCACCTGACGAAGGGAGAGTAGTTTAACCCTTGCATGCACACATAACACCATAATCAGACATGGAAAGACCAAGGGACAATTCTTCTGCGACCCTGATCCAAGTCTGCTTTCCACAACGGCACGCATCTCATCAGCAATGATTCTAGCTACATCAATCTTCACATTAGTCAAAATACTGTGGACTAAGTGAGCAATCGGAATTGGCTCAGTAGGGGTGTGCAACTTTGGCTTGATGTTAGTCAAAACTAACAAAAGTACCATCTGAGCCAAAGGTCGCATGTCCTCCCTGTGGTACCTTCTAGCAACCTCAGACGGGTTCAACTCCACTGACTTGCCCTCAATCAATAATGCACTCAAAATGGCATACATGTCTCTATGAAGCCTTAAAGTGTGATGATACTCATCAATTTCATTCTCCCCCAAGGATAAAGGTGTACCTAAAACAGTATTAATGGTGTCACGGTCAAATTTCACCACTTTTCCACAAACCATAGTAGTCTAAGTAAACACCCCATCATCATCTGAAGTGCATTGGCGTAAAACTCCCTTACGAGCTCTACGTTGTAACTATCACCAGGCGTTATCAACTTGTCCCATTTTTTGCTTTGAAGGATTCTCGCTACCGCCCGATAGGATCCTTGAGGGTTGAGGTTGAATCTCTTTTTAGGTAAAATGCTATTATTCTCTAAAGCCATATAATGAGCAGCTTGCTTAGCTCCTCTGAACCTTTCAGCATCAAATTGGATTGGATGTGGATGAGATGAACTTTTGACCTTTCTTTTCTTTGACGGAACTATCTTTGGAGGTGCCATTTGCATAATCACAAAACAAAACCATCCAACCAAACACAAGATATATTAGTGAGGAAACAAAACACAAAGAATTAGAGCATGAATCCCTGCACCACAAAAAAAATTAAAATTGTGCATGTTCGCCCAGAAGTTCGCCTAGAGAAACCATGGAAAATAATCGCCCCAGGTTCGCTGTGAAAACTCAAGGCGAACCCTGCGAATTCCTATTCTGCAGGTTCTGTATACAACAACAAAAATCACAGAGACAGATCCAATATCCTATTTTCTATCATTTCAAATCATGGTACAAAACAAATATCCAGTGAAAGCATCAACCACACAATTGTTCAAGTTAAAGTTAAAGTTTTTACAAGATTTCATTCAATGTCAGTTCAACTCTAACCTAATCAATCTCAACTTCAAACTTTTTGTTCAGAACCCACATGCAAAGTAAGATAAATTAACAATGTAGAACATGAATATAGTTTATAACCTAGAAGCAAGTTTTAACAATTTCTCAAATAAACCCTAATAACATGTTGCTAATCAAAAACAGAGGAAAGAATGAAGAACCCAAACCTGAAATGCTGAGAGGATTGATTGGGAATAGCAAGAAAGAAATTTGAAAATGCTTCTATGGGTACAATGGAGCAAGTTGTGTGTGTGGTGCTTTTTGTGTGTGTGTGTGTGTGTGTGTGTGTGTGTGTGTGTGAGAGAGAAAGAGAGAGAGAGAGAGAGAGAGAGAGAGAGAGAGAGAGAGACAAAAGTTATAAGTGAAGGGACAAAATGGAAGGGTGCAAGTATTTCCCCACAAAATCTGAAAAGAATAGAGGGTTTGGGCCTACACAGCATTGGCGCACCCAAAAGCTTACTAAAGTGATATGGCAGAAAACTGCTAAGTTTTTGTCTCACTCAGTTCGCTTTGCGAACTTCCCAGCGAATGCTCGCCCCAGGTTTGCCTAGCAAACTTCCCATCGAACATGACAAATTTTTGAATTTTTTTTCTTGTCAGCACATTCTACCACAACCTTTTCTAAACAAACCTATATTATAAAAGCAGCAACAATGAAGGAATACTTACAATGTTGGGGTGTCTCCCAACTAGCGCTTTGTTTAATGTCGTTTGAGTTCGACTGTCCATGGTGACTTCACGGATCACCAAGAAAAACGACGCAAATTCGCGATCAACTTCACCTCCATGGTAGATTTTTAACCTTTGTCTATTAACAATCCATCTTTCTTTTGTCTTTGGATCCTCTAACACAATTGCACCATAATGCTTTACTTTCTTGATCAAGAATGATCCCGACCATTTAGATTTCAACTTTCCCGGAAAAAGCTTTAACTGAGAATTGAAAAGAAACACCATTTGGCCAGCTTAAAATTCTTTTTGACGGACCTTCTTGTCATGATAAACTTTAACTTTTTCTTTGTAAAGCTTACTTGAATGATAAGCATTGTGCCTCATTTCCTCCAATTCATGAATTTGGAATTTTCTTTTCTCACTGGCCAAGTTAGGATCAAAATTCAACAATTTTAACGCCCAAAGAGCTTTATGCTCCATTTTAACCGGTAAATGATAAGTTTTGTTGTAAACCATTTAAAATTGAGTTAAACCAATGGGAGCTTTGTAAGCGGTACGATATGCCCACAAAGCTTCATCAAGCTTTTGAGACCAATCCTTTCTCGAACTTAACACGGTTTTTTCAAGAATTCTCTTCACTTCTCTATTCGACACCTCGGCTTGAACATTCATTTGTGGGTGGTATGGGGTTGCCACTTTATGCTTTACACCATAATGTTCCAAAACTTTTTCAAGTGGTGCATTGCAAAAGTGCGAACCGCCATCACTTATTAACACTCGAGGCGTGTCAAAACGGGAAAAGATGTTTTTCTTTAAAAATTTAATTATCGTTTTGCCATCAGCCTTTTGTGAAGCTATTGCTTCCACCCACTTCGAAACATAATCAACCGCTACCAGAATGTATTCATTGGAAAAAGATGGAGAAAACGGTCCAACAAAATCTATACCCCAATAATAAAAAACTTCAACTTCCAACACACTTTGTAAGGGCATCTCATCTTGTTTCCCAATTCCGCCACTTATTTGGCAAATATCACAATTCTTCGCATGTAGGTTTGCATCTTTAAACAGAGATGGCCAATAAAAGCCCGATTGGAGGACTTTCGTTGTCATCCTCAAACCATTATAATGACCTCCATACGGCGAATTGTGACAGTGCCAAAGAATGCTTTTAGCTTCCTCACTAGTAACACACCTTCTCAAGAGATTATCACTACCAAGTTTAAAAAGGTAAGGTTCATCCCACACATAAAAATTTGCACCTGACAAGAATTTCCTCTTTTGGTTCCAAGTTAGATCTTCCGGTATTAATCTGGTTGCCTTGTGGTTGGCAAAATCAGTAAACCAATGTCTAACTTGGACCATAAACAGTTTTTCATCGGGAAATTCTTCTCTTACTTCACTTTCTTGATTTGTCACTTCCATATTGACCAAGCAGGATAAGTGATCTGCCACCAAGTTTTCAGAACCCTTTTTATCGCGAATTTCTAAATCAAATTCTTGCAATAAAAGAATCCATCGGATAAGTCTTTGCTTTGAATCCGGTTTAGTGAGAAGATACTTAATCGCCGAATGGTCAGTGTACACCACGACCTTCAAACAAATAAGGTAAGACCTAAAATTCTCAAGAGCGTACACTATTGCAAGTAATTCTTTTTTTATAGTTGTTGCGTAATTCACTTGAGCTTCATTTAAAACCTTACTCGCATAGTGTATGTCATGAAATTTTTTTGTCTTTCTTTGGCCAAGCACCGCACCAACCGTATAATCACTTGCGTCACACATTAATTCAAAATTGAGAGTCCAATTTAGAGCTATGATTATGGTTGCGGTGATCAATTTTTCTTTCAAAATTTTAAAAGCTTTTAAACAATCATCATCAAAGAGAAAAGACTTATCTTTGTTGAGAAAATTGCTCAAATGACTTGCTATATTTGAGAAGTCTTTGATGAATCTCCGGTAAAATCCAGCGTGACCAAGGAAATGAAGAATCAAGATTCTCAAATGTGTTTTGATGAAGACAACAACATTGTAAAATCTATTGAAGATAAAAAAAGGAAATGATTCAAGTCAAGTATCAAGTTTCAAGTATCAATTATATCAAAAAGTCTCAAAGTTTTTCAAACAATTGATCATAATCTAAAAGGTATATGAACTCAACTTATTCTTGAATATACAAGTCTTCATATCATCAAGCATATTTGGCATGAATCATCAAAATATTTGATTTTGAAAACCATTCCTTTTCATACCTTTTGTTAAAGTATTTTTCAACTTTTAACACTGGTTAATCGATTAACATTTGGTAGTTCATTTCTGTTAATCGATTAACCTTAAGAAAATTTGAATTTTTTTGCTCGTTACAAAGTGTTAATCGATTAACACATTACTAGTGCAATAGTGTTAATCGATTAACACTAAACCAATATGCGAAAATATTTTATTTTTTCAGCCTTATGAGTTTTTGAAAATGGTTTTTGATGCATGGCAACCTTTGGACTTTTACACCCTTTTGTAAAGGTGTTTTGTGGCTTATATAAACTCATAATTTCAGATTTTGAATTCACCTTCTTGCAAACAATTTTCAAACATCTTTATTCTCTTAAATCTTTCATTTTCTCAAGTGTAAAAAGTCAGAATTTTCTAAGAGTGAAACTTTGACATTGAATTTTCATCTCAATCATTATAGTTTCATTCTTGCATCATAAAACACTTGTATATTGTGTATAAAGATTATTTGTCAAGAAGAAGATCAATCTTGTGATTGATATATTGAAGAATCAAAGTTTCAAATACTTACTCAAAAATTCAGAATTATTGTAAAAATCCTAAAGTTCCAAGGATTGTTTGGATTTAGGTGTTGCCTATAAGAAGAAGGATTGTTTCTCTTATAGGGTTTGTTATATTCCTTGTTGTCTAGGTTTGTTGGAAACAAGAGGTTGAATTAGAGAGGATTGTTCTCTTTTCAACTTGGTTGTAAAATCCAAGAGGTTGTTCTTGGTGTGTTTGTTAGAGTCTGTATAGAAAGGCTAGGATAGTCTTGTCTTAGGATCTAACATTATTAAAAATCTCTTACTGTGTAAGGGGACTGGAGTACTCTCGAATTGTGAGGGGAACCAGGATATATCGCTGTCGTAACCCAAAATTTGACCTCCCTCTTTTGCTTTTTTGCATAAGCATGTGCATTCGCATCGTCGGCACACGCATTCACATTTTTCTCTATGTGTTTCTTGTTACAGGACTTTCAGGTTTTCTAGCCCGGCTGATATCATCCTCACAAGATTACCATCATCATCAAAACAAGCACAAAATGAGGGTTTCTATGCCTATTCATCAATACAAGAAGTGGAAAATCGAAGTCGGGACCACAACACCATTTTTTAGGCAAATTGGGCATATTTTGGCCTGGTTAATCGATTAACCATTTGCAGTGAAATTGTGTTAATCGATTAACACAGGCAGAATAGGCATAATCTGCTGCTTTTTCATGACAACACCTTTGCACACACTTTGGTCTTGGATTCTACAGTATTCTAGCAGCATGTGGAATATTCTAGACATCTCTAGACATTTCAAGGCTATTCAATTCATTCCAAGTGCATTTATTCTAATGCTTCACTTCAAATTAAGTGCACCATGTTCCTTATTTTCCAAGTAATGTGGATCTTTGGATGTTGGAGTTCACCTTGGGATTGTTACCGAGTTGGTTCTAACTAATCGAATTAACCGCTTGACTCGGTGAGTCAAGCCTAACTAACTCCTAGCCTAGTTCCAAACCACCCAAAGCTAAGTCCAAACCAAATTCCAAACCTCTCATACTCCAAACCTAAAGTCTATATAAGCTCACCTTCACTCATTTCACAGAGGGATCCACCATTTCATCCACCATTTTCACCAAATTTCTCACATTTCACTCTCACATTTTCTCTGATTTTTCTCTGCTACTTCTTTATCTTCATCTCAATTCTCTTCCAAAACCTTACCAAAGCTCTTAATTCACCATTGAAGAAAAGCTACTTTCACCTTGAAAATGCTTTTTCTTGAGCTTAACCTTCACCATCATTCCATTATACTGGTTTTTGTGGAGTTTCAGTAGCTTTTGGATTCATCTCAAGTGATTGATTCAAGCTTCTTCGGTGATAATTCTCATTTCGGAGTTTTCGTCGCGATTTGATCGATTTCGATACGTTTCAGCTATAATTGAAGATTCCTCTGGTTTTCTTTGATTATTTTCATTAAGATCACATTCCAACATTTACCAAGGCACATCTCAGCCTTGTAGGTTGGAGGATCTCATTCATTTTACTATTTCGATCATTTTCGTATCATTCGCGATGTAGTTTCGATGTTTTTGCATGTAAATTGATTATACCATTGCTTGATCCATGATCTTGATTATTTTATTGATTCTATTATTGATCATTTGCTGCTTCTAAACTTGATTTTTCGTGCATAATTGTTTGCCCTAGCATTGGAGTGATTTCATAATAAATTTTTTGGCCAAAAGCACTTTTCAAAACTGATTTTCTGCTCCTTGTCCAGTGTTAATCGATTAACACTTTGTAGTGCAATAGTGTTAATCGATTAACCAGTGTTTTTTTGCACTTTTTTAAGTGTTAATCGATTAACACTTTGCAGTGCAATAGTGTTAATCGATTAACACTGAACCAGAAGGCCATTTTCTTGCATTTTCAAGTGTGTTTGTCATGCTTTCTTCATTTTAACTTCCATTGATTATCATGCTTGATTGTATGGGTGTTTTAAGTGTCATTTCACTTCTGGTTGAAGCATATCCATGAGCTTTCGATGCATATTTTCGATTATTTATTATTCTTGGCATTGTATGAACATGACTATTCTTGCACTATCTTTGTTCACATGGCACATGATTTTGTGTTGTATTTTGATGATCATTTGGCACTGTTTTGCACCTTCCATTTCATGCTTGCATTAAGTTTATTCTTCATGGATATGCTTAATTTTGTATAATCAATAATTCACCCTTTTGCCTTAATAGTTTTTCAATTCATTAAAATTGTTGGCACTTTCCTCCCTTTTGATTGTTTAATCGAAACTTCATTTCGATTACCGATCCTTCCCCTCCGCTCTCTTTAGGATTCCTTTAGATCTTGCTTTCTCTTGGTCGCCGGTTGAGTTAGAGTTCGCGCAACTTGGAGCTGTTACGCTGTCCGTTTCACAACACACTGGAGCACTGTACAACTTGGAGTTGTTGTGTTGTCCATTTCAACTTCTGCATTACACCCTGTGTGTTAGAGAAGGAATGAGAAGGGAGAATTCCTACTCTCATTCTGACTACTTTAGGTAGGGGACGAATGACCCTATGCTTGGCTTAGTCACCTCTATCTCTAGGCGGTAGTGTACCTTCTTCTCCAGACGAGTCGATCTTTGATTTACTCCTATCTCTTTTAATCTCTTTTGGTCAATCACCTTTCTTTGGGTTAAGATCATTGTTCTTGTGCTAACAAAATCTCTTTGTTTCAATACCCTACTTCCTTTTCTTGTGGTCAATCATTGTTTTTTGATTCCCCTGAAGAATCTCAACCCCTTTTTCTTCGGTTAATCACAGTCTTTCTGTTAAAACCGAATCCTCAGGAGTTCGCAACCCTTGTTTGGTTTTTCTCTTTTTGTTTTGTAATCATTGTTTGTTAGTTAAAACACCAATTTGCACTCCTTAGTTAACCACATTTCGTCTGTTAATACACTGAGTTCCTTGGGTTAATCACCTTCTCTTGGTTAATTACCCTTTTCTTCAGTTAAACACAATCTATCTGTTAACATACTGAGTTTTCTCTTGGGTTAATCACCTTCTCTTGGTTAATCACCCACTTTTTCAGTTAACCACAGCCTGTCTGTTAAAATACTGAGCCCCTTTGAGTTAATCACCTTCTCTTGGTTAATCACTTATTTCTTTTCGGTTAATCACAGTCTTTTTGTTAAAACCGAACCCCCAGCAGTTGGCAACCTTTTCTTGGTTCGAATACTTGCACCCTTGGGTTAGTAACCTTCCTTTGGTTCTAATACCCTTCTTTGTTGGTCAAGTGTTGTTTGTTCAGTCAACACCAACATCCCTTTTGGGTCACGACCTTCGATCGGTCCTACACTCATTCTTCTGGTTGATCACAGTTTTTCTCTGTTAAAACCAATGTTCATCTACCTCCCCGTAGAGTTGTAATCTTTGTTTTCCTCAGTTAACCACTATTTTATCAGTTAATATATCGATGTCCCCACAAAGTCAAACACCTTATCTTGGTTCGATACTCTCTCTTTTGGTTAATCACAGTCCGTCTGTTAAAACCTTTATCCCTACTAGAATCCTACTATTTCTCTCTCTCTCTCTCTCTCTCTCTCGATTAACCACTGTCAGTCAGTTAATATACTGAATTTCTCTTCTCTTGGTTTTGACACCATTCCTTTTCTTGTCCCCCAGTAGGGTCGCTACCCTCTGTCTCCTAGCACAATTCCTGTTTCTCTTGCTTCCCCGGTGGAGTCTCATGTTGTTCTGTCCTTTATCTTCTTGGTTTTGACATCAGTACTTTGGAATTCCCCAGTGGAGTTTCTCTCTTTCTCATTGCACTATGAGGGTACGTAGGCACGAGGGCCCTAATCCTCCGCGAGCACTTTCTTTTCTTTCTTTCTTTCTCCCTTTCTTCTCTCCCCTCTTCTTTTCTTTTAGCTAGAAGCCTTTAGATAGATAACCCATCCAAGCCTAGAAGCAAGCGAAATGGTTCCCGTCGAGTACGACAGATGCGTTAGGTGCTAGTACCTTCCTTTCGCATAATCGACCCCATTCCCGTTTCTCTTCCCCTTGGGTTTTATCGATATTTTCCCTGTACTTTGGGACTAAATAAAGTTTGGTGGCGACTCTGTGTTATCTTTGAGTGTGTGATTCACTCAGGTATAAACCAGCCATCTTCAATCGCCTGTGTCATTTACTTTCCGTACTTTACCGCATTTCATCACTTAGAAACTTTAGGAAAGTAAAAATCAATTCCATCGAAAAACCGAGAAAATATTCTAAGGAACCTAATTCACCCCCCTCTTAGGTATATTCCTACTTACAATTGGCATTAGAGTTGGTTATAGGTAACCTGTTCCTTCAAGATCTAGAATGGCTTCCACAAGCGCAAATTTGGTTTTCAAAGATGGCGGTAGTAGTAACAAACCCCCTCTATTTTCAGGAGAGTATTTCGACTTTTGGAAAATAAGAATGAAAGCACACTTAGAAGCACAAGGAGATGGAATATGGGAAACTGTTGAAAATGGTTCACATCAACCAATGAGTGTAGTAAACGATGTTGCAATTCTAAAGGTTAAAAATGCTTATAATGAAGATGATAGAAAGAAATTGCTCGATGAAAAGAAAGCCATTAACATATTACAAAGTGCTTTAAGTATGGATGAATTTTTACGCGTTTCACAATGTAAATCCGCTAAAGAAATTTGGGACACTTTAATGGAAACTCATGAAGGAACCACTGAAGTTAAAAGATTTAGATTGAATACATTAAGTCAAGAATATGAGATGTTTTGAATGCAGCCCAGAGAATCCATCGTTGCATTACAGAAAAGATTTGTTCATTTGACTAATCACTTAATGGCACTTGGTAAGACATTTTCTAATGATGAATTAAATCTCAAAGTTCTTAGATCCTTGACTAGAGAATGGCAACCGAAAGTTACGGCAATATCGGAAAAGAAAAGTCTTTCTACAATGACTTCCGCATCACTATTTGGTAAACTCCAAGAACATGAATTAGAACTTGGGCGACTTGAAAAACATGAACATCAAGAAAAGAAATCCAAGAGTATTGCATTAAAAGTAGATTTAAAAGATAAACAAAAATATGATTCATCGGAGGAAGACGAAAATTTCATGCTACTAGTAAAAAGACTCGGCAAATTTTTTGGTAATAAAGACAAGTCCTTTAATTATGCTAAAAGAAAGAAACACTTTAAGAAAAAGGAGGCTACCACTTCATCTCAAGATGTTACATGTTACGAATGTGGAAAGCAAGGTCACATGAAGCCCGATTGTCCAAAACACGCAAAGAAATAAAGTTTCAAAGGCAGGAAGGAATCAAAAAATAAAAAGGCATATATTGCATAAGAAGACAATGACATTAGTTCATCATTCGACTCGGAGAGCGATGAAAACGCAAATTTGGCACTTATGGCTACACACAACTCCGATGATGAAAATGATGAGGTTAGTAATGAATTTTCTCTTTATGATAATGATGCACAATAAGCCATTAATGAACTCTTAAATGAATGTAAGGTCTTGTATAAAACAATATCTTTACAAAAGAAACAAATAACATCTTTAGAAGAAAAAGTTGATGTTATGTTATGAAAAAAGAATCAAAAGATGAAAAACAAAAGAAAATTAGTGAAGAAAAGCAAGAGTTGGTATGTAAAAATTGTGAATCACTTTCTTTCTAAATTATTCAATTAAAAAGAGTCCTTGAAAGATATGAGAAAGGACAAATTAGATTAGAAGCGGTCCTTAGTCAACAAAGATATTCAAATGATAAAAGTGGACTTGGTTACTCAAAATTTTCTAAACCAAGTTCTAGTAAAACAATCTTTGTTAAGGCTAGTGACCAAACTTCTAAAGAGAAAGTGAACAAACCTAGGAATGTGCATCCTTATCCTAAAAAGAAAATATTTCCTAAAAAGAAATCATATATTCCAAGATATAAAAGTAATTTTGTTCCTACTTGTTTTTATTGTGGTATTATTGGTCATACGCCTAATGCTTGCTATGTAAGAAACTTTAGTGTTGCAAGTGGGCATTATGTGTGGGTAAAGAAAGGTACAAATTATGAACGACCCAAGGCTATTTGGGTACCTAACAAAACTTAATTTGTTTTGTAGGTTTGCTTGAAGACCACTTCAAATCTATGGTATCTTGATAGTGGTTGTTCGAAGCATATGACCGGAGATATAAACAAATTTTCAAATCTAGTGCTTAAGGCCAAAGGTTTTGTTACTTATGGAGATAATAATAAAGGAAAGATTCTTGGCGTAGGCAAAGTTGGAGCACCGCCTTTCACAACTATTGAAGATGTGTTTTATGTTGAAAGATTAAAGCATAACCTTTTTAGCATAAGCCAACTTTGTGACAAAGGGTTCAAAATCAATTTCACCAAAGATGAATGTTTGATAGAAGACGAAGTCACTAATGAGGTAATGCTTAAAGGTAAAAGAATTAACAATATTTTTATGATTTCCCTTGATGACGTTTCTTTGAAGGTTAAATGTCTTATGGCAAACAATAATGATTCATGGCTATGGCACAAAAGGATTGCTCACATTCATATGAAGCGTTTGAATAAATTAATCAAACATGATTTAGTTATTGGTTTACCAAAGATAAAATATGTCAAAGATAAGTTGTGTGATGCATGTCAAAAAGGGAAACAAACCAAGTCAACATTCAAATCTAAGGATGTGGTGTCCACTTCAAGGCCACTACAATTGTTGCATATGGACTTATTTGGTCCATCAAGAACAAGAAGCTCTGGAGGTAATCTATATGCTTTAGTTATTGTTGATGATTTCTCTAGATATACTTGGGCATTCTTTTTAGTGCAGAAAAGTGATGCATTCAAGGCGTTTAAGAAGTATGTAAAGCAAATTCAAAATGAGAAGTCACTTTCAATTGCCTCCATAAGAAGCGACCATGGTGGAGAATTCCAAAATGCTTATTTCGAAGAATTTTGCGAAGAACATGGAATATCTCACAACTTCTCGGCACCAAGAACCCCCCAACAAAATGGCGTTGTAGAAAGAAATAATAGGTCATTGGTTGAACTTGCAAGAACAATGCTTAGCGACTCAAATCTTCCAAAGTACTTTTGGGCGGATGCGGTCAGCACGACATGTTTTGTAAGTAATCGTGTTAACATTAGACATATCCTAAAGAAGATCCCTTATGAACTTTTCAAAGGGAGGAAACTAAACATTGCTTACTTTCACATATTTGGATGCAAATGTTTTGTCTTGAACAATGACAAAGACAATCTTGGTAAGTTCGATGTCGATGAAAAATCGGATGAAGGTATATTTCTTGGCTATTCACTTTCAAGTAAGGCATATAGAATTTATAATAAAAGAACTTTAACTATTGAAGAATCTATGCATGTTAAGTTTGATGAATCTAACCCCTCCAAGGAAGATATTGTTATTTATGATGATGATGATTTCATAGAAGCTCCTCAAAAAGACTCCTCCAAAGTCAACAATGAGAATCAAGTAGATCATCAAGAAGAATTGATTCAACAAGAGTCTATTGTCAACGATATACCAAAATAATGGAGGACACATAGAGATCACCCTATTGACAAGATTATTGGAGACATATCTCAAGGAGTATCTACTCGATTAAATCTAAAGGATGCATGTCTCAATATGGCATTTATTTCTCAAATAAAACCATCTAAAGTCCAAGATGCCTTAGATGATGATTAATGGATTCTAGCCATGCAAGAAGAATTAAATCAGTTCGAAAGAAATGAGATATGGGATTTAGTTCCAAGACCAAAAGGTAAGCATATTATTGGCATTAAATGGATATTCAAAAATAAGCTAGATGAAAATGGTATCATTATAAGGAACAAAGCAAAATTAGTAGCACAAGGCTATAATCAAGAAGAAGGTATAGATTTTGAGGAAACATTTGCACCAGTTGCTAGACTGGAAGCAATTAGATTATTGTTAGCATATGCTTGTTCTTTGAATTTTCAGTTGTATCAGATGGACGTTAAAAGCGCATTTCTAAATGGATACATACTTGAAGAAGTTTATGTAAATCAACCTCCAGGATTTGAATATTTCAAACATCCTAATCATGTTTACAAACTCAAAAAGGCCTTGTATGGATTGAAGCAAGCACCAAGAGCTTGGTATGATAGGCCAGGTAATTTTCTTTGCGAACACGGTTTCAAAAAAGGTAAAGTTGATACTACTTTGTTTATTAAAAGAATTAACCATCATACTATCTTAGTACAAATTTATGTAGATGACATCATATTTGGATCTACAAATGAATCCTTATGTGAAGAATTCTCAAAAATCATGCAAGGAGAATTTGAAATGTCCATGATGGGTAAGTTGAATTACTTTCTTGGGTTGCATATCAAACAAACAAATAATGGGATATTTATCAATCAATCTAAATATTGCAAAGAGCTTCTCAAAAGATTTGACATGGATACTTGCAAAGAGATAGCAACTCCAATGGGATCCGACACATATCTTGATCATGACGAATCCAGAATTCCAATTGATATCACTAAATATCGAGGTATGATCGGCTCTTTATTATATCTATCCACTAGTCGACCTGATATTATGTTTAGTGTATGTTTGTATGCACAATTTCAAGCTTGTCCGAAAGAATCTCATCTCACAGCGGTAAAGAGGATAATGAAGTATCTTAAAGGAACATCCAATGTCGGCCTATGGTACCCTAAAGGTAGTACATGTAGTCTTGTTGGTTTTTCTGATGCAGATTATGCAGAATGTAAGACAGACAGGAAAAGCACAAGTGGAACTTGTCACGTTTTTGGAAATGCCTTAGTCTCATGGTCATGCAAAAAGCAAGCAAGTGTGGCTCTTAGCACTGCAGAAGCAGAGTATATCGCCGCCGGTAGCTGTTGTTCACAAATACTTTGGTTGAAGCAACAATTTCATGACTACGGTGTGAATCTAGGATGCATATCTCTCAAATGCGACAACACGAGTGCAATCAATATTTCAAAAAATCCAATCATGCATTCAAGAACCAAGCACATAGATATTATACATCACTTTCTAAGAGCTCATGTCCTAAAAGGTGACATTGAGATTACTTTTATCGATACTCAAAATCAACTGGCGGATATCTTCACAAAACTGCTTCCTCGGGACGCATTCTTTAAGATTCGAAGAGAACTTGGCATTTTGGATGAAGGTGACATTTAAATCTTCAATATTTATTCATTATATGGTATAATGAAGCCAAGGTACACAATATTTCTAATTTTTATGTTTGTCAATTTTTTATTAAAATATGAATATTATGCAAAAAATGACATATTTTCATTTTTTGTGCTCATAAAATTATTTTGATGAATTTTTTGGATTACCACAAGTTACATTATATTATATTATAACATGTCAAGGTGTCACAATTGCAATTTTCTTAGCATACTAAAAATTATTAAGTTACTGTTTTTTTGGTATGTTCATCGATTAATCATTTGTCTTTGCAAATGTGTTAATCGATTAACACTGTAAGTATTTGCGCAAATTTTTGTATTTTTAATCGATTAACCAAGTTATGTTGGTTTTGGGTTAATCGATTAACCCTGTAGCTTTTTCCAAAAATACGAAAAATTAATTATATGCAGAATTTTGTGTTATTTCTATTTATTCTTTATGTGGTATTTGTCTTTAAAAAGTGCTTTTAGGATAAGTCAACTTATCTTTCCAACTTTCATTGGTATTCTTCATCACTCTTTACTCCTCATTACTATCATTTACTCTCCTCTTCAACTCATTAAAATTCATTCAACCACCAACATTAAAACCCACTCATCAAATCTTCATTATAACCTCGCCAAACCACACAACTCTTTCATCAAAACCCTCTTCTAACACAAATCCGAAAATCACTTTCTAACCTTTAAACCTTCATTCATCCATGGCTTCTTCAAGAAAAGAGAAAGGTAAGGCCAAAATGGGAGAAGAAAGCTCGAATCTGGAAGAATCTGCACCAACAACAAAGCAACGGAGGCTCGCTTTTGATTTCCAGAACAGATTGCTTATGCCTGTAAATATGTCTACTTAAAATCTTTTCCTGCTGAAAGTTTTAATTTTCCGGAACTGTTAAAGCATCATAAGATAGATAAGTTTGTCTCTGAGATTGGTCCAGTGTATCCTGATTTAGTGAAAGAGTTCTATTCAAACTTGCATGTGGGTACTGATGAATTCGATGACCACTATTTAACATCGAAAGTTAAGAATACTGATATTAGTGTCAATGCTGAAACTTTTGGAAAACTTTTAGGATTGTCTACTGCTGGTCAAATTATTAGGCAAGGTTTTACTCCAAACTCTAATGGATGGAAAAATTATAATAAGATGGATTACTATTTCCGTCTTTCTCGCATGAGTCAAGTTGACATTATGCGTAGACAAAGTAATGCTTCTTCTAGAGTCTTATTATATTCAAAGAATTTATCGGTAACGGATAGAATGCTACACTATGTTATTGCATATGTCTTGCTGCCAAAACACTCCAATTATGCTCAGATTAGTGATCCGAAATTGTAAATCATGTTTGCCCTCAAGAATGGCTTAAAGGTGAATTGGGCATGCACTGTTATGTATCATATGTTTTATCAACAAAACTTGAGTGGTGGTCTTCCATATGGAAGGATTGTGTCAAAACTTCTTGAATCACTTAAGATTCTTGTAAAAAGAGAACCAAAGGTTGGAATGACTTCCAAAGATTGTGAGATTAATGCCTCCACTTGTCTTCGGAACACGAGTATCATCAAAAATAGGAAAGGATTGTATGTTTACAAGGATGATGTTCAAACGTTCACTCCTCCACCGGCTCCGGAAGGAGGTTATACAAATGAAGCACTTTACAACAAAATGTGTTCAATGGAAGCAACAATGAACAATCACTCTTTTGAAATGGCTTCGATTAAGAAATTATTGCTTAAGCTCACAACATCTCGTCGCCGGAAACCAAGAGTTGAGGAAAGTGAAGAAGAGGAAGAAGATGAAGAGGGCGAAGGAGAAGAGGAAGAAGAAAACAATGATATGTCGGAAAGTGACTAGAAGAATTATTTAGTATTCTAGTGTTCTTTAGTTTTTCTAGTATTATTTTTATGTTTAAGTGTTTAAGACTTTCTAAGATTATGTTGTGTTATGCTTTAGATTTTTGTAAGACTTATGTTTCATGTGTTGTTAGAACTTATATTTCATGTTATGTTATGTTTTATGTGTTGTTCAATTTATGTGTTCAAATATGTCTCAAATGTGTTGTGTGTTCCAAATGTTTTCACAAATTGTTCACTCATTCTTTAATTTTTGAGACTTTTCCCTTCCTTTTTGGTAATGACAAAGGGGGAGAAGTATGTGTGTGTGTTTCTCTAACACAATTTTGCAGCAAAGTAAGATGGTTCAAAAATTCTCCCAAGCATGGTTTTAGGGGGAGCTTACATCTAGGGGGAGTATTGTTTTTGTTAGAGAAATCAAGGTTGAAATCAAATTTTTCAAGAGAAGAGTTGTCATCATAAAAAAGGGGGAGAATGAAGAATCAAGATTCTCAAATGCGTTTTGATGAAGACAACAACATTGTAAAATCTATTGAAGATAAAAAAAGGAAATGATTCAAGTCAAGTATCAATTATATCAAAAAGTCTCGAAGTTTTTCAAACAATTGATCATAATCTAAAAGGTATATGAACTCAACTTATTCTTGAATATACAAGTATTCATATCATCAAGCATATTTGGCAAGAATCATTAAAATATTTGATTTTGAAAACCATTCCTGTTCATTCCTTTTGTTAAAGTATTTTTCAACTTTTAACACTGGTTAATCGATTAACATTTGGTAGTTCATTTCTGTTAACTGATTAACCTTAAGAAAAATTGAATTTTTTTGCTCGTTACAAGGTGTTAATCGATTAGCACATTACTAGTGCAATAGTGTTAATCGATTAACACTGAACCAATATGTGAAAATATTTTACTTTTTCAGCCTTATGAGTTTTTGAAAATGGTTTTTGATGCATGGCAACCTTTGGACTTTTACACCCTTTTGTAAAGGTGTTTAGTGGCTTATATAAACTCATAATTTTAGATTTTGAATTCACCTTCTTGCAAACAATTTTCAAACATCTTTATTCTCTTAAATCTTTCAATTTCTCAAGTGTAAAAAGTCAAAATTTTCTAAGAGTGAAACTTTGACATAGAACTTTCATCTCAATCATCATAGTTTCATTCTTGCATCATAAAACACTTGTATATTCTGTATAAAGATTATTTGTCAAGAAGAAGATCAATCTTGTGATTGATATATTGAAGAATCAAAGTTTCAAATACTTACTAAAAAATTCAGAATTATTGTAAAAATCCTAAAGTTCCAAGGATTGTTTGGATTTAGTTGTTGACTATAAGGAGAAGGATTGTTTCTCTTATAGGGTTTGATATATTCCTTGTTGTCCAGGTTTGATGGAAACAAGAGGTTGAATTAGAGAGGATTGTTCTCTTTTCAACTTGGTTGTAAAATCCAAGAGGTTGTTCTTGGTGTGTTTGTTAGAGTCTGTATAGAAAGGCTAGGATAGTCTTGTCTTAGGATCTAACATTAAAAATCTCATATTGTGTAAAGGGACTGGAGTACTCTCAGACTGTAAAGGGAACCAGGATATATCGCCTGTGTTATTTACTTTCCGCACTTTACCACATTTCATCACTTAGAAACTTTAGGAAAGTAAAAATCAATTCCATCGAAAAACCGAGAAAATATTCTAAGGAACCTAATTCACCCCCCTCTTAGGTACATTCCTACTTACAGGAAACTTCAGACTCCCTTCATATTAATTGGTGGTGGCTACTTCTCTATAACTTCAATCTTTGTTTGGTTAACTTCAAGCCCTTTGGAGGAGACTTTGTGGCCGAGCACAATTCCTTCCGTACCCATGAAATTGCACTTTTCCCAATTAATAACAAGATTGTTTGCCACACACCTCTCTAAAACGGTTTCCAAAATTTTCAAGCATAACTCAAAAGAAGCCCCGAAAACGGACAAGTCATCCATGAAAACTTCCATGGTCTTCTCAATGAGATCAGAAAAGATGGCTTGCACACACTGTTGAAAAGTGGTCGGTGCATTGCACAAGCCAAAAGGCATCTTTCTATACACAAAAATCCAAAAAGGACAAGTAAAAACCGTTTTCTCATGGTCTTCCGGATTAACCGTAATTTGGTTATACCCGAAATATCCATCTAAAAAACAATATAACTCTTAACTTGATAACCGTTCAAGCATGTGATCCATAAAAGGTAACGAAAAGTGATATTTTTGTGTTGCTTGGTTAAGCCTCCGATAATCAATGCACATCCGCCAACCTATTACGATCCTTGTTGGAATGAATTCATTCTTGTCATTTTTTATCACGGTCCTTCCTCCTTTATTTGGAACCACTTGTACTAGACTCACCTATGTACTACCGGAAATCGGATAGATCATCATCCAATAGTTTCACTACTTCCTTCCTCACAACCTCTTTCATTGTAGGATTCAAGCGGCATTGAGGTTGAGCAACCGACTTGAAATCCTCTTCCATAAATATTTTATGCATGCAATAAGTCGGACTAATCCCCTTCAAATCGGAGATAACCCAACCTATAGCTCTTTGATTTTTTTCTCAAAACTTGAATTAAACAATGTTCCTCTTTTTTGGACAAAATGTTACTAATAATAACTGGTTTGTTACAACCATCATCAAGAAAGGCATATTTCAAATGAGGAGGCAACATCTTCAATTCAAGTTGGGATTTTTCATCGTTCACTTCTTTTTTCAACAATTCCACTTCATTTTCCCAAGGTTACAATTCTTCCAAAGTCTCAAGTTCATTCAAGCATTTTTTAAGTTCCATTTCTTCCTCTTCGGTAAGAACTTCAAATGCATCACCAATAGCATTTTCAAAGGGAGTTGACATGTGGACTTGCCTTGTTACTTCAATTATAGCTTCATTTGTTGCATCAATTCGAAAGCTATCATGTGTATCTTTGGAGTGCTTCTTTGCTTCGAAAGTATCAAAGCAAACTTCCTCATCTTGAACTCTCACTTTCATAAGACCATCATCGATATCAATCATCATTCTAATCGTCTTCGTAAAAGGTCGCCCAAGAATCAATGGAGCATCATGGTTTTCCTCCATGTTAATAACAACAAAGTCAATTGGAAAGAAGAATTTATCCACCTTGACTAACACATCTTGAGCTACTCCATGAGGATGAGTTGTAGACTTGTCGGCCAATTACAATGTCATTCTTGTTGCTTTCATCTCAATGCTTCCCAACCTCTTAAAAATAGATAACGGAATTAAATTAATGTTTGAGCCTAAGTCAGTCAAACCTTTACCAACATAAACATCGCCTATGGTAACCGACAAAGTAACCCGACCCGGATCACTTTTCTTGATCGGTAGAGTCCTTTAAATGATTGCACTACAACTCGCATCAAGCGTGATTGTTTCTTTGTCCGTAAATCTCCTCTTCTTGGTAAGGATGTCTTTCATGAACTTTGCATATTTGGGCATTTGTTCAAGAGCCTCGGAAAATGGAATATTAATTTGCAATTGACGAAATATATCCATGAACCGCGCATAATGCCTAGCCTTGTCTTTCTTGGTGGGAGCATGAGGATAAGGCAAATTTTGAGTTAGAATTGGATTCAACTTTTCTTTCCCTTTCTTGATTTTTGTTTTCTTTTTCTCATCTACATCTTTTTTCTCATGGTTCTCATTTTCAACTAATTTCTCCTTTTCATTTTTTTCAACTTCTACCTCATCATCTTTTTCTTCCTCCACAATCTCATTTTTTTCTTCCTCCACAATCTCATCATTTTTCTTGTCATTTTCTTCTCCTCCACCAACCTCTCTTCCACTCCTAGTCACAATGGCTTTGCAATGTTCCTTTGGATTGGTTTGAGTGTTAGCGGAAAAGGATGGCCCCGGTTGTTGATCGGCTAATTATTTCGCAAGTTTCCCAACTTGGTTTTCAAGATTCTTGATTGATGCCTCATTACTCTTTTGGTTGGCCATTTACATTTGCATGAATTGATTGAGAGTCTCTTCCAACTTTAAACTTTCAGCTTGAGGTTGTGTAGGTTGATAAGGATTTTGACGGTTTGATGTTCCGGCATCTTGTCTCCAACCTTGTTGATAACCAGGATTATTCCCTCTTTGTTGGTAACCTTGGTTGTTTTGATAAGGATGTTGAGAGTTGTTTTGATAAGGTTGTCTTCCTTTATAGCCTTGATTACCCATGAAATTTGCTTCTTCGTTCACCGAAGGACAATAACCGATGGGGTGATCTCCTTTGCATAATTCACAAATTGCTATTTGTACATTCTTGCTCGGAAATTCTTGCATCTTTTTTTGTTGTTGTGGAAGCTTTGACATTTGTTGAGTCAATAATTCCACTTGTTGGGATAACAATTTATTTTTAGCAAGAATAACATCATTAGTCCCCAACTCAAGCATTCCCAGTTTCTTTTGAATTGTACCCCAATTGTGTTGGCCTTGAAGATCATTGAGTACCATTCTATTGATTATATCAAACGCTTCCTCAGCACTCTTTGACAATAAAGAACCTCCCGAAGTAGCATCCAATAAAGTTTTGTGAGTAGGTTGGAGTCCATTTTGAAAAATATGGATGTGTGTTAAATCATCAAATCCATGGCCTTTGCACTTCCGGATCATAGATTTGAACCTCACCCATGTTTCGTTGAGAGATTCATTCGTACCCTGAGCAAACACGGAAATTGAAGTTTTTGCATCCATGAATCGATAGTGAGGGAAAAATCTTTCCAAGAACTTCTCTTCCAAAATATTCCAATCAATCATAACGACAGTGGGTTGATCAAGATATCACTCCTTCACTTTTCCAATCAAGGAATGGAGAAATAATCTTTTGAACAATTGTAATTCTTGATCTTCGTCTACTTCAGTCGCTCCCGCAATCTCATAGAATTTAGTAAGATGAGCAAAAGGATCCTCGTGATCCATCCCGGTGAAAGGATTTCCATATAAGAGTTGGAGAATCCCCGTCTTCATCTCAACTTGCCTTCCATTATTCAAATTACGAGCGAACTCTGCAGTGTGTCGTGGACTATTGACACAAGGCGTTGAAATAGAAAGTGGCGGTGGTGGTGGAGCTGCCATGTTTGGCGTAAACTGTGGTGTTGGTTTAGAAATAAAACTTTCTCCTCTCTCTCGTCTTTCCTTGGCAAGTTGCATCCTCTGTCTAGTTTTGCTATTCAACTTACGTGCAGTTCTCTCAATCTCAGGATCAAAAATAAGTTGATCTGCAGGTAACTTTCCTCGCATAAACAGAGTCTGCAAAACTTAACCAAACAAATTAAGAAGCACAAAAAAAGGAACTGAGGTAAACAAAGTTTAAAACATATCAACTATTGCAATGCTTGCAATATCAAACAACAATCCCCGGCAACGGTGCCATTTTGTTGAAACAATATTAGTGTGGGTTTTTGTTATCGTATCCGTAAGGATTGGTTGATATTACCTCCATTCTACAATTGGAATTATTTTAAACATAGAACATAAAAGATGTTTGTTTTGGTTTCGTAACATAACCATCGCATAAAAAGTTATAAGCAACGATAAAAAAGTTTTGGTTTTAAATCAATTGTTAATAGCATGTCAAGATTAGGGCTCGATAATCCATTTCATATGTATTTTCTTAATAAAGCACGTGAAATTATTAACAATAAATATAATCACATATCCTCTCAAGATGTTTCATCTCTAAAACAAATTATGAGTTTTATCATATTGATCCTTAGATGATCTCTCAACCTAACTATCGATATAATAACATTAAAGGATTGATATTAGTGAATATCAACTCACAAAACTATCTCTAAACTTTGTTTGTTGAAAGATGAAAAAGCTAGGTCAATAGTTGAAACATATCTCTCAATAATGATCCATCATAAATATACCATAAAAACAAGGTTTTTCCACCATATATTCATCATCAACTTGTTCACATACAAAATATCAAGATAAATACATACAAAAGTGAGGATTATCTACCACTAATCTTGACACAAAAGTGACTTAGCTGCCCATAACCATGGTAGCTTGCTTCACAAGTTTCAGGAGAAGATGAATGAGCATCCACGTTGAAGAATCGAACACGGATGCGAATCCAGCTTCTATTTGTAATATATCACCCTTTGGTGAAGAAATCTCATAAAATCAGGTTGTGGTGTGTAAAAGTGGGTTATGATCCCCAAAAATGATAAAAATTACTTATATATTACATTCAGAATTTGTCATGTTCGCATTGCAAACTGATTCTTCGCCTAGCGAACATTAATTTAGGCACCTGAAGTGCCTCTGAACAGTTAAACCACCCTTGAGTAAAATCTGAAGTTCATTATGCTAACGATTCTCCGCACTACAAACTACTTCGCCTACAAGTTCACACAGCGAACTTATGATCCTTTAGTTACTGCCTCAAGTCTGGGATGCTTCACTGGCTCTTTGGTGATGCGTTGCCACAACGAACATTCGCTATCTTGTTCGCCCAGCGAACTTACAACCCTTTAGCTACTGCCTCAAGTCTGTGAGCATTTACTGGGACTTCGTCAATTGTTCGCAAAGTGAACATTCGCTGGCTTGTTCGCCAGCGAACTTACTGATATTCTTCTTTTCCTTTGGAATCCTTGTCCAATTTCTTGCGTCTCACACTTTGATGATTTCATGCCTAATTTCTGCACAATAACACACAAATTAAAGGTACCAAAGGTGTTTTCATACAATTGAATAATAACATGCTTTCATGTGGTAAATCCAACAAATCAACACAAAGAGTTGAAAAATGCCAATAATAAATGATCAATTTAAAGTAAGATTGGAATCTAACAAACTCTTTGACTCTATAGGTGATGAGGGAAGAATTTAATTACGCGTTGAATCAAATACACCCTTTCAAGGCACCTGGCCCTGATGGATTCTGAGGTATTTTCTTTAAACGATCTTGACATATAGTTGGAGATGACGTTGTCCAACTTATATCAGATACTTTTGTAACATATAGGTTTCACTTATCTCTTTCTAAAAATCTTATCACATTAATTCTTAATGTAGACTGCCCCAAACTTTTAAGGAATTCATACCCATTAGCTTGTGCAACACTATTTATATGATTATTGCAAAGATTTTAGTTAACATATTGCATCCTTATCTAAATCAAATAGTTGGGTCCTTCCATAGTAGTTTTTCCCTGGTAAAGAGACAAATGATAATGTCATTATCCTCCTATTTATCGCATTTATTTTTTGTTGATGATGTTCTTACTTTGTGAAGGTTTCTAACTGCAAGGAAGGGATCATTTCAGATATCTTGAATCGTTTTGCCATGTCTTATGGCCTTAAAGTGAATGTTGCTAAATTAAAAGTGTTCTTCTCTACTGCCACTGAGAGGATTAAAATAGATTGAGTTGTCTTCAACATAATGACTTTGAATTGATAGAGGAGAAAATTATTTAGAGGTCAACATCTTAACAACATAAATTATTAAACAAGGTTGGTCGTTTGACTTTGGTTAGGTTTGGCATGCATTCCACCCTAAATTATTATATGTGAATGGTCTGGCTACCTCAGTTAACTTGTTATTTTATTGATAGGATGTCTAGGATTTTTGTGAAAAGGTAATTCAAACTCTAGTGTGCATCTCGTTGGCTGAATAAAACCGCCAAGCCCAAAAAGTTGGGTGGTCTTGGGATCCGAAAAGCAAGAGAGGCTAATACTTTTATGTCGGGTAAGATGGTTTGAGGTCTCCACCAATATTTTGATTCCCTATAGGTCCAAGTTTTGAAGCATAAGTACATCATTGAGGAAATGTTCCTTAATATGTAAAAGAAATTGGGATCAGTTACTTGGAATGCAATTATGAAAACTTTCTCTGCTTTTAAAGATTGCTTTGAATTTAGATTGGGGGATGTGAACTCTTATTTCTTATTTTTCAATTGATCTTAGTGTCATACCCCAAATTTTGACCACTAAGATTTCCCATCATTGGGCAAATCATCATCACAATATGGATGAACCATCATGCCTCATCAATCTCCTCAGAGATGTTTGAGCATTCACCACAATTAAGAATTAGGGTTTCAAGCCCTCTTAGAGCTTTCAGACAAAAGATCAATCAAGAAATGACATGATATCCAACCTGTCTAACCTCTCAAACACCCACAAAGGATCAAGAGGACTCCCATATCAAGAATCAAGCACAAAGTTGCAGCATTCCAAGTAGATCCAGCCTCAAGATCGCCAGTGTCACCAAATTAGAGTTTTAGTCGACTGGGGCCTCCAGATGAAAATTTTCCTCTGGGTATGAGCCAATGCTTCACAATATAACTTAAGATACTCCAAGGGACCTCATGAACCCAATCATCTTGTCAATTTGACCTCAGGGGATGCCTTCACCAAAAATCAGGAATTAGGGTTTCTTGACCTAATTCACCCCTAAGTTGACTTTTGGGACAAAACATGAGCCAAGACCTCAAGACATGATTTAAGGGTCTCTAATAAACCACATTGATCCATTTGCAACAATGGATTGATCCAAGAAGCTTAATGCACAAGTTTCAATTTCATCAGGATCACAATTAGGGTTTTGAAGAAAAAGTCAACTGTACCTTTGACTTTTGACCAAGACATGCTCCCAAACCTTGGGAAATGATTCAATACACCCTATAACCCCTATAGAACATATCCATCAAGTTTGATTTAGGTTAAGGACTTGATTTCATAGAGGATCGCACAGTTTGGAATTCATCTGGTGAAAAGTCAACTGTGCATAAAAGTCAAAGTTTAACTTTTTGAGATTTTTCATAATTATGGTTCTTTAACCCTAAAATGATGTTAATGTGTGATTGGAATCATCATTCATCAAGAAAAATCAAAGAAAGTGGGATAACTTGTAAAAGGGGTAACCATAAAAACTTAGAATTTTTCTAAGTTATGAAATAAAGTGGCTAGGGTGCCAACTTCCAAGGATCATAACTTGAGATCCAAGCAACCATTTTGGTTGGTCCAAAGATGGATTTGTAGCTCTCATGACATACTTCAAAAGTGTCAACTACACCTCATTCCAATTCTTCATGGATTTTTAGTTATGGAGTGATCAAAATGGCTGAAAACATGAAATGTCACTTTTTCCAGCACTTAGTGAAATTTTCACTAAGACAGAATCTGTCATGCTTTTTTTCAAAATGTAGGGGTATTTTTCACTTGGATCCAAAAAGTGTAAAGACAAACTATGTTCACACATGTGTTGTGTCACATAAGTGCTTTCCAAAATGTCCAAGAACTTCATCAAACTCCACCTGAGCTAGGAGTTATGGCAGCTGCAACATGCCTTACTTCAAACTGTCTTGGCAAGGAAGATTTATGCATAAAGGCACGATTTACTCAAATTGTGTAATTCCAAGCATGCTTATCCATCTGCACTCCTCAAGGGGGAACAACCAAGGGACAAGCACTAATCCATCAGCCTCCCAAGTCCAATATTCCCAAAGTAGCATGCCAAACCCTAAAAAGCCTAAAAGAGGCCAAGACTCCAATTTTGTTTCCAAGCATTCAATGGATGCACCAAGGTGGCATGAACTGAGCCATTTCCAACTGAATGAGTCAAGGATAAGCTCTGAACCAAAGAACCATAGGCTTGTGCTCTAACCTCTAGTCAATGGCTAGAGGAGACTTAAGATTCCAAAGTGATGCAATTGGACAATGAGCTGCTGTAGTTGCCATTCACTATTGCTTGCAAAACAAACTTGCTCTACTATAAATAGAGCTCATTTATGCTCAGTTTGAGTGCACCAAAGCACTACAACACTTGCTTTCCTCAAAATCTCTTTCTCTAGGCAAAAATACCTTCTTTTGCAAGGTAACTGAGTTTTTGAGTTAGAGAGCATTTACATCACAACTCATGATCCAAACACATCCAATATGTCATATCTAAGCTGTCCAAACTCTCATAAGTAACCTGAAACACCAAAATCACAAAGTCCCCTCTCAAAACCTCAAAATTGGACTTTTTTTGCATTTTCAAGTCATGTCTTGATTCGTCACTTTCAAAACCAGATAAGACCTCAATCACACTCCAAATATCATCCTTGAACTGTCCCAAATGGTTCCCCACATCTGGAACACCATTTGAGAGAGTTGCCATATTGGTCACTTTTGCCCCTTTTGCAAGAAAGAGCTCAAACTTGTTCCTGAGGATTCCAGTTGATTCCAACCATTCTAAAAGCTTCTAAGGGATCATTTGAGGGTGTCCAAAGCATCAAATTATTTCTGGAACAAAGCATTTGACAGATTGCCCAAAAAGCTCATAAAGAGGTAAGCATCACAACTTGAACTCTTTGAAATATGATTGCTTTGAAGTCCATTGATTATGCACATCTCATACATTTTATATATGTTGTGTTTGAACCAATTCATCATGTAATTCATGCCTGTAACAAGAGGTAGCATAGAAAATGCAAATCATGGCCTATTTCAAAACCACTATCGGGTTTTTCAATAGGAGCCTCATCTGAAAAAACCACCACCACCATTGGATTCCTTGTGAAATTCTAGGCACGATAGACCTAAATTTTGTCCCAATCCATGGAGAAATAAGAAAGTTACAGGCTTCACGTTTTTGGCCAAAACCTTGCCTTGCCTTGCCTTGGCCAGGCCAAAGACAAGGCATGCCTCATGTATTCATGGGGTGGTTTTGATACATGGATGTATCACCACCCCAGTGGTAGAGGGCGCGCGCTGCACCCAAGAGGTTCGGGGTTCGAATCCCCCTCGCCCCAGATCCTCTTTTTATCATTTTTCCCACTTTTCATTATTTTTCATGTTATTTTTAAATGATTTGGAAAATTAATAACTCTCTTAATTTTAATTATTTTTTATTGGTTCTTTTTGCAAAAAATCACAAAAATGTTGAAATATTTTATTCCACAAAAAAAACCAGATTTATATTAATTATTTAATATAGTTGATATTTTTGTAAATAAATTCAATTTTATTATTTTTAAAACCTTTTAAAAAATGAATATTCACCTTGAAAAATCAAGACCAAATGAGTTTTAATTCATCTTATGGTTAAATATCATTTTTCAAACCTTAACCAAAAATCACAAGTTGTTTATTCAAACTTATTTGGTATCTTTATCATTTTAATTAATTTTCTTTGAATAATTACTTTAAAAAATGATGAAATTAGGGTTTTGTTGATTTTCACCCTAGCAAACTTTTTCAAAATACCATGGGCCTCTTGAGAGAGTGTAAGACCCAACCCTTTAAAAATACAAAACCATTTGGGCCTCAGTCATGGTATAAGCCCCACTGTGTTTTCAAAACTCGGCGCGATCGCCATTTTTCAAACAAATGATCATCTGGGCCTACCCTCGCGTTGTAAGTCTCATTTATTTTCTTTAAAAAATCTTTTTGGGCCTCTTAAGAGAGTGTAAGACCCATCCCTTTGTACAGAAAACCTTTCTTTGGGCCTCAATCACTTGTATAAGTCCCTGTACAAAGTCAAAACAACAGTGCACTCGCCATTAAAATTTGGGCCTCTCCCCAAACTGTAAGCTCCAACCTCTATTCAAAATTACTTTCTCCTTTGATTTTAAATCCAAATGTATAGTTGCTATAAAAAATTTCTTTAATTTCTTTGAACAACTAACAAAACAGTATGGAAGCTCTACAACGGGTAAGTGTTTATCCGCTTTCTTTTATACGCTTTCGTATACATAACTGTATTGTGGGAAGCTGCGCATGGTTAGTCTTCTTTCATACCTTTTAAATACTCGTCATATATCAAATGTATATATACTAGTATAGTTATTTAGAGTTTTCCCCGACAACTACGTCTAGAACTAGGTAAAGCCCTGTTGGTCACTCTTTAAGCACAAACAAAACTAGATCCCCATAGGATTTCCAGATACAGTCTTCCTTTCTCTTGGGGTTAAACAATATGGAACAAAGAGAAAGGAAGTATTCTCGGCGAACCTTTTCTCAGACTGTCACCCTTAGAAATTGTCAAAGAAATTCTACTCCCCAGAGTTGATCTATTCTCCGTGAATAGTATCTCTTGAGTTTCTTCCAAACCCTCAAACTTTCCTGGAATGATCTCTTCTCTGTGAATTGCATTTCTTGAACTTCTCTTGGTTTGGGGACCCACTGGCTTCCTAAAAGCATCCCCGCCTCCTCTTGGGCTTTGTACAAGAACCCTTCATCTTCCTAGAAGTTCTCATGCCTTCTCTTGGGCTTAATACAAGGATCCTCACGACCTCTTAAAGGTATAAGACAGAACTTAGTCATCCTTTGCTTGAGCAGTCTTTCCAGTGTCAGACCTCAGGCCACTTTAGGGTTGATTCTTATCCCTTAAGGCCTTTGCCCTCTTTTGGGCATCCTACAAAAGATAAAACTCTTCAACACCAGTAGACTTGGACAGTCTAATCCCCTTGAGTCTCAAAGACATTCTCAAGTTCCTTACAACTATAGGAAAAAACTCCAGGCACTCTGGATCGATCTCCAGCAGAAACCCAGCTTCTCTTGTAACACCCCAATTCCCATCGCGAATAAATAATACATAATTAAATCAGAGTAAATAAAAATTTATTTTTTTCCGACAGAAACAAGGATGCCACAATTAAGGAAAGAAAACACAACCCCTGCTCATAAATTTTTGATACATAACACAAAATGGAATAACCTCAAAGGGAAACTTTTTCCATATAAAAGGAAAGTTTAATTATGGAATAAAGCGGAAAGATCCATAACGGACTTGTTTTACAAAATAAATTGTTTTATAACATCAAAATATACATACAAAGGTAATACAAAATGAATCTAACAAAGGTATACATATATAACATAATCGTTCCCCGACTCCCGTGCTACGTATCAGAGCAGACACCAAGACCGACAAAAGAATGGAGAACTAATCTTCACAAAAGCCTCCAAGACACAAATCTGCAATTGCCTCATAGAGCAACAAACCACAGCAGAAGGGTGAGAAATAACGACTAAATCAAGATTGCATAATAATATGCAAACACATAACAATTCACATGCATAGTTATTCTCAACACAAACACCACATACTAATACATATAGCCAGCCACAGATACATAACATATTTCTAACAATCCAACAACATAGCATATATCAATTATACTAACATAATCACATATTCACACATAAGGCATACCAAAGTTATAACACATGGAACCACACCACCACATCACATAGCATATGTCTATACATAAAACATATCATCCATAATTAATGCATTTATCACATATGCACATCAATTCACAATTCTCACATATAATCAATCCATTCATGATTTATGCAAATGCACAGAGACCGACACAATGACTCTATGCAGTGCATATGCGGTACCATCCATCCATCAATCTCATCACTAGTTCACTCAGGAACTATTGGAACCATCGCTTGTTACTTATGACCACTCATGTAACACCCCGTCGGGAAAACGATGTTCCCCGTCGCTTTAGGTCCTCTTTGTATAAGGCACACGACATTTATGGATCGCTTTAGGTCCTCTTTGTATAAGACACACGATCCGATCGCTTTAGGTCCTCTTTGTATAAGGCACACGATCGTCTATAATCATCGCTTTAGGTCCTCTTTGTATAAGGCACACGATGTTATAGCGGATTCCCTCTGGAATCGTTTCGTCGCTTACACCCACTAGGACACACGACATCACAAGAATGCATATCATGATGCTTGGCATACAATGACTCATGACATTCAAATGCACACATAATACAACCATAATCATGCATATATTTTAACTCATCAATTCCATACATTCACAATTCAACAATATGAATTATCTCATCATCATTATTCATGCATTGGAAATCAATTCAAACAATGCATTTACTTGCCATAAGGCCACCAAATAACACACATTGAACTTCACATACACAATGCATTTCATCATAAACCACAAACCACAACAATTAGCATTTTATCATATACATTCATATCAATTCACATCAAGAATGACTCACCATCAACCACAACAATCATACAATGTATTTCACCACACAACAACATCATTATCACATGCATCAACATCATATAGATAGCACAAAAGACCCACATTTATATGACGATAACATATCACATCGAACACCAACAAACACAACAAAACCTACAACCCACTAATTATCCTCTAGCAAATATTCTTGGTTAAATCATGTTCTAACATACCCATTTAATAGCATCTTAAGTTATCTATCTATTTCCTCAAGTCCCACATCAATCGGACTCGCGATTCGGGAGTTATGGTGGAAACATAAACCACCCTTTTCACACATACATTACTTTACCATATTTTCTTATCAATCCATGGCTTAAACATATGTTCCTATTCCACTATCATAAAGAGAATTTAATTAGCTTTCCAACGCATCCGACCGTACCTCAATCCGATTTACGGATCAAAAGTTATGAAGGAAACAAAATGGAAAAATTTGTCACGTTCGCAATGCGAAGCTCCCAGCGAACCGTGGCAGAAACAAAAGACCTACAGTTCGCAATGCGAACAGCTAGCGAACATTCGCTGTTTCCTTCGCTTTGGCTCGCAATGCGAACCTGCAAAACCCAGAAATTCCAGCAGCGATAACATAGGTCATTTGGGGTCAAAATCCCTCATTTCTTCCACCCAAACACTTCCAAAACATACTATAACAACTAAAACATGATCCAAACCTAACGACAAGTATTGTACGCAGTTTATATCGAATTTCATCCGTGAAAACATCGATTTCTATCAATTGCTCCTAATTTCAATCGATAAGAAAAGTTGCGAAACAACCAAAACAATTACAACAAACAACACATATACATACACAAGCAAGATATAATTGAAACTTCTCACCCTTACCCGATTAATCGCGCTCGAAGCAGAGTTATGTCAATTTTGCTCTTTCTCCCTTTTTCTTTCCTCTTCCTTTCTATCTTCTCTTTTCTTTCTCTTCCTTTTCTTTTCTCTCTATTTCTCAATAATCTCTATTTATATAAAAATATCTAAACCCCTAAAAAGACTATTTACCCCTCAACTCAAATATCTCGCAAACGCTCTCCAAACCCGATAAAACATAAACAACGATGAAAAATAATATATTGTCAAATAAAAGTCAAGAATAAAATAATATAAAACAAAAATAATTAAATCGACTCGATTAAATAAATAAGACAAAACCGGGGCATTACATCTCTCATGAGAGTTCCCCGACCATGGTCAACACTATCCCAAATCAGAACCTCAAGGTATCTGACATCTCAACTCTTCTGTAATCCTCAGCAAAAGTTGATTCCCCACTTGGACCTGCCTAGGGATCTCAATAATCCCCAGCAGTAAGATAGCCTCCTCTTAGGCTTTGCATAATGATCTTTCCTCAGCACAGTCAGCCTTCTCTTGGGCTTTGTACAATAATTCTCCCCCCTAGCGGAGCTAACCTTTTCAGACTCTCTTGTTGAGTCCATCACTTTTCAAGACTCTCTTGTTGAGTCAATCTCCTTTTAGCCTCAATCTCGGGCTTTGTACGAGGCATCAAATCACTCTCTTGTTGAGTATAAAAGACTCTTTTGTTGAGTCAATCTCCTTTTAGCCCCAATCTCGAGCTTTGTACGAGAAAACAAATCACTCTCTTGTTGAGTATAAAAGACTCTCTTGTTGGGTCAATCACCTTTGCAAGACTCTCTTGTTGAGTTAACTCTTTTAGCCTCCGTCTTGGGCTTTGTACAAGACATATAAAAACACTCTCTTGTTGAGACAAACTCATTTCAACCTCCATCTTAGGCTTTGTACAAGACACATATAAACCTCCCCAACGGAGTCAAAAATCCCTTTTAGCCTCAATCTTGGGCTTTGTACAAGACAAAACGAACATTTTCCCCAGAAAAGTCAAACTGTTAGCCTCCTCTTAGGCTTTATATAATGATACCCCCAAAGAGTCAGTCTCTTTTTTTTCCTCAATCTTGGGTCTTGTACAAGACATAAACACTCTCTTGTTGAGTCAGTCTTATCTAGCCTCCTCTTAGGCTTTGTATAAAAAAATCCCTGAGTCAATCAACCTTTTAGCATCAAACTTGTGCTTTGATCATAGCACACAAAAATCAACAATCTCCCTTTAGAGATGACAAATTCTATCTCAGCCAAAACCCTTTAGCTTCATATCTTGGGCTTTGAACAAGATACAAATCACCTTTACCTTCATGTCTTGGGCTTTGAACAAGACACCAAAACATCTTTTTCCTCCCCTAGAATATGAGGAACTACGATTGCTCTGATTTCCCTGTTTCGCTAAACGGGAATACGTAGGCATAAGATTGCGAGATCTTAGCGAGCATACTAATAAAAAACTCTAGGTTTATTACCTTCATACACCAGCCAGAAAAATTTTAGATACAGTATCTTCCTAAAAGTCTCATGAACACTCTATTCTTAAGCAAAATAACCTAAGACAGACCCCCATATTTTGATAGCATCTGTAAACCAACAGTCATTTGTTTAAACTCAGTATGCAAGTAGGGTTAATTGGAGACATCTATTTCCCTTCCTTAATCAGCTTCACAGGATAAAAAATGAATCGAGTTGTAGTACCAAAGCGATAGTGATTCGAAACCATAAAAAACCGTGCTACAGAAAAATGGCGACCACAGTGGGAGTCATTCTCTCTTACAGTCTTAGGTAGAAAGGCTTAAGTTCATAAAGTACCACAGAAATGGCGACTCTGCTGGGGACAAATATATATACTGCTTTTCCTAATTGATATTTGTGTTTACTTTTCTGCTAATGGGAATGCGTGTGATGCCGCATGTGGAAAGATTGAGTATACACCTAAGATAAGTGATGGCACTAGACGAGTAATCTTACAGGGAGTGACTCCCAAATAAGAGACCTCGGTCGACCATCGAATCAGTGGAGACGCCCTTTGCAGATTCAATGCCTATATGACTTCGGTTGTTGAAAGCAGATTGTTCGATTGCGTTGTCAGAGAAACTAAGGATTTTAGTAGACTGAGACCATTTAGTAGTGCAAAAGCTATCAAAAATAGTTGTCACGTGATACTACTCTCATTTGAGATTACTCTAAGATACTGCAGCTCACTCGGGTGAACCAGCCTGCTGTTGTTATCCCAAGAGGAATCAATGATTTTGAGAGACAAGTACAAAAATCACCAGTACAACCTTTGGGGATGGGTAGAGCCTTGACTTCATGACACCGAACCTTTGACCCCATGTTTTTCTATGTTTTTGTGTGCTGCATTCATGCATTCATTTCATTAAAAAACATTAATAAAAAAATCTTCTCTTCTACTCTCTCTCTTTTTCAAATTAAACTAAGACAATGATTGTAAATATCAGAGAAAATAGATTGTGTTATGGATTTCGGTAGAAGGAAGACTCACAAGTACATCTTCAAGGTTCCAAAACTAGAGGATTTAAGAGGGTTGGCAAGGATGATAACCAACCCTGATGCTTTCAGAGCTAAGTACGGAGGTCTGCTATCTCTGTTAAGGGTCCATGTAATTGAGGGAATATTGGCAACGCTCATTCAGTTCTACGATCCGGTCTATCACTTTTTTACATTCCCGGATTATCAGCTCGCACCAACACTGGAGGAGTACTCTCACCTGACTGATATACCCATCACTGACCAAGCTCTTTTTTCTGGAGTGGAAGAAATTCCAAAGGATCAAACCATTGCAAGAGCAATCTATTTGGACGAGTCAGAAGTTAGGACTCACATGACCACTAAGGGTGGAATCCAAGGTTTGCCAGCCAAGTTTTTGGTAAAGAAGGCTCTGTACTTTGCTAGTATAGGGAACGTGACCGCTTTCGAGAGCATCTTTGTTTTGCTCATCTACGGGTTATTTTTGTTTCCCAACATCGATAACTTCGTTGATATCAATGCCATTAAGATTTTTCTGATTGGAAACCCTGTACCGACCTTGCTTGCGGACGCTTATCATTCTGTACACTTAAGGAATTTGTATAGCGGAGGAATGATCACATGCTGTGTACCCCTGCTGTACAAATGGTTCATTTCCCACTTGCCCAAGTCTGCCACATTTTGGGACCCTAAGAATACTTTACGTTGGTCGTAGAGAATCATGTCTCTTACCAACTCTGACATCGACTGGTATAATCGAATCGATGACAGAATCAGAATCATTGACCGTTGTGGAAATTTCCCTAACGTACCCCTCATAGGAATTAAAGGAAGAATCAACTATCATCCTGTTTTAGTTCGTCGTCAATTTGGATACCCGATGAGGCATGTTCTGCGTAATGCTCATCTGGAAGGTCTTTTCTTCAAGGAAGGAGAAAATGACAGGGCACTAAAGACAGAAATAGTGCATGCCTGGAAACGTGTTCATAAGAAAGGAAGAGCGTCTTTAGGGAAACTGGACTATGTCTCTGTGGAACCTTATCTCCACTGGGTACAAACTAGAGCTCTGAAACTGAGGATGCCTTACCCTCGTCAGGAAGTTCTTCCGTTAAGGGACCCTGTCCTTTATTTTATGTCAGATACGGAAAAACTTCAGGTTACTCTCAACAGAGTTCAACAGGAGAGGAAGTATTGGAAGAACAAGTACCGTATTCTCAATGTGGAGTGCAAGAAAATACAGCAACTGTTAAAAGAAAAGGATGCTCTAATTGAGATTTTAGAGCAACATGCTATGGAGAATCAAGAAGAACAAAGGAATTTGTTCACTCCTGTAGCGGGGAAATTTGTGAGTGTAAGCTATTGATTAACTTAACTAAAAAATAAACAAGAGTCGCCACCGCACTTTTATTTATTCCACAAAGGGAAAGGAAAAAGAGCGAACAAAACCTAAAGAGTTCTAAAACAACAAGAACAAACAGAGAATGGGTAAGGGGGTTGGCTATGTAAAGGGAAGGTTTTACACACCCAATACATCTATAGTACTCTATAGGAGCCCTTTGATGCATTCATGCTTTTTGGTCTGAAAATGGTTTGCTTGTAAAAAGATTGAGGAGATGAGAGGAGAATCATTTTTTAGATTTTTGTGTTTGGAGAGACTTATCGCCTCATGCCTACGTAACCACGATGTGCAATGTAGGATAAAAACCCCATAGTTCGTGGTACAAAGAACAAAAAATTGTTTGTTTTGGTTGATTTTAAGTGTAAAGACAGGTCGTCATTTCTAAGCGAATAATTCCGCTTAAAGAAATGAATCATGTCTAAACTTATGAAAAAGAGTTTTAAAAGAAAAAATGCACAAAGTACAAAAAAGATTTGATGAGTTTTTGTATTTTTTTATGTTTTTATGAAATGGTCAAAGTATGATTAAGATGGATTGACATTTATCAAAGAAAACAAAATTTAAAAAAACCACTTGACCAAAGTCAAGGTTTTATTATGAAAGCGGTTTTAAGTTTGAAAACAAGAAGGTTTTGAAAAAGGGAGAGGATTTTGAAAATTTAAGAATGGCGAGGAGAAGAAGTGACTATCCTAGTGCATAAAATAAAAGCTAGGGAAAAGAAGGATCCAACCAAAATGGAGCCACTTCAAAGCAATATTAAAAGAATTCTATCCTTAAACAAATTGGCCAAATAAAGACAAGTCTTCAATCAATACTCCAAGCAAAGGGATAAGAAGTCCTAATTCTAGGTCCATAAGTATGATATTACTTCAAAAGAGGTCCATAAAGAGATCACTCCAAAGCATAGGATAGTAACCAATAGTCCAAGATGAGGAGAATTCAGTTTTTTATGGTTTAAGCCTTTATTAATGTTTTTGAGTCCAAATGGACAAAGAAAAGAAAAAAAACATAAGCATAAACATGTGTCCAACGGACAAAGGAAAAATTGCGGAAGCATAAACATGATATGAAATGAAGCATAAAAATAAAAGAGATAGGGAGCGAGAAGGAAACATAAACAAAATTAATACAAAATATTGTTAGTAAGTTATTGATTAGTTGTTAGTGTTAGTGATCAATAAGAAATGAATAATTGCACTTAGGTCAAGTTTGATGAAACTCATTAGAGGATTGATAAGACCAAAACCTCCTAACAACAAGTTTCATGAGTTTTGAACCATAAGACAAATAATCAACCATTCTTGATAGTTTTTCGATACGGGACAAATATTGCGCTATGTTAACCAATCGCCGAGTAATTTACGGAGTAATTACCCTACAATGAGGTCGGTTAATAGCTCTTTGTGGTAATGTATGCTAGATGAACAATATATAGATCGTCATCCGAAAGCAATACCGCACGAAAAGGAAAGTGGTAACAATCTAGTCCTGATCAAAATTCAACAACGGAATTCCGAGATCTTTTAGACTTTCATCGATCAAAATAAAAGAGAAATAGATGAAGAAAAGCCAGATTAAACCACACAATTATGTGATCTAAGGCTAAGAACAAAGGAAAAGGGGAAGAAAAAGGCAAAACAACCAAAACAGTCCCAAAACAGAGCCAAAATAGCATTCTGGACACTAGTTAATTGGTTAACACATTGGTTAACCGGTTAACCAGTGCAGATTTGAATTTTTTGCGCAAAACAGAGTGTTAATTGGTTAACCAATTTACACTGTGTTTGGTTAATCGGTTAACACTGCAGTAGAAGCAAAAAAATGTGCAAAATTCAGCATGATCTTCTTTCAAAACATTTTCCAAACATCTTATGATCATGAATTGAATTTGCACGAATTTTAAAATAAAAATAGACAAAGAAACCTGCAATCAAACAACAATATATGATCCAAAGGATCAACAACAAGCAACACTAAGGATCTACATCTTGAATGATGAATATGAAGCTTTAACAATGGTGGAAGATGAATTACCACTCCAAATCAGAAAATTCCTTTGAATTGCAGCAAGATCTACACTCCAAAACCTTGATCTACTGTGATTGATGAACAAAAACAAGAAATGATGAAGGTTTAGCTCAAAGTTAAGCAAGAATCAATGTGAATTCTTACTAACTTTCAAAAGAAGAAAGAAAAGCTTTGGTGAATTTTGTGGTTTGGGAGAGAGAAATTGCAAGAGGTTTGTTGGCTATCAAAAGCTTGTGAAATGAATGAAATGAAGCCTCTATTTATAGAGTTTAGGCTTGGGAATTTGGTGGTTTGGAATTTGGTTTGGAATATGAAAATTAGGCTTGGAATTTGAATTTGGAGGGAAATTCACAAAAGAGTGGTGATTAGTGGAGGTGTATGGTAGGAAATGATCAAAGTGATGTAGGGGAATTAAAATGAGGTGGTCTAGAATATTCCACATGTGATCAAAATTGGTGCCAATTGCTGCATTTTTTAATTTGCTGCCATTTTTTTCAAAATTCGCACGCGTTAACCGATTAACCAATGTGTTAATCGATTAACACAGTGAAAATTTGGGAAATTTGGCTTTTTGATGTGCTGTCTTGAGTCCGACTCGATTTTTCTTGCTTGTCAAAGAAGGCATGGAAATAAACACATGAACCTTGGAATCCCTTGAATAATAATCAATTAAATCTTGGAAACTCTGGATCAGATGAATTTTTGAATTGTTTGCAGATCAACTTTGACTTTATCAGATGAAATTCAAACGAGCTGAAGGACTGTTGTTTTGGTATTTTTAACCTGTTCTTCCTTTGAAAATGTTAGTGAAAGAAAACAAAATATTTTTTGGATTTTAATTAATGGTTAGTAAAATATAAACAAATTAAACAATCAAATGCACATAATCTTAAAGATCCATGCGAGGCACAATCCTACCAAAGAGGGAACTAATATGTGATCTTGTTTGTGGTATGCAAAAATGAAAATGAGATGTGGAATCTTAGGGGTAAAAATTAGGGTATTACAGCTGCCCCTATTTAAGTTTCTTCTATTCGGAGACACGAAGACGGGCATCTTTGTCTCGACGAGATAGAAGAGACTTAAATATAACAACAACCCAATTTTTGGCCTTAAGAGACCACAAAATGATATGATCATGCAAATGATATGCAAACACAAGACCATTATGGGGAGAATATGCCACAGGAGATAAACAAAAACTGGGGAGCAAAAGAAAAGAGAAAAGACTCCGCAGGGGAAAACACATCCCAACAAAGGGAGGAGACAAACTGGGGATAGTTGTATGTGGAAATAAACTACATCACAACAAGGATAAAACTCATCAGGGAAGACTTAGGACAACAAGACTTCACTGGGAAAAACAAAACCTCAACAATGAACTGTCTCTAGCATACCGAAGAGACTAACCATCCATCAGAGTAGAAAACCTCAACAACGAACTGTCTCATCAAACCGAAGAGACTTACCATTCATCGGAGTAACAAATCTCAACAACGAACTGTCCCATCAAACCGAAGAGACTTACCATTCATCGGAGTCACAAAATCTCAACAACGAACTGTCCTATCAAATCGAAGAGACTTACCATTCATCGGAGTAACAAATCTCAACAACGAACTGCCCCATCAAACCGAAGAGACTTACCATTCATTAGAGTCACAAAAATCTCAACAACGAATTGTCCCGTCTAACCGAAGAGACTTACCATTCATCGGAGTCACAAAAGGTATTAACTGCATCACCCTAGGCTTCTCAAATAAAGGAATGCCACAAAATAGTTTTGAACCTTCCAAAAAGGGAATCATACACAAATTTCAGCTGAAGGGCGCAAAATCCTCAAAGGTGCAAAATAAATGCGCTCTTAATCTAGGTTTCACAGCCTAGAAGTCTAAACAAATGTTGCAAGGGACCAAAGTTCAATCCAGGAACAAGCTGGAGAGAAACGGTCAAATAAGACTCATCCCGAGGAGGATATATCTCAATTGGGGATTAATTCCATCCAGATAATAAACTGGAGAGGAAACTGAATCAAAATCTTCCACGAGAAAAAAACTCGGTGGGGAATTAACAAAGATAGGCATTTTTTGCTTACGGGTCGACACTCTAAATGGAGAGAGGACACACACGCTCTACGGGGATAACAACACCAGAGAGCAAAGAAGCACCAACACAAATGCAAAATATACAATGCAACAACAATATGCTATGCACAATAAATGAATGCGTATGCAATGCGTATAAGTATGAATATGCTGACAAAACAGACAAAAGGGATAAGCAGAGGGTGGAGTAAACATCACAACACCACTGAACACTCGGCTAATCTCAACAAGATGGAGATATCATTAGCAGCCCTGCTAGGGATTTAGCTAAAGAGATCCTGCAAGAGATAAACAAAAGCCAACAAAGGAAAATAAATCCTACTACAAGGCTCAAATCTTGCTGGAGAAAAGAAGATACTCCTTGGGGAGAAACCCAAATATCAATCTTCTAACATAGATGATCCATAAAGAGGATAACAACAAAAAATTCGGCTTTGAGGATGGCAGGAAAGCTGTTGGGGAATCATAACAACCCAAATCTTTTTTAATCTTCCTAGGGATCATAAATGTTCACAGGAACTTCTATTTCAAAAGGGTGAAGAGATCTGCTGCCGAAAAATTATGAATCCACTAGGGATTATAGACATGTAAACATCTACGCAAAATCCACTGAGAATACAAGGCAGATCTGCTGGAGACACAAGAGAAAAGCTCTCTGAGGATTAACCAAATCTGAGCGAGGTATCCTGGACTTGCTGAGGAAATAACAAAAGGTCAAACTGTGGGGAATTTTAGATCAATACTCATCATGAATGAGAGAAAACCTAACAGGTGACTAGTATATCAATATTCCTTGAATATAGTTATCATGAGCGACTTCACTGAGAATAGCCACAATAATGATGCATAATTTCCAGTGGGAGGATAAATCTCTGAAAAATAATCCGGAGAGAAGTACATCTTGGACTTGCCGGGGAAAATGAGAAATTAACCTCACTGCTTTATGATTGGAAATGATAATACACTGCCTCCGTTGGAGAATTATCAAGGATAAATCCCTGGGTAGAACAACCTGGAGAGAAAAACATCCACAAGACAAGATGAAACACGACAAGCGATCACCACGTCAATGCTTCTTAGAAGAGAATAACATCGCTCTCTATTTGGGGACATCCAAAGCAACAACAACACGTCTAGAGGGTAAAACTCTGAGTGAAGATTCCTCATATGATTTCGGCTGGGGATACCAAAAATGAATCTCTGTGTGGGGACCACCATTAAGGAGAAGTGGACCTCAAAACTACTCAACTTCCTAACCATAACTTAATCAGCTGGAGAGGATTCGGATCAAGACCTAGCCGGGGAAAAACCAAACAACATTGGACCTTATGAATTCAACACATCATAACAAACCCATCACCTTGCCAACAACTAATCACATTCATAGGAACAAACTCTACTGAGGAAATATCAACAAACTCTACTAGGGATCTGTTAATAAATTTTAACAAAGGAGCGAGAATGAACCCTGCTGAGGAAAACATTGATCCTACCATTCTTGGAATAACCGTTGACATTCCTTTTTTTTATATTCATAAATCAAAGAAAAATGTTTTTATAATTTTCAAAAATTTAAATCAATTATTCACATTTTGTTTCAAAAATCATCATAAAAAATAAATGAAATTTTGCAAACAGAAACAAAATAAGGATTGCAAACAAAGGGACAAAGGCCCAAATTTTATTAATAGAATGGAAGTCTGCAAATGGCGTAATTCCATGGATCATTACAAAGTTTGAAAAATGGTAAATACATGGAAAGGGTTACATTGAAATACAATGACCATTATTCTCCCTAACAACTTTGAATTCCACTGTGCTCCAAACTTCAGCTGAGGATGATTGAAGCAGAATCCTTGATAGACAATGTTGCTTTCAAATGATCAAGACTGGCTAGATGCAGTTACTTGCCATAATCCCTAGCTTTTGCCTAGATTGCCCTTTCGGGTTTTTAATCTGCCGGGATGATTATTTCTATTTTTGTCTCTAATTTTTGCCTGGACCGCCCTTTCGGGTTTTCAGCCCACCGAGACGCTCATTTTTGCCTAAGCCGCCCTTTCGGGTTTTCAACTTAGCGAGCTGTTCTTTTATTTTTTAGGCGAAGTATTTTTTGACTGCATCGGCATTCACAGGACGAGTGAACTCTTCACCATCCATAGTTGCAAGAAGTAATGCACCGCCAGAGAAGACTCTCTTAACAACATATGGGCCTTCATAATTAGGAGTCCACTTGCCCCTAGAATCATTGGTAAAAGTCAAGATCTTTTTTAGCACGAGGTCGCCTTGTCTGAACACACGAGGTCGAACCTTCTTATCAAAATCTTTCTTCATTCTCTGTTGATACAATTGGCCATGACACAAGGTCGTCATTCTTTTCTCTTCAATCAAATTCAACTGATCATATCTACTCTGACACCATTCAGCCTCAGACAATTCAGCTTCCATCAAAACTCTCATAGAAGGGATTTCAACTTCCACCGGGAACACTGCTTCCATACCATAAACAAGAGCGAAAAGGGTTACCCCTGTTGAAGTGCGAGCGGATGTACGATACCCATGCAAAGCAAAATGGAGCATCTCATGCCAATCCTTGTAAGTAACAACCATCTTTTGAACAATCTTCTTGATATTCTTATTAGCAGCTTCAACAGCCCCATTCATCTTAGGTCTGTAAGGAGAAGAATTATGATGCTCAATCTTAAACTCATCGCATAATTCCTTCATCATCTTGTTATTCAAATTCGACCCATTATCAGTGATAATCTTGCTCGGAATGCCATACCGACAAATGATTTGGTTCTTGATAAACCGAACCACTACTTGCTTGGTCACATTGGCATATGATGCCGCTTCAACCCACTTGGTAAAATAGTCAATAGCCACCAATATGAAACGGTGTCCGTTCGACGCTTTAGGCTCAATCATTCCAATCATATCAATGCCCCACATGGAGAAAGGCCATGGAGAAGAGATAACATTAAGAGGAGTTGGTGGCACATGAATTTTGTCAGCATAAACCTGGCACTTATGGCACTTCTTCACGAATTTGCAACAGTCAAATTCCATTGTCTGCCAATAGTAACCTGCCCTCAACATCTTCTTAGCCATTGCATGCCCATTGGCATGAGTACCAAAAAATCCTTCATGAATTTCTTTCATCAACATGTCTGCTTCGTGTCTATCCACGCATCTGAGCAAGACCATGTCATAATTTCTTTTATACAGCACATCATCATTCAAGAAGAAACTACTAGCCAACCTTCTCAAAGTCTTCTTATCTTTCTTGGATGCCCCAAGCGGGTACTCTTGATTTTGAAGAAAGCATTTAATATCATAATACCACGATTTATCATCAACAACCTCTTCAACCGCAAATACATGAGCTGGCCTATCAAGCCGCATAACATCGATTTTGGGCACATCATTCCACCGATTCACCACAATCGTGGAGGATATAGTGGCTAAAGCATCCGCCATTCGATTTGCTGCTCTGGGTACATGGTGAAACTCAACCTTATTGAAGAAAGTTAACAACCTTCTTGCATAATCTCGATAAGGAATCAAATCAGGTTGACGTGTCTCCTATTCTCCTTTAATCTGATTAATCACCAGGGTTGAATCTCCATATACATCAAGAATCTTGATTCTTAAATCAATGGCTTCTTCCAAGCCCATAATACATGCTTCATACTTAGCCGCATTATTTGTGCAAGTGAACATCAACCTTGCAGTGAAAGGAATATGAGAACCATGAGGAGTAACAATTATTGCCCCAATACCATTGCCATATTCATTAACAACTCCATCAAAAATCAAACCCCAACGGGATCCAGGCTCAGGCCCTTCATCAGGTAATGGTTCTTCACGATCTTTAACCTTTAGATACATCACATCTTCATCAGGAAAATCAAACCTGATAGGTTGGTAATCATCAATAGGCTGGTGTGCCAAATGATCAGCCAAAACACTTCCTTTTATTGTTTTTTGAGTTCGGTACTCGATATCATATTCTGACAACAACATTTGCCAGCGAGCGATCCTCCCAGTTAAAGCAGGCTTTTCAAAGATATACTTGATTGAATCCCTTTTGAATATCAACCAAGTTGTATGATTAAACATATACTGGAGGAGGCGCTTGGCAGCCCAAGCTAAAGCACAACATGTCTTTTCAAGCATTGAATACCGAGACTCACAATCGGTGAACTTCTAGCTCAAATAATAAATGGCAAATTCCTTTCGACCAGATTCATCTTGTTGACCCAGAACACAGCCCATAGACGCTTCCAGCACAGTCAAATACATAATCAAAGGTCTTCCTTCCACTGGAGGAGACAAAATCAGAGGTTCAAGTAGATACTCTTTAATCCTTTCAAAAGCTTTATGACAATCCTCTGTCCAGACACAACCCTGATCTTTGCGAAGAAGCTTGAAGATCAGCGCACATTGTAGCGAGCGATTTTGGACGCGGTTCTTAAGCGCTGGTCGCTCTCTGCGGTTGAGATTAAACTACAGGTCGATTCATTTTTTATCCTATTGTGAGCTGAATAAGGAAGGGAAATAGATGTCTCCAATTAACCCTTCTTTGCATAGTGAGTTTAAATAGCGGTCTGTTAGGTTACGAATGCTATCAATGTGGAGGGGCCTTTGTACTGGTTATTTGTATTTTTGCCAATACGGTTTTCTTTCTTTTTACCTGGACAGAAGGTTTCTGGCGGGGAACAAGGATTAGGATGTTAGGACTGATGCTTTTGAATTACTGCTTTTTGATTGATGGAGATATGGGATTTGGGTTTTTTGTTGATTGCGCTTGCTAAGATCTTTTCTTTCGATCTTATGCCTACGTATTCCCGTTTACCGAAACAGGGAAATCAAAGCGTTCGTAGTTCCTCCTATTCTATGGGAGTAAATTGGTTTTTGGTGTCTTGTTCAAAGCCCAAGACGTGAAGCGAAAGGTGGTTTGTATCTTGTTCAAAGCCCAAGATGTGAAGCTGAAAGGTCTATTTGTGTCTTGTTCAAAGCCCAAGACGTGAAGCTGAAAGACCTCGACTTTAGAGAGAAATTGTCATCTCTAAAGAGGGGAGAAGGAGAATTACTTTAACTGGGATACGCGGATCCGAGCAATGCCATTATTTCCGAAGAAAGGGTTTTAACCTGAAGGAGAAGACTTTAACTCAGTGTAGAGCAATGCCATCTTTCCTTAGGAATTTCTCATGCTAAAAGAGGGACAGTGGCGTGGATATAGATGATCTAGAGGCTTGCCGCTTACAGCGATTAGATGAAGGGAAAGGAGTTGTTGATGTTTGTGTACTGTGAACGAGGCACAGCTTTGATGCTAAAAGGTTGATTGGATCAACCAGTGGTTTTCTTATACAAAGCCTAAGAGGAGGCTAATTTCCGCTAGGAAAATCATTATACAAAGCCTAAGAGGAGGCTATTTTATGTCTCGTATAAAGCCCGAGAGAGAGGCGAAAAGTTTTTTTTGACCCGACGATAGAGTCTTTGTGTCTCGTACGAAGCCCGAGATGGAGGCTACTGTTTGTTTGACTCAACGAGGGAGTCTTTGTGTGTCTCGTACAAAGCCCGAGAGAGAGGCTAAAACGTTTGACTCAACAAGAGAATCTTTGTATCTCGTACGAAGCCCGAGATGGAGGCTATTGTAATTGTTTTAGTTGAGTGACATATCCACTATACTGATTTTAAAAGAGAAAATCAGTTCTTATATGAGCAACACTGTACTCGTGGGTTAGATCTGAGATCGGGGTTGTTTCCTTCTCTTTGAGGAAGCGGGAAATCCAAAGGGTATTGAGACTGTCCGAGTCTGCGGGTTTCCTTCCTATTTAACGAAGGGGTCACTTGAGAATGTCTTTGAGACTCAAGGAAGTTAGACTGTCCGTGTCTAGAGTTTCATCTTTTGTACTATGCTTTGAGGAACAGTAGTAGACTCTATGAAAGGACTGTTCTATGAGGATGACTAGGTTCTGTTCCTATACCTCTAGGAGGTCGTCGGGACAATTTGTACGAAGCCCAAGAGGAGGCTGGAAACTTTTAAGAAGCCGACGGGTCCTTGTACGAAGCCTAAGAGGAGGCTATCATTCCCGGAGGAAGAGATCATTATACGAAACCTAAGAGGAGGCTGTGAATACTTCTAAGAAGCCGTAGGGTCCTTGAATAATGCCCAAGAGGAGGCCGGTGCTTTTAAGAAGCCCGTGGGTCTATCATCTCCTTTCCATTAGGAGAGATAACTCTTTTAAAGATAAAAACCACTGGTAAACGTGCGAGGTTTACTATCCAGCGACTTTTAGCTTTTAAAGAGGGTTCCTTAGTTAAGGTCCAAGATTATGACTGTAGTGGGTACCCAAACCCCGAGACATTCAAGGCAAGCTATCCACAAGGAATAGATCAAGTCAGGAAAGTTCGAGAATTTGGAAGAAACTCAAAGATGCCATTCACGGAGAATACATTCATCTTGGGGAGTAGAGCTTCTTGACGATTCCTAAGGAGGACAACTGAAGAGAAGACTGTATCTGGTGCTCCTATTGGGGATCTAGGCGTCTATTTCTACGAATAAATGAAACGGCGTCACCTAGTTCTAGACGTAGTTGCCGGGGAAACTCGAAATATCTATACTATTATTACACAGTAGATATGAGTTTATGAAAGGAGACTTACAGTGAGCAGCCCCACAATACAGTTTATAATATGAAAGCAGTAAATGAAAGCGATAACCACTTACTCGGTTGGAGTGCTTCCATACTGTTTGGTTAGTTGTTCAACAAAGAAAGATTGAAAACAACAGTATATTCAAAATCAAAGGAGAAAGTGCTTTGAAAAAGAAAGATTTGGGGCTTACAGCTCAAGGAGAGGCCCAGGGTTTTATCAGTGAGCGCACTGTTTGAATTTGTACAGAGGGACTTATACAAGTGACTGGGGCCCAAAAATGGTTTTCTGTACAAAGGGATGGGTCTTACACTCTCTCAAGAGGCCCAAAAAGGTTTAAAGAAAAGAGTGGGGCTTATAACACGAGGGTAGGCCCAAATGATTTTTCGTTTAAAAAATGGCGATCGCACCGAGGTTTTCTTTTAACGCGGAGGGGCTTATACAATAAGCGAGGCCCAAGATGTTTTGGTTAAAAGGGGGATTGGGTCTTACACTCTAATAGAGGCCCAAAGTGTTTTGAAATGAAAAGAAATGGGTCTTACTACTCGAGGGTAGGCCCAGATGACTTTTATTTTTAAACGGGCGACGATCGCGTCGTTTACTTGTACAGAGGGACTTATACAATGAGTGAGGCCCAAAAATTTTTTGTACAAGGAGGGATGGGTCTTACACTCTCTCAAGAGGCCCAAAGAGTTTTTAAAGAAAAGAAATGGGTCTTACTACTCGAGGGTAGGCCCAGATGATTTTTGAAAAGGCGACGATCGCGCCGTTTGTTTTTTGACGGTATCGGAACTTATACAATAAGTGAGGCCCAAAAATGATTTGGTCAAAAAAAAAGGATTGGGTCTTACACTCTAATAGAGGCCCAAAGAGTTTTGAAAATGATTTATGAGGGTTGAATTAATCCAAAACCCTAATTTGTTTTCAAAATGTATTTAATTGAATAAAAATTCAATTAAAATGATCAAAAATTGTTTAACACATGGAAAACAAATTGTGATCTTGGATTAATGCTTCAAGAATTAAGTATTAACCTACAAAATAATTAGAAAGCATTAAAAGTTGCAAAATCAATGTAGAAAAAATATTTAAAATGCCAAAAACAATCAAAATATTAATTCTTTACAAAAATATCAATTATATGAAATAAATAATATTTTTGGGATTTTTTGTGAAAATAAAATATTTTAACATTTTTGTGAATTATTAAAAAAAGAATCAACTCAAAATCATTAAAACTCAGAGAGAAATTAATTTTTGAATCAATTAAACAAAATCACAAAATTCAAATATTTTGGATTTCTAAAAACGGCGCCAAGTACAGCTGAAGAACACGCGCGTGTTCTTGGTTTCTCATATTTGCATTTTCTATCCAATCTCCATGAATACGTAATCATATCATGTAATCCACATATCATTATGCTCATCTCAACCTCACGATCATGTCTATGTACTTTAATTTCATTTAAATTAAACATACAACAAGAAATCACGAAGAGACCTCAAGAACCCTAATTTCTGCATGAAGGCTAGGATTTTTGATACACGATTCAAACAATGCAATTAATTGAGGGAAAACATTCCATGCATGATTATGAACATATGACCAAATTATTGTGCGAGGAAATATGCATAGATTGAGAGATGCCCAAGTTTAGGCTTACCTTTAGGTCATGACAGCAAGTTCAAAGTGATTTTTGATCTGGAGGTGTTACAGATGAGTTATGATGATCTGAACAGCTTCCCTACACCCTATGGATTGTGTTTGGATGGTTGAACTTGATTGAAATTGGCTGGATCATTTTGTGGTACCTCAGCTGCACTTTGGTTAAAACCTTGAGCAACCAGCTGGTGATTTTGTGAAATTGGTGTTTCAGAAGTAATCTAAGTGTTTGATCAGCTCATATGTGATGTATGTGAGGTATGTGAGTGATTGGTTTGATTGGAATTACTCTCAAACTCAAAACCCGATACTGACTTGCCTTAGAAGGCAAAATTGGAGTGAAAGAAGAGATTTTGAGGAAAGCATCTGTTAGATGGCTTTGGTGTACTCAAACTGACCACAATTGAGCTCTATTTATAGTAGAGCAAGTTTGTTTTGCAAGGAATAGTGCATGGCAGCTGGTAAGTAGGTTTGGCCAATGTTGGCAAATGAAAATACAAGTCTCCTCTAGCCATTGACTAGAGGTTAGGGCACAGAGCTTTGGTTCCCTTGGTCTTGGATAAGTCTTGACTGATTTCAGATGAGAATGGCTCAGTCCATGCCACCTTGATGGTTCCATTGAATGCCTCATTCCAAATTTGAAGTCTTGTCCCTATTTTGGCCATTCTAGGTTCAACATGCTATTTCTTGTTCCATGGACTTTGGAGGCTTGGCTCAGTGCTTGTCCCCTTTAGATTCAATCCTCTGAGGTGTCTAAGTGGATAGGAGCAATTGAATTTGGCTGATTTTGGCAAATCGACCAAAGTTGCAAATTCTGCCTTGCCTTGACAGATTTCAGCAAGGCAACTTGGCAATGTTGTATCTCATGGTGTAGGTTGAATTTGGCAATGTTCTTGGCCATTTTGGAAAGCCCTTACATGATACAACAACTGTTTGAACAAGTTTGGTTTTGATCTCTTTTGATTCCAAGTGAAAAATCCCCCTACATTTGGTAAAAAGTGAGGCAGAATCTGACTTAGTGAAAATTTCACTAAGTGTTGGAAAAAGTGACATTTTCCCTTTTCAGCCACTTTGATAACTCCATAACTCAAAATCCTTAATGAATTGGAATGACTTGTAGTTGAAGTTTTTGTAGGTGATAATGAGGGCTACAAATCCATCTTTGGATGAGAAAAAATGGCCTTGTGGTTTAGGAGTTATGGTCCTCCAAAGTTGGTACCTTTGCCACTTTATTTTTAACTTAGAAAAATTTCTAAGTTTTATGGTTACCCCTTTTACAAGTTATCTCACTTTTCTTGATTTTTATTGATGAATGATGATTCAAATCATACATTAACATCCTTTTAGGGTTAAAAATCCATTTTGGTGAAAAATCTCAAAAAGTCAAAGTTGACTTTTGTGCACAATTGACTTTTTATCAGATGAATTCCAAACTGTGCAATTCTTCAGGAAATCATGTCCTTGACCTAAATCAAACTTGATGGACATGTTTCATGGGTGTCATAGGGTATATTCAATCATGTAATAGGGTTTGGGAGCATGTCCTGGTCAAAAGTCAAAGTTACAGTTGACTTTTCCCTTAAAACCCTAATTGTGGTGCAGATGAAATTGAGACTTGTTGCTCAAACTTCTTGGATTAATCCATTGTTCCAAATGGATCAATATGGTATATTAGAGACCCTCAAATCATCTCTTGACGTCTTGTTTCATGATTTGTCCCAAAAGTCAACTTAGGGGTGAATTAGGTCAAGAAACCCTAATTCCTGATTTTGGATGAATGCATCCCCTGAGGCAAAATTGACTTGATGCATGGGTTCATGAGGTTCCATGAAGTATATTAGGTTATGTTTTGGATCATTGCCTTGTGCCCAGATGAAAATTTCCATCTGGAGGCCCTGGTCGACCAAAACCCTAATTTGGTGACACTGTCGATCTTGAGACTTGATCCACCTAGAAGGGAGCAGCCTTGTGATTAATCCTTGAAGTGGGAGTCCTTTTGATCCTTTGAGGATGTTTGAGAGATTAGACAAGTTGAAGATCATGTCATTTCTTGATTGATCCTTTGTCTAAGCACTCGGAGAGGGCTTGAAACCCTAATTTTGATTGTAGTGGATGCTCACCCATCTTTGGGGAGACTGATGAAGCATAAAGGTACATCCATATTGTGGTGATGATTTGCACAATGATGGGAAACTTTAGTGGTCAAAATTTGGGGTATTACAGATGCCCCTATTTAATCTTCTTGGACCCGAAGGTGTGAATGACGAAGGGATTCGGGCATTCGGGGTGCAAGAGGATTAAATATTGGAATACCCGAAATTTTGATGGTGGTTATGAATGGTAGCTTACGCATTCATCTTCTTTAGCTAAGAGAAGATGCTTAGAAAAGGTAAACTTCCCCTCGATCCTGGTCTTCAGCCAAGGATCTGGTCTTAGTTTCTTTTGTCAACTTCCCCTCGTTCTTGGTTTCCTACCAAGGAACTGGTCTTAGTTTCTGATTTAAACTTCCCCTCGTTCTTGGTTTCCTACCAAGGAACTGGTCTTAGTTTCTGATTTAAACTTCCCCTCGATCCTGGTTTCCTACCAAGGAACTGGTCTTAGTTTCTGATTTAAACTTCCCCTCGATCCTGGTTTCCTACCAAGGAACTAGTCTTAGTTTCTTTTGTCAATAAACTTTACTGACAAGGGACGCTATTCGTAGCGGTTTTCCTTCAAACTTCTCGCCGAATTTTCCTGGGGAGATGCCATTTGAGTGGAAAAAGTTTTGATGTCAGACTTGCTGGGGAACCCAGTCGTCTGAGTTGTAGAGTTGTACAAACTTCTCTGTTGGAGACGCCATTTGTCGATTCTACTGGGGAAAGCGAGTCTCTTGAGAGACTGTTTTCATTTGGGGTCTTACATCATACTTTTCTCGGGATCTTTCCGGAGAAATGCCATATGATGGGATCCAATTTTGAGGTGCTGATGACCTTTTCATCAGTGGTTTTTCGGAGCAAAACTGGCGTGCTGCCAAATCTCTAATCACGAGGCTTTCTCTGGGGATTTTCCTTAATCCGGGAAAGCAAGGATATCATCTTTGATGGCGAAGAGTGACATCTGTTGAAGGTTCTCTGATCTTCTCAGAGGTTCAAGTTATCAAAGTGGTCAAGGACCGACTCTGATCTAAAGATACACTAGAAACGAGATTGTTCAGACGTGATACTTCCTGACGAGGAAAGAACTGACAAACTCGATTGAGAGGACGATTGTCACGGCAGGATAAGACCGACTCAAGTGATAGTGATGCAATATGAAATGCGAATGCAAATAAAATGCATGATATATGTATGTCTATGCTGACAAAACAGACGCGACATACAGACTAATGGATGAACACAATTGGATACCCAGACATCGCGGGGCGAAGAAGTACCGTTGGTTTAAAATAGCAATTCCGCCTTGCTTAGGAGAGATAGTCCCGTTAGGAGCTATGTTGATCGGGCTTAGGAGATGAGAACTCGGCCGAGGATGTCAGACGAAACATGGTCTCTGACACTATTGATCCTTCATTCAGGAGTACTGGCTTAGAAGGAGTACTTTGATTCTGCACTTCGAAATTCGCTTACTTCGGGAGAAGCGATCGATGTTCTTCTGATGCTCAACAGTCAAAAGAAATTGCCGACTTTATTTTAAAAGCAGAAAAAGTTTTAACAAGTAAATTCATTTTGTTTTATTTCAAGAATCGCTGATTAAGTTTAAACAACGTCGTTCTGTAAAGCTAAAACAAGTAAAGAATTACGAACAAAAGCACAAGGGCTCAAATTTTATTGATAAGATGGAGATCAGCCAAACGCGTGATTCCAAAGAGTATATACAAAGTTAGAAAATGGTAATTTACAGGGAAAAGGGCTACGTTGAAACATAACGACCACTATTCTTCTACCAACTTTGAGTTCGGGACATCCTGAGCTTCCGTCGAAGATGACCTTTGACTGGAGATTTCCTCCGATAGATGATGCAACTGCTATTGCTGCTGAGGGACTTGCCTCTGTTGAACATAGTTACTTGCCATTATCCCTAACTTTTGCCTGGATTGTACTATGAGATTTCCAATCCATCGGGATGATTCTTTTCATGTCTCTAACTTTTGCCTGGACCGCCCTTTCGGGTTTTCAATCCACCGAGACGTTTTTTTTTTTTTAGTTTTAGGCGAAGTATTTCTTGACTACATCAACATTCGTGGTGTAGGCAAATTCCTCTCCGTCCATGGTTGCAAGTCTCAAGGCGCCGCCTGAGAAAGCTTTCGTGACCACATAGGGGCCATCATAATTTGGGGTCCATTTGCCCCGAGAATCAGTGAGAAATGATTGTATCTTCTTGAGCACAAGGTCTCCTTTCCTGAAGACACGAGGTCGGACCTTCTTGTCGAACGCCCTTTTCATTCTCTGTTGATACAACTGACCGTGACATAGTGCCGTGATTCGCTTCTCTTCGATCAGGTTTAGTTCGTCGTGTCGACTTTGACACCATTCAGCTTCGGTGAGCTTAGCTTCCATCAATACCCAGATTGATGGGATCTCTACTTCTATAGGGAGCACTGCTTCCATGCCATATACTAGAGAGAAAGGGGTTGCCCCTGTTGAAGTACGGACAGATGTGCGATAACCATGAAGAGCAAAGGGTAGCATTTCGTGCCAATCTTTATAGGTTACAACCATCTTTTGAACGATCTTCTTGATGTTCTTGTTAGCCGCTTCTACCGCTCCGTTCATCTTGGGTCGGCAGGGAGATGAGTTATGGTGTTCGATCTTGAACTCTGCACACCACTCTTTCATCATCTTATTGTTCAAGTTAGATCCATTATCAGTAATGATCTCGCTTGGAACACCATAGCGGCAGATGATATTGTTTTTGATAAATCAGACCACCACTTGTCGGGTTACATTGGCGAATGACGCTGCTTCAACCCACTTGGTGAAATAGTCAATGGCTACCAGGATGAACCGATGTCCGTTTGAAGCCTTGGGCTCAATCATACCAATCATATCGATTCCCCATATGGAAAAAGGCCACGGGGAAGAAAGAACTTTGAGATGTGATGGCGGTACATGAATTTTGTCGGAGTATATCTGACACTTGTGACACCTCCTCATGTACTTATAGCAGTCGGATTCCATGGTCAACCAATAATACCCGGCCCTGAGAATTTTTCTCACCATTGTGTGTCCGTTGGCATGAGTGCCAAAGGATCCTTCATGAATTTCTGTCATGAGCATGTCTGCTTCTGGTCTGTCGACGCATCGGAGCAAGACCATGTCAAAATTTCTCTTATAAAGAGTGTCACCGCTCAGGAAGAAGTTTCCAGCCAATCTTCTGAGGGTTTTCCTGTCTTTTCTGAGTGCCCCAGATGGGTACTCTTGTTTCTGAAGGAAGCATTTGATATCGTGATACCAAGGTCTGTCGTCTATGACTGCTTCAATCGCGAAGATGTAAGCGGGCCGTTCAAGGCGCATGATGTCGATCTTAGGTATGTCATTCCATCGACCTACACTAATCATGGAAGAGAGAGTGGCTAATGTATCAGCCATGTGATTCTCATCACGAGGGATGTGATGAAAGTCGACTTTGTTGAAGAAGGGTAACAACCTCCTTGCATAGTCTTTGTAAGGAATCAATCCTGATTGGTATGTGTTCCAATCTCCTTTTATCTGGTTAATAACCAAGGCTGAATCGCCGTATACGTCCAAGTTTTTGATCCTTAAATCAATCGCTTCTTCGAGACCCATGATACATGCTTCGTATTCGGCCTCGTTGTTCGTACATTTGAACGTAAGTCTGGCAGTGAAAGGAATGTGGGAACCTTGAGGGGTAACAATGATCGCCCCAATTCCGTTTCAATAATGATTGACTGCTCCGTCAAAGATAAGTCCCCACTGGGAACCTGGTTCTGGCCCTTCACTGGGTAGCGGTTCATCGCAATCTTTCATCTTTAGATACATGACATCTTCGTCTGGGAAGTCAAACCCGATTGATTCTTGATAGTCAATCGGTTGATGAGCCAAATGATCGGCTAAAATGCTTCCTTTAACGGCTTTCTGAGCATGATACTCTATGTTATATTCTGATAGTAACATCTGCCAACGGGCAATCCTTCCCGTGAGAGCAGGTTTTTCGAAAACGTACTTGATTGGATCCATTTCGGAGACCAACCAAGTAGTATGACGAATCATGTACTGGCGAAGACGTTTGGCTACCCAAGCCAAAACGCAACAAGTTTTCTCAAGCATTGTGTACCGAGTCTCGCAGTCGGTGAATTTCCTGCTTAGATAGTAGATGGCAGACTCTTTCCGTTTAGTTTCGTCTTGTTGGCCAAGTACACATCCCATTGAGTCCTCTAGGACTGTGAGGTAAATGATCAGTGGTCTTTCTTCCACTAGAGGTGATAGAATCGGAGGATTCAACAGATATTCCTTGATACTGTCGAAGGCGGTTTGGAAATCTTCTGACCAAACGCAATCCTGGTTCTTTTTGAGTAATTTGAAAATCGGCGCACACGTCGCGGTCATAAGGAATATGAATCTAGAGATGTAGTTCAAACGTCCCAGGAATCCTCTGACTTGTTTTTCAGTTTTCGGAGAAGGCATTTCTTGAATGGCCTTGACCTTGTCAGGATCAACTTCAATTCCTTTCTGGCTGACGATGAACCCTAGTAATTTCCCTGAACGGACACCGAAGGTGCACTTGTTGGGATTCAAGCGGAGCTTGAATTTTCTTATACGTTCGAACAATCTTGACAGATGTTCAACGTGCTCATCCTCTGTTCTTGATTTTGCAATCAAATCATCGACATATACCTCGATTTCTTTGTGTATCATGTCATGAAACAGAGTAGTCATGGCCCTTTGATAGGTTGCCCCGGCATTCTTCAAACCGAACGGCATCACCTTGTAACAAAGGTACCCCATGGGGTAATGAACGAAGTTTTCTCCATGTCTTTCGGCGCCATTTTGATCTGGTTATAGCCCGAGAACCCATCCATGAAGGAGAATACTTTGAACTTTGTTGTGTTGTCAACCAGCATGTCGATGTGTGGTAAAGGAAAGTCATCCTTTGGACTTTCCCTGTTCAGATCTCTGTAATCAACACACATTCTAATCTTTCCGTCCTTTTTGGGAACGGGTACGATGTTGGCTAACCATTGAGGATATTCAGATGTAGCGAGGAAACCCGCGTCGATATGTTTCTGTACCTCCTCCTTGATTTTGATGGCCATGTCCGGGTGAGTGCGTCTCAACCTTTGCTTTACTGGCGGACATTCTTATCTCAACGGTAAGTGATGTTCCACGATGTTGGTATCCAACCCTGGCATATCCCGATAGGACCAAGCAGATACATCGGGGAATTCTTTGAGAAGCTTTATCAGATCCTCTCTGGCAGTTGGACTGAGCAGTGCTTCGATCCTGATTTCTTTTCTCTCTTTTTCTGAACCCAAGTTTACCATTTCTAACGGCTCTTTGTGAGGTTCAATGGACCTTTCCTCTTGTCTGAGTAATCGGGAGATCTCATATGGAATTTCGTTGTCATTTTCTTCTTCAGCCTCGAATACCGGGAACTCAAAGTTGGGAGAAGGCATTGGATTGTATGTTTCAACGGGGTGTAAAACAAGCAATCTGCATGACGTGATGATTCGTGTTTAGAAGAGATAGAGAAAATGCAAGTGTGTGCAGTGTTTTATTTTACTGCTTGTTTTTTATTTTTGAATTGTTTTTTTAGGATTACCATTTTCTGAAAAAGCAAAAAGAGAAAACAGCAATAATGCGGAAATTACAGAACGACGTTATTTTATTAATGCACAAGTCGAATCTTGAAACTATAGCCCTATAAAACAAAACTCTGTCGCTTTGGGCAAAGCGAAGAGGGAAATTTACAGAAAACGAGCCCTATCAAAATATCCGTTTCACCTGGGCAGGGTGAAAGGTTAAAGATGGCAATTACTTTGACTGACGAACGACCTTCGGAACCTCGACGGTAACCCATTGGCGGCGAACTCCTCGGTGAATCACAAAGTCTAGCACCTTCCTTGATTTATCTTCAGAAATGACGCTGATTTCTGGTGGAGCAGGATCATTGGAATCTGTCTCCTAAGCAGAATTGTCGTAGGAGGATTCCTCTATTGTATTTTGTATAGCATTTGTGCCCTCAGCTGTATCTCCCCATCCAGTTGGCTGGATATCTTCGAGCCTGATACGAGAGCTTTCGGGAGCGGTGTACTTGACCATATAGTCGTATTTTCCACTCGGTTGTCCCAAGGTGTCCCACACTTTTTTGGAACTGGAGGAGTCATCCCTCTCGATGACGTTGACCTCAGGAAAAGCATAGTTGATGAATTTTAGTCCTGCAAACGTTGCGAATTCATCTTCATGTTGAGTAGTTTCTGAATGACCTGAGTGTTGATCCCATGACATGGTGGGGACACAGGTATTCTGTTCAATGATGGTCAGCTGATTTTCATTGTTCGGCTGACTCTCTTGTCCCAAGTTTCCTGGGTAAGGCTGCCACATTGGCAGGCCATCCATCGGGCCATAGTAATTGTGATCAAAGTTGTCTTTCATCAGAGTGTCCTCCTCTAATGAATTTGGCGGAGCACGGCATCCTTCCGGATCACAATCTCCGTAGATCATTTCGACATCTGATCTTGGTATAAATCTTGGACTTTCTGTAGGAAAGCAAAGAGGCGTAGGCACCTCTTCCTGAGACATATAATCGTCCTTGTTAAGGTAGGACTTCCATTCTTCATCTGTGTCAGAGGGATCTTCCTCATTGATAGCATGAACTGTCTGAGACACTGGGTGAAGAAAACCTCCACTGTGGAAGAAGTTTTGAAGGGGATGAAGACTTTCATCATTGGCGGCTGTCTAGGTACAGGTTGCAGAAAAACTAAGACCCTTCTTTATTTTATTGTCAATAGGAATGACAAGCCGTCCCCATCCTGTCGTATCGGTACTCTCGACCGCTTTGATAGCATCTTTGTATGAAGAAATTGAAGTTCCTTCTTTGAACTGATTGTCCTTGCTCACCGATAGTGCTTGAAACTGAGTTCCAATAACCTCCTCGGGTTCCACACAAGTAGATAATGATAAGTTACTCACAAGCAAGGCTTGTTCCCCACAAACCGTGACAAGTTGATCGTTCTTGACGAACTTTAGCTTTTGGTGGAGGGTTGAAGTAACCGCTCCAGCCTGATGTATCCAAGGTCTTTCTAATAAACAACTGTATGTTGCCCGGATGTCCATGACCTGGAAAGTGATTTGGAAAGTGTGAGGACCAATAGTTATGGGAAGATCAACTTCGCCGATAACTGTTTTTCTGGATCCGTCGAATGCTTTGACGACGACCTCGCTGGTTCTCATCGGAGGGCCCTTGAATGATAATTGCATCAAAGTGTACTTCGGCATAACATTCAGGGCTAACCCTGTGTCTACCAGTACGTTGGCTAAAGCATCGCCCTGGCAGTTAACTGTGATATTGAGCGCCATGTTATGACGGCGACCCTCTTCAGCTAATTCCTCATCACTAAATCCCAAATTATTGCAGGAAGTGATGTTAGAGACAATGCTATCGAATTGTCTGATTGTTACATCCTGTTCCACAAAGGCTCGCTCCAAGACTTTCTGTAGAGCCTCCCTGTGTGCTTCTGAACTGAGTAACAGTGATAATACTGAGATCTTTAAAGGAGTCTGTAACAGTTGATCAACAATGTTATATTCACTCCTTTGGATGAGCTTTAGCATCTCATCTTTGTCTTTTGAAAAGTCGGGATTACTAGATTGACCGACTGGTGGATCAGGAATTTCTGTCTGAAGTTCCTTTTCCTTGTTAAGTTCCCTAACCCCTCGGTTGAAGATTCGACCACTCCGTGTTACACGACTAATGTCTGTAATATTCACGACGGAGGGTAATGGAATTTCCTTTCCATTCTCGATTATTGTTGCACCGTATTTGTAAGGGATTGCCTTAGTTGATTCATACGGTAGTGGTCCCGGTAGATAGATGATTACGGGAGCCTTCTGATTTTTCTGACCATCATAAGTAACCTTGATCCGTTCCCGGTTGGGAATTCTAGATTCGTCAAGTAGAGGGATGATGGCAAAAACATCCCTGGCCCTGTGATGACCAGAGATCGTGACAATATCCTCAACTTGCTCGGCAAGGTAGTTCGGCGACCAAATGATGGGTCCTGAACCTGGATATGGATGAATTTCTCCATGATCGACCTGACCCTGAAGAGCTGCTCTCACAAGGTAACACCCTTGGTTACTTTCTGAACAGACGCTGCAACTGTCATAGTTGTGTGGTGGCACCTGGCCACGCCCACTTTGAATACAATGTAACCTTACTAGGTTACCTTCCATTGATCGGACATCCTGACTTTGACGAGAGTAGGATTCCTGTTATTGATACTAATCTGCTGAGTATCTTCGTCCATGTAGATTGGCATCCACCAGTGATTTAACAAGTGCTGAAGTGCCTCCTGGACAAGGGTACAACCTCGATCGTTTTCGCAACCCGCTTTACAGCTTTGATAGTCATGTGATATTAAGAATCTGAGTCGGACCTGCTCAGCATGTAACTCTACCAGGTTGGTATTCATCACGCGAATGTCAAAGATCTGAACCAAGTTGATTTGATAGGGATTCCTATCATGGTAGTCTTGGATCCATCCAAGATCCATCTGACGCTGGAGGGCCTCTTGTATGAAAGAGCATCCCTGTTTGTTTACCAAGCAAATCAGACAGGAACTGTAATCGTGCCGCGGCAGATTATGATACTGGCTTTGCCTTGAGTGCATTGCCACCAAGTTGACATTCATTGCACAGATGTCGTGGTTTTGAATGACGTTGGAATTCGTGTCAACCATGTTAACTCCACGAACTCGGTGCTCTTGGATTCATCCAAGATCCATTTGTTCATGTAGAGCTGCTTGCGCTACAGAACATCCCTGGTTGTCTTTAGAGCAAATATCACACTGGTGATAGTTATGAGGTGGCACATGGCCATATCCACTCTGTCTACAATGCATCTTGACCAGATTGGTCCCCAATAAGAGTACATCGTGAATTTGATAGACATTGTTAGTCTCTTTCTCAATCAGATTGACTGCAGTTTTCTCATGTTGAGGCAGCGGGTTCGTAAGAACATTGGGATTCGTATCTTTGAAAGATAAGAGCCCGTTCCTAACAAGCTTTTGCACGTCGGACTTGAAATTGAGAGAAGTCTCAATGTTATGTCCTGAACCTCCTTGATGATAAGGGCATGTTTGATCCGCTTTAAACCAAAAAGGCGGATTTTCCAGAACTGAAAGGGGAGACTTAGTCTGAATGTGCCCCTTAGCCAGTAGTAACGGAAACAATTCTGCGTACGTCACGGGTATAGGATCAAATCCTGGTGGCCGTGTTGTACGGTTGTTGTTATATTGGGGACGAGCCTGCTGAAGAGGCTGTTGTGTCCTTTGTTGATCAGGTTGGCTCTGCGCAACCTGAGGTTGATACGTAGGAACAGGCGCGGGGCCGATAGCAGGAGTAACAGCTGCTACTGGCTGATAACGTCGCCTTTGCTTTCCAAGAGAGATATTCCCAATATCTTGCTCTTTTTTCTTAGGGAGAGCACTACCGTATTTTTTAGTACCGCTCGTTGATCCAGTGTCTTTTACCAAACGTCCTTCTCGGACGGCTTCCTCAAGACGTACACCCATGCCGACCATTTCGGTGAAATCACTGGGTGCACTGGCAATCATTCGGTCATAGTAAAATGAGCTTAAGGTCTTTAAGAAGATTTTTGTCATCTCTTTTTCCTCAAGAGGTGGACAAATTTGAGCGGCAATTTCACGCCACCTTTGAGCATACTCCTTAAAGGTTTCCTTGTTCTTTTGCAACATTGATCTGAGTTGATCTCTGTCGGGTGCCATGTCCAAATTGTACTTGTATTGTTGGACGAAGGCAGTACCAAGATCTCTGAAAGTGCTGATCGTAGCACGGTTTAAACCCATGTACCATTTTAATGCGGCACCGGTTAAACTATCCTGGAAGTAGTGAATCAGTAGGTCCTGATTCTCCGTTTGAGCTGACATCCGCCGAGCGTACATCACCAGGTGGCTCTGAGGGCAAGAGTTACCCTTGTATTTTTCAAAGTCGGGCACTTGGAACTTGTGCGGGACTTTCACATTTGGGACCAAGCAGAGGTCTGCGGCGTCCTTTCCAAATAGATCCTGACCGCGAATGGCTTGCAGCTCTTTCTGCATTTCCAAGAACTGCTCCTGGAATTCATCCATTCTGTCAAACATAGTTTCCTTTTTACCAGAAGGTGTCTGTGGAATCTGTCCTTCTGGGACAGTGTGCACCACAGGGGGTGGTACCGTGACTACGGCAGTAAGTCTTGGCGCCTCCCGAAGTTTGTAACCTTCAGGAGTCTTGAGTATGCCCCTGGCATCTTCGCTTTCCCGAAGTTTGTAACCTTCAGGCCCAGCGGCTTCTGTTGCGATTCCCTGATCTTCAGTGATCGGCGGAACATATCCTTCCGGGATATAGTTAACAGGCCTGCCCCAAGGACGATCTTTCGGCATCTGATACCTAGGATCATACTTTTCTATGATGGGCGTCGAGGTGATCTCTGAGATCACAGTTCTTTGTAGCTGAGCTTCTGCCATGGCTTGCATGTCGTTACGAAGCTTTCTCATATCCTCTCTCAGAGCGTCGATCTCTTCTTTCAACTCTCTGTGTTCTTCCTCAAGATCATCCATCTTTTTCTGACGATTGGCCCGAGTATTGTACGAATGAGACAGTTTGACTCTAGAACTGAGACACAAACGTGAGATTCGTAGGGAAGAAGAATACACGATGTGAGAATGATGAATGCAATGATTATATTAATTGTTGTTTTTTTTTTGTTTAATCAAAATAAACTTCGACAATTAGATTGCAAATATCAAACAGTGGGGAAACCCCTTTTTATTGAATTCCAAAGGATTACAGAAATGGAAATACAGTAGATTACAAAGTGCAGAAACAAAAACCTAAACTAATGGGTCCCGAGTCCTCTTCTTTGACCGGGGCGCTTGGGCCGTTGTCGGGTTGTCATTCCTTTGCCAGGTGAAAGGAGCGAGCAAATTCCTTTGGTCATCTTGATTCTCTACAGCATGCTGCTCCAAAATTTCAATCAGAGCATCTTTCTCTTTTAGTAGTTGCTGTATTTGGATACACTCTACGTCGAGGGTGCGGTACTTGTTCTTCCAAGACCTTCTTTCCTTTTGAACTTTGTTGAGAGCAACCTGAAGCTTTTCAGTTTCCGTCATGAAGTACATGACAGTTTCCCTCGGTGGAAGAATTCCGTAACGAGGATAAGGCATCTTTAGCTTGAGAGCTCTAGTTTGTACCCAGTGGAGATAAGGCTCCACCGAGACACAGTCCGGTTTTCCCAGAGACTCTCGTCCTTTCTTATGAACCTGTTTCCAAGCTTGCACTATTTCCATCTTTAGTGCTCTGTCATTTTCTCCTTCTTTGAAGAAAAGACCTTCTAGATGAACACCCAGTGGGATGTGCCTCATCGGGTATCCAAATTGACGAAGGACCAATATCGGATGATAGTTGATTCCTCCTTTAGTTCCTATGAGGGGTATGCTGGGGAAGTTTCCACAACGGTCAATGATTCTGATTCCCTCATAAATCCTATTACACCAATCTATATCGGAATTGGTGAGAGACATGATCTTCTGCGACCAACGCAAGACACTCTTGCAATCCCAAAAAGCAGCAGACTTGGGCAAGTAAGAGATAAACCATTTGTAAAGCAAAGGTACACAACATGTGATCTCCCCTCCGCTGTACAAATTTCCCAAGTGTACAGAATGATACGCATCTGCGAGCAAAGTCGGCACAGGGTTTCCAATGAGAAAAACCTTAATGGCGTTGATATCGACGAAGTTATTGATCTTGGGAAACAAAAATAACCCGTAGGTGAGCAAGACAAAGATGCTTTCAAAAGCAGTCCCGTTCCCTATACTAGCGAAGTATGGAGCCTTTTTTGTCAAGAACTGGGCTGGCAAACCTTGGATGCCACCCTTAGTGGTCATGTGAGTCCTGACCTCAGACTCGTCCAAATGAATTGCTATTGCAATAGTCTGATTCTTTGGAATTTCTTCCAGTCCAGAAAATGGAGCTCGATCAGTGATATGAAAATCAGTCAGATGAGAATACTCCTCCAACGTTGGTGCAAGCTGGTAATCCGGGAATGTGAAACAGTGATAAACTGGATCGTAGAATTGAATGAGCGCGTCCATGATCCCCTTAATCACATGGACTCTTAACAGTGGTAGCAAACCATCGTGCTTGGCTCTGAAAGCCTTTGGGTTAACGATCATCCTTGCTAACCTTCTCAAATCCCCTAGTTTTGGAACCCTGAAGGTATACTGGTGAGTTCTCCTTCTACCGAAATCTATTAGCGTAATCCTCTTCTCTGATATTTGCAATCACAGTCTTAGTTTAATTTGAAAAACAGAGAGACTAGAAGAGAAAGTTTTTTTGAGTGTTTTAATGTTTTATTAAATGGATGCATGAATGCAGCACACAAAAACATAGAAAAAACATGGGGTCAAAGGGTCGTTGTCATGAAGTCAAGGCTCTACCCATCCCCAAAGGTTCATACTAGGGTGATTTTGGTACCTGTACTCATTATCATCAGCTCCTCCCAGGAAAGCAAAACAACAAGCGGATCGCCAACGAGTTGTAGAGCAATCTTAGAGTAAGTGCCATTCACCGAGAATAGATCACCAGCCTCAAATGAGGGTAGTATCGCGTAACAACTATTTCCGATAGTTTCTGCACTACAAAAGGGTTTGGCTCCTCAGCTTCTCAGACTTACCAACCGGCCCATTGGCTATAAGAGTGAATGGGTTGCGTTGGTCAGCCTCCACTGAGGTTGATGGTCGACCCCGTCGCCATCACTTATCTTAAGTGTATACTCATTCTCACCACATGCGGCATCACACGCATTCCCAGTAGCAGAAAAATAAACACGTATAGCAATTAGGAAAAGCAGTATATATATTTGTCCTAATCATCCTATACTTATAAAGCTATGATTCCTAAGTTCCTGACAGAAATGGGTTCCCCGGCGGAAGCCCCAATCTGTGGTGTCAACCAAATAGGTGAAAAGAAGAAAAAGTTTGACAAAGACCGGCCCCACGGTGGGCGCCACTTTTCTGTAGCGAGCGATTTTGGACGCGGTTCTTAAGCGCTGGTCGCTCTCTGCGGTTGAGCTTAAACTATAGGTCGATTCATTTTTTATCCTATTGTGAGCTGAATAAGGAAGGGAAATAGATGTCTCCAATTAACCCTGCTTTGCATAGTGAGTTTAAACAGCGGTCTGTTAGGTTACGAATGCTATCAATGTAGAGGGGCCTTTGTACTGGTTATTTGTATTTTCACCAATACGGTTTTCTTTCTTTTTACCTGGACAGAAGGTTTCTGGCGGGGAACAAGGATTAGGATGTTAGGACTGATGCTTTTGAATTACTGCTTTTTGATTGATGGAGATATGGGATTTGGGTTTTTTGTTGATTGCGCTCGCTAAGATATTTTCTTTCGATCTTATGCCTACGTATTCCCGTTTACCGAAACAGGGAAATCAGAGCGTTCGTAGTTCCTCCTATTCTATGGGAGGAAATTGGTTTTTGGTGTCTTGTTCAAAGCCCAAGACGTGAAGCGAAAGGTGGTTTGTATCTTGTTCAAAGCCCAAGATGTGAAGCTGAAAGGTCTATTTGTGTCTTGTTCAAAGCCCAAGACGTGAAGCTGAAAGACCTCGACTTTAGAGAGAAATTGTCATCTCTAAAGAGGGGAGAAGGAGAATTACTTTAACTGGGATACGCGGATCCGAGCAATGCCATAATTTCCAAAGAAAGGGTTTTAACCTGAAGGAGAAGACTTTAACTCAGTGTAGAGCAATGCCATCTTTCCTTAGGAATTTCTCATGCTAAAAGAGGGACAGTGGCGTGGATATAGATGATCCAGAGGCTTGCCGCTTACAGCGATTAGATGAAGGGAAATGAGTTGTTGATGTTTGTGTACTGTGAACGAGGCACAACTTTGATGCTAAAAGGTTGATTGGATCAACCAGTGGTTTTCTTATACAAAGCCTAAGAGGAGGCTAATTTCCGCTAGGAAAATCATTATACAAAGCCTAAGAGGAGGCTATTTTATGTTTCGTACAAAGCCCGAGAGAGAGGCGAAAAGTTTTTTTTGACCCGACGATAGAGTCTTTGTGTCTCGTACGAAGCCCGAGATGGAGGCTACTATTTGTTTGACTCAACGAGGGAGTCTTTGTGTGTCTCGTACAAAGCCCGAGAGAGAGGCTAAAACGTTTGACTCAACAAGAGAGTCTTTGTATCTCGTACGAATCCCGAGATGGAGGCTATTGTAACTGTTTCAGTTGAGTGACAGATCCACTATACTGATTTTAAAAGAGAAAATCAGTTCTTATATGAGCAACACTGTACTCATGGGTTAGATCTGAGGATCTGGGTTGTTTTCTTCTCTTTGAGGAAGCGGGAAATCCAAAGGGTATTGAGATTGTCCGAGTCTGCGGGTTTCCTTCCTATTTAACGAAGGGGTCACTTGAGAATGTCTTTGAGACTCAAGGAAGTTAGACTGTCCGTGTCTAGAGTTTCATCTTTTGTACTATGCTTTGAGGAACAGTAGTAGACTCTATGAAAGGACTGTTCTATGAGGATGACTAGGTTCTGTTCCTATACCTCTAGGAGGTCGTCGGGACAATTTGTACGAAGCCCAAGAGGAGGCTGGAAACTTTTAAGAAGCCGACGGGTCCTTGTACGAAGCCCAAGAGGAGGCTATCATTCCCGGAGGAAGAGATCATTATACGAAGCCTAAGAGGAGGCTGTGAATACTTCTAAGAAGCCGTAGGGTCCTTGAATAATGCCCAAGAGGAGGCCGATGCTTTTAAGAAGCCCGTGGGTCTATCATCTCCTTTCCATTAGGAGAGATAACTCTTTTAAAGATAAAAACCACTGGTAAACGTGCGAGGTTTACTATCCAGCGACTTTTAGCTTTTAAAGAGGGTTCCTTAGTTAAGGTCCAAGATTATGACCGTAGTGGGTACCCAAACCCCGAGACATTCAAGGCAAGCTATCCACAAGGAATAGATCAAGTCAGGAAAGTTCGAGAATTTGGAAGAAACTCAAAGATGCCATTCACGGAGAATACATTCATCTTGGGGAGTAGAGCTTCTTGACGATTCCTAAGGAGGACAGCCGAAGAGAAGACTGTATCTGGTGCTCCTATTGGGGATCTAGGCGTCTATTTCTACGAATAAATGAAACGGCGTCATCTAGTTCTAGACGTAGTTGTCGGGGAAACTCGAAATATCTATACTATTATTACACTGTAGATATGAGTTTATGAAAGGAGACTTACAGTGAGCAGCCCCACAATACAGTTTATAATATGAAAGCAGTAAATGAAAGCGATAACCACTTACTCGGTTGGAGTGCTTCCATGCTGTTTGGTTAGTTGTTCAACAAAGAAAGATTGAAAACAACAGTATATTCAAAATCAAAGGAGAAAGTGCTTTGAAAAAGAAAGATTTGGGGCTTACAGCTCAAGGAGAGGCCCAGGGTTTTATCAGTGAGCGCACTGTTTGAATTTGTACAGAGGGACTTATATAAGTGACTGGGGCCCAAAAATGGTTTTCTGTACAAAGGGATGGGTCTTACACTCTCTCAAGAGGCCCAAAAAGGTTTAAAGAAAAGAGTGGGGCTTATAACACGAGGGTAGGCCCAAATGATTTTTCGTTTAAAAAATGGCGATCGCGCCGAGGTTTTCTTTTAACGCGGAGGGACTTATACAATAAGCGAGGCCCAAGATGTTTTGGTTAAAAGGGGGATTGGGTCTTACACTCTAACAGAGGCCCAAAGTGTTTTGAAATGAAAAGAAATGGGTCTTACTACTCGAGGGTAGGCCCAGATGACTTTTATTTTTAAACGGGCGACGATCGCGCCATTTACTTGTACAGAGGGACTTATACAATGAGTGAGGCCCAAAAAGTTTTTGTACAAGGAGGGATGGGTCTTACACTCTCTCAAGAGGCCCAAAGAGTTTTTAAAGAAAAGAAATGGGTCTTACTACTCGAGGGTAGGCCCAGATGATTTTTGAAAAGGCGACGATCGCGCCGTTTGTTTTTTGACGGTATCGAGACTTATACAATAAGTGAGACCCAAAAATGACTTGGTAAAAAAAAAAGGATTGGGTCTTACACTCTAATAGAGGCCCAAAGTGTTTTGAAAATGATTTATGAGGGTTGAATTAATCCAAAACCCTAATTTGTTTTCAAAATGTATTTAATTGAATAAAAATTCAATTAAAATGATCAAAAATTGTTTAACACATGGAAAACAAATTGTGATCTTGGATTAATGCTTCAAGAATTAAGTATTGACCTACAAAATAATTAGAAAGCATTAAAAGTTGCAAAATCAATGTAGAAAAAATATTTAAAATGCCAAAAACAATCAAAATATTAATTCTTTACAAAAATATCAATTATATGAAATAAATAATATTTTTGGGATTTTTTGTGAAAATAAAATATTTTAACATTTTTGTGAATTATTAAAAAAAGAATCAACTCAAAATCATTAAAACTCAGAGAGAAATTAATTTTTGAATCAATTAAACAAAATCACAAAATTCAAATATTTTGAATTTCTAAAAATGGCGCCAAGTACAGCTGAAGAACACGCGCGTGTTCTTGGTTTCTCAGATTTGCATTTTCTATCCAATCTCCATGAATACGTAATCATATCATGCAATCCACATTTCTATCCAATCTCCATGAATACGTAATCATATCATGCAATCCACATATCATTATGCTCGTCTCAACCTCACGATCATGTCTATGTACTTTAATTTCATTTAAATTAAACATACAACAAGAAATCACGAAGAGACCTCAAGAACCCTAATTTCTGCATGAAGGCTAGGATTTTTGATACACGATTCAAACAATGCAATTAATTGAGGGAAAACATTCCATGCATGATTATGAACATATGGCCAAATTATTGTGCGAGGAAATATGCATAGATTGAGAGATGCCCAAGTTTAGGCTTACCTTTAGGTCGTGGCAGCAAGTTCAAAGTGATTTTTGATCTGGAGGTGTTACAGATGAGTTGTGATGATCTGAACAGCTTCCCTACACCCTATGGATTGTGTTTGGATGGTTGGACTTGATTGAAATTGGCTGGATCATTTTGTGGTACCTCAGCTGCACTTTGGTTAAAACCTTGAGCAACCAGCTGGTGATTTTGTGAAATTGGTGTTTCAGAAGTAATCTAAGTGTTTGATCAGCTCATATGTGATGTATGTGAGGTATGTGAGTGATTGGTTTGATTGGAATTACTCTCAAACTCAAAACCCGATAGTGACTTGCCTTAGAAGGCCAAATTGGAGTGAAAGAAGAGATTTTGAGGAAAGCATCTGTTAGATGGCTTTGGTGTACTCAAACTGACCACAATTGAGCTCTATTTATAGTAGAGCAAGTTTGTTTTGCAAGGAATAGTGCATGGCAGCTGGTAAGTAGGTTTGGCCAATGTTGGCAAATGAAAATCCAAGTCTCCTCTAGCCATTGACTAGAGGTTAGGGCACAGAGCTTTGGTTCCCTTGGTCTTGGATAAGTCTTGACTGATTTCAGATGAGAATGGCTCAGTCCATGTCACCTTGATGGTTCCATTGAATGCCTCATTCCAAATTTGAAGTCTTGTCCCTATTTTGGCCATTCTAGGTTCAACATGCTATTTCTTGTTCCATGGACTTTGGAGGCTTGGCTCAGTGCTTGTCCCCTTTAGATTCAATCCTCTGAGGTGTCCAAGTGGATAGGAGCAATTGAATTTGGCTGATTTTGGCAAATCGACCAAAGTTGCAAATTTGCCTTGCCTTGACAGATTTCAGCAAGGCAACTTGGCAATGTTGTATCTCATGGTGTAGGTTGAATTTGGCAATGTTCTTGGCCATTTTGGAAAGCCCTTACATGATACAAAAACCGTTTGAACAAGTTTGGTTTTGATCTCTTTTGATTCCAAGTGAAAAATCCCCCTACATTTGGCAAAAAGTGAGGCAGAATCTGACTTAGTGAAAATTTCACTAAGTGTTGGAAAACGTGACATTTTCACTTTTCAGCCACTTTGATCACTCCATAACTCAAAATCCTTAATGAATTGGAATGACTTGTAGTTGAAGTTTTTGTAGGTGATAATGAGGGCTACAAATCCATCTTTGGATGAGAAAAAATGGCCTTGTGGTTTAGGAGTTATGGTCCTCCAAAGTTGGTACCTTTGCCACTTTATTTTTAACTTAGAAAAATTTCTAAGTTTTATGGTTACCCCTTTTACAAGTTATCTCACTTTTCTTGATTTTTATTGATGAATGATGATTCAAATCATACATTAACATCATTTTAGGGTTAAAAATCCATTTTGGTGAAAAATCTCAAAAAGTCAAAGTTGACTTTTGTGAACAGTTGACTTTTTATCAGATGAATTCCAAACTGTGCAATTCTTCAGGAAATCATGTCCTTGACCTAAATCAAACTTGATGGACATGTCTCATGGGTGTCATAGGGTATATTCAATCATGTATTAGAGTTTGGGAGCATGTCTTGGTCAAAAGTCAAAGTTACAGTTGACTTTTCCCTTAAAACCCTAATTGTGGTGCAGATGAAATTGAGACTTGTTGCTCAAACTTCTTGGATTAATCCATTGTTCCAAATGGATCAATATGGTATATTAGAGAACCTCAAATAATCTCTTGAGGTCTTGGTTCATGATTTGTCCCAAAAGTCAACTTAGGGGTGAATTAGGTCAAGAAACCCTAATTCCTGATTTTGGATGAATGCATCCCCTGAGGCAAAATTGACTTGATGCATGGGTTCACGAGGTTCCATGAAGTATATTAGGTTATGTTTTGGATCATTGCCTTATTCCCAAATGAAAATTTCCATCTGGAGGCCCTGGTCGACCAAAACCCTAATTTGGTGACACTGTCGATCTTGAGACTTGATCCACCTAGAAGGGAGCAGCCTTGTGCTTAATCCTTGAAGTGGGAGTCCTTTTGATCCTTTGAGGATGTTTGAGAGATTAGACAAGTTGAATATCATGTCATTTCTTGATTGATCCTTTGTCTAAGCACTCAGAGAGGGATTGAAACCCTAATTTTGATTGTAGTGGATGCTCACCCATCTTTGGGGAGACTGATGAAGCATAAAGGTACATCCATATTGTGGTGATGATTTGCACAATGATGGGAAACTTTAGTGGTCAAAATTTGGGGTATTACACACATGTGGCAGTCATATTGGATATAAATCGGGAGATGTAATTCAAACATCCCAAGAATCCTCTTACTTGTTTCTCTGTTTTGGGCGCAGGCATTTCCTGAATAGCTTTAACTTTACCAGGGTCAACTTCAATGCCTTTTTGGCTGACAATAAAGCCAAACAATTTTCCAGAACGGACACCAAAAATGCATTTATTAGGATTCAAACGGAGCTTAAACTTTCTCAAACGCTGAAACAACTTCAATAAGTACTCAATATGATCTTCTTCAGTCTTCGACTTACAAATCATATCATCCACATAGACCTCAATTTCTTTATGCATCATATCATGGAACAAAGTAGTCATAGCTCCCTGGTACGTTGCACCAACATTTTTCAAACTGAAGGGCATCACTCTGTAACAGAATGTTCCCCAGGGTGTAATGAATGTTGTTTTTTCCATATCCTCGGGTGCCATCTTTATCTGATTATAACCGAAAAATCCATCCATAAAAGAAAAGATACTGAATTTAGCAGTATTATCTACCAACATGTCAATGTGTGGCAGTGGAAAATCATCTTTTGAACTTGCTTTATTCAAATCTCTATAGTCAACGCACATTCGGACTTTTCCGTCTTTCTTTGGAACAGGCACAATATTAGCCACCCATTGAGGATACTCAGAAGTCACAAGAAAACCAGCATCAATTTGCTTTTGAACCTCCTCTTTGATCTTCACAGCTATGTCAGGATGAGTTCTTCTTAATTTCTGCTTCACAGGTGGACATTCAGGCTTTAATGGTAAATGGTGCTCCACAATATCAGTATCAAGACCAGGCAGGTCTTGATAGGACCAAGCAAACACGTCAACATATTCTCTAAGAAGCTCCACAATCCTCTTCTTAACATCTGACTGAAGCAGTGCCCCAACTTGACTTCTTTTATATCATCATCTGAACCCAAATTAACCAATTCCATTGGCTCTTCATGAGGCTGAATGGCCTTTTCCTCGTGCTCAAGTAACTGAGAAATTTCATCGGGAATCTCCTTAATATCCTCTTCTTCAGCTCCGAACACAGGGAACTCAAAGTTGGGAAGGGGCATAGGGTCATTGTTTTCAATGGGTTTATCAATCAATCTGCACAATGATTTATGTTTGATTTTAGAATATGAACAAAAAGTGCAAGTATCATGCAGATAAAAGTGATTATCACATTATTATTATTTTTTGGTTTTTTATTTTACCATTTTTCAGAAATAAAGCAAAAAGGGAAAACATAATATGGATAAACAAAATAACATTTTATTGATGATGATAAAATTTGAAACAAAGCCCTCATAAATTCACTTTCACCTTGGGAAGAGTGAAAGGATTTTTTGAAAGAAACAAAAACAAATTACTTTGAAATATGAACAATAGTAGGAACATCAACAGCTATCCAATTCTGGCAGACTTGTCCATGTGTCACGAAATTGGGAAGTTCTTCCTCTTCATCATCTTCAATGATGGCAGCAGTAGAGTGATCTTTGTTGATGAATTAGGCACTGTGAAAAGTCTCATTAATACGCTTCAAATCTCTTCTGACTGTACCAGGCATAAAGCCTAAACCGGTTTTTCCCAGGTTATCAACCACATCAATGACTCAGCCCCAACCGTCAGACCGACCAGTTTCTAACACAAGCAGAGCATCTTTCAAGGAAGACATGGGTAACTCATCCTTCTTAACAGATTTGTCATCAATAGAAAGAGCTTGGAATGGAGTTTTAACAGTTTCATCAGCATCAACATACGAAAAGGATGAAAGATGGCTCACCAGCATCGCTTGCTCACCTCACACAATCACCAGCTTATCCTTCTTAACAAATTTCAATTTCTGATGAAGAGTTGAAGTCACTGCCCCAGCCTCATGAATCCAGGGTCGGCCAAGCAGACAACTATAAGCAGGACGGATATCCATTACTTGAAAAGTAATCTGGAAGAAGCACGGTCCTATTTTGATTGGAAGATCAACTTCTCTAATCACAGTCTTTCGAGATCCATCAAAAGCTTTAACAACAACTCCACTATACCTCATGGGAGGACCTTGGTAAGAAAGCCTTGATAAATTAGATTTTGGCAACACATTCAAAGAAGAGTCCGTGTCAACCAACACATTGGAAAACGCATCTTCTTGACAGTTCACGGAGATATGTAAAGCCAAATTGTGATTCCTCCCCTCCTCGGGTAACTCTTCATCACAAAAGCTCAAATTATTACATGCTGTGAGGTTGGAAACAATTCCATCAAACTGATTAATAGTCACATCATGCTCAACATAGGCTTGTTCTAATACCTTCTGCAAAGATTTCCTATGAGCTTGAGAATTCATCAGTAAGGACAACACTGAAATCTTAGACGGGGTATGCAAGAGTTGATCCACAACACTGTAATCACTCTTCTTGATCAACTTCAATACTTCATCCTCATAAGCCTTCGTACCACTGGACTGACCAGAAGCATCGACATTAGTCTCATCTTGAGTTTGTTTGCCAACAATAACATTCTCCACAATCTTTGGAGGCTCAGGAGAAAAAACTCGACCACTCCGGGTCACTCTACTAACATCAGCGATGCTTACCACAGAAGACAAAGAAGGAATGGGCACTTCCTTACCATCTTCTACCATGGTAGCATTGTACTTATATGGAACAGCCTTGTCAGATTCATAGGGTACCGGATCAGGCAACCGAATAACCAAAGGCGTAACAGCTGTCTTCCGACTATCATAAGAGATAACAACTCTTTCAGGAATATTAAAGAATGGCTCAATAACATTCACCTCGTTCTGATATTCGTTTCTCTTAGCAGTGACTTCAATCAAATTTTCATCCATCATCCTTTGAATATCCCTCTTCACTATCACACAACCACGTGGATTCACGGAACAGATACAACAAGCCACATAATCATGATCAATATCATGATATTCACTCAAAAGTGCATGAATTTCCACAAGAGATCTTCGGATCCAACGGATATCAAAATTTTTGAATGTACCAGGACAACCATAAACCATATTGACAGACGCCTTGCCATGATTAGGCAGCGGATTCGATTGTACATTAGGGTTGGAATCTTCGAAAGACAAAGTACCACTTCTAGCCAACCTTTGCACTTCCATCTTCAATGGATAACATTTTTCAGTATCTTGTCCAACTCCTCCCTGATGGAAAGCACAGTGAGCTTCAGGCTTATACCACCATGGTGAATCTTTTGGAATAACAGGTGGTGGACGGGTCTGAACCAGATTCTTCTTAATTAGACAAGGAAGCAATTCTATGTATGTCATCGGAATCGGATCAAAATCCTTCTGAAAACGGCCCCGTTGATTGTTTGGATGATTAGAACGTTGTTGTTGAGCAGGAGCTGCCTGAACAACAGGAGCTGAACTGATAACAGGACTGACAGATGCAACATGTTGCTGACACTAATTATTTCTATGGCGAGGTCCTCTATACCTTTCTTGAGAAATGACATTGGTCTCTCCTTCTTTCTTTTTGGCAAATCCTCCACTATATTTCTTGGAATTTCCAGCAGAATTACCATCTTTTGACAAACGTCCCTCACGGACACCCTCTTCCAATCTCATCCCCATATCAACCATCTCAGTAAAATCACTTGGGGCACTAGCAATCATACGCTCATAATAGAAAGGACTCAGAGTTTTCAGAAAAATCTTGGTCATCTCCTTTTCTTCCAAAGGAGGGTTGATCTGAGCAGCAACCTCGCGCCACCTTTGCGTGTATTCTTTGAATGTCTCCTTATCTTTCTGAGCCATTGCCCGAAGCTGGTCACGATCAGGAGCCATATCCACATTATACTTATATTGTTTCACAAATGCCTCACCCAAATCTTCGAAAGTGTGAACTCGAGTACTATCGAGTCCCATGTACCATTTCAAGGCTGCACCAGACAAACTATCTTGAAAGTAGTGAATGAGAAGCTGATCATTATCCTTCTGAGCCGACATCTTACGAGCATACATAGTCAAATGACTCATCGGACAAGAGTTACCCTTATACTTTTCAAAGTCAGGGATTTTGAACTTATGCGGGATCTTCACATTAGGAACCAAGCATAACTCATGAGCATTCTTTCCAAACAGCTCTTTACCTCTCAGAGCTTTGATCTCTTTCTGCATTTCAGTAAACTGGTCTTGAATCTCTTCCATTCTATCATACGCACTGGCATTCTTACTTGGAGCAGTATGGAAAATTTGTTCTTCACCAAAAGGAACAGCATGAACCACAAGCGGTGGTACAGTCATCACAGGTTGAACAGTAGGAACAACTGGGACTTCAGGAGGTGGTGGTGGTTGATAACCCTCAGGAACAAAGTTATGAGGCATGCCCCAGGGGAAACCAGGAGGCATGGAGTATTGAGGAACACTAGCAGGCGCCACAGAGATGGGCGTGGAGACAATCTCATAAATGATTGTCCTTTGCACAGGAGTTGAAAGCGGAGGAGGATGTGGTGGTGGCTGATTCTGAGCAGCCACCAGGGCTTCCATCATAGCAGCGAGTCTTTCCAAATCATCCTTCAGAGTTGATACTTCTTCACGAAGCTCACGGTTCTCTTGTTGCAATTGATCCATCTTTTTCTTCAGATTAGCTCGAGTATTATACTGGTGCGACAACTTGGCTGAATGAAGACCAAAGGGAAACAATAAGACACCTGGAAAAGGCAAGAAACAATGCAGAATGATGCTTGATGTGCAAATGCAGATGCAAAGTTTCAAGGACTTATAAGGCATATTGCAAACATTGTTATTTGAAATACCAAAATCTCATTCATTAAAGATGGAAAAGATTACATCTCAGAAGTACAAATTCAAGAATCCTAAAACAATAGAGAATAAAGAAAACTAGATCCCTAGAGAATCCTATGAGAAGAAGTCTCAGCTCTATCTTCCAGCTTCTTAATATGGGTCTGCATCTGAGTCTTCTCAATCAGTAACTGATCAACAATCAACTTCCAAGGAGATTCTGAACTCTTCGGAATATCGGAAACTGGCTGAATGCGAGAGGAAAATAAATCCTCTTGCGCCTTTTTCTTCTTGTTGGTGACTTCGTCTTCATTCTTCTTCTTGAAGTGCTCTTGAAGTCTTGTATTCTTTAACTCAACAATATGATACTTGTTCTTCCAAATATCTCTCTCTTGTTGCATCTCGACCAAAGCGATTTGAAGCTTCTCTGTGTCTTCCATAAAGTAGAGAATAGGCTTCTTATCAGTTAGAGATAAAGGCTCCTGACGCTTATAAGGCATCTTCAAAGTAGTAGCTCTATTTTTAACCCACTGGAGGTAAGGTTCCGAAGAGATACAATTTAGATTTCCCAAACTTTCCTTTCCTTTTCTACGAATGCTGCACCAAGCTTCCACAATTTCTCTCTTGTGAGCAACCTGAGATTCTTCTTCCTTGAAAAAGAGACTGGCCAAATGAATGTTCTTCGGTACCTCTCGCAAAGGATATCCCAACTGACGACGCGCCAACACCAGATTGTAACTGATTCCTCCCTTTGTACCAAGAAGATGCACGTTGGGAAAATCACCACAACTATGAATAATCATCGCTCTAGAAGGAACACGGCTACACCAATCAATATCAGAATGAGTGAGAGACATGATCTTCCGCGACCAATATAAACCATCCTTGAGATTCCAGAAAGCTGCAGACTTCGGCAAGTGAGAAATAAACCACTTGTAAAGCAAAGGTGCACAACAGATAATCATCCCTTCACCATGGAAATTCCTGAGGTGAATAGAATGGTAAGCATCGGCAAGCAAAGTAGGAACTGGATTCCCAATCAAGAAAATATGAATAGCGTTGATGTCGACAAAGTTCTCAACATTCGGGAAGAGGAACAATCCATAAATAAGCAGGGCAAGAATAGCCTCGAAAGCAACTGTGTTCTTCACACTAGCAAAGTGATGAGCTCTATCCATCAAGAACTTAGCGGGTAACCCAAGAATCTTTCCTTTAGTATCCATGTGAGCCTTAATCTCAGAAACCTTCAAGTAAGTAGCCTTCGTAATAACATGATGCTCGGGAGCGGGATCCAAACCAGAGAAAATCTTACCATGAACAGGAAAACCAAGCAGGAGAGAATACTCCTCTAGCGTGGGTACCAGCTGATAATCAGGAAAGGTGAAACAATGCAGCAAAGGGTCACAGAACTGAACCAAAGTAGCAAGCAATCCTTCAGCCATATCAACCTTCAAGAGAGATAAAAGCCTTCCATATCTGGACTCAAACTTCTTGGTATAAACAACCAAAGATCCTAGCTCTCTCAAACCCTCTAACTTAGGACTCTTGAAAGTGTACTTCTTGGTACTTCTCCTTCCAAAATCCATAACAAAAGTATCTGCAATGTTTACAATAACACCTTTAAGTTCCTTGAAACCTTCCAAAAGAATGCTCATGAATGCATGAGTGCATGAATGCAACTGACACAAACAAGATCACACAAAGCACACAGGTCAAGGTTCAAGTCACGAGCATGAAGTCAAGGGTAAGAACCAATCCCACAAAGGTGTGTACTAAGGTTTTGTCTTCATTGTACCTGCAAAAAATAGCGGTTCTAACAAAGTGCCCAAGGTCCACAATCCACTATCAGACACACCAGCACACCGATTTGCTCGGGGGTTGGTAATTATCCTCAAGAGAATCTAACCTGCGTGTAGCATCGCATGACAGCTAAGTCAGATTTGCATCTTCATAGCTTCCGTGCTACGATCCTAAAAAGGCTAAGATGGGTTAAGGGTTACTACGGTCCTCAGTGTTATAGGCTTCTATGGAAAAAGTAATGCCTTCTCGATCGCTCGATCGGCATCAGTAATTCCAAAGAGGCAACCACCGAGTGGATAGATTCTCAAGTTCTTCTTTTTCAGGATTCGACTCCTTCAAAGTTCCCTTGACTATACTATCCTCCTATCTCAAAGTACACTCTGGTCCGGGTATAGGATCTATCTCACGCACAGAGGAACTCACAAACAGAACAAACAAGTAACAAGCAAATCAGACAAAAAGCGGTAACTAAATCAAAGTAGGCTGAACCCCTCAAGGGAGATAGATGTCCCCAGCAGAGTCTCCACTTTTCTATAGCGGGGAAATTTGTGAGTGTAAGCTATTGATTAACTTAACTAAAAAATAAACAAGAGTCGCCACCACACTTTTATTTATTCCACAAAGGGAAAGGAAAAAGAGCGAACAAAACCTAAAGAGTTCTAAAATAACAAGAACAAACAGAGAATGGGTAAGGGGGGTTGGTTATGTAAAGGGAAGGTTTTACGCACCCAATACATCTATAGTACTCTATAGGAGCCCTTTGATGCATTCATGCTTTTTGGTCTGAAAATGGTTTGCTTGTAAAGAGATTGAGGAGATGAGAGGAGAATTATTTTTTAGATTTTTGTGTTTGGAGAGACTTATCGCCTCATGCCTACGTACCCACGATGTGCAATGTAGGATCAAAACCCCGTAGTTCATGGTACAAAGAACAAAAAATTGTTTGTTTTGGTTGATTTTAAGTGTAAAGACAGGTCGTCATTTCTAAGCGAATAATTCCGCTTAAAGAAATGAATCATGTCTAAACTTATGAAAAATAGTTTTAAAAGAAAACGTGCACAAAGCACAAAAAAATTTGATGAGTTTTTGTATTTTTTATGTTTTATTAAATGGTCAAAGTATGATTAAGATGCATTGACATTTATTAAAGAAAACAAAATTAAAAAAAACCACTTGACCAAAGTCAAGGTTTTATTATGAAAGCGGTTTTAAGTTTGAAAACAAGAAGGTTTTGAAAAAGGGAGAGGATTTTGAAAATTTAAGAATGGGGAGGAGAAGAAGTGACTATCCTAGTGCATAAAATAAAAGCTAGGGAAAAGAAGGATCTAACCAAAATGGAGCCACTTCAAAGCAATATTAAAAGAATTCTATCCTTAAACAAATTGGCCAAATAAAGGCAAGTCTTCAATCAATACTCCAAGCAAAGGGATAAGAAGTCCTAATTCTAGGTCCATAAGTCCGATATAACTTCAAAAGAGGTCCATAAAGAGATCACTCTAAAGCATAGGATAGTAACCAATAGTCCAAGATGAGGAGAATTCAGTTTTTTATGGTTTAAGCCTTTATTAATGTTTTTGAGTCCAAATGGACAAAGAAAAGAAAAAAAACATAAGCATAAACATGTGTCCAACGGACAAAGGAAAAATTGCGGAAGCATAAACATGATATGAAATGAAGCATAAAAATAAAAGAGATAGGGAGCGAGAAGGAAACATAAACAAAATTAATACAAAATATTGTTAGTAAGTTGGTGATTAGTTGTTAGTGTTAGTGATCAATAACAATTGAATAATTGCACTTAGGTTAAGTTTGATGAAACTCATTAGAGGATTGATAAGACCAAAGCCTCCTAACAACAAGTTTCATGAGTTTTGAACCATAAGACAAATAATCAACCATTCTTGATAGTTTTCCGATACGGGACAAATATTGCGCTATGTTAACCAATCGTCGAGTAATTTACGGAGTAATTACCCTACAATGATGTCGGTCAATAGCTCTTTGTGCTAATGTATGCTAGATGAACAATATATAGATCGTCATCCGAAAGCAATACCACACGAAAAGAAAAGTGGTAACGATCTATTCTTGATCAAAATTCAACAACGGAATTCCGAGATCTTTTAGACTTTCATCGATCAAAATAAAAGAGAAATAGATGAAGAAAATCCAGATTAAACCACACAATTATGTGATCTACGGCTAAGAACAAAGGAAAAGGGGAAGAAAAAGGCAAAACAACCAAAACAGTCCCAAAACAGAGCCAAAATAGCATTCTGGACACTGGTTAATCGGTTAATCAGTGTAGATTTGAATTTTCTGCGCAAAACAGGGTGTTAATAGGTTAACCAATTTACACTGTGTTTGGTTAATCGGTTAACACTGCACCAGAAGCAAAAAAATGTGCGAAATTCAGCATGATCTTCTTTCAAAACATTTTCCAAACATATTATGATCATGAATTGAATTTGCACGAATTTTAAAATAAAAATAGACAAAGAAACCTGCAATCAAACAATAATATATGATCTAAAGGATCAACAACAAGCAACACCAAGGATCTACATCTTGAATGATGAATATGAAGCTTTAACAATGGTGGAAGATGAATTACCACTCCAAATCAGAAAATCCCTTTGAATTGCAGCAAGATCTACACTCCAAAACCTTGATCTACTGTGATTGATGAACAAAAACAAGAAATGATGAAGGATTAGCTCAAAGTTAAGCAAGAATCAATGTGAATTCTTACTAACTTTCAAAAGAAGAAAGAAGAGCTTTGGTGAATTTTGTGGTTTGGGGAGAGAAATTGCAAGAGGTTTGTTGGCTATCAAAAGCTTGTGAAATGAATGAAATGAAGCCTCTATTTATAGAGTTTAGGCTTGGGAATTTGGTGGTTTAGAATTTGGTTTGGAATTTGAAAATTAGGCTTGGAATTTGAATTTGGAGGGAAATTCACAAAAGAGTGGTGATTAGTGGAGGTGTATGGTAGGAAATGATCAAAGTGATGTAGGGGAATAAAAATGAGGTGGTCTAGAATATTCCACATGTGATCAAAATTGGTGCCAATTGCTGAATTTTTGAATTTGCTGCCATTTTTTTTCAAAATTCGCACGCGTTAACCGATTAACCAATGTGTTAATCGATTAACACAATGAAAATTTGGGAAATTTGGCTTTTTGATGTGCTGTCTTGACTCCAGCTCGATTTTTCTTGCTTGTCAAAGAAGACATGGAAATAAACACATGAACCTTGGAATCCCTTGAATAATAATCGATTAAATCTTAGAAACTCTGGATCAGATGAATTTTTGAATTGTTTGCAGATCAACTTTGACTTTATTAGATGAAATTCAAACGAGCTGAAGGACTGTTGTTTTGGTATTTTTAACATGTTCTTCCTCTGAAAATGTTAGTGAAAGAAAACAAAATATTTTTTGGATTTTAATTAATGGTTTGTAAAATATAAACAAATTAAACAATCAAACGCACACAATCTTAAAGATCCCTGCAAGGCACAATCCTACCAAAGAGGGAACCAATATGTGATCTTGTTTGTGGTATACAAAAATGCAAATGACATGTGGGATCTTAGGGGTAAAAATTAGGGTATTACAATTCCTTTCACCTGGCAAAGGAATGACAACCCAACAACGGCTCAAGAGCCCCGATCAAAGAAAAGGAAAATATCAGAACCAGCACCTGAGCCCTCCTCAGAGAGGACTCAGGATCCATTAGCTTAGACATTTCCTTTTACAGCACTATGTAAATTACTGTATTTCTATTCCACAATCTTTGAATTCAATACAACGGGGTTTTCCCACTGTTTGATATTTGCAATACAATTGTCGAAGTTTATTTTGATTAAACAAAAAATATAATTAATATAATCATTGCATATCATTCATCATTCTCACGTAACACATTCTTCTTACCTACGAATATCACGTTTGTGTCTCGATTCTAGAGTCAAACTGTCTCATTCTTACAATACTCGGGCCAGTAAAAAAAAAAGGATAATCTCGAGGAAGAGAAAAAAGAGTTGAGAGAAGAACTCGATGCTCTGAAAGAAGACTTAAGAAAGCTTCACAGTGACATGCAAGCTCTGGCAGAAGCTCAACTACAAAGGTCTGTGATCTCAGAGATCACATCAACGCCCATAGTGGAGAAGTATGATCCTAGGTATAACATGCCGAAATATCGTCCCTGGGGCATGCTAATTAACTATATCCCAGAAGGATATGTTTCGCCGATCACTGAAGATCAGGGAACTGCAGTAGGAACCGCTGGGCCTAAGGTTACAAACTTCAGGAAAGCAAAGATACCAGGGGCATGACGATAACTCCTGAAGGTTACAAACTTCGGGAAGCACCAAGAGTCTCTGCCGTAATAACTGTACCACCCCCCGTGGTGCACACTGTCTCGGAAGGACAGATTCCACAGATACCTTCTAGTGGAAACGAAAGTATGGACGAGAGAATGAGGGAATTCCAGGAACAGTTCTTGGAGATGCAGAAGGAACTGTAATCCATTCGCGGTCAGGATTTATTCGGAAAGGACGCTGTAGACCTTTGTTTGGTCCCCAATGTGAAAGTTCCAAACAAGTTCAAGGTGCCCGAATTTGAGAAATACAAGGGTAACTCTTGCCCTCAAAGCCATTTGGTGATGTACGCTCGGAGGATGTCAACTCAGACAGAGAACAACCAATTACTGATCCACTACTTCCAAGATAGTTTAACCGGTGTCGCACTCAAATGGTACATGGGTTTAAACCGCACTAAGATCGACACTTTCAGAGATCTTGGCACTGCCTTCGTTCAACAATATAAGTATAACCTGGACATGGCACCGGACAGAGATCAACTCACAGCCATGTCACAAAAGGACAAGGAAACCTTTAAGGAATATGCTCAGAGATGGCGTGAAATCGCTGCTCAGATTTGTCCACCTCTTGAGGAAAAGGAGATGATGAAGATCTTCTTGAAAACCTTGAGCTCATTTTACTACGACAGAATGGTTGCCAGTGCGCCCAGCGACTTTACTCAGATGGTCGGCATGGGAGTTCGTCTTGAAGAAGCAGTCTGAGAAGGACGTTTAGTTAAAGACGCTGGATCATTAAGTAGTACGAAACGATACGGTAGTGCTCTCCCTAAGAAAAATGAGCAAGATATTGGTAATATCTCTCTCAGAAAGCAAAGGCGACGATACCAACCAGTAGCAGCTGTAACTCCTGCTATCAACCCTGCGCCTGTTCCAACGTATCAACCTCAGGTTGCTCAGAGCCAACTGAATCAACAACAATATCAGTAAAGGACACACCAACCTCTTCAGCAGGGTCGTCCTCAGTACAACAACAATCGTACAACGCGACCGCCAGGGTTCGACCCTATACCAATGTTGTACACGGAACTATTTCCGTTACTACTGGTCAAAGGGCATGTCCAAACCAGGGCTCCTTTTGCGATACTGGAGAATCTGCCTTTTTGGTTAAAAGTAGATCAGACTTGCCCTTACCATCAAGGAGGACCAGGGCATAACATAGAAAACTGTCTCAGTTTCAAATCCGATGTGCAGAATTTTGTTAGGAGCGGGGTCTTATCCTTCAAGGATACAAATCCTAATGTTCTCACGAACCCGCTGCCTCAACACGAGAAAGTTGCGGTAAATTTGATAGAGGAAGAGTCTAGCCCCAACTATCAAATTCATGATGTACTCTTATTGAGGGCCAACTTGGTCAAGATGCATTGTAGACAGAGCAAATACGATCATGTACTGCCTCATAATTATCATCAGTGTGATGTCTGCTCTAAAAACAATCAAGGATGTTCGGTGGTACAATCAGCTCTGCAGGAACAATTGGATCTCGGATGGATCCAAGAGCACCGAATTCGCGAGGTCAACATGACTTACACAAATTCCAACGTCATTCAAAACCACGACATCCGTGCGATGAATGTCAACTTGGTGGCAATGCACTAAAGGCAAAGCCAACATCATAATCTGCCACGACACGATTACGATTCCTGTCTGGTCTGCTCGGTAAATAAACAGGGATGCTCTTTTGTACAAGAGGCCCTCCAGCGTCAGATGGATCTTGGATGGATTCAGGATTACCGTGATAGAAATCAGTATCAAGTGAATATGATTCAAATCTTCAATATTCGCTTGATGAATACCAGCTTGGTGGAGTTATATGCTAAGCAAGTCCAGCTCGGTTTTCTGACTTCGCATAATTATTAGAACTGTACAGTATGCCGTGAGAGTGACCAAGGATGTGCTCTCATTCAAAGGACTCTACAACACTTGTTAAACCATTGGTGGCTTCCGATCTATATGGATGAAGACACACAACAAGTCAGTATGATTAATGGGAACCCTACTAGGCATCAAAGTCCAGATGTTCGATCAATGGAAACAGATCTAGTGAGGTTACACTGCATATAGAGTGAACGTGGTCGGGTGCCACCTCACGACTATGAACGCTGTAGAGTTTGCTCTAAAGATAATCGAGGATGTTACCTCATGCGAGCAGCCCTTCAGAGTCAGTTGAACTACAAAGAGATTCGACCGTGTCCAAGTTCTGGGTCAACCAATTTGATGCCAGGCTATTTCGCTGATCGAATCAAGGACGTTGTCGTAATCTCTGGTCATAAAAGGACCAAAGATGTTTGTACCATCATCCCTTTACTTGACAAATCGAAAGCTACCAACCAGGAACTGATTGCAATTACTTACAATGGTCAGAAGAATCAGAAGGCTCCTGTAGTTATCTATCTACCGGGACTATTACCGTATGAATCAACTAAGGCTATCCCTTACAAATACGGTGCAACAACAATTGAGAATGGAAAGGAAATTCCATTACCCTCCATCGTGAATATTGCATACATCAGTCGAGTAACACGGAGCGGTCGAATCTTCAACCGAGGAGTTGGAGAACCTACCAGAGAAAAGGAACCTCAAACGAAAATTCCTGATCAACCAGTCGATCAATCCTTCGATCCCGACCTTTCAAAGAACAACGATGAGATGTTGAAGCTCATCCAGAAGAGTGAACAAAACATTGTTGATCAGCTGTTGCAAACTCCTTCAAAAATCTCAGTGTTATCACTTTTACTCAGTTCCGAAGCTCACAGGGAAGCTCTACAGAAAGTCTTAGAGAAAGCCTTTGTGGAATAAGATGTAATAATAAGACAATTTTATAGCATCATCTCCAACATCACTTCCTGCAATAACTTAGGATTCAGTGATGAGGAACTGCCGGAAGAGGGCCACTGTCACAACATGGCACTCAATATTACAGTCAACTGCCAGGACGATGCTTTAGCCAGCGTACTGGTAGACACCAGGTCAGCTCTAAACATGATGCCGAAGTCCACACTAATGCGACTATCATTCAAAGGATCTCCGATGAGAGGCAGTGAGGTCATCGTCAAAGCATTTGACAGATCCCGAAAAATAGTTATCGGCGAAGTCGACCTTCCCATAACTATCGATCCTCACACTTTCTAAGTCACTTTCCAGGTCATGGACATCCGGGCAACATACAGTTGCTTGTTAGGAAGACCTTGGATACACGAGGCTGGGGTAGTCACTTCGACATTTCACCAGAAGCTGAAGTTCGTCAAGAATGACCAACTGGTCACAGTCTGCGGAGAGCAAGCCTTCATCGTGAGTAACTTATCGTCGTCCACTTGTGTAGAACCAGAGGAAGTTGTAGGAACCCAGTTCCAAGCACTTTCGGTGAGCAATGACAAACAATCAGAAAGAGGAACGTCAATTTCCTCGTATAAAGATGCTCTCGAAGCGATCAAAAGTAACAACGCAAAAGGATGGGGACAGCTTGTCATTCCTACTGATAACAAAGCAAAGAAAGGTCTTGGTTTTTCTTCAACCTGTACCAATACAGCTACTAACGATGAAAATATTCAGGACTTCTTCCACAGTGGAGGTTTCCTTCACCCAGTGTCTCAAGAAGTACATACCATCAACGACGGAGATTCCTTTGATACAGAGGAAGAATGTAAGTCCTATCCTAACAAGGACGGTTATATGTCTCAGGAAGAGGTGCCTACACCATTTTACTTTCTGGCACAGAGTCTGAAATATATACCAAGGTAAGATGTCAAGATGATATACAGAGATTGTGATCCAGAAGGATGTCGTGCTCCACCCAACTCATTAGAGGAGGACACTCTGATGAAAGACAACTTTGACCACGACTATTATGGCCCAATGGATGACCTGCCTATCTGGCATCCGTACCCAGGAGACTCGGGACAAAAGAGTCATCCGAACAATGCATATCAACTGAGCATCATTTAAAAGAATACTTGCGTCCCCACCATATCATGGGATCAACACTCAGGGCATTCTGAAAATATCCAGCACGACGATGAATTTGCAAAACTTGCAGGACTAGAGTTCATCAACTATGCTTTTCCCGAGGTCAACGTCATCGAGAGAGATGACTCCTCCAGTTCCAAAGAAGTGTGGGACACCTTAGGACAACCGAGTGGCAAATACGACTTCATGGTCAAGTACACCACTCCTGAAAGTTCTCGTATCAGGCTCGAAGATATCCAGCCAACTGGATGAGGAGATATACCTGAGAGTACAAATACTGTGCAAGATACAACTGAGGAATCCTCCTACGACAACTCTGTCTGGGAGACAGATTCCAATGATCCTGCTCCACCAGAAATCAGCGTTATTTCTGAAGACAAATCAAGAAGGAAAGTGCCAGACTTTGTGATTCACTGAGGAGTTCGCCGCCAATGGGTTGTTGTCAACGTTCCAAAAGTTGTTCATAAGTCTAAGTAATTGTCGTCTTTAACCTTTCACCCTGCCCAGGTGAAACGAATGTTTTGATAGGGCTCACTTTATGTAAATGTACCTCTTCGCTTTGCCCAAAGCGACAGAGTTTTGTTTTATAGGGCTGTAGTTTCAAGAATCGACCAAATCATAAATAAAATAACGTCGTTCTGTAATTTCCGCATTTATTGCTGTTTTCACTTTTCGCTTTTTCAGAAAATGGTAGTCCTAAAAAATAACAAATAATAAAAACAAGCAGTTTTCCAAAGAAAATACACTGCACACACTTTTGCATTCTCTTTATCTCTTCTAAAACAATCATCACGTCATGCAGATTGCTTGTTTTAAATCCCATTGAAACATACGATCCAATGCCTTCTCCCAACTTTGAATTCCCAATATTTGAGGCTGAAGAAGAAAATGACAAAGAAATTCCAGAAGAGATCTCTCGATTACTCAGATAAGAGGAAAGGTCCATCAAACCTCACCAGGATCCGTTGGAAACGGTCAATTTAGGTTCAGAAGAGGAGAGAAAAGAAGTCAAGATTGGAGCACTGCTCAGTACAACTGTCAAAGAAAGTTTGACAAAGCTTCTCAAAGAGTTTCCCGATGTATTCACTTGGTCCTATCAGGATATGTCAGGGTTGGATACCAACATCGTGGAACATCATCTACCGTTAAGATTAGAATATCCGCCGGTAAAACAAAGGTTGAGACTGACTCATCCAGACATGGCCATCAAAATCAAAGAGGAAGTACAGAAATAAATTGATGCAGGTTTCCTCGCTACATCAGAATATCCTCAATGGCTAGCCAACATAGTACCAGTTCCGAAAAAGGACGGAAAGGTCAGAATGTGTGTAGACTATAGGGATCTAAACAAAGCCAGTCCAAAGGATGCCTTTCCCTTACCGCACATTGACATGCTGGTAGACAGTACAACAAATTTCAAAGTCTTCTCCTTCATGGATGGATTCTCGGGCTATAACCAAATCAAAATGGCGCCGAAAGATATGGAGAAAACTTCATTCATCACCCCATGGGGTACCTTTTGTTACAAGGTAATGCCGTTCGGTTTAAATAATGCCGGGGCAACCTATCAAAGGGCCACGACTACTCTGTTTCATGACATGATACATAAAGAAATAGAAGTGTATGTCGATGACATGATTGCCAAATCTAAGACAGAGAAGGAGCATGTGACCCACCTGTCAAAATTATTCGAGCGGTTAAGAAAGTACAAACTCCGCTTGAATCCCATAAGTGCACATTCGGTGTCAGTTTAGGGAAACTTCTAGGGTTCATCGTCAGCCAGAAAGGAATTGAGGTTGATCCTGACAAGGTCAAGGCCATTCAAGAAATGCCTTCTCCAAAGACTGAAGAACAAGTCAGGGGATTCTTGGGAAGTTTGAATTACATTTCCAGATTTATATTCCTTATGACCGCGACATGCGCGCCAATCTTCAAATTACTCAAAAAGAATCAGGACCGTGTTTGGACAGGAGACTGCCAAACCTCCTTCGACAGTATCAAGGAATACCTGTCGAATCCACCTATCCTGTCACCTCCAGTAGAGGGAAGACCGTTGATCATATACCTAACAGTCTTGGAAGACTCTATGGGCTGTGTACTTGGCCAACAAGACGAAACCAAAAGGAAAGAGTCTGCCATCTACTATTTGAGCAAGAAATTCACCGACTGCGAGACTCGGTACACTATGCTCGAGAAAACTTGTTGCGTTCTGGCTTGGGCAGCCAAACGTCTTCGCCAGTATATGATTCGTCACACTACTTGGTTAATCTCCGAGATGGATCCAATCAAGTATGTCTTTGAAAAACCTGCTCTCAAAGGAAGAATAGCCCGTTGGCAGATGTTGTTATCAGAATACGACATCGAGTACCACACTGAAAAAGCCATAAAAGGGAGTATTTTAGCCGATCATTTGGCTCATCAACCGATTGATGATAAAAAATCAGTCAGATTTGACTTCCCAGACGAAGATGTCATGTATTTAAAAATGAAAGATTGCGATGAACCGCTACCCAGTGAAGGGCCAGAACCAGGTTCCCAATGGGGACTTATCTTTGACGTAGCTGTCAATCATTATGGAAACGGAATTGGGGCAATCATCATAACACCTTAGGGTACCCACATTCCTTTCACTGCCCGACTGACATTCAAGTGTACAAACAACGAGGCCGAATACGAAGCTTGTATCATGGGTCTCGAAGAAGCAATTGACTTAAGGATTAAGAACTTGGATGTATATGGTGACTCAGCCCTGGTTATCAATCATATCAAAGGAGATTAGAACACATACCAATCAGGATTGATTCCTTACAAAGATTGATTCCTTACAAAGATTATGCAAGAAGGTTGTTACCATTCTTCAACAGAATCGAGTTTCACCATATCCCTCGTGAAGAGAATCACATGGCTGATGCATTAGCCACTCTCTCTTCCATGATTAGTGTAGGTCAATGGAATGACATACCTAAGATCAACATAATACACCTTGAACGGCCCGCTTACATCTTCACGATTAAAGCAGTCATAGATGACAAACCTTGGTATCACGATATCAAATGCTTTCTTCAGAAACAAGAGTACCCACCTGGGGCATCCAGGAGGGATAGAAAGACCCTCAGAAGACTAGCAGGGAGCTTCTTCCTGAGCGATGGTACACTCTATAAGAGAAACTTTGACATGGTCTTGCACCGATGTGTAGACAGACCAGAGGCAAACATGTTGATAAAATAAATTCATGAAGGATCCTTTGGCACTCATGCCAATAGACACACAATGGCGAGAAAAATTCTTAGAGCCGGGTACTATTGGTTGACCATGGAATCCGATTGCTACAAATACATGAGGAGATGTCACAAGTGTCAGATATACTCAGACAGAATCCATGTACCGCCTACGCATCTCAAAGTTCTCTCTTCCCCATGGCCTTTTTCCATATGGGGAATCGACATGATTGGCATGATCGAACCCAAAGCTTCCAACGGACATCGGTTCATCCTAGTAGCCATTGATTACTTCACCAAGTGGGTCGAAGCAGCATCGTACGCCAATGTAACCCGACAGGTGGTGGTCCGATTTATCAAAAATAATCTTATCTGCCGTTATGGTGTCCTGAACCAGATCATTACGGATAATGTATCTAACTTGAACAACAAGATGATGAAAGAGTAGTGCGCTGAGTTCAAGATCGAACACCATAACTCATCTCCTTACCGACCCAAGATGAACGGAGCGGTAGAAGCGGCTAATAAGAACATTAAGAAGATCGTTCAAAAGATGGTTGTAACATACAAAGACTGGCACGAGGTGCTACCCTTTGCTCTTCACGGTTATCGCACATCTGTCCGCACTTCAACAGGGGCAACCCCTTTCTCTCTAGTATATAGCATGGAAACAGTGCTCCCCATAGAAGTCGAGATCCCATCAATTCGGATATTGATGGAAGCTAAGTTAACTGAGGCTGAATGGTGTCAAAGTCGACACGACGAACTGAATCTGATCGAAAAAAGCGAATAACGGCTCTATGCCACGGTCAGTTGTATCAGCAGAGAATGAAGAAGGCGTTTGACAAAAAGGTCCGACCTCGCGTCTTCAGAAAAGGAGACCTTGTGCTCAAGAAGATACAATCATTTCTCACTGATTCCCGGGGCAAATGGACTCCGAAATACGACGACCCCTATGTGGTCAAGAAAGCTTTCTCAGGCGGTGCCTTGAGACTCGCAACCATGGATGGAGAAGAGTTTTCCTATCCCACAAATGTTGACGTAGCCAAGAAATACTTCGCCTAAATAAATAAATAAAAAAGCGTCTCGGTGGATTGAAAACCCGAAAGGGCGGTCCAGGCAAAAATTAGAGACATAATAAAAAATCATCCCGATGGATTAGAAATCTCAAAGTACAATCCAAGCAAAAGTTAGGGATTCATGGCAAGTAACTACGTCCAACAAAGGGGCAAATACCCCAGCAGCAGTCATGCCATCCATCAGCAAAACGCCAGTCAAGGTCATCTTCGACGGAAGCTCAGGATGTCCGGAATTCAAAGTTGGTAGAAGGATAACAGTTGTTATGTTTCAATGTAGCCCTTTTCCCTTAAATTACCATTTTCTAAACTTTGTAAATACTCTATGGGATCACGTGCTTGGCTGATCTCCATCCTATCAATAAAATTTGAGCCTTAGTGCTTTTGTTTGCAATTCTTATTTATTTTAGCTTTACAGAACGACATTTTAATATGATCAACGATTCTTGAAATAAAACAAAAAATGAATTTACTTGTCAAACTTTTTTCTGCTTTTAAAATAAAGATGACAATTTCTTTTGACTGTTGAACATCGAAAGAACACTAATCGCTTCTCCAGAAGTAATCGAACCTCAAAGTGCAGAATCAAAGTACTCCTTCTAAACTAATACGTCTGAACAAAGGATCAACTGTGTCAGAGACCATGTTTCATCTGAAATCACCGACAGAGTTCTTATCTCCTAAGCCCAACCAACGTTGCTCCCCACAGGGACTACCTCTCCTAGGCAAGGCAGAATTGCTACTTTTTGACCAGTGATACTTTTCATCCCCTGTAGTGGCCGAGTATTCAGCCGTGTTCATCCATTAGTCTGTATGTCGTGTCAGTTTTGTCAGCATAAACATACATACATCATGCATTATTGATTTACATTCATATTCATATTACATCACTATCACTCCGGTCGGTCTTATCCCCTAGTGATAAAAGTCCTCTCAATCGAGTTGTCAGTTCTTTCCTCGTCAGGAAGTAAATCATCTAAGCAATCCTCTCCCAGTTTATCTCTGGATTAGAGACGTTCCTCGACCACTTTGATAACTTGAACCTCTGAAAGCCCAGAAGGCACTCGACAAACATCACTCTTCTCCATTGAAGATGATATCTTTGATTTCCTGGATTAAGGAAAATCCCAGAGAGAGCCTCGCAACTAAAGACTCTCAGCAACACAGTGATTCTTCTCTCTAGAAAATCAATGTTAATGAAGTCATCAGCACCTCTAAACTGGATTACATCACATGGAATTTATTCGAGAAGATCTCGGGGAAAAGTATGATGTAATATCCCCAAGCGAAAACAGTCTCTCAAGAGACTCGTTTTCCCCAGTAGAGTCGACAAATGGCGTCTCCAACAGAGAAGTTTATACACCTCTACATCTCAGACGAATGGGTTCCCCAACAAGTCTGACATCGAAACCTTTTCCATCAAATGGCATCTCCCCAGGAAATTCAGCGAGAAGTTTGAGGAGAACCGCTACAAACGGCGTCCCTGGTCAAGAAAGTTTATTGACAAAAGAAACTGAGACCAGTTCCGTGGCTGAAGACCAGGATCGAGGGGAAGTTTATATTAGAAACTGAGACCAGTTCCGTGGCTGAAGACCAGGATCGAGAGGGAGTTTATTTTAGAAACTGAGACCAGTTCCTTGGTAGGAAACCAGGATCGAGGGGAAGTTTATTTCAGAAACTGAGACCAGTTCCTTGGTAGGAAACTAGGATCGAGGGGAAGTTTATTTCAGAAATTGAGACCAGTTCCTTGGTAGGAAACCAGGATCGAGGGGAAGTTTATTTCAGAAACTTAGACTAGTTCCTTAGTAGGAAACCAGGATCGAGGGGAAGTTTTACCCTTTTCTAAGTATCAACGCTTAGCAAAAGAAGATGAATGCGTAAACTACCATTCATAGACGCCGTAAAATTTTTGGGTATTCCGATATTTAATCATCTTGCACCCCGAATGCCCGAATACCTTTGCCATTCACACCTTCGGGTCCAAGAGGATTAAATAGGGGCATCTGTCATACCCCAAATTTTGACCACTAAGATTTCCCATCATTGGGCAAATCATCATCACAATTTGGATGAACCATTATGCCTCATCAATCTCCTCAGAGATGTTTGAGCATTCACCACAATTAGCAATTAGGGTTTCACGCCCTCTTAGAGCTTCCGGACAAAAGATCAATCAAGAAATGACATGATTTATAACTTGTCTAACCTCTCAAACACCCGCAAAGGATCAAGAGGACTCCCACATCAAGAATCAAGCACAAAGTTGCAGCATTCCAAGTGGATCCAACCTCAAGATCGCCAGTGTCACCAAATTAGGGTTTTGGTCGACTGGGGCCTCCAGATGAAAATTTTCCTTTAGGCATGAGCCAATGCTTCACAATATAACTTAAGATACTCCAAGGGACCTCATGAACCCAATCATCCAGTCAATTTGACCTCAGGGGATGCCTTCACCAAAAATCAAGAATTAGGGTTTCTTGACCTAATTCACCCCTAAGTTGACTTTTGGGACAAAACATGAGCCAAGACCTCAAGACATGATTTGAGGGTATCTAATAAACCACATTGATCCATTTGCAACAATGGATTGAACCAAGAAGCTTGATGCACAAGTTTCAATTTCATCAGGACCACAATTAGGGTTTTGAAGAAAAAGTCAACTGTACCTTTGACTTTTGACCAATTCATGCTCCCAAACCTTGGGACATGATTCAATACACCCTATAACTCCTATGGAACATATCCATAAAATTTGATTTAGGTCAAGGACTTGATTTCATAGAGGATCGCACAGTTTGGAATTCATCTGGTGAAAAGTCAACTGTGCATAAAAGTCAAAGTTTGACTTTTTGAGATTTTTCATAATTATGGTTCTTTAACCCTAAAATGATGTTAATGTGTGATTGGAATCATCATTCATCAAGAAAAATCAAAGAAAGTGGGATAACTTGTAAAAGGGGTAACCATAAAAACTTAGAATTTTTCTAAGTTATGAAATAAAGTGGCTAGGGTGCCAACTTCCAAGGATCATAACTTGAGATCCAAGCAACCATTTTGGCTGGTCCAAAGATGGAATTGTAGATCTCATGGCATACTTCAAAAGTGTCAACTACACCTCATTTCAATTCTTCATGGATTTTTAGTTATGGAGTGATCAAAATGGCTGAAAACATGAAATGTCACTTTTTCCAACACTTAGTGAATTTTTCACTAAGTCAGAATCTGTCTTGCTTCTTTTCAAAATGTAGGGGTATTTTTCACTTGGATCCAAAAAGTGTCAAGACAAACTATGTTCACACATGTGTTGTGTCACATAAGGGCTTTCCAAAATGTCCAAGAACTCCATCAAACTCCACTTGAGCTAGGAGTTATGGCAGCTGCAGCATGCCTTGCTGCAAACTGTCTTGGCAAGGCAGATTTGTGCATAAAGGCACAATTTGCTCAAATTGTGCAATTCCAAGCATGCTTATCCATCTGCACACCTTAAGGGGGAACAACCAAGGAACAAGCACTGATCCATCAGCCTCCCAAGTCCAAGATTCCCAAAGTAGCATGCCAAACCCTAAAAAGCCTAAAAGAGGCCAAGACTCCAATTTTGTTTCTAAGCATTCAATGGATGCACCAAGGTGGCATGAACTGAGCCATTTCCAACTGAATGAGTCAAGGATAAGCTCTGAACCAAAGAACCATAGGCCTATGCTCTAACCTCTAGTCAATGGCTAGAGGAGACTTAAGATTCCAAAGTGATGCAATTGGACAATGAGCTGCTGCAGTTGCCATTCACTATTGCTTGCAAAACAAACTTGCTCTACTATAAGTAGAGCTCTTTATTCTCAGTTTGAGTACACCAAAGCACTACAATACTTGCTTTCCTCAAAATCTCTTTCTCTAGGCAAAAATACCTTCTTTTGCAAGGTAAATCTGAGTTTTTGAGTTAGAGAGCATTTCCATCACAACTCATGATCCAAACACATCCAATATGTCATATCTAAGTTGTCCAAACTCTCATAAGTGACCTGTAACACCAAAATCACAAAGTCCCATCTCAAAACCTCAAAATTGGACTTTTTGCATTTTTCAAGCCATGTCTTGATTCAGCCACTTTCAAAACCAGATAAGACCTCAAACACACTCCAAATATCATCCTTGAACTGTCCCAAATGGTTCCCACATCTAGAACACCATTTGAGAAAGTTGCCATATTGGTTACTTTTTCCCCTTTTGCAAGAAAGAGCTCAAACTTGTTCCTGAGGATTCCAGTTGATTTCAACCATTCTAAAAGCTTCTAAGGGATCATTTGAGGGTGTCCAAAGCATCAAATTTTTTCTGGAACAAAGCACTTGACAGATTGCCCAAAAAGCTCATAAAGAGGTAAGCATCACAACTTGAACTCTTTGAAATATGCATTGCTTTGAAGTCCATTGATCATGCACATCTCATACATGTTATATATGTTGTGTTTGAACCAATTCATCATGTAATTCATGCATGTAACAAGAGGTAGCATAGAAAATGCAAATCATGGCCTATTTCAAAACCACTATCGGGTTTTTCAATAGGAGCCTCATCTAAAAAAACCACTACCACCATTGGATTCCTTGTGAAATTCTAGGCAGGATAGACCTAAATTTTGTCCTAATCCATGGAGAAATAAGAAAGTTACAAGCTTCACGTTTTTGGCCAAAACCTTGCCTTGCCTTGGCCAGGCCAAAGACAAGGCATGCCTCATGTATTCATGGGGTGGTTTTGATACACGGATGTATCACCACCCCAGTGGTAGAGGGCGCGCGCTGCACCCAAGAGGTCTGGGGTTCAAATCTCCCTCACCCCAGATCCTCTTTTTATCATTTTTCCCACTTTTCATTATTTTTCATGTTATTTTTAAATGATTTGGAAAATAATAACTCTCTCAATTTTAATTATTTTTTATTGGTTCTTTATGCAAAAAATCACAAAAATGTTGAAATATTTTATTCCACAAAAAAATAAGATTTATATTAATTATTTAATATAGTTGATATTTTTGTAAATAAATTCATTTTTATTGTTTTTAAAACCTTTTAAAAAATGAATATTCACCTTGAAAAATCAAGACCAAATGAGTTTTAATTCATCTTGTGGTTAAATATCATTTTTCAAACCTTAACCAAAAATCACAAGTTGTTTATTCAAGCTTATTTGGTATCTTTATCATTTTAATTAATCTTCTTTGAATAATTACTTTAAAAAATGATGAAATTAGGGTTTTGTTGATTTTCACCCTAGCAAACTTTTTCAAAATACCATGGGCCTCTTGAGAGAGTGTAAGACCCAACCCTTTAAAAATACAAAACCATTTGGGCCTCAGTCATTGTATAAGTCCCACTGTGTTTTCAAAACTCGGCGCGATCGCCATTTTTCAAACAAATGATCATCTGGGCCTACCCTCGCGTTGTAAGTCCCATTTCTTTTCTTTAAAAAAATATTTTTGGGCCTCTTAAGAGAGTGTAAGACACATCCCTTTGTACAGAAAACCTTTCTTTGGGCCTCAGTCACTTGTATAAGTCCCTGTACAAAGTCAAAATAACAGTGCAATCACCGTTAACATTTGGGCCTCTCCCCGAGCTGTAAGCCCCGACCTCTGTTCAAAATATTTTTTCCTTTGATTTTGAATCCAAATGTATAGTTCCTATTAAAACTTTCTTTAATTTCTTTGAACAACTAACAAAACAGCATGGAAGCTCTACAACGGGTAAGTGTTTATCCGCTTTCTTTTATACGCTTTCATATACATAACTGTATTGTGGGAAGTTGCGCATGGTTAGTCTTCTTTAATACCTTTTAAATACTCGTCATATATCAATTGTATATATACTAGTATAGTTATTTAGAGTTTTCCCCGACAACTACGTCTAGAACTAGGTAAAGCCCTGTTGGTCACTCTTTAAACACAAACAAAACTAGATCCCCATAGGATTTCCAGATACAGTCTTCCCTTCTCTTGGGGTTAAACAATATGGAACAAAGAGAAAGACAGTTTTCTCGGTGAACCTTTTCTCAGACTGTCACCCATAGAAATTGTCAAAGAAATTCTGTAACGCTCCGATTCCGATTATTCCCATTTTGTTGAGTCTTTTATTTAAATTGAGTGATAAATTATTTTATTTGTGAAATTGGTGTGTTAATATGCTATGTTGACATGTAATGATATTTTACCGTTTTTGAGAGTTTTCGGGGAAATTAGAATGAAGGGTATTTTGGACATTTCTCAATTAATAGTAAGTTAGAAATTTAGTGGAAATAGAATTATGTGAGAAAATGAATTAATTGAATTTGAGTAGAAAATAAGAAAAGAAAATGAGAAAAAAAAGAAAGTAGGAAAAGAAAAAGAGATAAGAAGAAGAAATAGGAGAGAAAGAGAAAGAAAAGAGAAATAGAGAGAGAAAGAAGATAAAGAAAGAGGAAGAAGAGAAAAGAGGAGAAAACTTGGAAAAACCTAGAAAACCATCAAGAACAATCATCTAGCAAGCTTGGAATCCGGGTAAGGGTGTGAAATCTTATTATCTCATCAATGTATATCATTATGTATGATTGTGTTGTTGTTGTTGTTGTTGATTTTTATGAGTTTTTGTATAAACCCTAAATGTAGAAAATGTTGTGAATGATGATCAAAACATGATTTTGTATGCATAAATGTGTTGTTGATGCTGTTTGAGGTTTGGGTACTGATATGGATGTTGTTTGAGGTTTGGGTACTAATATGGATGTTATCTATTGGTGTAAAAATGAGTTTGAAGTTGGGATAAAATGATAAAACTATGTTTCAAAATATTTAAAAAATGGAAAATGTGTTAGATGGCTTTTTAATGATGGAAATATTGTAGTATGTTGAATTCTGAGACCGGGGCTTTTTACGGAATCGAAATCGGAGGTCCGGAAGTCATTTAACGATCGAAAACTGATTTTTCATCAAAATCTGCACCTCGTGCGCTAACCCCCTGCAACTGTGCGTCGACTCATGATTTCATGCGCTGACCCAGGAGAAATTCCCAGGTTTATGCGCTGACCCCCCAACATCATGCGTCGACTCATGATCACAGGTTTTCCAAAATGTCTGATTTTGTTTTCTTCATAACTTTTGAACCGTAAGTCCGTTTTGACCCCCGTTCGAAGCGTTGGAAAGCTAATGAAAAGTTCTTTCTATTAAAGATGGTTTGGAGGGTAAAAGATGATTTAATTAATTCGTGTTTTTGGAAAATAGTCGGGTTGTCGGGTTTTTATCGCGTACAATGTGTGCGATTGATGTGTTATCATGCTATATACTTTTAATATGTAACGTGTAGCTTGTGGGCCGTTATATGATGTGGATATACATGATGGAATGTTGTGATGATGGTTTATGGCTTTATGGTAAATATGTGCATTGTTTTGGATGGGAATCATACAATAGTGCATTGATGTGAATGTATATAGATTGTATGTGATTGTATGAGATGAATGTATGAATATATTGTGAATATGTATGCATTTCAAGAATGTCTTGAGTCATTTTGTATGTGAAGCATAATGATGTACATTCTTGTGTTGAGTGATTCTAATGAGAATCCGTTGTAACGTCGTGTGCCTATTTGAGGTGTGAGCGATGATTACAAACGATTGTGTGACTAGGTGAGGTGTGAGCAATCGGGTCGTGTGCCCGTGTGGGGTGTGAACGATCCATAAATGATGTTGTTGTGTGGTAAAATACATTGTTTGATTGAATATCAATGTATGTTGTAATGATGTGTTATGGGTAGCCTTTGTGGTGTGAATCCCTTGCGGAAGTAATTGTGATTGTATGATTGTTGTGGTTTGTGATGATATGCATTGTTTATGTGAAATTCCAATGTATGTGGTTGGTGGCCTTTATGGTTGAAATGCATTGTTTGAATTGTTTTCAATGCATGAATAATGATGATGAGTTGAAATATATGCATGATTATGGTTGCATATATGTGTGAAGATGCATTTGATTGTCATGAGTTCTTGGGTGTCAAGCATCATGATATGCATCTTGTAATGTCGTGTACCCATGTGGGGTGTGAGCGATGGATTGGTTCCAGAGAGAATCCGCTATAACGTCGTGTGCCCATGTGGGGTGTGAGCGATGATTATAGACGATCGTGTACCCATGTGGGGTGTGAGCGATCGGGTCGTGTGCCCGTGTGGGGTGTGAACGATCGGATCGTGTGCCCGTGTGGGGTGTGAGCGATCCATAAACATTGTGTGCCTATGTGAGGTGTGAGCAATGGGTGAACATCGTAGGCCCGATGGGGAGTTACATTGGTAACGAGCGATGGTTCCAATAAGTTCCTGAGTGAACTTGAGATGATTGAGTTGGTACCGCATTGCATTTGCATAGAGTCGCGAGTCAGTCTCTATGATTTGCATTTATCATCCTTATAATTGTGCATTGATGAATAAACATAAATGTGTATGTTTATGTGGAATGATAAGAATTGTGAAAGTATGCATGATGAATATGCTTGGTTTTGTATATATATACATTGTGATGTATATGAGTGAGTTGTGATGAATTGTGGTGAGAATGTAGAATACGTGTATTTTTATGCTAAGATATATAATTATATGCATTGTTATTATGATAATATTTCTCACCCTTCTGCGGTTTTATGATGCTCTATGAGGCATGGCAGAGTAGGTATGCTGGTGGTCTTTTTATGAAGCGTGTCTTCATTCTTTTGGTCGGTCGGCTCTGATATGTAGCACCGGGTAGCTAGGATGATTATGATTCTTTTGTGATACATTTGTACATGTATCTTGTTGATGAATGTTTATGTAAACATGAACTATGTTGGTGGATAATACTTGATGATATATATATATATATATATATATATATATATATATATATATATATATATATATATATATATATATATATATATATATATATATATATATATATATATATATATATATATATATATATATATATATATATATGTTGATGTTAATCAATGTTTAGATTTTCCGCTTTTATTCTAAATATTGAGATGTGGGTGTAAGGACCAAGTTCCTCTGTTGCAAAGTTACCCCACTGTTGCATATCAATTGTTGAGCAGGTGTTGAATGTTTTAATTTCATGTATAATGTGACATACCTCTTTTATACTATGTTTATAATTATACTCTGACGGAATTTTTAATATGTGCCTAAATGATTATGTGATTATTTGGGGGTATAGAAAGGGGGTGTTACATTAAGTGGTATCAAAGCCAGTGTTGAGTCAGTTATTGAGTCTGTTGGTGTGACAGTTGAATACTGTCGTTGTTGTTTGTCCCTTAGTACGTGATATGTGTGTGGAACACTGTCAGTGCTTTCTGGTTTTTGGTAATCCTTTGTCTTCAGGTGTGAGATTGAGATAAGTGGTGGAGAAGCTAGAACTTCTCCAAGTTGCTTCGGTTGTGGAGCGTGGGCTCAGTGTACCGTTGATTGTAAGATTATAAGTGTGGTTTGGACAGCGTTGTTCCCGGTTCTGGAAGGAAGGCAGAGGTAAGGTTTATGTCAACTAAGGATTTGTGCCTTAGGTAGTTTTGTGCACTGGATGCAAGAAATGCTACTATAGTTTGGTAAAGATGGTTTATGCCCCATCATGATTGTCGGCTGTCTATTGACAAATTGAGGAACTGATCACCCTTAATCTCTTGTTGATAGTAGACGGGAATTATGTTGGATGGAATAGACGGGTCTTTCCGGCTTTGATAGTGTGTGCAATGAATTATTTGGAATTTAAGGAATTGATTACAGATTATTTTGTTGAGTCGAAGAGGATTCTTATATCGGAAGAGGAGACGGATTCGAGGTTTCCATATGTTGGCCAAGTTGGGAAGTCATTGAGAGAGAATGATTGGGTATTATTAAGGACTGCTTCTCAGAGAGTAGAGATTGAACTTAATTGGACGAAGGTGAATAGTGGAGGTTTATGTCTGCTAAGTAAGTAGGAAACTCTTAGTAGATGGGACTAAGAAATTTGTTTTGTATGTGATGATAGTGTTCTGGAAATTGGCAAGAAGCCATAGTGATGGGTCGTCAGTTGTGCATGGTTTTCGGATGTGTTTTTGGATGGAACATTAAGGTGTGGTCCTAGAGAGCTCCAGCTTTGTTAGTACCAACAGGGAATGATGATTGAATGGAATAACAAGCATGATGGTATTGGTATTGAGACTATAGAAAGTAAAACTTGGAGTTCGGGTGAGGTTTGGAGTCTTTGGAGTTTTAGAGCATTAATGGAAATTTTGAGGAAACCCAAGGTGTGGGTGTAATATTTAAGAGTTCTCTTGGCTTGGTTGAGTTTGAGTGGAGTTGCAAGTGTATGGAATGTTGGATAAGAGTGGTGGATTGTGTGAGTTAAGGCTTTGATCGATTTGATGTGACTGGTTATGTTGTTATCATCAGAATAGGCTGTTAATTACTCGGTTAAGCTTGGGTGTGAGTAGCCAGTTACCAAGTGAAAAGTTTTGCAAAAGCTTTGAGAATTTATACTTTTTGGAATTTGGATTGGGCATTACAACGTACAGTGACGTTGCTTGGTGTTAGTAATGCGTCCGTAATGTTTGTGGAGTAGAGGAATTGTATCTTCTATATTTAATTGGATAAGTTTGTAGTGGTTTTGATTGAGGATATTTGGATTTGTTATAAACTCGGAGGAAGAACGAGTAGAGTGTTTAAGAATTAACTTGCAAGTGTTGAAAAAAGACAAAGTGTTATGCTAAGTTATTCAAGTGAGAATTTTGGTTGAAAAGGTTAGTTTTCTTGGATATGTTATTTCTGATGATGGTATTTGTTGTGGATTCATCGGGAGTAGATGCAGTTCTACGTTGAGGGACTCCAAAGTCGGCTAAAGTGCTTAGAAGCTTTTTGGACTTTATTTGGTTATTACCGCTGGTTATTGGAGACTTTTCTAAGTTCGTACTTCTGTTATCTCAGTTGACTTGCAAAGGGTGAGTCGTTTGTTTTGGACATTCGTTGTGAGTAAGTTGTGGGGAGCTGATGTAGAAGTTGTCTACGGCTCCAGTTTTGGTTCTGTGTGACCCTGATGAACCGTTTGTGGGGTATTGGGATGCGTCCTTGATGAATATAGTCAGTGTGTTAATGCAAGAGGGTAAAGTCGTGGCTTATGCTTTACGACAATTGAGGATTCATAAAGGGATCTATGCTATTCTGGATTTGGAATTAGTCGCGATTGTATTGTGTTGGAAAATTTGGAGGTATTATTTTTATGGTTCTCGGCTCGAAGTGTTGGGTAATCGCAAGAGTTTTAAGTACTTGGTTGGTTTGAAGGAATAGAGTATGAGACAATGAGGATGGTTAGAATTTGTGATGGGTTATGAATTTGGATTGGATTATCCTTGGGAAAAGTTAGTGTCGTACGTGATCAGTTAAGTCGAAAGTTTTTATACATGTCAGTTTTGATGGTTATGAGTAATCTGAGTGTGCAACGGAAACGTGAGGTGACATGATTCGTATATGCGTGTGGGACTGGTAAGAGTTCATAGGTTGAACATTGGAAACGTGTAGGAGTGTTGAGACCATTGGACGTTTCAGGATGGAAGTGATATGTGAAAGGTTTAACTATTATTCATGGGCTACTGTGTAGATGGATGTTTTGGTTATATGGTCGATTTGGGAATCGTAGCATGGTTGTAATAATGTTGTGTGACAAGGATATTGGTATTATGGTTGTGTGGAGGTTGTTTAGTCGATGTTGTGTCGTGGAACTTATGTTCTTGTTTGTGTTGTTGCCTTGTTTCCATGGTGATGGTTCGAGTGCGCATAGCTAATTCATGTGTCGTGTCGTTATGGTGGTTGCTGTTAGCAAGGTGGTTTGTCAGTTTTTGTTATTCGTGGTGTGCCTTTTGTGGGCATGTTAGTTTGTCGGTCGGATGCGAGAGTCTTATCCGGAGTTGTTTGAATCAGGTAATATTTTCGAGGACGAAAATTTCTAAAGTGGGGGAGACTTGTAATGCCCCGATTCCGATTATTCCCATTTTGTTGAGTCTTTTATTTAAATTGAGTGATAAATTATTTTATGCTTAAATAGGTTTTTCGTCCCTGTAAGTTGGCGAGATTTTGGTTTTCGTCCCTGTATCTTTTTTTTTTTCGGTTTTAGTCCCTATATCTTACTTTTTGTTGGTGTTTAGTCCCTAAAGCCAAAATTCGCAGGAAAATCCGAAGGTTTCTGCGGATTTTCCTAAAAATCAAATTCCGCAGGAAAATCCGCATGAAAATCCGCAGGAAACCTCTGTAAGGACTAAACACCAGCAAAAAGTAAGATACAGGGACTAAAACCGAAAAAAAAAGATACAGGGACGAAAACCAAAATCTCGCCAACTTACAGGGACGAAAAACCTATTTAAGCCATTATTTTATTTGTGAAATTGGTGTGTTAATATGCTATGTTGACATGTTATGATATTTTACCGTTTTTGAGAGTTTTCGGGGAAATTAGAATTGAGGGTATTTTGGACATTTCTCAATTAATAGTAAGTTAGAAATTTAGTGGAAATAGAATTATGTGAGAAAATGAATTAATTGAATTTGAGTAGAAAATAAGAAAAGAAAATGAGAAAAAAAAGAAAGTAGGAAAAGAAATAGAAAAGAAAAAGAGATAAGAAGAAGAAATAGGAGAGAAAGAGAAAGAAAAGAGAAATAGAGAGAGAAAGAAGAGAAAGAAAGAGGAAGAAGAGAAAAGAGGAGAAAACTTGGAAAAACCTAGAAAACCATCAAGAACAATCATCTTGCAAGCTTGGAATCTGGGTAAGGGTGTGAAATCTTATTATCTCATCAATGTATATCATTATGTATGATTGTGTTGTTGTTGTTGTTGTTGATTTTTATGAGTTTTTGTATAAACCCTAAATGTAGAAAATGTTGTGAATGATGATCAAAACATGATTTTGTATGCATAAATGTGTTGTTGATGCTGTTTGAGGTTTGGGTACTGATATGGATGTTGTTTGAGGTTTGGGTACTGATATGGATGTTGTTTGAGGTTTGGGTACTGATATGGATGTTATCTATTGGTGTAAAAATGAGTTTGAAGTTGGGATAAAATGATAAAACTATGTTTCAAAATATTTCAAAAATGGAAATGTGTTAGATGGCTTTTTAATGATGGAAATATTGTAGTATGTTGAATTCTGAGACTGGAGCTTTTTACGGAATCGAAATCGGAGGTCCGGAAGTCATTTAACGATCGAAAACTGATTTTTCAGCAAAATCTGCACCTCGTGCGCTAACCCCCTGCAACTGTGCGTCGACTCATGATTTCATGCGCTGACCCGGGAGAAATTCCCAGGTTTATGCGCTGACCCCCCAGCATCATGCGTCGACTCATGATCACAAGTTTTCCAAAATGTCCGATTTTGTTTTCTTCATAACTTTTGAACCGTAAGTCCGTTTTGACCCCCGTTCGAAGCGTTGGAAAGCTAATGAAAAGTTATTTCTATTAAAGATGGTTTGGAGGGTAAAAGATGATTTAATTAATTCGTGTTTTTGGAAAATAGTCGGGTTGTCGGGTTTTTATCGCGTACAATGTGTGCGATTGATGTGTTATCATGCTATATGCTTTTAATATGTAACGTGTAGCTTGTGGGCCATTATATGATGTGAATATACATGATGGAATGTTGTGATGATAGTTTATGGCTTTATGGCAAATATGTGCATTGTTTTGGATGAGAATCATACAATAGTGCATTGATGTGGATGTATATAGATTGTATGTGATTGTATGAGATGAATGCATGAATATATTGTGAATATGTATGCATTTCAAGAATGTCTCGAGTCATTTTGTATGTGAAGCATAATGATGTACATTCTTGTGTTGAGTGATTCTAATGAGAATCTGTTGTAACGTCGTGTGCCTATGTGAGGTGTGAGCAATGATTACAAACGATTGTGTGCTTAGGTGAGGTGTGAGCAATCGGGTCGTGTGCCCGTGTGGGGTGTGAGCGATCCATAAATGATGTTGTTGTGTGGTAAAATACATTGTTTGATTGAATATCAATGTATGTTGTTATGATGTGTTGTGGGTAGCCTTTGTGGTGTGAATCCCTTGCGGAAGTAATTCTGATTGTATGATTGTTGTGGTTTGTGATGATATGCATTGTTTATGTGAAATTCCAATGTATGTGGTTGGTGGCCTTTATGGTTGAAATGCATTGTTTGAATTGTTTTCAATGCATGAATAATGATGATGAGTTGAAATATATGCATGATTATGGTTGCATATATGTGTGAAGATGCATTTGATTGTCATGAGTTCTTGGGTGTCAAGCATCATGATATGCATCTTGTAATGTCGTGTGCCCATGTGGGGTGTGAGCGACGGATTGGTTCCAGAGAGAATCCGCTATAACGTCGTGTGCCCATGTGGGGTGTGAGCCATGATTATAGACGATCGTATACCCATGTGGGGTGTGAGCGATCGGGTCGTGTGCCCATGTGGGGTGTGAACGATTGGGTCGTGTGCCCGTGTGGGGTGTGAGCGATCCATAAACATTGTGTGCCTATGTGAGGTGTGAGCAATGGGTGAACATCGTAGGCCCGACGGGGAGTTACATTGGTAACGAGCGATGGTTCCAATAAGTTCCTGAGTGAACTTGAGATGATTGAGTCGGTACCGCATTGCATTTGCATAGAGTCGCGAGTCAGTCTCTATGATTTGCATTTATCATCCTTATAATTGTGCATTGATGAATAAACATAAATGTGTATGTTTATGTGGAATGATAAGAATTGTGAAAGTATTCATGATGAATATGCTTGGTTTTGTATATATATACATTATGATGTATATGAGTGAGTTGTGATGAATTGTGGTGAGAATGTAGAATATGTGTATTTTTATGCTAAGATATATAATTATATGCATTGTTATTATGATAATATTTCTCACCCTTCTGTTGTTTTATGATGCTCTATGAGGCATTGCAGAGTAGGTATGCTGGTGGTCTTTTTGTGAAGCGTGTCTTCATTCTTTTGGTCGGTCGGCTCTGATATGTAGCACCGGGTAGCTAGGATGATTATGATTCTTTTGTGATACATTTGTACATGTATCTTGTTGATGAATGTTTATGTAAACATGAATTATGTTGGTGGATAATACTTGATGATATATATATATATATATATATATATATATATATATATATATATATATATATATATATATATATATATATATATATGTATATATGTTGATGTTAATCAATGTTTAGATTTTCCGCTTTTATTCTAAATATTGAGATGTGGGTGTAAGGACTAAGTTCCTCTGTTGCAAAGTTACCTCACTGTTGCATATCAATTGTTGAGCAGGTGTTGAATGTTTTAATTTCATGTATAATGTGACATACCTCTTTTATACTATGTTTATAATTATACTCTGACGGAATTTTTAATATGTGCCTAAATGATTATGTGATTATTTGGGGGTATAGAAAGGGGGTGTTACATTAAGTGGTATCAAAGCCAGTGTTGAGTCAGTTGTTGAGTCTGTTGGTGTGACAGTTGAATACTGTCGTTGTTGTTTGTCCCTTAGTACGTGATATGTGTGTGGAACACTGTCAGTGCTTTCTGGTTTTTGGTAATCCTTTGTCTTCAGGTGTGAGATTGAGATAAGTGGGGGAGAAGCTAGAACTTCTCCAAGTTGCTTCGGTTGTGGAGCGTGGGCTAAATGTACCGTTGATTGCAAGATTATAAGTGTGGTTTGGACAGCGTTGTTCCCGGTTCTGGAAGGAAGGCAGAGGTAAGGTTTATGTCAACTAAGGATTTGTGCCTTAGGTAGTTTTGTGCACTGGATGCAAGAAATGCTACTATAGTTTAGTAAAGATGGTTTATGCCCCCATCATGATTGTCGGCTGTCTATTGACAAATTGAGGAACTGATCACCCTTAATCTCTTGTTGATAGTAGACGGGAATTATGTTGGATGGAACAGACGGGTCTTTCCGGCTTTGATAGTGTGTGCAATGAATTGTTTGGAATTTAAGGAAATGATTACGGATTGTTTTGTTGAGTCAAAGAAGATTCTTATATCAGAAGAGGAGACGGATTCGAGGTTTCCATATGTTGGTCAAGTTGGGAAGTCATTGAGAGAGAATGATTGGGTATTATTAAGGACTGCTTCTCAGAGAGTAGATATTGAACTTAATTGGACGAAGGTGAATAGTGGAGGTTTATGTCTGCTAAGTAAGTAGGAAACTCTTAGTAGATGGGACTAAGAAATTAGTTTTGTCTGTGATGATAGTGTTCTGGAAATTGGCAAGAAGCCATAGTGATGGGTCGTCAGTTGTGCATGGTTTTCGGATGTGTTTTTGGATGGAACATTAAGGTATGGTCCTAGAGAGCTCCAGCTTTGTTAGTACCAATAGGGAATGATGATTGAATGGAATAACAAGCATGATGGTATTGGTATTGAGACTATAGAAAGTAAAACTTGGAGTTCGGGTGAGGTTTGGAGTCTTTGGAGTTTTAGAGCATTAATGGAAATTTTGAGGAAACCCTAGGTGTGGGTGTAATATTTAAGAGTTCTCTTGGCTTGGTTGAGTTTGAGTGGAGTTGCAAGTGTATGGAATGTTGGATAAGAGTGGTGGATTGTATGAGTTAAGGCTTTGATCGATTTGATGTGACTGGTTATGTTGTTATCATCAGAATAGGCTGTTAATTACTCAGTTAAGCTTGGGTGTGAGTATCCAGTTACCCAGTGAAAAGTTTTGTAAAAGCTTTGAGAATTTATACTTTTTGGAATTTGGATTGGGCATTACAACGTACAGTGACATTGCTTGGTGTTAGTAATGCGTCCGTAATGTTTGTGGAGTAGATGAATTGTATCTTCTATATTTAATTGGATAAGTTTGTAGTGGTTTTGATTGAGGATATTTGGATCTGTTATAAACTCGGAGGAAGAACGAGTAGAGTGTTTAAGAATTGACTTGCAAGTGTTGAAAAGAGACAAAGTGTTATGCTAAGTTATTCAAGTGAGAATTTTGGTTGAAAAGGTTAGTTTTCTTGGATATGTTATTTCTGATGATGGTATTTGTTGTGGATTCATCGGGAGTAGATGCAGTTCTACGTTGAGGGACTCCAAAGTCGGCTAAAGTGCTTAGAAGCTTTTTGGACTTTAGTTGGTTATTACCGCTGGTTATTAGAGACTTTGCTAAGTTCGTACTTCTGTTATCTCAGTTGACTTGCAAAGGGTGAGTCGTTTGTTTTGGACATTCGTTGTGAGTAAGTTGTGGGGAGCTGATGTAGAAGTTGTCTACGGCTCCCGTTTTGGTTTTGTGTGACCCAGATGAACCGTTTGTGGGGTATTGGGATGCGTCCTTGATGAATCTAGTCAGTGTGTTAATGCAAGAGGGTAAAGTCGTGGCTTATGCTTTACGACAATTGAGGATTCATAAAGGGATCTATGCTATTCTGGATTTGGAATTAGTCGCGATTGTATTGTGTTGGAAAATTTGGAGGTATTATTTTTATGGTTCTCGGCTCAAAGTGTTGGGTAATCACAAGAGTTTTAAGTACTTGGTTGGTTTGAAGGAATAGAGTATGAGACAATGAGGATGGTTAGAATTTGTGATGGGTTATGAATTTGGATTGGATTATCCTTGGGAAAAGTTAGTGTCGTACGTGATCAGTTAAGTCGAAAGTTTTTATACATGTCAGTTTTGATGGTTATGAGTAATCAGAGTGTGCAACGGAAACGTGAGGTGAGATGATTCGTATATGCGTGTGGGACTGGTAAGAGTTCATAGGTTGAACATTGGAAACGTGTAGGAGTGTTGAGACCATTGGACGTTTCAGGATGGAAGTGATATGTGAAAGGTTTAACTATTATTCATGGGCTACTGTGTAGATGGATGTTTTGGTTATATGGTCGATTTGGGAATCGTAGCATGGTTGTAATAATGTTGTCTGACAAGGATGTTGGTATTATGGTTGTGTGGAGGTTGTTTAGTCGATGTTGTGTCGTGGAACTTGTGGGGTTGATTCTCATCCCTTAAGGCCGCTGCCCTCTTTTGGGCATCCTACAAAAGATAAAACTCTTCAACACTAGTAGACTTGGACAGTCTAATCCCCTTGAGTCTCAAAGAAATTCTCAAGTTCCTTACAACTATAGGAAAAAACTCCAGGCACTCTGGATCGATCTCCAGCAGAAACCCAGCATCTCTCATGAGAGTTCCCCGACCAGGGTCAACACTATCCCAAATCAGAACCTCAAGGTATCTGACATCTCAACTCTTCTGTAATCCTCAGTAAAAGTTGGTTCCCCACTTGGACCTGCCTAGGGATCTCAATAATCCCCAGCAGTAAGATAGCCTCCTCTTAGGCTTTGTATAATGATCTTTCCTCAGCACAGTCAGCCTCCTCTTAGGCTTTGTATAATAATTCTCCCCCATAGCAGAGCTAACCTTTTCAGACTCTCTTGTTGAGTCCATCACTTTTCAAGACTCTCTTGTTGAGTCAATCTCCTTTTAGCCTCAATCTCGGGCTTCGTACGAGGCAACAAATCACTCTCTTGTTGAGTATAAAAGACTATCTTATTGAGTCAATCTCCTTTTAGCCCCAATCTCGGGCTTTGTACGAGACAACAAATCACTCTCTTGTTGAGTATAAAAGACTCTCTTGTTGAGTCAATCAACTTTCAGACTCTCTTGTTGGGTCAATCACCTTTGCAAGACTCTCTTGTTGAGTCAACTCTTTTAGCCTCCGTCTTGGGCTTTGTACAAGACATATAAAAACACTCTCTTGTTGAGACAAACTCATTTCAGGCTCCATCTTGGGCTTTGTATAAGACACATATAAACCTCCCCAACGGAGTCAAAAATCCCTTTTAGCCTCAATCTTGGGCTTTGTACAAGACAGAAAGAACATTTTCCCCGGAAAAGTCAAACTGTTAGCCTCCTCTTAGGCTTTATATAATGATACCCCCAAAGAGTCAGTCTCTTTTTTTGTCTCAATCTTGGGCCTTGTACAAGACATAAACACTCTCTTATTGAGTCAGTCTTATCTAGCCTCCTCTTAGGCTTCGTATAAAGAAATCCCTAGCTGATTCAATCAACCTTTTAGCATCAAACTTGTGCTTTGGTCATAGCACACAAAAATCAACAATCTCCCTTTAGAGATGACAAATTCTATCTCAGCCAAAACCCTTTAGCTTCATATCTTGGGCTTTGAACAAGATACAAATCACCTTTAGCTTCATGTCTTGGGCTTTAAACAAGACACCAAACCATCTTTTTCCTCCCCTAGAATATGAGGAACTACGATTGCTCTGATTTCCCTGTTTCGCTAAACGGGAATACATAGGCATAAGATTGCGAGATCTTAGCGAGCATACTAATCAAAAACTCTAGGTCCAGTACCTTCATACATCAGTCAGAAAAATTATAGATACAGTATCTTTCCAAAAGTCTCATGAACACTCTATTCTTAAGAAAAATAACCTAAGACAGACCCCCCTATTTTAATAGTATCTGTAAACCAACAGTCATATGTTTAAACTCAGTATGCAAACAGGGTTAATTGACGACATCTATTTCGCTTCCTTAATCAGCTTCACAAGATAAAAAATGAATCAAACTATAGTACCAAAGTGATAGTGATTCGAAACCACAAAAACCGCGCTACACTTAGGTATGGAAATTAGCATAGCAGGTTCTCCATGTGGATATCCACGATCTGGGAATGCAAGTGAATGATGTTTACTTGGATGAAAATTGGAACTACAATTCATTATATATTATAATTTATCCGGTTGTGTTGTGTCCGCCTGAAAATGTTTCCCATTATTTTGAATTCTTCGGTGCCTAATCAATTAACCAGGAATGGCAATTTAGATAGTATTTATACTACTTGGGATGGATATAATTAGCTTAACAAACATGAATTTGTCCAGAATATAACAAACAATAACTCTCGAAAGTGGGTGTGGCATATTCTTGCTTTTGACAATGTGAAATTTTACCTTTGAACAACTTTACACAAGTCCCTTCCTACGAGATTGATGTTGTGTCGTCGTGGTATGCTCTAGACAAACCTTTGTCGTAGGTGTAATCAAGAAACTGAGACAAATCTACACTACTTGAGAGATTGTACATTTACTTCTGGCTTTTTTAAATTTTTTGGCTTCTTGGACCTGTTATTCTTTCAAGGGGATAGTTTATATAATTTGATTAAATATGGCATTGATGGTGCCTTTATCTTTTTGGCTGCTTGCTGGTGGTTGTGGTGCACTAGGAACAAATTGTGTCTTGTGAATGAAGGGGTGACTTGTTATACTTTGAAACCCATCACAATGAATTATATTAATATGTTAGCTAAATGTTTTCTCAAGCATAATCTGTCGCATCTGGAAAATACGACCTTACGAGTGCATCGCAGCTCGCGGATGACTAACAGATTCGCCATCGAACTTTATTTATTCCAAAGAAGGAAAGTAAAATATCGATAAAACCTCTTAAAAGAAAGACAAAGACATGTTTATCACAACCAAATCGGTTTTGGGAGTCGACTATGCGAGGGGAAGGTATTAGCACCTCTCACATCCATTGTACTCAACGGGAAGTTTTAAAAAATGTTTATTTTCTTCTAATTATTAAGAATTTGAGAAAAAAATATAAGGACTAAAAATAGGGTTTTTTGTTAGGGTTCATGACAAGACTTTAAATCTCGCTCCTACGTATCTCCAGGTGCAATGGAGAACTCGAGGCTGCGTAGTTCTGGGTAGAAAATATTTGTTTGTTGGTCGATTTTAGTGAAAGCTATTTTGTCGTAATCGAGCTGAAAACATTGCTTGCTGCCCAAAATATGGAGAAATTAACGTTTGCATTGCATCATAATGGATAACATAATCCAAATTGTCACATATTTATATTTTCGTCGCATTCGAGCAAATATCGTTCTAACTTCTTACCCATGGTAGGAACGAAGCCTTGTTTGCATCGTCTCAGAATGGACGACGCATCTTTCGTTTATGAAAAGGGTTTGTGGTTTAATGCCAAAAGGCAAAAGGTTTTGAATGTGTTTGATTATTTTTAGGGTTGGAAGACGAGTATTCGGACTTGCAAGCTATTACAGCTTGGTCTAATACTTTGGACTAGGATTGAATATTACGTCTAACTAGTCTTTTTAATCCATTTAGTTATGAAAAATGTTTGTAATATTTACAAGTATTTTGAGCAGAAGACAAATACCCGGACTTGCAAGCTATCACAACTTGGGTCTAGTATTCGAGACTAGGATTGGACATTACACCAAACTAGTCATTTTTAATCTAATTTATTGCAAAAAAGGAAGGCGTATTATATGAATTATGAGGAAGACAAATATTTGGACTTGCAAGCTATTACGACTTGGGTCTAATACTTGGTACTAGGATTGAACATTACACCCAAGTAACACTTTTAAACCATTAATGTTGAAAATAGTCAAAGTATTTAAGTTAGTCGTTTTGAATTTATTTAAGAAAAGAGCTTGATGTTGAGTCAAGCGTTTCAATTTGCGTTGCAAAACAAAGTGAAGGAAATGGTTTATTTTTTGGTTAAAAATGATTTTGAAAATGGTTAAAGAATGATGAAAGGTGAGAAATGTAACGCAGAGGCGCGAATTGCATTGCGAGGGCGCGAATTCTAGCGTGATGACGCAAACTCTAGCATGAGGCGTAACTTAACGCAACAAATAAATCGAATCGCAAATTGCATTTAAACAAACACAACAAGATAAGATGATAGAAGCACATATAAAATAATTATAGCACACAATCATCCAATTGAATCGAAAAAGGATAAAGAAAATTGAAGCATGCACGGATTAAGATATCAAAATGCGAGGATGCGAATCGATTTCGCGTAATGCGAAGACGTGTGATAAAAAGCTACCAAAGTAGAATTTAAGTTAGATTTAAATGTAACAAAAATTAAATCGTTGTATGTCAACACAAATTGAATCACAAGTTGTTAACGCATAAGCGCGGTCATCATAAATAGATCAAAACGCAACAAAATATAACATTGCAAAAGCCAAAAACACATGATGAAAATACGAAGTGGCAAAAACAAAAATGTGAATTGTCGTTATGCCAAACCATCAAAAGTGCATATGAAACCAAATAAAATGTGACGAAAACCAAATTGAAAATATCGCACATAAATAAAAATAAAAAAAACCAACAAATTGCTAAAGCGAGTGTGCTCATCGCAATCAAAATAAACACGCATAAAACAATGTTGACGAACAAAATTAATTCGAATACCCATGATTTTTTATATCTGATTTCGACGCAATAATAGACAATAAACAACAACTCATATATACCGAATATTTTCATTAATATACCAAAAGAAAAATCCAGCAGTATTGCGGCATACAAAACATGATCAACTTGCGGATCAAATCAGTTTGATTCCAATGTGATGAAAATAAACAAACAGCATACATGCACAACCCAGACTAGGGTTACATTATTACAACAGTGTTACATAGCATTATAAATCAAAATAAAGCAAAATAGCAGCAACGCATCGACAAAACACAATCAACTTAAAACCGAACTCATAATAAAACAGAACTAAAAAAGAATCTCGAAAACGAATATTACCAAATGGATTCGAAGCTATTGTAAGAACTTATTGAAGCAGAGTTGCTGCGTTATGATGGAGAATGTGCAGTTGCCGAAATTGAGAGTGTCGCAGGAGTGGATGAGCTTAAAGTAAAACAGAGGTGCTGACAAGTGTTGAGAATAATAATATGTTAAGTGTGAGTTGGAGTCACACATTGGTTATAAATGTGGATAGTTGAGCATTTATAAGTGGGAGAACCCATACACCTATCACCTTAAGATTTTGGATGAATATGTGATGTCTCTCTCACTTGTGTTGCTCTTGACCCAATGTTGATGCTCCTCCTCATGTTTTAACATGGTATCATGAGTCTTTAGTTCATAAATGGGTCAGCTTACTTGTATCGAAATGCCCAGGAAGAGGTCTCCCGTTGAAATCGAAATGCCCATGAAAGAGGTGTATCGAAATGTCTGGTAAGAGGTGCTGAGTAATAGGTGTCAACGGCGGTACAAGTGTATGTGGACAAAAGAAATTCCACTAGAGGGGAAGTATTGTAGACTCACACTTGAAGGGGGAGTGGGGGAGTATTGTGGACTCACACTTGAAGGGAGAGTGTTGAGAATAATAATATGTCAAGTGTGAGTTAGAGTTCCACATTGGTTATAAATGTGGATACTTGCATTTATAAGTGGGAAAACTCATACACCTATCACCTTAAGGTTTTGGGTGAATATGTGGTATCTCTCTCACTTGTGTTGCTCTTAGTCCAATGTTGATGCTCCTCTTCATGCCCCAACAACGAGTTCGTTTAGATGGTGGTCGGAGTTGCTCACTGGAAGTTACAATGACGACTTGAGTTTGTCGTTAGAGCTGGGGCTGTTTGGAGCAATGACTACAAGCTATGGGAGGTGTCTTGAATCGTTTTCACGGCGTATTTGAGGGGTATACGAAATGGTTTAGTTGTAGTAATGTTATGGTGGTGAGCTTGGTCATGAAGAGTGGCAGGAATGAGAGTTTAAAAGAGTGGTGGTTATGTTTTTTAAGTGAGGGAGACATGATTAGGTGATGGAGAAAGAAAGGAGTTAACGTGGGTGAAATATATGGATTGTTTTTTTTTTCATTTTTCCACTGTTCAATCTCTTTTTTTCTTTTCTTGAATTGAATTTGAGGTGTGGTTGGTGGGATGTTTGCAGGTTGGAAAAAGAAGGAGGTTTGTGGGTGAAATGTGTGGACGGCGGATTTGAGGAGTATACATAATGGTTTTGTTGTAGTAATGTTCTTTTCCACTATTCATGTTTAAGTAAATCCATGACTCCAAATTGGCTTCAAAAAACTTACTTATCCACTGGGCATGAACTGTTATCACCCAGATCGACATTACCAATGGGCAGTCGCGAAAAACATGCAGCGTATCCTCTTCCAAGTCACATCGATGATCCTAATCCTATTATATTTTTGATCTTGTTAACAAGAAGTTCGTTGTGTTGCAACAACCAAACAAAACTGCGCACCCTTGATGGAACTTTCAGCTTCCAAATTTTCCTGCTTTTAAAAAAAATAAAAATAAAAAGCTTCCAAATTTTCCTCCATGTATTATCGACATTGCATTGTTAGGTAGATTCTAAAGCCTTGTACATGTTAGCTTACACAAATTCTTTATTTCCATCATCAAAACCACCTATCGAAATTGCTCAAACAGCCTCACTAGGAGGAAAGATACTTATCATGTGCATCCTCAATTCGACCAGCAACCAAGACAAAAGCATACTCCAATTGTAATCACCATTGTTGTCTTGCAAATCTGCTACGTTAACATGAATCAAATTCTCAAGTATATTTATATTGAGATTACTGATCTTATAACCAGGACTGATCAGCCTCATATTCCAAGCATCGATGGATTTTCCATCACCAATCACCCAAAAGCACTCATCAAGCAGTTATGACATACTCTAGATAATGCTTTTCCAAATACATGAATTTGAGTTCTTCATGGTGAACTCTCAAGTGCTATCGTATATGTTGTATTTTCCTTTCAAAAATTCACCCCACAACTCATTAAAACCTGTATGGAGCTTCCACGCCAATCTTGAGATACATGTTTTATGCATTATATCCAACTTTTGTATTCCTAACCCTCCATATGCTTTAGGCTTCGTTACCATATTCCACCCAATAGCATGATACTTCCTATCATTGTCTTGTTCCCCCCCCCCCCCCCCCCCCCCCCCCCCCCCAAAAAAAATCCACTGGATCCTCTGCAGCTCATCAATGCTAGCTTCTGGAATTGTAGTGCCATCATGGAGTAGATCGGGTTTGCTTGAATCACGCTTTTGGTCAACTTTGCTCTTTCTACGAAAGAAAGATTGTTTCCTTTCCATGCTGTAAGTTTAGCCTTAACCTGCTCAATCAGAAAATCACAATAGGCTTCTTCCATGCAAGGGGACTCCTAGATATTTTACAATGGATGTAGTTTCACTGAAGCCAGACATCTACACCAGTTGCATACAAATATGCTTTTTAACATTGCTTGAAATGTAAATTCTCTTTTTTCCGTACTGAATTCTTGCCCTGGCATCTTACAGAATGTTTCCATAATATGAGTAATACACTTCATTTGAATTTTGGTAGCTTCTCCGAACAACAGTAAATCTTCGGCAAACATAAGATGCGAAACAACTAGGCCATGTTTACCCACTTTAATGGCTTTCCAATCTCCCTTGTCAACCACATGAGAGATGTGATGGGATAATTTGTGTATACATTTTATTTTTTGATGGAAAGCTATATCATTAATAAGCAGAAGCAGGATACAAAGATTCACAAACCACACTAGGGATATGGCCAGACCATGTTCTAGAGCCTAATGTTCTGCCAATACCATCCATGTTATGAGCATCTACATTGCTCAATCTATTAATAAACATTACAACAACATCAACACAATCAGAAATTAACTGTCTACACTCCATAACTAATGGTTCTAACACAGCACTAAAATTAACTCCATTAATACAATCAACAACAAAAAGTGCATCCGACTGGATCACAAAGCTACGTAAACCCAACTCCATTGCCGTATGCAACGCCCAACGGATGGCCATCAGTTCTGCACTGGCGGGATCAGTCACACTAACCAATTTTTTGGATCCAGCAAGGAAAATGTTTGATGTTGGATCTTTAATGATACACCCCATGGATATAAAGCCGTCATCAAAACATCCTGCATCGGATTGGACAATCCAACCTTTGTAATTCTCCATCATCCCCCCGGTTTGACGTGTATTCGCAGCCATACTTTTTCTGTCATCCACATTTTCATTAAAGGCTTCCCATATCTCCTTGGCCACTAAACACGGGTCAGGTTTAGATTTTTTGAAGACAACGTTGTTTCTCACCTGCCAAACCTTCCATAGATAGGTGGCTATGAGCTTGCCCATCATACCGTCATTCTTGGCAAGAATAGAACCAAACCAGTCTTGAATACTCCCAGTATCAGGGGGACAGATTCCCAACGGGGCAGAGAAAAGAGTTTTTATGGCAAAAACGCATCTAAGAAAGAGATGATATGAAGACTCGGGCTCTACATTGCAGAGGGGGCAAAGTTTATCAGAATGCGTACCTTTCCTTAGCAGGTTATCTTTGGTTGGGAGGATGTTTTTCAGTAAACGCCAAACAAAGTTCTTAATTCTGGGGTTGACCTTCAGTTTCCAAATGCCTTTTCAAAATTGCTGATAACCGCTGTTAGAGGACCCTGGGAGTTTTTTCCTTCTTTGCTCACCAAGCCAATGATAGGCAGTCTTGACCGAGAATAACCCGCTCTTATCATGTAACCAAATAAGCTTATCTTCGGGAAGGTTTGCGGATAACGGTATGCTCCTGATGTGCGTCACATCGTGGGCATCGAAGTTGTCCTTGAGAATATCCAGGTTCCAGCAAGCCAAGTCTTTGTCGATGAGGGTGGAAACTTTCGACTCAGGAGCGAGATTCCTAGCCAAAGTAGTAGGCTGAAAGCCTGGTAAAGTAGGAATCCACTTGTCCACACAAATGCTGATTTTCGATCCATTTCCAACTCTCCAGCAAGTTCCTTGTGTCACCAAATCTTTAGAGCTCAAAATACTCCGCCACGCATGACTAGGCCTGTAACCAATAGGAGCAGAAGTAATAGAACATCTAGGATAGTACCTGCCTTTGAAAAATCTTTCAAACAAGGACCCATCTTCTTGCATTAATCTCCAAAATTATTTTCCAAGCAAGCTAGTATTAAAGTCTTGGATGCCTCTGAATCCGATACCACCCTCCCCTTTTGAATGTGATAGCCTATCCTAGCTTAACCAATGGATCTTTCGTTCCCCATCCTTTGAACCCCACCAGAACTTTGCTAGCATAGCTTCGATCTCTTTGCAGCAGCTTTCAGGTATGCGATAACAGCTCATGATGTAAGTAGGAATGGCTTGTGCTATAACTTTAATCAGAACTTCTTTGCCTGCTCTGGATAAGAAGGACTCCTTCCAGCCTTTGACTTTTTTCCAGACACGATCAATTACCATTCTAAAAACCTCTTTTTTTGATCTTCCAAAGACTACAAGTAGTCCAAGATAACGGGAGTGATTGTTAACTGCACGGAAACCCAACTTTTCTCTGACTCTGTTCCTCACCTCCTGACCAACGTTTCCACTAAAGGAGACTTCAGATTTTTCAATGTTGACCACTTGCCCTGAGGCTTGTTAGTAGGCATTAAGGATTTGAATAATGCGAGCAGCCTCTTCTTCACTCGCTCTGGCGAACAAAATACTATCATCAGCAAAGAAGAGATGAGATATTGATGGAGACTTCCTTGCTACTAAAACACCATGGATGCTCCTCTTGGAAACCGCTTGCTTCAACAAACCTGAAAAAACATCAGCACAGATAACAAATAAATAAGGTGATAATGGGTCTCCTTGACGGAGGCCCCGTTCAGGAGCAAAGGAACTACTTGGTTTGCCGTTGATCAGAATTTGGTAAGAGACAGTAGTTATGCACTTTCGGATCAGGGAAATCATTTGTTCAGGAAACTCTAGGCGTTTAAGAGCCTCAATCACAAAACTCCACTCAAGCCTATCGTAAGCTTTTGACATGTCCAATTTCAAGGCCATGGCACCCTTTCTGCCCTTCTTCTTGTGCTTCATCCAGTGGAAGCATTCCATGGCTATAAGAACGTTGTCAGTTATGAGTCTTCCACGGATAAACGCGCTCTGCTCCTCACTAATAATGTCAGGAAGGAAAGTCTTTATTCTGTTGGCAATGGCTTTGGTGATGGCTTTCATGACTACATTACAAAGGCTAATTGGCCTGGAATCCAAGGGGGTCGTAGGGTGTTTTTTCTTGGGGATAAGGGTAATGAAGGTGTTGTTTATGGAGCTAGGGTCCTTATTATTGTTTAGGATGTCTAAGGCATAAAGGCTAACATCCTCACCCACGATTGGCCAGTATTTCTGGTAAAAAAGAGCTGGTAGGCCGTCTGGCCCTGGAGACTTCGTGGGGTGCATTTGATTGAAAGCTTCAAAGACTTCTTCCTTAGAGAATTGTTTGGTACAGAGTTGTTTGTGCATTTCTGAAAGTCTGCCAAGAATCAGGTTGCATATGTCTTGGTTATCCGGATTGGAAGAGGAAAAAATGCCCTTGAAGTAGTCTAAGAGGATTCTCTCGCAATCTTTGTGACCTTTCCTCCAGTTTCCTTGGTTGTCCTTCAGCCTCTTGATCATGTTGGTTCTCCTTCTTTGGTCAGCTTTATGGTGAAAAAACTTCGTGTTCCTATCTCCATCTATTAGCCACAAAGCTCTGCTCCTTTGCCTCCATAATGTCTCTTCAATCTTCAGGAGGGAATCTCTCTGTCTTTCTGCTGCCTTGTACTGTTGAATGTCATTCCCATCCTTGGACCATCTCTTCTCCTCTTTAAGAAACTCTTGGAGCCTTATTATTTCCTTCTTGACCATATTGGTTCACATATTCTTGAAGCAATGTTGCAACTCTTGCATAGCCTTCATTTGATGGTGAAAAGATGTAGAGTTGCCTCTCCACAACTGTCTGATGAAATCACTGCACGATTCTTGTTTTGACCAAACCTCCTCGAAGCGGAAAAGGTATTGTTTCCTCTCAATCTCAGCGTCCTCTTGAATGAGAATACGAAGGCAGCGTGATCAGAACCACATCTTTCAAGATGGACAACCTTAGTTAGCGGAAAATATTGCTTAAAATTGAAGGATATTAAAGCTTTGTCTAGCCTACATTGGATATTGTCCTCTCCTCTTCGACCGTTTGACCAAGTAAATGGGTAACCTTCGAAGTTGACTTCCTCAAGTTTGCACCTTTCCATCGTATCTCTGCCCCAATTAAGTTGAGAAACTGATCTGCTAATGCCTCCTATTTTGTCAGAAACTTGCCAAGTGTCATATAAATCTCCAAATAGAATCAAGTTCTCATCACTTTCTTCAGCAATTGATTGAACCCAATACCATGTGTCTTTCTTTTTTTATTCTTCCGGGAAACCATAGATTCCAGCAAAAGACCAGGAGCACTCCTCATCTTCTGATCTAACATTGCCAGCTATATGATTTTGTGACATAGAGCTTATCTGGATGTCAGTTGGATCGTTCCACCATAAACAAAGGCCTCCTGCTCTATCTCTCCCCGTGCCCTTGCAATCGACTGCAGCCTCAAATTTGAATCTACACTTTTGCTTGATTTTCACCAGTTCATTTATTTTTTGCTTGGTCTCCATTAGGAAGACAAGCTGGGGACGTTCCACACGAATGAGCCACGATAAGGCTCGAACTACACGGGGGCTCCCCAGACCCCTGCAGTTCCAGCTTAAGATTTTCATTGGGATAGGCGGTGTTGGTCGTCCAACACCACCTCTGGTCGAATATTTTTCCCTTCACTCGTTGTTGTTGTTTGCTTCCTCTTCTTTTCTCCCATGGTACTTTCATCTATCGGACCTTCTGTTATCATTACATCAATAAGTTGTCTCTTTGAAAGTCTTGGCTTGGAGGCTCTGTTGCTTACTTCTCTCGTATCCTTGGTATTCTTTCTTCTAATCCATTTCCTCTTCTGGGGACCTTCTATACTGGTAGAAGTGGTTGGTATGTGCTTGTTAGATGAAAGAATGACTGCTCCCAATGACTCCGCTACCGTTTCAATATCCACCTTCTGACTCGAATCTTTATCTACTTCCTTCGAGTTTCCATCCTGTTGCTTTGAGGGCAATGGATTCTGTTGAACTTCAGGGTCTTCTCCCTTACTTCTCCCTTTTGTCTCGCACCTGCTCTGGCTCGACGAAGCATTAAAGAGGTCTCTGCCACACAGGCTAGAACTTGAATCCTTCTTCTTTGTATCTTCTATGACCTTTGGAAGGGGAGACGCTCTGAGCCATTGGCCGAATGACAAGTCTTGTTCTTCCAGTTCCTCGAAACCTTCTTCATTCAAATCCTCAACTGAATCACAGTCTTTAATCTGGTGACCCATTCTTCCACAAACAAAACAAAACGTCTGAAGTCTCTCATACTTAAAATGGACCCTAAGGTTTTTCTCTTTGAATTTTACTACTGTACCTCTTTTGAGCGGCTCTTTGAGGTTGATGACGACTTTGATGCGTAGAAACCTGTCGTTCCTATGAGCTTCCTTAATGTCCATCTCTTCAAACTTTCCAATAATGTTGCCCAATTTCTTCGCCATTGCTTCCGATCTGAGGTTGAGTGGTAATTCATAGATCCTGACCCAAAAGAAGCTGTAATGCATGTGTAGATCTGACGGTTGTTCTTCGCCAGATATGCGGTTTAAAACCAACAGAGATCTGTCAAAACTCCATGGACCTGTTTTGAGGACATACTCCAAATCCCGTTTTGAGTTAAACTTGAAAAGGAACAAGTTCTTGCTTAGATCTTGAACCACAACTGGGTGTTTCAGCTTCCAGGCGTTGATAATGGTTGACTTGAATGCTCTAGAGTTGAAATTACTTTCAGTCCATAATTTCCCTGCCAGCGTTCTTTGGAACGATTCGTCAGCGCAAACCTCTTCTTTATCTGCAACTACGCCTTCTTCTTCCTCCTTCGAAAGGGCGATTGTCTTCCATTTTTCCATCTTGCTTACTCACGAGACCACTAGGATGAACTAGAAACCAGCAACCCGACTAAAAGCGAGTGAAAAATCCAGAAAACTGGAGGAAAGGAAGCACCACAGACCGAGAAGAGGAAAGGGTGCGTGGAAACACGATGAGACACTAGAGAGAGAAGGTCTGCCTTCTCTCTAGAAAGTCACGTGAGTTATGACCTAATTTGTGTATACATAGAACAAACATATATGACAATTTTGGATCCCCTTAACAAATCCCTCGCGGCAGTCTAAAAAAATTTAGTTCTCGCACGAAGAATTCGCCGTATAAAATCTCATTTAAGTTTACCGTAGGCCTTGGCAAGGTCAACTTATACGACAAAGTAACCTTTTTTACCTTTCACTTTATTCATTTTGTGCACTACCACTTACGCTACTATGATGTTCTAATGTATGTTGCACCCTAGAACAAAACCAGTTGGGAATGGAGAGACCAACTTTGGTATATTATCCTTAAGCCTTTCAACTATAACCTTTCTAACGATTTTGTAAATTGAGTTGCAAAGTGATATAGGCCCGAGCTGATGTACTTTCTCTGGCTTTTCCATCTCGGGAATAAGGCAAATATTAGGTTTGTTTACCATTGTCAGTATACTCGAATTATTCCATATGTTCTGCACAAACTCGCACACGCTTTTGTCAATCACACTCCACGACTTTTGGCAAAACTCGGCTTTATAACCATCGGGCCCATGAGCTTTCCAAGGACTCATTTGAAAAAGTGCTCATTTGATCTTTTCATTGGTGATATCCATGTCTAGTCTCTCTTTGACTTATTCCTCGAGAAATGGAAAGGAATATTCTGTTTGAACCCAATCGTATGTATGATTGCTAACTGCAAACAAGTTTTTGTAGAAATTTTTGAACATCTCAGCTATTTGATATGTCTCCTCTATCTAAACTTCTACATAATTCTTGATCATCATAATTTTATTCTTGCGTCTCCGTTAAACAACTTTAATGTGGTAGTACTTCGTGTTCCTGTCGCCCTCATTGAGCCACTTTGCCCTTGATCTTTGGAACCACATCAATTCTTCCTTCTGTAAGATATTATCCATATATATTTGGAGTTTATGTTTAAGTGTTATTAAACCTATTGTATCATGTCTTGAGTGCATGCTTCTCTGGATGCCAACAAGTCTTATAACCAGTTATTTCTTTTTTCTAGTTAGGGCATATAGGGTTTGGAATTTCCATTTGGTTATGCCTTTTTTCACATTCCCCGGGTTATTAAAAATGCTCTCTCTCTCTCTCTCTCTCTCTACCCAACTTTCATTAATCATATATCACCATAAGAATCTTCTAGTGTCCCAGAACTTTCAAAGTGAAAAGTGGAATGAATCACCTTATTGTTCCTCCCATTTGGACAAAATAATAAAGGGTGGTGATCTGAGAAGTCCAATTTAAGTGACAAGCCCATCAGGATAATTAATGCGCCAGTTATCGTTGCAGAGGGATCTATCCAGCCTTTCATAATTACGTTATCCACCATGATATTTTGGTCCTCTCCATGCAAAACGAACTCATATCGATCCAATGTCTAGCAACCCACACTCATTAATTCTATCTTTGAAAATACTAAATTTTCGCCGCGATGCAAAAATCCTCCTTTCTTTTCATGAATGTATGCTATATCATTAAAATCTCCTACAAGAATCCAGGGGTGTTTAATATTCTTATGAGTAGCCTTCAAATCATCCTAGAGAATTTTTCTATTATCAGCATTTGGACTGGCATAGATGGATGAGAAATACCACTTACTACCTCCCTTGCTTTGGACTTTCATATGCATATATTGGAACTTGTTTCTTTCCGTGGTCACCAACATGTCATTATCTTTTTAGCCTACTACAATACCCCTGCATAAAATGACTTTTGTCTGCGTAAAATATACACTTTTGACCAAAGCCAACACAGTTGACTCGAGTTAAGAATAAGCTTGAATCTGATCATGTAATTTTGCAGTGCATGACTCGAGTCATGAAATTACTTAAATCAAGTCATGGCCATTTTATTTCTACAAATGTGATTTCAAGATGTTACTTGATTCAAATTTTTGTGTGACTCAACTCATGGGTATATTTTTTGCAAATCATTTTGGTTATAGAAACATGACTCGATTCATAGTTCCGTTTAATTTGAGTCGTGGACAATATTTTTCACAAATTGTGCCTTTTTCCATGCACATTTAAATAGATAAAAAAAATCAAAAGAGTGGTTTTTAGAAAATTCACCTTCTTTCCTAAACACCATAAACTTCATAGTATTGTGCATGAATGTTAATTCACTTAGAGAGTGTAAGCTTGTTTGTGAGAAATTCATTAGAGTGATAATGTGTGATTGAATATTTATAGTTAGAGGAATTGTGGCAGAATTCTATAAGAATGTGTTTGGATGAAGTATTTTAATTAGGAAAAATATTTTTTTTTTTAGGGAATTTAAAATGATTTGACCAAAATTTATTGTTTGGATAAAAAATACAGAGAATTGTTAGATGTAAATTTATGAAGTATTTTATTCAAGTTAAATTTAAAGAATTTCAAATGACACCAAAAAGTAAGAAATTTGAAATTACTCCTTTACTCTATATCATGTAATTGTTAAATTTTTTATTATTAATTTTTTAAATTTTGCAAGATGATCCTCATATTTTATGAAAATTTTAAATTCACCCCTAAAATTTTCTAAAAATTGCAAATAAGTCCATAATAATTTTCAAAATTTACAAATTAATCCCTTCAAATTTTAAAAAATTGAAAATTTGTCCCTTCAAATTTTCAAAAATTGCAAATTAGTCCTTATTTTTCATATTTTAAATTTGTCTCAAAAGTTTTAAAATTTACCAAAATGACCCCCAAAAATTTAACAATGAATCATTTTAATACTTCATCCAAACAAAAGAATTTGAAAATGAATGAATTTCAATTGAATCATTTAAATTGCTTAGAATTTTGAATTCCTTAAAAATTCTCAATTACCTCATCCAAACACACTCTAAGTGAATTTCCGAATAAGAAAAATGAAGATTCTTCTCCAAACGAAGCATTGGAGTTTCTTGTTTTTACCATTCATTTAAGGATGATTTCAAGTAGAGTTTGAAGAACTGTAGCTGATTGAAATATACAAGATCCTAAAGGTTTAAAGATGGTGTTATTAGAATTAAAAAGTGGATTATATCATCAAGCTTAGTAAGTTGTGTATAGATCGAAGAAGATCAAGAAAGAAGAATTGTTTGCTTAGTGTTCAGAATTTTTTGTGTTTTTCTGTGATATTAATGTTATACCAAACAAATTTGTAATCATATTCTAAAATAGTGAAAGACAATTTATGATGGATCGCCATCAAAGACTGAATTAGATGCCAAGTAAGGACCAATGCATAACTAGTATAAATCTTGGTGCGTCTATTATTTTCTTTGTCTTTCTCTTTAATTTTCACTATGTTGTAGATTTCATTGCTTTGATAGTTTGTATGTATTAGGTTCTTAATCTTTGTTCATAATGATTTAATTATTGGAATTAGATTAATAACGATTAATCAAAACATGCATGTGTAGCACCCAAAAATTTTCCCTCTCATTCCTTAACCTTTTTGGCTTATGCTTCATTTTCATTTGCATCGTCATTTATGCATTGCATAGGTTTTCTAAGACATGGGATCAAGGTATTTTCTCACATATCATAGTTTCTCTAGTTCAGGGTTACTTCAGCAGTATTCAGAGCTAAATGGATAGTCGTCAAAGTCTTTTCGAGCATTTATTTTGCTCAATAGATGATCTGATTATCAGAGGTTCTGATATTTTCTTTCGCTAAACGATTCGACACCAGACAATTATATTTTTTTCAGCAGGTTATTTCGAATACGGAATGAAATTCACAGCATATTTCGGGCATGATTCAGTGGCAATATCAAAAGACAAGTTTTAGAGGCCTAACGTGGCTCAGAACAAGTGGAAACAGGCAATTCTTCAAGGTTCCCTTCTTATGGCGCCAAAAATTTTAAATTTTGAATGTGGTAATCGGTTACCACAATATGGGTAATCGATTACCTCAAGCGAAATTTGCAAAACTATGGCAATTTTCAGCACTGCATAATTTTGAGCCAATTGTGATAATGTATTTTCCATGTGCATCATTAGAAGGATCTAGAATTGATTCAATTTTGATTCATTTCACAAATTTTCACCACTTCCCTCCATAATTCAAATGCTACATTCCTAATTCCACTCTTAATTTCCATTCCTCTTACTAACCCACACTCCAAACCACATTTTGATCCCTAACCTAGGGGTTATTTAACCACATGTGCTCTAAACCTCAAGGGGACTCTCATTTTTTTTTTACCCTCATTTTTAGAATTTTCTCTCAATTCTCTCTCACATTTGCATTCTCCATCTTCACCTTCAACCTCCATTAAAGCTCTTTTACTAGAATTCTCAAATTCTTCATTGGAATTTGTGAATTCTTGAGCTAAACCTCCACTACATCATCATTCTTGGTTCAATTTTGCAGTAGCAACTTGTTTGGATCTAGATTCAAGGTTTTGGAACCACTTCTTGGAGAGCTTTTGCTTATTTGTAGATTATTACTTGGATCTTCAAGTGTTCTTAATAAATCTTTATAGATCTCTGGATTTCTTGCTTTGATTCATCAATTTTCGTTTGCAACACTTACCAAAGCAATTCTCAGCTTTGTAGGTTGGTTTTTCTTAGATCTATGCTTTATATAGCTTAATTTCAACTTATGCAATGTAGATCCATGGTTTTCAATGTGATTTGATCCATTTGCTTGATTTGATTTATGATCTTGTTGTTTGATTGATGCAATTGGTGTTTGATTACTGATATTTGATGTGAATTTCGTGCATAATTAATTACATGATCATTTTGATGATTGCATAAGTCATTTGTTGCTGAAAAGTGCTTTTCAAAGTTGAATTTCTGCCAGTGTCTCAGTGGTAATCGATTACCACAATCAGGGTAATCGGTTACCCTGTCTAATTTTCACATTTTTGGCAATTTTTTGTCAGAGTAACAGATTACCCAAATCAGGGTAATCGGTTACCCTGCCTTATTTTGACGTTTTTGGCCAATTTTGAACAGAGTAACCGATTACCTCAATTAGGGTAATCGATTACCACTGGGACAAGTTGCTTTTTTCTTGCATTTTCATGCTTGTTTGGGTTCCTTTTCATCCTTAAACTTCATGGATTGATGTGATGCATTTATGTGGATTATTTTTTTACCTTTTTCATCATCCTTGATAGTATCCTTGTGTTGTTCCGACACGCGACTTTTGGTTTTTGTTGATGAACATCTATGATTGTGGTGTTGCTTTCTTGATGTGATGAACATGTTGCACACACTTTTGAATCATGTTGATTGTTGATTAATGCTTAACTTGTTGGACTTGCGATGCATGATCATTGTTTGTGTCTAATTTCGCTCATGATGTTTTGGTGAATGATTAAGTTATGCAACTTTGTCAAGTCCACTTGTTTTTGAATTGTTAACATGACCATTGCTGCTCATTCTTGATGCTTGCAATTTCTATGCTTGATCTGCCCTGCTGTGCTTGCTCATTTGCAATTGTTGTCTGCTTGGTGTATTGTTTGAGTGTTCATAAGCACATGCTGCCTAACTTTTCACACTTGCTGTTCTGGATTTTAACATGTTGTCCATTATGCATTCATGTTGCATGCTGCCTTTTACACCTCTTATGTGCTGAATACGTGAGCTGTTAAATGTTGTTTGGGTGTATTTGCTGGACTTTATGGCTGTGCAGTGCAGGAGCGCTGTCGTTGCTGCTATTTTTGGTTTATTTCCTTGTCTTTATTTTTCTTTTGGAGAATGGAGAGTCACTCAAATTCTTCATAGTTGAGATCATGACATTGTTCTTTCCTTGTTGACAGAGAGTCGCTCAACTTCCTCATAGTTGAGATCACGACACCATTCTTTCCTTGTTTACGAAGAGTTAGTCAACTTCCTTATAGTTGAGATCACGACATTGTTTATTTTGTGATTGATCGGTATAATGTTTACTTGTGTTTGTTCACATGATCCCTTAGGATTCCTAGCTCCACTTAATTTCTAATTAAGTTGGAGGTAGGAGATACATTAGACTCTCAATCCAAGCATGACAACAATAGGTAGGCTTCCCTCCCAATCCTGACCTTAGGGCCACAATGCATGATAACTTGTAGGATCGAGTTTCCCTTAGACTTCCGTGAGTCCCGAATCTTTTCTCTCGCCCCCCATGTGATCGAGGTTCCATTTTCCCGTAGTCTTATGAACTACGGATGCTCTGATTCCTCATTCCCTAATGAGGATAAGTAGGCACGAGGATCCCTATCCTCGGCGAGCACACTAACAACTAACTCCCCTCTTCTCTCGCACCTGTGCGATCGAGACCATCAGTTAACCGAACCTTTTCTCTTGCCCTAGTGCGATCGAGGCCTTTTCGACTTGTAGGTCGAACTACGGCTGCTCTGATTTCCTCTTTCTAGTCCGATTGAGGATACGTAGGCACAAGACGATGATGTCTTGGCGAGCAACCTTCCCCATTTTTTTCACCCGTAGTCCTCCGAACTACGTTGACTCTGACTTTCCCATTGCACGAGGGAATACGTAGGCCTATGACGGCGATGTCATATCGAGTCTCCTTTTGTCTTTTCCCCTTTCCATTTCCGTTTAGCAGTAGGATTTAGATAACTCACCCTTTGATCAGAACAACAAGCGTGGATCCCGAACCCAGACTATGGTTGCGATGACTGTGTCTTATCCCTTTTTTGAGGTTCTCTTCGATCCTTTCCTTTCCCTTCGTCGGGATAAATAGCGTTCAAACCATAAATATTGGGATAAATACCCGGATCCATTGAGAAAAAAATCCCTTTGACAATAAATATTGAGGACCTCCTTATGCCGAAGTTGATGGCTTTTGTGGTTCTTCCTCAACCGGTACTCCTTATGCCTCGAATTCTCTTCATATAGGGAGAATACATAATTTGCTTGTAGTACGGTATATTGAGGACCATAGCCTATATATACTGTGATGGCCAATTAGGGTTCCCATTATTCCTAAATAGGTCATCCTGACATCCACTCATATTTGAGTCCATACCCAATTATTTAATTAATTAATTAAATAAATAATTCTCAAATAAAATCTAAATAGCCTTTTAACATTATTTGATCACATAATTATTTAAGGCACTTTATTTTATAAAATAGCTAATGTAATTAAATAAATATATTTGACCACATAATTATTGGGATATTAATATATTACAAAATAATAAAAATATTCCAACAATCTCCCACTTGGCCAATATATCTTAATAATTATATCATAATTCTTTAGGCGCGCATCTGAATGCTATTTATCTTTAGATTTCAACTTTACAATCTGGTCAACCTCATACATAAATAATGGGATCACCGCGGCTGTCGTCATTAACGTATAACGTGACGAAAACCCGACGACCACCACATCAACGTACTTGATGACATAGATCGATATGGATGAGTGGCATGGAAATTTCATGCAATGTGATCTCTAAATCATGCATATTTCCAACTGATCCTACTGGAGTCTTTAGTGAGATCAAACTGGAGTTTTTTAGGTGCAATTCAAAGTTACAATATTTGCACATAACAAAAAAACTTGATATTGTTATAACAATAATACCTCATAAGTTTTATTTCTGCAGAAAATTAAACATAACATAAAGTTTGTACCAAAATAAAACCAAAGCATAGAACGTAGAAAATTAAGAAAAAAGCTCCCACTAATCTAAGGCAATCTCAAAACCAAGACCCATATGAGCAACATGCCCATGAAAAGCCTTAGGTGCTAAAACTTTGGTTAGTTGATCAGCTAGCATTAAGTCTGTCCCTATATGTTGTATCAAAATTTGTTTCTCCTGAACCTTTTCTTTCACAACAAGATACTTGATATCGATAAATTTCGATTTTGTAGAACTCATATTGTTGTTGGAGTATAGCACAACTGCACTATTGTCACAATAAACCTTCAAAGGCCTTTCAATGCTCCCAATGATGTGTAGGCTTGTGACAAAGTTCCGCAGCCAAATTGCATGATTTAATGCTTCAAAGCATGCCATAAACTCTGCTGCCATGGTGGAAGGAGCAACTAAAATCTCTTTGGAAGAGTTACAGGAGACTGCTCCTCTAGCCAAGAGAAAGATGTAACCAGATGTGGAACGTGTGAAGGCTAAGGTCTTTCATCTATTTCGGTTTTAATGATGTCAACAAATAAGCTAGGCATTAGATTGTAATTTGAGCGGTATCACTTCAGTGTCGAGCAAATTGCATCTAACTGTCGATTTTCATGCGTCTAAACATATAGGAAAAGGTCCAACCTAAAATTGCATGTGCATGATCATGATATTGATGTTTGGTATGTGTGTCTCGAGTCTTGGTCAGCTAGAATGTGTAGAAAAATGATTTATTGAAAATATGCATGTCTTGCGTCGACCCAAGAGGAGCATGAGTCGACTCATGCTGCCTTGAATAATTCTTGTGAAACGCTTGGGTTGGCGCACGCTGACCCACCCTGGTGCATGGGTCGACGCATGATTCTGGAAGTTTGAATTTTTGCAAAATTTGTAGACTTGCGTCAATGCAAGAGGTGGATGGGTCGACGTATGGCTTCTATATTTACGCAGACAACCCTGCGGGATAGCGCACGCTGACCCCTACGTGTGGGGCGGTCGACTCACGCTGCCTGAACTAATTCTTTTTCATTTAATTTTGTCTGTTATTTTCTATTATTTTTGTTATTCCTTTTTGTTGGTCATTTTTATTACTCATTATAAATAGTTGGGTCAGCTCACTTTTTACCATAACAAGAAACGTGAAAATTTATACCAATCTTTCTCTTTTTCTTCATCTTCATCTTCATCCTTGAGTCGACCATCAATTATACATAATTATTTTTGCTTGTGTTGTCCATTGTTTTGAAGTGATAACGTTCAGAATTAGGAAGTGTTGTGATCTTTATTTCTGGGTTGAGAATTGGTAGGTGTTTCTTGAATAAAACCTTGGGTTTTATCCTCCAAGAATCAAGGTGATTTTGGGGGTTTTTGGCACAAACCGTTTCATTCTACAGGGATTCAGCCGTGTGAAGGTAACCGAAGAACAGAGTATTCTTTCAGTTTAGTAGCTACAGTTGGAGGATCGTAGAATAAAGGTTTGGGGATCGAATTACGGAGAATTGAAATCGGCCGAGTAAAGGTGACTGAAGAAAGGTGGTTTCTTGCAGTCTAGTAGCGTGGGACGGTGACTTGTTCAACCGAATTCGAGGCACTTGATTCGTCTTGAATCAAGGGGAGATAAGGCTCTACATCAACAATCAAAGATGTTTGAGAGTTTTGATGTTCATAGTTCTTTTCTTGTATAAACAATTTGCAAACAGCAACACACACACACACACACACATATATATATATATATATATATATCTCAATTCCAATTGTGGAATTGGGGGCAGAGGTACCCAAAGCGAGGACGATTGGGGAACTGCCTAATCAAATCGTGTTTGTTCTCTCTCTCCCTTAACTCTTTACGTTTGATATCATTCGAATTTGTGAAGTTTAAATTGATCGAAATTTCTGAGCTAGTGTTATATTGAGATGTTAAATTGTTTTGTAAATCTGATACAATCCCATGGATTGTATTTAGGAGCAGCTCAACATCACATTACTTTGAAATCTGCACTTAGTGGGTTAACGCACACCAAGTGTTCGATAATTTTGTTTCATTGCAAAATCAAACGTATTCGCAATTAATTGTTTGTCGATTTACCTCGTTGGGTTGGATTAACTATCAAGCAAATAAAACATTGTTGATTGTGTTTAAACTGTGTTAATCAATCTGAATTTTTCTCATCCATAATTCATTCCCAATATTGTCGTGCATATTTGATCCCTCTAGTAGAGGTTCGTTGTAGACGTAATTCAGTGGCCGCTTCTGTCAAACTTTTAAAACCAATTTATGGAAACCATTTGCGTGTAAAACTCAAGGGATCTATTCAACCCCTCTTCTAAATCCTAGCCATCGTCTAACAAGTGGTATCACGAGCTGTGGTTTATCTGGTGCTTCGGTAAAACTTCTTGGAATATGGCGAACGAACCGAAAGGGGTTTATAATAGAGCTCCAGTTTTTACAGGCGAGAATTACAGCTACTGGAAGGATTGTATGCGCGTCCATATAAATTCCATAGATCGGAAGGTTTGGAATGCTATTTTAAATGGTCCCATGGAAATTACAATGACTAATGCCGAAGGCATTGTCGTTCCCAAACCCGAAGACCAATGGAATGAGGAGGACGAGAAAAAGTACAACTATGATTGGAAGGCTCGAAATATTTTGATCTCCTCTTTGGGAGTTGACGAATATTATCGAGTCTCTCATTGTGAAACGGCTAAAGCCATATGGGATGCTTTACAAGTAGCTCACGAAGGCACTAATGATGTTAAAATGGCCTGTATCAACACACTAACGCAAGAGTTCGATCTTTTTTACATGAAGCAAGGGGAAACCATTGCGGATATGCAAAAACGATTTACTCATATTATCAACAAATTGCATGTACTTGGTAAACCAATTCCAAACGAGGTTGCTGCTAATAAGATTTTGAGGTGTCTTAACGGGGAATGACAGCCGAAGGTCACCGCGATCAAAGAGGCCAATAATCTAGCTACTCTAGACGTCACCACATTATTTGGAAAACTCGATGAGCATGAGCAAGTGCTTATTAGCCTTGATAAACATGAAAAGAGTATAAAGAAGGAGAAAACAAAAGATACGGAAAAAAAATCGATTGCTCTTAAGGCTTCTTATTTAAAGTCCACATCAAAATAGCAAAGTGATGATGAAACCAACAATGACGAAGATGATGACTCCGATGATGACATGAGTCTATTTGTCAAGAGATACAATAGGTATGTTCGGAAGAATGAGATTCAACACTCGGATAAAAATCTAGTCAAATTTAAGAGGCAATCTAGAAATTAAGGAAATAAGAATGGCAAGGTTAAAGGAACGTGTTACAACTGTGGAAAATCCGGGCACTACAAGCCGGATTGTCCATCACTCAAGAAAGACAAGGATAAGGATAAGGATAAGAATCGTCAACACAAAAAGTCAAACAAGTCTAGACGAGCATACATCGCGTGGGAAAGCAATCGAGAGTCGGAAAAAGATGACAGCTCAAGTGACGAGAGTGAATCCGTTAATCTATGTCTTATGGCACGTCAATACAAGAAGAAAGAGGTAAAACACTCTAAATATGATCATTCTAATAGTATGTCTCATTTAGAATTACAAAAGCCTTTTGATATGTTGCACCACGAGGCTAAGGAAGCTTTTCAACGCTTAGCCTCGAACAAAAATATTTTTAAATACTTGGAGAAAAAGGTTTTCGATTCCGAAAAGGAATTGGAAGCTCTTGAAAACTCCATGGTGGATGCATCAAAAGCTAAGATTGATGAGAATAAGTCTCCATGGTTCAAGTTTGGGGGCTGTGATACTTGTCATATTTGGCAAAAAGAGGTGAGAACCCTTAAGGCTAAATTAGACAAGGCTCTTAAGCTTAAAGTTACGTTTGCTATTGATCGATCACATTATCGAGAAAGTATGAATAATCCGTATCAAAAGTATGCGTATGTGATTCGAGATATTGATAGCAAAGGTAAGTTCCAATTGAACTGTGGTTGCCTATATTGTTGTAAGCCTGGTCATACTATTGCTAAATGTCGTTTTAGAAGATTTCTTGTTCCAAAAGGCATTTATCAATGGTTGCCCAAGTGCGATCTTGGTTTCACTTACCGCAAAGGACCCAATGAGAATTGGGTACCTACTCTTACTTGATTGTTTTATAGGTACAAAGTCTTGAGACCGCCGAAAGAAGATGGGTTCTGGATAGTGGCTGCTCAAGACATATGACCAGGGACATATCTCTTTTCATAGACTTTGTGGCGAAGAAAAAGGGGTTTGTCACCTACGGAGATAACAACAAGGGACAGATTCTCGGCAAAGGTAGTGTAGGTAACCCCTCATCTACTACTATCTATGATGTGCTTCTTGTGGAAGGCCTTAGACACAACCTTTTAAGCATTAGCCAACTATGTGACAAGAATTATAAAGTATCGTTTTCAAAATATTGTTGCATAGTTGAAGATAGTGACAAAAAGAATGTGTTTAAGGGCTTGAGGGTGAACAACGTCTATATGCTAGACTTAAATGAGGTATCGTTGAATGGAGACAAGTGTCTAGTCACTATGAATGAAGATTCATGGTTGTGGCATAGACGGTTGGCTCATATCAACTTTGATTTGCTTAATAAAATTGTCTCTAAAGACCTAGTCATCGGTTTGCCCAAAATCAAATTCACAAAGGATCACCTTTGTGATGCTTGCCAAATGGGGAAGCAAACAAGGATCTCATTCAAATCTAAAAACATCGTTTCAACTATGAGACCCCTTGAGCTCCTCCATATGGACCTCTTTGGACCATCTAGGGTTAAATGCCTAGGTGGTAACTATTATGGTTTTGTAATAGTCGATGATTTTTCTAGGTTTTGCTGGACCATTTTCTTAGCAAATAAAAGTGATACCTTTTCGGCCTTTGAGAGATTTGCTAAGTTATCTCAAAACAAGTTAAACACGAACATTGTGTCAATTAGAAGTGATAATGGGGGTGAGTTTGAAAACCATTTATTTGAAGCATTTTGTGAATCCCATGGAATTGATCATAACTTTTCCGCACCACGTACCCCTCAACAAAACGGGGTGGTGGAACGTAAAAATAGAATTTTGAAGGAACTTGGAAGGACTATGATAAATGAAAGTGGACTTCCAAAATACTTTTGGGCCGACGCCATCAGTACAACTTGTTACGTTTTGAATAGGGTGCTCATCCGGCCTATTCTAAACAAGACACCGTATGAGCTTTTAAAAGGGCGTAAGCCAAATATCTCTCGCCTTCATGTCTTTGGTTGCAAATGTTTTGTGTTAAACAATGGAAAAGAGACACTTGGTAAGTTTGATGCCAAGGCCGACGAGGATATTTTTCTTGGATACTCTCAGTCAAGTAAAGATGATAGAATATATAATAAAAGGTTACGAATTATTGAAGAGTCGGTACACGTTACTTTTGATGAGTCTTATCCGAGAAATGTCAGAGAAGGTAGTTCTTTTCATGGTGCAGGTGCATCTTCTGAAGACATACTCAAGGACACTGATAAGGGAACTGATCAGCCGAAGCAGTGCGTATTTAGGAGGAAAAGGATCACCAACCTATGAAGAGTGAGGATGATCATCCAACAAATGAAGATGACCTTCCTCCAGCATGGAAGTCTTCCAAAGACCATCCAATAGACATTATCATCGGTGACATCTCTAAGGGAGTAACCACTCGCTCTAAACTTAGTAACTTTTGTTATTACTCCGCTTTTGTGTCACAAGTCGAACCTAAAAACGCAAAGGAGGCATTACTCGATGAGCATTGGTTTTTATCAATGCAAGATGAACTAAATCAATTCAGGAGAAATGAGGTTTGGGACCTTGTCCCCCCTCCGCGAGATCATCGAGTAATCGGCACCCGATGGGTGTTTAGGAATAAACTTGATGAAAATGGAGTTATAACATGAAATAAAGCGCGGCTTGTAGCGCAAGGCTATAACCAAGAGGAAGGAATCGACTATGAGGAAACTTATGCGCCGGTTGCCCGACTCGAGGCTATACGCCTTTTACTTGCTTATGCTTGCACTAAGAACTTCAAATTATTCCAAATGGATGTTAAAAGTGCTTTCCTTAATGAATATATAAATGAAGAGGTTTCTGTTGCCCAACCTCCGGGTTTTGAATCCCATGAAAATCCTGATCATGTCTATAAACTTAAACGTTTGTACTGACTTAAACAAGCCCCTAGGGCTTGGTATGAACGTCTAAGCAAATTTTTACTTGATCAAGGGTATTCAAGAGGGAAGGTTGACACAACCCTCTTTATTAAACGTCAAGGAAAACATTTAATCTTGGTACAAATTTATAATGACGATATTATCTTTGGGTCTACTAACATGACCTTGGTCAAGGAGTTTTCTAGTTTGATGCAGGGGGAGTTTGAAATGAGCATGATGGGGGAGCTCAACTATTTCCTCGGATTGCAAATCAAACAACTCGAAGAGGGCACGTTTGTGAGTCAAACAAAATATTTTCTTGAGCTTCTCAAACGCTTCGACATGCTAAACTGCAAGGCAATAGATACTCCTATGCCTACTTGTGCCAATCTTGATCGTGATGAAAATGGTAAGGATGTAGAGGTAAAGAAATATCAAGGTATGATGGGATATCTTCTTTATATTACCGCATCACGACCCGACATTATGTCCAGTGTATGCATGTGTGCGAGGTATCAAGCACGTCCCAAGGAATCCTACTTAAAAGCAGTTAAACACATACTTCGATACCTCTTCGGTACTCCAAAGTATGGGTTGTGGTATTCCAAAGGTAGTGTTTGTTCCTTAGTTGGTTATTCTGATTTCGACTTTGTCGGGTGCAAGTTGGATAGGAAAAGTACTAGTGGCACCTGTCACTTTTTCGCAAATTCCTTGGTGAGTTGGCATAGCACGAAACAGGTTTCTGTTGCTTTGTCAACAACTGAGGAGGAATACATTGTTGCCGATAGTTGTTGTGCTCAAGTCCTATGGCTTAAACAACAATTGCTTGATTTCAATTTAAAGCTTAAGCGTATTCCCATTTTGTGCGATAACACTAGTGCTATTAACCTAACTAAGAACCTCGTATTACATTCACGCACCAAGTATATCGAAATACGTCATCATTTCCTTAGGGATCATGTAGAGAAATTTGATGTGGTCTTTGAGCATGTTGATACTAAAAATCAACTTGTTGACATCTTTACAAAACCACTAGCTACTGGGCCTTTCTTTCACATCCGTAGGGAACTAGGCGTTCTCAATATTTCGGACCGTGTTTGATAATTCTTTAAGATAGTAGCTCTTTACATCTATATATGCTTGTTTATGGTTTTGACTAACTATGCCAAGAGTTATTGAGCAATATGTGAGGGCTCTCATCATCATTCATGGTCAAGGTAATATCGGTTCGCTTTGTAAATTCCTTTTAAGTATATGTACCATGTTGAGTGCTTTACAGTTGATGTTTATTACATATTTTAGCATATATTATTCATTTGGATGTTTGATCTATGTGTTTGTATGTTTATTTATCTTATTTTGGAACATTTGTTTGCAAAAATTTAAAATTTTCCATGTTTCACTTGGATGAGTCGACCTAAGAATACCATGGGTCGTCTCATTAATTGAAAATGTTTAAATGAAAACAACCGGGTCAGCGTGCGCCTACCTGCGGTCGGCGCATCTCAAATTTTTTTTAAAAAATTCAAAAACATGTCATCTTGCGTCGACGCATCCAATGCTTAGGTCGGTGCTTACCTGACAAATTCTGAATCTTTTTAATTGGGAACGCATGCGCCAACCTAGTGCTTCTAAACTTCACTACATACTTTTAATGCACTTAATTTCCTTTCATTGCATGTCATAATTTGATCGTTCTTGGTCTTCTCCTCTCCTTCTCTTCCAAATTCCTATTTAAAATCCATCAAAGCTTCACCAAAACCCTAAAACTCAAAACCCACAAAGTTTGAATTCGCAAGGTTTATAAGAATGGGTTTCACAAGATATTTGAAGCAAGTACTCTATCAATTATTCATTATTTGATTACTGTTTATCGTATACTATTCATCATCTTCCTAATATCTTCAACAATGGCTTCTCGACGTGTAACTGGTAAACGGTCTACAAGAGCTTCAACTTCAAGAGCCGGAACTGCTTCATCTCCGGTAAATGTTATGTCTCTACTCTCCGATGCTCTGTCTACATCTTTCAATGATGATTTCCGCAACCGTGTTGTTATTCGACAACATGCATTCTACCCTTTGATGGCTCCCGACTATCATCTCACCGAGGTAGTTGACATGCTAAATGCTCAGAATTTTAATGAATTTCTTGAATGTGATGATAAGTTCAACTGTGATCTAGTCCGCTTATTCTATTGCGGGATTGCGAGAAAATTTGAAGGTACCGATTTTACGTATTCCATGAATAATGTGCCCCATTCTATGAATAATGATGTTTGGACTAGTTTGTTCAGTTTGGAAACTAATGAAAATCTTCCTCAAGTGACTGACACCAAGTTCGCTCCCAACTATGAGTTTAAAATAGCTTTGAACTCTATGTTGCGTGAACCATATCCAGATGATGTTGTAGCTAGCGAGATATTTCCGAAAAATGTTACAACGGGTCATCTAAAGTTTGCTAACTGCGTTCTACAATGGATTGTCTCTCGCATTTTGAGACCAAAGAAAGGAGGTTTTTCTAGAGTGGATAAAGCTGAAGTTTATCTTATCTACATTTTGAAGAACAAGATCAAAATCAATTGGCCATATTATTTCACATACGGCATGTTTGCCCTTCGCGACTCCACAAAGGTACTGCTTTGGGTTATGCATCATGTATTCAAAATATCTTGAACAAGGCTGGTATCTCTGTTCCGAATATTCTCTATGTCCACGTTTCATCTGAGCATCGATTTCAACAAAAGACTCTCACCATGATGGGTTATACTTGGGATTCGATTGAAAATAAGTACATTTACAAATTTAGATAAACTCACCCTTTTCCTAATGATCCTGACAACCAAGACATTGCTGAAGGCCATGTGAATGTCAATCAAGATAATCCGGCATGGATGGGTAATCCTAATGTGAATATGGTGGATGAAGAGAATGAAGCATGGATGGGCAATTCTCAACCAGAGGAGAATTCTGATGAGCAAGGCTGGGGTCAATGGCAAAACAACAGTTGGACTGTTCTTGGGGATGCTTATGTTCCTTCAACCTATGGTTGGCAACAAAGTGACGAAAATGACTGGCAACAGCCTGAATACTCTCCACCTCCGACTCCGCAGCCACAACAAGATTTCCAAGCCTCTGAATAATTTCTGGCCATGCTACACCAGATGAACCTCGAACAAGAAGAATTTTGGGAATTACAAAATGAGAGGTACACTGCTCAGCAGGAGAGGCTTACTACACTGTCGAATCGGTTTGCTGCTCATACAAAGGATTTCACTCGGTTTGCTGATGCCTCCATGACCAGATTCACACATTTGAAAAATGCTATGGCTATTCAGACTCAAAATCTATCTAACAACCTCAACATTCTCAATAGCACGGTCATCGAATTGAATCGTTTTGTTGAGGACTTGCCACCACCAGACCATTATTACCGAGGAAAAGGTCACCCATTTAGGGGAGGAGACCATAGGAATTAGCATCATCATTATTAGTGCATTATTTTGTTTGTGCTTTTGAGTCTATGTTTTGTTCTTTGGATTGCATGTTATTTCCGTTTGTTTTACTTTGAACTATGTTTCAGTTTGTTATTGAATCTATGTTTTAAACTATGGAATGAATTATGTTTGATTCTTGCGTTCCGTATTTATCCGTCTATCCTATTGCATTAACTATATCATATGTGGATGCTTGTTAGTGTCGCTATTTTACAAATTGGTGAATAAATCACTACTTATTATGATAATATCTCTTTGACCACCTTCTTTTACTCTTTTTGATGTTGTCAAAGGGGGAGAAGGATACTAGTAGCAGAAAAATGTTAAAGCAACAGACATTAAAGTGTTAAAGAAATGGGGAGTTCTTCCGTCTTCAAATTACAATCAAGAGAAAGACATACAAGGTTGCCATCATCAAAAAGGGGGAGTATGTGAGGGCTAAGGTCTTTCATCTATTTCGGTTTTAATGATGTCAACAAATAAGCTAGGCATTAGATTGTATTTTGAGTGGTATAACTTCAGTGTCGAGCAAATTGCATCTAACCGTCGATTTTCATGCGTCTAAACATATAGGAAAAGGTCCAACCTAAAATTGTATGTGCATGATCACGATATTGATGTTTGGTATGTGTGTCTCGAGTCTTGGTCAGCTAGAATGTGTAGAAAAATGATTTTTTGAAAATATGCATGTCTTGCGTCGACCCAAGAGGAGCATGAGTCGACTCATGCTGCCTTGAACAATTCTTGTGAAATGCTCGGGTTGGCGCACGCTGACCCACCCTGGTGCATGGGTCGACGCATGATTCTGGAAGTTTGAATTTTTGCAAAATTTGCAGACTTGCGTCAACGCAAGAGGTGGATGGGTCGACGCATGGCTTCCATATTTGGGCAGACAACCCTGCGGGATAGCGCACGCTGACCCCTACGTGTGGGGCGGTCGACTCACGCTGCCTGAACTAATTCTTTTTCATTTAATTTTGTCTGTTACTTTATGTTATTCCTTTTTGTTGGTCATTTTTATTACTCATTATAAATAGTTGGGTCAACTCACTTTTTACCATAACAAGAAACATGAAAATTTATACCAATCTTTCTCTTCATCTTCATCTTCATCCTTGAGTCAACCATTAATTACACATAATCATTTTTTCTTGTGTTGTCCATTGTTTTGAAGTGATAACGTTCATAATTAGGAAGTGTTGTGATCTTTATTTCTGGGTTGAGAATTGATAGGTGTTTCTTGAATAAAACCTTAGGTTTTATCCTCCAAGAATCAAGGTGATTTTGGGGGTTTTTGGCACAAACCGTTTCTTTCTACAGGGATTCAGCCGTGCGAAGGTAACCGAAGAACAAAGTATTCTTTCGGTTTAGTAGCTACAGTCGGAGGATCGTAGAAGAAAGGTTTGGGGATTGAATTGCGGAGAATTGAAGTCGGCTGAGTGAAGGTGACTGAAGAACGGTGGTTTCTTTCAGTATAGTAGCGTGGGATGGTGACTTGTTCAACCGAATTTGAGGCACTTGATTCGTCTTGAATCAAGGGGAGAGAAGGCTCTGCATCAACAATCAAAGACATTTGAGAGTTTGGATGTTCATAGTTCTTCTCTTGTATAAACAATTTGCAAACATCAACACACATATATATATATATATATATATATATATATATATATATCAATTACAATTGTGGAATTGGGGGCAGAGGTACCCAAAGCGGACGATTGGGGAACTGCCTAATCAAATCATGTTTGTTCTCTCTCTCCCTTAACTCTTTACGTTTGATATCATTCGAATTTGCGAAGTTTAAATTGATCGAAATTTCTGAGGTAGTGTTATATTGAGCTATTAAATTGTTTTGTAAATCTGATACAATCCCTTGGATTGTATTTAGGAGTAGCTCAACATCACATTACTTTGAAATCTGCACTTAGTGTGTTAACGCACACCAAGTGTTCGATAATTTTGTTTCAACGCAAAATCGAACGTATTCGCAATAATTGTTTGTAGATTTACCTCGTTGGGTTGGATTAACTATCAAGCAAATAAAACATTGTTGATTGCATTTAAACTATGTTAATCAATCTGAATTTTTCTCATCCATAATTCATTCCCAATATTGCCGTGCATATCCAATCCCTCTAGTAGAGGTTCGTTGTAGACGTAATTCAGTGGCCGCTTCCGTCAAACTTTTAAAACCAATTTTTGGAAACCATTTGCATGTAAAACTCAGGGGATCTATTCAACCCCCCCTTCTAGATCCTAGCCATCGTCTAACAGAACGTCTACTATTCGGGCATCCGGCAAAATCGGAGTCAGAATACCCAATGATCTCCAATTTATCTGACTTACGATAAGTGAACACGAAGTCTCTTGTTCTCTTCAGGTAGTGCATTACATGCTTTATTGCTATATAGTGTTGCATACCAGGGTTGCTAAGATATCTACCAAGAACTCCTACAATGAATGCTAAGTCAAGACGGGTGCAAACTTGAGCATACATAAGACTTCTCACTGTTGAAGCATATGGAACCTTATGCATCTCTTGCTTTTCAAGATCCGTAGTGGGGCACTGTTTGAGACAAAACTTGTCTCCTTTAGCAACAGGTGTGTCTCCTGGTTTTAGGGGTGTATGCGGGTTGGGTTGGATCGGGTTTGCCTTAACCCGTTACCCAACCCGTTCAACTTTCAATGGGTCGAGTTCATCATCAAACTCGTAATTTTATTATAAAAACCAACCCGAACCAACCCGTTCATTCACAGGTTGGGTAGGGCTGGGTTCACAGGTTGTGTATAAAATAAATATTTTGTTCAATTTAAAAAACCTATAACACAATTCAATATAATTTTTCACATTTCTAACAATTAAATTATGAAAACCATCAAATAATATCTAATAAAAATTGATTCATATATATTAATACTTAATAATATAGAAAATTTCTTAACATACCATTTCCATAAAATTCATAAATTCTAAATAATTCAAAAGAAAATAAACAACACTTAGTCTTAAAATGACATAAATATATTGGTCCAATATTGGTCTAATAACACCAAAATATAAAATTCAAAAGGCAACATCAACTGTGAAAGGTTCCAACAACAATAGTGAAAGGTTTAACAACAATAGAAATTTCAGCAATAGCAACTGTAAAAAGTTCCAGTAACAGCAGTGAACTGTTTAGCATCAACAGAAAATCCAGCAACACAGCTGTAAAAGGTTCCAGTAACAGCAATGAAAGGTTTAGCAATAATAGAAAATCCAGCAACAGCAACAATAAAAGGATCCACCAACAGCAGTTGTAATAGATTCCAGCAACAGTAGTAGAAAGTTTAGGGACAACAACATCTAAAAGTCTATTAGTAAATGAAAGAAAACAAAAACAACACTAGCAAATACCTTAAAATCTAGTAGTAGCGGTTGTATTGAGCTCCACCGTAGTAATGCCAACATCAACAGAAACTAATCCAGCTAACTCTATATATGTACAAACAACTAATAAGAACAATGTAGTTTAATACTAAAATCAAATAGATTTTAAAATTGAAATATATAATTTATACCTGACTCAATTTTTTCCATTTCAACCAACTCTTTTTCTAAATCAATGACCTTAGAAGATTTGATCCAATTTTGAGTACAAATCAAAGCTTCAACGGTATACGGATTCAAGGAACTACGAAATGAATCAAGGACACGACCTCCTGTACTAAAAGCGGATTCAGAAGATACAGTGGATACAGGGATAGCCAATATATCTCTAGCTATGCGGGAAAGTACATGGTAATTATTTGTTTTTCCTTTCCACCAAGTGAGAGTGTTAAATGTAGGAGAATCATCTTCAACACCATACTCCAAATACATTTCCAACTCATTTTTTTTGCACTTCACATTGTTTTTTCTTCATATTCATTCTAAACAAATTGTCCCAATCTTCATCATCTCCACCATTTTCAATTCTAGAATTAGAGGCAATGTTTGAAGACGAGACACTAGAACCACCATCATGAGAAACAGGATACAAAAATAAATAGTGCTCAAACAATTTAGCAAAGAGAGCTTTCAATTTCTTTAACATATCATTTGACATTTTATCACCATACATCCGAGAAAGACAAAATTTAATATAATCAAGCTTATAACGAGGATCAAGATAAATACCAACAAAGAGAAGATAATTTATTGCAATGTTTTCCCAATACTTGTTGTACTTCACTTGGATATTTGCAGTCATGGTTTCCAAAATTGGATCACTAACATTGTGCCTCCATTTATTCAACGTTTTTTGAATATCCATCAACTGTTTGAAAAAAGAGTTAGCCGTAACATGCAATGACCCAGAAAAAGAAAGTGTGGCGTCATAAAAAGTTTTCAAAAAGCTCACAAAAATATGAGCCCGTTCCCAATCAGCTCGATTAGAACATCCTTTCGACTCAATATGGAGATTAGTAAAAAATGCAACATCAACATGTTCTAAGCGGTAAAATGCATGTTCATACTTTTCAGCGATATTCAACATTAAGTAAGTAGAGTTCCACCTGCTTTCAAAATCTAGTGTTACCAATGCTTTAGAACATACACCAACAGCTTCTGCACACTTCTTGAAAGTAGCCAACCTACTAGGAGAAGCCTTGACAAACTTACATGCAGCCTTAATTCTTTTAACAGATTCATCAATATCCTTTATTCCTTTTTTGACAATCAAGTTCAATATGTGAGCACTACATCTCATATGCAAGTACTCCCCATTAAACAAAGTAAGACCATTCCAAAAACTCATGCCTCGATTTAAATAATCAATTGCCAAATTGTTAGCACTTGCATTATCAACAGTCACACAACAAATATTCTCTTTTTTAAACCAAAGCTCAATATTCTCTTTTTAAAATTCTACTCGTCATCAATATAGTGAGCTGTAACACATATAATTCATAATTTTAATCGATGTCCAAGTATCAGTGGTAAGAGACACCATTTGATTATTAGCAGACAACATAGATTTCAATTTCTCTTTCTCATCAAAGTACAATCTTAAACAATCTCTAGCAACGGTGACACGAGATGGAATTTTGAATCTTGGTTGAGCCTCTTTCATGAACATATTAAACTCTTCATTTTCAAAATATTTAAAAGGGAGCTCATCAATGATTATCATCTTTGCAAGTGTTAATCTAGTCCCCTCTTGATTAAAATCAACAAGTTTGAAGCTAACACTATTAGGATCATCCTCGCTTTCTTTTTCAATAGCTATAGTTTTTTGTTTCTTATCAACTACCCTATTTGGATTTTTCGGGCACACTTTCAAATGTTTATTCATGTTAGTAGTGCCATGACTACCACTATTTGTTGCATATTATTTCCCACAATACTTACATATAGCATTATCATTAACCCTTTTAAAATCTTCCAAAACTTTAGAAGGTTTTCTAGAGGGTTTTCTTTTGCTTATCTCTGTTGGTGCACTTGGTGGCAATGATGATAACTCTTCTCCTTGTATTTGTTGAACTTCTTGTCCTTGTTCAAGTGGATGAGCAACATCTTCATTGAAAATTTGTGATTGTTCCACTTCCATTCTCTATTAAAAAAACAATTGTTATGCAAATTTATAAGCAAATTTGAATATGTATAAATCAACTTGAAATAAAAATATCGTAGAACTATAAAAAGAATAAAACCTTATTCAACAAGGAGAAGAAACTATGAGAGAGTCGAAGTACAAACCATGGATTTTCGAAAGAGAGATGGAATTTGAGAGAGTAAAATGAAAACTAAATCGTGAAAGAAATGAATGGTGAACGTTTGAGATTTTCCGTTATAAAAAAATAGGTTTAAGTATTATTGTCTTTAGTTTAATAAGTTTACTAATATATACTTAATTATTAAAAATTCAAAAGGGCAGTTGAGTGAAAACAGAAGAGCATATGCCATCACACATTATTAATATTAATAACAATGTTTAATAATATTTAATAATAATAATTTAATAAGTGGAAGTGGAAAGGAAAGTTGGAAACTGGAAGTGCACTGCAAACAAACGTCTTTACGTTTCATTTTGAAACTTTCAATGAAACTTTAAACGTTAAAGTACCTTTAAGAATTATTTAATAATAATAATTAATTATGCCACATCAACAGGTTGGGTCAACGGTTTTAAAAAATAAAACCCAATACCCGAACCAAATTTATATGGGTTATTACGGGTTGGTCGGGTATACCCGTAAATGAATGGGTCAGGGTAGTTAATGGGTTGGTTCGGTTTGGGTAGACGGGTTAGCGGGTCGACTCGCACCCATGAACATCCCTACCTGGTTTACTATCTTTTATGGAGAATCTATCCAGAACTGTATCAATATAGCTCCTTTGTAACAATCCTAAAATACCTCAAGAACGGTCTCTAATTATTTGAATTCCTAAGACAAATGAGGTGTCCCAAAGATCTATCATCTCAAATTTATTTGTGATAAATCTCTTGGTTTCGTGTAATAAGCCTATATTGTTGCTTGCCAAATGGATATCATCTACATATAATACCAAGAAAACGAATTTACTCCCACTGAACTTTTGGTATACACTGTTATCAACCAAATTAGCCTCAAAACCAAATGAGGATACTACTTGATCAAATTTGTAATACCATTGAAGGGAAGCCTGTTTAAGGCCATAGATGGATTTCTTGAGTTTGTAAACCATATACTTTGGGTCTCTTGACACAAAGTTTTCTGGTTGCACCATATATATTGTATCTTCAATGTTTCCATTTAGAAACGCAGTCTTTACATTCATCTGATGCAACTCGAAATCAAAATTAGCTACCAATGCCATCATGATCCTAAGAGAGTCATTCAAAGATACTGGAGAGAAAATCTCTTTATAATCAATTCCTTCATTTTGAGTAAACCCTTTTGCGACAAGACAAGCTTTATATATCTCAATGTTACCCTTTGAATCCCTTTTGGTTTTAAATATCCATTTACAACCAATAGGTTTCTTTCCTTCGGGTAATTTAATGAGATCCCAAAGATCATTGTCAGCCATCGACTTCATCACATCCTTTATGGCATCAACCCACTTAAGAGAGTTTGGACTCCGCATAGCTTGACTAAAGTTGATAGGATCTTTCTTAGTCAAACCAATTTCATCCTCACGTTCCTGAAGAAATACAACATAATCATCTGAAATTGCATTCTTCCTCTTTCTAGCGGATCTTCTTAATGGTGCCTCTTGAGGTTGTTGAGTTTGAAGTATAGGTGGTGCTTGAGGAAGAAACTCAATATTGTCTTGTTCTTGAGGGATGTTAGGAATAACATCATTGTTTATTTCAGGATCTATTTTTGGAACAAAGATAGGTACAAAGACTTGATCATTGTGAGAAACAGTTCCTTCATCAAAGACAACACTTCTTATGCTTCCTTCCCCTCCAAACTCTACATCCCCAAGGAATCTTGCATTTCCCGTTTAAAAAATTATTCTAGTGATAGGATTGTAAAACTTGTATCCGTAAGAGCATTCATCGTATTCAATAAAATAACAGCTAACTGTCTTTGCATCCAACTTACCTTCATGAGGCTTATAAGGCCTTGCTTCAGCTGGACATCCCCAAATATGCAAGTGTCTAATGCTGGGCTTTTTCCCAGTCCAGAGCTCATAAGGGGTCTTAGCTACTACTTTACTAGGCACTCTATTAAGAATATAAAATGCGGTCTTTAATGTTTCTCCCCAAAATGACTCTGAAAGAGAAGAATGACTAATCATACTTCTTACCATGTCCTTAAGAGTCTGGTTTTGTCGTTCTGCAACTCCATTCATGTTGGGTTTTCCCAGCATTATGTATTGCATAATAATTCCACACTCATCGAGGAAAAGCACAAAGGGCCCTGAACGTTGTTCCCCTGATCCATTATACCGCCCATAGTATTCACCACCACGGTCGGATTTGACAACTTTTATTTTCTTTCCAAGTTGAAGTTCGACTTCAGCTTTGAATGACTTGAACACGTCCAAAGATTGAGATTTCTCATGAATCAAATACAAGTAGCCATACCTCGAGTAATCATCTATGAACATAATAAAATACCGTTGTCCATTCCAAGAACCTGTAGGGAAATGGTCGATATGAATTAGTTATAAGACATCCTTGGCTCTTTGAGCATGGAATTCCTCTTGTTTGTCTGCTTACCCTTGATACCTTGAATGCAGACTTGAAAATCTGACAAATCAAGGGATCTAAGAATATCGTCCGACATAAGCCTCTGAATTCTTTGTTTAGATATACGTCCTAATCGCTTATGCCATAAAGTGGCAGAATTCTCATTTAATTTTCTTTTTGTACCGTGTCACTCTATTTGCATTATTTTGTTATAAGGACATTCAATATCAAGCTTATAAATATTATCATTCAAAGAACCGTAACCAACAATATTTGAATCATATGAGAGGCTAAATTTATTATTTCCGAACGAACAACTAAAACCTGATTTGTCCAAAACAGAAATAGAAATTAAATTTTGTCTAATAGATGGTGCAACAAAAGTATCAATCAAATCCAAATGAAAACCGGTCTTTAATAATAATCTAAAGGTCCCTATATCCTCTACTGCAACTTTATTGCCATCGCCCACATAGATGAATCTTTCAGCATCACTTGGCGGACGGCTCCACAGGCAACCCTGCATGGACATAGTAATGTAAGTAGTAGCACCAGAATCTACCCACCAAGTATCCTTAGGTACAGAAACTAAATTAATTTCAGAATAAACAAAAGTGAGAAAATTACCCTTTTTTCACGCCATGCGGCATACTTGGAACACTCTTGGTGTTTTCTCTCTCAGCAATGAAACTCCTAATTATTTCATGTATGGATCTTTTGATTATGACAAGGCACATTCGATTAGATCGGTCCCATTTTTCTATTTTAGTTTGTTTTGGGTTCTCAGCAATTGTTGTTTGACACTCTTACCTTAGGGATAAGTCTAAGTCCTACATCCAATGATGATCTCAACACATTCTTTCCAAGACTTGAAGTTCATCTCACTCACCATAGGGATAGAGTTCATCTGAGCAGCAAAATTTGGAGCGGTAGCAGCGAAAATTGGATCGATTGAAAAGAACAACAATCATATAACCTTAGTAGGCATGTCAAATGTGCATACACAATATTGTTTATATGCAAATTAAATAAGACCTGAACAAAATACCAAAAACACTACCAATTCTCAATCTTTGATTGCAAGAATTAACTGTAAGTGGTACTCTCACGCAATGATCAAATATTAGTAATAAGTCTTGTCAGTTAATGGAAGTCTTGGACATCAATCATTAACCACATGGATAAACTTAATAATTACTACATATTTACCACCACAGGTATGCGATTATTCGGCCAAACTGTGTCTTCCTTTTGGCCGACCATAACAATTCGCATGAATAATTACACACTACATCTTTTGTGATTCTTATTTAATCAAATTTACACAACATATGTTACTTTTGCAACTTATTGTTTCAACCACCTAACCAAAATCACTAGACATTTTTAATTTAATAAATTAAACGAGAAGATCTTAAAATTCGCACAAACATTACCCACAAATGTAATGTCAAAATTGTATGTTTATTTAATCACTTAATAATCAAATGATTATTAAATTATTCAAATTATGCACAAAAATACTCGCATAATTTAAACTAAAAAATTAAATATATAATTGTGTTTATATCATGTACATACCCCTATAATAAACCGGTTGTACTCGAATGGTGTTAAAAAATTCTAAATTAAATTACCACTCATAAAAAAAAATTCTTAATAAAATAAAATTAGTATTTAAAATTTTCTCACAATTAAAAAAAAAATATTAAGTTGGATCCATAAAATAAAAATTGATATAGTTAAACATTAAATAATTAAAATATATATAATTTACTATAGCACTTTGAATACACTGTTATTATAATTACAATATATAATTTCAATATTAATTCTCTACTTTTGTTAAATTAATATCTAACTCACAATGAAAAAGTATCCTAATACTGTCGTGAAACGACATTTAGAATCCACACATAAACAAATATTTATTATCAGGGCAACAATTTATAAACAATAGATCTAATTTGTAGTATCATTACGGTAACTATGACAATAACAATAAAAACTTGAACAATATATTCAATAAAAATCACATAATAATATATCATTTAAATTAATAATTTAATCATAACCTAAGTTCTCACACCATTTGTTGGAATTAGATTAATAACGATTAATCAAAACATACATGCTCAATAAATTATAATATACTAGTGTCCAAACGGGCACTCCCATGCCCGTTTGTCCGCTTTTTCTAATGTGCACATGCGTCAAAATACGAACGAATATTTTTTATTTAATTTTGATTTTAATTTAAATTATTTGTATAGTAAATTTGTAATATGCATTCCTCTCTCTCCCTCCCTCCCATGCCATTTATTTTATTAATTAAAAGTTAAATTATTTTTCAAATTAAATTAGTAAGTAATATGACATTTATTGTGCATCTTTCTTTAACATCAAAAATAAAAATCGTAAATAAAAAATTAACAACAAAATTCAACTAATTTAAGAAAGTGAATGGTAAGTGTTTCAAATTTTCAATAATTGACAATAAATGTTTTTGTTAATATTTTTATTTTATTTTCTCATACTTAAAGTTGTGTTCAATAGCAAGGCCACACATATAGACGTAAAAGATAAAATAATGGAAGTTATATATTTTTGTCTTAATATAAACTACCCTTAGCCTTAATTTCCAAGCAACGTGGTACTATTTAGGCCAATCCGAAACAATTGCCCCCTAGTCGAGGTTATGGGGAAGGGTGCGAGCATTTGGACCTGACCCCTCATTCTAGTGTCAATGCTCCGATTTAGCTCAAGTCATCACTTCTGCGTCTATAAAGTATTGTCCATTTTTGGTGTGAAAACCCTCACGACTTTTTCTTCTTGGAAAAAATGGCTCGTTTGGTTGAGGTGTATAAGTGTTGTGTATAAACTACCCTTAAACTCAATTATTGATCAATGAAGAACTACTTTGGCTAACCCATAACAGTTCTTATTGTGATGAACATGGCCATATTGCATCTTATTGTTTTTCAAAGAAAAGTCATGAATACATAAGAAATGCATTTCTAGAAATAACATGTTCTCCACTAACTTCAAAGATCCAAAAAGATTGAGGTATAAAATGTAAAAGAATAATATGTGATGCATCCTCAAAACAAAATCTCAAAATGCTTTACAGTTTTAAAACAAAGTCATATCAATAGTTGTTCTATCTATGATAAAGTTTAATAAATCATGAAAAATATTGTAAATTAAAGGTCCTTAGAAGAAATAAAAGACAAAGATGATGCCTAATATATTAAGGCCTTTAGAAAAGCTATGAAGAAAAAGTCTTTAGCAAAGTAAGATAAGTGAAGCTTTTAAGTCTTCTCAAGAAATGACTAATAAGTCTAATCTCAAAATTATTTTGAATTAGGAACTCTCGTTAACTTATGTAAGTATAGGTAAGTCATTTGCTAAATTAGAGTCAAGTATATCACTTATTTCTCCTTAAAAGATGCTCTTTTTAAGTTTTGCTTAAAATTATCCACGAGCGAGGAGCTTCCCCGCACTCATACCCAGTTTCTGTTTGAAGCTTCGCCGAAAACCGCAAAGCTTCACCGGAATCTGGGAGTATTCGACCAGAAAATTCATCACCAACTCAGAAGATGAACAATCACAGCAGTTACACATGCGTCGCCGTCGCAACAACGCCGTGAACCGTCCTCCTCACTAAGACATACCAAAACATCCGGCGATGTATCAGAAGTGAAAAATGGCACGACCACCGTCCACCACCAACAATCACTGGAAACTAATCTATTTCATCTTCTACACCTAAACCTAACCGCATGCAAGACTACAAACAACCGTTTAATGGGTAAAAAAAGGCACAGAATAAGCAAAGTTACTTGATTTAGAAGATAAAAGACGGTTCCCCGGAAGCTGACGCGGTGGCCGGAGTAGCAGATGACGGTGACGAGCATAAATTCTGAAGAAGACGAAGAGAAATCGGAGTGAAAAGTCTAAAATAAAGTGAGTTTCCCCCTTTTATACAGAGGGACACGTGTAGTGGCACGCGCTCGTAGATCATGATGGCTATTGACTAGCCATCATTGCCTAGTAACTGCTACACGGAGCTCTAGGCACACGTGGTGCCCTAACGTTTCCAATTCTGACCAACCGTTAGTCTCCCCAGACGCCGGACAACACGGTCACTGTCACGAATGCCACGGACACCAGGGGTCACGAACACCACCAGTCACGGGCGCCCCGATGTGACCTTCCTCGTCACCAAACGACGACTTCACGCTAGCTCCCCGGAGTAATGAGCTGTCCTTAAGTCATCACTCTCATGCTCGGGAGCAACGACTTGGGGGGCTCCTGTTCTAGACTAGACAGGTGGCTAGACATGACTCAATCCACTTCTACTCCAGAACGGCCCAAATTGCCTAAGTCCAATCCACAAAGGGGCGAAAGTTACCTTTCTGCCCCTCCAGTCGGGCAAGGACTGCATCGCTCCTCCCCGGAAACAATGTCCGTCCCGCACGGCTTCTTCGCTCCCCGAACAGCTAAGGGCATGTGCCCGAAACTATGCTTATGCCCTACATAATGGCTAGTTTTGGGCACCCTGCCCGGCATAACGGCTAGTTTGGGTAGTTACCTATTCTTTGGGAAAACGGTTATTTCGCCCCGAAAATAGGACCGTTGGCCACGCGCTGGGGGCTCTATATAAACCCTCTCGCTTGAGAGGGTCAGGTATCCAATATTCACTCTACGAATTCATACTTTGTACTTGCCCCTTTTCTATGACTCTTTCTTACTTGAGCGTCGGAGTGCCTTGTAGGTACACCCCCTCCTCTTCTTCATACGACCAACATCTCAGACGTACTTGGTGGCCCACTTCTACAGGATCTGATCCAGCCTTCACGATCAGTGGCGCCGTCTGTGGGAACCATTGTTTTCCCCATCTTTCTTTCCCCAGAAATCAAAGATCAAAGCATATTTCAAGATCATCATCATGGCCTCTCAAGATCACGCCAAAGGTGCTCTCCAAACCGATGTCCTCCCCGTCAACAAGACTGACGTTGACGGTCCATCATCTCTTCTTCGAGATGCCCGTTTTATGAGGGATGGGGCCACAGCTTCTCCTTCCCCTACCCCTGTTGACTGCAACAACGATCAGCCCTCGCTGGACGTCCAGCCCGTTCCTGTTCCGCCCAACGCCGACCCGGCCGTGGCAGCCCTCCTGGAGGCGATCAACAAAACCAACACCCTGATCCTGTAGCAGAACGAGAAGATCGGGACATTAGAGGAGTCCAACCGTCCAAGATCCCCTCCTCAGGGGAGGAACCAGCGACGATCAAGGAGCCTGCAACCCCGGAGAGATATCGACCGAAGACTGCGCCAAGAGTCTGACCCTCACGCCATCCGGAAGCGTGACCAGATTTCCCCGCGTAACCAACACTCTCCCAGCCACAAGAGAACCCGAAGGAACGAGCAGTCACCCCCGGTCAAGTCCAAAGGCCGGGCCCGATCGCCTTCTCCCTGAAGGAACCGCTCACATTCTCCCTGAAGGAACCGCCGCCTCGAGCGTACCCTTTGGTCCCTGTCATTCACCAGTTCCAGCAGCGACGATGAGCCTCGCGGCCTATTGTCCCAGGAAATCTTGGTTACCCGTCTCCCTAAGGGCCTGGAGAAGCCCCCGTCACTAGGCACGTACGACGGGACTGCTGACCCCGACGAACACATCGAGAACATCGATGTGTTGTTGGACTACCGTGGCATACGGGGCGCCATCAAGTGGCGGCTATTTCCGACCACGCTCCAAAAAGGGGCCATGACATGGTACAAGCAGCTGCCCGAAGAGTCCATTACCTCATGGAGGCAACTGGGCAGAATGTTCTCACGGCATTTCACAGCTTCTCGCCGTCACCCCAAGACTGAGGCCTCCCTTGGAGCCATAATCCAAGGGAAGGACGAACCTCTTCGCGCATATATCGAGAGGTTCAACAAAGAAGCAGTACAGGTCCCTACAACGGACAAGATGAAAAAGTTTCTGCTCGAGTAAGGACTCCGCCCGGGCTCCGAATTCTCTAAAGTCGTCGGTCTCGCACCGCCGAGGAACCTGGATACCCTCCTCCTCAAAGCCCAATCGCACATTCAGTACGAAGAAAAGGTTGCGGCCAGCAACGTCCGAGCATCACGCCATAAGGAGAATGCTCGGGCCTCCCGAGGCGAGGAAGCCTCAACATCTCGTCGAGGCAAAAGGAGGCGCGAGGACCGTCCTCGGGACTCCCGCGACAACAAGGGCCCTCCGGGCGATTCCATAACTATACCCCCCTGACCGTCTCCAGGGAGAAGATACTATCCGAGTGTGTGAGTTCAGAATTCAAGCAGGCATGGGTCTGCTTCCCCAAACAACTGTCGGCCAAACCCAACACGGACAAATTAAAGTACTGTCGTTTCCACATGAGTCACGGCCACACTACTGAAGACTGCATCCATCTGAAGGATGCTATTGAGATACTGATCAGGGACGGCCACTTGAAATAGTTCACAAAGAAGAAGGATACTCCTCGGCAGGATGCCCAGGAGTCCAAGAAGATAGAGGAAGAAGTACCCTCCTCGGAAGAAGCCAATATCCAGGCCGTTATGTCCATATCGCGACCAGAGGACTTCTACGTCCCGGACGGGCTCAGCGCCCCTGCTTATTTCGCGGCCCACAGCCCATGGGAGACGTTTCCCTCCGCCATGGTTATCTCCGGCGGGAGCTTCAACAAAGTCACGGTGGGCTCCGTGAAACAAAAATTCGAGCATCTAATCAACACAAGCTCTAATAAGGTGACCACGCTCGATCAGGCCCAGAAGGGCTCTATCCCCATCTCTTTCTACCGGGAAGAGCTCCTCGGGGGGTCTCCCAACTTGAGCATACCTTTGCTCGTCAGAGCCCGAATGGCGAACTTCGACGTTCGTAGAATCCTCGTCGACCAGGGCAGCTCGGTCGACATCATGTACTCCCAACTGTTTTCAATACTTCAGCTGGACGAATCACACCTTACCCCCTATGTGGGGTCTGATTTGCAGGGATTCAACGGATCAGTGACCAAGCCATGGGGATACGTCGAACTGATCGTAACCTTCAGATCAGCTGAGACGGCCAGACCCGTCAAGGTATAATTTCTGGTGATCGACTGCCCGTCGCTTTACCAGTGCATATTCGGAAGACCAACTCTGGCCGAATTGTAGTTGTGCCTTCAACAGTTCACCTCAAGATAAAGTATTACACTTCTAAAGGGATGGTCGCCACCCTCCACGGCGACATCGAAGCTGCATGACGGTGTTTCGAAGCAGCAACAAAGGGGCTCAACGCCATTGTATCCAAGCCAAAGGTATCGAGCAAGCCCGCCTTGCCCAGCAGCTCCTATGAAGCCAAGCCTTTGCCTCATGTCAACTCCATAGACCTCGACAGCCGCTTCACTGAGGAGGACCAACAAGAGGACCGGGCAGCTTCAACCGACTCATCCAGCAGCAGCTCTCATCTGATGCGCCCAATCCTGGATGGCAGCTTTGAGCTCGTTCTGTTCAGTGATGACCCTCAGCGGGGAGTAAAGATTGGAGCAGACCTGCCCGACATAGCGAGGAAGCAGCTCAAAGCATGCCTCCGCGAGAACGCCGACCTCTTCGCCTAGAGAGCCTCCGAGATGCCCGGCTTGGACCCGTCCGTCGCCTGCCACCAACTGACAATTGACTCGGCCGTCAAGGCCGTAGCACAACGTAGGAGAAAGCAGTCTCTGGAGAAAACGGAGGCTGCAGAAAAAGCTGTAAAGGACCTCCTCGAGGCCAAATTTATTTCGGAAGCCAAGTACACCACCTGGCTGTCCAACGTTGTACTTGTGAAAAAATCTAATGGAAAATGGCGAATGTGCATTGATTACACCAATCTTAACAAGGCATGCCCGAAGGATGCCTATCCCCTCCCCAATATTGATAAACTTGTTGATAATTATGCCAGTTTTAAACTTTTATTGTTCATGGACGCCTATTCAGGCTATAATCAAATTCCAATGGCGATGGTCGACAAAAAATACACGGCCTTCATGACCGAATCGGGCAATTATTACTACAACGTAATGCCCTTCGGCCTGAAGAACGCCGGAGCGACCTATCAAAGAATGATGAACAAATTCTTCTGAGGAGAGATAGGCGACATGATCGAAATCTACATGGACGACATGATCGTAAAATCCCACGAGGAAACCGATCACACTGCCCATTTAAGGAAGGTCTTCGTACAGGCCAGAAAATACAAAATGCATTTCAACCCGGAGAAGTGCATGTTCAGTGTCTGGGCAGGAAAGTTCCTCGGTTTCTATTTAATAGAGCGGGGAATCGAGGCCAATCCCAATAAATGTCGAGCATTCTCCGAGTTTCCAATGCCCAAGTCAAAGAAATCCAACCAGTCCCTTAACGGGATGCTCGTGTCGCTATCTCGTTTCGTGGCCAAATCTGCCCAGCACGCCCTACCATTCTTCAAACTCCTCCGTAAGGAGGCAGCGTTCGAATAGACCGAGGAATGTGACAAGGCTCTTCTCCATCTGAAACGGACGTTCTCAGAGCCATCAGTCCTCTCTCGCCCGGACAATGGCGAAACTTTGTACCTGTACCTCGCCGTAGCAACCGAAGCAGTGAGTGTCGCTCTCATCCGCGAGACCCATGACGGACAGAAGCCCATATATTTCACGAGCAAAGCACTGCAAGGACCAGAGTTAAGATACCAACAGATAGAGAAAGTGGCTCTGGCCCTCATCAACGCAGCCAGAAGATTAAGGCACTACTTTCTGGCCCACACGATCGTGGTTCGAATAGATTAACCCATAAAGCAGCTGCTGGGACGACCTGACATGGTCGGTCGAATGCTCAAATGGTCGCTTGAACTATCCGAATTTGACATCCAGTACGAAGGCAGGAAAGCCCTCAAAGCCCAGGATCTGGCCGACTTCGTCGCAGAAATGACATTCGCAGACTCCCCCGCGAGCGAAGCGCGCAAATGGACCATTTTTGTGGACGGTGCCTCAAGCTCGGCAGGGAGCGGCACGGGCATCATACTGGAAAGCGGAGAAGGAATCATCGTTGAAGTATCACTCACCCTGTCCTTCCCAACCTTTAACAACCAGGCTGAATACGAGGTATTCCTCGCTGAGTTACGCCTAGCCGAGGACCTGGGCGCAGAAGAAGTCGTCATTTGCACAGATTCACAACTCGTGGCCCTTCAGGTCCGAGGAGAATATCAAGCCAAAAATGACAACCTGACTGAATACCTAGCCCTGGTCAAAAGGGAAATGGCAAAGTTTGCAACAGTAGAAGTGAGACATGTTCCCCGCGAACATAACGTGCGAGCAGGCGTTCTATCCAAACTAGCCAGCACAAAGAAGAAAGGAGGAAACAAGTCCGTCATACAGGAGGTACTTCCTCGACCCAGTATCGAGAAAGCCTCCCCGACCCTCGACGTACAGGTGATCGGCGACAACAACTGTTGGATGACCCCGGTTTACAATTATCTCGCTAAAGACGAACTTTCGTCCGACCCAAAAGAGGCCAGCGTAGTTAGGCGAAGAGCTTGCTCCTACGTCCTGGTCGAGGATAAACTCTACAGGCGAGGATTCTCCATTCCGCTGCTCAAGTGTGTCAAGGAAGAAATGGTCGCACACATCTTGCGCGAAATCCACGAGGGAATCAACGCCCAACATCTCGGCAGAAAGTCCTTAGCCCGAAAGGCCCTTCGAGCAGGATATTATTGGCCGACCATGCAGCACGACGCTAAAGAACACGTGAAAAGTGCGATAAATGCCAACGGCACGGGGACATGCACCTGGCTCCACCTAACGAGCTCAAGGCAATGTCATCCCCGTGGCCATTTGCCTGGTGGGGCCTATACATCCTAGGACCCTTCGTAGTCGGATCAAATCAGAATAAATACCTAATAGTGGGCGTAGACTACTTCACAAAATGGATAGAAGCAGAGGCTCTAGCCAAAATAACTGCCCTCAACATACTACGTTTCTACAAACGAAACATCCTTGCACGTTTTGGCGTCCCCCAGGCGATAGTCACGGACAATGGGACACAATTCACGGACAGGAAGTTCCAGGACTTCGTCACCTAGCTAGGTACGAAGCAACACTTCGCATCCGTCAAACATCCCCAGACAAACGGGCAAGCCGAAGCGGAGAACCGGGTCATCCTTCGAGGCCTCAAATGAAGGCTGGACGAAACGAAGAAGGCTTGGGTCGAGGAGCTGCACAGTGTGTTATAGGCATACCGCACAACTCCACATTCTAAAACCGGGGAAACACCTTTCCGTCTAGCGTACGAGACCGAGGCTGTAATCCCCGTCGAAGTTCACCTACCCTCCAGGCGGACAGAGTCGCCCTTAGACGAGGAGATGTAACTCTAAACAATAGGTGGATGTTCTCCTGAGTGTGAAATATGAATATAAAGGTTGCAAATTAAAGCTGAGATAAAAATTTAGTGTAAAAATATTGCATGTTGATTCTGTTGTAAAAGAAACATCGAAGAATAGACATAAGTCTTAGTGGTTTTTGACTGAATTAGAATAGAATTTATTGTAATCTTCTCTTATCTCCTATCACTTTATTTTTGTCTTTATTTACTTGTCTTTGTCTTCATCTTCTACCCATTTTTTTAAATTCAACTTTAAAATTAATTTAATTTTGAAAGTCTCACAATTCACCCTCCTTCTTATGTTTGAAATCAAGGCAACTTCAATATCCTCTATTTCAAAATAAGCATAACTTATGTTTACATGTCTCTGAACCATAAATCATTAATAATCTTCTAACAAAGTTTAACTAGAACCAAATTTCCTGGACTTATCTTGTTGTGTTAGTATAATTTAAAGGGTAGAAAGTATTAAGACTAGCAAATGGGTACAATTAGTAAATGTCATAGCATAGATGGTGAGTTAAAAAAATAGATTAACATATTTTCTTTTATCATGACAAGAAAGGATAGGAATATTAGCATGATATGAACTTACTAAACATAAGATATGAAATAAATAGTAAAAGTAATTATCAACAAGGGGACCTTTGTTAAACTAGCTTATGCATCATTCATCATTCCATTATTGCATCAGTTTATTTGTTAGTGCCTACTTCATTACATTCATACAATCTTCTTTACTTCCAGCTTTTCTATTTAAAATTAATCACCACAAAAAATGAAGAATTTAACTTCCCATAATCATCAGGAAGTGTCTAGGTTTTCTTATTTATTATCGTTTTTTTAAATTTATATTTAACTTATGTAATCCATTGTCAAATGTTCGTTTATGTTGATTTTGCATCGATGGGAAATCAAAAATATCATCTAATAAAAAGTTATGATGAAAATGTCTAAGTAATATTACATGTAATATACAAATAATACATAAATATAACAATAATGTATAAATAGCCCCTCCACGGGCTACGTGTGCAACCCGAGATAATCTAGTATAAACCTCGCCATATGGGTTTACCAAACCCATGGGGTTATCCATAATAACTGCAATCATTTAGAGGCGCTGCTGGTCATCAGCAGCAACTATAGGAGGTGGCGGAGGTACGTCATCGACAGGTACCCCAGCATCATAAGGCCCAACATCATTTGTATTACTACTACGAAAAACCCCTTTCACAACGGTTTGAAAAGGGGTACCATCACGCCTGACATACCGTTGTTAAGTAGAGTGTCGTTGTAAGTTCGTTGATCCTACAACGGTCTGGAAACCGTTATTGAAAGGCAGAACGCGCGCCATATAACACAACGGTTATGATAATAAACGGTTGTGATACATACACTTAGGTATTGGGTTCGAAACCCATCAGCAGCAAATTATGTAAAACATAAATTATCTTTGATCTCGGTTACAATCGATAACCGTTGTTGAAAGTTCCCAGAGTTTATTATATTATCTTTGATCTCGGTTACAATAAATAATTGTTGTTGTAAGTACCCTGAGTTTATTATATTAAATGTAGATTGTTTGTTTTCCAAACACCTCACTAAAGAAATATACAAGGATTCAATTTGATGAAGAAGTCTATAATCTGCAAATTAAACTATTCTTGAAAACCAACTTAAACAAACCAATATTTTCTGATTGCATTCGTCTCATCGTGCATTTCACGCTCTTTTACATATATATTGTGGTTTATTGGTCTAACTCATTTGATATATTGTTATCTTCGATTATAGTTAAATTTCATAAGAACAAGACATTGGATAATCTGCCTCATCATCATCACTTATCATCATAATTTTTATAATCGGAAGTTTTACGATTATAAGTGTTGATGGAGAGCCAGATTAACTAATAATTTGTTGTTAATGAAATTTAACTATAATGGAAAATAGCAATGCATTTAAGGAGCCAGATCATTATACCATAATCTATATATCAAAGAACATGAGATGAACGATGAGAGGGATGCAATTCGAAAATATTAATTCATATAAGTTGGTTTTCAAATACAACTTAATTTGTAGATTATAAGTATCTATGTCAAATTAAATGAATGTATTTTAAGTGAGGGTTAGTGAAACAAACAATCTACATAGAATATAATAAACTCAAACAACATCATATACCAGAACCAGATATTATAAACTCATACAATACACTTACTACCACCAGCATCATCACCATGTATCATCCCCTTAACCTGTAAGGAAACACAACAAACTTCAACAACGAGCATCCTCAGTTGAAACCAAACCCTAAAACCATAATCCAGTGAAGAGTAAAGAGAGATCGAAATAGATATATTTTAAATTTCCAGGACACACCTTTTAATGAAACTAATCGCGGAACAGGAATCAATTATGATGTTCATCTAGTTTGGGAAGCAATGAAAAAGAAATATAAGGAGGAAGAAGCTTACACAAAAGCTTCATACTTCTTATATTTCTTTTCATTGTTTTTAAAACTAGATGAAGTTTGCTGACACTGTTGTTTCTTCATTTACTAACATCTTGTTTGTGAAGCTATGAAGAAGAAGTACAAAGTGGATGAAGTTTCCATCATAGCTTCATGCTTCTTGTACTTTTTTCCATAGCTACACAAACATTATGTACCATAGCCAAAGTATGGTCTTTGTTAAGGTAGTGAAGACGAATCTGAAAAAATGAGAACAATCAACAAAAACAACATGCAACAAACGAGATAATGAGAAATATCTGACAATAGATGGAAGAAGAAGAATACCTTAATGTATGAAGCACAAGATTCACGGCTAACAGTGAAGACGAGGAGAAAAAATGGGTTCTAGGGTTTCACTGTGAAGGCAGCAGCGCTACTGTTAATAAGTGAAAGTTAATTCGCTTATATATGGGTAAACTATTTCACAACGGTTAACATTACCAACCGTATAGATAGGTCTTTATTTATTATAAATATATCACTACAGTTAACCAGAAGAACCGTAGTGATAACCCTTTTATTTATGAATTTTAAAATAAATAAAAAAGAAAATGTGCACCTTAACGTTAAAGGAATAAAATATTTTATGGCGCTGAGGTTCGAACCGACGAAAGTTTGATTGTATCACAACGGTTGGTTCTATAACCGCTGTTATATGCAAATAATTTTTAATCAAAAAACAAAATAAATATGGTAGCGCCTTAGTTAAGATATGTCACCACGGGGTAGGGAAAAACCGTGGTGACCATGGCGTTGTTGAATGTGTGTTTTGTAGTAGTGTATGCTCAACATGTGGGATGATGTGAGGGTGTGATACAGTGAGGTACCACTCTAAGTAACCATCCTCACACTATGAGGGGTGTTGAACCATAACTGCATGGTCTCTAATGGCACGACCAGAGCTGATGATGTTACTCTAAAACCACCCATCAATGCTCGTAGATGGTATATCTGAAACTGGTCGTGGGATGCTCGAAACATAATCATATTATCGCAGACACCTCTCAAACAAGTGTCTAGCAAACATGGTCTTCCACCGTATATAACTTGAATATAAAGAAGACTCATCAAACTCCCAGTGGACTATATTATTAGTGTATGGTGTCTAGATGGCATCATCTATAGTTAGCGCATCTAGCCTCCTTATGAACTCGGCAACACCATTGGGATGTGCACCCCTAAGCCTAACTGGCAACGTCAAGGCTACTGAACACCCACACGTAACAAGCGTCGAGGATACTGAACAACCACGCGTAACAAGCGTCGATAAAAACATCTGACTTGTTCGCAAAAAGAGTACATGCTACAAGATGTAGTACGTACACCCTAGGGGCAGCCTCACAACTCTGAGCCGCAACAAGCTCTTCGTACCTCTCTCGAAGCCACTACATACGAAGGTGAGTGCCCTTGTTGAAGGCAAACTCTTTCTGCACGACCTCCTCAGAAACTCGCAAATCTCGTGCAGCAATCATACATGCAAGCGACATGCTAATAACATGAGTCGTCCATAATTTGCTGCCGATGGGGAAATGGAACAATAACGAGACATCATCTAGAGTGATAGTCATCTCTCCAAGTGAAAGATGAAATGAAGTTGTCTTCTTGTCTCGTCTCTCAACAAAAGCAGTAAGTAGTGGAACGTCGAGCATGGTGAGGGAGTAGTGGGCAAAATTAAGGAGTTCGAACTCACGTACAATCTGTATGACCTCCTCATGCATCAGAGTCTTCGGGAAGTCCTTCAACTTCAACCCGTGTGATGTCACCTTCAGTGTGATACGGTTCTGTAACAAACAAATTTTAAAAAAATAGCAGTTAGCTTTCATGGCACAATAATAAATAAATTAAATTTAAACATAAAAGATATATACCACTCACTGTCATAATCGATACGCCACATGGTCAACATACTCAGTAAGCATCGACCTATCAATGGATCCTCCAGGGAATCCTCCATCACTGTGCACAGAGGACTCAGTTGAAGGAGTCGTAACCTCTGTGTCAACAGTAGCAGATTAGACCGGATCAGCAACAACACCATCTGACTGGACCACCTCATCAGCTACCAACTCATCAGCAACCACCTCATCTGCAACAGTAGCATATGTATGGACCACCTCATCAGCCACATCATATATGGACTACTCAATTGATCTAGCCGATCGGCGTCGGGTGCTACAGGGTACGCAGAATTGCCCCTGCCTAGCCAACCGCTTCCTGTGTGATTCGATTGGAACCTCTCGTCCAGCCTGTATCTGGGAAGACTCAGTCTCAACAACGCTAGTTTGGTTTGCCGCTCTATATGTCGCTCTACTTGCAATAGTGTCGTCTTTGCCCCTGTATTTCACTACAAAAGACGGAAAAAAAAATATATTAACTACTATTGAAAATTTCACTAAATATAAAATCTTCCTAATTTTTCTGGAAATTCTGAAATTTTCAGTAAAACAAAGTTTTTATAACTACCGGAAATTATAAAATTTCCAGGAATTTTTAGATGATTTTGTACCGAAAATTTTGTAATTTCCTATTAAAATGTTTTCATTTTTATCAAAAATTTTGATATTTTATGTACAAAATCATGCAAATTTAATAATTTATGGTTAAAAAAAACCATAATGATTTGAAATTTTCGATAGACGAAATGAAATTTTCAATATCACTCGAGAGAATTCAAATTCACAAATGTGAAAGATGAATTTCAAAAAAAAGTGAAAAACTATTGCAGGAGCAGTATTGTCTATTCATACAAAATGGAAGTGTCAAGTTCAATTGGGGAGTGTCAAGTTAAATGCTTTAAAAAAATGTATTATCTCATAGAACCAATTATCCTCACTCATAGCACACGTTCCCTGGAGCAACATACCTTCCAAAAGGTCAAACTCTCCTAACATTAGCTACCCAATTCTGCATTCAAGAATACTCAGTCAACAAAGTCTACCATTTGTAGTGAAAGAGAGTTCTACTTCTACGTATCATTAAGATATTATCAAAAAAGAATGTGAATCAGGTCAATTAACAAATCTCTCTAGATCAAACAAAGAGATTTTTGTGCATCTATAACAATATATAATGGCAAAACTTAATTTTGGTGTAGCCTTTTTTTCATTCCAATTTTACCCTTCTAAATATATTAAACATAACTACTAAAAACCTTCTTCAATAACTTCTACAGTTTTTTTTTTAAATAAATAACTTCTATGTAACTTCCAATTCTATTGTAAAAATATATATAACTCCTTAGTCAGTAGTTTGTTTTCTCTCTCTTTTAAAATGGAAGTGAGAGTGGCATAGAGTGAATTAAGAGACAAGAAAGTGAAATGTGTGTGAAATAAGGGTTCGTATAATTCTATTTTAGAAGCAGAGACATAAAGGTTACTCTTACTTTTGCACTCATATCATTTGCACAAGATAATTTCTCATCATAAATGCTACTTTTTACTTATTGATATGAATGATGGAGTGTTAATGCACACCATTTTCAAAAATGAATAATTGTATCAACTTATTTTTATTATGAATAATTGTATTTATTCTGATTGTTGTTTTACTTTAATTAACTTATTTTCTTTTTAAATTTCTGTGTGTTTGACAAAATTGTCAGGCAATTATGATAATTATCAATTCAATTATTTATTACTTTCCACCGAATCTTCAAAACCATCTATCTTCACTACTTTAATCTCTATAAGTCATTGAATCTCTTTAAATACATATCACATTATATATTTTGTTTATTATACATATTTACAACTTTCGGCTATTTGAAGAATCAAGCCATTAGAAAGGGTATGAAATCGGAACAATTTGCCAGTAATCTATAACAATATATAATGGCAAAACTCAATTTTGGTGTAGCCTTTTTTTCATTCCAATTTTACCCTTCTAAATATATTAAACATAACTACTAAAAACCTTCTTCAATAACTTCTACAGTTTTTTTTTTTTAAATAAATAACTTCTATGTAACTTCCAATTCCATTGTAAAAATATATATAACTCCTTAGTCAGTAGTTTGTTTTCTCTCTCTTTTAAAATGGAAGTGAGAGTGGCATAGAGTGAATTAAGAGACAAGAAAGTGAAATGTGTGTGGAATAAGGGTTCGTATAATTCTATTTTAGAAGCAGAGACATAAAGGTTACTCTTACTTTTGCATTCATATCATTTGCGCAAGATAATTTCTCATCATAAATGCTACTCTTTACTTATTGATATGAATGATGGAGTGTTAATGCACACCATTTTCAAAAATGAATAATTGTATCAACTTATTTTTATTATGAATAATTGTATTTATTCTGATTGTTGTTTTACTTTAATTAACTTATTTTCTTTTTAAATTTCTGTGTGTTTGACAAAATTGTCAGGCAATTATGATAATTATCAATTCAATTATTTATTACTTTCCACCGAATCTTTAAAACCATCTATCTTCACTACTTTAATCTCTATAAGTCATTGAATCTCTTTAAATACATATCACATTATAAATTTTGTTTATTATACATATTTACAACTTTCAGCTATTTGAAGAATCAAGCCATTAGAAAGGGTATGAAATCAGAACAATTTGCCAGTAATCTATAACAATATATAATGGCAAAACTCAATTTTGGTGTAGCCTTTTTTTCATTCCAATTTTACCCTTCTAAATATATTAAACATAACTACTAAAAACCTTCTTCAATAACTTCTACAGTTTTTTTTTTAAATAAATAACTTCTATGTAACTTCCAATTCCATTGTAAAAATATATATAACTCCTTAGTCAGTAGTTTGTTTTCTCTCTCTTTTAAAATGGAAGTGAGAGTGACATAGAGTGAATTAAGAGACAAGAAAGTGAAATGTGTGTGGAATAAGGGTTCGTATAATTCTATTTTAGAAGCAAAGACATAAAGGTTACTCTTACTTTTGCACTCATATCATTTGCACAAGATAATTTCTCATCATAAATGCTACTCTTTACTTATTGATATGAATGATGGAGTGTTAATGCACACCATTTTCAAAAATGAATAATTGTATCAATTTATTTTTATTATGAATAATTGTATTTATTCTGATTGTTGTTTTACTTTAATTAACTTATTTTCTTTTTAAATTTATGTGTGTTTGACAAAATTGTCAGGCAATTATGATAATTATCAATTCAATTATTTATTACTTTCCACCCAATCTTCAAAACCATCTATCTTCACTACTTTAATCTCTATAAGTCATTAAATCTCTTTAAATACATATCACATTATAAATTTTGTTTATTATACATATTTACAACTTTCGGCTATTTGAAGAATCAAGCCATTAGAAAGGGTATGAAATCGGAACAATTTGCCAGTAAAATCGAAGCAAGATCAACCTATAATCTTGGAAATCATTTTTTTTTCACATTGATGTTTTTTGTCTATCATAATTTTAGTACAACTTCAATTTTTTTGAGTGAACAACTCGGAATTACTTTGATAAATAAAAATTAAAAAAAAAAAAAGAGATTTATAATTTACACGTTTATATTTTGACCTATGCGCGCATGAAAAAAGCGGATAAACGGGCACTCCCGTGCCCGTTTAGACGCTAGTATATAATGAAGCTAAATTCAAAAAAATGGATCTCGTACTTAGTACAACATGATTTGTGGAAACTGTAGAAAACATAGGAGAACAAGATTGACATATATTGTAGTTGGAAATGTGATAACTCACCGATAGTCATAATTTATCAACGATCAATAGTCAACAAACCTATAAATACTATCCACTTCACAAGAAAGATAAAAAATGGAGAGGAGAGAAAGATACTATGGAGAAAGAAAAGAGAATACGATGCAAAAAGATCAAAGAAAAAACAGATATTATCAAGAGCTTCCACTTTCAAATACTTTCTTAGGAAAGCACGTCACTTATCCATCAATGGGGAAAATGCCACGGTTAAACTTTCTGTGATTTTCGTTAGAATCTTCTTTAAACTATATATACTGGTAGTCTGGTACTAATAATATAATTGAAAAGCTGAAAAACTCCAACTCATAATAGAACGGCAAAGTCATTCTACACACTGGTCTTCTTATGAAATAAAATTAATTCTATTTTAGTGATAAACATATTACACTTTAGATTTATAAAAAATGGCAAAGATGATCTGCCAAAAAGAAATCCGATATTGACATAGGAATCCAGGGCACCACCTACCTATAGTAATAATCAACAAAAACTAAAAAATGTAATTCATACATCTGTCAGTATTAATGAAGATACAATGACAACATATGCCAGGAAAAAGAAAAGGGCGATCTGTACGAAAAACTTTGGATTTTCCCTCATGTTAGGCGATGTCACCGCCCTGAAAATCAGACAATGAATAATCATATTATAAAATCATTAAACAATCCAAGGCAGTAATTTAATTGTTGTGATTACACTTTGTGACTAGAAGAGTGACTACCTAGCAATTCGCTGAGAGAAACGAGGAAAGGGTAAACTTTGTATGAACACAATGCCCGGTCCAGTTAGAAAAGCTGTTACCGCATTGTCGCCCTGTAATTTCAAGATCACAATCATATGTATAAAACTCTTGGGAAAGTTAAGATGCATTTTGACAGGAACCCAATATCAAGGGAGAAATGGTGGTCCCATCCATACAATACTATGCTGTGTACAAAAAAGCTACTGATGCTTTATCATAAATAATTTCCATTAGTAACCCATTTAAATCTAAATCCTTAATAGTTTGACCTATAATTTTCTTCATTCTCCCTCTATCTCTTATCTTAGAGAATCTTTTGTCAAAGTTTCCTCATTGTTAAAATTTTCTGCAAGTGTCTAAATCAACTCATGCAAGACTAACATTTTTTCCACAACAGGTTTTATCTAACTCCTCTCTAATACTTACATTCATAATCATATATTGTCATGTGTATCAACTCATCCGTTGTAATTTTTACTGTCTCACTTTTGGTCTAAAAAACCTTTACCTCACTTGTTGTGCAGGAAAATTTTCTCGGAAACTCAAGCAGCATTCTGTTTGAATCCTATGTTTTACATATCCCTAATATTCTCCATCATTTTGGATGATCGATCCAAGATGCTTAATGTATGAAACGTGAGGTATGACATGTTTTACTTCGTCGATTTTCTCAAACAAGGCGGGAGGAGTTTATCCTTCCTCCCTTTTCCCTCCCCTCCCTCTTTCCCTCAAACAATTCCCTATCCCTCCCTTCCATATTATTAATGAATCCTTCGATCCTTATTTCCCCTATAATTATCCAACTGATATACCCTTGTACTCCTTAATTTCTCTAAATTTACCTACCCCAAGACATTCTAACTAAGTAATCAACTAACTGTTTTCTCTATTTACCCCCTTCCTTCTCTCCTAACATAGATGAGAGCTTAGGTCCAAAAAGGAAACAACTGACAAGCTGCACTAACACAAGGCAAAGTTTACTAGCAGGTTTAGTAATGTAAACTCTCAATTTCCTCCAAGGTATACACCCACTTAATAACAAAGTTTACTACTGACACTATCAGATAGTTAAGTCTTCAGGGATGAGCATAAAAACTTGGAACTGAATACTGCAATTATTGAGGAGGGAGAGAATTAACTCCCTTTGGAGTTACCCAAATAGTTTATTAAGTGCTATTATGAAAACATATATGTAGATTTTGATGAACTATTATGAAACATTTAGATAAGAAGTTTCTACTGCGACAGCCAAACGCGTTTCATGAACCCACACAAAAAAGAATAGTTCACAAGGTATTTACTGTGGAAGATGAAAATACTTCAGAAATAGAAGCTACTCACTCCGAACATTGTCCTTCTTGCAGGACCATTATATTTTATCTGGATATCGACTGTACTCGTCACAGCAACAATGCAAGAAACATCAACAGCTAGAACTTCACCAACCTCAAGATTTTTCTGTACAACTAACAATGAAGAGAATCCAAAAGAACAATCCAATGAGAAATACTAAAGGAGTGCAGTAATAAAGAAAACCAAAAATACTCAAAAGGTAGACCTTATCAGAATGGCTTTTAAAGACGATGGATCTGGAAGGAGGAAAGAGTTGCAACAGAAACCAAAATAAAAAAATAATGCTATAAATACAAGTCAAGAAAATATACCGGATCCACCCCCTAGTATGAATGCAAGCCCTTGGCCGGATAACTTCTGCCTCAAAAATGCCTATAATATGAACATGGGTTTAGAGAAGTAATATATACACATGACAAGGATACTATAACTACTTCCACATTTATTTTCCAATAGAAAACATTATGTTGGAAGAAATATGACTATGACAAAGTTTATAATGATTTTAGGGAAAAATTACAAACAAAATCTCAATCGTAAAAATCATGTGCTAAATTTGGTGGTAGATAATATGATAGAACACTGTAGACATTACAGCCTACACAGAATGACTATAGTAAAGTTTATCCAGTATACCATTTCAAAAGAGAAAACCACTCCAAACGGGGCACGAGTTATTAGGAAGTTATAGGACACATCTAAAATATCCTAAATAACTCACCTCAGCCCCAGCAACAACATTACGCCCCCTTTGATCAACTATGTTGCTGACCTTCACGTCATTGACCGAGCACAAAAAAGCATCAGGCTACAGAAAATTCAAAATGAAGTTAGTTTGTATTCTGGTCCTTAGATTAAAAAATATTGATTACCAACCAGTAAATCCATGGAAATCAAATTTTAGCATTTGAAATCAATCTGAACAACATTTGAAAAGAAATTGGATATACCTGACACAGGATCTCTCCATTAAACATTGCCAAGTCAATCTGCATTCGAATAAGTAGCAAACACAGTCATACTCATATATCAAATAATTTCAGCCAGATAGACACAATGATAGATTTTGAAATTTAATTTGAAGGAAGAGGTGTAACAATCCACTATTAAACAATTTAGAGATGTAGGTACAAACTGGGAGAATTCTAGCAAAATAAGGCGCAGCAATTCCAACAAAGCCATCACTTGGTCCAGAATTGCGAACAACAATGTTAGATATAGTTTTGCCAAATAACCACTGCCATATGCCTACTTCATTTTCTGGAACGTATGCATTTTCCATTTCAACTGATCCAGACATAAAACACATGGAACCTACAATTGCCATAGCGTACATATTCAATTAAATATATTGGTAGGTGTGCTCCACAATTCCAACGGTAAGTTATGTATATATGTGAAGGAAATAAATTGAACAAATAAGAACACTATGTTTTGGCCAAAAACGATTATCGTATCTATATGCAAACCAAATGAATTGTCATTTCATCCCCAAATGACGATCAAGTGTCATGACGATTATTGGCCATGTTGAACAGACAAAAACCGAGATGCAAAATAGACCTAAGTTTCCATTGCAAGCATTACTATCTAAAGAATCATGTTTGTAGCAATACCATGTTCAAGCATGTGACATATATTTAGGCTTCAAAATGACTGAGAATAAAAGTCTGCAAAGAATGCTGTCATTGGAAAAATTCTCAAGACCTGTGAATAAAAGTACCGAACAGCTTACCAGGCTTTGCGATGATTTTTTCTTGTGGCTTCAACATTATCTTGTATTACACGAACCAAGTGATAAACGGTGTTACATAATTATAAATTGTGGATAATATTAAAAGAAAGACAAAAAAAATTGACATAAGACTCAGGATAGTCACATATACCTGAACCACCTGAGCTTCACCCCCTAAAATCTGAAAAGGGATTATTGCATCTTGCTGGCTCTAAACAACATTACATAAAAAGTTCATCATGAGATTGTGAAGGATAATTGAAAAGAGCAAATGAACACTGTAGAATGTACAAGTTCCATCAACCAAAGAGTAAATTATCACGATCGTGAACTCACGCAAAACGTATCAAACTAACTAAAGATCAGTGTTAATTGCAAAACTTAAATAAATTTCAGAAAATTCAGGAGCATTCCAATTTCATCAAAGCTATTACAGAATCTAGGTTAACAGAAGCAGATGATTGAAGAAAATGAAAGATTAAAAATAATTGGTGTAATTACCTGATAAACATAAGGCTGAAAAGGCGTGGAGAAAAATGGCGCAGCCATGGCCAAGTTCTATAGTGGCGCAACAATTTACAGAATAATAATAGTAAATAGTAACCCAATCGAACGTGGTTTTCAGATCTGAGTTTGATTCAGAGGGTGATGGTGATGAATTGGGTTCGGGGTTTTTGTGCGTTCTGTTTATTTTTTATTTTTTTTATTTTCATTTACCGCTTGTATATGTTTTGCTGAAAACACGTGTTTTGTCCTGATGTGGCTTTTTTCTATTGGGTGATTGATAGACGATTTGGCTAATTTCTATTGGGTACAATCACTCAGAAAATTCCAAACGGTGCTCATGCTTTTTTGACACGAAAATGAATTATATTGCAATCGATTTTTTTTCCACATTCATGCGGTCAAAGTGTTATAAGTTGTTCGATTTTGATCACATTGTTAAAAAAAATGAATTTATTTTTAGTTTATAATTTTTTTTAAGGGTTAATAGTTATTTTACCCCTGTCATATAGGCGTTTTTTGAAAAAAAAACCTATAAAAAAAATTACAAAAAATACCCTAACATTTGAAGATTCTCTCAATTTTGACCTTCATCACATCCAGTCAAAGTGTTGTAGATAAGAGTAGAACTCATAACCTCTCGACTCATTACCACTAGGTCATATTGTGTTTTGTGACATTGTTTGCAACTATAATATACATAATACATAATTAACTAGTTAAAATTTTTAATTAAACTAAAATCTATTAAATCATTTTTATTAAACTATTTAATTTTTTTTCTTAATATACTGTAACTATTAATAATATAGTTAAAATGTTAAAAAAAATAATTATTATTTATTTTAAAAATGTTAAAAATTAGGTTAGTTTAAAATTGTTTTAAAATGTTTTAGTATATTAATTTAGTAATAAAATGTTAATTTATTATGTTAATTTAGTATATTAATTTAATATATTAATTTAGTATATTAATATGGTATATTAATTAACATTTTAATTAGATTAAATAGATTAAATAAATATTAAGCTACAGTAAATTAAATTAAATAGTTAAATAAATATTTTAATATAAACTACAGCAAATTAATATTAATATTAACGTAAATTAATATTTTAATTTAAGCTACAATAAATTAAATTAAATAAGTAAATGAATATTTTAATATAAGCTACAGTAAATTAAATTAAATAGGTAAATGAATATTTTATTGCCAGTTTGTTTCAGCTTTAAAAAAATGAATTTTTTCTTTGTAATTTTGAAAATGGATTCTACAAAAACGTTTTTCAAAATAATACAAGTTTTTTTAAATTTATTTTTTATAAATTAAAAGACTAATTTTGACATTCTATAACATTAATATACATTATTGAAGACCAAAACATAGTCAAAATCACAATTTTTTTAAAAAGTTGTATTTCAAAAATGATTTTCATGAAAAACTATTTGAAATAGCTTCAAAATTAAGTGATTTTTTGAAATTTTGATATCCAAAAAAAGTTTCGATAAAATGATGAAATACCTAAAATAACATTTTAAGAATAACTATTCAAACCAAATTTTCATTTGAAGCTTTTATGAAAAGTTTCTTTGTAAATTTTTTTTCTACAAAATTATGTTACACTATAAAAATTATTTTTAAAAAAAGCCAAAACAAACGGGCCCTAATATAAGAAAAAAATGATTTAATAGATAAAATGATTTTAATTATTTAAATAGGTAAATTAAATATAAGCTACAGTAAATTAAATATAAGCTACAGTAAATTTAATAGGTAAATTAAATATAAGCTACAGTAAATTAAATAGGTAAATTAAATAAGTAAATGAATATTTTAATATAAGCTACAGTAAATTAAATTAAATAGATTTAATTATTTAATATATTAAGAAAAAAATGATTTAATAGATAAAATGATTTTAATTATTTAAATAGGTAAAATGATTTAAATAGATAAAATTATTTAATTATTTAATAGATTTAATAGGTAAAATGATTTAATAGATAAAATGATTTTAATTATTTAAATAGGTAAAATGATTTAATAGATTTTAGTTTAGTAAAAAATTTTAACTAGTTAATTATGTATTAAAATATTAGCTACAGTCAATTAAATTAAATAGGTAAATGAATAAATTAAAATATTCATTTACCTATTTAATTTAATTTACTATAGCTTATATTAAAAATATTCATTTACTTATTTAATTTAATTTATTGTAGCTTATATTAAAATATTAATTTACGTTAATATTAATATTAATTTACTGTAGCTTATATTAAAATATTTATTTAACTATTTAATTTAATTTACTGTAGCTTAATATTTATTTAATCTATTTAATCTAATTAAAATGTTAATTACTGTACCATATTAATATACTAAATTAATATATTAAATTAATATACTAAATTAACATAATAAATTAACATTTTATTACTAAATTAATATACTAAAACATTTTAAAACAATTTTAAACTAACCTAATTTTTAACATTTTTAAAATAAATAATAATTATTTTTTAACATTTTAACTATATTATTAATGGTTACAGTATATTAAGAAAAAAAATTAAATAGTTTAATAAAAATGATTTAATAGATTTTAGTTTAGTAAAAATTTTTAACTAGTTAATTATGTATTATGTATATTATAGTTGCAAACAATGTCACAAAACATAACATGGCCTAGTGGTAATGAGTGATGCTTTGTGATGAGAGGTTATGAGTTCTACTCCTATCTACTACAATTTTTGAACATTTAACATGTTTTTAAAAATAAACCAAAAATAAATGAAAAACAAAATGTCAACGTGGCATTTAAATAAATCAAAAATAAAATTAAAAAGCCACATGGCCTTCCACATCCAAAGAAAAAAAACGCTGCCACATCAGCTTTTTTGGTGACTGGATGTGATGAAGGTCAAAATTGAGAGAATCTTCAAATGTTAGGGTATTTTTTGCAAGTTTTTTTTATAGGGGGGTTTTTCAAAAAGCGCCTATATGACAGGGGGCAAAATAGCTATTAACCATTTTTTTAATTATCAATTTTAAATTAAAATAGTACGATCTTAATCAAAAGATTATCGACGTGTGAATGCGTGATTGTGATTATGTGATGGCAGTTGATTTTGACTTTGGCCAAAAAGAAAATAGTTACTGATCCACCATGAAATGATAGAATCCATTTGGTGTTCTCTTAAAATCACCAATGGGTTCGGATACAGAAGATTAGAATCTCGAGTTCTATGTCTTTTTTCCATATTACTTACATATTTTTTCCACAAATTAGGATTTTGCAAAATTCCTATCGGGATCTGTAACTTTAAAGTCTAAGAAAAGGGTTAAAGTTAAAAAAACAAAAAAGAGTCTTTTTTGTTTCCTTGATTCATTTATTTTTAAATCCTGCTGGGGTACAAATTGCTTATTATTAAAAAAAATAATAATAATCCAATAAACACATAAGATAGTACACATGGTTGCAAATTCAAGACTTGACCTTCTTATATTTATATATTCTTCATTTATTTATGAGAAAAGTAAAAATTAATATTACTTCGATTTTTTATTACGAGTAGTTTTAACATTTACAAATATACTGAAAAAATAAAATGATTGTTGTAAACAAAGATAAAATTATAAAGTATTTTATATAATTGACTCACATTAATGGTGTTTTAGGTCGATCGAAGGTTCGATAAGTTCAGATACACAATTTTTAATTTCTATTCTCACTATGATTATTTTGAACCCTAAATTAACCTGGACATTAAAGTGTTAACCATGCAGACACCCCATTCTTGATCCACCGTACTAGAGATTAGCAACACCGGTTCAAGATCGGCGTCTCTGATTTAAAATGCGTCACGATCGCAATCTTTGGTCCAAGAACTCATATCGCTGAATCATTTACGAAGCTTTGTTCCACCGTAGCTCCCGTAATCTTCTCTATTTCTGGTTCCACAACGGAACAGTGTCGCCGTTTGTGGAAAACGACTTTTGACTCCTCTGATTTCCACGAGAATCATGTTCACTTCACAAACGCCATCGAACAAACTCACAAGTTTCAAATTTGGATTCTAGCGGTTCATATCCATATCTTTGATTTGCCAGCTTACAACTTTCTTGGGTCACCGAATCAAGAGTGAATCAACCTTCGATTCTTTCATTTTCCATCTTCATTGGTCATAACTCCCTCGAATATGAGAATCTGAGCTATTTTTTTCTTAGTTTAAAATAACTCTTCCTCTCCCTCACACCTATCACTTCTACTTTTAATATAAGAAAATAATATACCACCATTTTTACATAATCACCCTAATTAGAACTAATTAAAAATGTTACTTTGTGCCTATAATAGACATTTCACTTCCTAATTTACTTATTAATTATAACTTATCAGAATTCCACCAATTTTCATTTATTTTTTTCGTCAATCTCTAATTTGCAGTTTCCAATACATCAATTATACAATATATGACTCTCTATATTACATTTTTTTCCTGAAAATGACATAACTTAAACTTGAAGGTTGAGAAAAACACAAGAAAGGGGGTTTGAATTGGGTTTTTTTTAAACTTTTAATTGAAAGCGTATAACACACACGCGCTGACAAGATATGAATAGAAAGAAGACAAATGGTTATCCTGGTTCACTGTTAACTAAGTTAATCCAGTCCACCCACCAAAGTAATTTTGCCTTATCACAAGGACTTAATCTACTAATCTTTGACAAGATTACAACAACCTCTAAGTCATCAACGACTTAGCCTTCTCGAGTCTCCTGACTAATCACCCTTAGTCACTCAAGGAAAAACTTACAAACAACCTCTAAATTGTTCAACAACAATTTAGACTTCTTGAGTTTACCGACTAAACACTTAGTCACTCAAGGAAAATCACTTAGAAAAGTTACAAGAGTGTTTACAATATTGCTTTTTAATAAGCAGGTTGAAACAAATTTAAGAGCAGTATTTCTACACAGATATGAGCAGCAACTCTTTGTGTCTTTGAGATTCTTTGGCAGAGTATATACTTTCAGCGTTTTGACTTGTAAGATTGTTGTACTCTGTAATACAACATGGTCTTCTATTTATATCTTCCTTGAAGGATAAGAATGTCTTTTGGTTTGGCCAGTTGTCTTCAACGGTAGAATTCCTGGAGAGTAGAAGTAGTAAAAGCTTAGAAAGCTTTCTGGTCAATTCTGATCAAAATCTCAGCTTTGCATTTTTTAGGAAATAGTCATTTGCACGGATTCTTGGTCTTCGTGTTTTGCTCTGGACTTTGAGCTTTTGATACTCATCATGTAATTTGAACTTAAGCGTTGATCAGAGTCTTCAGAATTCTTTCTTTAGAAACGAATGCTATTTTGATAGGCACGTATATTCTTCATCGGAAACCTTGATGTGTATCAGAAACTTGTTAAGCTGCGCTCAAGTTGACTCCATTTAGACTTGTATATCTACGCGCTTAAAATAGAATTAGAGTACCACATTGTTACATATAAATATATGCATTGTTATTATAAAAATTTAGAGATTATGTTCAGAATCAAGATCGTGTTATAACAATCACCCCCTTTTTGATGATGACAAAATCATGTATTTTGATGAAACAATGTATATGCTTTAAATGTGCTAACGAAATCAGAGTTAAGTTTTAGAATACTCCTTCTGAGATAGACAAGCTCCCCCTAAGCTTATATCTCATGTTTTGCTTCTTCTGAGTTTAATTTTTTCTACACTGTTTGCCACCAGAAGCTTCTAACCTGTAATTTCTTTCACATGGAAAAGAAGATACAGACACATGCTTGTATATATGGTGTTAGAATGTGAGCATGAGTTTGGAGAGCAAATATATATCAAAATCATTTCTACTTATACTCCCCCTTTTTGTCATAATCAAAAAGTTTTTATAAAAAAATTGAGAGTACATGGAAAAGAAGATACAGACACAGAACGAAATTGACAAGGGTAGGCCTTAAGGTGCCTAGGGAATGGAGGTAGAAGAAATCCTTGCAAGAAGTTTAGCGAGCATATCCTTGATAGAACGATTCACTTCTTATTGACTATTTAACCTTTCTTGCACTATTTTCTGAGTGTTTTGCAAGTTTACCAATGTTTGAGCCATAATTGGGAGAAGATTATCATCAGAGACACGTTTCTCAGCAGTGGCTCGTAGAACAACTTCTCTTTCTACAACAGCTTTTATTTCAGCTTCCTTCTTAGAAATCTCAGCAACCATTCTCTCAGCTTCCTTTCCTGCTTCTTCAACAAGCCTTTCTTTTTCCTTCCTCTATTCTAGTTTGATTTCTGTTTGACTCACAAACTCCTTCTTAACTTGATCTGAGAAACACTTTATTTCTTGGAATTTTTCTGCTAGCCAAGTGTTAAAGATATTCCAATTTGTAGTCAGAAGGGTAGGATCGTCACTGGAATTGGAGTCTTCATAAAGCCCTTGAGCTTTAATGACAGCTTCTTCCAACAAGCTAGAATGAATATCAGCCAGTGTTTTGTTGGGAGGTGGAGAATCAGAAGGTTGAGAGTCATGAATAAATTCATCAACAAATGCAGATTGAAGGTACAACCTTTTTATTTAGGTAAGTTGTTTTGCTGCTCATGTTGTAGACATGTTTGCCTTTATTGTATTCCATTTTCAGTAGGGTAGCAATTAATTTTTCAGTGATGACAATCCTCTTTCCCTTAACATCCGAAACAACATAATAATCATTTGCATTAGCATGAACCCATAAATCACTTACCAGAGTTGTGTAAACAGCACCGAAAAGATGCTTGAAGTAGTTTTCCCAGCCTTGTTTCCTTACATTAATAGTCAAATTTACACCATTTGCTTTTAGGTTTTCGAAGTCAACTAAGAGTTCACAACAAACTTCCAATTCTTCAGGATCTATCTTCAGATAAAGTTCTTCAGGTCAATCTAGAATATGAATCTGCTGTTGTTAAGGAGCAACCATGGTTAAGGGCAAAATTTGAGATAACGAAGATGTGAGGTTTGTATCGGACTGTTGAGAAGAACTTGTCTGGAGTTCCTTTTGTTTAGAGAAATTGTAGAGAACTTGTTTTTGAGCATCCATGAATGACAAAATTTCTCGGAGAAGACAGTTGGATTTGAAATTTTAGGGTTAAAGGGTATGGAGTGAAGTGAATAGTGTATGATAGTGAGTAATAAAGAAGGGAATTAATTACTGCTTCTTGAAAAGAAACTGAAAAGGGAGAAAGTAATAATGATTTTAACTTACTCTCAAGACAGCCCAATGCTCAAGGTGTCACTCAATCATCAAAATGTAATTTACACGTGTAAGAGTGAATCATAGTCGTCGATTTGAATTTTCACCGTTTTGATTTTATCGAGGATAAGAAAATCATAAGGTTTCCGATTTGAGATGTTTAAGATAGTTTTTAACTAGTAGAAACTTCAGAAACACATTAAAATTCATAACATCGGAATCATAATTTTACACAAGGTGTTAAATAATAGTAATTTCATTCTGGACAAAACTCCATTTTCAAATGTTTCAATAAAAATCTATCCTCAGCTAGGGGTTTTGTAAAAATGTCATCCCATTGATGATCTGTATCAATGAATTGTAAAGAAATAGTCCTTTTCTGAACATAGTCGCGAATAAAATGATGTTTTATTTCTATGTGTTTAGCCCTAGAATACATAATATGATTCTTGCTTAAATAAATAACTACAGTGTTGTCATAATAGATAGGAATTTTACTCTCATATATCTGAAAGTCTTCAAGCTGATTTTGTTAGAACAAGATTTGGTTCTACTGGTTATCTCTGAAGTTTTGATAATAATAAGGTAGTATTTGTGTGAAAACAATTTTTGTACTCTAAAGGTTTGTTATTCTTAAGTTTTAACAAACAGGTTCTGACTCTGATAGAGACCATACGCAACGTCATTCTAGTATGACAAAAGTCGCTTCTGCGCCAAAGAAGCAAGTCTGCTTCTGTACCTACTCACATTCAGAAAGATTCTAAGAAGACAATATGTTGTTGCTCGAATGCTCTCTTGGATTCTGCCTCTGAGTGTGACTCTGATGATTTGCTTCTGAAGGCTTTCTAGCTTCTGAAGTTGTTCTGCTCTGAAGACTTAAAGTTCTGAAGACTAAGTGCTAAAGACTCTAAAGAGAAGGTTCTGCTGAACAAAGTTCTGAAGACTCTAAAAACTTAAAGTTCTGAAGACTAAGTGCTAAAGACTCTAAAGACAAGGTTCTGTTGATCAAAGTTCTGAAGACTAAGTGCTAAAGATTTTGAAGACAAAGTTCTGGTGAACAAGTTCTGAAGACTCTGAAGACTTAAGACTCTGAAGTCCCAGTGATCAACTCTTGTACTCATGCTACAAACATCTCTATCCAAAAGCCTACGATGTACAGAAGATAAGATCAAAAGTTTATGAGGGAAATAATACATAGTACATATCAAAACGTTCCATTCCACTACCCTAATTTTGTGGTAAAAAAGACAACTTTTGTGTACGATTTTCATCCCTACGTAACGACATTCTTTCAAGTCACCATCTCACTCAAGGATATTCTTGATCTGCCCTCCAACGGATCTTTTACTGGCTATGTAAGGACTTGATATTCATTGTGTTTATATCTGCGTGAGTAGAAGCATTTCATTGTAAACATTTATCTTTCACAATCTGTTGTTTGTAATTCCTTAAGGGACTAGTTAGGTTAGAATCCTTAAGAAGACTTAGACAATTAGTCTTTGTGGTTGTTAGTCACCAGCGGTTGCTAGTGCTGATTGTAATCAGTTGATTATATTGGATTAAGTCCTTGGGTATAAGGTAAAATCACATTGGCGGGTGGGCTGGATTAGCTTGATAGTTTTCAAGTGAATCAGGATATATCGTGTGTCTTTCTCTCTTGTTTAGTTTCTTTGTGATTTCTGTTTGTGTTTCATAAAAAGCTTTCATTTATAAAAAAAAACCAATTCAAACCCCTTTTTCTTGTGTTTTTCTCACACCTTTAATTAGCATCAGAGCTCCGGTTCTGATTGTGATAAAAGTTTAATCAACACTTCACCGTGTTCAGTACCGATCCAGTATTTATGTGAGACATCATGGTTGCCGCTAACGCTATCCTATTCTATAAGAGAATGATCACTACAGTGTCAAACCACCAATCTTTGATGGTGAAAAGTTTGACTACTGGAAAGATAGAATTGAAAGTTTCTTTCTTGGCTATGACGCAGATCTTTGGGATCTTGTAGTTGATGGCTACACTCACCCAGTTGATGCCACAAGAGTAAAAGTGTCAAGAAGTGCTATGACTAATCGACAAAAGAAAGATTACAAGAATCATCACAAGGCAATAACTATACTGCTGAATGTTATTTCTTATACTGAGTATGAGAAAATAACAGAGAGAGAAACTTCCAAGTCCATTTTTGATTCACTATAAATGACTCATTAAGGAAATGCTCAAGTAAAGGAGACAAAGGCTCTTGCCCTAATCTAGAAATATGAAGCTTTCAAGATGGATGATGATGAATCTGTACAAACTATGTTTTCAAGATTTCAGATGCTGATAGCATGACTCAGAGTGCTAAACAAAGGATATTCAACTGCTAATCATGTCTAGAAGATTATCAGAAGTCTTCCCAAGAAACAGAGACCTGTGGTAACTGCTCTAAAGCTATCTAAAGATCTGAATAGTATAAGTCTTAAAGAGCTTATTAGTTCTTTAAGAAGTCATGAGATAGAGCTGGAGGAAAATGAACCTCAGAAGAAGAGTAAATCAGTTGCTCTTAAGTCTAAACCTGAAAAGGCAAAGGCTTATCAAGCTGAGGAAGAATCAGAAGATTCTGATGAAGACTCAGAAGATGAGTTATCACTTATCTCCAGAAGGATCAACAAACTATGGAAACATAGGCAAGGAAAGTTCAGAGGATCAAGAAGTAACAGAGGTCGTTCTAACTCAACATTTGGACAAAAGAAGCAGAGTTCTGGAAAAGAAGTCATCTGCTATGAGTGTAATGAGTCAGGTCATTACAAGAATGAGTGTCCAAAGCTTAAGAATAACAAGAAGTATAAGAAGAACTTCACCAAAGTCAAGAAGGGACTCATGACAACTTGGGATGACTCTGATTCTGAAGAAGAAGATTCTGATGAAAAACAGGTAAATGTTGCGTTATTGGCAACAACAATTAACGCTAAAGTCTCTGGAGAACCAGAAGACAAAATGCTATCAGAACCAGAATCAGATTCAGAATCTGTCTCAGAGGTATTGTCTAAATCTCTCGTTGTGAATTATAGTCATGTCTTTCAGAAATGCTGGAAAGATATCAGAGTCTTCAAAGTAAATACGAGAACCTTAAACAAGTCTATGTAATTACTTCTGAAGCTAGAGATAAGCTTGAATAGAATAATTCTTCTCTGAATGAAAATATTTTTTCTTAAAAAAATATTAACTGTGCTTTGAAAAGCAAAATTTATAAACTAGAAGAAGAATTAGTCTCTAATATCTTTGATACTAATTGTGTCAACAAGTATGATAGAGCATTCCAACACTTTCTGGCTAAAAGCATAAATAGAAGTAAAATGGCTTCCATGATCTATGGAGTTAACAGAAATGACAAGAAATGTTTGGGGTGTACAGAAACATATAAAATTGACGAAAGTCGACCTGTAAAACCAAAACCTCTCTATGATCATTTCGTGCCTTCTGGCACTAAGCTTGATTGTTTGAGCTTGTGCAAGCACCTTCACAGACACAAAAATCTGATCGTAAACCAAAGTATCATGCACAAATTCCACTTGATTATCTTGTTGCATAGAAACCCAAAGTTGTGAAAAACTCTGGGAAAACTAACAAAAGAGGACCCAGAAAGTGGGTACCTAAGGGTGAGATAATCTATGTTGCAGATATCCTTAGCAGCTCAGTTGAAACACCAATCATGGTACCTGGACAGTGGTTGCTCGCGACACATGACGGGAAGAATGCATATGTTCCAAAGTTTGGAACTTAAGCCTGGAGGTTTTGTTGGTTTCGGCGGAAACCATAAGGGTAATATCATTGGCTCTGGAACTATTGGTAATGGTGAACTTCTTTCTATTACTGATGTTCTTCTGGCGATGGTTTAATGCATAACTTATTGTCAATTAGCCAACTTAGTGACAATGGTTATGATATCATTTTCAATCAAAAGTCTTGCAAGGTTATTAGTCAGAAGGATGGCTCAATCCTTTTTAATGGAAAGAGGAAAAACAACATTACAAAATCAAACTTTCTGATCTTAAGGACCAGAATGTTAAATGCTCAATGTCTGTAAATGAGGATCAATGGGTATGGCATAGACGTTTGGGCCATGTTAGCATGAGAAAGATCTCTCAGCTAAACAAGCTTGGATTAGTCAGAGGCTTACCAAATCTGAAGTATTCTTCAAATGCTCTTTATGAAGCATGTTAGAAAGGCAAGTTTTCCAAAACCTCTTTTAAAGCGAAAAATGTTGTTTCTACCTCTAGACCATTAGAACTTCTACACATTGATCTTTTTGGTCCAGTGAAAACTGCCTCAATCAATGGTAAGAAATATAGGTTAGTCATTGTAGATGACTATAGTCGTTGGACATGGGTAAATTTTTTGAAACACAAGTATGAGTCGCATTCTGTGTTCTCTACCTTTTGCTCACAAGTGAAAATAGAGAAGGATTGCAAAATAGTCAGAGTCAGAAGCGATCATGATGGAGAATTCGAGAACAAATACTTTGAGAATATTTTTTATTCCCATGGCATTTCCCATGATTTCTCCTGTCCTAGAACTCCACAATAGAATGGAGTAGTGGAAAGGAAGAATAAGACATTGCAAGAAATGGCTCGTACCATGATCCAAGAAACTGACATGGCTAAGCACTTATGGGCAAAGGCAGTAAACACAACATGTTATATTCAGAACAGGATTTCTATCAGACCTATTATAGGTAAGACTCCTTATGAATTGTGGAAGAATAGAAAACCCAACATCTCTTATTTTCATCCTTTTGGTTGTATTTGTTTTATGTTGAACACTAAAGAGAATCATGGCAAGTTTGATTCCAAAGCCCAAAAGTGTTTATTGTTAGGATACTCTGAATGCTCCAAAGGCTACAGAATCTATAACACAGAAACACAAATTGTTGAGGAATCAATTCATGTTGGATTTGATGATAAGCTTGACCCTGAAAAGTCAAAGCTAGTTGAAAAACTTGCAGATTTTAATATTAAATACAACTTCACCAGAAATAATGAATAGTCTATCTCATCAGAAGAATAATAGATTAAGAACTTCTCGTTCTAAAGAATTGATTTTGGGAGATAAAGATGATCCAGTCAGAACTCGTTCATCATTCAAACCTTCTGAAGAAACTCTTATGGGTTTGGTGTCACTTATAGAGCCAACATCAGTTGATGAAGCTCTTCTGGAGAATGAGTGGATTCTGGCCATGCAAGAAGAACTGAATTAATTCACCAGAAATAATGTTTGGGATCTTGTTCAGAAACCAAAAGGTCTTCACGTCATTAGAACAAAATGGGTATTCAGAAACACTCTTAATGAGAAAGGTGAGATCGTAAGAAACAAAGCTCGACTGGTTGCACAAGGCTATAGTAAACAAGAAGGGATAAACTATACTAAAACCTTTGCACCAGTTGCCAGGTTAGAATCTATTCGCTTATTAGTTTCTTTTGCTGTTAATCATAATATCATTCTTTATCAGATGGATGTTAAAAGTGCATTCTTAAATAGGTATATTTCTGAAGAAGTGTATGTACATCAACCCCCTGGCTTTGAAAATTCTGAGAAATCAGATTATGTATTTAAACTGAAGAAATCATTATACGTTCTGAAACAAGCTCCCAGAGCTTGGTATGACAGACTCAGTAATTTCCTTTTGGAAAATGATTTTGCCATAGGGAAATTAGACACTACACTCTTTTACAAAACCTTTAAGAATAATATTCTGGTTGTGCAAATTTATGTAGATGGTATTATCTTTGGTTCTGCTAATCCTTCTTTATGCAAGGAATTTTCTAAGTTAATGCAGGCAAAATTTGAAATGAGTCTGATAGGAGAGCTCAAATTCATTCTGGGAATTCAAATTGATCAACGCCCAGAAGGAAAGTATATTCATTAGAGCAAATATGCACGAGAACTTCTGAAGAAGTTTGAGATGTCAGATAGTAAATCTGCAAAAACTCCCATGCATCCTACATGTATTTTGGAGAAAGAAGAAGTAAGTAAAAAGGTTTGTCAGAAGCTCTATCGTGGTATGATAGGCTCTCTTCTGTATTTGACTACTTCTCGTCCAGATATTCTATTTAGTGTATGTTTGTGTGCTCATTTCCAATCAGATCCAAGGGAAACTCACTTAACAAATGTTAAGAGAATTCTAAGGTATCTAAAGGGAACAAATAACCTTGGCTTGATGTATAAGAAAACATCAGAGTACAAGCTATCTAGTTATTGTGATGCAAATTATGGTGGAGACAAATTAGAATGGAAAAGTACTTCTGGAAACTGTCAGTTTCTGGGTAACAACCTCATATATTGGGCAAGTAAAAGGCAACAACCATTGCACTATCTACTGCCGAAGCAAAATACATCTCAGTGTCACTTTGCATTACCCAGATGCTCTGGATGAAGAATTAACTAGAAGATTTTCAAATTCACGAGGGTAACATTCATATCTTCTATGATAACACAGTTGTTATTTCCCTAAGTAAGAATCCTATTTTACATTCTCGAGCTAAACACATTGAAATTAAACATCATTTCATTAGAGACTATGTTTAGAAAGGGATTTTAACTCTAAAATTTATAGATACAGACCATCAATGGGCTGATATTTTTGCAAAACCCTTAGCTGAAGATAGATTTAAGTTCATTCTGAAAAACTTAAATATGGATTTTTGTCCAGAATGAATTTTATCATAATATGTTTAATCTCCTTCTGTAAAAAGAGATTCTGACGTTAAGCAAAAAAAATTATTCATTTATTTGTCTTTCTGAATAAAGATACTTCTACATGTTAGAAGATGTCTTGATCAGAAACTTGTCTAGTCAGATACCTCTTGGTATTCTTGACTTTGGGAACATCAAACGTGTTCACTTAAACAGATGACTATGATTTCTTGTGACACTTGTCCAATACCAAATCATACCTTACCGTTGAAGTGACACATCAAGCATTGTGATTTCGTGAGACTAGGTTTTAAAATAATTATTCCCTATTACTCCCTTTTTTGTAATCATCAACTTCTCTCTTTAAATACTCATTATCTCACTATCACACACTACGCTACTCTTTCACTTCCCATACTTTTTCTTAGAAACCCTAAAAACCCTTTGTTTTCCGTAATTCATCATCTTCATCAATGGATCCTCAACAACAAAGTGTGTACAACTTCTCTCAACAATCACAACATGCAGAAACATCTCAAATGGTTTCTACTACTGCTCAAAATGCTTCGATGTCGCTACATCAATCGTTATCTACCTTTCAGAAACCAATTGAAGTTCATATTGTGGATCGTCCACCTCACATTCATCTCTAAACTCCTTTTGCAGAATTGGAAGTTCTTTGTGAATGGTTGGTAGGTTTTGATAACCTATTTGAAAATGGAATTGATTTGTTTAAGGAACTGAATGCTCAAGGTTGGTGAAATTACTTTGATTGTCTCTACGGGCCCATATTCCCTAACCTAATTAAGGAATTATAGGGATTTGCTGATGCTGATGATCACTTTATTGTGTCATATGTTTTGGGAAACAAATTTGTCATCACGGAGAAATTTATCGCTACCTTACTTGGAATGGAGAACGTTGGTGGAAAGCGTATCTATAAGATGAATTCGAAATCAAAGTTTCTTTCTGAAGTGATAAACCCAACCATCTTCACTCAATCACCTGATGGAAAGCCACCCTTTAAGAGTCAGGATCTGTCTAAGACCTTCGCGTCTGGCTCAGAATTATTATGGGTTGTATCTATCATAGACCTTCATCAAGTTCATCTGACTTCATCAACACTGATCAGAAATACATGTTGTATTATCTGCTGAAAGGTGAAAAGATCTGCCTTTCTTCCATTCTCTTTAGACATCTTAGAGATTCTGTAAGAGAAACCAAAAATGATGAAAAGAAGAAATGCATTCCTCTTGGTAGACTTATCTCATATATTCTGATTAAAAGTGGTATGATTGATCATCTGGAAAATTTGAATTTCAAAGAAGAATTAGACATTATAGCTGGAACACCTCTGAATAGCAAAAATCTGAAGCGGATGCAAATTACAAACGAGATAAGAGTTAAACCAAGTATGGCAACAAATTGGAATAGTTTGAAGTCAAGGAGAATGATAATCAATGAATTTCCTCTGTTCACCAAGCATGACTCTATAGAAGCTATATAGGAGTACATTAAGATAAGTGAAGCTGAAGGTTATGATTTGTCTGGATTCTGGTTTGAAGATCTACCAGATAATCCCCCTGATCAGATGAGGAAGAAGAGGCCCCATAACAAGACCCCTCAGAAGAAGATTGTTAAGAAGCAAGAGAAAGGTTTGCATATGGGTGAAGCCAGCACGAAGAATCATTCACTGACATCCTATCCAGAACCCACAAGTAAGTCTTCTGAATCTTCTATGACTGCATCTGTTTTTACTAATAGAAATGTGTCTTCATCTATTCCAACACCACCTCCAATATTTTCAACCATAGTTACAACCTTATCCATCCCTCTTTCTGAACCACCATCATCTAAGATATTTCCATCTTCTGCACCACCTACACAACTTTTTCAAACCACTTCCACTCAATTCACTCCCACCATATCTTTACCATTAACTCCCACCATATCTTTACCATTAACTTCTAACATCATCACTCAACCCATTTCTAAAGAAATTCCTATAGAACATATTCCAACAACCAGCCCTCAATCACTCACATCCTCAAATGCAATAACCATCTCTAGTAATTCTGACCCTTCATCACCAGAAATAAACTCTGATTCAGACTCTGACCAAACTGTTTCCAATCTAGTTGCTTCTGATGAAGAAACCCAAACATTTCCTGAACGTCAACCTTCTGATCTTCCCCATCCTAACCTTGATGAAGTCATTTCAATTTTTAAAGACAATGTATTTAAGAGAGTCAAGAAATTTTCTGATGAATCCAGTTCTAGCGCTGACCCTTCTGCCCTGGGTGCTACCTGGAATCGATTCAATCGATGGATGTTTGTGGAGTTTCAAAAGATCAAAAATCTCTCTGCTCAAACAAAAGATCACTTTATCCAGAATGTAGAAGAAAGATTGGAAGCTCAGAGAGAAGCTGAAGAAAAGTTAGCTGCAGAAAGAGAATTAGGTGAAAGACGAGCTAAGGAAGCTCTTGATAGAGAAGCTGCATTGAAGAATCAAGAAGATGCTCTAAATGCTGTTGAAAGCTCTGATAACCCTACTTCTGATCCAGTGTTGAAGACTCTGGAAAGCATTCAAAAGGAACAAGAGTTATTCAAAACTAGAATGGATAAGCAAGATGAAGTTACATCTAACATTCAGAATGTGCTTGCTTAGATTCTTCAGAGGCTCCCTCCTCCTCAACCTTAGAAACTTTCTAGGCTACCCCTCAGTTATTTTGTTTTTGTTTACCTTTTTTATTATGACAAAAAGGGGGAGTAATAATGAAGAATTATTTTGATAAAAATATATTGTTCTCTAGATCATAATTCTGACATTCTAACATAATAAATGCACACAATCCTTCTTAGAATGGTGTTCAGAAACGATATTGAAACTTTGGAAATTATGACTATCTGATGCATCTGATAAGAACCAACCTTGAACCTGCCTTGATAGTTGATAAAAATCAGCTCTGACTAAATATTCAGAAAAACTTAGTCAGACATTATTATGAATCTGATAAGACCAATCAGGATCTCTTATTCCAAATTTGATAAGATTTTTATAAGTCTTAGATTCAAGGGGAGCTTGATAAAGAGAAGTTATTTCTAAACGTATCTCTATCATCACTTACTGATTATTTTTGTACGAAATTGTTTCATCAAAATACATTGTTTTGTTATTATCAAAATGGGGGAGATTGTTAGAACAAGATTTGGTTCTGCTGGTTATCTCTGAAGTTTTGATAATAACAAGGTAGTATTTGTAACACCTTTCTAAACCCTGCGCAATAATTATAAATAAATCAGGGTAATAATCATGCATCTCACAAAAGGGTGTCACACATATATTTCAAAAAATCATACAACACCTGTCATGCTCATTTAACACTTAGTAATTTCATGCTTTTCAAAAACTATCACATTAGCATGTAGCAGCGGATTCAAGTTAATCATAATTGACATAATGAAAGTCTCATGCTCATCACATTCATAATCAATACTTAGGCATAAAAGCCAAAACTTCCTACAATTCGAATAAACATAAAAACATAAAGTAGAGTACATAATGTATCTCTAAAATATAAACCGAAACGATCCCAGTGTTACATGATCAGAGCATGACTCGACCCAACATAAATAAAAACACTAAAACAGCTACTCCAACGGCTACCTCGCGCTACGAGCAACTCTACTCCTCGGTACCTGAGCGATGTCGTACAAAACATCATTTCAACAGAAGGGTGAGAATTCACATCAATATTGAAATCATAAGATAATAACTAATTTATAGGTATACAAATATAATTATCACACTTAAAAGTTTCATCAACAAGTATCATTCAAGTAACCACACCATTCACAATTTCGCCAATTCAACAAGTCACATACATACACATACTTTCATATAACAAACATATATGCAATGTGACTCGATGCAAGACTCAACGCAACTCATGTCATGTGGTACCAACACTTGTTATTATTTTTCGGTTTTTACACTTAAACCGGGTCCGTCCCCTAGACCAATAACAAACAAAAGCTCATTTCCTAAGCTTTCAAACCCCGCTCTAGGTTTGGAACAAGTCACTAGCTCCCACAGAACTAACAAACATTGCCTCTTGACATAAATGATGTGTATGCAATCAACAATCACATGCAATTAAGACCATTTCCTAATCTTAATATCATGCATATCTTCAATAATTCATCACACTTGAATTACCATATATTGCACACACAATCACATTTCAAAAACATAGCATTCTTATTTCAAACATCATCACCACAATTAGCAAGTAATACGCAAGTATCAACTCAATTCAATCACAACTCACAAAACACACAATACCGATTAAATATAGAATAATTAATCCATCACCAATAATTGAATCCAATATTCAATACATATTCACTACTCAATTCAATAATCAAGAATTCTTCAATATTCAATAAATAATCAATATTTAATTAATAATCAATATTTAAATATAGAATAATTTTCGTGTTTTTTTTTCAAAATTTGATTTAGATTATTTAATTTGAACAATTTAAGTTGATTTGATTTTATGTTTTGGGTTTAAACTATCTATTTAGGGTTTAAATTAATTGTTACAAATTTCTGATTCTTTTGTTTGATATGGTGTTTTATCTCGTGATGTGTCTTTAAGTGATTACATTGGAGTTATGGCATCCAAGCATTCCATATACGTTCCTCACACTGTTGGTAGATACTCTGTTAAGAGGTTTAGGAAGACACAATGTCCCACTGTGGAGAGGCTCACAAACTCTCTCATGATGCACAATAGGAACAATGGGAAAAATGTGTCTAAATTGTTTCAATCAACATTCTTATTTTGACACTCATTTGAGCTTCATTGTGATATGATTGTTTTCTTCTAGGGTTTAATCCAATATGTATTTGAGCTTCAAGATGGGCCTGGTGTGGTTATTACTATTGGGAGCTATGCAACACCAAAGCATAAGGACATAAACTGTAAGTAGGAATGTACCTAAGAGGGGGGTGAATTAGGTTCTTAGAAATTTTTTTCCGGTTTTTCGATGAACTTGATTTTTACTTTCCTAAATTTCTAAGTGATGAAAAGCAGTAACTTGCGGAAAGTAAAGAACACCAGGAAGTATACTGGTTCCCCTCACAGGTCGAGAGTACTCCAGTCCCCTTTCAACTTGAAAGAGATTTCACTAAAATGTTAGATCTTAGACAAGACAACCTAGTCTTTCTATACTAGACTCTAACACACAACCAAGAACAATCCTCTTGGATTTTACAAGTTTAAAGTCCAACCGAGAACAAACCTCTCACAATGGACCTCTTGTATCCACAATCCAGATAACAAGGATTACAAAACCAAATAATCTTAATTCCAACAATCCTGTAAAATAAGATATGATACAATGATGTAATTCTGAATTTGTATATTTGTGACAAATGGAATTTGATACTTATCAATCACAAGATTGATCTTCTCCTTTGTAACACTCAATTCTCAAGACAATTATACAAGTGTTCTTTGTATGCAATGAAACTGTGATGCTTAATATGAAGGTTTATGCAAAGTTTCACTTTTAGAAAAATTCTGGAAGAACACTTAGAAAGATTTTAAAGTTTGAAAGAATAGAGTAATTGATTTGAAATTATGTCAGGAGGTGAATTTAAAATCTGATAAAATGATGTTTATATATGCCTATGACACCTCTACAGATGGGTACAAATAATGAAAGGATGCCATGGTTGATCAGAATAAAGTTTAGAAAGTTTTAGTGAAAAGGTGCAACAAATTCTGGCTACTGCATCAGTGGTAACCGGTTACTCTATAATGGGTAACCGGTTACTTGCCTGTAACGTTAAAATTTTTGAAAATTTCCAAAGGGTAACCGGTTATCTTATATAGAGTAACAGGTTACTCTAGCCCAGAATTGAAAAAAAACTTAAAAATAGAGGTGCAAAAAGGTTTTCTATGCAACAAAACTAGTTTCTAATAATCATGGCATAAATGAGAAATATTATGAACACTTGTATGATTGCATAGAGGTTAAGTGTTATACCTATTCCTTTGAGCTTCAATCTTCATAAAGTTCATAATGCCTTGATAAATGTTGAGACTTGATTCTTGAGCAAGAGACTTTATCAATCCTTTTTGTTTAATCCATCTTGACTCTATAGAGATTCTTTGTAGAAGGTGTGTCGTCATCAAAACCTCTGAGAAGCCATGTCTTCACATTCTCCCCCTTTTTGATGATGACAACCAATCTTTAAAAATATGATTCAACCTTGAGTTCTCTAACAGGCTCCCCCTAGATAGATGTTCCCCCTTAATCCAATATTTGAAAGAGCTCTTGAAATCTGCAAGTTTTATTAGAGAAACACAAATACTAATTCTTCTCCCCCTTTGTCATTAACAAAAAGGATGGGAAAAGATAGTTGAAAATAAAATGTTCTTAAAATAAACAATAGTATGAACATGAATAAAACATAGAACACATTCACATAAAACATAACATCACACAAGAATAAACTTAAAACAAACAATACATTAGAACTTAGACATTGTACGAACAACCATGAAACAGATTACTTAACATCAAAAAGTCTTAAAACTAGAAATGTAAACATACTAGAACTTAAAACAGAAATTCAGCAATAACATAACATAATGCGAAAACATAACATAAGTCTTAGTCACTCTCAGACATATGGTCTCTCTCTCTCTCTTCCTCTTCACCTTCACTATCTTCGCTTTCTTCATTTTCTTCCTCTTCACTTTCTTCAATAACACCCCAGGATTGGTTCATGGACTGAAAAAGTTTCCTAATAGCATTGATTCCTCGAGTTGTTTCACGATGATTCCGTTCCATTGTTTCCTTTATGAGACAAACTTCAGAATATAGGAAATCATTTGTGACGCCACCTTCCGGGATTTGAGGATTTTAAGGAGCAAGCTCATCCTTGTAACGGAACATTCCATTAGGAGCAATGATAATTCTGGTGATCTTGGTAGCAGTTGTAGCATTAATTTCACACACTTTAACATGTCAGTCTTTGGCTCTCTTTGAAGTAACACCTCCTCATTATGCTCCAAAATTCTTGAAATGATTCTAGCATAGGTTATTCCTCCACTTAGAGAAAGTTGGTGCCTCATGTTATGCAAAATGACATAAGACCAATTAATTTCCACATTCAACTTCATGCATCTTATCAGTTCCATCTCTAGTTCACTCACTTGTGAATGGTTGGAATGTTTTGGAACCAGAATGTATGCCAGAACATAATAAAGCATCTTATCACTCACTGTTAGGAGATTGGCATACTTCACAAGCCTGCTTGAATTTTGAGTTTGCTTACTCATGACATCCTCAAGACTGCCTCTAGAAATTGAGACAAAATAATCCAAACTGTCAAAGTTTTTCCAGAAAGCAGTGGCAGGAAGAACACCGTGACGAAGTTCTTCCCCTTTTGACGGAATCCCTAAACATTTTCCCAAATCAGATAAATCCATACGAATATCAACTTTCTTAACCACAACATTTATCACAAGATCTCCAAATTCATCTTTAGTAAAACGTAAGGTAGAGTAAAATTCCCTAACCAAATCTGAGTAATATGGACCTTTCTCAGCAACTAGGTCTTTCACACCAGAATCCTTTAACAGAGTACGAAAATAAAAGCTATGACTAGGAAAAGCTTTGAAATATACATATTTTACCGCCATTAAGGGACGAGTCCGAACAGCAAAATCCAATCTCCTAGTTTTCACAGTAGCTGCATGTTGTTCTTCTATAGGATCTAAACTGCCTTCACCCATTTTCTTCTTGCCCTTATCTTGTTTTGGAGCCATTGAAGAAGCTTGAAAAGTTAGGGTTTGATGTGAGATTTTTGGATTTAGGAGAGGAGAGGAGTTGGGTGATGAGGGTTTGTGAGATTTGGGGTTTATAAGGAGTAATAAGAGAATGGGTTTTAATTTCTCTTTGAAATTCTTCTTTGAATGGAGTTATGAGTGTTTAATGGAGGAAGTTGGAATGGTAGAAGAAGAAGTGGACCAGATCTTATGAAGAGAGATGCAATGAACTTAACAAATAAGCACTTTTATGACATAAAGAAAATATTTAACACATGTGAACAAAAAACAAAATGAAATAAAATGAATTAAAATTTTTCTGATACGGTCAGTGGTAACCGGTTACTTCAGATATGGTAACCAGTTACTTAGGCAAAATGCGCGCAGAGACAGGAAAATTTGAAAGGGTAACCGGTTACTTCAGATAGGGTAACCAGTTACCTTATGCAAAAATTGAAAAAACAGCAGCATCAAAACTCTAAAAAGGTCATAATTTTTAGCAATTTTTTGTTGTGACGTGATATAACAAATTATTATGCATCTTTGAGTAAAACACTCATGTCATAAAATTTTATTTAAGATCATGAAAATTTAAGAAAAACAAATATTTCACATAATACATATTTTAATGAAAAATTGCAAAAAATTTAAAATGTAAGAATTTGTGTATCGTGGCTTCATTATAGCATATAATGAATAATTATTAAAGATCTACACATCACCTTCATCTAGAATACCAAGTTCCCTTTGAATCTTGTAAAAAGCTTCTTTTGCGAGCGGTTTTGTGAAAATGTCCGCGAGTTTATTATGTGTATCCACGAATGAGACTTCAGCATCGCCTTTCAGCACATGATCACGTAGAAAATGATGTCGAATGTCTATGTGTTTTGTACGGGAATGCATGACTGGATTCTTTGTAATATTAATTGCACTTGTGTTGTCACACCGTAGAGGAATGCATCCGAGATTGAGTCCATAATCAAGAAGTTGTTGCTTGAGCCAAAGAATTTGTGCACAGCAACTACCTGCCGCTATGTACTCTGTTTCCGCCGTGCTAAGAGCAACACATGTTTGTTTCTTGCATGCCCACGATACTAATGCATTTCCTAGTATGTGACATATTCCACTTGTGCTTTTTCTATCAGTTTTACATCCTGCATAATCCGCGTCAAAATAACCGACTAAATCACATATACTACCTTTTGGATACCATAAGCCGACATTTGATGTTCCTTTAAGATACTTCATTATCCTCTTCATTGTTGTGAGATGATATTCCTTCGGACAATCTTGAAATCGTGCACACAAACATACACTAAACATAATATCAGGTCGACTAGCAGTTAGATATAATAAAGAGTCGATTATACCTCGATATTTAGTTATAGCAATTGGAATTTCAGATTCGTCATGATCAAGATATGTACCGGATCCCATTGGAGTTGTTATCTCTTTGCAAGTATCCATGTCAAATATTTTAAGAAGTTCTTTACAATATTTTGATTGATTGATGAATATCCCATTCTTTGTTTGTTCGATATGCAGGCCAAGAAAGTAGTTCAAATTTCCCATCATGGACATTTCAAATTCTCCTTGCATGATTTGTGAGAATTCTTCACATAAGAACTCATTTGTAGATCCAAAAATGATGCCATCTACATAAATTTGCACTAAGATAGTATGATGGTTAGTTCTTTTAATAAACAAAGTAGTATCAACTTTACCTCTTTTGAAACCGTGTTCGCAAAGAAAATTACTTAACCTATCATACCAAGTTCTTGGTGCTTGCTTCAATCCATACAAGGCCTTTTTGAGTTTGTAAACATGATTAGTGTAACACCCCGAATTTGTAAGAATATTTATTTAATTTATTTAAAAATAATATTTGTGAATTTTCGGTGAATTTTGGTGGGTTGTGTTGGCGTTGGCATTTTTGTGGAGTTGTGGTTATTTAATTAAATAATAGTATATAATATGAATATATTAGTATTATTATTAATTTAAATAATATTAGAGGAATTAAGGGTAAGGTGGACTTTTGAGGAGGATTAGTGAGGGTAAATTGGGGAAAACCCATTTTGGAAGCCCAAGGGTTTAACAAAAAGGAATTGGAAAGGAATAGGATTCATTTTGGTTGGAACGTGAAAATAAGGAGAAAGTGCAGAGCTCTGAGGAAAGAAGGAAAAGGCGAGGATTCGAGAAGGTTTCCGAAGAATCGTTAGAGAAAGCTCTGAATTGATAATCTAAGGTATATGGAGTATTGTCTTTCATTGTTTTCAATATAGGAAGTGATGTGTTTAAAGTGGATCTTGAGGTTTTTGGGGTTTTTGACGGGTTTATGAGTTATTGATGATTTAGAGGTAATTCTGAGGATCGATGATGGATTATTAAGAGTTGAATTGATTTGGGTAAAAATAAGCCTTCGAGGCAAAACCTTTTTGATGATATGTGGGATCTTGTATGAGGAAGGGGTTTATGGGGTTTATGGGAACCTTGCGAGTTTATGAAGGTTTATGTGATTTTGAGTTAGGATAGTGGAATTAACCGACCTAATAGTCGTAGGTTTTGTGCCTTTGATTGCCTTGATGTTTCAGGACTGTTTTGGGAGTGTTTTGGGGGTGAATTGAGGTTGTAATCGCAAAGGTTTTTGGGGCTAGGATGCTACTGGTGCGTAGCAACGATTGCAGGAATCACTAGTTCGCAAAGTGAACAAATCATTCGCAAGATGAATGATCGCCCAGACTCGCAAAGCAAGCAGCGCAGCGAATGCGCGATAAATTGTGTGATGATACTGGGATGAATTCTGAGATGTGATTTTATGGGCTCGCACAGCGAATGTCCCAGCGAAAGGCTTCGCACAACGAATAGAGGAGCGATGAGAGGTAGAACGGGGAACTCTCTGGTTTTTGCGTGGGATATTGGGGTTCACTGGAGTTCGCAAAGCGAACGTCCTAGCAAAAATGTTCGCAAGGCGAATGTTGTAGCGAACGTCTGCTGTTCGCGAATTGTTTTATGTTTCTTGAGTTGTTTCGATGTTTTGATGCTGTGACTTTTCTGATGAATTTCCCTGATGTTATTGATGGTCATACGACGATGATTTTGTGATGTTTGATGATTAGTTGATGATATGAATTACCGTGATGTATATTGATGATTATGAGCTGTTATATATGATGTTTGATGATTTAAGTGATTATATGAATTACCACGAGTGTATTGATGATTATGAGTTGTTTATACCTGATGTTTGATGAATAAATACTGATGTGAATTAGCATGAGCTATGTTGATGATGATAAGATGATGATGCATGATGTTTTGATGAATAAATGACGATATGACGAATATGAGATTTTGATGAATGATGATGCACGTGGATGACTTTATTGATGATGATGATTACGACGTTGTGCATCATACATTCATAGCATATTTTTATGATGATGTTAGGACTTCGGTCCAGTGATGATGATGTTATACTTCGATTTATTGTGGCTTCCATCCCATTGTGTGGATGTGAGGTGGTTTATGACGTGCTCCGGTTCTTGTGTGGAACCGATCCTATTTGACGGGGATCTTTGAAGGGTGATGGCCTAAGTGTCCATCGGTTGTGATGATTTGTACCACATGCATGAGTCTTGTTGTGCATTGCATTTATGTGGCATATTGTTGCGATTTATGATGTCGTGCTTTGATGTTTTCCTGTGATGACTTTCATGATGTTGTATATGATGATGACGCCATTTTTATGCATATCCTATTTTATATTGATTATAATGAATTGTATTACTCACCCTGCCTGTTTGAATGTTGCCTCCACGTGGGTAACGTGCAGGTGATCAGGAGTAGTCGTGGATGCTTCGAGGACCTTTTGAAGTATTAATTGCTTTTGGTCGATGTAGAGGGTCTTGTTCTGATAGTGTAACATCGGGTTGGGTCGTTGAGTCGAACCATGTTGAGTTTTATTTGGCTATTATTTTGTATTTATTTTGATGATTATGGTTTATGTTAATAAACCCTTTTGTGGGATTTTTGTGGTTATGGTGGTTCTGCTGCCCTTTGAGGCATTTTGAGTTATTTTGAGGAAAACCCGTTGTTTACGGAGCAACCTTGTTGATTTGATTTTATTGAGAAATGTGCATCCTTTGAGGTGATTCTGATTTTACTATGATTTTATGTTTATTCCGCTGCGATATTTGTGGGGTAGAAAAGGGTGTTATAATTAGGATGTTTGAAATCTTCAAAACCTGGAGGTTTATTTACATAAACTTCTTCAAGTATGTATCCATTTAGAAATGCACTTTTAACGTCCATTTGATACAACTGAAAGTTCAAAGAGCAAGCATATGCTAACAATAATCTAATTGCTTCTAGTCTAGCAACCGGTGCAAATGTTTCGTCAAAATCTATACCTTCTTCTTGATTATAGCCTTGTGCTACTAATCTTGCTTTGTTCCTTATAATGATACCATTTTCATCTAGCTTATTTTTTAATATCCATTTAGTGCCAATAATATGCTTTCCTTTTGGTCTTGGAACTAAATCCCATACCTCATTTCTTTCTAACTGATTTAATTCTTCTTGCATGGCTAGAATCCATTGATCATCATCTAAGGCATCTTGGACTTTAGATGGTTCTATTTGAGAAACAAATGCCATATTGAGACATGCATCCTTTAGATTTAACCGAGTAGATACTCCTTGAGATATGTCTCCAATAATCTTGTCAATAGGATGATCTCTATGTGTCCTCCATTCTTTTGGTAGATCGCTTACTATAGACTCTTTTTGAATAGATTCTTCTTGATGAACTACTTGATTCTCATTGTTGACTTTGGAGGAGTCTTCTTGAGGAGCTTCTATGGAAACATCATCATCATCACAAATAACAATATCCTCCTTGGAGGGGTTAGATTCATGCATAAATTCTTCAATAGTTAAAGTTCTTTTATTATAAATTCTATATGCCTTACTAGAAAGTGAATAGCCAAGAAATATACCTTCATCCGATTTTTCATCGAACTTACCAAGATTGTCTTTGTCATTATTCAAGACAAAACACTTGCATCCAAAAATGTAAAAGTAAGCAATGTTTGGTTTCCTCCCTTTGAAAAGTTCATTAGGGGTCTTCTTAAGGATAGGTCTAATGTTAACACGATTACTTACAAAACATGCCGTACTTACTGCATCCGCCCAAAAGTACTTTGGAAGATTTGAGTCGCTAAGCATTGTCCTTGCAAGTTCTACCAATGACCTATTCTTTCTTTCTACAACACCGTTTTGTTTGGGGGGGGGGGGGTTCTCGGTGCCGAGAAGTTGTGAGAGATTCCATGTTCTTCGCAAAATTCTTTGAAATAAGCATTTTGGAATTCTCCACCATGGTCGCTTCTTATGGAGGCAATTGAAAGTGACTTCTCATTTTGAATTTGCTTTGCATATTTCTTGACGCCTTGAATGCATCACTTTTCTGCACTAAAAAGAATGTCCAAGTATATGTAGAGAAATCATCAACAATAGCTAAAGCATATACATTACCTCCGAAGCTTCTTGTTCTTGATGGACCAAATAAGTCCATATGCAACAATTATAGTGGCCTTGAAGTGGACACCACATCCTTAGATTTGAAAGTTACTTGGTTTGTTTCCTTTTTTGACATGCATCACACAACTTATCTTTGACATATTTTATCTTTGGTAAACCAATAACCAAATCATGTTTGATTAATTTATTCAAATGCTTCATATGAATGTGAGCAATCCTTTTGTGCCATAGCCATGAATCATTATTGTTTGCCATACGACATTTAACCTTCAAAGAAACGTCATCAAGGGAAATCATAAAAATATTGTTAATTCTCTTACCTTTAAGCATTACCTCATTAGTGACTTCGTCTTCTATCAAACATTCATCTTTGGTGAAATTGATTTTGAAGCCTTTGTCACAAAGTTGGCTTATGCTAAGAAGGTTATGCTTTAATCCTTCAACATAAAGCACATCTTCAATGGTTGTGAAAGGTGGTGCTCAAACATTGCCTACACCAAGAATCTTTCCTTTATTATTATCTCCATAAGTAACAAAACCCTTGGCCTTAAGCACTAGATTTGAAAATTTGTTTATGTCTCCGGTCATATGCTTCGAACAACCACTATCAAGATACCATAGATTTAAAGTGGTCTTCAAGCAAACCTACAAAACAAAATTACGTTTTGTTAGGTACCCAAATAGCCTTGGGTCCTTCATAATTAGTACATTTCTTTACCCACACATAATGCCCACTTACAACACTAAAGTTTCTTACATAGCAAGCATTGGGTGTATGGCCAATAATACCACAATAAAAACAAGTAGGAACAAAATTGCTTTTATATCTTGGAATATATGATTTCTTGTTAGGAAATATTTTCTTTTTAGGATAAGGATGCACATTCCTAGGTTTGTTCACTTTCTCTTTAGAAGTTTGGTCACTAGCCTTAACAAAGATTGTTTTACTAGAATTTGGTTGAGAAAATTTTGAGTAACCAAGTCCACTTTTATCATTTGAATATCTTTGTTGACTAAGGACCGCTTCTAATCCAATTTGTCCATTCTCATATCTTTCAAGGACTCTTTTTAGTTTAACAATTTGGAAATAAAGTGATTCACGATTTTTACATACCAACTCTTGTTTTTCTTCACTAATTTTCTTTTGTTTTTCATCTTTTGATTCTTTTTCCATGACATCAATTTTTTCTTCTAAAGATGTTAGTTGTTTCTTTTGTGAATATATTGTTTTATACAAGACCTTACATTATTTTAAGAGTTTATTAATGGCTTCTTGTGCATCATCATCATAAAGAGAAAATTCATTACTAACCTCGTCATTTTCATCATCGGAGTTATGTGTAGCCATAAGTGCCAACTTTGTGCTTTCATCGCTCTCGGAGTCGGGTGATAAACTAATGTCATTGTCTTCCCATGCAATATACGCCTTTTTATTTTTTGATTTCTTCTTGCCTTTGAAACTTCCTTTCTTTGCGAGTTTTGGACAATCGAGCTTTATGTGACCTTGCTTTCCATATTCATAACATGTAATATCTTGAGATGAAGTGGTAGCCTCCTTTTTCTTAAAGTGTTTCTTTCTTTTAGAATAAAAAGATTTATCTTTATTTCCAAAAGATTTACTGAGTCTTTTTACTAGTAGCATGAAATTTTCATCTTCCTCCGATGAATCATCATTTTGATTATCTTTTAAATCTACTTTCAATGCAATACTCTTGGATTTCTTTTCTTGATGTTCATGTTTTTCAAGTCGTCCAAGTTCTAATTCAAGTTCTTGGAGTTTTCCAAATAGTGAAGCGGAAGTCATTGTAGAAAGACTTTTGTTTTCCGATATTGCCGTAACTTTTGGTTGCCATTGTCTAGTTAAGGATCTAAGAACTTTTAGATTCAATTCATCATTGGAAAATGTCTTACCAAGTGCCATTAAGTGATTAGTCAAGTGAACAAATCTTTTCTGTAATGCAACGATTAATTCTCCGGGCTGCATTCGGAACATCTCATATTCTTGACTTAATGTATTCAATCTAGATCTTTTAACTTCAGTTGTTCCTTCATGTGTTTCCACTAAAGTGTCCCAAATTTCTTTAGCGGATTTACATTGTGAAACTCGGAAAAATTCATCCATACTTAAAGCATTTTGTAGAATATTAATGGCTTTTTTTTCATCGAGCAATTTCTTTCTATCATCTTCATTATAAGCATTTTTAACCTTTGGAGTTGCAACATCGTTAACTACACTCATTGGTTGATGTGGACCATTTTCAACAGTTTCCCATATTCCATCTCCTTGTGCTTCTAAGTGTGCTCTCATTCGAATTTTCCAAAAGTCGAAATACTCTCCTGAAAATAGAGGGGGCTTGTTACTACTACCGCCATCTTTGAAAACTGGATTTGCGCTTGTGGAAGCCATTTTGGATCTTGTAGGAACAGGTTACCTAACCTGCTCTGATGCCAATTGTAAGTAGGAATGTACCTAAGAGGGGGGTGAATTAGGTTCTTAGAATTTTTTTTCCGGTTTTTCGATGAACTTGATTTTTACTTTCCTAAATTTATAAGTGATGAAAAGCAGTAACTTGCGGAAAGTAAAGAACACCAGGAAGTATACTGGTTCCCCTCACAGGTCGAGAGTACTCCAGTCCCCTTTCAACTTGAAAGAGATTTCACTAAAATGTTAGATCTTAGATAAGATAACCTAGTCTTTCTATACTAGACTCTAAGACACCACCAAGAACAATCCTCTTGGATTTTACAAGTTTAAAGTCCAACCGAGAACAAACCTCTCACAATGGACCTCTTGTATCCACAATCCAGATAACAAGGATTACAAAACCAAATAATCTTAATTCCAATAATCCTGGAAAATAAGATATGATACAATGATGTAATTCTGAATTTGTATATTTGTGACAGATGGAATTTGATACTTATCAATCACAAGATTGATCTTCTCCTTTGTAACACTTAATTCTCAAGACAATTATACAAGTGTTCTTTATATGCAATGAGACTATGATGCTTAATATGAAGGTTTATGCAAAGTTTCACTTTTAGAAAAATTTTGGAAGAACACTTAGAAAGATTTTAAAGTTTGAAAGAATAGAGTAATTGATTTGAAATTATGTCAGGAGGTGAATTTAAAATCTAATAAAATGATGTTTATATATGCCTATGACACCTCTACAGATGGGTACAAATCATGAAAGGATGCCATGGTTAATTAGAAGAAAGTTTAGAAAGTTTCAGTGAAAAGGTGCAACAAATTCTGGCTACTGCATCAGTGGTAACCGGTTACTCTATAATGGGTAACCGGTTACTTACCTGTAATGTTAAATTTTTTGAAAGTTTCCAAAGGGTAACCGGTTACCTTATATAGAGTAACCGATTACTCTAGCCCAGAATTGAAAAAAACTTAAAAACAGAGGTGCAAAAAGGTTTTCTATGCAACAAAACTAGTTTCTAATGATCATGGCATAAACGAGGAATATTATGAACACTTGTATGATTGCATAGAGGTTAAGTGTTATACCTATTCCTTTGAGCTCCAATCTTCATAAAGTTCATAATGCCTTGATAAATGTTGAGACTTGATTCTTGAGCAAGAGACTTGGTCAATCCTTTTTGTTTAATCTATCTTGACTTTATAGAGATTCTTTGTAAAAGGTGTGTCGTCATCAAAACCTCTGAGAAGCCGTGTCTTCGCATAAACGACAACGAACTAGAACCTTTTTCATATTCTCTTTCTCAGGGCGATGATTGGAGTTCCTACCATATGACTAGCACTAGATTGTCTTCTTATCTTTCTATTTTTCAAAGTAAAGTTATAATAGTTGTTTTTATGACTTGAGCTCTCCCTATATTTGCAGCTTGGGATGATTTCAATCAACATCTTTCAAAATACCGTATGCTTTAGCGAGGATAAAACTGTTTCTGTGGCGCATTAAGTGCATTCTTTTTTCTTCTGGTTTTTTATTTAATTGGAAACTTCTTAAGAATCTCCATCTTGGAAGCTGCTATGTTTATATCTCAAAAGTTCCAGGTTATTATATAGCCCAAGATTGGTGAGAAGAAATGAACTCATCAACCATGCATAAGTTTGTATAAAACAAGGCAGACATTAACAAGTAATATGAGTTGTAATACTTAACTACCATGAGAAACTTTGTTTGTATTTTTTTTTTAATATTTTGAGTATATCAAATATGAATGCATAAAAAGGTCACATTATTTATTGGTAAAAAAAATTATTAAAGTATTGAAAATGAAGAAAATGGAGATTGCAATTTTTTTTTGCAAATATTTTGACCATTGCTTATTTATTTAGTTATTTATTTATTTTTGTAGAAAATACTCAATATTAAATTTTATTTATTTTTGTTGATTATATATTGTCAAATTAGAATATTTATTTTTTATTATATATTATCAAATTCAAATATTTTATTTAATGAATTATATTTTTAATTATTTATTTTTTGACCATTGATTATATTTTTTGATTATATTTTTTATTATCAAATTCTAATTACTCATCATTTTAATTAAGTTTTTTTTTGTGAATGAGGAAATATATTTTTAATATTTGTTTGTTACAAATCTTTTTATAAATGAGAAAAAGTGTGTTGTAACAAACGATACCAATTAACAAATAAATCTTTGACAAACAGAGTTTCTTGATGAAAAATGAACCGATTAGGCTAACAAAGAGAAAGAGAGGGGAAAGGATGAGAATAGGATTGGGCAAACTATTTTTCTATTCACTTACTCAATTAGGGTACAAATGATTACAAGTGAATAACAATAATTAACCTCTCTCAACAACCTGAGAGAACTGGCCTATTTATAGGTTACTAAGTTAAATTAAACAACAAACTAATCTAAACAAATGGATCAAAAACTACAAGGCCCAATTCGACATAATATTTCAACATTACATAACAAAACTAACTTCGACTACAACATGTAACACTTCGATGTTAGCATGTGAACTAGCTTTGACTTCAAGCTTGCCTCATGTCGAAACATGAAAGCTATCCCTGCTGACAACATCCCAGTCGACAACACTAGATTTCGATCCAATATCTCACAAATCTCCACCTTGGAATAAACTCTACAATAACAGGGAAGAATCTAGCTTTCATCATGCAGCTTTATCAACTGCATACAGTGGAAAAACTTGCAGCTCGACAATGTCTTGGTGATCATATTAGCAACATTGTCATCAGTTGAAACCTTCAGCATATGGACTTATCCACTCTTGATTATTTCTCTAATGAAGTATAACCTTACATCGATGTGCTTGGTTCGCTCATGATAGGCTGAATTCTTCGACATGTGTATTGCACTTTGACTATCACATTTAATAGTGATAACTCGACCTTGAAGTTTCAACTCCTTTGCAAAACCTTCAAGCCATAATGCTTCTTTCATAGCTTCAGTGAGGGAAATATATTCTGCTTCAGTGGTTGATAAGGCAACAACCTTCTGAAGCGTCGCTTTCCAACTGATTGTTATGCCAAACATAGTGAACACATATCCAGAAATAGATTTTCTGGAATCCATACAACCTGCATAATCAGAGTCGACATATCCTTCAATTTTGACTTTGCTATCATCACCACAGGCTCCATCATAAATCAATAATCTATTTAGAGACCCATTTATGTACCTAAGAATCCACTTCAAAGCTTGTCAGTGTGCCTTTCCAAGATTGGACATATACCTGCTTACAAGGCTCACTCCATACATTATGTCTGGCCTCGTACAAACCATAACATACATCAAAGAACCTACTATATTAGCATATGGAATGCTACTCATATAGATTCTTTCATATTAAGTACTCGAACTTTGAGTAGTACTAAGCTTAAGCTGAGGATTTGTCAGAGTCACAACAGGCTTTGAATTCGACATACCAAACTTGTCGAGAATCTTCCGTAGGTATGTCTCTTGAGATAAACAAAATTTCGACTGCTTTTTATCTCTCCAGATGTCAATCCCAAGAATCTTAGTGACAGCTCCCAGATCCTTCATTTCGAACTCCTTATTGAGTTCAGCCTTCACCTTCATTACATCCTCGACACTGTTGCTAGCTATGAGAATATCATCCACAGAAAGCAACAAAATAACAAGTGAGTTTCCAGGTCGAAATCTAAAGTAAACACAGTGATCGAACTGGCTCCTAGTGAAACCAATGTGTGTCATGAACTTATCGAATCTCCTGTTCCACTGTCGAGGAGCTTGTTTCAGGCCATACAAAGACCTATTCAGCTTGCACACATAATCTTCCTTATCCTTTTCTGCATAACCTTCAAGTTGCCGCATTAGGATCGTTTCATCTAAATCACCATATAGGAAGGTTGTCTTCACATCCATTCATTCAAGTTCCAGGTCAAACTTCGCCACCATGGCTAACAACATTCTAATGGATTTATGATTTATAACAGGTGAGAACATATCATTGAAGTTGACGCCTTCTTTCTGACTGAACCCCCTACCAACCAAACTTGCCTTAAAGCGCTTTGACATCATTCATTCGATTCCTTCCTTGACCATGAAAATCCACTTACAACTGACTAACCTAGCTCCTGCAGGTTTCTCAATAAGCTCCCAAGTGTTATTATCATGAAGAGATTTCATCTCGTCATCCATGGCTTTTCGCCATTCAGTCTTATTTTGACTCCTCATAACTTCCTTATAGTCTATAGGTTCTTCCTCAAGAACCTCACTTGCAAAGATTAAGGCAAAAGCTATAAGATATGCATAACCAAGTCTCTAAGGTGGCTTGATGACTTTTCTCGACCTATCTCTTGCCAGTAGGTAGTCATCGCCAGTTTCCTCAGTCTCTTAAGCATCTTGCTCTTCTTCTTCGACTTCATCTGGGTTATGCACTTCAGCATCACTATGCTCCACCTCAACAAGAATCTCTACCTGTTCCACCTCCTTTTCAGAGATTTCTGCACTTCGACCAGCATCACCAGTTTTCTTAAACACCATATCGACTTCGTTGAAAACTACATCATGGCTTGTGATACATCTTTTGTAACCTGGTTCTAGACACCACAACCTATAGCCTTTGACTCCCTCAGGATATCCAAGGAACATGCATCTCAGAGCTCTAGGTTCGACCTTGTCTTGCCTAATGTGAGCATAAGTTAAACAGCCAAATACTTTCAGTTTGTCGAGATCTGGTGGTTGACCCGACCAAACTTCTTCAGGTGTCTTCATTCCTAAGGTAGTCGAGGGACATTTATTTATCAGATAAGTTGATGTCGAAACAGCCTCCGCCTAAAACACCTTCTTCAATCTAGCATTAACCAACATGCATCTAACCCTTTCAAGGATTGTTTGATTGAATCTCTCAGCTAAGCCATTTTTTTGAGGAGTACCAGCTACAGTCTTATACCTTGCAATCCCAGACTCGACACAGTAGGTGTCGAAAGCTTCTTTGCAAAATTCAAGGCCATTGTCGGTTCTCAACCTTTTGACCTTTTTGCCAGTTCGAGTTTCGACAAAAACCTTCCAACTTTTGAAATTCTCAAAAGTTTCATCCTTAGTCTTCTGAATGAATACCTATAACTTTCTGGAATAGTCATCAACTATGGATAAAAAATACCTTGCACCTGAATGTGAAGGATTCCTTGCAGGCCCCCAAAGATCAGCATGATTGTAATCAATGTGAGGGCAAAGTGCCTTTGTCCTTATTTTAATGATGTCAAAATGTGTATTAGCTCGTACTTTGTAATTTGGACGGTATCATCGCGTCTTAACTTGCATTCATGCTTTATAATGCACAAAATATTTCAAAACCATGTGTCTACACATATAGGAGCATCTCATATATGTTTTATGTGCATTTGATCATGTTAGGAGAGTTAGGTATGCATAAACATAGCTTAGGTGGACCAAAATATGAGCAAAAACTCATTTTTGGAAGTTTAGGGTGTTTGAGTTGACTCAAAGCCCTGCTTAGGTCGACTCATATAAGATGATTTTCAATCCTTTGCTTTCGGGTGTGCTCGCGTCGACCCCTTGGTCGACTCATACTGTAGGTCTTTGTGCTTGTATTTTTTGAGCAAGCTTGCATCGATGCCTGGACCCTGTTTCAGTCGACGCACAACTTCAATTTTTGCATAGTTTTGCTTTCGGGTGTGCTCAGGTCGACCCCCTTTATGCTTAGGTCGACCGTTCGCTAAATTGCTGCTATTTTTCTGATCTGTCTCACTTTAAATTGTTGTTATGTTTGTTAGTTGGTCAAGGCATCATATATATACATTTTGTCTCATAATTTCAACATATAACAAGAAAAGTGAAAGATATACACTGAATTTTTCTCTCATCATCTTCATCCTCATTCTTGCATTTTCTCAACAATTACACATAACAATTTTTGTTGATCTTTTGCATCATTGAGGTGATAACATCCAAACATAGGATTGTGTATCTAGTTTTGGTTGAGTGTTCAGTGGGTTTTTCTTGAATAAAACCGTTAGGGTTTTGTTCTTCAAGATCGTGAGGGTTTGGGGGTTTTTGCACAGATCTTTGCTTCACAGATTCATCCGAGCAAAGGGATTGAAGAATGTTGGGTTCGTTTAATCAAGTAGCGGTAACCGGAGGATTGTGTAAGAAAGATTTGGGTTCGAACGGTGTGTGATCGAAATCACCCGAGCGAAAGGTTTGAAGACCGGTGGAGTTGTTCAGACAAGTAGCGGTAACCGGAGGTTTGTTCAACACATTCGAAGCACTTGATTCAATATGAATCAAGGGGATATAAGACATAGTATCAACATCAATAATTAGGCTTAAGTGTGTGGTGACTATTGCTTCTTTTGTATAAACTTTTGCAACAAGATAATACATATCTCAATTCTATTTTTAGAATTGGGGGCAAATGTACCCGAAGCGAGGACGAAAGGGGAACTGCCTAAACAAATCTTGTGTTGTTCTCTCTTTCTCTATATCTTTATTTTGAATTGTTCGCGTTTGTGTAAAATCAATTGATCGATAAAATTCTGCTGTAGTGTAGTGCTGAAAATTTGTTTTGAAAACTCATTACAATCACTTTGATTGTAATTGGAAAAAAATTTGCACTACAATTACATAGAAAATAACACTTTGGGTGTTTTGCACAGCAAGTGTTTGACAAATTGATCGCACACAAACTGTTTGTGATATTGTCAAATTTGGTTTACACTTTATAAGTCATTGGAAATTGCACAAACTTAAGTGATTTTATTTGTATTAATTAATCCTCAAAATAGTGATTTGATTTCTCATTGGACTTGTTATTCTATTTGGCTTGTCGCATATCTGATCTTTTCGATAACGGTTCGTTTAGACGACTTAGTTCCTCGGCCGCTTCTGCACATTTTAAAAACAAACTTTTAAGCGCCGACTCTGTTAAAAAATTAGTGATTTATTCAACCCCCTTCTATATCATTGCCATCGTCTAACAATCAAGGGATCCATGTGTTCTTTGTTTACCTTTGTTAAACTTTACCCTACAGGATTTACCAAATACACAAGGTTCACAAAACTCAAACTTCTCGACTTTGTCACCACCTAGCAAGTTCTGTTTCCTCAATTCGACAACGCCTATTTCGCTGACATAGCCCAATCTCATGTGCCATAATTATGTCTTCGACACCAGTTTCATGGATGCAAAATCTGATGAACCACTTACAACCTCAGCCTCAAGGGTATACAAGCCTTGTTTCTTCACACCTCTCGATATTTCCTTCGACCCTTCATGATTTTCAAGATACCTTGCTCTCCTTTGAAGACATATCCTTTCTTGTCGAATTCACCGAGAGAAATCAGATTCTTCTTAAGATCAGGTACATACCTAACACCAGTCAATAACCTTAATGACTCATCATGGAGCTTGAATCTCACATATCTAATACCTGCAATTTTGCAAGCTTTATTATTTCCCAATAGCACTGATCCACCATCTTGATCACATAATTCTTTAAACACATTCTTGTTTGGAGTCATATGCCAAGTATATCCTGAATCCATAATCCACTATTTGCAAGAGTTACTGCTCGAAACCACAAGGACATCAGATGGTTCATAATCATCTTGCACAATAGATGCATTGTCATTGTATTTACCTCCATGATTATTCAGGCGCTCATAACACACCTTTCTTATGTGACCCTCCTTCTTATAGTGATAACACCTAATGCCAGAAATATCACTACCACATGACTTCTGCTAAGTTTTACCTTTCTTCTTCTCAAACCTACCATCCTTTTTCAAGAATTTCCCTTTAACGGACAACCCTTCGCCAACTGATGATGGTTTCTGCTCCTTTATTTTGTTCAAATCCTTAGAATACAAGGCTGATTGAACTTCTTCAAAGGTCAGAGACTCTATTTTATACAAGAGAGTTTCTTTGAAGTGAGCATGCGACTTAGGTAGAGAACATAGCAGTAACAACGCTTGATCTTCGTCACTGATGGTGACATCAATATTTTCAAGATCAAGAATCAGCTTGCTGAACGTATTCAGTTGCTCCGTCAACACTTTATCTTAATTCATCTTGAATTAATACAAAGCTTTCTTCAAGTACAAACGATTCACCAAGGATTTTGTCATATACAATCCTTTGAGTTTCAGCCAAACACCAGTTGTCGTCATCTCCTTCGAAACCTGCTTGAGAACCTTATCACCAAGACTAAGAACAATGGCGCTGTGGGATTTCTTGATCATCGTTGTCTTATCCTTCTTCGTCAATGCAACATCCATGGCTCCTTCTCCCTTTAAAGCTTCTAGCAAACCTTGTTGAACATGAATGACTCGCATCTTCAAGCACCATAAATCGAAATCATTAACTCCGGTGAACTTCTCAATTTCAAACATTGTTGACGACATCTTTCTCCACGCTCATCGCACCAGTTTGTTGTGACAAATGATACCAATTGACAAATAAATCTTTGAGAAATGGAGTTTCTTAATGAACAATGAAACAATTAGGTTAACAGAGAGAGAGAGAGAGAGAGAGAGAGAGAGAGAGAGAGAGAAAGAGAAAGAGAGAGGGAGAGAGAGGAAATAGGGAGAATAGGAATGGGGAAACTATTTTTCTATTCACTTACTCAATTAGGGTGCAAATGATTACAAGTGAATAACAACAATCGACCTCTCTCAACAACCTGATAGAACTAGCCTATTTATAGGCTACTAAGTTAACTTAAACAACAAGCTAACCTAAACAATTGGATCCAAAACAACAAGGCCCAATTTGACATAATATTTTGACATTATATACTATAACTAATTTCGACTACAACGTGTAACACTTCGACGTCAACATGTGAACCAGCTTCGACTTCATGCTTGCCTCCTGTCGAAACATGAAAGATATCCCTGCTGACAATATCTCAGTCGACGACACTAGAGTTCGATCCAATATCTCACAAATTGAATTGTTGATACAAATATTTGTATAAACGAAAAAAAAGTGTATTGTTGATACAATTATTTTTATAAACAGAAAAAATTTATTGTTGATACAAATATTTTTATAATTTGAAAAAAGTATATTATTGATGCAAATAATTTTATAAACGGAAAAAATATATTGTTGATACAATTATTTTTATAAACGGGAAAAACTGTATTGTTTGTTACAAATATTTTTGCAAACGGAAAAAAAAATATTATTAATACAAATATTTTTAAAAACGGAAAAAATGTATTATTTTATAAACGGGAAAAAGTGTATTGTTGATATGAATATTTTTATAAATTGAAAAAGTGTATTATTGATACAAATATTTTTATAAATGAGAAAAATTGTACTATTGATAAATTATTTTATAAACGGAAAAAAATGTATTGTTTGTTACAAATATTTTTATAATTGGGAAAACGTGTATTGTTAATACAAACATTTTTATAAACGGGAAAAATGTATTGTTGATACAAATATTTTTATATGTGGAAAAAATGTATTGTAGACACAAATATTTTTATAAATGGAAAAAAAGTGTATTGTTGATATAAATATTTTTATAAACGGAAAAAAGTGTATTGTTGGTACAAATATTTTTATAACATTTATGTTTTTAGTACTTTGTGGGCCAAAGCAACAAAAACAGACAATAATTAGGCCCACCGTGTTCTTGTGAATGCAATATACTCTTAAATATATTTTGAATGATGTCAAAACTAGGTAGCTTAAATCTTTGTGTATGTTGGACCTTATAGTCTTTGTCTAGATGTGCATCATCATCATAGAACATGTAAAATTATATTACATATGCCATCACATGTCAAAAACATGAGTTTTTTATGAAAAGCTATGCATGGGTCGATACATCTTTGATATGTATCGTACATACTTAGTTGAATTTCAAAGGACTTGAATCTGACTCTAATGTATCGATACATATGCAAGATGAGTTAACGACACATCTTGCGAAATGGGTTGACTCATCCAGAGTTGGAGTCGACTTCATCTGAAAGGTGTTTTCAAGGAATTGCCACTGCCTTTAATCTATTGATACATTGAAGGATTTGGTCGATATATTAAGCTAATGAGTCGACTCCCCCATGTTTGGAGCGACTCCTTCTGAAACAATTTTTAAAACAAATTTGTTACTGCTTTCAATGTATGGACTTTGCTTGGCTTCGTATTGACTCATCCAGCTTATGTATTGACTCATTCCATTTTAGAGTCAATACATTATGTACCGTATTTTAAAGTGTGCATTTTTGCCAAAAAAATATATTTTGCTCTAATCTTTTCTACACACACATATAAATAGGCATTCATGCATCATTTCAAAATATTGAAACCTTAAAATATACAAAGAATTCTCATCATCTTCAACATTTCTTTGCATGCATTTAACAACTACGCATAATCATTTTTGTTGTTTGTTATCAAGACAAGATTGATAAGGTATAATTTAGGTTTGTGTAATAAAATTGGGTTGAGGTTTTCTTTGGGGGTTTCAAGGGTAAAATATTTAGAATTTTTACTCCAAGGTCAAGGATTGATTTGGAAGTTTTTGCAAAAGTCTTTGCATTTGAATTCAGCCGAGTGAAAGCTTTGAAGAACGAGGGTTCTTACAAAAGAGTAGCGGTAACCGGAGGATCATTTGAAAGGCTTAAAGCAAGATTTCATAGTTTGGATTCAGCTGAGTGAAAGTTGTGAATAACTGTGGTTCGGTCAAAGGAGTAGCGGTAACCAGAGGATCATATTGGAGATGTTATGTGACTTGATCTTGCTAAGATCAAAGGAAGATAATGAGCTAGGATCAACATCAAACATAGGGTTTTAGGGTTTGAATTGCTACTACTTCTCTTGTAAACTGATATTACAAAGGTTAATTACAATACCTTAATTATATTTTGAATGGAAGGCAGACGTAACCATATTGAGGACAATTGGGGAATTACCTAAACAAATTTTGGTGTTCTCTCTCTACCTCTCTCCCTCTCTCACACACACACACACACACTCTCTTTCTCTCTCTCTCTCTCTCTCTCTCTCTCTCTCTCTCTCTCTCTCTCTCTCTCTCTTTTTTTACATTTTAAGAACCATTAGTGTGCAATTTGAATTTGGTTGTGTTGTAGTGTTTATAACTATTTTTGTGAAACTATTGTAGTCTAAACTATTGTAATTGATTTGTTACTACTTCAACACAAAAAGAATTAAGCTTGGTGTATTGCACACCAAGTGTTTGATATTTTTGACTGCACACTAAGTGTTCGACAAAATTCCTTACTCATGTTTTATTTTACTTCTGATTGGAAATCGTTTATCTTAGTGTGGTTTATATTCAAACAAATCATGTTGATTTTGTTGATTGGCTTTTCTCATCTTTAGCATACATTCTACTATGGTTTATACGCATATTCGATTCTACTAATAACGGTTCAGATATACAAGAGTCGATCCGGATTCGCTTTCGCTTGCCATAGAAAAATATTTTTCAAAACAAAATTTTAATAAGAAAATTTTATTTGGCGATCTATTCAACCCCCCTTTATAGATCGTTGCCCTCGTCTAACAAGTGGTATCATTAGCACCGGTTTATCTTGTGCTTGTAAATCCTTTATTAGATTATGGCTTTCGAACCAAATAGGGCGAATAATAAAACGCCTATTTTCAATGGTGAGAATTATGGCTATTGGAAGGATTGTATGCGTATCCATATCAATTTTATTGATAGAAAAGTATGGAGCGCCATCCAAAATGGTCAATTTGAAACTATCATGATTAGTGCAGATGGTGTTGTTGTACCTAAACCGGAAGCACAATGGAATGAGGAAGATGAGAAAAAGTGGTCTAGTGATTGGAAAGCAATGAATATTCTAATCTTCGCTTTAGGATTTGATGAATATTACTGTTTTTCTCATTGCAAAACCGCTAAATCTATGTGGGACGCATTACAAGTTGCCCATGAGGGTACAAATGATGTCAAACAAGTTAGAATCAACATTTTAAATCAAGAGTCTGAACTCTTTCACATGAAGCATGGTGAAACCATTGCCGATATGCAAAATAGATTCACTTATCTTGTAAACTGTTTAAATGCACTTAGTAAGCCAATTTCCAATGATATTGCTACTAACAAAATTTTGAGATGTCTTAATAGGGAATGGTAACCTAAGGTGACCGCCGCCAAGGAAGCTAACAACCTATTGACATTGGATACAATTACGTTGTTTGGTAAGCTTAAAGAACATGAGCAAGAACTCATTAGCTTAGAGAAGCATGAGAAAAAAGTTAAGAAAGAAAAGAACAAAGAAAAAGAGGTGGAAAAGAAGTCAATTGATCTTGTGGCTTCGAGTTCCAAGTCCTCAACAAAAGAGCATGATGAAAGTGGGTCTAGTGATAATGAGAAGTCAGATGACGAAGAAATTGGGATGTTTGTTAAACGATATCATAGATACATTAAGAAAAACAGAGTAAAGCACTTCGACAACAACCTCATCAACTATAGAAGACAAGTTGAATCCTCAAAACATGATTTGAATAATAAAGGAAAGTCCAAGGGTTCGGGTTATAATTGTCCTAAAGCCAGACACAACAAGGCGGATTGTCCACAACTTAAGAAAGAAAAAGATAAGGTTCAATACAAGAAATCTAGCAAGACTAGAAGAACATACATAGTTTAGGAATATGATAGTGAATCCTCAAGTGAAAGCGACGAAGAGGCAAATCTTTGTCTCATGGCCCATCATCATAAGAAGAAAAAGTAAAACATTCTAAACATGAACCTATTGATGAGATGTCTCATTATGAATTACAAATTGCTTTTTAGAATATATATATATATATATATATATATATATATATATATATATATATATATATATATATGGTGAAGTCGTAGATGCTTTTAAAATGGTTGGCTTCAAATAAGAAAATATTTTTCGTTTTATGAAGCTAAAATTTTAGAAATGGAAAAACAAATGGAAGCGCTTGAGAAAACTGTCGCGGTGAAAATTGGATACCATAGTTATTGGTTAACTAGGATCACATTTCTTTTAATGTCACCACCGTCCTTGATTTTATCCAAGGGAAGGGAGAAAGACCGAATACCCACGATGCAATGCAAATGCACTAAGATTTTAAGTTCGGGGTTGGTTATACCTAGGGAAGGTGTTAGCATCCTAGATATCTGTAGTACTCTACAGGAACCTCTTGATTTTATTTTATGTTATTATTATCTGCTTGCTAAAGGTTTAAGGGTAGGTGATTTATTATTTTAATCCTAAGTGTGCTCGACAAGATATCGCATCTTGTGCCTACATATCCTGTCAGGAGGGAATCAGAGCACTTGTAGTTCCTTATTAAGGATACTAAAATGTTTAAAGGTTTTAGGAGAGAAGATGAGTCATCATCTTAAGAAGACCACCACAGTTTTTGAAAATGTTTGTATTTTGTGGGGTATGAGATTGTATGTCCCTTCTTTGAGATGATTAACATCTAATTCTCTTGTGTGGAGAATTAGGTAGGCTAAAGTTTGATTAAATAATCAAAATTGTGGGGGACTAACCTAGGAAATCTATCCTAAGTTGTCTAATAGTCTTAACTTAAGGGTGTCGATTATGAATGCAAATGATGTGCACCATGCACAATAACATGGTTATCATGCATGGGATTTTCCCCTGGATATTAATGCGATTAAATTATTGTTATTTAGGCGAGGGTGCTAGCAAAGTGGTGCTAGACTTGTGTCTAGTGACCAAAAGGTTGAATGCGATGCCTAAAGGCAATCGACTTACATAGGTAGAAAAGGGGCTCGACGTTGGATCGAGAATTTTGATATTGTTTTGAAAAGGTTTAGAGCACAAGAAGAAAAACATACATACATCACATGTAAGCAAACAAAAGCAAGCAAGACACAATAACAACTAAGGTCTTAATCTAAGTCGCTCGAGCGTATGATTAGGCGCTAAGGATTATAATGGGAACGATTTATTAGGAAAAAGAGTTTTGATTCTTTAAGGTTTATTATTTTGAGGATTTTATGTTAAAGATTATTAAGTAATTTGAAAAAGTTAACGGTTTTCCTATTAATAAAATGTTTTAATTATTTAAAGTTTTTTATTATTTATTAGTTTTAAAGTCATGTTAATAAAGTTAATAAATGAAAAAAAGTTTCTTATTAAAAGTTTAATTATTTTAAAAGTTTGATTATTATTTTTAGTTTTAAAGCCATGTTAAGAAAAGTTAATTAGAAAAAAGTTATTAAAGAGTTTTAATTTAGAAGAGGTTTTAATTCTTATACTCTTATAAATAAAAGTTTTATTACCATTAAAAAAAGTTAATAAAGATTTCTCTTAAAAAATTTTAAGATTTTAAAGGTTTTTATTAGAAGACGAATTATTAAGAAAAGTTTATTTTAGATTTATTTTAGTTAGAGATTATAATAAAGTTATACTAGAATTCTAAATCTTTGTTTTTTTTTTAAAAGCTTATAAAATTATTTTATCCTAATAATTAATTATCATGAAAGGGTTTTTTTTTTTAAGTTTTAAATAAAAAAAAGCTCTAAATTAAATTAATTATTATAAAAAAAATTTAGATTAATTATTATTACAGAGAAAGGTTTAAATTAATTATTATTAAAAAGTTTTAATTATTATTATTATGATCAAAAAAGATTTTAGATTTACTTATATATAAAAAAAGGTTTTAAATTAATTATTGTTATAAAAGAAAAGGTTTTAAGTTATTAATATAAGGGTTAAATAAGTTTTAGGTCCCTATAAATATAGCGATTTTCAATTTTAGTCCCTAAAAAATTTTCCTTTAAGAATTGGTCCGTACAAAATTTTCCGTCTCAATGAATAGTCCCTGACGTCAAATGGGACTAACGGCTGCTGATGTGGCTGCGCCACGTGGCAATTTCTTCCATTTTTTTATTTTTTATATTCATAAATCCAGAATTCGTAGCTAATTTGTAGCTAATTCGAAACCAATTCCTAGCTAATTCTGGAAATTGAGACTTTCTAAACCCAGTATTCGTAGCGAATTCGTAGCTAATTGGAAACCAATTCGTAGCTAATTCTGAAAAAAAAAATATAATAAACTTATTAAATCTAATTAACAACCTTTTTTTGTTTAATTTCGTATAGCCATAAAAAATGAATCATCATCATCAAGAGAAAACTTAAGTCACATTTGAGAAAATGAATTCAACAATTAGAACTATAGTATATGTTAAATAGCATATTCCATTTACAGCAGTCTCATCCAAATGTCCCATTTGAGGAAAGATCAAGATTGTGCAAATGTCTTAATTACAGTAAACTCAGTTTTGGAGCTAGTAAAGATCTTGCCAAGAACCCCATAAACTTGTGATGAAATTGTATTAATGTATTTCCATTTTCAAACTGTGATGCTGCCTTTTAATTTAGGAAATGTTTGATTATATTGGAACTGTAACACTTTCCTGTTTTTGCTGATTTTCTCTTGATGATGATGATTCACTTTTGATGGCTATACGAATTTAAACAAAAAAAACATTCTTCTCAAGCATGTGTTCAAATGCTGCAAGCACAGAACAAGCACCAATTATGCTAGCAAATGTGGAAAGATTCGGCCTAAAGTCAAACCGTTGCATGTCAATGTAAACTTCAAGAGATCTCATGGCACATTCAGATTTTTTGTTGTAACCTTCAATCATAGCATTAAACACCACAACATCCTTTTTCTTTTGTTAGTTTCCAGTTTAATATTTGTTTGTTTGTTCTATTATTTTAAGGGAAGTAATCTTAGTTTTGGCTAATTTTGTAGTTGATACACATTGTGTGATATTTTGGTCGTATTGGCAGCTCTCTGGCTAGAATTCTTTTGCTTATATTTTATCTTGTTTGTAAAAAAAATTGCATTCATGAGAGAATGTAAGAATACTATTTTACATTGGTTTGGTTGCTGATAGTGCAACTTGGAATATTATTGAAAGTGTTAAACTGTATCTTTTTAATATTAGTGGTAATTATTAGTAAATGTTTTGCTTTTTTGTTATATATAGCATAGATTTTCAATTTGTTAGTTAAATATTAGTATTAGTGGTAATTATTAGTGGTACTAGTAGTACTGTTTGGACTACACCCAATCTATAGTGGAAACAGAGCTGAATCATGCATCACCTTCCTGTTTTTATTTTTATTAACTTATCCTATTTAATCTCCTTCTTTTTCTATTCATATAGACTATACAAACCCAATTAAAATATGTGGATCAACATGAGTGAATTATTTTTATTATTTTAATTGTTAAAGTTAGTAATTTTTTATATTATGAATGCATAGCAACACATAGTATTTGGTGTTAGTCATTGATAATTATTTTCAGAATTAGCTACGAATTGGTTTCTAATTAGCTACGAATTCGCTACAAATACTGGGTTTAGAAAGTCTCAATATCCAGAATTAGCTAGAAATTGGCTTCGAATTAGCTACAAATTAGCTACGAATTCTGGATTTATTAATATAAAAAATAAAAAAATGGAACAAATTGCCACGTGGCGCAGCCACATCAGCAACCGTTAGTCCCATTTGACGTCAGGGACTATTCATTGAGACGGAAAATTTTGTAGGGACCAATTCTTAAAGGAAAATTTTTGAGGGACTAAAATTGAAAATCACTATATTTAGAGGGACCTAAAACTTATTTAACCCTTAATATAAAAGAAACAGTGTTAAATTGAATTATTAAAAAAAATCTTAATTTTTAAATATAAAAAAGGTTTTTTAATTGTAAAAAAAAAATTTAATTGTAAAAAAAAAGGAAAACAACGAAAGAAAAGAAAAAAAAACAAGGAACTGAGAGTGCATCTCCATCGTCATTCTCTCTCTCGTCTCTCAAAATCTCTCTCGCTCTCCATCGCCTCTCTCATCTCTCTCGATCTCTCTCGATCAATCAAACAAACAACCCTCACCCCACGCAGCCCAATACCCCCAATCCACTATATTTTTTCGGTTACATATTACATCAGTTTAGAGTACGAAGCAATAAAAGAAGAAAAGGTTGTGGCGAGTTGAGGGCAAGGAGTTGCTATCTGGATCTGAAGAATCTCTGCTCTCAGGATAAGTCTCTTTCTCCTTTTTCGTATGTGTTCTTTGTGATTTTGACGATTTTCTCCCCTGCTGATTTTGTATGTGATGATGTATCGTGTGTATTGTGCTTGTGATGGTTTTCTCCTGTTCTGTGATAGGTTTCTGGTGTATGTATGAAATTTTGTGTGTGTCATTCCTCTGTCTGTTCTCGTGATTTCCTCGCCCTTTTATAGGCTCACCAATTCTTGATTTCGAAATTAATGTGAAACATTGCTGCTGATTCTTTGTGTGTTGGCTTTATGACAAATTTCCATCTTTAGGTATACATGTTTGTAGATGGCTTTGGAAAGAAATGATGGCTGATATGAATTGGGATTTTTGATTTTGATCGTGACTTTCCAATTCAAAATTATCACGATTGATTGTGTTTGGAAATTGATAAACTTAATGATTCCAAAACCTTCCATATTCATCCTGATTTGAAATGTATCCTTGATAAACTTTCTAATTTCAATTTCCTACTTGAAACTTGTCCTTCTTTTAAACCATGTAATTGAGTGGATTTGAGTTCTTCTCATGATTTCACGATATGTGTAATAGTTGTTGTTTCCAATTTGGTGGAAACATGTTCAACACATGTAAGATTCTTTCCCTTTTTCTTTTAACATGCCTTGATTGTGTCTTGGAAATTAATGTAATGCTTTGATTTGGTCTTGATTTCCTTCCTTGTTGTGTTTGACAAGCATTGATGTTGACTGCCTGTTTATGTTTGAAATGCTGATTAATGGGTTTCCTCTTTGGTATATCCATGTTAGGAGCTGTCGTGGACGTGTTATCCTTTCCATCCTCAATTACACACCTCATTTGAAGGTTGGTTCTATGGTAGCTTCAGGTTGGTGTGAATATACACGAGCAGTGGACAACAAGCCTTAACACTAATCTTCATCAGTTGAAAAAACTCGCAGTTGCCAACTTTAACATTGGTAGCAAATTCAATTCAAGGTCTTTTGAGGACAACTTGTCTCCATGGTACGACTTGATTTCATAAGCTAAACTTTATTTTGTCCGCAGGTTCCGTGTGTTCAATTGTCTCGGCTGGCTATCGTATTGACATTAATCTCATGTTCAACATCTTCCTCAAGTGTCAAGTGCCGTCAAGCATGAGAGAGAATGCACGACATCTAACTGAGGTAGAGCGAAGCCGACATAAAATCAACCATGTGCATAGCATCAACACTGCTATTCGATTATTGTTCTTGACATTCTATTCGTATGAATGATTTGAAGTCCCTTTTTTTTTGTAAATTTTGAATGAGTTCTTACTGACTTGGTTTGGTTCTCTTTCTGGGCAGGCAGACTCAAGTTCTAATGTCATGGCTGATAACACGCTTCAAAAAGTCTTACTCTAACCAATTTAACTTCCATGTTATTGACCTCATTCTCTGCATGTTAACAAGCAGTCCCGACGAGACTTGTCGTGCATCAGCAAGAAGTAACTGGCCCGGGCCTAGCATTCTAACATCAATATCTCCTCCTGCGGCATTAGCGGTCATGGTTTCTAAAACTTGGTGATGGAGGTACAAAAGCTTCACAATTGGCAGAGCATTATTTTATTTGCAGGATGGGATCACTGTCTGCTTCACAGGAATATTATCTCAAGCAGTCTTTGTGTCGGGTTCATGGTTGAATACCAGGCTTGAAGTCTTCACAATATCCATTATATGGAGGTATACTCAGCGTAGCTACAAACACCTAATCTAGCCAAAACACACGCCTTAGGTGGAGCTCGGCGTGTATTAGTGGAGCATTAACGAACCACAAATTTTATGGTGTAACTGCATGAAACTAATGAACATTCATGTGAGAAATTTTATGAAATGTTTTTATAATACACATAGCGCGTGTTAGGGACTTAGATCAATGATGGAATGGTAGTAACATAATATCCTTTTGTTAGCAAATGTGATTTTAAAAGTCCAAACTTGGTTGTCATCAAGGCTTTTAGCACAAAACCGTGCGTTAACTCCATATAATAAGGCTTGAAATTTTCCTAATCCAATTTGGTCGTCAGACTTGTATACATGGAGCCCAATTGCTGAATTGTACATTTCCTACATAGCTCTAAGTAGGAATCGTTCGCAACGTTGGAAAATGACTTTGAATTCTTGATCAATTCGAGCTTGGCCTTAGTAAGTAGTTCTCTTATTTGAACCTGTTTGTGGCATAACGAACTTATAAGACTAACCTATGATCTTTGAGAGAACATGAGTTTGACTTTGACACACTTGCACCTATAAAGAAACCCTTGGATCTTCAAACTTTCAAACTCTTCCATTTTTATGCTTTGAACCCTTGAACTTGACATGAACACTTCAAAATAGGCGTCAAGAAATCCATATGAATCCCCCTTCCTAAAAACTTGATGCCACTTGGAACTTCCACGAACTTGTTAGCTTTGATCTTCAGTTTAATCACAAATCCATCACATTTCTTCTGTTGACAATCTTAACACAAGAACCAAGTCTTGAAGAATCCCTTGAACTAAAGATACCGCTTATAGTGCAACTTGCCACAAAAACACTAGTCAGTCTCCACATGACCACGCTCAACGCCAATGGAAGGAAAGCTTTGATTCTCTTCGGGAGTACACACTGAAACTTCTGAGAAACCTTGAAGAAAAAAAAAGACCAGTATAAAACCCTAGGATACTTGACTTAGAGAAAGAGTATTTGGAATCAATGCTCCTGCACAAGCTTGTTAGTCGTAATAAACATACACACAAGGACCTATGACCTAAAGATGCTATGCAAAAGAAACGGGATCTTAGGGTCAACAATTAGGGTGCGACAGATGTCCCTATTTAAGTTTCTCCTATTCAGAGATATGGAGATTGAAATCTTCGTCTCGACGAGATAGGAGGGACTTAAATATAAACATGCACGAATTTTTGGCCCTAAGATGCCGCCAAATGCACATGTTATGGTATGAAATGATATGCTAAGCAAGACCGAGATCCTGTGAGGAATAACGTCACAGGGGATAACTGAAACGCTGAAACACAACTAAAGAAAGGAAGACCCAACGAGGAACAGCTTAGCAAAGCATGACTCCACGGGGAAAGATCTAACTCCACTGGGGAAAGAGACTACCAACTGACAATCACAATATATCTTAAGCATAAGGCAAGAAACCTGAAAGGAAAAAAGATAACTTACTACCAACAGCTGGTAGCCTACGCGAGGGTATCCAGTCGAGATAAAAGGGTGTATATTATCTACTATCACACAGGATAGCCTAAGCAGAGGTAATAAACTAGGGAGGAGAGATCACCTACTACCAAACACGGTAGCCTAAGTATAGGTGTCCGACCCAAAAGAAATGTGTGTTACCTACTATCAAGCATATGATAGCCTAAGCGAGGTAAACACCAAAGGAAAGATGACCTACTACCACCACGGTAGCCTAAGCGAGGCATCTGACCAAAACACAAAAAAAAAAGGGTTAATACCTATTTTCCCCCTGCCATATAGGCGATTTTTGAAAAACCCCCCTGCGAAAAAAAAAAGTTGCAAAAATTTCCCTAACATTTAAAGATTCTCTCAATTTTGACCTTCATCACATCCAGTCATCAAAAATGCTGATGTGGCAGATAATTTTTATTTATTTTTAATTATTTTTCCTATGTGGATGACGAGGTGGATTTTTTTTTTTGATTTATTTTTATTTCCACGTAAGCATTTCCTTTTATATGTATTGTTTGGTTTATTTTTGAAAATATGTAAACATTCAAAAAATGCCAAAGGTGAGAATCGAACCCACCCCCTTTCTTTCATGCTTTTACTTTCTTACCACTAGGCTAGACTTCTCATGTTGTAATATTGTATCCATTAATTAATGTTAATACATATTTTTTATGTTTTACCTTTAATTGATTTTAATTGATATTAATATATTATAACTAAATAATATATTTAGTTTTAACTTTTTTATTAAACTAATTTTATTAATATATTGAATGTGAATACATATTTAATTTTTTATTAAACTAGTTTTAATATATTAATAATTTTTAACTAATTTTTTTATTAAACTAAACTATTTAGCTACAATATTATTTAAACTATATAAACTATTATTTATAAATGATATATAAATGATATAAATATATTAAACTATATAAACTATTTAATCTAAACTATTATTTATAAGCTACAATAATTATTGCAATGATATTTTGTTTATAAATAATACTGTAACTAATAGTTTATAGATGATACTTTATAAATGATACTTTTTAAATGATACTTTTTATAAATAATATTGTAACTATTATTTGTAACTATACTTTTTATAAATAATACTGTAACTTTTTAGATGATACTTTTTATAAATAATACCGTAACTATTATTTGTTTATAAATGATACTTTTAGCTCCTATTAAATAATAGTTTATAAATAATAGTATATTTAGATTGTATATTAAATATATAGTTTATATAGTTTAAATAATATTGTAACTACATAGTTTAGTTTATTTAGTTTATATATTTATATAATTAAAAACGAAATTAAAGGTAAAAATTAATAGTTACAGTATTAATTAGTTAAAAATTGTAACTAGTTAATTAGTATTAATTAGTTAAAAATTAATTAGTTAAAAATAGTTTATATATAGTTACAGTATTAGTTAAAAATAGTAACAGTATTACTTAGTTAAAAATTAATAGTTACAGTATTAATTAGTTTATATATTTAGGTTGTATATTAAATATATAGTTTAAATATTTAGATTAGTTATAATATTTAGAATAGTCTAAATAGTTTAGTTTAATAAAAAAATTAGTTAAAAATTATTAATATATTAAAACTAGTTTAATAAAAAATTAAATATGTATTCACATTCAATATATTAATAAAATTAGTTTAATTAAAAAGTTAAAACTAAATATATTATTTAGTTATAATATATTAATATCAATTAAAATCAATTAAAGGTAAAACTTAAAAAATATGTATTAACATTAATTAATGGAAACAATATTACAACATGAGAAGTCTAGCCTAGTGGTAAGTAAGTGAAGGCATGAAAGAAAGGGGGTGGGTTCAATTCTCACCTTTAGCATTTTTTGAATGTTTACCTATTTTCAAAAATAAACCAAACAATACATATAAAAGGAAATGCCTACGTGGAAATAAAAATAAATCAAAAATTAAAAAAAAATCCACCTCGTCATCCACATAGAAAAAATAATTTAAAATAAATAAAAATTATCTGCCACGTCAGCATTTTTGATGACTGGATGTGATGAAGGTCAAAATTGAGAGAATCTTCAAATGTTAGAGAAATTTTTGCAACTTTTTTTTTTCGCAGGGGGGTTTTTCAAAAACCGCCTATATGGCAGGGGGGAAATAGGTATTAACCCAAAAAAAAAGACTGTTTGTCAAAGTCTGCTGGAGATCTACTGCCGAGAATAACCAGAGAATTACCTACTGCCGAGGTCTTCTGGAAATCTACTGCCGAGAATAACCAGGAAAATACCTACTGCCGAGGTCTTCTGGAAATCTACTGCCGAGGTCTTATGGAAATCTACTGCCGAGAATAACCAGGAAAATACCTACTGCCGAGGTCTTCTGGAAATCTACTGCCGAAAATAACCAGGAAAATACCTACTGCCGAGGTCTTCTAGAAATCTACTACCGAGAATAACCAGGGAAATACCTACTGTCGAGGTCTTGGGAGTTTCGCCGGGGATCTTCAAAAGAGATGTGGGTCGGCTGACTTGTAAAATATGTCTTCTCAAATAAAGAGTAAGATCATTTGAATCTTCACCAAACTTCTCGAAGAGATGCCATTTGGTAGAAGCAAATTGAATTGTGGACTCACTGGGGAGAATACCACTGTGAAGTAATATTGCTGTAGCTGAACATTGCGTTGAAGCTAGTAAAATTCTTGTAATAGGGATTCTCAAATAAAGAGAATACTTGGAAAGTCTTCAATGAACCTTTCTGATGGATTTCCGGTGAGATAACATCTGACGGAGAATAGTTGATAACCTTGATAACTTCACCGAGGATAGACGAACTGTCTTGAGGAGACTGCCATTTATCATCCAACTAGGAAACCTGATAACCATACTGCTCAAATAAAGAGCGGCTACTTGTTGTCTGACATGTATTCCCAGGAAATGTAGTAATAACCGTTGGAGAAATAATTTCTGTCTTCCATAGAGATCTTCAAATAAACTCTTCTTGGGGAGACAAATGCAAGATAAATGCACGCTCGATCAAAAGTCCAGAAATATCCGAAATTTGTGATTGTCAGGCACCAAAGTTCAATCCAGGAAATAACTGGAAAGAAACGGTCAAACAAGACTTCATCCATTAAGGACTGAACTCAATGGGTTTATCTTTATCCAAAAATGGAAAAGAAAACTGAAACAACCATCTTCCACGAGGATCGAACTCAGTGGGGAGTTTAGAAAGAATGTGTTCTTTTTGCCTAGGGCTGACGTCTCTACTTGGAGGGAGCAGACAAAACCCAGTCACTTGGGGATAAACACAGCCAAAATGAAAGAACAAACAAACAAACACAAAAAATGCAAGATGCAAAATGCGCACATGCCATGAATCTACATGAATAAATGCCATGCTATGCTTATGCTCATGCTGACAAAACAATAACAAGAAGCAAACTGGAGACGAAAATAAGCATCTCGATACGGATACTCGGCCAATCTTTGTAATATAAGAGGCATCACTGGGGATGAATGGAAAGCCATATATGGAAACATGTCCTGATTCAAAAGCTTCAACTCTGGGGATAATAGAGCGCTCCACTTGGGGATGAACATCATAACTTCGCCTAGGATTGTCAGGATGAACCTCGTGATTCTGTTGGGGATGAGAAACATTCATTGGGAACGAATCAAACTCATGATCGAAAAGACTTCATGGAGGATAAAATACATATCCACTGTGAATTGAAGTAGTCTTGAGTGAAAGTTGTAACTGGATAAAATAAATATCCACTTCATCGGGGAAGATTGAATCAATAAAACTTCGAGAGGATGAAATAAACATCCACCTTTGTTGGAGAAAATTGAGATAGTGAGAAAATCCATTGAGGAGTGGAATAAACACTCGCTTCGCTAGGGAAGGTTGAAACCGAAGAAGTTCACTGAGGATTCTTAGGTTGCCGACTGGAGAAAACTTGCGTCAGACGTGCCATAACTTCTTGAAGTAGAGATTCATTGGAGGATAGTCGTGACTACTTAAAGTAAAGACTTAATGGGGAGTCATCACACCGCTTGAGACATAAGCTCCTTGATGAACTGCTTGGTAGTCGCTATTTTGAACAACAATTGTTGTGAATGGATGAAAAGTAATCTTCGATTCTCAAATGCCCCAGATCACTTGGTTTATGAGAAGAAGTCATTCCAAGAGGATTTTACAGAAAACATGGCACCCAACTGTTCCAATGTCTTCAAACTCTTGGAGAGATTTGCCAAATCTCGACGTAACTGGCCCCACTACAACAGATAAGACCTTAGACAACGCTTTTTTTGCCCTTAGACAGCGCTTTTAAGCGCTGTCTAAACCTGCGCTGCTATAGGTTTAGACAGCGCTTTGGGTATTCCCAAAAGCGCTGTCTAAAAGGGGGTATATTTAATGAAAAACGCTGTCTAAGCCCTACCTTTTTTGACATTTTTTTGGTATACCTTAGACAGCGTTTTATCCAAAAGCGCTGTCTAAGGTCAACCTTTTTGAACTTTTTTAGGTATACCTTAGACAGCGCTTTTGGTAAAAGCGCTTTCTAAACCTTAGACAGTGCTTTTGTCAAAAGCGCTTTCTAATCCCCACCTTAGACAGCGCTTTTCCCAAAAGCGCTGTCTAAGGTATACGAAAAATTTTATATAAATTTTTTTAAACCACAATTTTTACCAGGTTTTTTCAACCAGAATTTGACATGTTTTTCAACCAGCAATTTTTTTCACCAAAATTATATATTTAAAACAATTGGCAATTCAAACCAATATATATATTTAAAATTACAAACCAAAATTATATATACACCTATTTATAATTACAAATCATTACATTTTCTCTACAAATGCACATATTACTTATACTAGTACTTTTGCATCCAACCAAAGCATTGCTTCAAATCTACATTATAGGTCCTGAAAACACAAAGATTGTAATTCAATTAAAAGAATACATAAACAAAGTTACACATATTTAAATTCTCATCAATTAAAGTAAGAGTACAATATTATACCTTGTAAAATTCTGAGCTCCATAATGTATTGACACCAATCCTCTTTAATTTCATCCAATTGAGAAATTGAGTAATGAGCACACTTGCATTCTTCAAAGTACTACATAATAATATAACATAGTTTGATTTAGTTTTAACTATTTCATTAGACATGAGAGATATGTGTTAATATTAAAATAACTCATAAGTTAGAAATACATACATCGGATGGAATCTCTATTCGATCCAACATAAGAGTGTCTCTCATAAACCTCAACATGAAATAGCCGCAATCTATTTGATTGCGTTGCCGAGGACACTACAAATGAAAATAAAATATGGATAAATCCTAAGTTTTATCAAGTAGCATCACTAATATAATAAAACATGTGATAATTAATATACCTTCACATAATTCCATGTAATAATGGGGTTGACTCTCCGCCGTGGTAGATGGCTATCTCGTAGTGCTAGGAAAGCTTGTATAGCACTAATAAAATATAAGTGAATATTTAGAACAATTCACATAAATAAATAAACAAACAAATAAATATACACATTCATATTTAGAACAATCTCACTTACGTGTCAATACACTTCTTCAAATCCGGGTATGTTGTCCAATCATTTCCTAACGAATCCAGATAATACACCATTGCTCTGCTAGGATTAATTGCGACCAACAACCAATGTCCACTGTAAGATTAAACAAGTGTTAGATGGAAACTTTCTACACGACGTCAAAATACAAAAAAACTATAATAGATGAATTTAGAATGAAAATCTAACCCAGTATTAAACGGTAAAAAGAACAACTTTTCCGTTTCTTGGTTGTCCATAAAGACGTCGCGTATATACGCCAGGACCTCATCTGGTTTATTGATTATTAAGGTTAAGTTGACAGATGTCGGGCATAGAAATGCAAATCTTTGCTGCAATCCGTGTGGGCGCATAACTCTGTCATACAGAAACCTTAAATAAAAACATCATTAACATTAGACTATTCATTTGAAACATAAAGTAAATAAGTTGTTCAATTAATATACCAAAGTAGATCGGATATATACCTCACGTATGTATTGACAACAGTGCCGCCCAATTCTTCATGATTGAAAACTTGCTCGAAGTCTTCATTACTAATAATTTGGTCATGTTCAAAGCCATAGATACCTTTCTCCATATGTATAAGACGAACACCTCCGGTGATAATATCTGTCACTTGTAGATACGTCTGGAGGCACGACCTAAACTTGGAGATAGGTTGTTTTCTACCCCTGCTCTTCTTAGCACCAACATTTTTTTGCGTTGAAATGTTGCTAATCTCTTTAACAGGCAGTTATATATCATATAATTTGTTAGATGAAGTATAAGATATCCAATTTAACATTTTCTATGCATAAATATCATATAATTGTGATGTACCTGTTTTTTTGAAACAACGACTCGGTATGCTCCGGAATCCGCTTATCCTTTGTTTTGGATCTTGTTGGAGTCTAAATAACATTACCATGTAAAAAATGAAAATAAATTGCTCGTAAAATCTTTGAATCTACACATTAAGGTTAACAAAGGTTTATAACGGTTTTAAGCATACCTCATATCCTACGATTATGAGGTTTGACGGCCATGCAACATACGACCCTATAACAGCTCGCACCAATGTTACATCCGAATCATCGTCAGGATAGGGTAATGGTGCTTCCTCCTTTATAGCAATATCAACTGATACTTTCAAACTTCCAGTAGGGAGGGATTTATTATGAAGTAATTGTACCCCATTGTTATACACTTTTCCCTTTGCAACCTTCCGATAAGTTGGTGAAGATAAGAAGAGCTGACATTGGGAAACGCCCTAAAATCAAAAATAAATATGCCATTGTTAATGTGTATATATGTCATTTAAATAATTTAAGCTACTAATTTAATTTCATAAATATATATATAACTACCTCTGGAATAATCGGATGAAAGCTGCAGTTGATACTATCTTTCTCCGATCCATCTCTAAAACCTGAAGCGTTATCCCTTTCTTTTTCCTTTCGTAATTCCCGAACCTCAGCTTCTAGTGCTTCCAATTTAGCTTGAAGTTCTGAATTACTAGCAACCTTTCCCTTTTTAATATTCAAGGAGGTCGGGGTGATCCCAAATGCCTTACCCCTCACCCGACCAGAATACTCAGGGACATCTAATGCCCGACTAAGTATGCTCCTGGTATCATCTGGAGATACAGACTGAGATAACGCCTCCTGAAAATCAGATGAATATCGAATATTTGTCAAATATTTGTTAATAAAGTTTTGATTTAATTAAAGAAATATTGTTATACTTACACATTTCTCAAATACTTGTAGAACCTCTTCTGCAACAACTCCAGACTTGCCCACACGGGCTTCCTTCCACAAGACATGTGCAGGAAGAGATGTTTCAGAGCTATTCGCCTTTTGTAACTACATATAAAGCCAAATAATATGATCAAATATAACTCATGATGAACAATTATTATATCATTGCAATATATTGATACTTACCAAAGATTGCTCCAAACGTCCATATCCAACACGTCCTTTCCTGTATTTATACTTTGGAGCTGACGCTCTTTCCTGATTAATTGCACTTAATTGCTTAAATTCCGGGGTTTGTCGTTTGGATTTAAACGTTACCCATTTTTGTGGTGAAATCAAACTTGCATATTTAGATGGATACTCTCCATCAACAAAGTTATCGTCAGCATCCCTAAGATAGGTGCGGTTTAAATATGTCCTAAACCCTCTTAGGAGCTTCCCTGCCAATCTCATCAAAAAAGCTTTTCTTTCTTCCTCGACGTTGAAGCACCTCTAAAAAAACCATACACATTGGTTAGTACAAATAATTTGAAGGACATAATTAGTTGGCATAATTAAAGACATAATTATGGTACCTTTATCTCATTCCAAATTTTTTCTTTGGTTTCCTTCAACTGTTTGGTTCTCCAATCATCACAAGTAATAGGAACCGCATTCCTTACAAGTGCACCAATGAAACTTGTCAAAGTATGACCGTTAGGCTCAATAAGTGTATTCGAAGCGCTCCAATGCACATTATAAGTGATGCCTTGATCTCTAGCACGGGTCACTCTCTTCATAATGGTTATTCCTCTTCTAATCTCTTCTTCCATAGATCTGTTACTTCCAACCTGAATATCAGGATCATCATCATGTAGGTGATCATCATCATGTGGGTGATCATCATCATGTGGGTGATCATTGTTAGTAGCCATCTAACCTGTAATAAATAAATCAAGGATATCAAATATAATATATAACAAATATAATAAAGATACAAAAAACTCATCAAACAAAAAACAAAACAGACAAACAAATCTTAGAAACGTTCCTCATCAAGACCTTTGTGATATACCTTATCATTAATCACCACTACTTTGTGATCTTAGATGTTCTAATTATTTGAGGTTTAATTCATGGGTTTTCAATACAAAAGAAAAAATTCAGGTTCAATTTATGGGTTTTCAGTGCAGTTTCATGATTGAATGTAGTTAAGTTGTAGATACTATTTAGAAGTAAACTAGTGGTAATGGAGAGCAAGGATGCATGCAAAATCTGGAGAAAAATGTCTGTAGTTTTGAGTCATAATATCTTGTTCGATGATAATAACTGGATTTATTAAGAGGTAGTTTAGTAGGAGAATAGGTTGATAAATATTGCATACAACACACACAAGCTTGAAATGCCAAAACCTTTGTAAACAGCATACACAAACATGGTAACAAAGGTCCTCGAGTACAGCTTGATAATCTACTTATTAGATATTGGAGTGAAGTATTGACTATTGAAAGATAGAAAGGTCTTAAAATGGTTTAGAATTTAAAACATCCATTCTTGTAGGAAGCTTGAAACATTGTAAAGCAACAAAACCCTACAACAACAATGTAAAGCAACAAAACCCTATTCTTCACAACAACGACGTACCTTTAACGACGGTAACAACGGCAATGCAAGAACGAAATGTATCAGTTACAAAGAGCAGAAATGAACGACGACAATGAGTTCGCAACGGACGGCAATACAACGACGGCAACGGACGGACGACAATGCAACGACGGCAACAACGAACGACGGCACGGTGGAGGACGGTTGACGGTGAAGGTTTGAGTTCGCAAGGGTTTTGAGCTCAGTTCGCATGCAGGGGAGAAGAAAGAGCGGAAATATGAAAATGAATACTGCCTATTCATATATTTTAATTTAATTAGACCTTAGACAGCGCTTTTCATAAAAGCGCTTTCTAAGGTGGACCTTAGACAACGCTTTTAAAAGCGTTTTCTAAGGTTGGCCTTAGACAGCGCTTTTGATTTTTTTTTTTTAAATTTTTAAGACCTTAGAAAGCGCTTTTAAGGAAAGCGCTGTCTAATATTTTCCTTTAATTTTTTTTTTTAAATTAATAAAACTTTAGAAAGCGCTTTTTAGAGAAGCGCTGTCTAAGGTCTTATATATTTTTTTAAATTTATAAGACCTTAGAAAGCGCTTTTAACTAAAGCGCTGTCTAATATTTTCCATTAAATTTTTTTTTTAAATTTATAAGACCTTATAAAGCGCTTTTGACCAAAGCGCTGTCTAAGGTCTTATATTTTTTTGCGCTTTTATTTTTTTAAATGAATAGTTTCCTTGTTTTTAACTTATAACAGCGCTTTTGTATTAAAGCGCTGTCTAAGGTGCGATGTTATAACTTACTTTTGTTGTAGTGCCCTGATCGATTGTATTCTGTACACTGAGTCTTCGAACATGGAGAGATTTACCAAATCTCGACGTAACTGCCCCAGATTGACGGTGTCTGAGTCTTTAAACTTGCCCCTTGGGGTGAGACCCTGCTCACTAAAGTCTTCAGGTAACGTGCCCCTGGATACTATCATCTCCTTGAAACAGTACTAAATTTTAGCTCATCCATGCCACACGTATGTTAATTTCTACGATGTCAAGCAATGTTAGCAAGTAGAAAATGTTAATTTTGAAACAGATAATGCAACGTACGTTTGTCTTGAAGTTTTATTTAAAAATATTTTGGTGGTTGAATTACCGATTTTATAATGCCAACACAAATTTTTGAGCGTAGCTCGTAGGAGTCAGGAAACAATATCTCAATGAGTATGCTTTCGAAATAAACCTTGCTTCAATTAGGACTTTTAAGGGTTGTATAGTGGATTGGTTCACGGTTTAAGAAACAAAGGATATAAGGCTCAAAGTTATTTGTACCCACCCAATCATCGTGATATTTTACTCCATTTTTTTTTTTTGCAAATTACCCTGCCCCAGGTTAAGAATGAGGGTTTTTGTAGAGAAGAAAAAAAAACTCCTACTTCAAAGGCTCAAAAGGGTTAACGAGGGTTTATCTCCTTATATCTCCGGTGTTTATGATTTTTGAAATAATTCCTTATATCACCAGCAGAGTTTTATTCAAAAGCATACAACAAGAGATCTTGTGTTTGGTTTCATCATCCTCCATTCAATTCTTTGCCAAGGCAAGAGATTAGACAGCATTGGCATTATAAAATAGAAAAAGTGTTTTCAAAAGGAGTGAAACGAATGGGTTTCTTCAAGACAACCATTATCATTGCATTAATTATTCAAAGTAACAAATTCTTACATGTAAAACATGCTTATAATCAAAGAAATAACAATAAGATGCAAGCAAATGAATAGGCAGCTTAATGGCCTTGGGAGTGAGCTCTGCTCTTGATTCCATTGGCTTGGAAGGAACTTCTCGAGTATTCACATCTCTCAGTATAAAGGTGTTCCATTTATAACTGGGATTCCTCTACTGAAGGTCAACACTTCGTCGTCAATCATTTCTTGGACTTTTTCTTGGAAAACTTTACAACCTTCAATAGAATGCCCCAACACTCCATCATGAAATGCACAACCGGTATCTGGATTGAACCAGGGAGGGCGAGATTTCATGGCTCTAGTCTTCCTGGGTGCCATTATTGAGTTTTGGGCAAAGTAAGACCACAGTTGACTGTAAGTCATAGGGATTAGGTCAAACCAACGAGTTTTTTCTTCTGGACTATTCAGGGGTCTCTCCTGATCCTGATGCTGATTCTGGTGATTCACGTTCTGAATTCGTGGATTTTGACATTGATTATGAGGAGTCAACCTTTGTCGCGAAGTTCTTGATTTTCATGCTCTTGAATGTCTATCACATTCTTCATAGTAGTAGAAAAAGTTTCCATGTGGCCTTTAGAGTAGCAATCTCCGCTCGGAGTGCTTGGTTTTCTTGTTCCAAATGATCTATCCTTTTCTTGCGACCGGCTCGAGTATCGTATCGATGATTCAGCTTGTCTTCTGAAAGGAGACACGGATAAGAACCTGGAATGCAAAGGAATGCAAATGCAAATGATGCGTATGATGCAACAAGATTCATGGAACTCGACTATTTATAATCATCAAGGAATATCAAAAGGCTCGTCTTAATAATCATAAAAAAAACGGTTACAGTCATTAGTACCGGAATACTAAATAATTGATTTAACACAAAAATTAAAACGCGTATGTACACCTTACAACAGTCATAACGTAAAGCTAAATAAAAGCTAATAATGATGGATCTAAGGAGACTCTTCCAACGGTCTTCTTGAGTCCTTTGGCTTCTTCCAATTGAGCTTCTTCTAGAAGCGTTGACTGAAGATTATAACGGAATAAGACGTCTTGGACCTTTCCTTTCTTGCAAGCAATAGCTTCTTTTCAATATATCCTCCTTTTGTAGTTATCTTGGCTTGAATATGAACCTAAGATAGGAAATAAACTTTTGTCCTGAAATAGTAACTTGGTCAGCTAAGAATATTCTTCATAAGGTGTCACCAACTAGTCCTCAGGAATAATGGTAGGCGGCAGTAGAATAACTTTTTATCTTGTCTTGAATTCTTTTTTGTCTGGCCGCAAGGTCTCCAATCTCCTTAGATCATCCAAGTTATGACTATTGTAAGAGTACTTCAACGTTCTTTTTCAAGAGTCTATGATATTCTTACGATGTTTACAAATGAGACTAAGTTCCATGAATATTTATGATATGATGCTAATGCAACACAAAGGCAAAGCACAAAACACAGAGCAAACAAACAAACAAGGGTCATAGGTTTAAAGGAGCGTGAATGGAGTCAAGGTCTACCCATCCCATAAGGTAGTATGGTTTCAAATGTACCTGCCGAACGGGTTCTAAAAGTTCCCAGAGTCTACGACCCATCTTTTGAATATTATCGACTTCCCAAATTACTCGGCTAGTCAATAATATTCTCAAGAGAATCTCGTCTGAGTGTAGTATCGCGTGACAACTATTTGGAAATAGACTCCCGCATAGTCACCGCACTACATTCTAAAAGGCCAAGTGGGTTTAAAGGTGTTACGGTCCTCAGTCTTAAGGGTTCTTGGTCGAAGTTAATACTGTTTTCACGAATGAACTCGTTCAAACAATATTAAATCCAAAAGAACCTAAACTGAGCGATGATTTTCTCAATTCGACTTTTCGGGAATCGACTCCGTCAAAGTACCCTTGACCATATCATCTCCTATAATTATACTCATGTCCGGGTCTAGGACTCTCACCACTCAAGAATCCCTCCAAACAGCAAAACAAATATATAACAGATAACATTAAAAGATCAAGTTAGGGGGAACCCTCTTATGAGAATCCCCAGTGAAGTCGCCATTTCTGTCGCGGTGAAAATTGGATACCATAGTTATTGGTTAACTAGGATCACATTTCTTTTAATGTCACCACCGTCTTTGATTTTATCCAAGGGAAGGGAGAAAGACCGAATACCCACGATGCAATGCAAATGCACTAAGATTCTAAGTTCGGGGGTTGGTTATACCTAGGGAAGGTGTTAGTATCCTAGATATCTGTAGTACTCTACAGGAACCTCTTGATTTTATTTTATGTTATTGTTATCTGCTTGCTAAAGGTTTAAGGGTAGGTGATTTATTATTTTAATCCTAAGTGTGCTCGACAAGATATCGCATCTTGTGCTTACATATCCTGTCAGGAGGGAATCAGAGCACTTGTAGTTCCTTATTAAGGATACTAAAATGTTTAAAGGTTTTAGGAGAGAAGATGAGTCATCATCTTAAGAAGACCACCACAGTTTTTGAAAATGTTTGTATTTTGTGGGGTATGGGATTGTATGTCCCTTCTTTGAGATGATTAACATCTAATTCTCTTGTGTGGAGAATTAGGTAGGCTAAAGTTTGATTAAATAATCAAAATTGTGGGGGACTAACCTAGGAAATCTATCCTAAGTTGTCTAATAGTCTTAACTTAAGGGTGTCGATTATGAATGCAAATGATGTGCACCATGCACAATAACATGGTTATCATGCATGGGATTTTCCCCTGGATATTAATGCGATTAAATTATTGTTATTTAGGCGAGGGTGCTAGCAAAGTGGTGCTAGACTTGTGTCTAGTGACCAAAAGGTTGAATGCGATGCCTAAAGGCAATCGACTTACATAGGTAGAAAAGGGGCTCGACGTTGGATCGAGAATTTTGATATTGTTTTGAAAAGGTTTAGAGCACAAGAAGAAAAACATACATACATCACATGTAAGCAAACAAAAGCAAGCAAGACACAATAACAACTAAGGTCTTAATCTAAGTCGCTCGAGCGTATGATTAGGCGCTAAGGATTATAATGGGAACGATTTATTAGGAAAAAGAGTTTTGATTCTTTAAGGTTTATTATTTTGAGGATTTTATGTTAAAGATTATTAAGTAATTTGAAAAAGTTAACGGTTTTCCTATTAATAAAATGTTTTAATTATTTAAAGTTTTTTATTATTTATTAGTTTTAAAGTCATGTTAATAAAGTTAATAAATGAAAAAAAGTTTCTTATTAAAAGTTTAATTATTTTAAAAGTTTGATTATTATTTTTAGTTTTAAAGCCATGTTAAGAAAAGTTAATTAGAAAAAAGTTATTAAAGAGTTTTAATTTAGAAGAGGTTTTAATTCTTATACTCTTATAAATAAAAGTTTTATTACCATTAAAAAAAGTTAATAAAGATTTCTCTTAAAAAATTTTAAGATTTTAAAGGTTTTTATTAGAAGACGAATTATTAAGAAAAGTTTATTTTAGATTTATTTTAGTTAGAGATTATAATAAAGTTATACTAGAATTCTAAATCTTTGTTTTTTTTAAAAGCTTATAAAATTATTTTATCCTAAAAATTAATTATCATGAAAGGGTTTTTTTTTTAAGTTTTAAATAAAAAAAAAAGCTCTAAATTAAATTAATTATTATAAAAAAAATTTAGATTAATTATTATTACAGAGAAAGGTTTAAATTAATTATTATTAAAAAGTTTTAATTATTATTATTATGATCAAAAAAGATTTTAGATTTACTTATATATAAAAAAAAGGTTTTAAATTAATTATTGTTATAAAAGAAAAGGTTTTAAGTTATTAATATAAAAGAAACAGTGTTAAATTGAATTATTAAAAAAAAATCTTAATTTTTAAATATAAAAAAGGCTTTTTAATTGTAAAAAAAAATTTAATTGTAAAAAAAAAGGAAAACAACGAAAGAAAAGAAAAAAACAAGGAACTGAGAGTGCATCTCCATCGTCATTCTCTCTCTCGTCTCTCAAAATCTCTCTCGCTCTCAAAATCTCTCTCGCTCTCCATCGCCTCTCTCATCTCTCTCGATCAATCAAACAAACAACCCTCACCCCACGCAGCCCAATACCCCAATCCACTATATTTTTTCGGTTACATATTACATCAGTTTAGAGTACGAAGCAATAAAAGAAGAAAAGGTTGTGGCGAGTTGAGGGCAAGGAGTTGCTATCTGGATCTGAAGAATCTCTGCTCCCAGGATAAGTCTCTTTCTCCTTTTTCGTATGTGTTCTTTGTGATTTTGACGATTTTCTCCCCTGCTGATTTCGTATGTGATGATGTATCGTGTGTATTGTGCTTGTGATGGTTTTCTCCTGTTCTGTGATGGGTTTCTGGTGTATGTATGAAATTTTGTGCGTGTCATTCCTCTGTCTGTTCTCGTGATTTCCTCGCCCTTTTATAGGCTCACCAATTCTTGATTTCGAAATTAATGTGAAACATTGCTGCTGATTCTTTGTGTGCTGGCTTTATGACAAATTTCCATCTTTAGGTATACATGTTTGTAGATGGCTTTGGAAAGAAATGATGGCTGATATGAATTGGGATTTTTGATTTTGATCGTGACTTTACAATTCAAAATTATCACGATTGATTGTGTTTGGAAATTGATAAACTTAATGGTTCCAAAACCTTCTATATTCATCCTGATTTGAAATGTATCCTTGATAAACTTTCTAATTTCAATTTCCTACTTGAAACTTGTCCTTCTTTTAAACCATGTAATTGAGTGGATTTGAGTTCTTCTCATGATTTCACGATATGTGTAATAGTTGTTGTTTCCAATTTGGTGGAAACATGTTCAACACATGTAAGATTCTTTCCCTTTTTCTTTTAACATGCCTTGATTGTGTCTTGGAAATTAATGTAATGCTTTGATTTGGTCTTGATTTCCTTCCTTATTGTGTTTGACAAGCATTGATGTTGACTGCCTGTTTATGTTTGAAATGCTGATTAATGGGTTTCCTCTTTGGTTTATCCATGTTAAGAGCTGTCGTGGACGTGTTATCCTTTCCATCCTCAATTACACACCTCATTTGATGGTTAGTTCTATGGTAGCTTCAGGTTGGTGTGAATATACACGAGCAGTGGACAACAAGCCTTAACACTAATCTTCATCAGTTGAAAAAACTCGCAGTTGCCAACTTTAACATTGGTAGCAAATTTAATTCAAGGTCTTTTGAGGACAACTTGTCTCCATGGTGCGACTTGATTTCATAAGCTAAACTTTATTTTGTCCGCAGGTTCCGTGTGTTCAATTGGCTCGGCTGGCTATCGTATTAACATTAATCTCATGTTCAACATCTTCCTCAAGTGTCAAGTGTCGTCAAGCATGAGAGAGAATGCACGACATCTAACCGAGGTAGAGCGAAGCTGACATAAAATCAACCATGTGCATAGCATCAACACTGCTATTCGATTATTGTTCTTGACATTCTATTCATATGAATGATTTGAAGTCCCTTTTTTTTGTAAATTTTGAATGAGTTCTTACTGACTTGGTTTGGTTCTCTTTCTGGCCAGGCAGACTCAAGTTCTAACGTCAAGGCTGATAACACGCTTCAAAAAGTCTTACTCTAACCAATTTAACTTCCATGTTATTGACCTCATTCTCTGCATGTTAACAAGCAGTCCCGACGAGATTTATCGTGCATCAACAAGAAGTAACCGGCCCGGGCCTAGCATTCTAACATCAGTATCTCCTCCTGCGGCATTAGCGGTCATGGCTTCTAAAACTTGGTGATGGAGGTAAAAAAGCTTCACAATTGGCAAAGAATTATTTTATTTGCAGGATGGGATCACTGTCTGCTTCACATGAATATTATCTCAAGCAGTCTTTGTGTCGGGTTCATGGTTGAATACCAGGCTTGAAGTCTTCACAATATCCATTATATGGAGGTATACTCAGCGTAGCTACAAACACCTAATCTAGCCAAAACACACGCCTTAGGTGGAGCTTGGCGTGTATTAGTGGAGCATTAACGAACCACAAATTTTATGGTGTAACTGCATGAAACTAATGAACATTCATGTGAGAAATTTTATGAAATGTTTTTATAATACACAGAGCGCGTGTTAGGGACTTAGATCAATGATGGAATGGTAGTAACATAGTATCCTTTTGTTAGAAAATGTGATTTTAAAAGTCCAAACTTGGTTGTCATCAAGGCTTTTAGCACAAAACCGTGCGTTAACTCCTTATAATAAGGCTTGAAATTTTCCTAATCCAATTTGGTCGTCAGACTTGTATACATGGAGCCCAATTATTGAATTGTACATTTCCTACATAGCTCTAAGTAGGAATCGTTCGCAACGTTGGAAAATGACTTTGAATTCTTGATCAATTCGAGCTTAGCCTTAGCAAGTAGTTCTCTTATTTGAACCTCTTTGTGGCATAACGAACTTATAAGTCTAACCTATGATCTTTGAGAGAACATGAGTTTGACTTTGACACACTTGCACCTATAAGGAAACCCTTGGATCTTCAAACTTTCAAACTCTTCCATTTTTATGCTTTGAACCCTTGAACTTGACATGAACACTTCAAAATAGGCGTCAAGAAATCCATATGAATCCTCCTTCCTAAGAACTTGATGCCACTTGGAACTTCCACGAACTTGTTAGCTTTGATATTCAGTTTAATCACAAATCCATCACATTTCTTCTGTTGACAATCTTAACACAAGAACCAAGTCTTGAAGAATCCCTTGAACTAAAGATACCGCTTATAGTGCAACTTGCCACAAAAACACTAGTCAGTCTCCACATGACCACGCTCAACGCCAATGGAAGGAAAGCTTTGATTCTCTTCGGGAGTACACACTGAAACTTCTGAGAAACCTTGAAGAAAAAAAAAGACCAGTATAAAACCCTAGGATACTTGACTTAGAGAAAGAGTATTTGGAATCAATGCTCCTGCACAAGCTTGTTAGTCGTAATAAACATACACACAAGGACCTATGACCTAAAGATGCTATGCAAAAGAAATGGGATCTTAGGGTCAAAAATTAGGGTGCGACAAAAACCATGTTAGATGCTAAAAAAGATAAGATTGAGGATGATAAACTGTCTTGGTTTGGTTGTGAAACTTGTAACCTTGGCAAAAAGAGGCTAATACTCTAAAGGCCTTATTAAGCAAGACTTTAGAACCAAAAGTCACTTTCGCCATTGATCCAACAAAATTCAAAAGACATTTATATGAACCATACATAAAATATTATTTTATTAGAAAAGAATCTAATAGCGAAAGTCTTTCTCATTGTCATTTGACTTGTCATTATTGTTGTAAGAAAAGCTATACCATTGCTAAATGCTAATTTAGAAGATTTTTTGTTCCTAAAGGTGTATTTCAAAGGTTACCCAAATGCAACAACATGTCCACTTATCCTCAAGGACCCAATGAAAATTTGGTACCTAACATTATTGATTGACTTTGTAGGGAAAATGTATTAACTTCTTGAAGAAAGTATGTGATCTCAATAAGAAAAGCTCAAGACATATAAAATGTAACATCTCTTTATTCAGTGACTTTGTGGCAAAAATAAGGAGGTTGTGTCCTATGAAGTTAACCAATATAAGTGCTAAATCATGGAAAAGGCTATGTAGGCAAATCCTCATTTCACTATTATCTTTGATATTATAATTGTTTGAGAATAATTATTATTATTAAGGTTGAATACATCACTTGTGATGTATTGTATCCAAGAAACGTTGGGAAAGTTCTTTTGATGCAAATGAATCTTTATAAGACATATTCAAAGTCACCATAGATGGATTTATCACCCCGAAATGGTAGAACTTGAGGAGGAAAAAAGATGACCATCAAGTTAATAGAGACAAGTATTATACAAAATCTTATAAATATGACTAAAAGCGTGACTATACACTTTTAGATAAGTATTTTCATTTATCTCTTAAATTTTGTTTCAACTCTTATCTTAAATCACTTTGTTGTCCTCTTTGATGAGCATTGGCCCAATGGCATGTTATTTAAGTTAAAATCATTGTGTGGGACTTTATTCTACATTCGAGAGATCATCAACACATAGGTACCTAGTGTATCTATGAAAACGAATTGGACAAAATCAATTTGATAACTAAGAGATTTCATCATTGGCTATACAAGTAAAATAAGTATAAGTGATTACTCCCCCGGTCTTTCATCCAAGAGGTAATATTGTTTCACTTCTCTTTGTGCTTAAGTTTATTTGAAACTACATGTAGTACTTGCATTCCATGCCTTATGATTATTGCTTGTTGCGTTCAAAAGTGTGTGATACATTTGATGTATAGTGAATTTCATATGTGTTCACTTCCAAAAAAAATTATTGATGACAATTGATTGTCTTCAATCTATATACTTATATTGACATCATGTGTTTGAATTTTTCATCTCATGTATTTCATGACATTAATTTCTTCATCATATGTTTGAACATGAGATTTACTAATTCTTCATGAAGAATATCATTTATGCATAAAATATACCATGTCCACAATGTATGCATCCATCCTAAATCTAGAGAGTGTCTTCATTTCTCTAATCCTTCTAATGTGTCAATGCATAATGTAAGAGCCAATACATTGCACAAATTTGAAAATTTTATGTCTGTCTCTGCTTCGAATGTATTGCTTCCAAACACAAATGAGTCGATACATTCATTATTTTTTTAGCCTCTCTTTTTCAGTATGTATTGACTCCATTGTGTAATAACCTAATTTTTACCTCTAAGATTCCACATGTCATTTGCATCTCATACCACAAACAAGATTATGAGCTTTGGTTCTTTTGCCCTCCTCTGAAGGTTTGTTCTTGAGTGAGATCGCCAAGCACCCTTGTTCTCTTGTTTGTTTGATGTTTGTATTTGTTTATGTTTACTAACTATTAATTGAAATAAAAAATGTGTGTTTGTTTTTTCCTTTACTAACTTTTTCAGGAAGAATTTGGATCAAGGATATCAAAATCGGTTCCTCAGCTCAAATGAATTTCATCTGAACAAAGTCAAAGTTGATCTGCAAACAATTCAAAAATATCTGATCAAGAGTTTCTAAGATTTAATTGATTATTATTCAAGAGACTCCAAGGTTCATGTGTTTATTTCCATGCCTTCTTTGACAAGTAAGAAGAATTGAGCCAGAGCCAAGACAACACATCAAAAAGCACATTTTTCTCAATTTTTGTTGTGTTAATCGGTTAACGTTATATGGTTAACTGATTAACCAATGTGTTTTTTGAGAAAATGTGCCAAATTCAAATTCTGCAGCATTTTGGCACCAAATTCAAATGCTTCACCATGAGAATATTCTAGATCACCTCATTTTAATTCCCCTACCTCATCATAATTAATTCCCACCATACACCTTCATTAATAACCATTTGATTTTGATTTTGCCTCCAAAATTCAAATTCCAAGCCTAATTTTGGTTCCAAACCAAACTCCAATCCACCAAATCTCCAAGCCAAATTCTATAAATAGAGGCCTCATTTCATTCATTCATCAACCTTTCGATAGCCAAATTCACCTTGCAAAAATTTCTCTCAATTCTTCATCTACCAAATTCACCAAATCTATTTCTTCCATTGAAAGTTAGTAAGTTCATCATTAAAACTTACTAATATTTGAGCTAAACCTTCATCCATTCACTTTTCATCATCATTTTTTGTAGATAAAGGCTTTGGAGTGAGGTTCTTAGAGTTAATTTGAAGAATTTTCAGATTTGAAGTTGTAAACTCTTGATCCACCATTGTTGTTCTTGATACATCCTTCACAATGTGATCTATTGTTGATTCTTGTTGTTTGATCTTTGGATCTTGCAAATTATGTTTTATTAGTGTTATTTACTGTTATTTTACTTGAATTTTCGTGCTAATTTGTATTCATGACCATGAGGTGTTTGAAGAAATGATTGGATCATGAATGCTGAATTTTTCAAAATTTTATTGCTGTCTTGTCAGTGTTAACCGGTTAACCAAATACAGTTCATTTTGGTTAACCGGTTAACCAGTAGCAGAATTGTGTTCTTTGCCTATTTTTGGGACTGTTTTAGTTGTTTCGTCATCCCTAATCCCTTCTCGTTGTTCTTAGCCTTAGATCACATAATTTTGTGGTTTAATTTGGCTTTCTCTTCATGGCGTGGTTTGAAATAGATTAACCTTTGGGTTCTTCATGAGACTAAGTCGGATATCTGTCGATTTCATCCGGATTGAAGCTTTTCTTGTGATTAAGGTATGGGGTTATGTTTTCATTCTCATGGGAACTAGTGAGTGGCTCCGAAAAATACTCAAATCGGTGTTACCTTTTGAAGGCTTATGGCATTGGTGCCTTTGTGTTGTTTTTATACTAATTTTGTTTATGTTTCCTTCTTGCTCCCTACCTCCCTTTATTTTTATGCTTTATATTATCATATATCATATCATGTTTATGTTTATGTCATTTTTCTTTTGTCCACTTGGATCATATTATCTTGTGCTTTTGTTTTCCTTTTATCAATTTGGACCCAAAAACATTAACAAAGGTTTAAACCACTAAAAGACTTGTGCTCTTAATTGTGGACTATGGTCACTATCCCTTGCATTGGAGGATCTCTACTCTTAGACTTCTTAGCTTGATTATGGACTTATGGACTTAGAATTAGGATTCTCTCCCTTATGCTTTGGTATGGAGTTGGTATTCTAGCCTTTATTTGACTTGCTTATTGACTCAAGAGGATGTAATTCTTTTCTTATTATGCTTTGAAGAGTGCCTCCATGTGGTTAGATCTTTCTTACCTTAGCTTTTATTTTATGCAATAGGATAGTCCCTTCTTCTCCACCCATTCTTAAATTTTCAAAATCTTCTCTCTTTTTTCAAAACCTTATTGTTTTCAAACTTAAAATCGCTTTCATAATAAAACCTTGACTTTTGTCAAGTGATTTTCAAACTTTATTTTCTTCAATAAATGTCAATCAATGTTAATCATATTTTGACCATTTCAAAATAAACATAAAAAATACAAAACTCATTCAAACTTTTTGTGCTTTGTGCACTTTTCCCTTTAAAACTTTTCAAAAAGATTAGACATGAGTCATCTTCTTTAATGAGATGTAAAGCTCCTAACCATGGTATTTTGTGTAAAGTATGGTCATTTTCCACTATGATGTTGAAGTGATAGTCTTGTTGATTTTAATCCAAGCAAATCCTCCATCTTAATGTGATACAAATGCCTCTTTCACATACCTTTAGGTAATTAGTTGAGTATTCTCTCTTGAGAATGGCGGGTTGTCTTTTCAAGATAAAATGAATCATAACCAATAATTTTTGTTATTTGTACCATGAACTACGAGATTTTGATCCTATATTGCACTTTGTGGGTACGTAGGCATGAGACGATAAGTCTCTCCAAACACAAAAATCTTAAAAAATATTTCTCTTCTCATCTCATCAATCTCTTTCCAAACAAACCTTTTCAAATAAAAAAGTGTAGATATTTCAAGGGGTTCCTATAGAGTACTATAGACGTTTTGGGTGTTAACACCTTCCCATCACGTAATCAACCCCCTTACCCATTCTCTGTTTGTTCTTGTTTTAGAACTCTTTAGGTTTTGTTCGCTCTTTTTTCTTTCCTTTTGGATAAAATAAAAGTACGGTGGTGACTCTTGCTTTATGAGTTAAGTTAATCAATAACTTACACTCACAATTTTTACTGCTACAGATTGTCGAATTGGTCGATGCATTGGCACTGGATATTCATTCCACCAAGGCTCCAAGGCCTAAATAGGCCGACTCATTTATATCAAAAGACACCTTTTCTTATTCCCTCAACGTGTCAACTCCAATAACTCCTCTTTGACTGGGTTTTCAAACTCCCTCAACACGAAACTAATCTTATTTACTCAATACCTTTCAAATTTCTCTTCTATTTTCAAGATAAGTTAGGTTTTACTAGAAATATACCTTTACTCCTCATCATTCACCCTTTTCTACACAACCTATCTCAGTCACTTTTCAAAAATCATCATTTTCATCTTAATTTTTCAAACTTGAGTGATTGGAATTGTATTCCCATATTTAGGGTTAGTGGGTCATTCAAAATTCTCTTAAAATCTCCTTACTTTCAGTCACACCTTTCATCTAACACTTGGTGTGCACTCTTTCAACACCAAGAACTCATGGCTCTTAAGTTGAATAGAGGGAAAAATGTTGCAAGAACATCTTCCTCAACCCCATTTACCTAAATTCATGTCTCAAAGTTCCAAGGGTAGAAGACCAATTGGCTAACATCTCAACAGGTTATTTGAAGAGAGATTCGCATATTCTTCATTAGATCGTGACTCATTTGTTGCGTTCAAGAAAGGGTGGTCACTCACGGATTGACATTGTCGAGATTCATTTGATGTATATCCTTAAAAACAAAGTTCTTCTGAATTGGTCTAACTACTTTACTTATAGAATGTTTGCTATTAAAACGTGCTACAAAGGTTTTTCCCTTTGCTACATTTCAATGATTGCTAACATTTTGAAGCATTTCAATATTAGTGTGCCAAATCTTGTGACCATCTCTCTTGGACCGGCTTAAGAGTTTAATTCAAGCACCATGACACACATGGGATACCATTGGGATAAGGATCTCAAGGTGTACTACTATAAGATGAAAGGCTCAGGTAAGGTCACCTATAACTATGATGACCCTACTAAATTTGGTATTGCCACGGTTGATGAACCACATGTAGAAGAACAAGTTCCACATGGAGATGCTTACATGGCTCAACCATATGATGTAAATGAAGACCCTCCTGAGTGGTAAGGTTTTGTAGAAACATATGACAACTCACAAGGTTGGGGCTAGTGGCAACAAAGCTCGTGTACTCAACATGGCACCACTTATGAGAACCCCTCAAGTATTGGCTTATCTGATAAATCATTCATTCTTACTTGCTCGAGAACATACGTGTTAAGCAACGGGAGCACCATGAAGAGGATTCCCATAGGCGTGATGAGTTTGAGACAGCTCAAGAGGAGCGTTTCAGAGTCATTCATGATCATCTGACTACCTAGGATGACATTTTTCATAGCTTTTCCATGTATGCTACGAAGCAATTCAATGAAATTCGTCACAACAAGGCTTCAAAGTATGTTGCAACTCAATGGCATTACTCAAATTATTTGTGATCAAAATGAAAATAATGATCATTATTTTCATTTTTACCGAGAGATGTGTGAGGTGGTGGATGGTAAGCATGGTGTTGCTTGGTTCCATGGTAGAGGTAGAGCTCAAGGTCATGGACATGGTAGTTATTAGGCATCATTGTGGACTTAGTCTTTTTTATGCATGCATTTCTATTTTAATGTCTATATTATTATGGACCTAATTTATCTTAATTGTGTTTTATGTTGCAACCTCTTATGACAAATGTGTAATGTATATTATCTACTTTTGGCTATACTTGGTTGTGTATTTATGTTTAAGCTTCGGTTTCAACTTAACGTGATTTTATGTGAGTGCGTTTTAGTTGATTCATTTAATCTTTATAACGCCTCTGAGTGCGGTATATGTTGTTGTGTAATTTTCATGATACTTCTCACGATTCTAATCTTTGTCTTATTTTAATGTTATCAAAGGGGGAGAAGTATGCACAAGTACGGGTTTTATGATGCAAATATCCAAAGGGAGCTTTGCCAAAGACATCAAGAGTGCCTAATATGTTTTTCCATCATAAAAAAGGGGGAGTATGTGGGTGCAATATACTCTAAAATGTATTTTGGAAGATGTCAAAACTAGGTAGCTTAGACCTTTGTGTATGCTGGACCATACAATCTTTGTCTAGAAGTGCATCATCATCATAGAACATGTAAAATTAGATTACATATGCCATCGCATGTCAAAAGTATGAGTTTTTCATAAAAAGTTATGCATGGGTCGATACATCTTTGATATGTATCGATGCATACAGAGTTGAATTTCAAAGGATTTGAATTTGCCTATAATGTATCAATAAATAGGAAAGGTGAGTAAATACATCTTGCAAATGGGTCGACTCATCCAGAGTTAGAGTCGACTCCATCTGAAAGGTGTTTTTGAGGATGATTTGACTCCATCTTTGATATGTATCGATACATACAGAGTAGCAAATTTATTTAAAAAATTGTTTCAGAAGGAGTCGGCTCCAAACACAGGGGAGTCGACTGCATATGACAATCTTAGAGTTTACACCAACAAGGGGGAGCAAGGGTTTAAAGGTATAGCATAGGGTTTCAGCTATTCACAAGGAAAACCTTAGAAAAGCAAAGGTTTATGTAAACCTTTGGAGTTGTTTAAGGTTATTATGAAACACTGTTACACCTTGGGTTTGAGTGATTCATATATTGAGAGTTGGAGAGGTTGGGAAACACTTGGGTAGAAAATAGAGTTGTTCTTGGGAACCTGAAGGCGAAGGCTATTTTCTTGTAACTCATCTGTAATCTCTTGTAACAACTTTCTGAGTATAGTGAATTGGAGAGATGCTCTCTCCCCTAGAGTAGATATTGAATTGGGTAAACAAATCTTTAGTTTTTTCTTGCCTTATTCTGTTATATTATCTGTGTACGGATTATTATTGCTGAAAACCATTTATTTTGGTTGCCATTATTCTCTGCCTCACAAATTGATATTGAATTTTGTCGTAATTCACAACAAGATTCACAGCAAGAGTCAATACATTCTGTACCAAATTTTAAAGTGTGCATCTTTGGCTAAAAATCTGCTTTGCTCTGTTCTTTTCTACACACACATATACATATAAATAGGCATTCATGCATCATTTTAAAACATTGAAACCTGAAAATATACAAAGAATTATCATCATGTTCAACCTTTCTTTGCATGCATTCAACAACTACACATAACCATTTTTGTTATTTGTTATCAAGACAAGTTTGGTAAGCCCCAATTTAGGTTTGTGTAATCAAATTGGGTTAAGGTTTTCTTTGGGGGTTTGAAGGATAAAACCTTTAGGGTTTTAACTCCAAGATCAAGGGTTAATTTGGAGTTTTTTGCACAAGCTTTTGCATTTGGATTCATTCGAGTGAAAGCTTTGAAGAACAGGGGTTCTTGCAAAGGTTTAACGGTAACCAGAGGATCATTTGAAAAACTTGGGGTAAGATTTCGCAATTTGGATTCAACCGAGTGAAAGCTTTAAAGAATTGTGGTTCGTTCAAAGAAGTAGCGGTAAATGGAGGATCATATTGGAATCTTGTGTGACTTGATCTCGCTAAGATCAAGGGAAGAGAAAGAGATATGATCAACATTAAACATAGGGTTTGATGGTTTGAATTGCTACTAATTCTCTTGTAAACTGATATTGCAAATGTTAATTACAATGTTTCAATTCGATTTCGAATTAAGGGCAGACGTACCCATAGTGAGGATAATTGGGGAACTGACTAAACAAATTCTAGTGTTCTCTCTCTCTTTCTCACTCTCACTCTCTCCACATTTTGAGAACCATTAGTGTGCAATTTCTCTCCTACTATTTTGAGAACCATTAGTGTTCAATTTGAATTATTAAAAATTCTCATTGTTGTAGTGTTTAGAACTGTTTTTGTGTATAACGTGAACATTTTCTCAATTTTGCTTTTTTGCATTTTTCTATGCCTTTTCGACACTCTCAATTGCTCATTCTTTTAATCTTTTCTATTTATACCTAGATGAAAACAAAATAACAGAATAATATAATTCCACGATGTTTTTCTCTGCCTTTTCGGTACTTTCAATTGCTCACTCTTATAACTTTATTTATTATACCAAGATGGAAACAAAATAACAGAGAAATAAATCAATATTCATTATGGTGAATTGATCAGAGAGGACCAAAAGGAGATCGTCGTGGCCTTCGTGTAGGGCAGGAGTTGATGCTCGTAGGATATGAGAATTGGGGGGGGGTACCTGCAAGGTACTCCGATGCCAAAGTGAGAGTTTGGACAAGAGGAGAAAAGCAAGTACAAAGTAAGAATGTAAGAGATTAGATACGTGACCCTCTCAAGTGAGAGGGTATTTATAATATACCCCCAGCGCGGGGCCAAGATCTTTCCTCGCGAGTAGGATGCCTGCTCGGCGAATGAGAGACTGCCAAGTGGAGGACACAGTGCGTGATCCTCTGACTTGGTCCAACTATCCCCGCAAGATCCGGGGAGGTAGTTGGTCGCGTGAATTGACAAGCGAGTGGGGGGACATGCCCAACGGCTATATTATGCCCAACGGCTATATTGTGCCTATTGGGCCTGTTCGCCAACTATAATGGATTGAGCCTGATCCTTAAGGGCAGGAAGCCCTGCCCGGTCCAGAACAAGAGCCCCCCAAGTCGTTGCTCTGCTGGAGAGTAATGACTTAAGATAGCTGTGATTACGACCGTACTGTCGGGGACGTGTTTGCTCGCGTGGAGTGTCCCATTCGTGTCTCGACCAGATGTGGTCGTTAGATGATTACGCTGAGTGTCGGCCGAGATTCGTTACGTGCTCGCAGAAATTGGCGTTTTTCGCCGAGCAGCCCTGCACTAATGCATTCATTTTTGACGAGGATATTTGTTCGTGTGGGAGCCAAGGACTTGGCGTATTTTCTATAATAAGCCAGACGAAGAGTTTTTGTGACACATGGTGAACATCTATGGCTTTTGTCAGTCCTAGGACCGCGTAGGCTATGATGACCTTCACGATTCCCCACGATCAAATGGTTATAAAAGGTGGAGGAAGGTTTTATTTTCACATTCTCGCAAGTTCTCACTCCTTGCTCTTATTTGCTCTGCAACTAGTCCTCCCGCCAGAGTTCCTCTTCGCCACCGTTGATCCTCCTCTTCTCCATCAACTTCTTCTTCTTCCTGTAAATTTGTTCTTCCTTTTCCATATTTTTTTATGAACCTTCAAGTTTTCTGGGTGTTGTTCATGGATTCTCTGGTGGGTTCATGAATTTTCCGGTTGAACTTCATGTGTTCTTTGATGAACACATGAGTTTCTGGAAAATCCATGAAGAACATGAAGAACATGAAGATTTCTAGGATAATTATAGAGAATGTTTTGATGTAGATCTTTGTAGATTCTGGTTAGGCGTATAGTTTAGGTTTGTAGTCGGGCACTAGGCTTGTTCGGTTCCTTGTCGTGATTTTGGGACGCGACGAGCCTGTGTCCTCGTTTTGATCCTCGCTATATTAAGTCACGGGGACTTGCCCTTCTGGTCGTTAGACAGATGAGTTAGAACGGGCTCGAGGTTATCCTCGGCTTCATCCTCGCCCTTTCACTTGATTAGTGGTGGAAGGGTGGATTTGATCTTAGATGTCGAATTCATTTATCTTCCTCTGCTTTTCATGTGAAAATGGCTGATCCTCGGGATGAAGTTGTGCCCGACCTTCAAGAGACACAAGAGGAGCCGGATGCGCCCGCCGATTATTCCAACATCAAGGTCGCAGAGGGGGACCTGGACTGGATAGCGCACGAACCTCTGTCGTTCCGATCAACTTTCACCGAAGAGGAGATTCGAGAGTTCTCTCTGTTGGAGAACTGGGTAGGGGAAGCTCCTCGGCAATGGAAAGCATTTCGTCTCAGGGAGAATGATAGAATTTGCTCTGGGTATCCGGGATTGCATTTCCCAATGTACAAGTTTGCTTTTACGGAGGCCAAGATGCGTCTCCCGTTCACTGATTTTCAAGTGGCCCTCTTCACCCATTTGGCGTTGTGCCCGTCGCAGCTTCACCCTAATGCTTTGGCCTTCATCCGGGCATTTGAAATAGTCTGCCATCATCTCCATGTCGGGGCGACCGTGGATCTCTTCTTTTGTCTCTTCCAACTTTAAAGGAGTACCACGGGGACGAAACAAAGTTGGGTTTCTTTCAAACAGCAGAGCAGGCTATTCTGGCCGTACTCTGACTCGATTCACAACTTCAAAGATAGGTTTCTGATCATGAAGCCTATTTCCGAGGAGGCAAAAAAGATCTATCTCAACTATCGAAAAGGTGATGGTTGATGGTCGGGAGGTGGATGGAGTTGTATCCATGTTTCCTCTGGAATGGGTGTACTCCCATTTTAAGCGTATGACCGACCAATTCTTGGTGAAACACGAACAACTCTGTGAGGCCGACAAGGAGTCGTACAGGATCCTCCATGCTTATGTGGAGAGTTTTTCCCCGGCCTTCGTAGTTGATCGGGACGGGAATAAGCTGATCGGGGATGATAGGGAGCCCGTCCAAGCAGCTAGATATATTAACAACATTAAAGCTCTCCTCGAATGCGATAATGATGAAGATGCGGTCCAATTACTTGGTATGGTCTGCTATTGGTTTTTGTTTGTTCGAATTTCTGAGTTCTGACTTGTTTTGTGTGTTCGCAGGTATGATGGCAGACATGAGGGAACGCCTGATGAGATCTCAAGCGGCAAAAGTTCACAAGAAGTCGACCGCAGGTGCCAAGGTCGGTGTGCCCAAGCAGACTGTTTTGGAAAATTTTGCAGCTGGTCCTACCCTTGTCCCGGAGAGAGGCTCGACGCCGCTGACCCCGGATACCACCCATAAGAGGAAGAGAGATGTCGCAGGGGCTTCTGCGGCCGCTGACCCGGGAGGTTCAGGCGCCGACCAGTATGTTTTGCCCCCGTGTTATTCGCGTGGAAACATGTTTAATGAAGGGAACTCAATTGCCGTTTAGGATATGGAAGTCGAAGCTATTGTGAGTGCCAATCCTCAGGCGAGGAGGAAACAACTCTGCCAGGACGCTGCAGGCATGTTCAGGGTGCTCGAAGCGGCTCTTGCCCTAGGGGACGATGAGGCGGCTTCCCGTGTTAACCTTCGCACGGCCAAGGCGAGAATTGCCGAGAAGTTGATAACAATAAGTTGTTCAATGATCTGAAGCAATTCGAAGGTCACGAGGAGGCCAAAGTGTTAGTTCCTGGATTGGATGGAATTTTGGTAAAACAAAGTATATTCAATGTTGATGTCAAGGTGCTGATGTTGCAACATTGAAGTCTTAACACTGGGTTGTGTTAAGTAGTTAAGTGCTGAAGTTGGATGTCTGATGTCACACAGGTGATGTTGTAACATCAGATCTGCATAATTAACAACAGCGGGTGCAGATTTTGTTAGGGCACGCGTGTTAGCTGGAATTGTGGAGAGTGGTTGACTCATTGGATGAGAATATCTTGGGATAGATATTTTCTGTTACATGGGAGATTTGATTGCAGATCTGTTGGAGAATTAAAAGGTTGAAGATTTAAAAAGATTTTGGGGATAAAATCTGTTTTGAAGATTCAGTTTTAATTAACAAATCTGATCAAATATTGTGACAAGTCCAAGCCCAATTCAGGAAGCTATATAAAGCGCACAAGACCAAAGGGAAAAAGCGACAGAAAACATTCAGAAGATTAAGAGCAGGAGGCTTAGTGTCTAGAGTTTGTTTAAAGTGCTTTTATTTACACTATTCTAGGGTTTGAATAGGTGTTGAGTTTCTGTCCTCTCTAGAAGCTGTGAAGCAATAGAGAGTTGTGTGATTTGATCGAAGCTGTGAAGTAAGATCAAGGGTACTCAAAGTGGTTTCTTTGAGTGTTTGTAAGGGATTGAGTGGTGTTCTCATACCTAAGTGGTTTCTTAGGTAGGAAGTCATTAGTAGAGTATAAGCTTAGGAGATTGTCAACGGGTTATTGAGTCTGTAAATTATATCTACAAGTAGTGAATTCCATCCCTGTCTTGGTAGCCCCCAAAGTAGGTTGGTTGTAACCGAACTGGGTCAACAATTCTTGGTGTTATTTTACTGTTCTTGTTGTCCATTGTGCAGAGTGTGTTGTTATGACATCACACCTTAACATCACACATCTGATACCAGAATTTCAATTGGTTCAGAGCAGGCATCCTGTCTGTCTCTGGGTGAGATCTAGGGAAGTTACTTTCTGGTGTAAAGATGGACAAAGAAGTTGGAGGATTCGTCAACAGACCCCCTATTTTGGATGGATCCAATTATGACTATTGGAAGCCAAGGATGACCACCTTCTTAAAATCCTTGGACAGTAGGGCTTGGAAGGCTGTTATTAAAGAGTGGAAAGCACCTGTTATATGTGAGAAGGATGATGCTGGCAAAGATAGAGAAGGCACCTCTAAGCCAAAGCCTAAAGAAGAATGGACCAAGGAGGAAGATGAGCCCGCCCTTGGAAATTCCAAAGCTCTGAATGCAATCTTCAATGGAGTGGATAAGAATATCTTCAGGTTAATTAATACCTGTGAAGTTGCTAAGCAAGCATGGGATATCTTGCAGGCTACTCATGAAGGAACATCTAGAGTCAAGATGTCAAGACTTCAGATTTTAACATCAAAATTTGAAAGCCTGAAGATGAAGGAAGATGAGACTATTCATGATTTCCACATGAGTGTTCTTGAGTTGGCTAATGCATCTAGTGCTCTTGGTGAGAAGATGTCAGATGAAAAGCTTGTGAGGAAGATCCTTAGGTCCCTACCTAAGAAGTATAAGATGAAGGTTACTGCCATTGAAGAATCACAAGACATCAGCAAGATGAGAGTTGATGAGCTCATTGGATCTCTTCAAACCTTTGAGCTTGGGTTGAATGAGGAAGAACCAGAAAAGAAGCCAAAAAGTATAGCCCTGGTGTCAAATGATGCAGAAGAAAAAGGAAAGAGTTCTGAATCGCAGGAGGATCTATCTCAGGCCATAGTAATGTTGGGGAGACAGTTCACCAAAGTTTTCAAGAGAATGAATAATAACTCCAGGCCTAATGTCAAGAACATGACTTCTGACACCAGCAAGAAGGAAGAAGAGAAAACTGCCCAAGATAAAGGAGTGCAGTGCTTTGAGTGTGAAGGGTATGGACATGTCAAGAAAGAATGTCCCACCTTCTTGAAAAAGCAGAAGAAGGGCATGACAGTTTCCTGGTCTGACTCAGATAGTGAAAGTGAAAGTGAGTCAGCAAAGCATGTGAGAGCTTTAACAGGAGCTGTGGTTTCTGATGATGATTCTAGTGATGGAGAAGTAACTTATGAGGAGTTGGCATCCACCTATCAAGAGCTGTGTTTAAAGAGTGCTGAGATTTGTCAAGAAAACAAGTGCCATAAGCAACAAATTGCTCAGCTAGAGAATGAAAAGACTGATTTGGAAAATGAAGTGGTGCTAGTTAGAGCTCATCTTGATCAAAAGACCAAGTCTGTCAGGATGCTGAGCTGTGGTACAGACACACTCGACAAGATCCTTCAGTCAAAAAAAGCTGCTGGAGACAAAGCTGGGATAGGTTATGTGGCTGAGGACAAGGGAACTTCAGAAGGAAGCACTTCAGGTTCAAAGAAGGAAGTGTCACAACTTTCATCTCAACATCAGCCAAAGAAGCAGGATCCTACCCCTAAGAAAGCTGATGTTTCACAACCTAAGAAGATTGAGAAGAAGACTGGTCCCTATCAGAAGAGAAAGCAGCCACAGGGAGCTAGCCAATATATGCCCCCACAATACCATGAGAGCATGCAAGCTGCTCAGTTCAAACAGCACATGTCTCATCAGGTGTCTCAACATCAGGACAACTGGTATGGTTATGGTTATGGATACACCAATGTTGTTCCTTATATCTATGGAAGAAGAAAGCCACACCATCATGGGAGACAATCCAAGAAACATAATTCTCAGCCGTCTTATGGGAGAAGATATCAACATAATAGATGGCAGGGCAGTTATGGTAGGAGGAGATCACATTATGGATGGCAGCATAAGCAATCTCATCATGGCAGAAGATTCAGAGATGAAAGGGTGAGATGCTATTACTGTGGAAGGTTTGGACATATGCAGTACTCTTGCTATAAGCTGCATGGATACCCTCAACCTCAAAATAGATGGAGAGAGCACAGGCCCAAAGTTGTTAAACAATGGGTACCTAAGGAGAAGGTTAAGTGCTTATAGGCTCTCATGGGTGATAAAGAAGGAACATGGTATTTTGACAGTGGGTGTTCCAAGCACATGTCTGGATGTAGATCCATGATTGATGATCTTAGACCTTGTCCCTCTCATGAGGTCATATTTGGCAATGGAGAAAAAGGTGTTGTTGCAGGAGTTGGGAAAGTGCAAGGTAATGGTAAACCTGAACTTGACAATGTTCTGTTTGTCAGTGGCTTAAGTGCAAATTTGATCAGCATAAGCCAGTTGTGTGATGAAGGTTACAAGGTAAACTACACTAAGCATGAGTGTGTGGTTTCTGATGAGCATAATCAGATTGTTATGAAGGGTGCCAGAACCAAAGACAACTGCTATCAGTGGACCTCTCTTGAAGGAGATTCAACTAGTGATGTTGTAGTTGATGTTATAACATCAAACCATGATATCAGGATGCTGAAAGGTCACTCAAAGTTAACAAGTTCTGATGTGAATTGTTTAAAAGGAAAGTCTTTATGGAGGGATAAAATTAGTAATTGGTCTTTAAAAAATACTGAAAAGCTGGCGCCATACCTCAGACCATCATTCTCTAGTGTAGCAAGATCACGGTTCATCAAAGAGCATATCTTCCATTCGTTCGTCTTCGTCAACAAGAAGAATCATCTGAACTCATACTGCCTCAAGGGAACCATGTCAAACCAGACGTCGTCTCCATCAAAGAAATCTGTCGCTCAAAGCTCTTTGCGAGTTAAGGCTAGGGTTTCTTCAGAAGAGGGATTTACAGAAGAAGCTTTGAATATAGAACCTATCTCAATGATGCTCCCAGAATCAGGTACTTCGAGACCCACTAAACTAACTCCTAAGAGACCTGTTACTATCTTCAAGAATCCTGAAACAAAGAAGGTTGTTACTAGTGTGTTATTCGGGGACAAAACTGTGCCAAAATCATATACGTCTCAAACTATTGAAGAGAGGTTCGATGTAGACAATAGGATGGGTAATCTTGCCTCAAAGATTCTGGACAAAGGCATCCCTGTCAAAGGAATTTCAATCCCACTGAATCAGATGCCAGCTGAGAAAGACAACATGCAGGAAGGTAAGACAAGTCTTCAATAACTTGCAATGACAGCTATTGAAGATGCTGATCAGAGTGAAGACATGCGTGAAGAAACAAATGTTGAGAAGAATGTTAGGACATCTGCTGAACCCACTTCGGTTGATGATATTCATGGTGAAGCAGATGTTGAAGAGGAGGTTAGAACATCGCTGAGTAGGGAGGCTGAGACTACTGATGTAATTGATGTTGATGACTTGTGTGATGATGAAGTCATTGGAAGAGCAGTGCCTAGTCTGTCCAAAAGACTAAGAACAAGAAAAGGGAAGATGGTTGAATCACCGTCAAAGAAGGCTTCTGATGAGAAGAGGAAAAAGACTGTTGCTGGGCCAACAAAAGCATGGAGTAAGGTTGATGTGAATCCCAGAAAAAGGAAGCTAATGGAAGAATCTGAATCAGAGTATGATGTTGAGGATAATGTTCAAAACATCACTCCTGTCAGAAAGCCAATCTTGAAGAGAATTGCTGACAAAATACCTGAAGTTCCGGTTGATAACATTTCATTCCATTATGCAAGCAGTGCGTCGATGTGGAAGTTCATCTGTCAAAGAAGACTTGCTCTTGAAAGAGAGATTGGGAAAGAAATTATGGAGATTAAAGAAATCATATAAGTGATCAAGGCTGCTGGTCTGATGAAGACGGTTCATGGGTTCTCTGAGTGCTATGACAGCCTGGTTAAGGAATTTGTGGTCAATATTCCTGTGAAGATTTCAGACAAAAGCAGTGTGGACTACATGAAAGTGTTTGTGAGAGGAAGATGTGTTGAATTCTCTCCTGAAGTTATAAACAAGTATCTAGGAAGAAAAGATGAAGAATTTGCTGAGCTAGAAGCCACTGAGAATGATGTCTGCAAGGAAATAACTGCTGGTCAAGTTAAGGTGTGGCCTTTGAAAGGGAAACTGCCAACTAGCAAACTTAGTATTAAGTATGCTATCTTACACAGAATTGGAGCTGCAAATTGGGTGCCTACCAATCATAAAACAACAACAGCTGTGGGACTAGGGAGGTTTATTTATGCTGTGGGTACTAAGAAGAAATTTGACTATGGAGCATATGTATTTGAGCAGACTGCGAGACATGCCAACACTAATGCTATCAAACTGCCTATAGCTTTTCCTTCGCTCATCTGTGGAGTTATGATAAAACAACATCCAGGCATCTTAACAAGTTCAGACACAACCTGCAAGAGGAAATCAACTTTATCTTTGCATCCCAAACTGCTTGCTGGGAGTCATGTTCCAGACATTGTTACAACATCAAGTTCTGGGATTAAGAAGGTCAGTACAAAATCTGAGCTGATTAAAGAATTAAGGGCAACCTGCAAGGATCTTGATATGGTTATCAAGACCAGCACTGACAGGAAAATGAAGATTGAGCAGATGATTAAAGACTTGGAACAGGGGGAAGACAATGGGAATGGTGACACTGAGGATTCCAGGTCATATGAGGGTGATGAAGATGCGGATGGTACCAGCTCGGATGAAGACTAACCTCTATCTGCTGTTTTTAGACAGTAGTTTCAGTTTTTAGTTTTTTTTTGCTGTGTTGGTTTTGTAATTTGAATATTGTGCTGTTTTATGCACTGTTTATGTTTTTAGTTTCCTTCTATGATTTGTTTTGCCTGTTTACTAAATGAGAGCCTAACAATGAGAGCTAGGGTGTACTGACTATAGTTAATAGGGCTTCTTATAGAAGTTTGCCTAATTGTGGCTAAAAAGGGGGAGAAAATAGCCTAGATTGTCAAGAGTATCATTGCCAAATGCTGCTAATATGATGCAGAGGGAGTTAGATTGATGCTGCTAAAAGGTGTTTAGTTGAAAAGATTGTTGCTGCATTTAGGGGGAGTTTTGAAAGAACTTGTGAAGATATTACATTTGAAGAGTGCAGCCAAGCAGACATCTAGGGGGAGTAAATTGCTACACATTATGAGCTACTGAACAGCTGTGATGCTGGTTCATGTTTTAGAGGAGGAGCACCAATTGGCTGTTGTCAATAATGAAGATGGTGCTGCAGCAGATCAAGTGATGAAGAATTTGAAGATTGTCAAACTACTGCTAATGAGTTTCAAATTTTTTGAAGATTATTCCGCTGCTGAAATCTCTGATGGTGCAGAGTACAGAAGTTGATTGCAGAATGCAGAAAGTGTTTTAGCCAAAATTAGCCAAAGGGGGAGATTGTTAGTTCCTGGATTGGCTAGAATTTTGGTAAAACAAAGTATATTCAATGTTGATGTCAAGGTGCTGACGTTGCAACATTGAAGTCTTAACACTGGGTTGTGTTAAGTAGTTAAGTGCTGAAGTTGGATGTCTGATGTCACACAGGTGATGTTGTAACATCAGATCTGTAGAATTAATAACAGCAGGTGCAGATGTTGTTAGGGCACGCGTGTTAGCTGGAATTGTGGAGAGTGGTTGACTCATTGGATGAGAATATCTTGGGATAAATATTTTCTGTTACATGGGAGATTTGATTGCAGATCTGTTGGAGAATTAAAAGGTTGAAGATTTAAAAAGATTTTGGGGATAAAATCTGTTTTGAAGATTCAGTTTTAATTAACAAATCTGATTAAATATTGTGACAAGTCCAAGCCCAATTCAGGAAGCTATATAAAGTGCACAAGACCAAAGGGAAAAAGCGACAGAAAACATTCAGAAGATCAAGAGCAGGAGGCTTAGTGTCTAGAGTTTGTTTAAAGTGCTTTTATTTACACTATTCTAGGGTTTGAATAGGTGTTGAGTTTCTGTCCTCTCTAGAAGCTGTGAAGCAATAGAGAGTTGTGTGATTTGATCGAAGCTGTGAAGTAAGATCAAGGGTACTCAAAGTGGTTTCTTTGAGTGTTTGTAAGGGATTGAGTGGTGTTCTCATACCTAAGTGGTTTCTTAGGTAGGAAGTCATTAGTAGAGTATAAGTTTAGGAGATTGTCAACGGGTTGTTGAGTCTGTAAATTATATCTACAAGTAGTGAATTCCATCCCTGGCTTGGTAGCCCCCAGAGTAGGTTGGTTGTAACTGAACTGGGTCAACAATTCTTGGTGTTATTTTACTGTTCTTGCTGTCCATTGTGCAGAGTGTGTTGTTGTGACATCACACCTTAACATCACACGTCTGATACCAGAATTTCACAAAGTATTGCTTCAGCAGGAAGTTACCCAGCTGAAGTTGCAGATGACCGCGACCGACGAGGAGAAGGCACGCTTGCAGGCCAGAATAGCTGAACTTGAGGGTTTGTCAGCGGCCGTCGAGGGTGAGAATGATGATGAGAAATCCCTGAGGACTAGAGCTGAGCTGATCGGAAGGATTCGGATCCTTGGCGAGAATAACTTGAAGGCGGCTGAGTTCGGTTTTAATGTTGCTTCAGAGCAGATAAAAGCCCTTAACTCGGACATGCAGCTTCTGACCGACGGAATAGGTCTGTTCAACAGGGTTATTAATGGTCAGGTTGTTCCTCCCGAGGATGGAAGCGAAGTTTAGGACTTGGTTGTTTTTTTTAACATGTTTTGTGGGCCTGCGTGCCCTTACTATTTTATATGGGTGCTGCCGCTTTTGTACTTATAACATTACCCGATTATGACCGGTGTTTAATATACTTGGATTTTGTGTAAGTGTTTTATCTTGGACGTTTGCTCTGTTTATTCATATGTGTGTGCTCGACGAGTTGTGAAACCTACCGAGGAGGGCAAAGTGGTTTTGCCCATGATGAGGCTAGTACTTCGTTTGAGGTACTAATCTCATAGGCTTGGACTATTCCCATCGCGAGCTGGGTGTCTTGCCTGAATGGTGCGACAACGGCGGAGCTCGCTCGAGGTATCCCCGTTGTGCACAGGATCTGCTCGTACAATGAGCAGAAGCTGGCCGGCGTTGTAATCGTGCCATGCTTCACCAGGGCATGATACGATGGCCGCGCAAATCTCTCCAATTTGGGTGATTACGTCGGCAATTTATCTAGCTTTGTAGTTAAGGACTTAGCTGTAGTACTGCTTGAGTTTTTCAGCATTCCATGGTCGAGCAAGTGGTTTTTCGTCCAATGTTTCCAAGTAATATGCTCCTGTGCCCGTTTTGGACTTGACCCTATAAGGTCCTTCCCAGTTTGCTACCAGTTTCCCTTCGTGCGAATCCTTCTGGTTTCTACGCAGGACCAGACTGCCCACGGGGAAGTCACGTTTTATGACCCTGGCGTCATGTCGCAACGTTATCTGTTGTTTTAATGTGGCCTCGCGGAGCGCGACTCCTGATCTTATTTCTTCGACCAGGTCGAGCTCCTCGCGTAGAGCCTCGTCGTTCATTTCTTCGTTGAGGGGAGCTTCTGTCCTTATGGAGGGTTCCCTTATCTCCACCGGTATTACCGTCTCTGCTCCATACGCTAGTCGAAAGGGAGTTTCCCCGGTGTTGGAGTGTGGTGTTGTTCTATACGCCCAAAGGACGTTGTGGAGCTCCTCGACCCATCTTTTCTTGGCCTCGCCTAGCCTTCGTTTTAGCCCGCGGAGGATCACCCTATTCGCGGCCTCCGCTTGCCCATTAGTTTAGGGGTGCTCGACGGAGGTGAAATGTTGTTTTGTCCCTAGTTTGGCGACGAAATCTTGGAAGTTTTTGTCCGTGAATTGGGTTCCGTTGTCTGTCACAAGGGCCTGAGGTACCCTAAATCTTGCGAGGACGTTCCTTTTGTAGAAACACAATATGTTGAAGGCTGTGATCTTGGCGAGCGCTTCGGCTTCAATCCATTTTGTAAAATAATCGACGGCCACGATTAGGAACTTGTTTTGATAAGATCCCATTGTAAAGGGGCCTAGAATTTCCATCCCCCACCAGGCAAAGGGCCACGGCGAGGAGAGAGTCTTCAACTCGTTGGGGGGTGCTAAGTGCATGTCCCCGTGGCGTTGGCAACGGTCGCACCTTTGTACGTGCTCTTTGGCGTCGTGTTGCATGGTTGGCCAGTAATATCCTGCTCGCAAAGCTTTCCGGGCCAAGGATCTTCCCCCTAAGTGTTGTGCGTTGATGCCCTCGTGAATCTCTTGTAAGATTTCGGGGACATGGGCCTCGTCGACACATTTCAATAGGGGGATGGAAAATCCTCGTCGATATAATTTGTCTTCGACCAGTACGTACGAATAGGCTCGTCGTTTAGTTATGTTGGCCTCCTTACTGTCCTCGGGGAGTTTCCCCTTGGCGAGATAATTGTACACAGGGGTCATCCAACAAAGGAGATCTTCGACGACGTTAACATCTAGCAGGTCGGGTTTTACAATACTCGGACGGGCTAGCATTTCTTGTATGAGGGATTTGTTCCCACCTTTTTTCCTGGTGCTAGCTAGTTTATAGAGGATTCTTGCTCGGGTGTTTTGCTCGCGCGGGACGTTGTGAACTTCCCATGCTTCAAACTCTGCTATTTTTTCTTTTACCATTGCCAAATATTCGGCTAGTTGGTCGTTCTTTGCTTGGAATTCTCCCCGTACTTGGGACGCTACGAGCTGGGAATCAGTGCAAACTTTTATTTCTTTCGCACCAACATCTTTGGCCAATCGTAATCCTGCGAGGAAGGCTTTATACTCGGCTTGATTGTTGGATGTTTTGAAGGACAGGACCAGGGATACTTCGATCAGGGTCCCTTCCTCGTTCTCGAGGATAATTCCTGCTCCGCTGCCTGAGGGGCTTGATGCGCCATCCACGTAAATGATCCACTTCCACGTCCCTCCTGGAGGGGACAGTTCCAGAGTCATTTCTGCTACGAAGTCGGCCAGGACCTGTGCCTTGAGGGCTTTCCTCCCCTCATAGTGAATGTCAAACTCGGATAATTCAAGGGACCATTTTAACATCCTGCCCGCCATATCTGGTCGGCTCAACAGCTGCCTAATAGGCTGGTCGGTTCTGACGACGATGGTGTGCGCCAGGAAGTAATATCTGAGTCTCCTCGCGGCAACTATGAGAGCAAGGGCCACTCGTTCTATTTGTGTGTACCTGACTTCGGGTCCCTGCAGGGCTTTGCTGGTGAAATAGATGGGTTTCTGCCCGTCAGTCATCTCGCGAATAAGTGCTGCACTTACTGCTTCGTTGGCCATGGAGAGGTACAGGTATATGGTTTCCCCGCGGTCTGGTCAAGACAATACTGGTGGCTCGGACAAAGCTTATTTGAAATGGGCAAGGGCCCGCTCGCATTCGTCCGTCCACTCGAAATTGGCTTCCTTCCTGAGTAATTTGAAGAAGGGCAGAGCGTGCTGGGCGGATTTACTCACGAAGCGAGCAAGGGACGCGAGTATCCCGTTGAGGGATTGTATCGCCTTCTTCGACCGCTGAGTGGGGAACTCCACTAGTGCTCGGCATTTATCTGGGTTTGCTTCTATTCCTCTTTCAGTGAGGTAAAACCCGAGGAATTTCCCTGCTCGTACACCGAAGGTGCATTTTTCTGGATTGAAACGCATTTTACACTTTCGAGCTTGGTCGAACACCTTTTGTAGGTCGGTGGTATGGTCGGATTCCTCTTGGGACTTTACGATCATGTCATCCATATATACTTCGAGCATGTCCCCGATTTCTGATCGGAAGACTTTATTCATCATGCGCTGGTACGTGGCCCCGACGTTCTTTAGTCCAAAGGGCATTACGTTGTAGTAATAGTTCCCCGGGAGGTCATAAACGCCGTATACCTCTTGTCCTCGTCTGCCATTGGGATTTAGTTGTATCCTGAATAAGCGTCCATGAAGGACAAGAGCTTGAAACCTGCGGAATTATCTACGAGTTTATCTATGCTCGGTAGCGGATAAGCGTCTTTCGGGCCAGCCCGATTGAGATCAGTGTAATCAATGCACATGCGCCATTTTCCATTACTTTTCTTTACAAGTACAATGTTTGAGAGCCAGGTCGTATACCTGGCCTCGGAAATAAATTTTTCCTCTAAGAGGTCTTGTACTAGTTTCTCGGCAGCTTGTGCCTTTTCCTCGGATTGCTTTCTTCTTCGTTGGGCAATGGCGCGAGCAACTGGATTGATTGTCAAGTGGTGGCATGCAGTTTCTGGATCAAGGCCGGGCATATCCGCCGCACTCCAGGTGAACAGATCGACGTTGTCGTCAAGACATTTCTTCAGCTCCTTTTTTATCTCTTCGGGGAGACCAACACTTATCTTCACTCCCCTGTTGGGGTTATTGCTGAAGGTGATGATCTCGAATTCCCCATCTGGGACTGGTCGCAAAAGTGCAGAAGCCGGGGAGCTTGTTGCTCCTGACTGTTTGTCTTCGTCACGATCTTCTTGACCCTCTTCAGGAAGCCTGCTGTCGAGGTCGATGATATGCACGGAAAGCGTGGGCTTTTTGTCTGGCTGGCCACCTTCAGCTGGAACCTTATCCTCTCTTGGGCGCTTTGTTGATTTTGCCGTCGTGGCGATCTGGTTCTGCCCTTTTGTTGCAGCCTCAAAACATCTGCGAGCAGCCTCGATGTCGCCATGCAGAGTTGCGACATGCCCTTTCTCAGTATAGTACTTGAGTTTGAGGTGGACCGTAGAGGGGACAGCAATGCGTTCTGCAAGAGTTGGCCTGCCGAGGATGCACTGATAAAGTGACGGGCAATCAATGACTAAGAACTGCGTTTTGATTGTCCGAGATACCTCTTCCTCGCCAAAAGTGACTGGTATCTCCACGTAACCCCAAGGTCGGGCTGTTACCCCGTTGAATCCTTGGAGGTCCGATCCCACGTATGGTGAGAGGTTGGACTTATTCAGTTTCAATGCGCGAAACAGGTTGGTATACATGATGTCCACGGAACTGCCTTGGTCGACCAGGATTCTCCGAACATCGGTAGAGGACAATTTGGCCCTGACCACCAGAGGGATATGGGAATTTGGGGATCCCCCGGGCAGTTCTTCTCGGTAAAACGTGATCGGCTGCGAACGCCCTTTACTTTTTTCGATCGCGGACAACTGATCGGGGCTACTGTCTATCAGCTGCTCAAACTTTCATTTGATGGACCCTATTGTAAGCTCATGGTACCCCCCACATGAGATGACCATGGCCGTAGGAAAGGCTTCCCAGGTGCTGTGTATGAATACCTGGGAAGTCGTGTCGAGGTGGTCAGGAACGAAGAAGTCCTTTGGTCGGCTGATGGCCATTGCGACCTGCGGGGGAGGACTGGATTAGGCTGATTCTACCTCTTTCTTCGAATCGGATGTGTCTCGTCGGGAGGACTCTCCCTTCTTCACGTACTGTTTTAGGTGACCCTCTTTGATGAGGATCTCTATTGCGTCCTTAAGATGCACGCAATCTTCTGTCACGTGGCCGTGACTACGGTGGAAACGACAGTATTTGCTTTTGTCGACGTTCCCTTTGGATGTAGTTGGTTTAGGGAACCTGACACCCCCTTGTTTGAATTCTGTGTTGATGCATTCAGAGAGAATGCGCTCGCGCGAGGTCGTGAGCATGGTGTACTCTGTAAACCGGCCAGTTGGCCCTTTGCTTTCGCGAGGACGCTCGTCGCGCCTTTTCTCTTTCCTTTGCCGGGATGATTCTGGCTCGTCTTTTTTGATGCCCGGGGTGCTTCGCAATCTCTTAAGTCCCGGGCATGGAATGTAGCTTCTTTTTCCTCGTAACGGATGTAGTCCTCAGCTTTGCGAAGGAGTTCCGTCAGTGTCCGGGGAGCTTCGATCCCCACTGCCTTACGGAAATCGCTTTTGGGCCAGAGTCCCTTTTCGAGAAGGTACTTTTTCATGTGATCCGTTGTTCGGACTTCCACCGCTTCTTTGTTAAATCTTTCAATGTATGCCTGCAGGGATTCATCCCTGCCTTGTATAATGGCCTCCAGTGTAGCCTCCGACTTAGGATGTCGTTGGGAAGCTGTGAAATGGCGGGCAAACTGGCTCTTTAACTCTCTCCATGAAGAGATGGATCCGCGAGGAAGTCGTTTAAACCATGTCATCGCTCCCTTTCTCAAGGTGAATTATTAAAAATTCTCATTGTTGTAGTGTTTAGAACTGTTTTTGTGTATAACGTGAACATTTTCTCAATTTTGCTTTTTTGCATTTTTCTATGCCTTTTCGACACTCTCAATTGCTCATTCTTTTAATCTTTTCTATTTATACCTAGATGAAAACAAAATAACAGAATAATGTAATTCCACGATGTTTTTCTCTGCCTTTTCGGTACTTTCAATTGCTCATTCTTATAACTTTATTTATTATACCAAGATGGAAACAAAATAACAGAGAAATAAATCAATATTCATTATGGTGAATTAAATTGCTTTTTTGTGTTTTTAGATTTGATTTTCTCTCTCTTGATTTTTCGGGACCTAAAATGTCATTGTATATAGGATCAAACATGCTCTCAAAATTGGTTTTAAGGAGCTCACACATTGGCATTAAACTTGACCTAGTTCTAGCATGTTTACATATGACAAGTTCATATTGGAAAATTAGTGAAAAATAGAAAATGACCTTTTAAAATTATGAAAAATCAACCAAGTCATTTTAAGTCCAGTAGGTGATCACATGCAAAATATTGGATCCAAATCATGCACCAAAAGTGCTCAAAAAATTATAAACATTAGGCATATTTCTCTTAATGATCATGCAAACACTAGTCACAAAAGGTACATAGAAAATGACTCAAAAATTATGATCAAAGCGAGAGTTTAACATGTAAAGATCTCATACTGAAGGCTCAAAATACACACAAAATGTCAGGTTGCAACTATGAGGAGAAAATCATTTTTCAAGCCTTGAATCACAAGGTATGCCAATTTGGATATCCACCAATCAGAAATTAGGAAAGAAATACTAAATATATCCAAAACTGAAAATAAAAATTATCTAAAATTACATAAAGTCTCATAGAATCAACATGAATTATTTCAGAATTTTTAGATAATTCTTATTATTTTTAATATGCAATTTTCAAACGTGTACCAAAAAGAAAGAAAGAAAACACAAAAGGGAGTCAGGGGGTGTACAAGTAGTAATTCTCCTGTTCATTTACTAACAGGCCCAGGAAAAAGGGGGTGGGGAAAGTAAAGCGTTGGGCCCAATGTCAATTGCCTTTCCCTCATTATGATTCATCCAAAAAGGAAAAGAAAAACGAACACAGAATTATCACGTGCTCTCTCCCCTTAATATTCACTTCGCCGGAAATTTTTACCACCGCCGCGCCGGAAATCGCCTCCGGCGGCGGCGGAGGGTGATACCACATAAACCTCACATCACTGTGTTCGTCCTCGCTCTCTGAATCTTAATCTGGCTTTAATTTCCACAAATTCCTAACCTACATCTCAAATCGCGCACAAATGCTCAAGAACCCTAGGTATTCAAATCGGAAATTAAATGGTAATCAAAGATGAATTGGAGCTCAGGATCTTGTGGTTATGGCTCCTCAACATTCATACTACAAACCAGTAACAAAAGCAAAATAAGACAATGGAGATTACAACATTTCGCGTTTACCTACGGAACCGAGGATTGTTCCGGTGATGGTTGGGAAGTTATCCGAAGGCGTTGTAGAATATAAAACTAGAGGGGAGGATCCAAAGCTCGGGAATTGCGAAATAAACGCAAGGAATGGAATCTTTGATTCAGGTAAAGGTTCAGAATCTTCTTCTTCTGCGAACTCTTCTTCTTCCTCTTTGATTTATTTTTGCTTCATGCTTGGTGTTGATTTACGTGTTGATTTATTTTTGCTTCATGCATGTATGATGTTTATGACCTAAATGCATATGAAATGTGAAGCACAAGCCACTTATTGGGTATAAATAAGAGGGCAAATTTTGAGGTGTTATAGCTGCCCCTATTCAATCAACTGTGGACCTGAAGGGATGAGAGCAGCGACTTTCAGACATTCGAGGTAAATAGGGATTGAATACCAACAGAAACCGAAAATTTGCACTCTGGGGTATAAACTAGGGTAGAAGATCTGATGAGTAGGAGATTCTACTGGGGATAACAAGGAATATGTGAGATTGGAAAATATGATATGGAGGAGGCACGACATGAGGTAGGATGAGCATCGAAAAATGACACTCACCAGTATTAAAAAGGGAAGATGATACAGACACGAACACATGTGCTGGATCGACGACACTTACCGGCATCGAAGGATGATACTATCCGGTATCAAAGAGAAGTACAGACGCAGATATGCGTGCTGACTAAGCGACACTTACCGGCATCGAAAGATGATGCTATCCGGCATCAAAGGAGGAATAAAATGACGACACTTTCTGGCATCGAAAGATGATGCTATCTGACATCAAAAGAAAGTTCAGACACGAATGAGTGTACTGAAGATACGACACTTACCGGTATCGAAATACGATACTTTCTGGTATCAAAAAGAAAAATCTGAGGGTATATTGGAATCCTAGTCAGAGAACTTTGCTAGGGGATAAAGACCAAAAGGGGAGGATGGACAGATCTACTACCCTAGGAATTGATTAAGATGCTTGCTTAAGGGCTACATTTATATCGTTTCTGCCGGGGAGAAGAGAAGTCTGAACAGACGAATCTGTAGGGAAAAACAAGTCGAATGAACAAGTTCATTGGCAACTTCACCGGGGATAAGATAAGACTGGTTCTTCTGGATTAAACCACTATCTGTTGAGGAACCGTCTGGCAGCAAGAATATCCAAACCTGACTTATGCTTCAAATGCATATGTTTGAATTTTTCTATGGCGTAATGCTCCATGCGAAATGGAGATGCTACGCGTTTTGAGGATGCAATGATTACTACATGCAAGATGCAAAGGGAATCCTCTGCAAAATAAATGCTGAGGATATGAAGGCAACTCCACTGGGGATGACAAACTGAATTGTCCTCAGGGTCACAAACCATGTTGAGGAGGACAAATTGAACGACCTTCCCGATCCACCTCTGCTGAAGATGAAACCGGAAGAGAACTTCCACTCCGTTGAGGATTAAGAACGACAACTGATGGTGATGGAACCCAAAGATCTGATACGGAAAAGGCGCCAATAACCATTGGACTTGGAGTATGTCGGGGATAATAATTAGCAACTCTGCTGAGGAAGTGATCACTGATCCGATCTTCTGACCTTCTGTGGGGAAACCATTCAATAACTCGGCTGGGAGGAATGTTGATACATCTGGGCTCTGAATTATGGATAACGATGACTTTACTGGGAAGACATCGCCTGAACCAGTCCTGCTTGAGGAGAGCCTATGACCATAGGACTCCGCTGGGGAATTGACAACCTTCTGACCGGGCAACTGGGGAACTGAGGTCAAATATGCCTCTGCTGAGGAAGGAAATACTCATTGACTTGATGAGGAACTTATATCAGTACTTTGTGGGGAGAGAAACGAGTCTCTTGTTGTAGATGCCAACCTGCTTGGGGAGCAAACAAATCGCCTCTACCTTGTATGGGGCTTGAACTCTTGCTGGAGAGAAGATAAATCCATCTCTGGCTGGGGAAACCAAACCTCTGGACTCTTTCTGGGGAGAATAATGAGGAGACATAGCCTCTGTCGAGGATGATACAACCTTGGGTATTTCTGTTGGGGAGACATTTATTCTCACACCCCACTGAGAAAGATACCTTGCCGAGGAATAGAAACCCTATGCTGGGAACCACTTTGGCGTTTCACGCTTTTGCTGGTCAACTGAATGCTGATTATCATAAGCGAACTCCCCACCTGTCTCAGACCACATGTTCTACTGGGAGAACTCGTCTCAAGAGGATTTTACAGAAAACCCGGTACTCAAAATGCCCCAGGATCTTCAAACTCTTGGAGAGATTTATCGGATCTCGACGTAAGTGCCCCAGATTGGATAACCTACGAAGGAATTTGCCTCGAGAGGATTCGTAATCACTTGAAATATTCTGCCTCAGTATACTGAATAATGAAGAGGTGCTTTTGATCAACTGTCTTTTGAGAGGACAACTTCTCGCTCCTGAGGTGGCCTGCCTCAGTACGTGTCTTGCAGTGATTCTTCCCTTGTCTACGAGGGATTTGTTGAATCTTGACATGATTGCCCTAGATTGGCTGAACTTGGAGAGATTTTTCGACGTGACTGCCCCAGATTAGCTGAACTTTGAGCATAACTTGCTGATAAAACCGTTAGCTGACGGAGTCTCTTGACTACATGCTCATCAATATGGTTGTCCAGGAATTTCCTCTAGGCAAAGTTAGACTTCTGGACTGATGCTCATTATGCAGGCTTCATTGGTGTCAAGTACAATGGATGCAAGCAGAAAATTTTTATTCTGAGAATGATAATTCTAATGCAATATACATGTTAACCTTGAAGTTTTTATTGAAAAGATGTCGTCAAACCAGTGAATGAATCACTAGAAAAAATACAACAATGATTTTTGAATAAAAGACATTATGCACATGCAATACCAACAAAAATCATTTTAGCCCTACTCACGGGAGTCAGGAACGCTGTCTTATCAGAAGTACGCCTTCGGAATAACCTTGCCTCATTTAGGACTTTTGAGGGTTGTAACGTGGCCTGGTTCACGGTTCGAGAAAGAAAGATTTATGGTTCAAAATTTTGTTTGTACCCACCCATTCTTCTTGACGTCCTTCAGTCTTACTTTCAGTTCGTTTGGCGCAAACGCTCACCTTTCAAAAGGTTATTGAATATCATCATCGGTGGTTAAGGAGCCCACACTGCTTTCGGAATGGCAATCGCTCCTTTTGTCTTTGGTGCCTGTAGTCACACGACTCGTTCTTGCTCGAGGATTTTTCTTTTGTAATCCTTTTCGCTTTTTCTATTGCTTCCTTTTCATTTGTTTCCCTGGTTTTACCTGGACTGATTCTTTCGAATCCTTTTCGATTTTGATGTCCAGCGGGATGCCCTGACTTTTGCCTAAGTCATTTGTTTTCAAACTTTTGACTTAGTGGGCTTTCTTTTTCTTTTGAACAAATCGTGTGACACTGGCTTGTCTTGACTTCGTTGAAAGGATTGTGACTGCTTTACTCCTTGCGGTGAGGGATAACCATTGTGGTTTCATGCTCCTTAGCTTCTTGATGAGAAAAAAAAAGGTAATGGATCCTTAGATGCGCACTCCTTTCGAAATTTGAATGTTTGGTCAAATCAACTGACAACTACCCTGCCCCGAGGTGAAGTGTTAGTTTTTTTTTTTCAAAATAAACTCCTACTTTTAGGCTCAACGGGGTTAACGAGGGTCTATCTTCCTTATATCTCCGGTGTTTAGGGAGTTGAAACAATGCTTGTACATCATCAGCAAGGTTTTGTTCCAAAAGCATACAACCAGGAAGTTTGCGTTTTTATTTCATCATCCTCCCTCTAAGAGTTTGAGCACGTAAATTAGTATTACAATGCATAGAAACAAATAAATGAATGAACACAAATGAATTACTTCAAGAAAAACATATTCATTGCATTAAGGTCATCATTAAAAAACAAACAAGTTTTGCATGTATACAAAGTATTAACAAACAATGAAAAATACGAATGAAAGTACAGTAAAGAAGCTAAGGATTGCCATTATTGAGGAGGCTTGGCTCCGTCTGGACTTATTGCTCTTGACGACATACTCGCAGTCTGAGTGCTCACTCGGGAGGCTTCAGTTGATGTGCAAACCATTTGTAGTGAATGTAATGACCCCAACATCAATCAGATCTTGCACCTTATGCTGAAAGGCCTTGCACTTTTCAATACTATGCCCCAGCGCTCCAGAATGAAAATCACAATAGATACTTGCGTTGTAGCTTGGTGGGGGAATGCTAGTAAGCGGAGCCAGTGTCTGAAGTTTAACCAATTGAAGTTGGAGAAGATGTCTCAACAGTTGCGCATAAGGCATAGGAAGTGGATCAAAGATCCTCACAGGCTTCTTCGGCCTCGATAGGTACTTCTTGACCTTGGGATTGTCTTGGGAGACAAGATGCAACTGCTGACAAGGTAAATCATACTTTGGAAGAGGTCCCACGGACAATGGTGGAACGACAATTTCTGCTACAGCCTCAGTCATGGGATTATCATCCTTTCTGAGCACATTTCTCATGACTTCCATAACCAAGCTCATCTGAATCTTCATTTGATTGACCTCTTCCTTCAGCATTTTCTGGTCTTACATTAAAGCTTGCATGTTCCCCATAAACTGGCCCAGTTGGCTTCGTATATCCCTCAACTCTGCTTGAACTTGATCCATGGTCAACTTCTGAATAGCTTGAGCAGTTAAGTCTGAAATTCTGAAGAGGACCAGATCAGGACGAGAATAACCAGCTTCAAACACCTGTTATGCAAATGAGTATGAAAATGCTATGCAAATTCCATGTTCAAATATTTCCAAGGAATCATTCCGCTTTGATTCAAGTTTTTTTTTACATAAGAACCACAAGAAATAGATGGAAATGATCAGCAACGAATCTCAAAGTTAAGATCCTTGGAAATACAAGAACATGTATGCAAACATGTCATGATGATATGGATGCAGAGACATGGGATCAAGGCTTCCACAAATTCTGGATAACTGTTGTGTTGCTGATGAAATAAGCTCAAAACTCTGTTCTGATAAGAATATCAGAATACCAGAATATCCGAATAATCAGAATACCAGAATACCAGGCTGATAAGTCTACACTGATAAGAAGACCAGAGTATCAGGTAGGTTGGAGGTTATGGTTACCTGTAAACCTGTAAACACCCGTCCATTCTCACATGTGGGTACTAAAAATAGAGAATCCTCTCAGTATCACGGACTCTCAGGTCGAGAAATAATGATACGTCCACCATTTCTGGTTTGGCATCATCATCAATCGAGGAGACCTCAACTGATTCCCCTAAACAGAAGGTCATCCTATGGCAAGTTCTCAGCTTCGGGTCCTCGGATCAAGAAGCGTTAATGGGTTTGCCATTTCTGGTCTGTCATTATCGCCCACTGGGAGGAGTGCCTCAACTAAGTCCTCGGGGAATGGTCGCCAGAGTCGACAGCTCTCTAGGTTATGTTCTAACATCTGCACCAATGCGCAGGAAAGAACATTACTCAAGAAAACCTCGTATGGATGTGGAGTTTTCGTGTATACTACGTCTGGCCAAATGCCACACAAGTCACACTACTTTCCACGCTAATCCTAGGTGTATACTCAAGCCTGGGTATTGGGCTTGTCTCTCATGGAACCAACCTACCCAACAGCACAACAGCAGCAACGCAGTATATGATATATGGCAATAGTAATTGGAAAGCAAGTAAATGTAATAAAATAGTAAACATGCAACAATGCCATAAATAAAGCGAGTAAAGCAAACAGATAAACACCCTAAAATCGAAAACAAACTGGCGCTAGGATTGACTCGCATATGGGATGGACCAGCAAGAGTTCAATCTATCCCCAGCAGAGTGGCCAGCTGTCGTATCTGCAAAAATCAACCGGCGGAAAAGAACAGAAGAGTCGCCACCGAACGTTATTTATCTCGACGCAAGGAAAGGAAACGATCGAAGAAAACCTCAACGAAGGGAAAAAAATGGTCATCGCAACCATAGCCTGGGTTCGGGAGTCGGTTACGCGAGGGGAAGGTATTAGCACCCCCACGCTTGCATCGTACTCGATGGGATCCACGCTTATTGTTATCGATAAAAGGGTGTAGGTTATCTGAAGCTCAACTGCTAACTGGAAAGGAAATGAGAGGAGAAAAAAAGAAGTGAAGTGACTCGATAAGACATCACCGTCCTAGGCCTACGTATTCCCTCGGGTGCGGGAACGTCAGAGTCAACGTAGTTCGGGGGACTATGGGATTGTGGGGGGAAGGTTGCTCGCTAAGACATCGTGTCTCGTGCCTACGTATCATCAATCTTACCAGAGAGAGGAAGTCAGAGTAGTCGTAGTTCGACCTAACAGGGTCTTGTTTTGTGTTTTTTTAAGTGGAATACGTCAACGTTCGCGTTCTAGCAGTTTAGGTGTTGCCGCTCGTTGTGGGAGTCTTACGCGTTTACCTGTTTGCGGTAGAACGGAAATAATGCATCCTTATGAATGGAATGAGGGAGATGAGAAGAGAAGATGATTGTTTTTTTTGTCTTTTAGAAGAAAGTGTTTTGATTGATTGTGTTTGTAACTCATATTGCACTAAAGTCTATGACATAGGAGCGAATGCGTCGCATGGTCGCCCCCAATGGAACGAATGCTAAACACTCTAGAAAGGTGAAGGGAGACCCTCCGCCTTCCATTTCCCATGTACTTAAGGCTCATGGCGTACAATACTCGTTATCTGTATTACATGTTTTTGATTTTGTTTTGAGATGAGAGAAGAGAAAGACTCAACGTTGAAAGAAAAAACTAAGGGAACTAGATTCTAATGTTATCATACAATGATGGCCCTATGGTTGAGGTAAGAAAGGGAATTCTACCTAATGTTAGCATACATGGATTGCTATCCTAATGTCTCTCCTACCTCCACCCTAAGTGGAGCTAGGAATCCTAAGGGATCATGTGAATCATCACAAGTAAACATTATTATAAACAATCACAAAAGATAAAAGAGAAAAGAGGAGTGAATAAGAAGTGAGAGGAAAAGGAATCATGTGAGTATACACAAGCATTCAAAGTATCACAAGTAACTTACCATCTCCTTGCCAAGCTCAACTACCGAGTAGTCGAAAGCGAAGTGTGCAAACATGCAATTATGGCTATATTAAAGTCCTAAGACTACACTAGGATGAACATCAAACAACTACCAAAGTTAGAAGTGTCCTAAAGGTATGAGATCCTACTAGGGGCAGTAGCAAACCCTATTCTACCTTATCTAAGTTAAAGTCCTAAGGGAGCATGCAAAAGTGTCAAGTTTTGTCATAAACCATCACCTAAACATGTACCAATTACAAGCTATGGCAAAAAGACTTATAAAAGTCACAAAAATGGAAGCCAAGTCAAGTATTCAAGTGTTTACATACATGGGGAAGTGGTAAAAAATATGTGGAATGATGCACAAAAATATCCTAAGGAGGATAGCACAAATACATCATCAACCTAAAACACCTAAGCAAACATCAATCGTAATCGAATAAACAACTTAGGGTTCAAAAAGAATCATTTAAGCCATGATCAAAAATTAACATTTTAAGGATAAAAAAGGCACCTAAAATTTCATTGTATATAGTATCAAACATGCTCTCAAAATTGGTTTTAAGGAGCTCACACATTGGCATTAAACTTGACCTAGTTCTAGCATGTTTACATATGACAAGTTCATATTGGAAAATTAGTGAAAAATAGAAAATGACCTTTTAAAATTATGAAAAATCAACCAAGTCATGTTAAGTCCAGTAGGTGATCACATGCAAAATATTGGATCCAAATCATGCACCAAAAGTGCTCAAAAAATTACAAACATTAGGCATATTTCACTTAATGATCATGCAAACACAAGTCACAAAAGGTACATAGAAAATGACTCAAAAATTATGATCAAAGTGAGAGTTTAACATGTAAAGATCCCATAATGAAGGGTCAAAATACACACAAAAATTCAGGTCACAACTATGAGGAGAAAGTCATTTTTTAATCCTTGAATCACAAGGTATGCCAATTTGGATATCCACCAATCAGAAATTAGGAAAAAATACTAAATATATCCAAAAATGAAAATAAAAATTATGGAAAATTACATAAAGTCTCATAGAATCAACATGAATTATTTTAGAATTTTTAGGTAATTCTTATTATTTTAAATATGCAATTTTCAAACGTGTACCAAAAAGAAAGAAAGAAAACACAAAAGGGAGTCAGGGGGTGTACCAGAAGTAATTCTCTTGTTCATTTACTAACGGGCCCAGGAAAAAGCGGGTGGGGAAAGTAAAGCGCTGGGCCCAATGTCAATTGCCTTGCCCTCATTATGATTCATCCAAAAAGGAAAATAAAAACGAACACGGAAGTATCACGTGCTCTCTCCCCTTAATATTCACTTCGCCGGAAATTATTACCACCGCCGCGCCGAACATCGCCTCCGGCGGCGGTGGAGGATGATACTACATAAACCTCACATCACCGTGTTCGCCCTCGCTCTCTGAATCTCAATCTGGCTTCAATTTCCACAAATTCCTAACCTACATCTCAAATCGCGCACAAATGCTCTAGAACCCTAGGTATTCAAATCGGAAATTAAATGGTAATCGAAGATGAATTGGAGCTCAGGATCTTGTGGTTATGGCTCCTCAACATTCATACTACAAACTAGTAACAAAAGCAAAGTAAGACAGTGGAGATTACGACATTTCGTGTTTACCTACGAAACCGAGGATTGTTCCGGTAATGGTTGGGAAGTTATCCGAAGGCGTTGCATAATAGAAAACCAGAGGAGATGCTCCAAAGCCCAGGAATTGCGAAATAAACGCAAGGAATGGAATCTTCGATTCAGGTAAAGTTTCAGAATCTTCTTCTTCTGCGAACTCTTCTTCTTCCTCTTTGATTTATTTTTGCTTCATGCTTGGTGTTGATTTACGTGTTGTGCCCCAATTGAACGAAAACCAGAGTGCGTGTCAGAGGAGGCTAAGCTCTACCTTCATGGCGCTTCAATGTGAAGCTCCACAAGGTATGTCGAAGGAGCTTTTGGTGTGGTGTGAGGGTGAGGGGGAAGAAGAGAGTAATGAGAGAGATGAAGATGGTGATTCGAATTCTGGAAAAAAGAATAATTGGAGTTAAAAGGATGATGATGAGAATGGAGAAGTGAAGAAGATGGAAAAGTGAGAAAGTGGGAAAAAATGGTGATTAGCCCTGAAGGGAGCAATGAAGTGTGTTTATATGGGATGAAGGAGGAGGTTGAGAAATTCTATTGTAGTTAGTTGCTAACTGAATTTCTGTTACTTCTAGTTTAGTGTGATTCTATTTTTGGTTAGTTACCAGAAGTTATCAAACTGTTAGATTGGTTTTTGGGGAAGTTATGTTACTGTTAGGGAATTTTGATTTGAGTCTAAAATTCAGTTATGACAGTTAGGATAGTTAAGTTGGGTTACTTAGAGAAATGGAGTTGGTTAGGAAGTTGGTTGGAAATTAGATATGTTGGTTAAGGTGATTAAAAAACTGTTATGATGTTGGTTAATTGGTATGATAATTCTGTTATGCTAATGGATAGGGCAGTTAGGAATAGGAAGATTGGAAATGGGATTCTGTTATTGACAGTTAGGGAATGGTTGGGTCAGTTATAAGGTGGTCATTCTGTTAGAGTTAGTAAAAATAGTTAGAAGGGTTTTATGTTAGGTTGTGTGAGAGCTTTGGATATGAGTTGTGTGCCACATGCTTGGTAGTACGACTGTTAACTGCGTGTGGTTTATAGCCCGTGTCCAACCGTTGTGCATTGTGACTCTTTGCTTTCTCTTCATGGCCTGAGATTGCAATTTGAATTATGCTGCTGCTGTTAGGGACTTATATTCGTGGCTTGAAATGGCAATTTTCTTTGTAGTGTTGTATTTTGGATATGTGCATGGATGTGCTATTGATTATGAACTGAGGGGTGTGTTTCTTGTGACAGGTGCAGCTGCATAGAGAATCAATGCCTTGTACGTTCGCTCACCTAAAAATCAAGACCTTTGAGGCATATCAGGGGAACCAAAGTTCAACCTGCTGTCAATAGGCCAACCCTTTTTTATTGCTATTAAGTGAAAGTTCTTCCAAGGATTTGCCAGCTAACTCCAAGAATACCGAAATTGCTTCGTCGCTGAATAGATTACGACAGAGCTTCACAATAACTATTCGCAAGATAACCAATAGATAAGTCTGTCAATTTTCCCAAGATCATACTATCAAGCACGCGCAAACCAGGATAACGTTTGACAATGACTCTTCTTGGTGCATCCGTCAAATTTACGTAGTCCTTTAATTGACTGAACAACTTCAGGGCCGGTAAAATCCATGCAACATCAATGAGTATGCAATCATCAATATGCAACTCAGCTGGAGTTTCAAGATTAGAAAAGGTGAGAAGGGAACATTGGCTTAGGTTTAAGGAGCTAAGTTCTGTTGCAGACGAAACTAGTAACCGTAATCCTTCATCCGTAAGACGACATGTACCAGTTAGCAATGGAATGGTCAATTTAGACGAGGAGCTTTGTGACTTTGCCACTATAGCAGGTAATTTATATTCAGTCATAATTCTTCCACGCTTGTCAAGTTGCTGCACTTCTAATTCGGAAATGTCGTGTGTTTGAAAATAATTAGTAAATTCTTCTTCTGTCAACCAGGCATAGTCCTTAAGCCAAATTTGAGTCGGAGTACCAGTAAGAAGTAGTTCAAGAAATTGGCAGTTGGTGTTAGAAGAAAAAAGTTAGGGTGGTTAGTTGTGAATTGAAATGGTTTTACAATTGATATGTGTATATGAATTTGCTTTTGAAATTGTTTGAATAACTTTGAAGGATATGCTTGATGGCGAATATTGCCTTTTGTTGAATGTTAAGCATGGAAATTTGTTTGAACTGTCATGGCTGTACTGAAGTTCCTTTGAACGGTTTTGTAGATCGACAATAGGGTCATGGAGTCATGATTGTATGGCATTGGAAGCAAGTCACATGGTGCGTGGCTATAATGCAGAAAGATGAAGTAATTTGAAGATGGAGGAATTTGAAGACGAAGAAGGCTCGAAGATTAATGGGACCAAGCTGAATGGGCAATTGGTCTAGGGCTTGGGTTTTTATTTAGGAGCTAAAGCTTGGTCTTGGTCAACTGTGACAAAAATGTTCATTTTCAATATAATTTCCCTTTTTTTGTATAGCACTTTCTTATTGTAATGAATCTTGACTTTTGCAATAAAGCGTGACTTTGAATTCTTTGACTTGTATTTGTAACTTGCTTTTCATGTAACATCTGATCCCTTGCATTCTCCCTCCCTTTTATAATTCAACCTTTCTTTTGAATTATGAGCCTTGAAACTAATAATCCAATCGAATGAAGCACTTTGATAAAAAATTGATAGCCCAATTTTAAGTAAAAACTTCCAAAAAATTTTGTCATAAATGACTTCCAAACTCTTTCTTCTTATTATGTGCATCAATCCCATGGCCATAACTTGAACGGAGAGATTTCCAAGAATTAGGTCAAAAGGTCAATTAGACCATAATATCTTCTTTTCCAAGCAATAATCCAAAAGTTTATTATACAAGCACATAGCAAGAACCCTAATGGACCACGTGTACACTAATATTTCCTCAATAACCTACACCTCAAGCAATGGTGGAATCTCTTGAATGATAAGATGCACTAATGAACAATCTTCGCAAGTAATCCTCTTGAAGGCCACACGATTAGGGAAATAAACCCTAATCAAGTGATGATGGTGAGCACAGAAAGATGATGCTCTTGATGACTGTATAGCTAAACTTTGAATATTCACCAAAACCCTAAGTGTGCAGGATGAAACCATAGCACCCTGACTTTTGTACCCACTTGAGCCACAACTTGTATGAAAATGAAAGCCTTAACTTACACCAATGAAAACCCTAATCCACTTGAATGGAAATGAGAACCTCACAGCAATAGAGAATCCCCAACTCGCACATAATACTTTGATCCCACGCCTTGGGAAGGCCAATGATGCATGTATGATGTTTATGACCTAAATGCATATGAAATGTGAAGCACAAGCCACTTATTGGGTATAAATAAGAGGGAAAATTTTGAGGTGTTACACTATGATATCGTCGAGGGAGGTGAGATCGGTGAGCTTGAACGTCCTCCCGGGTGTAGAGCCGTCGGAGTAGGAGACACTTGCGACATACCAAAAGATGCTTATTTCACACATTTGAGACATTCTTATTTCACACAAGAACACCCAGATTTATAGAAGACATAGTTCAATATGGACCACTTATTGACTGTCATTCTTACTCTAGATATATATCTCCGGAACGACACCCTATTATCTTGTTACGGTAACTTTCCCTGAATCGTTCAAAAACAAAGCAAATAATAGAAGCTACTGGAGATGTATCTCTGAAACTTTTCCTGATACATTTTCAAAACAGAACTATATAACAGACACTTACATTAAGATGAAATATGAACCAAATGTGCATAAATACCAAATATGAATAAATAGTGAATATGTAACACTTCATTTATATTGAGACACAATAATATACAATTATATGTCCTGTTACACAAGAAATCAAAATGAATATAACACATGTGTCGTCGACTAAATCTATAGGTGGTACCCCCTTGGACTTTTGTACATTCGACTCCTTTTCAATGTTATTCAATCTATCGAATTCTTACATCCTTTCCATAAAATGATCCGGCCACGTCTCAACAATTGTGGTTGAATGAGCCGTCCACTCCGGTGATGTAAGTGGTATGGGGCATCCTGATTTCAAGTAAACTTGTACAAAATGACTTGATTTTGAAATCCATCCAACACACATGATGCTATCATTTAGATTTTGGGGTGGTACGGTGAGGAGTGGAAAAAAGGTTTCTGAAAACCCGAAGCGTGTTAGGTCAATGCACACCCTATCATATGCACATGCAATTAGGTGACCCATATACGGGAAACTCATCCATTTTGACTCCAGTGCCGGACCGCTTAAGCAAGAAACAAGAGACTCATAAACCACATCGAATTTTTCTTTACTTCTGTACAACAGGGTGTACGATTCAACCCCGCCTTGCCGACAAAATGAGAATAAAGATTGTTGTCTTTAAATCGATGTTCTAAAATCATTATGCTCCGACCAAATGTTGTTTGTATCCCATTATGTTGGTTTTCAATCACGTGATTCACGGAGTCCCAGTCTCGACACAAATTCCCCTTGCTATTTACAAACCAACTTTTTAAAGTAGCATGGGTCGACTCAACTCTGTTGGTGGTTGTATTTCGTAGGTGTCAGACATTATCACTCCACGCGCAAACTATCTTTTCCGTCACCTGATCAAGATTTGTGCTTTCAACATATTTCAACAAAGCAGGATACTTTTCACACACTTTCTAGAAATGAATGACGTAATCGACATGTAATTCTTTTGTGGAAGAATTTATTATGCGATTTCATGAATCCATTATTTTTTCCACAATCACACACGACTTCACCAATTTTCCACCATCGGTATCGGGACATGTAACTGTTATCGTCCAGCACTTTTAACAGTTGTTGCATCTCAGTTCTATCCCCCTAATCGTCTTATTAGTAAGGTGCCGAATGTTATACACTTGCTTGATATTTGATATATTGTCGGTTTGCTTCCGTTTCAATGTTGTAAGTATATTTTTTCAGTTGGAGAAGATCCAAGGTCATGTCACTAATACATTTTTTCTCTTCCAGCTTGAGCCGACATATACTAGGATGACTGGCTAATTTTAAGCACAATTCATGGTTATGCAAACCACAAATGACATTAAATCTCCATTCTTTGTTAGTTAACATGTAACCACGAAGCTTAAACGGACACTCACATTTTCTACTATCCGTGTCGTCTTTCTTTAAATTTCGGACATACGTTCCATAGCTCCCGCTTCTTTCGCACAACATAGTCACAAAGGTGGTTATTCTATCCGAGTCATTATCCGACCTTCCGATAATTACACCAAATCCAAGTATAGATGCCTCTATACGAATCCATTCGAGCATGTTATCACGATTTTTAAACTCTTTCTTGTTATTAGAGTCATTGCCAACATCAATTGCCTTCACAACAACCCCTTGAACATTCAGAGAAACTACTTGTTTTGGAAAATTATCGGGTTGCACCATATCAATTGGAAACAATACAAACAATGACAAAACATTAGTTAATTTACTGCTGCAGAAGGGTTGGAATATGAACACATAAACATTCCGGAGATACTTCTCCTAAAAAGTTCATGCTCAATACGTTCCGGAGATGTATCTCCGGACACTGCGTAAGTTTTTTCAGCAAACTTTCATGATTAATGTGAGCAATGCAGATGAAAATGAACAATCTTTACCAAAATTTCAACCTTCTTTTGCTCCATTTGATATGTTGAATCAAAAGGATGAAAATTTGGAGTGAAATAAAGGGTTGAGAATAAAGGGTTTTTAGGGTAAGAGTTTGAATTAAAAATGAAGAATGATAACAATGGGAGACTGATCATGCAGCTGAAAACTATATAATATTTTTCTGGAGATAAATCTCCGGACAAACCTAACATGCAAAGGTGACCGAAAATTCAAATTACTGCCCATATGTTCTGGAGATATATCTCCGAAATATTTACTGAACTGATTAATTCCATGTTTTTTCAAAACTGTTTCAAAAATATATCTCCGAAATAAAACTTTATTAACTGTATGGGATGGCACTTAAAATAACCTTTCTTAAGTGTAAAAAAACTACGTTCAAAAATACATCTTCAAAAATAAAGAGCATAAAAGAAAATTCACATGATAGTTAAGAAATGCATGAGATGGAAAAAGAAATGCTCAAAATATTTTACAAGCATTTTTTTTTCGCGAAAACTTTAATTGATTGTTTTGTATTACTGTAGGAACGTAGTGCCGTTTCTTTATCTTTATATCACGTGTAAAAGAGCGAGGACATGACTTTCCGGGCGCCGTTACCAAACAGCAACACTTTCCTTTTCCCACCGCAACCTTTACCGTCAACCTCGCCGTCTACCATACTCAGATCCATCGTCTCAACCACGTTCCTAATTGCTTCACTCCATGCACTCTCCTTCCGATTCACCCGAGAAATGATGAGAGATTTATAGAATCACATGCTCAGGTTATGGTTAGTACTACTTTATTGTGTGATGTGACGAGATGATTGAGATTTGATATGAAGAATGTTTTTCACCTATCTGTTATGATTCTAATGAGGGAGTTATCGTGGCGATTTTTCGGGCACAAAATTGATCGGCGAAAGTTGCTTCTTCTTGCCGCCGTTTTTACCGTAACTGGATTTCTGTTTCAGTTTTTTGTTCATGGTTATGCAAACGTTTCATCGTCCACCTATAGTACTGTACAGTCGAATGAGTTTCTTGAAGGGGAGACAATTCAACAGGTTCGCCTCACTCTTCCTCATTCTGTTGTTTCGCCTAATTCGTTTAACGAGTCTGTTCAATCGGTATCAGTTGAGCATGGCAGTGTTGTAGATATTCAATCACATCGAAAGAAGAACAGAAATCTTACTAATACGACAGTTACAGTTACCGCGTCGTTATCGCCTCGTGGCCGTGTTCCTTTGGGTAAGCAGGTAGAAGTTGATTAGATTTTGAAGTTAGTTATTGTTTTTTAAGTATTTATGATATGATGAGCTGAGATGTGACAAATGTTTTGCTGGATATGTATATTGCAGACGGACATTACGTTGTTGCCACCTACTGAGGCTCTTATGTATGCAAAGAAAGAGATTGATCATGCTCCTTTTGTGAATGAATATCCTGATCTTTATGCTCCTTTATTTAAGAACATTTCTGTTTTCAAAAGGTACTCTTATTTTTTATTTTAAATTGTGCATACTTATTCATGGTTTTGTTGCTGAATAGTGTTATGGTTTTAGGGGATTGTTATTGATTTCTCAGAATATTTTTTGAGGATTGTTGAAGGAAAAAAGAAAGAAAGAGACTAGTAAGGGTTTTATCCACCTTGAACTAAGCTAAAATGTGCATAGGGAGCTTTATCCACTAAATGATTTTAGGGTGGATACTTTTTTACTTGTTTACTAGAGTAGTTAGTTAGTTCCCTTTAGACGAGACTAGTCCAAAAAGTAATTACATTTTATTTAGAGTTTAATGGTTATACACCACTGATGGCAGCCATGATAGAATTGAGTGGCGTATTTTTAGACAACTGCGTAGACAACATGTGGAGGAATATCTACCATGGCGGCACCATAAGCCACAATGGCGTACATACATTCTGCTATATATTATGTCATCTGCCATCATCAACATTGAGTGTAAAACAGTTGAAAACTTACCTTCAATAAAACATCACGATTCATCCATGCCATGTCACTAACTTGAAACCACTTATACAATAGTGGGGTGATGTGACAAAGTAATGTATTTTCATTAGAAGTCAGTCACTTTGCAACAGTTTTACACCGACACTGCATATCCTTTAAATTCTTTTATTTAAGATGTAGGACAGATAACTGGAAGTGTTCCTTTTGACAAGAAACTTGCTTTACAAACACTATAATAAGCTCCATATTATGTAGTATCCTAAAGCTTATCAAATGTTTACAATGAAAATCTATTCATAGACCCAATTAAATCGAGCACCCGGAAAAACTATTCCTATTCTAATCTAGAGTAAGATAATCTAATCTAGAATAAGACTATATAGTCCAATCTATACCGCACATGCTTGAACAAATGCGATGTTAAATTTTGTTGTGGAGGGGAGGGTAATCCTTTCTTATACTCATAGAACTCATTATATTTTTCTTAATGTTGGCTGATGATTTGTTTTTTTTTTTTGCTACTAGGATGTCTAAAAACCACCACTCATTAAATTATTCAATCAAAGCAACAAAAAAATATAGTAGCAGTATTACATAAAGTCCTCTTTCTTTGAATATTTATTCATCTATGTTAGGAGAGACCACTTGACTTAGTGTTCAGAATCAACGACCTCAAATTTGATCTTTTAAGTGATGGCACATGGATGGTTTTGTGATACATCTCTAATCCTACCCATGAGGCAAGATCCTTTTAAGATTGAAGCATGGGAAATACATAAATTCACTTATCTCATGCTAAAGTTAGCTTTCTTTTATTAGAGGTATGGGGTTTGCAGGGATTAAATTCTAAACCACTTGGTCATAGAGTTTATACTATGTCATGAGTTAATTATCATAAAAGCTTAAACTCTTAGCTGAAGACACATGGGTTGTAGGTACAAGGCATACACTCACCTCAGAATCTGAAGACTTAGGCAAGAAGGCCTTAACTTCGGACTACTTGGTCTACTACCTTGTCAAAGAACCACCCACCCAACCTATCTTTTATTGCTAGTAATGATACATCTTTCCTATGTAAAGTTTGAAAAGTTATTTTTCTGCAGTCACATTAACGACTATGGTCAATGTCTTTTTAACTAGTAAATATTGTAGTTTTGATGCTGTCTAGAATTTTAGTATCTTGTAAAACAGATTTAAACTGTTGGATCCAGTTACATCATTGTTTTCTATAATCATCACCACCAAGTATTCTAGATTTTGAAGTGATGAAGTTGAAAACTTGTGGAGATGATTGTGTAAATTGTTGGATGCAATCTGCTGAATATTGCTGTTGGCTACAATCTGCTCAGCACTTTGGTTTGTGAGTTGCATTTACTGTGTTAGAACTATATTGAAATAATATTGTCCTTCAATTTCAGGAGCTATGAATTGATGGAAACAATACTTAAAGTTTATATATATCGTGATGGGGCAAGGCCTGTTTTTCACAACCCTCACCTTAAGGGAATCTATGCTTCTGAAGGATGGTTTATGAAGTTAATGGAGGGAAATAATCAATTTGTTACCAAGGATCCTGAGAGGGCGCACTTATTTTATCTCCCGTACAGTGTACACCAAATGGCGTTGGCACTCTATGTGCCTGAGTCACATAATATGAAACCATTATCAATGTTTCTTAGGGACTATGTTATCAAGATTGCTGCAAAATACCCTTTTTGGAATCGCACACATGGGTCAGACCATTTCCTTGTTGCTTGCCATGATTGGGTAGGTGTCTGTTTTCCATTGAATTTGTTGATTCCTGATAATTTGATTTTGCTAGGATTGATAATTGTTTGAGATTATTGGGATTTTAAATTCTTATATTTCCGTGCTTCCGTCCATGTTTTTCATTGATTAGATTGGGTAGGTGTCTGTTTTCCATTGAATTGGTTGAATACTGATGGGATAACCTAGTGCCACATATTTCCCGTCACAACAGAGAAAAAAAATTCATGCTTAATCTCCCGATGCATTTCCATTACTCCTTTTGCAACTGGTTAATTCCCTTTCATAAATTTCAATTTCCTTTAACAGTTGGTAGTAGTAGTATATTTCCTTGAAATATTCAATAATGCAAAGCCCTATCATGTTGAGTATGGAGGCATGCAACATCATTCACTTGTTTTCCTGTGGGCTATTACACACTTTTTTCCCAATGATTACTGAACAGTAAAACACACTTTGGTGAACATTTGTTTTTCTTGAAATTTTCAAAGACATCCTTTTCTTATATGCATGTGAATATCCACAAAGATTATTCATGGGTTACTGACAAAGCAGGATGCACAATCGGTAGCTAATGCATGGTTGAATTCATATTGACATACATATTTCCCTTTTGCAGTATAGTCTATTCAATGCTATCATATTGGAACCTGGTCAATTAAATTTTTTGTGTTTTATAAGTAGTATTGAAGTCTTCGTCTTTTTTTGACGTCTCCTGTTTGAAACTTCCATTTGCAGGGTCCTTACACTGTGTCTGAACATAAAGAACTAGCCGGAAACACCATAAAAGCTCTATGTAATGCTGATGTGTCTGAAGGAATCTTCGTTGCAGGAAGAGATGTTTCCCTTCCAGAAACTACCATAAGAGCACCAAGAAGACCTCAGAGATATCTTGGTGGGAATAGAATATCATTACGTCCAATCCTTGCATTCTTTGCTGGAGGCATGCACGGTAGAGTGCGTCCCACTCTTCTTAAGTACTGGGGTGGTGAAAAAGATGAAGACATGAAAATCTACAAGCATATACCTTTGAGAATCTCCAAAAAGATGACTTATATTCAACACATGAAATCAAGTAAATATTGTTTATGTCCAATGGGCTTTGAAGTTAATAGCCCTAGGATAGTTGAAGCCATATATTACGAATGTGTTCCTGTGATCATTGCAGATAATTTTGTTCTTCCACTTGGTGAATTTCTCGACTGGAGTGCTTTTTCAGTGGTGGTTGCCGAAAAGGATATTCCGAGGCTAAAGGAAATTTTGATGTCCATTCCTATGAGAAAATACATTGCAATGCAAAATAATGTGAAGATGGTACAGAAGCATTTTCTTTGGAACCCAAAACCAATGAGATATGATCTGTTTCACATGATTTTACATTCAATATGGTTCAACAAGCTAAACCAGATTTGAACCCTGCAAATATATATGGGTAGCGTGCAAGACTCTAGCAGCCTTTACTGCTTAGTGGCTGGATTCATACATTAGAAATATGTTTGAATAGAAATATGTTTGAATAAGAGATTTACCACATCGTTTCTGTCCCGTTGTCGTCATGGCTTCCAGAAATTGGTTGTTTCGTTGCCTCCTTTGTTTTTCACGATCGCTTGAAAAAACACGCAGTTTCAGAAAATTGTTAAACAAATTATAAAAATTTTACTGATGTAAATTTAGATGCATGTATGTTTTGCTTTTGGGCCTACACTATTATAAATTGGGATGTAAATTTTGATGTCCATTCCTATGAGAAAATACATTGCAATGCAAAATAATGTGAAGATGGTACAGAAGCATTTTCTTTGGAACCCAAAACCAATGAGATATGATCTGTTTCACATGATTTTACATTCAATATGGTTCAACAAGCTAAACCAGATTTGAACCCTGCAAATATATATGGGTAGCGTGCAAGACTCTAGCAGCCTTTACTGCTTAGTGGCTGGATTCATACATTAGAAATATGTTTGAATAGAAATATGGTTAATATTTTTGAATGCTCTTTTATTTTCCTTCTTTTTCAAACCATTAAATACTTGAACTCTGCACTGTCTCTTTCATACAAATACAAACCATAGAGGGAAATATCTTGTGTTCATAGTTATTGTATCTGGGTAAAAAATTCAATGCATGATAATTATTATTGGGAAAAAGGAAAATTGTGGTACGAATGAGTAAAAATCATAGTTGCTTTCAATCAGTTTCACTATTAATTTCTTCACTGAACTGTCCACTCTATCGTGCAAGATCTGTTCGAATTTATGATCACCGATAGTTTTCTTGCTACCACTCATGTTATGTTAATTTTAGTGAACACATTGCAGAACCCTTACAATTTTTAAAACAAGAAAAACTCTAAAATTTTGGCTCTAAATTGGCCATACACCGTTAAATAAACCTTTGTTGCCTCATTGAATGAAAAACTGTCTTTAATTCAAGTACCACTGCCAACTTGCCAATTCAAGTAGTTCTCTAAAATCAAATAGATAGTTTTATATATTTTGATAACAAGTAATGACACAATTTACTACATATTTACTTTAACAACAACCATTATTTCCATGTTACAAAAACTAATTAAAATAATCCTCCTACTTTGAGATCATGACAACATTTGCAGAAATTACAATTGCACTTTGATTTTGCACCTAGATTAGATCACAGTTAATCAAAACATGTGCCTAGAAGCATAACAGAACAACTTGTTTTCCCTTGACAGAACTTTATACTTTAATGGAGCTACTTATCTACAACAGTGCTCACTCAGATATTTGTGTTTTCAGGAAACTGAATCTGCTCAAATTCCAAAAGTTTATTCACCCAATCAAACTCATATGATTCATCATTGGAAAAGTCTAAGAATTCATTCACATCAAAGATAGCATCTGAATTGACACTTCCACTAATTGAATCTTTATTCTCTAACATAACACTATCCCCAATAATATTGTCTTGAACTATAGTTTCTTGTGTTGTGGAAGTTTCTGGTTTTTCCTCAATGTGACTGGCTTTTTTGCACAAATGAGAATTCCAATAGTTCTTAATTTCATTGTCGGTTCGTCCTGGAAGCCTCCCAGCTATCAAAGACCACCTTCACATACCAAAAATTGCATCACCAAAAAATATGATATGACTACGAATGTGGTACTAATACTTCACATTATTGTGTCTGTGGTCAGAACATCAGTGTGTATCGTGTCTAGTGTCTGTGTTAGTGTTTTGCCGAGTATGAAAAACCTGTTTCCTAGAAGTTTGTGAAGCCTAAGAATCAAATCCTCTTCTTCATCTGAAATGTTGCCTCTCTTGATATTGGGTCTAAGATAGTTTAACCATCTTAACCTGCAACTTTTTCCACACCTATTCAAACCTGCAAAAAGAAAAAACTTGCAGCACTTACTTTGGTTTCAAGTTACAATTATTTCATTTTTACTTGTGTCTTATGATTACTATTTTTTTTACCTGATTTGGCTGAAACAGTTTTCCATTTCTTGGCACCATGAGTTTGAATGCAATGAGCTAGCTTTTGATCTTCCTCTGGGGTCCATGCTCCTCTATTCATTGTTTTCTTAGTTGGTCCATCTTTTCTGCAGGGTGCCATAACAATGAGACTTTGTTATTTTTTTGGTGTTGTTGAGAGTAAGAGAAATAGTGTAGTAGTGAAGGTTAGTTAAGAGAAGTTTTTAAAAGACCGTGTATGTTTATATATTGGAATGTGGGTGAGTACCATATGTATCTACCTTTCATGCGAAGGGAAAACCCAACCACCCGTTAGTTGTAGACTGTGGGGGTATAGTTATAAATTACATAAATAGAAAGCCTTTGTTGTGTTAATAATTTTATTCATGGACTACGTGTATTGATTTTAATCATAAACAAAAGAGGGGTGAATGGGGCTAGTAATAAAGCATATTTTGTTATAATATTATTATCGTTATAATATATTATTAGTTAGAAATATCTATTTTAATAGTAACGACAAGTTATTGTAAATGCATAATTTGTCAAATTTAAAGTAGTAAGTTTAATTATTACATTAGTGTAATAGTTGTATTTTAAGTAGTATAAATACTATCTTTGGGTAATGTAAAAACACACCAATCTAATATTTAACTATTAAAAACAATGCTCACTAAAAATCAATTTTACCCTTCTGATTACATCCCTAATTACACTTAACCAAAAGGGTATTAATGACTAAGTACACTATTGCTATAATATTAGAGATTTGACAATTAATGTTGCTAATGTGTCATTATTAGGATTTTTTCACGCTAAAAATCTGAATTTTGGAAAAAGGTAGATGTAAAGTCATGCTCTATGTAGCTTTCACTATCTACATTGGGTAGTGAAGAGGCACTTTAAAAGTCGAAATAATACATTAAGTATGCATTGATATAAAGCCATGACTCTCCAATATCAACATCTAAACTCTCCCAATTTTATTCTGCCTTCCCTCATTCTACGGCATTCAAGACTCTTCACCCTCATTGAAGATGTCAGTCCACATTCATGGGGTATCAACAACACAAGTTTGGAGATTCTCATTCACCACCGCCGCCACCCCCGTGGTTTAATATTCTTCTTTGTATTTAGAATTGTTATATTTCACTTCCGTTAAGATTGGCTGGGTTTTTTTCCAACTTTCAAACCAACAATGGCGCGACCGATTGAAGTTGTGAGGGACATTAACGACTCAAAAGATTTGTGGAAGATTGCTGTTCGTTGTAGACATATGTGGACTGTGACAAGTTCGTCAAACAAAGAACACTTGGAACTAATTTTGGTTGATTCAAAGGTATAAGTTTTTGGTTTGTTTTTTTTATTGCATGTTGATTCTTATAAATTTAGTTATGAAAAAGCTGAATTAACTTTTCCACGTTTTATATTTGGTTTTTTTAGCTTGATATAATTCAAGCCATTGTACCATCACATTTGTTCTCGAAATACTTGGCTGAACTTGCTGTGGGAAATTCATACATCATGCAGAATTTCAAGATTTCAAAGTACGATTTCTCTTTTAAATCAACTACTCATGGTTTCAAGTTGGTCTTTTGTGGTTCAACTTCTGTTAAGAAAGCAGAACTACCAGACATCCCTATAAATAATTTCAACATTCTTGGTTTGACATTCATAGCTGATGAAAAGTTTAAATCTAATGTGTTAGTTAGTACGTTCATAAGTATATTTATATTTAACTATTAGAATGATTGCTTAACTGTATGTTGAACTTTGGAACTTAATTTTGTTTAGACGTTGTTGTAGGAGTTATTGAGATTATGCAGACTCAAGTCAACGCATATAACAACAAAAGCAAAGTTGTGTTTATGATAACTGACATGAGGTATGAACAAACATGATTTTTCATGTGTACAAGCAAAATTTTTTTTGATTGGTTTGAGTTTACAAGTTTGTATTCTTATTTGTTGGGGCCTGTTTACAACCAAATGTGTTTTTTCATTATATTGACAGTAAAAATTTTGTTCAATGTACCATATGGGGTCATCTTGCATTGCAGTTTTATGACTATTACAAGAGTCACAGTGAAGAAGGAAACATTGTTGTTCTATTGCAGAATGTAAGGATAAATGACGCCCAAGGTAATATTTATCGTGTCTGTCCTCCATGAAGATGATGAAACCAATCAAATAGGAAAAAGAGAGAAATTGATGTACCATTGAATGATCTTTGGTTTAGCTATAGATTATCATGGAATGTAATAATATTGCTTATGTTAGGTATTAGTCTAAGCTCTCTTTCGTTTAAAAACAATTGCTAAGTGAAGGAGTTAAGTTTTTTTCATTTGATACATTAGGATCACGTTGCTACACAATGTTTGCCATAATTGTTTAAGCTTAATATATTTGTTTGAAAGGATCCTGTTCCTGCACTTGCGAAAATATTTCACCTTTTATGAAAAATATAAGTCTTACATGAATGAGGAACCATAATGGTAAACAAACATTGTTAACATCAAATTTTTAATGAATTTTAATTCAAACAACCTTTTCAAATTGCACATCAGTTTGGAATGTTTATTGTAATTGGTTGATATCTCAAGGTAGATGGAACATATTTTAAGTTAGAGTTCAAAGTTTGCTCCTTCATATTTTTACGAAGAGAACAATGGTAACTTTTTGGAACTTTGACTCAAAAATTGGTTACAATCTTTCTTAGGTAAACAAATCATCTGTGATTTGTTGACAAGCCCTAATTATGAATATTTCTTTTTTAAAACCCATAACAAAATCTCTACCTAATAGTCAATAAAACTCGGTGCTTTTAAAAAAATATGTTAAGATTCAAAGATAAAATTTAATAAACCTATCGAACAACAACAAATCAATGGTTGCCTCCATCAATAAACCTGGAAACGTGAACTAATTTTTGATTTTTGAACGAAATTACAAGAATAAGAGATTTACCACATCGTTTCTGTCCCGTTGTCGTCATGGCTTCCAGAAATTGGTTGTTTCGTTGCCTCCTTTGTTTTTCACGATCGCTTGAAAAAACACGCAGTTTCAGAAAATTGTTAAACAAATTATAAAAATTTTACTGATGTAAATTTAGATGCATGTATGTTTTGCTTTTGGGCCTACACTATTATAAATTGGGTTAAGTGTTTTATGTATATTTTCTTTCTCAAAGTAGGCCTATTTTTGAATGTGGGCTTAAATTGCAATGGATAATTTCTCTCTAATAATTTAAATGATATTTTTTTTAATTATTATAATTTATTTAATCAATTTATATTCCTCATTTCTTATATTTGATTTCATGTTTTGATTTAGTAAAAATTCATATAATTGGAATATATTATAATTTATTAAATTTGAATTTTTAATTATAAAAATAATGTTTCCATTAATTTATATTTTTTAAAGTTGTACTATTTTGTAATGTATATGTACAAACTTATTATATTAGATACACTATTAAAGTTTTAGAGTCTGGAAAGATTTAAAGATTGATAAGTGATTTTCGGAACATAGCGTGTGAATACATACAGGACCCGTGCGATAGCATTGGTATCCCGCTAGTTTTACTTTTAAAAACATAAGTAAAGTATTCTAGTTTCTTTAATCTTTTCCATCTAAGTTTGATATTTACAACTAGATTAATAATTTATATCATTATATTAACATGATCGTTTCTATCGGAAGTTATTATTATACTAGGTATATCTTATAGACTTATCACTTTAATCTTACTATTACTATAATTATTATCATTTACAATAGTTATAGAAAACTAGCAATTCGTCAAGTGATTTATAACAAGAATAAATTTTATCGTTATTTTTAATTACCCATTGTTATAGAAAACTGACAACTTGTCAAGTGCTCTATAATAAGTGTGACATTTATATATTTTGTGTGGAGGTTTAAAACCCCATATGCAGTTACTAACTTTTATATTTAGTGGAGATCTAAAACCCCATATCCAATTCCTAACTTTTATATTTAGTGGAAGTTTAAAACCCCATATGCAGTTACTAACTTTTATATTTAGTAGAGGTTTAAAATCCCATATGCAGTTACTAACTTTTATATTCAATGGAGGTCTAAAACTCCATATGCAGTCACTAACTTTTATGTTTAGTGGAGGTTTAAAACCCATATGCAATTACTAACTTTTATAGTCAATGGAGGTCTAAAACCTATATACAGTTACTAATTTTTATATTTAGTGGAGGTTTAAAACCCCATCTGCAGCTACTAACTTTTATATTTAATGGAGTTTTAAAACCTCATATGCGGTTACTAACTTTTATATTTAGTGGATGTACAAAACCCCATATGCAGTTACTAACTTTTATATTCATTCTAATAAACATTCTTTGTGGTGGCGCAATTTGTTGAGTATTGCTAACTTGTTGGATGAAGGATGGTTTTCGAAGTTAATTGCGTGCAAGGTAGGAGATAGGAGGTCAATTCCATTCTAGTAAGCGCGTTGGTGCGGAAACTCTCTGTTGTCTGAGCTTTTTCCTGCATTACATGCTGCTACTGAGGCCAATCATGGTGTTATTTATGACTTTGGTTTGTGGGAGAATTTCATGTGGCGTTGGAACCTTGCCAATAATTCGAATGAGGCCAACAGTGTCTTGTTGTCTGAACATCATGAATTAATGACATTATTGCAGGATATTCATATCCAACACAATGTTCCAGACCGGTTCACTTGGCCTGCTGGAAAGTTTGGTTTGTTTTTGGTTAAATCCTATTATCAAGCCATTGTGAATGTGCAGTTCGAGCCCGGCTTGGAGAGCACATTCAAATCTGGCATGAATTTCATTTGGTGTTCCAAATCTCCCTTAAAGGTAAATTATTTTGCTTGGAGGTTGTTATTGGACGGGTTGCCTACACGATTCAATTTGAGTTGTAGGGGGATTGTCGTTAATGTGTACGAAAAGGTTTGTGTGTTCTGTTTTAGTAGTGATGAATCCAATAATCATATATTTTTATCTTGTCCTAAAATTGCTATTGTTTGGGGAAAAATTGCTGCTTGGTTGGAAGTTCGTTGCTTATTGGAAGGGGAATGCCATCTCTATCTTCTTGATTGGATGAACTTGCTCTCGGGGAAATGCGATAAGTCTACTGCTGGTTTAATTTGTTGTGTTGCTTGTTGGTGTATTTCAAGATCTAGAAACCAAATTATTTTCAATGACGAAATCTTTAATCCGGATGCCATAGTTGATAGAATTGTTTTGTTTTCTTAATTTTGGTTGCCTATTACGAATAAATACTTTCCTAGGCGATCTTATAATGATTGGCTAAAACACCCTATCGATTTTTTGTAATTGTTTCATTGGGGCTGTTTATTTACTCATGATCCTGTTTATTGGGTTGAAGTACCCCTAGTACTCCCTTTCAATATACTTGTGCTTGATTATAAAAAAAAACTTTTATATTCAATGGAGATTTAAAATCCCATCTGCAGTTACTGACTTTTATATTTAGTAGAGGTCTAAAACCTCATATGTTATCTTATAATTCTAAACCCTTGTAATAGCTAGTTGACATTTAACACACTTTAAATTTGATTGGATGATATTTAACTAATTTTTTTCTCTCTTTTTCCTTTTTCCCTTTTCCCTAACGGTAACTATAACGGCCATTTTACAAATTTATCTATATATAATTCAACCTCTTTTATAAATTTCACACCATTCTCAAATATATATATATATATATATATATATATATATATATATATATATATATATATCTTTCACATGGCTAAATGTTTTTGTTTTGTTCATCACTCAACTTGTCATTATTTTGTTCCTCATCGGTATTATCAAGCATGAAGAAATAGGTAAAGATTATGTAGCATTAATGATATTTATTGTTTTACAATTACTAGTCTTAGCTTGATTTATTAATAGAGGTTTTTGAGCTCAAAATTTTAAGCATAACTGGGGACAACTACATAACATGGAATAACAACTTAATAGAGTACATTGCATGTGACGGACTCGACAAAATCCTTGAAGGAGATAATTCAGGAAAGTCAACTGTTGACCCAGAAAAGACGACAATGAAAAAAAATCAAAGGTAAATAGAATAATCAAACACCACCTTGACGATGGTTTACAAACAGAATATTCAAATGCAAAAGATCCCAAGATTTTGTGGGGCAAACTTAAGGCAAGATTTGGACATCAGAGGGAAGTCTTTTTGTCCTTAATAATGGATCAGTGGAACAAATTAAGGTTCCAAGATTATAAAAGTGACGTTGCATATAACTCTGCCATGCACAAAATTATAGCATAATTAGTATTTTGTGGCATAGTTATAACCGAAGAAGAAAAGTTGGAAAAAACTTTTTAAACTTTTCATGAATCTCAAGTTTTGCTGCAACAACAGTACAAAATGAGGGAATTTTCTGAATATTCTGACTTAGTTGCAGACCTTCTATTAGCATAACAAAATAATGAGCTCCTTATCAAAAACCACCAGTCACGTCCCATAGGAACAATAGTGTATCCTGAGATAAATATCACAAGATTCAATCAAAGGCGTAATGGATATAATTGTAATAAAAAACGTGGAGGTTATGCTCGTTTTGAGGGTCCTAGTCGAGGTGGATACCACGGTCGAAACCACTTTCGTAGTCGAGGTCGTGGACAAAGTTATGTGAATAATTATAGATTTCTCAGATATAACCAAACTAACAAGAATCGTCAAGGTAGGGGTACTTATATCTAAGTGGGTCCCTCGAGGAATCATGATGATTTCTGCTATAGAGGAAAGAAAGGTCATTGGTCTAAAACATGTAGAACACTAGAACATTTGTGTAAAAGAAACAAGGCATCTATAGAGGGAAAGAGGAAATAAGTAAATTTTATTGAAATTGAACCCGAAAATGAAACTACATGTTTCGAGATTGCTGATTTCGTTGAAGGAAAAATGGATTGAGTAACTTTTGTATAATGTGTGATGAACTTGTATCAATTTTATATTTGAACTATCTACAAACTTAGGTATTTGTATGTTGTTTGGTGTATCCAATGTATGCATGAATAATAATGTTAAATATGTTGTGTTGATTTACTCTCTATTTAATCTTATTTCTATTTCAAGAAGGTTAGACGTGGAATATGTTGAAGACACTTACATTCCAAACAGTGGAACTACCCACACAATCCTCAAATGTAAGAAATATTTCACTAAAATAAATCCTACTAAAGGTGTAAAAAATACAATCTCAGGTCCTGCAGATTTGATTGAAGGAACATGTAATGCTATGTTCATATTACCAAATAGAACATGTTTGTTATTAATAATGCTTTATACTCCCCAAAATCAAAGAGAAAAATTTGTTGAGTTTTAATGACATATATCATCAAGGATATGATACTGAAACTGCAACTGAAGGTAATATGAAATATATTAACATTACTACTAATGTTTTGGGAAAGAAGAAAACTTTAGAAAAACTACCAAAATTATCTTCTGGATTTCATTATACTTATATACATGCAATTGAATGCAATTTAGTAATAAAAGAAGATCCCAAAACAATGATTTTATGGCATGATCGTTTAGGTCACCCTAGTTCAACAATGATACATAAAATAGTTGAAAGTACCCATGGTCATCCATTGAAAGGTTTAAAACTTACAAAAGAAGATAAACTATGTGAAGCTTGCTCTCTTGAAAAACTAATAACAAAGAATTCGCCAGGTAAGATTCAAACAGAATCACCTGCATTTCTTGAAAGAATTCAAGGCGATATATGTGGACCTATCTATCCCTTGTTAGGACCATTCAAGTACTTTATGGTATTAATTGATGCATCTAGTAGAGGGTCGAATGTATGTTTACTGTCAAGTCGTGATATGACATTTGCAAAATTTATTGCACAAATAATTAAACTAAGGGCTCAATTTCATGATTACACTATAAAGAAAATTAGACTTGACAATGCTTGTGAATTTACATCTGAATCATTTAATAATTATTGCATGTTAATTAGAATTACTATTGAACATCATGTTCCTCACATGCATACACAAAATGGTCTAGCTGAATCTTTAATCAAACGTCTTCAATATATTGCTAGACCATTAATTATGAAAATAAAACTACCAGTTACTGTTTGGGGTCATGCAATTTTACATGGTGCAACACTCATCCGTCTAAGGCCAAGTTCTAATCATAAACATACCCCTTATCAACGTGCAATTGGTAAGGAACCAAATATTTCTCATTTAAAGATATTTGGTTGTGCAGTATATGCCCTAATATCTCCACCACATAAAACAAAGATGGGACCTCAAAGGAGGTTGGGAATATATGTGGGGTATGAATCACCTTCTATTATTAGATATCTTGAACCTTTAACAGGTGATGTTTTTCAGGCAAGATTTATTGATTGTCATTTTGACGAAACAAAAAATTCAACACTATGGGGAGAAAATAAAATATTAGAAAATGATATAACATAGTATGTACCCAATTTGTTACATTTAGACCCATATAATAAATCATGGGAAGAAAATGTAAAGAAAATAGTGCGCTGACAAGATTTAGCAAATCAATTGCCAAATTCTTATAATGGTTTGAAAAGAGTGACAAAGTCACAGGTACCAGCTATAAATGTCTCACCTCGGATTGAGATTTAAAATCTAAATGATGTAGCAAGTACATTTAAGGCGCACTTGAAGCGTGGCTGACCAATGTGATCCAAAGACAAAAATACCTGAAAAAGAAAAGGAATAGAAAAGGTGAATATGATTGAAAGTGAACTTGAAAAGACACTAGATAATAATAAATCCATGATTGAAAAACGTGCTCCCAAAGAAGCACAAGATGATGATAATGAAAATGAAAACAAGAATGATCTTGAAATTTCAATTTATTATGTTGATACGAGAACTTTGTAGAACCGAAAAGGTATAAATATAGATGAAATGTTTTCATTCTCCATTGCATGTGAAATTATGAATGAAAATGAGGATCTCGAACAAAGAACTTTGAATGAATGTCAAAATATACATGATTGGAAAAATTTGAACGATGCAATAGATACTGAATTAAATTCTCTTAAAAATCAAAAAATATTTGACCCTATTACGGCTATACCGAAAGATGTGAAACCGGTTGTGTTTAAGTGCGTCTTTGTAAGAAAACAAATGAGAAAAATGAGATTGTTAAATGCAAGACTCGTCTTTTTGCACAAGGTTTTTGCTAAAGACCATGAATTGATTATGAGATAACTTATTCTCCTGTTATGGATGCCATTACTTTTCGTTATTAAATTGGCTTATTAGTATTTAACAATCTTGAGATGTATCTTATGGATGTTGTTACTTTTTATTTGTATGGATCACTTGACATTGATATATACATGAAAATCCCATAAGGATTTAAAATGTCCAAGACATCAAAACCTAGAGAAATGTATGCAATTATGTTGCAAAGATCATTGTATGGGTTAAAATAATCCGGACGCATGTGGTATAATAGGCTAAGTGAATATTTACTTAAAGAAGGCTATGAAAATAATCCCATTTGCCCTTGTGTTTTTATAAGAAAAACAACATTCGGTTTTGTAATAATTGTTGTCTATGTTGATGATTTAAATATAATTGAAACTAATAGAGAAATTAAGGAAGCAAGAGTTTACTTAAAGAAATAATTTGAAATGAAAAATTTGGGAAAAACCAAGTTCTGCCTTGGTTTATAAATTGAGTATACTAAAAATGGTATATTGGTACATCAATTGATTTATACAAAAAGGATATTGAAAAGATTTAACATGGACAAAGCAGACCCTTTAAGTGCTCCAATGATGGGTAAAACACTTAACATTAAAAATGATCCATTTAGATTTATGGAAGGTAACGAACAAGATCTTGGCTCTGATGTACCATATCTCAGTGCCATTGGGGCACTCCTGTACCTTTCTAACTATAAAAAACCTGATATAACTTTTGTAGTAAATTTACTAGCAATATTCAGTTCATGTCCTACAAAAAGACATTGGAAAGGAATAAAGCATATATTCTGATATCTTCTAGGTACATCTGACCTTGGTTTGTTTTATTCTAATAATACAAAACCATTTTTTCTTGGTTATGCAGATGCACGGTATTTGTCAGATCCACATAATGCTAAATCACAGACTGGATATATATTTACACGTGGTAACACTGCAATATCATGGATATCACAAAAGCAAACACTTGTAGCAACTTATTCAAATCACGCTGAAGTAATTGTCCTTCATGAAGCAAGCAAAGAATGTAGATGGCTACGATCGGTAACTCAACATATCCCAGGAGCATCTAGTTTACAAATTGATAATAATCCAATAATCTTTAATGAAGACAATGCTACCTGTGTTACCCAGATGAAAGAAGGTTACATCAAAAGTGACAAAACCAAGCATATCCCTCCAAATTTCTTCTCATACAAGCAAGAACTTAAAATAAATAAAGAGGTTAATATTCAATATATCAGTTCATGTGATAATATGTCATATCTCTTCACAAAGGCACTTCCAACATCAATTTTCGAGAAACATGTACAATATATTGGAATGAGTCAACTTTGATATCTTTAAAGAAGAACTAAATGTGCTCTGTTGATGGGGAGCATCATATTGTACTTTTTTTTTCTCTTATTAAGGTTTTGACCATTTCTTAATACACCACCCAAGTTTCTTATACACCACGTGAAATTTCGTTTTTGCCCCCAGATTCCGGATGTGCACATCCGGACGCACCGTTTTTTTAAAAAACGTTGATGTGTTCCGGATGTGCACATCCGGAAACATAGTATATATTTACTTTTTAAAATTCCGGGTCTGTAGATCCGGACATAGCATAACTTTATTTTTTTTTTAAAAATCGGTTTTGTCGGTTGGTCGCATACGTTAATATATCATCGCAAGTTAATATACATTCGAATGAGGGGAGCGAGAAGGTCTTGATAACATGATGAAGATCTTGAGTCAAGGGATTAGGTTTCCCGCCAATAGAAAACTTTGTTCTTCGTATCTCTTCAATGTGTTGTTTCGGTGTAGCCATTAATCTTCAGTCAATGTCAATGAGGAAGAAAGTCTTTACAGCATGATGAAGATCTTGAGTCAAGGGGTTAGAAAACTTTTTTCTTCGTATCTCTCCAATAGAAAACTTTGTTCTTCGTATCTCTCCAATAGAAAACTTTGTTCTTCATATCTCTTCAACAGAAAACTTTGTTTTCCGTATCTTTTCAACAGAAAACTTTGTTCTCCGTATCTCTGCAATAGAAAACTTTGTTCATCGTATCTTTCCAATAGAATGTACCTTTCTCTCTAGTGTAACCACTGCTCCTGTTATCTTTCTTTGTTGATCCTCCTACACTACAGATGGACTCAATATTTTTCGAAGATAAACCCGTTTCGTTATTGAAAATAAGTAATGTGGCTGGTGCACCAGTAGCAGTAATGTCATAAGAAGTTATAACAAACTCTAGGGTTGGAGTCTCTTTGTCAATATAATGGTTGTCTTCGGCATTATGATAAAGTTAACAACAGATTTACGGTCATGAATATAAACAACTATCATTTAACATCATGAATGCATCATGAAAGGTTAAATGTACTTGAATAAGCTCCATGAGAAAATGAACATCTTTAGCATAAAGTTCAGTGGAGAGATTCTTGATAGCGTGATGAAGATCTTCAGTCAATGTCAATGAAGTAAACATGCATTACAGAGTGAAAGGTGAAAGGTTAAGAATGAGAGTACTTACTAACTTACACGATATATAAATAACTCATTATTATTTACCATTTTGGTTTTCAGGGAGTGGCGTGTGGCTTTCTATAAATCAACTGGGTTTAAGCCTAAAAGGATTATATAAAGATTGCAAGACAAATCAAGATCAACAGTAAAACATTACTTTTTTGATGTTATCCAAGATAAATGACAGCAGAGTCGACACAAAGTTGGTGGTACTCCTATTACTACTTGCAGAACCAGAATCAGAATTTTCGACTTCACTTATGTAGTATCGAGGGCGAAAAGCTAGCATGTGTGCATAATAAGCAGGAGGAACTGTATCATTAATATACAACTTATAATATATACATATACATCAATAGACATCAGCAAGTGTGCATAATAAGCTAGCAAGTGGACATAATAAGCATAATAAACAAGTTATAATGTATACATATACATCAATATACATCAGTATGTATCATTTAGAAAAAACTAACGCGAACCTGTAAAATATAATCCTTTTAGGCTTAAATCCAGTTGTTTTATAGAAAGCCACGCGCCACTCTCTGAATTACCCTATCATGAGGAATACACAAATCTAACAAAATTATCTTATCATTCCAGCGGGTCGATTTCCCTTCTAAGGATCCACTGTTATTTTAAATAGATCTTGAATTATCTCCTTGCAATAAACCTGAGAAGAAACAATTCCTCTGTATCTTGTGACCCAAAGTCAGTCCATTGGTTCTGCAAGTGGTAATAGGAGTACCACCAACTTTGTGTCGACTCTGGTGTCATTTATCTCGGATAACGTCAAAGAAGTAATGTTTTACTGTTGATCTTGATTTGTCCTACAATCTTCGAGGATAGATTTGGGAGTTCGGATATTCACAGTGCCTTTTTTGGATATATAACTTATGGTTACAGAGGTCATGTTTGTCACGATTGATGGATGATCGTTACTCTGTTAAAATACATATTATTATTATTTTTTAAAATAAATATACCATTTTTCTGGATGTGCACATCTGAAATACGTGTAAATTGTCATTCCGGATTTGCACATCCAGAACAAGGTGTTGCGGTGAGAATCAGATAACAAGCTATTAATTAACTTGCATCGCAAAACTTTGAAGTTCATCACCGACTTTGATTTATCCAAAGGAAAGGTTCAAGATCGAGAAAACCTAAAGGGGGGAGATCTAAGGTTCGGGTGTTGGTTATACTAAGGGAAGGTATCAGCACCCAAAGTATCTGTAGTACTCTACTGGAACCTCTTGTTTAGTTTGTGTTATGTTATGTTTGCTTGCTAAAAGAAATCTGTACTAAGGTAAAGGTAAAGACCTAAGGGTATGTACACTAAAATTTGCTCGCCAAGACGTCGTATCTTGTGCCTACGTATCTGACTAAAGAATCAGAGCAACCATAGTTCACTTAACTAGGGGGAAGAGTAACCATTGACTATGGCCAAAGTTCCAAGGGGGAATGAGTATGAGCTCATTTTAGAGTTTAAAGAAACTCTCTAAGTCTAAGTTATGATGGGGAAAAGTGGATACTCAATGTGAGGAATCCACATCGAGTTTAGAAACTCTATCCTATTGCTAAGTTATGATTCAATTGCTCTTATGAGGCCAAGAAAAGAGATAGGCTCTTATGAGGCCAAGAGAAAGGATATCCTATGACTATGAGGTCTAGGAGGGAAATGAGCTATCTATGACTTTGAGGTCAATAGAGAGACTTTCCTTTGGAAGGAGGGGAGATAACTTCTTGTAAACAAGAGTTATAGGGGAATTGAGTTTGAAATGAACAATATAAGTTCAAGAATTCAAAGAGAATGACATTAATCAACATAAACTTTCATGTACGAGCATGACAAAGTATGATGAGATAATTCACAACAAGCATGGACAGGTGAGCACAAATGGAAAAGTATTCAAGACAACTGAAGTTAAGAGTGAGACAATCATATCAACACAAATTCATCTTACAAGAAAATTCTAAGAGGTGCCACAAGTTATGGACAATAGGGATGAGGTGTCAATCAAAACTCAAACTAGGCCTACTCAAAAGTATTCAACAACATTGATGATCACACTCAAAATAAATTATTACAAATGTCTTGGAACAACTTAGAAAATTGTCTCAAAAGTGGTAAGAAAATAAATTCACAATTAGGATTGTGACAAAGATCTTAAAGTCCACAAAATAATTAAAAAAATAAAAAAATAAAATCGAACATCAAAATAATAATATAATATTTTTGGGAAGTTTTTGGGTTAAAGAAAATATTTAAATAATTGAAATTGAAGTGAAAACTAAAATAAATAAAAAGGTGTGAAACAAAAGTGAGGCAGGGGGTGTATTCTTAAAACAAAGTGAACTAGGTTTGGTTAGTGGTGTATGGGCCGGGACAAGAGGGGGTGCTAGCAGCGAGATTGGGAAGCCCACCGTCCAAAATAAGGAACAAAAACCTCAGTTAGGTGAAGTATCATGGACATGTACACAATGTTATGCTAGACAAATATCAATCGGTCACTTAGAAACTTAAGTGACAAAAGGACAAAGCAAAACCCTCTACCAATCACTTGCTCCCAGCGCAAAAATATTCATGCAAGTCATGCGAAGGGTTCAAGAAAGTCGTGACAAACCAGAGTGAAACGCATGTGATAAACTCATGTTGTTCAATCACTTTTGTCATCAAAACTTGATCAAATGTCATGAAACAAAATCCCAACATGTAGTACTCTTATAGTAGAACAAACATGGGCCCTTACCAACTCCAAAATAATCATTAAAAACAGAGCAAAATGGCCACAAACATCATATTACAAAACTGAAATATGTAAAACTTATTATGAAAAAAAACACATGAACTGAAACTAGCACCTTCCAAACTCAACCACAAGCCATATATTAAAACAAAACATTGTGCTATTCAGAATGAGAAGCATCAATGAACCTTGTACAATTTAAAACTAAAGTGCGAGCAAAGTAAAAGGAAAAAAGCATGTTCAGAAGTGAGACCAACTACTTGTCATGCCAACATGTTTCCAACAGACATTGTTTTAACCTAATCTAAACCAATATAGTCAGCCTGAGAGTGCCTCCAAACATTCAAACATAATGACATGAACATCCTGCACTCCAACTTATCACAACTGGCAGTGCTTTAATACATCATACAGACTCACACCATCATTCATAATATCATTGAAACTAGCCTAAATGTAGAGTGCAAACATGGTAACATTCTTGAAGACAAGAAACTTGTAATACAGGCAGTGCAAGAGATTGCTTATAAACTCATATGTATGTAACAACAACATGGTGACAACAAGGCCGTGGTATCTCAAAGCATGAAACTATAAGTTAACAGTGTGAGAAGGACGAGAACAAAACTTGTCACGACGACATTAAAACAACCTCCATGCCATTCAACCTATCCTAGCATGATATGAACACCCTCCCAACACTCAAACTACATCAAAAGTGTCAATATTACACCATAAAAATTGGCAGCTTCAAGAAACAATATGTAGACCTAAAATTATTTTTCATGAGGTCATTAAAAATGTAAAGCTTTAGCAACCCAATCAATATAGGATTCACAGAAGCTTGGTTGTGTGATCATGGCACTTTAGATATGGTGTTATGGTGTTAAGAGACAGTGAGGATAACTATTTATTATACCAACAAAATTTCTCATAGGACTTCATCTTGCCTCAAATCATTTTAACATGACATGGATAAGTCGTTCAAGGATTGTTTCGAGCACACAAGTATAAACACAACATGCTTCAAATCATTTAACAACTGATGATGCTAAAATATGTCAAACATTCAGAACAAGCGAAATGATAATAGCATGGGTTTAATGGCAAAACATGGAATAGAAAAGCAATGAGGGTTACCTTCTTGAGTGCGAGATAAAACTCTTCTTCAAACCACAAGCTGCTGCAAATCAATTTTTCCTTCTCCTCCTTGCTTGCCAAACCAGAACTTAATGATTTTTCTGAGTTTTCTAGTGGACTCCTGATCTTTCAAGTGAGAAACTGACCTCCTTTTATAGGCTGGGAAAGTTGGTTTTGATTCTTTGATTCCAATGGAACAATGCATTCTCTGTTGGATAAAGAATTAGGGTTTGCAAGGACCACTTCCCAGCCCTTAAACTTGGTCAATCCTTGGAGAAAAAATCGCCTCTTATGCTGAACAAGAGCAGTGGAAAAGGGTGCAGATCTGTCATGTTTCACCATCTAATATACGCATCAAAACCTCATTTTTATTGTGTCATAAGAGTGAGAGTTAAAAGAGGTAAAACTTGGGATCATCCATCTGAATCTATGCGCATGAAATTGACAACACTTATGCTATGCCATTTTATTTCACAAACCAATGTATTGTTTCAAAACATCCTTTTTTGTGAGTCATAAGAGAGTGAGCTTAAAAGAGAAAAAATTGGGATAACATAATGAGAAGGTAACACGCCAAGAGTTATGAACTGATAAAAGAAATCAGCATGATGGTAGGTTATGGTTCAAAAGGAAACATGGTTGGTGAGAAATAACAAAATCAAGTGTCTCTAGTGGTTCCACAATAACCTCTTATTCAAGGGATCACATGGCATTTTTTTGGTCATGCAACGTGACAAATTCCAATGTTAGTAGCAAGTCAAAATACAGCTCAACGTATGTGAAGAACATGGAAAATATTAAGGTGGCAAAGTGTCACAACAATCTGAATTTTCTACATGTGAATACATTTCATCACACCACCTTTGATACACCATATCTTAATGATCATTGCATTAATTTTTGAGATCTTTGGTTCCATGAAGAGTAGGCATTTGATAGAGCATCTTTCATTTGGAATGAAACTTGAGATGAAGCTTGTAACATTGGTAAAAATGCCATGAATTCGTGTCCTTCATGCTGCCCAAAAGAACTTAGGAAAATTTTCTAAATTATGGAAATTCCACAACTTGACACACCTAACTTTAAAACATCATAACTTGAGATTGGCTTATCCAAATGAGGAATTCCACACATGCTTGGAAAGATTGAAGAACAAGGAACAATTTTCATGTCCAAAGATTTTTGATTTGAAGCTTGGAATTTGGTGAAAAATCGAGTTAAAGTTGGATGCAAATTAAGGTGAAAATGCTGAATATTTCGCTAAGTCCTAAAGGCAACTTCTACTCCAAGTCTCATAACTTAAGAACCATGCATTTTTTGAAGAGAGGTCCTATAATACACTTTGAAGTTCATGGAAAGAGCTTTCCTTTGAGCTTTGAGTCACTCAAATTGGATGTGTTGTTTGAAAGTTATGGCTATTTCAATTTTTGCACAAGTAGTGAAATTTCCACATTTGAAATGTTTCATGGACCAAACTTTGCTTACTTTGCAAGAAAGCTCTTAGAACTTGATCTCTCATGCCTTAAACCCTCAATGAGACATGTCATGATGATCTGAGGCCTTGGATGTTTCATTTTGGATCAAAGTCTCAAGGGATAAGGGCCTTAGCTGAAACCCTAATTTCAATTGTGAATGCACTGGGATGATCTCTCATGATCTTGCTTCTTTCATCACATCTGAAGCTCATATATGGTCTCTAGTGATGTCTTCTATCCTGTAGGGTCAAATCCTAGGGTTTGAGAATAACCTTTTATCAAAGTCAGGACCAATGATTCCATTGTCTTGACAAAACCCTAATTTGGAGGCAGGGTGAGATTATGACTCGGGTTACTCATTATGAGAACCAAATGATATTGAATTCCTGTTGAATGAGACTTCTTGAATGTAGGTGAGCTTAATTGGTTGATGAACAAATCAAATCTTGACTTAATAGGGAAAAATTCTTCAGTGATTCCTCAGGTTAAAACCCTAATTCCACCTTTTTGGTCTGGTAATACTCTGTTGACTTGACTTGATTCAAGGTCTTGGGACCTTGGTTCCAAACTACTGGAGAATCTTTGTGATGATTATATGGGGCCAGAGAATACCTTAGGAGGCCTTGAATCTCTCTGTGTAAACCCTAATTTCAGACATAAGAGAAACAAACTGCAAAATGTGGGTTAGTTAAACAATGCACAGATGATTGACCCTATATGTCAATGCAAGATGTTATGACATCTAAGAGGTAAAATTTGGGGTACAACAGTTGCCCCTATTTAAATAGCTTTACTGGATGACACGAGGAACGAAGATCCTCAGGACATCAAGGTGAAAGGTATTTAAATATAGCAAACCGAAAATTTTGCCCTTAGATGGAATGCAGATGCTAAGGACAAGCGACAGAAATGCAAGTGCTGACATGCCATGGATTTCTAGTATGATGATATGATGCCATGATACGGCAAAAATGCAGACAAACAAGACACCAAAGATAAAGGGCAAACAACCACAGGTGAGCATCACCGGGGAATGATGAAGGTTAGTATCCATGAGGAAAACTCATCGGGGATACAGGCTGACCTACACAAGAGACTCACTGGGGACACTCTGAGGAAACACTGGGGGAAAGAAAGATAGAGCTGAGGGGAAACCCTACAGGTCCTTACTGGAGATAGGAGCCAGAAAGGTATTCTCCACCAGGGAAAGATCCAGGGAGATGGACGACTGGTTCATATGTGACCGGACGACACTGGGGAAATGAAACACATTATTACTGGGCAGGAAACCAGAAAGAAGACACGATCTCCATTGGGAATCAATTTGAATTTAAGGATAGACATCCCACAAGAGATTTCCCGGAGATTTCTTATACCGAAGAGTTCAAACAGGATCTTCAAGAAAAACTAGAAATAAAATCTGCGCGCCAGATAATGAGAGATGACTGGACTTTTTAGCTGGGAATGAGTTGGATTTTGAATACCAGTATGAGCTGGATTTTTTAAATACTGGGTTCATATCTGACCTGAGATTTAGGTTCAAATTTGACCTGAGGTTCAGGTTCATATTTGACCTGAAGTTTAGGTTCATATTTGACCTGAAGTTTAGGTTCATATTTGACATGGGTTCAAACAACGGGTTCATATCTGACTCGAAGTTTAGGTTCATATTTGACCTGAAGTTTAGGTTCATATTTGACCTGGATTCAAACAACGAGTTCATATCTGACTCGAAGTTTAGGTTCATATTTGACCTGAATTTTAGGTTCATATTTGACCTGGGTTCAAACAACGGGTTCATATCTGACTCGAAGTTTAGGTTCATATTTGACCTGAGTTCAAACAACGGGTTCATATCTGACTCGAAGTTTGGGTTCATATTTGACCTGGGTTCAAACAACGGGTTCATATCTGACTTGAAGTTTAGGTTCATATTTGACCTGAAGTTTAGGTTCATATTTGACCTGGGTTCAAACAACGGGTTTATATCTGACTCGAAGTTTAGGTTCATATTTGACCTGAAGTTTAGGTTCATATTTGACCTGGGTTCAAACAACGGGTTCATATCTGACTCGAAGTTTAGGTTCATATTTGACCTGAGTTCAAACAACGGGTTCATATCTGACTCGAAGTTTAGGTTCATATTTGACTTGGGTTCAAACAACGGGTTCATATCTAACTCGAAGTTTAGGTTCATATTTGACCTGAAGTTTAGGTTCATATTTGACCTGGGATAAACAATGCCAGCAGTTACTGGACTTTAGGTATCCATATTAGGAGACTAAGTATCAGATAGGTCAGTACTGGGGTTGCAAAAAAAATGAAGATTAGACTTTTTGGGGAATACCAATTATGGTTGTAAAAAGTTGGATAGTACAAGAGATAGATAAGCTTCTTATAAGAGACTACCACTTATCGCCATAAAAGAACAAGCTTCTCCAAGAGAATGCCACTTGTTATTGGGTATACATTCCACAGGGATGCTGGTATCACAACACTGCTGGAGAAAGAATTTTGTCCTCATGAGGATCAAAAGATTCTTCCTACGAGACATGGTGCAAAATAAAGGCACGTTCAAGATAGGCTCAGAAACCACACCTGCTAGGGACCAAAGTTCGATCTAGGGACAAGCTAGAAAGAAACAGTCAAACAAGATTCCCACCATTGAGGAATGAGCTAAAATGGGGATTTATCTTATTCGAGTATGGAAAAGACAACTGAACCAACCTTCATCCACAAGGATCAAACTCTGTGGGGAATTCAGAAAGGATGGGCCTTTAATGCCTAGGGCTGACAATTCTATTAGAAAGAAAGGATAAATTCAGTCACTTGGGGATATAAACGCCAAAGTTAACAAAACAGGTAAACACCAAGACAAGATAGCAGGGATGCTAAGATGCTATGCATATGAGAACGCATGTATGCCATGCTTATGCAAGAAAAACAGATTCTAACAAGGGATTGACAGATTGGGAACAACGAGAGGGAAGATGACACATCCATCACACCAAAACTCATAAGTTTTGGAGATAATCTGGGGACGTCTTTACTTCACTGGGGAAATAAAAGTTAACAAACATCTGTGAAGGTACCAAGAAGAAGTCCTTTGCATCAGCGATCAGTCATTATTGAAATATTTGATTCGGGGAAGTACTGCCAAACTCCTTTAACACCAAGTTCACGCTAGATGATTTATCAGTGCTTTCGTTGCAAACTGAGCTTTTGAAAGAGGCAAACAACTTCACTTAAAATCGTCCCTAGTGCCAAAGCAAAGTGTACTTTTATCGTGTTTTCTCAAAAGATTTTATTTTCAAAACATCTTCCGCTTTCAAAATCGTTATTAATGAATAACTGAAGTTTTGCATAACAAGAAAAGTATTAGAGTAATGATAAATATCAAACAAAGAATGGCGCAAAATATGATTTCATTAGAACGGTAACTTGCCAATAGCAAAGTCCCATGGAACATTACAAAGAAAATGGCAATTTTGGGAAAAGGTTACATCATATTCAATGACCACTACCGTCCCTAACGACTAAGAGTCCTAGAATCTTTGCTGTTGATGAGGACAAGTGAAACTGGAATTTCTTCATGCATTTTCGGATGTAGGTGACAACCCTATCTGACACAGCGACACGCCTTTTGTCCCTAACTTTTGCTTGGACCGCCCTTTCGGGTTTTCAGTCCACTGGGACGCTCTTTTTTGTCTAGGCCGCTCTTTCGGGTTTTCAACCTAGCGAGCTCTTTCTTTTTTTATTTGATCCCTAACTTTTTCCTGAGCCCCCTTCATAGGTTACGACCCACCAGGATACCCTTTTCTTGCCTAAGTCGCCATTTTTGGTTTTCGACTTAGCGGGCTTTTTTTTAGGTGTAATATTTTCGTACTGAGTCAGCGTTTACAGGGTGTGCGAGTTGTTCACCATCCATCATTGTGAGGAATAAGGAGCCTCCTGAGAACACTGTTTTTACCACAAATAGACCCTCATAATTAGGCGCCCATTTTCCGCGAGCATCCCTTTGAGATGGCAGGATTTTCTTGAGTACAAGCTCTCCTTCTCGAAATTCTCGAACACGGACCTTTTTGTCAAATGCCCTCTTCATTCTCTTTTGATACAAATACCCATGGCACATAGCAGTCAGTCGCCTTTCGTCAATGAGGTTCAGTTGGTCGTATCTCTCTTGGATCCATTCTGCTTCATCAAGCTTGGTTTCCATCAGGATTCTCAAAGATGGCATCTTTACTTCAATGGGGAGGATATCATCCGTTCCATATACCAGAGAAAAGGGAGTTGCCCCTGTCGAAGTTTGAACCGAGGTTCTGTATCTGTGCAAGGCAAATGGTAACATTTCGTGCCAGTCCTTATAAGTCTTGACCATCTTCTGCAGGATCTTTTTGATGTTTTTGTTAGCAGCTTCAACAACTCTGTTCATCTTGGGACGGTAAGGTGAAGAATTGTGATGTTCGATCTTGAAATTGTCACACAGCTCCTTCATTGTCTTGTTGTTCAAATTTGTCCCATTGTCAGTTATGATTTTGTTGGGGATTCCATAACGACAGATAATATTATTCTTGATGAAATAGGCAACCACTTGCTTGGTTACATTTGCATAAGAAGCAACTTCTACCCATTTGGTAAAATAATCGATGGCCACTAGAATGAAACGATGGCCATTAGAAGCTTTCGGCTCAATAGCTCCAATCATGTCAATGCCCCACATGGAGAAAGGCCAAGGAGATGACAATACATTCAGCAGGGTTAGAGGAACATGCATCTTATCAGCATATATTTGGCACTTATGACACTTTCTGGCGTATTGGATACAATCAGCTTCCATAGTCAACCAATAATAACCAGCTCTCAAGATTTTCTTAACCATGGCATATCCATTGGCGTGAGTACCAAAGGCTCATTCGTGAATATCGTGAATCAACAGGTTCGCTTCTCGCTTGTCAACACATTTTAGCAGTACCATATCGTGATTTCTCTTGTAAAGTACATCATTGCTGAGGAAGAATTTGGATGACAATCTTCGTAAAGTTTTCTTATCAAGATTGGAAGCATTGGCAGGATACTCTTGAGTCTTTAGAAAGTTCAAGATATCATGAAACCATGGTTTGCCATCTAGTTCCTCTTCAACTGATTGGCAGTAAGCAGGTTCGGTCCTGCGTTCAATACTTATGAGTGGTGCTTCGTTGACAAATCTGACTTGCCACATTAAAGCTAACATGGCTAGGGAATCAGCTATGTGATTTTCAGTGCGAGGTACATGACGGAAAATGATCTCATCAAAGCACTTAATCAATTCCGTAATGTAAGCACGGTATGGAATGAGTTTTTCATCCTTAGTTTCCCATTCACCCTTGACTTGGTAGATGACCAAGGCAGAATCACCCATGACTTCAAGAATATTGATTCTAAGATCAATTGCAGCTTCTAGGCCCAAAATACATGCTTCGTACTTGGCAATATTGTTCGTGCATCCAAAGTCCAACCTTGCTGTGAAAGGAGTATAACCACCATCGGGGTTTATCAATACAACACCTACACCGTGCCCTCTGTAATTGGAAGAACCATCAAACATCATTTTCCACTTATAACCGGGTTCAGGACCTTCGTCAGGGTCTGACTTTTCACAATCTCTTACTACCATGATATCTTCGTCAGGGAAGTCAAACTTGAGACGTTCATACTCTTCGACAGGTTCATCTGCAAGATATTCCGATAACACACTCCCCTTGATAGATTTCTGAGCAACGTACTGGATATCGTATTTTGACAGCAGCATGTGCCATCGAGCCAATCTTCCTGTTTGAGCAGGCTTCTCGAAGATGTACTTTATTGGATTCATTTTTGAGATCAACAAAGTAGAGTGGCAAATCAGATATTGACTCAGACGTTTGGCGGCCCATGCTAAAGCATAGCAGGTCTTCTCCAGCAGTGAGTATCGACTCTCGCTACCAGCGAACTTTTTGCTTAGATAATAGATGGCGTGCTCTTTGCGACCAGTTTCGTCGTGTTGTCCCAATACACAACCCATGGATCCTTCTAATACAGTCATGTACATGAAGAGAGGTCTTCCAGGAACATGAGGAACCAAAATAGGCGGTTCTTGCAGATAGTTCTTGAGTTTTTCAAAGGCTTGTTGGCAATCATAATTCCATTCTACTGTCTGATTCTTGCGGAGCAATTTGAAAATTGTCTCACAAGTGGGAGTCATGTTGGAGATGAATCTGGAAATATAGTTCAAACGGCCCAGAAATCCTCTGACTTGAGATTCAGTCTGTGGAGCTGGCATCTCTTGAATAGCTCGCACCTTGTCAGGATCTACTTTAATTCCTCTTTGACTGATGATAAAACCGAGCAGTTTCCCTGATCTAACACCGAAGGTACATTTGGCAGGATTCAACTTCAGCTGATACTTCCAGAGTCTCTTAAATAACTTCAGAAGATGGCCCAAGTGTTCCTCTTCACTCTGAGACTTAGCAATCATATCATCCATATACACTTCAATTTCTTTATGGATCATGTCATGGAATAAAGTCACCATAGCTCTTTGATAAGTTGCCCCAACATTTTTCAAACCGAAGGGCATGACTTTGTAGCAATAGGTTCCCCATGGAGTAATGAACGTAGTTTTATCCATGTCGGCCGGATCCATTCTGATTTGATTGTAACCGAAGAAACCGTCCATGAAGGAGAAGACTGCAAACTTGGTTGTATTATCCACCAGAGTGTCGATGTGTGGTAGGGGGAAATCGTCCTTGGGACTAGCTTTGTTAAGATCCCTGTAATCTACGCACATCTGCACTTTACCATTTTTCTTCATTACTGGCACGATGTTGGCTACCCATTCCAGATATTTCGAAACTGCCAAGAAACCTGCATCCAGTTGTTTCTTAACCTCATCTCTGATCTTGAGAGCCATATCAGGTCTACTTCTACGGAGCTTCTATTTCACATGCGGACATTCAGGCTTGAGTGGTAGCTTATGAACTACTATGTTTGTATCCAATCCAGGCATATCATGATAAGACCAAGCAAACACATCTACATATTCTTCCAAAAGCAGTACTAGCCGTTGTCTGATGTCTGCCCTAAGTGTTGCCCCAACCTTGACCTCTTTCCTCTTCTCTTCGGTACCAAGATTGATGACGTCGACTTGTTCCTCATGTGGTTGAAGATCCGTGTATTGATATTCACACATTTCTGCCAAATCATCAGGGACCTCATAGTCCTCCTCATCCTCAGCTTGATAAATAGGTGAGTCAAAGTCGATAGTGAGATTAGGGTCACTGAATACAACGGGTTTGGGATTTATTATGCATGATGGAGGGATTTACTTTATTAAAATGCACAAAACTCAAATGCAAAAAGAAAAATGTTTTTGTAGTTTTGAAAAGATTGCCATTTTCCTTAAAAAGCAAAAGAACAGTAAGATAAAGACAGAGAATTTAACAAAACAATCACTTTCATTGATTAGTAAGAGTTAAAAGTGGTGGCCCATACAAAATAATCCGATAGCCTCGGGCAAAGCTACGGAATTTGAAAACATCAACAAAAGCAAGCAAATTACTCTGGCATAGGGTACAAAGTAGGGATCTCAATAGCTTCCCAATTACTCAAAACGGCGTCACACTGAAAAACCAAGTGATCGATGTCTTCGTCTTCAGCGTCTTCGATGATGGCATGGACTTGATGTCCTCCACTGACGAACATCTCTTGAATTGTCTTCAGTCTTCCCGTGGTCGGAGCAGCTTTTTCCTTAGGAGTTGGTTTGTAACCCAACCCTTGGTACTTTTCTCTCTCTTGGACCTCGACGACTTTGCCCCAGCCTTCCGGTATACCATTCTGTATGGCGGATTGCATGCTCTTGAAGGAAGCAAAGGATGGATCATTGGAGGCCACTGGCTTGTTATCATCAATCATAACAGCATTTTCTATCTCAAGAGCTTGGAAAGAAGTTTCCAAAGCGTCTTCATCAGCCTCAATGTAACGGAACAAGGACAAATTGCTGACCATTAGGTCTTCCTCGCCGTGTATGATAACCAATTTTTCTTCAGCGACAAACTTCATTTTTTGATGCAAAGTTGATGTTACGGCGCCGACCTCATGGATCCAAGGTCTACCCAACAGACAACTGTAGGCAGGATTGATGTCCAAGACCTGGAAAAGGATGTTGAATACTTGAGGACCAATCAAAACGGGCAACTCGATCTTTCCCATCACCGATCTTCTCAAGCCATCGAAAGCTTTAACAACAAGCGAAGTAGGTCTCATTACAGCTCCTTGGTAGGTCAACTTCTCAAGGGTTCTTTTTGGTAGCACATTCAGGGATGAACCGGTATCCACAAGAACCCTGGCCAATGTATCTTCCTGACATTTCATCGACACATGTAAAGCCAGGTTATGGTTCCTTCCTGCTCGAGGTAACTCTTCGTCACTGAAACTGAGAGTGTTACAAGCTGTAATGTTGGCGATGACGTGGTCGAATTGTCCTGCGGTTATATCTTGGGCCACGTGTGCCTGGGCCAGTACCTTTTGTAGAGCTGCTCAGTGGACAGGTGAATTCACTAGTAGAGACAAGATCGAAATCTTGGATGGGGTCTGATGAAGTTGATCCACCACCTTGTAGTCACTCCTCTTTATAATCCTTAGGAATTCTTCATCTTCTTCTTTAGAAATTACCTCCTTTCCTTTGTCTTTAGGAGGTACGGGAACAACAGTTTCCGTAGGTGTAGTTTCTTTGAAAGAAGGAGTGTATACTCTACCGCTTCGGGTTATTTTTCCTGTTCCAGTTATGTTTGTCACATCTTCAATAGTAGTTCCCACCTCATTCCTTGGAACTACGTCTTCAACGGCGATTCCCACCTCTTTCCTTGGAATCACGTCTTCTCGTCTTTTGCTACCCATAACATTCTCATAAATCCATGGCACGTCCTTGGTCCCTCTGAACCTAAATGGAGTAGGTTTTTGGGTGTCATATTGCTTGGAATGATTGGCAGTGGACGCAATAACAGTCTCGGGATTGTTGAAAATCGGTACGGGTTTATTAAACACAGGAACTATAGAACCCGACTTAGGTGCGTTGAACGCAGGTACTTGCTCTCTTAGCTTCGGTAGGTTAAACACAGGTTCAATTACTGCAATCTCACTCTTTTGCCCCTTGCTGAACACTTGTAGAAAACCTTTGTTGATTAAATACTGAACATCGTCTTGAACTAACCGGCAACCTTTGATACTGGCGTTACATTCCTCACAATCATCATGGCAAACTTTGACCAACCCAGCCTTGAACAACTTAGCACGAAAGACCTTGATAGAGGTTTTGATCTTTGTGGAATCCAAAACTAACACCTCACAATCTTCGTCTTCAATGGCATTAGTAGACCCATGCGTAGGCAAAGGATTGCTTTTCACATTCGGCTGATTATCTGCGAAAGACAATATCTTCTTTTCCATTAAGTTCTTTACTATATTTTTCAGTGCTAAACTGCCTTCCAAATCATGACCAGCCCCTCCTTGATGAAAAGCGCAATTTAGATTTGGATTGAAGAACGGCATATACTTCTCAGTTGGTGGTCCCAAGGGTCTGGTAACTGTAACGCCCCGATTTGTTTAATTCTATTTATTTATTTCATTTATTTGAATTTTTGTGAAATGTGTGAATTTATTGTATTTTACCTGCTAATTGGTTAATTTCTCAGATAGATAAAATATTTGTATTAAATTATTATTTCTTTTTAACTTTTATTTCCCGAAGTATATTTCATCGGTATGTTTGTGTTTTATCGCATTTTGAGAGCGTTTGCGAGATATTTGAAGTGTAGGGGTATTTTGGTCATTTTGAAGGGTTAGATATTTTATAAAAATTAGATATTTTTATAAATAGAGATTTGAGAGAAAGAGAGTATTTTAAGGTAACTCTAATAATTGATCAATTGGTATTAGAAGACAAAATATCAATTGGAGATATTTTACCCTATTGGATATATATATATATATATATATATATATATATATATATATATATATATATAATGGTTAGAAAGAAAGAGAAAGAAAAAAGTTAGAAAAGAAGAAGAAAACAGAGAGAAAGAAGCGAAGGAAAAGGGAGAAGAGGAAAAAAGAGGAAAATCGAGAATAGCTCCGTTTCAAGCGCGATTAATCGGGTAAGGGTGAGAAGTTTCGATTATATTTCGATTGTATATGTATATGTATGTGTTGTTTGTGTTTGTTTGGTTGAAATATATACTTTTCTTTATTGGTTGGATTGAAGAACAAATGTGTAGAATCGATGTTTCAACGGTTAGAATTTAGAATAGATTGTGTAGAATAGCCGAGTAATGTTTGGGTTTAATCGGGGATACTCGTTGATATGATTTAGGGAGTTTTGGAGTGAGTTACATAGTTTGTGAGAGTTAGGGCAATAATGATGAAATGGTGAGAAATCGATGTTTCACGGTTGGAATGGGGAATAAATTGTGTAGCATAGTCAGGTGATGATATAATTTACTCGGGTAAACTTGTTGGTATGTTTCCATAGGTGTTGATTGAGTTTTGGGGTGTGAATTTATTGATAAAATTATGTTTTAAAATATGTCAAAAATGAAAAATGTGTTGGATGGCTTTTTAATAGTGAAAATATTGTATTATGTTGAATTCTGAGATCACAGCTTTTTACGGAATCGAAATCGGAGGTCCGGAAGTCATTTAACGATCGAAAACTGAGTTTTTAACAAATTCTGCGCAGTATGCGTTGACCTGAAGGACTTTTGCGTCGACCTAAGTGCTTTGTGTCGACCTATAGACTCGACCCGAGCGTACTCGCGAGTGATACAAATTTTCCAAAATGTCCGATTTTGTTTTCTTCATAACTTTTGAACCGTAAGTCCGTTTTGACCCCCGTTCGAAGCGTTGGAAAGCTAATGAAAAGTTCTTTCTATTAAAGATGGTTTGGAGGGTAAAATATGATTTAATTAATTCGTGTTTTTGGAAAATAGTCGGGTTGTCGGGTTTTTATCGCGTACAATGTGTGCGATTGATGTGTTATCATGCTATATGCTTTTAATATGTAACGTGTAGCTTGTGGGCTGTTATATGATGTGAATATACATGATGGAATGTTGTGATGATAGTTTATGGCTTTATGGCAAATATGTGCATTGTTTTGGATGTGAATCATACAATAGCGCATTGATGTGAATGTATATAGATTGTATGTGATTGTATGAGATGAATGCATGAATATATTGTGAATATGTATGCATTTCAAGAATGTCTTGAGTCATTTTGTATGTGAAGCATAATGATGTACATTCTTGTGTTGAGTGATTCTAATGAGAATCCGTTATAACATCGTGTGCCTATGTGAGGTGTGAGCGATGATTACAAACGATTGTGTGCCTAGGTGAGGTGTGAGCAATCGGGTCGTGTGCCCGTGTGGGGTGTGAGCGATCCATAAATGATGTTGTTGTGTGGTAAAATACATTGTTTGATTGAATATCAATGTATGTTGTTATGATGTGTTGTGGGTAGCCTTTGTGGTGTGAATCCCTTGTGGAAGTAATTATGATTGTATGATTGTTGTGGTTTGTGATGATATGCATTGTTTATGTGAAATTCCAATGTATGTGGTTGGTGGCCTTTATGGTTGAAATACATTGTTTGAATTATTTTCAATGCATGAATAATGATGATGAGTTGAAATATATGCATGATTATGGTTGCATATATGTGTGAAGATGCATTTGATTGACATGAGTTCATGGGTGTCAAGCATCATGATATGCATCTTGTAATGTCGTGTGCCCATATGGGGTGTGAGCGACGGATTGGTTCCAGAGGGAATCCGCTATAACGTCGTGTGCCCATGTGGGGTGTGAGCGATGATTATAGACGATTGTGTGCCCATGTGGGGTGTGAGCGATCGGTTCGTGTGCCCGTGTGGGGTGTGAGCGGTCCATAAACATTGTGTGCCTATGTGAGGTGTGAGCAATGGGTGAACATCGTGGGCCCAACGGGGAGTTATATTGGTAACGAGCGATGGTTCCAATAAGTTCCTGAGTGAACTTGAGATGATTGAGTCGGTACCGCATTGCATTTGCATAGAGTCGTAAGTCGGTCTCTATGATTTACATTTATCATCTTTATAATTGTGCATTGATGAATAAACATGAATATGTATGTTTATGTGGAATGATAAGAATTGTGAAAGTATGCATGATGAATATGATTGGTTTTGTATATATATACATTGTGATGTATATGAGTGAGTTGTGATGAATTGTGGTGAGAATTGTGAATGGATGCGTTATGTGTGGAAAATCATGATTTGATTTATTATGTGTGATATGTTTTGTATTTGTGGCATGCTATATGTGTTAGTATGTGATGGTATGGGTGACATGATTTATACATGTGTTTGAATGTGTGTTTGCATATTATTATGCAATCTTGATTTAGTTGTTATTTCTCACCCTTCTGCTGTGGTTTATTGCTCTATGAGGTAATTGCAGATTAGTGTCTTGGAGGCTTTTGTGGAGATTAGTCCTTCGTCCTTTGTCGTCTGTCTGCTCTGATACGTAGCACGGGAGTCGGGGAACGATTATGTTATATATGTATATAATTGTGGAATATATTTTTGTATTACTTGTGTATGTGTACTTTGACGTTATAAACCATTTATTTTGTAAAACAAGTCGGTTATGGATCTTTCGCTTTATTCCATAATTACCATTTCCTTTAATATGGAAAAAGTTTCCCCTTGAGGGTATTCAATTGTTTGTGTTATGTATCAAATATATGAGCAGGGATTGTGTATTTTCTTTTTTTAAATGTGGCATCCTTGTTTCTGTCAGAAAAATAAATTTTTAGTTACTCTGATTTATTTATGTATTATTTATTCGCGATGGGAATTGGGGTGTTCAGTAACAATCAATCCTTGCTCCACTAAAGAAGGGTAGAGCTCAGTATAGGACATTGGTATGGGCGGAAATATGGGCGTTGCCCCTTGTCTTCTTTGAGGAGCATTCTGCTGTGGAACTTGCTGCCTCTACCGTTGGTAGTTCTGGTTTCTCGGCCACTGCTGATAGGCTGGCTGTTGATAGGCTGGCTGTTGATAATCTGGCGCTCGCGGCGCTGCTTGATGATTGAAAGTAGGCGTAACAGCTGCTATGTAAGGTTGTTGAACGTACTGCACAGGGTAAATTGGTTGTTGGGAGAAGTTTGGACCAGGCTGTTGTTGGTACATTGGCAGTCTCCACCTAGGATTCTGCTTCTTTCCTGCCATGACGACATTGGTTTCTCATTCTTTCTTCTTGTGAAAGTTACCGGGAGCCTTCTTGACATTGTTGCTGGTTGAACTACTTGCAGAACTTAGTACCTTCCCACTTTTTAACCCGGCCTCTACTTTTACACCCACTGCGACGATATCAGCAAAATTGGCATTGACGCTGCTGATCATTCTTTCGTAAAATTCTGGTTTCACTGTATCTATAAACCAGTCTGCCAGTTCTTTCTCAGTCAGGGGTGGTTCAACTTGAGAAGTAGTTTTCCTCCACCGTTGTGCATACTCTTTAAAGGATTTGGTACTGCTTTGGGTCATGCTTAGTAATTGCCTTCGGTCAGGGGCTAGATCCAGATTGTACTTGTAATGTTTCACAAAAGCATCCATTACATCCTGGAAACAGTGGACCTGAGATTGATCCAACTTAGGTACCACTTAGCAGCAGTGCCCTTCAAGCTATCTTGAAAATAGTGTATCATTAACTTGTCGTTACGCACGTGGGCGGCCATTCTTCGAAAATACATGATCAAGTGTGATCTGGGACACGTGGTCCCCGAGTACATATCAAAGTTCGACAGCTTGAATTTAGAGGGAATCACCAAGTCTGAGACTAGGCACATGTCCTTGACATCTGTAATACCCCAAAATTTGCTCTCCCCTTTTGGCATCATAGTTTAGCATTATCATATATCATATCATATCCATCTCATTAGCATTGCATTGCATTTAACATAGAAAAATGAAGCATATCATTCCTCTTACCATCAAGGCATGTGATCAGGTGGAAGGTGGACAATCAAGGGATCATTCAAAGCACAAAAAGGTCAATCAAGTTGCCTCAAGGCAAGCCAAGAGTCTCTCATGTCTCATACCATCTCAATTGATCATCCACAATCTCAAGGAAGTGAGATCCAATGGGAGATTGAAGCAATACATACTTCAACATGCAAGAGGTTCAAAAACTGAAGGAAAACCCTCAAAAGAGATAGCTCATTGATCCAAAATCAATCTCAAGTGGCATATCTCATCATTCTTTAAAGGGATACACAACATACTCTGAGAAATTTGAAATTGAAGACTGCACTTTTCCCTCCTAACCAGAGGGGGTCAAAATTAGGGTTTCTAATAAAATCAGGATATCTTTGATTTTTTGGACAAAACTTGATGTCATGGTATTCTATATGTTCTTAAGTGTATGTATGTGGAAAGTCACCTCTCAATTGGTTTTAGAAGTGGTTCAATTGGAAGAAAGATAAAAAATCAGAGAAATTGGGGCCAAGTCAAATAATCAGAGGAAAAAGTCAACTCTTGACTTTTTGAGGCCAAATTCATAAAATTCATGTTATATGTGTCCAATGTACAAAATTTGGTCAAGAAAATCCAAAGGGATCTTGAAAAAATCAAGATGTGGAAAGTTGCCATTTTTGGAAGAAGTAGGGTTTCCAAAAATAGTAATTTTGGACCATTTTGCATCAGAGTTTGAACCAAGGCCATTTAAAATTGAAGCACCAAATGAAAATTCCACTCGGCCACAATAAAAGATCTTGTTTTAAGCTTCACATCCATATGTGGAACATCTCCATTGGATAAAAAATGAGGGAGATATGATTGATTAAAGTTGGAGGAAAGTAGGGCAAAAACCAGGTCATGACCAAGAACTTTCAGGTCACGCGCGTGTCATTTTCACAAGCATGTGGTGGGCCAAATGTATTGATCAATTACTCATGGTTAGAGGCCTCAAATGAAAAATCTTTCAACATGAAAGTTGTTCCTCTATGTGAGATCGTCAAAATTGGTGTTCATGATTTTTTCATTTGATCAAAGGTCTAGAAGTTATGTTGAGTCCAATGTGCTATGATCCTGCTGAAATGCCATGCCATGTTTGCCTTGCCAACCAACCTCATTTCCACGCCTTCTATCAGTTCCCAAACCTTTGTGTTGTGAGTCATTTTTCAACCTATTCCAAGTTTCATTTCCATCCAATTTTCATACCAAACATGCTCTCTTACATCTCCTCTTCCAAATGACTCCAAAAACTCATCAATCCACCCATTGAGTAGGGAGAAAAACATCACCAAATCACCATATCTCCATTGTTCTCAGCTGCCATAAAAATTAGAAACAAAACCAATGTTGTTGATGTTGTTGTTACAAGCTTGCACGTGCATTATTCATGCCATCCATCCATTACTCTTTTAAACCAAACACTTTTTACATTCACCATGTCACGTGCTTCATTATGCATGAGAAGGGAAAGAATGAAACTTGCTGAATAAGTTTATGCTACATAGCCGTGCCATTGCAATTTCATTTTCATCTCCACCATAGTTCTTCATAAACCAACTGCACCATATCATTGCCCTCCCTAACTAACTTGACTCAGTTAGTTAGGGATGACTCACTCAAACCATTGTGAATCAGTTAACCTCACTCAGTTTAACCTTGGTTAACTCACACTATAAAACCAAATCTCACTCACATTTCTCATTTCAGCTTCATTTTTCTCATTTTTCACTTCAAAACACTTCAAACTCTCCCTCACATTCTCTCTACTTTCCCTCTGATTTCACACGAGCTTCACCATCTTTCCTTCTTCTACTTCATCTTCATCATCATCAATGGCATTGGATTGAATTTTTTCTACACAGTCCTCAAGGTTTTGCAAGCATTGTTCAACATTGAATCTCTCTGCTCTCAAGACCACTGGTTATATAGCATTTATTTTGCTAAGTTTGTGAAGCTCCAAGGTTGAAGAAGAAGCTAAGATCTCTGGTTTTCTGAAGAGTACTTCCAAATCTCCAATATTCAAGTACGAGTTTCATCCATTATAGACTTAATGTAAGTTTGTTTTCAGGTTCTTGCAGCTTCTTATAAGCTCAAGAACTTGCCTGGCTAGTTGATAGGCCTTTAGAGGCATAGACCAAATGTTAGGGCAAATCTTCCTTTGTTCGATTCTCTCATGTCATGAACTGTTTGTATGTTTTGTCACTGAATTCATGATCTGCATAAGCTTAGCTTTCGATGGATGTATATTTTGTGCATTTTGGTATTATGTAAAGTTGCAGACGGTGGTGGTATAGCCGGAGAAGGTGACCGGAGGTCACCTCCGGCCGGTGACTTCAATTGCTAGGGTTTTTGCCATGTTTTAATCCTGTCCGTTGTTTTTTCCTCATCGTGTGGTCCTAATGCTGACAACGCATTAAAATTCACGTGCAAGTCATGTGCACATTTTCTGAACTCACTTAAACACTATGTGGTGTGGTACACGGTAGGGAGTGTGGTCATTCACGTGTGCATGTTGATTTTGATTACTTTGACCATGGCTTGACTTTGACTTGATCTGATGGTAGTGAATGATTTGACTTGGTTTGACTGAAAGAGCATGATAGTTAGTGTGTTGTGCGCGTTATTGGACCTAAGCTGATTTGATATCCACACCTCCCATGTTTTCAAGCCCAATTGATTTGAACTGAGCAATTGCTTTTGTGCACCCCCATTCATATTGCATCTTATTTTTAATTTCGTTTTTTTTGTACACGTTTCATAATTGAATTTTAAAAATACCAAACTTCATCATAAAATTCCATAAAAATTCATGAGAATCATTAAAACATTTATAAAATTTTTGATGATTTTAGTTTCTGATTTTATGACCTTTTTGCCCCTATTCCACAATTTTCATTGATTTTCTTTTGTATGCATTCTTAATGTAGTACATGATTTTGTTTAATTTTGTTCTTGATCATTAAAAATTGTTTTGAGTTGCTTATTTTTGTAGTGAGTCATTAACATCTTGAATTATGTTAAGTGATTTTTATTTGATTTTTTAGGTCCTGTTATGGCATGTTTTGATGTTCATCTTTGCATTACTTTGCATGTGCATCCAGTTTGATTTAAGTGCATTGTATAAAGCCTTTTTGCCTTGATTTCTTGCATGTTATTTTGGTATATGATTCACTTCTGATTTGTGTATCTTTAAACCATGCTTGCTTAATTTCCATGAGGCCATCTAATTTTTGTTTAATGCATTACCTTTGAAGCATAATAACATGTCATATCATCTTAATATTTGTGCATGTTTACATGATTTCTTTTGTACATACTTGCATGATCATTTGCATATTTGGTGAACCATTCATGTGACATAATAGGTCATTGATACATATTATATGTCATCTTTGCATGTGATTATCATTTGAACCTTGTGCACCTTTAACATGTTGTGTTTGCACTTTTCTTTTTTTTGACTTCCATTTCAATTCTACCTCTTCTATCACTTCTTAAATGTCTTGATGTGTTATGCATGAACACTTGTGAGATGTTTGTGAATCATTTTGCATTTCATTTCAATTCTGATCCTTAGATTACATGTTCCATTCATGCTTGTTTGTTCATTTCTTTCCATCTTTCATTCTCCCTTTTCTTATGGTAGCATGTTCTAATGTCATGAATGATGTTTGTTGCCTATCCACTTGGACTTGCATGATAGTGATCATTTGTTTTCCATATGATGTACATTCTGGTTGTGGTTATAGGATTTGATTTCTCATCTAATGCTTTTGAGTTTTATGGTGCATTAAATGTTCTTTTACTTCTTATACATGTTTACTAACCATGTAGGGGCTTTGGTAAGTTGCAATTGAGTGTGGATAAGGAATCCACATTCAAACTTCTATCCTTTCTCTTTTACAATTCCATCTTGTGTTTTGTTAAGCACTTATGTGCTTTTTCTTAATAACTCATCACTTTCCCTTTTTGAATTACAATTCATCTTCTACTTTAGAAGTGAATTGTTTAATTCATTCTTTCTTTAGACTTTAGGTTTTGAAACCTCACAAACCATTAGGATCACTCCCTTTAATTTTCAATTAGGATTGAGTCTTAGTTCATATAGATTTTTACCTTTTCTCCTCTCTTGAGTCTCTCTTCTCATCTCAAAAGAAAATGCAAAATATCTAATAAAGGTATGCATTTATTGCATTTAGGCCTTTCATATAAAGAAAATATTATAAAGGGGTCTTCTCTTATAATCTTAGAATGTGTAGCATATGCCCCATCTTGGGTCAATGTGTTAAACATTCGATCTTGTATGAGGGACTTAAATGCAATATTTGTTGAAGATACAAATAAAAAACACTTCTTCATTTCTTAATCAACAAAAACACTTAATAAACACAAGTATGCTAGTGTGCTTGAACCTTGACAATTGGAACTAAGTGTGGGGGTCTTCTTCACCCTTAGTGTGCTTTCTTACTCATTCCATCTTGGAATGTGAGAACGTACACATTCCAATAACTAAGATTTAGATACACTATCATATGAAAACAAATCACAAAACTTCTTAAAAGACAAAAACCAACAATAACGTCTTTCCTTCCGGAATTCTTTTCTCACCTCATTCACTCTCAACGTACGAACGTGCTCCTACTCGTTCTCTTGCAAGATGGTAACGCACTCGGACCAACGAGCCTGCAACACCTGAGCTAGAATGTTAGCCGTTTCTTAAAAAAAAACACAAACAATCCATCCCTAGTGAGGGGAACTACGTCGCTCTGATTCTCATGTTCCCGATGAGATACGTAGGCAGTGGGGTAGGGCCCATGCAAGCACTTCTTTTATTTTCCCTACATTTGTTTCTCTCTTCTTTCTCCTCTCTCTTTTCTTTGCTATCCCTTCATTTCCAGTTTTCCGGTTAGCAGTTGATATCCAGTTCTTACACCCTTTGATCGAGACAAGCAAGCGTGGATCCCATCGGGTACGATGGACGCGTGGGGGTGCTAATACCTTCCTCTCGCGTAACCGACTCCCGAATCCAGTTCTCTTGGCCGCGAGACCATGCTCTTTCCTTTCCCTCAGGTTTACGCGGTGTTTCCTTTCCCTCTCTTGGGATAAATACACATTGTTGGCGACTCTGTTTGGTGCCACTTTCGCGTTTGTACTAGGATGAAAATCCCGGGAGCGACAACATCAGTGCTAAAGGCGTTCCTTCCTTCCATAGCCTTTATTTCATTTGCATCGTCTCGACGCTCTCCCTTAATTTTTCATTTTGGTCATCCCCCGTATTCATAAGGGTGATGGTTGTGGAAAACAGGATGCGCCTGTGTCTGCACCGCTGGTGGAGTAAAAGTAGGAATAGCCTGTAGAGTCTCGTTAGCCCGGGGGACTATTTGTTGAGTAGATTGAGGAACCGTGGCGCGGATGAAGTCAAAAGGCATACCCAAGGTAGGGTTTACAGCGGGAATGACATGAGGTTCTATTGTTGTAGTGATGATTTCAGAAACCACAGTGGCCTGGGTATCCATTTTTGCTTTCATGATATTGATGGCTTCGAGGATCTGTCCCATCCCTCCTCGTATCTCATTCAATTCATTGTTGACCCTGTCCATTTCTCCGTATGCTTCTGACATCTTCAATCGAGCTTGGGCCCGAGTGTTGTATTTGTGCTTATGATTCAGTGTGACGGTTCTGAAATAACATAGTGACATATGATAAGGATAAAAGAGCAGACATGCGTATGTTATGACATGATGAGGATGCAAATGCAAATGCAAGCTAAACTATCAAGAAACCAAAGAAATTTTGCAAATAATATAGACGATGGAATCTTTGTCAAAATATCTTTTTTATTAAGAAAGTTTGGCAATCATTACATCAAGAGCAGAGTATCTTCATGCTCTGGGTACAAAAGTGGGGACACACACACATCAAAAAGGAAATAACAACAACGACATAAGGAAACAACATTAATCGCGACAACATTAAGGTTCTAGAAATTGGATCCACTGGGGGCTGTCTCTTCCTCTTCATCGATCTTCTTCATAAGTGTAGCGAGCGATTTTGGACGCGGTTCTTAAGCGCTGGTCGCTCTCTGCGGTTGAGTTTACTACAGGTCGATTCATTTTTTATCCTATTAAAGCTAATGAAGGAAGGGAAATAGATGTATCCAATTAACCCTACTTTGCATACTGAGTTTAAACAGCGGTCTGTTAGGTTACGAATACTATCAATGTGGGGGGGCCTTTGTACTGGTTATTTGTATTTTCGCCAATACGGTTTTCTTTCTTTCTTGGATTTTCTGGCGGGGAACAAGGATTAGGATGTTAGGACTGATGCTTTTGATAGATACATGAGAGTATGGGATTTTGGGTTTTTGTTTAGTGTGCTCGCTAAGATTTTTCTTTCAATCTTATGCCTACGTATTCCTGTTTACCGAAACAGGGAAATCAGAGCGTTCGTAGTTCCTCCTATTCTATGGGAGGAAGTGGTTGTTTTGGTGTCTTGTTCAAAGCCCAAGACGTGAAGCGAAAGGTAGTTTGTATCTTGTTCAAAGCCCAAGATGTGAAGCTAAAAGTGTTGACTTTAGAGAGAATTTGCCATCTCTAAAGCGGTCTGTATGTCACAACTGTTGGGTGACTGACTGTAAAGGAGGATTACTTTAACCGGGATTTGTGAATCCGGCAATGCCATAATTTCCTTTACATGGGTTTTTTAACCTGAAGGAGAAGACTTTAACTCAGTGTAGAGCAATGCCATCTTTCCTTAGGAATTTCTCATGCTAAAAGAGGGACAGTGGCATGGATGTAGATGATCCAGAGGCTTGCCGCTTACAGCAATTAGATGAAAGGGAAGGAGTTGTTGATGTTTGTATACTATGAATGAGGCACAACTTTGATGCTAAAAGGTTAATTGGATTAACCAGTGGTTTTCTTATATAAAGCCTAAGAGGAGGCGATTATGTGTCTCGTACAAAGCCCGAGAGAGAGACTAAAAGGTTTTGACTCGACGATGGAGTCTTTTGGTATCTCGTATAAAGCCCGAGATGAAGGCGATTTGACTCGACAAGAGAGTTTTGTATCTCGTACAAAGCCCGAGATGGAGGCTAAAATTTGTTTGGCTCAATAAGAACCTTTTTGTATCTCGTATAAAGCCCGAGATGGAGGCAAAAGGGGTAATTGACTCAACGAGGGAGTCTCTTATGTGTCTCGTACAAAGCCCGAGAGAGAGGCTAAATGTTGTTTCAGTTAAGTGACAGGTCCAGTATACTGATTTTTACAGAGAAAATCAGTTCTTATATGAGCATCACTGTACTCAAGGATTTGATTCGAGGATCCGGGTTATTCCTGTTCTTTAAGGAAGTGGGAAATCCGAAGGGTATTGAGACTGTCCGAGTCTACGGGTTTTCTTCCTATTTAACGAAGGGGTCACTTGAGAATGTCTTTGAGACTCAAGGAAATTAGACTGTCCAAGTCTGGAGTTTCATCTTTTGTACTATGCTTTGAGAAATAGTAGTAGACTCTTTGAAAGGATTGTTCTATGCAGATGATTAAGTTCTGTTCCTATACCTTTAGGAGGTCGTCGGGACAATTTGTACGAAGCCCAAGAGGAGGCTGGAAACTTTTAAGAAGCCGACGGGTCCTTGTACGAAGCCCAAGAGGAGGCTATCATTCCCGGAGGAAGATATCATTATATTAAGCCTAAGAGGAGGCTGTGAATACTTCTAAGAAGCCGATGGGTCCTTGTACTAAGCCCAAGAGGAGGCGGGATTGCTTTTAGGAAGCCTGTGGGTCCTTGTATAATGCCCAAGAGGAGGCTGATGCTTTTAAGAAGCCGATGGGTCCCCAAACCCTGAGAAATTCAAGGCAAGCTATTCACAAGGAATAGATCAAGTCAGGAAAGTCCGAGAATTTGGAAGAAACTCAAGAGATGCCATTCACGGAGAAAAGATCATCTCTGGGGAGTAGAGTTTCTTGACAATTGCTTTTAAGTAGCCTGTGGGTCCCCAAACCCCGAGAAATTCAAGGCAACCTATCCACAAGGAATAGATCAAGTCAGGAAAGTTCGAGAATTTGGAAGAAACTCAAGAGATGCCATTCACGGAGAAAAGATCATCTCTGGGGAATAGAGTTTCTTTGACAACTTCTATGAGTGACAGTCTATGAAAGGGTTCACAGAGAATGCTGCCTTTCATGTCTCCATATTGTTTAACCCCAAGAGGAGGGAAGACTGTGTCTGGTAATTTTATGGGGATCTAGTTTAGACTATTTCTAAGAGTGATCAACGGGCTTAGTGCTAGACGTAGTTGCCGGGGAAACTCTAAATATCTATACTATTATTACACAGTTGATATGAGTTTATGAAAGAAGACTTACAGCGAAACAGCCCCACAATACAGTTATATGTATATGAAAGCGGTAAATGAAAGCATATAAACACTTACTCGGTTGTAGAGCTTCCATGATGTTTGGTTAGTTGTTCAACAAAGAAAGATTGGAAACAACAATATATTCAAAATCAAAGGAGAAAGTGCTTTGAAAAAGAAAGATTTGGGGCTTACAGCTCAAGGAGAGGCCCAGGGTTTTACCAGTGATTTCACTGTTGAATTTGTACAGAGGGACTTATACAAGTGACTGTGGCCCAAAAAGGTTTTATGTACAAAGGGATGGGTCTTACACTCTCTCAAGAGGCCCAAAAAGTTTTAAAGAAAAGAAATGGGTGTTACTACACGAGGGTAGGCCCAGATGATTTTTCCGTTTAAAATGGCGATCGCGCCGAGATTTTCTTTTAACGCAGAGGGGCTTATACAATATCTGAGGCCCAAAATGTTTTGGTTAAAAGGGGATTGGGTCTTACACTCTATTAGAGGCCCAAAAGTTTTGAATGGGTCTTATAGCTCAAGGAGAGGCCCAAGGTTATTTTTCAAAAGGCGATGATCGCGCCGTTTGTTTTTGACGGTATCGGGACTTATACAATACACTGAGGCCCAAAAATGATTTGGTCAAAAAAGGATTGGGTCTTACACTCTATTAGAGACCCAAAGTGTTTTGAAAATGATTTATGAGGGTTGAATTAATCCAAAAACCCTAATTTGTTTTCAAAATGTATTTTAATTGAATAAAAATTCAATTAAAATGATCAAAATTGTTTAACATATGAAAAACAAATTGTGATCTTGGATTAATGTTTCAAAAATTAAGTATTGACCTACAAAATAATTAGAAAGCATTAAAAGTTGCAAAATCAAGGTGGGAAAAATATTTTAAATGTTAAAAACAATTAAAACATTAATTCTTTGCAAAAATATCAATTATACAAAATAAATAATATTTTTGGGATTTTTTGGGAAAATAAAATATTTTAACATTTTTGTGAATTATTAAAAAAAGAATCAACTCAAAATCATTAAAACTCAGAGAGAAATTAATTTTTGAATCAATTAAATAAAATCACAAAATTCAAATATTTGAATTTGAAAGAAATGGCGCCAAGAACACACCAAGAACACGCGCGTGTTCTGGATTTGGCCAGATTTACATTTTCTATCCAATCTCACTGAATACTTGATTATATCATACAATCCACACATCATTGTGCTCGTCTCAACCTCACGATCATGTCTATGCCAATTAATTTCATTTAAATTAAGCATATAACAAGAAATCATGAAAAATCCTCAAGAACCCTAATTTTTGCATGAAGGCTGGGATTTTTGATACACGATTCAAACAATGCAATTAATTGAGGGGAAACATTCCATGCATGATTATGAACATATGGCCAAATTATTGTGCAGCAAAAAATGCATGGATCATAGAGTTAGAAGAGCTCATGCTTACCACTTGCAGCTGGTGATCGTGTTTGGTGTTGGAGGTGTTACAGCTTGGTTCCAATGATGTGGATAGCTTCCCTAGGTGCCAAGTGATGTGTCTGAGTGCTTGGAATGGATTGAAATGGTTTAGAGTTGAAGATGGCACCTCAACTGCAAAACTGTCAAGAACTTGAGCAATTGGCTGGTGATTTTGTGAAATCTGTGTTCCAGATGTTATGTGAGTGTTTAGATCACTTCTATATGATGTATGTGAGGTGTGTGAGTGATTGGTTTGATTGGAAAAGCTCTCAAACTCAAAACCCGATAGTGACTTGCCTTAGAAGGCAAAATTGGAGTGAAAGAAGAGATTTTGAGGAAAGCATCTGTTTGATGGCTTTGGCATACTTAAACTGATCACAATTGAGCTCTATTTATAGTAGAGCAAGTTTGTTTTGTAAGGAATAGTGAATGACAACTGCAGCAGGTGTTTGTTCAATGTTGGCCAATGGAAATCCAAGTCTCCTCTAGCCATTGACTAGAGGTTAGGGCACAGGGCTGTGGTTCCCTTGCTCTTGGATAAGTCTTGACTGAATTCAAATGAAAATGGCTTAGTCCATGCCATCTTGATGCTTCCATTGAATGCTCCAATCCAAATTTGGAGTCTTGTCCCTATTTTGGCAATTTTAGGTTCAATATGCTATTTCTTGTTCCAAAGACTTTGAAGGCTTGGCTCAGTGATTGTCCCCTTTAGATTCAATCCTATGATGTGTCCAAGTGGATAGGAGCATTTGAATTTGGCTGATTTTGGTAAATCGAGCAAAAATGCAAATTCTGCCTTGCCTTGGCAGATTTCAGCAAGGCAACTTCCCAATGTCATATCTCATGATTCAAATGGAATTTGGTAATGTTCTTGGCCATTTTGGAAAGCCCTTACATGATACAACAACTGTTTGAACATATTTGGTTTTGATGTCTTTTGAATCCAAGTGAAAAATCCCCCTACATTTGGCAAAAAGTGAAGACAGATTTGGACTTAGTGAAAATTTCACTGTTGGAAAAAGTGACATTTTCATTTTTCAGCCATTTTGATCACTCCATAACTCAAGATCCTTAATGAATTGGACTTAGGTCTAGTTGAAGTTTTTGTAGAGGGTAATGAGGGCTACAAATCCATATTTGGATGAGGAAAAATGGCTTTGTGGTTTAGGAGTTATGATCCTCCAAAGTTGGTACCCTAGCCACTTTATTTTTAACTTGGAAAATTTTCTAAGTTTTTATGGTTACCCCTTTTACAAGTTATCCAACTTTTCTTGATTTTTCTTGATGAATGATGATTCAAATCATACATTAACATCATTTTAGGGTTAAAAATCCATTTTGGTGAAAAATCTCAAAAAGTCAAAGTTGACTTTTGTGCATAGTTGACTTTTTATCAGATGAATTCCAAACTGTGCAATTCTTCAGGAAATCATGTCTTTGACCTAAATCAAACTTGATGGACATGTTCCATGGGTGTCATAGGGTATATTGATGCATGTCGTAGGGCTTGGGAGCATGTCCTGGTCAAAAGTAAAAGTTACAGTTGACTTTTTACTTAAAACCCTAACTGTGGTGCAGATGAAATTGAGACTTGTTGCTCAAGCTTCTTGGATTAATCCATTGTTGCAAATGGATCAATATAGTTCATTAGAGACCCTCAAACCCTCTCTTGAGGTCTTGGCTCATAATTTGCCCTAAAAGTCAACTTAGGGGTGAATTAGGTCAAGAAACCCTAATTCCTGATTTTTGATGAATGTATCCCCTGAGGCAAAATTGACTTGATAATTGGGTCCATGAGGTTCCATGGAGTATATTAGGTTAGGTTTTGGATCATTGACTTGTGCCCAGATGAAAAATTTCCTTCTGGAGGCCCAGGTCGACCAAAACCCTAATTTGGTGACACTGTCGATCTTGAGACTTGATCCACCTAGAAGGGAGCAGCCTTGTGCTTGATCCTTGAAGTTGGAGTCCTTTTGATCCATTGTGGATGTTTGAGAGGTTAGACAAGTTGAAGATCATGTCATTCCTTGATTGATCCTTTGTCTAAGCACTCAGAGAGGGCTTGAAACCCTAATTTTGATTGTATTGAATGCTCACCCATCTTTGGGGAGACTGATGAAGTATGATGGTTCCTCCATATTGTGATGATGATTTTCACAATGATGGGAAATCTTAGTGGTCAAAATTTGGGGTATGACAGATGCCCCTATTTAATCTTTTTAGACCCGAAGGTGTGAATGGCGATTAGCTAAGCGATGATGCTTAGAAAAAGTAAAAACTTCCCCTCGATCCTGGTCTTCAGCCAAGGAACTGGTCTCAGTTTTCTTTTGTCAACTTCCCCTCGTTCCTGGTTTCCTACCAAGGAACTGGTCTCAGTTGTTGAAACAAACTTCCCCTCGATCCTGGTTACCTACCAAGGAACTGGTCTTAGTTTCTGAAATAAACTTCCCCTCGATCCTGGTTTCCTACCAAGGAACTGGTCTTAGTTTCTTTTGTCAATAAACTTAATTGACAAGGGACGCTATGTGTATCGGCTTTCCTCAAACTTCTCGCTGAATTTTCCTGGGGAGATGCCATTTGACGGAAAAAGTTTTGATGTCAGACTTGCTGGGAAACCCAACCGTCTGAGCTGTAGAGGTACACAAACTTCTCTGGTTGGAGACGCCATTTATCGATTCTACTGGGGAAAGCGAGTCTCTTGAGAGACTGTTTCCGCTTGGGATCTTACATCATACTTTTCTCGGGATCTTCCCGGAGAAATGCCATATGATGGGGTCCAATTTTGAGGTGCCGATGACCTTTTCACCAGCGGTCTTTTCGGAGCGAAATCGACATGCTGTCGAATCTCTGATTACGAGGCTTTCTTCGTGGATTTTCCTTAATCCGGGAAAGCAAGGATATCATCTTCAATGGCGAAGAATGACATTTGTAGAAAGCTCCTCTGGCTTTCCAGAGGTTCAAGTTATCAAAGTGGTCGAGTGCCGACTCTAATCCAGAGATACACTGGAGGCGAGATGGTTCAACCTCAGCGTTTCCTGACGAGGCAAGAACTGACAACTCGATTGAGAGGACTTTTATCACTAGGGGACAAGACCGACTAGAGTGATAGTGATGCAATATGCCATGTGAATGCAAATCAATAATGCATGATGTATGTATGTTTATGCTGACAAAACTGACGCGACATACAAACTGACAGGCGAACACGACTGGATACTCAGCCATCGCGGGGCGAAGAAGTACCGTTGGTTCAGAATAGCAATTTCTCCTTGCTTAGGAGAGACAGTCCCTATTGGGAGCTACCGTTGGTCGGGCTTAGGAGATGAGAACTCAGCCGAGGTGTGTCAGACGAAACAAGGTCTCTGACACAGTTGATCCCTTCATTCAGGCGTACTGGGTTAGAAGGAGTACTTTGATTTTGCACTTTGAAGTTCACTTACTTCTGGAGAAGCGATTGATGTTCCTTTGATGTTCACCAGTCAAAAGAAATTGCCGTCTTTAATTTAAAAGCAGAAAAAGTTTTAACAAGTAAATTCATTTTTGTTTTATTTCAAGAATCGTTAATCATGTTAACAACGTCGTTCTGTAAAGCTAAAACAAATAAGAATTACAAACAAAAGCACAAGGGCTCTAATTTTATTGATAAGATGGAGATCAGCCAAACACGTGATTCCAAAGACTATTTACAAAGTTAGAAAATGGTAATTTTACAGGGAAAAAGGCTACGTTGAAACATAACGACCGCTATCCTTCTACCAACTTTGAATTCGGGGCATCCTGAGCTTCTGTCGAAGATGACCGTGACTGGAGCTTTCTGACAGATGATGTAACTGTTGTTGAGGGACTTGCCTCTGTTGAATATAGTTACTTGCCATTATCCCTAATTTTTGCCTGGATTGTACTTTGATGTTTCCAATCCACCGGGATGATTTTTTCTTTTTATGTCTCTAACTTTTGCCTGGACCGCTCTTTCGGGTTTTCAATCCACCGAGACGTTTTTTTTTAGTTTAGGCGAAGTATTTCTTGACTACATCAACATTTGTGGGGTAGGCAAATTCCTCTCCGTCCATGGTTGCAAGTCTCAAGGCGCCGCCTGAGAAAGCTTTCGTGACCACATAGGGGCCATCATAATTCGGAGTCCACTTACCTCGCGAATCAGTGAGAAATGATTGTATCTTTTTGAGCACGAGGTCTCCTTTCCTGAAGACACAAGGTCAGACCTTTTTGTCAAACGCCCTCTTCATTCTCTGTTGATACAATTGACCATGGCATAGTGCCGTTATTCTCTTCTCCTCGATCAGATTCAATTTGTCCTGTCGGCTTTGACACCATTCAGCTTCGGTGAGCTTAGCTTCCATCAGTACTCGGATTGGTGGGATCTCTACTTCTATGGGGAGCACTGCTTCCATGCCATACACTAGAGAGAAAGGGGTTGCCCCTATTGAAGTGCGGACAGATGTGCGATAACCGTGAAGAGCAAAGGGTAGCATCTCGTGCCAATCTTTGTAGGTTACAACCATCTTTTGAACGATCTTCTTGATGTTCTTGTTAGCCGCTTCTACCGCTCTGTTCATCTTGGGTCGGTAGGGAGATGAGTTATGATGTTCAATCTTGAACTTAGCGCATAACTCTTTCATAATCTTATTGTTCAAGTTAGATCCATTATCTGTAATGATCTCGCTTGGAACACCATAACGGAAGATGATATTGTTTTTGATAAATCGGACCACCACTTGTCGGGTTACATTAGCGTACGACACTGCTTCGACCCACTTGGTGAAGTAGTCAATGGCTACTACGATGAACCGATGTCCGTTTGAAGCCTTAGGTTCGATCATGCCAATCATGTCGATTCCCCATATGGAAAAAGGCCATGGGGAAGAAAGAACTTTGAGATGTGATGGCGGTACATGAATTTTGTCGGAATATATCTGACACTTGTGACACCTCCTCATGTACTTGTAGCAGTCAGATTCCATGGTCAACCAGTAATACCCTGCTCTTAGGATTTTTCTCGCCATTGTGTGTCCGTTGGCATGAGTGCCAAAGGATCCTTCATGAATTTCTTTCATCATCATGTCTGCTTCTGGTCTGTCTACGCATCGGAGCAAGACCAAGTCAAAATTCCTCTTATAAAGAGTGTTACCGCTCAGGAAGAAGCTTCCAGCCAATCTTCTGAGGGTTTTCCTGTCTTTTCTGAGTGCCCCAGATGGGTACTCTTGTTTCTGAAGGAAGCATTTGATATCGTGATACCAAGGTTTGTCGTCTATGACTGCTTCAATTGCGAAGATGTAAGCAGGCCTTTCAAGGCGCATTATGTCGATCTTAGGTATGTCATTCCATTAACCTACAGTAATCACGGAAGAGATAGTGGCTAACGCATCAGCCATGTGATTCTCCTCACGAGGGATGTGATAAAACTCGACTCTGTTGAAGAAAGGTAGCAACCTTCTTGCGTAGTCTTTGTAAGGGATCAATCCTGATTGGTATGTGTTCCAATCTCCTTTTATCTGATTGATAACCAAGGCTGAGTCATATACGTCCAAGTTCTTGATCCTTAAATCAATTGCTTCTTCGAGACCCATAATACAAGCTTCGTATTCGGCCTCATTGTTCGTACATTTGAACGTAAGTCTGGCAGTGAAAGGAATGTGGGTACCCTGAGGGGTAACAATGATTGCCCCAATTCCGTTTCCGTAATGATTAACTGCTCCGTCAAAGATTAGTCCCCTTTGGGAACCTGGTTCTGGCCCTTCAATGGGTAACAGTTCATCGCAATCTTTCATTTTTAGATACATGACATCTTCGTCTGGGAAGTCAAACCCGATTGATTCCTGTTCATCAATCGGTTGATGAGCCAAATGATCGGCTAAAATACTTCCTTTAACGGCTTTCTGAGCGTGGTACTCTATGTCATATTCTGATAACAGCATCTGCCAATGGGCAATCCTTCCCGTGAAAGCAGGTTTTTCGAAGACGTACTTGATTGGATCCATTTATGAGATTAACCAAGTAGTATGACGAATCATGTATTGGCGAAGACGTTTGGCTGCCCAAGCCAAAGCGCAACAAGTTTTCTCAAGCATCGTGTACCGAGTCTCGCAGTCGATGAATTTCTTGCTCAGATAGTAGATGGCAGACTCTTTCCGTTTGGTTTCGTCTTGTTGGCCAAGTACACATCCCATTGAGTCTTCCAAGACTGTGAGGTAAATGATCAGTGGTCTTTCTTCCACTAGAGGTGATAGAATCGGCGGATTCAACAGATATTTCTTAATACTGTTGAAGGCTGTTTGGCAATCTTCTGACCAAACGTAATCCTGGTTCTTTTTGAGTAATTTGAAAATCGGCGCACACGTGGCGGTCATAAGGAATATGAATCTGGAGATGTAGTTCAAACGTCCCAAGAATCCTCTGACTTGTTTTTCAGGTTTCGAAGAAGGCATTTCTTGAATGGCCTTGACCTTGTCAGGATCAATCTCAATTCCTTTCTGGCTGACGATGAACCCTAGTAATTTCCCTGAACGGACACCGAAGGTGCACTTGTTGGGATTCAAGCGGAGCTTGAACTTTCTTAAACGTTCGAACAATTTTGACAGATGTTCAACGTGCCCACTCTCTGTTTTTGATTTTGCAATCATATCATCGACATATACCTCAATTTCCTTATGTATCATGTGATGAAACAGAGTAGTCATGGCCCTTTGGTAGGTTGCCCCAGCGTTCTTCAAACCGAACGACATCACCTTGTAACAAAAGGTGCCCCATAGGGTGATGAACGAAGTTTTCTCCATGTCTTTCGGCGCCATTTTGATTTGGTTATAGCCCGAGAATCCATCCATGAAGGAGAAAACTTTGAACTTTGTTGTACTATCGACCAGCATGTCAATGTGTGGTAAAGGAAAGTCGTCCTTTGGACTTGCCTTATTCAGATCCCTGTAATCGACACACATTCTGACCTTTCCGTCCTTTTTGGGAACGGGTATGATGTTGGCTAACCATTGAGGATATTCAGATGTGGCGAGGAAACCCACGTCAATCTGTTTCTGTACTTCCTCCTTGATTTTGATGGCCATGTCCGGGTGAGTGCGTCTCAACCTTTGCTTTACTGGCGGACATTCCGATCTCAATGGTAAGTGATGTTCCACGATGCTGGTATCCAACCCTGGCATATCCTGATAGGACCAAGCGAATACATCGGGAAATTCTTTGAGAAGCTTTATCAAACCCTCTCTGGCAGTTGGACCGAGCAGTGCCCCAATCCTGATTTCTTTTCTCTCTTGCTCTGAACCCAAGTTTACCATTTCCAACAGCTCTTTGTGAGGTTCAATGGACCTTTCCTCTTGTCTGAGTAATCGGGAGATCTCTTCTGGAATTTTGTTGTCATTTTCTTCTTCAGCCTCGAATACCGGGAACTCAAAGTTGGGAGAAGGCATCGGATCGTATGTTTCAACGGGGTTTAAAACAAACAATCTGCATGACGTGACGATTCGTGTTTAGAAGAGATAAAGAAGAATGCAAGTGTGTGCAGTGTTTTATTTTACTGCTTGTTTTTATTTGAATTGTTTTTTAGGATTACCATTTTCTGAAAAACAAAAAGAGAAAACAGCAATTAATGCGGAAATTACAGAACGACGTTATTTTATTAATGAACAAGTCGACTCTTGAAACTACAGCCCTATAAAACAAAACTCTGTCGCTTTGGGCTAAGTGAAGAGGGAAATTTACAGAAAGCGAGCCCTATCAAAACATCCGTTTCACCTGGGCAGGGTGAAAGGTTAAAGATGGCAATTACTTTGACTTGTGAACGATCTTCGGAACCTCGACGGCAACCCATTGGCGGCGAACTCCTCGGTGAATCACAAAGTCTGGCACCTTCCTTGATTTGTCTTCAGAAATAACGCTGATTTATGGTGGAGCAGGATCATTGGAATCTGTCTCCCAGGCAGAGTTGTCATAGGAGGATTCCTCTGTTGCATTTTGCAGAACAGTTATGCTCTCAGCTGTATCTCCCCATCCAATAGGCTGGATGTCTTCAAACCTGATACGAGAGCTTTCGGGAGCGGTGTACTTGACCATAAAGTCGTATTTTCCACTCGGTTGTCCCAAGGTATCCCAAACTTCTTTGGAATTGGAGGAGTCATCCCTCTCGATGATGTTGACCTCGGGAAAAGCATAATTATTGAATTCTAGTCCTGCAAACGTTGCGAATTCATCTTCATGTTGAGTAGTTTCTAAATGACCTGAGTGTTGATCCCATGACATGGTGGGGACATAGGTATTCTGTTCAATGACGGTCAACTGTTTTTCATTGCTCGACTGACTTTCCTGCCCCAAGTTTCCTGGGTAAGGCTGCCACATTGGTAGACCATCCATCGGGCCATAGTAATTGTAGTCAAAGTTGTCTTTCATCAGAGTGTCTTCCTCTAATGAATTTGGCAGAGCACGACATCCTTCCAGATCACAATCCCCATATATCATTTCAACATCTGACCTGGGTATAAATCTCGGACTCTGTGCGGGAAAGCAAAATGGTGTAGGCACCTCTTCCTGAGACATATAACCGTCCTCATTAAGGTAGGACTTCCACTCTTCCTCTATGTCAGAGGGATCTTCCTCATTAATAGCATGTACTGCTTGAGATACTGGGTGAAGGAAACCTCAACTGTGGTAGAAGTTTTGAAGGGGATGAAGACTTTCATCGTTGGCAGCTGTCTGGGTACAGGTTGTAGAAAAACCAAGACCCTTCTTTGTTTTATTGTCAATAGGAATGACAAGCTGTCCCCATCCGGTTGTATCGGTACTCTCGACCGCTTTAATAGCATCATTGTATGAGGAAATTGAGGTTCCTCCTTTGAACTGATTGTTCTTGCTCACCGACAGTGCTTGGAATTGAGTTCCAATAACCTCCTCGGGTTCTATACCAGCAGATGATGACAAGTTACTCACGAGCAAGGCCTGCTCTCCACAGACTGTGACAAGTTGATCGTTCTTGACGAACTTTATCTTTTGGTGGAGGGTTGAAGTAACTGCTCCATCCTGATGTATCCAAGGTCTTCCTAATAAATAACTGTGCGTTGCCCGAATGTCCATGACCTGGAAAGTGACTTGGAAAGTATGAGGAGCAATAGTTATGGGAAGATCAACTTCGCCGATAACTGTTTTTCTGGACCCGTCGAATGCTTTGACGACGACTTTGCTGATTCTCATCGGAGGTCCTTTGAATGATAATTACATCAAAGTGGACTTCGGTATAACATTCAGGGTTGACCCTGTGTCTACCAGTACGCTGGCTAAAGCATCGTCCTGGCAGTTAACTGTAATATTGAGCGCCATGTTATGACGACGACCCTCTTCGGGTAATTCCTCATCACTAAATCCAAAATTATTGCAGGAAGTGATGTTAGAGACAATGCTATCAAACTGTCTGATTGTTACATCCTGTTCCACAAAGGCTTGCTCCAAGATTTTCTGTAGAGCCTCCCTATGCGCTTCTGAACTGAGTAACAGTGATAATACCGAGATCTTTGAAGGAGTCTGTAACAGTTGATCGACAATGTTGTATTCACTCCTTTGGATGAGCTTCATCATCTCATCATTATTTTTCGAAAGGTCGGGATTACTGGATTGACCGACTGGTGGATCAGGAGTTTCCGTATGAAGTTAAGTTCTCCAACTCCTCGGTTGAAGATTCGACCACTCCGTGTTACTCGACTGATGTCTGTAATATTCACGACGGAGGGTAATGGATTTTCCTTTCCATTTTTAATTGTCATTGCATCGTATTTGTAAGGGATAGCCTTAGTTGATTCATACGGTAGTGGTCCCGGTAGATAGATGACTACAGGAGCCTTCTGATTTTTCTGACCATCATAAGTAATCTCGATCCGTTCCCGGTTGTGAACTTTAGATTCGTCAAGTAGAGGGATAATGGAAAAAACATCCCTGGTCCTGTGATGACCAGAGATCGTGACAACATCCTCAACTTGATCGGCAAGGTAGTTCGGCGTCCAGTTGATGGGTCCAGAACCCGGATATGGACGAATCTCTCCACGATCCACCTGAACCTGAAGAGCTGCTCTCACAAAGTAACAGCCTTGGTTACTTTCTGAATAGACGCCGCAACGTTCATAGTTGTGTGGTGGCACCTGGCCACGCCCACTTTGAATACAATGTAACCTCACTAGGTTAGCTTCCACTGATCGGACATCCTGACTCTGACGCCGAGTAGGATTCCTGTTACTGATACTAATTTGCTGAGTATCGTCATCCTTATAGATTGGCATGCTCAGCATGTAACTCTACCAGGTTGGTATTCATCACGCGAATATCGAAAATCTGAACCATGTTGATTTGATAGGAGTTCCTATCATTGTAGTCTTGGATCCATCCAAGATCCATCTGACGCTGGAGGGCGTCCTGTATGAAAGAGCATCCCTGTTTGTTTACCAAGCAAATCAGATAGGAACTATAATCGTGCCACGACAGATTATGATACTGGCTTTGCCTTGAATGCATCGCCACCAGGTTGACATTCATTGCACGGATGTCGTGGTTCTGAATGACGTTGGAATTCGTGTAGACCATATTAACTCCACGAACTCGGTGCTCTTGGATCCATCTGAGATCCATCTGTTCCTGTAGAGCTGCTTGCACTACAAAACATCCCTGATTGTCTTTAGAGCAGGTATCACACTGGTGATAATTATGAGGTGGCACATGGCCATATCCACTCTGTCTACAATGCATCTTGACCAGATTGGTCTTTAATAAGAGTACATCGTGAATTTGATAGACATCGTTAGTCTCTCCTTCTATCAAATTGACCGCAACTTTCTCATGTTGAGGCAGCGGGTTTGTGAGAACATTAGGATTCGTATCCTTGAAGGATAAGACCCCGCTCCTAACAAGTTTTTGCACGTCGGTTTTGAAATTGAGACAAGTCTCTATATTATGCCCTGATCCTCCTTGATGATAAGGGCATGTCTGATCCACCTTAAACCAAAAAGGCAGATTTTTCGGTACTGTAAGAGGAGACTTAGTCTGAATGTGCCCCTTAGCCAGTAGTAATGGAAACAGCTCTGCGTACGACACGGGTATAGGATCAAATCCTGGTGGCCGTGTTATACGGTTGTTATTATATGGAGGACGAGCCTGCTGAAGAGGCTGTTGTGTCCTTTGTTGATCAGGTTGGCTCTGCGCAACCTGAGGTTGATACGTAGGAATAGACGCAGGGTTGATAGCAGGAGTCACAACTGCTACTGGTTGATAACGTCGCCTTTGCTTTCCGAGAGAGATATTCCCAATATCCTGCTCTTTTTTCTTAGGGAGAGCACTACCGTATTTTTTAGTACCGCTCGTCGATCCGGTGTCTTTTACCAAACGTCCTTCTCGGACGGCTTCCTCAAGACGTACGCCCATGCCCACCATCTCGGTGAAATCACTAGGTGCACTGGCAACCATTCGGTCATAGTAAAATGAGCTTAAGGTCTTTAAGAAGATCTTTGTCATCTCTTTTTCCTCAAGAGGTGGACAAATTTGAGCGGCAATTTCACGCCACCTTTGAGCATACTCCTTAAAGGTTTCCTTGTCCTTTTGCGACATTGATCTGAGTTGATCTCTGTCGGGTGCCATGTCCAAATTGTATTTGTATTGTTGGACGAAGGCAGTGCCAAGATCTCTGAATGTGCTGATCGTGGCACAGTTTAAACCCATGTACCATTTTAATGCGGCACCGGTTAAACTATCCTGAAAGTAGTGAATCAGTAGGTCCTGATTTTCCGTCTGAGCTGACATCCGCCCAGCGTACATCACCAGATGGCTTTGAGGGCAAGAGTTACCCTTGTATTTTTCAAAGTCGGGCACTTGAAATTTGTGCGGAACTTTCACATTGGGGACCAAGCAGAGGTCTGCGGCGTCCTTTCCAAATAAATCCTGACCACGAATGGCTTGCAGCTCCCTCTGCATTTCCAAGAACTGCTCCTGGAATTCCTCAATTCTGTCAAACATAGTTTCCTTCTTACCAGAAGGTGTCGGTGGAATCTATCCTTCCGGGACAGTGTGCACCACAGGGGGTGGTACCGTGACTACGGTAGTGAGTCTTGGCGTTTCCCGAAGTTTGTAACCTTCAGGAGTCTTCAGTATGCCCCTGGCATCTTCGCTTTCCCGAAGTTTGTAACCTTCAGGCCCAGCGGCTTCTGTTGTGATTCCCTGATCTTCAGTGATCGGCGGAACATATCCGTTCGGGATATAGTTAACAGGCATGCCCCAAGGACGATCTTTTGGCATTTGATACCTAGGATCATATTTCTCCACGATGGGCGTTGAGGTGATCTCTGAGATCACAGTTCTTTGTAGCTGAGCTTCTGCCATGGCTTGCATGTTGTTACGAAGCTTTCTCATATCCTCTCTCAGAGCGTCGATCTCTTCTTTCAACTCTCTGTTTTCTTCCTCAAGATCATCCATCTTTTTCTGACGATTGGCCCGAGTATTATACGAATGAGACAGTTTGACTCTAGAACCGAGACACAAACGTGAGATTCGTAGGTAAGAAGAATACGCGATGGGAGAATGATGAATGCAATGATTATATTAATTGTTTATGGTTTAATCAAAATAAACTTCGTCAATTAGATTGCAAATATCGAACAGTGGGGAAACACCTTTTTTATTGAAATTCAAAGGATTACAGAAATGGAAATACAGTAGATTACAAAGTGCAGAAATAGAAACCTAAGCTAATGGGCCCAGAGTCCTCTCTGAGGAGAACTCGGGTGCTGATTCTGGTACTTTCCTTTTCTTTGACCGGGGCTCTTGGGCCGTTGTCGGGTTGTCATTCCTTTGCCAGGTGAAAGGAGCGAGCAAATTCCTTTGGTCATCTTGATTCTCTACAGCATGTTGCTCCAAAATTTCAATTAGAGCATCTTTATCTTTCAGCAGTTGCTGTATTTTGATGCACTCTATGTCGAGGGTGCGGTACTTGTTCTTCCAAGACCTTCTCTCCTTTTGAACTTTGTTGAGAGTAACTTGAAGCTTTTCAGTTTCCGTCATGAAGTACATGACAGATTCCTTTGGCGAAAGAATTTCGTAACGAGGATAAGGCATTTTTAGCTTGAGAGCTCTAGTTTATACCCAATGGAGGTAAGGCTCCACCAAGACACAGTCCGGTCTTCCTAGAGACTCTCGTCATTTCTTATGAACATGCTTCCAAGCGTGCACTATTTCCATCTTTAGTGCTTTGTCATTTTCTCCTTCCTTGAAGAAAAGACCTTCCAGATGAACACCCCGTGGGACGTGTCTCATCGGGTATCCAAATTGACGATGGACGAGAACTAGATGGTAGTTGATTCCTCCCTTAGTTCCTATAAGGGGTACGTTGGGGAAATTTCCACAACAGTCAATGATCCTGATTCCATCATAAATCCTATTACACCAATCTATATCAGAGTTGGTGAGAGACACGATCTTCTGCGACCAACGTAAGGCACTCTTGCAATCCCAAAAAGCAGTAGACTTGGGCAAGTGAGAGGTAAACCATTTATAAAGCAGAGGTACACAGCATGTGATCTCCCCTCCGCTGTACAAATTTCCCAAGTGTACAGAATGATACGCATCTGCGAGCAAAGTCGGCACAGGGTTTCCAATGAGAAAAATCTTAATGGAGTTAATATCGACGAAGTTATTGATGTTGGGAAACAAAAATAACCCGTAGGTGAGCAAGACAAAGATGCTTTCAAAAGCAGTAATGTTTCCTATACTGGCAAAATACAGGGCTTTCTTTGTCAGAAACTGGGCTGGCAAACCTTGGATGCCACCCTTAGTGGTTATGTGAGTCCTGACCTCAGACTCGTCCAAATGAATTTCTCTTACAATGGTCTGATTCTTTGGAATTTCTTCCAGTCCAGAAAATGGAGCTCGATCTGTAATGTGTAGATCGACCAGATGAGAATACTCCTCCAGCGTTGGTGCGAGCTGGTAATCCGGGAATGTGAAACAGTGATAAACCGGATCGTAAAACTGAATGAGCACATCCATGATTCCCTCAATCACATGGACTCTTAACAGTGGTAGCAAACCTCCGTGCTTGGCTCTGAAAGCCTCAGGGTTAGTGATCATCCTTGCCAACCTTCTCAAATCCTCTAGTTTTGGAACCTTGAAGGTATATGTATGAGTTCTCCTTCTACCGAAATCCATTAGTGCAATCCTTTTCTCTGATATTTGCAATCACAGTCTTAGTTTAATTTGAAAAACAGAGAGACTAGAAGAGAGGAATTTTTTGAATGTTTTAATGTTTTTTAAATGAATGCATGAATGCAGCACACAAAAACATAGAAAAGACATGGGGTCAAAAGGTCGTTGTCATGAAGTCAAGGCTCTACCCATCCCCAAAGGTTTATACTAAGGTGATTTTTGTACTTGTACTCATTATCATCAGCTCCTCCTAGGAAAGCAAAACAATAAGCGGATCGCCAGTGAGTTGTAGAGCAATCTTAGAGTAAGTGCCATTCACCGAGAATAGATCACCAGCCTCAAATAAGGCCAGTATCGCGTAACAACTATTCCCGATAGTTTCCGCACTACGAAAGGGTTTGGCTCCTCAGCTTCTCAGACTTAACAATCGGCCCATTATCTAGGTGAGAGAATGGGTTACATTGGTCAGCCTCCACTGAGGTTGATGGTCGACCTCGTCGCCATCACTTATCTTAAGTGTATACTCAATCTTTCCACATGCGGCATCACACGCATTCCCATTAGCAGAAAAATAAACACGTATAGCAATTAGGAAAAGCAGTATATATATTTGGTCCTAATCATCCTAGACCTTTAAAGCTATGAATCCTAAGTTCCTGACAGAAATTGGGTTCCCCGGCGGAAGCCCCAATCTGTGGTATTCACACAAGAGGTGAAACGAAAAAAGGTAAAAGAGAGACAAGGGCCCCACGGTGGGCGCCGTTTTTCTGTAGCGAGCGATTTTGGACGCGGTTCTTAAGCGCTGGTCACTCTCTGCGGTTGAGTTTACTACAGGTCGATTCATTTTTTATCCTATTAAAGCTGATGAAGGAAGGGAAATAGATGTCTCCAATTAACCCTGCTTTGCATACTGAGTTTAAACAACGGTCTGTTAGGTTACGAATGCTATCAATGTGGGGGGGCCTTTGTACTGGTTATTTGTATTTTCGCCAATACGGTTTTCTTTCTTTCTTGGATTTTCTGGCGGGGAACAAGGATTAGGATGTTAGGACTGATGCTTTTGATAGATACATGAGAGTATGGGATTTTTGGTTTTTGTTTAGTGTGCTCGCTAAGATTTTTCTTTCAATCTTATGCCTACGTATTCCCGTTTACCGAAATAGGGAAATCAGAGCGTTCGTAGTTCCTCCTATTCTATGGGAGGAAATGGTTGTTTTGGTGTCTTGTTCAAAGCCCAAGACGTGAAGCGAAAGGTAGTTTGTATCTTGTTCAAAGCCCAAGATGTGAAGCTAAAAGTGTTGACTTTAGAGAGAATTTGTCATCTCTAAAGGGGTCTGTATGTCACAACTGTTGGGTGACTAACTGTAAAGGAGGATTACTTTAATCGGGATTTGTGAATCCGGCAATGCCATAATTTCCTTTACATGGGTTTTTTAACCTGAAGGAGAAGACTTTAACTCAGTGTAGAGCAATGCCATCTTTCCTTAGGAATTTCTCATGCTAAAAGAGGGACAGTGGCATGGATGTAGATGATCCAGAGGCTTGCCGCTTACAGCAATTAGATGAAAGGGAAGAAGTTGTTGATGTTTGTATACTGTGAACGAGGCACAACTTTGATTCTAAAAGGTTAATTGGATTAACCAGTGGTTTTCTTATATAAAGCCTAAGAGGAGGCGATTATGTGTCTCGTACAAAGCCCGAGAGAGAGGCTAAAAGGCTTTGACTCGACGATGGAGTCTTTTGGTATCTCGTATAAAGCCCGAGATGAAGGCGATTTGACTCGACAAGAGAGTTTTGTATCTCGTACAAAGCCCGAGATGGAGGCTAAAATTTGTTTGGCTCAATAAAAACCTTTTTGTATCTCGTATAAAGCCCGAGATGGAGGCGAAAGGGGTAGTTGACTCAACGAGGGAGTCTCTTATGTGTCTCGTACAAAGCCCGAGAGAGAGGCTAAATGTTGTTTCAGTTAAGTGACAGGTCCAGTATACTGATTTTTACAGAGAAAATCAGTTCTTATATGAGCAACACTGTACTCAAGGATTTGATTCGAGGATCCGGGTTATTCCTGTTCTTTAAGGAAGTGGGAAATCCGAAGGGTATTGAGACTGTCCGAGTCTACGGGTTTTCTTCCTATTTAATGAAGGGGTCACTTGAGAATGTCTTTGAGACTCAAGGAAATTAGACTGTCCAAGTCTGGAGTTTCATCTTTTGTACTATGCTTTGAGAAACAGTAGTAGACTCTTTGAAAGGACTGTTCTATGCAGATGATTAAGTTCTATTCCTATACCTTTAGGAGGTCGTCGGGACAATTTGTACGAAGCCCAAGAGGAGGCTGGAAACTTTTAAGAAGCCGACGGGTCCTTGTACGAAGCCCAAGAGGAGGCTATCATTCCCGGAGGAAGAGATCATTATACTAAGCCTAAGAGGAGGCTGTGAATACTTCTAAGAAGCCGATGGGTCCTTGTACTAAGCCCAAGAGGAGGCGAGGTTGCTTTTAGGAAGCCTGTGGGTCCTTGTATAATGCCCAAGAGGAGGCCGATGCTTTTAAGAAGCCGATGGGTCCCCAAACCCCGAGAAATTCAAGGCAAGCTATTCACAAGGAATAGATCAAGTCAGGAAAGTCCGAGAATTTGGAAGAAACTCAAGAGATGCCATTCACGGAGAAAAGATCATCTCTGGGGAGTAGAGTTTCTTGACAATTGCTTTTAAGAAGCCTGTGGGTCCCCAAACTCCGAGAAATTCAAGGCAAGCTATCCACAAGGAATAGATCAAGTCAGGAAAGTTCGAGAATTTGGAAGAAACTCAAGAGATGCCATTCACGGAGAAAAGATCATCTCTGGGGAATAGAGTTTCTTTGACAACTTCTATGAGTGACAGTCTATGAAAGGGTTCACAGAGAATGCTGCCTTTCATGTCTCCATATTGTTTAACCCCAAGAGGAGGGAAAACTGTGTCTGGTAATCCTATGGGGATCTAGTTTAGACTATTTCTAAGAGTGATCAACGGGCTTAGTGCTAGACGTAGTTGCCGGGGAAACTCTAAATATCTATACTATTATTACACAGTTGATATGAGTTTATGAAAGAAGACTTACAGCGAAACAGCCCCACAATACAGTTATATGTATATGAAAGCGGTAAATGAAAGCATATAAACACTTACTCGGTTGTAGAGCTTCCATGCTGTTTGGTTAGTTGTTCAACAAAGAAAGATTGGAAACAACAATATATTCAAAATCAAAGGAGAAAGTTCTTTGAAAAAGAAAGATTTGGAGCTTACAGCTCAAGGAGAGGCTCAGGGTTTTACCAGTGCTTTCACTGTAGAATTTGTACAGAGGGACTTATACAAGTGACTGTGGCCCAAAAAGGTTTTATGTACAAAGGGATGGGTTTTACACTCTCTCAAGAGGCCCAAAAAGTTTTAAAGAAAAGAAATGGGTCTTACTACACGAGGGTAGGCCCAGATGATTTTTCCGTTTAAAATGGCGATCGCGCCGAGATTTTCTTTTAACGCAGAGGGGCTTATGCAATATCTGAGGCCCAAAATGTTTTGGTTAAAAGGGGATTGGGTCTTACACTCTATTAGAGGCCCAAAAGTTTTGAATGGGTCTTATAGCTCAAGGAGAGGCCCAAGGTTATTTTTCAAAAGGCGATGATCGCGCCGTTTGTTTTTGACGGTATCGGGACTTATACAATACATTGAGGCCCAAAAATGATTTGGTCAAAAAAGGATTGGGTCTTACACTTTATTAGAGACCCAAAGTGTTTTGAAAATGATTTATGAGGGTTGACTTAATTCAAAAACCCTAATTTGTTTTCAAAATATGTTTTAATTGAATAAAAATTCAATTAAAATGATCAAAATTGTTTAACATATGAAAAACAAATTGTGATTTTGGATTAATGTTTCAAAAATTAAGTATTGACCTACAAAATAATTAGAAAGCATTAAAAGTTGCAAAATCAAGGTGGAAAAAATATTTTAAATGTTAAAAACAATTAAAACATTAATTCTTTGCAAAAATATCAATTATACAAAATAAATAATATTTTTGGGAAAATAAAATATTTTAACATTTTTGTGAATTATTAAAAAAAGAATCAACTCAAAATCATTAAAACTCAGAGAGAAATTAATTTTTGAATCAATTAAATAAAATCACAAAATTCAAATATTTGAATTTGAAAGAAATGGCGCCAAGAACACGCCAAGAACACGCGCGTGTTCTGGGTTTGGCCAGATTTGCATTTTCTATCCAATCTCACTGAATACTTGATTATATCATGCAATCCACACATCATTATGCTCGTCTCAACCTCACGATTATGTTTATGTCAATTAATTTCATTTAAATTAAGCATATAACAAGAAATCATGAAAAATCCTCAAGAACCCTAATTTCTGCATGAAGGCTAGGATTTTTGATACACGATTCAAACAATGCAATTAATTGAGGGGAAACATTCCATGCATGATTATGAACATATGGCCAAATTATTGTGCAGCAAAAAATGCATGGATCATAGAGTTAGAAGAGCTCATGCTTACCACTTGCAGCTGGTGATCGTGTTTAGTGTTGGAGGTGTTACAGCTTGGTTCCAATGATGTGGATAGCTTCCCTAGGTGCCAAGTGATGTGTTTGAGTGCTTGGAATGGATTGAAATGGTTTGGAGTTGAAGATGGCACCTCAACTGCAAAACTGTCAAGAACTTGAGCAATTGGCTCGTGATTTTGTGAAATCTGTGTTCCAGATGTTATGTGAGTGTTTGGATCACTTCTATATGATGTATGTGAGGTGTGTGAGTGATTGGTTTGATTGGAAAAGCTCTCAAACTCAAAACCCGATAGTGACTTGCCTTAGAAGGCAAAATTGGAGTGAAAGAAGAGATTTTGAGGAAAGCATCTGTTTGATGGCTTTGGCGTACTTAAACTGATCATAATTGAGCTTTATTTATAGTAGAACAAGTTTGTTTTGCAAGGAATAGTGAATGGCAACTGCAGCAGGTGTTTGTTTAATGTTGGCCAATGGAAATCCAAGTCTCCTCTAGCCATTGACTAGAGGTTAGGGCACAGGGCTGTGGTTCCCTTGGTCTTGGATCAGTCTTGACTGAATTCAAATGAAAATGGCTCATTCCATGCCACCTCGATGCTTCCATTGAATGCTCCAATCCAAATTTGGAGTCTTGTCCCTATTTTGGCAATTCTAGGTTCAACATGTTATTTCTTGTTCCAAAGACTTTGGAGGCTTGGCTCAGTGATTGTCCCCTTTAGATTCAATCCTATGATGTGTCCAAGTGGATAGGAGCATTTGAATTTGGCTGATTTTGGCAAATCGAGCAAAAATGCAAATTCTGCCTTGCCTTGGCAGATTTCAGCAAGGCAACTTCCCAATGTCATATCTCATGATTCAAATGGAATTTGGTAATGTTCTTGGCCATTTTGGAAAGCCCTTACATGATACAACAACTGTTTGAACATATTTGGTTTTGATCTCTTTTGAATCCAAGTGAAAAATCCCCCTACATTTGGCAAAAAGTGAAGACAGATTTGGACTTAGTGAAAATTTCACTGTTGGAAAAAGTGACACTTTCATTTTTCAGCCATTTTGATCACTCCATAACTCAAGATCCTTAATTAATTGGACTTAGGTCTAGTTGAAGTTTTTGTAGAGGGTAATGAGGGCTACAGATCCATATTTGGATGAGGAAAAATGGCTTTGTGGTTTAGGAGTTATGATCCTCCAAAGTTGGTACCCTAGCCACTTTATTTTTAACTAAGAAAATTTTCTAAGTTTTTATGGTTACCCCTTTTACAAGTTATCCAACTTTTCTTGATTTTTCTTGATGAATGATGATTCAAATCATACATTAACATCATTTTAGGGTTAAAAATCCATTTTGGTGAAAAATCTCAAAAAGTCAAAGTTGACTTTTGTGCACAGTTGACTTTTTATCAGATGAATTCCAAACTGTGCAATTCTTCAGGAAATCATGTCCTTGACCTAAATCAAACTTGATGGACATGTTCCATGGGTGTCATAGGGTATATTGATGCATGTCATAGGGCTTGGGGTGCAGATGAAATTGAGACTTGTTGCTCAAGCTTCTTGGATTAATCCATTGTTGCAAATGGATCAATATAGTTCATTAGAGACCCTCAAACCCTCTCTTGAGGTCTTGGCTCATGATTTACCCTAAAAGTCAACTTAGGGGTGAATTAGGTCAAGAAACCCTAATTCCTGATTTTTGATGAATGCATCCCCTGAGGCAAAATTGACTTGATGATTGGGTCCATGAGGTTCCATGGAGTATATTAGGTTAGGTTTTGGATCATTGGCTTGTGCCCAGATGAAAATTTTCCATCTGGAGGCCCTGGTTGACCAAAACCCTAATTTGGTGACACTGTCGATCTTGAGACTTGATCCACCTAGAAGGGAGCAGCCTTGTGCTTGATCCTTGAAGTGGGATTCCTTTTGATCCATTGTGGATGTTTGAGAGGTTAGACAAGTTGAAGATCATGTCATTCCTTGATTGATCCTTTGTCTAAGCACTCAGAGAGGGCTTGAAACCCTAATTTTGATTGTAGTGAATGCTCACCCATCTTTGGGGAGACTGATGAAGTATGATGGTTCCTCCGTATTGTGATGATGATTTTCACAATGATGGGAAATCTTAGTGGTCAAAATTTGGGGTATGACAATAAGCTCCTCAATACGACCCTTGATCCTTTCTCTTTCGAGAAACAAGTCGGTCAGAGCATCCACCATCCTTTTTTTGGTCTCTGGTGGTGCTTCATGACGAGGAAATGGCATCCTCATCACTCGAGCTATGTCACGGGACCATTGCAGGTGAGTCTCGGTGATAGAACATTCAGCCCTCCATAATTTCCTATTAATCTGGCGCCAGGCGCGCTCAAGTCGCACTTTCATTTCAAAACCTTCCCCTTCTTCATAGTACATCATATGCATGTCCTCATTGGCTGGAAGTCCTTCCTTCATGTGGCCTAGCTAGCGGCGAGCAAGGACAGGGTTGTAGTTGATACAACCATTTCTTCCCATCAAGGGTACATTGGGGCAATCTCCATAGCTAACGATCATGGTAATACCTTTATCTGTCGGGTCATACCATTCAATATCAGTATGCTTCAATTCCATTAACTTCTTGGACCATATCTTACAATCTTCAACCCCCCAGAAAGCCGGAGTCTTTGGTAGATAAGAGATGAACCATTTGTAGAAGAGGGCAACACAGCAGACAATTGGCCCACAACCTCTTGAGTATCTGGTCTGGATCGAGTGGTAAACATCCGCAAGCAAAGTTGGGACCGGATTATTGATTGTGAAGATCTGAATGGCTTGGACATCCACAAAATTTTTGGCGTTTGGAAACAGAAACAAATCGTAGATCATCAGAGCGAGGGTTGATTCAAACAAAGCCTCATTTCCTCTATTCTTCAAATACATGGCTTTTCCTAGCAAGAACAAAGCAGGTAGTCCTTGTCGGCCTCCTTTAATGGTTAGATTGGCCTGAATGTCAGAGACTCTGATCGTTGTAGCCATAGCAATTTCCTTAATGGAGGGTGCTTCCTCGATCCCAGAGAAGATTGGAGCCTTCCTGACAGGGATTCCAATCATAGCAGAGAATTCTTCCAGGGTGGGGACCAACTGGAACTCGGGAAATAGGAAGCAACGGTAAGCCAGATGGTATAACTGAACCAAAACCTTAAGGGGCCCTTTGGTTACTGGCAGTCTCATTAGTGGAAGAAGGCACCCATACTTATCAGCGAAATTGGATGGGTCTGCGACTCTGTCACCTAACCACAACAATTGTTCAAGCTCGGGAAGCTCAAAGGAGTAAGGCCAAACATTCTTTCCCGCGGCATCCATGTCTACAAAAATCTGCAAAATAAAGTTAGTACCTTGATAGTTTAGCAAGAGATGCGAAAATGTAGTGCAAATGATATGCGCGATTCAAGGAAACTCAAAACTGTATTTTTGCAAACACTATTGGATAAGGAACACTTTTTGTAAAATTTAAAGAAGGCTCTCATTTCATTAATAAAGTCTTTTAGGATTACAAAAAAGAACATGATTACACCTTCAAAAGTCAAAACATAATGAGAAACAAAACCCTAGGTCCTTTGATTAGTCTTCTCCTATCAATCTCATCGTGAGCCTCTGGTTCTCCTTCTGCAATATTTTATTCTCAAGAGTGAGTTCGTCCAACCGTGACTTCCATGGCTTTGGTGGAGCCAATATGCTAGCCGTATGCATAGATGAAGTGCTAAGAGAAAATAAATCTCCTTGCGCCTTCCTTTTCCTGGTAGATTCTTCCTCCTTTCTCCTAAGACTCTTTTGAAGTGTATTCATCTCAAAGTCAAGAACTTGGTACTTGTTCCTCCACGCATTCCTTTCTTGCTCTTCCTGAGCCAGCCGAATCTTCAATTCGTCCTCATTGCTCGTGAAGAATAGAATCAGGTCTTGAGGAGCTAGTGGAATAGGCTCATGACGTTTGTATGGTATCTCCAAATTAATAGCCCATTCCTGTACCCAACGAGTATAAGATTCTGAAGCCAAACACTCAAGTTTCCCTAGGGCGAAAATTCCTCTCTTGTGAACATGACGCCAAGCGTGCACCATCCTCTCTTTGAGAACGGGGTCCTTGTCTTCTTCAAAGAACAATCCCTCCAAGTAAATGTTATTTGGATTAGCCTTTATAGAGTAACCATGTTGACCACAGGCCAAGGCTGGATTGTAGCTTATACCCCCTTTTGTACCAAGAAGAGGTACGTTAGCGAAACCCCCACAGCTAACGATCTTGTCTCTGCCTTTGAGCGTCAGATTATACCATTCCAAATCAATATTTGTGAGGGACATAATCTTCTCTGACCATATAAGCCCATCTTTGAGATCCCAAAAGGTTACCGAACGAGGTAAGTGAGAAATGAACCACTTATATAACAATGTAGCACAACATGTTACCATTCCTCCTCTATGGGAATTCCTTAGGTGTACTGAATGATAAGCGTCGGCAAGCAGAGTAGGAACCGGATTCCCAAGGATGAAAATTTTGATTACATTCATGTCGACGAAGTTCTCGATGTTGGGAAACAGAAATAGCCCATAAATGAGTAGAGCCATGACAGCTTCATAGTCCACCATGTTCTTTGTACTGGCATAATGACGGGCTTTCTCCATCAAGAACTTGGCGGGCAAACCGAAAATTCCTCCTTTGATAACCAAGTTAGCTTTGACATCTGACAACTTGAGGTGAGCGGCTTTTGCAATGTCCTTCTCCTTAGGTGTCCATTCCAAACCAGAGTAAGGAGGATCTGAAGTGATGGGAATACCAACCAAGATAGCATATTCCTCAAGAGTAGGCATTAGCTGGTAGTCTGGGAAGGTAAAGCAGTGGTACAAAGGATCATAAAACTGTACAAGAGTGGGAAGCATCCCATCTACTATCTTTAACTTCATCAAGGCGAAAATCTTCCCATACTTGCTTCGGAATATTGATGATTCGTTGATCGGCTCACCCAGACTCTTCAGATTTTCCAACTTTGGACTAATGAAGGTGTACTTCTTCGTTTTCCTTATTCCAAAATCCATCCTATAAAGTTTGCAAAACGAAATTGAGTTCCTTGAATGTGGCATGATGTATGGATGAATGTATGCAACATAAACACACATAAACAGATATGTACATATACACACAACATAAAAAAGCCTAGGGTCGAAGGTCATGAGCGTGGAGCCATGGTCTACCCATCCCAAGAGGTGTGAACTATGGGTTCTCAGTTTGCAGAACAGGGTTCTAAGAAGTTCCCAGAGTCGACAACCCATCTTTCGGATTTTATCGACTTCCCAATTGCTCGGTAATCAATAAAATTCTCAAGAGAGTCTCGTCTGAGTGTAGTATCGCGTAGCAACCATTTAGGATTACTCCCTCATAGTCATCGTACTACATCCTAGATAGGCCAAGTGGGGTAAAAGGGTAACTAAACGTCATCAGTATCCCTGGCACCAAAGTTGAAGGTAGTAACGCATTCACGATTGCTCGTTTAACATATACCACTTCCAAGAGGGCCTCAACTGAGTGTGGAACTTCAAGTTAACTCCTTTGGGATTTCTCCCTCGAATTTTCCTTGACTATGTCCACGATCCTAATCAAATGTACTCTCAAGTCCAGGTTAGGACTTATCTCACCACTCAATAGTACCATGCCCACAGAAGGAACCAAACAAATATACAGATATATGTACAAATATAGTAAGCAAACATAAATAACATAAGCAAAACAAGGTAGGCTTAACCCTAAAAAACAAGGTCCCCAGTGAAGTCGCCATTTCTGTTGTGGTGAGAATCGGATAACAATCTATTAATTAACTTGCATCGCAAAACTTTGAAGTTCACCACCGACTTTGATTTATCCAAAGGAAAGGTTCAAGATCGAGAAAACCTAAAGGGGGGAGATCTAAGGTTCGGGGGTTGGTTATACTAAGGGAAGGTATCAACACCCAAAGTATCTGTAGTACTCTACAGGAACCTCTTGTTTAGTTTGTGTTATGTTATGTTTGCTTGCTAAAAGAAATCTGTACTAAGGTAAAGGTAATGACCTAAGGGTATGTACACTAAAATTTGCTCGCCAAGACGTCGCATCTTGTGCCTACGTATCCGAATAAAGAATCAGAGCAACCATAGTTCACTTAACTAGGGGAAAGAGGAACCATTGACTATGGCCAAAGTTCCAAGGGGGAATGAGTATGAGCTCATTTTAGAGTTTAAAGAAACTCTCTAAGTCTAAGTTATGATGGGGAAAAGTGGATACTCAATGTGAGGAATCCACATAGAGTTTAGAAACTCTATCCTATTGCTAAGTTATGATTCAATGGCTCTTATGAGGCCAAGAAAAGAGATAGTCTCTTATGAGGCCAAGGGAAATGATATCCTATGAATATGAGGTCTAGGAGGGAAATGAGCTATCTATGACTTTGAGGTCAATAGAGAGATTTTCCTTTGGAAGGAGGGGAGATAACTTCTTGTAAACAAGAGTTATAGGGGAATTGAGTTTGAAATGAACAATATAAGTTCAAGAATTCAAAGAGAATGACATTAATCAACATAAACTTTCATGTACGAGCATGACAAAGTATGATGAGATAATTCAAAACAAGCATGGACAGGTGAGCACAAATGGTAAAGTATTCAAGACAACTGAAGTTAAGAGTGAGACAATCATATCAACATAAATTCATCTTACAAGAAAATTCTAAGAGGTGCCACAAATTATGGACAATAGGGATGAGGTGTCAATCAAAACTCAAACTAGGCCTACTCAAAAGTCTTCAACAACATTGATGATCACACTAAAAATAAATTACTGTAAATGTCTTGGAATAACTTAGAAAATTGTCTCAAAAGTGGTAAGAAAATAAATTCACAATTAGGATTGTGACAAAGATCTTAAAGTCCACAAAATAATAAAAATAATAAAAAAATAAAATCGAACATCAAAATAATAATATAATATTTTTGGGAAGTTTTTGGGTTAAAGAAAATATTTAAATAATTGAAATTGAAGTGAAAATTAAAATAAATAAAAAGGTGTGAAACAAAAGTGAGGCAGGGGGTGTATTCTTAAAACAAAGTGAACTAGGTTTGGTTAGTGGTGTATGAGCCGGAACAAGAGGGGGTGCTAGCAGCGAGATTGGGAAGCCCACAGTCCAAAAAGAGGAACAAAAACCTCAGCCAGGTGAAGTATCATGGACGTGTACACAATGTTATGCTAGACAAATATCAATCGGTCACTTAGAAACTTAAGTGACAAAAGGACAAAGCAAAACCCTCTACCAATCACTTGCTCCCAGTGCAAAATTTTTCATGCAAGTCATTCGAAGGGTTCAAGAAAATCGTGACAAACCAGAGTGAAACGCATGTGACAAACTCATGTTGTTCAATCACTTTTGTCATCAAAACTTGATCAAATGTCATGAAACAAAATCCCAACATGTAGTACTCATATAGTAGAACAAACATGGGCCCTTACCAACTCCAAAATAATCATTAAAAACAGAGCAAAATGGCCACAAACATCATATTACGAAACTGAAATATGGATAAAACTTATTATGAAAAAAAACACATGAACTGAAACTAGCACCTTCCAAACTCAACCACAAGCCATATGTTAAAACAAAACATTGTGCTATTCAGAATGAGAAGCATCAATGAACCTTGTACAATTTAAAACTAAAGTGCGAGCAAAGTAAAAGGAAAAAAACATGTTCAGAAGTGAGACCAACTACTTGTCATGCCAACATGTTTCCAACAGACATTGTTTTAACCTAATCTAAACCAATACAGTCAGCCTTAGAGTGCCTCCAAACATTCAAACATAATGACATGAACATCCTGCACTCCAACTTATCACAACTGGCAGTGCTTTAATACATCATACAGACTCACACCATCATTCATAATATCATTGAAACTTGCCTAAATGTAGAGTGCAAACATGGTAACATTCATGAAGACAAGAAACTTGTAATACAGGAAGTGCAAGAGATTGCTTATAAACTCATATGTATGTAAAAACAACATGGTGACAACAAGGCCGTGGTATCTCAAAGCATGAAACTATAAGTTAACAATGTGAGAAGGACGAGAACAAAACTTGTCACGACGACATTAAAATAACCTTCATGCCATTCAACCTATCCTAGCATGATATGAACACCTTCCCAACACTCAAACTACATCAAAAGTGTCAATATTACACCATAAAAATTGGCAGCTTCAAGAAATAATATGTATACCCAAAATTATTTTTCACGAGTTCATTAAAAATGCAAAGCTTTAGCAACACAATCAGTATAGGATTCACAGGAGCTTGGTTGTGTGATCGTGGCACTTTAGATATGTTGTTATGGTGTTAAGAGACAGTGAGGATAACTATTTATTATACCAACAAAATTTCTCATAGGACTTCATCTTGCCTCAACTCATTTTAACATGACATGGATAAGTCGTTCAAGGATTTTTCGAGCACACAAGTATAAACACAACATGCTTCAAATCATTTAACAACTGACGATGCTAAAATATGTCAAACATTCAGAACAAGCAAAATGATAACAGCATGGTTTTAATGGCAAAACATGGAATAGAAAAGCAATGAGGGTTACCTTCTTGAGTGCGAGATAAAACTCTTCTTTAAACCACAAGCTGCTGCAAAGCAATTTTTCCTTCTTCTCCTTGCTTGCCAAACCAGAACTTAATGATTTTTCTGAGTTTTCTAGTGGACTCCTGGTCTTTCAAGTGAGAAACTGACCTCCTTTTATAGGCTGGGAAAGTTGGTTTTGATTATTTGATTCCAATGGAACAATGCATTGTCTGTTGGATAAAGAATTAGGATTTGCAAGGACCACTTCCCAACCCTCAAACCTGGTCAATCCTTGGAGAAAAAATCGCCTCTTATGCTGAACAAGAGCAGTGGAAAAGGGTGTAGATCTGTCATGTTTCACCATCTAATATATGCATCAAAACCTCCTTTTTATTGTGTCATAAGAGTGAGAGTTAAAAGAGGTAAAACTTGGGACCATCCATCTGAATCTATGCGCATGAAATTGATAACACTTATGCTATGCCATTTTATTTCACAAACCAATGTATTGTTTCAAAACATCCTTTTTTGTGAGTCATAAGAGAGTGAGCTTAAAAGAGAAAAAATTGGGATAACATAATGAGAAGGTAACACGCCAAGAGTTATGAACTGATAAAAGAAATCAGCATGATGGTAGGTTATGGTTCAAAAGGAAACATGGTTGGTGAGAAATAACAAAATCAAGTGTCTCTAGTGGTCCCACAATAACCTCTTATTCAAGGGATCACATGGCATTTTTTTGGTCATGCAACGTGACAAATTCCAATGTTAGTAGCAAGTCAAAATACAGCTCAACATATGTGAAGAACATGGAAAATATTAAGGTGGCAAAGTGTCACAACAATCTGAATTTTCTACATGTGAATACATTTCATCACACCACCTTTGATACACCATATCTTGATGATCATTGCATTAATTTCTGAGATCTTTGGTTCCATGAAGAGTAGGCATTTGATAGAGCATCTTTCATTTAGAATGCAACTTGAGATGAAGCTTGTAACATTGGTAAAAATGCCATGAATTCGTGTCCTTCATACTGCCCAAAAGAACTTAGGAAAATTTTCTAAATTATGGAAATTCCACAACTTGACACGCCTAACTTTAAAACATCATAACTTGAGATTGGCTTATCCAAATGAGGAATTCCACACATGCTTGGAAAGCTTGAAGAACAAGGAACAATTTTCATGTCCAAATATTTTTGATTTGAAGCTTGGAATTTGGTGAAAAATCGAGTTAAAGTTGGATGCAAATTAAGGTGAAAATGCTGAATATTTCGCTAAGTCCTAAACGCAACTTCTACTCCAAGTCTCATAACTTAAGAACCATGCATTTTTTGAAGAGAGGTCCTATAATAAACTTTGAAGTTCATGGAAAGAGCTTTCCTTTGAGCTTTGAGTCAGTCAAATTGGATGTGTGGTTTGAAAGTTATGGCTATTTCAATTTTTGCACAAGTAGTGAAATTTCCACATTTGAAATGTTTCATGGACCAAACTTTGCTTACTTTGCAAGAAAGCTCTTAGAACTTGATCTCTCATACCTTAAACCCTCAATGAGACATGTCATGATGATCTGAGGCCTTGGATGTTTCATTTTGGATCAAAGTCTCAAGGGTTAGGGGCCTTAGCTGAAACCCTAATTTCAATTGTGAATGCACTGGGATGATCTCTCATGATCTTGCTTCTTTCATCACATCTGAAGCTCATATATGGTCTCTAGTGATGTCTTCTATCCTGTAGGGTCAAATCCTAGGGTTTGAGAACAACCTTTGATCAAAGTCAGGACCAATGATTCCCTTGTCTTGACAAAACCCTAATTTGGAGGCAGGGTGAGATTATGACTCGGGTTACTCATTATGAGAACCGAATGATATTGAATTCCTGTTGAATGCGACTTCTTGAATGTAGGTGAGCTTAATTGGTTGATGAACAAATCAAATCTTGACTTAATAGGGCAAAATTCTTCAGTGACTCCTCAGGTTAAAACCCTAATTCCACCTTTTTGGCCTGGTAATACTCTGTTGACTTGACTTGATTCAAGGTCTTGGGACCTTGGTTCCAAACTACTGGTGAATCTTTGTGATGATTATATGGGGCCAGAGAATACCTTAGGAGGCCTTGAATCTCTCTGTGTAAACCCTAATTTCAGACATAAGAGAAACAAACTGCAAAATGTGGGTTAGTTAAACAATGCACGGATGATTGACCCTATATGTCAATGCAAGATGTTATGACATCTAAGAGGTAAAATTTGGGGTACAACACAAGGCAACATTTAAAAAAAAACGGTGCGTCCGGATGTGCACATCCGGAACTGGGGGACAAAACGAAATTTCACGTGGTGTATAAGAACCTTGGGTGGTGTATTAAGAAATGGTCAAGGTTTTATCCCAATGAATTTTTCCTAATAAGGTTTTTAACGAGGCAATATATGTTCCCGTACGTTTCTCTTTGATAAGGCTACGATGAAGCACCGTAATAGATATTTTAAAAGGGGAGTGCTATAATATTATTATTGTTATAATAATATTATTAGTTAGAAATGTCTATCTTAATAGTAATGACCAATTATTGTAGATGCATAATTTGTTAAAGTTAAAATAGTAAGTCCAATTATTACATTAGTGTAATACTTGTATTTCAAGTAGTATAAATACTACCTTTGGGTAATGTAAAAACACATCAATTTTCCTTTGAAAAACATAAGTAAAGTATTATAGTCTCTTCAATATTTTCCATCTAAGTTTAATATATACAACTAGATTAGTAACTTATATCATTATATTAGTTCATAAATATTATCAAAAGAATATTCAAAATAGGTTTTTCTCAACATATTTTATTTTGTTTAGATTTTTTTTTAAAGTTCTTATTTCGTCCCTAAATATGATCCCTATTGTTTATTCCATTCTTTTATATATATATATGATCGTGAAGGCGGGATCAGATCCTGTAGAAGTGGGCCACCAAGTGCGTCTGAGATGCTGGTCGTATGGAGAGGAGGGGGTGTACCTGCAAGGCACTCCGACGCTCAAGTAAGAAAGGGTCAGAGAAAAGGGGCAAGTACAAAGTATTAATTCGTAGGGTGAATATTGGATCCCTCACCCTCTCAAGCGAGAGGGTTTATATAGAGCCCCCGGCGCGTGGCCAACGATCCTATTTTCGGGGCGGAATAACTGTTTTCCCAAAGAATAGGTAACTACCCAAACTAGCCATTATGTCGGGCAGAGTGCCCGAAACTAGCCGTTATGTCGGGCACATGCATGGTTTCGGGCACCTACCCTTGACTGTTCGGGGAGCAATGAAGCCGTGTGTAACGGGCAGTACTTCCGGGGAGGAACGACACGTTCCTTGCCCGGTTGGAGGGGCGGAAAGGTAACTTTTGCCCTCTTGTGGGTTGGACTTAGGCGATTTGGGCCGCTCTGGAGCAGAAGCGGAGTAGGCCATGTCCAGCCATGAGTCTAGTCCAGAACAGGAGCCCCCCAAGTCGTTGCTCCCGAGCATGGGAGTGATGACTTAAGGACAGCTCGTTACTCCGGGGATCCAGCGTGAAGTCTTCGTTTGAAGACGAGGAGGGTTGTCTCAGTGTGCCTGTGACCCCTGGTGTCCGTGAGATTCGTGGTCGTGACCTCGTTGCCCGGTGTCCGGGGAGACTAAAGGTTAGTCAGAATTGGAAACGTTGGGGCGCCACGTGTGCCTAGAGCTCTGTGTAGCAGTCACTAGGTAATGATGGTTAGTTGATAGTCATCATGGCCTACGAGCGCGTGTCTGCACGTGCCCCTTTGTATAAAAGGGGGGAATTCGTTCCATTTGGAACTTTTTCGCTCTGATTTCTCTTCGTCTCCTTCAGCATTCCTGCTCGTCACCGCCGTCTGCTTACTCCGACCACCACTCCAAGCTTCGAGCAACCACTTTCGTCTTCTTAAATCAAGTAAGTTTCCGATCCAGTGCTTGTTCTGCTCCTTTTGGTGGTCAATGGTAGATTGCATGTGGTTAGGGCTAGGTTTAGAGGACGAAATAGGTTAATTTCCGGCGATTGTTGGTGATGGACGGTGGTTGTGCCATTCTTCCACTTCTGACATGTTGTCGGACGTGTTAGTATGTTTTGGTTAGGAGGGCGGTTGACAGCGTCGTTGCGATGGCGATGCTTGTGTAACTGTCGTGATTGTTCATCTTCTGAGTGAGTGATGAATTTTCCGGTAGAATATTCCCAGATTTTGGTGAAGTTTTGCGATTTCCGGCGAAGCTTCGAACGGAAACTGGGTATGAGTGCGGGGAAGCTCCTCGCTTGGGGATGATTTATTTCGAGCATCTCCTCGTGGGGAGGTTTCAGTCTTTCTTTTGATGTTAGGTCTTAGGCCGGGGACGTTGTCCTCAGCCCTTTGCGCGCCCTTTCACTTGACTAGCGGTGGAAGGGTGGATTTGATTTGTTGTCGAATTCACTTTCTTCTCTGCTTTTCAGGTGATCTACATGGCAACGGGGCCAGATAGAGAGATTATCTTAGATATGCCCGAGGAAGAAACAAGCTCTTCGGATAGTAGTAGCTCGATGGCTTCGAGTTCCTCCAGTGAGGTTGGAGAGGAAGAAGAGTTGGAGGGTATGGACGAGGACGTCGTCGAGGATTCCGTCGAGGAGTGGGAGGTGGCCGAACCTGCTGAACATGTGTCCAATTTTGTAACGTACTTGGGTGATGTCTTCACGGAGGTCGGACCGGAGGGGGAGTGGAAGGTGCATTTTCCCTCCGAGGATGAGCGGGTCTGTACAAATTTCGGGGACCGCTTTACCATGTATGAGTACGCCTTCAAGGAGCTGGGTTTGAGATTGTCGTTCACCGATTTTCAGCAGTCGATGTTCGTGCATTTAAAGTTGGCCCCCATGCAACTGAACCCTAACTCGTTAGCCTTCATCCGGCGTTCGAGCTGGTGTGTGAGTACCTCTCTATCGGGGCTACTCTCCCTTTGTTTTCACCGTCTTCCATCTTCAAAGGCAGCTGTCGGGGAGGAAGTATGGTTGGGTCTCTCTGAAGCAGCCTCGCAAATTGTTTAAACCATTTTCGAAGTCGATACGGACGTTCAAGGAGTGGTACTATATTGTCGAGCCCGTGTCCGAAGCTGCCCAGGATAGTACATACGTCTGGGAGATTAAGGTGGATGAGGATGGGAATGACCTGCGCGACGAGGCGTGGAAGTTTATTGGGCAAAGAATCTATAATTTCCCCATTTATTAGGCACTTGACCATTTCGCCAAGAAGCCCAGTGACTACGTTCTCCAATCGCACGAGCTACACGGGCAGGATGCCGTGGCGTACGAGGAGTTGGTGAAGTACGTTAACTCCTTCCTGCTCGCTGAGTGCTGGACGAATAAGGGCAACCCGATCTTCGAGGAGGACGATAGTCAGAGGGTTAAGTACCAGTTTATTAACACCAAGGCACTGCTGGAGTGCAAGACTCCTACGGAAGTCGAGAAGCTGCTTGGTAGTTTTAGTTATTTTAGATTTGCTCGTATTATTCTTTTCCTTGTAACTAACTTGTTCGTCTTTTGTTTGTACAGGTGACATGCCTCAGGCCCATGAGAGGGTTGTGAAGAACACTCTTGCGAGGAACAAGGCCGGAACGGTTCCCCTGAAGTCTCGGTTTGCTGGTGCTCGTGCTCCCCCTCCGGTTCAGTCTGCTGTGGGGACCTCTTCTTCTCCTACTCCGTCTCCCCGGGGATCTCCCATTCCTTTGACCGGATGATCCAAGCGACCAAGGGTTACTGATGCTGTGGATCTCACTCGGGTACCGGAGAAAGGGAAGTTCGAGCTTCCTCCTTGCATCCTTGATAGGAGATTCTTTGAGGGAAATTTCTTGGTCGTGCCTCGGGCTGAGTCTCTTCGTTTGGAAAGCATGGATCGCCCGAGCAAGAGGATGTTGGTGGCTCAAGACGCTTCAGCTTTGGTTAGGATGCTGGAGATGGCAGCTGTTTATGCTGAAGGGGACTCTGCAACTGAGTCCGAACTTAATGCTGCCCGGGCCGCTATGGCGTCCCTCAAAGAAGAGGCCAAGGGTGCAGATGAAGCTCGGAAGAAGACTGAGGAGGAGGTAGCTCGGTTGAAGAAGGAGAATTCCACGCTGGCGGCGGAGACGAAAGCTTCCGAGGAGCTGGTCCGACATTTGAGGGCGGTCAACGCCCTGGGTGAAGATGAGCCGGAAGATGTGAAGGAATTAAAGACGAGATCCGACCTGGTCGCCCGTATGCTGATGGCCGAGGATGACAGTATTGCCGTCGCAGACGAATCTTTCAGAAACGCCGTGGCTCAACTGCGGGTGGTGAACCCCGAGCTTGACTTCTCTGTCGAGGGTACCCACTATCTGGCACATGTTGAGGATGACTGGATCGTTATGCCCGACGCTCTCCTTGAAGGGAACACCGAGGATCAGCCCGTGGAGGACCAGGGGCCTCAGCCTGAGCACATGGACGAGTGAGGAGTCTGTTTTTTTTTTGTTGTTGTAACTTGTCCGGCCTGCGTGCCGAGTAATTGTTGTAATCTATTTGGGGGGCATGGCCCCCATTTTATGTAATCCAGTACAGCCGTAGTCCTAGTGGCCACTTATTTATGTTTAAATTATATGTTCGATTCTGCTATCTGCATGGTTTTACTTGCTTTTATTTTTTGCTAAGTGTTGTACTCATGCTCGTTGTGAATGTGTGTCTGCCCGTGATAGGGAGTATTGGACTTATGCGAACTTTTAGGGGGATTGCTCGTTGTAGATGTGTTCGGCAGTGAGGGGTACTGATCGAACGGTCGGGGAATGTCTTGGCGGGGATGCGGAGCTCAGGTCGCGTTTGAGGCCTGAGTTCGCGGCGTGAACGTCCCATCGCGAGCTGGGGTTCTGCCAATCATGGTACTTTGACGATGGCGATGCTTGATCGAGGACCGCCGTCGAGCAGTTACTCGGCTCGTTATTGAGCGGGGTTCTGCTTTATTGGTACGCGACGCTTGTACCTAGGTGTGCATAGTGGTCGGTAGCTGACGTCCGTCATCGTGATGGGTCTAACCGAGAATTAGGGCCTTAGCTATAGTATTGTTTTAGCTTTTCGGCGTTCCATGTTCGAGCAAGTTATTCCCCGTTGAGATGTTCTAGGTAGTAGGCCCTATTTTCCGTTTTTTCTCGGACGCGATAGGGTCCTTCCCAGTTGGCTGCTAGTTTGCCTTCGCGAGAGTCTTTGTGCTTTCTTCTTAGAACAAGGCTTCCCACGTCGAACTCTCGTCGTATCACCTTGGTGTTGTGCCTGATGGTAATTTTTTGTTTTAGTGAGGTTTCGCGGAGGGTTGCCCCGGTTCGGATTTCCTCGACGAGGTCGAGTTCTTCTCTTAATGATTCGTCCTTCATCTCCTCGTCTAGGGGCGACTCTGTCTGCCTGGAGGGCACGTGAACTTCGACGGGGATTACAACCTCGGTCCCATATGCTAGACGGAAGGGTGTTTCCCCGGTTGTAGAGTGTGGGGTTGTACGGTATACCCATAATACGCTGTGCAGTTCCTCGACCCAAGCCTTATTTGTTTCGTCTAGCCTTCGTTTGAGGCCTCGAAGGATGACTCGGTTAGCTGTCTCAGCCTGCCCGTTTATTTGGGGGTGCTCAACGGATGCGAAGTGCTGCTTTGTGCCCAATTGGGCGACGAAGTCCTGAAACTTCCTGTCCGTGAATTGTGTCCTATTGTCCGTCACTATCGCTTGGGGAATGCCGAAACATGCGAGGATGTTTCGTTTGTAGAAACGCAGTATGTTGAGGGCGGTTATTTTGGCTAGAGCCTCCGCTTCTATCCATTTTGTGAAGTAGTCTACGCCCACTATTAGGTATTTGTTCTGATTCGATCCTACTACGAAGGGTCCTAGGATTTCTAGGCCCCACCAGGCGAATGGCCACGGGGAGGACATTGCCTTGAGCTCGTTAGGTGGAGCCAGGTGCATGTCTCCGTGCCGTTGGCATTTATCGCATCTCTTCACGTGTTTTTTCACGTCGTGCTGCATGGTCGGCCAGTAATATCCTGCTCGGAGGGCCTTTCGAGCAAGGGACCTTCCGCCGAGATGTTGGGCGTTGATTCCCTCGTGGATTTCGCGCAGGATGTGCGCGACCATTTCTTCCTCGACACACTTGAGCAGTGGAATGGAGAATCCCCGCCTGTAGAGTTTATCTTCGACCAAGACATAAGAGCAGGCTCTTCGCCTAACTGTGCTGGCCTCTTTTGGGTCAGATGGAAGTTCGTCTTTGGCGAGATAGTTGTAAACAGGGGTCATCCAGCAGTTGTTGTCGCCGATCACCTGCACGTCGAGGGTCGGGGAGGCCTTCTCGATACTGGGTCGAGGAAGTACTTCCTGTATGACGGATTTGTTTCCGCCTTTCTTCTTTGTGCTGGCTAGTTTGGATAGCACGTCTGCTCGCACGTTATGTTCGCGGGGAACATGTTTCACTTCCACTGTTGCGAACTTTGCTATTTCCTTCTTGACCAGGGCTAAGTATTCGGCCAAGTTGTCGTTTTTGGCTTGATATTCTCCCCGGACTAGAGGGCCACGAGTTGTGAATCTGTGCAGATGACGACTTCTTCTGCGCCCAGGTCCTCAGCTAGGCGTAGCCCAGCGAGGAAGGCCTCGTATTCAGCCTGGTTGTTCGAAGTTGGGAAGGATAGGGTGAGTGTTACTTCGACGATGATTCCTTCATTGCCTTCCAGGATGACGCCCGCACCGCTCCTTGCCGAGCTTGAGGCACCGTCCACAAAAATGGTCCATTTACGTGCTTCGCCCGCGGGGGAGTCTGCGAATGTCATTTATGCGACGAAGTCGGCCAGAGCCTGGGCTTTGAGAGCTTTCCTGCCTTCATATCGGATGTCAAATTCAGATAGTTCAAGCGACCATTTGAGCATTCGACCGACTATATCTCATTGTCCAAGCAGTTGCTTTATGGGTTGATCTGTTCGAATCACGATCGTGTGGGCCAGGAAGTAGTGTCTTAGTCTTCTGGCCGCGTTGATGAGGGCCAGTGCTACTTTCTCTATCTGTTGGTACCTTAGTTCTGGTCCCTGCAGTGCTTTGCTCGTGAAGTATATGGGCTTCTACCCGTCAGGTGTCTCGCGGATGAGAACGACGCTTACTGCTTCGGTTGCTACGGCGAGGTATAGGTACAACGTTTCGCCATTGTCCGGCCAGGAGAGGACTGATAGCTCTGAGAGTGCCCGTTTCAGATGGAGAAGGGCCTTGTCACATTCCTCGGTCCATTCGAATGCTGCCTCCTTGCGGAGGAGTTTGAAGAATGGTAGGGTGTGTTGTGCAGATTTGGCCATGAAACGAGATAGTGACGCGAGCATCCCGTTGAGGGACTGGATGGATTTCTTGGACTTGGGCGTAGGAAACTCGGAGAATGCTCGGCATTTATCGGGGTTGGCTTTGATTCCTCGTTTCGTTAAGTAGAAGCCGAGGAATTTACCTGCTCAGACACCGAACGTGCACTTCTCTGGATTAAAATGCATTTTGTATTTCCTGGCCTGTTCGAAGACCTTTCTCAAATGAGCAGTATGATCGGTTTCCTCGTGGGATTTCACGATCATGTCTTCCATGTAGACTTCGAGCATGTCGCCTATTTCTCCCCGGAAGACCTATTCATCATTCTTTGGTAGGTTGCTCTGGCGTTCTTCAGGCCGAAGGGCATTACATTGTAGTAATAGTTGCCTGATTCGGTCATGAAGGCCGTGTATTTTTTGTCGGCCATTGCCATTGGAATTTGATTATAGCCCGAGTAGGCGTCCATGAACGATAAAAGTTTAAAAATGGCAGAATTATCAACAAGTTTATCAATATTGGGGAGGGGGTAGGCATCCTTCGGGCATGCCTTATTGAGATCGGTGTAATCAATGAACATGCGCCATTTTCCATTAGATTTTTTAACTAGTACAACGTTGGACAGCCAAGTGGTGTACTTGGCCTCCGAAATAAATTTGGCCTCGAGGAGGTCCTTTACAGCTTTTTCAGCAGCCTCCGTTTTCTCTGGAGACTGCTTTCTCCTGCGTTGTGCTACGGCCTTGACGGCCGGGTCGATTGTCAGCTGGTGGCAGGTGACGGATGGATCCAAGCTGGGCATTTCGGAGGCGCTCCATGCGAAGAGGTCGGCATTCTCACGGAGGCATGCTTTGAGCTGCTTCCTCGCGATGTCGGGCGGGTCTGCTCCAATCTTCACTCCCCGTCGAGGGTCGTCGCCGAACAGAACGATCTCGAAGTTGCCATCCAGGATTAGGCGCATCGGATGGGAGCTGCTGCTGGACGATATGGACGGGTTGGCTGAAGCTGCTCGTTCCTCCTGTTGGCCTTCTACGGGGAAGCGGTTGTCGAGGTCGATGGAGTCGACCTGGGGCAGAGGCTTGTCTTCCTCGGAGTTGCTTGGCAACGCTGGCTTGCTCGACGCTTTTAGCTTGGACGCAATGACATTGATCCCCTTTGTAGCTGCTTCGAAACATCATCGTACAGCTTTGATATCGCCGTGGAGGGTGGCGACCATTCCTTTTGAAGTGTAATACTTCATCTTCAGGTGGACTGTTGAAGGCACCGCTACCAACTCGGCCAGAGTTGGCCATCCGAAAATGCACTGGTAAAGCGACGGGCAGTCGATTACCAGAAATTGTACCTTGACGGATCTGGCCGTCTCAGCTGATCCAAAGGTTACGATCAGTTCGACGTACCCCCATGGCTTGGTCACTGATCCGTTGAATCCCTGTAAATTAGACCCTACATAGGGGGTAAGGTGTGACTCGTCCAGCTGAAGTGTTGAAAACAGCTGGGAGTACATGATGTAGACCGAGCTGCCCTAGTCGACGAGGATTCTGCGAACGTCGAAGTTCTCCATTCGGGCTCTGACGAGCAAAGGTATGCTCGAGTTCGGGGATCCCCCGAGGAGCTCTTCCCGGTAGAAGGAGATGGGAACGGAGCCCTTCTGGGCCTGATCAAGCTGGTTACCTTGTTGGAGCTTGTGTTGATCAAATGCTCGAATTTTCGTTTCACGGAGCCCACCGTGACTTTGTTGAAGCCCCCACCAGAGATAACCATGGCGGAGGGAAACGTCTCCCACGAGATGTGGGCCGCGAAATAAGCAGGGGCGCTGAGCCCGTCCGGGACGTAGAAGTCCTCCGGTCGCGATATGGACATAACGACCTGTATGTTGGCGTCTTCCGAGAAGGGTACTTCCTCCTCTATCTTCTTAGACTCCTGGGCGTCCTGCCGAGGAGTGTCCTTCTTCTTCGCGAACTGTTTCAGGTGGCCGTTCCTGATTAGTATCTCAATGGCATCCTTCAGATGGATGCAGTCTTCTGTAGTGTGGTCGTGACTCTTGTGGAAACGGCAGTATTTTGATTTGTCCACGTTTGGTCTGGCCGACAGTTGTTTGGGGAAGCGGACCCCTGCCTGCTTGAACTCCGAATTGGCACATTCGGACAATATCTTCTCCCTGGAGACGGTCAGGGGGGTGTAGTCATGGAACCGCCCAGAGGGCCCCTTGTTGTCACGGGAGTCACGAGGACGGTCGCGCCTCCGTTCGCCTCGACGAGATATTGAGGCCTCCTCACCTCTGGAGGTCCGAGCGTTCTCCTGATGGCGTGATGCTCGGACGTTGCAGGCCGCAACCTTCTCTTCGTACTGAATGTGTGATTGGGCTTTGAGGAGGAGGGCGTCTAGGTTCCTCGGTGGTGCGAGGCCGACGGCTTTAGAGAACTCGGAGCCCGGGCGGAGCCCTTGCTCGAGAAAAAACTTCTTCATTTCGTTCGTTGTAGGGACTTGTACTGCTTCTTTGTTGAACCTTTCGATATATGTACGGAGAGGTTCGTTCTTTCCTTGTATTATGGCCCTAAGGGAGGCCTCAGTCTTGGGATGACGGCGAGAAGCTGTGAAATGCCGTGAGAACATCCTGCCCAATTGTCTCCATGAGGTGATGGACTCCTCGGGCAGCTGCTTGTACCATGTTATCACCCCCTTTCGGAGCGTGGTCGGAAACAGCCGGCATTTGATGGCGCCTCGTACGCCGCGGTAGTCCAGCAGCGCATCGATGTTCTCGATGTGCTCGTTGGGGTCAGTGGTTCCGTCGTATGTGCCCAGTGATGGGGGCTTCTCCAGGACCTTTGGGAGACGGGTAGCCAAGATCTCCTGGGACAAGGACCGCGAGGCTCATCGTTGCTGCTAGAATTGGTGAATGACGGGGACCGAAGGGTACGCTCGCGGCCGCGGTTCCTTCGGGGAGAAGAGGGATGGTTCCTTTGAGGAGAAGATGAGCGATTTCTTCGGGGAGACGGTAAACGGGCCTGGCCTTTAGACTTGACCGGGGGAGACTGTTCGTTCCTTCGAGTCCTCTTGTGGCAGGGTGAGTGTTGGTCACGCAGGGAAACCTGGTCACACTTTCGGGCGGCGCGAGGGTCATGCTCTTGGCGCAGTCTCCGGTCAATATCTCTCCGGGGCTGCGGGCTCCTTGATCGTCGCTGGTTCCTCTGAGGAGGAGGGGAACTTGGACGCTTGGATTCTTCTAACGCCCTGATCCTCTCGTTCTGCTGCAGGATCAGGGTGTTGGTTTTGTTGATCGCCTCCAGGAGGGCTGCCACGGACGGGTCGGCGTTGGGCGGAACAGGAACGGGCTGGACGTCAAATGAAGATTGATCGTTGTTGCGATCAACAGGGGTAGGGAAAGGAGAAGCAGTGGCTCCGTCCCTTAGAAAACGGGCATCTCGGAGGAGAGATGAATGGCCGTCAACGTCAGATTTGTTGACGGGGAAGACAGTGGTTTGGAGAGCATCCTTGGCGCGATCTTGAGAGGCCATGATGATGATGATCTTTGAGAATTGTTTTGATCTTCGGTTTCCGGAGAAAGAAATGTGGGGAGAACAATGATTCCCACAGACGGCGCCACTGATCGTGAAGGCGGGATCAGATCCTGTAGAAGTGGCCACCAAGTGCGTTTGGGATGCTGGTCGTATGGAGAGGAGGGGGTGTACCTGCAAGGCACTCCGACGCTCAAGTAAGAATGGGTCAGAGAAAAGGGGCAAGTACAAAGTATTAATTCGTAGGGTGAATATTGGATCCCTCACCCTCTCAAGCGAGAGGGTTTATATAGAGCCCCCAGCGCGTGGCCAACGGTCCTATTTTCGGGGCGGAATAACCGTTTTCCCAAAGAATAGGTAACTACCCAAACTAGCCGTTATGTCGGGCAGAGTGCCCGAAACTAGCCGTTATGTCGGGCACATGCATGGTTTCGGGCACCTGCCCTTGACTGTTCGGGGAGCAATGGAGTTGTGCGTAACGGGCAGTACTTCCGGGGAGGAACGACGCGTTCCTTGCCCGGTTGGAGGGGTAGAAAGATAACTTTTGCCCTCTTGTGGATTGAACTTAGGCGATTTGGGCCGCTCTGGAGCAGAAGCGGATTGGGCCATGTCCAGCCATGGGTCCAATCCAGAACAATATATATATATATATATATATATATATATATATATATATATATATATATATATATATATATATATATATATAATTTTAAATTGTAAATATTTAAAAATATTGATTATGAGTTTATTAAAAAAATTTAATAATTTTAGAAAATATAGATTGTCCCATTAAATAATCTTTATTGCCAGTTATGTAGATACATTTAATTGCATATGTAAGTTTGAATTTGCAAAAATAATCTCACTAATTCTTCTTTAAAATGTAAAATATCGACCATTAAATTACTAAAAAAATGAGAGAGTTCCCGGTTATGATAGTTCTCAGAGCACAAATATCAGTTTTTTAAGTGACGATATTAGAAGCTTTTGGATATTTAACAATTAGTAGCGTTCTCACATTTACCACGCTTTCAAACTAAACCACGCTCTTTATGGTTTATTGATTGCATTTTTCATTTATTAAAAAAAAACTGTAACATTAATTAAATTTTTCAGTAATAAAAACAAAACACTTTTTGTGGGATATGTTGTGAGATTTGGTGTGATCAATTTTAGAATTTTTGATAAGTTGTATAGATATTTGAAAAATATAATAGTGTTGTTTAGAAAATGAAAAGGTATAATATAGTCTAAAAAATTGAGTAAATTTCATTTAAAGAACCCAATTGAGAATGATGCATGTGAATGCTCTCATCACACATGAAATATTTTAGAATATTTGAAGAAGCTAGTATGGATATTCAGGAACCTTCAACCTTGATAGGAGATTTTAATACAATTCTTGTGGCGTATGGTAGAGTTGATGGGATAGATGCTCCTCTTATGAGGTTGATTTAGATATATTCTATAGATTTAAATGTACTTTTGATCTTCTAATTTGATAAATTTTAACTTTTAATTTCTCATTTTAAAAATATTTTTTTTGATTCATGAATTTTATATTCATTGAAATTTAGTCGGTCTCCTCTAATTTTGTAGACTTGTCAAAGATGATTAGGTTAAAAAATATATATTTTTAAAGATGTGGTATTGATGGCTAAGATCATTTATTATTAAATATTTTTTAGAGAATAAATTAATAATTTGATTAATTTTATTTAGAAGGTATTTAAGTTTTTTAATAAATTATTTGATTAAAATTTTGAAAATGATTTTAGGCCTGAAGCCCATTTCATTCTAACATTAGCCCAATATCCAAATTAGCAATTGTTATATGTTTTGATGAGTTATATAAACATTAACTATGTTTGTTAAACAATGTGAGACCGAAGCAAAATAAACATTGCACCTTTATTCCTTGTTTATTTTCCATCCAATTGCATTAACTCAAGAAAAAGCACATACAGAATCATCCAATTTCCTACCGTACCTACAAAATCATTCAATTCCATTATCAAAATATTGCACTCAAGTATGTTTTTCATGATTTGTTCTAACTTTTTACACGACCTTAGAAAAAGCAGAAAAATGAAATCTGGCGGCTAGGCTGAAGAAGGTGTTAGGTAGCTTGATCTCCTTTAATCAAAATGCTTTTGTGCCGGGCCGCCACCTTCTTGACGGTGTGGTCATTGCTAATGAAGTCATTGATTTAGCTAAAAAAGAAAAGTCAGAATGCGTATTATTCAAAGTTGATTTTGAAAAAGTCTACGATTGTGTCGATTGGGGTTTTCTGAGGTTTTTATTGATCAAGATGGGGTTTGGGAGTATTTGGATGAAGTGGATGGAGTCTTGCGTTTTCAAAGGTCATTTATCTATTCTAGTCAATGGTAGTCCTACGGAAGAGTTCGAAATTAACAAGGGGTTGATGCAGGGTGATCCACTTTCGCCGTTCCTTTTTGTTATTGTTGCGGAGGGGCTGACTAGTATCGTCAACAGAGCTTCGGCAAATGGAGTTTTTTTTTCTGGTTTCAAGGTGAGTAATGAAGTCAAGGTGGAGCTGGTTCAATTCGCGGATGATACGCTGATTGTGGGGGATGGAGGGTGGAAGAATATTTGGAGCATCAAGGCTATATTACGAGGGTTCGAGTTAATCTCCGGGTTAGGGATAAATTATAAGAAAAGCAGGTTGATTGGAATTAATGTCAGCCCTCACTTCCTTAATGCTGCCTCCTGTTTTCTCTCTTGTAGCATTGAGGCGAGTGAGTTTCTTTTCTTGGGGATCCCTGTTGGGATTGATCCTAGAAGAGTTAAGGTGTGGAAGCCTATTTTTTTGAAGATGAAGAAGAAGTTAGATCATTGGAATTGTCGCACGTTAAATATGGCCGACAGAATTACCCTCATCAATTCAGTGCTTACAAGCCTCCCGGTTTTTATGTTCTCTTTTTATAAAGCTCCGGTGGCGGTTTGGAACGAGATCGACAATATTAGAAGAAGGTTTTTATGGGGATGTAAAGATGATGTGAGAAAGATAAGCTGGCTCAAGTGGAAATCGGTGTGTAACGGAAAGGAAGATGGAGGCTTGGGAATTAAAAGCATTAAAGAATTTAATCTCGCTTTGTTGTCCAAGTGGAAATGGAGGATGCTGTCGGAACCTTCAGCGTCTTGGTTGAGAATTCTTACTGCTAGATACGGGAGGGTGAACTTTATGGTGATGGATAAGGATTGTCGTGCTTCGACTCGTTCGTCCTCTTGGTGGAGAGATATCGTCAAACTTGGAGTCTCCACTATGATTGGAGATTTTTGTTTTTCAAAGTCTGTTATTTTTCATTTGCAGAACGGAGCAAGCATTCCTTTTTGGACTGCGAATTGGATTAGAGGAGGAAGTCCAGCTGAGACTTTTCCTGATCTGTTTCTTGCTAGTGCTTCCAAACGTAACTCTGTCAAGGAAATGGGTCATTGGGTGGATGGGGTTTGGTTATGGAACAGCTGCGGTTTACCTGCTGCGGTGTTGGACGATGTTAGCAGCGGTTGGCCTGCTTTGTACAGCCTCTTGCAGCAGGTTTCAGTGACTCAGGAGGGGCAGGACATTGTGAAATGGAAAGGAGGCGACAACTTCACTTTTTCTGTCAAAGAGGTTTATAAGCTGATGATGGCGGATAACGATTCGATGTTTATTGAGCAGGAACAAAAAAACGCTTACAAGAATTTGTGGAGGTTGAAAATTCCGGCTAAAGTCAAAGTTTTCGGCTGGAAAGTTTTGTGGAATCGTCTGTCTACTAAGAGTGATTTAAAGAGAAGAGGAGTTATTCTTGATCCATTATGTGGGGTGTGCAATATGGAAGAGGAAAATTTAATTCATTTTTTCTTTCGTTGTTCCTTCGCAATGAAGGTTTGGCGCTCTATAAGCTCTTGGTGCCGCATATTTGAATTCTATGGAGGATCGGTTCACCGATTTTTTTCTAAATGGTGTGGAAACGGTGGTACATTGTCAGCCAGCGGTTCCATTTGGATTTCGACCTTATGGTCGATTTGGAAGGGTAGAAATAATAGTGTTTTCAATAATATTCCTTGTAATATTAATGATATTTGTTGGGATATTAAGATTAATGTTTGGAAATGGAGATGTACGGGAGAGATTCCCTACTTCAACCTCTCTTTATTAGAGTTTTGTTCGAACCCATTGTAGTCGGGTGAGAGGGGTTGGTGGTGAATTTATCTGTTGGCGGGTGGAATACCCCTTGTATTCATTTTTTTCTGAATTCCATTGGCTTTTAAAAAAAAAAGAAGAAAAAGTTATTGCACGTACTTTGAAGCATCTAGAGTGTATATCACACTCAAGAGTGTATGTCCTATTTTTATTACTATGTTATATAGACTTGAGCATTTTGAGTAGTTTTATATGAATAAGCTATCAATTTAATTATTACCTCAGCTGCATTGTTAAATTTGTTACAATCCAACTACAATTTATGAAGAATTTCACTCAATTTTGATTTCAAGATTGTTATCAATTACGCAATGACAATGAAAAAAAAAGGTTGAGAAAGAAAGAAAATAACGTTGGAAAAGAAGAAGATGAATATTCTGCAGAGTTTCTCTCTACCCACAAACTGTAGAAACTTCTTTATTCACTTTGCAATTGCAAAACTGTGAATACAATGTTATGAGTTATTAGTTGTTTACAAAATAAGGGTTACTCTCTATTTATAGATTTAGGTTATCTTGCACCCTAAGCCAAAGTCCAAAACTATAAAATGCCAAAATAGTTAACATAACTAAAATAGGCTTAAGTCGAAATCCTGTGTGAAGCAACCTGCTTCGACACTTCGACACACTAATACAACTCGACACATACACATTAGGCTAATTCGAATAATCATTGTTTATGTCGAGCTACACTGCTTGACACAAGGAATTAAAATTCAACACACCACCTAATTCATTGTGTCTAAGCTATCTACATTCATCATGGTTCTTAGTCTTCTGAAAACTTTGACCTGCACCCCCTTCGTCAAGGTATCTGCAATGTGGTTCTCAGTTCTACAGTGTTCCAAATTCATTTTCCCTTCTGCTACCTGCTCTCGAAGATAATAGAACCTTATTTAGATGATTTTGCTTCGTCCATGTGCTATTGGATTCTTCGTCAGGTTAATAACTGATATGCTGTCGATCTTCATGGTAATTGCTCCATGACTTTTCCCTGTAATCTCTTTGACCAGGTTCACCATCCATGTTGCTTGACATGCACAAAGAGAAGCATTTATGTATTCTGCTTCACATGACGACAATGTCACTACTGTCTCCTTTCTCGAACTCCAAGCAACTGGTGCAAGACCTAGCATAAACACATATCCAGCTGTGGATTTTCTATCCTCAGCATCACTACACCAACTTGAGTCACTGTATCCCACTAACTTGCATTTTTTTTCCTTCATTAGCTACAGGAAACAAAATGCCATAGTCAAGAGTTCCTTTCAGATACCTTAGTATCCTCTTTGTCGCTGCTAGGTGTGATACCTTTGGCTTCTGCATGAATCTATTTACCATACCCACATTGTATGCTTAGTCAGGCCTTGTGTGACAAAGGTATTGAAGTGACCCAATAAGTCTTCTATATTGGGTTGGGTCGACATTGTAACACCCTAAACTCCCGCGACAATTAATAATAAAATATCTGAGTAAAATAAGACATACAACGTTTAGGATGCTACTTTCAACATACACCTTCTCATGCATACGATATGTAACACATAAATATCATCAATAAAACCATACTTAATTGATCTTCTCATATAGAAGTAGAAATTCAACTAAAACATAACATGTTTAATACCATCATCAATTAAATAAAAGCCATAACGAACAATAAAAGAAATAACAGTAAGTGTTCCAAATCCCCGGTGTTACACATCAGAGCAGACGCCGACTCAACGAAATAAATTAGAAGACTTCATCTTCACTAACTTCTACTCCGCACTAATCTTGATTATCTGCACGTTATCCACGTAGAGGTAACATTCAAACAGAAGGGGTGAGATTCTCAAATCAACATAAGAAATGCATAAGATAAGTAAGAAAGAACATAATCCATATACAGTTCACCCAATCATCACAACGTCAACGAAACTACCATTCCCCACACAAAACTGATAAATCATATGATTCACAATACAATACAATATGATGCAATGCAATGAGACCCACAACTCGACTCAATGCATGTGGCACCAATTCGATCCCTTTTTCATGATTATAATTCCCGTCGGAATTTCCATATAAGTCGCTCACACCCCACATGGGCCAACGACATCCGTGATCGCTCACACCCCACATGGGCACACGATCACCTCAACAACAACAAAAACAAAAACATGATTCTATCTCAAAGAATTCGGATAAGACGCTCACACCCCACATGTGCACACGACTCATCACATTACTTATGCAACATGACATGCATACAACGACAACATACAACGAAAACAAAAATGCATATGACTAAATAATACACCAATACATCACACCACAACTATCCAACACGGAGCGTATACCTGCCAAAACATGCAACGAATATAATTCATAGCTACAACGCGCATTCACACAACCAATTTCACCATTTCAACGTACAATACCTAACACATGCTCGAAAACTCGATACTGCAGAGAATAGTTGGAATTCTGGTATTGAAATTAATTTTATCAAAAAATATATGAAACCAGCTTTCCAACGATTTGAACGGCGACTGAAACGAACATACAGATTAAAAGTTATGAATTTTTAAAATTTAAGAAAATTATGTCCGTAACAGCAGCAAACAACACTGTCACGCTCGCTACGAGTTCGCCTATCGAACTATCCTTCGCTAGGAGTTCGCCTAGCGAACTTGCCAGCGAACAACCCCTCCCATACAAAAACCCGAGACTCACTTTTTCTCCTCCCCATTCGCTTCTCATTCACCCAGCGATCTGGAGTTCGCCAGGAGTTCGCCCAGTGAACCTGGGGCGAACTTCCCCACCTCACATTCAAGGATTTCTCTTCTTTTCCTCCGCTCGCTACCTCATTCGCTTAGCGAATCTGGGGCGAACATTCACCCAACGAACTTTCATTCGCACAGCGAACAACGCGATTCTACAGTTCTGCAGTTGCGATTTCAGCACAATTCCACCCAAACCCTTCTTCGATTCTACTCTCAAACAGCCCTAAAACACACATATAATCGCAAATTAACATACAAACAAATAGGAATAAATAAGCCACCATTCAACCGATAAATTTATACATTTTTCCTCTTCTCAAAACCTCAGACACGCAAAAACCCCAATCTCAAATCAACACAAACAACACATAGGGATGATCCTAATGGTTTATCTACCCTCATACAAACATTATACAACCTTTAAGAGATTAAAAAACCCCACCCTTACCTTAGAGTTCTTGACAAAACTTCGGCCTCAACAATGGCTTTTCTCTTCTCTTTTGCCCTAGCTCTCCTCTTTCTCTTTCTCTGCTTTTCACGTACTGAATGAATTCTCGCCCCTAATTCCCTTTTCTATTTTCTATTATTCTTTTATTATTAATATTATTATTATTATTATTATAATTTCAATATTGTTGTTATTATTATTATTATTATTATTATTATTATTATTATTTTACTAATTAAATAATAATAACAATATCCTTTAATAATTTAAAATAATAATATTAACCAAATAACCATTCTCACCACACCACCAAGTTCTACCTAATTGGTCATACACCCCTAACATCTTAATCCCTACGATTCTAAGGTCACTACCCCATACTAAGAGCAACCTCAAACACAACTACACACACAAATGTACAACAACATATAACCCCAATTATGAAAAATAATAAAATAAATCGGGGTGTTACAACTCTTCCTCCCTTAGAATATTTCCGTCCTCGAAAATTTACCTCATACGAATAACTCCAGATACGACTCTCGCATCCTGCTCTCTAACTCCCAAGTCATATTTCCACCGGTGGCGCCTCCCCACACTACCTTCACAAGGGTGATCTCTTTACCCCTCAATTACTTTACCTCGCGGTCTTCAATATGTATTGGTAAGGCCTCAACCGTAAGGTTATCCCTTACTTCCACGTTATCCATCGGGATCACATGTTATGGATCTGGAACATACCTCTGAAGCTGTGACACATGGAACACATCATGCAAATTCGAAAAATTGGGTGGCAACGCCACTCTGTAGGCAACAGGTCCAACCCTTACAGAAATATGATATGTACCAATAAACCGAGAAGCAAGCTTCCTCGACTTCAACGCACATCCAACACTGGTCACGGGGTGACTCTCAAAAACACATGGTCTCTTTCTTGGAACTCAAGATCTTTCCTCCTCTTATCATGATAGCTCTTCTGCCTACTCTGCGAAGCTTTCATCTTCTCTCGAATAAGCTTTACCTTTTCAGTAGTCTGCTGAACAATCTCAGGTCCAAGTACTACACTCTCACCAGATTCATGCCATCACAAAGGCGTCCGACACCTCCGACCGTACAAAGCTTCAAAAGGCGCCATCCCAATACTGGAATGATAACTGTTATTATAAGTGAACTCAATTAACGGAAAATGGCTATCGCAAGCACCTCCTTGTTCAAGCACACAAGCCCTCAACAAATGCTCCAAAGATTGTATAGTCATCTCCGTCTGTCCATCCATCTGCGGGTGATAAGCTGAGCTCAATCGCAGTTTCGATCTCAAAGCCTCTTGCAAACTCTCCCAAAATATGGAAGTGAATCTTGGATCCCTATCCGACACAATACTCAATGCAACTCCATGCAACTTCACAATCACCTGAATATAAATCTCTGCCAGCCTCTGCAACGGAAAACTGTTATTGATCAGAATGAAATATGCCGATTTCATTAGTCTATCCACTACTACCCAAATGGAATCATGACCTCTCGACGTATTAGGAAACCCGGTCACAAAATCCATAGAAATGACGTCCCACTTCCACTCTGGAATATCTAATGGTTGCATCAAACCAGTAGGTTTCTGATGTTCCACCTTCGACTTCTGACAAGTCAAACAAGCATACACAAACTTAGCCACGTCACATTTCAATCCAGGTGATGCGTGTTATCCGCAAGTATACGGATTACGTCAGAGTAATATACAAGATTTATCGATCCCACAGAGACCAATGCCAATCTATCGATTACTATTGTTACGTTGTTTATCTAAGGCTAATAAATATCAGGGTAAAAGTTTTCTATAGAACGAAAATAGAATTAAATCAGATAAATACTATACTGGAATGTAATTCACATCAATCAAACAATACTCCTGTCATCCAAATCGTAACACTTACGGGGCAATGTTTTCTTCTTTGAAAAAGAGTTAATTAAAAAGGATCCGCCGCGTTAGCGTGATCGGAACCAGACTTAACCTTTAATCTATACCAGCCGCTCAAGCTGCACCGGTCGCTCTCTGCGTTAAAGTGATAAAGTCCTTTTTTATGTAATTACCTCTAAGACTTAGTTAAAAAGTGCTTTCGATTGAAAATATTTTATACCAAGGGTTTCCGGCATATGCTCGGCCAACCGGATCCTAAATCTATAAACGCGTCCGAAAATAGTTTAAAACCTCTTTCTAATAATATAAAACTTTCCTAGTTAATTAATAAAGTGCTTCCGCTGTATTTATCGATTAACAACTAATAAACTCTTTTCTAAAATGTCGGACGGATTTCGATCTTACCGATCTAGTCACGGTCATTACGCAAATAAAAACTCGGCCTCGTTTACGTAATGACCGATCAATTGAAGTTCAGAAGAGTTTAATTAAAATAAAAAACAACCCCTAAAGTATTTCTAAAGAGATGACATGTGGAGTACCGTCGTAACGACGATCCTCACATCCCAGCACAAGGGGTTTAGCTGGACAAGGTAACTAAAAACATAACAATAAATTGGTTTGCAAAGTAAAGCATTTGTAAGATAAAAACGTGCAAAGTGTGAGAGTATATTTTGAGAGAATGAATACAAGTGTCACGCTTGAGTTCAGTTCCAAAAGATAAACAGGTCACACAGAAACTTAAAATAACAAAATAAGGGCAGAGACAGAAAATAAATGAATGTAAAGCAGTGCAGGAAAAATAAACTAATATAAAAGCGATGCGGAATATAATTTATAAAAGAAACCTGCTCCAAAGCGGAGACTGAATCTGATACAGAGCTGGAAAGTAAATACGGGAAAGTAAATAACTTCTAACTATGATTGCTCCAATCTCACTGACAACTATAGTGCAACAACCCCTCGATATGACAGATTCTTGCTTTACAGAATGAAATTTATGCCTAAGGTTGAAAACTAAGATTGGATGAAATGAAAGTGAAAATACAAGGCTTATTTATAGTGCTAATGAGGCTGTAACGTCCGCACAACGTTATAGAAAACGGTTAAGTAATAATTTCCAAACGTGTGTAACTGCCTCTAACGTTTCTGACTGTTTGCATGTTACAACGGTCAGCGCCCGTCGACCCCTACTCCGCGTCCGCCGAGTGTGTCCATGGAATAAATCGTATTTTGAGACCGTTGGAATTAGGGCGAAATCCAATACTCAAAAGGCGTTCTCTATGGCGTTCGCTGAATGAAACGGTTAGTGTATAATTTGCACAGGAAATCTCCGTTTTAGCCTCTTTTTGCGTCGTTTCCTCACTGTAAGCTCAAATCAGGCAATGTATCTGAAAGTAAAACAAAATACCATAATAACATGGGAAAATAACAAATAAACAACTAAAAACATGTGCAATCGGTGTCAAATATACAGTGTGATTTGGTGTTATCAAATTCTCCCACACTTAAACCTTTGCTTGTCCTCAAGCAAACTCTCATAAGGAAAAGAAAAACAGCAAACATACAAGTATCTAATATGGGCTAAGAACTTAAGTTTGATCAATGATACATCAGTAGGTACTAACTCATGAATCAAGGGTATCGTAATGACACTTTCCGCGATTTGCTGGCATAAGTTTCTCTCCTATACAAACCAATCCAAACCGTGATGTTATACTTAGGCCTATCTTACTCATTCCTTTCTTACCCCTTTTCATTCAAGCGCAGTCACATTAAGCCCATTATCTTTCACTCGCATGGTGAACATAACCTGTGGTAATCCTGATCCTTTTATATAAATGGTTTGATACTTTTTGGATATATAATTTTTCTTGCAATTTTTTTCCTAAAGATACTTTAGCATCTTCTTGGATTTTTCTTTTTCTTTTCTTTTTCTTTTTGTTTTTGCAGGATCTTACCTATTTACATCGGTTCGTCACTTAGCGGTGGCTAAGATGGTGCTGACTGCTAGAATAAACTACTTAAGGGCAAGCGATGAAGGGTGAGATTTTAAGGCCACCGTATAAAAAAACTGGATAGGCCCCTATATTTGAGAAATTTACGGTGTAAAAACGGTATCGATCTTTAAAAAAGTTTTCCCAAGCCTTTGCAAATGATACTTACTTGTCCTAATAGCCCAAATTTTCAAAATAAATGCTGTTTTCTTTGTTCAAAAGAAAAATTAACTTTTGTTAAGGCTCAAGAAATGGGAAAATAGACAAACTCACACAAAATGACTCATCAAGCACATGTGGAACTTTTTTTTTAGAACAAACTAAACTATACTAGAAAGCAATAATAAAATAGAAATGGTAAAAACAAGTAAAAACAGTAAATATATCCTCCCACACTTAAACCGAACATGGTCCTCAATGTTTCGATAAAAGTAAGAAAGGGATAGGCAAAACCTGGCAATCAATCATGTCGACCACTGGGGTCATCACCATCATGCTCTGAGCGTCTGGGATGACGGCTCCTACTGCGGTGTCTGGTGGTATGTGACAGCTCCATCTGCTCAATCCTCTCTATTAGAGAGGCATTTTGATCTCTAAGTGCTTGGAAACTCTCAAGAGTGGATTGCTGTGACTCCCGCATAAAATCCATCATCTCCTGCTGTTGCTGGTACATGGCATAGAACATGCCATCACACACTTCTTCTCTAGCTTGATGTGCTTGCCATATTTCTTCGGTGATATAAAATCCAGAAGAAGTACCTGCAGGATGGTTAGTAACAGGTGGGGTGTGTGCAGGTGATACATGGATGGGAGACTGCTCCATATGGTCATACTCATCATCTGTCTCGTTTCCTTCGTCCTCGGGGACGTTTGGTAATAGCGGACCTAAAATAGGAGTAGCCCTCAAATCATAGAGCCAGTTTCCTCTTTTGTGCACATCAGTGCGACTTGAGCAAGGTAAAGTGACACTCGGGATGGCAGCGTTGCGAACCATGAGGGTATAACCTCCTTCCTGCCTCGTTTTGCATAAACGCATGTCTCTCACAAATTTCAAATCAATGGTCCGAGGTGGGAGTGGTTCCAATGTGGCCAACTCGGTGTCCAGGTGGAGGGCCCGTGCAATGAAGGTAATCAATCCTCCAAATGACACGGTGTTGCCCTTTTTCTCAATAGCTCGCATATGTGCTATCATAAATGGTATAGGATTTAATCTTTTTCTAAGTAAAGCAGCCTGTAAAAATATAAATTCTTTGGAATTCAACTTGTTAGAATTTTCATGAGCAAAAATAGTATCAGCTAATAAAAGGCGGAATACTCGTATGGCTGGGTTATGAATGTCGGAAGCCAAATTTCTGTCAAAGGAGTAGGTGGTCTGACCTGAGATGTCTCTCCACAGTTGGAAAGCCTCAGTCGACCAATTTGTGTCTATGGGTGCCTCACAAACGGTACCATTCCCGAAATGGAATCCTAATAACTCAGCAAGTGCATCAGTGGTGTAAATGTATTCAACATTGAACATCCTAAACCTCACTGTGCCTACAGTGCTAGCAGTGTTTTCTCTGACAGTGTACTCCAAAGAACTCAAAAATTCGCGGGTTAGCCTTTCATAGGTAGGCTCCTTGCGAATAAAAATACTCTCTAATTTCAAATTTTTTAACAGATAAAATACGCTAAATCTTATACCAAGGTTATACAGACAAATATCATTAATATACCTCGTTGCAAGGATGTTGCGTGTCCGTAGTCTCTCCCATTTTTCCCATTGCTTGACTCCATCATCTCCATCTCGAAGAATGATGTTTTCTTGGTTCTCCGCTGCCATTGTTGAAGTGAAATGAAGGTTTGGTGAAGGAAAATGGGTAACTTGGGTTTTTGTAGATTTGGATGAAATCTATGGTTTTTATAGAGGTAATGTGTAATAGAAGGTGTAATGGTAGTGGGGAAGTTATAAAATAAGGGATTTTAATGGTTTAATGGGGTTTTATGGTGATTAAAATCAGAATTTTTGGAGGTAGAAGATGAAGAGAGTGGCAAAAATGGGGGTTTTCTTATTCTGGTCCGTTTAAATCCCAGGATGCCTCCGCGTCCGCCAAGCAGGGGTCCGCGTCCACGGACTGTGTTAATTGGGCTGGCACGGTTTTTGGGCTTTGCTGGTCCATGTACCACTCCTTGGGGTGTCTATAGCATATTGGTACATGTAAGAAACACAGAGAATATTTTGTTTATTTATTTTTTTTATTTTAATATATTTGGAAAATGCGAATGTAGAAATAATAATTATATTAGTAATTCTAAAGAGTTTTAAAATTATGAGAATAAATAAAATAAATCCTTTAAATATTACCAATAGATTGGAATAACGTAGATATTTATTATAACTTGAAATAATATAACACTCGCATATAGCATATGGTTGCAATGAGTCTAGTAATAATAACGATGGAAAATAAAATCTACTAATAGTCTGATGATAATAACGGAAATGATAAAAATGCGGTAAATGTAAAAAATAAACTATCACAATAAGCATGTGGTAAGTCTCTCCACACAAAGGGTGCGCTATGTCCCAGAACTCCTGAATATCTTCTAGAAAGACTGACGGCGGACATCCTGGCTCATGTGAGGACAAGATGCCCTTGCTTCTGCAAGCTGGCATCTGAGATCGCAAATCTCCTGGTGTAAAAGATCATAGGATGAAGCATTTGTTTCGTCTGAGATCTGTATCTGTAAGGTAAGCTCGACGCATTCTTTGCGAAGAGAAATGATCTCCTTGCGCATAGCGTGAAACTCTAAATATATGTCCCTGTGCTGCAGATTGACGTTAGAGGAATAGACAGTAGTCATTTCAGGGTAGGATGTAGGGTGGTACTCAGGCACAGGTGGGGTCCTAGGTCGGATGGGTGTCTCATCTTGACCTTCCTAAGCATATGACCAGTTAGCTTTATCATGGATACTTGTCCGGGCATGGTTTGGCAAACCAAAGTAGTGAACAACTTCGTTGTCTATCAAGAGCTTCTAGTTATCGGTACTAAAGAATGTTCTCCTGATAAGGCCACGGTCAAGACAGTGATTAATGTCAATTAAGGTGTAGCCACAATGAGAGGTAAGATGAGTTAGCTTGCTTGCTAGACCTAGGGCATAGGCTATGTGTGTAACAGTACCGCCTACATGGATAGGTCCTCTGGTATATTCAGCATTCAAGTATAGGTTATACATCAAAAAATTACCACAGGCTAAAGGGCGTGACTCGGCAGTACAAAAGAGCATCAGAATCTCTTCTGCAGTAACCTGGTTCTCGGTTTCACTTCTACCAAAGAAAGTTTCGACTAGGATCATTTGGAAATAACGGAAAGCTGGGTTGTGGATTTTGTTTGCTAATTGGGTGGAAGGATCAGGTCCTCCTCTACCGGTGATTTTGCTCCAGAATATGTCAAGCTCATCCTGCATGACATTGACTTCATGCATAAAATGGATGGCATCCATGGCACACTGAAAACCAAGTAATCTAGCAAAATCCCTGTGGTTAAGTGCATACTCGTTCCCAAATAGTCTGAATCTTATGCTTTCATTGTTGTAACCTCTTCCACTGTAGGGGTCATAAATGAGTGAACTGAGGAACTCTAAGGTTAGATACTTATAGGTTACATTCATTGCTTCAGAATACTCATCCCACTAGAGCTGGTGACAAAGGTACCTTACACTATCCTCAATACTTAAGGTCGTTAGACAGTTTGGGTTAGGGTACCTAGTGGGTAGGATTAGTCTCTCAGAAAGGACTACATATTTCTAACTCTGTGCATCATCTCGGAACACGATGTGCATGTCATCATAGCTCTGCATCCTGAAAAGAAAGTTAGTGTAGAATATCTGAGATGATGTGATCTGTAACCTGTAAACATAGACATTTCATGAGTCAGTCCAGTTAGTCAAATAATATAAATCTTTTTCTTTTTTCTAAAATAAATTATATGCATAAATAAAAATATAATGAAAAGAAAGTCGTGGGTTGCCTCCCACGCAACGCTTGTTTTACGTCGTTAGCTGGACGAATGTAAAACTTACGTTGCTATAGGTGGGTCTATCAGAGTGTGACTAGAGTAGTAGGTAGGGATATCACCTCCATAGTAGAGTTTTAATCTTTGTCCATTTACTAAAAAGGGACTACATGAATGATTTGCAATTTCAAATGCTCCAGATTTTAGGACTTTGGTGACCTCATAGGGTCCAGTCCACCTCGAGCGTAACTTACTTGGAAACAATCGTAACCTAGAATTGAAAAGAAGTACAGGATCGCCTACGTTGAACTCTTTTTTGGAAATCCTTTTGTCGTGGCATGCTTTGGTTCTTTCTTTATATATTACGGCATTTTCATAAGCATTTGGGCGTAACTCTTCTAATTTGTGAATATCTAGAATGCGTTTATCTCCGGCTATTAAGTAATCCATATTAAGAGCTTGTATGGCCCAGTAGGCCTTATGTTCAAGCACGAAGGGTAAATGGCAAGATTTCCCGTAGACTAATTGATATGGGGTTGTTCCTATAGGGGTTTTAAACGCGGTTCTGTAAGCCCACAAGGCTTCTTGTAGTTTTAAGGACCAATCTTTTCTAGAGATTGATATGGTTTTCTCTAAGATTTGTTTTATTTCCCTATTTGATACTTCTACTTGTCCACTAGTCTGCGGGTGATAAGGTGTGGCTACTTGGTGTTTAACTCCGTACTTCTTTAAAAGGTTTTCGAATATCCTAGATATGAAGTGCGATCCTCCATCGCTTATAACTAATCGAGGTACCCTAAACCTAGGGAATATATAGTTTTTAAACAGTTTAATGACTACACGAGTATCGTTTGTGGGTGAAGCTATAGCTTTAATCCATTTGGATACATAATTAACAACTACGAGGATATACTTGTTTCCCATCGAAGATGGAAAAGGTCCCATAAAATCTATACCCCAAACATCAAAGAGTTCTACCTCTTGAATATTTCTTAGAGGCATTTCATATCTTCTTTAGACGTTCCCAGTGCGTTGGCATCTGCCACATCTTACAATGTAGGCATGAACATCGCGCCATAAAGTTGGCCAGAAAAGACTTGCTTGAAGTATTTTAGCCCATGTTTTGGATGAGCCTAGATGTCCACCATATGGTGATGAGTGACAATGCTTAATTATAGTTTCTACTTCTTCTTTAGGGACACAATGATGGAAAATTCCATCTGCACCTCTTTTGAATAGAAGGGGTTCGTCCCAATAAAAGTGTTTCACGTCATGAAAGAACTTCTTCTTCTGTTGGTAATTTAGATCAGGTGGTATGATATCAGCTGCTAGATAGTTAACAAAATCTACGTACCAAGGTGTGGTTGTCACAACGAAAGCTTTTTCAATGTCTAATTCTAAATAGGGGTCAGGATCATCATCATGGATGGTTCTAACTGCTCCTACTAATCTATCATATGTGAAATCATCATTGATAGGAACAAGATCTGGCTTTAGATATTCAAGCCTTGAAAGGTGGTCAGCGACCACATTTTCGGTGCCTTTCTTATCTCGGATCTCCATATCAAATTCTTGAAGTAAAAGGATCCAGCGTAGTAATCTAGGCTTAGCATCCTTTTTGCTTAATAGATATCTTATTACAGCATGATCAGTGTAGACTATGATTTTTGCTCCTACTAAATAGGATCGGAATTTGTCGATTGCAAAGACTACTGCCAGGAGTTCCTTCTCGGTTGTGGCATAATTAAGCTAAGCTACATCTAAAGTTCTACTGGCGTAGTAAATTACATGGAGTTTCTTATCCTTCTTTTGTCCTAAAACAGCGCCAATAGCGTAATCGCTAGCATCGACATAATTTCAAAAGGTTGGTTCCAATCAGGAGGTTGAATGATGGGTGCGGAAATCAGTGCTTGTTTTAGGTATTTAAAGGCTTCAAGACATTTATCATCGAATTTGAATTCGGCGTCTTTCATAAGTAAGTTGGTTAATGGTTTAGTTATTTTGGAGAAGTATTTAATGAAGCGTCGGTAGAATTCGGCGTGTCCAAGAAAACTTCGGATTTCTCTAATGGTTTTAGGTGGTTGGAGGTTTTCTATTACTTCTTATTTAGCTTTATCAACCTCAATGCCTCTTTCGAATACTATGTGTCCTAGTACTATGCCTTCAGTCACCATAAAATGGCACTTTTCCCAGTTTAGAACGAGGTTGACTTCTACGCATCTCTCCAGGATTTTCTCGAGGTTTGTTAAACAATTTTTAAAACTGGATCCACATACCGAGAAATCATCCATAAATACTTCCATGATCTCATCAAGGAAATCTGCGAAGATTGACATCATACAACGTTGGAAAGTAGCTGGGGCATTGCATAGTCCAAATGGCATTCGTCTGTAGGCAAATGTTCCACAGGGACATGTAAAGGTTGTTTTCTCTTAATTATCAGGGTGAATGGGTATTTGAAAAAATCCTGAGTATCCATCTAAATAACAAAAGTAGGAATGCCTAGCTAAACGTTTGAGCATTTGGTCTATGAATGGAAGTGGGAAGTGATCTTTCCTAGTTACCTTATTAAGCTTCCTGTAATCAATACACATCCGCCAACCATTTTCTATACGTTTGGCTATTTGTTCTCCTTTTTCGTTCTGTACAACGGTGACGCCTCCTTTCTTAGGTACCACATGTACGGGGCTTACCCATTTACTATCAGATATTTGGTATATTATTCCAGCCTCTAACAACTTTAACACTTCCTTTTTTACTACGTCACTCATTATAGGATTTATCCTTCGTTGATGTTCTATGGAGGGTTTTACGTCTTCCTCCAGCATAATCCAGTGCATACACACGGAAGGACTTATTCCTTTGAGATCGGAGATATTATAACCTAGAGCTGAGGGATATTTTCTTAAAACATCTAAGAGTTGATTAGTTTCAGGACCATCTAATGTGGCACTGACTATGCCTGGGTGGTTTAATTCTTTGTCTAAGAACTCGTATCTTAAATTCTTAGGAAGCTCCTTAAGCTCAATAGATGGTTTTTTCGGACATGGCATATGATCTGGGGTAAGTGCCAAGCATTCGTAAAGACTGTTATCTATGTAAGGTTCAGATAAGCGTTCAAGTCCGTCATCCTCCATAATGGGGATTGAAGGTAGTTTGATGGTTTCTACTGGATCTTCTTTATCCAGTTCTCTTATGCATTCATCAATTATATCGATGACATAACATGAGTCATCTATGGCTGGTGCATTTAAGAATTGAGATACTATAAATTCTACTTTTTCATTACCTACCTCGAATGTCATTTTTCCTTTTTTGACGTCTATTATAGCTCCAGCTGTTGATAAGAAGGGTCTACCTAAAAGGATTGGGATCTCATCGTCTTTCTTAATGTTCATTACGACGAAATCTGTTGGAATATAGAGTTTGCCAAGCCTAACTAGGACGTCTTCCAAAATGCCAATTGGATCTTAACTGATCTGTCAGCTAATTGGAGAGACATCCTAGTCGGTTGCATTTCTCCTAGGTTTAACCTTTTACAAATGGCTAAAGGCATTAGGCTTACACTTGCTCCTAAGTCCAGAAGTGCTTTATCAATAACTTGGTTTCCCAAAACACAAGGTATAGAAAAACTTCCTGGATCTTTCTCTTTCTTAGCAAGCTTATTCTCAGCAATTGAATTACATTCTAAAGGTTTAGGATCATCTAATATTCGTTTGTTGGTTAGAATGTCTTTAAGGAATTTGGCATAAGATGGTATTTGGGTAATAGCTTCTGTGAATGGAATCTCTACGTGGAGTTTCTCAATCACTTTTATGAATTTCTTATATTGGTTATCTAATTTGGTTTGTTTAAGTCTTTGTGAGTATGTAATCGGAGGTTTGTAAGGAGGGGGTGGTACATAAACTTTTTCATTCTCTTCTCTTTCATTCTCCTTAACTTCCGTATCCTTAGATTTCTCAGGTTCCACCGATTTCTCAACTTCTTTCTCAGGTGTGGCTACAACCTCTTTCCTAGGAGGTTCTGGATTATTCAACCTAGGGTTTATAAGCCCATTGTAAGTGGTCCCACTCCTTAGGGCTCTAGCATTTGCGTGCCCTTTAGGGTTAGGTTGAGGTAGTCCAGGGAATTGTCCTCCTGGTGTAGCATGGGTGGATTATTGTTGTAGAAGCAAGCTTCACTCACATTGAGTTTTGATGAAGACAACACAACAAGCTCTCTACAAAGATAATATGCAAAAAGAAAGAGAATCAAGCTACATGAAGTACAAGAAGTTCAAGTTCAAGAAGATATCCTAAGTACTATCAAGTTGAATCAATTAGCTTCAAGTGTTCAAGTATCATGAAGATCAAAGGTTGAACTAAGGTATATCAATGTCATTTAAATGATTATACAAGTGTTCACATGTCTTGCATCTTGCATATCTTTGATCTAGTGCATTGCAAATCTTTTATGGAAAGTTCACATTGTTTTCTAAACTTTTTTCTTGAAAAATCAGTTCTGTTAATTGATTAACCTGTGGGGTTAACCGATTAATCAGTTCAAAATTTGAATATTTTCTTAACGTTAGCATATGTTAATCGATTAACCCATATGGTTAACCGGTTAACATTGTTACTGTGTGCGAAAAATGGTGACTTTTCATGGAAAAATGCATTGCTTTCTCATCTCTTTTCATCCCTTTACTGCATATTTCTCATACCTTTTTGTAGGGGTGTTCTACACATATTTAAACACTTCATTTTCAGATTTAACACTTACCTCCTAACAATTTCATAATCATAAATTCACCCATCCTTTCATATTTCAAAATATTATTCAAGTGTTCATTCAAACATTTTTCTTGAGAGAAACTTCTGCATATCTTTCACAAAATATCATTGTTTCATCTCATTCTTGTCAAGAACACTTGTATACATTGTTTAAGTGATATTGTCTCAAAGGAGAAGATCGAATATCAAGATTGATATCAACATACTATCAAGACATAATCTTATTATCAAGAATATTTTTCTGTTTTAACTTGTTGTCCAGGATTGTTGGAAACAAGTGAGTGTTTTGAAGAGGATTGTTCTTCATACACTTAGTTACCTATAGGTTAGATAGTAAGCATCACCATTGGTGTGATTAGGCTGTACAATAATTCTAAACTATAGTGAAATCTCTTTCGTGTTGAAGGAGGAGTGGAGTACTCTCGGGCTGTGAGGGGAACCACTATAATTCTCTTGTGTCATTTTTCCTTTCCGCACTTTACTTTCAAGCACTTATCATCAAACGGAAAAATAACCAAGAACTGGTAAAAAGATCGAAGAAATTTTTAAGAGCCTAATTCACCCCCCCCCTTAGGCGCATTTACAACTTACAATTGGCATCAGAGAAGGTGATAGGTAACCTGTTCCTATTCGATTCAGATGGCTTCCACAAACAATGATCTTGTATTCAAAGACGGTGGTAGTAGCAATAAGCCTCCTTTGTTTTCTGGCCAATACTTCGACTTCTGGAAAATCAGTATGAAGGCTCATTTAGAAGCACAAGGAAGTGATATATGGGAGGTTGTTCAAAATGGTCCTTTTATTCCTACAACGATTGTCAACAGAGTTGGTTCAGCAAAGCCACAAGGATCATGGGATGATGATGATAAGAAAAAGGTTCTCTATGACAAAAAGGCAATAAATATTTTACAAAGTACACTTGAAATGGATGAATTCTTCCGCGTCTCAACATGTACAACGGTCAAGCAAATATGGGACACTCTTGTAGAAACTCATGAAGGAACCGCCGAAGTCAAAAGATCCAGATTGAATACTTTAAGTCAAGAGTACGAGTTATTCAGAATGCAACCAGGAGAATCAATCCTCGACTTGCAGAAAAGATTCGTGCATTTGACAAATCACTTGAATACAATTGGTAAGACACTAACAAATGATGAACTTAATCTTAAAGTGCTTAGGTCTTTAACAAGAGAGTGGCAACCCAAAGTGACGGCGATTTCCGAGAAGAAAAGTTTATCAACGATGACATCCACTACTATATTCGGAAAGCTTCAAGAATATGAGACGGAACTTGGACTATTGGAGAAACGTGAGATCCAAGAAAAGAAATCCAAGAGCATTGCCTTAAAAGTTGAGTCTAAAGTTGTGAAGAAAGAAGACAATCCCGAAGAGGACGAAAACTTTATGCTCCTTGTAAAAAGACTAGGAAAATACTTTAGTGCAAAAAATAATATTGGAAACTCTAGTTTCACAAGAAGAAAGAAGTTCTCAAAGAACAAAGAAAAAGAAGCATCAACATCCAATGGAGACATTATATGCTATGAATGTGGAAAGCAAGGCCACATCAAACCGGAATGTCCCAAACTCGCAAAGAATCGTGACAACAAAGGAAAGAAGGATTACAAAAGGAAGGCCTACATTGCTTGGGATGACAACAAAATAAGTTCTTCATCGGACTCCGATAGTGATCAAAGCGCAAATCTAGCATTGATGGTATCACATCATTCCAACGATGAAGACGATGAGGTTAGTAGTAACTTTTCAATTTTTGATAATGATGCTCAAGGAGCAATTGATGAACTTTTAAGTGAATGCAAAATTCTATATAAAACCATCTCATCTCAAAAGAAACAAATATCAATCTTGGAAGAAAATATTGAGAAAATGGAAAATAAGTTCAAAGATGAAAAAGAAGAATTAATCAAGAATTTTGTATGCACTAAATGTGAGTCACTTGATTTTCAAATAGTTCAATTGAAAAGAGTCCTAGAAAGATATGAGAAAGGACAAATTGGATTGGAACGTGTTCTTAGTAGTCAAAAATACTCAAATGATAAAAGTGGTATAGGTTACTTAAGATTCTCTAAACAAACTTCTAACAAGACCATTTTTGTAAAAGCTAAAGAACAAATTCCTCTAGAGAAAAGTGACAAGCCTAAAATGGTTCAACAATATAACAAAAGGAAAAGAAATAATAAGAAGAAGTCTTATAATAAGAAGAAATCTTATCCCCCTAGATATAAAAGCAACTTTGAGCCTACTTGTTTCTATTGTGGTATTAAAGGTCATACTCCTAATGCATGTTATATTAGAAACTTTAGTGTTGCTCAAGGCCATTATGTATGGGTCAAGAAAGGAACTAACTTTGAAGGACCCAAGGAAATTTGGGTACATAATAAAACGTAACTCTTTTTTGTAGGTATGCTTGAAGACCTCTTCAAATCAATGGTATCTTGATAGTGGATGTTCGAGGCACATGACGGGTGACCTAAGCAATTTTTCACATCTAACGCTTAAGGCCAAAGGATATGTTACTTATGGTGACAACAACAAAGGAAGAATCCTTGGCGTAGGCATCATTGGTTCACCGCCTTCAACAAATATAGAAGATGTCCTATATGTGGAAGGTCTAAAGCATAGTCTCCTTAGCATTAGCCAATTGTGTGATCGAGGTTTTAAAATCAACTTCACTAAAGATGAATGTTTGATTGAAAACAAAGTTACTCATGAAGTTATGCTAAAAGGTAAAAGAGTTAATAACATATTTTTAATTTCCTTAGATAACTTGTCTTTGAATGTTAGGTGTCTCTTGGCAAACAACAATGAATAATGGTTATGGCATAAGAGGTTTGCTCATATTCATATGGAGCACTTCAATAAGTTGATCAAGCATGACTTAGTCATTGGATTGCCGAAGATCAAATTCATCAAAGATGGGTTGTGTGGCGCTTGCCAAAAAGGAAAGCAAACCAAATCAACTTTCACATCCAAGAATGTGGTGTCCACAACTAGGCCACTACAATTGTTGCACATGGATCTCTTTGGTCCATCGAGAACAAAAAGCTTCGGAGGTAATGTCTATGCATTAGTTATTGTTGATGATTTCTCTAGATATACTTGGACATTGTTTTTAGTGCAGAAAAGTGATGCTTTCAAAGCCTTCAAGAAGTATGCAAAACAAATACAAAATGAGAAGTCTCTTACAATTGCCTCCATTAGAAGCGACCATGGTGGAGAATTCCAAAATACCTCATTTGAAGAATTTTGTGAAGAACATGGAATCTCACACAATTTCTCCGCACTAAGAACTCCACAACAAAATGGTGTCGTAGAAAGGAAGAATAGATCATTGGTGGAACTTGCAAGGACAATGCTAAGTGATTCAAATCTTCCTAAGTATTTTTGGGCAGATGCGGTGAGCACGGCATGTTTTGTAAGTAACCGTGTCAATATTAGGCCTATTCTCAAGAAAACCCCTTATGAACTTTTCAAAGGGAGAAAACCAAATATTTCTTTCTTTCATGTTTTCGGGTGCAAGTGCTTTGTCCTAAACAACGACAAAGACAACCTTGGTAAGTTTGACGAGAAATCCGATGAAGGTATTTTTCTCGGCTACTCTCTCTCTAGTAAGGCATTTAGAATTTATAATAAAAGAACTTTAACTATAGAAGAATCTATGCATGTTAAATTTGATGAATCTAACCCCTCGAAAGAGGATATTATTGTTTGTGATAATGATGATGATCTTGTAGAAATTCACAAAGAAGATACTTCTAAAGACTTCATTGAAAATCTAGAAGAAAAATAAGAAGAACATCATGATGAACCGATTCAACAAAAGTCGATCAACAATGATCTACCAAAAGAATGGAGAACACATAGGGATCACCTAATCGACAAAGTCATCGGAGACATAAGTCAAGGTGTAGCAACAAGACTAAATCTCAAAGATGCATGCTTGAATATGGCGTTCGTTTCTCAAATAGAACCCTCCAAAGTTAATGAAGCTCTTGAAGATGATCAATGGATCATTGCCATGCAAAAAGAGTTAAACCAATTTGAAAGAAATCAAGTTTGGGAACTTGTCCCTAAACCAAGCGATAAACATATCATCGGAACAAGATGGGTATTTAAGAACAAACTTGATGAAAATGGAATTATTGTTCGTAACAAAGCAAGATTGGTGGCTCAAGGGTACAATCAAGAAGAAGGAATTGACTTTGAAGAAACATTCGCTCCGGTTGCAAAGTTAGAAGCTATTCGTCTATTACTTGCTTATGCTTGCTCAATGAATTTTCAGTTATTTCAAATGGATGTCAAAAGCGCCTTCCTAAACGGATATATCAACGAAGAAGTCTATGTTAAACAACCTCCGGGTTTTAAAGACTTCAAGCATCCTTCACATGTATACAAGTTGAAGAAAGCTCTCTATGGTTTAAAACAAGCACCAAGGGCATGGTATGAACGTCTAAGTAATTTCTTATGCGAAAAAGGTTTTGAAAAAGGCAAGGTAGACAAGACTTTGTTCATTAAGAGGATAAAGAATAATACCTTACTTGTTCAAGTGTACGTGGACGACATTATCTTTGGTTCAACAAACAATCAACTATGTGAAGAATTTGCTTCAATGATGCAAGGCGAGTTTGAAATGTCTATGATGGAAAAAATGAATTATTTCCTTGGATTACAAATCAAGTAACAAAAGGACGGAATCTTCATCAACCAATCGAAGTATTGCAAAGAATTATTAAAGAGATTTGATATGGATGGTTGTAAAGCTATGTCAACACCAATGGGATCCGGAACCTACATTGATCAAGACGAATTGGGAACATCGGTTGATATTACGAAGTATCGAGGTATGATTGGTTCTTTATTATATTTTACGGCAAGCCGTCCTGACATAATGTTTAGTGTGTGTTTATATGCTCGCTTCCAAACAAATCCAAAGGAGTCACATCTCACGGCGGTCAAAAGAATCATGAAGTATCTCAAGGGAACGACAAATGTTGGCTTATGGTATCCTAAAGGTAGTGTTTGTACTTTAATCGGTTATTCTGACGCGGATTATGCAGGTTGTAAAACAAATAGAAAAAGCACGAGTGGAACATGTCACATCCTCGAAAATGCACTAGTTTCATGGTCTTGTAAGAAACAAGCATGCGTTGCACTTAGTACGGCCGAAGCGGAGTACATAGCAGCTGGTAGTTGTTGTGCACAAAACCTTTGGTTAAAGCAACAATTAAGCGACTACGGAATTGATCTTAGTTGCATTCCTCTCCGGTGCGACAACACAAATGCAATCAACATTACGAAGAATCCCGTCATGCACTCAAGGACCAAACAAATTGACATTCAACATCATTTTCTTCGTGATCATGTGCTTAAAGGCGATGTCGAAGTAACGTTTGTTGATACTCATAACCAACTAGCAGATATCTTCACCAAACCGCTCGCAAAAGAATCATTCTACAAAATTAGGCGAGAATTTGGTATCTTGGATGAAGGTGATATCTAAACACATCTTTAAATTATTATTCATCAAGTTATTTTCATCAAAAATTTGGCTAAATATATATGTTACCATGATATAATATTAGTATATTTGTGTTGCACATGTTTTCCTTAAGTTTCATACTTGTTACCTTTTGTTATTGTGCAATTTTTGATTCTGTTAATCGGTTAACCGAGGGAGTTAATCGATTAACACCTGTAGCCTTTAAATTTGTGGAAATTTTGATTTTGTTAATCGATTAACCCAGGGCGTTAACCGATTAACCTGAGCTCACGTGGAATTTTTTTAAAATTAAAACGTATCTGCTTTGGTTTTAAGTGTGTGGCTTAAATGTGTTGGATGCATGTACATTCAGTCAACACTTCCCCTTACTCTTCTTCCTCACCTTAAACTCACCATTAAATCTCTCTTGGAACTCATCTCTTCTACCCACTCCAAGTTTTGGTTCAAACTTCACATTAAAAACCCACTACAATCATTCTCCTATAAAACATTCTCATTCTCAACTCTATTTCAACCACTCCTCACCCAAATCCGAAAATCCCTCTCTCAAAACCTAAAAGCTTCAAACTTCATCCATGGCTCCTTTGAAGAAGGGAAAGGGAAAAATACCAGCAAGCAGCTCAGCAGAACATGAGGAGGATACTCAAATGGAAACAACCAAGAAAAGAAGAATGGATTTCAAAGTCCGGGTTCGTCAACTTCTTACGGTAAAATATGTCAATCTCTCAGATTTTAAGGCTCCTTCTTTTGATTTTCCAAATCTGTTGAAAATTCAGAAAATAGACAAGTTTGTTTCTGATAAGGGTAAATATTATACTGATTTGGTTAAGGCTTTTATGAACACAATGTCTATTAATTTGGATGAGAATGAACAACATGTGCTGAGAGCGGTTGTTAGAAACTATGAGATTGTTGAGGATTTGGCAGGAATAGCTGCGTCGTTGAAAATTCTGTATTCCGGATATTTTCTTCGCAAAGGTGTTACCTTCACGGATGGTCCTTGGGCTGGCTTTAGCAAGATGGAATACTACTACAGCATCTGTAGATTTCCAAGAGAAGTTATTGTTGCTGGACAACGTACAGCCCGTACACTTCGTTATGCTTCGAATTTGTCGGTAAATGATCGGATGTTACACTATGTTATCTGCTATGTATTAATTCCAAAGGACTCCAACCATGCTCAAATCAATGATCTTGAGATGCAGATGCTGTTTGCGATCAAGAATAAGATCAAGATCAATTGGATCCTAACCATGATGTATCATCTGAAGCAACAAATCTCATTGTCCACCCGGCTCCCGTATGGTCGCCTCATTTCAAGGATTTTAGAAAACACGGATTTGGACCTCAATAGGGAACCGACTACTATTCCAAAGAAATTCGTGAATGAAATCAATGCGACAACAATTGTGAGGAACAACGGTATTGTGGAAACTAGTCCTGGAAGTGGAACATACAAGTAAGTTGAAGAAGAATCTACTCCTTCCTCCTATCCTATTCCTGAAGGTGGCATTACAAATGAGTTTCTCTACATAACTATGATGAATCAACATAGAGAAATCACCCGGGCAATTACTTCTCTTTGCAAGCTTGTGTTGGATTCACAAAATCAGCATGAAGATGAAGATGGTGATGATGATGAAGAAGGAAGTGAAGAAGGTGAAGAAGGAAGTGAGGAGGTGTCTGATGAAGAATGAAGTATTTGCACCATGTTTTTATGTTGTTATGTCTTTTAAAAATTCTGTTTTATGTCTTGTGTTTCGTACTATCATGGTCGTACTTCAGATTTTATGTTTTGTTCGTTTATGTTGAATATTGTGTATCGTACTTCAGATTCTGGTTTTTTAATGTATGTGTGTTTGTTGGTTTATATGTGTATGGTTACTATGTATGTATGTATGTTATAATTATGAACTGTCATTGTTTTGGAATCCTCTTCCTTTTTGCTAATGACAAAGGGGGAGAAGGATTGGTTTCTCTAACATTTTTGTGCAGAAAATTATTACCCTCATGAATTTAGGGGGAGCTGCACTTTAGGGGGAGAATCAAACTTAGAGAAACATCAAGTCTAAAGATTAATCTTTCAATGGATTGGTTGTCATCATCAAAAAAGGGGAGATTGTAGAAGCAAGCTTCACTCACATTGAGTTTTGATGAAGACAACACAACAAGCTCTCTACAAAGATAATATGCAAAAAGAAAGAGAATCAAGCTACATGAAGTACAAGAAGTTCAAGTTCAAGAAGATATCCTAAGTACTATCAAGTTGAATCAATTAGCTTCAAGTGTTCAAGTATCATAAAGATCAAAGGTTGAACTAAGGTATATCAATGTCATTTAAATGATTATACAAGTGTTCACATGTCTTGCATCTTGCATATCTTTGATCTAGTGCATTGCAAATCTTTTATGGAAAGTTCACATTGTTTTCTAAACTTTTTTCTTGAAAAATCAGTTCTGTTAATCGATTAACCTGTGGGGTTAACCGATTAACCAGTTCAAAATTTGAATATTTTCTTAACATTAGCATATGTTAATCGATTAACCCATATGGTTAACCGGTTAACACTGTTACTGTGTGCGAAAAATGGTGACTTTTCATGGAAAAATGCATTGCTTTCTCATCTCTTTTCATCCCTTTGCTGCATATTTCTCATACCTTTTTGTAGGGGTGTTCTACACATATTTAAACACTTCATTTTCAGATTTAACACTTACCTCCTAACAATTTCATAATCATAAATTCACTCATCCTTTCATATTACAAAATATTATTCAAGTGTTCATTCAAACATTTTTCTTGAGAGAAACTTCTGCATATCTTTCACAAAATATCATTGTTTCATCTCATTCTTGTCAAGAACACTTGTATACATTGTTTGAGTGATATTGTCTCAAAGGAGAAGATCGAATATCAAGATTGATATCAACATACTATCAAGACATAATCTTATTATCAAGAATATTTTTCTGTTTTACCTTGTTGTCCAGGATTGTTGGAAACAAGTGAGTGTTTTGAAGAGGATTGTTCTTCATACACTTAGTTACCTATAGGTTAGATAGTAAGCATCACCATTGGTGTGATTAGGCTGTACAATAATTCTAAACTATAGTGAAATCTCTTTCGTGTTGAAGGAGGAGTGGAGTACTCTCGGGCTGTGAGGGGAACCACTATAATTCTCTTGTGTCATTTTTCCTTTCCGCACTTTACTTTCAAGCACTTATCATCAAACGGAAAAATAACCAAGAACTGGTAAAAAGATCGAAGAAATTTTTAAGAGCCTAATTCACCCCCCTTAGGCGCATTTACAACTTACAGTTATTGTGCTACTTGAGAGATTTGGGTTTCAAGCATTTTGTTATGGGTAATTACAGAATCGAGTTTAGTACCCAACTAAGTAATTAGTCCATTCATATGAATGTTTTGGTTCATGAAATCCTTGTTCTGCTGTAATTGAGCTGAGATGAATTCGTCCATCTTTTTCTCAAAATTTGATTTCTGAGGAGCATATGGTGCCGATTGGTTGGGTCTTTGAGTTTGGAAACCGGGTGGTCTTTGAGGTGTTGAATTTTGAGTAGGGTTATTATTCTTATAGGAAAAAATTGAGTGATTCCTCCATCCAGGGTTGTATATGTTTGAATAAGGGTTTCCTTGGGCGTAATTAACCTGATCTGTGGCACTCTCGGCTAAAAGGTTGCATTCAGCTACAGTATGTCCTGAGGTTCCACATATTTCACATCCGGTTTGTATAGCTGCTATGGTTGTTGTGGGGTTGATAGTCAGGTTTTCTACCTTTTAAGCTATAGTGTCCATCTTTGCATTCATATGGTCAAAATAACTCACTTCATACACACCTCCTTTGGTTTCTTTCTTTTCCACCGGTGCTCGTTCGGTTCCCCATTGGTAATGGTTTTGTGCCATATCCTCAATGAGAGCGCTAGCCTCGGGGTAGGGTTTGTTCATTAGAGCGCCACCAGTGGCAGCGTCTATGGTCATCTTTGTTTTGTACATGAGTCCATTATAAAAGGTATGGATTATGAGCCATTGTTCTAAGCCATGATGTGGATATGCTCTCAATAGTTCCTTATATCTCTCTCAAGCGTCGAAAAGTGATTCTCCCTCGCTTTGGGTAAATCGAGTTATTTGGTTTCGTAGAACAGCAATTTTACTCGGTGGAAAGTATCTAGCAAGGAATACTTTCTTTAGATCATTCCAAGTTGTTATAGAGTTGGCTGGAAGGGAATCTAACCATGATCGGGCTCTATCTCTGAGGGAAAATGGGAATAGTCTTAGACGTATTGCCTCAGGAGGAGCTCTGTTCGCTTTTAAGGTATCGGCTAGTTGAATAAAGACTTTAAGATGTTGGTTCGGGTTTTCCGTGGGAAGACCCGCGAACTGGTTCTGTTGTACTAATTGTAATAGAGATGGTTTTAATTCAAAATTATTGGTTGGTATAGCTGGATTAACTAGACTAGAATGAGGTTCTTCGTTAGAGGGTAGGGCGAAATCCTTAAGAGGTTTAGCGTTTTCTTCGTCTGCCATTGCTCTTCTGAGTTTTCAAAGTAAAAGACGAGCTCGGGAGTAACGTTCAGGTTCTTCTAATGGATCAACTAAGTTTCCGGTACTGCGAGTTCTTCGCATTTACCAGCTAAGGTATGCCTTAGTCTAGACGGTGTGACAACAGGGTACGAAATTTTGACGTAATTGGTCCCCGGCAACGGGGCCAAAAACTTGATGCGTGTTATCCATAAGTATACAGATTACGTCAGAGTAATATAAAAGATTTACCGATCCCACAGAGACCAATGTCAATCTATCGATTACTATTGTTACGTTGTTTATCTAAGGCTAATAAATATCAGGGTAAAAGTTTTCTATAGAACGAAAATAGAATTAAATCAGATAAATAATATACTGGAATGTAATTCACATCAATCAAACAATACTCCTGTCATCCAAATAGTAACACTTACGGGGAAATGTTTTCTTCTTTGAAAAAGAGTTAATTAAAAAGGATTCGCCGCGTTAGCTTGATCGAAACCAGACCTAACGTTTAATCTATACCAGCCGCTCACGCTGCACCGGTCACTCTCTGCGTTAAAGTGATAAAGTCCTTTTTTATGTAATTACCTCTAAGACTTAGTTAAAAAGTGCTTTCGATTGAAAATATTTTATACCAAAGGGTTTCTGGCATATGCTCGGCCAACCGGATCCTAAATCTATAAACGCGTCCGAAAATAGTTTAAAACCTCTTTCTAATAATATAAAACTTTCCTAGTTAATTAATAAAGTGCTTCCGCTATATTTATCGATTAACAACTAACAAACTCTTTTCTAAAATGCCGGACGGCTTTCGATCTTACCCGATCTAGTCACGGTTATTACGCAAATAAAAACACGGTCTCGTTTACGTAATGACCGATCAATTGAAGTTCATAAGAGTTTAATTAAAATAAAAAATAGTCCCTCAAGTATTTCTAAAGAGATGACATGTGGAGTACCGTCGGAACGATGGTCCTCACATCCCAGCACAAGGGATTTAGCTGGACATGGTAACTAAAAACATAACAATAAATTGGTTTGCAAAGTAAAGCATTTGTAAGATAAAAACGTGCAAAGTGTGAGAGTATATTTTGAGAGAATGAATACAAGTGTCACGCTTGAGTTCAGTTCCAAAAGATAAACAGGTCACACATAAACTTAAAATAATAAAATAAGGGCAGAGACAGAAAATAAATGAATGTAAAGCAGTGCAAGAAAAATAAACGAATATAAAAGTGATGCGGAATATAATTTATAAAAGAAACCTGCTCCAAAGCGGAGACTGAATCTGGTACAGAGCTGGAAAGTAAATTGCGGGAAAGTATATAACTTCTAACTATGATTGCTCCAATCTCACTAACAACTATAGTGCAACAACCCCTCGATATGACGGATTCTTGCTTTACAGAATGAACTTTATGCCTAAGGTTGAAAACTAAGATTGGATGAAATGAAAGTGAAAATACAAGGCTTATTTATAGTGCTAATGAGGCTGTAACGTCCGTACAACATTATAGAAAACGGCTAAGTAATAATTTCCAAACGTGTGTAACTGCCTCTAACGTTTCTGACTGTTTGCATGTTACAACGGTCGGCGCCCGCCGACCCCTACTCCGCGTCCGCCGAGTGTGTCCACTACTCAAAAGGCGTTCTCTATGGCGTTCGCTGAATGAAACGGTTAGTGTATAATTTGCACAGGAAATCTCCGTTTTAGCCTCTTTTTGCGTCGTTTCCTCACTGTAAGCTCAAATCAGGCAATGTATATGAAAGTAAAACAAAATACCATAATAACATGGGAAAATAACAAATAAACAACTAAAAACATGTGCAATCGGAGTCAAATATACAGTGTGATTTGGTGTTATCACCAGGCCACCAAAATATCTTCTTCAAGTCTTGATACATTTTCGTAGCTCCTTGATGGATACTCAAACTACTCCTATGACTTTCTTCTAGAATCATTCTTTTCAATTCAGGATCATCAGGAATACAAATCCTATCACGGAACCTCAACACGCCTTGTTCATCCACTCTGAATTCGTTACCTTTCGCCTGTTGATTTCCAATCATCAAATCCACCAGTTTCACATCCAATATCTGACCCTCTCTGATACTATTAAGAAATTCATTGTTGATCTTCAGCATACCCAGCATCACACTATGTGGTGTCTGTTCACAAACCAAACTCATATCTCTGAGTTGTTCAATCATTTCCAATTCTTTAACCATCATAGCAGACATATGTAAAGTCTTCTGACTCAAAGCATCAACCACGACATTAGCTTTACCGGGGTGATAGTTCAAGCCAAAATCATAATCCTTTAAGAATTCTAACCACCTTCTTTGTCTCATATTCAACTCCTTCTGATCAAACAGATACCTTAAGCTCTTATGATCACTATACACTTCAAATATGGAACCATAAAGATAGTGTCTCCAAATCTTCAATACGAACACCACTTCATCCAATTCTAAATCATGAGTTGGATAATTCCTCTCATGGACCCTCAACTGTCGTGAAGCATAAACTATAACCTTACCATCCTGCATTAACATACCTCCCAAACCCATCAAAGAAGCGTCGCAATACACCACAAACGGTTCGTTCGGTTCAGGTAGAATCAAAACTAGAGTTGTAGTAAATCTCTTCTTCAACTTAATGAAACTCTTCTCGCAGTGAACATCCCACACAAACGCTATACCTTTGCAAGTCAACTGAGTCAACGGGAGTGCCAACTTTGAAAATCCTTCAATAAACCTACGGTAGTAACCAGCCAAACCCAAAAAGCTTATAATCTCAGTGACCGACTTTGGAGCCTCCCACTGTAGAACTGCATCTACCTTGGATGGATCCATAGCGATACCATCACCTGAAATAACATGACCAAGAAAACATACCTCTCTCAACCAGAATTCGCACTTAGACAACTTAGCATAGAGCTTCTTTTCCTTTAACACTTGCAGCACGATCCGCAAATTCTTAGCGTGTTCCTCTCCTGACTTAGAATATATTAGAATATCGTCAATAAAGACAACCACAAATTGATCCAAGTAAGCATGAAAAATTTGATTCATATACTCCATGAATACACCAGGTGCATTCATAACTCCGAATGGCATCACCACATACTCATAATGTCCATATCGAGTTCTGAAGGCCGTCTTCTGAATATCTTCGTCCTTTACCCGTATCTGATGATAATCTGACCGCAAATCAATCTTGCTAAACACACAGGCCCCTACTAACTGATCCATCAAGTCATTTATTCTTGTAAATGGATACTTGTTCTTAATCATCACTTTATTCAGCTGTTTGTAGTCGATACATAACCTCATACTACCATCATTTTTCTTCACCAACAACACCGGAGCTCCCCAAGGCGATACACTTGGTCTCACAAATTTCTTTTCTAACAACTCTTCTAGTTGCTTCTTCAACTCTGTTAATTCTGATGCCGACGTCCTGTATGGTGCCATAGAAATAGGTCTGGTACCAGGGACAAGATCGATAGCAAACTCCACCCCCTCTCTGGAAGCACATCAGCAATATCATCCAAAAACACTTCGGGAAATTCACGCATCACCTGCAATTCATTAATCACCGACTCACTCTCCACTGACAAGGATGCAAACAATGCAAGCACCTGAGCTTCTTCTTCTAAGAGCTTTCTCAACTCTCTAGCAGATAGAAAACCATTTTCTTCCTCTTTCTCAGGAGCAAGAAATCGTACTGACTTGCTAAAATAGATAATATGAACATGATTGAACTCTAACCAGTTCATACCCAAGATCACATCGAGACCTCCCAACGGTAAGCAAATAAGATCCACACCAAAGTCCTTATCAAAGATTGATAGTGGACAATTCAAACAAACTAGGGAAGTGGTCACTGATCCCTTTGCATGAGTTTCGACAACCATCTCTCCCTTCATAGGAGAAACAACAAGGCCTAGCCTTCTCACACAATCAGCAACAATAAAAGAGTGAGTAGCACCAGTATCAATAATAGCAATCAAAGACATATTATTAATATAGCATGTACCTCTGATCAGTCTGTCATCACTGGAAGTCTGATTTCCTGTCAAAGCGAACACCTTTCCTCCAGTCGAAGCTTGCTTTGGTTTCTGGCAACGAGTACTAATATGGCCCTGTTCTCCACAATTGTAACAAGTCACCACATTAACTTTGCAGCCAGCAATCAGATGTCCTGCCTGACCACACTTGAAGCATTTCTTCACATCACTCGTGCACTCACTAACACGATGACCTAGCTCACCACACTTGTAACATTTAAGAGGAGCAGGGGCACCTCCCCCACTCGGCTTCTTGCCATCAGCGTATTTCTATTTACCTTTCTCAGCTGGAGCTGCGTAAGGCTTCCCACGATTCATCAGTTACTTTCCCCTCCTCTCGGCCAGCCCTTTATAGTGAGTCGATCAGACCTTGCTATCCTCCTCAAAGATCCTACAATAATCCACCAAATCTGGAAGCCTTCTGATCCCCTGATAACCAATTGCCTGTTTGATCTCAGGCCTCAATTCATTCTCAAACTTGACACACTATGAGAACTCAGAAGTTGCTGCACTATAGTGAGGGTAAAACTTAGCTAGATCTGAGAACTTGGCAGCATACTACGCAACTGTCATGTTACTTGCTTCAGTTCCAGGAACTCAATCTCTTTCTTTCCTCGGACATCTTCTGGAAAATATTTCCTAAAGAGCGCCCTACTGAACACAACCCAAGTGATTGTCTCTCCTGTTGCTCCCAACAGTTGACGAGTGCTAACCCACCAATCATCAGCCTCCTCAACCAGCATGTGAGTACCTAACCGCACCTTCTGTGCTTCAGGACATTCCATAACCCAAAAGATTATCTCGATTTCCTGGAACCAAGTATGCGCCCCATCCGGATCATATCTTCCCTTGAAGGTAGGCGGCCTATTCTTCTGAAACTCGTCATTCTCACTAGCATGAGGCAGGTTCTGTACCGCCTGAGCAACAACCTGCAAGGCAGCAGTAATAGCAGCATCGTTCCTTCCAGCCATTCTAAATCTATTACACACCAACAACATAACACAATGGTTAAGGAAATAACATCGACAGTGATCAATTGTCACACGACAATGACTCGACAACATGGCCGGACAGACCGACCTGCTCTGATACGACTATGTAACACCCTAAACCCCCGCGACAATTAATAATAAAATATCAGAGTAAAATAAGACATACAACGTTTAGGATGCTACTTTCAACATACACCTGCTCATGCATACGATATGTAACACATAAATATCATCAATAAAACCATACTTAATTGATCTTCTCATATAGCAGCGGAAATTCAACTAAAACATAACATGTTTAATACCATCATCAATTAAATAAAAGCCACAACGAACAATAAAAGAAATAACAGTAAGCGTTCCAAGTCCCCGGTGTTACACATCAGAGCAGACGCCGACTCAACGAAATAAATTAGAAGACTTCATCTTCACTAACTTCAACTCCGCACTAATCTTGATTATCTGCACGTTACCCATGTAGAGGTAACATTCAAATAGAAGGGGTGAGATTCTCAAATCAACATAAGAAATGTATAAGATAAGTAAGAAAGAACATAATCCATATACAGTTCACCCTATCATCACAACGTCAACGAAACTACCATTCCCCACACACAACAGATAAATCATACGATTCACAATATAATACAATATGATGCAATGCAATGAGACCCATAACTCGACTCAATGCATGCGGTACCAATTTGATCCCTTTTTCATGATCATAATTCCCGTCAAAATTTCCATATAAGTCGCTCACACCCCACATGGGCACACGACATCCATGATCACTCACACCCACATGGGTACATGATCACCTCAACAACAACAATAACATCAACATGATTCTATCTCAAAGAATTCGGATGAGACGCTCACACCCCACATGGGCACACGACTCATCACACTACTTATGCAACATGCCATGCATACAATGACAACATACAATGACAACAAAGCACATGACTAAATAATACGCCAATACATCACGCCACAACTATCTAACACGTAGCATATACCTGCCAAAACATGCAACGAATACAATACACATCTACAACACGTATTCACACAACCAATTTCACCATTTCAACGTACAACACCTAACACATGCCCGAAAACCCGACTACTGCAGAGAATAGTTGGAATTCTGGTATTGAAATTAATTTTATCAAAAAGTATATGAAACCAACATTCCAACGATTCGAACGGAGACTGAAACGGACATACGGATTAAAAGTTATGAATTTTAAAAAATTTAAGAAAATTATGTCCGTAACAGCAGAAAACAGCACTGTCATGCACGCTAGGAGTTCGCTTAGCGAGCTGTCATTCGTTAGGAGTTCGCCCAGCGAACTTGCCAGCGAACAACCCCTCCCATAAATAAACTCGAGACTCACTTTTTCTCCTCCCCATTCGCTTCTCATTCGCCCAGGGAAATGGAGTTCGCCCTTCCCCACCTCACATTCCAGGATTTCTCTTCTTTTCCTCCGCTCATTACCTCATTCTCTTAGCGAATCTGGGGCGAACATTCGCCCAACAAACTTCTATTCGCACAATGAACAACAGGATTCTGCAGTTGCGATTTCAGCACGATTCCACCCAAATCCTTCTCCGATTCTACTCTCAAACAACCCCAAAACATACATATAATCGCAGATTAACATACAAACAAGTAGGAATACATAAGCCACCATTCAACTGATAAATTTATGCATTTTTCCTCTTATCAAAACCTCCGACACGCAAAATCCCCAATCCCAAATCAACACAAACAACACATAGGGATGATCCTAATGGTTTATCTTTTCTCATACAAACATTATACAACCCTTAAGAGATTAAAGAACGTCACCCTTACCTTAGAGTTCTTGACAAAACTTCGGCCTCAACAATGGCCTTTCTCATCCCTTTTGCCCTAGCTCTCCTATTTCTCTTTCTCTGCTTTTCACATACCGAATGAATTCTCTCCCCTAATTCCCTTTTCTATTTTCTATTATTCTTTTATTATTAATATTATTATTATTATTTCAATATTATTATTATTATTATTATTATTATTATTATTATTATTTTACTAATTAAATAATAATAACAATATCCTTTAATAATTTAAAATAATAATATTTACCAAATAACCATTCTCACAACACCACCAAGTTCTACCTAATTGGTCATACACCCCTAACATCTTAATCCCTATGATTCTAAGGTCACTACCCCATACTAAGGGCAACCCCAAACACAACTACACACACAAATGCACAACAACATATAACCCCAATTACGAAAAACAATAAAATAAATAGGGGTGTTACAGACATCATCTTCATCTGAATCTTTCGACAGTTGCAATTTGGTCTCAGTTGGAGTCAAAGTTGGGTTGCAATCTTGCATCTCAAATCTCTTGAGTATTTCGCCTGCATATATTTTTTGGTGCATCATCAAACCTCTACAAGTCTTGTAGAATTCTATGCCAAGAAAATATGAGAGATTTTCTAAGTTTGGCCTTTCAAACTCCTCACTTAGGACATGTTTGAAATCTTTGATCTCCTTCTTGCAACTTCCCGTTATCAGCAGGTCATCGACATAGAGACATAGTATAAGCAATTCACTATTGCTTCTCCTTACATATACTCCATGCTTAGTTGTGCACTTCACAAATTCCTTCTCTATAAGTCTCACTTTGTGTCGAGTTACCTCTCCTTTAGGATTCACTTTCACCTTGTAAACCTATTTCACATCAATTACCTTCTTTCCTTGAGGCAATTCGACAAATGACCAAGTGTTGTTGACTTTGATGTACTCTAACTCCTCATTCATTGCTTTCACTCACTTTGAATCTTTCAATGTCTCAGCTGCATTGACTGGTTCGACATCTGCATAGAAAGCATAGTGTACCAACTCACCTTCTTCATCGACCACATCATATGATGTAATCATACATTCTTGCAACCTTGCAGACATGTGTCTTGTTCGTTGAGGTCTGCTTGGGCCTGCTTCACCTCTAACTTCTTCTTGTCGAACTTCTCTTTCGACTTCACTAGATGGTTCTTCCCATGAAATTCCCACTGAATCCTTCTTAAAATTCTCAGCCCAACCCCATTCCTTAAGCTCATCTATGATCGCGTCCCTGCTGATCACTACTTGCTTGTTCACTGGGTCGAATAGCTTGTATCATCCAGTCGAATGATATCTTATCAGGATCATCTGATTCGACTTATCATCAAGCTTTCTTCTCAATTGATCTGGCACATGTCTATGTGCTATAGATCCAAACACTTTCAAATGACTTAGGCTAGGCTTGACACCAGACCAACATTCTTCTGGCATGATTTCTTCTAGCTTCTTCGTCACACATCTATTCAAGATGTATGTTGCTATCGACACAACTTCTACCCATAATTCCTTGAGTAGATGCTTGTCTTTCAACATGCTTCTCACCATATTCATGATGGTTATATTCTTCCTTTCTGCAGTTCTATTCTATTGTGGAGTGTAGGGTGGCACCACCTCATGCACAATCCCTTCTTTCCCACATAATGCACCGAAATCTTTCGACACATACTCTCTACCACAATCAGTTCTCAGAATCTTTATCTTTCGACCACTTTGCCTTTCAACCATAGATTTAAATTTGGAAAATACCTCTATCACTTCACTTTTCTTCTTGGTCAGGTAAGTCCACAGTTTTTGACTGAAATCATCTATGAACGTGACAAAGTATCTGTTACCTCCAATCGAAACCACCTGGATAGGACTACATACATCGGAGTATATGAATTCGAGAATTTCCTTCGACTTTCTTCCTGCATCCTTGCTGAAGCTATTCTTGTGTTGTTTCGCCTGAACACATTCTTCACATACTTTGCTTGAAATGTCGATTTCTGGTAATCCTGAAATCATATTTCTTCTCTTCAAATCTACGATGTCTTTGAAGTTGAGATGTCCAAGTCGATATTGCCATAACCATTCATCTCTATTGCCTGCAGTTGCAAGGCACTTATGCTCCATCACATTAAGTTCAATCTTGAAGGTTATATTCTGAGACATTGAAGCCTTCAAGATTAACCTACCACCTGAGCTGAGAACTCTCATCATCTTGTCTTCGATCGACACCTTGTAGTTCTTTTCGACTAGCTTCCCTATACTGAGCAAATTACTCTTCATGCCATGTATGTACAACACATTGGAAATTACTGATCTCTTGTCATCTTTCCTCATAATCAGAACATCACCAATACCTTCATTTGCTAGAGTATTGTCATTTGCAAATTTCACCATGTTCTTCGTCGAGGGCTTTATGTTGACAAACCAATCTTTCTTTCCAGTCATGTGTGATGAGCATCCTGAGTCCAAGTACCACTGATCCTAGAATCTTTCTTCATCTCTTGTTGTGACCATCAATAACATCTCTTCTTCTTCATGTTTCGCCAGCTTTGCATCAGTTTCTTGATTCTTCTTGTTTTCTGGACAATCACTAAAATAGTAACCATACTTCTGACAATTGAAACACTGAATGTGGTTTTTGTCATATTTTCGACCACCACCTCTTCCTCTACTTGGAGCACCACCTCTTTGGTTGCCTTGATTCCAGAGTTTTCTTTTATTCGACCAGTTTCCTTCCTGTTGATTTCGACCAGTCGAATTGTTGTAGCCTCCTCTACCTTTGTTGCCATTCCAACTTCCTTTGCCTTTCTTTTCTTTTTCTGACTCCGCCTGTAAAGCCATATCACCCTTCGACTTTCCTGCAGCTTTTTCAGCCATCCTTTGTTCATTAGACTCAAGCATCCCTTGAAGCTCTTCCTTCGTCAATGCTGACAAGTCTTTCGACTCTTCTATGGCTACTACCACGTGGTAGAACTTTGGAGCCAATGACTTCAAGATCTTTGCAACAACTGATTTTGATGTCAACACTTCTCCATATATCTTGATTTGATTCACCAGTTTTGTAACCCTAGTGAAGAAATCTGTTATACTTTCATTGTCTTCCATCTAAAGCAATTCATAAGTCCTTTTGTGAGTTTGTAACCTCACCTCTTTCACCTTCTCTGCACCTCCAAACAATTTTTTAAGAATCTTCCAAGCTTTTTTTGCTGATTCTACATCACTAACCTTTTCAAAATTATCTGGATCAACACATTGATGGATTATAAAGAGAGCTTTATAATCTTTATTCTTCAATTCTTTGTGTGCAACCTTTTCTTGATCAGTCGCATTCTCTGCAAGCGGTGCTACTCCTTCCTTCACAAGATCCAAAAGATCTACCAATTCTCATAATTTTCTTTCTTGAGAATTGGAAGGTTTGCCGGAAAGTACCCGTTTGGATGATTCATCGCCATCACGGTTTTGCTTCCTTAAATCGCAACTGGAGCTCTAGATACCAGATGTTGGAATTCAACCACAACCTATGGAGAATTTCACTCAATCTTGATCTCAAGATTATTATCAATCACGCAATGACAATGAAAAGAAAAGGTTGAGAAAGAAAAAAAGAAAATAATGTTGGAGAAGAAGAAGATGAATATTCTGCAGAGTTTCTCTCTGCCCACAAACTGTGGAAACTTCTTTATTCACTTTGCAACTGCAAAAATGTGAATATAATACTGAGTTATTAGTTGTTTACAAAATAAGAGTTACTCCCTATTTATAGATTTAGGTTAGCTTGCATCCTAAGTCAAAGCCCAAAAAGTCCAAAATAGTTAACATTATTAAAATAGGTCTAAGTCGAAATCTTGTGTGAAGTAACATGCTTCGACACTTCAACACACTAATATAACTCGACACATACACATTAGGCTAATTCGACTAATTCTTATTTCTATCGAGCTACACTGCTTCGACACAAGGAATTACAACTCAAAAAATTTAAGTGAGGAATTTCCATTATTGTATGTCACTTTGACTAGTTCATCAAACGTGTAACCATAAAGTATATCATCCATCTCCAGCTATTTGTTAAAACCTTCAATAAATGAATATTGAAACAACTTTGATAGGAATTGCATTTTTCTCTACTTGTGTTCAACCATAATGCAAAAACTAAATCAGTTATGATTCCCTTAAATGAATATTTGAAGTGCATTTCAATAAATGAATATCAAAGCAACATTGATGCAGACGATTTGCTCAACTAAATCAGTTATGATTCCCTTAGATGCAAGGTGGAGAATAGCAATACACAAGCTGAAGGAAATTGGATAAGGTTTATTTTGTTGGTGGAACTTTCAGGGTTGTATGTGAGATTGTTTTTTAGTTGGAGCAACAAAAAGTGTTGATCTTCAACAAATTTTATAGAGGCAAGAGAGATTTGGAAACTGAGAAAAATGTAGTTGTAGAAGACATGAAAAGAAAACAATGAAAGTAATGTAATTCTCATTGTTGTTTACTCTTAGCGATAATCTCAACATAGATGTATATGTTTGCTTATAAAGCTGCAGACACACGCAGTATGAAATTGGATGATTTTGTAGGTGCTTTTTCTTGAGATAATGCAATTGGATGGAAAAGAAATAAGGATTATAGTGTTTTTTTTTTTTTTTTTTTTTTTTTTTATTAAAGTCCCACATTCTTGTTTAACAAATATAATTAATATTTATATAGCTCATTAATACATAACACAATTTTCAACTTGAATATTGAACTAATGCGGGAATGAAATGGGCTTGAGTTCCATAATCATTTTCAATATTTTAATTAAATAATAATTTTTAAAAAATTAATTTTTTTTAAATAAAATAAAATAATTAATTTATTCTATAAAAAAATGTTTAATACAAAATTATCCTAGTCATCAATACTATATTATATGTTTAATACAAAATTATATATTTGTCATAATTATCAGTGTCATATCTATAAAATTGAAAGAGGACTAACTAAATTTTAAGGATATAAATTTCAGGGATCAAAGAGTTGATTTTGAAAATAAAAAAATTAAAAATTAAAATTCGTCAAATTAGAGGAAATAAAAGTGCATTTAAATCTATTTTATATTTGATTTTTGTTTGAGAGTTTGGAGGGGAAGAGAGATGAGAAAAAAGAAAATGATTGAGTAACAAAAATAGAAGAATTTAGGTGGAAGGGTTTTGGAAATTTTATTTTTATTCAAAAACCAAAATTCTATCGCTTAATTTGGAGGAACTAAAAAGTTATATTGAGAGAAGGATTTGGAAAGTTTTGGAGAATTTAGACAAATTATCAAATATAATTTATATTGTTATACTATTGTAAAATTTTTCAAAATATATTAATGATTAATAATCTTTTATTATTTTATACGAATTTTTTTTTAATTTTTATATATTTTTAAAAATCATTTTTTAAAACCATCAGTTCTTTTTCCCTCCAAAATTATATTTTGAGTTTTGTACGGAAAAAGAGTATCATCTTTTGAATAGAAATGTGATTTCGAGTTTGATAGAAATCTATTAAAACATAACACATTATTATTTAAATGTAGAGTTTTGAACAAGTTAAAATCCAAAATAGATGTCAAATTCAGAAGAATTTTAAAGGTGAAATGAGTTTGATTATCCAATTCAGAATATTTATATGAGTTTGATTTAGATGCAAATGTAGTGGACTGTTGATAGATGGATAAATGAGTTTTTAAAATAGTGTTTTGATACATAAAAGTGTAATAATGCATATGCAAGACAACAAATTATGGATGAATTAATGTTGTGAATTCAAGAAATCCAATATCATCAGGAGTCAATGCATGTTTTTTTCTTGAGTTAATACACATTTTAGCTCCTGTCATTTAGAGTAAATTCAAAAAAGGATCTTGTAAAAAAAATACAAATTTCGTCCCTGCCATTTGAAGATTCTTTCATTTTGGCGTATTTTAATCCCTGTCATTTAAAGATTCTTTCATTTTGACTCCTCAGTAGACACAATCAGCAGATTCTATGACGTGACACTGTTTTGTTGTCTTTTTTAATTTTTTAATGTGATGTGTCAGTTTTGTTGAATTTTTATATATATTTTTTTTTAATTATACGCGTGACATTTTTATTATAATTTTATTGTTTATATGTTGAAATGTTAAAATAGAAAAACTTAAAATTTTATCTCTCAATAATGTTGAACCCATGAACTTTTGATTGCAAATGGACATCTCTTCCAATAGACTAGCATGTCTTCCTTTTCTATTTGTTTGCTTCAAATATATATAACATGTAATGAATATGTTACATGTAATATGTAATGATTGTAATATATTTAAGTGTTTGCTTCAATTTAAATTATATATTTATAACATATAAAATATTTAAATATTTAAAAAATATTTATTAATAACGTTAAAAAATATTAAATTAATAATGTTAAAAAAAATTTATATTCAACTGAATTTACCTAAAATAAATAAAAAATATTAATTAACATAAAAAATAAAATAAAATAAAATATATATTTAAATATATTAAACTGAAATAAAATATATATTTAAATATATTTAACTGAAATAAAATAAAAAATATTATTAATATGTTAAATTGAATAATATAATATTAATTTATATTAAACTGAAATTAAATATATTAAACTGAAATTAAAAATATTAAACTGAAATAAAAAATATATTTAAATATATTAAACTGAAATAAATTAAAAAATATTATTAACATGTTAAATTGAATAATATAATATTAATTTATATTAAACTGAAATTAAATATATTAAACAGAAATTAAAAATATTAAACTGAAATAAAATATATTAAAATCAAATTAAAAATATTAAACTGAAATAAAATATATATTTAAATATATTAAACTGAAATAAAATAAAAAATATTATTAACATGTTAAATTGAATAATTATAAAAAATGTTAATATTAATTTGTTATAGTTTAGTTAAAATGTTAATATTAATTTAGTTTAATTTTTTATTAATATTAATTTAGTTAAAACGTTAAAAAAATTAATTTAGTTTAATTTAGTTTATATTAATATTAGTTAAAATGTTGTAATTAAATAAAATGTATTAACTATTGTAATTAAATAAAAATTTTAAATGTTATTAAAACATTTGAAATGTTGTAATTAAATGAAATTTAGTTTAGTTTATATTAAATATTAAATATTAAATAATAAACATAAATTTAGTTTAATTTATATATAATTAATAAATAAAAATAAACATTTTAACATGCACCTAAATTTATTTTAGTTTATATATAATTAATATAAACCATAAACAAGAAATGCATAACAATCTAGTGGTAAAGGGTGCTTCTTGCATGCACAAAAGAAAAAATATAAAAAATTTCAACAAAGCTGACACGTCATATTGAATTATTAAAAAATAAAAAAAGCCAACAAAGCAGCGTCACGTCATAGATTCTGTTGACTGTGTCTAATGAGAGGCCAAAATGAAAGAATCTTCAAATAGCATAGACAAAATCTGTGTTTTTTTTACAGGTTTTTTTTTTTGAATTCGCCCCAAATGACAGGGGTTAAAATGTGTATTAACCCTTTTTTCTTTTAAGTGATAAGTTCCTAAAATGAATGGTTTTTTAAGTATTAAAATTAGTGATTTTCTATAATATAAATGTGACACTTATTGACTTATTTGATAAGAAACCATGTTAAAAACCTTAACTTGCCGTACATATTATATTTATTATATTTTAATTAAGATAGTATTATATATGTCAATTTCCCTACATTTTTCTTACAAGGCTCTCCCCTCGACAATCCAGACGTTGGCCGCAGCTGGAGAGGCCACAAGCCGTAGTTGCCCAGAAGTGGGATCGCACTCCTCCCTGCAAAGAGTGCTGCTCCCCGGCTCCCAAAAGGAATAAAGTCGGCGGGCAGCCAAAGAAACCAAAGGGTCAGTCAAGAATCTCGTTGCGCCGCGGTAGGAGCCCTCGGTACGACCACTCCCCGTCGCGCTCACCAATCTGAAGCGACGAAGACGACCCTCGCGGTCCGCTGTCCCGAGCAATCATGGAGACTCCCATCCCCGTCGGGATGGAAAAACCACCAAATCTGGCGACCTACAATGGCACGACGGACCCAGACAGTCACATCGAGAACATTGATGCGATGCTTGATTACCGCAATGTCCAAGGCGCCATCAAGTGTCAGCTCTTCCCCGCGACTCTAAGGAAGGGTGCCATTGCGTGGTATAAGAGCCTCGACCCTGAGTTCATCACCTCCTGGAAGGACCTGAGGACGCATTTCACTGGGCACTTCACCGCCTCTCATTGACACCCGAAGTCCGAGGCGTTGCTTGAGGCCATCATTCAGGGGAAGGATGAATCTCTCAGAGACTATGTAGAGAGATGCAATCGGAAGGTCATTCAGATCGACACGACTGGCCGGATGAAGAGATACATGCTCGAGCGAGGGTTGCGCCCCCGCAGCGACTTCGCCAAAGCAGTTGGCATCGAGACGCCCCATTCGCTGGACGAACTCCTCCTCAAGGCCCAAGCCTACATCCAATACGAGGAGAAAGAGACCGCCAACAATGCTCGCGATTCTCGAAACCGGGAGAACACCAAGCCCTCGAAGTACGATGACTCGGCGGCTCCCCGACGTGGCAGGGAGAAAAGAAGAGAATACAAGCCCCCGTAACTCCCGCGAACACAGGGGACCAGCGGGCTGCTTCGCTGAGTATACATTGTTGACCACTCCTCGCGAACGCATCCTGGCGGAGTGTATAAACTCGGATTTCCAACAGAGTGGGGTTCGTTTCCCCAAGCCGACGCCCCCAAGCCGAACGTCGACAAGTCCAAGTACTGTTGGTTCCACGGGAGCCACGAGCACGTCACGGAAGACTGCATCCACCTCAAGGATGAAATTGAGATCCTGATCAAGGAAGGATGCCTGAAATAGTACGTCAAGAGGAGTGAAGCTCCTCGGCAGGTTGTCCGCGAAGCGAAGAAGGTCGAGGAGGAGATACCATCTTCCGACGATGTCGGGTTATATGTCACTTTGTGCGTCTCTCGGCCTAAGGACTTCTACGTTCCCGACGAGGTCGCCCTTCCCTTGTCTACTCACAACACCTGGGAGAATTTTCTCTCCACTATGTCCATATCCAGCGAAGGATTCAACAAGCTCTTTGTGGGGTCGGTGAAGAGAAAGTTTGATGAACTGATAGTCGCGAGCTCGAACCAAAATGCGACCCTCGGCAAGTTCCAGGGAAAGATGAACCCATAACTTTTTACCTCGAGGAGCTACCAGGTGGTGCTCCTAACTCCAGCATTCCTCTGCTCATCAGAGCACAAATGACGAACTTCGATGTCCGCCGCATCCTGGTCGACCAAGGGAGCTCCGTCGACATTATGTATGCTCACCTGTTCACCACTCTCCAGCTCAACGAGAGGCATCTGACGCCATACGTAGGCTCTGACTTGCAAGGCTTCAATGGTACAACCACGAAGTCATGGGGCTACGTTGAGCTCCTCGTCACTATCGGGTCCGAGGAGACCGCCAGGTAGGTCAAAGTCCGCTTCCTAGTGATAGAGTGCCCGTCTCTATACTAGTACATCCTGGGAAGACTTACTCTGGCTGAGCTGACCGCGGTGTTGTCCACGGTCCACCTGAAGATGAAGTACTATACGGCAGGGGTCACGTCGTCACTCTACATGGGGACATTGAAGTCGCTAAAAGATACTTTGAGGAGGCCACCAAAGGGATGAACTCAATCAACATGACGCCCAAGACTGCCAACATGCCAGCTCGTGCCAAGGAGCAGAAGTCGTTGCCTCGCGGCAACTTAGTCGACCTCGACAGCCGCTTCACTAGCAAGCAAGAGCATAACAAAGCAGCAGTTGATGCTTCTCCAGTAATTGGTAGCAACGGGCAACCTCTCCATCCTATGCGCACCATTCTAGATGGCGAGTTCGAGCTCATTACCCTTGGCGACAACCCGGAAAAAAGCGTGAAGATCAACACGAGACTCCCCGAGTCGAGCAACTATTACTACAATGTAATACTTTCATGACCGAGTCGAGCAACTACACGACTTTCATGACCGAGTCGAGCAACTATTACTACAATGTAATACTTTTCAGACTGAAAAACATCGGCGCTACTTACCAGCGGATGATGAACAAGGTCTTCCGCAGTGAGATCGGGGACATGCTTGAGGTCTACATGGACGACATGATCGTGAAATCTCAAGAGGAGACTGACCACACCCTCCATCTCAAAAGGGTCTTCGACACGGCGAGGAGGTGCAGGATGAGGTTCAATCTGGAGAAGTGCACCTTCGGGGTCAGAGCAGGAAAATTTCTCAGTTTCTATCTGACAGAACGAGGAATCGAGGCGAATCCCGACAAATGCAAGGCTTTCTCTGAGTTCCCGACACCAAGATCAAAGAAATCTATTCAATCTATGAGCGGGATACTCACCTCGCTGTCCCGCTACGTGGCTAAGTCTGCCCAACATGCACTCCTATTTTTCAAAGTTATGCGCAAAGAAGCCGCTTTCGAATGGACCAGGGAATGCGAGCAAGCCCTCCTCCATCTCAAAAAAGTTCTTTCATAGCCTTCGGTCCTCTCGCGACCAGAAAGCGGGGAAACGTTGTACCTCTACCTCACCGTCGCAACTGAGGTTGTCAGCGCAGCCCTCATTCACGAAACTCCCAATGGGCAAAAACCTATTTACTTTACTAGTAAGGCCTTGCAAGGTCTAGAGCTTAGGTACCAGCAAATCGAAAAGGTGGCCCTGACCCTCATTAATGCGGCCAGAAGGCTACAACATTACTTCCTGGCCCACACGATTGTGGTGAGGACTGACCATCCCGTAAAGCAACTACTCGGCTGCCCCGACATGGCTGGTAGGATGCTCAAATGGTCGCTTAAGCTCTCTGAGTTTGACGTCCACTACGAGAGTAGGAAGGCCCTCAAAGCTTAAGTGCTAGCCGACTTCGTGGCAGAAATGAGTGCTCCGATCTCCCCGACAAATGGAGCCCTCAAGTGGACCATCTACGCGGACGGGGCATCTAGCTCGACAGGAAGCGGAGCAGGCATCATCTTGAGAATGAAGAAGGCATCCTGATTGAAGTATCCCCTGCTATATCCTTCCCGACCTCAAATAACCAAGCCGAGTATGAAGCCTTCCTTGTTGGGCTACGCTTAACCGAGGACCTGAGCACAAAGGAGGTAAAGATATTTACTGATTCTTAGCTCGTCGCCTCTCAAGTACGGGGAGAGTACCAAGCCAAAAATGACAACCTCATTGAGTACTTGACCCTGGTGAAAGAAAATATGTTCCCCGTGAACACAACACCTGGGCGAACATCCTGTCGAAGCTCGCGAGAACGAAGAAGAAAGACAGAAATAAGTCCGTCATCCAGGAGGTACCTCCTCGACTAAGCATCGAGAAACCTACTGCGACCATCGACGTGAACGCCATCGACGACAACGACTGATGGATGGCCTCGGTATACACATACCTCACCACGGGCGAACTTCCCAACGACTCCAAGGAGGATAACATAGTCAGACGACAAGCATGCACTTACGTCTTGATCGAGGACAAGTTATACAGGAGGGGATTCTCTATCCCTCTTCTCAAGTGTGTCGAGGAGTCCAAGGTCCCCCATATACTTCGGGAGATCAACGCCCAGCACCTCGGAGGATGATCCCTCTCCCGGAAAGCCCTGCGGGTAGGATACTATTGGCCCACCATATAGCAGGATGCGAAGAAGCACGTCAAGAAGTGCGACAAGTGCCAGCGTCACGGGGACATGCACCTGGCATCTCCTAATGAGCTCAAAACGCTCTCGTCCCCGTGGCCTTTAGCTTGGTGGGGGATGGATATCATCGGCCCCTTCACCATGGGGTCATACCAGAACAAATACTTGATAGTCAGCGTTGACTACTTCACAAAATGGATAGAGGCTGAGGCCCTCGCCAAAATCACAGAGCATAACATACTTCGTTTCTATAAAAGGAACATACTCGCCCAGTTTGGCGTACCCCAAGCGCTCATCATTGAAAACATGACGTAGTTCACCGATAAAAACTTCTAGGACTTCGTCGCCAAACTGGACACAAAGCAACATTTCACGCCTGTCGAGCACCCTCAAACAAACGGGCAGGCTGAAGCCGCGAACAGAGTGATCCTACGGGGCCTAAAACAAAGGCTAGGTGAAGATAAAAAGAGGTGGGTCGAGGAGATACATAATGTGCTCTAGGCCTACAGGACGACCCCACACTCAACCATCGGGAAGACCCCATTCGGACTAACCTACGGAACCGAGGCGGTTATTCTGGTGGAAATCATAGAACCCTCTAGGCGAACCGAATCTCCCCTCGACGAGGAGACGAATGATGGGACGCTAAGGAAGGAACTCGATCTGGTCGAAGAAATTCGTTCGGGGGAAGCCCTCTGTGAATCCTCTTTAAAACAAAAAATAACTTTACGACATGACAACAAAGTCATTAAACGCGGGTTCCAAATCGGCAGCCTAGTCCTGCGGAGAAATCAGAAGGATTCGCGCGAGGACAAACTCGCCGCGAACTGGGAAGGCCCATATCATGTCCGGGAAAAAACGGAAAACGGTGCCTATTACCTCGAAAACCTACATGGGGAGGAACTTGCTCGACCATGGAACGCTGAAAAGCTTAAACAATATTACAACTAGGCATCACAGTCGGCGTACTTCTTCCGACGATAAAAAAGTATGTCCCGACCGTAGAGGCATGCTAAGGTACAAGCACGACTTCCAAAATTGAAATGAAAAGGCAAGTGTTTATTTTTGTGTGTGCGAGCAGATTCTTGACCCGCCGGGGACACTTAAGCCGAGCTCGCGATGGGAAGTTCACGCCACGAAGCAAAGACCTCGACCAAGTTCTTAGCTCCGTCGTCGATTGGAAGCCAACTCCGATCACTCGACTAGTTCCCTCCACAGTCGAGGACCAATTATGTCGAGCAAAGGCCCCAGACACTTAGTAAAACAAGCAAGCACAAAATTGCATACACATCAACGAGGAAAATAAGTACTCGACAAGAGATACGCACAATAGCACACACAAATGGCAAAAGGGCAATTATATTTGAATTGCAAAGCAAATATTTAAGTAAAAACGAAGGGAAAAGCCCGCTATTCAGATATTATAAGCCATGGTGCGCAGTCCAGGCAAAACCAAAATACAAAATGTGGCGCGCAGGCCAAACAACTAAGTAAAAAATAAACTTTTGCTTCCTTGACAAGCTGGGACTCCCCATCGGCTTGGTCAACATTTTGCCCGAGGTCTGCTGGAGCGATTATCTGGCCGTCGACCACCCGGTGAAAAGGCCCGATCCCTTTGGTGATGAGCTGAATCCCAGGGTTGACGACTTGGATTTGCTCAACCACGCATTTGAAACCAAATCAAGAGTACCAAAGCAGTCCTGCTCGAGCTCCCGGATATTGGAAATTAGCCCACCTCGAGTTGACAAGGCTCTCTCCTCGTCAGTCTCATCCTCGGCGGGCATCGTTGCATTCTCCAACTCGGTGACTCTTGCCTTGAGGTATTGGCTCTCCTCGACTGCCTTGGTCATCTTCTCCCGTATCTCGTCCATGTCGCGGTAAAGCCTAACCTGGATCTCGTACTTCTACTTGTAGTCGAGGAAGTCGTTCTCCACTTAGTTCTTCTCCACCCCGAGGGTCACATTCTCTGTCTGCACCTTCTTCAGCTCGGCAAGGGGGCATGTCCCATCATTGAGGGAAAGGTTGTCTCAAGAACCCTCATCATGGTGGCCGCGTCCTCGGATAACGCCTTTCTCGTAATATCCTTGTCGACAGTCAGAATTGCTTTGGCTTCAGCATCGAGCACGATCACGGAGTTGTCCCCGCCAAAGAGCCCCCGGTTACGATGGCATGGAGGTAACACAAACATCTTCCCGACAACACCCTCCATAAGGTTGACGGGCCCAGACTCCTCTACACGCTGCTTCTTGGCTGGATGTTCATAGGAAACTGGAGACTAACTCCCCTGGGGAGAGGACGAAGAACCCCCCGGGGTGTTGGTCGGCCTTCGACATCTGTTGGACTTGGGGGACGCGGCCCTTGGGAGCCTTCTTGACACCCCTGTTCGTCGCGATCTTGAGCATTCGCTATTGAAGATTCGACATTTGACATGCAACAAAGAAAATAATGAGTTAATATAACAAGGAAAAATAAGCGAACACACAAGTAAGGAACGCGCTCGCTACCTAAGAGCCACAAGGCTTCCCCGTCAGAGTTGCACTCGAGGAGTGCCTTGGTATTAATCAAACGGGCCTCGAAAACAACCTCCTCATTCTCGTCGCGAATGAAGCTCATCTCCTTGTTCACACACTTGGGGGGAGTGAAACTGTCAACGAAAGCCACGATTTTCTCGTAGGCAAGCTTATCCTCGTCGTCCAGCTCATAGGACTTCGTGAGATAGTTGTCCATCACTCTGGTGAAGTGGACCTGCTGCCATCAAGGGGAAACTTCGCTTCCAGGTTCTCCACCTCCTACCCGTCCATGAGCTTGACCACATGGTCGAACAAGAAATCGATGGCTGCATGTGATACGAGCTTCACGAGGAACTATCTGTCTTTAAAGGTGCTGACAGAGTCCAGGTACGTTCTAAAAAACTTCCCTGACTGTTTCAAAGACACCAAGTTGTGCCGCCCATGTGAAGTCTGCCGCTGAAGATGGATGAGGCGGAAGAACAGTGGGAGTGTGGCGCCGATGCCAAGATGTTGGCACACGAGCTCGAACGCCCGAACAAACGCGATCGCGTTCGGATGAAGCTACGAGGGTGCTATGTAACGCCCGATTATTTAATTATTTATTTAATTAAATAGTTTTGAATATTTTCCGTTTTAATTGTTGAAGCCGTGTGGAATCGTTTAGTTGAATTAAGTGGTAGAAATTAGAATAATACTAAACTATATTGATTGGGCCTATTTAATTGGTTGGAAGTAGTAGAAAAGGAGGTGTAAGAACTTAAGCCCAATAAGATTATAGTATTATTTGAATGGGTGTTAGTTGTCAGAATAGGGATTGAAAGAAGTAGGGTCAGTTGGAAATACAAAGAGGAACGTAGAAGTTACAGAAAGTAGAGCAAGGGTTTTGAGAGAGAGACTTCGGAGAGGCTGCTAGAACAAGATTCCGACCGGAAATTTAGAGCGACCTTCAATCCAAGGTAAGGGTGGGGTTCTGACTCTATAATTGGGTTAATGATGAATGATATGTGGGATTAGATTTATAGGATTGCCTTGTGTATGTTGTCTGTGTATGTTGCTTACATTGTCTGTGTATGTTGATTTAGTAATTGATATCGGAAAATCGATAATTGGTTGATGCTGTTGAATTTAGTCGTGAACAATGGATGTAAGTTAATGTGAGTGTAATCATGGCCCTAAATTATGTGTATTGAGATGGTTGAAGGGTTGGTTTGTGATCGATCAGAAAGAGAAAATTGGAAGAATGAGAGAAATAGAGAGGGCGAAGGCTAACAGGTGGGACGCCCATCTGGGAGGCATGACGACCGTCATGGTCTTGTTGTTACGACCGTCACGCGGGTTACGACCGCCACGGATTGGTTTCGACCGTCACGCAGAATAAAAAATTAAATTGAGATTTCTGGTTGCTGTATATCTGTAGGCATAGTATAATTGAACTTATCAAATGTGTTTACAGAAAACATAATTAATTTTATAATCAATATAATTAACAGTAGACAATTTTGCATAATTGAACTCAGTATAAGTAGCAGTAGTAAATAGTTTTGCATGATTATTGAGTGAGAGAATCACTGTAAGTGTATAAGTAATAGTATTAATAATATGAAACTAGAAGGATAATAATATGATAGTAGTGGTGATAAAATAGTAGGATAATTAGTAAGTAAACAATAGCCTTGTTGTGTTGTGCCTTGGTGCTGAATTTTGAGTTGCAGGTGATGTTGTGTCATGTTGAATTGCCTCTATTACTTGGCAAATATTAAGTTGTAGGCTGGTGGCCAACGTTGAAATTATTGTTAAGTTGCAGTTGTGTTGTTGTTGTGTTGTTGTTGAATAAGTTGATGTTGTAGTTGTTGTCGCATGCATAACATAACATACCAAGTTGGCCTGGATTGGCAAAATTACTAAGTTGGTCTGGACTGGCAAAATTTAAGTTGAAGGCTTATGCCTTGTTGACGTCAATATTAATTGGCAGATTTCTAAGTTGGGAGTTCTGCTCCAATGGTACCACATGCATATTACGAGTCGCATTTCAAAGTTGCATAATTATGTTGTTATGTTGTTATCATGTTGGTTGATGTTGATTGTGAGTTGTGAAGTGGTGATTTTTCTATAATCTAAACTATTATATTATTAATCATATATTCGATTATATTGTTCGATATCTCACCCCTTCTGTGTATGGTGATGGTTTATACGCCATCCTGCAGGTAATCCAGAGTGAAGGCTTTCTACCTTCATTAGTTCGAGTCGGTGTCGTCGCTCTGATACGTAACACTCGGGGCGAATGAACGCTATTTGCAGTTGTTATTGTTTTGTTCCGTTGCTGAACCTTATGTTGATTTTATTAAACCTTTGTTATGTTGAAGTTAATTTGAGTTGGACAAAGATGTTGCTCTTTTAAATTGAAGTAAGAATTCCGCTGTTTGATTAATGAAGTCATTTGATTTTAAAGACAAAAAGTTGATGTTGATGGTGTCTCCGATTATTTTAAAGTGTTATGTATATGTGTATTATGTGATTGAGGTTGATGTTTAAAAGTTAAAAATGTGACATCCTGTTTATGTTGAAATTTTATTACTCTGATTTTATTAAATATTTGATGGGTAGAATTGGGGTGTTAAATTTGTGGTATCAGAGCAAGTCGGTATGTCCGGCCAAGTTATCGAGTCGTAGTTTGTTTGACAATCGAGTATTGTTAACTAGTTCTAACATTTGTTTATGTTGAAGTGATAAGTTGAGATGGCTGGAAGGAACGATGCTGCAATTGCTGGTGCGATGCAAGTAATGGCTCAAGCTTTGCAGAATCAGCCGAACGCTGACGAGAATGCTGGATCTCGTAGTTTGGCAACTTTTCAGAGGGAGAATCCGCCTACCTTCAAGGGCAAGTATGATCCTGATGGAGCGTTGGATTGGTTGAAAGAGATGGAGAGAATCTTCTGTGTGATGGACTGCACTCCAGCGCAGAAGGTTCGGTATGGGACTCACATGCTAGCAGTCGAAGCTGATGACTGGTGGCTGGAGACTCGTCAGAGATTGGAAGCTGCAGGTGAAGGTATCACTTGGGCTGTGTTCCGAAGGGAGTTCCTGAGGAAGTATTACCCAGAGGATGTTCGTGGTAAGAAGCAAATCGAGTTTCTTGAGCTGAAGCAAGGAAACATGTCGGTTACTGATTATGCTACAAAGTTTGTTGAGTTGGCTAAGTTTTATCCGTACTACAACGGGGATGATGCTGAGTTTTCAAAATGCATCAAGTTTGAGAGTGGGTTGCGCCCAGAGATTAAGAAGGCAGTTGGATATCAGAAGATTCGTGTTTTTGTGGATTTGATTGATAGTTGCAGGATTTTTGAAGAGGATAACAATGCTCATTATAAGATCATTAATGAGAGGAAGGGCAAGCACCAACAGAATCGTGGCATAACTTGTTTCAAATGTGAGAAACCTGGTCATAAGAGTAATGTGTGTACTGCTGAGGTGAAGAGGTGTTTCCGTTGTGGTAAGACTGGGCATGCCATATCTGAGTGCAAGCATAAAGAGGTGATTTGTTTCAACTGTGGTGAAGAAGGACACATTGGTAGTCAGTGTCAGAAACCAAAGAAGGCGCAAACCAGTGGGAAAGTGTTCGCTTTAGCTGGGACTCAGACAGCTAGTGAGGACAGACTCGTTAGAGGTACATGCTTCATTAATAGTACTCCTTTAATTACTATTATTGATATTGGTGCTACTCATTATTTCATTGTTGCTGATTGTGTTAATAGATTGGGACTTATGTTGTCTTCTATGAATGGAGAAATGGTCGTCGAAATTCCAGCTAAGGGATCAGTGACTACTTCTCTTGTGTGTTTGAAGTGTCCACTGTCGATCTTTGATAGAGACTTTGCTGTTGATTTAGTATGTTTGCCGTTAAACGGGATGGATGTAATCCTGGGTATGAACTAGTTAGAATATAACTATGTTCATATAAATTGTTATAACAAGACTTTGAGGTTTTCTACTCCTGAAGAGGAAGCTGGTTTGTTGTCTGCTAGACAGTTGCAATGGTTGATGCAAGAAGAAGCTCAGGTGTTCTCGTTGATGGCAACGTTATCTATTGAGAACCAAGCTATAATTGATGAGTTGCCGGTGGTGCGTGAATTTCCTGAAGTTTTCCCTGATGAAATTCCTGAAGTACCGCCAGAAAGAGAAGTTAAATTTGCAATTGACCTTGTACCTGGTACCAGACCTATTTCTATGGCACCGTACAGGATGTCTGCATCTGAGTTGTCAGAATTAAAGAAGCAATTGGAGGACTTACTTGAAAAGAAGTTTGTAAGACCAAGTGTATCGCCGTGGGGAGCTCCAGTGCTGCTAGTAATGAAGAAAGACGGAAGTATGAGGTTATGTGTTAATTATAGACAATTGAATAAAGTAACAATTAAGAACAAGTATCCACTTCCGAGAATAGACGATTTGATGGATCAATTAGTAGGTGCTAGTGTATTTAGCAAGATTGATTTGAGGTCGGGCTATCATCAGATTAAAGTAAGAGATGAAGATATTCAGAAGACCTCCTTCAGAACGCGATATGGACATTATGAGTATTCGGTGATGCCTTTCGGTGTTACTAATGCGCCGGGAGTATTCATGGAGTACATGAACCGTATCTTTCATACTTATTTGGATCAGTTTGTGGTGGTGTTTATTGATGATATATTAATTTACTCTAAATCGGAAGAAGAGCATGCGGAACACTTAAGACTAGTGTTGCAAGTTTTGAAAGAGAAGAAGTTATATGCAAAGCTGTCTAAATGTGACTTTTGGTTAAAGGAGGTTAGTTTTCTTGGACATGTCAATTCAAGTAGTGGCATTGCTGTGGATCCATCTAAAGTAGACGTTGTGTTGTAATGGGAAACTCCAAGGTCGGCTACCGAGATAAGAAGCTTTTTGGGACTAGCTGGATACTATAGAAGGTTTATCGAAGGTTTTTCTAAGTTGGCACTTCCGTTAACTAAGTTGACGTGTAAAGGTAAAGCATTTGTGTGGGACGTTCGATGTGAAGAAAGTTTCACGGAATTGAAGAAGAGATTGACGTCGGCTCCGATTTTGACATTACCTAACCCAGGAGAACCTTTTATGGTATACTGTGATGCTTCTAAAATGGGTTTAGGAGGTGTACTTATGCAGAATGATAAGGTAGTTGCTTATACGTCGAGACAGTTGAGGCCTCATGAAAAGAATTATCCTACGCATGATTTAGAACTTGCCGCAGTTGTTTTTGTGCTGAAGATTTGGAGGCATTATCTTTATGGTTCTAGATTTGAAGTATTTAGTGACCATAAAAGTTTAAAGTATTTATTTGACCAGAAGGAGTTGAATATGAGACAGCGAAGGTGGTTGGAGTTATTAAAAGATTATGATTTCGGTTTGAATTATCATCCAGGTAAAGCTAATGTTGTGGCTGATGCTTTAAGCCAAAAGACTTTGCATATGTCAGCAATGATGGTTAAAGAGTTGGAATTAATTGAACAGTTCAGAGATATGAGTTTAGTTTGCGAAGTGACACCGCAGAGTGTTATGTTAGGAATGTTGAAGATTAACAATGATTTTCTGGATAGTATCAGAGAAGCTCAGAAGTTAGATGTGAAACTGGTAGATTCGATGGTTGGAATCGAACAGCCTGAGAATAGCGATTTTAAGATGGACACGCATGGTGTGTTAAGATTCCGTGATCGAATTTGTATTCCTGATGATGCGGAAATGAAGAAAGCGATTCTTGAGGAAAGTCATAAAAGTAAATTGAGTATTCATCCGGGGGCTACAAAGATGTATCAAGATTTGAAGAATTTGTTTTGGTGACCTGGGATGAAGCGTGGTGTAGCGCAGTTTGTGTATGCATGTTTAACTTGTCAGAAGTCGAAAGTTGAACATCAGAAGCCTGCGGGGTTGATGCAACCGTTAGAAGTTCCAGAATGGAAATGGGATAGCATTTCAATGGACTTTGTGACGGGATTACCTAATACTTCAAGGGGACATGATTCTATTTGGGTGATTGTTGATAGGCTTACGAAGTTGGCTCATTTTATCCCTATTAACATTAGTTTTCCAGTATCGAAGTTGGCAGAGATTTATACTAGCGTAATTGTAAAGCTGCATGGTGTTCTTCTATGTATTGTGTCTGATAGGGATCCGAGGTTTACTTCTGATTTTTGGAAGAGGTTGCAAGAGGCGTTGGGTTCTAAGTTGAGGTTGAGTTCGGCGTATCACCCTCAGACGGATGGTCAAACTGAGAGGACTATTCAGTCGTTGGAGGATTTGTTGAGAGCTTGTGTTCTTGAGCAGGGAGGTTCGTGGGATACCTATCTTCCATTGATCGGGTTCACTTATAATAACAGTTACCATTCTAGTATTGGGATGGCCCCTTTTTAAGCATTATATGGTCGGAGATGTAGGACTCCTTTATGTTGGCATGAATCTGGAGAAAGTGTAGTACTTGGACCTGAAATTGTTCGAGAGACTACTGAGAAGGTGAAGTTAATTCGAGAAAAGATGAAAACTTCCCAGAGTAGACAAAAGAGTTATCATGACAAGCGAAGGAAGGATTTAGAATTTCAAGCGGGTGACCATGTATTTTTGAGAGTTACACCTGTGACCGGTGTTGGGCGTGCCTTGAAGTCTAAGAAGCTCACTCCTCGTTTTATTGGTCCGTATCAGATTTCGGACAAAGTCGGAAATGTTGCTTATAGAGTGGCTTTACCACCTAATCTTTCGAATTTACACGATGTGTTTCATGTGTCACAACTTCGGAAGTACATTTCAGATCTATCTCATGTGATTCATATGGATGATGTGCAAGTACGGGATAATCTTACTATTGAGACGGTGCCTGTACGGATCGCGGATCGTGAAATGAAGACCTTAAGAGGCAAGGAGATTGCGTTGGTGAAAGTTGTCTGGTTAGGAGCTGCCAGAGAAAGCCTGACTTGGGAGCTGGAAAGCAAGATGAAGGAAGCCTATCCTGAGTTATTCGAATCAAGTAAATTTTCGAGGACGAAAATATTCTAAGTGGGGGAGAGTTGTAACGCCTGATTATTTAATTATTTATTTAATTAAATAGTTTTGAATATTTTTCGTTTTAATTGTTGAAGCTGTGTGGAATTGTTTAGTTGAATTAAGTGGTAGAAATTAGAATAATACTAAACTATATTAATTGGGCCTATTTAATTGGTTGGAAGTAGTAGAAAAGGAGGTGTAAGAACTTAAGCCCAATAAGATTATAGTATTATTTGAATGGATGTTAGTTGTCAGAATAGGGATTGAAAGAAGTAGGGGCAGTTGGAAATACAAAGAGGAACGTAGAAGTTACAGAAAGTAGAGCAAGGGTTTTGAGAGAGAGAGACTTCGTAGAGGCTGCTAGAGTAAGATTCCGACCAGAAATTTAGAGCGACCTTCAATCCAAGGTAAGGGTGGGGTTCTGACTCTATAATTGGGTTAATGATGAATGATATGTGGGATTAGATTTGTAGGATTGCCTTGTGTATGTTGTCTGTGCATGTTGCTTACATTGTCTGTGTATGTTGATTTAGTAATTGATATCGGAAAATCGATAATTGGTTGATGTTGTTGAATTTAGTCGTGAACAATGGATGTAAGTTAATGTGAGTGTAATCATGGCCCTAAATTATGTGTATTGAGATGGTTGAAAGATTGGTTTGTGATCGATCAGAAAGAGAAAATTAGAAGAATGGGAGAAACAGAGAGGGCGAAGGCTAACAGGTGGGACGTCCGTCTGGGAGGCATGACGACCATCATGGTCTTGTTGTTACGACCGTCACGCGGGTTACGACCGCCACAGATTGGTTACGACCGTCACGCAGAACAAAAAAATTAAATTGAGATTTCTGGTTGCTGTATGTCTGTAGGCATAGTATAATTGAACTTAGCAAATGTGTTTGCAGAAAACATAATTAATTTGATAATCAGTATAATTAACAGTAGACAATTTTGCATAATTGAACTCAGTATAAGTAGCAGTAGTAAATAGTTTTGCATGATTATTGAGTAAGATAATCATTGTAAGTGTATAAGTAATAGTATTAATAATATGAAACTAGAAGGATAATAATATGACAGTAGTGGTGACAAAATAGTAGGATAATTAGTAAGTAAACAAAAGCCTTGTTGTGTTGTGCCTTGGTGCTGAATTTTGAGTTGCAGGTGATGTTGTGTCGTGTTGAATTGCCTCTATTACTTGGCAAATATTAAGTTGTAGGCTGGTGGCCAACGTTGAAATTATTGTTAAGTTGCAGTTGTGTTGTTGTTGTGTTGTTGTTGAATAAGTTGATGCTGTAGTTGTTGAAATTCTGGTACATGTGCAGAATTCAGATGTCCTAGAACATGCCGTTCGACATCTGGTCTGACATGATCACAAAGGGCAAGGTATATTGCAAAAATCATGGTACTGAAAAGATAAAAGCAAGACACACATAATTGTTAACCCAGTTCGGTCGAACACACCTACTCTGGGGGCTACCAAGCCAGGGATGAAGTCCACTATCAGTAGTATCAATTTAAAGCTAAACTACCCGTTTACAGCTTATCACTTAATCACTACCCAATGACCCTTCTACCTAGATCCTCTCTAGATATGAGAAACCCTTCTCACTCCCAATCATCGCAATGATGTCTAGCAGTTGACAATCCGCCACTGCATCAACAGCCCTTCACCTACATTCTGATTACACAAATAGACATGAAACTACACTCCTATGACACATCAACATCTGATGAGATCAATACCTAGCCAAGTATGATGCCAAACTCCACCGTTTGTTAGCTTCTTCCTTAACTAAGAATACAACCTGGAGTTGCTTCAAAGCTTCCTCCAGGGACAAATCGTACTACCTCTTACCTACAGGTTTTGAGGAGTACAGGTAACCTTCCCACAGGATGGGAGGTTTACCTAGACAGAACCCTAGACTTCTACATCTTGAGCACTGTATTTTTCAAGGTTACAAACCCTTCTATTTATAACCTGAACCCAACTGGATTTGGGCCTTCAATCACAGCTTCACTAGCTGTTACAAATCTACAAAATAACCTCCAATAAAATAGCTCTTTAATCTAATATTTCCTAATATGTCTCCATATTTAGAAAGTCTTGATTTCTGATTGAATCTTCTAGACCTTTAAATATGCGCCACATAGAATGCATAATTTTCTCTTAAAATTCTGCACAATTCAAAACATAGTTGAATCTCATTAATCCAGCTCAGTAGGCGCGATGTCGAATACTTCCTCATAAGACATCTTCTTCGACATGTTGCTCCAGTTGTTGAATAACTTCAACATAACATGTTCAAGCATTCCAAAAGGACATCTTGTTGTACATGTTCTTCTTAGCAAGTTTATACATCCTATTCTCTATTACAATATTACTGCTATTATTTGTTTTACAAAAATTAATCCAATCCTAAAACAAGAGAACTAACAGTTGTTGTCGCATGCATAGCATAGCATACCAAGTTAGCCTGGATTGGCAAAATTACTAAGTTGGCCTGGACTGGCAAAATTTAAGTTGAAGGGTTATGCCTTATTGACGTCAATATTAATTGGCAGATTTCTAAGTTGGGAGTTCTGCTCCAATGGTATCATATGCATATTACGAGTCGCATTTCAAAGCTGCATAATTATGTTGTTATGTTGTTATCATGTTGGTTGATGTTGATTGTGAGTTGTGAAGTGGTGATTTTTCTATAATCTGAACTATTATATTATTAATCATATATTTGATTATATTGTTCGATATCTCACCCCTTCTGCAGGTAATCTGGAGTGAAGGCTTTCTACCTTCATTAGTTCGAGTCGGTGTCGTTGCTCTGATACGTAACAATCGGGGGGAATGAATGCTATTTGCTGTTGTTATTGTTTTGTTCCGTTGTTGAACCTTATGTTGATTTTATTAAACCTTTGTTATGTTGAAGTTAATTTGAGTTGGACAAAGATGTTGCTCTTTTAAATTGAAGTAAGAATTCCGCTGTTTGATTAATGAAGTCATTTGATTTTAAAGACAAAAAGTTGATGTTGATGGTGTCTCCGATTATTTTAAAGTGTTATGTATCTATGTATTATGTGATTGAGGTTGATGTTTAAAAGTTGAAAATGTGACATCCTGTTTATGTTGAAATTTTATTACTCAGATTTTATTAAATATTCGATGGGTAGAATTGGGGTGTTACATGCTAACTCCAACCATTGAAACACCCCCGCCTGAAAGTCACTGAAGGATAGACGAATCCCTACCTCACGAAAGGAGAACTCGTACATAGGGAAGCGCATCCCCGCGTACGACGAGCAGATCCGATCCATTTCCTTGGGCTTGTAGACCTCCTAGTTCACATATGCCCATTCCTCTAGGTCCTCGACAGTCGTGAAGGCGTTCGAATCGTCGAAGATAAAACACGAAGCAATGGCTAGGGGATCTTGTCCGGCCCAGTCCGATGGGGATTTAACGTTTATGTCGTCCAAATTATCCTCGGCATCTACGTCGATCATAGCGGTGTCCTCGGGCTTTAGAGCCATTTAACTTGAAAAGCAGAAGGAAACAGTGAATTCGACGATAAGATCTAATCCACACTTCCACCGCAAATCAAGTGAAAGGGAGAGGAGAGACACGAGGACGTACCCCCGACTAACACCCTTACATGGCAAAACGGGGATCACGAGGACATGCTCCTCGACGCGAACCTAAAGAATCTTGTCGCGAATTAGGACCTTCGTAGGGCGAAACTACCTCGACACGAGGGTTCATCGAGATAACCTCTCCGCGGGGACAACCTTCCCCGACAAGAAACCCAGTGAAGGCTCATGAACTTCGTTGGAAGCTTCAATAATCTCGTCGTAAAATTCATGAATCTCCCCGGGAACTTCATACATTCATCGAAAACTTCATAAGTCTCCCCGAAAATCTCATACACTCGCCGAAAAATTCATTAGTCCTCATCGGAAAACTCATGCTTTCATTGGAAAATTCATGTATTCATCAAGAAACATATAAATCTTCGCCGAAAATTCATGGACTCGCCGAGAAATTTATGCATTCCCCCAGACACTACATAAACTCGTCGGAAAATAACGTTCGCCGGAACTAACCTAACAGAATCATGTGTCTAGCATGCAACTAAGGAGGGGATCAGAACACTTACTTGGTAGTTAGAGACAGAGGATGACAGCGGTTGACGGCGACGACGACAGAGATAGCGGCGGCAATGCACAACGGCGAGACGAAGAAAACTTCAGAGAAGGCGACGAACGTTGAAGAGAATGAGAGCGAAAGTGGAAAGTGTTCAGACGATCCTTCCACTTTCCTATTTATAAGCGTTCTCAACACGCGGGAAAATGTGTCACCGCCCATAGCCATCATTGCCCTAAACCTAGGCTAGGGTAGGATATGATGGCACATTTAATAGTCGTCACACGTGGTGCGAGGAAGATGGGCATTTTGCGCTTTCCAAGGTTCAGCTTTACGCGTCCCGAGATGTCGGGCACACACTTCAACCCCTTACGTTCCAATCACGGGCACAACCTCGGGGAACTTTGGCACAAGCCACATTGTCGGGCACGCGTGCCAACTAAGGGTAAATCCCTCGCGAGCATGTCCTCGAGGAAAAATCGAGACAAACTCGCGACCACAAGCTGACTTTTGACTGTTGCTCTGCCCGACATACGAAAATGCCCATAACTAGATTATCCACATCAAACGCGGGCTCGCAACCGCGAGCAGGGATAATTGCTCTCTATGCAGAGTCCCTTCATCCTCGACACATAGGCTGGCTCTAAGTCATCGCTCCTCGACAGAGGAACAACGACTTGGGGGGCTTCTGTTCTGGACTGGGCCAGGGGCTGGCCCACCGTCGGGCACGGCCCAACCCAGCTCCATGCCGGGGAGGGCCCAACACATGCCCAATCCATTATTACTACGAGAAGAAACGTTCCTCACACGTCCTCCCCACGTTCTCCACGTGCTCCCCTCGTGGGGACACGTCATCAACCAACTACCCACGACTTTTGGGCCATGGTTTCGCCCTCGAGAATAGGTCCTCCACTTCCCTAAGTTCATGGGACAGTTGACCCAGGACGAAGACCATGTGCTGGTCTTCCCTACTTCCACGTAGGATCCTGTCAGTCATCCGTAATGGGCCTGATGATCCAGCCCACAATAGATGACTATTGGCCCAGCGCTGGGGGCACATTATAAATACCCTCCTCGACATGAGTGTCAGGTATTCTAATTCACACTAGTTTTTTGTACTTGCACTCTCTCTTTCACTCTGAACCTTATTTTGGCATCAGAGTGTCTTGCAGGTACACCCCTTCCTCTTCTCCACCGCCGTTGAACTTGGAGCTCAAAACGTGTTGCTGACCACTAATATTCTTCTGATCCCGGTAAGTTCAGAAATTAAATGACTGAAAGTAAAGATATAGAGTTTAGATAGATTACACCAAGATTTACACAGGTTCAGTTGATCTCTTGGCCTACGCCTCTCCTAAAAAAAATCTTGAGAGTTCCACTAAAATAATAATCTGATCTTATAACAGGTTGTACCCAAGAACCTTCTTACAATCGATTGAGAGATTTTAACAGGCCGATCCCTCAAACCAAAATGGAGTTTTTAACAGGTTAAACTCACAAACCAAAAACGAGATTTTAACTGGCTTATCTCGAAAGTCAAATAGAGGTTTTACTTGGATAACCTCAACAACAAAAAAGAGAAACATTTCAAGAGAAATATACTTTTGATAAAATAGTTGAACCAATACAACTAAAAATCCTGACAAGTGTATTTCACTCATAAATGCACTAAAGCAACTTTAACTAAAAGGAAAAATAACAGAGAAAAAGTGGTTTAAAAGTGAGAAGGATGCTTATAATCTGAAATCTGGAGTGGGAAATAATGAAAAAGTTCCCTCCTTGTATAAGAGAAAATGTAGTTAAAAAAGGAAAATGATCCATGGGCTTTTTAATATCATAATCAATTATGCCATAAAGATAATCGATTATGCAGTGTGAATATGAAAACTTTTTAAATTGTGTCATTACTTGTACTTGTCAAAAAGTACAGGATGCATGGTACTCCTAAGGTAGTATGGGTGACCAAAGGCCTTAGTATTTTTCAAGTGGTTTAGGGCTTGCCCGCAGCAGAGAGATGCTCTTTCTAGTGTTGTTTCTGGTTATGGAGAGAGCAACATCACCTGAGGTGATAAGCTCTGTCTTTATGCGATATTCTGAGTGTGTTATGATGTGTCCCTCTTAACTGTAATGTTTGGGTATTTGTTGACGGGTATGAGCTTAGAACTCAGGTAACCATTAAGAAGTGGTGACTGTTTCTCCTAGGGATGGCAACGGGTCGGGTCGGGTGCGGGTTTCACACTACCCAAACCCACACCCGAAATAACCACCCGAACCCGAACCCAAATCCAAAAGCTATTCGGGTGTCAAAATAACACCCACGCCCACACCCGTTGGGTTCGGGTTTTTCCACCCAAACCCAAACCCGTAGCAAAAACACAAAAATACAACAGCATTAAAATTATTTGAGATTATATATATATATATATATATATATATATATATATATATATATCGGGTATGGTTTCGGGTTTCGTGCGCGGATTTCACACTACCCAAACCCGCACCCGAAATATCGGGTGGCACCCAAACCCGAACCCGAACCCAGTCAACTCGGGTTTTCACCCGTTGACTCGGGTTCGGGTGCAGGTGGGCCCCGCGGGTTTGGGTCTGCCTGCCATCCCTAGTTTCTCCTTGACTGAGGGAGGATATTGAATGCCTATTTCTTAGGGACTCATGGCTTGAATTCACACACGCAACTAGGGAGTGCGTAAACAATATTACCTACGTCTTACCTTTAGGGCGAGCCCCCGTGCACGTAAAGGTACGCCCCGGACAACATCTGAAGGGGCGGGGGCCCAACAAAGGACATAAACCACCCTGTTTTGGGATCCTTACAAATATATCACTACACAGTCTCTCAAGCACCGGGGTTTGTAAAGGGTAAAGTGTTTTAAGCTCCTTCTCCCATTTAGTTAGACTTTGTGAGGGGGAGTCCCTTAGTACGGTATGAGCCCCTCAGTTGGGAAAAGTCCCTCAACCGAAGGAGGTTCCCCTATTTATGAGGAGAGTCCCCCAACTGAAGGTGGCTATTTTAGTTTAGAAGTTAGTCACTTAGATAAAGGTGACTATTTTAGTTTAGAGGCGAGTCCCTCAACTGGGGGTGAGTCCCTCAGATGAAGGCGACTTCTTTAGTTTTGGATGATTCATCACCTCCTTTCCAGATGTCTCAGAGAGGGATGTCAAACGTCACTCTTTGCAACATCCATTCCATCAAGCTGATACGCGTGTGCTATTGATATTTTATAGAAGGTCCTGTTATACTCTCCAGGAAATTTATTCCCTTTTCTTCCCTTTTAGATCCTCCATTTTGTTCCCTCAGGAAAAAAAATACAAAGTCATAGGAAATCTTTAAAGGGGAAACATATATTACGAGGTTCATCCTTCTCCCCAGGGAACAAACACTATAATTTTTTCTCATTCTCTTCCCTTTTGTTGGAAGCTAATGGCTAGTAAGAAAGCCAAACATTTTCTTGTTCGAGAAATTATGTCTCCATACACAAGTTATGACATGATCAAGAGGTTTCGTCGGGGTATTGGATTTTCCAGTACAAAGTGAGAAGAGTAATCGGTCCTAAAACCTTGTTCAAAAATAGAGAGAGCCAATATGACCACCGTGGTCGGGTCATGTACTCCTTACTTTTACTTTTATCTCCTCGTTATCTACGAGATGGGGATTTTGATCCCTTTTTACATCTTTTGAGATACATTTTTTAGAGATTATTAATGTAACCCCTTCTTAGATCACGCCCAACGTGTTGAGCATTCTTAGGGCATTCTAGATAATCTGTTGTAACCTCGGTGCCCCTTATTGTTTGGGTTTTCCTTTCCTTTTTTGGCGTAGAGATCCTCCCTAACAGCTGAAGGGGGGTTGAATTGTGTATGCCCAAAAATCTTTTTTCACCTGTGATTCTGAAACATTAGATTCTGAAACACGTTCAGAGTCTAATGGCAGTTGAAGATTTACTTCCTTTTCTTGACCCTGATTCAGAACCTGAGATGTCAAGCTCAGGTTTTGATTCAAGTAAGAGACAAAATTAGATCAGAGTCTGACTTCAGAGTTTGTTGCACAGTAAAATGTAATTGTAGAAGTAAATATAGAGACACACAATATATCATGGTTCATATCAACTTGAGAGTATTCCAGCCTCCTTGTAGCACAAGAGCTTTTAACTATAATCAATCAAATTACAAGTGCTTAAGCTAACAACTCAAGACTTGTTGCTCAATCAAACTAGAATGATTCTTTCTTGCTTAAACTCTCAGTTCAAGACTTCCTGCTCAATCCCTCAAGCATGAGACTTCCTTGCCTAAACAACCTATTCAGTACTTCCTTCTCAATTTATCCAGAATGAGATTTCCTTGATTAAACCCTAGGTTCAAGAATTCCTGCTCAATCACACTGATCGAGACTTCCTGTTCTGCCCTCAAGCATGAGACTTCAATGCTCAATCATCAGAAAGAGACTTACTCTGAGCACATAGGCTATAATCTTCATATTCTCTTAACAAAGAGTATGGTATTAACCTTGTGTTTATATGTGTGCTTCTTAGTTAAGCAGATACACAACTATTTACACTTTTGAGCATAATATAAATTGTTGGCTCCTAAGTGTAGAAGAACGAAGTTTTAATTATTCTTCTCTCCTTGTACAAATTTTCTTTTGTTGTGCCTTTCTGTTCTGTTGATTTTGTTGATCATATTCACATATTCTTTCTTCAAATCATATTTGAATATGTTTCACTATACTCTCACACACTTAACCCTTATGTTATATTTTCTCTTTGAGTGTGTTTCTCTCATCTGTGTTTTTTGTGTAACACAGTCTCTCTCAACCCATTTATGTGAACTGGTATCACATCCTTGTGAACACAGTCACACATTCTTCAACTCACATATGTTTTCAATCTTCTTCTTTAAATAGATGCTTAGAATATATCCATTGAAGATTGAAATTAGCCATGGTACAAGTAGACGTTGAAGGTCTTTAGCTATAGTACAATAAAGTAAGCTAAAAACTCAACTAGCATAAATACGTTGAGAGGAGCAGATCAGAGGTTAGAATAGTTAGAGAGATAAGATCCTGACAACATTACTTTATACTGATTAGACATAAAGTAGTGTACCTTTGTCACGTGATCTTCTTTAGATAACTTTTGATTTGAGGCTTCTTGAAGACGTTTGTTGAAGCTTGTTCAGAGTTATTGTTATCTTTATACTTAGCTTCTTGAATCATAAGCTTTTTCAAGAATTAGTTAAAGCATAATCAGAAACTAAGGTATGTCTTAAGAACCTAGTTGGAATGAGACTTCAGAGTCTTAAGTTGGCAGGTTCTGAGCTTGCCATTATCAGAGTCTTGATTAGAACTAGTCTAGATGAACACTTTCAGAGTTAATGACTTGATGTAGACAAATTCCTTTGAAGAAGAATCTTCATAACTGCTGATGAAGCACATTAAGAATATGCAGAGTCATTCCTTTATATGAGATTCTGCTTGCTTCAAACAACTTCAGTCTTCAAAGCTTTGATGGTCTTTGTATTTCAAGTAAGCTTAGGTTCAACATATGAAAGACTTGAGTTGACTCTTCAGAGTCTGAAAGCTTTGTTCTGATCCTTTAGATTCAGAATAGCTTTGCTTCTCTTTAATGGTTCTTCTGAGTGATTAACTTGATTTATATCAAGGTTAATGTCCTTTGATCCTGCACACTTGAACAACCATTAGTAAAACATTGTTATTTAAATACTTTGTTATCATCAAAACCTTTTAAGGGTATGAATAAATCTTGTTCCAACAACATCGGTTGAATAACTTTGCATGCTTTACCTGGTTGGCCCTTGTTGGAGCCATATGGGGATCCTTATGAGAATTTGAAATATAGGTTCGTGTGGATCAGAGGGTGAGGCAACGCCTCTATGATGACCACAAAATGCGATAGATGCCCCTTGTTTTCCTTTATCATGGATACCATATCCTTAGCTTATTAACGAGATAAACTTTAACGCCCTTTCTTCCCTTGTACAAGAGGTAATCCAAATTGTTAGCTGCTTCTAGCTCTTGAACTCTCGTACTCTAATTACCCGAGACAGAGATAACGATGATGGGGTAGAGAAGCACTTGGGTAAGCTTTATGGTATGAAATAAACCTTCTTACTTGATCCCTTATTTCATTATTTTACACATATTAACAATACCTTTTTGCAAAGGATATGACAGGGGTTGGCAAGAGGAGAGAGGTTGGTTTTAATGCAAGTCAAAATTATTGCGGCCCTGCTTCTCCCTCTCCATAGGGACTCAATTGTGGCTGGAGATAAGCAACATAGAGAGACATATTGTAATACCAATGCTCACCCTTCCAAGAGTCAGCGGATGGGGAAGGGTCCTTCCGGACCTTCAGGAAGTCTCCAGAGAGTATATGAGAGAGGAAAGTCACGTGGGGTCATTGTTCCTCCGACAAGAGTTTCTAGACCCTCGACGTGAAATGACACTTCTTCAGCGCCATTGAGTTCATCGGGCATCATCTTTCCCTCTCAGAGACTTTTTCCGGCGACTATCAGTCACTTCTCAATAAGTCTTATTCTTACTTAGCGAGCCTCAAAGGGCTCCAAATTAATAAGTAACAAAAGAATTATACCTGAAATAGACTCATATAACCAGTAAGCTACCTAGTCTTAAAGACAACTGCCTCTCCCAAGTGCAACATATAACACAACAAGTACTGCACACCCCCTTGCCCAGCTGACATGGGGAAGGCTACTAAACAACTACATATACTTCACATCAATATATACATGAGACTTATCTGCTAAGATATTACATCCTACAAGATGTTCTGTGTATAACTTAGTGTCTGCCTCATTCATAGACTGACGTACTAGCTCAACATACCCGGAGCCATGATAGGAGAAAGTGAACATACTTGTTATTCATAAACTTCTAATTCACATGCTCCTTAGTAACTCCCAAATCATGTACAACAGTAATATATGCTAGTTGCTGGCTAATGAGAGGAGCGGAGAAGAAATTACCTACCAGAGGAAGATGGAACATAACGAAGACATCATCCAAGATAATCGTCATCTCACCAAATGGAAGATGGAAGGAAGATGTCTCCTTATGTCATCGTTAAACAAACGCTGTCAGTAGCTGACTGTTGAGCATTGTCAACAAACAATTCATCAGTGAAATGACATTGCACTCTTCGACAATCACCCTGACCTCCCATGTCATCGGGGCATCCAAGAACTTCTTCAGCTTCGCACCATGGGTGGGCACCTTCAGTGGAATTCGGGCCTATAACAAACAAAGTAAAAAGCATCAGTTAATTTCAAAGTATCAATAATAAATAAAACCAAGTTCAACATAACATATACATACTTATCCCTACCATAATTTGAATGCCACATGATCGACATTGTTGGATTTTGTGGTTGTTTGAAATATGTAGCAGCACTTGAACAAAGAAGGTGTTGATGAAGATTGTACTTGAAAATTCAAAGCGTGTGAATTCCACACTAACCTTTAGGTTCAATTCGTCCCTACCAATTATTATATATTGGATGCAATAAGGATTAACAACGAATTCCCTTCACGATACTATGAATACCTTAATGTGAATTGCACAAACACACTAATCTTATCTTTTTATAATAGTTTATAGAAAATTGTTTCCTATACTTCACTCATGCATTAGTGAAGTAAGTGATGATTTTAGAATAATTGAAATGGTGAAAAATGGATTTGAATATTGTTATTTTTGTGTCTTTTTTCTGTTTTCCAAGTGTCCCTATTTATAAAGAAATTGGCATCACTTGGTGAAAAGATGCACTTTTTAATTTAAATTCTGAACCTGAAATAATGAAGCAATATAACCTTTTGATATTCACTTTGTTTCACAAACGTTGCAATGGTCTGATGGCAAGGCACTGGTTCATTATTTTTGAAATTCAAACTTTCCAAATAATATTTTGGAAATCACTCACAATCCCCCACCATTTACAAAATACAATTAAATCTCAAATTTCTGGAAATATCTTGGTTTCAGATAATGGTATCTTACGATTTGAACCATTACTTAGTAAATTAAGTTTTTACTCATCCCCGAATAGACTGGTAGACAAGTTTTGAACCAAATATTCATTAGAACAAGTGTGCATAATTCACACATGAAATCTCGGTACTATCAAAAGAATTATAGAAATTGACACATTTAATATGGCCTTGCGTCACGTACCATTTTCACGAGAATTTAAGAGTAAAGCCCTTTGACTCTATGAAGCGGCCCCACTTCATTGTCGTATAGGTAGACTATATCAGAAATGCACCCATAATTATGCATTCCAGCAAACATATGCTATATGTCTATTAAGAGGAAAACTCAACCATTCATCTTTTACTTATGGTCCCCAAGTACTTTTGCTCTTTGGGATGTCTTTATAATCAAGTACTTGCAATCAGTTTAATAGTGTACTTTCACCATTGAACTCAAGACTTAATATTGACTAAGTGTGAGTTGAGTTTCCACTATTGGTGATCAATTAGATATGGGCTTTAGACCCATCCCTAATGATGTTTTCAACACCATGTCTTTTGTCAGACCTTACGTCAAAGGATCTGCAAGATTATTTTCTGTTCTTACGAACACAATGGAAATTACGCCATTTGAAATTAAATCCTTCACATAGCTATGTCTTATACCAATATGTCTAGATTTTCCATTATATACTTGGCTATATGTTTTTGATAGTATGGACTGACTATCACAATGTATGGATACAGGTGTCATTGGCTTTGGCCAAATAGGTATCTCATACAATAAATTTCTTAGCCATTCAGCCTCTTTACTCCCGACAGCTAGAGCAATAAATTCTGCAGCCATGGTGGAGTCGGCAATGCAAGTCTGTTTCTTAAAACCCCAAGAAACTGCACCACCACCAAGATTGAAGATCCATCCACTAGTACAGACATGATCTTCTATATATGTTACCCAACTGGCATCTGTATATCCCTCTAAAACTGAAGGATATCCACTATAAGTTAAACTATAGTTAGTTGTCCCTTTCAAGTATTTCAATACTCTATTAACAGCATACCAATGGTCTTTACTTGGATTACTTGTATACCGACTTAACCTACCAACAACATATGCAATATCAGGTCTCGTACAAGTTATAACGTACATCAAGCATCCGATTACCTTTGAATATTCAAGTTGTGCCACTGGACATCCTTTATGTGGCTGCAAATTAACATTTTGATCAAATGGGGTAGAAACTGGTTTACAATTGAAGTGCTCAAATTTCTTAAGCACCTTTTCGATGTAGTGAGATTGGGATAAACCAATATTTTCACCATCTCTTATGATTTTAATTTCTAAAATCACATCTGCTTCACCCAAGTCTTTCATATCAAAATTTTTGGATAAGAAAGTTTTAGTCTTTTCTACCTCATTTAAATCAGTGCCAAAGATTAACATATCATCCACATATAAACAAATCATGACACCTTTTCCATTGCTAAATTTACTATAAATACAATTGTCAGATTCATTTATTTTGTATCCATTGGTTAACACAACATGGTCAAATTTTTGGTGTCGTTGTTTGGGTGCTTGTTTTAACCCATATAAAGACTTGGTTAATTTACACACTTTATGTTCTTGACCTTTGATGACAAATCCTTCAGGTTGTTTCATATACACCTCTTCATCTAACTCTCCATTTAGAAAAGCAGTTTTAACATCCATTTGATGGATTACAAGTTTATAGATGGAAGCAAGTGCCAAAAGCACTCTAATTGATACAATTCTAGCAATAGGTGCATACGTATCAAAGTAATCAATACCTTCTTTTTGTGTATACCCTTTAGCGACAAGTCTAGCTTTGAATTTTTCAATGGTACCATCGACTTTCATTTTTCTTTTAAAGATCCATTTACAACCTTTTGGTTTTGATCCTGGTGGGAGATCTACTAGTTTCCAGGTTTTATTACCCATAATTGAGTCCATTTCTTCTTGGATATCTTCTTTCCAAAAGGCAGAATCTTGGGATTCTATTGCCTCTTCAAATGTTTCAGGATCATTTTCTAGGTTATAGCAAATTGGTCCATAACGATTTATCGAATCATTATTTCCTTCTACAAGGAACATGAAGAAGTATGATCCATAGTTTTTCACTTTTCAGATTCTTTTACTTCTTCTAGGTTCTGAACATGCCAACATAGCATTATTATATACATTACTTTCTACACTTTGAACATCATAATGAGCATTGTCTTTGGGATTTTGAATTGAGGTAAATCTACTTTCTTGAAAAATTGCATCTCTTGACTCAATCACGGTATTAATAGGATATGAGTCATTGGATTCAATAACCATGAATCTATATGCTTTGTTGTTTTCAGCATATCCCAGAAATACACATTCAATTCCTCTTTCTCCCAATTTCTTTCTTTTTGGTTCAGGCATCTTTACAATTGCTCTACAACCCCAAACTTTTAAATAATTAAGATTGAGTTTTCTTTTCTTCCAGAGTTCATATGGGGTTATCTTGTTTCTTTTATTAGGAACTCTATTTAATAGATAACATGCAGTTAGCATGGCTTCACCCCAATATCCTTTAGATAAACCAGAATAGAATAACATGGAGTTTACCATTTCTTCTAACGTCCTATTTTTCCTTTCTCCTATCCCATTTTGTTATGGAGAATATGGTGCAGTTGTTTGATGCACAATATCAGTGGACTCAAAATAATTAGGATGATAGAACTCCCCTCCCCTATCACTTCTAAAACATTTAATGAAAGTCTCATGTTGAAGTTCTACTTGTGCTTTAAATATTTTAAATTTGTCTAAGACTTCATCCTTAGAATGCATTAAATAAACATAACAAAATCTAGTGCAATCATCAATGAAAGTGGCAAAGTACTTTTTACCACCAATGGTGGGCCAACCATGTAAATCACACACATCCGAATGAATTAAATCTAACACCTTAGAACTTCTTTCAATTCCTTTAAAAGGTTTTCTTGTGATTAGTTAACATGCAAGTAGTACATGAATTTGAATTTTTGTCAAGAGACGGAATTAAATTTGATTTTATCATATCATTTAATTTTCTAAAGTTAACATGTCCTAGTCGCATATGCCATAAATCACAAGACTCAAAAATATAAGCAGAAATCACATTATTATTATTATTATTATTATAATTAACAACATTACACATGAACATATCCTCACAAAGATAACCCTTCCCTACAAACATACCCTCTTTGGATAGAATAAATTTATCTCCCTCAAATACAGATTTGAAACCATACTTATTAAGTAAAGGTACAAAAATCAAGTTCTTCCTAACTTCTGGAACATAACGAACATCTTGAAGAGTGAGTGTTTTTCCTGAAGTGAATTCAATCTCGACTGATCCTTTTCCTTTGACTTGAACAGTAGAGGCATTTCCCATGTACAAAACATTATAATTTTCTTCATTGATGGTCTTGAATAATTTTTTATTTTTGCACACATAACGGGTAGCACCAGAGTCTATCCACCAAGAATCAACATATTCTATCATGTTGATTTCAGAAATGACAGCAACAAGATTGTCTTTTGTTGCACTTGAATTCTTGTTTTTGTTCTCTCTTTTCAAGAACCTACACTCATTTTTAAAGTGTCATGGTTTTCCACAATGATAGCAATTTCCTTTCTTTTTCTTTCTATTGTTATTATTGCTATTACCATTATGATTTTCATAAGATTTTCCAAAATATCGTTTTCTTTTCTTGGAAGTTTTACTTGAATTTTCTTCTTCCATTACATGCACCTTCTCATGAGCAATTTGATTTTTAGTATCATCTTGTTTACGATACTCTTCTTCTAAACGAAGGTGATTACCCAATTGCTCAAGAGATATGTCCTCTTTCTTGTGTTTCAAATATTTTTTAAAATCTTTCCATGATGGAGGAAGTTTATCTATTATAGAAGATACAATTATTGTTTCATCCATATGCATGTCATGTTGTTTGTAGCTATTGAGAATACGTTCAATTTCATACATTTGTTCCATTACAGACTTATTGTCTACCATTTTATAATTATTGAAATGAGAAACAAGAAACTTCTTACTTGTAGTGTCTTCTTGCATGTATCTTGATTATAGTTTTTCCCACAGTTCCTTTGCAGAATTGCTACTTTGATGGATATCGAATAAAGAGTCTGACATACCGTTGAGAATATGGCTCGTGCAAATGTAATCATCATTGTCCCATTTCTATCTTTCTCTCGTTTCAGCAATGGTTTCTTCTTCCCTCTCTAATGGTCTTGCAGTGTTCAGAACATACACCACTTTCAATGTTGTAAGTAGAAACTTCATCTTTTTCTGTCAACGGATAAAGTTGCCTCCATCAAACTTTTCCAATTTCACAAAGTTGGATGTCATTTCTTTGAGTGATGCTGCCATTGATAAGTAAAAAAATAATTGAACCTAAAGATTGTTGGATTTTGTGGTTGTTTGAAATATGTAGCAACACTTGAACAAAGAAGGTGTTGATGAAGATTGCACTTGAAAATTCAAAGCGTGTGAATTTCACACTAACCTTTAGGTTTAATTCGTCCCTACCAATTATTATATATTGGATGCAATAAGGATTAACGACAAATTCCCTTCAGGATACTATGAATACCTTAATGTGAATTGCACAAACACACTAATCTTATCTTTTTAGAATAGTTTATAGAAAATTATTTCCTATACTTCACTCATGCATTAATGAAGTAAGTGATGATTTTAGAATAATTGAAATGGTGAAAAATTGGATTTGAATATTGCTATTTTGGAAATCAGTCACAGACATATCTAGGGAGAACGAAACAACCATTGTGTCTTCCAAGAAACCCTTCATTTGTGTGTACAGACGACTCTGTCAAAGCCGGAGCAGTGACCTAGGAGAGAGAAAATAAGTGATACAGGATCAACTTAAATAATTTATAGTGTCTAAAATTTAATTTTTGTACGAATAAATTCGAATCAGTTTAATCTATAAATCAAACAAAACTATATAATCCTACATAATAACATAATTTAATGAACTCATCTTGAATTTCAACTAAAAGAAGCATCTTTAATACATATGCCCGTGTTAAACCTATTTCTTACCGTTTTCAACCCACCATCCAAATGGACTTGACTGTTTGACATTAATTGCAATCGAATAACCAGATCTCAGCACTGCAAAAACTTAATGAGTATCCAAATAACTGTGCGAAGACAAGGTGCACCCCCTCTGTTTTTTTATGTCATTTTAGTTTTTTTTACACATGTTACCGAAGTTATTAATTTTTTGCTAATTTTATAACCATATTTTACTATCTTTCAATATTATCCTTTTTAAAAACATTTCAAACCTATTCTTTCAAAATATAACAATTACTACTAATCATTATGATTTGATGATGGAATATCTAAATTACATTTATTCCAATCTATTCCATTAACCAGACGTATACATAAAAATAAGAGAAAAAAAAGATGATTGAACCATTAATAAAAAAACTTTCATTTTTAAAATAAAAATTTAAATTCACTTTATTATTTTCTCTCTTGAATAAATTAATTATAGTGTCTTTTTATCCCTCATTCCCATTTTTTCCCTTTCAAACTAAAATCCATACCGCTCTACGAGAAACACTTAGGAAAATTGAGAAAAATAATTTTATGGCTCTTTCTTAAAAAAATTCATTCTTTTTTAAATCACATTGATCTCAATGTTATTCTAGTGGATGATGAAGAATATGTTCAACATCAAAATGCAAATATAGTGCCTAATCTACCAGATTTAAATATCAATATTGTAGAAAGTATTGATCTTAACAACATTTCAAATACTCATGACCCATTGGTAGGTAACAATATTATCACGCTTTTTATGCTTTATTTGTTTGTTTTCTCTTTTTTTCTCGTGGCATATGGGTTTTCTATTTTTTCTGTGTTCTTACAGAAATTGAACAATATGCAGAAAAAAATATAGAAAATGAAGAAAATGATGTGAAAAACAACAACATACAAAACTAAGAAAATGATGTGGAAAACAACAATATACATACCAACATGGAAAACAACTTATTTATAAACTTGCTGAAAACATGTAAAGTGTGGACTCTTTTATACATACCAACATGGAAAACAACGTATTTATTAACTGGCTGAAAACAAGTAAAGTGTGGACAGGTAAAGTGTGGACGTAAAAGAGTTCAGGTAGATCTTAATCTAGTCCGTGACATTCCTTTAAAGCGAAGAACCTCTATTCGGTCTCTTTCTAATGCATTAGAAGTGATTACAATTTTGCATTGACATGCTAGATAATGATAGCATACATAATAATGATCTGATGTTTAAAGAAATGTATAACATTGTTCACATTGTCGAAAAATTGTTTATAGAAAAGAAAAGTCAAGAAATTTTTATTTGGTACATGACAAAGAAGATCCATTCAACGGTAAAGGTAAAAATTACTTCAAATGAAAAAAAAAAATCATTAAAATGTAACGTAAATAAAGAATTTAACATGCTAGAAAAATAACTATAATAAATAAAGATTTTATCTTAATAAAAAAATCTCTTGAAATGAAAATATAATCATTTCAAATCTAAGATAATTATAACACAATTTTTTTAATTTTAATAAAATTTTTGAAAATAAATCTATTCTTCTTTGCGTTCGGCCTCTTCTGCAGTTTCATCTTCCTCGTCTGAAAATTTGTTTAAATCTATCGGATAAATTTTTATAGATGAGTTTTTGGGATTTTCTCGTTCTGTCTCTTCCGCAGTTTCATCCAAAGAATCGTTTACTATTTCTATAGATGAATTTTTGGGATTTTCTGTTGACAAATTTTTTTAGGGCTTTTATGAGAAAGAAGGATTTTATGAGAAAGAAGGATAAAAAATGCAGAATATATAAAATCTGAGAAGATTCAAGTTAGGAATTTCACGAAAGATAAACTTTTCTCTAAAAAGTTTGACTAGTCCGTTGAAATACAATATTGAAAATATCCCTCTGCATTGGAATACAACATTAATTGAAATAAGAAAATTGTAGAAAAGAGAGGGATTAAGGGCATTTTGGAAAGAGAAAATTTAATTCTATTGAAATTATAAAACGACTTATATTTCGACACAAATATTTTTTCTAAAACGGCATATAAACCAAACGAGTATTTCTCACTACAGCATTCCATCTAAGCAAAATACCAAACTGACATAATTTTGGGTGCAAAACCACTTGTAAATTGGCATAATAACACTTCTGCAAGTACTTTCTACATTTCTGTATATACTTTGTATATTCCATGTATACACCTCCCTACATGCTATAGATTGCTCAAAATAATTTCTTCAGTACTTTGAAAACAGCATATAAAACAAAAACCATTACAATTTTCATTACAATTTTCTTAGAGGCTAGTATCCTCAAATTCACCCTCAGACCATTTTTTCGCATGAAACCCAGACAAGCAGCACCAACAAAGAGAAACCAAGAACAGATTGTGCAGAGAAAAGCCTTCAGGGCCTCTGAAGGACCGCATATATGGGTCACATCGGGTGATACTTCCACATAGGAGCTTGACTTACTGTTGTTTGTTTCATTTAATCTAAGACTGATCTCTGATTGGTTTAATCCAAGATTCTCATTCAACCAATCAGACACCCAAACAAGCAATTTTGCAAACCATGCAATCTCATCGCTGGATATGGGACGCCTCATCCAGTCACCTTTGTATTTGTTAGTTGTACACATGTGATTGCCAGCCTTTCTAGGCTTGAATATCTCATCACGGGATTGTTGATGCTGAATTCGTTCTGGGGAGATTGAAGATGGTTTTATAGCTCTCCCATCAAATAAACATCCTAATTTTTCCTTCAATGACTCTATGCATTTAAGACTGCGTGTAACATTATCACCAGATATAGCTTGTAACTCGGCTTCTGCGCGCAAAATAAACAACTGCAGAAAGAAGAAAAAAAATGGATGAGAAGATAACAACCTATACCACATATATAATGTTTAATGTACTAGAAACACAACACAAGAGTGACAAATGTGGTGCTATGTCACCAACCTTAACATAGTTGGTCTCAAGCCCCCACATAAAAGGGTGGGGTTATGTTAGGCAACTAATAGACAACTCATTGATTATGCAATACAATAGTTTTAAACACAAATTTGTAAGGAAAGCATAAAAATATGTAAGACCTGAAGGAGCTGTTGTCCACCATCTTCCCCATCAGCAAATAGCCGCAAATCTTTGTTCCAATTATCATGCAAGAATGAACCATCAACATCAGTCTCACATAAACCATCCTCCCAGTCCTGAAACAAGCAGCACATTAATAATTAGAAATCAGTTTCTTGTATGTCAAATTCCAAGTTTATCTTCAAAAGCTTGAACACGCTACCTAAAAACTTGTAGAAGTGATTTTTTTTTTCAAAAAGAAAAAGAAAACTTTAAACAACGCTAAAAAGAAAGAACGTGTTTTTAATACTATGCCTAAACCAGCTATGAACTTTAAACTAATTAAAGACATGAGATACCAAAATATATAACCAACAAAAAAAGGAAAAAAGAAAAGCAGTAGTAGGTATAGGATCAACTATTAGGGTGAAAATCTAGATTAAGGTGCAAATATTTATTTTTAAATTAACAGAAGAGAAATTCAAACCACCTGCAGCTGTTCACGGATGATAGGAACATATCTGTACAAGTTATTCAACAGTGGTTTGCTCAAGCCAGCCTGTTTGGAATGGAAAAGGGTATCTATATTCTTCAAAAGGTCAATGAGCTCTTTGGATGATGTCAATGTGTCTAACACCTGGAAAAGAAGGTTAGAAAGTGAAAATTCCATTCAGCTAAACCTCACGAGGCTGTTTCTAGATGATAGGAATAATCAAATGACGGTCATTGCAGAAAATTTGCACATGTTTAACCAGACTTTATCCAAACAGGTCTAACATGAACAGAAATGTAAAAATAATCCTAGCTGAATGTGATATTTCAAAGTGTTTAAATCCTTACGAAGAACACATTAATAAAGCCATCTAAAAAATTAAGAACTGCAAGTCCACGAAGATCAGGTTATTGTGATCCATAACATTTTGTACATTTCTCTTTTGCGCCAATTCTGTGTTCAAACACTGGACTATAAATTCCTTTTTCCATATTTAAGCAATTAATGTATAGTACACGTGTACAACTATTGAACTAATAATGTCCATTTTCCTTCTAATTTTAAGTTACAAAAAAACAATATTTACCATGAAAGTTTTGCAGAGGATAAAAGTAATCTATCCAAGATTAAAATTCTCAGTCAACTGATAGTACAGTGTGTCACTTGCAACAAGAGTTTGAGTAACCAAGACTTATCGAAAGTCTGGTAGAGTATATTATAGGTTAATGCAGTATCAGGGGTGCAGGTGAGATTAACCAAAAGCAAACAACTAAGTGATGGTTTAATTCAAATTTTTCCTTCAAGGATGAACTTCCTTCAAGGCTTACCATTGAAAAGGTACGGACATAAATTAAACATAGACATCCATAACCACATTCTAACGCTTACAGGTTACCACATTCCAAAGTTTTTCCTAAGTTTCACAATCTTCATCAATCCATACACACAAACTAGTGAGAATCAAGAGATTCATTTGCAGTTTCTCTTACACTATTCATAAAATATCCTAAGCAGAAAGTAGTCACTGACAGATAACAACCACAGAGCAGTAAGGCAGTAAACAGCAAGCACAAAGAACATAAACGAACCGGATTAAGAAACAAACCTTGAGAACCATCTGGACTACAATTTCAACATCACTATGAAGAAACCTGTGAGCAAATCCAATAAAATGCATAACCAAGGAAGTATAGTACAGATAATTAGAGAGAACATAATCCTGCCAATGCGATGTAAACCCACCATCACTTCCATTTTCAGGCACAGAAAATTCCAATTTCTCACCATTCATTTCATCCAGCTTTTTTAACTTACCCATCTTAATATTCCAAGGCTCCAAGTATCTAATCCAAAGAGAAAACACTTGAGAAACATTCTTAACCGAAGAAGCCAATGGACAAAATAGCAATGTCCTCAACAAAAACCTATACAGAGGCCTCTGCAAACATTGGTTCCAACACGCATAACCTAAATCCTTGTTCTTGGAAACCTCCATAGTCCTCCACCTAACACTAGGACTATAACTAGAACCAGAATCTCCATTCTCCCGAAAAGAAGTTACAGTACTCAACCCCAAATACCTCACAAACAGCTTAACAACTTTACTTAAACCCGGCGTCGGCGGCATTTCTCCAAACGGAAAAGCAACCCCGAGAGCTTTACAAACGCTAACAGGGAACGGGGAGAAATCATTGTCAACAAGCCAGAAATGAATCAGCGTGTTGACAACAAACTCGGCTCTATCCACAACAGTTGCATCGTGACTGGAACCGTAATGGAGAATGGAGCTCCGATAGGGTTGGTGAGAGGATAAATCGGAGGTAGGAACATTTGCACGGAGATACGCGTAGAGAAGACGCGTGTAGAGGTCATAGTAGGGTTTTTTGTTTGCGATGTTCTGTTTGGAGGCTGAGAAACCAGGGATAGAAGATTTCCAGTTTTCTAACCTGAATTTTGCGGTGGTTGTCTTGACGGAAATTTGATCGGAATTATTCGAATTACCCTTGGAGACAGGGTAATAAGCGAACCAGAAAAAGAAGTATTGGAAGACATTGAGTTGAATTTGCGAAGAGGAAGATGAAGAGCTGAAAATTGAAGGACAAAGATCGGAGAGATTGTGCTTATCGGAGATGGAACGGGACCAGTGAGGGAGACGTTCGGCGGGGAAAAGGTATTTGACAAGGGAGAGACGGTCGACGGCGGAGATGGAGGTGGCGAGTGTGCCGGAAGGGGAGAGGAGAGAGAATAGGGTTTTGTCGAGTTCGGGGATGTTGATCCAACCGCTGGATGAAGGCGAAGCGGCGCGAGGGTTTTCGAAGCCGAAGATGTTGCAGATTAGGGTTGGGAAAGCGAGGGAGAAGAAGTGACGGGATTGATCGGGTGAGTGAGTGTGCAGGAAGGTTTCAATGGAGGTGCAAACGGAGGTTATTTCGGAAGGTGAGCTGGCTGATTGGATGGTTGATAATAGCTCCTGGGATTTGGAAACGGAATTTAAGGTGTAGGAGTGAGGGAGCATTGTGGAGGTGTTTAGGGTTTTAGAGGAGACGAGAGTGAGAAGGTTTAAGAAATGAGGATGAGAATGTTGTTATGGGTGTAATTGAAATTGAAAAAAGTGATTTGAAAATGAGAGAATAGAGAAAGAGGAATAAGCAAATGGCGCCTTTTTATGGGGAGGTGGAGGAAAGAGTGTCTAGGTAGCGTGGCGATGTAATAGGATTATTTGGTGGGGACAAAAATAATTTCAAATTGAAAATCAAAAATCAAAAAAATACTAAGACTATTGTATTGTTTGTTTCTTACTATATCATGTCAAGTACGGTAGTTGATCATTATTTTCATGCTAATATACTTTGTGATAAAGTTAGAGTTTTGATTACCTAATTTTTATAATTAGATTATTAGTGGTGTTTACTGCTTGCTTTGCTTCATAGGTTCACTGTTTTGTTTGTTGCTTGCCTTCCTTTTTCATGGAAATCACATTTGTGTTGAAACGCGTGTTTTCATGGAAAGAATATGGGTGAGAATTTCAAGGAAATCACATTTGTGTTGAAACGCGTGTTTTTCTCTTTTTATTTGGTTTTTTCATTTATATTATTTTTAAAAGAATTGCCAACATTAATTGTTTTTTAGCTACGGGTAATAAAATCAACCCATTCAACAGTCATAAAATTTAAGCAACAGTAAGTTACTCTTTCATCACAATTTTTCATTCGTAATTAGTTTAAATTTAACTTATTTATTTTATCTCATTTTAATTTTTTCTACGCTTTAAATTTGACAATAAATCTCAATCAACATAACACTTGGTCCAATTTTTGTCTCAAATCAACAAAACTCATATTTCGAAAATGCACATTTTATTCGAAATCCACATCATAATCCAAATTTTTAAAACTATATTTTTTATCTCAAATCTACAAAACAACTCACACTTGGAAATTACTTGTATCATACATCACCTTAACCATATCAATTTCTATAATTTTCATCTCAATCAACTACACTATACCTCATGGGTTCCAAACAGGTGGTAGTGGTGTGCAATCAAGTGGTCAAGAACATGAGACACTATAATTTGGTACTCAAGATAGCTTAAAAATTAGTAACTTTGGTGAATAAGTTGCATTTGCACCGGTTGTGAATATGCGTACACAAATATCTCAACCGAAAGAGGATGAAATTCTCATTCAATCATGGTTCAACATTTCAAAGAATTCAATTGTTGGGATTGATAAAAAAGGATATAGTATTTTGGAAGAGAATTGGTGAAACTTTTAACAAGCATCGTGACATTAATTAGAAAGAGAGAAAATTGATACCACTAAAAGAACGATGGCACAAAATTAATATATTTGTTCAAAAATTTGTTGGATGATACAAATAAGTTGTATCCACAAAAAAACAAGAGCTCCAAGAATAATATCATGCAAGCTACATATAAAGTCTATTTCTAATATAAAGGTGAAAAGTTTACATTTGAGGTTATATGAAAATTATTGAAAGATGAACCTAAATGGCTCGCTGGTTCGTCAAAAGCTTCTGTAAAAAGAACAAAGAACCCAACTTCAAGAACATACTCTTCATCTTCTAATTGTTGAGAATAATATAACAAGTGTGAGTTAAAGTCTCACATTGGTTATAAATGTGGAGAGTTGAGCATTTATAAGTGGGAGAACCCATACACCTATCACCTTAAGATTTCAGGTGAATATGTGGTGTCTCTCTCACTTGTGTTGCTCTTGACCCAATATTGATGATCCTCCTCATGATCCAACAAATGGTATCATGAGTCTTTGGTTTGCGAAATTGAGACTATGCACATATTAAGGGTAAAAAAGTTGAGATAGAGAGAAAATGTTTAACTTAAAGATTAAGAAGGTTGATAATAAAGAGGAAAGATTGAAGATCAATGGTCTACAAATCCTCACAAAGGATATATCAAATATGGATCCATGATAACTACAAGCTCATGAATTCTTCTACGACGTGATTAGAGGAAAATATGGACTTAATTGGCATGATGATTTAGTTTAGATATTTTAGTATGATTATGCATTCTTATAACTATTTTTATAATTGATATGGTTATGTATCTTGGAACTAGTCGTTATTCAAACTAGTTGTTATAAACTAGTCTTAAAAGTAGTCTCTAGTAACACAACAAGCCTCACTGTCCTTCTTAACCTCATTCAATTTCTACAATTTGTTATTATCTTATTCAATATCAGAATTCTTTTCATATGAATATTTCCAATCCTTCTCACATTGCAAAAATGTATATGGATTATATGAATGATGATATGGATAAAGAACTCATGAGGCTTTTTTTTTAAACTTCTTTTCATATGTGATTTAAGTGTTTTACCAACTCCTCGTTTAATATATAACCTTTTAAATTAAATTAGAAATTAATAATATGAAAAATTAAGTTATGTTATAAAATAACTTACATTAATAAATGTTTTACGTGCTTTCTTCATCCTATTATCGGCATCTCGCTCTTTGACGGTTAAATTTTGATTTAATGCTTGTAGTTCTTCGATCAATATTTTCTTTTTTAGTACGGTATTTTTGTAAATTTAATACTTTACACAATGAACTAGTAAAAAAAGAAGTGTTTATTGAAGTACTACAAACATTAAACCAAATTCTAACAGTCAAAGAGCGAGTACAGATAATGGGTCGTAGAAAGCTCAAAAAAATTGATTAGTGTAACTTGTTCTTCTAATATAACTTAATTTGTCATATTATTAGTTTCTAAATCAAATTGAAAGGTATTATGTTTATTGACAAGTTGATGAAATAAGCATTCCACATAATTTATAATAAATTCATGTATACATATCACAACGGTTGTTAGTAATAACCGTAGTGAAATATTGTACGCCAAGTTTTTCACTGCACTTGTTGGTTATAATCGTAGTGAAAGGTTGAAAAATAATTCAAAATTCTGGCATTATGAATTGAACCTCTTACCTCCACATTTTACTAAAGTTTTGTTTTACACCCATAATGATATGTAACACGCTATTGGGTTCTTACTACAATTTCCAGTCTGTGTGGGTAAAGCAGGCACATACTACCATACATCATGTTACCATGTTTGATCAACCCTGATGGTATCCTTTTAAGAATCGTGGTAAAAGGGCTCTTTCGTAGTAGTGCTTTTAAAGTCGGGTGGACCCATAAGATAGAGAACTCAAATGAGATTTAGTAATCTCACCCCAATCATATTGTTATTTTTCAGGTATGCTGTAGAAGTTGGAGGATTCGCTAGAAGATCTAAAGTTGAAGGTTGTGATGTGTGATGGATATTTTATGTTATGTCTTTCTATTTAGTTTATGGTGTTACATCCAAGGAGTAGAATGTTCACTCCCATCTTTTTAAATGTATCTAATATTTTCTTGTCTCTATCTTCCTCGTCCATTTTTTTAGTCTTCACTCTACTCTGAGGGAAAGGGAGTGGTATAGGTTGCTTTTGCTCAACCTTATTAGGTTCAAGTTCAGGTTCAGGAATATTTTTATTTTTTCTAGGTGTTGGTTCAACAGTTTTGCCCGATCTCAAACCAATGACACTCACATTAGGAAGATTTAGATTCACTATTGTTTGGGCAGGTAGTTGGTTCGATCCTTGAGCCTGCATATGATTAATTGAAGTTGCCAACTGCCCAATTTTGGTCTCTAAATTCTGAATGGTAGAATCTATTCTTTGTTGAAATTGTAGATCATTCCAGCTTATAACATAATTTTGTTCAAGACAGTACAACCAATTTTTCGCAACACCTTGTAGTGAGAATGAAAAGGCTTTCAGCTTGATATGGTTTTTTGTAACTCCCTCAGGCTTTTGTGGTGTAGAACACACTACATGAAATTCCTTCAAGTGTTTATGAAGATTCTTACATGCAAGACCACTAAACTTTGGAAACAAGTGTATCAAACCAGATTAGAGTTCAAAAGATACACCAATTTCAGGATATTAAATACATAATTCATTATAAGTTACATTAGGTGCAACAAGTTCTCCTAGAGTTCGTTGAGCTTCATCCATATTAGTATCTGTAAATTCACAATCAGAATCAAACAAATTATGATTGTAAATAGAAAAATAATCACTTTCATTATCACTAGTAAAGGTGTTGGTGGGTCTGTTTGGTTCGGTTTCAAAAGAATATGATGCTCAAACCGATCAAAAATATATGGATTGATTTGGATTGAATTTGAAATTTTTGGTGATAAAACCTAAACCAAACCAAACTGAGAAACAACGGGTTGGTTTGGGTTGGATTGATCGGATACATTAGAAACAAATATGCAAAAATATTTTAAAAAATATCTAATATGCATCAACTAATTTTCCATAATAATATAAAATCCCTAATGTTTGTGTGTCTCCATATAGGTTGTGAATATCACAAATGTCGTTTCATTTTTTTCTTCTTGAAGTTGAATATCTTATATTAGTTTTCATGATAATGATGATATAAATTATACAAATTAATTATGGTTTGTTCGCGTAGACAGGCTTGCGGGTAGAGTTTTGGAAATTTGTTTCCCAAACTAATTAACATCGGATTTCAATAGTTTGGTTTGGTTTTTGTTCGAACAAAAAAAATGTCCAACCCAAACACCTTGGTTTGGTTTGGATTCCGGTTTGACTCGGATTTTACCGAACCAGTGAACACCTCTAGCCACTGATGTTTGCACTGGTACTAGCCTTACTAAGTCTACGAAGTGAATGAAAAGTCCTATCTATTTCAGGATTAAATGGGTGCAGATAAGAGGGTCTGGACTAGGTCATGCAATAAACAAATACAATAATGTTGATAATTCCAACAATGTTCCTATTTACTAAAATTAAAATGAAAACTAAAAACCGATTAAAATAAAATCTAAAAATTATAAAAATCATACGAAACAACTCTAAAAATAAATAAAGATAATGATCTGAGGTGATCAGACTGGATCGTCGTGGCCTTCGTGTAGGACAGATGAGGGTGCTTGTAGGAGAGGAAGGGGGTGTAGCTGCAAGGTACTCCGATGTCAAAGTAAGTATTTGGGCAAAAGAGAGAAAGCAAGCACAAAGCGTTAAGGTGTGATTTTGAGTATTGAATAGTGATCAAACCTGCCCCTCTCAAGTGAGAGGGTATTTATAGAAGTAACCCCTAGCGTGGGGCCAAGGTCTCCCCTGTGGCCGAAATATCTGGTCGACCAATGGGAGACTGCTAGGTGGAGGCAGGCGCGTGACCCTTTGACCTGGTCCAACTATTTCTGTGAGATCCGGGGAAACAGTTGGTCGCGTGAACTGTCAAGCGCGTGAGAGGGACATCCCCAACGGTCATATTGTGCCCAACGGCTAGTTGTGCCCACCGGCTAATTGTGCCCAACGGCTAGTTGTGTTCAACGGCTAGTTTTGGCTATTGGGCCTTACCAAGAGCTGGACTGGATTGGGCCTTGCCCTACTATAGACCAAGCGCCTGCCTAGTCCAGAACTGGAGCCCCCCAAGTCTTTGCTCTAAGGAAGAGTGATGACTTGAGATAGCCTCATGGACTGCTACCTTTGGGTGACAAAGTTTGGGGATATTCCCTCACCTGTTCGGTGGTTAATGTGGTCGATGCTGGTTGCTTAGCAGCCCGACAGCCTTTCGTATGCGAGGACGTGCCCGCAGAAGTAGCATATTTATGTTGACCAGATTTGGAAAATGTCCTCGCAAAAACGGCATTTTTTGTCGACCAGGTTTAGGAAGCGTGCCCGCAAAACCTGTGTTTTTTATGTCGATGAGCCCTGACGAGGATATGACTTGTGTCTATGGTCGAGAAAGATGTGCTCGCGGGGGCTGTGGAAGACTTGGGCGATTGTACCGTCTAGATTTGGGAATACCAAACAAAGATTCCCTTTTTGACACGTGGTGGTGCATTCAATTCTTGTCAGGCTAGAGGCCTAGGCTATGATGGCCTTTGCGCTTCCCAAACAAGGAAGTGCTTATAAAAAGGGGGAAGAGAGGATTCATTTGAACACTTCACTCAAATTCTTCTCCTCAAACCTCTTTGCTCTGCAACTTGTGCTCTCGCCTGAGTTACAACGCCACCGTCGATCTTCATCTTCTACCTCTGTCCTTATCAAGTAGGTTCTTCATCTCCCTTTAGGATTTTTTGTGGCGTTCTTCATTTTTAGAAATTCTCATGAGTTTTCCGGTGAGTTATAAACTTCCTGATGATTGTTCATGTGTTCTTCGATGAACACATGAATTTCTGGAAGACTCATGAAGAACATAGGATGAATGTCCATGAATATGACGTAGGATTATATAGATCTTCTTAAATTCTAGTTAGGATTTGTTTGTAGTCGGGCATTAGGCCTGTTCGACGTGAAACTTTGGCTTTCGTGCGACGAGCTTATTTTGTCGAGTAAGCTCCTCCTCACAGAGTCTTTGTAAAGTCGCGGAGACTCGTCCCCATTGCAGGGGAAAGTGAAGTCGCTGTATTATGTCGTGGTCGACTAGGGCTAGAGGTTATCCTCGAGTTATTCCTTGCCCTTTCCCTTTATTAGAGGTGGAAGGGTGGATTTGATCTTTGTCGTCGAATTCACTTTTTCTTCTTCTGCTTTTCAGGTGAAATGGCTGACCAACGTACTCGACGTTGGGGCTTCGCACGAGGAGGCGGAGCAGCCCGTAGATTATGCCAATGTCCACGTAGCTGAGGGGGACCTCAAGTGGATCGCCCAAGAACCCCTGTCGACGAGGTCGGCGTTTACTGAAGAGGAAGCCCGGGAGTTTCCCTACTTTGAAGATCGGACTGAGGGTGCACCTATGCATTGGAGAGTTATCTGCCCGACAGAAAATGATCGAATATGTTTGGTGTATCTGGGGATGCGATTCCCCATGTATGAGTTCGCCTTTGGGGAGGCGAGGTATCGCCTGCCCTTTATCGATTTTTAGGAGGCCATCTTCTGTCACTTAGAGTTGTGCCCCGCCCAACTCCATCTGAACGCACTGGCGTTTATTCGTGCTTTTGAGTTGGTATGCCATTACTTGAAGGTCGGGGCGACTGTGGACCTTTTATTTTGCATCTTCCAAATCCAGCGGAGTACATCGGACCCGAAGCAAAGCTGGGTGTTGTTCAAGCAGCAGAGCAGGCTCTTCTGACCGTACTCAGAATCTGTCAGACATTTCAAGGACAGGTTCTTGGTCGTGAAACCTATCTCTAAACTGGCTAGGAGATACATTTCTACGCTTGAGACCGTGGATGTTGATGGTCAGCAAGTTGATAAGGTCGTGTCCAAGTTCCCTTTGGAATGGGTGTATGCCCATTTCAGATATAGGACCGATCAGTTCCTCGTCAAGCACGAGCAGCTTTGTGACGGAGACAATGAGTCCTACCGGGTTTTGCATGCATACGTGGAGACCTTCAGTCCTGCCTTTGTGGTGGACAGGGATGGCAAAGAGTTGTTCGGGGAGGACGGAGAGCCTGCTCGGGCGGCTCGTTATATTAACACTAGGGCCCTTCTTGAGTGCGAAATCGACGATGTTGCGTTCCAGCTCCTTGGTATAACTTGTTCATTTTCCCATGTTTAAAATTTTTTCCCAATCATACTAATCTCATCTTTTATGTTTGTAGGGAAAATGTCAGACATGAGGGAGCATCTGGTGATGTCTCAGGCGGCCAAGAACCTGAAGAAGGTATCCCTAGTGCCGAAGACTGGTGCTGCGAAGCAGCAAGTAACATTGGAAAAGTTTGTGGACGGCACTGGCTCTGCCCCAGGTACCACTTCAACCTCTCCAACTCCGGACACGACCCATAAGAGGAAACGGGACGATGTTGGCTCTTCGCTGGCTGGTTGCTCGGGCGGTTTCGTAGGGGGGGAGATTCGTGCTGCCTCAGTGCTATCTTCAAGGGAAATTTTTTGATGGGGAGAGCTCTATCGCTGCTCCCGAACTTGATGCTTCGGCCATCCTGTCCTTCGACCCTCAGGTGCAGAGGAACCCTCTCTGTCAGGACGCGACGACTATGATCAGAGTACTGGAGGTGGCTTTGGCCCTCAGGGACGCGGAGATGGTTCCACTTGCCGACCTTAAGAGGGTGAAAGCTAAGATCTCCGACCTGGAGCTGGAAAACGCAGAAATTTACAATGATCTGAAGAAGCTTCAAGGCAATCTGGAGGCCAAGATAGAACTTTAGAAGGAAGTAACCCAGATGAAGGGGGAGGTGACCAAAGTAAATGATGAGAATGTCTGCTTGAAGGCGAGGATAGCTGAGCTGAAGGGATCGGCGGCGGTTGGTCAGGATGAGACTGACGACGAGAAGGCTCTGAAGATGCGGAAGGACCTGGTCGAGAGGATCCGTCTTCTTGAGCAGGATAATCTGGAGGCAACTGAGTTTGGTTTCAACGCTGCTTTGGCGAAGTTGAAAGCCCTCAACTCCGACGTCCAGTTATTGACCGAGGGGATGGCCATTCTCAATGTGGTTGTCAACGGCGAGGTGGTTCCCCCGGAGATTCCTGGCGATGCAGTTTAGTTTTTGTTTTGAAGTTGTACTTGTATTTTGTGGGCCTGCGTGCCTTTCGATATGTAACCTTTTGTCGGGCATGACCCTTTTCTTGTATTGTTGACTTATTCTGGCCCTGTGGCCGAAACTATATACATATTTTGCGTTTGGTATTATCTTCGTTGCATTTATTTGTGTATGCTTTTATCGTTTAAATGCTAAGTATGGACGTTTTGCTCGACTTGCTCTTGTTATGATCGACAGTTTGGGAGACTCGTCGAGGAGGCAAAGTAGTTCCGCCGGTGATGGGACTAGGATCTTGGTCGAGGTACTAATCCCATAGGCTTTGACTGTTCCCATCGCGAGCTGGGTGTCTTGCCTTAATGGTACGGCAACGGCGGAGTTCGATTGAGGTATCCCCGTTGTACGCAGAGTCTGCTTGTCCCATGAGTAGAAACTGACCGACGTTGTAAGGTAAGGGATCGTGCTTGCACCGGGGCATGTCCCGTGGCCGAGGCATCTCCCCGTTGGGGGTGATCTCGTCGGCAGTTAGTTCGACCTAGTGGCTGGTCCTAACTGTAATATTGTTTGAGCTTTTCAGCGTTCCATGTCGAGCAAATGGTTCTCCGTCCAGAGTTTCTAGGTAATAGGCTCTAGGGCCTATTTTTGACTTGACCCTGTAGGGTCTTTCCTAGTTCGCGGCTAGCTTTCCCTCTGGCGAATCCTTCTGGTTTCTGCGTAGGACCAAGCTGCCAATGGGGAAGTCGCGCTTTATGACCTTAGCGTCGTGGCGTAAGGTTATTTTTTATTTTAGCGAAGCCTCGCGGAGAGCTTCTCCTGACCGTATTTCTTCGACCAGGTCGAGCTCTTCCCTTAAAGCCTCGTCGTTTATCTCCTCGTCGAGAGGAGCTTCCATTTGTCTAGAAGGTTCTCTAATCTCCACCGGTATCACCGCCTCGGTTCCGTAAGCTAGTCGGAAAGGGGTTTCCCCGGTGGTGGAGTGTGGGGTTGTTCGGTAGGCCCAGAGCACGTTGTGTAACTCCTCGACCCACCTCTTGTTGGCCTCGCCTAGCCTTCGTTTTAGACCCCGAAGAATTAACCTGTTTGCGGCCTCTGCTTGCCCGTTAGTCTGAGGGTGCTCAACGGAAGTGAAGTGTTGCTTCTGGCCTAGTTTGGCGGCGAAGTCTTGGAACTTCCTGTCCGTGAACTGGGTTCCATTGTTGGTCGCAAGGGCCTGGGGTACTCCGAATTGTGCGAGGACGTTCTTTTTGTAGAAATAAAGTGTGTTGAAGGTTGTGATCTTGGCGAGAGCTTCGGCTTCGATCCATTTTGTAAAGTAATCGACGGCCAGAATCAGAAATTTGTTTTGATAAGACCCCATTGTGAAGGAGCCGAGTATATCCATCCCCCACCAGGCGAAGGGCCAAGGCGAGGATAGAGTCTTCAACTCGTTAGGAGGCGCCAAGTGCATGTCCCCGTGGCACTGGCATCAGTCACATTTTTGGACATGCTCCTTAGCATCGTGCTGCATGGTCGGCCAATAGTATCTTGCCTGCAGGGCCTTTCGTGCCAATGATCTCCCTCCCAAGTGCTGCGGGTTGATGCCCTCATGAATTTCTTGGAGAATTTCGGGGACCTTGTCCTCCTCAACGCATTTCAGAAGGGGGATGGAGAATCCCCGTCGATAGAGTTTGTCTTCGATCAGCACGTACGAGCAGGCTCTTCGTTTAGTCACGCTGGCCTCCTTGCTGTCCACGAGCAGTTCCCCCGTGGTGAGGTAATTGTACATTGGGGTCATCCAGCAGCTGCTATCTCCAATGGCGTTAACATTGAATAGCTCTGACGGCTTCTTAATACTTGGTCGAGCGAGTATCTCTTGTACGACAGATTTATTACCGCCTTTCTTTCTGGTGTTAGCCAGTTTTGACAAGACATCTGCCCGCGTGTTTCGTTCGCGAGGAATGTGTTGGACTTCCCACGCGTCGAACTTAGTAATTCTTTCCATCACAAGCGTCAGATATTCGACCAGCTGACCATTTTTCGCCTGATACTCTCCTCGTACTTGAGATGCTACAAGTTGGGAATCAGTGAAAATCTTTACCTCCTTAGCACCCAAGTCTTCGGTCAGCCGTAATCCTGCGAGGAAAGCTTCGTACTCGGCTTGGTTGTTAGAATTAGGGAAGGACAGGACTAAAGATACTTTGATTAGGATTCCCTCCTCGTTCTCAAGGATGATTCCTGCGCCACTACCCGTAGAGTTGGATGCTCCGTCCACGTAGACGGTCCATCTATGCTTTCTGCTTGGTGGGGATGATGGCGACGTCATCTCCACCATGAAATCGGCCAGGACTTGTGCCTTGAGGGGCCTTCCTGCCCTCGTAGTGGATATCAAACTCTGACAGCTCCAAAGACCATTTGAGCATTCTGCCGGCCATGTCTGGTCGACAGAGCAGTTGTCTTATGGGATGGTATGTGCGTACTACTATGGTGTGGCCCAGGAAGTAATGTCTGAGCCTTCTTGCGACGTTGACGAGGGCGAGAGCGACCTTCTCTATCTGAACGTATCTGATTTATGGCCCTTGTAAGGCATTCCTTGTGAAGTAAATGGGTTTTTGCCCGTCCGTTGTCTCACGGATGAGGGCGGCGTTAATGGCTTCACTGGTGACGGAAAGGTACAGGTACAATGTCTCCCCACACTCTGGTCACGAAAGCACGGGGGTTCGGACAAGGCTCGCTAAAGGTGGGTCAGAGCCTGCTCGCATTCCTCAGTCCACTCGAATGTGCCCTTTTTTCTGAGGAGTTTAAAGAACGGCAAAGCGTGCTGGGCAGACTTAGCCACTGTAGGCTCCTAATTTTGACGCTTGGGTTTTTTTTTTCGTAAAGGAGGTGAAAGATTTAGACTTTCTAGAGTATTTTCGACGGAAAGTTGTTTCTTGTGAAGATCAGTCGAAAAAAGGATTATTTGGAATAGAGGAGTTGGAGATTTTTCTAAGTGTTGGAAACATTTCGACATAATTATATGGAGGTCTCTTTTCGTTTGGTATTTTGAAATTCAAATAAAGGAGGGAATTTTGTTTTTGAAAAAGAGACACATGGAGTGTATCTAAGAGGCGAAGGCATGCCGAATGCCATTTGTCTTCGTTACGGGAAATGATCGTTGCTGACGGTTATTTCGATGATGTATATAAATAGGGAGTCATAGTGTTAGATTTCCGTGTGTGTATTCAAATTCTGTACAAGTTACTCAAAAAACGCTCAAAGTACCCGTGTGAGAGAAAAGAGTTATCATTGAGAAAATGTATGTTTGGAAAAACACCAGTTTTATCTTTTACATTTCAATGAAATTTTAAGTTATTTATATACAGTTTATTCTACATTTCTGCAATTCATTTCTGCACTTTTATTACGTTTTTCGTTACTTCTTTAAAGAACAAAGTTTTATCATTTTCATCCAAATCATATTACTTTATAAGAATGATGATGAACACAATAAATAAATGATTTGATTTTCATACGTGTTGTCGAAATTATTAAAGCACGTTCGTCCTAGGATTTGTATGGTCGATCCTGCAAGTAAACTAACTTTTATAAATTAGGAGACCAGAGATTGTTTGCTAATTTTCAAGGAAAACAAATTGGCACGCCCAGTGGGACTTTGTGCTATTGACAACATAAAACCTTTATTTTTACATTACTCTTACGAAACCTTCTTCACTTCGTTGTATGAGATTAAGAAGTGGTAATATAGCCATAAATAACGAAAAAAGACCTAGAAGAAGACGAGTAAGGAGAATGGCAAATCCAAATCCGCCAAACAATCAGAATTACACAAATGATGGAGAGTCACCCCCTATTCCTTCGACTGGGGGCAGTACGACCTCAATACCAGTATCAGAGGCCATGACATCAACATCGGGTTCGACACCAGCGCATTCAATTCCCCAGAGTGCGCCTAATTTCTCTACCATAGGACCCCAAATTTCTCAAATGACCCCTCCTCCATCAGGGAATATGTTCAGGCCTTATATACCCGGCTTTTCCATGCATGCACTAAATCGAGAATAGCCATATGGAATGCCAACATCAATGATGGCAAGTTTACATAATGCGTCATCAGCATTTACAGATCCAACGGTAAACGTAACTTCGCCTTTACAAGGATCTGGTTCTGGTATAAACCATATGGGTAGGGTTAGCCAACCTTTAGGAACGGGATATCAAACATATATGCCAAACATTACTAATAATTATGCAGTAGTAATAAGGCAACAAATCGACGAAAGCAACCATGATATGGTTCAGATGCTAGCCTAACATATGGGGGTTATATTTAACCCCTTGATTCAAAACACTACACAAACAAACCAGCAATTGGCAGCGCAGACGCGTATCGCCGATTTCTTTGGTGTCCCTCAACCTCTCCAAAGGGAACATGTAATTCAAAATGTAGGAGTAGCCGTCGAAGAAGACCCCACCATAAATCAAAGACAACCAGACATCCCTCAGGTGAACGTGTTGAACCAAGGAGGAGTAGTCGAACAACCAGGAGTCGAAATTCCTATTCAACAGGAGCCAAGGGTAGTATTAGTTAATAGAAACCAAAATACTGATAATATTATACAATAAATGCGATGTAATGATATGTCAGCAGAAAATAATTTGGCAGCCATGGTCGAAAGGATTATGGTACGAAATGGAATGAATGTGGGCCTGCAGAGGCCCAGTTATACTTCCCCTTTATCTGAATTTATCTTGCAGGCAGATTTACCCCCAAGATGAAAGGTTCCCAAGTTTACAAAATTTTCAGGGGATACTAGTGAATCGACTGTCAAACACGTGGCACGGTATTTGATTGAAGCGGGCGAAATAGCAAATAATGAAAATTTGAAAGTGAAATATTTCCTAAGTTCGCTAACAAAAAACGCTTTTACTTGGTTTACCACACTACCTGCAAATTCGGTACATACCTGGACCCAGTTGGAGAGATTGTTCCATGAACAATTCTACATGGGGCAAACAAAGATAAGTTTGAAGGAATTGGCTAGCGTCAAGAGAAAGTTCTCAGAGCCAATTGATGACTACCTGAATAGATTTAGGTTGCTCAAAGCAAGGAGTTTTACACAGGTGCCTAAACATGAGTTTGTCGAAATGGTCGTGGGTGGCCTCGACTACTCAATTAGAAAGAAATTAGATACCCAGTACTTAAGAAACATGGCCCAATTGGCTGATAGGGTTAGACAGGTCGAACGACTAAAAGCCGAAAAAGCTAGGGCTAACAAGAATAAAAAAGAAAGGGTAGCCTATGTCGGAGTGTGTGAGGACGATGATGAAGACGAATCATTGAATTTCGACGAACATGAGGTCGATCTGGAGGAATTAAAACAGGGTCCGCCATATGCTTGCAAAGTCTTGGCTCCGTCGAATGGGAAAAACTCAATCGAATCGGAAAAGAACGACAAGTTCCCCAAAAGAACTTATACGTTCGACGTCACAAAGTGTGACGAAATATTTGATCTGTTAGTTAAGGATGGCCAAATGATAGTACCACCTGGTGCTAAAGTACCTCCTTTAGAACAGCAGAAAAAGAGAGGTTTTTGCAAATACCATAATTTTTTGGGTCATAAAACGTCTCAATGTTTCCTTTTCAAGGATCTAGTACAAAATGCAATCAGAGAAGGAAGGCTCAAATTTGGGGACAAGTCGAAGCCCCAGATGAAGATCGATTCGGACCCTTTGCAAGTGGCGGAAGCCCACTACGCTGAGCCATCCGTGGTGAACATGGTCGAAGTTGCTGAAGGCTTCGACAACAACATGAATATGATCGAGGTTGCTCATGGCTTTGACAGTAATGTGAACATGGTGGAGGTTACTGAGGATTCCGCCGACAAAAGTAACACGGTCGAAGTTACTGATGACTTCGTGAACCAGGCTGTGATGATTATGGTCATTGAAGATCTTGACAGAAAGATTATTGAGAATTATATTGGTGAGGCCACTGATGGCGTCAACCACGAAGCTACTGAGGGCTTCGCCAGAATCAACAACGAAACCACTGAAGGTTTCGCTAAAACCAACAACGAAACTACTGATGGTTTCGCCCAAGTAAATAACGGGACCACTGATGGTTTCGTCCAGGTTAACAAAGGAACTGCTGAAGGTTCCTACAAACAGGCTGTTGTTGGCCTCCTCCGGAGAACCATGGAGGATCCAAAGGAGAGGGTTGTCAGATTCATTAGCCAACAGGTTACCAAGGTTCCGCGTCCAAAGGTACCAACAAATGAAACCACTGAGGGTTTCAACCGTGTCGATAAAGATCATGAGGTCAATGAAGGCCTCAGTTTGAAGTTAAACAAATTGAGCATTGCCACAGAGACAGCTGCTAATGTGAACATGGTAGAGGTATCTCAGAATGTTTCGATGCAAGTCGACGAAGAGCGTCGACGTGAGGAATACCACAAATTAGCATACCTTAAAGAAAAGAATAACTTGGCAGATTTCATCCACGGATGCCAGAAAAAGAGGTTTGAAGTAATGCTCCGTCCTTGTTGTAGTGTCGTCTTCGACAAAAAAGCAGTATAAAACCTAGAAGGAATAGATAGGGCAAAAAGAAGGGGAAATTTGAAGCTTTCTCAACCAGCAGGAGGAGAAAGATTCGACCCCATAAGAGGAGACCAAAATAGGCAGAAGTTAGGAGGAAGGTACCCTAACACATTCAAGCCTACGAATAAGGATCCAGATGACAAATGGGTCAATCCAATCCGGCAAGCCCAAGGCCAAGGGAAGTGGAAATATTTCGAAGTACAAAGGGGATCTTCCTTATCATATAGGAAAGAATTCCAAAAATCTAAGAGGATGACTTACCCATCTGAAAACTACATGGGTAAGAACCCTATGACGAAATCACAATGGAGAAGGTATCAGCGTCGAGAGAAAGCTGAAAGGGAGGCTACAGGAATGGCTAAACCAGAAACTAGCAGTAATATTCAAGACTCGAATCAGAAAGAGGAATTGAAGGATAGAAAGTCGTTCGTTGCTCCAGAACAAGTGTCCTTGAAGGAGGACGCAACCAGAGATAATGAAATGACGGATGATTTCAACTCAGGGTCAGAAGCATCTTTTGACGTGATGTGTAATGTTGTGTCAGTACTCCCCAGGGAATATGACCAGGTAATGGAGGTCAAAGATGAGGAAGAGACCATGGAAGTCGAAACGGCCAGGCACAGAACTGTTTGTTATTACATTATGAACAACTGATGCGTGGAAGAACAAAACACATTCTTTGAAAGACCAGATGATTCAATGAGGAGTTACTTAAAACCCCTGTTCATTAAAGGAAAGGTGGGCAACATAGGGGTAAACAAGATTCTAGTTGACGGAGGCGCGACAGTTAATTTGATGTCGCACTACATGCTCAAGAAGATTGGAAAGGATGATTCCGACACAAAACCTCACAATATGGTGTTGTCGAATTACGAGGGTAAGGTGGGGACCACCATGGGAGTAATCCAGGTGGATCTAACAGTCGGGACCATCACAAGGCCGACAATATTTATGGTAATTGCCTCAAAGGCAAATTACAACTTGATGTTAGGCAGGGAATGGATACACGACATAAGAGACGTCCCTTCGTCGATGCACCAAAGAATAACGATATGGCGTACCGACGGGATTGTCGAAAATATTGAGGGGGAACAGAGCTACTTTCTGGCCGAAATAAATCAGGTCGACAGACGAAGCTTTGACAGAAATCTGGCTCATATTGCTCCTTGTAGTCCTGCAACGTTCGACATGACGCCAACAGACAACGCCTTTTGCTCCCTATACATTCATCCTACCCATGGGTTTTAGTGGAATAGAGAGGTAGTTGGCGAAGAGAATTATATTTTTGGAACCTCACACATCCAGCCAACTGGTCAGGGGAGCGAATTTAGTGACAATGAGTGAGTCACTGGTTCTTGAGAAAATTGCGGCTTATATAGCTGAGAACAAGCTCAAAGCGGCCTTAGAGGCCGAAGTAAAGTATATGGATGTCGAAGCCAACAAGATCAAAGCAGACCAACAAGGTCCTGGAAAAGACTTTGATCCAGATCCACCTGACAAAGATCTGGGAGAATTGCAAAACCAGAGGCTCGACGCGATCTATGATGATGAGCCTTTGGGCTTTGATAAGGATCCATTAGCAGCAGACATCAAGATGATGGCACAAGATCCACTCGAAGAAATCGACTTGGGGTCGGGGCAGAAAAAAGATCAACCTACATCAGCGCAAAAGGCAGTCCCCAACTCAAGGTCGAAATAGTCCAAATGCTGAAGGAATTCAAGGATTGTTTCGCGTGGGACTATGACGAAATGACGGTCTGGATAGGAATCTGGTTGAACTAAAGTTGCCAATAAAGCCTGGGAGGAAACCTGTTAAGCAAACTCCAAGGCGATTCGCACCAGAGATCCTTTCAAATATTAAAGAAGAAGTTGAAAGGCTCCTCAGATGCAAGTTCATCTGCATGACCAGGTATGTCAAATGGATTGCCAATATAGTTCCAGTGATAAAGAAAAATGGCAAACTAAGGGTATGCATAGATTTTCGAGACTTGAACTCTGCTACCCCAAAGGATGAATATCCTATGCCAGTGGCGGAAATGCTTGTCGATTCTGCCGTAGGCCATGAGTACCTTAGTATGCTTGATGGGTACTCTGGTTACAATCAAATTTTTATTGCTGAGGAAGACGTTCCTAAAACAGAATTTCGATGCCCTGGAGCCTTAGGCACCTACGAATGGGTGGTGATGCCTTTTGGCTTAAAAAATGCTAGGGCAACATACCAGCGAGCAATGAATTTGGTCTTCCACGATTTCATTAAGACTTTCATGCAGATTTATATTGACGATATTATTGTTAAGTCTATTTCAGGAAAAAGTCATATGGACCATCTTCGACAGTCCTTTGAAAGGATGAGGAAGTTTGGCTTGAAGATGAACCCTCTTAAATGTGCGTTTTGTGTGCAGGCGGGAGATTTCCTAGGCTTTGTGGTCCACAAGAAAGGGATCGGAATAAATCAAAACAAGACCAAGGCAATAATGGAGGCGAAATCTCCATCTACAAAGAAGGAATTGCAGTCTCTACTTGGCAAGATTAACTTTCTTAGGAGGTTTATCTCCAATCTCAGTGGCAAGACGCAAGCCTTCTCCCCTCTACTTCGACTGAAAAAAGAAGAGTTCGAATGGGGGAAAGCCCAGCAGGATGCCTTCGACAAAATCAAGGAATACCTGAGGCATCCTCTAATTTTGATGTCACCCTGTAGAAGTAGGAGTATGAGGCTATACATATCTGCGTCGGACAAGACATTAGGGAGCATGTTGGCTCAAGAGGATGAGAATGGTGTCGAAAGAGCCATTTATTACCTCAGTAGGTCTTGAATGATGCAGAAACTAGATATAATTTATTTGAAAAATTGTGTTTATGTTTATACTTTTCATGTATGAAATTGAAGCACTATATTAAACCAGTGGATGTTTTTGTTTCTTCTCATTTCGATGTTATAAAATACATGTTATCCAAACCAATTTTACACAGTCGAATTGGAAAGTGGGCATTAGCACTAACTGAGTATTCTTTGACATACTTACCTCTAAAAGCTGTCAAAGGACAAGTGGTGGCTGATTTCAGAGTCGACCACGCTATAAATGAAAAGTTTTTGGACTACATTGAACTAAAACCATGGAAGTTATACTTCGACGGCTCTAGTCATAAAAATGGAACTGGTATAGGAGTTCTAATTATTTCTCCTAATAAAATTCCAACGAAATTCAAGTATAAAGTCGAAGGCCTATGTTCAAATAATGAGGCAAAATATGAGGCTTTAACAGCCGGACTTGAAATTTTATTGGAATTGGGGGCAACTCGAGTCGAAATAATGGGCGACTCATAGTTAGTCATAAAACAAATAACAAAGGAGTACAAATGTGTCAAAGAAAATTTGATCATGTATTTTGTAATAGCCAATCGACTCTTGAAAAGATTTGATATGGTAACGATTCGACATATCCCTCGAATAGAGAATCAGGAGGCAAATGACTTAGCACATATTGCTTCTGGCTACAAAATATCAAAGGAAAGTCTGCAAAAAGCCATTGAGGTTAGGGGAAGAGTCGAGTCATCCAGATTATCCCCATCAAATTTGGAAACAGTAAAGCTAGGATACGCTGACGAAGAAATTTTTGAAATTTTTAACATAAATAGTTTGATAATTGGAGACTGGAGGAAGCCTATAATAGAGTATCTACAAAATCTGACAGGAACAGTCGAACAGAAAATCAGGTATCGAGCTTTGAGTTATGTTATTTTGAGTAATGAATTATTTTAGAAAACTCCTGAGGGGATATTACTCAAGTGCCTGAGTGAATCTGAGGCATACATAGCCCTGTCGAATGTACACAGTGGGGCATGTGGTGCGTATCAGGTAGGACATAAAATGAAGTGGTTGCTGTTTCGACAAGGAATGTATTGGCCAACCATGTTGAAAGATTGCGTCGAATTCGCGAAAGGATGTCAAGAATGCTAGATGCACGCAGGGATACAACACATTCCAGCAAGCGAGTTGCATTCTATAGTAAAGCCTTGGCCCTTTAAGGGTTGGGCTTTAGATTTGATTGGAGAAATTCGACCAACATCATCAAAAAAGCAAAAGTTTATTTTGGTGAGTGTTGATTATTTCACAAAATGGATCAAAGCCATACCTTTAATAAATGTGGATCAAGAGACTATGATCGAATTTATTCAAAAAACATTATTTATAGGTTCGGGATCCCAGAGACTATAATAACAGATCAAGGATCTGTTTTTACTGGTAAAAATATGCAAGCTTTTGCAAAAGAAATGGGGTTCAAACTTCTCACATCGACGCCTTACTATGCTCAAGCCAATGGACAAGTCGAAGCAGTGAATAAAGTTATAATTGGTTTGATAAAGAAACATGTGGGAAGGAAGCCAAAGAATTGGCACAAAACTTAAGACCAAATTCTGTGGGCCTGTCGAACCTTTCCTAAGGAAGCTACAAATGCTACGCCTTTTCGATTAACATACGGTCATGATGTTGTTCTACCGGTCGAGATATATTTACAGTCGACAAGGGTCCAAAGGCATCATGAGATTCCATCAGACTCGTATTGGAATATGATAATAAATGAACTGGTGGATTTAGACGAAGAAAGGTTAAATGCGCTAGAATTATTAAAAAGGCAGAAAGAAAGGGTGGAAAAATCCTATAATAAAAGAGTGAAAAGCAAGATATTTTCGACTGGTGATCTCGTTTGGAAAGTTATTCTTCCCATGGATCGAAAATATAGATTTATGGGGAAATGATCCCCTAAATGGGAAGGGCCCTTTCAAATTATTAAAGTGTTTTCAAACGGTGCATGTGAAGTTGAAGAATTAAATAAAGATAAGCGAATGCTAAAAATAAACGGGAAATATTTGAAAAAATATAAGCCTGCATTGCAAGAGGTAAAGATAGGAGTCGAATAATCATGCAAAGGAAACAACCGACTTGGTGGATTACAATTTTTTCGCCAAAAATATGGCTTAAAGTCATTACAAAATTAGGCCTCAAAGGGCCAAATAAAATTACAAGTTTTCAAATAGGGAAAGACTTCTTCAGTTTCTCGAACTTGGACTTCTGAATCATAAGGCAACGTTCGCAGAGGGCTTTGCTAGTCAAAATTTGTTCAATTTCTTTGCCAAGATTTTGAGCTCTTTCGACGTGATGCATCCCAACTTCAAGCTCTTTAGCCATTTTCTCTTGGTTGAGTTTTTGCAGTTCTTCTTTGCACTTTTTGGCCTGAGAAATTTTGCCTTGAAGGATTGTGATTTGATTCTCCCATTTATGAATGTTTTCATCGTAGCCTGCTGCCTCTTTCTTGTTCTGTTCAGAAGTCTTCTCCAGTTCAGTCACCTTGATGGTAGAATTTTAGGCGGCATCCCATTCAGCAAGTTGAGTAACTGACTTATTTTTAAGTTTTGTCGAGTAATCTCGAAGTCGGTTAAAATCTGCCACCATAAGGTCAATCAGTGTGGTTAGATCTACAACACGTCAGTCACTTCAGGGGGAGCTTCCATAACATTAACTTGTTTTAAGAGCTTTTTCAAGTTGAATTGGGCAGAAGAATCCTTCTCTAGGAGTTGAAACAAGTCTATGTTGAGGATTTTTTCTCGAATCTGGGTTAGCACTTCATCCATGGGTTTTTCGCCAAAAAGAGTCCCTGAGGTGGTCGAACCGCTGGTGATGGTGTCACAGAAATTGTAGCGTGTACTAAGCATAGCCTTCAGATACTCCAGTGGTTTTTGCACCTTCAAGTTTTCAAGTTCTTCATGAGATAAACTGGTCGAAGTAGTGTTTGTTGAGGCATCTTTGGGACGATCATCAAGGTTTTCCTTGTCATTTCTCCCTTCTTCACCAGCAGCAGCCTCTGGAGTTATTTGCCTTTCTCCATCTTTTACTTCTTCCTCTTCATCATCAGCTTCAACATCCCCATCCTTCTCTTCATTATCTTTTAGGTTGATAGGGGAGTTGTCCTCAGGATTGTCTTCTATAGTGAGTTCTGCATTGGGCATCACAGTGTCCCCACCAACATCAACTAAAATATCTTCCTCAGGACCAGTTTCCTCTTCGATCACATCAGGAGATGGGATTGTGGTGATGATCTTGGGAAGTTTCTCAGAAGCGTCGGTGGGTTGATTCACTTCAGTAGCAGACTCTTTGGTCGAATCCTTTGGGGAAGGCTTGGAGAGGCTTGTTGGAGCGTAGGTTGGATCGCTGCTTGTTTTGGGAGGAACTTGGACGAGAGGATTTCCATGAGTATCAACGATAACCTGAAAAATTAATAAGTTAAAATTTTATTATGAGTGAAAATGGCTGTAAACGTCGAAATTCGAAAAAGAGAACATACCTTTGGAATTTCAATCTTAAGACTAGAGTTTTCACTTTCTGCTGGGGCTGGAGTGGTTTGTTCGACAGGCTTTTTGTGAGGGGTAGGAGCACTCATTTCCAATACTCTGGAAGCTGAAGGTTTGGGTTGTTGGATTTTCGACGGTTTCTTCTTCTTTTTCAAAGGTTTAGCTTGGTCAGGCGAATTGTCACCATCGTCAGATTCAATAACGTGAAGCTCAGGTTCTACTTCTTTTCTTTTCTTTGGTGTCGAAGGAGGTTTCCGACTTCCCCGCAAAAAGGATTTCGCTAATACATTTTAGAAGGCGAAAAAAAAATATAACAATCAGGGAAAACGAGAAACCATACCTTCACCATAGATTTCTTGGTTATGTCCTTTTGGTTTTCTTCGTTTTCTGCAGTTGACCTTTCGACGGTAGCAGATTTCTTAGCAGGAATTTTTTTAGCTAAGAAAAAGAGAGGGAAAAAGGGAAAAGTTAAATATGAGCTAAGAAGAAGAAAACATATATAAATAAAAGGAAGTAGTGTTTAATATCTTCTCATTCCACACCTTCATATATAGGAGATTCCACGCGAACGTGTTCTATGCCAATATGAAGGTGGCCTTTGAAATTGTTCAAAGTGTACTTAGTCGGAACCACTCGCTTAGCACGTTTTTGGTAGTCTTGGCGAAGATTTTTCATAAAATTCCCACAGATGAACCAGTCTGGAAATGGAGGGCTAAATGCTACGCCAAATTTAGCAGACGGTAGAGGAGGGAACTTTGGTGGATAGAGATTAAAAGCTAACTTATAACGTTGATCTAGTTGAACGTATGAAGGTAGTTTTAACTCATCCAGTTTCCTTGTAAATTTTTCTTTCAAAGTAACGGCTGCTTCGCTAATGGTTCAACTAAGTTCATTGGGTCTATACACAGTTTCAAAGTACTTCTGGAATGCTTGGATTTCTTTGATGTGTCTTAAAGTATCTTTATTTGATTTGTCCTGTACAAGGGTGAAAACTTTGGTCAGTTGAAGAGTAAAAGAAGACACGTAGAAGAATTATGAATTGTAGTAATCCCTCCACCAGTCGTCAAACTCTTTAGTACAGAGGAAGCTGGGTTTGAAAGCCACCGGTTGGATTTCGACCAAGTCTAAGTATTTTGCCAGCAGTTTTGTACACTCAGCTTTATTATGAGTCATGTTGTAGTGTATCAGCGAACCTTTCTTTGAAAAAAGAGGTTTGGGTTTTATTTGAATTAATCCAAACTGTCGAGAGACCAGATTGGGTTGGTAGTTGACAAGTGAGATTTTTAGTTTTGATGGGTTGATCCTGGAGGCTAGAAGCTTGGGGGTTAGAAAGGATTCCCAGACATTGAGAAATTCCGCCTCTTGTGCTTTCGACTCAAGGGGGAACTTCCTAGTGAACCATTATGGTCCAACTTTTCTGCTTGCAAAAGGGGCCATATTAGGTGTGAAGTTATGACATTTGGCAAACATCATAACATAACCAGTGAATGTTTGCTGGCAGCTCAGACCTTCATCATTGGGTGTCAGCAGTGCCAGCCTAATTCCTTCGACCCTTCTATCTTTTAGAGCAGCTTCGTCTACAGGGTTTTTTATTAGAAAGAGAAGTTTTGAATGTGGCATTTAGCCACATTTGTAGGAGCCAGAATGGTCCCGCCTGTAACACCTCAAAATTTGCCCTCATGCTTTTAACACTAACTAACTTATGTTTCATTTCATTTTTGCATAATCATCATTGCATACCATTGGCTCTTGGCATGGGATCAAGGCATCTAAGTCAAATTAAATGAGTCTTGAGCCTCAAGATATCTTAAGTGGTCCACCATCTCATCATGAGATCAAGCTTGACAAGAAATTTCAAGAGAATCACATTCTCCTAACCAGTGCAAAATTAGGGGTTTGGGATTCTTGAGTATAACACCCCAATGGGTAAGATCTTTGAGCCTTTATCATCTCGAAATGGCATATCTCATCATTGTTTGAGAGGATACACATCATACTCAGAGGAATTTGGATTTGGGGGATGTGCTGGTTCTTCCTAGACTGAGGGTACAAAACTAGGGTTTGCCATAAAATCAGTTTACTTCTGATTTTTTGGGCAAGACTTGATTTCATGGTATTCCTCATGTCCTTAAGTGTCTAAGATTGAAGGATTGTCCATCAATTTGGTTTAGAAGGGCCTCAATTGATCAATTGATTCAAAATTAGGAGAATTGGAGAAAAGTCAACAGTGCAGAGGAAAAAGTCAACTCCTAACTTTTTGAGGTCAATTTCATGTTCCTCATTTCAAATATGATCATTGGTGAAGGTTTGATCAAGAATTATCAAGGGATTCATCAAAAATCAAGAAATGTGAAAGGTTGCCAAAAATGGAAATTAGGGTTTCCATTTATGGCAAGTTTTGGCAAGGTGAGCACCCAACTTTAGGGCATTCTTTTTCTATGTTCAAAGCACCAAATTGAAAGTTTATGGAGGCCTATCAAAAATTCACATCCCAAGCTTTAAAACCATACCAAGAACACCTCCATTGGATCAAAATTGAGAGAGATATGATCAATTAAAGTTGAGACAAATCAAGGCAAATTGGCAAGTCATGACCAGTCAGCACGCAGTCATTTCCATAAACACTTGGTATGCATGACATGTCAATGTTCCAAGGCAAATTTCTCCATGATGGAGACTCTAAATGAAAAATTGTCCAACATGGTTTTTGTTCCGCTTGATCTTTTCTTCAACTTTGATGTTGGAAGATTTTTCATATGATCAATGTATGAAGAGATATGTTGGATCAAAGTGGTGATCTCAACCTGATTCATTCACAAGCATAAGAGCTAGGCACGACCAATGCAAGTTGGCTGGCTAATGCACTTAGGACCAAACATGTTCATCATTATTTTTAAGCATGTTCAAGAGCTCCAATCCAATTGCTTACAACTCCAACATTGTTCTATGTCATTCCCTCTTTCCAAAGAGCTAAAAAGCTTGTCATTTCATCCATTGGTTAATGAGATATTACCTATCAAAGTCATCACCATGCTTATGTGCATCAAGTGAGAACATTTCACTCCAATTCAAAGGAAACAGGTTGTGTGGTTATTGTTGCTTCTCATACGCATCAGCCATACATCACATAACATTGCCATTTTGAACCATACATGCTCTTACATACCACATGTACCACCCTTTTCCATATATGTCCAAACAAAAGAATGATAAACTTGCCTAAGAAGCTTACATAGCAAGCTGCTACAAACTCAGCAGCATTACATCACCACCATAATTGGCATGCTTCTCTTCACATTGAATCAAACACGGGCTAGCTTATCTCTCACTTCACTCACTTTCATTTCAATTGATTCTTAACTCACTCACCTTCTAACCTCACAAACCATAGTTCTAACTGTTAACCAAGGTGGTTAACAGTTAACCAAGCATATAAAAGCAAATCATAACAGGATTGCAACGAACTTGGATCATTTCTTCGTTCTCCTTCACTTCATACTCTTCTCTCTCTCTGAATCTTCTCTCTCAAGTTTGCTATAACTGAAGTTTCTTGAAGATTCTTCTTCTACATTCATCATCATCATCAACAGATCCTTGAATTGGTGGCATTGGATCTTCAATTTCATCTTCTTTCTCAAGCTTCTTCACTCAAACTTCACTGATTCAAAGCATTGCTTAAGCCTTTATTTGGCCCAGTCTCAAGTTTAAGGAGCTAGGATCCTCCTCTCTGGTTTTCTTTGTTTGAAGAGCTTCACCATAGTTCAGGTTACCTTCTTCAACTTCATTACATTTTGCTCTGATTTTACTTGTTTTTTCATGATTGGAGCTCAATAGGAGGCATGTTAACCTCCGGCTAGTTGATAGGCACCTTAGGTGCTTAGTTGAAATTTCTAGGGCAAAATATTCCCCTTCGATTTGCTCTGTGTGTGAACTTTTTGTGGATTTGGAACTTGGATTCATGATCTATGTAACCTGAGGATCATTTTGGTGTATCATTTTCCAATTTATGGTGGCCTGTAACTTGAACCATGGTGGTGAGTGGCCGGAGAAGATGATCGGAGTCTTCTCCGGCCGGTGGTGTTCATCAGCCTCATAAACCCTAGATACTTTGCCAGGTTAAAACGTGATCGTTGATGCATTTAGATCCTAGGGCTCAGATTGTGCCAGCGAATAAATGAGGAGGCTCCTCATCACGTGCCTTTTTTTGACCTCATTTGGATTTTGTGTGTGTGTTGCATCATAGCTTGTCATGTGCGTGCATCATCGTCCTCTTGATTTGTGTACTTTCCTGATCCTCATGTGTGGAACGGATCTGATGGCTCTCATTGAGTCAATGTGTTGACTAAGACTCACCATATGCTCTGCAGGCTAGTCAGCGCATTGGGCTTAGTACTTTTGATATGCACACCTCCTTTTTTGAGCCCAATGCATGTTATAACTTGACATTTGCTATCTGTGCACCCCCTGTTTTATTTCCTTTTGTTTTTATTTTCTTTTCATAATTGTTTGATTTTTTATTTTTAAAAATATTTCCAAGCATGATAAAATTCCAAATAAATTCATGATGCATTCTTAGGCATTTAAATAATTTTTTATTATTTTTATTTCTGATTTTGGATTACTTTGCTATTTTTCCATGAATTTCCATTTAATTTCTTTTGTATGAACATTCTATTCATGACACATGCTTCATTCTTGAATTGTTTGATACACCTATGACCTGAATTTTCACATGATAATTGATACATGCTTTAATGACATCTTGAGGCACTTTGTGAAATTTTTGTGGGTTTTTAGAAGCATTTTTCATTGGCTTTTGAATGCTATCTTTGTGCCTAATGTTTGTGCCACTCATGTGGGATTGTGAAGCATCTTTGAACATGTTTGGTAATTGATTTAGATCCATCCTTTTGATACATGTTTGTACAGTGTTTGCACCTCAAGTGACTTGTATATTCCAATTTTTTCATCCTTCTAACATGACTTTATGGATTGCATAAATGCACCTTTGCACGTGTGCTTGTTAGAGGAATTATGCTAGGGTTTTGATTTGCTTTGAACATGTTTCATTGGGATGATTGTTGATATGCTTTGACATCATTTTCTAGGCACATTATAGGTCATTTTTCTCATGTTATAGGTCATTGCTTGTCCATCTTGAATTTACTTATGTGCACTTGTTTAAACTTGAAATGTTTTGTGCACTTGTGTTTCTTTTCTTGCATGATTTTGTTGACTTGTTTTCACCAATGCTTGAATGATATTAAACATCCATTTAAACACGATTTCACTTCTATTTTTGACCATTCTTAACCATATGACATGACCTCTAATTGCAGCTTGCATGTTTCTAAGTCCCTAAACCTTTGCATGCTTGTTTGAACTTGTTTGAACCAAGTTTGTTCCTCATCTTCAATGTGCTTCAACATGATACTTGTGTGAATTTTATATGATCGTTCTTGACTTCTAAATGTCATTTCAAATGTCATGTACTACTGACTTGCATTCATTTACAATCATGTTCATCTTGCATCTTCTTTTCTTACTTGCATTACAAGTATGCATGTTTGTTGAACTTGAATGGTATTTGGTTTCCGCTTCTTCTTGCTTAGTCAATGCTTGCATTTATGATTTGCATGCTATCTTAATGACATCTAAATGCATTAATAAATGTCATCCACTTCTGACCTTGATGTTTACATGTGCATTCATTCATGTTCATGAACCATATGCATTCATATTACATAGTTTATGCATACCTTGCATTTGAATGATCTTTTGAATTTTTTACCCAAATACCCCTAATTTTGGAAAAAATTCCCAAAATAACCCATGTTTCAAAAAAATTCTCAAACTGCACCCATTAGGGTTTTGGTTTGAACTGCGTCGCCATTGGAATTGGCGACTTCCCTATAAGGCTATAACCTTGTCGCCAATTGAACCGGAGACAGCATTCCAAGTCGCCAGTGCAATTGGCGACATAGAGTAATGGTAAAAGGGAGTCGCCAATTGAAGTGGAGACTCCCTAGAAACTGAATTTTTTCACTATAAATAGGGGTGTTAAGCTCAGTTTGTTCCACATCTCTTCTCGCAACTTTGTTTTACTCAGAAGATGTATCGTCGTCGTTAGGGAAAAGTTATTTTTTCGCGAGACAAGCCACCGATCGACATGATGTTTTGGAACATACAAGATATCAATCAACTTAAGAGAGAGCTGAATCGGAGACATGATCGGCTACGTGGATGGGTTCGTGTGAAGACTGACAAAGATGCGAGGGAAGTCATGTTTGGATCGAATTAAATTAAGTTGATTCTTGTAATTTGTTAGGAATGTGTTAAGTTGTTTGTCACCCTCATCCGGATGTACGGAAAGTATCTGGATGTACGGACAGTTCTTCGTCACCCTCATCGTTGTCGTTCAATATTTGATCGAGCAGTTCCTCGCTTCCTTAAGTTGATTGATACCTTGTATGTTCCAAAACATCATGTCGATCGGTGGCTTGTCTCGCGAAAAAATAACTTTTCTCCAACGACGGCGATACATCTTCTGAGTAAAACAAAGTTGTGAGAAGAGATGTTGAAAAAACTGAGCTTAACACCCCTATTTATAGTGAAAAAATTTAGTTTCTAGGGAGTCTCCACTTCAATTGGCGACTCCTTTTTACCATTACTCTATGTCGCCAATTGCACTGGCGACTTGGAATGTTGTCTCCAGTTCAATTGGCAACAAGGTTATAGCCTTATAGGGAAGTCGCCAATTCCAATGGCGACACAGTTCAAACCAAAACCCTAATGGGGGCAGTTTGAGAATTTTTTTGAAACATGGGTTATTTTGGAAATTTTTTCCAAAATTAGGGGTATTTAGGTAAAACATTCTGATCTTTTGATGTATGTTTCAACCTAGTTGACATTGTTTGCTTTCATTTGGCATGTTAACCTTAGTAGGACACCTTTACCTATACCTACTGACCTTAGATGATCCTTGACCCTTAGGACTCTTTCCTTTTGGTGTAATTCTTGTTTGCTTCTCAAGTTGTCTTCCTTAAGCAACTAGTATTGTTTGATTTATCTTCTTTCACTTGTATTCATTACTTGTGTTCATTTGATACTAACCTTTTGTGTAGGGGAAAAGGTAAGTAATTTGAACATGTGGATGCTTATCCATGTTCATCCCTTCTTTCATCTCTCATCTATCTTACTTCTCTTTCTCTTTTGTGTGTAGATTAAATGATATAATGCTTGATTGTGTAGAACTTCTTCACATCCCTTTGGGATCCTAGCTCATCCTTAATTTTTGATTAAGATGAGGTAGGATAAGCATTAGGTAGTGCTATCCCTCTATCTTCTTTAGACCTAGGTTGTTCTTAAACCTCCCCTTAGGGCCACCTTTGCATGATAACACTAGGAACAATTAGTTTCCCCTTAGTGTTTTCTTTTCAACTTGAGTCTTCTCTTCTCATCTCATAACCTTTCTAAAATACTTAATAAAGGTTAACGTGTATTGCCCATTAGTCTTATATATGGGAAGTGAGGTATGGGGGGTCTCCCTTCATTCTTCTAGGGTACTTAGTGTACGTCCTGTTAGGGACGATACGCGACGTATTCGTTCATGTGTTGTATACTTGGGTGCAATGCAAGTCACAAACTAACTTCAATCCATTTCTGTCTAAAAAAACACAAAACAAATTCAAACTTTTTTTATCCTTCGTGATTGTTAATTTTCAAACTATTTTCAGAAAAGGGGGCGTTATTTTTCGTTTTGTCACAAACAGGCATCGACCCTAACTGCCGGACGCGAACTTAACGTTGCTCATAAAAAACACTAAGACCTCGTTAGGTCGAACTACGACTGCTCTGATTTCCTCTCTCTAGTTAGATTGAGGATACGTAGGCACAAGGCGGCGATGTCTTGGCGAGCAACCTCCCCTTAGTTCGTGTCCGAACTACGTTGACTCTGACTTTCCCATTGTACGAGGGAATAGGTAGGCGTAGGACGACGATGTCCTATCGAGTCACTTCTTTTTCTTTTCCTCTTCGTTTCTTTGCTCTTTTCCGTTCCCATTCCCTTTTCTTTCCAGTAGCAGCAAAGCTTCAGATGATGACACCCTTTGATCGATGACAACAAGCGTGGATCCCATCGAGTACGATGGACGCGTGGGGTGCTAACACCTTTCTCTCGCGTAACCAACTCCCTTACCCATTTCTCTTGGTCGCGAGACCATGCTTTTTCCTTCCCTCAGGTTTACGCAGTGTTTCCTTTCCCTCTCTTGGGATAAATACACATTGCTGGCGACTCTGTTTCCGTGCCACTTTCCCGTTTGTACCTGGATGAAAATCCCGGGAGCGACAGCTGGCGACTCTACTGGGGAAAGGTTGATCTCTTGCTGGTCCATCCCCTATGCGAGTCAATCCTAGCGCTTGGTTATTTATCTTCATTGGGTGTTTATTGTGGTGCTTTATTTTGTTGTATATTACTGTATTACTGTATTATTGTTTTACTGTATTTATGCATTTGCATTTCATTATTATGCTGGACTGTGCTGTGCTGTACTGGATTTTCTGTTTGGCAGGTTGGGATTTTTGAGAGATAAGCCCACTACCCAGGCTTGAGCATACACATAAGTATTAGCGTGGGCAGGCGTGACGCTCCCGTGGTGTTGGCCACGCGCGGGTGTTCACGAGACCTACAACCAGACGAGGTTCTATCGGGAGATATCTGCTACTGTATGTTGATATAGGCCAGTAGTTATTCTCTTGAGGAACTGTCGACTCTGGTGACCATTCCCGAGGACTCAATAATGGCACTCCTCCCGAGATGTGATAATGGCAGACCAGAAATGGCAAACCAATTACACTTCTTGATCCGAGGACCCAATGCTGGGAACTTGCTATAGGATATCCTTTTTTAGGGGAATCAGTTAAGGCCTCCTCGATTGATGATGATGCCAAACTAGAATTGGTGAACTTATCATCATTTCTCGACCTGAGATTCCGTGATATTGAGGATCCTCGCCTTTCTAGTACCCACAGGTGAGAGGGTTGGGTGTTTGCAGGTTTGCAGGTAACTTTGACCTTCAGCATACCCGATACTTTAGATTTCTTATCAGGATTTCTTATCAGTATGAACTTATCAGTGTGGTTACTCGGGTGTTCTGGGTATTTGGTGCGGAGCCTTGAGATTATTCAGTCAGTTCAGTGCAGCAGTTGTCTAGTCTATGTGGATGCCTTGATCCCCATGCTTTGCATTGCATTTCATTTTTCTGACATTCATGTTTTTGCATTTCCAGGTAGTATCTGATCTTTCGATTCCAGTCAACAGGAAGTCATTGGGATGGACACTCAGAAGAGTAAGAAGAATATCATTGTTTACAAGTTCCTGAAGCTCACTCTTTGTCAGATTGGCAGTTTACAGGAAATGGCCGGTCCGGAAGTGTTGGGAATGTTCAAAGAGAAATATGGGTGGATCTTATCTTTCGTTCGTAACACCAGTGAGTATGAATATAATGGCCTGCACACCTTGATGCAGTTCTATGATCCTTCCCTGAGATGCTTCATGTTGCCAGACTATGTATTGGTCCCTACTCTGGAGGAGTACTCAAACATCCTGGGGATTTCCATTAAAGAAGGTGCTCCATTCTGTGCTTCTAAGGCAAACCTTGATTTCAAAGCTGTGGCTGATGCTCTTTATTTGAGCAAATCAACTTTGGAAGCTGACATCACCAACAAGGGAAAGTCCCGTGGCTATCACTTGGCGTACTTGGTAAAGAAGGCTCAAGAAGCGGCTAAGGAGAAGAGGTGGACAGCTTTCAATGCAATACTGGCTCTCTGTGTATATGGCATTGTCCTTTTTCCCAATGAATCTAATTTTGTTGATACGGATGCTATCCGGATCTTTACAACTCAGAATCCAGTGTCGACCTTGTTAGGAGATCTTCACTATGCCTTGTACAACAGGAATGAGAAGAGACAAGGCGGGATAGTTCATTGTTATGCATCTCTTTTCTATAAGTGGTTTGCAAACTGTTTACCTCGGTCAGGTGCTTTTGTGGATACTAGGACTTCTCTGGATTGGAGTAAACGTCTGATGGGTCTAGCTACTAAGGATATTTGTTAGTTCTTAGATTGGCTGGAATTTTGGTAAAACAAGGTATGTTCAATGTTGATGTCAAAGTGCTGATGTTGCAACATTGAAGTCTTAATACTGGGCTGTGTTAAGTATTTAATTGCTGAAGTTTGATGTCTGATGTCATATAGGTGATGTTGTGACATCAGATCTGCAGAATTAACAACAGCAGGCTGTGATGTTGTTAGGGTTGCGTATTAGCTGGAATTGTGGAGAGCAAGCTGTCTCATTGGATGCGAATATCTTGGGATAGATATTTGATGCTGCATAGGAGATCTGGGGCAGATTTGTAGGAGATTTAAAAGGTTGAAGATTTAAAAAGATTTTAGGAGAAAATCTATTTTAAATATTCAGTTTTAAATAACAAATCTGGGAGATATTGTAGCAAGTCCAAGACCAATTCAGGAGCTATATAAAGCGCACAAGACCAAAGGAAAAGGTATAGAAATACAGAAAGAAGATCAAGAGCATATGCTAAGTGTCTTGAGTATTTTGTACGAGTTGTATAACCAGAATTCTAGGGTGAATTGCTGAGTTGCGTTTCTGTCCTCTCTAGAAGCTGTGAAGCAATAGAGAGTGGTTGCTTGATCGAAGTTGTGAAGTAAGATCAAGGTTACTCAAAGTGGGTTCTTTGAGTGTTTGTAAGGGATTGAGTGGTGTTCTCATAACTAAGTGGTTTCTTAGGTAGGAAGTCATTAGTAGAGTATAAGTTTAGTAGATTGTCAACGGGTTGTTGAGTCTGTAAATTATATCTACAAGTAGTGAATTCCATCCCTGGCTTGGTAGCCCCCAGAGTAGGTTGGTTGTAACCGAACTGGGTTAACAATTCTTGGTGTTATTTTACTGTTATTGTTGTCCATTGTGCAGAGTGTGTTGTTGTGACATCGCACCTTAACATCACACGTCTAATACCAGAATTTCAATTGGTATCAGAGCAGGCATCCTGTCTGTCTCTGGGTGAGATCTAGGGAAGTTACTTTCTGGTGTAAAGATGGACAAAGAAGTTGGAGGATTCGTCAACAGACCCCCTATTTTGGATGGATCCAATTATGATTATTGGAAGCCAAGGATGACCACCTTCTTAAAATCCTTGGACAGCAGGGCTTGGAAGGCTGTTATTAAAGAATGGAAAGCACCTGTCATGTGTGAGAAAGATGATGCCGACAAAGATAAAGAAGGCACCTCTAAGCCTAAGCCTGAAGAAGAGTGGACCAAGGAGGAAGATGAGCTTGCCCTTGGAAATTCCAAAGCTCTAAATGCCATCTTCAATGGAGTGGATAAGAATATCTTCAGGTTAATCAATACCTGTGAAGTTGCTAAGGAAGCGTGGGATATTTTGCAGGCAACACATGAAGGAACATCTAGAGTCAAGATGTCAAGACTTCAGATTTTAACATCAAAATTTGAAAGCTTGAAGATGAAGGTTGATGAGACTATTCATGACTTCCACATGAATGTGCTGGAGCTGGCTAATGCATCCAGTGCTCTTGGTGAGAAAATGTCAGATGAAAAGCTTGTAAGGAAGATCCTTAGATCCCTTCCTAAGAAGTATAAGATGAAGGTTACTGCCATTGAAGAATCACAAGACATCAGCAAGATGAGAGTAGATGAGCTCGTTGGATCTCTTCAAACTTTTGAGCTGGGGTTGAATGAGGAAGAACCAGAAAAGAAGCCAAAGAGTATAGCCTTGGTGTCAAATGATGCAGAAGAAAAAGGAAAGAGTTCTGAATCACAGAAGGATCTATCTCAGGCCATAGTGATGTTGGGAAGACAGTTCACCAAAGTATTCAAGAGAATGAATAATAACTCCAGGCCTAATGTCAAGAACATGACTTCTGACACCAGCAAGAAGGATGAAGAGAAAACTACCCAAGATAAAGGAGTTCAGTGCTTTGAGTGTGAAGGGTATGGACATGTCAAGAAAGAATGTCCCACCTTCTTGAAAAAGCAGAAGAAGGGCATGACAGTTTCCTGGTCTGACTCTGATAGTGAAAGTCAAGGTGAGTCAGCAAAGCATGTGAGAGCTTTAACATGAGCTGTGGTTTCTGATGATGATTCTAGTGATGGAGAAGTAACTTATGAGGAGTTAGCATCTACTTATCAAGAGCTGTGTTTAAAAAGTACTGAGATTTGTCAAGAAAACAAGTGCCACAAGCAACAGATTGCTCAGCTAGAGAATGAAAAGACTGATCTGGAAAATGAAGTGGTGCTAGTTAGAGCTCACCTTGATCAAATGACCAAGTCTGTTAGGATGCTGAGCTGTGGTACAGACACACTTGACAAGATCCTCCAGACAGAAAAGGTTGCAGGTGATAAGTCTGGTATAGGATATGTGATAAGCACCTCAGGAGCAAAGAAGGAGGTGTCCCAACCTGTGTCTCAAATAAAGAGACAAGATACTACCCCTAAGAAGGTTGTTCAGCCTTAGAATGTTGGGAAAAAGGATGGTCCCCAACAGAGGGAAATGCAGCCTCAAGGTGCTAGTCAGTATATGCCCCCATAATACCACAAGAGCATGCAAGCTGCTCAGTTCAAACAGCACATGTCTCATCAGGTGTCTCAACATCAGGACAACTGGTATGGTTATGGATATGGAGGCACCAATGTTGTTCCTCATTTCTATGGAAGAAGAAAGCCCCACCATCATGGGAGACAATCCAGGAAACAACATTCTCAGCCCTCTTATGGGAAAAGATTCCAACATAATAGAAGGCAGGCCAGTTATGGTAGGAGGAGACCACATTATGGCTGGCAGCCTAAGCAATCTCATCATGGCAGAAGATTTAGAGATGAAAGGGTGAGATGTTATTATTGTGGAAGGTTTGGACATATGCAGTACTCTTGCTACAAGCTGCATGGATACCCTCAATCTCAAAACAGATGGAAAGAGTACAGGCCCAAAGTTGTTAAACAATGTGTACCTAAGGAGAAGGTGAAGTGCTTATTGGCTCACATGGCTGACAAAGAGTTTAAAGAAGGAACATGGTACTTTGACAGTGGGTGTTCCAAACACATGTCTGGATGTAGATCCATGTTTGCTGAAGTCAGTCATGGTCTATCTCATGAGGTTATGTTTGGCAATGGAGAAAAAGGTGTTGTTGCAAGAGTTGGGAAAGTGAAAGGTGATGGTATACCTGAACTTGACAATGTTCTGTTTGTCAGTGGTTTAAATGCAAATTTGATCAGCATAAGGCAATTGTGTGATGAGGGTCACAAGGTAAACTACACTAAGGATGAGTGTGTGGTATCTGATGAGCATAATCAGGTTGTTATGAAGGGTGCCAGAACCAAAGACAACTGCTATCAGTGGATTTATCTTGAAGGAAATTCAACTAATGATGTTCAAGTTGATGTTATAACATCAGACTATGATATCAGGATGCTGAAAGGTCACTCAGAGTTAGTGAGTCCTGATGTGAATTGTTTAAAAGGAAAGTATTTATGGAGGGAAAAAGTCATTGACACTCCAATTCAAGCTCCTTGCCTCAGACCCCCCTTTCCCGGTGTTGCAACATCACACTTCTTCAAAGCCCTGTTCTCGCAACGAATTAACTTCTTCGTCTTCAAGAATCAACCCTCACTGAAAAGAGTCATGGCGTCTCCATCCAAGAAATCTGAGTGTCAGAGTTCCACAAAAGGAAGAGCTAGGGTTTCCACTGACGAAGGTTCAGCATTCGATCCTATGGACATTGAGCCCCTCTAAACCATTCTTCCTGAATCAGGTACTACGAGACCCACTAAACTTACTCCCAAGAGACCTGCTACTTTCTTTAAGAATCCTGAAACAATGAAAGTTGTTATGAGCGTGTTATTTGGTGACAAACCTAGAACTACTAACCCGCATCCACAAACTACTGAGGAAAGGGTAGATGTTGATAAGTGCATGGGGCAGATCGTGGACAAAATTTTTGAGAAAGGACTTCCTATTAAGGGTATATCTAGACCCCTGAGACAAATGGCTGTTGATCAGGGTACAAGAGAAAAGAGTGACATGCAATCTACTGATTCAAATCTTCACAGATTGGCTGTCTCCGTAATCGAAGATGCTGAGAAGGAAGTTGAAGGTAATACTGAAGCAGATGATACTCATGTTAAAGGGAATGTCAGAACATCGCCTAGTAGGGATGATGAGACTACTCCTGGAGGAGAAAAGAGTACTGATGTGATTAATATTGATGACTTATCTGATGATGAAGTCATTGGAAGAGCAGTGCCTGGTCTGGCTGAGAGACTAAGAACAAGGAAGGAAAAGCAGGGTGAATCTTATCCAAAGAAGGCTTCAGATGATAAGAAGAAAAAGACTGTTGTTGGGCCAACTAAAGCTTGGAGCAAGGTCGAAGTGACTCCAAGAAAGAGGAAGATTATGGAACAATCTGAGTCTGAGCATGATGATGAGGATGATGTTCAGAACATCACTCATGTCAGAAAATCTATCGCAAAAAGGATTGCAGACAAAGTCCCAGATGTGCCTGTGGATAACATCTCCTTCCACCGTGCAAGCAACGCCTATATGTGGAAGTTCATTTGCCAAAGGAGAATTGCTCTTGAGAGAGAGATTGGCAAAGAAGCCATGGAGATTAAAGAGGTGATGGAAGGAATTAAATCTGCTGGGTTAATGAAAACTGTGTGTGGATTTTCAAGGTGCTATGATGGTCTGGTAAAGGAATTCATAGTAAATCTTCCTATAAATATCTCTGACCAGAGCAGTCCAGATTATATGAAGGTTTTTGTCAGAGGAAAATGTGTTGAGTTCTCTCCTAAGATTGTCAACAGCTACTTAGGAAGAGAGGATGCAGAGTATCCAGAACTGGAGGATACAGATAATGAAGTGTGCAAGGTAATTACTGCTGGACAGGTTAGAGTATGGCCATTAAAAGAAAAGCTACCAACTAGCAAACTGAGTGTGAAGTATGCTATACTACACAGGATTGGAGCTGCAAACTGGGTGCCCACGAATCATAAAACCACCCTAGCTGTGGGATTAGGAAGACTTATCTATGATGTTGGTACACAGAAAAAGTTTGACTATGGCATATACATATTTGATCAGACTGTAAAACATGCAACAACAAATGCTATTAAAATGCCCATATCATTTCCTTCTCTCATTAGTGGAGTCATTCTGAGTCAACAACCAGGAATACTGACTTGTGCAGATAAAGCATGCAAGAGGAAGTCTCCATTATCCTTGCATTAGAAATTGTTTATGGGAAGCCATGTTGCAGATATTGTGTCAACATCAAATGCAGGTATCAAGAAGAAAACTTCCAAGGCTGATTTGCTAGCAGAGCTGAAGGCAACCCGCAAAGACTTGGATGTTGTGATTAATACCAGTCTGACTAGAAAAGAAAAGATTGAGAAGATGATCCAAAGTTTGGAACAAGATGATCATGCTGACTCTGAAGATGAAGGACAAGATAGTGCAGATGAATCAAGTTCAGAAAAAGACTAGCTCATTTTCTTTTGCTTCTAGTAGTTTTAGTTTTTTTTTTTTGCAATGTTGTTGTTTTTGTCAGCATTGAATGTGCTTGGTTTTGTAACTTGAATACTGTGCTGTTATAGGCACCTGTTTATGTCTTTAGTTTCCTTCTATGATTTGTTTTGCCTGGTTGCTAACTGTGAGGCTAACAATGAGAGCTAGGGTGTACTAACTATAGTTAATAGGGCTTCTATCTGAAGTTTGCCTAATTGTGGCTAAAAAGGGGGAGAAATAGCCAAGAGAATTAACAAACAGGGTCAAAGAATGCCAAATGCTGCTAATGTGATATTAAAGGGGAGATAAATTGATGCTGCTAAAAGTAAAAGGTGTTGATGCAGTTATTGAGGGGGAGTTTTGACTGAGCTAGTGAAGGCATTTGAAGAGTGCAGCCAAGCAGACATCAAGAAGGAGAAGTGCTGTACATTGTGAGCTACTGAACAGTTGTGATGCTGGTTCATATTTTTGAGGGGGAGCGCCAATTGGCTGTTGTCAATAATGAAGATGGTGCTGCAGCAGATCAAGTGATGAAAACTTATGAAAATTGTCAAACTGCTGCTGATGAAGAGTTTTAAATTATTGAAGTTTTTCCGCTGCTAAAGTCTCTGAAGATGCAGAGTGCAGAGATTGTTTTAGCCAAAATTAGCCAAAGGGGGAGATTGTTAGTTCTTGGATTGGCTGGAATTTTGGTAAAACAAGGTATGTTCAATGTTGATGTCAAAGTGCTGATGTTGTAACATTGAAGTCTTAACACTGGGCTATGTTAAGTATTTAATTGCTGAAGTTGGATGTATGATGTCACATAGGTGATGTTGTGACATCAGATCTGCAGAATTAACAACAGCAGGCTGTGATGTTGTTAGGGTTGCGTATTAGCTGGAATTGTGGAGAGCAAGCTGTCTCATTGGATGCGAATATCTTGGGATAGATATTTGATGCTGCATAGGAGATTTGGGGCAGATTTGTAGGAGATTTAAAAGGTTGAAGATTTAAAAAGATTTTAGGAGAAAATCTGTTTTAAATATTCAGTTTTAAATAACAAATCTGGGAGATATTGTAGCAAGTCCAAGACCAATTCAGGAGCTATATAAAGCGCACAAGACTAAAGGAAAAGGTACAGAAATACAGAAAAAAGATCAAGAGCATAGGCTGAGTGTCTTGAGTATTTTGTACGAGTTGTATAACCAGAATTCTAGGGTGAATTACTGATTTGCGTTTCTGTCCTCTCTAGAAGCTGTGAAGCAATAGAGAGAGGTTGCTTGATCGAAGCTGTGAAGTAAGATCAAGGTTACTCAAAGTGGATTCTTTGAGTGTTTGTAAGGGATTGAGTGGTGTTCTCATACCTAAGTGGTTTCTTAGGTAGGAAGTCATTAGTAGAGTATAAGTTTAGGAGATTGTCAACGGGTTGTTGAGTCTGTAAATTATATCTACAAGTAGTGAATTCCATCCCTGGCTTGGTAGCCCCCATAGTAGGTTGGTTGTAACCGAACTGGGTCAACAATTCTTGGTGATATTTTACTGTTATTGCTGTCCATTGTGCAGAGTGTGTTGTTGTTACATCGCACCTTAACATCACACGTCTGATACCATAATTTCAATATTGTTTGGGTGGATCAAGGATTACTTGGCACGGACATTTTGCACAGTTGTGGTGAGTACCCTAACATATCATTGATAGGGAGAAAAGGGGGTATTAATTACAATCCTTCGTTGGCCATCAGGCAGTTTGGATATGCTCTGAAAGATCCTCCGGTTAATAAAGATTTGAAAGAGTCTTTGTATTTTCATGTAGCCGATGGTTTAGCTGTGGCGCAGAAAGCTTCTGAAGCATGGCTCAGTAGACAAAAGAAAGGAAAAGCCGCTCTGGGCAAACCCAATAATCAAGCTTTCTCTCCGTATATAGGTTGGGTAAAGAAGTGAGTGGAAGAGTTCTACTTGCCTTTTGATTGGGCGCCTCCCTTGTATCCCGAGACTGTGGAGGAGAGGCTCACTGTACCCATTAAAGAATTCGATAAGCAGCGAGAATTGGTGCATGATTTGAGGGTGGAAAATGCTGGTATGAGTAGTCAGCTGCAAGGTTCTTTACATGACAACCGGGAGTTGAAATGGAAAGTTCAAGATGTGACAGAGTGCCTGGAAGAGAAGGAGAAGTATCTCACTGATAGAGCTCAGCACTTCAGAAAAGTCAGTATGGCTGCTGAATCCTCTGGCAAGGCCTACAGGAAAAACAAGAAGCTCTTGACCGAGACTGAAGCCAACCTTGCTGCGTATCAGGAGATGTGGGAAAAGGTCAAGATTGAGAATGGGGAGTTGAAAAAAGAACTTCAAAGGATGAAAGCAAGAAAAAAGCATTTCTCTGGCAAGTGGAGAGAGGCTCAGAAGGAAATTGAAGAGCTCAAGTTGCAAGCCGAAGTCAAGAAATTAAGGCGCGAAGGCAACAATATTGAAGAACAGATTGCTAGGCTGAATCAAGATATTGAAAAGAGAAACAGACTGATCAAAGGGCTGATAGAGCGACCTACACATCCAGACACTATGGATCTTCTTGAGGAAGTTGAGGCCAACTTGTTTGGAATTAATTTGTAGTGATCTTGTTGTGATTACCATCAGGATTGTTGATTGAATCGCCTTTGATTGTATCAGACCCGTCTGTATGAATTCTTATGACATGCTATAAAATGCTTGGTTTAATCGTATATGTCAACAACTCTCAGTTTTTGAAAGGATGTGCTTCCTTTGTGTTGATTCTACAGTATTGTTGGGTTCAGATTTATTTTTCGATATTGTGTCTAATCCCTTGGTTGGTTTCAAAGACTGGAATCAAAGCGGATATGCCCTGGGAATGTTTAAATACGATGTTTACATTTGCATTTGCATGATCATAATCATTTTGCATTTTGCATAACAGGTTTATCTCTGGTTTTCTTATCGTGTTCTTCTACAGACAGGATTGTTGACCAGCAGATTCATCAGTATTCTACCAGCCTCAATCAGAAGATAGCCATGGAACAACTCCGTGCAGAAGTAACTGAAATGAAGCTTCAGATGAGGCAGTTTGGGTAAGATATGTGTAGCGAACGATTTTGGACGCGGTTCTTAAGTGATGGTCGCTCTCTGCGGTTGAGCTTAAACTACAGGTCGATTCATTTTTTATCCTATTAAAGCTGATGAAGGAAGGGAAATAGATGTCTCAAATTAACCCTGCTTGCATACTGAGTTTAAACAGCGGTCTGTTAGGTTACAGATGCGATCAATGTGGTGGGGCCTTTCTTATGCTATTTTGACATAATGGTTTCTGGCGGGGAACAAGGATTAGGATGTTAGGACTAATGTTTTGAATTACTGCTTTTGATTGATGGAGATATGGGATTTTGGGTTTTTGCTTAGTGTGCTCGCTAAGATTTTTCTTTCAATCTTATGCCTACGTATTCCCGTTTACCGAAACAGGGAAATCAGAGCGTTCGTAGTTCCTCCTATTCTATGGGAGGAAATGGGTGTTTTGTGTCTTGTTCAAAGCCCAAGACGTGAAGCGAAAGGTGATTTGTATCTTGTTCAAAGTCCAAGATGTGAAGCTGAAAAGTCTATTTGTATCTTGTTCAAAGCCCAAGATATGAAGCTAAAAGGTCTCAACTTTAGAGAGAATTTGTCATCTCTAAAGAGGGGGTTGTATGTCACAACTGTTTATAAAGGAGAATTACTTTAACCGGTATTTGTTAATCCGGCAATGCCATAATTTCCTTTATAGGGGATTTCAAACCTGAAGGAGAAGACTTTAACTCAGTGTAGAGCAATGCTATCATTCCTTAGGAATTTCTCATGCTAAAAGAGGGACAGTGGCATGGATGTAGATGATCCAGAGGCTTGCCGCTTACAACAATTAGATGAAAGGGGAAGGAGTTGTTGATGTTTGTGTATTGTGAGCGAGGCACAACTTTGATGCTAAAAGGTTAATTGGATCAACCAGTGGTTTTCTTATACAAAGCCTAAGAGGAGGCTAATATGTGTCTCGTACAAAGCCCGAGAGAGAGGCTAAAAGGTTTTGACCCGACGATGGAGTCTTTTGGTATCTCGTATAAAGCCCGAGATGGAGGCTATTATTTGTTTGGTTCAATAAGAACCCTTTTGTATCTCGTACAAAGCCCGAGATGGAGGCTAAAGGGGTGATTGACTCAACGAGGGAGTCTCTTATGTGTCTCATACAAAGCCCAAGAGGAGGCTGTGGTTACTGTTTCAGTTAAGTGACAGGTCCAGTATACTGATTTTAAAGAGAAAATCAGTTCTTATATGAGCAACACTGTACTCATGGATTTGATTCAAGGATCCGGGTTATTCCTGTTCTTTAAGGAAGCGGGAAATCCGAAGGGTATTGAGACTGTCCAAGTCTACGGGTTTCCTTCCTATTTAATGAAGGGTGCTTGAGAATGTCTTTGAGACTCAAGGAGATTAGACTATCCAAGTCTAGAGTTTTATCTTTTGTACTATGCTTTGAGAAACAGTAGTAGACTCTTTGAAAGGACTGCTCTATGAAGATGACTAAGTTCTGTTCCTATACCTCTAGGAGGTCGTCGGGATAATTTGTACGAAGCCCAAGAGGAGACTGGAAACTTTTAAGAAGCCGGCGGGTCCTTGTATGAAGGCCAAGAGAAGGCTATCATTCCCGGAGGAATAGATCATTATACGAAGCCTAAGAGGAGGCTGTGAATACTTCTAAGAAGCCGTAGGGTCCTTGCACTAAGCCCAAGAGGAGGCGGGGTTGCTTTTAGGAAGCCTGTGGGTCCTTGTACGATGCCCAAGAGGAGGCCGATGCTTTTAAGAAGCCCGTGGGTCCCCAAACCCCGAAAAATTCAAGGCAAGCTATTCGCAAGGAATAGATCAAGTCAGGAAAGTTCGAGAATCTGGAAGAAACTCAAAGATGCCATTCACGAAGAATACATTCATCTCTGGGAGTAGAGTTTCTTGACAATTCCTAATGAGGACAGCCGAAGAGAAGACTGTATCTGGTGATCCTATTGGGGATCTAGTTCTGTCTATTTCTAAGAGTGACAGTCTGAGAAAGGGTTCAAAAAGAATCTGCCTTTCACATCTCCATATTGTTTAACCCCAAGAGGAGGGAAGACTGTGTCTGGTAATCCTATGGGGATCTAGTTTTGACTGTAAGTTCGGAGTGATCAACAGGGCTTTACCTAGTGCTAGACGTAGTTGCCGGGGAAACTTGAAATATTTATACTATTATTACACAGTTGATATGAGTTTATGAAAGAAGATTTACAGTGAAACAGCCCCATAATACAGTTATATGTATATGAATGCGGTAAATGAAAGCAATAAACACTTACTCGGTTGTAGAGCTTCCATGCTGTTTGGTTAGTTGTTCAACAAAGAAAGATTGAAAACAACAGTATATTCAAAATCAAAGGAGAAAGTGCTTTGAAAAAGAAAGATTTGGGGCTTACAGCTCAAGGAGAGGCCCAGGGTTTTATCAGTGAGCGCACTGTTTGAATTTGTACAGAGGGACTTATACAAGTGACTAAGGCCCAAAAAAGGTTTTTTGTACAAAGGGATGGGTCTTACACTTTCTCAAGAGGCCCAAAAAAGTTTAAAGGAAAAAAGTGGGGCTTATAACACGAGGGTAGACCCAGATGATTTTTCCGTTTAAAATGGCGATTGCGCCGAGGTTTTCTTTTAACGCAGAGAGACTTATACAATATCTGAGGCCCCAAAATGTTTTGGTTAAAAGGGGGTTGGGTCTTACACTTTATTAGAGGCCCAAGAGTTTTGAATGGGTCTTATAGCTCAAAGAGAGGCCCAAAAGGTTATTTTTCAAAAGGCGACGATCACGTCGTTCGTTTTTGACGGTATCAGGACTTATACAATACACTGAGGCCCAAAAATGATTTGGTCAAAAAAAGGATTGAGTCTTACACTCTATTAGAGGCCCATGAGTGTTTGACAATGATTTGTTTGAGTGAAAATCAAAGAAACCCTAATTTTATTCTTTAAAAGTTAATATTTAAAGAAAATCAATGAAAAATACCAAATAGGTTTGAATAAACCACTTGTGATTTTTATTTAAGGTTTTAAAAATGAGGTATAAATCACAAGAGATATTAAAACTCATTTGGTCTTGATTTTTCAAGATGAATATTCATTTTAAAATGTTTAAAAACAAATAAAAATGAATTTATTCACAAAAATACTAATTATATTAAATAAATAATATAAATTCAATTTTTTTGTGGAATAAAATATTTCAACATTTTTGTGATTTTTTGCAAAAAGAACCAATAAAAAATAATTAAAATTGAAAGAGTTATTAATTTTCCAATTAATTAATAAACCATGAAAATATTGGAAAAAATGGCAAAATGTGAAAAAACACAAAATGGCATGGGTGGGGTTTGAACCCAAGACCTCAAGGTTACAAGGCGCGCGCCTTCCCACTGGGGTGGTGATACATCCATTGTTTGAAACAAAACAACAAATATACAAGGCATGACTTGGGTTTAGGCCTGACCCAAGGCAAGTTTTGGCTCAGAAACGTGAAGGTCATAACTTTCTCAATTCTTAATGGTTTGAGACAAAATTTATATGCATCTGGACCAGAATTTCATAAGGAATCCAATGGTGGTGGTAGTTTTTTCAGATCACACTCCCTTCTCAAAACCCGATAGTGGTTTTGAAAATGACCTATAAATGCATTTTCTATGCTACAACTTGGTACAAGCATGGATTACATGGTGAATTAGCTCAAACACAACATATACAACATGTATGAGATGTTTATGATCAGTGGACTTCAAAGCATTGCATGTTTAAAAGATTCCAAGTTGTGAGGCTTACCTCTTTTTTGAGATTTTGGAGCTTTTGTGCAATCTATCAAACCTCTTGTTCCAGAAATGATTTGATGCTTTAGACACACCTCAAATGATCCCTTGGATGCTTTTAGGATGATTGGAATCAGCTGGTACCTGCAAAAACACAAACAGTCCCTTTCTTGCAAAAGGGGTTAAAAGTGACCAAAATAGCAACTCCCTCAAATGGTGTTCCAGATGGTAGGAACCATTTGGGACAGTTCAAGGATGATATTTGGAGTGTGTTTGAGGTTTTATCTGGTTTGGAAAGTGAATGAATCAAGACATGGCTTGAAAAATGCAAAAAAATGCTATTTTGAGGTTTTGAGAAGTGACTTTGTGATGTTGTGATTACAGGTCACTTTTGATGGTTTTCACAGCTTACATATGATATATATGAGGTGTGTGTGTGATTAGTTTGGGTGGAATTGCTCTCTAGCTCAAAAACTCAGAATTGCTTGCTTTGGAAGGCAAGTTTGAGGTGAAAGAAGAGATTTTGAGGAAAGCATCTGTTTGATGGCTTTGGTGTACTCAAACTGAACACAATTGAGCTCTATTTATAGTAGAGCAAGTTTGTTTTAGGATCCACAGTGAATGGCAACTGCAGCAGGTGTTTGTTCAATGTTGGCCAATGGAAATGCAAGTCTCCTCTAGCCATTGACTAGAGGTTAGGGCACAGGGCTGTGGTTCCCTTGGTCTTGGATAAGTCTTGACTGATTTCAGATGAGAATGGCTCAGTCCATGCCACCTTGATGCTTCCATTGAATGCTTCAATCCAAATTTGGAGTCTTGTCCCTATTTTGGCCATTCTAGGTTCAAAATGTTATTTCTTGTTTCATGGACTTTGGAGGCTTGGCTCAGTGATTGTCCCCTTGAGATTCAATCCTCAGATGTGTCCAAGTGGATAGGAGCATTTGAATTTGGATGATTTTGGCAAATCGAGCAAAATTGCAAATTCTGCCTTGCCTTTGACAGATTTCAGCAAGGCAACTTGCCACTGTCATATCTCATGGTGTAAGTTGAATTTGGTAATGTTCTTGACCATTCTGGAAAGCCCTTACATGATACAACAACTTTTTGAACATGTTTGGTTTTGATCTCTTTTGAATCCAAGTGAAAAATCCCCCTACATTTGGCAAAAAGTGAAGACAGATTTGGACTTAGTGAAAATTTCACTAAGTGTTGGAAAAAGTGACATTTTCATTTTTCAGCCACTTTGATCACTCCATAACTCAAAATCCTTAATGAATTGGACTTAGGTCTAGTTTAAGTTTTTGTAGAGGGTAATGAGGGCTACAAATCCATCTTTGGATGAGGAAAAATGACTTTGTGGTTTAGGAGTTATGATCCTCCAAAGTTGGTACCCTTGTCACTTTATTTTTTAACTTAGAAAATTTTCTAAGTTTTTATGGTTACCCCTTTTTCAAGTTATCCAACTTTTCTTGATTTTTCTTGATGAATGATAATTCAAATCATACATTAACATCATTTTAGGGTTAAAAATCCATTTTGGTGAAAAATCTCAAAAAGTCAAAGTTGACTTTTGTGCACAGTTGACTTTTTATTAGATGAATTCCAAACTGTGCCATTCTTCATGAAATCATGTACTTGACCTAAATCAAGCTTGATGGACATGTTCCATGGGTGTCATAGGGCATATTGAATCATGTCTTAGGGCTTGGGAGCTTGTCCTGGTCAAAAGTCAAAGTTACAGTTGACTTTTTCCTTAAAACCCTAATTGTGGTGCAAATGAAATTGAGACTTGTTGCTCAAGCTTCTTGGATTAATCCATTGTTCCAAATGGATCAATATAGTTCATTAGAGACCCTCAAACCCTCTCTTGAGGTCTTGGCTCATGATTTGTCCCAAAAGTCAACTTAGGAGTGAATTAGGTCAAGAAACCTTAATTCCTGATTTTTGATGAATGCATCCCCTGAGGCAAAATTGACTTGATGATTGGGTCCATGAGGTTCCATGGAGTATATTAGGTTATGTTTTGGATCATTGGCTTGTGCCCAGATGAAAACTTTCCACCTGGAGGCCGTGGTCGACCAAAACCCTAATTTGGTGACACCGTCGATCTGGAGACTTGATCCACCTAGAAGGGAGCAGCCTTGTGCTTAATCCTTGAAGTGGGAGTCCTCTTGATCCATTGTGGATATTTGAGTGGCTAGACAAGTTGAAGATCATGTCATTCCTTGATTGATCCTTTGTCTAAGCACTCAGAGAGGGCTTGAAACCCTAATTTTGATTGTAGTGAATGCTCAACCATCTTTGGGGAGACTGATGAAGTATGATGGTTCCTCCATATTGTGATGATGATTTTCACAATGATGGGAAATCTTAGTGGTCAGAATTTGGGGTATGACAATATGCAGGCTATGTCTCAGGGTCAGAAACTGCTAAGAGAGGAAGTCAATCAGATGAGGACTCAGATGGGTCTGGTTATGGAAATCTTGAATAAGGTGTTAAAGAAGGGAAACGATCATGTGCTCGCTTCCACAACAGAGGTCCTTACTCCTCCCATCTCTTTGGGGTTTGCTCTAGATCATGTATTGCCTCATGAATTCCCTCCATAATCTGAAGTTTCAGAGCTTTCCCATCAGCAATCACTTCCTGCTCCCCAAGAGGATCCTAAGCCAGAGGGGCCTAAGAGAAAGTTTGATCCCATTCCAATGTCGTATGCGCAGTTGCTTTCTTATTTGCTCGAGCTCAAACTGGTTGAACGTGTTAGTTTGGGACCTCTTTCAACAAAGATTCCTCTGGGACCTAATGTTAATGCTAGGTATGAGTTCCACTCTGGGGCACTTGGTCACAATGTTGAGAATTGTACAAGGTTCAAGCATAAAGTCCAAGAGCTCATTGATTCAAAGGCAATCTATTTTACGTCAATTGGCACTGGTAAACAAGGTGATTTTACTCCCATTGTTGCAAAGGAAGTGGGGACTCCTTCCCTTTCTGAAAGATCCACCTCGCGTCATGGATCTCTGCCACAACCTTATGCTGCAGAAGCTCCATATCAGCCACCCTTGTTTGTGACTCAGCCGAATGCGGAAAGGAAAGTACAGGGGCAGATTGGGCGCCCGAATCAGCATCGGCAGCGGAACTATCAACAACAGGGGCAACTCAGACCCAGACGACCCAAGAGGATATTTGATCCTATTCCTATTTCTTATAGTCAGTTGTTTGCTCGCCTGCTCAAAAGCTCTCTGATTCAGCTGAGGAGTACCACGCCAGTGCCGTACCCTATTCCTCCAGACTATGACATGAATGCTAGGTGCGAGTTCCACTCAGGAATGTTTGGGCACACAATTGACAACTGTAATGCGTTCCAACACAAGGTGCAAGATTTGATCGACTCAAAGGTCATCACCCCAGATGGTAACCTCATGAGGTGAAGCCTTTTTATCAGAGTAAGCACCAGATCGCAAGAGTGTCATCAGAAGCAATAAGTCCAGACGGAGTCAAGCCTCTTCAATGGCAATCATCAGCTTCCTTTACTGCATTTTCATATGTAGCTTTCATTTGTTTGTTTAAACACTGTCTGCATGTAAAAACTTGTTTGTGTGTTGAATGATATTTTTAATGCAATGAATGTATTTTGCTTTTATGCACTCATATAATGTTTATATGCACTGCAATACCAACTTTCTTAGGGAGGATGACGAAGTAAGAACGCAAATTTCTAATGGTATACTTTTGGATAAAACCCTGTTGAGGATGTACATGCATTGTTTCGAATTCCTAAACACTGGAGATATAAGGGAGATAGACCCTCATTAACCCCTTTGAGCCTTGAAGTAAGAGTTTCCTTTCATTTGAAAAAACCCTCATACTTAACCCAGGGGCAGGGTAGGCGTCAGATAATTTGACCGAGCGTTCAAATTTCAAAAGGAGTGTGTATCTGAGGATCCATTAGCTTCTATTCCACACCATCAAGAGGTCAAAAGATGTGAAACCACAACGGTTATCCATCAATGATCAAGGAGTGAGACAGTCACAACCCTTTCAAACAAGTCAGACAAACCAGGGTCACACGATTTGTTAAAAAAAAAAGAAGAGAAAAGAAAGAAAGCCCGCTAAGTCGAAACTTGAAAACAAGCGATTTAGGCAAAAGTTAGGGCATCCCGCTGGACTTCAAAATCTAAAGATTCAAAAGAATCAGTCCAGGAAAAAATTAGGGATCAAAAAGCAAAAGAATGAAAAGCGAAAAGCAAAAGGATTACAAAAGAAAATCCTCGATAAGAACAAAGTCGTGTGGCTACAGACGCAACAGACAAAAGGGGTGATTGTTGCTCCAAAACCTCATCTGGTCTCAAACCATCAATTGCATGGGTTCCTTAAAGATCACAAAATATTTTTGAGAGATAAGCGCTTGTGTCAGATTAGCTGAACATAGGACTGGAGAACATCATGAAGAGTGGGTGGGCACCGATAAATTTTGAGCCTTAAATCCTTTTTTCTCAAAACCGTGAACCAGGCCGCGTTACAACCCTTAAAAGTCCTTATTGAAGCAGGGTTTATTCCAAAAGTGCACTTCAGCGAGATAGCGTTCCTGACTCCTATGAGTTGTGCTAATAAGATTTTTGTTGGTATTGCATGTGCGTATTGTTTTTCCATTCAAAAATCAATGTCGCATCCCAGCTAGTGATTCGTTCACAAAGCTTGGCGACACATTTTCAAAAACTTCAAGATTAACACGAGTGTTGCATTAGAATTGTCATTCTCACAATAAACATTTTCCGCTTGCATGTGTTTGACATCAAAGAAGCTTACACAATGAACGTCAGTCGAGAAGCTCGATCACGCCAAGTTGAGATGGTGAAAACTCCGAAGGACAGTCATGTCAAGGGGTATGGAGCCAAGAGGCTGTGCGTAGCCCAAACGTTCCCGGTGAATGGTGATAAGATAAATCTCTCAAAGAGTTTGAAGACCCTGGGGCAGTGTGAATGCCCAGTCTTCTATAAAATCCTCTTGAGATGATTTCTTCCATTAGACCCTATGGTCTGGAGCAAGTGGAAAGTTTAAGGGACCGTTGGTCGGGTATGGAGACCAGTATGTAGTTGATCAGCAGAGGCGTGAAGCACCCAATATTGTTTCTCCCCAGTAGAGCTACTCTCCTCAACATTGAAATTTCATCCTCCTCAGCCGGTTGTTGCTCTCCCCAGCCAGAGTACAGAGGATTATTTCCCCAGCTAGAGTTATGATTGATTACTCTCTTAGCAAGCAGCCAGAAGTTGATGCTGTTGCATCCCCAGCAGGAGACTTATGGAATATATTCCTTCTTTGTACAAATATATTATTTCCCCACAGAGTCTGGACACCTATTTTCCTTAGCTAGTCAGGAAATGTTTTCTCACCAGCAACGGTAGGGTCTGATCCCCAACAGATGAGTAAGCTTGATGGTATCCCCTAGCAGAGTTGGTGTCGTCAATCATCATTCTCCAGGCAGATGTGCTGGTAATGGCTAGTACTCCCCAGCAGGGTGAAGGTACAGATTTCTCCCAGCAGTAGGTTGAGTTCAGTAATATTCCCAAGCAGGTTCGATATTATTGACTTGTCTCCCCAAGCAGAGTTTGGTGGTGATCTTCACAGTGGTTTGTTCAACAGTGGTTGACATCCCCCAACAAGTTTAAATCCAATTGTTATTGGCATCTTTCAAATCCGTGTTTTGAGTTCTGTCTTCGGTAGAAGCCATGGGTAATCTCCAGCGGAGAGAAATTTCTTGGGTTTCATCTTCAATATTCATCTCCAACAGAGTGGAATTTCTCTCGGAGTCTTCATCTCCAACAGAGTTTGTGATCAGGAAGTCGTTCAGTGAAATCTTCCTCAACAGGATCTTTTAATTCAGAGGACAATTTAGTTTGTCATTCCCGGTGGAGTTGCCTTCGTCTTCAGCATTTATTTTGCTAGAGCGCCTCTTTTGCATTGCATAAGCATTCTTGCATGGCATCCTCCCAAACGCGTAGCATTTCCATTTTGTATGGAACATTACGCCATAGAAAAATTCAAACATATGCATTCGAAGCATAAGCCAGGTTTGATATCTGTTACCAATTTCTTCCCCCAGCAGAAAGAGATGTAATGCAGGAGATGTTGTTTGATATTACACTGCAACCAGTGAATTTGTCCTTCCTACTGTTGTTCCTTTCTATACTCCCCTACAGGGTTGTCTGTTTAGATTTCTCTTTTCCCCAGCGGAGTCACCTTTGTAGATCTGGTGATTCTACTTAGCCTTTGTTTGAAAGTCTACCTTCGGCATAGTCTTTCTTCGAAAGTCCACCTTCGGCTCGGTCTTTCTTTTCGAGTCCACCTTTGGCTTGGTCTTGTATTGTTGGGTTTGAAAGTCCACCTTCGGCTTGGCCTTTCTTTTCGAGTTCACCTTCGGCTTGGTCTCGTATCCTTTGTTTGAAAGTCTACCTTCGGCATAGCCTTTCTTTGAAAGTCCACCTTCGGCTCGGTCTTTCTTTTCGAGTCCACCTTTGGCTTGGTCTCGTATTGTTGGGTTTGAAAGTCCACCTTTAGTTTGGCCTTTCTTTTCGAGTTCGCCTTTGGCCGTCCTCGTATCCTTTGTTTGAAAGTCTACCTTCGACATAGTCTTTCTTTGAAAGTCCACCTTCGGCTCGGTCTTTCTTTTCGAGTCCACCTTTGGCTTGGTCTCGTATTGTTGGGTTTGAAAGTCCACCCTCGGCTTGGCCTTTCTTTTTGAGTTCACCTTCGACTTGGTCTCGTATCCTTTGTTTGAGAGTCTACCTTCGGCATAGTCTTTCTTTGAAAGTCCACCTTCGGCTCGGTCTTTCTTTTCGAGTCCACCTTTGGCTTGGTCTCGTATCCTTTGTTTGAGAGTCTACCTTCGGCATAGTCTTTCTTTGAAAGTCCACCTTCGGCTCGGTATTTCTTTTCGAGTCCACCTTTGGCTTGGTCTCGCATTGTTGGGTTTGAAAGTCCACCTTCGGCTTGGCCTTTCCTTTTGAGTTCACCTTTGGATTGGTCTCGCATTGTTGGGTTTTGAAATTCTGGTACCAGATATGTGTGATGTCACACACGATGTTACAACAACACACTCTGCACAATGGACAAAATAAACAACAGAAGAACACACCAAATTGTTAACCCAGTTCAGTTCAAACAACCTAATCTAGGGGCTACCAAGCCAAGGATGAAATTCACTACTTGTATAATTAATTTACAGACTCAACAACCCAGTTGACAATTTCCTAAACTTAATTCCTACTAGTGACTTCCTACCTAAGAAACCACTTAGATATGAGAACACTACTCAATCCCTAAAACACTCAAAGAACAACCTCTTTGAGAAACCTTGATCCTGCTTCACAGCTTTGATCAAGTTACACAACTCTCTTTGCTTCACAACTTTAGAGAGGACAGAACACAACTCACCAATTCACACTAGAATGGTGTATACAAAAACACGCACAAAGACAATGTTTAACCTCCGGTTAAAGCTCCCTATCTTCTGTCTGTTTTCTGTACCTTCTTCCTTTGATCTATGCGCATTATATAGCCACCTGAATTGGGCTTGGACTCCTTGCAATATTTGATCTGATTTGTTATTTAAAACTGAATCTTCAAAACAGATTTTATCCCCAAAATCTTTTCAAATATTCACCTTTTAAATCTCCTACAAACCTGCATCAAATCTCTATGCAACAGAGAATATCTAACCCAAGATATTCGCATCCAATGAGACTACCTGCTCTCTGCAATTCCAGCTAAAACGCAAACCCTAACAACATCACTAAACCTGATGTTATTAATTCTGCAGATCTAATGTCACAACATCACTTGTGACATCAGACATCCAACTTCACACTTAACGCAACCCAGTGTTAAGACTCAATGTTGTGACATCACCCATGTGACATCAACATTGAACATACTTTGTTTTACCAAAATTCTAGCCAATCCAAGAAACTAACAATCTCCCCCTTTGGCTAATTTTGGCTAAAACAATCTCTGCATCTTCAGAGACTTTAGCAGCGGATAAAAATATGATTTTTCCAACCTTTACAGCAGCAACACAGTTTTCACAAACAGCTACACTTCACAATGCTTTCAGCATGCTACACAAACACTTCAATACTCTGATGTACACAAACTTCAACACTAACCAGCAGCATGGAATAAATCTCCCCCTCAAGGCAAGAACCAGCATACAAGTTGTTCAACAACTCTCCCCTCAATATCTGCACTTCTGCATCACAACTAGCAGCACTCCTTGTCATTGCAACACCTCTTGCATCTTGACTGACTCTTGACTATTTCTCCCCCTTTTTTTTAGCCACAATTGGACAAACCTCAACAAGTAAGTCCTATGACACCCTGTACAAAACCATACTTCTTCTGTCAGCAATATCCACATTTTAAAAATCCAGACATATTCTTCATCCATCCAGTTATGAAGGCTTCACACAATCATCCACAAGATCTGAAGCACACACACAATGCCTTCCACTGAACTTTAAGTCAACTCCTCACACTTAGAATAACACACACCAAGACAAGTGTACAATCTATTCAAGGCCATGATTCAATCTTGTCTTCAAACATCTCCTCAGAAGCATGTGCACACAAGATTCAAACAATTTGCTTCATATGACTAGAACCATTCAAGGCCACACCAAAACATCAATCAACAGCCTAATGTCATAACATGCTATCTGACATTATATCCTCATAAGAGGCAACCAATCTCCACAAGCTTGATCAACATGCAATCTTCACAATAAATGCACCTTTGCTGCAAAATCCATAGACAAGTACTCCCCCTGTCATGATTAACAAATGTTCTAGATGGAGATGAACATTTGAGCACATTTTCTGAGTACATGCATTTTGGTACCACTGTCCCTTTCTCCAAAGGCTATCATACAATTCATCTTCACCATCCAAGGCAAACCTTCTACTTCATCATTCTCCCGTATGACTATGTAGATGCTCCTTAGATATAATGTAAGCACTAAGCTTCAGATCCAGAACAAAGACATCCTTAACCAAGGATACTCTTGACACTCTTGACACCAGGGTATTACACATGCTCCACTACTGGATTTACTATCAGCAAAATAATCCAAACTCAACACTGTGTCACAAACTCCACAAATTCTTAGCTTACTTATAAGCTTTACTGAGATCCAGTCTCTTCAAGAGATCACAATTCCTCTATCTTTACATCCACCAGTAGTTGTTGAAACTGGTGAAGTCTTCAAAGAAAGTAGTCATGCTTTGCCAGAACAAACTACTAAACACATGACCATAATCTCCACCTCTTCTGACCAAAAATGCTAGAGCATCCAACTCCACATGTCCAATCTTAATCATCTTCCAGATATAACCACCAGCAAACATGATGTTATAACATCTTTTGGGACATCAGCTTCTCATCACCATTTAAAGGACTCATTGCACAAAGAAGTCCTTCAAGAAGCTCCCAATAAAACACAGTCAGAGCAACTTATTCATACACACCTGAATACCATAAGTTCCCACACCCTCTCTGAACCATATCCTAGCAAACTCAACCATATCCAGAGTATCTATACCAAATTCTTTTTCCAGAACATACTTCCACCATTTTATGAAAAGCACAGGAATGTTATATAGTATGGCCTTTTGAATTTTCTCAGAAGTTCTAATAACAACGACTTCCTTCATTTGAGAGATATCCTGGACATTATCATCAGAATTATCTCTGATCTTCCTATTTCTGGAAGAGATGAACACTTTACTCCTGGATTTTGTAGTACCATCCACATGGATCTTCTGCTTATCAGTTCTCATCTTTGGAGGTGACTCAATAGCTTTCCTCTTCCTTAATTTCAGTCGTTTAGCAACCCCAGGAACCACTTTTGTAATTAGTTCATCATCACTCTTCTTTATTTTAAGGCTTGAAGTACCTTTCTTGACTTGAGATGTTTTAACATCAGCTCTAGCATCTGCATCTTCCAACCTAAGGATTGTCAACTTGTGAAATTTTTCTTCTGAACTATAGGAGTCATTAGTCAGGTTGTCATCTTTCTTGGCCTTGCAAGTATTCAGCTCCCAACACTTCTTAAGGTCACAGCTTTTTATCCTTCCATCAGCATTGTTGACTCCTTCATCTTGCTCACATGACTGACTACTCAAGTTGGCTTTTAACACATTATCTAACTTAGGAGTAACAGCACCATAAGTCATTAACCCAGATTGACTTTTCACCATACTTTCACACTTGATGTCACCATCTGATGTTACAGCATCAACCTTAACATCACTAGATAAGTTGTCCACTTGAGGTATCCACTGATAGCAATTATCTTTGGATCTTACTCCCTTCATCACTACCTCATTCTGCTCATCAACTACCACACATTCATCTTTGGTGTAGCTTACCTTGTATCCTTCATCACAAAGTTGACTTATGCTAATTAAATTAGCACTCAACCCTTGAGCAAGGAGCACATTATCAAGAGTAAGACCATCATGATTCTCCACTCTTCCAACTCCTTCTACTACTCCTTTTTCACCATTGCCAAAAATAACATCATTTGCATGGCAAGGATTGAACTCTACCAAATGCTTCTTGGATCCAGACATGTGCTTTGAACATCCACTGTCAAAGTACCATGCATCCATAGCAAAATGTCCATCTAATGTGTGAGCCAATAGACATGTGACCTGAGCTTTAGGAACCCATTGTTTTACTACTTTGGGCCTGACCTCCTTCTGTCTGGGTTGAGGAGCAGAATTTGGATAACCATGAAGCTTGAAGCAAGAGAACTGCATATGTCCAAACCTGCCACAATAGAAGCATCTGACTCTGTCATCTCTAAAGTGGTTAAACCTTCTGCCACTTTGATGATGATACTGTTGGTGCTGCCACCCATAATGATGTCTCCTTCTACCATGATAAGGCTGTTGTCTTCTACTACCATAGTTTGACTGTCTTCTATGGTAAGGATACTGTCTTTTGAACTGTCTCCTATGGTGATGAGGCTTCCTTCTTCCATAGTAATGAGGCACAACATTGTTGTATCCATATTCATACATGTTCCCCTGATGTTGATGAACCATGTTCTGATTGAACCTAGCAGCCTTCATGCTCTTGTGATATTGAGGTGGCATATACTGACTAGCTCCCTGAGACTGCACCTTCTTCTGATGATGAGCATTCTTCTTCTCAACATTCTGAGGCTGTGGATGAGTAACCTTCTTAGGTGTAGAATCATGTCTCTTTGTTTGATGCTGAGACATTGGTTGGGACACTTCCTTCTTTATTCCAGAAGTGCTTGCTTCTGTAGAACTCTTTTCCTCAACCACATATCCTATACCTGATTTATCTCCAGCAACTTTCTCTGACTGAAGAATCTTATCAAGAGTGGTTGTACCACTGTTTATCATCCTAACAGATTTTGTCATCTGATCAAGTTGAGATTTAACTAGTACAACTTCATTTTCTAGATCAGCTTTTTCATTCTCAAGCTGAGCAATCTGTTGCTTGTGGCACTTGTTTTCTTGACAAATCTCAGCACTTTTTAAACACAACTCTTGATAAGTAGATGCCAACTCCTCATACGTTATTTCTCCATCACTAGAATCATCATCAGAAACAACAGCTCCTGTTAAAGCTCTAACATGCTTTGCTGACTAACTATCAGATTCAGACCAGAAAACTGTCATGCCCTTTTTCTGCTTCTTCAAGAATGTGGGACATTCTTTCTTGACATGTCCATAACCTTCACATTCAAAGCACTAAACACCTTTATCCTGGGCAGTCTTCTCTTCATCTTTCTCTTTTGACTTGCAGATGTCAGAAGAGATGTTCTTGACATTAGGCTTGTAGTTATTGTTCCACCTTTTGAACACTTTGTTAAACTGCCTTCCCAACATAGCTATGGCCTGAGATAAATCCTCCCAGGATTCAGTACTCTTCCCTTTCTCTTCTTGAGCATTTGAAGTCAAGGCTATACTTTTTGGCTTCTTTTCAGGTTCTTCTTCATTTAACCCAAGCTCAAATGTTTGAAGAGATCCAATGAGCTCATCAACCCTCATCTGGCTGATGTCTTATGCTTCTTCAATGGCAGTCACCTTCATCTTGTACCTCTTAGGAAGTGACCTAAGAATCTTCCTTACAAGCTTTTCTTCTGACATTTTCTCTCCAAGAGCACTAGATGCATTGGCCAGCTCAAGAACACTCATGTGGAAGTCATGAATAGTCTCATCTTCCTTCATCTTCAGGCTTTCAAACTTAGATGTTAGAAGCTAAAGTCTTGACATCTTAACTCTAGATGTACCTTCATGAGTAGCCTTCAAAATATCCCATGCAACCTTAGCAGCTTCACATGAGTTGATCAACCTGAATATGTTCTTGTCAACTCCATTAAAGATAGCATTTAGGGCTTTTGAATTTCCAAGGGCAAGCTCATCTTCTTCCTTGGTCCATTCTTCTTCAGGTTTCGGCTTTGAGGTGCCTTCTTTATCTTTCCCAGCATCATCTTTCTCACACATAACAAGTGCTTTCCATTCTTTAATAATGGCCTTCCAAGCCCTGCTGTCCAAGGATTTCAAGAAGGTGGTCATCCTTGGCTTCCAATAATCATAATTGGAACCATCCAATATAGAGGGTCTGCTGACAAATCCTCCAACTTCTTTGTCCATCTTTACACCAGAAAGTAACTTCCCCAGATCTCACCCAGAGACAGACAGGATGCCTGCTCTGATACCAATTGAAATTCTGGTATCAGACGTGTGATGTTAAGGTGCGATGTCACAACAACACACTCTGCACAATGGACAAATTAAACAGCAGAAAAACACACCAAATTGTTCACCCAGTTCGGTCTAACTACCTACGTCTGGGGGCTACCAAGCCAGGGATGAAATTCACTACTTGTAGAATTAATTTACAGACTCAACAACCCAGTTGACAATCTCCTAAACTTAATCCCTACTAGTGACTTTCTACCTAACAAACTACTTAGATATGAGAACACAACTCAATCCCTTACAAACACTCAAAGAACACCCTCTTTGAGAACCCTTGATCTTACTTCACAGCTTTGATCAAGTTACAACTCTCTATTGCTTCACAGCTTCTAGAGAGGACAGAAACACAACACCTATTCAAACCCTAGAATAGTGTAAATACAAGCACTCTAAACAAACTCTAGACACTAAGCCTCCAGCTCCTGATCTTCTGAATGTTTTCTGTACCTTTTCCTTTGATCTTGTGCGCTTTATATAGCTCCTTGAATTGGTCTTGGACTTGCTACAATATCTCCCAGATTTGTTATTTAAAACTGAATATTAAAACAAATTTTCTCCTAAAATCTTTTTAAATCTTCAACCTTTTAAATCTCCTACAAATCTGCAGCAGATCTCCTATGCAGCAGCAAATATCTATCCCAAGATATTCGCATCCAATGAGACAGCTTGCTCTCCACAATTCCAGCTAATACGCAACCCTAACAAACTCACAACCTACTGTTGTTAATTCTGCAGATCTGATGTTACAACATCACCTGTGTGACATCAGACATCCAACTTCAGCAATAATTACTTAACACAGCCCAGTGTTAAGACTTCAATGTTGCAACATCAGCACCTTGACATCAACATTGAATATACATTGTTTTACCAAAATTCCAGCCAATCCAGGAACTAACAGAGGGATTAGATGTGGTTTTGGGAATGAATTGGTTGCAGTTCAATCGGGTTCATATTGATTGTTATCATAAGCTTGTAAGGTTTCCTTCTCTTGAAGAAGATGAAGATTCGAGTTTCTTGTCTACCAAAGAGTTGAAGAAACTGTTGGCGGATGAAGCTCAGTTGTTTGGGTTGTTTGCGTCATTGACTGTGGACAGTCAAGTTGCACTTGATGTGTTTCCGGTTGTGTGTGATTTTCCTGAAGTGTTTCTTGAGGATATTTCAGATGTGCCGCCAGAGAGAGAGGTGGAGTTTTCTATAGATCTAGTTCCTGGCACTAGACCTGTATCGATGGCGCCTTATCGAATGTCGGCATCAGAGTTGGTTGAGTTAAAGAAGCAATTGAATGAATTGTTGGAAAAGAGGTTTGTGAGGCCAAGTGTGTCGCCTTGGGGTGCTCCAGTTCTATTGGTGAAAAAGAAAGATGGAAGTATGCGGTTGTGTATTGATTATCGCCAGTTGAATAAGGTGACGATTAAGAATAAGTATCCTCTTCCAAGGATTGATGATCTGATGGATCAGTTGGTTGGTGCGTGTGTGTTCAGTAAGATTGACTTGAGGTCGGGGTATCATCAGATTAGGGTGAAAGAGGAAGATATTCAGAAGACGGCTTTTAGGACACGTTACGGTCATTATGAATATTCTGTGATGCCGTTCGGGGTTTCTAATGCGCCAGGTGTGTTTAGGACACGTTACGACTTTGGTTTGAATTACCATCCTGGTAAAGCTAATGTGGTAGCTGATGCGTTGAGTCGGAAATCGTTGCATATGTCCGCTTTAATGGTTAAGGAGTGGGAGCTTTTGGAATCATTTAGAGATTTGAGTTTGGTATGTGAAGTGTCGACGGATAGTGTGAGGCTGGGTATGTTGAAGGTTACTAATGATTTTCTGGTGACGGTGAGGGAGAAACAGAAATTGGGCGTGAAATTAGTGGATTTGATGTTGGTTGACGGAAAAGATGTAAGTGGTGATTTTCAAGTGGATGTTAATGGTGTGTTGAGGTGCCGTGGGCGAATTTGTATTCCGGACGATTCGGACTTGAAACGAATGATTTTGGAAGAAGGACACCGGAGTAATTTGAGTATACATCCGGGAGCGAATAAGATGTACCAAGATTTGAAAAAGATTTTCTGGTGGTCGGGATTGAAAAGAGATGTGGCTCAGTTTGTGTATGCTTGTTTGACGTGCCAGAAGTCGAAAGTGGAACATCAGAGGCCGAGTGGGTTGTTGCAACCGTTGGATATTCCGGAATGGAAATGGGATAGCATTTCTATGGATTTTGTGATGGGGTTGCCGAATACTCAGCAAGGGCATAATGCTATTTGGGTGGTTGTGGACAGATTGACTAAATCGGCTCATTTCATTCCGATTGACATCAGTTTTTCTTTGGAGAGGTTAGATGAGATTTACATCAGTGTGATTATGAAATTGCATGGGGTTCCATTGAGTATTGTTTCGGATCGAGATCCGAGGTTTACCTCGAGATTTTGGGAAAGTTTACAGAAGGCGTTGGGTTCTAAATTGAGATTGAGTTCGGCTTATCATCCGCAGATGGATGGTCATACGGAGAGAACGATTCAGTCGTTGGAAGATTTGTTGAGAGCTTGTGTTCTTGAGCAAGGTGGTGCGTGGGATAGTTATCTTGCGTTGATTAAATTCACGTATAATAACAGTTTTCATTCTAGTATTGGAATGGCACCGTTTGAAGCATTATATGGACGAAGATGTCGGACACCTTTGTGTTGGCACGAATCTGGTGAGAGTTCGGTGGTTGGACCGGAGTTGGTACAGCAGACTACAGACAAGGTGAAGTTTATTCGTGAGAAAATGAAGGCTTCTCAGAGTAGGCAAAAGAGTTATCATGATTGGAGACGGAAAGATCTTGAGTTTCAAGAGGGCGATCATGTATTTCTAAGGGTTACGCCGGTAATGGGTGTTGGTCGTGCATTGAAATCGAAGAAACTTACTTCTCGATTTATTGGTCCTTACCAGATATCTGCGAGAGTGGGTGCGGTGGCTTATAGAGTGGCGTTACTGCCGAGTTTGTCGAATTTGCATGATGTGTTCCATGTTTCACAGCTTCGGAAGTATGTTTCGGATCTGTCGCATGTGATTCCGATGGACGAGGTTGAGGTAAGGGAGAACCTTACGGTTGAGGCTTTACCGGTGAGTATTTTGGATCGCGAGTTGAAGAGGTTGAGGGGCAAGGATATTGCACTTGTGAAGGTGGCGTGGGGAGGCACTGCTGAGGGCAATTTGACTTGGGAGTTGGAGAGTCGGATGCGGGAGTCGTATCCAGAGTTGTTCGTCTCAGGTAAGATTTTCGAGGACGAAAATTTCTAAGCGGGGGAGAGTTGTAACGCCCCAGTTTTGTCAGTTTTGTCTTTTTAATTATTTGAGTCGTTTTGATTATTTTATTATTATATTATTTTATTTCTGACTTTTATTTGGAAATATGTTATTTTTCATCGTGATTATATTTTATCGCGTTTTGGGAACGTTGTGAGATAATTGAATGTAGGGGTATTTTGGTCTTTTGTTGGGTAGATATTATATTTTTTTCATAGAAATAGAAATAGAAAGAGAGAAAAGTAGAAAGAAAAGAAAATAGAGAGAAAAGAGAAGAAGAAAAAGGAGAAGAGAAAGAGAAGAGGAAAAAGAAGAAAAAGAGGAAAAACTTGTGGATTTAGGAACTGATTCAACCGACTTTCCAAACACGATTTAATCGGGTAAGGGTGCGAAACTCGATTATACTATGTTTGTGTATGATTATGTATGTTTGTGTGGAAGTTTGGTTGGTTTTTCAAATATAGGTCGAAATGAGATAAACGAGTAGAAATCATTGTTTTCACGGTCGGAAATCGGTGTAAACTGTATTGTATGATCACACTGTGTGTATGAACAATCGTTGATGTTTGTTTTGCTGTTGGAATGGAGTTTGGGTGAAAAATAGGATTTTTGGGGTGGATTTTCGAAGAGGTTTTTTTTTCTGAAAATCGCAGAGCCCGCTCAGCGCTTAGATGCCCGCTCAGCGCGTTCCTGAAAAAATGTAACCTCACCAGGCAGCGGGGAGCCCGCTCAGCGCGCTCGGTGCCCGCTCAGCGCGGTCTGGGACTTCAAAAATTTTATCTGTTTTCTAAATTCCGTAACTTTTGATCCGTAACTCGGATCGGGACGTTCTTTATACCCTTGGAAAGCTTATGAAATGCTCTTTCTTATAAAAATGGGTTTTGAGATTGTTGACCGATTTAATTATGTCAGAAATTGGGAATAGTTTCGTTTTGTCGACTTTTACCGTTTTAATTGTGTGAATTTGATGTGTAATGTACACTGTGCTGTTGATATGAATGTGGTATGACTTGTGTGCTGTGGTGGGATGAGAATACATGTTGTGATGATGATTTGTGGCCTAAGGGCAAGAAAATGCTATGTGTGGTATTTGATGATATATGCATGATTATGGATGTGTATATGTGTGCATATTAAATGTCATGAGTCATTGTATGCCAAGCATCATGATATGCATTGTTGTGACGTCCTGAGTGACAGATTGATTCTAGAGGGAATCTTCTATAACATCGTGCGCCTTAAAAATAAGAGGACCTAAAGCGATTTGATATATCGTGCGCCTTAAAAATAAGAGGACCTAAAGCGATGGTTATAGACGATCGTGTGCCCATGTGGGGTGTGAGCGATCGGATTGTGCGCCTTATACCGAGAGGACCTAAAGTAATCCATAAACGTCGTGCGCCTTATACCAAGAGGACCTAAAGCGACGAGGAACATCGTAGGCCCGACGGGGTGTTACTTGAGTGATCCTCAGTAACGAGCGATAATTCCAGCAGAGTTCCTGAGTGAACTAGTGATGAGAAATATTGGAAGTCGGTACCACATGGCATGTGCATAGAGTCGTTGTGTCGGTCTCTGTGCATTTGTATAAATCATGGATTAATTGTGCATGGAATTGTGAATGTGATTGATGAGATGGAATATGTGTATTTGTATTGATGATGAGTGTGTTGTGTATGGTTGATGTGTAGTGGTATTTGATACTTGAAAATTGTACTGTGTTGTGTTATATGTGATTGTGGTGCATTGGTGGTGGGAATATTTTACTTGTGCATTTCTGTGTTAATATATAATGATATGCAACTGTATTATGATTGTGTTTCTCACCCTTCTGCTGTTGTATAATGCTCTATGAGGCATTGCAGATTAGAGTTGTTGGAGGTCTTTTTGTGAAGCTTTGCGTCTTCATTCTTTTGTCGGTCGGCTCTAATATCTGACACCGGGTAGTTAGGGTGGCCGTTTGTGATTATTTTGTATTATGTATATGTACCTTTTGGATTGTACATGTATAACTTGATGTATGACAACTTTCATGATATATATATATTGATATTCAGTTACGGATTTTCCGCTTTTGTTATGTAATTGGATTGTGGGTGTATTACTACCTGAGTTGTTGCATATCTGTGTGAGCAGATGTTGTATGTTTGTCTTCAATTGATGTGGCGTCTCCAGTCTATGCCGTGCATGTTTTAAATATACTCTGATGAAATTTTGAATTTTATTTATCGCTTTAATATAGCTTGGGGGTATAGATTGGGGGTGTCACAGGGGACCTATGACGGCCTGACCGACCCCGACGATCACGTCGAGAGTTTCGAAGCAATGCTCGACTTTCGAAATGTCAGGGGAGCCATCAGATGCAGGCTGTTCCCCACCACCTTGCGGAAGGGAGCCATTACTTGGTATAAGGGTCTGGCACATGGGTCGATCACATCCTGGAAGCAACTTAGGCAGCGCTTCACCAAACACTTCACCGCATTTCGCCGACACCTGAAGACGGAGGCTGCCCTAGAAAGCATCTTCCAAGGGAAAAACGAATCTCTCCGAAACTACATCGAGAGGTTCAACAAAGAAGCTGTCGAGGTCCATACGACCAACGACATGAAGAAGTATTTAATTCTCCATGGACTGCGTGCCGGATCTGACTTTGCCAAATCCATAGGCCTCCGCAGACCCCGACGTCTTGAGGACCTTCTCGCTCGAGCTCAGAAGTACATCAAACTCGAGGAGACGCAGGCAGCTCAGATCTCCCTTGAGACGAGACGCAGAGAAGGCCCCCGCGGCCACAAAGATGAAGACTCTTCTCCCCGACGAGGAGGAGAAAGAAAGAAAGAGAACCGCAACCGTGATCGTCGGGAACCGCGCGGACCAGTTGGCCGGTTCACGGAGTACACCCCGCTCAATGCTCCCCGGGCTCGAATCCTCTCTGAATGCCAGAATTCCGAGTTTGTGAAAGGAGGAGTTCACTTTCCGAAGCCAGCTGCTCCCAAATCAAACGTTGACAAATCAAAGTACTGCAGGTTCCATTGGAGCCACGGGCATGTTACCGAAGACTGCATCCATCTCAAGGATGCGATCGAAATTCTGATCAAGGAAGGGCACTTGAAGAAATACGCCCAGAAGAGCGATACTCCTCGGCCCAGTTCCCGGGAAGCCCAGAACGTCGAGGGGACGATGCCTCCTCCCGACGAGAGTCACCTTCAAGTCGCCCTCAGTGTCACCCGACCCGAGGACTTCTTCGTCCCTCCAATCATTGAAGGACAAGAAGCAATTCGCAACATGTGGGCGACATTCCCCAACGAAGACCCTGTTACTGCCCGCAGCACCTGGGAAAGCTTCCCCAGGGCGATGGTCATCTCCGGGGGAGAACCAGAGAAGCTGTCCGTCAGATCGATTAAGCGAAAATTCAACGAGCTAGAATCCGCGACATCAGCGAAGGCGACCACCCTCGATAAGGTGCGGGGAAACTCCAACCCCATCACCTTCTACCTCGAGGAACTCCCCGGGGGAGCACCAAATGCCACTATTCCCCTCCTGATCAGGGCACAGATGGAAAACTTTGATGTTCGCAGGATCCTAGTCGACCAGGGGAGTTCGGTCGACATCATGTATGCTCATCTGTTTGGGACCCTCCAGCTCGACGAGAGGCATCTAACCCCATATGTCGGTTCAGATCTACAGGGGTTCAATGGAACCACCACCAGACCATGGGGTTACGTGGAGCTAATGGTTACATTTGGGGCTGAAGACACTGCCCGACAGGTGAAGATCCGTTTTCTGGTGGTCGAATGCCCGTCCCTTTACAACTGCATCCTCGAGAGGACCACCCTGGCTGAACTTACGGCGGTACCATCAACGGTCCACCTCAAAATGAAGTACTACACGACCAGGGGACGAGTAGTGACGATGCACGGGGACATCGACGCAGCCAGAAGATGCTTCGACGCCGCCATCAAAGAACTGAGTACCATCGGCCCCAAACCCAAGATCGTGGCCAAGCCACTCCAGGATGCCGAACAGGTACCGCTCCCGCGCGTCAACGTGGTCGACCTCGACAGCAGGTTCTCCGGCGAACCCGACAAAGACAGAGTCGAAGACCTCGACCACCAGGCGGAGAACAACGGGCAGCCTCTCCACCCAACGCGCCCCATCCCAGATGGAGACTTCGAGCTCGTGGTACTCGGGGACGATCCAGACCGCAACGTGAAGATTGGCACCGGGATCCCCGACCTGGCAAAGGAGCAGCTGAAGGTATGTCTAAGGGAGAACGCTGACCTCTTTGCATGGAGCGCGTCCGAGATGCCTGGCCTCGACCCCGAGGTGGCTTGCCATCAGCTCGCAGTAGATCCGGCCGTTAGGGCCATAGCACAACGTAGGCGTAAGCAGTCTCCCGAGAAAGCGGAGGTTGCTGAAAAAGCTGTAAAAGACCTCCTAGAGGCAAATTTTATCTCGGAAGCCAAATACACGACATGGCTGTCCAACGTTGTACTTGTTAAAAAGAATAATGGAAAATGGAGAATGTGCGTTGATTATACTGATCTTAACCGGGCTTGCCCGAAAGACTGTGATCCCTTGCCTAACATCGACCAACTGGTCGACAACTCTGCAAGTTACAAACTACTATCCTTCATGGACGCTTACTTGGGATACAACCAAATTCCCATGGACAAGGTCGACAAACAACACACGGCCTTCATGACCGCGTCGGGCAACTACTATTACAACGTAATGCCCTTCGGTCTGAAGAATGTCGGTACGACCTACCAACGGATGATGAACAAGGTTTTTCAGGATGAAATCGGTGACATGCTCGAAGTCTACATGGACGACATGATCGTCAAGTCTGCAGAAGAAGTCGACCACGCCGCGCACCTCAAGAAGGTGTTCGACACGGCGAGGAGGTGCCGCATGAGGTTTAACCCCGACAAGTGCACCTTCGGCGTCCGGGCAGGGAAGTTCCTCGGATTTTACCTCACAGAACGAGGAATCGAGGCCAACCCCGACAAGTGTAGGGCCTTCTCCGAGCTCCCGACCTCGGACTCAAAGAAGTCGATACAATCATTGAACGGGATGCTCATCGCCCTTTCCCGCTTCATCGCCAAATCCGCACAGTACGCACTCCCATTTTTCAAACTTCTTCGACAAAAAGCGGAGTTTGATTGGAGCGAGGAATGCGAGCAGGCACTCATCCACTTAAAACAGGTCTTATCACAACCCCGGTCCTCTCACGGCCTGAGAACGGGGAGGCACTCTTCTTGTATCTTGCGATCACGAGTGAAGCAGTCAACGCCGTCCTCATTCGGGAAACCCCGGACGGGCAGAACCCAGTTTACTTCACGAGCAAAGCCCTCTAGGGCCCCGAGCTCAGATATCAGCAGATTGAGAAAGTCGCCCTGGGCCTCGTCACCGCGGCCAGGAGGCTACGCCACTACTTCCTCGCCCACACCGTCGTCGTGAGGACTGAGTAGCCTATAAGGCAGCTCCTCGGGCGGCCGGACATGGCGGGGAGGATGCTCAGGTGGTCACTCGAGCTCGCCGAGTTTGACATCCAATACGAAGGGAGGAAAGCCCTGAAGGAACAGGTACTGGCCGACTTCGTAGCAGAGATGACCGTCCCGGAACCTTCGACCAACGGATCACAGAAATGGACGATCTATGTCGACGGGGCGTCCAACCCAAAGGCGAGCTGGGCGGGCATCATCCTCAAAAACGAGGAAGGCATCTTGATCGAGGTATCCCTCGAACTGTCCTTCCCGACATCGAACAACCAGGCCGAATACGAGGCCTTCCTCGCAGGACTTTGGCTTGCGGAGGACCTCGGCGCCAAGGAGGTCAAAATCTTCACCGACTCCCAGCTCGTGGCCTCGCAAGTCCGAGGAGAGTACCAAGCCAAGAACGACAGCCTCATAGAATACTTGGCCTTGGTAAAAGAAAAAATGAAAAAGTTCACCTCCGCGGAAGTAACCCACATCCCCCGCGAGCACAATGCCCGAGCAGATGTCTTGTCCAAATTGGCGAGCACAAAGAAGAAAGGCGGGAATAAATCCGTCATTCAAGAATTGCTTTCCCACCCGAGCATTGAAAAACCGGCCATGGTTTCGGACATCAATGCCATCGGGGACAGCAACTACTGGATGACCCTGGTATACGAATACCTCATGACAGGTAAACTGCCCGAAGATCCCAAAGAAGCAGGAATGGTCAAGTGGCGGGCGTGCTCGTACACAGTAGTCGAGGATAAGCTATACCGGCGAGGGTTCTCTATTCCCCTCCTCAGGTGTGTCGAGGAGACTAAGGTCCCCGGCATTCTCCAAGAAATCCACGAGGGAATCAACGCACAGCACCTCGGTGGCCGCTCATTAGCCCGTAAGGCGCTTCGAGCAGGGTACTACTGGCCCGCCATGCAACAGGACGCCAAGGAACACGTCAAGAAGTGCGATAGATGCCAGCGACACGGGGACATGCACCTCGCTCCTCCTAGCGAGCTCAAAACGTTATCCTCCCCGTGGCCGTTCGCATGGTGGGGAATGGACTTCCTTGGACCCTTCGTCATAGGATCATATCAAAACAAATACCTCATCGTCGGAATGGATTACTTCACGAAGTGGATCGAGGCGGAAGCATTGGCCAAAATCACGGCCTTTAACATACTTCGTTTTTACAAAAGAAATATCCTCGCCCGATTCGGTGTGCCTCAAGCCATTGTCACTGACAATGGGACACAGTTCACCGGAAAGAACTTCCAAGACTTCGTCACCAAACTAGGCACGAAGCAACACTTCACGTCAGCCGAGCAGCCCCAAACGAACGGGCAGGCTGAGGTGGCGAACAGGGTAATCCTCCGAGGATTGAGACGCCGATTAGGCGACGCCAAACAACGGTGGGTCGAGGAGCTACACAACGTCCTCTGGGCCTACCGAATGACCCCACACTCCACGACCAGGAGACCCCTTTCCGTTTGACCTACGGAATGGAAGCGGTGATCCCCGTGGAGATCAGGGAACCCTCGAGAAGGACAGAAGCCCCCCTCGACGGGGACGCGAACGACGAAGCCTTGAGGGAAGAGCTCGACTTCGTCGAAGAAACACGCTCGGGCGCTTCTCTCCGAGAGGCTTCACTTAAACAAAAAATAACACTACATTATAACGACAAAGTTATCAAACATGATTTTCAGGTAGGCACCCTCGTCCTACGTAGGAACCAGAAATACTCGCGAGAAGGCAAACTCGCCGTGAACTGGGGGGGCCCGTACCGCGTCCGCGCAAAAACAGGGACAGGAGCCTACTTCCTAAAAAATCTACATGGGGAAGAACTTGCTCGACCATGGAACGCTGAAAAGCTAAAACAATATTACAGTTAAGCACTGCCCGCGGCTCACTAGCACCGCGATCACGGGGACACGCTAAGGTACGAGCGCGACACCCCTATACCGAACACGATGATCAGAGACCGCATTGTGTGTGCGCGAGGACCTTTGCTCCAACGGGGACACCTCGATCGAGGCCCACCGTCGTTGTACCAGTCGGGCAGAACACCCAGCTCGCGATGGGAAGTTCATGCCACGAAGCTAAGACCTCGACCGAGCTCTTAGCCTCGTTAAAGGTCGGAATACGCCTCCGGCCGCCCGACCAGCTCTCCACGCGGTCAGGGACTATCAAGGTCAAGCAAATCCCAAAGTCTTATTACTTAGACAAAAATAAAGTATAACAAATGCATCACACACAATCCAAACCATGCAAACAATACTAGCAAGTAAACAAAGGTACATTAAAACGGGCAGAAGCCCAGTGTACAAATATTACAAAAATGTCAAAAAGCCCCTGGCACATATGCCGGGCACAAATCATTACAAAGAAAATGGCGCGCAGGCCAAACAATCAAAAGAACTACACGGCGATCTCATCCTCGACCCGCCTTCCATCTTCCTTCTCCCCCTCCTCTGGAAGATTGAGCTTGCCATCGACCACACGAAGGAACGGGTCGATTCTGTCGAGCACCAGCAGAACGCCTGGATTCTCAGCGCCGATTTGCTCCACGGCATTCTTAAAGCCTATCTACAGAGCTTCTAGACTATCTGACTGAAGCTCCCGAATTTTGCCAATCAAAGCGGCGCGGTCAGTAAGGTTTTTCTCCACAGGAGATTCATTCTCCGCGGGACGAACAACAGCCTCCAACTCCCCGACCCTTTCCCGAGAGTGATCAAGCTCCTCTTGAGTCGCCTTCAGGGCCGACTTGACCTCATTCAGCTCGCGGAGGGTCTTGGCGTGGTCCTCGCACTCGGCCTGGGCCTTCAGCAGATCAGCCGCAACCTTATCCTTCTCCTTCTCGAGGGCAGTGTAGTCGTCTTTCAGCTTCTGCAGCTCGGAGGCAGAGGGGGCCCCATCATTCAATATCAAGGCAGTTTTGAAGACCCGCATCATGGCAGCAAGGTCCTCGATAAGCGCCTCTCTCCTGGCCACCACGTCCATACCCAAAACTGCCTTCACCTTGGCGTTAGCAATGACAGGGGGACTTCCCTCGAAGAAATTCTGCTGGAGGTGGCAAGCGGGCATCTGAAACTTCCCCGGCGAGACAGGGTCCACGAGATCCACGAGGATAGGCCCCTCGGTCCTTGCTTTCTTGGCAGGGGTGCTCTCTGGAGGAGGGGAATGGCTGCACTGTGGCGAGGAGGAGCCACTCGTCGTCCCAACCGGCGCCGCAGTTTGAATAATCTCTCGGACACGGCTTTTGGTACGCTTGGGTGCCCGATCGGCGACCAACTTCATGATACGCTCGGTGGCGTTAGACATTTGAGCTGCAAGAGAAAACATGGAAAAAGTTAGCACAAAGAGACAAAGCTAAATGAAGGCCCGAACAGGACGAGGAGATCCCACCTAAGAACCTCTTGGCCTCGTCGAGAGACTTGCATTCGAGGAGCCCCCGGGTGTTTATATAGCAAACCTCTCTCACAACCCTCCCTTGGGAGTCGAGGAGGAAGTTTCCATCCCTACCAACGCACTCTGCCCAGTTGAAACCATTGACATACGCGACCAACGTGGCATACGCCCCCCTGTCATCCTCCGACAGCGTGCTATGCTTCACAACGTAATCCTCCGTGCCGAGCATGAAGTGGGCGTCCTCCCACTCCAGGGGACACTTGGACACGAACCTCTCTCCCCCGGATCCGTCAGGCACAATGTCATAAAGTGTACCCACGGCCGAGTGCGTCGCGGGCATGACATAGTAGAACCTTCTCTTGAAGCCCCTTATTGAGTCCGCGTATGCCTTGAACAACTTCCTGGGTTGTTTGAAAGAAACCCAACTATGTCGCCCATTGTCCGTTGAGCGTTGCAAATGGAAGACACGGAAGAAGAGCTCTAGGGTGATCCCAATCTGGAGATAGTCACAGATGATTTCAAACACCCGCATGAAAGCGAGTGCGTTAGGATGAAGTTGCAACGGCGCCAAGTGCAGACGGTTGAAAACCCCCAGTTGAAAGCTATTGAAGGGGAGGCGGATACCGGCCTCTTTAAAGGCGAACTCGTATATGGGAAATCGCAGCCCGCGATAGTTCAAGCAGATGCAATGGTGTACCCGGGGCTGGTAAACCGTCCATGTGGCCTCCTCTCCTTCGGGGACATTCTCAACAAAGGCGAACGCGCCTGTGTCGTCGACAGAGAAACACGACCCTATACGCAGAGGGTCTTCCCCGACCCATTCGTCTGCCGGGCACACGATCGTCTCCCCGGGGATCTGAGCGGGTCCATCCACGTCGGGTTCGGTGTCTACGTAGAGAATTCCCGGAATCCTCGCAGCCATTTTTACCTGAAAAGAAGAGGAAACAGGTGAATTCGTTGGTCGCGACCAAGTCCACCCTTCCACCGCCGATCAAGTGAAAGGGCAGCGAACAAGAAAATATTCGGGGACACGGCGAACTGCCTGAGGCAATCACCATGTCCTTTCTCTTTCGATCCCCGATCCTCCCATCTCACTTCCCCGTGACATTCATCACGTGTCCTCGGTGTATTCATAAGAGTCCTCGGGACATTCATCTTGTACTCGGGATGTTCATCCCAAACCACCATCAAAACCCACCGGAACCCTAGAAACGTAAGCCATTCCCGGCCAGAACCCTAACGGAGTACCAGGAACGCCCTCAACCTGCCGGAAAACTACTAAAAGAAAGAAAAAAAAGGATCTATAAGGGAAAAAGAACTTACTTGAGCGGTGGAGGAGAGCGGACTAGAACAGTAAAGACGGCGGTGCACGGCGGTGTACGGCGGTGGAGCAGCAACGGTGACTAGATGAGATGTAGAGCGAAAAAGGTGGGAACGTGCGAATGGCACACGCTTCCCTAGGCACGTTTGTTTATTCCCCAACACGCGTCTCTTCGTTCACCTCGGCCTTGACTCCTCGTATCCCCGCGACGTTGCCCTCTGCGGCCAGTCTCGTACAAGCATGCCTACTTGTTTCTGCCCGGTTCACCAACTGTTCCCCTCTTGAAGCCCTTTTCCCGACTGGGCACGCCCTCGACATAACCTTGACCCTTAAGTCATCACTCTGACGCCTCAGAGCAACGAATGGGGGGCTCCTGTTCTGGACTGGGCCGGGGACCTGCTCCACATCCGAGCAGGCCCAGCCCACACGCTCTGGGACGGCCCATACGAAGGACTTAGTCAAGCTAGTGTTGGGCAAGTGTCACACCACAGTGTCAGGCAGAAACGGCGTAGAGCTTTGGGCAGAAGCATTGAGCCCTCCCCGGAGTTCGCTCCTCCTCGACACGAGGACGTTACTCCCCGCGAGGAGTCATCTCCGTCCGCAAGCAAGTCCTCCCCGCGTGGACGCGTCTCTCCCCGACACGCAAGAGTCCTCCCCGCAAGGACACGTTCTCTTGTAACTGCTCCACTCCCAATGGAATCAGTCTACCCTAATTCTGGAAATATAGGAACGGTTACCCCAGGGCGAAGACCACGCGCTGGTCTTCACTACGCCACGTAAGCCATGGAAGTTACTTGGATTGGGCCTGGCAATCCAGCCCATGCAAGTAACCGTTGGCCCCGCGCTGGGGGCTCTCTATAAATACCCTCTCACTTGAGAGGGTCAGGTTATGTTCACTTTTACTCTCACTTATGTACTTGCTATCTTTGACAGTTATCTTACTTGAGCGTCGGAGTACCTTGCAGGTACACCCCCCCCCCCCCCCCCCCCCCCCCCCGCCGTCTTTCAACCTCACCGGAGCTGAAGCCCAGACGACGTCGTTGGCCACTAGAAATTGTCTGATCCAGGTACGATCAGATTTTATATGAATATTTCTATTTAACTGGATTCTTGCATGATTAATGTCGAGTATATTTTATCCCTAGCTTAATATTGCAATATTGAGTTAAATCGTTCTACTTCAATGTCTCAATGAAAAAAAGGAATTCGATGAACAAATGAACTTCAAGAAAACCAAATCAAACTTTAGTTTTTCTAAACAAATTCAATCAAAATATTCTCATATGAATTGAATTTTTTTTTGGTATAAATTGGATATGCTCTCTCTCAAGAAATTTACACTTCTGCTTGCTGAGAGCTAAATTCAAACCTAAATTTTCTAGTTAATTTAGAAGAGATTATGAGTCCGTTTGTTTTAGTTTTAAAAAAATTGATTTTTGTTTTTTTATATTTTCAAAAATGGATTTTGTAAAACCGTTTTTCAAAATATTATAAGTTTTTTCATATTCATTTTTTTTTAAATTGCTAGACTAATTTTAACATCATATAACATAAACATACATTATTGAAGATCAAAACATAGTCGAAATCATAATCTTTGAAAAAAGTTGTATCTCAAAAGTGATTTTTATGAAAAAGTTATTTGAAATAGCTTCAAAATTAAGTGATTTTTTGAAATTTTGATATCCAAATTTTTTTTCGATAAAATGTTGATATATCTAAAATTACATTTTAAGAATAACTATTCAAACCAAATTTACATTTAAAGCTTTTATGAAAAGTTTTTTTGTAATTTTTTTTCTACAAAATTATATTACACTATAAAAATCATTTTTAAAAAAAGGCAAAACAAATGGGCCCTATTACCATTCCAACCAAGTGCTTTTAAGTATATGAATTGAATGTGATTATGAGTGAGTGAATTTTAAAATTTGAAATACAATTTTAAAATCCATGTATAATCGATTTATAAATAATATAAACTATTTTTTTAGTAGTCTAATAGTTGAAATTTCACATCTTAAAAACGAATATGTGGGATGTCGCATGTTCGAACATGCGTCTCTTCAATCATATGTTCATGAACAACTACAAACAGAGCTTGAATTGATTTACAAATGTAGGTTAGTGTTGAACTAGTTTAAGATGGATTTGAATCATTTTTAAAAGTTAAGTAAGCTTTTTATTAAAATTATTTTTGTTCCGTTAAGGGCCCAAAATTGTTGGATGAGCGATGAAGTAGAACTTTGACACGGTGGAGTAAGCTTTGGGTACGATAGAGAGGAGGTTGACCTGCAATTTTAGCACTCAATCACCTAAGTTTGCGAGAGGAAGAAAAGTGATGTGAGAATGAATTTGAGTGTGTCCCTTTTCCTCCTCGTGGGATCCTTTATATATAAGTGTTGGTTGGAGTGTTCTACATCTGGATCAAATGTAGGGTTTCACTTATTGGGCATTTTTTTATCCAAAAACAACTGCCCTAAGGCTTCTCGTGACGCGGTAGAGAGAATTCTTTCAGAAAACTGGGTCGGGTTCCCTGCTCCGGGATCGTTGCTTGGAGAAGTGAAAAGGGTTTGACAATCAGTATGAATACCTTAGGGAACATGTGAATTAAATGCTAGTCTCATCATTGAGACATTTCACAGGATTTGCTTGACATGTGGCCCTAAGTTTCTAGACCACGGCGTGGCATCTCTTTCTAGGATACTCATGTTCACTCAAGTGTCATTGTATTCCTAAAGTGAAATCTAATTGTTGCTTTTTTGCCTTTCCATTTTCTTTCATTCTAAACCCTTGATTGATTTATCTCGTTTCTCTATATAAGGGTTACTTGGGGTTTCAAAAATATTTTCTCCTTTTACACAAACTACAAGCTCCCTTTCTTCTACCACTTCGATTGTCTTCTTTGAACTTTGGCAACACCATTTTGTCAATCTTTTTCCTTCTTCGGGTTATACATTTCATGGCCCAATGCATCTTTTGTGCCATCTTCTTTAACTATCGCCTTCATTTTATGTTCTCATAGCTACTATCTTTCTCTTTTTAGTTTACAATTCATTGTTATTAGTTATGACCCATATAGGAAATGTACCTGTAAATGCAATAAACATACCCAATAAGGATGATTCTTCTTCCACTGTTGGGATAGTGAACCCAAGAATGCAAAATGTTGACCTTTAAGAAGTTAACCAACCCATTGTGAACCTTATCATGCTTAGAAATAACTCTGAGCCTTGAGGGGGTTTTGTTGAAGATTGTAGCATCTCCTATAGCTTTCATTATGTTGGAGGTGCAGATGATTCCTCTAAAGGGAGATGAAAGGATGAATCATGATAGTCCCACTGTCAGAAGTGTGAACACCAATTCCGCTCCCCTTATACCGTCTCCTGTAGACTTAAAATTTGATGAGGTTGCTCGAAGCAAATTATTTACTAGCTATTTCATTGAATCTTTTAGGGTTGCGCATGTAGGAGATCTAAATGATAGGTAAATTATAGATCATATTATCTTTCAAATATATTCTCGGATTCATAATTGTCACTATATTTTTCATGACAATTGAGAAGATATAGGCAAGAAGGAACATTAGGGTTTGGTGCCGCCGAGGATGTCGTTCAATACCACTAGGTGGATGACGAATCATTGGGATTGGCTTCTTACTTCAAGAGAGATGCTCATCTGGAGTATTTCTACATAGATGTGAGGCTGTCCTTCGATTGTTCGATCTCCTATGTTGACGGATCCAAGACAATTTATAGCTCCTACGAATAGGTGCTTGATTCCATTTTACAAATTTTTATTTTCCAGGTTGAAGTTTATACTACCTTTAAATGACTTCAAGAAGGGCCTGTTGAAGCATTTCCTAATAGCTTAGTCCCAGCCACATGTGATATCCTTGGAATTTGTCAAAGTATTCCAACATTAGTGGGATTACCAGGAAAAAGAACCTTCTTTGAATATATTCTTCAATATCTTTACAGTAAACCAGACACGTGCTGATGGGAACCACGAACAAAGGATGCTCTTGATTCTCCATCCAGTCAGAGTATTTGACTTTTACCTTGAAAGTTGGAATAATTTCAAGGACCGTCATTTTTTGGTGACTCCTTTGACCCGTGACGCTCATTCCATCTTCTATAAGGTCCCTAAAGGTGATGCTTCCATGCCCGACCACTGAGGCTCTGAACTGATGAAGTACAATGAGATAATGTTTAAATACTAGGTCCATAATCATTTTATTCGTGGGTTGAAGACCTATAATTACACGTCAGGTTCTCTGACCCTAGAGAAAGAGACATCGAAGGAAAACTTGATACACTTTTAGGAGAAGTTGGGCTTTGAATAGGGGGTTGGTCCCTCAGGGTAATTGGGAAGAAAAAACGTGTTTGGTGAGGAGAGGATTTATTTTATGGTTGCCTTTATCATTCTTATAGTATTATGTAAATTATCAGTTATCTTTTTTGGTAGATAACACATCTTCTCTTAAGAATATTCTCAAGAGAAGGAAGGCATTTGATGTGGATGAGGTGTTCGCCTCCCATGCCTTAATCGCCATTCCTATCCAGACGGATATGGACATTGATATGATTATAGTAAAGAGCGATATTTTTCTTGGGGACGGGAGAAAACGACCAACTAAGGGTGCTCCCATCTCGAGAGGCGAAGCAAGAACCTGAATGACAGACCTCTCCTTCCCGTACAGGAGAAGGAAAAAAGAGATATTGGTAAGGAAATATCCCAATGAGAGTGTAATACCAAAACATCCTAACCATCGGGGCCTATAAATGGGGAGTTTTCCTAGGCAATAACAAAACTCCTCTCTCTCTCTCTCTCTCTTTCTCCTCTCAAGTTTCCACAAGCCTTCTTGTCCCTAAGGCCTCACACTTCACAAGATGTATGTCCTTGCATCGTCAAGGGGGAAGATACATATGTCTGGAACCTCATCGACGCAACTAAATTAGAGTTGGTGGTGGATATGACTTATCATATGCAATAACGGGTTTCCCTATGGTCTATGGTGGAGGCTAGACGTGGTGAGGTGATGTCCCCTCGCAACCCCTCGAAGGAGAAGAAGCGTTGGATGGGACAACAAGAACTTGTAGCCTATTAGCGAAACTAACTTTTGAAAAATCTTGACGGTTATAGAAGAATTTGGATAACCATGGTTCTCCTTATGACATTGCTTCACAATTCACTGCTCTGAAAACGTCCCTTGAGTAGAAGGAGAATACCCTTGAGATTATGAGGACCTAGTTCGGAAAACATGAAACGGATAAGTGATCATTGACCTCTCAGGTAGCTGAAGTCGAGGGCTCCTTGGAAGAGGAGTAGAAATATGTAGAGGAAGAGAAGAAGAATCTGGAAGAGAAGAAACAGAATGTGAAGGTCGAAAAGGATAGCTTGGCGGAGGTGAAGAAGGAGTTCAAGGACTTTGCTGATATCAGTGTCCAACCTACTGTTGAGGCCTTCCAAAATGCCATTAACCAAATGTAAGTGTTATTCTAGGACGTTACGTTTCCCCGAGACTTGATGGATCATGAGAAGGAAGTTGTGGTCGGGAGGATAGTTGTTGTTCAAGAGGAGGAAGCTCCTTAGTTTTTATAATGGGTCTTTGTAATTTGTCGTCGTTAATAAAATTTGTAATAGATTCACATTAAACAAGTTATGACCTTGCAATGATTTATCCTTGTCTTCAATTAAGTATTTTGCCATGTTTTTGTTTTATCTTTGTGTGATTTTATTTCATCACTCAGTTGTTCACAATTTTTTTATCTATTTGCTTTGTATGATTTTATTTCATCATTTATCTACTTACAATTTTGTTTCATTGCGTTGTATTTCATAATTTATTTGGCAACACTGTTTTTTACATCAATTTGTCTTTCATGATTTTATTTCATCATTTATTCACCTACGATTTTATTTCATCAATTTATCTTTCATGATTTTATTTCATCATTTATATGCTTTGAATTAACAATTTAAGTGTGCTTTGATATCTATGAGGACCATGCCCGATCAAAGTTTGGTTCACCTTCCTTACCCTTAGGTGAGAATACCTGGTTTGAGGTCAACATGAGATTCACCACCTACATTATAGAGTTGCCAACCACCAAGTGTACATGTTATGGCTTTGTGTGATAATTTCATCTTTGATCCTGAGATATCATAGGAGACAATCATATAAAGTAAAATAAAAATATCATTGCATTATTTATCCCAAAGCATTATAACAGATAATAAACAGTTACTTGATATTTGGGAAATCCAAGTGAAATTCAGCTAAAATATCGTTTGTGCTTGGCTACGTTCTACGTCCTAGATTTTGGTTCCTATGTCACTGTTTCTAGGGTGTAAGCTTCATTCTCTATACTGCCTTTGATTATGTATGGTCCTTTCCAGTTGGTTGCTAGATTCCCATTATCAATGTTCTTTTATCCGACGTCTGCATGCCTTAATTTTAGGTCTCTGATATGGAACTCTCGAGGTCGGACCCACCTATTACTATGGCTAAATGTTCTCCTTTTTTTTCTAAGACGTCGACTCCCCCCTAATTTCTTGAGCTTTGTCTTCTTCTTGAAAGGGGTATGTTGCCCTCCATCTAAGCTCCCTTATTTAAATTGGAATGGCAATTTTAGTTCTGTAGGTGAGCCTAAAAGGTGTTTCACTCGTTGTTGAGTGAGGTGTAGTCTGGTATGCCCAAAGAACATGTGAAAGCTCATCTACTCAATTTTCTTTAGTTGAATATAATCTCCGCTTCAGTCCTCTCAACAAAACTCAATTTGCTGCTCCGGACTGCCCATTCCTCTAAGGATATTCCACTGACGTGAAATGTTTCTTGACCAATAAGTTCTCCAGTAATTGCTTCAACTTTTTATCCATGAAATGTCTCTTATGGATTGAGGGATACCATACCTGGCCAAAATGTTTCTCTTAAAGTGCTTAAAAATCACTACAAGAAAAAAGGAGATTTACGACACTTGAGTTGCGACAGTTATCACAAAACTGTCCTTATTCCTGGATTGCGACGGTTGTCACGACAGTTAGGGTCAACCGTCGTAGATTTTTTACGACAATTATCAAAAAATCGTCCTTATTCCTGGACTACGACAGTTCTCACGATGGTTTGAGCCAACCGTCGCAGATTTTTTAGGCATGTTGTATAAAATAATTGCGACAGTTACAAAAGAACCGCCCTCTTTCCACACTCGCGACAGTTAAGGCGAACTGTCGCAATTACATTAACCAATTATAATCACTATTTTTTTATTCCTTTAATTTCCCACTTTTTTCTTTCATTTTTATTTTCCAACCTTTTCAATTTTATTAATTAATTTTAATAAATAATTATTATAATTATTTATGTACAATATAATATCAATATCTATACTACAACATTCTATAACCAGTGACAGATCTAAAATTATTTGTTTGTAGAGACTAAAAATTTATGTATTTTAAATAAATAAATTACTATAAAAATTTATAAAATATAATTATAGTAATAAATTAAACTCAAAATACATAAATTTTTTAGAAATTATAGTTAATTTTATTAAAATATTTTATATATCAAAATTAAACTATAAAAATTAAAATACTATATATATTCAAAATAAAACTTTAATTTTAGAAAAAAAATTAAACTCAAAATATTATACCCAAAATTAAAGTATTAAAATTAAACTATATATCAAAAAATTAAACTCAAAACTATATACCCAAAATTTATGTTTCACGACAGTGAACCATCCCGTCGTCCTCCCATTCCCTTCACAAAGGCCGCGACGGTGATTTCACCCATCGTCCTCTATAATATCTTTTGCGCTAAAACAGAATATTCATTCCTTTTTTATGTTTTTTTTATCTTCTTTTTCACTCGCCGCTTACGTCTTTGGAGAAAGAGGGAAACTAACATTTCTCTCAGCCACTCACACCGTCACTGCAAATCACCGTGAAAGCAACCACCATCAATTCGAATCAGTTTTGTCTTCTCAATTGAATCATTGCGAATCACCACGATTATAGAAATGTTCCTCTCTTCAATTGATATTCTGTCGGGAAACTCTGTGGAATCTTTAAAAGGGTTTATACTAGGTTTTACATATTTTCTGTTTGTATTTGAAGAATTTTGTGTTTTAGGTTGAAGCTAGATGTGAGAGAATTAGATATTCACTTGGTTGTGTTCAAATTATACCTTATGTTCTTGATGGTCTCAAGATGTAATTTCTTGATTTTATGCTCATTATAATGCCCAGTACATGTTTGATAAAATGCTACTGAGAAAAACGTACTACATTATTTTGCTTTAATGGTTTGCTGCTATTTTTTCATTGAATGTAGTTATAAGAATATGATTCTTCTTCGGTGCAGTTGCTCATTGTGTTTGTGGTTCAACGAAGAGAAAATTCCCGGTGTAACATCTACCGAAAGGTGATTACACTGTTCTTATTGGAGATTGGTACAAATCTAATCACACTGTACATAACTAATCATTTTACTATATATTCTGCTGCTCATTATTTTGGTTCAATTCTTCTATAGATCATAATAAATATTGTTTGTATTATCATTTTATAATAGGATTTAAAGGCCCAACTTGATAATGGTAAGAAGTTGCCTTTTCCTGATGGCATCCTTATTAATGGTCTTGGCTCTGGAGGATCATCTTTCAATGTCGAGCAAGGTACTCATTTCACATCACATTAAATGCTCCATGCCATTATTATTTCTTACTTAATTTGAGTCTCTTATGTTACAGGAAAGACTTACAGGCTTAGAATATCAAATGTCGGCTTGGAAAATTCACTCAAATTTCGCATACAAAACCACAATTTAAAGCTGGTAGAAGTTGAAGGAACACACACCCTTTTAACCACCTACTCCTCCTTTGATGTTCACGTTGGTCAATCATACTCCGTTCTAGTTACCACAGATCAACTAGGTCAAGACTATTACATTATTGTTTCCTCTCGGTTTACTTCTCTGGTACTAACCTCGACCGGAGTTCTTCGCTATAGCAACTCTGCAGGCACAGTTTCAGGCCCACCTCCTGGCGGTCCTATAATCCAAATTGACTGGTCCTTGAACCAGGCCCGTTCTATCATGACAAACCTGACAGCAAGTGGACCAAGACCAAATCCGTAAGGATCATACCATTATGGCATGATAAACACAACGAGAACAATCGAACTTTCAAGTTTAGCTGGACAAGTGAATGGAAAGCAAAGATACGCGATTAACAGTGTGTCTTATATTACCCCCGACACACCTCTTAAGCTAGTTGACTTCTTCAAGATATCAGGTGTTTACCGTCCCGGAAGCATCTCTGATAGACCAAGTGGCGGCGGTATATACACGGACACTTCTGTTATGCAAACTGACTACAGAGCATATGTAGAGATTGTTTTCCAAAACGACAAAGGCATTCTTCAAAGCTACCATCTTGATGGCTACTCTTTCTTTGTGGTTGGGTGAGTATGCTCTATCTCTGCACACATATACATCATTTTCATAATTTCATTTCAACAGTTAGTAATAAAAACAATGTTTTGGATTTTATGATTATGCAGTATGGATGGAGGACAATGGACAAGTGATAGCAGGAAAGAGTACAATCTTCGAGATGCAGTTTCGCGTTGCACAACTCAGGTATATCCAAAGTCATGGACTGCTGTATATATCTAACTCAGGTATATCCAAAGGTGAGTTTATATGTCTCTCAAGTACTACTGCCTAATCAGTAGCAAATTTTTATGAAATCACTAGTGACACTTTGATTTTGTACTCTGCCAAAATGAACTGTCGCAATTTTCCAAAATGAACCGTCGCAATTTGCCAATTTTCTTGTAGTGAATATTGGAAATAGTAATACTTTCTAAAGCCTCTGCTTCATACCAATTGGTAAAGTAACCAACTTCCATGATTAGAAATTTGAGATAGAATAACACTAGGGGAAAATGTCCAAGGATGTCCATACCCCATCTCAAGAAAGGTCATGGTAAAGTTAAAATGTGTAGATTGGGTGGATGGGCATTGTGGATGTGTTTGTTCTTTTGGAATTGGTTGCATTTCTACACATACTCTTTGGCATGTTGGACCATAGATGACCAATAGTACCTGAATCTAAGGACCTTATTGACCAAGGCCCCAACTCCAAGATATTGATTATTTATACCCTCATGCACTTTTGAAAGAGTGTAGGTGATATCCTTGTTGAACTTGTGACTCCATACATTAGAGGTGGTGAATTTGGAGGTTTGAAAAAACTATAGTTTAAATCAAAATCATTTTCCAAATCACAGTTTGAAAGCTTTTTCTAAAAAAAAGTTTCGATATGTCGTGGAAAATAAGAAAATAAGCAAAAAGTAAAAAAGTTGAGGGAAGAGAGATAACACCAAATATTTATAGAGATTTGATCTTAAAGAAATGACCTACTCCTCTCCCCAAGAACTGATCTTAAAAGTATCCAATAATGCTTGAGCGCTTTTAAAAGGTTAAGCCCACAAACCCCCTTATACAAGGAAAATGAAGTTTCAGCCTAACTTCCAACAAAATAGCAAATATAGTAATGAAGTAGTTAGTCTTCACTCCAAACAATGAGTAGAGCTTCAAGCGGTTAGTCTCTAAGCAAAACAGAGATTTCGCACAGGTTGATCTCAAACCAAGTTGGAGTTTTGAGTTGGTTATGCTCTAAACCAAACCAAGGTTTTACACGGGATAACCACAAACCAAATCGAGATTTTTACCAGGATGATATCAAACCTAATGAGCTTTTATATAGCCTGAACTAAAAAATCAATCAAGATTTTATATCATGCTAATCTCGAATCGATAGAGCTTTTAACCGGGCTGAGTTCAAGAACCGTTGTGAACATTTTTCTATAGTTATTTTTCACAAACCCAGAATGAGAACTTTTCTTTAATTGTGGAACTCATAAACCAAACCGATACTTATACTAATCTCCCCAAAAGAGCTTTTACACTGATTTAGCTCCAAAGCAAAAAGATTACTTCCTAAGGAAGAATAATTTACTCAAGAGGAAAAATAACTCTTGGTAAATTTACAATAATACTCTTCACCTAGAACAATTTCCTCATTAAACTCAAGAACGCTTTGAAATAAAGGGGAATCTCTCTATTTATAGGCCAATAGAGGATTCATTTTAAGAAACAATCCATGGGCAAAATAAATGACCTAATTGATTAACTAATCAGTTAGGTAAATGCAATAATCGATTATTGATGCCCAACTTGGAAGGTTTAGATAGAGATTTGTTACCATTATTTAAGACATTGTCATAATCAATTATGGACTTGTTTCACCCTCATCAAATTGATTAGGCATTTTTTCTCATCGGAGGGGAATGTTCATTGCTTGATAAACTTTACAGTGGTTGATATCTAGGTTGGTTGTGAGATGTATTTTATGGAAATTGTTGATATTCCAGGAATTTCAATGCTTGAACCCCACAATGTCTTCTAGATGAATGATTGATTCACTCTAGAGGACCTAGTGCAGACAAGTTTGAAGAACACATATTCTTTATTGACGTTCAAGATTTTAAAGGATCTAAACTTCAATTTTTCTATGGTCAAAGTGACATATCACTGCAATAATGGATATTTGGCATGTTCCTCCCTTTTTACTTGCGACACCATGAGTTGGGAATCTGTCTGTAGTCATTTGTTTTCGGCTCCCATTTTGGCAGCCAGTGTGAGGTCGACGATGACAGCTTCATACTTAGCTTGATTATTGGTGGTGAATAACTCTAAGTGTAACGATACCTCAATAACCAATCCATATTTGCTCTCCAAAAATGATTTCTGCCCCAATTTCTCGACTCTTAGATTACCATCTATGAACATGACCTAGGTATGGGCTGACTTTGATGTGCCTGGAGTAATTTCTAAAATAAAATTTGCAAAAAATGGCTTTAAAAGCTTTCCTATCTTCAAATGAGATGTCAAACTCGGAAAATTCAATTAACTACTTCATTATCGCCCTGCCAGATATGGGCAGTGGAGAACTTGCTTCAAGGGTAGATCTTTTCAAACTATGATAATATGTTTTATAAAACATCTTTGTAGCTTCTTAGATGCGATCACCATGTCATACCCCAAATTTTGACCACTAAGATTTCCCATCATTGTGCAAATCATCATCACAACATGGATGAACCATCATACCTCATTAGTCTCCCCAAAGATTGGTGAGCATCCACTACAATCAAACTTAGGGTTTCAAGCCCTCTCAGAGCTCTTAGACAAAGGATCAATCAAGAAATGACATGATCTTCAACTTGTTTAAACCTCTCAAACATCCACAATGGATCAAGAGGACTCCCACATCAAGGATCAAGCACAAGGTTGCACCATTCCAAGTGGATTAAGCCTCAAGATCGCCAGTGTCACCAAATTAAGGTTTTGGTTGACCAAGGCCTCCAGTTGGAATTTTTCCTCTAGGCATGAGCCAATGCTTCAAAGCATACCCTAAAATACTTCATGGGACCTCATGGACCCAAGCATCAAATTAATTTAACCTCAGGGGATGTATTCATCAAAAATCAGGAATTAGGGTTTCTTGACCTAATTCACCCCTAAGTTGACTTTTGGGACAAAACATGAGCCAAGACCTCAAGACATAATTTGAGGGTCCCTATTAAACCACATTGATCCATTTTTAACAATGGATTGATCCAAGAAGCTTGATTCACAAGTTTCAAGTTCATCAGAACCACAGTTAGGGTTTCGTAGAAAAAGTCAACTGTACCTTTGACTTTTGACCAAGACATGCTCCCAAGCCTTGGGACATGATTCAATACACCTTATAACACCTATGAAATCAATCCATCAAGTTTGATTTAGGTCAAGGACTTGATTTCATAGAGGATCGCACAGTTTGGAATTCATCTGATAAAAAGTCAACTGTGCCCAAAAGTCAAAGTTTGACTTTTTGATTTTTTGATCAATTATGGTCCCCTAACCCTAAAATGATGTTAATGTGTGATTGGAATCATCATTCATCAAGAAAAACCAAGAAAAGTGAGATAACTTGTAAAAGGGGTAACCATAAAAAACTTAGAAATTTTCTAAGTTATGGAACAAAGTGGCTAGGGTACCAACTTCCAAGGATCATAACTTGAGATCCAAGCAACCATTTGGGCTGATCCAAAGATGGATTTGTAGCTCTCATGGCATACTTTAAAAGTGTCAACTACACCTCTTTCCAATTCATCATGGATTTTGAGTTATGGTTGGATCAAAATGGCTGAAAACATGAAATGTCATTTTTGCCAACACTTAGTGAAATTTTCACTAAGTCAGAATCTGTTTCACTTTTTCCAAAATGTAAGGGCATTTTTCACTTGGATCCAAAAAGTGTCAAGACAAACTATGATCACACACATGTTGTATCATATGAGAGCTTTCTAAAATGTCCAAGAACCCCATGAAATTCCACTTGAGCTAAGAGTTATGACAGCTGTAACATGCCTTGCTGCAACTGTCATGGCAAGGCAGAATTTTGCACTTTTGCTCGATTTGGCAAGATCAGATAATTCCAAGCCTTGTCATCATTTTGGACACATCTAAGGATCAAATCCAAGGGGGATGATCTGATCTCCAAGCTTCAAAAGTCTTTGGAACTAAAAATAGCATGCAAAACCTAAAAAACCCTAAAGAGGGGACAAGACTCCAATTTTGTTTTGGAGCATTCAATGGATGCACCAAGGTGGCATGAACTGACCATTTCCAACTGAATGAGTCAAGGATGATCTCTGAACTAGGGAACCAAAGGCCTGTGCTCTAACCTCTAGTCAATGGCTAGAGGAGACTTGGATTACTATTGATCAACATTTGCCAAACCTCTGCAGCAGTTGCCATTCACTATTGCAGCCAAAACAAACTTACTCTACATAAATAGAGCTCATTTGTGCTCAGTTTAAGTACACCAAAGCACTACAACACTTGCTTTCCTCAAAATCTCTTTCTCTAGGCAAAAATGCCTTCTTTAGCAAGGTAACTCTGAGTTTTTGAGTTAGAGAACAATTCCACCACAGCTCATGATCCAAACACATCCAATATGTCATATCTAAGTTGTCCAAACTCTCACAAGTGACCTGTAACACCAAAACCTCAAAGTCCCTCCTCAAAACCTCAAAATATGACTTTTTTTGCATTTTTCAAGTCATGTCTTGATTCAGTCACTTTCAAAACCAGATAAAGCCTCAAACACACTCCAAATATCATCCTTGAACTGTCCCAAATGGTTCCCCACATCTGGAACACCATTTGAGAGAGTTGCTATTTGGTCACTTTTGCCCCTTTTGCAAGAAAGGGCCAGTTTCCATTCCTGAGGTTTCCAGCTGATTCCAATTATCCTAAAAGCTTATAAGGGATCATTTGAGAGTGTTCAAAGCATCAAAATATTTCTGGAACAAGGCACTTGACAGATTACCCAAAAACCTCCCAAAGAGGTAAGATCTCAACTTGAACTCTTTAAAATATGCATTGCTTTGAAGTCCACTGATCATACACATCTCATACATGTTATATATGTTGTGTTTGGACCAATTCATCATGTGATTCATGCTTGTACCATGACGTAGCACAAAAAATACAAATGGAGGCCTATTTCAAAACCACTATCGGGTTTTAAAATGGGGACCTCATCTGAGAAAACCACGACCACCATTGGATTCCTTGTGAAATTCTAGGCAGGATAGACCTAAATTTTGTCTCAATCCATGGAGAAATGAGAAAGTTACAAGCTTCACGTTTTTTGCCAAAAACCTTGCCTTGCCTTGCCTTGGCCAGGCCAAAAACAAGGCAAGCCTTGTATATTTATGGCTGGGGTTTGATACACGGATGTATCACCACCCCAATGATAGGACGCGCACACTGCACACAAGAGGTCTGGGCTTCGAATCCCCCTCGCCCCAGATCCTCTTTTTTTACCACTTTTTCATATTTTATTAATTTTCTTATTATTTTTAATGAGTTGAAAAATTAATAACTCCCTCAATTTTAATTATTTTTGATTGGTTATTTTTGCAAAAAATCACAAAAATGTTGAAATATTTTATTCCACAAAAAAATAAAATTTATATTATTTATTTAATATAGTTGGTATTTTTATGAATAAATTCATTTTTAATTGTTTTTAAACATTTTAAAAGTGAATATTCATCTTGAAAAATCAAAACCAAATGAGTTTTAATGCATCTTGTTTAAAACCTCATTTTTCAAACCTTAACCAAAAGTCACAAGTTGTTTATTCAAGCTTATTTGATATTTTATCATATTTTATTGATTTTTCTATAAGAATTCACTTTTAAAAATGATGAAATTAGGGTTTTGATTAATTCCACCCTCATCAATCATTTTCAAATACTTTGGGCCTCTATTAGAGTGTAAGACCTAATCCTTCTTTGAAACCAAAATAGTATGGGCCTCAGTCATTGTATAAGACCCACGGTGTTTTCAAAATTCTCGGCGCGATCGCTAGTTTAAAATAAGACCACATGGGCCTCTCCTTGAGTTGTAAGCCCCATTCTTTTTCTTAAAATCTTTGGGCCTCTATTAGAGTGTAAGACCCATCCCCTTTGTAAATATACCACTTTTTGGGCCTCAGTCATTGTATAAGTCCCACTGTATTTTCAAAAAATAACGGCGCGATCGTCGCCTTTTTAACAAAACCAATCGGGTATCTCCTCGAGCTTTAAGTCCCATTCCTTTTCAAAAAACAAAAACTTTGGGCCTCTAATAGAGCGTAAGACCCAATCCCCTTTTAACCAAAAACAATTTTGGGCCTCAGATATTGTATAAGTCCCTCTGCGTTAAAAGAAAAATCTCGGCGCAATCGCCAGGTCAAAAATCAAATCATCTGGGCCTACCCTCGTGTTGTAAGCCCCATTTCTTTTCTTTTCAAAATCTTTGGGCCTCTAATAGAGTGTAAGACCCATCCCCTTGTACATAAAAACTTTTTGGGCCTCACGTATTGTATAAGTCCCTCTGTACAGTTTTTAAAACAATGGTGCGATCATCGTTAAAGCTTGGGCCTCTCCTTGAGCTGTAAGCCCCAACAATCTTTTCAAAGCACTTTATCCTTTGATTTTGAATTAAAATATATGTTGTCATCAAAACTTTCTTTAATTTCTTTGTTGAAAAACTAACCAAACAACATAGAAGCTCTACAATGGGTAAGTGTTTATCCGTTTTCATTTACCGCTTTCATATGTATGTAAACTGTATTGTGGGGCTGTTTCACTGTAAGTCTTCTTTCACATCCTTTTATATACTTGTCACATATCCACTGTGTAATACTAGTATAGTTATTTAGAGTTTTCCCCGGCAACTACGTCTAGAACTAGGTAAAGCCATGTTGGCCACTCTTAAATACAAACAAAACTAGATCCTCCGTAGGATTTCAGATACAGTCTTCCCTCCTTTTGGGGTTAAACAATATGGAACAAAGAGAAAGGCAGTATTCTCGGTGAACCTTTTCTCAGACTGTCACCCTTAGAAATTGTCAAAGAAACTCTAACTCCCCAGAGATGATCTTTTCTTCGTGAATGGCATCTCTTGAGTTTCTTCCAAATCCTCGAACTTTCTTGGAATGATCTCATCTCGGTGAATTGCATTTCTTGAACTTCTCTTGATTTGAGGACCCACAGGCTTCCTAAAAGCATCCCCGCCTCCTCTTTGGCGTTGTACAAGGACCCTTCGGCTTCTTAGAAGTTCTCATGCCTTCTCTTGGGCTTAATACAAGGACCCTGACGACCTCTTAAAGGTATAAGAGAGAACTTAGTCATCCTTTGCTAGAGCAATCTTTCCCGCGTCAAAACTCTGGCCATTGTAGGGTTGATACTCATCCCTTAATGCTCGTGCCTCCTCTTGGGCATTGTACAAAAGATAAAACTCTAGACTTGGACTGTCTAAAACTCTTGAGTCTCAAGGACATTCTAAAGTTCCTTTCAAACATAGGAAAAAATACCGATCACTCTGGATCAATCTCCAGCAGAAACCCGGTCTCTCTCATGAGAGTTCCCCACACTTGGACCCGCTTCAGGATCTCAATAATCCTCAACAGTAAGTCAGCCTCCTCTTGGGCTTTGTACAAATGATTCTCCCCAGCGGAGCTAACCTTTTCAGACTCTCTTGTTGAGTCAACTTTTAGCCTCCATCTCGAGCTTCGTACGAGATAGAAAAACACTCTCTTGTTGAGTATAAAAGATTCTCTTGTTGAGTCAACTTTTAGCCTCCATTTTGGGCTTTATACAAGACAGATAGTAAAACACTCTCTTGCTGAGTATAAAAGACTCTCTTGTTAAGTCAAACCCTTTTTAGCCTCCGTCTTGGGCTTTGTACAAGACATAGAAAATCACTCTCTTGTTGAGTATAAAAGACTCTCTTGTTGAGTCAGTCTCCTTTTAGCCTCAATCTCGGGCTTCGTACGAGACCACAAATCACTCTCTTGTTGAGTATAAAAGACTCTCTTGTTGAGTCAATCAACCTTCAAACTCTCTTGTTGAATCAATCACTTGTTCAAGACTCTCTTGTTGAGTCAACCTTTTTAGCCTCCGCCTTAGGCTTTATACCAGACAGATAAAAGTACTCTCTTGTTGAGTCAAACCCTTTCAGCCTCCATCTTGGGCTTTATACAAGATACATTCTCCCCAACAGAGTCAAAATCCCTTTTAGCCTCAATCTTGGGCTTTGTACAAGACTGAAAGAACATTTTCCTCCGAAAAAGTCAAACTTCTAGCCTCCTCTTAGGCTTTGTATAAAGAAAGCCCCGGTTGAGTCAATCAACCTTTTAGCATCAAATTTGTGCCTTGCTCACAGCATACAAACATCAACAACTCCTCTTTAGAGATGACAAAATCTCTCTCCCCCAAAACCCTTTAGCTTCACATCTTGGGCTTTGAACAAGATACAAACCACCTTTAGCTTCATGTCTTGGGCTTTGAACAAGACACCAAAATAATCTCTTTCCTCCCATAGAATAGGAGGAACTACGATCACTCTGATTTCCCTGTTTCGGGAATACGTAGGCATAAGATTGCAAAAATCTTAGCGAGCATACTAATCAAAAACCCAAAATCCTGTACCTTCATACATCAATCGAAAAGCATCAGACCTAACACCTTACCAATAGCCTAGACATTGTTTTTAAGAAAATAACCCTAAAGAAGAACCCCCCTATTTTGATAGCATCTGTAAACTAACAGTTTTGACTGTTCAACCTCAGTTTGCAAGCAGGGTTAATTGGAGACATCTATTTCCCTTCCTTAATCAGCTTTACAGGATAAAAAATGAATCGAACTATAGTACCAAAGCGATAGTGATTTGAAACCACAAAAATCGCGCTATAGAAAAATGGCGACCACAGTGGGAGGCATTCTTTCTTACACCTTTCTGAGTGAACCTTAAGTTTACACAGTACCGTAGAAATGGCGACTCTGCTAGGGCGCCATTGTCTGTATAGGATCATAAGACTAGAGGTCTAGGATGTTAAGACAACTATATATACTGCTTTTCCTAATTGATATACGTGTTTAATTTTCTGCTAATGGGAATGCGTGTGATGCCGCATCTGGAAAAATTGAGTATACACCTAAGATAAGTGATGGCATTATACGGGTAATCTTAAGGGGAGTGAATCCCAGATAAAAGGTCTCGGTCGACCATCAAATCAGTGGAGATGCCCTTTGCGGATTCAATGCCAATACGACTTCGGTTGTTGAAAGCAGATTATTCAATTGGGTTATCCGAGAAGCTGAGGATTTTCGCAGACTTGAACCATTTTGTAGTGCGGAAGCTATCGGAAATAGTTGTCACGTGATACTACCCTCATTTGAGATTAATCTAAAGATGAACCAGCTCGCTTGGTGATCCGCTTGCTGTCGTCATCCGATGAGGGATCAGTGACTTTGAGAACAAGTACAAAAAATCACTAGTATAAACCTTTGGGGATGGGTAGAGCCTTGACTTCATGACACCGACCCTTTGACCCCATGTTTTTTCTATGTTTTTGTGTACTGCATTCATGCATTCATTTCATTAAAAAACATTAAAAAACAAAGAAAAATCTTCTCTTCTAGTCTCTCTTTTTCAAATTAAACTAAGACAATGATTGCAAATGTCAGATAAAGAGATTGCTGATGGATTTCGGTAGAAGGAAAACTCACAAGTACACCTTCAAGGTTCCAAAACTACAGGATTTAAGAGGTCTGGCAAGGATGATAACCAACCCTGAGGCTTTCAGAGCTAAGTATGGAGGACTGTTGTCCTTGTTAAGGGTCCATGTAATCGAAGGAATCCTGTCCACACTAATCCAGTTCTACGATCCAGTCTATCACTGTTTCACATTCCCGAATTATCAACTAGCACCAATGCTGGAGGAGTACTCTCACCTGACTGATTTACATATTACTGATCAAGCTCCCTTTTCTGGACTGGAAGAGATTCCAAAGGATCAAACCATTGCAAGAGCAATCTATTTGGACGAGTCAGAAGTCAGGACTCACATGACCACTAAGGGTGGAATCCAGGGTTTGCCAGCCCAGTTCTTAATAAAGAAAGCTCTGTACTTTGCTAGTATAGGGAACGTGGCCGCTTTCGAAAGCATCTTTGTTTTGCTTACCTACGGGTTATTTTTGTTTCTCAACATTGATAACTTGGTTAATACAACGCCATTAAGATTTTTCTGATTGGAAACCCTGTACCGACCTTGCTCGCAGATCCTTATCATTCTATACACTTAAGGAATTTGTACAGCAGAGGAATGATCACATGCTGTGTACCCCTGCTGTACAAATGGTTCACTTCCCATTTGCCCAAGTCTGCTGCATTTTGGGATCAAAAGAATACCTTACGTTGGTCGCAGAGAATCATGTCTCTTACCAACTCTGACATCGATTAGTACAATCGAATCTATGACAGGATCAGAATCATCGACCGTTGTGGAAATTTCCCAAATGTACCCCTTATAGGAACTAAGGGAGGAATAAACTATCATCCAATTTTAGTTCGTCGTCAATTTTGATACCCTATGAGACATGTCCCGCGTAATGCTCATCTGGAAGGTCTTTTCTTCAAGGAAGGAGAAAATGACAGAGCACTAAAGACGGAAATAGTGCATGCTTGGAAACACGTTCATAGGAAAGGAAGAGAGTCTCTAGGAAAACCAGACTGTGTCTCGGTGGAGCCTTATCTCCATTGGGTACAAACTAGAGCTCTCAAGCTGAGGATGCCTTACCCTCGTCAGGAAGTTCTTCCGTTAAGGGACCCCGTCCTTTACTTTATGTCTGATACGGAAAAAATTCAGGTTACTCTCAACAAAGTTCAGCAGGAGAAGAGGTCTTGGAGGAACAAGTACCATATTCTCAATGTGGAGTGTAAGAAAATACAACAACTATTGAAAGATAAAGATGCTCTGATCGAGATTTTAGAGCAACATGCTGTAGAAAATCAGGATGACCAGAGGAATTTCCTCGCTCCTTTCACTTGGCAAAGGAATGACGACCCGACAACGACTCAAGAGCCGTGGTCACTTCAGAGAGGACTCAGGACCCATAAGTTTAGATTTCCTTTTACAGCACTATGAAAATTACTGTATTTCCATTCTGCAATCTTTGAATTCAATAAAACGGGGTTTCCCTACTGTTTGATATTTGCAATCCAATTGTCGAAGTTTACTTTGAATAAACAAAAAAAAATATACAATTAATATAATCATTGCATATCATTCGTAACGCATTCTTCTTACCTACGAATCTCACATTTGCGTCTCGATTCTAGAGTCAAACTGTCTCATTCGTATAATACTTGGGCCAATCGACAGAAAAAGATGGATGATCTCGAGGAAGTGAACAGAGAGTTGAGGGAAAAGATTGACATTCTGAAAGAGGATCTGAGAAAGCTTCACAACGATATACAAGCTCTGGAAGAAGCTCAGATGCAACAACAAAGGACTGTGATCTCAGAGATCACATCAACGCCCATAGTGGAAAAGTATGATCCTAGGTACAAAATGCCGAAAGATCGTCCCTGGGGCATGCCTATTAACTATATCCCGGAAGGATATGTTCCGCCAATCACTGAAGATCAGTGAACCACAACAGGAGCCGCTGGGCCTGAAGGTTACAAACTTCGGGAAAGCGAAGATGCCCGGGGCATGACAGCAACTCCTGAAGGTTACAAACTTCGGGAAAGGGAAGGACCTAGAGTCACTGCCATGATGACTATACCACAACCCGTGGTACACACTGTCCCGGAAGGACAGATCCCACCGATACCTTCTGGTGGAAACGAAAGTATGTTCGATAGAATGAATGAGTTCCAGGAATAGTTCCTGGAAATGCAAAAAGAACTACAAGCCCTTCGCGGTCAGGATCTATTTGGAAAAGATGCCGCAGACGTTTGTTTAGTCCTCAATGTGAAAGTTCTGCACAAATTCAAGGTGCCCGAATTTGAAAAGTACAAGGGTAACTCTTGCCCTCAAAGTCACTTGGTGATGTACGCTCGGAGAATGTCAACTCAGATAGAGAACCAACAGCTACTGATCCACTATTTCCAAGATAGTTTAACCGGTGCCGCACTTAAATGGTACATGGATTTAAACCACACTATGATCAGCACTTTCAGAGATCTTGGCGCTGCCTTCGTTCAACAATATAAGTATAACCTGGACATGGCACCGGACAGAGATCAACTCAGATCGATGTCACAAAAGGACAAGGAAACCTTTAAGGAGTACGCTCAGAGATGGCGTGAAATTGCCGCCCAGATTTGTCCACCTCTTGAGGAAAAAGAGATGACAAAGATCTTCTTGAAAATCTTAAGCTCATTTTACTACGACAGAATGGTTGCCAGTGCGCCCAACGACTTCACCGAGATGGTGGGCATGGGAGTTCGTCTTGAGGAAGCAGTCCGAGAAGGACGTTTAGTTAAAGACGCTGGATCATCAAGTAGTACAAAACGATACGGTAGTGCTCTACCTAAGAAAAAAGAGTAGGATATTGGGAATATCTCTCTCGGAAAGCAAAGGCGACAGTACCAACCAGTAGCAGCCGTAATTCCTGCTATCAACCCTGCGCCTGCTCCTACGTATCAACCTCAGGTTACTCAGAGCCAACCAAATCGACAACAATATCAGCAAAGGACACAACAGCCTCTTCAGCAGGCTCGTCCTCAGTACAACAACAACCGTACAACTCGACCGCCAGGGTTTGATCCTATACCAATGTTGTACGCAGAACTGTTTCCACTCTTACTGGTCAAGGGGCATGTCCAAACCAGGGCTCCTCTTACAATTCTGGAAAATCTGCCTTTTTGGTTCAAAGCAGATCAGACTTGCCCTTATCATCAAGAAGGACTAGGGCATAACATAGAAAACTATCTCAGTTTCAAATCCGATGTGCAAAAGCTTGTTAGGAGCGGGGTCTTATCTTTCAAAGATACAAATTCGAATGTTCTCACGAACCCGCTGCCTCAACACGAGAAAGCTGTGGTAAATTTGATAGAGGGAGAGTCCAACAACAGCTATCAAATTCATGATGTACTCTTATTAAGGACCAACTTGGTCAAGATGCATTGTAGACAGAGTGGATACGGCCATGTGCCACCTCATAATTATCACCAGTGTGATATCTGCTCTAAAAACAATCAAGGATGTTCTGTGATGCAATCAGCTCTACATGAACAATTGGATCTCGGATGGATCGAAGAGCATCGAGTTCGTGGAGTTAACATGACTTATACAAGTTCCAACATCATTCAGAACCACGACATCCGTGCGATGAATACCAACTTGGTGGCAATGCACTCAAGCCAAAGTCAACATCATAATCTGCCATGACATGATTACAATTCCTGTATGATTTGCTCGGTAAACAAACAGGGATGCTCTTTTGTACAAGAGGCCCTCCAGCGTCAGATGGATCTTGGATGGATTCAGGATTACCGCGATGGAAGTCAGTATCAAGTGAATATGATTCAAATCTTCGATATTTGTTTGATGAATACTAGCTTGGTGGAGTTACACGCTACACAAGTCCAGCTCAGTTTCCTGACTTCGCATAATTATCAGAACTGTAAAGTATGTCGTGAGAGTAACCAAGGGTGCACTCTCGTTCAAAGAACTTTACAACACTTGTTAAACCACTAGTGGCTTCCGATCTATATGGATGAAGACACGCAACAAATTAGTGTGATAAACGGAAACCCTACTAGGCATCAAAGTTAGGACGTCCGGTCTATGGAAATAGACCTGGTAAGGTTACACTGCGTTCAAAGCGGACGTGGCCAGGTGCCACTGCATAACTACGAGCGCTGTAGAGTTTGCTCGGAAAATAATCAAGGATGTTACCTCGTGCGAGCAGCCCTTCAAAGTCAGTTTGTTCCCAAGGAGATTCAACTGTGTCCAAGTTCTGGATCAATCAGTTGGACGCCAGACTATTTTGCTGATCAGATTAAGGATGTTGTCGTGATCTCTAATCATGAGAGGACCAAAGATGTTTGTACCATCATCCCTCTACTTGACGAATTGAAGGTTCTTAACCAAGAATTGATTGAAGTTACTTACGACAGTCAGATAAATCAGAAGGCCCCTATAGTTATCTATCTACCGGGACCGTTACCGTATGAATCAACTAAGGCGATCCCTTACAAATACGGTGCAACAACAATTGAGAATGGAAAGGAAATTCCATTACCCTCCGTCGTGAATATTGCAGACATCAGTCGAGTAACACAGAGCGGTCGAATCTTCAACAGAGGAGTTGGAGAACCTAACAGAGAAAAGGAACCTCACACAGAAGTTCCTAATCCACCAGTCGGTCAATCCAGTGATATCGACCTTTCAAAGAACGACGATGAGATGCTGAGACTCATCCAGAAGAGTGAGTACAACATTGTAGACCAACTGTTGCAAACTCCTTCAAAGATTTTAGTGTTATCGCTTTTGCTCAGTTCCGAAGCCCACAGAGAGGCTCTACAAAAAGTCTTAGAACAAGCCTTTGGGGAACAGGATGTGTCAATATGACAGTTTGACAGTATCGTCTCTATCATCACTTCCTGCAACAACTTGGGGTTTAGCGATGAGGAATTGCCAGAAGAAGGCAAAAGCCACAACATGGCGCTCAATATCACAGTCAACTGCCAGGACGATGCTTTAGCCAGCGTGCTGGTAGACACCGGATCAGATCTTAACGTCATGCCGAAGTCCACTCTAATGTGACTATCATTCAAAGGATCTCTGATGAGAGGCAGTGAGGTCGTCATCAAAGCATTTGACGGGTCCAGAAAAACAGTTATCGTAAAAGTCAACCTTCCCATAACTATCGGTCCTCACACTTTCCAAGTCACTTTCCAGGTCATAGACATCCGGGCAACATACAATTGCTTATTAGGAAGACCTTGGATACACCAGGCTGGGGCAGTCACTTCGACACTTCACCAGAAGCTGAAGTTCATCAAGAATGACCAACTCGTCACGGTGTGCGAAGAGCATGCCTTGCTCGTGAGTAACCTTTCATTGTCCACTGGCGTAGAACTCGAGGAGGTTATTGGAACTCAGTCCCAAGCGCTTTCGGTGAGCAATGAGAATCAATCAGAAAAAGGAACATCGATTTCCTCGTACAAAGATGCTCTCAAAGTAATCGAGAGTAACAATGCAAAGGGATGGGGACAGCTTGTCATTCCTACTGATAATAAAACAAAGAAGGGTCTTGGTTTTTCTGCAACCTGTACCCAGACAACTGCTAACGATGAAAGTCTTCATCCCATTCAGAACGTCTTCCATAGTGGAGGTTTCCTTCACCCAGTGTCTCAAGAAGTATATACCATCAACGAGGGAGATTCCTCCGACACAGATGAGGAATGGAAGTCCTATCTTAACGAGAACGGTTATATGTCTCAGGAAGAGGTGCCTACGCCATTTTTCTATCCCACACAGAGTCTGAGATTTATACTGAGGTCAGACGTAGAAATGATATACAGAGATTATGATCCGGATGGATGCCGTGCTCCGCCAAATTCATTAGAGGAAGACACTCCGATGAAATACAACTTTGACCATGACTACTATGGCCTGATGGATGGTCTGCCTATCTGGAAGCCGTACCCAGGAGACTTGGGGCAAGAAAATCAGTCAAACAATGAAAATCAGCTGAGCGTCATTGGAAAAAATACCTGCGTCCCCACCATGTCATGGGATCAACACTCAGGTCATTCAGAAAACGTCCAACACGACGATGAATTTGCAAAGTTTGCAGGACTAGAATTCATTAAATAAGTGTGGGACACCTTGGGACAACCGAGTGGCAAATACAACTTAATGGTCAAATACACCGCTCCTGAAAGCTCTCGTATCAGGCTCGAAGACATCCAGCCAACTGGATGGGGGGATTTGCCTGAGAGCACAAATACTATGCAAAATACAACTGAGGAATCCTCCTACGATAACTCTGCATGGGAGACAGATTCCAATGATCCTGCTCCACCAGAAATCAGCGTTATTTCTGAAGAAAAACCAAGAAAGAAGGTACCAGACTTTGTGATTCACTGGCGAGTTCGCCGCCAATGGGTTGTTGTCGATGTTCCGAAGATCGTTCATAAGTCAAAGTAATTGTCGTCTTTATCTTAACCTTTCACCCTGCCCAGGTGAAACGGTTGTTTTGATAGGGCTCACTTTCTGTAAATATCCCTCTTCACTTTGCCCAAAGCGACAGAGTTTTGTTTTATAGGGTTGTAGTTTCAAGAATCGACAAAATCATAAATAAATAAACGTCGTTCTGTAATCTCTGCGTTAATTGCTGTTTTCTCTTTTCGTTTTTTCAGAAAATGGTAATCCTAAAAAAAAACAAATAATAAAAACAAGCAGTAAAAAAATACATTGCACACACTCTTGCATTTCTCTCTATCTCTTCTAAACACAAATCATCACGTCATGCAGATTGCGTGTTTTAAACCCCATTGAAACGTATGATCCGATGCCCTCTCCCAACTTTGAATTCCCGGTATTTGAGGCTGAAGAAGAAGATGACGAAGAAATTCCAGAGGAGATCTCCCGATTACTCAGACAAGAGGAAAGGTCCATTAAACCTCACAAAGTGCCGTTGGAAACGCTCAACTTGGGCTCAAAGGAAGAGAGAAAAGAAGTCAAGATTGAGGCCTTACTCAGTCCAACTGTTAAAGAAAGTTTGATAAAGCTTCTTAAAGAGTTTCCTGATGTATTCACTTGGTCCTATCAGGACATGCCAGGGTTAGATACCAGCATCGTGGAACATCATCTACCGTTAAGATCAGAATGTCCTCTAGTAAAATAGAGGTTGAGACGGATTCATCCAGACATGGCATTAAAATCAAAGAGGAAGTACAGAAACAGATTGACGCGGGTTTCCTCGCCACGTCAGAATATCCTCAATGGTTAGCCAACATCATACCAGTTCCAAAAAAGGATGGGAAGGTCAGAATGTGTGTGGATTACAGAGATCTAAATAAGGCTAGTCCAAAGGATGACTTTCCTTTACCACACATTGACATGCTGGTTGATAGTACAGAAAAGTTCAAGGTCTTCTCCTTCATGGATGGATTCTTGGGCTATAATCAGATAAAAATGGCGCCGAAAGACATGGAGAAAACTTCCTTCATCACCCCATGGGGCACCTTTTGTTACAAGGTAATGTCGTTCGGTTTGAAGAACGTCGGGGCAACCTATCAAAGTGCCATGACTACTCTGTTTCATCACATGATACACAAGGAAATCGAGGTATATGTCGATGACATGATTGCCAAATCTAGAACAGAGGAGGAGCATGTGACCCACCTATCAAAGCTATTCGAGCGATTGAGAAAGTACAAACTTCGCTTAAATCCCAACAAGTGCACCTTCGGTGTCCGCTCAGGAAAACTCTTAGGGTTCATCGTCAGCCAGAAAGGAATTGAGGTAGATCCTGACAAAGTCAAGGCCATTCAAGAAATGCCTTCTCCAAAAACTGAAAAACAAGTCAGGGGATTCCTAGGACGTCTGAATTACATTTCCAGATTTATATTCCTCATGACCGCGACATGCGCGCCGATTTTCAAATTACTAAAAAAGAATCAGGACTGCGTTTGGACAGAAGACTGCCAAACCGCCTTCGACAGTATCAAGGAATACCTGTTGAACCCACCAATTCTATCACCACCAGTGGAGGGAAGACCACTGATTATTTACCTAACAGTCTTGGAAGACTCGATGGGTTGTGTATTTGGCCAACAAGATGAAACAAAAAGGAAGGAGTCTGCCATCTACTATTTGAGCAAGAAATTCACCGACTGCGAGACTCGGTACACTATGCTCAAGAAAACTTGCTTTACTCTGGCTTGGGCAGCCAAACGTCTTCGCCAGTATATGATTCGTCACACTACTTGGTTAATCTCAGAAATAGATCCAATCAAGTACGTCTTTGAAAAGCCTGCTCTTACGGGAAGGATTGCCAGTTGGCAGATGTTGTTATCAGAATATGACATCGAGTACCATGCTCAGAAAGCCGTTAAGGGAAGTGTTTTAGCCGATCATTTGGCTCATCAACCGATTGACGATCAGGAATCAGTCGGATTTGACTTCCCAGACGAAGATGTCATGTACTTAAAAATGAAAGATTGCGATGAACCGCTACCCAGTGAAGGGCCAAAACCAGGTTCCCAATGGGGACTAATCTTTGACAGAGCTATCAATCATTATGGAAATGGAATTGTAGCAATCATCATAACACCTCAAGGTACCCACATTCCTTTCACTGCTAGACTTACGTTCAAGTGCACAAACAACGAGGCCGAATACGAAGCTTGTATCATAGGTCTCGAAGAAGCGATCGACTTAAGGATCAAGAACTTGGACATATATGGCGACTCAGCCCTGGTTATCAATCAGATCAAAGGAGATTGTAACACATACCAGTCAAGACTGATTTCTTACAAAGATTACGCGAGAAGGTTGTTACCCTTCTTCAACAGAATCGAGTTTCATCATATCCCTCGTGAAGAGAACCACATGGATGATGCATTAGCCACTCTCTCTTCCATGATTAGTGTAGGTCAATGGACTGACGTACCTAAGATTGACATAATGCGCCTTGAATGGCCCACTTACATCTTCACGATTGAAGCAGTCATAGACGACAAACCTTGGTACCACGATATCAAATGCTTCCTTTAGAAACAAGAGTATCCACCTGGGGCATTCAGGAAGGACACAAAGACCCTCAGAAGGTTGGCAGGTAGCTTCTTTCTGAGCGGCGATACACTCTATAAGAGAAACTTTGACATGGTCTTGCTCCGATGTGTAGACAGACCAGAAATAGACATGCTTATGAAGGAAGTTCACGAAGGATCTTTTGGCCCTCATGCCAACAGACACACAATGGCGAGAAAAATTCTAAGAGCAGGGTACTACTGGTTGACCATGGAATCCGACTGCCACAAGTACATGAGAAGATGTCACAAGTGTCAGATATACTCAGACAAAATCCATGTACCGCCAACGCATCTCAGAATTCTTTCTTCCCCATGGCCTTTTTCCATATGGGGAATCGACATGATTGAACCCAAATCTTCAAACGGACATCGGTTCATTCTAGTAGCCATTGACTACTTTACCAAGTGGGTCGAAGCAGCGTCGTACGCTAATGTGACCCGACAAGTAGTGGTCTGATTCATCAAAAACAATATCATTTGTCGTTATGGTGTTCCAAGCCAGATCATTACCGATAATGGATCCAACTTGAACAACAAAATGATGAAAAAGTTGTGTGCTGAGTTCAAGATCGAACACCATAACTCATCTCCCTACCGACCCAAGATGAATGGAGAGGTAGAAGCGGCTAACAAGAACATTAAGAAGATTGTTCAAAAGATGGTTGTAACCTATAAAGACTGGCACGAGATGTTACCCTTTGCTCTTCAAGGTTATCGCACATTTGTCTGCACTTCAATAAGGGCAACCCCTTTCTCACTAGTATATGGCATGGAGGCAGTGCTCCCCATAGAAGTAGAGATCCCATCGATCCGAGTATTGATGGAAGTTAAGTTAACATAAGCTGAATGGTGTCAAAGCAGACACGATGAACTGAATCTGATAGAAGAAAAGCAAATAATGGCACTATGCCATGGTCAGTTGTATATACAAAGGATGAAGAAGGCGTTTGACAAAAAGGTCCGACCTCGCGTCTTCAGAAAGGGAGACCTTGTGCTCAAGAAGATACAATCATTTCTCACTAATTCCCGGGGCAAATGGACCCCGAATTATGACGGCCCTTATGTGGTCAAGAAAGCCTTCTCATGCGGTGCCTTGAGACTCGCAACCATGGACGGAGAGGAATTTGCCTACCCCACGAATATTGATGTAGTCAAGAAATACTTCGCCTAAAAAAAAAGTCTCGGTGGATTGAAAACTCGAAAGGGCGGTCCAGGCAAAAATTAGAGACATAATAAAAAATTATCCTGGTGGATTGGAAATATCAAAGTACAATCCAGGCAAAAATTAGGGATAATGGCAAGTAACTATGTCTGACAAGGTTGAATCCCTCAGCAGTCATGCCATCCATCAGGAAAACTCCAGTCAAGGTCATCTTCGACTGAAGCTCAGGATGTCTAGAATTCAAAGTTGGTAGAAGGATAGCGGTCATTATGTTTCAATGTAGCCCTTTTCCCTTAAATTACCATTTTCTAACTTTGTAAATACTCCATGGAATCACGCGCTTGGCTGATTTCCATCCTATCAATAAAATTTGAGCCCTAGTGTTTTTGTTTGCAATTCTCATTTGTTTTAGCTTTACAGAACGACGTTTTAACATGATTAACGATTCTTGAAATAAAACAAAAAAATGAATTTACTTGTTAAACTTTTTCTGCTTTTAAAATAAAGATGGCAATTTCTTTTGACTGTTGAACATCGAAAGAACATTGATCGCTTCTCCAGAAGCAATCGAGCTTCAAAGTGTAGAATCAAAGTACTCCTTCTTAACCAGTACACCTGAATGAAGGATCAGCTATGTCAGATGCGAATATTCCGTACGACATCCCCGACAGAGTTCTTATCTCCTAAGCCCAACCAACGGTGTTCCCTACGGGGACTATCTCTCCTAAGCAAGGCAGAATTGCTATTTTGAACCCAGTGGTACCTCTTCATCCCCGGCGGTGGCCGAGTATCCAGTCGTGTTCATCTACTAGTCTGTATGTCGCGTCAATTTTGTCAGCATATACATACATACATCATGCATTATTGATTTACATTCATATTCATATTGCATCACTATCACTCTAGTCGGTCTTATCCCTTAGTTGTAAAAGTCCTCTCAATCGAGTTGTCAGTTCTTTCCTCGTCAGGAAGTGAATCATCTAAACGATCTCTCCTCCAGTTTATTTCTGGATTGAAGTTGGTCCCTTGACCACTTTGATAACATGAACCTCTGAAAAACAAGAAGACCTTCGACAAACATCACTCTTCGCCATTGAAGATGATATCTTCGCTTTCCCGGATTAAGGAAAATCCCCAGAGAAAGCCTCTTAATCAGAGATTCGACAATACAACAGTTTTTCTCCAAAAAATTCGCTGACGAAAAGGTCATCGGCACCTCAAAATTAGATCACATCATATGGTATTTCTTCGAGAAGATCCCGAGAAAAGTATGATGTAGTAACCCCAAGCGAAAGCAGTCTCTCAAGAGACTCATTTTCCCCAAGTAGAGTCAACGAATGGCATCTCCAACAGAGAAGTTTGTAGACCTCTACTCTACAACTCAGACATATGGGTTCCCCAGCAAGCCTGACATCAAATCTTTTTCCATCAAATGGCATCTCCCCAGGAAAATTCGGCGAGAAGTTTGAGGAAAATCGCTACGAACAGCGCCCCTTGTCAAGAAAGTTTATTGACAAAAGAAACTGAGACCAGTTCCTTAGCTGAAGGCCAGGATCGAGGGGAAGTTTATATCAGAAACTGAGACTAGTTCCTTGGCTGAAGACCAGGATCGAGGGGAAGTTCATTTTAGCAACTGAGACCAGTTCCTTGGCTGAAGACCAGGATCGAGGGGAAGTTCATTTCAGCAACTAAGACCAGTTCCTTGGTAGGAAACCAGGATCGAGGGGAAGTTTATTTTCAAAAGAAAACTGAGACCAGTTCCTTGGTAGGAAACCAGGATCGATGAGAAGTTTTACCTTTTCTAAGCATCATCTCTTAGCAAAAGAAGATGAATGCATAAGCTACCATTCATAACCACCATCAAAATTTCGAGTATTCCGATATTTAAGCCTCTTGCACCCCGAATGCCCGAATACCTTCGCCATTCACACTTTCGGGTCCAAGAAGATTAAATAGGGGCTTCTGTCATACCCCAAATTTTGACCACTAAGATTTCCCATCATTGTGCAAATCATCATCACAACATGGATGAAACATCATACCTCATTAGTCTCCCCAAAGATGGGTGAGCATCCACCACAATCAAACTTAGGGTTTCAAGCCCTCTCAGAGCTCTTAGACAAAGGATCAATCAAGAAATGACATGATCTTTGACTTGTCTAAACCTCTCAAACATCCACAATGGATCAAGAGGACTCCCACATCAAGGATCAAGCACAAGGCTGCACCATTCCAAGTGGATTAAGCCTCAAGATCGCCAGTGTCACCAAATTAGGGTTTTGGTCGACCAAGGCCTCCAGTTGGAATTTTTCCTCTGGGCATGAGCCAATGCTTCAAAGAATACCCTAAAATACTTCATGGGACCTCATGGACCCAAGCATCAAGTCAATTTAACCTCAGGGGATGTATTCATCAAAAATCAGGAATTAGGGTTTCTTGACCTAATTCACCCCTAAGTTGACTTTTGGGACAAAACATGAGCCAAGACCTCAAGACATGATTTGAGGGTCCCTAGTAAACCAAATTTATCCATTTGCAACAATGGATTGATCCAAGAAGCTTGATTCACAAGTTTCAAGTTCATCAGAACCACAATTAGGGTTTCACGGAAAAAGTCAATTGTATCTTTGACTTTTGACCAAGACATGCTCCCAAGCCTTGGGACATGATTCAATACACCCTATAACACCTATTAAATTAATCCATCAAGTTCGATTTAGGTCAAGGACTTGATTTCATAGAGGTTTGCACAGTTTGGAATTCATCTGATAAAAAGTCAACTGTGCCCAAAAGTCAAAGTTTGACTTTTTGATTTTTTGATCAATTATGGTCCCCTAACCCTAAAATGATGTTAATGTGTGATTGGAATCATCATTCATCAAGAAAAACCAAGAAAAGTGAGATAACTTGTAAAAGGGGTAACCATAAAAAACTTAGAAATTTTCTAAGTTATGGAACAAAGTGGCTAGGGTACCAACTTCCAAGGATCATAACTTGAGATCCAAGCAACCATTTGGGCTGATCCAAAGATGGATTTGTAGCTCTCATGGCATACTTTAAAAGTGTCAACTACACCTCATTCCAATTCATCATGGATTTTGAGTTATGGTTGGATCAAAATGGCTGAAAACATGAAATGTCACTTTTGCCAACACTTAGTGAAATTTTCAATAAGTCAGAATCTGTTTCACTTTTTCCAAAATGTAAAGGCATTTTTCACTTGGATACAAAAAGTGTCAAGACAAACTATGATCACACACATGTTGTATCATATGAGAGCTTTCCAAAATGTCCAAGAACCCCATGAAATTCCACTTGAGCTAAGAGTTATGACAACTACAACATGCCTTGCTGCAACTGTCATGGCAAGGCAGAATTTTTCACTTTTGCTCGATTTGGAAAGATCAGATAATTCCAAGCCTTGTCATCATTTTGGACACATCTAAGGATCAAATCCAAGGGGGATGATCTGATCTCCAAGCTTCCAAAGTCTTTGGAACTAAAAATAGCATGCCAAACCTAAAAAACCCTAAAGAGGGGAGAAGACTCCAATTTTGTTTTGGAGCATTCAATGGATGCACCAAGGTGGCATGAACTGAGCCATTTCCAACTGAATGAGTCAAGGATGATCTCTGAACTAGGGAACCAAAGGCCTGTGCTCTAACCTCTAGTCAATGGCTAGAGGAGACTTGGATTCCTATTGATCAACATTTGCCAAACCTCTACAACAGTTGCCATTCACTATTGCAGCCAAAACAAACTTGCTCTACTATAAATAGAGCTCATTTGTGCTAAGTTTAAGTACACCAAAGCACTATAACACTTGCTTTCCTCAAAATCTCTTTCTCTAGGCAAAAATACCTTCTTTAGCAAGGTAACTCTGAGTTTTTGAGTTAGAGAGCAATTCCACCATAGCTCATGATCCAAACACATCCAATATGTCATATCTAAGTTGTCCAAACTCTCACAAGTGACCTGTAACACCAAAACCTCAAAGTTCTTCCTCAAAACCTCAAAATAGGACTTTTTGCATTTTTCAAGCCATGTCTTGATTCAGTCACTTTCAAAACCAGATAAAGCCTCAAACACACTCCAAATATCATCCTTGAACTGTCCCAAATGGTTCCCCACATCTGGAACACCATTTGAGAGAGTTGCTATTTTGGTCACTTTTGCCCCTTTTGCAAGAAAGGCCCATTTTCCACTCCTGAGGTTTCCAGCTAATTCCAATCATCCTAAAAGCTTATAAGGGATCATTTGAGAGTGTTCAAAGCATCAAAACATTTATGGAACAAGGCACTTGACAGATTGCCCAAAAACCTCCCAAAGAGGTAAGCATCTCAACTTGAACTCTTTGAAATATCCATTGCTTTGAAGTCCACTGATCATACACATCTCATACATGTTATATATGTTGTGTTTGGACCAATTCATCATGTGATTCATGCCTGTACCATGAGGTAGCACAGAAAATGCTAATGGAGGCCTATTTCAAAACCACTATCGGGATTTAAAATGGGGACCTCATCTAAGAAAACCACCACGACCATTGGATTCCTTGTGAAATTCTAGGCAGGATAGACCTAAATTTTGTCCCAATCCATGGAGAAATGAGAAAGTTACAAGCTTCACGTTTTTTTCCAAAAACCTTGCCTTGCCTTGCCTTGGCCAGGCCAAAAACAAGGCAAGCCTTGTATATTTATGGCTGGGGTTTGATACACGGATGTATCACCACCCCAGTGGTAGGACGCGCGCACTGCACACAAGAGGTATGGGGTTCGAACCCCCCTCGCCCCATATCCTCTTTTTTACCACTTTTTCATATTTTATTATTTTTCTTAATATTTTTAATGAGTTGAAAAATTAATAACTCCCTCAATTTTAATTATTTTTTATTGGTTCTTTTTGCAAAAAATCACAAAAATGTTGTAATATTTTATTCCACAAAAAAATCAAATTTATATTATTTATTTAATATAGTTGGTATTTTTATGAATAAATTAATTTTTAATTATTTTTAAACATTTTAAAAGTGAATATTCATCTTGAAAAATCAAAACCAAATTATTTTTAATGCATCTTGTGATTAAAACCTCATTTTTCAAACCTTAACCAAAAATCACAAGTTGTTTATTCAAGCTTATTTGATATTTTATCATTTTTTATTGATTTTCTTTAAGAATTCACTTTTAAAAATGATGAAATTAGGGTTTTGATTAATGCCACCCTCATCAATCCTTTTCAAACACTTTGGGCCTCTAATAGAGTGTAAGACCCAATCCTTCTTTGAAACCAAAATAGTATGGGGCCCAGTCATTGTATAAGACCCACGGTATTTTCAAAATTCTCGGCGCGATCGCCAGTTTAAAATAAGACCACATGGGCCTCTCCTTGAGTTGTAAGCCCCATTATTTTTCTTAAAATCTTTGGGCCTCTATTAGAGTGTAAGACCCATCCCCTTTTGGGCCTCAGTCATTGTATAAGTCCCACTGTATTTTCAAAAAACAACGGCGCGATCGTCGCCTTTTTAACAAAACCAATCGGGCCTCTCCTTGAGCTATAAGTCCCATTCCTTTTCAAAAAACAAAAACTTTGGGCCTCTAATAGAGTGTAAGACCCAATCCCCTTTTAACCAAAAACAATTTTGGGCCTCAGATATTGTATAAGTCCCTCTGCGTTAAAAGAAAGATCTCGGCGCAATCGCCAGGTCAAAAATCAAATCATCTGGGCCTACCCTCGTGTTGTAAGCCTCATTTCTTTTCTTTTCAAAATCTTTGGGCTTCTAATAGAGTGTAAGACCCATCCCCTTGTACATAAAAACGTTTTGGGCCTCACGTATTATATAAGTCCCTCTGTACAGTTTTTAAAACAATGGTGCGATCATCGTTAAAACTTGGGCCTCTCCTTGAGCTGTAAGCCCCAACAATATTTTCAAAGCACTTTCTCCTTTGATTTTGAATTAAAATATATTTTGTCATCAAAACTTTCTTTAATTTCTTTGTTGAACAACTAACCAAACAACATGGAAGCTCTACAATGGGTAAGTGTTTATCCGTTTTCATTTACCGCTTTCATATGTATGTAAACTGTATTGTGGGGCTGTTTCACTGTAAGTCTTCTTTCACATCCTTTTATATACTTGTCACATATCCACTGTGTAATACTAGTATAGTTATTTAGAGTTTTCCCCGGCAACTACGTCTAGAACTAGGTAAAGCCATGTTGGCCACTCTTAAATACAAACAAAACTAGATCCTCCGTAGGATTTCAGATACAGTCTTCCCTCCTTTTGGGGTTAAACAATATGGAACAAAGAGAAAGGCAGTATTCTCGGTGAACCTTTTCTCAGACTGTCACCCTTAGAAATTGTCAAAGAAACTCTAACTCCCCAGAGATGATCTTTTCTTCGTGAATGGCATCTCTTGAGTTTCTTCCAAATCCTCGAACTTTCTTGGAATGATCTCATCTCGGTGAATTGCATTTCTTGAACTTCTCTTGATTTGAGGACCCACAGGCTTCCTAAAAGCATCCCCGCCTCCTCTTTGGCGTTGTACAAGGACCCTTCGGCTTCTTAGAAGTTCTCATGCCTTCTCTTGGGCTTAATACAAGGACCCTGACGACCTCTTAAAGGTATAAGAGAGAACTTAGTCATCCTTTGCTAGAGCAATCTTTCCCGCGTCAAAACTCTGGCCATTGTAGGGTTGATACTCATCCCTTAATGCTCGTGCCTCCTCTTGGGCATTGTACAAAAGATAAAACTCTAGACTTGGACTGTCTAAAACTCTTGAGTCTCAAAGACATTCTAAAGTTCCTTTCAAACATAGGAAAAAATACCGATCACTCTGGATCAATCTCCAGCAGAAACCCGGTCTCTCTCATGAGAGTTCCCCACACTTGGACCCGCTTCAGGATCTCAATAATCCTCAACAGTAAGTCAGCCTCCTCTTGGGCTTTGTACAAATGATTCTCCCCAGCGGAGCTAACCTTTTCAGACTCTCTTGTTGAGTCAACTTTTAGCCTCCATCTCGAGCTTCGTACGAGATAGAAAAATACTCTCTTGTTGAGTATAAAAGATTCTCTTGTTGAGTCAACTTTTAGCCTCCATTTTGGGCTTTATACAAGACAGATAGTAAAACACTCTCTTGCTGAGTATAAAAGACTCTCTTGTTAAGTCAAACCCTTTTTAGCCTCCGTCTTGGGCTTTGTACAAGACATAGAAAATCACTCTCTTGTTGAGTATAAAAGACTCTCTTGTTGAGTCAGTCTCCTTTTAGCCTCAATCTCGGGCTTCGTACGAGACCACAAATCACTCTCTTGTTGAGTATAAAAGACTCTCTTGTTGAGTCAATCAACCTTCAAACTCTCTTGTTGAATCAATCACTTGTTCAAGACTCTCTTGTTGAGTCAACCTTTTTAGCCTCCGCCTTAGGCTTTATACCAGACAGATAAAAGTACTCTCTTGTTGAGTCAAACCCTTTCAGCCTCCATCTTGGGCTTTATACAAGATACATTCTCCCCAACAGAGTCAAAATCCCTTTTAGCCTCAATCTTGGGCTTTGTACAAGACTGAAAGAACATTTTCCTCCGAAAAAGTCAAACTTCTAGCCTCCTCTTAGGCTTTGTATAAAGAAAGCCCCGGTTGAGTCAATCAACCTTTTAGCATCAAATTCGTGCCTTGCTCACAGCATACAAACATCAACAACTCCTCTTTAGAGATGACAAAATCTCTCTCCCCCAAAACCCTTTAGCTTCACATCTTGGGCTTTGAACAAGATACAAACCACCTTTAGCTTCATGTCTTGGGCTTTGAACAAGACACCAAAATAATCTCTTTCCTCCCATAGAATAGGAGGAACTACGATCACTCTGATTTCCCTGTTTCGGGAATACGTAGGCATAAGATTGCAAAAATCTTAGCGAGCATACTAATCAAAAACCCAAAATCCTGTACCTTCATACATCAATCGAAAAGCATCAGACCTAACACCTTACCAATAGCCTAGACATTGTTTTTAAGAAAATAACCCTAAAGAAGAACCCCCCTATTTTGATAGCATCTGTAAACTAACAGTTTTGACTGTTCAACCTCAGTTTGCAAGCAGGGTTAATTGGAGACATCTATTTCCCTTCCTTAATCAGCTTCACAGGATAAAAAATGAATCGAACTGTAGTACCAAAGCGATAGTGATTTGAAACCACAAAAATCGCGCTACGCACCAATGCCAATGTCGCTTGCTTTATCTTTTGATATCGTACTTATGGTATAACCATGGCCTTGGAGGTGAAGTAAATTAGGCTCTGACTCAAATTCAACTCTCACATGAGGACGACACTAATTGTATCATCGAAAATAGCTAAGCAAAGGAATAATTTTTCCCCGATGGAAGGTCGGGACAACACAAGTGGAGTTGATAGGACCATTTTCAAGGATACAAACACTTGCTCGCATTCTAGGGTCCCTTTAAAGTGTGTTTACTTTTTAGTAGTTTGTAAAATGGTAGGGCGTGTTGGCCTGACTTTGAGATGAACTTGTTAAGGGTTGTAAGCATTCCATTCAACCTCATGACCTCCTTATTTTTGGTTCGTGCCACAATTTGGATAACCGCTTCACATTTATTTGGGTTTGCCTTTATGCCTATCTTTCTCAAATAAAAACCTAAAAATTTGCCATCTCTAACTTTAAAGGTACACTTATATAGATTAAGCCTCATGTTATACTATCAGACTCTTTGGAACACATGAGAGAGATGTTCGTCATGTATCTCTTCTTCTCCAGACTTGATAATCATATCGTCCATGTGTACCTCTAACATTTCGCTTATTTCTTCCTGAAAACCTTGATCATCATCCTCCGGCATTTTGCCCTTGCATTTTTCAGGCCAAAAGGATTTGGGTTGTATTGCCAGTTGGCTTGTACAGTCATGAAGGTTGTATTGTCTATATTCTGCTCATACATAGGAATCTGGTTGGATCTGAAATACGTGTTCATGAATAAAAAAAAGCTTATATCTCGTTGAATTGTCCACCATCTTGTCTATATTTAGAAGGGGGTGTGAGTCTTTTAAGCATGCTTGGTTGAGATCCGTGTAATAAATGCACACCCTCCACTTCCCCAAGCCTTATTTACAAACACAATATTAGAGAGCCTTTTAGTAAATTTAACTTTGAAGATAAATTTTGCGTCGAGTAAGACCTAAATTGTTTTCATGGTTGCTTCGGCCTTTATAAATGACTGTTGAAATTGCAATGTCAGTAACACTGATATCCATACACTTTTTCATCCATGTTTTGATGTTTTTGTAAGATTTTCTGATTTATTGTAATTTGATTTATTGCTTTGATTAATTTGTTTATAATTTGGTCATTTATATAGATTGTGCCTTGTATGTCTACTTACATTTAATAAATTAGATATGATCCATTTTTTGAATCAAGTAATTTCCTAACCCTAATCTTAAGTATCACATCATGATTTGAATCAAAGCTTGTCATTTACAGATTTTATCACATTAATTCAAATCATTCTTTCCTCTAATTCGAATGACAACTGTATGATTTGACTCACCTTAGTGTTTGTTTTCTCTCACTTTTGTTTCTAACCTCTAGCACCCATATAAACTCTTTTTGTCAATTTTCCCAAAATAAACAATTCTTACACATTCAGAAAAAATTGGTAAGTGAGTTATTTTATGATCAAGATCCAAAATTCCTATTTTCCACAAATTATGAGAAAAACCCATGAGTGTTCTTCCATTAAAAAACACATCTTCTTCTTGTTCCAACCTTGTGAAAAACTTCCTAGAATGTTTTTCTTGTGAAGTCTAGTTTGTGTTTTGTGAGATTCTTTAGATAACCGTCATCATCTTTAACCTTGAACCAAGAAACCATTGTTGGGGTGCTAAACTCTAAAGATTGAGTGTGAGTGATAGGTCCAAGGTGCATTAGGGAAGCCAATTTTTTTTTGTTGAAGTTTTTATGTATGTATTAAGATAAATAATCGCTTCATGTCTATGGTATCACTACTACAAATAATACATTTCATGACAAAGCTTTCACCTTACCCAACCAAAAATCGAGGTAAAATGTCAAGGCGCACCATGTTTTATTTTTTATAATAAATACCATATATTCCCTTGATTTCTAAAGAGGGGAAAAAATAATTCAGGACATGCTTTGAATCCAGCAACAACAGTTTATGTTTTTATTTCTTTAAAAGTGGTGCCATTTTTATTTTATTTTTTATTTTTAAATTAATGATCTATTCTTTTGGTTATATTTAATAACCGATGTATTAGATTATCGTATTTTAATTTAAAAGCATCCGTTAATCAGATTTTACTCTTTGGGGTAGATTGCATGACAGAAAAAATCTTCAATGTTCTTCCTAAGTTGTCAATCAAAGGAAGCATTGAGAAATTTATTGTTTTCCTCGGTTGACAACATTGAGAAATTCACTCTTAAATACAATCATCTTGTTCTCTTTCACATGAAAGCATTTTCCATGAAAACATTTGTTCAAGATAATGAAATCTTTCTAGGAAGGATTGCAAGTGCAGAAAAAAATTTCTCTTGGTAGGAACAAATAAGTTATAAAAAATTTGAAACGATTTACTGTTCTCTAAGAACCCATTGCCAAAATCTGGATTTATTTAACATCAATTATGCATTGCATAATTCTCAATACACACAATTGTTTAATTCCACAATAAATATTAAACAACACTAAAATATCTCAAAATAGTGACCAAACAGTAGCACCACGTCAATTATATATTCACATATAACACTCAATCATGTTAAATCATTTTAACATCAATTCATCATTAAGTAAACATAACAAGTCACACAATTATACACACACTCACAAGTGCAGAAAGAGTAATTTACACCCGTTTTTTACATTTAACCCTCGTTATTAGAGAGTATGAATTCAACAAGTGAGTAATGTCTGACGAATTTACACTCGTTTTAAAACGGGTGTAAATAGATGTTATATTACACCCTTTTTGTTGAAATCAGGTGTAAATGTTTACATATATACATTTATAGATGGTATATTACATCTTATTTTATTGAAATCAGGTGTAAATGTTTACATGTGTACATGTATAGATGGTATATTACACCCTTTTTTGTTTAAAACGGGTGTATAAATATGTAATACTACACTCTATTTTTTAGAAAACGGGTGTAAATTTTTAAATAATTGCATTTAAATTAAACATATTTACTCCCCATTTGATAAAAATTGGGTGTAAAATACGCAATTTTTACTCTAGATATTGGCAAGTTTACACCCTATTTTCTTTATATATAATACTAAAAAGTCTTGTCAAAATCATATTATCTAATACTAAAAAGTCATACATCAAAATCATATTAACAAAAACTATCTATATATATAATTTCTCCTCATTTGCTTTGGTTTTGACAATATTTGTATGTCTTCTTGGTCCTCATGCTCTTTAGCCATTTGCATTTACTCTTCAACCATTCTCTTTGAAACCCCAAAGCTCCTTAGTAGCATCAACGCCCGAAGAAACCATTATACTCAGTTGAAGCGAAAACACTATACCAGTAATGTGCTTAAAGTGACCCTTCAGTTTCGATATAAGTTAAAAGACAAAGAGGTTCAAAACATTATAAATATTATTAATAAAATGATCTAAATATAAACTTTTGACCTCCTTAATTTATAACTTAATTACCTAGTCATACCTAACATTATAAATATGAATGTCTGTGTTTTCCATTCCAACTGTGAATATGTTATTGTCTTTAGGATTAAAGGCAATCAATGTTGCAGTTGGTGGAGGTCCCTCTAGATAAGTTAATTTTGTGTTTGGATGATACTTGCTCATAAGCTCTTTGGGAAGCTTTTAGATAGGTTGAGAATATATAAGCTGATAAAATAAGCTTCCAGTTAAGCTCTTATTGGAGCTTTTCTAACCGTTGAAAGCTAAAAGCATAGTTAATCAAAACGACTTCAAAACTTAAAAATGCCTTATTATTGTTATATAAAAGCTCTTAGAAGCATCTTATAACCTGTATCATAATGGGCTTAATGTCACAAACTATAGGGATAAGCATACTATGCATTAGAGCCTTAGGGAAGTTTCATATTTTATTCAAATAGTAATTGCTAGGCTTAATAAAGAAAATAGGGTTAGGCTGGGATATTCTAAAACAAAGGAAGTATATTGTATATATTATTTAGTTAAACCTAGAGTTTCTGATATGTAATGCAAGACCTAATTAGTGAAATAAAAACAAATTCTTGGAAGTTGACTTATGTAAGAAAATATAGAAGAAAAAAAACAATGTAAGTCCATATTTTATTGTTGAGATGGTAATCCTTTTCAATGACAATTGAAATTGTGACCTAGTCATGATACGAACAGATTCTACCACAGTAGAATAGTTATTTAGAGGCTCTCTCATTACCTCTTAAAAAATAGTCTATTATAGTGTAAAACTGACATTAATTTCCACTATAGTGTACATCCAGCATTCAAAACAACATTTGAACAATAGAGTAGATATTTAAAGCAATAAATAGAGCCGAGGAGAAGAATAAAAAGGAAATCTTATGCCATACCATAATATTCTCACTGATAACTTTAACAAAGATGCGACTTGTTAATATTTATTAGATACCATGGGATGCAACTCTGAAAGAAAATTGACAGGAAATCAGTAACATTTATTAATTTATTTGGTTGATAAAAGATAGTGTAATTTTTGAGCAATCAAAGAAGCTAATCAATCAGATAGTAACAATTTCATTTTACATTATTTTCTACTAGTTTTCAGTTATATATTAAAATAATATTAAATTTAAATTTAAATAATAAAAATAACTGATCGTACCTGGATCAGACAGTTTGACAGTGGCCAGCAATGTCGTATGGTCTTCAGCTCCGGTGATGATGATGCGGCGGGGGGGTGTACCTGCAAGGTACTCCGACGCTCAAGTCAGGTAAGGTCAGAGAAAAACAAGTACAGAAAGCAGGTGAGTTTGGAATGTGAAGTAACCTGACCCTCTCAAGAGAGAGGGTATTTATAGAGAACCCCAGCGCGGGGCCAACGGTTACTTGCACTGGGCTGGATTGCAAGGCCCAATCCAAGTAACTGCCAGGGCTTACGTGGCATAGTGAAGATTAGCGCGTGGTCTTCGCCCTGGGGTAACGGTCCCGAGATCTCTGGAAGGTGGGCAGACCGAATCCTTCGGAGGTGGGAGGTTACAAGAGAACGTGTCCTCGCGGGGAGGAGCCCTTGTGTGTCGGGGAGAGACGTACCATGCAAGGCTTGACGTCTCTGTTCGACGGTCTCTGCTCCACGTGCCCGACACTGCTGAAGGCTGACACATGCTTGACGTAGGTATGGTATGCGGGCCTTGTTGGGTCGTCCCAGGCCATGTGGGTTGAGCCTGTCCGTCTGAAGGGCAGGCTCCGGCCCAATCCAGAACAGGAGCCCCCCAAGTCATTTCTCTGAGGTGCCGGAGTAATGACTTAAGGTCAGCAACCGTGTCGGGGACGTATTGGACACGGTCGTGGGACCGAGATGCTTCTAGTATCGCGGGGACCTCTTCAGCTCTGCCGGGCTCATACTACGAGCGAGGAATGTTAAATGGGGCAGGAACCTTGACGTCTGCTCGAGTTCGATAGGCCGCTGCTGGGTGACTCCACGGGGATACGAGAAGTTGTGGAGACAGGCACCAGACATTGTGAAAGGATGCGTGTGGGAGAACGAAAGGATGTACATGGGGAAGTGTGCGCCACGTGTCACGCGACATCATTACCTAGGGAGGCTAGGCTAGGGTAGCATAATCGAGTGCCTAGGAACTCCTCGAGTCCTGTGAGGGGCTTTATAAATAGTGGTCAGCCCGCTTCATTTGCACTTTTCGCTCTCTCTTGCTCAGATTCCCTCTCTTTTCCTTCTCTGTCTTCACCGTTGTTCTCCGCCACCTACCGCCACCCCGGAACTCCGTAACCGTCATTTTTCAAGTAAGTTTCTTGATCCTTTCTCTCTTTAAGGTGTTTTATATGGTGTTCATCCGGTGAACTGTTGAAGTTCTCGGGGAGACCATGAAATTTCCAGCGAAAACGGAGGAATTTCTCTATGTTTTTGTTGAATATCGCGGGGAGATGGGATGAGAACCACGGGGACAAGAAGAACGTCCCCGAGGACACGAGATGAATAACTCAAGGCTCTCCCGGGATGAATTCTCCTGGGGTGACGCCCCGGTGACCTGAGGATGGTCTCGAGGACGCTCCTTCTTTGCCCTTTCACTTGATCAGCAGTGGAGGGGTGAATTTGATACGGACCATCGAATTCACCGTTTCCTTCTGCTTTTTAGGTAAATGGAAGCCTTGGCCGTGACCGTGGGATCTCTAGACGTTGACGACCAACCTGACTCCTCGATGGCGCCGATCAACAGTGTCGAGGAACGGCCGCCCGAGGAGTGGGTCAGCGACGAGCCTCTAAATATGATTTCCCAGTTCGTCGACGGGGACGAGGACGACATATTCTGTACTATCAAGCATCGCCTGGTGGGCTCCTCGAAGACATGGAAAGTGTTCCGGCCTCAGGCGCACCATCGCATTTGCTCGACGTACCGAGGGATGCGGTTTTCCCTGTACGAATTTATGTTCGACGAGGCGGGGTGGCGCCTGCCCTTCCCTGATTTTCAGCAATCGGTGTTCGTTTGGCTGCGGCTGGCGCCCTCGCAGCTCCATCCCAACTCCCTCGCTTTTGTTCGCGCCTTCGAGGTCATCTGCAAAAATCTCAAGATCGGGGCTACTGTGCCCCTCTTCTTCCGTATTTTTCACCTGCAGCACCAGGCAACTGATGGTAGACACGGCTGGGTGTCTTTCAAACAGGTGAACAGGCTATTTCAGACCTATATGGACTCTGTTCGTAACTTCAAATACCGATACTACACCGTGAGGCCAGTTTCGCTCGAGGCCGTGAATTCGGTGTATCATCGGGTTTTTCGAGAAGTAGATGGACGACAGGAAGAAGCCCTCGAACCAAGATTCCCTTTATTCTGGACGGAGGAGTGTTTCAAGAGGGGCATGGACAATTACATCACCAGTCTTGGCTGACTTTACGAAGAAGACCGTCTGGCGTACGAGACGATAGTCAACTTCGTCGCCGAATTTAACAAAGCCAAGCTCGTGACACCGGACGCGAATTTGTCTGGGGTGATGATGGGCAGGTCCTAACGAAACCCCGGTTGATCAATACGAGGGCCCTCCTCGAGATATTTTCCGATGAGGATGCCATGGAGCTGTTAGTTGGTGGAATCTTCCTCGACTCACTCTTTCTACCCGTTCTGGGATCAATTTACTAACACATTTCTTTCTCTTTTGCAGGTAAGATGTCGAGTGCGGAGGAGCGCATCAAGAAACTGGCGGCTGCCCGGACGTTGAAGAAGGGTGGAAAGGGTCGTGTTGAGTTGATTCGGTCACAGGGCTCGGGCCCCACTCTGGCAACCGAGGATTCTTCTGGCTCTCCCCAGGGCAGCCAATCTCCCAACACTCAGGGGTCACCGAAGAGGCAGCGACTCGTCGAGCAGGTGTACGTCGATCTCACCGAGAACGAGAACCTCTCGCTGTGAAGTTTGTGCTCCCGCCTTGTCACTCGAGGCCGAATTTCTTTATGGGGAATAACTCCCTGTGCGTTGGTGCACCCGATGTTCAGACCATCTTGGACGCTGACAGGGTTTCTCGGCGAAGGGCGTTGGTGGATGACGTGTCCACGGTGATGCGGGTTTGTACTGCTGCCTTGGTCCTGAATGATGAGATATGCGCAGCGGCCGAGTTGAACAGGCTACAGGAAAACTTCAAGTATATAAGTTCTGAGATGGAGAAAGCGAGGAAGGAGTTGGCCGAGTGCAAAGAGCAGAATAAGGCACAGGTCGTGCTTCAAGAGCAGTTGGAGGAGAGGCTGAAGAATGCTGAGGAGGAGAGGAAAGGTTTCTTGGCGAGGATCGCCAAGCTAGAGGAAGTTGTTCGCCCAGACGAGGAGGAAACCGAGGAAGACAAGTTATTGACCTCCCGGGCATCTCTAATAGCGAAGCTCAGACAGGCCGAGGAGGATATCCTCATAGCAGCAGACGTGGGCTTTAACAACGCCGTGCAGCAGCTTCGGATTTTGAACCCCGATCTCGTCACTGAAGGGACTGGTCCCGACTATGAGGTGATCGATGGTCAGATCGTGCAGCCGATGCAGGAGGATGAAGTTGACGGAGGGGTTACTGAGAACGAGCGGCCAGAGGAGGACGTAATCGACTAGGTGTTTACCTGTTCGTTATGCTTGTCCTGCGAGCCACTTTCTTTTGTAATGACTTTTGCCCGGCCTGCGTGCCAGGGGCTTTTTTGAATTGTTTGTAGTATCTGCACAATGGGTTTTTGCCCGGTTTTAATACTTTTCTTGTGCTTATTTATGTGTGTGATGCTTGTGTATTTGATATAATTTACTTGTTTTTGTCTAAGTAATTTGATTATTTTGGGAGTTTGCTCGACTTTGATGATCCTCGACTGCGTGGAGAGCTGGTCGAGTGGTCGGAGGTGTATTATGACCTTCGAGGCTAAAAGCTCGGTCGAGGTCTTAACTTCGTGGCGTGAACATCCCATCGCGAGCTAGGTGTTCTGGCTAATTGGTACGACGACGACGGAGCTCGTTCGAGGGGTCCTCGTCGGATCAAAGTCCTTGCACACACACGACGCAGCCCTTGATCGTCACGTTTCATATAGAGGCGTCGCGCCTGTACCCTAGCGCGCCCCCGTAATCGCAAAGTTGGGTTGTCGCGGGCAGTGTCAAACTGCAGTATTGATTAAGTTTCTTAGCGTTCCATGGTCGAGCAAGTTCTTCCCTGTGTATATTTTCGAGGTAGTAGGCTCTTGTCCCCATTTTTGCGTGGACGCGGTACGGACCCTCCCAGTTCGCGACGAGCTTGCCCTCTCGCGAGTCTTTCTGGTTCCTTCGTAGGACGAGGGTGTCAACCTGAAAATCTCATTTAATAAATTTGTCGTTATAATGTAGAGTTATATTTTGCTTAAGTGAGGCCTCCTGGAGGGATGCGTCCGTCCTTAACTTCTCGACGAAGTCGAGCTCTTCCCTAAGGGCTTCGTTGTTCACGCCCCATCGAGGGGGGCCTCCATCCTTCTCGAGGGTTCCCTGATTTCCACGGGGATCACCGCTTCAGTTCCGTAGGTCAGGCGAAAGGGGGTCTCCCCGGTCGTGGAATGCGGGGTTGTTCGGTAGGCCCAGAGGACACTGTATAGTTCCTCGACCCATCGTTGATTGGCGTCGCCTAATTGGTGTTTCAATCCCCGAAGGATCACTCTGTTCGCTGCTTCGGCCTGCCTGTTTGTTTGAGGGTGCTCGACTGACGTAAAGTGCTGCTTCGTGTCCAGTTTGGTGACGAAGTCTTGGAAATTCCTGTTGGTGAACTGTGTCCCGTTGTCGGTGACGATCGCTTGGGGCACGCCGAATCGGGCGAGGATGTTCCTTTTGTAGAAACGGAGTATGTTGAAGGCCGTGATTTTGGCCAAGGCTTCCGCCTCGATCCATTTCGTGAAATAATCCACGCCGACGATGAGGTACTTGTTTTGGTATGACCCCACGACGCAGAGCCCGAGGATGTCCATTCCCCACCACGCAAACGGCCATGGAGACGACAATGTTTTGAGCTCGTTTGGAGGGGCAAGATGTATGTCCCCGTGTCGTTGGCATCGATCGCATTTCTTGACATGCTCCTTGGCGTCCTGCTGCATGGTGGGCCAGTAATACCCCGCTCGGAGAGCCTTACGGGCTAAGGATCGCTTGCCGAGGTGCTGTGCATTGATTCCCTCATGGATTTCCTGGAGTATACCCGGGACCCTGGTCTCCTCGACGCACCTGAGGAGGGGGATAGAAAACCTGCGGCGGTATAACTTGTCCTCGACTATTGTGTACGAGCATGCTCGCCGCTTAACCCTCCCTGCTTCCTTGGGATCTTCGGGCAGTTTGCCCGTCGTGAGGTACTCGTATACCGGGGTCATCCAGTAATTGCTATCCCTAATGGCGTTCACGTCCGCCGCCGAAACGGGTTTGTCGATGCTCGGGCAGGAAAACACTTCTTGTATGACATATTTGTTTCCGCCTTTCTTCTTTGTGCTCGCCAATTTGGACAAGAAATCTGCTCGGGTATTGTGCTCGCGTGGGATGTGGGTTACTTCTGCGGAGGTGAAATTTTTCATCTTTTCTTTCACCAAGGTCAAGTATTCGATAAGGCTGTCGTTCTTGGCTTGGTACTCTCCTCTGACTTGCGAGGCTACGAGCTGGGAGTCGGTGAAGATTTTAACCTCTTTGGCGCCAAGGTCCTCGGCCAGTCGTAGCCCGACGAGGAAAGCCTCATACTCTGCCTGGTTGTTCGATTTTGGGAAGGATAACTCGAGGGAGACCTCGATCAGGATGCCTTCCTCGTTCTCGAGGATAATGCCCGCCCCACTCCCTTTCGTGCTGGATACCCCATCGACGTAGATTGTCCATTTCTGGGATCCGTTGGTCGAAGGTTCCGGAATGGTCATTTTCGCCATAAATTTGGCCAGTACCTGAGCCTTCAGGGCTTTCCTTCCCTCGTACAGGATGTCGAACTCGGCGAGTTTGAGCGACCATCTGAGCATCCTTCCTGCCATGTCTAGTCGACCGAGGAGTTGCCTTATTGGCTGCTCGGTTCGTACAACGACCGTGTGGGCTAAGAAGTACTGGCATAATCTTGTGGTTGCGGTGACGAGGGCTAGGGCGACTTTCTCGATCTGCTGATACCTGAGCTCGGGGCCTTGGAGGGCCTTGCTCGTGAAGTAAATCGGTTTCTGCCCGTCTGGGGTTTCCTGGATGAGGACAGCGCTGACCGCTTCACTCGTGATTGCGAGATATAAGAATAATGTCTCCCCGTTCTCAGACCGTGAGAGGACCGAGGGTTGTGACAGGACTTGTTTGAGGTGGAGGAGCACCTGCTCGCACTTCTCGCTCCATTCAAATGTCGCTTTTTATCGAAGAAGTTTGAAAAACGGGAGTGCGTATTGTACATATTTGGCGACGAAGCGGGAGAGGATGGTCAGCATCCCGTTCAGTGATTGTATTGACTTCTTTGAGTTCGGGGTTGGAATCTCGGAGAAAGCCCTACATTTGTCGGGGTTGGCCTTGATCCCTCGCTCTGTGAGGTAGAAACCGAGGAACTTGCCCGCCCGAACGACGAAGGTGCATTTGTCGGGATTGAACCTCATATGGCATCTCCTCGTCGTGTCAAATACCTTCTTGAGATGAGCGGCGGGTCGACTTCTCCTACGGATTTGATGATCATGTCGTCCATATGGACCTCGAGCATGTTGCCGATCTCTCCCCGGAAGACTTTGTTCATCATCCGTTGGTAGGTCGCGCCGGCGTTCTTCAGGCCGAAGGGTATTACGTTGTAGTAGTAATTGCCCGACTCGATCATGAAGGTTGTATACTGCTTATCGGCCTTATCCATGGGGATTTGGTGTTACCCCGAGTAGGCGTCCATGAAGGACAATAGCTTGTAGCCTACAGAATTGTCGACCAGCTGGTCGATGTTAGGCAAAGGATATGAGTCTTTCGGGCAAGCCCGGTTAAGATCGGTATAGTCAACGCACATCCTCCATTTTCCATTATTCTTTTTGACAAGTACAACGTTGGACAGCCAGGTTGTGTACCTGGCCTCCGAAATAAAATTTGCCTCTAGGAGGTCTTTTACAGCTTTTTAGCAGCCTCCGCTTTTTCGGGAGACTGCCTATGTCTACGTTGAACTATGGCTCTAGCAGCCGGATCTACGGTGAGCTGATGGCAGACCACCTCGGGGTCAAGGCCAGGCATCTCGGAGGTGCTCCATGCAAACATATCAGCGTTTTCTCGGAGATATGCCTTCAACTGCTTCTTCGCCAGGTCAGGGAGTCCAGTTCTAATCTTCACGCTTCGGTCTGGGTCGTCTCCGAGGGCGGCGAGCTCTAAGTCTCCGTCTGGGACGGGGTGCGCTGGGTAGAGGGGCTGCCCGTTGTTTTCCGCCTGGAGGTCGAGGTCAGCTGCTCCGCTTTCTTCATGCTCGCCAAGGAACCTGCTGTCGAGGTCGACCACGTTGACGCACAGGAGTGGCTTCTGCATAGCGTCCGGGGATGACTTTGCTCCGGTCTTGGGCTTGGTGCTGATGGAACTCATGCATTTGATTGCAGTGTCGAAGCATCTCCTGGTCGCGTCTATATCCCTGTGCATCATAATGACCCGGCCCCTGTCCGTGTAGTACTTCATCTTGAGGTGGACCATTGATGGCACTGCCGTAAATTCAGCCAGGGTGGTCCTCCCGAGATGCAATTGTAGAGGGACGGACATTCGACCACCAGGAAGCGGGTCTTGACTTGTCGGGAAGTGTCTTCGGCCCCGAATGTGACCATCAGTTCAATGTAGCCCCACGGTCTGGTGGTGGTGCCGTTGAACCCCTGCAGATCTGAACCCACGTAAGGGCTTAGATGTCTCTCGTCGAGCTGGAGAATCCCGAGCAGGTGAGCGTACATGATGTCGACCGAACTTCCCTGGTCGACAAGGATCCCGTGAACGTCAAAATTCGCCAATTGTGCCCTGACCAAGAGGGGAATAGTGGCGTTGGGTGCTCCGTCTGGGAGCTCTTCAAGATAGAAGGTGATGGGGTTTGATTTCCCTTGCACCTTCTCGAAAGTGGTGGTCTTTGCCGATGTTGCGGACTCCAGTTCGTCAAACTTCCCCTTGAACGACCATACTGACTCCTTCTCGTAACCACATCCGGATATGACCATCGTCTTGGGGAAACTTTCCCACGTGCTGCGGGCAGCGACGGGGTCCTCGTGGGGGAAGTTTGCCCACATGCTGCAAACTGCCTCTTGGCCCTCGATGCCTTCGAGGACAAAAAAGTCTTCGGGTCGAGTGACGCTGAGGGCGACCTGTAGATGACCCTCGTCGGGAGGAGGTGTTGTCTCCTCGATGTTTTGGGCTTTTCAGGCACCGGAACGAGGGGTGTCATTCTTCTGTGCATACTTCTTTAGGTGCCCTTCCTTGATCAGGATCTCAATTGCATCTTTGAGATGGATGCAATCCTCTGTGACATGTCCGTGGCTCCGGTGGAACCTGCGGTACTTGGACTTGTCCGTGTTTGACTTGGAGGGTGTCGGCTTAGGAAAACGGATGCCCCCTTTCTGAAATTCCAAGTTGGCACACTCGGAGAGAATTCGTGCGCGGAGAGCATTTAGCGGCGTGTATTCTGTGAACCGGCCTGCAGGACCTCTCGGTTCGCGAGAGTCCCGGGGGCGACCTTCCTTCCTCCTTTCTCCCCCACGTCCGGGGGGAGGAGAGTCTTCATCTCTGTGTCTCCTCGAACTCAATGTACGATTGAGCTCGGAAGAGCAGGTCTTTCAAGTTGCGAGGCTTATGGATGCCCACAACCTTGGCAAAGTCGGTACCAGTGTGTAGTCCTCGTGCGTTCAGGAACTTCTCATGTCGTCGGTTGCGTGGACCTCGACGGCTTCTTTGTTGAATCTCTTGATATAATCTCTGAGGGATTCATTTCGTCCTTGGAAGATGGCCTCCAGGGAGGCCACCGTCTTCAGGTGTCGAAGAGAGGCGGTGAAATTCCTGGAGAACTACGTTTTCAGCTGTCTCCAGGACGTGATGGATTCCGGAGCAAGCCTCTTGGAGGGTAGTCAGGAAGAGCCTGCACTTGATAACTCCCCTGATGTTTCTATAGTCGAGCAAGGCTTCGAAGTTCTCGATATGATCGTCAGGATCAGTCGTACCATCGTAGGTCCCCAGTTGTGGGGGTTTCTCCATGCCCGTGGGGATATGTGTGTCCATAATTTCTCTTGACAGAGGAGTCCTCTGGTCGTCTTCATCGCTTCTGGCCGGCGATCTTGACGGGGAGTGGTGGCCCCGACCGGGTCCATGCCGCCGAGGAGAGCTTCTGGGGCAGTTCTTCAGCCTTTCGCCTTCAGCTGTGCTCCTTTTCTTGGTCGGGGAACATCGATGCTCGCCCTGCGGAAGGGAGCGGGGGCGCTTCAGGGCGACTGCTTGCTGGGGTCGTTCCAGGCGCGGCCGGCAGCCCTCACGCTACGAGGAGGGGTTGTGAGAGCTAGCCGGGAGATTCCTTCGCGGGGAAGGGGAATGGTTGGGGGACGGTGGGTGACGATGCCTTCGCAGGGAAGAGCATCGTGGTTGCCCTCTCTCGAGCACTTCGATCCTTAGATTCTATTGGGCAATCAATTGGTTGGTCTGGTTAACCAACACGAACAGGGCCACCGTGCCCGGATCAATGTTTGGTGGTGGAGCGACTGGCTGGTAGACGACCGGCAGGATGTCATGTTAGGCGGCGTCGTACGCCACGTCTTCAACAAAAGGGGAGGCGGTCTGCCCGTCCCTTACGTTGCCTTCTTCGATGTGGACGACAGCATTGTCCTCATGGTGGTTTTCGTTGTCGAGCTGCATGAAGGCGGTGTCCGGAACGTTGTTCCCATGTTGGGTGCTGGTGCTGGCCATGGTAGTTATGAACGGAGAGGTTACTTTGGTTTAACGATGAAGGAAATATGGGGAAGCAGTTTTTTCCCACAGACGGCGCCACTGATCGTACCTGGATCAGACAGTTTAACAGTGGCCAGCAACGTCGTATGGTCTTCAGCTCCGGTGATGATGATGCGGCGGGAGGGGTGTACCTGCAAGGTACTCCGACGCTCAAGTCAGGTATGGTCAGAGAAAAACAAGTACAGAAAGCAAGTGAGTTTAGAATGTGAAGTAACCTGACCCTCTCAAGAGAGAGGGTATTTATAGAGAGCCCCTAGCGCGGGGCCAACGGTTACTTGCACTGGGCTGGATTGCAGGGCCCAATCCAAGTAACTGCCAGGGCTTACGTAGCGTAGTGAAGATCAGCGCGTGGTCTTCGCCCTGGTGTAACGGTCCCGAGATCTCCGGAAGGTGGGCAGACCGAATCCTTCGGAGGTGGGAGGTTACAAGAGAACATGTCCTCGCGGGGACGAGCCCTTGTGTGTCGGGGAGAGACGTGTCATGCAAGGCTTGACGTCTCTGTTCGACGGTCTCTGCTGCGCGTACCCGACACTGCTGAAGACTGACACGTGCTCGACGTAGGTATGGTATGCGGACCTTGTTGGGCCGTCCCAGGCCGTGTGGGTTGGGCCTGCCCGTCTGAAGGGCAGGCTCCGGCCCAGTCCAGAACAATAATCAAATTTAAATAATAAATTTTAACTAAAAGAGTAAGACACTAAAACAAATTTGTCAAAAATATACACAATAAATCAAATCAACTTCTATTAAGTTGGTATATTAAAATAATAAACATAGCAAAAGATTGTAACAATCACTTAGATTACAAACCATAGTAGCATTCAAAGATAAAAAATAGTAAAACTAGAAATGCCGTAACAAACATAGTAACAAACCAAGGTTACATACAATCACATAATAACATAGTGACATAACATTTCTCTGTTTTTTATTTGTGAAGAAGGCTCACTTTTTAGATACTTGTCAATCAAAGAATAAAACTCACAGAATATTGCCATTGAAGTTTCGGTCCGACGTCGTACAAGTGAAGTGACGTTAAGCTTTAAAAAATTTTAATTTTCATTGCTCTGGTAAATGAAAAGTCTAATGTCTAATGAAAAAAGAAGTTATTTAAAGTGAATAAGATAATAAAGTGGGAGAAGTTTTATTGGGCTGTTTTTTTTTTTAATTTCAAGATAAAAAGGTAAAATCAAGTCAAAGAGTAAAATCCAAAGATTTTACACGATTTTACAGATTTCAGAGAGATTTAAATCGTGTAAATTCGTTCCAATATACGATTTTACTTTAAAACGATTTTACCTGCGATTTAGCACCAAATGCTGACCTGGAAACGTAAAATCTAAGAGTTTAGGTTTTAAATCGCGATTTTAACACCTTGACTATTTTAACACAACTATTTCCAAATTATATTAATCTAACAATTAATTCAATCAAAACGGGTTGTTAAAACCAGTTAAATATAATTATATATCATAAATAAGGCATAAAAAACTAGGTGACGACATGAAAAATCAATTACCATAAAGACAACATTACGAATTTGTGCAAAACTAGAGGCACGAACCAATTTCTCCAGAGGATAAATTACTTTTGAATCCCATACTTCTAGTAGCACAGAATCTGCAACCCATTTTGCAACTACCTGCAGAAAAAAAAAGACATCAGCGCCCGAAGCAACCACTATACTCAGTCGAAGCGAAAAAAGTTATACCAATAATGTGGTTAAAGTGACCCTTAAATTTAGATATAAGCTAAAAGGAAAAGAGGTTCAAATCATTATAAACATTATTAATGAAATGATCTAAATATAAAATTTTGACCTCCTTAATTTATAACTTAATTACCTCGTCGTACCTAACATTATCAATATGAATGTTTGTGTTTTCCATTCCAAATGTGACGATGTTATTGTCTTGAGGATTAAAGGCAATAAATGTTGCAGTTGGTGGAGGTCTCTCAAAGCGACAAAAAACCTAAAATTCAACAATAATGAGATAAAACATAATATATTATCATAAATATTGAAAACTCATCCGAAAAGACACCATGTTGAACAATGCAACTTCTCCTCTATATGAAGCAATATCATAGTTATCATTCTTTGAGATGTCCAGACATGGAGTTGTCGTATCACAAGTGGTCGGGAACTCATCAGTCAAACGAATACCATTAATCAGTGTCCAATGTGCATGAATAACATTTGCCATTGCCTTTCCAGTAGGATTCATTTCATCAGGGGAGCATTTCCACAACTTCTTACTCCCTCTTGAGCTAAGAGCCAGAAGACAAGTTCCATCGTTTATGTAAAGAAGACAAATAGCCTTGGTAAATACAAAAACTTTATGATCATGAAATTTTTTACAGAAAAACATAAATATATTACCGGAACATCTTTTGCATAAATGGGAAAGTTTACATGGAATACCTTCTTACTTGGAACCACTCTATTCGGCATTGTAACTATTTGACACTGAAGAGAGTCAACAGTTTCATTGTTTCTGCTAATCTCCATGCTTCTAGCTATAATAACATTTACTCCACTCTAAACTAGGTAAATAACAAAATGAATAAACTAAAGGTTCTTAAACCATGAACACCTTAGTCATGCTGCTGAATTAAATAAGATACAAATCTTTGGATTAGTAGCATCAACGACCCTCATGGATTTGAAACTGTCTAAGTTAGCAAGAATTTTAACACCTCCATTTGTCGTACTAACAACGAGTAAATTTCCTTGCTAATTGAACTTCAAGCAAGGAAGATTCTGGTGCAAGGCATCAACAATGTCAAATAGTTTTCACAAAAAATGTATCCAAATATCGAAGTATAGAACTATACTCACAGAAAGACCGCCCTCAACATTTATTTCCATCAGAACATTACTACTATCCATATCCCAAAACTTAATTTGGTTGTCTGCTCCAGCAGCTAGAAACCAATTCTTTGCAGCATTGAATTGCACAATACCGACAACTTTGTTTGTAAGTCAAGAATATGTTCTTTTTACCAATCCTTCATTTTCATTCCACTCAACTAAGAAGATATCTTCGTCTTTACTTGTTCTGCAAGAAAACAATCTATACATCCAAGAGAGAGAAAATTACAATTCACATAAAAACCTAAATAATGTTAATAAAAATAAAAGTATAAATTTTGATTATTCCTAGTTTTATCACCTAATTCCATTATCACTCTATATTAGTGTGGAAGAACATTTTCCGAGAGCGACGTACTCTAGATGGAAAGTCTTGTCATCATACATCCAAGCTCTAACTTTCCCGTCAACCGAAGTCGAAAATAAACACTGCAAGAATTTGATGTCAATTAAATGAACAAAATCATCCACAATGTGAAGAGAGAGTTAAAAAAGTATTTAACATGGATATTTTCCTTCGAGCGAGGGAGAACCGAACAAACAGGTGCTACATGACCTTCAAAGCAATGGATCTTATGTCCATCCAAATCCCATACATGTATGTATCATTCTTCCATTATTCATAATGATAAACTCAAATAGCTAAATACAACCTATTATAGACTAGAAACTCTTCTGTCACCTTAATTTTCTAAAGAAACATGAACCATAATGTTCTACCTAAAAGATTAAACTCTAATGTTCTACCTAAAAATTTAAACCCTAATTGAAAAAAAAATACAAACCAATTAGTATGGTTTCTTCGTCGTGCATGTCGTCATCAAGCTGTGAGAATGGTCGTGCGATGATGACAGGTGAGAAAGGTTCTATTATGATCGTGGAAATCAGGGTTTATCATATGTGAGATGAGATGATGGATGAGCGATGGAAATCTGTGATTTCAGAGAGAATGGTCGTGCGATGATGAGAGATGATAAAGATTGTGTTTTGATATATGGAAATCTGGGTTTTGATGTGCAATAAGAGGAAGAAGATGGAGCTCTAGGGTTTCAGAGAGAATGGGGTTTTAGAAAAGGGTTTTGATCGATGCAATATTTGTTATGTGTTTTTTCGTTATTTTATTTACACAATATTAATTTAATAAAGGCTTAATACCCTTTTTGGTCCTCTAACTATAGGGGTGGGTCCAATTTGGTCCTCTTTCTTTTAAAAGTTCCAAATTGGTCCCATACGTTATTAAATAGGTGCACGTTTGTCCTTGCCGTTAGAAAAGTTAAATTTTCACTTAAAATGTTGTTGACGTGGATTGAATGTGTTGATGTGTATGTTACTGAATGGGGATGTGGCGCTAAATTAAAAACATCAAAGATATTTTGTCAAATATCATTCTTTTCTTTTTATTAATTATGTATCATCAAAGATATATTACCAACGTCAGTGAGCTAATTTGAGCATATTGATTATTACATTAAAATAAAACTTATATATTTTCCTTCCATGATATATTACTCGATTTTTATACATAATCTCTTTATAACTGAAAATGAGGTACATACATAAATTTTAATTATTCTGAGTAATGGAGTTTCAAACTTTGGTATTAACGTATTTCACAGTGGCTTTGGTTGTTGTTGTTGTTCAACCTGGGAATGGTGCAGGTTTCGTTGAAAGAAAAGAACTTGGCAACTGACCCATCTACAAGATCTAAGGTTACTTCAACTTTTCAACAAGCTTCTCAAAATGGTTTAAATCTAGGAAGAACATGGGCTTTCAATGAAGGACTCCTTCAAACCTCTACTGGTTCTTACGACGAAAATGCCTTCAAGGTAATGTTCCTTTTAAAGGGAAGAGTTAACTTATACTAAGTTAAAAAAATTTGGAGTACAACTTATACTAAGTTTGGTGAATAATTGGGAAGAGTTTGGAGGAAAAATTAAATATGTTCAATGGGCAAAAGGATGTTGGAGGATTCTCCTTTCAATTTGGTAAATTTTGGGGATTTTGAAACCTAGGGTTTGCAATTGGGGGTGGATTTATATCAGTTTCAGATTCAACGAACAAGGAGATGCTGACTGTGCTACACAAACAATCCAAGTCAGATGACACATCACCATTTTTAACACTGTTAGCCTTTATTTAACGGAAATGATTACTATGAACCTATTTAATAACGTATGGGACCAATTCGGAACTTTTAAAAGAAAGATGACCAAATTGGACCCACCCCTATAGTTAGAGGACCAAAAAGGGTATTAAGCCTTTAATAAATTTACACCCATTAATTCACTTACTTACCCAATTAACACTTAATAAAATATATTATGGTTTACTAATGTGTTTAAGATTAATATTTAAAGTTATTAAAATAAACAACTTTTTCAGCCAATCTAAATTTATACTCGTTTTACCTTTAATGGGAGTAATAGAGATTTAACTATAATAATGATTTTAATTTATTATAATAATATTTTTAATTTACAACATTTTTAAAAAAATAGGGTGTCTATTGTCACGTGGTAATACTTAAAATGACATTTTATTTACAAATTTGTCATCGGGTTTCTTATTTACACTTGTTTTCCGTATAATGGGTGTAAATTTTAAAATTATATTCGTCACTTTGCACTAGTGACTTCACGACAAGTAAACATAATTAAAACATGACAATTTATCTCACAAGGCACTACCATAATGTAGCTCTATGCGTTAGATTTCCAGCGCTTTGAAGTGCGCCTTAATCCGAGTCTAGAAACTCAAGTTACTGAAATTCGAGTTGTAAACAACAACTATGTGTTGTCATCCTAGCCATGTGAGCACATCAGCTCGCTGGGCGAAGTTCACAAGACCAAGCTCGATGGGCGAGGTCTCCTAGACCTGCAGCACCAGAAACATGATTTTGCACTATAGAACTTCCAAACCTTCCCCAATTCAGTCCTAAACATCCCCAAACGTCCAGAAACTTATATAACATGTTATAACATCATTAGGACATGTTAAATAATAGAATTACACCATTTAATTTATTTAATTTCATCAATTTATGTTTATAATCATGCTTTTAACAATTCCAACAATGACACACAGACTTACACTCATAAACAGAACCATATATACACAAACCCAACCACAAAAATTAGATGAATGAACCTTTAATCATCAAATCCCAGAATTACATACAACAACAACAATTCATAAATCAACTCACATAATTCCTAAAAAGAGTAAGGACCTCTATTATCTACCCTTTCATAATATACACCCATAGAAAAAGCTTTTTCTTCTCCCCTCACCTTAGCTTCCTTGCAAAACTTCAGAATTGACCAAAGTTGCTCTCCCTTTTCAAGCCCTAGCTTTGCCTCTTTTCTCCCAATTTTGTTTTTACGTACTGTGTTTTTCTCCAAAACTCTACTAAACACTATTTATCCCTAACCCAATTATTTCAACTCTTAATAATTAAATTAAGGCCCAACTTATGTTACAACTTTCACCACTCCCCTCATATTCTCTACTTTCCTGCTTTTCCTCCCAAATCCCCTTTTCTAATTTATTTTAATTAATTAATCAAAATAACTATAATTCTAATTATGTTAATCTTCTAGTCCTTCTACCACCCCACCAACACTCTCACCATACACCACATACATGTCAATATATTTAATTAAAACACACCACATACTAATTGTATTAAATAAAAATATAAATAATTTGATTAAATAAATTAATCAAATATCGGGGTGTTACAATATCCATTCCAAGTATTCTCTAAGAAACACTAATATAATTCATCTTGAATCAACCACTAAACTTCTCCTTTTTCATGTCAATCTCATTCTTTATAGAACTTGCCATCAAGATATTATCCACGTATAGAAGTAGGTAGAATATAATTTTCTTATTCCTCTTCAATATGTTAACACAAATTCCATATGTGATTATGAAAAACATGTTCTTTAAAATAAACTCTTCAAATCGATAGTATAATTTCCTAGGGCTTTGTTTCAACCCATACAAAGATTTATTCAAAATACACACCTTATACTTATCCTACATAAAACCCTACGGTTGTTCCATGTAGATTTATCTTTAAGGTTTCCATGCAAGCAAGATATCTTCATGTCCATTTTATCTAAATCAAGATTGTATTGATTCAAGATATCCATAAAACCCTTATGGAACAATGTTTTACCACTTACAATAAAATATCCTTGTAATCAATTTCCTTTACTCGATTAAAACCCTTTCCACGCTTTTTTGTGTGCCTATGTTTTCAAATCCATGTAATGTCATCCTTCTTCTTAGAGATCCACTTCCATTGAAATACCTTTTTAATTCGTAGGTAGATCTAAAAGTTTCCAAGTATGGTTCTTCTCCAATGAGTTAATTTGAGCATTCACAGCCTTAACCATTTCTTGGTTTCATTGCTCCCAAATGCCTTCCTAAATTTCTTTAATTTTTAGTCTTGCAATTCTTCAACTCCATTTAGAGCATAGTAAATAAGACTAGTATAAGTGTAACTTCTAGTGTAAACATATTGACCCTCACCTATCTCTAGCCAAATGATAGTCAAGATACACAATAGGTTGTCTTATTCTAGGACTAGAAGCTGGAGTATATTCCTCCTCATCATCTCTATTCCCTCTATTGTAAGTCTCCACCTAAAAATATGTCTTATCCACCCTTTTTTTGAGTATATATTCTCTATGTCTTTGCACTTAATCCCCATACAAGTATCTTCAAAAGTAACATTTATTCTTATCATGAATCTTAATATTTCTCTAGGTTCTGTCTTTCATAACTTGTAATCCTTCACGCCCTCCAAATACCTAATGAAGACACATTGCACATCCCTACCATCAATGAAATGAACTTGCAGATCTCCTTGTTTTTTGTACCTAAAGTTACAATCGAAGCTTCAATAGTGATAGGTAAAACACCATTAATTGATTCTTGAACTGAGTGCAATAGCAATTTTCCCTATACGAGTCTATAAGTTCTTGATAATCACCCTTTGAGATTGAATTTAGGGTTTTTATTAGCTAGAAAATGCCTTTGTTTATTGAATAAATGTTATAAGTATAACTTTCATACGATTGCTCCCATTATTTGTCACATTCTCATTATGTGAAGAGAAACTAGGTGGAACTTGAGGTACTTGGAGATTCAATTTATTGAGTTTTTTACCACTAGAAATTTGGTCGGTTCATCCATATTGGGTTGTCGGTATTAATATATGGGTTGATGTTCTTGAAGTTATTACCCATATAGTTTACAAAAACATTATTAACATAACGATCCTTAAACAAATGTGCACATCCAAAATACACATAGGTCACTTCCTCTATATTTGTCATAACGTTAATTGACTTTGCAACTATCATGTCATGTGGCATCATAAGGGCCATCAACATGTTGTGAATTTGGGTCACTTGAGCAGCAAGAGCAATTGACTCACTTGCTTATTACTAGGAATGACATGTGTAACTCTTGTGGTTGGCCATTTATAGATGTTAGTTGTGATACTTTCAATCAATTCAAAACCCTCAGTGTATGATTTGGATAATAATGCTCAAATCCAACATGTTTCTTGAAGAGGGCATTAGACCATTGTAGAAAGTATCCATTTATATGCAAATTGGAATACCATAACGGGGATATTTCCTTATCATCTCTTTGAATTTTTCCTTAACATCAAATAAATATCCATCATCCCTTTTCTAAAATAAAGTAATCTCGCTCCTCATTTTGTATTTCTTGACATAGGAAAATACTTGGATAATAAATTTCCATCTAAATCATTCCATGAGAATATGGAATTCGACTTCAAGGAATTGAGTCGGCTCTTTTCATGATCCCTTAAGGAGTAAGGGAACACTCGGAGCCTGAAGACATCATTAGTTGTCCCATGAGTTTTGAAATTGCATGCAACTTCAAGGGATTGCTTCAAATTCAGACAAGAATTGTCTATCATGACACCTGAGTATTGTCCAATGGCTTGTAGAATTTGGAAAATCATAGGCTTGAATTCAAATTGTGCGTCAGTAATACCTGGTCTAATAATACCAGTATACATGACACTAAGATCAAATATTGCATAATCTCTTATGTTTCTTGCTCGGCTATTAGAAATGACAATGATATCTTGATTAGCATTGACTTCATCTTCCTCTAGTTGTTATGCTTCAAATTCTTGATCCATAAATTCCTCTTGTCAAAATTTCTCGAGGGAGGGGTGTTCCAAACAAATGATAATCTTGTTGAAATCTTATCAAGATTGTGAATTTCCTTTTTGGATTAGGTTCTGTTATGCCTTATGGAAAAATCAAGAAAAAGTGTTCTGCCACTACCTGTCATTTGAGTAGAAGACAAAAACATATTAAATGCTCAAATTGAATTATTTAACTAGATAAAATGAAAAAGAAAATCAAATTTTGATGACACAATTCTCAACAAAAGCGCCAAAAACTTATTTAAAGCTCCCTTTTTTATCCTTGAGCCCTTTAGAATTATCCATTAATGTTAGCCCAAGAATAAAATATATTCCCTTTCTTTGGAGATAATACATGTACTAGGATAGTACAGTGCATACAAGTGGCAACTCTATGTTAGCTTGACAACTCATCCCTAATCAAGAAATTTTGAATCTTCTCAAATTTAGTGTATCATAATGTTAACTATCATCTTTTGATATTAATTATGTTGGGATTCAATATTTAAGATCTAATGTGACACCGCTCATCAGATTGGTTAATCCTACAAAGCAAATACAAGTGAAGTCCAAAGACAGAGCACCTTGTGTGCTTAACTAATAAATATCACACTTTACTTAAAAACACTTAAAACTAACATTAACCTCCTAGGATATAAGTGATGAACTCAAATATTTGGGACTTATATAACTCTCATAAGTGGAGTTATCATCAGGGAAACACTTTTCCATGTCTTTCGAGTTGTGTATAGAGTTTAAAGAAAGAAAGGAATATCATGTAAATGTTGTTCTTGTCAAATATTAATGGAAGAATTGTAGTTTATGGAATTAAGTATAGTTTCCCTCACTATAATACACCTTTAATCTTTATATATAGTTTACTGTCTACGTGTCATCTTCACCAAAAAGTAGTAAAGTCAGGAGTCTTATATCCTCTAAACAAAGGCATCAATCTATCCACCCAATCAAGATAGAAATTTGTTTGCATAGGCTTATCAATGAATTTCATTTGTATCTCAAAGTACTTCTTGATTGTATTGGCTATAAGGTTGAAATCCAACAACTTTTGTTCAAGAGATTTCTCATCGACTATATCAGGTTGTTTCACATATTGTCTATAGAAATTCTAGAAATCTTATAGAAATTGAACCTGAGATAAAGTATTATGTCATTATTGCTCGTAGTTCATCTCAACATTGCGTCTAATAGGATTTCTCAATACCCTCAGTGCATTATATTGGTAAATTTGATTAGTAATTCATGATTGTTCACCAATTGTTTTGGTATGGTTGAATCCACTAAGGTTGATACTCATACATCAGATTTTGGAAGGTCTGTTGTAAACTTAAATAATAGAAGTGGAAAGTAATTTATGGCTTTTTAGTCGAGTTAAAATGCATGCCCGACCTTGGTTTTCTTTGATTATAAACTGATTTTTGACATAATCGACCAATTTAACCTCCTAACTCTTTAGTTTGTCGAACCTTCTTGTAAACCATGGGTTTGACAATGTGAGTAAGTTGTTGTCATACTTGATACATGATGTGATGTATCACCATGTCAATTTGTTGTCTAATGAAAGACGTAATCATAACCATTCAAGACTTCTAATAGATCGATCAAAGTGGCTATGAAAGCATTAATAGGTGTTACTGATGTAGGCATTTCCAAAGTTGGCGAGAGTCGTAAGGTCTAAGTTATTATGACGTTTTTAATGTTGGTTGATGAGAATTTTTTAAAATTCAAGTGCATGCGTCGGACATAATCATAATCTATCAAAATGAAGATTTCAGTAGTTTGTGTAGTAGGGGTGGCAAAACGGGTCCGGCCCGTTGGACATGCTCGTTTTGCCCGTACTTTAGTACGGAGCGGGTCAAGGGTTTAGGACCCCACACTATAATGTGTCCGCTTTGTCCTGTCTTATTTTCTTCACTGACTTTTGACTTTTGCGAGCACTAATATTTACATAAATTTTTGCATTTTTATGATTAAAAGGTGCAGTGTCGCGGGCTTTCTCTAGCCTGCCCTCACTTTTTGTGGGGAGGGCCTAGGTTTTAAGTCCGCATCCTCAACTATGATCGTCCGTCCTATTTTTTTATGGGCTTTTACGGAGCAGACCTATACAGAACGGGTATGCCTGTTTGCCACCCCTAGCGATAGATCTCATTGAGCATATGACAAATTTGTTGTCAAACTAAGAGTTAATTGATGTATAGCTAATGGTTCTCAAGTGTGATTCCATTTTCTTCGAGAGATAACACTAATGGAATGTCTCTTCCTTAGCTCCTCCAATGAAATATTAAGTACATATTTTAAGTGTTTTGAGGTACTAATATAAGAAATACATAAAATAAAAAAAGCAAGACAATAAGTGGATAAAGCATGATAAAAATTGTTTCAATGATTTTGTGTGTTGAAAATAAAATGTACAAGTACAACATTTAGAGAAAAATGTTGGTCTTATCGGTTAAAACACTTAGCCTTATTCAAATAATTAAGTGAGTAGTCGTGATCTTTCTTACAAATAAAGATATATGGATTTGGTCAATAATTATTGGAAATTTCTTAATGTACCTTATATGGTACTTACGCACCATGCAAAAATACTAAAATGCCCACCAGTTTTCAGAGATGCATCTCCGGACGTACCCAATACATACCCAACACAGACCATTCTGAGTGACACCCTATAAGTTCGGTTTGTTTAATACCGGAGATGCATCTCTGAATTTTTTCAAGAAATATATTCATAATTGATCAGCTCGGTGGAAATTTCGGAAATGCATCTTCGGAAGCTTTGGCGGGATTTTGAAATTTGTTGTCACCTTTGCATGTCAGATATTTTCAGAGTGCATCTCCGAAATAATCTGATAAAATATACAGCGGCATGATCATAAAGCCATTGTTGTTTTTCTTTACAAACCCTCACCAAAAACTCTTCCATTCTCAATCCACATTTTCACTCCAAATCTCCAATGTTGTGGTTCACTACACCAAAAGGAGCAAAAGAAGTTAGAATTTTAGGTAAAGATCATTTATTTCAAGCTGAATTGCTCACATTAATCCTGTTTTTTTCTGAAAAAAACAATCGTTTTTTCAGGAAATGTATCTCTGAAACGAGTATGAACTTTTCCATAAATGCATTTCCGGTATCTGTCTGTGTTCATTTTCCAGTTCTATTTTCAGCAATAACGTTTATTTACTATTCTGCAGTAATTGTTTTCATTAAATATGGTGCACCCCGACGCTTTCTCCAAACAAGTTGTGTCTCCTAATGACAAAGGTGTTGTTGTAAAGGCAGTATATGTTGGCAACCAATTTAAAAATGAGCAAGAGTTTCAATCTCGTGATCAAATGCTTCAATGGATTTGTATGAAGGCCCCCAAACTAGGATTTGGTGTGGTTATCGGAAGGTCCGATAATGGTTTGGGTAGAAGATGCGTTGTTGTGACAATGACATGTGAAAGAAGCGGGAAATATAGACCTCTTCTCCATAATTTTAAAAGAGACGACGTCGGTTCAAGAAAATGTGAGTGCCCCTTTAAGGTGTGTGGTTACATGTTGGCAAAAAAAATTGGATATTTAATGTCATATGTGGTTTGCATAACAATTATTTGTGTGCAAAGTTAGTCGACCATCCTATTGTGTGTCGGCTCATGCCGGAAGAGAAGGAATTTGTTGCTGACATGACATTGAATTTGGTTCAACCGATAAATATACTTGCAACATTGAAACGAAAAAGAACCGAAAATATATCAAATATCAAGCAATTGTATAATATTCAGTACCAAACTAACAAGGCGCTTATGGGTGATAGAACTGAAATGCAACAACTCTTGAAACTATTGGATGATAACAGTTATGCGTCTAGGTACTAAACATGTGAGGATGAAGTTACCCTTAGAGATATATTTTGGACTCATATATATTCCATCAAGTTTTTCAACACATTTCCCACTGTACTCATACTTGATTCAACGTACAAGACCAACAAGTATAGACTTTCATTATTGGAGAGGATTGTTGTTACCTCAATTGAGAAGACATATTTTGTCGGGTTTGTGTTTCTAGAGAGCGAGAAAGAGGAGAATGTTACTTGGGCCTTAGAGGTGTGTCGAGAAATGTTGAAGGACCAAGGTGATATGCCTAAAGTGATTTTTATCGACCGCGATACCGCCATGATTAATTCGGTTGCAAAGGTATTTCCTACATCTTATGTCTTACTTTGTAGGTATCACATAACAAAGAATGTGAGAAGTCGGGTTAAACCCGTGGTAGGGACGAAACAGAAAGAGTCTGAAGATGGAAAAATGGTGAAGGCAGGTGTGGTTGTGGAAAAAATAATGGATGCATGAAATCGTATAGTAAATTCTTCCACAAGAGAATTATATGTCGATTTCGTTATGCATTTCAGGAAAGTGTTCGAAAAAATATCCTGTTTCGTTGAAATATGTTAAAAGCATAATTCTTGACCAAGTGAAGGAGAAAATTGTTTGTTCCTGGACTGATAAGGTTAGACACATTGGGAATACAACAATTAACCGTGTTGAGTCTGCCCATGCTACATTGAAGAATTGGTTGAGAAGTAGTAAGGGCGATCTTTGTAGAGATTGGGACTCCGTGAACCAAATGATTCAAAACCAGCATAATAAGATACAAACATCATTTGATCGGGGCATCACAGTTTTGGAACACAAATTTAAAGACAACAATCTTTATTCTCAGTTGGTCAACAACATATCTCGAGCGAGTTTGAATTATATTTTTCACGAGGCTAAACGAGTTGATAATGTAGGCTCTGGTAGCGCAAAGTGTGGATGCAGAATTGTGAAAACATATGGTCTTCCATGTGCTTGTGTTATTGCAAGAAAGGTGAAACTCGGTAGCTTGATAAGAATGGATGAGGTTTGCACTCATTGGAAAAAGCTTAGGTTTGATGATGATGGTGTCATGAAAAATGGTAAATCAAATATCTCTATTTTAATCGAATGGAAATTGATACAAGATATTTTTGAAAAGGAGAAGATAAAGAAGAAGATAATCATACACTTTTCCTCCATCAACATTTCCAAGAGTTGAGGACTCATAAAGAATCACATACACGGTTGTACGGAAAAAAAGAAAAATTCGATGAAGTTTATGAGTCTCTTGTTCCTTGCCTTAGCGGACCGGCACCAGAGGCGAAATGGATGTGCTTCCCTGAAATGGTTCACTTCATAGCATGTGCGTATGATAGAGTGTGTGTTGATCTGACACGATACGATTTTTTGAAAACCTTTTTCCCGCTGCGCATCAACCCACCTCCAAATCCAAATGATCATATTATGTGTATTGGGTGGCTTTTAAAATCACGACATTTTGTTCAAGTTTACTTGAAACTGGGATGCCTTATACCACTTACATCACCGGAGTGGATGGTTCATTCAACAGCAAAAGTCGAGACTTGGCTAGACCATTTTATGGAAAGGATGCAAGAGTTCGAGAAATTGAGCAACATTTAAAGAGAATCAAATGCACAAAATTCAAAGGGGGGTACCACCCATAGATTTAGCCGGCGACAAATGTTTCGATTCGTTTTAATTTCGTGTTTAGCCAAACTATTAAGTGTATGTAATTGTGTCTCAATATTAATGAAGTGTAATATATTCAATTTGTCATATTATGTCTTAATACAATTTTTATCTTTCCCATAACAACATTTGTTCGTTTGTAAAAAAATATTCGTTTGTAAAAAAAAGTTATATTTCAAAGGTTTTCAAACGAGTTCAGGAGAGGTTCCAAAGATGTATTTTCGAAACAAGATAATATGGTGCAGAACCGGAGATATATCTTCGGAATAAGCATGTCAGGTTTTGAATTATCCATATTTGTCTATAGCTTCTATAAATTTACGGGATCATGGTTTTATTATTTCACACAAACATACAGTGTCTCAAATGTCACAAATCAACATCACCTGGTATGTCACAAATGTCTCTTTCTCTAGCACGACACCCGGGCGAAAGTTTAAGCTCATCGAGTACACCTTTCTCGAAGATCTGAAATATGAAATCCATAATCTCCTACCTTACGAAGACAATCGAAATAAATGTGAAGTTCAAGTACCACTCACCATCGATTGATAACTGAGGAAAGATTGAGCTCAACAACTTTGAACTTAAGACAAATGCAGATGTAAGAGCTATGTGAAATACGTATTTCTGTTTCGAAACAAAAGTTCCACTCGAGTTGGAAGCGACGATTTCAAGATCAGTCAAAGATGTTATGAAATTGTTAAAGCGTCCACCTTAATATTAAAATGTAATGTTGCACTTTATATTGAAATCATCCATGTAATGCTTATTTTATTTTAAGAATGCTAATTTTATATTGTAAAATTACATGTTTTTGATGTCTGCCTCTGCTACTGCTATGTCTGCGTTACGGAAATGCATTCATGGAAAAATTCTGGAGATGTATCTACGGTATGAAAAAAACACAACTTAAAAGACGTCACTTAGAGTGACCTACTTTGAATGTGTATTGGATGCGTTAGGGTGTGTATCTCCAAAATCTGGAAAACATTTTAGTATTCTCTAATTATTTTGTTTAGGAGTACTATAAACAATGAACACAAATGTCTTTATATCAGGACCTTAGTGTATTAGAAGAAAAAAAAGAGTTTTTGACCATCTTGCCACAAATGTGAAAAAAAAATCCTTGAATGCCACACCTTGATGTTTAATTTCCAATATGCCACTTTTTTGTCCTGTAGTGGCATTTTTTAAATATTGTTCAAACACCCCCATCTCAGATGGCGGACGTGTCAGACCCTTAGTTAGGATCCGCCATCTGGGAATGCGCCCCTACTTTTTTTTGTTTTAATTTTTTGAAAATGTAAAAATTCATTTTAATTGTTTTTTTAATAGTTTAATTATTTAAATATTAAATAATAATATTATATTTAATAATTTTTTTTAATAGTTTAATAAGGATTTATTTCTTTAATGTTTTATTAATTAATGATATTATATTTAAGGAGAATATTTTTTTTCAATTTTTTTATGTAAATATTTAATGAACTATTTAATTTAAGACATTTAGTTAATTTTTATTGAATAAAACTGAATATTAAATATTTTTAAATGACAAATTAGGAAAAAAATACAATATCATATATAGAATTATAAATTATAATAGGATTGTGCCACAAAAAAAACTAATTTTCCTCTTCATCTGAATCTTCATCTAGGAAATGATTGTCGGTTTCACATCTTGCACGAATACGAATTCTGAAACCACGACCTACATTTTCCGTTGGATTAGGTGGAAGAGCGGTTGAAGTTGTGGGTGGATTGGTAGAGGTCAGAATGACGGGAGTTTGGTTTGAGAAAATTTGAAATGGCTTGAAATTCTCAAAAAAGTAATTTGGAGGAATTTCGTTAAATGCTTCTGAGAATTGGGTGGGGTTTGGGGTTGTAGGTTCAATGGTTGCGACAAAATAGTCAGACATATCGAGGGATGAGGATGATTGGTCTGTGGAATTGGTGTGTGGTGTCGTGGTGGCCGGTGGAGTTGTTGTTGTTGGGTTTGATAGCTGTAGTGTGGTTGTTGTTGAGGATTTTGGTAGGTGTAATGGGTTAGGGTAGGTTGAGTTTATGGTTGGTAGTTTTGTGGTTGGTATGATGTGGATGTGGATGTGTGCTGGTATTGGAAATTTGGTCGTGGTTGATTTGGCACCTGCAGTGTGGGATAGCTTCGACGTGGGTCAATTAAGAATTGTTCCATTGATGCGTATTGAAATGGGAGGGTATGAAACCAATTCAAATATTCTTGAGTTGGTTTCATTTCTCCTTGAAACGGTACCCCAGTCAAGCATAACCGTTGTCTGTTTGCCCAAAGTCTACGTTCAGATTTATTTAGATCCGTGTAGGCGTACTGCCTTGACTCTTGCATGGTCATATTATGTTGCTCTTGGAGGCATTTTTGGAGGGTTGGGTATTTCTTGATGATACCCAAACTGTAATTTAACCCTATCAGACTCATGCATCTCAACAATCCATAAACATAAGATAAGGGTGGTAGCATTCCAAATCAGATGATCGTCATTTTGTAATGGTGGATATTGAAGATATGGCCTCCATATGAACTGTAAATGTATGAATAATAAATATTAGTTCGAGCAAACTATTTATTGGAATATATAAAAATAAATAATGGTGGTAAAATTACATTTTCTGGTAACATGCGATCTATGATGAAACGGTAACCGGTGAGGTAATGACGAGGGTTGCGAGAGCAATTTTTCTTCTTCTTGGGGTCTGTAACCCATCTAGTAAATAAAAGAAAAAAATTTAGCATATTTAAAAAATTTAAATAATAGAGATAGAAGAATAAATAGAAACTTACAATGATGCGTACGGGTATCTTGGTGTGTTAGAACTGACTGGTGCCAAAAATGGCATCCTTGAAAATCCCCAAGCTTGTAAAAGAATAACACAACCCCTCATTCCATCAACAGTAACATCAGTTGCTTTGCACATTTTTCTATATAGATATGCCAATACAGCTGATCCCCAACTATAAGTACCACACTTTTCCAAGTCATTAATAAATGGAATCCACATAGAATAAATATGTTTGGCACCTTTGTCGGGTAACAACACGAGCACAATGCATAATAATATATAATGCCTTACATATAAAGTAAGGTCCTCGTGTGTTAAATTTTCAGAAACATAATTGTTTCTAAAAATTTCTTTAAACCAACTTAAACTTATATGTCTACCTTTAATTACATTACTAGGTGGTTGTTGACCTAAAAACTCAGCCCATGTTGATAAGGGAAGCCCGGTAGTCCCCACCACTGGATTACCATTCACACGGAGACCCAATAGCATACTAACATCTTCCAATGTTATTGTACACTCACCTGTTGGAAAGTGGAAAGTATGGGTTTCGGGTCTCCATCGTTCGAGTAAAGCATATATGAAACTCGAATCGATGGTGATGTCGTGCAAATGGTATATATTTGTGAAACCTGCTTGTTGCAATAGCGGTAATATTAATTGTGGGGTTTCAAGTTGCTTGTGGTTTCGCGGTCGAAAACTTCTATCGGGTTCCACCTAATACAACCATAAATACAATAAGTATGTAGAGTAAAAAATATAGAATAAAATTATAGAGTAAAAAAATGCTAAAATATATAGAATAAATAAATAGAAGATTGTAAAAAATGTACAAGATTGTTAATGGAAAAGGAAAGTAATGAATAATAAAAATTTAGCGAATACTTACTAAACCACTAATGTTATTAGGAGTTCCCCTATGTTGTTCACCCATAAAAAAAAAAGGAGGTTGAGCCATGGTTGCAAATAAGTAGAGAAATTTATGAGATGATGCTAGGCAATGTAGAGATGAAAAAGAGAATGAATTTTGGAATGAGGAATGCTTAGCTCCCACCTAGCTATTTATAGATGAAATAAAATGAATGTGGTTAGGAGAATTTAATGTGAGAATAAATGTTATGGTTGAATGTGGTTGGGTGAATTAGTTGTGAAATTAAATTTTATGGTTAAATATTGTTGGAAGAGTTAGTTGTGAGAATTAGTTGGGAGAACATTTAAATTAAGAGCATTTAGTAAATTTAAATTAATAAAATTTAAATTAATGAATTTTAAATTAATGAATTCTAGAAAATTTAAATTAAGAGCGTTAAGAAAAATACGCTATTAATTCTTCTTGCACAAGGATAAAATTTCATCAATTGTTCTACGATATCTAACATATAACTCTAACGGACCAGATGTAATGAAATTTAAATAATTTCTAAACATCTTTCGTACATCTTCATCGTTACAAATTCTTACTCTGCATACATCAGGATTCCATTAGCATTCAAGTATGGTTTTCGGTAGACCAGACCTACTACTTCTCTATCCACTTCAGTGACATGCTGTATCTGGGCTTTGATTTCATCGAAGCTGAATGTTTCCATCAGTCTTACTGATATTAGATCAGAAACAATATTACAAGAATCATAATTTTTTGCTGAAATTAGCTTAATAATGTATACTAGACCAATTAGTAGAGCCATTATACACAACCTCTGCATTTTTTGATGCATATGACTGGTTATATACTGTGCCCGATGAGACCAAACGTGCAGAAAAGTCTCCAGCTTCCCAGATGGCGGACCCATTAAAAAATATTAGGAATGTATAGGTTACCCAACTCAGATGGCGGACATATACAATAATTTTTCCACCTCTACCGCTTCCCAAACTGAGATGACGGACCCAAACATAAAAAAGGACACGTGTTCATGGTCTCCAACTCAGATGGCGGACCTAAACATACTTAGTTAAGGGGCGCCATCCCAGATGGCGGACCCTGTCTGCATGGGTAACGTGGAACTGCGTTTCCTACTTTACTTCTGCATGCAAAATGCCTATATAATTGTATACAAATAATTTGGACATAATACACACTCAATGGCTCAAAATAATTTCAGAGTCCAAGTTCATTACAATGGAAGTATTTATTCCGATGTTAATGTCAGAGTAGTATTTCAAAACACAAACATGCAGATATTCAAAATAAGCCACAATTCCAATTTTAGCCATCTGAGGGAAAGAATCGAAACAAAAATTCAACAGCGTATATCTGATATTTATTATCCTTATCTATGCTTTAACGAAGGTGATAACAGTGTCACATATACCACCACAAAAATAGAAGATGACAATGATTTCAACCTGATGTTTAGATGTCACACAACGTATAACGTATCAAATATGATCAAATTATACGTATGTATCTAGAACATAATGAAGCGCCACAAGTTATGTATCCGACGCAGGAATCACAATCGCACCAATATCAAATGAGTCAGGAGACTACGTTGACGTTGTCACTGTAACACCCTTTTCAACCCCATAATTATTGCAGCAGATTAAACAAAATATCAGAGTAAAATCAGAATCACCTCAAAGGGTGCACATTTCTCAATAAATTCAAATCAACAAAATTGCTCCGTAAACAACGGGTTTTCCTCAAAATAACTCAAAAGTCTTCAAAGGGCAGCAGAACCACCATAACCACAAAATCTCACAAAAGGGTTTTTAAAATAAAGCCATAGTCATCAAATAACAACCAAATAACAACTCAACAATGGTTCAACTCATCGAACCAACCCGATGTTACACTATCAGAGCAAGACCCTCTACATCGACCAAAAGCAAAATAAACTCCAAAAGTCCTCGAAGGCATCCACGGCTAAACCTGATCACCTGCATGTTACCCACGTGGAGGCAACATTCAAACAGGCAGGGTGAGTAATCACAAATCATTATAATCAATATAAAAACAAGATATGCATAAAATAGCGTCATCATCATATACAACGTATTCAGGGTCATCACAAGGAAAACATCAAAATAATAACATCATAAATCAAATCAATGCCAATTAAATGCAATGCACAACAAGACTCGTGCATGTGGTACCAATCATCACAGTCGATGGACACTTAGGCCATCACCCTCCAAAGATCCCCGTCATTAGGATCGGTTCCACACAAGAACCGGAGCACGTCAGTAACCACCTCACATCCTCATAATGGGATGGAAGCCACAATAGACCGAAGTCTAACATCATCACTGAAATGCTATGAATGCATGATGCACAACGTCATAATCATCATCATCAATAAAGTCATTACGTGCATCATCATTCATCAAAATCTCATATTCGTCATATCGTCATTTATTCATCAAAACATCATGCATCATCATCTTATAATCATCAATATAGCTCATGGTAATTCACATCAGTATTTAATCATCAAACACCAAGTATACACAGCTCATAATCATCAATACACTCATGGTAATTCATATCATCACCTAATCATCAAACATCATATATAAACAGCTCATAATCATCAATATACATCACGATAATTCATATCATCAAATATTTCATCAAACATCACGAAATCATCATCACATGATCATCAATAACATCATGGTAAATTATCAGAAAAATCACAACATCAAAACATCAAGACAACGCAGCATCATGGAATAATTTTCGCGAACAGCAGTCGTTCGTTACAAAGTTCACCGTGCGAACCTGTTCGCTGGGTTGTTCTCTTTGCGAGCATCCCGTGAACCCCAAAATCCCATACAAAACCAGAGGAACCCCCCCCCCCCCTCCACACTTTGTCTCCCTCGCTACACTTGTTCGCCTTGCGAAGTCACTCGCTGGGAAGCTCGCCGTGCGAGTCTGGGGCGAGTATTCGCCTTGCGAACCTGCGATCTCTGCAATCGCTGCTATGCATCAGTAGCACTTTGATGAGTGAAAAATGTACCTATTTTTTTATATAAGTTTTGTTGCACTTATCGATACTTTTTGGTTAATATCGTTCGAATAAACCCCGATTTGTTTATAAATACGTTTACTTTACATTTTAGTGTATATATTGCGTATCGTGTAAATATCAATGAGTTTAATTGATTTTCTATTATTTTTTGCAGGTATTCAATCAAGTATATCTTTCCATTGTCGTAAAAATCATTTAATAAGCTTTCCAGCGCTTTCGACCGTGCGTTAATCAGAGTTGCGGTTTAGAAGTTGTGGTTAAAATAAGGACTGGTTTGCTGTCATGTTCGCTTTATGAGTGTGACAGCGAATGTTCGCTTTACGAATGGCTGGTGAAGGTCCCGGCGAAGAAGTCCAGAATATGGCAGAGGAGAAAGAGACCAAAGTTCGCTTTGCAAACTTCCTAGCGAGCATTCGCTAGGCGAATAAAACGTTCGCTTAGCGAACTTCTGAAGAAAGCAAGAGGCAGTTTAACTATTCAGAGGCACCTAAGTGCCATTTTCGTGCATTCGCTAGGTGAATGATTGGTTCGCAAAGCGAACCTGCGGAATTCTGAATTGTATATAAGTTGTGTTCAGTCATTTTTTAGAGGATGTTTTGGGGTATTTGTTCCCAATTCATCAAATCTTCATTCTTTGTTAGTTTAGAGCTTAGAAAAGCATCAATGGAGGTTGCAACTTGACGATTGGGGGTGGATGATTCTTGGATCGTGATTGACACCGCGAGAGATTTTGAATCCTCTTCTCTCTTCCCTTTGTAGTTTCCATTGTTGTGAGTTTGTATGTAAGTTTACCTTGATAGTAAGTATATTCATTACTCATGGTTTTGTATAAAGCTCATTTTACAAATTAATGTTGGTGCCATGATTTCTTTATTTGGGTTTGAGTTGCGGTAGACATATCCTCTTTGAATCCGGATTTAGGATGAACATCTATTATGTTCTAGACTCTAGAGATAGATTTAGGCTTAATATTCACTTGAGTATCGATTCTTAATGCTTCCGTGTGGTCGAGTTGCGTGAGACATCACCTCCGAGGCGATGTGGTTGTTCTCTCAACTTTGCGTTAGACATAACCTTTGTTGTGAGCGGTACGTGATAATGTTGACGAGTGATTTAGGTGCGTGCAACTGAGTAGTGAGTTTGAGCATTTGATAGGGTAGATGAAATGTATACTCGAGAGTTCTCTACTCTCCAAAGAATGAATTCTTTTTATGTTCAATAGTTTTATTTCTCGCATTTACTTTAAAACCATTTTAAACCCAAACTCTTTAACGTTTAAATTGTCGAACGACATTCTTTTCCTCGAACCGGTCTCTGTTGACACGATAAATTCCCGGAAAAATACTTCCACAAATGTTTGTTGCTTGCCGCTATTCCGCAACAACAAAATGGCGTCGTTGCCGGGGATTGGTTTTGATATTGAATCGCATTGCGATAGTTTCTTTGTTTTTGAGTTTTGTAGATATCGTATATATTGTATATTTTCACTTGTTATACTGATACTTGTAGATTAATGTTTATTTAAGTGTTTGGTTAGGGCACTTGCTTTTGGTTTGCACGGTGAGGCATCACTATGGCATGAAGGAAGGAAGTTACAAGTTAAGCACAGTAAAGGCATCGAGCTTAAGACGTAAAACAAGCATGTTGTATTATTTTCTTTTGTTGTGGTTTAGTTTAGGTAGTGTGGTGAACTTTCATTAAACAAGTTGTACTCGGATTTTGCGTAAAATTCTCAAATCTTCACTTTACAACTTGTTTAATGCATTTTCACCTGGTCTTTTAGTTTATTTGTATTAATAGTTTGTGTGTTTGCCTTTGAGCTTGTCTTGAGTTATTTGAGGATGCATTTTGTGATTTTCCAAGTTTGATCGTTTCAACTTGCGGATGTATGGTAATGATATTGTTAAGTTTTGTACACGTCCAAGGTATGTGTTTATTGCTTTCTTGACTTTAGCGTATTCATGATACTTAGGCATTTTACAAACTTCCATGTCATTCATTCTTTTGTATACTTGTTCTTGTTGTGAATCACTTTAGTTCCCACCTTTTTGTGAGGTAGCTTTCCATTGTTCATATATGCGCGGAGTACCAACATTCTTGTTATAACTGGATTTTATTATGCTTAATCTTTTGTTTGTGTTGATTATATGAAAGCATGAAAAGGATCAAGGCATTTTGTTTCATTTTGAGCACAACTACCTATCCAAATAGTCATTCACCTTGTGAGTGTGTGATCATTTGTAACCCCTTTGAGCTTTTTGATCCATGTTTTATTTGAACTTAATGCTTGTCTATGAGTGTTTAGTTCACTTATTTTTGAATGGATTTTGTTTTTTCTTGAACCCTCAATTGTGTGTTGTTGTATGAATTTTTGCCTTGCCTTAGAAAGTAGGGAGTATTCACATGATGATGTGGTTGAATTCAAGTTGGGGAGAGAATGGTTGTTTACTCATTGGTTGGTTTCTATGAGGTTGAAAAAGAAAAGAAAAAAGAGAAAAATATCAAAAAGAAAAGAAAAAGAAAAAAAAAGAAAATCCTTGAGAAAGGAAACAAAAGGAGTTCAAATAATTGTGCTAAATAAGTATTGTGTTTTGTGTAACACTTGGGATTTTGGAAGAAGTTGATTGGAATTTTGTGTTTGAGTCTTTGTGAGTTGATCACTCCCGTAGGTTTAGGCAAGTTTTTGTTTCAATTACCTTTAGAAATTGCCCTTGTTTGTTTACCCGACCACGCTACAACCTTGAAAGTCCTTGTGATTCTTGCCTTCGTATGTTCAATATGATTTTTGGATGGTTGCATAATTTAGTCTATTGTTTGCATGATTGTTGTGTGAGTGATAAGTACCTCATTTTGTGTTTTTCATCTACCGATGATTATTTTTGCTAGGTGTGATTCACATTTGGAACTTGTGCCGTTTTAGGATGTTTGGTTTTATTTTTGTATTTTGCATTTGTTTTGTGACTATATTGTCATCGTAGTTTAGTGGTAAGTATTTACTTTGTGTCTACAGTTTTTCATTTGAACCATACATTTGTTTCCGTTTTTCAAAACCTGTTGATTCGTGATTCTTTGGTTATTGCTTTTGTGTTTTTAAGTTTGCTTGATTCTTGTTTGCGGACAAACAAGTTTAAGTTGGGGAGACTGATGAGTACAAAATGTACCTATTTTTGTATATAAGTTTTGTTGCACTTATCGATACTTTTTGGTTAATATCGTTCAAATAAACCCCTACTTTTTTATAAATACGTTTACTTTACATTTTAGTGTATATATTGCGTATCGTGTAAATATCAATGAGTTTAATTGATTTTATCTCATTTTTTGTAGGTATTCAATCAAGGATATCTTGCCATTGTCGTAAAGAACATTTAATAAGCTTTCCAGCGCTTTCGACCGTGCGTTAATCAGAGTTGCGGTTCAGAAGTTGTGCTCAAAATAAGGACTGGTTTGCTGTCATGTTCGCTTTGCGAGTGTGACAACGAATGTTCGCTTTGCGAATGGCTGGCGAAGGTCCCGGCAAAGGAGTCCGGAATATGGCAGAGGAGAAAGAGACCAAAGTTCGCTTTGCGAACTTCCTAGCGAGCATTCGCTAGGCGAATAAAACGTTCGCTTAGCGAACTTCTGAAGAAAGCAAGAGGCGGTTTAACTATTCAGAGGCACCTAAGTGCCATTTTCGTGCATTCGCTAGGCGAATAATTGGTTTGTAAAGCAAACCTGCAGAATTCTGAATTGTATATAAGTCATTTTGAGTCATTTTTTAGAGGATGTTTTGGGGTATTTGTTCCCAATTCATCAAATCTTCATTCTTTGTTAGTTTAGAGCTTAGAAAAGCATCAATGGAGGTTGCAACTCGACGATTAGGGGTGGATGATTCTTGGATCGTGATTGACACCGCGAGAGATTTTAATTCTTCTTCTCTCTTCCCTTTGTAGTTTCCATTGTTGTGAGTTTGAATGTAAGTTTACCTTGATAGTATATATATTCATTACTCTTTGAATCTGGATATTGGATGAACATCTATTATGTTCTAGACTCTAGAGATAGATTTAGGCTTAATATTCACTTGAGTATCGATTCTTAATGCTTTCGTGTGGTCGAGTTGCGTGAGACATCACCTCCGAGGCGATGCGGTTGTTCTCTCAACTTTACGTTAGACATAACCTTTGTTGTGAGTGATACGTGATAATGTTGACGAGTGATTTAGGTTGCATGCAGCTGAGTTGTGAGTTTGAGTATTTGATAGGGTAGATGAAATGTAAACTCGAGAGTTCTCTACTCTCCAAAGAATGAATTCTTTTTATGTTCAATAGTTTTATTTCTCGCATTTACTTTAAAACCATTTTAAACCCAAACTCTTTAACGTTTAAACTGTCGAACGACATTCTTTCCCTCGAACCGATCTCTCTGGACACAATAAATTTCTAGAAAAATACTTCCAAAAATGTTTGTTGCTTGCCGCTATTCCGCTTCAACACACTTTAGTCCACCAAATCCTTACGGGTTCAACCTCCAATCACCCCCAAAACATCCCCAAAACAGTCCTAAAGCATCATAGCAATCAAAGGCGTAAAACCTATGTCTATTAGGTCGATTAATTTCACTATCCTAACTCAAAATTACCTAAACCTTCACAAACCCTCAAGATTCTCATAAACCCCATGAATCCCTTTCTCATTCAAGATCCCACATATCATCAAGGAAGGTTTAGCCCTGAAGGTTTACTTTTACTCCATTCAATCCAACTCTTAATAATCCATCATCGATCCTCAAAAATACCCCTAAATCATCAATAACCCATCAAACCCTCAAACCGTCATAAACCTCAAAATCAGCTTTAAACACATTGAATTCCTATATTGAAAACAATGAAAGGTAATACTCCTCATACCTTAGATTGTCGATTCAGAGCTTTCTCTATTGAGTCTTTGGAAACCTTCTCGAATCCTCGTCTTTTCCTTCTTTCTTCGGAGCTCTGCACTTTTCCCTTCTTTTCACAATCTAACAAAATGAATCCTATTCTTCCCAAATTCCTTTTTGTTAAACCCTTGGGCTTCTAAAATTGGCTTTCCCCTTAATACCCTCACTAATCCTCCTCAAAAGTCCATCTTACCCTAATTCCTCTAATATTATTTAAATTAATAATAATACTAATATATACCATATTATATACTATTATTTAATTAAATAACCAAAACTCCACAAAATTTCACACAATGCCCAAAACACTAAAATTCACTAAAAATCACGAATATTATATTTAAATAAATTAAATAAATATTCTTACGAAATTTGGGGTGTTACAACTCTCCCCCGCTTAAAGAATTTCCGTCCTCGAAAATTACCTCAAAGAAATAGAGTCGGATACGACTCCCTCATCTGATCTTCACGTTCCCAAGTCCAACTTCCGCCAGCCGGTCCACCCCACAACGCTTTCACCAAAGTTATGTCTTTACCCCGCAGTTGCTTCATCTCTCGACCGTCAATCCGCACAGGTAAGGCTTCCACCGTCAGGTTATCCCTCACTTGTACATCATCCATCTGAATCACATGCGACGGATCAGGAATGTACTTCCTCAACTGAGACACATGGAACACGTCATATAAATTCGCAAGTGACGGCGGTAAAGTAATTCGATAGGCTACCTCTCATATCCTCTGCAAAATTTGATATGGACCAACAAAGCGTGGAGTGAGCTTCCTAGACTTCAAAGCTCGACTCACACCAGTCACTGGCGTCACCCTAAAAAAACACGTGACCTCCCTCTTGGAATTCAAGTGTCTTCCTTCTCTTATCATGGTAGCTCTTCTGGCGACTCTGCGACGCTCTCATCCTTTCTTGGATCATCTTAATCTTCTCGGTCGTCCCTTGCACAATCTCGGGTCTGAGTATAGAACTTTCGCCCGACTCATACCAACACAAAGGAGTCATACACCTCCTCCCATACAAAGCTTTATACAGCATCATCCCAATACTAGCATGAAAACTGTTGTCGTAGGTAAACTTGGTTAACGGCAAATGACTATCCCACGACCCACCTTAATCCAACACACCAGCTCTGAGCAAATCCTCTAAAGACTGAACAGCCCTCTATGTCTTCCATCCATCTGCGGACGATAGGCAGAACTCAACCTCAACTTAGTACCCCAAAGCTACTTGCAAACTCTTCCAAAACCTCGACGTAAATCTCGGGTCTCTATCCGACACAATACTCGATGGTGTCTCATGCAACTTCACAATTTCCTCAACATACATCTCAGCTAACTTCTGCATAGAATAATTAATCTTCATCGGTAATAAATGAGCCGATTTAGTTAATTTATCCCTAATCACCCAAATAGAATCGTTCCCCTTTTCAGTCTTTAGAAATCTCGACACAAAAATCCATGGAAATACTATCACATTTCCATTCTAGAATATTTAACGGTTGCATCATACCCTACGGCTTCTGATGTTCGATCTTCGACTTTTGACAAGTCAAACAAGCATAAACGAACTCGGCAATATCCTTCTTCATAGAATACTTTTCTCGATCGCTGGAACATCCAGAACACACACTTCATCTCGAAACCTCATCACACTATTCTCATCAATCCGGAATTCACCTCTGTTACCTTGGTTAATTAATGTCAATTGGTCCACCAACTTCAAATCCACTTGCTAACCCACTCTGATTTCCTCCAAAACACCACTTGTCAGCTTCAACATTCCTAACTTCACACTACCAGGAGTCTCTTCACACGCCAAACTCAAATCTCAAAACTGTTTGATTAACTCCAATCCTTTCACTATAAGCATCAACATATGCAATGACTTTATGCTCAACGCGCCGACCACTACATTTGCTTTGCCCGAATGGTAACTCAAATCAAAGTCATAATCCTTCAGTAATTCCAACCACCTTCTCTGCCTCATATTCAATTCTTCCTGATTGAACAAGGACTTCAGACTTAGAATATATCATAATATCATCAATGAAAAGCACCACAAACTGATCCAAATACTCATGAAAAATCTGATTCATATACTCCATGAACACACCAGGTGCATTAGACGCACCAAACGGCATCACAGTGTATTCATAGTGACCATACCTTGTTCTGAAAGCTGTTTTCGGAATGTCATCGGGCTTAACACGAATCTGATGGTAACTCGACCTCAAATCAATCTTGCTAAACACACAGGCACCTACCAACTGATCCATCAAATCATCAATCCTCAAAAGTGGATACTTGTTCTTGATCGTCACTTTATTCAACTATCTATAATCCACACACCATCTCATAGTACCATCTTTCTTCTTCACCGACCACACAGGAGCACCCTACAGAGTAGCACTCGGTCGAACAAACTTCATCCCAAGCAACTCTTCCAATTGTTTCTTCAATTCTCCCAACTCAGATGAAGACATCCGAAAGGAGCCATTGACACCAGACTCATACCTGGTATCAAATCCGCCACAACCTCTACCTCACGCTCTGGAGGCCATTCACTTACGTCATCAGGAAACACTTCTGAAATTTCACAAACACCAGGCAAAACACCCAATTCTCCACCTTCACTAATACTCCAAGTTACCCTCAACTTAAACATCAGCATCATCCTGCATCGACTTATCAAAACCATCTGTAAGCACTTGGCTTAACTCCAAACAATTCACTGCGCACACCATTTAAGCTCGCAAGACATGTCTATCCCATTTAACATGATCCCATCTATTATCAACAAGAGATTAAGGGTGATCAGTTCCTCAATTTGTCAATAACAGCCGACTATCATGAGGCGGTACTGAAGGTGTGAGAAAGACACAAGAAAGGGGGGGTTTGAATTGTGTTTTAACTCTTATTTAATTTTCGCATTCTTTTTGCTATTGCACTAAGAGTATATCAGAGTTGCGTTGAGATACTCTGACTTGAGATGCGTCATTCAGATTATGCTATGCGTGATTCAGACTTGCAAAGCGAAAGTTTATCAGAGTTGAGTTGCAAGATTCTGACTTGCTATGCAAGGTTCTGATAATGATACAGAAACATAAATAATAAATCAAAGCATAAGCAAAAGTAAAGAACACAAGATATATCCTGGTTCACCTGAGCCATTCTCAAGCTAATCCAGTCCACCCTTCCAAGGTAATTTCGCCTTGAACACAAGGACTTAATCCACTATAATCAAAACCGTTTACAGATGCACGGGCAATAGCCGGTGACTAATATCTTGCACAACCGCAGCTATGACCAACCCACAATGAACCGTTCAAGGATCCAAGTTAATGGATATAACGAACATTTACCCAATAGGTTCCAATCTCGCAAGATCTACTATCAGGATTTCGCAGCTAAATGTTCAGGGATCTGATTCACAGATATAACATTTACTGACCATTCTTCCAGGATTTTCAATGAGTTCCATCAGTGATCTCACAAGAGTCTGACCCACAATTGGTCCTCTTTGAGATATGACTATCATTGACCATATTTCAGGATTTCCACAATGACACCAAGCCATTGTCTTCTCAAGCCTTCGATCACACTGATCACTTGAGGAATCCTAATTCACATAGAATTAGTTGTTCTGGAGATTACATTGATGCTTCTTAACAAGTAGATAACTCCAATTTTTAAGTACAAATGAACACTCAGTGTTCTAGCAAGATATAAGCAACAGCTCCTTGCTATCTTTATATTCTACAAAGATGTATGTTGATTTGACAGTTTGATGACATCTTGTAGATCTTCTTCATCTTCTTTGTTGAGCAAGCTTCGAGCAACAACTCCTTGCTTCAGATCTTCAATATAGCCCAGATGATGAAGTTGGTTGATGACTTAATTGATTTGCAATGTTGTCTTGTTCATCAACAGCTTCTGTTCCAATTGATTGTTGTTGTGTTGAATAATGATCTTTGAGCTTCAACAACAATGGTCGTGTGTTAATGGTGATAGCTTTAAATGTTTAGTGTAACAACGATAGTTGATCGTTGCGACTATCATCACATCGACATCTTCAGAAGCACATACTCTTTTCCTTTAAATAGTCAAGTAAATTATAGTCGTTGAAGAGTTGTTGGCTATTTGAAAAGAGTCGTTATGCAATGATGAAAGTTGTACTGACATATCTTCTTTTTACTGTAGAAGAAGTGATGGGATAGATCTTTTAGCACAGTGTACAGTCATTGCTAACGGTAACATTTGTCTTCAAATCTTCAGAGGCTTCTGATGGTAATTAATTGAAGCATGAGTAGAGACTTTATAATTGGGTCTTCAGAAAACTTCAAGTCTTCAGTCTTCAGAACTTGTCCATTAGGAATCTGTCTTCAGAGCTTCAGCACTTGTCTTGAAACCTGTTATCTTCACTGCTTCAAGTCTTCAGAATCTTCAGAACCTTGTTCACTCAGAACGCTGTCTTCAGAACCTTCAGCACTTGATCATTTGAATCTTAATCTTCAGAACACTTCAGTCTTCGGAGTCTTTCTGCACTTGGTCTTCAGAGCCTTTAGCCTTCAGAACTTCAAGTCATGAGAATCTTCAGCACTTCGGTTCTCCACAAGATTATCTCTTTAGAAGCTTCGTTATCTTCAGAATCATAACCACTTTCAGAGTAGCATCCACAAGAGCAGTGCAACAACAATATCGACATCCTTGGATCTATCTAATTATGATCAGATACAGAAGCATACTTGCTTCTTGCGACTTGTGTTACACATAGTAACTCGCATATGATCATTTACGCACATCTTGTCGGTGTTTGTTGGATCTGATATCTTTTATGATTATGATCTGCACACAGCACACATTAGAACATAAAATAGTTCTTTCACAAATACTCATTGTTATCATCAAAACATAGAGATGACTTGCAGAGACAACTCTTGCTCTTACAATCTCACCCTTTTTGATGATGACAAAACTATGTATTTTGATTAAACATTTTATACAAGGTAATCACCAAACGTAACATATTCAGAGTCCGGAACAACAGCTCCCCCTAAATGTGTTAACCCCAAAATTTTATTTGTGATCGTATAGAATCTTATCTGATCCAAAGACTCACAGAATAGCAATTTGAGCTGCCAGAACATAGAATAGAGAAGGACTACTTCCCTATCTGTCTTAAGGAGACAAAAAAGTCTTCAGCATCTAGACTTGTTCATCAGAACCTTTATCTTCAGATCTTTAGAACTTAGTTCCTTTGGTCGTTGTATCAGAGCTCATAATCTTCAGAGTCTTCTGAAGCAATTTCTACTTTTCAGCAGAATCATTTTAGCACAGAAATAGAACAATTCTCTTCTAATAACTTAGCCACGCTATTTATCATAATTAAACTTGTCTTTTGTCGTAATAAACTCCCCCTGAGTGTTATACTTGATGATCTTCAGATTCTTGATTCGGCCATACCAGTTCTGATCATCATTTAAGATCTTGACTTTTCAGAGTTTGACAAGACAACAGGTCTTCATCTCAGAATCATGTTTCTATCAGAACTCGATATAGGATCACGGCTTGATTTGAAGTCTTGATACCCATGTAGGCTGAGTCAAAACTTTTTCTTCTTGGATCTTTTTATCCAGATCTTCAGACAGTCTTCTACTTCTGATTTGCTTTCAGAAACTTTCAGGAAGTTTTCTTCTTCTGATTCTTATGTTCTGAATATCATATCTTTAGACAGTTTACAACTTCTGAACAAAGTGAAACAAGAATCATGATAACTTTGACTTTCAGAAAGTTCTCAACTTCTGAACAATACTAGGTAAATCTGATTCTGAACACATGTTCACGAAGTGTACAACTTCGATTATATGAACAACCATTTCATAAGAACTTTAACATAGTTCATTTTATTTAACCTGTTCTAAGAATGCCTAGTGAACTTGTTCAGAGTTCCTCGGTTAAACATCAAACAATCGTTCATGTTAAAACGCATTTATATCATAGTTGATGTTTAGCATTCTTATATCAAAATCGTATTCTATTTCTCCCCCTTTGACATCATCAAAAAGTTAGAGAATATTTTAAGCATTTAAATATGAGCAATTAATAATAATACATGTACGCCATAGAACTAATGAAATTTCATTGATTGATTGAGAAGCATACAACAAAGAGAGAATAGAGTATAAACATTATCCCAAAAGCTTAGATCTAAACTACAGGACATGACAAAGACTAGTAAGACTTTTAATCATCAAAGTCTTCAACATTGTCTACTCTAGCACATCTTGTTTCAATCACTGAAGGTTTTAGTCCAAGTCTGCTTAACAATCCCGAGAACCTTTCTCTCAGCATTATTTCAGATAGTATCCTTCCGTAAGGAACGTAAGAATGCATCTGAGCTCTTGAAACTCTAATAGAGTGTTTCAAGTGATTGAAGATGGTTTTGGGAAGGTCAATCCTAAAGTGATGCGTCAGAAGGAAGACAAAGACTCTGTCATCATGGGACAAAGTGCTTCTTGCAGTTGCATGAGGACGAAGGTTGGTAAGAGAGAATCTGAACCATGTTCTGGGAGAAGGAAGAAGCTTCTCAGGGTTGTTTGGTTCATAGGTCACCGAATCATCAAACAAAATCTTGCATCTTTCCACCATGCCCAAGTCAGATTAATAGTCATCAACAGTGACTCCAGACGCGACACATTTTGTGATCTTTTTTATTAAGGAAATAGAGATAGTAATTGGGAGGTGATAAACTTCTAACCAGATGGTATTTCCGTCATTACTGATCCTGGCAAATTTCCAGAATTCTTTAACAAGAGTTGGAAAAACAAGACCGTTTAGCAAGGAACAGTAACCATGCCAAGATTGGATATGCATGCTCTTTACAATTTCCAGACCATCATTTTGGAGTCGAGGTAAGTTTGGTCATTTTTCAGAGATGATTTTTAGAGTTTCTACATTTCCTCTAAAAGTTGGGGCAGCCATTGTTTTAGCACACAGGAGGTTTTAAATGGATATCAGTTTAGATTAAGAATGGAATAAAGGTTGGAGGATCGGTTCCTAGTATTTATAGAGGAATGAGATTAAGAACTCAATCGTTTGCATTAATTATGTTCTAGGTAGGTTATGAGTGCCTAAGGTATACTACGAGACATAAATAATTGAAAAAGCCAGGGAGCAGTTAATATCTTTAATGAGTGAATATTAACCGATCAGAAATCAGTAACTACCCTTCACTTAGTGGCTAAAATAATTGTCACATATTATTGACATCGAAGGGAAAGACACGAAACTACTACCCTACTGTATAAGAAACATTAAATGAGGATAATCATGGTTTGATCATTTCAAAGAAATTTTACTGCTCATTATGCACTCTTAAATAGATATAATGATTTAAGATATAACCAAGGTTGCACGCATTAATCATTTTCTAATTAAGTGACACGTTCACGTCTTTAGAGACTGGAAAACCATAGGGTTTCCATTTGATAATAGATACTTTTAATCATAATTATTTAAATATTTTAAGGAGTTTTAGAAGAGATAAGTCATTTATTCCAAGGGAGACATTTCATTAATTGTTAGAGAGTACAAAGACAATGTGACACGTAATAAGATGATCAATTAAACTATTAATCAGACAAAAGTACAACAACAAGAACACAAGACATGATTAACTCATCAGAACATGCCATGTTCTCCTAACCACAAAAGACTTCACATTTAGTCTTCAACAAGAAATCTTCTGGAAAGTTCTCAGAACCATCCTTTGCTATTTTCTCTTTGATTAAATTCACTATTCCATCTCTGAAGAAAATCTCAGACAAAACTCTTGCATAAGGAATGTAAGACTTTGTGCGATTTCTGGACTCAGAGATGGATTTCCAGAGACAGTTGAAGATTGTGTATGGAAGGTTTATCTGAATATCCCTCATCAGAAAATAAATAAATTCATGGTCATGATATCGCAATTCGTTATGGTTTTCTTCTCTGGGAAGAAAATTGGACAGCACAAGCTTATACCAGGCTTTGGGAATGGGTAAAAGATTTTCAGGATTGGAAGGTTTATATTCTGATGAAAGGTCATGAAGAAAGGCAAATTTATTGGCAGGAAAGAACTTATTTCTGTCAAAATCAACAGTGGTACTGACGTTTTCACAACCAGTTGCAAGAGTGATTGAGAAGGGAGTGATAGAGATGGGGACTTCAAACACATAGGAAGTGATACGACCACTTTCATGATCAAGGTATGCATGCTTCCAGAAGTCCTTAACTAGATTCACGTAAATGGGTTTTTCCAACATGGTGGAGTATCTCGTCCATTATTGATCATAAAACACCTCTACCAGGTTGCTAGCTATGTTACCCGTAAGAGGAGGAACATTAATTACCAATTGTTTCTCAGAAATAATTTCAAGCAGGTCTTCATTTCCTAGAAAGGTTAGTGGAGGCATGATGGTAAATGGAGAACAGAATTTTGACACTGATGGTTATGGGGTAGAGAAATTTGAATGTGATATCTTTTGATAGGGAAAGGTATCTTATATACATCTAAATAGGTAAGATAAGTTGTGTCTAACCTAGGGCTGACATAGATCAAGTACACATCACATGACAAGAGTTTTGATTTAATGAGATGACGTGAACACTCTTTATAAAGAGAGAGATACTATTTAGATTATAGATAAGATCTTGGAAGTGTTAGCAAGGCAGAAACTGTCATAAGAATAGAGTTACTTATGTCATACGGAAGATCTTTAACATATTTTCAATAGGACTTATGTTCTTAGGGATATATCATGATTACTCAGGATATGCAATTATGAATGATGTTATATTGAGTGCACACATTGTCCAGCGATTTGATCAAAAGATTTTTCTTGGATGGAGAGAATATTTCAGATCATTAATATTTTTACTTATCAGACAGTTTTTAGTTTGGACTTATTTAATCAGTCATTGATAAGGAGAGTCATACCTTAGAGAATTTGAGATCTTCACCGTGATACTTTATCTGAGTGCTTTTCATTCTGACTCTGAGCTTCTGCTTCCTTCAGAGTGATCTGACATTGAAGAATATTGATGTCTTCTGAACTCGGATCTCTAGTCTGAGAACTAGACTCAATCTTCTCTTCAGATGATCTTTTCCCTTTTTCGTTTAGAACCATTCATCTGACTTCCGGGAGCAACCTTCAGAGATTCTGATCATTGTTATCAGAACGTCTATCTTTCATCAAGCTTCCTTGTTTTCAGAAGGTCATTAATTTCTTAACTTAAACATAAACTGCTGAGAGGTTATGTACTCGAGAGAATTTATTTCATAACATCTTCTGACTTTGTTTCTTCGAACAGATGTAGAGCTTGTTCAGAAACGAGTATCATCAAACATGTGTGTAACACATGACATAGTTTGCATGATAATCTTGTTCTTGCAATGCTGATCTAACTTGTTTAGATTTAGTCCATCAAAGGATTTATAGCATATCTGCTTCTAAAAAGAGTGTCAGCTGATTTCTTCATTTTGAACAACATCAGTGACTTAAATCCTTTTTGGCTTCGAGTAGATGACTTCTGTCTTTGCATCTAGTCAAGCATCTTTTAATTCCAGAATATACGCAACATGAGCTTTTGAGAGAAATATCAGATAACACTCTGACCAATTACAGTTGAGTCCACTGAGATAGAATCTCAAGTTAACAGAACTTAATCGTTAATGTTATGTCCACCAAGACTCAGAATTTGTTCTTAATCAGATTCCTGATGAATCACTAGATTTCCTCTTTTTGAATGTTCTTCAGTTTTCTGCAAGGCTTCCCAAGAAGAGAGTATTCAATTCTTTGTTGAATCTTTTAACTGCAGACTTCATTCTGAAAAATCATAGAACAACAATCTTTCTTCTTTACATGAAGAAATTCTTAATGAGCTTTAAATGAGAAAGTCAAGGGTGGACTAATCTGTTTCTTGAAAACATCTCAAAAACTCATAAAGAAATAAACTTCATCAAACAAGATTTCTTGTTTTCTGATGATTCAATCTTGAGCAAATACGTTGTTTATCCAAACGTATCTTCTAAGATAAGCATTCAACAGATACTAATACTTATCTGATGAATCTATCTTGTCAGCTGATTCTTCAATTTTCTCTTTAAGTTTTAGAGAGGAAGATTCTGTTGTTGACAACAACAAAACTTCAAGAATCAGTGACTTGCTCCGGTAATCCGTTTGATTACAATTTAGTACACAGTCATCTTCTGAACTGATACTGAAATTGTAAGTGGATTGAAATCTTACCCAGAGTATTTCTACACACCATATCTGGATTTTTTCTGACACTGTTAAGTGTTTGATATCCATCAATAGCAAAACCAGAGCTCTGATACCAATTAAAGGTGTGAGAAAGACACAAGAAAGGGGGGGTTTGAATTGTGTTTTAACTCTTATTTAATTTTCGCATTCTTTTTGCTATTGCACTAAAAGTATATCAGAGTTGCGTTGAGATACTCTGACTTGAGATGCGTCATTCAGATTATGCTATGCGTGATTCAGACTTGCAAAGTGGAAGCTTATCAGAGTTGAGTTGCAAGATTCTGACTTGCTATGCAAGGTTCTGATAATGATACAGAAACATAAATAATAAATCAAAGCATAAGCAAGAGTAAAGAACACACGATATATTCTGGTTCACCTGAGCCATTCTCAAGCTAATCCAGTCCACCCTTCCAAGGTGATTTCGCCTTGAATACAAGGACTTAATCCACTATAATCAAAACCGTTTACAGATGCACGGGCAACAGCCGGTGACTAACATCCTGCACAACCACAGCTGTGACTAACCCACAATGAACCGTTTAGGGATCCAAGTTAATGGATATAACGAACATTGGCCCAATAGGTTCCAATCTCACAAGATCTACTATCAGGATTTCGCAGTTAAACATTCAGGGATCTGAATCACAGATATAACATTTACTGACCATTCTTCCAGGATTTTCAATGAGTTCCATCAGTGATCTCACAAGAGTCTGGCCCACAATTGGTCCTCTTTGAGATATGACTATCATTGACCATATTTCAGGATTTCCACAATGACACCAAGCCATTGTCTTCTCAAGTCTCCGATCACACTGATCACTTGAGGAATCCTAATTCACATAGAATTAGTTGTTCTGGAGATTACATTGATGCTTCTTAACAAGCAGATAACTCCAATTTTTAAGTACAAATGAACACTCAGTGTTCTAGCAAGATATGAGCAACAGCTCCTTGCTATCTTTATATTCTACAAAGATGTATGTTGATTTGACAGTTTGATGACATCTTGTAGATCTTCTTCATCTTCTTTGTTGAGCAAGCTTCGAGCAACAACTCCTTGCTTCAGATCTTCAATATAGCCCAGATGATGAAGTTGGTTGATAACGACTGATATGCAATATTTTCTTGTTCATCAATAGCTTTTGTTCTAATTTATTGTTGTTGTGTTGAATGATGATCTTTGAGCTTCAACAACAATGGTCGTGTGTTAATGGTGATAGCTTTAAATGTTTAGTGTAACAACGATAGCTGATCGTTGCGACTATCATCACATCGACATCTTCAGAAGCGCATACTCATTTCCTTTAAATAGACAAGTAAATTATAGTCGTTGAAGAGTTGTTGGTTATTTGAAAAGAGTCGTTATGCAATGATGAAAGTTGTACTGCCATATCTTCTTTTTACCGTAGAAGAAGTGATGGGACAGATCTTTTAGCACAGTGTACAGTCTTTGATAACGGTAACATTTGTCTTCAAATCTTCAGAGGCTTCTAATGGTAATTAATTGAAGCATGAGTAGAGACTTTATAATTGGGTCTTCAGAAAACTTCAAGTCTTCAGTCTTCAGAACTTGTCCATTAAGAATCTGTCTTCAGAGCTTCAGCACTTGTCTTGAAACCTGTTATCTTCACTGCTTCAAGTCTTCAGAATCTTCAGAACCTTGTTCACTCAGAACGCTGTCTTCAGAACCTTCAGCACTTGATCATTTGAATCTTAATCTTTAGAACACTTCAGTCTTCAGAGTCTTTCTGCACTTGGTCTTCAGAGCCTTTAGCCTTCAGAACTTCAAGTCATGAGAATCTTCAGCACTTCGGTTCTCCACAAGATTATCTCTTTAGAAGCTTCGCTATCTTCAGAATCATAACCACTTTCAGAGTAGCATCCACAAGAGCATTGCAACAGCAATATCAGCATCTTTGGATCCACTACTATGAAAAACCCATTTAACGACGCCAGGTTTACCACTAATTCGTATCCCAACGTTGTAATACGTTAAAAAATTTATAACGCCATATTTAACGACGGTTGTACTAAAGAACCGATGTAATACAAGTTGTGTAACAAGCTTCGATTCCTAGCTACTACATTTTTTTCCATATTTTTACATTTTAAAGACGGTTGTATTAAAACACTGTTGTAATACATGTAACAAGCTTCGATTCCCAGCAACTATATTTTTTGTCATATTTTTGTATTTTAAACATATATTTTATTTCTTTTGTTAGTGTTACGGGGATTTAACCTCAAAACTCAAAATTCATCATTGTTTTTCTTTTAAACATATATTTTATTTCTTTTGTTAGTGTTTTTAAGTGCAAGAGAATAGTATATATAACTTTAAAAATAAAACTGTAAGAGATGAGGATATATAAAATAACATTTTATTAAGATTCCATTAAGAAGAGTACATTGATAATCATATTACATATATTTATCAATGTCAGAGCCCATTGCTGCAAATGCATCTTCATAATCCAGACATTTCTCCTCACTCCCCTCATCGAAATCATAATAAACAGTTCTCCTTTTCTTCTTCAGCTTCTTCTTCTTCTTCTTCTTCTTCTTATCCTTCCTCACCCTTAAGGCATCCCTGGCCGCTGGTTGGACCTCCTCAATTGGCCCCTGACGTTCCTCATTGGTGATTCTAGCATTCTCATTTGTAGAACTCATTGTTACGAAGAATATATTATGAAGAAATGTAAAGTTGTCTATTTATAGATAAGGTTGAAGATGAAAAGTCTGATAGTTTAATGCTTGCAATGATGATAACTTGTAAATGGTTGATATTCTGGAGCGATATTTTTTGAAAAACAGAGAAAATTTTAAATCATTATGGCCAGAGTGTTCTCTACTCCGGAAAGAGCAATGGTTATAATATTATAACGGTTAGTAATAATAACCGTAGCGATACCCCTTATACTTGGTACAAGGTTCAACTCCAGGCAACAACATTTTTCTATTTTACGTAATGTTGCGGTGAAAATCGGATAACAAATTATTAATTAATTTGCATCATATTTCTTTTACAACCGACTTTGATTTATCCAAAGGAAAGGTTCAAGATCGTTAGAAAAACCTAAAGGGGGAAGATCTAAGGTTCGGGGGTTGGTTACGCCTAGGGAAGGTATTAGCACCCTAAACGTCCGTAGTACTCTACGGGAGCCTCTTGTTAATGTTATCTTATGTTTGCTAAAGGTTCTATGCTAAAGGTTGAAACCCTGGGGGTCAGTATCTAAGTATACTCGATAAAGCATCGCACTTTACGCCTGCGTATCCTCGGGAATAGAATCAGAGTATGCGTAGTTCTACTTCTACTTAATGATTGACTATGGCCAATATTCAGAGGGGAAATGAGTACAAGCTCATTGTAGAGTTTAAGAACTCTCTAGATCTAGTTGAAATGGACCTATGTTATGTTTTAGTTAGTAGGGGAAGTGATAAATTCATTAGGATGAATATCACTAAGAGTTTAAGAACTCCTTCCTAAAACTAGTTGTGATTTTTATCGCTCTGATGAGGCCAAGAAATGAAGTTTCTCCTAAGAGGTTACTTAGGTTAAGGTGGGGCTATGACTTTAAGAGTCAACGTTGATCACCTTCCTTTGGAATGGGGGAATGATAACAGTTATAGGATAATATAACAATAGATAAAGACATGATAAAAGATAAGACATTGATAATATGATGAGGTGAAAGCAACACAAGCATAAGGATGGCAAGATGCTTCATGATAAAGTATGGATAAGATGGACATGATTATTATAAAATATATCAATATGTTTCAATCTTAAGGAAGACAAACATATAGAATACTCACAAAGATAAAGAGAATGATATTAAGGATGACATTTAAAGAAGAATAACATTCATATTAAATTCAAACAACTATATGACAAATCAAACATGAGATAAGTTTGTTCAAGACTTTTAAACACAAATTAGTGATTTAATTCAAGATTTATCAAATAAAAGTTATGAACAAAGTCTAGCAATTTACCCAAGATAAAAGAAAAACTCACAATTTAATAATTAAACTTAAATAAATATTTACGAAAAATTACTAAATAAGATTAAATAAAGATTTAAATATTTTTGAAGTTTTATTATTAAAAGAGTTACTAATCCAAATTTCTAATTAAAATACAACTAAAATTAGAATCTTGAAGGAAAACACTAATCCTATTATTTCCAAAATTACTAATTAAAAAAGGTTATAAAAACTTAATTCAAAAAATGTTAGCCTTAATCCTAAATTACTAAATGAAATTAAACTTAAATTTACTTAACACTAACTAATTGAAAGTGAAAAGTATGCTCTTAAGATTTTTGAAATAAAAACATAATGGCACACAGGCCCAAAGGGTGGTCTAAGGATAACGAAGGTGGGTCAAAGTAAGAACCGGGTTGGGTCCCTTTGACCCGGTTCGGTTGAGGTTATGCTAAGGGTTAATAGGAACCCCAAATTCACAGATGCAGCTTTCTCCTCTGAAACACCAAAACGCGCTTACGAGCTCGCCTGGGACGAAACTGCAAATCGAAGCTCTCTCCACTCATGATTTCTGTTCATTCCTCTCCTATCGAATTTGCAATCTTAATCGCGTTCACTTCAAGCCTTCTCCTTACGATTTCTCACAGGTTCGCCGCTCTCGGAATCGCGCAAGGGATCCTCTCAGTCTCTCGTGTTCTTCTCTCACGCAGAATCGTGGAAAACAAAAACAAATTGAACAAGGTTTGTACACCATCTCGAATCTCAGTTTGGTCGTTCGGTGATTATTCTCTTCTCTCTTCTGTTCGTGAATCCTAATCACGCCTTCTCACTATGTTCAGTTTCAACCCAAACGAGGACCTCTCTTCTCCCTTCTCTCACACCGCGTTCGATTTGAAGACAAGACAAAGAAATCAATGGAGAATAATAGAATCGGAGGCAAACAAGGAGCAGAAACTTACCTCTCCGATCGTTATTGGAGCGAAGATCAATCCAGGCAAGAAAATCTCCTTCTGGACTTACTAAAAACTTTCTTCTCTTCTCTTTCATGTTTGATCCGATTTGGAAAACGGTGATGATTAAGACTGTTGAAGGGTTTTTTTGCTGAACAAAAAGGTGTGCTTTTGTGATGAATTTGTTCTGGGTTTGAATGAATTTGTGATTTTCTGGTTTTTGAATGAGATGGTTTTGTGTTGAGAATGTTTTGTGTTTAGAACTGAAATGGTTTATGATTTGAAACCTCTGTTCTTTGATTTGAGAACTCAGTTTTGTTTATGTGGGAAACTGGTTTTTTTGGTTGTGAGAAATTGCTCTGTGCTGGTTTTGGTTTTACACAGGTTTTGTGTTGCTCCCCCATCCCCCCCCCCCCCCCGGTTGTTCTGGTTTTTTATCCTCCTTTTATCACCTTTCTCCTCTCAATTTGAATTTTCGACCGTTATGAATTGTCCTTTTCATTTCCCTTTTTTTTTTTTGTATTCTCAATACTACTCTTCTTCCCTCTTTGCAGGTTTACGTTGGTATGCAGAGTGCCGCGGTACAGTTTGTACGAGTTGATGTTTGTAGCAGATTTTGGGGAAAAAAAGTTGTGTAGCAGAGGCTGTAGGTGTACGTTTTGTGCTGCAGCAAGGGACACGCTAGACATGGCTTTTCCACCTTTGGTCAATTTTGTAATTGTCATTATTTTTTGGGAATTTCTTGTAACAATGCAATGGACTGTGATAAGATAAAAAGAATTGGACTTGATGAATATTGGCTTCTAGAAAAACAAATTGGTTTTTATTTTGTTTTAAATTCTGAATAATATAACCCTAGTTAAACTAAACATAATTAATTTAAAATTAAAAATTAAAATTAAACTAATTGTATTAAAGTAAAAGTAAATTGGAATTAAAATTAAACTTAAATCAAATCTAAAATGATGAAGTTAATCCAATTACATTGAAAGTGATAGTTAAAGTAAATTAAATTTAGAATTGAAAATGATAATTGAAAATTAACTATATTAAAATTAAAATTAAACTAAATCAAAAGTTAAAACTCAATCAATTCTAAAAAATGAGAGAAATTTTAAAATGAAATGACAAACTGGTTAAAAACATGATTAATGCTTAAAAACTAAGAAAAAGCACGAATGGCCGGTCGAAAAATGATATGATGATGATCAGACAAATCTGAGGGTACAATTTGGGGTGCAACACGTAATTATAGAAAAATGTTGTTGCATGGAGTCGAACCTTGTACCAATTAGAAGGGGTATCGCTATGGTTAATATAACTAACCGTTGTGATATTATTAAAATAATATATATACTTATCATTACGGTTATTTTAGAAAATCGTTGTGAAATATTTACCTATATAAGGGAATTAACTTTCTATTTTTGACAATAGCGCCGTTTCCTTCACAGCGAAACCCTAGCACCCATTTTTGGCAGCAAACTTCATCTTTTTATAGAATCCGCGAAAAGAAATACAAGAAGTATGAAGCTTTTGATTTAAGCTTCTTCCTCCTTGTATTTCTTCTTGCAGAATCTAAAACTAGATGAACATGGTGATGATGTTGGCAGTAGCAAGCGTAATGTACATATTGTTTATGGAAAATAAGGTAGTCTTCTACTTCAATCTTTTTGTTAGATAGTTCCCATTATCTCGTTTGCTTCATGTTGTTTTTGTTGATTGTTCTCATTTTGTGCAGATTCGACTTCAATGCTTCACAAGCAAGGTGAACTTCATTGTAATGGTACAGTCCCACTTCTTAGGGTTTTGTTTCAACTTTTGATTGTTTTGTTTTGAATACTAACTAATTTTCTTCATTGCTTCCCACTTCTTAGGGTTTGTTTCACATGGTGATGATGATGGTGGTACATATATATATATGAATTCATTCTGATAAGGTACATATATATGAATTCATTCTTATATTGTATATGAAATTTAGTTTATTATATACTATGTATATTGTTTGTTTCACTATCCTTTTATTGAAATTGCAATCAGTTAAATTGATCTAGAACATTAGTTTATTATATATATACTATGTATATTGTATATAGTTAAATTGAATACTAACTAATTTTCTTCATTGCTTCCCACTTCTTAGGGTTTGTTTCACATGGTGGTGATGATGGTGGTACATACATATGAATTCATTCTGATAAGGTACATATATATGAATTCATTCTGATATTGTATATGAAATTTAGTTTATTATATACTATGTATATTGTTTGTTTCACTATCCTTTTATTGAAAATGCAATCAGTTAAATTGATATAGAAACTTATAATCTGAAAATTAGGATGTATTTGAAAACCAACCTTTATCATGTCAATGTTTTCCAAATTGCATCCATTTCATTCAGCAGATTTAATGTTCCTTAACATAAAATTTATGGTCCAATGGTCCGTTTGCTTCAATTCATCGATATCTTTTCTTATAGTTTACCTCATCGTCGTCACTAATCATCGTGGTTGTTAAGATCATGATTGTTATGATGATAAAATCGCGATGATTTTTGGCGATGATGAGGTAAACTATAATAAAAGATATCGATGGATTGAAGGAAACCGACCTTTGAACCATAAATTTTATGTTAAGGAACATAAAATGTGCCGAATGAAATGGGTGCAATTCGGAAAACAGTGGTGTGTTTAAGTTGGTTTTCAAGAACAGTTTAATTTTCAGGTTATATAGTTCTTTACCAATTTTAATGGTTGTATTTATTTAATTAGGTGTATGGTAAAACAAGCAATATACATTTGTATTTAATAAACTAAGAGTACATTCCACAACGGTTCAGACACATAACCGTTGCGATAGTTAATATATATGACAACGGTTGATACTCATAACCGTTGTGATAGTTAATTTATATTACAACGATTGAAATACCTAACCGTTGCAATATAACGCGCGCTTCCAGAATACAACAACGGTTTCCAGACCATTGTAGAAACAGCGAACTTACAACAACAATCTACATAACAACGCTTTCGCCCGCGTCATTATATGATTATGATCTGCACACAACACACATTAGAACATAAAATAGTTCTTTCACAAATACTCATTGTTATCATCAAAACATAGAGATTACTTGTAGAGACAACTCTTGCTCTTACAGGTACAAACTATCTTTACCAACTATTGTAGCGTCCAACACCACACTTGAAGTGGCTTGGAGAAGCACCATCTTCTCCTCCACTTGTTTCATTCCCAACCTGCAAATAGAAAACAAAACAAGCATCGACAGTGTTTTCACACACATGTCGCACACTAGGGACTAGACAACATTAGACAACCTGGCCGGACGGACCGACCTGCTCTGATACCACTAATATAATACCCTTTTCTACCCCATAATTATTGCAGCAGATTAAACGAATTATCAGAATAAAATCAGAATCACCTCAAAGGGTGCACATTTCTGAATAAATTCAAATCAACAAAATTGTTCCGTAAACAACGGGTATTCCTCAAAATAACTCAAAAGCCTTCAAAGGGCAGCAGAACCACCATAACCACAAAATCCCACAAAAGGGTTTTTAAAATAAAGCCATAGTCATCAAATAACAACTCAACAATGGTTCGACTCAACGGCCCAACCCGATGTTACACTATCAGAGCAAGACCCTCTACATCGACCAAAAGCAAAATAAACTCCCAAAGTCCTCGAAGGCATCCACAGCTAAACCTGATCACCTGCACGTTACCCACGTGGAGGCAACATTCAAACAGGCAGGGTGGGTAATCACAAATCATTATAATCAATATAAAAACAAGATATGCATAAAATGGCGTCATCATCATATACAACGTCTTCAGGGTCATCACAAGGAAAACATCAAAATCACAACATCATAAATCAAATCAATGCCAATTAAATGCAATGCACAACAAGACTCATGCACGTGGTACCAATCGTCACAGTCGATGGACACTTATGTCATCACCCTCCAAAAATCCCCGTCATTAGGATCGGTTCCACACAAGAACCGGAGCACGTCATAAACCACCTCACATCCTCACAATGGGATGGAAGCCACAATAGACCAAAGTCTAACATCATCACTGAAATGCTATGAATGCATGATGCACAACGTCATAATCATCATCATCAATAAAGTCATTACGTGCATCATCATTCATCAAAATCTCATATTCGTCATATCGTTATTTATTCATCAAAACATCATGCATCATCATCTTATAATCATCAATATAGCTCATGGTAATTCACATCAGTATTTAATCATCAAACACCAGGTATACACAACTCATAATCATCAATACACTCATGGTAATTCATATCATCACCTAACCATCAACATCATATATAAACAGCTCATAATCATCAATATACATCACGATAATTCATATCATCAAATATTTCATCAAACATCACGAAATCACCGTCACATGATCATCAATAACATCATGGTAAATGATCAGAAAAATCACAGCATTAAAACATCAAGACAACACAGCATCTTGGAACAATTTTTGCGAACAGCAGTCGTTCGCTGCAGAGTTCGCCGTGCGAACCTGTTCGCTGGGTTGTTCGCTTTGCGAGCTTCCCGTGAACCCCAAAATCCCACACAAAACCAGAGGGACCCCCCCCCCCCCCACACACACACACACTGTCTCCCTCGCTACACTCGTTCGCCTTGCGAAGTCACTCGCCGGGAAGCTCATCGTGCGAGTCTGGGGCGAGTATTCGCCTTGCGAATGAATCGTTCGCTTTGCGAACCTGCGATCTCTACAATCGCTGCTACGCATCAATAGCACTTTAGTCCACCAAATCCTTATGGGTTCAACCTCCAATCACCCCCAAAACAGTCCTAAAGCATCATGACGATCAAAGGCATAAAACCTATGTCTATTAGGTCGATTAATTTCACTATCCTAACTCAAAATTACCTAAACCTTCACAAACCCTCAAGATTCTCATAAACCCCGTGAATCCCTTTCTCATACAAGATCCCACATATCATCAAGGAAGGTTTAGCCCCGAAGGTTTACTTTTACTCCATTCAATCCAACTCTTAATAATCCATCATCGATCCTCAGAAATACCCCTAAATCATCAATAGCCCATCAAACCCTCAAACCCTCATAAACCTCAAAATCAGCTTTAAACACATCGAATTCCTATATTGAAAACAATGAAAGGTAATACTCCTCATACCTTAGATTGTCGATTCAGAGCTTTCTCTATTGAGTCTTTGGAAACCTTCTCAAATCCTCGTCTTTTCCTCCTTTCCTCAGAGCTCTGCACTTTTCCCTTCTTTTCACGATCTAACAAAATGAATCCTATTCTTCCTAAATTCCTTTTTGTTAAACCCTTGGGCTTCTAAAATGGGCTTTCCCCTTAATACCCTCACTAATCCTCCTCAAAAGTCCATATTACCCTTAATTCCTCTAATATTATTTAAATTAATAATAATACTAATATATTCCATATTATATATTATTATTTAATTAAATAACCAAAACTCCACAAAATTTCACACAATGCCCAAAACACCAAAATTCACCAAAAATCACAAATATTATATTTAATTAAATTAAATAAATATTCTTACGAAATTTGGGGTGTTACAGTCACCAGAACCAACAAACACTTACAACGAACCATTTTTTTTCAGATGAGGAAATTGGTGAAGATAGTGACATAGAAGAGGTGCATGTACTTAATACCCAAAATCTTTTTAGCGGAGATATCGACGACTCCAACAATTATATTGAAGTTAGGCAACAACATGAAGTGCTGGACCTTTACAATCCACCACTCCACATGAGAAATCTAACATACATGGATGGTGAAGATGTCTCAATATTCGAAGCACCACAACCGCTTCGGATCGAAGGTGGGTTACTTGGTATGGAATTTGAAAACAAAGAACGTTGTGTGTTTGGCATACGATAGTTTCACATCAGAATTTCTCTTGACTATAAAGTTTATAAGTCAGATACGAAACGACTTATAATCATTTGCAAACACAAAGGATGCAACTTCTCATGTAGGGCCTCCGTGGAAAAGGGCAGTAGTACGTGGAGGATAACCAAGGTTAGCGGACCACATACCTGTACGTCTAACGCAATGTCCCAAGATCATTCCAAATTAGATTCGAATCTAATTTGTGATAGTATCAAACCTCTTATTAATGAAGATGCTTCACTAAAGGTGAAACACATCATAGCCCATATCCGTGACAAATTCGGCTACACCATTTCTTACAAGAAGGCATGGATTGCTAAGAACAAGGCTATTGCTTCTATTTATGGCAACTGGGAGACATCATACAACGACCTCCCGCAATGGTTGTTGGTCATGAAAACATTTGTACCCGGTACCGTCATAGAATTAGAAACCATTCCTGTGTGGTCGAACGAGGGGACACAAATTGGTGGAGCTAGGATTTTTCACCGTCTTTTTTGGGTTTTCCAACCTTGCATCAAGGGTTTTGCATTCTGCAAACCAGTTGTTCAAGTGGATGACACATGGTTATATGAAAAGTACAGGGGAACTTTGCTAATGGTCGTTGCTTAAGACGGTAACAGGAATATATTTCCAATTGCTTTTGCATTGGTAGAGGGTGAAACAGGTGATGCATGGAGTTTTTTCTTAAGAAATCTTAGAAGGCATGTTACACCGCAACCCAACCTGTGTTTGATCTTCGATAGACACAAGTGGATAATAAGCGCCTACAATAACCCAGATAATGGTTGGCAGTATCATCCCTCCTCACACGTCTTTTGCATTAGGCACATAGCACAAAACTTTATGAGGGAAATAAAGGACAACGAACTTCGCAAAAAAGTTATTTGCATGGGTATCTTCCTAAACTTATCTTTCTATATACCCCTAGCCATAACTTGTATAGACTAATCTATTTTTCTTTTTCATGCTTAGGATATGCATTGAATGAGTCTACGTATGAATACTACAGAGGAGAGATACATAAAGCTAACATACATACATTAAATTGGCTGGACAATATTCCAAGAGATAAATGGACCAGGGCATTTGATGGAGGGAAACGATGGGGCCATATGACCACCAACCTCGCTGAATCAACGAACTCAGTTCTGAAGGCCGCACGTAACCTTCCGATTACAGCTCTGGTATAATCAACATACTACAGATTGGGCACCTTTTTTGGAAAAAAAAAGACATGAATGGACTAAATTGTTAGGTTCTGGACAAGTGTATAGTGATAATTGCATGAAAGGTATTGAGGAAGAAGCTCTCAAATCAAATAGCCACAACGTTATGCAATTTGATCGTCAAAGGTTCTGCTTTCTTATCCAAGAAACGATGACTTATAATGATGGTAGACCGGCTACCCATTACAACGTCGACCTAAGGAATCAGACGTCTGAGTGTGGAAGATTTCAAACTTTCCATGTCCCTTGCTCACATGCAATTGCTACTTGTTCCAGCATCAGATAAGACTATACTATGCATATAGCTGATGTGTTCAAAGTTGTTAATGTGTTTAAGGTCTATGAGGAGAGTTTTATCGAGGTCCCAACTGATACAACTTGGCCGCAATATGAAGGTGACACTCTATGCCACAACGATAGCATGCGGAGGAAAAAGAAAGGTCGTCCAAACAGTAGCCGGGTAAGAACTGAAATGAACAACATTGAAAAAGAAAAAAGGAGGTGCGACATTTGTCGCGAAATCGGACATATGCTCAAAAAATGTCCAAAGAGAGTTGGACCTTCTAGTTAGTTGTGGAACAAGATTTATTTTATTTTGTCGTACTTTTATTTACGAAAATCTTGTATGTTCTTTTCCAACACCAACAACAAGCTCACATGCACCAAACTGCAAGCTCTTCTGGCGAATAGCCAGCCACAAGGAAACCAAATTGCTTGGGAATTTTCACCTGCATGTAATGAAACATTTTTATTTTTCCATCCATACACCTTCATTACTCGTTTTTATTGAAAGCGTAGATAACTTCGTGTACATAACTTCCTCTTCCTCGACAGACCAATAATAAAATTTATCTAGAGTCTAGCATTACGAAGTTGCTGCTTTAACATTGGTCGAATATACTCTTGAAAGCCATCCGGTATAACTGAATCATTCAATGGATCCTTCCATGCCTCCTCGTATAGCTTTGGGTACACATTTCCATCATAGCGGCCAAGAACTGAACTCAGGTAGTGATCAGTGTAGTTAAATGAGTCAACAAGCGCAATCGCATTAGGACGAACCTATCCAAACATTTTATCAGTATGTTTCATGTTGTAAAAAACAACCAACTAGATGCAGCCAGTGCATTGCAATTCATTTAGGACAAACCTGTGAATACAAGGACCTTAGCTGGTCGTTAGCAAGTGAACCCTGTTTGGAAGTGATGCAGCCAGTTGAAAGAAAATCACCCAAATGCTTATGAAGATGAAACAGAGCATAAATGCTACAAAGAATTTCTAACTGCTGTTTCACTCCCTTTCCAGGTATATCTAGCTGCAACTTCTCAATAAATCTGAAAAAGAAAAAAGCACAAGGTTGGGATCTTTTGAGTAAAGGTCTATAATTAGAACCGACAGCCATCACTCTATAGATAAACTACAGACATCATATGGGACCACACAAATGAGAAGAATCTCACTTGGAAACAACAATCAACTGGCAATGAGCGCGAGCTGCCTCAACTAGATCATTTGAGTATTCTTGGAAACCTGCAATCATAAAATCAATAGCATTTACAATGTTGATATCTGATCATGATACATTAAATGCAACATAGAAGTATGTGCTCGGGATATTTTTATATCCCTGCTCCTACCAGACACGAAGAAAACAAATCAACCAAAAGAGATACGAGGAAATAGCCTGTGACTTAGAGAAGGGCTGAATCATTTACCCTCTTCTGGATTGCTAATCTTGCTAAGGTTTTTAGCACAGGCAACCGCCTTTCTAGCAGCCCTAGCTTCAAATGCTCCCAGTACTGCATTAGGATTCAACCAATCCTCCGCTGCAAGCAATCAAATGACTTATAATTAACTTACAAATTCTAGGAATACAATAAGGGATAAAATAGTGTAAGGACAGTCTACACACGATCTCATATATATTGGTGTTAGTCATAATGGCTAATTTGTTATGGTTCTAATTATACAGGTATACAATCCCAAATTTGTTCCTAACACACTCCTTATCGATTCTAACATATATACATACATGATAAGCTAACATAATATTTAATACTACCTCCGTTCCTTTTTATAAGAGACAATTTAGTTTTTAGATTCATTGAATAATCAATGTATTTGGTCAGTTTTTAGACTAAATACATTGATTATTCAATGAACCTAAAAAATGAGTTGTCTCTTATAAAAAGGAACGGAGGTAGTATATTCTATATAACTCCAGAACAACATAGGTATAGTTAGTAATATTATCTCAATCTGTTAGATTTGGGATATCAATAGACTGAAAAAAGTTAGAATTTTCATTCAAGTCAGAATTTTTATATTCTCAGTCAAATATTTATACCTTTCTGAACATCACACCGAGATTCCATCAGTTGTTCCACTCGTCCCATATACGCTACTGTACCAACAGGCTTTTTTCCAGATCCCAACCTAGAAAGAGTCTTCATGAGATGCTTTGCAACCTACAAGGGATTTTCTAGAAGTTTTCAAACAACTCTAGACCATTCTCAGTTTAAAATATCAAATAACTCACAATTCCAATGGCACCAGGAGTGAAGATACTGCCACATAAGAGTTAGGCAAAAATAACTAATGATGATTATTTTACTTATTTCTATCCTTTTGGAACCTTCCATTATAAATACTACAGACAGCCCTAAACTAAACTAAAAATCAGAAAGTAATTTTTTTTGGAGACCAATAGAAAAACAATGGTCTTACTCCAAAAATGAAGATATGTACAATTATGTATGAAAATGAGATCACATTGAATTCAACTATATAAAATACCATCCCTCCAGAACAAGAAAGTAGTAATACTGCAATCTGCAAATATTCAAGATATATATACCTGTAAAAGCAGCACAATGTTGTCTCCTTCATATGTGCAGGTAGGAACATAGACTGCAAATAACTCGGGGAGACCACTGCTGCAAAGGTAACCATGGCCACCACATAGTTTGCGACACTCTTCAATTCCATCCTGGAAAATGAAGTGAATTGAACTTAATTTGAAGTGAATTGTATTAGGACATTAAAATGGTATTTTTTAAAAGTACAACGGTAACATCAGAGACAAGAGGAACATTTATATGAGGGGAATAGTACCAATAAAGCCTGAAATCCAACATACAAATAGATGAGATGCAAAAAAAAAGTGCGTGAAGAAAAACTAAGCTTTTTATTAGATGTAATGAACGAAATGTAACATAATTCTGATGTAAAATTGAGTGAACAAAATACCTTGCCACAAATGCTTTGCATCTGGCTTTAAAATTTTAACTTTCAATTGACAATAAGTGAGATACAGAATTAACGTAGAATCATAATAAAAAAATCACACTAATTTATTTGCTAGTTTTATCCCAGTTGCTAGATCACACCCATCAAACCCTCCCTCCACTATCATCATATTTCAAACAGCAAAACAAAACCCACGGAGATAAACAGAAGTCCGATAAAGTATGATCTGTTTCAAAAGTAAGATAAACATGTAAGGAGGATTTTGAGGGAGGAAACACTAAAAGATGACTAATTAACACAGAAAACCAGGAAAGGTGTCCTGTCGAAATCTCCAAAGGATTACACAAAATGAAAAAAAATAACATGTAGTATACATTCTATAAAATGGAGCTAAATAATCACTTAATTCAGTAACAAAAATCAAGAGGTTGAGAAATGGACATAAGAATTGATAATCACATACAGAAGTTGCTGAGGTGGTCAGGGACTTCAACCCTGCAGTGCATGCATGAGCCTCGGGCAATGTTGAAAAATCATTTGCTTGCAATCTTGTCATCACATCCGTGTAAAGCCATTTCAACCACTCACCAACAAATCTGAAAGCATAAGCAGAGGCCAGCAAAGGGAAGAGCCTAGCTTGTTGTGTTTTATAATCTATCACCTAAAAGGTATAACAAAGATAGCAGAGACTGAGGCAGACATTCTAGAATAGATAAAAGAGATACAGACATTGGTAGGAAAAAAAAAGGTATCAACCTAGCATCTTATTGATCTTAAGCTTTTATGCACACAATGTTGTAAACCCAGACACACAGATTGTTATTTTGATTGGTTAATATATCTAAATACACATCTCAATATCATAAGTTTCATGTCCAAGAAGAGTATGAAACCCATCCACCTTCCCATTATAAACAGCATGTGTATTATATTGGAATTGAAGTTTCCTACTAAAATTCATGTTTGGTTAAAAAACTTTACCATAAATAATCATCTTAATTTTTTTTTTCTGAAAGATTTCTGCCAATAAAATAAGCTCAGTCCAAATCAGCAGAAAAATCACATTAAACAAACTGGTGGATTTTCAATTTTCATTCTATGATTTTGGGATCCAGCCCCTTTTTATTGCATTGCATGATTCTTTTTAATTAAAAGAAAAACCCAGGAATGTCTCAGAAAATAAGATTGCTCCAGGCTCCAGCAGCAACCAGGACTCTGCAGCAACAAAAAGCTTGTACAAATCACCTGTGATTCTTGACTTCCATCAGTTGCTCCAAACTGTCTTCGAACAGCGCTATATCTTGTAGCAATGCAAACAGCTCTCGACAAAGCAGTCGACGCATCAGAGACGATTGTTTGTCTCACATATACCATAGTACCGTAAACTAATTGTCTCGGAACATTGGATTGTACATATTTTCCTTCCCTTGTAACCCGTGAAACCCTGGTATAATTAAAGAAAAACAGTCATACTAGGTATATTGACATGAAAATATAAGCACGGGCAATTTAAAATGCGTGAAAACTATAGAATTTTGTAATTTCTGTGAGTCTATACTCAGATCACATTATTTGTATTTATAATGGTGTTACAATAAATACATTGAATGTCAATGAAGAAGTGCAAACCTAGGAAGTTGTATATTCTAGGAATACTAACAATCTAGATAATATACAAGTTTACTTAATTCTAACCCTCCTCCTCATGGAGCATATATGTCATATACACCAAGCTTGTTACAAATAGATTCAACCCGATGTGCTCTAAGGAATTTAGTAATTATGTCAGCCAACTAATCATTTGAACCAACAAAATCAATTATGATTTCTCCTGAAAGAACCTTATCACTTACAAAGTGAAAATCGATCTCTATGTGCATAGTTCTTTCATGAAAAAACCGGGTTGGAGGCGGTTTGGAGCACAATGCTAAGCTTACCAAACCAAGCACGGAGAGATTGTTTCAAGCTATAAAGAGATCGACGAAGCTGACATATGAGGTGAGAAGCACCACCACTGACACTGAATCCTGGTGGTTGCGCCATGTACATCTCTTGTAAATTGTAATTCACCATGTAGAAAGGAGTTTTTTAATGTCCAGTTTATGGAGGGGCCATTGATGAATGGCAACTAAGGCAAGAAAAAAGCGGAAAAATGCAATCTCGGTAATAGGAGAAAAGGTATCTCCATAGTCAAGGCTAAAGATCTGTGTGTATCCTCGCGCTACGAGACGAGCTTTTAGGCGGTAAATCTTTCCATTATACCCAAGTTTATCTGTATAGACCCATCGACAAACCACTGTAGTTTTTCCATCAGGTAAAGGAACTAAATCCCAAGTATCATTGGAGTGCAAGCGGCCATCTCATCGATCATAGCCTGTCACCATCCAGGGTTACACATAGCTTCAGCTGTAGTTTTGGAAATAGACACAGAATCCAAGAAAACCACAAAAGCAGAGTAGGATGTAGATAATAGATGGTGATCCAAATGACAAGCATAAATAGGAATAGGATTCAGAGATGACCAGTGTAGGACGCAAAGGTTGAGAATCCGACAGAGCAGTGGATGAGACTTGAGAGACGGGTGGTGGACATGGCCTTTGTTGATAGGTAGGAAGGTCGGGTGTGGGGATAGAGACAGGTGCAGAGATAGAGATTGGTGCGGGTGCAATTGGAATAGCTATGAGCTCTGGAAAGAGAAATTGTGACTGGCCATAATTATTAGACTATTCAGGAATAGCAGGAAAGGAAGGACAAGTCCTGAAGAAGCTAACAACATCAAGGACAATGTATCGACGAATATCTGGAGAAAAGAGTTAAGTCCACATAAGTAAACTACGAGAAAAGCAATTTGTTACCTGCCATATGATCAGAGGCACATGAATCAAGGATTCAAGGTCCGCGTAAAGAAGAGTTTGTAACAGAAGCAATAGGATTGCCATTATGAGCAACAGAGACAACAGGGAACATAGTTTGCATTTGTGGCATCAACCTTTTAGTTTCAACAGCACCAGCCCAACCTGCATAATAGGAACCACCTACTAATTTTTCGCAAGGAATCAGAGGGATCGTAGTGAAATTGAAAGCAGAAGAAGAGGCAACAGCATATTCGAATCCAGACATGACGATCTATGTGCGATGAGAGACAAATGATTGCTGAAAAATCACCAAATTGATGAAAGACACCTCGGAATGTGGCAGAGAGGGCCCTGCGATGGTTGGTGGCTGAAGTGATGAATGGGGAGGAATACGACGGCAGAAAAATGACCCGCGTGCTCGCCGGAAGATTTTACAGCGGTGGGTCGCACTTGATAAGGAGCCAATTGGTTATAGCACAGTTGAAAATTGTATAAAGCAGTGGCCGGACAGATGATACATTCAAGAAGAAATAGCAGAGCAACCCTATGATGAACCACTACTGATACGATATGGCGTTCTCTAAATTTTGTGTGCCTATACTCAGATCACCTATTTGTATTTATAATAACGGTGTTACAATAAATACATGGAATGTTAATGAAAAAGCACTAACCTAGGAAGTTGTATATTCTAGGAATACTAGCAATTTAGAATATCTAAAGGTTTACTTAATTCTAACAAAAACAAAGTCAGTTTACTATATGCAAATCTTGTCATAGATCCACCCATTCAAATTTATCTAAATTACTAAGACAAATGATCTTTACCCATCAACTTTCCACTATTTAAAATCCAATGTTGTTGCTAATTTTTACGAATGAAAGGGACTAGATAAGCAATGCAGATCATGTATCAATCAAATACCCTAAACCCCCAACTACGAACATGATTATTGGATTTTCCTCACTTGAGGCAAGAGAAGCAATATGGGTAAGACAAACAAACCTCATTAACATTTGATCCCTTGGAATCCGTACATGATCAAACCTCAGAACCCCATTGTCCATAGTATTATATGCTCCATTTCCAAATTTCATTCCAATATCACCAACAGTTATGCCGGGAAGAGGTAAGTGATCATCCAGGCTCCGCAGTTGAACAATGAAGCCTTCCAATATTCCAATTGGACATATTGTTAACTTATTGAAATCTAAATATTAAAAACAAAAATTTGGAAGATTAAGGCATGTCATTACCATGCACTCCATGATCCTGACCATCAGTAATTAGGCGGCCATAAACAACAGCATGTGTTGAAACTTTACCCAATCCACCAGGCCACCACTATTTAAATCAGCATCAAAAGAGTCACAATAATTCCAATAGTTATATATTTAAACATCATGCTCACCAAATACTTTTTAAAACAAGTATGCACAGTAAATAGCAAAAAAGGGGGGAGCAAGAGCAAGCTAATTTTCTCTGATTGTGCTTATGAATGAAACGTCAACATGTTAAGATTCTAGACCCATCATGCATCTTAAAAGACAAATAAAGGCTCTCATAAGCCATCTCCCATTTTACTCACTTTGCTAGAAGTCAACGTGGGGCTATGAATAACAAATTCATCTGTTTTGGGATCAAATGTTACTGTTGTTTCTAGCCCTTGAACATTAGATCCATGGCCAAGTTCAGTTTGAGCATAGCAACCAATTATTTGCATCTTCAGTGCCAAAGGCAGCCACTTTTTCTGCTGTTCTTCAGTTCCTTGTCCTTTGATAGCAGGAATAAACATTCCCTGAAAAAGAAGTTACATGCTAGATCAATATGCCATACTATCTCTTTACAAATAATTAAGACAATAAATATATCCATGCCACCATGACAAGAAATTGCGGTGTACCCAATGAAGATCAGTAAAAGCAGGCTCATCCACAAAGGATCTAAGCATAGAAGCTTCCTCCTCTGTACGACAAATAGTAGCGAGAAAACAGTATTAGGCAACCTCCCATTAAAGAAATCAACAAGATAGATACCAAATTCAAACTAAAGAAAGAATATAACCCACCGCTAAGACGAAGTTCGATAATCCTTTTCATTGCATAAGCTGCTTTCCTCAAAGTGTTCTTAAATAAATCCTTCCTGGCAAGCATGGCTCTATTATCCTTTCTAAATGCCTACACAAGACAATCAAACGTTTCATACAACTTAAAAAAAAAAGTTGAAAATCGCCACTTATCACAAACTCCAATAACAGTGAAATTGCACAAACCTAAACATTAACACTATAATACAACAATCCATTTGCATTACCAAAATCATTTCAGAAATGAAATTTTACAGAACGAACAAAATTGAAAAGGTGAGGGAAAAATTAACCGGATCGCTGGCGACGAGACGAGACATTCGATCGGAAACTTCTAAAGCGTGAGAAGAACCGGCCCAAACGATCTTCATGGCGTCGACATCGAATTGAGCTTTGTTCCTTTCGAAAGCTAAGTGATCTACACCTTCCATATTTGAAAATCGTAACAACAGAGACTAGAAAGAAGAAGAAGAAGAAAAATGGATTATTTGTAGAAGAAGGAATGAGATTTGCTTGTTGTCTGGTTCAACAGCCAAATGTAATGACGCCAGAAATTAGCGCCTAATGTCTCTTCAAGTTATACATGGTAAGAGTATATTTTTTTTTTTTTCTTGAATTAATGTTAGAAGGAAAATTAGGTAAGCAATTCAGAAGGTTGTAACTGCAAACGGGAAATATCTTGGAACTGCCTACATTATGTAATTTATGTCAGTATCCATATCTATCCTTGGGAGTTGGGGCCTTATCTACTCTTTTGTTAGCACAAAATTGTTAGGTGATGATTAGGTTCGAGTAATTAATGAATTTCAATTAAAAGTACATTTATTGAGAAAATCCAAATTTAAATCTTAAATAAAATAATTACTAATGATTATTATTTATTTTGAATAAATTATCAAGATCCATTGCCGTGAAATCTCAGAGTTAACGTTAAAAAAGATTGAACATCACGCTAAAATCATACCGTAAATAATTATTGATTTAATAATAAATAAATATAAAGGTCAAGATTTCATTCTTTTTCTATCTCAAATAACAAACTCGTTTGTAAAAAAAATTATCAAAAAATATTTTTTTTTTTAATATTATTTTTCAATTACATCATTTAATTAATATCACTTCCATCACGGAGAACATATTATCTACCATCTTATTCATATATTTTTTATTAATATATATTAATTGATTAATTAAATTGACTATTTTTTTTAAAAAAATCAAATATTCTCTACAAGCAATTACAAAGACTTATCACTCAAACCGAGAATATCATAATAGATGGCAAATGTCTTTAACGGTAGCATATAAGTTATAAGTTAATGTTGCAGTAAACATTGTCGAAGTCGAAGAGTAAGTGTAGTTATCGAAATATGTTAGGTTATTGTTTAAGTTAGCATGTCGAATTAGGGCAGTCTGATGGGTCAATTGTTTAGTATGTTAGTTAAAAGTTATGGTTTGGTTTTTTTATAAATAGCATATTAGTCATCATTTCTCCATCAATCCCCGATAATCCTAATCAGATGGATAAATTGGTGTGGTTGAGATTCAATTGTAAACATTATTTCTTAATGTGTAATTGAATCAAGAATCTAGTTTTAACCACTTTGAATTGTCTTTATTTTTCTTCTCTCTTTTCCTTTACTTTGTAGTTTTCTTCTTAATCAAGAAACCGACCATACACTGTTTTCTGGACATCACTTTCACAACAAATTGGTGCGGTGAGCGTGGAAGAGAAGATGTCCTCAATAGAGTATGAGATTGAAAAATTCATTGGTGTGAATGATTTCGGTTTATGGCGCTTTAAGGTGCATGCCCTACTGGTTCAACGGGGTTTGTTAGAAGCGTTGAAAGAATCGGAGAAGATGGATGCTTCCCTAATGGAGAAGGAGAATACGACGATGATCGAGAAAGTCCACAACAGCGCCATTATATTGAGCTTAGTGATAAGGTTCTCCGGCAGGTCTCGAAGGAGAAGACGGCAGCGGGTGTGTGAAGCGAATTCGAGTTATTGTATATGACCAAATCCTTGGTCAATCGTCTCTACCTGAAGCAAGCTTTTTATTCATTCAAGATGAGTGAAGAAAAAGTCTTGGCTGAGCAGTTGGATATGTTCAATAAGTTGATTCTTTATCTTGAAAATATTGAGGTTATATTTGATGATGAAGAACAAGCGTTGTTGTTGTTGTTGTGTGCTTTACCAATATTTCATGCTCACTTCAAAAAATTCCTTTTGTATGGAAGAGAGTCTCTGAACTTTGAAGAAGTTTACTTAGCCTTGTAGTCAAAGAACCTGAATGAAAGAAATGAGCATTAACCATCTTTTGCTGGTGAAGGGTTGTCGTTAAAGGAAAGTTCACAAAAAAAGATGGTAAGTATGAGAGAAAGAAGGGTAAAATTCTACAAAATTCTTATGGTGGTAATGCTCCTTCAATTAGGTGTTATCATTGTAAGTATGATGGTCATACAAGAAAGGTATGTCCTGAACATCTGAATAATCATGGTGAAAAGGATAATGGTAATGCATTCATTCTTCAAGAAGATTATAATTCATATGATGTCCTAGTGGTTTCAAGCAGCGACTCTAGCAAGGAGTGAATATGGATTCAGGTTGTGCTTGGCACATGACTCCAAACAAAGACGTGTTTCAGGAATTATGTAATCAAGATGGTGGATCAGTGCTGCTGGGAAACAACAAAGTCGGCAAGATTGCAGGAATTGGATTTGTCATATTCAAGCTTCATGATGAGTCAATAAGGATATTGACTGATGTCAAGTATGTACTTGAACTTAAGAGGAATTTGATTTCTCTTGGTGAATTTAACAAGAAAGGATATGCTTTCAAAAGAGAGCAAAGTGTCCTAAGGGTAATGAAGGGGTCGAAGGAATTCTTGAGAGGCATCAAGAGGCAAGGCATGATACCCTTGCGGTTGAGATTGTAAGTGGTTCAGCACATGTGGCATCCATAAACACATGTATCGAAGGTTGAGCTATGGTACCAGTAGGCATAGCAACGGGGCGGGTCGGGGACGATTTTTACCTCTCCTAAACCCAAACCCAAATCCTAAAACAATCCTTGTTCCCCGCCCTACATCGGGATGGAGAATTAAAACCCAAATTCGTCCCAAACGGGTTCGAGTTGGGTTCGGGTATCCCTGTCTTGCCACCATATATTTAGTGAAATCGATTTTTTAATAAAAATATTAATTTTCCTAAATCAAATAACATTATAAAAACTAAAATTAAAAAAATCGAAAAAAAAAATCATACATACATTTCAAATATTTTAAATAATAAATACAAATCAAAATATCAAAACATTAACCACGTATTTAATATTCTAAATTATCAAAACTAAAATAATAATGTACGTAAAAAAAACGGGGCGGGTTCAGGTGGGTAATAGTGTCTTTATTACCCGACTCGTCCCTATATTTTATAATTGGGGAAACCCAAACCCACCCTGTCAAAGCGAGTTTTCCTCGTCAAATTTGGGGCGGGTTCGGATGGGTACCCGCATGTATGGGTTATGTTGACATGCCTAAGCACAAGTGACTTGGCCACGCCAGTTAAAGAGGCATGGTCAAAATGTCGAAACAAAATCTGCTATGCGGTAACAAGGTCGAAAAAATGGATTTTTGTGAACCTTGTGTATTTAGTAAATTTTGTAGGGTAAAGGTTAACAAAGGTAAACAAATAACACAAGGATCCCTCGATTATATGCAGACTGGTCTTTGAGGGCTTGCAAGAAATCCTTCACACTTAGGCGCAAGATATTTTCTATCCATAGCTGATGATTATCACGAAATTTATGGGTATTCATTCAAGAATCTAAGGATGAACTTTTGAAAATTTCAAAAGTTGGAAGACTCTGGTCGAAAACTAAATTGGCTGGAAGGTCAAGAGGTTGAGAACCGACGACGGTCTTGAATTTTGCAATGAGGCTTTCGACAACTACTATGATGCGTATGGTATTGCAAGGCACAGAACTACTAGAGGCACTCCCCAACACAATGGTTTGGCTGAAAGGTTTAATTGAACCATTCTGAAAAGAGTGAGGTGCATGTTGGTTAGTGCGAGATTAAAGAAGGTGTTTTAGGTTGAGGCAGTCATGACTGTAGCTTACCTAATAAATAGGTGTCCCTCATCTGCCTTGGGGATGAAAACACCCGAAGAAGTTAAAGGTGAGAAAAACACAAGAAGGGGGGTTGAATTGTGTTGTTTTTTCTTTCTTTTAAAACTCTTAAGTCAGATTCTAAACACAATGTTATAAAATCTTAGTTAGTTAGATATAGGTAGTGGAAATGAAGTGCAAGAAAGAATGACAACACACAAAGTTATCTTAGTCCCTCTCACAAATCGAGAGTAATTCAGTCCCCTTGTACTTACAAGAGATTTTCACTATAATCACACAATATTACAATTTGCTCAAGCATACAAGCAAGAGACTTCTTTGGTTATGGATACAAGTATAAGACTTCCTTACTCAAACACACAAGTTCGAGACTTCCTTGCTCAAGTACACAAGCTCAAGACTTCCTTAATCACACACACAAGTATGAGACTTCCTTGCTCAAGCACACAAGCTTAAGACTTCCTTGAACACACACTAGTATGAGACTTCCTTGCTCAAAAACTTAGTAAGAGACTTCTAACAAACTACCTAACTGATAAATGATTGTTGGGTGAATACACTTGATATACAATCAGAGGTGTATTAATAATACAACACAATAGGACTCGTTTGAGACTTAGGTATTTCTAAGATATGCAAGGATAAGAAATCCTAAGTTTAGCTTGTGCTAAAACTTTGACAGAGTAGTTTCTCTTTAGTTGTTAATTGTTGTTTAGCATGTTCTGCGTGTATGTGATGTTGTATACTTATGTATCAATCTTCAAGTCTTTTATTTCCTTAAATAATGAGGAAAAGATTCTTTGAAGATGCAACATTAGAGTCCTTTTAGAAGCTTTAAAAGACACGTTGGGAAACGTTGGAATGGTTCACCAAACTGTAAGGTTAGGTGAAACCTAGTTTTAAAAATTGTTGCTACAAAGGGAATTAGCAGTTGTATCCCAGCGGACTCTATGAAGAAACTATAGCATGAGTCATCACGTGATAAAGTATGTTCAGAGATGAACACTGACATATCAGTGCAACCTTGGTCCTTGCGCTTTAACATGCTCAGGTTCTGATCACCAAAAGCAGACTTCTCAAAAGTTTGTTCTTCAGAGCCTGATACCTTTAGACTCTAATGTTTGAATGCCGACTTCTTTTGGAGATGACTTCTTCAGAGTTAGTTCTTCAGCTTCTGATACATCATAATATGATCTTCACGCTTCTTTTTGGATGTTCAGAGTCAGAACTAATACTTGGATATAATATGAATTTTAGTCTATGGTCTTCATCACTTAAACATACATTAGTATACCATATTGTTCTTTAAATATTTTGTTATCATCAAAACACAAGGATATAAGATAAACCAATTTTGTTCCAACAATCTCCCCATTTATGATGATGTTAAACATAACTATTTAAGAACAATGGTTCATAATTTAATTAACTAGTTGACTTGAGGGTCTGAGGTTTGTAAGCTCCCCCTGAGTCTAATAGTCCATAGGGTTAGGTTTGTAAGCTCCCCCTAAGTCCAATCGAGGTTAATTAAATTTAAACATTTAAAGCACAGATATAATTCTTGATAATAATTGTTACATTCCAGATGCTTAAATGCTTCTATATTTACTCCCCCTTTTGTCATCAACAAAAATAAGGAAATAGAAAAGATATTGAATAAAAATATTGTCATATAAGCGAAATTCAAAAGAACCATGTTTGGGATGTAATCAAAACATGATAAAAATAGTTTAAAATCATATTTGATTTCCCTTTTAGATAAAAGATTTGAGAATTGATTGGAACAGTTGGTAAATAACTCATGCACTTCTCAAGATGGTCAAAGAAGTTTCTTTCAGCTAGGCTTTTAGAGAAATGGAGCAGTCGAGTCTGGAGAGACGTGTTTTGAAGATAATGAATTTATTGCTCTCCGATTACCATTGGTGCACAATATCAAAAACTGATTTTACTTTAACAAAAATTCTCTATAAGAGCAGAGTTTTGATATAAGAGAAATCATATTCCATCTAAACTTAACACACTTCTTCAGAAACCATGAGTGATTCTCTCAAAACTTTTAAAGAGGGCACTCCAAGTGAGGTTAACAAAGTAGTTACTGAGGATGTTGCAAGAATGCTTAAGTTTCAATCCAAAAAGGCTAAAGGTTCAAGAACAAGAACAAGAACAAGTTCATCAACAAGAGCATTGAAGGTGAGCCAATCATTTGCGACGAAGAAGAAGAAGAAGAGACGACTTCGGAAAATCATGGATCCTCTATTTGACTATGGTTCAGATATTTATGAATTTCGCTTTGACTGGTCAAACTTCCTCAGCCACCGTGCTTACTTTCTTGATCAATTTGGAGAAGATTAGATTATGTAATTTGTTTTGATCCATGAGGAACTCAGCCTTTGTATCTCCTCTTTTTAATAATAAAAATGCCTTTTTCTTTTTTTCTTGCCTCTATCACTATTTATCACTTGCGTCCATATCTTTTGATCCACCAAGAAAAGTGAGTTTCAAGTTGTTTTCTAGCTCTTTCCAATCAATATTGAGTTGTGAGCAAAAATAAATTCAATCAAGAATTTAAATCACACAAGTGTAAAAGACATCATTAAAGGGAAAACAAAATATAATTTAATTTTATCCATGAACAATGATTCCCAAAGATAACACAAACGTTTTTGTTAAGATAAGAATATTTATGAAATTTTTCATATTTCTTATCTTAATCTAAACATGATTGGTTAGATCTATTAATATAACTCAAGGATCAGAAGACAAAAAATTCTTAGAAGAACTTTGACTAAGGATCTTCTGAACCAGAGGATTATTTCACATAGTTAACTGACTGGTTCAGAGTCAGATTGTATAGAGTCATAAATAAAGTTAAAGGAAAAGACACACTTAGATAAGAACATAAGTTAATGACAATTGGGAGAGATACACAATATTCACAACATGTATATTATTAACCATAAGTTATTTTTCAGCAGCAGATAAACCCAGTGCCAGAAAACCTTTCAAATACTTGACACATAAGTGAACATATGTCAACCATCAAGTAACCCACTTATATTCTATTAGAGATAACAAATAAAATTCTAAGCATCAGAGGCTGAATTGATCAGATGCTTACTATTCATCAGAAGCTTGTTCATAGCTTCTGACCATAGTAGCTTATGATCATCGTCAGACACTGATTCTCCATTCTAGAAGCAAGCACTAATTCTTAACAAAATGCATGTTTAGATTATTTTTTATAAAATCAAATATTTCGGTTGCAAGAGGCTTGGTAAATATATCGCCCCATTGATTATCTGTATCAATGAACTGTATATCTATCACACCCTTCTGAACATAGTCTCTTATAAATGATGTTTTAATTTCTATGTGCTTGGTTCTACAATGTTGAATAGGATTTTTTGTTAAACCGATATCAACAGTATTATCATAAAATATTGGAATACTGCTTCCACTTATCTGATATTTTCCAACTGACATTTCATCCAGAGTAGCTGTGTGCAACAACTTCCAGCTGAGATGTATTGTGCTTCTGCTATGGACAAAGCTATATTTGCTTGTCTTTTACTAGTCCGGGATATTAGGTTTTCACTTATGAATTGATAGCTTCCACTAGTGGATTTTCTTTCAATTCTATCCTCGACATAGTCAGCATCACAAAATCCAACTAGCTTATAATATAGGGATTTCTTATAAAGCAAACCTAAATTTATTGTTACTTTCAGATATCTAAAGATCCTCTTAACATCTGTTAAATGAGTCTCTCTAGGATCTGACTGAAATCTCACACAAACAAACACTAAACCAAATATCTGGTATAGAAGTTGTTAAATAAAGAAGAAAGTCAAGCATACCTCTGTACAGCTTCTGATAGACCTTAGTGCTGCTTTCCTTTTTGCCTATGTTACAGCTTGGATGCATAGGAGTGCTCATGATTTTAAAATCATCAAGATTGAACTTCTTTAGAAGCTCCTTTGTATATTTTGTCTAATGAACATATACTCCTTCTTTGAATTGATTGATTTGAATCCCAAGGAAGAACTTTAGCTCTCCCATCATACTCATTTCAAATTCAACATGCATTGTCTTAAAAAATTCTTGGCAAAGAAAATCATTAGTTAAACCAAATATGATGTCATTTACATACACTTGGATAATTAAGATATCGTTCTTAAGGGTATTTCTAAAGAGTGTAGTGTCTACTTGCCCTTTATAAAATCCATATTCTAACAAAAAAAATTACCCAGTCTCTCATACCAAGCTCTCAGAGCTTGTTTGAGTCCATAGAGTGATTTCTTTAATTTAAAAACATAATATGAGTGAACTGAGTCCTCAAATTCAGGTGGTTTTTTGACATAGACTTCTTCAAAAATGACACCATTTAAGAGTGCACTCTTAACATCCATTTTGCTATAAGATGATATCATGATTTATAGCATAAGAGAGAAGTAACATGATTGCCTCTAACCTTGCAACTGGTGCGAAGGTCTTAGAGAAATTTATACCTTCTTGCTAATTGTATCCTTAAGACACAAGTCTAGCTTTATTTCTTACCACTTCTTCTTGCTTGTTGAAATTATTTTTGAATACCCATTTTGTTACAATAATGTTCTTCTGTGAAGGTTTCGGTACCAGATTCCAGACATCATTCCTTTGAAAGTGATTTAACTCTTCTTGCATAGCCACAATCTAACCATCATCAGTAAGTGCTTCATCAATAGAAGTAGGTTCAATCATGGAAAGTAGTCTTAGCATTAAATGCTTTTCTCTGAAGGCATACCTTGTCTTTCTAGGGCTATATTTGTTTCCAAGAATTAACTCTTCTAGATGAGAAGGCTTGTACTTAAAGAACTTCTTGGATTGTGACTCATCTGAAGAGTTATCTTGATATTCTTCAGATTCTTCATTGTCAGGACGAGCTTCCGAGGTAGGATTAACTTCTGGATCGTTAACTTTTGGAATTCTGATGACTTATCAGCATTTAGTGCAATGAAAAACGTTATGAAAAGCATTAGGAAAAGTTAGAGAGAAAAGTAGTCGATTATTCTTGACTTAATTAATAAATAAAATTTATAGAGAAGGAAAATCGACGGTGGCTTGTCACTTTCTCAAAAAGGGAAGTTTCTCAAGTTACCTTGAGATTTTGAGGTAGTACACTAATAGAGATTAAAAAAATTAGAAGACTCTCATTGATTCTCTAGTAAGTGATTTATTAAGTGCTTAATCAATTAATTTTTCTACTAACCTATGGTTGAGTTTCAAGTTTTTTTTTTAGAAAAAGGGGTGTCAAATACAGCATGCCTAGGGTCCAATATTAATCTAAGGCTCGAGGAGAATGAAAAGAAATTGTTCAAAACATTTCCTAAAACAAAATGATTATCCATTAGAAAGAATCTGAGAAAGAAAGAAGTAGACAACATAATTCCCTCTTGATTTAGAAAGCTTCAAAGACTTTAGAGTTATGTTCAAGGGGAAGAAGTTCTCCAAAGCTTACCCACTGGTTGATTTCAAAGCTGGATGCTACCTTCCGTGGGGATAAATAAAATCTTATATCTTATTTATTACTCCTTACTTTGAACTGCTCTTGTTCACAACTATACGGTAACTTGTTCCTTTTACATGGGATTTATGTGCTTAGATTATGTTATGCATTTTTTTATAATGACAAAGGGGGTGAAGTGTACTCTCAGAGAGAATAGAGTATACTTTATGCTTAATTGAGGGGGGGGGGGGGTTAATAACTCCAATATACTTGTTTGCTTCTTTTACCACCTCCACTGAGAGATGTGTTGTCATCATCAAAAAGGGGGAGAATATGGATCTATGTGCTTGCAGGTATAAACATGTCAATCCCGCAAAATATCCTCTTTGATGATGATAATGATGAGTAAAGTCGGTGGCAATACCTTTCAGCTTTGATGATTATGACATAACCAGAGAAATATCTCATGCCTCAAAGAACTCAAGATCAAGTGCTTGTACAAATCAAAAACTATTTAGCAAGAGTCTTGAAGTCATGGACAAAGGTGTGAAAGCTCTTCAGGTTATGCATGTCTTTCTGAGTGACCTGAGTATTGTAAAAGTGAGGCAATATCTTAAAAGTACTAAGGCAACTCTCGCACATACCTAAAAATATTTTCTCAAATATATTTGAACTTAAAAAATCATTTTCTAAGCCTATAAAGTGATCAAAAAGTTATCCAAGCCTTTTAAACCATTTTTTCAACTAACCAATCGATTGGTCAATAATGTTAATCGAACGGGAAAGCTTATTTGATCCATCTAATCAATTAGAGAATCAAGCTAATCGATTAGAAAAGTGGTAATCGATTAATCAAATGACATGGACAACACATTAATTACTTGCAACAGCTAAATATCCAAAACCTCATATTTGCACATTCTAATCAATTATATATGAGTTGTCTAATTGATTAAAGTGTTTTGCCAATCGATTATATAATCAATTCGGCCTATGGATTATTTCCATTCTTGGTTTTTCCAACTATATAAGAGAGTCACATCCTCACTTCAAACCACATAACTTTTCAATGTTTTCATATTTCTTTGGAATTTATCTATATCCCCCTCATTAGAAAATATTTTTATTTACTTCTGACTGTCATATTTCTAGTATGTGAAGCTTTACTTGTGAGGAAGAAATTTTTGTAAGTGGTCGTGCTAGTCATTTACATTCTTAAGGGTGTGATACCTTTAAGAGCTTGAGTTTGGTTCTTGAGATAAACCTGTCATAAAATCTTTGTTCTTGAGTTATTAAGCTTTGTTGGAAAAAGCTTTGTTTTGGTTATTGAAATCATCCACAAATCTCTAAACGGTTTGTTATTTTAACATGGGATAAAAGTTGTCATTGGTTGGGGATAAGCATGTAAAAATCTCAAGATCATATTGTATTAAGGTTCATGGGCATAACCTTTAAAAGCTCAAAGTTTATAGTCAAAATCTCAAGAAGAACTCTTAGGGAGAGGACTAGGCCAACATTCGGCCAAACCTGGATAACTCTCTGGTGTAATCTTTCTAACCCTATATCTTTAAAATTTTGCAATTTACTTTCAAAATTTAACTCCCGCTGCAAATTACTCTATAAAAATTACTAATATGATCTAAATCGAGCCCAAGGCTTCCAACGACCATCGTTTATCTTGGTTGCCATCGACTACTTTACAAAATGGGTAGAAGCTTCTTCCTATGCCAATTCGACCAAGCAAGTGGTTGCCCTCTTCATCAAGAAGGACATTATCTGTCATTACGGAATTCCAAGCAGAATTATTACAGATAATGGTACTAATTTGAACAACAAGACTATGAAATAACTTTGTGAATCTTTCCAGATCGAGCACCATAATTCTTCGCCTTACCGCCCAAAGATGAATGGAGCTGTAGAAGCTGCCAACAAGAACATCGAGAAAATCCTGCAGAAGATGGTCAAGACCTATAAGGATTGGCATGAAATTATACCCTTCACTTTGCATGGATACCGGACCTCCGTACGCACTTCAACAGAGGCAACCCCATTCTCCTTAGTTTATGGTATGGATGCAGTTCTCCCGATGGAAGTGGAGATTCCATCCTTGAGAATTCTGATGGAAACCAAGTTGGAAGAAGCAGAATAGACCCGAAGCAGATACGACGAGTTGAACCTCATCGATGAAAAGTGGATGACAGCCATGTGCCATGGGCAGTTATACCAGAAGAGGCTTAAGAAAGCATTCGACAAGAAGGTTCGCCTGCGTGAATTCAAAGAGGGAGATCTGGTACTCAAGAAGATCTTGCCATCACAAAAAGACGCTCATGGGAAATGGGCTTCTAACTACAAAGACCCTTTTATTGTGAAAATTGTCTTCTCGAGAGGGTCCCTCATTCTCACAACAATGGATGATGAACAGCTTGCACATCGCGTAAACGCCGATGCAGTTAAAAAATATTATGCCTAAATAAAACCCGCTAGGTCGAAAACCAGAAATGGAGAATTAGGCAATAATGGGTATCCCGGTGGATCTAAACCTATGAAGGAGATCTAGGTAAAAATTAGGGATGAAAACGAAAAAAATAAAGGCTCGCTAAGTTGAAAACCCGAAAGGGCAGCTTAGGTAAAAATGGGCGTCCTGGTGGATTGAAAACCCGAAAGGGCGGTCCAGGAAAAAGTTAGGGACAAAAGGCATTTGACTGTATCAGATGGTGTTTACCCATGCTGAAGAATCAACTAAAGATAATCCAATCGCTCTCGTAAGAAGCCAGGATCTGGGGCATCTTAGTTATTAGGGATTGTAGTAGTCGTTGGGTTCAATGTAAACACTTCCATATTGCCATTTTCACAAATGTAATACTCTATGGGGTTGTTGCCATTTGCAAGCTACCATTCTTTAATGAAATATAAACTTTATCGATCATTTGTTGTCATTTATATCTCTTCTACCTTTTTCTTGCTATGCGAAATGCCATCTATTTGCTAATGAATTTTGAAAATAGAAAGGTTTTTGAAAAGAAAATATTTTGAAAAAACATTTTAATAAAGCATAAAATCTCTTTGCCATGGGGAGGATAAAAAGGAAGTTCCATATGCCCCTAAGAGCTTCAAGGTTGCAAAGGCATTGTCATACCATCTGCAATATCCCCACTAAAGTTGAAACTGACAGCACTTTCGATTTAATTTGTTGATTATAATCACCAAATTCGAAGAAGTTTCCCCAACACTCATCCTGTTGATACTTACTTGAGTTGCTGATGTGGAGGATTTATTTCCCCTGTGAAAGTCTTCCCACCAAATCTTGTCTCTCTTTGAGTCAGCATTTGCATGCCTTGATCATACTCATCATGTTCAACATGTGAATTTGTGCATTAGCTTCTTATTGGATGTGGTTATTGTAGCGAACGATTTTGGACGCGGTTCTTAAGCGCTGGTCGCTCTCTGCGGTTTGAGCTTAAACTACAGGTCGATTCATTTTTTATCCTATTGTGAGCTGAATAAGGAAGGGAAATAGATGTCTCCAATTAACCCTGCTTGCATACTGAGTTTAAACAGCGGTCTGTTAGGTTACGAATGCTATCAATGTGGGGGGGCCTTTGTACTGGTTATTTGTATTTTCGCCAATACTGGTTTTTATCTAGGCAGAAGGTTTCTGGCGGGGAACGAGGATTAGGATGTAAGGACTGATGTTTTTGAATTACTGCTTTTGATTGAGGGAGATATGGGATTTGGGTTTTTGTTTAGTGTGCTCGCTAAGATCTTTTCTTTCGATCTTATGCCTACGTATTCCCGTTTACCGAAACAGGGAAATCAGAGCGTTCGTAGTTCCTCCTATTCTATGGGAGGAAATGGTTGTTTTTGGTGTCTTGTTCAAAGCCCAAGACGTGAAGCGAAAGGTGATTTGTATCTTGTTCAAAGCCCAAGATGTGAAGCTGAAGGTTCTATTTGTGTTTTGTTCAAAGCCCAAGACGTGAAGCGAAAGGACCTCGACTTTAGAGAGAATTTGTCATCTCTAAAGAGGGGTTTGTATAAAGGAGGATTACTTTAACTGGGATACGCGGATCCTAGCAATGCCATAATTTCCTTTATAGGGGGTTTTTAACCTGAAGGGGAAGACTTTAACTCAGTGTAGAGCAATGCTATCTTTCCTTAGGAATGCTAAAAGAGGGACAGTGGTATGGATGTAGATGATCCAGAGGCTTGCTGCTTACAGCGATTAGATGAAGAGGAAGGAGTTGTTGATGTTTGTGTACTGTGAACGAGGCACAGCTTTAATGCTAAAAGGTTGATTGGATCAACCAGTGGTTTTCTTATATAAAGCCTAAGAGGAGGCTAATATGTGTCTCGTACAAAGCCCGAGAGAGAGGCAAAAAGGTTTTGACCCGACGATGGAGTCTTTTGGTATCTCGTATAAAGCCCGAGAGAGAGGCTATTTGACTCAACAAGAGAGTTTTTTGTATCTCGTACGAAGCCCGAGATAGAGGCTAAAAGGGTGATTGACTCAACGAGGGAGCCTCTTATGTGTCTCGTACAAAGCCCGAGAGAGAGGCTAGGGTTAATGTTTCAGTCGAGTGACAGGTCCAATGTACTGATTGTAAAAGAGAAAATTAGTTTTTATATGAGTAACACTGTACTCATGGTTTGATTTGAGGATCCGGGTTATTCCTGTTCTTTAAGGAAGCGGGAAATCCGAAGGGTATTGAGACTGTCCGAGTCTGCAGGTTTCCTTCCTATTTAACGAAGGGGTGCTTGAGAATGTCTTTGAGACTCAAGGAAATTAGACTGTCCAAGTCTAGAGTTTTGTCTTCTATACTATGTTTTGAGAAACAGTAGTAGACTCTATGAAAGGACTGTTATATGGAGATGACTAGTTTCTGTTCCTATTCCTCTAGGAGGTCGTCGGGACAATTTGTACGAAGCCCAAGAGGAGGCTAGAAACTTTTAAGAAGCCGGTCGGTCCTTGTACGAAGCCCAAGAGGAGGCTATCATTCCCGGAGGAAGAGATCATTATATGAAGCCTAAGAGGAGGCTATGAATACTTCTAAGAAGCTGTAGGGTCCTTGTACTAAGCCCAAGAGGAGGCGGGGTTGCTTTTAGGAAGCCTGTGGGTCCTTGTACGATGCCCAAGAGGAGGTCGATGCTTTTAAGAAGCCTGTGGGTCCCCAAACCCCGAGAAATTCAAGGCAAGCTATTCACAAGGAATAGATCAAGTCAGGAAAGTTCGAGAATTTGGAAGAAACTCAAAGATGCCATTCACGGAGAAGACATTCATCTCTGGGAGTAGAGTTTCTTGACAATTCCTAATGAGGACAGCCGAAGAGAAGACTGTATCTGGTGATCCTATTGGGGATCTAGTTCAGTCTATTTCTAAGAGTGACCGTCTGAGAAAGAGTTCAAAAAGAATCTGCCTTTCACATCTCCATATTGTTTAACCCCAAGAGGAGGGAAGACTGTGTCTGGTAATCCTATGTGGATCTAGTTTTGACTGTAAGTTCAGAGTGATCAACTGGGTTTTACCTAGTGCTAGACGTAGTTGCCGGGGAAACTCAAAATATCTATATTATTATTACACAGTTGATATGAGTTTATGAAAGAAGACTTACAGTGAAACAGCCCCACAATATAGTTTATATGTATATGAAAGCGGTAAATGAAAGCGATAACCACTTACTCGGTTGTAGAGCTTCCATGCTGTTTGGTTAGTTGTTCAACAAAGAAAGATTGAAAACAACAGTATATACAAAATCAATGGAGAAAGTGCTTTGAAAATGAAAGATTTGGGGCTTACAGCTCAAGGAGAGGCCCAGGGTTTTATCAGTGAGCGCACTGTTGAATTTGTACAGATGGGACTTATACAAGTGACTGAGGCCCAAGAAAGGTTTTCTGTACAAAGGGATGGGTCTTACACTCTCTCAAGAGGCCCAAAAAGTTTTAAAGAAAAAGAGTGGGGCTTATAACACGAGGGTAGGCCCAGTTGACTTTTCGTTTAAAAATGGCGATCGCGCCGAGGTTTTCTTTTAACGCAGCGGGACTTATACAATAAGTGAGGCCCGAAATGTTTTGGTTAAAAGTGGATTGGGTCTTACACTCTAATAGAGGCCCAAAAGTTTTGAATGGGTCTTATAGCTCAAGGAGAGGCCCAAGGTTTGTTTTTCAACGGATGATGATCGCGTCATACTTTTTGAAATACAACGGGACTTATACCATAAGTGAGGCCCAAAGTTAGGTTGTATTTACAAAGGGTTGGGTCTTACACTCTATTAGAGGCCCAAAAGTTTTGAAAATGATTTATGAGGGTTGAATTAATCCAAAAACCCTAATTTGTTTTCAAAAATGTATTTAATTGAATAAAAATTCAATTAAAATGATCAAAATTGTTTAACATATGAAAAACAAATTGTGATCTTGGATTAATGCTTCAAAAATTAAGTTTTGACCTACAAAATAATTAGAAAGCATTAAAAGTTGCAAAATCAATGTAGAAAAAATATTTAAAATGTCAAAAATAATTAAAATATTAATTCTTTGCAAAAATATCAATTATATGAAATAAATAATATTTTTGGGATTTTTTGGGAAAATAAAATATTTCAACATTTTTGTGAATTATTAAAAAAAGAATCAACTCAAAATCATTAAAACTCAGAGAGAAATTAATTTTTGAATCAATTAAACAAAATCACAAAATTCAAATATTCAAATTATTCAAAAATGGCGCCAAGAACACACCAAGAACACGCGCGTATTCTGGGTTTGGCTGATTTGCATTTTCTCCTCAATCTCACTGAATACTTGATTATAACATGCAATCCACATATCATTATGCTCGTCTCAACCTCACGATCATGTCTATGTCCATTAATTTCATTTAAATTAAACATACAACAAGAAATCACGAAAAATCCTCAAGAACCCTAATTTTTGCATGAAGGCTAGGATTTTTGATACACGATTCAAACAATGCAATTAATTGAGGGAAAACATTCCATGCATGATTATGAACATATGGCCAAATTATTGTGCGAGGAAATATGCATAGATTGAGAGATGACCAAGTATGTGCTTACCTCTAGGTCGTGACAGCAAGTGCAATGTGATTTTTGATTTGGAGGTGTTACAGATGAGTGGTGATGATCTGAACAGCTTCCCTACACCCTATGGATTGTGTTTGAATGCTTGGACTTGATTGAAATTGGCTAGATCACTTTGTGGTACCTCAGCTGCAACTTGTTTGAAAATTTGAGCAACCAGCTGGTGATTTTGTGAAATTGGTGTTTCAGAAGTGATCTAAGTGTTTGATCAGCTCATATGTGATGTATGTGAGGTGTGTGAGTGATTGGTTTGATTGGAAAAGCTCTCAAACTCAAAACCCGATAGCTACCTTGCTAAGAAAGGCATTTTTGCAAAGAGAAAGAGATTTTGAGGAAAGCATCTGTTAGATGGCTTTGGTGTACTCAAACTGATCACAATTGAGCTCTATTTATAGTAGAGCAAGTTTGTTTTGCAAGGAATAGTGAATGGCAGCTGGTAAGTAGGTTTGGCCAATGTTGTCCAATGGAATTTCAAGTCTCCTCTAGCCATTGACTAGAGGTTAGGGCACAGAGCTTTGGTTCCCTTGGTCTTGGATAAGTCTTGACTGATTTCAGATGAGAATGGCTCAGTCCATGCCACCTTGGTGCTTCCATTGAATGCTTCAATCCAAATTTGAAGTCTTGTCCCTGTTTTGGCCATTCTAGGTTCAACATGCTATTTCTTGTTCCATGGACTTTGGAGACTTGGCTCAGTGATTGTCCCCTTTAGATTCAATCCTCTGAGGTGTCCAAGTGGATAGGAGCAATTGGATTTGGCTGATTTTAGCAAATCGACCAAAGTTGCAAATTCTGCCTTGTCTTGACAGATTTCAGCAAGGCACCTTTCCAATGTCATATCTCATGGTGTAAGTTGAATTTGGCAATGTTCTTGACCATTTTGGAAAGCCCTTACATGATACAACAACTGTTTGAAAAAGTTTGGTTTTGATCTCTTTTGAATCCAAGTGAAAAATCCCTCTACATTTGGCAAAAAGTGAAGCAAAATCTGACTTAGTGAAATTTTCACTAAGTGTTGGAACAAAGTGTGATTTCTTGATTTTGATCACTCCATAACTCAAAATCCTTAATGAATTGGCCTTAGGTCTAGTTGAAGTTTTTGTAGAGGGTAATGAGAGCTACAAATCCATCTTTGGATGAGAAAAAATGGCCTTGTGGTTTAGGAGTTATGGTCCTCCAAAGTTGGTGTATTAGTGGTACTTTTCCATAACTTAGAAAAATTTCTAAGTTTTATGGTTACCCCTTTTACAAGTTATCCCATTTTTCTTGATTTTTCTTGATGAATGATGATTCAAATCATACATAAACATCATTTTAGGGTTAAAAATCCAATTTGGTGAAAAATCTCAAAAAGTCAAAGTTGACTTTTGTGCACAGTTGACTTTTTATCAGATGAGTTCCAAACTGTGCAATTCTTTAGGAAATCATGTCCTTGACCTAAATCAAACTTGATGGACATGTTCCAAGGGTGTCATAGGGTATGTTGAGGCATGTCCTAGGATTTGGGAGCATGTCTTGGTCTAAAGTCAAAGTTACAGTTGACTTTTCCCTTAAAACCCTAATTCTGGTGCAGATGAAATTGAGACTTGTTGCTCAAGCTTCTTGGCTTAATCCATTGTTCCAAATGGATCAATATAGCTCATTAGAGACCCTCAAACTCTCTCTTGAGGTCTTGGCTCTTGATTTGTCCCAAATGTCAACTTAGGGGTGAATTAGGTCAAGAAACCCTAATTCCTGATTTTTGATGTATGCATCCCCTGAGGTCAAATTAACTTGATGTTTGGGTCCATGAGGTTCCATGGAGTATATTAGGTTATGTTTTGGATCATTGCCTTGTGCCCAGATGAAACTTTCCATTTGGGGGCCCTGGTCGACCAAAACCCTAATTTGGTGACACTGTCGATCTTGAAGCTTGATCCACCTAGAAGGGAGCAACCTTGTGCTTAATCCTTGAAGTGGGAGTCCTCTTGATCCATTGTGAATGCTTGAGAGGTTGGACAAGTTGAAGATCATGTCATTCCTTGATTGATCCTTTGTCTAAGCACTCAGAGAGGGCTTGAAACCCTAATTTTGATAGTAGTGAATGCTCAACAATTCCTTGAGGAGATTGATGAGGCATGATGATTCATCCATATTGTGATGATGATTTGCACAATGATGGGAAATCTTAGTGGTCAAAATTTGGGGTATGACAGATGCCCCTATTTAATCTTCTTGGACCCGAAGGTGTGAATGACGAAGGTATTCGGGCATTCGGGGTGCAAGAGGATTAAATATCGGAATACCCGAAATTTTGATGGTGGTTATGAATGGTAGCTTACGCATTCATCTTCTTTAGCTAAGCAATGATGCTTAGAAAAGGTAAACTTCCCCTCGATCCTGGTCTTCAGCCAAGGAACTGGTCTAAGTTACGGAAACAAACTTCCCCTCGATCCTGGTTTCCTACCAAGGAACTGGTCTCAGTTTCTTTTGTCAATAAACTTTATTGACAAGGGACGCTATTGTAGCGGTTTTCCTCAAACTTCTCGCTGAATTTTCCTGGGGAGACGCCATTTGAGTGGAAAAAGTTTCGATGTCAGACTCGTTGGTGAACCCAGTCATCTGAGTTGTAGAGTTGCATAAACTTCTCTGTTGGAGATGCCATTTGTCGATTCTACTGGGAAAGCGAGTCTCTTGAGAGACTATTTTCGTTTGGGAGCTTACATCATACTTTTCTCGGGATCTTCCCAGAGAAATGCCATATGATGGGATCCAATTTTGAGGTGTTGATGACTTTTTCATCAGCGGTCTTCTCGGAACGAGACTGGCATGCTGCCGAATTTCTGATTACGAGGCTTTCCCTGGGGATTTTCCCTTAACTCGGGAAAGCAAGGATATCGTCTTCGATGACAAAGAGCGACATTTGTTGAAAGTTTTCTCTGGCTTTTCATAGGTTCAAGTTATCAAAGTGGTCAAGGACCAACTTCTTTTCAGAAATAAACTGGAAGCGAGGTTGTTCAGACGCAGCATTTCCTGACGAGGCAAGAACTGACAACTCGATTGGGAGAACTTCTACCACTAGGGGACAAGACCGACTAGAGTGATAATAATGCAATGCAAATCAAAACTGCATGATGCATGTATGTTTATGCCGAAAAAACCGACGCGACACACAAACTAAAAGATGAACATGACTGGATACTCGGCCATCGCGGGGCGTGTAGAGATATCGCTGGTTCAAGATAGCAATTCCACCTTGCTTAGGAGAGATAGTCCCTGCGGGGAATATCGTTGATCGGGCTTAGGAGACGAGAACTCGGCCGAGGTGTGTCAGACGAAACAAGGTCTCTGGCACAGTTGATCCTTCATTCAGGCGTACCGGGCTAGAAGGAGTACTTTGATTCTGCACTTTGAAGTTCACTTACTTCTGGAGAAGCGGTTGATGTTCCTTTGATGTTCAACAGTCAAACGAAATTGCCGACTTTATTTTAAAAGCAGAAAAAGTTTATCAAGTAAATTCATTTTTGTTTTATTTCAAGAATCGTTGATCATGTTAACAACGTCGTTCTGTAAAGCTAAAACAAATAAGAAATACAAACAAAAGCACAAAGGCTCAAATTTTATTGATAGGATGGAGATCAGCCAAACGCGTGATTCCAAAGAGTATATACAAAGCTAGAAAATGGTAATTTACAGGGAAAAGGGCTACGTTGAAACATAACGACCGCCATCCTTCTACCAACTTTGAATTCGGGGCATCCTGAGCTTCTGTCGAAGATGACCTTGACTGGAGTTTTCTGACAGATGATGTAACTACTGCTGCCGAGGGACTTGCCTCTGTTGAACATAGTTACTTGCCATTATCCCTAATTTTTGCCTGGATTGCACTATGATGTTTCCAATCCATCGGGATGATTTTTTTTCCATGTCTCTAACTTTTGCCTGGACCGCCCTTTCGGGTTTTCAATCCACTGAGACGTTTTTTTTTTTTTTTAGTTTAGGCAAAGTATTTCTTGACTACATCAACATTCGTGGGGTAGGCAAATTCCTCTCCGTCCATGGTTGCAAGTCTCAAGGTGCCGCCTGAGAAAGCTTTCGTGACCACATAGGGGCCATCATAATTTGGGGTCCATTTGCCCCGAGAGTCAGTGAGAAAAGATTGTATCTTCTTGAGCACGAGGTCTCCTTTCCTGAAGATACGAGGTCGGACCTTTTTGTCGAACGCCCTCTTCATTCTCTGTTGATACAGCTGACCATGGCATAGCGCCGTGATTCGCTTCTCTTCGATCAGATTCAGCTCGTTGTGTCGAATTTGACACCATTCAGCTTCGGTAAGCTTAGCTTCCATCAATACCCGGATTGACGGGATCTCTACTTCTATGGGGAGAATTGCCTCCATGCCATATACTAGAGAGAAAGGGGTTGCCCCTGTTGAAGTGCAGACAGATGTGCGATAACCGTGAAGAGCAAAGGGTAGCATCTCGTGCCAGTCTTTGTAGGTTACAACCATCTTTTGAACGATCTTCTTGATGTTCTTATTGGCCGCTTCTACCGCTCCGTTCATCTTGGGTCGGTAGGGAGACGAGTTATGGTGTTCGATCTTGAACTCTGCACACAACTCTTTCATCATCTTATTGTTCAAGTTAGACCCATTATCAGTAATGATCTCGCTTGGAACACCATAACGGCAGATGATATTGTTTTTGATAAATCGGACCACCACTTGTCGGGTTACATTAGCGAATGACGCTGCTTCGACCCACTTTGTGAAGTAGTCAATGGCTACTATAATGAATCGATGTCTGTTTGAAGCCTTGGGCTCAATCATGCCAATCATGTCGATTCCCCATATCGAGAATGGCCATGGGGAAGAAAGAACTTTGAGATGTGATGGCGGTACATGAATTTTGTCGGAGTATATCTGACACTTGTGACACCTCCTCATGTACTTGTAGCAGTCGGATTCCATGGTCAACCAATAGTACCCTGCTCTCAGAATTTGTCTCGCCATTGTGTGTCCGTTGGCATGAGTGCCAAAGGATCCTTCATGAATTTCTTTCATAAGCATGTCTGCTTCTGGTCTGTCGACGCATCGGAGCAAGACCATGTCAAAATTTCTCTTATAGAGAGTGTCACCGCTCAGGAAGAAGTTTCCAACCAATCTTCTGAGGGTCTTTCTATCTTTTCTGAGTGCCCCAGATGGGTACTCTTGTTTCTGAAGGAAGCATTTGATATCGTGATACCAAGGTTTGTCGTCTATGACTGCTTCAATCATGAAGATGTAAGAGGGTCGTTCAAGGCGCATTATGTCAATCTTAGGTATGTCATTCCATTGACCTACGCTAATCATGGAAGAGATAGTGGCTAAAGCATCAGCCATATGATTTTCATCATGAGGGATGTGATGAAACTCAACTCTATTGAAGAAAGGTAGCAACCTTTTTGCGTAGTCTTTGTAAGGAATCAGTCCTTATTGGTATGTGTTCCAATCTCCTTTTATCTGATTGATAACCAAGGCTGAGTCGCCGTATACGTCCAAATTTTTTATCCTTAAATCAATCGCTTCCTCGAGACCCATAATACAAGCTTCGTATTCGGCCTCGTTGTTCGTACATTTGAACGTAAGTCTGGCAGTGAAAGGAATGTGGGTACCCTGAGGGGTAACAATGATTGCCCCAATTCCGTCTCCATAATGATTAACTGCTCCGTCAAAGATAAGTCCCCATTGGGACCCTGGTTCTGGCCCTTCACTGGGTAGCGGTTCATCGCAATCTTTCATCTTTAAATACATGACATCTTCATCTGGGAAGTCAAACCCGATTGATTCCTGATTGTCAATCGGTTGATGGGCCAAATGATCGGCTAAAATACTTCCCTTAACGGCTTTCTGAGCGTGGTACTCTATGTCATATTCTGATAACAACATCTGCCAACGGGCGATTCTTCCCGTGAGAGCAGGCTTTTCGAAAACATATTTGATTGGATCCATTTCTGAGATCAACCAAGTAGTATGTCGAATCACGTACCGGCGAAGACGTTTGGCTGCCCAAGCCAAAGCGCAACAAGTTTTCTCAAGCATCGTGTACCGAGTTTCACAGTCGGTGAATCTCTTGCTTAGATAGTAAATGGCAGACTCTTTCCTTTTAGTTTCATCTTGTTGGCCAAGTACACATCCCATTGAGTCCTCTAGAACTGTGAGGTAAATGATCAGTGGCCTTCCTTCCACTTGAGGTGATAAAATCAGAGGATTCAACAGATATTCCTTGATACTGTCGAAGGCGGTTTGGCAATCTTCTGACCAAACACAATCCTGGTTCTTTTTCAGTAATTTGAAGATTGGCGCACAAGTGGCGGTCATAAGGAATATGAATCTGGAAATGTAATTCAAACGTCCCAAGAATCCTCTGACTTGTTTTTCAGTTTTCGGAGAAGGCATTTCTTGAATGGCCTTGACTTTATCGGGATCAACTTCAATTCCTTTCTGGCTGACGATGAACCCTAGTAGTTTCCCTGAACGGACACCGAAGGTACACTTGTTGGGATTCAAACGGAGCTTGAATTTTCTTAGACGTTCGAACAGTTTTGACAGATGTTCAACGTGCTCACTCTCTGTTTTTTATTTTGCAATCATATCATCGACATATACCTCGATTTCTTTATGTATCATGTCATGAAACAGAGTAATCATGGCCCTTTGATAGGTTGCCCCGGCGTTCTTCAAACCGAACGACATTACCTTGTAACAAAAAGTACCCCATGGGGTAATGAATGAAGTTTTCTCCATGTCTTTCGGCGCCATTTTGATTTGGTTATAGCCCGAGAATCCATCCATGAAGGAGAAAACTTTGAACTTTGATGTACTATCTACCAGCATGTCAATGTGTGGTAAAGGAAAGTCGTCCTTTGGACTTGCCTTGTTTAGATCCCGGTAATCAACACACATTCTGACCTTTCCGTCCTTTTTGGGAACGGGTACAATGTTGGCTAACCATTGAGGATATTCAGATGTAGCAAGGAAACCTGCGTCGATCTGTTTCTGTACCTCCTCTTTGATTTTGATGGCCATGTCCGGGTGAGTCCGTCTTAACCTTTGCTTTACTGGCAGACATTCCGATCTTAACAGTAAATGATGTTCCATGATGCTGGTATCCAACCCTGGCATATCCTGATAGGACCAAGCGAATACATCGGGGAACTCTTTGAGAAGCTTTATCAAACCCTCTCTGGCAGTTGGACTGAGCAGTGCCCCAATCCTGATTTCTTTTCTCTCTTTTTATGAACCCAAGTTTACCGTTTCCAACGGTTCTTTGTGAGGTTCAATGGACCTTTCCTCTTGTCTGAGTAGTCGGGAGATCTCTTCTGGAATTTCGTTGTCAACTTCTTCTTCAGCCTCGAATACCGGGAACTCAAAGTTGGGAGAAGGCATCGGATCGTATGTTTCAACGGGGTTTAAAACAAGCAATCTGCATGAGGTGATGATTCATGTTTAGAAGAGATAGAGAAAATGCAAGTGTGTGCAGTGTTTTATTTTATTACTGCTTGTTTGTATTTGAATTGTTTTTTAGGATTACCATTTTCCGAAAAAGCAAAAAGAGAAAACAGCAATAAGTGCGGAAATTACAGAACGACGTTATTTTATTAATGAACAAGTCGATCCTTGAAACTACAGCCCTATAAAACAAAACTCTGTCGCTTTAGGCGAAGCGAAGAGGGAAATTTACAGAAAGCGAGCCCTATCAAAACATCCGTTTCACCTGGGCAGGGTGAAAGGTTAAAAGATGGCAATTACTTTGACTGATGAACGACTTTCGGAACCTCGACGGCAACCCATTGGCGGCGAACTCCTCGGTGAATCACAAAGTCTGGCACCTTCCTTGATTTGTCTTTAGAAATAACGCTGATTTCTGGTGGAGCAGGATCGTTGGAATCTGTCTCCCAGGCAGAATTGTCATAGGAGAATTCCTCAGTTGTATTTTGCATAGCATTTGTGCTCTCAGCTGTATCTCCCCATCCAGTTGGCTGGATATCTTCGAACCTGATACGAGAGCTTTCGGGAGCAGTGTACTTGACCATAAAGTCGTATTTTCCACTTGGTTGTCCCAGGGTGTCCCACACTTCTTTGGAACTGGAGGAGTCATCTCTCTCGATGACGTTGACCTCAGGAAAAGCATAGTTGATGAATTCAAGTCCGGCAAACGTTGCAAATTCATCTTCATGTTGAGTAGTTTCTGAATGACCTGAGTGTTGATCCCATGACATGGTGGGGACACAGGTATTCTGTTCAATGACGGTCAGCTGAGTTTCATTGTTCGGCTGACTCTCTTGCCCCAAGTCTCCTGGATAAGGTTGCCACATCGGCAGACCATCCATTGGGCCATAGTAGTTGTAGTCAAAATTGTCTTTCATCGGAGTGTCTTCCTCTAATGAATTTGGCGGAGCACGACATCCTTCCGGATCACAATCTCCATATATCATTTCGACATCTGATCGTGGTATAAATCTCAGACTCTCTGTAGGAAAGCAAAAAGGTATAGGCACCTCTTCTTGAGACATATAACAGTTCTCGTTAAGATAGGACTTCCATTCTTCATCCATGTCAGAGGGATCTTCCTCGTTGATAGCATTTACTGCTTGAGACACAGGGTGAAGGAAACCTCCACTGTGGAAGAAGTTTTGCAGGGGATGAAGACTTTCATCGTTGGCAGCTGTCTGGGTACAGGTTGCAGAAAAACCAAGACCCTTCTTTGTTTTATTGTCAGTGGGAATGACAAGCTGTCCCCATCCTGTCGTATCGGTACTCTCGACCGCTTTGATAGCATCTTTGTATGAGGAAATCGAGGTTCCTCCTTTGAAATGATTGTCCTTGCTCACCGACAGTGCTTGGAACTGCGTTCCAATAACCTCCTCGGGTTCTATACCAGTAGATGATGACAAGTTACTCACAAGCAAGGCCTGTTCTCCGCAGACCGTGACAAGTTGATCATTCTTGACGAACTTTAACTTTTGGTGGAGGGTTGAAGTAACCGCTCCAGCCTGATGTATCCAAGGTCTTCCTAATAAACAACTGTATGTTGCCCGGATATCCATGACCTGGAAAGTGACTTGGAAAGTGTGAGGACCAATAGTTATGGGAAGATCAACTTCGCCGATAACTGTTTTTCTGGATCCGTCGAATGCTTTGACGACGACCTCGCTGATTCTCATCGGAGAGCCTTTGAATGATAATTGCATCAAAGTAGACTTAGGCATAACATTCAGGGCTGACCCTGTGTCTACCAGTACGCTGGCTAAAGCATCGTCCTGGCAGTTAACTATGATATTGAGCGCCATGTTATGACGGCGACCCTCTTCAAGTAATTCCTCATCACTAAATCCCAAATTATTGCAAGAAGTGATGTTAGAGACAATGCTATCGAACTGTCTGATTGTTACATCCTGTTCCACAAAGGCTTGCTCCAAGACTTTCTGTAGAGCCTCCCTATGCGCTTCTGAACTGAGTAATAGTGATAATACCGAGGTCTTTGAAGGAGTCTGTAACAGTTGATCAACAATGTTGTATTCACTCCTTTGGATGAGCTTCAGCATCTCATCGTTGTTTTTTGAAAGGTCGGGATTACTGGATTGACCGACTGGTGGATCGAGAGCTTCTGTCTGAAGTTTCTTTTCTTTGTTAACTTCCCCAACCCCTCGGTTGAAGATTCTACCACTCCGTGTTACACGACTGATGTCTGCAATATTCACGACGGAAGGTAATGGAATTTCCTTTCCATTTTCAACTGTTGTCGCACCGTATTTGTAAGGGATAGCCTTAATTGATTCATACGGTAATGGTCCTGGTAGATAGATGACTATGGGAGCTTTCTGATTTTTCTGACCATCATAAGTAATCTTGATCCGTTCCGGATTGGGAACTTTAGATTCGTCCAGTAGAGGAACGATGGCAAAAACATCCCTGGTCCTATGATGACCGGAGATTGTGACAACATCCTCAATTTGATCGGCGAGGTAGTTCGGCGTCCAGTTGATTGGTCCAGAACCCGGATATGGACGAATTTCTCCACGATCCACCTGACCCTGAAGAGCCGCTCGCACAAGGTAACACCCTTGGTTACTTTCCGAACAGATGCTACAACGGTCGTAATTATGCAGTGGCACCTGGCCACGCCCACTTTGAATACAATGCAACCTCACTAGGTTACCTTCCATTGATCGGACATCCTGACTTTGACGTCGAGTAGGATTCTTGTTACTGATACTAATTTGCTGAGTATCCTCATCCATGTAGATTGGCATCCACCGGTGATTTAACAAGTGCTGAAGTGCCTCTTGGACAACGCTACAACCTCGATCGTTTTCGCAACCCGCTTTACAGCTTTGATAGTCATGTGATATTAAGAATCCAAGTCGGACCTGCTCAGCATGTAACTTTACCAGGTTAGTATTCAACACACGAATGTCAAAGATTTGAACCATATTGATCTGATAGGAATTCCTATCATGGTAGTCTTGGATCCATCCAAGATCCATCTGACGCTGGAGGGCCTCTTGTATGAAAGAGCATCCCTGTTTGTTTACCGAGCAAGTCAGATAGAAATTGTAATCCTGCCGCGGCAGATTATGATACTGGCTTTGCCTTGAGTGTATTGCCACCAAGTTGACACTCAATGCATGGACATCGTGGTTCTGAATGACGTTGGAATTCGTGTAGACCATGTTAACTCCACGAACTCGCTGCTCTTGGATCCATCCGAGATCCATTTATTCCTGCAGAGCTGCTTGCACCACAGAACATCCTTGGTTATCTTTAGAGCAGATATCACACTGGTGATAGTTATGAGGTGGCACATGGCCATATCCACTATGTCTACAATGCATCTTGACCAGATTGGTCTTCAACAAGAGTACATCGTGAATTTGATAGACATTGTTAGTCTCTTTCTCGATCAGATTGACTGCAGCCTTCTCATGTGGAGGCAGCGGGTTCGTAAGAACATTAGGATTCGTATCTTTGAAAGATAAGAGTCCGCTCCTAACAAGCTTTTGCACATCGGACTTGAAATTAAGACAAGTTTCTATGTTATGCCCTGGACCTCCTTGATGATAAGGGCACGTCTGATCCACCTTAATCCAAAAAGGTGGATTTTCCGGTACTGTAAGAGGGGACTTAGTCTGAATGTGCCCCTTGGCTAGCAGTAATGGAAACAGCTATGTGTACGTTACGGGTATAGGATCGAACCCTGTGGCCGTGTTGTACGGTTGTTGTTGTATTGGGGACGAGCCTGCTGAAGAGGCTGTTGTGTCCTTTGCTGATCAGGTTGGCTCTGTGCAACCTGAGGTTGATACGTAGGAATAGGCGCAGGGCTGATAGCAGGAGTCACAGCTGCTACCGGCTGATAACGTCGCCTTTTCTTTCCGAGAGAGATATTCCCAATATCTTGCTCTTTTTTCTTAGGGAGAGCACTACCATATTTTTTAGTACCGTTTGGTGATCCAGTGTCTTTTACCAAACGTCCTTCTCGGACGGCTTCCTCAAGACGTACACCCATGCCCACCATTTCAGTGAAATCACTGGGTGCACTGGCAACCATTCGGTCATAGTAAAATGAGCTTAGGGTCTTTAAGAAGATCTTTGTCATCTCTTTTTCCTCAAGAGGTGGACAAATTTGAGCGGCAATTTCACGCCACCTTTGAGCACACTCCTTAAAGGTTTCCTTGTCCTTTTGCGACATCGATCTGAGTTGATCTCTGTCGGGTGCCATGTCCAAATTGTATTTGTATTATTGGACGAAGGCAGTACCAAGATCTCTGAAAGTACTGATCGTAGCACGGTTTAAACCCATGTACCATTTGAGTGCGGCACCGGTTAAACTATCCTGAAAGTAGTGAATCAGTAGGTCCTGATTCTCCGTTTGAGCTGACATCCGCCGAGCGTACATCACCAGATGGCTTTGAGGGAAAGAGTTACCCTTGTATTTTTCAAAGTCGGGCACTTGGAATTTGTGCGGGACTTTCACATTGGGGACCAAGCAGAGATCTGCGGCGTCCTTTCCAAATAGATCCTGACCGCGAATGGCTTGCAGCTCCTTCTACATTTCCAGGAACTGTTCCTGGAATTCATCAATTCTATCGAACATAGTTTCCTTCTTACCAGAAGGTGTTGGTGGAATCTGTCCTTTCGAGACAGTGTGCACCACAGGGGGTGGTACCGTGACTACGACAGTAAATCTTGGCGTTTCCCGAAGTTTGTAACCTTCAGGAGTCTTCAGTATGCCCCTGGCATCTTCGCTTTCCCGAAGTTTATAACCTTCAGGCCCAGCGGCTTCTGTTGTGATTCCCTGATCTTCAGTGACCGGCGGAACATATCCTTCCGGGATATAGTTAACAGGCATGCCCCAAGGACGATCTTTCGGTATCTGATACCTAGGATCATACTTCTCCACTATGGGCATTGAGGTGATCTCTGAGATCACAGTTCCTTGTAGCTGAGCTTCTGCCATGGCTTGCATGTCATTACGAAGCTTTCTCATATCCTCTCTCAGAGCGTCGATCTCCTCCTTCAACTCTTTGTTCTCTTCCTCAAGATCATCCATCTTTTTCTGACGATTGGCCCGAGTATTATACGAATGAGACAGTTTGACTCTAGAACCGAGACACAAACGTGAGATTCGTAGGTAAGAAGAATATGCGATGTGAGAATGATGAATGCAATGATTATATTAATTGTTTTTTTTGTTTAATCAAAATAAACTTTGACAATTAGATTGGAAATATCAAACAGTGGGGAAACCCCTTTTTATTGAAATTCAAAGGATTACAGAAATGGAAATACAGCAGATTACAAAGTGCAGAAACAGAAACCTAAGCTAATGGGTCCCGAGTCCTCTCTGAAGAGAAATCGGGTGCTGCCTCTGGTACTTTCCTTTTCTTTGACCGGGGCTCTTGGGCCGTTGTCGGGTTGTCATTCCTTTGCCAAGTGAAAGGAGTGAGCAAATTCCTTTGGTCATCTTGGTTCTCTACAGCATGTTACTCCAAAATCTCAATCAGAGCATCTTTCTCTTTCAGAAATTGCTGTATTTTGATGCACTCTACACTGAGGGTGCGATACTTGTTCTTCCAAGACCTTCTCTCCCATTGAAATTTGTTGAGAGTAACCTGAAGCCTTTCAGTTTCCGTCATGAAGTACATGACAGATTCCTTTGGCGGAAGAATTCCGTAACGAGGATAAGGCATTTTTAGCTTGAGAGCTCTAGTTTGTACCCAGTGGAGATAAGGCTCCACCGAGACACAATCTGGTTTTCCTAGAGACTCTCGTCCTTTCTTATGAATGTGTTTCCAAGCGTGCACTATTTCCATCTTTAGTGCTCTGTCGTTTTCTCCTTCTTTGAAGAAAAGACCTTCCAGATGAACACCCCGTGGGATGTATCTCATCGGGTATCCAAATTGACGGCGAACCAATACCGGATGGTAGTTGATTCCTCCTTTAGTTCCTATGAGGGGTACGTTGGGGAAGTTTCCACAACGATCAATGATCCTGGTTCCCTCATAAATCCTATTACACCAATCTATATCAGAGTTGGTAAGAGACATGATCTTCTGTGACCAACGTAAGACACTCTTGCAATCCCAAAAAGCAGCAGACTTGGGCAGGTGTGAGATAAACCATTTATAAAGCAGAGGTACACAGTATGTGATCTCTCCTCCGCTGTACAAATTTCCCAAGTGTTCAGAATGATACGCATCTGCGAGCAAAGTCGGCACAGGGTTTCCAATGAGAAAAACCTTAATGGAGTTAATGTCAACGAAGTTATTAATGTTGGGAAACAAAAATAACCCGTAGGTGAGCAAGACAAAGATGCTTTCAAAAGCAGTTATGTTTCCTATACTGGCGAAATACAGGGCTTTCTTCGTCAAGAACTGGGCTGGCAAACCTTGGATGCCACCCTTAGTAGTCATGTGAATCCTGACCTCAGACTCGTCTAAATGAATTGCTCTTGCAATGGTCTGATTCTTTGGAATTTCTTCCAGTCCAGAAAATGGAGCTCGATCAGTGATATGTAAATCAGCTAGATGAGAATACTCCTCCAGCGTTGGTGATAGCTGGTAATCCGAGAATGTGAAACAGTGATAAACCGGATCATAAAACTGAATGAGCGCATCCATGATTCCCTCAATCACATGGACTCTTAATAGTGGTAGCAGACCTCCGTGCTTGACTCTAAAAGCCTCAGGGTTAGTGATCATCCTTGCTAACCTTCTCAAATCCTCTAGTTTTGGAACCTTGAAGGTATACCTATGAGTTCTCCTTCTACCGAAATCCATCAGTGCAATCTTTTTCTCTGATATATGCAATCACAGTCTTAGTTTAATTTGAAAAACAGAGAGACTAGAAGAGAAGTTTTTTGAATGTTTTAATGTTTTTAAAATGAATGCATGAATGCAGCACACAAAAACATAGAGAAAACATGGGGTCAAAGGGTCGTTGTCATGAAGTCAAGGCTCTACCCATCCCCAAAGGTTTATACTAGGGTGATTTTTGTACCTGTACTCATTATCATCAGCTCCTCCCAGGAAAGCAAAACAACAAGCGGATCGCCAGCGAGTTGTAGTGCAATCTTAGAGTAAGTGCCATTCACCGAGAATAGATCACCAGCCTCAAATGAGGGTAGTATCGTGTAACAACTATTCCCGATAGTTTCCGCACTACGAAAGGGTTTGGCTCCTCAGCTTCTCAGACTTAACAACCGGCCCATTGTCTGGGTGAGAGAATGGGTTGCGTTGGTCAGCCTCCACTGAGGTTGATGGTCGACCCCGTCTCCATCACTTATCTTAAGTGTATACTCAATCTTTCCACATACGGCATCACCCGCATTCCCATTAACAGAAAAATAAACATGTATAGCAATTAGGAAAAGCAATATATATATTTGTCCTAAACATCCTAGACCTTTAAAGCTAAGGATCCTAAGTTCCTGACAGAAAATGGGTTCCCCGGCGGAAGCCCCAATCTGTGGTATTCACACAAGAGAAGAAAAGGAAGACCGTGCCTAGATCTAACTTTGAAAGGCCCCACGGTGGGCGCCATTTTTTTTGTTGGCGGCCACCGCCATGAAAATGACTTACCCAAGGTTTAAATTGTAAGAAAGAAAGAACCGGCCCCACGGTGGGCGCCATTTTTTCTGTAGCAAGCGATTTTGGACGCGGTTCTTAAGCGCTAGTCGCTCTCTGCAGTTTGAGCTTAAACTACAGGTCGATTCATTTTTTATCCTATTGTGAGCTGAATAAGGAAGGGAAATAGATGTCTCCAATTAACCCTGCTTGCATACTGAGTTTAAACAGCGGTCTGTTAGGTTACGAATGCTATCAATGTGGGGGGGCCTTTGTACTGGTTATTTGTATTTTCGCCAATACTGGTTTTTATCTAGGCAGAAGGTTTCTGGCGGGGAACGAGGATTAGGATGTAAGGACTGATGTTTTTGAATTACTGCTTTTGATTGAGGGAGATATGGGATTTGGGTTTTTGTTTAGTGTGCTCGCTAAGATCTTTTCTTTCGATCTTATGCCTACGTATTCCCATTTACCGAAACAGGGAAATCAGAGCGTTCGTAGTTCCTCCTATTCTATGGGAGGAAATGGTTGTTTTTGGTGTCTTGTTCAAAGCCCAAGACGTGAAGCGAAAGGTGATTTGTATCTTGTTCAAAGCCCGAGATGTGAAGCTGAAGGGTCTATTTATGTCTTGTTCAAAGCCCAAGACGTGAAGCGAAAGGACCTCGACTTTAGAGAGAATTTGTCATCTCTAAATAGGGGTTTGTATAAAGGAGGGTTACTTTAACCGGGATACGCGGATCCTAGCAATGCCATAATTTCCTTTATAGGGGGTTTTTAACCTGAAGGGGAAGACTTTAACTCAGTGTAGAGCAATGCTATCTTTCCTTAGGAATGCTAAAAGAGGGACAGTGGCATGGATGTAGATGATCCAGAGGCTTGCCGCTTACAGCGATTAGATGAAGAGGAAGGAGTTGTTGATGTTTGTGTACTGTGAACGAGGCACAACTTTGATGCTAAAAGGTTGATTGGATCAACCAGTGGTTTTCTTATATAAAGCCTAAGAGGAGGCTAATATGTGTCTCGTACAAAGCCCGAGAGAGAGGCGAAAAGGTTTTGACCCGACGATGGAGTCTTTTGGTATCTCGTATAAAGCCCGAGAGAGAGGCTATTTGACTCAACAAGAGAAATTTTTGTATCTCGTACGAAGCCCGAGATGGAGGCTAAAAGGGTGATTGACTCAACAAGGGAGCCTCTTATGTGTCTCGTACAAAGCCCGAGAGAGAGGCTAGGGTTACTGTTTCAGTCGAGTGACAGGTCCAATGTACTGATTGTAAAAGAGAAAATCAGTTTTTATATGAGTAACACTGTACTCATGGGTTTGATTTGAGGATCCGGGTTATTCATGTTCTTTAAGGAAGCGGGAAATCCGAAGGGTATTGAGATTGTCCGAGTCTGCAGGTTTCCTTCCTATTTAACGAAGGGGTGCTTGAGAATGTCTTTGAGACTCAAGGAAATTAGACTGTCCAAGTCTAGAGTTTTGTCATCTATACTATGTTTTGAGAAACAGTAGTAGACTCTATGAAAGGTCTGTTCTATGGAGATGACTAGTTTCTGTTCCTATACCTCTAGGAGGTCATCGGGACAATTTGTACGAAGCCCAAGAGGAGGCTAGAAACTTTTAAGAAGCCGGTCGGTCCTTGTACGAAGCCCAAGAGGAGGCTATCATTCCCGGAGGAAGAAATCATTATACGAAGCCTAAGAGGAGGCTGTGAATACTTCTAAGAAGCTGTAGGGTCCTTGTACTAAGCCCAAGAGGAGGCGGGGTTGCTTTTAGGAAGCCTGTGGGTCCTTGTACGATGCCCAAGAGGAGGCCGATGCTTTTAAGAAGCCTGTGGGTCCCCAAACCCCGAGAAATTCAAGGCAAGCTATTCACAAGGAATAGATCAAGTCAGGAAAGTTTGAGAATTTGGAAGAAACTCAAAGATGTCATTCACGGAGAAGACATTCATCTCTGGGAGTAGAGTTTCTTGACAATTCCTAATGAGGACAGCCGAAGAGAAGACTGTATCTGGTGATCCTATTGGGGATCCAGTTCAGTCTATTTCTAAGAGTGACATTCTGAGAAAGGGTTCAAAAAGAATCTGCCTTTCACATCTCCATATTGTTTAACCCCAAGAGGAGGGAAGACTGTGTCTGGTAATCCTATGTGGATCTAGTTTTGACTGTAAGTTCAGAGTGATCAATAGGGCTTTACCTAGTGCTAGACCTAGTTGCCGGGGAAACGCAAAATATCTATACTATTATTACACAGTTGATATGAGTTTATGAAAGAAGACTTACAGTGAAACAGCCCCACAATATAGTTTATATGTATATGAAAGCGGTAAATGAAAGCGATAACCACTTACTCGGTTGTAGAGCTTCCATGCTGTTTGGTTAGTTGTTCAACAAAGAAAGATTGAAAACAATAGTATATACAAAATCAAAGGAGAAAGTGCTTTGAAAAAGAAAGATTTGGGGCTTACAGCTCAAGGAGAGGCCCAGGGTTTTATCAGTGAGCGCACTGTTGAATTTGTACAGATGGGACTTATACAAGTGACTGAGGCCCAAGAAAGGTTTTCTGTACAAAGGGATGGGTCTTACACTCTCTCAAGAGGCCTAAAAAGTTTTAAAGAAAAAGAGTGGGGTTTATAACACGAGGGTAGGCCCAGTTGGCTTTTGGTTTAAAAATGGCGATCGCGCCGAGGTTTTCTTTTAACGCAGCGGGACTTATACAATAAGTGAGGCCCGAAATGTTTTGGTTAAAAGTGGATTGGGTCTTACACTCTAATAGAGGCCCAAAAGTTTTGAATGGGTCTTATAGCTCAAGGAGAGGCCCAAGGTTTGTTTTTCAACGGATGATGACCGCGTCAAACTTTTTGAAATACAACGGGACTTATACCATAAGTGAGGCCCAAAGTTAGGTTGTATTTACAAAGGGTTGAGTCTTACACTCTATTAGAGGCCCAAAAGTTTTGAAAATGATTTATGAGGGTTGAATTAATCCAAAAACCCTAATTTGTTTTCAAAAATGTATTTAATTGAATAAAAATTCAATTAAAATGATCAAAATTGTTTAACATATGAAAAACAAATTGTGATCTTGGATTAATGCTTCAAAAATTAAGTATTGACCTACAAAATAATTAGAAAGCATAAAAAGTTGCAAAATCAATGTAGAAAAAATATTTAAAATGTCAAAAATAATTAAAATATTAATTCTTTGCAAAAATATCAATTATATGAAATAAATAATATTTTTGGGATTTTTTGGGAAAATAAAATATTTCAACATTTTTGTGAATTATTAAAAAAAGAATCAACTCAAAATCATTAAAACTCAGAGAGAAATTAATTTTTGAATCAATTAAACAAAATCACAAAATTCAAATATTCAAATTATTCAAAAATGGCGCCAAGAACACGCGCGTATTCTGGGTTTGGCTGATTTGCATTTTCTCCTCAATCTCACTGAATACTTGATTATAACATGCAATCCACATATCATTATGCTCGTCTCAACCTCACGATCATGTCTATGTCCATTAATTTCATTTAAATTAAACATACAACAAGAAATCACGAAAAATCCTCAAGAACCCTGATTTTTGCATGAAGGCTAGGATTTTTGATACACGATTCAAACAATGCAATTAATTGAGGGAAAACATTCCATGCATGATTATGAACATATGGCCAAATTATTGTGCGAGGAAATATGCATAGATTGAGAGATGACCAAGTATGTGCTTACCTCTAGGTCGTGACAGCAAGTGCAATGTGATTTTTGATTTGGAGGTGTTACAGATGAGTGGTGATGATCTGAACAGCTTCCCTACACCCTATGGATTGTGTTTGAATGCTTGGACTTGATTGAAATTGGCTGGATCACTTTGTGGTACCTCAGCTGCAACTTGTTTGAAAATTTGAGCAACCAGCTGGTGATTTTGTGAAATTGGTATTTTAGAAGTGATCTAAGTGTTTGATCAGCTTATATGTGATGTATGTGAGGTGTGTGAGTGATTGGTTTGATTGGAAAAGCTCTCAAACTCAAAACCCGATAGCTACCTTGCTAAGAAAGGCATTTTTGCAAAGAGAAAGAGATTTTGAGGAAAGCATCTGTTAGATGGCTTTGGTGTACTCAAACTGATCACAATTGAGCTCTATTTATAGTAGAGCAAGTTTGTTTTGCAAGGAATAGTGAATGGCAGCTGGTAAGTAGGTTTGGCCAATGTTGTCCAATGGAATTTCAAGTCTCCTCTAGCCATTGACTAGAGGTTAGGGCACAGAGCTTTGGTTCCCTTGGTATTGGATAAGTCTTGACTGATTTCAGATGAGAATGGCTCAGTCTATGCCACCTTGGTGCTTCCATTGAATGCTTCAATCCAAATTTGAAGTCTTGTCCCTATTTTGGCCATTCTAGGTTCAACATGCTATTTCTTGTTCCATGGACTTTGGAGACTTGGCTCAGTGATTGTCCCCTTTAGATTCAATCCTCTAAGGTGTCCAAGTGGATAGGAGCAATTGGATTTGGCTGATTTTGGCAAATCGACCAAAGTTGCAAATTCTGCCTTGTCTTGACAGATTTCAGCAAGGCACCTTTCCAATGTCATATCTCATGGTGTAAGTTGAATTTGGCAATGTTCTTGGCCATTTTGGAAAGCCCTTACATGATACAACAACTGTTTAAACAAGTTTGGTTTTGATCTCTTTTGAATCCAAGTGAAAAATCCCTCTACATTTGGCAAAAAGTGAAGCAAAATCTGACTTAGTGAAATTTTCACTAAGTGTTGGAACAAAGTGTGATTTCTTGATTTTGATCACTCCATAACTCAAAATCCTTAATGAATTGGCCTTAGGTCTAGTTGAAGTTTTTGTAGAGGGTAATGAGAGCTACAAATCCATCTTTGGATGAGAAAAAATGGCCTTGTGGTTTAGGAGTTATGGTCCTCCAAAGTTGGTGTATTAGTGGTACTTTTCCATAACTTAGAAAAATTTCTAAGTCTTATGGTTACCCCTTTTACAAGTTATCCCACTTTTCTTGATTTTTCTTGATGAATGATGATTCAAATCATACATAAACATCATTTTAGGGTTAAAAATCCATTTTGGTGAAAAATCTCAAAAAGTCAAAGTTGACTTTTGTGCACAGTTGACTTTTTATCAGATGAATTCCAAACTGTGCAATTCTTCAGGAAATCATGTCCTTGACCTAAATCAAACTTGATGGACATGTTCCAAGGGTGTCATAGGGTATGTTGAGGCATGTCCTAGGGTTTGGGAGCATGTCTTGGTCAAAAGTCAAAGTTACAGTTGACTTTTCCCTTAAAACCCTAATTCTGGTGCAGATGAAGTTGAGACTTGTTGCTCAAGCTTCTTGGCTTAATCCATTGTTCCAAATGGATCAATATAGTTCATTAGAGACCCTCAAACTCTCTCTTGAGGTCTTGGCTCTTGATTTGTCCCAAAAGTCAACTTAGGGGTGAATTAGGTCAAGAAACCCTAATTCCTGATTTTTGATGTATGCATCCCCTGAGGTCAAATTAACTTGATGTTTGGGTCCATGAGGTTCCATGGAGTATATTAGGTTATGTTTTGGATCATTGCCTTGTGCCCAGATGAAACTTTCCATTTGGGGGCCCTGGTCGACCAAAACCCTAATTTGGTGACACTGTCGATCTTGAAGCTTGATCCACCTAGAAGGGAGCAACCTTGTGCTTAATACTTGAAGTGGGAGTCCTCTTGATCCATTGTGAATGCTTGAGAGGTTAGACAAGTTGAAGATCATGTCATTCCTTGATTGATCCTTTGTCTAAGCACTCAGAGAGGGCTTGAAACCCTAATTTTGATAGTAGTGAATGCTCAACAATTCCTTGAGGAGATTGATGAGGCATGATGGTTCATCCATATTGTGATGATGATTTGCACAATGATGGGAAATCTTAGTGGTCGAAATTTGGGGTATGACAGTTATCACCAGTTTATTACCCCATGAAGTCCGGTTATCGCTTTGCTACGTGATTATTAGGTCTTTTCCTGTGGTCATCACCATATATTATCTTTTCCCCAATCGCCACTAGTACTCACATGTCTGCTTATCCTTGGTGTCTTGAAGTGTTGAGTGTTACCAATATTTCATTCCTCAGTATAGTCTGCTTAAAATCCAATCGTCATTGGCAGTCTGTCTTGGTCGTCACCATTATCCCTTTGAAGTCTAGTTGTTACTAGCACCAACCCGTCGAAAGCTGGTTATTACCTTTGCTCACGGTCTAAGTCCAATTAATTTGGCATGTACAGAAGAGTCGTTACCCTGTACCTTTCCTGATGTTTCCTAAAGATCCCGTTTGAACTCTTCGCTTTAAGGAATTTCTAGAAGATTGGATGTTTTAAACTCCAATGTTTCGTGTTGTTGATCTTGTAGTTATAAGGATTCCTTTTTGGCTCAATAATCCTATTGTTATGAGGTTTTACACCATCTGTCGTCCCTATTGTCATGAGGGTATATTTAACACATTTGAGATTTTGAGCCTAATAATGGATATACATCAAAAATCCATCTCTTCTTTCTTGTGTGATTTCACTCATGTTTGTTAGTCTCTAGAACTTGAATTGACTCTTGTTGAGGCTTTTTATTTACTTGTGCACACTGAAATGATAAAGGTATTTCGTTTTGTTTTATTTTTTACTAGTTAGCCAAAAAGCCAACCTTGATAATATTACCTCTTGTTTTCAAGCCCCTTTGAGCCTATTATCCTTTTTTTGTTTAAAACTCATTACAAGCAGAAAAGTGAAAAACAATGAAATAACCCTATTCAAAGGGTTAAGAGAGTCTTGTATGGAGTTATGTGGGGTTGAGCATTATTTTTGAATGATTGTTGTAATGTTGTTATGATGTTGGCAGAAAAAAAATGATGAAAAAAAAATTTTAAAAATAGAGAAGGATGTCAATTCATAATGTGATTTTCAAAACTGTAGTAAAGCGACAATGACTCGAGTATCGTTCTCACAAGGATTCTTGTATGATTCAACCAACTAAAGAAAAGGTTTAGTGGGGGGTTTTTGGTTGTTGATTTTCAGAGTTGCGGTACAGTGTTAAAAATTCCAGCCTGTCAGGTAAGTTTGGAAGCTACTATTTCGATTTGCCTCGAATTTTTTCCAGAAAATTAGAAAAAAATCGACGAACATTACTCATTTAGAATAAAATTCTAAAAGATTTTGAACCTGAAAATCGCAAATTCGTTAATTTTCTATTTTATTTGATTTATTTTCTATTTTCATATTTTCAAAAAAATCCGAAATTTTTTGTACAGACTCATTATGATTTGATTTGATTTTTAGTTATATTTTCATAATTTATAGATTTTATTTTATTCCCTTTTCAATTATAATATCAATCAACAAGCGCAATTGATACTAAAAGATATATATTCCTAATTTCCAAATTAAGCAAACGGATAAACACAATCGCGAATTAAGCAAACACGATATAGAAACGCGATTTAACGACAAAGCGACGTAAACGGCGATTAAAAGTTATAGGAACATACAATCATCGAAATTAATCAATCAACTCTAAGAAAAGTCGAATTAAGCAAACAACAAATCAAAGAGAATAATTGAAAGGAAAATAAATTTAATTGAGAAACATAAGAACCTCAAAGTATGATGGAGGCGCGATTACAGTAGATCAACCTTAAGGATTAGTTATCCATTCAAATTGTACAAGCCAAAGAAAAATTCATGAAAAGAAGAGAGAATGAACAGTAACACGGTTCTCTCCTTATACAAGAGAAGGGAAATCGGGTCATAACCCAACTGGGTCTAAAATAAGATAAAAACCGGCCCAAAAATGGTCCAAAACTAATTGTTTCTCATGACTGAAACTTCAACGAATTTTCCGAGGCATCTGTAGTCCGAATCAGCTTCTGGCTTCCAAATGAAAGTTGTAGCTCTTTCTCTTAGCTTTCCAACGACTGGTAGAACGCCTCAATCCGATTCCTGTAGCTCCAGTTATGATTTTTTTATTAAAAGCTGCTAATGCTGAAAATAACAAACGAAAATCAAATAAGGCTGAAAATAAATTAAATTATAAAAATATCGTAAAATAGAAAAATAAACAAATAAAACCATAGAAATGCCTAAGTATAAACATAGAGTAATGTGCATCAAAATGCACTGATCAACATTCCTTTTGTTATAAGGATCCAGTTTGCAGATTCCATCGTTATAAGAATCTTTTGTTTCCTATTTTCATAAGGAGCCTTTCTCGTGGATCCTGTTGTTATAAGAATCTATGTGTCTTGTTGTTATGAGGATCTGGTGATTCTATTGTTATAAGAATCTATGTGTCTTGTTGTTACGAGGATTCGATGATTCTATTTGTTATGAGAATCCGTTTTGCCATCCTATTATTATAAGGAAATTTGTCTCATTAATTCTATTGCCATAAGAATATTTTGTCTTCTATTGTCATGAGGAATCTATTTTGCTCTATCCTGTTGTTATGAGAATCTTTGTTTGTTTATCCTATCGTTATGAGGATCTTATCTCACTTTGCATCCTATTGTTAAGAGGATTGCTGTTTACCAAGTCCTATTGTTATAAGGATTCTTGTTTCTATTCTGGAGTGTCAACCGGTCATGCCCGAACCTGTTGGTCAACTACTCTGGATATTCCCCGGTGGAGACCATATTGTGCTATATCTTGTTGTTATAAGGATCCCCTTTTATCTTTGATCTCTTGTGAGAAGGACTTACCCTCATTAGCCATCCCTAGTGTTGTTTTCCTTGGATGTCCCCAGTGGGTCTCTTTCTTTCCCCAGTGTTGACTTCATATCCCCAGCAAGTCATTTACTCTTAGTCTGCATCGCATTTAGCACTTATCATTCCATCATCGAGCAGCATACTAGAGTTCATGGCATACCTGCATTGTTTTCTAGTATTGTTTGAGAAAGCCATTATTATCTGTAGCATATCATACTATTGCATCTAGGGGCAAAATTTCCTGTTATTTATATATTTAAATACCTTTCACTCTGATTCCATGAGGGTTGTCACCACTCGTTCCATCCAGCGAAGTTATTTAAATAAGGGCAACTGTCATACCCCAAAATTTGACCCTAGACTCCATCATCATTCTAGGAGCATCAAGCATTACATTGCTAACCCTAATATTATTCAAGTTTGTTCTTGTTTGATTCCATCTGAATTAGGGTTTTGGCTCAAGAAAAATCAAGAGGATATTTACATGATCAGTCAATGTTTTGGATTGATCATTAACTTATCAAGCTTGTATAGACTCAAAAGGCCTATCTTTATCATGAATCAAGTGCAAACTGATCACATTACAAGTTCTTTGAAGCTCAACCTCATCTGGTCACAAATTAGGGTTTTTGCTTGAAAAGTCAATTGTGCCTTTGACTTTTGATTAAAGCATGATCCCAAGCCTTGGGGCATGGAGTCCGTCCATGATGTTTGAAAGATTCAAGAATGCAAGATCATTGAAGATCACACAGTTGAATTCATGTGATACACAAGCTTTATCTGACAAAGTCAACCCTTTGACTTTTGAATTCTTTGGTCAAAATTTAGGTCATCAAGCCAAATCTCATCAAGACATGTTTGATCATTGAGTTTGATCATGAAAAATCAAGATTTGAATGGTTTCTTGCAAAAGGGGCAAAGTTAAGAAAGTGAGATTTGTCTAAGTATGGAAGAAAAACCCTAGTTTTGGTGCCAACTTTGAAGAATCATAACTTTAAATCCACACATCCAATTTTTGAGTTCAAAAGATCAAATTGAAGCCCTCACAATATACTACAACTTTGTCACTGTGATTCCATCTCCAAAAAATGCTTAGATTTTGAGTTATAGAGCCATATAGTTTGGGAAAATCTTTGAACACTTAGAAAAATTTTAAGGCAGATTTTGTTCTTCAAAAGTACTAATCTTTGGAGCCAGTTTTCACTATGATCCCTTGAGATTCAAGAAATTTGTCAAACATGAAAGTTGTAGAGCATGTTTGGGGCTTTTCAAAAAGTAAAAGAACTCCTCCATAGCATTTGTGAGCAAGGAGTTTCGAAGAGAAGAAGTTGAGGTCCTAAACTTGATTTTTAAGTTATGACCATGTTGATTAATGTTGTAAAACCATTCCAAATCTTCATGATTTCGTTTTGTAGACCTTGTTGCTTTTTAATCTTGTTTAAATCAGATAAGTACTCATGTTTTTGGTGCATTGTCCAAGTGGTTAAAGCTTTATCTCAAAGATCATTCCCTTTTTGGCACAAAGTTGACAATGCCATTCTTGTAAAGCTACTTTAACCAAGGTCAACTTGTCTTGAGCATTGTAAATGTTTCTTCTGCACTCCAAAAAGTTTGTACTAAGAAGAAAAGTCTCTGAACCCTCCTAACCACCATAGAGAATCATGGTACATTGCTTGGAAATGACAAAATGCATGGAACCACCTAGTTGCATTTTGACCTAGTCAAAGGTTTGAGAACTTGACAATCTGGTTAACTTAAAATATCCACTCTTCTCCTATAAATAGAAGGCTTCATTAAGCCTCAAAACACACAAGAATCTCACCCTAAAAACCTCAACATTCTCTCTTCCAACAGTTTTTGTAAAAACACTCCAAATTTGCAAAATCTCTGGCCAAACACTTTCCACTCGTGCAACTCACAAAAAAACTTCACAAATCTTCTCTAAACATCATTTAGAACTCATTCCAACCCTTGGAAAGTTTCTGTACCAACCACAACACCATCCTCCATTTCCATTTGCTCATCTTGCAAGAACCTTCGAGCAAGACAATCCAAGCTGTTTCTGGCCATTTGCATTGCTCAAACACTCTCTAAGGGATTCAACAAGGCTCTAAAATTATTTATCTTGCATCTGTAATCACTAGAAGAAGCCTTGGACTTTCTCCAAGAGGTAAGCACCTTGAACTCTTGAAACTCATGATCATGCATTGTTCATAATTATTTCTTGAAGATATTATGAAGACGTGGTTGTATTTAGTGTAAATGGCTCAATGTTGGCATAAAATATCATGTGTGTATGTGTGATGCTTTGAAATTCTGAAACTCATTAATGTTGCACTGGTTTTGGCATTTGTGTGCTCTGTGTGGTTATATTTAGGGCAAACAAATGATACCTTGTTAATCCCTGGAAAATTCTAAGCAATTTAGAGTCTTGTTTTGTTAAAAAAGATGGAGTTTGGAGTGAGATATTGATGATAGAAAATTGAAGGAATACATGAACTAGGGCTCGGGGAGAGAGAAAGAAAGAATGGGTGAAGGAAGAAGAAAGAGATGAGATGGCGCTGACTTGGCCATTTTAATATGTGTATAAAATATATATTATTGGAAGTGGTTTAGTTAATAGATGAGAGCGTAGCACCGCTGGTCCAGAAGGAAGGTTTGTGTGTGTTAGCGACCGAAGGGTCTGGGGTTCGAATCCCCCTTGCCCCAGACCCTTTTGTTTGTTTTATTTTTTAAGCATTTCTGAAACAAGTTAAAAATATAATAATCTGAAACCATTATTAGTCACATGCGCGCCATAGCTCAGTTGGCTAGGTTTTGGGCTGTTGAGCATGAGGACGTGAGTTCAAGTCCTGGCTGGGGCAGATGTTATTTTTTTTAGCACTTTTCCTTTTCATTTTATTCACAAACTTCATTTGATCATAACTTGGTCATCCTTTCATCTTTTTGGCCCCTTCTTTTTGCCATGTATTCATATTAATGTTTACTTTCACGTGGTATAAATTTATCCCCAAAAATATTTATTTTTCTTATACTTATGATGGTTTAAAGTGTGTGATATTTTAGGATTTCCTTAAGACATTTTGTGATTCTTGTGAGTGATTCCTTGAATTCTCTTGATAACCATGAGTTGTATGACTGTTTTGTAACACGTACAAACCTTGTATGATGTTGTCAACTTGTATCTTTTGGTTTTGACATGATTCTTGGCTTACTTTTATGTATATTTACATGTTTATATGCCTTGAACTTTGTTTACCTATGCCATGAACCATTTTGTGCACTTACCTAAACTTTTATGCACATTCTTGAATGAGCACCAAGAACTATAGCATGCACTTTAGGTTGTCACCAAATTCTTGAGCCATGTACACTTTTGCTTCCATGTTAAGTGATGTTTTAACTTGTACATGCTTAAATTGACCTTTGTAATGTTTTTACTTGTTGGTGACCATTCTTGGACCTTAACATGAATATCTTGGTTGTTACCTGATTGTTTCAACATGTTCAACTTGTAACCATACCTAAATGTTCAAGTAATGCCTTAACTTGTTCACATGATGTTTGAAATTTAAACATGTCATCTTTAAGCATTCTCACATGCCATCCTTTGTATGTTTACATATTCATCCACATGTTATTGTCATAAACATGTTCTTTTTGTTCAAGTGTGATTGGTTGTTACCATTACTTGTTTTAAATTGTATTCATGATTAAGTAATGTCTTAACTTACACATGTATGCTTTAGACTTTGATTGTTACCATGACTTATGTATGCCTTACTTTATCTTTGAACTTCTATCCATGATAAGTGATGTCTTGACTTATACATGTTTGCTTTGAACTTTTGTCTTCATCCATGTTTAAAGTGTTTTCATAACTTTCACATGTTAACTTGAACTTTGAATCTTACCATGCCTAAGTGTTTTAATAACTTATACATGTTTGAAATGTTTAAATTGTATTCATGATTAAGTGTTGCTATAACTTATTCATACTTGTCTTGTATTCATGATTAAATGGTGTTAGTAAACCCTAATGCATGCTTGCCTTAATTTTGAACCTAACTTGTGATCCATGATGCTTTAGTCTTGTTAGCACTATACTTCGTGAATGTTTAGATGTTGTGCCATATTTGTTTATCTTGGTTGTCACCATGTTATCTTGAACTTCTTCAAACTTTGAATGTGCTTGGTTGTTACCTTGTTTCCTTTATGACTTTGTCAAGTCAATGCTTTAGATGTTGTCACATTTATCCTTATGCCTTGGTTGTAACCATATGTTTTATCTTGTTAATTAACATCATGCTTTAATGCTACTTTGAATGCTTTTAATTGATATCATGATTGAATATCATACTTGCTCATATCATCCATCTTTCCATACCTCTTTTAACTTTGTCAAGTTGTTTCCCCAAGTGATGCTAGCTTGTTAGCTTACATCCTTAAGTTGCACTTTTATTACTTAATCCAAGGGAAAGTCTCTCTATTGACTCAATGTCATAGATAGCTTAGCATTGCCCATTTCCTTTGACCTTGTTAGAGTCAATAGGTTTTGTGGCTTAGACTTAAGTTAGAATAGACAAATCTTTTGACTTTGTCAAGTCAAGCAAGTGTTAAGACATAACATTTACCATCCCCTTTTGAACCTTGATCATAATTAAGTGTTCATTCGTCCCTAGTGAGGTGAACTACAGATGCTCTGATTCCATCCTTGTAAGGCTATGTAGGCACAAGACCGCAAAGTTTTGGCAAGCATACTTAGTGACTAAACCTTAGATTCCTATCTCTCACCATAAACCCAAACACAAAACAATAGCGAACAATATCACAAATACTAGTAAGAGGTTTCTATAGAGTACTATAGATGCTTAGGATGCTAACACCTTTCCTAGGTATAACCAACCCCGACCCCCAAAATCTCTTAGCATTGTTGTTACATTGAAAACTTAGGGTTATCTACGATCTTTACCCTTTCCCTTGGATAAATCAAAGCTCGGTGGTGAATCTTTAAAAGATTTGTGATTCAAGTTTAATCAATAGCTTTATATCCAATTATCACCGCAACAAAACATTACATAAAAAAAAGGAGAACAAAGGGCCCCGACAAGTCTAATTTTTTCTGGAAAACAATTTCACCATCTTCAATTGCTTGATCCGGCTTAATTTTCTCCATGGAAAGTGTCAAAGGGAGGTGGAAGTGTTCCACTTGCTTCAAAGCATTTTCAAATGACTACAAATCTGCCTTAAGGGTGTTACTCATACAATCAGTCGTCTGTTGAGTCAGCAAAGCATTATGAAAATGCAAGAACTCTAATTCTTTTTTAGCATACTCTAAATTACTTGGTCAAAAAGAGAACCAGTGATCTTTAAGGGAAGCAGAGCATTCTTCACCCCAGAAAAAAAGGTAAAAGCTTTCTTTACTTCGTGCAGATACCTATCCCGTTGAAGCTTCAGGTCACAAATGTTATCCTCCATTCATTACTTTTTAGCATGGTGCCAACTGAACCAAAAAGCATCCTAGTGACTAGATTCCCCAAGGGCCAAAGCAACTGAGGCACACTGGGAATACCAAGCCAAAGTAACCAGTTCTTCCTCCATAACGACCTAGAAAGGTTAGCCAAATTAGCACAATATTCATCCAAAGGAGGAGGTTGGAGACCCCCAGTAGAATGACAACCAAATCCCCTCAGTAGAGGACGGGAAGTTAGACCTTGGACATTCGGTAAATTCGGCAAGTTTTCTGCAGCATCGCTATTCCTGACCGTCCAAATTTCCTGCTTTAAAAGCTAAAAATGCTCTTCATTATCCCTATATTCTGCATACAATTATGGGTAAAGTAAGGACGTCAATGATATACAAATCAAAAGTATCAGAGACACAAAGATTTTGTAGCTTACCAAATATTTTTTTTTATCTTCCTAAGATCGGGCTCTTGTGTGCAGTTAGACATCAATAAGGCACTTTAAGTGTTTCTTTTTTACCTCCTCTACATGAACATGTTCTCCTCTATATCCCATATTGTTTATAAACTTTATTAACTTGCCCTTGTAGTATCGAGCCTCATCGGGGAGATCCTTATGACTATATATGTAAAGATGGTTCTTCAGCAGAAAGTGACCCTTAATCCAATACTTGATGAACAAGTCGACACATATTCTCTCAACTTCACTGCTGATACCACAAATTGCACCATTAGCTTCAAGGATGACGGGGGTTACCAGAAAAAACCCGTTCTCCAAGGACTGAAGCTCCGGAAGAGGTACAAAGTCTTGAATAGTCGACTAAATCCTCTACCCCAAGTGTGGGATGTCGGGTCATGGCGACATCTAAATAGATGAAATAAAAGGACCACAGAAAGTTCTCCATTTAAACGTTCGTACCAATATTGGTAGACATTTATGTATGCCCATCATGTAGGATAAAGTTGTGAAAGAGCCATGACCAAATATTTTAGAACATCTATCTCAATGATAGTGAATGGGAGACAAAGGCTCATAGTGGAAAAAGTGCATTCATGAAAAGGAATTTCGCAAGCTCTATACTTACCGCATATTCTTTTATCCTCAAAAGGACTTAAAATTCCCCAATCGGGAAACGAACTAACTTCTGTAAAAGCGTCGTCAAGGCCACCTACTCTAGAAAAAGCATAAATAGTGAAAGAGTAGATAGGATCAACCCAAGAAAATGGAGTATCCTTCTGGGAATTGTGAATACTTTTCTCTGATTTCTTGCTCATATTGCACTAACTTTACTGTTGCATGAAAATGAAACGCTAAGGAAGAAGGTAACTACTAAACTTGAAAAGAAAGACTCATAAGAAAAAGAAACTTATCCTTCTAAAGAAGATTATATTCTAGCATTCAATTAGGCTTCACCAAACACGTCCAATCACTTACACATAACACTCAAGAGTTTCGGTTTCCAAGATACGTAATTTTTATACCTCCGAAAAGACGTTTGAAGTATGGTGCCTTAAATGCAAAATTTCCTAAAGAAAATAAAAAAATTTCTCATTCTCCTATCTTGAGGTTACCAAAGAGTGGTCGGAATTTGAGTCTGAAGTGTCAAATCCCATCTTATCTACACACCAACAAGGGCTTGGAAGACAACTGTTTTGGGTCGACCACATCGACCCCAACCGACCACCAAGTAGAGGTCCCACTCCTTCTAGAATTTTCCCAGCACACGAAGATTATCATCCTAATAATCATAGAAGATCTCAACTACAAGTGAATCCAACGATTCTCCTTAAATCACAACTAACAAATAATTAGTTTGTTATTCTTCGACTCCACCACATCAAAAGCAGCAATATGCCATCACCGTCGTTCATCCTCTAATTTTTTGTTCCAAAACAAAACAATTTGTATGAATAATTTGTAGGAATTTGAAGAACTTGAAAACCAAGTAAGTAACAAAGGTGAAAAATTTTAACTTCATCATTATTTAGACGAGTAAAAGGTGCCTCCATTGGTTGGTTTCATATATTGGATTATCGGAAGGAAAAAGTCATATATGTCTCAAACTTGAAAAAATGGTTTGTGATACATTGAGTATTCAAATAATCATGGTGGCATATGAATTTGGTTTTAGCATTGACTTCCAAGTTTTAAACAATTATAGAAGTTCAAGGAAATAAGAATCAACCAAGCTCTCATGTGCGAACAGAATTAATTTTATAGTTTTGAAGGTAAACTTGTTAACTTCTTTAGATAGTTTTTTCTTTACCTAATTTAAAAATGAGACATATTATTCATATGTGCTACCTATTTTATTTTATTCTCGTGTAGATACCTATTATATCATAGATTCACAATGTTACATTTTAATCACTCATGTTTTAATTAATGTATATTTTTTAACTACTATTTTTTGTTTTGTAGAATTTGGTGATGACAACAATATTAATCAAGATGATAAAAGTGAAGAAGAATCCAACATATTGAAACATGTGAATGTAACTAAAAAAACAATTGACTTTGTTGCGAGTCGAGTTAAGATTATTTTGTACTTTGTTTAAATTCAGTTTGACTTTTTGTTAAGTTTGATGACTTAAAACTTGCTGTAAACAATTTAAACTTATTTTGTGTTATGTTGGGTACATAATTTTTTTTTTCGAAAATTTAAATTTGTGTTATGTTGGATAATTTGTGTTTTATTTTGGATAATTTGAATTAAGTTTGTGTATGGATTGCTAAGGATAATGTGTTGTTTGTTTTTACTGCACATCCGCTTCATAAGTCGGCTCATTTACTGTATTATTAAAGCATGTGGACTCTTTTAGATGTGCCGCCTCTACAGGTCGACACATTACCTTTACAGGTCAACATATGACCTATACAGGTCAGCACATGCATAAATCAGGTCGGCACATGGCCTTCAATGGTTGTCCTGTGCAACGAAATTTTCCAAAATTCACAATTCTCTTCAAATCTTTTGCATTCCTTTGTCTCCTAACATGCATGCATATAAATACTTCATACATGCATCATTCCATTTTAAATTATTTTGGTAAAATCATAAAAGAAACCTGGAACATACTAAGAGTCTTCTCCATCTTCAACCTTGGTTTTATGCATACACACAAACAAAATACAGATAATCATTCATTGTTTAGGTGCCATCTAGAAGCAAGTTGATAACGTCCAATTTAGCTTGTGGTATTGTAAGTTGGGTTGAGATCTTTGGGGGGTTTCAAAAAAGAAAATCAAGGTGGGGTTTTCCTTTAAGATCAAAATGGAGATTTGAAAGTTTTGGACAAAATTACTCAAGTTAGATTTGATCAAGTGAAGGATTTGAAGGGCTACGGTTCTTACAAAGAAGTGACATGAGATGGTGGATCATCTTGGTAAATCTTGGATTACAACAACTTGCAATTTGGATTCGATTGAATGAAGGCTTTGAAGAGATATAGTTCTTGCAAAGTAGTAGCGTGAGAGGGTGAATCAAATTAGTATTGTTGGGTGACTTGATCAAGCTAAGATCAAGGGAAGAGAAAGTGTTAGGATCAAGAACAAACATATGGTTTGTAGGGTTACATTGCTACATTTCTCTTGTAAACTACAATTTACAAAGTAAGGTTAATTTCATTATCTCAATTCGAGTTCGAATTGAGGGAAGACGTATCCATAGTGAGACCGATTGGAGAACTACTTAAACAAATCCTTGTGTAATCTCTCTCTCTCTCTATCTCTCTATCTCTCTCTATATATCTATCTCTCTCTCTCTATTACATTTCGTTTGTAAATTTTTGAGTTCATCATTTGCATGATTAATTCATTTGGAAAATTCTTCTGAAAATAATTTGATAAATGTTTTGTTGATTTTATCACAATCCTTTAGATTGTGATTGGATTTTAAGATCAACAAAACTATATAAATTTCCAAACAAAATCGATTGCACACAAGGTGTTCGATAACTTACCTCAATAGTGTTTTTGTGTGATTTATCATTGAATATATCATTGCTTATTGAGTTGCATTTAAGAGATTGTGATTGAAACTTATTGGTTGAATAGCTTATCATTATCTTTGATTGGTTTCTATATGCGAATATCCAAGATTTTGGATAGTGGTTCGGTTTAGACGAATCGATCCAAGTCACTTTCGCTAGCCATTGTGTTTGAAAATAATTTTTTTTGGGATCTATTCACCTCCCCCTCTAGATAAGTCATCTTCGTCTAACAAACCTGAATAGTAAAATTGGAGCTCATATTCAATCAAATCTTTTTTAGTCCGGCCCTATAAAGCCTGAAGTCTATTAAGGTCAGTTTGTTTATAGTCAGGTAGCTCATTTTGACAACTATACCCGTAAGAGGCTCATATGATAAGTATGCCTTGTATCAAATGTTATAGTTAGTCCCATAGTGATAGATAATCATTAGTGTAACACATCCTTGTGCCCATCTATGAAATCCAAAGTTGATGAATAGAGAGACATACTTCGTATCAATGTACACATACAACTTAACTGGCCGAAAAGATACATATAGCCAGATGCTACATATATACTTTAACAGTCTTTTCGCACTAGCATGCTTCATCGACGTCGTATATATCTCTTGGAGCCAAGACAAACAAAAATGAACACCCTTTTTAACCTTCATCTCCTCTAAGGCATCCCTCCCTAAAACTCTCAAATATATCTTTTCACTCATGGCAGCTGTCGCAACACCCCATTTAAATATTTAGTCACTTTGTGATTTTATTCGTATAATTATGTTGGCATTGGCTTAGTGAAGGGTATGTGTATAAGGGTGAGTGTGAGAACTTAGTTGTGGTTAGTTTATTGGAATAAGAATTATGATAATATCATAATAATAATAATATAATTGGTGATAGAGGAAATATTCCATTATTATTATTATTAATATTATTATTAATATAATTAAGGAAAAGTAAACATAATTAGAGAGAAGTGGGGAAAGAGGTTACAATAGCAGTTTCATGTGAAAAGAGAAAGAAAGAAGAAATCAGATCCAGGGCAAGAGAAGATCGAGAGTTTTTCACCATTGTTAGAGAGATCAAGCTTGGAATTAAGGTAAGGGGGGAGAATGAGTTCTTTAATGGTGATTAGAACATGAGAGTGTAGTGAGGGTTCCTTTCCCTCTTAGGACTGTATGTATATTCTTCTTCATTCTTGTTTGATTTCCATATATGTGTGATTGTTGTTGTAAATTCGTGTTTGTGTATCGATATTGGTGTGAATTTCGTGTAAATTGGCCATTGTTGCTGTGTTTTACCAGGAAAACGTATCTGGAAAAATAGGGGTTTTGGAGATGACTAAAATGTAATTCAATTTGTATAAAACCTTGATAGAAGGAGAAATTAACGAGGTAGAGTAAATACTTTAGGAATATGTTGGTATGAATGATGTTTTTGGTCAAAAATAGGAGCTTGAAGGTGCTCCAATGGTGAAAAATCGCACTGATGCAAAATCTAAAATTTTCAGTTGCAGACTGCCAATACGCGTATGCAGGGGGCAACATGCGTATTAGGGAACGTTCCCAGGGGCTATACACGTATGGTACGTGCCCTGTCCTCGTGGCCAGCCGTTCCTCTGCTGGTACGCGTAAGGCAGAGGGCAATACGCGTATGGGAACTTTTGGAAGGGTTGTTGAGGGAGAATCCCCCTTTGGTCATACGCGTAAGGTAGGAGCCAATATGCGTATGATGTTTGGGCATTTGGGCCCTGCGCATAGTATACGCAGGGATTGGGGCAAGGGAACAATGCCATATGCGTATGGAGCAGGGTAATACGTGTATGAGTATGCTTATGTTGTGATTTTTCCGTTTTCGCAATTTCTTCCCCGATTTCGCGTGCGATGCAATTCCTCTTGGTTCGTAAGACTAATATGTCGTAATTAGACTTAGGGGGACGAGTAATGATAGTAAAAGAGGTAAAACATGGAACTTTGTGTGGATTTCTATATGATGTGTGATTGATGCCTATGTTGATGAGATTGTTGTTATGTGGACAATCTTGGGCAAAAATGGTGATTCCATAGGGAATTACTGTGAGTATATGGCTCACGTGTGATCATTGTGGATCGTGTGTTTTGTATTAATGATATTTGTATTATGAATAATTGTATGTCATGCATTTCATGTCGTGTCATGTGGAGATGAGCCTAGGTGGGAATCCATGATGGGTGCCTGGTCTCATCCGGACTCCGTCTGGGAGTTGAGTTATAGATAAGTTATAGTTCAGAGGAATGTATATGACTCATCCGAATTCCGACGGGAATCAGGTTCAAAGAGTAAACTGTATGGATTGTGTTGGTACCACATGCATGGTGTAGTGTCAGTGGAGTCACATTGCATATATGTATGATTGAATGTGGACTGAGCATGATGAATGTGGTTGTGGAATTTGTGAGTAAGTTATAATTGTCTGATTGGTGTGAATAGTGTGATTACTACTCCTTAGCATATGATATTCACCGTATAATTATTGAATGTAATTCTCACCCATTTTCTGTTGCTGTGTTTGTGCTCCTTGGGGTGTACAGATAATCAGGTACCTGAGTAGTGCTTGGAGCGTGTGTTACTATTGATCGAGTCTTAGGAGTCGCTCTGATACGTAACACGGGAAGGATGGGGATTTGTTTTAATTTGTGTTGTTTTCCATTTGTTACGTATCTTGTTTCCAATTTATGTTGAACCATGAGTTTTGTGGAGGGTATATGCTGTTAAGGCCTTAGTGCTGTTGAAGTGAACAATTTAAGTATTCCGCTGTCAAATTAATATTTTTTTATGAGGAATAAAGATATGAAGTGACTTGATACTTCATGAGTTTTAGGGATGTGACATGGCATCCTACTTGTGTTTTTTCGATTATTCAAAAACTATTTTTATAATCAAATGAATGAGGAGAGTAGGGTGTTACAATTGGTATCAGAGCGGATCGGTCCATCCGGCCAGTGTTGTAGTAAAGTCTGACTATATAGTTAATGTAGTCATATTATTCTTCTAACTTGTGTTGTTGGTGTTAGACAGTATGGCTGGAAGGAATGATGTTGTGATTGCTGCTTCGTTGCAGGCTATTGCGCAGGCGATGTAGAATAACAATTAGAATGCTGGAGACGTCGAGTTTCGTAATTTGGAAAAGTTCCAGAATAACAAGCCACCTACATTTGAGGATATGTATGACCCGGACGGTGCATGAAAGGGGATGAAAGACATTGAGAAGATCTTCAGAGTCATGGGATGCACCGAAACTCAGAAGGTGCAGTTTGGCACTCATATGTTGTCTGAGGAAGCTAAATATTGGTGGGATAATAGCCGCCAAAGGTTAAAAGTTGCGGGTAGTCTTATCAGTTGGACGGTGTTTAGGGTTGAGTTTCTGGAGCGGTATTTTCCAGAAGATGTTCGTGGTAAAAAGGAGATCGAATTCCTGGAATTGAAGTAGGGAAACTCAATAGTTGCAGAATATGAGACCAAGTTTGAGGAACTGATGAAGTATTGTCTTCATTATAATACTGATGCTGCTATGAGTTCAAAATGTATCAAGTTTGAGAACGGGCTACATCCCGAGATTAAGCAAGGTATCAGCTATCAGAAAATCAGATACTTTCCTGAGTTGGTGAATAAGTGCAGGATTTATGATGAGGATAACAAGGTTCGAGTTGCTCTCTTCAAGACCTTGAGTGTCAAAAGAGGTAATAGTGGTTGGCAAGAAGCCAAGTGGGGGAGGAATTCCTTCCAACCCTATCAAGTGTTTCAAATGTGGTGGCATGGATCACCGTGCTAATGAATACCAGAATGAGGTGAAGAAATGTTTTAAGTGCGCGAGACCAGGTCATGTTGTGGCAGATTGTAGGACCAATATACCTACCTATTACAACTGTGGTGAACAAGGTCATATCAGCACCCACTATCAGAAGTCAAAGAAGTCGCAGACCGGTGGGAAGGTATTTCCACTAGTAAGGGCTCAGCCTACCAGTGGATCGTTTGGTCAGAGGTACTTGTTATATCCATAATACTTCTTTGATTGCTATCATTGATACGGAAGATGAAGAAGAAGACATCATAATCTTGATGAATAGTTCTTGGATCAGTTTATTTCTGATCTAGGAGTAACGGAGTATAGCAGGTGTGTTCAAGTTGTTACTAGAAGAATCTTATGTTTATCTGGAAAATGTCCTGGCAAGAGACTTGTCCAAAATATGGTGTTGGTGATGGCACAGCTTGGGTCAGTTTATTTCTGATATAGGCACATAGGAGCATGTGATCTTGCTCATCTTGGAGGTCAAGGATAAGTGGCAGTTATCTCTGACTGTCTGCAGACTGCTCTACTTAAGGAAAGTGGCATCCCTTGGTATAGTTGTGGTGTAGTCTATGACTACTTCTCTTCTGAAGAATCAGATTTGGCACGTTTGAGTTCTTTGGCATTGTGAAGTAGATATTCATCAAGGTGTGAGCTTGAATTGAATACATACGATATGATTAAGCATGATGGAGGTTATCTACCCAAACTTGGTCGATGAATCAAGTATATGAGAACATGGAACTCTTGTTCTGTTATAGGGAGGAGGTTCTTCTAAGTGGCAGAAGGAAGGGCTGAATTCCCCAGCTGGATGTCTGATCAGATGTCATGACATCAAGCAGAAACTTCAGAGTCTTAGTTGATGTTGTGGTGCATCATCGTAAGTTAAGTTAATCTTCTCAGAAATAAATGGAATTAACACTTCAAAAAGGTCTATCTCATGCAGTTTGCGGGAGCTGTGGAAGGAGAAGATGTTACATGTCTAAGCCTTGGTGGATCCAAGATAGCTTGCTATGGAGTAAGTAGATTATGTAACTTGAAGATTAGGTTTCATTGGTGGATCAGAAGATTATCTGAAACTGTGAAGAAAAGTTAAGATGAACCAAACTGTGGCATTTGGTTGATCTTTATTATGCATTCAAGTAGGGTGCTTGGAACTAATTACTCTTGGGCAGAAGGGTAGTTGGTTGAAGACTTAAGGAGGTTCTGGTTCTGTTATATCTTGGAGCTTATGGTAGAAGTTCTAAGATGATATGGAGGATTATCTTCTTTTGGTGGATGAGATTTTATTTCTCTTTGTGGTTATCTGGAGTTCTTATTGATCAAGCTGGTGGCGCAGTGTTGTTTGAAGATCTTTAGTTAGAGTATTATGCAGATAGTAAGTCCAGTGGTGGAGCATATCAAGAACCATGTTGGTTGGTGTCAGTGATATGTGTAGGAAGTCCTAACTGATGTTAGAACATCTTCTGGGTTGGTTATTCTTGGAGTAGGATTCTTAGTTTTGTGTGTGGAACTTGACACTCACATCTTGTCTAAGAGGTATTTATCTTGTCATACGGGAGAATGATGGGTAAAGGACTGTCTTGGAAGTCTGATGTGAATATAGTATCAGACTGAAGTGGATCATGGGTTGATTGCATGAAGGTATGAATTTTGATGTGTTCAGAATATGGAAGCTGATATTCACCAGTTGAATCAGAAGTATTCTATCTTATCATATAGGAGAATGGTAGATTAAAGACTGTCTTGGATCGTGGGGTGTTTATCTAGAAGACTGACTCTTGTTGGAGTCAGAATACTTGTGGAGAGGTGGTTTCTTCTGCTACAAGGCATGCTAGAGAGAAGTGGATCAATTTGGTGCTTGTGGAGCAAATGAGCTGAGGATTTCTGGAGCATGTGTTTGATGTCCTTCAAGTGTGAAGAACATCTAGGTGAGCTAGCAAACTAAGGGGCTATGTATGTATCTTTGAGGAATGTGAAGCATTCAGATTCAATTGGGTTGTATCTCAGGGAACAAGGAGATCTATACATGAGAATTCAGGAGGAATTCGTGTGGTGTATGGATGGTTTCAGGACGAGAGGGATCAATGGTGTTTTGGTCTCAATCCAAGAGTTTGTTGGTTGTGGTACAAGGATGCATTCCTGGTACTCTAACTATACGATCATGAAGTTGTCATGGGATATCATGTAGTGATTTTGGGTGTTTCTTGCTGAAGAAGCATCATTTGAGGAAGATAGGGGAGAACTTCTGTCTGTTAAATGTACTAGTGTGGTACATGGATTGCTTGAGAGTTAAGAATTAGGTGAATGTGTTCAGCAGGTGTGTTAAACAGAGGGTGCGCTCTTGAAGACATGAAGATGAGTCTTATGTTTTCCATTCATTTAGGGTGTTCTTCTTGTAAAGGAGCACTGGTTATCTACAACAGGGGGAGTTAGACTTCTGTTATGGATATATTATTGTAGTAGTGCAGATTGGTTATCAAGATTGTTTGTGGTTTCAAGCAGTTTGTGATATATTGCCTCAGGTGAGGATGATATATCAGACGAGATATCGTGACATTACTCTACTGGTATAAGTTCTAGGTGGACTTATTAGGTTATTTTGATTCTGTCATTGGGTGTCAATGGATTGAATCAAAAGTGGTACAAGTACCTTGGGAGTCTCTGTTGCTGTCTGGAAGAAAATTTAATAGTGATCAAGTCTGCTGATTCTGGATTAAGGGATTACTTTAGAATAAATAGAGGAAAGGTGTAATTATGGTCCTGTCTGTGGGGACCATAAATCTGACAAAATTAGGTTAGGTATCAGGACACTGTTCAGAAGTGGTTTCAAGGACAAGTCAGAAAAAGTGGAATCTTTCGAAACTAATTTGACCAGCAGTTATTGCACTCATTGATTAGTCTTTTGTTTCTTTCAAAAAGAGTGGCTTTACTCATGCAGCTTCTTCAATATTTAAGGAGGATCGTGCTAGAACATCTTTTAAGATAAGAGCAAATGGGTTTTGTCCGTGTTTGGGTAAGCACAATCTGGGGATGGGTCTACTTAGGCCATTTTTGCCAATTTTTGGCTAAAAAGGGGGGAGAATGGCTTCCTGCTTATTGCTGAGAGGTGTATGTGCATATGTGCTACTGATCTGAGAAAAAAAAGTCTCAATATCTCAAATGTCTCAACATCTTGGGAATTGTGTTTTGTGATCAGAGTTAAGAAGCAAGTATGTCTTTGGTGTCACAAGGGAATGAAGAGGTTATCTTCTCCATCCTTCCACTGCATGCACCATCAAGCTGAAGAATGTTTTAGTCAAAATTTGTCAAAAGGGGGAGATTGAAAGCTCCAAATGGTTTGACTAAATTTTGGAAAAACATAATGTTGAAAGAGATGTTCCAACATAAAGATTCATGCCCCAGACCAGAGACGTTGAATGAAATGTCACAGCATGAAGATTCGACATCATGACTGCCACAACAGGGATTGTTGTTAAATCTGCTCCAAGATTCAAGGCGCGGTTGGCAGTGGATCATGGAAAGAAGATTTGAAGCCCAATGGAAGCAGAAGACTATAAAAGAAGACCAAGACCTAGGCAGAACAGAGAGAGAACGACATAGACTTAGGAATCCTATTTTGTAAAGTAGGGTTTAGGTTTTGAGAGTTGTAGGTTTCTCTTGTAAGTCTCCCTCTGTATCGATTTGATACATTGTGGTTGGCATATGTACTTGTACAGATTCAGAAACCCGTAGGTAATGAATCGTGTATTGTTATTGGGTGAAGCTTTTAAGCAAATCCAAGTTAGCTTGTTAGTCAAGGATGTTTGACTGAACTTTGTATTGAAATGGGTGTCTTTCAATAGGATGATGAAGTTATGGTGTGGTAACTGTTAGATAATCACAGGTTGTGATTTAGGGAGTGAGATGGGTTTCTCTTATCTAGGATGAAGTTCTTAGATAAAGTTTTCATTGGGTAGTGATAGGTAAACGTGGGTGTTTACTGTAAACCTGAGGTTGTTTACATAAAACTATACTACTGATAGTGGATTCTTCTTCCTGGATTGGTATCCCCCAGATGTAGGTGATTTGCACCGAACTGGGTCATCATATTTTGTGTTGTTTATCATTATGCAATTTACACTTCAGTTTTGATTAACATGTTGGAATAGATGTCGAAACATCTGTGTTTCTACAGTTACTGATATTCTGGATATCAGTTTGTTGTTCTGTTCCTTGTTTAATAATTATGCGGAACAATGTCTTGACATGTGTTAGGACATCTGTTGTCTGCTATGCTAGAATTTTACAAAGTGAGTGTTGTACTTTAATGGGAACCTCCGAAATCAGTGATGCAGATTAGGAGTTTCTTAGGTTTGGCAAGTTATTACATAGGTTCATCGAAGAGTTTTCTAATTTGGCCCTTCCTCTGACTCTGTTGACTAGAAAAGGTCAGGCCTTTGTGTGGGATATCTTGTGTGAAGAGATTTTCATAGAATTGAAGAAGAGGCTGACTACATGGCCAATATTAATTCTACCAACTTCGAATGAACCTTTTATGGTAAATTGTGATGCATCTAAAATGGGATTAGACGGAGTATTGATGCATGATGGTATGGTCGTGGCTTATGCCTCACGGAAATTGAAGGTACATGAAAGGAATTATCCTACTCATGATCTTGAGTTAGCTGCAGTGGGTTTTGTATTAAAAATTTGGAGACATTACTTGTACTGATCAAGGTTTGAAGTGTTCAGTGATCATAAAAGTCTGAAATATTTATTCGATCAGAAGGAATTGAATATGAGACAAAGAAGGTGGTTGGAGTTCTTGAAGGATTATGATTTTAGCTTGAGTTACCAGCCAGGTAAAGCTAATGTCGTGGTAGATGCTTTAAGTCGGAAGACGATTCACATGTTGACATTAATGATTAAGGAGTTGAACTTAATTGAACAGTTTAAAGACTTGAGTATGGTGTGTGAACTGACTCCTGAGAGTGTGATGTTGGGCATGCTGAAGGTTAATAATGATTTCCTTAATGAAGATAGAGAGAGTCGAAAACTCGATTTGAAATTGGTAGATTTGATGTCCGCAGGAGAGTCAGATACAAAAGGTGATTTTAGGGTAGATGATTTTGGTGTGTTGAAGTTTCGGGGCAGAATTTGTCTGCCGGATAATCCCGAGCTGAGGAAAATGATCTTAGAGGAGAGTCACATGAGTAGCTTGAGTATTCATCCAGGAGCTACGAAAATGTATCAGGACCTTAAGAAATTATTTTGGTGGCTAGATATGAAGAAATATGTAGCTCGATTTATGGATGCTTGTTTGACCTGTCAGAAGTCAAAAGTGGCACATAAGAAACCTTCTGGTTTGATGCAACCAATGGAAATACCGGAGTGGAAATGGGATAGTATCGTGATGGATTTTGTGATTGGGTTACCGAATACGACGAGAGGCTTCAATGCTATTTGGGTGATTGTGGATAGAATGACGAAATCGGCACATTTTATACCGACTAACATCACTTTTCCTTTGTCAAAGTTAACAGAGATTTATATCAGAATAATAGTGAAGTTGCACGAGGTTCCGTCGAGCATAGTGTCTGACAGAGACCCGAGGTTTACTTATGGATTTTGGAAGAGCTTGCAGGAGCCTTTGGGTTCTAATTTGAAATTGAGTTCTGCTTATCATCCGTATACATATGGGAAATCAGAGAGGACTATTCAATCATTAGAAGATTTGTTGAGGGCTTGTATACTCGAGCAGGGAAGTGCTTGGGATACCCATTTACCTTGATTGAATTTATATACAATAACAGTTACCATTCTAGTATTGGAATGTCGCCTTTTGAAGCGTTTTATGGTAGGAGGTGTAGGGCACCTCTATGCTGGTATGAGTCGAGTGAGAGCACTGTACTTGGACCTGAAATTATGCAACAGACTATGGAGATAATCCAGATGATTAGGGAGAAGATGAAAGCATCCCAGAGTAAACAGAAAAGTTATCATGATAATAGAAGGAAAGATTTGGAATTTAGCGAAGGCGACCATGTGTTTCTAAGGGTCAATCTTGTGACTAGGGGTGTCAAAACTGGCCGTCCGCCCTGCCAAAAGCCCGCCAAAAAAAGAGTGGGGCGGGCATGCCCGCCAAGGTGAAATGGGCATGAAATTCTAGCTCGCCTCGCCAAGGTGGCGGGTTGGCGGGCGGCGGGTCGGTCCACCTTTGAGTAAAAAGGAAAGAAAATGAAGTAAAATGAAGAAATTATAAGAAAAAGGCCAGGTGGCGCCCACCACCCAAGCATGTGGTGCCTGCCACATCAAAATACAAGGGAGAATGGCGCCTGCCACATCAAACAAAAAGAAAAAAAGTGGCGCTTGCCACTATGGGTGGGTGGCACCTGCCACGAAACCAAGCCACTTCCTCATTTCATTTGCCTTTTTTTACTAGGCCAACATGAATATTTTTTAACTAGTTTTTTTAAAATTTATTTTAACGGGCTGGTGGACCAACCCTGCCCCATTATGTCTTCCGCCCGTGGGGTTTTTCGCTTTGGCGGGGCGGGCGAAACGGGTGGGCAGGCCCAAAATCTCAACCCAGCCCGCCATTTTTTGGCGGGTGGCGGGCCCTGGCCCGTTTTGCCACCCCTACCTGTGACAGGTGTTGGTCGTGCACTGAAATCGAAGAAGCTGGATCCTAAGTTCATTGGACTGTATCAAATCTTGCAGAGAGTTGGAGTTGTTGTGTATAGAGTGACGCTTCCACTTGAACTTTCAAATTTACATGATGTGTTTCATGTGTCACAACTTCGGAAATATATTCTTGATTTATCCCATGTCCTTTAATGGGATGAAATGCATATTAGGAATAATCTTACCGTGGAGGCAATGCCGATAAGGATTGGGGATCACAAGATTAAACAGTTAAGAGGCAAGGACATTCCTTTAGTAAGAGTAGCTTGGGGAGGAGCTGCTGGAGGAAGTGTAACCTGGGAATTGGATAGCAAGGTGTGAGATTCGTATCCAAAATTGTTCTTATTAGGTACATTTTCGAGGACGGAAATATTCTAAGTGGGGGAGGGTTGTAACACCCCATTTAAATATTTAGTCACTTTGTGATTTTATTCGTATAATTATTTTAGCATTGGTTTTGTTAAGGGTATGTGTATAAGGGCGAGTGTGAGAACTTAGTTGTAATTAGTTCATTGGAATAAAACTTAGGATAATATAATAATAATATAATTGGTGATAAAGGAAATATTCCATTATTATTAATATAATTAAGGAAAAGTAAACATAATTAGAGATAAGTGGGGGAAAGAGGTTACAATAGCAGTTTCACGTGAAAAGAGAAAGAAAGAAGAAAATAGAGCTAGGGAAAGAGAAGATCAAGAGTTTTCCACCATTGTTAGAGAGATCAAGCTTGGAATTAAGGTAAGAGGGGAGAATGAGTTCTTTAATGGTGATTAGAACATGAGAGGGTAGTGAAGGTTCCTTTCCCTCTTAGGATTGTATGTATATTCTTCTTCCTTCTTGTTTGATTTCCATATCTGTGTGATTGTTGTTGTAAGTTCGTATTTGTGTACCGATATTGATGTGAATTTCGTGTAAATTGGCCATTGTTGTTGTGTTTTACCAGGAAAGCGGATCTGGAAAAATGGGGTTTTTTGGAGATGACGAAAATGTAATTCAATTTGTATAAAACCTTGATAAAAGGAAAGATTAATGAGGTAGAGTAAAGAGTTTAGGAATATGCTGGTATGAATGCTGTTTTTGGTTGAAAATAGGAGCATGAAGGTGCTCAAATGGGTGAAAAATCGCACTGATGCGAAATCTAAAATTTTCAGTTGCAGACTGCCCATACGCGTATGCAGGGGGCAATACGCGTATGAGGGGACGTTGTCAGGGGCGATACACGTATGGTACGCGCCCTATCCCCGTGGCCAGCCGCTCCTCTACTGGTACGCATAAGGCAGAGGGCAATACGCGTATGGGGAGCCATTACGCGTATGGGAACTTTTGGAAGGATTGTTGAAGGATAATCCCCCTCTGGTCATACGCGTAAGGTATGAGCCAATACGTGTATGATGTCTGTGAATTTGGGCCCTACGCGTAGTATATGCAGGGATTGGGGCGAGGGAACAAGACCATACGTGTATGGAGCAAGGTCACACGCGTATGAGCATGCTTATGTTATGATTTTTCCGTTTTCGCGATTTCTTTCTCAATTTCATGTGCGATGCAATTCCTCTTGGTTCGTAAGACTAATATGACATAATTAGACTTAGGGGGACCAATAATGATAGTAAATGTGGTAAAACACGGAACTTTGTGTGGATTTCTATATGATGTGTGATTGATGCCTATGTTGATGAGATTGTTGTTATGTGAACAATCTTGGGCAAAAATGGTGATTCCAGAGGGAATTACAGTGAGTATGTGGCCCACGTGTGATCATTGTGAATCGTGTGTTATGCATTAATGATATTTGTATTATGCATAATTGTATGTCATGCATTTTATGTCGTGTCATGTGGAGATGAGCCTAGGTGGGAATCCATGATGGGTGCCTAGTCTCATCCGGACTCCGTGTGGGAGTCGAGTCGGAGATAAGTTATAGTTCAGAGGAACGTATACGACTTATCCGGATTCCGACGGGAATCGGGTTCAAAGAATGAACTGTATAGATTGTGTTGGTACCGCATGCATGATGTAATGTCAGTGGTCACATTGCATATATGTATGATTGAATATGGACTGAGCATGATGAATGTGGTTGTGACATTTGTGAGTAAGTTATAATTGTTTAATTGGTGAGAATTGTGTGATTACTACTCCTTAGCATGTGTTATTCACCGTATAATTATTGAATGTAATTCTCACCCCTTTTCTGTTGTTGTGCCTGTGCTCCTTAGAGAGTACAAATAATCAGGTACCTGAGTAGTGCTTGGAGCATGTGTTACTATTGATCGAGTTTTAGGAGTCGCTCTGATACGTAACACGGGAATGATAGGGATTTGTTTTAATTTGTGTTGTTTTTCATTTGTTATGTATCTTGTTTCCAATTTATGTTGAACCACGAGTTTTGTGGAGGTTATATGTTGTTAAGGCCTTAGTGTTGTTGAAGTGAACAATTTAAGTATTCCGCTGTCAAATTAATATTTTTTTATGAGGAATAAAGATATGAAGTGACTTGATATTTCACGAGTTTTAGGGATGTGGCATCCTACTTGTGTTGTTTCGATTATTCCGCAACTATTTTTATAATCAAATGAATGTGGAGAATAGGGTGTTAAAATATTAAAATTATAAATAAATACAAAAAAAAATATAGAATTTATAGCAAAATTCGATGTCATTACTACCTCATACCAGATTTATAACAAAAGTATAAAATATAAAATATGGTGCAATCCTTACCATGTACCCATTTTTTCCTGCAAATGCCCCCTCCTCGATTTTTCATCATATTTATTCCCACTCCCAAAATATACCAAATTTTACCATAAATTTGTTCCATCCATTCACAAACCAAATTTATTCCAATATTCATCGCCACCCCATTCAAATACTAAAAAAAAAAAAAAAGTAAAACATCAATTTTTCAAAAAAAAAAATACGGAAGCTTAGCTCTCCATAAAATAGTTAGAAATTTTCTTATCCCATTTTATAGGGTTAAAAAAATCATATGAAAATTCGAAAATGCCACTTAAATTCTGAAAATGTATTTTCGGACGTATTTTAACATACACAATTCATTCATTTTTGAGCCACATCCGAATTCTATGAATAAAATATTTTAAAAATACATTTTCAAAACCTATTAAAGATAAGAAACGCGATCGGTCTTAAGAAACTTGTTATTGCATCACAACAATCTCAATTTCCTAATAAAGAAATTTCAAAATTGAATTCACTTGAATTTTTACCTATCAACCATCGTGTCTGAGCCTGTATTTCATGGAACACAACTTCCTAAAATTTAAACGATTCATCGTTGCAGAAAGTAGAAATTGTCGGTGGACCATGACAGCCAAGTCCCCAGATTTAATTTGAAATTTCTTACTCTTGAATTTTTGTCACAATTGGTAAATTTTCCTCGTTGGTTTCAAGGATGTACATACACACTATAATCCTTGATAATTTGTGAGTGTGAATGGAAGAATACATTGAAGCCTACTAAATACACGGTTGTGAAACACCTATGTTTTCGGAGTTGTGAGACACCTATGTTTTCGAAAATGCAATCAATAGGTTCAAAAAATACATTTTTGGAGACTATACAAAAATACATTTTCGAACTAAATTTATACATAAAATCGGGACATGATTAAAAAATGAATAGATTATGTGTGCATGAGATACGTCTGAAGATACATTTTCAAAATCTGAGAGTTTTATTGTATTTCTACAAATAATCCATAAGATGCTTTAAAAAATTCCAAATAAGTAAGAAATCACCAAATAGTTATGGCCCTGCCATCAATATTAAGTGCCACATATTGACTCCAGGTGTGTGCTAGCTAGCTGACCTCACAAGACACTTTGAGACAAATCAAAAGCACCATCAGAAGCTTTTACGTTAGAAAGGAAGTTATGCATGTTTGGTTTCAGAGGTTTGTTTTGCTTAAATTACACTAACTCATCATGGTTTGTCAAACTCACCTCGAATCCAAAAATGCACCAACACTATGCTCATTTCAGCAGTCATAACTAACAGCAATTCACATAATCTAAATAAATAATTTCAATTTCCTGGTATTTTGTGCTCTGTTGCTGTAAAAATCCTAATCCACAAGACAAAATTTTAGCATGTCGCAAACCTTGGTAGATTGTCAAACTGCACAATTTTACATAACCCTGAGAAATGAAAACTACTAAACAAACATCAAGTTTTAATTTAAACCCAAGTAATTCCTAGATGCTACTGTCTACAAGCAAACAAACAAACTAGGTTAACCATTCTGAAAGGGCAAATAAAAATTATTAAGGTAATTCCACAGCCACCATATATTAGATGAATTACACAACACCACATGAGAATAATGCTCACAGAACAGTCCCACAAGCTGGTGTTGCATGAAAAGCAGACTGTCTAGAAGGTCCTTCTTCGAGTAGTTTACGAGACAGAGTTGAGGGGCCAGCATCGCCAATAGTCTCTCCTAAACTCAGTTTAGACATGCCAACGAGTTCATCGACATTGATTGGGGCCTTGGAATGTACTGCAGTTGGCTTCACCACTTCATGTGTCTCGTTCTTAGGAGCGGGCTCCGGACTGTATCCAGACCAATAGGGAAGAGGAAATGGGAAGAATGGAGAATAATATGCTGGATATACTACCGGATATGACGGTGCTTGTGCATTGCTATCAGGCTTTAATAATGGGATAGAGGCAGATTCTCCGTCGTTTGAGTTTGTGGAATCCATGGACTCACATTCTTCATCGAGCGGGGGAGGGGCGGGCAAAGGGTTGTTGCCTTCTGTTTCAGTCTGTAGCTGATTAGCTGACATGAAGTCTTGTGGTACCATTGAAGTGTCAGCTGCCTGCAAAATCAATATGAAAATACAAGAAATCCAGAAAAATGAGAAGGCTCCAAAGGAAAAAAGGGAAAGTGAAGAAGTTACATAATGCTTAAAAGAAAAAAAAAACGCATTTGGATAATCTTATAAAATGGTAATGAGCAGGTTATGTGGCATCGACTCCATGAATATATGCAACATGATGTAAAGGAAACACATAATTGATGCATAAAGTAATTGCAAAAAAGGGGACAAACATCATCTTGAACAATATCGAATAAGCTGGACCGTCTTTTCCTCCTAGACACATTGCTTTGCCTGATGAAATATTTCTGAGCATGACTGGCCACTTGAGTAGGTGTCCTTGATATAACATAGTTCCTAGCAATTCCACGCCAGTCACCTTTGCCCAGCTTCTGCAATCCAAGTAAAAACATTCTATGCTCCTCCTCAGTCCAGGGAGTGCCTGCAAAAAAAGATTAAAAATTATACGCTCATTTTCCATAAACTAGAAAATCATCATTTAAGAACGGCGAGTCTATTTAGAGTTGTGTCCAGAGTGAAAAAACACATTTTTTCTTTATTTTCAAAGAGCCTGGCGCCAAAACTCATGCACTAAGTATAGAGAAATGGGGAATTGCGGATTCGAACCCACATTCCAACCTATCAAATGTCTCTACAATCTTTAACCATCCGAATTGTACTCAAGAAACTGAAAAATAACATATTCTACTAATACTTGCACAGATCATTAGGGGTGAAATCAAGTTAGGTAAGATTTAGTGAAACACCTGCCACAGCCTAACATTTAATCTATCAAAGGCTTTAATCAAAAAAAAAATTATGTGTAAAATATAAAGCCTAGTTTAGACAGCTGAAACATACCCCATAATTAGGTACACCTCAAAATTAAGCAAATAGCAACCTAATAGAAACTAAACTGTATGATTTTGAAGCACATGAGAAACATTATTTTTAAGCACATGACTTAAGACACATAAATACATAAAATCTATCCATTTTTCAGACCAACATTCAAAATTTATGCAACTAAGCATATCTAATACAATACAACAAACATTCCAATCATTCATACATAAAAGACAATCACTAATAAAGTTAACCCGTACCAGTACCCTTCTTGTCTAAGCTATTCCCACAGTGACACCAACCAATACAATTATTGACGCCAACCAAAAAATCAAAAATACAAATATTCTCACAATTCTAAATACACACAAATCCAAGCCAAGATCACAAAATTGAAGAACAAAAATACACATGCAAGCAAAATTGGGGAGGAAAAAAAGTTTAATGAAACAAAGTAACAAACCCTTTTTTCTTTCACGGGAAGTAGAAGAAGAGCCAGGAACAAAATCCTCAGAGGCGTAACCGTCAGCAACGGCGGCGTGATCAGGTGTTTCACCGGGTGAATCCAGATTATTTAACCCGGTATGAAGGGATCCGGACCCGGAACCAGTATAATGACTAAGATTACCCATACTAACACTCTTTCGGATCCCATCGGTTAATCGAACACCGAAAAGCTTAACGCCACGGTTGGGACACGTTCTTGAGTTGTGCCCATTGTGGCTGCAATGGGAACAACGTCGCGTCATGGTTATCTGAAGCGGATCGAACGAGAACGAGAACGAGGCTTATCGGGTTTTGGAGATCCGAATTACAGGATCCGGGACATGAAATTGGAGGCTTTAAGGTTGGGAATGAATTACCGAATAGGTTTTTGTTTTGTGCTTATTATGTTTTTGTTTGGTCTCTCTCGGGAGAGAAAAAGAGAAAGAGAAACAATGCAACACTATCCATTTATCTTGTCGTGGATAAAGAGAGGTAGGGATAAGATGCTTCGCGGGTGTTTTTTTATGATACGTGTTAGTTCTTTTCTGACCGTGGATTGGTTCGGTGCTTGCTGACGTGGTGGATGTTTTGTAATGTTATTTATTGGGTAGCTTTTGAAACTGAGTTATCAGCAACTTGATCAAATAATCTCTTTTTCATACACCGTCTTTAAAATATTTACAGAGTGGCTAAATTAAAATTATTTTTTCCTTGATTTTTTAATAAATTTTGGTTCGATGAGTAAATAAAATTATTTTTAAATTACTTGAGAACGATATTTTGTGTGGATTTTAATAGATATTATTATTTTATCTATCAACATAAAATAGTTATAAATACAACTTACTTGTAATTTAAAGATGTTTTACGCAAAATTTTTGGATTCAAATTCAAATTAAAAAGTTTCAATTAATTATAGTTAGTTTGGTTTATATTCTTAATTAATTGTGGACTTAGTCATTTTAGTTGTCTAAAATATAGGGGTTAGTTGGATCTCTTGAATTGTATTTGCTTTAAAGTTTAAAATAATATTTTGGACAAATATATTTATTTTAATTAATATTTGTTAACAATAAAGATAACAAAATAGAAAAGAGAGAAACAGGCTAGGATTTCAATAATATAAATAGGATAATACTAATTTGTATCTCAAGAACACACGTTTAAAACTAAATGTAGAAATAATTTTTTGAAAATTGTGTATTGATTTTATTAAAAGCTGATAATTAATTCTTTTACTATTTTTTTCTAATACAAATTTTTTATTTACAGATTTCTTGTGTCTATATAAATATCATAACTTATGCAAACTAGATGCATGCCCGTGTGATGCACGGGTATTTTAAAATGTCATATATAACATTTATATTAGTATAATAATATAATTTGTAAATAAAAATTAAATGTAATCTCATGAATCGAACATATAGTTGTGCTAAATAAAATTACATATAAATGAAAATAAAAAAATTTTAAATATCATAAAAGAAACTACATAGTTTTATATAAATAATCTACTAACTAACTTTGAATATACTGTAACACTTCTTTTGTAAACCAAATTCTAATTACATTTGAATCTTCACCTTTATCGTCAGTTATTAATATCTTTAAACATGTCCTTGAAGTAACTCTAGATAGTGCAACATATAGTTGTTTATGAGAGAAAATTGATTGGGTCAAATACACTCCAACATGTTTGAGTGACTGACTTTGGCTGTTGTTAATAGTCATAGCGAATGGAACAATCAATAGAAATTGTCGACACTGAAATTTGAAAGGAAGTCATTTATCTGAAGGAGTTAGTGATTACTTTGGAATAAAAACTTTCTCACCAATATTGCTACAGATATAATTTTTTCTTCAAGCACATACCTTCCCATTTTTGTAATTATCAACCGGGTACAATTGCACAATTCTAAAATCGGGTCTATATTTCTCAACAACATGATCGGGACTCCAACTTGTTGGAAATTCACCACAACCTATGGTGATTCCGCTTCAATCTTGATCTCAAGATTGATAATCAACCCACAAACAATACGTAATGACAGTGAAAGAAGAAGAACAAACAAGAACGGCAAGGAAGAAAAGAGAGAAGAGAAATATTTGGAGAAGAGAGTGTTACCCACGAACTGTGGGATTTCTGTTACTATTGTATTTTCACTGCTAACCGCAACTGTGAATACTATACAATGTTATGATTACAATGCAATGATACTTCCTATTTATAGATATAGATTTGCAAAGGCCTGAAATTAAAAGCCCAAAATATCAAATCTAATCTAAACAAATCTGAATCCAATCAAATCAAATCTAACACGATTCTGTCGAAACAACCTAAACAATTCGACACGACACTAAGCCATGAATGCTTCGACTTCGACACTATGAATTACATTTAACACACCACCTAATTCATTGTGTCTAAACTATCTACATTCATCATGGCTCTTAGTCTTCTGAAGGCTTCGACCTGCACTCCCTTCGTCATGATATCTGCAATCTGATTCTCAGTTCTACAGTGTTCCAAATTCATCTTCCCTTCTGCTACCTGCTCTCGAAGATAATGGAACCTCATTTCGATGTGCTTGCTTCGACCGTGTGCTATTGGATTCTTCGCCAAGTTGATAGCTGACATGCTGTCGATCTTCATGGTAATTGCTCCATGATTCTTCCCTGTAATCTCTTCGACCAAGTTCACCATCCAGGTTGCTTGACATACACAAAGAGAAGCAGTTATATATTCTGCTTTGCATGAAGACAATGCCACTACTGGCTCCTTTCTCGAACTCCAAGCAACTGGTGCACCACCTAACATAAACACGTATCCAGCTGTGGATTTTCTATCCTCAGCGTCACTACACCAACTAGAGTCGGTGTATCCCACTAACTTGCATTTTTTCCCTTCATCAGCTGCAGGAAACAAAATGCCATAGTCGAGAGTCTCCTTCAGATACCTCAGTATCCTCTTCGTCGTTGTTAGGTGTGATACCTTTGGCTTCTGCATGAATCTACTTACCATACCCACACTGTATGCTAAGTCAGGCCTTGTGTGACAAAGGTATCTAAGTGACCCAATAAGTCTTCTATATTGGGTTGGGTCGACATCATCTTCGTCTGGATCCTTCGACAGTTGTAGTCTGGTCTCAGCTGGATTCGAAGTTGAGTTGCAATCTTGCATCTCAAATCTCTTGAGTATTTCGCCTGCATATCTTCTTTGGTGCATCATCAAACCTCCATTAGTCTTGTAGAATTCGATGCCAAGGAAATATGAGAGATTTCCCAAGTCTGACATTTCAAACTCCTCACTTAGATCATGTTTGAAATCTTCGATCTCCTTCTTGCAACTACCTGCTATCAACAAATCATCAACATAGAAGCATAGTATAAGCAATTCATTATTGCTTCTCCTTACATACACTCCATGCTCAGTCGTACACTTCACAAATTCCTTCTCCCTTAAGAAGCTGTCGATTTTCTTATTCCAAGCTCTTGGAGCTTGCTTAAGTCCATACAGGGCTTTATGCAGCCTGTACACTTTTCCTTCTTCGCCTTGTTTCACATACCCAGCTGGTTGTACGACATAAAATTCTTTGTCTAAGGGGCCATTAAGGAATGCACACTTCACGTCCATCTGACATGTGTGCCAATTGTTCATATTTGCTAGACCAACAACCAACCTGATTGTTTCGATCCTAGCAACAGGTGCGAACACTTCATCGAAGTCTATTCCTTCCTTCTGAAGAAATCCTTTCACCAGAAGTCTCACCTTGTGTCGAGTTACTTCCCCTCTAGGATTTACCTTCACCTTGTAAACCCACTTCACACCAATTGCCTTCTTGCCTTGAGGTAATTCGACAAGTGACCATGTGTTGTTGACTTCGATGGACTCTAACTCTTCATTCATTGCTTTTACCCACTTTGAATCTTTCAATGCCTCAGTTGCATTGACTGGTTCGACATCTGCGTAGAAAGCATAACGTACCAGCTCACCTTCTTCATCGACCACATCATCTGATGTAATTACACATTCTTGCAACCTTACAGGCATGTGTCTTGTTCGTCGAGGTTTGCTTGAACCTGCTTCATCTGCGACTGGTTCCTGTCGAACTTCTCTTTCGACTTCAATGACTGGTTCTTCACAAGATATTCTCACTGAATCCTTCTTGGCTTTCTCTTTCCAATCCCATTCTTGAAGCTCATCTATGATCACGTCCCTGCTGATCACTACCTGCTTATTCACTGGGTCGAACTACTTGTAACCTCCAGTCAAATAATATCCTATCAAGATCATCTGATTTGACTTGTCATCAAGCTTCCTTCTCAACTGATCTGGCACATGTCTATGTGCTATAGATCCAAACACTTTCAAGTGACTGAGACTAGGCTTAACACTATACCAACATTCTTCTGGTGTGACTCCTTCAAGCTTCTTCGTCGGACATCTGTTCAAAATATATGTTGCTGTCGAAACCGCTTCTCCCCATAATTCTTTGGGTAGATGTTTTTCATTCAACATATTTCTCACCATATACATGATGGTTCTGTTCTTTCATTCTGCAACTCTATTTTTCTGTGGTGTATAGGGTGGCACCACCTCATGCACAATCCCTTCTTTTTCACATAATGCGTCGAACTCTTTCGACACATACTCTCCACCACCACCTGTCCTCAGAATTTTCAGCTTTCGACCACTCTGTCTTTCAACCATGGATTTGAATCTGGAAAATACCTCAATCACATCACTTTTCTTCTTAATGAGGTAAGTCCACAACTTTCGACTGGAATCATCTATAAACGTGACAAAATATTTGTTGCCACCAATCAAATCCACCTGGATTGGACCACATACATCAGAGTATATGACTTTAAGAATTGCCTTCGACTTCCTTCCTGCATCCTTGCTGAATCTATTCTTGTGTTGTTTCGACTGAACACACTCTTCACAGACTTCACTTGGAATGTCGATTTCTGGTAATCCTGAAACCATATTTCTTCTCTTCAGCTCTCTGATGTCATTGAAGTTGAGATGGCCTAGTCAAAAATGCCATAACCACTCATCTCTGCTGGCTGCTGTTGCTAGACACTTGTGCTCCATCACCTTGAGTTCAATCTTGAAGGTCCTATTCTGAGACATTGGAGCCTTCAAGATCAACCTACCACCTGCGTCGAGAACTCTCATCATCTTGTCTTCAACAACTACCTTGTAGTTCTTTTCGACTAGCTGCCCTATATTGAGCAAATTACTCTTCATACCTGGAATGTACAACACATTGGAAATTGTTGATCTTTTGCCATCTTTCCTCATAATCAGAACATCACCAACACCTTCAGCTGCTAGAGTGTTGTCATTTGCAAACTTCACCGTGTTCTTTGATGAGGGCTTCATGTTGACAAACCAATCTTTCCTCCCAGTCATGTGTGATGAGCATCCTGAGTCCAAGTACCACTGATCTTTGAATCTTTCTTCATCTTTTGTTGTGACCATCAGCAACGTCTCTTCTTCTTCATGCTTCGCCAGATTTGCATCAGTTTCTTGATTTTTCTTCTTTTCTGGACAGTTACTAACGTAATGGCCATACTTCTGACAATTGAAACATTGATTGTGACTTTTGTCAGATTTTCGATCACCACCTTTTCTTCTACCTGCAGCACCACCTCTTTGGTTGCCTTGGTTCCAAGGTTTCTTCTGATTCGACTGGTTTCCTCCTTTGTTGCCATTCCAACTTCCTTTACCTTTCCTTTCCTTTTCTGACTGCGCCTGCAAAGCCATATCACTCTTCGACTTTGCTGCAGCTCTCTCAGCCATCCTTTGTTCATGAGACTCAAGCGTCCCTTGAAGCTCTTCATTCGTCAATACTGACAAGTCTTTCGACTCTTCTATGGCTACTACCACATGGTTGAATTTTGGAGCCACTGACCTCAAGATCTTTGAAACAACTGATCTTGATGTCAACACATCTCCACATACTTTGATTTGATTCACCAGTTTTGTAACTCTGGTGAAGAAATCTGTGATACTTTCGTTGTCTTCCATTTGAAGCAACTCATAGGTTCTCTTATGAGTTTGTAACCTCACCTCTTTCACCTTCTCTGTGCCTCTAAACGACTTTTCAAGAATCTCCCATGCTTCCTTTGCTGATTCTGCATCGCTAACTTTTTCAGTTATCTGAATCAACACATTGATGGATTATAAACAGCGCTTTATAATCTTTCTTCTTCAATTCTTTGTGTGCAGACTTTTCTTGATCCGTCGCATTTTCCCTAAGCGTTGTTACTCCTTCCTTCACAAGATCCCACAGATCTTGATAATAGAAAACCACCTTGATATGCTTGCACTAATTCTCAAAATTATCTTTCTTGAGAATTGGTAGGGTCGTCGGAAAGTGCCCATTTGAATGATTCATAGCCATCACGATTTTCCTCCTTGAATCGCAACCGGAGCTCTAGATACCAAATGTTGGAAATTCACCACAACCTATGGTGATTCCGCTTCAATCTTGATCTCAAGATTGATAATCAACCCACAAACAATACGTAATGACAGTGAAAGAAGAAGAACAAATAAGAACAGCAAGGAAGAAAAGAGATAAGAGAAATATTTGGAGAAGAGAGTGTTACCCACGAACTGTGGGATTTCTGTTACTATTGTATTTTCACTGCTAACCGTAACTGTGAATACTATACAATGTTATGATTACAATGCAAGGATACTTCCTATATATAGATATAGATTTGCAAAGACCCAAAATTAAAAGCCCAAAATATCAAATCTAATCTAAACAAATCTGAATCCAATCAAATCAAATCTAACACGATTCTTTCGAAACAACCTAAATAATTCGACACGACACTAAGCCATGAATGCTTCGACTTCGACACTATGAATTACATTTAACACAACTTTCAATCTTAATAAGAAACAATGGTGTTTAGAAATTCAGGAGTGTGCACATCATCTAACATGTCAGCATTTTATTTGGCATTACATGGAGAGTCATAACTCAAATAAGTTTTTTCTTCTCTAGGTATTAAATCCAGCATGTAGTTATTTATAGCATCCACAATTGCATTCGTAGGAACCAATATACCTATATTCTGGAAAAAATCATGGATCACTCATGTTATGCAATAGATCTGGACGCGTGCTTTAAACAATAGCTGAAAGTGGATCACCAAAGCTAGTAATCAACAAATCTTGTGGTATATGAACTGTGATATCTTCATCATTAGCATCTCTGATACTTCCATCACCAATTCCCAAAATCCACTCTGAAAAACTCTTTCTCTCTTCAGCATCTGAATTTGTACCTCCGGTTAGAAGTCTCATGTTAGTGGTCAATGTAAGCACTTCACAAAACTCCACAAATAAGAAGAATTTATAGTAGAATGAACAACTTCTTGTCTTGTTCCTTTAGGTATAACATGAAGAATATGACAAAAATCTCCACCCAACACAACTACCTTTCCACCAAATGGAATATTTTTTGCTCTCAGTATGTTCTTCAAAGTACGATCATCAGCGTCAAAATAATGCATGCGCATCATAGGTGATTCATCACATGTGGTTAGCTTTGCACGACGTATTAAATAAGCTAAAGAATATTTTGGAGTTATTTCACACATCGAATATGTTGGAATTAGATTAATAACGATTAATCAAAACATACATGCTCAAGAAATTATAATATATAATTTAGACGCAGAAATCAAGCATGTATAAAATTAAAGGATTGATAAATTGATTTTAGAATACCTGGATCCATTGAGAAGAAAATCCCTTTGACAATAATCCTAAAACCCAAAATTTGATGGCTTTTGTGGTTCTTCCTCAACCGGTACTCCTTATGCCTTGAATTCTCTTCAGATGGGGAGAAGAAATAGTTTGCTTATAGTAGGGTATATTGGAGACCATAACCTATATATAGTGTGACCAATTAGGGTTCCCATTACTCCAAAATGGGACATCCTGACATCAACTCATATTTGAGTCCATACCCAATTATTTAATTAATTAATTAATTAAATAATTCATAAATAAAATCTAAATAGTCTTTTTAACATTATTTGATCACTTAATTATTTAAAGGCACTTTATTGATAAAATAGCTAATATAATAAATAAATATATTTGGCCACATAATTATTGGAATATTAATATATTACTATATTATTAAAATATTCCAACAGAATATTCATCAACATTTAATGGGATTTCAAACCTCGAGTGTGCAGTTCTTCCATTAGGAATTAGCCATGTAGCTATCCCACTTGATGAAGCTTCTACAATTTGATCCTTGAATTGAGGAATCAAATGCTTTCTTATACTCACATGTATTTTTCTGCACTAAACCAAAACAAAAAATATGTTAATTGAAGAACTAATTATAACCTAAAAACAACTTATACAATAATAATTTATGTCATATCATCCAGAAAAACCATGTGAATACTTCCATCTTCCCTAGAGTTGTGGCGATCTGGTACTATCCAAAAGTAGATCAATCGAACCCTCAATGAAAAATTAGTTTTTCTGGACTTAATTTCACTCACTTTAGTGTACTTAGGTGCTAACACTGAAACAACTGCAATATGAAAAATTAGCAAAAGTATTAAGTGAATATATATATATATATATATATATATATATATATATATAAAGTTTGATTTGGCATTATTAAAATGTATCTAAATTATACTTTTAACTTTGATTGACACAGTACCTTAGGATGTAGAATCTTAAATTAGATTGAAAAATTTCCAAGGATGTGGCAAGTTGTAAATGCAGCATAATAAGATTCCTTATACATTACAATTTCTATGTAAAGGCCATAAGCAATTGTAATATTAAATTTAGTGTAAATATTTATAAAGAATATATTAATATAAATTTTAATATTTATTGTGTTTTTAAAATAAAAATAAAATAATTTAATGCTTTTATTTTATGAAAAGTAATAATATATATTTTTTATAAAATAAAAAAATAAAGTGTTAAAATTATTTAAACTTGGAGAGTGTTAAAAAAAGAAATTTTATCTATTTGAAATTAAATTACTTGTGTGTGTATATATATAGGGAACTGTTCTGGACTGGGCCAACGGCTATGCGCGACCCAATCCATGATTGCTACAGTAACGACCCAAACGCTTGGATCCAGTCCATTAAGAGGACAAAAGTACCCTTTTGCCCCTACAACCGGTCACAGACTGCTCAGTTCTGCCCGGAATTATTGCCCGTCACGCACGGACTACAACTCCCCGACAGTTGACGAACAGACGCCCGCAACTACCTCCCTGCCCGGTATAACGGCTAGTTTGGGCATCCTGCCCGTCATAACGGCTAGTTTGGGCAGTTACATATTCTTCAGGAAAACGATTATTTCGCCCTGAAAATAGGACCGTTGGCCACGCGCTGAGGAACATTATATAAACCCTCTCATTTGAGAGGGTCAGGTATCAAATATTCATCCTAAGAATACACTTTGTACTTGCCCCTTTTCTCTGACCCTTTCTTACTTGAGCGTCGGAGTGCCTTGCAGGTACATCCCCCTCCTCTCCTCATCAACATTCCGAGCACCTTGCCCATCTGACGACCAGCATACGTGGACCTGTTCGAATATTCTAGATCAGTGGCGCCGTCTGTGGGAACTCCTTGTTCTCCCCTCTTTCTTTCCTCCTCGGAAACTAAAAGATCAAAACATATTTTCTTTGATCCGCCCACATATGGCCGCTCAGAACTCCGCAAAAGGTGCTGACGTTACGGTTCTCGTTCCCGTCAACAAGATGGACGCTGACGGCAGATCTTTGTTACTTTCTGATCCCCGTTTCCTTCGAGACGGGGCTACTGCGTCTCCAACTCCTCCTCCCACCGAGCAAGGAGGCAAACAGCTACCGATGGGTGAACGACCAATTCCTGGCCCTCCCAGCACCGACCTGGCTGTTGCAGCTCTTTTGGAAGCTGTCAACCGCACAAACCTCCTTATCTTGCAGCAAGGAGAGAAAATAGGAGCTCTCGAGGAAGCATCTCTTCCAAGATCCTCTCCTCCAAAGAGTAAGCGCCGAAAATCAAGAAGCCCGCCACCTAGGTGTGGGGAAGACCATAGATCGAGGCATGAGCCTGAATCACAACACATTCGCAAGCGCGACCAGATCTCCCCGCGAGATCGATCATCACTAAGACACAAGAGAACGAGGCAGGATAGGCATTCTCCACCGGTCAGACCTCGTGACCGGCTACTTTCACCATCGCCTCGCAGAGACCGCCGCCGCAAGCGCAGACAACGGTCACCATCAACTCTAAGTTCAGACAGCGACGACGAGCCTCGCGGCCCGTTGTCCCGCAGGATCTTGGCCACCCGTCTCCCTAAAGGACTAGAGAAGCCTCCGTCTCTAGGGACTTACGATGAAACCACTGACCCAGACGAGCACATAGAAAACATAAATGCTATTTTGGACTACAGACGGGTACGATGAGCCATCAAATGCCGCTTGTTCCTGACCACGCTCCGGAAGGGAGTAATGACATGGTACAAGCAACTGCTAGAAGAATCCATTACATCCTGGAGGCAGCTGGGGAGGATTTTCTCTCGTCACTTTACTGCATCGCGACGCCATCCAAAGACCGAGATGTCCCTCGGAGCTGTCGTACAGGGAAGAGATGAGCCTCTTCGGGCTTACATTGAACGGTTCAACAAGGAGGCCGTCCAAGTGCCAACGACCGACGACATGAAGAAATTCCTGCTCGAGCAGGGATTACGTCCTGGCTCAGACTTCGCGAAAGCCATCGACCTCGATCCACCGAGGAACCTTAACGCCCTTCTCCTCCAAGCCCAGTCGCATATACAGTATGAAGAGAAGGTTGCTGCACACTCTGTCCGGGCCTCTCGACACCATGAAGGTGCCCGCTCGTCCAGAGCTGAAGAAACCTCGACATCCCGTCAAGGAGATAAAAGACGCAACGATCGGCCTCGCGATGCACGCGAACAGAAGGGACCTTCTGGGCGGTTCCATGACTATACCCCCCTCACTGCCTCGAGGGAGAAAATCTTGTCCGAGTGTGCCAACTCGGAATTCAAACAAGCGGGAGTCCGTTTCCCCAAACAGCTTCCGGCCAGACCGGGTGTAGACAAATCCAAGTATTGCCGCTTCCACAAGAGTCACGGTCATACGACGGAAGAATGCATCCACCTCAGAGATGCAATAGAGATCCTTATTCGCGACGGCCACCTGAAGCAGTTCGCGAAAAAGAAAGATGTTCCCCGACAGGAAACCCAGGAGAACAAAAAGGTTGCAGAAGAGACTCCGCCCTCTGATGACACCAAAGTACAAGTCGCTATGTCCATAACTCGGCCAGAGGACTTCTGCTTCCCTGATAGTTTGTCCGTCTCCACCTACCTCGCTGCTCACAGCCCGTGGAAGGCCTTCCCGTCAGCCATGGTCATTTCTGGTGGTGGATTCAACAAAATCACGGTCGGCTCCGTCAAGAGGAGATTCGATCAATTGATCAGCAAAAGCTCCAATGAAGTCACTACGCTGGACACCACTCACAAAGGATCCGTTCCTATTTCCTTCTATAAGGAAGAGCTCCTCGGCGGAGCACCAAACTCAAGCATTCCGTTGCTTATCCGAGCAAAGATGGCGAACTTCGACGTTCGTAGAATACTCGTGGACTAGGGCAGCTCGGTTGATATAATGTACAACCACCTGTTCGAAAAGCTGCAGCTGAATGACTCTCACCTTACTCCATACGTTGGATCCGACCTGCAAGGATTCAACGGAGCGGTGACAAAGCCCCGGGGTTACGTAGAGCTCATCGTAACCTTTGGTTCAGGAGACACAACCCGAGCAATTAAAGCACAGTTTCTGGTAATTGAATGCCCGTCACTATACCAGTGCATTTTTGGAAGGCCAACCCTGGCAGAGTTGATTGTTGTACCTTCCACCGTACATCTCAAGATGAAGTACTACACTTCTAAAGGGATGGTCGCCACCCTCCACGGCGACGTTGAAGCTGCCCGTCGGTGCTTTGAAGCAGCATCAAAAGGACTAAGCACCATCTCAGCAGGACCAAGGACTTCTGGTCGTTCCCCCTGCCCAGCAGCTCCGAGCAGCCAAAACCGCTCCCCCAGGTCGAATCTATCGACTTGGACAGCCGTTTCAGCGAGGAAGATCACGCCAAGGACCCAACGACTTCGAGCAGCCAGTCTAACAACAGCGACCATCTCCTACGCCCCGTCCCAGATGGCAACTTCGAGATCGTTCCGTTCGGAGAAGACCCCCAACGGGGAGTAAAGATCGGAGCAGACCTCTCCGACCTGGCCAGGAGACAACTAAAAGCATGCCTCCGGGAGAACGCAGACTTGTTCGTATGGAGCACTGCTGAAATGCCAGGATTGGACCCATCCGTCGCTTGCCACCAGCTTACAATTGATCCGGCCGTCAAAGCTGTTGCCCAGCACAGAGGAAACAGTCCCCGGAAAAGATGGAAGCCGCGGAGAAAGCTGTCAAAGACCTTCTAGAAGTTAGGTTTATTTCTGAGGCCAAATACACTACATGGATCTCAAACGTTGTACTTGTAAGAAAAAATAATGGCAAATGGAGGATGTGTGTTGACTATACTGATGTTAATAGGGCCTGTCCGAAGGACGCCTACCCCCTCCCCAATATCGATAAGCTCGTAGATAACTCAGCGGGTTTTAAGCTTTTATCGTTCCTCGACGCCTACTCGGGCTATAATCAAATCCCAATGGCCGCGAGCGATAAAACTTACACGACCTTCATGACCGAATCGGGCAACTATTACTACAACGTAATGCCCTTCGGGCTGAAGAACGCCGGCGCTACGTACCAACGAATGATGAACAGAGTCTTCCAAGGACAAATAGGCGACATGCTCGAAGTATACATGGACGATATGATCGTCAAGTCCCACGAGGAACTAGATCATGTCGCCCATCTTCGCAAAATCTTCGAGCAAGCAAGAAAGTATCGAATGCGTTTTAACCCAGAGAAGTGCACGTTTGGTGTGCGGGCAGGCAAATTCCTTGGCTTCTGCCTAACAGAACGAGGAATCGAAGCTAACCCCGACAAATGTCAGGCATTCTCTGAGTTCCCAACGCCCACGTCTAAGAAGAACATCCAATCCCTCAACGGGGTGCTTACTTCGTTGTCCCGCTTCGTGGCAAAATCTGCCCAACACGCCCTTCCTTTCTTCAAGCTCTTGTGGAAAAAAGCAACGTTTGAATGGACCGAGGAATGTGAAACATCCCTCCGTCACTTGAAGCAAGCTCTGTCGAAACCGCCCGTATTATCACGACCAGATACTGGGGAAGTCTTGTTCCTATACCTCGCCGTCACTGTCGAGGTCGTTATCGCCGTTCTCATTCGCGAGAATCCTGGCGGACAAAAGCCAATATACTTCACGAGCAAAGCATTGCAGGACCCAGAGTTGCGATATCAACAAATAGAGAAGGTAGCATTGGCCCTCGTCAACGCTGCCAGACGACTGAGACACTATTTCTTGGCTCACACGATCGTGGTAAGAACGGATCAGCCCATAAAGCAATTACTGGGATGACCAGACATGGCAGGTAGAATGCTCAAATGGTCATTGGAACTGTCCGAGTTCGACATCCAGTATGAAATCAGGAAAGCTCTTAAGGCCCAAGCTCTGGCCGATTTCGTAGCGGAAATGACGTTCTCAGACTCCCCGGTCCACATAGCAAACAGATGGACCATTTATGTAGATGGAACATCCAGCTCGACCGGCAGCGGGGCAGGGGTAATTTTGGAGAACGACGAAGGGACCATAGTCGAGGCTTCTCTCACATTGTCCTTCCCCACGTCGAACAACCAGGTCGAGTATGAAGCCTTCCTCACCAGTTTGCGCATAGCCGAAGACCTAGGGGCTGAAGAAATCATCATCCGCACGGACTCTCAGCTCGTAGCACTCCAGATATCAGGAGAATATCAGACCAAAAACAACAGTCTCTATGAATACCTAACCCTGGTCAAAGGAAAAATGGCGAGGTTTAGAACGGTAGAAGTGAGACATGTTCCACGCGAACATAACGTGCGAGCAGACATCTTGTCCAAACTAGCAAGCACTAAGAGAAAAGGCGGAAACAGGCCAGTCATCTAAGAGATACTTCCCCGGTCCAGCATCGATAAGGGATCCTCGACCCTACACGTACACGCGATTGGGGACAGCGATTGCTGGATGACACCCGTGTACAACTACCTCACCAGGGACGAGCTTCCGGATGACCCCAAGGAAGCCAGCACCATCAGACGAAGAGCTTGCTCGTACGTCATCCTTGAAAACAAACTCTATCGACGAGGCTTCTTCATCCCACTGCTCAAATACATAGAAGAGGAAGTTGTCCATCACGTATTACGAGAAATCCACGAAGGCATTAACGCCCAGCACCTAGGAGGAAGGTCCCTTGCCCGCAAGGCCCTCCGAGCAGGGTATTATTGGCCAACCATGCAGCACGATGCCAAGTAGCATGTGAAGAGATGTGACAAATGCCAACGGCACGGGGATATGCACCTAGCTCCACCTAACGAACTGAAAAGCATGACCTCCCCGTGGTCATTCGCCTGGTGGGGCCTAGACATCCTAGGACCCTTCGTGACGGGGTCCAGCCAAAACAAATACCTGATAGTGGGCGTAGACTATTTCACAAAGTGGATAGAAGCAGAAGCCTTAGCAAAGATAACAGCACTTAACATTCTGCGCTTCTACAAGCAGAATATCCTTGCCCGTTTTGGGATTCCCCAAGCAATTGTCACGGACAATGGAACGCAGTTCACGGACAAGAAGTTCCAAGACTTTGTCGCCCATCTCGGAATAAAGCAACATTTCGCATCTGTAGAACATCCCCAGACCAACGGGCAGGCAGAAGCGGCCAACCATGTCATTCTTCGTGGCCTCAAGCGAAGACTGGATGAAACAAAGAAAGCCTGGGTCGAGGAGCTCCACAGCGTCTTATAGGCGTACCGCACCACTCCTCAGTCTACCACCGGGGAAACACCTTTCCGCTTAGCATATGGCACGGAGGCTGTTATACCCATTAAAATTCACGTACCGTCCAGGAGGACCGAATCACCTCTAGACGAGGAAATGAATGACGAAGCAATAAGAGAGGAGCTCGACCTTGTCGAGGAAATCCGAACAGGAGCAGCCCTCTGCGAAGCATCTCTTAAGCAAAAAATAGCAATCAGGCACAATGCTAAAGTCTTACGACGAGAGTTCAATGTGGGCAGCCTTGTCTTGCGAAGAAACCACAAGGACTCTCGCGAAGGCAAACTAGCAGCCAACTGGGAAGGGCCGTACAGAGTCCGTGCCAGAACGGAGAATGGTGTCTACTTCCTCGAGACCCTCAACGGGGATGAAATCCCTCGACCATGTAATGCTGGAAAACTTAAGCAGTACTACAACTTTAGTCACAGTAGGCTTCCTCGCGTCAAAGGACCACCTAACGGTCATCATGCTCGTTCAGGTACAAACTATGCATACGCACAAAGTGGAATCCCGCTTAAGTAAATGAGCCGGAGCTCTGCTCGTCGGCGGTCCTCAATCGAGCATCGCCTTCGTCCAGGTACCACGATTGGCAGAACCCCAGCTCGCGATGGGACGTTCACGCTGCGACCTCAGGCCTCAATCGCGACCTGAGATCCGCAACCTCGCCAGGACCTTCCCCGACTATTCGGCCAGTACTCCACACCGGCGAATTGACACACAACGAGCAATCTTTCAAAAGAAAGCTCTGTTAACAGACACACCCGTCATACATGTACCGCTAATGTAAAGCACAACAATATAAACAAAAATCATATAAGTAACAAAACCGGCCAACATAAACCGGACATAAAGTAAAAAAGGCCACAAGGGCCAAAGATTGTACGAATTACATAAAAAGGGGGGCCACGCCCCCCAAATCAAATAAAATTACAACAAACTACACGGCACGCAGGCCGGTAAAACATCATCATCTGCTAACATTATTCCTCGGTGTCTTCGACCCGTTCATCATTGGGCGGAGAAGTCTGGGTTCTAGCTTGGCCGACAAGGAGATACTCTAGCATCACAATTTGCCCGTCTTTAACGTACGCCAGGAAATTGGTGCCTTCGGTCACCAAATCAACACCAGGATTCACCACCTGAAGCTGAGACATTGCGTTCTTGAAGGATTCCTCGCCAAGCACTACATTGTCATCCTCAGCCACCACCAGTCGGGCAACTAACTCTGACCTTGTCATTAGCATCTTCACGTCCTCAGGCTCCTCCTCGCCAGGAGCATTGGCCGCCTGCAGTTGCGCGACCAAATCCTCAGCGGCCTTTTTCTCAGCCTCAAGTGTAACCTTCTCCCCCTTCAACCAGGCAACCTCCTCGCCCTCCTTTTCCTTCGCCTCCTTGGCAACCTTAGATTCCTCCCTGGCCTTCCTCAAACTCTCCTCAAGAGCGGCCACCTTCCCTCGGGCAATAGTCAGCTCACTCTCAATGGTCGTGTCCCCCTCGGCATAGGTGACCGCCATCTCCAGCAGCCTGACCACCGCAGAGGCATCCTGGGCCACCAACGCCCTCTTGCTCGGACGATCCAGGCTTTGCAGATGCAGAGAATCAGCAGGAGGAATCACCAAAGAGGTCCCTTCAAAGAACCTCTTATCCAATACACAAGGAGGCAGCTCGAATTTTGCTTTCTCTGGCGCCTTGCCCAGATCCACTGCCTCGTTCCTTGGACGCTTAGACCTGGTCGCCAGGGGCATTGGAGACCGTTGAACATTGGCCAGAGAAGCATTCCCCTGAGGAGGCAGGGAAGGACCAACCGCACGGGTAGGGGAAGGACGAACCTTAGTAATAGCAGCTGCAGCAGCTTGTTTCCGCACGGCCACGTTCCTCACCATCCTTTCGTGGGATGAACGCATAGTGGCTGCAAAAGACAAAAATAGGCGTCAGACAATAGAAAATAACGAGCAATGCAAAGCAATATGTTAAGGTTAAATACCGAGCAGATCCATGGCATCTCTGTAAGTTTTGCACCCCAGCAGTGCCCTAACATTAATAAAACGAGGCTCCACCCAAAGGCCACCATCGGCCTCGAGGATCGCCTCCTTCTTCTTCGTGATGCACTCGGCCATCCGGAACGAGTTCATGTACTGCAACAACCTTTCATATGAAGCAGTATCCCCCTCGTCCAAATTCGCAGGCTCAAAAACATAATCTTTTGGGGGCTTCGTAAAATGCTCCCCGGTCCAATGGAAGGGATATTTCAACAACCTCCGCCCGATGTATTTCCCCTCCTCGTTAATCCTCTCCTCACCGTTCTCGTCCACTTCAACCTCCCAGCAAAACGTGCTATCCTGGGCAGCCTCCGACACGGGCTCCACGACGAAGTACCTCGTCTTAAATGTCCGTGTGGACTCAGAGAAAGGTTTGAACAGCTTGCGCGGCTGCTTCAGGGAGACCCAACCGTAACTCCTCCCAGAAGTCTGTCGTTGGAGGTGAAAGACGGTGAAGAAGAAGGGGATGGTTGCCCCTATTTGCAGGTGCTCGTACACCAACTCGAATGCTCGCAGGAAGACTAAAGAGTTGGGATGGAGCTGAGTGGGGGCCAAGCGAAGATGTAAGAAGATAGACTGCTGGAAATCCATGAATGGAAGCCTCAAGCCCAGCTCTTTGAAAACATATTCGTACATCGTAAAGCGCTCCCCATAATTCATACAGACGCGCTCGTCAGCGGTGGGGAAATGGACTCTCCAGTCCCCGTCATCTCCCACCGCCTGGAAACAATCCCCTATGTAGGTCGCAAATTCAGACGCATGCTCAGAGGGTTCCGCCACCTCCTATTCCTCTGCTTTATTCTCCGCTGTACCCTCCTCAGATACCTCCTCCTCGGGCTCCTCTTCCTGATCATCGTCCAGCAATTCATCCTCTTGCTCATAGTCCATGTCCTGCTCGGTGGACCCACTCGAGGACTGAGTACTACTGCTCCCCGAGGAACCAGATTCCTCCTCGGACGAATCTAATACAATATCTCCACGGGGCCATGTCGCCATCACCTGAAAAGCAGAGAAAGACAGTGAATTCGACAGCTAATCAAATCCACCCTTCCACCACTGAACAAGTGAAAAGCGCGCTAAGGGCTGAGGACGACGTCCCCGGCCTAAGCCCTGACAACACTACGAAAAAGTCTCCCCGCGAGACAATGCCCGGAACTCTCCTATCACACGAGGAACTTCTCTAAAGCAAGATCACAAGGTTTTCATTCAACTCACAACTCCATGAAGCGCAACGCTAGAACGGTCGCGTGCACGCCACCATCGCGACAACGTCACGGACAGACTCTTCACACACAGCGTAACAACAGGCTAACGGCGGTGGAGACGACGGAGCCACCATCCACCACCAGCGGCTACCACATATACAACCCTAAGTCTCCTAAAATCTAACCTAACCGCATCCAATGTCTAAATAAACATCAATAAGAAGCAAAACAAAGAAAAGAGACAACTTACTTATAAATAGAAGACTGAAAAAAGTTGCTCGGAGCTTCAAACGGCGAAGGATGCAACGGGCACATTTCGCGAGCAGGAAATTTGGTGAAGATTGAAGGAAAAAGTTTAGAATGAAAATTTTCCCTCCTATTTATACAGGAGGTCACGTGCAACCCCACGCGCACATAGGTCATGATGACTACCCGCTAGCCATCATTGCCTAAGCGGCAACGACACAAGTTCCAACACACACGTGGCAACCCCCGTATCGTTTCATATTCCACTAGACTGTTGGTATCCATCTGTAATGGGCAACGCTTAACGACCACGACCAATAGCCACAGCGGGCAATAGAAACCACAGGCATCCACAGCCAACGAGCAAAACACTCCACTTCCCCGGGACTGTACGCTATCCTTAAGTCGTCACCTCCACGCTCGGAAGTAACGACTTGGGGGGCTACTGTTCTGGACTGGGTCAACGGCCATGCGCGGCCCAATCCATGATTGCTACAGTAACGACCCAAATGCTTGGATCCAGTCCATTAAGAGGACAAAAGTACCCTTTTGCCCCTACAACCGGTCATAGACTGCTCAGTCCTGCCCGGAATTATTGCCCGTCACGCACGGACTACAACTCCCCGACAGTTGACGAACAGACGCCCGCAACTACCTCCCTGCCCGGTATAACGGCTAGTTTAGGCATCCTACCCGTCATAATGGCTAGTTTGGGCAGTTACATATTCTTCAGGAAAACGGTTATTTCGCCCTGAAAATAGGACCGTTGGCCACGCGCTGGGGAACATTATATAAACCCTCTCATTTGAGAAGGTCAGGTATCAAATATTCATCCTAAGAATACACTTTGTACTCGCCCCTTTTCTCTGACCCTTTCTTACTTGAGCGTCGGAGTGCCTTGCAGGAACATCCCCCTCCTCTCCTCATCAACATTCCAAGCACCTTGCCCATCTGACGACCAGCATACGTGGACCTGTTCGAATATTCCGGATCAGGAACGTATCACATGAGAGAATGTCATTTTTACATGAGAAAATGAGAATGAATCTGAACTATTAAATTTTAAAATAAATGGTGGATATTATGTGTCAGTTTTTGTACTCTCTCCTCCATCATTTATTTTAATAATGGAGGAGAGAGAAAAATAAAAACCACACATAATCTTCACCATTTATTTTAAAATCTAATGATTCAGATTCATTCTCACATTCTTACATAAAAATTGCATTCTCATAAGATATTAACCATATATATATATATATGATCTTGACGGCTGATCAGAACCTGAAGTGGGCCAATGATGACGTCTGCGATGCTGGGGGTATGAGATGAGGAGGGGGTGTACCTGTAAGGCACTCCGATGCTAAAGTAAGAATTGGGAGAGAGAGAGAGAGAGAGAGAGAGAGAGAGACAAGTACAAAGTATGTGTTTTGTATGATGATTTAGAATACCCGACCCTCTCAAATGAGAGGGTTTTTATAGTGCCCCCTGTCGCAACACGAAAAACAACCGGCGAAAAACAAAGTCGCAACCGAACATTTTTATCCCAAAGAGGAGGGGAAACGATCGAGGAAACCTGAAGAAGGGAAATGAATGGACTTGCGACCAAGATCGGGGTTCGGGAGTCGGTTACGCGAAGAAAAGGATTAGCACCCCTCCGCGTCCATTGTAGTCGATGGGATCCATGCTTGTTGTTTTGATCAAAGGGTGTAGATACCTGAAGCTCCAGTGTCAGCTGGAAAGGGATGGAATGAGAAACAAAGAAGAGGGGGGAAAAGGCACGAAAGGTGACTCGATAGGATCTCGCATCTCATGCCTACGTATCTCATCTGGAATGAGAATCAGAGCCAACACAGTTCTGAATGAAAAGAGGATTATGCCCGCCAAGACATTGCTTCATGTGCCTACGTATCCTCAATCAGACGAGAGAGAGAGAGGGAGTCAGAGAAGTTGTAGTTTGACCCACTACGGGTGACCTTGTTTGTTTGGTGTTTTTTAGGTGGACGATGTTAACGTTCACGTTCTAGCAGTTTAGGTGTTGTCGCTCATTGTGTGGAGCCTTACGCGTTTACCTGTTTGAGGTAGAAGGGAAATAGCGTGTCCTTACGATTAGAGATGAATTGAGATGAGAAGAGAATCCCGAAGGAAGACGGTTGATTTATTTATGTCTTTTAGAAGAAGTGTTTTGATTTGTTTTGTTTGTGATATGTATTGTGCTAAAGACTATGACATATGAGCGAATACTTTGATAAGGTCGCCCCCAACGGGACGTTTGCAAAGCACCCTAGAAGAGTAAAGGAGACCTTTACTAATCATTCCCCATGTGCTTAAGGCTCATGGGGCACTACACATACAATATTTGTTAAGTGTTTTTGCTATTTCCTTTTTTAGACAGAGAAGGTAGACTCAAATGGTTAAAAGAAAAATCTAAGGGGATCTCCATTCTAGAGGTTGTCATGCAATGATTGATCCTATAGTTGAAGTAAGTAAAGGGAATCTTTACCTATGTTAGCATGCTTGGATTGATAACCTAATGTCTATCCTACTTTGAGCCTAATCCAATATTAGATTCAAGCTAGGAACCTTAAGGGAACATGTGATCATACACAAGTAAACATTAAGCAATTCAATCACCATTCAAAGAAGTAAAGAAGAAGAAATGAGATGAAAAAGGAACCCCATAAAAGTTGATGTCAATGTAAAGTTATACAAGTGTTCATTAAATTCAAACCAAGCTCAACTATTGGATAGTTGAAAGAATTATGCAAAATAATGCACTTATGCTCATGCAAATGTCCTAAGACTATCCTAGAAGTAATGTCAATCATTTAACAAAATGAAATGGGTCCTAAAAGGGTGAGAACCCTAGTGGGGCAGTAGCTATGTACTATTATATCTCATTCATGTAAATATCCTAAGAAGTGTAAAAGAATTCAAGTTATGCCTCATGTTAGCACATAAACAATTGTTACTTGAAAAGTCATGCAAAACACACCTTAAAAGGCTACACAAGTGAAGTTAAGCCAATCATACAAGTTGGGTCAGTAGCTTACATGATACAATCATGGCAAAGTAAGGCTTAGGATGTCAAGAAAGGGTTATGAAACTCACACCAAGTCATGTTCAAAAGATTAGGCAATTCTACACAAAAATGTCACTTTTATGATGCATCATTCACTTATGACACAACAATGAACAAGTAAGCATGAAGTTGACTTGTAAATGACCTAAGTTAGAAGCTAAATCATGTTTAATGTTTAAAAGTAACCTCAAGTAGTCACAAAGTTGTCATGGCAAAACATTTTCAAGGACTAATGCAAGTAGGAACCAAAGTTAATCCTAATCACCCTTTATGAGAATGTGAAGTTTGAATCATGTAAAAGAATGAAAAGGTCATGTCAAGTGAGTATCTAAGTATACAAATCAGTAGAAAATGCCCTATAATGTTTCACATTTAGACCTTACAAACATTGAGCAAAGGAAGCACACAAAAGGCTCAAGCAAAAGTTGTCAAAGTTTGATGCTTAATCATGTTCAAGTTTGTGAAAGTATCACCAATTATAAGCATACAAAATGACCTATAAAATGAGTTAAGCAAGCTTTGATTCATGTCTAATCAAGTGTACATGGATAAGCAACATGACCTATAATCATGGCACAAGTTCCTTCCCTAAACATTGCAAAAATCAACCCCAAAGTTCAAGTAAGGATGCATACATTGAATTGCATATGAAAAATAGTTAGGAGACTTGAAAAATTATGAGATTTGGTCATAGAATGATGAAGTCAGTGGCTCATTATGTCCTAAAAATGTGCCCAAAGTTGTGTACAAGATGCTCAAACAATGTCAAACAATATGTCAGGCATCAATCATAGATCACTCAAAACAAGCCTCAAAAAAGGAATTCAAAAGTGAACCAAAAATAATGGTGAAAATGCCAAATGATCATTAAAATGTCCTATATACATGTAACTAAGTGTATTAAAGAATTAGGGTCATCAACAATCAGGGAACACCAAGATTCAAGACATGATATGCCAACTATGTCAATTTGCTTTTGATCATAAAATCCAAAACAATTACCAAATTTAATCAAAAATGGAATTAAAAATTATGGAAAATTGAATAAAACCCTAAAGATCATCCATGAATTTTCTTGGAATTTTTTGGTGACTAAAAGTATTTTTAACAAGTCAAAATGAAATGTGATTAAAGAAGAAAGTGAAAAAGGAATACAAATACAATGGGGGTGCACAACTAGTAATTTCCACGTTCAAATTCTCATTGGGCCAGAACTGGGGGTGAAGATAACAAAAGCGTGCAGCCCAATCACATTTATGCAATAACCCTTTTTATTCTGATTTTCATTTATTCTGAAAATAAAAACAAGGAAAAAGAAAAGAAGCACGTGGTTTCTCTTCATTAATGTGCTGGCAAGTCCAATACATGTGGGATTAGAACTTAACGCACGAACCAATCAGAAGATGGTACGCAGGTGTTGGCTTCAACGACCGGAGATAACACAATGTCGGAGCTAGGGCTCCGGTCGTCTTCTCCGACGACTCTCCACCGTCGATGGTGGTCAAAAGTTCCAGAAATGAAAAAGCGAACCACTCTCCTACTCGGTTTTTCATGCTAAATTCGAATCCGTGCTTAGAATTTCCATTTGACCACTCTATCTTACAAAATGAATGGAATAAATTAAGCCCTAAAATCCAAGATCTCTACATTTCGCCCTAAACTAAACCACAAATAGAGCCTTAGGTAGGAGGACTTCAGATGCAACTATTCTAGATGATCCTAACCACATACATTGTTCTAAAATGATGCATAGAGATTCAAGAATTTTAACCTTGCTGAAGATGCTCTTCACACGTGTTAGAAACCCTGAAAACTTCCTGCAATGTCTTGAGATCTTCTTTGGAGCAAAATAAATGTTCAAATTCCTTTGAATCTGGCTTGAAAATGTAAGTTGTTGAAGATGAAGTGTGAGCTCGTGTATGATGTTATGGCGGTTCTATATGGAAACAAGTGCAAACAAAAGCAATTATGCAATGTATTGATGAAGATTGTGAAAGAATCTTGAAGAAAGCTTCAAAAACAAGAGAGTTTCGAAGGCATCAAGTTTTGAGTGAAAAGTGAGATTTTTGGGGTTTGTGAGTTGTAACTGTGTAACTGAAAGTTGTTAGTGTGATAATGAAGACTTTATATGGTTAGTTAAGGTGTGGTTAAATGCTTGATCATGGTTGGAAATCAGTTAGAGGAAGGTTAGTGCAAAATTGAAAAATGAGAGTGAGGTTTAGTGACACGGATTATGTGTGTGAGGTGCATGGTTATTATTGTGTACACTACAACATGATGATATTGATATGAGAATGTTAGCTAGTACAATCAGAAACAACTACTTGTTGATTAAGTTTCTTTTTCTCTTTCCTTGATATATGAAGTAAAGGTTATTACATGTGCATGTTAAGTAAGAAATGATGTGGCCAAAATAAGCAAGCATATTGTCATGGAATGTGTATCACGAGGCAGCCACAATACAAGGCTCTTATGGTTTGAAAATGTAGTGGTTTGATGCCAAAGAGATATTGGGTGTAGGGCTGACTTTGGAAGATCATATCTCAATGTCTAATGGATCAATTGAGACACTCTTTAAAGCATTGGAAAAAAGGTAAGAAAAACTACAATTTCCGTGTTGGGAATGCCCTAAAATGAGGCCTAAAAGTTCCTTGAATTTGCCCACAAACATGGCTGGATGACTCGGCATGAAGCATACAAGAACTTCACTAAGTGTTAACAACTCACCATATTCAAACACTCACCTTTGATCAATTGTAACTAACAACTCAATGGGCCATTTGTGATGAAATGAGATGTATGCAAAGCTTATAGATCATAGAATATTTTTGGTGTTGAAAACATCTTGAAACTATGCCTTGATCATAGAGAAATTTGACCATGAATATAGTTAATCACATAAGAAAACCTGCCAAAAATAGAAAGATTTAAAACTAAACTTCCCAAAAATGGAAACTTTCCATAGAAGGCAACTTTTATACAAATCTTGATTTTTCTTGATTCTTTTGACATTTCTTGGTCAAATTTTATCCATTCGTCATATTTAACATGATGAATACAAGGTTGACCTCAAAAAGTCAGGAGTTGACCTTTTCACTGCTCAGTTGACTTTGTTTCCAATTTAGCTGATTCTCAATCATCTGACCAATTAAAACCTTTCTGAATGAAATTGAGGGTCCATACTCCACTCATAGATACTTGAGGACATATAGAACACCACGAAATCAAGCCTTGCTAAAAAAATCACAAATAAATTGCTTTTAGACAAAACCTTAATTTTAGCCCCAAAAGATAGGAGATATGGATCAATGAGGAAAACTCTAATTCCTCTGAAGTAAGTTGAGATTCTCTTCAACCAAGATGTCCTATATGATATAATGATGTTGAGGCTTCAAAATCTTTGCCCATGAGGGTGCCACATACCCAAATAGGCAAACCCCTAATCTGAGGACCAGAGATAGGAGAGAGTGACCCTCTTCAAGTTTCTTGAAAATTTCAATCACCTGATGAAATGATGAACCAAACATGATCCTGCGGCATGAGAAGCCTTTGTAGCTTGAGTGCTTGAGTATATCTCATTCTTCTTGCTTTGAAAAATCAATGACATAGGAACCTCTGATCCCATGCCTTGGGAAAGCCAATGATGCATGTATGATGTTTATGACATAAATGCACATGTATGTGAAGCATAAGCCACTTATTGATGGCAAAATATGAGGGAAAATTTTGGGATGTTACAGCTGCCCCTATTCAATCAACTGTGGACCTGAAGCGATGAGAGCAGCGACTTTCAGACATTCAAGGTAAATAGGGATTAAATACCAAAAGAACCAGAAAATTTGCGCTCTGTGGGTAGAAAATAAAGGTGGCAGAACTGGATGAAAGTGAAAGACTCTACCGGGGATAAAAGGGTAGAAGAGATTAAGAAATCTACTAGGGAGAAGAAAAGACACATACGGGTGTCTAAAGTCATGAGATAAAACATAGACATGGGTTTGGATCAATGATACGAACGGGTATCAAAAGGAGATACGGGTGGGTGTCAAAGAATGAGAATAAACACGAACGAGTGTTTAAAATCCAAAGCAACCACGGTCGAGTGTTCGAATTAATGATACGGATGAGTATCGAAAGATGATACGGACGAGTATCAAAAGAGATACAGACACGACGGGTGTACTGAATCAAAAGCAAACACAGACGGGTGTTCAAATTTACGATACGGACGAGTATCAAAAGATGATACGGCCGAATATCAGAAGGAGATGAGAATAAACACAGACGGGTGTTTAGAGTCAAAAGCAAACACGGACGAGTATTTGGGTTAACGATACGGATGAGTACTGAAAAGAGATGAGAATAAACACGGACGGGTGTTTAGAAACAAAAGCAAACATGGACGAGTGTTTGGGTTAACGATATAGACGAGTACTGAAAGGAGATGAGAATAAACAGGGTTGGGTGTTTAGAATCAAAAGCAAACACGGACGAGTGTTTGGGTTAATGATACGGATGAGTACCAAAAAATGATACAGACGAGTATCAAAAGGCAGACAAACACAAACGAGCATTGAGAATCACATGCAAACACAAACGGGTGTTTGGAATCGAGAACAAAACACGGACAAGTGTCCGAATTTATGATACGGACGAGTATCAAAAGATGGTATGGACGGGCATCAAAGAAGATGAGAATAAACACGGACGAGAGCCTAAAACCAAGAACAAACATGGACGAGTGTTCGAATTACGATACAGACAAGTATCAAAAGATGATACGGACGAGTATCAAAGAAAAGGACAATAAACACGGACGAGTGCCTAAAACCAAGAACAAACATGGACGAGTGTTCGAATTACGATACAGACGAGTATCCAAAGATGATACGGACGAGTATCAAAGAAAATGAGAATAAACACGGACGAGTGTTTAGATTAACGATACAGACGAGTATCGAAAGATGATACAGACGAGTATCAAAGAAAAGGAGAATAAACACGGACGAGTGTTTAGATTAACGATACTGACGAGTATCGAAAGATGATATAGACGAGTATCAAAGAAATACAAACACGAACAAGTGTTTAGAAGTCAATGCAGACGAAGCACTGAAGTCCTGAAAATGACCAAGTGTAAGTGTTTTGGATTGAATATCGACACGGACGAGTATCGAAAGATGAAACTTACATGTGCCAAAGAGAACACGGACGGGTGTTTGGGTATAGTCTACTTATCTTATCTGACACGAACGAGTGTGCGAAAGTAAGTCTTCTTGAGTTTGAGTACTCCAAATAATCTATTAGGATATCTATTGAAGGTTCACGACAACGCTTTGTCTGAGGGCAAACACTCGAACTTGGCTTATGCTCCGTATGCATATGTTTGACTTTTTCCATGGCGTAATGTTCCATATCAAATAGAAATGCTACGCATTTTGAAGATGCGATGTAATGATGATTACTATATGCAAGATGCAAAGTGAATCCTCTGCTGGGGATGATGATTATCAACTCTGTTAAGGAAGTAACCACTGATCTGATCTTTTGACTTTCTGTGGGGAAAAGATCAACAACTCGGCTGGGGAGTAATGTTGATACATCTGGGCTCTGAACTGCCAAAACTTGTCGCAAACTTCCGGACTCTGCAACTGCGGGGAATAATGACTTTGTTAGGAAGACATCACCTGAACTAAACCTGCTTTGGGAGAACCTATAACCATAGAACTTTGCTGGGGAAATGGAAACCTTCTGACCTAGCTGCTGGGGGAATTGAGATCAAACAAGCCTCTGCTGAGGAAGGAAATGTTTGTTGGAGAATAGAGGTCAAACAAGTCTCCTGTTAGGGATGGTCTATGACTTGCACATACTAACCATTGAGTGCGAACACCATTGCCTGCAAACACAAAAGATACACACATGTGCCCTGGGTATCATATGGTCTGAATTTACCACCCAAGGACACTCAACATTCAAAGCAATTTTAAATGTTTTCACACATGTTCTTGTAAAGCTTCAGTGTTTTCAAATGCAATGTTTATAAAAAATTCAGACATTTTTGCAAACAAAAAAGAAAGCTATATGAATGAAATGAGTTTTATTGATTGAATTAGCCAGTAAATAGGCATTTACATCAGGAAGCAATTCCTAGAAAGACGTAATTGCATAAAAAGAAACTACACTAGTGGCAATGTAAAAGTGGATTCCCATTGAGTCTCCCTCCTGCTATGACTCGCATGTCTTCAAAACGCTCTGAGTACTCTGCTTTCCGAGAAGGGTGATTGGACCAATTCCTATCCTTCCAAATTTCCAGTTGTTGAAAAGAGATGAATTACAGACTACTAAGATCACAACCTTTCGCTTTTAAATCCCTAACTTTTGCCTGGATCGCCCTTTTCAGGTTTTCAATCCACCGGGATACCCATTTTTGCCTAAGTTTCCTTTTCAGGTTTTCAACTTACCGGATTTACTCAATTTTTCTCTTTTTATCCCTAAATTTTTCCCGAACCTTTCTCTTTTTCATAGTTCACCGGGATGCCCTTTTTTTCCTGGACTTACTCTTTTTGTTGTCCAGCGGGTCTCTTTTATGCGAAGTATTTTTTAACTGCGTCTGAGTTCACAGGGGATGTAAAATCTTCACTGTCCATAGTTGTAAGCATCAAGGCTCCGCCAGAGAAAGCCTTCTTAACAACGTATGGGCCTTCATAATTCAGGGTCCATTTGCCCATGTGATCTGTCTGAGGAGGGAAGATCCATTTCAACACCAAATCACCAGTCTGAAAACACCGAGGACACATTTTCTGATCAAAGGCCTTCTTCATCCTTCTCTAATATAACTGCCTATGGCATACAACTGCCATTCTCCTCTCTTCAATAAGGCTCAACTCGTTGAATCTCGTTCGGACCCATTCAACTTCGTCAAGCTTCATATCCATCATAACCCTTAGAGAAGGGATCTCAACCTCAACTGGTAGGACTGCTTCCATACCGTACACGAGTGAGAACGGGGTTGCCTCGGTTGATGTACACACTGAAGTACGGTACCCATGTAAAGCGAAAGGCAACATCTCATGCCAATCCTTGTATGTCACAACCATCTTCTGTACAATATTCTTAATATTCTTATTGGCTGCCTCAATAGCACCATTCATCTTCGGACGATACGGAGAAGAATTGTGATGTTCGATCTTGAAGCTCTGGCACAACTCTTTCATCATCTTGTTATTAAGATTAGAACCATTATTAGTGATGATTCTTTCAGGAACCCCATAACAACATATGATCTCCTTCTTAATAAACCGGGCAATCACTTTTTTGGTGACCTTTGCAAAGGAAGCTGCTTCCACACACTTGGTGAAGTAATCGATGCTAACTAGAATGAAACGATGCCCATTGGAAGCAGTGGGCTAGATCTTTCTGATCATGTCAATGCCCCACATAGCAAAGGGCCACGGAGAAGTCAAGACATTCAAAGGATTCGGCGGTACATGCATTTTGTCAGCATAAATCTGGCATTTATGGCACTTTCGAGCATATTTGAAACAATCTGATTCCATGGTCATCCAATAATAACCTGCTCTTAATAACTTCTTTGCCATAGCATGTCCGTTGGCATGGGTACCAAAAGAACCCTCGTGCACTTCTTGCATCAACATGTCTGCTTCGTGTCTATCCACGCATCTGAGCAAAACCATGTCGAAATTTCGCTTATACAACACGTCATCCTTATTTAAGAAGAAACTACCAGCCAACCTCCTCGGAGTCTTCTTCTCATTATTGGATGCCCCTGTTCGATACTCTTGACTTTTAAGAAAACACTTGATATCGTGGTACCAAGGCTTACCATCTACAATTGCCTCGGCTGCAAACACATAAGCGGGCCTATCAAGGCACATCACGTCGATTTTGGGCACATGATTCCACCAATTCACCTTAATCATTGAGGATAACGTAGCCATAGCATCTGTCATCTGCTTTTCATCACGAGGTATATGGTAAAGCTTCAATGTATTAAAGAAAGTCAATAGTCTTCTCATGTAATCCCTGTACGGAATCAAATTAGGCTGATGAGTATTCCAATCTCCATTTACCTAATTGATCACCAAAGCGGAATCCCCAAATATATCGAGAGTTTTGATCCTCAAATTAATATCCTCTTCGATACCCATAATACAAGCTTCATACTCAGCTTCATTGTTGGTGCATTCAAAAGTCAGTCAGGCGGTGAAAGGCATATGAGAACCCTTCGGAGTGACAATAACTGCCCCAACTTCATTACCATTTACGTTAACAGCCCCATCAAACATCAGACACCACTTGGAATTAGGATCTGGTCCTTCTTCAACTAGCGGTTCTTCACAGTCTTTCATTTTTAGATACATGATGTCTTCGTCTGGGAATTCAAATTTCATTGGTTGATAATCATCAAGTGGTTGCTGAGCAAGATAATCGGATAAAACATTGCCCTTGATGGATTTCTAGGAAGTATATTGAATGTCATATTCAGTCAGGACCATTTACCAACGAGCAACCCTTCCGGTGAGAGCTGGCTTCTCAAAGATGTATTTAACTGGATCCATTTTGGATATTAACAGAGTTGTGTGAGTCAGTATGTATTGCCTCAAATGCTTAGCAGCCCATGCAAGTGCACAACATGTCTTCTCAAGCATTGAGTATCTTGACTCATAATCAGTGAATTTCTTACTCAGGTAGTAGATGGCATGCTCCTTTCTACCTGTCTCGTCGTGTTGACTGAGTACACAACCCATCAAATTTTCAAGTACTGTTAAATACATTATCAGTGGTCTCCCTGGAACTGTAGGTATAAGGATCGGAGGTTGCTGGAGGTACTCTTATATTCTTTCGAATGCCCTTTGGCAATCGTCATTCCACCTGATAGCCTGATCTTTTCTCAGTAATCTGAATATTGGTTCACAAGTGGCTGTAAGATGAGAGATGAATATGGCAATGTTGGTCAACCACCCTAAGAAACCACAAACTTCTTTTTCTGTTCTAGGCTCAGGCATCTCTTGAATTGCTTTTACTTTTGCTGGATCAACCTCGATCCCCTTTTTAATGACGATAACGCCCAACAATTTTCCAGATCTCACCCTGAAAGTGCACTTATTCGGATTCAGCCTCAACTTGAATTTTCTCAACCGTTAAAATAGCTTTCGCAAGTTCACCAAATGCTCCTCTTTGGTCTGTGACTTCGCAATCATGTCATCGACATAGACCTCGATCTCTTTGTGAATCATATCATGAAAGAGAGTCACCATCACACGCTGATAGGTTTCCACTGCGTTTTTAAGATCGAAAGGCATCACCTTATAACAGAAAGTTCCTCATGGGGTAATGAACATTGTTTTCTCCATGTCCTCTGGTGCCATCTAAATCTGATTATACCCAGAGAAACCATCCATGAAAGAAAATACCGAGAACTGATATATGTTGTCAACCAATACATCAATGTGAGGTAATGGGAAGTCATCTTTCAGACTCACTCTGTTTAAATCACGGTAATCAACACACATCTGGACCTTGCCATCTTCTTAGGTGCCTGCACAATATTTGCAACCCATGGTGGATAGCTGGTAACAACCAAGAAACCTGCATCTAATTGCTTATGGACTTTTTCCTTGATCTTGACGGCCATATCTGGTCTCGTTCTTCTAAGCTTCTACTTAACTGGAGAATAATCCTCTTTGAGAGGCAATCTATGCATAACAATATCTGTGTCAAGCCCTGGCATATCTTGATAAGACCAAGCGAAGATATCAACATATTCATGCAGCATTTCAATCAACCCCTTCTTCACATTCTCGTCTAGGACAACCCCTATCTTGACCTCTTTCTTTGCATCCTCGGTTCCTAGATTAATAACTTCCACTGACTCTTGATGTGGCTGAATGGCCCTTTCCTCCTATTTCAACAACCTGGCTAATTCCTCAGGAAGTTCACAATCTTCGTCACCCTCCTCTTCGGCTTGGTAAATCGGATTGTCAAAGTCATAATGAGCCATAAAAGAATCGTTATCAATGAAATCCTGTGAAGTGCATCTGCATGAGTGATGGTTCACGCTTTATTTTAGAATGAGTGTGAAAAAGTGAAAACAAACATTGCCATTTATTATTAAAAAGTAAAAAAGAAAGACAGAGAGCACAATATTTAAATGCAGAAACGTCCTTTATTAATGATAAAAATTGAATATGTAACAATGTAAGCCCTACAATGAATCTCTACGCCTTGGGCAAAGCGTAGGATTTAACATGAAAACAAAGAAAATTACTCTTCATGAAGAGTGACTTGGACGATCTCTTCAAAAGACCAGTTGTTGAGCTCTTGACCTGGGACACATGGGCATATCCAGTTGTTGATGTCACAATCATTATCTCCATCTTCATCATTCAATGCAAAAATCTGACCATGATCAACAATTCTAGCACTGGAGAAAGTGATGGGTCCTCGACGACCTGAATCCTTTAGTAGTGATGACCGGGCAGGCCGATAACCAATTCCAAACATGTTCTCCTTGACGGGCACTTCAATTACTCGACCCCATCCTTCTGCATTGCCTGACTGTACCACATCTTGGGCCTGTTTGTAAGATGTAATGGAGACTCCCTGCTTCTTTTCTGCTGAAGGAGGAACATCTTCCATATTCACAACTTCAAACGCATGGTACATCGTCTCATGGATCTCACCGTCCATCTCAACATATTTGAAGGAAGACAAATGGCTTACAAAAATGTCTTCTTCACCACATACTGTGACTACTTGCCCATCCACAACGAACTTAACTTTCTGATGGAGAGTTGACGATACTGCCCCAGCGGCATAAATTCAAGGGCGCCCTAACAAGCAACTATACACTGGTTGAATGTCCATAACATAAAAGGTAGTATTGAAAACTTGGGGTCGCACCATAATAGGCAATTCAACTTCCCCAAAAACCGATCTCTTTGATCCATCAAAAGCTCGAACCACCAGATCATTTGGTCTGAGAAGTACTCCTTCCACGTCCAGCTTAATTAGTGCCTTCTTAGGAAGCACATTGAGTGAGGAACCAGTCTCCACTAGCACGTGAGACAAAACACCCCCTTTGCACTCCATGGAAATGTGAAGCGCTTTATTGTGATTTCTACCCTCAGGTGTCAAATCAAAGTCGGTAAAACCTAGCCCATGGCTGGCATTAATGTTGGCTATCACGCCTTCCAATTGATTGACAGAGATCTCCTGAGGTATATATGCCGCATTCAGAATTTTCAACAACGCATTACGATGAGCTTCGAAACACAATAACAAAGACAAAATAGAAATCTTCGACGGAGTCTGATAAAGGTGATCTACAATCTTGTAATCACTTTTCTTAATAATCTTCATGAATTCCTCTACATCATTCTCGAAAGACGTCCCAGGAGCTGTCCTCTGTACAGGCTCATCATTCACCACTTGCTTACCTTTGGCCTTCGCCAAAGCATCCGTATTATTATTCCGAAGAGTTTATGGCGCAAACAGCCTACCACTCCTGGTGAACCCACCAACACCCACATTATCAACCTTCAGATCAGTCATAGTCGGAGCCTCAATTTCGTGTTTCTGACCATGATAATACACTTCAGCATCGTAATGCCAGAGAATCGCCTTCTCACTTTCGAAAGGAATCGGTCCAGACACTGTAATGGTTACTGGAGCCCGCCTTGCTGGCACCGAGATCTGCACAGGCGTGAAAGGGATAATAATTGTCGAAACATCATTACCAACACCATAAACTTGATCAAATTACAAACTTTCATCATTTATCGGCCCTTGAATACCTCTCTTCAAATTATCACAACCATTTACTTGAGTCAAACAGTATGAACAACCCATATTACAACCAGGGAACACACCCCTTTTAAACAGATGATCCTTTACAACCAATAATGATGTCTTGATAGCATTAACATCAGATATCAGATTCAGACCCTTATTTTCTTCGATAGCATTAACATTTGCCCTACCATGCGGAGGCATAAGATTCTGGATAACATTCGGAGCAGAAGGCAGGGCAAAATTGATAGCTTTAGAATCAATCAGATCTTGAACCTTATGCTTGAAGGCTCTACATCTCCCAACAATAACTCCAGGGGCCCCGGAATGGAAATCACAATGGGCGTTAGTGTCATATCTAGCTGGGAGCTTTGCTGGAGGGGGACCCATAGTACAGAGTTCTACCAGATTCAATCTAAGCAGTTGTTGAAGCAGCAAGGCGTAAGACACTGGAAATGGATCAAAGTGCTACTCAGCCATTCTTTGTCTCTGTTGATAGGCTTATCTTGGAGCCTGTTGCTGTTGAGGGTTTTTCTGTTATGCAGTAACTGGGATTGTCACAGCAGCTGCCTGATGATACTAGGCCTGATAGCCTCTACCTCTGCCCTTTTGAGAGGACATAGCATTAGTTTCTCCTTCGTGCTTTTTATGCGCACCCACAAAAGGTTTCCTTGCACTGGAAGACGACCCACCACCATCTTGAATCTTTCCCAGTTTCAACATATTTTCAATTCTTTCTTCGGCAACTACGATGTCAAAAAAACCTGTTGATGGACACCCTGCAAGGCGTTCCAGGAACGGACCCTGCAACATCCCTATGAACATATCCGCCATCTCCATTTCAAGTAAGGCGGTTGCACCCTTGATGCTAACTCACACTACCTCTGGGCGTATTATTTGAAACTCTCCTTACTCTTTTGAGTCAGACTCTGTAACTGAGTTCGATTAGACGCCATGTCAATGTTATACTGATATTGTTCCAGGAAAGCCTCAGCTAAATCCTTCCAGTTTCTGACATTAGCTCTTTCGAGCTTCATATACCATTCCAGGGAAGCCCCAGATAAGCTATCTTGGAAGAAGTACATCCACAACTTCTCGTCGTTGGAATACACAAATATTTTCCTGAAATAGGCCTGAAGATGAGTCTTCGGGCAAGAGTTGCCATTGTACCTGTCAAAAGTCGGTGCTTTGAATTTGGGAGGAATCCTCACTCCCTGGACCAGTCCCATATCAGCCACATCAATTCCCATGGTGTTCTGAAACTCCATGGCCTTAATCCTCTCAGCGAGCAACTGATACTTTCTGTCTCCATCACTATTATTACTCCCTAAGTCTGCATTCATCACGGAAAATTGATCGTCTTGATTGTCCTCCAAATGAGGAATAGGAATAGGACCCCCAACAACTCCACCAACGGGAACACCACCTCCAGCCGGAGGGTCAACCTGATTATCAACATTAGGAACTTCAACCTCGGGCCTCTGAACCATAACCCTCAGTTCTTGCTGTAACACCCCAATTCCCATCGCGAATAAATAATACATAATTAAATCAGAGTAAATAAAAATTTATTTTTCCGACAGAAACAAGGATGCCACAAATAAAGAAAAACAACACAATCCCTGCTCATAAATTTGATACATAACACAAAATGAAATAACCTCAAAGGGAAACTTTTTCCATAAAAAGGAAAGTTCAATTATGGAATAAAGCGGAAACATCCATAACGGACTTGTTTTACAAAATAAATCATTTTCAAACATCCGAATATTCATACAAAGATAATACAATCAGATACAACAAATTTATACATATATATAACAAAAGCGTTCCCCGACTCCCGTGTTACGTATCAGAGCAGACAGACCGACAAAAGGATGGAGAACTAGTCTTCACAAAAGCCTCCAAGACTACTAATCTGCAATTACCTCATAGAGCAACAAACCACAGCAGAAGGGTGAGAAATAACAACTAAATCAAGATTGCATAATAATATGCAAACACATAAGAATTCACATGCATAGCTATTCTCACCACAAGAATCACATAATAACACATATAGCATGCCACAGATACATAACATTTCACACATAATGCATATCAAAATTATAACATATGGAAACACACCACCCCCTCACATAGCATATGTCTATACATAAAACATATCATCCATAAACAATGCATTTATCACATATGCACATCAATTCACCAATCCAATCATAAATCTCAACACATACTCAATCAACTCACAATTTCCCACACATAATCAATATATTCATGATTTTCCACACATAATTAATCCATTCATGATTTATGCAAATGCAAAGAGACCGACACAACGACTTTATGCAAATACGGTACCATCCATCCATCAATCACATCACTAGTTCACTCAGGAACTATTGGAATCATCGCTTGTTACTTAGTGTAACTCCCCGTCGGGCAAACGATGTTCCCCGTCGCTCACACCTCTTTGTATAAGGCACACGACGTTTATGGATCGCTCACACCTCTTTGTATAAGGCACACGATGTTATAGCAGATTCCCTCTGGAATCGTTTCGTCGCTCACACCCACTAGGGCACACGACATCACAAGAATGCATATCATGATGCTTGGCATACAATGACTCATGACATTCAAATGTATACATATACACATCCATACTCATGCATATACAATCAAACACAACACGATGCATTTTCTTGCCCTTAGGCCACAAACCATCATCACAACATTTCATCACATGCATTTACATCATACAACAGCACACAAGTCATACGATATATATCAAAAACACATTGTCTGATAACACATTAAATACACACAATTAAAACGGTAAAAGTCGACAAAAAGACACATTTCAAAATTCCCGACATAATTAAATCGGCCACAAATCTCAAAACCATTATAATAAGAAAGAACATTTCATTAGCTTTCTAACGATACCAAGAATGTCTCAATCCTAGTTACGGATCAAAAGTTACGGCATCGGACGCGAAATCGGGAAAGAAATCGCGAAATGACAAAATTCTGCAATCGTGCTGGCCATACGCGTAATGCCCTGAGCCATACGCGTATTACCTTGCTCGCTCGCCAATCCATACGCGTATTGCCCAAAGTGATACGTGTATGGGCAGAGACTGATTTTCCCCACAAATTCCACTAAAAATCCAATACGCGTATTGCCTCACTCCATACGCGTATTGCCCACTCCCATACGCGTAATGCCTACATTCCTTCCTTGCCATACGCGTATTGCCTTGCCTGATACGCGTATGGGCAGCGAAAACCCAAAATTTTCCAGCATAATTTTTCCTGCGAAAATCATCCAATTTCCTCTCCAAATCTCATCTAAACACTTCCAATTCACAATATATCAACCCAAACATGTTCCAACATAATCAGCAAGTATTCTACGCATTTATATCGAGTTTCACCCGCGAAAACATCGATTTCTATCAATTATTCATCAATTTATCAATTAGAGAAAAAGTCGTGAAACAACCAAAACAATTACAACAAACAACACATATACATACACAAGCAAGATATAATTGAAACTTCTCATCCTTACCCGATTAATCGTGCTTGAACGGACAATTCCTTCTATCCCAAGTTTTCCTCTCCTTTTCCCTTCTCTTCCTTCCTCTCTTCTCTTTTTCTTTCTTTCTATTTTCTCTCTTTCTAATCTCTATGTTCTTTTTATGAAAAATAACCAAGCAAAAGACCAAAATACCCCTCAGCTCAAATATCTCGCAAACGCTCTCAAAACGCGATAAAACATAAACAGCGATGAAATATATTTCGGGAAATAAAAGTTGAAAATAAATTATAAATTATTGCAAATATTTTACCTATCAAGGAAATTAGCCAATTAACTCAATTAGCAGGTAAAATACAATAAATTCACACATTTCACAAAATTCACACAAGTGAAATAAATAAATACAATTAAACAAATCAGGGCGTTACAACTCTCCCCCACTTAGTAATTTTCGTCGTCGAAAATATACTGATGCGAACCACTCGGGATACGACTCTCGCATCCGACTAACAAACTATCATGCCAACAAAAGGCACACCACGAATAACACAACTGACAAACCACCTTGCTAACAGCAACTACAACAACGACACGACAACTACAATGACAAGATGCAAAGCCCATACAATGCACTTGACGACTAAATCACGACTCACAGAATGCCCAAGTTACGAACACACACAGGAATTAGCTACTCGCACTCGAACCATCACGATGGAAACGAGGCAACAACACAAACAAGAACATAAAGTTCCACAACCCTACATCGTTTCAAGAACCTCTTCATAATCACAATACCAACATCCTTGTCACACAACAATATTACAACAATGCTACGGTTCACCAATCGAACATACAACCAAAACATCCATCTACATAGTAGCCCATGAATAATATTTAAACCTTTCGCCTAACACTTCCATTCTGAAACGTCCAATGGTCTTACCATTCCTATATGTTTCCAATATTCAACCTATGAACTCTTATAAGTCACACACTCAAATACAAAATATGCCACATCACGCTTCCGCTGCGCACTCTGATTACTCGTAACCATCAAAACTACCAATCTCACGTCCAAAGTCCAACTCTTCCTCATATTCACCAAAAATCACTGTTCACTTTTAATATACCCAACCTCACACTCTACTGTGTTATCTCACACACCAGACACAAATCTCTAAACTGCTTAAATAATTTTAATCCTCTGACCATCAAAACAAACATGCATAAAAACTTCCGACTTAACTCTTCTGGCACAACATTCGCTTTCCCCGAAGGATAATCCAAGCCAAATTCATAACTCATCCCGAATCCTAACCACCCTCGTTGTCTCATACTCTATTCCTTCAGACTAAATAAGTACTCTAAACTCTTGTGATTACCAAACACTTCGAACCTAGAACCATAAAGATAATACCTCCAAATATTCCAACACAATACAACCGCAACCAATTCCAAATCCAAAATAGTATAGATCCTTTTATGAATCCTCAATTGTCGTAAAGCATAAGCCACGACTTTACCCTCTTGCACGCACAGTGCCTAAACTCATAAAAGACGCATCTCAATATCTCACAAACGGTTTATTAGGATCACACAAAATCAAAACTGGAGCCGTAGACAACTTCTACTTCAGCTCACCAAAACTTACTCACAACGAACATCCAAAACAAACGACTCACCCTTTGCAAGTCAACTGAGATAACAGAAGTACGAACTTAGCAAAGTCTTCCATAGCCTGCAGTAACAACCAACTAAGCCCAAAAATTTCTAATCTCCTTAACCGACTTCGGGGCCTCTCATTGTAGAGCTGCATCTACTTCCGATGGATCCATAACCATACTCTCATCTGAAATAACATATCCAAGAAAACTAACCTTTTTCAACCAAAATTCTCATTTGAATAACTTAGCATAAAACTTCGTCTCTTTTTAACACTTGTAATTCCATTCTCAACCACTCTACCTGTTCTTCCTCTGAGTTTATTACAGATCCGAATATCCTCAATCAAAGCCATTACGAACTTATCCAAATAAATATGGAAGATACGATTCATCTACTCCATAAACATTACAGACACATTACTAACACCAAATACCATCACTGTACGTTGTAATGCCCAACCAAATTCCAAAAGATATAAATTCTTAAAGCTTTTGCAAATTTTTTTTTTCTTTTTTTTCACTGTGTAACTGGTTACTCACATACCAACTTAACCAAATAAATAACAGCCTATCCCGATGATAACAAACATAACCAGTCCCATTAAGTCGATCAAAGCCTCAACTCACACAATTCACCACTCTTATCAAACATTCCAACAATTGTGATTTCACTCAAACTCAACCAAACCAATCCAGTTAGCTATTCATGAAAGTGGACACTTGTTCTTAATTGTTACCTTATTCAACTGTCAGCAATCCATACACAATTTCCTCTCTTGACATTCCAAATTCCATAAATCCCCACATATAGCAACAACCAACCAAAAAGAACTCTCAAATATTACATCCACACCTAGGGTTTTCTCAAGATTTCCATTAATGCCCTAAAACTTCAAGGACTCGAAACCTCACCAGAACTCCAAGTTTTACTTTCCATAGTCTCAATACCATTATATATTTCATGCTTGTTATTCCGTCCAATCATCCATCCTTTTGTTACTAACAATACTGGAGCTCTCTAAGACAACACCCTAATATTCCATCCAAAAACACATCTGAAAACCATACACAACTGACAGGCCATCACTATGACTTCCTGCCAATTTCCAGAACACTATCATCACAGACAAAACAAACATCTTAGTCCCATATACTAAGAGTTTTCTACTTACTTAGCAGATATAAACCTCAACTATTCACCTCCGTCCAATTAAGTTCAATCTCTACTCTCTGAGAAGCAACCCTTAATAATACCCAATCATTCTCCCTCAATGACTTCCCAATTGACCCAACATACCAAAATCTCTAATCCGCCTCATCTTACGATATTAAAATCTTCATCGACTCAACAAAACAATCTGTAAACATTTTCTTAAATTCCAAACAACTCATTGCACACATTATCAAAGCCGGAAAGACTTGTCTATTCCATCCAACATAATTTCGTCTACTATCAACAAGAGATTAAGGGTGATCAGTTCCTCAATTTGTCAATAGACAGCCGACAATCATGATGGGGCATAAACCGTCTTTACCAACTATAATAGCATCTCTTACTTCTTATGCACAAAACTACCTAAGGCACAAATCCTTGGTTGACATAACCCTTACCTCCACATTCCCTCAGGAACCGGGAACAACACTATCCAAATAACACTTACACTCTTGCAATTTACAACACACTGAGCCAACACTCCACACCTGAAGCAACATGGGGAAGCACAAGCTTCTCCCCCACTTATCTCATTCTTAAACCTGGAGACAAAAGATTAGAAAACCAGAAAGCACTCACAGTGTTTCACACACATATCACATACTAAGGAACAAACAACATCAACAGTATTCAACTGTCACACCAACTGACTCAACAACTTGGCCAGACGGACCGACCTGCTCTGATACCACTATTGTAACACCCCAATTCCCATCGCGAATAAATAATACATAATTAAATCAGAGTAAATAAAAATTTATTTTTTTGACAGAAACAAGGATGCCACAAATAAAGAAAAACAAAACAATCCCTGCTCATAAATTTGATACATAACACAAAATGAAATAACCTCAAAGGGAAACTTTTTCCATAAAAAGGAAAGTTCAATTATGGAATAAAGCGGAAAGATCCATAACGGACTTGTTTTACAAAATAAATCGTTTTCAAACATCTGAATATTCATACAAAGATAATACAATCAGATATAACAAATTTATACATATATATAACAAAAGCGCTCCCCGACTCCCGTGTTACGTATCAGAGCAGACAGACCGACAAAAGGATGGAGAACTAGTCTTCACAAAAGCCTCCAAGACTACTAATCTGCAATTGCCTCATAGAGCAACAAACCACAGCAGAAGGGTGAGAAATAACAACTAAATCAAGATTGCATAATAATATGCAAACACATAAGAATTCACATGCATAGCTATTCTCACCACAAGCATCACATAATAACACATATAGCATGCCACAGATACATAACATTTCACACATAATGCATATCAAAATTATAACATATGGAAACACACCACCCCCTCACATAGCATATGTCTATACATAAAACATATCATCCATAAACAATGCATTTATCACATATGCACATCAATTCACCAATCCAATCATAAATCTTAACACATACTCAATCAACTCACAATTTCCCAAACATAATCAATCCATTCATGATTTTCCACACATAATCAGTCCATTCATGATTTATGCAAATGCAAAGAGACCGACACAACGACTCTATGCAAATGCGGTACCATCCATCCATCAATCACATCACTAGTTCACTCAGGAACTATTGGAATCATCGCTTGTTACTTAGTGTAACTCCCCGTCGGGCAAACAATGTTCCCCGTCGCTCACACCTCTTTGTATAAGGCACACGACGTTTATGGATCACTCACACCTCTTTGTATAAGGCACACAATGTTATAGCGGATTCCCTCTGGAATTGTTTCATCGCTCACACCCACTAAGGCACACGACATCACAAGAATGCATATCATGATGCTTGACATACAATGACTCATGACATTCAAATGCACACATATACACATCCATACTCATGCATATACAATCAAACACAACACGATGCATTTTCTTGCCCTTAGGCCACAAACCATCATCACAACATTTCATCACATGCATTTACATCATACAACAACACACAAGTCATACGGTATATATCAAAAACACATTGCCTGATAACACATCAAATACACACAATTAAAACGGTAAAAGTCGACAAAACGACACATTTCCAAATTCCTGACATAATTAAATCGGCCATAAATCTCAAAACCATTATAATAAGAAAGAACATTTCATTAGCTTTCTAACGATACCAAGAATGTCTCAATCCGAGTTACGGATCAAAAGTTACGGCATCAGACGCGAAATCGGGAAAGAAATCGCGAAATGACAAAATTCTGCAATCGTGCTGGCCATACGCATAATGCCCTGAGCCATACGCGTATTGCCTTGCTCACTCGCCCATCCATACATGTATTGCCCAAAGTGATACGCGTATAGGCAGAGACTGATTTCCCCCACAAATTCCACTAAAAATCCAATACGTGTATTGCCTCACTCCATACGCGTATTGCCCACTACCATACGCGTAATGCCTGCATTTCTTCCTTGCCATACGCGTATTGCCCAACCCAATACGCATATTGCCTTGCCTGATACGCGTATGGGCAGCGAAAACCCATAATTTTCCTGCATAATTTTTCCTGCGAAAATCATCCAATTTCCTCTCCAAATCTCATCTAAACACTTCCAATTCACAATATATCAACCCAAACATGTCCCAACATAATCAACAAGTATTCTACGCAGTTTATATCGAGTTTCGCCCGCGAAAACGTCGATTTCTATCAATTATTCATCAATTTATCAATTAGAGAAAAAGTCGTGAAACAACCAAAACAATTACAACAAATAACACATATACATACACAAGCAAGATATAATTGAAACTTCTCACCCTTACCCGATTAATCGTGCTTGAACGGACAATTCCTTCTATCCCAAGTTTTCCTTTCCTTTTCCCTTCTCTTCCTTCCTCTCTTCTCTTTTTCTTTCTTTCTATTTTCTCTCTTTCTAATCTCTATGTTCTTTTTATGAAAAATAACCAAGCAAAAGACCAAAATATCCCTGAGCTCAAATATCTCGCAAACGCTCTCAAAACGCGATAAAACATAAACAACGATGAAATATATTTCGGGAAATAAAAGTTGAAAAGAAATTATAAATTATTGCAAATATTTTACCTATAAGGGAAATTAGCCAATTAACTCAATTAGCAGGTAAATACAATAAATTCACACATTTCACAAAATTCACACAAGTGAAATAAATAAATATAATTAAACAAATCGGGGCGTTACACTTGCTGTCCCTGAGCCACCCCTACATGATGTCCATGAGTTGGTTCATGCGGGCCCTCATCTCAGCCATCTCTGCTTGCATTTGCTCCATGGCTCTCTGTTGATTCTGGCGTGTTGAGTAGCGGTGAAGGTAAGAGTCAGCCATCCTGCTTGTTCAATCAAACAAGGTAAGAAATCCAAATGTAAACACCTGTTATGCAAAATGAAATGTGTGAATGCATGCACATGTCTTGTTTAATCATTTCCAAGGTATTTCTATACTTTGATTCAAGTTTTAATCGGGTAAGGGATCAGATACATTGTTGAGAAGATATTACTGGAATAGATAGATATTGTGGAGAAAATATAGCTAGAACAAACATTGTTGAGAGAATACCGTTGAAAAAAATATTGCTGAAACAAATGTCTCATTATATAATACTTCAAAGAGTCATACAAATACGTCTGGTACAACCCTAGGTGATTCCATCAACAAGCCTTATGGTAATCACAATAAGAAACACACAAAAATACAGAGACAATTAATTCCCAAACCCATAGTCCATTCAAACTGCCCCTGACCTCCTTGAGAAGTGCTTCAGTATCAGGATGACAAAGAAAGAGTCGAGTCTTCGATTAATTTTCCCGAATACTTGGATACGAGGAGACTTCCTTGGCGTCCAAGCACTCGTTATCCGTTTAAAACACATTAAATATATTAAACCTTTTCATAATTAAGGTTGAAAAAGAGAGAGAGTCGAGCCTTCGATTCACTTTCCCGATCATGTGGATACGAGGAGTCTTTCTTGGCGTCCAAATGATCGTCATCCAAATAAAACACCAACACATTAATTCAACTTCTCGCCGCCGTGTGATCAAAAGTTTTTCTCAAAACGAACATGTCACTTTTGTTCTACCATAATACAAACAACGCTTAAGCCTCCCATGCGTGAGCATACAAGCTATGTTTAACTGCTAAAATACGGTCCAAGTGCATCCATTTTACCGTAAACAAACAAATGCTTAAGTCTCCCATGTGAGAGCATACAAGCAACGTTTAACTTCTAGAACGCGAACATTAACATTGTTTAATAAAATGAACCAACTAACCGTAGTCCCACGAACTACGGACGCTCTGATTCTTCATTTCTTACAAATGAAGATACGTAGGCACAAGGGCCCTAATCTAGGGATGGCAAACAAACCCGGACCCGCCCGCACCCGCCCCGAAATTAACGGGGAAAACCCGATTTAATTGGGTGCGGGTGAAACCTGGTTTTTAACTACGGGTGCGGGTGCGGGGGCGGGTAGACACTAAGACCCGCCCGCACCCGCCCCCGCCCCGCCCCGCCCCTGGATAATGCATTTTATTTTAATTCCTTTATTTTACTTATTTTAATATTCATTTATTAATTATATTTTTAATTAAATTATTAATACCCCTATTGCAATTAAAATAATCAAATTTATCAAGTTAATATTTATTTACTAATTAATATTTTAATTAAATAGTTAATTAATTTATTAAAATAATCAATTTTTTTATTAAAATTATTAATTTTTATTGCAATTAAAAATAAATTATTTTTTTGCGGGTGAGGGCGGGGCGGGTGCGGGTGCACCCGTTCACTACTGGGGGCGGGTCTGGGTGGTAAATTTTTACCCCCGATTGGGTTTGGGGGCGGGGGCGGGTGTGTTACATGGAGGCGGGTGCGGGTGCGGGTATAGTTAAACCCGCCCCCGCCCCGCCCCGTTGCCATCCCTACCCTAATCCTTGGCGAGCAACCTTCCGTTTTTCACTGTAGTTCCACGAACTACGAACACTCTGATTCTTCAAAGATACGTAGGCACAAGGGCCCTAATCCTTGGCGAGCTACCTTTTCTTTTTTCAACCTTCCCTTTTTCACCGTAGTTCCACGAACTATAGACGCTTTGATTCTTCATTTCTTACAAATAAAGATACGTAGGCACAAGAGCCCCAATCCTTGACGAGTACCCTAATAAAAAACCACTCATTTCCCTTAGAAGAAAATAAACAAACTTAGCTAACATTAATCACAAATCGATTTAAGAGGTTCCAGTTGAATACAACGGACGTGAGGGGGTGATAACACCTTCCTCTCACGTAACTGACTCCCGAACCCAGAATGTGGTTGCGATGACCATGTTCTTTCCCTAAAGGTTTTATCGATATTTTCCTATCCCTTCATTGGGATGAATAAAATTCGGTAGCAATTCTGTTTTCCGCGTCCATCGTGAAGGTCGTACATTTGTTGAGGTGCGACACTTGTACTTCGCTTTGAGTGTTTACTTATAAGGAAGATTGATCTTACCTCGCCAACCTGATTAATGAGGCTCTTGAGGTGGAATTATCAACTCTAGTGTGCTACACTCGACGAGCATTTGTCATTCTACCCATCAGTGGAACCGGTCATCGGGATGTTCTTTTGGATGATATTCATCGTAAGGAGAGATAAGTGTTGTAGGACAATCTCCATGATTTGACACTTCAGCGTAATATGTACATACAATAATTAAAGAATGCTTATATTTCTCTTATCGAGATGGGCAACGCCTAAGTGCTTTCAAGCTCCCTCGCTTTTTAGTTGACCAGGTGTTACTAGCAAGATAAATGACAAAGAAAGATAAATATTTGGCTTATTCTCAGACTTCCATGTCTACTACGAAGGCATCTCTTTCAAACGCTCAAGGAGATCTTAAGAATTTGCGCCTTGAGAATGTCTCTTTGGCTCAAAAATTAGATGCAGCGACTGACGTCGGCCTTGCGTCTATCTCCGACTCTTTTGAGAGTGCTTTATTGTAAGCGGAGCATTTTTATGCTCCATTATACATTTCATGGGAGCAAGTACGGCCATATCAGATAGTTAAAGATGGAAAAATTGTCTCGCTCAGAGATTAACCATGCCTTTCTAATCCTTTTTTTGACGTTCTTGCTTAGTTCGTTTCTATAAATGTAACACCCTACATTTAAGAACGTGTATATATGAATTTGATATTTGGATATCGTAGTTACCTAATTAAGGTGTCCATGTTAGATCCTGAGTTTATTTCTTTAGGATTTGCTTTAACTTTACGAGGTTTTTGCTCAATGTTCATTGGATGTCTTCGGGGTTGTGTTGGACCAAGGGAGGATACCCCTTCCCTTACCCTGGTGTAAACCTTGTCTAAGATTGATGTGTGGCATAACCAACGCGCCTCTAGATCAGCTAGGTACCAAGAGGAAAGTTTGCTGGTTATTGCCAATTTAGTGGTTTTGCCACTTTCTCTGTCTGCGTGCTTTACATTGTGGGGTTTTGATTGCTTTAGTCGTATGCCTGTGGCCTTTATGACAACACCCCTGAGTATTTGTGGCGGGGCTTCATTTTCCTTAGTCAAATCATGGACTCATAGTTACCTTTTACCGTCACAAAGAAAAAAGATATTTTAAAAGGATATTCTTATTTCTTTAAATGAAAATATTATGATACAATGCGATATTGTAATTTAGATTTGCATAAAACTATTAACATAACCAGGAGGATTTGCCACCGCCTATTTGCCCTTCCACTTGCATTTTGCTGGGATTAGCTACTCTTGCTCATCTGGCTATGTCGATTGAACTCCTTCCCTTATGATCGTCCGAAGCCTGCGTGGGTCAGTGCTTAGTTGTCTCCTCGGGCAATAAGCTTCTATTTATAATTAATGAAGGGTTGAGCCATACTCAATAGCTCTTTTAGACTGCGGGTCTCCTTACACTCTAGTTTTTCTCTGAAGGAGATATCCCTCTTCAAGACATTTTCAAAAACCTAGAATTTTAGGCTATCGTCGAAGCCTCTAACTTTCCCAACCACTTTTGTAAAGCGGTCGATATACGCCCGTAAACTCTCCTTCTTGCCATGAGTAATCCTGATGAGTGTGACTATAGTTGTAGGTTTCCTCTTTCCGGCGGTGAAGTGAGTGGTAAATTTTTCACACAAGTCAGCCGATGAATCGATGCTCCCGTTAGGAAGAGATTTGAACCACATCATAGCTAATCAGGTTAGAGTAAGTGCAAAGAGTTTTCACTTTGCTGCATCATCAATGTGATAGTAATCCAAATGACCATCAACATTTCCATGATAATATGGATCTCCCTTTCCGTTGTAATTGTTAAGACTATGAGGCTTCTTCAACGATTTCAGTATCTGATTATATAGTATTCCCTCCGTCCCACAATGAGTGATCTGATTGACCATTTCACACATATTAAGAAAAATGAATAATTGAAAGAGAGAAAATGATAATTTTACTAAGTACCATTATCATGTATTGGGAATGATAGAACTAATATTAATTAGAGGGTAAAATTGGAAAAGATGCATTGGAAATTGAAATGGGTCATTCATTTTGGGACACTCTTTTATTCCAAATGGGTCACTCATTGTGAGACGGAGGGAGTATACAAGCAGAAATAAAATGTTTTTTTCGGTCTTTGACCGAAGGCTTCTCCATTTGTTAATTCTCTTACTTAGGGCGGCAGACCTCGGGAGGAGTGTAAATGCCTTTGCCTTCTTCACGATCGCGAGGAGGAGTCACGTATTTTTGGCTTTTCTGATGGCTTAGAGATCTTGGAGCTGCATCCCGATGATATGTAGTCCGTTTGGGGACAAAGGTATGACTCCTTTGGGAAACAACCTCGTGCACTGTGTTGCCTTTAGGATTTGCATTGTACAAGCTTTTTTTTGAGGTGGAGTAACCTTTCCTTCACTGCTCGTGAATTCTTCTGTCAAACCATGTTTTAAACTTTACTCACTAGTTTGTTAGCTCCTTGCACATCAAAGTTGGCTTGCAACAGTTGGAAACCAGGTAATGTCTTTGGTCTAGGTCCCATCGACGACACTAGAGGCTTGAGCGGTGGCTGGCCTTACTGAAATTGCGAAGTAGATCCTAAGAACGAGAGAGGTTAAAATAATCCTTTACATGTTCTAGGCTTAACGGGATCTTGATGCGACGACATAAATGGAGAACTCATGAGGACCTGATCGCTACCGTTTTGAGGAGGAGGTGATGAATCTCTTGCAGCTCGAGCGGCTGCGCCTGCCTTGTATTGTGTAGTGCAACAAGTGGGTCTGGAACTTGCTATTGTTGATGGTTCTTGTGGAGAATCTAAGGATTGGTGTTGATCTTCAATGGAGAAAGGCCAGGAACAAAGATCTATGATTCAGATTCAGGAAATCTGAATTTCTAGGCTGAGGAAGCTTTGCTTCAATGAATCAAGAAATGAATGTTTAAACGTGGAAAATGCGGGAATTAGATGTCAATTATCACAAAAGGCACCACTCTTCCACGAGGGAACCCGTATTGATCGGTGTTCGACAAATGTGAATTGCAATAGGGGACTTGAGCTTCTGGTATTATGGAAGAGGGGCTGACATGCAAAGTTAATACTCTAACGCCAAAGTCACTCCAACGCCAAAGTCAGTATGATGATAATATTAAGTGAATAAGATTTGAATTCAAACTGTTCTTGAAAAATGACGTGTTCCCCCTACATAGTATGGTGGTTATAACCGCTCGCTGATATATTAGTATGGAATACGAAGACCCGTCCAATTGATCTAAATCATGATCACCTACATTCTTGAATAAGATAACATATTTGCGCCGCATATGATGTAGGAGATCATTCAACTCTCTAGACCATAATTACTGGGTCTTCATATTATAAATTATATATATATACCCGATTATTTGTTTAAAACACGCTTACCGCTTTTCTAGCATTTCAGACTCTGTTAATAATAGTCGCTTGATATGATCTTATCCTTTCATCTAAGCTAAATAAAACAATTTTTTTCAACAAAACAAATGTTACACTTCAAAACAAAAATCGGTTGTAGAGATTTTTACTTAGTGAGAACCTGATGACCAAAGGGTTATGTCTTAACAAATATAAAAAAGTTAATTCTATGGGTGGTGGTGTATTTTAATCAGCATCTTTAAAAAACAAAGCTAATAATTTTACTCCTTATCCATTTCGATTGATTAATACGGCTTGGCAAGTGGCATATAATAAAAAAAAGGGTTATGTCTTATCCGTCTCTTTTTTATTTTAATAGATGTATTATCCATGTAATGTAATATAAATATTTCTACATAGTTTTAAAGCTTAATTACATATTTAATCCATTTCTTTTTGCCAATTTTTAATTTTTTTAATCTATTTTATTTTTAATTTGTAACTTTGATGATCAATTTTATTAATCATTAAATTAAATTTATATTTAATTTTAAAAATGTTGACGTGATATATTTAAATAGGATGTAATATCTAATGGTTTAATAAATTATTATCATGTCAAAAAATTCTTGGTAAGAAAAAAATTGTATTAAAATTTAAAGAATATTAGTTATTTTTCTTTGAAGTTATCATAACTATTTTTTAAAAGAGGATAAATTATTGATGACAAACATGATACGATAAGGGGTCTATTATGGTGGTCTAAACTTGATTAAGAAGTACGGTAGTAACATATCTAGCAGGGTAATTCACGTGGGAATACTTCCAAACCGGAAGGTTGAGTATATTATTGTGTAAAAGAGAATATCATATAGGATAAAGTATCTTTTGGTACAAAAAAGATTGTGACTCTTTATCCACCTTATCTCACTCCAAAGTCCAAAGACCATTTTTACCACAATTTCTCCCATTATATTCTCATTACTCTTTATTTGTAAACTCCGCAAACGTGTCACAATTGTTGTCTACGAATCATAAATCATGTCACCAGTTCACGTGTGGATGAGCGACCTTGAAGACCTTTGAATTTCATTGTTGGATTTTTATTCACGCGAAGGGTAATTCAGTATTTTTAGTTGTTTTTATTGGTATTTAAATAAATATAACTTTCAATAGAATTAGCTGTAATCATTCACTATAACTGTTTTATAAGAGTAGTAAAAGTTTGGTATTCTCTTTCTTCTCTCTCTTATTCCATCTTCATCTTGTGCAACAACAATTAGTATCTAGAAACATGAGTAAACGGTAAGGCGTTGTGTGATTGATTTCGTTTCTTGAATTCATGTTGAATTTTTTAATTGGAATCATAATGAAATCACATTTCTTGATTTTCATTACAACAAAAAAGCTATTTAATAGCGTTTTTTTTTTTTTTTTTTCATAGCGCTTAAAAGCGCTATTAACCAATCTGCTATTGTAAATATTTTCGTTTGATAGCACTTTAAAAGCGCTATTATAGTACAGATAATTAATAGCGTTTTTCCAAAAGCGCTATAATAGTACCAATATTTAATAGCGTTTTTCTAAATGCACTACAGAAGTAGACATTTTGCATTTTATAATACATATTTTGCTTTGATTTTGATAGCACTTTCAAACAAAGCGCTATTATAAGGCACGTGTTTGATAGCGCTTTTCCATAAAAGTGCTATTATATTATGTTTCATTAATAACTCTCTTTCTACAAAACGCTATTATAGTACATTTTTTTTTTTACAAAATCATTCTTTTAATCTATATATATATATATATATATATATATATATATATATATATATATATGGCATTTGCATTTTACGACATAAAAATTCATAAAAAATAATGATTATAACCAACTAAAACATTTGAAAATGAAATAAAACCACTTATTCAAGAACAAATGTGACATATATATCTACCACTGCCATAATTTACAAATTAATAACAATTAAAATTACATTACATATACTGAAAAATCAGGCTTGTCTTAGAATTATACATCAACAATTGTATTAGAATAAAATTACATTAATTTACAAAATTTGTTAGCCAAGAAAACCAAGAGAATAATACATCACATATGCTGAAAAAATATCAAATCTATTCACCAAAGTTAATATGGCATAGAACCCAAATGCTCCCCAGAACCTCGCTTCATCAGATAGTGCCTGAAATGTATGTGTCAGACAAATGAAATGTTAGGTATCTTGGACTTAAAAGCTCTCTCTCAAAAATATATTTCACATAACAATTAATGGAACTAACATACAAAAACACCATGAAACTTTGATCACACTAGAATTATTAATTAAACATGCTTCAATATAATATATACTGGAATACCTCTCTTTTATTCATATTAATATAGAATGCTTTTTCTGATCTCTTGACAATTGCAACATGTTGAGAAAGAGGAAAGCGTATCCAGATCTTTCTTGGAATTATGAGACAGATGAGTGAGCAGGGTATAACCATCATAAAAGCCAAGTGAGCAAACCTGTGTTTTCATTTCGTCCATTATGTTAACACATGAACAGAAGAAAATACACTAAGGTATTTTGAATGATACTGATAACATCAAATAAACTAAGATAATGTTACAACCAACCCCCACCAGAACTGGAAATAACATAAAAAAACAATTTGATAGCAACAAATACAACCTAATCAGGATCCAACACCAATAGCAAAGCACAAAACTATTAATACTATTATAACTGGACATATACTTATCAACGGAAAAAGCGATTTCCGTTCCGCAATATCGGAACGCCACACCTGAGCCAACCCGAACTGATACTGATATAGAAGAAGAACTAGATTAGTAACAATTCCTACGGATGGATTCCAGAAATTGGCTCACAACCCAACTTGGGAAGCGCCTGTGCCCACGACTAATTAGGAAAATTTAAAATCACCAGACTCCAGTTGCGCCTGCAACGCACAAGCCAAAATTGAATTTTAACGCAGACAAAACAATCCAAACTACTTATTTCTTTGCAACTTACACTGACCACACTATCTCTGACAGCAAACTGACCACCAAACACTATGCCAAACTTTTAACTGCATTTACTTCCAAAGTTATCCGCCTAGACTTGTCTCAATAAATAGCTTGATAAATTCATAGCATACAAACATCCTCAAAACTATCAGCAGTGTCCTTAAATCCATTCGGAGCCTCCTTGCCTCACAACTAGCAAGGTACTACAATTGTTGCATGTAACACCCCAATTCCCATCGTGAATAAATAATACATAATTAAATCAGAGTAAGTAAAAATTTATTTTTTTCAACAGAAACAAGGATGCCACAATTAAAGAAAGAAAACACAATTCCAGCTCATAAATTTTCGATACATAACACAAAATGGGATAACCTCAAAAGGAAACCTTTTTCCATATAAAAGGAAAGTTCAGTTATGGAATAAAGCGGAAAGATCCATAACTGCCTTATTTTACAAAATAAATTATTTTATAACATCAAAATATTCATACAAGGTAATACAAAATAAATCCAATAATTGTATATACAACAACAACGTTCCCCGACTCCCGTGTTACGTATCAGAGTAGATAGACCGACAAAAGGATGGAGAACTAATCTTCACAATAGCCTCAAAGACTACTAATCTGCAATTGCCTCATAGAGCAACAAACCATAGTAGAAGGGTGAGAAATAACAACTAAATCAAGATTGCATAATAATATGCCAACACATATAAATTCACATGCATAGTTATTCTCACCACAAGCATCACATACTAATACATATAGCATGCCACATATACATAAAATATATCTAATAATCCAACAACATAGCATATATCAATTATCCAACATACTCACATATTTGCACATAAGGTATACCAAGTCATAACATATGGAAACACATCACCACATCACATAGCATATGTCTATACATAAAACATATTATCCACAACCAATGCATTTATCACAAATGCATATCAAATCACCAATGCTATCACAAGCTCAACACATCATCAATCAATTCACAATTTCCACACATAATCAATCCATTCATGATTTATGCAGATGCAAAGAGACCGACACAACGACTCTATGCAATGCATATGCGGTACCATCCATCCATCATTCTCATCACTAGTTCACTCAGGAACTATTGGAATCATCGCTTGTTACTTAGTGTAACTCCCCGTCGGGCAAACGATGTTCCCCGTCGCTTTAGTTCCTCTTGGTATAAGGCTCACGATGTTTATGGATCGCTTTAGGTCCTCTCGGTATAAGGCTCACGATCCGATCGCTTTAGGTCCTCTTTGTATAAGGCTCACGATCGTCTATAATCATCGCTTTAGGTCCTCTCGGTATAAGGCTCACGATGTTATAGCGGATTCCCTCTAGAATCTTTTCGTCGCTCACACCCACTAGGGCACACGACATCACAAGAATGCATATCATGATGCTTGGCATACAAAGACTCATGACAATCAAATGCATCTTCACATATACACCCATAATCATGCATATACAATCAACCAGACACAATGCATTTTCTTGCCCTTAGGCCACAAATCATCATCACAACATTTCATCACACGCATTCACATCATATAACATCACACAAGTCATACGATATATATCAAAAGCATATTGCATGATAACACATCAAATACACACCATTAAACCGGTAAAAGTCGACAAAACGACACATTTCCAAATTCTCAACATAATTAAATCGGCCAACAATCCCAAAACCATTTTAATAAGAAAGAACATCTCAATAGCTTTCTAACGATACCAAGTATGTCTCAATCCGAGTTACGGATCAAAAGTTACGGCATCGGACGCGAAATCGGGAAAGAAATCGCGAAATGACAAAATTCTGCAATCGTGCTGGCCATACGCGTAATGCCCTGAGCCATACGCGTATTGCCTTGCTCACCCGCCCATCCATACGCGTATTGCCCAAAGTGATACGCGTATGGGCAGAGACTGATTTTCCCCCAAAAATTCCACTAAGAACCCAATACGCGTATTGTCTCACTCCATACGCGTATTGCCCACTCCCATACGCGTATTGCCTACAATCCTTCCTTGCCATACGCGTATTTCCCAACCCAATACGCGTATTGCCTTGCCTGATACGCGTATGGGCAGCGAAAACCCAGAATTTTCCTGCATAATTTTTCCTGCGAAAATCACCCAATTTCCTCTCCAATTCTCATATAAACACTTCCAATTCACAATATATCAACCCAAACATGTTCCAACATAATCAACAAGTATCCTACGCCATTTATATCGAGTTTTAGCCGCGAAAACATCGATTTCTAACAATTATTCATCAATTTATCAACTAGAGAAAAAGTTGTAAAACAATCAAAACAATTACCACAAACAACACATATACATACACAAGCAAGATATAATTGAAACTTCTCACCCTTACCCGATTAATCGTGCTTGAAACGGATGAATTCTCGATTTTCCTCTTTCTCATCTTCTCTCTTTCTTTCTCCTCCTTTTCTTTCTCTTTCTTTTTCTTTCTCTCCATTTTCTCTCTATTTCTATTTTATGAAAAATACCCAAGCCAAAAGACCAAAATACCCCTCAGCTCAAATATCTCGCAAATGCTCTCAAAATGCGATAAAACATAACAATAATGAAAAATAATATATTGTCAAATAAAATTCAAGAATAAAATAATATAAAACAAAAATAATTAAATCAACTCGATTAAATAAATAAGACAAAATGGGGCGTTACATTGCACATGGTACATATAGATACAAATGTAGCAGAACACCAAGTCAGCACCACAAATAGTTACAAATGAAACATTACACCAAGACAACATCAGAACAACTCCATAACAACAACACAGGATGCAATGCCAATTAAATTCTAAGACACAGATACAACAAAAAACATACAATTATGAAACAAAAATTTTGATAAAAGCCACCAGCACACACAATACTGCTAACTTTCTACTACACCCGAGAATTTGCGGCTTAAAATTTAGCAACAAAACCTGAGCTGCACTAGTAGCCATAGGGTACATTGCTGCTTCTGCATAGATATTAGAATAGCGATCTACAAGTACCGAAATAGCGAAGGCAAGAGAAACTGTACCTGCAGTATTTTGTAAATTCTAACACTAACTCACTTCCACTTCTCAAAGTTTTTGTGTCATGCTTATCATATGCAGTTCTCAGAAATCTCACAAGGGGGTCAATAAAATTCTCAGTTGACGACGTAGCGCAAAACGCTTGGTAATTACATTTGAAATCTATTTTCATATCTTCGACGAATTGGCATTGCAAATCCCATTGACGCTCGTGAAGTTTAGACAAGGGCGTCAAATATGTGTCATGTATCTGTGAATGAGATTTCTGTCGCGATATCCACCTCTAGTCTTGACCAACATCGAATTTAAGCCATGACTAGCCTTCACAAGTGAGGAATATGAATTGTAACTGTTATCTAACGATCCAAGTAACATGTTACTAATATCCATTGGTAAATTCAAGCCATTCATGGAACTTCCAAAACTTCTAATGGAAGTGACGGGAGCTTCCTACGAGCGAATGTCTTCTCTTGTCTGCTTGGGTTAGGAATGGAGACTCCATTAACTTTGCACCATTTTGATATTAACTCCTTTAAAGCAACGTTGGGAGTCAACAACATATGCGACAATTCCTTTTTCGTTTTCGGGCATATAACATTACCCTCACCAAACCATTTATGTATCCACATCCTTTCACATGTTTCTCCCGAAGCAATAACAACAGGGTCATACATCAACCTTAAAGACATAGGACATGTGTATTTCTCCGGGGGTGCAACTCTACTCAACTCGCTTGCAGGAGTTCCATAGTGATCATGGTTCAAATACGACTCTGACTTCACATGATTAGAGGATAAAGAATCATGACTAGAGTTCTCAGTTGTCACTGGTTCTTCAGGACGAAAATAGACCTCCACTTGTTCTCCTATGATTGACTTCCTAAGCGTTTTCAGAATATACAAAAGATTTTTCAAGATCGTCATTTTATTTTCCTCTTTTGGTCCAAGTTTCTGTAATAACTTCCTAATAGATCTAATCTCTATTACGGTGGTTGTTGCGGATGTAATATTAAGTCTCGCCGCCACAAACTAGAGAGATTTAATGTCTGAATTTTCCTTTGAATTGTTATCTGAGTTGGAAGGACCTTGCTGGAGCAATTCTCTCATAACCCTTCCAGCCTCTTCATCAACATAATCCAGGGCAAATGTCACACACCTAAGATCATCAATTATTCGAGAAATCTGCATGAGACAATGCAACGGAAACTAAAGCATCAAAATAAAAGAAATAGTAATGACAATAAAATAAAAATTCATTTACCATACACTCTATCTAGATATATGCAACTATCCCCATTACCGAACTAGGTAACAAATTCTTCAGAACTATGTGGATTGTTTATAAATTTTAATAACCAAATTATGACTAACCTCTGCAGCCAACATAACAGGAACTAAATCCTGAATCTGGACTAAGCTTTTCTCTAATGACTTTCTTGCCTTTTGGCATTTTGACAGTATCGACTCCCCCGTTATTGCCTGTCAGAAATAAAATTATAACACGCTAGCATAGAATCATTGATAAGATTGTACGTATACAACTTTAGTTGCTCAATAGGTTATGATAGAACAACATTAGAGAATCTGTATAAAAATTCAGGATAAGCTCAGATTCCAATTAACATTAATCACAATACAAAACAATCCTAAAATTTTCAATCATATATCACATATAATTTAGATTCAGACTTATTCACCCAAATCACAGTAAGAAAAAAAAAACGAAGAAACAAAATATATAGATTCATACCCCTTGGATCCTCTTTCCAGTAATAAGACACTTAGGTCCACTCTCTCTTCTTAGTCGTCTGATAAACCAACTTTCCACCTAACAAAAACCCCAATTTCATACACCAATAAAAAACACAACGTTATTTTCTTCAATAGTAGAAACTATATTATCTTCAAATTCAAATCCCTAATTTTACAATTTACAACACAAAGCAATAATCTGAGAAAAGAAAGATTACCAGATACCAATGAAGAGAATGATGATGGTGGTGAGCTGACCAAGGGTTGAGTTCGGCGGAGAATGGGTTTTCTTCGACGGAGAATGGCTGAGTTCGATGAAGTGCATAAATCGGAGGAAGAAGATGACTTAGTGAATACTGGAGGAAGAAGAGGACTGAGTGAAGCGATGAATCGATGAATAGGTTTTGAATCGATGAATCGATGAAGGCTAGGTCGAAGGAAGCTATGTTAGTGAATACATGAATATGGGTAATAGCCAAAACAGTGTGCGCCAATACAAAAATTATCCGCCAAAAACTTTGTTTTGTTTAATTTTATAATTAATTTTATTATTTATTATATATTTTATAATTAAATAGCGCTTTCTTGCAAACGCTAACATAGGATAGGCAAATAATAGGGTTTTTTCAAAAAGCGCTATCTTAGTGAAGAAAATTAATAGCATTTTTAAAAAAGCGCTATCTTAGTGAAGAAAATTAATAGCATTTTTTAAAAAGCGCTATCTTAGTGAAGAAAATTAATAGCGTATTTTTTACAAAGTGCTATCAAAATCAAATTCTCTGTATCCTATAATAGCGCCCGACCATAAAGTGCTATTATAGATGTGTTTGTTTCATTTTTAATAGCACTTTCTTTAAAAGCACTATTAAATTAGGCGATACAAAATATCAATTTTGGCGTAGTGTTTGCGGGATTGGGAACCACTAGTATTTTGTGAGATCTGAGTGAATTGCACAAGGTTCAAGATGAACATAAACAATAATCTGAGTACTAAGCTTCAAGTGTTCAATGGAAAAAACTGCAATCAGTGGATGATTTAGATGCGAGTGTTGTTTGACGCTCAATATGTTCTTGATCTCTTCAACGACACTTACGTTCTGGTTGCACTTCTGGCAAATACAACGGATGCGCAGAGGACTGCTCAACGTGATATGAGGAAGAAGAATCAGAAGGCGTTGTTCTACATTCATCAGTGTGTGGATGGGAACGTGTTTGAGAAGACCGCTAACTCGAGGACGTCAAAGGTTTCGTGAGACACACATGTACGGTGCTACGGTGGTGATGCACCAGTGAAGAAGGTGAAACTCTAGTCTCTATGCAAGCAATATGAAAATCTCAGCATGAAGAGCAATGAAAAGGTACCTAACTACATCTCCAGAGTGATTTTGATCACAAATGAGATGAAGTTGTGTGGAGAAACTCTCTAAAGAAAAGATAATTGAGAAGGTACTTAGATCTCTTACTCCTCAGTTTGATTACATCGTTGTAGCAATTGAACATTCTAAGTATCTTAGCACCATGAGAATCGAAGAGCTGTAGAGCAGTCTAGAGGTACCAGAGTTGTGTTTGACTGAGAGAAACTTTGAAATGGAGGTAGAGCAGTAGACTTTGAAAGCAACTTCTGGTAAGAAATATCAGAAGCAGTCATGGTCAAAAGCCAAGAAGAAATATGATGGTGTTCAGAAGTCAGAAACCTCAACTTCTGAAAGGCAGAAGAGTGCTCAGAAGGGGAAGGAGAAGTATGACAAGAGAAAGGTTCAATGCTACTATTATAAGAAGTTTGGCCATTTCGTTGTTGATTGTTAGTCAAACAAGGAAAAGAAGTCAGAAGAAGCAAACATAGCCAAAGAAGATTCTGATGATGAACCCGTGCTATTGATGGCTTCTGAGTCTAATAATGCGTATTTGGCATACTGGTGGTATATGGACACTGGCTGCTCAAATCACCTAACTGGAAACAGACAATGTTCAGTTGATTTTGACTCTAGAAAGAGGACAGATATCAGATGTGCTGATGATAAATACCTCAACACTGAAGGTATGAGAAGTGTCAAAGTCAAGGTGAAGAATGGTAAAAATGTTATGATCAAGGATGTTTGGTATGTTCCTGGCATGAAGAGCAATCTAATGAGTGTATGTCAACTCATTGAGAAAGGTTTCTTAGTTACTATGAAGAACAATCTCTTGAACTTGTATGATTCTGATTAGAAGCTGATTATGTAATTTGAGCAGGAAAGCAACAGAACATTCAATGTGAATGTGGAGATAGCTAAAACTAAATCCCTTAGTGTAGAAGGCAATGAAGGTGACAAGGAGTTGTGTCATAAGAGATTGGGGCAACTTAATTTCAGAAGCCCAGGGCATCTGAATTCTAAGAAGGTGGTATATGGCATTCCCAAGATTGTGAATCCTGAGAAGTCATGTGAGATATGCATGAAAGGAAAACAACCTAGATTTCCATTTGTATTAGAAGTAGCCCCAAGAGAAAATCATACTTTGAGAGTAGCACATTCTGATGTTTGTGGATCATTTGAAGTACCTTCACTTGGAGGAAACAAATATTTTGTATCATTAGTGGATGAATTCACAAGAATCACATGGGTAGCACTCATCAAGTTTAAGCATGAAGTGTTTGTTGAGTTTTAGAAGTTCAAGGTGAAGGCTAAAAAACAAATTGGTCAGAAGCTAAAAATTCTCAGAACTGATGGTGGAGGTGAGTACAACTCTACAGAGTTCAAGAATTTCTGCGATGAGAATGGAATTAAGCATGAGGTGAGTGCTCTATATACTCCTCAATACACTGGTCTTACTGAAAGAAGAAACTGAACTTTGCTTGATATGACAAGGAGCATGCTGAAGGAGAAGAAGCTCTTTCACACCTTATGGGGAGAAGCTGTTGCCACTGCAACATATTTCCTCAACAGGTGTCTAACAAAGAAGCTTAAGGAAACTGTTCCTTTTGAGAAGTGGACTGGTGATAAGCAAAGTGTGATTTATTTCAGGGTACTTGGTTCTGTTTGTTAAAAACATGTTCCAGATGCTAAGAGAAGGAAGTTGGATGACAGAAGTAGAGTTACGTTGTAAGAAGAAGATTCTGAACATGTTCAGAGGCCACAAAGAATCATAAACATTTCAAGAAGATTTGCAGTGTTTTACATGGTGTAAGATACTGAAATAGACTCTGAAAGGGAAGTCATTTAAGTGTGCCATGTTAGTAGACTCTGAAATAGTGAGTACAGAAGAATCTATCAAGAAGAAAGTTTGGCTGAAGGCCATGAAAGAAGAACTTGAGGCTATAGAAAGAAACAAGACTTGAGAGTTGACTGAGCTTCTAGAGAACAAGAAATCCATAAGCGTCAGATGGGTTTTCAAGGTGAAACTGAAGCCAGATGGATCAATTGGAAAACACAAAGCAAGGTTAGTAGCAAGAGGATTTCTATAGAAACCTGGGTTAGACTACTTTGAGGTGTTTGCTCCTGTAGCAAGACATGAGACAATCAGACTGGCGATTGCGATAATGGCTAACAGGAATTGGCCTTTGATACATTTGGATATGAAATCTGGTTTTCTGAAAGGTCTATTGCAAGAAGAGGTATACATGTCACAATCTCTTGGATTTGCGAAAAAGAATCAGGAAAGGATGATGTACATGTTACATAAAGCGTTGTATGGACTGAAACAAGATCCTAGAGCCTTGAATCTGAAAATTGATTCATTTTTCATGCTCCAAGGATTCAGAAAGTGTGAGATGAAGTATGGTGTCTATGTTAAGCATATTTCTGAAGGTAATATGATTTTGGTATGTCTGTATGTTTATGACATATTGCTAAAAGGGAGTTGTGAACATGAAATAACTAAGTTCAAGAAGGTGCTGATGAATAAGTTTGAGATGAGTGTTTGTTGAGTGCTAAATTGTTGTTATTTTGAAAGTGAATAATTAGCACTCAACGAATTGATTCGTTGGTTTTCCGTTAATAATCCCAAGTTTTTGTGTACATTTTGTATAGTTTACATACCGTTGTATATATTGCGCTATTGTACAAATATTATTGAGCTTGATTGTTTTTATCTCATTTTTGTAGGTATTCAATCCATGATTTTTAGTCATTGTCTTATAGAGCATTGAATAAGCTTTCCAGTGCTTCTAACAATGCGTAAATCGGAGTTATGATTATCAAGTTATGGTGGAAGCAAGAATTGATTCTTCTCAAAGTCTATCATGGTTGCTGTGCGAGCGGAAAGAAAGCTCCCTTTGCGGTCGTTGTGTGAGCTAAAGGCGAGGCAGATCAATTTAGAGGCAGATGAATTTTTGCATCATGGTCACCGTGTGAAGTCTGGGCGACGCGAGCTAGATATTTTTCTTGAAGGCGGGTTGGTCATTTTTGCCAGACCACGTGCATAAAAGTACAACTCGCTGTGCGAGCTAGGAAAATTCAAAAATGTATATATTCATTTCAGCTCATTTTTGTAAGATATCTCTTGGGACTTTTTACACCCATTTGATTAGAAAACATTCTTTAGAGGTTTAGGCTTAGAAAACAACATTAGATTCTGCATCTTGACGATCCGGAGTCAAATTTGCTTCAATCGGCGTTGACAACTGAGAGATGTTTGCTCTTCTTCCTTCTTCTCTATGTATTTTCTATTTGTTTGGGTTTTATATGTAAGTTTATCTTGATTGTATGTATATTTATTAATGTTGTATAAAATCTCTTTTACAAATCTTTGTCGATGATTATCTTTGATTTCAATGTTTATCATCATGTGTTTGGATTATTATAGACATATACGGCTCGAACTCGATCTAAGATGAGCATCTGTTAAATTCTAAACTCTAGACATAAATTTAGGTCTAGTATTCGTGTGGGTATCAGTTCTTAATGCTCTGTGTTGTTGAGTTGCGTAAGACATCACCGATGAGACGATACAGTTGTTCTATCGACTTTGCGTTAGACATAACCTTTGTTGTGAGCGATACGTGATGATATTAACGAGTGATTTAGGTTGCGTATAGTTGATCGATATATTTTTTATTATTTTATGGGTAGATGAAATACAATTCCTGATGAGTTCTCTCATCTCTAAAGAATGCATTATTTACTTGTTCATATGTTTTACTTTCCATACTTTACTCATTCAAAACATTTAAACCCAAGCTTGAAAAAGTAGAGATTGTTGAACGACATTCTTTCCATCACACCGATCCTTGTGGACACGATAAAACCCGGTGGGAATTCTTCCAAATCTTTTGCTTCTTGCCGCTATGCTACAGTTTAAACAAAATGGAGTCGTTGCTAGGGATTGGTGTTTTGATATTGAATTGCATTGCGATGGTTTCTATTTTTCTAAGCTTTGTACATAATTGTCTATAATATATATATATATATATATATATATATATATATATATATATATATATATATATATATATTTGTATGGATACTTGTTTTGCTTTTGTTTTCCATTATGTTTGTTCAAGTGTTGTATATATTTTGTTCCCGTAATGTTGGTTCAAGTGTTTGGTTAGGAAACTTTCTTTAGGTTTGCACTTTGAAAAAAAGCATCGACATGTCTGTGAAGAAGTTACTAGCCAAGCATAATAAATTCGTCGAGCTAACGACGTGAAACAAGCGGTTGTTAGGAGGCAACCCAACGGCTTTTGAGTTTGTATAGCTTTATGTTTAGTTAGTTTAATTTGTTTTTGTTATGTTGTTAGAAAATTTTTGTGTTTTTTTTCTCAAGCTTTGTTTTTAATTAACTTGGGAAGACATGTTGTGATTGTTCAAGTTTGAGTGTTTCAACAAGAAAATGTGTGTGGTAATAAGAGTTTGAAAGAAAGTTGCATTGTCAAGGTTTGTGTTTATTGCTTTCTTCAACATAACATGTTTATGAACCTTAGGCTTTGTACAAACTACATGCCATTTATTCTCTTGTAATTTTTGTTCAATTTTGAATAACTTTAGTTCATAACCAATGTGAGGAACCTTTCCATTATTTACTAAATTGCATGGAGACCGACTTTCTTATTTAACTCGTTTGAGTTATGTTTAATCTTGTATTTGAGCACTAAATGATCATGTCATTTTGTTTGATTTTGAGTACAACCATTTGACCAAATAGTCAATCTACCTTGTGAGTGGGTGAAAATTTGCTTACCCCCTTTGAGCCTTTGTTAGAATCCATTTTGGTGTTGAGTTCAATTTTTATATGGATTCTACTATTTTTTTTGAACCATAACCATGACTTGTTATTTGAGTTTTTACCATTGCCTAAAAAATTTGAGAACATTCACTTTACATGATTGGTTATATTCAAGTTGGGGAGAAGAAAGATTGGTTGCTAAGAGGTTGATAAAAATAAAAAGAAAAAGTTTGAAAAAGAAAGAAAAAAGTGAAAAAGAAAAAGAAAAGAAAATAAAAAAAGACTTGAAAAACAAAAAATAGAACAATGTTGAGCTAATAAGTTATGTGGAATGGTGTAACAATTTGGAAAAGAGAAAAAGGTGATTGAAATTCGTGAATGCTTGAGATTGTGAGAAATGATTACTCTCATTTGATTAGGCAAGTTTTTGTTTCTTTTACCTTGAGAAAAACAATTGTTTGTTACCCAAGCCATATTACAACCCTTAAAGCCCTTGTGATTTTTGCTTTTATACTTTCAATAAGAGGTTTTTTAGATGAATGGATAATTTGAATTGCTGTTTGCATGATTGTTGGATGTGAGTTGTCCCTCATGTTTGTTTTTCATCCCTTGATGAAGTTGTGTGTTAGGTGTGATTCATTCTTGAACATTTGTATTGCTTTAGAATTTTTGACATGTGTTTTGTGCTTAGAATTTGTTTCATATTCATTGTAGTTTAGTGGTAAGCACTGCCTTGCGTGTACTTTTGATTTGTATACTATACATTTATATTCCATTTGTAAAGATTTGTTGAGCATGATTTCTTGATAACGACCTTTCTTTTTTGTGTGTACATTTTGTATAGTTTACTTACTATTGTATATATTGCGCTATTGTGTAAATATCATTGAGTTTGATTGTTTTTATCCCTTTTTTGTAGGTATTCGATCAATGATATTTAGTCATTGTCTTATTGATCATTGAATAAGCTTTCCAGCGCTTCTGACTGTGCGTAAATTGGAGTTACGGTTCTCAAGTTATGGTGGAAGCAAGAATTGATTCTTCTCAAAGCATGTCATGGTCGTTGTGCGAGCTGAAGGCGGGGCAGATCAATTTAGATGCAGAGGCATTTTTACATCATGGTCGCTATGTGAAGTCTTGGAAATCTGAGCTTGCTGTGCGAGCTAGATATTTTTCTTGAAGGCCGTTTGATCATTTTTTCTAGACCACGTGCATAAAAGTATAGCTCGCTGTGAGAGCTGAGAAATTTCATAATTGTATATATTCATTTCAGGTTTTTTTGTAAGATATCTCTTGGTACTTTTTACACCCATTTGATCCAAAAACATTCTTTAGAGGTTTAGGCTTAGAAAAAAACATTAGATTGTGTGTCTTGGCGATCTGGAGTCGAATTTGCTTCAATCGGTGTTGACAAACCGAGATGTTTGTTCTTCTTCCTTCTTCTCTATGTATTTTCTATTTTTTGGGGTTTTGTATGTAAGTTTATCTTGATTATACATATATTTAATGATCATTGTATAAAATCTCTTTTACAAATCTTTATCGATGATTATCTTTGATGTCAATGTTTATCATAATGGGTTTGAATTGTTATAGACATATGTGGTTCGAACCCAATCTAAGATGAGCATCATTTAGATTCCAAACTCTAGACATAGATTTAGGTCTAATATTCGTGTGGGTACCAGTTCTTAATGCTTTGTGTTGGAGTTGCATGAGACATCACCGATGAGACAATACAGTTGTTCTCTCAACTTTGCGTTAAACATAACCTTTGTTGTGAGCGATACATGATGATATTGACGAGTGATTTAGGTTGCGTATAATTGATCGATAGAATTTTTATTATTTCATGAGTAGATGAAATACAATTCCTGACGAGTTCTCTCCTCTCTAAAGAATGCATTATTTACTTGTTCATATGTTTTACTTTCCACACTTTACTCATTCAAAACATTTAAACCCAAGCTTAGAAACGTAGAGATTGTTGAACGAAATTCTTTCCCTTGCACCGATCCCTGTGGACATGATAAAACCCAGAGGGAATTCTTCTAAGTCTTTTGCTTCTTTCCGCTATGCTACAATTCCAACACTAATCTAGGAAATATGGCATATTTTCTAGTGATGGAGATTATGTACTCTGAGAAAAGTATAATTTTGTATCAACTGAAGTATGAACTTGAACTTCTGAAGAGATTTGAGCTAATGAATTGTAAGGCTGGTGTCACACCTTCAGAAACAAATCAAAAACTGGATTCTGATCCTAAGGATGATGATGTAGATGCTACAAATTTCAAGAAGTTGGTTGGCTCTATGAGATATTTTTGTACTACTAGACCCGATATTTGTTATGCAATTGGAATGGTTAGTAGGTTCATGAGTAAACTGAAGCGGTCTCATTACCAAGTTGGTGTCAGGATTCTGAGGTATATTAAGGGGACTCTGAAGTATGGAGTTTTGTTCCCTTCTAGTGAAAAGGATAATTTAGAGTTGATGTCAAACTGTGATTGGTGTGGAGACAGAGTTGACAAAATAAGTACTTCTAGATATTTGTTTAACTATCTGGGAGGCCATGTTTCTTGGTGTTCCAAAAAGAAACCACTTGTTGCTTTGTCAACCTGTGAAGCTGAATACTGTCATACCCTAAATTTTGACTACAATATTTCCCATCATTTGTGAAGATCATTACCACAATATGGATGTACCATCAAACCTCATCAATCTCCTCAAGGATTATTGAGCATTCACTACAATCAAGAATTAGAGTTTTGAGCCCCCCAGAGCACTTAGACAAAGGATCAATCAAGAATTGACATGATCTTTAACTTGTCAAGCCTCTCAAACATCCATTAAGGATCAAGAGGTCTCCCATATCAAGAATCAAGCAAAAAAGTACAACATCTCAAGTGGATCAAGCCTCAATATCGCCAGTGTCACCAAATTATGGTTTTGGTCGACCAAGACCTCCAAATGAAAAATTTCATCTGGGCATGAGCCAATACCTCAAAACATGATCCAAAATGCTCCAAGGGACCTCATGGATCCAATCATCAAGTCAAAATAGCCTCAAGGGAAGCATTCATCAAGAATCAAGAATTAGGGTTTATTGACCTAATTCACCCCTAAGTTGACTTTTGAGGCAAGACATGAACCAAGACCTCAATACATGATTTGAGGGCCTCAAATACACCACATTGATCCATTTACAACAATGTATTGATCCAAGAAGCTTGATTCACAAGTTTCAAATTCATTTGGACCACAATTAGGGTTTTGAAGAAAAACTCAACTGTACCTTTGACTTTGGACCAAGAAATGCTCCCAAACCTTGGGACATGATTCAAGACACCCTAAAACACCTATGGAATCCATCCATTAGGTTTGAATTAGGTCAAGAACTTGATTGCATAGAGGATCACACAGTTTGGAATTCATCTGACAAAAAGTCAACTGTGCCCAAAATCAAATTTGACTTTTTGAATTTTTTCACAAATATGGCTCCCCTAAGTCAAGAACAATGTTGATGCATGGTTTTGATCATCATCCATCAAGAAAAATCAAGAAAAATGAGGTAACTTGCAAAAGGGGCAACCATAAGAAACTTAAAATTTTCTAAGTTATGGAACTAAATGGATTTGGTACCCATTTTGCAAGGTCATAACTCCCAAACCCAAAGGCATTTTTCTTCCATCCAAAGCTCAAATGAAAGTTCACATGACATACTTCAAAAGTGTCACCTACAAAATATTCCAAGTCCTCATGGATTTTGAGTTATGGATTGATCAAAATCACAAAAATATGAAAATGGCCACTTTTTCCAACACTTAGTGAAATTTTGGACAGAATTTGTCTTGAATTTTCACCAACTTTAAGGCCATTTTTTACCTTGATCCAAGTTGAACCAGGTCCATTGATGGACATCAAAGTTAAAGTATGTCATGCAAGCTTTCCAAAGAGTACCAGAACTCTTCCTAATTCAATTTGAGTAGGGAGTTACAACCCTTGGAACATGGCACCAAAAGCTAATTTCTTCCCAAGGCAGATTATAGGTCATTTTCTCTAATTGGATAATTTGTACAATTACAAGTCTTGTAATCCTTCTAGAAACATTAAGGATCAGATCAAAGCAAAATATCTCTGAGCCACAAGCCTCCCAAGACAAAAGATCATCATGTATACATGTGATATCTAATGATGCAAAAGCCAAAATTTTCAAAGTTGTCATGGAGCATTCAATGGATGCATCAAGGTGGCATGGACTGAAGCAAATATAACTGAATAAGTCAAGATAAACTCAAGCATCAGAAGACCATAGGCCTGCAACATTGACTCAAGTCAATGGCTAGAGAAGACTTGAGATTCCTTTTGAAAACCAATGGACAATGGACTGTCCCAACCACCATTCACTATTGTTGCCAAAACAAACTTGACACACTATAAATAGAGCTCATTTATGGTCAGTTTGAGTACACCAAAGCACCACAACAGATGCTTTCCTCAAAATCTCTTTCAAAAAACCAGAATTGCCTTATTTTGCAAGTCACCATCGAATTTGGAGTTAGAGAGCAAATCCACCACAACTTATGATCCAAACACATCCAATATATCATATATAAGCTGTTCAAACACTCATCCTTCATCTGGAACACCAGAATCATATAAGACCTAAAATTCCACTTGAGGCCTACTTGCAGTTGAGGTACTACAAGGTGATCCAAGCATCTCCAATCAAGGCCAGGCATCTCAACACACTCCATATGGTATAGTGAAGTTGTCCAAGTCCTTACAAAACATCTGTAACATCTCCATCATCAAACTCGATCACCAGCTACAAGAGGTAAGATTGAAGCCTTCAAACTCCTTACTACATGCATCATAAATGTGTTTTTGAGTTACCATCTTGTTTCTTCATGTATATAAAGTGATAGCCGTCAATCAATTGCTATGAATGAATCGTGTATAGGATTTCATGATGTTCTTGCAGAAATTATGGTACTTGAGTTCATCTTTTGATTTCTCACTCCACACTTAATATAAATGCAATTAATTTATATGGTTGCAATCCTTGTTAAAAAACGAGCAAGTTTCATGTTTACAAAAGTCATTTTTATTGAGTAATCAGAGAGATATGAGAGGTTTTGCAAATCTGGAAAACCAAAGCTCGTGCGAAGAAGATGACTTGTTCTTGGCGCCATTTTTTAATTTTTAAATATTTGAATATTTTGATATTTTATTTAATTGATTCAAAAATTAATTTCTCTATGAATTTTAATGTTTTTGAATTGATTCTTTTTTTCAAAATTCATAAAAATGTTAAAATATTTATTCTACAAAAATTTCACAAAAATATTATTTATTTTATATATTTGATATTTTTGTAAAGAATTTATTTTTATTTGTTTTTAAACATTTAAAAATATTTATTTCTCTTGATTTTTCAAATTCAAAAGATTTTCAAATTATTCTATGGATAAAACATGATTTTTAAAACATTAATCCAAGATCATAACTTGTTTTTCACACATGTTTGATAATTTTGATCATTTTAATTGATTTTATTTAAGTTAAAATGCATTTTTTAATCAAATTAGGGTTTTAATTGTTTTTACCCTCACAAACATTTTTCAAACATTTGTTGGGCTTCTAATAGAGTGTTAGACCCATCCCTTGTCACATAAATAAATTTTGGGCTTCAGTCACTGAATAAGTCCCACTGTGTTTTTCGAAACCGCGGCGCGATCGTCGCCATTTAAACAAAAATAATCTGGGCCTCTCCTTGAGTTGTAAGCCCCATATTTTTCTTCTTTTTCAAACAATTTTGGGCCTCTAATAGAGTGTAAGACCCAACCCCCTTTGTTCATAAATAATTTGGGCCTCAATCATTATATAAGTCCCAATATAATTTTCAAAATAACGGTGCGATCACTGTTTTTCATCTGGGCCTCTCCTTAAGCTATAAGTCCCATCTCTTGTATGAAAATAAATTTTGGGCCTCTAATAGAGTGTAAGACCCAATCCTCTTTGTACATACAATAATTTGGGCCTCAGTCGTTGTATAAGTCCCTCTGTAATTTTCAAAACTACGACGCGATCGTCGCCTTTTCAAAAGAATTCATCTGGGCCTCTTCTTTAGCATAAGCCCCAAACTTCCTTTAAAAACAACTTTCCTCTTTGATTCAGATTCAAATTCAAAGTTATTATCAAAACTTTCTTCAATTTCTTGAATAATTAACCATACAGTTGTGGTTACAATGCTGGAGCTCGCACAACTGTAAGTTCTACTATTTCTTCTACACATACTTATTTATATATTCCATCTGTATATGTATGCTTATATATACTTGCTTAGAGTTTTCTCCAACAATCAGGTCTAGTTTTAGATCAAACTAGTGGTTACTCTTTCAACACAGTCAAAACTAGTTCACCCCGTAGGAAATTCCAAATACAATCTTGCCTCCTCTTGGGCTTATACAATATGGAACAGAGAAAGGCATTATTCCCGATGAAACTTTCTCAAGACTGTCACAACTTAGAAATATGTGTATAAGAAATTCAATTCCCCAAAGAGGACTAATTCCTGGTGAAACCTCTTTTGAATTTCTTCAAACCTTAGAATTGTTCACTAAAGAAAGGATTATTTCCGATGAAACCTTTCTTGAACTTTTCTTAGGTTTGGACCCACAAGCTTCCTAAAAGCATCCCCAGCCTCCTCTTGAGATTTGTACAAGGACCCCCAGGTTTCTTAGAAGTTCTCATCCTCCTCTTGGGCTTAGTACAAGGACCCAAAGGCCTCATACAGGTATAGGACAGAAATTAGTCATATTTGCTAGTTCAAATCCTTAGGAGAGTCAGAATTCCAGAACATCAAACCATTCTAGGGTTGATACTCATCCCTTTAAACCCTTAGCCTCCTCTTGGGCTTCATACAAGTAGACTTGGACAGTCTTAGCCTCCTCTTGGGCTTCATACAAGTAGACTTGGACAATCTTAGCCTCCTCTTGGGCTTCATACAAGTATACTTGGACAGCCTTGGCCTTCTCTTGCGCATCATACAAAGATCATCCCCTAGCTAAGAGTTAACCTCTTGATACCAGTAGACTTGGAAAGTCCCATCTCCTCTTGGATCTCAAAGAAACCCTCAAGTTTCCTAAAAAACACAGGAAAAAACCCGATCATTTCATCAATCTCTAGCAGAGTTAAAATCTCCACAGGTTTTCATACTCAATTTTAAACCTTTACCATTAATAAAACCCTAACAGAATCAGAGCCTCATTGCCTCTGATATCTCAAATCTTCTCCAATCCCCAGCAAGAGTTGATTCCCCAGTACATATTAGACCTGCCTCTGGATTTCAACAATCCTCAGCATAAGCTAGACTCCTCTTAGGCTTCATATAAGAATTTCCCCAACCAACCTCCTCTTATGCTTTGTATAATTATTTTCCTCAATAGAGCCAGCCTCAATCTTGGGCTTTGTACAAGATAGATAAAACCTCTCCCCAGTGAAGTCAATTTCTTTTAGCCTCAATCTTGGGCTTTGTACAAGACAAACAAAATATTCCCCGGAAGAGTCAAACTCTTTTTAGCCTCAATCTTGGGCTTTGTACAAGACAGATATAAAACTTCCCTAGTAGAGTCAACCTTTTAGCTTCAACCTTGGGATTTGATCAAGGCATACCAAAATCATCATCCCCTTAGAGGAAATCAAGAGTTCTCTCTGTAGGAATACATTTCTCGGTACATCACACATCAAAAAAGACAATAAAAAAACCCTAAATCCAGATAACTGCTGTAAGTGGCACACTTGTTGATTCAAAAATCTAAGTTATGGTCCCTCTTTTATCCTGGTTAAAACTTCCTCTAATTGTTGTAAGTGGCAAGCCTCCGAATTATTTACATCCATGCCAATTTCTCTCTCTTAGCATGGAAGACTCCTAAGGAAAAATGGCATTACTCTACACTGAGTTAAAGTTTCTTCCTTCAGAACATCTCCCTTATAAAGGAAATTATGGCATTTCTGGATTCTCATATCCCAGTAAAAGTAATTCCCCTTTATAATCAAATACCCAACAACTTGTGATGAATAGGTGAGATATCTCCCTTTAGAGATGACAAATTCTCTATCAGTCACCCTTTTAGCTTCAATCTTGGGCTTCAAACAAGACACAAATACTCAAATAGCTTCAATCTTGGGCTTTAAACAAGACACCAAACATCATTTTTCCTCCCATAAAATAGGAGGAACTACGATTGCTCTGATTTCCCTGTTATCTTTACGGAAATACGTAGGCATAAGATTGCAAAATCTTAGCGAGCACACAAATCAAAAAATTTAGGTCCAGTACCTTACCAAAAACAATAGAAAACCCAAAAACAACAAAAACACTCTCTCAACACTCCCAATGGAGAAATATTCCCAACCCATAACAGATAAACACTAGAAAGTATTTAAGCATGCCAAAGAAAGTCTATGGATAACCATATATACACTGGGTAATTGACAACTTCCCTTTGTATAACCTGACTCTAGACCCCCCAATCTCTTAGCATTTGTTAAAGAAAACATTTGCATGCAAGGTTATTTTTAGATAGCTTCTCTTTCCTTTATAGCTTCATAGGATAAATAAGAAATCAGAAAGTAGCACCCAAATCCAACCAATACGGTAAGGTGGTCGCGTCACCAACAAAAATCGCACGCTACAAATACATTGCAGGTAATGTGGCTGCATATCAAACTGTTTGACTTCTGAATTTACTGCAGGATATGAAGATCACAGTAAACAAGCCTCTGAAGTTGATGATTGATAACAAGTCTGCAATCAATCTTGCCAAGAACCTAGTGTTGCATGGGAGAAGCAAGCATATTGAGACTAACTTTCATTTTCTGAGAAGTCATGTTCAGAATGGAGTACTAGAAGTTATGCATTGTAGCACCTAGAAGCAATTGACAGATGTTCTGACAAAAGCGATCAAGACTGATTAATTTCTCCAATTGAGGAATGGAATTGGTGTTGTTAGTTTTTATTAGCTAAATCTGAATTAAGGGATGACGTTGAAAGGTAATTCAGTATTTTTAGTTGTTTCCACTTGTATTTAAACAAGTGTAGTTTTCAATAGAATTAGATGTAACCATTCATTGTAACTGTTTTGCAATAGTAGTAGAAGTTTATTATTATCTCGCTTCTCTCTATTCTTCCATCTTCATGTTCTTCATCTTCATCTTCTTCATCTTGTGCACCAACATTTCCTTTGATTTTTCTGAAAAGGATGTATATATCTATAAACAAATGAATTTTTCTTTTTCTCTTTTTAATTTCTCGTTTCATTCTTGCTTTCTATTGTTGGATGATTTTCTCTTGAAGTTTTCTTGTTATCCATTTTCAAACCTCTTGGGAGTGATACCGATTAGATGAGGAACGCTAACGATTTGGTTTCCTCTTTCTCTAAATCCTAGCCCCCACTTGTTAGATCTATTTGATAACTTAATGAATTCTATCAATATAGAAATCAATACCAGAACTCTAAACAAATCCCTATGAATAGATCGACTCATATCCCTTATACCCATACCCGAATACAATTAAGAAAATGAAAGCGGAAGCATACCTGTGTTTGCCATTGGAAATAGCTGAAGGTTACCGGGTATGTGATCTTCCAATTGTAGAGTTCTTTATGCTCATTTAATCTTCTCTGATGGGGATGAAGAGATAACTTTTCTTGATGAGCCATTTTCAAGTTGTCTACAAATGGGGATCATAACTCCTATAAATAACCTTATGGTTATTTCTTATTATTCAATATTCTAATTTGACCCCTCATCAAATCATATATTGACTTATGGTATCTACACAGTAATCTTACCTTTCATGATATTTATTCTTTTAGCCACAGACTTATTATTAATTAGAACCCTACAACTTTGGTTAACTACATTATGGCCCTAACACATGTAATATTACAATTGTGACAAAAAATTCTAACAATCTTCCACTGGTCACATATGTAATTATTCACATGTGTTAGACCCCGTGAGTTCAAAAATTGTCATTTCAATACACATAATCAAGGTGATTTTTGTTATATCAATCATAACTAAGCCCTTCAATGATCACCAATAGTGACACAACTAAATGACATAGATTCATCATGAAATGTGCAACATGAAAATCACATGAAATTGATCTGTATATGTTGATTTTCAATTGGTAATACTTTACTTTAGTGATATCATTCAATAACTTTATTGTACAAAATGTACACTACTGAATCTCAAAACTTCATTAATTGGAAAATATCCAAAATCATATAAAATTCATAATTAACGAACTCCCACTAAACCAAAGACTCCTCTAACAGTTAAACACACATGCAAGTAGTGTGCTCATGAAAGACCTTGGGTGGAAGACCTTTTGTAAAAGGATCCGCTATCATGGAGTTTGTCTCCAAGTGTTCTACGAAAATCTGTCCACTTTGTACCCTTTCCTTAACAACTAGGAACTTGATGTGAATATGCTTTGACTTGGTCGAACTCCTATTATTATTGGAATGCAGGACGACTGATTTATTGTTACAATATAACTTAAGTGGCCTTTCAATTCCTTCCATAATTTGCAGTCCACTAACAAGATTCCTTAACCAAATCACATGGTTGGATGCCTCATAACATGCTATAAACTCTGCTGCCATGGTGGATGAGGCCGTAAGAGTTTGCTTGGCACTGTGCCAAGAAAATGCACCACTAGCCAACATGTGATATAATATGGAGTGGATCTTTTTACTATATTAGCATCCAGCAAAATCTGAGTCAGACTATTTAGTGATCTTTAACTGGTCGCACCTCACATATGTGATCATATAGTCTTTTTCACGTGCGTTTGTTTGACCCTACAAATAGTGTAAAGCATGTAATAGAGGTTGTAAGGTTGATATGTGCCAAAATTACTCATTTAACATAAATACGTATTAATTTAAAACACAATACATCAAATGAAAAACCCCATAATATATCATAAAAATGAGATAAAACATCTCTATAAACGTTTTAACTATGATATTCATGAGTACATGTGAAATCACCCAAAGAAATAAAAAAGCACAATTGTGTAGTAGAAAACTCGTTGGGAGAGGCAGAGGCTCGCCCAACCAAAGACAAGACTAAAATAGGGTAGAAAAAAGGCACCCTTGCAAACTCAATCTCGCAAGGCGATGACATAAGCTCGCTAGGTGAGCATGTGCGCTTAGAGTTTTCTTTCAGGCTTACTTCATGCTAAAGCAATAAAACTCGTCGAGCAAGCGACAAGCTTTCCAAGCAATACAAGGCAGTTCAAAAGACCATTGGGTTAAGTAACTTAAGGGTAAAGGAAAGATTTTCTTGCTTGAAAAGCATAAAGGCTTGCTAAGTGAGATAAGGTGGATAAGCCTAACTTGGACAAGTTGAGCAAGATTTACTGATGAAGAAAAGAAAGCACTATAGGCGAGCCAAAGATCTCATTGGGTGAGGACATAAGAACAAAACTCTATAAATAGAGTTCTCAGTTAGTTTATTGATCCATTCATTACAAAATACATTCATTCATAGTTGCAAATGATATTTATTTTTTAACAATAAGAGAGAATTGAAAGGGAAACTTCCCAAAAGAGATATTGAAAAATCAAAGGTGGAGGTTCTGTTCGACCGAGAAATCACCGTTGATGTTTTTTCATCTATTTATTTCTCGTCATAATTATAAAGCTACCATGATCAAGGTTATCTAAATTCTTCTTTGTTGGGGTTAGATGCAGTTATCCAAACACTCATGTATTCATCTTGATCATGGTGTTATGTATGTTCTAGTTATTCGTTAATATTGACGATTATCTTCATTCTTAATGGTTGTTATGAATTACCGACTTATAAATTATTATAATTATTCTGAATTAATATTGAAAAATAATTTTCTTAACTAGATCAAAGATTTTCATATGTTGGATGCTAAACTCTATATACAAATTTAGGTTTAACATTCACAGATACTTTCAAATATTATTGTTATCATATTGGTTAACAAACTGAGAACCGTCTATTAAGAAAAACAATTGATTTTAAATTATTATTTAGACTTAAACAACAGACGTAGAGCAATAAGTGATGATATTATCTTATGACTAAGAATATACATAACTGATCAGGAAAATGCACGAGGATATAATGATAAAATTTAACCCCAAAAATCTCAATTTCACCTGTTAAATCTTATTTTCATTAGATGTTATTCTAACCTAGTTATCAAACAAACAAACTTTTAGAATAACTTGTTTAAAGTTATAGAAATTATTGAACGACTTTTGAATATCGCACAAGTCCCTGTAGAGACAATACAAACAAATACTTATTATTTTGTTGTTGTTGTTGTTGTTGTTGTTGTTGTTGTTGTTGTTGTTGTTATTGTAATACAATCCAACAAAGATGAATTTGTATTAATTAGGAAAAACTATTGTTTTAGTCCTTTAAGTTATTTTAAAATATCAAATTAGTCCCTTAAGTTTTTTTATAATGCTTTGGTCCCTTTTTAAAAATCTCTGTTTCAATAAATTACAAACATATATACCATTTGAATTGGTTTTTCGCGCTGATCACGAATATGCAATCAAATTTATCAAACAAGTTATGGTTCATGAGAATTAGGTAAAAATGAACGAAATACATAATGAAAAATCACCGATCTGACCAAAATACACAATCAAACGCAAAACTATTTACATATTCGTGATCAGCGCGAAAAACCAGTTCAAATGGTATATAAATTTGTAATTTATTAAAACAGAGATTTTAAAAATAGGACTAAAGAGTTACAAAAAAACTTAAGGGACTAACTTGATATTTTAAAATAACTTAGAGGTCCTAGACAGTAGTTTTGCCTATTAATTATGTCACAACGTACAAATTTTGTTAACAAAATTGTTATAAATAGTTTAAAATTGCCAAATTTTAGGTCTAGGGAATTGTGTCATCGGCCAAGGTCTCTAAAATGTAAGACCATTTTTTGAAACTTATAACAACTCTATATAGACCCTCCTAGTTAGGGGCATATTTCCTATTTGAAGTGTTTTTGTTATAAATGCATGCTCTCAATCCTAAATTTTTAGGGGTAAACTCTCTAGAGATGACTTTCCTACTATACTTTGATGCCATTTTTATTTACAATGGTGTCACTTATCACTGACCAATCTTGACATTCTTCTAAAAGGTCTAAATCTTCTGTGCATCCATCTCTGTTATACTCCCTAGAAACATGGTAGTGTGATATTCTCCAACTCAGATCTCCTATTTCAAATGGTATCACCACTTCAAATTTGCAAGTAAGTAAAAAAGGAGTCTCTGCTATGGAAGAATATGGTGGTAGTTTGATATTCCCAAAGGACATGATGAAGCACCTTCACCTGATTTCCTTTTAGGTTGTTTATCCTTAGTCTTTATCCTCTTAACAGGACTGTATTTTGCTTATTCATCTCTCATGTCATTTTGAGGGTTTTCCATAGAGTTAAAATACTAGGTTACTTATAAATCTTCTTGCAATTCATTGATCCTTTTATCTGTGAACTATATCTCTTTCTTTATTACCACAACATGAGGGACACCGAACATGGTGAGAATGTTTTTTTTTAAATGTAAGATGTTATGGACCACAACATTCGTTAACGATTCTATTTTGATTCACTTCATGAAGTAATCAACAACAAGAATTAAATATCTTAGTTATCCTTGTGCTTTAGGAAAAAAGTGTAAGATGTTCAACCACAACCAGGAAAATGACCAATGGGAGAACACGACACTTATTTATAAAGGTGGAGTGACGTGTAGGTCTCCATGTCTTTAGAATTTATGGCATTTCTGTTGGGTGTGAATATGGAAGTAGAAAAATGATCTAGAAAGGGGAGGGGGGGTGAATAGACCCAAATTAAAATATACAACCACCATTTTCCAAAATTAGAGTGTTTTCAAAATTGAGTTGTGAGCGGAAGGTTTGAAGCGAAAATGAAAGTTATACAATTGAATATGACCAAGCTAACATAGTTCGTTAAATGAATATCCAAGATTATAATAATGAAACATTTAGTATGCATTGATTGAATTTATGTAATCACAAGGAGTGTACATAATAGATTCAATGTGTGGAATTCTTATATTCAATTTGTTTTCATATTTATCAATCACAAGACTAGCTTGACTAGTTGTCCAATTCCAACAAAACCTAAAGCTTTACGTAATAAATCTCTATCAAGAACAAAGCGATATAATACGAAGGAATTGAAAAATCTAAGCATGCAATCACTACGAATTTAAATGCAAGAGTAAGAGTTAGAGAGATGACACCGAGATTTATAGTGCTTCGGGGTCCATCTTCGCTTTGCCTACGTGCACTCTTCAATGGCTTCCAATTGGAATTTGCATAGTTCCTTGTTATATGACAAATATTTTCAAGTGTTCATACAAACATCAATCCATAATACAGTTGAGAAAATAAATCTCCTAATATGGGTCTTGACCTGTATACAACAAACTTGCCAAACTCTTCTACGTAATCTTTACTCGAATACGTTTCTTGAATCTTCCAATGACACCAATTCTTCTCCAAGCCTTCGTGTGTAGCTAACAACCCCTTAATCCTACTGATTCCTTGAGCGGTGAAATTTTCAAAATATCCGAGAATAACTCCTCTTTATCTGTAGCCTCCCATACTGTTACTAGTAAGACAATGCTGGAGAGAAGATCCTACTTCTTTTTAAAGGAATTTGTCACCATCATTGACAATCCATCAATCTTGCTAATAATCTGAAAAACTAAACAAGATCTTCAAGAACGGTTAATTTCAAGTAAGCGCATCCTTCATTCAATCTCACAACTCTCGTTATCAAGATCTAAACTCAATTGAAGTTGAAGATTGAAAGAATTTTGATGCAAGACTTTGAACACTCAAAATAGAGGAAATTGATTTTCACTAAGAATCACACTGAAAAATCTTTACAGAATGATTGATGTTATGTGAAGAATGATGACAAAACGGTTTTATATGTGCTTGAGATAAAGCACATAAAATGGTTGAAAAAATTTAGTTAGATCCGAATCAAGAAAAATATGATTTGAATTAAATGAGCAAAACGAGGTGGAATTAAAGAAATAACAGATTTTTGAAAAAATTGACAGTTGATTCTGATCAGAAAAGAGTGATCTGAATCAAATGCGACGTGATTCGAATCATGTACAAATATTAATTCGAATCAAATTAAACAAAATTTGTTCCCAGGAAAATAATCAAGATCAAGTGTAAAATTTGATCACAATCAAATTACTGAGTTTTGTTTTTGTCCAATTTGATCTGGATCAAAATTTCAGTGTAAAACTGAATGACTCAAATCAAATCAAACAAAAAAATTTCCCAGAAAAATGATTAGGATCAAGTGTAAAATTTGAACAGAATCAAATCACCAAGTTTTGCTTCTATTCGATTTGATTAGAATAAAAAAATTCAATGTAAAACTGAATAATTTGAATAAATTCTATAAAATCTTAAAAATTTTAAATTTTCAATAGCATTTTGAGATTTTTATTTTTGAATCAAATTTGAACCAAAACACAAAATGATTTCATTCCACTAACATATGCTATTGATCAAATAATACTTAGATCAAGATCAAATCCAACCAAAGATTTATGCATGAAAAAAAAACCGAATCAAATCAAACTCGATTCCAAGAAATGCAATCATGAATGAGACTCAACAAATCAAAATAAAATAAAGATGAATGTGATATAACAAGCAACAAAATAACCAGATAGTAGGGACATGCAACTAAAATTCTGAACACGTGTCTTAGCATCTTCATTCATCATTGACCAATACTAGTTAACCACGAGAGTTTACTTGGCTAACATTCTTCCTTTTAGATTTTGTCATTTGATGATTTCATAGATTTATTCTAATACCTTCCTTCCATATTCCTAAGTCAAACATTTCAATAGATAATTTGTAAAGCCTTGCATGTATAGGTGGGATTTAATGAGTAAATACGAATAAGCCTTTCTTCAGACTTTTAATGCCATTTGATGTCTTTCGATAATTCTCCTCTTGTAGTGCATTTAATGATGGGTGTCATCCAACTACTTGGTTATCTTGTTCAACTTCTTCCTCGATGAAATTTACACCACAATTTACATCTAGTTTTAATAGGGCCTCGTGGATCACACTTGTATTGCAGTCCAGGATCTGGGAGCTGACTAATTTTGATAATAGGCCCGCCTTCTAATTTTATTCTATAGGTATGTGAATGATTTCTACCTTGCAAATTTCGACCATGGTGGTTGTCACCATCATCAAATATTGTTGCATAACTGCATCTTGGGCTTGGTATTCACCATATGTGACGTTTTTCTAAAGAGCTGACGAGTGTCAGGCTACCTCATGGCTAAGGCCTAACAATTACTTTACTAACTATGCTGATAGAACAATTTATGAAAGATGAAAGAATTGAAGAAATATTGAATATTGTGTTTCTTGAATTTGAGAGAAGAGAGATGAATGAAGAATAGAGAGTGTATACTTTCATTAATGACTAAATTCATGAGTTGGTTTACACAGCTTATACAGCTATATATATACACCAAGACATGTAACAAACTAAGACTAGTTCTAACTAACATAGAAATACAAAACCAAACAGAGGATTGTGATGTTGTGACATCACACCTAACATCACACATCTAATCTAACTAATATTGAATTACAAAACTAATACACCTCCTTAATTCATTTAGTTAGATACTTCAGCCATTCCAAGTTTCATCTTCAAGTAATCAAAGCTGCTTGACTTCAAAGGCTTTGTGAGCAAGTCTGCTATCTGCTCATCTGTCTTGCAATGTTTCATTTCCAACTTTCCATTGTTCACCTGGTCTCTTAAGAAATGGAACTTGGTTTCAATATGTTTACTCCTACCATGTGCAACTGGATGTTTTGCTAAGTCTATGGCTGACTTGCTATCAGTTCTGAGCTCCATCTTTTCAGTCTTCACTAGCTTCAATTCCCTCAGTAACATGTTGATCCATTGAGCTTGACATGCTGCCATAGAAGCTGCAATATACTCAGCTTCACACGAAGATAATGCAACAACTGGTTCCTTTCTTGAACTCCATGAAAAAGCTGCATTTCCAATCATAAACACATAGGCTGCAGTGCTTTTCCTGTCATCTTTATCACCACTCCAATCAGAATCTGAGTAGCCTACTAGATCATCATCTTGGTCCTTGGTGTATTGAATACCATAGCTGCTTGTACCCTTCACATATCTCAAAATTCTCTTGGCTGCAACTAAGTGTGAGGTGGAGTATACACTCTCTATTCTTCATTCATCTCTCTTCTCTCAAATTCAAGAAACACAATATTCAATATTTCTTCAATTCTTTCATCTTTCATTAATGACTAAATTCATGAGTTGGTTTACACAGCTTATACAGCTATATATATACACCAAGACATGTAACAAACTAAGACTAGTTCTAACTAACATAGAAATACAAAACCAAACAGAGGATTGTGATGTTGTGACATCACACCTAACATCACACATCTAATCTAACTAATATTGAATTACAAAACTAATACACCTCCTTAATTCATTTAGTTAGATACTTCAGCCATTCCAAGTTTCATCTTCAAGTAATCAAAGCTGCTTGACTTCAAAGGCTTTGTGAGCAAGTCTGCTATCTGCTCATCTGTCTTGCAATGTTTCATTTCCAACTTTCCATTGTTCACCTGGTCTCTTAAGAAATGGAACTTGGTTTCAATATGTTTACTCCTACCATGTGCAACTGGATGTTTTGCTAAGTCTATGGCTGACTTGCTATCAGTTCTGAGCTCCATCTTTTCAGTCTTCACTAGCTTCAATTCCCTCAGTAACATGTTGATCCATTGAGCTTGACATGCTGCCATAGAAGCTGCAATATACTCAGCTTCACACGAAGATAATGCAACAACTGGTTCCTTTCTTGAACTCCATGAAAAAGCTGCATTTCCAATCATAAACACATAGGCTGCAGTGCTTTTCCTGTCATCTTTATCACCACTCCAATCAGAATCTAAGTAGCCTACTAGATCATCATCTTGGTCCTTGGTGTATTGAATACCATAGCTGCTTGTACCCTTCACATATCTCAAAATTCTCTTGGCTGCAACTAAGTGTGAGGTGGTAGGTTTCACCATGTATCTGCTGATCAAACCTACACCATAAGTAATATCAGGTCTTGTATGGCACAAGTACCTTAAGGAGCCCACAATTTGTTTGAATAAGGTTGGATTTACTTCTTCTCATCACTAACCAAAGACAACTTTACTCCTGTATCAACTGGAGTTGAAATTGGTTTACAATTCAACATATTAAACCTTTTCAAAACATCTTGTGCATATTTCCTTTGATGAATCACCACTCCTTTTGAATTCATTTCAAACTCAATTCCAAGGAAATATGTGAGATTGCCTAAATCAGACATCTCAAACATCGTCATCATGTTTCTCTTAAAGTCCTCCATCTCAGCTTCATTGCTTCCAGTTACTATCATATCATCCACATATAAGCATACAATAAGCTTATTTGTGGTATTTCTGCAGTAGATTCCATGCTCATTTACACACTTCATGAAGCCTTGCTGAACAAGAAAACTATCTATTTTCTTATTCCAAGCCCTTGGGGCTTGCTTCAGACCATACAGAGCTTTATTAAGCCTGTAGACATGCTCTTCCTTTCCCTTTATCTCAAATCCTGGTGGCTGATTTACATACACCTCTTCTTCTAGCTTACCATTGAGAAAAGCAGACTTTACATCTAGCTGATACATGGACCAATTTTTCTTAACTGCTATAGCAACAATCAATCTGACTATTTCCATCCTTGCTACTGGAGCATACACTTCATAGTAGTCTTGTCCATACTTTTGTAGAAAACCTCTTGCAACTAATCTAGCCTTATTTAGCAACTTGACCATTTGGCTTCAGTTTTGTTTTGAACACCCACTTAACATCAATACACTTCTTATCAGCAGGTAGTTGTACTAAGCTCCATGTTTCATTCTTCTCTATAGAGTCTAGTTCTTCAATCATTGCTTTCTTCCAATGTTGTTGTTTAAGAGCTTCCTCAAAAGACACTGGTTCAGTTTCAGCAAGCATTGCTAGTTGCACTATGTCACCTTCATCTGTAACAGCTTGATCAGGAAACCTCTCATAATCTCTCAACCTGACTGGTGGTTGAATGTTCCTCGTTGGTCTATTTGTCACTTCTGCACCTCCTTCATTTGTGTCCTCAACAATTTCTTCTTGTTCCTCAGTCTCACCTTCTTCTGTCTCTGAATCAGCTAGATAAAATTGACTATCAAACTTGTTTGATGCTTTATCTTTCCAGTTCCAGCATTTTGATTCATCAAACTTTACATCTTTGCTGAACACTATCTTCTTGCTACTTGGATCATAGAGTTTGTAAGCACCAGTTGAGTGATATCCAACCATAATCATTACCTGAGATTTATCATCCAGTTTCCTCCTTAATTGGTCAGGTACATGTCTGAAACATACTGAACCAAAGATCTTCAGATGTTGGACACTTGGTTTTACTCCACACCATGCCTCTTCTGGTGTCTTGTCTTGCAGCTTCTTTGTTGGACTTCTATTGATGAGATATGTTGCAGTAGCAGCTGCTTCTCCCCACAAGTAATGAGGCATCTGCTTTTGCTTCAACATGCTTCTTATCATATTTACCAAAGTTCTGTTCTTTCTCTCTGAGATCCCATTGTGTTGGGGTGTGTATGGTGCAGTGACTTCATGATTTATGCCATTTGATGAGCAGAAATCATTAAATTCAGTGGAAGTATACTCACCTCCTCCATCCGTTCTCAATCTGCTAATTACTTCTCCACTTTCATTTTGAACTAGCAGTCTAAACTTCTTGAACACACCAAACACTTCACCTTTCTTAGCTAACAAGTAAATCCATACTTTTCTAGTAAATTCATCTATGAATGTTACAAAATAGCTATTCCCTCCTACTGACTTTACTTCCAGAGGTCCACATACATCTGAGTGAATTACCTCAAGTTTCCTGGTTGCATTGAATAGTACATCTGCATTGTATGAATTTCTGGCTTGCTTTCCAGTGCAGCACATATCACACACTTCATCAGGCACTTTTATCTTTGGCAACCCTTGTACCATGTTCTTCTCATGAAGCATATTCAAGTCTCTAAAGTTGATATGCCCATATCTCTGATGCCATAACCAATCTTCCTTCTTAGTTTCTGATAGCAAACACTGATCTTCAATCACACTGATGTTGATTTTGAAAGTTCTTTGTTTTGACAATGGAGCTTTCAGAATCAACCTATTCTTGCTATCAAAAACCTTCATGGCTTGTGCTTCCATCTTCATAGTATATCCCTTCTGCAGTAATTGGCCAATACTGATGAGATTGCTCTTCATATTTGGTACATACAATACATCTGTAATGCATGCCTTCTTACCATCCTTCCTATGAATCAATATTTTCCCAATTCCAGCTGCACAGACTATGCTATTGTCTGCAAATCTTATCTTTCTGTTTATTGAGTCATCTAATTCAGAAAACCACGATTTCTTGCCTGTCATATGATTTGAACACCCAGTGTCCAAATACCATTCATCACTTCTTGCTTCTTCCTCCTTATCTGTTGCCATCAGGAGTACTTCATCAGAATCTGACTCCTCATTTTGAGCAAATTGAGCTTCATCTTTGCTTCTTGGAACCTTCTTCGATCTGCATTCAGATGCATAATGTCCCCACTTTTGACAATTATAGCACTGAATTTCCTTCTTATCTTTCTTGGATTTTCCTTTCTTCACATACTGGGCCTGCAATGCTTGATCAGAAGATGCATCTTTACCTCTTTCTTTGATTCTATCAGTCAACCTTAATTCATGAGCTTCAAGACTTGCTTGCAGTTCTTCTATCTTCATAGAATCTAGGTCCTTAGATTCTTCTAAAGCAACCACAATGTGATCAAATCTTGGTGTTAAAGTTCTGAGAACTTTCTCCACCTTCATCACATCAGTGAAAACTTCACCATTCCTTGTCATCTGATTTGTGAGATTAATCAGCTTATCAAAGTACTGACTTATGGTTTCTTCTTCTTCCATCGCCAACACTTCATATTGTCTTCTTAATGCTTGAAGCCTCACCTTCTTCAGTTTGCCATCCCCGGAATACAATTTTTCCATCGCATCCCACGTCTCCTTTGCACTTTCATAATGCATGATCTTTTCAAAGATCTCATTGCTTACACTCTGATGAATCAAGAACATGGCTTTCCCATCTTTCTTCTTCAAATCTTTATGTGCTGCTTGTTGTACCTCAGTTGCATTCGCTGCTAATGCTGGTACCCTTTCATCCACAACTTCAAGAACATCCTGGAACCTGAATATAACCTTCATCTTCACTATCCATTGATCAAAGTTCTTTCCTTCGAACACTGGTAGATGTGTAGAAATATTATTGTTGTGAGTTGCCATACTTCACGAATTCTCCAACAACAATGATCGAACCGAGCTCTGTTATACCAATTTGATAGAACAATTTATGAAAGATGAAAGAATTAAAGAAATATTGAATATTGTGTTTCTTGAATTTGAGAGAAGAGAGATGAATGAAGAATAGAGAGTGTATACTTTCATTAATGACTAAATTCATCAGTTGGTTTACACAGCTTATACAGCTATATATATACACCAAGACATGTAACAAACTAAGACTAGTTCTAACTAACATAGAAATACAAAACCAAACAGAGGATTGTGATGTTGTGACATCACACCTAACATCACACATCTAATCTAACTAATATTGAATTACAAAACTAATAAACTATGCAACTAATTTGCGGTTTTTATGCAAGTATATCACGAGTTTATCTTAAACATACGTAGGCAACACTACCTCAATTCTAATTACATTTGATGGTTTTTTATGACAGGGTTTTCAGTGAAAAAACCGAGGAGATATGACAAATCTACCTTTCTACTTGCTTCCACAAGTATGAGTTCTTTGTCCTCCATCATTCTTTTCGAAAGGGTGCTCTTTCATGCAAGTGTCTAGATGTAGTAAGTCTCTAAGGGCTTGCTCCAAGAACCATGTTCTATTTTGGTGGGTATTGCTTAGATAAAATGGTTAGAAGACATGTAGGAGGTGCAACCAAATCTCATCCAAGCACCACTTCCATGTCCGCAGTAATATGGTACTCCACTTACATGTGTCCTTTTGACGACACTTCACACATGGTCAATTGTGTAGGCCTTTATAGGACGCAAATGAACACAAACTCACACAAATTACTAAGAATTTTACCTAGATGAACCTTTTCTCTTCTTCAATCTAAAACACCACTGAGATTTCAATGGATCCCTAGGGTTTTGTGCCATTACCTCTTTGGAGGTTTTCTCATTGATAAGGTTGTAGTAATGGTTTCAAGCCTAGATTAGTGTACATTTCTATGTGCATCATGATGTCACACTAGCCCTCTTGGTTAACCAGCAGGGGTATAACAATGTAGCCTTCCATCACCGCTCTTATTAGGATGGGTACATGGTGGTTTGATATGCTGTTAACTAGATCTTTGACGTAGAATGACATGCAGGTCTCTCCTCTACTACCGAGTCTTCCTAAGGTACCCCTTCATTTTATTTTTTTCTTTGTATCTTCATTAGAAAAAAAAACCTTTTTTTTTTTCGTTTGACTAAGGAGTGTCACCATACACGACGAAGAATTGGGTGAGTCCTTGCCACGTATTTGAGGGAAGAGTTTATGGGTAAATCTTCTTAAATGGTACACAATTTCTCGTTGACGCAAACTACGGTATGTAAGTAGTCTCACTAGTTAAAAATTCATCTTTAGGAGGAACCAAATACCTTCTCTTCTCCTCTGTTATCACGAGGTGGTTCCTTCGTCCATGCTCGCATTATGATTTTGTTAGGATTCTGCTTGAAAAGCTTTATTGAAGATTTCTTTTGCTAGAATGCACCTTTTAGGTTTAAGATAAAATAAAGGAAAATATATTTGAAGTGTTTCTAACAAATGGTGTTAATGATATCGTGAAGATCTGATGTATTCACCAATAGAGAGATGAACTAATATCAAATGAAGTACTCTAGTTTATAGTTTTCGTCTTTAAGTTCTAGTCTAACGTCAGGGTTGTACCTGCAAACACTCTAACATCCAAGTTAATGACTATCATAAATGAGAGGTATTTTAGGGTTAAAAAGTATGTACCTCTTTGTCATACCCCAAATTTGTCCTACCCTTTTATTTTTCTTCTACTAAGCATGTTGTGGCTTCATGGACTCTTCTCAAGATCATCATATAGCTTTGGTCATGGTCCTCTAAAGGTTAAGTTATGGATACTTTGTTTGAATCACAGGCTCTTATAAGAGGTGATGAATTCAAGTGAAAACAAGTGAAAAGATATGTCTTAATTACCATGGTCAATTGGTCAAGACATGGTCGGTTGGATTCAAGTGGATTCTAAGACATGTTCCAAAATGGTTCTGGGTCGTATCTTAAGTTGGTCAAATGCTGTGATTAGAATTCTTTGTCTTAGTCCATGCCTGAGGTGGTCTTAATATTCAAGGTCAATTCGTGGCAAGCTTTGATTTGTTCTAAAGTATATTCCAAGAAGAGTTTGGTCATGCCGTAAGTCACGAATTTTAAGTCATTTCAAGATGTGATCAAGTGCTCAAGCCATAATTAAAGGTTTGCTAATTAAGTTTTAGGCCATAAGTGGGATTTATTGGGATTGTTTCACAAGCCATGGTCACAAACGATTTCAAATTATGATCATGCAAGGCCCCAATACTTAGTTCCCAAAGACTACCTTTTAAAGCCATGACCAAATTCCTTGTTAAGGTCCCAAGCAATGCAACCGTTTGATTAGGTTTCTTGATCAAATTATTTAGACCACAAAAATATTTGTTGCCATGCTAGAGATATTCCAAGCAGTATTTAAGTTTCTCAAAGCCATGTTGTAATTTCAAAATGAGATATTCCAAGCAGTATTTAAGTTTCTCAAGCCATGTTGTAATTTCAAATGAAAAGGGCGTTGTTTGAATTCAAGAGCATATGTGCCACAAGTTATAGAAGCTACTTTTGGAATTACAAGTGCTACAAAGTTTGATTGGAAAATCCAAAATTGATACTAAAACGCAATAGTAACAAAATTCCAAATTACAAAGGGACAAAATACATAATTGAAGGAAATAGCTTAAAATGATCCACCATCGTGCCAATCATCAAAAGCCTATAACCATGGTTTCTTTTCCTCTTTAAGCTTCACGTGTAAAGGATTACAAAGATATTCATGTTGTGATTGCTACAAATTGATACTGCAAGTGAGTCCATTCCAACGTGTTACAACCAAGCCACACCGTTCAAATTACGAGCCATGTCGCTACCACCAAGCTATCACACTTGTTCACGGCAACTTGCAGCCACGGCCACATACTGTCCTGCAACACCAAGACACAACAAATTTTCTATAAAAAAAACTAATTCATATTTTGAGGTCATAAACCAAATTCATCATGCCAAGTTCAAGGTTTAATTCATGCTGCCATATCAAATTTCATGTTATCATTGGTGCCAAACAAAATTCCAAAGAATAAGCAATTCAACTAAGCCAAAGTCATATGTCCAAATTAAAAAGTCACACCAAAACCAATTCTTGCCAAGAATCCTAAACGAGCCTTTTATCACAACAAAGTTCAAATTCATGTCATAAAAAAAAAACTCAAAACAATTATCATATTCCAATTCAAATAATTTCCAAAGTTCACAATCAAATACAATTCCTATCCAATTTCACCCAACAGTCAGTTCATTCCTAACTGGATGCAGGACTTAGTTTATCATGCTAGTCATTTAAAAAACCTAGGCATATTAGGTCAAAGTGGGCAGAGTTTGCAGAAAAAGGTACAGTCTGAGCAAGCAGAAAAAGGTACAGTGCATAGCAGAGGCCGGTGTTTCACCAAATTGGTTTTGTTTTCTGAAACGCTAAAAAGGGCATCGCAGGGAATGCCGTAAAAAACGTTCAAGTGCATCTTTCAAGAAAATCAAAGGAGAGGCTATGATATATGAACCATCGTTCATCAGTTCAAAAGGGGGCAAAGAGCGAACACAGAAAAAAAACCCTAAGTTTTGGTTTCTACGCAACAATCACAAAATATCAGCGAAAAATCAAAAAGTCCTACACAGCGAACGGAACTTAGAGACCCCAAAACTCTGAGAAAATCTTTTTTACGACTTCAAAGTAGCAACGACGTATGGATAGACGAAGTGTAGACGAAGAAGAAGGATAAAAAGAAGGGCTAGCGGAGGAGAACGAAGGAGAAGAACGACTTACACTTTTGAGTCTCATCGGAGTTTCATCGGACTTGCTCCGATTAGGTAGTTTCTGAGCCCTTTTCTTTGTTTTGAGATTGTGTTGGTGTAAAGCTTCGATTATTGCTTCAAACTCCTCTGATAATTGCTTGATTGCTTCACGTTTGCATAGATCTAGGGTTTTCTGAGTGGTTTCAATTAAGAGGTTTAGGGTAAATTTTAGGAAAGTCTAACCTAGGATTTGAGAAGAGGGGAAGAAAATAGGTGGGGTTAGTATAGGTTTTTTTTTAGGTTGGTGGTGGTGTCGCCGGAGAAGACGGTGGCGGCCGCCGCGCGCCGCCGCTTCTCCGGCCGTTGCTAGGTTTCCGGCACCGTTCGTTTTGAGAGAGAGAGAAAGAACAAATGAGAAGGAGTATGAAATGTTTGAGTTTGAGAGTCTGAGTGTTAAATCCATTCATTACTACATTTATTGTTCCTTTTTTTTTCTTGATTGATACGTGTGAGGAGTAATAATGGTGGTGGCAGGTGATGCCGGTGACAAGTGTCACCGGTATTAACTTTATAATCCCATGCGTGTCTCCCTTACCACGTACCCACGATGTCTACCATTTGATCTGGAGTCAAAGTTGACTCCGTCATAGATCAACGCCCCACATTCATTAGGGAGGTCAACCGTTGACCTACAGTCCACCGTGGACTCCCCCAACGACTGGGCTTCTAGCAACCTGGGCCTGAGGATTTTTTTTTTAGAATCACACCCCCATTTTTGCTTTCTGTTTCTGGCCTACTCTTTTGTTTTTTTTAGATTTATTTTAATCCCTTTTAATATATTTAAAATCCAAAAAACATTTTTATTAACTTATTTAAAAAACAGAACTTATAAAATATGGTTACTAAATTAATTTAGTTAATTTTATTAAAACTTTTTATTTAATATTAATTAATTTTTCTAGGATTAATTTTATTAAATATTAAATTTTAATTTAATTAATTATTAGTTTGGTTTTAAATCTAAAGAGTTCTAAAAAAACACTTTTATTTAATTAATCCTAAAATTCTTATTTATTTAATTTTATTAAATTATTTTATTTCATATTAATTAATTTTTGATAATTAATTTTATTAAATATTTTGATTTAATCTAGCTAATTATCGGAATTTTATTCTAAAAAAAAACCTAGAATTTAATAATTAGTTTAGGATTTCCCCTCTTTAGAATTAATTTTTAAAAGTAGGTTACTAACTAAACTAACTTGCTTGATTATTTATCCCCCTCATTTTATCAATGCTTATTATATATGGTGTATGCTTTTTATCTCGTGGATTTTTATGCTTTGATTATATTATGCTATGTCATTGTATGTTTATTCAAATCAAAATATTTTTCAACTAATACCTTGGCTCAATGTCAAGCCATTTTCATACCTTGTAAGTCGATCGTTTTCACGATCGCAATCGACCTCACAATGCCTCCTCTTGGGCCTTATGCAACGATTACCCATTCTATTTTGATTTGTATACATGTATGTGATTGGAATATTTTAATCGTGACTTAATTAATTCCATAAGATTAAAATTAACCCTTTTTATAAGAGTAAAACAAACTTGATCCAATGTCAAGTATTTTCCAAATAAATTCAATCAATTCAATCCTAAGCATTTACTTGATCCATATATCAAGTATTTCTAACCTTCACTTTAAACCATAAGACGTCCTTATTTCTTAACCTCCTCATAAATCAAAACCTCGATCCAACGTCGAGTACTCTTCTCAAATCAAATCAACATACTTAATAATACTTAGACATTTTCAAAAGGGTGAAAAGGAGGGGGACTGAGTCTTTGGTCTTTCTCTTCAATTGCTTGGGTGCGAGTTTCCTTACTCGTGTGTGGGCAATTGACACCTTTAAAACACATTTTATCCGATCACCTTCAAACTCATTTTCTTAATCAAACATTAAGATATGTAATCAATATTCAAATACATTTTTATAAAGGTGAAAAAGAGGGGGACCAAGTCTTTGGTCTTTCTTTTCAATTGTCTGGGTGCGAGTTCTCTTACTCGTGTGTGGACAATTGACGCCTCTAAAACACGCGAAACTCGACAACATTCAAACCTTTTTCCAATCAAATTATCGAAACACTTAATCCTTACTTAAACATTTTTACCAAAGGTGAAGTGAGGGGGATCAAGTCTTTGGTCTTTCTCCTCAATTGTTTGGGTGCGAGTTCTCTTACTCGTGTGTGGACAATTGTCACCTCTAAAAACATCCAATACGATTCAAACTCTTTTCCTCGCCCACGTGCGACCGAAACCTAAAACATACGCAAAATCAAATCCTTTTCTCAATCAAACTTCCCAACTTACTTAACCACATATTTTAACAACTTTCTTACAAGGTGTAAAAGAGGGGGGCTAAGTCTTTAACCTTTCTCCCCAATTGCTTGGGTGCGAGTTTACTTACTCGTGTGTGGGCAATTGGCGTCTACATAAAAAAATACAAGCCAAACAACCGTAGTGCCCCGAACTACGAATGCTCTGACTTTTCCATTGCACGAGGGAATACGTAGGCACAAGGGTTCTAATCCTTGCCGAGCACACTAATAAAAAACCACCCATCTTCCCCTTAAAATAAATCCTTTTACCTTAGAAGATAAACAAACAAACTTAACTAACTTTCTCACGAATCGAATCAAGAGGTTCCCGTTGAGTACAATGGACGTAGAGGGTGTTAATACCTTCCCTGTTGCGTAACCGACTCCCGAACCCGAATTTGGTTGCGATGACCAAGTTATTATCTCCCTTTCAAAGGTTTTATCGATATTTTCCTTTCCCTCTTTTGGGATGAATAAAGTTCGGTGGCGACTCTGTTTCGAACATGTTTTTTCCGCGTCCATCGCGAGGATCGTATTTTTCGAGGTACGACAGATGGCGACTCTGCTGGGGACTGTATTGCCCTATGCTAGAGAGAGTCAAGCCTAACTTGACTCGACCCGTGAGTGTTAGATCCACTTGTTTGTTTATCTTCCCTTGTTTGTTTGCTTGCTTGTCTGATTATCTGTTGTCTACTTGCTTGCTTATTTCTATTATAATCCTATTATTGTTTCTTGTGACACTGTGGGGATTCTCTGATCACTGGGAACTTTGTGAGATGGCTCTATACCCGAGTCCGAGTATAACCTTAGAATGGTGGTTGTGTAGTGTAGGCTTGCGTGGTCTCTTCCGCGTGAGTTGAAGCGAAAACCCCACTTGGAGTAGGTTCCCTTGGATATATTATTGCTGTGGTGAAACTTTGCCATGGCGGTAATATTTTCGAGCCTGAATCGTTGATCCCAAGGACCTTTAACCAAATTGCCCATGGTGGTTAGTAGTGTTAATTCTATGTGAGTTAATGCGAACGCCACAATCAGATGAGATCCCTCGAACGTATTACTTCCTGACAGCAATATTGTCGACCTCGATTTAAGATTCTGAGAACCCTAAACCCGTGTGTCGATGGTTGTGTAGTGGGCGCCTCTGAGGAATCTTTCTCGTGGGGAAGAAACAAAGACCTCACCTAGATGAGATACTTTCAAAGATATTATCGTCTGATGTTCCTTCGTCATGGCTATAATGTCTTTGAAAGGTATCCATAACTCTAGGCACCTACCCGATTAGAGCCTACCTATGGGGGGTCTGGTGATCAGAGATATCCTGGGTCTAACTCCTTCTTCAGAATCAGATGTCATTTTGATCCTGTACCCTTGCATGAGCATTGCATGACCATAACATTTGCACCCTTTTTGTTTTCAGGGAATCTAAGAATTGTCATTTGCTACAGAAAGGAATTATGGAAACTGACACCCGTTGCCCTCATTCTTTCAAGTTCAAGAAGCCTGATCTGACTGCTTTACGTGGACTAGTTTCACGTATGCCTTCCATCTACCGAATCAACTTTGGGAAGGACTTTGGTAAACTGTTGCGTATTCTGAATCAAGACATGGACTTTGCCATGCTAAGCACCTTCGTACAGTTCTATGATGCTCCCATGAGATGTTTCACATTTCAAGACTTTCAGTTGGCACCAACACTCGAAGAGTATGAGAAACTGGTGGATATCCCAATGAAAGGCAAGTTGTTATTTGAAGGGGTTGATGTGACTCTAAAGGATGAAATCATTGCAAAAGCTCTCCACATGACTAAGCAGGACGTCACTAACAACTGGAAGATCAAGGGAGGGGTCAAGGGCTTCTTCCTCTCATTTCTGTTGGAAAGGGCTGAGGCTATGATGAAAGAGGAAAGTTGGGAAGCTTGTTATGTTGCCGTAGCATTAGCCATCTATGGGATTGTTCTATTTCCTAATGTGGATGTAGATGATTTCGTAGATATTACCGCCGTCCATGTCTTCCTCACAGGAAACCCTGTGCCTACCCTTCTAGCTGACATGTGTTATTACTTGAGTTGGAGACACATTAAGAAGGGAGGTATGGTTGCTTGTTGTGCTCATCTACTGTATCAATGGACCCAAATGCACCTTCCGAAGAAAGGACCCTTCATAGAACAAGTGGACGAAAGTTGGGCCCAAAGGTTGGGAACCCTCAGATCAGTTAACTTATCTTGGTACTCCCTCGACTACGATACAGTCATATCCAGTTTTGGTCGGTTCCCTAATGTTTCCCTCATCGGAACCCGCGGCTGTGTTAATTCTAATCCCATATTGTCCGTGAGGCAGTTGGGGTATCCGATGAGTGGACCACCGGATGAGAAGGCTTTGGAAGCATTCTTAGTGCATGGTTTGAAAGCTGAGAATCCTGACCTACTCAAAAGAATCACAAAGGCGTGGAAGGAGGTCCATAGGAAAGGAAAAGCTGAGTTGGGGAGAAGGAATGACATTACTAAAGAGCCTTACTTCACATGGGTCAAAGAAAGAGTGGAAAAAAATCAGGTTGCCTTTTGCCATTAAGGTGTCCGAGCCTTTGCCTGAGCCGAAGCCTACTCATGCCCCGATTGAGGAGGCCGAGGATCTCAAGGCGACGATAGCTAGATTAGTAAAGGAAAATGAGCAACTGGAGTCGAAGCTTCGAGATGTTACTAGTGAGAAGAATAAGTTGAAGTGGGAGCTTCAACGAAAGAACACTCAACTAGAAGCAACAGGAATTAAGGCTAATGAAGAAGAGCAACAGAAGAAGAAGGTTAAGATTTATCTGGATCAAGCTGATGGTGCCTTAGAGAGGATTAAGGGAGAATTGAATCAGGCATATGCAAAGTGTGCTGAAAATAGGAAAGCTTGGCTCCTCGCCACTGAAAGGAAGAAGGCACTTAGAGAAGAGATGGGAGCGCAAATAGAAAAACTAAGCTCAGCTCTACGCCAGTCAAAGGCTTCCGAAGCGAGGGAACACCAACTTAAAGAGGATCTCATGAGAGTTGCTTATATGGAGCCAGCAGATTGGGACAGGGTGTGTGGTGAATTGAATAATCTCAAAAGGCTTGCGGAAGAGCAGAAGAATCATCTTGAGGCTGTCCTGGCGGACAAAGATATTTGGACCTCCGCGAGGAAGAAGGTGCTTGATGAGTGTACTGGTTATGAGCGCTCTATTCACATTCTAATAGCTGATAGAGATATGTACCGCAACAAGCTTAATGGTCTAGTGGATTTTTGTAACTGGTTGGCTGAAGGCTTGGTATGGAAGCATAGGGATGCCTTGGAGGCTCTCGACGAATCTACCCCTCAAGCCATCGTCGAATTTGTTTGCCTTTGTAAGGCGATGCTGAAGAGGTTTAAGGAAGAGTTGAAGGAGCGCGAGGCTCGAAGGCCCAAGTTTTGAGTCTTATGTTGTTTTTCTTGCTTTTTGAATTGTATTAATATCCGGATGATTATGTATCACTTGATTATTATAATCTTATGAATGGATGAGACTTGATCTCCATTGTCGCAGTTTGTTTCTTAATATTCCTGTATAAATAATGATTAATTCGAACGATTCCTTGAAAACAAGTGCATACCATCCTGCATACATATCATCGCATTCGTTTTCCAAAAACACCTAGCAATAAACTCATTTACTCTATCATTTCTCCCAAGTAGAAAACCTGACTATTCGACGCCGATACGAGACTCGCCAAAGCTTCAATATGACGCTGGAACAGATCGAAGAGAACCAGAACACAATGAGGGGTGATATCGATTCGCTGAAGGCTAAAATGGATCAGCTACTGGAGACTATGATGATGCTCGCCCAGAAAGAGAAAGATGCTGAAACAGTGGCTAATGCCAAGAAGCTGGTTGAGAAGATAGGCACTTCTGGAGCTAAGGGAATCCCTTCTCCCGTTTACATAGACTTGTCAGAACACTCGGCTCATCATGGATCTGTGAGCGATACAGACGAACAAGTTGATGCCTTCAACATACCACCTCCACCTCCTCAATTTGTTGGATCTGATCCATCTGCTGACCAGTTACACGTACTAGAAGAGAAATTCAAGGCCTTGGAAGTTCAGACAACTCCCGACTTGGATGCTGTTGACATGTGTTTGGTCCCTGGACTGGTAATCCCTCATAAGTTTCAAGTGCCGACGTTTGACAAATACAAGGGACTTAGCTGTCCTAAGACTCATATGCGAGCATACTGTCGCAAAATGGCTGCCCACATTAAAGACGACCCTCTGCTAATTCACTACTTTCAGGATAGCCCCAGTGGGGCATCGCTAGAGTGGTACATGCAGTTAGAGAAGAGACAGATTAATACTTGGAGGGATCTCTCTGAGGCGTTTCTCAAACATTACCAGTACAATACTGATTTAGCACCAAACCGAACTCAGTTACAAGATATGACTCAGCGCAACAATGAGTCATTCAAAGAATATGCACAACGTTGGTGGGAATTGGCTTCTCGTGTTCAACCACCTTTGTTGGACAAAGAATTGATGGATATGTTCATGGGAACTTTGCAGCCTCAGTATTCAGACCGTATGATGGGATCTAGCTTCCCCAACTTTGCTGAGATTGTGTCAGTGGGAGAAAGGATTGAGAGCCAGTTGAAGAAAAAGGCTGTTATTGCTTCTGCAAGTGGAGTTAAAAAACCTTTTGTAAAGAGGAAAGACGAAGAAACCAATGCTGTCATGAGAGGACGAGGGGGTAGAGCCCCAGTGAATATACCATATCAGCAAGTGGCTACAGTTGCACAAGCCCCACTTCAACCACCTGCTCAGCAGCCGAATTATCAGAATGTTCCTCCGTCGCAATATCAGAATGCCCCACCACAGAGGCAGCAAAGACCAAGAAGGCATATCGATCATGTGCCAATGCCGTATAGCCAAATTTTTTCTAAACTATATCAGAGTGGGCATTTGAAGCTCAGGGATTTGAGACCAGCAGCCTTCCCATATCCTCCCGGATATGATGCCAACGCCCATTGTGAGTTTCATAAAGGTGCTCCCGGGCATACCATAGAAAACTGCTATGCGTTTCATAACAGAGTTCAAGATTTGGTCGAGTCCAAAGATCTTACTTTCACTCAGCGAGGCGCTAACGTTAAACACAATCCCATGCCCCCGCATGGAGGACCGTCTGTCAATGCTGTGGAAGAGGGCAACGACCAAAGATTGATTACGAGGGTTGAAGATATCCGTACTCCTATGGCGGTTATAGGAGAAAAGTTGAAGAGATGTGGGATGATCCCTGAAGATGAGCTTGATCATTTAACTGATGAGGTGATTAAGAAACATTTGTAGAAATTCATTGATTAAGGTGTGATTCAGGTTGAACACCGGGATGCGAGAGAACAGAGTGTGGCTGTCATTAACCTCCAGTATAATGCACCTGAAGGTCGTCAACAAAGGCCAGTTCGTCCTGCTCCGGTAATCATGGAATACGATGGAGCTGCTGTTTACCAACAAAGACCAGTTCGTCCTGCTCCGGTAATCATGGAATATGATGGAGCTGCTGTTTTCCATCAAAGACCAGTTCGTCCTGCACCGTTGGTTATTCAGTTTGATGAGGCAGATGTTAGCAAGTCAAGGCCAGTGCGCCCTGTCCCGATAACCATGGAGTATCCTGGTAATGTTCTTGAGTCTAAGTGTGACGCTATAGTAGGATCAGGTGGAATGACCCGTAGTGGTCGAATCTTTGCGGAAAAACAAGCAGATGTGCCAAATAATGACAAAGGTAAGGCGATTGTTGTACAAGTTGAAACCCCGAATGCTGAATTACAAGAAGGGTTGTCATCTCCAAGAGGGGCGTTCACACAAAAAGAGGCTGAAGAATTCCTGAAAATTATAAAGAAGAGTGACTACAAGGTAGTCGATCAGCTGAACCAGACTCCTGCCAAGATCTCTATGCTCGCCTTATTGCTCAATTCCGAAGCACATAGATCCTCCCTGCTGAAGGTGTTGAGTGCTGCACACATTACCAAGGATATTAGTGTAGCACAGTTTGATGATGTGATAGCCAGTGTCACCACTGGCAACTTTCTGGGGTTTAACGATGACGATCTGACTGCTGAAAAGAAAAACCACAACAAGGCCCTTCATATTTCCTTTAGGTGTGAAGACGTTTTGATATCTAGAGTCTTGGTGGATACTGAATCCTCTTTAAATGTGCTCCCGAAGACAACTCTGGAGAGAATGCCTGTGAATGGGGTAACCATGAGGCCAAGTACTCTCATAGTAAAGGCATTTGATGGATCTAGGCGCGCAGTTATTGGTGAGGTGGACTTACCGATTAAGATTGGACCTACTGTTTTTACCATTACTTTTCAAGTGATGGACATTTATCCTGGCTATAGTTGATTGCTAGGAAGGCCCTGGATTCACTCAGCAGGGGCAGTTATGTCCACTCTTCATCAGAAGTTGAAGTTCATTTCCAATGATAAAATGGTTGTAATAGGCGGCGAAGAGGATATTCTAGTAAGTCATTTGACATCGTTCCGTTACATTGATGTCGAAGGTGAAATGGTTGAGACCCCTTTTCAGTCCTTTGAAGTGGTGAGTACACTGGATGTGCAGCGAGTACCAGAGCAACAAGAGTTAAGATCATCCATGGCCTCGTACGAGGAAGCTAAAGCTGTGGTGAAAGAAGGAAGTGCCCAAGGCTGGGGAAAAGTGGTTGAAGTTACTGAAAAGCTTGATAAGTTTGGGCTGGGTTATCAGCCATCCCGCAGTTCAGCCTTTGTTCCATACAACGGAAATCAATTCCCTCCTGTTGAGAAGACTTTCATAAGTGCTGGCCGCATCTTTGATTCTCCAGTAGCAATGATCATTGAAGACCATGTTGCTGATGAGCAAGCTTTTGCAAGCTGGATCCGACAAGCAAAGCCTGGTGAAGAGCTCCAGAATTGGAAGACCATTGAAGTCCCTCAGTTTTTCACACACCAAACGTAATTTTACTGTTTATCAAAAACCCTACGCTCTGCCCAAGGCGTAGTGGAGCATTGTATGGGCCACCTGATGTTTTCAAACTTTGTTTATCATTAATGAATTTCAGTTTGCATTCAATTTTCGCTCACTTTCTTTCATTCTTTTTACTTTACAATAAATGGCAATATTTTTTTTTTTTTTGCACACACTTTCCTAAATAAACTGCATAAATCATAAACATGCAGAAACACCACCGAGGTCCTTGACATAGACGCTTCTACGGGCCTATATGATTTTGATTGCCCAATCTACCAAACTGAAGAGGAAGGCGTGAAAGATTGTGAACTCCCCGACGAGTTGGCAAGGATGCTCAAGCAAGAGGAGAAAGTCATCCTACCGCACCAAGAGGACATTGAAGTCATCAACCTGGGTACTGAGGAAGACAGAAGAGAGGTGAAGATAAGTGCATCTCTTCAAGCTGAAGTCAAGTCCAAGTTGATAGAGCTCCTCCATGAGTACGTTGACGTATTCGCCTGGTCGTATCAAGACATGCCAGGGTTGGATACTGATATGGTTGTACACAAGTTACCACTCAAGGAGGAATGCCATGCTGTCAAACAAAAGTTAAGAAGGACCCATCCGGATATGGCTCTCAAAATTTGTGAAGAAGTCCGAAAGCAGATTGATGCGGGATTCCTGGTAGTATCAAAGTACCCACAATGGGTTGCCAACATTGTGCCAGTACCGAAGAAAGATGGAAAGGTTCGCATGTGTGTGGATTACAGAGATTTGAACAGAGCTAGTCCTAAGGACGACTTCCCATTACCTCACATTGACGTATTGGTTGACAACACAGCTCAATTCTCCGTATTCTCTTTTATGGACGGCTTTTCTGGATATAATCAAATTAAGATGGATCCAGAGGATATGGAGAAGACCACATTTATCACACCATGGGGCACCTTCTGCTATAAGGTGATGCCATTCGGACTTAAGAATGCTGGGGCAACGTATCAACGTGCAATGGTAATGCTCTTTCATGACATGATCCATAAGGAGATCGAGGTGTACGTTGATGATATGATTGCCAAGTCTCAGACCGAAGAAGAACACTTGATCAATCTACATAAGCTGTTTGTTCGATTGAGGAAGTTTAGACTGAGACTCAACCCCAACAAGTGCACATTTGGGGTACGATCTGGAAAACTGTTGGGTTTCATCGTAAGTCAGAAAGGAATCGAAGTGGACCCTGATAAGGTAAGGGAAATTCAAAATATGCCTGCGCCTAGGACAGAGAAAGAGGTTCGTGGCTTTCTGGGAAGATTAAACTACATCGCCAGATTTATTTCACATCTTACTGCCACCTGCAAACCTATTTTCAAGCTGCTAAGAAAGAATCAGTCAATCGCGTGGGATGATGATTGCCAAGGGGCATTTGACAAAATCAAAGAGTATTTGAAAGAACCACCGATCCTGATACCGCCTGTTCCCGAAAGGCCACTTATTATGTACCTAACTGTACTTGACGATTCTATGGGTTGTGTGTTGGGGCAACAAGATGAGATGGGAAAGAAAGAACATGCCATCTATTATCTCAGCAAGAAGTTTAATGACTGCGAGACAAGGTATTCCTTACTCGAGAAGACTTGCTGTGCATTAGCGCGGGCGGCCAAACGTCTCAGGCAGTATATGTTGACCCACACTACTTATCTGATTTCCAAGATGGATCCCATTAAATACATCTTTGAGAAACCTGCTCTCACTGGCAGAATAGCCCGATGGCAAATGCTTCTGTCCGAGTACGACATTCAATACGTCACTCAAAAAGCCATCAAGGGTAACATACTGGCAGACCATCTTGCCCATCAACCGGTGGATGATTATCAGTCCTTGAAGTTCGATTTCCCAGATGAAGACATAATGGTGCTAAAAGATTATGAAGAGCCAGGTCCAGAGGAAGTACCAGAACCAGGGGAGCGATGGACTCTTATGTTCGACGGTGCCTCGAATGTTCACGGAAATGGAATTGGGGCAGTAATTACGTCACCCAAGAATTTCCACTTACCGTTTACAGCTAAGCTCTGCTTTCCATGCACCAATAACATGGCTGAGTATGAAGCTTGTATACTTGGATTGGAAGAAGCCATCAATTTAAGAATCAAGACTCTTGATGTGTTCGGAGATTCTGCTTTATTAATACATCAGATTCGAGGTGACTGGGATGCCAAACATGCCAATCTAGTTCCATATCGAGATTACGTGGCAAAGTTACTTCCTAGATTTGATGATATCACATTTACCCATGTGCCTAGAGACGAAAATCAAATGGCAGACGCTCTGGCAACTTTGGCTTCTATGTATAAACTGATATGGCCCAACCATCGGCCGCATATTGATCTACAGCGATTTGAAGAGCCAGCTCACTGTTTGGCTACCGATGAAGAGTCAGATGAAAAGCCATGGTTCTATGACATCAAACGTTATCTGGAAAAACAAGAATATCCAGAGGGCGCTTTGGCGGTGGATAAGAGAACTTTGCGCAGATTGGCATCAAATTTCTTCCTCAACGGGAATGTGTTATACAAGCGTAATCATGATACTGTGCTACTCAGATGTGTGGAAAAGCTTGAAGCTAAGCAGATCCTGAAAGACATTCATGAAGGTTGTTTTGGTACCCACGCAAATGGGCATACTATGGCAAAAAAGATATTGAGAGCAGGCTATTATTGGCTTACCATGGAGGCTGATTGCTACCATCATGCCCGAACTTGCCATAAATGCCAGATCTATTCTGATAAGATTCATGTACCTCCCACTCCCTTGAATGTCTTGACTTCGCCATGGCCATTTTCCATGTGGCGAATAGATATGATTGGGATGATCGAGCCAAAGGCCTCAAATGGACACCGCTTCATATTGGTGGCCATAGACTACTTTACCAAATGGGTTGAGGCTGCATCGTATACAAATGTTACCAAGCAAGTGGTCGCTCGCTTCTTGAAACACAACATCATATGCAGATATGGGGTGCCTAACCGTATCATCACTGACAATGGGTCTAATCTCAACAACAAAATAATGGACGAATTGTGTGCTAGTTTCAAGATTGAGCACCATAATTCGACACCATACAGACCCAAGATGAATGGAGCCGTTGAGGCAGCCAACAAAAACATTAAGAAGATCATTCAGAAAATGGTGGTCACTTATAAAGATTGGCATGAGATGCTACCTTTTGCGCTGCACGGCTACCGTACCTCAGTGAGAACTTCAACAGGGGCAAATCCTTACTCATTGGTTTATGGCATGGAAGCGGTCCTTTCGATAGAAGTCGAAATCCCCTCATTGAGAGTATTGATGGAAGCTCAGCTCGACGAAGCGGAATGGGTGAAGACAAGATACAATGAGCTCCAATTTCTCGAAGAAAAATGCTTGGCAGCAATATGCCACGGCCAGCTCTATCAAAGACGTATGAAGAAAGCTTTTGACAAGAAAGTGCATCCTCGGACATTCCAGGAAGGTGACTTGGTGCTCAAGAGGATCATGACCATGTATAATGAATCCAGGGGCAAGTGGACGCCAAACTACGAAGGCCCGTATGTTGTAAGAGAGGCATTCTCTGGTGGTGCCTTGAAGCTCGCAACTACGGACGATGATGAATTACCATACCCGGTGAATGCAGAGTACGTTAAGCGATACTACACCTAGAAAAGTGGAATAATAAAGCTGCTAAGTCGAAAACCTGAAAAGGCGACTTAGGCAAAAATGGCAATCCCGATGGACCTGAAAAAACTAAATCAGTCCAGGCAAAAATTAGGGATAAAATAAAAGATATAGGCCCGCTGAATTGAAAACCCGAAAGGGCGGTTCAGGCAAAAAAGGGCGTCCCGGTGGATTGAAAACCCGAAAGGGCGATCCAGGCAAAAGTTAGGGACAAATTCCAAGGCAAAGTATCTAGTCTGCACGTCCACTTGATCCTGGTGTACCACTGAAGAGAGGAATCAACCCAGACGTCTTCCTACGAAGCAAGGTGTTGAAATTATCAAAGTCATAAGGACCATGGCAGTGTTGAAACTCAATGGAACCTCATTAATTTGTATTGCCATTATGTTTTTCTTGCACCGCAATTACCTCATTAAGGAATTGCATCCCTGTACATACTTACCCATTCCAGGGGCAAATTAATACAAAGAGAAATTTCTCACCAAATTGTGCTCATTTTTTTTACTTTATCTGTTTGTTTGTAAATTGATTTTGTTTTTGATAAACTGTGTTTTGAAACTTCGGTTAATAAAGACAATATTTGAAAACGATAAAATTTGTTTGGTGTTGGGAGAACTAAAAGGAATTAGATAGTCTCTAAAAGAATTTCACCACACGAGAGCATCAAATCAGTTGCCAGTCGTTGTAGCTCTTCACCACAAGCAGTATAGCTAAATAAGAATGTACTTATTATAATCTCCAACAATGAATCTTTCAAGCCCAACAGGGGCAGTCACGCTCCCTAGTCATATTTGGCTTGCTCAAAAGGGGTCGAGTAGTCAAACATTCTCACCATCCCCATAAAACCCAAAGTCCAATCCTTTATTGGCAACTACTCAAAAGTCCGCACTCATTGGCACCTTCAAATCTACCCTTTAAAGTCCAGTCTTCATTGGCAACCACTAAAAGTCCACCATCGTTGGCATCCTCTTAACACCTGAAAGTCCAATTTGTCCTCATAACACCAAAATAACCAAAGTCCAATTTCATTTGGCAATTACCAAATTCAATCCCTGTTGATACCTTTGACAAGGAAACTTATCCCCAGCGCGCCCGATCATGTGCATTGACATACGCATGGCATGCAGGCGTAGCATCATAATCATATCTGGCATTAACATAGTAGTCTTGTGCATTCATATGTGCATTAGATTCCTTAGCAGTTGCATTTTAGTATATGTTTCAGTGCATCATGTTAGTGCATGGCATATCCATCCCCATCATAGCATAGCAGGATCCAGGATCAGTTCACAAGTATTCTTCAGAAGAGAAGTTGATACCCCGTACGTGCTCTTGGAATTCTATTCCCCAGCAAGTCATTCTTCAGCCACGCAGTTGATAATGACAATCCCCAGTAGCTGTTGCTATTCTTACTCCCCAAGCAGAGGATACCATAGAAAGTTTCTGATGAGCTTTCCCCTGCAAAGCCAGTACATTTCCTCCGACAAGAATCTTGCTCAACTATTATTCAGCAAATTTATCGCAGAGATACTGCTTTGGTATCATCGAGGAACCTTAATGGATAAGGGACTGCTTCGACGACCCAGAGAATCGTCTGCCTTCAGAGATACTGCTTTGGTATCATTGAGGAACCTTAATGGATAAGGGACTGCTTCGACGACCCAGAGAATCGTCTGCCTTTCAGAGATACTGCTTTGGTATCATCGAGGAACCTTAATGGATAAGGGACTGCTTCGACGACCCAGAGAATCGTCTTCCTTTCAGAGATACTGCTTTGGTATCATCGAGGAACCTTAATGGATAAGGGACTGCTTCGACGACCCAGAGAATCGTCTGCCTTTCAGAGATACTGCTTTGGTATCATCGAGGAACCTTAATGGATAAGGGACTGCTTCGACGACCCAGAGAATCGTCTGCCTTTCAGAGATACTGCTTTGGTATCATCGAGGAACCTTAATGGATAAGGGACTGCTTCGACGACCCAGAGAATCGTCTGCCTTTCAGAGATACTGCTTTGGTATCATTGAGGAACCTTAATGGATAAGGGACTGCTTCGACGACCCAGAGAATCGTCTGCCTTTCAGAGATACTGCTTTGGTATCATCGAGGAACCTTAATGGACAAGGGACTGCTTCGAAGACCCAGATAATCGTCTGCCTTTCAGAGATACTGCTTTGGTATCATCGAGGAACCTTAATGGATAAGGGACTGCTTCGACGACCCAGAGAATCGTCTGCCTTTCAGAGATACTGCTTTGGTATCATCGAGGAACCTTAATGGATAAGGGACTGCTTCGACGACCCAGAGAATCGTCTGCCTTTCAGAGATACTGCTTTGGTATCATCGGGGAACCTTAATGGATAAGGGACTGCTTCGACAACCCAGAGAATCCTCTGCCTATTCAAACATACAACTTTGGTATCATCGAGGAACCTTAATAGATAAGGGACTGCTTCGACCACCCAAAGGACCTCAAGTTATTTTGTTCAGTATAAACCCCGCTACCTCATTCTGTCAACTCTTGCTCTATATCATTTTACTTATTGTTAGACAAATTTTGGGGTCTTTTTATATCTCATTGCCTTCTACCCTAAAAAATGAACGCCGTTCAACAGCTCATTTTCTTTCGGGTCCAAGACAATTAGATAGGGGCATCTGTCATACCCCAAATTTGTCCTACCCTTTTATTTTTCTTCTACTAAGCATGTTGTGGCTTCATGGACTCTTCTCAAGATCATCATATAGCTTTGGTCATGGTCCTATAAAGGTTAAGTTATGGAGACTTTGTTTGAATCACAGGCTTTTATAAGAGGTGATGAATTCAAGTGAAAACAAGTGAAAAGATATGTCTTAATTACCATGGTCAATTGGTCAAGACATGGTCGGTTGGATTCAAGTGGATTCTAATACATGTTCCAAAATGGTTCTGGGTCGTATCTTAAGTTAGTCAAATGCTGTGATTAGAATTCTTTGTCTTAGTCCATGCCTGAGGTGGTCTTAATATTCAAGGTCAATTCGTGGCAAGCTTTGATTTGTTCTAAAGTATATTCCAAGAAGAGTTTGGTCATGCCGTAAGTCACGAATTTTAAGTCATTTCAAGATGTGATCAAGTGCTCAAGCCATAATTAAAGGTTTGCTAATTAAGTTTTAGGCCATAAGTGGGATTTATTGGGATTGTTTCACAAGCCATGGTCACAAACGATTTCAAATTATGATCATGCAAGGCCCCAATACTTAGTTCCCAAAGACTACCTTTTAAAGCCATGACCAAATTCCTTGTTAAGGTCCCAAGCAATGCAACCGTTTGATTAGGTTTCTTGATCAAATTATTTAGACCACAAAAACATTTGTTGCCATGCTAGAGATATTCCAAGCAGTATTTAAGTTTCTCAAAGCCATGTTGTAATTTCAAAATGAGATATTCCAAGCAGTATTTAAGTTTCTCAAGCCATGTTGTAATTTCAAATGAAAAGGGCGTTGTTTGAATTCAAAAGCATCCGTGCCACAAGTTATAGAAGCTACTTTTGGAATTACAAGTGCTACAAAGTTTGATTGGAAAATCCAAAATTGATACTAAAACGCAATAGTAACAAAATTCCAAATTACAAAGGGACAAAATACATAATTGAAGGAAATAGCTTAAAATGATCCACCATCGTGCCAATCATCAAAAGCCTATAACCATGGTTTCTTTTCCTCTTCAAGCTTCACGTGTAAAGGATTACAAAGATATTCATGATGTGATTGCTACAAAGTAATACTGCAAGTGAGTCCACTCCAACGTGTTACATCCAAGCCACACCATTTAAATTACGAGCCATGCCGCTACCACCAAGCTATCACACTTGTTCACGGCAACTTGCAGCCATGGCCACATACTGTCCTGCAACACCAAGACACAACAAATTTTCTATAAAAAAAACCAATTCATATTTTGAGGTCATAAACCAAATTCATCATGCCAAGTTCAAGGTTTAATTCATGCTGCCATATCAAATTTCATGTTATCATTGGTGCCAAACAAAATTCCAAAGAATAAGCAATTCAACTAAGCCAAAGTCATATGTCCAAATTAAAAAGTCACACCAAAACCAATTCTTGCCAAGAATCCTAAACGAGCCTTTTATCACAACAAAGTTCAAATTCAGGTCATAAAAAAAAACTCAAAACAATTATCATATTCCAATTCAAATAATTTCCAAAGTTCACAATCAAATACAATTCCTATCCAATTTCACCCAACAGTCAGTTCATTCCTAACTGGATGCAGGACTTAGTTTATCATGCTAGTCATTTAAAAAACCTAGGCATATCAGGTCAAAGTGGGCAGAGTTTGCAGAAAAAGGTACAGTCTGAGCAAGCAGAAAAAGGTACAGTGCATAGCAGAGGCCGGTGTTTCACCAAATTGGTTTTGTTTTCTGAAACGCTAAAAAGGGCATCGCAGGGAATGCCGTAAAAAACGTTCAAGTGCATCTTTCAAGAAAATCAAAGGATAGGCTATGATATATGAACCATCGTTCATCAGTTCAAAAGGGGGCGAAGAGCGAACACAGAAAAAAAACCCTAAGTTTTGGTTTCTACGCAACAATCACAAAATATCAGCGAAAAATCAAAAAGTCCTACACAGCGAACGAAACTTAGAGACCCCAAAACTTCGAGAAAATCTTTTTTACGACTTCAAAGTAGCAACAACGTATAGATAGACGAAGTGTAGACGAAGAAGAAGGATAAAAAGAAGGGCTAGCGGAGGAGAACGAAGGAGAAGAACGACTTACGCTTTTGAGTCTCATCGGAGTTTCATCGGACTTGCTCCGATTAGGTAGTTTCTGAGCCCTTTTCTTTGTTTTGAGATTGTGTTGGTGTAAAGCTTCGATTATTGCTTCAAACTCCTCTGATAATTGCTTGATTGCTTCACGTTTGCATAGATCTAGGGTTTTCTGAGTGGTTTCAATTAAGAGGTTTAGGGTAAATTTTAGGAAAATCTAACCTAGGATTTGAGAAGAGGGGAAGAAAATAGGTGGGGTTAGTATAGGTTTTTTTTTAGGTTGGTGGTGGTGTCGCCGGAGAAGACGGTGGCGGCCGCCGCGCGCCGCCGCTTCTCCGGCCGTTGCTAGGTTTCCGGCACCGTTCATTTTGAGAGAGAGAGAAAGAACAAATGAGAAGGAGTATGAAACATTTGAGTTTGAGAGTCTGAGTGTTAAATCCATTCATTACTACATTTATTGTTCCTTTTTTTTTCTTGATTGATACGTGTGAGGAGTAATAATGGTGGTGGCAGGTGATGCCGGTGACAAGTGTCACCGGTATTAACTTTATAATGCCATGTGTGTCTCCCTTACCACATACCCACGATGTCTACCATTTGATCTGGAGTCAAAGTTGACTCCGTCATAGATCAACGCCCCACATTCATTAGGGAGGTTAACCGTTGACCTACAGTCCACCGTGGACTCCCCCAACGACTGGGCTTCTAGCAACCTGGGCCTGAGGATTTTTTTTTTAGAATCACACCCCCATTTTTGCTTTCTGTTTCTGGCCCACTCTTTTGTTTTTTTAGATTTATTTTAATCCCTTTTAATATATTTAAAATCCAAAAATCATTTTTATTAACTTATTTAAAAAACAGAATTTATAAAATATGGTTACTAAATTAATTTAGTTAATTTTATTAAAACTTTTTATTTAATATTAATTAATTTTTCTAGGATTAATTTTATTAAATATTAAATTTTAATTTAATTAATTATTAGTTTGGTTTTAAATCTAAAGAGTTCTAAAAAAACACTTTTATTTAATTAATCCTAAAATTCTTATTTATTTAATTTTATTAAATTATTTTATTTCATATTAATTAATTTTTGATAATTAATTTTATTAAATATTTTGATTTAATCTAGTTAATTATCGGAATTTTATTCTAAAAAAAAAACCTAGAATTTAATAATTAGTTTAGGATTTCCCCTCTTTAGAATTAATTTTTAAAATTAGGTTACTAACTAAACTAACTTGCTTGATTATTTATCCCCCTCATTTTATCAATGCTTATTATATATGGTGTATGCTTTTTATCTCGTGGATTTTTATGCTTTGATTATATTATGCTATGTCATTGTATGTTTATTCAAATCAAAATATTTTTCAACTAATACCTTGGCTCAATGTCAAGCCATTTTCATACCTTGTAAGTCGATCGTTTTCACGATCGCAATCGACCTCACAATGCCTCCTCTTGGGCCTTATGCAACGATTACCCATTCTATTTTGATTTGTATACATGTATGTGATTGGAATATTTTAATCGTGACTTAATTAATTCCATAAGATTAAAATTAACCCTTTTTATAAGAGTAAAACAAACTTGATCCAACGTTAAGTATTTTCCAAATAAATTCAATCAATTCAATCCTAAGCATTTACTTGATCCATATATCAAGTATTTCCAACCTTCACTTTAAACCATAAGACGTCCTTATTTCTTAACCTCCTCATAAATCAAAACCTCGATCCAACGTCGAGTACTCTTCTCATATCAAATCAACATACTTAATAATACTTAGACATTTTCAAAAGGGTGAAAAGGAGGGGGACTGAGTCTTTGGTCTTTCTCTTCAATTGCTTGGGTGCGAGTTTCCTTACTCGTGTGTGGGCAATTGACACCTTTAAAACACATTTTATCCGATCACCTTCAAACTCATTTTCTTAATCAAACATTAAGATATGTAATCAATATTCAAATACATTTTTATAAAGGTGAAAAAGAGGGGGACCAAGTCTTTGGTCTTTCTTTTCAATTGTCTGGGTGCGAGTTCTCTTACTCGTGTGTGGACAATTGACGCCTCTAAAACACGCGAAACTCGACAACATTCAAACCTTTTTCCAATCAAATTATCGAAACACTTAATCCTTACTTAAACATTTTTACCAAAGGTGAAGTGAGGGGGATCAAGTCTTTGGTCTTTCTCCTCAATTGTTTGGGTGCGATTTCTCTTACTCGTGTGTGGACAATTGTCACCTCTAAAAACATCCAATACGATTCAAACTCTTTTCCTCGCCCACGTGCGACCGAAACCTAAAACATACGCAAAATCAAATCCTTTTCTCAATCAAACTTCCCAACTTACTTAACCACATATTTTAACAACTTTCTTACAAGGTGTAAAAGAGGGGGGCTAAGTCTTTAACCTTTCTCCCCAATTGCTTGGGTGCGAGTTTACTTACTCGTGTGTGGGCAATTGGCGCCTACATAAAAAAATACAAGCCAAACAACCGTAGTGCCCCGAACTACGAATGCTCTGACTTTCCCATTGCAGGAGGGAATACGTAGGCACAAGGGTTCTAATCCTTGCTGAGCACACTAATAAAAAACCACCCATCTTCCCCTTAAAATAAATCCTTTTACCTTAGAAGATAAACAAACAAACTTAACTAACTTTCTCACTAATCGAATCAAGAGGTTCCCGTTGAGTAAAACAGACGTAGAGGGTGCTAATACCTTCCTTCTTGCGTAATCGACTCCCGAACCCGAATTTGGTTGCGATGACCAAGTTCTTATCTCCCTTTCAAAGGTTTTATCGATATTTTCCTTTCCCTCTTTTGGGATGAATAAAGTTCGGTGGCGACTCTGTTTCGAACATGTTTTTTCCGCGTCCATCACGAGGATCGTATTTTTCGAGGTACGACACTCTTGTATAAGGTCTACATGAAACTTTATAGTAGGGTTCTAGGGTTTTAGTTCCTTAGATCCTTCTATTTTGAGACATTGTATTCACATGTTAATGTCTGTTGATATGTGGCCTTGATCCAACAAACCTTTATCTTCGAAATCGTCTTTAACCTTCTTCATTATGGACCAATGATCTTATTGGACTATTGAATAGACTTCCCGACCAAGTGAGAACACTTAATTTATCACTTATTTTAATGTTTTTTTTAAACTTATATGTTAGTTAAATATACTCGAATAACAAACAACTTCTATTTGATAGAGGAAGGTGCTGATGTAATTGTATCTCAAATATTCATTAAAATGAAGCTCGATTAATTTCACTTCTCTTCAGTTTTAAAAATTCTAATCAAGTGTTTAAAAATTGTTTGCTAAAATGATTTTAAAATAGAAAATTTCCCCTTCTTCTATATTTTATATATACCCTATATTATTTCCTTTCAAATTTACCCCTTATAGATTCTAAACTCCTAATGATATTTTTCAAAATTTTATAATTTTGACTCATAAAATTTATGCTCATAGAAATATGTAGTGTTATATTTGCAAAAGAACCTCCTTAAAGCAAAAGCATTATGTCGTCCTAGAAGAGGGGATGACAACGTGTCTACCAAGGAGGGTATCACCTCACCCCAGGGTTTTTCTATCGCCTAATCATGGAAAGAATAGGATAATATGTTTCTTTGGAAGAGAGAAGCCAGAGTCATTAACTGATCCATGCCCCCTTGGAAATAGGGATTCAATGATCCATCATTGACTGGGTGAGCGGTGACCATTTCCAAGGAAACCCTAGGCCCAAAAGCCTCTATAAATATCTCCTCTAAGGGGAGTAAAGATATAGATCTTAATCCATATAGATCACACCCCACGTACACTTATACCTAAGCACATCATTCCATAACAAGGCTTATCACCTCACTGAGCATGTCCTCAAAACCACCACATAACACCACTCTACAGGGCTTTTCACCTTCGTGGGCAAGCCCTAAACACGATACAATGTAATATACATAATAAGGCCTCTAAGTCCTTATGCCCTTGCAACACAACTGCGATGTTTGACCAGTACAGTGGCACTCACTGTGGGCCCCCGGTAAAACTAACCAAGACCACACCTCTGGTATAACTCCTTCCATATTCCATCTAAATATGGCCAATAGGACCTACACTACAATACGAACACCATTTCCCAAGGTTTTGCTGGTGGAGGTAGCTGTAGATCCTCCTAAAAGAAATACGCAAGGTAGGTGTTTGTACACTACTAAAAAAATTGAATTTAGGGAGGGTAATTTTCCGTCACTAATACACTAATTTTCCGTCACAAACAAATTTAATGACGACCATATATCCGTACCGAATTTCAATGTCGCAAAATTTTAGAGAGGGAAATTTCATTCCGTCACAAATAGTTACGAAATAAATCCGTCACTAATTCTATTATTCCTTCACTAAAAATTGAGCAAAAAACAATTTCAGAACATAAGTTTCCGTCACTAAATAGTGACGGAATAATCTTTTCATCACAAAGTATTATTATAACTAATTTAGTGACAAAACCTATTTCCCTCACAAAATTATTGATATTAATATTGTAAATATTCTGTCCAATTACAATTATTATATTATTAGTGCAAATGTATTTACTATATAAAAAAACAAAAATCATTAGTACTTTATAATACTCTAAATTGTGTTCAAAAATATTATAAATATTTATTACTAAAATACATAAAAAGAAACGCAGCTGTTATATTCATTGAAGCCAAATTTATTTATATATATTTTCTACCAATTTCATCTACTTTACTTTAAGTAATAATTAGAACAAAAATTTATATATAATGGAAATTGAATAATAGCATGTGTCTTTACAAATTTATGCATTCGTAAATTAACCAACTCGCATCTAGTAGCACTGGTTAACTTCAACCTCTTAATCTTCATAAGTTAGCACACGAAAAAATTTCAAGAACTAAGTGGTTGAGATTAATGACCTGCAAAAAGAGTAAATGGAAAACTTAAATTTTGATTCTCTAAAATAATATTGTAGTTTACAATATGCACTTAACATATATTATATTGGTGAGTAAGAAGTAAAATAAGTTACTATGTACAAAGAGTAAATGGATCCAACACCATTTCTAGTAAAATCACCAATATATTAGAAATAAAAGCATGTAATAAAATAATGAACGTTCAAGAAGCTACCCCAATGAACATCATGACTTTACGAGTAATTTGCATGTAGAAAAGCAAGTGATTATGCTTGACAAAATATGAAATAGTAAAAGCCATGATAAAAAAAGAGACATAATTCTCCAACAAAATGATAAGTTGGAATGAAAATATAAAGACTAAATTATGGATGAACTTTATAGCAGAGGTAACCAAAACAACTAGTCGATAGTTTTCAATTGCATGTTATAATCACTAAATATCAATAAGCTAGTGACCACTATGTAGCATAAGTAAAACTAATTACCTAATAAGTTTCTTAGTTTTATCTCAAACCAAGTTTCATTCTCCAAGTACAGTTGAAAAAGTTGGGATATCGCATAGAAAAATATAATTGTAGTTAACAATAAATAGAAATAATTAGAAAGGACAAGATTACCTCAATCACCAAAACAAACTAAAATAATAGAATGACCCGTTGAACAGCCGTATGAGTGGTGCAACAACTTCGAGTGATAAGCTATCAACAATGTCATAAAGTGCTCATATGCAAATATTAAGTTAGAACAGCCACCATGTGTTATTGTTACATCACTATATTTGGCACCATATGTGAGTGAATTACAAGGAAAATAGTTCTCGAGTATTACCTCACAATTTCGACATGTGCGACACAAGTTAACTAAGTATCTCACACCCACTTCATCTCCAACTATGAACTTTTATACTTGGTTTTCCACCTCTGTCACTTTATAAGAAATCTCATACATGTAGTCATACATCAATTAAAGTAAAATTTAAGAAAATCTAAAAATATTCTAAAATATATGACTAGCTAATGTAGTTTAAAATAGAAATATCTAATTCTAAATGAGTGTAAGAACTATATGATGGAGGAGTATGAAGCTTCCTGTGCACAACCATATTCGCCCCACATGTCCAGTAAATATGTGTTAGATTGCAGTTTATCATAACCTAATAATTAAATAAAATACAGTTATATTGCACTCAAATGGATATTAAGCGCTCACAACAACATGGCCATTTACATTATGCTGCTTCTATTCGTCAATAGTTGAATATAATGAAAAATGAATAACAACCTCATCCTCTAAAATAGAAGTATTAAAAGGCATAGCCACCACATTATCAACCTTTTCTCTTAGCAATTAATCCAATGTTGGCCACAACTTTTCTTTTCAGAAATATAATACATATGAAGGGAAAGAGAATGAAACATTAGCATTGAAACTAAATGTTGATCCAATATATTCAAATCAATTTAAATGATTTTATACCATAAAGTACAACCATCTTCTATTCATATATCACCATCTTGTAAATCCACTTGGATAGGATGCTTCCCACCTTCAATTGTAGAAGATGTGTCATTTTAGATTGATGACATATGTATGAGATAAAGCACAACAACTAGCAACACAATTATTATATTCAAGATAAAAAGCAACACTAGCTACTTCAATCTCAATATAAAACAACTAGAATCTATGTCAAAAATGCATCAGTTAACCATTTATAAATCTCACTGCATTATTTGCTGGCTCATCATCACCGTATCTACACCCACCCCACCACAGTTTATCATTAATATTATCAACAAAGAAAACACAAAACAACACATACAAAGATTGATGTAATATATTTTTAACACAAAAAGGTTTGAATGAACACTTAGGTAGCTAAAACGTAAAGAGCTACTGATATTCATCCTCAAGAGGCACTTAGTCATCCTTTCATAAAAATTCCAATACATTGATTTAACCCACTTAAAAAATAGACCAAAAAATTACTAATCAAAATTAGAGAACATAGATGAATAAAAACATAGATGGATAACATATTGAATTAATTTAGTATCTTGAAAGTATACCTTCAGCTTCTTTAAACCCTAAGCACAAAAATTAAAACGAATTTTTTTTATCAGAACACACAAATTCAGAGACAAGAAGCAGAAATATATATCCTAATGCATGATTGAAGATCGAAAGTTGGTAAATCGGAAGATAAAATAATCTTAGAAGTCATTGTTAGAGGTGATGCGTTCGATCCGAACGATTTACGATTAAATTAGAGGCCCAACAATGGTGATATTGTTAGCGATAATGTGTTCAACGAGGGTGAAAGTGTTGACAAGGATATGTGAAATTGTTCAGAGAGAGAGAGAGAGAGATGTCTCTTTGAAGGAGAGGGGGCTTCGAGAGAGATCGAGACCGATATAATGAATGTGAGGATATCAAGTGAGAGAGAAAGAGAACGTTAGTGAGTGGTCCAGGAAATTCTTAAATTATCCTTTTATTTAATATAATTTAGATTTTTTTTCTTCTAAGCTGAAAAGAGAAGAGGGAAAGTTTTAGAATATGAGAGGGAAAAAAAAAAGGGAAATTTTTCAGGATATAAGAGGGAAAGGAAAATAAATAGAGGGGATTTATTTTCATTTCAATTTTCAAATTTTTTTAAATTATTAGAATTCATCACTTATAACATCTAAAATGTTTGTGAGGAAAATATTAAAGAAGAATAAAATTTATCTTAAAATATTTCTTTAAAGGTACTATTGTCAAATTTCTGAGGGAATTTATGAGGGATTTTTAGTGACGGAATATATTCGTCACAAATAACTTTGCATATTTGTGAGGGAAATATTAAAGAAGAATAAAATTTATCTTAAAATATCTCCCTAAAGTTACTATTGTCAAATTTGTGAGGGAATTTATGAGGGATTTTTAGTGACGGAATAGATCTGTCACAAATAACTTCGCTAAAGTTCATCTGTTCATATTCATGATTTTCCCTCACTAAATTCATCGCAATTAGTGAGGGATTTATGTCCCTCACTAATTTCCGTCTCTAAATTACATTTTTTTAGTAGCGGTAGTAAATGTAATATCTCATACTTTCCTAGGGGGAGCATGAGGGAAATAGTGGTTAACATAACCTTTTTCGAGGAAGACGCCCTTAGAGTCAAACCACGATAATGACCCCCTGTTCATCACTTTGCAACATAGAAACTGTGATATCAAGTGAGTCTTGGTAGATCCCGGTAGCTCCGCTGACGTCCTGTTTAAGGACACCTTCCAAAAGCTGCAACTCGATCTTAACGACGTCAAAATGTTCAACGACTCGTTAACAGGATTGGTAGGCAAAAAAGTACAAATTAAGGGCCATATAACTTTGGAGAAAACACATGGCGAGGGCGCGAATGCCAAGGCAATGGATGCCAACTACCTTATTATGGATGCCTTATCACCGTACAGTATCATTCTTAGGCGACCTGCCATCAACGCATTGGAGGCAGTTGTTTCCACCTTGCATCTAGTCCTAAAGTGCCCACTTCCTGAAGGGCAATTCGGTACGAGGAGGGCAAGTCAGTACAATCCGAGGAGACCAACAAATCACCCAAGAGTGCTACCAAAATAGCCTTGCAACAGAGGGAGAAGAGCTTGCCCTTATTGATGCCACCCTTTTTGAAGTTCCAGATACTGATCTCGTGTGTTGGTATCCCAAAATGGGTGCGGTGGCCAAGATACTTATGCTAACTTAGGAATTTCAAGAAAGCCCAAATATGCCCTCTCGCCCTTCAGGCCACAAAGATCGGTACTTTACTCCATGAGAAGTAGGAATGAGAGCTAGTCGACCAACTCACTAAGAGTGTCAACTTGTTCGCTTGTAACCCTTCTAACATGCCTGGGATAGACACCAAAGTGGTGAGTCATCGCCTCACCATCTACCCTACTGCCAAGCTAGTGGAACAAAGGAAGCGGAAAGTTAGTGAGGAAAAAAGAGTAGTCATTGAAGAAGAAATGGGGAAACTGTCAGACGTCGATTTCATTACAAAAATAAAATATCCTACCTAGCTAGCCAACATGGTTCTAGTACAGAAAGCTAACAATATGTGGCACATGTGTGTATAATTCATTGATCTGAACGCCGCCTTCCCCAAGGATCCGTACCCATTATCAGACATCGATATCCTTATCGATGAATCCTTCGGATAACGCATATTAATCTTCATAAATGCTTACTATGGGTATAACGAGATTCATATGGACCCATAGGCGCTCTAAAAATAACCTTTATTTTGAATCATGGCAACTAATACTATAAAGTCATGCCATTTGACCTTAAGAACGTTGATGCCACCTACCTGAGGCTCATGAAGCGGTGTTCGCTCATCAGATAAGGCATAACCTGGAGGTCTACATCGACGACATGATAATGCAAACTATCGAGGGACACAACCATGCAGAAGATTTAACGGATGTCATGCGATAAGTCAGGGAATACAATATATTCATAAATCCTGCCAAGTGCTCTTTCGGGGTTCAGGTTGGAAATTCCTAGGGTTTATGTTGACAAAGAGAGACATTGAGGCCAATCCCATTAATTCCAACCAGTCATCACCATGATAACCCCACCAACTTCAAGGAAGTGCAATAACTTACATGTCACCTTGCTACCCTATCTCGCTCCCTCTTGTGCACAGGCGACAAGGCTTTGCTTTTCTTTGCAACCTTGAGGGAAAAGGAAACATTCGAATGGACTGTTGAGTGTGAAGAGGCTTTCACCACGGTCAAGGCGTTCCTCACATCATCCTTAATTCTCACTCACCCTAGTGAGGAGTCTCCATTACTCCTTTATCTCTCGATCACGGATCAGGTGATGAACTCAGTCCTTGTCCAGGAGACGGACAAGAAAGATAGACATGTGTACTTTGTAAGCAAGATGTTCAGAGGTGCCGAAGCACATTACTGGAGGATTGAAAAGCTGGCCCTAGCCGTTATCGTTGCGACGAGGAAGCTGAGACGTTACTTTCAAGGTTACAAGATCCTTGTCAAGACCAACTATCAAGATCCTTTAGAGTTTCTTGTTTTTCTTGTTGTTGAGACACTAAATCATATATGTTGTATTTTTTTTTAGTTATTTTTTGTTTTGTTTTTTTTTAAGTTAATAAAAAGTTTAGAGTTGTTGTTAAGATAAGATTAAAGGTTTTATGTTGTTTTATTTGTTGAGATAAGTAAAATGTTTATGTTATTATTTTTGTTGAATTATGTTGTTATCTTTGTTGATACAAGTAAAATGTTTTTGTTAGTGTTGATGTTTTTGTTGAAATGTGTTGTTGTTCTTGTTGAAATAAATAAAATATTTATTTTATTATTGTGTGTTTTGTTAGTTATGTTGTTGTTTTTGTTGAGTTAAATTGTTGTTTTTTTTGTTGAGATAAGTAAAATGTTATGTTATTGTTGTAGTTTTCGTTAGTTATATTGTTGTGATTTTTGTTAGTTAAGTTGTTTTTTTTAGTTGATATAGGTAAAATGTTGTGTTATTTTTGTTATTTTTGTTGCCCTATGATGTTGTTAAGAAGGTTATCCCTTGTGTAACTTTCATTTCAGCCCAACATGTATAGAGCACAGTAAAGTGATAGAAGATACAATTGAGTTTATTATATCGGACGTGGATTGAGTGTTTTACCAACCTTTCATTGAATATATTCCCTGTCGAATTGAATTAGAAAATAATAATCTAAACATTTAAGTTATATTTTAAGAACAACATACACTAATTAATGTTTGTCAGACATTCTACAGTCCATTATCCATATCTCACTCTTTAAGATTTAGAATTTGGTTTAATACTTCTAGTTTGTTAATCAACACTTCCTTCTCTACGAATTCATTCTACAAAGCATCAAAGTTATTGAGAAATTCCGATTCATGATGATGATGATGATGATGAAGAATCTGAATTTCTCAACAAATTTGATACTTTGCATAATGAATTAGTAGGGAATGAAGTGTTGATTGAAGAATTAGAAGTATTAAACCAAATTCTATCTGTTAAAGAGCGAGACATGAATAATGAGTTATAGAAATTTCGAAAAAATATTGATTAGTGTAATATAACTTAATTTTTCATATTATTATTTTATAAATCAAATTAAAAAGTTATATGTTTAGTGAGTAGTTAGTGACACAAGCATTACACATAAGTTATAATAAACTTAAATGTATATATCACAACGGTTAGAATCGACAACCGTTGTGAAATATCATGCATTAATATTATTATTACGGTTGAAACATACAACTATGACCAAATGTATAAATCATCCAAAATGCTGACGCTAGATATTGAACTTATAATCATTTCACTTTTTACTACGGTTGATAATTACAACCGTAATAAAATGTTGAGTGCTATTCTATTTGTACTATGACTACTAACCCATGGTAAAAAAGAGGACACTTACCACACCCTTTGTTATCACGCACTCCAATTATGGTAAAATCTTTCTCCCAATCATATTTAAAAATTATTTTTGTAATAGTATGGTGGCTTGTTCCTTTGTGCTTCTGATTGGTGGTTCCTTTGTGTTAGCTCTTGTTGTTGATTTTCTTTTTGTTTCTCTTGAAAGGTTGTTTGGTACTTCTTATACCTGGGTGGTACTTCTTATACCTGGGTGGTTCCTTTGTGTTGGTTCTTGTAGTTGGTTTTCTTTTTGTTTTTTCTCAGAGGTTGTTTGGATCTATATTTTGAAATCTTTTTGTTTCTTTCGTCCTTCTTATATATAATATATTCATCATTAAAATAAATTATGTAAACTACAACCAAGCTATAATTTATTTTTATTTTATGAGATTTGTGAATGACAATAAAACGCATAGTCCTTGCAGTTGTTTAGAGCGTGTCCAATGGCAATCCAATGAGCACAAAATTCTGGAAGCTTCTCATGTAATATCACCACATAAAAGGCGTAATCCTCTATTTCAATCATCATCTCATCAAACAAACTTTGTGAAAGACAAAACATAGATTCTCACCCAAGCTTGCACAAGTGTTTATCATTGAGTGTACGGATTAAAATCTGAATTCCACTTTGAAATTCCAAGTAATTCCGGTTTGAGGTTACATGATCCCTGCCCCCATGATTTTCTCTTATCTTCTGCATTGCTGAATTGAAATTCAAAGAAACCTTTGCCTATCGGTACAATCTTCCATACGTCATTTAACTTTTTTGCAATTTCTCTGGTTGTCAAAGGCTTTTCTCCCTTACTCATGATCAATCGACCATGTAAGTTATTCCCGCATTCCTCCAAACCTCTTGTAAAATTTTGATGCTGACATAGTCGCCCATTATCATAAGTTTTGGAAGTTGAGCCATTTGGGCCTCTTCCTCCACACGTTGGAATCTTTTCTACAAATTGTTAGAAATATCTTAAAACTCACCTAAATTATAATAATTAGGGTTAATACACATTTTAGACCCTGCCATTTGGGGCGAATTCGAAAAAGGACACTGTAAAAAAAAACTTAGATTCTGTTCCTGCCATTTGAAGATTCTTTCATTTTGGCCCCTCAGTCCACACAATCAGCATTTTTTTATTTTTTTTTTAAATTTTTTTAATGTGATGTGGCGCTTACTTGGATTTTTATGTTTATTTTCTTTATATTTTAATTATACGCGTGACATTTTACTATTATTTTATTATTTGAATGTTGAAATATTTAAAGATCAAAAATCAAAATTTTTGCCCTCACTAAGGATTGAACCAATATTTTCATGATTGAGAGGAGATACTCTTCCACTAGGCCATTTAGTCTATCTTGTCTATTTGTTAACTTCAAATGTATATATTACAACTGATCGTACCTGGATCAGACAGTTTCAGGTGGCCAACGACGTCTGCTGAACTCCGGCTCCGGTGAGGTTGAAGGACGGGGGGGGGGGGGGGGGGGGGGGTACTTGCAAGGCACTCCGACGCTCAAGTAAGGAGACTGTCAGAGAAATAGCAAGTACAAAGGTGAGTAAGAAAGTGAACTTAACCTGACCCTCTCAAGTGAGAGGGTATTTATAGAGAGCCCCCAGCGTGGGGCCAACGGTTACTTGCATTGGGCTGGAATGCCAGGCCCAACCCAAGTAACTGCCAGGGCTTACGTGGCGTAGTGAAGACCAGCACGTGGTCTTCGCCCTGGGGTAACCGCTCCTAGATTTCCGGGATTAGGGCAGACCGAATCCTTCGGGAGTGGAGTGGTTACTTGGAACGTGTCCACGTGGTACGGACCGTTGGACGCTCCTCGCGGGGGGAGGAGCCTTATGTGTCGAGGACCAATCAAGCCGTACGACGAACATGGCCTCGCGGGGAGGAACCATGTCTGTCGAGGAGTGGTATGTGGCATCCTCGCGGGGGAGAAGCTGGTATGTCGGGGAGGTACCTTTCCGCCGGTGTGCGAAGTCCTCCTGTCTTGTGTGTCCCAGATGCCCGACACTGTGAGGTGCCGGGGGGAATGGTGCATGCTCGCGGCAGTCAAGTGCCCCGCAGAGGGGTCTTATTGGGCCTCCCCAGGCAGTATGGGTTGGGCCTGCTCGACTGTTGGGCAGCTTCGGCCCAGTCCAGAACAGGAGCCCCCAAGTCGTTGCTCTGAGGTGTCAGAGTAATGACTTAAGGGTTATTGGCACGTCGAGGACACGCCAAGAGAGGAACAGAGGAGGCCGTTCCTGTGCGCGAAGTTCCTTTGGTCGGTTGAGAGTCGAGAGTCGGACAGTCGCGTCCGGTCGTATGGTCGGGGAGATGAAGGGTATCGGATTCGAAGCGTTGGGGAAAACCGAAACGACACGCGTAGGGAGATGGACGACTGCATGCGTGCCACGTGTCGCCTGCCATAATTACCTAGGGAAGCTAGGGCGGCTGGCTAGGGTAGCGCACTCGAGTGCCCTATGCCCCTCGAGTCTCGCGAGAACCGCTTATAAAGCTGCTCCCCTCGTTCATTTTTCACTTTTCCGCTTCTCTCTCAAGAATCCTCTCCTTCTCTCTCTACTCTCCTCCGCCGTAGCTTGCAGCCGTTAGCCGCCGGACACTCCTGCCGGAGACCTTTTCTCCTCTACAACCGTCGCTCGCCGCCGCAAAACTGCCGGAAACTCCGTGTCGGAACCCCTAATCCGCCGTTTAACAGGTACTTGTTTCAAACTTGACCCTTCTTTTGCATTTTTCTTTAATTTCAACTAGTATATGACGTTGCCTTGGTGAACTAATGATGTTCCCATGGGAAACGAAAGGATTTCCGGCGAATACGGTGGGAATCTTTAGTTGTTGAGGGAGGGAGTGTGAAGAACTTTGCTCACTTTTGACGAATATCTCGGGGATCAGGGACGAACATGTCGGGGACCTGTTGAATGTCTCGGGGTCCCTGATAATTAGTATATTTACTAGCGCCGCGGGGACACAGGGCTGAACCTTCCGGGGAGTCGATACACTCCTCGGTGAACAAGTTATGATCCTTGACCGATTATGTCGGGGAGAAGAGAAGCATCGCCCCTTCTTCGCCCGTTCGCTTGAACAGCGGTGGAGGGGTGAATTTGATATGACCAATCGAATTCACCGTTTCCTTCTGCTTTTCAGGTAAATGGACGATTTGGCTGCGAAGGTGGCCGTAGGATATTTCGAAGAGGAAGACGACACCCAGCCTGAATCTCCCATGGCTCACATGGCTTTCGCGCAAGAGCGCCCGCTCGAGGATTGGGTCTACGACGAGGCCCTGGAGATGTCGTCTATCTTCGTTTACCCAGAAGAGGACGACGCTTTTTGCACCGTCGAGCACAGACTGATAGGATCCGGAAAATCTTGGAAGGTCTTTCGTCCCGAGGAGCATCATCGGATATGCTCATCTTACCGGGGAATGCGCGTCCCCTTGTACGAATTTATGTTCGAGGAAGCGGGGTGGAGGTTGCCCTTCACTGACTTACAAGAGGGGATCTTCACCTGGTTGCAGCTGGCGCCCTCCCAGATTCATCCGAACTCGCTAGCTTTTATTCGGGCATTCGAGCTTGTTTGCAGATATTTGGAGATCGTGCCGACCGTTCGCCTCTTCTTCCGCATATTCCATCTCCAACGGTCGTCGGCCGGTGGACGACATGGCTGGGTGTCCTTCAAGCAGAGCAAGGCACTGTTCCATACTTATTTGGACTCCATTCGGGATTTTAAGTTCCGTTACTACTTCGTAAAACCGGTCACCCTCGAGGCTGTCTATTCGTTGTACCGGAAAGTCACTCGCGAGGTCGACGGTCGTCCCGAGGAGGTGCTGGAGCCGAAGTTCCCTCTTTACTGGACGGAGGCACACTTTACGAAGGGAGTCGATAAATACAAGACGAAGCACGTTCAGTTGGAGGCCTATGAACGGGAAGCTTATGATAAAATCGTCGCCTTCGTGGAGAGCTTTACTGAGGCTCAGCACGAAACGTTGGACGGCCAGCCGATAGTGGGTGCGGACGGGCAGGTGAAAAAAGAACGTCGCCTGATAAATACTCGCGTTCTGCTCGAGACCTTCTCCGACGAAGAAGCGATCGAGCTGTTAGGTGGTGAAAATGTCCCTACTTTAAGCAATTCCTCGCCCCTGTTTTCCTTGCCTTACTAATGTTTTCCTCCTTTTTGCAGGAACAATGGCCGGAGCCGAGGAGAGGCTCAAGAAGCTCAAGGCGAAGAGGGCCCGGGAAGCGCAGGCCCGGGGAGAGGCGTCGCGCTCAAAAGACCAAGAGGTTGTCCCTTCTGGGGCCCCGCCCGCGGGTGTTTCCACGGCCGCCGTGCCCGAAGGATCCAGTCAGTCTCAGCCTGCTGCCACTGTGTCGGGGACTGTGGGTGGTCGCACAACTCCTGCGGGAAGCCAATCCCCGGCTACCCAAGGGACTCCGAAGAGGCAACGCGTTGCGGAGGTCGTCGACCTGGGTGGTGAAGACAGTCCCCCGGTTCCTTCCATCTTTGACCTTCCACCCTGTCATCAAAAACCTCACTTCTTCTCCGAGGTCACTTATCCTCGCGCCCGTCCCTCCGAGATCCAAACTGTGCTGGGGACTGCTACTGAAGTGAGGATGAGGATGATTTTTGAGGATCTGTCGGCCGTCATGCGTATCTGCTCGACTGCTATCATTCTCAATGACGAGACCCGCCCTGCTGCTGAACTTGCCCGCCTGCAGGAAAAGCTGGATACCTTGGGTGCTAAGATGCTCGGTATGCGCAAGGAACTAAAAGAGTGCCAAGATCTGAACAAAGAGCAAAGCGAGCAGCAGCAGCGGGTCGAGGCCAAGCTTAAGAAAGCCGAGGAGACGGAGAAAGGCCACCTTGCCCGAATCGCTGAACTGGAGTTGGAGGAGAAGCGGCTTAAGGAAAGGATTGCCGAGTTGGAAGATGTTGTGCGGCCGGCCGAAGGGGAAACTGAGGAAGACAAGCTCCTAACCACTCGTGCAGCGTTTGTGGCGCAGCTCCGGAAGCTCGAGCAGGATCTCCGGTTGTCCGAGGATGATTCTATTGAAACCGCGGGTATAGCGTTCCGCAGTGCCGTGGCTCAGCTTCGGGTTTTCAACCTTGATCTCGTCACCGAAGGGATTGACCCCGACGCTGAGGTGGTGGGTGGCCAGATCGTGCATCCTCTGCGGGAGTACGACATTCATGTGCACGAGGAGCCTGACGGGACCGCAGCTGAGTAGGTTTTTTATCTTTGTTTTGGTCGGCCTGCGAGCCGTTTTGTTTTCGCCCGGCTTGTGGGCTTAGTTGATGTACTATTTGCACAATGGTTATTTTTGCCCGGCTTGTGGGCTTATATTTGTAACTTTTTTGTACTAAGGGTTTTGCCCAATATTCGTACTTCGTAATACCTTTTTATTGATTTTGATCGTGTGTGATGTGTTATTTGTTATACTTTATTTTTGCTTAAGTAATAAGGCTTTGGGATTTGCTCGACTTCGATAGTCCCTGACCGTGTGGAGAGCTGGTCGGGCGGCCGGAGGAGTACTCCGACCTTCAACGAGGCTAAGAGCTCGGTCGAGGTCCTAGTCTCGTGGCATGAACTTCCCATCGCGAGCTGGGTGTTATGCCCGGTTGGCACGACGACGGTGGGCCTCGATCGAGGTATCCCCGCCGGATCAAATGTCCTCGCGCACACACAACGCGGTCTCTGATCGTCGTGTTCTTATAGGGGTGTCGCGCTTGTACCCTAGCGCGTCCCCATAATCGCGGTGCTAGTGAGCCACGGGCAGTGTTTTACTGTAATATTGTTTTAGCTTTTCAGCGTTCCATGGTCGAGCAAGTTCTTCCCCGTGCAGATTTTCGAGGAAATATGCTCATGTCCCCGTTTTCGCGCGGACGCAGTACGGGCCCTCCCAGTTCGCGGCGAGTTTTCCTTCTCGCGAGTCTTTCTGGTTCCTTCGTAGGACGAGGGTGCCCACCTGAAAATCACGTTTAATGACTTTGTCGTTATAACGTAGTGTTATTTTTTGTTTAAGTGACGCCTCTCGGAGAGAAGCGCCCGAGCGTGTTTCCTCGACGAAGTCGAGTTCTTCCCTCAAGGCTTCATCGTTCGCGTTCCCGTCGAGGGGGGCTTCCGTCCTCCTCGAGGGTTCCCTGATCTCCACGGGGATCACTGCCTCCGTTCCATAGGTCAAACGGAAAGGGGTCTCCCCGGTCGTGGAGTGTGGGGTTGTTCGGTAGGCCCAGAGGACGCTGTGTAGATCCTCGACCCACCGCTGTTTGGCGTCGCCTAGTCGTCGTCTTAATCCTCGAAGGATCACTCTGTTCGCGGCCTCAGCCTGTCCGTTCGTTTGAGGGTGCTCGACCGACGTGAAGTGCTGCTTCGTGCCTAGTTTTGTGACGAAGTCCTGGAAGTTCCTGTCGGTGAACTGGGTTCCGTTGTCGGTGACGATGGCTTGAGGCACTCCGAACTGGGCGATGATATTTCTTTTGTAGAAGCGTAGTATGTTGAAGGCAGTGATTTTGGCCAATGCTTCTGCTTCAATCCACTTCGTGAAGTAATCTACCCCGACGATGAGGTATTTGTTTTGATACGACCCCTGGACGAAAGGTCTGAGGATATCCATCCCCCACCATGCGAACGGCCACGGGGAGGATAGCGACGTGAGCTCGCGGGGAGGAGCGAGGTGCATATCCCCGTGCCGTTGGCATTTATCGTACTTCTTGACGTGCTCCTTGGCGTCTTGTTGCATGGTGGGCCAGTAATATCCTGCCTGGAGTGCTTTACGAGCTAGCGACCGTCCGCCGAGGTGCTGCGCATTGATTCCCTCATGAATCTCCTGGAGTATGTCGGGAACCTTGGTCTCCTCGAAATATCTGAGGAGGGGAATAGAGAACCCTCGGCGGTATAGCTTGTCCTCGACTATGGTATACAAGCATACCCGTCTCTTGACCATTCCTGCCTCTTTGGGATCTTCGGGCAGTTTGCCTGTCATGAGGTATTCGTATACCGGGGTCATCCAGCAGCTGCTGTCCCCTATGGCGTTGATGTCCGAACCCGTGACCGGTTTGTCGATACTTGGGTGGGAAAGCACTTCTTGTATGACGGACTTGTTCCCGCCTTTCTTTTTCGTGCTCGCCAATTTTGACAGGACGTCCGCTCGGGCGTTATGCTCCCGGGGGATGTGAGTTACTTCCGCCGAGGTGAACTTTTTCATCTTCTCTTTTACCAAGGCCAAGTATTCTATGAGACTATCGTTCTTGGCTTGGTACTCTCCTCGGACTTGCGAGGCTACGAGCTGAGAATCGGTGAAAAGTTTGACCTCTTTGGCGCCAAGGTCCTCGGCCAGCCTGAGTCCCGCGAGGAAGGCCTCGTATTCGGCTTGGTTGTTCGAAGTCGGGAAGGACAATTCGAGGGACACCTCGATGAGGATGCCTTCCTCGTTTTCGAGGATGATTCCCGCCCCGCTTCCCTTTGGGCTGGATGCTCCGTCGACATAGATTGTCCATTTCTGCGACCCGTTGGTCGAGGGTTCCGGGACGGTCATCTCTGCTACAAAGTCGGCCAGTACCTGTGCCTTCAAGGCTTTCCTCCCTTCATACCGGATGTCAAATTCGGCGAGCTCCAGCGACCACCTGAGCATCCTCCCCGCCATGTCCGGTCGCCTGAGGAGCTGCCTGATAGGCTGTTCAGTCCTTACGGTGACGGTATGGCTGAGGAAGTAGTGGCGTAGTCTTCTGGCCGCGGTGACGAGGCCCAGTGCGACTTTCTTGATCTGCTGATACCTGAGCTCGGGGCCTTGGAGAGCTTCGCTCGTGAAGTAAACTGGCATCTGTCCGTCCGAGGTTTCCCGAATGAGGACGGCGCTGACCGCTTCGCTCGTGATCGCAAGGTACAAGAAGAGTGTTTCCCCGTTCTCAGGTCGCGAGAGTACCAGGGGTTGTGATAGGACTTGTTTCAAGTGTGCGAGTGCTCGTTCGCATTCCTCGCTCCACTCGAACTCCGCTCTTTGCCGGAGAAGTTTGAAAAAGGGGAGTGCGTACTGTGCGGATTTGGCGACGAACCGGGAAAGGGCGGTGAGCATCCCGTTCAATGATTGTATTGACTTCTTCGAGCCCGGAGTAGGGAGCTCGGAAAAGGCTCTACACTTGTCGGGGTTTGCCTCGATTCCTCGTTCCGTGAAGTAAAATCCGAGGAACTTTCCCGCCCGAACACCGAAGGTGCATTTGTCGGGGTTAAACCTCATGCGGCACCTCCTCGCCGTGTCGAAAACCTTCTTGGGGTGTGCGGCGTGGTTGACTTCTTCTGCAGACTTGACGATCATGTCTTCCATGTAGACTTCGAGCATGTCGCCGATTTCAGTCCGGAAGACCTTGTTCATCATCCGTTGATTGGTCGCACCGACATTCTTCAGACCGAAGGGCATTACGTTGTAATAGTAGTTGCCCGACGTGGTCATGAAGGCCGTGTGTTGCTTGTCGACCTTGTCCATGGGAATTTGGTTGTATCCTGAATAGGCGTCCATGAAATATAGTAGTTTGTAACCTGCAGAATTATCGACCAGTTGGTCGATGTTAGGCAAGGGATAACAGTTTTTCGGGCAAGCCCGGTTGAGATCAGTATAATCAACGTACATTCTCCATTTTCCATTATTTTTCTTAACAAGTACAACGTTGGACAGCCATGTCGTGTATTTGGCTTCCGAAATAAAATTTGCCTCTAGGAGGTCTTTTACAGCTTTCTCAGCAGCCTCCGCTTTCTCGGGAGACTGCTTGCGCCTACGTTGTGCTACGGCCCTAGCGGCCGGATCTATCGCGAGCTGATGGCAGGCTACTTCGGGGTCGAGGCCAGGAATCTCGGATGCGCTCCACGCGAAGGGGTCAGCATTCTCCCGCAGACACGCTTTCAGCTGTTCTTTCGCCAGGTCGGGGATCCCGGCGCCGATCTTCACGTTGCGATCAGGATCGTCCCCGAGGGCCACGAGCTCGAAGTTCCATCTGGGATGGGGCGCGCTGGGTGGAGAGGCTGCCCGTTGTTCTCCGCCTGGTGGTTGGGGTCTTCGACTCTGTCTTTGTCGGGCTCGCCGGAGAACCTGCTGTCGAGGTCGACCGCGTTGACGGGCGGGAGAGGTACCTGTTCGGCGTCTCGGGGTGGCTTGGCCACGGCCTTAGGTTTGGGACCAATAGAACTTAGGCCCTTGACGGCGGCATCGAAGCATCTTCTGGCCGCGTCGATGTCCCCGTGCATCGTCACTACTCGTCCCCTCCTCGTGTAGTACTTCATTTTGAGGTGGACCGTCGAGGGGACCGCCGTGAGTTCAGCAAGGGTGGTCCTCCCGAGGATGCAGTTGTACAGGGATGGGCATTCAACCACCAGGAAACGGATCTTCACCTGTCGGGCGGTGTCTTCGTCCCCGAACGTAACCATCAGCTCCACGTAACCCCATGGTCTGGTGGTGGTTCCATTGAACCCCTGTAGGTCTGACCCGACGTACGGGGTTAAATGCCTCTCGTCCAACTGAAGGGTCCCGAACAAATGAGAATACATGATGTCGACCGAGCTCCCCTGGTCGACTAGGATTCTTCGGACGTCAAAGTTCGCCATTTGTGCCCTGACCAGGAGGGGAATAGTGGCGTTTGGTGCTCCCCCGGGGAGTTCCTCGAGGTAGAAGGTGATGGGATTGGAGTTTCCCCGCACTTTCTCGAGGGTGGTCGCCTTCGACGATGTCGCGGATTCCAGTTCGTCAAACTTCCGTTTGATCGACCCAACCGATACTTTCCCGGGATCGCCTCCGGAGATAACCATTGCTTTGGGGAAGCCTTCCCAGGTACTGCGGGCCGTGACGGGGCCCTCGTCGGGGAAAGTCGCCCACATGTTGCGGATTGCCTCTTCGCCCTCGATGATTGGGGGGACGAAGAAGTCCTCGGGTCGAGTGACACTGAGGGCGACCTGAAGCTGGTTGTCGCTGGGAGGAGGTGTTGCCTCCTCGACGTTCTGTGCTTCCTTTGAGCTGGGACGAGGAGGGTCATTCTGTTGGGCATACTTCTTCAAGTGCCCTTCTTTGATGAGAATCTCAATGGCATCCTTGAGGTGGATGCAATCTTCGGTCACGTGCCCGTGGCTTCGGTGGAACCTGCAGTACTTAGATTTGTCAACGTTTGGTTTGGGAGCAGCGGGCTTCGGGAAGCGAACTCCTCCTTTCACAAACTCGGAATTCTGGCAGTCTGAGAGGATCCGAGACCGGGTAGTGTTGAGCGGCGTGTACTCCGTGAATCGGCCAGCTGGCCCGCGCTGTTCCCAGGGATCTCGATTGCGGTTTTCTTTCTTCTTTTCTCCTCCCCGTCTGGGAGAAGCGTCATCGTCTTTGTGGCCGCGGGGGCTTTCCATACGTCTCATCTCAAGAGCGATTTGGGCTGCTTCCGTCTCTTCGAGTTCGATGTACTTCTGGGCTCGAGCGAGAAGGTCCTCGAGACGCCGGGGTCTTCGGAGGCCAATGGATTTGGCAAAGTCCGACCCGGCACGTAGTCCGTGGATAATTAAGTATTTCTTCATGTCGTCGGTCGTATGGACCTCGACGGCTTCCTTGTTAAACCTCTCGATGTAGTTTCGGAGGGATTCGTTCCTCCCTTGGAAGATCTTTTCTAGGGCAGCCTCTGTCTTCGGGTGTCGACGAGACGCGGTGAAGTGTTTGGTGAAGCGTTGCTTCAGTTGTTTCCATGACGTGATCGAACCAGGTTCCAGACCCTTGTACCATGTCATGGCTCCCTTCCGCAAGGTGGTGGGAACAACCTGCACCTGATGGCTCCCCTGACGTTTCGAAAGTCAAGCATCTCTTCGAAACTCTCCACGTGATCGTCGGGGTCGGTCAGCCCGTCGTAGGTCCCCAATGGTGGAGGTTTCTCCATGCCTGGAGGGATTGGGGCGTCCATGATTTCCCACGACAAAGGGGTCCTCTGGTCCTCGTCGTCGCTACCAGCCGGGGATCTCGAAGGTGATCGATGGTGCCGTGGAGGGGAGTTCCTCGAACGGTTCTTTGGTCTCTCTTGGGTCTGCTTGGACTTCTTGGAGATGGTGGAGGCCCTGGGTTCCTTCCGAGGCGGGGAACGAGGGCGTTTCTGGGTGATCGCCGGCTGGGGACGCTCGAGACGCGGTCGTCGACCATGGCGTATGGGCGACGGGGTCCGGGAATCTTCGGAAGGGGTCCTTCGCGGGGAAGGAGAGCGGCGAGGTGACGGGGGACGACGATGTCTTCGCGGGGAAGATCGTTGTTCCCGTCCTTGCTCCAAGGCTTCGATTCTGGTGTTTTGCTGCGCGATCAGCTGATTGGTCTGGTTGATCAATGCAAACAGGGCCACGGTGCTTGGGTCCGCGTTGGGCGGCGGAGCAACTGGCTAGAGAGTGGTTTGCTGGTCGTCCGTGCGGAAGACGTTGTTGGTCGCATCCTAGGAGTCCGGGGAGGCGGTCTGTCCGTCTCTTATGTCGCCTTCGCCGCTGTGGAGGATGATGGCGTCCTCACGGTGGCTCTCGTTCTCCAGTTGCGCGAGCACGGTGTCCAGAGCCTGGTTGACGGTCGGATTGGCCATGTTGGTGATGAATAGAGGAAGCTTTGGTTTATCGAGGAGAAAACGGGGAAGCTTATAAAGTCCCCACAGTCGGCGCCACTGATCGTACCTGGATCAGACAGTTTCAGGTGGCCAACGACGTCTGCTGAACTCCGACTCCGGTGAGGTTGAAGGACGGCGGGGGGGGGGGGGGGGGGGTGGGGGGGGGGGGGGGCGTGGGGGTGGTACCTGCAAGGCACTCTGACGCTCAAGTAAGGAGACTGTCAGAGAAATAGCAAGTACAGAGGTGAGTAAGAAAGTGAACTTAACCTGACCCTCTCAAGTGAGAGGGTATTTATAGAGAGCCCCCAGCGCGGGGCCAACGGTTACTTGCATTGGGCTGGATTGCCAGGCCCAACCCAAGTAACTGCCAGGGCTTACGTGGTGTAGTGAAGACCAGCACGTGGTCTTCGCCCTGGGGTAACCGCTCCTAGATTTCCGGGATTAGGGCAGACCGAATCCTTCGGGAGTGGAGCGGTTACTTGGAACGTGTCCACGTGGTACGGACCGTTGGACGCTCCTCGCGGGGGGAGAAGCCTTATGTGTCGAGGACCAATCAAGCCGTACGACGGACATGGCCTCGCGGGGAGGAACCATGTCTGTCGAGGAGTGGTATGTGGCATCCTCGCGGGGGAGAAGCTGGTATGTCGGGGAGGTACCTTTCCGTCGGTGTGCGAGGTCCTCCTGTCTTGTGTGTCCCAGATGCCCGACACTGTGAGGTGCCCGGGGGAATGGTGCATGCTCGCGGCGGTCAAGTGCCCCGCAGAGGGGTCTTATTGGGCCTCCCCAGGCAGTATGGCTTGGGCCTGCTCGACTGTTGGGCAGCTTCGGCCCAGTCCAGAACAACAACATTTCAATTAACAATTAAATTAACACTTGAATTAACATATTAAATATATAAATGACTTTAAATAAATACTATAACTTATTATTATTTTATTTTACGATCAATTTATTATTTTATTTATTTATTTTATTTAATTTTAGTTTAATATTTATAATTAATAAATTAGTTTATTTTTTAATGTTTTAATAAACGTTTTAAATTAATCTTAACGTTAACATTTTAATAAACTTCAAATGTCTATTTAAATTAACATTTCTATAAACGTTTTAATAAACTTGAAATGTCTATTTAAATTAACATTTCTATAAATGATTTAATAAATTAAACTAAATTAATATTAATAATTAACATATTATAAAATATTTATATTAATATGTTAATATATTAATGTTATATTTAAATAAATATATTTAATTAAATAAATATGTTAATCAAATTAAAATTAATATTAATATGTTGATATGTTTAATATTAAACTGAAATTAATATTAATATATTAATATAAAGATATACGTTAACTTTTAAAAATAAATTAATATAATTAATATTTATTAAAAAATAAATTAAATATAATTAAAATAATATTTTGTTTATTTTCAGTTTATTTATTATTTATTCTCAGTTTATATTTATATTCAGTTTATTTATTAAATATTTATATTTATTTTTAGTTTATATTTATATTCAGTTTATTTTTATATTTATATTTAGTTTATTTATTTATTTATTTATATTCAGTTTACTTTTATATTTATATTTAGTTTATTTATTTATTAAATATTTATATTTATTTTTAGTTTATATTTATATTCAGTTTATTTATTTTATATTTAGTTTAAAATAAATATAAAAATAAATAAATAAATAAACTAAATATTAAATAAATAAACTGAATAAATAAATAAATAAATAAGCTAAATATAAATATAAATTTATTTTCAGTTTATTTAAATATAAATATAATATTAAATAAATAAATAAATAAACTAAACTAAATATAAATATAAAAATAAATAAATAAATAAACTAAATATTAAATAAATAAACTGAATAAATAAATAAATAAACTAAATAAATAAATAAACTAAATAAATAAATAAATAAACTAAATATTAAATAAATAAACTGAATATAAATATAAACTGAAAATAAATAATAAATAAACTGAAAATAAATTTAGTAATAAATAAACTGAATATAAATATAAATATTAAATAATAAATTAACTAAAAATAAATGTTAACGTATATTTTTAAATAAAATAAATAAAACTGAAATTAAATAAAATATTAAACTGAAATTAAATAAAATAAATAAATAAAATAATAAATTGATCGTAAAATAAAATAATAATAAGTTATAGTATTTATTTAAAGTTATTTATGTATTTAATATGTTAATTTAAGTGTTAATTTAATTGTTAATTGAAATGTCGTAATATATACATTTGAAGTTAACAAATAGACAAGATAGATTAAATGGCCTAGTGGATGAGTATCTACTTGTAACCATTATAACATGGGTTCAATTTTTGGTGAGGGCAAAAATTTTGATTTTTTATCTTTAAACATTTCAACATTCAAATAATAAAATAATAGTAAAATGTCACGCGTGTAATTAAAATATAAAGAAAATAAACATAAAAATCCAAGTAAGCGTCACGTCACATTAAAAAAATAAAAAAAATAAAAAAATGCTGATTGTGTGGACTGAGGGGCCAAAATAAAAGAATCTTCAAATGGCAGAGACGAAATCTAAGTTTTTTTTTTACAGGGTCCTTTTTCGAAATCGCTCCGAATAACAGGGTCTAAAATGTGTATTAATCCTAATAATTATGATGAATTTGATTGAGACTTTAATTTAAGTCCTTAATTATGTCATAAGTCTTATAAGTAAATGCTTATTTTATAACTACTTAAATAAGCTGTTTTTCCGAAGAAGCATTAAGGTGTAACTTATACAAACAATAGGAAATATACAGCCACAGAGGATCCATATCCATTTTTAAATGGTTATACGTTGGAATGTACAGCCTTTAGTTCTTTGACTAGATTGAGCACTGAAGATCCCTCTCAGAATCATATGTGAGTTTGAACTTCTCATTCAAGTAGTCTCCACTACGTATTGGAGGAAATCTGCAACAACATTTGACAAAACCTTATAGCATGATCTTACGTGTAAATATTATATTTATATGTAGCTTTCAATAAAGATAAAGACTTTCAATAAAGATAAAGATAAACTTGTGTTGTTTAGTCCAAGTAAAGACTGAGATAGCTTATAGAATATCTTGATAGCTTTTATAGAATAACTTTTGGTTTAGATAGCTTTTATAGTTTTAATTAATCTTTGATATCTTGATATTTTAAAGTGAGAGATTTTGATACCCATTGTTGGTTACTCCTTACTAATTATGTTCTATTATATATTACATGCATAGTATGTGTGGAGAAACAAATGTGATTTCTAAGTTTCACGTTATTTAGAAAAGTGAAAGTTAAACATTTTATAAGTAAAATGACACATACACCTATCATCTAAAATTTTTGAGTGAATATGTAGTGTCTCTCTCACTTGTTTTGGTGAATCTTTAACCTTAAAGTGAGTGTTTGACCAAATGTGTATGCTTCCCTTTTATGATTACCCATCAATATGATCAAAAAATGGACACACTGAATAACTAATCTTAAAAAGATCTTATTGGAGCTTTTCACGAACCAAGTGACAATCCAAATCGATGTGTTTGGCGTGCTCACAGAAAGAAGAGTTGCTTGCAATATGTCTAGTGCTCACAGAAAGAAGAGTTGCTTGCAATATGTCTAGTAGAGGCATGAGGTATGTGTTGAATTGTAATTACTTGTGTCGAAGCAAGTTGTTCGACAAGGGTAAAGAAGTTATCGAATAGCCTAGTGTGTGTCAAAATTGTTTTGTTATCGAAGTAGTCTCGACATGGATTTTGAATTTGGGCCTAATTTTGTAGTGTTAGCAAAATTAGGTATTTTGGGCTTTGCTTAGTGGGCAAGCTATCAAGATTCTACAAATAGGGAGTAACCCCTATTATTGTAGTGTGATTCACTTTATTAAAATTGCAGTTTTGAGAGCAGAGTTTCTCTGCAAAAATTCTTCTTCTTCCCCTATTTTGTTTTGAATCCCTAATTTCCTTTCTTCCCAATTCAGTTTTGTTTTCTTCTTCTCCATTATTGTTGTGCTACAGAATCATCTTGCAATCAAGATGTGATTGATTCACTCGAGTGAAGAGTGGAGAACAAGAAGAGAATTCAATCGGTTGATTGAATCTTGCTTATCAAGATTGATTCGGAATTACTCAAAGTCTTGGGATCAATTGCAACATCTTTGTGTTGAGAATGTAGCAAATGTGAGTAGTGTGAGTAATAGTCCCACATTGGTTGGAAATGTAGAGCTTAAGTATTTATAAGACAGAGAACCCACCCACCTATTACTTTAAGATTTTGGATAAATATGTGGTATGTCTTTCACAAAGGTGTTGTTTTAAAAAATAAGTCCCACAATGTTCAATACTCGCTAGTGAAAAAAACTCCTCTAATAGTATGTGAGCCATTTGAACACACAAGTTGCTAAGGCCATAGCCTTGTATTATGCTTCAATGGAGCTGCGTGAAACAGTGAAATGTTTTTTTTTAGATTTCCATGAAATCAGGGAGTCTAAATAGATGCAAAAGCCACTGACAGATCCTCGCATGTCAAGGAAGGTGGCTCAACCACAACCAGAGTTAGAGAAAACCTTCAATTGCATTGGAGAAGAGGAAAGGAAAAAGAGACCTTAAGCAGGGGAAATCTTAAGTTATCTTAACACGCGAATGACAACTACATAGTGAAAAGTAGTGGATTTGCTCATGCGTTAACCGAAGTGTTGGATAACATGTAAAATCTCTTGTCAAGTGTTGAGAAGATAGATGAGTTGACCAACAATTCTTTTGTTTGATGTTGGTTGGGTCCGGTAGGAGATTGCCTTCAGTCATATTGAGTCTAGTATCTCGAGGCATTCGTGTGGTTGCATGCTTGCAGCCAAGAAGGCATGTGTTGGAAAGAATATCCAAGACATATTAGTGTAGTTGATAAAAATATTATGTGAGTTCTAGTTTTAGATTTGTAATGCATGAAAAATATCCAATGTAACGTATAAAATCGTTGACAATAGTTAAAAAAATACTAAAAACCATCTAAAGAAGAGGTTTCCATAGGATTCCAAATATCCATATGGACCAATTCAAAAAAATTAAATGTAACAGAAATGCTACTAGAGAATGGCAGTTTACATTGTTTAGCAAAACGGCAAGCATGGCAAATGAAATACTTACGATATTTGATATAAGAGAAGAAGTAGGCATTTGTTGTAAAACATTATTGGATCCGTGGCCCAACATATGATGCCAAACATCTAAGGAATTATGAAAAGTATTATCAGTAACAGTAGTATAGTTACATGTACCTTTGACAGACGAGTTCTCCATTACAATAAGTTTGCATTAAGTTCCAACCTTAACCCCTACTGTTTTACTTTGATTTTGGATGTACTTACAGAACACATTCTAGAGGTAGCACCGAGATGTATAGTTTTTTTTTACAGATGATATAGTCCTACTTGAAGAGTCAAAGGAGGATTTAAATGAGAGGTTGGAGATTTGGAGACTGTTAAGAGTCTCACATCGGACAATATATGATCGGAACATGTACTTATAAGTGAGGGGCAATCCTCACCCTACAAGCCGGTTTTGTAGGGTTGAGTTAAACTCAACAACATTTCTTAACATGGTATCCAGAGCCTCGTTTAAGATCCTGTGGAGCACATGCTCATAATTTATTTTCACGCTCCAGATGTCTGGTCCTGGGCATGAGGGAGCGTGTTAAGAGTCCCACATCGAACATGACAAGCGTTTCTAACCTAGAGGTGAAAGTTGGAGACTATATCATCCCATAGGTCACGCAATTTAAATATCTTGGGTCAGTATTACAAAACGATAGAGAAATATAAGGGAATGTAAACAATTGAATTCAAGTTGGGTGGCTGAAATGGAGGACTTCGGAGATTTTATGTGACACAAAGGTAGGAAATTTTTTATCGAACTGCTGTAAGACCTGTAATGTAATACAAGACTGAATGTTGGCAGCTAAGAATCAACATGAGAATAAAGTATGCGTAACGAAGATGAGGATGTTACGTTGGATACGTGGTAAGACTAGATATGATAAGATTATAAATGACAATATTAGAGATAGTGTTTGTATGACATCTATAGTAGAAAAATGGTGAAAAATAGACTTAGGTGATTTAGGTATGTAGAGAGAAGACTTGTAGATTATGTGGTAAAGAGAGTAGATCAGGTGCAGATAAGTCAAACAAGTTAAGGTAGAGGAAGATCTAAAAAAATTTATAAGAGAAGTTATTAAGAAAGATCTCGGGATTAACAATTTAGATAGAAGTATGCCGAAAGTTGATCCATATAGTTGAACTCACTTAGTGCGAATGACTTGGTTGTTGTTGAGAAACAATATTGGAATTACAACTACTAGTGGCCTTGCATAGGGAATGTGTGGTAGTAAGTGTCTTGTGGAGCAAGTGGAGGTTCTTATGCAGATCTGCTTGACCAATCAACCTCTTTTGTAGACACATTTTGGATTTGACAGGAATTGTATGAGAAACTTATATGACATTGGAAGTTTAGTATTATAATTTAGAGATGGAAATAAGATTGAATTGGAATTCAGGGATGTAAAGATCAATGTCTAATTGCATATTATCATAAGGTTAAGTATGCCAGAGAAGTTGACAAGATAACATTCCCATTAGGGAAGTGTATAGGGACAAGGTTAATAATTTTAATAATAGAAAAGTACTTGATATGAGGACAAACATGATCTTATGCCCCCGAGTCAAGGATCCAGATAGAAAATTTATTTAAATAAGTACTTGCGCTTGTGATACTTGAGACTATATGAAAATTATCACCATGGATTTTCTTATCTGTGTTGTATTTCTAAGCATCTTTTTTTGGATTGTTGAAGAAGATTTAATAAATGCTAGAAGTGGTCTTTAGAAATAGATCCATGTTTGTCTATTGTAGAAGTAGAGTTGGTAGTAGCCTTGGAATCTGAATATTGGTTAGTGCGTTGTGCCTGGGTTCATGTTTTGTAGTCAGGAGAAACCCGTGTTAGAAATAGCAACCATCAATGGTATGATTGGTTTTGTTGCAATGTGTGCAGAGAATGGGGGTCCTTGAAATACCTCTTTCTCTACCGCGATCCATGGAATTAGGGTTGTTGTATAGAGGACGTTGGCTTCACAATCGAGAGAATGAGGGATGGAGACCTCTTATTGCACAATGAGCGAATCAACACAATTGATGTTAAAGAGATAATCCATAATCAAGACTTGGGTGTGTATGTTGTTGTAAGAATCGTTTGGGCCTTTGAGAAAGCAAGAAACATACTCATGTGTTTGTATCTGCGAGTGAATTTAATGATATCGCAAGTGCAGGGAGTTTGACAAAAACATGTTGGTGTTGGGCGTAGATCTTTGAGCTCATCCCATATAATCTTATGGTCACTGAAATATTAAGACAGAGATTTGTCACCTTGATTGATTGAGTGGAGATCATGAAAAAGATCGGGGAAGCGAAAGTGGTTTCACTTTGTGAAACTTTTGTGTAGGTCTTCCCAGAGCTCCAAAGCAGAATTAAAACAGATCGTGCTCTGAGTGATGTGCGGTGAGAGAGTTCTTTTTATCCAAAAAATAACCATGTTGTTTGCATGATCCCATAGTTCAAAGTTAAGTTCAAATGAAGCCGATTTGGATAGGATTACATTGATGAATGATAATTTGTTTTGGGGAGGCCAACGCGCGTCGCATGGATTTTCTCCAATTGTGGTAGTTATGGTCGTCAAAGGGCAGCGCGATGAGCGTGGCGCTAGAATTTTCACAGGGGTGTAACTGGAAAGGACTTAAAGGATTTAGCACCAGATCATTGAGATCGATGGTGGTTGTTGAAGAATCGTCGTCGTCGATGGATTAAGTTTCTAAATCAGAAGCCAGGCAAGATTCTTGACAATTGAGGAAAGAAATTGCATTGAAAGGGAAATTAGGAACCCTAATTGAGAGGCGGAAGAAGAAATGATGGAATAGTAAAAAGAAATAAAAGAAAAAGAAAGAATGAAAGAAGCTCGGTAAATTTTGTTATCTGATACCATATTGCATATTACATGTGTAATATGCACAAATCAAAGAATGGACACATATTGAATAACTAAGGTTTATTCAATTAGAGAAAAGGTTAATTGATACAAGTAAAAGATCAAGGATATATTTATAGTTAGGGGTGTGCATGGTTTGTTATATTTAGAAAACAAACCATAACCCTTTTTAAACCATTTAAATAGTTTGGATTCATAACTATAACTATATTTCAATCAAAATTTGTTATAAATCCAGTTATAAATTTGGTTATGGTTATATAATCGATTTTCTTTTAAAAATTTGAAATAAAATATTATTTTTTGATTTAAAATTATGTTATTTTAAAACTAATTCAATTTTTTTTCCAAAATTTATTTTTTTTCTAAAAAAATTAATTTTTTTGAATTTTTTTTCGACAAAATTAATTTTTTTTTCAAAAAAGAATAATTTTTTTTTTTAAATTATTTATTTTTTTCCAAAAAATTTTTTTTTTTTTCAAAAAACAAAATTTTCTAAAAAATTTATTTATTTATTATTTTTCTAAAAAAATTAGTTTTTTTCAAAAGAATTATTTTTTTTTTCAAATTTTTTTTTAAGACATTTGGATTTTGGATAATACATTTAGATAAAAATAAAATATGGTTGAATAATCAACTATTAATAACTAAACTCGTTAATAATCATTTAATTATATCCGAATATTTTAAATAAATTTTTGTTTTCCACACAAATAGTGGATCTTTCTCTCCAACTAATTAATACCCTAACAAGTTCTCCAACAATGATAATAATTGTTTTCGCTTCGGCTTTTCTTCTCCGGGAGCATTGGAGACTCTTAATTTAGAGTAGCTAGTTAAACAAATCTCAATTGGATAATAGTTTTACTTACCTAGGTGGAGATGATTCACTGCAGCAACTTTCAAAGCATTCCACCACACAGTCTGATGGTGGATCCATGAATAATGCCACCTGCAAAATTGAATACACCACTCATATTTCAATTAAATCAAACAAGCTAAATCTTTAACGCAATGGGTAGAAAGAACATTCTCAATTCTCATCATCTACTATATGATATTCTTTGTTCTACATTCTAGGAAAAATTTAATTATAAGACTTAGAACCATATCATCAAAAAATTGAACTGTTTCTACTTTCATTTATTTCTTAAACAGTTCACTCATACTAATAAATTATTGTGTTCCTTTTTTTTTTCTTTGTTATCCGCACTTATAAATATATATTCAGACCATGTATTATCCGATGTAAAACTATTAATAATTTGTATTTATCTGATATCCTCTATCAGACTGCTAGTTTATCCACTATTGACTCAATTTTGTAAAAAAATAAAATATCTGTTAAGTTAGGTGATAGTGGATAAATTAATGGATTAAAGTCGTAGGTTTGATAAAACTTTATAGTTGAACTTACCTAAAAACTCAATCGCTACTTGAAGTAGCTTATAAGAAAATGTTATAAGCTAGTAAAAAAATACTATAAGCTAGTGACACACTAAGCTTGTGAGAAAAAATTGTTACAAAAAAAAACATGTTTATTTTAGTCATATGAACTTATAAACTATAACCTCAAAAATTGACCTTGCTAAACAGAGACTAAAAACCTACCGCTAGTTTATCTGTCAATTGCTACTTTTTACTAAACAACCTAACTAGTTCAATTTTGGTGAGACAACAAAGATAGAGAGATTTCATAGTTCAACTCCCGCACTAATATAACATACTAACTACTGAAATAGAGCAATCAAAAAGTGGTTAGTAGTTACAGAATATCGTTCTTTTCCCGTTGGCATCACCCTGTGAAGTGTTGACCTACATAGTAATAATAAGAAATTGAGAATGACAAACAGTTGATAAAATTTAAAAATATAACTTATAAGCTGTTGGATGATGGAATTTACTGGTACAAACAATTTGTCCACCTCTCCATCATGTCTCCAATGTTCACAATCATGGCCCTGCATATACAAACATAAAACACCTAGCACTATAAGGGAAAGGAAAAGTAAATAAACTTAAAAGTGATGGTACCATATCATTTACAATGTTCTTAGACATGAACTTACCCTTCAACATGAGGCACATCCTCCCATACCTGTGGTTGCTTCAACTTGTCCTTGCAGATCTTTAAATATAAATTCTTAAATCAATGCTTAAGCAAATACTAACTTTAAACATAAATTAATCATGGGATAATGTGATATATCCTTGATGACAGAAAGTTATACTAAATAGAAAATGAGAACCTGAAGTCCTGGAACACCGTCGGTCAATAGGAGAGTGATCATGCCATAATCTGAATGAGCGGAGGCACCACATATCTCTTCATTAGATCCCAACTCACCTAACGTAATTTACAGACATATTATCAACAGTAAAATGTTACATAGGTTAATTGGTTTTGATTTTGAAAAAACTTCAGAATATATAAATATTAAACATTTAATTGAGCAAGAATTGCAGTTTTTGAATCAAATATAGCAACAGTTTAGCAAGTAGGAACAAGAGTGTGTGCAAAAATAAACAATTACATTTGAAATAGATATAATAATATAACCTATGTTTCATTAAATGTAGTGTATTATGTACCGCAGATTGATATTTGAATTCTGAACTACTGTCAAATTGATATGCAGTTGGCACACCTGGATAGCGCAGAAGGCGAAGAAAACCTTCGTGTTTGTTTATGGCACTGATCTTGTCAAAGTAATTTTCATCTAGATTCAAAGACAGGGCGATTAGAGACAATAACTCTTCGCCAGCTGACCTGTGACACATAAGAAGAATATATTTTAAACTCAATTGCTTAAAAAGGGCGAAAAAACAAAAGAATGTGAATTTGAATGTTCAAACTCATACAAGCCATACACTCACTAAAAATAAAAGAGCAAAGTTCTTGATAATAAACAGGCAAAAAAATCTTTCATGTCATGTAGATTAGTTAAATTTAGCAATTTACAGAAAAGTAAAATAATTTTAAAGGGTAATATATAATTCGTAAAAGGGTTAAATAAGTTTGTTTCTATAAATTTACCATATCAAATGACCAAAACTTAAAGATCATATATTTATGGGGAATCAAAAATTATTTTAACATAAATTTTTGGTCTATAAATATATCATCTTTCCTTTGAAGAAAGTTTTTACAAAAATTAAATGATAAATTTATCCTGACCAAGACCATATTTAACCCTAAATAAATAAACCTTACATTAATTTCCAAAAAAAGGATTCCATCGTGGGTCTCCAATTTGGAAGTAATTCTGCAGTATCATTGCCAAAACGAAAAAGAAAAATCATCAAGTAAACTTCATGAAAAAACAAAATTAGAGCACAAAATGAATTTAGATTATTCCTAAATTCCTAATTAAGAATGAACAGAGAGAAAATCCATACCTTGAGAAGGCCATGGATTGAGACTAACACTTGTGGCATCTGTTAAAGGGCCAATGTAATAGCTCTCTTTTGAATCACCTGCTTAATTATAAATAATGATCAAATTAAAGAAAATTAAGCAATTGTAAACATTTTTTGGTAGAGAAAAAAGAAAAATTACCTTGAGAGAGTGAAGTAGTGTCAAGTTTCTCAGCATATAGAGGAGCATAACCTCTATAGTCTCTGCGATTCAAGTCAGTTTTATGTCGGATTGGAAGTGAGAAGAATTTGGCACTCTCCTCAAACGCTTGATTCGTAAAATCTTCATCCACACCATGGTTGACAAGGTAGAAGAAACCATACTCAACACATGCCTGTAAAGTATATTGCTATTATACGAAAATGAATCAAGTGTTGAAGTAATGAGAGAGTAGGAGAGGAAATGAACCTGACGGATGGAAGTGGCGGTGGAAAGACGGTGAGGTGAGGAGAGGTCTATGATAGGAAGTTTCAATGTCGCCGTCACCGCCATCTCCCTCACTGTGCACTTCAAACTTCACTGTCGCTAATAATGGAGCTTTTCGCGAACTTTCAATTCCACTGTTGCTAATAATGGAGCTTTTCAGGGACTCCTTGAACCCATATCACACCACGTATACATTACTGTTTCATTGATTGAGATTTTAAAAGATTGCGTGTGTAGTTGAAAATTTTGAAAATTATGGTGGAAGATTAGGTAGTAGAACTATAGAAGCAACAGGTACCAGCTTTTCAAAATCGTTAAGCATTAAATTTGTGGGAACGGTGGTCCGCCATCATAATTTTTTTGGGTTAATATTCTTTTGTCTCCTATCATATTAATTAAATTTCAAAAATAATTATGTAAAAAAAACACAGATAATATCTCTGTATTTTAAAGATTCTCTCATTTTGATTCTTCAATGGATTTGTCTAATAAAAAATGTGACGTGGCACTCATAGGTTGGAATTGTTTTTAAACTAAATGAAACGTGACATTATTATGGTTTATTATTTCATTTAATTAAATAATCTTATTTATTTAATTCATTTATTTATTTCATTAACTTAAATCAATTATTTCATTAATCTTATTATTTCATTTAATTAAATAATCTTATTTATTTAATCTTCATATGTTCAGCTTCTTCTTTAGGGTTCTTCGTATGTTCATCGTCTTCCACAGCTCCATCGTTTTCTCCATTTCTTTCAGCCATGGAAGGAAGCGCTTCTTCAAGGAGTAACTTCAGTGGAAGGAAAGCTTCAATTTGTGGGCATGAGCTTCCCATGAGAATACACGTTTCGAAATCAAGCTCAAACTTAGGAAGAAGATACTGGAAGTGTAAAAATTGGGGGGTATGTTCAAATTTATTCAATTCCCTTCTTCATATCTCATTTAATGTTGATGTAGAGGAATATTTTTCCAGATTTCGTATTTTCTAATCTTAATAATTCTCATCTATTTTCCATTTTCCAGAAGGATGATGATTGTCATCTATTTCACTGGGATGATGAACTTGACATTGGAAAACTTGCTGAACCAAGATATGATGGGGGTTGCTTTGAAAGTGAAAAGATGATGGAGGTTATGAGGAAATATGGAGTTGAGTTTGGGAAGAGTTTCGTTCATGAGTTTGGCAAGACAATGAACAATAAGAAGATTGACAAACTGAAAATGAAGTCTGCAAAAGATGAGAAGACCATTAATGTCCTCTCTGCTATTCTAATTGGATCTTGTTTTTTTTTTGCTATCATGTATAGTTCTAGGTAGTAAATGTTGTAAACCACAGTTAGTTGTGATGGGAAAAAGTATGTACTCTGTGTAATATCTAAATTTGAATGCAATGTCCCAATTGGTATATTTTACCATCTGTACTCTTGTTATGTACTCTATGTATTATCTAACTTTGAATGCAATGTAAGAAGTAATTGTCATAAGAAATTGTTATAAGAACTGTAATTGGTGTATTACAGGTCATAACAAATTGATAGGATAAATGTCATAACAACTGTATTTGATATTTTACAGGTCATAACAATTTGGTATTTTACAGGTCATAACAATTTGGTATTTTACAGGTCATAAATGTCATAATTGGAATTGTAATAAGAACTGAAATTGGTAGAACAACTGTCATAAGAACTGTCAATAGAACTATTACAATCAAAATGGAACCATAAAAACTGTCAAGCTTTCAAATAGAACTATCTTAACAAAATACCATAACAGATACAAAGCATTATAAAATACAATGCATTCTAATGCATTAAAAAAGAACTGTCATAATCAAAAGTAAATTGTCTTCAATTCTTCTTAGAGACCACTTTCTTTTTCTTTCTTCCCACTTGCTTTTTCTTTTTTAGAGGGTTGTTTGTAAGTGTTGGATTCACTATCTGAGATGCCTGAGATACTTGAAATTGAGCTTCAACTGAGGCCACCACTGCTTCAACTGTTGCATCGAATTCACCATCAAAATAGTCCACTTCAACTGTTGCAATTTCTCTACATGTATTGACAGGTTGCTGGGCATCTCCATTGACAGTTTGTTGGGCATCTACATTGATCCCTTGTTGCTCAGTTTCAGTTGCATGAACATTGCTTGCTTCAGTTGCATCAACATTACTTTTTTGGGTGCTTTCCTTGGAGCCTTTCTCTGTTTAAAACATAAACAAAATCACAGTTAAAATTTAAGTAAATGTCAGAAGTAAAACAAATTTAAAAACAGAGGCAGATAAAAATCACACATTTCTCTTTAAAGCAACAGGGTTTTGTTCTGTACTCTTACATTTTCTTGAGTTATGTCCAATACTATCACATTTAGTACACCTGTAATTAACACCAGGCCTTCTCATCCTAGATCCATTTTCATCATGTTCTCTAATCCTGAGTTTCCTTGGTCTACTTGGAACTTTCTTAAATGCAGGTGGAAGCATATCCTCAACATCAACATGAGGCCACATATCCATTCTATTAGCGGGACTCACACTATATAAGTAGCACTTAGTGTATGTTTCCCTACTGTAACAGACATCCACAAAGGTCTCTGGATCCAATTTCTGATAGCTCATGGCAGCTATGGCATGCCTACATGGAATGCCAACAAGTTCCCAAAAACAACATGTACATGTTTTTTTAGCAAGATCAAGAATGAACTGATGACCATCATATGTGTGGTTAACCTGCCAAACCATGTTTTTGACACCATGTAGGAATCCAATTACCACTCATTACAACCTCCTTATCCATTCTTTTTCTAGGCATAGGCATTATCTTGTGTTTCTATTTGTTTAACTTAGTTAAACTAACAACTACCCTATTCATGAGATAAGTCCTAATCCATTCACACATAGTGATAATTGGTTTGTCTCTAGCCTGCAATATGGTACTATTGAAAGACTCACTAAGGTTATTCATCAGAACATCACATTTTGGATAATAACTAAAAGCATGCTTACACCATAGTTTTGTTGGAACACCCATTAGTCATTCCCAAGCCTTTTTATCAAGTGCCCTTAACTCATACATCTTTTTCTCCCATGCTTGCAGGTATGTTGCTTTTGCTGCTGCCATCATTAGGTCCTTTATTGCACTTCCACCACCAAATTTCTTTTTGAAATTGGCATACAAATGCCTTAGACATACTCTATGCTCGATTGACTCAAACATCTCTTCAAATAAGCCACAAGACCCTATGAAAATGGCAACAAATACATATGAGTAGAAATTATACAAATGCGGTTTACATAACAAATACAAATGAGTAGAAATGCAGTAAAAACAAAAACAAATGCAGTTCACACCTTCTGTTGGTCAGATATGAATACATATCTTTTCTCTTAGCCAATGTTCTCCATAAGCAGTTGCAAGAACCACCTCCAGCTTTCCTTTGTCTCTGTCTCCACAACACCAAATGCTAGAGGAAAATATTGATCGTTTGGACCCCTAGCCATAGCAATAAGTAGTTGGCCACCATACTGAATCTTCAGATGACAGCCATCTACACCAATAAATGGTCTGCAACCATGGATAAATCCTTTCTTGCAGCCATCGAAGCAAAAATAGAAACTTCCAAATCTTGGTGGAAGTGTTGGTATTGGCCTCTCCACACTGATCTTGACAGTATTTCCAACATTTTGTTTCTTCAGTTCTGCAGCATAACTATACAACATAGAGTATTGTCTACAAGAGTCACCTTCAATAATTTCTTCAGCTATGTGTTTGGCCCTCCATGCCCTTCCCTTAGAAATCCCAACTGAATATTTACTTCTTAAATCTGCCATTAGATCTGAAACTTTGACCTTGTCACTAGCTTGCCTCTTTTCTACAACAACCTTTGCCACCCACTTAGAGTTAGCTGACTTGTTGTTTAAAACCCTAGCCCATGTATGGGTCCCTACCCAAGTCTTTATTTGAAATGTGTGTTTGTCACCAACTTTACTACAAAGGGCCAAAAAACCACATTTACCCCTGCACTCTACCCGTACCCTATTACTTTCATTTTTCACAAACATAATCTCTCTACCATTTAGAACAAACCATTCTCTTATAGCATCCTTAAATTCAACAAGAGAATTAAACTCCATACCTAGTTTGAACTCAAAGTCTTTGTTGAGCAAATCCCCTCTAAACTTCTCATACTTGGGCATCCTTTCGTTGTCACTAGCATCTGGATCAGAGCTATCCAACTCTTCACTTTCATAATCTGCATCTTGCTCTACAGCCTTTGATGAACTAGGTTTCCCACCAATGACCTTTGAAGGAACACGCAACCTGAGTTTTTTGGGAGACCTTACAGTTGAGTCATTATTGTTAGCTCTTAGCTTGTACCTGAGTTTATGTCCTGAGACTTCAACCCTATTACCTTCATCAGGTCTTTTAACCTCCACAACCACAAAGCCTTCATTCACATCATTCACTCTTTCTTCCTCGCTGTCCCCAAATGTTATCCCAACTGAGTCTTCGTCTTCATCTTCAGCATTATCACTTTCTTCGCCAACATCAACAACATTTGGATTCGACACCCTTTCTGAGTTATGTCCAGCAATGTGCTCAAGCCAAATGTGTCCATCAACTTTGTGGAAAATAGAATGATTAGCAATATCCATAAAATGAACATCTTCAGTCACTTGGAAGAAACTTTGGTCAATACCTTCGATTTTCCTCCACATTCGGATTCCACTACCGTCGAATCCACACTCGAGTACTAAACTCATAGCTTCGTAGTAGGACCATGTGTCTGAATCTTGTCCTGTAACAATCGTTTCACTTCCTCCTCTGTAAAAAACAAAACTTTCTCGCACAAACTGACCACCATGGTGAAAGATTAGGTTGAACAGTGTCATACCTACAAAAGGAAAAACCACACATGCATGTTTCAAGAATCGTGAAGAAGATGAAATATTAAGTTGAACATTAAATGTGAAAAACGCACCTGAAAGAGCTTCAGAGATTGTCAATGGTTGTTTCTGCGTTGAAGGAGACGATGAAAAAGAGATTGTCAATGTGAAGAAGAGACTTCCATAATTAGGTTTCAGGGTTGTAAACGAAATGATTCTTTATACATTTGATTTTATTTGATCTTTCATCTTCTTAATCTAATTAAATAAAATAATTGATTTAAGTTAATGAAATAAATAAATAAATTAAATAAATAAGATTATTTAATTAAATGAAATAATAAACCATAATAATGCCACGTTTCATTTAACTTAAAAAAAATTCCAACCTGTCAGTGCCACGTCACCTTTTTTTATTGGACAAATCCATTGAAGGGCCAAAATGAGAGAATCTTTAAAATACAGGGATGGAATCTGTGTTTTTTTACAGGGTTGTTTTTGGGATTTGGCTAATATGGCAGGGGGCAAAAGGGGTATTAATTTTTTTTAAGCAGATGTCTTAATATATCTCATGCATTTCTTTCGTATTGTATAGTTTTCCACAAATGTTTTCAAATTTTAGAGATATATCTCCGAGCGTATTTCATAGCTGACAATTTTTTGAAAATATATCTCGAGAACACTTTAAACCTTAAATGGCCACAACATATCTCATATAATCCATTTTCATTTGAATATTTTTAAAAATGCATTTACGAGAAATTTTCAGAGATCCATCTTCGAAGTGTATCAGAACAAGTTTTTTTTTTAAACGCACCGGTGTGGTTGGAAGATCAAAAGTGGGAGGGTTAGGCTGCTGAGATGATTTTTGGGGCAGTGGGAAATTAATGTCCCCATGTGGAAAAGTAATCAGTTCACGTGGGTTTGGTAGGCTTTTATGAATTGTAGTGGAAGGTGGGTCCCCCACTTGGTTGGGAATAGGAATGTGTGATGGGAATCCTAAGTCAATGGATGGTCCTGATTGGGGTTTTGGTGGGATCAGACGGTTAAGGATAAGTGTTAGTATCTAGAAGAGTTTTAGGGGGTGGGTCTGGTAACAAAACCGAGGATTTAGAAACGGTGGAGTGTATTACACTTTTCTCGTACTTATCACCATTAGTTACTTCTTTCAGTTCACACAACTTCTGATTTTCTGAAAACTCATTCTCTCTACTTTCTTCCAAAACCTGTTCTTGTTTTTGTGAGTCCAAAACTTCTTCTTCTTCTTCTTCTTCTTCTTTTTCTTTTTCGACCCACTCATCTTCATATGCATGTACTGGAATAGGAACAAATTCTAAGTTTGGGTGTTGCTCATGGTAAGTGCGCAATTGGGAAACATGGAAAACCGGGTGAATCTAGGAAGAAGAAGGTAGCTGAAGTTCGTAAGCAACAAGACCAATGCGGCAAAGAACATGGAACATACCAAAATATCGCTTCGAAAGCTTCTGAGATGTCCGTTGTTGGACAAATGTTTGGTGGTACGGTTGCATGCGCAGTAAAACAAGGTCGCTGGGAGAAAAGGTACAGTTTCATCATTTTTTATTTGCTTGTTCCTCCATGATCTTTTGGCTTCTTTTAAGGTTGAGTTTCAGTTTGTTAAGGATGATTTGTCCCTGTTGCAGGGTTGTATCAAGCGAAGGGATGATGGTGAACCCCTTGACATAGTCTTTTACTGTTGGAGGGAGTTGACCATATAAAGCTTTGAAATGCGTCATTTTTATGGAAGAATGAAAGGTAGAGTTATGCCAGAATTCGACGAGGTGAAGATACTTGAACCACTGTCTAGGGTTATCACTGGTGAAACATCTCAGGTACATTTCCAAACATCTGTTTACAACTTCTGTTTGGTCGTCCGTTTCAGGGTGATAAGCGGTACAAAATTTCAAGGTTGTTCCTTGGACGCGAAAAAGCTCATTCCAAAAGGTGCTTAAGAAGACAGGTTCTCTATCTAACACGATAGACTTTAGAATCCCATGAAGTCTACAGATCTCAACAGAAAATTGCATGGCTAAGTCTGAAGCTGAGAAATGAGTAGGGAGGGCAATGAAGTGGGAGAACTTGGAAAGGCGGTCACAAACTACCCAAATAATTGTGTGTCCAAAAGATTTTGGAAGGTGAGTAATGAAATCCATGGGCAGATCTTCCCAAACCTGTGATGGAATTTCCAAAGGTTGTAATAGTCCTTGTTTCTTTGTTGGCAGGTATTTGTTGTGTTGACAAGAGGGGCAACACTAGACAAACTATTTGACATCTCAATGTAGTCCCAGCCAAAGGAAGGTAGCAGAGATGCGAGAAAGTGTGGGTTTCAGTCCTGAATGTCCTGCAGATGGTGAACTATGACATTCCTTGAGGATAGTTGTTCTGAATTCTAGATCGTCAGGTAAAAAAATGCGATATTTAAAGTACAGTAGGTTGTTTATGAAATTAAAACAAATTTTCATCTTTGGGTCGTTATGGCATTTACTAACAAGATCTTGCCCTTGTTTGTTGTTGGCGTAGTATTATTTGAGCTGCGTGAGGATGGACGGAACCGTTGATGATACAGCCAAAAAAAGGAAGTCTTCATCTGCATGTCTTCGGCTCAGGGCATCAGCGACGATGTTGGCTTTCACAGGTTTGTAAAATATCTCAAAACTAAAACCCTGCAATTTCGCCGCCCATTTCTATTATTCATGGGTTTGGATATTTTGGACTAATAGGTTTTTTAGGCTTTTCTGATCTGTAAAGATGTGAAAATGTTGTCTAATAAGGTACTAACGCCATTTTTTACAGCTTATGTTATGGCATACATTTCACGAACGTAAACGGACGAGGCTTGTAAGAGAGGGCATATTTTCTTGTTGAAGAAGGCTAAAGGATGACCTGCTTGTGATAGAACTGCTCCAACAGCGACTGCGGATGCATCTATTTCGACCACAAAAGTTTCTTTGAAGTTTGGGAGGGCCAACACTAGAGTCTCTGTCATAATTTTCTTTAAATTTGTAAAAATTATATCAGCTACTGTATTCCATGTAAACTTAGTGAAACTTAATAAATCAGTGAGCGGAGCGGCGAGTGTGGCGTAGTGACGGACAAAACGTCTGTAAAAACCGGTGAGGCCCAAAAAACCCCTAAGTTGCGTGAGTGAACGTGGCTTCGGCCAATCCAAAATGGACTTAATTTTATCTGGATCAGGGGTCACTCCATTGAATGAAATAACATGACCTAGATAGTCAACCTTAGGAACTACAAAAACACATTTAGAAAGTGTTGCCACAAACTTATTTGAAGCAAGTAAGTCCAAAATCAAAGTCAAATGAAGTAAATGATCAGAATAACAATTGTTGTAAATCAAAATATCATCAAAGGAAACAAGAACAAACCGTCATAAATAGGGACGTAAAAGGTCATTCATCGCCGATTGAAAAGTACTAGGAGTATTAGTTAAGCCAAAAGGCATGACCAAAAACTCGTAGTGCCCATCAAAGGTTCTAAATGCCATTTTGTGAGTATCTTCTAGAATAACCCTAATTTGATGGTAGCCTGACCTTAGGTCAATCTTTGTAAACAAAGAAGTAGAACACAACTCATCAAATAGCTCATCTATGGTAGGTATAGGAAATCGGTCACGAATCGTTACATCGTTTAAAGTGCGATAATCTACACAGAATCTCCATGTGCCATCTTTCTTTCGGACAAGAAGGACATAGGAGGAAAGGGGACTAGTGCTAGGTTTGATAATACCCTCAAATAGCATCTCATGGATTATGGAAGTCATTACGTCTTTTTGGGAATTAAGGTAGCGGTATGGTTTAACGTTGATTAGCGGTGTGTTGGGGTTGAGAGAAATATGGTGATCATGTGGTCGAGATGGAGGTAGGCCATGGGGAGGTTGAAAAACAGTTGGGTAGGTTTGGATTAGGGCAGATATTTATGGTAGTATGGATGGTGGTAGGGAGCCGAAAATAGGAGAGGGGCAAGTTGAGCTTTTCTCATTGGGAGGTTGATATAAGAGAAGGTGCATGGAAGCAATGGAATCCGTATGTAAGAGGTGACGGATATGGTGAAAAGTGGATGAGGTTGGGGTCTGATTTGTGTCACCAGAAATTGTGATATGCTTATCTTCATAGGTGAAAGAAATTTTGGGAATGGAGAAATCAGCATTGAGGGGTCCAAGAGTATGCAACCATTCCATACCCAAAACTACATCAGCTCCCTCAATTGGGATTAAATAGAAGGGGATAAAGAATAAATGGTCTTGAAGTGTGATTGGGACTTGAGTGCATAGGCCTGAGCACTGTAACTTCGAGCCATTTCCTACCATCACAGAAAAGTTAGGAATTGGTGTGTGTGGAATTTTAAGATGGTTTGTGATTCGGGGTTGAAGTATGTTGTGTGTGCTGCCTGTATCAATGAGAACTGTCACGACTAGCCTATCAAGCAGCCCTTTAAACTTCAAATTTTTTGGTGAAAATTGGCCACTAACAGCTTAGGGGGAAAGCTGAAAATAGGTTTCTTCATGTGTTGGATTTATATCTCCTCTACATACGTAGGAGGTTTAGTAGTAACTTCAGGTTCACCCAAAGATGCATCATCATCGATCATCAATAATAAAAATTTCCCTCTTGCGCATTTGTGACATGGAATAAACTTCTCGTCGCAGTTGAAACACAACCCTTGAGCCCGTCTTTCAGCCTGTTGTGCTGGGGTAATACGTCGTATTGGGAAACGACTTGTGCTTGGAGTGGGCGGTGAAGGAACAAGTGGCTTAGGCGCAATAGTAGTATTGGTGTTAGGGTAGGGTTGTTTGGGGTAGGTGGGTGGGGTAGTTATGGTGAGGTTGGGTAAATTGGAGGCTTTGAATTTGGATCTAGTGTCTTTGATTTTGGCTTCAATGAGTTTTTCCAAGCCAATAGCATGAGAGATTGATTGTGGCCGTTGGACAGCTAGCTCATTGCGAATTTCAGGAATTAACCTCGAAATAAAATAATTTATAATAACATCAGGTAGCAATCCAACAACTCTATTTCCAAGTTTTTCAAAACTAGCTTGATATTCCGTAATAGAACCATGTTGTCTGAGTTTAAATAATTGGGCTTGGTGGTTCTCATATTTTGAAGGACCAAAACACAGTTCTAAGGCCCTAGAAAATGCTTCCCAAGTAGTAAGTTCATTACTTTGAAACATCCATTTATACCATCCAAGAGCATCTCCTTTCATATAAAACGCTGCCATAGGTAATATATTTTCATATGGAATATTATAAAATGCAAAAAACTGTTCAGCTTGAAAAAGCCATTCCAACACGTCATTCCCATAAAAAATGCAGAGTTTGATTTTTGGGGTTCGGTATTGTGGTGTAGGCGTTGTGTTGTGTGGTTGTAGGTAAGGGTAAAGGGGTGGCTGTTGGAAAGTGTTGTTATGTGGGAAAGAAGGGTAAGTGTGGGTTGGTTTAGAGTATTGTTAGGTGGGAAAACAGAATAAAGGTTTGGTGTTGGTGTGTAATGAGTTGGGAATGGGTATGTGAAAGGTTGTGTAAAAGGGTGAAAGGCTGAATTTGTAGAGTGTATGGTAGAGATGAGTCGTGTAAAAGACGGTGGTAATGGTTGGGGTGGTGTGTAAAGTTGCGTAGAAGAGAAGGTGGAGCCAGTAAGGGGAGAAGAAGTAGGTAAGAGTTGAGTATAAATACCTACTGTAGATCTGGTTGTGGAGAGAGGTAAATCTGGGCATTGAAGTAGCTACAGATCTGGGTATAGAAGTAGAAGCATTCATTGTTGCAAATTGTTGAGTCATGAGTGATGTGAGGGCAACAAAGTTGTTATTCATGGTTGTCTCCAAAGTACTATGGTTAGTGTGGATTTGATTCAGATGTGAGGCAACAACTTGATTATGAGCTTCCATGGAGGATTCAAGGTTTTCTTGGGTAGTGATGAGGTCTTCAATCCGCAGATTTGTGGCTTGAAGAGTGTCATCTAGGTCTTTAGGTGTGAGATTGGTGAGTTTGGGAGGCATTAAAGAAAAAAATGAAAGTATCAATGATAAAGAGGGTTTTGTGGCTACAATTAATTAGGGTTTTATCCAAAAGATGAATATAAAATTTAAAATAAAACAAAACATTCTTTGATTGTCTAAATATTAAAGAGACAACCAGCTCTTTAAATACAAGTCATACAATGGACTTAAACGCCTAAATAATGGGCTGAGCCCAACCTCAGCAATAAAACTTAAACTAGGTTCAAAAATAAAATTATTATTGCATAAAATAATCCTTTTGCCAAAAGGGCTTTTGCACCAGCCGAATGGGCCTATCAGTATATGATTTGTTTTATATGTTTAACAATGAACGTATAATTTCCCATATGATTTATTTATATTCTCATTCGTTTCAAAATTTATTTTCTTCAATTCAAAGAAAACATGATGGTTTGTTGTTCAGGTTATTGATCTATGAAATGTTAGAATAATAAATATATTAAACACCTTGAAATGCTTATAATGGATTCTAAGGTATTCAATATTAGCTACATATATCTAATTAGAAAATGTTTCAAAATACTTTTTATTACTTGACAATATTTTGAAGATGTTTAATGATTTTATTAATAAATTGTTTCCAACTTCAACTTCTTCTATCTCATTCGGTCCATTCAAGAAAATTGAATCATATGTTGATTTTTTTAATCTTACAATTTATGGAATTCTAATATTAGAAATAGATAAAAGTATATGTTTTTCTATTCAATATTTTATTCTTTTTTCTATTCATCTAACTTCTTCTTTTTTCAAATCTGTGGATTTTTAACTTTGAGATGGAAACTAATTTATTTTTACGTATGTGCATCTTCTTCTATCTCAAATAAAAGTGAGGGATTTTGATACCCAATGTTGGTTACTCCTTTCTAATTAAGTTTTATTACATATTACATGTGTAATATGATCAAATAATGGACACATAAAATAATGGACACATATTGAATAACTAAGGTTTATTCAATTAGATAAAAAGTTAATTGATACAATCATATGATCAATGGTATATTTATACTTGATCTTTATGTCTAACTAGCTTAACAAAATTGTAACTAACACTTATAAATGTAACAAAGTATTTGTTACCTCTAGTTGAATCTACTTGGAAAGGACCATACACATTTGAGTAAATCACTTCAAGAGTGCCTTTTGACTTGCTTGTTGCATCCTTGCCGAATCTATTCTTGTGTTTCTTTGCCTGAACATGTTCTTCACTCACTTCACTTAGAATATGGATTTATGGTAATCTTGAAACCATGTTCTTTCTCTTCAGGTTTCTAATGTCATTGAAATTTAGATGACAAAGTCTGTAATGCCATAGTCATGCATCCCTGCTAGTTGTAGTTGTCAAACATCTGTGTTCCAACACATAAAGTTCAATCCTGAAGGTTCAATTCTGAGACATAGGAGCCTTCAAGACTAACTTGTCACTTGAGTCTAGTACTTTCATCATCTTGTCCTCGATCACCACCTTTTATTTCTTCTCGATCAACTTACCTATACTTAGAAAATTACTTTTCACGCCAAGTATGTACAACACATTGAACATCACCAATACCTTCATCACTTAGGGTATTGTCATTATCAAAGTTCACCTTGTTCTTTATCGAGAGACTGATTTTAATGAACCAAACTCTTTTTCTAGTCTTGTGTAATGAGCAGCCTTAGTCGAGATACCACTGATCTTTGAATCTTTTTTCTTCTTTTGTTGTGACCATCAGCAACACTTCATATTCTTCTTGTTTTGCAAGTCTTGCATCACTTTCTTGATTTTCTTTCTTGCCTCCTCGACATTGACTTGTATATGTTTATACTTTTGACATTTATAACACTTAATGACTTTGTCGAGCTTTCTTTCATCATATCTTCATCAACCTGCAACATCACCTCCGCGATTGCTTTGGTTTAAAGATTGTATTTAATTTGATGAACTATCTTCTTGTTGGTTTCCTCTACCATTCGAATCATTGTAGCCTCCTCTACATTTGTTTCTATTCTATTTTCCTTTGCCTTTCTTATCTTTAGCCGAATGTTGCCACACCACTCTTTGTCTTGCTTGCAAATCTTTCAGTCATTCTTTGTTAATGAGATTCAAGCATCCCTTGAAGCTCTTCTTTTGTCATTCTTGACAAGTGTTTCGATTCTTAAAGGTGGGACTTTCTCACACTTTGTTTCTCAAAGTTTCTACCTCACACTTTTTATGAAACACTTATTTGAATTATTCGACACGTGTTTATCAGTGTTATTGTTAGGGGAAATTTTTACTAGGGATCATTGAACATTGCAGAACTTTCTTGTTTTAGAGCAACACCTTTGTGAGAGACACACTTCATATTCATCCAAAATCTTAAGGTGATAGGTGTATGAGTTCTCTCACTTATAAATGCTCAAGTCACCACATTTCTATCCAATGTGGGACTATTATCCACACTACTCACACTTGTTAATACTTAACACTTCCCCCTCAAGTGTGAGTCTATCCACAATGCTTCTACAATGCTCCCCCTTAACCCACGACCTGGGGATACTTTCGATACAAGTGAGCCGGTATTTTATTCGAACCAAAGGCTCATGATATCATTGTCAGGGGAGATTTTCACTAGGGAGCATTGGACATTGTGAGACTTTCTTTCTTGAGCAACACCTTTGTGAGAGACACATCACATATTTACCCAAAATCTTAAGATGATAGGTGTATGAATTCTCTCACTTATAAATACTCAAGTCACCACATTCCTATTCAATGTGAGACTATTATCCACACTACTCACACTTATTAATACTTAACAGTTATGTGAGTGTAGGACACTGATTCAAAGAAGTTTCAAAATTAAAAAAAATCTATAGATGACACTTTTCTGATTTTGACAACACTTGTCGTATAGGTGTCGAACACCGACACATATCGGTCACCGCGACACACATACTCTATAGACTATAGTCTATAGATGCTTTTGCTTCATAATCAATACTGAGAGGGTATTATATAGGGGTAATTAAGGAGCTGAAGCAAAAACTCAAAATGACATTGTAGCTCACACAGAATGGCTGGTGGTAAAATGAAGTCTGCCTATTTTATATTAAAACTGTCTAGTACAATTTTAGATTCAATAAGCGTTCAGTTAAGAGGCAAAAATTGAACCGCATTGCACAAAACGGTAAATTCAGTTTGGAGTGAAGTAGAACCAGTTTAGTTTGGTTTAATAAATTTGTTTCTTCTATTTCGGCTATAAGCTAATAAAAACTACTATAAGCTAATAATATTATAAGTTTATGAGGAAAAATTGTTACAAAATAAAACATGGTTATTTTAGTCATATAAATTTATAAGCTATAAGCTTGGAAAATGACCTTGCCGCATAGAGACTATAAGCTTATTCGCTAGTTTAACTATTTTATACTAATCAGTATAACTAGTCCAAATTCTTGCAATGTCAATTAAGACCGTTCAAAAATTCATGAACCAAATCAAATCGGATTTAAGTTAAAATAATCGAATTTTATTTGGTTAGTAAACTGAATCTATATGTTACTGACTTCTTTAAAAACGAACTGAATTGCAAATAATAAAAAATAAACCAAAACCAAAACAGTATTACTAAAATGTGAAAACTGCAAGCTTTGAATACTATGGGTGGACAAAAAATCTGAACCCACCCAAAAATCGAGCAATCCGAATATTCTGAAAATAAACGGGTGGGTCGGATCGGATATACGGATTATTAAATAAATGCTAAAATACAGTTTTGGTCCTCCTGTTTATCAAAATTTACGGTTTTGGTCCCCCTATTTTTTTTTAACAGTTTTGGTCCCCCACTCCAATTTTGACCCAAAAAAAGTGATGAACAGTAACTCGTCCGTACATGTCCATATATGAACAGTACACGTCCGTACATGAATAGTGAGGGGTGGGGGACAAAAACTGTTGAAAAAAATAATAGGGGGACCAAAACTATGAATTTTGACAAACAGGGGGACCAAAACTATATTTTAGCCTTAAATAAACAATTACAGTTTCATATGGATACAAACGGTCGGCTACGGATTAAAATTTTGAGACCATCGGAACCCGCACCCACCCAAACAAACATATAATATGCTACTATATTGATATACTGATGTACCTATTTAACGTCTGTACCTATTTTTATACATATAATATGTGTTTTTTATATCATAATTGAAAGTCTGTACCTATTTTTGTAGCTTTTATGATGCCTAGAAACTAATCCTTTACAACTACCCTCATTTCTCTGTGTGCGTGTGTGTGACCTAGTGGTGAAACACTTGAGTATTGAGAATGTGCTCCTCTCAAAATCGCAGATTCGAATCCTGCTGGATACAAATTATTTATTAAAAAAAAAAACTACCCTCATTTCTCTATCCTTTTGCCTCTATTTTTGTAGGCATTATGATGCCTAGAAACTAATCCTTTACAACAACCCTCATTTCTCTATCCTTTTTCATCGATAAAAACATTTTATAGTATACAGAAGTTTTAATATTTTTTTATGTGTATTTCTTTTACTTATATTTCAGTTTTTTATTTTATTTTAGTTAAATCTCTAACACTCTTTTTTTTTTTCAAGATCCAACTCCTCTCTTCACAACTAAGATAGAAAAAAATATTTGTGTGGAAATATAAGCAAAAGAGTTATTGGAAAGTAGATAATGATATGAAATGAAGGGTGGAGATGCAAAGAAAGGGTGGAAGTTATGGAGTAACATCGTCATTAATAGACATGATGAGGACAACTTTAAGCTTCACCTTCAACAAATGAAGAACTACATCTAATTTCAATGGAACAAAAGGATTTTTACAATGGATATGAACTGTGAAACTAGTGTTCCCACCACAATATGCTCTATTTCACTTCTAATCATGTTTCTCTCTTTTATTTAAAAAGATTTTAATGCTTTTTTTCCTTCTAAAAAACCATTCTTACGGTGCAGGAAAAAGTCTATGTTATTTCTGTAAACCACTGCAACCGAACTGAGTAATCCATCACCCGAAGAATCCGTAATCCGAGTTATCCCTTGACATAACTGGGCGGAAATGAGTTCTTATATTACATCCGACCATATGTCACGAATGAGTATTTTTGAACCTAAAACCGATAAGAACCGATCCATGTCCAGCCCTAGTAAATGAATACTCTCCTCACATTATTTCCATAGACTGTTTGATTCTGATCCGTCAATGTGAAAGTTAAGAATTTACAACACATGAGGGAGATGGTGACAAAACTTTTTTTTTCTATTTAGTTTCATTGAAACATATTCTGAACATTCCAATTCTTTCCATGACAAACAAATCATGATCAAAATAATTTATAGGCTATAACTTAGTGTTAAATTAGATAGATGATACATATGCATTGGAATATTTTAATAATTTAATATTATATTGGTATTTCAATAATTATGTGATCAAATATATTTATTTAATTATATTAGTTATTTTATCAAATAAAGTGCCTTAAATAATTATGTGATCAAATAATGTTAAAAGACTATTTAGAATTTGTTTTGGATTGGGCCAGTACCTGCCCCACAATCGCGCAGGCCCAACCCACTATCACATTGGGGAGGCCCAGCAAGGCCCAATCCTCCTCCCTGTCGGGCACGCTCAACACTCTATACAGTCAGACAGGCCACCACCTAGCACGGGGAGAGATCACACGTCTTCCCCACTGACTACACGTGCCTCCCACGTGGGGACACGTCATCAGACAACTACCCACTTCCTGAAGAACTGGTCAGCCCACCTTTCGAAGATCACAGGGCAGTTGCTCCAGGACAAAGACCACGTGCTGGTATCCCTACGCCATGTAGCCCTGGAAGTTATTTGCATTGGGCCTGACACTTCAACTCATAGTTGATGACCGTTGGCCCAGCGCTGGGGGCACACTATAAATACCCTCTATAACTAAAGGGCCAGGTATTCTGAATTTCACTCTCTCTACACCTTTTATGTACTTGTGCTTTCTACTTCGTCTCTTACTTTGACATCGTAGTACCTTGCAGGTACACCCCTCACCGCTTCACCATCACCGGAGAGTAACGGAGTTCACGACGTGTTGCTGGCTGTTGATCCAATTCTGATCAGGCACAATCAGTGGGGTCGTCTGTGGGAACCTTTGCTCCCCCGTTCTTCCTCCCGTAGAAACTCAAGAACCAAAGCAACTTTCATTCTCCGACGATCATGGCCAGACCACAAAATGATGTCAACGCTCCAGACTCCGCCTTCGCCTTATTCACCAACGGGGACGACCACGACCCCGACGTGGCAGTTCACGTCGAAGAAGGTGACCCCAGGGACTGGCACACCGCCTCTCCCTCCTCTGATGACGCGACCTTCAACGCCGCTCGACACTTTAATAGCCCGACTGTCTATGAGCCGATCCCTGTACCACCTAATGCGGATCCGACCATGGTGGCTTTGTTCGCGGCGATCAATCAAACAAATCTGATGATCTTCAAATAGAATGAGCGGATAGGAGTGCTCGAGAGGGAGCGACAGTCACGTTTTCCCCCCGTGGAGACATCTTTGCCCCGTTTCTTGCAGTCATTCTCCTCCTCCGCGGAGGACGCGGAACGATGACTCTCGGAGCCCCTGTCCCTGAAAACCTGGGCGTCGTCCGCGTCTGGAACGACCCCAGCCCATGGTCACCCAGAAGCGCAACCGGTACCTTCCTCAGAAGAAACAACGTTCCCCCACTCAGAAGAGGAATAAGGCTGACAGGTACGGCGAGAAGCCCAAGAGCTGACCAAGGAGTCCTCCCCGACGGAGCTGGAACAGCCGAGGCGACCAGTCCCTGTCACGATCACCCGTAAGAAGCGACAAGGACGACCAGTGCACCCCGATGTCCAGGGACATCATGGAGACCCCCTTGTCTGTCGGGATGGAAAAAACCCCACCCTTGGCGACATATGATGGTACGACCGACCCGGAGGACCACATCAAAAGCTTTGACGTGATGCTTGACTATCGGAACGTCCGGGGAGCCATCAAGTGCAGGCTTTTTCCCACTACCCCGAGGATGGGTGCTATGGCGTGGTACAAAAGCCTCACGCCCGAATCCATCACCGCCTGGAGAGAATTGAAGAGGTAGTTCTCCCGATATTTCACCGCTTCCCAGCGCCACCCAAAGACAGAAGCGTCCCTGGAAGCCATCATCCAGGGAAAAGACGAGTCTCTCCGGGATTACATAGAGAGATTCAACCGAGAAGCCGTCTAGGTATCCACCTCGGACGACATGAAGAAATTCTTGATCGAGCAAGGACTGTGACCTCGTACCGAGTTCGCCAAGGCTGTCAGCATTGAAAGGCCCAACACCTTGGAGGAACTCTTCCACAAGGCCCAATCATACATCCAGTATGAGGAGATAGAGGCCGCCCACTGTGCCTGCGATTCGTGGAATCAAGAGGGTCCCAAAAGCTCCAGGCACGAGGACTCCACCGCCCCTCAGCGAGGCGGGGAAAGAAGAAGAGAAGACCGGACCCGGGACCCTCGAGAGTCGAGGGGACCAGCAGGCCGTTTCACTGAGTACACGCTACTTAGCGCTCCCCGCAAACGCATCCTAGCTGAGTGCATCAACTCGGAATTCCAAAAAGGAGGTGTCTGCTTCCCGAAGCCGACACCCCCTAAACCAAATGTCGACAAGTCCAAATACTGCTGGTTCTACTGGAGCCACGGGCATGTCACAGAGGACTACATCCACCTCAAGGATGCAATGGAGATCTTGATCAAAGTGGGGCACCTCAAGCAGTACACGAAGATGAGCGATGCCCCCCGACAAGAGACCCGAGATATGAAAAGGGTCGAGGAGGTAACCCCGTTCCTCGGCGAGAACAGACTATAAGTCGCCCTGTGTGTTACCCAACCAGAGAACTTCTACTTCCCCGACGAGCCCGACACACCTGTGACCGCTCGCAGCCCATGGGAAAGCTTCCCCGCTTCCATGGTCATATCCGACGGAGGTTTTAATAAGGTCTTAGTGGGGTTAATCAAGCGTAAGTTCGACGAGTTGATAGAGGCGAGCTCGACGCAAAACTCCACCTTTGAGAAGGTCCAGGGAATGTCGAACCCCATCACCTTCTATCTCGGAGAGTTTCTGGGCGGCGCCCCCAATTCCAACATCCCCCTCCTCATCAGGGCACAGATGGCGAACTTTGACGTCTACCGCATCCTGGTCGACCAAGGGAGCTTGGTGGACATAATGTATGCCCACATGTTCATTACCCTCCAGCTCGACGAGACACACTTGACCCCGTACGTCGGCTCAGACCTGCAGGGTTTCAACGGCACCACCACCAGACCGTGGGGCTACGTCAAGCTAATGGTTACGTTTGGGAACGACGATAATGCCCGACAGGTTAAGGTCCGCTTCCTGGTGGTGGAGTGACCCTCTCTATACCAGTGCATTCTGGGAAGGCCGACCTTAGTCGAGCTCACTGTCGTACCATCTACAGTTCACCTGATGATGAAGTACTACCCGACTAGAGGTCGTGTCGTCACTCTCCACGGGGATATTGAAGCTACCATGAGATGTTTCGAGGCTGCAACCAAGGGTTTGAACTCGATCAACATCAAGTCCAAGACCGCGGGAAAGTCATCCCTGGACGAAGAGCAGAAGCCACTCCCGCGCGTCAACGCGGTCAACCTCGACAGCCGCTTGCCCAGTAAGAAGAAGCAAACCAAGACAGCGAATAACACCCTTACAGCTGAAGGAAACAGGCAACCTCTCCACCCCATGCGCCTCATTCTGGATGGAGACTTCGAGCTCATCACTCTCGGGGATAATACAAACAAGAAGGTGAAGCTTGGCACAGGGCTCCCCGACTTGACGAGGAAGCAGTTGAAGGCATGCCTTAGGGAGAATGCTAACCTGTTCGCGTGAAGCGCTGCGGAAATTCCCGACCTTGACCCAGATGTGGCCTGCCACCAGCTCACAATAGACCCGGCCGTTAGGGCTGTATGCAATGTAGGCGTAGGCAGTCTCTTGAGAAAGTGAAGGCTGCTGAAAAAGCTGTAAAAGACCTCTTAGAGACAAACTTTATTTCGGAAGCCCAGTACAAAACCTGGTTATCTAATGTTGTACTTGTTAAAAAGAATAATGGAAAATGGAGAATGTGCGTTGATTATACCGATCTTAACCGGCATGCCCAAAAGATGCTTATCCACTGCCTAACATCGACAAACTGGTCGATAATTCTGTAGGTTTTAAATTGTTGTCGTTCATGGACGCATACTCGAGATACAATCAAATCCCTATGGCAAACGCCGACAAGTAACACATGACTTTCATGACCGATTCGGGCAACTACTAATACAATGTAATGCCATTCGGTCTAAAAAACGCCGACGCGACTTACCAACGGATGATGAACACAGTCTTCCGGGGAGAGATCAGCGACATGCTCGAGGTCTACATGGATGACATAATCGTAAAATCAAGAGAAGAGGTCGACCACACTGCCCACCTCAGGAGAGTCTTCGACACCGCGAGGAAATGCAAGATGAGGTTCAACCCATAAAAGTACACCTTTGGTGTCCGAGCAGGCAAGTTTCTCGGGTTCTATCTGACGGAGTGAGGAATCAAGGTGAATACTGACAAGTGTAGGGCATTTTGTGAGTTCCCAACACCGAATTCAAAGAAGTCGATCCAATCGCTAAACGGGATGCTCACCTCGCTGTCCCGATTCGTGGCCAAATCTGCCCAAAACGCACTCCTATTTTTCAAACTCTTACGCAAAGAAGCCACATTCGAGTGGACCGAGGAGTGCGAACAGGTACTCCTCCACCTAAACTAAGTCTTCTCACAGCCCCCGGTCCTCTCGCGACCAAAAAACGGGGGAAACGTTGTACCTGTACCTCGCAGTCACGAGCGAGGCGGTCAGCGCGACTCTAATCAGGGAAACCCCTGACGGGCAGAGCCACTGTCCAAGTATTACAAGCAAAACCCTTGGCACGCAGGCCGGGCAAAATTAACTATGGTATGCAGGTCAGATAAAACGGTAAAAAATGGCGCGCAGGCCAAACAAGCTGAACAAAGAGAAATATAGCTAGACGGCTACGCCCCCTCGGTTTGGTCGTCCTCCACGGTTTGACCATCATCTTCGTCCTCGGCTTCAGGCGCGACCACCCGACCTTCGATCACCTGATGATAAGGGCCTGTCCCCTCGGTGACGAGCTGGATGCCAGGGTTCACGAGCTGGAGCTGCTCCACAACAGCGTTAAAACCCACCTCGACAGCCCCCAGGAAATCCTGATCTAGCAGCCGGATCTTCGATACCAGGTTAATCCGAGAGGTCAGGAGCTTCTCGTCGGCGGTCTCATCATCAACAAGCCTTGCATCTGCCTCCAACTCAGCGATCCTCTCCAAGAGCTTATTTCTCTCCTCATCAGCGTCCTTCACCTTTTTCTCCATCTCACCGTAAAGCTTGACCTGGGATGCATTCTGTTTCTTGCACTCGGCGAGGTCAGTAGCTAATTTGTTTCTCTCAGCCTCGACGGATGCAAGGTCATTTTGCAGTTTGGTCAGGTCAGCCGAGGGACAAGTCTCGTCGTTAAGGACCAAAGTCGTTTCAAAGACCCGCATCATCGCAGCCATATCTTTCGATAAGGCTTTCCTCCTCATATTCCGGTCAATTCCCAAGATAGCCTCAGAATCAGCAACGCTCACAGTCCGGGAGCTGGCCCTGCAAAAGAAATTAGGCTGCAGATAGCAGGGTGGAAGCGTGTACTTCTCCTCAGACATGTTCTCGGTGTGGTCGGCAGTTACGGGCTCGCTAATGCGCTGCCTTTTGGGGGAACCCTGCGATGTTGGAGATTGGCTGCATTGGGGGGAAGAGGACGAGCCTCCGAGTGTCGGGTTGGGGCCTTGCATCTACTGAACCTGGGCGACTCGCCCCTTGTCAGCCTTCTTCGCACCTCTGGTGGCCGCCAGCTTCTTCACGCGCTCTTGCAAGCTCGACATCCCACCTGCAAAAGAAAAAACAAGCACGTCAGCAAACCAACGACGGAAACATAGATGAGGCCCGAGTGAAGAGGGGTGCCCACTACCTAAGAAACGTAAAGCTTCCTCTTCAGACGCACACTCGAGGAGGGCCTTCATATTTATCAACCGGGCCTCCTTTAAAACCTCCCCGCGAGCGTCGAGGATAAAGTTCCCGTCCGGAGTCACACATTTCGCAGGAGTGAAGCCGGAGACGAACTTGATCAACTTCTGGTAGGCCAGCCGGTCCTCCTCATCCAACGCGCCAGGGCTGACTATGTAACTGTCCGTGCCCTTTTTGAAATGCTCCTCCGTCAATTGAGGTACCGACATACGAGCTCATACGCTCGTACGAACGCGATCGCGTTGGGATGGAGCTGCGAAGGCACCAGGCGTAGCCAGACGAACACCCCCTATTGGAAATCACTGAAGGGCAGACTCAAGCCTGCTTCCATATAAGTGAATTCATACATGGGAAACCTTATCCCTCTGGAACACGAGCATATCCGATGGTGTTCCCGGGGGTTTGTACACCTGCCAGTTCTGAGAGGAGCCCTCCAAACGGTTCTCAAAATTAGCATAAGCATCTGAGTCGTCCACGACAAAGAGAGAAGGGACGCTCAGAGGCTCTTGTCTAGCCCATTCCTCAGCAGTCCGCTTTCGAACCCCGCTGGTCTGCACTACCGGTGAATCGGGCTCGTCATCGGTCTCGATGACCCTCTTGACCCTTGCAGCCATTTTTACCTGAAAAGAAGAGGAAAACGGTGAATTCGACATTCCAGATCAAATCCAACCTTCCACCGCAAATCAAGTGAAAGGGCGAAGAGAGGGGCATGAAGCCACCAGACCGGCCAAAGGAGCCTCCTAGGCGGGGATCACCTCACCGCGACAACAAGAAATCGGGATAGGATCCCTCCGAGACCTTCAACGAATGTCCTCGAGACCTTCATCTAACGTCCTCGGGACCTTTGTTAGGTCCTCGGGTCCTTCATCTTATGACCTCAGGACATTCATCCCAGGTCCTCGGAACCTTCATAAAGTCCTCGGGTCCTTCATCTTATGACCTCGGGACATTCATCCCAGGTCCTCGGGACCTTCATCAGGTCCTCGGGTTCTTCATCTTATGTCCTCGGGACATTCATCCCGGGTCCCCGAGACCTTCATCGGGAGTTTCATAAATTTAAAGAAGTTCTGGCGTACTCGCCGAAAACTTCATCGATTCACCGGAAAAACGGCCGAAAAACACACAAAACCAAAATACGAAGCCAGAAACTTACTTGAACACGGTGGTTGCTGAGCAACGAGACGGCGGCGGATGGCGGACTAACGAAAATGGAGACTGAGAGAGCGAAAAGAGAGTATGAGAAGTTCTGAGCAGAAGAGGGAAAGTGTGCGAATGAAATGGACTCACCGCCTATTTATAATCCTAACACGGGACTCGACGCGTCCCTAGGAACTTGAGTGCCCCTACTCCTAGCCGCCCTAGGCATTAATTTCTCTGACACATAACGTCACCAGACACGTCACACTCGTTCAAATTCCTCTCCTGCTTGGAAACGTACTCGCCCGTCCCCTCCGACGTCTTCCACGTGGCGCGGGCCCGCAGTATCTCGTCTTGGACACGGAAAATAACTCATGACTGCAGTAAGCGAGCACTGCTCCCCGAGAGCACCCACGATATGGAGAAGCTTGGCACCTGGTCGCACTCATCATCCTCGTCGTTAGGACTGACGCTTAAGTAATTACTCCTCCACTTATGAGCAACGACTTAGGGGGCTCTTGTTCTGGACTGGGCTAGTACCTGCCCCACAGTCGGACAGGCCCAACCCCGTATCACATTGGGGAGGCTTAGCAAGACCCAATCCTCCTCCCTGTCGGGCACGCTCAGCACTCTCTGCAGTCGGACAGGCCACTACCTAGCACAGGGAGAGATCACACGTCTTCCCCACGGACTCCACGTGTCTTCCACGTGGGGAGACCTCATCATGCAACTACCCACTTCCTGAAGAACTGGTCAGCCCACCTTCCAAAGATCACGGAGCAGTTGCTCTAGGGCGAAGACCACGTGCTGGTCTTCCCTACGCCACGTAAGCCCTGGCAGTTATTTGCATTGAGCCTGACACTCCAACCCAGTACAGATGACCGTTGGCCCAGTGCTGGGGGCACACTATAAATACCCTCTATCACTAGAGGGTCACATATTCTGAATTCCACTCTCTCTACATCTTTTCTGTACTTGCGCTTTCTACTCCGTCTCTTACTTTGGCATCGGAGTACCTTGCAGGTACACCCCCCACCGCTTCACCACCCCCGGAGAGTAACGGAGTTCACGACGTGTTGCTGGCTGCTGATCCAATTCTGATCAGGTATGATCAGAATTTATTTAGGAATTATTTAATTAATTAATTAATTAAATAATTGGGTATAATGGTAACCGTATTTGATCATCACATTATATATAGGCTATGGTCCCCAAGTAGGTATTCTTGTCTTTAAAGGAAGCATTTGATATCGTGATACCATGGTTTGTCATCAAAGACTGCTTCAATCGCGAAGATTTAAGCAGGCCTTTCAAGGCACATTATGTCAATCTTGGGCACGTCGTTCCATCGATTTACAATAATCATGGAAGAGAGAGTGACTAGTGCATCAGCCATGTGGTTTTCTTCACGGGGAAATTCAAAATTCTTCTCCGTTATCTTGGTTAATAAAAGTCAGCTGGTAAACCAACATTAAATCAGATTACTGTCCCACTCTGATTTCTTCCAAAATACCACTAGTCAACTTCAACATTCCCAACTTCACACTATCAGAGGTCTCTTCACATACCAAACTCAAATCTCAGAATTGCTCAATTAATTCCAATTCTTTCACCATAAGCATCGACATATGCAATGACTTCCTGCTCAATGTATCAGCCATTACATTTGCTTTGCCCGAATGATAACTCAAATCAAAATCGAAATCCTTCAACAACTCTAACAACCTCCTCCGCCTCATATTCAATTCTTTCTGATCAAATAAGTACTTCAGACTTTTATGATCACTGAACACTTCAAACTTAGAGCCAAATAGATAATGTCTCCAAATCTTCAACACAAACACCACAGGGACCAATTATAAGTCATGTGTAGGATAATTCCTCTCATGAACTCGCAATTGTCTCGAAGCATAGGCAACAACTTGTCCATTCTGCATAAATACTCCACCAAGACCCATCTTCAACGCATCACAGTACACCACAAAAGATTCGTTCGGATTAGGCAAAATCAACACTGAAGCGGTCGTCAACCTCTTCTTCAATTCCAAAAAATTCTCTTTGCAAGCTATATCCCACACAAAAGCTTGACCCTTTCGAGTCAACTGAGTCAAAGGTAATGCCAACATAGAAAAGCCTTCGATAAACTTGCGGTAATAACCCGCCAATCCTAGACAACTTCGTATCTCGGTAGCAGACTTCAGAGTCTCCCACTGTAACACAACATCAATTTTAGAGGGATCAACAGCAATCCCACCACTTGAAATCACATGGCCAAGAAAGCTCACTTCCTTCAACCAAAACTCACAATTGGATAGCTTTGCATACAACTTCTTCTCCTTCAATACTTGCAACACAATTCTCAAATGCTCAGCATGTTCTTCTTCATATCTAGAATATATCAAGATATCATCGATAAACACCACCACAAACTTATCCAAATACTCATGAATAATCTGATTCATGTACTCCATGAACACACCTGGCGCATTGGATACTCCAAATGGCATCATAGTGTATTCATAGTGACCATACCTTATCCTGAAAGCCATCTTCAGAATATCATCAGGCTTAACACGAATCTGATGATAACCAGACCTCAAATCAATCTTACTGAACACACCAGCGCCTACTAGATGATCCATCAAATCGTCAATTCTCGGGAGCAGATACTTATTCTTAATAGTCACCTTATTCAACTGCCGATAATTAACACACAACCTCATGTTACCATCTTTCTTCTTTACTAGCAACACAGGGGCACCCCACGGAGAAACACTCGGTCGAACAAACTTCTTCTCAAGCAATTCTTCCAATTGTTTCTTCAATTCACTTAACTCATGAGCCATCGACACTGGACTCTTACCTGGTATTAAGTCCACTACAAACTCTACTTCACGCTCTAGAGGCAAATCACTGATGTCATCCTGAAACACACTGGAAATTCACATACAACAGGTCAGTCGACACTCGCAGCTTCACGATCAATCTACAATGATACAAACATTGCAAACACCAGGGCTTCGTCTTTTATAAGTTCGTCTACTTGCCTAGCAGACAAGAACATCAACTCTCCGCTATCACCAAACTCAGTCCACAATCTTATTATAACAGTTAATGTGAACATGGTTGAACTCCAACCAGTTCATTCCAAAAATTACATCGAAACTCCTCTCAAAAATCGTCAAAGGACATCTCAAACACACAAGGGTAGTAGTAACAGAACCATTAGCTGGAGTTTCTATTACCATATTCCCATTCATATCAGACAACTTCAAACCCAATCAATTAGCACATTTAAGCGAGATAAAAGAATGAGTAGCAACAGTATCAATAATAGCAATCAACTCGATATTATTAATAAAATAAGTACCTCGAATCAGGTTGTCCTTCTCTGGCACTTTGACACCACTCAAAGCAAACACCCGACCATTGGTCTAAGCGACAGTAGCGGTCTTCTTCGGCTTTTGACATTGGGTACTGATATGACCTTTCTCTCCACAATTGAAATAGGTTGGACCATCATTCTTACAATCAGTAGCTCTATGACCCTTCTTACCACATCTGTAGCACCTCACCACACTATTGGTGCACACATCAGCATGATGGCCTTGCTCCTCACACTTATAACACTTCCCAGAAGCGGGAGCTGCTCCCCCACTTGTCTTTTCCCCTCAGAAGCCTTCTGCTTCCCTTTGTCAGCTGAAGTTGTATAAGGCTTCCCCATATACAACTTTCTCTTCTCACTCAACTGCTTGTAGTGAGCAGATCGAGCTCGGTTATCCTCATCGTAGATTATGCTCTTGTCCACCAACTCAGCATACCTGCGGATCTGTTGATACCCAATACCCTGCTTAATTTCCGGTCTCAGCCCATTCTCAAACTTGAGACACTTGGACATCTCAGCATCAGCACGGTTGTAGTGCGAATAGAACTTCACCAGTGCCTCGAACTTCGCGGCATACTCCGCCACAGTCATGTCTCCTTGCTTCAGCTCAAGGAATTCCACTTGTCTCTTACGACGAGCATCCTCTGGAAAATACTTTCCTAGAAACTCCTGCTTAAACACAGCCCAGGTTACCACAGTGGCAACATCAGCGAGTCTCTGACGGGTGTTATCCCACTAATCCTCGGCCTCTTCTAACAGCATATGCATTCCAAACTGAACTTGTTACTCTTCAGTACACCCTATCACCCAGAATATCTTCTCGATCGCCTTCAGCCACTTGTGTGCACTTGCTGGATCATGAGTACCCACAAAAGTCAGCGGATTGTTCCTCTGAAACTTCCCCAAAGCACGAAACTCGTCTGGAACTCCACCATTCGAATTGAGCTGAGCCACTACTTGAGCAAATGATTCCAATGCATCAGCAATAACACGATCATTTCTTCCAGCCATCCTGCACACCAATAACAAGGTTAGAAGAAACAAGACATCGACAATGTATACACACTCGTCGACTGACAGGGGACTGACATCAAGTAAAATCTGGCCGGACGGGCCGACCTGCTCTGATACCACTAATGTAACACCCTTTTTCTACCCCACAAATATTGCAGCAGAATAATCATAATATCAGAGTAAAAATTTGAACCACCTCAAAGGATGCACATTTTTCAATAAACTCAAATCTAACTGTTGCTCTGTAAACAATGGGGTTTCCTCAAATTAAATAAAAAAGCCATCAAATAACAGTGGAACTCAATAATTCAAAATCGAAAGGTTTTCAATAAAAGCCATAACAACAAAATAGCAACTCAACATGGTTCGACTCAACGACCCAACCTGATGTTACAATATCAGGGCAAGACCCTCTACATCGACCAAAACCAAAATAAACTCCAAAAGTCCTCGAAGGCATCCACAGCTAAGTCTGATCATCTCCATGTTACCCACGTGGAGGCAACATTCAAACAGGCAGGGTGGGTAATCACAATTCATTATAATCATTATAAAAACAGGATATTCATAAAATGGCGTCATCATCATATACAACATCATCAGGGTCATTACAAAGGAAAATATCCAAAATCACGACATCATAAATCATATCCATGCCAAATAAATACAATGCACAACAAGACTCATGCATGTGGTACCAATTCGTCAAAGTCGATGGACACTGGGCCATCACCCTCCAAAGATCCCCGTTATTAGGATCGATTCTACACAAGAACCAGAGCACATCAAAATTACCTCACATCCACACAATGGGATTGGACCCACAATATACCGAAGTCTGGAATGCTATGAATACATGATACACAACGTCATTATCATCATCATCAATAAAAGTCATTACGTGCATCGTCATTCATCAAAATCTCATGTTAATCATATCATCATTTATTCATCAAAAGATCATGAATCATCATCTCATAATCAGCAATATAATCATGGTAATTCATTGGAATATCGGAATAATCACAACTCAAAACATCAAGACATCACAAGAATCATAAACCAAATTCATTGTTTCAACGTACAACACATAACACATACACGAAAAACCCGACTACTGCATCGAATAGTCACTACGCCAAAATTACTCTTTGGCAGCACTACATAGGCAGCGCTTTATTACAAAAGCACTGCTATAAGTTAAAAAATTTAGAAAACACGAAAACTGTTCACTTAGAAAAATAAAAGCGCGTCTAAATATAAGACTTTAGACAGCGCTTTTGAGGAAAACGCTTTCTAAGGTCTTATAAATTAAAAAAAAATTAAAGGAAAATATTAGACATCGCTTTCCTTAAAAGCGCTGTCTAAGGTCTTATAAATTAAAAAAAATATAAGACCTGAGACAGCGCTTTTGAGGAAAGCGCTTTCTAAGGTCTTATAAATAAAAAAAAAATAAAATCAAAAGCGCTGTCTAAGGCCCATATGAGACAACGCTTTCAAAAGCGCTTTCTAAGGCCCACCTTAGACAGCGCTTTCATTAAAAGCGATGTCTAAGGTCTTTTTAATTAAAATAAAAACTGAAACGGTATCAGTATTCTATACTTTTTCATTTCATTCTTTCCCTCTTTCCCTCTCTTTCTGCGAACAAGAACGAACCAGCTGAAACCACCGTCGTCGTCCGTCCTTTCACCGCCGTCGTCCGTCCTTTCTCGCCGTCGTCCTTCCTACTTTGTCCTCCACCGTACTCCACCGTGCTCCACTGTTCCGGTAAGAGTTTTTCTTTTTATGTTAGGTTTTAAGTGAGTTTCATATTTTTCTGTTAGGTTTTGTTCTTGTTACCATATTTTTGGAGTTCTTTAGATATAATGATATTCTGTTAGGTTTTGGAGTTCTTTTGATAAAATAATGTTCTTTTGATAGAATATGAGTAGTTTAGATTAGTGTTAATGTTGCTCTACATTGTTATTGCTATATAATGTGTTAGTTTAGTTTAGGTTAGTTTAGGTCGTTAGTGTTAGTGTTAGTGTTAATATTGCTCATTATTTTAATATTGTAAATCCTTGAGGTTGTTAGTGTTATTTTGTTATTTTAATACTGTGTTATGTTAGAAGCCCTGTTAGAAGCTCATTCAATGTTCTATGTTTTATCATAACTTTCCTCCTCATTCAATGTTTTGATTCCTCATATAATTGTGTTTTTGTTGACCTTAATAAGTAGGAAAACCAGGGATAAAAAATGGATGGATGCCGATCGATTGTCCAAAGAGTACGAGAATGGGGTATTGGATTTCGTTAAGTTTACTGTTCAACACGTTAAAGACCCAGTCGAATGGACTGTCCTTGCTTGGGTTGTTGTTATGTGGGTAAGGTTGACGCAGATGGATTGAAATCGCATTTACTGATGCATGGAATTGATCGAAGTTATAAGTGTTGGATACATCATGGTGAGAAAATTAACGAGAATGTTGAACTGAAGGGGGAAAAGTAATACGACCTATGCTTCAGATGACAAAGACACGGAAACATACGATTGTGATCGAGTCGAAGAGATTGCAGAAGCAGTTGAAGAAGATCTTCATGATTGTCCCGAAATGTTTGAGAGGTTGGTAAGCGATGCAGAGAAACCGGTCTATCAAGGTTGCAGTAAATTCACAAGACTGTCTGCGGTATTGAAGTTGTACAACTTAAAGGCGTGCAATGGATGGTCGGATAAAAGTTTCACAGAGTTGTTGGCCCTTTTGAGAGAAATGCTACCGGAGGATAATGTTCTTGCCAATCGAACCTATGAGGCCAAAAAAATGTTGTGCTCTATTGGCATGAGCTATGATAAGATACATGCTTGTCCAAACGATTGCGTTTTGTTTCGAAACGAATATGCATCGTTAACTGAGTGCCCTAAATGCGGTTTGTCTCGATATAAGAAAAAATTGTCTCCAGCCAAGGTCTTATGGTATTTTCCTATAATTCCGAGATTTAGGCGCATGTTTCGTAGTGAAACCGATGCAAGACACCTGACTTGGCATGCAGATGAAAGAATTATTGATGGAAAGTTGCGACATCCGGCTGATTCACCACAGTGGTCGAAAATTGATAATGATTATCCTGACTTTGGAGAAGAAGCAAGAAACCTTCGCTTGGCATTATCTACTGATGGAATGAACCCGCATGGTCTTCAAAGTATCTCACATACCACATGGCCTGTGATTCTTATGATTTATAATCTACCTCCGTGGCTATGCATGAAGTGTAAGTACATGATGTTATCTATGTTAATCTCTAGGCCTAAACAACCAGGGAATGACATAGACGTATACTTGACACCTTTGATCGAAGATTTAAAGATATTGTGGGAGAACGGTGTGGAGGTTTATGATGGATATAGGAAAGAAAGTTTCAATTTGAGGGCGATGTTGTTTGGCACAATTAATGATTTTCCAGCTTACGGGAATCTATCAGGGTACAACATAAAAGGTGAAAAAGCGTGTCCTATTTGTGAAGATAAAACAGATTCGAAGCGATTGGAGTTTGGTCATAAGAATGTCTTTCTCGGCCATCGTAGATTCTTAAATGCCAAACATCACTACCGTGGGTGGAGACAAGAATTCAATGGAGACACCGAACAAGGTAGAGCTCCACCTATGTTGTCAGGTGACCAAGTTTTTAAAAAGGTGAAAGATATGCGTACTCAGTTTGGCAAACCTTTTGCACATAAGGTTGTCAAAGGTGGGTGGAAAAAGAGGTCGATATTTTTTGAATTGCCATATTGGAAGTCTTTGTACGTTAGACATTTTCTCGATGTTATGCATATTGAGAAAAATGTATTTGAAAGTGTTATTGGTACGTTACTTAATATAAAAGGAAAGACTAAGGATGGCCTTAAAGCAAGAAAAGACTTAGTAGCGATGGAGATTAGAACTGAATTAGCACCCGTGAAGAAAGGAAGACGAACATATCTACCACCTGCTGCTTTTACTCTGTCTAGAAAGGAGAAGAAAATATTGTGTAAGTTTCTGAGTGAAGTTAAAGTTCCAGAAGGATACTCTTCAGATGTTAGAAGACTTGTGTCTAAGAAAGACCTCACGTTGAAGAGTTTAAAGACACACGACCGCCATAACTAATTTGTGTTTTTTCTTTAGGTCAATTTGTAGTAAGGTAATCGATCCCGATATCTTACCAACACTACAAAAAGAGATAGTTATTACCTTGTGTGAGCTTGAAATGTATTTTCCTCCCTCTTTTTTTGACATAATGGTACATCTAGTTGTTTATCTTGTGAAAGAGACACAGTTGTGTGGACCAGCTTATATGAGATGGATGTACCCTGCTGAACGTTATATGAAAATATTAAAAGGGTATGTGAAAAGCCGAAGTCGACCAGAGGGGTGTATTGTTGAACGATACATTGTTGAAGAAGCGGTTGAGTTTTGTACTGAATATTTGTCCAATGTTCAATCGATTGGACTCCCCAAAGCTCATATTTTCGAAAAAAAGGATGGTAAAATATTAATTGGAAATAAAATTGTGACAGTATCAAGGGATGAACGGGATCAAGTGCATTTGTATGTTCTGCACAATGATAATGAGGTTGAGCCATATGTTGAGATGCACAAGGATGTACTCCGAAGGTTAAATCAGAACAGAAATGAAAATTGGATAGTACGAGAGCACAATCAAAGTTTCATACAATTGGTGTCAATACATTATGGAGCTCGGAGTTTTATCAGGTATAATATTGTACTCTTACTTTAATTGATGAGAATTTAAATATGTGTAACTTTCTAACTATAGACATTGTTGATGTATTCTTTTAATTGAATTACAATCTTTGTGTTCTTTCAGGACCTATGTAGATTTGAAGCAATGCTTTGGTTGGATGCAAAAGTACTAGTATAAGTAATATGTACATTTGTAGAAAAAATGTAATGATTTGTAATTATAAATTGGTGTGTATATATATATATATATATATATATATATATATATTGGTTTGAATTGTCAATTGTTTTGGATATATAATTTTGGTGTAAATTGGTACATTTAAATAGGCCAAATTGGATTGATTTGAATCTCCAAATTGTGGTATTTTTCTGGAAAAAAATTGGTTGAAAAACAGGTCAAATTCTGGTTGAAAAACCTGGTAAAAATTGTGGTTTAAAAAAATTTATATAAAAATTTTCGTATACCTTAGACAGCGCTTTACACTAAAAGCGCTGTATAAGGTGGGGCTTAGAAAGCGCTTTCAACAAAAGCGCTGTCTAAGGTATGCCTAAAAAAGTTCAAAAAGGTGGGGCTTAGAAAGCGCTTTCAAAAAAAGCGCTGTCTAAAGTATACCTAAAAATGTTCAAAAAGGTGGGGCTTAGACAGCGCTTTTAAAAAAAGCGCTGTCTAAGGTATACCTAAAAAATGTCAAAAAGCGTTGTCTAATGGTACCATAGACAGCGCTTTTCATTAAATATACCCCCCTTTAGACAGCGCTTTTGGTATTACCCAAAGCGCTGTCTAAACCTTTAGCAGCGCGGGTTTAGACAGCGCTTAAAAGCGCTGTCTAAGGTCTTGTTTGGCGTAGTGAGTTGGAATTCTGGCATTGAAAGTAATTTTATCAAAAAGTGTTTGAAACCAGCTTTCTAACGACTCGAACGGCGACTGAAACGGACATACGGATTAAAAGTTATGAATTTCTAAAGTTTAGAAAAATTCCGTCCATAACAGCAGCAAATAACACTGTCATGTTCTCTGCGAACGTTCCCTATGCGAAGTCTCCTGGACAGCAAACCAGAAAAATGCGATTTCTGCAGTTTGGAGGCCTTCCAGACCTCCAAATTCGATTCCGTAAAAAGTCCCAATCCCAGAATTCGAAATACTACCATATTATAACAATTATAACAGCCTACAACACCTTTTTTAGAGATCCTAACACCATACATAGACCACAAATTAAATGATCAATTTATGCATTTTTCCTCTTATCAAAACTTCCGACACGCAAAAACCCCAATCCCCAAATACCTTCATAACTCCCACAAATCCCTTTCCCTACAAGGTCAGAACAACATCAACAAGGAGGTTAGCCTCGAATGCCTACTTTTATCCGATTCAATCCAACCCTTCATATTCATCATCAATCCACAAAAACAACACCTAAATCATCAATTTATTCATAAACCCACAAACCCACATAAACCTCAAAAATCTGTTTTAAACACTTCAAATTCCTATATTGAAAACAATGAAAGACAATACTCCTCATACCTTAGATTGTCAATTCCAAGCTTTCTTTCCTTAGTTCTTGGAAACCTTCTCGAATCCTACGCTTTTCCCTCTTTTCTCAGAGCTCTAACATTTTCCTTCTTTTCACGGTCTAACAAAAATGTATCATATTTCTCTCAAATTCTCCTTTTTGTTAAACCTAACCTTTGGGCTTCAAAATGGGCTTTCCCAATATTACCCTCACTAACTCCTCCTTAAAAGTCCAATTTATCCTTAATCCTTCTAATATTATTTAAATAAATAATATATTCCATATTATATACTATTATTTAAATAAATAACCAAAACTCCACAAAAATACCAACATCAACACAAACCACCAAAATTCACTAAAAATCATGGATATTATATTTAAATAAATTAAATAAATATTCTTACGAAACTTGGGGTGTTACATGTACGGGGGTCTGAGTTAGTTGAGGGTATATTATATGTTGTAACAATTTTCACATAGTGTTATTCTCTGGTTGTCTATTGACAACGACCGTGATTTTCTCTCCGATTTTAGAATTTCCACATTTTGTTCTTATGCTGTGATTGTGTTCCTATTTTTTTTCTCTATGCTTTATTTTTCCCAACATGCATAAATATTGATAAGTAAGATAAAGAATTTAACCTCCATCACTAATAATTATAATTGAAATTAAGATTTTCAACTTTAACCACCAAAAAGCCTGAAAATTTATCCTTTCAGATAACGCCTATAATTGCGCCGCTTAATTATGGAAAATACGTCCATTTTTATCTTTCCAAATAACCCAAATCACCATAAACCGAATAGTGTTAAAAGTCAATCAAACGTTTTTCGAAAAACCACTAAGCCCACCAAATTGCATAGATGATCCAAAATCGTTCATTAGGACGCCGGAGAGAAGCCTAACCAATTAAAAATAATATATAAGCAAATATAGAAAACTCTAACTAACTTTAATTAAAGAAATAATAACAAAACTATTATTATTCAATTAAATTATATATGTTATGAATAAAAATAAATGTGGATGTCCATTCTTATTCTTCTTTTTATATTCATATTCCCCATTAATATTTGTGACTTTCCATCTCCCTTAGGCCCTATAAATAAGGTCCATATTGCAACATAAAATGGACTTTTGAAGAAGATAATATAATATCACTTTCTCTCTTCTCTTCCTCTCTTTGATTTCTATGTAATTTTATTTAGTTTTATAACACGTTATCAGCACGAAGCTCTCAGGTATGATTCTTTTGCTTCCATCTCAAATTAATCTTAAACCATCATTTGTTTAGAATCATGGAAATAAAAAAAAATGAGTATGTGATATAAAAGTTGCCAAAAGATTGTTATTCCAGAAGAATGACACAAATAATTTTAACGCATCTCAGAAGGATGATTCGCATCTCAGAAGGATGATTATAATTTTTAGATCATTATTTGTAACAAATCATTTATGTAATTCCTGAAGAACTTACCAAGCATCCCTGAAGGATAGCAAAATAATAATTTATTATATAGTTCCTGCAGAACTAATCAAGATCCATGAATGATTGAAAAATAATAATGTATATAGTTCTTGAAGAACTTATAATGCATCCCCGGAGGATTGCACGAAAACGGTTTATCTTTATCATTGTTTGAAGATCTATGATCTAACTCTCGAAAAATTATATATTTAGAAAGGATCCCTAGAGGATTGTTCAAAGAATGAATTACTTTTCTCCATTCATCAAATAATGGTTATCCCTTGATGATTGATAAGAAAATGATTATTCTGTCTCCATTGATCAGAAAAGTATCAATGACAATTTTTATGAATCTTAGAAAAATTGACAATCACAAAAGGATTGCATGAATAATATTAATAAATGTAAATTTATTAAGATTGAAAAATATATATTATATACATAGTTTTTAGTATGTTATCTGATTTAAATATATTTTGGTTATTATTGAACATATTTATTTTTGAATGAAAATTTCGAAATTTTAATTTTAAAGAAGTGATTTTTTTATATATTTAATTATGAGAAGTTTCTTGTATAATTGTTGTGAGAGATTTATGAATTAGATTATAAGAAAAAGAAAGGTAACAAAATTGTTAGTTGTTGACACTAAGTGTGTTTAGAAGAGTTGAATTGTTGTATTTTTGTGTACTTTGAGATCATTCGATAATTATATTTTATATTATTCAATAGGTGATTTATTTTATTATAAGTTGATAATAATTTATTTTCTATTGATAACGGAAATAATTACATTCAAGTAGTCCGTCTCTCTAATTCTTCACTTAATAGATATAGAAAGTTTTATATTCTTACAGTTACAAAGAACTTTATTTATTTTCTTAATTACCTCTTATTTATACTATAATCAAATTATTTTGATATAGCCAAAACAAAAATGAATAAATAATTTATTAGTTTAAGGAAAAAAATAAATAATCTAAAATTTAAAACATATGTGTTATTGTTAGTAGCATTTTATAAATTAAATTTGAATCAATATATTCAATAGTCTAAAGAAAAACAAGAACATGTGTCTTATTATTTCCTACTTTATGTTTAAATGACTTAAGAGTGCATATGTTATTATTATATGAATGATGAGTGGATAATTATGAGTGGGAAAGACAAAAGAATGCATAGCATGAGAAATAACGTTAAGCATTTGTGAGTGGAATAATAAATTCTTAATTGAGTGCATTATGAATGCTAGAAATTGGATAGTTGAAATGAATGATATTGAATTAATTTAATAAAATAATACTATCCACATTCCACTATCATAAAACTCTTAGCTAATTAATTTATTTTCTCTAGTGCATTTTTTATTAGGAGACACTCATATTCCTCTTTTTTTCAATTTTCACTCTTATAAATACTCACAATCTCATCCCATATCTCACATGTGAAAAGAAAAAAAAAATACACAAATAAAATTATCACTCTCTCATGAACATTTCTATGTTCCGAAACTTCTTAAGAAAAAGGGAGCACCAAGCGCTTGATTGTCCAATATGTTGTCGAATATCAAAAGTTAGGAAGCACACAAGGTAAGGGTTTTTTTCCCCACACACTCATGTTACGTAAGATTGTGTTGTGAGATGATATTAGTACCTTTGTCAAAATAAAAATAAAAATAATAATATATTTATAAACAAATGAAGAAAAAGTAGTAAAATAGTAACAATTTATGATTTATATCATATGTGTATATTTTATTGTTAATTTTGTTTTAAATTAATCACTATATTTAATTTTCTTCTATTAAAATATTATTATATTTTATTTGTATGAATCATTTTAATAGTAAGTGTGTCCTAAATTTTAGAACAATATAATAAAAATACAAATTATTTTATATTTACTAGAGATTGAAACAAATAGAATAATAGAATCATATGTATTATGGTAAACCAGATGTTTACAAATCACACTTAAGTGTGTTGTTGGCAAAATCGGTTGGGTCATCTCAGATGTATTATGATGTGAGAACTAGTTTTGAAGAACCAGAAGTTTCTTCAAGGCCAATAAAATTTGTGTGTTCCTAAAGGAAAATTTGAGAAATTGAGTTTTTATGACATTAATTGTTGCATCGACTAAAAGATCGTGCATATGTCTATTCACAGCCAGAAGTTTGTGAAATTATTTTCTCAACTAATTAGACTAAGATCTTGTTTTCTGGATTTTTCAGAAATTCCTTGATAAGTATCACATATATTACTAAATTAATATTGAACATCTTGAAGAACATGCTCATAAAAAAAATGGACTTGAAGATCCATCCTTTAGACGTCTAAAGTTAGTTATATAATTGATTCTTGTGAGATTATCAATTCTAAACTAGATATTTGAAACACACAAAGTATGATATTAAGATATTTATTCGCATTAAGCCAACAAGTTAATATAAGATGATTCTCCCCTTAACTTACAAATTATTTTAGGTTAATAACCTATTATATCTCATCTATGTAAACTTTTGGATGTGTTGTAAATATTCAATTGCTCCAATTTAGTACGATAATATGAGTTTTGAAAGAATTTTGAGAAATGGTATTTTATATGAATCCCGTACTTGAGGATATACCTTGATCCAATAAGTGAATACTTATTTGAAGTCCAGTAGGCTGATTATCAATTGATAAATTAATTTTCTCAATATTACGGGGGAGAGAATAAGCAGCTGAAAGTGTGAACCAGAAGTTCAAATTAACAATTTAAAATAAAATATTATAATAACATTTTGATCCTCGAAATTCAAAACACAATTCATTTGCAAAGTTTATGAAACAAATTATTAGCTGCTAATATTCCACTCAAGGTGGATTCTAATATTGGACAATATAATATTGCAAATGAGTTATAGCTGCACCTGAAGCGTGGTAGAAAAGTCGGTTCCGATGTTAAAAGTCCTCTACCAAGAAAAGAAACTAAAGTTAAAGATGGCCCAAGTGAGGATATGAAAACTCTAAGAGCACTTTGACATAATTTAATTTTGAGTTCCAGAAGAACTAACCAGGTACCTGAAATTTATGAAAATTAAGAGATCTCGATAAATTATGTCATGAATGGAATATGATGGAACCAAAATAAAGTCAATATTGACAATCTCTTTGTGTATAATATAGCGCTAAAGATGATAAATGATAACGAGGATCATGAGTCAAAGTCTATCAAAGATTGTAGACAAAGTGAAAATTGGCCAATATGAACATATTCAATTAAAGAAAAATTAAACTCACTTTACAAGTGACTCGATTTTGGATCTGTAGTTCGAACACCTCAAGATGTGAAATCAATTGAATATAAATGAGTTTTTGTGAAAAAGCAAAATGAGAATGGTATAAAGTTTGATTTGTTGCTCAAGAATTTTCACAAAGACCTAAAATTTATCTTGATGAAACATATCCACCTGTAGTGGATGCAATTAAATTTTTGATATTTAATTAGGTTTGTAGCACATGAAGGGCTCAATTTGCACATGATGGATGTTGTAACAACTTATCTATATGGTTCACTTGATAGTAAAATTTACATGTAACTCCCTGAAGGGTTCAATATACTAGATACACACAAATCTGAATCTTGAGAAAGCTACTCCATAAGTTTGAACAAGTCTCTCTATGTGCTGAAACAATCTGGACGAATGTGGTATAATCGTCTCAGTGAATATTTGCTTAGAGAGGGATATACAAATAACTCCATTCGTCCTTGTATTTTTATAAAAAGATCATGAAAGAAATTTGCAATAATGTTATTTATGTGGATGACATAAATATTATTGGAACTCCTGGAGAGCTTCCAAAAGCTATGAATTGTTTAAAGAAAGAGTTTGAGATGAAGGACTTAGGAAAAACAAAATTATGTCTAGGTTTGCAAATTGAACATTTGGACAAAGGAATATTTGTACATCAAGAAGGCTATATAGAAAAAGTGTTAAAACGCTTCTATATGGACAAATGTCACCCGTTGTCTACTCCAATGGTTGTTAGATCATTATATGTGGAGAAATATCCTTTCAGACCTTGAGAAAAGGATGAAGAATTGCTTGGTCCTGAAGTACCATATCTCAGTGCAATTGGAGCACTAATGTACCTTGCTAATTATACACGTCGTGATATATCATTTGCTGTCAATTTATTAGCAAGATATAGTTTTTCACCTACACGAAGACATTGGAACGGAGTCAAACATATACTCCGTTACCTTAGAGGTACAATAGATATAGGTTTGTTTTATAACAAAGTATCCATATTTGAATTAACAGGTTATGCAGATGCATGTTACTTGTCAGATCCTCATAATGGTAGATCACAAACAGGTTATTTATTTACATGTGGGGTACAACTATTTCATGGAGATTAGTCAAACAAACCATAGCAGCAACATCATCTAATCATGCAGAACTTTTAGTATTACATGAGGCAAGTCGAGAATGCATTTGGTTGAGATCCTTAATTCAGCACATCCAAAATACTTGTGGTTTATCTTCTGAGACATTAAATACAACGACCATATATGAAGATAATACTGCATGCATCACACAATTGAAAGATGACTACATTAAAAGAGACCGGACAAAACACATTTCTGCAAAGTTCTTTTTTACTCATGATTTTCAAAAGAGTGGTGATATAAGTATCCAACACATCTGTTCATGTGATAATCTTGCAGACCTTTTCACAAAGTCAATCCCAAGTATAATTTTTTAATCAACTAATACAAAAGATTGGTCTTCATCGAAGAAATGATTGTTCAGCTGAGGGGGAGACATGAAAGGATATTGTACTCTTTTTCCTTCACTAGATTTTTTCCCACTGGGTTTTTTCTAGTAAGGTTTTAACGAGGCATATCCTTAATGGACATCCAAGGGGGAGTGTTATGAATAAAAATAAATGTGGATGTCTATTCTTATTCTTCTTTTTATATTCATATTCCCCATTAATATTTGTGACTTTCCATCTCCCTTAGGCCCTATAAATAAGGTCTATATTGCAACATAAAATGGACTTTTGAAGAAGATAATATAATATCACTTTCGCTCTTTTCTTCCTCTCTTTGATTTCTATGTAATTTTATTTTGTTTTATAACAGTATATACTTTAATAATTTTTATAATTTAGAAAATAAATTGATGAAATAATGATACTTTAAAGAGTATATTAATTAATTATTTATTTTTATTTTTATTAAAAAATCTTTTAAAAAATTAATTGATTGAGTTTTAAAATATATTTAAAATCACGACTGTTTTTTTTCTCCTTATAAATTAAATTGCAGCGTGTTCTTTAACTCTAACCCTAGCCACTATAATACTGTTACTTCGTGGTTGACATTAGGTTTTGAGTTGCATGCAAGGCACGAGGGTTCGGAATTTCAAACAAAGTTCGTTCATGGATTGGAACATGTATAAACACTCAACTGATCCGGGTGCGAGGATGAATGAAAAGGTAAAGTTAAGAAAAGAATTACATATACATGATGATATTGCCGTTTCCATTCTATCAAAATTGTCTATTAAATCTTTCAAGCGATTTGAATGTGTTTGCAAATCATGGTCCCTTTTGTTTGATAACGCTACTTTCATGAATATGTATCGCAACTTTTTCTTAACAAAGGAACATCCTTATTATCATCATACATCTCTTCTTCTATATGGGGATTTTACTCCTTGGGAAGATTCTTATCCAGGTATTGAATTGCATTCTGTTTCCGAGGTGAAGTGTGAGAATAGGATCAAATTACATTGGCCACGTGTTTCGGATTCTGAGCTAAGTTCATATTATGGTAGTATAGAAAACTTCAATTGGCATTTTGGTTATAATACTATCGGTTCAGGTAGTGTTAATGGGATCCTTTGTCTATGTAAGACATTTGGATTCCGCACCGATATGAAAATTTTTATATTATGGAATCCATCTACTCAAGAGTATAAGGTCATTCCTCTTAACTTTTTGGATAGTACTTCTGATGTTAGGTACCTTGGATTTGGTTATGACAGTCGCAGAGACGACTATAAAGTGTTGTGCCATAGAAAAGTTCAAGACACTTATCGTGAACTTTATGGTAGCCCTTATATATGGGAGATATATAGTCTAAGGACTAACTCTTGGAGAAAACTTGATCTCAATGTGCATCACATGTCTCTTAATTATTGTGGACAATTGAACGTGGACGGACTCTCTCATTGGATATGCAAAAGTGTAACACCTAATGAAATATATATGTTGTCATTTGACTGGACCAACGAGGTTTTCATTACAACACACATTGATGACAAGTTTGAGTTTTATTTAGTACCGAGAAAGTTGGTGCTATTGAATGGATCTATTGCTTTGATCTTACATTTTATAGAGACAACTACATTTCACATTTTAGTTTTGGGTGAACTTGGTATAAAAGAATCATGGACTAAAATGTTTATTATAGGACCCATCCCTTTCCGTATGTATTTCCACGGAGTGGGAAGGAATGGTGATATGATGTTCGGAAAAAAAGACGGTCGATGATTTATTTCAATTTGACTACCCAATCGATTGAAGAGCTCGGCATTAAGTCAAAGGGAGTTTGTAAGTTATTCATTCATAGAGAAAACCTTATTCCTTTTGAACGAAAGAGTATTTAATATTTTTTTATTTATTTTTAATTTTCACCCAAGTAGTAAGAATTTCACCTTGTACCCAATTAGCTTTTCAATTGCAGATATATTTCATAATTATTATCAGGAATTTTCTTGTTTGTTTTGAAGGTTTATATTTGGTAGGCTTTATAATCTAAAGAGCCACATGTTTCTGTGTAAATTTCATTACTTTCTACGTGTAATATATAAACCACTATTCTTAAAAATTGCCTATTGGATGTTCCAAGTAGTAAGGTTTATTGAGCACATAGAAGGATTATTTTGTTTTGAAAATCCAGGATATGGATGTGGTTATGATCTCTTAACCATTATCTTGTACATAGGGTAGTTGTTATGATGGCAACTTGGAAGGATGTTAGGTTGCTCACTTGGAACAGAAGAAACAGCATCCCACTTTTGTAAGAATGAAGGCATTTTATTCTAAAAGAAGGTCAAATCCATTCAAGAGGGGTCTGGATTGTTATACAGAATGGCTATGTACTGGCCTTTATGCAAGTACAGAATGTCACTAACTCCTTCTCATTGTCACAGTTTATAGCAGCATCTTTGTACTTTTGGAGGCAACTAAAAGATTTTGTTAAAAGCAGTTGCAACCGTGGCGCATAAAAAAAGAGTTCCCCGCTCCCAGTTGAGTTCGAGCGGCAAAGACGAGTGATGCGATGGAAGTGGTTAATTTCACGAGCACCGTTAGGCGGTCGGAGCTGATGCAGCTCTCTTCTCTTCGTCTCTTTGCAAATCGCGGGCTCCCCTTTCTCATGTCTCACAACCTCTCTTCTCAGTTCTCTTTCAAGTCTATGTAGGTCAAGTTCTTAGTCTCTTTCGTTCTTTTTCCGCAGGTATGCCTCCTGTTATAACATAGGATTGCTTCCATTAGTAGTAGCAAGCCACATCCTTCCATAGTAGCAAGCAACATTAACGTATAAACTATGACACTAATCCCCATTAAATCAAAATAAAAAATAAGATTCCGGATGTGCACATCCGGACGCACTGTTTTTTTACAAACGCTGATGTATTCCGGATGTGCACATCCAGAAACATAGTATAACTTTATTTTTTTAAATTCCGGATCTACAGATCCGGAAAATAGCATAACTTTATTATTTTTTTAAATCGGTTTTGTCGATTGGTCGCATACGTTAATATATCATCGCAAGTTAATATACATTCGAATGAGGGGAGCGAGAAGGTCTTGACAGCATGATGAAGATCTTGAGTCAAGGGATTAGGTTTTCCACCAATAGAAAACTTTGTTCTTCGTATCTCTCCAATAGAAAACTTTGTTCTTCGTATCTCTCTAATAGAAAACTTTGTTCTTCGTATCTCTCCAATAGAAAACTTTGTTCTTCGTATCTCTCCAATAGAAAACTTTGTTCTTCGTATCTCTTCAATAGAAAACTTTGTTTTTCGTATCTCTCCAATAAATACATATTAAATCTGATAATGTACCTTTCTCTCCAGTGTAACCACAGATGGACTTAATATTTTTCGGAGATAAACCCCGATCGTGAAGGCTGGATCAGATCCTGTAAAAGTGGGCCACCAAGTACTTCTGAGATGCTCGAATGGAGGAGGAGGAGGGGGTGTACCTGCAAGGCACTCTGACGCTCAAGTAAGAAAGGGTCAGAGAAAAAGGGCAAGTACAAAGTATTAGTTCGTAGGGTGAATATTTGATACCTGACCCTCTTAAGTGAGAGGACTTATATAGAGCCCCCAGCGCGTGGCCAACAGTCCTATTTTCGGGGCGAAATAACCGTTTTCCCGAAGAATAGGTAACTGCCCAAACTAGACGTTATGTCGGGCAGGGTGTCCGAAACTAGCCGTTATGTCGGGCAAAGGCGTAATTCCGGGCACATGCCCTTAGCTGTTCGGGGATCGAAGAAGCCGTGCATAACGGGCAGCGATTACGGGGAAGGATGCTGTTGTCCTTGCCCGATTGGAGGGGCAAAAAGATAACTTTTGCCCCTTTGTGGATTAGACTTGGGCAATTGGGCTGTTCTGAGAGCAGAAGTAGATTGGGTCGTGTCTAGCCGTCGGTCCAGTCCAGAACAGGAGCCCCCTAAGTCGTTGCTCCCGAGCATGGGAGTGATGACTTAAGGACAACTCGATGCTCCGGGGAGATAATGTGAAGTCGTCGTTTGGAGACGAGGAGGATTGTCTAGTGGTGTCCGTGACCCCTGGTGTTCGTATCATTCATGATCGTAACCGTGTTGCTCGTCGTCCGGGGGAACTGCTGGTTAATCAGAATTGGAAACGTTAGGGCGCCACGTGCGCCTAGAGCTCCGTGTAGCAGTTACTAGGCAATGATGGCTAGTTAATAGCCATCACGACCTTCGAGCGCGTGTCTGCACGCGCCCCTCTGTATAAAAAGGGGGAAACTCTTTCCATTTGGAACTTTTCGCTGTTGCTTCTCTTCGCCTTCTTCAGAATTCCTGCCTGTCACCGTTGTCTGTTATTCCGGCCACCGCGTCAACTTCCGGGGAACCATATTTCATCTTCTAAATCAAGTAAGTTCGCTCATTCTGTGCTATTTTACCCATTGAACGGTTCTTCGTAGTCTTGCATGCGGTTAGGTTTAGGTTTTAGGAGATGAAATAGGCTGATTTCCGGTGATTGTTGGTGGTGGACGGTGGCCGTGCCATTTTCTACTTCTGATACATCGCCGGATGTTTTGGTATGTTTTAGTGAGGAGGCGGTTTACGGCGTCGTTGCGACGGAGACGCATGTGTAACTACCGTGATTGTTCATCTTCTGAGTTGGTAATGAATAATCAGGTCGAATATTCCCAGATTCTGATGGAGCTTTGCAGTTTCTGGCGGAGTTTCAAACGGAAACTGGGTGTAAGTACGGGGAGGTTCCTCGCCTGGGGATAATTCATTTCGAGCGTCTCCTCGCGGGGAGGTTTAAGTTTCTCTTTTGATGTTAGGGCTTAGGCCGGGGACGTTGTCCTCAGCCCTTTGCGCGCCCTTTCACTTGACTAGCAGTGGAAGGGTGGATTTGATCTGTCGTCGAATTCACTTTTTTTTTCTGCTTTTCAGGTGATCGATTATGGCGACGGGGCCAGATGGAGAGATTATCCTGGATTCGTCCGAGGAGGAGACAAGTTCCTCGGACAGTAGTAGTTCGACGGCTTCGAGTACCCCCAGTGAGGCCGGGGAGGAAGAGGAGTTGGAAGACATGGACGAGGATGTCGTCGAAGGTTCTGTGGAGGAATGGGAGGTGGCCAAACCTGCTGAACATGTGTCCATCTTTGCTACGTACCTTGGGGACGTTTTTACGGAGGTCGGACCAGAGGGGGAGTGGAAAGTGCACTTTCCTTCTGAAGATGATCTGCACGGATTTCGGGGACCGCTTCACGATGTATGAATACGCCTTTAAAGAGTTGGGGTTGAGATAGTCGTTCACTGATTTTCAGCAGTCAGTGTTCGTGCACTTGAAGTTGGCCCCCACGCAGCTGCACCCTAATTCGTTGGCCTTCATCCGGGATTTCGAGCTGGTGTGCGAGTATTTGAGAGTAGGGGCTACTCTCCCTTTGTTTTTCACCGTCTTCCATCTTCAACGGCAGCTGATGGGGAGGAGGTACGACTGGGTTTTGTTGAAACAGCCTCGCAAGCTGTTCAAGCCTTTCTCGGAATTGATACGGATGTTTAAAGAGAGGTTCTATGTCATAGAGCCCGTATCGGAAGCTGCCCAGGATATCACGTATGCCTGGGAGATCGAGGTTGACGAGGAGGGCAACGAACTGCGCGATGAGGACGGAAAGTTCATCAGGGAGAGGGTGTACAAGTTCCCTATCCATTGGGGACCTGACCATTTTACTAAGGAGCCTAACGAGTATGTTCTCCAGCCGCACGACCTAGACGGGTAGGCCGCCGTCGGGTACGAGGCACTGGTGAAGTATGTTAACTCCTTCCTACTTTCCCAATGCTGGACGAAGAGGGGCGATCCGATCTTCGAGGAGGACGGTAGTCAGAGGGTTGAGTACCGTTTTATCAACACTAAGGCGCTCCTGGAGTGCAAGACCTCCGCGGAGGCTCAAAGGCTGCTCGGTAGTTATAGTTATTTGTACTAACTTGTCTGACATATTTGTTTTCTTCATGTTTAACATGTTCGTGTTCTATTTGTGCAGGTGAGATGCCTCAGGCTCACGAGAGGATGGTAAAGAACGCTATTGCGAGGAATAAGCCCGGATCGGCTCCTCCCAAGTCCCGATTTGCAGCTGGGCGCGCTCCTACTCCTCCCCAACATGCTGCGGGGACCTCCTTCTCTCCAACTCCAGCCTCCCGGGGATCTCCCCTTTCTTTGACCACGCGGCCGAAGCGGCCGAGGGTTGCTGACGCTGTGGATCTCAACCGGGCCCCGGAGAAGGGGAAGTTCGAACTCCCACCTTGCATACATGACAGGAAATTTTTTGAGGGGACGTCTTTGGTCGTGCCGCGGGCAGAATCCCTGCGTCTGGAGAGCATGGATCGCCCGAGTAAGAGGGCGTTGGTGGCCCAAGATGCTTCCGCGCTTGTCAGGATGTTAGAGATGGCGGTTGTTTATGCTGAGGGGGATTCCGCGACAGAGTCCGAACTGAGAGCTGCCCGGGCCACCATTGCATCCCTTGAGGAGACGGCGAGGAAGGCCAAGGAGGAGGCTAAGAGTTCTGGGGATGCCCGGAAGAGGGCGGAGGAGGAGATGTCCAAGTTGAAGGAAAAGGTCTCTATGCTGGTCGCGACGAAGAAAGCGGCAAGGGAACTGGTTGAAGAGCTGAGGTGGAAAAATGCTCCGGGCGAGGATGAGCCCGAGGACGTGAAGGAGATAAAGACAAGGTCCAAATTCGTATGTTGGAGGTTGAGGAAGACAACATCGTCATTGCGGACGAATCCTTCCGGAACGCCGTGTCCCAATTGCAGGTGGTGAATCCTGAGCTTAACTTCTCCGTCGATGACACCCACTATTTGGCGCGTTTCGAAGATGGTTGAATCGTCATGCCCGAAGCCCTCCTTGAAGAGCATCCTGAGGACCAGCCCGCGGAGAGCCAGGAGCCTCAGCCAAATGTTGAGCAAAGCGATCAGATGGATGAATGAAGAATTTTCTTTATGTCGTTGTAATTTTTCCGGCCTGCGTGCCGCGTAATTGTTGTAATCTATTTGGGGGGGCATGGCCCCCATTTATGTAAACCAGCACAATCGTAGTCCTAGTGGCCACTTATGATGTTTAAATTATATGCCCGGTCTCGGTGGCCGGTTCTGTTATTTGCATGGTTTTACTTGCTTTTATTTTCTGCTAAGTGTTGTACCTATGCTTGTTGTGAATGTATGTCTGCCCGTGATAGGGAGTATTTGACTTATGCGACGTTTCAGGGGGTTTCTCGTTGTAGATGTGTTCGGCAGTGAGGGGTACTGGTCGAACGGCCGGGGAATGTCCTGGCGGGGATGCGGAGCTCAGGTCGTGTTTGAGGCCTGAGTTCGCGGTGTGAACGTCCCATCGCGAGCTGGGGTTCTGCCAGTCGTGGTACTTTGACGACGGCGATGCTCGATTGAGGACCGCCGTCGAGCAGATACTCGGCTCGTTACTGAGCGGGGTTCTGCTTTGTTGGTATGCTACACTTGTACCTAGGCATGCACAGTGGTCGGTAGCTTACGTTCGTCGTTGTGACGGGTCGAACCGAGAATTAAGGCTTTAGCTATAGTATTGTTTTAGCTTTTCGGTGTTCCATGGTCAAGCAAGTTCTTCCCCGTTGAGATGTTCTAGGTAATAGGCCCCATTTTCCGTTTTTGCTCGGACACGGTAGGGTCCTTCCCAGTTGGCGGCTAGTTTGCCTTCACGAGAGTCTTTGTGGTTTCTCCATAGAATTAGGCTTCCCATGTTGAACTCTCGTCGTATTACCTTGGCGTTGTGCCTGATGGTAATTTTTTGTTTTAATGAGGCTTCGCGGAGGGCTTCCCCAGTTCGGATTTCCTCGACGAGGTCGAGTTCCTCTCTTAATGATTCGTCGTTCATCTCCTCGTCTAGGGGGGACTCCGTTCGCCTGGAGGGTACGTGAACTTCGACGGGGATTATAGCCTCGGTCCCATATGCTAGGAAAAAAGGTGTTTCCCCGGTTGTAGAGTGTGGAGTTGTGCGGTATGCCCATAACACACTGTGCAGTTCCTCGACCCAAGCCTTCTTTGTTTCGTCCAGCCTTTGTTTGAGGCCTCGAAGGATGACTCGGTTAGCTATTTCAGCCTGCCCGTTTGTTTGAGGGTGCTCGACGGATGCGAAGTGCTGCTTCGTGCCCAGTTGGCCGACGAAGTTCTGGAACTTCCTGTCCGTGAATTGCGTCCCGTTGTCTGTTACTATCGCTTGCGGGATGCCGAAACACGCGAGGATGTTTCGTTTGTAGAAACATAGTATATTGTGGGCAGTTATTTTGGCCAGAGCCTCCACTTCTATCCATTTTGTGAAGTAATCTACGCCCACTATTAGGTACTTGTTCTGGTTCGATCTTACCACGAAGAGCCCTAGGATGCTGGGTCGAGGTAGAATTTCATGTATGAAGGACTTGTTTCCGCCTTTCTTCTTCGTGCTGGCCAGTTTGGATAGAACATCTGCTCAGACGTTATGTTCGCGGGGAACATGTTTCACTTCTAACGTCGTGAACTTCACCATTTCCTTTTTGACCAGGGCTAGGTATTCGGCCAGGTTGTCGTTTTTGGCTTGATACTCTCCTCGGACCTGAAGGGCCACGAGTTGTGAGTCTGTACAAATGATAACTTCTTCTGCGCCCAGGTCCTCGGCTAGACGTAATCCGGCGAGGAAGGCTTCGTACTCAGCCTGGTTGTTAGAGGTGGGGAAGGACAAGGTGAACGATACTTCAACGATGATTCCTTCGTTGCTTTCTAGTATAATGCCAGCACCGCTTCCTGCCGAGCTGGAGGCACCGTCCACAAAAATGGTCTATTTGAGCACCTCGCTCGCGGGGGAGTCTGCGAACGTCATCTCTGCGACGAAGTCGGCCAGAGCCTGAGCCTTGAGGGGTTTCCTGCCTTCATACTGGATGTCAAATTTGGATAGTTCGAGCGACCATTTGAGCATTCGACCGGCCATGTCTGGCCGTCCCAGCAGCTACTTTATGGGTTGATCTGTTCGAACCACGACCGTGTGGGCTAGGATGTAGTGTCTTAATCTCCTGGTTGCGTTGACGAGGGCCAGAGCCACTTTCTATATCTATTGGTACCTTAATTCTGGGCCAGATCCACTTGCTCGTGAAGTATATAGGCTTCTGTCCGTCAGGTGTCTCGCGGATGAGAGCGGCGCTTATCGCTTCGGTTGCTACGGCGAGGTATAGGTACAAAGTTTTGCCATTGTCCGGGCGAGAGAGAACTGGTGGCTCTGAGAGTGCCCGTTTCAGATGGAGAAGAGCCTTGTCACATTCCTCGGTCCATTCGAATGCTGCCTCCTTGCGGAGGAGTTTGAATAACGGTAAGGCGTGCTGGGCGGATTTGGCCACGAAACGAAATAGTGACGCGAGCATCCCGTTAAGGGACTGGATGGATTTTTTTGACTTGGGCGTTGGAAACTCGGAGAATGCTCAGCACTTATCGGGATTGGCCTCGATTCCTCGTTCCGTTAAGTAGAAGCCAAGGAACTTGTCTGCCCGGACACCGAACGTGCACTTCTCCGGGTTGAAGCGCATTTTGTATTTTCTGGCCTGTTCGAAGACCTTCCTTAAATGGGCAGTGTGATCGGTTTCCTCGTGGGATTTTACGATCATGTCGTCCATATAGACTTCGAGCATGTCGCCTATTTCTCCCTGAAAGACCTTGTTCATCATTCTTTGATAGGTCGCTCCGGCGTTCTTCAGGCCGGAGGGCATTACGTTGTAGTAATAATTGCCCGATTCGGTCATGAAGGCCGTGTATTTTTTGTCGGCCATTGCCATCGGAATTTGATTATAGCCCGATTAGGCGTCCATGAATGATAAAATTTTAAAACCGGCAGAATTATCAACAAGTTTATCAATATTGGGGAGGGGATAAACATCTTTCGGGCATGCCTTATTAAGATCGGTGTAGTCAATGCACATTCGCCATTTTCCATTAGATTTTTTCACGAGTACAACGTTGGACAGCCAAGTGGTGTACTTGGCCTCTGAAATAAATTTGGCCTCGAGGAGGTCCCTTACAGCTTTTTCTGCAGCCTCCGTTTTCTCCGGAGACTGCTTTCTCCTATGTTGTGCTAGGGCCTTGACGGCCAGGTCAATCGTGAGTTGATGGCAGGCGACAGACGGGTCCAAGCCGGGCATCTCGGCGGCGCTCCAGGCAAATAGGTCGGCGTTCTTACGGAGGCATGCTTTGAGCTGCTTCCTCGCGATGTCGGGCATGTCTGCCCCAATCTTTACTCCCCGCTGAGGGTCGTCGCAGAACAAAACGAGCTCGAAGTTACCATCTGGGATTGGGCGCATCGGATGGGAGCTGCTGCTGGACGAGGTGGACGAGCTAGCTGAAGCTGCTTGGTTCCCCTGTTGGTCTTCTTCGGTGAAGCGGCTGTCGAGGTCAATGGAGTCGACCTGAGGCAGGGGCTTGACTTCCTCGAAGCTGCTGGGCAACGCTGGCTTGCTCGATGCTTTTGGCTTGGACGCAATGGCGTTGAGCCCATTTGTGGCTGCTTCGAAACATCATCGTGCAGCTTCGATGTCGTCGTGGAGGGTGGCGACCATCCCTTTTGAAGTGTAATACTTCATCTTGAGGTGGACTGTTGAAGGTATTGCTACCAACTCGGCCAGAGTTGGCCTTCCGAATATGAACTGGTAAAGCGACGGGCAGTCGATTACCAGAAATTGTACCTTGACAGATCTGGCCGTCTCAGCTGATCTGAAGGTTACGATTAGTTCGACGTACCCCCATGGCTTGGTCACTGATCCGTTGAACCCCTGTAAATCAGACCCTACATAAGGAGTAAGGTGTGATTCGTCCAGCTGGAGTGTTGAAAATAGTTGGGACTACATGATGTCGACCGAGCTGCCCTGGTTGACGAGGATTCTGCGAACGTCGAAGTTCGCCATTCGGGCTCTGACGAGCAAAGGTATGCTCGAGTTTGGAGACCCCCCGAAGAGCTCTTCCCGGTAGAAGGAGATGGGGATAACGCCCTTCTGGGGATGGTCTAGCGTAGTCACCTTGTTGGAGCTTGTGTTGATCAGATGCTCGAATTTCCGTTTCACGGAGCCCACCGTGACTTTGTTGAAGCCCCCGCCAGAGATAACCATGGCGGAGGGAAAAGTTTCCCACGGGTTGTGGGCCGCGAAATAAGCCGGGGCGCTGAGCTCATCTGGGACGTAGAAGTCCTCTGGTCACGATACGGACATAGCGACCTGGATGTTGGCCTCTTCCGAGGAAGACGCCTCTTCCTCTACTTTTTGGACTCATGGGCGTCCTGCTGAGGAGTGTCTTTCTTTTTCGCGAACTGTTTCAGGTGGCCGTCCCTGATTAGTATCTCGATAGCATCCTTCAGATGGATGCAGTCTTCAGTATTGTGGCTGTGACCCTTGTGGAAACGACAATACTTCGATTTGTCGGCGTTTGGTTTGGCCGACAGTTCTTTGGGGAAGCGGACCCCTGCTTGCTTGAATTTCGAATTGGCACACTCGGATAGTATCTTCTCCCTGGAGACGGTCAGGGGGGTATAGTCGTGGAACCGCCCGGAGGGTCCCTTGCTGTCGCGGGAGTCCCGAGGACGGTCCTCATGCCTCCGTTCACCCCGACGAGATGTTGAGGCTTCCTCGCCTCTGGATGCCCGAGCGCTCTCCTGATGGCGTGATGCTCAGACATTGCTGACCGCAACCTTTTCTTCCTACTGAATGTGCAATTGGGCTTTGAGGAGGAGGGCATCTAGGTTCCTCGGGGGTGCGAGGCCGACGACTTTAGAAAACTCGGAGCCTGGACGGAGTCCTTGCTCGAGCAGAAACTTTTTCATCTCGTTCGTTGTGGGGATCTGTACTGCTTCTTTGTTGAACCTCTCGATGTATGCGCGGAGAGGTTCGTCCTTTCCTTGGATTATGGCTCCAAGGGAGGCCTCAGTCTTGGGGTGACGGCGAGAAGCTGTGAAGTGCCGCGAGAACATTCTGCCCAGTTGTTTCCATGAGGTGATGCACTCCTCGGGCAGCTGCTTGTACCATGTCATTGCCCCCTTTCAGAGCGTGGTCAGAAATAGCCGGCACTTGATTGTGCCCCGTACGCCGCGGTAGTCCAGTAGCGCATCGATGTTCTCGATGTGCTCATCATGGTCAGTAGTCCCGTCGTATGTGCCCAGTGACGGGGGACTTCTCCAGGCCCTTAGGGAGGCGGGTGGCCAAGATTTCCTGGGACAATGGGCCGCGAGGCTCATCGTCGCTGCTGGAGCTGGTGAATGACGGGGACCGAAGGGTACGCCCGCGGTGGCGGTTCCTCCGGGGAGAAGGTGAGCGGTTCCTTCGGGGAGAATGTGATCGTGCCCGGCCTTTAGACCTGACCGAGGGAGACTGCTCGTTCCTTCGGGTCCTCTTATGCCTGGGAGAGTGTTGGTTACACGGGGAAACCTGGTCACGCTTCCGGCCGGCGCGAGGGTCGGGTTCTTGGTGCAGTCTCCGGTCGATATCTCTACGGGGCTGTGGGCTCCTTGATCGTCGTTGGTTCCTCCTCGGAGGAGGGGATCTTGGACAGTTGGACTCTTCTAACGCCCCGATCCTTTCGTTCTGCTGCAGGATCAGGGTGTTGGTTTTGTTGATCGCCCCCAGGAGGGCTGCCACGACCGGATCGGCGTTGGACAGAACAAGAATGACCTGGATGTCCAGCGAAGGCTGATAGTTGTTGCGGTCAGCATGGGTAGGGGAAGGAGAAGCTGAGGCTCCGTCCCTCAGAAAGCGGGCATCTCGGAGGAGAGATGACTGGCTGTCAACGTCAGTCTTGTTGACGGGGAGGCCAACGGTTTGGAGAGCACCTTTGGCGTGATCTTGAGAGGCCTTGATGACGATCTTGAAAATTCGCTTTGATCTTTGGTTTTCGGGGAAAGAAAGACGGGGAGAACAAGAGTTCCCACAGACAGCGCCACTGATCGTGAAGGCTGGATCGGATCCTGTAGAAGTGGGCCACCAAGTACGTCTGACATGCTCGAATGGAGGAGGAGGAGGGGGTGTACCTGCAAGGCACTCCGACGCTCAAGTAAGAAAGGGTCAGAGAAAAAGGGCAAGTACAAAGTATTAGTTCGTAGGGTGAATATTTGATACCTGGCCCTCTCAAGTGAGAGGGCTTATATAGAGCCCCCAACGCGTGGCCAACGGTCCTATTTTCGGAGCGAAATAACCGTTTTCCCGAAGAATAGGTAACTGTCCAAACTAGCCGTTATGTCGGGCAGGGTGTCCGAAACTAGCCGTTATGTCGGGAAAAGGCGTAGTTCCGGGCACATGCCCTTAGCTGTTCGGGGAGCGAAGAAGCCGTGCGTAACGGGCAGCGATTACGGGGAAGGATGCTACAGTCCTTGCCCGGTTAGAGGGGCAGAAAGGTAACTTTTGCCCCTTTGTGGATTAGACTTGGACAATTGGGCCGTTCTGAAAGGTAACTTTTGCCCCTTAGTGTGAATTTAATTTGAAATTTTTTGTAACACCCTTCGAGTACAACTGGTTTATTATATTGGTATGTACATGATATAAACATAATTATTGAGCAATGAGGTAAACATACAATTTTTAACATTACATTTGCAGGTAATGTGTATGCAATTTTTTAAAGACCTTCTCATTTAATTTATTAAATTAAAATTGATCGTGAAGGCTGGATCAGTTCTGTAGAAGTGGGCCACCAAGTACGTCTGAGATGCTCGAATGGAGGAGGAGGAGGGGGTGTACCTGCAAGGCACTCCGACGCTCAAGTAAGAAAAGGTCAGAGAAAAGGGGCAAGTACAAAGCGTTAGTTCGTAGGGTGAATATTTGATACCTGACCCTCTCAAGCGAGAGGGTTTATATAGAGCCCCCAGCGTGTGGCCAACGGTCATATTTTCGGGGCGAAATAACCGTTTTCCCGAATAATAGGTAACTACCCAAACTAGCCGTTATGCCGGGCACAAGCGTAGTTTCGGGCACATGCCCTCAGCTGTTCGGGGAGCGAAGAAGCCGTGCGTAACGGGCAGCGATTGCGGGGAAGGATGTTGTAGTCCTTGCCCGGTTGGAGGGCAGAAAGGTAACTTTTGCCCCATTGTGGATTGGTCTTAGGCAATTGGGCCGTTCTGAGAGCAGAAGTGGATTGGGCCGTGTCTAGCCGTCGGTCTAGTCCAGAACAAGAGCCCCCCAAGTCGTTGCTCCCGAGCATGGGAGTGATGACTTAAGGACAGCTGACGCTCCGGGGAGATAGTGTGAAGTCGTCGTTTGGAGACGAGGAGGATTGTTTAGTGGTGTCTGTGACCCTTGGTGTCCGCATCATTCATGACCGTGATCGTGTTGCCCGTCGTCCGGGGAGACTAAAGGTCAGTCTGAATTGGAAACGTTGGGGCGCCACGTGTGCCTAGAGCTCCGTGTAGCAGTTACTAGGCAATGATGGCTAGCTGATAATCATCATGGCCTACGAGCGCGTGTTTGCACGTGCCCCTTTGTATAAAAGGGGGAAATTCGTTCCATTTGGAACTTTTCGCTCTGATTTCTCTTCGTCTCTTTCAGCATTCCTGCCCGACGCCGCCATCTGCTTACTCCGACCACCGCTTCAAGCTTCGAGCAGCCACTTTCGTCTTCTTAAATCAAGTAAGTTTTCGATCCTATGCTTGTTCTACTCCTTCTGGTGGTTAATGCTAGATTGCATGTGGTTAGGGCTAGGCTTAGAGGACGAAATAGGTTGATTTCCGGCAGTTGTTGGTGGTGGACGGTGGTTGTGCCATTTTCCCACTTCTGTCATGTTGCCGGACGTGTTAGTATGTTTTGGTTTAGGAGGGCGGTTGACGGGGTCGTTGCGATGGCGATGCTTGTGTAACCGTCGTGATTTTTCATCTTCTGAGTGGGTGATGAGTTTTCCGGTAGAATATTCCCAGATTTCGGCGAAGTTTTGCGATTTCTGGCGAAGCTTTGAACGGGAACTGGGTATGAGCGTGGGAAAGCTCCTCGCCTGGGGATGATATGTCTCGAGTGTTTCCTCGCGGGGAGGTTTCAGTTTTCCTTTTGATGTTACGGCTTAGGCCGGGGACGTTGTCCTCAGCCCTTTGCGCGCCCTTTCACTTGACTTAGCGGTGGAAGGGTGGATTTGATTTGTTGTCGAATTCACTTTCTTCTCTGCTTTTCAGTTGATCGACATGGCGACAGGGCCAGATAGAGAGATTATTTTAGATACATCCGAGGAAGAATCAAGCTCTTCGGATTATAGTAGCTCGACGGCTTCGAGTTCCTCCAGTGAGGTTGGGTAGGAAGAAGAGTTGGAGGGTATGGACGAGGACGTCGTCGAAGATTCCGTGGAGGCGTGGGAGGTGGCCGAACCTGCTGAACATGTATCCACTTTTGCAACGTACTTGGGTGATGTCTTCACGGAGGTCGGACCGGAGGGGGAGTGAAAGGTGCACTTTCCCTCCGAGGATGAGCGAGTCTATACGAATTTCGGGGACCGCTTTACCATGTATGAGTACGCTTTCAAGGAACTGGGTTTGAGGTTGCCGTTCACCGATTTTTAGCAGTCGGTGTTCGTACACTTGAAGTTGGCCCCCATGCAACTGCACCCCAACTCGTTGGCCTTCATCCGGGCGTTCGAGCTAGTGTGCGAGTACCTTTCCATTGGGGATACTCTTCCTCTGTTTTTCACCGTCTTCCATCTTCAAAGGCAGCTTTCGAGGAGGAAATATGGTTGGGTCTCTTTGAAGCAGCCTCGCAAGCTGTTTAAACCATTTTCGGAGTCGATACGGACATTCAAAGAGCGGTACTACGTCATCGAGCCTGTGTCTGAAGCTGCCCAGGATAGTACATATGTCTGGGAGATCGAAGTTGATGAGGACGGGAATGAGTTGCTCGACGAGACGGGGAAATTTATTGGGCAGAGGATTTACAAGTTCCCCATCCATTGGGCACCTGACCACTTTGCCAAGACGAACAACGACTACGTTCTCCAACCTCACGAGCTACACGGGCAGAAAGCCGTGGCGTACGAGGAGTTGGTGAAGTATGTCAACTCCTTCCGGCTTGCGGAATGCTGGACGAACAAGGGTGACCCGATCTTCGAGGAGGACGGCAGTCAGAGGGTTGAGTACCGGTTTATAAATACCAAGGCACTGCTGGAGTGCAAGACTCCTGCGGAAGTCGAGAAGTTGCTCGGTAGTCTTAGTCATTTTAGATTTGCTCGCATTATTTCTTTTCCTCGTAACTAACGTGTTCGAGTTTTGTTTGTGCAGGTGAGATGCCTCAGGCCCCTGAGAGGGTTGTGAAGAATGCTCTCGTGAGGAACCAGGCCGGGGCAGTTCCTCTGAAGTCTCGGTTCGCTGGTGCACGGGCTCCCACTCCGGTACAGTCTACTGCGGGGACCTCTTCTCCCACTCCCGCTCCTCGGGGATCTCCCCTGCCCTTGGCCTCGCGAGGCAAGCGATCGAGGGTCATCGATGCCATGGATCTCAGTCGGGCCCCGGAGAAAGGGAGGTTCGAGCTTCCTCCTTGTATCTTGGACAGGAGATTCTTTGAGGGGAACTCCTTGATCGTGCCTCGGGCAGAATCTATTAGTCTAGAAAGTATGGAACGCCCGAGCAAGAGGGCGTTGGTGGCTCAAGACGCTTCTGCTTTGGTCAGGATGCTGGAGATGGCAGCCGTTCATGCTGAGGGGGATTCTGCAACCGAGGCTGAACTTAATGCTGCCCGGGCTTCCATGTCGTCCCTCAAGGAGGAAGTCAAGAGCGCTGACGATGCTCGGAAGAAGGCCGGGAGGAGGTGACCAGATTGAAGGAGGAGAACTCCAAGCTGGCAGCGAAGAAGAAAGCTGTCGAGGAGCTGGTCCAGCAGCTGAGGACGGTCAATTCCCCGGGTGAAGATGAGCCAGAGGATGTGAAGGAATTAAAGACGAGGTCTGAGCTGGTTGCCCGAATGCTGATGGTTGAGGATGACGGTATTGTCATCACGGAAGAATCCTTCGGGAACACCGTGGCTCAACTGTGGGTGGTGAACCCTGGGCTTGACTTTTCTGTCGAGGGTACCCACTATCTGTCACATGTTGAGGATGGCCGGATTGTTATGCCTGACGCCCTTCTTGAAGGAAATGCCGAGGATCAGCCTACAGAGAGCCAGGGGCCTCAGCCCGAGCCTGCCGATCATACGGACCTGTGAGGAGTTTTGTTTTTTTGTTGTTGTATCTTGTCCGGCCTGCGTGCCGAGTAATTGTTGTAATTTATTTGGGGGGCATGGCCCCCATTTTATGTAATCCAGCATAGCTGTGGTCCTAGCGGCCACTTATTATGTTTAAATTATATGCCCGGTATTGGTGGCCGGTTTTGTTATTTGTATGGTTTTAATTGCCTTTATTTTTTGCTAAGTGTTGTACTTATGCTTGTCGTGAATGCATGTCTGCCCGTGATGGCGAGTATTTGACTTATGCGAAGTTTTAGGGGATTGCTCGTTGTAGATGTGTTCGGCAGTGAGGGGTACTGGTCGAACGACCGGGGAATGTCCTGGCGGGGATGCGGAGCTCAGGCCGCGTTTAAGGCCTGAGTTCGCGGCGTGAACGTCCCATCGCGAGCTGGGGTTCTGCCAGTCATGGTACTTTGACGATGGCAATGCTCGATCGAGGGCCGCTGTCGAGCAGATGCTCGGCTTGTTACTGAGCGGGGCTCTGCTTTACTGGTATGCGACGCTTGTACCTAGGCGTGCATAATGGTCGGTAGCTGACGTTCGTCGTTGCGACTGGTCGAACCAAGAATTGAGGCCTTAGCTATAGTATTGTTTTAGCTTTTCGGCGTTCCATGGTCGAGAAAGTTCTTCCCCGTTGAGATGTTCTAGGTAATAGGCTCTGTTTTCTGTTTTTGCACGGACACGATAGGGTCCTTCCCAGTTAGCGGCCAGTTTGCCTTCACGAGAGTCTTTGTGGTTTCTCCTTAGAACTAGGCTTCCCACGTTGAACTCTCGTTGTATCACCTTGGCGTTGTGCCTGATGGTAATTTTTTGCTTTAGTGAGGCTTCGCGGAGGGCTGCCCCGGTTCGGATTTCCTCGACGAGGTCGAGTTCCTCTCTTAATGATTCGTCGTTCATTTCCTCGTCTAGGGGGGACTCTGTCCGCCTGGAGGGTACGTGAACTTCGACAGTGATTACAGCCTCGGTCCCATATGCTAGGCAAAAAGTTGTTTCCCCGGTTGTGGAGTGTGGAGTTGTGCAGTATGCCCATAACATGCTGTGTAGTTCCTCGACCCAGGCCTTCTTTGTTTCGTCCAGCCTTCGTTTGAGGCCTCAAAGGATGACTCGGTTAGCTGCTTCAGCCTTCCCATTTGTTTGAGGATGCTCGACGGATGCGAAGTGCTGCTTCGTGCCCAGCTGGGCGACAAAGTCCTGGAACTTCCTGTCCATGAATTGTGTCCCATTGTCCGTTACTATCGCTTGGGGGATGTCGAAACGCGCGAGGATGTTTCATTTGTAGAAGTGTAGTATATTGTGGGCAGTTATTTTGGCAAGAGCCTCCGCTTCTATCCATTTTATGAAGTAATCTACGCCCACTATTAGGTATTTGTTCTGGTTCGATCCTACCACGAAGGGCCCTAGGATGCCTAGGCCCAACCAGGCGAATGGCCACGGGGAGGACATAGTCTTAAGCTCGTTAGGCGGAGCCAGGTGCATGTCCCCGTGACGTTGGCATTTATCGCATTTATTTACGTGTTCTTTAGCGTCGTGCTGCATGGTCGGCCAGTAGTATCCTGCTCGGAGGGCCTTTTGGGCAAGTGATCTTTCGCCGAGATGTTGGGCGTTGATTCCCTCGTGGATTTTGCGTAAGATGTGTGCGACCATTTCCTCCTCGACACACTTGAGCAGCGGGATGGAGAATCCTAGGCTAGACGTAATCCAGCGAGGAAGGCTTCGTACTTTGCCTGGTTGTTAGAGGTGGGGAAGGACAAGGTGAGCGATACTTCGATGATGATTCCTTCGTTGGTTTCTAGTATAATGCCCGCTCCGCTTCCTGCCGAGCTGGGGGCACCGTCCACAAAAATGGTCCATTTGCGCGTTTCGCTCGCGGGGGAGTCTGCGAATGTCATTTCTGCGACGAAGTCGGCCAGAGCCTGAGCCTTGAGGGCTTTCCTGCCTTTATATTGGATGTCAAATTCGGATAGTTCGAGCGACCATTTGAGCATTCGACCGACCATGTTTGGCCATCCCAGCAGCTGCTTTATTGGTTGATCTGTTCGAACCACGATCGTGTGGGCCAGGAACTAGTGTCACAACCTTCTGGCTGCGTTGATGAGGGCCAGAGCCACCTTCTATATCTGTTGGTACCTTAACTTTGGTCCTTGTAATTCTTTGCTCGTGAAGTATATGGGCTTTTTCCCGTCAGTTGTCTCGCGGATGAGAGCGGCGCTCATCGCCTCGGTTGCCACGGTGAGGTACAGGTACAACGTTTCGCCATTGTCCGATCGAGAGAGGACTGCGGCTCTGAGAGCGCCCATTTCAGATGGAGAAGGGCCTTGTCGCATTCCTCGGTCCATTCAAACGCGGCCTCCTTGCGGAGGAGTTTGAAAAATGGTAGGGATTGTTGGGCGGACTTGGCCACGAAACGAGATAGTGACGCGAGAATCCCGTTGAGAGACTGGATGGATTTTTTGGACTTGGGCGTAGGAAACTTGGAGAATGCTCGGCATTTATCGGGATTGGCCTCGATTCCTCGTTCAGTTAAGTAGAAGCCGAGGAATTTGCCTGCTCGGACACCGAACGTGCACTTCTCCGGGTTAAAACGCATTTTGTATTTTCTGGCCTGCTCGAAGACCTTTTGTAAATGGGCAGTATGATCGGTTTCCTCGTGGGAGTTTACGATCATGTCGTCCATATAGACTTCGAGCATGTCGCCTATTTCTCCCCGGAAGACCTTGTTCATCATTCTTTGGTAGGTTGCTCCGACGTTCTTCAGGCCGAAGGGCATTACGTTGTAGTAATAATTGCCCGATTCGGTCATGAAGGCCGTGTATTTTTTATCGGCCATCGCCATTGGAATTTGATTATAGCCCGAGTAGGCGTCCATGAACAATAAAAGTTTAAAACCGGTAGAATTATCAACAAGTTTATCAATATTGGGGAGGGGATAGGCATCCTTCGGGCATGCCTTATTAAGATCGGTGTAATCAATGCACATTCACCATTTTCCATTAGATTTTTTCACGAGTACAACGTTGGACAGCCAAGTAGTGTACTTAGCCTCCGAAATAAATTTGGCCTCAAGGAGGTCCCTTACAGCTTTTTATGCAGCCTCCGTTTTCTCCGGAGACTGCTTTCTCCTACGTTGTGCTACGACCTTGACGGTTGGGTCAATTGTCAACTGGTGGCAGGCAACGGATGGATCTAAGCCGGGCATCTCGGCGGCGCTCCAGGCGAAGAGGTCGGCATCTCGCGGAGGCATGCTTTGAGCTGTTTCCTCGCGATGTCGGGCAGGTCTGCTCTAATCTTCACTCCCCGCTGGGGGTCGTCGCCGAACAGAACGATCTCGAAGTTGCCATCTGGGATTTGGCGCATCGGATGGGCGCTACTGCTGGACGATGTGGACGAGTTGGAAGAAGCTGCTCGTTCCTCCTGTTGGTCTTCCTCGGGGAAGCGGCTGTCGAGGTCGATGGAGTCGACCTGGGGCAGAGGCTTGGCTTCCTCGGAGCTGTTTGGCAATGCTGGCTTGCTCGACGCTGTTGGTTTGGACGCAATGGCGTTGAGCCCCTTGGTGGCTGCTTCGAAACATTGTCGTACAGCTTCGATGTCTCCGTGGAGGGTGGCGACCATCCCTTTTGAAGTGTAATGCTTCATCTTCAGGTGGACTGTTGAAGGCACCGCTACCAACTCTGCCAGAGTTGGCCTTCCGAATATGCACTGGTAGAGCGACGGGCAGTTGATTACCAGAAATTTCACCTTGACGGATCTGGTCGTCTCAACTGATCCAAACATTACGATCAGTTCGACGTAGCCCCATGGCTTGCTTACTGATCCATTGAATCCCTGCAAATCAAACCCTACATAAGGAGTAAGGTGTGATTCGTCCAGATGGAGCGTTGAGAACAGCTGGGAGTACATGATGTCGACCGAGCTGCCTTGGTCGACGAGGATTCTGCGAACGTCGAAGTTCGCCATCCGGGCCCTGACGAGCAAAGGTATGCTCGAGTTTGTAGATCCCGCGAGGAGCTCTTCCCGGTAGAAAGAGATGGGGACAGAGCCCTTCTAGGGCCGGTCGAGCGTGGTCACCTTGTTGGAGCTTGCGTTGATCAGCTGCTCGAATTTTTGTTTCACGGAGCCCACCGTGACTTTGTTGAAGCCCCCGCCAGAGATAACCATGGCGGAGGGGAAAGTCTCCCACGGGCTGTGGGCCGCGAAATAAGTCGGGGCGCTGAGCTCATCTGGGACGTAGAAGTCCTCTGGTCGCGACACGGACATATCGACCTAGATGTTGGCCTCTTCCGAGGAAGACACCTCTTCCTCTACTTTCCTGAACTCCTGGGCGTCATGCCGAGGAGTGTCTTTCTTTTTCGCGAACTGTTTCAGGTGTCCATCCCTGATTAGTATCTCGATAGCATCCTTAAGATGGATGCAGTCTTCAGTATTGTGGCCGTGACCCTTGTGGAAATGGCAGTACTTTGATTTGTCGGCGTTTGGCTTGGCCGGCAGTTGTTTGGGGGAAGCGAACCCCTGCTTGCTTGAACTCTGAATTGGCACATTCGGACAGTATCTTCTCCTTGGAGACGGTCAGGGGGGTATAGTCGTGGAACCGCCCGGAGGGTCCCTTGATGTCGCGGGAGTCCCGGGGACGATCCTCGCGCCTCCTGTCACCCTGACGAGATGTCGAGGCTTCCTCGCCTCTGGAGGCTCGTGAGCTCTCCTGATGGCGTGATGCTCGGACATTGCTGGCCACAACCTTTTCTTCGTATTGAATGTGGGACTGGGCTTTGAGGAGGAGGGCGTCTAAGTTCCTCGGAGGTGTGAGGCCGACGGCTTTGGAAAACTCTGAGCCCGGATGGAGTCCTTGCTCGAGCAAAAACTTCTTCATTTCATCCGTTGTAGGGACCTGTACTGCGTCTTTGTTGAACCTCTCGATGTAAGCGCGGAGAGGTTCGTCCTTTCCTTGGATTATGGCCCCAAGGGAGGCTTCGGCCTTGGGGTGACGGCGAGAAGCCGTGAAGTGCCGCGAGAACATTCTGCCCAGTTGTCTCCATGAGATGATGGACTCCTTGGGCAGCTATTTGTACCATGTCATTGCTCCTTTTCGGAGCGTGGTCAGGAATAGCCAGCTTTAGATCGCGCCCCGCACGCCGCAGTAGTCCAGTAGGGCATCGATGTTCTCGATGTGCTCGTTGGGGTCAGTAGTCCCGTCGTATGTGCCCAGTGACGAGGGCTTCTCCAGGCCTTTAGATAGGCGGGTGGCCAAGATTTCCTGGGACAATGGGCCGCGAGGCTCCTCGTTGCTGCCGGAGCTGGTGAATGACGGAGACCGAAGGGTATGCTCGCGGCGGCGATTCCTTCGGGGAGAAGGTGAGCGGTTCCTTCGGGGAGAAGATGAGCGGGCCCGACCTTTAGACTTGACCGGGGGAGACTGTTTGTTCCTTTGGGTCTTCTTGTGCCCGGGAGAGTGCTGGTTGTGCGGGGAAACCTGGTCGCGCTTCCGGCTGGTGCGAGGGTCAGGTTCTTAGCGTAGTCTCCGTTCGATATCTCTTCGGGGCTGCGGACTCCTTGATCGACGTTGGTTCCTCCTCGGAGGGGGGGATCCTAGACGGTTGGACTCTTCCAGCGCCCCGATCCTTTCGTTCTGCTGTAGGATCAGGGTGTTGGTTTTGTTAATTGCCTCCAGGAGGACCGCCACAGCCGGATCGGCGTTGGGCGGAACAGGGACGGGCTGGATGTCCAGCAAAGGCTGATCATTGTTGCGGTCAGCAGGGGTAGGGGAAAGAGATGTTGTGGCTCCGTCCCTCAGAAAGCGGGCATCTCGAAGAAGAGACGACTGGCCGTCAACGTCAGTCTTATTGACAGGGAGGACAGCGGTTTGGAGAGCACCTTTGGCGTGATCTTGAGAGGCCATGATGACAATCTTGAAAATTCACTTTGATCTTTGGTTTCTGGGGAAAGAAAGACGGGGAGAACAAGATTTCCCACAGACGGCACCACTGATCATGAAGGCTAGATCAGATCCTGTAGAAGTGGGCCACCAAGTACGTCTGAGATGCTTGAATGGAGGAGGAGGAGGGGGTGTACCTGCAAGGCACTCTGACGCTCAAGTAAGAAAGGGTCAGAGAAAAGGGGCAAGTACAAAGCGTTAGTTCGTAGAGTGAATATTTGATACCTGACCCTCTCAAGCGAGAGGGTTTATATAGAGCCCCCAGCGCGTGGCCAACAGTCCTATTTTCGGGGCGAAATAACCGTTTTCCCGAAGAATAGGTAACTGCCCAAACTAGACGTTATGTCGGGCAGGGTGTCCGAAACTAGCCGTTATGTCGGGCAAAGGCGTAGTTCCGGGCACATGCCCTTAGCTGTTCGGGGAGCGAAGAATCCATACGTAACGGGCAGCGATTGCGGGGAAGGATGCTGCAGTCCTTGCCCGGTTAGAGGGCAGACAGGTAACTTTTGCCCCATTGTGTATTGGTCTTAGGCAATTGGGCCGTTCTGAGAGCAGAAGTGGATTGGGCCGTGTCTAGCCGTCGGTCCAGTCCAGAACAAAAATTATCTGGTAACTTTGATTAAATTAGTTGAAACAACAAGTTGTAAAAGTAATCTCTGTTAAAATTTGATTCAATTAGAATTACGAAAAATGTACTGTGTAATTTTTCATACGAACTGCTATAGTTGGCTAAAAGGAAGACACAGTTTGGCCGAAAATTTGCATACCTGTGATGGTAAATATGTAGTAATTATCAAGTTTTCCCATATGGCTAATGATTGATGTCAAAGGCATCCATTATCTGACAAGACTTATTAATATTGTTTGATCATTGCGTGAGAGTACCGCTTATAGTAAATTCTTGCAATCAAAGATTGAGAATTATTAGTATTTTTGGTATCTTGTCTAGGTCTTATTTAATTTGCATATAAAGACTATTGTGCATGTCCATATGGTTATTTGACATGCATACTAATGTTGTTGTTTTATGTTTGTTGTTCTTTTCATAGGATCCAGTTGCCGCTGCTACCGCTCTAAACTTTGTGTCCCAGATTAACTCTATTCCTATAGTGTGTACGATGAACTTTAAGTCTTGGAAATAATATGTGGAGAACGTTATTGGATGCATGGATTTAGACTTATCTTTGAGGGAGGAGTGTCTCGCCACCACTACTGAGAATCCAAATGAAACTAAAATAGAAAAATGAGACCGATCTAACTGAATGTGCCTTATGATGATTAAAAGATCCATACTTGAAATGATTAGGGGATCGATTGCTAAGAGTGAAAGCGCCAATAAGTTCCTCGAAACCGTGGAGCTATTCTTTGCTAAAAATGATAAGGCTGAGACAAGTAGTACCTTATCCAAACTCATTTCAACGGTTTTTAAAGGCAAAGGAAACATAAGGGAGTACATCATGAAGATGTCTAATCACACATCAAAACTCAAGGCATTGAAGTTAAAACTTCCTGAGGATTTGATTGTGCACTTCGTTTTGATCTCTCTCCTGACACACTTGGGGCAATTCAAAGTGAGTTACAATACTCAGAAGGACAAATGGTCTCTCAATGAGCTCATATCTCACTGTGTGCAGGAGGAAGAGATGCTAAGGAGAGAGAAGACTGAAAGTGCTCACTTGGTTACCAGTTCTCAAAATAAAAGGAAGAAACATGCGGGAAGTTTTTCTCAAAATAAGAAGGCAAAGGAACAACCTAAGGAGACCACTTGCTTCTTTTGCAAAAAGGATGGACACGTGAAGAAAGAGTGTTCCAAGTATGTCGCATGGCGTGAAAAGAAGGGGTTACCTATGGAGCCGTCCACCAAGTGATTCTGAAAGATTCATCTATGTGGGCGATGGTAATAAAGTTTCAGTAGAGGCTATAGGGACTTTTATATTATTATTAAATACCAGTTTTCATTTGGATTTGATTGAAAATTTTGTTGCACCATCTATTATACGAAATTTAATTTCTATTTCTATTTTGGACAAATCAGATTATACTGTCCATTTGAAAATAATAAATTTAGCTTCTCATATGATTCAAATATTGTTGGTTATGGTTCTTTGAATAATAATCTTTATATGTGTGATATTGAATGTCCTTATAACAAAATAATACAAATAAAGTCACATGGTACAAAACGAAAATTAAATGAGAATTCCGCCTTTTTATGGCATAAGCGATTAGGACATATATCTAAACAAATAATTCAGAGGTTTATGTCGGATGGTATTCTTAGATCCCTTGATTTGTCAGACTTTCAAATCTGCATTCAATGTATCAAGGGTAAGTAAACAAACAAGAGGAATTTCCAGGCTGAAAGAGCTAAGGATGTCTTAGAACTAATTTATACTGATATTCGTGGTCTTTTCCCTACAAGTTCTTGGAATGGACAATGTAACTGTTGAACCCTAATTTTTACCTCTAAGATTTCGCACATTTCATTTGCATCTCATTACCACAAACAAGATCACAATCTTTGTTTCTCCTGAGCATCTTTGTGTATTTCTCACTTGCTTTATTATTTACTTCTGTTTACTAACCTCTAACCAAAATACCAAACATTTTGCTGCAGTCTCTCTCTCTGTGTGTTGTGCAGGTTTGCCAAAGACAATGAAGTGTTTTCAGTTTGAATGTGGTTGTTCAGCTTTTATCCAGTTCAGATGGATGTTTGACTTAATCTTGGTCAAACTATCAAGCATTTGTTCCAAGTACAAGATATCTGTTTCATGGGCTGTTTCTCAAGCAGTGACTGTCAAGTTGTTGTGTGGTGATATCTGTCAAATTCATCTGAGATCAGTAGTCCAGATTGGGTTCGTCGGTGGATTTATTTTCCTAAAGATTGATTCAATCAAATCCAAAGTGGTTCAAGATTCATTTGATCAGAAATTCGGAGGATGACAGATTCAAATGGTCGTTGTTTCAGTTGTGGTAGCTATGTTGCATATTGTATCAAAGGCTTGTGAAAAAAATTCAAGGTTTGTCTTGGGCCAAAAAATCATCACTCTATATCCTTTTTTTTTCTAAAACTAATTTATCCATCATATTCCAATTATCCACATTTTTTTTAAACTATCCAAATTATCCATAAAAATCCATCCATAATCCAAAAGTCCTTTCATTATTGATTTTTCATTATTATCCATTTTCATTTTATCCATGTAAGCTCTATTTTAATTCAATTACCCAATTCATAAACCATTTCCATTTGTTAAATATAACAAACCTAGGCCCAAGCCATGTGAAATAAAAAAAAGTCAATGCCACAAGCTGCAATGAAGTTACAATCTTTTCCAAGCCACATGAGTCATTCCAAATGCCGTATAACCCCAAGCTACTTCACACGGGTCCACACTCAAGCTGCACTCCAAGTTACACTCTCAAAAATCCCAGCCATGCCAAATGAAAGCTATCACAAGCCTAGCCCAACAATTCACGATATTTCCAAATATTGTTCATGAGATATGTCACAAAATTCCCAGCTTCCGCATCAAGCCATTCAACACATTCTAGCCCTCTACCACGCCTAAGCCAAGCTAGTTCCAAGACATCACGTAGCGCAGCAGCTTAAACATCAAAAACAAGCAAAACGCAGCATGAAACGCTACAGCCAATAGAACAAAATGACATAGCAATCGAAACATCACGCATTGCACATGATCAATTCCAAAACGCATGAGAAAGAAGCAAAACGGCAACAGAAAAATTTCAGAAAACTCAATTCAAAATCTCACCTCATTTTCTTATATAAATACAACCTCCTTCCTTCAATTCAATTCAAGCTTGAATAGCCAAGAAAATACTGCAAAAATCTCACCAAACAACAACTTCATAAACCAAGCTTCAATTACCGGATTTTAACCAAAACCTTCAAATTCAACTATCTCCAATTTCAATTCAAATTAACCTTCATCAATTCTAACCTGCAACACAAATTCAATCCAATTTTTTTTGCAAAAAATAATTTCAACACTCATTGAACTCCAACCATCTTCAATTCCAAAAATGAAACCGTAACTGTTCATCAGCTTCTCTCACCAATTCACAAATTTGCAACGCAACACACAACATTTCTCAACACTGCGCAACATCAACGCTTCAATAACATCTTGCAGTGAACGACACTCATTCAACAAAGGTAGATCCAAATCTTTTCCGTTGAGATTATCGGATTTAATTCACGGTTAACGATAAGAGTTGAGAAAAATTGAGGCGAAATTGGAAGTGGATTCGGGTAGAGGGAGAGAAGCACCGAGATCCGTTGTTGTTACCGGAGTTGAAAGAAAAGGAAATACGATGATACAATGGTTGATGGTGGCGGCGATTTTTTAACGGAGAGGGAGTAATAGGGTCGTGGCAGAGGTTATGAAGAAGATGATGAACCCTTTGGTGGTTCTGATCCTTTATTTTTGGTTTTTAGAATGTCACCTTTTTTTTTCTTTTTCTTTTACAAACGATTTGGGACTGGCCCGTTTCAATTACTTCCCTAACCACCATCTTTTCATTCTAACCTCCTTCTCTATTTTATTTTTTTTATTTTTTTCTCTTCTAACTTTTTTAGTTTTAATTCTCTTTTAATATTAATTTTCTTTTTTATGATTTTCGGTTTACTTGTCTTTTCTATTAAAATCTTTTTGAAAAAAGTCATAAAAAAATATATCATGAGTTTTCATTTTATTTTGATTTCCTCTTTTTAATTCTCATTTTGGTGAATTGTTGGTTGTTAGTGGATCATAAATGTTAGATCCACTTTTCTTCATTCTTTTTTCTTTTTGATCGATGAAAGTCTAATTGATCTTGGAATTCCTTTGTTGAATTTCGATCAAGATTAGATCGTTACCATTTTTCTTTTCGTGCGGTATTGCTTTCGGATGACGATTTACATATCGTTCATCTAGCATGCATTAGCACAAAGAGCTATTGACCGACCTCATTGTAGGGTAATTACTCCGTAAATTACTCGGCGATTGCTTAACATAGCGCAATATTTGTCCCTTATCGGAAAACTATCAAAAATAGTTGATTACTTGTCTTTTGGTTCAAAACTTATGAAACTTGTTGTTAGGAGGTTTTGGTCTTATCAATCCTCTAATGAGTTCTCATTAACCTTGACCTAAGTGCAATTATTCAAACATTATTGATCACTAACTCTAACAACTAATCACTAACTTACTAACATTACTATTGTACTAATCTTTTACAATTCTTTCTCGCTCCTTATCTCTTTTACTTTTATGCTTCATTTTTATCATTTCATATCATGTTTATGCTTCCGCAATTTTTCCTTTGTCCGTTGGACACATGTTTGTGCTTATGCCTTTTTCCCTTTGTCCACTTGGACCAAAAACATTAATAAAGGCCAAAACCTCTAAAAAAACTTGTGCTTCTAATCTTGGAATATGGTTAATATCCTTTGCAATGGACATGGAGTTTTGCACCGAGACCTTGGACTTCAATGCTATGCTTGAATCCTTGGACTTAGACCTTGGACATCCAATGCAATTCTTGGAACCTTGGACTTAGAACTTATGACCTTTCTCCCTTTGCTTTGGAATGATGGTTCGAAGACTTGGAAGCTTACTTGTGTGGTTAGGCTATTCTTATCCTTAGCTTTTACTTTATGCTTTAGGATAGTCACTTATTCTCCTCCCCATTCTTCAATTTTCAAAACTCTCTCTATTTTTCAAAACATCCTTGATTTCAAACTATCACCTCTTTCATAATCAAACCTTGACTTTGTCAAGTGATTTTACTCTTTTCCTTTCATTTCTTAACAAATGCTAAACTACATAAGCATGTTGACACCTTTTTCAAAAGACTTAAAAAACATCAAACTCATCACTCTCTTTTTGTGCCCTCGTGCACTTTTTCCTTTAACTTTTTCATAAGTTTAGACATGTTTCATTTCTTTAAGCGGAATTATTCGCTTGGAAATGACGACTTGTCTTTACATTTAAAAACAACCAAAACAAACAAATTTCATTATTTGTACCATGAACTACGGGGTTTTGATCCTACATTGCACATCATGGGTACGTAGGCATGAGGCGACAAGTCTCTCCAAACATAAAAATCTTAAAAACAATTTCTCTTCTTATCTCCTTAATCACTTTTCAAGCAAACCTTTTTTCAGACCAAAAGCGGTGGATATTTCAAAGGGTTCCTATAGAGTACTATAGACGTTTTGGGTGCTAACACCTTCCCATTGCGTAACAAACCCCCATTATCCAGACTCTCTTCACTTGTTCTTTTTGTAGAGTTTGTGTAGGTTTTGTTCGCTCTTTTTCCTTTCCTTTTTGGATAAAATAAAAGTGCGGTGGCGACTCTTGCTTTTCGAGTTAAGTTAATCAATAGCTTACACTCACAATTTTGCCGCTACAGAAAAATAACGACTCTGCTGGGGACAGATTGACCTCTTGCTGGTCCATCCCTTGAGGGGTTTAGCCGACTTTGATTTATTTACTGCTTTTTGCCTGATTTGCTTGTTACTTGCTTGTTCTGTCAGGGTGCTTGGTGATCTTGTGTGGTGAGATAAGTCTTATACCCAGACTTGAGTGTACACCTAAGACTAGGGTGGAAAGTAGTGTAACTTGTGTGGCATTTGGCCAGACTTAGTATACACGAAAACTCCACATCCAGAAGAGGTTTTCTTTGGTAATGTTCTATCCTGCGCATTTGGTGCAAATGATGGAATGTAACTTGGAAAACTGTCGACTCTGGCGACCGTCTCTCGAGAACTCAGCAATGCCTCTCCTCCCGACATATTATAATGGTAGACCAGAAATGGCAAACCCACTACACTTGTCGATCCGAGGACCCAATGCTGGGAACTTGCTATAGGATATCCTTTTTGGGGGAATCAGTGGACGACCTCTTTGTTTGGCGATAGTATTGTACCCCGAGGGATGAATGTACTATTGCTTCTCAAATCGAGAATCTGAAACTGAGGATCCCGACTTTTTAGTACCCACATGTGAGAATGGGCGGGTGTTTATAGGTTTGCAGGAAACCCTGACTTCCAACATGCCTGGTACTTTGGATTTTTTATCAGTGTGGACTTATCAACCTGGTATTCCGGTGTTATCTTCAGAGCGAACCTTTGAACCTGTGTGCTTTGAGTGATCTTGTTTGTGGTTGTTACATCCATGCACTCTTGCATCCATGATCATACATATGCATTTCTTCCGAGTTATCTCAGAAACTCATTTCAACTGTCTCTTTCTCCAGTTATCTGTTCACCGTTAAGCTGTTTCCTCAACACAACTACGAAACTAGAGCTGCTGTCAGACTGAGAATGGTAAACCAAGAACAACACAACGCTGAAGTCAAAATAGAAATTGATGAGCTGAAGGTCGGCATGACCAAGCTCACAGAAATGCTGCAAGTTCTGATTGCTAGAGGTTTACCACCTCAGACGACTGTGATTGTTGAAACTCCACCTGCTGTTGTTGACCCTCCACTGACTCAACAACTAGTTTCTACTTGGCCAGAATTTGGGTTACCTCCGAATTACTCGCCACCCTTTGCAACTACTCCTGTGTTTGTCTCGCCAGTATCTTCAACTCCATTGTTCACTGAACCTCAGCCTGTTGTGCATTCTGTTGCTCCAGCTATTCCTGAGAATCCTTTCGTGTACCATGCTGCTAGTCCACAATCTGAAAGTCAGGGAGAACCTGGATACATTGAAGAAGTCAGAGAGCAATGGCAAACTCTAGACAAAAGGATAAGAGCCGTGGAAGGAAGTGATGTCTTTAGTGCTGCCGCAATCGACATGTGCTTGGTTTCCGACTTGGTTATTCCTCCAAAATTCAAGACTCCTGATTTTGAGAAATACAAAGGGCACACCTGTCCCATAACCCACTTGGTGATGTATTGCCGCAAGATGGCTGCTCATGCCAAAAATGATAAACTTCTCATTCACTGTTTCCAAGACAGCTTGAGTGGGGCTTCAATGAAATGGTATATGGGACTTGAGAAGAACCGTATCCAAAGCTGGATGGACTTGTCTGATGCTTTCTTAAAGCAGTATAAGTACAATCTGGACATGGCACCTGACCGCCGTCAATTGCAGAACATGTCTCAGAAAGAAAAAGAATCCTTTAAGGAGTACGCTCAGCGCTGAAGAGAGCTAGCTGCTCAGGTGGAGCCTCCCTTGGCTGAAAAATAATTGACTAGATTGTTCATGGACACTCTTCAGCCACTCTTTTGGGAAAAGATGAAAGGCAGTGTATCATCTGGTTTTGCTGACCTAGTCACTATTGGAGAAAGACTAGAAGAAGGTATCAAGAAAGGAAGGACTGCTAATGCTGAAGCCTTTAGTGGTGCTAAAAAGTATGCTGGGAATTTTCAAAAGAAAAAGGATGGTGATACCCATGCTGTTTCAGTTGAAGGGAAACCTCGTCGCAGACAACAATAATATGTAGCTGCAGTTGCTCCTATTGTCAATGCTCAACCAGTTTAAGCTCCTCGTCAAGCTGTTAGACAAAATCAGAATCACAATAGGGTTAACTTTGATCCTATCCTGATGTCCTACACTGAGTTGTATCCATGTCTTGTAAAGAAAGGTTTGATTACAGCGAGGGATCTACCTCCTCCTCCAAATCCTCTCCCAGCCGGCTATAGGGCTGATCTTCACTGTGAGTTCCATCGAGGTGGGACAAGCCATAACTTGGAAGGCTGCTATGCATTGAAAGCTAGAGTACAAGAATTGGTGAACTCAAAGATTCTGTCCTTTGCTGATAACAATCCCAATGTTGTCAACAATCCATTGCCAGAGCATGCCAAGTGAAGTTTGAGTCAGTTCAGACGGATAATCTCCTAAAGCCAGTGTTTCAGACAGGACAACTCATCCTTGTTGCTGATTAGTCACTAGGACTTGTTTCTTCCTGTTGCATTTTTCCTTGATTGTATTGACTGTTTGCTTTTGAACTTTATTTGTACTTTCATGGTAATTTCAATGAAATGAGCATTGCAATGTTTGATTCAAATTCATTTATATCCACTGTGTGCATCTTTATGCTTTCTTTTTCACAAAACAAAATATATCTCCTGTTCATTTTCTTTATCAAGCTTTTGTTTATGCAAAGATTGGAGGGAGGATGATGAAAACGAAATACCTAAAATTGCTGGATTGTATGCTTTCAATTCAAAACTTGGCTGATGATGTACAGGCATTGTTTCAACTCCCAAACACTGGAGAAATAAGGAAGTTAATCCCTTGTCAACCCCTTCGAGCCTAGAAGTTAGAGTTTCTTTCTGTACGAAAAAACCCGCAATCTTAACCTGGGGATGGGTAGTTCTCAGTTAATTGGACTGTGCATGTAAGACGGCTTCCAATAAAGGTTGCAATCACAAGTTTTCCTTCACACACATCAAAGAAGTGTCGAAGATGTCTTTTAAATCAAAAGCCAATGATGGTTCACTGTAACCATTAAGCCAGGCAGTCACTATCTTTAAAAAAAAAAAGAGAATGAAAAAAAATCAAAAGAAAAGCCCGCTAAGTCAAAACCTATGAAGGAGACTTAGGCAAAAATTGGGGCATCCCGCTGACTGTAAGTTCAAATGACACAGTTCAGGTAAAAGTTAGGGATAACAAAAGAAAAATCAATCAAGAGGTTACCAAAATCCTCAAAAACAAAACGAGTTGACTGAGGTCCTCATCAAAAACAACAAAATGTTGTAAGAAAGAGTGACTGCCATCTCAAAAATCCCTTGGTCATTGAGCCATCATCATAACCGTGTTGGAGTTCCAAAATCTCTTGGAACCTGAATGCATAGTTTGAATTAACTGGGCATAGGACTGGAGATCATCACGAAGAATGGGTTGGGTACAAATAAACTTTGAGCCCATATCCTTTGTTTCAAAAACCGTGAACCAAACCACATTACAACCTTCAAAAGACCTAATTGAAGTCAGGTTTCTTTTGAAAGCATACTACAGCAAGGTTGCGTAAATTGACTCCTAAGTTTGTTGCCAATCATTTGCTTTGATGTCTTACCTTTGCTTTCTCTTTCTTTTTGAATGTCTAAACCGTCGTGTTTTGACAAGTAATTCATTTGCTTTACATTAATAATATCATTCCAAAAATGATTTTTGATTTCAAAAATTGCATGAGCTTTGCATTAAAATGGCCATGTTTGTTTGAATAATCCTATTTGCAGGCAAACTTTCCTCATCAAGAATTTTCAAACAGTTGAGAAACTTGGTCAGTGATCCTATCAGGGGCACATTACCTCCAGATCCTGTTGTGAATCAGTTCAAGAATTGGTTAACCAGAAGATTTCTTTCAAGATTCATACTGAGTTTAGCCTTCTCAACAATCATTTCAAGAATTGAAGCCATGATCAGTTCATCCCCAGCAACTGAAGCCACGATCAGTTTATCCTCAGCATTCATTTCAGAATAAAAGCCATGATCAGTTCATTCTTCCCCTACAGCAGTCAAACTGAAGCTATCAGTCAATCAATCTGGGGCAGTCTTCTTCAAGAATCCTCAAGATATCTTTCCTCAAAAGACCATCAGCCTGATACAATTCATAAGTGTGACAGAGATGTGTTCAACATCTTCTCTCCAAGCAGAGTGGGCAGTGTTCCCTGTGTTGAGGAATCAGAGTTCCATTCTTCCCTCACAAAAGAGTTTATCTCAGTTGTCTCTATCATTTGCATAACATACATAAATCATTCATATATCATTGCATAGAAATATTTTCATAGCTCGGAGTGTGCTTCGCGCTCATATACATTTTTCCGAGGTCCTGTTGTTATCAACATCTTACCTTGCGATCAAAGTCCAACTTACTTGGCACCTACCCAAACTTTTACCTGCCTTCTCATTCAGTGGCATTCCTGAATGTTGACTTTTACTTATCTTTTCACCCAGTGCTATTCCTGGATGTCTTGTTTATTTCCTTTCTTTCCAGTGATATTCCTGGATGTTGTCGTTTCTCTGTGCATCTTGTCCTGTTGTTAGATGTTTGTCTTCTTCCATTCCAGTGCTATTCCTGGATCTTTGTTTTTCTTTCATTCCAGTGCCATTCCTGGATGTCTGCTTCTTTTGATCTCTAGTGCCATTCCTGGATACCTTGCTCCTCTTGTTTCTCCCAGTTCTATTCCTGGAAGTCTTTTCTCTCTTCTGTAATCCCCATCATATATGCTTGGATATCTTTCAGTGCCATTCCTGAAAGTTTTATCTGTTCATTCAGTGCTGTTCCTGGATGAGTTTTCTCCTTTGCATTCAGTGCCATTCCTGGATGTCTTTCTCACTATCATTCAACGCCATTCTTGAATGTAGTGATTTACCTTTTTCTTTCAGTGCCATTCCTGAAAGTTTTATCTGTTCATTCAGTGCCATTCCTGAATGAGTTTTCTCCTTTGCATTCAGTGCCATTCCTGGATGTCTTTCTCACTATCATTCAATGCCATTCTTGAATATAGTGATTTACCTTTACCTTTCAGTGCCATTCCTGAAAGTCCCTGCTCACTTTATTCAATGCCATTCTTGGATGTTGAGATTCCTCTTATCCAATGCCATTCTTGGATGTTGAGATTCTTCTTATCCAATGCCATTCTTGGATGTTGATATTACTTTTATCCAATGACATTCTTGGACACCTTTTCCCCAGCCAAGTCCAATGCAATTCTTGGATATCTCTGATGTTTACCCTTGTCATCCAATGCCATTCTTGGATGTCCCCAGTGAAGTTTTTCAAGTGGAATTTTGTTTATATCCAATGCTATTCTTGGATGACTCTGATGTTTGTTGTTGCCCCATTCAATGCCATTATTGGATGACGTAGTGCCTTTTATCCAATGCCATTCTTGGATATCTTATCCCCAATAGAGTGTTTTTCACCTCCATCCAATGCTATTCTTGGATGACGCTGCTGTTTTTACCAGAAACTTTCTTGTTGTTTGTCCAATGCCATTCTTGGACATCTTTTGACATACCTTTTGTCTCGTTCGTAGTTTCTATCCAATGCCATTCTTGGATGTCACTACTTGTCTTTTCAGGGTCTTGTCCCTTTCTTTCCAACTATTGATGGATACTCTTGTCGCCTTGACAGATCTCCAGAGATAGCTTGTGTTCCCCGGCGTGTCTCTTCACGTCATCTCTCTTAATTTACTGTAACTCTCTTGTTTCAAGTTTCCCCGCAGTCTGTTTCATCCTTTACATTCATATCATCTTGTGACATCTTATGGCTAAAAATTTGGTTTTCTGTATTTAATTATCTTCAATCTTGTCGAGACGAAGTTTTCAACCTTTATATCTCCTGGTAGAAGAAACTTAAATAGGGGCAGCTGTTGAACCCTAATTTTTACCCTTAAGATTTCGCACATTTCATTTGCATCTCATTATCACAAACAAGATCACAATCTTTGTTTCTTCTGAGCATCTTTGTGTATTTCTCACTTGCTTTATTATTTCCTTTTGTTTACTAACCTCTAACCAAAATACCAAACATTTTGCTGCAGTTTCTCTCTCTGTGTGTTGTGCAGGTTTGCCAAAGACAATGAAGTGTTTTCAGTTTGAATGTGGTTGTTCAGCTTTGATCCAGTTCAGATGGAAGTTTGACCTAATCTTGGTCAAACTATCAAGCATTTGTTCCAAGTACAAGATATCTGTTTCATGGGCTGTTTCTCAAGCAATGACTGTCAAGTTATTGTGTGGTGATATCTGTCAAATTCATCTGAGATCAGTAGTCCAGATTGGGTTCGTCGGTGGATTTATTTTCCTAAAGATTGATTCAATCAAATCCAAAGTTGTTCAAGATTCATTTGATCAAAAATTCGGAGGATGACAGATTCAAATGGTCGTTGTTTCAGTTGTGGTAGCTATGTTGCATATTGTATCAAAGGCTTGTGAAAAAATTCAAGATTTGTCTTGGGCTAAAAAAATCATCACGCCATATCTTTTTTTTTTCCTAAAACTAATTTATCCATCATATTCCAATTATCCACATTTTTTTTAAACTATCCAAATTATCCATAAAAATCCATCCATAATCCAAAAGTCCTTTCATTATTGATTTTTCATTATTATCCATTTTCATTTTATCCATGTAAGCTCTATTTTAATTCAATTACCCAATTCATAAACCATTTCCATTTGTTATATCTAACAAACCTAGGCCCAAGCCATATGAAATAAAAAAAAAAGTCAATGCCTCAAGCTGCAATCTTTTCCAAGCCACATGAGTCATTCCAAATGCCGTATAACCCCAAGCTACTTCACACGGGTCCACACTCAAGCTGCACTCCAAGTTACACTCTCAAAAATCTCAGCCATGCCAAATGAAAGCTATCACAAGCCTAGCCCAATAATTCACGATATTTCCAAATATTGTTCATGAGATATGTCACAAAATTCCCAGCTTCCGCATCAAGCCATTCAACACATTCCGACCCTCTACCACGCCTAAGCCAAGCCAGTTCCAAGACATCACGCAGCGTAGCAGCTTAAACATAAAAAATAAGCAAAACGCAGCATGAAACGCTGCATCCAATAGAACAAAACGACATAGCAATCGAAACATCACGCACTGCACATGATCAATTCCAAAACGCATGAGAAAGAAGCAAAACGGCAACAGAAAAATTTCAGAAAACTCAATTCAAAAACTCACCTTATTTTCTTCTATAAATACAACCTCCTTCCTTCAATTCAATTCAAGCTTGAATAGCCAAGAAAATACTGCAAAAATCTCACCAAACAACAACTTCATAAACCAAGCTTCAATTACCGGATTTTTACCAAAACCTTCAAATTCAACTATCTCCAATTTCAATTCAAATTAACCTTCATCAATTCTAACCTGCAACACAAATTCAATCCAAATTTTTTTGCAAAAAATAATTTCAACACTCATTGAACTTCAACCATCTTCAATTCCAAAAATGAAACCGTAACTGTTCATCAGCTTCTCTCACCAATTCACAAATCTGCAACACAACGCACAACATTTCTCAACACTGCGCAACATCAACGCTTCAACAACATCTTGCAGTGAACGACACTCATTCAACAAAGGTAGATCAAAATCTTTTTCGTTGAGATTGTCGGTTTTAATTCACGGTTGACGATAAGAGTTGAGAAAAATTGAGGCGAAATTGAAAGTGGATTCGGGTAGAGGGAGATAAGCACTGAGATCCGTTGTTGTTACTGACGTTGAAAGAAAAGGAAATACGATGACGCAAAGGTTGATGGCGGCGACGATTTTTAAACGGAGAGGGAGTAATAGTGTCGTGGCAGAGGTTATGAAGAAGATGATGAACCCTTTGGTGGTTCTAATCCTTTATTTTTGGTTTTTAGAATGTCACCTTTTTTTTTCTTTTTCTTTTACAAACGATTTGGGCCTGGCCCGTTTCAATTACTTCCCTCACCACCATCTTTTCATTCTAACCTCCTTCTCTATTTTATTTTTTTATTTTTTTCTCTTCTAACTTTTTTAGTTTTAATTCTCTTTTTATATTAATTTTCTTTTTTATGATTTTCGGTTTACTTGTCTTTTTTATTAAAATCTTTTTGGAAAAAGTCATAAAAAAAATATATCATGAGTTTTCATTTTATTCTTGATTTTATTTTGATTTCCTCATTTTAATTCTCATTTTGGTGAATTGTTGGTTGTTAGTGGATCATAAATGTTAGATCCATTTTTCTTCATTCTTTTTTCTTTTTGATCGATGAAAGTCTAATTGATCTTGGAATTCCTTTGTTGAATTTCGATCAAGATTAGATCGTTACCATTTTTCTTTTCGTGCGGTATTGCTTTCGGATGACGATTTACATATCGTTCATCTAGCATGCATTAGCACAAAGAGCTATTGACCGACCTCATTGTAGGGTAATTACTCCGTAAATTACTCGGCGATTGCTTAACATAGCGCAATATTTGTCCCTTATCGGAAAACTATCAAAAATGGTTGATTACTTGTCTTTTGGTTCAAAACTTATGAAACTTGTTGTTATGAGATTTGGGTCTTATCAATCCTCTAATGAGTTCTCATTAACCTTGACCTAAGTGCAATTATTCAAACATTATTGATCACTAACTCTAACAACTAATCGCTAACTTACTAACATTACTATTGTACTAATCTTTTACAATTCTTACTCGCTCTTTATCTCTTTTACTTTTATGCTTCATTTTTATCATTTTATATCATGTTTATGCTTCCACAATTTTTCCTTTGTCCGTTGGACACATGTTTGTGCTTATGCCTTTTTTCCTTTGTCCACTTGGACCAAAAACATTAATAAATGCCAAAACCTCTAAAAAAACTTGTGCTTCTAATCTTGGACTATGGTTATTATCCTTTGCAATGGACATGGAGTTTTGCACCCAGACCTTGGACTTCAATGCTATTCTTGAATCCTTGGACTTAGACCTTGGACATCCAATGCAATTCTTGGAACCTTAGACTTAGAACTTAGGACCTTTCTCCCTTTGCTTTGGAATGATGGTTCGAAGACTTGGAAGCTTACTTGTGTGGTTAGGCTATTCTTATCCTTAGCTTTTACTTTATGCTTTAGGATAGTCACTTCTTCTCCTCCCCATTCTTCAATTTTCAAAACTCTCTCTCTCTTTTTCAAAACATCCTTGATTTCAAACTATCACCTCTTTCATAATCAAACCTTGACTTTGTCAAGTGATTTTACTCTTTTCCTTTCATTTCTTAACAAATGCTAAACTACATAAGCATGTTGACATCTTTTTCAAAAGACTTAAAAAACATCAAACTTATCACTTTCTTTTTGTGCCCTCGTGCACTTTTTCCTTTAACTTTTTCATAAGTTTAGACATGATTCATTTCTTTAAGCGGAATTATTCGCTTTGAAATGACGACTTGTCTTTACATTTAAAAACAACCAAAACAAACAAATTTCATTCTTTGTACCACGAACTACGGAGTTTTGATCCTACATTGCACATCGTGGGTACGTAGGCATGAGGCGACAAGTCTCTCCAAACACAAAAAATTTAAAAACAATTTCTCTTCTCATCTCCTCAATCACTTTTCAAGCAAACATTTTTTCAGACCAAAAGCGGTAGATATTTCAAAGGGTTCCTATAGAGTACTATAGACGTTTTGCGTGCTAACACCTTCCCATTGCGTAACAAACCCCCTTATCCAGACTCTCTTCACTTGTTCTTTTTGTAGAGCTTGTGTAGGTTTTGTTCACTCTTTTTCCTTTCCTTTTTGGATAAAATAAAAGTGCGGTGGCGACTCTTGCTTTTCGAGTTAAGTTAATCAATAGCTTACACTCACGATTTTGCAGCTACAATAACGCCCTAGTTTAATTTGGAGTTGGTTAGAGCGAACTCAGTTAGTTACTACTGAGTGACTCAGTGAGTCCAGGTAGTTAGGGTGAATTTAGTTAGTGAGTTTTGCTAAGTTGAGTTAATCTGAATTTTTGAATTCAGTTATTGTGTAGTTAGATTTAGTCTTGTGTTCAATTATATTAGACTTGGTTAGTGTATTAATTTTTGGCAGTTAAGGAAATTCAATAGGTTAGTCATGTTAATTAGGTTTAGTTGAAAAATGAGTTAAAGTTAGTTACTGAATTGTTTTTTGTTTGAAGCTTTGTGTACTTCAATTAATGGTCTGTAGTTATATCGGATTTGGTTAGTAAGTTCAATTAGCAAAAATGTGAATTGTAGTTATTCTTGAAATTCTGTTAGAACTGTGTTGGAATTGCAATTACAATTAGCTTAGATTGTCAAAAATTGCTTATTTAAATGGAGTCAGTGGGATATTGAATTAGTTTAGTTGCAAAATGGATTATGTAAGGTCACAATGCTAAGATGTTGAGCTGGGTTAAGGCTTTGCTTTTACAGTTAGCAGGAAAAAACAATTGCTTGGAAGTTAGGATAACATAAGAGGGCAGGTGCATTTGTGTTAGTGCATTGAAATGAATATATGTTGTTGATGTATGTTGATGTGCTACAATAGGTGATGTTAATACATTTGAGTCAGTGTTTAGAATTAGTTAAACTTGAATAGATTAAATTATATTTGCATTTAAAAACAGGGGTTGTTAGTTTGAAAATGTCAAGGTTTAAACTATAAGGATGTTAATTAGTTTAAGGGTTGAATCAGTGAATGTTATGTGCTATAGTTAATCCTGACGTTAATTGAAATGAATAAAATTAGTGACCTAAATGCATTAGAACTTGTCACTCTAAACCATTGATGATGAATTGTTAGTGGTTGGGGATTGGCTTAGGAGATTCAAATTATGTGAATATGGATAGGTTAGTTGAATGTAATGTGAAACCCTATGCTACTTGGATTGTTGTAATGAATTTGAATGAAATGATTTCTGTTAAACCCCTACTGTTAGATTCTGTCATTGCTTGAATGTGAAGCTGGGATAATTGTCATTAAGGCTGGCTGTTATGGATTTGAATCGATTGGTGAGCTATGTTGGAAATGTCATGGAAATGATATTGGTGAATTCAGTCATGTCGACTGTGAAGAATTAGATTGTTGGGATAGCTAGTATTAGTGAAATACTATGTGAATTGTTATTGAAAATTGGCTTGATGAATGTTAGATTGAAGCTCCAGTTAAGAATTGTTAGATTGAAGTTCTATGGTTAGTAGAAAATAGTTAGAATACTATGACAGTTAGAATTAGGGAATTGATGCTACAGTTAGTTAATTATTTCATGCTTTGATTTGAATACTATGAATTAGAATTGGCTTGGTGGACTTGAACTGTTTTTTGGATTGGGTTGAAATTTGAATTGTGAGTTGATTATGTGAATGGCTCATGAAAGATGGCCTTTTAATTGGGATTTGAGTGAAAATGCATTGTGTTAAAATGCAATTCTTTGCCTGAATTTAGGAGTTTGAAATAAGTGTATGTAATTCATGCTTTGTTATCAGTTTGATGCAATATGAATACTCATATATGCTGATGAATTGTATGTGATGCAGAAATGGAACCAAATCAAGGGACCCAAGCACAATCTTAAACTCAAAGCCAATGGAAGTGAGCATGGGCTGACAAGACTTTTCTCTACCTATTTTGGTGTAAATCCAAGTGTCAGGATAGGCTTGTAAGAGTGGAAAACCCAAGTTGCTTCACCTTCCTCTTTCTTTGTTATGTACTAGGGCAAAAAATGTGTAATGAGAAGTTGTATTCAATGTAATAAGCTTAATGTATTTATTTAGTGAAATTTGTTTTGCCTAAAAAGTGCAATTGGCACAAGAAATGCAAATGATATGGCTTGTTCAAAGATTTTCAAAATGCACCCTATCAATGCAATGACCAATGATTAGCAACATGATAGTGAATGGATTGATTGACTATACATTAAGCTTAAAACACACACAATTAGTATGTTGACTTTGGTCAACTAGTTTAATAAAAAGTTAACATTTGACCAAAAGTCAACCTAGACAAACAATGTATAATGCAATGCAATTTGAACAAGACACACACTAAAAATGAAAGAGATACAACCTCAAGTGTACCACATGAGTTAAAATGGACACCTGCACCACTAATGTATCAAATACAAGAGACTACGATGCACCAAGAGTGAGTTAGGGAAGCATGGGTCTAAACCATGATCAAATAGTCCAACTCAAGATCAAGAATTAGGGGTTTAAACCAAATGGATAGGTCAAACGCATAATTATGGACTAGTCAAGAATTAGGGTTTAGGCCTAAAGGAAGACTAGGATGATGATTCATCAGAAACTTATAGGCATCAATAGATTAGGGTTTCACCTTGCTCCAAGTTGAATGCAACAACAAACAACCCTAGGGTTTGATTTAGGCACAAACATCCACAACATTTGAATCCATGATGATCACTTTGCAAGAGGTTAAGGTGAAATGTCTACATGCAAAATGGAATAGATGTATGCAGATGAATCTCAGGCCAAAGGTCATAAAAATAAAATAAAAGATGAGGGTAAATTTAGGGTTATGACACTACTAAAGATAAGTCTAAGGAAGCAGAAAAAGTTACTCTAAAGACAGAAGTGGAAACAATATCTGTTGAGAAGGGGTATGAGTCCAAAAGTTGGTTAAATGAAAGCCCAGGTGATAATGACAATGAAGCCAAAAAGAAATGATATAGAGAAATTCTATTAGATAGAAACACTACAAAATGTCCAAAACACCTCTATAGCACCAAAAGTTAATACCTCAAAGTCAGATAATATTAATATGATCTGCTCTGAGCTCATCAGTTTACTATAATTATCTTATCCAATAAATTCTCAGAGTACACCGGAACCCAGTTAACAATACTTAATATTATCCAGAGTAAAATAACTTACGGGGTATTAAAATAAAATAGTTCTTAAAAATCCAAAACATATTAACCAAAGCCTACTTAGTTTTAAATTTAACAAATACACTTTGAATGATGTAATGATGAACTACAAATGTAAGCAAATAAGTTATTAATCCCAAAAAGAAAAGTCAATATAACCCCATATGACTATTAACTACTACATCCCCCTCTTCTTAACAGGTAAGATAAAAGAGAAAAAAAATAAACACTTACAACTGATATGTGGAGAATGCTTTTGAGTCTACAAAACCGGAATTCAAAACAGGGCTGATATAAGAAGCATGACAACACTGAAAATTGAGCTATAAGGTCGTGCATTTATTTGACAATTAAGCTATATCCTGTACACAAACAAATGAAGAAGCGTGACAACACTGAAAATGAGGCTGATAGTTATTGCTTCTTTGACAATTAAGATTTGGTCAATTGCATCTTTGTTTTACAAACCATATGTTTCTAACTGTCAGTAGACCAATCTCTACCCATGTTTCTGGAAATGACCCAGCTACCAATCTTCCTCTACTATCTGTAATACCATAAAGAGATAATACCAGACAAAATTAGGAACTAACATACCTCTAACCCAAATGAATGAAAATTAAACCCTTCTAACTTTTAAGTAATCCAAAATTCTACTTAATTTTCCATGAATACTATTACAAGAAACACAATAGTTATGTAATAAACTCATGAGAAGCCATAGACTGAGATAATGGTGGGGTAATTCGAACAATGTTGTTGTTAATTTCATCAACAACAAAGAGTTCACCAGTCCCAACTACATAACCATTCTCAAATTGAAGAACATTCCCATCTGAAAAAAAGAAAGAAACAACAAATTACAATCAAAATTTCACATAGACACAAACCATGTGATTTGAAAAGCTATCAGCAGAAAGAAACAACAAATAATATTTTTTCTCGTATATATAAATAATTTAATCAGCAATGTATTATTTCTCGTATATAAATATTGTTTTTGTTTTGACATTACTTATATATTTGAATCCATACACAATTATTTAATTCAACAATGTATTTTTTCCTATACTGTAATGCCCTGTATAATATATATCTAGAATAATACAATACACGCATTTTATTTGGTACTGACACATCAAAAGTGCCTAATGGCATAGTTCACATACTTGTCCATTCTAAAAACACAAATACGATCTATGGCATAAGTCATGGAAACTAGCCAAAGAAAAATAAAATCTAAGAATATACAATATCCTCAATTGTATACAACAAATACACATCGGAAATACTAAAGCCAAGCTTCTCTTGAAACATCCCAACATTGCTCCACTTACAAATCAAACCTGCAATTACCTGAAATAAAGCAACTATAGTGGGGTGAGATACATCAAATCTCAGTGAGTTCCCTATCCTATAGATCCTCTCGGCTTTACAGGGTTCTATCAATCCTAACTCAAGTCAAGGGAAAGGGAAATGACTTTGAGTTCACAATCTCACCATCTCACACTATATGGAAACATGTCATGAGTCTGTTAACTCATATCACACGGAAGGAATTACGTCCTGAGCCTGTTAACTCAAGATTCCTTACGAATCGATAACCGTACCAAGGTATCCCTTCTTCCCGTCCGCTTACGTCTAGAAGTCGACCCGTGTCATGGATCCTTGTAGTTACTTGACATAAGAAATGGATTCGGGATCATCGGCCCGTACACCGTGATCCGTCACTTCACACGGCCCGTACACCGTCACAAGTATCTTTACCCGTAGGCTCCATTCGTACTACACGCGGGAATCAAACCTGCCAAGTAATTGTGCATACGTTTCCGAGGAGGTGCTCGAGTCTCATGAAACTACACCGCAAGATAACTGGTTACGATTTCGTGATCATAAACATAAACGTGATTGTATTTGACAATCACCAGGCCACATTAGCCTTTAGGCCTCTCATGCCTTTAACAATAAAACATAACATATACACATGTTCCATACTAGTGTTTCACTCATTCTATACCATTCAGTAATGGACACACGCCTCGGCCTCTTCTGCACGAGCGTTGTCATTACTCTATCTACTCTAGGCCAAAACTCGTCAATGAATGCACGAGCGTCGCCATTCAGAGTTTCTATCAATTTCTAGTCATAACCTAGAATCATACCATTTTGTTTTGGGGTAAAGTTTCCTCACTCTTCCTAATTCATATTTTAAACATGCATATTTATTTCAGTTAAGTTAACATAAATAACAAGCAAAGCATGTCACAATTGCACATTTGAATCACATATAATAATTCAATCATAAATTACACAAAAGCATACTACATTTGTATAATGGAATCACACATAATGATTCAATCACATAAAACATTACTTTCGGTTTCCCTCATATTCATTTAATCGGGTAATGAAAACAATATTTCTCACTCTTATTCCGTAGGATATTTTCACAACTTTACATCGGCTATAAATATGCCTCGATCGGATTTACGATCCAAAAGACGTTAATTCCAACATTTCACAAAACATTACTTTCCTTCATTTTCCACTAAAATAAATATCCCACATTATACCCAAGATTTTCACTTTTTATCATATAGAGGGTCGTCATAGCTTTCTAATGACACCAAGAACGTCCCGATCCGAGTTACGGATCAAAAGTTATGAAGGAAACAAAACGGGAAAAGCTGTCATGTTCGCATTGCGAAGCAGCCAACGAATGCTCGCTTCCTCATTCGCAGTGCGAAGTTCCCAGCGAATGCCTAAATACACTGGGTTCGCTGCCCCATTCGCAGTGCGAACATCTGACGAACCGTGGCAGAACCAAAACAAGGTAAAGTTCGCAGTGCGAACCTCTGGCGAATCTCTGGCGAATGCTCGCCTTCACCTTCGCCGTGCGAACAACCAGCGAATGTTCGCTTTCCCCTTCGCTAGGGGACTCGCACTGCGAACCTGCGAAAACTGGGTTTCCCAGTAACGTAAAAACAGAGCATAGGGACCAAAAACCCATCCAAAACTTCACCCAACATACATCATGCATTAACAGATGATCACACATCACATATTGATCATACAACACAGTTTATAACTCATTTTATCCGTTAGATTTCATCGATTCAACAATTTATCATTTTCTCTCAATTTCTAACCTAAGCTCCAAACATCTATTTCTAGAACTTAGAGTTTCTAACTAGAACCCACCTGATAATCGAAGAGGAGTTTGAAGAAGATGATGAATTGATGATCCATGAACTTCTTCTTCCCAAGTTCTTCTTCTTTCTCTTCTTTCCTTTTCTTCCTTCTATTTTCTTTCTATCTTTTCTTTTCTTAACAAACATATATATATATATATATATATATATATATATATATATATATATATATATATATAATACCAATATTATATAATATAATCCGATAGAGTAAAATATCTCCAATTGATATTTTGTCATCTCAACCAATTGACCAATTATTAGAGTTATCATAAAAGTCTCTCTCGAACTAATAATAAATTGATCTCTTCAGAGTTCAATAGTTGCTCTATTGATCCCAATTGATAATACTTAAAGTACTTAGAGGATTCCATTAATCAAATATACCAAAGATATAACACATAGATACTCATCTGATCTCATCTGATATCCAATTGAACAATTAGATAATATGGGATATTACATGTACGTAAATATTATTTTGTTCAATGACAAGCACTTTTACTTATATTTTATAATTTATTTTAATTGAAAATTAATGATTTCCCGTTTATAAAAATATTTGTAAGTCATTTCCGTTTATAAAAATAATTGTACCAACAATAGAATTTTCTCGCTTATAAAATTATTTGTAAGTTATTACCGTTTATAAAAATAATGTATCAACGATAGACGTTTTTCCTGTTTATAAAATTTTTTATAACTTATTTTCGTTTTTAAAAATATTTGTATAAACAATAGATTTTTCGCATTTATAAATATAATAGTAAGTTATTTCCGTTTATAAAAATATTAGTAACTTATTCCAAAATTAAACAATATGTATGAGAGAAATAATAATGGGGTGTTGTAAAAAATTATAATGGTTGGTCCAATACACTAATGAAAAAGAATAAATTCATTTTATTCAATATAACACACCACAAATTTAAATGGTTAATTTTATTTTATAATAATTGTAATTATTGTTATTGTTATTGTGTGTCTTTCAATTCAATTTAAAAAAGAGCATTGCTATATATAGCGATCGATAGTTTTAGACTCTAGTGTATATATGTCACTCAATAAAAAAAGTTCACTATGTTTAGAAACATATAATTATTTTTTTATTAAAATATAAAAGTAATGGTTATTGCCTTAACCATATATGATATAGGCAAATGCCTTGCCTAGTAGACCTATTATTTGTCTAGAAAATCTATCATCATCATTTCAACCCCAAAATTTTATCATGTACATTTCTCAAATTTGTCAATAAATATTATAAAAAATTAAACTAAAAAAGCATTAAACGAAAATCACAAATAAAATTTTTCCGTAATTATTATTTTTGTTTAGTTATCGTTTACAAAAATATCTGGATCAATAGTAAATTTTCGTATATAAAATTATTTAGATAATAATAATTTTTTTCCCGTATACCATTTTTAGATAAAAAATATTTGAATCATAAAATTTAAAGCAAAACAACTTTCTGCTTTCCGGTAATAAATGTATAAGTATGCAGCACTTGCAGCAAACATTAATCGGTAGACCTTAGAAAAAGAAACAAACAGTAACAAAATTTAAACCGGCTGGGATAAGTTTATTTGCTCTAAAAGACATTTAAGTAATATTAAACCAAATAAATTATGATGGCACACATAATGTTTTTATTTTGAAATGGAAAAAAGGCTACATCATATAATAATGGCACAAGAAATGCCATAAATAAATACAACCAGGTCAGAATAATACTACAAACTTGGGATACCATAAAAGAAAGGAGTGTTAGAATTGTTCTGCTATCGCGTCCAATGAAGGAATAACAGATAAAAAATTTAAAACTTAGAGTGGGTCATTGCTGATACACTCATGTTATAATTTGTTGCCTGAGGTTATCTTCCCTTGCTTCAACATCACGAAGCTTTCTTTCTGCAACATTGTTATATCGAGTAGCATCTGCTTGCAAAGACTCTACATCACACACTTTGGCTTCAGCCTTTGTAAACTTTTTTTGTGCTTCTTCTATCAATTGGTGTGCTTCAGCTAATTTATTCTCATCTGCTACCTTTGATATCAGACTTACCATCACTAACAAAACCATAATATGAGACTGTTAATCAAAAGTGAATTTTATTATTCTGAATCCACTCAACAGCAAAAACATATGTAGCGGTAAGGACCCCCTGAACCAAGAAATTGCATTATATAAGGTAACTACAAGTGTTTAACACCTAATGACTTGAACTTGAGCCTTTAAAAGGTAATCTGCCATGAATTTAAAAAAAAAAGCATATAACACCTAATGACTTTAACTTGAGCCTTTATTATCAGATTCTCAGAAGTGTCAACGAAGCCGTCATACACCTTTGAAAGCTCCATAAACTTTTTCCATCTCCAGTCATGATACTTCTTCCAAAATCGGTGCAAATCATCTAAAAGAATCCAACTAAAATAAATTCACAATGCTGTTTAAAAAGAAAATGTAACTACAATAACACATGTAATTATTTACCAACAGACCAGAATATTTTGATTTCTTGGGGTCTTTGTTGACCACAATTATTGTAAACTGTGCAAAATGACTTCATCCAACATTACCCAAAAAAGACGGGAGAACAAAAAAGAAGTCAAGCATCAGGGGATACAGAGTAGCTAGTAAAACGAACAATCATTAATGCAAAAGCAAAATTCAAGAACCAAACCTGGAAGAAGTTTGTCATGATTAGCAACACAGAGAAACTGCGAGAGATGATTTCATTCATCACAACCTTGTGGATAAATTAAAATAAACCTGCCACATACCACACCACAAAATCTATCCAATCATACACATTTTTGAATCTGGTAAATTCACAGATCTTTTTAAATCTCTCCAAAACTCATAAATGTTTTAATGTATTATTGCATAATTTTTTTATACACTGAACAGTTTATTGCTTAAGAGTGCACAAATACTTTTATAAGTAAAATAAAAAATATACTATTGATACATAAAGTATACAAGATCTCATAGACATGACTAACCATATGCCATATATAAAATGAAACATTGACATGGAAGTAGCATGGGAGGCTCCTGAGAAAAGAGAAACAAATTAGATTATCAATCATAGATTCATAACATACTTTGTCTTTTATGCGAGCAATAGTCATAGTATTCAAGAAAGGATACCAACTTCCGTAACAATAATGAAATAAAATATATCCATATTTAAACTTTTCCAAGGGTAAAGGGAATTCTTTACAATAATAAATCACATCACCCCTTATTAGTTCTTCATTCGTTGGTAAGCTGCAAGAAAAATGAACATTCAATCTCTTCATGCGTAGCAAACTAAGTGCATTGAGACATCCATATAACTATGCAATATGCATATTTCCAAATCATTTAAGTGTAGCAAGAATAACTATTTTAATATAGGTAGTCTTGTTGAAAATGAGATCACCAAATATAACATGGTCATGCCTAATGTCCACAAAAAGGATTGATTACCACTCTTTTTAAACCCAATCATACTGTAACAATTTTTTCGCAGAGATAGAACACTTGTCCTATCCCTTATCATTGGAAGCATGAAGGCCGTGAGAGAAGATTTGTTGTCATACTTATAAAATGAAAAAGATAAAGCATATACAAATTCCCGAACTTTAGTCCACGCTTCTTTCCTAGGGTATTATAGTTCATGTAGCCAACACAACCATATCAGTGTTTTATGAATTTTGCTCCACATAAGTCCAAACCACCAAAGACAGTACTTTACCATATAGCTTACGAACAGGGTTATCCTGTTATTTTCTATAATAATCATATAAAAAACTGTGTCGTAAGCTTCATACTTTTAGTTGGATCAAACATATTTCAATATGATACTCAGGGCATCATATGTTTTCCTGTTTTCACCTCTATTTGTGCCTTCCTTATTAAACTTTCATTCCATAAAATTATGTTCATAAGTTGAAATTGACCTTCATACAGAATTCAATGTATGAATAGAAAATGGCTGATTATGGCGGCACTTTAACACTGTGAAACTTTAACACTGGGAAACTTATCATGCTCATTGAAATCGAAACGATCATCATTTTGCGAAACCGAAACAGGGCTGATAGAAGAAGCATGACGACAATGAAAATTGAGCTATAAGGACATGCATTTATTTGAAAATTAAGTTATATAATGTACCCAAACAAATGAATAAGCATGAAGAAGCATGACAACACTGAAAACAGGGCTGATAGCTATTGCTTCTTTGAAAATTAAGCTATATCATGTATCTCAAGAACTTTAATGGGCTGCACTTCAATATGAAGAATGAACTCACCTTCCGAGATATCCAATTCAATGCATCGTGCTAGTTGACATCCATTCCATGACTTCTGGCAGCTTCATCACGCAGTATCGAGTAAATATCAGATATAGCATCTAGACCAGACCTTTGACGGTCATCAGAGTACAAAGAGAATTTTGACATCTGCATTAACCTCAATGCCACATCCACATCACTCTGAGCAACAGTTTCAGCAAAACAGAGTCTTGCTAGGGTCTGTTCAGAAATTACAAATGGAACTCTAATTGTTTAACAATATAAGAAATAATATTCAGATGCTTACAGCTTCATGTTGTGGACTTAATAAAATAGTTCTTAAAAATCCAAAACATATTAACCAAAGCCTACTTAGTTTTAAATTTAACAAATACACTTTGAATGATGTAATGATGAACTAAAAATGTAAGCAAATAAGTTATTAATCCCAAAAAGAAAAGTCAATATAACCCCATATGACTATTAACTACTACATCCCCCTCTTCTTAACAGAATTTTCGTTTATAAAAATAATTGTATCAACAATAGAATTTTCTCGCTTATAACACTATTTGTAAGTTATTACCGTTTATAAAAATAATGTATCAACGATAGACGTTTTTCCTGTTTATAAAATTTTTTATAACTTATTTTCATTTTTAAAAATATTTGTATAAACAATAGATTTTTCGCATTTATAAATATAATAGTACGTTATTCCCGTTTATAAAAATATTAATAACTTATTCCAAAATTAAATAATTTGTATGAGAGAAATAATAATAGGGTGTTGTAAAAAATTATAATGGTTGGTTCAATACACTAATGAAAAAGAATAACTTCAATTTATTAGATATAACACACCATAAATTTAAATTGTTAATTTTATTTTATAATAATTGTAATTATTGTTATTGTTATTGTGTGTCTTTCAATTCAATTTTAAAAAGAGCATTGCTACATATAGCGAACGGTAGTTTTAGACTCTAGTGTATATATGTCATTTAATAAAAAAAGTTCACTATGTTTAGAAACATATAATTATTTTTTTTATTAAAATATAAAAGTAATGGTTATTGCCTTAACCATATATGACATAGGCAAATGTCTTGCCTAGTAGACCTATTATTTGTCTAGAAAATCTATCATCATCATTTCAACCCGAATATTTTATCATATACTTTTCTCAAATTTGTCAATAAATATTATAAAAAAATTAAGCTAAAAAAGCATTAAACGAAAATCACTAATAAATTTTTTTTGTAACTATTATTTTTGTTTAATTATCGTTTACAAAAATATCTGAATCAATAGTAAATTTTCGTATATACAATTATTTAGATAATAATAATTTTTTCCCGTATACCATTTTTAGATAAAAAATATCTGAATCATAAAATTTAAAGCAAAGCAACTTTTTGCTTTCCGGTAATAAATGTATAAGTATGCAGCACTTGCAGCAAATATTAATCGGTAGACCTTAGATAAAGAAACAAACAGTAACAAAATTTAAACCGGTTGGGATAAGTTTATTTGCTCTAAAAGACATTTAAGTAATATTAAACCAAATAAATTCTGATGGCACACATAATGTTTTTATTTTGAAAAGGCAAAAAGGCTATGTCATATAATAATGGCCCAAGAAATGCCATAAATAAATACAACCAGTTCAGAATAATACTACAGACTTGGGATACCACAAAAGAAAGGAGTGTTAGAATTGTTCTGCTATCGCGTCCAATGAAGGAATAACAGATAAAAAATTTAAAACTTAGAGAGGGTCATTGCTGATACACTCATGTTATAATTTGTCGCCTGAGGTTATCTTCCCATGCTTCAACATCACGAAGCTTTCTTTCTGCAACATTGTTATATCGAGTAGCATCTGCTTGCAAAGACTCTACATCACACACTTTGGCTTCAGCCTTTGTAAACTTTTTTTTGTGCTTCTTCTATCAATTGGTGTGCTTCAGCTAATTTATTCTCATCTGCTACCTTTGATATCAGACTTACCATCACTAACAAAGCCATAATATGAGACTGTTAATCAAAAGTGAATTTTATTATTCTGAATCCATTCAACAGCAAAAACATATGTAGCGGTAAGGACCCCCTGAACCAAGAAATTGCATTATATAAGGATTTAAAAAAATAATAATAAGCATATAACACCTAATGACTTGAACTTGAGCCTTTATTATCAGATTCTCAGAAGTGTCAACGAAGCCGTCATACACCTTTGAAAGCTCCATAAACTTTTTCCATCCCCAATCATGATACTTCTTCTAAAATCGGTGCAAATTATCTAAAAGAATCCAACTACTCCCTCCGTCCCACAATGAGTGACCCAGTTGACTTTTCATACAAATTAAGAAAAAGAGAATAAATGAATGAGAGAGAATGATATTTTTACTAAAGTGCCCTTGTAATATATTGGGAATGATGAAAGTAATATTAATTAGAGGGTAAAATAGGAAAAGTTGCATTGGAAAGTGAAATGGATCATATATTTTGGAACACCATTTTATTCCAAATGGGTCACTCATTGTGGGACGGAGGGAGTAAAATAGATTCACAATTCTGTTTAAAAAGAAAATGTAACTACAATAACACATGTAATTATTTACCAACAGACCAGAATATTTTGATTTCTTGGGGTCTTTGTTGACCACAATTATTGTAAACTGTGCAAAATGACTCCATCCTACATTACCCACAAAAGACGGGAGAACAAAAAAGAAGTCAAGCATTGTGGGATACAGAGTAGCTAGTAAAATGTACAATCATTAATGCAAAAGCAAAATTCAAGAACCAAACCTGGAAGAAGTCTGTCATGATTAGCAACACAGAGAAACAACGAGAGATGATTGCATTCATCACAACCTTGTGGATAAATTAAAATAAACCTGCCACATACCACACCACAAAATCTATCCAATCATACACATTTTTGAATCTGGTAAATTCACTGATCTTTTTAAATCTCTCCAAAAATCATAAATGTTTTAATGTATTATTGCACAATTTTTTTATACACTGAACAGTTTATTGCTTAAGAGTGCACAAATACTTTTATAAATAAAATAAAAAATATACTATTGATACATAAAGTATACAAGATCTCATAGACATGACTAACCACATGCCGTATATAAAATGAAACATTGACATGACAGAAGCATGGGAGGCTCCTGAGAAAAGAAAAACAAATCAGATTATCAATCATAGATTCACAACATACTTTGTCTTTTATGCGAGCAATAGTCATAGTATTCAAGAAAGGATATCAACTTCCTTAACAATAATGAAATAAAATATATCCATATTTAAACTTTTCCAAGGGTAAAGGGAATTCTTTACAATAATAAATCACATCACCCCTTATTAGTTCTTCATTCGTTGGTAAGTCGCAAGAAAAATGAACATTCAATCTCTTCACGCGTAGTAAACCAAGTGCATTGAGACATCCATATAACTATGCAATATGCATATTTCCAAATCATTTAAGTGTAGCAAGAACAACTATATTAATATAGGTTATCTTGTTGAAAATGAGATTACCAAATATAATAGGGTCATGCCTAATGATCCACAAAAAGGATTGCTTACCACTCTTTCTAAACCCAATCCTACTGTAACAATTTTTTCGCAGAGATAAAACACTTGTCTCATCCCTTATCATTGGAAGCATGAAGGCCGTGAGAGAAGATTTGTTGTCATACCTTATAAAATGCAAAAGATAAAGCATATACAAATTCCCGAACTTTAGTCCACGCTTCTTTCCTAGGGTACTATAGTTCATGTAGCCGACGCAACCATATCAGTGTTTTATGGATTTTGCTCCACATAAGTCCAAACCACCAAAAACAATAATTTACCATATAGCTTACGAACAGGGTTATCCTGTCATTTTCTATAGGCAAAACAGCACCAGAAGTCCTTTAAGTTATTTAATGCTACCACTTAAGTCCTTTAAGATTTTTTTGTAACGGTTGGGTCCTTAACGTTTTAAAAAGTTTGCACCGTCATCCTTTTTTGAAATTTTCATTAAAAAAAAGGCATATGTGGCAAAAACGAAGCTTAGGTGACATTTATGTGGCATTTTATTTTATTTTTTATTTATTTATTAATTCTACGTGGATTTCAATTTAATTTTTAATTTTTTTATTTTTTCTTAAATTTTTTTAAAAGTTTTTTTAAAATTTTTTTTAAATTTTTTTTTAAATTTTTTTTTAAAATTTTTATTTATTTGTACACCAGTTAAGACTGGAAGGACCTGATTGTTACATTTTAAAAACATATGGGACGTGAGTGTTGCACTATTTTTTTTTAATGCAAGTTACAAAATGTGATGACATTATAAAAACCAGTTTGGAGCAACGGAAAATTCATCCATCCTTGTACCATATTATTGTGCATATGGTAAATTTATTATTAATAGAGAATTTTATTTTATTGTAAATGACCAACTCAATCTTCTGCTACAGAAATAAATTAAAATAGTATAGATATATATATTAAATTGAGAAACCAAAGTGTATTCTATTCAGAGAATAGAAATAGTATAGATATATTAAATTCATTATTAATTATTTTTTAAATTAATTGAAGAATATGTGTACTTTGATTATACCTAGTTTATTCCCATGTTAATTAAAATAAATTTTATTTAAATATTAACTATTTTTTAATTCTAGTATTTCAGTATACTATTTGCTTCAGTGTCAACTTCAAAATTTAATTTGACCAAAATTTTGATAAATATATTTTCCTCTCTATTATTTATATTTCTAATTTATTAAATTAATCAATTGATAATATAAATGAATTTCAATGATTTTCTCATAATGCTTTTAAACTAGACTACAAGCATCCAATATTAAAAGTATTTATATAAGTTTAATTAACTGTAGTTAACTCCTTTAACAATTCTCTTAACACTTAACTAACATATAATATAAATTTTCAAAAAGTAAAAAGAAGATCTACACAACAACGAATAAAGGTCTTCATTCATTCTTACTTGCTTTCCGCTGCTCCAAACTGGTTTTTATAATGTCATCACATTTTATAACTTGCATTAAAAAAAATAGTGTAACACTCACGTCCCATATGTTTTTAAAATGTAACAATCAGGTCCTTCCAGTCTTAACTGGTGTAAAAAAAAAAATTAAAAAAAAATTTTTAAAATTTTTTTAAAAAAAAAATTTAAATTTTTTTTTTTTTGAAATTAAAAAAAAAAATTTTAAAAAATTTTAAAATTAAAATCGACGTGGAATTAATAAATAAATAAAAAATAAAATAAAATGCCACATAACTGCCACCTAAGCTTCGTTTTTGCCACATATGCATTTTTTTAATGAAAATTCCAAAAAAGGGTGACGGTGCAAACTTTTTAAAATGTTAAGGACCCAACCGTTACAAAAAAATCTTAAAGGACTTAAGTGGTAGCATTAAATAACTTAAAGGACTAAAAGTGCTGTTTTACCTTTTCTATAATAATCTAATAATAAACTGTGTCGTAAGCTTCATACTTTTAGTTGGATCAAACATATTTCAATATGATACTCAGGGCATCATATGTTTTCCTGTTTTCACCTCTATTTGTGCCTTCCTTATTAAACTTGCATTCCATAAAATTATGTTCATAAGTTGAAATTGACCTTCATACCGAATTCAATGAATGAATAGAAAATGGTTGATTATGGCAACACTTTAACACTGGGAAACTTATTATGCTCATTGAAATCGAAACGATCATCATTTCGCGAAACCGAAACAGGGCTGATAGAAGAAGCATGACGACACTTAAAATTGAGCTATAAGGACATGCATTTATTTGAAAATTAATTTATATAATGTACACAAACAAATGAAGAAGCATGGCAACACTGAAAACAGGGCTGATAGCTATTGCTTCTTTGACAATTAAGCTATATCATGTATCTCCAGAACTTTAATGGGTTGCACTTCAATATGAAGAATGAACTCACCTTCTGAGATATCCAATTCAATGCATCGTGCTAGTTAACATCCATTCCATGACTTCTGGCAGCTTCATCACGTAGTGTCGAGTAAATATCAGATATAGCATCCAGACCAGACCTTTGACGGTCATCAGAGTACAAAGAGAATTTTGACATCTGCATTAACCTCAATGCCTCATCCACATCACTCTGAGCAACAGTTTCAGCAAAACGGAGTCTTGTTAGGGCCTGTTCAGAAATTACAAATGGAACTCTAATTGTTTAACATAATAAGAAATAATATTCAGATGCTCACAACTTCATGTTGTTGTACTTAGTTTTAAATTTAACAAATACACTTTGAATGATGTAATGATGAACTACAGATGTAAACAAATAAGTTATTAATCCCAAAAAGAAAAGTCAATATAACCCCATATGACTATTAACTACTACACCCCCCTTTTCTTAACAGGTAAGATAAAAGAGAAAGAAAATAAACACTTACAACTGATATGCGGAGAATTCTTTTGAGTCTACAAAACCGGAATTCGAAACAGGGTTGATATAAGAAGCATGACAACACTGAAAATTGAGCTATAAGGTCGTGCATTTATTTGACAATTAAGCTATATCCTGTACACAAACAAATGAAGAAGCATGACAACACTGAAAATGAGGCTGATAGTTATTGCTTCTTTGACAATTAAGATTTGGTCAATTGCATCTTTGTTTTACAAACCATATGTTTCTAACTGCCAGTAGACCAATCTCTACCCATGTTTCTAGAAATGACCCAGCTACCAATCTTCCTTTACTATCTGTAATACCATAAAGAGATAATACCAGACAAAATTACGAACTAACATACCTCTAACCCAAATGAATGAAAATTAAACCCTTCTAACTTTTAAGTAATCCAAAATTCTACTTAATTTTCCATGAATACTATTATAAGAAACACAATAGTTATGTAATAAACTCATGAGAAGCCATAGACTGAGATAATGGTGGGGTAATTCGAACAATGTTGTTGTTAATTTCATCAACAACAAAGAGTTCACCATCCTCTTCAGAGACGCGGATCCGATAAGGGATAACTCCAACTTGATTTCCTTCCACAACAGTCCCAACTACATAACCATTCTCAAATTGAAGAACATTCCCATCTGAAAAAAAAAAGAAAGAAGCAACAAATTACAATAAAAAATTCATATAGAAACAAACCATGTGATTTGAAAAGCTATCAGCAAAGAATGAATAATCACCTGATTGTGGCATCTTGGTGGCAGACCTAATCCATTTGATAAGTGAAGACAAATGCTTAATCAATGGACCCGATTCGTTAACATTGTTAAACTAAATTAACAAAAGAGAACAAAAACATACCCACTTTGGAATTTAGCTACAATACGAAAAAGGTTGAAAGTTTTGAATACCCATTTGGTTAAATAGGAAAGGGGAAGCAAAATTGAAGTTGTTGAAGAAATGGGTTTGTTTACTACCTGCAGGAGCATCGTGAGCTTGAAAATTGAGAAAGAAAGTGGAAGCAAGTATAATGAGAGCATATAAGAGTATAGAGTGATTTGTCATGATGAAGAAACTATGGCAAGTTAACTCTTCTTCTTCTTTTTCTTCAATTTCCACAAACTCAACTACAAGACACTCTTTGCATATAGAAATTCATTCAATAACTTTCATACACATAATAAGGTATCCAAGTTTGATAATAGTAATATTGACAACATAAAAGAGTGTTATCTGATAAGGTACAAACCCTTTGAAGGTAATATTGACAACATAAGGTACAAACCAAATGTTTGACAGTAATATTGACAACATTGCATCGAAAAAGAAAGTTTGTGTTGATCTGATACACAACATAAGGTAGCCAAGTTTCTTAACTAAAGTGAAGTTGATCATGTACATGTTGACATTTCATTTGATTTAGCGGTTATTGTGAACATTCTAAGCCAAATACTAAATCAGATGCCAAGTAATTGACATGAGACTTAGGATGTTTAAAAATGAAGACAACATGCATATGGTCCTTATTAGTGTCAGGACCTATCATAATTATAGAAACATAACCTCAATGAGACTTCTTATCAGTGCAAGTTGATATTATTATAAGCTGTCTACAACATGATTTGCATTTGCAAAATTTTAGTGTTATCAAGAAATTTGGAAAATAAATGAAGCTATGACAATTCCATCTAATTATTTCTAATAAATTATTCAATCTAAACTAATTAGTCAACAAAGGACTATATTTTTTAATAGTTGAAAAAAAAAACAAATTGTTCTATTTATAGCTGATATGAAGGTAAGTATCAGCATCTGTGTATTTGGAAAATAAATATACTTACCTACAGTTTCTAAATGCTGAAAATTTATACATATATTTTACATTATTTAGAATTTAAGCAGTACCTTAGCAGCATCCTCAGCATTATTCTTCACAGGTGCATAAGCAAACCATGTTTACATCACCTACACATTTGATTTTTATTAATTAAAATAAAAACCACACACATGGATATAACGGTGATGATATAACCAAAACATGCCTTTAATGCATCTCCAGAGAAAGACAAATACATATTTAGATTGTTAGCACACATTCATGTGACTCAATTAAAACTAAATCAAACAGATTAGAGAATATTATTATTAATAATACAATTAAATCAGAAAAATTTCATGAACTGAAATGTGAAACAAAATCATTAGAATAAACAAACATTAAAACACCGACTTACCTGTTGAAACCCGATTCAATACTTTTAGGGTTATCTTGAAATGTGAAACAAAATCTAAAACCTAAAACAAAGTTACAGCAGTTGTATAAGCCAAAGCAAGTTAGAACCAAGAAAATTAAAACGAGCTTTCATATTATTTAGCTATTGTATAAGCTAAAGCAAGTTAGAACCGACAGTTGTATAAGCTAAACCTGAAACAAAGTTATACTTACATTATGCTTTCTTTTGACGAATATTATTGGATTAATGTCAGAGTTAAGGAAAGATAAGTTCACACAAGTATTTCCATTTGATCCAAAAACAAAATTCACACCAGCCAAAAAAAATGAAAAATAATAAATACCTATTGGTGTAATAGCAGAGTCTGAGCCACCAGCGATCATACCGTTTCTCATATTCGTCTTCCTGAAATTCGTCATCAACCAAACCCTAGTTCTTATTTCAAACCCTTGTTCTTCTTCCTTAAATCCATTAAATCCTACAACAATAACAAAATCGGTTAAAACCCTAACAATCAATAGTAGATACGTATACTTTTTTGTAGATCCTTGAAAGTACGAAAAACGATTTGCAAACTGATGTAGCGATGAAATCAACAGTAGTTCTGGATATTTTTTAAATCAACAGTAGTTCTGGATATTTTTTTTTTGTAGAAGAAAAGAGGAAGAGAGGAAGATAAAGAGAAAGGACAAGAGATGTAGCAAAACAGGTTTGTGAGAGATATGTAGCAAAACAGGTATTTGTGAGAGATATGTACGAAAACGCAGATCTTCCACCAAAATTGAAAGAAATGATAGATTCAGAGAGAACATGATGAGGAAAGTTGAAAGAATGAAGATGAAATGCAGGTTAGGGTTCAGAGCAAAGAGAGAAGAATATGAAGAAAGTTGAGAGAATCATATGAAATATGGTTGTAAAACAAACCATCAAAGTAAATGAAGAGGTGCATTTGAGTTTTTGAAAAACAGGAGACGTGGCTGATTTTGGGAGCAGCAGGACAAATGGGTCTTTTCCAGAACCATTAAAGTTCCTATATTATAGATTACATTCTTTCAAATTTATATATTTTAAATTTAAAGTGCCTTTTGCAGAGACAATCACTAGGAAAGATTATATGTTATATGCACGTTCATAAAAATATATTGAATGTGGATTTACGAAAGTTATTACTCGTGATGACCTAATTGACAATATAACATAATAGAGTATTAAATGTGTATTTGTTTTAAGAATTTAATTGATATAAACTGTGTCAGTGCATATACCAATTTCTATATTGTTTTGATCAATCAATTGATCTCCTAAAAAACCGTGTGTTAAAACTCGTCCACTATTTTGTGCAGATAAGATGCAAAATTTTGGAATCACTGGTGAATTTATTTACCTCAGTTTATTAAGAAAATCTCTTTCTTTTGCAATAGATTTAGTATTCCTTTCTCATCTTTTTGATAAATTATTTTGATTTAGATTTAAGCCCACCCTTTGTTTTATCTTCTTTTGATTAATATTTTCTGGTAGTGTTAGTTGCTAGAGTATCAATAGTTTATAATGATGATTTGCTTTACAAGTCAGCACTCTTCTATAAAAAGAAAAACAATTTGTTTATCCAAACATATTCACATGTACTTAATTATCCACCTAATAATTTTGATTGAAATATTAATTTGAAGTGCTTAATTGTAAACTCTTACACAAAACAAAAAATTGTTTATCCAAACATATTTAAATGTAACTTATATACAAGAACAATATCAATAATAAACTTCATATCACATGTGAGTAATTTAATAGGCTGCATTCTGAACTCATTTTAAATTTGGTTGCATTCAGAGTCGTCCCAAATTTTTGAAGGTCTTTTGTAGAATAGTTATAGTTAAACAAGGACAAAATAAATAGAGATTCTATTTAATCCTGATTTAACTTAATTTTTTTTTTTTATGAAACTCCATTTAACTATATATTAATCTTAAAAATTTTGAGACTCTCTGCGATAGTCCGCCTTGCACGCCCTCAAAGACGGCCCTAATGCTACCTTTAGCTCTTTGTCCGGATTGAACATTTAAGATCCTTTTCAGAACCATATGTGAGCTTGAACCGCTCATTCAAATAGTCCCCACTACGTATTGGAGGGAATCTGCACACAACATTTCATAAAAACCTTATAACATGTTATGTGTAAAAGTTTGATTCATATGCAAACCTTCATTGGATAAACTTTAGTTTACCTGGGTGGAGATGATTCACTGCAGCAACTTTCAAAGCATTCCACTACACAGTCTGAGGGTGGATCCATGAAGAATGCCACCTGCAAAATTGCATATCACAACTCATATATTTCAATGGAAATGTGTATATAAGTCACACCAATAAACTAGAAGACCTCAAAGAGAGACATTGTAGCCCACACAGAATGACTAGTGGTAAAAGGAAATCTGTCTATTTATATTGAAACTGTCCAGTATAATTTTGGATTCAAAAATCGTTCAGTTGAGAAACAAAACTTGAACCGCAGTGCATTGAACAGTACATTCAGTTTGGAGTGAAGTAGAACCAGTATAGTTTGGTTTACTCAAATTGGTTTCTAGTTCAACTAAGTTCAGGTTTGGTGTTCTTGCTGAAACAAACTATGCCCATCCCTACAAAGTAGAGTTGTTTTTGGTAAAGTTCTTCTCTTGAGAGCTTATAGTGTTTTTTAATAAGATACTTTAAGTAGCATTTGAATGTATAGTGTGTGATAAAATTAGTAGTTGAATTAACCTACAATTCAAACATAACTTGAAGTAACTTATAGAAAAATGGCTAATAAGCTAGTAAAAAAAGCTATAACTACTAGCATTATAAGTTCGTGAGAAAAATTGTAAACAAATCAAACAAGTTTATTTTAGTCATATAAACTTATAAGCTATAAGCTTGATAAAGGACCTTGCCCAGCAGAGATATAAGCTTATCCGCTAGTTTATTCGTCATCCGCTACTTTTTACTAAATAGCCTAACTAGTTCAACTCCCCTCACTAATATAACATACTAACTACTAACAGTTACTGTTTAAAAACTAATAAAATAAAACAAACAAGGAAGTATTTAGTAATTACAGAATAGCGTTCTTTTCCCGTTGGCATCACCCTGTGAAGTGTTGACCTGCAAGAGTAATAACAGAAACTAAGAAAGATATAAATTGTTGATAAAAAAATTATATCTTACAAGTTGTTGGATGATGGAATTTACTGGTACAAACAATTTGTCCACCTCTCCATCATGTCTCCAATGTTCACAATTATGGCCCTGCATATACAAACATAAAACACCTAGCACTATATGGGAAAGGGAAAGTAAATAGACTTAAAAGTGATAGTAACATATCATTTGCAATGTTCGTAGGCATGAACTTACCCTTCTACATGAGGCACATCCTCCCATACCTGTGGTTGCTTCAACTTCTCCTTGCAGATCTTGAATATAAATTCTTAATTCAATGATTAAGCAAGTAGTAACTCTAAACAGAAATTGATTTTGGGATCAATGTGACATATCCTTGATGACAGAAAGTTATACTAAATAGAAAATGAGAACCTGAAGTCCTGGAACACCATCGGTCATTAGAAGAGTGATCATGCCATAATCTGAATGAGCAGAGGCACCGCATATCTCTTCATTAGATCCCAATTCACCTGAGGGGATTCACAGCCATATAATCACAGTTAAAAGGTTACATAGGTTAATTGGTTTTGATTTTGAAAACTTGAGAATATATAATATTAAACAAGCATTAGTTGAGCCAGAATTGCAGTTTTGAATCAATCTAGCAACAGTTTAGCAACTAGGAACAAGAGTGCGTGCGAAAATAAACAATCACATTTGATTCATTAAATGTAGTTCATTATGTGTTTCAAATTGATATTTGGATACTGAACTACTGCCACATTGATATGCAATAAAAGGTATGAAAGTGATAGTTGAAAATGAAGAAATTGTGCAACAGTTGGCACACCTGGATAACGCAGAAGGCGAAGAAAAGCTTGTGGTTTGTTTAAGGCACCAATCTTGTCAAAGTAATTTTCATCTAGATTTAAGGATAGGGCAATTAGAGACATCAACTCTTTGCCAGCTGAGCTGTGACAGATAACAAAAATATTTAAATCTAAACTGTTTAACAAGGGAAAAGAAACAAAAGAATTTGAATGCTGAAACTCACAAATAAATAAAAAAAAAGAGCAAATAAAACTTACAGTAATTTCCAATAGAAGGATTCCATTGTAGGTCTCCAATTTGGGAGCAATTCTGGAATGTAAAAAAAACAGCTCAAGTAAATGTAATTGAAAAACAAAATGAATTTAGATTATTCCTAATTAAGAATGAACAACCTTGAGAAGGCCATTGATTGAGACGAACACTTGTTGTATCTGTTAAAGGACCAATGTAATAACTCTCTTTTGGATCACCTGCTTAATGATCAAGAATGATGAAATTAAAGTGGAATTGAAGAATTGTAGAGATTTTTTGTTAGAGAAAAAAGAAAAATGACCTTGAGAGAGTGAAGTAGTGTCAAGTTTCTCAGCATATAGAGGAGTATAGCCTCTATGCTCCTTGCGATTCAAGTTTGTTTTATGTTGGATTGGAAGTGAGAAGAATTTCGCACTCTCCTTGAATGCGTGTTTCATAAAATCCTCGTCCACGCCATGGTTGACAAGATAGAAAAAACCGTACTCAACACATGCCTGTGAAGGATATTGCTATTATACATGAATTTGTCGAGCGTTGAAGTAATGAGAGACTAGTATAGAAAGTGAACCTGACGGATGGAACTGGCGGTGGAAAGACGGTGTGGTGAGGAGAGGTCTATGATCGGAAGTTTCAATGTCGCCGTCGCCGTCGCCGCCATATTCTTTCTATTTCAATTTATAGCAATGGCTAAGCTTTAGTTGACTCGTTGAATGCTAAGTATGAACAAGAATGACAAAAGTGGTTTGTATTTGTTTGACTCATTACTCGTTTGATTTAACAACTCGTGTTCTGAGTATTCTGCCTCACACGTGTGGGCACAACTCATTTAGCATGACTCATCCTTTTGATCGTTCGTGGCATATGTGACCTTGCGCAGACTTGCAAGCAAAAATTGAACATCTTTTCGGTGGTTTCTGATTCTAATCATTAGCTGCAATTTTAGAGAGTTTTAGCATCTCATAGAGCTATCTCTTCATCAATCCTCCAAATTCATTCATTTGATCTACAAACCTCTATTAATTTTTTAATCTTGTCCTATAAAATCTTATTTTCTACCTTCAACTTACTCGGTTTCCGTCAATTGTTCAAGTTAGATAAGTTTCTTTCAATCTCTTACGTTAAACAATAAATTAGAGTTTTGATGCGGTAAATAAGGAATGGATCAGTAAGGTTAACATTCTAATGTTTAAGAGTCGAATAAGTTATGGTTAGAACATACCTCGGTTTCGAGTGAAAAAACTTATATATAAGAGACGATTGGAGATGCTTCATGCTTTCTGGCATGGGACGTGGAAAATGGTTAGATAATATCTAATGGTGAATAACCATTCATGGTGTGAAACAAATGTGAGTCTCAAGGTCGTTAGTGAATTGTACATTTAAAACCTTATGACTTTAGCCTAATGACTAGACAATCTATTATGAGCCTCTGACTGCCCGAATTAGTTGCTCTCAAGGCTTTCCATACTAGAGCAATGAGAAGTTTTTCAAGACATTGGGTTGGCGACACCTTAGACCGCGATCTTTGCAATGGGTTCTTTGTAGGCAGATGTGGAAAAAATTTAGAACGTCGGAGTGAGTAACCATGAGAGCAGATGAATTAAATGTTAGTCTCATCACTGAGACGTTTTGCATGATTGTTTTTAAATGTGGGCCTAGATCCCTATGGTACAATGTGGCTTTCCCTTTAGAGTGCTCAAGTATACTTGAAAGTTCTTGTAATCTCGGGGTAAATTTGACCGGTTTTTTTTTTTCAACTATCTATTTTTATTCATTTTGAACTGTTAATTTATCTGTCTCACCCCCACTATATAAAAGGTTATTTCATCTTCTAGAATACATTTTCCCTCTTTATGCCAACTTTTAAGATCTTTAGCAAGTGAACTAAAAATATCGCAAGTAATAAAAATTTGTACCCATATGGATTCTTCTATTTTAGCAAAAACAATTGTAAAATGCAAGAAAATAGTAAAATTTGGGGTTTCTCAATTTTTTGGTTGAATTGGAAAATAATAAAAATGTTAGAAATTATTATATGAAAAAGACGAGCAGATCTTATTTCGAATCCCATGTACATCACCGTTGAGGTGTATATTTTCTCTAAATTAAATTTTTATAATTACGACGAATTAACAAAGTTGTTATACTCAATTCCTTGGTGTATAACTCATTATTATACACTACAACCCGCTAATCCCTTAAACCAATTTGAAGATAAAACACGTGAATTTAGTATGTTAATCTCTAAGTCATAACTTATAATTATTTATCCCTAAATAAATTACTAAGTTAAACAATTAGTCTGGTTGAAGTTTACAAAGTTAGAGTTAATAATCTCTTCAAACCTAGGTTTAAACAACTTTAACACTGCCGACAATCGTGTGAACTCTGTGCATCCCTTATATAAAGGGGTGTCTTTATCACTACATAAATTATAATAAATATGAGCATTCATAAAAGAAGATTCCCCAATATCACGGAACATATCCTCTAGGTGATCTTCCATATATTCATCTTCCTCCACTCTTTGACTTTGTGACGCCCGACTTTCCTTATTATCCACCTCACCATGCCACGCCCATATTATATAATTTTGACATATACCATCACAACAAAGGTGATTGTGTATTTCTTTCTTTGTACCCTTTTTGATATTAGCGCAAACAACACAAGGACAATAAAAGATACCATCATTGCCGGGAAGATATTTATCAGCGTATTCAAGGAATTCACAAACTCCGTTCTCATAAACCGGATCTAATCTATTGGCTTTCATCCAACTACGATCCATTACAACTTCTGAAATTTATACATGTATAATAATGTGAATGACACACCAAAATCTAATCCAAAAACTCAAGCATATATGCATATACAATATGAACAAAGAAAAAATCAATGAAGATGTACTCTAATACTAAACGTAAAGCATATGAAACATCTCATTCTGACTTGAGCATATACAATATGAACAAATAAAGAAGGAATGAAGATGTTGAAGAGAACCTTACTTCGAAGCTGAAGAAGCAAATGAATGATGAAGACGGTCAATATTTGAGCATAAACAAAGAAAAAAGGAATGAAGATGTTGAAGAGAACCTTACTTCGAAGCTGAAGAAGCAAATGAATGATGAAGACGGTCAATATTTGAGCATAAACCAAGAAAAAAGGAATGAAGATGTTGAAGAGAACCTTACTTCGAAGCTGAAGAAGCAAATGAATGAAGACGGTCAATATTTGAGCATAAACCAAGAAAAAAGGAATGAAGATGTTGAAGAGTGTAAAGGTTAAGGCGTCGCTGGCTCACTTGTTCGATTAGGGCGTCTTATGAAAGAAATACATAATAAGTTTTGTTTTAATTTATCAGTAAACCTTTTAATCTCGGTGGAGAAACAAACCGTAGTGGAATCTTAAGTGAAATGTACTCTACAAAATGGAAAAAATATAGTTGCAGGGAATCGAAGCTTGTTACATTTCATTTATTACCACGGTTGTTCATCTTTACCGTTGTAAAATAATTTACAATTTATTTTATAAATAATGGACTTAATTGACACACGCTAAATGTACTCTAAAAATGGAAAAAATGTAGTTGCAGGGAATCGAAGCTTGATACATTTCATTTATTACTACGGTTGCTCATCTTAACCGTTGTAAAATAATTTACAATTTATTTTATAAATAATGGACTTAATTGACACACGCTAAATGTACTCTAAAAAATGGAAAAAATGTAGTTGCAGGGAATCGAAGCTTGATACATTTTATTTATTACTATGGTGGTTTCATTCAACCGTCATTAAATGACTCAGCTTTTAAATGGGCGTGAAATTCTTAACCTATTACAACGGCATAAAAGGATGCGTTGTAAGCCTGGCGTTGTTGTTTTAGCGTTTTGTAGTAGTGACTGCATTACACTTGATCTCTTTTTATAGTGTTTTTGGCCACCAGAGTTCGCATAGCGAGAGCAATTTTGCTATGCAAACTTACCTTTTCTTCTCCATTAAGATTTGAACTGTCAAACTGCCTTTCAGGAACCGCCAGACTTTGCTATGCAAAGTAAAGTTCGCGTCGCGAACTTTGCTCGCTTCTTCTCGCAACTTTTGCTTCAAGCGAAGTTTGGCATTTTTTATACTGTTTCTGTTTGCTTTTCCTCGCGTAGCGAAGCTCTGGCTCGTGATGCGAAAGTCCTTTGCTTTCTCTCGCTTCCTTCGCTTCAAGCGAAATTGGGTCTTTTGATTCTGTTTCTGTCTTGCTGTTGCTCGCTCTAGTTTCGCATAGTGACCTTCGCGTAGCAAGGTGTTTGCTCGCGATGCGAAAGTTGCAGAGCATGGATTATTTTTGTTTGCAACTGGTGTTTTCCTTTACTAAACCCTACAAAACCATACACATTCAAGAGTAACATCCTTTTGAATCATTTGTTAGCAAATTTTCATCTTTAAAGGCAATGGAACAAAGCATTTCGTTCGAGTTTTGACCAACGATAAATCAACTATTGGACTTTTATCAAATTCTCCCCAACTTAGTTTCTTGTTTGTCTTTAATCAAGAGCATGATCTTTTCAAGAAATGTTTTCATGATTCAATCAAGAAGTTGAAATACATTTTGAAAAAAATTGAATGGTTTAAATGCTTACTTGTCAAGCAAGAAATATGTTTAACTGATTTATAGAATCAGAGCATGATCAAGGAATTAAGTTCTTGCCCACAAAATCACATCATATACTCACAATTAGAATGGCACAACCTTCTTGAATTTTCTTAACACTCTTCTTCACACAAAGGAATGAAGATTTTTGCTTTTTGTGGTGAAATGACTCTCATTAAATCACTTGGTCAACAACTGGGTTGATTCATGTTTTCATCTAAATGATTCCGTAATTTGAGAAATCGAAGGCAAAATCACAAAGGACTCGTTAAGGTTGTAATGTGGCCGGGTTTCACAAAGAGATGATTTTTGTCCTAAAAGTATTTTTCGAAAATCTGTCCACATTTGCATTTTTTGTCTTGCTTCACTCATTGCTTTATCACCCTGCTTTTGTCTTTTCTTTTCAATCTTTCAATGATACCTAGTTCTGTCTTTTTGGATTTCTCCTTTTATTTTTCTTTCTTTTTCTTTTCTTACCTCATCAATTTTCTCCCCAACTTATTTCTTTTCATGAGTGAAGCTTCTAATGATACATATCTTTATGGTTCAATTTGTTGCAAAAAGAATTTGGACTGGATCATAATTTCACTAAGTTTTCTTAGTGTTTTTCTCTGTTTTTCGAATTATGATCCATCCTTTGATTTTTTCGGTTTAAAAAAGGGTTGACAAATGCTCACTCACTTACTAGTTTTGATGAGTTTTTCTTTTTCTGGCTTATGGTTGTTTTACTCATAACCAAACATTTGCCTTGATAATCTTAAAACTTTTACATAGCTCAAATTGGAATTTTCGGATTTGAACATGAATCAATTGAGTCCAACGCAAGGGTTTCGTAGTTTGTTTAAGTAAATCATGGAAGTTCTCCTCACTTTTCTAGTTTTTGCTAATGATCCAAGCAAGTGTACACAATGTAAAATGAGACATGATATGAATTTGTACGAGAAAACAAAATCCAAGATCATGCTAACATTCTACAAAGCAATTAAACATGTACCTTGCTCGATTTTCGTCAGGTTCATATCATTACCACTCAATTTTGTTTTGTTGATTTTTCAAGCCTACTTGTTGAGTTTGATCATAATGGTAGCAACATCATTCCATGCTCATGATTAAGATTTTACTTGAAACAAAACTTACAGAAACCATAATTTAATTTGACAAACTTAACACATAACAAGAAATACTTCATACAAACTAGTCCATACGGTTTGAAACCGTTTAACAAAACATACGAATATACCACACAAGTTGCAGCACAATACAAACAAACAACTAAAATTCAATAGTCTAAACAAAAGAAAATTGAAATGCGATAATTTCAAAATATGGAAAGCAATTAATAACTGAAAGCTAAATAAAGTTCACTTTGCTTAGGCGAGCTTTCGAGCAGCATTTCAGCATCCTAATCCCCGTTTATCTACTTAGTCTCACTTCCTTCCTCACCTGAAGCCTCTTCTTGTTCCTCCTATTCTTCTTATTTTTTCCTCAACCTCATTCTCAACAACACCACTACTAGATGTATTACCTGCGCCAGCAGCATTCCCCCTAAATAAAATGTCCTGTCCCCAGGCCAGGAAACATGTGTTTGGTATGCATCAGGGGTGAGTATCTGATGAGTGGCATCTTCTGGCCTCCCCATTTGTAACTGCAACCTGTACATGGAATCTTGTATGTTGGACATTGCACGGTTGGTAGCTTCGTTTTGGTCCTATGTGTATGAGAAGAATTCTCGGAATCATAGATCCCACTCATCAAAGTTTAGGTTGTCTGGTGTAGGGTGGCTTGGGGCTTGCCTTGTGGTGGTGTCAACTTTGCAGAAACGGGTAATGTAAGCATCATTCATGGTCCCCTTTAGTGTCTGGTGTACCTGGTTTGGGATTACCATGCAAGAAGCGCATAGTAATCCCATGATCAGTCCTTGAAAAACCAACAGACAAGAGGATTTGGCTCCCGTTCCCGCCTCTCTGCCACTTTCTATCACAGTTCTCATCTCATTCGCAATTATTCGTGTAGCACACACACTTTTCCCACTCAAGATAAAGTAAAGCAGTTGTGCGGTATCTAAGGTGAATGTAGTGGTGTGGCTACGGGGTCGGATGTTGTGTAAAATAAGCATTAAAATCACCTGAGCAATCTGTTTTAAGTCCTTGCAGAGGAAATATGTTGGTACACCCGCATCATTCTTTTACATTTTCCATCCTCTGATCAAGATCCTTTTGGAGATTTCTTTGACACCCGGTGCCGCATTCAGATAAAGTTCATATTGGCAGGCATGACCGTCTGGGACGTTCAGAGCATTTCCAAGGTACTCGTTGATTGCATTTCGGCTAAAATCAATCATGCGACCTCTGACACTGGTTTTGTAGTTGAAAGTTTCTCCCTCCGCCGGAAGAGCGTTGGCATAAAACTCACGGACCATGTCATAGTTGAGGTGTTTTGGAGGGGTGATCAGCTTCTCCCATCTCCTGCTTTTTAACAGCATAGTTACCTCACGGTAATCTCCTTCTTCGTCCACTTCAAATCTTCGTTCAGGCCAAATGCTTCTGGACTCAAAGGTCAGTTCGACAGGAGCAAGAAACAATCTTAATTGTGCTTAATGAAGACCAACAAAATAAAGTCACAACCAATCGAATTGAAGAACCATCTAAGCAGAATGTTAGGAGATCGACTAGAGTAAGAACTGAGTCAAAGAGGCTAGATGGATATGAGATATTTCCAAATCAAGAAGTCGATGGAGATAACTACTTAATAGAAGAAGTTATTATGATGACTGAATCAGAACCAATCGATTTGGATTAAGCCATAAATTAGTCAAATTGGTTCGCAGTCATGCAAGAAGAACTCAGGGCAATCAAGAAGAACAAGACCTAGGAACTTGTCGAAAAAGCAACCAAGAAGCCAATTGATGTGAATAGGGTCTACAAGTTAAAGCTAAGGCCAAATGGTGATATTGCTAAGCATAAGTCAAGACTGGTGGCAAGAGGTTTTCTTCAAAAACCTGATATTGATTTCGACAAAGGTTATGCACTTGTGGCAAGGCTGGTAACCATCCAAAATTTTGTGTCGACAACAGCATACAAGAAGGGAATCCTTAAAGTTCTTAAAAGATTTTGGTAACAAACTCAAAAAGAGTGGATCCTTGACCTCATCTTCATTTTTCACTTCAATATTCTAAAGATCATTAATAATCTTGTGAAATTATGTCAATTACTTCACTATGGATCTGTTCTCCACCATTTAGAATGAGTAGAGTTGTTGTTTTACACACAACCTATGAGTCAAAGACTTGGTTATATACAATGATTCAAATTTTTTCCACATAGAAGCCACAATATATTCCATGACAACTTTCCTTAGAACTTTATCCCCAAAGTGTATTTTCCCCACACATAATTATACCATAAAATCATAGTATTCACACAATCAAGTAGGATGTCACACATTCTCTTTTCAAAACATACGTGTCATATAACACTTTAAGAGATACTAACGATAATCAACACCTTCTCTTAGGGTGTCTTCGCATGCTTACCTTCACTTAGGGTATCATCGCAGTGGAATTTATCATCAACAAAGCATGCAATCAATAAATCATTTAATTTCAAATACTTTATAACATAAATGAAATAATAAATGCAATCTCTTCAAAACCTCAAAAGATCAACTTGTTAGAACAAGATTTGGTTATGCCAGATATCTCTAAGTTTTGATAATAACAAAGTTGTATTTGTGTGAGAACAATTTTGGTACTCTAACGTTTGTTTTTTGTAGAATTAACAAACAGGATCTGACTCTGATAAAGAAAGCTCTGACTCTGATAGAGATCATGTGCAACGTCACTCTTATTTGACCAAAAGTCGCTTCTGCACCAAAGAAGCAAGTCTGCTTCTGATCTACTCACCTTCAGAAAGATTCTAAGAAGACAATATGTTGATGCTGCACTGTTCTCTTAGATTCTGTCTCTGAATATGACTCTGATGATTATCTTCTAAAGACTAAGTGCTGAAGACTCTGAAGACAAGGTTCTGCTGAACAACGTTCTGAAGACTCTGAAGACTTAACTTTCTGGAGACTAAGTGCTGAAGACTCTGAAGACAAGGTTCTGCTGAACAACATTCTGAAGACTCCGAAGACTTAAGTTTCTGATAACCAAGGGTTCTGAAGACCGAGTGCTAAAGACTCTGAAGAGAAGGTTCTGGTGAACAAGTTCTGAAGACCCTGATGACTCAAGACTCAGAAGACCTAGTGATCAACTCTTCTAATCATGCTTCAATCATCTCTATTCAGAAGCCTTTGATAAATAGAAGAAGATGAAACGTTTGCGAGGGAAAATAGTACATAGTACATATCAAACACATTTTTTTCCACTACCATTCCACTACCCTGATTTGGTGGTATAAAGGACAACTTTTGTGTACGATTTTCATCCCTGCATAACGACATTATTTCAAGTCGTCAGTAATCTTAATGATATTCTTGATCTGCCCTCCAACAGATCTCTTTCTGGCTATATAAAGACTTGATCACTTGAAGGAAATCAAGAGAGATACATGCGTGAACAGTAAAGCACCACAATACAAAGCAAGAAACATTGTTCATACTGTATAGATTTTCTTTAAGTTACTTGAGTTATTCATAGTGTTTATATCAACTTGTGTAGAAGCAATTCATTGTAAACATTAATTTTGTTCAAATAGTTGTTTGTATTTCTTAAGGGACCACTTGGGTCAGAATCCTTAAGAAAAGATGAGTAGTCTTTGATTGTTAGTCACCAGCAGCTGCTAGTGCGGTGTAATAAGTTGATTATAGTGGATTAAGTCCTTGTGTATAAGGCGAAATCACCTTGGCGGGTGGACTGGATTAACTTGATAGTTTTCAAGTGAACAAGGATATATCGTGTATCTTTCTCTCTTGTTGGTTTATTTGTGATCTTTGTTTGAGTTTCACAAAAAGCTTTCATTTTGAAAACCCAATTCAAACCCCCTTTCTTGTGTTTTCTCACACCTTCACAGCCATGAGAGTATACTTTAACTCTCTACTCAATACAACAGAAGATAAATCACAAAATTTTCTCCCAGTGTTACATATTAGAGCACGTAAACTAAACGCAGAAAGAAAAAGCAGAAGAAGCATCATCTCGCCATCATTCCAGTCTAAGAAGCTACTCAGTTACCTGTTTATATGTACTCCAAAGAGGAGCACATACCACAACAACAACTAAGTGGTGAGAAATCACAAACAATAATAACAAGCATATACTACAAGGTAGGATAATAATGCAACATCCTCTGCGCAATTTCATTCACCATATATCTCATTACAATCTCACACCCAAACTCATCAATCAATCAAAACTCAACAAGTATGCATATAACTCATGATACAATGCAACTCGACTATGCAACTCTATGTATATGCATGTAGTACCAACTCAATATTCGTTTCTCTCTAGAATCGGGTCCTCTCTTCTGAACCCATGAGCCCCCTCTTCTGAGCTTCAAGCCTCGTCTTTTGAGCTTAGGACAAACCACTAGTCCCCTCTTCTGAACTAGCAGACATGCCTTTTGACACGACTTTTATGATGAATGATCATATCATCAAATCCATGTGTTAATACCCCTCTTCTGATCATAACATAATGCATTGATAACTCTAGTAATCCCCTCTTTGGATTACATCACACCAAAATCACAAAATGCACATTATCAATCAACAGTGCAACATAAGCATGCTAATAATTCATCTCAACAGAATTATATTTCAAACAGCACATCAATTTAATCAACTCATTGTGCAAACATTGTGAGATTTGGATCAAACTATAGTTTTAAGCATGAGGTCGAAGTCCATTCGCATGCTGCTGTCGAAGTGTTATACTGTCGAAATAATACATGTTGTAGTCGAAGGTTGTTCTAACATGTATTAGTTAATATTGCTAGGGTTGTTAGCATATTGAATTGGGCCTTGTGTTAAGGATCCAATTGTTTAAGTTAGCTTGTACCCTAAGTTAGCTTGTAATGGGTATTTTGTTAAAAGCCCATTAGTTTAGTATGCTAGGTTTATTTATAAATAGCATGCTAGTCTCTCATTCTAGAGTGTGACAAAACCTAGAAAGAGTGAGAGTGGTTAGTTTGTTATTCTTGTATACTTGTAATCCTTGTTTTAAGGAGAAAGGAAAGAATAACAGTTTTATAACCAATCTTTGTTGTTTTTTACTCTTGTTTTCTTTGTTAACCCTAACCCTTGTGTGTTTCTTGATCATAAAGAAACCGTAAATACTTTGTCTCAAGGTATCCGATTCACAACAAATTGGTGCGATGAGCGCGGAGAAGATGCCTTCAACAAAGTATGAGATCGAGAAGTTCACCAGAGTGAACGACTTCGGTCTGTGGCGCTTGAAGATGAAAGCCCTACTGGTTCAGCAGGGTTGTTTGGAAGCTTTGAAGGGAATGGTAGTCATGGATGCCGCGTTAACGAAAAAAGAAAATATCAGCCTTGTACTCTAAGGACCTGAACGAACGAAATGAGCATAAACCTTTGACGGTTGGTGAAGGTTTGGCAGTTAAGGGAAAATTCTTGCGAAAGGATGGTAGGTTCGACAAGAAGAAAGGTAAAAGTCAGCAGAAGTCTTTTAGTGGCGAAACATCTGGTTTTCGATGTTATCACTGTAAGAAGGAGGGTCACACAAGAAAGGTGTGCCCTGAACGCCTGAAAGATCATGGAGGTAAGGATAATGGCAACACAGTCATTGTTCAAGATGACTTTGACTCATCTGATGTTCTTGTAGTTTCAAGCGGCGACTCAAGAAAAGAGTGGATTATGGATTCAGGATGCACTTGGCACATGACTCCAAACAGAGAATTGTTCAAAGAGCTATGTGATCAAGATGGTGGATCGATGCTGCTGGGAAACAACAAATCCTGCAAAATTGCAGGTATTGGATCTGTGAGATTCAAACTCCATGATGAGTCAATAAGGTTATTGACTGAAGTCAGGTATGTACCTGACTTAAAGAGAAATTTAATTTCTCTTGGTGAATTCGACAGGAAGGGATACGTTTTCCAAGGAGAGAAAAGTATCCTAAGAGTCATAAAGGGGTCGAAGGAAGTCTTGCGAGGCGTGAAGAAACAAGGCTTGTATACCCTTGAGGCTGAGGTTGTAAGTGGTTCGACAAATACTGTATCCACTAAACCTGTGTCGAAGACATATTTATGGCACGTGAGATTGGGCCATGTCAGCGAAAGAGGCCTGGTCGAATTGGGGAAGCAGAACCTGCTAGGTGGTGACAAAGTCGAAAAGTTGGAGTTTTGTGAATCTTGTGTATTTGGTAAATCCTGTAGGGCGAAGTTCAACAAAGGCAAGCAAAGAACACATGGATCCCTTGATTACATTCATGCTAATCTTTGGGGGCCTGCAAGGAATCCTTCACACTCAGGTGCAAGGTATTTTCTATCCATTGTTGATGACTATTCCAGAAAACTATGGGTATTCATTCAGAAGACGAAGGATGAAACTTTTGAGAATTTCAAAAGTTGGAAGATTCTGGTCGAAACTCAAACTGGCAGAAAGGTTAAGAGGTTGAGAACCGACAATGGCCTTGAGTTCTGCAACAAAGCGTTCGACAGTTACTGTGTTGAGTCTGGGATTGCAAGGCATAAGACTGTAGCAGGTACTCCTCAACAAAATGGCTTAGCTGAGAGATTCAATCGAATAATCCTTGAAAGGGTTGTATGCATGTTGGTTAGTGCTGGATTGAAGAAGATGTTTTGGGCTGAAGCTGTTTCGACAGCTGCATATCTGATAAATAGATGTCCTTCGACTGCATTAGATATGAAGACGCCTGAAAAAGTTTGGTCGGGAAATCCACCTAGTCTCGACAGACTGAGAGTATTTGGATGTGTGGCCTATGCTCGCATTAGACAAGACAAGGTCGGACCTAGAGCTCTGAAGTGCATCTTCATGGGATACCCTGAAGGAGTCAAAGCTTATAGGCTATGGTGCCTAGAGCCAGGTCACAGGAGGTGTATCACCAGTCGAGATGTAGTTTTCAATGAAGCTGAGATGGCTTTCAAGAAAATTGATGTTGCTGGCGAAGAGCTGGAACAGGGAGAGATTCTTGTTGAGGTGGAGCATGTTGATGCTGAAGTGCGTACCCTAGATGAAGTCGAAGACGAAACAGAAGATGTTGTCGAAGATGAGGAAACTGATAATGACTACCTGTTAGCAAGAGACAGGTCAAGAAGAGTCATCAAGCCACCTCAGAGACTTGGGTATGCAGATCTTATAGCTTATGCCTTAATCTCTGCAAGTGAGGTTCTCGACGAAGAACCTAGAAACTATAAGGAAGTTATGAGGAGTCGAAAGAAGACTGAATGGCTGAAAGCCATGGATGATGAAATGAAATCTCTTCATGACAACGACACATGGGAACTGATCAAGAAACTTGCTGGAGCCAGGTTAGTCAGCAGTAAATGGATTTTCAAAGTCAAGAAAGGAATCGAAGGAGTGGCGTCGAAAAGATACAAGGCAAGGTTGGTTGCTAGGGGATTCACTCGAAAAGAAGGTGTCGACTTCAATGATGTGTTCTCGCCTGTTGTAAAGCATAGATCCATTCGAATGTTATTAGCCATGGTGGCACAGTTCGATCTTGAACTAGAACAGATGGATGTGAAGACTGCGTTCTTGTATGGTGATCTAGATGAAATAATCCTGATGAGGCAACCTGAAGGGTATGTCGAAAAGGGGAAGGAAGATTATGTGTGCAAGCTGAAGAGATCTCTATATGGACTGAAACAATCTCCTCGACAGTGGAATAGGAGATTCGACAAGTTCATGGCACGCATAAGTTTCATTAGAAGTCAGTTCGACCACTGTGTTTACTTCAGATTTTGACCTGGTAATTCATTTGTTATTTTGTTGCTTTATGTGGATGATATCCTAATAGCAAGCAACAATGTCGAAGAGGTAAGGAGGGTGAAGGCTGAACTCAGTAAGGAGTTCGAAATGAAGGATCTGGGAGCTGCGTCTAGGATTCTTGGGATTGACATCCAAAGAGATAGAAAGCATTCAAAATTATGCTTATCTCAAGAGGCATACCTACGGAAGATTCTCGAAAAGTATGGTATGTCGAATTCAAAGTCTGTTGTAACTCCGACAAACCCTCAATTCAAGCTGAGTATAGATCAGTGTCCCAGTACTGATATCAAAAGAACTTATATGAATAGCATTCTATATGCTAATATAGTTGGTTCTTTAATGTATGTTATGGTTTGTACTAGACCCGACATAGCATATGCAGTAAGTCTTGTAAGCAGGTACATGGCGAATCCTGGAAAGGCTCACTGGCAAGCATTGAAGTGGATTTTAAGGTACATAAATGGGTCTCTGAATAGAGTCCTAATTTATGGTAGAGCCTTGGGTGGTGATAGTAAAACAGCAGTCGAAGGATATGTCGACTCTGATTATGCAGGTTGTATGGATACCAGAAAATCTATTTCTGGATATGTGTTCACTATGTTTGGGACAATAATTAGTTGGAAAGCAACACTTCAGAAGGTGGTTGCCTTATCAACCACTGAAGCGGAATATATTGCCTTAACTGAAGTTGTGAAAGAAGTAGTGTGGCTTGAAGGGTTTGCAAAGGAGCTGAAACTTCAAGGTCCAGTTATCACTGTTAAATGTGATAGTCAAAGTGCAATACACCTGTCGAAGAACTCAGCCTATCATGAGCGAACTAAGCACATTGATGTGAGGCTGCATTTCGTCAGAGGGGTAATCGAGCGTGGAGAAGTCCAAGTGCTGAAGGTTTTGACAGATCATAATGCTGCTGATATGATCACCAAGACATTGCCAAGTTGCAAGTTTTTCCACTGTATGCAGTTGATAAAGCTGCATGAAGAAAACTAGTTCGTTTTTCTTGTTAGAGTTAGATCCAAGGTGGAGATTTGTGAGATTTGGATCAAACTCTAGTTTTAAGCATGAGGTCGAAGTCCGTTCGCATGCTGCTGTCGAAGTGTTATACTGTCGAAATAATACATGTTGTAGTCGAAGGTTGTTCTAACATGTATTAGTTAATATTGCTAGGGTTGTTAGCATATTGAATTGGGCCTTGTGTTAAGGATCCAATTGTTTAAGTTAGCTTGTACCCTAAGTTAGCTTGTAATGGGTATTTTGTTAAAAGCCCATTAGTTTAGTATGCTAGGTTTTATTATAAATAGCATGCTAGTCTCTCATTCTAGAGTGTGACAAAACCTAGAAAGAGTGAGAGTGGTTAGTTTGTTATTCTTGTATACTTGTAATCCTTGTTTTAAGGAGAAAGGAAAGAATAACAGTTTTATAACCAATCCTTGTTGTTTTTTACTCTTGTTTTCTTTGTTAACCCTAACCCTTGTGTGTTTCTTGATCATAAAGAAACCGTAAATACTTTGTCTCAAGGTATCCGATTCACAACAAACATAATGATCACAATAATTAATCATACAATGTTCCATAAACAACATAAAAACATATATAACATACAACAAGGTAGTCTCCCCATTCGAACTACCACCACCACAACAACAATTATGCATATTCACATACAAGCATCACACAACTCAAATATTCATACACCATATACAACCGAATTTATGCATACAAAACATCATCTTTTGTTAATCACATAACAACACAAAATAACATTGTCGGTTTAATTATAACAATTAAATAATTTTTCTAAATCAATTATTAACACTCAACAACCCAATGTAATCATGCAATTAATTAATTTAAGTCACCCAAAACATGCCCAATAGCAGTTAACATGAATCGCACGACAACACAACATATAAAACCTAACTCAGCATCTAGAAACACATCCACCGACATTACGTCTTAAGTAAAATAGTATATTCACGTCATTAAGTGTGTACTCAGCCTCTTAAAGCATCACCATAAGATAGTACTATGCGTTAGCTTTCCAACGCTTTGAATCGCGTCCAAAAATGGAATCACGGATCTTAAGTTATGATATTTTTAGTTAGGCATAGCGGAAGTCGTGAGGGTTGATGGACGTCACTCAGAACTAGATTTTTTCCACGGCCAGTTTGTCGCTAAGTCCCAGAATCCGTGGGTAAATAACCATAATTTATTTTATACTTTTTCCACTATAGAAGCCCTTCCAGACCTCCGATTTCGATTCTGTAAAAAGCCCTGATCTCATAATTTGACATACGCTCATTATCCAATTATTAAAACAAAAAATTCACAATTTATCACAGATTAACATCAACAAAATCATGTATTTTTATATTTTAATATTTACCCCAAAACTTCAAACCTTTGAAAATGGTGAAAAATATTGACAATTTCAAAACAGTAATCACATATCAAATCATACACGAAAATAAACATCAATTCAGCCAAGCAACATCATAATATCATAAAAACTCAAAATTTCATAAACAACCCAATGCCCTATTGGAAGTTAAAGACTCCTCTACCTTACCCTTCATGCATAAGCCCTATTGAAAGCTATTATCCTCTCTTACCTTATTCTCATAGCAACAAAGGTTGGTTATGTTCTTGATTTTCCTCTCCTGCTATACTAGCTCTCGTCTTACTCTTCTCTTTGCTCTAGCTCTTTCGCTATTCCAATTCACTTACAGTAAAAAAGCTCTAACTCTCTAAATTTCTTTTTATAATAAAAAAAACTCCTAAATATTGGGATTACCTTTCTATCCCCACTTACTCAAAAAATCCAACAATGCCCTTCCTCTTTTATTTACTATATTTAATTACTCTATTCTTATTATTTTATCTATAATAACTAAATAATTAAATTCACTAAAAATGCTACTACTCATAGTATTTCATTTAATAATTAAAACACTATTATTTTAATTATTCTACCACTTCTACACTATCACCATACTACTATATTCTTCCCAACCATCTCACTACATTCCACACACATGAAGCAAATATTCAATTTAAATCAATATGTAAAATCATATAACCATGCTAAATTACTCCAATACACAAACTAACTTAATTAAATAATTAAACGGAAAAATTAGAGTGTTATATGAAGCACAAGATAATGGCATTCCTGACCCTATCCATCATCTTCATTTTATATACTTTTTAGGTGTGCAGACATCGATCTCTTACCCTTCATAGCTTTAATACACTTCTCTTGAATTAAGATTACTTGCATTTTCACTTTCTGCATTTCAAAATCGTTGTCTTTGAAAAATTTCTCGATCTCCCATTTAACCATGGTGCTCAGCTGCAAATAATACTCCTTTTTCCCACGTTGGATGCCACTTGTTTTGAAACTATTAGGTTAAATTGACACCAAAAGTAACTCTTCAATGCAATAAGACAATGAATTAACTTGACTGAAGAAGATAAAATAAGGCAAGAAACATAAAATTTGTTTACTCAATTTGATCAAATGATCTACGCCTGGGAGAGAAAGTATCTCTCCACTTCACTATACTTCAAACATTGTTACAAGAGATTACAATATGAGTTACAAGAAATAACCTTTAGAGTTCCTAAGAACAAGCTCTGTTTCTACGCAAGTGTTTTCTAATCTCTTCAACTCTCAATATATAAATCACACATAACTAAGGTGTTTAGAAGTCTTTCTAAATTCCCTTAAATACCTTTAAAGGTTTCCCAAACACTCTTTCCTCTCTAAATTTACCCTTACTAAGATTATTACATTTTTCCTCTGTCTACAATAAAGTTATAAAGGTTATAGTCTGCCAATAATAGAAAAAAATACATATTTATAATGGTTGAAACTCAACAAATCTAGAACTTGTTAAAAACACAACCCATTAATGGTTAGAATAAAATATTATAAATATCTTATAATAACTTTTAGAATATTATAAATATCTTAAAATATATTTTAAAAATATTATAAATATTTTATAATTTCTTTTGTATTAATTTAGAGTATTTTAAAACTAATATAAGATATATTTCCAATATTCTAACATTAATGATGGGATCTGCAAACTGAACTGACCAAATCTGATATTCATGAACTGTCTGAACTAGACATTCTTGCTACTTTCTAGCATTCTAATTTTTGTCAATCTCGAAACATATTTTCATTTTCGCTATCACTTAAAAGTTTTAAGACATATTTATAAAAGATGGACTTTTGAACTCTTCTGATTATGATCATTTGAGACATGTGGATTTTTTTTATTAGAAAAAATGCTAAAGAGCTCAATAACATGAAAATGTGAAGTGGCTAGTTATCTTTTGTCTCTTATACATACATACAAATGTATGTGGACCACTGAAATAAAGACATAACAAATTTTCAATACTTCATTATATTTACTAATTATTACAATAGATATGAATATGTGTATCTAATTAATCACAAAATAGAATATTTATAAAAAAAAGCTAAACGAATTGAAAAATGAAGTACACTAGAGACAACTAGGTAAAAATATTAATAAACTACGATTAGAACGAGGGGTGAATATTTAAATATAAAATTTGATTATTATTTAAAAGAGTGTAGGATCCTATCTCAACTCACCCTTCTTGAAAAATCACAGTGAGAAGATGTTTTTTGTAAAGAGGAGCCATATCTTGTTAGACATGGTCTGATGACGATGAGTCACGCAGATCTTCCAACATCATTCTAGGGACATGTTCTATTAATTGTAGCTTTCACGCTTAATGTGTTTCGTCCAAAGTAGTGGAAGAGACACCATATGAAATGTGGATTGACAAGAAATCATGTATGTCTTACATGAAGATTTGAAGTTGTGAAGGGCATATGAAATGATAAATTTTTACTAAGTTTGAGTCAAATCTAATAAATGCTTCGTTTAGGATATCCTATAGAAGACAAATGATGTTACTTCTACAACTCTTTTAAGAGAAAAGTGTTTCTCGCTCGAACTGAGATATTCCTATAAATGAAATTCGTTTTCAAAGAACCAATAGAAAGAACTTATAATTTAAAAAAAATTCAAGAATCACAAAGTAACGATACATCAATAGAGAATACGAGCATATTCAACAAGAGATATTGTGTATAAACAACTTCCTCAAGTAAATCAAGAGGATTATCCACATAATTGTGGTTGTGCGTGCACATGGGGCTCTATTTGAGCGTGTTCCTATTTTTGATGATCCTACATTTGTTGTGATTAAAATAATTACTTCCTTTCAAATTTACATATTTTAAAGTGCCTTGGGAGGGGGATTCTCAATAATTTTGCTGAGACAATCACTAGGAAGGATCGGAAGCAGATTCTTTAACTTTGGATCTACTTACTTCCCCTAACTTCAGGCAATTTTCATGAGAGAGAAGTGAGAAAGAGATAAATAAAAGAAAGGACATAATAGAAGAGAAACTGCAATTTTAATGAGATAGAGGCGACTGCAATTTTAATGAGATAGAGGAAAAGGCAGAGTGCACATCCCGCACTAAAGTTAGAGGATCCTCTTCCAAAAAGGATCACATGTTATATGCACGGTCATAAAAATATATTGTAATGTGGATTTACAAAAGTTATTACTCAGTGATGACCTAATTGACAATATAATAGATATTAAATGTGTATTTGTTTTAAATTGTCAAATTTATATAAAATATTATATTTAAATATATACAATAAAAAAATAAAAGTTTTTAACTAATAAAATTCTATGTGAGTTAGACAGGAGTTTACCAAAGTTTTGAGACTCAACAAATACTTATGGAAATACTTACATATCTAACAAGATATGGCTGAAGTGTTTTTATAAAAATAAAAACAATTTGTTTATCCAAACATATTCACATGTACTTAATTATCCACCTAATAATTTTGATTGAAATATTAATTTGAAGTGCTTAATTATGACATAAACTCTTATACAAAAAAAAAAATGTTTATCCAAACATATTCAAATGTAACTGATATACAAGTTAACACTATCAATTATAAACTCCATATCACATTGTGAGTATTTTAATAGGCTGCATTCTGAACTCATTTTAGTAGGTACATACTACCTTTAGCTCTTTGTCTGGATTGAGCATTTAAGATCCTTTTCAGAACCATATGTGAGCTTGAACCGCTCATTCAAATAGTCCCCACTACGTATTGGAGGGAATCTGCACACAACATTTCATAAAAACCTTATAACATGTTATGTGTAAAAGTTAGATTCATATGCAAACCTTCATTGGATAAACTTTAGTTTACCTGGGTGGAGATGATTCACTGCAGCAACTTTCAAAGCATTCCACTACACAGTCTGAGGGTGGAGCCATGAAGAATGCCACCTGCAAAATTGCATATCACAACTCATATATTTCAATGGAAATGTGTATATAAGTCACACCAATAAACTAGAAGACCTCAAAGAGAGACATTGTAGCCCACACAGAATGACTAGTGGTAAAAGGAAATCTGTCTATTTATATTGAAACTGTCCAGTATAATTTTGGATTCAAAAAGCGTTCAGTTGAGAAACAAAACTTGAACCGCAGTGCATTGAACAGTACATTCAGTTTGGAGTGAAGTAGAACCAGTATAGTTTGGTTTACTCAAATTGGTTTCTAGTTCAACTAAGTTCAGGTTTGGTGTTCTTGCTGAACCAAACTATGCCCATCCCTACAAAGTAGAGTTGTTTTTGGTAAAGTTCTTCTCTTGAGAGCTTATAGTGTTTTTTAATAAGATACTTTAAGTAGCATTTGAATGTATAGTGTGTGATAAAATTAGTAGTTGAATTAACCTACAATTCAAACATAACTTGAAGTAACTTATAGAAAAATGGCTATAAGCTAGTAAAAAAAGCTATAACTACTAGCATTATAAGTTCGTGAGAAAAATTGTAAACAAATCAAACAAGTTTATTTTAGTCATATAAACTTATAAGCTATAAGCTTGATAAAGGACCTTGCCCAGCAGAGATATAAGCTTATCCCCTAGTTTATTCGTCATCAGCTACTTTTTACTAAATAGCCTAACTAGTTCAACTCTCCTCACTAATATAACATATTAACTACTAATAGTTACTATTTAAAAACTAATAAAATAAAACAAACAAGAAAGTATTTAGTAATTACAGAATAGCGTTCTTTTCCTGTTGGCATCACCCTGTGAAGTGTTGACCTGCAAGAGTAATAACAGAAACTAAGAATGATATAAATCGTTGATAAAAAAATATATCTTACAAGTTGTTGGATGATGGAATTTACTGGTATAAACAATTTGTCCACCTCTCCATCATGTCTCCAATGTTCACAATTATGGCCCTGCATATACAAACATAAAACACCTAGCACTATATAGGAAAGGGAAAGTAAATAGACTTAAAAGTGATAGTAACATATCATTTGCAATGTTCGTAGGCATGAACTTACCCTTCTACATGAGGCACATCCTCCCATACCTGTGGTTGCTTCAACTTCTCCTTGCAGATCTTGAATATAAATACTAAATTCAATGATTAAGCAAGTAGTAACTCTAAACAGAAATTGATTTTGGGATCAATGTGACATATCCTTGATGACAGAAAGTTATACTAAATAGAAAATGAGAACCTGAAGTCCTGGAACACCATCGGTCATTAGAAGAGTGATCATGCCATAATCTGAATGAGCAGAGGCACCGCATATCTCTTCATTAGATCCCAATTCACCTGAGGGGATTCACAGCCATATAATCACAGTTAAATGGTGACATAGGTTAATTGGTTTTGATTTTGAAAACTTGAGAATATATAATATTAAACAAGCTTTAATTGAGCCAGAATTGCAGTTTTGAATCAATCTAGTAACAGTTTAGCAACTAGGAACAAGAGTGCGTGAGAAAATAAACAATCACATTTGATTCATTAAATGTAGTTCATTATGTGTTTCAAATTGATATTTGGATAGTGAACTACTGCCACACTGATATGCAATAAAAGGTATGAAAGTGATGGTTGAAAATGAAGAAAATGTGCAACAGTTGGCACACCTGGATAACTCAGAAGGCGAAGAAAAGCTTGTGGTTTGTTTAAGGCACCAATCTTGTCAAAGTAATTTTCATCTAGATTTAAGGATAGGGCAATTAGAGACATCAACTCTTTGCCAGCTGAGCTGTGACAGATAACAAAAATATTTAAAGTCTAAACTGTTTAACAAGGGAAAAGAAACAAAAGAATTTGAATGCTGAAACCCACAAATAAATAAAAAAAAGAGCAAATAAAACTTACAGTAATTTCCAATAGAAGGATTCCATTGTAGGTCTCCAATTTGGGAGTAATTCTGTAATGTAAAAAAAACAGCTCAAGTAAATGTAATTGAAAAACAAAATGAATTTAGATTATTCCTAATTAAGAATGAACAACCTTGAGAAGGCCATTGATTGAGACGAACACTTGTTGTATCTGTTAAAGGACCAATGTAATAACTCTCTTTTGGATCACCTGCTTAATGATCAAGAATGATGAAATTAAAGTGGAATTGAAGAATTGTAGAGATTTTTTGTTAGAGAAAAAAGAAAAATGACCTTGAGAGAGTGAAGTAGTGTCAAGTTTCTCAGCATATAGAGGAGTATAGCCTCTATGCTCCTTGCGATTCAAGTTTGTTTTATGTTGGATTGGAAGTGAGAAGAATTTCGCACTCTCCTTGAATGCGTGTTTCATAAAATCCTCGTCCACGCCATGGTTGACAAGATAGAAAAAACCGTACTCAACACATGCCTGTGAAGGATATTGCTATTATACATGAATTTGTCGAGCGTTGAAGTAATGAGAGACTAGTATAGAAAGTGAACCTGACGGATGGAACTGGCGGTGGAAAGACGGTGTGGTGAGGAGAGGTCTATGATCGGAAGTTTCAATGTCGCCGTCGCCGTCGCCGCCATATTCTTTCTATTTCAATTTATAGCAATGGCTAAGCTTTAGTTGACTCGTTGAATGCTAAGTAAGAACAAGAATGACAAAAGTGGTTTGTATTTGTTTGACTCATTACTCGTTTGATTTAACAACTCGTGTTCTGAGTATTCTGCCTCACACGTGTGGGCACAACTCATTTAGCATGACTCATCCTTTTGATCGTTCGTGGCATATGTGACCTTGCGCAAACTTGCAAGCAAAAATTGAAAATCTTTTCGGTGGTTTCTGATTCTAATCATTAGCTGCAATTTTAGAGTTTTAGCATCTCATAGAGCTATCTCTTCATCAATCCTCCAAATTCATTCATTTGATCTACAAACCTTTATTAATTTTTTAATCTTTGTCCTATAGAATCTTATTTTCTACCCTTCGACTTACTCGGTTTCCGTCAATTGTTCAAGATAGATAAGTTTCTTTCAATCTCTTCTGATAAACAATTTATGCGGTAAATAAGGAATGGATCTATAAGGTTAACATTCTACTGTTTAAGAGTCGAATAAGTTATGGTTAGAACATACCTCGGTTTCGCGTGAAAAAACTTATATATAAGAGACGATTGGAGATGCTTCATGCTTTCAGGCATGGAACGTAGAAAATCGTTAGATAATATCTAATGGTGAATAACCATTCATGGTGTGAAACGAATGTGAGTCTCAAGGTCGTTAGTGAATTGTACATTTAAAACCTTATGACTTTAGACTAATGACTAGACAATCTGGTATGGGCCTCTGACTGCCCGAATTAGTTGCTCTCAAGGCTTTCCATACTAGAGCAATGAGAAGTTTTTCAAGACATTGGGTTGGCGACACCCTAGACCGCGATCTTTGCAATGGGTTCTTTGTAGGCAGACGTGGAAAAAATTTAGAACGTCGGAGTGAGTAACCATGAGAGCAGGTGAATTAAATGTTAGTCTCATCACTGAGACGGTTTGCATGATTGTTTTTAAATGTGGGCCTAGGTCCCTATGGTACATTGTGGCAGTCCCTTTAGAGTGCTCAAGTATACTTGAAAGTTCTTGTAATCTCGGGGCAAATTTGACCGGTTTTTTTTTCCAACTATCTGTTTTTATTCATTTTGAACCATTAATTTATCTGTCTCACATCCTCTAGAATACATTTTCCCTCTTTGTGCCAACTTTTAAGATCTTTAGCAAGTGAACTAAAAATATCGCAAGTAATAAAAATTTGTACCCATATGGATTCTTCTATTTTAGCAAAAACAATTGTAAAATGCAAGAAAATAGTACAATTTGGGGTTTCTCAATTTTTTGGTTGAACTGGAAAATAATAAAAATGTTAGAAATTATTATATGAAAAAGACGAGCAGATCTTATTTCGAATCCCATGTACATCACCGTTGAGGTGTCTATTTTCTCTAAATTAAATTTTTATAATTACGACGAATTAACAAAGTTGTTATACTCAATTCCTTGGTGTATAACTCATTATTATACACTACAACTCGCTAATCCCTTAAACCAATTTGAAGATAAAACATGTGAATTTGGTATGTTAATCTCTAAGTCATAACATATAATTATTTATCCCTAAATAAATTACTAAGTTAAACAATTAGTCTGGTTGAAGTTTACAAAGTTAGAGTTATAATCTCTTCAAACCTAGGTTTGATTCATGAGTTCATCAACACACAAAAAACATAAAACACAAGATTAGCTGAATAAAAGACTGAAATATCAATTCATGCAAATAATACAATACCAATCATATGTCTCAACAGATTAATACAAGTTCATCTCATAAGACCTAATCAAAAGTAACTTGGCTAATAATATTAGATAAAATCCTAGCAATAAGGTTATATGAACAACACATGAAACTCCATTTGGAATTTGATCTTCAAATACATGAAACTCCATTTAGAATTTGATCTTCAATTATATTACATTAAAAATATTGAAATACATAATAATACAACATGAAGAATTGCATTGGATGTGAATACTTTGGCTTAACATTAGTGAATAGAATGAGATGTATTTATACAAGGAGGTTAGATTGAGAGTCAAGTAACTAACTTATCTCAAGTAACAAAATATAACTAACTATGTTAACCATAACTACCTAAGCTATCGATAGTTACAATGAATATATATTAATAGCCTCCCTCAAGCTGGAGCATAGGTAATGGATGTTCCAAGCTTGAACATGATGAGAGAAAATCGTTGAGGGTCGAGAGGTTTGGTGAAGGTGTCGGCCAATTGTGCGGAAGATGGAATGCATAATAGTTGAAACAACTTTGCAAGAGTTTTTTATGAACAACGCAACAACCAATCTCAATATGTTTTGTTCTTTCATGGAAGGATGCATTGGGAGCAATGTGTTAAGCGGATTGATTATCACAATAAAGTAGCGCAGGTGTGATGAAAGTGACATGAAAATCATGAAGTAAGTAAGTAATCCATTGTAGCTCACAAATTGTCGAAGCAAGTGCACGATATGTAGCTTCTGAAGAGGATTAAGACACTGTGATTTTCTTCTTTGACTTCTAAGAACTTAAGGAATCACCTAAGAAGATGCAGAATCTAGTGATGAGGCTTCGTGTGTCAATGTAGAAGGCCCATTTAGAGTCATTGAAAGCCTTGAGCTTGAAAGTGGATATTGAGGCAAAGAACAATCCCTGAGAAATAGATTATTTGATGTACTTAAGGATTTGATGACCACTCTGCGAGTGCACAGTTGTAAGAGAAGACATAAATGGACTCAGTTGTTGCATTGAGAAACTGATGTTTGGTCGCGTGGTGCACAAGTAAATTAGTCGACCAATGAGCCTTTTATAGGTGGTTACATCAGTTTGAGAAGAGTCATAAGTGGTTGTAGGTTGGTGAGACCTTGAAATGAGAGTGGAAGTAGGCTTAATAGCAAGGAGACTTGCATCGTGAAGCAATTAAAAGGCATATTTTTGTAGGCAAATGGCAATTCCTTGAGGTGGTTGAAGAACTTCAATGCCAAGAAAGAATTGCAGATCACCAAAGTCTTTAATTTTAAAGCTAGAATCAAGTTTGAATTTTAAATTCTGGATCACATTAAAATCATCGCCTAAAATAATCAAGTCATCTACATAGATTAGAAGGATGGTAAAATTCTGATCGTGAAGTTTGGTGAAGAGTGAATGGTTTGCTTGAGATTGCTTGTAGTGTAAGGAAATCAATAGAGATGATAGTTTGGCAAACCATTGTCGGCTGGCTTGTTTTAATCCATAAATGGATTTTTGTAATTTGCAAGCTTGGTCAGGTGTCGAGGGAAGTAAGCTGGGATGAGGTGTTATAACACCCCAAAATTTGATTAATTTATTTAATCAATTTTTTTGTATTTTTATATAATTAATTAGTGTGTGGTGTGCTTTTAATTTAATATGTATGTTGAGTTGTATGTGTATGTGGGGGCATTGGTCGGGTGTAGTGAGAACATTGATAGAGTGGTAGAAGGAATAAAAGGAGTAGAAGGAATAGAATAACTATAATAATTAAAAATAATTAGAATAGATGATTATTTTTAATTGATTAATTAATTAAATAAGAAAATGGTGAGAATTAGTGGAGTTGGGGCTGATTCGACATAAAGAAAAGTACAGGGAATAAGGAGAGAGAAGAGATAATTTGAGGGGAGAGAAATATAATTCTTAAGGGATTGGAATAATTAGGTTTTTAGAATAAAAAGAGGTTTGAGTAACCTAGAGCAGTCATTACATAAACTCAAAATTTTTTAGAGAGGAAGCAAGAACAAGGCTAGGGTTTGCAGAGGAAAGAATAACCATCACAATTTCTGAATTTTTTCAAGGAATCTAAGGTAAGGGGGAAGAAAGGGATTTTATATGGTTGTATAGCATGAAGGGTGGGGAAGAGTGACTTTTATTCTCTTTAGGGATTATGTGAAATTCCTTTGAATTGTGATTATTATATGTTCTAAAAATTGGTGAATTAAGGTGTAATTATTCAATTTTCGTGTGTCATACCCCAAAATTTGACCACCAAGATTGCCCATCATTGTGAGGATCATTGTCACAATATGGATGTGCCATCATGCCTCATCAATCTCCTCAAGGATTGTTGAGCTTTCACTACAACCAAGAATTAGGGTTTTAAGCCCTCTCAGAGCATTTAGACAAAGGATCAATCAAGAAATGACATGATATTCAACTTGTATAACCTCTCAAACAGCCATAAGGGATCAGGAGGACTCTCACATCAATAATCAAGCACAAAGTTGCCACATTCCAAGTGGTTTGAGCCTCGAAACACCCGATGTCGCCAAATTAGGGTTTTAGACGACTGGGACCTCCAGAGTGAGATTTTCACAAAAGGATGAGCCAAGACTTCAACTTGTGACTCAATATGCTCAAAATAACCCTAAGAATCAATTTACAAAGTTAAATTACCCTCAGAGGATGCATTCCCCAAAAGTCGGGACTTAGGGTTTTTACGCGCCGAACCGCTCCGGAGCCAAAAGTCAAAACATGACTTTTTTGGAAAAAAAATGATCCTTATGACTCATATTTTCATAAATTATGACTTATAATGTCATTTGAACAAGAATTGATCAAGAAACCAAGATAACTTGTAAAAGGAGTAATCTTGAAAAATTGAAAATTTTTCTAAGTTACTAAATTTGGATGGTTTTGGTGCCAACTTTCAAGGATCATAACTTTTGATCTAGGCAGCCATTTTGAGTGATCCAAAGCCTGATTTGTAGGTCTTCCTACACTCTACAAAAACTTCAACTACATCAAACTCTAATTCTTAACGGATTTTAAGTTATGGAGTGATCAAAATGACAAAAATGAAGAAAATGACACTTTTTCAACACTTAGTGAAAATCTGCCTAAGTTATCAGCTTTGAACACCAATGTTCATGAGGATTTTTCAATGGGATCCAAATAGTTTCAAGACCAATTATGATCATACATGGATAGTACCATATGAGGGCTCTTTAAAAAGTACAAGAGCCTCCCATAACTCAACTTGAGCAAGAAGTTATGTTCCATTGAAAATGGCATTTTTCACTAATTTTTGCAAGGCAGATTTGTGCATTGTTGCTCGAATTGATCAATTTGTGCAATAACAAGCATGGTTATCCATCTGCACACCTCAAGGGGGAACAACCAAGGGACAAACACTGATCCACCAGCCGCACAAGTCCATGGATCTATGTTTAGGCATGACACTCCTAAAATTCAAGATGCTTCAAATGGTCAATTTTGTTTTCAAGCATTTAACTGATGCATAGAGGTGGCATTCATCAAGACAATGTTATCCAAGTTCAGTCAAGCCTTATCCCTGCCACAGAAGACTCATAGTCTGTGCTCTAACCTCAAGTCAATGGCTAGAGGAGACTTGAAATTCCATTGGATCAACATTTACCACATGCATGCTGCAGTTGCTATTCACTATTGCAACCAAAACAAACTTGCTCTACTATAAATAGAGCTCATTTGTGATCAGTTTGAGTACAACAAAGCACCCAAATTGATGCTTTACTCAAAATCTCTCTTTCACTCCAATTTTTCCTTCTAACTCAAGTTACTATCGGGTTTTGAGATTGAGAGTGATTCCAACCAAACCAATCACACACACACACCTCATAAACATCATATGTAGGTGATCTAAACACTAACACAACATCTGGAACATCAAATTCATCAAGTCACCAGCCAATTTCTCAAGTTCTTGACAGAGTTGCAGTTGAGGTACCACAACCAGTTCCAGCTCATTTCAATTCACTATAAGCATTCAAACACACTCCTTGGCACCTAAGGAAGTTGTCCAGATCATTGGAACATATCTGTAACACCTCCAAACTAGAATTCGATCACCAGTTGCAACAGGTAAACCTTAAACTCTCAAACTCAACGAATCATGCATCATAAACATATTTTCAAATTGCCATTGTGTTTTTGAATGTTTGTAGATCATTTATCCTCAATCAATTGATGTTTATAGTTCATGTATAGGATTTCATTAAGCTCTTGCAAATTTTAGGGTTCATCTGGTTTTACCATGTTATCTTTTGATTTGCTTAAATTAAATAAAATTGAATATTGTCATTCTGTTCCTTGTTTAAAAACGCACGATTTCATTATTTGGATCGTGTGAAATGGCTGAGAAACGAGGGAGATAGGATGCATTTTGAAAATCGGATGAAGCTTGGAGGAAAAAGATGGCCATGGCGCCATTCTTCAGGTTTTCAAACCAAACCTTCTATATATTATTCAGTTGCCACAATATAACTGAATTAGCATTGCGCCCTACTGGAAATACTAATATTTGTGTGTGTGTGTGTGTGTGTGTGTGTGTGTGTGTGTGTGTGTATGTGTGTGTGTGAGCGAGCGAGAGGTTTGGGGTTCGAATCCCCCTCGCCCCAGACCTTTAGATTTTATTTTTTTAACTATTTTCAAAAGGTTGCCTTCACAAATTATTCATTGATGCCATCCTCTTTCAGCCCATGCACATGGCTCAGATGGTAAAATTTTAAGCTCTCCACCCCAAGGACATGAGGTCAAGCCTTGGGGGGACCATTTCTAATTTTTTTACCACTTGTTTTCTTGTCACTTTTTCACTATCTTTTTAATAACTTTGAAAATTAATTTCTCATCCACTTTTTATCATTTTTTATTGGTACTTTTTGCAAAAAGTCACAAAAATGTTAAAATATTTTATTCTACAAAAATCTCACACAAAAATATTATTTATTTATATATTTAATATTTTTATAAAGAACTTATTTTATTTGTTTTTAAACATTTGAAAATATTTCTTTTCTCTTGATCTTTTCAAAATCAAATGAGTTTTAAATCATCTTGTGATTAAAACATCATTTTTCAAACCTTAACCAAAAATCACAAATGGTTTATTTAAACTAATTTGGTGTTTTATCATTTTTTTTATTAATTTTCTTTGAAAATTAACTTTTTGAAATGAAATTAGGATTTCTTTGATTTTGATCTTTTTCAAACATTTCAAAATACACCTTGGGCCTCTAATAGAGTGTAAGACCCAACCCTCTTTTGTACATAAACCTCTTTGGGCCTCAGTCATTGTATAAGTCCCGGTACGATTCTCAAAATAACGGTGCGATCGTTATTTTTCATTTGAGCATCTCCTTGAGTTGTAAGCCTCATCTCTTGTACAAAAATAAACACCTTAGGCCTCTAATAGAGTGTAAGTCCCAACCCTTTTGTACATAAATAATTTTGGGCCTCAGTCATTGTATAAGTTCCACTGTGTTTCTAAAACCTCGGCACAATCGTCGTCTTTTAAACAATTCTTTGGGCCTCTCCTTAAGTATAAGCCCCAATATTTTCAAAATAACTTTCCCTTTTGATTTAGGTTCAAACTCATAGTTGTCATAAAAAATTTCTTTAGTTTCTTGAACAACTAACCATACAACTGATACAATGGAAGCTTGTTAACCTGTAAGTTTTAAACAGCTTTCTTTTATATACTTTCACACACACACACACACACACACACATATATATATATATATAGGGAAATGCTAACATACACCAAAAATTGGTGGGCCCCACACAAAAATACACTACATCTATTTTCTTTCTATTTTTTTCTTCATCTTTCTAATGTGGGTCCCACCCAAAATTAATGGGGCCCACACAAAAATACACTAAGGTGTATGTTGCTAATGCACACCTACATGGGTGTGCATTAGCATAACCCATATATATATATATATATATATATATATATATATATGTATATATCACTACTACGAAAAACCCATTTAACAACGGTTGGAAATGACATATAATGATGCGGGCAAATGCGTTGTTATGTAGAGTGTTGTTGTATATGCGGTACGTACAATGACGGTCCTGGGACCGTTGTTGTATTCCAGAAAGCGCGCACCATTTCACAACGGTTAGATTACACAACCGTTGTGATATAACTAAAGGTGATCTGGTTCGATTCTCAGCAACAACATTTTTTATTTATATTATTCTGGTCAGCGTTTAACATGCAACTACGGTTAGGTTTTATAACCGCTGTCAAAACAACCTGTTTTAAATATAAAAATTCTCTGCTTATCTAGAAAGTCCTCAATGGGGAATGGGGTTTGGTCGTTAAACATCTACATAAGAAAGAGCAAAAAATTGAATATCATGCATGATAATAATTCAATAGTCAACTTATATATTAATATATGTAAACATTTTATGACATATATACCTTATCTCATGAATCAACAATGCCGTCAAGGACAATGTTTAACATGTGTTTCATGACATAATACCCACACTCGTAACTTCCGGGTTGTTTCCTCGTCTACAAATTACATGAATATAATAACATGAATATAACCACACATGAATGTAAATGAAAGAAACAGGTAATCGGGCCACTTACTTTAGGAGCAATCCATGTGGACTTTTTTCTAACATTCCTCATTATATTAACTTGCTCCACAAGACTGTACATTGAAAATTGAATTAAACATATTACATGATAAACTAATTACAATTAATGTCAAAGAAAATGATATTAAACATAGACACTTACGTTAGAATAATATCTTTCATTGGTTTGTGGAGTGGGTCGTGCAAGGAACACAGTAATGTCACCATATTTGTCGTAAATGATATTATGATCAATTGTCAATGACCACTGAATGAACACGGGAATATATATATATATATATATATATATATATATATATATATATATATATTATTAGTTTTTACTAAAACAAAACTAAATATAGAATATATAAATAAATTACAACAATACTTACCTTCAAAGGAATCGTGCAAGGTAACATTCTTTTCCTCCCTCATTTAGCCGTTCTTTCAAGTACTTTTCTATGATATTTTTTTCATTATACGCCCAACAAATATAACTTGGCTCCAAGATTCCATAAGTACTTGATTTATTTAACTCTATACAAACACAGTGAATGTACCTAAATGGTCAAAGAAAATAAATAAATTAAGGGAGAAAATAGAAAAAATTATAATGTTCTATAATGACATGTATATTCGACTATATACTTACGTACACCAAACTTGTAAAATCCCTATGTCAAGCCACTTAAATCCTGCGAGAAAATCCCTTACATCTTTAGGAGTGTAACACATTACATCCAATTTCTGGAAATGTTCTAGCGAGAGAGGTTGCGCAAGGTTTGTTGTTGCAATGGACAAGTATAAATTGGTTATTTCATTTGGACTAGGGTCCAATATCCCATTGCGGTTATCTAAAGGGGGGAGGGGCTGTACAATTACTTCCTTTTGTAGAAGCGCGATTTACAACACTTCTACTTGGAGTTTGATCATCACCATCAACGTAACGTTGATCTTCATTTGTTCGTTGTTCGAGGTTTTCATTTAATCTCTACATCATAACATTCAATTAGAACATAAAACAAAAATAAGCACAATATATATCATACATTTCCGATAAAACATTAACATCTCAAGTAAAGCACATACCGAATATAACTCTTGTAACTTTTCCACGTCTTTCTCCCTTTTTTCCCTCTCCTCTTCAAACATCCTCCTTTGTTCTTCCAATTGCTTCTCAGCATTCTCAATCTTTTGTCATTGAGCATGAAATTCAGTGGTTTCGGTGCTTCTTCTTTGAGATCCAAAGTATGTCTCAAGCCGACACCTTCTCCAACACCACGGACATGACCTCCATGCTCAGATGTTCTGATAGCTTCCACTAATATGTCATGTCGTGCTTCTGGAACAAATGTGCCTTCACGGGCCACCACAACCAAATTATCCTACACAACATGAGCAAATTACATAAGCACACACATTTAAATAACATAAGCAAAACAAAACATATACTTACAATTTTCTCAGCAACTATTCTTGAAGCCTCAAAGGTGTACTCTCCATTAGGTCTTAATCGAGCCCTCTTCCATTTCTCATGTCTTGACGGTGGAGATGGGATGTCACCATCTCCTCCTTCTTGTTGTTTTTCCTGCATGATTCTCTTCTCAATTTTTCTGTAACCCCCACGAGACATTCTATGGGGGTACATGTTTTTTGCCTTGTTTTGAATTCCTACTTCGCTTTTAGCCTGTTATTAACATAGTTTAAAATGTGTATGATTAATATCTATAACTCATTAGCATAACATTATAGGTTACATAAGACTAGTACTAACCTTGAATTCCTCAGAACGGCGTTTCTTCGCAAACTTGTGTCACACATTCTTCGATAAAAAACTATACCGAATCCATGGACGTTGAAGACCGCTCTTAGGCTTCGTAATGTAGTCATCCGCGAGCCGTGACTTAAATCCCCTCCAACGAACACCGACATAAGTTATCCACTTTTTTTTCAATTTTGAGTCATCGGTAAACTCAAAATTTAACTACATTAAATCAATATATAAGTATGAATTAGAAACTATAGATAGTGATATCAAGTATATGAAAATTATATTATGTAATACCTTAACGTCTGTCCATATGTTGTCTTTGACATTAACATCCACTTCTCTCCAATCATCTATCAGTATACTCACTTTGCTACGTGCAAGGAATGCAACATAGCTCTTAAAAGTAGAGTAATATGGACAATCCACTAATATGTAGTGCGAATCAAACTTGATCGGAATTTTTACACCTGATGAGTTGCGGACTGATGTGAGTTGGGGCATCATTGTGACACCTCTTTGTGATCTTTTCGATTAAGTATCAATTGTTTGAGTTGTATTCGCAGAACACTCAATCGTTTGAGCATCTTCACTGCTTCCAGATGTAGAACTCGACAAGGTCGACATCTGTGTTCAAATACAACAACAACAACAACAACAACAACATGAACAACAAGAACATAAACAACAACAACAACATGAACAACAACAACATGAATAATAAGAACATGAACAACAAGAACATAAACAACAACAACATGAACAACAAGAACATAAACAACAACAACATGAACAACAATGGCAAATGAGTTTACTGTAGATGCATGGGGAAAATATTTTACGCACCCTAAACGTGATGACTAAGTAAACGATGTTGGTGTTGGTGTTGTTGTTGTCTTTCTTCCTTACGACAACGACGGTGTTATTGTTATCTTCCTTCTCGACGGTGACGATGATAACGATGGTGTTGGTTGGTGCGTAATCTTCCTTTCGTAACGATCGTGGCGATGATGACAAAAATGACAACAACATGGTGAAGAATGGATACTGATGATGCAAGCTTTGATTGAAATCGTGTATTGTTTCACAGTATTTGTAATACCCACATATAATATCATACATCAAAGCATAAATATCATACATGAATCCAAGTGTTTGGTACTGAAATACCATAAGTTCCTAGTTAACACTTTATATACATTACATGCCCAAATACTTAATACAAAAAAAAAACTATGGCACAATGTATACAAGATGTTCCAAGACACTAAGAACTAGATCAAAACAATGATCTCAAAATAATCTTCACAATAGAAGTCTTGCCATCCCAAAAATCCAAGGAAAATAAGGATAATCAAACTGCCTTATCCTTACCCTTCGCGGAACCTGATGTACCTGTAATATAATCAACAACATGGGGTGAGATATTAAATCTCAGTGAGTTCCTGTCGCAGTGAGAATCGGATATCAAGCTATTGAATTAACTTGAATCGCATTTCTTAATGTTCACCACCGGTCTTTATTTTATCCAAAGGAAAGGTTTAAAGAACGAAAAAACCTAAGAGATCTAAGGTTCGGGGGTTGGTTACGCCTAGGGAAGGTATTAGCATCCTAAACGTCCGTAGTACTCTACGAGAACCTCTTGTTATTACTTATGTTATATATTGCTTGCTTGCTAAGGGTATGTGCTAAGGGAAAGGATCTAAGTATATTAAAAGTATAAATCAAAAGAAAAGTTAGAAATGCTTTACTAAAAAAAAATGTCTTATTTGAATTTTTACTATTTTTTTGTTATATTAAAGAAAGAGGGTAGGATTAAAACTAAATTTAAGACTAAATCCAAAATCAACTTGTTTAATTCTTTTAACTAATTTTTTTCTTATAAAAGAAATTCTTATTCCTAAAAAATCTAAACATTACCAAATATTTTTGTCATTTTTTAACATTACCCAAATAAGTATTTTTAAAAGAAAATTAAGATAAAATTTAATAATTTAAATACTTGAGTTAATAATATATTAAATAAAAAAAGAAATAAAAACAAAACATGATACTCAAAGACAAAAGCCAGACCGGTCTAAAACAAAGCCCCAAAGAGGGCATGCAACCAACAGGAAATGGGTCGGGTAAATTAGCCCGGTTTTGCTTAGAAAACTTGGTTCAAAAGAACCCTAGATCCCAAATGCCAACATCCATATGAAACAGAATCACAACCCAGTCTTTTCTTCTCTCGAGTTCGCTTCTCTCCCTCTCACTTTCTCTCTCGCGACGCTCACCCTTTGCCTCTCTACCTCCCGAAAAGAAAACCAAAAGAACAACACCAAGCAAGCACAAACAAGTATTCACACCCAAACTGAACAAGATTACAATTCAAACAATAAAAATCAAAGTACTTAAGGGATTCAGGATAACGTACGTGAATGAGGTTGAGCTATGGCGCGATGGTGATCGGCGAGTATCGACGGCGTCGAACGATGCAGCTGTCACGACGGTTCGTGGTGTGAGATTGAATCTGGGTGGATTGCTTGTGTGATTTCGAATCTCGCTCTGTTCCGATGTGAGGTCAGTAGCTTTACGAGTACCTTCCTTCGCCTTTCTCGTCTTTTCGCACTAGCTATTGTGTTGTTGTTGACGGCTTCCCTGGGTGTGTTTGTGAATTCTGTGAATTTCTTCCTTTCTGATACTGATACATGTATGTTTGATGTTGTGAGATTTCTATGAATGGTTATGATAAGTGAATTTTCTGGTGTGAGAATTTCTGAATGTGAATACTGATGCTCGGTTCTCAGTGTGTGGCAAGGTTGTCAATTTTTTTTTCTGATCGTTCTGTATGTTGTTGCCTCTTTTTATATCCATTTTGTCGAATTTGGTAGTTTTGAATTTCTTTCCATTCCTGTACCAACATGTTATACGCTTTTCGGAAAGAAATCACAAGTCTGTTTTCTTTGTTTGAATGTCTGAGGATAAACTTATTTCCCAACTGATTTTTGTTCTGGACATGTTTTGACATGCTGAAATTTCATGACTGACTTTCCATTTTGTTTACTTATGTCTGAGACATGTCTCGCAGATCGTTTGGGAAAGCATATAACATGATCTCGAAACCTTTAAAATTCATTGAATGAGTTCGCATATAACATGATCTTGAAACCTTTAAAATTCATTGAATGAGTTCTGCTGCTATGAATGAACATTGATTATGTTTGGTCATGTTGTGTACACTTTGATTCTTTCTCTATTTTTCAATTCAATTCATGATTAATGATGGAAATTTTGTGTCGTGACTGCTTATAGTGTCGGTATGCTGTTATGGAAGGCACTTGAATCTGTCTTGGAACAATTATTTATGTTTGCTCTTGCTTTGGGAAGAATTTGAATGATGTTTGATTTTGTCTTGACAATTTTGGAAGTGAAAAACGTTGTGATTATCTTGACTTGAATGGATTGATTTATCTTTTTGTGTATGTTGGCAGAACTTATGACAGATGAGAAGACGTGTCACGTACTTGCAGTTTGGATATTAAGTAGCTGCAGTAATTACGGGACCATCAAAAGTCATGGACAACATTCCAGAAGTATTCACACCATTTCAATTGTGGGCCATATAAACTTGGTTGGAGTCACGTTGTAGCATTTAATTCAACTAGACAAGTCTGAAGAAACGAAAAAACACAAGAAGGGGGGTTGAATTGGAGTTTTTAAAAATTTAAGGCAAAGGACACGTTGGTTATCCTAGTTCGATTGAACTCAATCTACTCCAGTCCACCCGCCAAGGTGATTTCGCCTCTTTCTTGAGGACTTAATCCACTAATCAGTTTAAGATTACACAATTTCAGTAACAACCGTCACTCTTCTTGAGTTTTAACCACAACTTGGTTTTCTCAAGGAATATCAACTAAAAACAAGTGCTTCTAGTAAGCTTTATCACAACTGTGATTTTTACACAATGTTTTATCAAAATATAAAAGCAGATGAGATTTAAGAATTGTGAAAAGTATGTGCGCAAAAAGTATCTTGGTCATCTGCAGGGACTCCTTTAAATAGACGAGAAGATTTGATCCGTTGGAGACGAGTGAGTTATTTTTGGAGAGGATAATAATGCATTTTAATGCTTCTTTCCAAAAATATAGATCTTGTCTGATTTAATCCGTTGGTTTGTGATACTCATAAATAGGAGGATAGCGTATCAGAGTCCCCGTTGATTAGATGCAATATCAGAGTTTCTGGCTTGATACAGCTTTGGTGCTGAAGCGTGAGACATCCTTCATCAGAACTTAGCTAGTTTGGATCTGTGATTTTTCCATATCAGAGCTTCGCTTGATTAGAGCTTCGTTTTGCTTAGATCTTGTGAACTTCGCTTGATTAGAACTTCGCTTTGCTTAGAACTTCGTTTTGCTTAGATCTTGTGAACTTCGCTTGATTAGAACTTCGCTTGGATGAGATCTTGTGATACTTATATATCGGAACATCTTTAATTAGAACTTCCCTACATATTAAACAAAATGAATTAAGGAGCGTCAAGTTCTAAATAATATAATGTTTGTTATCATCAAAACTATTAGAAATGTAAAATCAATTCTTGTTCTAACAATCTCCCCCTTTTTGATGATGACAAAAATTTATATTTTGAAAATTAATTAATAGAGTATGGAGTAGAGAATACTCCCCCTGAGTTGAAGATTTTCTTAAAGATGTTGACTTAAAACCTCCAAGAAGTTCTGATTGCCATTTACCTGCTATCTTAACAAGAAATTGAAGCAGAGGTTAAAATGTTCGAGACATAGTCATGGTGCACTGTTATATTTCAAAATATTCTACGTTCTCCCCATTTGTCATTAATCAAAAAGCGAACAGATACATGAGAACATAAGCAAAAAAAATTGCAAGATAAAACATAAAACACAAAGAAACATAAAAAGAATCTAAGGAAGAATCTAAGGTTGAGGAGCAGGTGGAAGTCTTGTGAACAATGCTTCCAGAAGGCCTTTGATCTGATTAGCGGATTCCTCTTGCTTGCCAAGCATTCCTTTAATTTCTGCGTTTATCTCATCCTGTTTGTCCAATCTCTTTCTAACTTCTTCATTCTCTTTCTTTAACTCATCCAGAGTTTTCAGCACAAGAACAGATGAAGAAGGTTCTTCAGAAGTTACCAAATCCTCAGAGCTTTTTGCATACACTTCCTTTGGAGGGGCTTCAGGTGATTTATCTTCCACTTCAGTAATAACCAGAGTTTGATGCTCAGAGTTGTGTGCATGAGGTTCTGAATCCATAGGAGCTTTCCAGCCTAGAGGAAGAATGGGTTTCTTTTCCCAGAATCTTAGAACCTGCTCATTGAAGATCTTCATATGATCACAGAAGTTCTGTTGGGCTATGTCATAGCTTAGTTCCTTCATTTTCTGAGATTCAGAGTTAAACCACTTTCTGAATTTGGTCCAAAGATAGTCAGAGGCAGCTGGATTCAGATTCTCCAAACAACCCTGCTTCAGAAAGTTAATCCATTCCTGCATTTTTACCTCGAAAGCCAATAAAGAGTTACCAACATCTGATTTGGATACAGATGGTTTTGGTTTGGGAATGGCTATTTTGTGTGAGGTTGAGGTAAGCTTGTCTAGAGCTTCTAGGTCAATTATAGTTCTGAGGGGATCATCTGAGAGATGTGTTGAAGGGGAGTCAGAAATGAGAATAGGAGAGGTAGGTGAAGTAATTTCTGAAGAGATTTAAGGGTGACTGGAGAAATTAGGTGAAGGTTGAAAGAAGTTGAGAGGACAGTTGATACCAGGTATAGAAGTGTCAGGATGTTGAGTTTGATGTTCTGGTTCTGGTTGGGAAGATGTGAAGAGAGGTTCATGACCAATGTCTGACAGAACTTGAGCAAGTTCTGGTTGTGGTTCAATAAAATCAGAAGGAGTGGGGTCAATGTCAATGTCAAAATCCTCAAGAGTTTGTGGTGATGGTGGTGGATTTTGAGTTTGTGGTGATGGTGGTGAATTTTCAGAGGGTTTAGGAGACGATGGGGTTTCAGATGTTGATACCATTATGGATTCGACGATAGAAATGAAAGCGGAGTTACCTTTCTTCTTAGCAGCTTTAGCAACTTTTGGAGTTTTCTGAGGAGTTCCTTCAGAGGTTTTCCTTTTTCTTGAAATTCTGGGGGCAACTTCTAGAGGTGCTTTCCTGAGCTGTTGCAGAGAAACTTCTGGTAGGGTTCCATCAGCTTTACATGCATCCAAATATCTGAGGACAATTTCTGGATGAGTATCTGATGAGAAAAGAGGAAAATCTTTCAGAGGGATTTTTCTGGTGGTGATGACTTCCTTAGAGATTAGGGTTGGATCCTTCTTGATGGTATCAATGATTTTCATCTTCTTGAGATTCTTTGCATTGAGAGGTCTTCCAGCAATAGTTTCTAGATCAGAGATTTCCCGAGCTTCAGTTAAGTGATCTATCAGCTTATTCTCTGTAAGAATATCTGATATAAGTCTACCTAGAGGAATCCAATCTCTCTTGGTTCTTTCATCTTCTCTTGTTTCTTTGACACTGTTCTTCAGATGATTGAATAAATAGTAGGGAAGATTCGCTTTGGTAAAGGTGGAGATGAGGTACAGGAGATACTGTTGATCGTTGTTGATGTAGTCAGATGAGCTTGAAGGTTTCCTGTGATAGATACACCCAAGAATGATTCTGGCCCAAATTCTGTGACGATCCTTTAGGTCTTTGATTTTGTTGGAGTGTTGACCGGAGGTGAAGATTTCCTTTGAGATAGTATTTAGATCAGTGCCCTTTTCCATCTCACTGCATCTGATTCCTGATCCATCATGATCAATCAGCTTACCAATAAGATCTTCAGTGATGACAACCTTCTTTCCCATAACATACGAAGTTACTTGATGTTTTGAGACCGATGCAAAAATCCAGAATTCATTAACGAGTTGGGGAAAAACTGGACCCATTAAGCGATTAAAGTATTTGTTCCATCCTTGAAACTCAATCTCAGGAGTAAGGTCATACCCATTGTCTTTCATGCTTTCAAAATCGACGATGAGTTCACAGAGAACTTCAAGAGAGGCAAAGGGGGTGAAGAGAGTTCTTGGAGGCTCAACGTACCTTTCTCCAATGACTTGGTCAGCTGATTCTTGAGACATTGCTTTTTGAGAGCTTTGTTGAGAGCAGGAGGCCATTGTTCACAGACTTAGGGTTTTGGGAATACAGAGAAACAAGAAATGTAGGCAGCAAAACAAGAAATACAAATAATACGAAGAAGACGAAAGAGAGCTAGTGAGTGATAGTGAGCGTGTGAGGGTGTTAGAAGTGACATTTATATATAAGAGAGACCAAGACTTAAATAGCAATTAAAAACAATAACATCATGATTAATAACCGTAATGATTTCTGACAAGGGAGATAGCGTGAGAAATTTTTGGAACAGTTACCGATGTGACTTGGCGCCTCAATATGTCAACACAGACGTTTCAGTTTTCCAGAGTTTGACACGCGTTCATCATCAAAGAAAATCTGGAGCGTAGGTTGACTCGTGTTTGCTAGAGTGAGTTTAATGATCTATCCTTGAAATGAAAAGTTCAGATCTTCTGAATAGATTCTGATGCAATCTTTCTTCTCACTTTCTCGTAAATGTGAAAGTCTTCAAGCTGATTCTTCATCCAGAGCATCTGAGTACTGCATCCAGCTGCAGCTATGTATTCAGCTTCAGCAGTTGATAGTGCAATGGTGGATTGTCTTTTGCTGGACCAAGAGATTAAGTTGTTTCCCAGAAACTGGCAGCTTCCAGATGTACTTTTTCTTTCTATTCTGTCTCCAGCAAAGTCAGCGTCACAGTATCCTACCAATTTGTATTCTCTGGACTTTCTATAGCAAAGACCAAGATTAGTAGTACCTTTCAGATATCTGAAAATTCGCTTAACAGCTGTTAAGTGAGATTCTCTAGGATCTGATTGGAATCTAGCACAAAGGCAAACGCTATAGAGAATATCAGGTCTTGAAGCAGTTAAATAAAGGAGAGAACCAATCATACCTCTGTAGAGCTTCTGTTCTACTTTCTTACTTACCTCATCTTTTTCCAGAATACATGTGGGATGCATAGGAGTTTTGGAAGGCTTACTTTCTGACATTTCAAATTTCTTCAGAAGGTCTCTGACATACTTGCTTTGATTTATGTAAGTTCCTTCTGGAGTTTGGTTGATTTGAATTCCCAAGAAAAACTTGAGTTCTCCCATTAAGCTCATTTCAAACTCTGCCTGCATAGTCTTAGCAAATTCTTGCCCCAAGGAGCTTCTAGTGGATCCAAAAATTATATCGTCTACGTATATCTGACAGATCAGAATGTGATTTTTAAATGACTTACAGAATAAAGTTGTGTCCACCTTCCCTCTGGTAAAATCATTTTCTAAGAGAAAGTTACTTAGTCTCTCATACCAAGCTCTGGGAGCTTGTTTTAGACCGTATAACGATTTCTTAAGTTTATAAACATATTCTGGATGTTTTGTGTTTTCAAAACCAGGGGGTTGATGCACGTAAACTTCTTCATCAATGTAACCATTTAAAAACGCACTTTTGACATCCATCTGATAGAGAGTGATGTCATTATTTACAGCATATGAAATTAAAAGTCTGATAGATTCTAACCTTGCGACTGGAGCAAAGGTTTCTGTATAGTCTATCCCTTCTTGCTGACTATAACCTTGTGCAACCAGTCGTGCTTTGTTTCTGACAACTTCTCCCTGTTCATTTAGTTTGTTTCTGAAGACCCATTTGGTTCCAATGATGTTGAAGCCTTTGGGTTTAGGAACTAGATCCCAAACGTCGTTTCTGGTGAACTGATTCAGTTCTTCCTGCATTGCGAGGATCCAATCATTGTCTGTGAGTGCTTCGTCAATTGTAGTGGGTTTTATCAGAGAGACTAATCCCACTAGAGATTCTTCAGTCTTTTTGAATGAGGATCTTGTTCTGATTGGGTCATCCTTCTTTCCCAGAATTTTGTCTTCGGGATGAGTTAGAGAACTTCTGGACAGTCTTTTCTGGGTGGGTTCTTCAGAATTAGAGTTTCCTTCTGTTTTGCTCGCCAGTTTTTCTGATGATCTGGTTTCAGTGCCTGTTATTTGAACTTCTATTTCTGCAAGAGATTCATCATGCTTTGGCTTTTGAAGGCCAAGCTTATCATCAAATCTGACACAAATGGATTCTACCACACTTCGTGTTTCTGTGTTATATACTCTGTATCCTTTTGAACGTTCAGAGTATCCTAACATGAAACATTTTTGTGCCTTAGAATCAAACTTGTTCAGAGGATCATTAGTGTTTAAGATAAAGCATGTACATCCAAAAGGATGGAAGTAAGAAATGTTGGGCTTTCTGTTCTTCCACAATTCATATGGAGTCTTTTCCAGAATAGGTCTTATAGAGATTCTATTCTGAATGTAACACGCTGTATTAACTGCTTCTGCCCAAAAGTGTTTAGCCATGTTAGTCTCATTGATCATGGTTCTGGCCATTTCTTGTATAGTTCTATTCTTGCGCTCTACAACTCCATTTTGTTGTGGAGTTCTAGGACAAGAGAAATCATGAGAAATGCCATTTTCATTAAAAAATGTTTCTAGATTTTTGTTTTCAAATTCCCCACCATGATCACTTCTGACTTTTACAATTCTAAACTCTTTTTCATTCTGAATTTGGTTGCAGAAAGTAGAGAATACAGAGAGTGACTCGTCCTTGTGTTTTAAGAACTTTACCCATGTCCATCTGCTATAGTCATCTACGATCACTAATCCATACTTCTTGCCACTGATGGATGCAGTTTTCATTGGTCCAAACAGATCTATATGAAGAAGTTCTAATGGTATGGAGGTAGAAGCAACATTTTTTGATTTAAAAGAGGGTTTGGAAAACTTGCCTTTTTGACATGCTTCACACAGAACATCTGAGCTGAACTTTAGATTAGGAAGTCCTCTGACCAGATTGAGTTTGTTAATCTGAGATATTCTTCTCATACTAACATGCCCCAATCTTCTGTGCCAGACCCATTGTTCGTCGTCAGCAGACAAAAGACATTTTACATTCTGACTTTTTAGTTCAGAAAGTTTTATTTTGTAAATGTTGTTCTTTCTCTTTCCATTAAAGAGGATTGTTCCATCTTTCTGACTAACTGCCTTACAGGACTTTTGATTGAAGATTATATCATAACCGTTATCACTTAATTGACTTATGGATAACAAGTTATGCATTAATCCTTCTACTAATAAGACATTAGATATAGAGGGTAGAGTGTCGTTACCTATGGTTCCAGAGCCAATGATTTTACCTTTCTGATTGCCTCCGAAACCTACATACCCTCCAGCGTTAAGTTCCAGACTTTGGAACATATGCTTTCTTCCCGTCATGTGTCGCGAGCATCCAGAGTCCAGGTACCATGATTGGTGTTTCAATCTTGCTGTTAAAGACATCTGCAACATATAGGATTTTATCCTTAGGTACCCATTTTTCTTTGGGTCCTTGTTTGTTAGTGTTCACAGAATTCTGATTGAGCTTTGGTTTCTCAATAGAATTTGAAGAGTAAGATTCACTGGTATACTTTAAGTCATGTTTGTGTCCGTATGTGAAGTGAGAGTCTAAAGGAGTGTATTTTATGATCATATCATCAACTTGCTTTGGTTTATATGGAGCTTCACCTTTAGGATTAACATAACCTATGCCTTTTCTCCCATTTCTACTAACTCCATAGATCATTGAAGCCATTTTGCTTCTGTCTATGTTTTTAGTTAGAAATTTTTGAAAACTATAGTCATAATTTTTTAGGACATTATTAGAACTAGTGGAAACTTCTGAATCAGATTGTTTCTGAGATTTTTCAAAAGAGTTGAGTTTTGAAACGGTTTCTTTTAACTCAGAATTTTCTGCTTTTAGCTTTCTATTCTCTTTAGACTCAGATACTAGATCGTGTTTCAGATTCTTATATTTGAGCTGAAGTTTCTGATAGTTTTCAAGAATTTTTGACAAACTTACTTCTAATTGAGATCTAGAAAAGTTAGAGAATACCTCTTTAGTTTCTGAATCAGAGTCTGATTCTGATGAGTTTAAATCATCTGATATGTTGGCCATTAGGGCAATGTTTGCGTGTTCATTTTCTGATTCTGATTCTGCTTCAGAAGATTCCGAGTCATCCCAGGTAGCCATAAGACTTTTCTTTCTTTCCTTGTTAAACTTTTTATTTGGCTTTGGCTTTTCTTTCTGCAGCTTAGGGAAATCACTTTTGTAGTGTCCAGGTTCCTTGCATTCATAACACACCACCTCTTTGTTTCTAGACTTTTTGTGTTCAGAGGATGGTTCAGAATGACTGCTTGATCTTCTAGAGTTTCTGAATTTTCGTTGCCTATTTTTCCATAATTGTTGGATTCTTCTGGAAAGGAGTGATAGTTCATCTTCTTCTGAGGAGCCACCAGAGCTTTCTTCTTCTGCCTGAAATGCTTTAGTTTCAGATTTATATTTAGATTTAAGAGCAATAGACTTACCTTTCTTCTGGGGTTCATCTTCTTCTAGTTCTATCTCGTGACTTCTTAGAGAGCTGATCAGTTCTTCAAGAGATATTTCGTTGAGGTTCTTGGAGAGTTTTAGTGCTGTGACCATGGGTCTCCACACTTTTCGTAAGCTCCTGATGATTTTCTTGACATGATCTGATGTTGAGTACCCTTTATTCAGAACTTTTAGTCCAGCAACTAGAATTTGAAACCTTGAGAACATTTTCTCAATTGTTTCATCTTCTTCCATTTTGAAGGCTTCATACTTCTGGATGAGTGCCAGAGCTTTAGTCTCTTTGACTTGAGAGTTGCCTTCATGCGTCATTCTCAGAGAATCAAATATGTGTTTGGCTGATTCTCTGTTAGTGATCTTTTCATATTCTGTGTGGGAGATTGCGCTGAGGAGAATCGTTCTGGCCTTGTGATGATTTCTGAAATCTTTCTTCTGTTGATCCGTCATGGTTTTCCTTTCAATCTTCTGACCGTCTTTTCCGACAGGGTGAGTGTAACCATCTGTTACCATATCCCAGAGATCACCGTCATGAGCCAGAAAGAAACTTTCGATTAGATCTTTCCAGTAATCAAAGTTTTCGCCGTCAAACACCGGTGGTTTGCCACTGATTTTGTCGTTGTAGTTCTGAACGGATTCCGCCATAGTGCTTTTTCGTGAAGGATCTTTTATCTGACACGGTTAAGTGTTAGCACCCAGAACCAGGCGCTCTGATGCCAATTGAAGAAACGAAAAAACACAAGAAGGGGGGTTGAATTGGAGTTTTTAAAAATTTAAGGCAAAGGACACGTTGGTTATCCTAGTTCGATTGAACTCAATCTACTCCAGTCCACCCGCCAAGGTGATTTCGCCTCTTTCTTGAGGACTTAATCCACTAATCAGTTTAAGATTACACAATTTCAGTAACAACCGTCACTCTTCTTGAGTTTTAACCACAACTTGGTTTTCTCAAGGAATATCAACTAAAAACAAGTGCTTCTAGTAAGCTTTATCACAACTGTGATTTTTACACAATGTTTTATCAAAATATAAAAGCAGATGAGATTTAAGAATTGTGAAAAGTATGTGCGCAAAAAGTATCTTGGTCATCTGCAGGGACTCCTTTAAATAGACGAGAAGATTTGATCCGTTGGAGACGAGTGGGTTATTTTTGGAGAGGATAATAATGCATTTTAATGCTTCTTTCCAAAAATATAGATCTTGTCTGATTTAATCCGTTGGTTTGTGATACTCATAAATAGGAGGATAGTGTATCAGAGTCCCCGTTGATTAGATGCAATATCAGAGTTTCTGGCTTGATACAGCTTTGGTGCTGAAGCGTGAGACATCCTTCATCAGAACTTAGCTAGTTTGGATCTGTGATTTTTCCATATCAGAGCTTCGCTTGATTAGAGCTTCGTTTTGCTTAGATCTTGTGAACTTCGCTTGATTAGAACTTCGCTTTGCTTAGAACTTCGTTTTGCTTAGATCTTGTGAACTTCGCTTGATTAGAACTTCGCTTGGATGAGATCTTGTGATACTTATATATCAGAACATCTTTAATTAGAACTTCCCTACATATTAAACAAAATGAATTAAGGAGCATCAAGTTCTAAATAATATAATGTTTGTTATCATCAAAACTATTAGAAATGTTAAATCAATTCTTGTTCTAACAAAGTCTCCTCTGCAAATACAGGCTAATGACTTCAAAAGTAGCAATTTTGTCTTTGTGTTTTGCCTACTTTTAAATCATGCATTAACCTTGTACATTTTGAAATTTTGGAGTAATCTTTTTTCATTTGCCTTTGTATGAACTCCACGAGCAGATGATAGCGTTCCATCCAAGGGGTCACACGGTGGCACCTATATTTGCATCGTACTCTTAATGTCAGACTTACTGAATCAAGGATTCCATCATTTGGAAGTCAAATACCTCTATATTCTCCAATCACCTCCTTTTGCAATATGAGCACAAAATACCCTTCTATTTCTCTCAACTTAAACATCAGATTTTCCTTTGGCCTATTTAAAGTGGATTTTCCATATGAACTTTGTTTGGATCAATTTATTAATTTTTGAACTTTGTAAATCTTAAATCTTGAAATCTTGAGTAAAGAATGCTTGTACTTTGTAAAAAAAGACTTTTGACTTTGAATCCACTCTTGTGAAAGAATTTATTTGCACATTAAAGCATGGACTTTAAACTTTGAAATGGCATCTTGAAATGAAGTTCTTGAATTTGGAATAAAACTTAGATGAATCTTGAAGTCAATGTGGACTTTGGAAACATGCCTCCTATGGCTCATAAATTGAACGTGACTTGAAATGGAATTTGAATTCAATTTATTGGCACAAATCAGCTCGAGCATTTCTTGAAAGTATCATGGGACATGACCTTGATTGACTTGAACTCATGGACTCATTTGTAACATTTTCCAAATTAAACCTTAATTTCACTCCTTCGTCCACGAATAACATTTCAAAATGCATGGTTCGTAAACTACTAAAAGTCCAAACTCTTTCACTTGACAACTAATGATCTGACTTTGCGAGTATAACCAAACTATGCCCTGAAAAAATCATTTGAAGTGAGGATACCACTTTATAAAGCAACACACCACAAAATTCCAACCAATTTTCAAATTACCATGCCCAACAGGACATAAACCATAATCCTCCTTGAATCTTTGTGAAATCTTGAGACAGAATGCCATTTGCATTGACCAGAGGACCATAAGAATGAGGGTATATTCTTCCATTATCTCCACAGGAATCCAACACAATTTGCAAGGACCAAAATCAAAATAAGCACACATACAGCCTCCCTGACTTTGGAAACTTCCGTAGCAGCCCTAATTTCACAAGTGACACAAAACACACAAAAATTTAATGAAATGGTTAGCTATGCATGAATGATTGACTTAGAAATGATGTTATATGCTATGCAGACGATGCGAAATAAAACAAAATCTCAAGGGTCAAAAATTAGGGTATGACAGATGCCCCTATTTAAGTTTCTTCTATCTGGAGATATGGAGATTGAAATCTTCGTCTCGACGTGATAGGAGATACTTAAATACAAACGTGCACAATTTTTGGCCCTAAGATGCCACAAATGCATATGACATGAGATGAAATGAGTGCAAGACAGAGAAGCCTATGGGGAAAGGTGCCACAGGGAAAAAGGTGTTACATTTATGTAAGAACCGAATTGAAACAAAGCAAAGTATCTAGAAAACATCATCCAAGAATAGCATTGAATGAAAAAAATTACCAAACATCCAATAATGGCTTTGGATGTAAGGTAAACTCACAATATCTAAGAAGACAACAGATGAGAGTGAGACAAAATAATGTAATCCGAGAAGGCATCGGACACAAAGAAACCAGTCATCCAATAATGGCTTTGAATGAAAGGTACGCTCATAATATCTGATAATGGCTTCAGATGAATGTGAGATAAAGTAACCCGTCATCCAATAATGGCTTTGAATGAAAGGTGTAACCACAGTATCTAATAATGGCTTTAGATGACTGTGAACAAAACTACATTCAAGAATGGCATTGAATGCAAGGAAACCAATCATCCAATAGTGGCTTTGAATGAAAGGTATAAACACAATATCTGATAATAACTTCAGATGAAAGTGGACAAGGTAAAGAAACCAGACACCCAATAATGGCTTTGAATGAAAGGTACAATCACAATATCTGATAATGGCTTCAGATGAAAGTGAACAAATACTCGATCTGGAAGAACATCAGAAAGAGGGACCCATCCAGAACAACATCAGATGGTAAAGGAACCAGTCATCCAATAATGGCTTTGAATGAAAGGTATAATCACAATATCTAATAATGGCTTTAGATGTATGTGACACAAAGAAACCAGTCATCCAATAATGGATTTGAATGAAATGTATAATCACAATATCTGATAATGGCTTCAGATGAAAGTGAACAAGGTAGGGATCCAAGAAAGCATTGGACACAACAAAGAATATCTGTTTGGTAGGTGCCAAGTAAGTTGGACTTTGACCACAAGGTAAGACGTGAATAACAACACGACCTATGCAGAATGCAAATGAGGATGACACTCTTGCTATGCATATGTATATGAATTATGCCATGATATATGATCAAATGTAAATGCAGATGTAATGCAGACGTCGGAGACACGACTCGACTCTTTTGTGGAGAAGACAAAACTGGAATACTGGTTCCTCAACACAGAGATCACTGTCATTCTGCTTTGGAACTAAAGATGCTACTGAGCACAAATCTCTGCCACACTGGTAAACTGTATTAAGTTGACGATCCTTGTAGGAAGAATGGAAAGCTGCATGGGGATTCTTCAAGTAAACTGCCCCAGATTAGTTGACTGTTGTATATGAACTGATAATTGCTTCAGTTGGATTGATTTTGGAGATGACTGCTTTTAGTGCGCGCTTGGAAAGCTTGCCCCAGTCCGAGTCTTGAAAAATCTTCTGTATAAACCAATTCTGAGAAGGATTTGCCCCTGAACAACAAACCTTGAACTGATTCTTCAACAGAATTTGGAAAGGACTTGCCCCTGATTGGATCACTGACCAAGTTTCTCAACTGTTTGAAAATTCCTTAAGAAGAAAGCCAGTTTGCAAACGAAAGTGTTCATACAAACTTAGTAAATGCAAAGTTCATGCAACTTTTGAAATCAAAATCATATTTTGGAAAGAGGTAAAACAATAGTGTCACTGGTCAGAACACGGTGGTTCAAGACGTTTAAAAGTGAAATATAAAGCAAAAAGGCGTGATGCCAAAAAGAATGATCTGCAAAGATCTTTAGGAGTCAGTTTACGCAACCTCGTTGTAGTATGCTTTCAAAATAACCTTGCTTCAATTAGGTCTTTTGAGGGTTATAACGTGGCCTGGTTCACGGTTTAAGAAACAAAGGATAAAGGCTCAAAGTTTATTTGTACCCACCCAATCTTCGTGATGATCTTCAGTCCTACGCTCAGTTAATTTAGATTTTGCACTCAGGTTCCCAAGGGTTAGGAATTATACAGCTGGCAGTGATGATGGTTCAGAAGTTAAGGGACTTTTGAGGTAACAGTCGCTACTTCCTTATAACTCTTTGTTTTTTGTTTTTTTTTTTGAGGATTTCATGGTAAGGATCTAAAGATTTCTCCTTTTTATTATCCCTAACTTTTGCCTAAATTGTTTCTCGTGAACCTTACAGTCAGCGGGATGCCCCAGTTTTTTGTCTGCCTAAGTCTCCTTCACAGGTTTCGACTTAGTGGGCTTTTTCCTTTTTTGATTTTTTTTATCTTTTTTTTTTTGAAAGAAAGTGACTGCTTGGCTTAATGATTACGGCGAACCATCATCGACTTTTGACTTGAAAGACATCTTCGACACTTGCTTGTTGCGTGCGAAGGAAAAATTGAGAATGCAACCTTTTTGTTGAAAAATGTCTTACATGAAACTCTTTTATTTGAATGCACAATCCAATTAACTGAGAACTACCCTGCCCCAGGTTAAGATTGCGGGTTTTTAAAAGAAAAGAAACTCCTACTTCAAGGCTCAAAGGGGTTGACGAGGGGTTATCTCCCTTATTTCTCCAGTGTTTGGGAATTGAAACAATGCCTTACATCCTCAGCAAAGTTTTGACTTGAAAGCATGCCGACAACAATTATGAGTATTACGTTTTCATCATCCTCCCTCCAATCTTTGCATAATCAAGAGAAAGCGGAAAAGCGATAATATATTTTTTGTTTTTTTGTTTTTGTTTTTTTTAAGATAAAGCGTAAAGATGTAAATAACAAAAGCAAATGAATTGAATCCAAAAGTTGCAATGCTCATTTTATTAATTATGAAAGTACGAACATAAATTGAAAGCAAACAACCAATACAAATAAGGAAAATGAAAACGATAAGAAACATGGTCTAGTGACTAATCAGAAACAAGAGTGAGCTGTCCTGTCTGAAACACTGAGGTCTGCTGAAGTCAACTGAAACTTCACTTAGCTTGCTCTGGCAAAGGATTGTTCTTGACATTTGGATTGGTGTCACGAAAGGAGAGAATACCAATTCTGATCAGCTCTTGTACTCTAGCCTTCAATGCAAAGCAATGTTCCAAGTCGTGGCCTGCGCCACCTTGATGGTATTCACAATGAAGATCGGCCCTATAACCGGCTGGAAGAGGATTTGGAGGAGGAGGAAAAGGCCTTGTAGTAATCAAACCTTTCTGAACCAGCCCAGGATAAATTTCAGTGTATGTCATTGGGATAGGATCAAAATTATTCCTATTACGGTACTGATTCTGTCCTATAGCTGGACGTTGAGGAGCTTGATCTGGTCGTGGAGCAGCAACAACAGGAGTAACAGCAGCAATATCAAGGTGGTCAGCATACTGTGGTCGAGGACGAGGCCTTCTGGTTTCAAACATAACAGCATTGGTTTGATCTTCTCTCTTCTTCTGGAAATTCCCATAGAATTTCTTAGCACCATTAGAAGATTCAGCAGCCTTGGATACTTTACCATTCTTAAGTCCTTCCTCGAGTCTCTGCCCAATAGTAACCAAATTAGTGAAGCTGGAGGAAACACTACCAATCATCTTCTCCCAGTAGAATGGAGACAATGTGTCCATAAACAGTCCAGTTAATTCTTTCTCTGCCAAAGGAGGTTCAACTTGAGAAGCCAACTCTCTCCAGCGCTGAGCATATTCCTTGAAAGACTCTTTATCCTTCTGAGACATGTTTTGCAGCTGACAGCGGTCAGGAGCCATGTCGAGGTTATACTTGTATTGCTTCATGAAGGCATTAATAAGATCCTGGAAACAGTGAATGCTGTTCTGTTCAAGATTCATATACCATTTGAGAGAAGCTCCACTCAGACTATCTTGAAAACAGTGGATGAGCAACTTTTGATTCTTGGCATGAGCAGCCATCTTTCGAGTATACATGACCAAATGAGCTCTTGGACAAGAATCACCTTTGTACTTCACAAAATCGATAGCCTTGAACTTAGCAGGCATAACAAGGTCAGAAACCAAACCCATGTTTTCTGCATCAATGTTGAAGAAATCAGTACCCTCTATGGCTTTAAGTCTCTTGTCTATAGTTTGAAAATGTTCACGGACAATCGCAGGTTCGACAAAATCTTCATGGTCTTCACCCTGAGCATTGGCAGCATTGTACTCATAGAGAGGGTTTTCAAAAGGAGGTCGAGTAGTCTGGGCAACAGTATGAACCACAGGTCTAGGCTCGGAGAAAACTGGAACTTGAAAAACTGGTCCAACAGTCTGACCAATCATACTAGTAGATGCAAGAGGTGGAGAGTAGTTGGGAGGCAAACCAAACTCTGGCCAAGTTAAAGGTGGCACCTGAATAGGTTGAGGATCAGCAGTTGAAGCTTCTTGGATGACAGTCCTTTGGGGTTGCTCTCCTCTAGCAATCAAGACTTGGAGCATTTCAGTGAGCTTTGCCATGCTTGACTTAAGGTCGTCAATCTCCATTCGCATCTCAGCATTGTGTGCTTCTTGCTCTGCCATTATGCGTCTGTAGTTAGCTCTAGTTTGGTATCTGTGTTGAGGAATCAGCTTGACAACTCACAAGTAACACTGGAAGATAGAGACAGCTGGGAATGAGTTGCTGGACAAACGGATGTATACAATGATATGCAATGCAATGCAATGGTTTCAAGGAACTCATGAGTAGGTTGCAAACAATTCGAAAAAAGTTTCATTTTATAATCCAAATATTTTTATTGATTTTGCAAATGACAGAACAATTGAGTTTCTTGAAACCGAATGGTTATGCATAAATGCATGAATGGATGCATAAGCACAGGTATACACATATACAGGCAAACAAAGGCCTAGGCTTGAAGATCACGAGCATGGAGCCATGGTCTACCCTTCCCAAGGTATGTACTAGAGGTTTATTTGTACCTGCCGAACGGGTTCTACAAAGTTCCCAGAGTCTACAATCCATCTTTCGGATATTATCGATTTTCCAAATCACTTGGTGGTCAATAATATTCTCAAGAGAATCTCGTCTGAGTGTAGTATCGCGTAGCGACTATTGCAGAAATAGACTCCCGCATAGTCCCCGCACTACATCCTAATAGGCCAAGTTGGGTTAAAGGTAACTACGGTCCCCAGTCCCGAGGGCCTTTAGATCGAAACCATATCGTCTTCACGAATGAACTCGTTGGACAAATATTTTATTCGAGAGGGCCTAGACTGAGTGGTGAAGTCTCAATTTACTTTTTCAGGAATCGACTCCCTCAAAGTATCATTGAAGTCTCACCGTTTTCCTATCTTAATTTCACTCTAGTCCAGGTGTAGGACTTTGTCTCACCACACAGATAGTACCCTACACACAGAAAAACCAAGCAAAACAGGTATATATACAGATATAAAGATATATAGGCAAACAAGCAAATAAATAACATAGATATAAACAAGTTAGGGGAAACCCTCAAAAAATCCCCAGTGAAGTCGCCATTTCTGTCGCGGTGAGAATCGGATATCAAGCTATTGGATTAACTTGAATCGCATTTCTTAATGTTCACCACCGGTCTTTATCGAGCTATTTTATCTCGCTCTGTTCTGATGTGAGGTCAGTAGCTTTACGAGTACCTTCCTTCGCCTTTCTCGTCTTTTCGCACTAGCTATTGTGTTGTTGTTGACGGCTTCCCTGGGTGTGTTTGTGAATTCTGTGAATTTCTTCCTTTCTGATACTGATACATGTATGTTTGATGTTGTGAGATTTCTGTGAATGGTTATGATAAGTGAATTTTCTGGTGTGAGAATTTCTGAATGTGAATACTGATGCTCGGTTCTCAGTGTGTGGCAAGGTTGTCAATTTTTTTTTCTGATCGTTCTGTATGTTGTTGCCTCTTTTTATAGCCATTTTGTCGAATTTGGTAGTTTTGAATTTCTTTCCATTCCTGTACCAACATGTTATATGCTTTTCGGAAAGAAATCACAAGTCTGTTTTCTTTGTTTGAATGTCTGAGGATAAACTTATTTCCCAACTGATTTTTGTTCTGGACATGTTTTGACATGCTGAAATTCCATGACTGACTTTCCATTTTGTTTACTTATGTCTGAGACATGTCTCGTAGATCGTTTGGGAAAGCATATAACATGATCTTGAAACCTTTAAAATTCATTGAATGAGTTCGCATATAACATGATCTTGAAACCTTTAAAATTCATTGAATGAGTTCTGCTGCTATGAATGAACATTGATTATGTTTGGTCATGTTGTGTACACTTTGATTCTTTCTCTATTTTTCAATTCAATTCATGATTAATGATGGAAATTTTGTGTCGTGACTGCTTATAGTGTCGGTATGCTGTTATGGAAGGCACTTGAATCTGTCTTGGAACAATTATTTATGTTTGCTCTTGCTTTGGGAAGAATTTGAATGATGTTTGATTTTGTCTTGACAATTTTGTAAGTGAAAAACGTTGTGATTATCTTGACTTGAATGGATTGATTTATCTTTTTGTGTATGTTGGCAGAACTTATGACAAATGAGAAGACGTGTCACGTACTTGCAGTTTGGATATTAAGTAGCTGCAGTAATTACGGGACCATCAAAAGTCATGGACAACATTCCAGAAGTATTCACACCATTTCAATTGTGGGCCATATAAACTTGGTTGGAGTCACGTTGTAGCATTTAATTCAACTAGACAAGTCTCCTCTGCAAATACAGGCTAATGACTTCAAAAGTAGCAATTTTGTCTTTGTGTTTTGCCTACTTTTAAATCATGCATTAACCTTGTACATTTTGAAATTTTGGAGTAATCTTTTTTCATTTGCCTTTGTATGAACTCCACGAGCAGATGATAGCGTTCCATCCAAGGGGTCACACGGTGGCACCTATATTTGCATCGTACTCTTAATGTCAGACTTACTGAATCAAGGATTCCATCATTTGGAAGTCAAATACCTCTATATTCTCCAATCACCTCCTTTTGCAATATGAGCACAAAATACCCTTCTATTTCTCTCAACTTAAACATCAGATTTTCCTTTGGCCTATTTAAAGTGGATTTTCCATAGGAACTTTGTTTGGATCAATTTATTAATTTTTGAACTTTGTAAATCTTAAATCTTGAAATCTTGAGTAAAGAATGCTTGTACTTTGTAAAAAAAGACTTTTGACTTTGAATCCACTCTTGTGAAAGAATTTATTTGCACATTAAAGTATGGACTTTAAACTTTGAAATGGCATCTTGAAATGAAGTTCTTGAATTTGGAATAAAACTTAGATGAATCTTGAAGTCAATGTGGACTTTGGAAACATGCCTCCTATGGCTCATAAATTGAACGTGACTTGAAATGGAATTTGAATTCAATTTATTGGCACAAATCAGCTCGAGCATTTCTTAAAAGTATCATGGGACATGACCTTGATTGACTTGAACTCATGGACTCATTTGTAACATTTTCCAAATTAAACCTTAATTTCACTCCTTCGTCCACGAATAACATTTCAAAATGCATGGTTCGCAAACTACTAAAAGTCCAAACTCTTTCACTTGACAACTAATGATCTGACTTTGCGAGTATAACCAAACTATGCCCTAAAAAAATCATTTGAAGTGAGGATACCACTTTATAAAGCAACACACCACAAAATTCCAACCAATTTTCAAATTACCATGCCCAACAGGACATAAACCATAATCCTCCTTGAATCTTTGCGAAATCTTGAGACAGAATGCCATTTGCATTGACCAGAGGACCATAAGAATGAGGGTATATTCTTCCATTATCTCCACAGGAATCCAACACAATTTGCAAGGACCAGAATCAAAATAAGCACACATACAGCCTCCATGACTTTGGAAACTTCCGTAGCAGCCCTAATTTCACAAGTGACACAAAACACACAAAAATCTAATGAAATGGTTAGCTATGCATGAATGATTGACTTAGAAATGATGTTATATACTATGCAGACGATGCGAAATAAAACAAAATCTCAAGGGTCAAAAATTAGGGTATGACAGTTCCCTATCTTATTAGTTCTCTCGGCTTTACATGGTTCTATCAATCCTAACTCAAGTCAAAGGGAAAGGGAAGTGACATTGAGTTCACAATCTCACACTATATGGAAACATGTTCATGAGTTCACCAACTCAAAATATCACTAATCGATAACCTTACCAAGGCATACATTCTTCCCGTCCGCTTCTACGTCTAGAAGTCGACCCGAGTCATGGATCCTTGTAACTTACTTGACATACGAAATGGATTCGGGAACATCGGCCTATTAACCGTGAACCGTCACTTCTCATGGCCTGTTAACCATCACAAGTCTCTACCCATAGGTTCCATTCGTACTACACGTGGGAATCAAACCTGCCAAGTTATCATGCATTCGTTTCAGAGGAGCTCGAGACTCATGAAACTGCAACTCAAATGAAACGGTTACGATTACGTGATCACACACACACGAACGTGATTGTATTCGACAATCACAAGGCCACATTCGCCTTAAGGCCTCTTTTTCCTTTTCTCATAACCATAATGGTTCACACATGTTCCATACTAGTGTTTCACTCTCTTCTAGACCAATACTCGTCACGGATGCACCTTTCTACATCGAATGCACGAGCATAGCCATCTAGAGTTTTTATCAGTTTCTAGTTAACACTAAGACACAACCTTAAACTATACCATTTGTTTTGGGGTAAGGTTTCCTCACTCTTCCTAATTCATTTTAAGAATGCATATTCACTCAACATACATAAGGACATATAGAAAGATATAACATGTTTAACAGCAATAGAATAGGTAAACATAATGCAATTATATGATGGAATCAGACATAACAACTTATCACAAAGTTACACCATTCTTAGGTTCCCTCCGATTTATTTAATCGGGCAACAAAACTAATATTTTTCACTTCCATTAGGTAGAGTATTTCCATAGCTCTCCATCTGTACCAAGAACGCCTCGATCGGAGTCACGGTTCACAAGTTATGAAGTAACAAAATGGGAGAATCTGTCATGTTCGCTAGGCAAATCTCCAGGAGAGCATTCGCCTTCCCCTTCGCCTTGTGAACTCTTGGCGAACATAACAGAATGAAAAGGACACAAAGTTCGCAAAGCGAACTCCAGGCGAGCATTCTCCTTCCCCTTCGCGTTCGCCTTCGCCTTGGTTCGCTAAGCGAACCCGCGAATCCCAGAATTCTCAGTAGCGTTAAAACAGGTCATTTGTGGCCAAATCTCTCATTTCTTCACCCAAACCACTTCCAACTCATATTTCTATCAATCTCAAACATAACCCGACTATATTACCCGACTATTTCGACATTTAAACCATTAGAAACATCGATTTCATATATCATTCACAAAATAATATTTCTAACCTAACTCTATCATTTCCAAACTTCTAAAACAAAAGTTCTAACTAGAACCCACCTCAATACAAGATGATGACGAAGATGTTGAGATGATTTGATGAAGAAGAGATGATTCCAAGCTTTCCTTCTTCTTCTTCTAGGTTTTCTTCTTCTTTTCTTATTTCCTCCTCTATCTCTCTATTCTTCTCCAACTTCTTTCTATCTTTCTCTTTTTAATGGAGAGGAAAAGAAAATGAAAAGATATAGAGAAATATCTTTAATTAGTAACACTACTAAATGTCCAAAAAGTCTCTATAGCACCCAAAACTTAAAATATCAGAGTCAAATAATATCAATTTGATATGCTCTGAGCTCATCAGTTTACTCTAATTATCTTATCTAATAAATTCTCAGAGTACACCGGAACCCAGTTGACCACAACTAATATTATCTAGAGCAATTAAAATACGGGGTATTACAGTATTGAATGTTAGGGTTTAGGGTTGAAATCGTGTATCATTTCATCTAGTTTCTATTTTCAATGGACAATGAAACTAGCTAGCTTGGAGAATATTGAAAAGCTACTGCGACGACAACATTCTAAACCGTTATGATATATTACTTTCATAGTGAAATTTCATATTAAAGCTCCAGAGTTATATTTTAAATTAAAAATTAAAAAAATATACAAAATATATCACAACGGTGTAAATAAACAACCATAGTCATAACTTTTAATTTTTTATTTAAAAGTAAATAAAAAAGAAAAGGCGCGCCTTAACATAAAAGGAATAATATATATGATGACGCTGAGGTTCGAACACATGAAAGTTTGATGGTATCACCACGGTTGGATTATCATCCGTTGTTATATACAGATAATATTTATTCAAAAAACAAATAAAATACAACCGCGCCTTAGTTTAGATATGTCACAACGGCGTAGGGATGAGCCGTTGTGACCATGGCGTCGTTGTTTACGCGTTTTGTAGTTGTGTGTGTGTGTGTATATATATATATATTTGTGATGGAAGCTTGCTCACCTGTAAGTCCTCCTACCCTCTTTTACATACTTATCTATATATATATATATATGCTTGTATATATCTGCTTAGAGTTTTCCCGACAATTAGGTCTAGAATTAGATAAAGTCAGTGGTCACTCTTTTAACACAGTCAAAACTAGTTCCCCATAGGAATTCCAGATACAATCTTGCCTCCTCTTGGGCTTATACAATATGGAACAAAGAGAAAGGCATTATTCCTGGTGAAACTTTTCTCAGACTGTCACTATTAGAAAATTGTCAAAGAAATTCACTTCCTTATAGAGTATGAATTCCCGGTGAAACCTCTCTTGAATTTCTTCAAACCCTAGAACTGTTCTCTAAAGGATTAATTCCGGTGAAACCTTTCTTGAACTTTTCTTAAGTTTGGACCCACAGGCTTCCTAAAAGCATCCCAGCCTCCTCTTGGGCTTTGTACAAGGACCCTCCGGCTTCTTAGAAGTTCTCACGCCTTCTCTTGGGCTTAGTACAAGAACCCCAAATACCTCTTAATGGTATAGGACAAAACTTAGTCATCCTTTGTTAGAGCAGTCTTTCCAAAGAGTCGAAACCTCAGATCAATCTAGGGTTGTTTCTCATCCCTTAAAACACCTGCCTCTTCTTGGGCATCATGATAAACTCTTTTATACCAGTAGACTTGGATAGTCTAATCTTCTCTTGGATCTCAAAGACATTCTCAAGCTCCCTACAAACACCAGAGAAACCCTAGTCACTTGATCAATCTCTAGTAGAGTTAAAACCCCTATAGGTTTTTAAAACTCAATCTTTATCCTAAATTTCCCCAGCTAGGGTCATCTTATCATCAATACCACACTAGCCTATCAGAACCTCAAGGCATCTGATACCTCAACTCTTCTGTAATCCTCAGCAAGAGTTGATTCCCCACTTTGGACCTGCCTTTGGATCTCAATAATCCTCAGCAGAAAGCAGCCTCCTCTTAGGCTTTATATAAGAAATTCCTCAGTCAGCCTCCTCTTAGGCTTTGAATAATGATTCTTTCTTCTTCCTCGATCACCATTTCAACACTCTCTTGTTGAGTCAATCTTATTTCTTAAAACACTCTCTTGTTGAGTTAACCTTTTTCAGCCTCAATCTTGGGCTTTGTACAAGACAAACAAAAACACTCTCTTGTTAAGTAAACCACCCTTTCAGCACTCTCTTGTTGAGTCAATCTTCTTTCTTAAACACTTTCTTGTTGAGTCAACCCTTTTCAGCTTCCTCTTAGGCTTTGTATAAAGATCTTTCCTCAATAGAGTTAACCTTAAAAAGTACTCTCTTGTTGAGTCAATTCTCTTTTAGCCTCAATCCTGGGCTTTGTACAAGACAAATAAAAACACTCTCTTGTTGAGTCAATCACCTTAAATCACTTTCTTGTTGAGTCGGTTCTTTCAGCCTTAATCTTGGGCCTTATACAAGACATGTATACAATTTCCCCAGCAAAGTCAAAACCTTCTCTTAAGCTCTGCATAAATATCTTCCCAGTGGAGTCAATTCCTCCCAGCTTTCTTTTAGGCTTTGGGAATTAATCTCCCTAAGCAGAGTCAATCCCTCTTTTCAGACTCAATCTTGGGCATTATACAAGACACCCCAAATCATACTCTCCAGCAGAGTGAATTTTCTTTTCCCGCCTTAATTTTGGGCTTTATACAAGACAGATAAAACCTCTCACCAATAGTGTCAGTTTCCCTTTTCAGCCTCAATCTTGGGCTTTGTACAAGACACATAATAATATTCCCCAGTGGAGTCAACCCCTTTTAGCCTCCTCTTAGGCTTTGTATAATGATATCCCCAAAAGAGTTAATTCTCTTTTAGCCTCAGTCTTAGGCTTTGTACAAGACAGATAAACACTCTCTTGTTGAGTCAGTCTTTTCCAGCCTCCTTTTAGGCTTTGTATAATGACCTCCCCAGTGGAGTCAATTAATCTCTTAGCTTCAACATTGGGCTTTGATCAAGGCACATACAAAAAACCAAAATCCCCTTAGAGGAAATCAAAAACCTCTCTGTCGGAAGACATTTCTCTATATATCACAAATCAAAACAAACCTTAATCCCAGATAACTGTTATAAGTGGCACACTTGTTGATTCAGAAATCCAAGTTGTCGTCCATCTTTTATCCTGATAAATCTCCCTCTTTCATCTAATTACTGTAAGCGGCAAGCCTCTGGATTATTTACATCCACGCCACTGTCCCTCTCTTAGCATGAAAGATTCCTAAGGAAAAATGACATTGCTCAACACTGAGTTAAAGTTTTCTCCTTCAGGATAAATCCCTTATAAAGGAAATTATGCCATTGCTGGATTCACATATCCCAGTTAAAGTAATCCTCCTTTATAATCAGTCACCCAACAGTTGTGATAAACAGACGAGATATCTCCCTTTAGAGATGACAAATTCTCTCTCAGACAAACCTTTTAGCTTCAATCTTGGGTTTTGAACAAGACACAAATACTCCTTTAGCTTCAATCTTGGGCTTTGAACAAGACACCAAACATCTCTTTTCCTCCCATAGAATAGGAGGGAACTACGATTGCTCTGATTTCCCTGTTTTCTTTGATGGGAATATGTAGGCATAAGATTACGAAATCTTAGCGAGCACACCAATCAAAAACTTTAGGTCCAGTACCTTCACACTAATAAAAAAAACCTTAGGTCCACTACCTTCGCACCAATCAAAAACTTTAGGTCCAGTACCTTCACACCAATAAAAATCTTTAGGTCCAGTACCTTCACACTAATAAAAAAAACCTTAGGTCCAGTACCTCACCAAAAACATTGGAAAACCCGAAATCAACAAAAACTCTCTCTCTCTCAAACACCCCCAAAGGAGAAACTTTCCCAATCAACAGACAAACACCAGTAAGTAGGAAAAATAAATAGAAAACAGTATAATTGCTAATAATCTGTGGATAACCACATATATAATGGGTAATTGACAACTCCCCATTGTATAACCTGACCCCAAACTCCCCGATCTCTTAAGCATTTGTTCAGTTGAACAGTTGCGTGAAAGGTTAGTTTTAGATAGCATCCCTTTCCTTTCCAGCTTCATAGGATAAATAAGAAATCAGAAAGTAGCACCCAATCCCCACCATTACGGTGAGGAAAAACCCATGGCAATAAGGTGGTCGCGTTACTGACAAAAATCACATGCTACAGTAAAATGGCGACTCTGCTGGGGATGTCATTTTATCTGTCTAGGACTAGGATTAGAATTCCTAAGAGGTCTAGGTTGTTAGCAATCATACTACATATTATATATATATATATATATATATATATATATATATATATATATATATATATATATATATATATATATATATATTGCTTTTCCTACTTGATATCTGTGTTTATTTTTCTGTCAATGGGAATGCGATTGATACGCATCTGGAAAGTTTGAGAGAAACCTAAGATAAGGGGTGGCATAGACGGGGGGTCTTATAGGGAGTGAATCCCGAACAAGCGAACCTGGTAGACCACCAAATCAGGCGAGGGCTAATTGGATTCTGCCTACTGAATAACCGATTGTTGTGAAAGCAGAGTTTTCCTAGTGCGGCGCCTGTGAAACTGAGGATTTAGTAGGCATTAACCTTATGACCACTTGGTAGTGCGGTGACTATCGGGAATAGTTGATACACGATACTACACTCAAATGAGATTACCCTAGGATGCTACAGCTCGCTTGGGTGAACCAGCTTAATGTTGATATCCCTAGGGGGTCAATGATTTTGGGAACCTTAGGATCCGTTCTACAGGTACAAAAATTGACCAGAATACAACCTTTGGGAATGGGTAGAGCCATGACTCCATGCTCGTGACGTTGAACCTTTGAACCCATGTTTTTTCAATGTTTTTGTGTGCTGCATTCATGCATTCATTTAAAAAACTCTTAAAAAAAGTAAAATCTTCTCTTCTCTTCCTCTCTTTTTTCTCAAAATTAAACTAAAACAATAATTGCAAATATCAGAGAGAAGGATTGCGTTATGGATTTCGGTAGAAGAAAGACGCACAAGTACACCTTCAAGGCTACAAAACTAGAGGATTTAAGGGGGCTAGCAAGGATGATCACCAACCCTGATACTTTCAGAGCTAAGCACGGAGGGTTGTTGTCTCTGTTAAGGGTCCATGTGGTTGATGGAATTCTGTCTACGCTAATTCAGTTCTATGATCCGATTTATCGCTGCTTCACGTTCCCGGATTACCAACTGGCACCAACGTTAGAGGAGTACTCTCATCTGACTGATTTACCTATCACTGACCAAGCTCTGTTTTCTGGACTGGAAGAAATTCCAAAGGATCAGGTCATCACCAGAGCCATTTGTTTGGACGAGTCAGAATTTAGGACTCACACGACTACCAAGGGAGGAATCCAAGGTTTACCAGCCAAATTCCTGCTAAAGAAAGCTCTATACTTTGCCAGTATAGGAAATGTGACTGCTTTCGGAGATATCTTTATCCTACTCACATACGGGTTATTCTTTTTTCCCAACATTGACAACTTCGTTGATACTAACGCTGTTAAGATATTTCTGATTAGAAACCCCATACCATCCCTGCTTACAGATGCTTATCATTCTGTACACTTGAGGAATTTGTACAGCGGAGGAATGATCACATGTTGTGTACCATTACTCTACAAATGGTTCATTTCCCATTTGCCCAAGTCTACTGCATTTTGGGATCACAAGAGTACTCTACGTTGGTCACAAAGGATTATGTCCCTTACCAACTCTAACATAGAATGGTATGATAGGATTTATGAGGGAATAGAGATCATTGACAGTTGTGGAAATTTCCCTAACGTACCCCTCATAGGAACTAAAGAAGGAATTAACTATCATCCAATTTTAGTTCGCCGTCAACTCGGATACCCGATGAGGCATATCCCGCATAATGCTCATTTGGAAGGTCTTTTCTTCAAGGAAGGGGAAAATGACATGGCACTAAAGAAGGAAACAGTTCATGCTTGGCAACATGTTCACAAGAAAGGAAGAGAGTCTCTAGGAAGACCAAACTGTACCTCCATGGAACCTTATTTCCACTGGGTGCAAACTAGAGCTCTCAAACTGAGGATGCCTTACCCTTATCAAGAAGTTTTTTTCCGTTAAAGGAATTTGTCCTTTATTTCATGTATGACGCGGAAAAACTCCAAGTAGCTCTCAACAAAGTTCAACGTGAGAAGAGCTCTTGGAAAAATAAGTATTGAATCCTCAATGTGGAATGTACCAAGATTCAGGAACTGTTAAAGGAAAAGGATGCTCTGATTAAGATACTAGAGCAACATGTTGTGGAGAATCAAGAAGACCGAAGAAATTTGCTCCCTCCTTTCACTTGGCAAAGGACTGACAACCCGACAACGGCTAAAGAGCCCCGGTCAAAGAAAAGGAAAATACCAGAACCATCATCTAAGCTCTCTTCGGAGAGGACTCAGGATCCATAAGTTTAGACATTTCCTTTTACAACACTTTGTAAAATAATGTATTTTCCCTTTCTGCAATCTTTCAAATTCAATAAAATAGGGTCTCCACCCTTTACTGTATGATATTTGCAATCTATTTGTTGAAGTTTCTTTTTGATTAAAAAACAAAAAAAAAATCTTTGCAAATCATCCATCATTCTCACATAACGCGTCTTCTTATCTTCGAATCTCACGTATACGTCACGATTCTAGAGTCAAACTGTCTCACTCATACAATACTCGGGCCAATCGACAAAAGAAAATGGACGATCTCGAGGAAGAGAACAGAGAGCTAAGAGATGAAATCGGCGCTCTGAAGGAAGATTTAAAAAATCTTCACAGTGACATGCAATCCCTGGCAACAGCTCAGAGGCAACAACAAAGGACTGTGATCTCAGAGATCACATCTACGCCCGTAGTGGAGACATATGATCCTCGGTACAACATGCCTAAAGATCGTCCCTGGGCATGCCTATCAACTTTGTCCCTGAAGGATACATACCGCCGGTCACGGAAGACCCAGAAACTGCAGCAGGAACCGCTGGGCCTGAATGTTACAAACTTCGGGAAACCAAAGACGCAAGAGTTATTGTAGCAACTCCTGAAGGTTACAAACTTCGGGGCATGGAGGCACCAAGGGTCACTGCCGTAATTACTATACCACAACCCGTGGTACACATTGTCCTAGAAGGACAGATTCCACAAGTAATCTCTGGTGGAAATGAAGACATGTATGAAAAAATGACTGAGTTCCAGGAACAATTCCTGGAGATGCAGAGGTCAGGATTTATTCGGAAAGGACGCCGTAGACCTCTGTCTGGTCCCTAATGTGAAAATATGCACAAATTCAAGGTGCCTGACTTTGAAAAATGCAAGGGCAAATCTTGCCCTCAAAGTCATTTGGTGATGTACGCTCAAAAGATGTCAACTCAGATAGAAAATCAACAGCTACTAATCCATTATTTCCAAGACAGCTTAATCGGTGTCGCACTCAGATGGTACATGGGTTTAAACCGCACTTAGATCAACACTTTCATAGATCTTGGTGCAACTTTCGTTCAGCAGTATAAGTATAACCTGGACATGGCACCAGACAGAGATCAGCTCCGAGCAATGTCACAGAAGGACAAAGAAATTTTCAAAGAGTTTGCTCAGAGATGGCGTGAAATTTCCGCTCAGATTTGTCCCCCCTCTTGAGGAAAAAGAGATGACAAAGATCTTTTTGAAAACCTTAAGTTCATTTTACTACGGCTGAATGGTTGCCAGTGCACCCAGTGACTTCACTGAAATGGTGAACATGGAGGTGCGCCTTGAGGAAGCAGTCCGAGAGGGACGTTTGGTCAAAAACACAGAATCTCTCTCGGAAAGCAAAGGCGAAGATATCAACCAGTAGCAGCGGTAACTCCCACTATCAACCCTGTGTCGGCTCCAACATATCAACCTCAGGTTGCTCAAAGCCAACCAAGTCAACAACAGTATCAGGAAAGGACACAACAACCTCTTTAGCAGGCTCGTCTGCAGTACAACAACAATAACAACCGTACGACTCGACCATCAGGGTTCGACCCTATACCGATGTTGTACACAGAATTATTTCTACTTCTACTGGCTAAGGGGCACGTCCAAACCAGGTCTCCTCTTACAGTACCGGAAAATCCACCTTTTTGGTTCAAAGCGGATCAAACTTGCCCTTACCATCAAGGAGGACCAGGGCACAACATTGAGAACTGTATCAGTTTCAAGTCCGATGTGCAGAAACTTGTCAGGAACAGGGTCTTATCCTTCAAAAATACTAATCTGAAAGTTCAGACAAACCCGTTGCCTCGACATGAAAAGACTACAGTAAATTTGATAGAGGAAGAGGTTAGCCGCAGTCATCAAATTCACGATGTACTCCTATTAGAAACCAATCTGGTCAGGATGCATTGTAGACAGAGCGGGTACGGTCATGTACCACCTCACAATTATCACCAGTGTGATATCTGCTCAAAGAATAATCAAGGATGTTCTGTAGTGCAATTAGCTCTACAAGAGCAAATGGATCTTGGATGAATCCAAGATCACCGAATCCGTGAAGTCAATATGGCTCACGCTAATCCCAACATTGTTCAGAACCACAAAATTCTGGCGATGAATGTCAACTTAGTGGCAATGCACTCAAGGCAAAGTCAATACCATAATCTTCCACGACACGATTACTATGCTTGTCCGATCTGCTCAACAAGCAATCAAGGATGATCTTTTGTACAAGAGGCCCTCCAACGTCAGATGGATCTTGGATGGATTCAGGACTACCGTGAGAGAAGTTACCATCAAGTCAATATGATTCAGATTTTCAACATACGCTTGATGAATACCAGTCTGGTAGAATTACACGCTAAGCAAGTCAGGCTCAGCTTTCTGGCTTCACATGTTTATCAAGACTGTGAAAAGTGTCGTGAGAACGATCAAGGATGTGCACTTGTCCAAAGAACACTTTAACACTTGTTGGACCACTGATGGCTTCCAGTCTACTTGGATGAAGCTACACAGTAGATCAGTATGACTGAAGGGAATCCTAGTAGATATCAAAGTCAGGATGTCCGCTCGATGGAAACATATCTAATAAAGATGCACTGCATACAAAGTGGGTGTGGCCAGGTGCCACCACATAATTATGAGCGCTGTAGAATTTGCTCAGAGAATAATCAGGGATGTTATCTTGTACTGTCAGCTCTTCAAAATCATTTGGACCAGAAAGAGATTCGACCATGTTCAAGTTCTGAGTCGATCAACGTGATACTAGACTATTTCCTTGATTAAAGCAAAGACGTTGTCATAATCTCTGATCATGGGAGGACCAAAAATGTTTGTGCCATAATACCTTTACTCGATGAATCAAGAATTCCTCTGGACAGTAGAAAGGTTCCCAACCAGGAACCAATTGAAGTTGCCTATAACGGTCAGAGAAATCAAAAGGCTCTCGCAATTATCTACTTGCCAGGTCCAATACCGTACGAATCAGAAAAGGTTATCCCTTACAAGTACGATGCAACAACAATCAAAAATGGAAAGGAAACTCCATTACCCTCTGTCGTAAACATTGACGACATCGGTCGAGTAACACGGAGCGGTTGGATCTTCAACAGAGGAGTTGGAGAACCTACCAAAGAGAAGGAACCTCAAACGGAAGTTCCAAATCAACTAGTCGGACAATCCAGTAATCCCGAACTTAAAAAGAATAAAGATGAGATGCTGAAGCTCATCCAGAAAAGAGAGTACAACATTGTGGACCAACTGTTGCAAAATCCATCTAGAATCTTTGTGCTATCTCTCTTGCTCAGTTTCGAAGCTTACAGGGAAGCTTTACAGAAAGTCTTGGAGCAAGCTTTTGTAGAACAAGATGTGATGGTAAAACAGTTTGACAGCATCATTTCCAACATCACTTCCTGCAACAACTTAGGATTCAGTGATGAAGAACTGCCGGAAGAAGGCAAAAATCACAACATGGCGCTTAACATTACAGTTAATTTCCAGGACGATGCTCTAGCCAGCATATTGGTAGATACAGGATCAGCTCTGAATGTTATGCCAAAATCAACTATGGTGCGACTATCATTTCAAGGATCCCCGATGAGAGGCAGCGAGGTCATCATCAAAGCCTTTGACGAATCCCAAAAAATAATTATCGGCGAAGTTGATCTTCCCATAACCATCGGTCCTCACACTTTCCAAATCACTTTCCAGGTCATGGACATCTAGGCAGCATACAACTGTTTATTAAGGAGACCTTGGATACACGAAGCTGGGGCAGTCACTTCGACACTTCACCAAAAGCTGAAGTTCGTCAAGAATGACAAGTTAGTCACAGTATGCGGAGAGCAGGCCTTAATAGTGAGCAAATTATCATCATTCTCCTGTGTAGAACCCGAGGAAGTTGTTGGAACTCAGTTCCATGCACTCTCGGTGAGCAATGAGAATCGATCAGAGAGAGGGACATCGATTTCCTCATACAAAGACACTCTCAAAGTGATCAAAAGTAACGACGTAAAAGGATGGGGACATCTCGTATTTCCTACTGGTAACAAGACGAAGAAAGGTCTTGGTTTCTCCTCAACCTGTACCCAGACTACTAAAGATGAAAGTTTTCATCCCATTCAGGACTTCTACCACATTGAAGGCTTCCTCCACCCAGTGTCTCAAGAAGTACACACCATCAATGAGGGTGACTCCTCCGATACAGATGAAGAGTGGAAGTCCTATCTCAATGAGGACGGTTAAATGTCTCAGGGAGAGGTGCATACGCCATTTTGCTTTCCCATGCAGAGTCCGAGAAGGATGTCGTGCTCCGGCTAACTTATTAGAAGACGATGTCAAGATGATGTACGAAGATTGTGATCCTGAAGGATGTCGTGCTCCGCCTAACTCATTAGAAGATGATCCGATGAAAGATAACTTCGACTATGACTATTATGACCGACTAGATGACTTGCCTATCTGGTAGCCATACCCAGAAGACTCGGGACAAAAGACTCAGCCCAACGACACTTATCAGCTAAGCATCATTGAGAAGAATACCTGCGTCCCCACCAAGTCATGGGATCATTACTCAGGACATTTCGAAGATATCCAGCACAACGATGAATCTGCAAAGATTGCAGGACAAGAGTTCATCAACTATGTCTTTTCCGAGGTCAACGTCATCGAGAAAGATGACTCCTCTATCCCCACAGAAGTATGGGACACCTTAGGACAACCGAGTGGCAAGTACGACTTCTTGGTCAAGTACACCGCTCCTGAAAGCTCTCGAATCAGATACGAGGACATCCAACCAACTAGATGGGGAGATCCTCTCGAGAGTGAGAACACTAAGGAAGATACAATAGAAGAGTTTGTTGATGACAACTCTTCCTGGAAGGAAGACTCCAACGATCCTGATCCGCCAGAAATCAGTGTCATTTCTAAGGACAAACCAAGAAAGAAGGTACCAGACTTTGTGACTCATCGAGGAGTTCGTCGCCAATGGGTTGCTGTCGAAGTCCCGAAAGTTGTCCATAAGTCTAAGTAATTTCCGTCTTTGTTTTAACCCTTTCACCCTGCCCATGTGAAAAAGATGTTTTTATTGGGCCCACTTTTCTGTAAATATCCCTCTTCACTTCGCCCAAAGCGACAGAGTTTTGTTTTATAGGGCTGTATTTCAAGAATCGACAAAATCATAAATAAATAATGTCGTTCTGTTATTCCCGCATTTATTGCTGTTTTTACTTTTTGTTTTTCAGAAAATGGTAATCCTAAAACAACCCAAAATAAAAACAAGCATTTTTCAGAAAATACACTGCACACACTCTTGCATTCCCTCTATCTCTTCTAAAAAATGAATCATCACGTCATGCATTAAACCCCATTGAAACATACGATCAAATGCCTTCTCCCAACTTTGAATTCCCGGTATTTGAGGCTGAAGAAGAAGAGGACGCAAAAATTCCAGAAGAGATCTCCCGATTACTTTGACAAGAGGAAAAGTCCATTGAACCTCACAAAGAGCCATTGGAAACGATCAACTTGGGGTCAGAAGAAGAGAGGAAAGAAGTTAAGATTGGAGCACCGCTCAGTCCGACTGTCAGAAAAGGCTTGATAGAACTTCTCAAAGAGTTTCTAGATGTGTTTGCTTATTCCTATCAGGACATGCCAGGGTACCAACATCGTGGAGCATCATTTACCGTTAAGGTCAGAATGTCTGCCAGTGAAACAAAGGCTGAGACGGACTCACCCGGATATGGCTATCAAAATCAAGGAGGAAGTGCAGAAACAGATCGACGCATGTTTCCTTGCCACCTCAGAATATCCTCAATGGTTGGCCAACATAGTGCCAGTTCTGAAAAAGGACGGAAAAGTAAGAATGTGTGTAGACTACAGGGATCTAAACAAAGTCAGTCTAAAGGATGACTTCCCCTTACTACACATAGACTTGCTGATAGACAGCACAACAAAGTTCAAAGTCTTCTCCTTCATGGATGGATTCTCGGGCTATAATCAAATCAAAATGGCACCGGAAGATATGGAGAAAACTCCGTTCATCACCCCATGGGGCACCTTTTGTTACAAGGTAATGTCGTTCGGTTTAAGGAACGCCGGGGCAACCTATCAAAGGGCCATGACTACTCTGTTTCACGACATGATGCACAAAGAGATCGAAGTGTACATTGATGATATGATTGCCAAATCTAGAACAGAGGAGGAACATGTGACCCATTTGTCAAAACTATTCGAGCGTCTGAGAAAGTACAAACTCCGTTTGAATCCCAATAAGTGCACGTTTTGTGTCTGCTCAGGGAAACGTTTAGGGTTCGTCGACAACCATAAAGGAATCGAGGTAGATCCTGACAAGGTCAAGGCCATTCAAGAAATGCCTTCTCCAAGGACTAAAAAACAAGTCCGAGGATTTTTGGGACGTCTGAATTAAATTTCCAAATTCATATCCCTCATGACCGCGACATGCGCGCCAATCTTCAAACTGCTCAGAAAGAATAAAAACTGTGTATGGACGGAAGATTGCCAAAAAGCTTTTGACAATATCAAGGAATATCTGTTGAATCCACCAATTCTATCACCTCCAGTGAAGGGAAGACCATTGATCATATACCTAACGGTCTTGGAAGACTCCATGGGTTGTGTACTTGGCCAACAAGATGAAACCAAAAGAAAAGAGTCTGCCTTATACTATTTGAGCAAGAAATTTACCGATTGTGAAACTCGATACACTATGCTTGAGAAAACTTGTTGTGCTCTGGCTTGGGCAGCTAAACGTCTTCGCCAGTACATGATTTGTCACACTACTTGGTTGATCTCCAAAATGGATCCGATCAAGTATGTCTTTGAAAAGCCTGCTCTCACAGGAAGGATTGCCCGTTGGCAGATGTTGTTATCAGAATACGACATCAAGTACTATGCTTAAAAAGCCGTCAAAGGAAGTATTTTAGCCGATTATTTGGCTCATCAACCGATTGAAGATCAAGAATTGGTCGGATTTGACTTCCCAGACGAAGATGTCATGTACTTGAAAATGAAAGATTGCGATGAACCGCTACCCAGTGAAGGGCCAGAACCAAGTTCCCAATGGGGACTAATTTTTGACGGGGCAGTCAACATTTACGAAAACGGAATTGGGGCAATCATCATAACATCTCAGGGTACCCAGATTCCTTTCACCGCCCGACTGACGTTCAAATGCACAAACAATGAGGCTGAATACGAAGCTTGTATCATGGGTCTCGAGGAGGCGATCGACTTAAGGATCAAGAACTTGGATGTGTATGGAGACTCAGCCTTGGTTATCAACCAGATCAAAGGAGATTGGAACACATACCAATCAAGACTGATTCCTTACAAAGATTACGCTAGAAGGTTGTTACCCTTCTTCAACAAAATCGAGTTTCATCATATCCCTCATGAAGAAAATCACATGGCTGATGCACTAGCCACTCTCTCTTCCATGATTAGTGTAGTTCAATGGAACGATGTACCTAAGATTGACGTAATGCGCCTTGAGAGGCCCGCCTACATCTTCACGATCGAAGCAGTCATAGACAACAAACCTTGGTATCACGATATCAGATGCTTTCTTCAGAAACAAGAGTACCCGCCTGAGGCATCAAGAAAAGACAGGAAAGCCATCAGAAGACTGACTGGTAATTTCTTCCTGAGCGGTGATACACTCTATAAGAGAAACTTTGACATGGTCTTGCTCCGATGCATAGACAGACCAGAAGAAAACATCCTGATGAAGGAAATTCACGAAGGATCCTTTGGCACTCATGCAAATGGACACACAATGGCGAGATAAATTTTGAGAGCAGGATATTATTGTTTGACCATGGAGTCCGATTGCTACAAGTACATGAGAAAATGTCATAAGTGTCAGATATACTCAGACAAAATCCATGTACCGCCAACACATCTCAAAGTTCTCTCTTCCCCATGGCCTTTTTCCATATGGGGAATTGAAATGATTGGCATGATCGAACCCAAGGCTTCAAACGGACATCAGTTCATCCTAGTAGCCATTGACTACTTCACCAAGTGGGTCGAAGCAGTGTCATACACCAATGTAACCTGACAAGTGATAGTCCGATTTATAAAAAATAATCTCATATGCCGTTATGGTGTTCCAAGCCAGATCATTACTGACAATGGATCCAACTTGAACAATAAGATGATAAATGAGTTGTGTGCTGAGTTCAAGATCGAACACCATAACTCATCCCCCTCCTGACCTAAGATGAATGGAGCGGTAGAAGCGGCTAACAAGAATATCAAGAAGATCGTTCAAAAGAAGGTTGTAGCCTACAAAGACTGGTACGAGATGCTACCCTTTGTTCTTCACGGTTATCGCACATCTGTTCGCACTTCAACAGGGGCATCCCCTTTCTCTCTAGTATATGGCATGGAAGCAGTGCTTCCCATTGAAGTAGAGATCCCATAGATCCGAGTATTAATGGAAGCTAAGCTAACAGAAGCAGAATGGTGTCAAAGCAGGCACGATGAACTAAACCTAATCGAAGAAAAGAGAATGACAACCTTATGCAATGGTCAATTGTATCAACAAAGAATGAAGAAAACGTTCAACAAAAAGGCCCGACCCCGTGTCTTCAGAAAAGGAGACCTTGTGCTAAAAAAGATACAATTATTTCTCACTGATTCCCGGGGAAAATGGACTCTGAATTATGACGGCCCCTACGTGGTCAAGAAAGCCTTCTTAGGCGGTGCCTTGAGACTCGCAACCATGGATGGAGAGGAATTTGCCTACCCCGCGAATGTTGATGTAGTCAAGAAATACTTTGCCTAAATAAAAAAACGTCTCGGTGGATTGAAAACCCGAAAGGTCGGTCCAGGAAAAAATTAGAGACATAAGTAAAAATCATCTTGATGGATTGGAAACCTTAAAAGACAATCCAGGAAAAAATTAGGGATTCATGTTAAGTAACTATGTCTGATCAGTTCGACTCCTCAACAGTAATGCCATCCATCAGGAAACTTCAGTCAAGGTCATCTTTGACAGAAGCTTAGGATGTCCAGAATTCAAAGTTGGTAGAAGGATAACGATCATTATGTTTCAATGTAGCCCCTTTTCCCTTAAATTGCCATTTTCTAAACTTTTTAAATACTCTATGGGATCACGCACTTGGCTGATTTCCATCCTATCAATAAAATTTGAGCCTTAGTGCTTTTGTTTGCAAATCTCACTTGTTTTAGCTTTTCAGAATGACATTTTTAACATGATCAACGATTCTTGAAATAAAACAAAAATGAATTTACTTGTCAAAAAATTTTCTGCTTTTAAAATAAAGATGACAATTCTTTTTGACTGATGAACATCGAAAAGAACATCGATTGTTTCTCCGAAGGTGATTGAACCTCAAAGTGCAGAATCAAAGTACTCATTCTAAACCAGTACGCCTGAATAAAGGATCAATTGTGTCAGATGCAAACGTCTCATTTGATATCCCTGACAGAGTTCGTATCTCTTAAGACCGACTGAATAATTCTTTCTCCCCACGGGGGCTGCCTCTTCTAAGCAAGGCAGGATTGCTATCATGAACCAATGGTACTTTTCATCCCCCACAGTGGCTGAGTATCCCTTCGTGTTCATCTATTTATCTATATGTCGCGTCAGTTTTGTCAGCACAAACATACATACATCATGCATTATTGATTCGTATTCATATTCATATTGCATTACTATCACTCTGGACATATTCATCCCCCAAGTGATAAAAGTCCTCTTGTCAATCAAGTTGTCAGTTCTGTCCTCGTCTGGAAATGTATCGTCTAAACAATCTCTCCCCCAATTTATTTCTGGATTAGAGACGGTCCTCGACCACTTTGATAGCTTGAACCTCTGAAAGGTAAGAAGATATTCGACGGACACCTTTGGAACGTAACTCTTCACCATTAAAGATGACATTTTTGCTTTCCCGGATTAAGGAAAATCCCCAGAGAAAGCCTCTCAACCAAAGACTCTCGACAATACATCGATTTTTCTCCCAAGAAAGTCAATGTTAATAATGTCATCAGCACCTCAAAATTGGATTACATCACATGGTATTTCTCCAAGAAGATCTCAAAGAAAAGTATGATGTAATATGTAACACCCCGATTTTTAGCAATTAGTTATTTATATTAATTATTGAGTGATTTCATGAATTATTGATTTATGTGATTTATCTAATTTATTTGAAATATTTGATTTAAATGAATTACTTGATTTAGTGAATTTATATAAATTACTTGATTTATATAATTGATTGAGTTTATATAAATTAATTGGTTTATCTAATTTATGTGAATTAATTGATTTAATTGATTAAATTGAAATGTGTGATTTAATTTATCATTTGAAAATAAATTGAATTGTTGAATTTATCTAATTATTTATTTTAATTGGATTATTAGTATTTAGTGAACTATTTAAATTATTTAATATGATTTTATAGTTACTAGATATTATTGGGCTTAAGGGGAGGTGTTGATACTAAGTATAATAAGTGAGTTAGGCTCATTTAGTTATGAATAGTAGGGTTTTAGAGGAAGAAGTTAGTAAGAGTGAAAAATCAAAAAATTAGAAGAGGAAAGTGTAGAGAAAGAGGAGAAAAAGAAGGAAGAGGAGAAGAAGGAGGCAACCATAGAGCAAGAACAAACTCACCAAAAAATCCAAGGTAAGGGTGAGATTTTATTCAATATTTGGGTTATTTGGGTAATGATTATTGAGTATAAATAGTGTTAAAATAAAATCTCAATTTTTTTTTAAGAAACTGAATTTAATTAGGTTAAGATTAAATTCTGAAATTATTAATTTTAGATGTTTAGAAATTGATTTTGGTGATATTTTTAGAGACCTATTTGATATTTGGAGTTAGAAATTGGGATAATTTTATTTGTTCATCAATACTGTAGCACCGAATTTAATTAATGATGTAATACACGGTTGTGAATTAGAAATTGAAAACCATTCCTTCTCAGACTGTATCGGATGTTGAGTAACAGGATTTTGGATGATTAATATATTATATATATATTATTAATGCATCGCAAGGCCTAATTAAATTGTAGTGACTATGGCACTGGGCTTGATTTGATAACCACTCCTTTCCTTGCCTGTAGCACATTCACATTAGGAGCTAAATGAAACCTGATATTTGCGTATTGTTCGTTACTGTAGCATATTAACCTTAGTAGCAAATGAACATGATTGTTGGAAAGTATTGTACTGTGGCGTATAGTATATGAAGCCAAACAAAAATGTAAAAGAAAAACTTTATATATTAGGTACAGTAGCACGCGGGTCACTTGTATAGCCGATGAGATTGTGGAAGTCCTTATTGTTATGTTACTGTAGAGTCATAAGTTGGTGAATAATTGATTGGTAGCTAGTGATAATTCCTTAAAATTGAGTCCTGTAGCGAACTACCTTGAAGAAAAACGTGATGTAGGAATTCTTATCATTAGTTACTGTAGCATCTTATATTAAAGCAAACGAAACATGATGCTCCTCATAGCATTAGGAACAGTCGCATATCACTTGAGATTAAACAAATGTGAAGACCTTATATATCATGTGGATACTGTAGCATAACTTGGATGGAATTAGGAATTATATTAAATAATCTTATAGAATTATGATTTACTATTATATATATTATCTATTTTAATTTAAATAGTAATAATAGTATATCCTAATTTAATTATCGATGCTCATTTTTGTTATTATATGAATATTGAATAGTAGAATTTTATTGGATATTGGATTCAATTATTAGTGATTGATTAATTAGTCTATATTTAATCGGTAAATTGTGTTTGTGAGTTGTGATTGAATTTAGCTAGTCCTTGTGTATTATTGATTGATTGTGGTGACAAAATCTAAAGTATGAAAACTTTGATTATGAAATTGTGTTGTGTGTGCAATTGTGTAATAATTCAAATGTGATGGATTATTTGAAATATGCTTGATATTAAGATTAGGGAATGGTCTTAATTGCATATTGTTGTTGATTGCATACGCATCATTTGTGTCAAGAGGCAATGCTTGCTAGTTCCGTGGGAGCTAGTGACTTATCCCAAACCTAGAGTGGGGTTTGAAAGCCTAGGGGACGGGCTTTTGTTTTGTTATTGGTCTAGGGGACGGACCCGGTTTAAATGTAAAAACCGAAAAAAAAATAACAAGTGTTGGTACCACATGGCATGAGTTACATTGAGTTTGCATCGAGTCGCATGGCATATATGATTGTTATATGGAAGTATGTGTGTGATTGTGACTTGTTGAGTATTGGAATTTGATATGAATTGTGTGGATACTTGAGTGATACTTGTTGATGATTATTGAAGTGTGAGATTATTTATTATTTGTGTTTATATGTTTTACAATAATCATTATCTTATAATTTCAATATTGATGTGAATTTTCACCCTTCTGTTGGAATGATGTTTTATACGACATCGCTCAGGTGCCGAGGAGTAGACTTGCTCGTAGCGCGAGGTAGCCGCTGATGCAGTTGTTTAGTGTCTTTATTTATGTTTGGTCGAGTCGTGCTCTGATCATGTAACACTGGGATCGTTTGGTTTATGTTTTAGAGATACATTATGTACTCTACCTTATGCTTTATGTTTACTTGGTTTGTATGAAGTTGGCTTTTATGCCCTAGTTTCGTTTAATAATGTGATGAGCATGAAAATCTCTTTATGTCTATTATGATTATTTGAAATCCGCTGCTACATGTTAAGAGGAGTTTTTGAAAAGCATTAAATTACTTAAGTGTTATTGATCATGACAGGTGTTGTATGATTTTTGAAAGAATATGTGATACCCTTTTGTGAGATGCATGATATTTACTCTGATTTAATTATATGTATTCCGCGGGGTTTAGAAGGGTGTTACATAATATCCCCAAGCGAAAAGCAGTCTCTCAAGAGACTCATTTTTCCCAGTAGAGTCGACAAATGGCGTCTCCAACAGAGAAGTTTGCACACCTCTACCGCTCAGACAAATGGGAACCCCCACAAGTCTGACCTCAAATATTTTCCATCAAATGGCGTCTCTCCAGTAGTAAAACTCGGCGAGAAGTTTGACAAAAACCACTATAAATAGCATCCCTTGTCAAGGAAGAAACTCGACAAGAAGAAACCGAGACCAGTTCCTTGACTAAAGACAAAGATCGAGGGGAAGTTTATTTCAGAAATTGAGACCTGTTCCTTGGCTGAAGACCAGTATCAAGGGGAAATTTATCTAGAAACTGAGACCAGTTCCTTGGCGGAAGACCAGGATCGAGGGGAAGTTTATTTCAGAAACTAAGACTAGTTCCTCGAGTGAAGACCAGGATCGAGGGGAAGTTTTACCCTTTTCTAAGTAACACTGCTTAGCAAAAGAATATGGATGAGCAAGCCGCCATTCATAACAACCATCAAAATTTCGGGTATTCTGATATTTAATCCTCTTGCACGCCATTCACACCTTCGGGTCCAAGAAGATTAAATAGGGGCATCTGTCAGACCCCAAATTTTGACCACCAAGATTGACCATCATAGTGAGGATCATTGCCACAATATGGATGTGCCATTATACCACATCAATCTCCTCAAGGATTGTTGAGCTTTCACTACAACCAAGAATAAGGGTTTTAAGCCTTCTCAGAGCACTTAGACAAAGGATCAATCAAGAAATGACATGATATTCAACTTGTCTAACCTCTCAAACACCCATAATGGATAAAGAGGACTCTCACATCAATAATCAAGCACAAAGTTGCCACATTCCAAGTGGTTTGAGCCTCAAAACACCTGATGTCGCCAAATTAGGGTTTTGGACGACTGGGACCTCCAGAGTGAGATTTTAACTAAAGGATGAGCCAAGACTTCAACATGTGACTCAATATGCTCAAAATAACCCTAATAATCCATTTACAAAGTTAAATTACCCTCAGAGGATGCATTCCCCAAAAGTCTGGAATTAGGGTTTTTACGCGCTGAACCGCTCTGGAGCCAAAAATCAAAACATGATTTTTTTGGCAAAAATGATCCTTATGACACATATTTTCATAAAATATGGCTTATAATGTCATTTGAACAAGAATTGATCAAGAAACCAAGATAACTTGTAAAAGGGGTAATCTTGAAAAATTGAAATTTTTTCTAAGTTACTAAATTTGGACGGTTTTGGTGCCAACTTTCAAGGATCATAACTTTTGATCTAGGCAACCATTTTGAGTGATCTAAAGCCTGATTTTTAGGTCTTCCTACACTCTACAAAAGCTTAAACTACATCAAACTCCAATTCTTCATGGATTTTAAGTTATGGAGTGATCAAAATGATAAAAATGAAGAAAATGACACTTTTTCAACACTTAGTGAAAATCTACGTAAGTTATCAGCTTTGAACACCAATGTTCATGAGGATTTTTCAATGGGATCCAAATAGTTTCAAGACCAACTATGATTATACATGGATAGTACCATATGAGGGCTCTTTAAAAAGTACAAGAGCCTCTCATAACTCAACTTGAGCAAGAAGATATGATCCATTAAAAATGGCATTTTTCACTAATTTTTGCAAGGCAGATTTGTGCATTGTTGCTCAAATTGATCAATTTATGCAATAACAAGCATGGTTATCTATCTGCATGCCTCAAGGGGAACAACCAAGGGACAAACACTGATCTATCAGCTTCACAAGTCCATGGATCTATGTTTAGGCATGACAATCCTAAAATTCAAGATGCTTCAAATGGTCAATTTTGTTTTCAAGCATTTAACTGATGCATAGAGGTGGCATTCATCAAGACAATGTTATCCAAGTTCAGTCAAGCCTTATCCCTGCCACAGAAGACTCATAGTCTGTGCTCTAACCTCAAGAAAATGGCTAGAGGAGACTTGAGATTCCATTGGATCAACATTTACCACAGGCATGTTGTAGTTTCCATTCACTATTGCAGCCAAAACAAACTTGCTCTACTATAAATATAGCTCATTTGTGATCAGTTTGAGTACACCAAAGCACCCAAACTGATGCTTTACTCAAAATCTCTCTTTCACTCCAATTTTGCCTTCTAACTCAAGTTACTATCAGGTTTTGAGATTGAGAGTGATTCCAACCAAACCAATCATACACACACACCTCATAAACATCATATGTAGGTGATCTAAACACTAACACAACATCTGGAACATCAAATTCATCAAGTCACCAGCCAATTACTCAAGTTCTTGACAGAGTTGCAATTGTGGTACCACAACCAGTTCCAGCTCATTTCAATTCAGTCTAAGCATTCAAACACACTCCTTGGCACCTAAGGAAGTTCTCCAGATCATTGGAACATATCTGTAACACCTCCAAACCAGAATTCGATCACCAGCTGCAAGAGGTAAACCTTAAACTCTCAAACTCAATGAATCATGCATCATAAACATATTTTCAAATTACCATTGTGTTTCTGAATGTTTTTAGATCATTTACCCTCAATCAATTGATGTTTATAGTTCGTGTATAGGATTTCATTAAGCTCTTACAAATTTTAGGGTTCATCTGGTTTTAGCATGTTATCTTTTTTATTTGCTTAAATTAAACAAAATTGAATATTTCCATTGTGTTCCTTGTTTAAAAACGCACGATTTTCATATTTGGATCGTGTGAAATGGTTGAGATAAGAGGGAGATAGGATGCATTTTGCAAATCGGATGAAGCTTGGAGGAAAAAGATGGCCATGGCGCCATTCTTCAGGTTTTCAAACCAAACCTTCTATATATTATTCAGTTGCCACAATATAACTGAATAGACATTGCGCCCTATTGGAAACACTAGTATTTGTGTGTGTGTGAGCGAGCGAGAGGTATGGGGTTCGAATCCCCCTCGCCCCAGACCTTTTGATTTTATTTTTTAACTATTTTCAAAAGGTTGCCTTCACATATTATTCATTGATGCCATCCTCTTTCAGCCCACGCACATGGTTCAGATGGTAGAATTTTAAGCTCTCCACCCCAAAGGCGTGAGTTCAATCCTTGGGGGGATCATTCCTAATTTTTTTACCACTTGTTTTCTTGTCACTTTTTCACTATCTTTTTAATAACTTTGAAAATTAATTTCTCATCCATTTTTTATCATTTTTGATTGGTTCTTTTTGTAAAAAGTCACAAAAATGTTAAAACATTTTATTCTACAAAAATCTCACACAAAAATATTACTTATTTATATATTTAATATTTTTATAAAGAACTTATTTGATTTGTTTTTAAACATTTGAAAATATTTCTTTTCTCTTGATCTTTTCAAAACCAAATGAGTTTTAAATCATCTTGTGATTAAAAAATCATTTTTCAAACCTTAACCAAAAATCACAAATGGTTTATTTAAACTTATTTGGTGTTTTTATCATTTTTTTATTAATTTTTTTTGAAAATTAACTTTTAGAAATGAAATTAGGGTTTCTTTGATTTTGATTTTTATCAAACATTTCAAAATACACCTTGGGCCTCTAATAGAGTGTAAGACCCAACCCTCTTTTGTATATAAACCTCTTTGGGCCTCAGTCATTGTATAAGTCCCGGTACGATTCTCAAAATAACGGTGCGATCATTATTTTTCATTTGGGCATCTCCGTGAGTTATAAGCTCCATCTCTTGTACAAAAATAAACACATTGGGCCGCTAATAGAGTGTAAGTCCCAATCCTTTTGTACATAAATAATTTTGGGCCTCAGTCATTGTATAAGTCCCACTGTGTTTCTAAAACCTCGGCACGATCATCGCCTTTTAAACAATTATTTGGGCCTCTCCTTAAGTATAAGCCCCAATCTTTTCAAAACAACTTTCCCTTTTGATTTAGGTTCAAAATCATAGTTGTTATCAAAACTTTCTTTAGTTTCTTAAACAATTAACCATACAGCTGTTACAATGAAAGCTTGTTCACCTGTAAGTTTTAAACAACTTTCTTTTACATACTTGCACACACACACACACACATATATATATATATATATATATATATATATTTGTTTGTGCTGGAAGCTTGCTCACCTGTAAGTCCTTCTACCATCTTTTACATACTTGTCTATATATATTTCATCTGTATATATATGCTTGTATATATCTGCTTAGAGTTTTCCCCGACAATTAGGTCTAGAATTAGATAAAGCCAGTGGTCACTCTTTTAACACAGTCAAAACTAGTTTCCATAGGAATTCCATATACAATCTTGCCTCCTCTTGGTCTTATACAATATGGAACAAAGAGAAAGGTATTATTCCCGGTGAAACTTTTCTCAGACTGTCACTATTAGAAAATTGTCAAAGAAATTCACTTCCCCGAAGAGGATTAATTCCTGGTGAAACCTTTCTTGAATTTCTTCAAACCCTAGAACTGTTCTCTAAAGGATTAATTCCCGGTGAAACCTTTCTTGAACTTTTCTTAGGTTTGGACCCACATGCTTCCTAAAAGCATCCCAGCCTCCTCTTGGGCTTTGTACAAGGACCATCTGGCTTCTTAGAAGTTCTCACGCCTTCTCTTGGGCTTAGTACAAGGACCGCAAAGACCTCTTAAAGGTATAGGACAGAACTTAATCATCCTTTGTTAGAGCAGTCTTTCCAAAGAGTCGAAACCTCAGATCAATTTAGGGTTGTTTCTCATCCCTTAAAATACCTGCCTTCTTTTGGGCATCATGATAAACTCTTTCATACCAGTAGGCTTGGACAGTCTAATCTCCTCTTGGATCTCAAAGACATTCTCAAGCTCCTTACAAACACCGGAGAAACCCAGGTCACGTGATCAATCTCTAGTAGAGTTAAAACCCCATAGGTTTTTAAAACATAATCTTTATCCTAAATTTCCCCAGCTAGGGTCATCTTATCGTCAATACCACACTAGCCTATCAGAACCTCAAGGCATCTGATACCTCGACTCTTCTGTAAACCTCAGCAAGAGTTGATTCCCCACTTTGGACCTGCCTTTGGATCTCAATAATCCTCAGCAGAAAGCAGCCTCCTCTTAGGCTTTGTATAAGAAATTCCTCAGTCAGCCTCCTCTTAGGCTTTGTATAATGATTCTTTCTTCTTCCTCGATCACCATTTAAGCACTCTCTTGTTGAGTCAATCTTATTTCTTAGAGCACTCTCTTGTTGAGTTAACCTTTTTCAGCCTCAATCTTGGGCTTTGTACAAGACAAACAAAAGCACTCTCTTGTTGAGTCAATCACCCTTTCAGCACTCTCTTGTTGAGTCAATCTTCTTTCTTAAACACTCTCTTGTTGAGTCAACCCTTTTCAGGCTCCTCTTAGGCTTTGTATAAAGATCTTTCCTCAGTAGAGTTAACCTTAAAAAGCACTCTCTTGTTGAGTCAATTCTCTTTTAGCCTCAATCTTGGGCTTTGTATAAGACAGATAAAAACACTCTCTTGTTGAGTCAATCACCATAAATCACTCTCTTGTTGAGTCAGTTCTTTCAGCCTCAATCTTGGGCTTTGTACAAGACACCTAAAAATATCCTCAGCTGAGTTAATCATCTCCCTTTAGCCTCAATCTTGGGCCTTGTACAAGACATGCGTAAAATTTCTCCAGCAAAGTCAAAACCTTCTAAACCTTTTCTTAAGCTTTGTATAAATATCTTCCCAGCGGAGTCAATTCCTCCCAGCCTTCTTTTAGGCTTTGGGAATTAATCTCCCTAAGCAGAGTCAATCTCTCTTTTCAGCCTCAATCTTGGGCTTTATACAAGACATCCCAAATCATACTCTCCAAGTAGAGTGAATTTTCTTTTCTAGCCTCAATCTTGGGCTTTATACAAGACAGATAAAACCTCTCACCAATAGAGTCAGTTTCCCTTTTCAGCCTCAATCTTGGGCTTTGTACAAGACATATAATAATATTCCCCAGTGGAGTCAACCCCTTTTAGCCTCCTTTTAGGCTTTGTATAATGATATCCCCAAAAGAGTCAATTCTCTTTTAGCCTCAATCTTGGGCTTTGTACAAGACAGATAAACACTCTCTTGTTGAGTCAGTCTTTTCCAGCCTCCTTTTAGACTTTGTATAATGACCTCCCCAGTGGAGTCAATTAATCTCTTAGCTTCAACCTTGGGCTTTGATCAAGGCACATACAAAAAACCAAAATCCCCTCAGAGGAAATCAAAAACCTCTCTGTCGAAAGACATTTCTCTGTATATCACAAATCAAAACAAACCTTAATCCCAGATAACTGCTATAAGTGGCACACTTGTTGATTCAGAAATCCAACCTGTCATCCATCTTTTATCCTGGTAAATCTCCATCTTTCATCTAATTGCTGTAAGCGGCAAGCCTCTAAATTATTTACATCCACGCCACTGTCCCTCTCTTAGCATGAAAGATTCCTAAGGAAAAATGACATTTCTCAACACTGAGTTAAAGTTTTCTACTTTAGGATAAATCCCTTATAAAGGAAATTATGGCATTGCTGGATTCACATATCCCAATTAAAGTAATCCTCCTTTATAATCAGTCACCCAACAGTTGTGTTAAACAGACGAGATATTTCTCTTTAGAGATGACAAATTCTCTCTCAGTCAAACCTTTTAGCATCAATCTTGGGCTTTGAACAAGACACAAATACTCCTTTAGCTTCAATCTTAGGTTTTGAACAAGACACCAAACATCTCTTTTCCTCCCATAGAATATGAGGGAACTACGATTGCTCTGATTTCCCTGTTTTCTTTGACGGGAATACGTAGGCATAAGATTGCGAAATCTTAGCAAGCACACCAATCAAAAACTTTAGGTCCAGTACCTTCACACTAATAAAAAAAACCTTAGGTCCAGTACCTTCACACCAATCAAAAACTTTAAGTCCAGTACCTTCACACCAATAAAAAACTTTAGGTCTAGTACCTTCACACTATTAAAAAAAACCTTAGGTCCAGTACCTCACCAAAAATATCGGAAAACCCGAAATCAACAAAACCTCTCTCTCTCAAACACCCCCAAAGGAGAAACTTTCCCAATCAACAGACAAACACCATTAAGTAGGAAAAATAAATAGAAAACAATATAATTGCTAATAATTTGTGGATAACCACATATAGAATGGGTAATTGACAACTCCCCATTGAATAACCTGACCCCGAACTCCCCGGTCTCTTAAGCATTTGTTCAGTTGAACATTTGCATGCAAGGTTAGTTTTAGATAGCTTCCCTTTCCTTTCCAGCTTCATAGGATAAATAAGAAATCAGAAAGTAGCACCCAATCCCCACCATTACGGTGAGGAAAAACCCATGGCGATAAGGTGGTCGCATCACCAAAAAAATCGCACGCTACATCGTGACTGAATTGGATGTATAATATTATGTTTCTGTACATATGTGTATATTTCATTGTTGGAGTTGTTGAAGATTTGAACATAAACATGATTTTGATGAATTTAGTGAATCAATTGTGTAATTATGTGATTTGTCATGTTGTTATGATGTTATAGCATGTGCTATAATTTTTTGGGCATGTTGGGGTGATTGGGGATCGAATTTTTGAGTCAAGGGGACTCCCATGGCAGAAAATCGTGTTTTTGCCTTCTGGTGCAGGGTGAATGGTGTCACCCATATGACGGGTTACCTGTCCATTACCTTGAGACACCGACGGGCATCAACGCTCTAACGGGGAGACTGTTATAGTCTCCAGGCTTGGTTTTCCAAGCTGGTCGTCATCATAATGGAAAATGGAATTATGAGAAATTATGGCGTAAGTGGTGAGAATATAAAATATTGGTGGGATAAAATAAAATAGTTAGTAAGTTGAAATTAGGTTAAATAAATAGGTTAGGTGATGAGATTATGAGAGCTTTAGAAAGTTCAGCAGTACGTGAGAAATTGAAAAAATAGCTTTTAGATAGCAAGAGCAAGGGTTTGAGGAAGAAAAAGAGGAAGCCATAACTAGAGTGCTTTTGTTGGAAATTTAAGGTAAGGAGAATAACTACTCAATTAAGGGTGTTAATTCCATGAAAGGGTGGTGAGGACTCCATAATCCTCCTCTAGGTTTTTCTCTTATTTTTCCATTGTTGATGTGTGTGAATCATTGATTATGAAATTAGGTATAATTTGTTGTGATTGATGTTGTTGTTATGAAATTTGTATTATATGTTGTGATGGAAATTATTCATGATAAAGGGGTATGAATATGTATGGTGTTGTTATTATTGTTGTGTTTTGGATTTCATAAACATAATCTTGAACAATGATTAAATGATGAAATTAAATGTTAATTTGTATGAAATCAACTTGTTAATATGATATAATTACGTATGAATTATTTTTGGTCGAGTTTCAATGAATTGGAAGTGAAATAGGAGATTTGAAGGTGTTTCAATGGCAGAAAAACACATTATGCGTTCTGCCTAGGGGTGATGATCGTCACCTGAGTGACGGAGAGCCCATCAGCACGTTTGAGAAGGTTGACGCCCGTCAGCTGAATACGATTAGACTGCCAGGGTCTCTTGAGGGATGACAGACGAGGGAGTGGTGACGAATAAAGTGAAGGGATGACGGGTCGGTCGTCATCCTCGTGATGGTCAGAATGGCCTGGAAACATACTGTCATGGTTTGGGCGGCCAGGTTTGACACGCCGATTTAGATTTCAGTGCTATTTTCGAGCCTGATAATTATTTGATGTTGTTTTTATGATGTTTGATGTGTTGGAGGCAGGAATAGATATGCTCTGATTATTATCAAATGATTATATGATTAATTGTTGACAAATTGTGAGCTTACATAAATGTTGATATGCATTAGTGAATCAAAATTGATGAATGTTGTTGACAAATTAATATTATGCATAAATGATGTTATGTGATAATGAATTGATGTTGTGAGTTGTGCATATATGTTGTGTTGATGGCCTAATTTTGCGTATAGTTTCATGTGTCGTGCATCATGATGTAAGGACTTCGGTCCAATGATGTGCTTTGATCCAGTGGTGGGATTGGGAGCGAGTAGTTGATTCCTATTATGGGTTTAGTGAAACGTTGTTGCTTCAATGATGGGATCATTAACGATTTTGGTATGCTCTGGTCCATTGGCGGGATCGGGAGCGAGTAGTCGACTTCTATATAATGGGAGTGGTGAAGCGTTGCTGATTTAGTGGTGGAATCAGTAGCGATTTAATGTGATCTAATCCATTGGTGGGATCGAGAAAGAGTGTGGGAAATATCACCAGCATACCTTTTATGTCCAATGTGGTTGTACTGCATTTTCATGTAGAGTTAAGGTGGTGTCACATTGCAGATATACCTGCATTGTGAATGAATTAATAGTAATGATGTGATGTATAATATCTGTGAAGTGTGTTTGATTTGATGATGTATGAGCAATTAATGATGAATAAATGATTGTTTGATGCATGGGTGAATGATGAATACATGGTGTTGTTGTGGTTTGATAATGTTGATGTTTGTGATCTACCATTTTTATGTATATTTGAGCGTATTCTCACCCCTTTTTATTGTTGTGGTGTATGTGCTCCTATTGAGTACGGACAATCAGGTACAAGAGTATCTGCTTGAGTTAGAGGTTGGCTTTGATGCCTCTTTAGCTATTTATCCTTGATTCTTATAGGACCCGCTCTGATATGTAGCACTCGGGATGGGTTGTTCACTCTTTACTTGTTTTATGCCTTACTTATGTGGCAATTTTGTTGTTCGTTTGATGTTGAGGCTTCTATGACAAACTTAATGATTTTACGCTGCTGAGTTTTATTGAGTATGTTATGTTGATGTTTTTATGCTATGGGGAAGCATGCGTGACACTCTGATCATGGAGTTTTATTTAAATTATTTTATTAATTGTCGAGTTGGGGATTAGTGTGATACATAGTGGTATCAGAGCAGGTCGGTCCGTCCGGCCAGGTTTTTTGATTTTTATCTGTTTCCTAGTATATGACAAGTGTGTAAACATTGTCGATTCAATGTTTCTTCTAATGGTTATTTTCTGGTATACATAGAAATGGATGTAAGAAATGATCGTGCAATTACTGATGCTTTAGAAGTAGTGGCCAATGTGACGGAGCAAGTGAATCAGAATCAAATGGAGGCGTTGACGAATTCCTTGGGTTAAGGAAGTTTCAGAGGAACAACCCACCTACCTTAAAGGGTAGATATGATTCGGAAGGTGTTGAGACATGGCTCCGAGATATTGAGAAGATTTTTCATGTCAAGGCTTGTATTGAGGCTCAAAAAGTATTGTTTCGTACACACATGTTATCTAAGGAGGCTGAATACTAGTGGGAGAAACCGCGCCAGAGAATGGAATTTGTTGGTGCTGAGATTACCTGGGATGTGTTTAGAATTGAATTTTTAGAGAAGTATTTCTCAGCTGATGTACGTAGCAAGAAGGAAATTGAGTTCCTTGAGCTGAAGTAAAGGAACATGCCTGTTGCGGAGTATGTTGCTTAGTTCGAAGAGCTAGTGAGGTTTAAATCACATTATAAAAGTGCGATGGCTAAAGCATTTACGTGTATCAAGTTTGAAAGTGGATTACATCTTGAAATCAAGCTATTCATTGGTTACCAAGAGATCCGCCAGTTCTATGTGCTTGTGAACGAGTGCAAAATTTATGATGAGGATAATAGAGTTAGATATGTGCACTGCAAGATTATTGTTGAGATGAATGGCAGGAATCAGTTTTGTGGGAAACCGTTTTTGAAACCATCTGAGAAAGGGAAGCAGAAGAAGTTTGCAGATAGGAAAAAGATAAGTGGTGGAGGAGCTCCACTGAAGTGTTTTAAATTTGGAAATTTGGAGCATCGTGCTAATGAATGTAATAATGCGGTCCTAAAGTGCTACAATTGTGGGAAGACAAGTCACCGCAAGGCTGTGTGCATAAGTAATGGGTCGACTTGTTTTAACTGTGGCGAGTAGGGTCACATCAATACATAATGTCAGAAGCCAAGGAAGACGACGACTACTGTTGCTCAGACTACTGGTAGAGTTTTTGCTTTGAGTGGTGCAAATGTTTCGAATTCACATAATTTGATTCGAGGTACGTGTTTTATTCGTGGTGTTGAACAGACTGCTATGATTGATAGTGGTTCAACTCATTCGTTTATTTCCCTTTACTGTGTTAAAAAGTTACAACTTGACGTGTCTTCTATGGTTGTAAGTATGGTAATTGATACCCCAACTAATGATTCAATGACTACTTCGCTTGTGTGATTAAATTGTCTATTTACCATCTACGGTAAGGAATTTGGGCTCGATTTAATTTGTTTGCCATTATGTCAACTCAATGTGATTTTAGGGATGAACTGGCTAGAGTTTGATTGTGTGTCTATTAATTGTGTTGATAAGACTGTTTTGTTTCCCGGACGCGAAGAGAGTGCAAATTCGAGATTCTTATCTCTTGACAAGTTGAGATATCTTTGAGGGAGGATGGTCAGGTACTCGTGTTGTTCGCCTCCCTAAGAGTAGAAGGTGATGTCGAGGCTAGTGTTATGCCAGTGATGTGTGAATTTCCTAAAGATATTTGTGATTTGCCTCCGGAGTATGAAGTTAAGTTCCTATAAATTTAGTACCTGGTACTAGACTTGTGTTGATGGCTCCATATAGAATTTTTGCATTGGAGTTGGGTGAGTTGAAGAAATTGTTAGAATATCTACTTGAAAATAATTTTGTTTGACCTAGTGTTTTGTCGTGGGGAACGCCAATGTTGTTGGTCAAGAAGAAAGACGGAAATATGAGATTATGTGTTGATTACTGACAGTTGAATAAGGTCAAAATTAAGAATAAGTATCCTCTTTTGAGAATTGAAGACCTTATGGATCAATTAGTAGGTGCTTGTATTTCCAGCAAGATTGATTTAAGGTCAGGCAACCACCAAATTAGGTTTAAGGCAGAAGATATTCCAAAGACTGCTTTAAGAACCCAATATGGTCACTATTAGTATTCAGTGATGTCGTTCTGTGTGTCTAATGTACCAGGTATGTTTATAGAGTACATGAACAAAATCTTTCATCCCTATTTGGATGAGTTTGTTGTGGAATTCATCAATGATATCTTGGTGTATTCGAAGTCAGATGAAGAGCGTGCAGGAGATTTGAGAGTTGTGTTGTAGACTTAGCAAGAGAAGAATCTGTATGAAAAGTTATCCCAGTGTGATTTCTGGTTGCGTGAAGTAAACTTCCTTGGTCACATGATTTCTATTTATGTTATTGTGGAAGATCCGTCTAAGGTAGACACAGTGTTGCAGTGGGAGACCCCTAAGTATGTTATTGAGATCATAATTTTTCTGGGTTTGGCTGGTTACTACAAGAGATTTATAGAATGCTTTTCGAGGTTAGCTTTGCCTATCACTTGGTTAATTCAAAAGGGATAAACTTTTGTGTGGGATGCTCATTGTGAGGAAAGCTTTCAAGAGATGAAGAAGAGGTTGACGAGATCTCCAGGTTTGGTTATACTAGATGCTAATGAATCCTTTTGGTGTTTTGTGATGCTTCGAAGATGGGCTTAGGCAACGTGCTCGTGAAAAGAGTAATCTTGTAGCTTATGCTTCAAGACAACTCAAGGTTCATGAGAGGAAATATCCTACTCATGACTTAGAGTTGGCAACTATGGTGTTTGTGCTTAAAATTTGGAGGCACTATCTGTATGGTGCGAGGTTCGAAGTGTTCAACGACCATAAGAGTTTGAAATATCTATTTGATGAGAGGGAGTTAAACATGAGGCAAAGAAGGTTGCTTGAGTTCTTGAAATACTATGATTTTGAGCTGAGTTACCATCCTAGAAAAGCTAATGTGGTGGCATATGCGTTGAGTAGAAAGTCTTTGCATATGTCGATATTGATGGTTGGAGAGTCGGACTTGATCGAGAAGTTATGAGATCTTAGTTTGGTGTGCAAGGTGATGCCACAAAGTGTTATGTTGGGTGTGCTAAAATTGATGAGCAGTGTTCTGGACAAAATCAGAGAGGGCCAGAAGTCATATTTAGTTTTGATTGACCGGTTAGTGTTAATCAATCAAGGTAAAGAAGTGGACTTCAGAGTTGATGAGAATGGTGTTATGAGGTTCAGAGATAGAGTCCGTGTACCAGATTTTCCAGACATAAGAAGAAGATTCTGGAAGAAGGTCACAGAAGTGGGTTGAGTATTCATCTCGATACTACATAGATGTATCAGGAACTTATGAAGAAGTTTTGGTGGTTAGGTATGAAGAAGGGTGTGGCTAAGTTTGTTTATAATTGTTTGACATGTCAGAAGTCCAAGATTGAGCATAAGAGATTGTTTGGGTTGATGAAACCGTTAAGTATTCTTGAGTGGAAATGGGATAGCATTTCGATGGACTTTGTGAGTGATTTTCCAAGGACGACAAAGGAAAGTGATTATATATGGTTTATTGTTGACAAACTAACTAAATCGGCTCATTTCCTTCTAATAAAGATCAGTTATCAGTTGCAGAAGTTAGTGGACAGCGAGATTTTGAAGTTGCATGGTATTCCTTTGAGTATTATGTCAGATAGAGATCCGGGGTTTACGTCAAGGTTTTGGCAGAGTTTGCAAGAAGATTTGGGAACTAATTTAAGGTCCAGTTCTGCTTATCATCCGCAGACTTATGGTCCGACTGAGAAGACTATCCAAATGTTAGAGGATTTGTTTAGAGTTTATGTTATGGAGAAAGGAGTTATTGGGATAGTTACTTGTCGCTGATCGAGTTTACATATAACAACAATTTCCATTATAGTATTGGAATGGCACCGTATGAGGTTTTGTATATAAGGAGGTGTAGGACTCTTTTATGTTGGTATGAATCGGGTGAGAGTGTAATGCTTGTACCTGAGATCGTTTAAGAGACTACTGAGAAGATCAATATGATTCAAGAGAAGATGATAGCATCGCAGAGTCGTCAAAATAGTTATCATGATAAGAGGAGGAAGGAACTTGAGTTCCAAAAGGGAGATCATGTGTTCTTGAGAGTCACACATGTGACTGGTGTTGGTCGTGTGTTGAAGTTTTGAAAGCTCATGCCTCGCTTCATTGGTCCATAATAGATCCTCAAGGGAGTAGGAGAGGTGGCCTACGGGGTTGCATTACCACCGTCTCTTTTGAATCTTCATGATGTCTTTCATGTGCAACAACTTCGGAAGTACATTCCTGACCCGTCTCATGTGATCTAGTTGGATGATGTTTAAGTTAGAGAGAACCAGATTGTTGAGGCATCACCGTTACGGATTGAGGATCGTGAAGTGAAGCACTTGCGAGACAATGAGATTACTATGATAAAAGTTTTATGGGGAGGACCTGCTGGTAGAAGTGTGACGTGGGAGCTCGAGAGTCGGATGAGAGAATCTTATCTAGAGCTTTTTCCATCAAGTAATTCTCGAGGGCAAAAATTTTATAAGTTAGGGAGAGTTGTAACACACCAAAGTCAATTAATTTATTTTGTTGCTTTACTTAATAATTTAAATGATTTAATATGTTTTTAAATATTTATTTGATGATAAAATATGTTATGTGGTGTTTTGGGGGTTATTAGAATTTTTATTATTTTATTTTATTTTTAAATATTAGAATATTAATTAAATAAATAAACAATGATAAATAGTGAGGTTTGGGTGAAAAAAGGAATTATGAGAAATTATGGCGTAAGTGGTAAGAATAAAAATATTTGTGGGCTAAAATAGAATAGTTAGTAAGGTGAAAGGGAAAATTTTACCTCATACCCCTACTTTTATCCCTATACCCTTACATTTTATAAAAATACCAATTTTGCCCTTATATATTTTAAAGTAATTTATTATTTTATTTTTTAAATATTATTTTGTGTACCGGAAGACTTTGCAAAAGAGTTCCGGTAGTCATTTTTAACCTATTTTTTGTGTACCGGAAGACTTTGCAAAAGAGTTTCGATAGTTAATTTTTGTGTACCGGAAGACTTTACAAAAGAGTTCCGGTAGTCATTTTTTTAAACTTTTTTTTGTGTACCAGAAGACTTTGTAAAAGAGTTCCGGTAGTCAATTTGTGTACCGGAAGACTTTGCAAAAGAGTTCCGGTAGTCATTTTTTGAAATATTTTTGTAAATTTTATTTTGTGTACCGGAAGATTTTGCAAAAGAGTTCTGGTAGTCAATTTTTGTGTACCGGAAGACTTTACAAAAGAGTTTCGGTAGTCATTTTTAAAACTTTTTTTGTGTACCGGAATACTTTGCAAAATAGTTCCGGTATACAATTTTTGTGTACCGGAAGACTTTGCAAAAGAGTTATGGTAGTCATTTTTTGGACTATTTTTTTTAAATTTTATTCTGTGTACCGGAAGACTTTGCAAAAGAGTCCCGACAATCAATTTTTGTGTACCAGAAGACTTTACAAAAGAGTTCCGGTAGTCATTTTTTAAAATATTTTTTAACTTTTATTTTGTGTACTGGAACTCTTTTGCAAAGTATTCCGGTATGCAAAATAAAATTTAAAAAATAGAATAATAAATTAGTTAAAATATATAAGGGTAAAATTGATATTTTTAATAAAATGTAGGGGTATATGGATAAAAGTAGGGGCATGAGGTAAAATTTTCGGGAAAGGATGTTAAATAAATAGTTTATGTGATGAGATTATGATAGCTTTAGAAAGTTGAGCAGTACGTGAAAAATTGAGAAAAGAGCTTTTGGAGAGCGAGAGCAAGAGCAAGGGTTTGTGGAAGAAAAAGAGTAAGCCATAGCCAGAGTGCTTTTGTTGGAAAAAGAGTAAGACTACTTAATTAAGGGTGTTAATTCCATGAAAGGGTGGTGAGGACTCCTTAATCCTCCTCTAGGTTTTTCTCTTATTTTTCCATTGTTGATAAATGTGAATCATTGGTTATGAAAATATGCATAATCTGTTGTGATTGATGTTGTTATGATGAAATTTATACTATATGTTATGCTGGAAATTACTCATGATAAAGAGGTATGAATATGTATGATGTTGTTGTTATTAGTGTGTTTTGGATTTCATAAATATAATCTTGAACAGTGATCAAATGATGAAATTAAATGTTAATATGTGTGAAATCAACATGTTAGTATGATATAAATGTGTATGAATTTTTTATGGTCGAATTTGGATGAATTGGGAGTGAAATTTGAGCTTTGAAGGTGTTTCAATGGGAGAAAAAACACATTTGAGAAGGCTAACGCTCATTAGCTGAATCACGGGTAGACCATCAAGGTCTCTTGAGGGATGACGGGCGAGGGGAGATGTGATGGATGAAGTGAAGGGATAACGGGTCGATCTTCATCACCATGACAGTCGTAATGGTCTGGAAAGAAACCGTCATGGTATGGGCGGTTAGTTTTGAAGCGATGATTTGGATTTCAATGCTTTTTTCGGGCGCGATAATTATTTGATGTTGTTTTATGATGTTTGATGTTTTGGGGCGGGAATCGATATGCTCTGAATATTATCGAATGAGTATATGATAAATTGTTGATGAATTGTGAGCTTGCATAAATATTGATATGCATTAGTGAATTAATATTGATGAATGTGGTTGGTGAGTTAATATTATGCATAAATGATGTTATGTGATGATGAATTGATGTTGTGAGATGTGCATGTATGTTGTGTTGATGGCCTCATTTGGAAAATAGTTTCAAATGTCATGCATCATGATGTGCAAACTTTGGTCCAGTGGTGTGCTCTGGTCTAGTGGTGGGATCTAGAGTGAGTAGCTGATGCCTATGGTGGGATCAGTGAAGCATTTTTTATTTATTGATGGTATGAGTAACGATTTTTATATGCTCTGATCCATTGACGGGATCAGAAGCGGGTAGCCGACTTCTGTATAATGAGACAGGTGAAGCGTTACTGATTCAGTGATGGAATCACTAGCGATTTGATTTGCTCTGGTCCGTTGTTGGGATCAGGAGCGAGTGAGAAATATGAGTAACACACCTCTAATGTTCAATGAGTCGGTACCATATTTCCATGTAGAGTTGAGGTGGAATCACAGTGCATATATACCTTCATTGAGAATGAATTAATATTAATGATTTGATGTGTACTATTTGTGAAGTGTGTTTGATTTGATGATGTATGAGTAATTGATGATGAATAGATGATTGTTGATACGTGGGTGAGTGATGAATATGTGGTGTTGTTGTGATTTGATGATGTAGATGTTTCTGATATGCCCTTTTTATGTATTGCACTGCTAAATTATTTGAGCGTATTATCACCCATTTTTGTTGTTATGGTGTTTGTGCTCTTCTAGAATATAGACAACCAGGTAAAAGAGTAGCCACTTGAGTTAGAGGATGATGTTGATGACATTTCGTCATTGCATGAATTCGGTCGAAGAAACGGATCAACACAAATTAAAAAGGTGCAAAAATGAAGAAGAAAGACCAAAGAATGAGGAAAAAATAGCTAAGTGTGGATAAATAGGGACTTAGTGAAAAAGGGAACAAAAGCGCGCAACTACTGGAATAATCATGTGCACCATCGCGCCCGTGATAATGATGTATCAACTGCATCGCGCGCACGATACAGGTCATCACACGCGCGATACAAGTCATCATGTGCGTGATGACCGCTTTTAATGGGCTTTTCTGACACATACTTATCCATTCTGAAGGCTTTTTAAAGGGGATTTTGACACTTTTTCAAGGGTTACGAAATTCTACACAGCAAGTACGAATTTTACAGCACCAGAAGTGATTTTGAGAGCATTTGAAGCCATTGGAGACCAATCCTTCAAGGGATCTCATATGTAATTCTTCTTAATTGATTTTGGTATTGTAATTTGAATTATGAGTAACTAAATCTCTTTAGGTTAGGTTGTGCTTAATGAACCTATTTTGATATTTTTGGGACATATGTTTGATTTGATATTGCATGAGTATTTTGACCTATAATTCTATTCAATTGCACCTTGTTCTTAATGCTCTTTATGTGAGATACTCTTTTAATATAATTTTAGGAACATAGGGAATACTGACCATTAGTCTATGTGTTAGACCTAGGGAAATTGTTGTGCTTACGTTGGTTGAATGGGGATAGGAGACCCCGAGTAGTGGCTAGTGAATTAACACTCTGTTGCATTGCCTAATCCTGCTTACGTTGGTGGGCTAGAGATAGGAAACTTCGAGTAGTGATTAGTGAGCTATATCACAAGAGATTTCTTATAGCGGTTTTGTTAATTCGCCGTGGAATTATAGTGACACCATTATTCATGTAATGCATCAAACATCGACAATAGAGAAATATGAGATTCTATACACAACCTGACATGTTTGTGGCACCATTATTCATGTTAATCATAGTGTTACCGTGGTATTTCCTGTTTGTATATGTGCAGCTCAGGATAAGCCTTGACATTGTTTGATCTAGAAATTGAAAGAACTACACGTGCTATCAGAAGAGCAGTTAGAGAAGTAACTACAGCTCAAGGGATCTTAGTAGAAAAGGGAATCACCATGGCAGTTGTTCCACCCAAAACTATGGGGGATTTTTGCAAAATAACTGATGAAAGACAGATATCTATAGGGTATATACCGGCAGACCCCGCTAACTTTGATATTAAGAATTCTGTGCTTTCAGGTTTAAGAGACAATATGTTCGACAAGAACGCGATTAGAGACTCATGGGTGCATCTTGCACACTTCTACAAAACAATTTTGATGTGCAAACCAGATGATGTCACGGAAGACCAAGTCAAGCTATGGTTGTTTGGTTTCTCACTAATTGGAAGAGCGAACAAATAGTTACTTTGTCTTCCAAATGGAACAATTCGAACATGGAAGGAGCTGGAGGAAAATTTCTTAGAAAGATTATTCACCATTACTTAGTTTGTTGAGTGAAGAGTAGAAATTGTAAATTTTGAGCAGCATGAAACTGAATCATTGTATGACTAATGGGAAAGGTTTTAAGTTTTATTTCGCAAGTGCCTAAATCATAATATGAATAATATGGAGCAAATGCAGAATTTTATCAAAGGTCTCAAGAGTCAAACACGCATGTTGTTAGATGCTTCCGCGAGAGGTATGATCCAAAATATGACAGAACCATAAGTTAAAGACCTGATTGAAAAATGTGCTTAAATGAATATCGTTCAAAAAACGAAAGGTCAGTACAAATTGAAATTGTGGGCACACCCAAGGGTATGTTAGCTTTTGATACTCATTCTACACTTTTAGCTTAAATTGAATTATTGAATAAACACCTAGCTGGACGCAACTTAAGTAAAGCTAGCGTGAGCTAGGTACATGCACTTAAGTGTGATTTCTCTGGAGGAAGATATACAGACGAAAGATTCTCTTTGGAAGAGTCAAGTGAAGAAGCTAAGTTTTCCAATTTCCAAAAGAAAAACCTTTATTCCAACACCTGCAACCCAAGATGGAAGGATCGCCTGAATTTCTAATGGAGCAAACAAGTGCTAATCAAGGTATGCAACAAAACCACAAAGCTCTCATCCAAAGAAAACCTTCACAGCTAGAATAGTCCCTGCAAAACTTCATTAAGGCCACTCAGAATATTTTTGATCAGGTGAATAAAAACCATGAGACAATGAGTAGGAACCATGATGTGTTTATAAAAAATTTGGAGATGCAGATTAGTCAGTTATTTAGACAAATCATTGTTTTACCTAACTTTAGTGGAGGATTTACAGGCAACATTGTAGATAATCCGAAGAATGAGTCTTGCAAGGCTGTAGAAACAGGTTTTGAGGTGAACAACAACCGGGGTGAAGATGAAATAGTGGAAGAGAATGTGATGAAAAAAGAGGAGGTGAGGACTAAAAAAGAGGAAAGTGAACATTAGGTTGATAACGAGGAGAGAGGAGTCACCATTGAACAATTAATAGATAAAAAATCCCCTTGGAGAAGAACTAAGAAGTAAATTCTTAAAGATCCCAATCTAGAATTACATGACTACATCAAACCATTGTATCCCATAATTAAGAAAAACCCAGTTGAGAAAGATGAGGCAGGAATGTTTCAAAGTTTAAAGAGATGCTGACTACACTGCAGGTAAGTATTTCGTCCATGAGGTTTTAGAACTATTGCCTATGTTTGCTAAATTTATGAAGGCGTTGCTAAAGGGTACGAAGTAGAAAGTGGTCAAGGAAGAGGTAAACATGACGTACTTTGTTCCAGTGGTGTGCTTTGGTCTAATGGTGGGATCTGGAGCGAGTAACTAATGCATGTGGTGGGCTCAATGAAGCGTTACTGATTCAGTGATGGGATCAATAACGATTTTTATATGCTCTGGTTCATTAGCGGGATTGGGAGCGGGTAACCGATTTCCATATAATAGGAGTGGTGAAGCGTTGTTAATTCAATGGTGGAATCAGTAGAGATTTGATGTGACCTGGTCCATTGGTGAGATCAGAAGCGAGTGGGAAATTTCAGTAACATATCTCTAACGTTTAATGAGTCGGTACCATATTTGCATGTAGAGGTGAGGTGGTGTCACATTGAATATATATCTGCATTGTGAATGAATTAATATTAATGATGTGATGTGTACTATTTGTAAATTGTGTTTGATTTGATGATGTATAAGTAATTGTTAATGAATAAATGGTTGTTGATGCATGGGTGAGTGATGAATATGTGGTGTTGTTTTGATTTGATTATGTAGATGTTTGTGATCTGCCCTTTTTATGTATTGCACCATTATATTATTTGAGCGTATTCTCACCCCTTTTTATTGTTATGGCGTTTTTTATCCTCTAAGGTACAGACAATTAGGTACAAGAGTAAACACTTGAGTTAGAGGATGGCGTCAATGCCTCTTTAGCTATTTATATTTGAGTCTTAGAGGTGTCACTCTGATATGTAGCACTAGGGATGAGTTGTTCACTATTTAATTGTTTTATGCCTTAATTATGTTGAAGTTTTGTTATTCGTTTGATGTTGAGGCTTATTATAACACCTCAAAATTTGCCCTTCTATTTATACCATCAATAAGTGGCTTTTGCTTCATATACATCTGCATACCCATTAGGTAATAACTGCATTAATCACTCATTTGCATGAGCTCCTAAGGCATGGGATCAAGGTTTTATGTGCAGGCTCAGATTTATCTTGGTGTGAGACTCTCATCTTCATTCAGGGCTGAATTCTCATCAAGTGTATCCTCTTCAAGTTCTCTTAAGAGTATCAGGTCATCTCTCCATCATTATGCACCCAATGCAAGTTGTTCAGGGTTTCTTATGTTTTGTGTGAGTTGGTTGATATTCATTGACTGAAGATGGTGGTTAGGGTTTATTTTGATATTCATGGTGCAAGAGATCAAGTTAAGGACTCATATTGTGGTCAAGGCGTTGTTGTTCCCTCAGTGGCTTGTTTCTTGTTACTTGTAATGCAAGCTAATATGGATTTGAAATTGAGGTTGGGAGGTTTATTGAGAATGCGAGTTTGATTTGTCAAGAATTGATATATGGATTTCTTGAAAGCTAAGATACAAGTTCATTAAACCAAGTTCAATTGTCCGCTCACATATCCATTTCTATGTCATTATCCATATCACTTTCTTCTTGTCCATATTCAATATTCATCTTGTAAATCCATTTTTCAAATCCATTTCTTTAAATTCATATCCAAAGTTCCTAAAACCATCTTTGTCCAAATGAATTCCAAACCCGTAATCCATGTTGTCTAATCCAAAATCCACGTTCAAAAGTTCAAGACCATTGTATCCTATGACCAAAATCCCTGAGATTGCGTATGAATAAAATAAGTTCTACTCTAGACAAAAAGAAAATGCCTATTGGTAGTTGCACTATGATGTTTTACTTCAAGAAACCAATGTTTCTTATGAGCTAATGACAGGAGTGGAATTTACGTCAAAAAATGCGCTCACCATCCTTGATCAAGCCGGTTTCAGTGAGGTCGGTGTTTAATACAATATCAAGGACCATGAAATTGTGGATACAATAAAAGAAATGTATCTTGATGCATTCTTACGGCCCACCTTGAGGTACCAGGAGAGATGTTTTCGTTGACAGTGGAAGCTCACAGCAAAATAAGGACATGCCGCTGTAACTTGTACTTCACAACAGAAAATGAGGAAAATAATAAAATACCAGAAAATTCCATTTTTCATAAGATAAAAAATAACTGAAACACTCTAACACCCCCTACCACAAAAAAACTCAGTTACAATTCATTCAACGGAAAATTCCCCAAACATTTTCCTAACTTCTAACAGAGAAAACTGCACTAACCGATCTTCATTAACCTCATAACTAAGAACCTAACCAACTAACTCTAACAGAAAAACAGAACTAACTTCTTCTGGACTCTCTCTCTCTCGATTCTTGGATCTTCAATTTCATCTTCACATTTCGAGCGCCATCATCTCCAATCCCTAATCATCTTCGGTAAACTTCTTCATCATTCTTCTCCTTCAAATTTCAACCAACCTTCAAACCCTTCACCTTAATCTATAACCTGCAATTTCAAGTAGCTGATTCGCATCAATCACACCGGCAGAAGATGAAGATGAATTGAAAAGCAGAAATGAATTCGTGAATTATTGAAGAGAATTACCTCAAGTTTCGCGAACCGCATTGAAATGTATTCATCACCTTCAAACTCGCGAATTCGACACCGCAGCAAAATTCACACAAGAACTCATCAACAACATCAACTCACGATTTTCTTCATTCTGGTCTTTGCGCGGATCATTCGCAATCTTCGCATATAGTTTGAATTCCCCCGCGAAACTTCACCGCAATCGCGCATACCACATCTCCATCATCGTCTGCATCAATGAGACATCAACAACAATTCACCCACACTCCCAGAATCGTAGAAGAAGAAGAGAAGAGCATGAGATCGTACCTGAAATTCATCGCGAGATTGCGTCGAGACTCAATTAAATAGAGGAATGAAGACGATGAGGTTTTAGTTCTGTTGAGGGAGAGAGTGAATTGTTGAGGCGAAATCGCAGCGGAGCCATTCCTCTCTCGCGGCCTTTGTTTGAGCGAATGAGAAGGAGGTATGGATGGTGATTGACGAAAGGGAAGACGGTGGAAAACATAAGTTCAGGGTGAAAGTATGAAGGTTTGAACGAACAGAGAAGAAGTTGGGAAGGCAAGGTGATAACGGTGTTGAAATAATGAAGATGATTCCGTCGCCGGCTATGCGAAGAAAATGATGGAGACGAAAACGGCGCCGCTGAATAGTGTCCTTAAGGTAACTTCAGCATTGTGATTTATAAAAAGCGTTCTTCACGGCATCTTGGACCTAGGCCTGAGGTCCGTGTAACGTTCTTTTCACACACCATACACCTTCTATTCACACCAACAACACCAATAAGGTACCCCATCTCTCTGTTTTTAATTAAGATTTTTTTGTGACTTAGATTAATGCTAATTGTTGTGTTAGCAACACATGCTCATGATTAGAAATTCAGTTTAGGTTTTACTTTTTAGTTATAGATTAACCCCTAATTAGATTAGTTTTAATTTTTTATTAGAACATAACCTCGTTTGAGTTTGATTTAGCTTTTATTTTTAGAATTTGTTCTTAATCTAGAATTAGGTTTTAGAAGGTTAATTTTGATTAACTTTCGTTTAGAAGTCAATTTCGATTTGAGGTAGATTTTGATTTTAGTTAATTCTTGATATAGTTACTTGGATTAAACTTTGATAAAACTCTTCGATTAGCATTCGGTAGTTCGATTAACAAGTGTTGATAATTGTTTTTGCTTAATCACGCTAATTGCTTTTTGCTTAATTGCACTAATCGTTTTTAGTTTAATTGTTCCTCAATTGATTTTGGCTTAATCACTTACTAATAATGGTTTTTAGCTAGATTATCCTTAGTTAATCAACTTTAGAATTAGTTTAAAACTAGGTTTTTAGAATTAATTCACCCTTTAGAACTTGTTTCGAATTAGAAGCTAATCTTGACTTTAACTGACATTTTAACTTGGATTAACATTGACTTGTAACTTTGTTTAGTAGTTGGTTAACGGTAGATTGGTATTAGTTTTAATTCGACTAATTGGAATTGGATTTCGATAATTGTTTTCGGACGATTATTTTTTGGTTTAATCATATCCTAATAGATTTTTTGCTTACTAGTTCACTATTTGTTTTTTGACTTAATTATCCACTAATTGTTTTAGAATTAGAAACTAATTTTGAACTAATTGACCTTGACTTAGTTTTGCTCTAACATTGACTATACTTAGATTTTAATGCTAACATCGACTAATCTTCTTAATGGTTTCATTTGATAACTTTGTTGATTGTTTTTAAATGTTAACTTTGAGATTTTTCCTAGTTAAGATTCGATTAGTCTTTGATTAATTGTTTGCGAATCTTACTAGTGTCCTTGATACTTGTTGCATAGATTTTGACTAATTGTTGCTTACATTTTGGTATCGATTTCACTTACTTCTTGTTGATAATTCCCATTTGAATATTGGTGATTAGCTTTGGTTATTTTCATTGATTATTTTGACTAATTTTTGAGTTGTCTTTGTAGTGATTCATACTTGATTTGCCAGTGGTCACTCTTTTAACACAGTCAAAACTAGTTTCCATAGGAATTCCATATACAATCTTGCCTCCTCTTGGTCTTATACAATATGGAACAAAGAGAAAGGTATTATTCCCGGTGAAACTTTTCTCAGACTGTCACTATTAGAAAATTGTCAAAGAAATTCACTTCCCCGAAGAGGATTAATTCCTGGTGAAACCTTTCTTGAATTTCTTCAAACCCTAGAACTGTTCTCTAAAGGATTAATTCCCGGTGAAACCTTTCTTGAACTTTTCTTAGGTTTGGACCCACATGCTTCCTAAAAGCATCCCAGCCTCCTCTTGGGCTTTGTACAAGGACCATCTGGCTTCTTAGAAGTTCTCACGCCTTCTCTTGGGCTTAGTACAAGGACCGCAAAGACCTCTTAAAGGTATAGGACAGAACTTAATCATCCTTTGTTAGAGCAGTCTTTCCAAAGAGTCGAAACCTCAGATCAATTTAGGGTTGTTTCTCATCCCTTAAAATACCTGCCTTCTTTTGGGCATCATGATAAACTCTTTCATACCAGTAGACTTGGACAGTCTAATCTCCTCTTGGATCTCAAAGACATTCTCAAGCTCCTTACAAACACCGGAGAAACCCAGGTCACGTGATCAATCTCTAGTAGAGTTAAAACCCCATAGGTTTTTAAAACATAATCTTTATCCTAAATTTCCCCAGCTAGGGTCATCTTATCGTCAATACCACACTAGCCTATCAGAACCTCAAGGCATCTGATACCTCGACTCTTCTGTAAACCTCAGCAAGAGTTGATTCCCCACTTTGGACCTGCCTTTGGATCTCAATAATCCTCAGCAGAAAGCAGCCTCCTCTTAGGCTTTGTATAAGAAATTCCTCAGTCAGCCTCCTCTTAGGCTTTGTATAATGATTCTTTCTTCTTCCTCGATCACCATTTAAGCACTCTCTTGTTGAGTCAATCTTATTTCTTAGAGCACTCTCTTGTTGAGTTAACCTTTTTCAGCCTCAATCTTGGGCTTTGTACAAGACAAACAAAAGCACTCTCTTGTTGAGTCAATCACCCTTTCAGCACTCTCTTGTTGAGTCAATCTTCTTTCTTAAACACTCTCTTGTTGAGTCAACCCTTTTCAGGCTCCTCTTAGGCTTTGTATAAAGATCTTTCCTCAGTAGAGTTAACCTTAAAAAGCACTCTCTTGTTGAGTCAATTCTCTTTTAGCCTCAATCTTAGGCTTTGTATAAGACAGATAAAAACACTCTCTTGTTGAGTCAATCACCATAAATCACTCTCTTGTTGAGTCAGTTCTTTCAGCCTCAATCTTGGGCTTTGTACAAGACACCTAAAAATATCCTCAGCTGAGTTAATCATCTCCCTTTAGCCTCAATCTTGGGCCTTGTACAAGACATGCGTAAAATTTCTCCAGCAAAGTCAAAACCTTCTAAACCTTTTCTTAAGCTTTGTATAAATATCTTCCCAGCGGAGTCAATTCCTCCCAACCTTCTTTTAGGCTTTGGGAATTAATCTCCCTAAGCAGAGTCAATCTCTCTTTTCAGCCTCAATCTTGGGCTTTATACAAGACATCCCAAATCATACTCTCCAAGTAGAGTGAATTTTCTTTTCCAGCCTCAATCTTGGGCTTTATATAAGACAGATAAAACCTCTCACCAATAGAGTCAGTTTCCCTTTTCAGCCTCAATCTTGGGCTTTGTACAAGACATATAATAATATTCCCCAGTGGAGTCAACCCCTTTTAGCCTCCTTTTAGGCTTTGTATAATGATATCCCCAAAAGAGTCAATTCTCTTTTAGCCTCAATCTTGGGCTTTGTACAAGACAGATAAACACTCTCTTGTTGAGTCAGTCTTTTCCAGCCTCCTTTTAGACTTTGTATAATGACCTCCCCAGTGGAGTCAATTAATCTCTTAGCTTCAACCTTGGGCTTTGATCAAGGCACATACAAAAAACCAAAATCCCCTCAGAGGAAATCAAAAACCTCTCTGTCGAAAGACATTTCTCTGTATATCACAAATCAAAACAAACCTTAATCCCAGATAACTGCTATAAGTGGCACACTTGTTGATTCAGAAATCCAACCTGTCATCCATCTTTTATCCTGGTAAATCTCCATCTTTCATCTAATTGCTGTAAGCGGCAAGCCTCTAAATTATTTACATCCACGCCACTGTCCCTCTCTTAGCATGAAAGATTCCTAAGGAAAAATGACATTTCTCAACACTGAGTTAAAGTTTTCTACTTTAGGATAAATCCCTTATAAAGGAAATTATGGCATTGCTGGATTCACATATCCCAATTAAAGTAATCCTCCTTTATAATCAGTCACCCAACAGTTGTGTTAAACAGACGAGATATCTCTCTTTAGAGATGACAAATTCTCTCTCAGTCAAACCTTTTAGCTTCAATCTTGGGCTTTGAACAAGACACAAATACTCCTTTAGCTTCAATCTTAGGTTTTGAACAAGACACCAAACATCTCTTTTCCTCCCATAGAATATGAGGGAACTACGATTGCTCTGATTTCCCTGTTTTCTTTGACGGGAATACGTAGGCATAAGATTGCGAAATCTTAGCAAGCACACCAATCAAAAACTTTAGGTCCAGTACCTTCACACTAATAAAAAAAACCTTAGGTCCAATACCTTCACACCAATCAAAAACTTTAAGTCCAGTACCTTCACACCAATAAAAAACTTTAGGTCTAGTACCTTCACACTATTAAAAAAAACCTTAGGTCCAGTACCTCACCAAAAATATCGGAAAACCCGAAATCAACAAAACCTCTCTCTCTCAAACACCCCCAAAGGAGAAACTTTCCCAATCAACAGACAAACACCATTAAGTAGGAAAAATAAATAGAAAACAATATAATTGCTAATAATTTGTGGATAACCACATATAGAATGGGTAATTGACAACTCCCTATTGAATAACCTGATCCCGAACTCCCCGGTCTCTTAAGCATTTGTTCAGTTGAACATTTGCATGCAAGGTTAGTTTTAGATAGCTTCCCTTTCCTTTCCAGCTTCATAGGATAAATAAGAAATCAGAAAGTAGCACCCAATCCCCACCATTACGGTGAGGAAAAACCCATGGCGATAAGGTGGTCGCATCACCGAAAAAATCGCACGCTACATCGTGACTGAATTGGATGTATAATATTATGTTTCTGTACATATGTGTATATTTCATTGTTGGAGTTGTTGAAGATTTGAACATAAACATGATTTTGATGAATTTAGTGAATCAATTGTGTAATTATGTGATTTGTCATGTTGTTATGATGTTATAGCATGTGCTATAATTTTTTGGGCATGTTGGGGTGATTGGGGATCGAATTTTTGAGTCAAGGGGACTCCCATGGCAGAAAATCGTGTTTTTGCCTTCTGGTGCAGGGTGAATGGTGTCACCCATATGACGGGTTACCTGTCCATTACCTTGAGACACCGACGGGCATCAACGCTCTAACGGGGAGACTGTTATAGTCTCCAGGCTTGGTTTTCCAAGCTGGTCGTCATCATAATGGAAAATGGAATTATGAGAAATTATGGCGTAAGTGGTGAGAATATAAAATATTGGTGGGATAAAATAAAATAGTTAGTAAGTTGAAATTAGGTTAAATAAATAGGTTAGGTGATGAGATTATGAGAGCTTTAGAAAGTTCAGCAGTACGTGAGAAATTGAAAAAATAGCTTTTAGATAGCAAGAGCAAGGGTTTGAGGAAGAAAAAGAGGAAGCCATAACTAGAGTGCTTTTGTTGGAAATTTAAGGTAAGGAGAATAACTACTCAATTAAGGGTGTTAATTCCATGAAAGGGTGGTGAGGACTCCATAATCCTCCTCTAGGTTTTTCTCTTATTTTTCCATTGTTGATGTGTGTGAATCATTGATTATGAAATTAGGTATAATTTGTTGTGATTGATGTTGTTGTTATGAAATTTGTATTATATGTTGTGATGGAAATTATTCATGATAAAGGGGTATGAATATGTATGGTGTTGTTATTATTGTTGTGTTTTGGATTTCATAAACATAATCTTGAACAATGATTAAATGATGAAATTAAATGTTAATTTGTATGAAATCAACTTGTTAATATGATATAATTACGTATGAATTATTTTTGGTCGAGTTTCAATGAATTGGAAGTGAAATAGGAGATTTGAAGGTGTTTCAATGGCAGAAAAACACATTATGCGTTCTGCCTAGGGGTGATGATCGTCACCTGAGTGACGGAGAGCCCATCAGCACGTTTGAGAAGGTTGACGCCCGTCAGCTGAATACGATTAGACTGCCAGGGTCTCTTGAGGGATGACAGACGAGGGAGTGGTGACGAATAAAGTGAAGGGATGACGGGTCGGTCGTCATCCTCGTGATGGTCAGAATGGCCTGGAAACATACTGTCATGGTTTGGGCGGCCAGGTTTGACACGCCGATTTAGATTTCAGTGCTATTTTCGAGCCTGATAATTATTTGATGTTGTTTTTATGATGTTTGATGTGTTGGAGGCAGGAATAGATATGCTCTGATTATTATCAAATGATTATATGATTAATTGTTGACAAATTGTGAGCTTACATAAATGTTGATATGCATTAGTGAATCAAAATTGATGAATGTTGTTGACAAATTAATATTATGCATAAATGATGTTATGTGATAATGAATTGATGTTGTGAGTTGTGCATATATGTTGTGTTGATGGCCTAATTTTGCGTATAGTTTCATGTGTCGTGCATCATGATGTAAGGACTTCGGTCCAATGATGTGCTTTGATCCAGTGGTGGGATTGGGAGCGAGTAGTTGATTCCTATTATGGGTTTAGTGAAACGTTGTTGCTTCAATGATGGGATCATTAACGATTTTGGTATGCTCTGGTCCATTGGCGGGATCGGGAGCGAGTAGTCGACTTCTATATAATGGGAGTGGTGAAGCGTTGCTGATTTAGTGGTGGAATCAGTAGCGATTTAATGTGATCTAATCCATTGGTGGGATCGAGAAAGAGTGTGGGAAATATCACCAGCATACCTTTTATGTCCAATGTGGTTGTACTGCATTTTCATGTAGAGTTAAGGTGGTGTCACATTGCAGATATACCTGCATTGTGAATGAATTAATAGTAATGATGTGATGTATAATATCTGTGAAGTGTGTTTGATTTGATGATGTATGAGCAATTAATGATGAATAAATGATTGTTTGATGCATGGGTGAATGATGAATACATGGTGTTGTTGTGGTTTGATAATGTTGATGTTTGTGATCTACCATTTTTATGTATATTTGAGCGTATTCTCACCCCTTTTTATTGTTGTGGTGTATGTGCTCCTATTGAGTACGGACAATCAGGTACAAGAGTATCTGCTTGAGTTAGAGGTTGGCTTTGATGCCTCTTTAGCTATTTATCCTTGATTCTTATAGGACCCGCTCTGATATGTAGCACTCGGGATGGGTTGTTCACTCTTTACTTGTTTTATGCCTTACTTATGTGGCAATTTTGTTGTTCGTTTGATGTTGAGGCTTCTATGACAAACTTAATGATTTTACGCTGCTGAGTTTTACTGAGTATGTTATGTTGATGTTTTTATGCTACGGGGAAGCATGCGTGACACTCTGATCATGGAGTTTTATTTAAATTATTTTATTAATTGTCGAGTTGGGGATTAGTGTGATACATAGTGGTATCAGAGCAGGTCGGTCCGTCCGGCCAGGTTTTGTGATTTTTATCTGTTTCCTAGTATATGACAAGTGTGTAAACATTGTCGATTCAATGTTTCTTCTAATGGTTATTTTCTGGTATACATAGAAATGGATGTAAGAAATGATCGTGCAATTACTGATGCTTTAGAAGTAGTGGCCAATGTGACGGAGCAAGTGAATCAGAATCAAATGGAGGCGTTGACGAATTCCTTGGGTTAAGGAAGTTTCAGAGGAACAACCCACCTACCTTAAAGGGTAGATATGATTCGGAAGGTGTTGAGACATGGCTCCGAGATATTGAGAAGATTTTTCATGTCAAGGCTTGTATTGAGGCTCAAAAAGTATTGTTTCGTACACACATGTTATCTAAGGAGGCTGAATACTAGTGGGAGAAACCGCGCCAGAGAATGGAATTTGTTGGTGCTGAGATTACCTGGGATGTGTTTAGAATTGAATTTTTAGAGAAGTATTTCTCAGCTGATGTACGTAGCAAGAAGGAAATTGAGTTCCTTGAGCTGAAGTAAAGGAACATGCCTGTTGCGGAGTATGTTGCTTAGTTCGAAGAGCTAGTGAGGTTTAAATCACATTATAAAAGTGCGATGGCTAAAGCATTTACGTGTATCAAGTTTGAAAGTGGATTACATCTTGAAATCAAGCTATTCATTGGTTACCAAGAGATCCGCCAGTTCTATGTGCTTGTGAACGAGTGCAAAATTTATGATGAGGATAATAGAGTTAGATATGTGCACTGCAAGATTATTGTTGAGATGAATGGCAGGAATCAGTTTTGTGGGAAACCGTTTTTGAAACCATCTGAGAAAGGGAAGCAGAAGAAGTTTGCAAATAGGAAAAAGATAAGTGGTGGAGGAGCTCCACTGAAGTGTTTTAAATTTGGAAATTTGGAGCATCGTGCTAATGAATGTAATAATGCGGTCCTAAAGTGCTACAATTGTGGGAAGACAAGTCACCGCAAGGCTGTGTACATAAGTAATGGGTCGACTTGTTTTAACTGTGGCGAGTAGGGTCACATCAATACATAATGTCAGAAGCCAAGGAAGACGACGACTACTGTTGCTCAGACTACTGGTAGAGTTTTTGCTTTGAGTGGTGCAAATGTTTCGAATTCACATAATTTGATTCGAGGTACGTGTTTTATTCGTGGTGTTGAACAGACTGCTATGATTGATAGTGGTTCAACTCATTCGTTTATTTCCCTTTACTGTGTTAAAAAGTTACAACTTGACGTGTCTTCTATGGTTGTAAGTATGGTAATTGATACCCCAACTAATGATTCAATGACTACTTCGCTTGTGTGATTAAATTGTCTATTTACCATCTACGGTAAGGAATTTGGGCTCGATTTAATTTGTTTGCCATTATGTCAACTCAATGTGATTTTAGGGATGAACTGGCTAGAGTTTGATTGTGTGTCTATTAATTGTGTTGATAAGACTGTTTTGTTTCCCGGACGCGAAGAGAGTGCAAATTTGAGATTCTTATCTCTTGACAAGTTGAGATATCTTTGAGGGAGGATGGTCAGGTACTCGTGTTGTTCGCCTCCCTAAGAGTAGAAGGTGATGTCGAGGCTAGTGTTATGCCAGTGATGTGTGAATTTCCTAAAGATATTTGTGATTTGCCTCCGGAGTATGAAGTTAAGTTCCTATAGATTTAGTACCTGGTACTAGACTTGTGTTGATGGCTCCATATAGAATTTTTGCATTGGAGTTGGGTGAGTTGAAGAAATTGTTAGAATATCTACTTGAAAATAATTTTGTTTGACCTAGTGTTTTGTCGTGGGGAACGCCAATGTTGTTGGTCAAGAAGAAAGACGGAAATATGAGATTATGTGTTGATTACTGACAGTTGAATAAGGTCAAAATTAAGAATAAGTATCCTCTTTTGAGAATTGAAGACCTTATGGATCAATTAGTAGGTGCTTGTATTTCCAGCAAGATTGATTTAAGGTCAGGCAACCACCAAATTAGGTTTAAGGCAGAAGATATTCCAAAGACTGCTTTAAGAACCCAATATGGTCACTATTAGTATTCAGTGATGTCGTTCTGTGTGTCTAATGCACCAGGTATGTTTATAGAGTACATGAACAAAATCTTTCATCCCTATTTGGATGAGTTTGTTGTGGAATTCATCAATGATATCTTGGTGTATTCGAAGTCAGATGAAGAGCGTGCAGGAGATTTGAGAGTTGTGTTGTAGACTTAGCAAGAGAAGAATCTGTATGAAAAGTTATCCCAGTGTGATTTCTGGTTGCGTGAAGTAAACTTCCTTGGTCACATGATTTCTATTTATGTTATTGTGGAAGATCCGTCTAAGGTAGACACAGTGTTGCAGTGGGAGACCCCTAAGTATGTTATTGAGATCATAATTTTTCTGGGTTTGGCTGGTTACTACAAGAGATTTATAGAATGCTTTTCGAGGTTAGCTTTGCCTATCACTTGGTTAATTCAAAAGGGATAAACTTTTGTGTGGGATGCTCATTGTGAGGAAAGCTTTCAAGAGATGAAGAAGAGGTTGACGAGATCTCCAGGTTTGGTTATACTAGATGCTAATGAATCCTTTTGGTGTTTTGTGATGCTTCGAAGATGGGCTTAGGCAACGTGCTCGTGAAAAGAGTAATCTTGTAGCTTATGCTTCAAGACAACTCAAGGTTCATGAGAGGAAATATCCTACTCATGACTTAGAGTTGGCAACTATGGTGTTTGTGCTTAAAATTTGGAGGCACTATCTGTATGGTGCGAGGTTCGAAGTGTTCAACGACCATAAGAGTTTGAAATATCTATTTGATGAGAGGGAGTTAAACATGAGGCAAAGAAGGTTGCTTGAGTTCTTGAAATACTATGATTTTGAGCTGAGTTACCATCCTAGAAAAGCTAATGTGGTGGCATATGCGTTGAGTAGAAAGTCTTTGCATATGTCGATATTGATGGTTGGAGAGTCGGACTTGATCGAGAAGTTATGAGATCTTAGTTTGGTGTGCAAGGTGATGCCACAAAGTGTTATGTTGGGTGTGCTAAAATTGATGAGCAGTGTTCTGGACAAAATCAGAGAGGGCCAGAAGTCATATTTAGTTTTGATTGACCGGTTAGTGTTAATCAATCAAGGTAAAGAAGTGGACTTCAGAGTTGATGAGAATGGTGTTATGAGGTTCAGAGATAGAGTCCGTGTACCAGATTTTCCAGACATAAGAAGAAGATTCTGGAAGAAGGTCACAGAAGTGGGTTGAGTATTCATCTCGATACTACATAGATGTATCAGGAACTTATGAAGAAGTTTTGGTGGTTAGGTATGAAGAAGGGTGTGGCTAAGTTTGTTTATAATTGTTTGACATGTCAGAAGTCCAAGATTGAGCATAAGAGATTGTTTGGGTTGATGAAACCGTTAAGTATTCTTGAGTGGAAATGGGATAGCATTTCGATGGACTTTGTGAGTGATTTTCCAAGGACGACAAAGGAAAGTGATTATATATGGTTTATTGTTGACAAACTAACTAAATCGGCTCATTTCCTTCTAATAAAGATCAGTTATCAGTTGCAGAAGTTAGTGGACAGCGAGATTTTGAAGTTGCATGGTATTCCTTCGAGTATTATGTCAGATAGAGATCCGGGGTTTACGTCAAGGTTTTGGCAGAGTTTGCAAGAAGATTTGGGAACTAATTTAAGGTCCAGTTCTGCTTATCATCCGCAGACTTATGGTCCGACTGAGAAGACTATCCAAATGTTAGAGGATTTGTTTAGAGTTTATGTTATGGAGAAAGGAGTTATTGGGATAGTTACTTGTCGCTGATCGAGTTTACATATAACAACAATTTCCATTATAGTATTGGAATGGCACCGTATGAGGTTTTGTATATGAGGAGGTGTAGGACTCTTTTATGTTGGTATGAATCGGGTGAGAGTGTAATGCTTGTACCTGAGATCGTTTAAGAGACTACTGAGAAGATCAATATGATTCAAGAGAAGATGATAGCATCGCAGAGTCGTCAAAATAGTTATCATGATAAGAGGAGGAAGGAACTTGAGTTCCAAAAGGGAGATCATGTGTTCTTGAGAGTCACACATGTGACTGGTGTTGGTCGTGTGTTGAAGTTTTGAAAGCTCATGCCTCGCTTCATTGGTCCATAATAGATCCTCAAGGGAGTAGGAGAGGTGGCCTACGGGGTTGCATTACCACCGTCTCTTTTGAATCTTCATGATGTCTTTCATGTGCAACAACTTCGGAAGTACATTCCTGACCCGTCTCATGTGATCTAGTTGGATGATGTTTAAGTTAGAGAGAACCAGATTGTTGAGGCATCACCGTTACGGATTGAGGATCGTGAAGTGAAGCACTTGCGAGACAATGAGATTACTATGATAAAAGTTTTATGGGGAGGACCTGCTGGTAGAAGTGTGACGTGGGAGCTCGAGAGTCGGATGAGAGAATCTTTTCTAGAGCTTTTTCCATCAAGTAATTCTCGAGGGCAAAAATTTTATAAGTTAGGGAGAGTTGTAACACACCAAAGTCAATTAATTTATTTTGTTGCTTTACTTAATAATTTAAATGATTTAATATGTTTTTAAATATTTATTTGATGATAAAATATGTTATGTGGTGTTTTGGGGGTTATTAGAATTTTTATTATTTTATTTTATTTTTAAATATTAGAATATTAATTAAATAAATAAACAATGATAAATAGTGAGGTTTGGGTGAAAAAAGGAATTATGAGAAATTATGGCGTAAGTGGTAAGAATAAAAATATTTGTGGGCTAAAATAGAATAGTTAGTAAGGTGAAAGGGAAAATTTTACCTCATACCCCTACTTTTATCCCTATACCCTTACATTTTATAAAAATACCAATTTTGCCCTTATATATTTTAAAGTAATTTATTATTTTATTTTTTAAATATTATTTTGTGTACCGGAAGACTTTGCAAAAGAGTTCCGGTAGTCATTTTTAACCTATTTTTTGTGTACCGGAAGACTTTGCAAAAGAGTTTCGATAGTCAATTTTTGTGTACCGGAAGACTTTACAAAAGAGTTCCGGTAGTCATTTTTTTAAACTTTTTTTTGTGTACCAGAAGACTTTGTAAAAGAGTTCCGGTAGTCAATTTGTGTACCGGAAGACTTTGCAAAAGAGTTCCGGTAGTCATTTTTTGAAATATTTTTGTAAATTTTATTTTGTGTACCGGAAGATTTTGCAAAAGAGTTCTGGTAGTCAATTTTTGTGTACCGGAAGACTTTACAAAAGAGTTTCGGTAGTCATTTTTAAAACTTTTTTTGTGTACCGGAATACTTTGCAAAATAGTTCCGGTATACAATTTTTGTGTACCGGAAGACTTTGCAAAAGAGTTATGGTAGTCATTTTTTGGACTATTTTTTTTAAATTTTATTCTGTGTACCGGAAGACTTTGCAAAAGAGTTATGGTAGTCATTTTTTGGACTATTTTTTTTAAATTTTATTCTGTGTACCGGAAGACTTTGCAAAAGAGTCCCGATAATCAATTTTTGTGTACCAGAAGACTTTACAAAAGAGTTCCGGTAATCATTTTTTAAAATATTTTTTAACTTTTATTTTGTGTACTGGAACTCTTTTGCAAAGTCTTCCGGTATGCAAAATAAAATTTAAAAAATATTTAAAAAATAGAATAATAAATTAGTTAAAATATATAAGGGTAAAATTGATATTTTTAATAAAATGTAGGGGTATATGGATAAAAGTAGGGGCATGAGGTAAAATTTTCGGTGAAAGGATGTTAAATAAATAGTTTATGTGATGAGATTATGATAGCTTTAGAAAGTTGAGCAGTACGTGAAAAATTGAGAAAAGAGCTTTTGGAGAGCGAGAGCAAGAGCAAGGGTTTGTGGAAGAAAAAGAGTAAGCCATAGCCAGAGTGCTTTTGTTGGAAAAAGAGTAAGACTACTTAATTAAGGGTGTTAATTCCATGAAAGGGTGGTGAGGACTCCTTAATCCTCCTCTAGGTTTTTCTCTTATTTTTCCATTGTTGATAAATGTGAATCATTGGTTATGAAAATATGCATAATCTGTTGTGATTGATGTTGTTATGATGAAATTTATACTATATGTTATGCTGGAAATTACTCATGATAAAGAGGTATGAATATGTATGATGTTGTTGTTATTAGTGTGTTTTGGATTTCATAAATATAATCTTGAACAGTGATCAAATGATGAAATTAAATGTTAATATGTGTGAAATCAACATGTTAGTATGATATAAATGTGTATGAATTTTTTATGGTCGAATTTGGATGAATTGGGAGTGAAATTTGAGCTTTGAAGGTGTTTCAATGGGAGAAAAAACACATTTGAGAAGGCTAACGCTCATTAGCTGAATCACGGGTAGACCATCAAGGTCTCTTGAGGGATGACGGGCGAGGGGAGATGTGATGGATGAAGTGAAGGGATAACGGGTCGATCTTCATCACCATGACAGTCGTAATGGTCTGGAAAGAAACCGTCATGGTATGGGCGGTTAGTTTTGAAGCGATGATTTGGATTTCAATGCTTTTTTCGGGCGCGATAATTATTTGATGTTGTTTTATGATGTTTGATGTTTTGGGGCGGGAATCGATATGCTCTGAATATTATCGAATGAGTATATGATAAATTGTTGATGAATTGTGAGCTTGCATAAATATTGATATGCATTAGTGAATTAATATTGATGAATGTGGTTGGTGAGTTAATATTATGCATAAATGATGTTATGTGATGATGAATTGATGTTGTGAGATGTGCATGTATGTTGTGTTGATGGCCTCATTTGGAAAATAGTTTCAAGTGTCATGCATCATGATGTGCAAACTTTGGTCCAGTGGTGTGCTCTGGTCTAGTGGTGGGATCTATAGTGAGTAGCTGATGCCTATGGTGGGATCAGTGAAGCATTTTTTATTTATTGATGGTATGAGTAACGATTTTTATATGCTCTGATCCATTGACGGGATCAGAAGCGGGTAGCCGACTTCTGTATAATGAGACAGGTGAAGCGTTACTGATTCAGTGGTGGAATCACTAGCGATTTGATTTGCTCTGGTCCGTTGTTGGGATCAGGAGCGAGTGAGAAATATGAGTAACACACCTCTAATGTTCAATGAGTCGGTACCATATTTCCATGTAGAGTTGAGGTGGAATCACAGTGCATATATACCTTCATTGAGAATGAATTAATATTAATGATTTAATGTGTACTATTTGTGAAGTGTGTTTGATTTGATGATGTATGAGTAATTGATGATGAATAGATGATTGTTGATACGTGGGTGAGTGATGAATATGTGGTGTTGTTGTGATTTGATGATGTAGATGTTTCTGATATGCCCTTTTTATGTATTGCACTGCTAAATTATTTGAGCGTATTATCACCCATTTTTGTTGTTATGGTGTTTGTGCTCTTCTAGAATATAGACAACCAGGTAAAAGAGTAGCCACTTGAGTTAGAGGATGATGTTGATGACATTTCGTTATTGCATGAATTCGGTCGAAGAAACGGATCAAAACAAATTAAAAAGGTGCAAAAATGAAGAAGAAATACCAAAGAATGAGGAAAAAATAGCTAAGTGTGGATAAATAGGGACTTAGTGAAAAAGGGAACAAAAGCGCGCAACTACTGGAATAATCATGTGCACCATCGCGCCCGTGATAATGATGTATCAACTGCATCGCGCGCACGATACAGGTCATCACACGCGCGATACAAGTCATCATGTGCGTGATGACCGCTTTTAATGGGCTTTTCTGACACATACTTATCCATTCTGAAGGCTTTTTAAAGGGGATTTTGACACTTTTTCAAGGGTTACGAAATTCTACACAGCAAGTACGAATTTTACAGCACCAGAAGTGATTTTGAGAGCATTTGAAGCCATTGGAGACCAATCCTTCAAGGGATCTCATATGTAATTCTTCTTAATTGATTTTGGTATTGTAATTTGAATTATGAGTAACTAAATCTCTTTAGGTTAGGTTGTGCTTAATGAACCTATTTTGATATTTTTGGGACATATGTTTGATTTGATATTGCATGAGTATTTTGACCTATAATTCTATTCAATTGCACCTTGTTCTTAATGCTCTTTATGTGAGATACTCTTTTAATATGATTTTAGGAACATAGGGAATACTGACCATTAGTCTATGTGTTAGACCTAGGGAAATTGTTGTGCTTACGTTGGTTGAATGGGGATAGGAGACCCCGAGTAGTGGCTAGTGAATTAACACTCTGTTGCATTGCCTAATCCTGCTTACGTTGGTGGGCTAGAGATAGGAAACTTCGAGTAGTGATTAGTGAGCTATATCACAAGAGATTTCTTATAGCGGTTTTGTTAATTCGCCGTGGAATTATAGTGACACCATTATTCATGTAATGCATCAAACATCGACAATAGAGAAATATGAGATTCTATACACAACCTGACATGTTTGTGGCACCATTATTCATGTTAATCATAGTGTTACCGTGGTATTTCCTGTTTGTATATGTGCAGCTCAGGATAAGCCTTGACATTGTTTGATCTAGAAATTGAAAGAACTACACGTGCTATCAGAAGAGCAGTTAGAGAAGTAACTACAGCTCAAGGGATCTTAGTAGAAAAGGGAATCACCATGGCAGTTGTTCCACCCAAAACTATGGGGGATTTTTGCAAAATAACTGATGAAAGACAGATATCTATAGGGTATATACCGGCAGACCCCGCTAACTTTGATATTAAGAATTCTGTGCTTTCAGGTTTAAGAGACAATATGTTCGACAAGAACGCGATTAGAGACCCATGGGTGCATCTTGCACACTTCTACAAAACAATTTTGATGTGCAAACCAGATGATGTCACGGAAGACCAAGTCAAGCTATGGTTGTTTGGTTTCTCACTAATTGGAAGAGCGAACAAATAGTTACTTTGTCTTCCAAATGGAACAATTCGAACATGGAAGGAGCTGGAGGAAAATTTCTTAGAAAGATTATTCACCATTACTTAGTTTGTTGAGTGAAGAGTAGAAATTGTAAATTTTGAGCAGCATGAAACTGAATCATTGTATGACTAATGGGAAAGGTTTTAAGTTTTATTTCGCAAGTGCCTAAATCATAATATGAATAATATAGAGCAAATGCAGAATTTTATCAAAGGTCTCAAGAGTCAAACACGCATGTTGTTAGATGCTTCCGCGAGAGGTATGATCCAAAATATGACAGAACCATAAGTTAAAGACCTGATTGAAAAATGTGCTTAAATGAATATCGTTCAAAAAACGAAAGGTCAGTACAAATTGAAATTGTGGGCACACCCAAGGGTATGTTAGCTTTTGATACTCATTCTACACTTTTAGCTTAAATTGAATTATTGAATAAACACCTAGCTGGACGCAACTTAAGTAAAGCTAGCGTGAGCTAGGTACATGCACTTAAGTGTGATTTCTCTGGAGGAAGATATACAGACGAAAGATTCTCTTTGGAAGAGTCAAGTGAAGAAGCTAAGTTTTCCAATTTCCAAAAGAAAAACCTTTATTCCAACACCTGCAACCCAAGATGGAAGGATCGCCTGAATTTCTAATGGAGCAAACAAGTGCTAATCAAGGTATGCAACAAAACCACAAAGCTCTCATCCAAAGAAAACCTTCACAGCTAGAATAGTCCCTGCAAAACTTCATTAAGGCCACTCAGAATATTTTTGATCAGGTGAATAAAAACCATGAGACAATGAGTAGGAACCATGATGTGTTTATAAAAAATTTGGAGATGCAGATTAGTCAGTTATTTAGACAAATCATTGTTTTACCTAACTTTAGTGGAGGATTTACAGGCAACATTGTAGATAATCCGAAGAATGAGTCTTGCAAGGCTGTAGAAACAGGTTTTGAGGTGAACAACAACCGGGGTGAAGATGAAATAGTGGAAGAGAATGTGATGAAAAAAGAGGAGGTGAGGACTAAAAAAGAGGAAAGTGAACATTAGGTTGATAACGAGGAGAGAGGAGTCACCATTGAACAATTAATAGATAAAAAATCCCCTTGGAGAAGAACTAAGAAGTAAATTCTTAAAGATCCCAATCTAGAATTACATGACTACATCAAACCATTGTATCCCATAATTAAGAAAAACCCAGTTGAGAAAGATGAGGCAGGAATGTTTCAAAGTTTAAAGAGATGCTGACTACACTGCAGGTAAGTATTTCGTCCATGAGGTTTTAGAACTATTGCCTATGTTTACTAAATTTATGAAGGCGTTGCTAAAGGGTACGAAGTAGAAAGTGGTCAAGGAAGAGGTAAACATGACGTACTTTGTTCCAGTGGTGTGCTTTGGTCTAATGGTGGGATCTGGAGTGAGTAACTAATGCATGTGGTGGGCTCAATGAAGCGTTACTGATTCAGTGATGGGATCAATAACGATTTTTATATGCTCTGGTTCATTGGCGGGATTGGGAGCGGGTAACCGATTTCCATATAATAGGAGTGGTGAAGCGTTGTTAATTCAATGGTGGAATCAGTAGAGATTTGATGTGACCTGGTCCATTGGTGAGATCAGAAGCGAGTGGGAAATTTCAGTAACATATCTCTAACGTTTAATGAGTCGGTACCATATTTGCATGTAGAGTTGAGGTGGTGTCACATTGAATATATACCTGCATTGTGAATGAATTAATATTAATGATGTGATGTGTATTATTTGTAAATTGTGTTTGATTTGATGATGTATAAGTAATTGTTAATGAATAAATGGTTGTTGATGCATGGGTGAGTGATGAATATGTGGTGTTGTTTTGATTTGATGATGTAGATGTTTGTGATCTGCCCTTTTTATGTATTGCACCATTATATTATTTGAGCGTATTCTCACCCCTTTTTATTGTTATGGCGTTTTTTATCCTCTAAGGTACAGACAATTAGGTACAAGAGTAAACACTTGAGTTAGAGGATGGCGTCAATGCCTCTTTAGCTATTTATATTTGAGTCTTAGAGGTGTCACTCTGATATGTAGCACTAGGGATGAGTTGTTCACTATTTAATTGTTTTATGCCTTAATTATGTTGAAGTTTTGTTATTCGTTTGATGTTGAGGCTTATTATAACACCTCAAAATTTGCCCTTCTATTTATACCATCAATAAGTGGCTTTTGCTTCATATACATCTGCATACCCATTAGGTAATAACTGCATTAATCACTCATTTGCATGAGCTCCTAAGGCATGGGATCAAGGTTTTATGTGCAGGCTCAGATTTATCTTGGTGTGAGACTCTCATCTTCATTCAGGGCTGAATTCTCATCAAGTGTATCCTCTTCAAGTTCTCTTAAGAGTATCAGGTCATCTCTCCATCATTATGCACCCAATGCAAGTTGTTCAGGGTTTCTTATGTTTTGTGTGAGTTGGTTGATATTCATCGACTGAAGATGGTGGTTAGGGTTTATTTTGATATTCATGGTGCAAGAGATCAAGTTAAGGACTCATATTGTGGTCAAGGCGTTGTTGTTCCCTCAGTGGCTTGTTTCTTGTTACTTGTAATGCAAGCTAATATGAATTTGAAATTGAGGTTGGGAGATTTATTGAGAATGCGAGTTTGATTTGTCAAGAATTGATATATGGATTTCTTGAAAGCTAAGATACAAGTTCATTAAACCAAGTCCAATTGTCCGCTCACATATCCATTTCTATGTTATTATCCATATCCACTTTCTTCTTGTCCATATTCAATATTCATCTTGTAAATCCATTTTTCAAATCCATTTCTTTAAATTCATATCCAAAGTTCCTAAAACCATCTTTGTCCAAATGAATTCCAAACCCGTAATCCATGTTGTCTAATCCAAAATCCACGTTCAAAAGTTCAAGACCATTGTATCCTATGACCAAAATCCCAGAGATTGCGTAAGAATAAAATAAGTTCTACTCTAGACAAAAAGAAAATGCCTATTGGTAGTTGTACTTTGATGTTTTACTTCAAGAAACCAATGTTTCTTATGAGCTAATGACAGGAGTGGAATTTACGTCAGAAAATGCGCTCACCATCCTTGATCAAGTCGGTTTCAGTGAGGTCGGTGTTTAATACAATAGCAAGGACCATGAAATTGTGGATACAACAAAAGAAATGTATCTTGATGCATTCCTACGGCCCACCTTGAGGTACCAGGAGAGATGTTTTCGTTGACAGCGGAAGCTCACAGCAAAATAAGGACATGCCGCTGTAACTTGTACTTCACAATAGAAAATGAGGAAAATAATAAAATACCAGAAAATTCCATTTTTCATAAGAGAAAAAATAACTGAAACACTCTAACACAAAAAAACTCAGTTACAATTCATTCAACAGAAAATTCCCCTAACATTTTCCTAACTTCTAACAGAGAAAACTCAGTTACAATTCATTCAACAGAAAATTCCCCTAACATTTTCCTAACTTCTAACAGAGAAAACTGCACTAACCGATCTTCATTAACCTCATAACCAAGAACCTAACCAACTAACTCTAACAGGAAAATAGAACTAACTTCTTCTGGACTCTCTCTCTCTCTCTCGATTCTTGGATCTTCAATTTCATCTTCACATTTCGAGCACCATCATCTCCAATCTCTAATCATCTTCGGTAAACTTCTTCATCATTCTTCTCCTCCAAATTTCAACCAACCTTCAAACCCTTCACCTTAATCTATAACCTGCAATTTCAAGTAGCCGATTCGCATCAATCACACCGGCAGAAGATGAAGATGAATTGAAAAGCAGAAATGAATTCGTGAATTATTGAAGAGAATTACCTCAAGTTTCGCGAACCGCATTGAAACGTATTCATCACCTTCAAACTCGCGAATTCGACACCGCAGCAAAATTCACACAAGAACTCATCAACAACTTCAACTCACGATTTTCTTCATTCTGGTCTTTGTGCGGATCATTCGCAATCTTCGCATATAGTTTGAATTCCCCCGTGAAACATCACCGCAATCGCGCATACCACATCTCCATCATCATCTGCATCAATGCGACATCAACAACAATTCACCCACACTCCCAGAATCGTAGAAGAAGAAGAGAAGAGCATGAGATCGTACCTGAAATTCATGGCGAGATTCCGTCGAGACTCAATTAAATGGCGGAATGAAGACGATGACGTTTTAGTTCTGTTGATGGAGAGAGTGAATTGTTGAGGCAAAATCGCGGCAGAGCCATTCCTCTCTCGCGGCCTTTGTTTGAGCGAATGAGAAAGAGGTATGGACGGTGATTGACGAAAGGGAAGACGATGGAAAACATGAGTTCAGGGTGAAAGTGTTGGTTCGCGAGGAGGTTTGAACGAACGGAGAAGAAGTTGGGAAGGCAAGGTGATAACGGTCTTGAAATGATGAAGATGATTCCGTCGCCGGCTATGCGAAGAAGATGATGGAGACGAAAACGGCGCCGCTGAATAGTGTCCTTAGGGTAACTTCAGCATTGTGATTTATACAAAGCGTTCTTCACGGCATCTTGGACCTAGGCCTGAGGTCCGTGTAACGTTCTTTTCACACACCATACACCTTCTATTCACACCAACAACACCAATAAGGTACCCCATCTCTCTGTTTTTAATTAAGATTTTTTTGTGACTTAGATTAATGCTAATTGTTGTGTTAGCAACACATGCTCATGATTAGAAATTCAGTTTAGGTTTTACTTTTTAGTTATAGATTAACCCCTAATTAGATTAGTTTTAATTTTTTATTAGAACATAACCTCGTTTGATTTAGCTTTTATTTTTAGAATTTGTTCTTAATCTAGAATTAGGTTTTAGAAGGTTAATTTTGATTAACTTTCGTTTAGAAGTCAATTTCGATTTGAGGTAGATTTTGATTTTAGTTAATTCTTGATATGGTTACTTGGATTAAACTTTGATAAAACTCTTCGATTAGCATTCGGTAGTTCGATTAACAAGTGTTGATAATTGTTTTTGCTTAATCACGCTAATTGCTTTTTGCTTAATTGCACTAATCGTTTTTAGTTTAATTGTTCCTCAATCGATTTTGGCTTAATCACTTACTAATAATGGTTTTTAGCTAGATTATCCTTAGTTAATCAACTTTAGAATTAGTTTAAAACTAGGTTTTTAGAATTAATTCACCCTTTAGAACTTGTTTCGAATTAGAAGCTAATCTTGACTTTAACTGACATTTTAACTTGGATTAACATTGACTTGTAACTTTGTTTAGTAGTTGGTTAACGGTAGATTGGTATTAGTTTTAATTCGACTAATTGGAATTGGATTTCGATAATTGTTTTCGGACGATTATTTTTTGGTTTAATCATATCCTAATAGATTTTTTGCTTACTAGTTCACTATTTGTTTTTTGGCTTAATTATCCACTAATTGTTTTAGAATTAGAAACTAATTTCGAACTAATTGACCTTGACTTAGTTTTGTTCTAACATTGACTATACTTAGATTTTAATGCTAACATCGACTAATCTTCTTAATGGTTTCATTTGATAACTTTGTTGATTGTTTTTAAATGTTAACTTTGAGATTTTTCCTAGTTAAGATTCGATTAGTCTTTGATTAATTGTTTGTGAATCTTACTAGTGTCCTTGATACTTGTTGCATAGATTTTGACTAATTGTTGCTTACATTTTGGTATCGATTTCACTTACTTCTTGTTGATAATTCCCATTTGAATATTGGTGATTAGCTTTGGTTATTTTCATTGATTATTTTGACTAATTTTTGAGTTGTCTTTGTAGTGATTCATACTTGATTTGCTAAGTTGTTTAAAGATAGGAAGTGTTGCTACATACATAGCTGTTGTGCACAAGGTGAGATGTTAAATGTTGCAATTTTGTCCATATTTTCTTACACCTATTCGTTCCTGAAAACAGGTGCTGTTGAAAGCTGTTTGAGCTTGTGGTTGGATTTTATAGCTATACAGGTGTTGGAGCGCTGTTGTTGCTGCAGTTTTTGATTTATTGCCTTGTTTTCTGTTTCTCTTTGTGATGGACGAGGAGTCACTCAACTTCCTTATAGTTGAGATCACGACATCGTTTTCATCTTATGATTGACGAAGAGTCACTCAACATCCCCATAGTTGAGATTACGACATCGTCATTTGTTGATTATTTTATGTTGGAGGATGGAGAGTCACTCAACTTCCTCATAGTTGAGATCACGACACCGTTCTTTCCTTGTTGACGAGGAGTCACTCAACTTCCTCATAGTTGAGATCACGACATTGTCATTTGTTGTTTATTGTCCATTGCATTTCTCTTTCAGGTAAGGACGAGGAGTTACCCAGTTTGGTGCTTAGCTGAGATCACGATATCGTTCATTTTGTGATTTATTTGTCCTGTATTTACTTGTGTTTGTTCACATGATCCCATAGGATTCCTAGCTCCACTTAATTTCTGATTAAGTCGGAGGTAGGAGAGACATTAGGATAGCAATCCATGCATGACAACATTAGTTAGACTTCCCTCCTGATCCTGACCTTAGGACCATCACTGTATACTGACTTGTAGGACCGAGTTTCCCCTTAGACCTTCCGTGAGTCTCATCTTATCTCTCGCACCCATGCGATCGAGACCGTTTCCCCTTCACCCGTAGTAGCATGAACTACGGATGCTCTGATTCCTCTTTCCGGTCAGATTGAGGATACGTAGGCACGAGATGCGATATCTTGGCGAGCACACTAACAACTCATTTCCCTTTTCTCTCGCACCCGTGCGACCTAGATGTTAATCAATCAGTTACTCAACCCATTTTCAATTGCCCGAGTGCAATTGAGACTCTTTCACAAAACAAACAAAACCGACCTTGTTGGGTCAAACTACAACTGCTCTGACTTCCTCTCTCTCTCTCGTCCGATTGAGGATACGTAGGCACAAGATGGCGATGTCTTGGCGAGCAAACTTCCCACACAATTCCGTAGTCCGTCGAACTACGTCGACTCTGATTCTTCGTTCGTCCACGAAGATACGTAGGCATATGATTGCGATGATCCTTGCGAGTTCTCTTTTGGTTTTCACCTTTCCTTTTTCCCGTTCCGTTTCTAGTTTAGAAGTTGAGCTTCAGATAACCTACACCCTTTGATCGATAACAACAACCGTGGATCCCATAGAGTACGATGGACGTGAGGGTGCTAATACCTTCCTTTCGCGTAACCGACTCCCGAACCCAGGCTATGGTTGCGATGACCATTCCTTTCCCTTTGTTGAGGTTTTCTTCGATCGTTTCCTTTCCCTGCATCGGGATAAATAACGTTCGGTGGCGACTCTTCTGTTCTTTTCCGTCGGTTGATTTTTGCAGATGCGACACTTATATGTCAAACTAAATGATTTTACGCTGCTAATTTTTACTGAGTATATTATGTTGATGTTTGTGTGATATGGTGAAACATCCATGACACTAGGATCATGGAGTTTTATTTAAATTATTTTATTAATTGTCGAGTTGGGGATTAGGGTGTTACACCCTTCACGACAACATCTTCTTGCTAGACTTTATAGCGAAGATCCTTGCCGCCCTTCATGGCAAAATCTTCTTGCTGAACTTCATAGCGAAGATCCTTGTTGCCCCTCACGACATCATCTTTTTGCTGGACTTCATTGCAAATATCCTTGTCACACCGCAGGGAAACATCTTATTGATGGACTTCATATCGAAGATCTTTGCCTCTCCAAGGGGCAACATCTTAATTCTAAACTTCATTGAGAAGATCCTTGTTGCTCCTCAGGGAATCATCTCCTTGCTGGACTTTATAAAGAATATATTTATTGCCCTATAGGGCAATACAAATGGGATATCTGGCTTCTCGCCTGAGGGAGTTAGTATCTTCTTGGACATGACGAGTATTCAAGAATAATGCCCAAGAGATGCAATGAACATCCAGTCTGAGAGTCGTATCTAATAGCTTGATGAAAGTCCCGCCAAGTAGGTCGGACGCCTCACTAGAGTGACTTATTGTCTCATCAGTTGGGCTATATGCAATTCTGCCTAAGGGGCTTAGATTCCCTAGTATAGTAATACTCTCACTTGAGGGACTTAGTGTCTTCTCGGGATGGACAAGTATTCAAAGATCATGCCTAAGAGGAAAACCAAACATTCAGTCTAAGAGACTATATAACAAGTCTTGCATGAGGGTTCGATGGAAGTCCCGCCCAATTAGTTCAAAATCCTCGTCTAAGAAACTTATAATCTTGTCAATCAGGTATATGAAATTATTCCCGAGGGACTAATATTCCAAAGGATAATTGTGCTTTCGCCTAAGGGACTTAGTGTCTTCTAGGCCGGGTGTTTACTGTGAATTTTGGTAAACAACCTCTGGTCTATCAATTTTAAATAAAACTGACTAACTTGCAGGATCGACCACACAAATCCTAGGACATTTGCTAAATTTTAAGAGAGAGTGAATATAACTTGAAATAAAGGAAATGTAAACTGAATTCCACGTTCGACAATGCTGAAAAAAGAAACCTAAGTGAACTCCACGTTCGACTACTTGCAGTAAAGTAAAATCTTAGAAGTTAAAAGGCTGTAAATAAAGAATGCAGAATTTAAAGGCGTCGAAAGTAACAGACAAGAAGTAAAAAGCTTTGAAAATAAGGCTTGAAGATAAAGACTTGAATTGATAAAAATGCAGGAAGATAAATTACTGTTGAAGATAAATGACAAAAATGTAAAAGTGCTTGAACTCCACGTTCTTGAATGTAAAAGATGCAGAAAAATAAATGACTGTCGAAAGTAAATGACGAGGAAATAAATGACTTTAAAAGTAAATGCAATGATGTAAAAGCTTTTGAAGATAAAATGCAATGAACTCCACGTTCTTGAAAATAAAGACTGGAATTGATAAAAGTGCAGTCGAAAGTAAATGCGGAAAGATAAATGACTTTAAAAACAAATGACTTGAAGATAAAAGACTTTGAAAGTAAATGCTTGAAGATTAAATGCTTGAATGTAAAGATGCAAGAAGATAAATGTCGAAAGCTTTTAAATGAAAGTTAAAACAAGGTTTAAAATAAACTTGACTGAAAATAAAGATTCAAGGAAAAGTTAAGACATGAAAGGTAAAGTTCAGGAAAATGTAAAGTGCTGAAACATAAACATGATGAAGATAAATTGCATTGATGAAAGAAAGTGGTGTTACATTGCGTACATTCTCACGAACTCGTTTCTCTACACGCGGGTACTTTGAGTTTCTTTGAGTAACTTGTACAAAAATACGAACACCCCTATTCTATAGAAATAACTCCTATTTATAGTGCTAAGAAATAACTACTAAGTGGTGGTTATGCTTCCAAACGTGTCCTCTTGGCGCCTTTCTCCATTTCAACTGCTCCCACGTTCAGCAACTGATCCTTTTGAAATTCAAACATTTGAAATTTTCTCTCCAGCCTCGATGTGATAACTGCAACGCGCGTTTCAGCATTCTCGCGGTTGAAGCATCTCCCAACACTTAGCCATTTTTTTAGGTTTCCAAAACCCCTATTCGACTCAGGCTTCACCAAAACTGGGTCGAAGCCTTCTTTACGTTAAAAATAATTTTTTAACTTAAAATAGCTTTGATTCTTTCTAGCGACGAAAATGAGGGTTAACAAATTGCCCCCCAAGAAATATCCTTTCGCCAGAATTGGTAAGAAGGTCATTTTTTGATTCAACAACCATTTCGACGCTTGTTTGCATGGCTTCAACTGAATAATCCACTAATCACTTAGTGGCTCAACTGTTCAGTTTCTTTAACCCACGCTTATGACATCATGCCATCATGACAAACCCTTAAACGTCTCTTGAGCCGCACTCATCATAACCCATTTCTTGAAAATATACGTTTGCAGTCTGAACATAACTGCTACTTCTCATCACGTTTCCAAGAGAAAGACACGCGTCCCACTACCTTCTCAACTTCAACGGTGGATCCAAGGCTCTTGGGATTTTCAAACGTCTATAAATATCCGTTTTCACCATTTGGTGAACTTTCCACACTTTCATACTCTCAAGCAACCTTCTCTTCTTTTTCAGTTTTCTTCACGCAAAACCCAGAAAAACACCACTTCTTTTCATTTTCTCTAACAATGGCGTCCTCCCAAGTGAATCCTCAACCAAAGAAAACCCAAAGAGGCAAGGCTACTCAATTCAAACAAGCCATTCCTCCATTTGCAAATATCCCAGCCCCCCAAATAGTGGATAATCGCCGTTGCTTGTCGGAACCCACCACCAAAGAGGCACGAGCCATATATAAGTCTCAGGTAATGATTCCTTTAGTCGTTTCTGACAAACCTTATGCACTGTCTGGTCCTCTAGCTAATGTTGACATTTCTAATGAGAAACTAAGTGAGTTTCTCCCCTCTTACCGGAAAACAAGGCCATTAGGGCAAAAAAGCTTTTCCAAGATCAACGTTTCTGATGAAACCTCTCCTAAAGAAATTCCACTGCCCAAGATCAATGTTAGCTATCTCACTGATGGCACATGGCTAGTAAGAGTTGTTACTCCTTTGAAGGATTTTGACCAATGGATGACAAAGATGGAAAAGGTCAAGTCTGAACATTGGAAAAACATAGGGATTTATGACCTTCTTATGCTGTCGAAGACCAGCGTACCATACTGCTTGAACATGCTGGCAGCGTTCTTATATTTTTGGGACAACACCCACTACACCTTCCATCTGCCATGTGGAATGGTTACCCCTACACTGTTCGACTTGGCTGCCATCACAGGGCTTCGTCCAGATGGCCTTATTTACAACCCTGAAGAAGATGCTGAGGATATCATAGGCATTTCAAGTTCCAAACTCACCTACACCCACTTCATCAAACATTACTTCGACGCAGGTCATGATGAAGTATCTGATAAAGAACACATTGCATTTCTCACAGTATAGCTGTCGAGATATGTTTTCTGTACAAAGTCCTTGCAAGTGGCTAAGAAGTACTTTCCCCTTGCTAACCAGCTTCACAACAACAGAGGGGTCTGCTTAAGTGAACTCATCCTGGCGAGCCTTTATGAGTCCATCAGTGAAGGGGCTTCTCGACTGAGGCACATGGAAGCTCAAGGTTCTGTCCACTTGAGTGGACCTCTTTGGCCGCTTCAACTGTGGCTCAATGCAACATTTAAAGCTAGCCTTCCCAGAAAAAGGCTAGTTGACGAAGCCTCCGCTGAGATAAGGGAGATGAGCATCGAATGGCCCCGTTTGGTCAAACTTACGCCCAATGATGATGGTGAAACCCTTAAAGGGGCCTTCACCAGCTATATCATAATGTTTGCCAAGCGCTATGAGTTTACTCCCAGCATGGCACCCTTTGCTCAAAGAAGATATGGCCCTGTGTGGTTTACAAGGCCATTTCCAAATCCTCACAAGACCCTTGACAATGAATCTGTTGCTATTTGGGAAGCCTTTTTAATTCCCAGATTCATTGTCCAAAGGCTGAACTTGGGGAGAGGCCTATCAGCATTGATTGCTTACCAACCAAATCTTGTCTCTCGATAATTTGGGTTGGCCCAGAGCTTTCCTCAATGTTTATATGAGAAGAAAGGCCGAGTAATCCTTCACACTACAAGCTTTGGTGAAGAAGATGTCACCAGTACACTCGTTAGCTGGAATGAGAGAGGAGGAGTTCTGTCTCCTGTGTTTTTTTAGCCTTCTTTCTTATGCACTTCATCATTCCACCACTGGTGGTCGAAGCACTACAATGAGCATTTTCTTGATGTGGCTACATTTTCTTCATTGCTTGACCAAGCTTTTATTGATGTGTAGGACAAGACGAAGAAGAGTAATTTCACTCACCTCCAAGAAATACAGGCTTTCCAAAAATACTTTGAAACTGTCTATCGACCAGATGATCTTGGTCGAACCATTCACGAGGCTGCTATTCCTTTAAAGAGAAAATTTCTACAATAGTTGGATCAACTAAAAATCCCTTCAGACGTCCCTCGTGAGAAAAGTTATGAGGTAGCTTTTGAACTTTTCCCTCCAAAGTTCCCTCAACTGCCTAATGCTGATTTTGGAGTGGCACCTTGCCCCTCCATTTCCAGATTGGTTTGTCTGTGGTGAACACTTAGAACTTCTTCGACAGCAGTCTTAGCCAAAATCTCAACGAGTGGTTCCGACTAAGCATACGCTAGACAGTTTCAAAGGACACCTTCATATAGGAATTCAGGATGTTCGTGTCAAATCTGAAATATATGAAGGTTTGAAGCCCTTATTCCATGGCTTTATAACTAACCATTTAATCATTAACTTGTAACAATTTTCACTGTCTTTCAGCTGTGCCTAGGAAAGCTCCTTCAGCCAGGGTTGCTGCTGCATAAAGTAGCAAAGAACCAGAAGGCAAACAGGTACATTTCACATCCCTTGCCTATGTTCATATTATGTGAATCACTTCTCACATTTGCATCACCTTTTCAGACTGGTCGAAAACCTCCTACACCTTCAAAGAAAGGTAAAAAGGATGCCCCAGCTGTTGTTATGTCTTCAGATGCTTCAGATGAATCTCCTGAGGAGGTTCTTACAAAGAAAAGAAGAAAACCAATAAAAGCATCTGGACCTGCTGGCCCACCTCCTTCGAAGGTGGCCAAAATACTTGAAAAGGCACCCACAGCATGTGGTGTCGAAAAACAACCTTCCATGGTAGCCACCCAAACACCTCCTGGCGACCATGAAAGGGGTAACTCAAGTCCTGCTGCTGTACAAGCTTAGGTATGTGCACCATTTTTTCATTATACTGACGTATTTCGCCCAAATTCTTTCAATCTCATTTTCTTCACTTGTGTTCTTTAGGAAAACATAATCAATAATCCTGACCCTCAACCAGCTTCGGGCAATTTTGCTACCGACATAATCAACAATCCCACCCCTCAACACGCTGCAGGAAGTTTCACCACTACACTCCTCAACAGCCAAGGTGAACCAACTTACCATCCATCATCTGATCTTGGCTCTGGTTTAAGTGAAATTAATCAACCTAATCCTCTAGCTGCAGACCCCACCAACCCTCATGCCCAAACTACTACACAGAATGCATAGGCTGATGGCTCTAACTCTGATGATGATGATGCTTCAAGTCCACCACTTTTCGACCTGGCTAACTTCATGGATACTGATCAACTGATTGTCGAAGAAGAAGGTGGTCCTGAGGCTCAACCTCAAAATGACAATCTTGGACAAGCTGCCCCTGAAGAAACACATGAACCACATCCTGAACCAGCTGATGACCAGGCCAACCTCCAATCAACTGCTGAAGAAAATGATGGAGGAGTGGCAGTCGAAACTGAAGAAGAAAAGGATGAAGGAGAAGAATCAGAAGAAGAAGAAGAGGAAGAAGACCAACCAGATCCTACCCCTCACCATACTTCTTCGCCCGTGGTCCAGCAACCTTTGGCTAACGTTCCAAATCCCGGAGACTCACTGACAGCCCTCAAGTGGTCGAACCCACGTGAGTATTCCAAATTAATACTCGGGCAGAAGTATGGTTCTTCTTCTTCTGGCTCTTCGACTCCAGCATCAGATAATTTCGCCAAACCAATCCTCCAAGCCATAAAGAAAAAATTCTTCAAGGGGGACATTCACAGAGTTTTGGCCTCAGACCCCACTGCAACCACTTATCTGAAGGACACCCTTGAAAAGCTTGAGCTCACCACCCTTAATCCAGACGTTTCTGGTTTTCTAATAGAGTTAACCGCTGTGGTGAACCAAATAGTTGCAGAAATAAAGTTGTTTCCATCTATCAGGAATACCATAGAAGAAACATCTGGTCATGAGAGTTCAGCCTGGTGTAGTGCAAAAGAGTCGTATGAAGAGGTCGAACGTATGAAGGCTGATCAAAAGAAAAAACAAGATGAGATAGCCTCCAACTAGAAGGATATTGAAGCCTGGAAGCAACAAATCACGGAGCTACAAGCCAAAATTAAAAATGCTGAAAAACGCAACCGTGAATTGCAACATTTCGACGACACTAAGATGGCTAAAGAAATGAAGAATGCTATGGATCGTATTGAGGCAGCCCAAAGATATGAAAAAGAGCTCGCAACAGCCAAACTTGATGAATCTTTGTGCAATGCTCGCCTCAAACATCACATAGAAGCCTTTGCTCAGTTGGCGTCGAGGCTTCCCTTCTGATACTTTCGAAACCTTTATTTGTTTAACCATCATTTGTTTCTTGGCCTTTTCAGGCCTTTATGTAATGACAGTTTTTATGCCTTTGGCACTGATTAAGTAGTCCTTAGTATTTCGCCATTAACTGCCTTCGACTCATATTATATTATGATGCATTTTATTTATTGCCTCACATCTAAGTCAAATTTGCAATTAAGGCATTCTATCTTTTTCTTGGAGAGCCAAACTTTTCAACTTTAAAACCTTAAGGCATAAGCCTCTAGCTTTAAACTGACATTTATAGCATAGCCCTCAGGCATACTTCCAAGAATAATTCACATGGTTTCACCGTTTGACTGGCAAATCCAATCAATACTTCGCCTCTATAAATTCTCTTCCATCTGAACCATGTTCATTCATCAAGGTAACTATGAACAACTCAGAGAAGTCATCAGCTAAGAAGACAGCTGATAAGGCAAAAGAAACTGAAGAAACCAAGAAAACGGAGACAACAAAGAAACCTGAAGCCTCTACTGGAGCAACTTCCAGAGCAAAAAAGCCAGAAACCAACATGAGGATCTCTAAGAAAGGGTGTTCCAACACCCAGGACTTTGATGATAATGAGCCAGACGCAGACTACATGGACTTCCTCAAATCCATTGACTAGAGAGATTATGAATAATCTTTCCTATCTTTGAAAGATGTTATGTTGATTCTCCTTTGCTTTGTATGCCATATTAGCCTGAGTTGGCCTATTTTGGCTTTCCTTTCTTAAAATAAAACTTACGTTTTAATATGAATCTCTTGCAACATAGGCTTATATTTTTTCAAATACTTGCCATTTACTTTCAAGATTCTTTTATCTTTGTCTAACTCTTCCACTTCATAAGCTCCATTAAAGAAAACTTGTATGACTTGGAATGGACCTTCCCACTTAGGAAACCATTTGCCTAGTGTTCTATCCTTTCGATCCATAGGCAAAATCACTTTCCAAACTAAATCCCCACATGCAAAAGATTTAAACTTAACCTTTTTGTTGTAGGATTCTTCGACCCTTTTCTTTTGTCTTCTTAACAACTCCAAGGCTCTAAGCCTTTCTTCGTCCAAATCCACTAATTCATTCATCATCATTTCCCAATATTCCTCAGAGGGAATCTCATGATGTCTTTGAACTCTTATAGATTGTAAATAAATCTCAACAGGCAATACTGCGTCATGACCAAAAGTAAGTCGAAATGGGGTAGTATTAGTAGCCTCTTTAGGGGATGTTCGACATGCCCAAAGAACTTGGTCTAATGTCTTGTGCCAATTTCTAGGCCTCTTTCCCACATGCTTCTTAATTAGTCCAATCACTACCTTATTGGCAGCTTCGACTTGCCCATTGGCCTGAGCATAATAAGGTGTAGAAGTCAATAACTTAAAACCTATTTCTTTGGCAAACTCCTGCATCTTTCGACCAGTCAACACTGATCCTTGATCCGTAGTGATTGTTTCAGGAGTACCAAATCTATAAATAATGTGATTTTGAATGAATTCAATAACATCTTCTTGACCTATATTCGCCAGTGGTATTGCTTCAATCCACTTGGTGAAATAATCAATTCCCACCAAAATATATCTTTGGTTCTTTAAAGATGCTGGTCGAATCTCTCCCACTATATCCAAAGCCCATCCTCTGAAAGGCCATGGTTTCACTATGGAATGTAATTCACTTGTAGGGATATGCTGTATGCCAGCATGAATTTGACATTCTTGGCAACCCTTAGCAAATTCTATGCAATCTTTCAGCATAGTCGGCCAATACATGCCCTGTCAAAACAACAACCATTTCATCTTCTGGCCAACTTGGTGTGCTCCACATGCCCTACTATGTACTGTCGAAAGAGCCAAATATGCCTCTGCTTCACTAAGGCATTTCAATAAGACTCCCTCAGGGGTCTTTTTAAACAATTCATTACCCAAAAGTACATAGCTTAAAGCTTGATACCTGATTTTTCGCTCTGTCGAAGCCGTTGGATTTTGCAAATATTCAACTATAGGCTTCCTCCAGTCTTCATCTGTCAAATTATCTATAGCAAAAATTTCAAAATTTTTGCCATCTATGCATCCAAGCTTAGTTGTTTCTAAGTCTGATGGGCACAATCCAACAACCACCACTTTACCTCTTGCTTCAATTACTTCTTGAAGATTTTCCTTCGACACTTTGTATCCAGAGGCAATTTGAGCCAAGTCATTAGCAACTTGATTCTCTATTCTAGGTATGTGTTGGATGGCCACTACCTCAAATTTCTTTAATAATCTATTGGCTATCACAAAGTACATAATGAGATTTTCTTTAACACATTTATATTCCTTTGTGATTTGTTTTATAACCAATTCTGAGTCTCCCATTATTTCGACTCTAGTTGCCCCCAATTCTAACAAAATTTCAAGCCCAGCAATTAATGCTTCATATTCAGCCTCATTGTTAGAGCAAGGTCCTTCGACCTTGTACTTGAATTTTGTTGGAATTTTTTCAGGAGAAATAATGTATATTCCCACTCCTGTTCCATTTTTATGATTTGATCCATCAAAGTATAACTTCCAGGATTTTAATTCAACATAATTCAAATCATTTTCATTTATGGAGTGGTCAACTATAAAGTCTGCAACTATTTGCCCTTTCACAGCTTTTAAAGGTTGATATGTTAGAGAAAATTCTGTTAATGCTAATGCCCATTTGCCAATTCGACTGTGCAAAATAGGCTTAGATAACACATGTTTTACAACATCAAAGTGAGAAGCAACATACACATCAACTGGCTTTATATATTGCTTCAATTTAGTACAAGAGAAATACAAGCATAAACATAACTTTTCAATCATGCTATACCTAGTTTCTGCATCATTTAAAACTCGACTAAGGTAATAAATGGCTCTTTCGACTCCATTTTCATCCTCCTGAGCTAACATGCTCCCTAGAGTTTTATCTGATGCAGCTATATACAATCTCATACTCTTGTTTCTACAAGGTGGTGAAAGAATTGGAGGGTGGCTTAGGTACTCCTTGATTTTGTCGAAGGCTTCCTGCTGTAATTGCTCCCACTCAAAACCATCTTTGTTGAAACGAAGCAATGGCGAAAAGGCTTGTGTTTTGCCACTCAGGTTGGATATAAACCTTCTTAAGAAGTTGATCTTGCCCAACAACGACTGCAACTCCTTTTTAGTTGATGGTGCTTTCGCCTTCATTATGGCTTTGGTTTTATTCTGATTTATTTCGATCCCTTTCTTGTGGACCACAAAGCCTAGGAAATCCCCTGCCTGCACACAAAAAGCACATTTGAGAGGATTCATTTTAAGACCATATTTTCTCATCCTTTCAAAGGACTGTCGAAGATGGTCAATGTGACTTTTCCTAGAAATAGATTTTATAACAATATCATCAATGTAAATTTGCATGAGTGTGTCTATAAAATCATGGAAGATTGAATTCATCGCCCTTTGATAAGTGGCACCAGTATTTTTAAGACCAAAAGGCATCACTACCCATTCATAGGTGCGTAAGGCTCCAGGGCATCTAAAAGCAGTTTTATGAACATCTTCCTCAGCAATGAATATTTGGTTGTAGCCAGAATATCCATCCAGCATACTAAGATATTCATGTCCTGCTGCAGAATCTATTAACATTCCTGCTACTGGCATTGAATATTCATCTTTAGGAGTTGCAGAGTTTAAATCTCTAAAATCAATGCAAACTCTCAAAGATCCATTCTTTTTAATAACAGGTACTATATTAGCCAACCATTCGACATACCTTGCTGTGCGAATGAATTTGCAACGAATGAGTCTTTTGACTTCCTCTTTGATCTTTGACAATATCTCTGGTGCAAACCGTCTTGGATTTTGCTTGACTGGTTTTTTTCCAGGTGTCATAGGTAACCTATGTTCGACCAACTCCCTGCTCAAACCAAGCATCTCATCATAATCCCAGGCGAAGCAGTCCTTGAAATCTTTCAACAACTGAACCACTTCAACCTTCAACTGGGGATCAAGGTTGGCACTGATGTAGGTAGGCCTTTTGGTTGTCCCCTCACTGAGGTCAACTTCTTCTAAAGGATCTTGTGCTAGCATTTTGATATTATTCGCCAACGGATCCTTCTTAAATCCCAAAGGCTCATCTTCATAGATGGCGTCGAGCCTCTGGCTTTACTCTCCAGTTTCAACCTTCGCTGGAGGTTTTGGGTCGAAGTCCTTACCAGGACTTTCTTGATAAAATTCAGAAATGGCTTCGCCAGCCATATAGTCATTGGCAGCTTCCAAAGCCGCTTGTAGTTTTGTTTCAGCCACATAGGCCAAAATCCTTTTTAAAGCTTTGAACTCAGTCATGATCACTGAATTCATTTCCCCATCCTGTGGGCTCTATTGGAGGTGAGCCTAAGCATGGCAACCTTCCTCCTGGTACTTCCCTGTCCCATCTGAAACCTTCGACAGGGTGTAAATACAATGAATAAAACGTTTCTTCCTCAGGCGTAAACTTAAAGTCGGCTGGAGGACATGGAGCAATGTTCGCCAAATGTTTTCAATATTTTCAACTATCCCATCTAGTCTCCAAATGGTGATTCTTTGATGCATAGATGAAGGTACAACACCTATTCCATGAATCCACTCCCTACCCAAGAGTAGATTGTAGTTAGCTTTTGTCTCAACGACCATAAACACTGTTGGTCTGGTAATGGTTCCCACAGTAAGATCCACTTGAATCACTCCTAGAGTGGAACCAACTTTTCCTTCATAGTTCGACAGAACCATGTTGTGGGGTTTGGTATCAGTCTCAAACTTCCCAATCTTGCTCAGCAAAAATCTTGGCATTAAATTAACAGTTGCACCACAATCCACCAAGATTTTGTTAATAGGAACATTTTCTATTTTGCCAGTAATGTAGAGAGGCTTCAAATGACCCTTCATTGCCTATGTGGGGAGTTCAAAAAAAGTATTATGTTCTTCGACGCACCCATTGTTCATGATGTAATAACACACAGGCTTGTGGCCAACATTTCTAATTCAGCAGTTTGATCCAAGTCTTCGACCTCTGAAACTTGACCAAATTCTTTTGGCATCACTGATACCACATTCACAATAATATCTAGAGAAGCTGCTGACTCACTGTCAAAATTATCAGTCATATTCTCATCATCTTCAACTTTCTTCTCTGGCTGAACATTGAACAGCTTTCGCCTTATGGGCATCTTCTCAATTGTCCCAGCTTGATTATCAATATTGGTGCTTGACTCTCCTTATACCTGAGCCTCCCTGATAGCCTTTCGCCTACGTTGCTCTCTTCGCCATTGTGATCTAGACATGGGATTTTTACCCTTGTAATTTTGAGAAATGTATGCTGACTTGTTGGTGTTATGGTTCTCTTTTCTATACTCAAATGAAGAACCTCTTTCCACATCAAATTTCTCCCACTTCTTCTTCTGTCCTCTTCCTTCGATAGGCATAATCCAACTACCTATTGGCACATTCGCAGCTGGTTTGAATGTACCTGGCCTAACTCCTGGTACTTGGTTTTTTAACCCTGTCGAAAGTCGTCTATGGTCAAAACTTCTGGGACCTTTATTTACCTTTTGCCCCCAGCTTCCACCAGCTTTTTTGACACCTTCTAACTTGTGGGCAGCTTTCTCATAAAAAATGGCGCTGCATCTAGGACATAACATTACTCCAGAACCTTTCTTCTGGCAACGGTGCAGAAAATCCACAATTGTCTCCTCTTGCTTAGGATAAACTATTTTGTTGCGCTCTTCTTGTTCATCTGCCTTAGTCACTGCTTTTTGATCTGTAATTTCGACCATATTGACATCAATTTTATCCTTTAAGCGCATCTTGGAGAAATGAGCTTCAAGACTTTCAGTGGTCTTTGCCAGACAACCACCACTTGCTGCTGCTCTTGCAGCTTTTTGGGAAGCCTTCTGCCAAGCAGTCTTTTCAGCTTCGACCATTTCCTCAGCATTTACTCTTTCAACATCAGGAGATGTCTTGAAGAATTGTTCAGGAGTCATACATATCCAGTTTTCTACCAAACAACCATCCATGTTTATCATCTCTCCTACCAATAGCATGTCATCTTCCAACTCTTTAACAACTTGGACTTTGGGGGCGTTCCTGCCCATAGCCTCGTTGGTACTGATACTGCCTGAGCTAGCATCAGATTCTTCAACCAATTTAACCATGTTAATGCCCTCAGTGGCATTTATCTTCAATTCGCTTACTGCCATATCCAATATCTTGGCAGCATTATCCATCTCAACAAACTTGTCAGCAAATTTTTTGGTCACCAACATTAAACTGGCCCCATCAGTATTCAAGCCATTCGCAGCCTTATTAAAACCTTCAGTTACCACAGGATTGGTGGCGAAGTCCTCAGTAACTTCCACCATGTTGACTGACTGATCAAATCCTTCTGTGGCTTCGACCATCTGAACCTCGTGAGGCTCTGTATAGTTAGCTTCTGCAACTTGCAATGGGTCAGAGTCAATTTTCATCTGAGCTTTTCCTTTGTCACCAAACTTCAACCTTCCTTCTTGAATAGCATTTTGCACCAAATCCCTGAAAAGAAAACATTGAGAAGTTTTATGACCCAAAAAATTATGGTACTTACAAAAACCTCTTTTCTTTCTTTGTTTTAAAGGTGGCATCTTAGCACCAGCAGGCACTATCATTTGTCCATCTTTAACTAACAAATAAAAAATTTCATCACATTTAGTGACGTCGAAAGTGTATGTTTTCTTAGGAAATTTGTCGTTAGATTCGACAGGATTTTTCCCATTTGAAGGAGCTAATAATTTGCGCATAAGGTGGACCTTGCTTTAACTCAGCAACGTCAACCTTATTTCCGTCGAAATAAGATGTTTCATCATACAAATTCTCCACATCTTTATTACATTCGACAAAGGCTACTTTTTTACCCCTGCTGAATTTAGCCTTTTCCTCTTTTAGCCTTTCTAGTCGTCGGACTCTATCAGCTAACTGGGCCATATCTCTAAGATATTGGGTATCTAATTTCTTCCTAATGGAATAATCAAGACCCCCAGCAGCCATTTCAACCAACTCATGTTCTGGTACTTGTGTAAAGCACCTGGCTTTAAGAAGTCGAAACCTATTCAGGTAATCATCAATTGGCTCAGTAACTTTGCGTTTGATGCTAGCCAATTCTTTCAAACTAATCTTAGTTTGCCCCATGTAGAACTGTTCATAAAACAAACGCTCTAACTGGGTCCAATTGTATATGGAATTTGGAGGCAAAGTAGTGAACCATGTGAAGGCATTCTTGGTAAGGGAACTTGGGAAGTATTTGATCCTAAGGCTTTCGTCAGCTGCAATTTCGCCTGCTTCAATCAAATACCTAGCCACATGTTCGACAGTTGATTCAGTAGTATCTCTTGAAAACTTGCTGAACTTTGGAACCTTCGTCCTAGGGGTAATTCTGCTTGGAGAATATAATCCACTATAGGCGAAGTATAATTTGGCCTTGTGAAGCCAAGATTCACACCATTTCTGGTCATTATCCTTTCAACCATGGCTGCGAGATTATTTTCTTCTGCTTGATTTTGATGTCGAACCTGTCTAAGGAACTGATCAGCATTTTGGTTCCTATTCACCATCACTACTGGCTCTTCCTCTATCTGGATTGGTATCTGGTTTCTTGGTGGTTCGACTCTAAAATGATCAATCATCTCTTGATCTTCCAAGTTCACCTTAGGTACATGACGTGGATGACGTCTTGGGATATCTTCGACAACAGTTGCTCTTCGATCCACCGCTGGTACTCCTATGAAATCAGCCATGCGTGCCAATTGTGTAGCCAATTGTTGGTTAGTTTGAGTCGTATTCTGAATCAAGGGTTGAAAAACTTCTCCCATTGTCTGAGACAACGTATGCACCATTTGCATGTTACTTTCATCCATCTGCTGTCTCAAACAATTTATGGATGTATTTGTAAGACTAGGCGCTTGCACGGAGTAACCAACACCTATACTCTGATTGTTTCGACCCCCTGATCCTGATCCTTGTAATGGCGAAGACACTACATTCTCTGAAAATACAGGTGGAGCATTCTGCAGATTTTGCATCATTGATGTAGGCATACCATAGGGTTGACTCCTTGACCCTGGATGTGGAAAACCTGGAGGAGGGAAATGTCGGTACATTGAATTTCCTCCTGGGGGTGTTATTGAATTAGGACTTTATGGTCCTATGTATTCTATCACAGGTTGAGTATATGATTTTATGCATGTTGATCCTGGTTCATACACTACTAATGAAGGTGACGTTTGTCCTCCTGTCGAAGACACTGGTGATGGTGTGCTTTGAGACCCCATACTGCTACTTGACTGAGTGTTTGAAATACTCCCTTGAGGATCAACTTGTTGGTTAGCATTAGTTGCCATTCTCTTAGTGTATCTTCTCTTTGGTATTCCTTCGTTTGTTGTGGCTAACTTCCCACTTCTCAATAACATACAACGAAAGTATTTCTTCACCAAGAAAGATAAGGTTAAAAAAAGTATAAAACTTAGCACTAGGTCCCACTGGGCGTGCCATTGTTTACTGTGAATTTTGGTAAACAACCTCTGGTCTATCAATTTTAAATAAAACTGACTAACTTGCAGGATCGACCACACAAATCCTAGGACATGTGTTAAATTTTAAGAGAGAGTGAATATAACTTGAAATAAAGGAAATGTAAACTGAACTCCACGTTCGACAATGCTGAAAAAAGAAACCTAAGTGAACTCCACGTTCGACTACTTGCAGTAAAGTAAAAGCTTAGAAGTTAAAAGGCTGTAAATAAAGAATGCAGAATTTAAAGGCGTCGAAAGTAACAGACAAGAAGTAAAAAGCTTTGAAAATAAGGCTTGAAGATAAAGACTTGAATTGATAAAAATGCAGGAAGATAAATTACTGTTGAAGATAAATGACAAAAATGTAAAAGTGCTTGAACTCCACGTTCTTGAATGTAAAAGATGCAGAAAAATAAATGACTGCCGAAAGTAAATGACGAGGAAATAAATGACTTTAAAAGTAAATGCAATGATGTAAAAGCTTTTGAAGATAAAATGCAATGAACTCCACGTTCTTGAAAATAAAGACTGGAATTGATAAAAGTGCAATCGAAAGTAAATGCAGAAAGATAAATGACTTTAAAAACAAATGACTTGAAGATAAAAGACTTTGAAAGTAAATGCTTGAAGATTAAATGCTTGAATGTAAAGATGCAAGAAGATAAATGTCGAAAGCTTTTAAATGAAAGTAAAAATAAGGTTTAAAATAAACTTGACTGAAAATAAAGATTCAAGGAAAAGTTAAGACATGAAAGGTAAAGTTCAGGAAAATGTAAAGTGCTGAAACATAAACATGATGAAGATAAATTGCATTGATGAAAGAAAGTGGTGTTACATTGCGTACATTCTCACGAACTCGTTTCTCTACACGCGGGTACTTTGAGTTTCTTTGAGTAACTTATACAAAAATACGAACACCCCTATTCTATAGAAATAACTCCTATTTATAGTGCTAATAAATAACTACTAAGTGGTGGTTATGCTTCCAAACGTGTCCTCTTGGAGCCTTTCTCCATTTCAACTGCTCCCACGTTCAGCAACTGATCCTTTTGAAATTCAAACATTTGAAATTTTCCCTCCAGCCTCAATGTGATAACTGCAACGCGCGTTTCAGCATTCTCACGGTCGAAGCATCTCCCAACACTTAGCCATTTTTTTGAGGTTTCCAAAACTCCTATTCGACTCAGGCTTCACCAAAACTGGGTCGTAGCCTTCTTTACGTTAAAAATAATTTTTTAACTTAAAATAGCTTTGATTTTTTCTAGCGTAAAAAATGAGGGTTAACACCGGGACAAGCATTCGAGAATCACACCTAAGAGGCAGAACAAACATCTAGTCTGAGAGACTTTATAAGAAGTCTTGCTTGAGGACTTGATAGGAGGTTTCTTCTTGCCACCCCCAAATTTTAATTCACACCCACACACCCCTATGCTTTAACCATAATACCCTTTGTGAATTTTTTATGTTTTTGAAAAAATTTGTGTTTTCCGAACTTTTGAAAATTTCGGAGTTTTTATCGAACTTTTGAAGAATTTCACGTGTTTTTACTGCATTTTTGGGAGACCTACGAATTTTTATCGGATTTTTAAAAAATTACTAGATTTGAATTGTTGGATTTTTCAAACATACTACATGATTTTTCAAAATCCTATGAATTTTACAAGCACTACCATATTTTTCATAAAAAGTATGAGTTTTTACAAGATTTTTCAAAAAGTCTATGTGTTTTTATCGGATTTTTCAAAAAAAAAAACTATGATTTTTAATTGGATGTTTCAAAAATCTATGAGTTTTTACTGGATTTTACAAAAAAGTTTGAGGTTTTACCGAATTTTTCAAAAAATATGAATTTTTACCGGATTTTTTAAAATACATTACCAAAATTTTCAAAAATGAATGTTTTTTTACCAAATTTTTCAAAAAATTCGGTAGTGTTACTTTTGTTTTTTTCCCTATTAAAATGAACTACCAGATTTTGCAAAAATTGGAAAATTACAAAACATACTAGATTTTTCTAGTTGCACTACCAGATTTTTCGTTCGCTCTCTTTGGTTAAATTTTGACTAGGGGTATTTTCGCCATTATGAAAGTATGTGGGGGTGCCAGGTCAAACATAGGGGGCTGCAGCAAGAAACCTCACTTGATGGAAGTCCTGCCCAGGTAGATTGAATGCCTCGCTTGAGAGACTTATAGTCTCATCAGCCGGGCTAAATGTAATTCCGCCCGATGGACTTAGATTCCCCAAGATAATTATACTCTCATCTGAGGGACTAAGTGTCTTCTCGTGCGAAATAAGTATCCAAAGACACGCCTAAGAGGCGCAACAAATATCCAGTCCTAGACACTTTATAACAAGTCTTTCTTGAGGGCTCGATGGAAGTCCCGCCCAAGTAGGTCGAATGCCTCACCTGAGATACTTATAGTCTCATCCGTCGGGCTATATGGAATTCTACCTAAGGGACTTAGATTCCCAAGGATAATTATACTTTCACCTAAGGGACTTAGTGTCTTCTCGGGCAGGACAAGTATTCGAGAGTCATGCCTAAGAGGCACGACAAACATCCAGTTTGGAGGGGTTTATAATAAGTATTTCCTGAGGGCTCGATCAAAGCCCCATCCAAGTAGGTCAAATGCCTCACCTGAGAAACTTATAGTCTCATAATTCGTGCTATATGCAATTCTTCCTGATAGATTTAGATTCCCCGGGATAACTATGCTCTTACCTGAGGGACTTAGTGTATTCACGAGCGAGACAAGTATTCAAAGATCCTGCCTAAGAGGTGCGGCAAACATCCAGTCTGAGAGACTTTATAACAAGTCTTGCCCAAGGGATCGATGGAAGTCTCTCCCAAGTAGGTCGAACGACTCAATTGAGGGGGTTATGTAGTGTTATATTTGTAAAAGTCCTTGCCTTAGGTGATGTCCTTAGGCGTCCCTAGAGGAAGAGGCGATAGAATGTCTCCTAAAAAGAGGTATTGCCTCGCCCCGTGGTCTCCCATAGCCCTTATGTGGGAAACTTGGGATAAGACTCTCTTTGGGCAGAGAGAAAGTCCAAGTCATTAACTGACCCACGACTCACTTGGAAATAGGAATTCAACCACCCGCCGTTGATTGAGTGGGAAATGTCCCTTTTCAAGAAAACCCAAGGGTTTAAGGACCTTTATAAATACATCTCCCCTAAAAGGGAGAAGGGGCAGACCCTAAGTGATGCATATTCTCTTCACCCTATATATCATAACACTCATTTTAGTCTTAAAACATGACTGCCTATAATCATAATCTTGCTACAAAGCATCACTGGTCATCAATAGATCCTCTCATCTCACGTGAGCAGGTCCCCTAAACTACCTCAAAACACCATTGTACATGGTTTCCACCATCGTAGGCAAACCCTAACCAACATATTGTGTTATTAAGTTACTAAGGCCTCTTAGTCTCCATTATTCCCTTATAGGGAGAACATGTGCACCTATACTTTTTTACCAGTACAGTCAAACATGTCATTGTATCATATTAAGTAGTTGACATGGTTATCCTTCAGTTTTAGGATATATTGATTCAAATTATGCAAGTGCTATGAACGATATGAGGTCCTAAACATGATTTGTATTTGCTATTGTAGTTAAGGTTGCCATATTGATTCAAATAATAGTGGATATATCTACAATTGAAGTAAAGTACATAAAAGTAGTTAAGGTTGCCAATGGGGCCTTATAGGTTACAAAAATGGTTAGGGAATTGTGTGATGAGCAAGGTGGAGTTCAGTAGCATTGTGATAGTCAAAGTTCCATTTATTTTGACAATAATCCGGTTTATCACGCTAGGACCAAGTATATTGATGTAATATTTCACAAGATTGGAGAGTTACTTACATCTAAACATCTATGACTTGAAAATTTTCATATATAGGAGAATGAAGTTGATATATTGATTAAGTCATTCACTTGTGACAAGTTCAAGTACTTCTTGGACTTGTTACATGTTTCTCGATGTTAAGAAAGTGTTGTGCTTCCCAGTCGTAAAGATGTGGATGTCATGTAGGAAAAGGAGCAGGGGTGAGGGAAGCCGAAAGTGGCGATAGTCCCCTTACAATATGATTAAGTAGTATTCTTGTAATATGAACTATATATATAACATGTATAATAGTGAAACAATAATTCATTCAAGTAATAATATGGAACTAAAACTTATATACATTTGATCGACCTGCATAAACATATATTGTGTTTGTTGTTTGCAATTGACGTGAAAAAAAAGAGAAATTAGGGTAGTTTATATTTTGAATTCTTGAAATTAATATCTTGTGATTAGTTTGATTATTTAGAATTTCATTTTCAATTTTAATGATAAATTATTAGTGATTAATTGATAGCATATATCTGCACCTTTGTCAGAACTTGAACTTTGAATTTTGAACTCTGGACTTTCAACTTCTTTTAATCCTTAACTAAAGTGTTTCAAGTCACATGAGTTACTTCTCCCACCTTAAAATTTTATTTGCTTATAAATTTTAATTTTTTTTTGTTATTTGCACATGATTTGTTATTTGTTTTATTTTTTATTCAACCTTTGCTTTTCGAATTTAAGAATTTGATCAATACATTTTATATTTATAAGACTTTTTAACTAAATAACTTAATTGTTAACACACCATAAACTATTGTAAATAAATGCTCTCTTTTTATGATAAAATAAAGGCATAATTAGTCACCAGGTACCTTAAGTTAATTTTATGTTCCACTTTGGTCCCTTAATATTAGTTCTGTTAGCATTATTGGTCCCTTAATATTAGTCATGTTAGCATTATTGGTCCCTCCCATTAGTTTAGCTGAGAAAACGTTAATATTTGCCAACGTGGCGTGCAAAATATGTAATGACTTAGCAAAAATGATAGTAAGTAATGAAAATTTATTTACATATCCATATACACCTTTTCTGCAAGTAAAAAACACACAAATCACACTCTTTAAACTCAGAAGAAAAAAATCTCTGTAAAAAAACCCAGAAAATCCAAACAGGGGAGGGATAAAGAAATGACGAATGTAGAAACAGGTGCATATTCATCATGCTACTTCAGTTGATATGGGGGACAACAAAGCCGGTGAGAGCCAGAGATCAAGTCGTGTTTCATCTAATAAGCTTGCCACAAGAAACCTATTAAATCTGGACCAATCTTGTAGCAAAAAAATTTCTCTTGAAAGGTGGTGGAGTCTAGAGGTAGCTATTGAGAAAGTGATTCGGCATGATTCACAATTTGCTTCAACATATTCAGTCTTCCAAAATGGAAATAAAGAGGTTAATGAAAAGATCCCAATTTTGGAACGTGAGTATATGCAAGTTGTTCCAATTTATAATGAACAAATACAGTAACTATGGAGGTGTTCCGCTGTCTCCGATTTTGCAGTTAGGATCAAAGTTGTTAGTGGATGAGAGTAGTTCCTTGTAGGTGAAAATCGGTGGGAAAAGATTCACGGAGTGGTGGTTGTGGAGGAAGATGGTGGTTGGATCTTCTTCTGGTGGTGATTGAGATCGTTAAAATTGCAGATCTAAAAATGATGAAGGAAAAGCGAAGTTATTGATTGAATATGTGAGGTGAAGACATGGTTGATTGATGTATGAATTTATGAAGATTTTTTTGAGAGAACATAACAGAAAATAAGTTTTAGTGGTGGGTTTTGTGTTTTTTACTGATGAAAGAAATATATTGAAAATTGATGATCAATGAAATTGAAAGAAATTGAATGAATTTTATTATTTTAACAAATTTCTAATTAATGAAAGAAATATTCAATCTCTAAAAAATTGAATAAGAAAAAAAGAATGAAGTTATGTTGTTTTAATGCTTTTAATTATTAATTAACTTAAAGATTGTATTGATAAAATAAATTTATTAATACAAGGAATAGAAAAAAGCATATTGTTTCCTTCATTGATTCGAAAGGGAATTATGTTGACGGAGTCAATGAGGTGAAGGAAGGCATTTGGAGATATTTCAAGAAGGCTTTCTCTGAACCAGACTGTGATATACTTATATTGGAAGATGTTACCTTCAAGGTCTTGTTCTTTGAAGATAACTTTATGTTGGAATTTCCTTTTACTGACTCAGAAATCAAAGAAGTTGCCTGGGACTGTGAGGTTTCCAAAAGCCTGGGCCTGGATGGTTACAATTTTTTTTCTTTATTAGGAAATGCTGGAATATTATGAAAGTTGACATTTGTAAGTTTGTTAAGGATTTTCATGGAAGTGCTAAACTAAATAAGTCTATTACTTCTTCTTTCCTCACTCTCATCCCAAAATGCTCTAACCCCCCAAGGTTTGAAGGATTTTAGATCCATCTGTCTTATAGGTTGCTTTCAAAAGATTATCTCAAAAGTGCTAGCTGCTAGATTAAAAGGGGTGTTAGGTTCTATTGTGTCTCCGCCTCAGACGACTTTTGTTCCGGTCAGAAACTTGTTAGATGGAGTTCTTGTGGTCAATGAGATTTTGGATTTACTAATTAGAACCAATAAGAGTTGTATGTTTTCTAAAATAGATTTTAAGAATGCCTACGATAGAGTGAGTTTGAATTTCTTAAGAGTCATTATGAGGAAGATGAGATTTGGAGATAGATGGTTGAAATGGATGGAGGCTTGCATTTTCTCTAGCTTTTTATCTATCTTAGTGAACGGGAGTCCCACAGTCGATTTCAAGGCCGAAAGAGGTCTAAGACAGGGGACCCTCTGTCCCCTTTATTATTTGTTTTGGTAACTGAAGGGCTAGCTGGAATTATTAGAAAAGCTATTCCCATTTTTGTGTTTTCTGGTTTTCAGGTAGTGGAGCATAAGTCGATAGAAGCCCTCCAATTTGCACACGACACGCTAATATTGGTAGAAGGAGATTGGAAAAATATTTGGAGTATCAAACCTATTTCGAGAGGTTTTGAGTTAGTATTCGGGCTTGGGATTGACTTTCATAAGAGTAAACTTCACAGTCTGAATCTTAGTCAACATTTTGTATTAGCCGCCTCTAATTTCCTTGCTTGCAAGATTGAAGGCAGCAACTTCAACTTCCTTGGCATTCATATAGGTTCAAATCTAAGAAGAATTAGCACTTGGAAGCCTTTAGTGCAGAAGATCAAAGCGAGACTTTCTTCATGGAAAGTTAAATTGCTTTCTCAGGGAGGGAGGCTTTCATTGATCAAATCCGTCCTCGGGTCGCTTCCAATATTTTTGCTCTCCCTTTTCAAGGCCCCTGCTAGTATATGGAAAGAGATAGAAATATTACAGAGGATTTTTTTTTTGGCAGTTCAATATAGGGAAGGAAAATACTGTGGGTAAGATGGAACCAAATATGTAGGGACAAGAAGAATGGTGGGCTCGGCATAAGAGGGATCAGAGTTTAACTTAGCGCTTCTGTATAAATGGAAATGGAGATTCCTGACAGTCAAAGACGTTATTTGGTCTGACGTTCTGAGGGCGAGGTATGGCAATTTTGAACACTCAATTCTCACTGGTTGTGTGGCTAGATCTAAGGGACCTTTATCAACATGGTGGTGAGATCTAATATCATTCAAGGGAAGTGTAGGTATAGAATCTATTATGTTCGGAGACTTTGTTAAAGTTTTTGTCAGTGCAGGCCTCCTTACCCCTTTTTGGAGTGAAGCCTGGTGTTCCCCCTCCCTTTAATCTCTCATTTTCCTTCTCTATTTAACGCAAGAAAGACAAAATCTGAGTTGGTTTACCATATGGGAGAATGGGGGAATGGTCGTTGGGTTTGGGGTAATGATCAGTCACCATTTATGCTAGAAGTCTTATCATTTATGCGACAAGAAACCAGGTGAAATGTAGTATTTTGATCTGAATTCCTGAGTTTTTGAGTCAGTTTGTGTCATGTAAGTTTTCTTCTTGGTTTAAGTTTTTTTTGGCTATTTTTAAGCTTTTAGTATGCGTGGCATGTTGAATACAGGTATGAAGGTGCAAGAGATCGAGGATCCGACACAAGACCAGGCCAAAACAAGGAGGCAGAGTAAAAAGGAAGAAAAATTACATTTTCTGCCAATGCATGTAAGGACAAACCATTACGCGTATTGCTTGTCCCTCTTACTCGTATCATACGAGTTCTAACAGAAGGGGGTAAAAAAAGCGCTTCTGCCCATACGCGTAACAGTTAGGGCATTTCGCGTAAGTGCATGCCTGAGAGGTTGGCAGGAAGGCTTACGCGTAGAGTTCTACTGCAGGAACAAGGCGATACGCATAACAGGCAGGGCATTACACGTATGAAAGCCCAAAATCTCATGAAGCCCAAAAAGTGTATATTTAACCCGGAAACGCGATTTTTTGAGAGTTGGACGATTTTACAGAGCAAAAACACGTTCTAAAGGCTGGAGAACTCAGATTTTCAAGGTGGATTCAGAGTTTTAAGAGCTTTCCACGATTGAAGACTTATTCATCTAAGATTTATCTAATGACAAAAATATTTGTTAGGTTTTTTTTTTAATATGAGTAGCTAAATCACCCAATGCTAGGGGTGTCCTTGATTCTGATTTGTAATGAATTCTCTTTAATATGTGAAACAATTAGGCTAGACCGTCATTGTTCATGATCTGTTTGGGAACATATTGTAGCAGATATCACCTAGGATTAGGGATACCCAATAATAACCGTATCATTCTTGATATTATAATGCTTGATTTCAACTGTGATTTTCTATGGACATAGTATTTAGGTTGATTGATAAGATGTTTTCTCACTAAGGACTTAGGAGTAAATGCCCTTAAGAACTGGTAATCCTTTAATTAAATAAGTTGCTGCACTATGAATTCGGAATCATTACATAATTGAATCATACACCTTCCCTAGCATACTACTCATATTTGTTTTCACCGTTCACGCACTTTATTTACTTTATTCGCTATTGCTTTTATAATTTTACCAAACAATCCGAAATCCCCCAAGCTTTTGTTTAATTGAAATTAATTTGGAACTCTGTATCGTCAAGTAGTCCTTGATATCGATATTGGGAATTTCCCCTTTTTATTACTATATTGGCATATTAGTACACTTGCTAATTTACCGATTAAGTTTTTGGCGCTGTTGCTAGGGACTGCTAAAGATAATAGAGTTCATAGATCTATTTCAATTAAAATTTTGTTGCTCCGCAACTAAAATTTTTATTTTTCAGTTTTTATTTTATTTTTGTGACTATTTTTTTGGTTATTACTAATCTTGGTATGCGAGGAAAACCCTCAACTGATTTTACTTTTGACGCAGAACCAAAAAGAACTTTGCACGCTAGGCTCAGATAAGTTAGGCAAGCAAGACTGACAACTTCAGAAGCAAAAACTTCAGACTTCGAACAAGAAAAAAAGATAGAGGTTTCTAAATAGCCAGATATAGAGTCAGACAAAGAGTTAGAAGATCCAACTATAATTGAACCACAAGAAAGACTTCTTGGGGATTATGGAGGGGAAAACGCTCCTTTGGGTCGTTAGACTATTGTGAATCAACCCGTGAATGTCCCAAAATTTCAGTTGCACCCAATAACCATCCGCCAGCTTGAGAAGAGAACTTTTACAGGGAAGTCTTTCTTGTAAAGGTTTCTTAATATGAGCAACACTTTGAAGATTTATGGGCATACTGAAGTAGAAAAAAATTGAGAATGTTTCTGTTCACTCTAGCTGAAGACGCCGAAGAGTGGTTTTACTCGTTACCAGCTTGAAGTATTACTACTTGGGAACAAATGGAAACAACTTTTCTGAATGAGTATTTTCCAGCTTTTGTTTATATTTGCAAAAGATATGATATTGTGAATTTTAAGCAGAAGGAAGGAGATACCATAATAATGTGAGAGACCATAATAATGAGTATTCTCAAGCACAAGGTTCCCTACCTAGTGCCACTGTGACAAATCAGAGAGACCATAATAATGTGAGTGCAGTGATAATGAGAAGTGGGAAATCACATGAAGTTTCTGAAGATAAATCTAAGGAAGAAGACCAATTACACGAAGTGGATCTAGAAATCAAAGAAAATTAGACCACTACTAAGGAAGAGGTTACACTAAAATAGGTTGTGAAAGAAAAACCCACCGAACCAAAACCCGTAATAAAATTTCCATTCCCCACAAGAAAAAAGAAGAAGGGCCAAAATGAGAAAATTATTAACAAGTTCTTAGAGATGTTCAGAAAGTTAGAAATCAAAATTCCATTCTCTGAAGCACAAGTCATGAAGGACATCATCTCCAAGAAAGGTAAGGGTACAGAATTGAAGAAATTACTTGAAAATCTGAAGTATGTATTTCTGGATTTTGAAAAATAATTGTCCTACAATAATAAGTTCTGGGTTACAAGCGAAAGAAGAGGAAAATTGGTACAGGTACTTGATAACTGCAAATTGTACCTATTTTTGTATATATGTTTTGTTGCACTTATCGATACTTTTTTGTTGATATCGTTTGAATAAACCCCGATTTGTTTATAAATACGTTTACTTTAATTTTTAGTGTATATATTGCGTATATTGTAAATATCATTGAGTTTAATTGATTTTATTTCATTCTTGTAGGTATCCAATCAAGGATGTCTGGCCATATTCATAAAGAGCATTGAATAAGCTTTACAACGCTTCAAACCGTGCGTCAAACAGAGTTACGATGCGGAAGTTACGAATAAAATAGTGCAGAATTTTTACTGTTGTTGTCAGCTGCGCCTCTGCTGCGCCGGGCGGTACATTTTACTGCGCCGAGGGTGTGTTTTGAGCGCCGGAAGGTGCTGCGGCGGAGGAAATAAGAGAGTTGAAATAAGAGACTTACAGGAGCGTGCCATATTTTTGGGCTAGCGCCAGGCGGTATTTTCAGCGCCAGGCGGTGCTAGATATTTGTTACTAGGCGATTTATGTACGCAGCTGATGTGAGAGGAAAAGTGGGCAGCGCCGGGCGGTGGGTCTGTAACAGAATTTTGTATTTATGTCATTTTACTTCATTTTTTGAGGGGATGATGTTTGGAGGTGATTTTTGATCTTCCAACTTCATCGACCTCCTTCTTTGATAGATTAGCTTAGAAAACAACATGGAAGCATGCATACGGATGAACCGGGGTGGATTGATCGTTGATCGGCGTTGACAAACTGCGAGATGTTTGGTTCAGTTCTTTTCTTCTTTGTGTTTTTCTTCTATGTTGGGTTGTGTATATGTATTTATTTTGAACTCATGTATATTTGTCGCCCATGGCGTTATATGATATTTGCTTTACAAATCTTTATTGGTGATTGTCTCTGATTTTTGCTTTATGCGCGGGGTTTGGGTTGCGTTAGACATAACCTTCGCGAACTTCGATTAGGGATGATTGTCTGTTAGTTTATGGATTCTAGAGATAGATTTAGGGCTAACAATCTTCAATAAGCGTCAAATCTTAATGCCTTCCGTGTTTCGAGGCTTCGCTCGTGAGAGTGACGAAGAGAGTGACATGGTTGTTATCTCAACTTTGCGTTAGACATAACCTTTGTTGTGAGTGATGCTGGGTGATATTGAGGAGTATTGTAGGTGGAGTATAACTGGTCGGTAAGTTTAAGTTTGTGAGGAGTGATTTATATGCATTGCCAGACGAGTTTTTCTCTTTGAAGAATGATTTCTTTTTGTTTTAATGTTTACTTTTCAGTTTTCTTGTTTTAAACCATTTAAACCCAAACTCATAAACGCGAGAGATTGTCGAACGTCATTCTTTCCCTCGAACCGGTCTCTGTGGACACGACATAAATCCCCGGAGGGAATTCTTCCGAAAATAAATATTTTTGCTTGCTTACCCTATTCTACATTCAACAAAATGGCGTCGTTGCCGGGGATTGGTTTTGATATTGAATCTCATTGCGATAGTTTCTTTGTTTTTTAGTTTTGTATATATCGTATATATTGTCTATTTCCATTATGTTTGTTCAAGTGTTATATACGTTTTGTTCTCGTAACATTTCTTTAAGTGTTTGGTTAGGACGCTTGCTTTTGGTTTGCGCGGTGAGGCATCACTATGGCATGAATGAAGGAGGTTCTAGCAAAGCATTGTAAAGTCGTCGAGCTTACGACGTAAAACAAGCATGTTTTTATTGTTTTTCTTTTCTAATGTTTTGTTTGTTGTTTGGTTGCAAGTCTTGGTCGACTTATTTGAGGATGCTTTGGTGATTTTTCAAGTTGGTTCGTTTCAACTTGTGGATGTATGGTAATGATTTTGTTAAGTTTTGTACACGTCCGAGGTATGTGTTTATCGCTTTCTTGACTTTAGCATATTCATGATACTTAGGAATTTTACAAACTTCCATGCCATCCATTCTTTTGTATACTTGTTCTATTGTGAATCACTTTAGTTCCCGACCTTTTTGTGAGGTGGCTTTCAATTGTTCATATACGCGCGGAGAACCAACATTCTTGTTCTAACTGGATTTTATTATGTTGAATCTGTTGTTTATGTTGTGTATATGAATGCATGAAAATGATCAAGGTAATTGTTTTATTTTGAGCACAACCACCTTAGCCAAATAGTCAATTCACCTTTTGAGTGTATGAGAATTCGTAACCCCTTTGAGCTTTTTTATCCATGTTTTTATTTGAACTTAATGCTTGTCTATGAGTATTTAGTTCACTTATTTTTGAATGGATTTTGTTTTTTCTTGGACCTCAACTTTGTTTGTTGTATGGATTTTTTCCAAGCCTTAGAAAGTCGGGAGTATTCACATAATGGTGCGGTTGAATTCAAGTTGGGGAGATGATGATTGTTTACTCATTGGTTGGATTCTATGAGGATTGAAAAAGAAAAGAAAAAAGAGAAAAAATTGTGAAAGAGAAAAAGAAAAAAAAAAGAAAGAAAAAGAAAATCCTTGAAAAAGGAAACAAAAAGAGTTTCAATAATTGTGTTAAATAAGTATTGTGTGTTGTGTAACACTTGGGATTTTGGAAGAAGTTGATTGGAATTTTTGTGTTTGAGTCTTTGTGAGTTGATCACTCCCTTAGGTTTAGGCAAGTTTTTATTTCAATTACCTTTAGAAATTACCCCTTGTTTGTTTACTCGACCACATTACAACCTTGAAAGTCCTTGTGATTCTTGCCTTTGTATTTTCAATATGAATTTGTGGATGTATGCATAATTTAGTCTCTTGTTTGCATGAGTGTTGTGTGAGTGTAAAGTACCCCATTTTGTGTTTTTCATCTATCGATGATTGTTTTTACTAGGTGTGATTCACTTTGGAACTTGTGTTGTTTTAGAATGTTTGGCATGATTTTTGTATTTTGCATTTGTTTCGTGATTATGTTATCGTCGTAGTTTAGTGGTAAGTATTTACTTTTTGTGTGTGCCATTTTCATTTGAACCATTCATTCGTTTCCGTTTTTCAAAAGCTAATGATTCGTCGTTCTTTGGATATTGCTTTTGCGTTTTCAAGTTTGTTTGATTCTTGTTTGTGGACAAATAATTAGGTAAGTTGGGGAGAGTTTGATAAGTGCAAATTGTACCTATTTTTGTATATATGTTTTGTTGCACTTATCGATACTTTTTTGTTGATATCGTTTGAATAAACCCCGATTTGTTTATAAATACGTTTACTTTACTTTTTAGTGTATATATTGCGTATATTGTAAATATCATTGAGTTTAATTGATTTTCTCTCATTCTTGCAGGTATCCAATCAAGGATGTCTGGCCATATTTATAAAAGATAATTGAATAAACTTTACAGCGCTTCAAACCGTGTGTCAAACGGAGTCACGGTGCGGAAGTTACGAATAAAACAGTGCAGAATTTTTGCTGTTGCTGTCAGCTGCGCCGGGCGGTACATTTTGCTGCGTCGGGCGGTGTGTTTTAAGCGCCGGACGGTGCTGCGGCGGAGGAAATAAGAGAGTTGAAATAAGAGACTTACAGGAGCGTGCCATATTTTTGGGCTAGCGCCGGGCGATGCTAGATATTTGTTACTAGGCAGTTTATGTACGCAACTGATGTGAGAGGAAAAGTGGCCAGCGCCGGGCGGTGCTTTTTAGCGCCGGGCGGTGGGTCTGTAACATAATTTTGTATTTATGTCATTTTACTTCATTTTTTTGGGGGATGATGTTTGGAGGTGATTTTTGATCTTCCAACTTCATCGACCTCATTCTTTGATAGATTAGCTTAGAAAACAACATGGAAGCATGCATACGGATGAACTGGGGTGAATTGATCGTCGATCGGCGTTGACAAACCGCGAGATGTTTGGTTCAGTTCTTTTCTTCTATGTTGGGTTGTGTATATGTATTTATTCTGAACTCATGTATATTTGTCGCCCATGGCGTTATATGATATCTGCTTTACAAATCTTTATTGGTGATTGTCTCTGATTTTTGCTTTATGCGCGGGGTTTGGATTGAGTTAGACATAACCTTCACGAACTTCGATTAGGGATGATTGTCTGTTAGTTTCTGGATTCTAGAGATAGATTTAGGGCTAACAATCTTCAATAGGTGTCAAATCTTAATGCCTTCCGTGTTTCGAGGCTTCGCTCGTGAGAGTGGCGAAGAGAGTGACACGGTTGTTATCTCAAGTTTGCGTTAGACATAACCTTTGTTGTGAGTGATGTTGGGTGATATTGAGGTGGAGTATAACTGGTTGGTAAGTTTAAGTTTGTGAGGAGTGATTTATATGCATTGCCGGACGAGTTTATCTCTTTGAAGAATGATTTCTTTTTGTTTTAATGTTTACTTTTCAGTTTTCTTGTTTTAAACCATTTAAACCCAAACTCATAAGCGCGAGAGATTGTCGAACGTCATTCTTTCCCTCGAACCGATCTCTGTGGACACGACATAAATCCCGGTGGGAATTCTTCCGAAAATAAATATTTTTGCTTGCTTGCCCTATTCTGCATTCAACAAAATGGCGCCGTTGCCGGGGATTGATTTTAATATTGAATCGCATTGCGATAGCTTCTTTGTTTTTGAGTTTTGTATATATCGTATATATTGTCTATTTCCATTATGTTTGTTCAAGTGTTATATACGTTTTATTCTCGTAACGTTTGTTTAAGTGTTTGGTTAGGACGCTTGCTTTTGGTTTGCGCGGTGAGGCATCACTATGGCATGAATGAAGGAGGTTCTAGCTAAGCATTGTAAAGGCGTCGAGCTTACGACGTAAAACAAGCATGTTTTATTGTTTTTCTTTTCTAATGTTTTGTTTGTTGTTTGGTTACAAGTCTTGGTCGACTTATTTGAGGATGCTTTGGTGATTTTCCAAGTTGGTTCGTTTCAACTTGTGGATGTATGGTAATGATTTTGTTAAGTTTTGTACACGTCCGAGGTATGTGTTTATCGCTTTCTTGACTTTAGCATATTCATGATACTTAGGCATTTTACAAACTTCCATGCCATCCATTCTTTTGTATACTTGTTCTATTGTGAATAACTTTAGTTCCCAACCTTTTTGTGAGGTGGCGTTCCATTGTTCATATACGCGCGGAGAACCAACATTCTTGTTCTAACTGGATTTTATTATGTTGAATCTGTTGTTTATGTTGTGTATATGAATGCATGAAAAGGATCAAGGCAATTGTTTTATTTTGAGCACAACCACCTTAGCCAAATAGTCAATTCACCTTGTGAGTGTGTGAGAATTCGTAACCCCTTTGAGCTTTTTGATCCATGTTTTTATTTGAACTTAATGCTTATCAATGAGTATTTAGTTCACTTATTTTTTAATGGATTTTGTTTTTTCTTGGACCTCAACTTTGTGTTGTTGTATGGATTTTTTCCTTGCCTTAGAAAGTCGGGAGTATTCACATGATGGTGCGGTTGAATTCAAGTTGGGGAGAGGATGATTGTGTACTCATTGGTTGGATTCTATGAGGATTGAAAAAGAAAAGAAAAAAGAGAAAAAATTGTGAAAGAGAAAAAGAAAAAAAAAGAAAGATAAAGAAAATCCTTGAAAAAGGAAACAAAAAGAGTTTCAATAATTGTGCTAAATAAGTATTGTGTGTTGTGTAACACTTGGGATTTTGGAAGAAGTTGATTGGAATTTTTGTGTTTGAGTCTTTGTGAGTTGATCACTCCTTTAGGTTTAGGCAAGTTTTTGTTTCAATTACCTTTAGAAATTGCCCCTTGTTTGTTTACCCAACCACGTTACAACCTTGAAAGTCCTTGTGATTCTTGCCTTTGTATTTTCAATATGAATTTGTGGATGTATGCATAATTTAGTCTTTTGTTTGCATGAGTGTTGTGTGAGTGTAAAGTACCCCATTTTGTGTTTTTCATCTACCGATGATTGTTTTTACTAGGTGTGATTCACTTTGGAACTTGTGTTGTTTTAGAATGTTTGGCATGATTTTTGTATTTTGCATTTGTTTCGTGATTATGTTATCGTCGTAGTTTAGTGGTAAGTATTTACTTTTTGTATGTGTCGTTTTCATTTGAACCATTCATTCGTTTCCGTTTTTTAAAACCTGTTGATTCGTCGTTCTTTGGATATTGCTTTTGCGTTTTCAAGTTTGTTTGATTCTTGTTTGTGGACAAACAATTAGGTAAGTTGGGGAGAGTTTGATAAGTACAAATTGTACCTATTTTTGTATATATGTTTTGTTGCACTTATCGATACTTTTTTGTTGATATCGTTTGAATAAACCCCGATTTGTTTATAAATACGTTTACTTTACTTTTTAGTGTATATATTGCATATATTGTAAATATCATTGAGTTTAATTGATTTTATCTCATTCTTGCAGGTATCCAATCAAGGATCTCTGGCCATATTTATAAAGAGCATTGAATAAACTTTACAACGCTTCAAACCGTGCGTCAAAAGGAGTCACGCTGCGGAAATTACGAATAAAACAGTGCAGAATTTTTGCTGTTGCTGTCAGCTGCGCCGGGTGGTACATTTTGCTGCGTCGGGCGGTGTGTTTTAAGCGTCGAACGGTGATGCGGCGGAGGAAATAAGAGAGTTGAAATAAGAAACTTCCAGGAGCGTGCCATATTTTTGGGCTAGCGTCGGGCGGTATTTCCAGTGCCGGGCGGTGCTAGATATTTGTTACTAGGCGGTTTATGTACGCAGCTGATGTGAGAGGAAAAGTGGACAGCGTCGGGCGGTGCTTTCTAGCGCCGAGCGGTGGGTCTGTAACAGAATTTTGTATTTATGTCATTTTACTTCATTTTTTTGGGGGATGATGTTTGGAGGTGATTTTTGATCTTCCAACTTCATCGACCTCATTCTTTGATAGATTAGCTTAGAAAACAACATGGAAGCATGCATACGGATGAACCAGGGTGGATTAATCGTCGATCGGCGTTGACAAACCGCGAGATGTTTGGTTCAGTTCTTTTCTTCTTTGTATTTTTCTTCTATGTTGGGTTGTGTATATGTATTTATTCTGAACTCATGTAAATTTGTCGCCCATGGCATTATATGATATCTGCTTTACAAATCTTTATTAGTGATTGTCTCTGATTTTTGCTTTATGCGCGGGGTTTGGGTTGCGTTAGACATAACCTTCACGAACTTCGATTAGGGATGATTGTCTGTTAGTTTCTGGATTCTAGAGATAGATTTAGGGCTAACAATCTTCAATAGGCGTCAAATCTTAATGCCTTCCGTGTTTTGAGGTTTCGCTCTCGAGAGTGGCGAAGAGAGTGACACGGTTGTTATCTCAACTTTGCGTTAGACATAACCTTTGTTGTGAGTGATGCTGGGTGATATTGAGGAGTATTGAGGTGGAGTATAACTGGTCGGTAAGTTTAAGTTTATGAGGAGTGATTTATATGCATTGTCGGACGAGTTTTTCTCTCTGAAGAATGATTTCTTTTTGTTTTAATGTTTACTTTTCAGTTTTCTTGTTTTAAACCATTTAAACCCAAACTCATAAACGCGAGAGATTGTCGAACGTCATTCTTTCCCTCGAACCGATCTCTGTGGACACGACATAAATCCCTGAGGGAATTCTTCCGAAAATAAATATTTTTGTTTGCTTGCCCTATTCTGCATTCAACAAAATGGCGTCGTGCCAGGGATTGATTTTAATATTGAATCGCATTGCGATAGTTTCTTTGTTTTTGAGTTTTGTATATATCGTATATATTGTCTATTTCCATTATGTTTGTTCAAGTGTTATATACGTTTTGTTCTCGTAACGTTTGTTTAAGTGTTTGGTTAGGACGCTTGCTTTTGGTTTGTACGGTGAGGCATCACTATGGCATGAATGAAGGAGGTTCTAGCTAAGCATTGTAAAGGCGTCGAGTTTACGACGTAAAACAAGCATGTTTTATTGTTTTTCTTTTCTAATGTTTTGTTTGTTGTTTGGTTGCAAGTCTTGGTCGACTTATTTGAGGATGCTTTGGTGATTTTCCAAGTTGGTTCGTTTCAACTTGTGGATGTATGGTAATGATTTTGTTAAGTTGTGTACACGTCCGAGGTATGTGTTTATCGCTTTCTTGACTTTAGCATATTCATGATACTTAGGCATTTTACAAACTTCCATGCCATCCATTCTTTTGTATACTTGTTCTATTGTGAATTACTTTAGTTCCCAACCTTTTTGTGAGGTGGCTTTCCATTGTTCATATACGCGCGGAGAACCAACATTCTTGTTCTAACTGGATTTTATTATGTTGAATCTGTTGTTTATGTTGTGTATATGAATGCATGAAAAGGATCAAGGCAATTGTTTTATTTTGAGAACAACCACCTTAGCCAAATAGTCAATTCACCTTGTGAGTGTGTGAGAATTCGTAACCCCTTTGAGCTTTTTGATCCATGTTTTTATTTGAACTTAATGCTTGTCTATGAGTATTTAGTTTACTTATTTTTGAATGGATTTTGTTTTTTCTTGGACCTCAACTTTGTGTTGTTGTATGGATTTTTTCCAAGCCTTAGAAAGTCGGGAGTATTCACATAATGGTGCTGTTGAATTCAAGTTGGGGAGAGGATGATTGTTTACTCATTGGTTGGATTCTATGAGGATTGAAAAAGAAAAGAAAAAAGAGAAAAAATTGTGAAAGAGAAAAAGAAAAAAAAAGAAAGATAAAGAAAATCCTTGAAAAAGGAAACAAAAAGAGTTTCAATAATTTTGCTAAATAAGTATTGTGTGTTGTGTAACACTTGGGATTTTGGAAGAAGTTGATTGGAATTTTTGTGTTTAAGTCTTTGTGAGTTGATCACTCCCTTAGGTTTAGGCAAGTTTTTGTTTCAATTACCTTTAGAAATTGTCCCTTCTTTGTTTGCTCGACCACGTTACAACCTTGAAAGTCCTTGTGATTCTTGCCTTTGTATTTTCAATATGAATTTGTGGATGTATGCATAATTTAGTCTTTTGCTTGTATGAGTGTTGTGTGAGTGTAAAGTACCCCATTTTGTGTTTTTCATCTACCGATGATTGTTTTTACTAGGTGTGATTCACTTTGGAACTTGTGTTGTTTTAGAATGTTAGGCATGATTTTTGTATTTTGCATTTGTTTCATGATTATGTTATCGTCGTAGTTTAGTGGTAAGTATTTACTTTTTGTGTGTGTCGTTTTCATTTGAACCATTCATTCGTTTCCGTTTTTCAAAACCTGTTGATTCGTCGTTCTTTAGATATTGCTTTTGCGTTTTCAAGTTTGTTTGATTCTTGTTTGTGGACAAACATTTAGGTAAGTTGGGGAGAGTTTGATAAGTGAAAATTGTACCTATTTTTGTATATATGTTTTGTTTCACTTATCGATACTTTTTTGTTGATATCGTTTGAATAAACCCCGATTTATTTATAAATACGTTTACTTTACTTTTTAGTGTATATATTGCGTATATTGTAAATATCATTGAGTTTAATTGATTTTATCTCATTCTTACAGGTATCCAATCAAGGATGTCTGGTCATATTCATAAATATCATTGAATAAGCTTTACAACGCTTCAAACCGTGCGATAAACGGAGTTACGGTGCGGAAGTTACGAATAAAACAGTGCAGAATTTTTGCTGTTGCTGTCAGATGCGCCTCTGCTGCGCCGAGCGGTACATTTTGCTGCGCCAGGCAGTGTGTTTTGAGCGTCGGACGGTGCTGCGTTGGAGGAAATAAGAGAGTTGAAATAAGAGACTTACAGGAGCGTGCCATATTTTTGGGCTAGCGCCGGGCGGTATTTCCAGCGCCGGGCGGTGCTAGATATTTGTTACTAGGCGGTTTATGTACGCAGCTGATGTGAGAGGAAAAGTGGGCAGCGCCGGGCGGTGGGTCTGTAACAGAATTTTGTATTTGTGTCATTTTACTTTATTTTTTGGGGGGATGATGTTTGGAGGTGATTTTTGATCTTCCAACTTCATCGACCTCATTCTTTGATAGATTAGCTTAGAAAACAACATGGAAGCATGCATGCGGATGAACCAGGGTGGATTGATCGTCGATCGGCGTTGACAAACCGCGAGATGTTTGGTTCAGTTCTTTTCTTCTTTTCGTTTTTCTTCTATGTTGGGTTGTGTATATGTATTTATTCTGAACTCATGTATATTTGTCGCCCATGGCGTTATATGATATATGCTTTACAAATCTTTATTGATGATTGTCTCTGATTTTTGCTTTATGCGCGGGGTTTGGGTTGCGTTAGACATAACCTTCGCGAACTTCGATTAGAGATGATTGTCTGTTAGTTTCTGGATTCTAGAGATAGATTTAGGGCTAACAATCTTCAATAGGCGTCAAATCTTAATGCCTTCCGTGTTTCGAGGCTTCACTCGCAAGAGTGACGAAGAGTGACACGGTTGTTATCTCAACTTTGCGTTAGACATAACCTTTGTTGTGAGTGATGCTGGGTGATATTGAGGAGTATTGTAGGTGGAGTATAACTGGTCGGTAAGTTTAAGTTTGTGAGGAGTGATTTATATGCATTGTCGGACGAGTTTTTCTCTCTGAAGAATGATATCTTTTTGTTTTAATGTTTACTTTTCTGTTTTCTTGTTTTAAACCATTTAAACCCAAACTCATAAACGCGAGAGATTGTTGAATGGCGTTCTTTCCCTTGAACCGATCTCTGTGGACACGACATAAATCCCACAGGGAATTCTTCCGAAAATAAATATTTTTGCTTGCTTGCCCTATTCTGCATTCAACAGTATTGAAGAAATACAAGAGTGTTATGGGATGGACCATTGGAGACTTGAAAGGGATTAGCCGCACAGTATGCATGCATAAAATACTGATGGAGGATAATTAAAAACCATTGGTACAACCCTAAAGAAGGAATTTGTGAGAAAAGAAGTTGTGAAGCTCTTGGATGCAGGGTTTATCTACCCTATTTCTGACAACTTATGGGTGAGTCTAGTACATGTGGTACCAAAGAATGGAGGAACAACAGTGATTCTAAATGAGAAAAATGAATTGATTCACACTCACACAGTAACAGGTGTATTGATTACCGGAGGCTCAACATCGCAACAAGGAAATACCACGTTCCTCTCCCTTTGATTGACCAGATGTTAGAGAGACTTGCAGGTCATGAGTATTATTGCTTTCTAGATGGATATTCGGGGTATAACCAGATTGTTGTAACCCTAAAAGATCAGGAGAAAACAGCGTTCACATGTCCTTATGGTATCTTTGCCTATACAAGGATGTTGTTTGGAATATGCAATGCCCCTGCTACTTTTCAAAGATGTATGACATCTATATTCGTCGACATACTTGAAAAGCTCATGGAGATGTTTATGGATGATTGTTCTGTTTTTGGATCTTCTTTTGATAATTGTTTAACTAACTTGTCACTTGTCTTAGAAAGGTGCCAGGAAACTAACCTTATCCTTAATTAAGAGAAATGCAATTTCATGGTACATGAAGGTATAGTGTTGGGTCATAAAATCTCCCACAAGGGGATTGAATTTGACAAAGCAAAAGTTGAGGTGATTGCTAATATCCCACCCCTAGTGAATGAAAAGGGGATAAGGAGTTTCTTAGGACATGCAGGTTTCTATTGTAGGTTCATAAGAGATTTCTCCAAAGTTTCCAAACCTTTGACAAATCTACTTATTAAGGACAAGCCATTTAATTTTGATAATGAGTGTAGGGTGGCGTTTGTTACTTTGAAGAGTAAGTTGGTCTTTGCACCTATTGTGATAGCCCCAGATTGGTCTCTCCCTTTTGAGATCATGTGCAATGCTAGTGACATTGCTGTGGGGGCGGTGTTAGGACAAAGGAATGACAAACTTTTGCATGTGATTTACTATTCTAGTCATGTCCTTAACCCAGCCCAGATGAATTACGTAACTACCGATAAGGAGTTATTAGTCGTTGTTTATGCTTTTGACAAATTCAGATCTTATTTGCTAGGATCTAAGATTATTGTTTATATTGACCATGCTGCTTTAAAGTATTTGTTTGCTAAACAGGAATCAAAGCACATACTGTTGCAATGGATATTCTTTCTTCAGGAATTTGATCTTGAAATCCGAGATAAAAAAGGCTGTGAGAATACAGTTGTAGATCACTTGTCCTGTATGTCCCCAATTGATGAAACAGAGGAGGAACACCCAATTCAGGATGCATTTGCTGATGAGCACATCTTGGAAAATACTGGTATTCCATGGTTTGCAGATTATGCAAACTATTTGGTAGGTGGGGTGATACCTGATGATTTTGATTATAACATGATAGCAGGTTGTATCTGTGGGATGACTCATTCCTGTACAAAAGGGGAGTGGATGGGATGATTAGAAGATGTGTTTCGAAAAAAAGAGCAGAGAGATATACTGAAAGCATGTCACGATTCAGAGTATGGAGGACACTTTAGTGGAGAAAGGGCAACACCAAAAGTTCTCCAGTCAGACTTATATTGGCCTACTATATTCAAGGACACTAATTAAATAGTCCGAGAATGTGACAAATGTCAAAGGACATGTAACATCTCAAAAAGGAATCAGATGCCTCAGAATGCCATGTTGGAGGTAGAGTTGTTTGATGTATGGGGGATATATTTCATGGGACCTTTTCCACCATCTTTTGGGAAGAATTACATCCTGGTTGTTGTAGATTATGTCTCAAAGTGGGTAGAAGTTGTAGCATTACCCACTAATGATGCTAAAGTGGTGGTGAACATTCTTAGAAACAGTATATTCTCGAGGTTTGGGGTACCAAGAGCATTGATCAGGGATGAAGGCACCCATTTTCTAAACAAGTTGATGGAAAATCTGTTGAAGAAATATAATGTGAAACATAAGATTGCCACTCCTTATCACCCTCAGACAAATGGGCAAATTGAAGTTTCGAATAGGCAAATAAAGCAGATTCTTGAAAAGATTGCTAGTGCTTCCCAAAAGGATTGGTCAATAAAGCTGGATGATGCACTCTGGGCGTATAGAACTGCGTTTAAAACACCCATAGGTATGTCTCCGTATCAGTTAGTTTATGGAAAAGCATGTAATTTACCACTCGAGTTAGAGCACAAAGCATTTTGGACTTCCAAATTCCTTAACTATGATCTTTCAAAAGCTAGTGAGTCTAGAATTCTTCAACTCCGCGAGTTAGAAGAATTTAGGAATCAAGCGTATGACAATGCCAAAATTTATAAAGAACAAACGAAAAAATGGCATGATCAAAAGATCTAGAGAAAGGAATTTTGGGAAAGACAATTGGTGTTCCAGGTTGAAGGTGTTTCCTGGAAAGCTGAAGTCTCGATGGTCTGGACCATTTTTCGTTCACAAAGTGTTCCCTCATGGAGCAATAGAGCTGAAAAATGAGAAGAATGGGGACACTTTCAAGGTCAACGGACAGAGATTGAAACCGTACTACCAAGGACAAGGAAGTGGCTTGGTAGAAGCTATTCGACTCTGAGGGTAGAACGGTAAGTCGTCGAGCTATGGACGTTAAAAGCGCTTATTGAGAGGCAACCCCAGGGAGGTATCTGTTTCTTTTAAATTATGTTTGGTATTTATTTCTTGTTTTTTATTCATGTTGCATCAGTGGCATGCCAGGTCTGCAAGAAAGGACATAAAAAATATTTGAAAAGTGAAAATTTGTGAAAAAAATAACAAGTCCTGCCCATACGCGTAAGGCCCTATGCATAACGCGTATGCGTCTGCAAATATGGTTCATTCTCTGTTGAAAAACGTAGCGTACACGTAAGGGAAGCAATACGAGATCTGGTGTTACGTGTAAGGTAAGTCAATACGCATAAGTTACACGTAATGCAAGCCATGCGTGATCTAGTACGCAATCTGAGTTTTTTCAACTAAAAAAACATCCGTAAGATACGTTTAAGCCACCCTATTACGCGTATTTCCTTCGTAGCTTACGCATATGGCCTATTTTGTCACGTTTAAATACTTTTTCCGTACATTTGCTGTGATTTTTTCCAGTTTCAGTTACGCTTTTTTTTCTTCGTATCACCTTGTTTCTCTGTTGGTTTTTACTTGTTTGTCTAGATTTTTACACCATCTACACTGATCTCATAGCTTGATACCCTAATGGCTTCTCCATCAGATGAATATCAAAGGTTTTGATCTGAAGCACATGTTGAGCCTTACAGAGCCATCTTAGAACGCAAGGTCATTGAAGAGAAAGCGTGGACCTTAAAGCCTGATGAATTTCCAGAAGTAATTGTTGTGCTAAAAAAGAAAAAACCGACTTATCTCAACTCCCAGATCAAACCGGTAGCAAGAGAAGTAGTACTGAAACATGCTTATAAAGCACCGAACGACGAGTCTGCTGAAGTTACTAAGTTGGTATCGTGGGTCCATGGGAAGCAAATTGACTATGATTGGTAAAACATCAATAGGGTACTGAAATGCAAATTCTGGGAGTCTCACTGCAGTTTTAACTCGATGAAGACGTCTGATCGATCCGGCTAGCCATTTTATAAGATGCGTCAGTTGCTAGCCCAGTCAGGTAGAGATTGGAAACCAACAACGAAGCGGACTCCATCTAAAATGCTCGTTGTGGACTTGGCCCTGATTTTGAAGGCACAAGCCTATTACATTCATCACACTCTGGACACAAATTGGAATGGCTCTAATTTGATTGCTGAGAGAGCCTTGGTACTGTACTTTCTTCTCAAGAACAAGCCTGTAACATAGGAAGGATCATTGTTGGAGACATGGACGAGATTACTCAGTCACAAAAGAAGTCATTGGGCCACGCTACTGTGATATTGTTATGATGTCAGAAGACAGGATTATATGACCTGGAGGGTAGGTAGATGTTGAAGCCGACATGTTCTTTGGATCCTTCTTGGCTGAAGGAGAACACAGTTGCAAGAGAGGAGCAGAGACCACTTAGGCGTCCACATGCATATGAGGCAAAACCTAGTGACCCACCTAGGCAGGATACATCTCATGGAGTGCCACTGGAAACTCTGACTGTTGAGGATAAGGAATCACATGCACATATTGACTGAATGACCCAATTTTGTTTTCTGCAGGATATGTGTGCCCACATCGGGATGCCTGGCCGCTACCTGACTCACCAGGTTGACACGTGGGCAGCTGCTCAGCAATTTTGAGATCGATTCTCAAGAGATTTTCCAGCTCCTCATTATGGTCGATACAGGTACCCTAGAATGGAGACTCCGATTCAGTTAGGAGGACCAGTCTCTCAGCAGCCTCAGACTCATCAAAGTCCCTTCCGACCTTCACCTCAACAGCAGACTCCTCAGAGGCAGTCATGGATGATGTCCCATTTTTCGGCTTTTATGCATGAAGCTCAGGGGACTGATTCGACTACTTTCATAGACTTTGATGCAGATATGAGGGATAGAGATGTTGATGATGCAATTTAGATATCAGTTGTATTTTCAGTTTTTTTTTTTTTTTTATGTTTTTTTTCACTTTCGTTTGTTCTATTTCATGTCATTTTTAGTTATGTTTCTCATTGTACGTTTATTTTGTTTTTAGCTTGATTGTAATTGCCCGCTATGGGTTTGAATTTTTAATGAATTTGGTTTCAATTGATATAGTGTGTTTGGTTCTTTTGTTCGTGTAACTGATGATTTCTAGCTATAGTGGTTGATAAGATGCACTCCAACTCAATGCTTACACGTCCTCTGCATTTTGATCCCCCCAGTGTTTATACTTCTGAAAGTGATTGGTCGTGATTTGCTTGAGCTATACTTACATGGAACAATGCGGGCCATTATTGAAAGTGAAGTTCCATAACACAAGAGGTACTTTGAAGTTTGTCAGTTTTACCCAACATGGTGAGGTTAGAAAAAGCCAAACACGGCAGTCATCATGAGAAAGTATTCAGGTATGTCTTTATCTATCAGAGTTTGCGTATGTTCTCTTCAAATGTTAAGTACATTGTCACACACACTGAGGCACGTTGTTTTTTTCACCCCTGAGCCTTTCTAGCCATCCCGATTATTATAATCCTTCGTTAACCACTTTGAGCCGTTATCCCCATTGTTTATTATCATTTCACCACATCATGAACCCATGGCCCAAACACTTCCTTACCCTGTTCAGAGTTTTGTCTTTTGTTTTGATCTATGTTTCATTCTAAGTTTGGGGTTGCTGTTGGAATAGTAACCTTAAAGTTTGGGGTAGTTGTGCAGTTGTACAAAAGGAGAATGCACCTGAGGAAAAAAAGAAAAAAAAAAGAGAAAAAAAATATATTAAGCTGATAAAGAGCTTAAATGAAAAAAAAAAGGAGATAAATAATACTCAGGAGCACTCACCAAAATGAAAGCTCAAGTAAATGATTGCGAAATCTGGACCAGTTGACCAAGGAACAACAATGCTTAAAAGTTTCAAGCAATGATACTTTAGAATGATCACAGTGAAAAATGATTACAATACTCTGAACCATTAGCCTTCTCATCCGTATAATATCCCATCATAGCCCTGGCTCCCTTACAACCCGAAAGACCTCAAATAGTGTGTGTGGTATGTATTTTGATATGAAGAGAGAATTTATTCAATCTTATGATGTGATATTGTGTACTCTGAATTGAGAGCATAAACACTTTAACCTTCGAGAGACTTGGTGAGAGTATAAAATAAGCTGACAGGTGAAAGAGTACTTCGAAGTGGAAGTATGGTCGAATAATCAAATATGGTAAGCAGAGAGAACTGAAGGTATCAGCAAGAGCGAATCACAAAAGATCTCAGAAGTATTATGGTACAGTTGAATTTTCAATTATTTGTGGGTGACAAGAGCTTCACGGGTCCTGAATATTGCTTGAGGACAAGCAAAAAGCCAAGTTTAGGGTTGTGTTATGCCAGAAGACTTATCAATTATGTGATAAGAAACCAGGTGAACTATAGTATTTTGATCTGAATTCTTGAAGTTTTGAGACAGTTTGTGTCATGTCAGTATTCTTCTTGGTTTGAGTTTCTTTTGGCTATTTTTACGCTTTCGGTATGTGTGGCATGTTGAATACATGTACCAAGGTGCAGGAGATTGAGGATCGGACGCAAGACCAGGCCAGAACAAGGAGGCAGAGCAAAAAGGAGAAAAAGTCACATTTTCTGCCAATAAGCTTAAGGACAAGCCATTATGCGTATTTCCTGGCCCTCTTACTCGTATCATACGAGTTCTAACATAAGGGGGTAACAAAAAACGCTTCTGCCCATACGCATAACAGTTAGGGCATTACGCGTAAGGGCATGCCTGGGAGGCTGACAAGAAGGCTTACTCGTAGAGTACTGCTGCAGGAACAAGGCGATACGCGTAACAGGCAGGGCATTACGCATATGAAAGCCCAAAAACTCAAGAAGCCCAGAACGTGTCTATTTAACCTGGAAACGCGATTTTTTGAGAATTGAGCGATTTTACAGAGCAAAAACACGTTCTTAAGACCGGAGAACTCAGATTTTCAAGGTGGATCTGGATTTTCAAAAGCTTTCCGCGATTGAAGACCTATTCATCTAAGATTTCTATAATGACAACAATCTTTGTTATGTTTTTCTTTTTTATTATGAGTAGCGAAACCCCCCCAATGCTAGGGGGTGTCCCTGATTCTGATTTGTAATGAATTCTCTTTTAAATGTGAAACAATTAGGTCGGACCGTCATTGTTCATGATCTGTTTGAGAACATATTGTAGTAGATATCACTTAGGACTAGGGATACCTTATAATAATCGAATTATTCTTGATATTATAATGCTTGATTTCAACCGTGATTTTCTATGGACATAATAATTAGGTTGATTAATAACATGTTTTCTCACTAAGAACTTAGGAGTAAACGCCCTTAAGAACTGGTAATCTTTTAATTAAATAAGGTGTTGCACTGTGAATTCAGAATCGTTACATAATTGAATCATACACCTTCCTAGCATACTACTCATATCTGTTTTCACCGTTCACGCACTTTATTTACTTTATTCGCTATTGCTTTTATAATTTTACCAAACAATCCCAAAACCCTTAAGCTTTTGTTTAATTGAAATTAATCTGGAACTCTGTATCGTCAAGCAATCCTTGAGATCGATTTTGGGAATTTCCCCTTTTTATTACTACATTGGCAAATTAATACACTTGTTAATTTACCGATCAGGTAACCTCGGCATTGAGGGTGAGAGTTTGAAGTTTGTGGACGCCTCTTTGCGTGATCTGCTGTAGGTGCTAGACTTGTAGGTGTTAACGAGAGGAAAAAAAGATATTGTGGTTTGGATCAAGGAAAAATCGAAGAAGTACTCAGTTAGTTCGTGTGTTTCCGCAGGTAGAGATCTCAACTTCAATCTTTTTTATGTTGTTCCTGTTACTGCAGTATACAACAAGTTGTGGTCCTCGTTAATCCCAATGAAGATCAAGGTCTTCAGATGGAGAGTATGTTTGGACAAAATTGTGACAAAGAACCAATTGTTTAGAAGAGGGATTGTTCGTTCAAATCACAATCTCACTTGTGTGTTATGCTTCGCGGTGGAAGAGAATTTGAGACATCTTTTGTTTGAGTGTGTTGTTTCTAAGATTGTTTAGAAAACTATTAATTTGTGGGTTGGTTTTGTTGTGGTAGGAGTGATTTGGTGGGTTGTCCTATGTGGGATTTGGAATCATAGGAATGTTATTCTCTTTAAAAGACACCATTATAGTGTGGATAGTATTGTTTGGTCTGTTAAATTTTTGTGTTGGAAATGGTCTTTTCTAAAAGAAATGTCTAAATCCAACTCTAATTATTACGACTTTTGTGTAGCTCTTTTGCTATGTTTGTCGTAGTTTCGAGTTGGTGTTGCATTTCTGTTTTTGTATCTTGGGTTTGAGTACCCTTTATACTCAATTAATATCATCTCTTGCTTATAAAAAAAATTATGCCATGTCAATATTCTCAATATGTCACGTAGATCTTTTGTTTATGTTTTTTCAATAGAATTTAATAGAAGAGACTTGTAAGGCTAACAGATGTGTTCTAAGGGACTAGAGTGTAAAATTTTTGAATTAAAAAACTAAATAGAAACAATAAATTAAGTTAAGAGACTAAAAGATAAATTAAGCCTAAAATAAATGTTATTTTTATAAATACTTAAATAAATTTATTATCCAATTGCGATTATTATACAAACAACAACATTTTTTTTAATATAAAAAAACAACAACATCTTGTTTACAAACAACAATGACAATAACAAACTCGAAATGATATGGTAACAACCAATATTGATAGAGAAGATTTTGCAAATTTATTTAGTCCCCACTTTGCATGTAGTCAGCATATATACAACCTTTAGTTGTTTGAGTGGACAGAGCTTTTAAGTTCCTTTTCAGAACCATATATCATCTTGAACCTCTCATTCAAGTAGTCCCCACTACGTATTGGAGAAAATCTGCAACACAACATTTCACAAAACCTTATAACATTATCAAATTTGTATATATATGTAGCTTTCAATAGAGATAAAAAAAAAACACATGCAGACTAAAATATGTTTTTTTTACACAATGAGGGACTAGAAGACAATAATAGATTAAAGAAGAAAGAAAACAAAAAGGTGTCACTATGATTTATAGAAATCAAAATCATGTTAAGAGGATAACATTTTTAATATGGGATGATGTTACACTTTGTCATATCATATGATAAATGATACTCCCTCCGTCCCACAATGAGTGACCCATTTAGAATAAAATGGTGTCCCAAAATATATGACCCATTTCAATTTTTAATGCAACTTTTCCTATTTTACCCTCTAATTAATATTACTTTCATCATTCCAAATACATCATAAGGGTACTTTAGTAAAAATATCATTCTTTCTCCTTCAATTATTCTTTTTTTCTTAATCTGTGTGAAAAGTCAACTGGATCACTCATTGTGGAACGGAGGTAGTAAATAAAATAGGATATAATATGATAAATGTGATATGGTGGATGATAACGTAACATGAAAAGATAGATAGAGACAAAATGAAGTGTTAACAATCGTAACTACTAATATTTACATTATTAGACATTTTATTCAATGTAGACCTTAATTATATTTTTGTACCTGGGTGGAGATGATTCACTACAGCAACTTTCAAAGCATTCTACTATACAGTCGGACGGTGGATCCATGAAAAACGCCACCTGCAAAAGTGCATATCATCTATCATATTTCAAGGGAAATTTATATATGTATATACAAATCACGCCAATAAACTAGAAATGGTTTGTAGTAATAATTACAGAATAGCGTTCTTTTCCTGTAGGCATCACCCTGTGAAGTGTTGACCTGCAATAGTAATAATAGAAAAAGTTTGAGAATGATATAATATAAACTGTTTGTGAATTAAATATCTCATGAAGTTGTTGGATGATGAAATTTACTGGTATACACAATTTGTCCATCTCTCCATCATGTCTCCAATGTTCACAATTATGGCCCTGCATATACAAACATAAAACACCTAACTGAGAAATGTTTTGCAGTCTGCTGTCTCTGCACAGCTACTAACATAGTTGGTTTAACGGAAGAGACATAATATACATATCATTTACAAAGATCTTATATGAACTTACCCTTCTACATGAGACACATCCTCCCAAACCTGTGGTTGCTTCAGCTTGTCTTTGCAGATCTTTAAATATAAATTCTTAAATCAATGATTAAGAAAATACTAACTTTAAACATAAATTATGCTAAAGAAAAAAAAAAGAGAACCTGCAATCCTGGAACACCGTTGGTCATTAGGAGGGTGATCATACCATAATCCGAATGAGGAGAGGCACCACAATATCCCAATTCACCCGAATAGCGCAAAAGGCGAAGAAAAGCTTCTGGTTTGCTTAAGGCATTGATCTTATCAAAGTAATCTTCATCAAGATCCAAAGACAAAGCAATTACAGACAACAATTTTTCGCCAGCTGATCTGTGCCATGTACATAACAAGAATAATTAAAGAAATCCTTCATGTTTTTTAGTAATTTAGAGGGAAAAAAAATACATTAGAAGGGCCACAAAACTTACAATATTTTCCAAAATAAGGATTCCATGGTTGGTTTCCAATTTGGAAGTAAATCTGAAGTGTCATTGTCAGAAATGAAAATATCGGTAAGAACAAATCATGAGCAAAACGGAAATCCATACGTACCTTGAGAGGGCCATTGATTGAGACTAGCACTAGTGATATCTGCTAAAGAGCCAATATAATAGCTCTCTTTTGGATCACCTTTGGAGAGTGAAGTAGGGTCAAGGTTCTCAGCATATAGAGGAGTATAACCTCTATACTCCTTGCGATTCAAGTTAGTTTTATGCTGGATTGGAAGTGAGAAGAATTTTGCACTCTCCTCAAACGCTTGCTTCGTAAAATCTTCGTCCACGCCATGGTTGACAAGGTAGAAGAAACCATACTCAACGCATGCCTGTAAATAAACGGTTACTATTAGTAGTATTAATAAACAATATGAATATGCACAAGTAATTATAACAAGAATAGTATGGAAAGTGAACCTGACGGATGGAATTTGCTGTGGAAATACGATCAGGTGAGGAGAGATCTATGATAGGAAGATTCAATGTTGCAATTTCTCCCATTTTGGTAATATCTTAACTATGAAGCTTTTGTTTTCTTGGTTGAGTTCATATCAAAATACTTATAGTTAAATATGAAAAATGCTATTCATACACCAAAACATACACCTACACCGTATTTCGTACAGTGAACAGTGACGTTCATACATAAACAGTGTCGTTCGTATATGAACAGTAACGTATTTTCGTACATGAATAATAACTATCCGTAAATAAACAGTGTCGTCCGTATATAAACAGTGTCGTCCGTACTACGGTATAGGTGTAGGAAATGAGTGTAAAAATAGCATTGCTTAATTAAATATATATCCCACCATGCTTGCTATTATTATCATATTTTTATTGTATTCTAAGTAAACGAAATAAGAATAATTATTTTTAATTCAAATACAATCGGGATATTCTAAGTGGAGTAGTGTGTAAATCTAAATAATAATGTTTAGTTTAATAATATTGATATCTGTCATTTAGATTTTAAATTTGACAGTTGACAATTTCAAGATTCGATTGTGACACCCTAACTATATTATTATTGTCTTATAGTAGAAATGTTAAACTATAGTACTAGTTTGTTTAAAAGTCTGTTTTAAAACAAGACGATTCATTATTGCTTTACGTTATATCAGGTGGAATGGCAGTAATGAGATCTGTTTTAGATCTGTTTTAGATTTTCTTATATTGTATTCATAATGTAGTGTTACGCGTCGCTATATCCTCACCCGCCCTCTCATGCCACCCACCACATATGGTTGGAGCATATGGTTGAAGATAAAGAAGATGGAAGAGAGAGAATTTTGTAATTGTTAAATTGTAATTTTTTGTGTTGAAGTGTCGAAATAATGTATCGAAACGGTTGTTTCACACATATTTGTTTTTTTAAGATTTGATATGATTTAGATTAGATTTAATTTAGTTCAAATAGATATTTTGGGTTTTTATAGTTTTTGGCATTTGTAAATCTAAATCTATAAATAGGGAGTATCCCTTGTAGTTTTGTAATGCAGAATCATAACTAGTGAAGATAATCACAGTGCTTGTGTAAATCACAGTTACAGATTTGCAAGTGATCAATAACAGAAATTCCACAGTTCGTGGGTAACTTTTTCTCCAAATATTTCTCTTCTCTCGTTTCTTTCTTGCTGTTTGTTCTCATCTTTATCATTGTCATTGCGTATTTGTGGGTTTGTTGACAATCTTGACATCAAGATTGAAGAGGAATACCCATATAGTGTGGTTGAATTCCAACATCTGGTATCTAGAGCTCCGGTTGCGATTCAAGGAAGGAAAATCGTGATGGCGATGAACTATCCGAACGGGCACTTTCCGGCGAGTCTTCCGATTCTCAAGAAAGATAATTATGAGAATTGGTGCAAGCAGATTAAGGTGGTTTTCTGTTATCAAGATCTTTGGGATCTTATGAAGGAAGGAGTAACAGCGCTTGGGGGGAACGCGATCAAGAAAAGGCTGCACACAAAGAATTGAAGAAGAAAGATTATAAAGCGCTCTTTCTAATCCATCAGTGTGTTGATCCAGATAACTTTGAAAAAGTTAGTGATGCAGAGTCAGCGAAGGAAGCATGGGAGATTCTTGAAAAGAAGTTTGGAGGCGCAGAGAAGGTGAAAGAGGTGAGGTTACAAACTCACAAGAGAACCTATGAGTTGCTTCAGATGGAAGACAACGAAAGTATTACAGATTTCTTCACCAGAGTTACAAAGTTGGTGAATCAAATCAAGGTATGTGGAGAGGTGTTGACATCAAGATTAGTTGTTGCAAAGATCTTAAGGTCATTGGCTCCAAAATTCGACCACGTGGTAGTAGCCATAAAAGAGTCGAAAGACTTGTCAGTATTGAAGAAGGAAGAGCTTCAAGGGACGCTTGAGTCTCATGAACAAAGGATGGCTGAAAGAGCTGCAGGAAAGTCGAAAAGTGATATGGCTTTGCAAGCGCAGTCAGAAAAGGAAAGGAAAGACAAAGGGAACGTGAATGGCAACAAAGGTAGAGGAGGCTACAACAATTCGACTCAGAAGAAACCCTGGAACCAAGGCAACCAAAAAGGTGGTGCTGCAGGTAGAGGAAGAGGTGGTGGTCGAAAGCCAGACAAAAGTCACATTCAATGTTTCAATTGTCAGAAGTATGGTCACTATGTTAGTGATTGTCCAGAAAAGAAAAGAAATCAAGAAACTGATGCAAAGCTGGCGAAACATGAAGAAGAAGAGACATTGCTGATGGTCACAACAAAAGATGAAGAAAGATTCCAAGATCAGTGGTACTTGGACTCAGGATGCTCATCACACATGACTAGAAGGAAAGATTGGTTTGTCAACATGAAGCCCTCGTCGAAGAACACGGTGAAGTTTGTAAATGACAACACTTTAGCAGCTGAAGGTGTTGGTGATGTTCTGATTATGAGGAAAGATGGCAAGAGATCAACAATTTCCAATGTGTTGTACATACCAGGCATGAAGAGTAATTTGCTCAGTATAGGGCAGCTTGTCGAAAAGAACTACAAGGTAGTTGTCAAAGACAAGATGATGAGAGTTCTCGACGCATGTGGTAGGTTGATCTTGAAGGCTCCAATGTCTCGGAATAGGACCTTCAAGATTGAACTCAAGGTGATGGAGCACAAGTGTCTAGCTATAGCAGCCAGCAGAGATGAGTGGTTATGGCATTTTCGGCTAGGCCATCTTAACTTCAATGACATCAGAGAGCTGAAGAGAAGAAATATGGTTTCAGGATTACCAGAAATCGACATTCCAAGTGAAGTCTGTGAATAGTGTGTTCAATCGAAACAACACAAGAATAGCTTCAGCAAGGATGCAGGAAGGAAGTCGAAGGCAATTCTTGAAGTCATATACTCTGATGTATGTGGTCCAATCCAGGTGGATTTGATTGGTGGCAACAGATATTTTTTCACGTTTATAGATGATTATAGTCGAAAGTTGTGGACTTACCTTATCAAGAAGAAAAGTGATGTGATCGAGGTATTTGCCAGATTCAAATCTATGGTCGAAAGACAGAGTGGTCGAAAGCTGAAATTCTGAAGACTGATGGTGGTGGAGAGTATGTGTCGAAAGAGTTCGATGCATTATGTGAAAAGGAATGGATTGTGCATGAGGTGGTGCCACCTTATACACCACAGTAAAATGGAGTTGCAGAACGAAAGAATAGAACCATCATGAACATGGTGAGAAGTATGTTGAATGGAAAGCATCTACCCAAAGAATTATGGGGAGAAGCGGTTTCGACAGCAACATATATTTTGAACAGATGTCCGACGAAGAAGCTTGAAGGAATCACACCAGAAGAATGTTGGTCTGGTGTCAAGCCTAGCCTCAGCCACTTGAAGGTGTTTGGATCTATAGCACATAGACATGTGCCAGATCAGTTGAGAAGGAAGCTTGATGACAAGTCGAATCAGATGATCTTGATAGGATATCATTCAATTGGAGGTTACAAGTTGTTCGACCCAGTGAATAAGCAGGTAGTGATCAGCAGGGACATGATCATAGATGAGCTTAAAGAATGGGATTGGACTGAGAATGCCAAGAAGGATTCAGTGAGAATCTCTTGTGAAGAACCAGTCACTGAAGTCGAAAGAGAAGTTCGACAGGAACCAGTCATAGATGAAGTCATCCCAAGCAGACCTCAACGAACAAGACACATGCCTGCAAGGTTGCAAGAATGTGAAATTAAATCAGATGAAGTGGTTAATGAAGAGGGTGAGCTGGTACATTATGTTTTCTACGCAGATGTCGAACCAGTCAATGCAGCTGAGGCATTGAAAGATTCGAAGTGGATGAAAGCAATGAATGAAGAGTTAGAGTCCATCGAAGTCAACAACACCTGGTCACTTGTCGAATTGCCTCAAGGCAAGAAGGCAATTGATGTAAAGTGGGTTTACAAGGTGAAGGTGAATCCTAGAGGAGAAGTAACTCGACACAAGGCGAGACTTATGGCGAAAGGATTTCTACAAAAGGAAGGAATTGACTTCGATGAAGTGTTGGCACCTGTTGCTAGGATCGAAACAATCAGGTTTGTTGTTGGTCTAGCAAATATGAACAATTGGCACACATGTCAGATGGACGTGAAGTGTGCATTCCTTAATGGCCCCTTAGATGAAGAAGTTTATGTCGCACAACCAGCTGGGTATGTGAAACGAGGCGAAGAAGGAAAGGTGTACAGGCTGCATAAAGCCCTGTATGGACTTAAGCAAGCTCCAAGATCTTGGAATAAGAAAATCGACAGCTTCTTAAGGGAGAAGAAATTTGTGAAGTGTACGACTGAGCATGGAGTGTATGTAAGGAGAAGCAATGATGAATTACTTATACTATGCCTCTATGTCTATGATTTATTGATAACAGGTAGTTGCAAGAGGGAGATCGAAGATTTCAAACATGACCTAAGTGAGGAGTTTGAAATGTCAGACTTGGGAAATCTCTCATATTTTCTTGGAATCGAATTCTACAAGACTAGTAGAGGTTTGATGATGCACCAAAGAAGATATGCACGAGAAATACTCAAGAGATTTGAGATGCAAGATTGCAACCCAACTTCGACTCCAGCTGAGATCAGACTACAACTGTCAAAGGATTCAGATGAAGATGATGTCAACCTAACCCAATACAGAAGACTTATTGGGTCACTTAGATACCTTTGTCATACAAGGACTGACTTAGCATACAGTGTGGGTATGGTAAGTAGATTTATGGAGAAGCCAAAGGTATCACACCTAACAGTGACGAAGAGGATACTGAGGTATCTGAAAGGGACTCTTGACTAGGACATTTTGTTTCCTGCAGCTGATGAAGGGAAAGAATGCAAGTTAGTGGGATACACTGACTCTAGCTGGTGTAGTGATGCCGAGGATAGAAAATCCACAGCTGGATATGTGTTTATGTTAGGTGGTGCACCCATTGCTTGGAGTTCATTGTTAGCGGAACAATTGAGGGGCTCAACGAGGGAGCATTTCTTATTTGGGACACACCTTTGTGAGAGACACACCACATACTCACCTAAAACCTTAAGGTGATTGGTGTGTGGGTTTTCTCAATTATATAGTGTTCAATCTTCCATTTTCTAATCAATGTGGAACTTCTTCCTCACACTTGATTCTCAACAGTAATTAACATTTTACTCTCTAATTGAAAACTGTTAAAATGAAATTTTATCTCAAACTGAACTTGATTACACAATTTATACCACCGGAATCTGCTAAATAAAATTCAATAAATTAACTCTAAACGTGAATTTAGATTACACTTTAACATTATTCCTTAATCCACATTCAAGACTAAAATCAAGAACACCAATTCATCTTCAAATGGATAAAGTGTTCAATCATAATTGATTTAGTCAGCACATTTGGAAGTTACTTTTAAGTCTTACAGTGAACAACTTCAAGCACTCCATTTTGAACGTGATTGTGCAAAAAATAAAACTCTGTGTCAATGTGCTTGCTCCTTCCATGCAACACTAGATTCTTAACATGGCTTATATCTAATTTTTTGTCAATCATCAATCTCACAGACTTGCTCACCTTTTCTTCAGATCTTGCAATAAGTTCACACTACAAGAAAATTGCCATATACCAACGGTTGTTTATAGTAACAACTGAAAAAGTCGTAGGAATAGTTGTTATTTACCCACAAATTATTTAGTAGGCCATTGGTATAGACATCATATATGAAAAAAAATGATAAAAAAAAAAGAAATTAAATACCGTAACTAGGATTCGAACCAGAGACCTTACAATTGTGTGTTTGAATTTATAGTTTATTACCATTTGGCAAAAGGTGAATTTGTTTTTATTAATTATAATCTTACTATATAAGAAAATCTAAGGCTCTGGAAATATCCATTCTACCCCCATCTACCATCTGCCACGTAACCTATTTTGGCCCAAAAGTTGTCATTTGGTTGCCCTTAAGTAACTGAATCCAACTCTAACCAGAACTTTACTTCAATTTGCTTATTTGATCTAACGTTTTTATGGTATGTAGTACAACATGAACCAAACCGTCTCAATCAATATTTACAATTTTGAATTTATTATTGCACTGTAGCTCTGCAAAACCACTGAACAATGCCTTGAACAACTCATTTCACCTACTCCTAGCAAACATGCGATATTGTTCTGAACTCTATTTCTCTTCTCCTTATCTCATTGTCTTCCAACCCTCCATATCCGTCCAACTTCGCCTCTCCGACATCATGAGATGGGACACCGTCTACAAACGATTCAACAATGGCCATACCTTTCAAACTCATCAACGATATCAACGTCCGCAAAGAGTTGTGGTAGATCCCAGTTAAGATACATTTAGATATGGGGTCGTCGCAACGGGTTTTCGACAACGAGTGTGGTGGTGGGTGGTGGTGGTCTGACTCAAAAAGGTTTCTCTTTGACATTTTCAATTTAGGTTTTGTTATTAACTTATTCTATTGTGTATGATCTGTTTAGGTTTTTTTAACTAATATTAAACTAATTGTTATGATTCTTATTAGTTTATGTTTGGTTTGTCAGATAATGAAGGTGAATGTAAAGTTCAACTGTATAAATCCGAAAAACCCATATCTGTTCTCAACAAAATCTCTTGCAAAGCCCTACCGGAAACTAAAAAGGCCATGAACTCATCCTACAGATGCCGCTTCGTACATTGTCAAAGGTATGTTCTAAAATCTGGAAGGTTTATGAACTTTTGTTCTTGAATCTTTGATGTGCCGTTGTGGGTTTCTCGCTGGTGGTTAAGGAATAACGTGTTGGCTGAGGAATATTGTGGAGATGTGTTATTTGAAACTTTGTAGAAACTTATTTTTGTTTCTGTTATTACATATTTGGCTGATGATGGATATAAAAGTGGTTGCAGATTTCATTTGATTTATTGTTTATACAAAGGTCATATACTTTGATATCTTTTCTAACTAAATCTTTCTAAAATGCTTAAAGAAAAGTGGTAGCAGATTCTAAGATGGATTTATGACAGTATTAACTTTGATATCTTTTCAGGGATTGCTTCCATTGCAGATGCGGAATTACAATTGGGTTTGCGGCATTACAATCATTACGGTTATGGCATTATAATTGTGATTGATTCGCTGCAGGTAATGTTGTTTTGCTTCGGATTTTTGTCAATTTCGCGTGTCGGCAAAGTTTCGGTTTTGATTTGTACTTGCAGCTGTTGATGGAAATTGAATTCGTTGCAGAGATTCGTTTTCAGACTGTTGTTGTGGTAATGGCAAAACAAATTGCTGCTGCTTTTTTCTAGGATTTCTCTGCTATAACTGTTATTATTATTTTGCAATTGTTACAGGTTCTTCTTCCTGGAAAAAAAAGCTGTGTTAATTGTTCCTGAAAAAAAGAAATTGCAAAAGGTGAGTTCCTGTAAGAAAATTGAAACCATAAGAGTTTGAAAACAATAGAAATTGATGAAATTCGATTGAATTTGTGATTGACTGCTGTGAATTTCTGTTTTGTTATAACAGGTTTGCAAGAAATTGTTGTGATTTTGTTTCTGCTTTGTTAAATTGAATTTGTTATGTTTTGTTGATTTCTGCAGTTGCGTCGGCATGATTCTGATTGTGTTGCGGTAACGGCGGAAACTCGTCTCTTCTTTGAATTGCTTGCAAAGGGGCCGTTGTTACAGCCGTGTGTTATGGTTTATGTGAGCTGCAATTGTTAGCAGGAAGAAGAAAAATATATATATTTGTGTGATAGCAGAATTTCTGCAGGTATGTAATAAAAATCATGAATTTGACTAGTTTTTTCTTGAAAATTGGAATAAGTGTTGAATTAAGAATTGAAAAATAAATTGAATCGTGTTAGTTGATGTTCTGCAGAATTTTGGCTTTGTGCAGATGGTTGGAATTGATCGGCGAAACCGGCGCGGTTTTGATATTGGCCATGCTAGAAGAAATATCTTATCTGCCCATTATAACAATACTTGAGTATGCAGAAAAAGTTTTGTTTTTGTTATGATACATGATACTGATTTTATTTTTTGTTGATTTCATATACTGAGTATGCAGAAAAACTACAACAAACTATATTATTATTTGTATTTGAAATTTATATAAACTGCGTATAAAATTAATTGTTTTGAGAACATGAATATTTTTGGGCTGTGAAGTTTGGACAAAAATGGAGAGGATGGAGTCTATTTATAATGAGGTGAGGTTTTACCGTTCAATGCCGTTTTCACGTTTTGGTATCGTTTTGGGAAAATTTTTGCTGCTGTGATTTTGTGTTGCAGGTCATACATGTGATTTGTGGGTGTGTGGCTTCCTTTTCGGACAGAGCGGTTTCCTGTAAGCCGATTATAGTTGAATTCGTTTAAATATGTGATTACATACATGTCGATAAATATAACAATGTGTGTAATGATATGGAGAACTGATTGATAACTCATGTCTGCAGGGAGAAACTGAAATTTCAGACGAAGAAGGAAAATGAGATAAGCAGTTTTGAGAAAGAGATAGAGTCACTGATATGGGAGTTAGTGGAGGAAGAGAAAAATTGAGACGGAGAGGGTTTTGTTTAACCATTCTGTTAGGTTTTTTGTTAAGAGGTTTTTTGTGTAATTGAATTTTTTTCAGTTTGAATGTCCTTTGTTACATAGTTAGGAAGGAGTTTTGTTATGGCAATTCTGTTATACCCGTTAGAGTTTAACTGTTATGAATTTTGGTTATGGATTCTGCAGTTGGCTTTTTTCCATCCAAATGAACTATGTTCTTTTTGCTGCTATATACTTCTTTTTCTGCGCCTGCTTTGAGCTCTGTTATATACTTCTCCAATACCTTAAACTGAGCAAGCTCTTATGGCATTGGCAGGGTATATTTTGTTAGTAATCGTGGAAACATTTGTTTAAGTGGTGCCATGTACTTTTGTTCTTTATAATTTTTTCCTGCAGCAACGTATACTAAAGTGGTATTATCGAATCCTATGCCTCTAAGCATCATTCCTACCTGCAGGATCAAATAAAATGAGTTGTAGAATCAGAGTTATGCCATTCTTCAAAAGAATGTATTGTCCTTATAATTTATCATTTGAATATTTCTAAAGCTCAATTTTTTATAAAGATATTCATGCAATCCTATCATTGAAATTTATGAATGCTATACATCATATAAGATTTCAAATTACATCCAATGAAAACTCATGATATTGGCCAATGGCATGTTCAGTTATAATCATACAAAATTTTTTGGTACAAAATAATCATACAATTTTAATGAATTAAATGAACTTCAATATAAATACTAATAGAACGAAACATAAATAATATATGAATAAATAATATCAAAATTGTATGATATTTTTTATTAATCATACAATTTGTTTGTCAGTTTTAGAAACATATGTGTGTAATACACCAGTACTCATACGAAGTAAATATATTTTAACGAATGTGTGAACGCACGTGTAATACACCAATACCTGTGTTGACTCTCATACTCTTACTTATTATTTTTATAAACATAACTTATAGATATTGTCAAAACAAACGGGAAAAATATTTTATATACTGGAAAAACACTATTATTATAAACGGGATCAACGTTAGTACTTATCCAAATTTTGAACAATAGAATTTTATCGACCATTTTTTTTAAATATATCAAAACAATTTGCAAAATAAATTATAACATATAGACTTGATTCTCTAAATTTGTATTCTCTCTTATAAAATATTTGTCTTATTTTGAAATCATATTATTTTACATATTTTGGTTTACATTTCATCTTCTACTTTTATTACTATTTAAACGTAAATTTAATATTATTCTTATAATTTTTTTTATAAACGGGAAAAACTTTACTTTTGATTCAAATATAATTATAACTTATGTCAAAACAAAAATAATATTTTAATTTAAATATTTTTATAATTGGGAAAAACTTAACCATTTATTCAAATATATTTATAAATGCTTTCAAAAAACAATTAATTTTTATAAACGGGAAAAAATACATAATTTATTTCGGGAAACATTTTAATTCTTTTAAACGAAATAACATACATTTTCTGATTCCAATTTTTTTATAAACATTGTCACAAAATAAAAATATTCATTCTCATATTTTTACAAACGGGAAAAACTTTACTATTGATTATAATATTTTTATAAATAATGTCAAAACAAAACTTATTATTTTCATTTCAATTTATTTTTAAACGAAATCATCTTTACTATTTATTCAAATTTATTTCTAAATAGTGTCAAAACAAAAATATTACTTTTTTCGTTTTTTTTCTTCATAACCTAACTGGTGACGTATGCGCAGTCCACACCAGAACCCGTGCGGACGCACGGGTTTCGTAAAATAATATTGTTTTTCTTATTAACATTTTAATTATATTTTAAAAACACAAGCATGCGTACCACACCGGTATCGCGCGAAGGCACGGGTCACACCAGTACCGTATGAGCGCACGGGTAACCAAACCAAAATAAGTGTGAACGTACGGGTAATACACCAGTACCGTGTGAACGCACGGATAATACACCAATACCGTGTGAACGAACGGGTAACCAAACCAAATGCACGGGTAACACATCAGTACCGTGTGAACTCACGGATAACACACAGTACTATGTGAATGCACGGGAAGCCAGGCCAAAATTATTGTGAACACACGGGTAGTACACGAGTACCGTGTAAACGCAGTGACGATTTTTTATCTTTGATTCACTTATATTTTTATCTTTTACTACTTATGTTATTTTTTTTAATTAAATTTAACTATTTTCTATTTATTATTTGAATTTCATAACCTAACTGGTGACAATTCCGCAGTCCACTACCCTTTTTACAATTTATAGTAAATATTTTATTTTCTTCTGTGTTTTTTTATTTTTCTTAATGGCTTCATATACCCAATATCTTTATCTTTATAATTTGAATTTTTTTCTGTCTAACCTTTTGTGACTTATCAATATTTGATATTACATTTTTTTATTAACACAATCCTTTAAAAATTGTGAATTTAAATTTTTCCCTGTCAAAATATATTGGTCAAATTTCAAAGGTCCGTAGCGGAACCCGTGCGTCCGCACGGGTATCCCACTAGTTATAACTAAAATAAATAAAATTACATTTTTATGTAAAAAAATATCAACAAATTTTTTATTTACATGTTCAAATTTAACTCATAATTTAAATAAATAATATTTTATTTTTATGTAAAAAAATATCAACAAATTTTATTAATAGTTAAATTAATTTTTAATAAAATCAATATTTTTAATATCCTTTTTTAAATATAATTTTTTATTTTATTTAAAATATTATAGTATTAAAATAGTTTAAATGATATTTTGTAAAATATATAAAAAAAAATTCAATAAAAAAACTATACTAAACTAAACGTTACTATTTACTTTAAAAAAAGTTAAGCTAAAAAAAAAGACTAGACGTTACTGTTTACTATAGTTAAAATGAAGATATGATGATACGATACTGTTTACTAAAATAAAAGCTAAACTAAACTAAAAAATATCAGAAGTTGCTTATTTATAAAAATAAACTTAAAAAATTGATTTTCCTCAAAAATATTAGAGGGAAATCTGCCATCCCGCTCAATCTTCAGACTAAATTTTTGCATAGCCTAACCCTAACCTAAAATCTTAAAAGATTGCAGTTCATCTTTCATTAATAGTTGTTGTCGTCTTTTTTTGGTTTCTACGGTCGACATCTCTTTTCCTTGTCTCCTATTTTTGCACAAGGGATTAGCATTCAGAGGTATGTTCTTTATCGATTTCTCTTAATTTTACCATTAGTCTTCCATCAGTGACTCGGTACCATTGAGCACGTTGTTCCGCCAAAGAGCCTGAATCGGGATAACAAATGTCATCTTCGTTGATGGCTTCGATTGTTGTCAGTAATACTCTTACTGATTGTTGCTACTCTTCTATACTTTGATTGATAGATTTTCTAAAAAAAATTATTTTGAGAAATTATTAGATTGATCGATTTGTTCTTTGTTGTTACGGATCGATATAAGTTAACTCAGTTTTGAGTCATTCTTGCAGCTTCCATGTATGCAATTTGTGGTAACTTGAATATTGTAAGAGACATGTTCGACAGAATGCCTAAGAGAAACACTACTTTATGTAAGTATAATATTTTTTGTTTATATGTCTTTTGTTTTCCTTGTGAATGTAGAACCTAAACGAGTTAGAGGTCCAACAAGAATGTTAGATATATGGGAAATGGAAGATGATTTCATAATTGTTAATTTAGATAACTATGGTCGACCAATTGGTGAGGAAACGACAACTTTTACTTGTTTCATAAGTAGTATGGCTAGAAGGGCTCAATATGCTCCCATCCACTTCAAATCTTGGAAAGACATGCCTGAGACTTACAAAGATGAGATGCTGAAAATAATAAAGGTATTATGATGGTTTAGATAAATTATTTTTTATAAAAAAAATGTTATATAACTTACATTTTTATTTGACATTTCATATGTAGAGCAAATTTGAGTTTGTTCCTCCAATGAATGACTTAACTAAAGAAATGATAAAATCTGAGTTGAACGAGAAGTGGAGGAAATGGAAGGTTGATATAAAAGCAATGGCATATGATCCGAGTAAAACTGAAGAAGAAGTTGCATCTAGAGTGCCTGATGCTAGAGTCGATGAAGATCAATACAGTGAGTTGGTTCATCATTGGTTTTCTCCTGAAGGACAAGTAAGTCATTCATATTATGAGTAATATAATAAAATGTTTATTATTTCAACTAATATATATTATCAATTGTAGAAAGTAAGTAACATTAATAAGCAAAATTGTGCAAAGTTTAAAGATGTCTATTGTATGGGTACAAAAAGTCTCCCAAAACTTATTGATGAAAAGGTTTGTTTCTATATGTACTTTTCATGCAGTGAATTATACTTAAAAATTAATTAACATATAACTTTTTTTGATTTTAGATTAAAAAGGGAAAAGGAGTGATACCGGGACGTCGGGAGATTTACATTAAAACTCGCACTCGTAAAAATGGATCAATTGTAAACGAAAAGGCTGCAAAGTTGATTGTAAGTTTTTATTATAATTTAGTGTGTTGTGTTATAATCTTTTGATTTATTTATTTCTTATGAAAAATAATTTTTATAATTGCTTTGATTTTTCATTATTCCATCGGATAAAAGGTTGACACGAATTAATATTCATAAGCTCTCATTTAGATTGTTCATAATGATATTGTTCTAAAGTATAACAATAAGAACCCATTCTTTGAAGTATGTGTATGTAATGATCACTTTAATTATTTTGATGTAGTGTGTGATTATATAATTGTTTGTTTACATTATTATTTTTTATAATTTTAACTTTTAATTATATAGTTGATATATGGACCAATAAAGAATGTTCTAGTTTCATGTATGTTGAGTATTTAACAAATATTATTTATGTTACAGGAAGAACTGAATAAGCATAGTAATGAGGCTGAAACATTTCAATCACCTCAAAGCATTCAAGATTCTATGTCTTGGAAGGATGACATATTTTTTAAAGTACAAGGACCTGAAAAAAAAAGGGCGTGTGTGGTGTATGGGGAAGTTTCCTAAATCTAAAAAATCAAAGGTGCATGTGTCTGAAAATGAAGAGTTACGTGACAGAGTTAAACATATGGAAGGCTTGTTAGCAAATGTCATGACATTGATTCAACATCGATTTTCTGGAGAAGACGTGAATGATATAATTCATGCTGCAAGACAAGTATATCATAATTTACTAATCTTCATATAAAAATACAAGTTGCTTCATTGATTTAACATTAATTTTTATCTGCAAATTTTGTAATAGGTTACTGATGCTTCTAGTGTTCCTGGCCATTTAAATTCTCGTAGTCTAGGCAACAGTGAAGATAATGAAAATGGTACTAACTAATTCTTACTAAAGTTAATACATGCTATTTTTTTTGGAATGGAGGTACCTATGTTTAATTGTGTTATTACTTGTGTGTTCTTTTTATTTCTTGCAGGTAAAGATTAGAAGCTATGAATGAGACTTAAGATGGGAACTTGAAGATGGAAACTTAACTATTATTGAGAAACAATTTGTTTATTTTGTTGTTGACAAACTATCTTTTTTGTTTTTAATATAATGCTCTAAATTACTCAAGGATTGATATGATTTATCCATAGTTAATTTTCTATATTTTATAAGACATTATGTTAGTTTTCAATATATACATATATGGTGTGAAGCTTTGTTTTATTTTGCAATTATAAATATATCTTTTCATGGTGTATGTAATTTGATTAATTTTATAATATATATATATATATATATATATATATATATATATATATATATATATATATATATATATATATATATATATATATATATATATATATATACACACACACACACACACACACACACACACACACACACACAAATAGTAGTTTCTACGGTAGGTATAAGTTAACAATACTCAACGAAAAAAATGACCGTAGGTAAAGGTATATTGCGCTGTACCTATGGAAAAAGAACATTTACCTACAAAATCTGGCTGTCACTACATGTCAAGTTTCTTGTAGTGTCATTATCCAAAAGCTTGATAAGCAGACAAAGCACATGCAATGTACTCAGCTTCACAGGTTGACAATGCAACCACTGGCTGCTTCTTGGAACATCAAGAAATGGGACCTCTCAGACACTTGAAGAAATATCCATAAGTACTTATACTATCAACTTTGTTTCTACACCAATTAGAGTCTGAATAGCATATCAACTCAAATCAGATTTAGCACCAGAAAGGAACAAAACTCCATACCTTAGAGTTCCCTTAATATACCCCAGTATCCTAACAGCAGCTTGGTAATGACCGCTTTGGTTTGTTCATAAACATACTCATCATTCTAACTGTATAGCAGATGTCAAATCTGGTGTTACATAGATATCTAAATGAGCCTACCAACTGTTTAAAACTTGTAGCATCTACATCATCACCCTTAATATTAGAATTTAGCTTGTGATTTGTTTCAGCAGGTATGATTGCATACTTGCAATTTATTAGCTCAAATCTCTTCAGAAATTTAAGTTCATACTTAAGCTGATGCAAAATCATACCCTTATTAAAGTACAAAATTTTCATCCCTAAAAAATATGCCATATTTCCTAGATCAATAATCTCAAACTCATTCACCAGCACCTTATTGAACTTGACTATCTCATATGAACAGCTCCTTGTTAGCAATATGCCATCAATATAAAGACACACCATAATCATATTGATATCAGATGTATCCTGAACATAAACACCATACTTTATCTCACATTTATGAATCCTTAAAGCTTGGAAAATGAATCAATAATTTTAGATTTCAAACTCTAGGAGCTTGTTTCAGTTCATACATGGCTTTATGCAACTTGTACATCATCCCTTCCTGATTCTTTTTCACAAATCCAAGAGCTTATGACACATAAACTCCCTCTTGTAAAGGACCATTCAGAAATGCAGATTTCACATCTAAATGCGTCAGAGGTCAATTTCTATTAGCAGTTATAGCAATCACCAATCTGATTGTTTCATGCCTAGCTACAGGTGCAAACACCTCAAAGTAATCTAATCTAGATTGTTGTAGAAATTCTTTAGCTACTAACCTTGCTTTGTGTTTGCTTATTGATCCATGTGGTTTCATTTTTAACTTACAAACACATCTCACGCTGATGATTTTCTTGTTCTTCTGAAGCTCAGTCAACTCCCAAGTCTTGTTTCTTTCTATAGCCTCAAGTTCTTCTTTCATGGCCTTCAACCACACTTTCTTATCAAGAGCTTCTTCAACACTAACTGGTTTAGAGTCTACCAGCATGGAACACTAAATAACTTCCCTTTCAAATTCTATCTTAGTATCTTGCAGCATGTTAAACTCTGCAAATCTTCTTAGTATTTGTCTAATTCTTTATGGTCCCTGAACTTGTTCAGAATCTTCTTCAGATGCTAGAACTGTATCAGATGTTGAATTACCTTCAGAGGATGGGCCACCTTCAGATGCATGATTACCACCAGAGTATGGATCATCATCAAAATCTAGATCAGAATCAGATTCACCTTTAAAGTCAAACTCGCATTCTGACTCTACTTCAATATCAAATTCACATTCAGACTCTGACTCATTTTCAGAGGCAGAATCTCCTTCAAAGTCTAAAATATCTTCAAAAGTTAACTCATGTGTTAACACTGAACCAGAGTTGGATTAAGATTTATTTCAATCCCATGCTTTTGTTTCCAGCACAATAACATCTCTGTTGAATTCAACTTTATTGGTGACTTGACAATAAAGCTTATAAGTTCATGTATTGTGCTATCCAATTAGTATCATTATGTTGCTTATATCATCCAACTTCTTTCTAGTAGCACCTAGAACATATTTGTAACAAACATAGCCAAAAACTCTGAAATGACTCACACTTTGCTTATCTCCAGTACACTTCTAAAAGGAACAATTTCCTTCATCTTCTTGGTTGGACACTTGTTGAGCATATATGTTGCAATATCAACAACTTCTCCCCCACAAGGTGTGAGGGAGCTTCTTCTCATTCGGCACGCTCCTTGTCATATCAAGTAAAATCGTGTTTATTCTTTCAGCAGGACCATTGTTTTATGAAGTATATGGAGCAGTCACCTCATGTTAATCTCTATTTTCTTCACAGAACCTTCTGAACTCTGATGAGTTGTACTCACTTCCACCATCAGTTTTGAGAACTTTCAGCTTCTCGCCACTTCTTCTTTCAGCCTTCACCTTAAGTTTCTGAAACTCAGCAAATACCTCATGTTTAAACTTGATGAGTGCCACTCAGGCCATTCTTATGAACTCATCCATAAATGACACAAAGTACCTGTTTCCTCCCAATGAAGGTACTTCAAATGGTCCACATACATCATAATGCACTACTCCCAAAGCATGTTTTTCTCTTGGAGACACTTCTGATGCAAATTGCAATCTAGGTTGCTTGCCTTTCATGCATGTCTCACATGACTTCTAAGGCTTCACAATCTTAGGAATACCATGTACCAGCTTCTTAGAATTCAGATTTCCTAATCTTCTGAAGTTTAGATGCCCCGATCTCTTGTGCCACAACTCACTGTCACCTTCTACACCTTTTGTACTAAGGAATTTAGTTTTAGTTGTTTCCATATTCAGATTGCATAATTAGCTTCTGATCAGAATCATACAATTTTAAGAGATTGTCCTTCATAGTAATTGAGAAACCTTTCTCAATTAGCTGACGTACACTTATCAGATTGCTCTTCATGCCTGAAACATACCAAACATCCTTGATCATAAAAAAATTTCCATTATTCACTCTAACTTTGACATTTCCCATTCCTTCAGCATTAAGGTACTTATCATAAGCACATCTCATCTTTTTCTTCTTTCTAGAGTCAAAATCAACCAGCCATTGTTTGTTTCCAGTTAGGTGTTTTGACCAGACAGTTTCCATATACCACTAGTCAACCAAATATCCACCATTAGATTTAAAAGCCATTAATAGCACAGGTTCATCATTAGACTCTACTTTGTCTATATTTGCTTCTTCTGATTTCCTTTCCTTGTTTGACCAAGAGTCAGCAGTAAAGTGGCCAAACTTCTTACAACACTAGCATTGAACCTTCTTCTAGTCTAACTTCTCCTTTCCATTCTAATGTTTCTTCACATCAAGGTTGAAGGCTCCTGACTTCTGATAACCACCACCATATCTCTTCTTGGCCTCTGACCAAGACTACTTCTGATTCTTCTTACTAGAAGATAATTTTAGAGCATGCTTTACCTCTCTTTCAGAGTTTCTCTCAATCATACGCAACTCTTGTACCTCTAGACTACTATCCAGCTCTTCAATTCTCATAGTGATGAGGTCCTTAGAATGTTCAATTTCTATAACAATGTAATCAAACTAAGGAGTAAGAGATCTTAGTACCTTTTCAATGATTACTTGTTCAGAGAGAGTTTCTCCACAAGATCTCATCTCATTTGTGATCAGAATCACTCCGGAGATGTAATCAGGTACCTTCTTATTGTTCTTCATGTTGAGTTACTTATATTGCTTACATAGAGACTGAAGTTTCACCTTCTTCATTGATGCATCACCGCCGTAGCACTATACCAGTGTGTCCCACGCAGCCTTTGCCGTTGTTAAATCAGCAATCTTTTCAAACACATTCGTATCCACACATTGATGGATATAGAATAACGCCTTATGATCATTCTTCCTCGTTTCTCTATGCGTGTTTCTTTTTGCTTTAGTTGCATCTACTACAAACACCGTGTAACCATCATTGACGAGATCAAGAACATCTTGAGCGCCAAACAACACACGCATTTGAATCATCCATCATTTCCAATTATTTCCATAAAATATCGGAAGCTGTGTGTTCAAGCTACTGTTTCCACTATTTATCTTCGTTCCTATGTAAATTCACTAAAAAAACTCACCAACACTCGTGTTTCCCAATCCCTCAGAATCAAGAAATGTGATTCTATTTCGATTCAGATCTTCAATTCACTATGAATTGAATGAGCATAATCAATCACACATGCCTCATGTACACTCATGTTTCCCGTTTTTGAATTTGAACCTGAGCTCTATATACCAATTGTTGGAGCACAAGGTTATAGATGAAGAAGATGGAAGAGAGAGAGAGAGAGAGAGAGTGAATTTTTTAACAAACTTTTTACTCACTAACTGAAAATGGGTACAATGAAATCTTATCTTAAACTGAACTTGGTCACACAGTTTATAACACCAGAACCTACTAAATGAAATTCAAATTAACTCTAAATGCAGTTTATATGAATTTGGATTACACTTCAACATATATGTGTTTAATTATGCTGAGACATCAATTGATTTTGACCAAAAAATATTTTTAATAGAAAAACAAATAGGAGTCGAAAGTAAAATCACAACTAGGTGTATTGTAAAAAAAATGATGTTGTAGTGGACACCCTTATGGTTTGCTTCGAAAAACCAAACCAAACAAACTTAAGAAGATGATTTGAAAGCGTGGAGCACTAAACGGATCAATGAAGGAAACGTCCAGTTCTCAACCTTATCATTTATGCCAGTGATATACGATGAATTAGGATTTGATCATAGTAATGTAAGTAACATAGTGGAGGTGTCAAACACTAAGGAAAAACAAAAGGAGTGGGTTAATCCAATAGTATGTAACAACCAGGTTGAGAAAATAAGTGAGGTATTCAAATCATACAAAGACTCGATGTTAGGTCAGAATGTCTCTCGAGATGGAGGAGAAGATGATAAACGGGATGAGGATGAAAATGAAAGTGTGAAAAGTACACAAGAAGGGGGAAATTGAATTGTGTTTCACGTTTTCTTTAATTTAACTTCTGATCAGAGTTTCAGAATCAAAACTGGTGTTGAGATTCTGTTTTAATTCATTAGTAGCGGATATAACATAAGTAAATAAATAACAGTAGAAGACACAAAAGATTTATCCTGGTTCCTCCCCTAACTGAGAGTACTCCAATACCCTTGCCTCACAAGAGATTTTCATTATAACCACTTCATGATTACAATCACTTATGCTTCTGCATAAGTCTTTTAGACCTGCTCAGACCAACTGTCTGAGACTTCCTTTGCTTAGAGCACATGTCTAAGACATCCCTCTGCTCACACCTTCTAACCGAGCCACTTGCTCCAAGGTCTTCTGGTTGAGACTTCCCCTTACTTAAAGCACATGTCTAAGACTTATTGCTCACGCCCTCTAACCAAGCCACCTGCTCTTCTAGTCATCATACTGAGACTTCCCCTTGCTCAAGCCGCACTTGAGACTTCTTGCTCACGCCCCTCAGACAGAGACTTCCCCTCTGTACAATCAGACTAGCTGAATAAGACTTTCATAGCTCAAGCACTTAAGCAATGAGACTTACATGGCTTAAGCATCTTGCCTCAAGACTTGTTGTTTGAATACCAATGAGACAAGACTTTTGCTCAAGCACATAGAAAGAGACTTAATCTAAACTACTAAAGGCTCAGCAGAATAGAGAACAAGGTGTACATGATGCAAGCATCAGAGGTACGAGAAATCACCATAACAAAGACCTAAAGCTCTTAAGATTTCTAAGATATTCAATGGTAAGAAATCTTAAGGCTTTTACAATTACAACCTAAAACAGAAAATCTGCATATTACATTAGAGTTGATAATTGCTTGATCTTGCTACTCCTTCATCTGAAGAATCCTTGTTAAGATTCAAACTTGAATCTTCAGCCATATATATAGCCTTTGCAGAAACTAGTCGTTGAGGAAGTGACTTGATCAAGTGTCTTTGCTTTTACTCTATAGTACAAGAGACGTTGAAGATGGATGCACAACAGATTTTGAATCTAGTGTGTAACATGTTTAACCTTTGAGTCTTCAAGAGGTTTTATACCGATAGAGCCGTTGAGAGCAGACTTTCGTAGAACATGCCAGCCTTTCTTGAGTCTTGCAATCTTGTAGACTCTAGCTGACAAGCTGATAAGATAATACAAGTTACTTTCTGTAGTACGGGCAATCCACAACTTTATCACCAACTCTGAATGGTACTAGATACTAATAAACAATTACCAAGTGTAGTAACTCATCTGAATGCTGATGCCTTCATCTCAGAGTCTTTGTCAATGCACACTAGCAATTGTTCTTCACACTTTGCCACCAGAAGCCAACAATGAAGAAACTCCAAAGTGTGTCCAAGTAAAACAGATTCTGATTATTTATGTACAAGAACAAGAACCTGCATAAATAAAACACGCATCAAATAAACCATTGTTCTTTTAATATTTTTGTTATCATCAAAACTAAAAGAGAATTTGTCATGAACAAATCTTGTTCTAACAGCAGATGCAACGAAAGGCAATGCATAAGTGAGGATTTAAGAGATCAAGGTGGGAGGATATGACTGTCCAACATTTATTTTATTAAATAAAGAGGAGAAACGTATTCATTGGCCATGGAGAAGAGATGTCATAGTCAAATTATTAGGGAGAAAGATAGGGTACAAAGCACTGTAAACTCGTTCGAAGCAAATGTGGATCAAGAGGGGATGATAAGTATAATTGATCTTGGTAATGAATACTATCTAGTAGCCTTCTCGCATGAAGAGGACAAAAATGCAGCACTATCAGATGACCCTTGGTTTACCTTGGTTTATATATAATCATTACCTAACTATGAAGGATTAGAGGCTTAATTTCCAACCTGAGAGTGACAAAATTAAAGATGTAGCAGTTTGGATTAAGATTGCAGGACTACCAATCGAATACTATGATTCCATGATTTTATTTGTCATTTGAGATCGAATTAGCAAGACCATGAAGGTCGACAAGAATACAACTCAGTTTAAGAGGGGGGAATATGCTATAATTTGTGTTGAGGTGAACCTGACTAAGCTGTTACTTGTCATGTTTACCATCAAAGGGAGAATGTTCAAGATAGAGTATAAAGGTATTCATCTATTGTGCTTATCATATGAGAGATTTGGGAATTATAAAGAAGGGTGCTCATACAACAAATCAGTGAATGGATGTAGCAGTGGTGAAGGGGTTAATAGTGAAGTGGTTAATAGTGAAGGGGTCAATGGAGTATGTTGGGGAATGGATCTTTGGAAGTTGGAGAGACAAGTTCAGGTCATGGAGAATGGTCCAGAATTCGAAATATTCGTATATATTAACCTAAACCCGTCTAAATCGACTCTAAAATTGGGCAAAAATGAGTCTAATATTATTACCCCACAGTTTGGGTTGGGTGGAAGTTTTGAGTTCGAATTCTACCGATCTAATATATTATCCAGTCCTATGACAAAGTTGGCGTGATAACATACGGCCTATTAACTGACATACTAAAATAGATGCCTAGGAGAGTAAGAAATCACTACAGATATTTTTAGTTTTTTTATGTATTTTTAATAACTCAATACGAATAGAGAAATAGAGAAATGAATATTTCTGTGTGCGAATATATGGACTTGAGCTTATTTTATGCTATAAATTTTGTGACAGTGTTGGAAAAAACTTATCAAAATAGCTTATAGCATTATTTATAATTTTTTTTGAGTTTAATTTTATAAGTGGTCAAAGATAATTTATGAAAAAACTTTATATCACATATAAAAATAATTTAAATTTATTTCATATTTTGTTAGAAAAATAATTTAGACAAACTTTTTCATAAGTACTTATTTTAATAGGCATTTGTGCTATAAACTTCAAATAATTTTTTTTTATCTAAACACGTCCTTTAAATTTTTGGAAAATTCTTCTTTATCCACCATAAAATTTGGATATAGCTAATTTAATGCCTTAAAAGCCTCTAACATTTAATTTATTTAATAAATAATTAAATATAATTATTTAAAATGTTAGTATTAACTAATTAGTTGTGAACACAATGCTCATTAATTAGGTTTCTACAATCTGAATTTCACATGATCTATTTGAGAAATAAACGTGATCAAACTTTTATCATTGAGATATGAGTGAGTTGCCCATCCATATACGTCAATAAATGATTATCAAATTATAAAATTCGAGATAGTAAGTTGCTGACTAAACTGATTAATTGAAAATCTAAGCATAGAGATGATTGCATTGGCAAATTTGTTAGGCAAAGAGAATTTTCTCTTTTTGTAATGGGTTTGGCAAGTAGGTAAGCTACGTACATCATGCAACTAGCTCACTGGTGTTACTTGAACTTCAAAATATTACAGGTAGATATTTGTTTATGATTCTCTCTCTCTCTCTCTCTCTCTCTCTCTCTCTCTCTTATTTTATTTTATTTATTTATTATTATTTTTTCTCTCTCTCTTATTTTATTTTATTTATTTATTATTATTATTTTTTTACTTTTGCACATTTTATCAAATAAATTTATGTTCAAATATATTTTTTATGTAAAATCATATAGAAACCATTACTATTACTATCTAATTCTCATGTAAAAACAAAACTTTTAGGGGTTACTCATTAAGTATGTAAATTTAAGTGTTAGCAGACCACCTTAAGGAAAAAAATTAGTAGGGGGCTACTAATGGTATCTATTTTTATTATATTATTTATGCATAATTTTTAGGGGTTATTCTTTCTATTCTTGTAGGTGCCACTCTACTTATCTGAAAAGACACAATTATCTCTACTATCTAATGATGCATTCTCGGACGTATTTAAAATCACATCAACTAAAACGTTGCAATTGAGACACCTCTATTTTGTTTAAAGAAAATGTTCAGAAAAACATTTTCGAATTTCATAAATGTATCTCTCTAAAGTGTCATGAGATGCAAGTGAGACATCATCTCGTCTTCTTTTCCTTTGATCCAAAAAAACTCTTTCTTGATTAAAAAAAGAACAATATTTTGATCTCTTAGATGGCATCAGTTAAGGTTGATTTTGATGTCAGAAATGATGGGGTTGTTGTCATCACGATGTGTATGTTGAAAGTTATATTGGTCACTCAAGCGGTGTAATCGGTTATAACACGGAGGTGTAACCGGTTACAGCAAAATCAGTAGCACTTTCAAGTAGTAAAAAAGTGAAGTTTCGCAGTTGTAACCGGTTAACCCGTGGCGTTAACCGGTTACCACTAAATTGATTTAATTTCATTGCCAGCTGTAGCCGGTTAACCAAATGGTGTAACCAGTTACGAGCCCGAATTTTTCACTTTTTTGTTATTTCATTTGTTTGTTTTGGATCCCAATCATAATGTAACCTTTGTATAAATGTATATGATGCATTCTCATCCTAGGTTAATGTATCACTTCTCACCCTCAATTCTCTCTCTCTCTCTCTCTCTCTCTCTCTCTCTCTCTCTCTCTCTCTCTCTCTCTCTTTCTCAATTTTCCTCTTTCACTCTCCACATTCCAATTTTCTTCACATTGTTCACCAATCTTGTGGTTCAAAGTTCCAAAATTTGGCATCAAGATCCTAGTTCTGATCCATAAACACCTAGTGTGCAACATGATTTCTGTTTCCAATGAAAAAACTCTGCAAACCTACATATCCTTGATGCGAGGAATTACGACAAATGGTGCAAGCAAATGAAGGTGTTGTTTTGCTACCAAGATGTTCTTGCAGTGATCAAGAATAGGGTGAATCCTCTTATCGAAGGTGCAGCAACTTCACAACAAATAACACATAAAGAAGAGAAGAAGAAATATTTCAAGACACTATTTTTTTCCATCAATGTGTTGATGGTGACAACTTTGAGAAAGTTGGCGATTGTGAATCGTCAAAGCAAGCGTGAGAGATATTAGAGGAGGCCTATGCAGGGGTTAACAAGGCGAAGGTGGTGAGGTTACAAATCCACAAGCGTCAACTTGAATTGATTCAAATGGAAGAAAATGAGACAATCAATGATTTCACAACAAGAATCACTCGGTTGATGAATCAAGTTAAGGCATGCGGAGAAACTATTACGAAGTAGTATGTTATCGCGAAAATCTTACGTTCTTTAACACCAAGATTTGACAATGTAGTTATGACAATTGAGGAATCGAAGGATCTTCCAAAGATGAGCAAAGATAAGCTGCAAAGCTCTCTTAAGACTCATGAGCAATGAATGGAGGAGAGAAATAATCATAAGGCAAAGGCGGAGATCGCTTTGCAAGCTCGGTTCAATGAAAATGGTACTTGGACTCGGGTTGTTCTACTCATATGACGGGGAGAAAGGATTTATTTAAATCAATCGTGCCATGAAGAACAAAGTGAAGTTCATGGATGACACCGCTCTAGCGGCCTATGGGATCAGTGATATTTTGATCATGAGAAAAGATGGTGGACATTCCTTGATCAAAGATGTTTTGTACATTCCATGAATCAAATGTAACCTTCTAAGTATTGGCCAATTGCTTGAGAAGGGTTACAAGATTCACATGGAAAATAAGGGATTGCGCGTTATGGATGCAAATGGAGTTTTGGTCCTTAAAGCACCTATGGTTGCCAATAGAACCTTCAAGGTTGAGTTGAAGGTTACGGAGCATAGATGTCTTGCTAATGTAGTAAGTCGTGAATAGTGGATGTGGCACTATCATCTTGGGCATCTCAACTTTAGATATCTTAAAGACTTGCAAAAGAACGGAATGGTAACGAGGCTTCCATCGATCAACATACCGGCTAAAATTTGTGAAGAATGTGTGCAAGCGAAGCAATATAAGGGTAAATTCAGAAAGGATGCAAATCGTAGAACTGAGAATCACCTTGAGGTAGTGTATTCAGATGTGTGAGGGCCGATGCAAGTAGATTTCATTGGTGGTAATGGGTACTTTGTCACGTTTATCGAAGATTATAGTAGAAAGCTATGGACATACCTAATCAAGAGAAAGGATGAGGTATTTGAAGTATTCAAGAAGTTCAAGTCCATGGTTAAGAGGAAAAGCAGCCACAAGCTCAAAGTGCTCAAAACGGATGGTGGAGGCGAACATGTCTCAAATGACTTTGGGAGGTGTTGTGATCAAGAAGGGGTTGTACATGAGGTAGTACCACCCTATACATCACATCAAAATGGTGTAGCCTAAAGGAAGAATCGATCGATCGTGAACATGGTGAGAAGCATGTTAAAAAGGAAGAACTTGCCGAAAGAATTATGGGGAGAAGCGGTATCCACAGCTGCCTATTTGTTGAATAGGTGTTCTACAAAGAAGCTTAAGAAAGTAACACAAGAGGAAGCATGGTCGGTATTCAAATCGAATCTGAACCATTTGAGAGATTTTGGTTTCGTTGCATATCGACACTTTTCTGGACAACTTAGAAAGATGTAAGATGATATGGGAAAAGTGATAATACTTGTAGGGTATCACTCTATCGGTGGTTACAAACTATTTGATGTTGTAAACAGAAGGATCGTAATCAATTGGGACGCTGAGGTCGATGAATTGAAGCAAGTGGAGCAAGGTGTAACCCAGTAGTTGTTAACCGGTTACATGCAGGCGCTAACCAGTTACCAGAAAGTTGTAATTGTTTACAACTTCGAAATTTCAAGTTTTGCAAAAATGGGAAGTGCAGAACAGCCCGTCGTCGAAGCCCGAAATGAGGAAAATGTTAGAAGATCAACAAAGTCAATGATGATGGTGATTTCTTCCATTTTGCACTTATGGTCGAATTCGAACATGTTAATATGGAAGAGGCTTTAAGTGATCCAAAGTGGATTTGTGCTATGAAGGAGGAGCTAGAATCCATTGAGAAGAACATCACTTAGGAGTTGATTAATCTATCAGATAGAAAGAAGACAATTGGTGTGAAATGGGTGTTCAAAGTGAAGGCAAATCCCAAGGGTGAAATAATCAAGCATAAGGCTCGATTGGTTACTAAGGGACTTTATCATAGATAAGGCATATACTTTAAAGAGGTATTTGCACCGGTTGCTAGGATTGAAACCATTAGGCTTGTTATTGGTATTACGAATAACCACAATTGACCCATCTACAAATGGACATCAAATCTGCATTTTTGAACGGACCGCTTAAAGAGGAGGTATATGTATGACAACCCCCTAGTTTTGTTGTGAGAAACCAAGAGCTGAAGTTTTACAAGTTGAAAAAGGCGTTATATGGTTTGAAGCAAGCTCTAAGAGCATGGAATAATAGAATTAATGGTTTTCTAAAGTATGTTGGCTTCAAGAAATGTTTATCCGAGCAAGGAATGTATGTGAAGATAGATACGAGTGAAGGAGTGATTATCCTTTGTCTATATGTAGACTACTTATTGATTACGGACAACAACAAAAAGTGCATTTCAAAGTTCAATAATGAACTTATGAAATAGTTTAAGATGACCAAACTTAGCATCATGACATAATTCCTTGGCATTGAGTTCCATAAGTCCAAAAGAGGGATGTGCATGCACCAAAGAAGATATGATCTTGAGATTTTGATGAAGTTTGAAATGGAGCATTGTAATGCTGCCATTACTCTCGCTGAACCAAGGTTGTAGTTAGTTATCTAAGAATGAGGATGAGCAAGATGTTGATCCAACTCAATATAAAAGGTTAACTGGATACTTGCGTTATTTGTGCAATACGCGGCTGGATTTGGCGTTTAGTGTCAGTATTGTGAGTAGATTCATTGGGAGGCCTAAGATATCTCACTTGAAAGCATTCAAGAGGATCCTAAGATATGTCAAAGGTTATGTTGGTTGCAGAATTATCTTCTCACAGCGGATACATACAAAAAATAAAATTTGCTCGATTTTACCGATTCTAATTGGTGCAGAGATAAATATGATTGAAAGTTTAGAGTTGGATAAATCTTTATGTTCGGTGCAACACCAATCTCATGGTATTCGAAGAAGGAATTAGTAGTTGTACTCTCATCTTGCGAGGCTGAGTACATTGCCTCTCTGATATGTGTGTGCCAAGCTGTGTGGCTTATGAATCTATTGGAGGAGCTGGGAATAAGTGAGGGTGAGGTTGTAACACTCCTGGTTGACAACGTTTCTGTGATTAATCTTGCTAAGAACCCAATTGAACATGGGAGGAGCAAACATATTGAGACGGGGTTTCACTACTTGAGGGAACTTGTTAGTGAAGGAAGGTTACGATTAGGATATTGTAGAAGTAAAGACCAAGTCGTTGATTTGTTGACTAAGGGAGTCACAAATGATATGTTCAAGAGGTTGAAGATGAACATGGGCATGGAAGACTTAAAACACTTGAATTAAGGTGGTGTGTTAAAAGTTATGTTGGTAATTCAAATGTTGTAACCGATTAACATAGCGGTGTAACCAATTACAGTAAAGTTAGTAGCACTTCCAAGTAGCAGAAAAGTGAAGATTTCACAACTGTAACTGGTTAAACTATGGCTGTTTACCGTCGAAAATGGTAAACAACTGTTAGTTTTCCAAAGTTATTAAGTATTTGGTTGCTTATAGGATCGACTAGATTTATCCTAGAACATGTGTTGTTATTTAGTTTATGGGTTTGTTAATTATGAAAATTTTAACAATGTTCTTAAAGTTGTTAATGAAACATTGTAATTCTTTAAGGAAATGCAGGAAAGTAAAGATTACAAAGTAAAGGCTTGAAGGTAAGTGACAAGATCTTAAATATTGAAACTGGCTTTGAATTAAATTGCAGCAAATGGAAATTACAAGAAAAATCTTAAATAATCTGGTTAAAAGTGTAAAATGTGATGTTCTTATGTACATTTTCACTCAAGAACACTCATTTCTCACACACAGGTACTTAGAGTAAATTTAGAGTTTTTTGTACAAGGTTGAACATCCGCCAATCCTAACTGCTAAGACTCTATTTATACTAATTCGAAAATAACCGCTATCTAACGGCCTTTTCGCCAGAAAGTGCCACGTCCTCAATCTACATGTGTTTCGCTGCCAAAAGCTCTCCACGTGTCTTAAGAAACGAATAAGGCAAAAAACAGTTATCAGCCTTATTTGAATTGCACATGTCGAACGCTTCTTCAAGTAAGCTTCATCGAACCCCAGTCTAGGCCCAAAATATTTCTAAGTCCTAGACCATAGCAACCTTTATGAAAAGTTCTTTTCGGCTAGATCTTCAATATTTTCCTGTCGAAAACAATGTATTCTTTCTCAGAATAATTCTTCAAACTCCAATAGCTCATTTCAAATCTTCATATGTGTCGAAATATTCTTATCATTATTTGTTGTCGAAATTATCATATTCTTCTTTAGAATGTATCTTTGACTCTCATGACTTATTTCTAACGCTAATATGTTTCGAAATCTCAGCCAACAAATTGCCCCCCCCCCCCCCCCCCAAATGTTATTTTTTATTATATAAAGAAAAAGACATTTTTTGAAGCTTTTTCAACACTATAACATCTTTACTACTGTGACGTCATGGTCATCATGACCATGCCGCTTCAGAGGCCTCATCAAGATAAGCAGAAACCCAAAAAGTAATCATCACACTCTTATTCCTAGGAGGTTGTGGGCTACGCCAACTGCAACTGTCCCATTAAACCATAACCGATCAGCACATGTCCCCCGATGTTGACAACTATTCAAAGTGGCTGAAATGAAGTGTTTCCCTTACTCCACTATAAATACCTCATTTCACTTCTTTCTTCACTTTTCACTCTCCTGAACTTTTTTCTCCTCTCTAAAGCGTGAAAGCAACCCTTCATCTTCAAACAAAAACTCAAAGTTATTTTAGTTTCAATCATCAATGGCGTCCAATATCAAAAATCCTAAGGACTCCAAGAAATAACCATCTCTCCCTCCTGTTCACAAAATTTTAGGTCCTTAAGTCGTGGGAAATCAACAGTGTTTCCCAGAACCTCCTATTGAAGAAGAGAAGAGACACATTTATCAATCCCAGGTACTTATTCCTATTTCAGTTTTTGGAAAAATACATGCTCTTGCTGGTCCATTACCGGAAGTTAATACAAATGCTGCGAAACTTGTAGAATATTTTCCAACTTATCATAGAACTAAACCTATAGCAAGTAGGAAAAGATCTAAGGATAATATTGAAATTGTGAATACTGAACCATCTAAAGTAGCTGATACCCAGGCAACGTCTTCGACTGAGCCTGTAGAAAGACCCATTAACCTAGATTACATGAGCAACGCTCTTAGAGCATTTTGCTTTTGTCCCTTGTCGAAAGACCCTAAGAATTATTTGTTTTGGCTGGCGAAGATAGAGAAGAAGAAACCTAAATTTTGGAAGGATATGGAAATTTTTGACATGATTCAATTGTCGAAATCTGGACCTGGTTACTGTCAAACCATATTGTTAACCTCCCTGTATTTTTGGGACAACACACACACAACAACTTCCACTTCCTTTGTGGAATGTTAACCCTAACTCTTTTTGACATAGCTGCAATTACTGGTCTTCGACCAACTGAAATTCCTTTGATCCAAACCAAATGACAGAAGACACTATTGGCTTCGATGGAAATCGAGCCACTTTCACCAACTACATCTCTGACCATCACAAGAAAGATACTGAAGAAGTATCTGACGAAGAACACACTGCTTTCCCTGCTCTTTGGTTATCCTGTTGCATTTATTGCTCAAGGTCTTTACAAGTTGCAAAAAAGTTTTTGGCCATGGCCAACCAACTACATGTTGGACGTAAAATTTGCCTTTGTCAATTGATTATAGGTTGTCTGTATGAATCTTTAAGGGAAAATGTTGAACTCCTTAAACAAATTCAACTTGGGTTAAAATTAAATCTAGTTGGTCTATTCTGGCTACTCCAGTTGTGGCTTAATGCCACCTTCGAACCCTCATTGTCGACTCGTAACACAGTTAACGAAGAAGCTGATGAGATCAAGAACACATGAGTGAAAGGGACACGCCTCGTCCATGTGAATCCTAGTGATGAAGGCCTAAACCTTCAACAGACTTTCACTGAGTATTTAATGATGTATGCTAAGCGCTACCATTTTACTCCTTATATGGCTCCCTTATCCAAAAGGACTCATGGGCCAGAATGGTTCACCAGAAAATTTCCTCCCATGTCAAAAGATCAAGAATCAGAATCCTTCACCATATGGGAGGCATTTTTTTCGCTCAGGATAATTGCAACAAGACTTCGACCCTCCAAAAATCAAGTAATCTTCCCCAGCTACCAACAAAATCTTGTCTCTCGACAGTTTGGTATTATCCATATTTTACCCAAGCCTCTCTTCCAAAGAAAAGCTTTGTCATTATCTACAATATGTACCTTACTGAAGCTCAAAGAAAGGACGAAATGTCTCAGTACAATGGCACTACTCAACTCACTCCTATTTCTTTCACACCATCCTACTTTTGTTCCTAAGAATATAATACTTGGTGGAAACAATACTATTCTACAAAAATGTTCAATGTCAGTGCTTTCAATCAACATTTAACATCTGTTTTTGCTCTTATACAGGACAGGACCAAGAAAGGTACTTCGACTCATATCAAGGAAATTCAAAATTTTCAAAACTACTTTGAAACTGCCTACAGACCTGATCACCTTAGTCGAACCATCCGTAAAGCAACAGTTACTTTGAGAGAAAAATTTATGAAGAAACTTCCAGATTTAAAATTACCGTCAAACACAAAATTTGAACACAGGTATGAGTTAGCTTTTAACTTACATCCACCAAGGTTCCCTCGACTACCAATGACTGATTTCTGCGTGGCTTTTAGCCCTCTGTTTCTTGACTGGTTTGTCTGTGGGGACTTGGGAAAATCCTTCGACAAGACTCTCAAAAACTGGCGAAACGGGTGGTTCCGACTAAGCGTACTCTGGAAAGTTTCAAAGGACATCTTCATATTGGCAAAGAGGATGTTCAAGTACTCTCTCCCATATATGAAAGTGAGGAATAAGAATAATTTTCAATTTACTTTATTTTCTTCTAACAATTTCTTGACATCTTTTTTACTTGTGGCATTTGTTTTGACCTTTTCTTGTTCTAGCCGTCGAAAGAAAACAACTAACAAAAGGCCCAACAAAGAAAACTGCCAGTTCGACCTAAGCAGAAGGTTAAGAAGAAGAAAACACCAAACCAGCAACAAAGGTACATTTTGTGGTTTTCCTTATTTAGTTTAATGTATTATCTTCATATTCTAATGTTTTTTGTTATTTTTAGGTAAATATAAAACCTCCCCTGACTCCCAAGAAAAGAAAGGCTAATGAACCTCAAGTTCTGGTAGTCGAATCAGATGACGAAGTCCTTTCTCCAGACACTTCTAAAGTTGCTAAGAAAAAGAAGAAAGCGAAGGTTTCTGATGCCACTTCGCAACCAAAAATAAACACCATCAAAATCAAAGCCAAGAAACCCATTACTCCAAAAGTGACGGAGGTTAGTCCTAAACCTGCCCCCATGAGTACTCATGAACGTCTTGAAAGTGAAAATTCCAGCCCTGGTGCAGAAGGTCCTAAGGTAATATAATTTTACCTCAATTGTCCTTAACTATTTTCTTTTCTTTCATTTTTGACTCATCACAATTCGACTTCTTTTGGAAGGTGTCACTGATGGTGGCGAACAATCAAACATCAAACAAACTATCCCTGAGAGCACCAGCACTCTTTCACACAAACCTACATCCAACAAGGATTCGACCAAAGGATCCATGGGTAAGGTAAATAAACCCACTGAAGAACTACCAGCACAATCACCCCCAAAATACCCCACCCAACACTCTCAGACCACTGAGTGTTATCATGAAGAGGAAGATGAAGAACAACACATCATGGATGTCGAAGAAACAATAGTTGTCCAAAACATAGAGGAAGTTATACAAGAAAAAGCTGATGACTCTTCTCTAGACATCAACCAAGGTGACAATACCCCAGATGAGGAAGAATACCAAGAAGAGGGTCAACCCCTGTTCAACTATGTGCACAACCCTGAGGATGAAGAAGAAGAAGAAGAAGAAGATAAAGATGAAGAAGATGATGTAGGGCCAACCGAAACGCCCAAGACTAACCAAACCTCAGAGACTGTCAAGGAATCTAAAGCACCTTCAATCGAAACAAATACTGCACTCTCTCAAGAAGAACTAGACAATTTAAAAAAGACCAAACCAGTAAAGTACTTGAAGGTAATTCTAAGTACAAGGGGAAGTTCGACTGACAAATGTTCTAGCTCTTCGACGGTTTCTGGTGGTCAGTCTGCAAATGCACCTACTAATGAACCGCTCAAGAAAATTAAGGAGACAACCTTTGATGTTGACCTGCTCAAAGTTTTAGAAGATAACTCTTTAGCTTGTTTTTTAATCAAAGACCTCTTGAAGCAAGTCGACATTTTGATTACCCCTCTAGAAGTTGCAGACGTAATCATGGAACTTGGATTGCTTATCGACCACTTCATTGTGGACCTCAACCATCGAAGAGACCTCTCAAACAAAATTTAGAATAAAGTGGATAGTCAAATGACTGAATGAGACGCTGCAACTGAATCAACCAACAAGGTCATAGAAATAGAGAAAATCTTCGAACAAAATCAGGCAGAACTTGAGACTTGCGCCAACAACATTGTGGCTTGGGAAAAACAAATCAAAGAGTTGTAATCCAAGATTCAAAAGGCTAAAGAGCATCAATTAGAAATTCAGAAGTTCGACCGCCAAGAGCTCGACGATGAGATTCAAGTGGGAGTGCATCATGTCGAACGAGCTCAGGCTTTGGGAGCAGAAATTGACACTCTCACTGCTAACAAATCCATCATTGACCGCTGCTTGCTACTTTCGAAATCAAAATATGAACGCATGAAATCCTCTCTTCCTTTCTAATTACTTTGTTTGTTAAAGTTGGCGTTGTAATTCGTTCAAATTTATTTTAAACTCTGGTTTTGTAATATGATGACTTAGCCATTTTGGCATCTGAATTTTAAATACCGTTTTGGCTTTAATTTTACATATGAATTATTATGTAAGTATCCTGACTTCCTGAAGTGCATGCCTATATCTTTTCAAATATTTCCCATTCACTTTTAGGAGTCTTTGATCCTCAGATAACTCTTCGATTTCATATACATTGTTAGAAAATACTTAGATAATTTGGAATGGACCTTCCCATTTTGGGGACCATTTACCCAATGTTCTATCCTTTTTATCCATGGGTAGAATAACCTTCCACACTAAGTCTCCATTCGAAAATGACTTGACTTTAACCCTTTTACTGTATGTTTTTTCTACCTTCTTTTTCTGCTTCTTTAATAATTCTAAGGAATTCAATCTCTCTTCATCCAAATCGACTAGTTCATTTAACATCATGTTCCACTAAGCTTCAGATGGAATTTCATTCTGTCTTTGAATCCTAGTTGATTGAAGATAGATCTCGACCGGTAACACCGCATCGTGCCCATAAATCAGTCAAAAAGGCGTAGAATTACTAGCCTCCTTAGGGGATGTTCGACAAGCCCACAAAATCTGGTATAATGTCTTATGCCAATTTCTTGGCTTTTCCCCACATGCTTATTTATTAAACCAATTACAACTTTATTTGCTGCTTGAACTTGACCATTCGCCTGGGCATAATAAGGTGTAGACGTCAACAACTTGATTCCTATTTCTTTACCAAAATCCTGAACCTTTCGACCAGTAAATACTGATCCTTGATCATTTGTAATCGTTTCTGGGATCCCAAATCTATAGATTATATGCCTTTGAATGAACTCGATCACCTCTTCCTGATCAACATTCGCCAAAGGAATTGCCTCGACCCACTTTGTAAAGTAATCGATGCCCACTAGGATATGCCTGTGAATTTTAGAAGACATTGGTCAAATTTCACTAACCAAATCCAATGCCCAACCTCTAAAAGGTCAAGGCTTCACAATGGAATGAAGTTCGCTTGCAGGAACATGTTATATGCTTGCATGCCTTTGGCACTCTTGACACCCTTTGGGGAATTCGATGCAATCTTTCAACATGGTAGGCCAATACATTCCTTATTGAAACAAAATCCATTTCATTTTATAGCCTACTTGGTGAGCGCCGCTTGCCCCACCTTGAATATTCGACAAAGCCAAATAGGCCTCAGCCTCACTAAGGCACTTAAGTAAGACTCCCTCAGGCGTCTTTTTGAATGGCTCATTCCCCATAAGAATATAACTTAGGCATCTATACATGACCTTTCACTCCGCAGATGTTGTTGGATTCTTCAAGTAGTCCACAATAGGTTTTCTCCAATCTGCATCTGTCAGGTTGTCGATCGCCAAGATTTCAAAGTTCTCATCATCTGCGTAACCTAACTTTGTTGCTTTCAAATCTGTTGGAGACAGTCTGGTTGCCATTACTTTCCCTTGAACTTTGATCACATCCTCTAACTTCTTTTTCGAAACTTTGTAGACAGAAGCAATTTGAGCCAAGTCATTGGCCTCCTAGTTCTTCAATCTAGGAATGTGTCTAATACTCACCATGTTTAACTTTCGTAATAGTCTATTGGCTATTACAAAGTACATTATCAAATTCTCCTTGATACATTTATACTCCCTAGTTATCTGCTTCACAACCAATTCGAAGTCACTAATGATTTCGACTCTAGCTGCCCCCAACTCCAACAAAATTTCAAGAACGGCTATTAAAGCCTCATATTCAGCCTCGTTGTTCAAACAAGGCCCTCGATTATGTATTTGAATCTCGTTGGAATTTTATCAGGAGAGATAATTAATATCCCCATCCTTGTTCCATCTTTATGACTCGAACCATCGAAATATAATTTCCAAGGCTCAAGTTCGAGATAATTTTGGGGACTTTCGACTACAGAGTGGTCGACTATAAAGTCTCCAACCACTTGTCCTTTCATGGCCTTTAAAGGCACATAAGTTAATGAGTACTTTGTTATAGCGAGTGCCCATTTTCTAATTCGACTATGAAGAATTGGCTTAGAAAGCATATGTTTAAAGATATCATAATGGGACGAAGTATAAACATCAACTGGTTTTATATAATATTTCAACTTTGTACATGAGAAATACAGACAAAGACACAACTTTCCAATCATGCTATACCTAGTTTCCGCATCATTAAGAACTCGACTAAGATAGTAAATAGCTATTTCGACGCCATTTTCGTCTTCTTGAGCAAGCATGCTCCCTATGGTTACATCAGATGCATAAATATATAATCTCATAGTTCTACTCCTATAAGGTGGAGACAGAATTAGAGGATGAACAAGATACTCCTTGATTTTGTCAAAAGCGTCTTGATGTGCTTGCCCCCATTCGAAGCCTTCATTCTTTAGTCAAAGTAAAGGAGAGAATGCTTGCATCTTGCCGCTTAAATTCGAAATAAACCTCCTTAAGAAGTTAATCTTCCCTAGCAGCGACTGCAATTCCTTCTTCATTAATGGTGGTTTTGCCTCTAAAATGGCCTTCGTCTTATTTTGATTTATTTCAATTCCCTTCTTGTGAACTTTAAAACCTAAGAAATCTCCAGCCTGTACACAAAAGCACACTTAAGTGGATTCATCTTGAGACCATGCTTCCTCATTTTTTTGAATGACTGTCGAAGATGGTCTATATGATTTGCTCCTGAAACAGACTTAATAACAATATCGTCAATATAGATCTGCATAAACGTTTCTATAAAATCATGGAAAATTGAATTCATTGCTCTTTGGTAGGTTACCCCAACATTTTTCAAGCTGAAAGGCATTACCACCCATTCATAGGTGCCTAAGGCCCCAAGACATCGAAATGCCGTCTTCGGCACATCTTCGTCAGCAATGAATATCTGATTATAACCAGAGTATTCGTCAAGCATACTAAGATACTCGTAGCCTGCAACGGAGTTGACAAACATCTCTGCCACAGGCATATGATACTCATCTTTTGGGGTTACAACATTCAGATCCCTGAAGTCAATGCAAACCCTCAAAGTCCCATTCTTTTTAATAGCATGGACTATCTTAGAAATCCACTCAACATATCTAGTTGTACGAATAAACTTACATTTGAGAAGTCTTTCGACTTCCTACTTGATATTCAACAAGATCTTCAGTGCAAATCTTCTTGGAGTTTTCTTTATTGGTTTTCTTCCAGGTTTGATGGGCAGCTTCAATTCGACCAACTACCTACTCAATCCCAGCATCTCGTCATAATCCTAAGCAAAGCAGTACTTCGACTTTGAGTTCTTGGCCAAGGTTAACACTTATGTATGTCGACCTTTTTACTGTACCTTCTCTTAAGTTAATTTCTTCAAAAGGATCTTGCGCTAGCATTTTTATATTGGATGCCAGTGGGTCCCTCTCAAAACCCAAAGGCTCTTCGTCATAGATTGTGTCAAGCCTCTAGCCTTGTACCTCTTCTTTATCCTTATCAGGCGACTCTGGTTCAAAGTATATTCTAGGTCCCTCAAGGTGCACATCAGCTTCTTTGGCTTCGACAACCATGTATCTAACTTCGGCCTTTAAGGTCACTTTTAATCTGTTTTCGGCTACGTAAGCTGAAATCTTTTCCATTGTTTTGGATTCAGACATAATCACCAAATTCATCTCCCCAGTGTAGCATGCAATTTTTGTCGGTGACGCGACCACCTTATCGCCATGGGTTCCTCCTTACTGCAATGGTATGAGTGGGGTGCTACTTTCTAATTTCTTATTTATCCCGTGAAGCTGGAAGGGAAAGGGAAGCTATCTAAAACTAACCATGCACACGAATGTTTAACTGAACAAACGTTTATGAGATTCAGGGAGTTCGGGGTCAGGTTATACAATGGGGAGTTGTCAGTTACCCATCCTATATGTGGTTATCCATAGGTTGTTAGCAATAGGTTATGCATTTATACTTGATGGTATTTATCCATTGTGGGTTGGGAAAGTTTCTCCTTTGGGAGGTTTTTGAGAGAGAGAGAGAGAGAGAGAGAGTTTTTGTTGATGTTTGGGTTTTCCGATGTTTTTGGTAAGGTACTAGACCTAAGTTTTGATTTAGTGTGTGAAGGTACTAGACCTAGAGTTTTTTAATTGGTATGCTCGCTAAGATTTCACAATCTTATGCCTACGTATTCCCGTTTAAAGAAACAGGGAAAGCAGAGCAATCATAGTTCCTCCTATTCTATGGGAGGAAAAGATGTTTTGGTGTCTTGTTCGAAGCCCAAGATTGAAGCTAAAAGGAATATTTGTGTCTTGTTCAAAGCCCAAGATTGAAGCTAAAAGGAATATTTGTGTCTTGTTCAAAGCCCAAGATTGAAGCTAAAAGGTTTGACTGAGAGAGAATTTGTCATCTCTAAAGGGAGACATCTCGTTTGTTTATCATAGTTATTGGGTGACTGTTTATAAAGGAGGATTACTTTAACTGGGATATGTGAATCCAGCAACGCCATAATTTCCTTTATGAGGGATGTTATCCTGGAGGAGAAAACTTTAACTCAGTGTAGAGCAATGCCATTTTTCCTTAGGAGTCTTTCATGCTAAGAGAGGGACATCGGCTTGGATGTAAATAAACCAGAGGCTTGCCACTTACAGCAATTAGATGAAAGAAAGGGATTTACCAGGATAAGAGATGGACTACAACTTGGATATTTGAATCAACAAGTGTGCCACTTACAGTAGTTATCTGGGATTAGGGTTTGTTTGATTTATTTGTTTTGATGTGTGATAACACAGAGAAATGTCTACCTACAGAGAGATTTTGATTTCCTCTTAGGGGATGTTAATTTTTGTGTGCCTTGATCAAAGCCCAAGGTTGAAGCTAAGAGATTGATTAACTCCACTGGGGAAGTCCTTATACAATGCCTAAGAGGAGGCTAGAAAAGGCTGACTCAACAAGAGAGTGTTTATCTATCTTGTACAAAGCCCAAGATTGAGGCTAAAAAGAGACAGACTCTTTTGGGGATATCATTATACAAAGCCTAAGAGGAGGCTAAAAGTTGACTTTTTCGGGGAAATATTTTGTCTGTCTTGTACAAAGCCCAAGATTGAGGCTAAAAGGGGAAACTGACTCTATGGGTGAGGGATTTTATCTGTCTTGTACAAAGCCTAAGATTGTGGCTGAAAAAAGATTGACTCTGCTAGAGAGATTTATAAGGTGTCTTGTACAAAGCCCAAGATTGAGGCTGAAATGAGACTGACTCAACAAGAGAGTGTTTTATTTGGTGTCTAGTACAAAGCCCAAGATTGAGGCTGAAATGTTGACTCTACTAGTGAGAGGATATATTTATGGGTGTCTTGTACAAAGCCCAAGATTGAGGCTGAAAAGAGGATCGACTCTGCTTAGGGATATTAATTCTCAAAGCCTGAAAGAAGGCTGGGAGGAATTGACTCCGCTGGGGAAGATATTTGTCCCGAGCTTAAGAGAAGGTTATGAAAATTTTGACTTTGTTGGAGAAAGTTTATATATGTCTTGTACAAAGTCCAAGATTGAGGCTAAAAGAATGACTCAACAAGAGAGTGTTTATGTTTTATACCACTGACTCAACAAGAGAGTGTGGAAAGGAGATTGACTCAATAAGAGAGTACTTTGTTTGTCTTGTAAAAAGCCCAAGATTGAGGCTGAAAAAGGTTAACTCAACAAGAGAGTGTTTTAAGAAAGAAGATGGACTCAATAAAAGGGTGCTGTTGGGGCTAATTCTACTGAGGATAATCATTATACAAAGCCTAAGAGGATGCTGGCTTCTGCTGAGGATTATTGAGATCCAGAGGCAGGTCCAAGCTGGGGGATCAACTCTTGCTGAGGGTTACATAAGAGTTGAGGTATCAGATGCCTTGAGGTTCTGATTTGGAATAGTGTTATACTGATGATAAGCTGACCCTGGCTGGGGAAATCTAAAGTGAGAGTTTAAAGATTGAGTTTTGAAAACCTATAGAGGTTTCAACTCTACTGGAGATTGGTCAAATAACCAGGGTTTCTCCTGTATTTGTAGGGAACTTGAGGATGTCTTTGAGATCCAAGAGGGGACTAAACTATCCAAGTCTACTGGTATAGAAGAATTTATCTGTGTATGATGCCCAAGAGGAGGCTGGTGCTTTAAGGGATGAGAAACAACCCTAAAATTGGTCTGAGGTTTTGACTCTTTGGAAAGACTGCTCTAGCAAAGGATGACTAAGTTCTGTCTTATACCTTTAAGAGGTCTTCAGGGTCCTTGTACTAAGCCTAAGAGAAGGCATGAGAACTTCTAAGAAGCCGGAGGGTCCTTGTACAAAGCCCAAGAGGAGGCGGGGAATGCTTTTAGGAAGCCTGAGGGTCCAAACTTTAGAAAAGTTCAAGAAAAGTTTCACCGGGAATAATCTTTTCTTTAGTGAACAGTTCTAGGGTTTGAAGAAATTCAAGAGAGGTTTCACTGGGAATTAATCCTCTCTGGGGGAAATGAATTTATTTAACAATTTCTAATAGTGATAGTCTGAGAAAAGTTTCACCGGGAATAATGTCTTTCTCTTTGTTCCATATTGTATAAGCCCAAGAGGAGGCAAGACTGTATCTGGAATTCCTATGGGGAACTAGTTTTGACTGTTGAAAGAGTGACCACTGGCTTTATCTAATCCTAGACCTAATTTCCAGGGAAAACTCTAAGCAAGATAATATACTGGCATATATATACAGATGAAATATATACTGTATGTAAAAAGAGAAGGTAGGAGGACTTACAGGTAAGCAAGCTTCCAGCACAAACAAATACATATATATATATATATATATATATATATATGTACAAGTATGTAAAGGAAAGCTGCTTAAAACTTACAGGCGAGCAAGCTTCCATTGTAACAGCTATATGGTTAGTTGTTCAAGAAATTAAAGAAAGTTTTGATAACAACTATGAATTTGAACCTAAATCAAAAGGGAAGGTTGTTTTTGAAAAGAAGATTGGGGTTTATACTCAAGGAGAGGCCCAGATGAAAAACAGTGATCGTACCGTTGATTTGAAAATTGTATCGGGACTTATACAACGACTGAGGCCCAAAAAAGGTTTTCTGTACAAAGGGATGGGTCTTACAACTCAAGGAGAGACCCAAAGATTTGAAAAGAGAAAAGAGATGAGACTTACAACACAAGTGTAGGCCCAGATGGTTTTTGTTTAAAAGGTGACGACCGTGCCGAGATTTTAAAACACAGTGGGACTTATACAATGATTGAGGCCCCAAATTATTTATGTACAAAGGGGTTGGGTCTTGCACTCTATTAGAGGCCCATGAGTGTTTTAAAAAAGATTTGTGAGGGTGAAAATAATCAAAACCCTAATTTGATTTTAAAATGTATTTTAATTGAATAAAAATTCAATTAAAATGATCAAAATTATCAAACATGTGTGAAAAACAAGTTGTGAGCGTGGATTAATGTATGAAAAATCATGTTTCATTCATAGAATGTTTTGAAAATTAATTGAATTTACAAAATCAAGAGAAAGAAATATTTTAAAATGTTTAAAAAACAAATAAAACATAATTCTTTGTAAAAATACTAAATATATGAAATAAATAATATTTTTGTGAAATTTTTATGGAATAAAATATTTTAACATTTTTGGGAATTTTCAAAAAAAGAACCAATAAAAAATAATTAAAATTGAGAGAGAAATTAATTAAACAAAAACCATAAAAAATGAAAAAAATAGCAAAATATGGCAAAGTGATAAAATGGTTTGGGTGGGTGTTGAACCCACGATCTCATAGCCAAACACACATGTGCGCTACCACTAGGGTGGTGATACATCCGTGTATCAAAACCACCTCATTAATACATAAGGGGTGCCAAGTTCTAGGCCTGGCCAAGGCGCCATGGCTGGCCCTTGCCCAAGGCAAGGTCTAGTTTTGGCAATTTGCGCAAAGGCTCTAACTTTCTCATTTCTCCATGGATTGGGACAAAATTTAGGTGCATCTGACCTAGAATTTCATGAGGAATCCAATGGTGCCCTTGGAATTTTCATAAAATGTTTCTATTTCAAAATCCGATAGAGATTTCAAAATAGGCCAAATTTTGCATGTTCTATGCTATCTCATGGTACAGGCAATAATAGCATGATAAATTGGTTCAAACACAACACATATGATATGTATGAGAGGTCCATGATCAATGGACCTCAAAGCAATGCATGATTTAGAGAGTTCAAGTTGTGATGCACTTACCTCTTGGAGCTTCTTGTGCTATCTGCAAAGTTCCTTGCGCCAGAAGTAATTTAATGCTTTGAACACTCTCAATTGATCCCTTAGAAGCTTTTAGGATGATCAGAACCAGCTGGAATCCTCAGGAACAAGTATAGGCCTTTTCTTGCAAAAGGGGCAAAAGTGACCAAGATAGCAACTCTCTTAAATGGTGTTCCAGATGAGGGAAACCAATTAGGATAGTTTGAGGATGATATTTGGAGTGTGTTTGAGGCCTGGTTTGGTTTTGGAAGTGACTGAATCAAGACATGGCTTGAAACATGCAGAAAAGTCAATTTTTGAGGATTTGGAGGTTGACTTTCTGATTTTGGTGTTTCAGATCAAAGGTGAGTGTTTGGACAGCTTAGATATGACATATTGGATGTGTTTGGATCGTGAGTTATGGTGGAATTGCTCTCTAACTCAAAAACTCAGATATGACTTGCAAATGAAGGCATTTTGGCCTAAAGAGAGAGATTTTGAGGAAAGCATCAGTTGTAGTGCTTTGGTGTACTCAAACTGAGCACAAATGAGCTCTATTTATAGTGCAACAAGTTTGTTTTACAAGCAATAGTGAATGGAAGCTGGTACTGGCCTTTGTCCAATGTTGATCCAAGGGAATCTTTAGTCTCCTCTAGCCATTAACTTGAGGTTAGGGCACAGGCCTATGGTTCTTTGATTCAGAGCTAATTCTTGACTCATTCTGTTAGGAATGTGTCAGTCCATGCCACCTTGATGCATCCATTAAATGCTTGGAAACAAAATTGGAGTCTTTTGCACTTTTTAGCCTTTTTAGGTTTGTTATGGCTATGTGTAGATTCTTGGACTTGGGAGGCTTGGGGATCAGATCATTCCCCTTGGATTTTATCCTCAGATGTTTCCAAATTGATGACAAGGCTTAGAGTTGTCCAAATTTTCCAAATCGAGCAAAATGCCAAAATATGCCTTATACAAGACAGTTGGAAATGGTGATTTTGAGGGAATCAAATCTCCTTGCTCAGGTTGAGTTATGGGAGGCCCTTGTGCTTTTTAGAAAGCCCCCATATGATACAATACATGTGTGATCATATTTTGATATGAAACTATTTGGATCCCATTGAAAAATCCTCATGAACGTTGGTGTTCAAAGCTGATAACTTAGGCAGATTTTCACTAAATGTTGGAAAAGTGCCATTTTCTTCATTTTTGTCATTTTCATCAGTCCATAACTCAAAATCCATGAGGATTTGGAATCTCTTGTAGTTGAAACTTTTAAAGTATGTCAGATGGACTTTTATTTGAGCTTTGAATGGGAGAAAAAGCCTTGTGGTTTGAGAGTTATGACCTTGCAAAGTTGGTACCAAAACCACTTTTGTTCCATAACTTAGAAAAATTTTGGTTTCTCAAGGTTGCCCCTTTTGCATGAAACCTCACTTTTCTTGATTTTTCTTAATGAATGATGATCAATACCACACATTAACATTATTTTTGACTTAGGGGAACCATATTTGTGAAAATTTTCAAAAAGTCAAACTTGATTTTGTGCACAGTTGACTTTTTTTTGGATGAAATCCAAACTATGCGATCCTTTGTGAAATCAAGTCCTTAACATAAATAAAACCTAATAGATGGATTCCACAGGTGTTATAGGGTGTATTGAATCATGTCCCAAGGTTTGGGAGCATGTCTTGGTCAAAACTCAAAGGTACAGTTGACTTTTCCTTCAAAACCCTAATTATGGTCCAGATGAAATTGAAACTTGTGAATCAGGCTTCTTGGATCAATCCATTGTTACAAATGGATTAATGTGGTGTATTTGAGGCCCTCAAATCATGTCTTGAGGTCTTGGCTCAGGCTTTGTCCCAAAAGTCAACTTAAGGGTGAATTAGGTCAAGAAACCCTAATTCTTGATTTTTGGTAAATGCATCCCCTAAGGTTAAATTGGCTTGATGATTGGGTCCATGAGGTCCCTTGGAGTATCTTGGGTTGTGCTTTGAAGCATTAGCTCATGTCCAGAGGAAAAATTCCATCTGGAGGCCCTGGTCGACCAAAACCCTAATTTGCTGACACTGTCGATCTTGAGGCTTGATCCACTTGGAATGTTGCAACCTTGTGCTTGATTCTTGATGTGGGAGTCCTCTTGATCCTTTATAGGTGTTTGAGAGGTTAGACAAGTTGAATATCATGTCATTCCTTGATTGATCCTTTGTCTAAGTGCTCAAAGAGGGCTCAAAACCCTAATTCTTGGTTGCAGTGAATGCTGTCATCTTTGAGGAGATTGATGAGGCATGAAAGTACATCCATATTGTGATGATAATTTGTAAAATGATGGGAAATCTTGGTGGCCAAAATTTGGGGTATGACACCCAGCCAGTTGGCTGGATGTATGACATCCCTTCAAACTCGAGGTCCTCACCTACAACCTCTCTATCCCACTAAAACCCATAAGTTGGGTGTAAATGAAGGGAACAGTATGCAGCATCATTAGGGTCAAATGCGGAATCAGCAGGTCTACAAGGGCAATATTTTCCAGATTCCTGTCGAAATTACGTCTATCCACGTGGTTCACTTCTGCCAAAAAATAACTTTGATCTGCCTCAATATTCTCCACTATTCCATCATTTCACCATATAGTAATTCTCTGATGCATCGAAGATGGTATCGCTCCAATGTCGTGGATCCACTCATGGCCCAACAGCAAATTGTAGTTAGCTTTCGATTCAATAACCATAAACATGGTTGGTCTGGTAATGGTTCCAAATTTTAACTCCACCTGAATCACACCCAAATTGCATCCAATCTTTCCTTCATAGTTTGACAAGACCGTGTTGTGGGGCTTAAGGTCAGTGTCGAATTTTCCCACTTTCTGCAACATAAAGTACGACATTAGATTGAGTTCCACTCCTCCATCTACCAGAATCTTATTAATTTTCATATTTTCCACCTTTCCTCTAATAAATAGAGGCTTCAAGTGACTCCTCATCGCTTCGTCTGACCTTTCAAAGAAGGCATTTTGCTCATCGACGCAACCATTATTCATGATGTAATAGTACACTGGCCTATGCCTTGCCATTTCTATCTCCATCATATCCTCAGGTTCTTCAACCTTTGTAATCTGATCATACTCCCTAGGTAACACAGAAACCATATTGCAAGTTATGTCCAAAGAAGGCTCTGATTCGGTGTCTTTGAAGTTGTCAGTTAACATTTCATTACCAGCCGCTGGCAACTTAGACTTGTCCTCAAATTCCTTCTTTTAAGTGAGAAACAACTTCCTTCCCACAGGTTTCTTCTCTTCGACTCTTTTCTTCTCTGGAGGCTGATTGGTACTTGACACATCCATTGCCTTTTCATTGGCCTCCCTCTCAGCTTTTCTTCTCTTTTGCTGTCTTCACCATTGTGACCTCGACATAGGATTCTTCACTTTGTAGTTTTCATATCTATAGGTTTTTTACTTTGAAACTTGAAACTCCCTTCGATAATCAATCGAAGAGCCTCGATCTACCTCAAAACTTTGCCACTTCTCCTGGTCTCTCTCTCTCTCTCTCTCTCTCTCTTTCTCTCTTTTCAGGAGGTCTTACCCATTTTCCTCTAGGTGCATCAACAATTGGTTTGAAGGTAGCTGGCTTGTTTGGATGAAGACTTGGACCTCATTGCTCCATCCTTCGAGGGATTCCCCTCTTATAGTGGTTGTGAGTGTCTTTCTAGTTCCCTCTACGACTGGCAATTCGAACCCTCTCAAGGTTTTCAGCAGCTTTCTTGTCGAACACTGAAATGCACCTGGGGTACAACATGACCTCAGATTTCTTCCTCTGACAGCGGTGGAGGAATTCCACCAAGCTCTCATCACTCTTAGATTAAGCCACCCTCATTTGTTCCTCACTTCATCGATCACTCTCTTCGTCAGCTTCCCTTTCTTTGCTTATTTCGACCATATTGACTTCCAGATTGGCACCGTCGATGATCTTCAAGTGCTCCAACTTGACCCTATGTGTAACACCTCAAAATTTGCCTTTATGTTTCTAACACTAACTGGCTTATGTTTCATTTCATTTTGCATTATCATTTGTGCATTTCATTGGTTTTTAGCATGGGATCAAGGTATCTAGGTTAACTCAAAAGGAGAAGATGTTTCTCAGAGGTTCAAGCAAAAAGATCATGTGTATTGTCCAAGAGACCAAAAGGAGAGATGTCCTTAATATCACCATTACTCAATTCACAGTGGATTCTTCGACCTCAGGGCATCCTAATGTGCCCATCACCTCATCAGATGACTGTAGTTGGCAAAAGATTTTAAGTGAATCACATCCTCTTAGCCTGAATTCTCAAATTAGGGTTTTTGGAATTCTTGAATTTAACACTCCAATTGGCAAGATCTTTGAGTTTTTATCATCATCAAGTGGCATAATTCATCCTTGTTTGAGAGAATCCACATCATATTCAGAGGAATTTGGATTTTGAGCATGGGTCGATTTCTCCTAAACCAAGGGTGCCAAAATTAGGGTTTGCCATAAAATCAGTTAATTTCTAATTTTTTTGGCAAGACTTGATTCCATGATATTCCTCATATCCCCAAGTGTCTAGGAATGGAAGATTGTCCATCAATTTGATTCAGACGGGTTTGAATTATTCAAGAGATTCAAAATCAGGAGAATTGGGGATAAAGTCAACTGTGCAGTGAAAAAGTCAACTCCTGACTTTTTGAGGTCAACATGGTGATTTTCAAGTCAAATATGATCCATGGATGAGATTTGATCAAGAAATGTTCAAGGATGCATCAAAAAGCAAGAATGTGGAAAAGTTACTAAATATGGAAATTAGGGTTTTTAAAAACTTACTATTTTTGGCAAGCTTTCCATCACTTTCAAAGCCAATTTCCACCATGATCAAGGCTTCCTTTGCAAATATTTTCCACATGAAAGTTGTAGTATGAAACATTTCCTTCAAAATGAGCACAAGAACCATGTCATTTGGGTAATTTTTGAATGAGTTATAACATCCCAAAGTTGGAAGTTTTAAACTTGCAAAATTCAAAAACTTAGAATTTTTTCTAATTCGTTTTTGGAAGATTTGGGGACACACCTTCATGACCAATTTTCACATTGAGTAAGGCCTCAAATCATTTTCCTTTCAACATCAAGTTTACTCTCCTATCTTCCTACTTTTAATTGACTTTAAAATCTCTCCATTTGAGCCATTTTTCATCAAGATATCATCAAGCAAAGTGTCATGCATGACCATGATTCCATTGTACCTATAGTGAATGTTTTGGATACCAAATCAACCTTTTTCCTTGTAGCATGATGATGTGCATATTCCATGCGAATTATAGTGCATTTTTGTGTCCTTTTCATTACCAATTATAGCAATACAAGGCCATGCACATTCCATGCACCATGTGTGCTTTTTTTTGGTAAAAATTTGGAAAATGGGATTAGTACAATTCTGACTTCACTCATTCTCATGTGCCATCTCTCCTCACACACTCTTCATGATCTTTTTCTCAGCAAGTCACACAAAATCATCTTACCATGTGCAAAACTCGTGGCTCACTCTCACCACTCTCATTTTTCAATTTTTTTTCCAAATCAACTTTCCACCCTCTTTCTCACGTTCCAAGCTTGGTATTTAAGCCTTCTAAACCCTAAAACGATCAGAGACTCTCATTTTGGCAACAAAAAAAAACCAGATCTGGAAAGCTCATCTTTCTCTTAGAAATTCACCTCTTCAAAGCTCATTCCTTACTCATTTTTTCTGGAGTTTTTGAACTGATCAATCATCACTGAAGCACCAGGAGGCTTTTGGAACATTTGGTTTGAAGTTCACACATCAAAACAAGAGCCAACGGAGCAGCTCTGTTAGGTAATCCCTCTGATATTTTCCTCTCTTGTTAAAATGTGATTTAAGCTAGCTGATGATGATTCTGAAGTCCTCTGTATGTAGAGGTAATGATTGTATATGTGTTGTGTTAGTTTACACGAAGTTCAATTTATATGTCAAATTTTCGAGCTCGGATTTCATGGTGTTGTAGTGTTTTAAATTGATTTTGGAGGCCAGATTTGGATTCCTCGTGAGATTTCCTTTAAGATGAGGTGCGATTTGATCTTTGTTTTCATGTTTGATCTGCAACTCCGACGTATGTAGCCAGAGAAGACGACCGAAGCTAGGTCTTCTGCGTCTGATGTGTATGCTTGCGTGTGAGGCTGACCCTGTTGATTAGCCAGTGTGCTGATGACATGTGTGGCGAGACCTTCGCGTGGCAGTCATGACATTAGTGAAACGATGTGTTTCACTTAATGTTGAGTTTTTGTTTGTTTTGGCTGATGTTGTGAACTGGGCCTGGGTTGTTTTGATACTCATACCCCCCCCTGATCCTAAGGCCTAACGCGCACGCAACTGGTTTACCTTGTTTCTGCAAGTTACTAATACACCTCCCTATTTCACCTTTTTTTTCTTTTATTTCTCTTTTTATTTCATTTTAGTTTTTATTTTTATAAATGATAAATTCATATTAAAAATCCACAGAAATATTTTTCTGGTCAATTAATGTGTTGAATTAATTTTCACCTTTTTATTTTATTTTTAATTTCTTTTTACTATTTTATTTTGATTTAATTTGACAAGGTGTTTCCAAGGATACCCTTCATCTAGGGTTAGGATTTTTTGTGACTTTGGTTTATCTTTTGAGGCTAATTTTTTAGCCACATTTAGGTCTTGATATAAGGATGTTTTGATTCTGGTTAGGGCTTGGTTTGAGTTACTTTTTAGCGACTTTCCATTCAATTTTTGTTGGCCCTCGATCCATGCTCGACTACTTGTATACTTTTCCTTTTGAATCACTTTTGGACATGTTCTTGAACTAGTTTGGTTCCAATCTTTTGTACATGTCTAATGGGATGTTTAAAATTCTCTTTGATTATTTTTTAGGATTTTATTGGATCACTTTGATATTTTTGGTTGATGCTTTCATTTGATGATGTTTTGAGCATGATAATGCACACTTCTTGACCTAATTTTGTGCCATTGAATGACATGGACTTTTTTTTTATGGTTTTGTGATCTTTCTTTGATTGATAAGACATGTTTGAGATTCTGATTTGCCTTGGAGCTTGGTGTATTGATCATCTTTTGTGTTGTCTCACTTGTGTGGAAGTATGTGAATCATTTTGGACCTTATTTTGTTGCATACTTGCATAGTTTTGATACATGCTTTGAGTATGATGCTTGATGATTCTTCTTGATTGGTTTGTGCCTGATTATGGTTCATGGATGATGCATTTTCTGCTACCCATTTGGATTCACATCTTTTTTTCACTTCATTTGATCATTATGGATTGATTTTTGTGATGCATTTCATTAGCATTTGATTGTTGCTACTTTGGTTCATGATGCATGTTAATGTGAAGCCTTCTTACATGTTTGAATTGGATGATTATAACATGACTTGATTTCTGACCTTACTTCATTCTCATCCTACTTTTCTCACATTACCTTGGTGTGATGTTTAATGATGTTCAATTGTGTTTCTAATGCAAGTTTGTTTGCATCCCTTCTTGTTTGCTTCTACCTTCTTGCAGGAACTTTCTTGTGTGATCTTTTGAAGCATGATTGCTGATATGAATTAGATATGATATGCATGATGTGCTTGCTGCCCTACTTTGTTTCTCATCTCATATCTCTCTTTCTTCTTCATCTCTTTCACTTCTTTCCCCCCCCTTGAATCTCAAGACTTGTTTAAGTCTTGGATTTGCCTTGCTCCCTTAGGGTTCCCTAGTCCAACTTAATCTTTGATTAAGCTTGGAGTAGGGTAGACATTAGGATTTAAACCATGCATGCTAACATTAGGTAGAATCTTCCCCTCTTACCTCAACCTTACGGCCACCATAGCATGATAACATTAGGATAAAATTCCCGTAGTGTTTTCTTTTCCTTTGAGTTCTCTCTTCTCATCTTCTAACAAGGTTAAGACACTTAATAAAGGCAACAAGCATTGTGCGCCATGAGCCTTAAGTACATAGGAAATGAAGAATTAGGGGTCTCCCTTCATTCTTCTAGAGTGTTGAGCATACGTCCCATTGGGGGCGACTATGCGACGCACTCGTTCCCGTGTCATAGACTTTAGTGCAATGTAAGTTACAAACTAACTCAACTCACTTCTGTCTAAAAAATACAAAAACAAATTCAAATCTTTTATCCTTCGGGATTGTTGGGTTTTAAATCATTTTCAGAAAAGAGCTCGTCGCTCACGTAAAAACCACTTAACGACTCGTCCGTCGAACTACGTTTGCTCTGATTCCTCTTTCCCGTCTGATTGAGGATACGTAGGCACGAGATGCGATATCTCGGCGAGCACACTTCATTCTTTTCGACTCGTACGTCGAACTACGACTGCTCTGACTTCCTCTCTCTCATCCGATTAAGGATACGTAGGCACAAGATGTGATATCTTGGCGAGCACCCTTCCCTCTTTTTAGACCCGTCCGTCGAACTACATTTGCTCTGATTTCTCTTTCCCATCCGATTGAGGATACGTAGGCAAGAGATGCGATATATCGACGAGCAACCTCCCCACTTTAGTGTGTAGTCCGTCGAACTACGTTGACTCTAATTCTTCGTTCGTCCACGAAGATACATAGGCATAGGATCGCGATGATCCTTGCGAGTCCGTTTCTCTTTTTCCCTTTTTTGTTTTCTGTTCCCATTTAGCAGTAGGCTTTAGATAACTCACCCTTTGATTAGACAACAAGAGTGGATCCCATCGAGTACGATGGACGCGTGGGGGTGCTAATACCTTTCCCTCGCGTAACCGACTCCCGAACCCGGACTATGGTTGCGATGACCATGTCATTCCCTCTTTCTGGTTTTCTTCGATCGTTTCCTTTCCATGCGTCGGGATAAATAACGTTCGGTGGCGACTCTTCTGTTCTAGTTTCTCGCCGGTTATTTTTCGCAGTTGCGACACTATGGCACTGAGTAGCCTCATTCACGTCCTTGACTCTAAGAACATCGGTAGCCTTAGCCACGTCCTTCTCTTGCTTGAAACCTTCGGTAGTTTCGACCATCTTGGTATTTTGTTACAGCTTTCAGATGCTTCGACCATGTTAATGATGGCCGGCTCAGTATAGTGGGTGTCTGCCACCTGAAGGGGATCTGAGTCTATCTTCATTTGAGACTTCGTCTTGTGTCCAAATTTCAGACTTCCATCCTTGATAGCATTCTGGACCAAATCCCTGAAAAGGAAACATTGTGAGGTTTTGTGGCCTAAAATATTGTGATATTTACAAAAGCCTTGTTTCTTTCATTGTTCTAACGGAGGCATTTTAGCGCCGGGAGGCACTATCATTTGGCCATCTTTGACTAATAAGTTAAAAATCTCGTCACATTTAGTGACGTCGAACGTATATGTTCTTTTATGGAATTTATCACTCTTTTCTGGTTCGACGGGATTCTTCCCATTCAAAGGTACAAGAACCTTGCATGAATAAGGTGTCCCTTGCTTTAATTCGGCCAAGTCAATCTCATTTTCGTCGAAGTCTAAAGGGTCACTATACGTCTCTTGATCATCATCATCTATGTCGACATACACTACCCTTTCCATCCTATTATTATTAGTTACTCTAACCTTTTTCAGCCTTCAAACGTTCTATTTGTCGAACTCTATCGGCCAATTGGGCGATATCCCTCAAGTACTGGGTGTCTAATTTCTTTCTGATGGAATAGTCTAACCCACTAGCGTCCATTTCGACCAATTCATGTTCAGGAACTTGTGTGAAACATCTTGCCTTTAACAAACGAAACCTATTAAGATAGTCGTCTATTAGCTTAGATAATTTACGCTTAATGCTAGCCAATTCTTTCAGACTGATCTTCGACTGCCCCACGTAAAATTGTTCATGGAACAATCTTTCTAAACGAGTCCAATCATGAATCGAACTTGATGGGAGTGTAGTGAACAACTTGAAGGTGTTTTTAGTGAGTGAACTAGGGAAGTATTTTATTCTTAAGTTTTTTTTTCATTTGCAAGATCCCCTGTTTCAGTCAGATATCTCTCCACATGTACGACAGTTGACTCACTAGTACCTCCTGAAAATTTTGTGAATTTTGGGACTTTTAATCCCCTAGGAAATGGAGTTTGCAAAATATAATCAGACAATGGGGAAGTATAGTTTGGCCTATGGAGGCCAACATTCATCCCATTTCGGGTCATAATCCTTTCGACCATGGCATTCAAATTGTTATCACCTGCCATACCATCATTTTGAACTTGATGTACGACTTCGTCCGCATCTTAATTCCTATTAAGTATCACCACCCTTGGTTCCTGTTCCCTTGGAAGTGGTTGTTCGGCCCTAGAAGGTTTGAATCTAACTCCTTGATCAACCACTTCGACACGGGGTACGTTTCACTAGGCTTGGTTAATTGTGGGGTCTTCCTCAAGGATTGCCCCCTGGTTTTCGACTATTAACTCCCTTCAAATTTGCCGAGGTGCTTGTGGAACTCCAAAGAAATCTTCAATTTGAGTCATTTGCGCTGCCAATTGCTGACTCATCTGGGTGGTATTTTGAATCAACGGATTAAATATGGTGCCCATTTGTTGGGCAAGCATACAGACCAGAACATGGTTACTTTCGTCCATTTGCTGTCTCAAAATTGCTGCAGAATTCCAAGTGAAATTGGGCATTTGGGTAGAGAATCACATCCCTGGGGTGGGTTAATTCGAACCATATTATTAACAACTAATCTATACCCTTGCATAGGCGAAAACGTTTTCACCACTGGGCAATCAAACGCTGCACTTGCATTATGTAAATTAGCCATCATTGAAGTTGGCATGCCATATGGTTGTTCTCGACCATTTAAAGGCATTGAAAATCCAGACAGAAAAGGTCTGAATGAACTAGTACCCATTGGGGGAGGGGTCAATGGTTGACCATCCATCCTTACAGGGGATAAAATCGGTCCACTGTAAGCATTCGACGGTATAGCCATCGTACTTGCTGTGGATGAAACTACTTCAGACACAGACGTTGTGGTCGTAGTTTCCCCCGTCGAAGGAGGGGTGGTTCTCCATTATTATTTTGCGGATTTGCCATCCTTACCCGTCTCCTTCTTGGTATTGTTTCTTTATTAGTGGTTATTTTACCACTTCTTAATCTCATACAATGAATTTTAAAGGAAACCAGCAATGAAGAACTTCTAAATATTTTTTACAAACTCTAACTAACAACACCAGTCCCACCGGGTGTGCCAATTTGTTTACCTTCGAAAATGGCAAACAACCGCTAGTCTTCCAAAGTTATTAAGTCTTTGGTTGCTTACAGGATCGACTAGATTGATCCTAGAACATGTGTTGTTATTTAGTTTTTGGGTTTTTTAATCATGAACATTTCGACAATGTTTCTAAAGTTGTTAATGAAATGTTGTAATTCTTTAAGGAAATGCAAGAAAGTAAAGATTACAAAGTAAAGGCTTTAAGGTAAATGACAAGATCTTAAATATTGAAACTGGATTTGAATTAAATTGCAGCAAATGGAAATTACAAGAAAATCTTAAATAATCTGGTTAAAAGTGTAAAATGTGATGTTCATACGTACATTTTCACTCAAGAACACTCATTTCTCACACATAGGCACTTAGAGTAAATTTAGAGTGTTTTGTACAAGGTCGAACATCCCGCAATCCTAACTGCTAAGACTCTATTTATACTAATTCGAAAATAACCACTATCTAACGATCTTTTCGCCAGAAAGTGTCACGTCCTCAATCTGCATGTGTTTCGCAGCCAAAAGCTCTCCACGAGTCTTGAGAAACGGATAAGGCCAAAAAAAGTCACCAGCCTTATTTGTATTGCACCTGTCGAACGCTTCTTCAAGTAAGATTCATCGAACCCCTGTCTAGGCCCAAAATATTTCTAAGTCCTAGACCATAGCAACCTTTATGCAAAGGTCTCTTCGACTACATCTTCAATATTTTCCTGTAGAAAACAATGTTTTCTTTCTCAGAATAACTCTTCAAACTCCAATAGCTCATTTCAAATCTTCATATGCGTCGAAATGTTCTTATCATTATTTGTTGTCGAAATCATCATATTCTTCTTCAGAATATACCTTTGACTCTCATGACTTATTTCCAACACTAATATGTGTCGAAATCCCATCCAACAATGGCGTTAACCGGTTATCACTGAATTGATTTAATTTCACTGTCACTTGTAACCGATTAATCGAATGGTGTAACCGATTACGAGCTCGAGTTTTGCACTTTTCTGTTATTTCATTTGTTTGTTTTAGATTTCAATCATAATGTCCCGTCAATTCTCTCTCTCTCTCTCTCTCTCTCTCTCTCTCTCTTCTCTCTCTCTCTCTCTCTCTCTCTCTCTCTCTCTCTCTCTCTCTCTCCCCCCCCCCCCCTTGTGGTTCAAAATTCCAAACACTATAACTCACCTATTAATGCCTAGCTCGTCTAAGTGAGTTTAGTTTCATCAATTCTTCATTTTTTTTAAATTATAGTTTTTTTAATTCTTCTAGGCTAACTTATGTGAAATTTTCCTATTTTTGTTGTTTGGTTTGATTAGTTATCAGGGTGTTGAAATACAAATTCGATGAAGCGACATGGAGGAATGATGTAAAAGCTAGAGTTTTTATTGATAATTTTTCTTTGGCTTGATAGATACAAAGTTCAGATGAATTATGTTTATGAGTTTTGATATTTGTTGTTTTTTTTTCTTGATATGTGATATTACACTTGTTCATGATGTATCCGTGTGGTTAGTTGTCAACCCAATTGAAGATTATAACTATTCTTTAGGTATCTATAGATACTTTTAGGAAATTTGGAGATGCGTTTTCCAACATTTTTGGAACTAAATAAGAGTGTCTTACTTGTAACATATTTATTTATTTAATTTTAAACGCGTTTGAAGATATATCTCTAAATATATGGGAAATATTTTTGAATTTTTAGGAGTAAGAGTCGCACCCTTAAAATTAAAAAGAGAGTTTCTTAATACACCGCCCAAGTTTCTTAGGCACCACGTGAAATTTCTTTTTTGCCCCCTGATTCCGGATGTGCACATCCAGACGCACCAGTTTTTTAAAAAACGTTGATGTGTTCCGAATATGCATATTCAGAAAAATTCCGGATCTGCTGATCCGGAACAATTTCTTATTAATTCGCGCCAGACCTTCTTCCTCCCCCTCATTCTTCACATTTTCATTTTCCAAACACCAAACTCTCTCAAACTCTCAAATTCTCAATCCCACAAATCTAAGTCATTTTTTCATTTCTTTTCTTTCTATATTCATTATAATGTTTGACACCGATGTTATGTTTTCCATTTCAGGCATGGATATTACAACACTTTCCCAAGATTACTGGTTGGGGGAGTGTTGACGGGTACATTGAGGATATGCCACGTGCTGCTGCATTTCTCCTGCTCAGAGGGAACCAGGCGCCCGACCCCTACAGAGTGTATCTTGATCGGATGGCTGCTGAGGACGTTTTTTATCACCCCTATGCCGATCACCATGTGATGCGCCCATTCGATGAGGTTCTGCTGTTCTCAGGATGGTTGGTATGCAGTTCGACCATTACTGCTTGATACCTGCCGGAGCGCGTCTTGTGCCAGTTCGGTTACACGCAGACGATCCCCAGGATGCCTCATAAGTCTGCTCCTCTAGGCTTGACCCGCGTGCAGATAGATGAGATATATGCTGACTTTCAGTCCCACTTGGTTCCGGAAGAGGCTCGGGCGACAAGAGCGCCGAGAGATTGGAGTGTTGTTGCCGGGTACATCATATGGTTCTACACCGTCTCACACCCATGCATGGTGCCTACTGCTGAGGGATCGCCACCCACACCTGCTCATCAGGAGATATTAGAGGAGCGACAGTCTCAGGTGGACCATACTCAGGATGTCCTACCTCGCTGTCGTGAGATAGAGCAGATAGCACGGGCGGCCATTGCGGACGATCTCCTCCCTGAGGGCTCTGGTGCCAGACTTGCCGTGGATTGGATTATTGAGATTGCTCAGGGGGCACTTCAGTACCGCAGACCTCGAGCCAGGACGGCGGGTCGGGGCAGAGGAGCAGGGGAGCCAGGAGAGATCCTTCGCCATACGCAGTAGTTTTTTTATGTATTTTATTTTTATTACATGTATGTACTGTATTTTGATAGAGGTTTATTATTGTTCTGGACTGGACCAATGGCTAGAATTGGCCCAATCCGCCTCTGCTCCAGAGCGGCCCAAACTGCCTAAGCCCAATCCACAGGGGGGCAAAATTGACATAATCTGCCCCTCCAACCGGGTAAGGAACGCGACGTTCCTCCCTGGCTTTAACGCCTGTTACGCACGGCTGCCTCGCTGCCCGAACAGCAAGGGACAGTCGCCCGGAAATGCGTTTGTGCCCGACATAATGGCTAGTTTGGGCAGTTACCTATTCTTTGGGGAAAACGATTATTTCGCCCCGAAAATAGGACCGTTGGCCACGCGCTGGGGGCTCTATATAAACCCTCTCGCTTAAGAGGGTCAGGTATCACATTTTCAGCCTAAGAATACACTTTGTACTTGCCCCTTTTTCTGACCCTTTCTTACTTGAGCGTCGGAGTGCCTTGCAGGTACACCCCCTCCTCTCCTCATTCACAAGCCGAACACTTTGCACGCCTGACGACCAGCATCCATCTGAGCATCTCACCATCTGACGACCAGCTTACGAGGACCAGTTCGAATACTCCGGATCAGTGGCGCCGTCTGTGGGAACGCCTTGTTCTCCCCTTCTTTCTTTCCTCCTCAGAAACTAAAAGATCAAAACATACTTTCTTTGATCCGCCCACATATGGCCGCTCAGAACTCCGCAAAAGGTGTTGACGCTACGGTTCTCACCCCCGTCAACAAGATGGACGTCGACGGCAGTTCGTTGCTACTTTTTGATCCCCGTTTCCTTCGGGACGGGGCCACTGCGTCTCCAACTCCTCCTCCCATCGAGCAAGGAGGCAAACAGCTACCTTTAGGGGATCGACCAATTCCTGGCCCTCCCAGCGCTGACCTGGCCGTTGCAGCCCTTCTGGAAGCTGTCAACCGCACAAACCTCCTTATCTTGCAGCAAGGAGAAAGGATAAGGGATCTCGAGGAAGCATCTCTTCCAAGATCCTCTCCTCCCAAGAGAAAACACCAGAGATCAAGAAGCCCGCCACCTAGGCGCGGGGAAGATCGTATGACGAGGCGTGAGCCTGAGCCACAACGCATTCGCAAGCGCGACCAGATCTCCCCGCGGGATCAGTCACCACCAAGACACAAGAGAACGAGGCAGGACAGGCATTCTCCACCGGTCAGACCTCGCGACCGGCAACGATCATCCTCACCTCGCAAAGACCGCAGCCGCGAGCGCAGACAACGGTCACAATCAACTTCGAGTTCGGACAGCGACGACGAGCCTCGCGGCCCGTTGTCCCACCGGATCCTGGCCACCCGTCTCCCTAAAGGACTAGAGAAACCTCCGTCTCTAGGGACTTACGATGGAACCACGGACCCAGACGAGCACATAGAAAACATAGATGCTCTTTTGGACTACAGAGGGGTACGAGGAGCCATCAAGTGCCGCCTGTTCCCGACCACGCTCCGGAAGGGAGCAATGACCTGGTACAAACAACTGCCAGAGGAATCCATCACATCCTGGAGGCAGCTCGGGATGATTTTCTCCCGTCACTTTACCGCATCACGACGCCATCCAAAGACTGAGGCGTCCCTCGGAGCTGTCGTACAGGGAAAAGATGAGCCTCTTCGGGACTACATTGAGCGGTTCAACAAGGAGGCCGTCCAAGTGCCAACGACCGACGAGATGAAGAAATTCCTGCTTGAGCTGGGATTATGTCCTGGCTCAGACTTCGCGAAAGCCATCGGCCTCGATCCACCGAGGAACCTCAACGCCCTCCTCCACCAAGCCCAGTCGCACATACAGTACGACGAGAAGGTTGCTGCCCACTCTGTCCGGGCCTCCCGACACCAAGAAGGTGCCCGGTCATCTAGAGCTGAAGAGCCCTCGACATCCAGTCGAGGAGATAAAAGACGCGACGATCGGCCTCACGATGCACACGAACAGAAGGGACCTTCTGGGCGGTTCCATGACTATACCCCCCTCACTACCTCGAGGGAGAAAATCTTGTCTGAATGTGCCAACTCAGAGTTTAAACAGGCGGGAGTCCGTTTCCCCAAACAGCTGCCGGCCAGGCCGGGTGTAGACAAGTCCAAATATTGCCGCTTCCACAAGAGCCACGGCCATACGACGGAAGAATGCATCCACCTCAGAGATGCCATAGAGATCCTCATTCGCGACGGCCACCTGAAGCAGTTCGCGAAAAAGAAAGAAGCTCCCCGGCAAGAAACCCAGGAGAGCAAGAAGGCTGCAGAAGAGACTCCGCCCTCCGATGACACCAACGTACAGGTCGCTATGTCTATAACTCGGCCAGAAGACTTCTGCATCCCTGATAGTCTGCCCGCCTCCACGTTCCTCGGCGCTCATAGCCCGTGGGAGGCCTTCCTGTCAGCCATGGTCATCTCCGGTGGTGGATTCATTAAACTCACGGTCGGTTTAGTCAAGAGAAAATTTGATCAACTGATCAGCAAAAGCTCCAACGAAGTCACCATGCTGGATACCACCCACAAAGGATCCGCTCCCATGTCCTTCTACAAGGAGGAGCTCCTCGTCGGGGCACCGAACTCAAGCATCCCGCTTCTCATCTGGGCAAGGATGGCGAACTTTGACGTTCGCAGGATACTCGTGGACCAGGGCAGTTCAGTTGATATCATGTACAACCACTTGTTCGAAACACTGCAGTTGGACGACTCTCACCTTACTCCATACGTCGGATCCGACCTGCAGGGATTCAACGGAGCAGTAACAAGGCCCCGAGGTTACGTAGAGCTCATAGTGACCTTCGGTTCTAGAAAGACAACCCGAGCAATCAAAGCACAGTTTGTGGTAATTGAATGCCCGTCACTATACCAGTGCATTTTTGGAAGGCAACCCTGGCAGAGTTGATTGCAGTGCCTTCCACCGTACATCTCAAGATGAAGTACTACACTTCTGAAGGGATGGTCGCCACCCTCCACGGCGACATCGAAGCTGCCCGTCGATGCTTTGAAGCAGCATCAAAAGGACTAAGCACTATCTCAGCAAGACCGAGGACTTCTGGTCGTCCTCCTCTGCCCAGCAGCTCCGAGCAGCCAAAACCGCTCCCCCAGGTCGAATCCATCGACTTGGACAGCCGTTTCAGCGAGGAGGATCACGCCAAAGACCTGACGACTTCGGGGAGCCAGTCCAACAACAGCGGCCATCTCCTACGCCCTATCCCAGATGGCAACTTTGAGATCGTTCCGTTCGGAGAAGACCCCCAACGGGGAGTGAAGATCGGAGCAAACCTCCCCGACCTGGCCAAAAGACAACTAAAAGCGTGCCTCCGGGAGAACGTGGACTTGTTCGCATGGAGCGCTGCCGAAATACCAGGATTGGACCCCTCAGTCGCTTGCCATTAGCTTACAATTGATCCGGCCGTCAAAGCCGTTGCCCAGCGCAGAAGGAAATAGTCCCCGGAGAAGATGGAAGCCGCGGAGAAAGCTGTCAAAGACCTTCTAGAAGCTAGGTTTATTTCTGAGCCCAAATACACTACATGGCTCTCAAATGTTGTACTTGTAAGAAAAAATAATGGCAAATGGAGGATGTGCGTTGATTATACCGATGTTAATAAGGCCTGTCCGAAGGACGCCTACCCCCTCCCCAATATAGATAAGCTCGTAGATAACACATCAGGTTTTAAACTTTTATCGTTCCTCGACGCCTACTCAGGCTACAACCAAATCCCAAAGGCCGCGAGCGATAAAACTTACACGGCCTTCATGATCGAATCGGGAAACTATTACTACAACGTAATGCCCTTCGGCCTGAAGAACGCCGGTGCCACGTACCAACGAATGATGAACAAAGTCTTCCAAGGACAAATAGGCGACATGCTCGAGGTATACATGGACGACATGATCGTCAAGTCCCAAGAGGAACTAGATCATGTCGCCCATCTTCGCAAAATTTTCGAGCAGGCGAGAAAATATCAAATGTGTTTTAACCCAGAGAAGTGCACGTTCGGTGTACGGGCAGGAAAATTCCTTGGCTTCTACCTAACGGAATGAGGAATAAAAGCTAACCTCGATAAATGTCGGGCATTCTCTGAGTTCCCAACGCCCACGTCTAAGAAGAACATCCAGTTCCTCAACGGGGTACTCACCGCGTTGTCCCGCTTCGTCGTAAAATCCGCCCAACACGCCCTTCCTTTCTTCAAGCTCTTGAGAAAAGAAGCAGCGTTTGAATGGACCGAAGAGTGCGAGGCGTCCCTCCTTCACTTGAAGCAAGCTCTGTCGAAACCGCCCGTGTTATCACGGCCAGATACCGGGGAAGTTTTGTTCCTATACCTCGCCGTCACTGCCGAGGCCGTTAGCATCGTTCACATTCGCGAGAATTCTGGCGGGCAAAAGCCAGTGTACTTCACGAGCAAAGTGCTGCAGGACGCGGAGTTGCGATATCAGCAGATAGAGAAGGTAGCATTGGCCCTCGTCAATGCTGCCAGACGACTGAGACACTATTTATTGGCCCACACAATCGTAGTAAGGACGGATTAGCCCATCAAGCAATTGCTGGGCCGGCCAGACATGGCCGGTCGAATGCTTAAGTGGTCGTTGGAGCTGTCCGAATTCGATGTTCGGTATGAAAGCAGAAAAGCTCTTAAAGCACAGGCCCTGGCCGATTTCGTGGCAGAAGTAACCTTCTCAGACTCCTCGCCCCACATAGTAAACAGATGGGCCGTCTACGTGGACGGAGCATCCAGCTCGAGCGGCAGCGGGGCAGGAGTAATCCTGGAGAATGATGAAGGGACCATAGTCGAGGCTTCTCTCACATTGTCCTTTCCCACGTCGAACAACCAGGCCGAGTATGAAGCCTTCCTCGCCGGGTTGCGCCTGGATGAAGATCCAGGGGCTGAAGAAATTGTCATCTGCACGGACTCTCAGCTCGTAGCCCACCAGATATTCGGGGAGTATTAGGCCAAAAATGACAGTCTCTCTGAATACCTCACCCTAGTCAAGGAAAAGATGTCGAAGTTCAGAACGGTAGAAGTAAGACATGTTCCACGCAAACACAATGTGCGAGCAGACGTCTTGTCCAAACTAGCGAGCACCAAGAGGAAAGGCGGAAACAGGTCAGTCATCCAAGAGATACTTCCCCGGTCCAGCATCGATAAGGGGTCCTCGACCCTACACGTGCACGCGATCGGCGACAGCGACTGTTGGATGACGCCCGTGTAAAACTACCTCACCAGGGACGAACTTCCGGATGACCCCAAGGAAGCCAGCACCATCAAACAAAGAGCTTGCTCGTACGTCATCCTCGAAAACAAACTCTACCGAAGGGGCTTCTCCATCCCACTACCCAAGTGCATAGAGGAGGAGGTTGTCCCCCACGTACTACGAGAAATCCACAAGGGCATTAACGCCCAGCACCTGGGAGGAAGGTCCCTTGCCCGCAAGGCCCTCCGGGCAGGGTATTATTGGCCAACCATGCAGCAAGACGCCAAGGAGCATGTGAGGAAATGCGACAAATGCCAACGGCACGGGGATATGCACCTAGCTCTACCTAACGAACTGAAGAGCTTGACCTCCCCGTGGCCATTCGCCTGGTGGGGCCTAGACATCCTAGGACCCTTCGTGACGTGGTCCAGCCAGAACAAATACCTGATAGTAGGCGTAGATTATTTCACAAAATGGATAGAAACAGAAGCCTTAGCGAAGATAACAGCACTTAACATTCTACGCTTCTACAAGCGGAATATCCTTGCCCGTTTTGGGATTCCCCAAGCAATCGTCACGGACAATGGAACACAATTCACGGACAAGAAGTTCCAAGACTTTGTCGCCCATCTCGGAACAAAGCAGCACTTCGCTTTTGTAGAGCACCCCCAAACCAACGGGCAGGCGGAAGCGGCCAACCGCGTCATCCTTCGTGGCCTCAAGCGAAGACTGGATGAAACGAAGAAAGCCTGGGTCGAGGAGCTCCACAGCGTCTTATGGGCATATCGCACTACTCCCCAGTCCACCACCAGGGAAACACCTTTCTGCTTAGCATATGGCACAGAGGCTGTTTTACCCATTGAAATCCACGTACCGTCCAGAAGGACCGAATCACCTCTAGACGAGGAAATGAATAACGAAGCGATAAGAGAGGAGCTCGACCTTGTCGAGGAAATCCGAACGGGAGCAGCCCTCCGCAAGGCATCTCTTAAGCAAAAAATAACAATCAGGCACAACGCCAAAGTCTTACGACGAGAGTTCGACGTGGGCAGCCTTGTCCTACGAAGAAACCACAAGGACTCTCGCGAAGGCAAACTAGCAGCCAACTGGGAAGGGCCATACAGAGTCCGTGCCAAAATGGGAAATGGTGCATACTTCCTCGAAAACCTAAACGGGGAGGCACTCCCTCGACCATGGAACGCTGAGAAACTTAAGCAATACTACAGCTAAAGTAACCATAGGCTTCCTCGCATCAAAGGACCACCCAACGGTCATCATGCTCGTCCAGGTACAAACGACGCATGCACACAAAGCAGAACCCCGCTCAAGTAAATGAGCCGAAACTCTGCTCGTTGGCGGTCCTTAACCGAGCACCGCCCTCGCCCCCAAGTACCATGATCGGCAGAACCCCAGCTCGCGATGGGACGTTCACGCCGCGACCTCAGGCCTCGATTGCGACCTGAGATCCGCAACCTCGCCAGGACCTTCCCCGACTATTCGACCAGTTCCCCGCACTGGCGAATTCACACACGGCGAGCTATCTTTCAAAAAGAAAACTCCGCTAACAGACAGACCCTCCGACGGGCAGTCATACATGCACAACTAATGTAAAGTACAACAATAATGTAAAGTACAACAAAAATTGTATAAATAACATCAACCGAGCATTAAATAAAAAGGCCGCAAGGGCCAAAAATTGTGCATATTACATAAAAAAGGGGGCCATGCCCCCCCCCAAATCAAATAAGTTACAAATTAATCAACGGCACGCAGGCCGGACAAAATACAACAACATCAGAATAACCAAAGCTCCTCATTCGTCCGCTTGCTTAGCTGTTTCAGGCTCGGGTCTCTGCTCTTCCTCGGGATGCTCCTCGGGCTGAACCTCAGGGGTGTCGAGAACAAGGCCTGCGGGCAAGACGATGCGATCATCCTCCACTCGCGCAAGGTAGTGGATACCATTGGTAGAAATGTCGAGCCCAGGGTTCACCACCCGCAACTGGGCCACAGCACTTTCGAAGGACTCCACTGCCACAGCGATGCCATCATCCTCGGCCTGCAGAATGCTGGGGACCAGCTCAGCCCTAGTCTTCAACACTTTAATCTCATCCGGTTCATCAGCACCCGGGGCACTGGTCGCCATCAGCTCCTTGTTCAACTCCTCGACGACCTTTTTCTCCGTTTTCAGCTGGGTGACCTCCTCCTTCAGCTTGGTCATCTCCTTTTCGGCTTTCTTCCTCGCCTCACGAGCAACCTTGACCTCCTCCTTCAAGGTCGTCTCAGAAGCCCGGGCAGAAGTAAGTTCGGCCTCAAGCGCAGTGTCCCCTTCCGCGTAAACGACCGTCATCTCCAGCATCCTCACAAGGGCAGAAGCATCCTGGGCCACCAGCGCCCTCTTGCTCGCCTGATCCATGCCCTCCAAGCTAAGAGACTCCGCCCGAGGAACGACCAGCGTGTTGCCCTCAAAAAATCTTTTGTCAAGGATGCACGGGGGGAGCTCAAATTTTCCTTTCTCTGGCGCCCGAGTCAGGTCCACAACATCTAACGTCCGTGGCCGCTTCGCCCGCCCGGTCAGAGGCAATGGAGAGTCCCGTGGACCAGGAGAGGGCGTAGAAGAGGTCACCGGAGCAGTTTGAACGAGGGAAGGAGCCAGAGAACCAGCAGCAGCCCGGGTCTTAGGGGGAGCCGCTCCAGCCTTACCCCTCGCCATGGCATTCCTCACCACACGATCACGAGCTTGAGGCATCTCACCTGCACAAATGAAACGAACACGTTAGCGACGGGGAAGAAGAAATAACAAACGAAGTCTAAGTAACTAAGTCTACCGAGCAACTTCTCGGCATCCGCAGAAGTCTTGCACTCCAGTAGGGCCTTCACGTTGATGAACCTACGCTCAACCCTCTGGCTCCCATCCTCCTCGATGATGGGGTTACCCTTGCTCGTCCAGCAGCTCGCAAGACTGAAGGAGTTGACCCACTTCACCAGTGTCTCATAAGACACGGCATCCTGCCTGCGTAGCGCGCTCGGCTCGAAGACGTAAGCACTGGGCTTCTTTGAGAAGTGGTCAGGTGTCCAGCGGATCGGGAACTTGTACACTCTCTCCCCGATATACTTCCCTTCCTCGTTGAGCAGCTCCTCTCCGTTCTCATCACACTCCACCTCCCAGGCGTACACGTTATCCTGGGCAGCCTCAGCCAATGGCTCGACGATGAAGTACCGCCCCTTGAACGTTCGGATGGACTCCGAGAACGGCTTAAACAACTTTCTTGGCTGCTTCAAAGAGACTCATCCGTACCTTTTCCCCGCCAGCTGCCGCTGTAGGTGGAAAACAGCAAAGAATAGAGGAAGGGTGGTCCCCAGAGCAAGGTGCTCGCACACCAACTCAAAAGCCCGTATAAAGGCCAGCGAATTGGGGTGGAGTTGAGAAGGCGCCAACTTCAGATGCACAAACACCGACTGCTGGAAGTTAGTGAAGGGCAACCTCAACCCCAATTCCTTGAAAGCATATTCATACATCGAGAAGCAGTCCTCGAAGCTCGAGCAGACCCGCTCGTCTGAATTAGGAAAAAGCACTCTCCATTCACCCGCTGGTCCCACCTCGGTAAAGACGTCCGTCGGAGACCTCGCGAACGTGGAAATATGCTCGGAGGGCTCGGCCACCTCCCACTCCTCCGGACAGAATCCTTCTACGTCTTCCTCCATGACATCCACCTCATCTCCCCCCTCAACTTCGCTCGCTTTTTCCTCGACTTCGCTCGAGGAGTTCGACGCCGACGAGCTCGAAGACGCAGAACTCGAGGCCGTTGCGCTGCTACTCTCCTCGGAGGCAGTTTCCTCTTCGGATGTAACTGGGATAACTTCCCTCTCTGGCTCCATCGCCACTACGATCACCTGAAAAAGCAGAGAAAGACAGTGAATTCGACAGGAAATCAAATCCACCCTTCCACCGCTAAGTCAAGTGAAAGGGTGCGCAGAAGGCTAAGGACAACGTCCCCGGCCTAAGCCCTAACATCAAACGAAGAAAGAAAAACCACCCCGCGAGGAGATGCCCGAGACATACCTGCCTACGAGGAACCTCCCCGCCCTCGTGCCCAGATTCTGTTTGAAGCTCCACCGGAATCTGGAAACGTCTACCGGAAAATTCACCAATCCATCAGAAGATGATAAGACACAGTGGTCAACCCCCCCCCCCCAACCACGACGTGGACCACCACGTTCACCGAACGCGCTACCTACTCCGGCGAGATGGTTGATGTAGCAGAAGGGCAGAACCACCGCCCACCACCAACACTCACCGAAAATCTACCTATTTTGTCACCTAGAACTAACCCTAGCCGCATGCAATCTACCATTAACAATGAGAGAAAGTAAAACAAGCTGGAAATCAGAAAACTTACTTGATTTGAGTAGAAGAGAAAGGTTGCTCGAAACTTGGCACGGTGGTCGGTTGCTCTGAATACGGCGACGGGCAAGAACGCTGATGACGACGAAGAAAAATCAGAAGGGAAAAAGTGCAAAATGGGACAACCTTCCCCCTTTTATACTGAGGGGCACGTGCACACACGCGCCCGTAGGCAATAATGACTGCCCACTAGCCATAATTACCTATTAACTGCTACACAGGGCTCGATGCACACGTGGCAACCCAACGTTTCCCATTCTGTCAGACACTTTGTCTCCCCGAATACCGGGCAATAGGGTCACGACCATAAACATCACGGACACAGAGGACCACAAGCACCTCGAGACAATCCTCCTCGTCTCCAAACGACGACTCCGCGTTAGTTCCCCCGAGCGACGAGCAGTCCTTAAGTCATCACTCCCATGCTCGGGAGCAACAACTTGGGGGGCTCCTGTTCTAGACTGAACCAATGGCTAGAATTGGCCCAATCCGCCTCTGCTCTAGAGCGGCCTAAACTGCCTAAGCCCAATCCACAGGGGGGCAAAATTGACATAATCTGCCCCTCCAACCGGGCAAGGAACGCGACGTTCCTCCCCGGCTTCCTCGCTGCCCGAACAGCAAGGGACAGTCGCCCGGAAATGCGTTTGTGCCCGACATAACGGCTAGTTTGGGCAGTTACCTATTCTTTGGGGAAAACGGTTATTTCGTCCCGAAAATATGACCGTTGGCCACGCGCTGGGGGCTCTATATAAACCCTCTCGCTTGAGAGGGTCAAGTATCACATTTTCACCCTAAGAATACACTTTGTACTTGCCCCTTTTTCTGACCCTTTCTTACTTGAGCGTCGGAGTGCCTTGCAGGTACACCCCTCCTCTCCTCATTCACAAGCCGAACACTTTGCACGCCTGACGACCAGCATCCATCCGAGCATCTCACCATCTGACGACCAGCTTACGTTAACCAGTTCTAATACTCCGGATCAATTATGTATATATATCATTTTATTTTATATATGGATGTTATCGAATATATATTAAGTTGCGACGATATATTAACATATGCGACCAACCAACAAAACCTTTTTAAAAAAAAATTAAAGTTCTACTTTTTTCCGGATCTGCAGATCCAGAATTTTTTCGGATGTGCATATCCGAAACACATCAATGTTTTTTAAAAATTTGGTGCGTCCGGATGTGTACATCCAAAATCAGGGGACAAAAACTAAAATTCACGTGGTGTCTAAGAAACATGCGGTGTATTAAGAAACTCTCATTCAAAATAAAGGTGAAAAGAATAACCTCTAACTTTTATCATTATAAAAGAAGTCGGCATAGCCCATTTGAGTAGGAAATCCTAGCTATTTAAACTAAATGTTGCTGAAGTTACAATTCTTTGATGAAAAAATTTAAAATATATTTTTATGATTTCTTCCTTTTAACGTAGATATATTTCATTATAACTTAGATATATTTTAGCTTTAGTGTTATCTATCAGTAAGTAAGAAGAGAACCGAACTTTTTGTCAACATTTTTTCTATTTTAGTTATAAGATATATTTTCATATATGTAGTTATTTAATATTACATCTGTTTTAAAATGAATGTGGTTCAAAGTTTTTGAATACAGATTAAAGAATATAATAATATTATTATAAAAAATTAAATCTTTATTAAATCAATCTTATTAATGTGTTGAAAGCAGTTTAAAGAGTAATAATTAAAAGATACAATTAAAAAAATGAAAAGTAATTATCATTTATACATTGAAAATGATAATGATTTTTATTTTGAAACAATTTTTTTTCTCTAAAACGGCAGTCATTTTAAAACGAATGGAGCATAAAACTTTCAATAAATTTTCATACATATTAATGATTTCTTTATTACAATATCTCTATTAAGTTTATAATTGAAAAAAAAAAATCTCTTCAATTATATTTTAAATTGTTAGATAATCATATAAAAATAATACATATTTTTTTTGTAAATTTATTATAACAATTTTTTAAATACTTTTAATATTTGTATGAGATTTTATTACAAGAGAAGAAGAAATAACTTTGCACATTAAAATCACCCATATAAATGGTATAAATTCTTTGAAACATTCACTATTATAAATATATATATATATATATATATATATATATATATATATATATATATATTTTAATTATTAATTTATAAATATCAACAATTTATTTATACTAATATATTTTGAAAAAAAAAATATAGATGTCAAGTATTTGAATCCTTGATCAACAGCTCACACTCATATCCGATCCATCCATTTCTTGTTATTGAATAACTAATATATTTTATCTATATAAAAACTACAAACATCTATTTTAATAAATTAAAAAAAGAATATTGAATTAATAATTATAATACTAACAGGAGAAAGTGCATTTTTAATATTTAATATATAAATGATAATTTGTCCTAAGATGACTTTGAATGGGCTAACACTTTCAATAAATCTGTCAAAGTACAATGAAAACGTATGAAGAAACTGTTGAAATATTAGATTAGATTTGATTAGATTTAATATTTAAACATAATTCAAGTAATGTTAGCCCAAGCTCAATTAGGGTTGTATATAAATAATCCTAGTTTGTATTATTATTTGTACAATTCAATAATACAAATCCTTATTTCTTTATTCTCTCTCTATTATCTACTCACTAAAAGTGCCTCACGCACTAACAAATTGGTATCCAGAGCTTCCGGTTATTGTTCTTGATTGAGTTTTCAAGAACTTCACGTCAGAGATCGTATTTCCAAGGCAAATGAATCAACTGTTGCGAAGATGATTGATGATAAGAGCATTCCGAATTCCCTTCCAATTCTTGATGGCAAGAATTGGATCCGATGGAAAAAACAAATGCAATTCTTATTTGGCTTCCATGATACCCAAGAAGTGGTTACCGGCGGTGTTCTTGTGTTGGCTGAAAATGCAACCGAAGAACAGAAAAAAGCCCACAACGAAGTCAAGAAGAAAGATTGCAAGGCTGCTTATTGCATTCAGACGGCGGTCGATGCTGCTAACTTCGACAGAATCTCTCATGCTGAAACGGCGAAGGAGGCATGTGATATTCTAGTGAAGTATTATGAAGGAGGTGAGAAAGTCAAGGTTGTCAAGTTGCAAACCTTGCGTCAACAATATGAGTTGTAGTCGATGGGAGAAGACGAAAAAATTGCAGAATATGTGTTGAAGGTTCAGAAACCCATCCATCTAATGAGGGGTTGTGGTGAAACCATAACTGATAAGATGATAGTTGAGAAGGTAATGAAAACGTTGACCTCTTACTTTGATCACGTATTGTAGCTATTCAAGAATCCAACAATCTTGAAACCCTAAAAGTGGAAGATTTGGTTGGTTCGTTGGAGGTGCATGAGATGAGGATTGTCGAAAGAAAAGGAGTTCAGGATTCGATACAAGCACGACAGGCTCAGTCATGGAAAAGGAATGGTGGTTCCAACAAATTCAAAGGTAAAGTCGACAAGACTCAAGGAAAGAAGTCTTGGTCGAACCCTCACAAGAATCAGGTCGAAGATAGAGCTTCTGAATCCACAGTGTTCCCCCGTTTTTATACTTGTATCTCCGTTGACACCTTTTTTTCAAGGGCCTTTCAAGGGAATTTCAATACACCTCTTCCTGGGCGTCGATTTCAACGGAACACCACTTCCTGGGCATTTCGAAACAAGTAACCCAGCCCCTTCATCATCAGCTCTTTGAACTTCAACAAGTTCTCCAAGCTATTTCCAGTTACCAACAAGTCATCGACATATAAGCAGATGATTGTTATATCTTGTGCTATAACCTGAACATAGACACCATACTCAGACTTGCATTTGAAAAATCCCAATTCGACTAAGTATGGGTTGATCTTCTTGTTCCACGCCCTAGGTGCCTGCTTGAGGCCATATAGCACTTTATGCAACTTATATACTTTACTCGCTTCCTTCTGAATCACAAACCCAGGAGGTTGTGTGACATAGACTTCTTCGTCTAACAGACCATTCAAAAACGCTGACTTCATATCTAAGTGAAATGTCGACTAACCTCGGTTACATGCCAATGCTACCACTAGTCGAATAGTCTCCAGTCTTGCTACTAGAGCAAATACTTCAGAGTAGTCAATTCCTTCTATTTGAAGAAACCCTCGAGCTACTAATCTTGCTTTATGTCTTGCTATCGACCCATCAGCATTGTGTTTTAACTTGAACACCCAATTTATTTCGATAGCTTTTGTATGTGCTGGCAATTCGACTAACTCCCATGTGTTGTTTCTTTCGATTGCTTGTAACTCTTCGACCATAGCTAACTTCCACTGTTGAATCTTTAGAGCTTCATTATGGTTGATTGGTTCAGCACCTGCAAGTAAAGCAAAATGAACTAATTCTCCATCGGGTGTGACTTCATCATCACCAGTCACTTCATAATCATGAAGTCTTGTTGGAGGAACTCTATTTCGCCGAGGCCTTTGGCTTATTTAAGCCACAACCTCTGTGTCGGGAATGTCAGCAACTGCTTCTACTTTGACTTCGACTGGATTCTCAGCAATTTCTTCAACTTAAACTTCATCAGTTTCTTCGTCGAAATCAGAGCTCATCAATGGCTTGTTAATTGAATTACTATAATTCCGATCCCAATTAGAATTTTCATCAATCAAAATATCTCGAATCAACACAATCTTCTCATTAATTGGATGGAATAGCATGTATGCACCAGTCTAAAGATATCCTACCAGAATCATAGGTTCACTCTTATCATCAAGCTTCCTTCTTCTTGCATCAGGAATATGCTTGTAACACATAGAGCTAAAAACCATCAGATGACTCACTGATGGTCGTTTTCCATTCCACACTTCTTCAGGAACCTTGTTCTTCAATTTCTTGGTAGGGCACATGTTCAGGATATAAACTGCAGTCGAAACAGCTTCACCCCATTAAGATTTTGGTAAATTCTTCTGCTTGAGTATACATCTCGCCATATCCAATATGGTTCTATTTCTTCTTTCAGCAATTCCATTATGTTGTGGAGTATAAGGAGCAGTTACCCCATGATCAACACCATGTTCTGCACAGAATTTTTCAAACATCTTCTAAGTGTATTCGCCTCCTCCATCGGTTCGCAGAACTTTGATCCTCTTCTCACTCTGGTTTTCGACAAGCATCTTGAATCTCTTAAAGGTTTCAAATACTTCATCCTTTCTCTTGATCACATAGATCTACAGCTTTTGACTAAACTCATCGACAAACAAAACAAAATATCTCTTTCCACCAATGGTAAGTTCTTCTAAAGGACCACATACATCTGAATGTACAACTTTGAGTATGCAGGATGGTCTCATTGGCATTGTCGAAACGAAAGAATTTCTGGATTGCTTTCCCACTAAACAACCTTCATAGAGTTTGTCAAGCATCTCAAGACTTGGAATACCAGATACCATATCTTGAGTAATCAACTGATTGAGTGATCGAAAGTTTAAATGTCTAAACCTCAAATGCCAAAATCAACTATCCTTGTGGTTAACAACAGTTTTTAGCATTGTACTTCAGTCGAACTGATCATGGTATTAAACGTCCTGTTCTTTAATAATGGATATTTCAAGACCAAATTGTTCCGGGTGTCAAACAATTTCAAAACTCCATCTTTCATGACAACTGAGAAGCCTTTTTCGACCAGTTGTCCAACACTTAACAGATTGCATTTCATTCCAGGTACAAAGAAAACATCTCTGATCATAACTTTTGCTTCATTACTTAGTTGAAAAACTATGTTGCCAGTACCTTCTGCTTGCAACAAACTATTATCAGCAAGTTTTACCTTGCTCTTCTTCAACTCGTCAAAATCTGCCAACCACTCCTTTTGACCAGTCATGTGATTTGAGCAACCTGAGTCTAGGAACCAGATCTTGCATTCGACATGGTTATCTGCCACTGTAGCCATAACCACCATACCACCTTCAAAATCATCTGAATCTTGGCGTGCAAGGTTCACTCCTTCGTCCTTGACTTTTTTTCGATCCATTGTCTTTCCTGTACCTACAATGTTTGGCCAAATGACCCCACTTTTCACAGTTATAACACTGCATACCTTTCCATCAAATCCAATTCTTGCCGTCAAGCATTGGAAGGGAATTCAGAAAGCTCTTATCACCAGTCATCTTCGCAGCGGTTGACTAGGGAGCATTGATACATAGTGTAGGACTATGCACCTTTATGAGAGACACACCACTTGTCCACCTAAAACCTTAAGGTGATAGGTAAGTGGGTTCTCCCACTTATAAATGCTTAAGTCACCACATTCCTATCCAATGTGGGACTATTTTCCCACTTACTCACACTTGCTTATATTATTCCAATACTTCCCCTCAAGTGTGAGTCCATAGTGTTCCCCCTTTTCATACTTGTACCACCGTTGACACCTCTTTTTCAAGGGCCTTTCAAGGGCATTCCGATACACCTCTTCCTGGGCATCGATTTCAATGGAACACCACTTCCTGGGCATTTTGATACAAGTAACCCAGCCCCTTCATCATCAGCTCTTTGAACTTCGACAAGTTCTCCAAGCTATTTCCAGTTACCAACAAGTCATCGACATATAAGAAGATGATTGTTATATCTTGTGCTACAACCTGAACATAGACACCATACTCAGACTTGCATTTGACAAATCCCAATTTGACTAAGTATGAGTCGATCTTCTTGTTCCATGCCCTAGGTGCCTGCTTGAGGCCATATAGCACTTTGTGCAACTTATATACTTTACTCGCTTCCTTCTAAATCATAAACCCAAGAGGTTGTGTGACATAGACCTCTTCGTCTAACGGACCATTCAAAAATGTTGACTTCACATCTAAGCGAAATGTCGACCAACCTCGATTACATGCCAATGCTACCACTAGTCGAACAGTCTCCAGTCTTGCTACTGGAGCAAATACTTCAGAGTAGTCAAGTCCTTCTCCTTGAAGAAACCCTCGAGCTACAAATCTTGCTTTATGTCTTGCTATCGACCCATCAACATTGAGTTTTAACTTGAACACCCACTTTACTTCGATAGCTTTTGTATGTGCTGGCAATTCGACTAACTCTCATGTGTTGTTTCTTTCAATTTCCTGTAACTCTTCGACCATAGCTAACTTCCACTGTTGAATTTTTAAAGCTTTATTATGGTTAATTGGTTCAGCACCTGCAAGTAAAGCAAAATGAACTAATTCTCCATATGGTGTGACTTCATCATCACCACTCACTTCATAATCATGAAGTCTTGTTGGAAAAACTCTATTTTACCGAGGCCTTTGGTTTATTTCAGCCACAACCTCTGTGTCAGGAATGTCAGCAACTGCTTTTACTTCGACTTCGATTGGATTCTCAGCAATTCCTTCAACTTCGACTTCATCAGTTTCTTCGTCGAAATCAGAGCTCATCAATGGCTTGTTAATTGAATTACTAGAATTCCAATCCCAGTTATAATTTTCATCAATCACAATATCTCGACTCAACACAATCTTCTCATTAATTGGATTGAATAGCCTGTATGCACCAGTCTAAAGATATCCTACCAGAATCATAGGTTCATGTCATACCCCAAATTTTGACCACTAAGATTTCCCATCATTGTGCAAATCATCATCACAATATGGATGAACCATCATGCCTCATCAAATGCCTCAAGAGTTGTTGAGCATTCACTACAATCAAAATTAGGGTTTCAAGCCCTCTCAGAGCTTTTGACAAAGGATCAATCAAGGAATGACATGATCTTTAACTTGTCTAAACCTCTCAAACATCCACAAAGGATCAAAAGGACTCCCACTTTAAGGATTAAGCACAAAGATGCTCCCTTTCAGGTAGATTAAGTCTCAAGATCGACAGTGTCACCAAATTAGGGTTTTGGTCGACCAGGGCCTCCAGATGGAGATTTTTCATCTGGGCACAAGCCAATGATCCAAAACATAACCAAATATGCTCCATGGAACCTCATGGACCCAATCATCAAGTCAATTTGACCTCAGGGGATGCATACATCAAAAATCAGGAATTAGGGTTTCTTGACCTAATTCACCCCTAAGTTGACTTTTGGGGCAAATCATGAGCCAAGACCTCAAGAGAGGGTTTTAGGGTCTCTAATAAACCAAATTGATCCATTTGGAACAATGGATTAATCCAAGAGGCTTGAGCAACAAGTCTCAATTTCATCTGTACCACAATTAGGGTTTTAAGGGAAAAGTCAACTGTAACTTTGACTTTTGACCAAGACATGCTCCTAAACCCTAGGACATACCTCAATACACCCTATGACACCCTTGGAACATGTCCATCAAGTTTGATTTAGGTCAAGGACATGATTTCCTAAAGAATTGCACAGTTTGGAATTCATCTGATAAAAAGTCAACTGTGCACAAAAGTCAACTTTTACTTTTTGAGATTTTTCACCAAAATGGATTTTTAACCCTAAAATGATGTTTATGTATGATTTGAATCATAATTCATCAAGAAAAATCAAGAAAAGTTGGATAACTTGTAAAAGGGGTAACGATAAAAACTTAGAAAATTTTCTAAGTTAAAAATAAAGTGACAAAGGTACCAACTTTGAAGGACCATAACTCCTAAACCACAAGGCCATTTTTTCCATCCAAGGCTTGATTTGTAGATCTCATTACCCTCTACAAAAACTTCAACTAGGCCTAACTCCAATTCATTATGGATTTTGAGTTATGAGTGAGCCAAAGTGGCTGAAAACATGAAAATGTACCATTTTCCAACACTTAGAAAAATTCTGTCCAAGACAGAATTTGTTGAAACACCAAAACTTGTGAGATTTTTTCACACAGTTGCAAGCTGAATCAAGTCCAAAGTTAAACATCAATGTTGTTGCATATGTTGCCAAGAATTCAAAGAGCTCAACAACATGAATTGATTCAACTTGAGCCAAGAAAAATCCTTGCCCAAAGTCATGCTGCTGCAGGCTGTTTTGAGAAAATAAGTTTGCATGTTTGCTTTCCACATGATTTTGAGCCAAAAACTAAGGATCACTATGCCACCTGTGTTCAAACCAATCACAATGCAACTGATCCAACTGATAAATCTGAGTCAAAAGACCAAGGAATCTTCCAACTTGAAGTTCATCCACTTTGGCACATTTTGCCTTGAATTCAAAGTGCATTAATGTGGAATAGTGCATTGTCAAGGTAGCTACCCTACTCAGTCAATTTCTCTGATTAAACAACAATAAAAACATCTGAGGAATGTGGTTTTGGTCAAGGCATAGCCCTGCTCTTGGGAATGGCTAGCTTGCCTTGCTTTAGAAGAAATCCTCCAAGCCAATCCATGCAAATATGATCTGATCCAGCAGCCATTCACTATTCCTCCAAAACAAAAGTTGATCACCTATAAATAGAGGTCCCAATGGATCATTCAACTCACACCAAAGCCAGATACAACACTGCTTTCTCTCATTCTTTCTTAAACCTCAAGTTTTCTTGTTTTTGAGTAACCACTATCGGGTTTTGAGTTGCAGCCACAATCAATCCATTCCAATTGCTCAAACACATCACATATGATGTATTTGAGGTGTCCAAACACTTAAACACCAACTATAACACCCCAGGCTCAAAATCACTCTTCAACCAAGCCATTGTGCTTCAATTTTGCAGGTTGAGGTCTCTAGCTTGATCCAGAAGGTTTTAGAGTGTTCCAAAGCTTGCAACACACTCCATAACATCCATTGAAGCTATAGGGATCATCAATTCACGACTGGAACACCATCTGGGCAAAGTTCCATTTCAGCTTGCATCAAGGTGAGCTTCAAACTCAAACTCCATGATCCATGCATATTTCCTCGCATGATATTTTTGCCATTTGTTTGCCATCATGTATTGATTGTTTTGCCTCAAGAAATTGGACCATAGACCTCATAACCATGCCTGCACGATTGCTTTTGCAAATTAGGGTTCATCTGTGTTCATCATGATTATTTTACTCCACACTGAAAATGAATAAAATTGGGTATTGCCATCTTATTCCTTGTGAAAAAACGCACGAGTTTGGTGTTTGAATCATGTCCAATGGTTGAGAGATGAGTGAGATATGGTGCTTCACGCACGAGCTCGAGGAAGAAGATGGCCATGGCGCCATTCTTCAGAAAATCCAACAAGTTTGATATATATTTTTCACTTGCCATGTTATTAATGAATTGGCATTGCGCCCCAGCGGTTCATCAACTGGTTTTGTGAGTATTGGCAAGCGAGAGGTCTGGGGTTCGAATCCCCCTCGCCCCAGACTTCTTTTTACCACTTTTTTTTTTATTTTGTTATTTTTCATATTATTATTTTTAATGATTTGAAAAATTAATAACTCCTTCAATTTTTATCATTTTTTATTAGTTCTTTTTGCAACAATTCACAAAAATGTTGAAATATTTTATTCCACCAAAAAATTAGATTTATATTATTTATTTAATATAATTAGTATTTTTGTGAATAAATTCGTTTTTAATTGTTTTTAAACATTCTAAAAATGAATATTTACTTTGAAAATCAAAACCTAATGAGTTTAAATATTCCTTGTGATTATCCCTCATTTTTTCAAACCTTAAGCAAAATCATAAGTGGATTATTCAAATTTATTTTGAATTTTGTTTGATTTTCTTTAAATATTTACTTTTAAAGATTAAAATTAGGGTTTTTTTTATTCAACTTTCAAAATTGATTTTTAAATATATTTGGGCCTCTAATAGAGTGTAAGACCCAATCCCCTTTTAACCAAGACCTTTTTGGGCCTCACTTATTGTATAAGTCCCTCTGTGTTAAAAGGAAACCTCGGCGCGATCGCCACATTTTAAACGAAAAACCACCTGGGCCTACCCTCGTGTAGTAAGACCCACTCTTTTTTCTTTAAAACTTTTTGGGCCTCTTGAGAGAGTGTAAGACCCAATCCTTTTTTGACCAAATCATTTTTGGGCCTCAGTGTATTGTATAAGTCCCGATACTGTAAAAAACAAACGGCACGATCGTCGCCTTTTTAAAACAACCTTGGGCCTACCCTCGAGTAGTAAGACCCATTCCTTATCAAAATATATTTGGGCCTCTATTAGAGTGTAAGACCCAACCCCTTTTGTACAGAAGACCTTTTTTGGCCTCAGTCACTTGTATAAGTCCCTCTGTACAAATTCAAACAGTGCGCTCACTGATAAAACCCTGGGCCTCTCCTTGAGCTGTAAGCCCCAAATCTTTCTTTTCAAAGCACTTTCTCCTTTGATTTTGAATATATTGTTGTTTTCAATCTTTCTTTGTTGAACAACTAACCAAACAGCATGGAAGTTCTACAACCGAGTAAGTGGTTATTGCTTTCATTTACCGCTTTCATATGCATATAACTGTATTGTGGGGCTGTTTCACTGTAAGTCTTCTTTCATAAACTCATATCAACTGTGTAATAATAGTATAGATATTTCGAGTTTCCCCGGCAACTACGTCTAAAACTAGGTGACGCCGTTTCGTTTATTCGTAGAAATAGACAACTAGATCCCCAATAGGATCACCAGATACAGTCTTCTCTTCGGCTGTCCTCATTAGGAATTGTCAAGAAACTCTACTCCCCAAAGATGAATGTCTTCTCCGTGAATGACATCTTTGAGTTTCTTCCAAATTCTCAAACTTTCCTGACTTGACCTATTCCTTGTGAATGGCTTGCCTTGAATTTCTCGGGGTTTGGGGACCCACGGGCTTCTTAAAAGCATCGGCCTCCTCTTGGGCATCGTACAAGGACCCACAGGCTTCCTAAAAGCAACCCCGCCTCCTCTTGGGCGTCGTACAAGGACCCGTCGGCTTCTTAAAAGTTTCCAGCCTCCTCTTGGGCTTCGTACAAATTATCCCGACGACCTCCTAGAGGTATAGGAACAGAACTTAGTCATCTGCATAGAGCAGTCCTTTCATAGAGTCTACTACTGTTTCTTAAAGCATAGTACAAAAGATGAAACTCTAGACTTGGACAGTCTAATCTCCTTGAGTCTCAAAGACATTCTCAAGCACCCTTCAAAAAATAGGAAGGAAACCCGTAGACTCGGACAGTCTCAATACCCTTCGGATTTCCCGCTTCCTTAAAGAACAGGAATAACCCGGATCCTTAAATCAAATACATGAGTACAATGTTGCTCATATAAGAACTGATTTTCTCTTTCAAAATCAGTACACTGGACCTGTCACTTAACTGAAACAGTTACCTTAGCCTCCTCTTGGGCTTTGTACAATGATTCTCCCCAGCGGAGTCAAACAACGTTTAGCCTCTCTCTCGGGCTTTGTACGAGACACATAAGAGACTCCCTTGTTGAGTCAATCACCTCTTTAGCCTCCATCTCGGGCTTCGTACGAGATACAAAAGACTCTCTTGTTGAGTCAAAAATAGCCTTCATCTCGGGCTTTATACGAGATACCAAAAGACTTCATCGTCGAGTCAAAACCTTTTAGCCTCTTTCTCGGGCTTTGTACGAGACACATATTTTCCTCCTCTTAGGCTTTGTATAAGAAAACCACTGGTTGATCCAATCAACCTTTTAGCATCAAAGATGTGCCTCGTTCACAGTACACAAACATCAACAACTCCTTCCCCTTCATCTAATCGCTGTAAGCGGCAAGCCTCTGGATCATCTACATCCATGCCACTGTCCCTCTTTTAGCATGAGAAATTCCTAAGGAAAGATAACATTGCTCTACACTGAGTTAAAGTCTTCTCCTCCAGGTAAAAATCCCCTATAAAGGAAATTATGGCATTGCTAGGATCCGCGTATCCCGGTTAAAGTAATTCTCCTTTATAAACAGTTGTGACATACAACCTCCTCTTTAGAGATGACAAAATTCTCCCTAAAGACAACACCTTTTTAGCTTCATATCTTGGGCTTTGAACAAGATACAAATCACCTTTCGCTTCACGTCTTGGGCTTTGAACAAGACACCAAAAAACCAATTTCCTCCCATAGAATAGGAGGAACTACGAACGCTCTGATTTCCCTGTTTCGGTAAACGGGAATACGTAGGCATAAGATCGAAAGAAAAGATCTTAGCGAGCACAATCAACAAAAACCCAAATCCCATATCTCCATCAATCAAAAACCAGTAATTCAAAAGCATCAGTCCTAACATCCTAATCATTGTTCCCCGCCAGAAACCTTCTGTTATGGTAAAAAGAGAGAAACCGTATTGGCGAAAATACAAATAACCAGTCCAAAGGCCCCCCACATTGATAGCATCCGTAACCTAACAGACCGCTGTTTAAACTCAGTATGCAAGCAGGGTTAATTGGAGACATCTATTTCCCTTCCTTATTCAGCTCACAATAGGATAAAAAATGAATCGACCTGTAGTTTAAGCTCAAACCGCAGAGAGCGACCAGCGCTTAAGAACCGCGTCCAAAATCGTTCGCTACAGGAAAAATGGCGCCCACCGTGGGGCTTTTCAAAGTTAGATCTAGACACGGTCTTCTTTTCACCTCTTGTGTATACCACAAATTGGGGCTTCCGCCGGGGAACCCATTTCTGTTAGGAACTTAGGATCCTTAGCTTTAAAGGTCTGGGATGTTTAAGACAAATATATATACTGCTTTACCTAATTGCTATACGTGTTTATTTTTCTGCTAATGGGAATGCGGGTGATGCCGTATGTGGAAAGATTGAGTATACACTTAAGATAAGTGATGGCGACGGGGTCGACCATCAACCTCAGTGGAGGCTGACCAACGCAACCCATTCACTCTCTTAGCCAATGGGCCGGTTGTTAAGTCTGAGAAGCTGAGGAGCCAAAACCCTTTCGTAGTCCAAAAACTATCGGAAATAGTTGTTACGCGATACTACCCTCATTTGAGGCTGGTGATCTATTCTCGGTGAATGGCACTTACTCTAAGATTGCTCTACAACTCGCTGGCGATCCGCTTGTTGTTTTGCTTTCCTGGGAGGAGCTGATGATAATGAGTACAGGTACAAAAATCACCCTAGTATAAACCTTTGGGAATGGGTAGAGCCTTGACTTCATGACAACGACCCTTTGACCCCATGTTTTTTCTATGTTTTTGTGTGTTGCATTCATGCATTCATTTAAAAAACATTAAAACATTAAAAAAAAAATTCTCTTCTAGTCTCTCTGTTTTTCAAATTAAACTAAGACTGTGATTGCAAATATCAGAGAAGAGGATTACACTAATGGATTTCGGTAGAAGGAGAACTCATACGTACACCTTCAAGGTTCCAAAGCTAGAGGATTTGAGAAGGTTAGCAAGGATGATCACTAACCCTGAGTCTTTCAGAGCCAAACACAGAGGTATGTTGCCTCTGTTAAGAGTCCATGTGATTGAGGGAATCATGGATGCGCTCATTCAGTTCTACGATCCGGTTTATCACTGTTTCACATTCCTGGATTACCAGCTAGCACCAACGCTGGAGGAGTATTCTCATTTGATCGATCTACACATTACGGATCGAGCTCCATTTCCTGTACTGGAAGAAATTCCAAAGAATCAGACCATTGCAAGAGCCATTCATTTGGACGAGTCTGAGGTTAGGACTCACCTAACTACCAAGGGTGGCATCCAAGGTTTGCCAGCCCAGTTCTTAACAAAGAAAGCTCTGTACTTTGCTAGTATAGGGAACGTGACTGCTTTTGAAAGCATCTTTGTCTTGCTCACCTACGGGTTATTTTTGTTTCCCAACATCAATAACTTCGTCGATATCAACGCCATTAAGGTTTTTCTCATTGGAAATCCTGTGCCGACTTTGCTCGCAGATGCGTATCATTCTATACACTTAGGAAATTTGTATAGTGGAGGGGAGATCACATGCTGTGTACCTCTGCTTTACAAATGGTTCATCTCTCACTTGCCCAAGTCTACTGCTTTTTGGATTGTAAGAGTGCCTTACGTTGGTCGCAGAAGATCATGTCTCTTACCAACTCTGATATAGACTGGTGTAATAGGGTTTATGAGGGAATCATGATCATTGATCGTTGCGGAAACTTCCCCAACGTACCCCTCATAGGAACTAAAGGAGGAATCAACTACCATCCGGTATTGGTTCGCCGTCAATTTGGATACTCGATGAGACACGTCCCACTGGGTGTTCATCTGGAAGGTATTTTCTTCAAAGAAGGAGAAAACGACAGAGCACTAAAGATGGAAATAGTGCATGCTTGGAAACATGTTCATAAGAAAGGACGAGAGTCTCTAGGAAAACCGGATTGTGTCTCGGTGGAGCCTTATCTCTACTGGGTACAAACTAGAGCTCTCAAGCTAAAGATGCCTTATCCTCGTTACGGAATTCTTCCGCCGAGGGAATCTGTCATATACTTCATGACTGAGATTGAAAAGCTTCAGGTTACTCTCAACAAAGTTCAGAAGGAGAGAAGGTCTTGGAAGAACAAGTACCGCACCCTCGACGTAGAGTGCATCAAAATACAGCAATTACTGAAAGAAAAAGATGCTCTAATTGAAATTTTGGGAGCAACATGCTGTAGAGAATCAAGATGACCAAAGGAATTTGCTCACTCCTTTCACTTGGCAAAGGAATGACAACCCGACAACGGCCCAAGAGCCCCGGTCAAAGAAAAGGAAAGTACCAGAGTCAGCACCCGATTTCTCTTCAGAGAGGACTCGGGACCCATTAGCTTAGGTTTCTGTTTCTGCACCTTGTAATCTACTGTATTTCCATTTCTGTAATCCTTTGAATTTCAATAAAAAGGGGTTTCCCCACTGTTTGATATTTGCAATCTAATTGTCGAAGTTTATTTTGATTAAACCAAAGAATAATTAATATAATCATTGCATTCATCATTCTTACATCGCGCATTCTTCTTCCTTACGAATCTCACGTTTGTGTCTCGATTCTAGAGTCAAACTGTCTCATTTGTATAATACTCGGGCCAATCATCAGAAAAAGATGGATGATCTTGAGGAAGAGAACAAAGAGTTGAAAGAAGAGATCGACGCTCTGAGAGAGGATATGAGAAAGCTTCGTAACGACATGCAAGCCATGACAGAAGCTCAGCTACAAAGAACTGTGATCTCCGAGATCACCTCAACGCCCATCATAGAGAAGTATGATCCTAGGTATCAAATACCGAAAGATCGTCCTTGGGGCATGCCTGTTAACTATATCCCGGAAGGATATGTTCCGCCGATCACTGAAGATCAGGGAATCACAACAGAAGCCGCTGGGCCTGAAGGTTACAAACTTCAGGAAAGCGAAGATGCCAGGGGCATACTGAAGACTCCTGAAGGTTACAAACTTCGGGAAAAGCCAAGACTCACCGCCGTAGTCACGGTACCACCTCCTGTGGTGCACACTGTCCCGGAAGGACAGGTTCCACCAATACCTTCTGGTAAAAAGGAAACTATGTTTGACCGAATGGATGAATTCCAGGAGCAGTTCCTGGAAATGCAGAAGGAACTGCAAGCCATTCGCGGTCAGGGTCTATTTGGAAAGGACGCCGCAGATCTCTGCTTAGTCCCCAATGTGAAAGTCCCGCACAAATTCCAAGTGCCCGACTTTGAAAAATATAAGGGTAACTCTTGCCCTCAGAGCCATCTGGTGATGTACGCTCAGCGAATGTCAGCTCAGACGGAGAATCAGGACTTGCTGATTCACTACTTTCAGGATAGTTTAACCGGTGCCGCACTCAAATGGTACATGGGTTTAAACCGTACTACGATCAGCACATTCAGAGATCTTGGTACAGCCTTCGTCCAACAATACAAATACAATTTGGACATGGCACCCGACAGCGATCAACTCAGATCGATGTCGCAAAAGGACAAGGAAACCTTTAAGGAGTATGCTCAAATGTGGCGTGAAATTGCCGCTCAAATTTGTCCACCTCTTGAGGAAAAAGAGATGACAAAGATCTTCTTAAAGACCTTAAGCTCGTTCTACTACGACCGAATGGTTGCTAGTGTGCCCAATGATTTCACCGAGATGGTCGGCATGGGTGTACGTCTTGAGGAAGCCGTCCGAGAAGGACGTTTGGTAAAAGACACTGGATCGACGAGCGGTACTAAAAAATACGGTAGTGCTCTCCCTAATAAAAAAGAGCAAGATATTGGGAATATCTCTCTCGGAAAGCAAAGGCGACGTTATCAGCCGGTAGCAGCTGTAATTCCTACTATCAGCCCTACGCCTATTCCTACGTATCAACCTCAGGTTGCGCAGAGCCAACCTGATCAGTAAAGGACACAACAGCCTCTTCAGCAGGCTCGTCCTCCATATAATAACAACCGTACAACACGGCCACCAGGATTTAATCCTATACCCGTAACGTACGCAGAGCTGTTTCTGTTACTGCTAGCCAAGGGGCACATTCAGACTAAGTCCCCTCTTGCAGTACCGGAAAATCTGCCCTTTTGGTTTAAGGTGGATCAGACATGCCCTTATCATCAAGGAGGATCAGGGCATAACATAGAAACTTGCCTCAATTTCATGTCCGACGTGTAAAAGCTTATTAGGAGCGGGCTCTTATCTTTCAAAGATACGGATCCTAACGTTCTTACGAACCCGCTGCCTCAACACGAGAAGGCTGCAGTCAATCTGATTGAGGAAGAATTTAACAATGTCTACCAAATTCATGATGTACTCTTGTTAAAAACCAATCTGGTTAAGATGCATCGTGGCCACCTCATAATTATCATCAATGTGATATCTGCTCTAAAAACAATCAAGGATGTTCTGTGGTGCAAGCAGCCCTACAGGAACAGATGGATCTCGGATGGATCCAGGAGCACTGAGTTCGTGGAGTTAACATGGTCTACACGAATTCCAACATCATTCAAAACCACGACATCCGTGCAATGAATGTCAACTTGGTGGCAATGCACTCAAGGCAAAGCCAGTATCATAATCTGCCGCGGCACGATTACAGTTCTTGTCTGACTTGCTCGGTAAATAAACAGGGATGCTCTTTCATACAAGAGGCCCTCCAGCGTCAGATGGATCTTGGATGGATCCAAGACTACCATGATAGGAATCTCTATCAGATTAATATGGTTTAAATCTTTGACATTCGCGTGATGAATACCAACCTGGTAGAGTTACATGCTGAACAGGTTCGACTCGAATTCTTAATATCACATGACTATCAAAGCTGTAAAGCGGGTTGCAAAAACGATCGAGGTTGTACCCTTGTCCAGGAAGCACTCCAGCACTTGTTAAATCACTGGTGGATGCCAATCTACTTGGATGAAGATACTCAGCAGATTAGTATCAGTAACAGGAATCCTACTCGTCGTCAAAGTCAGGATGTCCGATCAGTGGAAGGTAACCTAGTGAGGTTACATTGTATTCAAAGTGGGCGTGGCCAGGTGCCACTACACAATTATGACAGTTGTAGCGTCTGTTCGGAAACTAACCAAGGGTGTTACCTTGTGAGAGCAGCTCTTCAGGGACGGGTGAATCGTGGAGAGATTCGCCCATATCCGGGTTCTAGACCCATCAACTGGACGCCGAATTACCTTGCCGAGCAAGTCGAGGATGTTGTCACGATCTCTGGTCATCACCATACCAGGGATGTTTTTACCATCATCCCTCTACTTAACGAATCTAAAGTTCCCAACCGGGAACGGATCGAGATTACTTACGATGGTCAGAAAAATCAGAAAGTTCCCATAGTCATCTATCTACCGGGACCATTACCGTATGAATCAGCTAAGGCGATCCCTTACAAATACGGTGCAACAACAATTGAGAATGAAAAGGAAATTCCATTACCCTCCGTCGTGAACATTGCAGACATCAGTCGAGTAACACGGAGTGGTAGAATCTTCAACCGAGGGGTTGGGGAACATAACAAAGAAAAGGAACTTCAGACGGAAGCTCCTGATCCACCAGTCGGTCAATCCAGTAATCCCGACCTTTCGAAAAATAATGATGAGATGCTGAAGCTCATCCAAAGGAGTGAATACAACATTGTTGATCAACTGTTACAAACTCCTTCGAAGATCTCGGTATTATCACTGTTACTCAGTTCCGAAGCCCACAGGGAGGCTCTACAGAAAGTCTTGGAGCAAGCCTTTATGGAACAAGATGTAACAATCAGACAGTTCGATAGCATTGTCTCTAACATCACTTCCTGCAATAATTTGGGATTTAGTGATGAGGAATTACCTGAAGAGGGTCGTCATCATAACATGGCGCTCAATATCACAGTTAACTGCCAGGACGATGCTTTAGCCAGCGTACTGGTAGACACAGGGTCAGCCCTGAATGTTATGCCAAAGTCTACTTTGTTTCAGTTATCATTCAAAGGCTCTCCGATGAGAGTCAGCGAGGTCGTCATCAAAGCATTCGACGGATCCAGAAAAACGGTTATCGGCGAAGTTGATCTTCCCATAACTATTGGACCTCACACTTTTCAAGTCACTTTCCAGGTCATGGATATCCGGGCAACGTACAGTTATTTATTAGGAAGACCTTGGATACATCAGGCTGGAGCGGTCACGTCAACCCTCCACCAAAAGCTAAAGTTTGTCAAGAACGATCAACTTGTCACGGTTTGTGGGGAACAAGCCTTGCTTGTAAGCAACTTGTCATCATCTACATGTGTAGAACCCGAGGAGGTTATTGGAACGCAGTTCCAAGCATTATCGGTTGGCAAGAACGATCATTTCAAAGGAGGAACCTCGATTTCCTCATACAAAGATGCTATCAAAGCGGTCGAGAGTACCGATACAACAGGATAGGGACAGCTTGTCATTCCTATTGATAATAAAACAAAGAAGGGCCTTGGTTTTTCTGCAACCTGTACCCAGGCAGCTGCCAACGATGAAAGTCTTCATCCCCTTCAAAACTTCTTCCACAATGGAGGTTTCCTTCACCTAGTGTCTCAAGCAGTACATGTTATCAATGAGGAAGATCCCTCCGACAGAAATGAAGAATGGAAGTCCTATCTCAACAAGGACGTTTATATGTCTCAAGAAGAGGTGCCTATGCCTTTTTGCTTTCCTACAGAAAGTCCGAGATTTATACCAAGATCAGATGTCGAAATGATATATGGAGATTGTGATCCGGAAGGATGCCGTGCTCCGCCAAATTCATTAGAGGAGGACACTCCGATGAAAGACAATTTTGACTACAACTACTATGGCCCAATGGATGGTCTGCCAATGTGGTAACCTTATCCAGGAAACTTGGGGCAAGAGAGTCAGCCGAACAATGAAAATCAGTTGACCGTCATTGAACAGAATACCTGTGTCTCCACCATGTCATGGGATCAACACTCAGGTCATTCGGAAACTATTTAACATGAAGATGAATTTGCAACGTTTGCAGGACTTGAATTCATCAACTATGCTTTTCCCGAGGTCAACGTCATCGAGAGAAATGACTCCTCCAGTTCAAAAGAAGTGTGGGACACCTTGGGACAACCAAGTGGAAAATACGACTTTATGGTCAAATACACTGCGCCCGAAAGCTCTCGTATCAGGCTCGAAGACATCCAACCAACTGGATGGAGAGATACAGCTGAGAGCACAAATGTTATGCAAAATGCAACAGAGGAATTCTCCTACGACAATTCTGCCTGGGAGACAGATTCCAATGATCCTGCTCCACCAGAAATCAACGTTATTTCTGAAGACAAATCAAGGAAGGTGCCAGACTTTGTGATTCACCGAGGAGTTCGCCGCCAATGGGTTGCTGTCGAGGTTCCGAAGGTCATTCATTAGTCAAAGTAATTGCCGTCTTTTAACCTTTCACCCTGCCCAGGTGGAACGGATGTTTTGATAGGGCTCGCTTTCTGTAAATTTCCCTCTTCGCTTTGCCCGAAGCGACAAAGTTTTGTTTTATAGGGCTGTAGTTTCAAGGATCGACTTGTTCATTAATAAAATAACGTCATTCTGTAATTTCCGTATTAATTGCTGTTTTCTCTTTTTGCTTTTTCAGAAAATGGTAATCCTAAAAAACAATTCAATAATAAAAACAAGCAGTAATAAAAATGAAACACTGCACATACTTGCATTCTTCTTTATCTCTTCTAAACACAAATCATCACGTCATGCAGATTGCTTGTTTTAAACCCCGTTGAAACATACGATCCGATGCCTTCTCCCAACTTTGAGTTCCCGGTATTCGAGGCTGAAGAAGAAAATGACAACGAAATTCCAGAAGAGATCTCCCGACTACTCAGACAAAAGGAAAGGTCCATTGAACCTCACAAAGAGCCGTTGGAAACGGTAAACTTGGGTTCAGAAAAAGAGAGAAAAGAAATCAGGATTGGGGCACTGCTCAGTCCAACTGCCAGAGAGGGTTTGATAAAGCTTCTCAAAGAATTCCCCGATGTGTTCGTTTGGTCCTATCAGGATATGCCAGGGTTGGATACTAGCATCGTGGAACATCACTTACCGTTGAGATTGGAATGTCCGCCCGTAAAGCAAAGGTTGAGACGCACTCACCCGGACATGGCCATCAAAATCAAAGAGGAGGTACAGAAACAGATTGACGCGGGTTTCCTCGCTACGTCTGAATATCCTCAATGGTTAGCCAACATCGTACCTGTTCCGAAAAAGGACGGAAAGGTCAGAATGTGTGTCGACTACCGAGATCTGAACAAGGCAAGTCCAAAGGACGACTTTCCTTTACCACACATTGACATGCTGGTAGACAGCACAACAAAGTTCAAAGTTTTCTCCTTCATGGATGGATTCTCGGGCTATAACCAGATCAAAATGGCGCCGAAAGACATGGAAAAAACTTCGTTCATTACCCCATGGGGCACCTTTTGTTACAAGGTAATGTCGTTCGGTTTGAAGAACGCCGGGGCAACCTATCAAAGGGCCATGATTACTCTGTTTCATGACATGATACACAAAGAAATCGAGGTATATGTCGATGATATGATTGCAAAATCAAAAACAGAGAGTGAGCACGTTGAACATCTGTCAAAATTGTTCGAACGTTTAAGAAAGTTCAAGCTCCGCTTGAATCCCAACAAGTGCACCTTCGGTGTCCGTTCAGGGAAACTACTAGGGTTCATCGTCAGCCAGAAAGGAATTGAAGTTGATCCTGACAAGGTCAAGGCCATTCAAGAAATGCCTTCTCCGAAAACTGAAAAACAAGTCAGAGGATTCCTGGGACGCTTGAACTACATCTCCAGATTCATATTCCTCATGACCGCCACTTGTGCGCCGATCTTCAAGTTACTCAAAAAGAACCAGGACTGCATTTGGACAGAAGATTGCCAAACCGCCTTCGACAGTATTAAGGAATACCTATTGAATCCTCCAATTTTATCACCTCCAGTGGAAGGAAGACCACTGATCATTTACCTCACAGTCCTAGAGGACTCAATGGGATGTGTACTTGGCCAACAAGACGAAACCAAACGGAAAGAGTCTGCCATTTACTATCTAAGCAAGAAATTTACCGACTGTGAAACTCGGTACACGATGCTCGAGAAAACTTGCTGCGCTTTGGCTTGGGCAGCCAAACGTCTTCGCCAATACATGATTCGTCATACTACTTGGTTGGTCTCCGAAATGGATCCAATTAAGTATGTTTTCGAAAAGCTTGCTATCACGGGAAGAATTGCCCGTTGGCAGATGCTGTTATCAGAATATGACATAGAGTATCATGCTCAGAAAGCCGTTAAGGGAAGTATTTTAGCCGATCATTTGGCTCATCAACCGATTGACGATCAGGAATCAATCGGGTTTGACTTCCCAGACGAAGATGTCATGTATCTAAAAATGAAAGACTGCGATGAACCGCTACCCAGTGAAGGGCTAGAACCAGGTTCCCAATGGGGACTTATCTTTGATGGAGCAGTCAATCATTATGGAAACAGAATTGGGGGCAATAATTGTTACCCTCCAGGGTACCCACATTCCTTTCACTGCTAGACTTACGTTCAAGTGTACGAACAACAAGGTCGAATACGAAGCTTGTATTATGGGTCTCGAAGAAGCGATTGATTTAAGGATAAAAAATTTGGACGTATATGGCGACTCAGCCTTGGTTATCAATCAGATTAAAGGAGAGTGGAATACATACCAATCAGGATTGATTCCTTACAAGGACTACGCAAGAAGGTTGCTACCTTTCTTCAACAGAGTTGAGTTTCATCACATCCCTCGTGATGAGAATCACATGGCTGATGCATTAGCCACTATCTCTTCCATGATTAGTGTAGGTCAATGGAATGACATACCTAAGATCGACATAATGCGCCTTGAACGGCCCGCCTACATCTTTACGATTGAAGCATTCATAGATGACAGACCTTGGTATCACGATATCAAATGCTTCCTTCAGAAACAAGAGTACCCATCTGGGGCACTCAGAAAAGACAGAAAAACCCTTAGAAGATTGGCTGGAAACTTCTTCCTGAGTGGTGACACTCTCTATAAGAGAAATATTGACATGGTCTTGCTCCGATGCGTCGACAGGCCAGAAGCAGACACACTTATGAAAGAAATTCATGAAGGATCCTTTGGCACTCATGCCAATGGACATGCAATGGCGAGAAAAATTCTCAGAGCAGGGTACTATTGGTTGACAATGGAATCCGACTGCAACAAGTACATGAGGAGGTGTCACAAATGTCAGATATACTCCGACAAAATTCATGTACCGCCATCACATCTCAAAGTTCTTTCTTCCCCATGGCCTTTTTCCATATGGGGAATCGACATGATTGAGCCCAAGGCTTCAAACGCACATCGGTTCATCCTTGTAGCCATTGACTATTTCACCAAGTGGGTCGAAGCAGCGTCATTCGCTAATGTAACCCGACAAGTGGTGGTCCGATTTATCAAAAACAATATCATCTTCCGTTATGGTGTTCCAAGCGAGATCATTACTGATAATGGATCTAACTTGAACAATAGGATGATGAAAGAGTTGTGCACAGAGTTCAAGATCGAACACCATAACTCATCTCCCTACCGACCCAAGATGAACGGAGCGGTAGAAGCGGCTAACAAGAACATCAAGAAGATCGTTCAAAAGATGGTTGTGACCTACAAAGACTGGCACGAAATGCTACCCTTTGCTCTTCATGGTTATCGTACATCTGTCCGCACTTCAACAGGGGCAACCCCTTTCTCTCTAGTGTATGGCATGGAAGCAGTGCTCCCCATAGAAGTAGAGATCCCATCAATCCGAGTACTGATGGAAGCTAAGCTCACCGAAGCTGAATGGTGTCAAAGTCGACACGACGAACTGAATCTGATCGAAGAGAAGCGAATCATGGCACAATGCCATGGTCAGCTGTATCAACAGAGGATGAAGAGGGCGTTCGACAAAAAGGTCCGACCTCGTGTCTTCAGGAAAGGAGACCCCGTGCTCAAGAAGATACAATCATTTCTCACTGACTCTCGGGGCAAGTGGACTCCAAATTATGATGGCCCCTATGTGGTCACGAAAGCTTTCTCAGACGGCGCCTTGAGACTTGTAACCATGGACGGAGAGGAATTTGCCTACCCCACGAATGTTGATGTAGTCAAGAAATACTTCGCCTAAACTAAAAAAAAAAGATAAAAAACGTCTCGGTGGATTGAAAACCCGAAAGGGCGGTCCAGGCAAAAGTTAGAGACATATAAAAAAATCATCTCGGTGGATTGGAAATCTCAAAGTACAATCCAGGCAAAAATTAGGGATAATGGCAAGTAACTATGTTCAACAGAGGCAAGTCCCTCAGCAGCAGCATTTACATCATCTGTCAGAAAACTCCAGTCAAGGTCATCTTCGACAGAAGCTCAGGATGTCCCGAATTCAAAGTTGGTAGAAGGATAGTGGTCGTTATGTTTCAACGTAGCCCTTTTCCCTGTAAATTACCATTTTCAAGCTTTGTATATACTCCTTGGAATCACGCGTTTGGCTGATTTCCATCTTATCAATAAAATTTGAGCCCTTGTGCTTTTGTTTGTAATTCTTATTTGTTTTAGCTTTACAGAACGACGTTGCTAACATGATTAACGATTCTTGAACAAAAATGAATATACTTGTTAAAACTTTTTCTGCTTTTAAAATAAAGTCGCCAATTTCTTTTGACTGTTGAACATCAGAAGAATCTCGATCGCTTCTCCAAAGGTGTTTGAACCTCAAAGTGCATAATCAAAGTACTCATTCTAAGCTAGTACGCCTGAATGAAGGATCAACTGTGTCAGATACCTTGTTTCGTCTGACACACCTCGGCCGAGTTCTCATCTCCTAAGCCCGACCAACATAGCTCCCAACCGGGACTATCTCTCCTAAGCAAGGTGGAATTGCTATTTTGAACCAGCGATATTTCTATACGCCCCGCGATGGCCGAGTATCCAGTCGTGTTCACCCGTCAGTTTGTGTGTCGCGTCGGTTTTGTCAGCATATACATACATACATCATGCATTATTGATTTGCATTCACATTTCATATTGCATCACCATCACTCTAGTCGGTCGTATCCCCTAGTGATAAAAGTCCTCTCAATCGAGTTGTCAGCCTTTTCCTCATCAGGAAGCGCTGCGTTTGGACAACCTCGCTTCCAGTTTATTTCTGGAAAGAAATTGGTCCTTGACCACTTTGATAACTTGAACCTCTGAAAAGCCAGAGAAAACTTTCAATAAACATCACTCTTCGCCATTGAAGATGATATCCTTGCTTTCCCGGATTAAGGAAAATCTACAGAGAAACCCACGTAATTAGAGATTCGGCAGCACGCCAGTTTCGCTCCGAAAAGATCGCTGATGAAAAGTCATCGGCACCTCAAAATTGGACCCCATCATATGGCATTTCTCCGAGAAGATCCCAAGAAAAGTATGATGTAAGATCCCAAGCGAAAGTAGTCTCCCAAGAGACCTGCTTTCCTCCAGTAGAATCGACAAATGGCGTCTCCAACAGAGAAGTTTGTACAACTCTACGACTCAGACGACTGGGTTCCCCAGCAAGTCTGACATCAAAATTTTTCCATCAAATGGCGTCTGCCCAGGAAAATTCAGCGAGAAGTTTGAGGAAAACCGCTACGAATAACGTCTCTTTGTCAAATGAGTTTATTGACAAGAGAAACTGAGACCAGTTCCTTGGTAGGAAACCAAGAACGAGGGGAAGTTGACAAAAGAAAACCAAGACCAGTTCCTTGGCTGAAGATCAGGATCGAGGGGAATTTTTACCTTTTCTGAGCATCATTGCTTAGCAAAAGAAGAAGGATGTGCAAGCTGCCATTCTTAACCACCATCAAAATTATGGCTATTCCGATATTTAATCCTCTTGCACCCCGAATGCCCGAATACCTTCGCCATTCATACCTCAGCCACAACCTCTGTGTCAGGAATGTCAGTAACTGCTTTTACTTCGACTTCGACTAGATTCTCAGCAATTCCTTCAACTTCGACTTCATCAGTTTCTTCGTCGAAATTAGAGCTCATCAATGGCTTGTTAATTGAATTACTAGAATTCCAATCCCAGTCATAATTTTCATCAATCACAATATCTCGACTCAACACAATCTTCTCATTAATTGGATTGAATAGCCTGTATGCACCAGTCTAAAGATATCCTACCAGAATCATAGGTTCATGTCATACCCCAAATTTTGACCACTAAGATTTCCCATCATTGTGCAAATCATCATCACAATATGGATGAACCATCATGCCTCATCAAATGCCTCAAGAGTTGTTGAGCATTCACTACAATCAAAATTAGGGTTTCAAGCCCTCTCAGAGCTTTTGACAAAGGATCAATCAAGGAATGACATGATCTTCAACTTGTCTAAACCTCTCAAACATCCACAAAGGATCAAAAGGACTCCCACTTTAAGGATTAAGCACAAGGATGCTCCCTTTCAGGTGGATTAAGTCTCAAGATCGACAGTGTCACCAAATTAGGGTTTTGGTCGACCAGGGCCTCCAGATGGAGATTTTTCATCTGGGCATAAGCCAATGATCCAAAACATAACCTAATATGCTCCATGGAACCTCATGGACCCAATCATCAAGTCAATTTGACCTCAGGGGATGCATACATCAAAAATCAGGAATTAGGGTTTCTTGACCTAATTCACCCCTAAGTTGAGTTTTGGGGCAAATCATGAGCCAAGACCTCAAGAGAGGGTTTTAGGGTCTCTAATAAACCAAATTGATCCATTTTGAACAATGGATTAAGCCAAGAGGCTTGAGCAACAAGTCTCAATTTCATCTGCACCACAATTAGGGTTTTAAGGGAAAAGTCAACTGTAACTTTGACTTTTGACCAAGACATGCTCCTAAACCCTAGGACATACCTCAATACACCCTATGACACCCTTGGAACATGTCCATCAAGTTTGATTTAGGTCAAGGACATGATTTCCTGAAGAATTGCACAGTTTGGAATTCATCTGATAAAAAGTCAACTGTGCACAAAAGTCAACTTTTACTTTTTGAGATTTTTCACCAAAATGGATTTTTAACCCTAAAATGATGTTTATGTATGATTTGAATCATAATTCATCAAGAAAAATCAAGAAAAGTTGGATAACTTGTAAAAGGGGTAACCATAAAAACTTAGAAAATTTTCTAAGTTAAAAATAAAGTGACAATGGTACCAACTTTGAAGGACCATAACTCCTAAACCACAAGGCCATTTTTTTCCATCCAAGGCTTGATTTGCAGATCTCATTACCCTCTACAAAAACTTCAACTAGGCCTAAATCCAATTCATTATGGATTTTGAGTTATGAGTGAGCCAAAGTGGCTGAAAACATGAATTGATTCAACTTGAGCCAAGAAAAATCCTTGCCCAAAGTCATGCTGCTGCAGGCTGTTTTGAGAAAATCAGTTTGCATGTTTGCTTGCCACACGATTTTGAGCCAAAAACTAAGGATCACTATGCCACCTGTGTTCAAACCAATCACAATGCAACTGATCCAACTGATAAATCTGAGTCAAAAGACCAAGGAATCTTCCAACTTGAAGTTTATCCACTTTGGCACATTTTGTCTTGAATTCAAAGTACATTAATGTGGAATAGTGCATTGTCAAGGTAGCTACCCTACTCAGTCAATTTCTCTGATTAAACAACAATAAAAACATCTGAGGAATGTGGTTTTGGTTAAGGCATAGCCCTGCTCTTGGGAATGGCTAGCTTGCCTTGCTTTAGAAGAAATCCTCCAAGCCAATCCATGCAAATATGATCTGATCCAGCAGCCATTCACTATTCCTCCAAAACAAAAGTTGATCACCTATAAATAGAGGTCCCAATGGATCATTCAACTCACACCAAAGCCAGTTACAGCACTGCTTTCTCTCATTCTTTCTTAAACCTCAAGTTTTCTTGTTTTTGAGTAACCACTATCGGGTTTTGAGTTGCAGCCACAATCAATCCATTCCAATTGCTCAAACACATCACATATGATGTATTTGAGGTGTCCAAACACTTAAACACCAACTGTAACACCCCAGGCTCAAAATCACTCTTCAACCAAGCCATTATGCTTCAATTTTGCAGGTGGAGGTCTCTAGCTTGATCCAGAAGGTTTTAGAGTGTTCCAAAGCTTGCAACACACTCCATAACATCCATTGAAGTTGTAGGGATCATCAATTCACGACTGGAACACCATCTGGGCAAAGTTCCATTTCAGCTTGCATCAAGGTGAGCTTCAAACTCAAACTCCATGATCCATGCATATTTCCTCGCATGATATTTTTGCCATTTTCTTGCCATCATGTATTGATTGTTTTGCCTCAAGAAATTGGATCATAGACCTCATAACCATGCCTGCACGATTGCTTTTGCAAATTAGGGTTCATCTGTGTTCATCATGATTATTTTACTCCACACTGAAAATGAATAAAATTGGGTATTGCCATCTTATTCCTTGTGAAAAAACGCACGAGTTTGGTGTTTGAATCATGTCCAATGGTTGAGAGATGAGTGAGATATGGTGCTTCACGCACGAGCTCGAGGAAGAAGATGGCCATGGCGCCATTCTTCAGAAAATCCAACAAGTTTGATATATATTTTTCACTTGCCATGTTATTAATGAATTGGCATTGCGCCCCAGCGGTTCATCAGTTGGTTTTGTGAGTATTGGCAAGCGAGAGGTCTGGGGTTCGAATCCCCCTCGCCCCAGACTTCTTTTTACCACTTTTTTTTTATTTTGTTATTTTTCATATTATTATTTTTAATGATTTGAAAAATTAATAACTCCTTCAATTTTTATCATTTTTTATTGGTTCTTTTTGCAACAATTCACAAAAATGTTGAAATATTTTATTCCACCAAAAAATTTGATTTATATTATTTATTTAATATAATTAGTATTTTTGTGAATAAATTCATTTTTAATTGTTTTTAAACATTCTAAAAATGAATATTTACTTTGAAAATCAAAACCTAATGAGTTTAAATATTCCTTGTGATTATCCCTTATTTTTTCAAACCTTAAGCAAAATCATAAGTGGATTATTCAAATTTATTTTGAATTTTGTTTGATTTTATTTAAATATTTACTTTTAAAGATTAAAATTAGGGTTTTATTTTATTCAACTTTCAAAATTAATTTTTAAATATATTTGGGCCTCTAATAGAGTGTAAGACCCAATCCCCTTTTAACCAAGACCTTTTTGGGCCTCACTTATTGTATAAGTCCCTCTGTGTTAAAAGGAAACCTCGGCGCGATCGCCACATTTTAAACGAAAAACCACCTGGGCCTACCCTCGTGTAGTAAGACACACTCTTTTTTCTTTAAAACTTTTTGGGCCTCTTGAGAGAGTGTAAGACCCAATCCTTTTTTGACCAAATCATTTTTGGGCCTCAGTGTATTGTATAAGTCCCGATACCGTAAAAAACAAACGGCGCGATCATCGCCTTTTTAAAACAACCTTGGGCCTACCCTCGAGTAGTAATACCCATTCCTTATCAAAATATATTTGGGCCTCTATTAGAGTGTAAGACCCAACCCCTTTTGTACAGAAGACCTTTTTTGGCCTCAGTCACTTGTATAAGTCCCTCTGTACAAATTCAAACAGTGCGCTCACTAATAAAACCCTGGGCCTCTCCTTGAGCTGTAAGCCCCAAATCTTTCTTTTCAAAGCACTTTCTCCTTTGATTTTGAATATATTGTTGTTTTCAATCTTTCTTTGTTGAACAACTAACCAAACAGCATGGAAGCTCTACAACCGAGTAAGTGGTTATTGCTTTCATTTACCGCTTTCATATGCATATAACTGTATTGTGGGGTTGTTTCACTGTAAGTCTTCTTTCATAAACTCATATCAACTGTGTAATAATAGTATAGATATTTCAAGTTTCCCCAGCAACTACGTCTAAAACTAGGTGACGCCGTTTCGTTTATTCGTAGAAATAGACAACTAGATCCCCAATAGGATCACCAGATACAGTCTTCTCTTCGGCTGTCCTCATTAGGAATTGTCAAGAAACTCTACTCCCCAAAGATGAATGTCTTCTCCGTGAATGACATCTTTGAGTTTCTTCCAAATTCTCGAACTTTCCTGACTTGACCTATTCCTTGTGAATAGCTTGCCTTGAATTTCTCGGGGTTTGGGGACCCACGGGCTTCTTAAAAGCATCGGCCTCCTCTTGGGCATCGTACAAGGACCCACAGGCTTCCTAAAAGCAACCCCGCCTCCTCTTGGACTTCGTACAAGGACCCGTCGGCTTCTTAAAAGTTTCCAGCCTCCTACTGGGCTTCGTACAAATTGTCCCGACGACCTCCTAGAGGTATAGGAACAGAACTTAGTCATCTGCATAGAGCAGTCCTTTCATAGAGTCTACTACTGTTTCTCAAAGCATAGTACAAAAGATGAAACTCTAGACATGGACAGTCTAATCTCCTTGAGTCTCAAAGACATTCTCAAGCACCCTTCAAAAAATAGGAAGGAAACCCGTAGACTCGGACAGTCTTAATACCCTTCGGATTTCCCGCTTCCTTAAAGAACAGGAATAACCCGGATCCTTAAATCAAATACATGAGTACAATGTTGCTCATATAAGAACTGATTTTCTCTTTCAAAATCAGTATACTGGACCTGTCACTTAACTAAAACAGTTACCTTAGCCTCCTCTTGGGCTTTGTACAATGATTCTCCCCAGCGGAGTCAAACAACGTTTAGCCTCTCTCTCAGGCTTTGTACGAGACACATAAGAGACTCCCTCGTTGAGTCAATCACCTCTTTAGCCTCCATCTCGGGCTTCGTACGAGATACAAAAGACTCTCTTGTTGAGTCAAAAATAGCCTTCATCTCGGGCTTTATACGAGATACCAAAAGACTTCATCGTCGAGTCAAAACCTTTTAGCCTCTTTCTCGGGCTTTGTACGAGACACATATTAGCCTCCTCTTAGGCTTTGTATAAGAAAACCACTAGTTGATCCAATCAACCTTTTAGCATCAAAGTTGTGCCTCATTCACATTACACAAACATCAACAACTCCTTCCCCTTCATCTAATCGCTGTAAGCGGCAAGCCTCTGGATCATCTACATCCATGCCACTGTCTCTCTGGATCAAACCACAGAGAGAGACCAGCGCTTAAGAACCGCGTCCAAAATCGCTCGCTACAGTTCACTCTTGTCATTAAGCTTCCTTCTTCTTGCATCAGGAACATGCTTGTAACACATAGAGCCAAACACCCTCAGATGACTCACTAATGGTTGTTTACCACTCCACACTTCTTCAGGAACCTTGTTCTTCAATTTCTTGGTAGGGCACCTGTTCAGGATATAAACTGTAGTCGAAACAGCTTCACCCCATAAAGATTTTGGTAAATTCTTCTGCTTGAGCATACCTCTCGCCATATCCAATATGGTTTTGTTTCTTCTTTCAGCACTTCCATTATGTTGAGGAGTATAAGGAGCAGTTACCTCATGATCAACACCATGTTCTACACATAATTTTTCAAACATCTTCGAAGTGTATTCACCTCCTCAACCGGTTCGCAGAACTTTGATCCTTTTCTCACTCTGGTTTTCGACAAGCATCTTGAATCCCTTAAAGGTTTCAAATACTTCATCCTTTCTCTTAATCCCATAGATCCACAGCTTTTGACTAAACTCATCAACAAACGAAACAAAATATATGTTTCCACCAATGGTATGTTCTTCGAACGGACCATATACATCTGAATGTACAACTTCGAGTATGCAGGATGATCTCATTGGAATAGTCTAAACAAAAGAATTTCTGGATTGCTTTCAGACTAAAAAACCTTCACAGAGTTCGTCAGGCATCTCAAGACTTGGAATACCAGATACCATATCTTGAGTAATCAGCTGACTGAGTGATCGAAAGTTTAAATGTCCAAACCTCAAATGCCACAACCAACTATCCTTGTGGTCGACAATAGTTTTTAGACATTGTACTTCAGTCGAACTGATCATGGTCTTAAACGTCCTATTCTTCGACAACGGATATTTCAAGACCAAATTGTTCTGGGTGTCGAACAATTTCAAAACTCTATCTTTCATGACAACTGAGAAGCCTTTTCGACCAGTTGCCCAACACTTAACAGGTTGCACTTCATTCCAGGTACATAGAACACATCTCTGATCATAACTTTCGCTCCATTACTCAGTTGAAAAATTATGTTGCCAGTACCTTCTGCTTGCAGTGAAGTGTTATCAGCAAGTTTTATCTTGCTCTTCTTCAACTCGTCAAAATCTGCCAACCACTCCTTTTGACCAGTCATGTGATTTGAGCAGCCTGAGTCGAGGAACCAGATCTTGGATTCAACATGGTTATCTGCCACTATAGCCATAACCACCATACCACCTTCAGAATCATCTGAATCTTGGCGTGCAAGGTTCGCTCCTTCGTCCTTGACTTTTTTCGATCCATTGTCATTCCTTTACCAACAATGTTTGGCCAAATGACCCCACTTTTCACAGTTATAACACTGCATACCTTTCCATTGGATTCAATTCTTACCGTCAAGCATTGGAAGGGAATTCATAATGCTCTTACCACCAGTCATCTTCGCAGCGGTTGATTCACTTGCCCTGGAAACACGATCTCTGACGTGAAGTTCTTGAAAACCCGATCAAGAACAATAATCGGAAGCTCTGGATACCAAGTTTTTAGTGCTTGAGGCACTTTTAGTGAGGAGAGAATACAGAGAAAATAAGGAAATAATGATTTGTATTATTGAATTGTGTAAATAATGATACAAACTAGGACTATTTATATACAACCCTAATTGGGCTTGGGCTAACACAACTTGGATTATGTTTAAATATTAAATCTAATCAAATCTAATATAATATTTCAACAGTTTCCCCTCTTAGAGACTTATAGAAATGGATCAAAAATTATATATGGTCAAGGGACAATTCTCAATGGAAGATGGTAAATGTCTCTTGGAAAACGTTTGTATTCCTTAATCTGGTGGTGACCTTGGCCTTATGTCATTTATCCATCTTTATGATGCATCTAACTTAAAGTTATGCTATGGCTTGCGTCATGTTGAATGTTGTAAAGATAAATATGATCAGGCTCAACTAAATTCACATCACAAAATTTATATTTATATTAATGTTTGAAGAAGAGTATTAGAGGGACAAACTTTTGACTCAAACATTCTTTACACTTTCATTTTATAAGGCCCATCAAATGAATCATGAGCAATGAAAATTGATCAAGTGTCCTTTTTGGTCTTGGGAAGTTTTGTATTTATTTAATATGTACTTAAAAAAATACAATGTGTGTGGCTTCTCCTTTGTAGGAACAAAGAAGCCCTAATATGTGTGAATATCTGAATAATCATCCTTTTGTTTGGCCATTTTTTGGTGTATTTATACTCATACCTCTTTTATTCTACCTTCATGATTTTGGTTATTATGGCCATTACGTCACTCTTACCATTAATTGTCTTATCATTTTGTCTAAGCATGTGACATGACGAGCTTAGATGACACCACTTCCTTGAGCAATATGGCAGATAACTCACCACCAAAGATGTAGTGCGGCATGAAGAGCTTTCCTTCATACATTGGAGAGTTTCTCACCTTGCCTACACTTTTTAAAGTCTTCTCCAATTATTTTATGTGACCTAAAGTGAATGGACCGAGATCTAGCTATCTGAATTTGCGATTCTTGGCATTTTTGTTGTGTAAAGCATAATTCAGCGAGTTCATTCTCTTGCTCTAAGCGATATAAAATACTTTATTTGGTGAATACATCTCAACTCAATAAGCTAATTTAGATGATCTAGCATGTGGGTTGAGATGTACATTGATTTCATCACCATTCTTATTGGAAATTAAGCAAATTTATCTCGCCATCATCGATTTTTTGTTGTAATATTAAAGGTCAAGCAATTATATTTCACCTCTCATATGATAACTATAAAGACATTTATTCTGAAGACGGAGATCAAATATGTTCAAGCATGTTATTGATATAGCTTTCTGTAACACCTCAAATTTGGCCTCTTGTTTATTCCCAATAAGTGGCTTATGCTTCATATTTCATTTGCATCTAGGACATAAACATTTGCATATGCATCATTAGCTTTCATAAGGCATGGTATTAAGGGAGTCACCATCTCTATATTGTGCAAGGCAAAGAGAATGAGAAATAATTCATCAATCCATAGAAGTTTTCCATATCTTCAAGGCAACTCATATGGCCCATCATGTTATTAAGAATTTGAATTTTGCAAGAGAAGTAATGGAGAGTGCACTATCACACTGGTTGATCATCAATTAGGGTTTTGATCTCTTGAGCTTGGGATACTTCCATGAGTAGGGTTTTTGGGTCTTTGATATCATCTCATCACATGAGTTATCTTGGTTTGAGGCAATCCACAAGCATAGTAAAAGGAATTTGAGTTTTGAATACACATCACTTCCTCCTGACTTTTAGGGGCCAAATTAGGGTTTTGCATAAAAGTCAGTTTATTTCTGATTTTTGCATAATACTTGATTCCATGATACTCCACATGTCTCTAGGTGTCTATGAATGAAAGTTGAGCCATCAATGGCTTTCATAAGTGTTTCAATTGGAGGATTGACTGGAAATCAAGAAAATTTGGAAAAAGTCAATTAATCAAGGAAAAAGTTAACCCCTGACTTTTGGAGGTCAACATCATGATCTTCATCTTGAACATGTCCAATGGGTGAAATTTAATCAAGAAATGTCAAGGGAATCATGAAAAATCAAGAATTGTGAAAGTTACTATTTTGGGAAAATTAGGGTTTTAAAGGAACTTTCCGTTTTGGGAAAGTTTTCACTTGTTGCAGCCAACTTCAAGGCCAGTTTCCTCCATGCTACAAGCTCCATTTGGAATTTTGTTTCAAATGAGAGTTGTAGTATGATCTCTCACCTTTCCAACCATATCAAGAACTCCTCATTTGGCTTTGTGAATAAAAAATTACGATCAATGGAATATGGGATCATCAAGTTGTGAAGCATGAAAATAACTTAGAAAAATTTCATGTCCTGTGGCAGCTCGTGGATAGCAAGGTTCAAGTCCACTTTTCACCATGTTTGAGATATCTTTTCCACTTTCTTTCAACAGGAAAAGTGTGGTATGAAACATGCCCTTCAAAATAAGCACAAGAACTATGGTATTTGGATAATTATTCATGAAGATCTATCTTCCCAAAATCAAGAAATATCACCCTTGGTAAGTTGTGAAATTTCATGCAAGAATAAATGCTTATGGCATCCCTTGAATCTCTATGTTACACCTCACTTTTCACCATGCTAATCACCTTATCTCACCTTGATGCAAACATAGAAAATGATCTACAAAGTTCCTTCTTCTAAAATCATCCAAGAGTGAAAGAATTGGATAAGTGACTCATGAGCTATGATGGTTCAACGTTGGCATCTTGAAGATGTTTCATGTAGGCCCATGCATTCCCAAAGTTTCCAAGACTCCACTCCACTTGCAAGAATCAAGCATGTCCTTGTATTTTCAATACATTGCCATGCGCATAACACCACCTTGTCACCATCCTTACCATAATTAACCATGCATAGTCCTTACAAACCATATGCATACACCACATTTACTCTATATGGCCATGAGGGAGAGAAACGTAAACATAATAAGCAAGCATTAACCATTCTGATTTGTGTTGTCCTTGCCATCCATCAAACATCCTCATCACCATGCACCGCCATAACATTCCATACACACTCACAAAATCACATAACCCGGATGCAACATAACATAACCTCATTTTACAATTTCACTAACCATGCTCTTAACCATCTAACTAACCATGATCACTCACCTAACGTCACCCTAACTACATCCAGATAAGACCTAAACTCAAGCTAACCAATTCAGTTACAACAGTTTCGGATCACTCTCTCATTTTCACTTCACTTTGTACTCTCCATCGAATCTCTCTCTACAAGCTTTTTCTCTGCAACTTCTTCCTAGATTCTTCATCTCCACACTTGATTGAGTCTTTTGTATGCAATAGAATGGACCTATGGTGAGTCTATATTTGAATCCGAGTTTCAACATCATCTTCATCAATTCCAGTTTTGCGCAAGATTCAGTGAATTATACACGTTTATTTCGTGTTCAGAAGTAATTTGAAGAGCATTGAGAGCTTTCTCAAGGTTTCTTGAAGGATCTGTGAAGTTCTCCATTGAAGGTTAGTCATTTTCTTTCAAGTTCTTATTTACGTTGTAGTAAGTGATTAGAATGATAGAGGAGTGTTTGTTTGAAGTCCTATGGAGTGTAGGCACTGATATCTGGTGGAAAATGTAGCTATGGCTTGATTTTCAGTTTTAGATCGTGACTTTGTTTGCTTCGATCTGGCTTGTACATTCGTGATACGTGAAAAGCAATGGCATATTTAGAATCTACGTGAAAATCCGCACTGAATGATGTACTCGTGTGTCATGTTTGATTAAATTTTCAGTTAGCTCCGGCGAGGTTGGCCGGAGAAGACGACCAGAGCTAGGGCTCCAGCGTCTGAGTCAATGGTGGTCAAGGCCTGCGTGGCTCATGTTGATTCGTCCATGCGTTTTTGAACAGGCCAATAGGAGCGCGCCACTGAATTTAAATCCCTTTTTTTGTGCACATGCTCCATTTATTTTTGTTTTCTTATTTTTCCTTTTTCATTTTTCTGATAATAGTGTTAATTATGTAATGGTATATGTGACCTCCACATTCATTACTATGACCTTCAATCCTAGCCACAGGATTGGCATAAAAGTGTGATCTTAATCTGTTGACTTGATCCAACGCATCACAATGAGTCAATTCGGTTGACTGGTCCTCATGTCATAGACCTCAGGCCACACACGCGTTGGGCCTAGAGTAATTTCTCTTCACACCCCTGGTTTCTAAGCCCATTGCATTTTTAACGCACTTTTTGCTTGTGTTGCACCCTCCCGTGCGTTTTCACATAAAAATCATTTTATTTTATTTTCTTTTGAGACTTTGCATTATTAAAAAACACCAAAAAGCTTCTAGAAATTGCAGGAAAAATCACAGGCCTTATTTTGCATCTTATTTGATTTTTAGAATTTTTTCCCACTGATTTTCATGCGTTCTGATTTTTTTTTTGTGAAATTTTCTTTTACAAGTGTAGAAAATTGACCTAGTTTGATTTTGATGCTCAAAAACCATTTTATCCACATAGTTTGCTTTTCATTTTTGGCATGTTAATATGTATTAGGGTATGTGTTGCTTTGATGCTCATTTTTTATTCAGGTGATGATCATTGCCTTGGGTTTGAAGAAACTATTGTGTGAGGACCAAAAATACCTTTGTCTTTGCATTGTTTGAATGTAGAATTTATTTGAGGTCCTTAGGAAGCATTTCATAAGCCAATCTTTTGCATATAGTTGGTCCCTGACCTCAAGCATTTTAGGTTCAAATTACATATTTTTTTTATGACTTCTAACTATTTTTCATACCATTTTGATTGTGAGCATTTATTGGGGTTTACATGTTTGGTTCTTAGGGTTTTGAGGAGGCATTTATGCCATGCCTTGGAATAATTGTGTAAGACTTGTATGCTTTGTACTTGACACATCTTATAGGACCTATAATCCATCTCAAGTCATCTTTTTATGTCCATAATGTGCATGAAAGCTTGTAGACTTTAAGTATCATTTTGCATCAACTTTGTTGCATTCTTCTCATGCCTTTGAGATTTCTCTTTTGTCAATCCTTTTGGGAACTTGTAAGTGTGATGTTAAGAGGAATGAGTACTGACATATAATGTTTGCTTTCATCTAAACTTGACCTATAATTCTTCTTTGCATGATTAAATTTGCTTTGGCTTCTAAGATTGAATTAGGATTTGTGAATTGACACTTGTTTGCCTAGTTTGTTTAACTCTTTGAGTTTCACTTGTGTACATTGATTGTATGCTTTGAACATAACTTGTGGGTGCCTTCTCTACTGACCTAAACTTGCCTCATGTGTATTTACAACTTCATGACTTCATTTCTTACTTGTATTGCAAGTCACTAGTTTAGGAATTGATTGAAGTTAACTTGTGGTAGTTTTGCTTGAGTGATTGAGACATGTGATAACTTGAAACCTCTTGATAATTGTAGGTAGTTTTGGGTGTTCATAACTTGATTTCATTTCTGACTTTGAGTTTTATTAATTTCCTACATCCATACTCATTTGTTCTTGGCACAAATGCATTTGAAATGTTGCATCTTAGTGAACTCAAGTGTGCATAGCTTGTTTGCTCATCATGAATGCATCCATGTGCTATCTCTATGTTAGTTCAATGATATTCTTATGCATCAATGGAGGGTGCACATTCTGACCTTGGTCCATTTTCATGTTTTAATTCAATTCATCTAACTTATAATGGCTTTCTTTTGTAGTTTACAATTGACTTTGAAGTAGACTTTAGCTTTTGCTATAGTTTGTAATTGTTTGATTTTCTTTTGGTCCATTAACATGGATAGGGTTTAACCAAAGGTGTTTACTCACTAAGGCCTTGTTCCTTTGGTTGTTTCATTGTAACTCATTTGTTGATTTGTGCAAGGTGCTTCAAGGAAATCTCCCAGAATGGCATAGTTCATTTACTTTGTAAATGCTCATTTCTAACTTGTTTGTTCATTAACATTAACAGGTGCTTACGTTGTTTTTGCTTGTGTTGCTTTGCTACGGATCTATATCCGTTTGGTAGGATATCTCATCTCTTTATATCCCTTGAACTTTACCGCTTTCGAATGCCATGAGAAGTAGGAATAGAGATGCATGACTGGGAGTCCCTACTTTAGGTGGGCAAGGTTGTTTATCTGTTTTAAAGTCCTCCAAAGAGGCTCTGATTGTCTTTGTTTAATATTGTGCCTAAGACCTCCAAAGAGGCATCCCATTCCCGTATCCCCTTGTAAGACCTCCAAGAAGGCAATTGACGGAAGGTAGGGTTCGCAACCGACCCCCGTTATTCTAGTTGAGTCGTTCTTAGCTCTCATTACATGATTGAAGCTTTGAACACCACCTGCTCCTGTTATCGAGTCGGTCAAGTGGAAGGTAGGGTTTGCAACCGACCCCCACTCATTGTCATTAGCTCACATCTGCCGATGTTGACGCTTATGTGATCTCATTCACATCCTTTTTATTGATCTACTTTGATACATGATATCATTGTATTGTTTGTTTTAGCTTTTGGTTCCTCATTAGGATACCTATTCTAACTTGTCCAAGTTAGATAGGTTAGAAGACATAACATAGGACTAATCTTTGCATGCTAACATTAGGATCATATTAGTCTCCCTTTTAGTTTTTCTCTTACACCTTTGAGTCTCTCTTCTCTCTATAAAGGAAAATCTCAAAACACTTAACAATTAAAAGTGTGCTTCGTGTGCCATGAGCCTTAAGTACATAGTATACTTTGTTGCGCTAGACGTGTGACTCATTACGCAAAGTACTTACTACATCATAGACTTTAGCACGAGGCATATTGCAAACAAAAATCAAAACACTTCTTCTAAAAAACAAAAAAAAACAAACAATTCTCTTCTCATCTCATTCATTCCCTTATAAAGGATGCGTCACTTCCGTTCTACCGCAAACAGGTAAATGCGTAAGACTCCGTACAACGAGCGGCGACACCTAAACTGCTGGAACGCGAACCTTGGCGTCTTCCGCTAAAAAACACAAACAAAGCAAAGTCATCCCTAGTGAGGGGAACTACGTCGCTCTGATTCTTCATTGGTTAATGGAGATATGTAGGCAGGAGATCGTGCGAGATCTCTGCGAGCACAAACTTATTTACCAATGAGATACGTAGGCACAGGCGCAATGCCTAGCGAGCACAATCCCGTAGTGTTCCGAACTACGTTGACTCTGATTTTCCCGTACCCGAGGGAATACGTAGGCCTAGGACGGCGATGTCTTATCAAGTCACCTTTTTTCTTTTTTCCCCGTTCCTCCGTTTCCCGTTCCTTTTCCTTCCAGTTAGCAGTGAGTTTCAGATACCCTACACCCTTTGATTGATAACAACAAGCGTGGATCCCATCGAGTACGATGGACGCGAGGGGGTGCTAATACCTTCCTCTCGCGTAACCAACTCCCGAACCCAGGCTATGGTTGCGATGACCATTCCTTTCCCTTTGTTGAGGTTTTCTTCGATCGTTTCCTTTCCCTACGTCGAGATAAATAATGTTCGGTGGCGACTCTTCTGTTCTTTTCCGCCGGTTAATTTTCGTAGATGCGATACTTTCACATTAACTTCATTGATCATATCTCGGCTGTTAGTTTTAATAAATTATGGAGTTGGTATATTCCGCCTACATGATTTTAGAAAAATTTGGAGGACGTTGTTTGTTTGTTTCTCGTTGACTTATTATTAGCGAGATGTGTCCCGTAATGTGTAATTCTACCTTGTAGGGTGCAATGATACCCCCATAGGGTGCGATGATACCACTATGGGTGAAATGATATCTAAGAGGATGTAATGATATCAATATGGGTGCAACGATACCCCTAAGGGTTTAAGATATCCTAGAGGGTGAAACTCTAAACAAAAATGATATTTTGACACCCACTTTACACCTTACACCGTATGTACGGACGGTGAATAGTGTCGTCCGTACATGCCAGTATAATGAATAGTACTGTCCGTACATTAATAGTGACGTATTTCCGTACAATAAATAGTACCGTCCGTACAATGACTACTGTCGTCCGTACATGAACAGTGCTATCCGTACAGTACGGACATACGGTGTAGGTGTAGGAAATGGTGTCAAAATAGCAAACCTGAACTCTCTGTTTTGACAAATAAAGTGTCTTTTTCAAGTGCAAGTATAATTATCATCATATCTTGATACTCCCGAGGTAATTTGACATCTTGCATCTTTTTATTGGTGACTCATTAGTTTCTGACTTTTTGTGATACTAGGTCGGTTACCTTTGATCATCATGATTCCCTCAAATCTATTTACTAATTTTTCATTGTGATTAACTTGATGCCCTTATCAGTTTTAAAAATTATTTGTATTTATCACTACTTCCACACGAGATATTATAACAGATAAAACAAAATATATGAACAAGAATGTACTCTCCCAGAAATAACTAAACTCCCTTAGGCCACAAGATAATACTCCAATTGTGACTTATAAACTAAAAGTATATTTTTCTTTTACTTATGTTGTGATTTATTTCAAGGAAATGAAATTGAAGGCCATTAAAGTATTAATAATACTCCATGTAGGGGTGTACAAAAAAATTGGTTCACAAGAACCAAATTTAAAAATATGGTACACCAATTTTAAAAATCCATATTATTTAGTTTAAAAACTAGTCCAAATTCATTTTATTAAAACTATAAAAAATCGATGTTCATTTTTTAAAACCAATACATGAATGGTTAGTCCATTTTTTAAACATAATTTACTCTTTGTCTTGTTTTTGTTTCATAGTCATAAATGACAATTAAGGTTATATATATATTAAATGAACTTTGTGTTCTCATAGTCTTATAATAATGCATTTAGGACCTATTTGAATTAGATTTTAGAAACTGTATTTTAGTTTTTAAAATTTAAAAGATAGAAAACTTGTTTGGATCTACTATTTTACAAAACTCTTTCTAAAATCCGGTTTTAGAATCATTGTTTTTAAAATAAATAAAAAATAGAATTGATAACATGTTTTCGTCTTCTACTTTTCAATTTTGAACTAAAATTCAGAACGAAAACACACGAAAAAGTGGCTCTTTTCATTAATGGTAATCTTGTAATTTTTTGTAACTCATTTATAAAAAGTCAAATTATTATTATACTAAAGCACGTAGATGATATTAGTTACCACTTCAAATAATTTAAATTTAAGTTTTAAATATTTGAAAAATTAAAGTATCATTCAACTTATTTATTAAATAATAATGAATAACATTAATCAACTTACTGCTAATTAATTTCATTTAATTAGTCAAAACAAGATTAAAGGAAATTTGATTTTAAAACTGGTCCAAACAAAAACTGGTTTTTTGGTGTAAACCGGTTATAACCAAACCGATCCAAACATAAACCAGTTTTATCAAAGTGGTTTTAAAAACCAAACTGATCCATATATGTGGTTTAATTTAGTTTGATTTTAGAACCATGCACACCCCTAGCTCCATGCATTCTCCCTGTTGGTAGAAAAAGGTTTATATGAACAACCTCTAACAAGTTCTACCTGGTTGCAATTACACTTGTGGTAACATACAAATTCCATATTCATTTGGCGTAGGAAATCCATCTTAGATGGATTCCAAATTTGAACTTACTTGTAACAACTCCAAGTTAATCTGTGGTAAAAAAAACTTCGTGTTCTGAATATAATAAGCACACCACACCTACAACACCTCTGAATATTCTTCACCAGGATATTCAATTCAATGGCTCACTTTCTAAAGTTTGTGCCAACATTATTTACCTAAAACATATAGTCATGTATATATTTATGATTTCTAACAAAGAAATTCATTAATTTGTGACATAAGTCTATCATCTCATATAAGCACCATTTGCAATTTGCACACATTTTTTAAACAAATTTGACTCTAATGACATGTTGCAGCATGGACAGATTCACTTTCCCAATGTCAGCGTAGACTCATGGATTGTTCAAAACTTTACTATCTCTATTCCTATGTCAATTCAATTCAAAGTATATCATTTTGCATAGATCAATAAACCAAATAGTCATCAATTCAAACTTTAGTGTTCGCTAAGATGTTGAGCTTGGCACTGAAGGTGGAGACAACTTGTTGAACATGATTCTCTCTCTGGCCCATAAACCAAAAATCCTCGAGTTTTTTTTAGTAGGAGTGTTTAAAAACGAACCGGCCTAATAGAAAATCGCAAACCGAATCAAAGCAAACTGAAAACCGTAAAAAAATCGCATTCGATTCGAATGTGTTTAAGTCATTTAAAAAAAATAGCATGATTCGGTTCGGTTTGCGGTTTATATTTTGCAAACCGAATCAAACTGCATTATGTTACAATCTAAAATTCACTTAACTCTTATGCAACCAAAACTCAAATCTATTATGCCTTAGCCTTATTATTACGAACGATTTTCTCTACCTCACACTTAGGGTTTTAATTTCAGCTTTCTCAAATCTCTCATAGCAATATCGCGCCTTCTTCGCCAGGTACATCTTGCCTCTTCTTCTCTAATCTCTCATCTCTTATATTCTTTTTTTCCTCCTCTCATTTGTATGTTATTGTTATTTCTTTCAATTTCGTTTTTATCGTACCTTTTCTTCTCTAGTCTTTCCTTTTTTATGTTCTTTTTTTTTTTTCATCTTTACTAATCTCTCATCTCTTATATTATTATTTTTTGTTTCATTTTAATGATTTTGATATTGTTTTATGTTTATTATTTCACTTTTGTCTAATTTGATTTTTATATATTAAATGGGATGTTGTTGTCTAAATATGATGAGTTTTTTGTTATTTGGTAATGTATGAATTACTAAACACAAAGTTATGTTGTCCTTTATATGTGTATTTTATATGTGTATATATGACTCAATAATTTTTTTATAAAAAACCGAACCGAACCAAATCGCATTGGTTTTGTTTGATTTGATTTAGTTTTATTTATAAAAGTCAACCGAACTAAACCAAACCACATGTTCTCTTACGGTTCGGATGACTTTTAACGTCAAAACCACTCAAACCACACCGCGAACCCCAACATATAAGCACTTATTGAGCTCCGATTTAGTCTTTGAACAAGTGTACACTATAGTTCCAAATACAGCTAGATCATTCATTGTGGCGTTATGTCACAAAGCATTATATCATCATAAGCATATGATGACAAATGCTAATGATGTAACACCCCATACATATATGTCTAGAATAATACGTATGTAACATTAATTTTTGGAATATGATCTCAAAATACAACGGAAGCAAATAAAGGAAACTTCTTGATTCTTTCTCAATCCAGCTTATCCTTGGATTTCTCCTGTCTCGAGCTACTTGAAAATATTAAATAAGAGTGGGATGAGATTACTAAATCTTAGTGAGTTCTAAGCTAAACCATTAAGTTCGCTCGACTCTACATGGTGTCTATCTCATTTATGAAACCAATTATGTCTCGTACCTGTCGCTACGCGAAAAATCACAGAGTCGCCATCGAACTTTATTTATCCCAAAGGGAATGGGAAAGATCGAGAAAACTCCAAGAGGAAGGATAAGATGGTCTCGCAAGCAATATATGAGTTCGAAATCCGGTTATTCAAGGGGAAGGTATTAGCACCCCTCACATCCATCGTACTCGGTGGGAACCATTCATTTGTCTTACGTGTAAGGATGTTGTTAAGATATCATGCTTTCTATGAATGCTTTATAAAAGGGAAAAAGGTTTTAAATTAATGTGTTTGCCAAGGATTTGGGCCTTCGTGCCTACGTACCCTTATGGTGCAATGAGGAAATCAGAGCTCCATAGTTCAGAAAGCCAGAAGGAAAAGAAAAAAGGTTGTAAAAAAAGGTAGCTCGCCAAGGATTGAGGCCCTTGTGCCTGCGTATCTTCATTTAGACGAAAATGAAAAATCATAGCGTTCGTAGTTCGTGGAACTAAATGATTGTGGGTTTGTTTCTTTAGTGGGCGATGTTAACGTTCACATCCTAGCAATAGGTTTTGTCGCTCGCACGTAAGGAGGCTTATGCTTTAGCCTGTGTTGCGGTAGAATGGAAGTAACATGCTCTTTTACGAAAAAGTTATGATTTGCGCCCTCGAGGCAAGATGTCACGTTTGATTGGTGATGTTGATTTTAGGGGTGAAATAAATCCTCGAATAGGAACCCTTGCGGGTAGTACCCAATTCTTTATCTCAAAAGATTTGTTTGGAGAAAATATGTGGCGAGTATAGTCACGTCTTTGTATTGAAAGACGAGCATCAAGACCACACACTCTAAAGTGAGCATCTCAATACTATGAGAAGAATAAGTCTTCACTTAATCCTCTCTTTTTAATTCAATACAAGGAGGACCTTACTCGTTTTATTTAGGAAGTGTTTTACTTTGGAAGGTAAGTATTTAGACAGTGAACCCTAAAGATAATGTCACACACTTAGGATAGGACAAGACCTTCGCCTAACCACTCCATAACCATTCCAAGTTTATTTAAAAAAGAGTTTAAAAATACACTTGTTATAAAGACCAAGGTTTTAATCTTAATAAAGAATGAGTGATGATGAAAGAAGTGAAATGAATTGAAAGGGTGGTGAATCGAGTTAGGGGTAGGTTGATGGTAATACGCAAGGCAATCGACCTACAAGGGTTAGTACATGCAAGGCTTTTTTGTGGTTGATGGAATGAATTAGATGTAGGTAAATAAAGGTGTAGGAAATCCCTAAGATGAGGTGGGAAAAAAAATTCAATTAATAAGTTTGAAAAATGGCTCGACGTTGGATCGAGCTTTATTTGTCTTTGTTTTGAAATTGTTTTCTAAACACTTTTGTTTTTTTTATCTTTGTTAACAAGCATGCAAACATTCAACCATACAAACATAAAGCGAGAAATAAAAGTTCCTACGCTATTACATTGTAAGTGGAAAGGAGGAAGTATGAGAAACCCACCAATGGGGATGACATGTGAATAAAAGTACAATAATGGGATAGGCAAATTAAAGGCTAAAGGAAGGTCCAAGTCCTCAAAGTCGTACCTCACACAAAAGAGAAATAGTTAGCAATGTGTATTAAACATAAATACAAGATAACATGATGCATAAAAATTGTGTACAAGATATTAATCAAAATGAGGTATAAAATCATTCCAAATTAAAGGCATAGATTCCACAAAGAAACATACCAAAAATCAAACAAACTACATGCACCAAATTCTCACAAATATTGACATAAAAGTCTACCAAATGTTATCACAAAATTTCAACAAAATATTATCAAGAATCTTAACAAGTTAATAACTACAAAAATCTAAACAAGTATAATAAAACTTCTACAAGAATGTCACAAAAGTTTCAATAAGAATAATCAAAAAATTCTACAAGAAAATGTTACAAAGTTCAACAAAATATAAGCAAAAATTCATGAAGTTCTAATCATGTAATAATCATGAGAATTACTCAAAACAAAATTGTAGAGAAGTTAAAATGTAAGAAGAAGAATAAAAGAGGAAGAGGGGGTGCAATAAAATTGTAATTGTGCAATTAGCAAGGTCATTGGGGCTCAAATCCATAATTGAGCTCGAGAATGGGAATCAATGTAGCAGGGGGTGTTCGAATTGTACTATAGGTGGGTTTTTGTTATCGTCTCCACAGGGATTGTTGGATATCTTGATGCTTGTCGTTCAATAGCTTATCGATTCAAGAAAAAGGGTTTTCAAAGTTTTGTTCATAAATTGTCACGTTTTTTAGTAGCAAAGCTTATAAATTCTAAAGTGTTTGATTAACAAAGTATATTAAAAGTAGTTTTCATTTACCCTAACTTATACATATTCTTTCAATCTTGCATGTGAAGTCGGATCCGATTAATATCGTCACGTATTCTCTCAACATCGTCTATCTCTAGAGCGGCGTCATGAGAAATACCGTATTCATTGCTACACGATCTCTCCATATAACAACCAATATAGTAAGCTTTAAGTTCAACACAAAGCAACTATCAACCATAGACCAATCTCTCCAATATATAAATTGATAGATGAATATTTTAGGTCAAGTTTCACAAAATCTATGTCTAGAGTTTTACAAAACAAGAATGGATCATTAAGAACAAAATATTCATCATATATTAATCATCACTTGTTCACATACAAGGCCAATAAAAAAAATACATAAACCTAATGGTAGACTACCTCTACGTTTGATACAAAGGAAATTAGCTACCCATAACCATGTTAGCTTGCTTTACAAGTAATGGAAGAAGATGAATGAGCATCCACGTCAAATAATCGAACTCAGATGCGAATCCAGCTTCTATTTGCAAAATATCACCTTTTGGTGAAGAAATGCTGAGAAATGAAGTTTTGGTGTGAAAAATGGGTTATCATCCCTAAAAATGTGAAAAGTACTTATATAGTACTTTTAGAATCTGTCAAGTTCGCCCAGCGAACTCCTTTTTCGCCCAGCAAACTCCACTTTATGGAACCTGAGGTGCCTCTGATTAGTTAAACCACCCCTGAGAAATATCTGAAGTTCATTGTGTGAGCAATTCTTCGCCCTGTGAACTACTTTTCTACAAGTTCGCACAGCGAACTTATAGCCCTTTAGCTACTGACTTTAGTCTGAGATAGTTCGCTGGTTCTTCTTTGCCACTTCGCCCAGAGAATATTCGCTACCAGTTCGCCCAACGAACTTAGTGTCCTTTTCCTACTGCCATTATTCTGAGATGGTTCGCTGGGGGCTTCGCCCTGAGCTCTCCCAGCAAACATTCGCTGCTACTCCTTACTGGTTGTTCGCCCAACGAACATGCTGAATCTCTTCTTTTCCTTTGGCTTCCTTGTCCAATTACTTGTGTCTCACACTTTGATGTTTTATGCCTAATTCCTACACAATAACATACAAATTAAAGCAACCAAAGGTATTTTCAACATTATTGAAGAATAGCATGATAACATGGAGTAAATCCAACAAAACATAACAAATGAGATGAAAAATGCCAATAAATCTGGATCAAATTAAAACATGTTTGGCATTCAACAAACTCTCTCCAACTAGATCTTTGCTTGTCCTCAAGAAAAGTATGCCTCTCATTGAAAACAAGAGGATTTGCTCAAGCATTTAATTCACCCAAGAATGGATTTATGGCTCAAATAAACAAACAAATGCGTACAAGCAATGTTCACCACTTCCTAGAGTCGAACAATGAAAAAAAATTTAGTTCTTAAACAAATATCATGCAATGCTTCAATTAACAACTATGCTCGAATCACTCTAACACTCCTCTTCGAATAAGAATGAAGAAATTAAGGTGTTTGCAACCGCATGGAAATTCCACTCACCTGACAAACAATGCAAATACAATCGAATTCATACATTCATCTAATCAATCATCAAAGAATTCATGGAAGCAAGAAGATCACCAAGGTCTTTAAAGGTTGTAGCTTGGTTAGGTTCACAACAAAGGGACATTTATAAGGCCATGGATTCAAAGTTGCCAATGCAAAAGAAACATTCACTATACAAGGTTATGTACACACTACAACTTCATCCAACACTTTCTTTTCTCAATTACTCACCTTTCCAACATCTTTTATGCGCATGATTCATTTTCTATTTTTTTCTCATTCAAACAAGCATGCTTTTTCTTTTTCTTTTTCACAATTCATATTCACAATTTTCCTTTCAATACTTGTTTGAAATTTTTTAAAATTTTTGAGTAACCTACCACTTTCTTTTCACTCTCCCCAACTTGAATTCAACCAAACCTCAAGTGAATGCTCCTTGCTTTTTATGGCAAGGAAAACAACTTAGGACATTGTTCAAAGGTTCAAGAAAAGTTTTTAGAATTCTACACAATTCAATGATGAACTAACTTTTGATTTATGTACAAACATCAAGTTCATCACTAAATTAGGATCTAAACTATTAAGCTCAAAGGGGTTAGCAAATTCTCTCTACTCATGGGTAAGTTACTTTTTTGGGATATGGTTGTGCTCAATATCAAAAAATGCCTTGATCATATCTAATGCTTCCACAAAATCAAAATAATCACAATATTAAGCATGAATCAAATGTATTCAACAAGATTTATCAGTCATCCTATGCATTTAGTAAACAATGGAGGTTTCTCACAAATTTGTGGCTATTAGAACCTAAGTGAAACAAGCATTCAAACAAAGTTGCAAAATGAAACAAAATTACATTTGTACAAAGAAAAAAAAATCTTAAGCATCCTAGAAAGAGGTTACCATGTACCTTGCTTGCAATTACATGATCAAATACTATCATCACCATCCAAACTTGGGAGAATCGTCATTGGATACTTTTAGCAAATAACAACTAATCTAGAAGTTCTCGCATTTAATCACCAAAAAGGGAAACATTAAAAAGCAAAACAAACTACCAACATTCAAGTAAAAAAACTACTAAAAAACGAAAGTTGAACATTCGTGAACTGAAGAATTCAACTGAAAATAACATGAAACTGTTATGGTGTAAAAACACCAACAAAAGTACTAGTACCCAAAAGTGGTACATACAAACATTATCCAAAATGATCCACCAAGTGGATATTATACAATACAAAAGAGAATACAATAAAACAATACAAATATATCAATGATCTAAGATAAACAGAAAACTTCACTTTGTAGCAACCAAAGGAAGTAGCATAAGACCATGCTCAAAATATCCAACAACAAAAATTAGTCCTCATCGGACTCGGTCTCTTCATCCGAATCGACCTCCTCTGTAGATCCAGAACCATCATCAGAACCAGCCTCCTCATCATCACCAGCCTCCTCAGCGTCATTTACCTCACCAGGATCAGCTACACCTGCCCCCTATCCAAAGTGTGGCCTGGCGTCAGGCTAACTAGCATGAGCTAGGAACTGCTCCCTAGTAATCATTGATCGCTCCACTAAAGGCTCACGGTACTGTAGTTGTAACCCTGCATGGAGTTATGTATATCAATCATAGCACGTTGAGTTGCCAACATCTATTCTCAGTTGTAGTTACAAATCTCCCTCTGAAACGGGTCAAAGCCTTGGGAGCCTGTAATTCTAGAACCAGAAGCTTCACCAGCTCCTAAACCTATACCAACACCAGCACCAGCACCAGAAGGTTGTCCTTCTCTCATGCTCTTAGGCCTACTAAACTTATCCACATAATTGTCATCAATGCCAGCCGGGATGGTCACCTGACGGCCGGAGGATGGCTTCACCCTCGAATGCACGTACAAATCCATGATTAGACATGGGAAAACCAAGGGGCAATTAGCTCACGACCCTGGTTTAATTTCGCTCTCAACAACAGCGTTCATCTCGTCAGTAATAATCCTAGCCACATCAATCTTAGTATTAATCAAAATGTTCTGAATTAAGTGTGTAACAGGAATGGGCACAGTGGAGGTATGCGACTTGGGCGTGATGTTTGTCAACACCAAGAGAAACACCAGATGTGCTAACGGACGCATATCCTCCTTGTGGTATCTTCTTGGAACCCCAGATGGGTTCAATTCCACCAATTTGCCTTCCAACAACAATGCACCAGAAATCTCCTCAATGTCTCTATGCAGCCTCAAAGTCAGATGATACTCATCCACTTCATCTTTCCCCAAGGTGAGAGGTCTGCCCAAAACATGGTTAATAGTAGCCCGATCAAACCTCGCCTCTATTCCATAAACTAGTGTAGTCCAAGAAAATACCTCGTTGTCGTCCCGAAGGGCATTAACATAGAGCTCCCTTATGAGTTCCAGGTTATAACTGTCACCAGGTGTAATTAGCTTGTCCCACTTCTTTGTGTGAAGAATTACAGCTACCGCCCGATAGGAACCTTGAGGGTTGATATTAAACCTCCTCTCAGGAAAAATGCTCCTTTTCTCGAGAGCAATATATCTTGCAAACTGCTTTTCTCCTTTGAATTGATCGATATCATATGAGATTGGTTGCGGACGGGATGAACTTCCAACCTTTATTTTCTTTGAAGGATTTGTTCTTGGAGGTGCCATCTGCACATTCACTAAACATAACCAACAAACCAAACACATGATATATTAGTAACAAAGAAATGCACAAAAAATCAGAACAAGAAATCTCAGTATAAGTCAAAAATCGAACTTGTTGTCATGTTCGCCATGAGTTCGCCTAGCGAGACCTAGCGAACACTCGCTCCAGGTTCACCCAGCGAACTCAAGGCAAACCCTGCAAATTTAAAAAATTCCAGCTTCTCCCTATTCAAATATAAACACAACAACATTGCAAATTTTACCATACCATCAGTTCTTTTCAGTTGGTAAAATAAGTATCAATTAACAACAACAACCAAGCCACATTGTTCAAACAAAGGTTCAAATTTCTCAAAATTAAATCAAACCAATTTTAATTTTTCGCTAAGCATGAACAACTAAACTCTCAAAGATTCTCAAAGTTCAATACCTAAATATGCATAGAAATGTAAACCCATTCACAAGAACATGCAAAAGAGATTCATAGAGCCTAGAAGAAAGTTTCTAAACACTGCTCACATCAACCCTAACAACATGCTTCTTGTAACGCCCCGATTTATTTAACCGTATTTAATTATTTCATTTATGTGAAATTTTGTGAATTGTGTGATTTATTGTGTTTCATGTTAATGCATCATGTTTGGGCATTGTGAGTTTTGTGGCATAAATGTGTCACATTTTGAACTAACTTCCATTGGTGGAAGTTAGTGTTATTTTTGGTTGTGTCACATTTTGAACTAACTTCCACTGGTGGAAGTTAGTGTTATTTTTGGTTATGTCACGTTTTGCACTTGAGTTCCACTGGTGGAAGTTAGTGAGTTTTTGGCCTTTTTGTTATGTGTTGCCTTATATTTAGGAATCTTAATATTATGTGAAGTGATATGAAGAGCATGAATTTAATTTAGTGTTATTTGAGCACGACAGGTGGATTTTTTTCAATTGTGTAAATTAAATGAGTTTTACCTGTTAATTGGATAATTTCTCTGATAGGTAAAATATTTGCAATAAATTATAATTTCTTTTCAACTTTTATTTCCCGAAATATATTTCATCGCTGTTTAAGTTTTATCGCATTTTGAGATCGTTTGGGAGATATTTGAGCGTAAGGGCAAAATGATCATTTGGAGAGGTTAGATATTTTAGAAAAAGTAGATATTTTATAAATAGAAATAGAAAGAGAGAAATAGTAAGAAAAAGAAAGAGAAAGAGAAGAGAAGAGAAAAAGAGAAAGAAGGAGAAAAGAAGAGAAAACTTGAGAAAAGAAGAAAATCATCAAATCAAAAGCTTGGTCTTCGATTAATCGGGTAAGTGTGAGAAGTTTCGATTATATCTTGCTTGTATATGTATATGTGTATGTTTTCTTGGATTGTTTGGTTGTGTTCCTATAGTTTTCATTTTAGGTTGAATTTGGTTAAATCGATAGAAACCGATGTTTTCACGGGCGAAAGTCGGAATAAATTGCGTAGTTGTGTCGAGTAATGTTAGGCCGTGATCGAGTATGCTTGTTTTATCGAATTTGGTTGATTTTGTAAGTTTTTGCATTTTTGGAGATTTGAGGGTTTAAGATTCGGATTGAAATCGAAAGTCGTAGAATTCACGTTTGATGATTCCAAATCACTACTATATATTTGGTATGAATGAGTATGTGTTTGTTTCGAAAAAAATAATTGAATCGGTCGGATTTTCGGACGAAATTGGTGAAACCCGTAGCAGTCCGCAGGAAAAATTCTGGTTTTTGGGAAAACTTTGAAAATTCATAACTCTTGAACCGTAAGTCGGTTTTGACCCCCGTTCGAAGCGTTGGAAAGCTAACGAGATGTTATTTCTAGAAAAAATAGTTTTGAGGTCTGTATATGATTCAATTATAGCAGAAAATTGAAACCGTATTGTTGTGTTAATTTTTACCGTCGTGAATGCGTGCGATTGAGGTGTTATCGTGCAATATGCTTTTGTTATATAATGTATAGCTTGTGTGTACTGTTATACGATGTGTTGTGGGTAGCCTTATGGCGTGAATCCGAGATTGTGGAAATTATTGTTAATTGTGGCCTTTTGGCAAATAAATGCATTGTTTAAATTAAATGTAAATGCATGTTAATTGTGAAAGAGTTCGTTGCCGTTTGGGTGGTAAAGCGATGCTCGTTGCCGTTTGGTGTAATTGATGTGAATTGGTGTGAATGCATATGATAATATGCTTGTTGTTGTGATTTGTGGTTAATGATGAATGCATTGTTTGAATTGATTTTCAATGCATGATTATTGATGTTGAAATGGTTCACATGGTTGTATATATGTATGCCTTGGATTGTCATGAGTCATTTGTATGCCAAGTATCATGATATGCATTGTTGTGACGTCTTGAGTGACGGTTTGGTTCCAGAGGGAATCCGCTATAACATCGTGTGCCTATGTGAGGACCTAAAGCGATGGTTATAGACAATCGTGTGCCCATGTGGGGACCTAAAGCGATCGGATTGTGTGCTCATGTGGAGACCTAAAGCAATCCATAACGTCGTGTGCTCATGTGGAGACCTAAAGCGACGGGTGAACATCGTATGCCCGACGGGGTGTTACTTGAGCGATCCTCAGTAACGAGCGATGGTTCCAATAGTTCCTGAGTGAACTAGTGATGAGAAACATTGGAAGTCGGTACCACATGGCATTTGCATAGAGTCGTTGTGTCGGTCTCTGTGCATTTGCATAAATCATGGATGCATTATGTGTGGAAAATCATGATTTGATTTATTATGTGTGAGAATTGTGAATGGATGCATTATGTGTGGAAAATCATGATTTGATTGATTATGTGTGGAAATTGTGCATCGATTTGTTCTGTGTTGAGATTGCGATAGCATTGGTAATTTGATGTGCATATGTGATAAATGCATTAGTTGTGGATAATATGTATTATGCGTAGACATATGCTATGTGATGCGTGATGTGTTTCTAAATGTTATGACTTGGTATGCCTTATGTGCAAATATGTGAGTATATTGGATACTTGATATATGTTATATTGTTGGATTAATAGATATATGTTACGTATATGTGGTATGTTATATGTAATAGTATGTGATGTTTGTGGTGAGAATAACTATGCATGTGAATTGTTATGTATTTGCATATTATTATGCAATCTTGATTTTAGTTGTTATTTCTCACCCTTCTGTTATGGTTTATTGCTCTATGAGGCAATTGCAGATTAGTGTCTTGGAGGCTTTTGTGGAGATTAGTCCTCTGTCCTTTGTCGTCTGTCTGCTCTGATACGTAGCACGGGAGTCGGGGAACGATTATGTTATATATGTATATAATTGTGGAATATATTTTTGTATTACTTTTGTATGTGTACTTTGACGTTATAAACCATTTATTTTGTAAAACAAATCGGTTATGGATCTTCCGCTTTATTCCATAATTGACATTTCCTTTAATAAGGAAAAAGTTTCCCCTTGAGGGTATTCAATTGTTTGTGTTATGTATCAAATATATGAGCAGAGATTGTGTATTCTTTATTTAAATGTGGCATCCTTGTTCCTGTCGGAAAAATAATTTTTTAGTTACTCTGATTTTATTTATGTATTATTTATTCGCGATGGGAATTGGGGTGTTACATTAGTGGTATCAGAGCAGGTCCGTCCGTCCGGCCAAGTTGTTGAGTCAGTTGGTGTGACAGTTGAATACTGTCGGTGTTGCTTGTTCCTTAGTACGTGATATGTGTGTGGAACACTGTCAATGCTTTCTGGTTTTCTAATCTTTTATCTTCAGGATTGTGAATGAGATAAGTGGGGGAGAAGCTGGTACTTCTCCATGTTGCTTCAGGTGTGGAGCGCTGGCTCAGTGTGTTGTGAATTGCAAGATTGTAAGTGTTGTTTGGACAGTGTTGTTCCCAATTCCGGAAGAAATGCGGAGGTAAGGTTTATGTCAACTAAGGATTTGTGCCTTAGGTAGTTTTGTGTATGGGATGCAAGTAAGGCTATTATAGTTTGGTAAAGACGGTTTATGCCCCATCATGATTGTCGGCTGTCTATTGGCAAATTGAGGAACTGATCACACTTAATCTCTTGTTGATAGCAGACGAAAATTATGTTGGATGGAATAGGCGGGTCTTTCCGGCTTTGATGGTGTGTTTAATGAATTGTTTGGAATTTAAGGAAATGGTTACAGATTGTTTTGTTAAGTCGACGAAGATTTTTATATCTAAAGGTGAGGCGGATTAGAGGTTTTGGGATGTTGGTTAAGTTGGGAAGTCATTGAGAGAGAATGATTGAGTATTATTAATGGTTGTTCTCAGAAAGTAGAGTGTGAACTCAAATTGGGCGAAGACGAGGATTTGAGGTTTGGATCTGCTAAGTAAGTAGAAGAACTTCTAGGAAATGAGACGCAGATGTTGGTCATGTTTGTGATAATAGTGTTCTGGAAATTTTTAGGAAGTCACAGTGATGGGCCGTCAGTTGGGCATGGTTTTCAGATGTTTTTTTGGATGGAACGTTAAGGTGTTGTCTTAGAGAGCTCCAGTATTGTTAGTAACAAAAAGGAATGATGTTCGAATGGAATAACGAGCATGATATGTATGACGGTATTGAGATTATGGAAAGCAAAACTTAGAGTTCTGGTGAGGTTTGAAGTCTTGGGAGTTTTAAGGCATTAATGGAAATGTTGAGAGAACCCTTAGGTGGGGATGTAATATTTAAGAGTTCTTTTTGGTTGGTTGTTGCGGCATGTGGGGATTTATGGAATTTAGATTGTTAAGAGAAGAAATTGTGTATGGATTGCTAACAGTTGAATAAGGTAACGATTGAGAATGAGCAAACCTTGCCCTGTTTCAGTTCTGATTGGATTCGCCAGGTGTTCGCACGGTGAAGGTCACAGCGAAGGCTCGCGAGAGCTTCGCACTGTGAAGGGGGACGCGAAGGTTCGCTGAGTGTTCGCACTGCGAACGGAGTAGCGAATGACTCGTTAGTTTCTGACTTGGTTCGCTGGTACACTCGCACTGCGAATGAAGTAGCGAAGGATTCGCTGGGTTGTTCGCATTGCGAACATGACAAATCTTTCCAAATGGTTTCGTTCATAACTTTGGCGTCGTTTATCCGATTTAAACGTTCTTTGTATCGTTGTGGAGCTATGAAAGAGTTCTATGTTTTGGAGAGTGGAAATATTATTTATGGAATGGATTTTTGGTCGAGTATTGGGATTAATCATAATTACGTGAATTACGTAAAATGGAACTGCTAAAACGTTAAAAGCTTCGAGCCATGCGTCTGGAGTGTTTGTGGAGGGGATGAATCGTATCTTCCATATTTAATTGGATAAGTTTGTAGTGGTTTCGATTGAGGATATTAGGATTTGGTATGAAACTCAGAGGAAGAACAGGTAGAGTGTTTGAGATTTGAACTACAAGTGTTGAAAAGAGATGAAGTGTTATGCTAAGTTATTCAAGAGAGAATTTGGGTTGAAAAAGGTTAGTTTTCTTGGATATGTTATTTCAGATGAGAGTATGGTTAAGGATTCATCGGAAATAGATGAAGTTCTACAATGAGAAGCTCCGAAGTTGGTTAAGGTGATTAGAATCTTTTTGGACATTAGTTGGTTATTACCGGAGGTTATGGAGGGTTTTTCCAATTTAGCGTTTCTGTTACTTCGGTGGACTTGCAAAGGGTGAGTCGTTTGCTTTGGATGTTCATTGTGAGGAAAGTTAAGAGGGTTAAAGTGGAATTTGTCTACGACTCCAGTTTTGATTCTGCGTGATCCTGATGAATCGTTGTGAGGTATTGTGATGCGTCTTTGATGAGTTTAGTCAGTGTGTTAATGCAAGAGGGTAAAGTCGTGGCTTATGCTTTACTACCATTGAGGATTCCTAAAAGGATTTATACTATTCAGGATTTGGAATTGGTTGCGGTGGTTTGGTGTTGGAAATTTGGAGGTATTGTCTTTATGGTTCTAAGGTTCGAAGTGTTTGGTAATCGCAAGAGTTTAGAGTACTTGGTGGATCTGAAAGAATAGAGTATGAGACAACGAGGATGGTTAGAATTTATGATGAGTTATGATTGTAGTTGAAATTAGCCTGTTGGTAAAGCTAAGGTTGTGTCTGACGAGTTAAGCCGAAAGTTTTTATGTAAGTCTGTTTTGATGGTCAGAGAATTAGAATGATTTGAGCAGTTCAGAGACTTGTGTCTGGTGTGAGAGATAACACAGTAGAGTGTGAAGTTGAATATATTAAAAGTGAATAGTGATTTTTGGTGAATATGAGAAAGAGTTAGACTTTGGACGTGAGATTGATAGTTTTGATGGTTACGAGTAATCAGAGTGCGCAGCGGAAGTGTGTTGTGGCACGTTTTGTATTTGCGTGTGTGCCTTATAAGAATTCATAAGTTGAACATTGGGAACATGTAGGAATGGTAAGACTATTGGACATTTCAGTATGGAAGTGTTAGGCGAAAGGTTTAAAGATTAATCAGGTACTAATATGTAGTTGGGTGTTTTGGTCGTATGTTCGATTGGTGAATCGTAGCATTGTTGTAATGTTGTTGTATGACAAGGACGTTTGGTATTCTGGTTTTGTAGAGGTTGTTTGATCGATGTTGTGTCGTGGAACTTGTGTTCTTGTTGTGTTCTGGTTCAAGAGTGAACCTGTGTGTGTTCGTAACTTGGGTATTCCTTTGAGTCGTGAGTTGGTCGTCAAGTGCATTGTATGGGCTTTGCATCTTGTCGTTGTTGTGGTCGTTGTCGTGTCGTTGTTGTAGTTGCTGTTAGCAAAGTGGTTTGTCAGTTTGTGGTATTCGTAGTGTGCCTTTGGTTGACATGTTGGTTTGTTGGTCGGATGCGAGAGTCGTATCCCGGGTTGTTCGTATCAGTATATTTTCGAGGACGAAAATTTCTAAGTGGGGGAGAATTGTAACGCCCCGATTTATTTAACCGTATTTAATTATTCCATTTATGTGAAATTTTGTGAATTGTGTGATTTATTGTGTTTCATGTTAATGCATCATGTTTGGGCATTGTGAGTTTTGTGGCATAAATGTGTCAAATTTTGAACTAACTTCCACTGGTGGAAGTTAGTGTTATTTTTGGTTGTGTCACATTTTGAACTAACTTCCACTGGTGGAAGTTAGTGTTATTTTTGGTTATGTCACGTTTTGCACTTGAGTTCCACTGGTGGAAGTTAGTGAGTTTTTGGCTTTTTTGTTATGTGTTGCCTTATATTTAGGAATCTTAATATTATGTGAAGTGATATGAAGAGCATGAATTTAATTTAGTGTTATTTGAGCACGACTGGTGGATTTTTTTCATTTGTGTAAATTAAATGAGTTTTACCTGTTAATTGGATAATTTCTCTGATAGGTAAAATATTTGCAATAAATTATAATTTCTTTTCAACTTTTATTTCCCGAAATATATTTCATCGCTGTTTAAGTTTTATCACATTTTGAGAGCGTTTGGGAGATATTTGAGCGTAAGGGCAAAATGGTCATTTGGAGAGGTTAGATATTTTAGAAAAAGTAGATATTTTATAAATAGAAATAGAAAGAGAGAAATAGTAAGAAAAAGAAAGAGAAAGAGAAGAGAAGAGAAAAAGAGAAAGAAGGAGAAAAGAAGAAAATCATCAAATCAAAAGCTTGGTCTTCGATTAATCGGGTAAGGGTGAGAAGTTTCGATTATATCTTGCTTGTATATGTATATGTGTATGTTTTCTTGGATTGTTTGGTTGTGTTCCTATAGTTTTCATTTTAGGTTGAATTTGGTTAAATCGATAGAAACCGATGTTTTCACGGACGAAAGTCGGAATAATTTGCGTAGTTGGGTCGAGTAATGTTAGGCCGTGATCGAGTATGTTTGTTTTATCGAATTTGGTTGATTTTGTAAGTTTTTGCATTTTTGGAGATTTGAGGGTTTGAGATTCGGATTGAAATCGAAAGTCGTAGAATTCACGTTTGATGATTCCAAATCACTACTATATGTTTGGTATGAATGAGTATGTGTTTGTTTCGAAAAAAATAATTGAATCGGTCGGATTTTCGGACGAAATTGGTGAAACCCGTAGCAGTCCGCAGGGAAAATTCTGGTTTTTGGGAAAACTTCGAAAATTCATAACTCTTGAACCGTAAGTCGGTTTTGACCCCCGTTCGAAGCGTTGAAAATCTAACGAGATGTTCTTTCTAGAAAAAATAATTTTGAGGTCTGTATATGGTTCAATTATAGCAGAAAATTGAAACCGTATTGTTGTGTTGATTTTTACCGTCGTGAATGCGTGCGATTGAGGTGTTATCGTGCAATATGCTTTTGTTATATAACGTATAGCTTGTGTGTACTGTTATACAATGTGTTGTGGGTAGCCTTATGGCGTGAATCCGAGATTGTGGAAATTATTGTGAATTGTGGCCTTTTGGCAAATAAATGCATTGTTTAAATTAAATGTAAATGCATGTTAATTGTGAAAGAGTTCGTTGCCGTTTGGGTGGTAAAGCGATGCTCGTTGCCGTTTGGTGTAATTGATGTGAATTGGTGTGAATGCATATGATAATATGCTTGTTGTTGTGATTTGTGGTTAATGATGAATGCATTGTTTGAATTGATTTTCAATGCATGATTATTGATGTTGAAATGGTTCACATGGTTGTATATATGTATGCCTTGGATTGTCATGAGTCATTTGTATGCCAAGCATCATGATATGCATTGTTGTGACGTCTTGAGTGACGGTTTGGTTTCAGAGGGAATCCGCTATAACATCGTGTGCCTATGTGAGGACCTAAAGCGATGGTTATAGACGATCGTGTGCCCATGTGGGGACCTAAAGCGATCGGATTGTGTGCTCATGTGGAGACCTAAAGCAATCCATAACGTCGTGTGCTCATGTGGAGACCTAAAGCGACGGGTGAACATCGTATGCCCGACGGGGTGTTACTTGAGCGACCCTCAGTAACGAGCGATGGTTTCAATAGTTCTTGAGTGAACTAGTGATGAGAAACATTGGAAGTCGGTACCACATGGCATTTGCATAGAGTCGTTGTGTCGGTCTCTGTGCATTTGCATAAATCATGGATGCATTATGTGTGGAAAATCATGATTTGATTGATTATGTGTGAGAATTGTGAATGGATGCATTATGTGTGGAAAATCATGATTTGATTGATTATGTGTGGAAATTGTGCATCGATTTCTTCTGTGTTGAGATTGCGATAGCATTGGTAATTTGATGTGCATATGTGATAAATGCATTAGTTGTGGATAATATGTATTATGCGTAGACATATGCTATGTGATGCGTGATGTGTTTCTAAATGTTATGACTTGGTATGCCTTATGTGCAAATATGTGAGTATATTGGATACTTGATATATGCTATATTGTTGGATTAATAGATATATGTTACATATATGTGGTATGTTATATGTAATAGTATGTGATGTTTGTGGTGAGAATAACTATGCATGTGAATTGTTATGTATTTGCATATTATTATGCAATCTTGATTTTAGTTGTTATTTCTCACCCTTCTGCTATGGTTTATTGCTCTATGAGGCAATTGCAGATTAGTGTCTTGGAGGCTTTTGTGGAGATTAGTCCTCCGTCCTTTGTCGTCTGTCTACTCTGATACGTAGCACGGGAGTCGGGGAACGATTATGTTATATATGTATATAATTGTGGAATATATTTTTGTATTACTTTTGTATGTGTACTTTGACGTTATAAACCATTTATTTTGTAAAACAAGTCGGTTATGGATCTTCCGCTTTATTCCATAATTGACATTTCCTTTAATATGGAAAAAGTTTCCCCTTGAGGGTATTCAATTGTTTGTGTTATGTATCAAATATATGAGCAGGGATTGTGTATTCTTTATTTAAATGTGGCATCCTTGTTCCTGTCGGAAAAATAAATTTTTAGTTACTCTGATTTTATTTATGTATTATTTATTCGCGATGGGAATTGGGGTGTTACACTTCTAATAAGAACAAGAAATGAATAAAAGAACCCAAACCTGATATGAATTGAATAGAGAGAATGGAATTTGCACTGAAACTTGGAAAAAAATCTTCACTTACACAGATAAGATTGAGAGAGCAGAGAAATGTGAGTTGTGTGTGTGTTGGAAAGTTAGAGAGAGATGAGGGAATGTGAAAGACAAAAAAGGTAATGGGGAAAGGTTTGCCCTACACAATCTGTAAAAAGGGTATTGGGCCCATGAATTTTAGGCCCACATCAAAATAACACTTAAGTGATGTGGCAGAAAAACTGTGATTTTTCTCTGTCTCGCTCAGTTCGCCCAACAAACTTTCAGCGAACATTCGCCCCAGGTTCGCCTAGCGAACTCAAGGCGAATGATACATATTTTTGAATTTTTTTTCTTTTCTTCGTATTCTACCATAACACTTCCTATACTAAATTACACTACAAAAGCATTAAAGATGAAAGGGGTACATACAATGTTGAGGTGCCTCCCAACTAGCGCTTTGTTTAACGTCATTTGAGCTCGACGGTCCGACGGTTAAAACCTCGGAACTAAAAGTGATTGAATTAGCTTCGAGGTGAACTCGCTCTACCACAAGAGTCCTGAACCGTTGTCATGACCAGTTCTTGGTCCACTTTTCCTAATAAAATGAAAAATCCCAACATGACTTCATCATAGCCTGCTTGGCCTCTTCATCATTCTTTTTGAACACTGCTTCCATTTTTTCTTTGTCGTCCTTCTTTTTCATTGAAGCGCCTCTAACATCTTTGTCTTTCTTTTTCCTCCATTCAAATCTAGCCTTTTCGTCTTTCTTTTTCCTTATTGCAACTTTCGCATCTTCCTTTATCACATGATCATTAGCCTCTAATTGATTTGAATACACCACACCTTTGAAAAGTGTAAAACACACTTCTTCATCATTTGTCCTCGCCTTCATTATACCTTCATCGACATCAATTAGCATCCTAGCGGTCTTCATGAAGGGTCTTCCAAGGATTATTGGTGTATCCTCATCTTCTTCCATGACTACAAAATCAACCGGAAGTAAAAATTTGTCAACTTTCAATAACACATCTTCAACAACACCATGTGGATGAGTCCTTGACTTGTCCGCAAGTTGCAACGTCATGTTGGTTGATTTCATCTCCATGTTGTCGAGTCTTTTGACCACAGATAAAGGAATCAAATTAATACTAGCTCCCATATCGACCAAAGCCTTGCATTTGAAATCACTACCTATAGTTATAGGTAAAGCTACTCCTCCCGGATCTCCTTCTTTCCATTTAAGAATGCTTTGGACGATTGCACTACAGTTTGCATTGAGCTCAATGGTTTCCTTATCTGTATACCTTTTTTTTTGTAAGTATGTCCTTATGAATTTGGCATACTTTGGCATTTGCTCTAGAGCCTCAGAAAATGGAATGGTTATCTATAACCTATCATACCCTAATTTTTACCCCTAAGATTCCACCTCATTTGCATCATTTTCATAACATTTAGCATTACATGTGTGTGTGTTTTTGTGTATCACTAACCAATTGAAAATACAAAAATGTGTGCTTGCTTGCTTTACAGGTTAGGTTGTGCCTCAAGATGCTCAAACTGATGATTAGCCAGGGATTGTTGTGATCTTCAACTTCTCAAGTCTCTCGCTCATTCATGAATATCAAGAGTTTCCCTTTATCAACAACCAAGTGCAAGATTGCATCATTTCAAAATCATCAAGCCTCAAGTTCATCTGATGCACCAATTAGGGTTTTGACCAAAAGTGGCTTGCAGTTGACTTTTTCATCTAAGCATGATCCCATACTTCAGGACATGATTCAACGGTCTCAAATACATCTTTGAAGTCCATTCACATGATTTAAATTTCCCAAGAAGTTTGATCTATTGAAGATTGCAAATTTGGATTCATCTGATACAAAGTCAACTAGTGCACAAAGTCAATGTTTGACTTTTGGTTAACTTTGAGCTTCACAAGTCATTATTCAAGAAAATATGATGGATGATTGCATTTGATCAAGTTATAATCAAGAAATTGTTCAAAGATGCAAAATTGTCCAAATTGAAGAAAACTTGAAATTTTTCTAAGTTAAAATGCATGATAAAGTGACCTACTTTCCAAAGTTGTAACTTCTTCCTCAAGCATCCATTGAAAACACTTGAAGACTTTTTGAAAGATGGAATTTGATACTACAAGTTGATGAAAATTACAAGGCAAAAGATTTTTTGAAGTGGAAGTTGTTGCTGTTCAAAGTTGGAGTTTCAAGTTGTTTGAAAATCCAAAACACTTAGAAATTTTTCTAAGTTTTTCACCTTGCCAAGTGCATGACTTTATGGAAACTTTGTGATCAATTCAAGCCACCACTCTTCAGACCCAAGGGATATATTTAAAGATGACATTTCATACTTCAATTTAGTGCAAAGATTGGATCAAAAGCTCATAAGGATTGGAAGTTATGAAGTGCCAAAGTTTGGATTTTCATAATTGCTAAATAAATGTCAAACATCCAGAATTTTTCTAGTGTCAAAAAGTTGAAAGCTCCAATTTTAGTGGCCAGTTTTCTCCATGATCCCAATTGAATCAAGAAAACTTGTCAACATAAAAGTTGTAGAGGATTTTTCCAGCTTTCCACAGAGTCCAAGAAAAAAGATTTATCTTACTTGAGCTGGAAGTTATGATTTTTGCAAGAAGCATCGATAAAGTTGAATTCAAGACAATATTGATCACGCAAGTTCAAGATCACTTTTGATCACTTTACAAGCCTTATCTTTGTACAATATCAACACAAAAATCATCATACACCATGTGCTCTGCAAGAACATAACAGAATTTTCAAGATTCTATCTTTGGCATGTGATAAAAATCATTTCAAAACCATGAAGTGAGGTTTTGTCCTCAAGCATTAAAGTGAAATAGTGAAATTAATCAAAAACCTTTCAATCTGTCCAAGAATGATCAAAACACCAAGGGATGAGATGCAATATGGTAGGTTCAATATCAAAAGATCATAATTATAGCCATGTGAAGAATAGGTTATATGTACCTTGGCATCCAAGTCATGGCACATAGTATGACATCATTCATTGGATAATAGCTTGTATCCTAATCCAAACCTTTCTCCAAATATCTGAAACATTTCTTTATAAATAGAGATCAGTTTGCATAATTCAAATCACACAAAAACACAACAACACACAAAATATCTCATAACCTCAGAATCACCATTGCTCAATTTTCTTGAAATTTCATGCTGTAAAAAAAAACCAAAACTTGTGATTTATCATATCTCTCAACTAAACTTCATTCCAACACCACAATCACCTTCCATAAGCATCATAGAAGTGTTCCAAACCATTATAACACTTATGTAACAACACCAAACCATCCATAACTAGAAGTTGCATTTTCATATCACCGTTGTTGCACAACTTGCAAGAACTTTCAAATTCTTCATTGCAATCACTTTCCACTCCATTCATCCACCCAAACACCTTCTATACACTTAATAGAAGTGATCCAAATCATTATAACACTTCTGTAGCAACTTGAACACTTCCACCATATCTCACTTGCTTCAAACTGCATATTGATTTGGTCAAGGAGTTCCAGAAGGTCTCAGCTCAATTCAACCACTCCAACACATTCCTGGGAGGTCAGTGGAGCTGTAGGGATCACTACATTGCATTTGTAAATGCTCTTTCACTCTTTGCTAAAACAAATTCACAGTAAGATGTCGAGGCAGATGTCTTGACAAGTTGGTCAGACATCATGATCAGCATGATGTCGTGACACGTGGTCAGGACATTTGTTATTTAAAGAGTAAGATTCTCTTTATCCTTTTCCTTTTTATTTTCTTTTCCATTTTTATTTATTTTATTTAATTTCTTTTTCTTCTTTTATTATTTTAAATCAAACTTTTATTTTATTTTGTTTTTTATTTTTATTATTTATTTATCTTTTATTATTTATTTTAACTTCTTTATTTATTTTTTTTATTTTTATTTCAAATTTAATTTTATTTATTTTATTCTTTTTTCTTTTAATATATTTATTTTATCTTTTATTTAATATATATATATATATATATATATATATATATATATATATATATATATATATATATATATATATATATATATATATATATATATATATTATCTTTTATTTGTTTATTCATTTTTCTTAAAATTTCTTTATTCCTTTTATTTATTAAACTTTCTTTTATTTAAACTTTTATCATTTAAAATTCATTATTACTTTGTTTAAAATCATTTACTTTTTATTGTTTATTTTACACTTTTAATCATAGAAAAAGACCAAATATTTATTACTTTGTATTCATTTTAATTCAAGAATTCCTTTTAAATTACACTTTGTTTATTTTATAAAACATTATATTTAGCTTATGCACTCTTGTGCATTTCTTTGACCTAGTCCTTGTTAATGTTTGTGCCTATTGATTGTTGATTTTTGCTCATGCTTGAACCATGTTTATGCATACCTTTCATTGTATTCATTCCTTGCCTATTCACATGTTAATAATCTTATCATGCCTTTAATCTCGTATGTTCATATATTTGTGAATCCATGTCCATCTTGTGTCATTGTACATAATCCAAAGGAAAGGATCTATTGTTGACTTGTTAGTCATTCATATGCATTTGTACATAACTGTTTCATTCCGTACTCTCCCATTATCTAAACCCTAATTCAATCTTAGAACTTTTAAACCATTTTTATCTACAAACCTTTAACCTTCCCAAGAGATATCCATTAATCTCTTGTAACTTTTTAACCCTTCCTTCAAACCTTGCCATAGAGATAGCTATCAATATCTACTCCCTTTGCCACCCTAGGATTTACATTTACAATTAACCTTGTCATAGAGATAGCCATTAACCTCTACTCCCTTTACAAACCTTTAACTCTTCATTTAAATCCTTTCATAAGAGACGACCATTAATCTTTTCACCTTTACAATCAATCCTCACAAGCTTTGCTTTCAAGCTTTTCCCCTTTGTTGTCATAGGTTCTTAGAACCCTAACAATCCGTAGTTCCACGAACTACGAACGCTCTGATTTCTCAAGTTCCTTTTGAGAATACGTAGGCACAAGGTACCAATCCTTGGCGAGCACTCTTTTTCTTTTTCACACTCTTCTATTTTCACTCTTTTTACCCGTAGTTCTCCAAACTACAAATGCTCTGACTTCCTCTAAGGATATGTAGGCATAGGATTGCAAGATCCTAGTGAGCACACCTCTTTATTTTTACCCCCCTTTAGTCATATACATTACAAAAACAACAAAAAAATTTCTCACTCCCATCACTCACTCAAAAAAATAATAAACTCTCTCAAACAATACTAAACAATTTATATAAAAAACATAGATATTTCAAGAGGTTCTTGTAGAGTACTACAGATGCTTAGGATGTTAATATCTTCTCTTAGTATAACCAACCCCCGTACCTTTGATCTCTTATTTGCATAGTCTTTAGCCTCGTCTTTAGCTTTACATATTTATTTAGGGTTTATTCGTTCTTTTCTCCTTCCCTTGGATAAATTAAAGTTCGGTGGTGACATCTTTTATTTTGCGGGTCAAGTTAATGTAATAGCTTGGTTTCCGATTCATAAAACGCGTTACAGAAAATTGCGACTCTGCTGGGGACATCCCCCAAGAGGGTTAAACCTAACTTGTTTTATCTATGTTTTGCTATTATTATTGTTTGCTTGTATTGCTTGGGCATCTTCTTCTTCTTTCAAGTGATGATCTATATGAGTGGGATAAGTCATAACCCAAAATTGAGTGTACATTAAGATAGTATGTTGGTATAATTCAATGTTACATGTCTGGAGTAATCCTACGCATGAGTAACATATGATACAATCACGCTCAGTGGAGGCACCTTTGGAATTACTGATGTCATTTGCGAGTAGTCGTAATGCCATTACTTTTTCAGATTTAGGAGCCTGAGAAGCTGAGGACCTTAGTATCCCACTCACCCCATCTTTGCCTTTTAGGATGTAGTGCGATGATTATCCAGGTGTATACCTGAGGTAGTTGATACACGATACTACACTCAGACGAGTTTCTCTTGAGAATATTAGTGATTCCCGAGTAGTCAGTGTGTTGGTAATATCCGAAAGATGGATCAATGACTCTGGGAACCTTTTTAGAACCCGTTCTACAGGTACAAAAAACCTTAGTACACACCCTGTGTTGGTTCTTCACCCAGACTTCATCCTTGTGATCCTAAATCTTTGATCCTATTACATGTGACATGTATCTTGTGTTGCATAAGGATTGCATATCATTTTGCATCATTTACATTCCTTGCATACATACGTCCGGGTTGTCCAGCAACTCATCCCAGTGTCTATCTTTCAGTCATCTATCAGTTGTCAAGTTGATTCCACATTACAGATACAAGACTAGAGCTTATATAATATGGAAAATCTCAGAACAAGAAGTGCACAACACAGAGATCAGAATGGAAATTGATGATCTGAAATCAGGCATGACCAAGCTTACTGAGATGCTCTAGGTTCGGATTTCCAGAGGGGAGCCACCTCAGAGAACTGTCATCCAAGAGATTGCAAGTGTTGTTGTTGATCCTCAACCTACCCAAATGTCACCTTCTACATGGCCTGAGTTTGGTTTGGCTCGCAACTTTTCTCCACCTCATGTCACTACCTCTTTGATTGGAAAGCTTCTAGACCAGGGTTTCAAGTTCCTGTCTTCTCATAATCCAGACCTGTGGTACATACTGCTAGAACTCCCTATAAGAATCCTATCTTTGAGTACAATGCTGCTAGTGCTCAAAATGAGGACAATGAGGATGTTGAACTTGAGGATGTCAATGAATAATATCAGACCTTGGAGAAGAGACTGTGGAAGGAAATGACTTCTTCAATATTGATGTAGACAATATGTGTCTTGTGTTTAACCTTATCATGCCTGCCAAATTCAAGACTCCTGAATTTGTAAAATACAAAGGTCACTCCTGTCCAAAGGCCCATTTAGTAATGTACTTTAGGAAAATGGCTGCCTAAACCAACAACCAAAAGTTGCTCATCCATTGCTTTCAGGATATCCTGAGTGGAGCTTCGCTCAAATGGTTCATGAGCCTTAAACAAAACAACCTCCATTGCTTTCAAGATATTTCTAATGCTTTCATGAAGCAGTACAAATACAACCTTGACATGACTCTAGACCGTCATCAACTCTATAACATGACTCAGAATGAGAGAGAATCTTTCAAAGAGTATGCTCAATAGTGGAGAGAGTTAGCTTCTCAAGTTGAACCTCCTCTGGTAGAGAAGGAACTTACTGGAATGTTAATGGACAATTTGTCTCCCTTCTTTTGGGAAAAGATGATTGGCAGTGTCTCCTCAAGCTTCACAAACTTGGTTACCATTGGCCAAAGACTTGAAGAAGGCATCAAGAGTGGGAAGGTATCTAAAGTTTTCGAATATTCCAATGCTGCAAAGAAACCCTATGGAAACTTCCAAAAGAAGAGGGAAGATCAGACCAATGTTGTCTTGGCTGAGGACAGAAGACCTCATCACAGACCTCAGCATTTTAATCAAGCTTATATTGTTGTTGACACTCCTGTGGTTGCTGCTCAACCAGCTCAAGCTCCTCAGTTCCCAGCTGTGGGACAAAACTAGTACTGTAATAGGAATCAATTTGATCTTATTCCCATAACGTACACTGAACTGTACCCAGGTCTGGTTCAGAAAGGTCTGATTACCACAAGGACTCTACCTCCTCCTCCAAATCCTCTTTCAGTCGGCTACATGGTTGATCTTCATTGTGAATTCCATCAAGGTGGGGTAGGCTATAACCTAGAAAGCTGCTATGCATTGACGGCTAGGGTGCAGGAGCTGATCAGAGACAAGATCCTCACCTTTCATGATACTAATCCTAATGTTAAGGACAATCCTCTGCCAAAGCATAAGAAGTGAAGCTTCATTCAATTTCAGCAAAGTTACTTCCTAAAGCCAGTGTTTAAGACAGGATAACTAATCCTTGTGTTTGATTAGACACTAGGCCTTGATTCTTTCCATTTTGCAATTTCTTTATTTGTATCATGTTTATTTGCTTTCAAACTTGTTTATCTTTAATGTCAATTTTAATGAAATGAGCATTTGCAATATTCTGATTTAATTCATCTATTTATTTGCATCTTTATGCTTTCTCTTTCAAAAATATACACCTTTCGTTCAAAATTTTGATTATGAAAATATTTTAGGGAGGATGATGAAAATGTAATACCCATAATTGCTATTGGTATGCTTTCAAATAAACTTTGCTAACATTGTAAGGCATTTTTTCAATTCCCGAACACGGGAGAAATAACGAAGTTAATCCCTTGTCAACCCCTTCGAGCCTAGAAGTAGGAGTTTCTTTCTATACAAAAAAAACCGCAAGCTTAACCGTGGGCAGGGTAGTTCTAAGTTTAACTTGGATGTGCATTCAATTACAAAAACTTCATGCAAGATACCTAGCAATAAAGGTTACTGTAGCGGGGAAATTTATGAGTGTAAGCTATTGATTATCTTAACTCATAAAGCAAGAGTCACCACCGCACTTTTATTTTATCCAAAAGAAAAGGAAAAAAAGCGAACAAAACCTAGACAAGTTCTAAAACAAGAACAAATAAACAGAGACTGGGTAAGGGGTTGGTTACGCTAAGGGAAGGTGTTAGCACCCAAAACGTCTATAATACTCTATAGGAAACCTTTGAAATATCTACGCTTTTTGGTTTGAAAAGGTTTGTTTAAAATGAGATTCGGGAGATGAGAAGAGAAATATTTTTTAAAATTGTTGTGTTTGGATAGACTTATCGCCTCATGCCTACGTACCCACAAAGTGAAATATAGGATCAAAACCTTGTAGTTCGTGGTACAAATAACAAAAATTGGTTTGTTATGGTTGATTTTAAATGAAAAGACAAGTCATCATTTAAAGGAGAAAACTACGACTAGTCACCCACAAGTATAAGAAAATAACATTTGCATCACATTAAGATGGAGGACTTTTGCTTGGATACAAATCAACAAGTCTATCACTCAACATCTAAGTGGAAAATGTCAACATCTTAAATACTACGGGGAATAGGAGAATTACGTCTCAACTATGAAAATGACTCATGTCTAAACTTTTTGAAAAGTTTTAAATGAAAAAGTGCACAAAGGCACAAAAAGTTTGAATGAATTTTTTTGTATTTTTTAAGTCTTTTTGAAATTAGTCAAAGTATGATTAACATTGATTGACATTTATTAAAGAAAACAAAGTTTGAAAATCACTTGACCAAAGTCAAGGTTTTTTTTTTAAAGCGGTTTAATTATGAAAACCATAAGGTTTTGAAAAAGAGAGAAGATTTTGAAAATTAAAGAAGGGGTGGAGAAGAAGTGACTATCCTATTGCAAAAAGATAAAAGCTAAGGATAAGAGCGGTCTAACCACACAAGTAAGCTCCATAACATAATCATTCTTTCCTTTAGATTAGGCCTTGATCAAGGTAGGTCTTCAAAAGAGAACTCCAAGTACCCAAAAATCCAAAGTTTACTATCACAAACTTCCAAACATAGGTTAAGATCCTAGTTCTAAGTCCAAAGTTCCATGTCCAGTGCAAATGATAGTAACTATAGTCCACAATAAACAGAATAAGTTTATTAGAGGTTTAAGCCTTTATTAATGTTTTTGGTCCAAATGGACAAAAGAAGAAGAGCATAAACATAAACAAATGGTCCAAGTGGACAAAGGGGAAATGGCGGAAACATAAACAAATAATATGATATGATATGATAACATAAAGCATAAGAAATAAAGAGAGATATGGAGCAAGAAGGAAGCATAAACATAAACAAATTACTATACAATATAGAGCAATAATGATTCAAAATGAGAGAACAAGTTTTGTTGTTTTTTTCGAAAATGCTCAACTAGTCATCAATGAGAATGAAAACATGGTCTCATACATTACCATAGGGAGGGCTCCAACTCAGATAAAATCAACGAGTATGCCAACTAACCCCCATGGGTATCAAGAGAAACTCAATCTATTTCAAACCACTCCATGGAAGAGTAGGAGACTGATAATTCACTTACAAAACATAACGGTTTTCCAATTTCGGGTCCAATTTAGCGATATGTTAAGCAATCGTAATAGGACTTATATAGAAGCCACAACTATCTGAGACCGGTCAATAACAATGTTAGTGATAATGCATGCTAGAGAAGTGATATGTAGATCACTCTCTAAAAGCAATACCGCACAAAAAGAAAAGTGGTAATGAGCTCATCTTTATCAAGAACTTAAAATAAGTTCCAATGATACTGAAGATTTTCATTGATCAAGAGAAGAAGAAGAAGAAGAAGAAGAGGGGAAGGGAAGCCAAATTGAATTACAATATTTGAATCATTCCATCTTTAAGTTCCATCACTCTTCTTGGTGGATTAAGGTACTAAACCTATCACTAATTCAAAGCACTTAAAATGAATCCAATGATCCACTTAAAGATATATTTGAACTAATGAAGGTTTATCCAACCTCGTCTAAACACCCAAAGTCCATGGAATTTAAAGAGAAATTTGATCAACAAACACTACAATTTAAGGCAAAACCAAAGGAAGTGGAAGAAAAAAGGAAAGAACTCAAAACAGTCCCAAAACAAGCCAAAAAACACAAATCTGGCTCTGGTTAATCGATTAACCATTTGCATGTACAAATGTGTTAATCAATTAACACTGGCAGGACATAAAAAAAAATTGAAAATAAAAACAGCATTCATGATTCAATCATTTCTTCAAACACCTCATGATCATGAATGCAATTGAGCACGAAAATTCAAGTAAAACAACAGCAAATAGCACCAATGAAACACAATTTGCAAGATCCAAAGATCAAGCAACAAGAATCAACAAGAGATCACATTGTGGAAGATGAATCAAGCACAACAATGGTGGAACAAGAGTTTACCACTTCCAAATCTGAAAATGCTTCAAATCAACTTCAAGAACCACACTCCAAAGCCTTGATCTACAGAAATTGATGATGAAAAAGTGTTTTGATGGAGGTTTAGCTCAAAGATTAGTAAGCTTCAATGAAAAGTGAAATTCTGGTTAATCAGATCACGAAGATGTCAGACATGATGTCGTGACACTTGATCTCTGCTTCTCACACAGGATCTAAGGAAGAACAAAGATTAATTGTAGAAAGTAAAGAACACACAGAAATTGTTAACCCAGTTCGGTGATCAACAACACCTACGTCTGGGGGCTACCAAGCCAGGAATGAAATCACTAAGTAGAATTGGTTCTAAGCTAAACTCCAACGTTTACAACTTAGCACCTAGAAACTACCCGTCCTAGATTTCTACCTAAGACTCTCCTAGGTATGAGACCCTTCTCAATTCCCTTCCAATCACAGCAGTGACTGAAAAATATTACAACTCAATAAATAGTCCTTCTCAAGTATTCACACAATACACGAGAGGCTCACAAAAGTACAAACCCTAGTGCTTCTAAAACAGGTGCAATCATCAAAAAACATAAAACTAGGTTAACTCTAACCTATTTATATTGCAAACCACAACTGGACTTGGGCCTCAAAAGCGCAGCAATTATCCTCCTCAGAAATTGCAACCTAATCCTTTCTTCAATCCCAAGTTACCAAAAATGTCTCCTTTCAAGGAAACTGCATATTCCATCAGAATCTCTGATTCCACAATCTCAGATGCCACCTAGAATTAAGTCATATTCCAACCACACCTGGCACACATGTTAAATAAATAGAAAATCCAAAATAGTAACAGACAAAGATGTCGAATCCTCCTGATATGACATCTTGTCTGACATCTTAACCTGCAGTTAGTTCACCATGTTAGGATATCTTGTCCAACATCTTTCTGCTAAGTTAGTTTTGCCAAAATTAATGCCAACCTCAAAGACAGGGAATTAACAATCCCCCCCTTTGGCAGATTTTGGCTAAAACTAACTTTCATTATCCTGTAGGAACACATCAGGGAGACCACCATCAGAGAAGCAGTGGAAACATAACAAGTCTCCCCCTCAATCAGTTTAGATCTACTCCCTATCAGTGGTTAGTAGACAATCAGCAGTGGTTAGTGTAGAGCGCGAATTTTGTCGGTGACGCGACCACCTTACGCGGAATTGGGTTTCTCCTCACCGCAATGTTAAGAGGGGGTGCTACTTTCTGATTTCTTATTTATCCCGTGAAGCTGAAAGGGAAAGGGAGCTATCTAAAACTAACCTTGCACGCGAATGTTTAACTGAACAAATGCTAAGAGAGATTCGGGAAGTTCGAGGTCAGGTTATACAATGGGGAGTTGTCAATTACCCATCCTATATGTGGTTATCCACAGGTTGTTAGTTTTAGGTTCTGCTTTGTACTTGATGGTGTTTATTTGTTGATGGGTTGGGAAAGTTTCTTGTTTGAGAGATGTGAGAGAGTTTTTGATGATTTTGGTGAGGTATTGGACCTCGGTTTTGATTAGTATTAATGTATTGGACCTGGAGTTTTTGATTGGTATGCTCGCTAAGATTTTACAATCTTATGCCTACGTATTCCCGTTTAGATGAAACAGGGAAATCAGAGCAATCGTAGTTCCTCCTATTCTATCAGAGGAAAAAGATGTTTTGGTGTCTTGTTCAAAGCCCAAAATTGAAGCTAAAAGGTTTATTTGTGTCTTGTTCAAAGCCCAAGATTGAAGCTAAAAGGTTTGACTGAGAGAGAATTTGTCATCTCTAAAGGGAGACATTTGGTTTATTTATCACAACTGTTGGGTGACTGTTTATAAAGGAGGATTACTTTAACTGGGATATATGGATCCAGCAATGCCATAATTTCCTTTATAGAGGTGTTATCCTGAAGGAGAAAACTTTAACTTAGTGTAGAGCAATGCCATTTTTCCTTAGGAATTTCTCATACTAAGAGAGGGACAGTAGCATGGATGTAAATAATCCAGAGGCTTGCCACTTACACCAATTAGATGAAAGAAAAGGATTTACCAGGATAAAAGAGGGACAATAACTTGGATATTTGTATCAACAAGTGTGCCACTTACAACAGTTATCTGGGTTTAGGGCTTATTTTGAATGTCTGTTTTGATAAGTGATAAACAGAACAGTGACTTCCTACAGAGAGATTTTGATTTCCTATGAGGGGATGTTGATTTTTGTGTGCCTTGATCGAAGCCCAAGGTTGAAGCTAAGAGGTTAATTGACTCCACTGGGAAAGTCCTTATACAAAGCCTAAGAGGAGGCTGGGAATGACTGACTCAACAAGAGAGTGTTTATTTGTCTTGTACAATGCCCAAGATTGAGGCTAAAAGAGACTGACTCTTTTGGGGATATCATTATACAAAGCCTAAGAGGAGACTAAAAGTTTGACTTTTCTGGGGAAAATGTTCTATCTGTCTTGTACAAAGCCCAAGATTAAGGCTAAAAAGGTTTTGACTCCGTTGGGGAGGGTTTGTATGTGTCTTGTACAAAGCCCAAGATAGAGGCTGAAATGAGTTTGACTCTACGGGAGAGTATTATCTGTCTTGTAGAAAGCCCAACATTGAGGCTGAAAAGAGATTGACTCTGCTTAGGAAATTATTTCTCAAAGCCTAAAAGAAGGCTGGGAGGAATTGACTCCGTTGGGGAATATATTTGTCCCAAGCTTAAGAGAAGGTTATGACGATTTATGTCTTGTACAAAGCCCAAGATTGAGGCTGAAAGGGGTTTAACTCAACAAGAGAGTGCTTTTATCTGTCCTGTACAAAGCCCAAGATTGAGGCTAAAAGGGTCGACTCAATGAGAGAGTGCTAAAAGGTGATTGACTCAACAAGAGAGTCTGAAAAGTAATTGACTCAACAAGAGAGTCTGAAAAGTGATTGACTCAACAAGAGAGTCTGAAAAGGTTAGCTCCGCTGGGGATAATCATTGTACAAAGCCCAGGAGGAGGCTAGTTGTGCTGAGGAAAGGAAGGATCATTATACAAAGCCTAAGAGGAGGCTAGCTTTGCTGGGGATTATTGAGACCCCGAAGCAGGTCCAAATGGGGAATTAACTCTTGTTGAGGGTTACAGAAGAGTTGAAGTATCAGATGCCTTGAGGTTCTGATTTGGGATAGTGTTATACGGATGATAAACTGACCCTGGCTAGGGGACTTTTAGGAGAGAAACTGGGTTTAAAACCCATGGGTTTTAACTCTACTGGAGATTGATCTAAAATGACTGGGGTTTCTCCTAGGGAACTTGAAAATGTCTTTGAGACTCAAGAGGAGATTTAGACTGTCCAAGTCTACTAGTGTGGAAGAGTTTTATCTTTTGTATGATGCCTAAGAGGAGGCGAGTGTTTCAAGGGATGAGAATCAACCCTAAATTGGTCTGAGATTTAACATTGGAAAGACTGCTCTAACAAAGGATGACTAAGTTCTGTCTTATACCCTTAAGAGGTCTTCAGGATCCTTGTATTAAGCCCAAGAGAAGGCATGAGAACTTCTAAGAAGCCTGAGGGTCCTTGTACAAAGCCCAAGAGGAGGAGGGGATACTTTTAGGAAGCCTATGGGTCCCAAACCAAGAAAAATTCAAGAATGCTATTCACTGAGAATAGATCATTTAATGAATAGTTCAGAGGTTTGAAGAAATTCAAGAGATGCCATTCACTGAGAATAGATCACCTCTGGGGAATAAAATTTCTTTGACAATTTCTAAGGTGACAGTCTGAGAAAAGGTTCACTGAGAATACTGCCTTTCTCTTTGTTCCATATTTTTTAAGCCCAAGAGAAGGCAAGATTGTATCTGGAAGTCCTATGGGGATCTAGTTTTGACTGTATTTAAGAGTGACCAACTGGCTTTACCTAGTTCTAGACCTAGTTGCCGCGGAAAACTCTAAATAACTATACTAGTATATATACAGTTGATATATGACAAGTATTTAAAATGATATAAAAGAAGGACTTACAGGGGAGCAGCTTCCCACAATACAGTTATATACATTAAAGCATGTAAATGAAAGTTGTTTAAAACTTACAGGTGAGCAAGCTTCCATGCTGTATTGTTAGTTGTTCAAAGAAATTAAAGAATTTTTTTATAACAACATGTATATTTGAATATAAATCAAAAGAGAAGTTGTTTTTGAAAAGATTGTTGGGGCTTATACTCAAGGAGAGGCCCAAGGTTTAACAGAATCGGGACTTATACAACGACTGAGGCCCAAAATTATTTTGGTTAAAAAGGGATTGGGTCTTACACTCTATGAGAGGCCCAAAAGATATTTTGAAAGAGAAAGATGAGACTTACAACACGAGGGGAGGCCCAGATGATTTCGTTTTGAAATGGCGATCGCGCCGAGATTTTTTGAAAATGCAAAGGGACTTATACAATGTCTGAGGCCCAATTATTTTATTTACAGAGGGATGGGACTTACACTCTACCAAGAGGCCCAAAAGATGTTTAAAATTTAAAATCAAGAGGAAACCCTAATTCTAAATTAAAATGTTTATTTTTCAAAGTAAATTAAATAAAAAGTGATATAAAATACCAAACATATTCAAAAATAAGTTGTACACCTTGAAAAATATTTTAAAAAATCATGTTTAATTATATGGGAGTTTGAAATTCAATTGGTTTTGAAAGATCAAAGTGGAAATCCCATTTTAAAATGTTTAAAAATGATTAAAATTAAATTAATTACAAAAATTCTAACTATATTAAATAAATAATATAAATTGGATTTTTTTTGTAAAATAAAATAATTTAACATTTTTCTGATTTTTGAGAAAAAGAATCAATTCAAAAACATAAATATTCAGAGAGAAATTAATTTTTGAATCAATTAACAAAAATAAGAAAATATTCAAATATTTGAAATTTTGAAAAAGGGCGCCAAGAACACCAAGTTTTTGCCCGCGTGCCCTGTTTCTGCAGATTTACATTTTCTCACTTTTCTCCATGATTTCTCAATGGTTTTGTATGATTCAAGTACCAATCTTGTTCGCTTTTGAACAAGGATCACAACCATATAGTTTAATTGCATTTATTTTGAGTATTGAGTGAGAAATCAGAAGAAAACCTCAAGAACCCTAATTTTAGCATGAACACAATGAAATTCCATACACGATTGATTCATGGCAATTGATTGAGGGTTATCACTCCATACATGATTATGAACATGTGGCAAAATTATTGTGCAGTAAAATATGCATGCATCATGGAGTTTGAAGAGCTCATGCTTACCTCTTGCAGCTGGTGATCGAGTTTGGTGACGGAGGTGTTGTAAGTTGGTTCCAATGATCTGGACAGCTTCCTTAGGTGCCAAGGAGTGTGTCTGAATGCTTAGAGTGGTTTGAAATAAACTGGAACTTGAGATGGTACCCCAACTGCAAATCTGTCAAGAACTTGAGTAGTTGGCTGGTGATTTTGTGAAATTGATGTTCCAGATGTTATGTAAGAGTTTGGATCACTTCTATATGTTATATGTGAGGTGTGTAAACCATTGGTTTGGTTGGAATTGCTCTAAAACCCGATGGTGACTTGAGTTAGAAGGAAAAATTGGAGTGAAAGTGGTGATTTTGAGGAAAGCATCAGTTTGGGTGCTTTGGTGTACTCAAACTGATCACAAATGAGGCCTATTTATAGTGTGTCAAGTTTGTTTTGCAAGCATTAGTGTGTGGCAGCTGCAGCAGGCCTTTGGCCAATTGTGATCAAATAGAATCTCAAGTCTCCTCTAGCCATTGACTTGAGATTAGAGCACATGTATATGGTTCTCTGTTGTATGAGCTTATCTTGACTCATTTGGCTGATCATGGACTGATATATGCCAGCTCTATGCATCCATTGAATGCCTCAAAACAAAATTGGAGTCTTGAGGCATCTTTAGCTTTTAGGGATGCCAACCCTATATGTAGTTCCAAAGACTTGGGAGGCTCATGGATCAGTGCTTGTTCCTCCCTGGTCTCCCCCTGAGGTGTGCAAATGGATAACCATGCTTGTTTTTGCATAATTTGATCAATTCGAGCCCTAATGTACAAATCTTCCTTACAAAACAATTTGAAGCAAGGCATGTTGCAGCTGTCATAACCTCTAGCTCAGGTGGAGTTTGATGGAGTTCTTGGTCATTTTGGAAAGTTGATATGTCCTATTTCAACATGATGTCCAACTTTGGTTTTGAATCAACTTGAATTACAATGAAAATTTCCTCTACATTTTAGAAAAAATAAGGCAGATTCTGACTTAGTGAAAATTTCACTAAGTGTTGGAAAAATCTCATTTTCATGTTTTTTGTGATTTTGCTCCAACAATAACTCAAAATACATGATGAATTGGAATGAGGTCTAGTTGACATATTTGAAGTATGTAACATGAACTTCAATCTGAGCTTTGAGTGGGAGAAAAAGGCCTTAGGGTTTGGGAGATATGGCCTCGCAAAGTTGGTACCCTAACCACTTTGTTCCATAACTTAGAAAAATTCTAAGTTTTTTATGGTTACCCCTTTTACAAGTTAACTCACTTTATTTGATTTTTCTTGATGAATGATGATTCAAATCACATATTAACATTGTTTTAGGGTTAAGAAACCTTGGTTGACCAAAAATCCAAAAAGTCAAACTTGGATTTTGTACAGTTGACTTTTTCATCAGATGAAATTTTGACTTTGTGATCCTTTTCTGAAATCAATCCTTGGGCTCAATTAAACTTCATGGATGGCCTCCAATTGTATTGAGGAATGTCTTGGACCCCTCCCCAAGGTTTGAGGTCAAGGGTAGGTCAACAGTCAAGGGTAGGGTTGACTTTTTCCATCAGAAACCCTAATTTGTGATCAGATGGTTTTGAGTTCTTGTGGCTTGTGATTTGAGCTCTTTGAGTTAATCACATCTTGTAAATATGTCAATATGATGTATTTGAGGTCTTTGAAGTTCATTTTGAAGCTTCAAGCCATGCCTCACTTCACAAGTTAACTCAAGGGTTGAATTAAGTTAAAACCCTAATTCCTGATTTTTGGATAGATGGACCTTCAAGGTGATTTAGCCATTGTGGATGGGTTCTTGAGATCCTTTTGAGCTTCTAGGACCATACATTGAGGTATTGGCTCATGCCCAGATGGAAATTTTCATCTGGAGGCATTGGTCGACCAAAACCCTAATTTGGTGACACTGGCGATCCTGAGGCTTGATCCGCTTGGAATGTTGCAATCTTGTGCTTAATTCTTGATATGGGAGTCCTCTTGATCCTTTATGGGTATCTGAGAGGCTAGACAAGTTGAATATCATGCCATTTCTTGATTGATCCTTTGTCTAAGAGCTCTGAGAGGGCTTGAAACCCTAATTCTTGATTGTAGTGAATGCTCAATCCTCTTTGAGGAGATTGATGAGGCATGCTGGTTCATCCATATTATGATGATGATTTGCACAATGATGGAAAATCTTGGTGGTCAAAATTTGGGGTATGACAGATGCCCCTATTTAATCTTCTTGGACCCGAAGGTGTGAATGGCGAAGGTATTCGGGCATTCGGGGTGCAAGAGGATTAAATATCGGAGTACCTGAAATTTTAACGGTGGTTGTGAATGGCAGTTTGCTCATCCATCTTCTTTTTCTAAGCAATGATACTTAGAAAAGGGTAAAATCATCCCCTTGATCCTGGTCTTTAGCCATGGAACTGGTCTCAGTTTCTGATATAAACTTCCCCTCGATCTGGGTCTTCATCCACGGAACTGGTCTCAGTTTCTTTTGTCCATAAACTTCCCCTCGATCCTGGTCTTTAGCCACGGAACTGGTCTCAGTTTCTGAAATAAACTTCCCCTCGATCCTGGTATTCAGCTAAGGAACTGGTCTTCGTTTCTTTTGTTAATAAACTTTCTTGACAAGGGACGATATTTGTTAGCGGTTTTCCTCAAACTTCTCGCTGAATTTTCCTGGGGAGATGCCATTTGATGGGAAAAAGTTTTGATGTCATACTTGCTGGGGAACCCATTTGTCTGAGCTGTAGAGATGTACAAACTTCTCTGTTGGAGACGCCATTTTTAGACTCTACTGGGGAAAACGAGTCTCTTGAGAGACTGCTTCCTGCTTGGGGATATTGCACCATACTTTCCCTCGAGATCTTCTCGGAGAAATGCTATGTGATGTAATCAAAATTTGAGGTGCTGATGACTTCATTAACATTGACTCTCTTGGAGAGAAAAATCAATGTGTTGCTGAGAGTCTTTAGTTGTGAGGCTTCCTCTGGGGATTTTATTTAATCCCGGAAAGCGAAGATATCATCTTCAATGGTGAAGAGTGACGTTTGTCGAAGGTCTTCTTGTCTTTTCAGAGGTTCAAGTTATCAAAGTGGTCAAGAGCCAACTCCAATCCAAAAATAAACTGAAGGAGAGAGATTGTTCAGACGCAATATTTCCTGACGAGGAAAGAACTGACAACTTGATTGAGAGGACTTTTATCACTAGGGGATAAGACCGACTAGAGTGACAGTGATGCAAGATGAATATGAATGTGAATCAATAATGCATGATGTATGTATGTATATGCTGATAAAACTGACACGACATACGGACTATTGAATGAACACGACTGGATACTCGACCACTACTGGGGACGAGGAAGTACCATTTAGTCCAAAATAGCAATTCCACCTTGCTTAGGATAGATAGTCCCTGTGGGGACAAACGTTGGTCGGGCTTAGGAGATAAGAACTTTGCCGGAGATATCAGATGGAACATTCGCATCTGACAAAGCTGATCCTTCATTCAGGCATACTGGTTTGAGAAAGAGTATTTTGATTCGGCACTTTGAAGCTTAATCGCCTTTAGAGTAGCGATCGATGTTCTTTCGATGTTCAACAGCCAAAAGAAATTTCCATCTTTGTTTTAAAAGCAAAAAAATGTGACAAGTAAATTTATTTTTGTTTTATTTCAAGAATCGTTAATCATGTTAAAATGTCATTCTGTAAAGTAAAACAAATAAGAATTGCAAATAAAAGCACTAGGGCTCAAATTTTATTGATAGGATGGAAATCAGCCAAACGCGTGATTCCATAGAGTATTGACAAAGTTAGAAAATGGTAATTTAAGGGAAAAGGGCTACATCGAAACATAACGACCGTTATCCTTCTACCAACTTTGAATTCTGGACATCCTGAGCTTCCGTCGAAGATGACCTTGACTGGAGTTTTCCTGATGGATGACATGACTGTTGCTGGGGGATTTGCCCCTTTGTTGGATGTAGTTCCTTGCCATTAATCCCTAAATTTTGCCTGGATTGTCTTTTGATATTTCCAATCCATCGGGATGATTTTTGATTATGTCTATAATTTTTTCCTGGACCGCCCATTCGGGTTTTCAATCCACCGAGACGTTTTTTTTTTATTTAGGCGAAGTATTTCTTGACTACATCAACATTCGTGGGGTAGGCAAATTCCCCTCCATCCATGGTTGTGAGTCTCAAGGCACCGCCTGAGAAGGCTTTCTTGATCACATAGGGGCCATCATAATTTGGAGTCCATTTTCCCCTGGGATCAGTGAGGAATGATTGTATCTTCTTGAGCACGAGGTCTCCTTTTCTGAAGGCAATAGGTCGGACCTTTTTGTCAAACGCCTTCTTTATTCTTTGCTGATACAACTGACCATGGCACAGAGCCGTTATTCGCTTTTCTTCGATCAGATTCAGTTCATCGTGTTAACTTTGACACCATTCAGCCTTTGTTAGCTTAGCTTCCATCAATACCCGGATTGATGGTATCTCGACTTCTATGGGAAGCACTGCCTCCATGCCATATACTAGAGAGAAAGGGGTTGCCCCTGTTGAAGTGCGGACAAATGTGCGATAACGGTGAAGAGCAAAGGTAGCATCTCGTGCCAGTCTTTGTAGGTTACAACCATCTTTTGAACGATCTTTTTGATGTTTTTGTTAGCTGCCTCTACTGCTCTGTTCATCTTAGGTCGGTAGGGAGATGAGTTATGGTGTTCGATCTTGAATTCAGCACATAATTCTTTCATCATCTTATTGTTCAAGTTAGATCCATTATCAGTAATGATCTTGCTTGGAATACCATAATGGCAGATGAGATTATTTGTTATAAATCGGACCACCACTTGTCTGGTTACATTGGCGTATGACGCTGCTTCGACCCACTTGGTGAAGTAATCAATGGCTACCAGGATGAACCGATGTCCGTTCGAAGCTTTGGGTTCAATCATCCCAATCATGCCGATTCCCCATATGGAAAAAGGCCATGGGGAAGAAAGAACTTTGAGATGTGTTGGCGGTACATGGATTTTGTCTGAGTATATCTGACACTTGTGACATCTCCTCATGTACTTGTGGCAATCGGATTCCATGGTCAACTAGTAGTATCCTGCTCTCAGAATTTTTCTCGCCATTGTGCATCCGTTGGCATATGTGCCAAAGGATCCTTCATGAATTTCTTTTATCAGCATGTTCGCTTCTGGTCTGTCTACACATCAGAGCAAGACAATGTCAAAGTTTCTCTTATAGAGTGTATCACCGCTCAGGAAGAAGTTGCCTGCCAGTCTTCTAAAGGTCTTTTTGTCTTTTCTTGATGCCCCAAGCAGGTATTCTTGTTTTTGAAGGAAGCATTTGATATCATGATACCAAGGTTTGTCGTCTAGGACTGCTTCAATCGCAGAGATGTAGGCGTGCCTTTAAAGGCGCATTATGTCAATCTTAGGTATTTCATTCCATTGAGCTACACTAATCATGGAAGAGAGAGTGGCTAATGCATCAGCCATGTGATTCTCTTCGCGAAGGATGTGATCAAACTCAATTCTGTTGAAGAAAGGTAACAACCTTCTCGCGTAATCTTTATAAGGGATCAGTCTTGATTGGTATGTGTTCCAATCTCCTTTGATCTGATTGATAACCAAGGCTGAGTCGCCATATACATCTAAGTTCTTGATCCTTAAGTCGATCGCTTCTTCGAGACCCATGATACAAGCTTCGTATTCGGCATCGTTGTTTGTACACTTGAATGTTAGTCGGGCGGTGAAAGGAATGTGGGTACCCTGAGGTGTTATGATGATTGCCCTAATTCCATTTCCATAACGATTGACAGCTCCGTCAAAGATTAGTCCCCATTGAGAACCTGGTTCTGGCCCTTCACTGGGTAGTGGTTCGTCGCAATCTTTCATTTTCAAGTACATGACATCTTCGTCTGGGAAGTCAAATCCAACGGATTCTTGATCGTCAATCAGTTGGTGAGCCAAATGATCGGCTAAAACACTTCCTTTGACGGCTTTCTGAGCATGGTACTCGATGTCGTATTCTGATAACAACATCTGCCAACGGCCAATCCTTCCCGTGAGAGCAGGCTTTTCAAATACGTACTTGATTGGATCCATTTTGGAGATTAACCAAGTAGTGTGACAAATCATATACTAGCAAAGACATTTGGCTGCCCAAGCCACAACACAACAATTTTTCTCAAGCATAGTGTACCAAGTCTCGCAATTGGTAAACTTCTTGCTTAAATAGTAGATGGCAGACTCTTTCCTTTTGGTTTCATCTCGTTGGCCAAGTACACAACCCATTGAGTCTTCCAAGACTTTTAGGTAGATGATCAGCGGTATTTCTTCCACTAGAGGTGATAGAATCGGTGGATTCAACAGATATTCTTTGATACTGTCGAAAGCTTTTTGGCAATCTTCCATCCATACATAACTCTGATTCTTTTTGAGTAATTTGAAGATCGGCGCGCATGTCGTGGTCATAAGAGATATGAATCTTGAGATGTAATTCAAACGTCCCAAGAATCCCTTGACTTGTTTTTCAGTCTTTGGAGAAGGCATTTCTTGAATGGCCTTGACCTTGTTAGGATTAACCTCAATTCCTTTCTGGCTGACGATGAACCCTAGCAGTTTCCCTGAATGGACACCAAATGTGCACTTGTTGGGATTCAAGCGGAGTTTGTACTCTCTCAGACGCTTGAATAACTTGTATAGGTGGGTCACATGCTCCTCTTCTGTCTTAGATTTGGCAATCATATCATCGACATACACTTCTATTTCTTTGTGTATCATGTCATGAAACAGAGTAGTCATGGCCCTTTGATAGGTTGCCCCGACGTTCTTTAAATCGAACGACATTACCTTGTAACAAAAAGTGCCCCATGGGGTGATGAATGAAGATTTCTCCATATCTTTCGGTGCCATTTTGATTTGATTATAGCCCGAGATTCCATCCATGAAGGAGAATACTTTAAATTTCGCTGTACTGCCTACCAGCATGTCAATGTGTGGTAGGGGAAAGTCATCCTTTGGACTGACCTTGTTCAGATCCCTGTAGTCTACACACATTCTGACCTTTTCGTCCTTTTTTGGAACTGGTACTATGTTGGCTAGCCATTGAGGATATTCTGATGTGGCAAGGAAACCCACGTCAATCTGTTTCTGTACTTCCTCTTTGATTTTGATGGCCATGTCTGGAAGAGTCCTTCTAAGTCTTTGTTTTACCGGCGAACATTCTGATCTCAACGGTAGATGATGTTCCACGATGCTGGTGTCCAACCCTGGCATTTCCTGATAGAACCAAGCAAATACATCGGGAAACTCTTTGAGAAGCTTTATCAAACTTTCTTTGACAGTCGGACTGAGCAGTGCCCCAATCTTGACCTCTTTTCTCTCTTCTTCTGAACCCAAGTTATCCGTTTCCAACGGCTCTTTGTGAGGTTCAATGGACCATTCCTCTTATCTGAGTAATCGGGAGATCTCTTCTGGAATTTCTTCGTCCTCTTCTTCTTCAGCCTCAAATACCGGGAATTCAAAGTTGGGAGAAGGCATTGGATTGTATGTTTCAATGGGGTTTAAAACAAGCAATCTGCATGACGTGGTGATTATTTTTTAGAAGAGATAGAGAGAATGCAAGAGTGCGTGCAGTGTATTATCTGAAAAATGCTTGTTTTTATTATTTGAGTTGTTTTTAGGATTACCATTTTCTGAAAAAGCGAAAAGAGAAAACAGTAATACATGCGGAAATTACAGAACGACGTCATTTTATTTATGACTTTGTCGATTCTTGAAACTACAGCCCTATAAAACAAAACTCTGTCGCTTTGGGAAAAGCGAAGAGATATATTTACAGAAAGTGAGCCCTACAAAAACATTCGTTTCACCTGGGCAGGGTGAAAGGTTAAGACAAAGATGGCAATTACTTAGACTTATGAACGACTTTCGGAATGTTGACAGCAACCCATTGGTGGCGAACTCCTCGGTGAATCACAAAGTATAGTACCTTCTTTCTTGACTTGTCTTCAGAAATGACGTTGATTTCTGGTGGAGAAGGATCGTTGGAATCTGTCTCCCATGCAGAGTTGTCGTAGGCGAACTCTTCAGTTGTATCTTGCATAGTGTTTATACTCTCAGGTGGATATCCCCACCTAGTTGGTTGGATGTCTTCGAGCCTGATACGAGAGCTTTCAGGAGAGGTGTACTTGACCAGAAAGTCATACTTGCCACTTGGTTATCCTAAGGTGTCCCACACTTCTTTGGAACTGGAGGAGTCATCCCTTTCGATGACGTTGACCTCAGGAAAAGCATAGTTAAGGAATTGTTGTCCTGCAATCTTTGCAAATTCATCGTCGTACTGGATATCTTCTGAATGCCCTGAGTAATGATCCCATGACTCTGAGGGAACACAGGTATTCTTTTCAATGATGCTCAGCTGATAAGCGTCATTCGGCTGACTCTTTTGCCCCAAGTCTCCTGGGTACGGCTGCCAGATAGGCAGGCCATCCATTGGGCCATAATAGTCGTGGTCAAAGTTGTCTTTTATCGGAGTGTCTTCCTCTAATGAGTTTGGTGGAGCACGGCATCCTTCCGGATCACAATCTTCGTATCTCATTTTGACATCTGATCTTGGTATATATCTCGGACTCTGTGTGGGATAGCAAAATGGCATAGGCACCTCTCCCTGAGACATATAACTGTTCTCGTTAAGATAGGACTTCCACTCTTCATCTGTATCGTTAAGATAAGCACCTCTCCCTGAGACATATAACTTTCATTGTTAGTAGCAGTCTGGGTACAGGTTGAAGAAAAACCAAGACATTTCTTTGTCTTGTTATCAGTAGGAATGATAAGTTATCCCTATCCTTTTGCATTGTTACTTTTGATTACTTCAAAAGCATCTTTGTACGAGGAAATTGACGTTCCTCTTTCTGATTGGTTGTCATTGCCCACCGAAAGTGCTTGGAACTGGGTTCCTACAACCTCCTCTAGTTCTGCACAAGTGGATGACGATAATTTACTCACAATCAAGGCTTGCTCTCCACAGACTGTGACCAGTTGGTCATTCTTGACGAACTTCAGCTTCTGGTGAAGTGTCGAAGTGACTGCCCCAGCCTCGTGTATCCAAGGTCTTCCTAACAAACAGCTGTATGATGTCTGGATGTCCATGACCTGGAAAGTGTGAGGACCGATAGTTATGGGAAGGTCGACTTTGCCGATAACTATTTTTCGGTATCCGTCAAATGCTTTGACGATGACCTCACTGCCTCTCATCGGGGATCCTTTAAATGATAGTCCCATTAGAGTGGACTTTGGCATAATATTCAGAGCTGATCCGGTATCTACCAGTATGCTGGCTAAAGCATCATCCTGGCAGTTGACTGTAATATTGAGCGCCATGTTATGATTTTGGCCCTCTTCCGACAATTCCTCATCACTAAATCCTAAGTTGTTGCAGGAAGTGATGTTGGAGATTATGCTATCGAATTGTCTTATTGTTACATCTTTTTCCACCAAGGCATGCTCTAAGACTTTCTGTAGAGCCTCCCTATGAGCTTCGGAACTGAGTAGAAGAGACAGCATAGAGATTTTTTAAGGAGTCTGCAACAGCTGATCAACGATGTTGTACTCACTTTTCTGGAAGAGCTTCAGCATCTCATCATTGTTCTTTGAAAGTTCAGGATCACTGGATTGACCGACCGGTTGATTAGGAACTTCTGTTTGAGGTTCCTTTTCTTTGTTGGGTTCTCCAACTCCTCGGTTGAAGATCTGACCGCTCCGTGTTACTCGACTGAGGTCTGCAATATTTACGACGGAGGGTAATGGAGTTTCCTTTCCATTCTAAATTGTTGTTGCATCGTATTTGTAAGGGATAGCCTTATCGGATTTGTACGGTACTGGTCCCGATAAATAGATAACTACATGAGCCTTTTGATTTTTCTGACTGTTGTAGCTGGCCTTAATTGGATCGAGGTTGAGAATCTTTCCACTATCAAGAGGGACTCTTGATTCATGGAGTAAAGGGATTATGGCGCACACATCTTTGGCCACTTCTCGCTTAGGGATCAAGACAACTTCTTTGCCTCGATTGGGAAGATAGTCTGGCATTATGTTAATTGAACCAGAGCTTGAACATGGTTGAACCTCTTTGTGGTCCAACTGACTTTGAAGGGTTGCTCGCACAAGGTAGCATCCTTGGTTATCTTCTGAACAAACTCTACTAAGCTCATAGTTGTGTGGTGGCTCCCAGCCACATCCGCTTTGTATGCAGTGTCACCTCACTAGATCTGTTTCTATTGATCGAACATCCTGACTTTGATGCCTAGTAGGGTTCCCATCAATCATACTGATTTATTGTGTGCCTTCATCTAGATAGATTAGAAGCCATCAGTTGTTCAATAAGTGTTGAAGCGTTCTTTGAACGAGAGCACATCCTTGGTCACTCTCACGACATACTCTACAGTTCTGATACTTATGTGAAGTCAGAAAACCGAGCTGGACTTGCTTAGGGTGTAATTCCACCAAGCTGGTATTCATCAAGCGAATATCAAAGATTTGAATCATATTAACTTGATAATGACTTCTATCGCGATAGTCCTGAATCCATCCAAGATCCATATGACGCTGGAGGGCTTCTTGCACAAAAGAGCATCCCTGATTGTTTACTGAGCATATCAGACAGGAATCATAATCGTGCCGTGGCAAATCATGATGATGGCTTTGACTTGAGTGCATTGCCAACAAGTTGACATTCATCGCACGGATGTCGTGGTTTTGAATAATGTTGGAATTTGTATAAGTCATATTGACCTCACGAATTCGGTGATCCTGGATCCATCTGAGATCCTCTGTTCCTTAGAGTGGATTACACCACAGAACATCCTTGCTTATTTTTAGAGCAAATATCACACTGGTGATAATTATGTGACGGTACATGACCGTATCCGCTCTGTTTGCAATGCATCTTAACCAGGTTAGTTTCCAATAAGAGCACATCGTGAATTTGATAGCTGTGTTTAGACTCTTCCTCTATCAAGTTTACTGCAGCTTTCTCGTGTTAAGGCAATGGTATCGTCTAAACATTTGAATTTGTATCCTTGAAGGATAAGACCCCACTCCTGACAAGCTTTTGCACATCGGATTTGAAGCTGAGACAGCTTTCTATGTTATGCCCTGGTCCTCCTTGATGGTAAGGGCAGGTCTAATCCGCTTTGAACCAAAAAGGCGTATTTTCTGGTATCGCAAGAGGAGCCCTGGTTTGGACGTGCCCCTTGACCAGTAGTAATGGAAACAGTTCTACATACAACATTGGTATAGGGTCGAACCTTGGTGGTCGCGTTGTACGGTTGTTATTGTACGGAGGACGAGCCTGCTGAAGAGGTTGTTGTGTCCTTTGCTGATATTGTTGTTGATTCTGTTGGCTCTGAGCAACCTGAGGCTGATACGTTGGAATAAGCGCAGGGTTGATAACAGGAGTTACAGTTGATACTGGTTGGTACCGTCACCTTTGCTTTCCGAGAGAGATATTACCAATATCTTGCTCTTTTTTCTTAGGGAAAGCACTACCGTATCTTTTGGTACTGCTTGATGGTCCTGCATCTTTGACTAGACGTCCTTCTCGGACTTATTCTTCAAGGCGTACTCCCATATTCACCATTCCGGTAAAGTCGCTGAGCGCACTGGCGACCATTCGGTCGTAGTAAAATGAGCTCAAGGTTTTCAAGAAGATTTTTGTCATCTCTTTTTCCTCAAGAGGTGGACAAATCTGGGCGGCAATTTCACGCCATCTATGAGCATGTTCCTTAGATATTTCGTTGTCCTTCTGCGACATGGCTCTGAGTTGATCTCTATCTGGCGCCATGTCCAAGTTATACTTATATTTTTGAACGAAGGCAGCGCCAAGATCTCTAAAAATGACGATCTTAGTGTGGTTTAAACCTATGTACCATTTGAGTGCGGCACCGGTTAAACTATCTTAGAAATAGTGGATCATTAGCTATTGGTTCTCTGTCTGAGTTAACATCTTCCGAGCGTACATCACCAAATGACTTTGAGGGCAAGATTTGCCCTTGTATTTTTCAAATTTGGGCACTTTGAATTTGTGCGGAATTTTCACATTGGGGACCAAACAAAGGTCTGCGGCGTCCTTTCCAAATAAATCATGGCCGCGAATAGCATGTAATTCCTTCTGCATCTCCAGGAATTGTTCCTGGAACTCATTCAATCTGTCGTACATACTTTCGTTTCCACCAGAAGGTATCTGTGGAATCTGTCCTTCCGGGACAGTGTGTACCACAGGTGGTGGTATAGTCATTACGGCAGTGACTCTTGGTGCTTCCCTATCCCGAAGTTTGTAACCTTCAGGAGTTGCTATCATGCCCCTTGCATATTTGCTTTCCCGGAGTTTGTAACCTTCAGGCCCAGCGGTTCCTGTTGCAGTTTCCAGATCTTCCGTGATCGGCGGAATATATTCTTCTGGGATATAGTTGAGTGGCATGCCTCAGGGACGATCTTTAGGCATGTTATACCGAGGATCATACTTTTCTACTATAGGCGTAGATGTGATGTCTGAGATCACAGTTCTTTGTTGTTGTATCTGAGATGCTGCCAGAGATTGCATGTCATTGTGAAGTTTTCTCAGATCTTCTTTCAGAGTGTCGATTTCTTCTCTCAACTCTCTGTTTTCTTCCTCGAGATCATCTATTTTATTTTGTCAATTGGCCCGAGTATTGTACGAATGAGACAGTTTGACTCTAGAATCGAGACGCAAACGTAAGATTCGTAGGTAAGAAGAATGCGTTATGTGAGAATGATTAATGATATGCAATAATTATATTAATTAAATTTTGTTTAATCAAAAGAAACTTCAACAATTGGATTGCAAATATCATACAATGGGGAAACCCCGTTTTATTGAATTCAAAGATTGCGGAAATAGAAATACAATATTTTACAAAGTGCTGTAAAAGGAAATGTCTAAGCTTATGGATCCTAAGTCCTTTCTGAGGAGGGCTCAGGTGCTGGTTCTGGTATTTTACTTTTCTTTGACCGGGGCTCTTGAGCCATTGTCGGGTTGTCATTCCTTTGCCAAGTGAAATGAGCGAGCAAATTCTATTGGTCTTCTTGATTTTCTACAGCATGTTGCTCTAAAATCTCGATCAGATCATCTTTTTCTTTTAACAATTGTTGTATTTTGTTACACTCCACATTGAGAATGCGGTATTTGTTCTTCCAAGATTTATTTTCCCGTTGAACTTTGTTGAGAGTGACCTGGAGTTTTTTGTATCAGACATAAAATAATGGACAGATTCCTTTAACGGAAGAACTTCTTGACGAGGGTAAGGCATCCTCAGCTTGAGAGCTCTAGCTTGTACCCAGTAGAGATAAGGTTCCACAGAGATACAGTCCGGTTTTCCTAGAGACTCTCTTCCTTTCTTGTGAACATTTTTCCAGGAATGCACTATTTATGTCTTTAGTGCCCTGTCATTTTCTCCTTCCTTGAAGAAAAGACCTTCCAGATGAACATTACGCGGGATATGTCTCATCGGGTATCCGAATTGACGACAAACTAAAACTGGATGATAATTGATTCCTCCTTTAGTTCCTATGAGGGGTATACTAGGGCAATTCCCACAACGGTCAATGATTCTTATCCCGTCATAGATCCGATTGTACCAATCTATGTCAGAGTTGGTAAGAGACATGATTCTCTGTGACCAACGTAGAGTACTCTTATGATCCCAAAATGCAGCAGACTTAGGTAAATGAGAAGTGAACCACTTGTAAAGCAAGGGTACACAGCATGTGATCATTCCTCTGCTATACAAATTCCTTAAGTGCACGGAATGATAAGCATCTGCGAGCAAGGTTGGTACCGGGTTTCCAATCATAAAAATCTTAATGGCATTGTCTCGCACCTCAAAAAAATCACTTGATCGAAGACACGACCCTCGCGCGAAAGGTGCGGAATGGTTCGACAGAGTTGCCACCAAACTTTATTTATCCCAAAAGAGGGAAAGGAAAATATCGAGAAACCTTTAAGGAGAAGATAAGAACATGGTCGTCGCAACCACATTCTGGGTTCGGGAGTCGGTTACGTGAGGGGGAGGTATGCGCACCCCCTCACGTCCGTTGTACTCAACGAGAACCTCTTGATTCGAATCGCGATACTCGTTAGCTAAGCTTGTTTGTTTTCTTCTCAAAAATAAATGCAAAACGGTAGGATAAAAGGGAACGGATGCTAAGGGAAAATGCGGTGGTTTAAGGATAGGGTGCTCGGTAAGATCATCGCAATCTTGTACCTACGTATGCTCATTCGGACGAGAATGAGTAATCAGAGTAATCGTAGTTCGACTACGGGGTTTGACAGAAAAAGATGGAAGTGTGGACGCAAACGGGGAAAAAGAAAAAGTGTGCTCGCCAAGATCATCATAATCTCGTGCCTACGTATCTTTACTCGGACGATAGTAAAGAATTAGAGCAGTCGTAGTTCGTGGTGCGCCCACATAAAGAGGAGAGTTGGTTTGTTTTAAAGGCGTCAATTGCTCACACACGAGTAAGAGAACCCGCACCTAAACAACCGAAGAGAGATCAAAGATTTGAACCCCCATTTTTCACCTTGAAAAGAGTTGCGATAGTTATTAGTCGTTTTTGAGTTTTATTGTGAAAATCCGCTTGACGTTGGATCAAGGGTTTATTTGTATGCGAAAAGGTTAGTTTTTTAAAAAAAAGGTTTGGTTAGAGGTTGATTTGAAAATGGCTCGACGACGAGTCGAGGGTTTGGTTGAAAATGGGTTTGTTTGAAAATGGCTCGACGACGAATCGAGAATTAGTTTAAAAATGGGTTGTCTATGCTAGTCCCTAGGGGTGCTCCTAGTAAACAAACCACAATCAAAGAAACAACGAATGCGTAGGGGCAGGGGTACATGTAAAATACAGGGGATGACATGAAATAAAGGTCTCATTGTAAGGTAGCCCAAAAGGAAGCCGTGTGAGTGCGAGGTGTCCTAAACTAAACCTTGAGCAAGAGTCAGACAAAAGCTCCAAGCAAAGGATAGTAACCAACAGTCCACCAATTAGTTTTTTAGGTTTCGATAATTGTTAGTGTGTTTTGATTAAGTATATAAACAAAGAAAATGGTTAGATGAATAAGATATGAATATGATATGAATAATATGGATAATAATATGAACAAGATATAACCAAGATAATATGAACAAAATATAATTTTGACATAAAAGTAAATCAAGATAATATTGATGGCAAGTAAAGTTAGTTGTTAGTGATTAATCGGATGAGTCAGGTCCAATGTAGCGCTAAGCCATCGTAGCGCGATCTATGGCAAAGATCACACTATAGGAGGATGCGCAATTTGATCTTTGTGCTAAAACACGATGGAGAAATGATATTGAGGATCATTCTCCAATTGAATCGTGCCACACGAAAAGAAAAGGTGACAATCTCGTCTTAATCACAAACTTTCGTCGATTAATCGAAGGTAACCTATCACGATTCCAAAGTATAGAAAGAGATCTCGATGATCACGCACTACAGATTTGAAATAATGAAGGTTAATCGCTTCAACCACCAACATTCGTGAATAGAAAGACTTCATCGATCGAGGATGAAAAAGAAGATAGAAGAAGATGCTAAATGAAGTGAAAATCGAAATGAAATCAAAATGGTCTCGTCTTAATCAAGATTTAATCGAGAAATCGATAATCTATGATATTTGACTTTCATTGACCAAAAATGAAAAGAAAAGATAGAAATTGTAAATGAAAAGATATAATCGAAAGTAAGATGGAAAAGGAAGAAAGGTCTCATCTTTACCAAGATTTTAAATCGATAAATCGATAATCTTTGGTTTTAGATTTTCATCGACCGATAAGAAGAGAAATAAATAAATAGAATATGAAATGAAAAGGAAGTCGAAATTAAAATAAAATCGGTCTCATCTTAATCATGATCTTAAATCGATAATCGATAAGCTATGATTTTTGACTTTCATTGACCGATAAAAAAAGAAAAATAAATAGGCCTCATATTAATCAAGATTTTGAATCGATTTTGAGAAAATCAACTAAATCATGAGTGTTGTTATATCATTGGCCCGAAAAAACAAATTGAAAACGAAATGGAATAAATTACTAAACCATAAATAAATAAATAAATAAAAACAAGTATCATATTTTTTTGGAGAAATATATTAAGATACTTTTAAAAAATAATAATAATAATAAATGGTGTGATAAAAGAACAGCAATTTGGGCCTACGAGCCCGACAATCCCATCCAATTCTTATGCTCTATTTTTAAAAGAGAATTAGATTCCAAGAACACCAGGTCTCATATCCATAACCTTTTGAAACAGAACAGGCTACAAGACACACACACCCATATACGAAATAAATCTTGAAACCATGAGTAGCAACATAAATCAAGGAAGTAGAAAAGAAATGCGCTCAGATTCATCGTCACCAACGTGAGAGCATCAGGAAAAAAAGATTACGAAAGAGATAACGCTTCAATCTCAACCTTTCTCGTTTTCGATTTGTCCAGGTTTGTGCGTTTGGTTCGTTTGTGTTGTTCAATCTCTCTTCTTCTTCATTCCGTTTCTGGTTTATTTCTGAGTTTGCAAGTTTGGTTTTGGTTTGTGGGTTTTGTATTTGAAGAGGTTTGTGAGTTGATTCAAGGTTGTATGAAGGTTGTGTTTGATTGGGTTTGAAGGGAGGAAGATTGAAGAAGGTTTGGGTATGTCGTCGTTGTATACGGAAGATGGATAAGGTTGAGTTGGGGAAGAGAATGGAGGTCGGTTTTGGTGGCTGTATGAGAGGATTTGAGGTTTTAGGTTGTGTTTGGAGGAAGAGATTTTACTGGGTTTTTTGGCGGCTAGGGCTTCCTTTAAGAGTGAGGAAGAGTGTCTGCTTTATAGCAGGGGTCGAGGGTAATAATGGAAGAGAATTTGTAAGCTGTTGTGTGTATCATATGGGATCAAGGATGCTGATTTTGCGGGATCCTTATTATGCATTCGTTTATCTCCGTTTTGTCGTTATTACGTTGCTGCATTTTATGTTGTACGTACAAGTTTATGGTGAAATTGTGGGGTCCTGTGGTTGTGTCGTGATTTGCTGTATGGTTTTGTATTGCATGTACAGTGTGTGTATCATGAAAAAGGGAGCTATGGTTGGCTTGGTGAAGGTTTGATGTATGCAATTTGTGGTGATGTAGTGTATAATTTGGTTAGTGTGTATGGTTTTGCAGGTGATGTGTGGTTTGAATGAGCATTGGCGGTTGTGTGGGGTATGTTGATCGCTGAAGAGTTTATGGCATGTGAATTGTTATGGTGAATGGTTTTGATGTGCGTTTCTTGATTTCACAGCTGCTGGAGTTAGCCCGTTAGTTGGTGTGGATTTTTCCGTGTAGGTCCCATATGTTGCGAATGAATCATATGTGGCTGGATGTGTAAATTAGAGTGGGACCTCACTCCTCAGGATGTGCTGCAGGATGTTGATGGTTTGGCAGATGCAAGTAGCATTTTGGTGAGTAACTCATGGCGTGGTAGTTGTGTATTTTGGGATACTGAAGCTTGGTGTGATGGCTGGGTATATTATTTCATGTGCATTTTTAAATTGTTGTGACTTGAAATGGGCTGTAAATGTGGTAGGCCTTGTATTGCACCTCCGCATATTTATTTGTTTTGTAGAATTTGTATGAACGAGGACCTTTGGACAATGTTTTTTTTTTTGTAATGGACAATGTGTTTTGGATAATGAGAATGGGTTGAATATTGGATATGAGATGTGGGTTTAGGAATTGAAAATAAATTTTGATTCTAAAAAAAATGGACATGGACTAAAAAGAAATTAGATGGACTTGGTTAGATATAATGAACAAATCGATAAAGAAAAATGGTTCTAAATGGATTGGATGTGAAAACAATTGAATGTGGATATGGTTTTGAAATTTGAATAAGGTATTGGAAAATGGTGAGAAAGAAACGGTTTGATAATTGTTTTTTTTTTAAATGGATGGGCACTTCCACCGTCACAACACATCTGCAACCAGTCTTTTCAAATACATCTCCGAGTCTATCACTAGAATGCATAACCACCTTGAACTTGTCTGAAATAATCCATAACTTGCATAGTTTAAATCAAAGCCACAAGTGAATCACTATGAAAACATATGAACCTGGCATAGTCTGACAACTTGATTCACACAGATGACTTGTTCTGGCACAGAAAAACTTTAATTGAAACCTTAAGCACACACCACTTGAATTGCACACCAAAGCTTTGATTGATCTTGAAGCAAAACTTGCTTGACTATTGAACCTCAACAACCAGAAACACTATTTTTTGAATTTTCTGAATAATGGTTAGTGGATGAATGTACAGATGAAAGTTATTTACATGTAGGACAAATTTGGGGTATGACAAATTGATATCAACGAAGTTATCAATGTTGGGAAACAGAAATAACCTGTAGGTGAGCAAAACAAATATGCTCTCGAAAGCAGTCATGTTCCCTATACTAGCAAATTACAGGGCTTTCTTTACCAAAAACTGGGCTGGCAAACCTTGGATTCCACCCTTAATGGTCATGTGAGTCCTGACTTATGACTCGTCCAAATAGATAGCTCTTGCAATGGTTTGATCTTTTGGAATTTCTTCCAGTCCAGAAATGGGAGCTAGTAAGTAATGGGTAAATCAGTCAGGTGAGAGTACTCCTCCAGCGTCGGTGCTAGTTGATAATCTGAGAATGTGAAACAGTGATAAACCGGATCGTAGAACTGAATCAGCGTAGCCAGGATTCCTTCAATTACATGGACCCTTAACAGAGACAGTAGTCCTCCGTACTTAGCTCTGAAAGCATCAGGGTTGGTGATTATCCTTGCCAACCCTCTTAAATCCTCTAGTTTTAGAACCTTGAAGGTGTACTTGTGAGTCTTCCTTCTACCGAAATCCATAACGCAATCTTTCTCTCTGATATTTGCAATCATTGTCTTAGTTTAATTTGAAAAAAGAGAGAGACTAGAAGAGAAAATTTTTCTTTGTTTGAAAGTTTTTTAGATGAAATGAATGCATGGATGCAGCACACAAAAACATAGAAAAAATATGGGGTCAAAGGTTCAGCGTCATGAAGTCATGGCTCTACCCATCCCCAAAGGTTGTACTATGGTGAATGTTTGTACCTGTCCTCAAAATCATTGACCCCTCTTGGGATAACAATAACAGGTTGGTTCACCCGAGCGAGCTGTAGTATCTTAGGGTAATCTCAAATGAGGGTAGTATCGTGTGACAACTATTTCCGATAGCTTCCGCACTACAAAATAGTCACATGGTCTCAGTCTACTAAATCCTCAATTTCATGGATACCACAATCGAACAATCTGCTTTTAACAACCGAAGTCGTTTAGACATTGAATCCGCAAAGGGTATCTCCACTGATTCGATGGTCTACCAGGATCGCTTATTCGGGAATCACTCCCTGTAAGAGCACCCGTCTATGCCATCACTTATCTTAGGTATCACTCAAACTTTCCAGATGCGGCATCACCCGCGGTCCCATTAGCAGAAAAATAAACACGGATATCAAGTAGGAAAAGCGATATATATATATTTATTCCTAAAACTAACATCTTAGACCTCTTAAGAGCTATAATCCTAGTCCTATACAGACAATGAGTCCCCGGCAGAGTCGCCATTTTTCTGTGAAAAATGGGGACAATGATGACTAAGGTAAAATAGATCCTCATGTGACTCCCCAGCAGAGTCGCCATTTTTTTGTGAAAAATGGGGACGATGATGACTAAGGTAAAACAGATCCTCATGTGACTCCCCAGCAGAGTCGCCATTTTTCTGGGAAAAATGGGGACGATGATGACTAAGGTAAAACAGATTCTCATGTGACTCCCTAACAGAGTCGCCATTTTTCTGTAGCACGCGATTTTTGTTAGTGACGTAACCACCTTATCGCGGAATTGGGTTTCTCCTCACCGCAATGGTAGGAAGGGGTGTTACTTTCTGATTTCTTATTTATCCCGTGAAGCTGAAAGGGAAAGGGAAGCTATCTAAAACTAACCTTGCACGCGAATGTTTAACTGAACAAATGCTAAGAGAGATTCGGGGAGTTCGGGGTCAGGTTATACAATGGGGAGTTGTCAATTACCCATCCTATATGTGGTTATCCACAGGTTATTAGTTTTAGGTTCTGCTTTGTACTTGATGGTGTTTATCTGTTGATGGGTTGGGAAAGTTTCTTGTTTGAGAGATGTGAGAGAGTTTTTGATGATTTTGGTGAGGTATTGGACCTCGGTTTTGATTAGTATGAAGGTATTGGACCTGGACTTTTTGATTGGTATGCTCGCAAAGATTTTACAATCTTATGCCTACGTATTCCCGTTTAAACGAAACAGGGAAATCAGAGCAATCGTAGTTCCTCCTATTCTATGGGAGGAAAAAGATGTTTTGGTGTCTTGTTCAAAGCCCAAGATTGAAGCTAAAAGGTTTATTTGTGTCTTGTTCAAAGCCCAAGATTGAAGCTAAAAGGTTTGACCGAGAGAGATTTGTCATCTCTAAAGGGAGACATTTGGTTTGTTTATCACAATTGTTGGGTGACTGTTTATAAAGGAGGATTACTTTAACTGGGATATGTGGATCCAGCAATGCCATAATTTCCTTTATAGGGGTGTTATCCTGAAGGAGAAAACTTTAACTCAGTGTAGAGCAGTGCCATTTTTCCTTAGGAATTTCTCAAACTAAGAGAGGGACAGTAGCGTGGATGTAAATAATCCAGAGGCTTGCCACTTACAGCAATTAGATGAAAGAAACGGATTTACCAGGATAAAAGAGGGACAACAACTTGGATATTTGTATCAACAAATGTGCCACTTACAGCAGTTATCTGGGTTTAGGGTTTATTTTAAATGTCTGTTTTGATAAGTGATAAATAGAACAGTGACTTCCTACAAAGATATTTTGATTTCCTATGAGGGGATGTTGATTTTTGTGTTCCTTGATCGAAGCCCAAGGTAGAAGCTAAGAGGTTGATTAACTCCACTGGGGAAGTCCTTATACAAAGCCTAAGAGGAGGCTGGGAATGACTGACTCAACAAGAGAGTGTGTATCTGTCTTGTACAATGCCCAAGATTGAGGCTAAAAGAGACTGACTCTTTTAGGGATATCATTATACAAAGCCTAAGAGGAGGCTAAAAGTTTGACTTTTCCGGGGAAAATGTTCTATCTGTCTTGTACAAAGCCCAAGATTGAGGCTAAAAAGGTTTTGACTCCGTTGGGGAGGGTTGGTATGTCTCTTGTACAAAGCCCAAGATAGAGGCTAAAATGAGTTTGACTCTATGGGAGAATATTATCTGTCTTGTACAAAGCCCAAGATTGAGGCTGAAAAGAGTTTGACTCTGCTTAGGAAATTATTTCTCAAAGCCTAAAAGAAGGCTGGGCAGAATTGACTCCGCTGGGGAAGATATTTGTCCCAAGCTTAAGAGAAGGTTATGACGATTTATGTCTTATACAAAGCCCAAGATTGAGGCTGAAAGGGGTTTGACTCAACAAGAGAGTGCTTTTATCTGTCCTGTATAAAGCCCAAGATTAAGGCTAAAAGGGTTGACTCAACGAGAGAGTGCTAAAAGGTGATTGACTCAACAAGAGAGTCTAAAAAGTAATTTACTCAACAAGAGAGTCTGAAAAGTGATTGACTCAACAAGAGAGTCTGAAAAGGTTAGCTCCGCTGGGGAGAATCATTGTACAAAGCCCAAGAGGAGGCTAGTTGTGCTGAGGAAAGGAAGGATCATTATACAAAGCCTAAGAGGAGGCTAGCTTTGCTGGGGATAATTGAGATCCCAAAGCAGGTCCAAATGGGGAATCAACTCTTGCTGAGGGTTACAGAAGAGTTAAAGTATTAGATGCCTTGAGGTTCTGATTTGGGATAGTGTTATACGGATGATAAACTGACCCTGGCTAGGGGATTTTTAAGAGAGACTGGGTTTAGAACCCATGGGTTTTAACTCTACTGGAGATTGGTCTAAAATGACCGGGGTTTCTCCTAGGGAACTTGAGAATGTCTTTGAGACTCAAGAGGAGATTTAGACTATCCAAGTCTACTAGTGTGGAAGAGTTTTATCTTTTGTATGATGCCCAAAAGGAGGCGAGTGTTTCAAGGAATGAGAATCAACCCTAAATTGGTCTGAGATTTAAGATTAGAAAGACTGCTCTAACAAAGGATGACTAAGTTCTTTCTTATACCCTTAAGAAGTCTTCAGGGTCCTTGTATTAAGCCCAAGAGAAAGCATGAGAACTTCTAAGAAGCCTGAGGGTCCTTATACAAAGCCCAAGAGGAGGCGGGGATGCTTTTAGGAAGCCTGTGGGTCCCAAACCAAGAAAAGTTCAAGAATGCTATTCACCGAGAATAGATCATTTAATGAATAGTTATGAGGTTAGAAGAAATTCAAGAGATGACATTCACCGAGAATAGATCACCTCTGGGGAATATAATTTCTTTGACAATTTCTAAGGTGACAGTCTGAGAAAAGGTTCACCGAGAATACTGCCTTTCTCTTTGTTCCATATTGTTTAAGCCCAAGAGAAGGCAAGACTGTATCTGGAAGTCCTATGGGGATCTAGTTTTGACTGTATTTAAGAGTGACCAACTGGCTTTACCTAGTTCTAGACCTAGTTGTCGGGGAAAACTCTAAATAACTATACTAGTATATATATAGTTGATATATGACAAGTATTTAAAAGGATATGAAAGAAGGACTTACAGGGGAGCAGCTTCCCACAATACAGTTATATACATTAAAGCATGTAAATGAAAGCTGTTTAAAACTTACAGGTGAGCAAGCTTCCATGCTGTATTGTTAGTTGTTCAAAGAAATTAAAGAAAATTTTGATAACAACATGTATATTTGAATCTAAATCAAAAGAGAAGTTGTTTTTGAAAAGATTGTTGGGGCTTATACTCAAGGAGAGGCCCAAGGTTTAACAGTGATCGCACAGTTGTTTTGAAGATCGTATCGGGACTTATACAACGACTGAGGCCCAAAATTATTTTGGTTAAAAAGGGATTGGGTCTTACACTCTATCAGAGGCCCAAAAGATGTTTTGAAAGAGAAAGATGGGACTTACAACACGAGGGGAGGCCCAGATGATTTCGTTTTGATATGGCGATCGCGCCGAGATTTTTTGAAAATGCAGAGGGACTTATACAATATCTGAGGCCCAATTATTTTATTTATAGAGGGATGGGACTTACACTCTACTAAGAGGCCCAAAAGATGTTTAAAATTTAAAATCAAGAGGAAACCCTAATTCTAAATTAAAATGTTTATTTTTGAAAGGAAATTAAATAAAAAGTGATACAAAATACCAAATATATTCAAAAATAAGTTGTACACCTTGAAAAATATTTTGAAAAATAATGTTTAATTACATGGGAGTTTGAAATTCAATTGGTTTTGAAAGATCAAAGTGGAAATCCCATTTTAAAATGTTTAAAAACAATTAAAATGAAATTAATTACAAAAATTCTAACTGTATTAAATAAATAATATAAATTGGATTTTTTTGTAAAATAAAATAATTTAACATTTTTCTGAATTTTGAGAAAAAGAATCAATTCAAAAACATAAATATTCAGAGAGAAATTAATTTTTGAATCAATTAACAAAAATAACAAAATATTCAAATATTTGAAAATTTGAAAAAGGACGCCAAGAACACCAAGTTCTTGCCCGCGTGCCCTGTTTCTGTAGATTGGCATTTTCTCACTTTTCTCCATGATTTCTCAATGGTTTTGCACGATTCAATTACCAATCTTGTTCGCTTTTGAACAAGGATCACAACTATATAGTTTAATTGCATTTATTTTGAGTATTGAGTGAGAAATCAAAAGAAAACCTCAAGAACCCTAATTTTAGCATGAACACAATGAAATTCCATACACGATTGATTCATGGCAATTGATTGAGGGTTATCACTCCATACATGAATATGAACATGTGGCAAAATTATTGTGCAGTAAAATATGCAAGCATCATGGAGTTTGAAGAGCTCATGCTTACCTCTTGCAGCTGGTGATCGAGTTTGGTGATGGAGGTGTTGTAAGTTAGTTCCAATGATCTGGACAGCTTCCTTAGGTGCCAAGGAGTGTGTCTGAATGCTTGGAGTGGTTTGAAATGAACTGGAACTTGAGATGGTACCCCAACTGCAAATCTGTCAAGAACTTGAGTAGTTGGCGGGTGATTTTGTGAAATTGATGTTCCAGATGTTATGTAAGAGTTTGGATCACTTCTATATGTTATATGTGAGGTGTGTGAACCATTGGTTTGGTTGGAATTGTGTAGCGGCAAAATCATAAGTGTAAGCTATTGATTAACTTAACTCATAAAGCAAGAGTCGCCACCACACTTTTATTTTATCCAAAAAGGAAAGGAAAAAGAGCGAACAAAACCTACACAAGCTCTACAGCAAGAACAAGTGAAGAGAGACTGGGTAAGGGGGTTGGTTACGCAATGGGAAGGTGTTAGCACCCAAAACATCTATAATACTCTATAGGAACCCTTTGAAATATCTACCGCTTTTGGTCTGAAAATGTTTGCTTGAAAAGTGATTGAGGAGATGAGAAGAGAAGTTGTTTTTAAGATTTTTTTGTTTGAAGAGACTTGTCGTCTCATGCCTACGTACCCACGATGTGCAATGTATGATCAAAACCCCGTAGTTCGTGGTACAAAGAATGAAATTTGTTTGTTTTGGTTGATTTTAAATGTAATTACAAATCTTCATTTCCAAGCGAATAATTCCGCATAAAGAAATGAATCATGTCTAAACTTATGAAAAAGTTAAAGGAAAAGTGCACGAGGGCATAAAAGACAGTTTGATGAGTTTGATGTTTTTATAAAGTCTTTTGAAAAAAGTGTCAATATGCTTATGTAGTTTAGCATTTGTTAAGAAATGAAAGGAAAAGAGTAAAATCACTTGACAAAGTCAAGGTTTGATTATGAAAGAGGTGATAGTTTGAAGTCAATAAGGTTTTGAAAAAGGGAGAAAGTTTAGAAAATTGAAGAATAGGGAGAAAAAGAAGTGACTATCCTAAAGCATAAAGTAAAAGCTAAGGATAAGAATAGTCTAACCACAAATGTAGCTATTTTCACCATAAACCATGCAAAAGCACAAGTCTTCAAAGTCTTCGAACCATAATTCCAAAGCAAAGGGAAAAGGCCCTAGTTCTAAGTCCAAGGTTCCAAGAGTTGCATTGGATGTCCAAGTTCTAAGCCCAAGGATTCAAGAATAGCATTAAAGTTCAAGGTCTAGGTGCAAAATACCATGTCCATTGCAAAGGATAGTAACCATAGTCCAAGATTAGAAGCACAAGTTTTTTAGAGGTTTTGGCCTTTATTAACGTTTTTGGTCCAAGTGGACAAAGAGAAAAAGGCATAAGCATAAACATGTGTCCAACGAACAAAGGAAAAATTGCGGAAGCATAAACATATGTCCAACGGACAAAGGAAAAATTGCGGAAGCATAAACATGATATGGAATGATAATAATGGAGCATAAAAGTAAAAGAGAGATAGGGAGCGAGAAGGAATTGTAAAAGTAAAAGTTAGAAGTTAGTGATTAGTTGTTAGTTGTTAGAGTAAGTGATCAATAATAATTGAATAATTGCACTTAGGTCAAGGTTAATGAGAACTCATTAGAGGATTGATAAGACCAAAGCCTCCTAACAACAAGTTTCATAAGTTTTGATCCAAAAGACAAATAATCAACCATTCTTGATAGTTTTCCGATACGGGACATATGTTACACTATGTTAAGCAATCACCGAGTAATTTACGGAGTAATTACCCTACAATGAGGCCGGTCAACAGCTCTTTGTGCTAATGCATGCTAGATGAACGATATGTAGATCGTCATCTGAAAGCAATACCGCACGAAAAGAAAATAAGGTAGCGATCTAGTCTTTATCAAAATTCAACAAAGGAATCCTATGATTCATAAGACTTTCATCGATCAAAAGAAAGGGGAAATAGATGAAGAGAAAGCCAAATTAAACCACACAATTATGTGATCTAAGGCTAAGAACAAAAGGAAAGGGAAGAAAATGGAAAAGGAACCAAAACAGTCCAAAAAACAAGCCAAAATGTGCATTCTGTTTCGAAGTAACCAAAACTTTGTACAAACACCTTATGATCATGGAACTGAAATTGCACGAAATTTAAAGTAAAACAACAGTGAAAAAATAGCAATTAAACATAATTACAAGATCCAAAGGATCAAGTAACAAAGATCTCCAAAGATCTACATTGTGGATGATGAAATTGAAGCTTCAACAATGGTGAGAGATGAATTACCACTTCAAATCTGAAAATTCCTTCAAATTACTCCAAGATCCAAACTCCAAAGCCTTGATCTATGAGAATTGATGAAGAAAACAAGCTTGGATGAAGGTTTAGCTGAAAGTTGAACAAGATTCAATGTGAATTCTTGTTAACTTTCAAAAGAAGAAAAGTGAGCTTTTATGAATTTTGTGGTTGGGAAGAGAATTTGCAAGAGGTTTGTTGGCTATCAAAATCTTGAAGAATGAATGAAATGAAGCCTCTATTTATAGAGTTTAGGCTTGGAAATTTGGTGGTTTGGAATTAGGCTTGGAATTCAAATTTGGAGGGAAATTCATAAAAGAGTGGTGATTAGTGAAGGTGTATGGTAGGAAATGATCAAAGTGATATAGCGGAATTAAAATGAGATGGACTAGAATATTCCAAATGTGATCAAGGGCTGAGATTGGTGCAAATTGCTGAAATTTGAATTTGCTGAATTTTTTTCAAAATCTCACGAGGGTAACCGGTTACAGCATATCTGCTAACCGGTTACTTAGTGCAAAATTTGTAAAAATGAGCATTTTGCTGCACTGTTGTGGTTCCGGCTCGATTATTTTGCTTGTCAAAGAAGGCATGGAAATAAACACATGAACCTTGGAGTCTCTTGAATAATAATCAATTAAATCTTGGAAACTCTTGATCAGATGAATTTTGAATTGTTTACAGATCAACTTTGACTTTGTTCAGATGAAATTCATTCGAGCTGTGGGACTGTTATTTACGCATTTTTAACCTGTTCTTCCCCTGAAAATGTCAATAAAGAGAAAACAAAATATTTTTGGATTTTGGTTAAGGTTAGTAACAAATAAAGAAATAAAGTGAATAAGAAACACACAGATAAAGATGAGAGGGATAAGGGAATCAATGTTTGATCTTGTTTGTGGTAAAGATTCAAAATGAGATGTGAATGATACGTGGAATCTTAGGGGTCAAAAATTAGGGTCTTACAGCTGCCCCTATTTAAGTCTCTTCTATCGGGAGATATAAAGATACTTAAATACAAAAAGCTATATTTTTTTAGCCCTAAGATGCCACAAGATGAAAGGAATGCAAAGGATGAAACAGACTGCAGGGAAACTTGAATGGCATTGAACAACAACAAGAAAGTTTCTGGTAAAAACAACAGCATCATCCAAGAATAGCATTGGATAGAGGTGAAAAACACTCTATTGGGGATAAGATATCCAAGAATGGCATTGGATGAAAGGAACTACAACATTCAAAAATGGCATTGAATTGGGCAACAATAAACATCAGAGACATCCAAGAATGGCATTAGATATAAACAAAATTCCAATTGAAAATCTTCACTGGGGACATCCAAGAATGGCATTGGATGGCAAGGTAAAACATCAGAGATATCCAAGAATAGCATTGGACTTGGCTGGGGAAAAGGTGTCCAAGAATAGCATTGGACAAAAGTAATCTCAACATCCAAGAATGGCATTGAATGAAGTGAGAAAAGTTCTGGAAAATACATCATAAGTATCCAAGAATGGCATTAGATAAAAAGAGTTCACAATATCCAAGGCTGGCATTGAATAAAGTGAACAGGGACTTTCAGGAATGGCACTGAAAGGTAAAGGTAAATCACTACATTCTAGAATGGCATTGAATGATAGTGAGAAAGACATCCAGGAATGGCACTGAATGCAAAGGAGAAAACTCATTCAGGAATGACACTGAATGAACAGATAAAACTTTCAGGAATGACACTGAAAGTAAAGGTAAATCACAACATTCAGGAATGACACTGAATGATAGTGAGAGAGACATCCAGGAATGGCACTGAATGAACAGATAAAACTTTCAGGAATGGCACTGAAAGATATCCAAAAATATGTTGGGGGATTACAGAAGAGAGGCAAAACTTCCAGGAATAGCACTGGGAGAAACAAGAGGAACAAGATATCTAGGAATGGCACTGGAGATCAAAAAAGACAGACATCCAGGAATGGCACTAGAGTGAAAGAAAGCAAAGATCCAGGAATAGCACTGGAATGGAAGAAGGCAAACATCTAACACAGGACTAGATGCACAGGGAAACAACAACATCCAGGAATGGCACTGGAAAGAAAGAAGACAGGTAAACGACAAATTCAGGAATGACACTGAATGAAAAGGCAGGTAAAAGTTTTGGTAGGTGCCAAGTAAGTTGGACTTTGACCACAAGGTAAGATGTTGAAAACAACAGGACCTCGGGAAATGCACATGAGCGCGAAGCACACTTCGAGTTATGAAAATATTTATATGTATGATATATGAATGATTTATGTATGCAATGCATATGGTAGAGACAACTGAGATAGACTCTTTTGTGAGGGAAGAAAGGAACTCCGATTCCTCAACACATGGAACGCTGCCCACTCTGCTTGGAGAGAAGATGTTGAACACATCTCTGTCACACTTATGAATTGTATCAGGCTGATGGTATTTTGAGGAAAGACATCTTGAGGATTTTGAAGAAGATTGCCCCAGATTGATTGACCGATGAAAATAAACTGATCATAGCTTCAGTTTGACTGCTGCAGGGGGAAAATGAACTGATCATGGCTTCAATTCTTGAAATGAATGTTGAGGATAAACTGATCATTGCTTCAGCTTGACTATTATTGGGGATGAATTGATCATAGCTTCAGTTCTTGAAACAAATGTTGAGAAGGCTAGATTCAGTACGGGTCTTGAAAAAGATCTTCTGGTTAACCAAATATGAGAATAACTTGCAATGAGAAACAAATCTTGAACTGATTCACAACAGGATCTGGAAGTAATGTGCCCCTGATAGGAACACTAACCAAGTTTCTCAACTGTTTAAAATTTTCTTGATGAGGAAAGTTTTCCTGCAAATAGGATTATTCAAACAAGCATGGTAATTTTAATGCAAAGCTCAATGGAATTTTGAAATCAAAAATTATTTTTGAAATGACATTATTGATGTAAAGCAAAATGAATCACTTGTCAAAACACGGCGGTTTAGACATGCAAAGTGAAAGAGAAAGCAAAGGTAAGACATCAAAGTAAATGATTGGCAACAAACATATGATTCAGTTTACACAACCTTGCTATAGTATAGTTTCAAAAGAAACCTGGCTTCAATTTGGTCTTTTGAAGGTTGTAATGTGGTCTAGTTCACGGTTTTTTGAAACAAAGGATATAGGCTCAAAGTTTATTTGTACCCAAGCCATTCTTCGTGATGATCTCCAGTCCTATGCTCAGTTAATTCAAACTATGCATTCAAGTTCCAAGTGATTTTGGAATTGCAGCATTGTTATGATGATGGCTCAAGGACCAAAGGATTTTTGAGATGGTAGTAACTTCTCCCTTACAGCATTTTGTTGTTTTTGATGAGGACCTCAGTCAACTTGTTTTGTCTTTGAGGAGTTTGGCAACCTCTTGATTATTCTTTTGTTATCCCTAACTTTTGCCTGAACTGTGTCATTTGAGCTTACAGTCAGTGGGATGCCCCAATTTTTTCCTAAGCCTCCTTCATTGGTTTTGACTTAGCGGGCTTTTCATTTGATTTTTTTATTCTTTTTTTTTTAAAGATAGTGACTGCCTGGCTTAATGATTACGGTGAACCATCATTGTCTTTTAAATTGAAAGACATCTTCGACACTTCTTTGATGTGTGTGAAGGAAAGCTTGTGATTGCAACCTTTATTGGAAAGTGTTTTGCATGCACAGTCAAATTAACTGAGAACTACCCATCCCCAGGTTAAGATTGCGGGTTTTTCGTACAGAAAGAAACTCCAACTTCTAGGCTCGAAGGGGTTGACAAAGGATTAACTTCCTTATTTCTCCAGTGTTTGGGAGTTGAAACAATGCCTGTACATCATCAGCCAAGTTTTAATTGAAAGCACACAGTTCAGTAATTTTAGGTATTTCGTTTTCATCATCCTCCCTCCAATCTTTGCATAAACAAAAGTTTGATAAAGAAAGTGAATAGGAGATATATTTCTTTGTTTTGTGAAAAAGAAAGCATAAAGATACACACAGTGGATATAAATAAATTGAATCAAAAATTGCAATGCTCATTTCATTGAAATTACCATGAAAGTACAACTAAAGTTCGAAAGCAAACAGTCAATACAATCAAAGAAAAATTCAAACAGAAAGAAACAAGGCCTAGTGACTAATCAGCAACAAGGATGAGCTGTCCTGTCTGAAACACTGGTTTTAGGAGATGATCCGTCTGAACTGACTCAAACTTCACTTGGCATGCTCTGGCAAAGGATTGTTGACAACATTGGGATTATCGTCAAGAAAAGTCAGAATTTTTGAGTTCACCAATTCTTGTACTCTAGCTTTCAATGCATAGCAACCTTCCAAGTTATGGCCTGCCCCACCCCGATGGAACTCACAGTGAAGATCAGCCCTATAGCCGACTGGGAGAGGATTTGGAGGAGGAGGTAGATCCCTCGTTGTAATCAAGCCTTTCTTTACAAGACATGGATATAGCTCAGTGTAGGACATCGGGATAGGATCAAATTTAACCCTATTGCGATTCTAATTTTGTCTAACAGCCTGGCGAGGAGCTTGAACTGGTTGAGCATTAACAACAGTAGCAACTGCAGCTACATATTGTTATTTTCTGTGACGAGGTTTCCCTTCAACTGAAACAGCATGGGTATCACCATCCTTTTTCTTTTGAAAATTCCCAGCATACTTTTTAGCACCACTAAAGGCTTCAGCATTGGTATTCTTTCCTTTCTTGATACCTTATTCTAGTCTTTCTCCAATAGTGACTAGGTCAGCAAAACCAGATGATACACTGCCTACCATCTTTTCCCAAAAGAGTGGCTAAAGAGTATCCATGAACAATCCAGTCAATTCTTTTTCAGCCAAGGGTGGCTCCACTTAAGCAGCTAGCTCTCTCCAGCACTGAGCGTACTCCTTAAAGGATTCTTTTTCTTTCTAAGACATGTTTTGCAATTGACGGTGATCAGGTGCCATGTCCATATTGTACTTATATTGCTTTAAGAAAGCATTGCCCAAGTCCTTCCAACTTTGGATACGGTTCTTATCAAGTCCCATATACCATTTCATTGAAGCCCCACTCAAGCTGTCTTGGAAACAGTGAATGAGCAGTTTGTCATTTTTGGCATGGGCAACCATCTTGCAGCAGTACATCACCAAGTGGGTTCTGGGACAGGTGTGCCCCTTGTATTTCTCAAAATCAGGAGTCTTGAATTTTGGAGGAATAACCAAGTTGGAAACCAAGCACATGTCCATTGCAGCAGCATTAAAGACATCACTTCCTTCCACGGCTCTTATCCTTTTGTCTAGAGTTTGCCATTGCTCTCTGGCTTCTTTAATGTATCCAGGTTCTCCCTGACTTTCAGATTGTGGACCAGCAGCATGGTGCACGAAAGGATTCTCAGGAATAGCTTGAGCAACAGGATGCACAACAGGCTAAGGTTCAGTGAACAATGGAGCTGAAGATACTGGCGAGACAAACACAAGAGTAGTTGCAAAGGGTGGCGAGTAATTCAGAGGTAACCCAAATTCTGGCCAAGTAGAAGCTGGTTGCTGAGTCAGTGCAGGGTCAACAGCAGCAGTTGAGATTTCAGAGATCACGTCCTCTGAGGTGGTTCACCTCTAGCAATTAGAACTTACAGTATTTCTGTGAGCTTGGTCATACCGGCCTTCAACTCATCAATTTCCATTCTGACTTCGGCATTGTGTTGTTCTTGATTTTCCATTCTCAATCTGACATCAGCTCTAGTTCCATAGTTGTGTTGAGGAAACAGCTTGACGGTGAATAGATAACTGAAGAGGAAGACAGTTGAAATGAGTTTCTGAGGCAACTCAGAAGAATACATATGTATGTTCATGGATGCAAGAGTGCATGGATGCAACAACCACAAATAAGATCACTCAAAGCACACTGGCTCAAAGGTCCGAGTCATGAGCATGGAGCCAAGGTTAAGAACCAATCCATAAAGGTATGTACTAAGGTTTGTCTTCATTGTACCTGCAGAAAATAACGGTTCTAACAGAGTGCTCAGGGTCTACAATCCACTATCAGACACAGCAGCGCACCGATTTGCTCGGAGGTTGGTAGTTATCCGCAAGAGAATCTAACCAGGGTGTGGCATCGTGTAAAAGCTAAGTCAGATTTGCATCTTCATAGCTTCCGCGCCACGGTCCTAAAAAGGCTAAGATGGGTTAAGGGTTACTATGGTCCTCAGTGTTATAGGCTTCTATGGAAAAAGTAATGCCTTCACGATTACTCGATCGGCATCAGTAATTCCAAAGAGGCAACCACCGAGCGGATGGATTCTCAAGTTCTGCTTTTTCGGGATTCGACTCCCTCAAAGTTCCCTTGACTATACCATCCTCCTATCTCAAAGTACACTCTGGTATGGGTATAGGACCTATCTTGCACACACAGAGGAACTCCCAAGCAAATCAGGCAAAAGGCAGCAAATAAATCAAAGTAGGCTAAACCCTTCAAGGGAGGATATCCCCAACAGAGTCGCCAGTTTCCTGTAGCGGAAAAATCATGAGTGTAAGCTATTGATTAACTTAACTCATAAAGCAAGAGTCGCCACCGCACTTTTATTTTATCCAAAAAGGAAAGGAAAAAGAGCGAACAAAACCTACACAAGCTCTACAGCAAGAACAAGTGAAGAGAGACCGGGTAAGGGGGGTTGGTTACGCAATGGGAAGGTGTTAGCACCCAAAACGTCTATAGTACTCTATAGGAACCCTTTGAAATATCTACCGCTTTTGGTCTGAAAATGTTTGCTTGAAAAGTGATTGAGGAGATGAGAAGAGAAGTTGTTTTTAAGATTTTTGTGTTTGGAGAGACTTGTCGTCTCATGCCTACGTACCCACGATGTGCAATGTAGGATCAAAACCCCGTAATTCGTGGTACAAAGAATGAAATTTGTTTGTTTTGGTTGATTTTAAATGTAAAGACAAATCTTCATTTCCAAGCAAATAATTCTGCTTAAAGAAATGAATCATGTCTAAACTTATGAAAAAGTTAAAGGAAAAGTGCACGAGGGCACAAAAGAGAGTTTGATGAGTTTGATGTTTTTTTAAAGTCTTTTGAAAAAAAGTGTCAATATGCTTATGTAGTTTAGCATTTGTTAAGAAATGGAAGGAAAAGAGTAAAATCACTTGACAAAGTCAAGGTTTGATTATGAAAGAGGTGATAGTTTGAAGTCAATAAGGTTTTGAAAAAGGGAGAAAGTTTAGAAAATTGAAGAATGGGGAGGAGAAGAAGTGACTATCCTAAAGCATAAAGTAAAAGCTAAGGATAAGAATAGCCTAACCACAAATGTAGCTATCTTCACCATAAACCATGCAAAAGCACAAGTCTTCAAAGTCTTCGAACCATAATTCCAAAGCAAAGGGAAAAGGCCCTAGTTCTAAGTCCAAGGTTCAAAGAGTTGCATTGGATGTCCAAGTTCTAACTCCAAGGATTCAAGAATAGTATTGAAGTCCAAGGTATAGGTGCAAAATTCCATGTCCATTTCAAAGGATAGTAACCATAGTCCAAGATTAGAAGCACAAGTTTTTTAGAGGTTTTGGCCTTTATTAACGTTTTTGGTCCAAGTGGACAAAGAGAAAAAGGCATAAGCATAAACATGTGTCCAACGGACAAAGGAAAAATTGCGGAAGCATAAACATATGTCCAACGGACAAAGGAAAAATTACGGAAGCATAAACATGATATGGAATGATAATAATGGAGCATAAAAGTAAAGGAGAGATAGGGAGCAAGAAGGAATTGTAATAGTAAAAGTTAGAAGTTAGTGATTAGTTGTTAGTTGTTAGAGTAAGTGATCAATAATAATTGAATAATTGCACTTAGGTCAAGGTTAATGAGAACTCATTAGAGGATTGATAAGACCAAAGCCTCCTAACAACAAGCTTCATAAGTTTTGAACCAAAAGACAAATAATCAACCATTCTTGATAGTTTTCAGATACGGGACATATGTTGCGCTATGTTAAGCAATCTCTGAGTAATTTACGGAGTAATTACCCTACAATGAGGCCGGTCAATAGCTCTTTGTGCTAATGCATGCTAGATGAACGATATGTAGATCGTCATCCGAAAGCAATACTGCACGAAAAGAAAAGAAGGTAGCAATCTAGTCTTGATCAAAATTCAACAAAGGAATTCTATGATCCATAAGACTTTCATCGATCAAAAGAAAGGGGAAATAGATGAAGAGAAAGCCAAATTAAACCACACAATTATGTGATCTAAGGCTAAGAACAAAAGGAAAGGGAAGAAAATGGAAAAGGAACCAAAACAGTCCCAAAAACAAGCCAAAATGTGCATTCTATTTCGAAGTAACCGATTATGGCATATCTGCTAACCGGTTACTTTGTTCAAAATAGTGCAGTTTTTCAAAATTAACACAGAGTAACCGGTTACAGCATATCTGCTAACCGGTTACTCTGCACCAGAATGCAGAAAAATGTACAAAATTCAGCATGATCCATTCTCAAAACTTTGTACAAACACCTTATGATCATGGAACTGAAATTGCACGAAATTTAAAGTAAAACAACAGTGAAAAAACAGCAATTAAACACAATTACAAGATCCAAAGGATCAAGTAACAAAGATCTCCAAAGATCTACATTGTGGATGATGAAATTGAAGCTTCAACAATGGTGAGAGATGAATTTTCACTTCAAATCTGAAAATTCCTTCAAATTACTCCAAGATCCAAACTCCAAAGCCTTGATCTATGAGAATTGATGAAGAAAACAAGTTTGGATGAAGGTTTAGCTCAAAGTTAAACAAGATTCAATGTGAATTCTTATTAACTTTCAAAAGAAGAAAAGTGAGCTTTGGTGAATTTTGTGGTTGGGAAGAGAATTTGCAAGAGGTTTGTTGGCTATCAAAAGCTTGAAGAATGAATGAAATGAAGCCTCTATTTATAGAGTTTAGGCTTGGAAATTTGGTGGTTTAGAATTTGGCTTGGAATTTGAAAATTAGGCTTGGAATTCAAATTTGGAGGGAAATTCATAAAAGAGTGGTGATTAGTGAAGGTGTATGGTAGGAAATGATCAAAGTGATGTAGGGGAATTAAAATGAGATGGTCTAGAATATTCCAAATGTGATCAAGGGCTAAGATTGGTGCAAATTGCTGAAATTTGAATTTGCTGAATTTTTTTCAAAATCTCACCAGGGTAACCGGTTACAGCATATCTGCTAACCAGTTACTTAGTGCAAAATTTGTGAAAAATGAGCATTTTGCTGCACTGTTGTGGTTCTGGCTCAATTTTTCTGCTTGTCAAAGAAGGCATGGAAATAAACACATGAACCTTGGAGTCTCTTGAATAATAATCAATTAAATCTTGGAAACTCTTGATCAGATGAATTTTGAATTGTTTGCAGATCAACTTTGACTTTGTTTAGATGAAATTCATTCGGGCTGTGGGACTGTTATTTTGGCATTTTTAACCTGTTCTTCCCTTGAAAATGTCAATAAAGAGAAAACAAAATATTTTTGGGTTTTGGTTAAGATTAGTAAAAAAGAAAGAAATAAAGTAAATAAGAAACACACAGATGCAGTAAACCTTGCAAGGCATAAACCCAAATATGAGAGGGATAAGGGAATCAATGTTTGTCTTGTTTGTGGTAAAGATTCAAAATGAGATGTGAATGATATGTGGAATCTTAGGGGTCAAAAATTAGGGTCTTACAAATTGCTCTCAAACTCAAAACTCGATGGTGACTTAAGTTAGAAGGCAAAATTGGAGTGAAAGTGGTGATTTTGAGGAAAGCATCAGTTTGGGGGCTTTGGTGTACTCAAACTGATCACAAATGAGGCCTATTTATAGTGTGTCAAGTTTTTTTTGCAAGCAACAGTGTGTGGCAACTGCAGCAGACCTTTGGCCAATTGTGATCAAATGGAATCCCAAGTCTCCTCTAGCCATTGACTTGAAATTAGAGCACAGGCCTATGGTTCTCTGTTGTATGAGCTTATCTTGACTCATTTGGCTGATCATGGATTAATACATGCCAGCTCTATGCATCCATTGAATGCCTCAAAACAAAATTGGAGTCTTGAGGCATCTTTAGCTTTTTGGGATACCAACCCTATATGTAGTTCCAAAGACTTGGGAGGCTCATGGATCAGTGCTTGTTCCTCATTGGTCTCCCCCTGAGGTGTGCCGATGGATAACCATGTTTGTTTTTGCATAATTTGATCAATTTGAGCCCTAATGTACAAATCTGCCTTGCAAAATAGGTTGCAGCAAGGCATGTTGCAGCTGTCATAACCTCTAGCTCAGGTGGAGTTTGATGGAGTTCTTGGTCATTTTGGAAAGCTGATATATCCTATTTTAACATGATGTCCAACTTTGGTTTTGAATCAAATTGAATTACAATGAAAACTGCCTCTACATTTTAGAAAAAATAAGGCAGATTCCGACTTAGTGAAAATTTCACTAAGTGTTGGAAAAATGTCATTTTCATGTTTTTTGTGATTTTGCTCCAACAATAACTCAAAATCCATGATGAATTATAATGAGGTCTAGTTGACATATTTGAAGTATGTAACATGAAATTCAATCTGAGCTTTGAGTGGGAGAAAAAGGCCTTAGGGTTTGGGAGATATGGCCTTGCAAAGTTGGTACCCTAGCCACTTTGTTCCATAACTTAGAAAAATTCGAAGTTTTTTATGGTTACCCCTTTTACAAGTTAACTCACTTTCTTTGATTTTTCTTGATGAATGATGATTCAAATCACATATTAACATTGTTTTAGGGATAAGGAACCTTGGTTGACAAAAAATCCTAAAAAGTCAAACTTGGATTTTGTACAATTGACTTTTTCATCAGATGAAATTTTGACTTTGTGCTCCTTTTGTGAAATCATCCTTGGGCTCAATTAAACTTCATGGATGGCCTCCAAGGGTATTGAGGAATGTCTTGGACCCCTCCCCAAGTTTGAGGTCAAGGGTAGGTCAACAGTCAAGGGTAGGGTTGACTTTTTCCATCAAAAACCCTAATTTGTGATCAGATGGTTTTGAGTTCTTGTGGCTTGTGATTTGAGCTCTTTAAGTTAATATCATCTTGTAAATATATCAATATGATGTATTTGAGGTCTTTGAAGTTCATTTTGAAGCTTCAAGCCATGCCTCACTTCACAAGTTAACTCAAGGGTTGAATTAGGTCAAAACCCTAATTCCTGATTTTTGGATAGATGGACCTTCAAGGTGATTTAGTCATTGTGGATGGGTTCTTGAGATCCTTTTGAGCTTATAGGACCATACATTAAGGTATTGGCTCATGCCCAGATGGAAATTTTCATCTGGAGGCCTTGGTCGACCAAAACCCTAATTTGGTGACACTGGCGATCCTGAGGCTTAATCCACTTGGAATGTTGCAATCTTGTGCTTGATTTTTGATGTGGGCATCCTCTTGATCCTTTGTGGGTGTTTGAGAGGCTAGACAAGTTGAAGATCATGTCATTTCTTGATTGATCCTTTATCTAAGTGCTCTGAGAGGGCTTGAAACCCTAATTCTTGATTGTAGTGAATGCTCAATCCTCTTTGAAGAGATTGATGAGGCATGCTGGTTCATCCATATTGTGATGATGATTTTCACAATGATGGGAAATCTTGGTGGTCAAAATTTGGGGTATGACAGTTAGTGATGTTAGTAATTCTCCCCCTTTTTAGCCACAATTTGACAAAGGTAGAAAGACTAACTCAAAAACCAATAGAATAGTTTAGAGTAAATTAAGTTACACACCCAACAAAAGAAATATCCTGGGCATTCAGCCCTTACACAACCAAAAGCAAAAAAACAAAGCAAAAAAAATTAAATAAAGATTACAGAGAAGACAACTCTCAGAGGTCATCTTCAGTCTCCTCATCATCTTCTTCTCCTCCTCCACTTTCACCAGTGCCATTTTCAGCATCTTTCTGTTCTGCATCATAGTTTTCCTCATCACCCTTCTCAACTTCCTCAGCATTGCCTCCAGTGTCCTTGGTCTGTTAAGCAGACAGAACTTGTATCAATTGTTCAAGCTTTTCTTTTCTTGCAGTGCTTACCTTGATCGAATCATCAAGTTCTTTGCAGGTTTCTTTCAGCTGATCAATGATTTCGTCCTCCGAAAGTTGGTTAGCAGATGTTGGAACAGATGTTGAAGCAATATTTGTGACATGTTTTCCAGTGAAGAATTTATAGTGCAGAGTTAATGGTGATGCTCCTTTCATTACCTTATCTACAGAGTCTAGGATTTTTGGGTACTGATTCATAATCATCCCACAGATAAGTGAAGGGTAGCATATAGGAAGTTTTACAGCAGTTGAAGTAGATTGTTTAACAATTTGATTGAAGATCTGGGTTCCAAAGTCAAATTGTTTTCCTTTCCCAATCATATAGATAAATCTGCCTAGACTAGCAGAGATGGTTGAAGTGTGATTGGTAGGTATCCAGTTGACAGTGCCAATTCTATGCAGGATTGCATACTTCACACTTAATTTAACAACTGAAAGTTTTCCATTGTTGGGCCACTGCTCAACAGTGTTACAAGTAAGCTCTTTGTAGACTTGGTCATAATTGTCTTCACATTCAGGTTCAGATTCTTCTGATCTTTCTAGAAACTTGTTTATCATTGTGGGAGAAAATGTCACATCATTTCCTCTGACATATACTATCCTGTTGGTTTCATCACCACAATTGCCAGGAATGTTCACAATGAATTCTTTCACTAGCTTTTCATAACAATTTCCAAACTTAATAACTGTCATTTTCAGTCCTGAATCATTGATTAGCTTCATCACTTCATCGCACTCTAGGCATTCTTTCCGAGTTCTCTTTCTAATGCCACTCTTCTCTGGTACACATATGGCCATCTGTGAACATACTCAGGAGCATGAAATGAGATATTGTCTAGTGGGGCCTTGGGAAGACGGACAGCTTGTCTCTTTCCACTTGGATCCTTTGCAGGTGTCATGTTCTGAGTATCATCTGTGACATTATAGTCTCACTCAGTGTCTGACATTGTCTTTTTTTCTTAGACAGAACTGCAACCTTACTCCAAGGTTTTTGTGGTCCAACAGCAGTTTTAGTGCTTCTTTTGACAACATTGTTCTCCGTATCCCTATTTTTCCTTTTTCTTGTTTTCAGTTTCTTGACAACAGTAGCAATGATTTCATCATCAGATGGAGAATTATCCATGTTGATTTCAGTATTAATATTCTCCAATGTCTGTCCTAGTGATTTTGCTAGGGATAAGGGTGTTCCCTTTTCGACTCCACCATTTTTCTTACTCGACTCAACCCGGTCATTAGTATTTTTTACACCCTCTTATTCCTTACTATGATCCAATGCGACTGGCACATTTCTATCAGTATTTACTCTACCAATATTCAGTTCATCAGTAACTAGTTTCCTTATTCTTTTATCGATCTCAATTTTGTTCTTACTTCTATGAGAGTTAATAGGTTCAGAAGTATTACCTACAAGAGAAATTTTTGCATTTCGTGCAGGAAATTTCTCAGGCTTGCATGGCACCATAGACAGAGGAACAACATCAATCGCGTCTTCAGTAGACAACTTCCCCGATTTTGCCCTAACAGCAGAAGATGTAGAGAGTTATTTGATTCCTCCTTGTCGATGCGACATCATGACAAGATTGGATTATTCTTCATTTTGATGAATCGTGGTTATTGAGAATACAGAAGTAAGTTTAGCGCGGTTTAGTTTGATTTGGATTGATCTCTTTTGAAACCCACTTTTAATTTTTTTGAGACCTGCACATTCCTGACCAGTGTCCTTACAGGTTAATTTATTAGGCCCCAAGATAGATAAAGCCCTAATTTGCTGTTTAGTCTTCCAAACTTATTTCTAAGGGTATCAAATATATTATGAGAAAATGTCACAACATCATGTGTGACATTTTCATCAATGGTGGCCACAAACGCACATTTTCTTTCCTCCAGATCATATCTCATATAGGCATTGCTAAGTAGGTCCTGTTTCCTTGAGATAGTCTTTAGATGTGTCACTTTGGTTAACCTTCCAAACTCCCATTTATCAAGGTTTAATTCTGAGAGCCCTTGTTGATGCTTCCGGATTGTCATTTTGGAGAGTTATGTCAATAAGGGCGTCCAAACATAGCAGTTATCTGTTGATCTGACTCCCTTCATAAGGACTTTATTTTTATCATCAACAACCAAGCATTCTAATTTAGTAAAGTTTACCTTCAGGCATTGATCACAGAGTTAACTGATACTAATAAGATTCGTAGATAATCCTTCTACATACATCACATTATTAAGTCTAGGATTTCCAGCTTAAACCATTCTCCCAATTCCTTTAATCTTTCCTTTGGAACCGTCTCCAAAGGTTACATAGTTAGGAGAATGAGCCTTCATATTCACCAGATAGTTTCTGACACCCGTCATATGTCTAGAACATCCACTGTCAAAATACCACTTTTCTCCAGTGTACTCCTTTTGTGAGGAGTGAGCTATTAGAGCCAAAGATTCATTCTGGGAACTCCTTGTCTTTTCAACGAGACTACCCTTAGGATATCCATGTAGTTTGTAGCTGTGTCGTTTTATGTGCCCCTATTTGCCACAATAATGACATTTCCAGTCCTGTCTCCTCTGATGTCTGTGATGATGTTGAGACACTCAATTGAACATTCAGAGTTTCTTTTCTTGCTTGACAGTTCTTTATTTGTGCTGTCAAGTTCTATAATGTTTTTTGTATCTCCTCCCACATGTGGTATCTCATCAGAAGTGTTGTTGATCATTCCCTCATTATTAAGTTTGGATTCTAACAAAGTTATTTCCTCTTGAAGGTTAGATATGATGCCAAGATGCTTCAATCTTTCAATCTCAAGGAGCATGATAATCTTATGTTGATCTTCCCCCAAACTGGTAGATTTCCGCACTTCTTATGTACAATTCCCTGTAGGAATTGACTAAAGTATCATGAGATAGATCTCCAATGTCTAATCCGACATGAGTGTCAAACACCCTTGTGAGTGCAGATACTTTCTTTGGTGATTCCTCATCACTAGTAGAATCATCTTCTGACCAGGACGTAATGAGTCATTTCTTTTCTCTCTTGAGAAAAATAGGACACTCCCATTTGGTGTGTCCAAATCCTTCACACTCAAGACACTTTGTCCCTTTTCCTTGGTTGGGTTTTTTATCATAGCTAGGTCTTCTTTCAAAGTTTCTTTGTCTATAGATGTTGGAAGTTTGAGCCTTGACATTTGTCTTAGACTTCTCATCCAATTGTTTTGCTAGTTGATGAAACTGTTTTTCAAGGAACCTACAGTCTTGGACAAGCCCTCCTTGATGTCACCTTCTTCTTGGTTGGTCACAGGGGCAAGGCTTTTCTTCTTTTCATCCTTTTGGCTAATGGCCATCTCAAAGGTTTGAAGAAATCCCATAAGCTTAACTACCTTCATGGTATTTATGTCCTGAGCTTCTTCAATGGCTGTCACTTTCATATCAAACCTCTTGGGGAGAGACCTCAGAATTTTCTGAACCAACTTAGCTTCACAAAGTTTCTCTCCCAGGTCACTAGATATGTTGGCAATATCAACGATATTTATATGAAAGTCATGTATACTTTCATCTTCTCTCATTCTCAAGTTCTCAAACTTGGTGGTAAGCAACTTAAGTCTTGAAGATTTAACTCGAAAAGTACCTTTATGAGCAGTCTTCATAATTTCCCACGTGTTCTTTGCAACAGTGCAGTTTTTAATGAGTCTGAAGATGTTCTTGTCCACCCCATTGAACAAGGCATTCAAGGCTTTGGAGTTTCCTTGTGCAAGCTTATCATCTTCATCATCCCAATCTACTTCTGGTTTCAGCTCCTCTGTGAGCTTCCCATCTTTGTCTTTGATCTTTGGTGGATCCCACCCCTTGACCACAGACTTCCAAGTCTTTCCATCCATAGACTTGATAAACGCCACCATGCAAACCTTCCAATAATCATAATTGGAACCATCAAGTATTGGTGGTCTATTCAGAATTCCTCCTTCTTTATCCATCATAGCAGAAAGTATCGTCCCTGAATCTCACCCAGATACAAAGCAGGATGCCTGCTCTGATACCAATTGAAATTCTGGTTAATTAGATCACGAAGATGTCAGACAGGATGTTGTGACACTTGATCTCTGCTTCTCACACAGGATCTAAGGAAGAACAAAGATTAACTGCAGAAAGTAAAGAACACACAGAAATTGTTAACCCAGTTCGTTGATCAACAACACCTACGTCTGGGGGCTACCAAGCCAGGAATGAAATCACTAAGTAGAATTGGTTCTAAGCTAAACTCCAACGTTTATAACTTAGCACCTAGAAACTACCCATCCTAGATTTCTACCTAAGACTCTCCTAGGTATGAGACCCTTCTCAATTCCCTTCCAATCACAGCAGTGACTGAAAATATTACAACTCAATAAACAGTCCTTCTCAAGTATTCACACAATACACGAGAGGCTCACAAAACTACAAACCCTAGTACTTCTAAAACAGCTGCAATCATCAAAAAACATAAAACTAGGTTAACTCCAACCTATTTATATTGCAAACCACAGTTGGACTTAGGCCTCAAAAGCGCAGCAATTATCCTCCTCAGAAATTGCGACCTAATCCTTTCTTCAATCCAAGTTACCAAAAATGTCTCCTTTCAAGGAAACCGCATATTCCATCAGAATCTCTTATTCCACAATCTCGGATGCCATCTGGAATTAAGTTATATTCCAAACACACCTGGCACACCTGTTAAACAAATAGTAAATCCAAAATAGTAACAGATAAAGATGTCGAATCCTCCTGATATGACATCTTGTCTGACATCTTAACCTGCAGTTAGTTCAACATGTTAGGACATCTTCTCCAACATCTTTCTGCTAAGTTAGTTTTACCAAAATTAATGCCAACCTTAAAGACAGGGAATTAACAAAAAGCTTACTAACTTTAATGGAAGAAAGAGTTTTGGTGAGTTTGGGTAGATGAAGAAAATTGAGAATGAGGAAGAATTTTGACAAGATGAATTTGGCTATCAAAAGCTTATAGAAAGAATGAAATGAAGCCTCTATTTATAGAATTTAGGCTTGGGAATTTTGGTGGCTTAGAGCTTGGTTTGGAGCCAAAATTAGGCTTGGAATTTGAATTTGGAGGCAAAATCAAGATCAAGTGGTGATTAATGAAGGTGTATGGTGGGAGTTAATTATGATTATGTAGGGGAATTAAAATGAGGTGATCTAGAATATTCTCATGATGAAACAAGTGAAATTTGGTGTCAAATGCTGCAGAATTTGAAAATTTTGTTTTTTAGCCAAAAAAACGCACTGGTTAATCGATTAACCACTTTGTGCATGCATTTGGTTAATCGATTAACACAGTGAAAAGTGAGAAAAATGGCTTTTTGTTGTGTTGTCTTGGCTCTTGCTCGATTCGTTTTTCTTGTCAAAGAAGGCATGGAAATAAACACATGAACCTTGGAGTCTCTTGAATAATAGTCAATTAATTCTTGGGAACCTCTTGATCAAATGATTTTGAATTGTTTGCAGATCAACTTTGACTTTGTTCAAATAAATTTCATTCGAGCTGAGGAACTGGTATTTGATATTTTTTATCCAAAGTTCTTCCTGAAAAAGTAAGTAAAGGGAAAACAAACATATTTTTGGATTTTAATTAAGGTTTAGTAAACATAAACATAAACAAATATCAGGAAAACAAGATAACAAGGGTGCTTGGTGATCTCCCTCAAGAATAAACCTACAGAGGAGGGCAAGAGAACCAAAGCTTGTTATCTTGTTTGTGGTATGAGATGCAAATGATAACATGTGGGATCTTAGGGGTAAAAATTAGGGTATTACAGCTGCCCCTATTTAAGTTTCCTCTATCCAGAGATATGAAGATTGGCATCTTTGTATCGACGAGATAGAAGAGACTTAAATATAACAATAAACCCAATTTTTGGCCCTAAGAGACCGCAAAATGATATGATTATGCAGATGGCATGCAGACACAAGACCTCTGTGGAGAGAAAATGCCACAGGAGACAAACACATGTTGGGGAGCAAAAGAAAAGAGAACAACTCCGCATGGGAAAACTAAAGAGTAAGATTCCACTGAGGGAAGATTACCAACCCCAGAAATGAAAGACGGATGTCTCATCCCAACAAGGGAGGTAAAAAAATTCCCGCTAGGAAAATATCATCTACTACCAGGCACCCGGTAATAATACGATCGAAAGGAAAGATTACCAACTACCAACAAAGTGGAAGCTACGACAAGGCAATCAACCAAAAGGATACGAGAAATATTACCTACTACCAACTAAGGGTAGTACAACAAAGGTAATAAACTCAAGAAAGAGAGATTACCAACTATCAACGAAGTGATAGTTACAACAAGGTAACTAACTCGAATGGAAAGATTAACAACTATCAACCAAGTGATAGCTACGACAAGGTAACCAACCAAGAGGAAAATGAGAAATATTACCTACTACCAACTAAGGGCAGTACCACAAAGGTAATAAACTCAAAAGAAGAGATTACCAACTATCAACGAAGTGAGAGCTACGACAAGGTAACCAAAACAAACTATATTACCTACTACCAACTAAGGGCAGTACGACAAAGGTAATAAACTAAAAAAAAAGGAGAGATTACCAACTATCAACCAAGTGATAGCTACGACAAGGCAACCAACTCGAATGGAAAGATTACCAACTATCAACCAAATGATAGCTATGACAAGGTAACCAACCAAGAGGAAAACGAGAAATATTACCTACTACAAACTAAGGGTAGTACCACAAAGGTAATAAACTCAAAATGAGAGATTACCAGCTATCAACGAAGTGATAGCTACGACAAGGTAACCAACTCGAATGAAAAGATTACCAACTATCAACCAAGTGATAGCTACGACAAGGCAATTAAACCAAGAGGTAACAAACTTCTATTGTCAGAGCAAGAGACCAAAGTTCAATCTAGGAATAAACCAGAGAAAAACGGTCAAACAAGACTCTACCCGGTGAGGAAATATCTCAATTGGGGATTAATTCCATCCAAACAAATGAATTGGAGAGGAAGGCTAAAACAAATACCTTCCACCAGGCATAAACTCAGTGGGGAATTAACAAAGATGTGCATTTTCTGCTTACAGGTCGACACTCTAATGGAGAGGGGACACATACGCTCTGCGGGGATAACAGCACCAGAGAGCAAGGAAGCACCAACACAAATGCAAGATGCACAATGCAACAACAATATGTTATGCACAACAAATGAATGTGCATGCATGCATATGAGTATGAATATGCTGACAAAACTGACATAATGATGAACAGAGGATGAATAAACATCACAATGCCACTGAATACTCGGCTGATCTCAACAAGATAGAGATATCATCAAAAACTCTGCTAGGGATTCAGCTGAAGAAATCCTGCAAGAGATAAACAAATTCCATCAAAGGAAAATAAATCCTACTACAAGGCTTGAATCTTGCTAGAGAGGAAAATACTGCTTGGCGAGAAACCCAAATATCAATCTTATAACATCAATGATCCACAAAGGGGAGAACATCATGAACTCTGCTTCGAGGATGGAAGGAAAGTCGTTGGGGAATCATAATAACCCAAATCTTTTTGACTCTTCCTGGGGATAAAAAAAATTCACATAAATTCCACTTCAATAGGATGAAGAGATCTGCTATGGAAAAATAATGAATCTGCTCGGGATTGCAAACATGTAAACAGTTACACAAACTCCACTAGAAAAGCAAGGCACATCTGCTGGAGATACAAGAAAATCTCTCTAGGGATTAACCAATTCTGAGCAAAGCATCCTGCATTTGTTGACGAGAAAAAGGGGTCAACATCACAATAAAAGGTCAAGCTGTGGGGAATTTTAGATCAATACTTAATATAGATGAGTGAAAACCTAACAGGTGACTACTATATCTTTACTCCTTGAAGGGAAATAACATTGCTCTCCGCTTGGGGACGTCCAAGGCAACAACAACACATCTAAAGGGTAAAACTCTGAGTGGGGATTCCTCATATAATTTATGCTGGGGACAACAAATGATGATTCTTAGAGTTACACATCAAGAAGAAGTGGACCTCAAAACTTCTCAACTACTTGATCATAACATAATTAGTTGGAGAAGATCTGGATCAGGACCTAGCTGGGGAAAAACCGAACAGTATTCGTCTGGAGAAAAATTCAAACTGGTATTCAGTTGAGAAATACTTGATCTTATGAGTCCAACACATCATAACAAGTCTTTGAGGGAACCCAACATCTTGTTAACCACTATAGGGGAACCTGGTTACATCCATAGGAACAAACTCTGCTGAGGAAATATCAACAAAATCTACTAGGGAGTAAGAACGAATCCTGTTGAGGAAAAACACTAAGCTTTGTGCTTCACGATCTTACTATTCTTGGAGTAACCGTTGACATTCCTTTTTGTATTCATAAATCAAAGGAAAATGCTTTTATATTTTTCAAAAATTTAAATCAATTATTCACATTTTGTTTCAAAAATCATCATCAACAATAAATGAAATTTTGCAAATAGGAATAAAGTAAGAATTGCAAATAAAGGGACAAATGCACAAATTTTATTAATAGAATGGTAGTCTGCAAATGGCGTAACTCCATGGATCATTACAAAGTTTGAAAAATGGTCAATACATGGAAAGGGATACATTGAAATACAATGACCACTATTCTCCCTAACAACTTTGAATTCCGCTGTGCTCAAAACCTTTGTTGAGAATGATTGAAAGAGAATCACTGACAGACAATGTTGCTTCAATTGATCAAGACTGGCCGAATGCAGTTACTTGCCATAATCCCTAACTTTTGCCTAGATTGCCATCTCGGGTTTTCAATCTACCAGGATGATTATTTCTATTTTTTGTCTCTAATTTTTTCCTGGACCACCCTTTCGGGTTTTCAGTCCACCGAGACGCTCATTTTTGCCTAAGTCGCCCTTTCGGGTTTTCAACTTAGCGAGCTGGTCTTTTATTCTTTAGTCGATGTATTTTTTGACTGCATCGGCATTCACAGGACGAGTGAACTATTCACCATCCATAGTTGTAAGAATTAATGCACTTCCAGAGAAGGCTCTCTTAACAACATATGGGCCTTCATAATTAGGAGACCACTTGCCCCTAGAATCAGTGGTAAAAGTCAAGATCTTTTTTAGCACGAGGTCTCCTTCTCTGAACACACAAGGTTGAACCTTCATGTGAAAAGCTTTCTTCATTCTCTGTTGATACAATTGGCCATGACACAAGGCCGTCATTCTTTTCTCTTTAATTAAATTCAACTGATCGTATCTACTCTGACACCATTCAGCCTCAGACAATTCAGCTTCCTTCAAAACTCTCATAGAAGGGATTTTAACTTCTATTGGGAGCACCGCCTCCATACCATAAAAAAGAGATAAAGGGGTTGCCCTTTGTTGAAGTGCGGACAGATGTACGATACCCATGTAAAGCGAAAGGGAACATCTCATGCCAGTCCTTGTATGTAACAACTATCTTTTGAACAATCTTCTTGATATTCTTATTAGCAGCTTCAACAGCCCCATTCATCTTAGGTCTGTAAGGAGAAGAATTATGATGCTCAATCTTAAACTCATCACATAATTCCTTCATCATCTTGTTATTTAGATTTGACCCATTATCAGTGATAATCTTGCTCAGAACATCATACCGACAGATGATTTGGTTCTTGATAAATCGGACTACTACTTGCTTGGTCACATTGGCATATGACGTCGCTTCAATCCACTTGGTAAAATAGTCAATAGCCACCAGAACGACTCATCATCATTTTCTTCTTCTTCTTTTTTTCTACTCTTTTTTCATTTTTTTCTCTTCATTTTTTTCTCTTCATTTTTGCAGATATTCTGGCCTTAACAACAATCTATGCTCCACAATATCAGTGTCAAGACCAAGAAAATACATCAACATATTTTCTAAGAAGTTCTATCGTCCTCTTCTTAACATCTGATTGAAGCAGTGCCCCAATTTTAAATTTTTTTCTATCTTCCTCTGAACCCAAATTAACCAATTCCACCGGCTCTTCATGAGGTTGAGTGCCTTTTTCCTCGTGCTTAAGCAACCGAGAAATTTCATCTGGAATCTCCTCAACATCCTCTTCTTCAGCTCCAAACACAGGGAACTTAAAGTTGGGAGAGGGCATAGGGTCATTGTTTTCAGTGGGTTTAACAATCAATCTGCACAATGATTTTATGTTTGATTTTAGAATATGAACAAAAGTGCAAGTATCATGCAGATAAAAGTGATTATCACATTATTATTTTTTGGTTTTTTATGTTACCATTTTTCAGAAATAAAGCAAAATGGGAAAACATAATATGGATAAACAAAAAACATTTTATTGATGATGAAAATAGTTGAAACAAAGCCCTCACAAATTCACTTTCAATTTGGGCAGAGTGAAAGGATTTTTGAAAGAAACAAAAACAAATTACTTTGAAATATGAATAACAGTAGGAACATCAACAGCTATCCAATTATGGCAGATCTGTCCATGCGTCACAAAATTGGGAAATTCTTCCACTTCATCATCTTCAATGATGGCACTGACTTTATATTCAGATTCTTTAAGCCTCGGTCAAGGGGAATAAAAGAGTACATATGCATCTTTTGTCTCAGAAAAGTATCCAGGATCATCAAGGTATGGTTCCCATTCCTAGGGATCAATTTCAAATTCTTGATCGTCTTCAATAATTGAAGTAGTGGAGTGATCTTTGTTGATGAATCTGGCGCCATGAAATGCCTCATTAATACGCTTTAAATCTCTTTTAACTGTACCGGGTGTAAAGCCTAAACTAGTTATGTCTTTATTATCAACCACATCAATAACCCAGCCTCAACTGTCAGACCGACCAGACTCTAATACATGCAGAGCATCTTTCAAACAAGACATGGGCAGCCTATTCTTCTTAAAGGCTTTATCATCGACGGAAAGAGCTTGGAACGGAGTTCCAACAATTTCGTCGGCATTAACATACAAAAAGGATGAAATATGGCTCACCAACAACACTTTTTCGCCTCCAACAATTACCATCTTGTCATTCTTAACAAATTTTAATTTCTGATGAAGAGTTGAGGTCACTTCCCCAGCTTCATGAATCCAAGGTCGACCAAGCAGACAACTATAGGCAGGACGAATGTCCATTACTTTAAAAGTAATTTGGAAGAAGCATGGTTCTATTTTGATTGGAAGTTCAACCTCTCCAATCACACTTTTTCTAGATCCATCAAAAGCTTTAACCATAACCCCATTATACCTAATGGGAGCACCTTGGTATGAAAGCTTCGGCAAAGTAGACTTTGGCAACACATTCAAGGAAGAGCATGTATCAACCAGCACATTGGAAAGTGCATCTTCTTGACAATTCATAAAAATATGTAAAGCCAAATTGTAATTTCCCCCCTCCTCGGGTAACTCCTCATCACAAAAACTCAAATTATTGCATGTTGTGAGGTTGGCAACAATGCCATCAAAATGATTAACAGTCACATCATGCTCAACATACGCTTATTCCAGCACTTTCTGCAAAGATTCCCTATAACCCTCAGAATTCATCAATAGGGACAACACTAAAATCTTAGACGGGGTGTGCAAGAGTTGATCTACCACACTGTACTCATTCTTCTTGATCAATTTCAATACCTCATCCTCATTATTTTTCTTATTCAAACCACTTGACTGACCGGAAATACCAACATCATTCTCACTTTGAAGTTGTTTCCCAACATCAGCATTCTCTGTGAGGGCAATGTGTCTTTCACTTGATCTTTATTTTAATGATGTCAAAACATGTACTAGCTCGTAGTTTGTAATTTGGACTATATCATCTCATCATTGTCTACATTCTTATTTCGCAATGCATAAAATAATCAATAATCATGTGTCCAAACATATAGGAAGAGTCTTGCACATATATTACATGTATGTGATCATGGTATGAGTCTTAGGTATGCATAAACAGTGCCTAAGTAGATGAAAACATGTGCAAAAATCACTTTTTAGGTGTTTTGGTAGCTTGAGTCGACCTAAACTAGGCTCTGGTCGACTCATGACATGTTGGTATTGTTGAAGTTTTCATCGGGTTAGTGCATGCTGACCCTATGGTCGATGCATGCTGTTAATATTTCTGTTTCTGCATTTTCTTCAGCCATGCGCCGACGCATGACCCCTGTAGCGGTCGACGCATGGTTCCCCAACTTGCGCAGATTTCCCACGGGTCAGCGCAGGCTGACCCTCATTTACTTGTGGTCGACTCTTCGCTGTATATAACTCATTTTTCTGACTTTTTCAAAGTTCAAAATGCTGTTATGATTGGTAGTTGGTCTTAGCATCATATAAATACTTGGTTCCTCGTTTTTTTACTTAACAACAAGAAAAAGTGAAAGATTTACATTGAAACTTTTCTCTCATCACCTTCATCTTCATTCTTGCATTTTCTTAACAAATACACATAACCATTTTTGTTGATCATTTGCATCATGAGGTGATAACGTCCAAACATAGAATTGTATCTTGTTTGGGGTGAGTGTTTCAGTGGGTTTTTCCTTGAATAAAACCTCTAGGGTTTTGTCCTCCAAGATCAATTGGATTTGGGGGTTTTTGGATCAGATCTTTTTGTGCATTGAATTCAGCCGAGCGAAGGTGATCGAAGAACGGTGAGTTTTGTCGATCTAGTAGCATTAACTGGAGGATTATGCAGCAAGGTTTGGGGATCAAATTGTGTGTGGATCAGAATCAGCCGAGTGAAGGTAATTGAAGACCGGTGTGTTCTTTCAATCTAGTAATGATAAACGGAGGTTCATCCAACAAGTTCGAGGCACTTGATTCGACTCGAATAAAGGGAAGAGAAGACATAGTATTTGCATCAACGGAGTTTCTTGAGTATGTGATAGCTAAGTTTTCTCTTGTAAAAACAATTTGCAAACAAGATTATAGATATCTCAATTCTAGATTTAGAATTGGGGGCGGACGTACCCGAAGCGAGGACGAAAGGGGAACTGCTTAAACAAACAATTTTTTACCCATATGCCATCTTTTGAAATTTTATATACTAAAATTCCACCATCTGAAAAAAAATTGCCAAAATGCCATGTTATTCATGGGTTCGTCCTTTCATTGGACGAGCCATTGAAATAGAAAAAGAAAAACCTTCAATGGTTCAACCAACCATTGGCCGACCTCATGAATGGCTCGGAAAAACTTCCTCAGTTCGTCCTTTCATTGGACGAGCCCACACAGAAAGTGTAGCATTTTGGAAAAAAAATCAGATAGTGGCATTTTGGTACATAAAATTTCAGAAGGTGGCATTTGAGTAAAAAATATAAACAAACTTGGTGTCGTTTCTCTTTCCCTTTCTCATTTAATTTTTGAACTGTTTACGCTTGTGATTGTTCAATTGATCGATAAAAATTCTGGTATAATATAGTGCAGAAAATTTGATTTGAAAACCATTGCACAATCATTTTGGATTGTGCTTAGTGAAAATTCTGCACTAACTAACATAGAAGGTTTAGCTTGGAGTTTTATGCACTCCAAGTGCTCGATAAATTGGACGCTTACAAGGTGTTTGATATATTGTCAATTTTGGTTTAATTTTTTACTGTTCATTGGAGATTGCACCATATTAAGTGTTGTTGGTAAATTGATTAAAAGTTAAGTTGCGATTCAATTTCTCTCATTGAGCTTTTCGTTCCATTTGGCTTACATATATCTGATTCTTCTAGTAACTCGGTTCGCATAGACAAATTATCCTCGGCCGCTTCCGCAAAATATTTTTAAAAACAAATTTTAGCACCGCTCGCAATTAAAAAGAAGTGAATTATTCAACCGCCCCCCCCCCCCCCTCTAGATCAATTGTCGTCGTCTAACATTCTCTGCCCTCTTTGGAGGCTCGGAAGCATAGATACGACCACTCTGGGTCACCCTACTAACATCGGCGATGCTTACCACAGAAGACAAAGAAGGAACGGGCACTTCCTTACCATCTTCTACCATGGTAGCATTGTATTTATACGGAATAGCCTTGTCAGATTCATATGGTACTGCACGGGGTAATCGGATAACTAAAGGGTGATAGCTGACTTCCGACTATCATAAGAGATAACAACTCGTTCAGGAATATTAAAGTTTGGCATAATAACATTCACCTCATTCTCATATTCATTGCTCTTTGCAATGACCTTGATCAAATTCTGATTCATCATCTCTTGAATGTCCCTTTTCACTATCACGAAACCATGCGGGTTCACAGAACAGATGCAATAAGCTGCATAATCATGATCAATATCATGGTATTCACTCAAAAGTGCATGCATTTCCATAAGCGATCTTCGAATACAATAGATATCATAAATCTTGAATGTACTGGGACAACCTTGAACCATATTAACAGACGCCTTACCATGATTGGGCAACGGGTTCAATTGCACATTAGGATTGGTGTCTTCGAAAGTCAAAATACCACTTCTAACCAAGCATTGTACTTCCATCTTCAATGGATAAAAATTCTCAGTGTCATACCCAGTTCCTCCCTGATGGAAAGCATAATGAGGCTCAGTCTTATACCACCACGGAGAATATTTTGGAGTAGCAGGCGGTGCACGAGTTTGAACAAGGTTCTTTTGAATCAAACCAGGAAGCAATTTTGAGTAGGTCATCGGAATTGGATCAAAGTTCTTCTGAAAACGGCCCTGTTGATTGTTTTGTTGGTGAGAGCGTTGTTGGGCAGGAGTTGCCTGAACAACAGGATTTGAATTGATAACAGGCATAACAGATGCAACATGTTGCAGATAACTATATCTATTGCGAGTTCTTCTATATTTCTCTCGAGAAACAGAATTGGTCTCTCCTTCTTTCTTCTTGGCAAATCCTCCACCATATTTCTTGGAACTTCTAGCAGAATTACCATCTTTCAACAAACGTCCTTCATAGACACCTTCTTCCAATCTCATCCCCATATTCACCATCTCAGTGAAGTCACTCGGGGCACTAGCAATCATACATTTATAATAAAATGGACTCAGAGTTTTCAAGAAGATTTTGGTCATCTCTTTTTCTTCCAAAGGAGGATTAATCTGAGCAGCAATCTTACGCCACCTCTATGCGTATTCTTTGAATGTCACTTTATCTTTCTGAGCCATTTCTTGAAGCTGATCACGATTAGGAGCGATATCCACATTATACTTATACTGCTTTACAAAAGCCTCACCCAAATCTTCGAAAGTGCGAATTTGAGCGATGTCGAGTCCCATGTACCATTTCAAGGTTGCGCCAGACAAACTATCTTGAAAGTAGTGAATGAGAAGCGGATGATTATCAGTCCAAGTCGACATCTTGCGAGCATACATAGTCAAATGGCTCAACAGACAAGAGTTACCCTTATAATTTTCAAAGTCAGGGACCTTGAACTTATGCGGGATCTTCACATTAGGAACTAGGCATAACTCATGGGTATTCTTCCCAAACAGTTCTTTACCCTTCAAAGCTTTGATTTCTTTCTGCATTTCAGCAAATTAATCTTGAATCTCTTATATTTTCTCATAAGCACCAATACTCTCGCTCGGAGCAGTGTGAAAAATTTGTTCTTCACCAAAAGGAATGGCATGAACCACAGATGGTGGTACGGACAACACAGGATGTGCGGTGGTAATAGCTGGAACTTCAGGAGGTGGTGGTGGTTGATAACCTTTAGGAATAAAGTTATGAGGCATGCCCCAAGGGAAGCCATGAGGCATGGAGTGTTGAGGAACACTAGCAGGCGTCACAGAGATGGGCGTAGAGACAATCTCAGAAATGATTATCCTTTGCACAAGAGTCGAAAGTGGAGGAGGAGGGGGTAGCTGATTCTGAGCAACCACCAATGCTTCCATCATAGCAGTGAGTCTTTCCAAACTATCCTTCAGAGTTGTTACATCCTCATGAAGCTCACAGTTCTCTTGTTGCAATTGATCTGTCTTTTTCTTCAGATTAGCTCGAGTATTATATTGGTGCGACAACTTGGTTGAATGAAGACCAAAAGAAATATAAGACACCTGGCAAAGGCAAAAAATGCACAATGGTGCGAATACAAATGCAAAATGCAAATGTTTCATGCAGCTTTCAAGGATCTTTAAAATATAAAGTGATTGCAAACATCATAATGAAGGTGTGAGAAAAACACAAGAAAGGGGGGTTTGAATTGGGTTTTCAAAAATGAAAGCTTTTTTTGAAACTCAAACAAAGATCACAAAGATACTAATAAGAGAGAAAGACACACGATATATCCTGGTTCACTTGAAAACTATCAAGCTAATCCATTCCACCCGCCAAGGTGATTTTGCCTTATACATAAGGACATAATCCACTATAATCAACTTATTACAATGCACTAGCAACTGCTGGTGACTAACAACCACAAGACTAATTGTCTCTTCTTAAGGATTCTGACCTAACTGGTCCCTTAAGGAATTACAAACAACTGTTTGAAAAATAGATGTTTACAAAGATATGTTTCTCCACAAGCAGATATAAACACTATGAATAACAAAAATGACTTAAAGAAAATTTACACAATATGAACAATGTTCTTGCGTTGTATTGTAGTGCTTCACTGTTCTTCAACACATTGTCTCTTATTTTTTTTCAAGTAGTCAAGTCCTTATATAGCCAGTAAAAGATCCTTGGAGGGCAGATCTGGAATATCCTTGAGAGAGCTGGCGACTTGAAATAATTTCGTTAAGTAGGGATGAAAATCGTACAGAAAAGTTGTCCTTTGTGCCACCAAATCAGGGTAATGGAATGGTAGTGGAATGGAACATTTTTTATACGTACTATGTACTATTTTCCCTCGTAAACTTTTGATTTTATCTTCTGTTCTTCAGAGGCTTCTGAATAGAGATGATTGAAGCATAAGTAGAAGAGTTGATCACTAGGTCTTCAGAGTCTTCAGAACTTGTTCACCAGAACCTTATCTTCAGAATCTTTAGCACTCAGTCTTCAGAACCCTTGGTCTTCAGAAACTTAAGTCTTCAGAACATTGTTCAGCAGAACCTTGTCTTCAACACTTAGTCTTCAGAAACTCAAGTCTTCAGAATCTTTAGAACTTTGTTTAGCAGAACCTTGTCTTCAGAGTCTTCAGTACTTAGTCTTCAGAAAATAATGACTTCAGAAGCTAGAAAGCCTTCAAAAGTAAATCATCAGAGTCATGCTCAGAACCAGAATCCAAGAGAGCATTGCGGCAACAACATATTGTCTTCTTAGAATCTTTATGAATGTGAGTATATCTGAAGCAGTCTTGCTTCATTAGCGCAGAAGTGACTTTTTGTCAAACCAGATTGACGTTGCACATGGTCTCTATCAGAGTCAGAGCCTTCTCTACAGAACCCTTGGTCTTCAAAAACTTTAGCACTCAGTCTTCAGAACCCTTGGTCTTCAGAAACATAAGTCTTCAGAGTCTTCATAACGTTGTTTAGCAGAACCTTGTCTTCAGAGTCTTCAACACTTAGTCTTTAGAATCTTTAGAACTTTGTTCAGCAGAACCTTGTCTTCAGAGTCTTCAATACTTAGTCTTCAGAAAATAATGACTTCAGAAGCTAGAAAGCCTTCAGAATTAAATCATCAAAGTCACGCTCAGAACCAGAATCCAAGAGAGCATTGTGGCAGCAACATATTGTCTTCTTAGAATCTTTCTGAATGTGAGTAGATCAAAAGCAGTCTTGCTTCATTAGCACAGAAATGACTTTTGGTCAAACCAGATTGACGTTGCACATGGTCTCTATCAGAGTCAGAGCCTTCATGAGTCATTCTTAGAGAATCAAAAATGGATTTGGCAGTATCTCTGTTTGTTATCTTCTCATACCCAGTATAAGAGATAGCATATAACAATATAGTTCTTTCCTTGTGATGATTCTTATAATCTTTCTTTTGTTGATTGGTCATAGCACTTCTTGACACTTTTACTCCTGCAGCATCAACTGGGTGAATGTAGTCATCAACTACAAGATCCCAAAGCTCTACGTCGTAACCAAGAAAGAAACTTTCAATTCTATCTTTCCAGTAGCCAACCTTTTCACCATCAAAGACTGGTGGTTTGGCACTGTAGTGATCTTTCTGATTTGGAATAGGATTAACATTAGCTATAGCCAGGATATCTCACACAAATACTGGATCGGTACTGAACATGGTGAAGTGTTGATAAAAATTTTATCACAATCAGAACCAGGCTCAGATACCAATTGAAGGTGTGAGAAAAACACAAGAAAGGGGGGTTTGAATTGGGTTTTCAAAAATGAATGCTTTTTGTGAAACTCAAACAAAGATCACAAAGATACTAACAAGAGAGAAAGACACACTATATATCCTGGTTCACTTGAAAACTATCAAGCTAATCCTGTCCACCTGCCAAGGTGATTTCGCCTTATACACAAGGACTTAATCCACTATAATCAACTGATTACAATGCACTAGCAACTGCTGGTGACTAACAACCACAAGACTAAATGTCTCTTCTTAAGGATTCTGACCTAACTGGTCCCTTAAGGAAGTACAAACAACTATTTGAAAAATAGATGTTTACAAAGATATGCTTCTCCACAAGCCGATATAAACACTATGAATAACAAAAATGACTTAAAGAAAATTTACACATTATGAACAATGTTCTTGTGTTGTATTGTAGTGCTTCACTGTTCTTCTTCACGTTGTCTCTTATTTTCTTCAAGTAGTCAAGTCCTTATATAGCCAGTAAAAGATCCGTTGGATGGCATATCTGGGATATCCTTGATAGAGTTAGCGACTTGAAATAATGTCGTTACGTAGGGATGAAAATTGTACACAAAATTTGTCCTTTGTACCTCCAACTCAGGGTAGTGGAATGGAATGTTTTTTATACGTACTATGTACTATTTTCCCTCGTAAACTTTTGATCTTATCTTCTGTTCATCAGAGGCTTCTGAATAGAGATGATTAAAGCATGAGTAGAAGTGTTGATCACTGGATCTTCAGAGTCTTGAGTCTTCAGAGTCTTCAGAACTTGTTCACCAGAACCTTGTCTTCATAATCTTTAGCACTCAGTCTTCAGAACCCTTGGTCTTCAGAAACTTAAGTCTTTAGAGTCTTCAAAACGTTGTTCAACAGAACCTTGTCTTCAGAGTCTTCAGTACTTAGTGTTCAAAAATTCAAGTCTTCATAATCTTCAGAACTTTGTTCAGCAGAACCTTGTCTTCTGAGTCTTCAACACTTAACCTTCAGAAAATAATGACTTCAGAAGCTAGAAAGCCTTCAGAACTAAAACATCAGAGTCACGCTCAGAACCAGAATCCAAGAGAGCATTGCGGAAGCAACATATTATCTTCTTAGAATCTTTCTGAATGTTAGTAGATCAGAAGCAGTCTTGCTTCATTAGCGTAGAAGTGACTTTTGGTCAAACCAGATTGACGTTGCACATGATCTCTATCAGAGTCAGAGCCTATTTGTTAATTCTTCAAAAAGATAAATGTTAGAGTACCAAAATTATTCTCACACAAATACTACTTTGTTATTATCAAAACTTAGAGATATCCAACAAAACAAAATCTTGTTCTAACACATAACACTTTTTGAAATACTGATAAACATCTCGTTTTATTGAATATTAAAAGAGCTACAGTTGGAAGCACAAGTTACAAAGGATCAAAATTCAATAAGAAAAGGCTAGATCCTAAGGAGCATCTGATGACGATCCAAGCTAATACTTCTTTCGAAGTCTCTTAATCTCTCTCTCTCTCTCTCATAGTTGTCCTTCATGGTGGTCTTCTCTAACACGAGCCGATCCACAATACCCTTCCAAGCACTGGAAGTAGGAGGATGTGATGATGAAGTAGTAGAGGAAAATAAATCCTCTCCATGTCTCTTCACAACATATCGCTCAAGCAACTCAATCAAGTCATCTTTCTCCTTCATCTACTTTTGCAACTCTAACTTCTCAAGGTTTGAAGCGCGAAACTTGGATTCACAAAGATCTTTTTCTTCTTTCATCTTGGCCAAAGCATCTTGAAGAGTCTTCACATCATCAGAAGGAATACGGAGCAGTGTAGCGACCATTGTAGACATGGGTTTCTCACAAGAATAAGGCATTTTGAGCTCCTTATCTCTCTCCTCACCCAAAGCGTATAAGGTTCCAAGGCAATACAAACTTGTCTCCCAATTTGTCCTCTACCTATCCTATGAATCTTAGTCCAAGCATGAGCCATTCTTACTCTCAAACCAAGAGATTCATCCCCTTCTTGGAAAAACAAACCCTGTAATAGAATATTTGTAGGCTTATGCTTCAACATATAACCAAGCTAACGGCGAGCTAAACTTGGGTTGTAGTTAATTCCACCTTATGTGCCAAGAAGAGGCACATTGGAGAATTCCCCACAACTATCAATAATCTGGACATTCTCATAAATAGAAGAAGACCAAGTAATGTCAGCATGAGAAAAGGACATGATCCTCTGAGACCACCTTAAACAACTCTTGTTCTCCTTAAAAGCAGATGACTGTGGCAAGTGTGAAATAAACCACTTGTATAATAGAGGTGTGCAATAAACGATGGTACCATTCCCTTTAGAAGTCCTATGATGGATGGAGAAGTAGGTATCACCAAGTAAAGTCAGAACAAGGTTCCCAATCAAGAAAATCCTAATAGCATTAACATCCACAAAGTTGTCAATGTTAGAGAATAAGACTAGTCCGTAGATAAGCAAATCAAATATAGCTTCAAACGCAAATATGCTACCAGCATTAGCAAATAAAGTGGCTTTCCCAATCAAGAACTTAGAAGTCAAAACCTTGATGCCTCCCTTAACCTTAATGTTAGCATCTATATCAGATTTCGTCAAATGGGTGGTTGCAGCAATATCTTGGGGCTTATGAACTTCCTCCAAACCAGTATAAGGAAGCTTATCAGAAACTGGTATACCCAACAGATAAGCATACTCCTCCAAGGTCGGTATGAGCTGATAATCAGGAAAAGTAAAGCATCGATAGAAAGGATCATAGAATTGCACAGGGTGTTCAGAATTCCATCTTCAATGTTGGTAGAAAGAACAGATAAAAGTCTTCCATGAACAGATATGAAGTATGCACGATCAACTACCAAGGATGCTAGCCTTTTCAAATCTATAAGATCGGGAGCTCGAAAACCGTACTTATGAGTGTTTCTCCTTCCAATGCCAATGATCACAATATCTGCGATGTTTGCAAAGGAAAATCTCTGAGATCCTTAAAAACTGATTGAAACAAAATGTCTATGAATGTATGAGTGAATGATGCAACACCCACAAACAAGATCACACAAAGCATGCGGGTTCAAAGGTCCGGCGCGAGTATAGAGCCAAGGTTAAGAAACAACCCATAATGGTATGTACTAAGGTTATATTAGCACCTATAGAACAAGGTTCTAAAAAGTTCCCAGAGTCATAATTCCATCCTTTGGAAATTATCAGCTTCAACTAATACTCGTCGGCCAACAATATTCTCAAGAGAAACTCGTCTGAGTGTGGTATCGCGTAACAACTAATTCAAGTCTACACCTGAACAGCCACCGCACCACATCCTAATAAGGCCAAGATGGGTTAAAGGGTTCTAAGGTCCTCAGCTTCTCAAGTTCCTAGGTAGTAAAAAGTAATGCCAAATACGACTACTCGTGTGACATCAGTAATCCCAAAGGGGCCTCCACTGAGCGGGGGATCTCAAGTCAGTTTAGTAAGGACTACTCCACGTAAGATGAACAAGACTATACCACCCTCATATCATAAGTGCACTCAAGTCCAGGTATAGGACTTATATCACCACACAGAGATCACCAAGCACTCAAACAGAACAAGCAATAACAAACAAATCAAATAAATAAGCGCAAATAAGACAAAGTATGCTGAACCCACTAAGAACCAAAGTCCCCAGCAGAGTCGCCACTTTTCTATAGCGGGGAAATTTATGATGTAAGCTATTGATTAAATTAACTCATAAAGCAAGAGTCACCATCGTACTTTTATTTTATCCAAAAGGAAAGGAAAAAGAGCGAACAAAACCTAGACAAGTTCTAAAACAATGACAAATAAACAGAGACTGGGTAAGGGGGTTGGTTACTCTAAGGGAAGTTGTTAGCACCCAAAACGTCTATAGTACTCTATAGGAAACCTTTGAAATATCTACGCCTTTTGGTTTGAAAAGGTTTATTTGAAATGAGATTGGGGAGATGAGAAGAGAAATATTTTTTAATATTTTTGTGTTTGGAGAGACTTATCGCCTCATGCCTACGTACCCACAAAGTGCAATATAGGATTAAAACCTCGTAGTTTGTGGTACAAATAACAAAAATTGGTTTGTTATGGTTGATTTTACATGAAAAGACAAGTCGTCATTTAAAGGAGAAACCTACGACTAGTCACCCACAAGTATAAGAAAATAACATTTGCATGACATTAAGATGGAGGATTTTTGCTTGGATACAAATCAACAAGTCTATCACTCAACATCTAAGTGGAAAATGTCAACATCTTAAATACTATGGGGAATTGGAGAATTACGTCTCAACTATGAAAATGACTCATGTCAAACTTTTTGAAAAGTTTTAAATAAAAAAGTGCACAAAGGCACAAAAAGTTTGAATGATTTTTTTTTGTATTTTTTTAAGTCTTTTTGAAATTAGTCAAAGTATGATTACCATTGATTGACATTTATTAAAGAAAACAAAGTTTGAAAATCACTTGACCAAAGTCAAGGTTTTTTTTAAAGCGGTTTAATTTTGAAAACCAGAAGGTTTTGAAAAAGAGAGAAGATTTTGAAAATTAAAGAAGGGGTGGAGAAGAAGTGAATATCCTATTGCAAAAAGATAAAAGCTAAGGATAAGAGCGGTCTAACCACACAAGTAACCTCCATAACATAATCATTATTTCCTTTAGATTAGGCCTTGATCAAGGTAGGTCTTTGAAAGAGAACTCCAAGTACCCAAAAATCCAAAGTTTACCATCACAAACTTCCAAGCATAGGTTAAGATCCTAGTTCTAAGTCCAAAGTTCCATGTCCATTGCAAAAGATAGTAACCATGGTCCACAATTAACATAATAAATTTATTAGAGGTTTAAGCCTTTATTAATGTTTTTGGTCTAAATGGACAAACGAAAAAGAGCATAAATATACACAAATGGCCCAAGTGGACAAAGGAAAAATGGCAGAAACATAAACAAATAATATGATATGATATGATAACATAAAGCATAAAAAATAAAGAGAGATAGAGAGCTAGAAGGAAGCATAAACATAAACAAATTAATATACAATATAGAGCAATAGTGATTCAAAATGAGAGAACAAGTTTTGTTGTATTTTGGAAAATGCTCAACTAGTCATCCATGAGAATGAAAACATGGTCTCATACATTACTATGGGGAGGGCTCCAACTCGGATAAAATCAACGAGTATGCCAACTAACCCCCACGGGTATCAAGAGAAATTCAATTTATTTCAAACCACGCCATGGAAGAGTAAGAGACTGATAATTCACTTACAAAACACAACGATTTTTCGATTTTGGGTCCAATTTAGCGCTATGTTAACAATCGTAATCGAACTTATATAGAAGCCACGACTATCTAAGACCGGTCAATAACAATGTTAGTGCAAATGCATGCTAGAGAAGTGATATGTAGATCACTCTCCGAAAGCAATACCGCACGAAAAGAAAAGAGGTAATGATCTCATATTCATCAAGAACTTAAAATAAGTTCCAATGATATTGAAGATTTTCATTGATCAAGAGAAGAAGAAGAAGAAGAAGAGGGGAAGGGAAGCCAAATTGAATTACAACATTTGAATCATTCCATCTTTAAGTTCCATCACTCTTCTTGGTGGATTAAGGTACTAAACCTATCACTAATTCAAAGCACCTAAAATGAATCCAATGATCCACTTAAAGATATATTTGAACTAATGAAGGTTTATCCAACCTCGTCTAAACACCCAAAGTCCATGGAATTTAAAGAGAAATTTGATCAACAAACACTACAATTTAAGGCAAAACCAAAGGAAATGGAAGAAAAAAGGAAAGAACTCAAAACAGTCCCAAAACAAGCCAAAAAACACAAATCTGGCTCTGGTTAATCGATTAACCATTTGCATGTACAAATGTGTTAATTGATTAACACTGGCAGGATAGCAAAAAAAATTGAAAAAAAAAAATCAGCATTCATGATTCAATCATTTCTTCAAACACCTCATGATCATGAATGCAATTGAGCACGAAAATTCAAGTAAAACAACAGCAAATAACACCAATGAAACACAATTTGCAAGATCCAAAGATCAAGCAACAAGAATCAACAAGAGATCACATTGTGGAAGATGAATCAAGCACAACAATGGTGGAACAAGAGTTTACCACTTCCAAATTTGAAAATGCTTCAAATCAACTTCAAGAACCACACTCCAAAGCCTTGATCTACAGAAATTGATGATGAAAAAGTGTTTTGATGGAGGTTTAGCTCAAAGATTAGTATGCTTCAATGAAAAGCTTACTAACTTTAATGGAAGAATGAGCTTTGGTAAATTTGGGTAGATGGAGAAAATTGAGAATGAGGAAGAATTTTGACAAGGGGAATTTGGCTATAAAAAGCTTGTAGAAAGAATGAAATGAAACCTCTATTTATAGAATTTAGGCTTGGGAATTTTGGTGGCTTGGAGCTTGGTTTGGAGCCAAAATTAGGCTTGGAATTTGAATTTGGAGGCAAAATCAAGATCAAGTGGTATTTAATGATGGTGTATGATGGGAATTAATTATGATTATGTAGGGGAATTAGACTGAGGTGGTCTAGAATATTCTCATGATGAAACAAGTGAAATTTGGTGCCAAATGTTGCAGAATTTGAAAATTTTGTTTTTAGCCAAAAAAACACACTGGTTAATCGATTAACCACTTTGTACATGCATTTGGTTAATTGATTAACACAGTGAAAAGTGAGAAAAATTGCTTTTTGTTGTGATGTCTTGGCTCTGGCTTGATTCTTTTTTCTTGTCAAAGAAGGCATGAAAATAAACACATGAACCTTGGAGTATCTCGAATAATAGTAAATTAAATCTAGGGAAACTCTTGATTAAATGATTTTGAATTGTTTGCAGATCAACATTGACTTTGTTCAAATAAATTTCGTTGGAGCTGAGGAACTGGTATTTGATATTCTTGATCCAAATTTCTTTATGAAAAAGTTAGTAAAGGGAAAACAAACATATTTTTGAATTTTAATTAAGGGTTAGTAAACGTAAACATAAAAAAAAATATCAAGCAAACAAGATAACAGGGGTTCTTGGTGATCTCCCTCAAGAGAAAACCTACATAGAAGGGCAAGAGAACCAAAGCTTGTGATCTTGTTTGTGGTATGAGATGAAAATGATAACATGTGGGATCTTAGGGGTAAAAATTAGGGTATTACAGTTACATTTACAAACTTTCCTTCACATACAACAAGCAAGTGTTGAAGATATCTTTCAAATCAAAAGCCAATGATGGTTCACCGTAATCATTAAATTAGGCAGTCACTTTCTTTCTAAGAAGAAAGATCAAAAGAAAAAGCCCGCTAAGTCAAAATCTATGAGGGAGACTTAGGCAAAAACTAAGGCATCCTGCTGACTATAAGTTTCAAAAGAAACAGTTCAAGTAAAAGTTATGGATAACACAGAGAAGAGGTCCTTAAATCCTCAAATCCTCACCATAAAAGTCCTCAAGGACAAAAATAACTAAATGTTGTAAAGAAGCAGTGACTGCCATCTCAAGAGTCCCTTGACTTTCAAACCATCATCATCACTATCGTTATTACAATTCCAAACCATTTGGAACATGAGTGCATAGTCTGAGTTTAACTGAGTGTAAGACTGTAGATCATCACAAAGATTAGGATGGTACAAATAAATCTTTGAGCATTTATCCTTTGTTTCATAAACCGTGAACCAGACCATGTTACAACCCTTACAAGACCTAACTGAAGCAAGGTTATTTTGAAAGTATACTACAGCAAGGTTGTGTAAACTGACTCCAAAAATATTTGGGTTAATGAAGTTTTTGGTCCTCATAAATATCTAAATTTCACTTTCAGTCACTCTAAAAATTTCCTTCAAAGAATGGTCCTCATAAAATTTTTAATTTTAACTTTTGGTCCCTCCTGCCAATTAGCGACAGTTTTTACAACTTAGAGACAGAATTAGCGACGGTTTTAGCCGGTTTTAGCGACGGTTTTTTATTTAGCGACGAAAATGGCGACGGTTTTAGTGACGATTTTGGCAGGAGGGACCAATAGTTAAAATAAAAAATTTTATGAGGACCATTCTTTGAAGAAAATTTTTGGAGGAATGATCAGTGCATTTTGATGCACGTTCCTCTATGTTTATAGTTATGCATTTCCATACTTTACTTTGGTTATTTTTCTGTTTTAATGTGTTTTTATAAATTAGTTTATTTTTGCACTTATTTGATTTTCGCACTTTATTTTCAGCATTAGCAGTCTGTACTAAAATGATCATAACTGGAGCTACGGGAATCAGCTTGAGACGTTCTACTATGCGATGGAAAGCTAAGAAAAATATCTACAACTTTTATGTTGGACGAAGAAGCTGAATCGGATTGTAGTAGACCTTAAAAAGTCGTTGAAGTTGCAGCATTAGATATAATTTGTTTTGGGTCATTTGTTTTGGGATGGGTTTATGTATTTAACCCAGTTGGGTTGTAAACCGAATTTTATTCTCCCTATTACCTTGCAGCCACGACTGTTCATGAATTACACACTATTCACGAAAAAAATAATTGGAGTTTGTACGATCAATGGAGAACTAATTCCGAAGGCAAAATTCTGCTGTTAGGGATTCCATACTTTGAGGTTTTTTAATCGTCAATCCAATTTCTTTGCCCTTTTCAATATTAATCTATATGCCTTGTTTGCTTAATTCGAGTTATATAAAATACTATTGATTTATATTGATTGATTGATATTCCTTGAGTTTTAGCGTAGTTTACCGTTGCTTAATCGTTAGACCACGTATGTTAGAATCACGTTTGCTTAATTCGTGATTGTGCTTATCCGTATGCTTTATTCGGAAAATAGGAATGCAATCTTATAATGTCAATTTCGCTTGTTAATTGGTGTTGTAATCGGTAGGGGAATAGAATCCGTTTGGGGGATTGAAGTTTATTGAATCAATGATAAGTCGATGCCCGAATAAGTAGAATTGTCGTTTCAACTTATTTCATAATCACTTTTTATAATCACTTATTTTCTAAATCGAAAACCAAAACCCCCCATCTTACAATTGTTAGTTAATAAGATCAAGAATCCTTGCGATACGACATCCGAGTGTCGCTTCCCGTTACTACATTTTTCTAAAACTCGTTTTTGATCCGTGCGCGACAGCGGATTAAATTGGCGCCGTTGCCGGGGATTCTTGTAGATTTTAACCAATTTTAGGATTTTAGTTTAGAGTTTTGTTAGAGTTTTTTGTTTTTTTGTTTTTTGTTTTTGCTTGTTGATTTTCAGGGTTTTAGTGCAGTGATAAGGGATCCAGCCTAACAGGTGAGTTTGGAAGCTATTGTTTTGATTTGCTCCGAATTTTTTCTAGAAAATCGTAAAAAAATCAATGAACAATACTCATTTAGAATAAAATTCTAAAAGATTTTGACCCTGAAAATCGCAAATTCCTTATTTTTCTATTTTATTTGATTTATTTTCTATTTTCATATTTTCAAAAAAATCTGAAATTTTTTGTACAGATTTATTCTGATTTGATTTGATTTTTAGTCATATTTTTATAATTTTTAGATTTTATTTTAACCGCTTTTCTATTTTTCCACTCTATTTCTCAATAGGGACATTGTTGGTGTTTCTGTATTTGTTGAATTGCTGAATTGGTTATGTATTTTCTCATTCTTTGTTAATTTTTTTTCTATTAAATTTAATATGTCTAACCAAAGAACGCTTAGAGAACTTACTGCCCCTGATGTGAACTATAATGCTTTATGTATTAAATATCCTACTGTTACTGTACCATTCGAATTGAAGTCTGGTTTAATACGCTTGTTGCCAAGTTTTTATGGTCTTGCAGGTGAGGACCCGCATAGGCATCTGAAGGAATTCCATGTTGTGTGCTCTACACCTTTGAGACCTGAAGGAATCACAGAGGATCATATCAAGCTCAGAGCATTCCCGTTTTCACTACAAGGTGCTGCCAAAGATTGGTTTTACTATCTTGAGCCGAATTCTGTCACAACCTGGAATGATTTAAAGAAAGTCTTCCTAGAGAGATACTTTCCTGCCTCCAGAGCTGCATCAATCAGAAAAGATATATGTGGTATTAGACAGCTCGACAATGAATCATTGGCTGAATATTGGGGAAGATTCAAGCAGTTAGTGTCCAGTTGCCCCCAGCACCAGATTACTGAACAATTGCTTATCCAGTATTTCTATGAGGGATTACTGCAAATGGATAGAAATATTTTAGATGCTGCTAGTGGTGGAGCACTTTTTGATAAGACCCCAGCTGCTGCCAAAGCCTTGATTGAGAATATGTCACTCAACTCCCAACAGTTTATAACTAGAAACAATTATGTCCAAACAAAAGGTGTGAATGAGATTCAGGTTTCTTCTTACAACAATGCTCTAGAAACCAGACTTGATGGACTTATTTCTTTAGTGAAACAACAATTGATGTTACCATTACCACCACCACAAAACCCTCCACAAGTAACCACCGCTGCACCTTCCGGACCTTCACTAGAGGATCTTGTCAAGCAATTGGCTGTAAATGAGCTCCAGTTTCAGCAACGAACAAATTCTAGTATTCAGATCTTGCAGACACAAATTGAACAACTTGCCACTTCAATGAATGTCATACAACAAGCTCAGGGATCAAACCACCTACTTCCTCAAACAGTGGTGAATCCTAAAGGTCCTAATGAGAGTGCAATATCCTTGCGATCCGAAAAAGTTACAGATTTTGCCCCAGAAAAAAATGAGAAAGTTGTTGAGGTCACACCTGAACCTGAACCTGAGCCTTTTGTTGTTGTTGAGGAAAAAGAAAAAGAGTATGTACCTAATATACCTTTCTCACATAGAGTACTGAAAAGTAAGAAGATTGATGAAGAAGAGCATTCTGTTTTTCATATTGAGTTAATTTCTGAGTTGGTTGATGATACTTGTATTGATTTGTTTGCAGTTGATTTTCCATCATTGTCCGATTTTGATGATAGTTACTTGTGTGATGACTATACTGACACTAACATTTTCCCTGTTTGTCCTGAGATTAATGCTACCTTGCAGGGTGATGTTTTTCATGCAGATGAAGTTATAAATGAAGTTGTTTATGTAGCTAAAGCTCTTGACATCACTGCTGCCCCAACCTCACCATCCATTGAACAATCACCCTCCTTAGAGCTGAAACCACTTCCTAATAATTTATTTGAATTTGTGCAGGAAGATAAATCATTGCAAGAACATAAGAAGGGCATTGGATGGACCTTGGTTAGCATTCTTGAGTTTAGGCGGCCCCAAAAGCGATTTAATTGGATGGACCACACTTCCACTTTTCTAGGATCATTGTTTGATCCCGGAATACAAAAAGAAAGTAAGAGCTCTAATAATAACTTCAAATTTCACCGCATAAAAGAGAGCCCCACATTTATGAAAGAGGAAAGTGTAAAAGATATCTCTTTATGAAAGGCTGCTTATGTGATCACTTATCCGCCTTGACTCCTCGGGTGTGTTATTTCCTTTCTCTCACTCTTATTTTATATTTATGTTCTTTCATTGAGGACAATGTATGTTTTAAGTGTGGGGGAGGGAACCATTTGTTTTCGTTTTGTTTTCTTTGTTTTTGTTTGTCTCTTTTTCTTAAAAAAAATATTAAAATTGCATGCTTTTTCGTTGGTTATTTTGGTACAACTGTGAGTTTTCTCTATGTTCTTTGACAAAAGACTTGTGGTGCGATGTCATTGATTCTTTTTGTGCATTCTTAGTGTAATATGTAGGACTAATCTCTGAATTGTACATCATTGGTGGTAGATCACTAAACCTTGTGAGATTTTGAGCCAATTAATGGATATACATCAAAAATCCATCTCTTTCTTTCTTATGTGATTTCACTCATGTTTGTTAGTCTCTAGAACTTGAATTGACTCTTGTTGAAGCTTTTTAATTACTTGTGCACGCGGAAATGATAAAGGCATGTTGTTTTGTTTTATTTTTAGCTAGTTAGTCAAAAAGCCAACCTTGATAATATTACCCCTTGTTTTCAAGCCCCTTTGAGCCTATTATCCTTTTTTGTTTAAAACTCATTACAAGCCGAAAAGTGAAAAACAATGAAATAACCCTATTCAAAGGGTTAAGAGAGTCTTGTATGGAGTTGTGTGGGGTTGAGCACTATTCTTGAATTATTGTTGTAATGTTGTTATGATGTTGGCAGAAGAAAAAAAATGAAAAAAATAAAGAAGGATGTCAATACATAATCCTTCCGAAAAAAAAAAGAAGAATAAAAGGAAAAGGAGAAGAGAAATAAGTTGTGAGGTTGTTGTTTGAAAGAAATTGATGTATCATGTAGTTCAACTCCCGCAATTCTTTCAATTCTCTTTTAACTCTTTGATTTTAGCCTAATACCCCTTAGGATTTATCCTACCCTTACCTTGGTCACGTTACAACCTTAATAAAAGTCCTTTTGATCTTTGTGTGCATGTAAGTCAATTGTGAATGTTAGAGTTCTTTCAAGCTTATGGTAGTACTAACTCTCATGTTGTGCTTTGAGTGTAAACATGTAACCTAAACACTTGAGAGTTGAGTGGAAACAGTTTATCTTGTGAGGATCTTGATGCTTGTGATGTACTTTTTGGTAATCTGTTTTTCATATATTCTTTGAATGTCACAAAAGAGTTAATCACTAATGTCATATTCTTGAAGCTTAGAATTAGAAGTTTGCTTGCACTTCGTATCCAGAGAACCTTTGAGATTGCATGCTCTGTTTGGTTTTTGCTTTGAAGTTTCTGTTTTTTTTAATTCTTGATTTTGCTCGGAGTGCAAAAGTTCAAGTGTGGGGGAATTTGATCAGTGCATTTTGATGCACGTTCCTCTATGTTTATAGTTATGCATTTCCATACTTTACTTTGGTTATTTTTCTGTTTTAATGTGTTTTTATAAATTAGTTTATTTTTGCACTTATTTGATTTTCGCACTTTATTTTCAGCATTAGCAGTCTGTACTAAAATGATCATAACTGGAGCTACGGGAATCAGCTTGAGACGTTCTACTATGCGATGGAAAGCTAAGAAAAATATCTACAACTTTTATGTTGGACGAAGAAGCTGAATCGGATTGTAGTAGACCTTAAAAAGTCGTTGAAGTTGCAGCATTAGATATAATTTGTTTTGGGTCATTTGTTTTGGGATGGGTTTATGTATTTAACCCAGTTGGGTTGTAAACCGAATTTTATTCTCCCTATTACCTTGCAGCCACGACTGTTCATGAATTACACACTATTCACGAAAAAAATAATTGGAGTTTGTACGATCAATGGAGAACTAATTCCGAAGGCAAAATTCTGCTGTTAGGGATTCCATACTTTGAGGTTTTTTAATCGTCAATCCAATTTCTTTGCCCTTTTCAATATTAATCTATATGCCTTGTTTGCTTAATTCGAGTTATATAAAATACTATTGATTTATATTGATTGATTGATATTCCTTGAGTTTTAGCGTAGTTTACCGTTGCTTAATCGTTAGACCACGTATGTTAGAATCACGTTTGCTTAATTCGTGATTGTGCTTATCCGTATGCTTTATTCGGAAAATAGGAATGCAATCTTATAATGTCAATTTCGCTTGTTAATTGGTGTTGTAATCGGTAGGGGAATAGAATCCGTTTGGGGGATTGAAGTTTATTGAATCAATGATAAGTCGATGCCCGAATAAGTAGAATTGTCGTTTCAACTTATTTCATAATCACTTTTTATAATCACTTATTTTCTAAATCGAAAACCAAAACCCCCCATCTTACAATTGTTAGTTAATAAGATCAAGAATCCTTGCGATACGACATCCGAGTGTCGCTTCCCGTTACTACATTTTTCTAAAACTCGTTTTTGATCCGTGCGCGACAGCGGATTAAGGAACTAAAAGTGAAATATGAGATATTTAGGAGGACCAAAAACTTCATTAACCCAAAATATTTTTGCAAATCATTTGTTTTGGTATCATACATTTGCTTTACTTTTCATGTTGAATGTTATAAACCACTGCGTTTTGACCAGTGATTCATATTGCTTTGCATTTTCTAACAATGATTTTGTTTTCAAAAGGTTACATGAACTTTGCATTAAAATTACCATGTTTGAATAAACACTTTTGATTGCAAACTAGCTTTCCTCTCAAGAAATTTTCAAAAATAGTTTAGAAACTTGGTCAGTGATCCTATCAGGGGCAAGTTCCTTCCTGACCATGTTTAGAATTAGTTCAAAAATTATTGTTCAGTGCAAGTCCTTTTCAGAATTGGTTTATCCAGAAGATTTTTCAAGACTCATTACTGGGGAAAGCCTTCCAAACACACAGTAAAACAGTCATTTCCAGAATCAGTCAAGCTGAAATAATGATCAGTTCATCTACAACAATCAGCTAGTCTGGGGCAATTTACTTGAAGAATCCCCAAGCAGCTATCCATCCTTCCTACAAGGATTATCAGCTTAATACAATTTACCAGTGTGGCAAAGATATGTTCAACAATAGCATCTTCAGTCCTCTAAAGCAATGTCAGTGGTCTCTGTGTTGAGGAATCAGTCTTCCAATCTTGTCCACTCCCCAAAAAAGTCAAGCCTTGTTGTCAACATTTGCATTACATACAGCACAACAAATTCATATACCATGCATAGCAAGAGTGTTTTATCCTCATTTACATTTTCATAGGTCATGTTACCATCAACATATTACCTTATGCCCAAAGTCCAACCAAACTGGGAAAAATCAAAGTCCCACCTAACTGGGCAAAACCAAAGTCCAACCTAACTTGGCAAATACCCAAAGTCCAACTTGGCACCATCCAATGCTATTCTTGGTTGTGTCTGTCTTTCTCTCTTGTTGCATCCAGTGCTATTTTTGGAAACCTTTGTTTCTTAGCATCATCCAATGTTATTCTTGGATATGTTTGTCTACTTCTCTTTTACATCCAATGCTTTCTTGGGTATCTTTGTTTACTCTCATCAAATACATTCTTGGATATTGTGATTTTCTTTACATCTGATGCCATTCTCAGATTTTATTTTGTCCAATTTCATCTAAAGCCATTATTAGATATTGTGTTTCTTTACATCCAATGCCATTCTTGGATCCATACCTTACTCACACTCATCTGATTCCATTCTCAGATATTTTGATTATACCTTTCATTTGATGCTACTCTTGAATGTATGGTTTCTTTACATGTGATGTTGTTCTCAGATTTTGTTTTGACTTTCATTCAAAGCCATTATTGGATGTCTAGTTTCTTTACATTCAATGTCATTCTTGGATTTCACCCTTGTTCACTTTCATCTAAAGCCATTATTAGATCTTGTGTTTTCTTTACATCCAATGCTTTCTTAGATATTCATATTGTTACATCCAATGTTGTCTTGGATATTGTGTTTCCTTTACATCCAATGCTTTCTTGGATATTCGTATTGTTATATCCAATGTCGTATTGTTACATCCAATGTTGTCTTAGATATTGTTGTTTCCTTTACATCCAATGCTTTCTTGGATATTCATATTGTTATATCCAATGCCACTATTGGATATCTTTATCACTCTTTCCAAGTATTACTAGATACTCCTTGTCACCCTGACAGATTTCCATAATATCTTGTATATCCTCAGTTGTTACTTATTCCCCAAAAATTTTAAAGCTTTTCCCCAATGAAATTCTATCCTGTTGGTCTGTCTCCTGTGGTATCATCCCCCACGGAACTCAGAGTCCTGCATCCATATCATATCATAAGCATCTTTACATTATCTTAGGGCAAAAATTTGTGCATTTTTCTGTATTTAAGTCTCTCAAATCTTTGGAAAGAAGAAACTTAAATAGGGGCATCTGTCATACCCTAATTTTTACCCCTAAGATTTCACCTCATTTGCATCATTTGCATAACATTTAGCATTACATGTGTGTGTGTTTTTGTGCATCATTAACCAATGGAAAATACAACAATATGTGCTTGCTTACTTTACAAGTTAGGTTGTGCCTCAAGATGCTCAAACTGATGATTAGCCAGGGATTGGTGTGATCTTCAACTTCTCAAGTATCTCATTCATTCTTGAAGATCAAGATTTTCCCTTTATCAACAACCAAGTTCAATATTGCATCATTTCAAACTCATCAAGCCTCAAGTTCATCTGATGCACCAATTAGGGTTTTGACCAAAAGTGGCTTGCAGTTGACTTTTTCATCTGAGAATGATCCCATACTTCATAACATGATTCAAGGGTCTCAAATACATCTTTGAAGTCTATTCACATGATTTAAATTTCACAAGAAGTTTGATCCTTTGAATATTGCAAATTTGGATTCATCTGATACAAAGTCAACTAGTGCACAAAGTCAAAGTTTGACTTTTGGTCAACTTTGAGCTTCACAAGTCATTATTCAAGAAAATATTATGGATGATTGCATTTGATCAAGTTATAATCAAGAAATCATTCAAAGATGCAAAATTGTCCAAATTGAAGAAAACTTGAAATTTTTCCTAAGTTAAAATGCATGATCAAGTGACCTACTTTCCAAAGTTGTAACTTCTTCTTCAAGCATCCATTGAAAACACTTGAAGACTTATTTGAAAGATGGAATTTGATACTACAAGTTAATAAAAATTACAAGGCAAAAGATTTCTTGAAGTGGAAGTTATTGATGTTCAAAGTTGGAGTTTCAAGTTGTTTGAAAATCCAAAACACTTAGAAATTTTTCTAAGTTTTTCACCTTGCCAAATGCATGACTTTATGGACACTTTGTGATCAATTCAAGCCACCACTCTTCAGGCCCAAGGGATGTATTTAAAGATGACATTTCATACTTCAATTGAGTGCAAATATTGGATCAAAAGCTCATAAGGATTCGAAGTTATGAAGTGCCAAAGTTTGGATTTCTTAATTTCCAAAAATGTCAAAACATCCAGAATTTTTCTAGTGTCAAAAAGTTGAAAGTTCCAATTTTGGTGGCTAGTTTTCTCCATGATCCCAATTGAATCAAGAAAAGTTATCAACATGAAAGTTGTAGAGGATGTTTCCAGCTTTCCACAGAGTCCAAGAACAAAGATTTATCTTACTTGAGCTGGAAGTTATGATTTTTGCAAGAAGCATTGATAAAGCTGAATTCAAGACAGTTTTGATCACACAAGTTAAAGATCCCTTTTGATCACTTTGCAAGCCTTATCTATGCACAAGTGTCACACCCTAATTTTTTACCCTAAGATCCCCGTTTTGCCCTTTGCATAACATATTAGGTTAATCATTCGTGTTTAACTAACAACTATCTAGATTTTGCCTGTTTGTTCATTTGTGAAGACAGATGTTGCTGTAGAAGGTTCAAGACCAGGAAGGTTGTGTGTGCGCTCAGTGTGATTTTGGTTCATTGCAAGTTGTGTTGAATTCATGTAGAAACGTGCCCTCATTCTTACGATCCTTTAGCCACTACAAGGTTTATTTTCCTCAGAGCTTCTCAAAAGCTTCAGTGTATTCCCTAGGGAGAATTATGGTCTTTGTCCATTGGTTTTGAGCATGGTCATTTGAAAACGTGTCGGAATGTTGTGATGCTGCATTACCAGTGGTATCATCACTTTCAAAGGATTTCTCAGGCATAGCTGGGTCTCGTTCGCGATGAGGGATCATGAGTCATCAAGTGGAAGAGTTTGGACTTTTGTTTAGTTCGTGAAACATATGTCTTGAAATGGTAAATTTGGATGAAAAGGTTGGATTCGAGTCTAAAGGAGGTCTTAAATTGAGGTTCAATACTCGTGTTTTATATGAAGTTCCAAATGGATTCATTATGCTCTCAACTCTTTAAATCCAAAATCGAGAACCACATTCAAGTAATAATTTCAAAGAGGTTTCGGTTATCATTTCAAATTGGTATATCCATAAAGTTTTAATCCAAGTGAGTTGTTGGCATGATTTAAATTCCACTAAGTGCGAGATTCATTGTTTTCCACGAAGATTCAAGGTACGAAGTTCATTCAAGTTACTCATGTCAAGATCAAGAATTCAAGATTCAAGTTTTGTTCATTTAACTGTATCTAAAAAAAAAGGATCCAAAGAATGGCAAAAAAGGTTGGAAGCTCTTGCTAATTCAAATTTAAAAGCCATTCTCTTCCATATTGGTTCAAGAATTCAAATCTAAGCATCCATTAATCATGAAGGGTCATTTTCAAATTAGTCCAAGACAAATTTCATGGTCATTTTTTCTTGCAATCCAAGCTCATTCTAAGATGCAAGATTCAAACTCCAATAAATATTTCAAGAAAGTTCAAATTGTGAAAGAATTACAAGATTCAATCCCAAAATGCAAAGTACAAATTCAAGGATTTTTCGCAAGTTTAAGATATGATTACAAGATGATTCCAAAATAGTGGAATGAATGTCCTTCACTTATGCCTAAATAACACTTTCTTACAGCAGGACTAAAGCGTAGCCTATGTAAAAGAATTCTCAAACCAAAGCTCTCCAGATGTCTTTACCAATTGGAAGTGCTATTCAAAAGCAACACCAAGATCCACATAAGAGACAAGCCTAAGCTCGAAAGCTTTCTTTCCTTTTGATGACAAGCCACGACTAAGCAGTTTCCAACATCAAATTTTGCGCCATTGTCAAGACCTCTAGTTCCAAGTTTTGAGCCAAATCCTCTTCAAATACCGCTATGCCACATCCAAGTCGAGACTAGCGAGCAACTGGTGTGTAACCTGCAAAGCGACACCATACAAAACATTATTGACATATAGTTTGGATTTGGAAAGGAAAAGTTGACTTGTGGAAGCTAATAACATGAATGCAAGTTCGACTTCTACACTTGAGCATGGCGTCATCAAATTTCTGGCAAAACTACAGCCACTATATTCACAACGATGGCAATCCAAAGTTATCAGTTTCCAAAATGTGAACAAATTGAATATGGAAAGTTTTCAAACACAGAGTCACAAGAGATCACGGTTTGGCAAGAAATCAAAAAAACATTAGGAGCAACCATTAGAACAGTTCAAGCATGATCAAAGAGAAATATTTCAAATACCACAACTGTGTCAAGTAAAGAGTTTTGATTACCTCGCCCATCATCTCAAGGATCCGCAGCAGCAGTATCAGTTTGTGCCCCAAGATACCATGAAAGGAAGAAGAGAAAAAGAGTTATGAGCATAAGTGAGAGGAAATTGTGAAAATGCAGTTGCCATTGAATCCCCCAAAATAGTGTGCTAAATATAACTACGCCAAGATCATCAAAGCGAGAAGTACCTGGATACATTGGTTTGGTTCTTCTCGCAGCTCTTGCTAATACAAGTCTTTTGGTGCAATTTCTCTCCACCGTATTGGTCAAGCTGCTGTGCACAGTGAAGCTCAATATATACTTTGCAAGATGAAGATACTTACTGCTGTTCTCGAGTTCATTGCTGACACTGCTGCAATGTATGTTACTCCTCATGACCACGGGTTATTTTTGAAGTACACGTCAAAAGGCATTTTTCATTGAACCATCTGTTTCATAACAAAATTCAAGTCCGTGAAGGAAAAAATATTATAATTTGCCTAAAAGGTTCTTTCAACTATGCTGCCAGAATACTCAATGTGATATTGGCCGGTTCTGATGGATCCTCCAGTATAGCATCAAAAGCCTTTAATCTTACCAATAACTCACTCGATCGATAATTTCCAAAGCCACCTCTAAGACGTGCTTGAAACATACAACAAACATGCCTATACAGAAAAGGAATGAGTCCATTAAACACTGTCAAGACAAAGAATAACATCCATAATTTCTTTCCAAAATAGCAAGGAATCAACTTGTTCCAACTAATCCCAGCCATTTCCAAAACCATATTAAACGCATTCAGACCATAAAGGAAAGAATTCACAATAAGTTTAAGTACAACACCAAAACTTTCCAACTTTTAAGATAGGCCTCAGATATTTTCCAAAATCAGAGTGTTATCATCATTTTCGAAAAGAACGACAATCATCGATAGCATCACAGTGATTACAGATTTCACTCTTAAACCAGAAAGGATACTATTCAAAAGGATTTTTTTTTTCAAAAATAGGGCATCAGAAAAGAATCAAATATTCAACGTAGGAATCGTGACTTCAAGGCAATAATCAACGTTTTCAAGATCTCCAGATCAAGCAAATATCAGACAACATCAACACTTTCCAAAACGATTGCAAAACAACATAAATGACAACCATCACAGGCCCATATATATAAAGGAAATCGTACCAACATACTAAAAGACGACCAATCTCATACAAATCCATCAGAAACACGATTTCAGAAAAGGGGCAAAAGCTAAAGAACAACACGAAAGACAAAGATTCCCGATCAAAAATCACGCAGAAGGTAAAGAGATAGAAGAGAACTCATCCTCGAATCGAAGATCCTTGAAGTCGTTCGCGTCTTCGTCTTCAACCTTCACCAGCCTTTCCTTCTCTCTTTTTGTTTCATAATTTCTGTAAATGTAATTACGAATCATAATGAATTGGGGTTTAGGGTTTCCGCGGGGATTTGGGTTTTCTTGTTTTTGCCGTTTAGATTAAAAGATGAAACGAGAGGGACGAGAACAAAGACGAGAGAGAGAGGAGCAATGGTTCCCTTTTCCTCTATTTTATTTTCCATGTAATCGCATACACTCGCACACACGCCGTTATCATGCACCCTCCCTACCGTGTGCGTTGATCGTGCTGTTGACGCCCCCAGCGGCCATGATCTGAGGGTCTATGATAGACACTCTCTCTTGCGTAGCGCCACCCCCCTCCGTTTTCATTTAAAATAATCAATCTGTTTTTTTTTTAATTTGATTTAATAACTAATCACTTTTTTTTTTTTAAGCAAGATATATTAAAACTGGAGTACTAAGGGTTCTCCAACCTGTTTACACGAGAACGGGAAAAAGTCCGACAAAAGAAAAAATTACTAACCAATTAAACTACGAAATAAAAAGCAAAGGATCTTTGCTAAAATCGTAGAAACTACAATTGGAATGAGTAATTTGACCACAAAAAGCTCACTTCCAAACCAAAAATTTTATACCCTACACCGTATTGTTAATGTTCCATGCGTCCGATCGGAAGCATATACCATTCCTCAAAAGCCAAATACTCCAAGAAGTAGCTAACCAAATCATCCCAAGTTCAAAATAAATACCACTCCATAAAACTCGGAAGACATTCGTCTTCCATCCCTTCCGGTTTACCAATCCACAAAGTTATCTCCCTCCAAATCTTCTTAGCCACATGACAATTGAAAAAGGAATGATTTCTACTTTCAAAATCTAAACCACAAAGCGAACATATCAAAGAATCATTAGAAAAGTTAATGCCTCTATACACCAAAAGATCCTTCATAGGAAGTCTATTCACAAAAAGTCTCCAACAGAAGGCCTTTAACTTAAAGGGAACCTCCGTTTTCCACATCAAACCGAACACCGTATCACACTTATTAGGGGGCCACAAGACAAACGGAAAGTAGCATAGTGAGCGTAGCAAGATGCCACCGAAAAACCGAAAACCGGATCCTTATCCCACATAATCACATCCGCTCGCCACACTTTTCTTTCTTAAATTTAGTTTTTTTAAGAATAATGTTATTAATTTTTTTTTATAGAAGATAACCATTCATCTTTTGAAATTCGAACTTTTATTTTAATATAACCCTTTTTTTTCTTCTTGGTAAAAATTTAAAAATTCTCCCAATTTAAAGATAAAACCTTTTAGAGAGTATTTTGTTCAAAAACCTTTTTTCTCTAATTAACATTTTATTAAAATTAGGATAACATAATAACTTTTCTCTTTTACAAAGAAATATAAATTCTTTCTAATTTAATTTGAAATAAAACTTCTTTTAAAAACATTAGAAGTAGGACCTTTTTTCATTTTTTTTAATAATTATGTTTTTTTAAAATATAAGGGTTTGTTTAGAATAACTATAGGAAATGTTAAAATCTTTTCAATATACCTAAAGATATTAATTTTTAGACCCTACACCTTTGTTTAAGTTAGATCAATTTAAACTGTTATTCGTCTTCATTTTACTTGATGTATGCACTTTGCTTGTTTATGCTCTGATTGTGTTCTAAACCTTTTTCAAAAATATAAAATTTTCGATCCAACGTCGAGCCATTTTCCACCCATATAAGTCGATTGCTTAGTAAGCATCGCCATCAACTTTTTGGACACTATACACAAGGCTAGCTCACTTTGCTAGTGCGCACGATTAAAACTCAATTCGTTGTTTTGATTAATTGATGACGTCTAACTTTAGATTTAAGCACTTATGACTTTTATGTATTTTCTTATATACTGCTTGCATTATATCAAAGGGAAAATCTCATGCATGATAATCATTTGTCGTGCATGGTGCATTTCATTTGCATTTCATCCTCCCCTTAGTGGTCGTAGGTATCCCTTTAAGATAAGCTTTTCTTAGACAACTTTAGGATAGATTCTCCTAAGTTAGTCCCCCTTTATCTTGATTTTTTTTACAATCAATAACCTTAGATCACCTGATTCTCCCCACAAGAGAATTAGATGTGAATCATCTCAAAGAAGAGACATACAATCTCATACCCCACAATATAAACAAGATGTAGATTCTTTTCCACTTAGGAGAGGTATGGGGCATACTCGTCGATTTTATATCTGAGTTGGAGCCCTCTCCTAAGATGAAGCAAAGGTCCATTCTCAAAAACTGTGGTGGTTCTTAAGATGACGACTCATCTTTTCTCCTAGACCATTCAAACTTTAGTACATCCTCAGAGAGGAACTACAAGTGCTCTGATTCCACTTCCGACAGGATATGTAGGCACAAGATGTAATATCTTGTCGAGCACACTTAGGAATAGAACTTTAGGTTTTCCTACCCTTTTACCCTTAGCAAACAGATAACAATAGATAACATAATAAAACAAGAGGTTCCTGTAGAGTACTACAGATATCTAGGATGCTAACACCTTCCCTAGGTATAACCAACCCCTGAACCTTAGACTCTTAACTTTGCATTTGCATTGCATGTTGTGGGACATTCGATATTTCTCCCTTCCCTTGGATAAATCAAAGACCGGTGGTGAATAAATAATTTGCAATTCAAGTTAATCAATAGCTTGATATCCAATTATCACTGCGAAAACAAGATCAACACCAAAATCATCATACACCATGTGCTCTGCAAGAGCATAACAGAATTTTCAAGATTATATCCTTGGCATGTGATAAAAATCATTTCAAAACCATGAAGTAAGGTTTTGTCCTCTAGCATTAAAGTGAAATAGTGAAATTGATCAAAAATCTCCCAATCCGTCCAAGAATGATCAAAACACCAAGGGATGAGATGCAATATGGTAGGTTCAATCTCAAAAGATCATAATTATAGCCATGTGAAGAATAGGCTATGTGTACTTTGGCATCCAAGTCATGACACATAGTATGACATCATTCATTGGATAATAGCTTGTATCTTAATCCAAACCTTTTTCCAAATATCTGAAACATTTCTCTATAAATAGAGATCAGTTTGCATCATTCAAATCACACCAAAACACAACAAGACACAAAAACATCTCATAACCTCAGAATCATCATTGCTCCATTTTATTGAAATTTCAAGTTGTCAAAAAAACCAAAACTTGTGATTTCTCACCTCTCTCAACCAAACATCATTCCAACACCACAAACACCTTCCATAAGCATCATAGAAGTGTTCCAAACCATTATAAAACTTCTGTAACATCACCAAACTATCCATAACCAGAAGTTGCATTTTCATATCACCATTATTGCACAACTTGCAAGAATTTTCGAATTCTTTATTGCAATCACTTTCCACTCCATTCATCCATCCAAACACCTTCTATACACTTAATAGAAGTGATCCAAATCATTATAACACTTCTGTAACAACTTGAACACTTCCACCATATCTCATTTGCTTCAAACTGCATATTGATTTGGTCAAGGAGTTCAAGAAGGTCTCAACTCAATTCAACCACTCCAACACATTACTGAGAGTTCAGTGGAGCTGTAGGGATCACTACATTGCATATGTAAGTGTTTTTTACTCTTTGTTAAAACAAGTTCACAATAAGATGTCGAGCTTGATGTCTTGACAGGTTGGTCAGACATCATGATTAGTATGATATTGTGACATGTGGTCAGGACATTTGTTATTTAAAGAGTGAGATTCTCTCTCTCCTTTTCCTTTTTATTTTCTTTCTATTTTCTTTTCGATTTTTATTTATTTTATTTAATTTCTTTTTCTTCTTTTATTATTTTAAATCAAACTTTTATTTTATTTTGTTTTTTGTTTTTATTATTTATTTATCTTTTATTATTTATTTTAACTTCTTTACTTATTTTTTTATATTTTTATTTCAAATTTCCTTTTATTTATTTTATTCTCTTTTCTTTTAATATATTTATTTTATCTTTTATTTAATATATATATATATATATATATATATATATTATCTTTTATTTGTTTATTCATTTTTCTTAAACTTTCTTTATTCCTTTTATTGATTAAACTTTCTTTTATTTAAAATTTTATCATTTAAAATTCATTATTACTTTGTTTAAAATTATTTATTTTTTATTGTTTATTTTACACTTTTAATCATTGAAAAAGACCAAATGTTTCTTACTTTGTATTCATTTTAATTCAAGAATTCCTTTTAAATTACACTTTGTTTATTTTCTAAAACATCGTATTTAGCTTGTACACTCTTGTGCATTTCTTTGACCTAGTCCTTGTTAATGTTCGTGCCTATTGATTGTTGATTTTTGCTCATGCTTGAACCATGTTTATGTATACCTTTAATTGTGTTCATTCCTTACCTATTCACATGTTAATAATCTTATCATGCCTTTAATCTCATAAGTTCATATATTCGTGAATCCATGTCAATTTTGTTTCATTGTACATAATCCAAAGGAAATGATTTATTGTTGACTTGTTAGTCATTCATATGCATTTGTACATAACTGTTGCATTCCTTACTCTCCCATTATCTAAACCCTAATTCAACCTTAGGACTTTTAAACAATTTTTATCTACAAACCTTTAACCTTCCCAAGAGATAGCCATCAATATCTTGTAACTTTTTAACCCTTCCTTCAAACCCTGCCATAGAGATTGTTATCAATCTCTTCTCCTTTTGCCACCCTTGGCTTTACATTTACAATCAACCTTGTCATAGAGATAGCCATTAATCTCTCCTCCCTTTACAAACCTTTAACTCTTCATTCAAATCCTTTCATAAGAGATGGCCATTAATCTCTTCACCTTTACAATCAATCCTCACAAGCTTTGCTTTCAAGCTTTTCCCCTTTGTTGTCATAGGTTCGTAGAACCCTAACAACCCGTAGTTCCACGAACTACGAACACTCTGATTTCTCAAGTTCCTTTTGAGAATACGTAGGCACAAGGTCCCAATCCTTGGCGAGCACTCTTTTTATTTTTCACACTCTTCCCTTTTCACTCTTTTTACCCATAGTTCTCCGAACTACAAATGCTCTGACTTCCTCTAAGGATATGTAGGCATAGGGTTGCGAGATCCTAGCGAGTACACCTCTTTATTTTCACCCCCTTTTATTCATATACATTACAAAACAACAAAAACATTTCCCACTCCCATCACTAACTCAAAAAAATAATAAACTCTCCCAAACAATAGTAAGCAATTTATAGCAAAAACATAGATATTTCAAGAGGTTCTTGTAGAGTACTACTGATGCTTAGGATGTTAATACCTTCCCTTAGTATAACCAACTCTCGTACCTTTGATCTCTTATTTGCATAGTCTTTAGCCTCGTCTTTAGCTTTGCATATTTATTTAGGGTTTATTCGTTCTTTTCCCCTTCCCTTGGATAAAATAAAGTTCGGTGGTGACATCTTTTGTTTTGCGAGTCAAGTTAATGTAATAGCTTGGTCTCCGGTTCACAAAACGTGTTACACAACCAACTAAACATGTCCAAGAATCTAGCATAATTCTTCTCATTGTCTTTTTTCGTAGGAGCAATAGGATACAATAACCTTTTCATTGGAACTTCACCTTCATGCTCATTTCCTTTCTTACTTTTTTTCAACTTCTCCTCCTTCAACTTCTTTTCTACTTCCTCCTTATCATTATTTTTTAACTTCCTCCACAATTTCATCCTCCTTTTCAACTCCCACACCAATTGTTCTCCCACTCCTAGTAAAGATGACTTTGCAACGCTCCTTCGGATTTACTTGAGTATTAGTCGAAAAGGTTTCTTTATGTTGGTCGGCTAGTTGCTTGGACAATTGTCCAACTTGAGTTTCAAGGTTCCGTATTGCCGCGTCCGTACTCTTTTGAGTGGAGATAGACATTTGCATGAATTGGTTGAAAGTTTCTTCAATATTAGAGCCTCCTCCTTGGTTTTGTTGCGTTTGGTTGTAACTTTGGTAAGGTTGACGGTTAGAAGATCCCGGTTTTTGCCTCCACCCTTGTTGGTAACCTTGGCTATTACCTCCCGGTTGGTAGCCTTGGTTATTGCTTTGATACGGTGGTCTTGGTTGATAGCCTTGATTTTGGTTTCCCGCATAGTTGGCTTCCTCAATGACTGGTGGATAATAGCCGGTAGGATGATCACCTTTGCAAAGTTCACAACTTGCTACATGTTGATTTTGGTTGGGAACTTCTTGCTTCTCTTTGATTTGTTGTGGAAGCTTTGACATTTTCTTTGTCAACAACTCCACTTGTTGCGAGAGTAATTTATTTTGAGCAAGAATATCATCATTCGTTCCCAACTCGATAATTCCCAATTTTCTTTGCAAAGTACCACGATTGTGTTGACCTTGATGAGCATTTAGTGTCACCCTATCAATGATGGACACTGCATCTTTCGCACTTTTTGACATTAGAGAACCACCCGCCATAGCATCTAAAAGAGTTTTGTGAATGGGTTGAAGTCCGTTGCGGAAAATGTGAAGTTGAGTCAAATCATCAAAACCATGGCCTTTTCACTTTCACAGCATAGATTTGAATCTCTCCCAAGCTTTGTTGAGAGATTCGCTTCCTCCTTGCGTAAACACCGAAATTGTCGTCTTGGCCTCCATAAACCGATTGTGAAGGAAGAATATTTCAATAAACTTCTCCTCCAATACGTTCTAATCTGTCATCAAAAGAGTAGGTTGGTCAAGATGCCATTCCTTCACCTTCCCAATTAAGGAATGCGAGAATAGTCTTAGAACAAGGGTTCCTCTTCGATTTCCGGAGGTCCAGTTGCACCCGCTATCTCATAAAACTTCGTGAGATGTGTAAACGGATCCTCATGGTCCATCCCCGCAAAGGGATTTTCATATAAAAGAGCAAAGATTCTTGTTTTCATCTCAGAATGCCTCTTGTTGTGAGCGTTGCACGCAAACTAAGCGTTGTCTCTTGGACTATTAACACATGGGGTTGAAGCAAGGGGTGGTGTTGGTATTTCTGCCATGTTTGGCGTAACAATGGGTGTAGATGAAGAAATTTCTCCGTGCTCTTGTCTTTCTTTGGAAAGTTTCCTCCTCTGCCTAGTTCTGCTATTGAGCTTCTAAGCGGTTTTTTCAATCTCATGATCGAAAAGAAGTTGGTCCGCAGGTACACTCCCTCGCATAAACAAAATCTGCACACTTAACCAAACAAATTAAACAGCACAGGAAAAATAAATAGAGGTAAGAATAATAATACAAAGATCTTAAAATCAATAAACTATTGCAATGCTTGCAATATCAAATAATACCCAGCAACAACGCCATTTTGTTCGAATCGTACTATAGGTGGGTTTTTGTTATCGTCTCCACAGGGATTATTGGATATCTTAATGATTGTCGTTCAATAGCTTATCGTTTCAAGAAAAAGGGTTTTCAAAGTTTTGTTCATAAATTGTCACGTTTTTTAGTAGCAATGCTTATAAATTCTAAAGTGTTTGATTAACAAAGTATATCAAAAGTAGTTTTCATCTACCCTAAATTATACATATTCTTTCAGTCTTGCATGTGAAGTTGGATCCGATTAATATCGTCGTGTATTCTCTCAACACCGTCTATCTCTAGAGCTGCGTCGTGAGAAATACCGTATTCATCACTACACGATCCCTCTATATAACAACCAATATAGTAAGCTTTAAGTTCAACACAAAGCAACTATCAACCATAGACCAATCTCTCCAATCTATAAATCGATAGATGAATATTTTAGGTCAAGTTTCACAAAATCTATATCTAGAGTTTTACAAAACAAGAATGGATCATTAAGAACAAAAACATTTATCATATATTAATCATCCCTTGTTCACATATAATGCCAATCAAAAGAAATACATAAAGCTAATGGTAGACTACCTCTACCTTTGATACAAAGGAAATTAGCAACCCATAACCATGGTAGCTTGCTTTATAAGTAACAGAAGAAGATGAATGAGCATCCATCTTGAAGAATCGAACTCGGATGCGAATCCAGCTTCTATTTGCAAAATATCACCTTTTGGTGAAGAAATGCTGAGAAATGAAGTTTTGGTGTGAATAAAGGGTTATCATCCCCCAAAAAATGTGAAAAGTACTTATATAGTACTTTTAGAATCTGTCAAGTTCGCCTAGCGAACTCCTTTTTCGTCCAGCAAACTCCACTTTATGGCACCTGAAGTGCCTCTGAACAGTAAAATCGCCCCTCATAAATATTTGTAGTTCGCTGTGCGAGCAATTCTTCGCCCTACGAACTACTTCGCTACAAGTTCGCACAGCGAACTTATGGCCCTTTAGCTATTAACTTCAATCTGAGATAGTTTGTTTGTTCTTCACTGCAACTTCGCCCAGCGAATATTCGCTACTAGTTCGCCCAACGAACTTAGTGTTCTTTTCCTATTGCCATCATTCTGAGATGGTTCGCTGGGGCTTCGCCATGAGCTGACCCAGTGAACATTCGCTGCTATTACTCGCTGGCTGTTCGCCCAACAAACATGTTGAATCTCTTCTTTTCCTTTGGCTTCCTTGTCCAATTACTTGTGTCTCACACTTTGATGTTTTATCCCTAATTCCTGCACAATAACACACAAATCAAAGCAACCCAAGGTATTTTCAACATTATTGAAGAATAACATGATAACATGGAGTAAATCCAACAAAACATAACAAATGAGATGAAAGATGCCAATAAATATGGATGAAATTAAAACATGTTTGGCATTCAACAGGGGGTTGCAAGGTGAAACATAGATGCAAACAACAATGTGGTTGGGCTTTTCATGTTAAGCCCAAGCCATGAGAAAGTATAGTCGTTTAGGGAGAAACTAAGCCTCAGCTTCACATGTTCTTCCATTATAAAGCCTCGCCGGAGAAAAGAAATGCCTCCGCCGCGCTAGGGCTCATTACCAGTAGCGGGGGAGCGTCAATCACCACCACACCTACATCAAATTGATCACCTCTCCGCCCTCTATCCGAATCCTTACACAATTCCCCCTGATTCCTACTCTTTGCCTCAAATGAAACCAATTTCAGCAAGAACCCTAGACTAAAACTCTCAAATTAAATCCTCCCATGGAGGAATTCGAACCTATCTGCTTAGTGGTTTCCCTCACCTAATCAGGATGCAAACAAGTGTAACATAATTGAGGCGAAATAAAGCGATTTCGCTTACCTTCGAAGTGGTGATGCAAAGTGAAAATGGAAGGAGATCAAAGAGTTCGCTCAGGTACGAAATGGTTTTTTAATTTCTTCTCTTTTTCGCTTCCTTCTTCTACTCCTTCTGCGCTTGTTCAATCCTGTACTTGCAAGTGAGTGATGTTCTTGCCCTATTGGGATTGACGAGGGTGAGGAATGCGATTTCTTGAGAGTGATGGCGTTGTTGATGTGTGAATATTGTGCAAGATTGCGAGATGCGGAGGGATTCTTGAATTCGTGTGTGAGCATAGGGATGATAATTATGAGAGCGACAATGTGGAGCGTGATTGAGTAGAGAGTGATTGGAACCGAGTTATGTTGATAATGATTGAAGAAAGACGTATAGAAGGTTAAAAGTGGAGAAGAGGGAAGAGTGAATTGTGCAGGGAGAAAGTGAAGGGAAGAAGGGAGTGAAGAGAATGAGAAGGGTGAAGATGGTAAACGATGAAGAGGATGGTGAGTGAGTTGGGAGAAGCAGAAAAGTGTAGTGATTGGCGATGATTAAAAAATGATTTTGAGAAGAAGAATCATTAGATTGAAGGATTTATAGGAAGTTATTTTTGTAACTGTATTGTTAGAAATTAGTTAGGGTGGTTATGATGTTGTTAAGAAGTTTGGCTTGGATAATTTTAGGATGGGAATTAGGATCGGGTTCTGTTATGGAGGTATGGATTCGGTTAAGGAGGTCATGAGTTGGTTAGGTATTGGAAACTCTGCTATGGATTCAACTGTTAGTTAGATGCCAGGTTGGAAGTTAGTGAGGTCATTGCGGTGAGTTAATTAGGGAATCAGTTAATTTTTGTTAGCAATTAGTTAAATAGTTTGTTCAAAGAAAAATGATATTGGTGTGGAAATATGTTTTTGTAAATGTTACAAAATTGTGTGTTAATGGTTGTGAAATTGGTGTTAGTATGAATATTGAAAAATTATGTTTGAGATTATGAACAAGTGGTAGTTTAGTTTATGAGCAAACTGAGTTAGTCATGATTAGTGTGGAGACATTCCCTTCTCAATTAAACAACCTGGGTGATTTCTTGGAAATAGTAAATCATTGAGTTGTCTCTCTGTACTGTATTCTAACGTAGCGCTTTTCTTGAATCCAAATCTCAGTGTTTGAACTTGAGTTCCTGAACAAACCCTTATGTCAAACTGTTGAAGCTGTAAAGCGGCAAGCAGAAATAATATTTTTGGAAGAATTCCCTCTGGGGTTTATGTCGTCTCCATAGGGATCGGTTCGAGGGAAAGAATGTCGTTCGACAATCTCCACGTATCTAGGCTTGGGTTTGAAATAGTTCTCCAAGGGTTACATGTGGAAATTAAAAGAATAAAAGCAAATAAATAAACACATTCTTTAGAAAGGAGAAACTCATCAGGAGTTGCATTTCCTTATACCCATCATGTACGAGAAAAAAAACCTATCGATCAAATGCACTCACCTTAATACTTGTCAAAATCCCCACGTATCGCTCACAAACGGAGGTTATGTCTAACGCAAAGTCCGAGAGATCAACCGCGTTCTTTCGAAGGTGATATCTTACACGATAAAACAACACAGAGCATTAAGCTCCAACAAACACGCGTGAATATTTAGACCATTTCCCATAGTCAATAGATCATCATCTTAGGTCGAGTTTGAAAAGTATATGTCTACAGCGATCCAAACCCATTAAGATATATATTAAATCAATGATAACATCGATTAAGATTTGTAAAAGGGATTTTATACAAAGATCCATAGATGAACATATAATCTAAGTAAACATACATACAACAACCCCAACACATTGAAAAATACAAAGAGAAGAAGGAAGAAGAACAAATTTCTCACGGTTTGTCATCTCCGATTGAACTTCTCACGGTTTGTCATCTCTGATTGAAGTATGATTTGGCTCCGAATCATCTAGATGCATCAACCATGTGATGTTTGTAAGCTAAAACTACTAAAGAATATGGTTTTGATCAAATGGGTCCAAAGGCTCCCAAAAGATAACCTAAAAAAATTATGAAAATGTGACTTTATAGGCAAAAATGGGTTTTCGTGCTCGCTAGGCGAACACCAGTTCGCACTGCGAACATGCCAAACATAGCTATTGTCAAAACAGTGTTTTCCATGCTTCTGGGCAATTTTTGTTCGCCTTGGGTTCACTGGGTGAACTCTTGGGGAGCTCGCTCGCCTCCAGTTCTCACAGCGAACATGACAGCAAACTCAAAACTTGTTTTGACCATAACTTTAGAACCGTAACTCCGTTTTACGGGTGGTCGGAAGCATTGGAAAGCTTATTCAATGCTCTATAAGAAAATGACAAAATATCATTTCTTAATAAAATGAGAGTAAACTATCAAACTCAAAGATATGTACGTGATTACGCATATTACACACTATAATGTAAACTACACAAAACATACACTAAAGTTGAGGTTTACTGGTCTAATTAAGCTGATAAGTGTCAATTATTTACACTCAAATTCACTACAATTTAGAACTTATCAAACTCTCTCCAAATTAAACTTGTTTTTTGTTCTGGACTAGACCAATGGCTATACATGGCCCAATCCGCTTCTACTCCAAAGCGGCCCAAATTGCCTAAGTCCAATCCACAAAGGGGAAAAAGTTACCTTTCTGCCCCTCCGACCGGGCAGGGACTGCATCGCTCTTCCCCGGAAACGATGCCCGTTACGCACGGCTCATCCACTCCCCGAACAGCTATGGGCAGGTGCCCGAAACGATGCATATGCCCGACATAACGGCTAGTTTTGGGCACCCTGCCTGACATAATGGCTAGTTTGGGTAGTTACCTATTCTTCGGGAAAACGGTTACTTCGCCCCGAAAATAGGACCGTTGGCCACGCGCTGGGGGCTCTATATTAACCCTCTCAAGCGAGAGGGTCAGGTATCCAATATTCACCCTACGAAACTAATACTTTGTACTTGCCCATTTTCTCTGACCCTTTCTTACTTGAGCATCGGAGTACCTTACAGGTACACCCCCCTCCTCTCCATACGACCAGCATCCCAGACGCCCTTGGTGGCCCACTTCTACAGGACCTGATCCAGCCTTCACGATCAGTGGCGCCGTCTGTGGGAAACATTGTTCTCCCTATATTTATTTCCTCGGAAACCGAAGATCAAAACAATTCTCAAAGATCATCAATATCATGGCCTCTCAAGATCGCGCCAAGGATGCTCTCCAAACCATTGTCTTCCCCGTCAATAAATCTGATGTTGACGGCCAACCATCTCTCCTCAGAGATGCCCATTTTCTAAGGGACGGAGCCACTGCTTCTCCTTCCCCTACCCCCGCTGATCACAACAATGATCAGTCTTCACTTGACGTCCAGCCCGTTCCTGTTTAACCCAACGCCGACCTGGCCGTGGCAGCCCTCTTGGAGGCAATTAACAAAACCAACACCCTGATCCTGCAGCAGAACGAGAGGATCGGGGCGTTAGAAGAGTCCAACCGTCCAAGATCCCCTCCTCCGTGGAGGAGCCAGCGACGATCAAGGAGCCCGCAGCCCCAGAGAGACATCGACCGAAGACTGCGCCAAGAGCCTGACCCTCGCGCCGCCCAGAAGCGTGACCAGATTTCCCCGGGTGACCAGCACTCTTCTGGCCACAAGAGAACTCGAAGGACCGAGCATTCTCCATCAGTCAAGTCTAAAAGCCAGGCCCGTTCACCTTCTCCCCGAAGGAACCGTTCACCTTCTCCCCGAAGGAACCACTCACCTTCTCCCCGGAGGAACCGCCGCCGCGAGCGTCCCTTTCTGTCCCCATCGTTCACCAGTTCTAGCAGCAACGATGAGCCTCACGGCCCGTTATCCCAGGAGATCTTGGCTACCCGTCTCCCCAAAGTCCTGGAGAAGCCCCTGTCACTGGGCACGTACGACGGGACCACTGACCCCGACGAGCACATCGAGAACATCGATGCGCTGCTGGACTACCGCGGCGTATGAGGCGCCATCAAATGCCGACTATTTTCTACCACGCTCCGAAAGGGAGCGATGACATGGTACAAGCAGCTGCCCGAGGAGTCCATTACCTCGTGGAGACAACTGGGCAGGATATTCTCGCGGTATTTCACAACATCTCGCCGTCACCCCAAGACCGAGGCCTCCCTTGGGGCCATAATCCAAGGAAAAGACGAGCCTCTCCGCACATATATCGAGAGGTTCAACAAGGAAGCAGTATAGGTCCCTACAACGGACGAAATGAAGAAGTTTTTGCTCGAGCAAGGGCTCTGCCCGGGCTCTGAGTTTTCTAAAGCCATTGGCCTCGCACCACCGAAGAACTTAGACGCCCTCCTCCTCAAAGCCCAATCGTACATTTAGTACGAAGAGAAGGTTACGGCCAGCAATGTCCGAGCATCACGCCATCAGGAGAACACTCGGACCTCCAGAGGAGAGGAAGCCTCGACATCTCGTCGGGGTGAACGAAGGCGCGAGGACCGTCCTCGGGACTCCCGCGACAGCAAGGGACCCTCCGGGCGTTTCCATGATTACACCCCCCCCCCCCCTGACCGTCTCCAGGGAGAAAATATTGTCCGAATGTGCCAATTCGGAGTTCAAGCAGGCAGGGGTCCGCTTCCTTAAGCAACTGCCGGCCAGACCAAACATGGACAAGTCAAAATACTGCCGTTTCCACAAGAGTCACGACCACACTACAGAGGACTGCATCCATCTGAAGGATGCCATTGAGATACTGATCAGGGACGGCCACCTAAAATAGTTCGCGAAGAAGAAGGACACTCCTCGGCAGGACGCCCAGAAGTCCAAGAAGATAGAGGAGGAAGTATCCTCCTCGGAAGACGCCAACATACAGGTTGCTATGTCCATATCGCGACCTGAGGACTTCTACGTCCCGGACAGGCTCAGCGCCCCTACTTATTTCGCGGCCCACAGCCCGTGGGAGACTTTTCCCTCCGCCATGGTCATCTCTGGCGGGGGATTCAACAAAGTCACTGTGGGCTCCGTGAAACGTAAATTCGAGCATCTGATCAACACGAGCTCCAATAAAGTGACCACGCTTGATCAGGCCCAGAAGGGCTGCGTCCCCATCTCCTTCTACCGGGAATAGCTCCTCGGCGGATCCCCGAACTCGAGCATACCTTTGCTTGTTAGAGCCCGAATGGCGAACTTCGACGTTCGCAGAATCCTCGTCGACTAGGGCAGCTCGGTCGACATCATGTACTCTCAGTTGTTTTCAACACTTCAGCTGGACGAATCACACCTTACCCCCTATGTAGGGTCTGACTTATAGGGATTCAACGGATCAGTGACCAAGCTATGGGGCTACATCGAACTGATTGTAACCTTCGGATCAGCTGAGACGGCCAGATCTGTCAAGGTATAATTTCTGGTGATCGACTGCCCGTCGCTTTACCAGTGCATATTCGGAAGGCCAACTTTGGCCGAGTTGGTAGCAGTGCCTTCAACGGTCCACCTGAAGATGAAGTATTACACTTCAAGAGGGATGGTCACCACCCTCCACGACGACATCGAAGCTGCACGACGGTGTTTCGAAGCAGCTACAAAAGGGCTCAATGCCATTGTGTCTAAGCCAAAAGCGTCAGGCAAACCAGCATTGCCAAGCAGCTCCGAGGAGGCCAAGCCTCTTCCCCAGGTCGACTCCATCAACCTCGACAGTCGCTTCCAAGAAGAAGACTAACAGGAGGAACGAGCAGCTTCAGCCAACCTATCCACATCGTCCAGCAGCAGCTCCCATCCGATGCGCCCAATCCCAGATGGCAACTTCGAGATAGTTCTGTTCGGCGACGACCCTCAGAGGGGAGTGGAGATTGGAGCAGACCTGCCCAACATCGCGAGGAAGCAGCTCAAATAATGCCTCCGTGAGAATGCCAACCTCTTCGCATGGAGTGCCTCCGAAATGCTCGACTTGGATCCGTCCGTCGCCTGCCACCAGCTGACAATTGACCCGACCGTCAAGGCCGTAGCACAACATAGGAGAAAGCAGTCTCCAGAGAAAACGGAGGCTGCTGAAAAAGTTGTAAAGGACCTCCTCGAGGCCAAATTTATTTCGGAGGCCAAGTACACCACTTGGCTGTCCAGCGTTGTACTAGTTAAAAAATCTAATGGAAAATGACGCATGTGCATTGATTACACCGATCTCAATAAGGCATGCCCGAAGGATGCCTACCCCCTCCCCAATATTGATAAACTTGTTGATAATTCTGCCGGTTTTAAACTTTTATCACTCATGGACGCCTACTCGGGCTATAATCAAATTCCAATGGCAATGGCCGATTAAAAATACACGGCCTTCATGACCGAATCGGGCAACTATTACTACAACGTAATGCCCTTCGGCCTGAAGAACGCCAGAGCAACCTACCAAAGAATGATGAACAAAGTATTCCGGGGAGAAATCGGCGACATGCTCGAAGTCTACATGGACGACATGATCGGGAAATCCCATGAGGAAACCAATCATACTGCCCATTTGAGAAAGGTCTTCGAACAAGCCATGAAATACAAAATGCATTTTAACCCGGAGAAGTGCATGTTCAGTGTCCGAGCTGGCAAATTCCTCGGCTTCTACTTAACGGAACGAGGAATCGAAGCCAATCCCGATAAATGCCGAGTATTCTCCGAGTTTCCTACGCCTAAGTCCAAAAAATCCATCCAGTCCCTCAATGGGATGCTCGTGTCACTATCTCGTTTCGTGGCTAAGTCCGCCCAGCACGCCCTACCATTCTTCAAACTCCTCCGTAAAGAGGCAGCATTCGAATGGACCGAGGAGTGTGACAAGACCCTTCTCCATCTGAAACGAGCACTTTCAGAGCCACCGATCCTCTCTCGCCCGGACAATGGCGAAACGTTGTACCTGTACCTCGCCGTAGCAACCGAAGCAGTGAGCGCCGCTCTCATCCGCGAGACACCTAACGGGCAGAAGCCCATATATTTCACGAGTAAAGCGCGGGCAGAAGCCCATATATTTCATGAGCAAAGCGCTGCAAGGACCAGAGTTAAGATACCAACAGGTAGAGAAAGTTGCACTGGCCCTCATCAATGCAGCCAGAAGATTAAGACACTACTTCCTAGCTCACACGATCGTGATTCGAACAGATCAACCAATAAAGCAGCTACTAGGACGACCAGACATGGCCGGTCGAATGCTCAAATGGTCACTAGAACTGTCCGAATTTGACATCCAATACGAAAGCAGGAAAGCTCTCAAAGCCCAGGCTCTGGCAGACTTCGTCGCAGAAATGAAATTCGCAGACTCCCCCGCGAGCGAAGCACGCAAATGGACCATTTTTGTGGACGATGCCTCCAGCTCGGCAGGAAGCAGTGCGGGCATCATACTAGAAAGCAACGAAGGAATCATCGTTGAAGTATCACTCACCCTGTCCTTCCCAACCTCCAACAACCAGGATGAATACGAAGCCTTCCTCGCTGGGGTACGCTTGGCCGAGGACCTGGGCGCAGAAGAAGTCGTCATCTGCACAGACTCACAACTCGTGGCCCTCCAGGTCCGGGGAGAATATCAAGCCAAAAACGACAACCTGACCGAATACTTGGCCCTAGTCAAGAAGGAGATGGCAAAGTTCACAACAGTGGAAGTGAAACATGTTCCCCGCGAACATAACGTACGAGCAGACGTGCTATCCAAACTAGCCAACACAAAGAAGAAAGGCGGAAACAAATTCGTCATACAAGAAGTACTTCCTCGACCCAGCATTGAGAAGGCCTCCCCGACACTCGACGTGCAAGTGATCAGCGACGACAACTGCTGGATGACCCCCGTCTACAACTATCTCGCCAAAGACGAACTTCCGTCCGACCCAAAGGAGGCCAGCATAGTCAAGCGAAGAGCCTGCTCTTACGTCTTGGTTGAAGATAAACTCTACAGGCGGGGATTCTCCATTTCGTTGCTCAAATGTGTCGAGGTGGAAATGGTCACGCACATCCTGCGTAAAATCCACGAGGGAATCAATGCTCAACATCTTGGCGGAAGATCCCTTGCACGAAAGGCTCTCCGAGCAGGATACTACTGGCCGGCCATGCAAAACGACGAAAAAGAACACATGAAGAAATGTGATAAATGCCAACGACACGGAGACATGCACCTGGCTCCGCCTAATGAGCTCAAGGCTATGTCCTCCCCGTGGCCATTCGCCTGGTGAGGCCTAGATATCCTAGGACCCTTCGTGGTAGGATCAAGTCAGAACAAATACCTAATAGGGGGCGTAGACTACTTCAAAAAATGGATAGAAGCGGAGGCTCTAGCCAAGATAACTGCCCTCAACATCCTGCGTTTCTACAAACGAAACATCCTTGCACGGTTCGGCATCCCCCAAGCAATAGTAACGGACAATGGGACGCAATTCACGAACAGGAAGTTCCAAGACTTCGTCGCCCAACTGGGCACGAAGCAGCACTTCACATCCGTAGAGCACCCTCAAATAAACAGACAGGCTGAAGCAGCCAACCGAGTCATCCTTCGAGGCCTCAAACGAAGGCTGGACGAAACAAAGAAGGCATGGGTCGAGGAACTGCACAGCGTACTGTGGGCATACCGCACAACTCCACACTCAACAACCGGGGAAACATCTTTCCGTCTAGCATACGGGACCGAGGCTGTAATCCCCGTCGAAGTTCACACGCCCTTCAGGCGGACAGAGTCGCCCCTAAACGAGGAGATGAAAGACGAATCGTTTAGAGAAGAACTCGACCTCGTCGAGGAAATCCGAACCGGGGCATCCCTCCGCGAAGCCTCACTAAAACAAAAAATTACCATCAGGCACAACGCCAAGGTGATACGACGAGAGTTCGACGTGGGAAGCCTTGTTTTAATAAGAAACCACAAAGACTCTTGCGAAGGCAAACTAGCAGCCAACTGGGAAGGACCCTATCGCGTCCGAGCAAAAACGGAAAATGGGGCCTACTACCTAGAACACCTCACCGGGGAAGAACTTGCTCGACCATGGAACGCTGAAAAGCTAAAATAATACAACAGCTAAATTCTCGGTTCGACCCGTCGCGACGACGAACGTCACTAACCGACCACTATGCACGTCTAGGTACAAGCGTCGCATACTAATAAAGCAGAACCCTGCTCAGTAACGAGCCGGGTAACTGCTCGACAGCGGTCCTAGATCGAGCATCGTTGTCGTCAAAGTACCATGACTGGAAGAACCCCAGCTCGCGATGGGACGTTTATGCCGCGAACTCAGGCCTCAAACGCGACCTGAGCTCCGCACCCCCGCCAGGATATTCCCTGGCCGTTCGACCAGTTCTCCTCACTGTCGAACACATCTACAACGAGCAATCCCCCCTTAAATATTTGCACAAGTCAAATACTCCCAATCACGGGCAGACATATATTCACAATGAGCATGAGTACAACACTTAGCAAAAAATAAAAGCAAGTAAATTCATGCAGATAACAGAATCGAACACATAATAATTTAACATAATAAGTGGCCACAAGGACCACGATTGTACTGAGTTACATCAAACGGGGGCCATGCCCCCCAAAAAATAAATTACAAGCAATTACTCGGCACGTAGGCCAGATAGATTTCAACAGCATCAAAAACACAAACTCCTCACTCATCCACGTGCTCGGCAAGCTCGGGCTGAGGCCCCTGGTCCTCTGCGGGCTGATCCTCGTTATTCCCTTCAAGGAGAGCATCGGGCATAACGATCCGGCCATCCTCAACGTGCGCCAGATAGTGGGTACCCTCGACAGAAAAGTCAAGCTCAGGGTTCACCACCCGCAGTTGAGCCACGGCGTTCCTGAAAGACTCCTCTGCGACGGCAATACCATCATCCTCGGCCGTCAGCAAACGGGCAACCAGCTCGGATCTCGTCTTCAATTCCTTCACGTCTTCCAGCTCATCGTCACCCAGGGCATTGGCCGCCCTCAGCCGCTGGACCAGCTCCTCAACAACTTTCTTCTCCGCCGCCAGCGTGGAGTTCTACTTCTTCAACCGAGCTACCTCCTCCTCGGCCTTCTTCCGAGCGTCATCGGCACCCTTGACGTCTTCCTTGAGGGACACCATGGTAGCACGGGCAGCATTAAGTTCGGCCTCAGTTGCAGAATCCCCTTCAGCATAAACGACCGCCATCTCCAACATCCTGACCAAGGCAGAAGCGTCCTGAGCCACCAACGCCCTCTTGCTCGGGCGATCCATACTTTCCAATCGAAGAGATTCCGCCCGGGGCACGACCAAAGAGTTTCCCTCGAAAAACCTCCTATCAAGGATACAAGGAGGAAGCTTGAACTTCCCTTTCTCAACCACCCGAGTGAGGTCCACAGCGTCAGTAACCCTTGGCCGCTTGGGTCGCCCGATCAAAGACAGAGGAGATCCTCGGGAGGCGGGCGTAGGAGAAGAAGAGGTCCTCGCAGCAGACTGAACTGGAGGAGGAGCACGAGCACCAGCAAACCGAGACTTTGGAGGAACTTCTCCGGCCTTGTTCCTCGCAAGAGCATTCTTCACAATCATGTCATGGGCCTGAGGCATCTCACCTGCACAAACAAAATACGAGCACGTTAGACACGAGGAAAAGAAATAGCGCAAACGAATCTAAATAACTAAGACTACCAAGCAGCTTCTCGGCATCCTCGGGAGTCTTGCACTCCAGCAGTGCCTTAATGTTGATAAATCGACGCTCAACCCTCTGAATCCCGTCCTCCTCGAAGATCGAATTACCCTTACTCGCCCAGCACTCAGCAAGCTGGAAGGAGTTGACCCACTTCACCAGTACCTCGTACGCCACGGCGTCCTGCCCGCGTAGCTCGCTCGGTTGGAGAACATAGTCACTGGGCCTCTTGGTGAAATGATCGGGCGCCCAATGGATGGGGAACTTATAGATTCTACGCCCAATAAACTTCCCATCCTCGTCGCGTAGGTCATTCTCATCCTCGTCAACTTCGATCTCCCAGACGTATGTACTATCCTGGGCAGCTTCAGACAAGGGTTCGATGACATAATACCGCTCTTTAAACGTCCGTATCGACTCTGAGAATGGCTTAAACAACTTGTGGGGCTGCTTCAAAGAGACTCAACCGTACTTCCTCCCCAATAGCTGCCTTTGAAGATGGAAGATAGTGAAGAACAGAGGGAGAGTAGCCCCTATGGAGAGATGCTCGCATACCAGCTCAAACACCCGGATGAAGGCCAATGAGTTAGGATGCAGTTGCGTGGGGGCCAATTTCAAATGCACGAACACTGACTGCTGAAAATCAGTGAACGGAAACCTCAGACCCAGCTCCTTAAAAGCATATTCATACATTATGAAACGGTCCTCGAAGTTCGTGCAGACCCGCTCATCCACGGAAGGGAAGTTCACCTTCCACTCTCCCTCCGGTCCAACCTTCGTAAAGACGTCCCCCAAATACTTTGCAAAAGTAGACACGTACTCAGCGGGTTCGGCCACCTCCCACTCCTCGGTGGAGTCCACGAAGACGTCCTCGTCCATGTCGTTCAGCTCCTCTTCCTCCCCGACATCACTAGAGAAACTCGAAGCCGTCGAGCTCGAAGCCGTCGAACTACTATTATCCTCGGAGCCTGTTTCTTCCTCGGACGCATCTATGATAACCTCTCTATCTGGTCCCGTCGCCATAACAATCACCTGAAAAGCAGAGAAGAAAGTGAATTCGACAACAAATCAAATCCACCCTTCCACCGCTAAGTCAAGTGAAAGGGCGCGCAAAGGGCTAAGGACAACGTCCCCGGACTAAGCCCTAACATCAAAAGGAAAACCGAAACCTCCCCGCGAGGAGACGCTCGAAACAAACCATCCCCAAGCGAGGAGCTTCCTTGCACTCGTACCCAGTTTCCGTTCGAAGCTTCGCCGGAAATCGCAAAGCTCCACCGGAATCTGGGAGTGTTCTGCCGGAAAACTCATCACCCATTTAGAAGAAGGACAGACACGACGGTCACACATGCATAGCTGTCACGGTGACGCCGTGAACCGCCCTCCTCGCTAGAACATACTAACACATCCGGCGACATGTCAGAAGTGGAAAAATGGCATAACCACCGTCCACCACCAACAATCACCGGAAATCCACCTATTTCGTCCTCTAAACCTAGCCCTAACCACATGCAATCTACCATTGACAACAAAAGGAGTAAAACAAGCACAGGATCAGAGAACTCACTTGATTTAAAAAGACGAAAGTGGCTGCTCGAAGCTTGGAGCGGTGGTCGGAGTAAGCAGACGGCGGTAACGGGCAGGAATGCTGAAGGAAACGAAGAGAAATCAGAGCAAAAAGTCCCAAATGGAACGACTTTCCCCTTTTTATATAAAGGGGCACGTGCGAGCACGCGCTCGTAGGCCATGATGGCTATCCACTAGTCATCATTGCCTAGTAACTACTACACGGAGCTCTAGGCACATGTGGCGTCCCAACGTTTCTAATTCTGTCTGACCATTAGTCTCCCCGAACACTGGGCAACAAGGTCACGACCAAGAATCTCACGGACACCAGGGGTCACGAGCACATTGAGACAATCCTCCTCGTCTTCAAACGATGACTCCATGCTAGCTCCCCGGAGAAACGAACTGCCCTTAAGTCATCACTCCCATGCTCGGGAGCAACAACTTGGGGGGCTCCTGTTCTGGACTGGACCAATGGCTATACATGGCCCAATCCGCTTCTACTCCAAAGCGGCCCAAATTGCCTAAGTCTAATCCACAAAGGGGAAAAAGTTACCTTTCTGCCCCTCCGATCGGGCAGGGACTGCATCGCTCCTCCCCGGAAGCGATGCCTGTTACGCACGGCTCATCCACTCCCCGAACAGCTATGGGCAGGTGCCTGGAACTATGCCTATGCCCGACATAACGGCTAATTTTGGGCACCCTGCCTAACATAACGGCTAGTTTGGGTAGTTACCTATTCTTCGGGAAAACGGTTACTTCGCCCCGAAAATAGGGTAGTTACCTATTCTTTTGGGTAGTTACCTACGAAACTAATACTTTGTACTTGCCCCTTTTCTCTGACCCTTTCTTACTTGAGCGTCGGAATACCTTGCAGGTACACCCCCTTCCTCTCCATACGACCAGCATCCCAGACGCACTTGGTGGCCCACTTCTACAGGACCTGATCCAGCCTTCACGGTCATTTTTCCTCAAACAAGAATCAATCAACTCGAAGAAACAAAAGCAATTATCAAGAAATCATGATCAACAAGTCTTTACAAAAAGAAACAAATGTATGGTACACCAATCAAAAGTACACGTAAGGCAATGCTAACCACTAAACTACAACGACACAATGACTATCAAACAAATTATAAGTACAAAACACATGTCAAAAATTCTAAAGCAATTCAAATGTTCAATAATGAATCACACCTAACACACAACTTCACCAAGGGTTGAAAAACAAACATGAGGGACAACTCACACATAACAATCTTGCTAACAAAAGTTTAAATTATGCATTCATCTAAAAGAATTCATATTGAAAGTATAAAAGCAAAAATCACAAGGGCTTTAAGGGTTGTAATGTGGCCAGGATAACAAACAATTGTTTTTCTCAAGGTAAAAGAAACAAAAACTTGCCTAATTAAATGAGAGTGATTAATTCTCACAATCTCAAGCACTCACAAACTCAATCACCATTTTCTCATTACACATTTGTCACACCAATCCACACAACTTATTAGCACAAATTTATTCTATATTTTTTTTCTTTTTCAAGTTTTTTTCTTTTCTTTTCTTTTTTCTTTTTCATTCATTTTTTTCTTTTTCAAACTTTTTCTTTTTCTCAACCTTTTAGCAACCAACCTCTTCTCCCCAACTTGAATACAACCACACAAAGTGACATGAATGCTCCCAAACTTATTAGGCAAGGGTAAAATCTCAAATAACAAGTCATGGTTATGGTTTAAGAAAAAAAACATTAGAATCCATACAAAAATGAATTTAACACCACATAGATTCTAACAAAGGCTCAAAGGGGGTAAGCAAATCCTCACTCACTCTCAAGGTAGATTGACTATTTGGTTAAGTAGTTATGCTCAAAATCAAACAAAATTCCTTGATCATTTTAGTGATATCATACAAATCAACACAAATACAAGATTAAACATAATTCAAACGAGTTGAACAAGAAAGTTGGTCTCCATGAAATTTAGTAAACAATGGAAAGGTTCCTCACATTGGGCTATGAATTAAAGTGATTCACAAATGAACAAAAATTGCAAGAGAATGAATGGTATGTTATTTGTACAAAGTCTAAAATTCATAACATGTTATGTTCTAGAAAAGTAATAAACACAAACCTTAGCAATGCAACTCTCTTTAAACTTTTCACACTACCATAACATTTTCTTGTTGAAACAATCGAACTTGAACCATTACAACATGCATCTTCAAGCTAATAAAAAACAAAGCTTGAGACAAAACACAAAGTTTTCTAACGACCTAACAAAATTGAACCCAACTTAATAAACATAAAGCTATACAAACTCGAAAATCGTTGGGTTGCCTCCCAACAAGCGCTTGTTTCACGATGTTAGCTCGACGCCTTTATTGTGCTTGTCTAGTAACTTCCTCATTGACATGTCGATGCTTTCGTCAAAGCGCCAACCTAAAGAAAGTGTCCTAACCAAACACTTGAAAAAACGTTATGGGAACAAAATATATATACAACACTTTGAACAAACATAATGGAAAACAAAATCAAAACAAGTATCTATACAAGTATATATAATATAGACAATTATGTACAAAGTTTAGAAATATAGAAATTATCCCAATGAGACTAAATATGTAAACCAATCCCCAACAACGACGCCATTTTGTTGAAGCTATAAAGCGGCAAGCAAGAATATTATTTTCGGAAGAATTCCCTCTGGGGTTTATATCGTCTTCATAGGGATCGGTTCGAGGGAAAGAATGTCGTTCAAAAATATCCACATATCTAAGCTTGGGTTTGAAATGGTTCTCCAAGGGTAACATGTGGAAATTAAAAACATAAAAGCAAATAAATAAACACAGTCTTTAGAAAGGAGAAACTCATCAGGAGTTGCATTTCCTTATACACATCATGTACGAGAAAAAACCTATCGATCAAATGCACTCACCATAATACTCGTCAAAACCCCCACGTATCGCTCACAAATGGAGATTATGTCTAACGCAAAGTCCGAGAGATCAACCGCGTTATTTCGAAGGTGATATCTCACATGACAAAACAACACGGAACATTAAGCTTTGACACACACACATGTGAATATTTAGACCATTTCCCATAGCCAATAGATCATCATCTTAGGTCGAGTTTGAAAAGTATATGTCTACAGCGATCCAAACCCATTAAGATAGATATTAAATCAAAGATAACATCGATTAAGATTTGTAAAAGGGATTTTATACAAATATCCATAGATGAAGATACAATCTAAGTAAACATACATACAATAACCCCAACACAATAAAAAATACAAAGAGAAGAAGGAAGAAGAACAAATTTCTCACGGTTTGTCATCTCCGATTGAACTTCTCACAGTTTGTCATCTCCGATTAAAGTATGATTTAGCTCCAAATCATCTAGATGCATCATACATGTGTTGTTTTTAAGCTAAAACTACTAAAGAATATGGTTCTAATCAATTGGGTCCAAGGGCTCCCAAAAGATAACCTAAAAAAATTCTGAAAATGTGACTTTATAGGCAAAAATGGGTTTCCGTGCTCGCTGGGCAAACACTGGTTCGCACTGCGAACATACTAAACATAGCTACTGCCAAAACAGTGTTTTTCTATGCTTCTGGGAAATTTTTGTTCGCCCTGTGTTCACTGGGCGAACTCTTGGCGAGCTCGCTCGCCTCCAGTTCACACAACGAACATGACAGCAAACTCAGAACTTGTTTCGACCATAACTTGAGAACCATAAATCTATTTTACGCGCGGTCAAAAGCATTGGAAAACTTATTCAATGATCTATAAGACAATGACAAAATATCATTGCTTGTATACCTACAAAAATGAGAAAAAAACTATCAAACTCAAAGATATGTATGTGATTATTCATATTACACACTATAATGTAAACTACACAAAACATACAATAAAGTTGAGGTTTATTGGTACAATTAAGCTGATAAGTACCAATTATTTACGCTTAAAATCACTATAATGTAGCACTTATCACAAACCCAAGAGAGTCCACGCAGATAAGTTGTGCCTCCTCCACTTTAATACCCTTGCTTCTACAACAAAGAGACTTAAGGGCTAGCAAGGTCTTTTCTCCACCAGCTTTCAAATGAGATATAATTTTGGAACATGGTCTTGCAATAGAATTGGGTTGAGCTTTCGCGTAGTCTTATAATTCAAGGACAATTGGATGTCCATGTGCAGACAACACTTGAATTCTAACCATTTCCAATCTGCAAAAGGAAGTCTCATCAGAAGGGATATCCTTATTTCTATTATTTTCCACCTGTGGTGATGCATTATCTTTAGATGGCTCTGTATTGTACTCATGACCATTTATCGCACCAATACTTTCCTCTTTATTTTCTGTGACTTTACTAATTTCAGTATCACTGGACAGATTGGTAGATAGATGCTTCTGAATTGGATAATTTTCTTTAATAAATGCAGGTCTTATAACCCCTTGGAAGACTACACAAGCTGGAGGCTGCTCCATCCAATCAATTGGATTATCTGAAGCAATCTTAGCCAATTTTTTTTAGCAAAATCCATTGGATGAGAAAATCACATTGTCTCCAATTTTGCCCAGTCTGCAAGTGTTTCATCGTCATCTTCTTGCTCATCCTCATCTGAAAGAACATCAATCCATTCCGAGTCATAATCCTCATTCTCGTCTTCATTTTCATCTTCGTCTTTTTCATCGCTGCCATCTAAATCATCAGTATCTTGATTATCAATTTCCTCAATCCCAAAGTCAATTTCTGATGGACCTGCCAAGTCCATCTCAAAGATCATTTGCATGGTATCCACACCAATATTACTTGCACAAAATTATTTTCTCAACTTAGGGACTACAAACTATCTTCATCATTCTTTGCTTGAAAACATATATTTCCATGTTCATCAGCCAAATAAGGTAAATGTGACCAAACAATATCATCATGAAATTCATCATTAATGAAAGTTGAGAACACCATTGTTGCTTTGCTGTTAACCTCAATAACAGTTTTACTTGTTTCTGCAGCAGGTTGTTAAAGTTATGGTAGGTTAGTCATGTTAGAAGAATGGAAGTGTCATTGATGTCTTGGATTAATTATTCTGATTTAATTGTTTATTGGTTTTGGTGAACTGGTGTTATCATGTTAAATGTTAATTGTTCGTTTTGTGTGTAGGTGCAGGTGGCATTGGCTGTGCTTCGGGTGTTTGAAGGTTGTTGATCGGTGGCAGTTTGGATAACGCTCGTGATTGAGGAAGCTTGCAGGCCCTTTGTTGAAGAATTGGCAATGGATTTAGTGTTTTTTACAAAGTGAAGGTTGAGAGAGATAAAAGATGAAGAAGAGAGGTGAGAATGCGAAAAATGAAGAAAAATCAGTCCCCCCCCTCAATTCTGCAGTGGTGATTGTTTTGGATTGATGTGGATTTATGAGTTGAGTTTGTGGATTGAAATTAATGGATGTGTATATGCATTGGCTTATTATGCTAATTGTTGTTCTTTTGTGATTTCAGGTTAAAGTTTTACTGAATTAGTTCTCCTGAAATTCCCTTCTGCTATGACATTTCATTTGCTGCCGTGTTTGGATTTTCGTCCCATGACCGCTTTGAAGCTTTAAAGGTTTGTTGGAAGAAAATGAATCAGTTGCTTGAATTCGTGATGGAAAGCATTCCAAAAGTGTTTGGTCTAGTTTGTTGATGAATTTTTCCATTATGTACTTTTGGTTCCATTGTATTACTTCAGCCCCTAAGTTTGAATCATTAGTAAGCAGTTGATGCTTTTTTGCAAGTGCCTCATCATATCACTCAATGCACCGATCATAGCCATAGATTGCTGCACTCTTGGTTGTGGTTTTGCTTTTTGCTTTCAGCTTGTAGTTCCATGCTTTGTTTTGGAATTTCAGTTGTGTTGGACTGCTACCACTGATTTTGCTATTTGAATCAAGATGTGAAATGTGATTATGGCTGGTATAATGTGATTATGGTATGAGAATATGTATGCATGACTGTTGACGAATGCAATTTTGTTGGACTTGATATGTTTGGACTGTTTGTATGTGTTATGAGTAGAATTGATTGAATTGAGATGCTGGCTGTGAATTTGCATATAATGTCCTATTGATTGTTATGGCTTGTATGACATATCATGTTTATTTTCTCTTGCAGAGCTGGCTGGGAATTTGGGAAGGCAAACTTGGCTTGGGATGAAGGTTGGTATGGAGTACATCAAGAATCATGAAGAAATGGTGGACCTTGGCACATCTTGTAGAGTGGAAAGGTAAGGTTAGGTCAAAGCCTAGAATGAAGCAAAATTCATGGAGATTTGGCAAGACACGAAAGAGACGACATAATGCATATGAAAAGATTTTGGGAATGAAGAAAAGTAGGTCTAGGATAGTTAGTTAACTTTGGTCAACTGTTTAACCAAAAAATTAACAGTTGACCAAAAGTCAACTCTAGTTCAAAGTAGCATATTTTTGTATAGAATCTTGTAGTCTTGGTTTTTTAATGAATTTTGAAGGTTTTGTAATGGAAATGACTCTTGAGAATGAATTGTAACTTATACTTCAAGTGATCATGCCTCCCCCTCCTTAAAAACTTTGAATTTGCCTCAGATATAAACTTGAATGGGTCTTGGATTTGGATTTTGTAATGAAGCTTGAGTATTTGTGTAATGAAAGCAATGACTTTGTAATGAAAATTGGCCTTGAATGGCATATGTGACTTGCATTCTAAGAAAGATGTTTTCCTCCAAATTTGATTTTAAATGATCTTGAATCTTGATTAAAATCTTGATATCTAATGAATTCTTCTTCCAAATAGCATGACCTTTGAATATTGAACTTTGAAATTAATAATCCAATTGAATGAAGCATTTTGATCAGAAATTGATAGCTCCAGTTAGAGTAAGAACTCCCAAAAGACTCGGTCATGAATGATTTCCCAACTTCTTCTCCTTATGGTGTGTATAAACTCGATGGCCATAGCTTGAATATGAAAATGGAGGAACTTCCAAGAATGGGGTCAAAAGGTCAACCATTCCATAATATCTTCTTTTCCAAGCAATAATCTAAAAGCTAGCTCCTCAAGTGCCCATAACAAGAAACCCTAGTCCCTTGCAACCTCTTAGGATGCCTTGTACCATAAGTAACCACTGAGAACCATTAGATTCTTTTGATGATAAGATGCACTGGTGACAGACTTCACAAAGAGACATCTTGAAGGTCATATAATTAGGGAAATAAACCCTAATCGAGTGGTGATGGTGAGCACCAGCAGATGATGCCTCTGATGATTGCATAGCCAAACTTTAAGGATCCATCTGATAACCATAAGCACAAGGGACAAACCCTAATCACTGATCTTTGCATTTTCCATTGAACCAAACCTGCAAAAGAGATACAAAACCCTAGTGTCATGTGTAAACCCTGACTCACCATGACTTCTGATCCAAATAACAAGCTTTGATGTTAATGAATGAATGAGATGTTAGATGACCTAATAGAGGGTACATGCATGAGGAATATAAGATGCATAAGCCATAATATTTGAATGAATAGTAGAACAACTATGGGGTGTGACAGTACCACTAGGCCATACGAGTAGTGATGAAGAGATATAGATGATCCCATTATGAGCATAATAATGCCCATCGGCTTCATACCACACTTCAGTTACCTTGAGAGTCTCACCAGACGAATTGGGATTTGGGTCACGGATCCTGTTCGTCGACATAATTTTTCCTCGGCCAATAACCCATGGGGGAGTGGGATTCGGTCACGGTCATTCACGGAGGAGAAATCTTTCCCTGACCAATATATCCTCATTGAGATGGGATTCAGGTCATGAATTTCCCTCATGAAGTGGTCATTCCCTAGCCAATACCTCATTACACTAGTTAGGATTCGGATAACGGATTCTATTCATCAATAACATCTTTCCCCTATACAATAACCCTATACATGAGGTGGGATTCGGGTCATGGAAATTTTTTTTGAAGTGAGAGGTCTTCCCCCGGTCAATATCTACTCACTAAGATGGGGCTCGGGCAATAGACATGACTTCCGCACATGGAAATATCTTTCCCGGGCCAATATTTTTGTACCTGAGATGGAATTAGGTCATAGATATTCCATTAGGATCCATGGAACAACTTTCCCCGACCAATATTCCCTTACTGAGATGGGATTCAGGTCACGAAAGTTCTTAGCCACACATTCGTCCCTCATTGTCATGGCTATCTATAGCATGAAATGGGTTCACGGACACTACTCGTCTCTCCATTAATGGTAATTGCTCACAAGAATTAGTTGAGAAAGTATCACAACTAACCCGACCTAATTTCGTAGGAATACCACATTCGTCTTACCCAATGACAAAGGTGTGTCATTATGTATGAACGTTCTAACTTTTGGTTTTCTCCAATTATCATAGGTTTTGCTCACCAATCAGGTTATTCATTCATTTATTTTACTATGGATACTTATTTTACAAATATATGTCAAATTAACTTGAGTTTTCACTCTTATGCCAAAAATTCGACGAGTTTCCGAACTCTCAGTTTTTTGCAAAAGGCATACATATCTGATCCTTAGACTTGTCCCAAGTGTTTGCAATATAAACGAAGAAAATGGGGGTCCGAAAGGGTACTTTGAGGTGCTAAGGCAATGGCAAACACTGCCTGTCTGTTTCAAACAACACGGCCCGTGTCGGCCAGCGACCCCTCCCCCTTGAAACTTAGGAACAATACTGGTAACTCGTGTCAGGGGACACGACCGTGTTATGCCCAGTGGGCTTGTTTCACTTTTTGTGTGTGTTTCCACACTCTCTTGGCCCATGGTACCTATATTGAACCTTATCACAGCGAGTCCAAAATCACAAATTCTTGCCATAATCATTTAGTAGAGTCAATCTCATAAAGCACATCAGTATTGTTGATCTTGCCCTAATATACATACAAGTTCTATATGACTTACACATACCATAGCAATAGGGATCACTCCCATAAACATAGATATGTGCACCAAGTGAATATGAAAAACATCTAGGTTCTTAGTAACTTATTATCATCATGCATTAACTACTAATTCACACATAAGCATAAAATTAAGCAAACACACATGAACACAAGCATGATTTCTAACAAGAGTCTACCATCCCAACCCTCATGCAATCCCTAAAGGATTAAATCCTAATTAAAGTCTAAATAGATCCCACCATGAAGATAGAGCATGGAAATTGCAGTTTAGAAGGGATGGAAAAGAGAATCAAAGATTGCTACTATCGCGGCGCAAAAAATACTCGAGCGTACTAACACTTGAAATTAACAGAGTTGCTATCGAAGTTTTATTTTTAAAGGAAAACGTTGATAAAACCCTTGAAAAACGAAAAACATGGTCATCACAACTAGTTTCGGGTTCAGTAGTCGGTTATGCAAGAGGAAGGTATTAGTACCCCTCACATTTGTTGTACTCAATGAGAACCTTCTAATTATCCTATGGAATAAAGTACTTAGCTTAGAGATGTTTGGAGTTCTTTGTTTATTAAAAGGAAGTTTATATGAAGGGGAAAATTTTAGTTTTTATTAATGGGTCTGACGAGATGTTAAGTCTCGCTCCTACGTATCCCCAGGTACGATGGGGAACTCAATGTTACGTAGTTCTTTGGTATAAAATGTTTGTGTGTTGGTTGTTTTTCTAGAATAGTGTTTAAGTCGCATTCGAGCGGTTAAACATCTGCTTGTATGCTTGCACTATGGAGGTTGAAGCGTTTGTTTGTATTTTTGCACCGTAATGAGTAAATCACGATCCTTTTGTGAAAAAAGTTTGTTTTAATTGCACGAGGGCAAAAAGTTAATTTGATGAGTTGATATTGATTTTAAGTGCGGAGGATGAATAATAGATTCGGGCAAAGCGTGTCTAAAACTTCAATTATTCGAGAAACAAATTAGTGTACATTCATCCATTCCTCTTTTAATCATAAATTTATTGTTTAAGATTGTTTGTAGAAGACGAATAATCGGTTCAAGCAAAGTGTGCACTAAGCCTTTGATTACTTAAGATAAAACAAATATGCATTCGCTTGCTCCCTTTTTAATCCAGTTTTTTATGTGAAAATGGAATTTTATTTAAATTGAGAATAAAATGGAATTTGATTTCAATGTAAATGATAATTAAAAAATAATAATCTGCACACTAAGCCTGACAAATCAAAAACCTTCCCTCAGACCGATCCTTCTTTGGTTTTTGGCACTGAGTACTAATGTGACCCTGATCGCCATAATTATAGCAAGTCAAAGTATTACTCTCACATTCGACAACTCAGTGACCTGGCTTCCCACACTTGAAGCAATTCACACTTGTGCTTTTGCACTCATAAATGTGGTGCATAAACTCTCCACATTTTAAACATCTCACAGAAGTAGGAGTCCCTTCCTCACTTCGCTCTTTCCCACCTGCAGATTTCTGCTCAGCCTTCTGCTTTCCTTTAACATCTGGATTCCCATAAGGTTTCCCACAATTGTGATCCTTCCCTTTCTTCTCACTAAGACTCTTATAGTGAGCAGATCAGACCCTGTTATCCTCGTCATATATCCTACACTTATTTACCGGCATAAATAATCAGCGGATGTCTTGATGCCCAATTCCTTGCTTGATTTCGGGTCGTAAGCCTCTTTCGAACTTGAGACACTTCTAGTCTTTAGGTGCTGCACTATTATAGTGTGGACAAAATTCCACCAGCTCTTCGAACTTAGCAGCATACTCACCAACTGTCGAATTCCCTTGTTTAATTCAAGAAAATTAATCTCTTTCTTACTGTGCATGTCCTCTGGAAAGTACTTCTCTAGAAAGTTAGTTTTGAATACAACCCAAGTGGACTCAATACCTTTATCTTCCATTCTCTGACGCGCATTGTCCTACTAGTCTTCGGCCTCCTCTGATGGCATATATGTACCAAACTACACCTTCTGGTCCTTAGTGCAAGCCATCACTCGAAAAATCATCTCATTCTCTCTGAGCCATGTCTGAGCACCTTCTGGAGCAAAGCTGCCCTTGAAGGTCGGCGAACTGTTTCTCTAAAACTTCACTAATCCATGGAATTCATTGCCAGCCTGATTTTGCTGACCCTATAACGCCTGAGCCATCACCTACAAAGCATCAACAATATCTTGGTTATTTCTTCCTCCAACCATATTTCTGCACACCGGTAAACAACTATTAGAAGAAACATGTATCGATAATGTTCATACACATTCACATACTAGGGAATAAACAACATGACAAAGACATGGCCAGATGAACCAACCTGCTCTAATATGACTATGTAACACCCTAAACCCTGAAACATATATAAAAAGAATTACTCGGAAAATTTAACGTGTCATTTCGACAACCAACCAACAAAACTTTCAAAAACATTTAACAACATGTAGCAGAAGTTAACTTAATAACAACTTCAAATTGAACTTCTTGAATAAAGTATTAAACTTTAACATCATAATTTGGCACTAACTCAAAACATAACAAAAATGTTTTGTCCCCAATGTTACAAGATGAGAGCACTAAACCACTCTAATGCAATAGATCGATAAATAAAAGAAGGTAAGATCCAAGAAGCTATCTTCCACTTACAGCAACAAAACTCTACTCCTGATTATCTACAAGATATCTATGGTGGACAACATAAAGTAAAAGGGGTGAGAATAAACTTCAATATATAATGGCGAAAAGAATGTGAGGGTAGATAAACAGACATCACACAATCAATACACAAACCACACCATTACAAATTTACACCTTTTCTATCATTATATATATAAATATATAAATATATATATATATATATATCAGGCCCGACCCTGTGCAGGAGCAACAGGCTCTACAGTACAGGGCCCCATATTTAAGAGGGCCCCAAAATATTGAAAAGTCCAAATTTTTTTATATTAATAAATATAAAAAATATTATTAAAAAAAGTAAATCAATTAAAAAAAAATACTATAATAAAAATTTAATAAAACTTCAATACATTAAAAAATGAGATTGATGAAAGTCAAAATAATTATAATTAAATCTTATTTTTATTAATATATAATTATATTTTTAATTGTCATTTTTATTTATTCTAATTGTTTTTTTTATTTTTATTTTGATTCATTTTTAAATTAGAACTGGGCCTCCAGTTTATAATCAACGATGGTTCTTTTACATCTGAACCTTGAGACCCCTCATCTGAGCTCCGAACAAGTCATTCGTCCCCTCATCTGAAATCATGACTTGCCTCTTGTAACACCCCGTTTTATTTTATTTATTTTTCCGTAATTTAATTATGTGATGTTGTGAGTATATATGTGTTTATTGGCGCTTTTGGTGTGTTAGGGTACTCTGTGATAAAGGGTAGTGACCTTAGAACTATAGACTTTAAGGTGTTGGGGTGTGTGAGGAAAAGTGTAGAATTTGGTGGTGTGGTGAGTAAGACTACCTAATTTATATTAGTTACTATCTATTTAATTAAATAATATGAGATGAATATAATAATAATAATAATAATAATAATAATAAAAATAATAATAAGAAATACGGGGAATTGGAGAGAAGTTGTCAGATACGTGAAAACAAGATAAGAAGTTTGGAGAAGAGGCTAGGGTAAGGAAGAGAGAAGATCACCATTGTTGAGAAAGCTTTGTGCAAGAACTCTAAGGTAAGGGTGTGGTTCTAATTATCTAAGGGTTAACATGATGATGGTGGGTAGATTATGCCATGTAGGGTTTATGTTTTTCTTCTCTTTATTCATAATTTTGATGGATTGGTATTTGTTGAATTCGGTTGATTTTCTGATGAATGTTGTATGTTGATGTTGTGGCTGAAGTAGTTTGATGAAATTGTTGCAATTGTTGTTGTTGTTGAAATCGTTTAATTGATGGTTGCTTGATGTTGATGTTGTTGTAGTGTGAAATTGCGAGTCAGAGTCGGAACAAGGTTATGAGTAATTTTGGTGAAAAGAATTTGGAGTCACATCCAGAACCTTTATAACAATCAGAACCTTGATAACATCAGCGTCTGACTTGAGATCTTCAGCAACTTCAGAATCTTCAGCTAGAAACTTCAGAAGCTTGCCATTCTTCAGAAATTTAATAATCATAGTCATATCCAGAAGCAGAAACTAAGAGAACATTGCAGCAACAACATGGGGTCTTCTCAAAAGCTTCTTAGAAGTGAATCAGCACAGAAGCGGAACACAAAGTTCAAAAACTGATGAAGTTGCACGTCATATTCTCAGAATCAAAATTGGCTTTTAAAGTTGCACAATAACAAACTGTTAGGGTACTAAAATTGTTCTCACACAAATATTATCTTGTTATCATCAAAACTCAAAGGTATAGATGTAGAACCAAATCTTGTTCTAACAATTTCCCCCTTTTTGATGATGACAAAATAATATATTTTGATGAACAATTCGTATAGTGAAATCACGAGAAAACATATAAGAAAGAAACACAAAGCTCCCCGTGAAATGTACAGTCTTAAAAAGATAAAATCAGAATGAAAGAGCACTTTCCTGATTAACCTTTTTGCAGAGCTAGGATGATCTTGTACCAGAATCTGTTTTTTTCAGAAGGTACTTGAAATTTTCTAGAATACTAGTTGTCAGAGTCAATACTTCTGATAAACTTTGCTTCAGAAGTCTGGTTTGAAAACTTAGCTTGATTTGAAATCTTATTGAAAGATCTTCAGATTCTGGTTAAAACTTTACAAACTTAACGCCTGGTTAGAAGTCTTTCTCAACCTTTGACATTAATTCTTTAAACTCAGAAAGTAAACCATTTCTTCAGAAACTAGTTGTCTAAAGATCTGATCTGAAAACTTCAGGAGCTTTTGATATTTTATTACTTTCCCTGAAACAACTAGCAGAATATTCTCAAAGTAATTGTTAGCAGAAACATTAGAAATGTTTGGGTTCTGATTCATGAACATAGATATATCAAAATCAATGTGTTTCTCCCCCTTTTTGTCAGCAATAAAAATAGCAAAGATAAAATAAAAAGAAAAAGAAACAACTTCATTATATAAAAAATGCCAGAAGGCGCAGAAGTACAGAACAAAAACAAAAACAAACACTTAATCAAAATAACAGAAACAAAAGTGCATAAAAATTTTCAAAAACTAAGGGTTTAGGTTCTGCGGGGGAAGTCTGGAGAGGATAAGCTTAAACATCTTTTTCTACCTATCCAAGAGCTAGTTGACTAGATCTTTGTCTTCCTTCAGCTCATCAAGAGTCTTCAGAATTTCTGGAATCACCCCAGAAGATGAAGTTTCAACAGCATCAGCATTCAAATTTTAAAATAACGACCTTTCAGATTCCTTTGTTTCTTTACGATGTATTTGACTAGTATAGCAAGTACACACCTTGTACTTGGCAACATCTTTGCTATCCTCCTTCAAGTCTTCTTTTGAGATGATCCAAACAATATCATCAACAAGGAGCGGGACCAGGTTGATAAAAGCATTTTTTCGGTCTTCTCAGTAAGTAACCTAACAGATATCTTCATCATAGTGTTCTTCCTCATAAGAACTACTGAATCCCTGAGAAGTCTAAATAGAAGAGTGGGTAGCGTTAGCTTGACACCCTCTTCTAAAAAGAACAACATGAACTTGTGGGAAGTATTAATGTGATCACCCGTCTTAGTGCTAGATCGGTGATACATGCTTCTAATGACAATTTTGAACCATACTCTTAAGATATCTTTAATTTCTTTAAAGTTTGATACCAAAGCTACCATTGCATCTCGTTTAGGTTTAATTTTTATAAAAGCAACTCTATTCCCTTTATAAACTTGAGAGATGAAGTCAGTGGTGGTTGTCTCTGTAATCTCCAGTTTTCTGCTAAGGAAGTAAGAGGTAACCTTTTCCTTTTCAGCCACAGCATGATTCAAAAAATCTTCAACAAGGACCGGAAAAATAGGACCTTTCAGTATTTCGAAGAAAGTATTCCAGCCTTGGAATTCAAGCGTTCCAGTAAAATCAAAACCATTATCTTTCAGATTCTTGAAATCAACAATAGTCTCGTAAAGTACAGAGAGGTCTTCAACTCGAGTGTCGAGAGTGATGACTGGCTTTTTAGGAATGACAAAGGAAGGAACTTTTTGTTGAGAGCGTTGAGAAGATTCATCCATTGTAGATAGTTGAGAGTTGAAGGTTGAGTGTTGAAGATGAATGTTGAAGATGAACGGTTGCAGAGAATGGTTTAGGGTTTGAAAGAGATAAAAGTGTGGGAAAAATGTGAGCGTAGTGTGAAATGTGAGTGAAGTGGGTTTATATAAACTTTTAAGATATAATTACAATAATTAAACATAATTACGAACAATAAATGTGCATACATAGGGGGATGCGTAAAGATTTAACCTATTTTCAAGAAAAATTACGAAACCCAATATGTCACATCATCAAAACGCATGTTCAAGAAGTGGGACAGATTTCTCCACTAAAGACCACACATTATAAAACGAAAAGACAACCATTAATGTTGTAACTGTTAAGAATCCAGAAGACAAATTGATAGGATTTCCTTATGAACATAACCTTTCTGATTCATAAAACTTCCTCACTTCAGAAAGCTCATGTTTCAGAAACAAACAAACAACAGCACAACCTCAGAATCTTAATAAAGAATTCTGAAAGCTTAATATTTTGATAACAACATTTCATTCTGGACAAGGTTTTATAAACAGATTTTTTAGAATGAAAACGAATCTATCTTCAACAAGGGTTTTTGTGAAGATATCAGTCCACTGGTAGTCTCTGTCAATAAATTTTATATGAAAAATACCCTTCTGAACATAGTCACGTAAAAAGTGATGTTTAATTTCAATATGTTTAGCCCTAGAATGCAAAATAGGATTCTTGGATAAACAAATAGTAGAAGTATTATCACAAAAGATAGGAATGTTACTATCAGAAATCTGATAATCTTCTAGTCGACTCTTCATCCAGAGTATCTAAGTGCTACATCCAAAAGTTGCAATATATTCAGCTTCAGTTGTTGAAAGTGCAATTGTTGATTGTCTCTTGCTAGACCACGAGATTAGATTGTCTCCCAGAAATTGACAACTTCCAGAAGTACTTTTCTTTTCTATTTTGTCTCCAGCATAGTCAGCATCACAATAGCCTACTAATTTGTGTTCACTTGATTTTCTATAAAACAAACCAACACTACTACGAAAAACCCATTTAACAACAGTTGAGAATGACATATAATGACGCGGGCGAAGGTGTTGTTATGTAGATTGTCGTTGTAAGTTCGATGTTTCTACAACGGTCTGGAAACCGTTATAATAAATTGGAAAACGTGCTACATATAATGACGGTTATTTTAAATACCCGTTGTTGTATGTCTTTTAAAAAATGCAGCATTAGAATTACCTATTATGACGGTTATTTTAAATAACTGTTGTTGTATGTCTTTTAATAAAATAAAAAAAATTTGCAGCATTAGAACAAGACCATTAGCATGAACAAGAACAACAACAAGAACAACAAGAACATCAAGAACAACAATAAGAATAACAATAACAACAACAACAACAACAACAACAACAATAACAACAACAACAACAACAACAACAACAACATCAACAACAACAACAACATCAACAACAACAACAACAACAACAACAACAACAACAACAACAACAACAACATCAATAACAATAACAACAACAACAATAACAAGAAGAAGAAGAAGAAGAAGAAGATCAAGAACAACAACAACAACAACAATAATAATAACAATAATAACAACAAGAACAACATTAATAAAAAAGAACAACAAGAACAACAATAATAAAAAAGAACAACAATAATTAAAAAAGAACACCAACAACTAACATCACTAACTCGAGTTCTAAAATTTATTCTGAAAATTGGTTTAGTGGAGAAATAGAGTATCGTAAATGAAAGATGATGTTTAGAGGTAGAAGATGTCTAAGTTTTAGGTTTCAGGCGGATCACTAATAGTAGTGTCTTGGCCGTTGATAATCACTAAATGGACGGCCAAGATTTGTTTAAGGATAGTGAATAAACTCAATATGCACGCCACCTATAATGTTAGTAATGAGACTTGAAAAATGCTGGTGCTGGGACTTGAACCCATGACAAGACGATACCTATAATGACGGTTGGTTTAAATTACCCGTGGTGAAAGGTTTGTAAGCATTTTGAAAAAATAAGTAAAAAATGCCACCTATAATGACGGTTGGTTTAAATACCCGTGGTTAAAGGTCTGTCAGCATTTTGGAAAAATAGGAAAGAAGTAACATGATTAAAATAAATTTAGAAAAATCTAAAAACACGTAATTTAATCTAATTAGGTAAAATAAGAATTTTGAGAATTTTTTTGGAATTTTTTGAGACTATGAAAACAGTAAAAAATTCATTAAAAATAGAAAAAAGATGAATTTGGGGTTTTGAGGGTGAAGTCCCGTAACTCTTCTAGAGAACGGGACTAATGACCGCATGATTTTTCTGCTTCAGATGCACGAAATAGATCTAAAAAAGGAGACGATTTTCCCTAAAACCGATTTTTTGAAGTGCAAGACCTAAAACTAAACTATAGGCTATAATGACAGTTGAAAACATAACCATGGTGAAAGGTTGTTGGCATTTTGAAAAAATATTTAAAAATCATAAATGTTGGTGCTGGGAATTGAACCCATGACCAGACGCTACCTATAATGACGGTTCTTTAAATACCCGTGGTGAAAGGCCTCACATTTCACCACAGTTGGAATTTTAACCGTCATTAAAAAAACGCGCGAATCTATTACAACGGTGTATAGGCAAGCCGTTATAAGCCTGGCGCTGTTGTTTGCGCGTTTTGTAGTAGTGCAAGATTAGTAGTACCTTTCAGATACCTAAAGATTCTCTTAACATCATTTAAGTGAGTCTCCCTAGGATCTGATTGGAAGCGAGCACGCAAACAAACACTGAATAAAAATATCTGCTCTAGAAGCAGTTAGATAAAGGAGAGAGCCATCACACCTCTGAATAACTTATGATCTACCTTACCACTTACCTTTTCCTTTTCCATAATGGATGTGGGATGCATTGGAGTCTTTTCTAGCTTACATTCTGACAAGTTATACTTCTTCAGAAGTTCTCTTGTATACTTGCTTTGGTGAATGTATGTTCCTTCTGAACGTTGATCAATTTGAATCCCCAGAAAAAACTTGAGTTCTCCCATCAGGCTCATTTCAGATTTTGCCTGCATTAACTTAGAAAATTCCTTGCACAACAAAGCATTAGCATAACCAAATATAATATCAATAACATAAACTTGCACAAACAGAATATCATTCTTAAAGGTTTTGCAAAAGAGCATTTTTTCAATTTTTCTCTGGTGAACTCGTTTTCCAAAAGGAAGTTACTTAGTCTTTCATGCCAAGCTATAGGAGCTTGTTTCATACCATATAATGATTTTTTAAGTTTGAAAACAAAATCCGGGTTTTCAGAACTCTCAAAGCCAGGGGGTTGGTGTCATACCCTAATTTTTACCCTTAAGATTCCACCTCATTTTGCATCATTTGCATCTTATTTAACATTAAATGTGTGTGTGTTTTTATGCATCACTAACCAATTGAAAATACAAAAATATGTGCTTGCTTGCTTTACAAGTTAGGTTGTGCCTCAAGATGCTCAAACTGATGATTAGCCAGGGATTGGTGTGATCTTCAACTTCTCAAGTCTCTCATTCATTCATGAAGATCAAGATTTTCCCTTTATCAACAACCAAGTGCAAGATTGCATCATTTCAAACTCATTAAGTCTAAAGTTCATCAGATGCACCAAATTAGGGGTTTGACCCAAGAATGCTTACAATTGACTTTTTCATCTGAGGATGATCCTATTCTTCAAGACATGATTCAAGGGCCTCAAATGCATATTTGAAGTCCACTCACATGATTTAAATTTCCCAAGAAGTTCGATCCTTTGAAGATTTGAATATCTGAATTCATTTGGTACAAAGTCAACTGGTACACAAAGTCAAAGTTTGACTTTTGGTCAACCATGGACTCCTCAAGTCAAGAATCATGAAAATATGATTGGTGGATGCATTTGATCATGATCAATCAAGAAAATCAAAGAAAAGATAAAATTGCAAAATTAGGGTTTTTGAAAATTTCACTAAGTTATGAAAATCCTATGATTTTTGCCTTACTTTCCAAGTCCATAACTTCCTCCTCAAGCAACCATTTTCTTTGCTCCATAGACCAAATTGAAGATCTAGTTTCATACTCCAACTTTGTTCTAGGGGATGATTTCCATAAAAGTGCATGGATAAAGAGATATGAGGCCATGAAATGGAGGATCCATTTGCTTTTGAACAAGAACACTTAGAAAAATTTTCAACAAGTTTTGACTATGTCAAGTAGTTGACTTTATAGGCATTTTTCACCATGATCCCAATTGAATCAAGAAAATTTGTCTACATGAAAGTTGTAAAGGATGTTTCAAGCTTTCCAAAGAGTCCAAGAACAAAGATTTATCTTACTTGAGCTAGAAGTTATGATTTTTGCAAGAGACCATGATGAAGCTGATGTTTAAGACAGATTCCAAGACAATTTTGATCACACAACTTCAAGATTACTTTTGATAACTTTGCAAGCTGTATCTCCGCACAAGATCAACACAAATCTTGTTGTATCCCATGAGATCTTCAAGATAGTACCAAATTTGTCAAAGTTCTATCTCTTTCCATATTGGAAAAACTTATCCCAATGCATGAACTTAAGTTTTGTTGGTGCATTAAATGAAAAAGCCAATTTGTCAAGAAACTTATCCACCAAATAAACACTTTGGTTTAAGCATCAAGACTAAGTTGCAATCAGAATGATGATGGTCCAAATGGTCAAAAATTTGATCATGCTTAGAAAGAAATATGCTTCTACCTTGGCATTCAAGTTAAGAAACATGACATAAACCACTGGATAATAGGATGTATCTCAATCCAAAACTTTTCCTCCAAAAAAACTAATTTGTTTTTCTATAATAAAGGCCATTTCTGATCAATTAGGACACAACAATACACCAAAACATTGCCAAGAGCTCTCCATATCAAAATCACATATTCTTGCAAAAATTTCAAAATCCATCAAAGTGAAAACTTGAATTTCACAAACCAGTCACTAAACCCTCATTCCAACACTTCAAACACATCTCATACCACTTACCTAAGCTTCTGAAATACTCTAAACATCACCAAACCATCCATAACCAGAAGTTGCATTTTCATATCACCATTGATGCACAACTTGCAAGAACTTTTGAATTCTTCATTGCAATCACTTTCCACTCCATTTATCCATCCAAACACCGTCTATATACATCCTATAACTTATCCAAATCATCATAACACATTTGTAACACCTCTAACACCATAATCACAACCTCATTTTTCTCATTTGCACATTGATTTAAATAGAGGGATTCAAACATTCTCAAGGCCAACCAAGCATTGCAACACGTTCCTGGGACATCACTGAAGGTGTAGGGATCTTTAAATCATATCTGGAAGTGCTCTAAGGGGATTCACAATTTCTCACTTTTGAGGTAAACTTTCATTTCTCAAACTCATAGTTAGAAGCATCATTTTAAGTCATTATTGATACCATAATACTTGTCATAATGTGAGGATTGAAAGCCATATCATAGCTGCCATTGATTGTTGCTCATAACTATTTAATTTCATTTTTAAAATTCTAGGGTTTTTTGGTTTTTGCTTAAATTCTTGAGCTACACTTAAAATAAATAAAATCCAATTACATATTTGAATTCCTCATGAAATTCCCATCGAAATGGTATATTGGAATGTTGGATTTGGTTAAAAATGAAAAAGTTATGAGCTTCAAAAGTTGGCCATGGAGGAATTCGCGAGGACGAAAAAGACGTTCGCGCGCTTTTCAAATTTTCAAATCCGGATTTAATATATATTTTACTTAGGCGAAATAAATGACAAGCCACCATGCTTGGCCTGGTGGTAAAGGGTGTTTTTGGCAGGTCTGGGTGCGTGGGTTCAATCCCCACCCTTTTCATTTTGGCACATTTTCCTTCTTTTTTTTCTCCCTTTTTCTCTTTCTTTCCATCCTTTGCTTTTATTTCTTTTTTATTTTCATTTTCTTTCATTTTTCTTTTATTATTTATTTTAACTTATTATATTTATTTATATTTTTATTTATTTCTAAATTCTTTTTATTTATTTTATCTTTTATTTCATTTCATTTAACTTAATTCCTTTCATCATTTATTTAAAATTTCTTTTAATTTATTTAAACTTTATTTTCTTTATTTAATACTTTGTTTTAAATCATTTGCTTATATTATATTTTTTAACTAAGAAAAAACCAAAAAATACGTATACTTTGTATCTATTTAAATTTAAGATTTTCTTTTATTTCAAGATACACTTTGATTTATTTTCTAAATATTGACATGTACATTCGTGTGAATTTTTACCTTGACCTAATCCTTTGATATTCATCCTTGTTTCCTTTACTTGATGATGTTAGTAATTGAAATACTTTTTTATCTTAAATATTTATACAATTAATCTTACTTTGTCTTTTTTATAAGCATGATTTGATTGATCTATAATGTTCTTCCATTGATTAACCTTTGATAACCATGATGTTTGCCAGGTTCACATTGATTTCATGATTGAACCGTGTTTATGCACACCTTTCATTATATTCACTCATTGTCTATTCACATATAATGTCTTTAATCTCATTTGATTCATCATGTATATACTTGCAAATCCATCTTGTTTCTTTATACTCAATCCAAGGGAAATATCTATTGTTGACTTGTTAAGTCGTTCTTATGCATTTGTATATAGCCACTACATTTTCCTTACTCTCCCATTATCTAAACCCTAATTCAACCTAAAGATTTTTAAACTACTTTCATCTACAAACCATTAGCCTTCCCAAGAGATAGCCATTAATCTCTTGTAACCTTTAACTCTTCTTTCAAACCTTGTTATAGAGATAACCACTAATCTCTCCCCACCTTTTACAACCTTTAACTCTTCATTCAAATCCTTTCATAAAGAGATATCCATTTATCTCTTCACCTTTACAATCAATCCTCACAAGCTTTGCTTTCAAACTTTTCACTCGTAGTTCCAAGAACTACGAACGCTCTGATTTCTCAAGTTCCTTTTTGAGAATACGTAGGCACAAGGTCCCAATCCTTAGCGAGCACTCCTTTTCTTTTTCACCCTTTTCTTTTTATACATGTAGTCTCTGAACTACAATTGCTCTGACTTCCTATTAAGGATATGTAGGCATAAGATTGTGAGAACCTAGCGAGCTACCTTTTATTTTCTACCCCTTTTTCTTTAGACACATTACAAAAACAACAAAAACATTTCCCACTCTCATCATCATCCAAAAACAATAAACTCCCCCAAAAAATAGTAAAAAATTTATAGCAAAAACATAGATATTTCAAGAGGTTCCTGTAGAGAACTACAAATGCTTAGGATGTTAATACCTTCCCTTAGTATAACCAACCCCCGTATCTTTGATCTCTTATTTGCATAGTCTTTAGCCTCTGCTTTAGTCTTGCATATTTAATTAGGGTTTATTTGATCTTTTCCCCTTCCATTTGATAAATTAAAGTTTGGTGGTGACATCTTATGTTTTGCGAGTCAAGTTAATAAATAACTTGGTCTCTGATTCTCACTGCGTACAGTTGGTGCACATAAACATCTTAAAAAATGTACCCATTTAAGAATGCACTTTTAACATCCATCTGATATAGAATAATGTTATGATTGAGTGCAAACGAAACTAAAAGACCAATATATTTTAACCTAGCAACTGGTGCAAAGGTTTCTGTATACTCTATCCCCTCTTGTTGACTATAACCTTGTGCTACCAGTCAAGCCTTGTTTTTAACGACCTCACCTTTCTCATTGAGCTTATTTCTGAACCCATCTGGTTCCAATAACATGGACACCCTTTAGTTTCTGAACAAGATCCCAAACGTCGTTTCTGGTGAATTGATTCAGTTCTTCTTGCAGAGCCAGAATCCATTCATTATCTAGAAAAGCTTCATCTATAGAGGTTGGCTCTATCAAAGATACCAAACCCAAAAGAGTTTCTTCAGAAGGTTTGAATAAAGATCGAGTTCTGACTGGTGCGTCTTTATCTCCCAGAATGAATTATTCAGAATGAGAAGTTCTCGGTCTACTCTTCTTCTGATGAGATGGACCAATGGAATTTTTTGATTGAGTCGTTTCTGAGTATTTTGCTTCAGTATCCTTGTTTTTGCCTTCTGAGTCTTTGTCTCCATAATCTTTGTCCTTGGATTCTGAGAAAGTAATCTTCAAATATGCAAGTTTATCAACTAGCTTTGACTTTTCAGGGTCAAGCTTATTATTGAATCTAACATGAATTGATTCCTCAACAATTCGTGTTTCTGTGTTATAGATTCTGTAGCCTTTTGAGAGTTCAGAATATCCTAACAACAAACACTTCTGAGCCTTAGAATCAAACTTGCCAAGATTCTCTTTAGTGTTCAATATAAAACAAATACAACCAAAAGGATGGAATTAAGAAATGCTGGGTTTTCTGTTCTTCCACAATTCATAGGGAGTCTTACCCAGAATATGTCTAATAGAAATCCTGTTCTGAATATAACACACTATGTTTACTGCCTCTGCCCAGAAATGCTTAGCCATGTCAATTTCTTGGATCATGGTGCGAGCCATCTCTTGCAAAGTCCTATTCTTCCTTTCTACAACCCCATTGTGTTGTAGAGTTCTAGGACATGAGAAATCATAGGAAATGCCATAAGAATAAAAAAGATTCTTAGAGTATCTGTTCTCAAATTCGCCACCATGATTGCTTCTGACTCTGATTATTTTGCAATCCTTCTCTGTTAGCACTTGTGAGCAGAAGGTAGAGAACACAGAATGTGACTCATATTTGTGTTTCAAGAACTTTACCGATGTCCAACGACTATAGTCATCAACAATGACCAATCCATACTTCTTACCACTGATGGATGCAATTTTCACTGGACCAAACAAATAAATGTGAAGAAGCTCTAATGGTCTCGAGGTGGAAACAACATTTTTAGCTTTGAAAGAAGTTTTGGAAAACTTTCCTTTCTGACATGCTTCATAAAAAGAATTTGAAGCGAACTTCAGATTGGGTAAGCCTCTGCCTAATCCAAGCTTACTTAGCTGAGAAATCCTTCTCATGCTAACATGACCCAAACGTTTATGCCATACCCATTGCTCCTCATTAAAAAACATTAAGCATATAACATTCTGGTCCTTAAGATTAGAAATTCTAATCTTATAAATGTTGTTTTTCCTTTTTTCGTTAAAAAGGATTGAGTCATCTTTCTGACTAACAACCTTACATGACTTTTGATTGAAAATGATATCATAACCATTGTCACTAAGTTTACTAATAGACAATAAGTTATGCATCAGACCATCGACCATAAGAACATTAGTAATAGAAGAAAGTTTACCATTACCAACAATTCCAGAGCCAATAATCCAGTCTACCCGCCAAGGTGATTTCGCCAAGATTGATTCGAATCATTCAGTTTTACACTAAATTTTTGGTCCTGATTAAACTGGACAGTAGCTCAACTCATCAATTTGATCTTGATCCTGATCATTTTCCTAGGAATAGATTTTGTCTAATTTGATTCGAATCCAAATTTGTACATGATTAAAATAAATTTCAATTTTCAAAAACCATGTTTGATTATGTTTGATTTGATTCGAATCAAACTTTCAACATGATCCGAATCAATTTGTTTTGCCTAAAAATCATGTCAGTTATGGGCTATTTGATTCGAATCACATTTTGTTCTTGATTCGAATCAGAAGAGATTTGATTCAAATCACGTTTGATTTGTTCCAAATCAACTGACATATTTTTCAAAAATTTGGTATTTCTTTCATTTTGCTCATTTGATTCAAATCATATTTTTCTTGATTCGAATCTAACCACCTTTTTTCAAACATTTTGTGTGCTTCGTCGCAAGCACATATAACTCATTTTTGTCATCATTCACTACTACAAATAATGCTTTTAACTTCGCACGCGAAGAAGATGTAACCTCGGCTACCAAGTCGACGTAACGATAAATGACATGAAAGTTGCCACTTAACACCCCAGTTAATGAAAAACCGAGGGGTAAAGTTATATGATTATAGGTTCGAACCCCAGCATCTGCATTTTTATTATTTACACAAACAGTGGCTCAAACTTCCCGGTTTATTTAAAAACCGAGGGGTTAGATAGTTTTTTTTTTAAAATAAATTCATTACATTGTTTACACATAATATTAATAAATTAATTTGTTTACAAACTACATTGTTTACACAAAATATTACATTGTTTACACAAAATATTAAATTAAAAATGTTGTTCTTCATTGTCATCGTTGTCGGTGAAGAACAAATGCTAGATATCTTAGAGAAGAGAAAATGTTGGGGATCCTCGTTTCGTTGATCTTGAGGAAGAACAAATGTTGAATGCAATATATTTTCTATTGCTTTTGCATTCATTTGTTTCTGATAACAAAAAAAAAGGTTAGCTAAATAAAATAAATATTAAATTATATGATTATTTAAGAACACAAACCTTAAGCCCAAATAATTTCTGCACTTGCAATCCATTGCTAATGGCAAAAGTTAAAGTGGTGGATATAGATAGTTTCAATTGCTTCATGACGTTTCTTTATCAATTTTAGATATCATAAAGCCTTTATAATGGAAATTTTTTAGGAATCACACGGATCACTAATGGTAGTTTCTTGAGCGTTGATAATCTTGAAATGAATGTCAAAATCGAGGTGAACATATTTTTTTAATTACATTGTTTACACAGAATATTGAAAAAAATAATACAGCAAAACCAGAATTTTGATGTAAGAAGTTATCTGGTCTAAATATTGCACACATCCAATTTCTAAAAGATTTATCTGGTCCCAACATTGAATGCATCCAACTTCTATTGAAAAAATATTTTTCTGCACTTGCAATCCATCATAGAGAACTTTTACAAGCTTCTAAATATAACAACAACAACATCAACCCCATTTTCTGATTTCTACTTCTAACGAGTTTGGAACAACTACATATAAGTTAGGATTAGGGTAAAATGTGTCTAACAAGTGCTTTTATAATAAAATATTACGTATCTGATACCTCGGTTATTAAGGAAACAGACAGGATATATCATTTAGTTAAAAAAAAATTATAATAAATAAAATTAGTTTCCTGAATTGTTTTTCCCCTAAGAGTTTTTGAAAAACCGAAGTAATATGTGATTTCTACTTCTAAAAAAAAACAAATCATGGCGTGCATTGGAATCATATCCACTAGAATAGGAATGATCATCGATATTAAAAAATGTAACGTATTTTTTGGATTTTCAAGGTGTTTGGACTTCTCTGATTGTTTCATTTCATATTCTCCACTTTATTTAAACATTATTCCTTGTTTCAACGTCTCATTTCCAACTCTCTATGTCTTCAAACCTAGTTTCAAAGTTTTTTCTTTTCTTCAAAAATGTCTTCAACAACCTTAGATGAAAATCTTTTGTTTGTAATCAATGAAAAGTTTGTCGATTTTGATGATTTGAAAAACAAAGGTTTTGATCTAAGGACAACTATTCGCAAACAAAAGTTGAACGATTACTTTGACATTCTTAATGGACCCATCAATATTAATCTCATTCAAGAGTTCTGGTTAAATGCCTCTGTTAGGCCATCTGGTCATGATGCTGAGTCAATCCAGTCCCATGTAAATGACTTTCCTGTCACAATTACCCAGTCACTTATTGCTCAAACAATAAAATGTGAATAGGAAGGTCTTGGTGTTGAACATTATAGATTCAACAATGTCTTTAAAGATCACCTTCGCCTAATTTATGCAACCAACGATAATCTCAGCAGTCCTACTAGTCTATAACCAATTGGAAAAGTTTTGTATCAACTTCTAGTATCAAATCTCCATCCAAGAGAGAAAGAACTAGAAACACTTACTAGGAATGACAAACATCTATTGTTATTCCTTACTAAGAACATCATAGTTAATCTTCCTCTTACCATTTTTAATTTCTTAAAGGAAATGATAACCGTCTCTAAGGATGAAATGACTTTCCTCATACCATATGGAAGAGTTCTTTCTAAACTTTTCTCTAAGTTAGGGATAGTTAATAGTGATACTATTGAAGTTGAGTGGAGTCAGAAATATGAATATGTGGAATAGTTATTTGTTGTCCTGTTTTTAATTAATGAAATATTTCCTTTCATATTATTGCCTACTCGTTTTTATTGATAACAAAAAAATTTTAGAATTACTAATTAGAATTACTAATTAATAAGAAAAAATGAAAAAAAAATTAACTAAGAAAAAAATGGAAGATTGGAAGGCGACAAGTGAGAAATCACAAAAAAAACCCTTAAATGCAGTTACTGGAATTCGAAATATGTTCCCTAATAGCTATGTTATCTCAGTTTTTAAAAAACACCGAGGTATTAGGTTTAATATTATTATTTTTCTAGAAGACTTGACGCTCACTTAATAATGTATTACCTCAATTTTATATAAAACCATAAAACTGAGGGAAAAGTTATTTTAAAAAAAAATCTAACTTGTCGCTCCCAGGACCTATAAGCTCGGTGTTTGGCATGTTCGAGGTGAAACCTTCGTCATAAAAAATATTATTTGTAGTAGTAATTCTTCAATAATAATCAATAATTCTGTTAAGATTTTTCAGTGTGATTTTGTGTGAAAATCAATTTCCTCTATTTTGAGTGTTCAAAGTCTTGCTACGAATTTCTCACATCTTCAACTTCAATTGAGTTCAGATCTTGATAACGAGAGTTTTGAGATTGATTAAAGGATTTGAGTACTTAAAACTAACTGCTCTTGGGGATCTTGTTGATTTTTCAGGTTGTTAGCAAGAAAGAGGGATTGCTAATGATGGTGACAAATTCCATTGAAAAGAAGTAGGTTCTTCTCTCAAGCATTGCCTTAGTAGTAACTGTGTGGAAGGCTACAGATAAAGCGGAGTTCTTCTCGGATCTTAGGACAATTACACCGCTCAAGGATCAAGGGGATTGATAGCTACACATGAAGGCTTAGAGCAGAATTAGTGTTATTGAAAGGTTCATGAAACATATTTGAGTAAAGATTACGTAAAAGAGTTTGGCAAGTTTGTTGTATACAAGTCAAAATCCAAACTAGGAGATTTATTTTTTTAGTTTTAATTGTGGATTGGTGATTGTATGAACTCTTGGAAATATTTGTCAAATAACAAGAAGCTATACAAGTTCCAATGGGAAGCCATTAAAGAGTGCACGTAGGCCAAGCGAGGACGAATACCAAAACACTATAAATCTCGGTGTCATCTCTATAACTCTACTCTTGCATTTATATTCATAGTGATTGCATGCTAGGTTTTTCAATTCCTTCGTATTATATCATTTTGTTCTTGATAGCGATTAATTACGTAAAGCTTAGGTTTTGTTGGAATTGGACAACTAGTCAAGTTAGTATTGTGATGGATAAATCTTAAAACGAATTGAATTTAGGATTACTCACATTGAATTAATTGTGTACACTTCTCCTGACTACACAAATTGAATCAATTCATACTAAGCTTTTCATCTTTATAATCTTGGATATTTGTGAAACAAATTGTGTTAGCTTGATCATATACAACTGCATAATTTTCATTTTCACTTCAAACTTTCCGCTCGCAACTCATTTTTGAAAAGACTCTGATTTTGGAAAATGGCGGTTGCATTTTTAATTTGGGTATATTCACCCTCTCTAGACCATTTTTCTACTTTCATATTCACACCCAACAACATGAAGATAACCAAACAATGAGTGTGCCCTGAGAGTTTTGGTGGATGTGAAATGTGGCGCAAAATATCGAAGCATGGGGTTTAACTTTTACGATAAGAATAAAAATGTTGAAAGGCTCTAATACAGTTCCACGCTGGAGGATATATCATTTAGTGAGCCAAAAACAAACTCAATAATAAATGACATTCAAAGGTGGTAAAAGGAAACCTGAAGTTATAGTCTTGAAATGTAACATCATAAATACGAAACTGACATTTGGAATAACACCCACATATTCAATCATTAGTACGAGGAAGGATCATAACCCATTCCTCGGGTTCCTAAAGTTTGTTAGAGACTCAAAGTATCACATGTCGTCTAGACCAAAGTATATGGACCGATAACCAAGATAAAGATGAGTGCATGATCCTCCAAAACACTTAATTTTGTATGAATAACAAGTTCACCCGAAGGATACCATTCAAAGTTACCCATATATACCTTCTTATAAGGAGTGTGTTAGACAAAGACATTTCCTTACAATTTCCCTAGAGGTTTTTGCATAAAAACCCTCACGACAACAAAAAATGGCAAATGGGGGGGGGGGGGGGGGGAGGGGAGGGGAAGCCAACACCACAGTAAGTGGGGGCCAATATATCCACAAATACATACCAATGTTGTCATAAGGAAGTATCATCCCCCTTCATGAATAGAAGTCTAAACATTATATAAAAGGTTTATTACCATCATAAATGGAAGATCACATTATGGTTGATACACACAAAATAAACTACCCACGATCTTAAAACATATAAAAAGAGAAGAAATAGACGAATTCACCGAGACTGTCAACACCATAACACCACAACAACAAACTTGATTAAATCAAATCAGAAAAATAGGAAGGTAAAGAGCAACATCATAAAAGCTTGAGCTACACACCACATAAGGCTAGAGGAGCATAAAAGTTCAAATGAACATTAGAGTGTTTATAAATACTATTATCCCCCGAGACCATATCAAACGTAAAACACATCAGAAATTTCCTGAAGTCATCCAAACCCAACTCATCTCACATCTATGCGAGTGACTCTGATCTAAAGAGATTAGCAATTAAGATATAATTTAAATGTTAGACCTTATTTGGTTTGGCTTCATCAAAATATCAAAAAGTCCTTTTAAGATAACCTTGTTTACAACTTCAACACGCCCATTAATTTTTTTTAAAAGGCCAAATTGCATTAAACAAGAAAGGGCACAAGATGTGCAAACTGTTACAAGGAAAAGCAATACAATAAAAACACTAAATAACCTAACTAACTCCTGCACCAGAAAAGGCTCAAGATCACAACAAAACACTAACAATGATACATATAAAGATCACCAAAAGAGAACCACCTTTGACACTGAACAAACATAAAACTACCAAACCCTCGACAACCACCTAACTAAGTACATACTCAACAAAAACAAATCACGTACAACTATAAACCAGAAAAAGCCGAGAACACTGCAGAACCAACGAAGGAAAAACCACACAGTAAGACAATGACTGCCCATAGATGGGGTGCCACAAAACTGAGCTGAGCTTGCTGCAACGAAAACAACTAAAACCACAAAAAGCTCGAAGTATCGATAACAGAGGAAGACTATGACTGAAACCTTTCCAAGCAGCTCTCTTCTAAAGAATGACCAGCCAATTTGCACATTAAGAAACTCGCTGCCTTAACCTGAAAAAAGCAACCCCTAACAGTACAAAAAACCAGCTGTCACTTTCAATCGATTACGCCAATCTAAACTACAAAACAGAACACCGACAACCTGCAATACCAGCAACCGAAACCAAAGCAGATCCAATATAGGAAGCCCTCAACAGAAACATATGAAATAAGCATTTATAATACAAAAACAAAACATAAAAACCCAAAGCTCCACCAAGCTCGAGGAAAAGCACCAGCCAGACCACACAGATCCACAGACCAACTTTAAAGTCAAAACTGTCTCTGCTATGCAACAAGGCTGACACCAACAACACTAGATGAAAAATTTAATAATCAATCAAATATTAAACTTTCCACAACTCTAATAGAAAACGAATTAGCACCTAACGATTACTCATCTATAAGACCTAGAGCTGCTAATGGATTCAAATACCACAAGGATATATTGGGATTCAAGTCATTTCCTTTTACTTTCAACCATTTTCAGGCGTACAATTTTACCTTCTCTACCAGGATTTCATTCTCTATGTTCTTATTTTGAAATAACTTTTCATTTCTCACTTTTCAAATATTCCAAATACACACAAACCAAATTACTTGAAGCTTTATATCAATTTTTCTGTTTCCATCTAACAACCCTTCGAATTATTTCAAGTGCACAAAGCTATCTTTATGCATCACCGAAGATATATTTAACCAGCAACATACAACATACCACACTTCCGCCAGAACCGGACACTAAAAAAAAATATGAGACACCAACTCATATTCAACACACCAACTCATATTCAACTCATATGGGGTTAAATGTTTAAGAATGTGCATACTTATAAGAAAAAAACATTTGTAATCCTAAATCAATTAAACCACAATTCAAAGTTCCCACCGATTGGATCTCCATTCTCGTATTCAAATTTTTATTAAAACATTTAAAATAAAATGAAGAAATTCTAAAAAAATGGATAAAAGGAGCTTGAGGGGAATAAGTTGAAAGAATCTAGGGTAGATCGTAAATTTAGCAACAAAACAAAACAAAACAAATACTAATGAAAATAGAACTCAGTCACATTCAGTCTTATAATTTCCCATAGCCCATAAGCACATAGCATGAAACTCTTTCTTGTGTGGCTTCTGTAGCCAGCGTCTAGTTTTCTCTCCAAACTCAATCAACTCCCCAACGCAAAAAACCACCACCACGCCACCATCCTCATTAACAACACCCTAGGGTTTCTCATTTCCAAACGACACCGTTTCAAAAACACAAACCTTCATCGTTTAACTTCCGACGCTACTGGTTCGCCGTTTACCAATGACGACCGCGCCTTCACCAGTGAAGTCTCAACCTCTTCACAACTTCTCTCTCCCCTTCTTGAAATGGGGCGGCACCGGGAAGAACAACACCAACACCACTAACCATCAACGCTCCCGTCGTCCACCCGATCACGCTTCCTCCGAGCCCGATTCCGAGCCTGACTCCCGTCCTCACCGACTCGGATCCCGAACCTCCAGGAACCGATTCGGACTCCCTTCTTCCTCCTCTCACAAACATCCTCTACCGTCTTCTTACCAGGAAACCGACGACGCCGGAGGAGATAGTAAGCGAGACGCTGAAGAAGAGGCTGAAGCTGTTACGGTAGCCGAGGAGATAGTGCAGAAGCCGTGGAATTTGAGGCCGAGGAAACCTATGCTTCCGAGAGGCGCTTTCGAGATCGGAGCCGGAGCTTCTAAAAACAACGGCGGTGGAGAATTGCAGGAAGCGGTTAACAACAACGGGGAGAATCCGGCGCCGAAATCGCTTCGGCTTAGGGGTTTTGCTGATACAAGCTGCGCTGAGAAGAAGGAAAAGAGGAAATTCTGGATCGCTCTTTCGAAGGATGAGATCGAAGAGGATATTTTCGTGATGACTGGTTCTAGGCCCAATCGCAGACCCAGGAAAAGGCCAAAGAATGTTCAGAAACAAATGGATGTAGGATTCTCATAATCTCATTCACCCATTCACTTTTTCAATCTCTAACAAAATCTTCTTCTGATTGATTATGAAAACTTTCTTTTTTTTTGTTTGTTTTAATTTTCAGAATGTTTTCCCTGGATTATGGTTAGTGGGAATTACTGCTGATGCTTATAGGGTAGCTGATACACCAACAAAGGTACTATCTTTAGTTACTCTTTGTGTTTTTTTGTTTCTTTTTGATGATTTTTGTGTGTTTATAGTTATTGTTTGATGATTGATTCTTGCAGAGATAGAAAAACTGTGAAGTGAATTGCAGCTTGTAAATGGGGTATGGAATTGAGGTATAAAGTTGAAGAATTTTGTAAAGAAGGAAATGTTGGAGATATTGGATGCAGTGAATTGAAGATGCTAATTCCCTTGCGTTTGTTGGTTTTAACAAGGGTTTACTCTAGTTGGTTTTTTTACTTGTTCATTGTAGTGGTAGTGGTAGTAGTATATTGCTGGAAGGAAAGAAAGATATATATAAGTATATATAGTTTAATTAATAGAGTAAGAGTTTATTATTACAATGATAATTTCAGTGCTTTTGTTGGGAATTTAGCTTCTTTTTATTTTTTGGTGGGAGGGTTATATTAATTTTGATGCTTCACTTGGTTTTGGTGTTTGACAGGCTTGTAGCAAAGCTTGTAGTTAAAATTTCAAAGCCTCTTTATACTTCATGCTTCTTGGCTCTGGATGAAGCCTTTGTCACAAGAACCCCCTTGTGAGGTTGAATTAGTTTTTATACATTGACTGCATCATGTTTTCTGCATTTCCTGTGTTTTCATGTTATTTAGTTTCATTGATTTGCTCCTTTTAAACTTTGCGTTGATCATCTCCATCATTGTTATCATTAGCTTTTGTATGAAGAGAAGTAAAATCTTTGGCATCATTGGAAAGAAACTTCTAAATAGTTTCTAATTTGTTTATTCTAAACAGTTTCATCATGTTTGGTTTCATTGATTTGCTCCTTTTAAACTTTGCATGTATAACCAAACAATGCAAATGATTTCTATCTTTTTAAGTTAAAGAATTGGCTGAGAATAATCCAGTGCTGTAATGTTTGAGAGTCATGTTGGGGCATTTGTTTATTTTGTAATTTTTTTTATCTCTCCTTTTGGTTATTTGTCAACTTTGTTTGACATTTGTTTCAGAAATTTTGCCACCTTCTTTGAAATGCTTTATCCAGTGTGTCGTCTTTGAAATGTTTTGTCCAATGTGTTTTACATTATTCATTTTCGAGAGAAGGAAAGGTCTCCCAAGTCTCAAACCACAACCAAGTGTGTTTTTTCTGATTAATCATCTCGCAATAATTTCAGTGTTTTTACTCCACTAATCTATTTCTGTTTCCTTTTCTCCAACTGCATGTTTTATAACTTCATGTACCAGTTTGCAAACTTTACATTATGAATGATGATTGATGATGCCCTATTATATTTTACTACTTGGCAACAATCAGCATGAGGTATAAATAAAAAACCTAGTAGCTGCATCAACCTTATAGCACTTGGTCAATTGCAAGACACAAGAGGTACTTAACTTTCTGGCAATCTTTGAATTTGGCTCAGCAGAATCTCAGTTTTTAATGTTAAGTGGAAAGAGTGCTCATTTGCACATAGTAGTTCAATTGTGGTTGGTATGATGTATCATTGTAGTGTGTAGTACATTTCTGTTTTCTGCATTTCACGAAATATCTGAAGGGTCAGTCAGTATAAGGCACGGAGTTAGATTTGTGTGTACTTGGTAGATTAAGTGAATACCAAGTAACCTTTGTTATATTTTCATTCATGCCACGTGCATTTTCAAATTTCCTTTTCATTAAGAGTACCCTTTCTGGCTCAGGGTTTCAGTTAAAAATTGGAAACTCACCTTAACTTCAAACTACTGCTAGTTATGTGGGGTTGATTAAAGTGAATGTTCGATTAACCTTTCCTTGCATTCATCCTTTAGACATTGGAGTACTAGTTATTTTTAAATTTTTGAACCAAATATTTAAAAGAGAGAAAATTATTTAAATATATTTGTAACTAAATGATGTTTTTTTAATAAAAAAACCTAAACATTCTGTTTTGGGCGAATCTCTAATGTCCAATCAGTTTTTGATATTCGAGGCATCTGCGTAATTTTGTCCTGCTTAAGATAGGACTTGGTCTGAATACTTGTTTATTTTTTTTAATAATATATGCGTGTCTGTGGGTTCGGCTGCAAATTTCTATATTGTTTAACAGGTTCACTGATCAATGGTCAAGCCCCCCCCCCCGAAAGTCTTAAACATATTTAAAGAGGCCCACATAGTATAGGTGAAAAAGAGAAGACTTATGATTATGATGTAGGCATTCCTTCACACACCAAATGTTTTTGTTTCACACAACACCAAACCTCCCTTTACGTTGAGCCATTGTCAACGGCAGCTCCCATTGTCACTTTTTCTTTCTCTCTACGTTGTAAAGCTCACATCAACTCATTCACTTCAATGGGGTCATTACAGAGATTTCATTTTCACCACATCCCATCCTCACCTTGCACTCAAACACTTGTCTCCCTTTCCACTTCACTCTGGTTCTGCTGCTAACCTTCAGTACCACTATGATTATAGTGTTTTCTTGTTATCTTTTACTATATATTTTTTTTATGGTTCAAAATGGAGTAATGCATCAAACATTTTGTTCTCTTACCTCCGAACAACATTGTATTCTTGAATGTAAGCATCACCTCACAATATACTTGAAACAACTCCTACCTTGCTTATCCATGCAAATGCAGGGCACTTCATTAATATAATGTAATATTTTGTTAGTTCGAGTAAAGTTCCCTTTTCCATATTGTTCCATGATGAACCTTTAGTATGTATTTCACCTCGAGTTTATGGATTCACATGCTTGTTTGTGATCCTACTCCAAGATTTGAAAAAATGTCTGCTCATACAATTTAATGTGTTTTCCCTAATTATTCAAGAGTTCAAATAAAATATCTCCACACATTATTTCTTCATGAATATCCTTGTTACATTCATTGAAGATACACATTTCTTTACATCTTCCTTTCCATTCGACCATCTATGTTATGACCATTTAGACCCAATTTCTCCTATAGAGTTACCTAGTCCACTTTTCCTTGCAAACATAGCAGCGCCGACCATGCTCCCTTCTACCGATCCATCTCTCACAGATGGTCCAAATGACTAATCTTCTACCCCAATTTATTGTTCTACTTTGGGTCCACCCATCATGTTTGATGAATCTCTTATTACATTATGTAGAGGTACACATTCTACACATAATTCATATTGTTGTGATTACAAACGATATATTTCAATTAATAAAGATTGAGAAAACAGAGTTTTTAGGTGAAGAATGAAAACGATTAGAACAAAGAGAGAAAGGATAAAGAAGAAAGAAGAAGAAAGATTAGAGCAAATTATTTACTATTTACTTTCTCATAAGGGTTTACAAATGATTACAAATGAATATCACAATTGACTTCACTCAACAACCTAAATGATCTAGCCTATTTATAGGCTAACTAACTATCTTACATTATAAGCTAACTAAAATAATTGGATTCTTAACACAAGGCCTAATTTGACATAATAAGTCAACAATATATTTCGACATTACAAACTAGAACTAACTTTAACTACAATATGTAACCCTTCGGCATCAGCATGTGACCCAGCTTCGACTTCATGTTTGTCTCTTGTCGAAACACATTAAAGATATTCTTCGACAGAGTTAGAGTTCGACCCAAAATCTCACAAATCTCCACCTTGGATCTAACTCTACAAATAACAGGGAATAAACTAGCTTTCATCGTGCAGCTTTATCAACTGCATACAGTAGAAAAACTTGCAACTTGGCAACGCCAATGATCATATCAGCAGCATTGTCATCAGTCGAAACCTTCAGCACCTGGACTTCACCACACTCGATTATCTCTCTGACGAAGTGCAGCTTTACATCGATGTGCTTGGTTCGCTCATGATAGGCTGAGTTTTTCGACAAGTGTATTGCACTTTGACTATCACATTTAACAATGATACTTCGCCCTTGAAGTTTCAACCTCTTTGTAAAACCTTCAAGCCACAATGCTTATTTCCAGCTTCAGTGAGGACAATATATTCTACTTTAATGGTTGGTAAGGCAACAACCTTCTGAAGCGCTGCTTTCCAACTGATTGTTGTGCCAAACATAGTGAACACATATCCAGAAATAGACTTTCTGGAATCCATACAACCTGCATAATCAGAGTTGACAAATCCTTTGATTTCGACTTTGCTATTATCACCACAGGTTTCACCATAAATTAGGACTCTTTTCAGAGACCCATTTAAGTATCGGAGAATCCACTTCAAAGCTTGCCAGTGCGCCTTTCCAAGATTGACCATATACCTGCTTACAAGGCTCACTCCATACGTTATGTCTGGCCTCGTACAAACCAAAACATACATCAAAGAACCTACCACACAAGCATATGGGATGCTACTCATATAGATTATTTCAGCTTTAGTACTCGGACTTTGAGTAGTACTTAACTTAAATTGCGGATTTGTCGGAGTCACAACAGGCTTGAATTCGACTTACCAAACTTGTCGAGAAGCTTACGTAGGTATGTCTCTTGAGATAAGCACAACTTCGACTGCTTTCTTCTCTTCGGATGTCAATCCCAAGAATCCTGGTGGCAACTCCCAGATCCTTCATTTCGAACTCCTTACTAAGTTCAGCGTTCACCTCCATCACATCCTCGACAATGTTGCTAGCTATGAGGATATCATCCACATAAAGCAACAAAATAACAAGTGAGTTTCCAGGTCGAAATATGAAGTAAACACAGTGGTCGAACTGGCTCCTAGTGAAACCGATGTGTGCCATGAACTTGTCGAATCTCCTGTTCCATTGTCGAGGAGATTGTTTCAGGCCATACAAAGACCTATTTAGCTTGCACACATAATCTTCCTTATCCTTTATTGCACACCCTTCAGGTTGACGCACCAGGATCGTTTCGTCTATATCACCATATAGAAATGATGTCTTCACATCCATTTTCTTAAGTTCCAGGTTGAACTTCGCCACCATGGCCAACAACATTCTAATGGATCTATGCTTTACAACAGTTAAGAACACATCATTGAAGTCGAAACCTTCGTTCTGAGTGAACCCTCTAGCAACCAACCTTGCCTTAAAGCGCTTCGACATCACTCCTTCGATTCCTTCATTGACCTTGAAAATCCACTTACAACTGACTAACCTTTCTCCGGCAGGTTTTTCAATCAGCTCCCAAGTGTTATTATCATGAAGAGATTTCATCTCGTCATCCATGGCTTTTCGCCATTAAGTCTGATTTCGACTCCTCATAGCTTCCTTGTAATCTCTAGGTTCTTCCACAAGTACCTCACTTGCAGAGATTAAGGCAAAAGTTATAAGATCTGCATAACCAAGTCTTTGAGGTGGCTTGATGACTCTTCTCGACCTATCTCTTGACAGTAGTTAGTCATCGACAATTTCCTCAGTCTCTTCAGCATCTTGATCTTCTTCTTCGACTTCATCTGGGTTACGCACTTCAGCATCACTATGCTCCACCTCAACAGGAATCTCTACATGTTCCAGCTCCTCTTCAGAGATGTCTGCACTTCGACCAGCATCACCAGTTTTCTTGAACGCCATCTCGACTTCATTGAAAACTACATCACGACTTGTGATACATCTTCTGTGACATGGTTCTAGGCACCACAACCTATAACCTTTGACTCCCTCAGGATATCCAAGGAACATTCATCTCAGAGCTCTAGGTTCGACCTTGTCTTGCATAATATGAGCATAGGCGAAAAAGCCAAATACTCTCAGTTTGTCGAGATCTGGTGGTTGGCTCGACCAAACTTCTTCAGGTGTCTTCATTCCCAAGGTAGTCGAGGGACATCTATTTATCAGATAAGCTACTGTCGAAACAACCTTCGCCCAAAGCACATTCTTCAATCCAGCACTAACCAACATGCATCTAACCCTTTCAAGGATTGTTCGATTGAATATCTCAGCTAAGCCATTTTGTTGAGGAGTAACTGCTACAGTCTTATGCCTTGCAATCCCAGACTCAAGACAGTAACTGTCGAAAGCTTCAATTCAGAACTCAAGGTCATTGTCGGTTCTCAACCTCTTAACCTTTCTGCCAGTTTGAGTTTCGACCAGAACCTTCAAACTTTTGAAATTCTCAAAAGTTTCATCCTTAGTCTTCTGAATGAATACCCATAATTTTTTGGAATAGTCATCAACTATGGATAAAAAATACCTTGCACCTGCATGTGAAGGATTCCTTGCAGGCCCCCAAAGAATAACATGGATGTAATCGAGGGATCCATGTGTTCTTTGTTTACCTTTGTTAAACTTCGCCCTACATGATTTTCTAAATACACAAGGTTCACAAAATTCCAACTTCTCGACTTTGTCACCACCTAACATGTTCTGTTTTCCCAATTTGACCAGGCCTCTTTCGCTGACATGGCCCAATCTCATGTGCCATAATTTTGTCTTCGACACAGTTTTCGTGGATGCAATATTTGTCGAACCACTTACAACCTCAATCTCAAGGGTATACAAGCCTTGTTTCTTCACGCCTCTCAAGACTTTCTTCGACCCCTTCATGACTTTCAGGATACCTTGCTCTCCTTTGAAGACATGTCCTTTCTTTTCGAATTCACCAAGAGAAATTAAATTCCTCTAAGGTCAGGTACATACCTAACCCCAGTCAATAGCCTTATTGACTCATCATGGAGCTTGAATCTTATAGATCCAATACCTGCAATCTTGCAAGATTTATTGTTTCCCAACAACACTGATCCACCATCTTGATCACATAATTCTTCAAACACATTCTTGTTTGGAGTCATATGCCAAGTACATCCAAAATCCATAATCTACTCTTTGCAAGAGTTGCTGCTCGACACCACAAGGACACCAGATGATTCATAATCATCTTGCACAATTGTTGCATTGCCATTGTCCTTACCTCCATGATTATTCAGGCCCTCAGGACACATCTTTCTTGTGTGACCCTCCTTCTTACAGTGATAACACTTGATCCCAGAGATATCATCACCATAAGACTTCTGATGAGTTTTACCTTTCTTCTTCTTCTCAAACCTACCATCTCTCTTCGAGGATTTCCCCTCCACGGACAACCCTTCGCCAACTGATGATGACGGTTTCTGCTTCTTTCTCTCGTTCAAATCCTTCGAATACAAGGCTGCTTGAACTTCTTCAAAGGTCAGGGACTCTCTTCCATACAAGATGGTTTCTTTGAAGTGAGCATGCGACTTAGGTAAAGAACACAACAATAACAACACTTGATCTTCATCATTGATGGTAACATCAATATTTTCGAGATCAAGAATCAGTTTGCTGAACACATCCAGCTGCTCCGCCAATGCTTTATCTTCAGTCATCTTGAATGAATACAAAGCTTGCTTCAAGTACAAACGATTCACCAAGGATTTTTTCATATACAATCCTTCGAGTTTCAGCCAAACACCAGCTGCCGTCTTCTCCTTCGAAAACATCCTGAGAACTTTATCACCAAGACTCTGAACAATTGCACTGTGGTCTTTCTCGATCATCGTTGTCTTTTCCTTCTCCATCAATGCAGCATCCATGGCATCTCCTCCCTTTAACGCTTCTAGCAAACCCTGTTGAACAAGAAGGGCTCGCATCTTCAAACGCCATAAACCGAAGTCATTAACTCCGATGAACTTCTCAATTTCAAACTTTGTTGACGACATCTTCTCCATGCTCACTGCACCAGTTTGTTGTGATCACAAACGATACCTTTCAACAAATAAAGATTGAGAAAACGGAGTTCTCGGGTGAACAATGAAAACGGTTAGAACAAAGAGAGAAAAGAGAAAGGATAAAGAAGAAAGAATAAGAAGGATTAGGGCAAATTGTTTACTATTCACTTTCTCATAATGGTTTACAAATGATTACAAATGAATATCACAATTGTCCTCACTCAACAACCTGAGTGATCTAGCCTATTTATAGGCTAACTAGCTATCTTACATTACAAGCTAACTAAAACAATTGGATCCTTAACACAAGGACCAATTCGACATAATAAGTCAACAATATATTTCGACATTACATACTAGAACTAACTTCAACTACAGTATGTAACCCTTCAACATCAGCATGTGACCCAGCTTCGACTTCATGCTTGTCTCCTGTCGAAACACATGAAAATTATTCCTCGACAAAACTAGAGTTCGACCCAAAATCTCACACATATTCTATTTATAATTTTTATCAGTAATCGCAACTCATCATCTTTCCATTATGCATTTGTCTCCAATATTTTTTACATCACTATTCTTAAGCATTTGCAATAATCCTTTACTTATTCAAGTTGTCGACATGCTATGATGGATGAAATGACAAACTTATAATCTAATCATGCATGGTCATTTATGCCACCTTCTTCTTAGAAATTGGACAATGAAATTGGATAGTGATATCATAAATCAAGTGGAACAAAGGCCAACGTTTTCAATTCGCTAACTCTCCAACTCGTAGACAACATTAAGGATACTCGAATAAGGAAGGGTAAGGTCATGTTGGTGAGCTCTCCCTATATTCCATTATGTTTCACCTCGTATAGGTGACATGTTAAATACACATTCTAAATAAATTAACATGATTCTCTTAGTCAATAACGAACATAATATATTAAAAGGATGACTCACACCATTTACTTCAACTACTAAATCAAGATAGGGGAAGTGTAACCACATTGATATATGAAAAAACATGTCTTTTTGAAAGAAAATTATGCCTATAAATACTTAATTCATCAATTAAGAATTCACTCACTCTTTACATATTAGAACCTAATATTCATTCTTTACTCAAGTACACTTGGAGTCTACCGCAAATAAAATTAATCCAAACCACACCCTCACTTGAAACTCATGTTGAGCCTAACATATTGGTGTAAGCCCTAAATGTCAATATTTTTATTTGAACTTGATCCGTGTATCGAATTATCTAATAATAATGGTAATACGTTTCTTTATTATATATATTTTCAAAGTAATTAATTTTTTAGAATAGCTAGTCTGTTGGATGAAATATTAAGTGTAACTTAATAATGAGACCCTATTAAACATAAATGCATTATTGTTAAAGTATATGTAGTCAAACTTTATAGTGAAGTGAGATAACATTAAAACATCGAGGGTATTATGTGGATAAATTGATGATCACATATCACGGATCATGAATAGAGTTATCAAGTCTTCACATAGATATAAATATAAGAAGTAATATTTATATCAAATTGACTCACCATAAGAATACTGCATAGAATATTATTGAAGTGTCATACGTTATTCTCAATGTGATAATGGTGTATAACATCGTTTGACCTAAAACCACTATGGACTCTAGATGTGGAGTTTATTACTTTATCATCATTATTATATGTAACATGATGACTATAAAAGTGGTTGATGGGTACTTTATAAATCATGCCGAGGGACATGAGTGATCTAGATGGAATTTATCCATTTGTCCATCTTGCGTAACAAATTAAATGTCTAAGGGCCCAATATTGAACTAGACAAGGGTGACACGGTCTATGCCTTGTGTTCAATATAGAAACAAGGGAAAAGAAGGTAATTGTACACATAAACATTATCACAAAAAGGATTCATCAAATCACATGATATTTTTCGTGACTTGGGTAACACTGATGTGTTGCTAGATACCACTAACTATTTATTATATTAAATGTGTCAATGTCACGAGAACCTACAAGGTCACACATATAAGAACACATTGACAAGAGATAAAATGAATAAGTGAAGCTTATTCGATTGTGCAGTATTATTAAGTTCTAACGTTAATTAGATAAACACAATTCACATTAAGGTACATTGTAATGAAGTGAATTACAAAATACCATAAGGTACAACGTGCTTAAGTGAATTACACAACACCATAAGGTATAATGTACTTAAGTGGAATATGAAACACCATAAGGTACATTGCACTTAAATGGAATATAGTACACCGTAAGGTACAATGCACTTAAGTAAGCTTGTTCATCCGACAACCCACACAAGCGGTTCTATAAATATAACCCTTGTGCTCAAGTATCACTCTTGATGAAAATCAATTTGTGAAATCCTAATTGTATTCTCTCACTCTTTCTCAAAGTCTTCATTCAGAACAACAGGCACTGAGATTACAATCAATCTATTCGTGTGGACTTAGTAGAGGTGTTGTTGTTTGTCCAAAGCTCGTGAAAATTCTATGGATTCGACAGTAATAATCAATCGCCACAAGAGGTAACAAATTTATCACTAATTATGTGCATTCGTAAGGATAAACTTAAATAAAAATTTTGTTTTCTTCTGCGTATTTTAATCGTGATTTCCATTCATAACATCATTCCAAAATGGTAAAGGTTGATTCCAGCAATAACAACGACAACTGAGATGCCATAATAGAGATGCATGTTGTTATTAAAGAGTTATGTCGTTAAATCAAAATGCAAAACAATGTTATGAACCTTAATCAACAATAATAATTGGAGAGATCTTCAGCCTCTCTCCGTGAAGATCTGGAACGCGCCACTTACAGAAAACTTGAAGTCACCCTCTTTAGTGACCTTTAACTAAAAAAGTGACCCCTAGGAGCATGTTATCCCCATCAATACCTATATCGCAACGATAAGTGTAAAAAATTTCCTAAAGTGCATGCTTCTTTCTGGGACAGTGAAGGATGCGAATTTGTGTTGGTCCATGAACCTGCCCAGGTTCTCTGTGACCAACTACTATAACTAGGGATGGCAACATAATCCATACCCCTGGATATCCGTGGGTAAAACCTGTCATTGGCACATGTCAGATAGATTATGGGTATCCACAAGTAAAGTCAACGGATGTTCAATTACCTGTTAGTTTATAGGTACAAATACATGTTTGATGGTATTCGTACCCATGAGTATCCATATGCATTAATAATTGTTAAAATTAATTAAATATCCTTTAAAATAATAAAACCCAGAAAATCCCTTTTTACTAAAAACCTTATGAGATACATCCAGCCATGATAAATGTATTCAAACATTGTACACCTAACTTTCCATTTACATCATATAGAAAACTTAATGCATTACTCTATAAAGGAATTTAGTGTTCTTGTATAAACATGTTGTAACATGATTCTATATATCTTAGTGACTATCTAAAATTTAATTCATAAATAATGAATGTAGAAAATATAAAGAAATTTAGTAAATTACAATTTTTTCAGAAATTTTTTAATTAAAATAATGATATTCATGAATATCTGCAAATATCTTAAAACCCACATATACCTGTCTAGTGGATGCCCGTTCAGATATGGGGTGGATACATGTATCATTTTCATCCAAAGGATCAGGTAGCAGGAGGTTAGTACCCATGCTCATGGGGGCCATTTCCATCCTCAACCAATACCTCTCTAGGAAACTGATCCACCAATATTTAGTGAGCAAGTATCATAAGGTGTCTACAATCATTTTATTTACTATTAGAGATACTCTGAGTCACTATAAGAGTACCTTGACAGATTCATTATAACCACTAACATGATTATTAACCCCAACGAAGATATGTTCATATAAGCCTTCCAAAATGGACTTAAAGTCGGGCACTTCAATGAGTCCCTTACCTAGAAACCTGCAGACTCCATGGAAGAAATAAAGGCGAAGACCAAAGGTTAGGTGAAAGGTAAGAAAAGAAAATTTGAGAAGAGGCCCAGGTATGTGAAGAAGTGTTGTACTAGGGCGCCTGAATCCTCCTACTAATGCAGAAACTAAAGGGAAAAAGTGATTCAAAATACAGCGGAAAACAAAATTTTTCCCTTTAGTTGATCCTTACGAATGAGCATGATCAATGATAGAATCGGTTACCTCTTATGGAGATTAAAACCTTTGACTCAAAATTGAAGGAGTGATCACGAGCGTTGAATGAAGAATAACGCCTCTACTTGGTCCACACGAATAAATTGCCTTCAATCTCATTGCTAGCTGATACGAATGAAGATTTTGAGTGAGAGAGAAAGAAATTACCGCTAGAGTTTCACAAACTGAATTTCATCAAGTGAGAAAGCTTATGCATAAGGGTTCTATTTATAGAACCACTTGTGTGAGATGCAAGCTAAAAATCCCAAATTAAGTGCACCACATAATAAAAATTATAATATTATTCAATTATTATAATGACTGTTATTATAATAAACACACTTTTATTATTAATATATTTAATAACTATTATTATAATAAACATAATAATAATAACTTTTATTATTATATTATATGTTTTTTCACATTCCACTTAATTACACCATACCTTACATTATTCCTTATTTATTCTATCTCTCATCAATCTGTCCTTATGTGTGTGACCCTGTAGGTTTTTCGTGACGTTGACAATTATATTAAATCAGACATTTAATATAATAAACAGTGAGCGGTATCTAGCAACCCATCACTGCTACCCAAGTCACGAAAATGTCATGTAATCTGACAAAACCTTTTCGTGATAATATTATTGTGTACATCTACCCTTTTACCCTCATGTCTATATTGAACACAAGGCATAGTCTGTGTCACCCTTGTTCAGTTCAATATTGAGCCCTTAAACATTTATCTTGTTACGCAGTATGAAAAAATTCCATTTAGGTCACTCATGTCCCTCAACATAATTTGTGGAGTACCCATCAACTGTATTTATAGTAATCCATTTACGGATAATGTTTGATTAGCAATAAAGTACCCGATTCAACATCACTATCACCATGAGAATAACTTGTGAACTTTCTCATAACATTCTAAGTAGTATTCTCAAAGCGGGCCAATCTGGTATAAATATTACTCATAATATTCATACCAATGTTTTTTTGACAAGATATCCATACCAATGTTAAGACTTGATAACTCTTTATCCATGATCCATGAGACGTGATCATCAATCTATCCATATAATAGTATCAATTCTTTAATGTCATCCCACTTCTTAATAAATCCTGACTACAGATACTTTAAGAATAATGTCCTTATGTTTAGTAGGATTTGTGGACGGCATTTTGGGTATAAATCGGAGAACAAGCTATTATATTAACTCGGCTCGCAAATTAAATATCGCCTCCGGACTTTAATTTATCCAAAGGGAATGGGTAAAGAAAGAATAACCCATAAACATGCAATGTGAAACAATGCAATAAGAGATCTAAGGTTCGGGGGTTGGTTATACAAAGGAAATGTATTAGCACCCTAAGAATCTATAGTACTCTATAGGAACCTCTTAAAATGTTTTGTGTTATTTGCTATTTGATTGGGGAAAGTTGACTATTTTTGAGTGGGTGATGGGAGTAGGAAATGTTTTGTTGTTTTTGTAATGTATATGAATAAAGAGGATGAAAAATAAAAAGGTGTGCTCGATAGGATCTCGCAATCCTATGCCTACATATCCCTAGAGGAAGTCAGAGCATTTGTAGTTCGGGGAACTACGGGTAAAAGCAATGTTTGTTGGGTTTTTAGGAGAAGAGACAAGTTGAATCTTTAAGAGAGATTACTCAACTATACCACCACAAACATAAAAAGATAAAGGATCTTTGCATAATAAGAGAAGGACTACAACTTGGATATAGAATCAACAAGTATGCCACTTACATCCCTTAAATGAAAGAGTATTTCTGCACCATAATAAGAGAGGGACATCAACTTGGATATAGAATCGACAAGTAGGCCACTTACATCACTTAAATGAGAGAGAAAGTTTTGAAAGTTTGATTTATATTGTGGAGGGATAGAAGAGATATCTCTTCTATAGAGATGACTCATGTCTAATCTCTTGGGGAAGAGTTTTAAGTTTGAAGCCAAAGATGGCTAGGGTTTACTGGAAGTTTAATTTTGAGGGGAATCCTGATGTTTGAACAAAGTCTAAACAAAGGGTGAGGGGAATGATGAACATAAACCCTAATGTCAAGATAAACTTAACAGGTAAAGTTTAACAAGTATGAATAAGTAAAACATCAAGTGTGGTTAAGCATGGTATCAAGACATGTATATAACAAGCAAGACATAAGATAGATAGATATGGTTGACATTGTGGAAGTTTATGAAGGAAATGCTTGAACATGTGAGCAAAGATTTAATCAATGAAAACATCTCAAACAAGTTTAAACAAGTACATGAATCATGGATCAGATGAACATGGTAAGGTAAAACCCTAAAGAGAGTTTATGAAAGAAATACTTGATCATGTTAACAATTTTATAAAAGTAAACACATAAATAAACTATTTGTCATGGTTGAAACAAAGGTTAAAGGAACCAAACTCAAGTGGAAGCCCTAGTTATGCATCAAGTTGTTTCAAAAGATCAGGCAAGATTAAACTCTAACGGTATAACTTTAAACACACCGTTTTAATCAAATTTTCAAAGAAGAGGGCAACTAGACATAATGTAAGTCATTAACAAGACTCTACCCAAATCACACTATAGTCATATAAACACCTTATGCTCAATTGGATCAAAGAAAAATCTAAAGGACATCATTAAAACATTTTTTAAAACACATAAAGGTACATGTTTTCAACCACACAAAAATACATGAAATAAATATTATTTTTAGCATTTTTTGACAAATTCTCAAAATAGGAGGGATAAATGACAAGTGTGCAAAAAAGCATTCAAAAATAATTAATTTTACACATAGAAATAATTGAGAGAAAATGTGAAGAAAATATAAAAAACTAGTGTTAAAAAAATAGAAATGCCTCCCACAAGGTTTGAACCCACGCCCTTGAGGTGATGGGCCCAAAATCTAACCACTGGGCCATGTGACTTGGTTGTGACATATTACACGCGTGTTAAAATATATTTTAAAGTTCAAGTTGAAAATGGTTAAAAACATAAAAATGCAAAAGGTCTGGGGCGAGGGGGATTCGAAACCCAGACCTATGGCTCGCTTCACACACCAAACACACACACTAACCACCATGACGCAATGCATATTCAGTCAATATAATGGAATCATAAAATAATATATTAAATCAAGTTCAAAAATATGAAAATGGCGTCATCATCATCTTCATCTTCTTCCTCAATTTTTCAATTTCTGGAAAACCTATCTCTCTGAATACTCAATGAAATGGCACGATGTAAACATGAAAGTTGCTTGAATTTGATGAGGATCATGATGGCACCATTTAATTTTATTTATTTTTAACACATAACAAGTAATTAAATCAAAACCAGTATGAACCCTAATATGAAAAGTCAAAGTGAAATCTTGAACAATGCATATTCAAAGCAATTTACATAGGGTAAATGACCCTCACAGTATGGCAAACATGTTGGTAACTCATATGATCAAGAATGATGAATGAATCATAGAGTTAGGGAAAGAGCCACTTATCTCCAAAATTGAAAATCGAATTCTGCTTTGGAGCTGTTACAGAAGCAACGTGATGATCCAAAAAGCTTCCTTAGCCTCCAAGGAATGTGTTAGAATGGTTGAATTAAATTGAAACTCTCTGGAACTTCCTACATGGATCAAACTGTAGCTTGAGCAAGTGAGTTATGATCTTATGGATTGAGGTGTTACAGAAGTGTATAGATGATTTGGATCACTTCTATTAAGTGTTTAGGAAGTGTTTGGATGCTTAGATTGAATGGAAAGTGTTTAGAATGAAAAATTCGATAGCTCTTGCAAGTGATGCAACAATGGTGATGTAAAGATGCAATTTCTGGTTAGGGGTGATTTGATGATGTTCTGAGTGTTTCAGAAGCTTATGCAAGTTGTATATGATGTATTTGAAGAGTTAGAATAGAGGTTTATGGAATGTTTTGTGAATTTCAAATGTTCACTTTGGTGGATTTTAAAGTTTTTTGCAAGAATATTCAAATTCTGGTGTGAAGAGGTTTGGGATGTTGTGCTTGTATTGTGTATTCTTGAAATGATAAGAAATGTCATCTATTTATAGGAAAACAAATTGGTTTTTCTTGAGGAAAAGTTTGGATTGGGATGCACCCTATTACCCAATGTATTTTGTCATGTTTCCAAAATTGAATGCAAAGTTTAGTAGCTTTGTTTCTAAGCAAGATCAAATCTAGACCAATTGTACCATCATTATTCAGATTGTCACCTTGGTCTTGATGTTTAGAACCAATTCTTGTCTTGGTGATCAAGTCGCTTGACTTTGTGGCATTTCACTTAATGCATCAAAACAAAACTTAAGTTCATGCCTTGGAATGAGGTTTTCTACTATGACAAGGGATAAAACTTCAGCAAATTTGGTACCATCTTGAAAATTTCATGGGATACTACAAGTTTTATGTTGACTTTGTGCAGAGATGAGGCTTGTAAAGTGATCAAAAGTGTGACCAAAATCACGTGCAACAAGGAATTTGTCTTGAATTCAGCTTCATCAATGCTTCTAGCAAAAATCATAACTTCTAGCTCAAGTAAGATAAATCTTTGTTCTTGGACTCTTTGGAAAGCTTGAAACACTCTATACAACTTTCATGTTGACAACTTTCCTTGATTCAATTGGGATCGTGATGAAAAATGCTTGAAAAGTTAGCTTCATGACATAAGCAGATTTGGTTGAAAAATTTCTAAGTGTTTTTGTTCAAAAAGTAGTGAACCCTCCACTTCATGGCCTCATATCTCTTAATCCATGCATTTTTTGGGAAATCATCCTCTAGGAAAAAGTTGTAGTATGGAAAAAAGTCTCCAATTTGGTCTTTGGAGCAAAAAAAAATGGTTGCTTGAGGAGAAAGTTATTGACTTGGAAAGTAGGGCAAAAATCATAGAATTTCATAACTTAGTGAATTTTTCCAAAACCCTAATTTTACAACTTTGATTCTTTCCTTGATTTTCTTGATTGATCATGATAAAATGCATTCACCAATCATATTTTCATGATATTTGACTTGAAGAAATCATGTTTGACCTAAAAGTGCCAAAAATCAGGCTTTGACTTGATCAGTTGTTTCACTTTGTATCAGATGAATTGAACTTGTGAATGATCTTCAAAGATGTATTTGATGTCCTCGAATCATGTTTTGTAGTGTAGGATCATCCCCAGATGAAAAAGTCAATGGTAAGCCTCACTCAGTCAAAAACCCTAATCTGATGAATCTTGAAGCTTGATGAGTTTGAAATGATGCAATCTTGTTCTTGATAGTTGATGAAGGGTAACTCTTGATTTTCATGAATGAATGAGAGATTTGAGATGTTGAATATCACACCAATCTCCGACTAATCATCAGCTTGAACATCTTGAGGCACAACCTAACTTGTAAAGTAAGCAAGCATACATTTCTTGTATTTGTAATGGGTTAGTGATGCATAAAGACACACACATGTAATGCTAAATGTTATGCAAGTGATGTGAATGAGGTGGAATCTTAGGGGGTAAAAATTAGGGTATGACAAATGCCCTTATTTAAGTTTCTCCTATTCGAAGATGTGAAGATTGACATCTTAGTCTCGATCAGATAGGAGAGACTTAAATACAATAATGCATAATTTTGGCCCCTAAGATGCTACTAATGATGTGATATGACATGCTAGACATGGGATCTATGGGAAATGATGCCACAGGAGACTAACGATAGACTAAACCACTGGGGAATAACAAAAGAATTACCCACTAGGGACATAAAATTGGGGAAAAGATCATAACTTTCTAGGAAAAAGATAGCAATTCCAATTGGGAGAGGAACATAACTCCACAAGGGATGATGTTATATCTCTGACAATTTTGAACTTCCATATTTGGAAAATGATGCAGCAACTTCTTTGACTAAGTAGAATTACTTAGAAAGGGTAAAATAAACTTCCCCCCGTTTCTGGACATAAGCCACGAAACTGGTATCAGTTTCTTCTTATCAAGTCTTTCTCTTTAAAAGGTTATCATACACCTCCCCTCATTTCTGAACATAAGCCACAAAACTGGTCTCAGTTTCTGAAATAAACTTCCCTTTGTTTCTGGACATAAGCCCCGAAACTGGTCTCGGCTTCTTCTTATCAAGTCTTTCTCATGAAAAGGTTAAGCAGACAAGTTCCTGAAAAGGTAATCACTTGCTGAATCAATTAACTTCACCGGGGATCTTCAAGGAGATGCGGGCTAGTTAACTTGTAAAATGGATTTCTCAAATAAAGAGAAAAACTTTTTGTAAGGGTCCTCATCAAACTTCTCACAGGGATTCACTAGGGAGATGCCATTTGATGGAAAATAAACTTCATCATACTTCTCTTCGAGACTTTTTCAGAGAGATGCCATGTGATGTAAAATTGGTAGTAGACTTACTGAGGAATTACCTGTCCGATTTTAAACAAGGAGATAAAAATTACTAGTAACAATTGTTCTAAACAAGGAGATAAACACTTGTAATAATCTTTAATAAATTTCTCTGACAGAACCTTTCCGGAGAGACAACCATTTCTTCATCATACTTCTCTTCGAGACTTTTTAGGAGAGATTCCATCTGATGTAAAATAAAGGTTCACAACATACTTCTCTGCTGAGGATAAACTAGAGAGATGCCATTTGCTGGAAAAACTGTACCAAACTTCTTTTCAAGACTTTTTCGAAGAGATGCCATCTGATGTATAATAACTGCACCAAACTACCCTTCGAGACTTTTTCGGAGAGATTCCATCTAATGTGAAATAAATGATATGCTGATCACTTCATTGGGGATAGAGAAACTCCTCGAAACGAGACTGCCATTTGTTGTCTAGTATAAATTCCAAGGAAATGTTATAACACACTGCTGAGGAATAAAGTTCGGCTTTATTGGGGAACTTTCAAAAGATTCCTTCTTAGGGAGATAAACCCTTCAAAGGGTGTAAAATAAATTTCCTTATAATTTAGAGGTTTAAGTTATCAAATGGTCAAAGACCGAATTCAATATAGGAATATGCTGTAGAGAAATTGTTGAATCAAGACTCTACCCAACGAGGAATGAACTCGAACTGGGGTTTTATCCTATCCAAGAGTGGAAAAGAGGACTAAAGCAATACTTCCATGAGGATTAAACTCACTGGGGAGTTAGAAAGGATATACATTTTCTGCTTAAAGCTGACAAACTCTACTAGAGAGAGGAAATATATTACTTGGGGATAAACACAACCAAGGTAAAATGAGATAAACATCATTAATAAGTGCAATATGAACATGAATATGAATTCAACTATGCATGATGTATGTATAAATGAATGCGTGTTAAGTTTTATGCTGACAAAACAGGCGAAAGAGATAAACTGGTGATGAAATAAACATCACACTGTAACCGGATACTCGAGCAGTCTTTAATGGAAACATTATGGGAGATCGGACAAAGAGAGCCATTTAACGGAATAAAGTCCTGTTGCAAGGCTAAAATTCTTCTGAGAGGAGAAAAATACTTCTTTTGGGGAGAAACCCAAATAATATTCTGATATCAATACCCCGTTTTAAAGAGGTAATCATACAAACCGTGCCTGGCTAGAGGTAAAGTAATTATGTACTCTGCTGGGGGGAAAACCCACATTCAGTTGGTGAGACTTAAATCGAAGCTTAACTAGGGATACCATGTTTAATTCTTCACTGAAGAGTATTAATTCCAAAATTCAACTGGGGATATTGGAACATATGTCTAATCCAATGTTTTAAAAACTGTACCAAACCAGACTGTTCAACTGGTTGGACCGGGAACCAGAGATGAATCTGGTTGGACCAAAGAACCGGAGCCGGTTTTGTAAAACCACTCGGTTAAATAAAATGCATCAAATTGGCCATGTTTTTAAATTTTTTTATAAAATATTAATATGTCAATATCAAAACTTAACATACATTCTCCAATCACAAAAAATAATTCTGTGTTTTTTTTTACAACCATACAACCTTCTAAGTTTTGTCACTCTGTTATAGTTTTCTTTCAACCACACTCCATCATCATCACACCGTCTCTTTCAAACATAGTCACGATGTCCAACTCAATATTGATTGTCATTAAGTCAATATTGTTTGTTGTTGTCAATTAAGACGTGTTTATCGTAGTTCAACTCAAATTCGTTTTTTTTACGATGTATATTATATTATTTAGTTTTGATATTCTATCTTATTAAATTTAGGTATTCTTAATTATTGAACTTTATTTTAGTTATTATATTATATTATTTTAATTTTGTTTTGAATTATTTTAACTTATTTTATTGTAATTTTTTAATTTGGTCAAATTATTCTTAAATGAAGGTTTGAATGAAGTGTAGAACTATGTTATGTTATTATATGTATTATTGATATTGTCATATTAAATTTATATTAAATTTTTGAAATAATTATTTTATTAAATTGTGAACATATGATTATGTGTGACATATCTATGAAAATTAGTTTCATATTATTAATTTATTTAATAAACGGTTCGACCATATGTTTAACCGGTTGAACCAATTAAACCTTAAACCACAAGTTTCACCGGTTCGATCTCCGGTCCGATTTTTAAAACATTGGTCCAATCACATCACGACAATTTGGAGTAAAAATCCATCATTTGGAGATGCTTCGTAAGGTAAACCATGAGAACATTCGACTTTGTATTTCGAGTCTTAATCGTTCTCGGAGTAACTGTTGATATTTCCTTCTAATGTTCACAAATCAAAGGAAAGTAAACACAAGAAATTAAAAACAAAAGTAAATATTTTAACTTTTTGTTTCAAGAATTTTTATCAAAAGTAAAAATGTCATTTTGCAAGATATAAATGAAATAAGAATTGCAAACAAATGGACAAAAGCTCAAATTTTATTGATAGAATGGTAAGCCATAGATGACGCCATTCCATGAATCATTACAAAGTTGGAAAATGGTAATTAAAGGGAAAGTGCTACATTAAAATACAATGTCCACTATTCTCCTTAACAACTTTGAATTCCCATTGTTCTTGAGTTTCTGATTTGATTTGAGAACTCTTTGATAGACGTGGCTGCTTTAGATAATCCATTCTGGTTTGATGCATTTACTTGCCATAAATCCCTAATTTTTGTCTAGATTACCCTTTCGGGTTTTCAATCTACCAGGATAATATTTTTCTTTTTATGTCTCTAATTTTTTCCTGGACCACCCTTTCGGGTTTTCAATCCACCGATACACTCTTTTTTGCCTAAGCCGCCCTTTCGGGTTTTCAACTTAGCGAGCTGTTCTTTTCATTTTTTTAGACATAATATTTCTTGTTCGCATCATTATTCACAGGACGAGTGAACTCTTCACCATCCATGGTGGCAAGAATCAAGGCACCGCCTAAGAAGGCTTTCTTAACAATGTATGGGCCATCATAATTAGGAGTCCACTTGCCCCTAGAATCAGTGAGGAAAGATTGGATTTTCTTGAGCACGAGGTCGCCTTCTCTGAATACACGAGGTTGAGCCATTTTGTCAAAAGCCTTCTTCATTCTTTGCTGATATAACTGACCATGGCACAAAGCCGTCATTCTTTTCTCTTCAATTAGATTCAGTTCATCATATCGCCTTTGGCACCATTCAACCTCTGTTAATTTTTCTTCCATCAAAACTCTCATTGACGGGATTTCAACCTCTATGGGGAGCACTGCATCCATGCCATATACCAAAGAGAAAAGGGTTGCCCTTGTTGAAGTGCGGACGAATGTATGATACCCGTGCAGAGTGAAAGGGAGCATCTCATGCTAGTCATTATATGTAAAAACCATTTTCTGGATGATTTTTTTAATGTTCTTGTTAGCGGCTTCAACAACCCCATTCATCTTAGGTCTGTAAGGAGAAGAGTTATGGTGTTTAATCTTGAACTCGGCGCACATTTCTTTCATCATTTTGTTATTCAAGTTAGATCCATTATCAGTAATGATCTTGCTTGGAACACCATAATGGCAGATGAGATTGTTCTTGATAAACCGGACCACCACTTGCTTGGTTACATTAGTGTACGAGGCTGCTTCAACCCACTTGGTGAAATAATCAATAGCTACCAGGATGAAATGATGTCAATTTGAAGCTTTGGGTCCAATTATGCCAATCATGTCAATTCCCCACATAGAGAAAGGTCATGGAGAAGAAAGAACGTTGAGAAGAGTTGGAGGTACATGAATTTTGTCGGCATAAATATGACATTTGTGACATTTCTTCATATACTTGTAGCAATCAAATTCCGTTTACATCCAATAGTACCCCGCTCTTAATATTTTCTTTGTTATTGCTTGCCCATTGGCATGAGTACCAAAGAAGCCTTCATGAATTTTTTTCATTAACATGTCTGCTTCGTGTCTATCCATGCATCTGAGCAAGACCATGTCGAAGTTTCTCTTGTATAACACTTCATTTTTTAGGAAGAAATTGCCAGCCAATCTTCTCAAAGTCTTCTTATCTTTTCTTGATGCCCCAAGATGGTATTCTTGTCCTTGAAGGAAACTTTTAATGTCGTTATACGACGACTTATCATCAACAACCTCTTCTACTGTAAACACATGAGCGGGCCTATCAAGGCGCACAACATTGATCTTAGGCACATCTTTCCATTGATTCACAATAATCATGGAGGACAATGTAGCCAGCGCGTCAGCCATATTATTTTCTTCACGGGGGATGTGATGAAACTCAATTTCATTGAAGAAAGTTGACAACCTTCTTGCATAATCTTTATAAGGAATTAAACCAGGTTGACATATTTCCCATTCTCCTTTGATCTAATTTATTACCAAAGTTGAGTGTCCGTATACATCCAGAATCTTGATTCTCAAATCAATGGCTTCTTCGAGACCCATGATGTAGGCTTCATATTCAGCTTCATTATTTGTACATTTGAATGTCAACCTTGCGGAAAAAGGAATATGGGAGCCTTGAGGTGTAAAAATGATTGCCCTAATTCCATTTCCATATGCGTTGACATCTCCATCGAATATCAAACCCCAACAGGATCCTAGCTCTGGCCCTTCTTCTGGAAAGGGTTCATCACAGTCCTATACATTACATCTTCATTTGGGAAGTCAAATTTGATTGATTCATAGTCGTCAATTGGTTGATGAGCCAAATGATCAGCTAAAATACTTCCTTTGATGGCCTTTTGAGCGTGGTATTCAATGTCATATTCTGATAACAACATTTGTCAATGGGCAATCCTTCCAGTTAAGGCGGGCTTTTCAAAGATATACTTGATCGAGTCCATTTTAAAGATCAACCAAGTGGTATGACAAATCATATATTGTCAGAGACGACGGCCAGCCCATGCCAAAGCGCAACATGTCTTTTCAAGCATAGTGTAACAAGACTCACAATCTGTGAATTTCTTACTCAGGTAATAGATGGCATGCTCCTTTCTACCTGCTTCATCTTGCTGACCCAGAACACAACCCATGGAATCTTCCAATATAGTTAAGTATATGATCAAAGGTTTTCCTTCCACGGGAGGGATCAGAATGAGAGGTTATAGCAAATACTCTTTGATGCTGTCAAAGGCTTTCTGGAAATCTTCCGTCCATACACAACCTTGGTCTTTCCGAAGAAGCTTGAATATAGGCCCGCAAGTAGCGATCATATGGGAAATAAATTTGGAGATGTAATTCAAACGGTCCTAAGAATCCTCTTACTTGCTTCTCAATTTTGGGTGCTGGCATTTCCTGAATAGCTTTGACTTTGTCAGGATCAACTTCAATTCCCCTTTGGCTAACAATGAAACCTAAGAGTTTCCATGAACGAACGCCAAATGTACATTTGTTAGAATTCAAGCGGAGTTTTTATTTTCTCAAATGCTGAAATAGCTTCAACAAATATTCCACAAGTTCTTCTTCAGTTCTGGAATTAGCAATCATGTCGTCGACATATACTTCAGTCTCTTTGTGCATCATGCCGTGGAAAAGAGTTGACATGGCCCTTTGGTAAGTTGCTCCTGCATTCTTTAGACCGAAATACATTACTTTATAGCAAAATGTTCCCCATGGTGTAATAAATGAGGTTTTCTCCATATCTTCAGGCGCCATCCTGATTTGATTGTAGCCTGAGAAACCATCCATGAAAGAAAAGACTTTGAATTTTGTAGTGCTATCGACCAACATGTCAATATGTGGCAACAGAAAGTCATCTTTAGGACTAGCTTTGTTTAAATCTCTGTAGTCTACACACATTCTAACTTTGCCGTCTTTCTTGGGAACTGACACTATATTGGCCAACCATTTAGGGTACTCAGACGTGGCAAGGAAGCCTGCATCAATTTGCTTTTGAACTTCTTATTTAATTTTTATGGCCATATCTGGGTGAGTTCTTCTCAACTTTTGTTTGATTGGTGGAAATTCTGGTTTTAACGGCAAATGATGTTCCACAATGTCGATATCCAACCCTGGAATATCCTGGTAGGACCAAGCAAACACATCTGGGTATTCTTTGAGAAGTTTTATCATACTTTATTTGACTACTGGAGCAAGCAATGCTCCAATCTTGACTTCTTCTTTATCTTCTTCTAAACCCAAATTGACTACTTCTACCGGCTCTTTGTAAGGCTAAATGGTTTCTTCCTCATGCTTGAGTAACCGAGAGATCTCATCTGGAATTTCTTCATCCTCTTCCTCTTCAGCTTCGAACATTGGGAACTCTAAGTTGGGAGAAAGCATAGGGTCATGTTTTTCAATGGGGTTTTCTATGGTTAATCTGCACATATGTTTGATGCTGGATTTTAGAAAACAGGTAAAAATGCAGAGTGTGTACAGATTATTGAAAGTATTTATTATCATTTTTGTTTTTATTTTTTTAGGTTTACCATTTTCCTAAAAAAGAAAAAATTAAAAACAATAGTATGGAATTGAAAACAACATCTTTATTTATGATTAATCAATTCTTGAAACAAAAGCCTGATAAATAAACTCCTTTTCCTTGGGCAGAGCAAAGAGGAAACATTTTTAAAAGGGGGCCATACAAAACATCTTTCGCCTTGGGCAGGGTGAAAGGACACAATAGACGACAGAAAACTTAGATATGTGAAAAATAGTCGGGACCTCAACAACTATCCAATTTTGGTAAACTCCTCCATGTATCACAAAGACCTGTGAATCCTTCTCAGGATCATCTTCAAGGATGGCACTGAACTCTGGTGGAGTAGAGACTTGTTATTCTTCTGCATCGTTGTCTGGCCACTGGGTATATTTAAGTTTCTTGTGAGGAGAGCAAAAAGGCACATATGCATCTTCCTGTGATATGTATCCAGGATCCTCAAGGTAATATTTCCAGTCTTCTGCAGGACCAGATGAATCATCTTCAAAGTTATCTTCTATAATATTATCAGCTTCTGGCAAAACAGGAGGATCAAGATGTTTCTCAGCACTGTGATCTTCCTCATTCATCTTGTCTTCTAATTCAGGCATATACTCAAATTGAGGAAGGTAAAATGGCATATATGTATCCTCTTGTGATATATACCCAGGATCCTCAAGGTAAGGCTCCCAGTCCTCTATAGGAATGGATGGATCATCTTCGAAGTTATCTTCCATAATAACATCAACTTCTGGCAAGGTAGGGTCCATGAAACCTCCACTGTGGAAAATATCCTGAATGGGATGAAAGACTTTATCCATCTTTGTAGCTTCTGCAGATACTGGAGAAAACCCAAGCCCTCCTCTAGTCTTGTTATTAGTAGGGATTACAACCTCTCCCCATCCATTAGTGGTCCCACTCTCAACTGCTCGTACTTGTAGCGCGAGTTTTTGTGTGGTTACGAAGCACTATCGCTTTAGGGTACTACAGTTCAATTCATTTTTTATCCTATTGAAGCTGATGAAGGAAGGGAAATAGATGTCTCCAATTAACCCTGCTTGCATACTGAGTTTGAACAGATGACTGTTGGTTTACAGATGCTATAAAGATTGTGGGTCTCTCTTAGGTTATTTTGTTAAAAAAAATAGTGTCTGGGCTATTGGTAGGATGTTAGGACTGATGCTTTTTTGATTGACGTATGAAGGTATGGGATTTTGGGTTTTTGATTAGTATGCTCGCTAAGATATTTTCAATCTTATGCCTACGTATTCCCGTTTAACGAAACAGGGAAATCAGAGCGATCGTAGTTCCTCCTATTCTATGGGAGGAAAAAAAATGGTTGTTTTGGTGTCTTGTTCAAAGCCCAAGACGTGAAGCTAAATATGGCTTGTATCTTGTTCAAAGCCTAAGATGTGAAGCTGAAGGGTCTATTTGTATCTTGTTCGAAGCCCAAGATGTGAAGCTAAAGGGTTTATACTTTAGAGAGAATTTGTCATCTCTAAGGGGGGATATTTTGTTTGTTTGTCATAACTGTTGGGTGACTTATTATAAAGGAGACTTACTTTAACTGGGATGTGTGAATCTAGCAATGCCATAATTTCCTTTATAGGGGGTTTTTAACCTGAAGGAGAATACTTTAACTTAGTTTAGAGCAATGCCATCTTTCATTAGGAATTCCTCATGCTAAAAGAGGGACAGTGGCGTGGATGTAAATAATCCAGAGGCTTGCCGCTTACAGCAATTAGATAAAGGAAAAAGAGTTGTTGATGTTTGTATACTGTGAACGAGGCACATATTTTGATGCTAAAAGGCTGATTGACTCAACCGGGGTTTCCTTATACAAAGCCTAAGAAGAGGCTATTGACCCAACAAGAGGGTGTTTTTATGTGTCTCGTACGAAGCCCGAGAGAGAGGCTAAAAGGGTTGACTCAACAAGAGAGTGTTAACAAGTGACTGACTCAACAAGAGAGTGCTTTTATATCTCGTACGAAGCCCGAGATGGAGTCGGAGAGGGAAGTGACTCAACAAGAGAGTCTTTTATACTCAACCAGAGAGTGATTTGTATCTCGTACGAAGCCCGAGATGGAGGCTAAAAGGGTTTGACCTAACAAGAGTGTTTTTATACTCAACAAAAGAGTGATTTGTATCTCGTACGAAGCCCGAGATGGAGGCTGGGAGTGGATAACTCAGCAAGAGAGTCTGAAAAGGTTAGCTCCGTTGGGGAGAATCATTATACAAAGCCCAAGAAGAGGCTATCATGCTGGTGACTGTTTCAGTTTAGTGACAGGTCCCGTATGTTGGATAAAAGAGAAAATTAGTTCTTATAAAGATTGAAGGTAAGGTTGTGCTTTGTCACTGATCAGAGGATCAGGGTTATTTCATGTTCTCTAAGGAAATGGGAAATTCAAAGGGTATTGAGAGTGTCCAAGTCTACTGGTGTTTTGAGAAATTGATTCTCAGGTAATGAATGATCTTTGTATGATGCCCAAGAGAAGGCTGGTATGTTAAGGGATGAAGGTCAACCCGTTAACTAGTCTGACACTTGACTCAGAAAGACAACTCTAGCAAATCGATGACTACGTTCTGTTCCTATACCTGTAGAGGTCTCTGGGTCCTTGTACTAAGCCCAAGAGAAGGCATGAGAGCTTTTAAGAAGCCGAAGGGTCCTTGTATAATGCCCAAGAGGAGGCGGGGATACTTTTAAGAAGCCCGTGGGTCCCCAAACCCCGAGAAGTTCAAGACATGCCATTCACCGAGAATAGATCAAGCCAGAAAAGTCCGAGAATTTGGAAGAAACTCAAGAGATGCCATTCACGGAGAAAAGATCATCCCTGGGGAGTAGAGTCTCTTTGACAATTTCTAAGGGTGACAGTCTGAGAAAGGGTTCACAGAGAATGCTGCCTTTCACGTCTCCATATTGTTTAACCCCAAGAGGAGGGAAGACTGTGTCTGGTAATCCTAGGGGGATCTAGTTTTGTTTGTATTTAAGAGTGACCAACAGGGCTTTACCTAGTGCTAGACGTAGTTGCCGGGGAAAACTCTAAATAACTATACTAGTATTACACAGTGGATATTTGACAAGTATATAAAAGTTTGTGAAAGAAGACTTACAGTGAGCAGCCCCACAATACAGTTATATATATGAAAGCGGATAAAGAAAGCGGGTAAACACTTACTCGGTTGTAGAGCTTCCATGCTGTTTTGTTAGTGTTGAAGCTAGAATAGCAGCAAGCAAAAATATATATCTAACCCAATTTATCGTTCTCCACAGGGATCAGTGCGAGAGAAACAATGCCATTCAACGGTTTCTACATTTCTAAGCTAATGGATCAAAAGTTTTGGTTTAAAGCGGAACCAAAAACAAATGCAAAAAATGTAAAGACGGAAAATAGAAAATAAAGACTGAATTATAAACGGAGCCTTGTTGGAATTGGATCTCATCAATTGATAACACATGTATTCTTCTAATCAAGTAAACACAAATCAATCATTCACCTAATATCCTCACGTATCACTCACAACAGAGGTTATGTCTAACGCAAAGTCGAGAGGCCAACTGTATTGTCTCATTAGTGATGTCTCACGCAACAAAACCAACATAAAGCATTAGGAGCTGATACTCACGCAAGTGTTAAGCCTAAATCTATGTCTAGAGTCCAGGACAAAACAAATATTACTATAACATCCATATCAAATAAATGATTTCTTCGTATTTAAGAAAGATCAAAATACGTACACACGCGTAACCCTTTTTACATGTATTCAACTAATTTGCCCAATGAATGTGAATATCCTTCTTCATCACTATTATCACGCATCCTTGCGATACCGTATCGATCCTACTCATGCTACCCATGCTACTTAATCAACACAATACAATAAAAGATAAAATGAATATCAACTCACAAAACCATGTCAAAAGCTTGCTCATTGATAGATGAAAATCTAAGATCAAAGATTTGTAAAGGTTTTGTCAAGACCACAAATAATCAACCAAAGACAACAATAATAGAAAATCAGAATTCAATTCACAAACATACATTAGATGAAATACATAAGGTATCAAGAGATTACATCCAACACCAACAAGAAAGCAAAGATCCTACCTTTTCTCCCTTGGAAATGAAGAAATATCAAGTTATGATCCTTAACTACAAGTTTCTCTATCCAAAATCACAACAACATAACCTAAAAAGTGTGAAAATCCTATTTATACAGTTCAGGAATTTACACGTTCGCACTGCGAACCATTCATTCGCACAGCGAATGGTGAAAAATGGCACTTCAAGTGCCTCTGAACACTCTGCGAAGGACTTGTTCGCAAAGCGAACACTCGCTTTCAAGTTTGCAAAGCGAACTTTAGCTCCTTTTTCCTCTGTCCAATTCTGGGACCATTCGCTGGGACCTTCGCCAGAGTTCGCAAAGCGAACCTTCGTTGGCACTTGCCTTCACGCTCGCACAGCGAACTAACTGATATCATTCTCTTTTCTTTAACAGCTTGCACCCTTTCTTGTGTCTTACAACATTTGATGTTTTATGCCTATTTTCTGTACAATAGCACACATATTACAAGCACCAAAGGTATTTTCAATGTTTAGAAGAATAACATCAATCAAGAGTAAAACGAATGAAAACATGAGAAAAGAGTGGAAAAAGTGCAAAGAAAGATATGTCATTTTTAGGTCAAATCTACACCTAACAACTCTCCCCAACTAAACTTTTGCTTGTCCTCAAGCAAAGCACCCCTCATGAAAACAAGAGGATTTGCTCAAGCATAAGATTCAACCAAAACAAGATAAATGCAGACAAGCACGAAAATGCGCACAAGCAACGTTCACCACTCAATAGAATCGAACAATGATAAAGAATTAAGTTCTTAAAAAAATATAATAATGGTTCAAAGAACAACTAAGTTTTCATACTTGAATCACTCTAACACTCCTCTTCAAAATAAGAATGAAGAAATTGACGCGTTTGCAACCGCGGGGAAATTTCACTCACCCGACAAACAATGCAAAAAGCAATTCAATTCATACAAAATCTAACAATCATAAATGAAAACATGGAAGCAAAAAGATCACTAAGGGCTTTAAAGGTTGTAGCTTGGTCGGGTTAACAACAAAGGGACATTTCTAAAGGCCATTGAATCGAAGTTTTCGATGCAAAAAGAAACATTCACTATACATGGTATTTACACATCACAACTTCATTCACCATTTTCATTCCTTTATCACCAACCTTCTCAACTTCCTTTTTGCACAATTATTTCGCTCTATTTTTCTCATCAAAAAAACATTCTTTTTCTTATGTTTTTCACATTCATATTTACACTTTTTCATTTCATGCTTGTTTGAAATTTTTCAAAAGTTGAAAGCAACCTACCATCTTCTTTTTCATTCTCCCCAACTTGAATTCAACCAAACCTCAAGTGAATGCTCCTTACTTTTTAAGGCAAGGAAATGAAAGTAAAACAATGTTCAAAGGTTCAAGAAGAAGTTTTTAGAAACTCACCAAATTCAATGATGAACAAACTTGCAAATTATGTACATAAACCATGTTCATCACTAAAATGAGATATAGTCTGTTTAGGCTCAAAGGGGTTAACGAATTCTCACTACTCACTGGTAAGATACTTTTGGATCCGGTTGTGCTCAATATAAACAAATTCCTTGATCATTTCTAATGCTTCCACAAAATCACAATAATCAAAAGATAAAGCATGAATCAAACGAATTAAACAAAGTTTATCAGTCATCCAAGCATTTAGTAAACAAAGGAGGTTTTCTCACAATTTGTGGCTTTTGGACCTAAGTGAAACAAGCATTCAAACAAGTTGCAAAATGAAACAAAACACACATTTGCACAAAGCACAAAATTCTTAAATCATTATAGCATTCTATAAAGCGGTACAATTTACCAGGCATACTTTCAATGCTCAAGCATCCATCCAGACTCGGTCGAAGCTTCCTTGAATACTCTTATACAAATAGCAACCAATCTAGGAGGAGTTCTCATCATTCCTGATCACACTAGAGAAAACATTAAAGGAACACAAATGCATATAATATAAACAAATGTACAAAGCTTAAAAATATAGAAACTATGCGATGCGATTCAATATCTAAACACCGATCCCCGACAACGGCGCCATTTTGTTGAAGCTAGAATAGCAGCAAGCAAAAATATATAAGTAACCCAATTTATCGTTCTCCACAGGGATCAGTGTGAGGGAAAGAATGCCATTCAACGGTTTCTACATTTCTAAGCTAATGGATCAAAAGTTTTGGTTTAAAGCGGAACCAAAAACAAATGCGGAAAATGTAAAGACGGAAAATATAAAATAAAGACTGAATTATAAACGGAGCCTTGTTGGAATTGGATCGCATCAATTGATAACACATGCATTCTTCTAATCAAGTAAACACAAATCAATCATTCGCCTAATATCCTCACGTATCACTCACAACAGAGGTTATGTCTAACGCAAAGTCGAGAGGCCAACTGTATTGTCTCATCAGTGATGTCTCACGCAACAAAACCAACACAAAGCATTAGGAGTTGATACTCACGCAAGTGTTAAGCCTAAATCTATGTCTAGAGTTCAGGACAAAACAGATATTACTATAAGATCCATATCAAATAAATAATTTCTTCGTATTTAAGCAAGATCAAAATACGTACACACGCTTAACCCTTTTTACATGTATTCAACTAATTTGCCCAATGAATGTGAATATCCTTCTTCATCACTATTATTACGCATCCTCGCGATACCGTATCGATCATACTCATGCTACCCATGCTACTTAATCAACACAATACAACAAAAAATAAAATGAACATCAACTCACAAAACCATGTCAAAAGCTTGCTAATTGATAGATGAAAATCTAAGATCAAAGATTTGTAAAGGTTTTGTCAAGACCAGAAAATAATCAACCAAAGACAACAACAATAGAAAATCAGAATTCAATTCACAATGATACATTAGATGAAATACATAAGATATCAAGAGATTACATCCAACACCAACAAGAAAGCAAAGATCCTACCTTTTCTCCCTTGGAAATGAAGAAATATCAAGTTATGATCCTTAACTACAAGTTTCTCTATCCAAAATCACAACAACATAACCTAAAAAGTGTGAAAATCCTATTTATATAGTTCAAGAATTTACACGTTCGCACTGCGAACCATTCATTCGCACAGCGAATGGTAAAAAATGGCACTTCAAGTGCCTCTGAATAGTTAAATCACCCCAGAAATTCTCATTACTTCGCACTGCGAAGGATTTGTTCGCAAAGCGAACACTCGCTTTCAAGTTCGCAAAGCGAACTTTAGCTCCCTTTTCCTCTGTCCAATTCTGGGACCATTCGCTGGGACCTTCGCCATGGCACTCGCCTTCACGCTCGCACAACGAACTAACTGATATCATTCTCTTTTCTTTAGCAGCTTGCACCCTTTCTTGTGTCTTACAACATTTGATGTTTTATGCCTATTTTCTGCACAATAGCACACATATTACAAGCACCAAAGGTATTTTCAATGTTTAGAAGAATAACATCAATCAAGAGTAAAACGAATGAATGAGAAAAGAGTGGAAAAAGTGCAAAGAAAGATATGTCATTTTTAGGTCAAATCTGCACCTAACAGTTAGTTTGTTCAACAAAGAAAGCTTTGATAACAATATTATATTCAAAATCAAAGGAGAAAGTTCTTTGAACAGGTTGTTGGGGCTTACAGGTCAAGGAGAGGCCCAAGGTTTTATCATTGATTGCACTGTTGAATTTGTACAGGGACTTATACAAGTGACTGAGGCCCAAAAAAGGTTTTCTGTACAAAGGGATGGGTCTTACACTCTCTAAAGAGGCCCAAATGTGTTTAAAGGAAAAGAATGAGGCTTATAACTCGAGGGTAGGCCCAGATGATTTGTTTTTTTGAATTGGTAATTGCGCCGAGATTTTTTAACGTACTAGGTCTTATACAATGCATTGAGGCCCAAAAAGTTTTGGTTAAAAAAAGGGGTTGGGTCTTACACTCTATTAGAGGCCCAATGCTTTATTTTTGTACAAGTGGTGGGGCTTACAGCTCAAGGAGAGGCCCAAAATGGGTTTTCTAAAAAAGGCGACGATCGTGTCGTACTTTTTGACGGTATCGGGACTTATACAATACACTGAGGCCCAAAAAAGGTTTGTATTTACAAAAGGGTTGGGTCTTACACTCTACTAAGAGGCCCAAAGTATTTTAAAGAAAGGAAATGAGACTTATAACACGAGGGTAGGCCCAGACGATTTTCGTTTTGAGATGGCGATCACACCGAGATTTTTGAAAACGCAGTGGGTCTTATACAATGACTGAGGCCCAAAAATGTTTTGGTTTTCAAATGGGTTGGGTCTTACACTCTATTAGAGGCCCAATGATTTTGAAAAAGTTTGATGAGGGTTGAAAAAATCAAAAACCCTAATTTGTTTTCAAAATATATTTTAATTGAATAAAAATTCAATTAAAATGATCAAAATTGTTAAACATGTGTGAAAAACAAATTGTGGTATTGGGTTAATGTTTCAAAAATCATGTTTCTATTCACAAAATGATTGGAAATTAATTAAGTTTGAAAAATCAAGGGAGAAAAAATATTTCAAATGTTAAAAACAAATAAAACATTAATTCTTTCCAAAAATATCAAATATATGTACTAAGTAATATTTTTGGGATTTTTTGGTGAAATAAAATATTTTAACATTTTTGTGAATTATTAAAAAAAGAACCAACTCAAAATCATTAAAACTCAGAGAGAAATTAATTTTTGAATCAATTAAATAAAATCACAAAAATTCAAATATTCAAATATTTGAAAAAGGGCGCCAAGAACATCTTGGCCTTGCCCGCGTGCTCTGTTTTGCCCAGATTTGCGCTTTCTCATCAATCTCACTGAATACTTGATGAAATCACACAATCCACATATCAATCTACTCGTTTTCACCTCACGATCATGTCTATGGTCTTTAATTTTATTTATTTTAAGCATGGAATAAGAAATCAAAGAGAAACCTCAAGAACCCTAAAATTTGCATGAAGGCTCAGAAATTCCATACATGATTCAAACAAAGTAATTGATTGAGGGAAAACACTCCATGCATGATTATGAACATATGGCCAAATTATATTGTGCAGCAAAAAATGCATGGATCATAGAGTTAGAAGAGCACATGCTTACCTCTTGCAGCTGGTGATCGTGTTTTGTGTTAGAGGTGTTACAGCTTGGTTCCAAGGATATGGACAGCTTCCCTAGGTGCTATGGAGTGTGTCTGGATGCTTGGAATGAATGGAAATGATCTGGAACTTGAGATGGTACCCCAACTGTAAATCTGTCAAGAACTTGAGCAATTGGCTAGTGATTTTGTGATTTTGGTGTTCCAGATGTTGTGTGAGTGTTTGGATCACTTCTATATGATGTTTATGAGGTGTGTGTGTGATTGGTTTGGTTGGAATAGCTCTCAAACTCAAAACCCGATAGTGACTTGCTTTGGAAGGCAATTTTGGAGTGAAGAAGGAGATTTTGAGGAAAGCATCTGTTTGATGGCTTTGGTGTACTCAAACTGATCACAAATGAGCTCTGTTTATAGTAGAGCAAGTTTGTTTTACAAGGAATAGTGACTGGCAACTGCTGCATAGGTTTGGCCAATGTTGATCAATGAGAATCCAAGTCTCCTCTAGCCATTGACTAGAGGTTAGGGCACAGGCTGCTAGTTCCCTTGGTCTTGGATAAGTCTTGACTGAATTCAGTTGGAATGGCTCAGCCCATGCCACCTTGGTGCATCCATTGAATGCTCCAAAACAAAATTGGAGTCTTGTCCCCTCTTTAGGGATTTCTAGGTTTGTCATGCTATTTTTAGTTCCAAGGACTTGGGTGGCTTGGGATCAGAGTTGGTTCCTCCTTGGTCTCCCATTGAGGTGTTCAGATGGATAAGTGTGTTTGTCATTTGCACAAATTTGGCAAATCGAGCAAAATGCACAAATCTGCCTTGCTTTGACAGTTTTCAGCAAGGCATGTTTCCATTGTCATATCTCATGGCTCAAGTGGAATTTGATGGAGTTCTTGGCCATTTTGGAAAGCCCTCATATGATACAACAACTGTTTGATCATAATTGGTTTTGATACTTTTTGGATCCAAGTGAAAAATGCCCCTACATTTGGAAAAAAGTAAGACAGATTATGACTTAGTGAAAATTTCACTAAGTGTTGGAAAAAAGTGACATTTTCACTTTTTGTGATTTTGATCATTCCATAACTTAAAATCCATGAGGAATTGGAATGAGTTATGTTTTAAGCTTTTGTAGAGTGCCATCAGAGCTACAAATCCAGCTTTGGATGGGGAAAAATGGCCTTATGGTTTAGGAGTTATGATCCTCCAAAGTTGGTACCCTAGCCACTTTGTTCCATAACTTAGAAAAATTTCTAAGTTTTTATGGTTACCCCTTTTACAAGTTATCCCACTTTTCTTGATTTTTCTTGATGAATGATGATTCCAATCACACATTAACATCATTTTAGGGTTAGGGAACCATAATTATGAAAAATCTCAAAAAGTCAAAGTTTGACTTTTGTGCACAATTGACTTTTTATCAGATGAATTCCAAACTGTGCGATCCTCTATGAAATCAAGTCCTTGACCTAAATCAAACTTGATGGATTGATTTTATAGGTGTTATAGGGTGTATTAAATCTTGTCCCAAGGTTTGGGAGCATGTCTTGGTCAAAAGTCAAAGGCACTGTTGACTTTTTCCTCAAAACCCTAATTGTGGTTCTGATGAAATTGAAACTTGTTGCTCAAGCTTCTTAGACCAATCCATTGTTGTAAATGGATCAATGTGGTGTATAAGAGACCCTCAAATCCTTCTTTGAGGTCTTGGCTCATGTTTTGCCCCAAAAGTCAACTTAGGGGTGAATTAGGTCAAGAAACCCTAATTCTTGATTTTTTATAAATGCATCCCCTGAGGAAAAATGACTTGATTATTGGGTTCATGATGTCCCTTGGAGCATTTTAGGTTATGCTTTGAAGCATTGGCTCATGCCCAGAGGGAAATTTCCCTCTGGAGGCCCTGGTCGATCAAAACCCTAATTAGGTGACACTGGCGATCTTAAGGCTTAATGCACCTGAAATGCTGCAACATTGTGCTTGGTTCTTGATGTGGGAGTCCTCTTGATCCATTGTGGATGTTTGAGAGGTTAGACAAGTTGAAGATCATGTCATCCCTTGATTGATCCTTTGTCTAAGGCTCAAAGAGGGCTTGAAACCCTAATTATTGTTTGTAGTGAGTGCTCGCCCATCTTTGGGGAGACTGATGGTTCATCCATATTGTGATGATGATTTTCACAATGATGGGAAATCTTAGTGGTCAAAATTTGGGGTATGATAGATGCCCCTATTTAATCTTCTTGGAACCGAAGGTGTGAATGGCGAAGGTATTCGGGCATTCGGGGTGCAAGAGGATTAAATATCGGAATACCCAAAATTTTGATGGTGGTTATGAATGGCAGTCTGCCAGTCCATCTTCTTTTGCTAAGCAATGATACTTAGAAAAGGTAAACTTCCCCTCGATCCTGGTTTCTTACCGAGGAACTGGTCTTAGTTTCTTTTGTCAACTTCCCCTCAATCTTGGTTTCATACCAAGGAACTGGTCTAAGTTTCTTTTGTAAACTTCCCCTCGAACCTGGTTTCCTACCAAGGAACTGGTCTAAGTTTCTTTTGTAAACCTCCCCTCGATCCTGGTTTCCTACCGAGGAACTGGTCTAAGTTTCTGATATAAACTTCCCCTCGATCCTGGTTTCCTACCAAGGAACTGGTCTCAGTTTCTGAAATAAACTTCCCCTCGATCCTGGTTTCCTACCAAGGAACTGGTCTCAGTTTCTTTTGTAAACTTCCCCTCGATCCTGGTTTCCTATCGAGGAACTGGTCTAAGTTTCTGAAATAAACTTCCTCTCGATCCTAGTTTCCTACCAAGGAACTGGTCTCAGTTTCTTTTGTCAATAAACTTTATTGACAAGGGACGCTATTCGTAGCGATTTTCCTCAAACTTCTCTTCGAATTTTCCCGGGGAGATGCCATTTGATGGGAAAAGCTTTTGATGTCAGACTTGCTGGGGAACCTGTGACACCCCCAATCTATACCCCCAAATAAACATGCATTTAAAGCAATAAAAGAAAGTTCGAAATTTGATCAGAGTATATTTAAAAACATGGCATAGACGGGGAAATCACATTAATTTGAAACCAAACAATTCATACAACACCTGCCCATAAAGATATGCAACAGTGGGGTAGCATTCAAACAAAGGAAACTCAGTTCCTTACACCCACTTTTCAGAAGTTAGAATTAAAGCGGAAAATCTAAAATTTGATTAACATACATCATGTAAAAAGTTTGTCATGCATCAAGTTATACATGTACAAGCCAAAATATAATATATACATAATATATAATAATAGCCAACGGCCTCCCTAACTACCCGGTGTCACATATCAGAGCCGACCGACAAAAAGGGTGAAGACACAAAGCTTCCCAAAAGACCTTCAGCAACTCTAATCTGCAATGCCTCATAGAGCATTATAAAACGAGCAGAAGGGTGAGAAAGACAACCATAATATAAATGAATATAATTATGTATATTGACATAAAAATACGCATATCAATATTCTCACCGCCATCATCTCATGCCTACACATAAAGCATATACAGATTATATTCACATAATCCCATAATCACACATCATGCATATGTTTATACACAAAACATATCATTCGTAATCCCATGCATTTAACACTAATGCACATCAATACACAAATGCTATCACAGCTCAAACACACAATATCTCCATCCCCCATTGCATATTAATCATGCTAATACATTTATCACAAATGCATATCACAATATCTCACACATAATAACCAAATCATGATTTTCCACATATAATCAATGCAATCATAATTTATGCAGATGCAAAAAGACCGACACAACGACTCTCTATGCAAATGCAAATGCGGTACCGACTCCTGGATTTCATATCCCATCACTAGTTCACTCAGGAACTTTGCTGGAACCATCGCTCGTTACATCACTGTAACTCCCCGTCGGGCCTACGATGTTCACCCGTCGCTTTAGGTCTCCTCATGAGCACACGACGTTTATGGATTGCTTTAGGTCCCCGCCGGGGCACACAACCCGATCGCTTTAGGTCCCCACCAGGGCACACGATCATCTATAACCATCGCTTTAGGTCCCCTCCTGGGCACACGACGTTATAGCAGATTCTCTCTGAAATCGAACCGTCACTCAGGACGTCATAATAATGCATACATGATGCTTGGCATACAATGACTCATGACATCAAATGCATCTTCACAACTCAACAATATGATTATCACATCATCATATTCATGCATTGAAAACAATTCAAACAATGCATTTCATCACATACCACATACCACAACAATCATACAATCATCACAATTCATGCCGCAAGAGATTCACACCACAAAGGATATTCACAATGCCTCATAACAATATCATTTAATCATGCATCGAAGTTTAACCCAAACAATACACATATTTGCCATAAGGCCATAAACCATCATCACAACATTCCATCATGTATATTTACATCATATACACCACATAAAAGCTCCACGTTACATATCCACAAACATATTGCATGATAACGCATTATTCGCACGCCAATACGACGGTAAAAATCTGACAAACTAACACTTTTTCAAAATCACGACTTAAATAAATCATCTACTGACCTCCAACCCATCTTTATTAGAAAGAATATTTCATAAGCTTTCTAACGCTTCGAACGGGGACCAAAACGGACTTACGGATCAAAAGTTATGAATTTTTGAAGTTTCTTAAAATTTTCATTGTGCAGACCTGCGCGCTGAGCGCCCAGACCTGCGCGCTGAGCGCGAAATCTGCTGTAAGTCTATCCTTAAAAACATCATTTTTAGACTTCCGGACTTCCGTTTTCGATTCCGTAAAAAGCTGCGAACTCAGAATTCAACGTACTACAACATTTTCATCATTTAAAGGCCATCCAACACATTTTCCGTCGTTGAAATATTTTGAAACACAATTTTGTCATTGAATTCTAATTTCGAGCTCGATCGAAACCGCGGAAAAACACGCAAACAACTACTCCCGATTAAACCCAAACCTTACCCGACTACACTACACAACTTATTCCAAATTCTAACCGTGAAAACATCGCTTTCTACTCAATTCTACCATTTATACCCTAAACTCCAATTCTCGATAACTCGACACAAAACCCCTCAAATCTCACCAACGGGCCTTTCCGATTAAACCCACTCCTCGCTCGACTATTCTACACGAACAGTTCCGAATTCTAACCGCGAAAACATCGATTTCTAACACTTCCTACCAAAAATGGGTTTTGATATATTTTCATACAATCCAACAAAACAACAAACAAACACATACATAATCATACACATGTATAAGATAATTGAGTTTCACACCCTTACCCGATTAATCGCGCTTTAAACGGATGAATTCCCGATTTTTTTCCTCTTTTTCCTCTTCTTTCTTCTCTTCCTCTTCTTTTCTCTTTTTCTCTTCTCTTTTCCCTCTTCTTTTCTCTTTCTCTTTTTCTCTCTTTTCTTTCTTTCTAATTTTATTTATAACAAAATATCTACCCCTCAAAAAGACCAAAATACCCCTCAGCTCAAATATCTCCCAAACGCTCTCAAAATGCGATAAAACATAAACAATGATGAAAAATAACATTTTGTCAAATAAAAGTCAATAATAAAATAATATAAAACCAAAACCAATTAAATCTACTATATTAAATAAATCTAACAAAAATGGGGCGTTACAGAACCCATCTGTCTGAATTGTAGAGGGGTACAAACTTCTCTGTTGGAGATGCCATTTGTTGACTCTATCAGGGGAAAACGATTCTCTTGAGAGACTGCTTTTGCTTAGGGATGTTACATCATACTTTTCTCGGAGATCTTCTCAGAGAAATGCCATACAATGTACCTCAATTTTGAGGTGCTGATGACTTTATTAACATCGACTCTCCGAGGAGCAAAATCGATGTGTTGCTGAAAGTCTTTAGTTTTGAGGCTTTCTCTGGGGATTTTCCTTAATCCGGGAAAGCGAAGATATCATCTTCAATGGCGAAGAGTGAAATTTGTCGAAAGTTTCTCTAGTTTTCTCAGAGGTTCAAGTTATCAAAGTGGTCGAAGACCGTCTCTAATCCAGAGATAAACTGGAGAGAGATTGCTTAGATGATTCACTTTTTGACGAGGAAAGAACTGACAACTCAATGGAAAAGACGTTTATCACTAGGGGACAAGACCGACTAGAGTGATAGTGATGCAATATGAACATGTATGAATCAATAATGCATGATGTATGTATGTATATGCTGACGAAACTGACGCGAAATACAGACTAATAGATGAACACGACTGGATACTCGACCACTGCTGGGGACAAAAAAGTACCATTTGGTTCAAAATAGAAATTCTGCCTTGCTTAGGAGAGATAGTCCCTATGGGGAAACAACCATTGATCGGGCTTAGGAGCTAAGAACTCGGCCGAAGATGTCAGATGGAGTATTCGCATCTGACATAACTGATCCTTCGTTCAGGCGCACTGGTTTAGAAGGAGTAGTTTGATTCTGCACTTTGAAGCTCAACCATCTTTGGAGACGCAATTGATGTTCTTTCGATGTTCAACAGTCAAAAGAAATTTCCATCTTTATTTTATAAGCAGAAAAAGTTTGACAAGTAAATTCATTTTTATTTTATTTCTAGAATCGCTGATCATGTTAAAATGTCGTTCTACAAAGCTAAAACAAATAAGAATTGCAAACAAAAGCACTAGGGCTTGAATTTTATTGATAGGATAGAAATCAGCCAAACGCGTGATTCCATAGAGTATTTACAAAGTTTAGAAAATGGTAATTTAAGGGAAAAAGGGCTACATTGAAACATGACGACAACTATCCTTCTACCAACTTTGAATTCTGGGCATCCTGAGCTTCTGTCGAAGATGACCTTGATTGGAGTTTTCTTTCGATGGATGATGTAACTGCTGCTGAGGGATTTGCCCCTGTTGGACGTAGTTACTTTGAGATTTCCAATCCACTGGGATGATTTTTGATTATGTCTCTAATTTTTGCCTGGACCGCCCTTTCGGGTTTTCTATCTAATTTTTGATTAGGCGAAGTATTTCTTGACTACATCAACATTTGTGGGGTAGGAAAATTCTTCTCCATCCATGGTTGCAAGTCTCAGGGCACCGCCTGAGAAAGCTTTCTTTACCACATAGGAGCCGTCGTAATTCGGAGTCCATTTGCCCCGTGAGTCAGTGAGAAAGGATTATATCTTTTTGAGCACAAGGTCTCCTTTCCTGAAGACGCGAGGTCAAACCTTTTTGTCAAACGCATTCTTCATCCTTTGCTGATATAGCTGACCGTGGCATAGTGCCGTTATTCATTTATCTTCGGTCAGGTTGAGTTCGTCGTGTCGATTTTGACACCATTCAACCTTTGTTAGCTTAGCTTCCATCAATACCCAGATTGATGGGATCTCTACTTCTATGGGGAGCACTGCATCCATGCCATATACTAGAGAGAAAGGGGTTGCCCCTGTTGAAGTGCGGATAGATGTGCGATAACCGTGAAGAGCAAAGGGTAGCATCTCGTGCCAGTCTCTGTAGGTTACAACCATTTTCTGAACGATCTTTTTGATGTTCTTGTTAGCCGCTTCTACCGCCCCGTTCATCTTGGGTTGGTAGGGCGATGAGTTATGGTGTTCGATCTTGAACTCTGTGCACAACTCTTTCATTATCTTATTGTTTAAGTTAGATCCATTATCTGTAATGATCTGGCTCGGAACACCATAACGACAGATGATATTGTTTTTGATAAATCGGACCACCACTTGTCGGGTAACATTAGCGTAGGACACTGCTTCGACCCACTTGATGAAGTAATCAATGGCTACTAGGATGAACCGATGTCCGTTCGAAGCCTTAGGTTCGATCATGCCAATCATGTCGATTCCCCATATGGAAAAAGGCCCCGGGGAAGAGAGAACTTTGAGATGCGTTGGCGGCACATGGATTTTGTCTGAGTATATCTGACACTTGTGACACTTCCTCATGTACTTGTGGCAGTCAGATTCCATTGTCAACCAATATTACCCTGCTCTTAGAATTTTTCTCGCCATTGTGTGTCCGTTGGCATGAGTGCCAAAGGATCCTTCATGAATTTCTTTCATCAGCATGTTTGCTTCTGGTCTGTCTACACATCGGAGCAAGACCATGTCAAAGTTCCTCTTATAGAGTGTATCACCGCTCAGAAAGAAACTGCCTGCCATCCTTCTGAGGGTTTTTCTGTCTTTCCTTAGTGCCCCAGATGGCTACTCTTATTTCTAAAGGAAGCATTTGATATCGTGATACCAAGGTTTGTCGTCTATGACTGCTTCGATCGTGAAGATGTAAGCGGGAATTTCAAGGCGCATTATGTCGATCTTAGGTAAGTCATTCCATTGACCTACACTAATCATGGAAGAGAGGGTGGCTAAGGCATCAGCCATGTGATTCTCGTCACGAGGGATATGATGAAACTCGATTTTGTTGAAGAAAGGTAACAACCTTCTTGCATAATCTTTGTAAGGAATCAATCCGGATTGATATGTGTTCCAATCTCCTTTGATTTGATTGATAACCAAGGCTGAGTCGCCATATACATCCAAGTTTTTGATCCTTAAGTCGATCGCTTCTTCGAGACCCATAATACAAGCTTCGTATTCGTCCTCGTTGTTTGTGCACTTGAATGTAAGTCTGGCAGTGAAAGGAATGTGGGTACCCTGAGGTGTTATGATGATTGCCCTAATTCCATTTCCGTAATGATTGATAGCTCCGTCAAAGATAAGTCCCCACTTGGAACCTGGTTATGACCCTTCACTGGGTAGCGGTTCATCGCAGTCTTTCATTTTTAGATACATGACATCTTCGTCTGGGAAGTCAAACCCGATTGATTCCTGATCGTCAATCGGTTGATGAGCCAAATGATCGGCTAAAATACTTCCTTTAATGGCTTTCTGAGCATGGTATTCGATGTCGTATTCTGATAACAACATCTGCCAACGGGAAATTCTTTCCGTGAGAGCAGGTTTTTCAAAGATATACTTGATTGGATCCATTTCTAAGATCAACCAAGTAGTGTGACGAATCATGTACTGGCGAAGACGTTTGGCTGCCCAAGCCAAAGCGCAACAAGTTTTCTCAAGCATAGTGTACCGAGTCTCACAGTCGGTGAATTTCTTGCTCAAATAGTAGATGACAGACTCTTTCTGTTTCGTTTCGTCTTGTTGGCCAAGCACATAGCCCATAGAGTCTTCCAAGACTGTTAAGTAGATGATCAGCGGTCTTCCTTCCACTAGAGGTGATAAAATCGGTGGGTTCAACAGATACTCCTTGATACTGTCGAAGGAGGTTTGGCAGTCCTCTGTCCAAACACAGTCCTGATTCTTTTTGAGTAATTTGAAAATCGGCGCACATGTTGCGGTCATGAGGAATATGAATCTGGAAATGTAGTTCAAACGTCCCAGGAATCCTCTGACTGCCTTGACCTTGTCAGAATCAACCTCAAATCCCCTAAAAGTTTCCCTGAACAGACACCGAAGGTGCACTTGTTGGGATTCAAGTGGAGTTTATACTTTCTCAACCGCTCAAATAGTTTTGACAGGTGGGTCACATGCTCCTCTTCTGTCTTAGATTTGACAATCATATCATCAACATATACCTCGATTTCCTTATGTATCATGTCATGAAACAGAGTAGTCATGGCCCTTTGATAGGTTGCCCCGACGTTCTTCAATCCGAACGACATTACCTTATAACAAAAGGTGCCCCATGGGGTAATGAACGAAGTTTTCTCCATGTCTTTCGGCGCCATTTTGATTTGATTATAGCCCGAGAATCCATCCATGAAGGAGAAAATTTTGAACTTTGCTGTACTGTCAACCAACATGTCAATGTGTGGTAAAGGAAAGTCGTCCTTTGGACTAGCCTTGTTTAGCTCTCTGTAATCGACACACATTCTAAATTTTCCATCCTTTTTTTGAACGGGTACGATATTGGCTAACCATTGAGGATATTCTGACGTGGCGAGGAAACCCGCGTCAATCTATTTTTGTACCTCCTCTTTGATTTTGACGGCTATGTCCGGGTGAGTCCGTCTCAACCTCTGTTTTACTGCGGACATTATGATTTCAACAGTAAATGATGTTCCACGATGCTGGTATCCAACCCTGGCATGTCCTGGTAGGACCAAGCAAACACATCGGGAAATTCTCTAAGAAGCTTTGTCAAACTCTCTTTGGCAGTTGGACTGAGTAGTGCCCCAATCTTGATTTCTTTTCTCTCTTTTTTTGAACCCACGTTGATCGTTTCCAACGGCTCCTTGTGAGGTTCAATGTACTTTTCCTCTTATTAGAGTAGTCGGGAGATCTCTTCTGGAATTTCGTCGTCAACTTCTTCTTCAGCCCCAAATACCGGGAACTCAAAGTCGGGAGAAGGCATCGGATCGTATGTTTCAATGGGGTTTAAAACAAGCAATCTGCATGAAGTGATGATTTGTGTTTAGAAGAGATAGAGAAAATGCAAGAGTGTGTGCAATGTATTTCTTTTGGAAAACTGCTTGTTTATTTTGAATTTTTTTTTACGATTACCATTTTCTGAGAAAAGCGAAAAGAGAAAACAACAATTAATGCGGAGATTACAGAACGACGTTATTTTATTTATGAACAAGTCAATTCTTGAAACCACAACCCTATAAAACAAAACTCTGCCGCTTTGGGCAAAGCGAAGAGGGATATTTACAGAAAGTGAGCCCTATCAAAACATCTGTTTCACCCGGGCAGGGTGAAAGGTTAAAGACGACAATTACTTTGACTTATGAACAATCTTCGGAACATCGATAGCAACCCATTGGCGGCGAACTCCTCGGTGAATCACAAAGTCTGGTACTTTCCTTGATTTGTCTTCAGAAATGATGCTGGTTTCTGGCAGAGCAGGATCATTGGAATCTGTCTCCCAGGCAGAGTTGTCGTAGGAGGATTCCTCTGTTGTATTTTGCATAGTATTTGTGCTCTCAAGTATATCTCCCCATCCAGTTGGCTGGATATCTTCGAGCCTGATACGAGAGCTTTCGGGAGTGGTGTACTTGACCATGAAGTCAAATTTTCCACTTGGTTGTCCCAAGGTGTCCCACACTTCTTTGGAACTGGGGGAGTCATCTCTCTCGATGACGTTGACCTCAGGAAAAGCGTAGTTGATGAATTCTAGTCCGACAAGCTTTGCCAATTCATCATCGGGCTGGATATTTTTAGAATGCCCTGAGTGTTGATCCCATGACATGGTGGGCGCAAGTATTATGTTCAATGATACTCAGCTGATTTTCATTGTTGGGCTGATTTTCTCGCCCCAAGTCTCCTGGGTACGGCTGCCAGATAGGCAGACCATCCATTGGGCCATAATAGTCGTGGTCAAAGTTGTCCTTCATCAGAGTGTCCTCCTCTAATGAGTTTGGTGGAGCACGACATCCTTCAGGATCACAGTCTCCGTATATCATTTCGACATCTGACCTCCGTATAAATCTCAGACTCTGTGCAGGATAACAAAAGGGCGTAGGCACCTCTTCCTGAGACATATAACCATCCTCGTTGAGATAGGACTTCCATTCCTCATCTGTATCGGAGGAATCTCCCTCGTTGATAGTATGGACTGTTTGAGGCACTGGGTGAAGGAAACCTCCACTGTGGAAGAAGTCCTAAATGGGATGAAGACTTTCATCGTTAGCAGCTATCTGGGTACAGGTCGCAGAAAAACCAAGACCCTTCTTTGTTTTATTATCAGTAGAAATGACATGCTGTCCCCATCCTTTTGCATTGTTACTCTCGATTACTTTGAGAGCATCTTTGTATGAGGAAATCGATGTTCCTTTTTCTGACTGATTCTCATTGCTCACTGAAAGTGCTTGGAACTGAGTCCCAACAACCTCGTCGGGTTCTATACAAGTAGATAATGATAGGTTACTCACGATCAAGGCTTGTTCTCCACAGACCGTGACGAGTTGATCGTTCTTGACAAACTTCATTTTCTGGTGCAGCGTCGAAGTGACTGCCCCAGCCTGGTATATCCAAGGTCTTCCTAATAAATAGATGTACGCTGCCCGGACGTCCATGACCTGGAAAGTGATTAGGAAAGTTTGAGGACCGATAGTTATGGGAAGGTCGACTTCACCGATAACTGCTTTCTGAGATCCGTCAAAGGCTTTGACGATGACTTCACTGCCCCTCATCGGGGGTCCTTTGAATGATAGTCGCATTAAAGTGGACTTCGGCGTAACGTTGATGGTCGATCCTATGTCTACCAGTACATTGGCTAAAGCATCGTCCTGGGAGCTAACTGTGATATTGAGCGCCATGTTGTGACTTTGGCCCCCCTCTGGCAAATCCTCATCACTGAATCCTAAGTTGTTGCAGGAAGTGATGTTAGAGATGATGCTATCGAATTGCCTTATTGACACACCCTGTTCCACAAATGCCTGCTCTAAGACTTTCTATAAAGCCTCTCTGTGGGCTTCGGAACTGAGTAACAGTGAAAGCACAGAGATCTTTGAAGGAGTTTGTAAAAGCTGATCAACAATGTTGTATTCACTCCTTTGGATGAGCTTCAGCATCTCATCATCGTTCTTTGAAAGGTCAGGATTACTGGATTGACCAACTGGTGGATCAGGAGCTTCTGTCGGAAGTTCCTTTTCTCTGTTAGGTTCTCCAACTTCTAGGTTGAAGATTAGACCGCTCCGTGTTACTCGAATGATGTCTGTAATATTCATGACGGAGGGTAATGGAATTTCCTTTCCATTCTCAATTATTGTTGCACCGTATTTGTAAGGGATCGCCTTAGCTGATTCATACGGTAATGGTCCCGACAGATAGATAACTATAGGAGCCTTCTGATTTTTTTGACTGTCGTAAGTAACTTCAATCAGTTCCTGGCTAAGAACCTTTGATTCGTCCAATAGAGGGATGATGGTACAAACATCCTTGTTCTGTTGATGATCAGAGATTATGACAACGTCTCTGATTTGATCCGCGAAGTAGTCTGGCGTCCAGTTGATTGGCTCGGGACTCAGACACGGGTGAATCTCTTTACGATCCAACTGACCTTGAAGGGCTGCCCGCACAAGGTAGCATCCTTGGTTATTCTCCAAGCAGACTCTACAACGTTCATAGTTGTGTGGTGGCACCTGGCCACGCCCGCTTTGAATGCAGTGCAACCTTACCAGGTTTATTTCCATAGATCGGACATCCTGACTTTGACGTCGAGTAGGGTTCCTGTCAACCACACTAATTTGTTGCATGTCTTCATCCCGATAGATTGGAAGCCACCAGTGGTTTAACAAGTGTTGTAAATTTCTCTGAACGAGAGCGCACCCTTGGTTACTCTCACAACATCCTTTACAGTTCTGATAATTATGCGAAGTGAGAAAACCGAGTTGAACCTGCTTGGCATGTAACTCCACCAAGCTGGTATTCATCAGACGAATATCAAAGATTTGGATCATGTTGATCTGGTAAGGATTTCTATTATGGTAGTCTTGGATCCATCCAAGATCCATCTGACGCTGGAGGGCCTCTTGTACAAAAGAGCATCCCTGTTTGTTTACCGAGCAAGTCAGACAGGAACTATAATCGTGCCGCGGCAGATTATGATACTGACTTTGCCTTGAGTGCATCGCCACCAAGTTGACATTCATTGCACGGATGTCGTGGTTCTGAATGATGTTGGAATTCGTATAGGTCATGTTAACTCCATGAACTCGATGCTCTTGGATCCATTCGAGATCCAATTGTTCCTGTAGAGCTGATTGCACCACAGAACATCCCTGATTGTTCTTAGAGCAGATATCACACTGGTGATAGTTATGAGGTGGCATATAGCCATATCCGCTCTGTCTACAATGCATCTTGACCAAGTTAGCCCTTAATAAGAGTACATCATGAATTTGATAGATGTTTTTAGACTCCCTCTCTATCAAATTGACTGTAGCTTTCTCGTGTTGAGGCAGCGGGTTTGTGAGAACATTCAGATTCTTATCCTTGAAAGATAAGACACCACTCCTAACAAGCTTTTGTACGTCGGATTTGAAACTGAGACAGTTTTTTATGTTATGCCCTGGTCCTCCTTGATGATAAGGGCAAGTCTGATCCGTTTTGATCCAAAAAGGCGGATTTTCTGGTACTGTAAGAGGAGACTTGGTATGGACATGCCCCTTGACCAGTAATAATGGAAACAGTTCTGCGTACAACATCAGTATAGGGTCGAACCCTGGTGGTCGTGTAGTACAATTGTTGTTGTATGGAGGACGAGTCTGCTGAAGAGACTGTTGTATCCTTTGCTGAAGTTGCTGTTGGTTCGGTTGGCTCTACGCAACCTGAGGTTGATACGTAGGAATAGGCGCGGGATTGATAGCAGGAGTTATAGCTGCTACTGGTTAATATCGTCGCCTTTACTTTCCGAGAGAGATATTCCCGATATCTTGCTCTTTTTTCTTAGGGAGAGCACTACCGTATCGTTTTGTACTACTTGATGATCCAGCGTCTTTTACTAAACGTCCTTCCGGGACTGCTTCCTCAAGACAAACCCCCATGCCCACCATCTCGGTGAAGTCACTGGGCGCACTGGCGACCATTCTGTTGTAGTAAAATGAGCTTAAGGTCTTTAAGAAGATCTTTGTCATCTCTTTTTCCTCAAGAGATGGACAAATCTAGGTGGAAATTTCACGCCATCTCTGAGCGTACTCCTTAAAGGTTTCCTTGTCTTTTTGTGACATCGATCTGAGTTGATCTCTGTCCGGTGCCATGTCCAAATTGTATTTATATTGTTGAACGAAAGCACCGCCAAGATCTCTGAACGTGCCGATCGTAGAGCGGTTTAAACCCATGTACCATTTTAATGCGGCACCGGTTAAACTATCCTGAAAGTAATGAATTAGTAGCTCCTGGTTCTTTGTCTGAGCTGACATTCGCCGACCGTACATCACGAAGTGGCTTTGAGGGCAAGAGTTACCCTTGTACTTTTCAAAGTCGGGCACTTGGAACTTGAGTGGAACTTTCACATTGGGGACCAAGCAGAGGTCCGCGACGTGCTTTCCAAATAGATCCTGACCGTGAAGGGCCTGCAGTTCTTTCTGCATCTCCAGGAATTGTTCCTGGAACTCATTTATTCTGTCAAACATGCTGTCATTTCCACCAGAAGGTATCTGTGGAATCTGTCCTTCCGGGACAGTGTGTACCACGGGTGGTGGTATAGTCATTATAACCGAGACTCTCGGTGCCTCCCGAAGTTTGTAACCTTCAGGAGTTACTGCCATGCCCCTGGCATCTTCGCTTTCCCGAAGTTTTTAACCTTCAGGCCCAGCGGTTCCTGCTGCGGTTCCCTGATCCTCAGCGATCGGTGGAACATATCCCTCCGGGATATAGTTAATAGGCATGCCCCAGGGACGATCTTTCGTCATTCTGTACTTAGGATCATACTTCTCCACTATGGGAGTTGATGTGATCTCTGAGATCACAGTCCTTTGTTGTTGCATCTGAGCTTCTACTAGAGCTTGCATGTCGTTATGAAGCTTTCTCAGATCCTCTTTCTGAGTGTCGATCTCTTCCCTCAACTCTCTGTTCTCTTCCTCGAGATCATCCATCTTTTTCTGACGATTGGCCCGAGTATTGTACGAATGAGACAGTTTGACTCTAGAATCGAGACGCAAACGTGAGATTCGTAGGTAAGAAGAATGCGTTTATGAGAATGATGAATGCAATGATTATTAATTATTTTTGTTTAGTCAGAGTAAACTTCGACAATTAGATTGCAAATATCAAACAGTGGGGAAACCCCGTTTTATTGAATTCAAAGGATTGCGGAAATGGAAATACAATAGATTACAAAGTGCTGGAAAAGGAAATCTAAACTAATGGATCCTGAGTCCTCTCTGAAGAGAGCTCAGGTGCTGGTTTGGGTGCTTTCCTTTTCTTTGACCGGGGTTCTTGGGCCGTTGTCGGGTTGTCATTCCTTTGCCAAGTGAAAGGAGCGAGCGAATTCCTTTGGTCATCCTGATTTTCTACAGCATGTTGCTCTAAAATCTCAATCAGGGCATCTTTTTCTCTTAACAGTTACTGTATTTTCTTACACTCCACATTGAGAATACGATACTTGTTCCTCCAAGACCTCTTCTCCTGCTGAACTTTGCTGAGAGTAACCTGAAGTTTTTCCGTCTCAGACATGAAATAAAGGACAGAGTCCCTTAATGGAAGAACCTCCTGACGAGGCTAAGGCATCCTCAACTTGAGAGCTCTAGTTTGTACCCAATGGAGATAAAGCTCCATCAAGACACAGTCTGGTTTTACTAGAGACTCTCGTCCTTTCCTATGAACGTGTTTCCAGGCGTGCACTATTTCCGTCTTTAATGCCCTGTCATTTTCTCCTTCCTTGAAGAAAAGACCTTCCAGATGAGCATTTCGCGGGACATGCCTCATCGGGTATCCAAATTGACGACGAACTAACACCGGATGATAGTTGATTCCCCCTTAGTTCCTATAAGGGGTACATTTGAGAAATTTCCACAACGGTCGATGATTCTGATCCCATCGTAGATTTGATTGTACCAATCAATGTTAGAGTTGGTAAGAGACATGATTCTCTGCGACCAACGTAAAGTATTCTTTTGATCCCAAAATGCAGCAGACTTGGGCAAATGGGAAGTGAACCATTTGTATAGCATGGGTACACATCATGTGATCATTCCTCCATTATACAAATTCCTTAAGTGTACCGAATGATACGCATCTGCGAGTAAGGTCGGTACGGGGTTTCCGATCAGGAAAATCTTAATGGCGTTGATATCTACAAAGTTATCGATGTTGGGAAACAAAAATAACCCGTAGGTGAGCAAAACAAAGATGCTCTCGAAAGCGGCCACGTTCCCTATACTAGCAAAGTATAGAGCTTTCTTTATCAAGAATTGGGCTGGCAAACCCTGTATGCCACCCTTAGTGGTCATGTGAGTCCTGACTTCTGACTCGTCCAAATAAATTGCTCTTGCAATGGTTTGATCCTTTGGAATTTATTCCATTCCAGAAAAGGGAGCTTAATCAGTGATATGCAGATCAGTCAAGTGAGAATATTCCTCCAGCGTTGGTGCTAGCTGATAATCCGGGAATGTGAAACAGTGATAAACCGGATCGTAGAGCTGGATTAGCGTGGACAGGATTCCTTCGATTACATGAACCCTTAACAAGGACAACAGTCCTCCATACTTGGCTCTGAAAGCGTCGTTGTTGGTGATCATTCTTGCCAAACCTCTCAAATCTTCTAACTTTGGAACCTTGAAGGTGTACTTATGAGTTTTCTTTCTACCGAAATCCATTAGCGCAATCTCCTTCTCTGATATTTGCAATCATTGTCTTAGTTTAATTTGAAAAAGAGAGACTAGAAGAGAAGATTCTTTTTTTTTTTGAATGTTTTCTATGTTTTTTTAAATGAATGTATGAATGCAGCACACAAAAACATAGAAAAAACATGGGGTCAAAGTGTCGGTGTCATGAAGTCAAGGCTCTACCCCCCCCAAAGGTTTATACTGGTGATTTTTTGTACCTGTCCGCAAAATCATTGACCCCTCTGGGATAACAACAGCAAGCGGATCGCCAGCGAGCTGATGTATCCCAGAGTGATCTCAGATGAGGGTAGTATCGCGTGACAACTATTTCCGATAGCTTCCGCACTACAAAATGGCTTAAGTCTACTAAAAACCTCAGCTTCTCAGGTAACCCAGTCAACCACACTACTTTTAACAACCGAAGTCGTATAGGCAATGTATCTGCAAAGGGAGTCTCCACTGAGTTTGATGGTCGATCGGGGGCTCTTAACTGGAATTCACTCCCAGCAAGATTACCCGCATTGCCATCACCTATCTTAGGTGTATACTCAATCTTTCCACATGCGGCATCACACGCATTCCCATTAGCAGAAAAATAAACACAGATATCAATTAGGAAAAGAAGTATATATATTTGTCTTAATCATCCTAGAACTCTAGTCTTATGATCCTATACAGACAATGACTCCCCAGCAGAGCTGTCATTTCTGTGATGCGAATTTAGGGTTTCCTCCCTTGGGAAAGCAAGCAACAATATCTCCTACTGTGGTCGCCCTTCTGCTGTGGCATTTTTTAAGGTTTCTACCTAAGAGATGGGAAGAGATATGGTGTAAATTCCCCAGCAGAGTCGCCATTTTTCTGTAGCGCGAGTTTTTGTGTGGTTACGAAGCACTATCACTTTGGGGTACTACAGTTCGATTCATTTTTTATCCTATTGAAGCTGATGAAGGAAGGGAAATAGATGTCTCCAATTAACCCTGCTTGCATACTGAGTTTGAACAGATGACTGTTGGTTTACAGATGCTATAAAGATTGTTGGTATCTCTTAGGTTATTTTGTTAAAAAAAAACAGTGTCTGGGCTATTGGTAGGATGTTAGGACTGATGCTTTTTTGATTGACGTATGAAGGTATGGGATTTTGGGTTTTTGATTAGTATGCTCGCTAAGATTTTTTCAATCTTATGCCTACGTATTCCCGTTTAATGAAACAGGGAAATCAGAGCAATCGTAGTTCCTCCTATTCTATGGGAGGAAAAAAAGGGTTGTTTTAGTGTCTTGTTCAAAGCCCAAGACGTGAAGCTAAATGTGGTTTGTATCTTGTTCAAAGCCCAAGATGTGAAGTTGAAGGGTCTATTTGTATCTTGTTCAAAACCCAAGATGTGAAGCTAAAGGGTTTATACTTTAGAGAGAATTTGTCATCTCTAAGGGGGGATATTTTGTTTGTTTGTCATAACTGTTGGGTGACTTGTTATAAAGGAGAATTACTTTAACTGGGATGTGTGAATCCAGCAATGCCATAATTTCCTTTATAAGGGATTTTTAACCTGAAGGAGAAGACTTTAACTCAGTTTAGAGCAATGCCATCTTTCCTTAGGAATTCCTCATGCTAAAAGAGGGACAATGGCGTGGATGTAAATAATCCAGAGGCTTGCCACTTACAGCAATTAGATGAAGGAAAAGGAGTTGTTGATGTTTGTATACTGTGAACGAGGCACATATTTTGATGCTAAAAGGATGATTGACTCAACCGGGGTTTCCTTATACAAAGCCTAAGAGGAGGCTATTGACCCAACAAGAGGGTGTTTTTATGTGTCTCGTACGAAGCCTGAGAGAGAGGCTAAAAGGGTTGACTCAACAAGAGAGTGCTAACAAGTGACTGACTCAACAAGAGAGTGCTTTTATATCTCGTACGAAGCCCGAGATGGAGGCGGAGAGGGAAATGACTCAACAAGAGAGTCTTTTATACTCAACAAGAGAGTGATGTGTATCTCGTACGAAGCCCGAGATGGAGGCTAAAAGGGTTTGACCCAACAAGAGACTCTTTTATACCCAACAAAAGAGTGATTTGTATCTCGTACGAAGCCCGAGATGGAGGCTAAAAAGGTTTGACCCAACAAGAGAGTCTTTTATACTCAACAAGAGAGTGATTTGTATCTCGTACGAAGCCCAAGATGGAGGCTGAGAGTGGGTGGCTCAGCAAGAGAGTCTGAAAAGGTTAGCTCTGTCGGGGAGAATCATTATACAAAGCCTAAGAGGAGGCTATCGTGCTGGTGACTGTTTCATTTTAGTGACAGGTCCCGTATGTTGGATAAAAGAGAAAATCAGTTCTTATAAAGATTGAAGGTAAGGTTGTGCTTTGTCACAGATCAGAGGATCAGGGTTATTTCCTGTTCTCTAAGGAAATCTGAAATCCAAAGGGTATTGAGACTGTCCAAGTCTACTGGTATTTTGAGAAATTGATTCTCAAGTAGTGAATGATCTTTGTATGATGTCCAAGAGAAGGCTAGTATGTTAAGGGATGAAGGTCAACCCGTTAACTGGTCTGACACTTGACTCAGAAAGACAGCTCTAGCAAATCGATGACTAGGTTCTGGTCCTATATCTGTAGAGGTCTCTGGGTCCTTGTACTAAGCCCAAGAGAAGGAATGAGAGCTTTTAAGAAGCCGAAGGGTCCTTGTATAACGCCCAAGAGGAGGCGGGGATACTTTTAAGAAGCCTGTGGGTCACCAAACCCCGAGAAGTTCAAGACATGTCATTCACCGAGAATAGATCAAGCCAGGAAAGTCAGAGAATTTGGAAGAAACTCAAGAGATGCCATTCACGGAGAAAAGATCATCCCTGGGGAGTAGAGTCACTTTGACAATTTCTAAGGGTGACAGTCTGAGAAAGGGTTCACAGAGAATGCTGCCTTTCACGTCTCCATATTGTTTAAGCCCAAGAGGAGGGAAGACTGTGTTTGGTAATCCTATGGGAATCTAGTTTTGTTTGTATTTAAGAGTGACCAACAGGGCTTTACCTAGTGCTAGATGTAGTTGTCGAGGAAAACTCTAAATAATTATACCAGTATTACACAGTGGATATTTGACAAGTATATAAAAGTTTGTGAAAGAAGACTTACAGTGAGCAGCCCCACAATACAGTTATATATATGAAAGTGGATAAAGAAAGTGGGTAAACACTTACTCGGTTGTAGAGCTTCCATGCTATTTTGTTAGTTTGTTCAACAAAGAAAGATTTGATAACAATATTATATTCAAAATCAAAGGAGAAAGTGCTTTGAAAAGGTTGTTGGGGCTTACAGCTCAAGGAGAGGCCCAAGGTTTTATCATTGATTGCATTGTAGAATTTCTACAGGGACTTATACAAGTGACTGAGGCCCAAAAAAGGTTTTATGTACAAAGGGATGGGTCTTACACTCTCTCAAGAGGCCCAAATGTGTTTAAAGGAAAAGAATGGGGCTTATAACTCGAGGGTAGGCCCAGATGATTTGTTTTTTTGAATTGGTAATCGCGCCGAGATTTTTTAACGTACTGGGTCTTATACAATGCATTGAGGCCTAAAATGTTTTGGTTAAAAAAAAGGGGTTGGGCCTTACACTCTATTAGAGGCCCAATGATTTATTTTTGTACAAGTGGTGGGGCTTACAGCTCAAGGAGAGGCCCAAAATGGTTTTGCTAAAAAAGGCGACGATCGTATCGTACTTTTTGACGGTATCGGGACTTATACAATACACTGAGGCCCAAAAAGGGTTTGCATTTACAAAGGGTTGGGTATTACACTCTACCAAGAGGCCCAAAGTGTTTTAAAGAAAGGAATTGGGACTTATAACACGAGGGTAGGCCCAGATGATTTTCGTTTTGAGATGGCGATCGCGCCGAGATTTTTGAAAACGCAGTGGGTCTTATACAATGACTGAGGCCCAAAAATGTTTTGGTTTTCAAAGGGGTTGGGTCTTACACTCTATTAGAGGCCCAATGAGTTTGAAAAAGTTTGATGAGGGTTGAAATAATCAAAAACCCTAATTTGTTTTCAAAATATATTTTAATTGAATAAAAATTCAATTAAAATGATCAAAATTATTAGACATGTGTGAAAAACAAATTGTGGTATTGGATTAATGTTTGAAAAATCATGTTTCTATTCACAAAATGATTGGAAATCAATTAAGTTTGGAAAATCAAGGGAGAAAAAATATTTCAAATGTTAAAAACAAATAAAACATTAATTCTTTGCAAAAATATCAAATATATGAAATAAGTAATATTTTAGGGATTTTTTTGGTAAAATAAAATATTTTAACATTTTTATGAATTATTAAAAAAAGAACCAACTCAAAATCATTAAAACTCAGAGAGAAATTAATTTTTGAATCAATTAAATAAAATCACAAAAATTCAAATATTTGAAAAAGGGCGCCTTGCCCGCGTGCTCTGTTTTGCCCAGATTTGCATTTTCTCATCAATCTCACTGAATACTTGATGAAATCACACAATCCACATATCAATCTACTCGTTTTCACCTCACGATCATGTCTATGGTCTTTAATTTAATTTATTTTAAGCATGGAATAAGAAATCAAAGAGAAACCTCAAGAACCCTAAAATTTGCATGAAGGCTCAGAAATTCCATACACGATTCAAATAAAGTAATTGATTGAGGGACAACAGTCCATGCATGATTATGAACACATGGCTAAATTATTGTGCAGCAAAAAATGCATGGATCATAGAGTTAGAAGAGCTCATGCTTACCTCTTGCAGCTGGTGATCGTGTTTTGTGTTAGAGGTGTTACATCTTGGTTCCAAGGATAGGGACAGCTTCCCTAAGTGCTATGGAGTGTGTCTGGATGCTTGGAATGAATGGAAATGATCTGGAACTTGAGATGGTACCCCAACTGCAAATCTGTCAAGAACTTGAGCAATTGGCTAGTGATTTTGTGATTTTGGTGTTCCAGATGTTGTGTGAGTGTTTGGATCACTTCTATATGATGTTTATGAGGTGTGTGTGTGATTGGTTTGGTTGGAATAGCTCTCAAACTCAAAACCCGATAGTGACTTGCTTTGGAAGGCAATATTGGAGTGAAGAAGGAGATTTTTAGGAAAGTATCTGTTTGATGGCTTTGGTGTACTTAAACTGATCACAAATGAGCTCTATTTATAGTAGAGCAAGTTTGTTTTGCAAGTAATAGTGAATGGCAACTGCTGCATAGGTTTGGCAAATGTTGATCAATGAGAATCCAAGTCTCCTCTAGCCATTGACTAGAGGTTAGGGCACAGGCTGCTGGTTCCCTTGGTCTTGGATAAGTCTTGACTGAATTCAGTTGGAAATGGCTCAGTCCATGCCACCTTGGTGCATCCATTGAATGCTCCAAAATAAAATTGGAGTCTTGTCCCCTCTTTAGGGATTTCTAGGTTTGGCATGCTATTTTTAGTTCCAAGGACTTGGGAGACTTGGGATTAGATTTGGTTCCTCCTTGGTATCCCCTTGAGGTGTTCAGATGGATAAGTGTGTTTGTCATTTGCACAAATTTGGAAAATCGAGCAAAATGCACAAATCTGCCTTGCTTTGACAGTTTTCAACAAGGCATGTTGCCATTGACATATCTCATGGCTCAAGTGGAATTTGATGTAGTTCTTGGCCATTTTGGAAAGCCCTCATATGATACAACAACTATTTGATCATAATTGGTTTTGATACTTTTTGGATTCAAGTGAAAAATGCCCCTACATTTGGAAAAAAGTAAGACAGATTCTGACTTAGTGAAAACTTCACTAAGTGTTGGAAAAAAGTGACATTTTCACTTTTTGTGATTTTGATCATTCCATAACTTAAAATCCATGAGGAATTGGAATGAGTTATGTTTGAAGCTTTTGTAGAGTGCCATGAGAGCTACAAATCCAGCTTTGGAAGGGGAAAAATGGCCTTATAGTTTAGGAGTTATGATCCTCCAAAGTTTGTACCCTAGCCACTTTGTTCCATAACTTAGAAAATTTTCTAAGTTTTTATGGTTACCCCTTTTACAAGTTATCCCACTTTTCTTGATTTTTCTTGATGAATGATGATTCCAGTCACACATTAACATCATTTTAGGGTTATGAAACCATAATTATGTAAAATCTCAAAAAGTCAAAGTTTGACTTTTGTGCACAGTTGACTTTTTATCAGATGAATTCCAAACTGTGCGATCCTCTATGAAATGAAGTCCTTGACCTAAATCAAACTTGATGGATTGATTTTATAGGTGTTATAGGGTGTATTAAATCATGTCCCAAGGTTTGGGAGCATGTCTTGGTCAAAAGTCAAAGGCACTGTTGACTTTTTCCTCAAAACCCTAATTGTGGTTCTGATGAAATTGAAATTTGTTGCTCAAGCTTCTTAGACCAATCCATTGTTACAAATGGATCAATGTGGTGTATTAGAGACCCTCAAATCCTCCTTTGAGGTCTTAGCTCATGTTTTGTCCCAAAAGTCAACTTAGGGGTGAATTAGGTCAAGAAACCCTAATTCCTGATTTTTTATGAATGCATCCCCTAAGGCAAAATTGACTTGATGATCGGGTTCATGATGTCCCTTGGAGCATATTAGGTTATGCTTTGAATCATTGGCTCATGCCCAGAGGGAAATTTCCATCTGGAGGCCCTGGTCGATCAAAACCCTAATTTGGTGACACTGGCGATCTTAAGGCTTAATCCACCTGGAATGCTGCAACATTGTCCTTGTTTCTTGATGTGGGAGTCCTCTTGATCCATTGTGGATGTTTGAGAGGTTAGACAAGTTGAAGATCATGTCATCCCTTGATTGATCCTTTGTCTAAGGCTCAAAGAGGGCTTGAAACCCTAATTATTATTTGTAGTGAGTGCTCGCCCATCTTTGGGGAGACTGATGGTTCATCCATATTGTGATGATGATTTGCACAATGATGGGAAATCTTAGTGGTCAAAATTTGGGGTATGACAGTACTGCATCTTTGTAAGAAGAAATGGATGTTCCTTTCTTCATATCCTCATTACTTACAAAAAGTGCTCAGAACTGTGTTCCAATGGCCTCTTCAGGTTCCAATTAAGAAAATGACGACAAGTGACTTACGATCAGAGAACGTTCACCACATACCGTTATTAATTTCCCATTCCTTACAAATTTTAATTTTTGATGAAACGTTGAAGTGACAACCCCGACCTCATGGATCCGAGGACATCCCAACAAACAACTATATGTTGCTCCGATATCCCTTACCTGGAATGTAATTTAGAATGTATGAGGCCCAATAGTTATGGGGAGATCAACCTCACCAATAACAGTCTTTCGGGATCCATCAAAAGCTTTAACAACGATTCCACTGCCCTCATAGGAGCTCCTTGAAAAGACAATCTTGAAAGAGTGGGCTTCGGCATGACATTCAATGATGTACCAGTGTCCACCAACACGCTAGGTAAAACATCATTTATATAGTTGATTGAGAAGTTTAGTGCCATGTTATGGTTTTTTTCTTCTTTAGGGATCTCTTCATTACAAAATCTCAGTTTGTTACAAGCGGTGATATTAGCAACAATGCTGTCGAACTGATCCACGATCATATCGGATCCACAAAGGCTTGTTCCAATACCTTCTGCAAATATTCCCTATGAGCCTCAGAGCTCATTAGAAGGGACAACGCCAATGTTCTGGAGGGGGTGGACAATAACTGATCCACAATATTGTATTCACTTTTTTTGATCAGTCTCAGTACCTCATCATCATCCTTCCTTTGATTTGTATCATTGGATTGACCTATTTCTACAGGTTCTGCAATTGGAGTTTCCTTTCTTGCAATGACGTCCTCAGCTCTTTTGGCAAATATGCGTCCACTTCTTGTGACTCTTCCCATATCTGTGATGTTAACGACTGATGGTAGTGGAACTTCTCTACCATTTTCCACCATGGTTGCACCGTATTTGTATGATATAGCCTTTTCTGACTTGTATGGGACTGGACCTGGCAAATAGATGACCAAAGGAGTCACTGTTGTCTTTCGAATGTCTTAAGGGATCTCTATACGTTCCGGCAGAGGAATAATAGGAATCCTTTGATTGTTAAAAGGAATTTCCAGGCGTTCAGGTTCGTTAAACTGAGGAGTTATGAGAAAAAATTCCTCCTCAACATCAACAAGTTCTCTTTCATAGTGAACTGAGATAACTCTCTGGTCTAGCAATCTCTAAATATCATTGCAGACAAAAAGACACCCACGTGGGTTTTTGGAACAAATTCTGCAAGCTGCATGATTATGGTGATCGAGACCAAAGTAAGCAAGCCGACATAAGCATTTGTGAATCTTTACTGAGGATTCTCTGATGTATCTGATTTCATAGACTGCGTACTTCCCTGGACAACCATGAACCATGTTGACTGGATTGTAATCCCTCATTCCGTATTCTTAGATATACCCTTTATCCATTTGATCTTGAAAAGATTTTTGCACAAAGTAACATCCTTGATTATTTTTAGAGTAGATTATGCAACGGTGATAATTGTGCGGCGGTATCAAACCATATCCACTCAATCTGCAATGCATTTTCGCTAAGTTTGTATTCATTAGACGGACACCATAGATTTTGTAGCTGCATGGGCATCCATATACCATGTTTATGTAGCTCTCCTCAAACCTTCAACTTAAATAACAAATAAACCTTCAAAAACTTTCCCCTTCAACAAACAATAACCATACGCAAGGCCTAGTTCTTCATCCACCTTCATCAACCAAACGACCCCATTCACATACAACCATCACCGAATCAGAAAAGATGAAGGAGAAGAGTGAAAATAGGTCGAAGCCATAACAAGAACAGAAAAAAGGAACTTACCACCGAACCAAACACCTTCAGTGCAAAAATAAACTCACCAATAAGCGACTCACAAGTTGAATTGATCTCCATCGAGAAAGCGTTTTCTTGCAGCTGATGCAAACATTATCGAGGAAATGTGTTTCGGTGCTGAGAGTTTTGTATAGGTCGAGATGAAGTGGCGTATGGCGTTCAATGGGAGTAGAATCGAATTGAGGTGGGAAAGAAGTGAAAGAAGAATGGAGAGATGAAGAATGGGAAGGAAATGTTGTGGTTTCGTTCTTCTGCTCAAGTTTCATTGTTCTGTTTTACAATTTCTTGGATGCAGCGGCTGTGTGTGCGTAATGGTAGGGTTCCACCCATCTCCTTTTTTTTAGCCAAATTGGGTTCGGGTCAAAGGACCTGACCCATTCTTGTGATCTTCCTCTACATGGGCTTGGGCCAGCCAAAGTTTTGGGTATTACTGATTAAGCCCATGTTCCTTTCCAACTTACACCCGTGTTGTTTTTCTGCACCCTTTCCTATTTTTATTTAATCTTTTAAGTTTTGTTTTGTTAATTACTTTATTTTCTTGTTATTAGTTTTATTAAAACTTTTGTTAATTACTTCTTAAAAAATTTTAGTTGTTATTTATTTTTGTTAGTTGTTTTTTTATTTATTAGATTTTAATTATTATTTTGTTTATATGATTTTGTTAGCATTTTGTCAATTTATCTCGGATTAAAAGAAGAACTTTTACTAATTATTTTGTTAATATCTTTATTAAATATCTTGTTAATTACTTGGTTAATAATTTTGCTCATGGTTTTTGTTAATTATACTTTGTTAATAATTTTTAATAGTTTTTGTAATTATTTTGTTACCACTTTTGTTTAAATTATTTTTTATTTTTATTTTCTCAAACCCTTTTTAATTATATTTTGGTTATCACTTTGTTTAGATTCATTTCTTGATTTATTTCTCTTTTTTATATTTCGTTTCACTTTGATTTTCTTTTTGATTTTATCTTTCGTCGATGAAGTCTTTAGAATCGCGAATGTTAGTTATCGAAGTTGTTAACCTTCGTTATTTCAAATCTGTAGTGAATGATCATTGAGATCATTTTCTATACTTTGGGATCGTGATAGGTTACCTTCGATTAATCGACGAAAGTTTGTGATTAAGACGAGACCATTTGCTTTTCTTTTTCGTGTGGCACGATTTGTTGAGAATGATTTACATATCGTTTCTCTATTGTGTTTTAGCACAAACATCGTGATTGCGTGACCTCCTATAGCATGATCTTCATCATAGATCATGCTACGATTGGTTAGCGCTAAAGTAGACCCGGTTCATCTGATTAATAACAATTAACGATTAACACTAACCACTAACTTTTATTTCTGTCCAATATACTCTTGCTTTAATTTTTTTTTGTTAGTATATCATTGTCTATATATTCTTGTTCACATTATATGGTTCATGTCATATTATTATTACCGTTTATATCATTATATTCATATCTTGTTCATATTATTCAAGAATACCAAAAACACAATAAAACTATCAAAACCCTAAAAAAATTTCAATTGGTGGACTGTGGTTAGTATCCCGAGCATTAGAGTTTAGACTCTGTACATAAAGACCCTGGCATGGAGATTTTTGTCTGAACTTTTGTTCATTGCTTATTTTAGGACACCTCACACACACACGACTTTCTCTTGGGCTACCTGACAATGATACCTTTTATTTCTCGCAATCTCGTGTACTTTACATGTATCCCTCTCCCTATTACAATGTAATAGTCTAGTTGTTTTTGTTTTTTATGCTTTCTTGCTTGCTTGTTAAGAAAGATAAAATAAACTAGGTTAGAACACCATTTCAAAATAAAGAACAAATAAGGCTTGACCCAACGTCAAGTCGTTTTTCAAACTCATTAACTTGAATCACCTTAGGGTTCTCCTCTCTTCTCATTCTCATCTCTTATCTCTTCCATTAAACCTCACACTAACCTTGTATGTATTTCACCCTTGTAAGTAAAATGCCTTGCGCATCACCATCAACCTACCTTGCTCTATTCACCATCCATTCTCTTCATTACCTTTTCTCTCTTTCTTTTGTCTCCTTGAGTCTAAAAACCTTGGTCTTGTACCAAGTGCATTTTCAAACTTCTTTTCCTTAATAAACTTGGAAGGTTGTGGAGTGGTTAGGCGAAGACCTTCTCCTATCCCGAGTGCTTGACATTACCTTTAGGGTTCACTCTCATAAAGCACTTACCATTTAAAATTAAAACACCTTATATAAGAGAATAAGGTTCTCTCTATATTGAACTAAAGAGAGAGGATTGAGTGAAGACTCCTTCTTCTTCGAGTGTTAGGATGCTCACTTTAGAGTGTGTGGTCTTGATACTCGTCTTTCAATACAAAGACGTGACTATATTCGCCACACAGTTTTCCTAATAAACCTTTTGAGATAAAGAATTGGGTACTACCCACAGGGGTTCCTATTCGAGGACTTATTTTACCCCTAAAATAAATCACAACAAATCAAATGTGACATCTTGCCTCGATGGCGAAAATCTAAACCTTTTCAAAAAGGGCATGTTACGTCCGTTCTACCGCAAACATGTAACGCATATGTAGTGAGCAATTTTTGTCGGTGACGCGACCACCTTATCCCTGGGTTTTCCTCACCGTAATGGTAGGATAGGGTGCTACTTTCTGATTTCTTATTTATCCCATGAAGCTGAAAGGGAAAGGGAAGCTATCTAAAACTAACCTTGCACGCAGATGTTTAACTGAACAAACGCTTAAAAGAGATTGGGGGTCCGGGGTCAGGTTATACAATGGGGAGTTGTCAGTTACCCATCCTATATGTGGTTATCCCCAAGATATTAGCTTTAGGTTTCGCTTTGTACTTGATGGTGTTTATCCGTTAATGGGTTGGGAAAGTTTCTTGGGAAGTATGAGTGAGCGAGTGAGTTGATGTTGATGTTCGGGTTCTCCCGATGTTTTTTTTGGTAAGGTACTAGACCTAAGTTTTGATTGATGTGTGAAGGTACTGAACCTAGAGTTTTTGATTGGTATGCTCGCTAAGATTTTTCAATCTTATGCCTATGTATTCTTGTTTAAACGAAATAGGGAAATCATAGCAATCGTAGTTCTTCCTATTCTAAGGGAGGAAAAAGATGATGTTTCGGTGTCTTGTTCAAAGCCCAAGATTGAAGCTAAAAGGTTTATTTGTGTCTTGTTCAAAGCCCAAGATTGAGGCTAAAGGTTTGACTGAGTGAGAATTTTTCATCTCTAAAGAGGGATTGTTGATTTTCGTGTGCCTTGATCAAAGCCCAAGGTTGAAGCTAAGAGGTTGATTGACTCCACTGGGGGAATCCTTACCCAAAGCCTAAGAGGAGGCTGGATAAGACCGACTCAACAAGAGAGTGTATATATTGGTGTCTTGTACAAAGCCCAAGATTGAGGCAAAAAAGAGACTGACTCTTTGGGGATGCCATTATACAAAGCCTAAGAGGAGGCTAAAAGCTTGACTTTTTCGGGGAAAATATTCTATCTGTCTTGTACAAGCCCAAGATTGAGGCTAAAAGGGATTTTGACACCGCCGGGGAGATTTGTATGTGTCTTGTAGAAAGCCCAAGATTAAGGCCGAAATGGGTTTGACTCTTGCTGGAGAGTATCATTTGTCTTGTACAAAGTCCAAGATTGAGGCTGAAAAGAGTTTGACTCTGCTCGGGAAATCATTCCTAAAAGCCTAAAAGAAGGCTGGGAGGAAATGACTTTACTGGGGAAGATATCTATTCCAAGCTTAAGAGATGAAGATGTATGTCTTGTACAAAGCCCAAGATTGAGGCTAAAAGGGTTTGACTCAACAAGAGAGTGCTTTTATCTGTCATGTACAAAGCCCAGGATTGTGGCTGAACAAGCTGGAGAAATTATTCTACACAACTTGAGAGGAGGCTAGCTCCTGCTAGGGGAAAATCTATACCAAGCCTGAGGTGAGGCTGGAAACAGATTAAATCAACAAGAGAGTACTTTTATTTGTCTTGTACAAAACCCAAGATTGAGGCTAAAAAAGGTTAACTCAACAAGAGAGCCTGAAAAGGTGATTGACTCAACGACAGAGTCTGAAAGTTGATTGACTCAACAAGAGAGTCTGAAAGGGTGAGTGACTCAACAAAAGAGTTTGAAAGGGTGAGTGACTCAACAAGAGAGTCTGAAAGGGTGAGTGACTCAACAAGAGAGTCTGAAAGGGTGAGTGACTCAACAAGAGAGTCTGAAAAGGTTGACTCCACCAGGGAGAATCATTGTACAAAGCCCAAGAGGAGGCTGACTTTGCTGAGAAAAGATCATTATACAAAGCCTAAGAGGAGGCTAACTTTTGCCGGGGATTTGTTGAGATCCCGAGGTAGGTCTAAAATGGGGAAATCAACTCTTGCTGAGAGTTACAGAAGATTGAGGTACCAGATGCCTTGAGGTTCTGATTTGGGATTTTTAGGAGAGTGACTGGGTTTTAGCTCTACTGGAGATTGATCCAGGGTGACCGGGGTTTCTCCTATGTTTGCAGGAAACTTGAGAATGTCTTTGATACTCAAGGGGGTTAGACTATCCTAGTCTAATGGTGTGGAAGAGTTTTATCTTTTGTATGATGCCTCCAAGAGGAGGCACGAGTATTAAGGGATGAGAGTCAACCCTAAAATCTGATATTTGACACTGGAAAGACTGCACTAGCAAAGGATGACTAAGTTCTGTCTTATACCTTTAAGAGGTCGTCAGGGTCCTTGTATTAAGCCCAAGAGAAGGCATGAGAACTTCTAAGAAGCCGGAGGGTCCTTGTACAAAGCCCAAGAGGAGGCGGGGATGCTTTTAGGAAGCCTGTGGGTCCCAAACCAAGAAAATTTCAAGAAATGCTATTCACCGAGAATAGATCATTTAGTGAAAGTTCTGAGGTTTGAAGAAACTCAAGAGATGCTATTCACCGAGAATAGATCAACTCTGGGGAGTATAATTTCTTTGACAATTTCTAGGGGTGACAATTTGAGAAAAGGTTTACGAAGAATACTGCCTTTCTCTTTGTTCCATATTGTTTAAGCCCAAGAGAAGGCAAGACTGCATCTGGAAATCCTATGGGGATCTAGTTTTGTCTGTATTTAAGAGTGACCAACATGGCTTTACCTAGTTCTAGACCTAGTTGCCGGGGAAAACTCTAAATAACTATACTAGTATATATATACAGATGATATATGACAAGTATTTAAAAGGATATGAAAGAAGACTTACAGTGCGCAGCTTCCCACAATACAGTTATATTTATATGAAAGTGAGTAAATGATAGTTGTTAAAACTTACAGGTGAGCAAGCTTCCATGCTGTATTGTTAGTTGTTCAAAGAAATTAAAGAAAGTTTTGATAACAACATGTATATTTGAATCTAAATCAAAAGGAAAGTTCTTTTGAAAAGATTGTTGGGGCTTATACTCAAGGAGAGGCCCAGGGTTTAACAGTGATCACACTGTTGTTATTGAAATCGCATCGGGACTTATACAACGACTGAGGCCCAAAGAGGTTTTCTGTACAAAGGGATGGGTCTTACAACTCAAGGAGAGGTCCAAAGAGTATTTAAAGAACAGAAATGGGACTTACAACACGAGGGTAGGCCCAAATGAAAAAAGTTTGAAAACAACGATCGCGTCGAAATTTTCTAAAGCACAGTGGGAGTTATACAATTGAGGCCCAAATTATTTTTACAAAAAGAGGGTTGGGTCTTACACTCTATTAGAGGCCCAAAGAGTATTTAAAAAGATTGATGAGGGTGAAATCAATCAAAACCCTAATTTTGTTAAAAATGGAATTAATTTTGATTAAAAATTAATAAAAATCATTGAAAACATGTGAGAAATGAGTTGTGATTTTGGGTCAATGTTTCAAAAATCATGTTTTTATCCACAAAATGATGGAAAACCATTTAAGTTTGGAAAATCAAGAGAAAGAAAATTTTTAAAATGCTAAAACACAAATAAAAATTAATTCTTTGTAAAAATATCAAATATGTGCAATAAATAATATTTTTAGGAAATATTTGTAAAATAAAATATTTTAACATTTTTATGAATTTTGGAAAAAAGAATCAACTCAAAATCATTAAAATTCAGAGAGAAATTAATTTTTGAATCAATTAAATAAAATAATAAAAATTCAAAAATTCAAAAGTTTGAAAAAGGGCGCCAAGAACACCTTGTTCTTGCCCGCGTGCCCTGTTTTTGTCCTGATTTGCATTTTCTCATCAATCTCCCTGAATACTTGATGAAATAACACAATCCACATATCAATCTGCTCGTTTTCAACTCACGATCATATCTATGGTCTTTAATTTCATTTATTTTAAGTATGGAATGAGAAATCAAAGAGAAACCTAAAGAACCCTAATTTATGCATGAAGGCTAAGAAATTCCATACACAATTCATACAAAGCAATCAAATGAGGGGAAACACTCCATACATGATTATGAACATATGGCAAAATTATTGTGCGAGGAAATATGCATGAATCATGAGATGACCAAGTTTAATGTCGTGGCAGCAAGAGCAATTTGATTTTTGAGTTGGAGGTGTAACAGATGAGTTGTGATAATCTGAATAACTTCCCTATACCATATGGAGTGTGTTTGGACCCTTGGACCTGCTTGGAGATGGCTGGATCACTTCATGGTGTGTTGACTGATTATAGGCCTCAAGTGGATTTTGAGGTCTATGATTTTGGACTTCTAGAAAGTTTTTGAGTGTTTGATCATCTTAAATATGTTATGTGGGAAGTGTTTGAGTGATTGGTTTGGTTGGAATTGCTCTCAAACTCAAAATTTGATGGTGACTTGAGTTAGAAGGCAAATTTGGAGTGAAAGAGATGATTTTGAGGAAAGCATCAGTTTGGGTGCTTTGGTGTACTTAAACTGAGCACAAATGAGCTCTATTTATAGTAGATCAAGTTTGTTTTGCAAGCAATAGGGAATGGCAACTGCAGCAGGCCTTTGGCCAATGTGGATCAAATGGAATCTCAAGTCTTCTCTAGCCATTGACTTGAGATTAGAGCACAGGCCTATGGTTTTCTGTTGTATGAGCTTATCTTGACTCAATTGGTTGATCATGGACTGATACATTCCAGCTCTATGCATCCATTGAATGCCTCAAAACAAAATTGGAGTCTTAAGGCATCTTTAGCTTTTAGGGATGCCAACCCTATATGTAGTTTCAAAGACTTGGGAGGCTCATGGATCAGTGCTTGTCCCTTGGTTGTTCCCCCTTGAGGTGTACAAATGGATAACCATGCTTGAAGTTTCACAATTTGATATAATCGAGCCCTAATGCACAAATCTTCCTTGCAAAACAGTTTGCAGCAAGGCATGTTGTAGCTGTCATAACCTCTAGCTTAGGTGGAGTTTCATGGAGTTCTTGGACATTTTGGAAAGCTTATATATCCTATTTCAACATAATGTCCAACTTTGGTTTTGAATCAACTTGAATTAGAATGAAAAATTCCTCTACATTTGGGAAAAAATAAGGCAGATTCTGACTTAGTGAAAATTTCACTAAGTGTTGGAAACATGTCATTTTCATGTTTTCAGCCATTTTGATCACTCCATAACTTAAAATCTATGAAGAATTGGAATGAGATGTAGTTGACACTTTTAAAGTATGCCATGAGAGTTACAAATCAATCTTTGGACCATCCAAAATGGTTGCTTGAATCTCAAGTTATGGTCCTTGGAAGTTGGTACCCTAGCCACTTTGTTCCATAACTTAGAAAATTTCTAAGTTTTTTATGGTTACCCCTTTTATAAGTTAATTCACTTTCTTTGATTTTTCTTGATTAATGATGATTCAAATCACATATTAACATTGTTTTAGGGTCAAAGAACCATAATTGTGAAAAATCCCAAAAAGCCAAACTTGATTTTGAGCACAGTTGATTTTTTATCGGATGAAATCCAAACTGTGCGATCCTTTGTGAAATCAAGTCCTTGACCTAAATCAAACCTAATGGATATATTCCATAGGTGTTGTAGGGTGTATTGAATCATGTAGCAAGGTTTGGGAGCATGTCCTAGTCAAAAGTCAAAGGCACAGTTGACTTTTTCCTCGAAACCCTAATTGTGGTCCTGAAGAAATTGAAGCTTGTGGATCAAGCTTCTTGGATCAATCCATTGTTGCAAATGGATCAATGTAGTGTATTGGAGACCCTCAAATCATGTCTTGAGGTCTTGGCTCATGTTTTGTCCCAAAAGTCAACTTAGGGGTGAATTAGGTCAAGAAGCCCTAATTCTTGATTTTTGGTAAACACATCCCCTAAGGTTAAATTGACTTGATGATTGGGTCCATGAGGTCCCTTGGAGTATCTTGGGTTGTGCTTTGAAGCATTGGCTCATGCCCAGATGAAAATTTTCGTCTGGAGGCCTTAGTCGACCAAAACCCTAATTTGGTGACACTAGCGATCTCGAGGCTTGATTCACTTGGAATGTTGGAACCTTGTGCTTGATTCTTGATGTGGGAGTCCTCTTGATCCTTTGTGGATGTTTGAGATGTTAGGCAAGTTGAAGATCATGTTATTCCTTGATTGATCCTTTGTCTAAGTGCTACGAGAGGGCCTGAAACCCTAATTTCAGATTATGGTGAATACTCAACCATCTTTGAGGAAATTTGTGAGGCATGTAATACATCCATATTGTGATGATGATTTGTACAATGATGGGAAATCTTAGTGGTCAAAATTTGGGGTATGACAGATGCCTATATTTAATCTTTTTGGACCCGAAGGTGTGAATGGCGAAGGTATTCGGGCATTCGGGGTGCAAGAGGATTAAATATCGGAATACCCGAAATTTTGATAGTGTTTATGAATGAAATTTTGCTCATCCATCTTCTTTTGCTAAGCAATGACACTTAGAAAAGGTAAAACTTCCCCTCGATCCTGGTCTTCAGCCAAGGAACTGGTCTAAGTTTCCTTTGTTAATAAACTTCCCCCCGATCCTGGTTTCCTACCAAGTAACTGGTCTCAGTTTCTGAAATAAACTTCCCCTCAATCCTGGTTTCCTACCAAGGAACTGGTCTTAGTTTCTGAAATAAACTTCCCCTCGATCCTGGTCTCCTACCAAGGAACTGGTCTAAGTTTCCTTTGTCAATAAACTTCCCCTAGATCATGGTTTCCTACCAAGGAACTGGTCTCAGTTTCTGAAATAAACTTCCCCTCGATCGTGGTTTCCTACCAAGGAACTGGTCTTAGTTTCTAAAATAAACTTCCCCTCGATCCTGGTCTCCTACCAAGGAACTGGTCTTAGTTTCTGAAATAAACTTCCCCTCGATCCTGGTTTCCTACCAAGGAACTGGTCTCAGTTTCTGAAATAAACTTCCCCTCGATTCTGGTTTCCTACCAAGGAACTGGTCTTAGTTTTTGAAATAAACTTCCCCTCGATCCTGGTTTCCTACCAAGGAACTGGTCTCAGTTTCTTTTGTCAATAAACTTTCTTAACAAGTGACGCTATTTGTAGCGGTTTTCCTCAAACTTCTCGCCGAATTTTCCTGGGGAGATGCCATTTGCTGGAAAAAATGTCAGACTTGCTTGGGGACCCCATTTGTCTGAGTTATAGAGGTATGTAAACTTTTCTGTTGGAGAAGCCATTTGCTGACTCTACTGGGGAAAACGAGTCTCTTGAAAGACTGCTTTCCGCTTGGGGATATTACATCATACTTTTCCTCGAGATCTTTTCGAAGAAATGCCATGTGATGCAATCTAACTTTGAGGTGCTGATGACCTTTTCGTCAGCGAATTTTTTGGAGAAAAACTGCTGCATTGACGAATCTTTAATTAAGAGGTTTTCTCTGGGGATTTTCCTTAGTCCAGGAAAGCGAAGATATCATCTTCAATGGCGAAGAGTGACATTTATCGAAGGTCTTCTTGTCTTTCAGAGGTTCATGTTATCAAAGTGGTCGAAGACTGTCTCCATCCCAGAAATAAACTGGGGAAAAATGTGGTTCAGATGAAATATTTCCTGACGAGGAAAGAACTGACAACTCGATTGAGAGGACCTTTATCACTTGGGGATAAGACTGACCAGAGTGATAGTGATGTATTATGGATGTGAATGTGAATCAATTATGCATGATGTATGTATGTTTATGCTGACAAAACTGACACGACATACAGACGAATAGATGAACACGACTGGATACTCGACCACTGCGGGGGACGAAGAAATACCATTTGTTCCAGATAGCAATTCTGCCTTGCTTAGGAGAAATAGTTCCGGTGGGGAACAACGTTGGTCGGACTTAGGAGATAAGAACTCGGCCGGGGGTGTCGGACAGAATATTCGCATCTGACACAGCTGATCCTTCATTCAGGCGTACTGGCTTAGAAGGGGTACTTTGATTCTGCACTTTGAAGCTTAATCGCCTTTGGGAGAGGCGATCGATGTTCTTTCGATGTTCAACAGTCAAAAGAAATTGCCATCTTTATTTTAAAGCAGAACAATTTTGACAAGTAAATTCATTTTTGTTTTATTTCAAGAATCGTTAATCATGTTAAATTTCGTTCTGTAAAGCTAAAACAAATAAGAATTGCAAACAAAAGCACTAGGGCTCAAATTTTATTGATATGATGAAAATCAGCCAAACGCGTGATTCTATGGAGTATTTACAAAGTTTAGAAAATGGTAATTTAAGGGAAAAGGGCTACATTGAAACATAACGACCGTTATCCTTCTACCAACTTTGAATTCTGGATATCCTGAGCTTCTGTCGAAGATGACCTTGACTGGAGTTTTCCTGACGGATGGCATTACTGCTACTAGGGGATTTTCCCCTTCGATTTTGAACTCAGCGCACAACTCTTTCATCATCTTATTGTTCAAGTTGGATCCATTATCAGTAATGATCTAGCTCGAAACACCATAATGGCAGATGATATTGTTTTTGACGAATCGGACCACCACTTGTCGGGTTACATTAGCGTATGATGCTGCTTCGACCCACTTGGTGAAATAGTCAATGGTCACCAGGATGAACCGATGTCCGTTTGAAGCTTTGGGTTCAATCATGCCGATCATGTCGATTCCCTATATGGAAAAAGGCCATGGGGAAGAAAGAACTTTGAGATACGTTTGCAGTACATGGATTTTGTCTGAGTATATCTGACACTTGTGACACTTCCTCATGTACTTGTAGCAATCAGATTCCATTGTCAACCAATAGTACCCTGCTCTTAGAATTTTTCTTGACATTGTGTGTCCATTGGCATAAGTGCCAAAGGATCCTTTATGAATTTCCTTCATCAGCCTGTTTGCTTCTGGTCTGTCTACGCATCGGAGCAAGACCATGTCAAAGTTTCTCTTATAGAGTGTATCAATGCTCAGGAAGAAACTGCCAGCCAACCTTCTGAGGGTCTTTCTGTCTTTTCTGGATGCCCCAGGTGGGTATTCTTATTTTTGTAGGAAGCATTTGATATCGTGATACCAAGGTTTATCATCAATGACTACTTCGATCGTGAAGATGTAAACGGGCCTTTCAAGGCGCATTATGTCGATCTTAGGTATGTCATTTCATTGACCTACACTAATCATGGAAGAGAGAGTAGCTAGTGCATCAGCCATGTGATTCTCTTCACGAGGGATGTGATGAAATTCAATTCTGTTGAAGAATGGTAACAACCTTCTCGCATAGTCTTTGTAAGGAATCAGTCCTGATTGGCATGTGTTTCAATCTCCTTTGATTTGATTGATAACCAAGGCTGAGTCGCCATATACATCCAAGTTCTTGATCCTTAAGTCGATCGCTTCTTCGAGACCCATGATACAATCTTCGTATTCGGCCTCGTTGTTGGTACACTTGAATGTCAGTCTGGAGGTGAAAGGAATGTGGGTACCCTGAGGTGTTATGATGATTGCCCCACTTCCGTTCCCATAATGATTGACAACTCCGTCAAAAATTAGTCCCCATTGAGAACCTGGTTCTGGCCCTTCACTAGGTAGTGGTTCATCGCAATCTTTTATTTTTAAGTACATGACATCTTCGTCTGGGAAGTCAAACCCAATTGATTCTTGATCGTCAATCGGTTGATGAGCCAAATGATTAGCTAAAACACTTCTTTTGATGGCTTTCTGAGCATGGTACTCGATGTCGTATTCTGACAACAACATCTACCAACGGGCAATCCTTCCCGTGAGAGCAGGTTTTTCAAAGATCTACTTGATCGGATCCATTTCGGAGATTAACCAAGTAGTGTGGAAAATCACGTACTGGCGAAGATGTTTTCCTGCCGAAGCCAAAACACAACAAGTTTTCTCAAGCATAGTGTATCGAGTCTCGCAGTCGGTGAATTTCTTGCTCAAATAGTAGATGGCAAACTCTTTCCTTTTTGTTTTATCCTGTTGACCAAGGACACAACCCATTGAGTATTCCAAGAATGTTAAATATATGATCAGTGGTCTTCCTTCCACTGGAGGTGATAGAATCAGTGGGTTCAATAGGTATTCCTTGATACTGTCGAAGGCAGTTTGGCAGTCTACTGTCCAAACGCAGTCCTGATTCTTTTTGAGTAATTTGAAGATCAACGCACATGTCGTGGTCATGAGGAATTTAAATCTGGAAATGTAGTTCAAACGTCCCAGGAATCCTCTGACTTGTTTCTCAGTTTTTGGAGAAGGCATTTTGTTGAATGGCCTTGACCTTGTCAGGATCAACCTCAATTCCTTTCTGGCTGACGATGAACCCTAAAAGTTTCCCTGAACAGACACCGAATGTGCACTTGTTGGGATTCAAGCAGAGTTTGTACTTTCTCTACTGCTCGAATAGCTGTGACAGGTGGGGCACATGCTCCTCCTCCGTCTTAGATTTGGCAATCATATCATCGACATACACCTCTATTTCTTTGTGTATCATGTCATGAAATAGAGTTGTCATGGCCCTTTGATAGGTTGCCCCGGCGTTCTTCAAACCGAATGGCATTACCTTGTAACAAAAAGTGCCCCATGAGGTAATGAACAAAGTTTTCTCCATGTCTTTCGGCACCATTTTTATCTGATTATAGCCCGAGAATCCATCCATGAAGGAGAAAACTTTGAACTTTGCTGTACTATCTACCAGCATGTCTATGTGCGGTAAGGGAAAGTCATCCTTTGGACTTGTTTTGTTCAAATCCCTGTAGTCTACACATATTCTGACCTTTCCGTCCTTTTTCGGAACTGGTACTATGTTGGCTAACCATTGAGGATATTCTGATGTGGCGAGGAAACCTGCATCAATCTGTTTCTGTACTTCCTCTTTGATTTTGATGGCCATGTCTGGATGAGTCCGTCTCACCCTTTATTTTACTGGCGGACATTTTGACCTTAACGGTAGATGATGTTCCATGATGCTAGTTGTAGCGAGCGATTTTTGTCGGGGACGCGACCACCTTATCGCTGAAGTTTAGGTTTTCTCCTTAAGGAGAAAGGGTGCTACTTTCTGATTTCTTATTTATCCCATGGAGCTGGAAGGGAAAGGGAAGCTATCTAAAACTAACCTTGCACGCGAATGTTTAACTGAACAAACACTTTAAGAGATTCGGGGAGTCGGGGTCAGGTTATACAATGGGTAGTTGTCAATTATCCATCCTATATGTGGTTATCCACAGGATATTAGCTTTAGGTTTCGCTTTATAATTGATAGTGTTTATCTGCTGATGGGTTGGGAAAGTTTCTTGGGAAATTGTGACAGGGAGAGTGAGTTTTGTTTATGTTTTTGGTAAGGTACTGTACCTAAGTTTTGATTGATGTGAAGGTATTGGACCTAGAGTTTTTGATTAGTATGCTCGCTAAGATTTCGCAATCTTATGCCTACGTATTCCCGTTTAACCAAAACAGGGAAATCAGAGCAATCGTAGTTCCTCCTATTCTAAGGGAGAAAAATGAGGTTTTGGTGTCTTGTTCAAAGCCCAAGATTGAAGCTAAGAGGGTATTGAGAGGGAATTTGTCATTTCTAAAGAGAGATGGTTGACTTTTGTGTGCCTTGATCAAAGCACAAGGTTGATGCTAAAAAGTTAATTGATTGGGCTAGGGGATTTCTTATACAAAGCCTAAGAGGATGCTAGAAGTGACCAACTCAACAAGAGAGTGTTTTTATCTGTCTTGTACAAAGCCCAAGATTGAGGCTAAAAAGAGACTGACTCTTTGGGGATATTGTAACGCCCGTTTTTATTTAATTATTATTTGTGAATATAATGATGAGTTGTTGTAGTTGATTGTATGTTGTTGTGTATTTGTTATGTTTTATGTACCCGTAGTGAAGAGTAGTGGCCTTAAGATTGAGTCTTGAGGGTTGTAGGGGTGTATGACCGAAAGCGTAGAAGTTGGTAGTGTGGAGACTAAAATTAGTTAGGCTTATTTAATTAATATTTGCTTAACCATAGTGTAAAATGGACATTAGTAGAATGATATAATTGACGAGAATTATTATTATTAGTATTTAGTTGGATCCAAAAATATTACTAATAATGTAATGGGATAAATAGAAAATAAGGTGTGTAGATAATTGAGGGGCAAGCTCGTAATTATAGAAGAGTGAGTGAGAAGGGAGTTTTTAATCATACGTGAAAGTGAAAGCAAAAGGGAGAAGAGGGTAGGGCAAGAAGAAGGAGAGGAACCCATTGAGGAAGAGGGAAGCTCATCAATACAAGGTAAGGGTGAGATTTCTTTAATCACTCAAGGGTTAGATGATGTAGGTATGTGGGTAGGAATCATTAGGTTGATGCCATGGATTGTTGTTTGTGGATTAATTGGGGTTTTTGGGAAGAATCTATAACTAAAATGTTTGGAATTGACGAAATTGTTATATTCGAATTGTTGAGATTGTTGTGAATAATGTATATGTGGTATAAATGGGTTTTAATGAGTTAAACTGGGGTTAAAAATGCAATTTAAGGGTGTGAAATCGCAGTGGGAGAAGTGCTGTCATCGCAGGCACTTTTGGCTGAATCGCAGAGCGGGCGTAGCCCAGTTTTTGGCGCTTAGCGCAGTCCCCTCAGGCAGCTTATTTTAAAAACTTTGAAAATTCATAACTTTTGACTCGTAAGTCCGTTTGGGTTGCTGTTCGAATCGTTAGAAAGCTTAATTTATGTACTTAATGTTAAAATTATTTCCAATGATAGATTTCCAACTATTCGACGTGCCATATGAGTTTCCGTGTAGGTTCCGATGTGTTGAAATGTGAAATGTGGGAGTTAGCCGTAGGAATGTGTGTTGTGATTGTTGCTTATAATGTTGCGTGAGGTTGTTGAGGAGTTGTTGTAGCATACCATGTGATTGTAATCGTTGTTGCTTATAATATTATGTGATGATATTGTTGACTAGTTATGGTATGATGTGTTGTGACTTAACTGATAAATGCAATAGTTGTTGTTTATGAAGTTGCATGATGTTGTTGTTGAGTTATTGTGACGTAACTTGTAAATTCACTAGCAGTTACTTATGTGGTAGTATGATGATGACGTTGAGTTGTTACGGCATGTTATGTGGTAGGCATATTTTGATGAATTATATTGATGATTTCAAGATGTTGATTAATGAGGTTTTGATGACGTATTTGATGATATGATGAATATGTGAATTTGATGGATGATGATGCACGTAATAACTTTTGTTGATGATGATGATTAGGACATTGTGCATCATGCATTTATAGCATTTGGACTTCGGTATATTGATGATGTTAGGACTTCGGTCCAGTGATGATGTTAGAACTTCGGTCCAGTGGTGGCTTCAATCCCATTGTGTGGATTGAGGTGTTTATGATGTGCTCCCTTGTGGAGGGTTGATGGCCTAGTGTCCATATTTTGTGACGATTGGTACCACATGCATTGAGTCAAGTTGGTGTCTCATTGCATTATGTAAGAGTTGTGTTGCATTATGAAATGTGTGATTATCTGTTTATGTTGAAATTAATGAAAGTTGTGTTGAAGGGTGAATTACTTGATGATTTATGCTTTCATATTTATATCATCTGTTTCTTTTGTTGATTTGAGAATCTCACCTCTTCTGTTTGAATGTTGCCTCCACGTGGGTAACGTGCAGATAATCCGCAGTAGGAGATCGGATGTGAGTGAAAGATGGAGTCTTCCGTTTATGCCTTTGTGTCGGTGTCTGCTCTGATATGTAACACTGGGGTCATGGAACGTTATGTTTTCTTAGGCTATGTTTTGCTTGAGATTTCAGATATCTCTTAATTTTAGTTACTTATCTAATTGAAATACTAAGCTTACGTTGTAATGAATATGTGTTGATGTTTCCGCTGTTTTAATAAAAAGATAATGAAGTTAGAGATCTTTTATCATTATCGTTATTGTTAAAATAATTTTAAAATAATGTGTTGCATATCAAGTATATGAGCAGGTGTTTGATGAAAGTAGCATCCTAAATTGTTTGATTATTTTATTTTACTCTGATTTTATTTATATTACACGGGGGATTATTTAGGGTGTTACAAATATCATTATATAAATCCTAAGAGGAGGCTAAAAAAGGGGTTTGACTCCGTCGGGGAGGTTTATATGTGTCTTGTATAAAGCCCAAGATTGAGGCTGAAATGAGTTTAACTCTTGCTGGAGAGTATTATCTGTCTTGTACAAAGCCCAAGATTGAGGCTAAAACAGGAAATTTAACTGACTCTGGTGAGGATGTGTCTTGTACAAAGCCCATGATTGAGGCTGCAATGAGTTTGACTTGGCTGGGGAAAGTATCTGTCCCCAACTCAAGAGAGGAAAATTTATGTCTTGTACAAAGCCCAAGATTGAGGCTAAAGGGGGTGACTCAACAAGAGAGTGTTTATATCTGTCTCGTACGACGCCCGAGATAGAGGCTAAAAGGGGTTGACTCAACAAGAGAGTGCTTGACTCAACAAGAGAGTCTGAAAAGTGATTGACTCAACAAGAGAGTCTGAAAGTTGATTGACTCAACAAGAGAGTCTAAAAGTTGATTGACTCAATAAGAGAGTCTTTTATACTCAACAAGAGAGTGATTTGCTGTCTCGTACGAAGCCCGAGATTGAGGCAAAAAGGGTCTTGACTCAACAAGAGAGTCTGAAAAGGTTAGCTCCGCTGGGGAGAATCATTTGTACAAAGCCCAAGAGGAGGCTGACTTCGCTAAGGAAGGATCATTATACAAAGCCTAAGAGGAGGCTAGCTTTCCGCTGAGGAAAGGTCCTTATACAAAGCCTAAGAGTAGGCTATCTTTTTCCGGGGATAATTGAGATCCCGAGGCAGGTCCAAGTGGGGAATCAACTCTTGCTGAGGGTTACAAAAGAGTTGAGATGTCAGATACCTTGAGGTTCTGATTTGGGATAGTGTTGACCCTGGCCGGGGAACTCTCATGAGAGAGGCTGGGTTTCTGCTGGAGATCGATCCAGAATGCCCGGGGTTTCTTCCTATAGTTGTAAGGAACTTGAGAATGTCTTTGAGACTCAAGGGGAATTAGATTGTCCAAGTCTCGGGTGTGGAAGAGTTTTATCTTTTGTATGATGCCTCCAAGAGGAGGCAAGGGCATTAAGGGATGAGAATCAACCCTAAAGTGGCCTGAGGTCTGACACTGGAAAGACTGCTCTAGCAAAGGATGACTAAGTTCTGTCTTATACCTTTAAGAGGTCGTCATGGTCCTTGTATTAAGCCCAAGAGAAGGCATGAGAACTTCTAAGAAGCCGAAGGGTCCTTGTACAAAGCCCAAGAGGAGGCGAGGATGGTTTTAAGAAGCCTGTGGGTCCCCAAACCAAGAGAAGTTCAAGAAATGTAATTCACAGAGAAGAGATCATTCCAGGAAAGTTTGAGGGTTTGGAAGAAACTCAAAAGATGCTATTCACAGATAATAGATCAACTCCGGGGATAGAATTTCTTTGACAATTTCTAAGGGTGACATTCTAAGAAAAGGTTCACCGAGAATACTGCCTTTCTCTTTGTTCCATATTGTTTAACCCCAAGAGAAGGGAATAATGTATCTGGAAATCCTATGGGGATCTAGTTTTGTTTGTATTTAAGAGTGACCAACATGGCTTTACCTAGTTCTAGACCTAGTTGCCAGGGAAAACTCTAAATAACTATACTAGTATATATATAGTTGATATATGACAAGTATTTAAAAAGGTATGAAAGAAGACTAACCATGCGCAGCTTCCCACAATACAGTTATATATATCTAACATGTATTTAAAAGAATGAAAGAAGACTAACCATGTGCAACTTCCCACAATACAGTTACATATATCTGACATGTATTTAAAAGAATGAAAGAAAACTAACCATGCCCCGCTTCCCACAATACAATTATATATATTAAAGCGGGTAAATGAAAGCTGTTAAAACTTACAGGTGAGCGAGCTTCCATGCTGTATTGTTAGTTGTTCAGAGAAATTAAAGAAAGTTTTGATAACAACTGTATATTTGAACCTAAATCAAAAGGGAGTTGTTTGTGAAAAATTGTTGGGGCTTATACTCAAAGAGAGGCCCAAGGTTTGAACAGTGATTGTACTGTTGTTTTGAATATCGTATCGGGACTTATACAACGACTGAGGCCCAAAAGTTTTGGTCAAAAGGGGATTGGGTCTTACACTCTATTAGAGGCCCAAAGAGTTTGAAAATGAATAAAGATGAGTCTTATAGCTCAAGGAGAAGCCCAGTTGATTTTGTTAAAAAGGCGATGATCGCGCCGAACTTTTGAAAATATACAGAGGGACTTATACAATGTGTGACGCCCAAAAAGGTATTATTGACAAAGGGGTGGGACTTACACTCTATCAAGAGGCCCAAAGAGTATTTAAAGAAAAGAAATGGGACTTATAGCTCGAGGAGAGGCCCAATTGTTTTATTTAAAAATGGCGATCGCGCCGAGGTTTGAAAACACAGTGGGTCTTATACGATGACCGAGGCCCAAATTATTTTGGTTTTCAAAAGGGGTTGGGTCTTACACTCTATTAGAGGCCCAAAGAGTTTTTAAAAGATTGATGAGGGTGAAATTAATCAAAACCCTAATTTTGTTTAAAATGGAATTAATTTTGTTAAAAAATTAATAAAAATCATTGAAAACATGTGAAAAATGAGTGGTGATCTTGGATCAATGTTTCAAAAATCATGTTTTTATTCAAAAAATGATTGGAAACCATTTAAGTTTGGAAAATCAAGAAGGAAAAAATATTTTAAATGTTAAAAATTAAATAAAAATTAATTCTTTGCAAAAATATCAAGTATATGAAATAAATAATATTTTTGGAAAATTTTTGCAAAATAAAATATTTTAACATTTTTGTGAATTATTAAAAAAAGAATCAACTCAAAATCATTAAAATTCAGAGAGAAATTAATTTTTGAATCAATTAAATAAAATCACAAAATTCAAATATTTGAAAGTTTGAAAAAGGGCGCCAAGAACATCTTGGTTTTACCCGCGTGCTCTGTTTTGCCCAGATTTGCATTTTCTCATCAATCTCACTGAATACTTGATGAAATCACACAATCCACAGATCAATCTACTCGTTTTCACCTCACGATCATGTCTATGGTCTTTAATTTCATTTATTTTAAGCATGGAATAAGAAATCAAAGAGAAACCTCAAGAACCCTAAATTCTGCATGAAGGCTCGGAAATTCCACACACGGTTCATACAAAGCAATTAATTGAGGGGAAACATTCCACACATGATTATGAACATATGGCAAAATTATTGTGCTAGGAAATATGCATGAATCATGAGACGACCAAGTTGAGGCTTACCTCTTGCAGCTGGTGATTGTGTTTTGAGTTAGAGGTGTTACAGCTTGGTTCCAATGATGTGGATAGCTTCCCTAGGTGCTATAAAGTGTGTCTGAATGCTTGGAGTGGTTGGAAACAAGCTGGAACTTAAAATGGTACCCCAACTGCAAGTCTGCTAAAAGCTTGAGAAGTTTGATAGTGATTTTGTGAAATTGGTGTTCCAGATGTTGTTTAAGTGTTTGGATCACTTCTATATGCTGTTTATGAGGCGTGTGTGTGATTGGTTTGGTTGGAATTGCTCTCAAGCTCAAAACCCGATAGTGACTTGCTTTGGAAGGCAAAATTGGAGTGAAAGAGGTGATTTTGAGGAAAGCATCAGTTTGGGTGCTTTAGTGTACTCAAACTGATCACAGATGAGGTCTATTTATAGTGTACCAAGTTTGTTTTGGCTGTAATAGTGTATGGCAACTGGTACAGCTCTGTGGCCAATTGGATCATTTTGGAATCTCAAGTCTCCTCTAGCAAGTGACTTGAGATTAGAGCACATGCCTATGGTTCTTTGATTCAAGGATAAGGCTTGACTGAAGTGTTCATCTTTGCTCTGATACATGCCACCTCTAAGCATCCATTGAATGCCTCAAAACAAAATTGGAGTCTTGAGGCATCTTTAGCTTTTAGGGGTGCCAAACCTATATGTAGTTCCAAAGACTTGGGAGGCTTATGGATCAGTGTTTGTTCCTCCTTGGTCTCCCCCTGAGGTGTGCAGATGGATAAACTTGTTTGTCATTTGCACAAATTGATCAAATCGTGCCCTAATGCACAATCTGCCTTGCCAAGACAGTTTGCAGCAAGGCATGTTGCAGCTGTCATAACTCCTAGCTCAGATGGATTTTGATGGAGTTCTTGGACATTTTGGAAAGCCCTTATGTGACACAACACATGTGTGATCCTATTTTGTCTTGAAAATTTTTGGATCCAAGTGAAAAATGCCCCTACATTTTGAAAAAAAGCAAGACAAATTCTGACTTAGTGAAAATTTCACTAAGTGTTGGAAAAAGTGACATTTCATGTTTTCAGCCATTTTGATCACTCCATAACTAAAAATCCATGAAGAATTGGAATGAGGTGTAGTTGACACTTTTAAAGTATGCCATGAGAGTTACAAATCCATCTTTGTATCATTCAAAATGGTTGCTTGAATCTCAAGTTATGATCCTTGGAAGTTGGTACCCTAGCCACTTTGTTCCATAACTTAGAAAATTTCTTAGTTTTTTATGGATCAAGCTTCTTGAATCAATCCATTATTGCAAATGGATCAATATAGTGTGTTAGAGACCCTCAAATCATGTCTTGAGGTCTTGGCTCATGTTTTGTCCCAAAAGTCAACTTAGGGGTGAATTAGGTCAAGAAACCCTAATTCCTGATTTTTGGTGAATGCATCCCCTGAGGCAAAATTGACTTGATGATTGGGTCCATATGGTCCCTTGGAGTATCTTAAGTTGTATTTTAAAGCATTGGCTCATGCCCAGAGGAAAGATTCCATCTGGAGGCCCTAGTCGACCAAAACCCTAATTTGGTGACACTGACGATCTTGAGGCTTAATCACTTGGAATGCTGCAACCTTGTGCTTGATTCCTGATGTGGGAGTCTTCTTGACCCTTTATGGATGTCTGAGAGGTTAGAAAAGTTAAAGACCATGTCATTTCTTGATTGATCCTTTGTCTAAGCTCAAAGATGGCTTAAAACCCTAATTCTTAATTGCAGTGAATGCTCAACAATCCTTGAGGAGACTGGTGAGGCATGAAGGTACATCCTTATTGTGATGATGATTTCCACAATGATGGGAAATCTTAGTGGTCAAAATTTAGGGTATGACAGATGCCCCTATTTAATCTTCTTGGACCCGAAGGTGTGAATGGCGAAGGTATTCGGGCATTCGGGGTGCAAGATGATTAAATATCAGAAAAACTTTCCCTCAATCCTGGTCTTCTACCAAGGAACTGGTCTCAGTTGTTTTTTTTGGACTAAACCTCCCATCGATCCTGGTTTTCAGCCAGGGAACTGGTCTCAGTTTCTGATGTAAACTTCCTCTCGATCCTGGTTTCCTACCAGGGAACTGGTCTCAGTTTATTTTGTTAACTTCCCCTCGATCCTGGTTTCCTACCAGGAAACTGGTCTCAGTTTCTGATGTAAACTTCCCCTCGATCCTGGTTTCCTACCAAGGAACTGGTCTCAGTTTCTTTCATCAATAAACTTTCTTGACAAGGGACGCTATTCGTAGCGCTTTTTCCTCAAACTTCTTGCCGAATTTTCCTGGAGATATGCCATTTAATGGAAAAAGTTTTGATGTCAGACCTGCTGGGGAACCCATTGGTCTGAGCTGTAGAGGTGTTCAAACTTCTCTGGTTGGAAATGCCATTTGTCTGCTCTACTGGGGAAAACGAGTCTCTTGAGAGACTGCTTTCTGCTTAGGGATATTACATCATACTTTTCTTTGAAACCTTTTCGAAGAAATGCCATACAATATACCCCAATTTTGAGGTGCTGCTGACTTCATTAACATTGATTTTCTGGAGAGAAGAATCAATGTATTGCTGAGAGTCTTTAGTTGCGAGGCTCTCTCTGGGATTTTCCTTAATCCGGGAAAGCAAAGATATCATCTTCAATGGAGAAGAGTGGCGTTTGTCGAGAGTTGGTTGCTTTTCAGAGGTTCAAGTTATCAAAGTGGTCGAGGACCGTCTCCAATCCAGAAATAAACTGGGGAGAAACTGCTCAGACGTTGTATTTCCTAACAAGTAAAGGACTGACAACTCGATTGAGAAGAATTTTATCACTAGGGGGTAAGACCGACTAGAGTGATAATGATGCAATATGAATATGAATGTAAATCAATAATGCATGATGTATGTATGTATATGCTGACAAAACTGACGCGACATACAGACTAGTGGATGAACACGATTGGATACTCGGCCACTGCAGGGGATGAAAAGTATCACTGGTCCAAAAGTAGCAATTATGCCTTGCTTAGGAGAGATAGTCCCTGTGGGGAACAACCGTTGGTCGGGCTTAGGAGATAAGAACTCTGTCGGGGGTGTCGGACGGAATATTCGCATCCGACACAGCTGATCCTTTGTTCAGGCGTACCGATTTAGAAGGAGTACATTGATTATGCACTTTGAAGTTCAATTGCTTCTGGAGAAGCGATCGATGTTCTTTCGATGTTCAATAGTCAAAAGAAATTTCCATCTTTATTTAAAAGCAGAAAAAGTTTGACAATTAAATTCATTTTTGTTTTATTTCAAGAATTGTTGATCATGTTAAAATGTCGTTCTGTAAAGCTAAAACAAATAAGAATTATAAACAAAAGCACTGGGGCTCAAATTTTATTGATAGGATGGAAATCAGCCAAATGCGTGATTCCATGGAGTATTTACAACGTTAGAAAATGGTAATTTAAGGGAAAAGGGCTACATTGAAACATAACGACCACTATCCTTTTACCAACTTTGAATTCCGAGCATCTTGAGCTTCTGTCGAAGATGACCTTGACTGGCGTTTTCCTGATGGATGGCATGACTGCTGCTGGGGGATTTGCCCCTTTGCTGGACTTAGTTACTTGCCATTATCCCTAACTTTTGCCTGGATTGTACTTTGATATTTCCAATCCACCGGGATGATTTTTGATTATGTCTCTAATTTTTGCCTGGACCGCCCTTTCGGGTTTTCAATCCACCAAGACAATATTTTTTTTTATTTAGGCGAAGTATTTCTTGACTACATCAGCATTCGTGGGGTAGGCAAATTCCTCCCCGTCCATGGTTGCGAGTCTCAAGGCGCCGCCTGAGAAGGCTTTCTTGACCACATAAGGGCCGTCATAATTCGGGGTCCATTAGCCCCGGGAATCAGTGTGAAATGATTGTATCTTCTTGAGCACAAGGTCTCCTTTTCTGAAGACGCGAGGTCGGACCTTTTTGTCAAACACCTTCTTCATCCTTTGTTGATACAACTGATCGTGGCATAGTGTCGTTATTCGTTTTTCTTTAATCAGATTCAGTTCATCATGTATGCTTTGACACCATTCAGCTTCTGTTAACTTAACTTCCATCAATACCCGGATCGATGAGATCTCTACTTCTATGGGGAGCACTGCCTCCATGCCATATACTAGAGAGAAAGGGGTTGCCCCTATTGAAGTGGGGACAAATGTGCGATAAACATGAAGAGCAAAAGGTAACATCTCGTACCAGTATTTGTAGGTTACAACCATCTTTTGAACAATCCTTTTGATGTTCTTGTTAGCCGCTTCTACCGGTCTGTTCATCTTAGGCCGGTAGGGAGATGAGTTATGGTGTTAGATTCTAAACTCATCGCACAACTCCTTCATCATCTTGTTATTCAAGTTAGATCCATTATCAGTAATGATCTGGTTTGGAACACCATAACAACTGATAATATTGTTTTTGATAAATCGGACCACCACTTGTCGGGTTACATTAGCGTATGACACAACTTCGACCCATTTGGTGAAGTAGTCAATGGCTACCAGGATGAACCGATGTCCGTTTGAAGCTTTGGGTTCGATCATGCCAATCATGTCGATTCCCCCATATAGAAAAAGGCCATGGGGAAGAGAGAACTTTGAGATGTGTTGGCGGTATATGGATCTTGTCTGAGTATATCTGACACTTGTGACACTTCCTCATGTACTTGTAGCAATCGGATTCCATGGTCAACCAGTAGTACCCTGCTCTCAGAATTTTTCTCGCCATTGTGTGTCCGTTGGCATGAGTGCCAAAGGATCCTTCGTGAATTTCTGTTATCAACATGTTTGCTTCTGGCCTGTCTACGCATCGGAGCAAGACCATGTCAAAGTTTCTCTTATTGAGTGTATCACCGCTCAGAAAGAAGCTGCCTGCTAGCCTCCTGAGGGTCTTTCTGTCTTTTCTAGATGCCCCATGCGGATATTCTTGTTTCTAAAGGAATCGTTTGATATCGTGATACCAAGGTTTGTCGTCTATGACTGCTTCAATCGCGAAGATGTAGGCGGGCCTTTCTTGGTGCATTTTTTCGATCTTAGGTATGTCATTCCATTGACCTACACTAATCACGGAAGAGAGAGTGGCTAGTGCATCAGCCATGTGATTCTCTTCCCGAGGGATGTGATGAAACTCGATTCTGTTGAAGAATGGTAACAATCTTCTCGCGTAATATTTGTAAGGAATCAATCCTGATTGGTATGTGTTCCAATCTCCTTTGATCTGATTGATAACCAGGGCTGAGTCGCCATATAAATCCAAGTTCTTAATCCTTAAGTCAATCGCTTCTTCGAGACCCACGATACAAACTTCGTATTCGGCCTCATTGTTTGTACACTTGAATGTCAGTCGGGCGGTGAAAGGAATGTGGGTACCTTGAGGTGTTATGATGATTGCCCAAATTACGCTTCCATAATGATTGACAGCCCCGTCAAAGATTAGTCCCCATTGGGAACCTGGTTCTGGCCCTTCACTAGGTAGTGGTTCATCGCAATCTTTCATTTTTAAATACATGACATCTTCGTCTGGGAAGTCAAATCTGACTGATTCTTGATCGTCAATCGGTTGATGAGCCAAATTATCAACTAAAACACCTCCCTTAACGACTTTCTGAGCATGGTACTCAATGTCGTATTATGATAACAACATCTGCCAACGGGCAATCCTTCTCGCGAGAGCAGGCTTTTCAAAGACGTACTTGATTAGATCCATTTCGGAGATTAACCAAGTAGTGTGACGAATCATTTACTGGCGAAGACATTTGGCTGCCCAAGCCAAAGCACAACAAGTTTTCAAGCATAGTGTACCGAGTCTCATAGTCGGTGAATTTCTTGCACAAATAGTAAATGGCAGACTCTTTCCTTTTTTTTCGTCTTGTTGGCCAAGTACACAACCCATAGAGTCTTACAAGATTGTTAAGTAAATTATCAGTGGCCTTCCTTCCACTGGAGGTGATAGAATTGGTGGGTTCAACAGGTATTCCATGATACTGTCGAAGGCGGTTTGGAAATATTCTGTCCAAACGCAGTCCTTATTCTTTTTGAGTAATTTAAAAATCGGCGCACATGTCGCGGTCATGAGGAATATAAATCTAGAAATATAATACAAACGCCCCGAGAATCCCCTGACTTGTTTCTCAGTCTTTCGAGAAGGCATTTCTTGAATGGCCTTGACCTTGTCAGGATCAACCTCAATTCCTTTCTGGCTGATGATGAACCCTAAAAATTTTCCTAAGCGAACACTGAATGTGCACTTATTGGGATTCAAGCGGAGTCTGTACTTTCTCAACCGCTCGAATAGTTTTGACAGGTGGGTCACATGCTCCTCTTCTGTCTTAGATTTGGCAATCATATCATCAACATACACCTCGATTTCTTTGTGTATCATGTCATGAAACAGAGTAGTCATGGCCCTTTGATAGGTTGCCCCGACGTTCTTCAAACCAAACGGAATTACCTTGTAGCAAAAAGTGCCCCATGGGGTGATGAAGGAAGTTTTCTCCATATTTTTCGGTGCCATTTTGATTTGGTTATAGCCCGAGAATCCATCCATAAAGGAGAAGACTCTGAACTTTGCTGTACTGTCTACCAGCATGTCAATGTGTGGTAAGGGAAAGTCATCCTTTGGACTTGCTCTGTTCAGGTCCCTGTAGTCTACACACATTCTGACATTTCCGTCCTTTCTCGGAACTGGTACTATGTTGGCTAACCATTGAGGATATTCTGATGTGGCGAGGAAACCCGCATCAATCTGTTTCTATACTTTCTCTTTAATTTTGATGGCCATGTCTGGATGAGTCCGTCTTAACCTTTGTTTTACTGGTGGACTTTCTGACCTTAATGGTAGATGAAGTTCCACGATGCTGGTATCCAACCCTGGCATGTCCTGGTAGGACCAAGCAAATACATCAGGAAACTCTTTGAGAAGCTTTATCAAATCTTCTTTGACAGTCGGACTGAGCAGGGCTCTAATCTTGACCTCTTTTCTCTCTTCCTCTGAACCCAAGTTGACTGTTTCCAATGGCTCTTTGTGAGGTTCAATGGACCTTTCCTCTTGTCTGAGTAATCGAGAGATCTCTTCTAGAATTTCTTCGTCATCTTCTTCTTCAGCCTCAAATATCGGGAATTCAAAGTTGGGAGAAGGCATTGGATCATATGTTTCAATGGGGTTTAAAACAAGCAATCTGCATGACGTGATGATTTGTTTTAGAAGAGATAGAGAGAAATGCAAGAGTGTGTGCAGTGTATTTTATTTATGAAAAAGCGGAAAGAGAAAACAACAATAAATGCGGAAATTACAGAACGACGTTTATTTTATTTATGATTTGGTCGATTCTTGAAACTACAGCCCTATAAAACAAAACTTTGTCGCTTTGGGCAAAGCGAAGAGGGATATTTACAGAAAGCAAACCCTGTAAAAACATTCGTTTCACCTGGGCAGGGTGAAAGGTTAAGATAAAGACGACAATTACTTCGACTTATGAACAACTTTCGGAACGTTGACAACAATCCATTGGCGGCGAACTCCTCGGTGAATCACAAAGTCTGGTACTTTCCTTCTTGATTTGTCTTCAGAAATAACGCTGATTTCTGGTGGAGCAGGATCATTGGAATCTGTCTCCCAGGAAGAGTTGTTGTAGGAGGATTCCTCTGTTGCATCTTGCACAGTGTTTGCACTCTCAGGCGGATCTTCCCATCCAGTTGGCTGAATGTCTTCGAGCCTGATACGAGAGCTTTCGGGAGCGGTGTACTTGACCAAGAAGTTATTCTTTCCACTTGGTTGTCCTAAGGTGTCCCACCCTTCTTTAGAACTGGAGGAGTCATCCCTTTCGATGACATTGACCTCGGGAAAAGCGTAGTTGATGAACTCTAGTCCGGCAAGCTTAGCAAATTCATCGTCGTGCTGGATGTTTTCTGAATGCCCTGAGTGTTGATCCCATGACTCGGTGGGAACGCAGGTATTCTTTTCAATGATGCTCAGCTGATATGCATCGTTCGACTGACTCTTTTGTCCCGAGTCTCCTTGGTACGGCTGCCAGATAGGCAGGCCATCCATTGGGCCATAATAGTCATGGTCAAAGTTGTCTTTCATCAGAGTGTCCTCCTCTAATGAGTTGGGTGGAGCATGGCATCCTTCCGGATCAGAATCTCCGTATATCATCTTGACATTTGCTCTCGGTATAAATCTTGGACTTTGTGCAGGATAGAAAAATGGCATAGGCACCTCTTCCTGAGACATATAACCGTCTGTGTTAAGATAGGACTTCCATTTCTCATCTGCGTCGGAGGAATCATGCTCGTTGATGGTATGTACTTCTTGAGACACTAGGTGAAGGAAACCTCCACTATGGAAGAAGTTCTGAATGGGATGAAGACTTTCATCGTTAGTAGCTGTCCGGGAACAGGTTGAAGAAAAACCAAGACCCTTCTTCGCTTTGTTATAAGTAGGAATGACAAGTTGTCCCCATCCTTTTATATTGTTATTTTTAATCACTTCGAGCGCATCTCTGTACGAGGAAATCAACGTTCCTCTTTCTGATTGATTGTCGTTGCTCACCGAAAGTGCTTGGAACTGGGTTCCAACAACCTCCTCCGGTTCTACACAAGTGGACGACGATAAGTTGCTCACGATCAAGGCTTGCTCTCTGCAGACTGTGACTAGTTGGTCATTCTTGACAAACTTCAGCTTTTGGTGAAGTGTTGAAGTGAGTGCCCCAGCCTCGTGTATCCAAGGTCTTCCCAACAAACAGTTGTATGTTGCTCGGATGTCCATGACCTGGAAAATGACTAGGAAAGTTTGGGGACCGAAAGTTATGGGAAGGTCGACTTCGCCGATAACTACTTTTTGGGATCCGTCAAATGCTTTGACGGTGACCTCACTGCCTCTTATCGGAGGTCCTTTGAATGATAGTCGCATTAGAGTGAACTTTGGCATCACGTTTAGAGCTGATCCGGTGTCTACCAATACTCCGGCTAAAGCAACATCCTGGCAGTTGACAGTGATATTGAGTGCCATGTTATGATTTGGGCCCTCTTCCGGCAGTTCTTCATCACTGAATCCCAAATTGTTGCAGGAAGTGATGTTAGAGATGATGCTGTCAAATTTTCTTATTGACACATCTTGTTCCACAAAGGCTTGCTCTAAGACTTTCTGTAAAGCTTCCCTGTGAGCTTCGGAACTGAGTAAAAGTGATAGCACTGAGATTTTTGAAGGAGTTTACAACAACTGATGAACAATGTTGTATTCACTCTTCTGGATGAGCTTCAACATCTCATCGTTGTTCTTTGAAAGGTCGGGATCACGGATTGACCGATTGGTTGACTGGGAACTTTTGTCTGAGGTTCCTTTTCTCTGGTAGGTTCTCCAACTCCTCAGTTGAAGATTTGACCACTCCGTGTTACTCGACTGATGTCTGCAATATTCACGACGGAGGGTAATGCAGTTTCCTTTCCATTCTCAATTGTTGTTGCACCGTATTTGTAAGGGATATCCTTATTTGATTCATACGGTAATGGTCCCGGTAGATAGATAACTACAGGATCCTTCTGATTCTTCTGACCATTGTAAGTAATTTCAATCAGTTCCTGGTTGAGAACTTTCGATTCGTCAAGTAAAGGGATGATGATACAAACATCTTTGGTCCTCTTATGATCAAAGATGATGACAACGTCCTTGATTCGATCAGCGACAAAGTCTGGCATCGAATTGGTTGACCCAGAACTTGGACATGGTCGAATCTCTTTGTGGTCCAACTGACTTTGAAGGGATGCTCGCACGAGGTAACATCCTTGATTATCTTCAGAGCAAACTCTAAAGCGTTCATAGTTATGTGGTGGCATCTGGCCACGTCCGCTTTGTATGCAGTGTAACCTCACTAGATCTGTTTCCATTGATCGAACATCCGAACTTTGATGCCTAGTAGGGTTCCCGTTAGTCATACTGACTTGTTGTGTGTCTTCGTCTAAATAGATCTGAAGCCACCAGTGATTTAACAAGTGTTGCAAAGTTCTTTGAACGAGGGCACATCCTTGGTCGCTCTCACGACATCCCTTATAGTTCTGATAATTATGCGAAGTCAGAAAACCGAGCTGGACCTGCTTAGCATGTAATTCCACAAAGCTGGTATTCATCAAGCGAATATCAAAGATTTGAATCATATTCACTTGATACTGATTTCTATCGTGGTAATCCTAAATCCATCCAAGATCCATCTAACGCTGGAGGGTCTCTTGTACAAAAGAGCATCCCTGGTTGTTTACCGAGCAGATAGGACAGGAATCGTAATCGTGCCGAGGCAGATTGTGATGTTGGCTTTGCCTTGAGTGCATTGCCACCAAGTTGACATTCATTGCCAGAATGTTGTGGTTTTTAATGATGTTGGAATTCGTACAAGTCATGTTGTCTTCACGTATTCGGTGATCCTGGATCCATCTGAGATCCAACTGTTTCTGTAGAGCTGATTGCACCACAGAACATCCTTGATTGTTTTTAGAGCAGATATCAAACTAGTGATAGTTATGAGATGGTACATGCCCATATCCGCTATGCCTGCGATGCATTTTGACTAGGTTGGCCCTCAATAAGAGTATATCATGAATTTGATAACTGTGGTTAGACTCTCACTCTATCAAATTTACCGCAGCTTTCTCATGTTGAGGCAGCGGGTTTGTCTGAATATTTGGATTCGTATCCTTGAAGGATAAGACCCCGCTCCTAACAAGCTTCTGCACATCGGATTTGAAGTTGAGACAGTTTTCTATGTTTTCCCTAGTCCTCCTTGATGGTAAAGGCAAGTATGATCCGCTTTGAACCAAAAAGGCGGATTCTCCGGTATTGCAAGAGGAGACCTAGTTTGGACGTGCCCCTTGATCAGTAATAGTGGAAACAGTTCTGCGTACAACATGGGTATAGGGTCGAAACCTGATGGTCGCATTGTACGGTTGTTGTTGTACGGAGAACGAGCCTGCTGAAGAGGCTGTTGTGTCCTTTGCTGATATTTTTGTTGATTCGGTTGACTCTGAGCAACCTGAGGTTGATACGTAGGAACAGGCGCAGGGTTGATAGCAGGAGTTACAGCTGCTCCTGGTTGGTACCGTCGCCTTTTCTTTCTGAGAGAGATATTTCCGATATCTTGCTCTTTTTTCATAGGGAAAGCACTACCGTATCTTTTGGTACTGCTAGATGGTCCAACATCTTTGACCAGACGTCCTTCTCGAACTGCTTCTTCAAGACGAACTCCCATGTCTACCATTTCAGTGAAGTCATTGGGCGCACTGGCGACCATTCTGTCATAGTAAAATGAGCTCAAGGTTTTCAGGAAGATCTTTTTCATCTCTTTTTCCTCAAGAGGTGGACAAATCTGGGAGGAAATTTCATGCCATCTCTGAGCATACTCCTTGAAGGTTTCCTTATCCTTCTGTGACATGGCTCTGAGTTCATCTCTGTCCGGTGCCATGTCCAGGTTATACTTATATTGTTGAACGAAAGCAGCGCCAAGATCTCAAAAAGTGACAATCTTAGTGTGGTTTAATCCCATGTACCATTTAAGTGTGGCACCGGTTAAACTATCTTGAAAGTAGTGGATCAGTAGCTGTTGGTTCTCTGTCTGAGTTGACATTCTCCGAGCGTACATCACCAAATGACTTTGAGAGCAAGAGTTACCCTTGTACTTTTCAAATTCAGGCACCTTGAATTTGTGCGAAACTTTCACATTGGGGACCAAACAAAGGTTTGCGGCATCCTTTTCAAATAGATCCTGACCGCAAATGGCTTGCAGTTCTTTCTGTATCTCCAGGAACTGTTCCTGGAATTCCCTCATTCTCTCGTCCATACTTTCGTTTCCACCAGACGGTATCTGGGAAATTTGTCCTTCCGGGACAATGTGTACCACAGGTTATGGTATAGTCATTACGACAATTACTCTGGGTACTTCCCTCTTCCGAAGTTTGTAACCTTCAGGACTTGCTGTCATGCCCCTGGCATCTTTGCTTTCACGAAGTTTGTATCCTTCAGGCCCAACGGTTCCTACTGCAGTTTTCGGATCTTCCGTGATCAGCGAAATATATCCTTCCGGGATATAGTTGAGTGGCATGCCCCATGGACGATCTTTAGGCATGGTATATCGAGGATCATACTTTTCCACTATGGGTGTCGATTTGATCTCTGAGATCACAGTCTGTTGTTGTTGCATCTGGGCTGCTGCCAGAGCTTGCGTATCGTTGTGAAGCTTTCTCAAATCCTCTTTCAGAGCATCGAGTTCTTCTCTCAACTCCCTGTTCTCTTCCTCGAGATCGTTCATTTTCTTTTGCTGACTGGCCTGAGTATTGTACGAATGAGATAGTTTGACTCTAGAATCGAGACACAAACGTGAGATTCGTAGGTAAGAAGAAGGCGCTACGTGAGAATGATGAATGATATGTAATGATTATATTATATTTATTTTTTTGTTTAATCAAAATAAACTTCGACAATTGGATTAAAAATATCAAACAGTAGGGAAACCCCATTTTATTGAATTCAAAGATTGCAGAATGGAAATACAGTAAATTACATAGTGCTGTATAAGGAAATGTCTAAGCTAATGGATCCTAAGTCCTCTCTGAGGAGAGATCAAGTGTTGGTTCTGGTATTTTCCTTTTCTTTGACCGGGGCTCTCAAGCCGTTGTTGGGTTTTCATTCCTTTGCCAAGTGAAAAGAGCGAGCAAATTCCTTTGGTATTCTTGGTTTTCTACAGCATGTTGCTCTAAAATCTCAATCAAAGCATCTTTTCTTTTAACAGTTGCTGTATTTTCTTACACTCCACACTGAGAATACAGTACTTGTTCTTCCAAGACTTCTTCTCCTGTTGAACTCTGTTAAGAGTAACCTGAAGCTTTTCCGTATCTGACATAAAATAAAGGACATGGTCCTTTAACGGAAGAACTTCTTGACGAGGGTAAGGTATCCTCAGTTTGAGAGCTCTAGTTTGTACCCAGTGGAGATAAGGTTCCACCGAGACACAGTCCGGTTTTCCTAAAGAATCTCTTCCTTTCCTGTGAACATGTTTCCATGCATGCACTATTTTTGTCTTTAGTGCTTTGTCATTTTCTTCTTCCTTGAAGAAAAGACCTTCCAAATGAGCATTATGCGGGACATGCCTCATCGGGTATCCAAATTGACGATGAACTAAAATTGGACGATAGTTGATTCCTCCTTTAGTTCCTATGAGGGGTACATTAGGGAAGTTTCCACAACGGTCAATGATTCTGATCCCGTCATAGATTCGATTGTACCAATCGATGTCAGAGTTGGTAAGAGACATGATTCTCTGCGACCAACGTAAAGTATTCTTAGGATCCCAAAATGCAGCAGACTTGGGTAAGTGGGAAATGAACCATTTGTACAGCAGGGGTACACAACAGGAGATCATTCCTCCACTGTACAAATTCCTTAAGTGTACAGAATGATAAGCATCTGCGAGCAAGGTTGGTACAGGGTTTCCAATGAAAAATATCTTAATGGCATTAATATCTACGAAGTTATCAATGTTAGGAAACAAAAATAACCCGTAGGTGAGTAAGACAAAGATGGTCTCATGTATCTTGTATTGTTTTGTTTGATCTATGATGTCAGACTAGATGTCTTGATATTGTGCTGTCAGGTGTGCTCTATTGTTTTGACAACATTGTGTTTGGGTTTGTGGTTCTTGTTGTCTGTGTTTCTGTTTTGATTCTGCTGTGTTTGCCTTTGATGTGTGTTAAGCTTGTTTTAGCCAAAATTTTCCAAAGGTGGAGATTGTAAGTTCTGTGGCTTTTGGATTGTCAACATTTTGCTAAAACATGATGTTAGCAAGATTTTAAACCATATGTTCTTCCATGACAGTTAGACATCATGTTCAGCATGATGTTGTGACATGTGCCAGGACATGTTATACTAGAAAGTTAGGTCATGACTGGTTTGGTATTTTTAGTGTGATTTTTGTGAGTGTTTTAATTCACACGTGTGTGTTATCCAAGTGAGGATATTGTGGGAACTTCTGTTTTGACAGATTATGTTAGTTTTCTTGAAAAGGATCCTTGAGCCTTTTTAGGAAACTATGTATTTTATTCCTATTATTGTACAGGAGATTATGCTTATGATTTAAAGCTGATTCCTAGTATTTTTGCGCTTTAAGAGCCTAAGCCCAAGTGAAAAGAAGGCTATTTAAAGAGAATACCTAACCCTATTGAAAGTCAAACATCACGTGAAGATTGAAGCATTAGGATTAGTCGTGTCTTGGTTGGTCTTTAGGGTTTAGTGCATGTTAATTGTATGTCACGCATGTATCTTCTGATTCATTGAGGTAGACTAATTGTTCATTGTTAATTGTCCACTCTAAAGCTTTTAAGCAAGAGTGTAATGTTTTTGGTTAAAGCTTTTAAGCAAAACCAAGTATTGTACTTGGAAGGGTTGGTACTTCTATTTTGGGTAGTTGTTGTATTGTCACTAGGATTATGACTGAATAGGAAGTGAGAGGGGGATCTCATATCTAGAAGGTTTCTAGGTAGAAGTTGCACAAGGTAGTGATTAGGCGAGGAGTTGTAAACAGGGGAGTTTAGCTTTGAACTAATACTATCATAGTGAATTTCCTTGGCTTGGTAGCCCCCAGATGTAGGTGAGTTGCACCAAACTGGGTTAACAACTACTGGTGTTATTTTACTTTTCTTTCATTTAAGTTTCTGCATTTTATTTGTGTGATCAAGCTGATTTGATCCCAGTGTTGTGACATATGTCTCCACATTTGGTATCTGTGTGCCAGAATTTCATACTTTCAAGAAAAAGTATTTTAATTTTCTTAGTAGCATCAGAGTTTGAGGTTTTTAAGCTCCCATGAGTTAAATAGTCCAAAGTTGAGGCTTGTAAGCTTCCCTTAGATCTATATTTAAGAAAACTAAAAATAATATTTTAACTTCCTTTGGCAACATTAGAATACGAGGTTTGTATGCTCCTTCTGAGTCTGATAGTCTAAGATTGAGGTTTGTAAGCTCCTCCTTAGTTATATGTACAAGAAAGTTAAAATGTGTCACCCGGGAAAAATAAACATTATGTACAAAAATTTAAGCTCCTTCTTAGTTTCTAATTAAATACTTAATATATTTTCTCCCCCATTTGTCACATAAAAAAGAATAAAAAGAGAAAAAAAGAAAAGAAGTCATAAATGCATAACAGGCCATCATTACAAGATCAGTTTAAAAGGAAGGGAAAACGATCAAGTAACAGGGATCAATAAAGGATCGTCCAATGCATGTTAAATATTTATTGGTCGTAACAATCCCAAGAATCAAGCAAAGGATCTTATTATGTTGATTAGGATACTCATAAGCCATTATAAAAGCAACCAAAACCTAGTTCATTTTCATCAACATCCACCAATACATCATGGAGTCATCAGCTGAGAGCAACAAAATCTCTGTTGTGACAGGAAGTATGGCAAGATTATTTAGACAATCTAGATATGTCATATGATCCTGAGGAATACCTTAGGGAAAATCCGAATGCCTAGAAAGTCTTAACAATTTGTAATAACTTCCAGTTAAAGAGAATGTTGCATATTTAGAGTTTTTAATCCTATTTTTTTATCCCCTTGAAAACAATATAAATGAATATTATAACAGTTAAGATGCACAAAAGCATGAACAAACTTGGACTAACAATAAGATTTATTAACACAAAAGTCTTAACAATTACAAGACATAAATTTGCAGAAGTCTAACATCAGAATCTTTCATAGATAGCTTCAAACTTGTCTCTCCAGATTTTAGAAGAATCAACCTCTGAACTTATGATAACTCCCTCCTGGACCATTAGTTCTGAAAGAAGTCGTCCATAAGGAATGAATAAAGTCTTTCCCTTGTGAAAGGAAGAAAGGGTCCTCTTCAAATAGTCAAGCATAACTTGAGGAAGATCTATCTGCAAGTCTGAATTAAGAAGTAGTAGCAAATCCTTTTCAACAGGTTCCACGAGGTCTAGATCCGTATCCTTAGGAAGCAAGTTTGAGTTTAGAATCTGATTCCAAAAAATTGCATCAGGACAAAGATTTGAGACCAAAGATGTGTTAGATGGATCTACAAAGATACACCAAGTAGGAAGATATTGTTTCCAAACAAGAGTTCCTAGGATTTCTCCAATCTCCTCACAATTGACCACATTAGCAATCGATTTAAAGGTTATTGTTATAGAAACACCAGTCACTTTAGAAAGAATAACACACTCAGAATTCAACTCAATAATGGAAGCATTAATCCAAAACTCTTTGACAAGACTTGGATAAGTGAACCACAGAGTATCTCAAAGTATCCATTCCAACTTTGTTCAGACACAGTCTTCTATAAAAAAATCTCAAGAGCCCATCCATAATGGCAAAATCACCTTGAGGGTCCATCTATCAAAAAATCAGGAATTAGGGTTTTGACCTAATTCAACCCTTGAGTTAACTTGTGAAGTGAGGTCTGGTTTGAAGCTTCAAAATGAACTTCAAAGAAATCAAATACATCATATTAACATGTTTGCAAGATTTTATTGACTCAAAAAGCTCAAATCATAAGCCACAAGAACTCAAAACCACCTGATCACAAATTAGGGTTTCTGATGGAAAAAGTCAACCCTATCCTTGATTGTTTGCCTACCCTTGATCTCAAACCTTGGGGAGGGGTCCAAGACATTCCTAAATACACTTGGAGGCCATCCATGAAGTTTAATTGAGCCCAAGGATTAATTTCACAAAAAGATCACAAAGTCAAAATTTCATCTAATGAAAAAAGTCAACTGTACAAAAGTCCAAGTTTGACTTTTTGGATTTTTGGTCAACCAAGGTTCCTTAATCCTAAAACAATGTTAATAGGTGATTTGAATCACAATTCATCAAGAAAAATCAAAGAAAATGAGTTAACTTGTTAAAGGGGTAACCATAAAAAACTTAGAATTTTTCTAAGTTATGGAACAAAGTGGCTAGGGTACCAACTTTGCAAGGCCATATCTCCCAAACCCTAAGGCCTTTTTCTCCCATTCAAAGCTCAGATTGAAGTTCGTGTTACATACTTCAAATATGTCAACTAGACCTCATTCCAAATCATCATGGATTTTGAGTTATTGTTTGAGCAAAATCACAAAAAACATGAAAATGACATTTTTCCAACACTTAGTGAAATTTTCACTAAGTCAGAATCTGCCTTATTTTTTCCAAAATGTAGAGGCATTTTTCATTGTAATTTAAGTTAATTCAAAACCAAAGTTGGACATCATGTTGAAATAGGATATGTCAGCTTTCCAAAATATCCAAGAACTCCATCAAACTCCACCTGAGCTAGGGGTTATGACAGCTGCAACATGCCTTGCTGCAAACTGTTTTGCAAGGCAGATTTGTACATTAGGGCTCGAATTGATCAAATTGTGCAAAAACAAACATGGTTATCCATCTGCACACCTCAGGGGGAGACCAAGGAGGAACAAGCATTGATCTATAAGCCTCCTAAGTCTTTGGAACTACATATAGGGGTGGCATCCCTAAAAGCTAAAGATGCCTCAAGACTCCAATTTTGTTTTGAGGCATTCAATGGATGCATAGAGCTGGCATGTATCAGTCCATGATCAGCCAAATGAGTCAAGATAAGCTCATACAACAGAGAACCATAGGCCTGTGCTCTAATCTCAAGTCAATGGCTAGAGGAGACTTGAGATTCCATTTGATCACAATTGGCCAAAGGCACGCTGCAGTTGCCACACACTGTTGCTTGCAAAACAAACTTGACACACTATAAATAGACCTCATTTGTGATCAGTTTGAGTACACCAAAGGTCCTAAACAGATGCCTTTCTGAAAATCACCACTTTCACTCCCAAAACACCTTCTCTTGCAAGTCACTATCGAGTTTTGCATTTGAGAGTGATTCCAACCAAACCAATGGTTCACACACCTCACATATAACATATAGAAGTGATCCAAACTCTTACATAACATCTTGAACATTAATTTCACAAAATCACCAGCCAACTGCTCAAGTTCTTGACAGAGTTGCAGTTGGGGTACCATCTTAAGTTCCAGTTCATTTCAAACCACTCCAAGCATTCAGACACACTCCTTGGCACCTAAGGAAGTTGTCCAGATCATTGGAACTAACTTACAACACCTCCATCACCAAACTCGATCACCACCTGCAAGAGGTAAGCATGAACACTTCAAACTCCATGATGCATGCATATTTTACTGCACAATAATTTTGCCACATGTTCATAATCAGGTATGGAGTGATAACCCTCAATCAATTGCCATGAATCAACCGTGTATGGAATTTCATTGTGTTCATGCTCAAATTGGGGTTCTTGAGGTTTTCTTCTGATTTCTCACTCAATACTCCAAATAAATGCAATTAAACTATATGGTTGTGATCCTTGTTCAAAAGCGAACAAGATTGATACTTGAATCGTGCAAAACCATTGAGTAATCATGGAGAAAAGTGAGAAAACGTAAATCTGGAAAAACAGAGGGCGCGGGCAAGAACCAAGTGTTCTTGGCGCCATAATTCAAATTTTTGAATTTTTGTTATTTTTGTTAATTGATTCAAAAATTAATTTCTCTCTGAATATTTATGTTTTTGAATTGATTCTTTTTCTCAAAATTCATAAAAATGTTAAATTATTTTATTTTACAAAAAAATATAATTTATATAATTTATTTAATATAGTTAGAATTTTTGTAATTAATTTCATTTTAATTGTTTTTAAATTTTTTTAAATGGAATTTCCACTTTGATCTTTTAAAACCAATTGAATTTCAAACTCTCATGTAATTAAACATGATTTTTCAAAATATTTTTCAAGGTGTACAACTTATGTTTGAATATATTTGGTATTTTATATCATTTTTTCTCATTTAATTTTCTTTGAAAAATAACTTTTTAATTTAAAATTTAGGGTTTCCTCTTTGTTGCACCCCAAATTTTACCCACAGGTTCGTCTGGTCATTTTCATATCATTTTAAGTCGGCCATTTTTCGTATTTTTTTGTTAATATTTCCGGGATCATTAACCTTGCATTTTCAATCACTTTATCATTTCATTTAGATAATTATTTTAGTTTATAATTTTATTTTGGCTCATATCTAACTTAGCTTGTCTTCAACTATAATCTTTTAGTTTAACTATAATTTCAATAGCCTTTTTAGTTTAGTTTAATTAAATTCTCTATTTTTTTAGTTTAATTTTAATTTAACATTTAATATTAATTTAAATAGTTTTAGTTAATTATTCTTTATTTAGAATATATTGCTATCACTATTTTCAAATTATTAGTGTAGTTCAAATTTTATTTTTCATTAATAGTCTCATTATTTCTATTTTTGTATTATTAGTAAGTTATTATTATAATTGTTGTTAGTTTCATTTTATTATTGTTACTATTTCTTTGTTATTATTTCCAACTTAACCCACCTTTCTCCCACTTTTTCCAGCAAATCGTACGATTTTTTTTCACAAGGCCACTCTACAGCCACTCTACACAATGTCCCAATTACACACAATGCTGCACAAAACTCGTACGACTTTACACGCTCAAGACCTTTCCGCCAAAACTTGCGGCAACAACTGAAGACGCTACTCGCATATTTCCTGCGACACGCCAACCTTCAACAAGCTTCCTACCAAAGTCTCTCACACAAGCCTCCAAAAGCCACTTTAACCATGATATTTTCCATCCTATCAAAGAACCGTACAATCACAAGTCAACTCACAAAGCCAGCAAAAAGCTATACCCAACATGACCCTCAGCACATCTACAAAAGCATCCATGTTACTGAGCTCCAAAAACTCGGCATAAAGCCCTCAACCCCTCTGTTCACCACACATGACCTCGAGCTTCACCAAGCCAAAAACCTCAGACAGAACCAAACCCAATCCATCTCTCAATACCATAACTTTCATCAACCTTTCACCACTATTCATCACAACCTTGACACACACAACCGAACCATTCTTCAATCTCCATCACTACGCTAATCCACCTTCATTCTTCACCTCTTCGATCTCAAAAACCATTCAAAAGCTTCATGGATTTGTACTCTGAACAACGCTTTTGAGCGTGAAGAAACCTCGTTACAGATCTGCACTAAAAACTTCATCTCTGTTTCAATCCAATGGCTGGAAGTAACCTACACACCTTATATCAACCGCCACTGTGCGATAAACCTTCATCCAACAACAACCCAAAACCCACTCCAATCAAACAGAACAACAACTTCAAACACCACCAAAACCAAATCAAAACCTAGCTTCAATCCTAATCCAAAATCTCAGAAAAATCCAAACAAGTATCAACCCTTCACATAGGTGTGCCAAACCCACAACAGTCTCGCGATTTACAAATCATTCAAACCATAACAGAAGAGAGATGAAGTGAGAAATCAACTTAAAACTCACCGCAAATGAAATCGGAAGCAGAGATTTAAAGAGGTGGACGAATCACCCTCGGAAGGGGGTCGAATCTCTTCGAGCAATTTCGATTTTTTCCCCCTTCGGATGTCGTTGTCCCAATCGACGATGAAGAAGGTTGCATTTTCTGAACTCGATTTCGCAACCATGGCCGTTCTTCTCTGAGCACTGTTGATGCGCTTCTTTTGTTACTCATTCTCAAAACACCTTTTGACTTTTTTTTTCATAGTTCTGATGGCCTTTGACCCATTCTTTTGAAAAATGGGGATCCACCGTGGCTGTTGATGTTCAATCAAGTTATTATCACTTTTTTTCATATTATTATTGCTAAGCTGTGATAGCCGGCCCTACTTCTTTTGCTGGCATTTTATGATAAGACAATGTTGTATGTTTAATACTATCAGTTTTGTGTAAATCCATATAGCGTATTTTGGTTTTGAAGCTTCATGGCCCATTTTAATTTTTACTATCATCCTTTTTTTTTATAGGAAAAGGCACGTGTTGATTGGTGAAGGATGATGAGGGGCTAAGGCCCACGCTGGATTTATTATCCATACTCACCCCTCCTAATTTCCAGCGCCTCCCTCCTTTCTTCATTTTTTTATTAACTTTATCTCCTTTTTTAAATTGATTTATTCTTTATTTCTTGTTATTATTTTAATTCTTTTTAATTTCTACTTTTATTTTTATTATGCTTTAAATTACATGTTACTAAATCATTTTTTTCTTATTTATTTTTGCTTTCATTTTAATTTTTGGGGCCTATGACATTTCCCACCTCTTGATTTTTAGTTGATTTATTCAAGTCACTAAAAATCATGATTTATATGAGGCCATATTCTATTAGTCAATGAAGTTCTAATCAAGAGATCTTCGATTTATCGATCTAAATCCTTGATTTAGACGAGACTAACTTTATTTTCATTTTTAGTCCATTATCTTTATTTTTAGGCCAATGATCTCACAAAAATAATGTTTTGTTGATTTATCAAAATCAATAAATTTCTTGATTAGTATGAGGCCTCATTTTTCAATTTATTTTTATTGGTCAATGAAAATCTAATAGAAAGGTATTCGATTTATCGATCTAAATCCTTATTTAGATGAGACCGACTTTATTTTCACTTTGAGCTAATTTCCTTTATTTTTGGGCCGACGATATTGCAAAATCACGACTTTTTATCGATTTATTTCAAATCACTAAGTCGTGATATATATGAGGCACCTTCATTATTTTATCGGTCGATGAAAGTCGAATATCATAGATTATCGGTTTTTCGATTAAATCATGATTAAGACGAGACCGACTTTATTTCTATTTCATTCTGTATTTTTCTTGAATCTTCTTTCTCATTTTTGACCGATGAAGTCTTTCTATTCACGAACGTTGTTAGCGAAGCGACGAACCTTCATTATTTCAAATCTGTAGTGAGTGATCATCGAGATCTCTTTCTATACTTTGAAATCGTGATAGGTTACCTTCGACTAATCAACGAGAGTTTGTGATTAAGACGAGGTCTTCACCTTTTCTTTTCGTGTGGCACGATTTTATCGGAGAATGATCTTCTATACCATTTCTCTATCGTGTCTTAACACAAAGATCAATTGTGCATCCTCCTATAGTATGGTTTTCCTCATATACCGTACTACGCGGATCAGCACTACATTGGACCCGATTCATCGATCCAATAAATTAATCAACAATCATTAAATTTACTTTTAGTCAATATATATATATATATATATATATATATATATATAAATATATATCTTGATTTATTCTTTATGTCGATTATTATCCTTGTTAATATTATCATTGTTCATATTTATATCTTGTGTATATTGTTCATATTATTTGTTCATTTGAAACACACTAATAAATATCGAAACCTTAAAAAACTCAATGACCGAACTGTGGTTACCATCATTCTTTGATTTATTATAATTTGATTTTGATGTTTTGATTATTACCATGTTCATATCTGGTTCATTCTATCTTGATCATATTCATGTTCATATCATGTTCATATTATCGGGATTATATCTTTGTTCATATTCACACTGTTTATATCATATTCATGCTTGATTCTTGACCCTCCTTCCAAAGGAAAGATCTCTACCTTGACTCCTAAGTCACAATCCATTCCCATTTCATCCTTGGCCTCATAAGAGCCGTTTCCCTCATAGTTTAGTAATAGGATGGAGTTATCGTGAACTCCATGTGATTCTCACTATCATGAGAACTCACTTTACCTTTTACTCAGACTTACAGAGTTATCATGAACTCTGTGTGGTTCTCACTATCATGAGAATTCACTTCCTCCTTCATAACGTAGACTTAGAGAGTTATCGTGGACTCTATGTGAGCTTATGCTCATTCCCTTTGGAACGTTGGCCATAGTCAATGTTTCCTTTTCTTTCACCCTTAGTTAGGTGAACTACGGTTGCTCTGATTCTTTAGTCAGATACGTAGGCACAAGATGCGACGTCTTGGCGAGCAAACTTAGTGTACATACCTTAGGTCATTACCTTAGTACAGATCCTTAGCAAATAAACATAACATAACACAAACTTAAACAAGAGGTTCCTGTAGAATACTACAGATACTTAGGGTGCTAATACCTTCCCTTTGTATAACCAACCCCTGAACTTTAGATCTCCCCCTTTAGGTTTTTTTAACGATCTTGAACCTTTCCTTTGGATAAATCAAAGTCGGTTGTAAAAGAAATATGATGCAAGTTAATTAATAGCTTGTTATCCGATTTTCACCGCGACAGAAATGACGACTTCACTGGGGAGAAGAAGGAAAGTTAGACCTATTGCTGGTCCTTTCCTAAGAGGGTTAAGCCTATCTTGTTTTCATGTTATTCATGTTTGCTTATTCTACTTGTATATTTGCTTGTATATCATATTTGCATGTATATCTGTATATCTGTCTGTGCTGGGATTTTCTGTGTGCAGGGTACCATTATTGAGTGGTGAGATAAGTCCTAACCCGGACTTGAGAGTACACATTTGTTTAGGAACCGTGGACATATTCAAGGGAACTTCGAGGGAGAAGTCCCAAAGGAGGGAACTTGAGGTCCACACTCAGTTGAGGCCCTCTCGGAAGTGGTATATGTTGAACGAGCAATCGTGAATGCGTTACTACTTTCGACCTAGGAGCCAGAGATACTGATGACCTTTAGTTACCCCTTTACCCCCACTTGGCCTATTTAGGACGTAGTGCGAGGACTGTAAGGGAGCAATCCTAAATGGTTGCTACGCGATACTACGCTCAGACGAGACTCTCTTGAGGATTTTATCGATCACCGAGCAATTGGGAAATTGATAAAATCCAAAAGATGGGTTGTCGACTCTGGGAACTTTTTAGAACCCTATTCTGCAGATGAAAACCCATAGTACACACCTTTTGGGATGGGTAGACTATGGCTCCATGCTTGTGATCTTCAAACTTAGGCCCTCTCTTATTTGTGTGTGCATATCTGTGAATATCTGTATATGTTTGTTTGTGCATATCTGTGAATACCAGTGTACATATGTTTGTGCTTGTGTGCTTTTGCGTGTGCATATATCTATGTTTTGTGTGTTCGTGTTTGTGCATTGCATACATCTCATCGCATCCATTAATGATTTCAAAGAACTCAGAGGCTCTTTTCTTTGCAAAGATCCTTAGAGATCACAGATTTTTAAAACAAAACTCTTCAGTTTCCAAAATGTTCGTAGTTGGCCTTTGAGTTCCTTGAAACCATTTGGCTTGCATTCTCATTGCATGTCGTTTGCATTGCATTTGCATTTCTCAGCCTTGAGTCTTGTCCGTCCTTTGTCCGTAACTCGGTTGACTTCCTGAAGCCATCATTGGACTTGAAGTAGCTTTTGAAGTTGTCTTTTTCAGACTCGTCCGTTGTGACCACCATGCTGGGGCACAGAGGTATTCAGCTGAAGACTTAGGGTATTCCGAAGCCAGGTTCAGACTTTGTTTGATTCTGATATATTCTCATTCACGCCTCAAGGCGTCCAAATCAGCAAACCTTCGCCTAATCAGGCAGGTTCATTAGACTCTAAGGTGAAAGAATTTTCTGAGAGTATGTGTGAAGATGGTTCTCAAGCGGATCTCGACAATCAACTCCGAAGATGACCATCTCAGCTTGGCAAATTAAGAAGGAAATTTCAATTCCCTAAAGCTGGCAATCATTTGGCTGTTTAGCATTTTTGTTGTGTTTTCTTTGCATGTTTGAATTATATTTGCTTATAAGCATTGTTGTACTTTCAAATTGGCAAGATTAATGAAATGTTTGTGTATCTTTTGATTAAGTTCATTCGTTTCACTCATTTACTTTTGTATTCATAAAGACAAAAAAAAAAAACAAAAAAACAAAAACAAAAAACAGACAAATTTTTTTCCCCATATCAATCCTTTTGTTCAAGCAAAGATTGGGGAGGATGACGAAAATATTATCCATAATTGTTGTGGTATGCTTTCGATTAAACCTTGCCGAGGATGTAAGGCATTGTTTCAAGTCCCAAACACTGGAGAAATAAGGAAGATAATCCCTCGTTAACCCTTCGAGCCTAGAAGTAGGAGTTTTCTTTCTTTATGCAAAAAAACCCTTAAATCTCAACCTTGGGGTGGGTAGTTTCTCAGTTTAACTTGGTTATGCATTCGAATGCAAGCGCTTCATGCAAGACACCAGTCCGTTCTCTCAAATCAAATGAGTTAGCGTTGTACAAGTTGTTCATCCAAGCAACAATAAGGAAGGATAGATGAAAAATCCTTAATCAAAGGATGAGCCGAGTCCCTTTCAAGGCAAAAGCCAAGAAAGATGGGAAGCCCAGAACTTTGCCTTATACAAAAAGAACTTGTACAACAGCCAAAAAAGGAGTTTTAAAGCAACAATCGAACAAAAAGGAGGTCCTAACCGCAAACAAAGAGAGGTATCGTGACCTCAATCAAATCAAAAGAAGAGGTATCGTGACTTCAACCAAATCAAAAGAGGAGGTATCGTGATCTCAACTAAATCAAAAGAAGAGGTATCGTGACCTCAACCAAAAAAAAAAAAAGAAAAAAAAGAGAAGTCATAGCCTCAGCAAAGACAACAAAGGACAATCAAATGCTACAAGAGACTAATGACAACCCAGGTGTCTGAATCATCAATTCATTCCTAACCTAGAGGAACCTGAATGTATAACTTGAGTTAACTGAGCGTAGGACTGGGGTTCATCACGAAGATGGGGGGATACCAAATAAACTTCGAGCTTTTATCCTTTGTTTCATAAAACCGTGAACCAAGCCATGTTACAACCCTTAAAAGACCTAATTGAGGTAAGGTTGTTTTGTAAGCATACTACAACAAGGTTGATTAACCTGACTCCTAATGATCTTTGCTAGTTATATGTGTTAATCACTTCATCTGTCATTCTATAAATGACCAGATCCACTTTGTTTTTGATTACTTAATCATTCCACTGTGCGTGTTTTCATCAATAAAACTTGATTTCAAAAGCTTGCATGAATATCGCATTGAAATTGCCAATTTTAAATGAACAATACTTGTTTGTGAAATGATTCAACATCAAAAGAATCCAGACAAATGCAGTCAGCTAGGGAATTTGATTTGATAAGGGAAGCTCAGTCAAGGGGCAACTAAGCGGAAGGTTCTGTCGATCCATCATTTCAAGAATTGTTGAATCAGGGGCAGAACTCTTCAAAGTTCAGAATATTGGGGCAAGCCTTCTTGAGGTCATTTCATGACAAGTTTGGGCTCCAATGACCCACCAACAGGGGCAAGTTTGTTCCCCAGCTGTTTCTACCACAGTTTAAAGGACTTTGTACTGCAAATACAGTTGAACTAGGGCAGTTATGTCAAGACTCATGGATCTTTTTCAAGAGTTTGAAGATATTGAAGCATTTGGTATGCCAATTCTTTTGTAAAATCCTTTTGATGATTTATCCTCACAAGACCAGTTAATCAGAAGCAGTCAGGTCGAGATTCGGCAAATCTCTCAAAAGACAACCAGTCTGGGGCATCTCCTTCATAGATCAACTTGACAGGGGCAAGTTTATTCCCCAGTTGTCAACAACCAGATTGGATAATTAACTCAAGGATTTTGCTGTGCAGGTGTTGTTAATCTAGGCTTTGTACACTCCGTGATGAGTATAAACTATCAGACAGCCTCCTCTTAGGCTTTGTATAAGGATTCTCCCATGCGGAGTCAATTAGTCAACAGATAGCCTCCTCTTAGGCTCTGTATAATGATTTCCCCAAGTGGAATCCAGCCTCCTCTTAGGCTTTGTATAATGATTTTCCCTAGCAGAATCCAATCAACCTCTTAGCTTTAATATTGGGCTTCGATCAAGACACACAACTAGTTCATGGATTTTGTCGTGCAAAGGCAGTCAATCAGGGGCAATCAGGCTAAAATTCATGAATCTCTCCAAGAGTTTGAAGATATTGAAACACCTTGTATGCCAATTCTTCTGTAAAATCCTCTTGATGTATTCTTCTGACATACCATGTACCCTGGGGCAGATAAGTTATGCAGAACTACTCAGCTTTTGTGGTGTCTCTGCCAGCTCCCAGTAAGTTGTCTCTTCAGCTAATCTTGGCACTTCCCAATGGATCTCTTATCTCCAATGAAGAAATTAAACTCATGATGGTATTCCTAGTGAAGTCAAGGTGCTATATCAAGTGGAGTACTCTCTCCCCTAGAGAAGGACATAACCTTGAAGTAAAGTTACTTCACCCCAGTGATGGTCTAACCTTTTGAGTTCGGCTGGGTATCCTCGTCGAGATGTTTATTTCATCTCCAGTTTCGCTTCTTGTCTCTTTTGTCAGCATAAGCTTAAGCATGGCATAAGCACTCATATGCATATCATATTATCACTTTTGCTACATGTTTCTGGTGTTTACCTGTGTTGTTCACTTTGGCGTTTATCTCCCCAAGTGACAGGGTTTGTCTTTTCTCTCCAATAGAGGTGTCAACCGTAGGCATAAAGTGCTCATTCCTTCTGAATTCCCCATAGAGTTTTATCCTCGTGGATGATGGTTGCTTCAGTTATCTTTTTCCACATTCGGATAAGATACATCCCCAGTTGAGTTCATTCCTCAATTGGAGTCTTGTTTGACCGTTTCTTTCTAGCTTGCTCCTAGACTGAACCTTGGTCCCTGGCAGGTGTGGTTTCTGAACCCACTTTCTAGTGCATTTATTTTGCATTGTGTCTCACAGGAAGAATCTTTTACAGATCCCCATTGAAGACATGTTTATTTTCTTCAACAGTGTTGTAATACCAATATCTTTTTGGAAGTTATGCCCAACAACAAAGTTACAATCACTTTGAGAAGCTTGTTTCGCTATCATTATCTCTACAATGATAAGTGGTCATCTCCCTCCAAGAAGCTTATCCGTCTTTGGTTTGAATCGAGTCACCTTAGGCTTTTATTTCAGTTTGTTCCTGTTTGAATCGTGTCAAACTTGAACCCAAAGTCCAATTATCGTTGGCACCGTCTTTGGTTTGAATCGAGTCACCTTAGGATTTTAAGATCTTGTTCTTGTTTGAATCGTGTCAAACTTGAACCGAGTCCTTGTTCGAATCGTGTCGGACATTGTCTCTTGTTTTAAGATCTTGTTCTTGTTTGAATCGCGTCAAACCTGAACCGAGTCCTTGTTCGAATCGTGTCGGACATTGTCTCTTGTTTTAAGATATTGTTCTTGTTTGAATCGCGTCAAACCTGAACCGAGTCCTTGTTCGAATCGTGTCGGACATTGTCTCTTGTTTTAAGATCTTGTTCTTGTTTGAATCGTGTCAAACTTGAACCGAGTCCTTGTTCGAATCGTGTCGGACATTGTCTCTTGTTTTAAGATTTTGTTCTTGTTTGAATCGTGTCAAACCTGAACCGAGTGCTTGTTCGAATCGTGTCGGACATTGTCTCTTGTTTTAAGATCTTGTTCTTGTTTGAATCGTGTCAAACCTGAACCGAGTCCTTGTTCGAATTGTGTCAGACATTGTCTCTTGTTTTAAGATCTTGTTCTTGTTTGAATCGTGTCAAACCTGAACCGAGTCCTTGTTCGAATCGTGTCGAACATTGTCTCTTATTTTAAGATCCCGTTCCTGTTTGAATCGTGTCAAACTTGAACCCAAAGTCCAATTATCGTTGGCACCGTCTTTGGTTTGAATCGAGTCACCTTAGGCTTTTATTTCAGTTTGTTCTTGCTTGAATCGTGTCAAGCTTGAACCTAAAGTCTAGTCATCACTGGCATCCTCCATAAACGGAATCACATTTGTTATCTCAACCAATTCTGGTACACTTTTGATTCATTAACCTCATTCACAGCCAAAAGGTCCAGTCACCTTTCATCATCTGACGCAGGGTTTACCTCTGTCTTTTCTGGCTTTTCTTGAAGATCCCGTTTGAACTCTCCAGTATAGGAAATCCCCAGAAAATCTTTGTAGGATGTCTATCATTTTATTTCAAACTGATCCCCTATGGTGATCATGTCTTCTTTCTGGTTTCATGTCCAGTAAGAATGTGTCTTTTCCCCAGTATCGTCCAGTTACTTTTGAACCGCGTCGTCTACCTCCCTGGATCTTTCCCCAGTGGAGAACACCTCTTTGGTGTCCTATCACCAGCAAGAACTTGTAGGGTTTCCCCGTAGTTTCCCTATCCCCAGTGTTTCTTTGGAGTCTCCCCAGTAAGTCTCTTTTGTTTGTTAGCTTGTATCCCCAATGAGTTTACCTCATGGATACTAACTTTCATCCTTTCCCGGTGTTATCCATCTGTGTGTGTTTGCTTTCGTTGTTGACTGCATTTTTGCACCATCATGGCATCATATCATCATACTAGAGTTCATGGCATGTCTGCATCCTAGACTAGTTTGGTTCATATCATTGCATATCAGCGTATCTAAGGGAAAAATTTTCGGTTATCTGTATTTAAATATCTTTCACCATCTTTCCATCTCTCATGTCATCCGGTGAAGATATTTAAATAGGGGCAACTGTTGTACCCCAAATTTTACCCTCAGGTTGGTCTGGTCATTTTCATATCATTTTAAGTCGGCCATTTTTCGTATTTTTTTGTTAATATTTCCGGGATCATTAACCTTGCATTTTCAATCACTTTATCATTCCATTTAGATAATTATTTTAGTTTATAATTTTATTTTGGCTCATATCTAACTTAGCTTGTCTTCAACTATAATCTTTTAGTTTAACTATAATTTCAATAGCCTTTTTAGTTTAGTTTAATTAAATTCTCTATTTTTTTAGTTTAATTTTAATTTAACATTTAATATTAATTTAAATAGTTTTAGTTAATTATTCTTTATTTAGAATATATTGCTATCACTATTTTCAAATTATTAGTGTAGTTCAAATTTTATTTTTCATTAATAGTCTCATTATTTCTATTTTTGTATTATTATTAAGTTATTATTATAATTGTTGTTAGTTTCATTTTATTATTGTTACTATTTCTTTTTTATTATTTCCAACTTAACCCACCTTTCTCCCACTTTTTCCAGCAAATCGTACGATTTTTTTTCACAAGGCCACTCTACAGCCACTCTACACAATGTCCCAATTACACACAATGCTGCACAAAACTCGTACGACTTTACACGCTCAAGACCTTTCCGCCAAAACTTGCGGCAACAACTGAAGACGCTACTCGCATATTTCCTGCGACACGCCAACCTTCAACAAGCTTCCTACCAAAGTCTCTCACACAAGCCTCCAAAAGCCACTTTAACCATGATATTTTCCATCCTATCAAAGAACCGTACAATCACAAGTCAACTCACAAAGCCAGCAAAAAGCTATACCCAACATGACCCTCAACACATCTACAAAAGCATCCATGTTACTGAGCTCCAAAAACTCGGCATAAAGCCCTCAACCCCTCTGTTCACCACACATGACCTCGAGCTTCACCAAGCCAAAAACATCAGATAGAACCAAACCCAATCCATCTCTCAATACCATAACTTTCATCAATCTTTCACCACTATTCATCACAACCTTGACACACACAACCGAACCATTCTTCAATCTCCATCACTACGCTAATCCACCTTCATTCTTCACCTCTTCGATCTCAAAAACCATTCAAAAGCTTCATGGATTTGTGCTCTGAACAACGCTTTTGAGCGTGAAGAAACCTCGTTACGGATCTGCACTAAAAACTTCATCTCTGTTTCAATCCAATGGCTGGAAGTAACCGACACACCTTATTTCAACCGCCACTGTGCGATAAACCTTCATCCAACAACAACCCAAAACCCACTCCAATCAAACAGAACAACAACTTCAAACACCACCAAAACCAAATCAAAACCTAGCTTCAATCCTAATCCAAAATCTCAGAAAAATCCAAACAAGTATCAACCCTTCACATAGGTGTGCCAAACCCACAACAGTCTCGCGATTTACAAATCATTCAAACCATAACAGAAGAGAGATGAAGTGAGAAATCAACTTAAAACTCACCGCAAATGAAATCGGAAGCATAGATTTAAAGAGGTGGACGAATCACCCTCGGAAGGGGGTCGAATCTCTTCGAGCAATTTCGATTTTTCCCCCTTCGGATGTCGTTGTCCCAATCGACGATGAAGAAGGTTGCATTTTCTGAACTCGATTTCGCAACCATGGTCGTTCTTCTCTGAGCACTGTTGATGCGGTTCTTTTGTTACTCATTCTCAAAACACCTTTTGACCTTTTTTTTCATAGTTCTGATGGCCTTTGACCTATTCTTTTGAAAAATGGGGATCCGCCGTGGTTGTTGATGTTCAATCAAGTTATTATCACTTTTTTTCATATTATTATTGCTAAGCTGTGATAGCCGACCCTACTTCTTTTGCTGGCATTTTATGATAAGACAATGTTGTATGTTTAATACTATCAGTTTTGTGTAAATCCATATAGCGTATTTTGGTTTTGAAGCTTCATGGCCCATTTTAATTTTTACTATCATCCTTTTTTTTTATAGGAAAAGGCACGTGTTGATTGGTGAAGGATGATGAGGGGCTAAGGCCCACGCTGGATTTATTATCCATACTCACCCCTCCTAATTTCCAGCGCCTCCCTCCTTTCTTCATTTTTTTATTAACTTTATCTCCTTTTTTAAATTGATTTATTCTTTATTTCTTGTTATTATTTTAATTCTTTTTAATTTCTACTTTTATTTTTATTATGCTTTAAATGACATGTTACTAAATCATTTTTTTCTTATTTATTTTTGCTTTCATTTTAATTTTTGGGGCCTATGACATTTCCCACCTCTTGATTTTTAGTTGATTTATTCAAGTCACTAAAAATCATGATTTATATGAGGCCATATTCTATTAGTCAATGAAGTTCTAATCAAGAGATCTTCGATTTATCGATCTAAATCCTTGATTTAGACGAGACTAACTTTATTTTCATTTTTAGTCCATTATCTTTATTTTTAGGCCAATGATCTCACAAAAATAATGTTTTGTTGATTTATCAAAATCAATAAATTTCTTGATTAGTATGAGGCCTCATTTTTCAATTTATTTTTATTGGTCAATGAAAATCTAATAGAAAGGTATTCGATTTATCGATCTAAATCCTTATTTAGATGAGACCGACTTTATTTTCACTTTGAGCTCATTTCCTTTATTTTTGGGCCGACGATATTGCAAAATCACGACTTTTTATCGATTTATTTCAAATCACTAAGTCGTGATATATATGAGGCACCTTCATTATTTTATCGGTCGATGAAAGTCGAATATCATAGATTATCGGTTTTTCGATTAAATCATGATTAAGACGAGACCGACTTTATTTCTATTTCATTCTGTATTTTTCTTGAATCTTCTTTCTCATTTTTGACCGATGAAGTCTTTCTATTCACGAACGTTGTTAGCGAAGCGACGAACCTTCATTATTTCAAATCTGTAGTGAGTGATCATCGAGATCTCTTTCTATACTTTGAAATCGTGATAGGTTACCTTCGACTAATCAACGAGAGTTTGTGATTAAGACGAGGTCTTCACCTTTTCTTTTCGTGTGGCACGATTTTATCGGAGAATGATCTTCTATACCATTTCTCTATCGTGTCTTAACACAAAGATCAATTGTGCATCCTCCTATAGTATGGTTTTCCTCATATACCGTACTACGCGGATCAGCACTACATTGGACCCGATTCATCGATCCAATAAATTAATCAACAATCATTAAATTTACTTTTAGTCAATATATATATATATATATATATATATATATATATATATATATATATATATATCTTGATTTATTCTTTATGTCGATTATTATCCTTGTTAATATTATCATTGTTCATATTTATATCTTGTGTATATTGTTCATATTATTTGTTCATTTGAAACACACTAATAAATATCGAAACCTTAAAAAACTCAATGACCGAACTGTGGTTACCATCATTCTTTGATTTATTATAATTTGATTTTGATGTTTTGATTATTACCATGTTCATATCTGGTTTATTCTATCTTGATCATATTCATGTTCATATCATGTTCATATTATCGGGATTATATCTTTGTTCATATTCACACTGTTTATATCATATTCATGCTTGATTCTTGACCCTCCTTCCAAAGGAAAGATCTCTACCTTGACTCCTAAGTCACAATCCATTCCCATTTCATCCTTGGCCTCATAAGAGCCGTTTCCCTCATAGTTTAGTAATAGGATGGAGTTATCGTGAACTCCATGTGATTCTCACTATCATGAGAACTCACTTTACCTTTTACTCAGACTTACAGAGTTATCATGAACTCTGTGTGGTTCTCACTATCATGAGAATTCACTTCCTCCTTCATAACGTAGACTTAGAGAGTTATCGTGGACTCTATGTGAGCTTATGCTCATTCCCTTTGGAACGTTGGCCATAGTCAATGTTTCCTTTTCTTTCACCCTTAGTTAGGTGAACTACGGTTGCTCTGATTCTTTAGTCAGATACGTAGGCACAAGATGCGACGTCTTGGCGAGCAAACTTAGTGTACATACCTTAGGTCATTACCTTAGTACAGATCCTTAGCAAATAAACATAACATAACACAAACTTAAACAAGAGGTTCCTGTAGAATACTACAGATACTTAGGGTGCTAATACCTTCCCTTTGTATAACCAACCCCTGAACTTTAGATCTCCCCCTTTAGGTTTTTTTAACGATCTTGAACCTTTCCTTTGGATAAATCAAAGAAGGTTGTAAAAGAAATATGATGCAAGTTAATTAATAGCTTGTTATCCGATTTTCACCGCGACAGAAATGACGACTTCACTGGGGAGAAGAAGGAAAGTTAGACCTATTGCTGGTCCTTTCCTAAGAGGGTTAAGCCTATCTTGTTTTCATGTTATTCATGTTTGCTTATTCTACTTGTATATTTGCTTGTATATCATATTTGCATGTATATCTGTATATATCTGTATATCTGTCTGTGCTGGGATTTTCTGTGTGCAGGGTACCATTATTGAGTGGTGAGATAAGTCCTAACCCGGACTTGAGAGTACACATTTGTTTAGGAACCGTGGACATAGTCAAGGGAACTTCGAGGGAGAAATCCCAAAGGAGGGAACTTGAGGACCACACTCAGTTGAGGCCCTCTCGGAAGTGGTATATGTTGAACGAGCAATCGTGAATGCGTTACTACTTTCGACCTAGGAGCCAGAGATACTGATGACCTTTAGTTACCCCTTTACCCCCACTTGGCCTATTTAGGACGTAGTGCGAGGACTGTAAGGGAGCAATCCCAAATGGTTGCTACGCGATACTACGCTCAGACGAGACTCTCTTGAGGATTTTATCGATCACTGAGCAATTGGGAAATTGATAAAATCCAAAAGATGGGTTGTCGACTTTGGGAACTTTTTAGAACCCTGTTCTGCAGATGAAAACCCATAGTACACACCTTTTGGGACGGGTAGACTATGGCTCCATGCTTGTGATCTTCAAACTTAGGCCCTCTCTTATTTGTGTGTGCATATCTGTGAATATCTGTATATGTTTGTTTGTGCATATCTGTGAATACCAGTGTACATATGTTTGTGCTTGTGTGCTTTTGCGTGTGCATATATCTATGTTTTGTGTGTTCGTGCTTGTGCATTGCATACATCTCATCGCATCCATTAATGATTTCAAAGAACTCAGAGGCTCTTTTCTTTGCAAAGATCCTTAGAGATCACAGATTTTTAAAACAAAACTCTTCAGTTTCCAAAATGTTCGCAGTTGGCCTTTGAGTTCCTTGAAACCATTTGGCTTGCATTCTCATTGCATGTCGTTTGCATTGCATTTGCATTTCTCAGCCTTGAGTCTTGTCCGTCCTTTGTCTGTAACTCGGTTGACTTCCTGAAGCCATCATTGGACTTGAAGTAGCTTTTGAAGTTGTCTTTTTCAGACTCGTCCGTTGTGACCACCATGCTGGGGCACAGAGGTATTCAGCTGAAGACTTAGGGTACTCCGAAGCCAGGTTCAGACTTTGTTTGATTCTGATATGTTCTCATTCACGCCTCAAGGCATCCAAATCAGCAAACCTTCGCCTAATCAGGCAGGTTCATCAGACTCTAAGGTGAAAGAATTTTCTGAGAGTATGTGTGAAGATGGTTCTCAAGCGGATCTCGACAATCAACTCCGAAGATGACCATCTCAGCTTGGCAAATTAAGAAGGAAATTTCAATTCCCTAAAGCTGGCAATCATTTGGCTGTTTAGCATTTTTGTTGTGTTTTCTTTGCATGTTTGAATTATATTTGCTTATAAGCATTGTTGTACTTTCAAATTGGCAAGATTAATGAAATGTTTGTGTATCTTTTGATTAAGTTCATTCGTTTCACTCATTTACTTTTGTGTTCATAAAGACAAAAAAAAAACAAAAAAACAAAAACAAAAAACAGACAAATTTTTTTCCCCATATCAATCCTTTTGTTCAAGCAAAGATTGGGGATGATGACGAAAATATTATCCATAATTGTTGTGGTATGCTTTCGATTAAACCTTGCCGAGGATGTAAGGCATTGTTTCAAGTCCCAAACACTGGAGAAATAAGGAAGATAATCCCTCGTTAACCCTTCGAGCCTAGAAGTAGGAGTTTTCTTTCTTTATGCAAAAAAACCCTTAAATCTCAACCTTGGGATGGGTAGTTTCTCAGTTTAACTTGGTTATGCATTCGAATGCAAGCGCTTCATGCAAGACACCAGTCAGTTCTCTCAAATAAAATGAGTTAGCGTTGTACAAGTTGTTCATCCAAGCAACAATAAGGAAGGATAGATGAAAAATCCTTAATCAAAGGATGAGCCGAGTCCCTTTCAAGGCAAAAGCCAAGAAAGATGGGAAGCCCAGAACTTTGCCTTATACAAAAAGAACTTGTACAACAGCCAAAAAAGGAGTTTCAAAGCAACAATCGAACAAAAAGGAGGTCCTAACCGCAAACAAAGAGAGGTATCGTGACCTCAATCAAATCAAAAGAAGAGGTATCGTGACTTCAACCAAATCAAAAGAGGAGGTATCGTGATCTCAACTAAATCAAAAGAAGAGGTATCGTGACCTCAACCAAAAAAAAAAAAAGAAAAAAAAGAGAAGTCATAGCCTCAGCAAAGACAACAAAGGATAATCAAATGCTACAAGAGAGTAATGACTACCCAGGTGTCTGAATCATCAATTCATTCCTAACCTAGAGGAACCTGAATGTATAACTTGAGTTAACTGAGCGTAGGACTGGAGTTCATCACGAAGATGGGGGGATACCAAATAAACTTCGAGCTTTTATCCTTTGTTTCATAAAACCGTGAACCAAGCCACGTTACAACCCTTAAAAGACCTAATTGAGGTAAGGTTGTTTTGTAAGCATACTACAACAAGGTTGATTAACCTGACTCCTAATGATCTTTGCTAGTTATATGTGTTAATCACTTCATCTGTCATTCTATAAATGACCAGATCCACTTTGTTTTTGATTACTTAATCATTCCACTGTGCGTGTTTTCATCAATAAAACTTGATTTCAAAAGCTTGCATGAATATCGCATTGAAATTGCCAATTTTAAATGAACAATACTTGTTTGTGAAATGATTCAACATCAAAAGAATCCCGACAAATGCAGTCAGCTAGGGAATTTGATTTGATAAGGGAAGATCAGTCAAGGGGCAACTAAGCGGAAGGTTCTGTCGATCCATCATTTCAAGAATTGTTGAATCAGGGGCAGAACTCTTCAAAGTTCAGAATATTGGGGCAAGCCTTCTTGAGGTCATTTCATGACAAGTTTGGGCTCCAATGACCCACCAACAGGGGCAAGTTTGTTCCCCAACTGTTTCTACCACAGTTTAAAGGACTTTGTACTGCAAATACAGTTGAACTAGGGCAGTTATGTCAAGACTCATGGATCTATTTCAAGAGTTTAAAGATATTGAAGCATTTGGTATGCCAATTCTTTTGTAAAATCCTTTTGATGATTTATCCTCACAAGACCAGTTAATCAGAAGCAGTCAGGTCGAGATTCGGCAAATCTCTCAAAAGACAACCAGTCTGGGGCATCTCCTTCATAGATCAACTTGACAGGGGCAAGTTTATTCCCCAGTTGTCAACAACCAGATTGGATAATTAACTCAAGGATTTTGCTGTGCAGGTGTTGTTAATCTAGGCTTTGTACACTCCGTGATGAGTATAAACTATCAGACAGCCTCCTCTTAGGCTTTGTATAAGGATTCTCCCATGCGGAGTCAATTAGTCAACAAATAGCCTCCTCTTAGGCTCTGTATAATGATTTCCCCAAGTGGAATCCAGCCTCCTCTTAGGCTTTGTATAATGATTTTCCCTAGCAGAATCCAATCAACCTCTTAGCTTCAATCTTGGGCTTCGATCAAGACACACAACTAGTTCACGGATTTTGTCGTGCAAAGGCAGTCAATCAGGGGCAATCAGGCTAAAATTCATGAATCTCTCCAAGAGTTTGAAGATATTGAAACACCTTGTATGCCAATTCTTCTGTAAAATCCTCTTGATGTATTCTTCTGACATACCATGTACCCTGGGGCAGATAAGTTATGCAGAACTACTCAGCTTTTGTGGTGTCTCTGCCAGCTCCCAGTAAGTTGTCTCTTCAGCTAATCTTGGCACTTCCCAATGGATCTCTTATCTCCAATGAAGAAATTAAACTCATGATGGTATTCCTAGTGAAGTCAAGGTGCTATATCAAGTGGAGTACTCTCTCCCCTAGAGAAGGACATAACCTTGAAGTAAAGTTACTTCACCCCAGTGATGGTCTAACCTTTTGAGTTCGGCTGGGTATCCTCGTCGAGATGTTTATTTCATCTCCAGTTTCACTTCTTGTCTCTTTTGTCAGCATAAGCTTAAGCATGGCATAAGCACTCATATGCATAGCATATTATCACTTTTGCTACATGTTTCTGGTGTTTACCTGTGTTGTTCACTTTGGCGTTTATCTCCCCAAGTGACTGGGTTTGTCTTTTCTCTCCAATAGAGGTGTCAGCCCTAGGCATAAAGTGCTCATTCCTTCTGAATTCCCCATAGAGTTTTATCCTCGTGGATGATGGTTGCTTCAGTTATCTTTTTCCACATTCGGATAAGATACATCCCCAGTTGAGTTCATTCCTCAATTGGAGTCTTGTTTGACCGTTTCTTTTTAGCTTGCTCCTAGACTGAACCTTGGTCCCTGGCAGGTGTGGTTTCTGAACCCACTTTCAAGTGCATTTATTTTGCATTGTGTCTCACAGGAAGAATCTTTTACAGATCCCCATTGAGGACATGTTTATTTTCTTCAACAGTGTTGTAATACCAATATCTTTTTGGAAGTTATGCCCAACAACAAAGTTACAATCACTTTGAGAAGCTTGTTTCGCTATCATTATCTCTACAATGATAAGTGGTCATCTCCCTCCAAGAAGCTTATCCGTCTTTGGTTTGAATCGAGTCACCTTAGGCTTTTATTTCAGTTTGTTCCTGTTTGAATCGTGTCAAACTTGAACCCAAAGTCCAATTATCGTTGGCACCGTCTTTGGTTTGAATTGAGTCACCTTAGGCTTTTAAGATCTTGTTCTTGTTTGAATCGTGTCAAACTTGAACCGAGTCCTTGTTCGAATCGTGTCGGACATTGTCTCTTGTTTTAAGATCTTGTTCTTGTTTGAATCGCGTCAAACCTGAACCGAGTCCTTGTTCGAATCGTGTCGGACATTGTCTCTTGTTTTAAGATCTTGTTCTTGTTTGAATCGCGTCAAACCTGAACCGAGTCCTTGTTCGAATCGTGTCGGACATTGTCTCTTGTTTTAAGATCTTGTTCTTATTTGAATCGTGTCAAACTTGAACCGAGTCCTTGTTCGAATCGTGTCGGACATTGTCTCTTATTTTAAGATCTTGTTCTTGTTTGAATCGTGTCAAACCTGAACCGAGTCCTTGTTCGAATCGTGTCGGACATTGTCTCTTGTTTTAAGATCTTGTTCTTGTTTGAATCGTGTCAAACCTGAACCGAGTCCTTGTTCGAATTGTGTCAGACATTGTCTCTTGTTTTAAGATCTTGTTCTTGTTTGAATCGTGTCAAACCTGAACCGAGTCCTTGTTCGAATCGTGTCGAACATTGTCTCTTATTTTAAGATCCCGTTCCTGTTTGAATCGTGTCAAACTTGAACCCAAAGTCCAATTATCGTTGGCACCGTCTTTGGTTTGAATCGAGTCACCTTAGGCTTTTATTTCAGTTTGTTCTTGCTTGAATCGTGTCAAGCTTGAACCTAAAGTCTAGTCATCACTGGCATCCTCCATAAACGGAATCACATTTGTTATCTCAACCAGTTCTGGTACACTTTTGATTCATTAACCTCATTCACAGCCAAAAGGTCCAGTCACCTTTCATCATCTGACGTAGGGTTTACCTCTGTCTTTTCTGGCTTTTCTTGAAGATCCCGTTTGAACTCTTCAGTATAGGAAATCCCCAGAAAATCTTTGTAGGATGTCTATCATTTTATTTCAAACTGATCCCCTATGGTGATCATGTCTTCTTTCTGGTTTCATGTCCAGTAAGAATGTGTCTTTTCCCCAGTATCATCCAGTTACTTTTGAACCGCGTCGTCTACCTCCCTGGATCTTTCCCCAGTGGAGAACACCTCTTTGGTGTCCTATCACCAGCAAGAACTTGTAGGGTTTCCCCGTAGTTTCCCTATCCCCAGTGTTTCTTTGGAGTCTCCCCAGTAAGTCTCTTTTGTCGGTTAGCTTGTATCCCCAATGAGTTTACCTCATGGATACTAACTTTCATCCTTTCCCGGTGTTATCCACCTGTGTGTGTTTGCTTTCGTTGTTGACTGCATTTTTGCACCATCATGGCATCATATCATCATACTAGAGTTCATGGCATGTCTGCATCCTAGACTAGTTTGGTTCATATCATTGCATATCAGCGTATCTAAGGGCAAAATTTTCGGTTATCTGTATTTAAATATCTTTCACCATCTTTCCATCTCTCATGTCATCCGGTGAAGATATTTAAATAGGGGCAACTGTTGCACCCCAAATTTTACCCTCAGGTTCGTCTGGTCATTTTCATATCATTTTAAGTCGGCCATTTTTCGTATTTTTTTGTTAATATTTCCGGGATCATTAACCTTGCATTTTCAATCACTTTATCATTCCACTTAGATAATTATTTTAGTTTATAATTTTATTTTGGCTCATATCTAACTTAGCTTGTCTTCAACTATAATCTTTTAGTTTAACTATAATTTCAATAGCCTTTTTAGTTTAGTTTAATTAAATTCTCTATTTTTTTAGTTTAATTTTAATTTAACATTTAATATTAATTTAAATAGTTTTAGTTAATTATTCTTTATTTAGAATTTATTGCTATCACTATTTTCAAATTATTAGTGTAGTTCAGATTTTATTTTTCATTAATAGTCTCGTTATTTCTATTTTTGTATTATTATTAAGTTATTATTATAATTGTTGTTAGTTTCATTTTATTATTGTTACTATTTCTTTTTTATTATTTCCAACTTAACCCACCTTTCTCCCACTTTTTCCAACAAATCGTACGATTTTTTTTCACAAGGCCACTCTACAGCCACTCTACACAATGTCCCAATTACACACAATGCTGCACAAAACTCGTACGACTTTACACGCTCAAGACCTTTCCGCCAAAACTTGCGGCAACAACTGAAGACGCTACTCGTATATTTCCTGCGACACGCCAACCTTCAACAAGCTTCCTACCAAAGTCTCTCACACAAGCCTCCAAAAGCCACTTTAACCATTATATTTTCCATCCTATCAAAGAACCGTACAATCACAAGTCAACTCACAAAGCCAGCAAAAAGCTATACCCAACATGACCCTCAGCACATCTACAAAAGCATCCATGTTACTGAGCTCTAAAAACTCGGCATAAAGCCCTCAACCCCTCTGTTCACCACACATGACCTCGAGCTTCACCAAGCCAAAAACCTCAGACAGAACCAAACCCAATCCATCTCTCAATACCATAACTTTCATCAACCTTTCACCACTATTCATCACAACCTTGACACACACAACCGAACCATTCTTCAATCTCCATCACTACGCTAATCCACCTTCATTCTTCACCTCTTCGATCTCAAAAACCATTCAAAAGCTTCATGGATTTGTGCTCTGAACAACGCTTTTGAGCGTGAAGAAACCTCGTTACGGATCTGCACTGAAAACTTCATCTCTGTTTCAATCCAATGGCTGGAAGTAACCGACACACCTTATTTCAACCGCCACTGTGCGATAAACCTTCATCCAACAACAACCCAAAACCTACTCCAATCAAACAGAACAACAACTTCAAACACCACCAAAACCAAATCAAAACCTAGCTTCAATCCTAATCCAAAATCTCAGAAAAATCCAAACAAGTATCAACCCTTCACATAGGTGTGCCAAACCCACAACAGTCTCGCGATTTACAAATCATTCAAACCATAACAGAAGAGAGATGAAGTGAGAAATCAACTTAAAACTCACCGCAAATGAAATCGGTAGCAGAGATTTAAAGAGGTGGACGAATCACCCTCGGAAGGGGGTCGAATCTCTTCGAGCAATTTCGATTTTTTCCCCATTCGGATGTCGTTGTCCCAATCGACGATGAAGAAGGTTGCATTTTCTGAACTCGATTTCGCAACCATGGCCGTTCTTCTCTGAGCACTGTTGATGCGCTTCTTTTGTTACTCATTCTCAAAACACCTTTTGACCTTTTTTTTCATAGTTCTGATGGCCTTTGACCTATTCTTTTGAAAAATGGGGATCCACCGTGGCTGTTGATGTTCAATCAAGTTATTATCACTTTTTTTATTATTATTATTGCTAAGCTGTGATAGCCGGCCCTACTTCTTTTGCTGGCATTTTATGATAAGACAATGTTGTATGTTTAATACTATCAGTTTTGTGTAAATCCATATAGCGTATTTTGGTTTTGAAGCTTCATGGCCCATTTTAATTTTTACTATCATCCTCTTTTTTTTATAGGAAAAGGCACGTGTTGATTGGTGAAGGATGATGAGGGGCTAAGGCCCACGCTGGATTTATTATCCATACTCACCCCTCCTAATTTCCAGCGCCTCCCTCCTTTCTTCATTTTTTTATTAACTTTATCTCCTTTTTTAAATTGATTTATTCTTTATTTCTTGTTATTATTTTAATTCTTTTTAATTTCTACTTTTATTTTTATTATGCTTTAAATGACATGTTACTAAATCATTTTTTTCTTATTTATTTTTGCTTTCATTTTAATTTTTGGGGCCTATGACATTTCCCACCTCTTGATTTTTAGTTGATTTATTCAAGTCACTAAAAATCATGATTTATATGAGGCCATATTCTATTAGTCAATGAAGTTCTAATCAAGAGATCTTCGATTTATCGATCTAAATCCTTGATTTAGACGAGACTAACATTATTTTCATCTTTAGTCCATTATCTTTATTTTTAGGCCAATCATCTCACAAAAATAATGTTTTGTTGATTTATCAAAATCAATAAATTTCTTGATTAGTATGAGGCCTCATTTTTCAATTTATTTTTATTGGTCAATGAAAATCTAATAGAAAGGTATTCGATTTATCGATCTAAATCCTTATTTAGATGAGACCGACTTTATTTTCACTTTGAGCTCATTTCCTTTGTTTTTGGGCCGACGATATTGCAAAATCACGACTTTTTATCGATTTATTTCAAATCACTAAATCGTGATATATATGAGGCACCTTCATTATTTTATCGTTCGATGAAAGTCGAATATCATAGATTATCGGTTTTTCGATTAAATCATGATTAAGACGAGACCGACTTTATTTCTATTTCATTATGTATTTTTCTTGAATCTTCTTTCTCATTTTTGACCGATGAAGTCTTTCTATTCACGAACGTTGTTAGCGAAGCGACGAACCTTCATTATTTCAAATCTGTAGTGAGTGATCATCGAGATCTCTTTCTATACTTTGAAATCGTGATAGGTTACCTTCGACTAATCAACGAGAGTTTGTGATTAAGACGAGGTCTTCACCTTTTCTTTTCGTGTGGCACGATTTTATCGGAGAATGATCTTCTATATCATTTCTCTATCGTGTCGTAACACAAAGATCAATTGTGCATCCTCCTATAGTATGGTTTTCCTCATAGACCGTACTACGCGGATCAGCACTACATTGGACCCGATTCATCGATCCAATAAATTAATCAACAATCATTAAATTTACTTTTAGTCAATATATATATATATATATATATATATATATATATATATATATATATATATATATATATATCTTGATTTATTCTTTATGTCGATTATTATCCTTGTTAATATTATCATTGTTCATATTTATATCTTGTGTATATTGTTCATATTATTTGTTCATTTAAAACACACTAATAAATATCGAAACCTTAAAAAACTCAATGACCGGACTGTGGTTACCATCATTCTTTGATTTATTATAATTTGATTTTGATGTTTTGATTATTACCATGTTCATATCTGGTTCATTCTATCTTGATCATATTCATGTTCATATCATGTTCATATTATCGGGATTATATCTTTGTTCATATTCACACTGTTTATATCATATTCATGCTTGATTCTTAACCCTCCTTCCAAAGGAAAGATCTCTACCTTGACTCCTAAGTCACAATCCATTCCCATTTCATCCTTGGCCTCATAAGAGCCGTTTCCCTCATAGTTTAGTAATAGGATGGAGTTATCGTGAACTCCATGTGATTCTCACTATCATGAGAACTCACTTTACCTTTTACTCATACTTACAGAGTTATCATGAACTCTGTGTGGTTCTCACTATCATGAGAATTCACTTCCTCCTTCATAACGTAGACTTAGAGAGTTATCGAGGACTCTATGTGAGCTTATGCTCATTCCCTTTGGAACGTTGGCCATAGTCAATGTTTTCTTTTCTTTCACCCTTAGTTAGGTGAACTACGGTTGCTCTGATTCTTTAGTCAGATACGTAGGCACAAGATGCGACGTCTTGGCGAGCAAACTTAGTGTACATACCTTAGGTCATTACCTTAGTACAGATCCTTAGCAAACAAACATAACATAACACAAACTTAAACAAGAGGTTCTTGTAGAATACTACAGATACTTAGGGTGCTAATACCTTCCTTTTGTATAACCAACTCCCGAACTTTAGATCTCCCCCTTTAGGTTTTTTTAACGATCTTGAACCTTTCCTTTGGATAAATCAAAGTCGGTTGTAAAAGAAATATGATGCAAGTTAATTAATAGCTTGTTATCCGATTTTCACCGCGACACTCTTGATTTTAAATTTTAAATACTTTGGGCCCCTAATAGAGTGTAAGACCTAATACTTTGTAAATACAAACCTTTTTGGGCCCCAGATGTTGTATAAGTCCCGCTGCATTTTCAAAATCACGGCGCGATCGTCGCCTTTTAAAACAAAATCATCTGGGCCTCCCCTCGTGTTGTAAGTCCCATATTTCTCTTTCAAAACATCTTTTGGGCTTCTGATAGAGTGTAAGCCCAATCCCTTTTTAACCAAAATAGTTTTTGGGCCTCAGTCATTGTATAAGTCCCGATACGATCTTCAAAATAACGGTGTGATCACTGTTAAACCTTGGGCCTCTCCTTGAGTATAAGCCCCACCAATCTTTTCAAAAACAACTTCTCTTTTGATTTAGATTCAAATATACAGTTGTTATCAAAACTTTCTTTAATTTCTTTGAACAACTAACAATACATCATGGAAGCTTGCTCACCTGTAAGTTTTAACAGCATCCATTTACTCGCTTTCATGTATATATAACTGTATTGTGGGAAGCTGCTCCCCTGTAAGTCCTTCTTTTATACCCTTTTAAATACTTGTCATATATCAACTGTATATATACTAGTATAGTTATTTAGAGTTTTCCCCAGCAACTAGGTCTAGAACTAGGTAAAGCCAGTTGGTCACTCTTAAATACAGTCAAAACTAGATCCCCATAGGATTTCCAGATACAGTCTTGCCTTCTCTTGGGCTTAAACAATATGGAACAAAGAGAAAGGCAGTATTCTCGGTGAACCTTTTCTCAGACTGTCACTATTAGAACTTGTCAAAGAAATTCATTTCCCCAGAGAGGATTAATTCTCGGTGAAACCTCTCTATAATTTCTTCAAACCCTAGAACTGTTCACTAAAGAAAAGATTATTCTCGGTGAAACTTTTCTTGAACTCTTCTTAAGTTTGGACCCACAGGCTTCCTAAAAGCATCCCCGCCTCCTCTTGGGCTTTGTACAAGGACCCTACGGCTTCTTAGAAGTTCATATGCCTTCTCTTGGGCTTAATACAAGGACCCTGAAGACCTCCTAAAGGTATAAGACATAACTTAGTCATCCTTTGCTAAAGCAGTCTTTCCAGTGTCAAATCTCAGACCAATTTAGGGTTGATTCTCATCCCTTAAAACACTTGCCTCCTCTTGGGCATCATACAAAGATAAACTGTTCCATACCAATAGACCTGGACAATCTAAATCTCCTCTTGAGTCTCAAAGATATTCTCGAGTTCCCTACAAACATAGGAGAAACCCCGGTCTTTCTGGATCAATCTCCCATAGAGTTAAAACCCATGGGTTCTAAAACCCAGTCTCTCTCCTAAAAATCCCCAGCCAGGGTCAGTTTATCATCAGTATAACACTATCAGAACCTCAAGGTGTTGCGGTAAAAATCGGATAACAAGCTATTAATTAACTTGCATCACAAAACTTTGAATTCACCACCGACTTTGATTTATCCAAAGGAAAGGTTCAAGATCGAGAAAAACCTAAAGGGGGGAGATCTAAGGTTCGGGGGTTGGTTACGCCTAGGGAAGGTATTAGCATCCTAAACGTCCGTAGTACTCTACGGGAACCTCTTGTTTTAACTTGTTATGTCTTACTCGATTGCTAAGGGTGCTATGTTAAAGGTTGAAACCCTAGGGGTTAGTATCTAAGTATACTCGACAAGGTATCACACCTCGCGCCTACGTATCTTGACGGGAGTGGAATCAGAGTATCCGTAGTTCATCGATCTAAGGGTGAAAAAGGAACCATTGACTATGGCCAAAGTTCCAAGGGGAAATGAGTATGAGCTCATTTTAGAGTTCACGATAACTCTCTAAGTCTAAGTTATAGGGGGAAAGTGAGTTCTCATGATTGTGAGAATCACATAGAGTTCAAAACTCTAACCTATTACTAAGTTATGATTTCATTGGCTCTCAAGAGGCCAAGAAATGGGATAAACCTAAAAGGATAAGGTAGGGTGGTTGTTTAGTGACTCAAGAGTCAATTTAAGATGATCGCCCTTTGGAATGGGGGGAAGATAATAGTTAAGATTACTAAGAAATAAAGAGTCAAGAATTCAAATATGATGATGTAAAAAAGAAATGAACAAGATAAAGAGATGAAACAAAGTTCATGAAATCATGCAAGACTAGAATCATACATAGACATTATTCAAACATGGTAAACAAAAATAACATGGCAAGATAAATAAAAAAGATACAATAAAACCCTAAAAAGGTACTTCCAATTTTATCATGAATAAATGCCTCAAGATTAAATATTTTTATCAATTTATTTTTATGCTCAACAAATAAATTCAATTAGAAGAATTTAGCAAAAAGAATGGAAGAAAAAGGATGAAAAACGAACAAGTTATGAAAAATTGAAATTTAAGCATAAACTTGAAAATAAAATAAATGAAAACTACTAAGTATTAAAAAGAAAGGAAAGGGCACTCCTAGGGATTGAACCCAGGACCCTTCGCTCACAGGTTAAAACCAATGCCAACCAAGCCAATGCGCGCCCTTGAACAAGCAATGAGAACACACATACATATATAAAAAGAAGCAAAAATCAGAAAAAAAAACAAGGACTGGGGCGAGGGGGATTCGAACCCCAGTCCTATAGGGTGAAAGGGCGTGTGATAGTGTGTGCTTGCCACTGGGGTGGCTGTTACATCCGGTAACATATCCAACTCAATAAATACATAGGCCTTGCACGCGCATATAATCCAAATTAACAACACAAACCCACCAAATACACAAACTGCTCACGACAGCAACATCTATGCCATGCCATTCACCAACAACCATTGTCAAATAAAATGAAGCAGGAACATGTAATTTAAACTTCAGCCTCATGCATTAACACACATATGGAATACTAAACAAACACTTTCATCAAGCACATTAGACATAAAGTAAAGAACATTTGAATGTATAGAGTGACAACTTCTCACGGCCATGGCAGTAAGTATACATCATATTCAGAAAGGGTTCAATGACATGAAACATCTTGGAATACAACTAATAAACAAACATGTAGTTTAAGGATCCAAACTAGCATGGCAATTAGGTTAGTTTCATGTATCAAAGCATTCTCAAGACTTGGCATGCTTAAAAGGAGTATAGCAGAGCTGTTCTAGGATTAAAATCATAAGATTGACAAGATTGATTGTTCAAAATGCAAGAAAGCAAGAGGACAAGTTAAGGCATGATGCAGTCAGTAGCATATGAGCAACAAGTCATTAGGGCAAACACATTCCACAAGGTAATGAGCTAACATACAACACATCCAAATGGAATTCAATGAAATGATACATCTTAGACACAACTGATAAACAATCATGCAGATCATGGAATCCAGAACAGTATGGCATGGATTCAAACATAAGTTTCATGTGGACAAACAAATCAGTGCAAAAGCAAGGTAAGTTAGTAAACTCATACACAGGCAGTCAATGAATTGGAGATTAAAAACCTACTGATGGGTTGAGAAGTCATGTTAGATCAATCATTCGAAAAGGAAATCACATAGGTTTTATAAGATAAACTTGATGAGGTAGGCTGCACTGACAATAAAACACATAGCATGGTGATTTGTAAATTCAGTGAGTTTGTGGAAAAAGTGTGTGAATTTGTCAATGTCAAGGTGATTTCACAGGTAATGTTCAGTGAGATTGTAAATAAGTCAAACCAAAATACATAAACTTCACAAATCCATAAACCAAATATATCAGTTTTAAATGTTGGACTAAGAGCAAAATCACGACCTAGCAGGTACAAGGCAGCTTGATACATACATCCAGCATATTCACATACTAAACAACAATTTAAGGTCAGTGTATATATCACAAAACTCAACATGGCCTGATTACAGTTCAACATACAAAGACAATGATGGTAGCTCAATACAACTTAAGTACTTATCAAGGAATACCAATCAAGCATGAAGTCACATAATGTCAAGGAAAGATGCTTTCAATCATAATGGTAGCAAGCATAGTGATAATTCATGTATCAAGTTAGATTAAGGGTACACAAATTTCATACAATGTCAAGGTAAGTTTGAAACACAGCATTGCCATAAACAAGAGTCCAAACAGAATTGTTCATACATAATGGCATCCAAATTAAGTAGCAGCTAGGCATGAATATCAGACATACAAACAGCTACACTCATCATGTTAATATAAGGAAAATGTTTGCAAAGATAAGCACAAAAACATTATGATGGTCAAAGGCCTTTCTGAATCATACACATATATTCAAGATAGAATAGGACATATCATAGCAACCAAGTTCAAATTCAATCAAGTGGTATTATTTAACACAGACAGTAGCATAGGACATAGTAAAAACCAATTTAGGCAACAATCATGCGAGCACATTCATCACACATATATGGACTAGGTTCAAGGTGGTTTGGTAAATATTAGAAGCACACTGTGGTATCAAACATCCATAACTTAGGAGCATATCAACAAACATATCAAAGCTAGCACACACAAAGTTTAACATGGAAAATAAAAGCATGATGCCACAAAACATGACTTTCTGAAATTAACAATTTCAACATAATAGTATTAGCATGTACAAGGTGAAATAGCATAGTATGACAGGTCATGGAACATTGAGGCACATGATAGGAACAACTCAAAGCAAACTGACAACAACACCATTCTTATCCTAAATTCAACATTCATGAACATAAACCTTAAACATACATTAAACCAAAATCATTCCAATGAGGTGCAACACTAACCAATAGGTTGCATATACTAACAGTTCAAATAATCCAAACTCAGATACATTGGTCAATCATAAAAAATGCCAAGGCAGAATGGTGCATACAAATGTGAAACAAAGCATCAAAATGATCAACAACAATAAAGTCCAAAACCATAACTTGAGAACACAAAATGATCATACATGATAGTGACAGAAAAAAAAATCAGTGCTACTTTTAAAGAGAACAACTTAACAGCATCAATCAACCATTAAACCAACAACAAAAAATGGATAGGTTCAACCATCCCACGACTTATGAGCATATCAGAACCACATAGAGGAACAAAAAATCATGAGTCTCTTGCCTCAAAATCACGTCTAAGCACATATGACACATAAGTAAGTTAACTAATTAGTCATCTAAACTTGACAATACAATATCATCATGAGAACTTATAAATTTGCAGCAATTCAATGATCAAAACCAGAGGCATTATATCTTAACACAAAAAGCATACATGTATATCATATCAACACACAAAATCATCTATTTTATGATATCAAGCCATGATCAAACAAACAAAATACTTAAGCACATGTTAGTAGGCTATATAATGTAAAGAACAACAAAAATGCGCATGACATAATGATCATTTGAGCATGATTAACAAGAGGGAAACAATGTGATACCAAGTGGAGTAATGTCCACTGCCTTCAAGTATGCTGACTGCTTTCATTCCAAAGCACTCCAAAGCCACCTTTCACCTTTCTTGCTCGAAACTTAGGAAACTTTAGGAACTATTTGAGTGTTTGTGAGAATTGTTAGTGTCTTAAAGTGTAGAAGCAAGCTCCTTTTATAGGCTGAACAAATGGGCTTGGGTTGCTTGAGTCCAAAGCACAAACACTTGGTGTGCTGAGTGAAAAACTAGGGTTACAACGTCTCTCTTCAAAATTCAAATATTGGTCCACTCCTTAGAGACAAATACGCTGCCCTTGCTACACAAAAACTCAGAGGTTGCAGGGTCCATTTCACTACTTCATGTATTGCTTAAGAGCTCCTTATCTATTGTCATATGAAAGGGTATCAGATGAGGTAAGGATTGGGGATTCCGTGAGGGATCTGCAGGTGAGAGCAGGCTGTATGCTGAAATGAGTAATGCCTCAGAAACACTTTTAATGAAGCAAACCACTGAAAGCTTGAACGGGAAATGTTTTTGGAGATTTCAAAATGAATAAAACGCGCCAAGGGATTGAGGATAAAATGATTTGGAATGAATTGATTCACTCGTATTTGGATTTGAATTTCCTCCTCCCTTCTGCAGCTCGTGAACAAGATAAAGGAGACGAGCAAACTTTGGATGTTTTGCTTCTTTACAAGCCACACGTCGTCTTCCCATTGGTCAGTGATGGAGTTGAAAAGTCAAAGCACAATGCTCACTTCCTATTGGTCATTGGCTAATGAGTTCATCTCCAATGTAGTTTGTAACACATTTGCACGTTGGGCCTATGATGATGGGCTTATGAACAAATATGTAGGATTAGTTTTCTATCTTTTTGTTATAAAAAGGAAATGGTTTAGGAAAAACAAATAATAGGTGAATTAGGTAATTGAAATGGTTATGTATATGGTTTGAAAAATACAGAAATTGGACAAAATTGGTTGATAAAGGACTATTGAAATTGGTTAGGAATAAAAATGATAATTGAGGGTGAATAAAATGGGTAGAAATTTGGTTATGGAGAGGATCATGGAGAGGGTTATAGAGATATCTCTTTGAAATGAGAGACTTGCTTGATTCAACGCTCCATCCAAAATCTTGATTAATCACCTCTTTAATCTCCCTAAGATAAAACCTGATTCACAAATGAAACAAACACAAACAAAACCTGACAAAAAGGGTTAGCTATGCAACATGATTAACCTAATATGACATGCAAGAGATCAATGGATCTAAGGGTAAAATTTGGGGTACAACAGTTGCCCCTATTTAAATATCTTCACCGGATGGCATGAGAGATGAAAATCTTCATGAAATCATGGTGAAAGATATTTAAATACAGATAACCGAAAATTTTGCCCTTAGATGCAAAGACATGCAATGCTACTAATATGATGATATGATGCCATGATAGATGCAAAAATCCAGACAAAACAAGACACCAAAGAAAAAAAGAGCTACCAAACACAGATGAGCTTCACTGGGGAAGAAAGAAAGTTAGTATACACAAGGAAAACTCCTTGGGGATGCAGGCTAACCAACAAAAGAGACTCACTGGGGAGACTCTGAGGCAACACCGGGGATAGAAAAAATAAAGGGTAATCTCCACTGGGGAAAGATCCAGGGAGATGGACGACAGGTTCAAATGTGACCGGACGACACTGGGGAAAAGACGCATTCTTACTGGGCATGAAACCAGAAAGAAGACATGATCTCCACTGGGGATCAGTTTGAAATAAAAGGATAAACACCCGAACAAAAGATTTTCTGGGGATTTCTTATACTGAAGAGTTCAAACGGGATCTTCAAGAAAAACTAGAAAAGACAGAGACGAACTCTGTGCGCCAGATGATAAAAAAACAACTGGAGTTTAAATGGGATCAAGGCTAATAAGCCAAGAATAGACTCTGGTACTCATATCAGTTGGTTGAGAAAACAAATAATTTGTTTTTATGAAGAAAGCCAGAATGAGCTGGATTTGTAATTTGGTTTAGGTTCATATTTGACCTGAGTTTAAGCAATACAGGTTCACGATAACCCGATATAAAAAGCTGGTTCACGATAACCGGAAATTAGGTTCACGATAACCTGATATAAACAACTGGTTCACGATAACCAGAAATTAGGTTCACGATAACCTGATACAAACAACTGGTTCACGATAACCAGAGGTTTAGGTTCACGATAACCTGATACAAACAACTGGTTCACGATAACCAGAGGTTTAGGTTCACGATAACCTGATACAAACAACTGGTTCACGATAACCAGAGGTTTAGGTTCACGATAACCTGATACAAACAACTGGTTCACGATAACCAGAGGTTTAGGTTCACGATAACCTGATACAAACGACTGGTTCACGATAACCAGAGGTTTAGGTTGAAGATAACCTGATATAAATAACTGGTTCACGATAACCAGAGGTTTAGGTAGGTTCACGATAACCTGATATAAACAAATGGTTCACGATAACCGGAAATACAGGTTCACAATAACCTGATATAAACCAACTGGTTCACGATAACCAGAAGTTTAGGTTCATGATAACCTGATATAAACAGAGTCCCCAGTTACTGAAATTTAGGTTTCCAAATGGGCGATGTAGGTAACAGAATGGTTGCAGGTTAGGCTTCCTGGGGAATACTGCACAAAGGGTCAAAATCTGGCGCACAGAGGTGAAAAACCGGACACGAGCAAAACAAAGACAAAGAACCAAGGACCCACAAAGAGGAAAAGGAAAGAAAAAACAAAACCACACAAATAAGACGCCCAAATGCAAAGATGCTCAATGCTATGGTATGATGCGAATGCTTAATGATATGCAAGAAATGATAGACCGGGAACAGCAAAAAGGGAAAACACTGTGTCTTCTACAGGGAATCATACTGAAATCTAAGCAGGTAATCAGTTTTAGAGCCAATGTGAGAACATTTTTAATTTGCTGGGGAAACAACTTCTCAACAAACATCTTGTCTAGATACCGGTGAGACGTCCTTTGTATTAGTGGTCAGCCATTGTTAAAGCATTTATATCAGGAAATACTGCCAATCCTCTTTTAGTGACAAAGAGAGAGTTCAAAGTTTTCAAAACATTTTCCGCTTTTAAAACCATTATTAATAAATAAGTGAAGTTTTGCATAACAAGGAAAATATCAGAGTAGTGATAAATATCAAACAAAGAATGGCTCAAAAATTTGATTTCATTAGAATGGTAACTTGCCAATAGCGAAGTTCCATAGATCATTACAATTGAAAAATGGCAATGGGAAAGGATTACATCATATTCAATGACCAACTCCATAATGACTAAAAATTCTAGAATTCTATGCTGCTGATACAGACAAAAGGGCCTAGATTCTCAAGCGTAATACTTTTGTACTGAGTCAGCATTTACAGGATGTGCGAGCTGTTCACCATCCATTGTTGTGAGGAATAAAGAACCTCCTGAAAATACAGTCTTCACCACAAATGGACCCTCATAGTTAGGCGCCCACTTTCCACGAGCATCCCTTTGAGATGGCAGAATCCTCTTGAGTACAAGCTCTCCATCTCGAAATTCCCAAACACGGACCTTCTTGTCAAATGCCCTATTCACTTTTTTCTGATACAGATGACCATGACACATAGCAGTCAGTCGCTTCTCATCAATGAGGTTCAGTTGGTCATATCTCTCTCTAACCCATTCAGCTTCGTCAAGCTTAGTTTCCATCAGGATCCTCAAAGAGGGTATCTCTACTTCAATGGGAAGGACCGCATCTATTCCATATATAAGAGAAAAAGGGGTTGCCCCTGTCGAGGTTCGAACCAAAGTTCTGTATCCGTGCAGAGCAAAAGGTAACATCTCGTGCCAATCCTTATAAGTCTTGACCATTTTCTGCAGGATCTTCTTGATGTTTTTATTAGCAGCCTCGACAGCTCCATTCATCTTGGGATGGTAAGGCGAGGAATTGCGATGCTCAATCTTGAAATTGCCACACAACTCTTTCATCGTTTTGTTGTTCAGGTTTGTTCCATTGTCAGTGATGATCCTGTTGGGAATTCCATAACGACAAATGATATTATTCTTGATGAAACGAGCGACTACTTGCTTGGTCACATTAGTAAAAGAAGCAGCTTCAACCCATTTGGTGAAATGATCAATGGCCACTAAAATGAAACAATGGCCATTAGAAGTTTTCGGCTCAATAGCTCCAATCATATCAATGCCCCACATAGAGAAAGGCCAGAGGATAACAACACATTCAACAAGGTCAGAGGAACATGCATCTTATCAGCGTAGATCTGGCACTTATGACATTTCCTGGCGTATTGGATTCAATCAGCTTCCATGGTTAACCAATAATATCCAGCCCTCAAGATTTTCTTAACCATGGAATATCCATTGGTGTGAGTGCCAAAGGCTCCTTCGTGAATGTCGTGGATCAATAGGTCTGCTTCTCGTTTATCAACACATCTTAGCAGGACCATGTCATAATTCCTCTTGTAAAGCACGTTGTTACTAAGAAAGAACTTGGACGACAATCTTCGGAAAGTTTTCTTATCAAGATTGGAAGCATTGGCGGGGTACTCTTGAGTCTTCAGATAATTCATGATGTCGTGAAACCATGGTTTCCCATCTTCCTCTTCTTCAAATGACTGGCAATAAGTGGGTTCGGTCTTGCGCTCGATACTGATGAGAGGTGCTTCATTTTGAAACCTGACTTGCCACATTGAAGCTAACATGGCTAGGGAATCAGCTATGTGATTTTCAGTGCGAGGTACATGACGGAAAGTGATTTCATCAAAACACTTAATCAATTCCATAATGTAAGCACGGTATGGAATGAGTTTTTCATCCTTGGTTTCCCATTCACCCTTGACTTGGTAAATGACCAAAGCAGAATCACCTATAACTTCAAGAACATTGATTCCAAGGTCAATTGCAGCTTCTATACCCAAAATACATGCTTCATACTCGGCGATATTGTTCGTGCATCCAAAGTCCAACCTTGCGGTAAAATGAGTATAACCACCATTAGGGTTTATCAATACAACACCTACGCCATGTCCTTTGAAATTGGAAGAACCATCAAACATCATCTTCCATCTAAAACTGGTCTCAGGACATTCATCAAGGCCAGGCTCTTCATAATCTTTTACTACCATAATGTCTTCATCCAAGAATTCAAACTTGAGAGGTTCATAATTTTCAACAGGCTGATCTGCAAGGTATTCTGATAATACACTTCCCTTGATAGCCTTCTGAGGTACATATTGGATATCATATTCTGACAATAGCATATGCCAACGGGCAAGTCTTCCTGTTTGAGCAGGCTTCTCAAAGATATACTTTATTGGATCCATTTTAGAGATCAACAAAGTAGTGTGGCATATCAAATACTGCCTCAAACGTTTGTCGGCCCATGCTAAGGCACAACAGGTTTTCTCAAGCAGTGAATAAAGGCTTTCGCTATCAACGAACTTCTTACTCAGGTAATAAATGGCATGCTCTTTGCGACCAGTTTCATCACGTTGACCCAGTACACAACCCATGGATCCCTCTAAAATAGTCATGTACATGATGAGAGGTCTTTCAGGAACAGGAGGAATCAGAATAGGTGGTTCTTACAAATAATTCTTGAGTTTTTCAAAAGCCTGTTGGCAACCAGAATTCCACTCTACAGTCAGGTCTTTGCGGAGCAGTTTGAATATCGGTTCGCAAATTAGAGTCATATTGGAAATGAATTTGGATATATAGTTTAAACGACCCAGAAATCCTCTCACTTGTGATTCGGTTTATGGAGCTGGCATTTCTTGAATAACTCGTACCTTGTCGGGATCTACTTCAATTCCTTTTTGACTGACGATGAAACCAAGTAACTTCCCTGACTTGACCCCAAAAGTACATTTGGCCGGATTCAACTTCAACTAATACTTCCGAAGTCTCTTAAACAACTTCAAGAGATGGTCCAAATGTTCCTCCTCACTTTGGGATTTAGCAATCATATCATCCACGTATACTTCAATTTCCTTGTGGATCATGTCATGGAATAAAGTCACCATAGCTCTCTGATAAGTTGCCCCTGCATTCTTCAAACCAAAGGGCATGGCTTTGTAACAGTTGGTTCCCCACGGGATGATAAATGTAGTTTTATCCATGTCAGCTGGGTCCATTCTGATTTGATTGTAACCGAAGAAACCGTCCATGAAGGAGAAAACTGCAAACTTGGTTGTATTATCCACAAGAGTGTCGATGTGCGGTAGGGGAAAATCGTCCTTGGGACTAGCTTTGTTGAGATCCCTATAATCTACGCATATTTGCACTTTACCGTTTTTCTTCAAAACTGGCACGGTGTTGGCTACCCAGTCTGGATATTTTGAAACTGCCAAGAATCCTGCATCCAATTGCTTTTTAACCTCATCTCTGATTTGGAGAGCCATATCTGGTCTACTTCTACGGAGCTTTTGCTTCACAAGTGGACATTCAGGCTTGAGTGGTAGCTTATGAACTACTATATCTGTATCCAATCCAGGCATGTCTTGATAAGACCAGGCAAACACATCTACATATTCTTCCAAAGGTAGTACTAGCCGTTGTCTGATTTCTACCCCAAGTGTTGCCCCAATCTTGACCTCTTTCCTCTTTTCTTCAGTGCCAAGGTTGATGACGTCAACTTTTTCTTCATGTGGCTGGAGATCCGTGTACTGATACTCACACATTTCTGCCAAATCATCGGGGACCTCATAATCCTCCTCTTCCTCAGCTTGATAAACAGGTGAATCAAAGTCGATAGTGAGAGTAGGGTCATTGAATACAACGGGTTTGGGAATTACTCTGCATGATGGAGGGATTTATTTTATTAAAATGCACAAATATGAACGCAAGAAGGAGAAATTTTGTAGTTTTGAAAAGATTGCCATTTTTCTTAAAATGAAAACAAGAATAAAGACAAGGAATTTTAACAAAACAAACACTTTCATTGATTAATAATATTTAAAAGCGGTGGCCCATACAAAATAATCCGAAAGCCTCGGGCAAGGCTGTGGAATTAAAAACATCAAAGCAAACAAACAAATTACTCTGGCATAGGGTACAAAGTAGGTATCTCAACAGTTTCCCAATTACTTAAAGCGGCGTCATACTGAAACACCAAGTGATTGATGTCTTCGTCTTCAGCGTCTTTAATAATGGCGTGGACTTGCCTTCCTCCACTGACGAATACCTCTTGAATGGTCCCCAGTCTTCCCTTTGTTGAAGCAACTCTTCCCTCAAAAGTTGGTTTGCAACCCAACCCTTGGTATTTCTCTCTTTCTGGGACTTCGACGATCTTGCCCCAGCCTTCAGGTACTCCTCCTTGTAGAGCAGATTGAATGCTTTTGAAAGAAGCAAAAGATGGACAACCAGAGGCCACTGGTTCCTTATCATCAATCATAACGACATTCGCTATCTCAAGAGCCTGGAAAGAAGTTTCCAAAGCATCTTCATCCGCTTCAATGTAACGAAACGAGGACAAATTGCTGACCATCAGGTCTTCCTCACCATGTATGATAACTAACTTTTCTTCGACCACGAACTTCAACTTCTGATGCAAGGTAGAGGTCACAGCGCCAGCCTCACTGATCCATGGTCTACCCAACAAACAACTGTAGGCAGCGTTGATATCCAAGATCTTAAAAAGGATGTTGAATATTTGAGGGCCAATCAAAACAGGTAGCTCAATCTCTCCCATCACCGATCTTCTTAAACCATCAAAAGCTTTGACAATAAGAGAAGTGGATCTCATTATAGCTCCTTGGTAAGATAACTTTTCAAGAGTTCTTTTTGGAAAAACATTCAAGGACGAACCAGTATCTACGAGAACTCTGGCCATCGTATCCTCCTGACATTTCACTGATACATGTAGGGCAAGATTATGATTCCTTCCAGCTCGAGGTAACTCCTCGTCACTGAAGTTGATAGTGTTACAAGCTGTAATATTGGCGACGACATGGTCAAACTATCCTGCTGTTATATCTTGGGCTACATGTGCCTGGGCTAACACCTTCTGCAAAGCTGATCTATGAACAGGCGAATTAACTAACAGAGATAAGTTCGAAATCTTGGATAGTGTCTGATGGAGCTGATCTACCACTTTGTAATCACTCCTCTTGATAATTCTTAAGAACTCTTCGTCTTTTTCTTGAGAAATTATCTCCTTTCCTTTGTTTCCAGACGGTGTGGGGATAACAGTTTCCCTGGGTGTGGTTTCCTTGAAAGAAGGGGTGTATACTCTACCGCTTCGGGTCATCTTCCCAGTTCCAACTATATTAGTCACATCTTCAATAGTAGTTCCCACCTCTTTCCTTGGAACTACGCCTTCAATAGTGATTCCCACCTCTTTCCTTGGAATCACGTCTTCTCGTCTCCTGCTACTCATGATATTCTCATAGACCCACGGCACAGCCTTGGTCCCTCTGAACCTAAATGGAACAGGTTGTCGGGTGTTGTATTCCTTGGAATGATTACTAGTAGAAGCATCAGTCGTTCCAGGACTGTTGAAAATTGGTACTGGTTTATTAAATACAGGAACTACAGACCCAGATTTAGGTGTGTTGGACTCAGATACCTGCCCTCTTGGCTTTGGTAGGTTAAACACAGGTTCGATTGTTGCAACTTTGTTCTCCTTTTCTCTGCTAAACACCTGTAGGAATCTCTATTTGATCCAAATGAAGGTTTTCTCGCATACACCTCAAAACGTAATAACCGCAATCTATACTTGTATTGCTCTAACAAAATAAAAACAAATAAGAATATATAGTTGTCTTGTTTTATAAAGTATCATCATTATTATAAGCAAAATTGTGAACACTAATATACCTACACTCTGATCCATGTAATGTTGTTTGCTTTAGACCATGATACTCGAGCTTCTCTTTGTGATCGGATTAATAGCAACCAACAAACCAGTGACCACTGTAAAAAAAACAAACGTTTAGATGAAAATTCTCTACGCAAAAGATACAAAGATTAGAATGAAATTAGAATGAAAATCTAACCCGTTGCTAGTATTATACGGGCGGAAGACACGAAATAGAATCTGTTTGACAATTGATTCCTGCGCATCAATTTGTCATACAAGATCTTCTTCAAGTGCTTCTGCAATATCTTCGACTCGATCACAATTGTATGTATCTGTGCAATTGTCGTTTGAAGCATAGGTCGTATTATCCCCAGATTCAACATTCCCGTTACTTTTCAAACCATGCAAATTCCAACATGTATAACTTTGATCAATTCCAAGCCTCATTAAATGCGATGCCAACTGAACCACGTCAACCCGACTCCCATAACAGCAATCCAAGCAAGGACATGTCATTCGACTGGGGTATTTGGCATGCGCAACAACAAACTTAACGGATTCTGATACCCCATTCTCGTACTCTTTCGACAATCGACTTGAAGACATCCATTTCTTATCCATGGTTTTACTAATTAAGCTAAACAAAAACAAAATAAAAACTATTTACCTGTAGGGAAGTCAACAACTTCTGGACCCACACAGTGTAAGATTCTTGGAAACAATCAGACTTTCACTCTTCACAAGTAACCCCTATAGAAAATTCACTAAGTTAGAATTAATGGTGTATGCCAAATATAACAGGACAAATTTAGTATATAATAGGACAAACAAGATATATCGGAGAAACAAGTCAAAATCTCAAGAATCAATTAATTTCAACAATTTCATTTTCATTTTCATCACTAACATACCAAATATAACAATTAATTTCATTATCATTTTCAATCAACAATTAGATTAAAATAAAGTAATCACTAAAAAGTATCCATCAACAATGTCATTATCATCAATTAATTTCAACAAATCATCACTAACATTCAACATCAACTTACAAAATTAACACCAATTCCCAACATAAATCCACCACAAATATCACTATTTATCATCTTCAACTTTACTACAACAACAATTTCAAAATCAAATTCAAACAACATCCACATCAACACTAATTCACCAAATCGACAACAACCACATCAACACTTTGATACTCTAACAACACTCATTTTTCTATAACACTCATTTTTCTAACAACCCTCATTTTTGTAATGGATATAATTTCCTATAATATAACAACACTCATTCAAACTACATTCAAACTAATACATTCAAACTAAAAACAAAACAAAAACAAAACAAGATGCTCAAGAACAAACCCTCAAGAGAAGACGATGAACAGTGTCAGTCGGAGAACAAACAAGTGACACTCACGGAGGAATGCCGGTCGGAGAAGATGGAGATACGAACAGATGAACAGTGCCGGTCGGAGAAGATGGACAGAGGAACGCCGATTGGAGAAGACGAACAGTGCGGAGGGAGAAGTCGCGAGAGAGGGGGAGACACGACGGAGGGAGAAGTCGCAAGAGAGAGGGACAAAGAAAAGAAATGATTAGTGCGTTCTGAAACAATGAAAAGTTTTTTAATATTTATGAAATAATAACATAAGACAGCACTTTTGGAAAGCGCTTTCTTATGTATTAGCTTTAGCAACGCTTTTTCTCTAAAAGCGCTTTCTTTTTAATTGCCTATAGTAGCGCTTTCAGAAAGCGCTTTCTAATGTGTGACCTACGTAAGGCCTTTAGCAGCACTTTTTAAAAGCGCTTTCTAAAGTGTGCCTTTAGCAGCGCTTTCCTGAAAGCGTTTTCTAAGGTGTCACATTTGTATGGCTTTTAACAGCGCTTTTAGGAAGCGCTATCTAAAGTAGGCCTTTAGGCAGCGCTTTTTTTCAGCGTGTTTTTTTTAAAACATATACCAGCGCTTTTGATCAAAAGCGTTGTCTATGTGGTGCAGCCAAAAAGCAATTTTGGCGTAGTGAATGCGAATGTCCCAGCGAACGAGGCAGTAGCTAAGGCGGCAAATGTTCGCTAGGCGAACAGGGGTTCGCAGTGCGAACCTGGAAACCCAATTTTGCCTATTTAAGTCATTTTTCAGCATTTTTTAGGTTATGGTTTTGAGGATTTTTGCTCCCAACTCCATCAAACTTCATTTTTCAGTAGATTAGCTTAGAAAACAACATGGAAGCTTGCACACGGACGAACCGGGGTGGATTGATCGTCGATCGGCTCTGACAAACCGCGGGATGTTTGGTTCATTTCTCTTCTTCTTTGTGTTTTTCTTCTTTGTTGGGTTTTGTATATGTATTGACTATGATCTCATGTATATTTGTCGCCCATGGCTTTGTATAAAACTTGCTTTACAAATCTTTATAGTTGATTGTCTCTGATTTTTGCTTTATGCGCAGGGTTTGAGTTGTGTTAGAGATAACCTTCGCAAACTTTGATTAGGGATGATTAGTTGTTAGTTTCTGGATTCTAGAGATAGATTTAAGAGCTAACAATCTTCAATAGGCGTCGAAGCTTAATGCCTCCGTGTCTTGAGTCGCGTGCGAGAGTGTCGACAAGGGTAACACGGTTGTTCTCTCAACTTTGCGTTAGACATAACCTTTGTTGTGAGAGATGCTAGGTGATATTGAGGAGTACTGTAGGTGGAGTATAACTGGTCAGTAAGTTTAAGTTTATGAGGAGTTGATTATGTGCAATGCCGGATAAGTTTCTTCTCTCTGAAGAATGAATTCTTTTTATGTTTTAATGTTTACTTTTCTGTTTTTTACGTTCAAACCATTTTAAAACCAAACTCATAAACGCGAGAGTCTGTCGAACGACATTCTTTCCCTCGAACCGATCTCGTGGACACGACATAAATCCTGGAGGGAATTCTTCCGAAAATAAATATTTTTGCTGCTTGCCCTATTCTGCATTCAACAATCATCAATTCTAAATTAGATATTTGAAACACATAAAGTATGGTATTAAGATATTTATTCGCATTAAGCCAACAAGCTAGTGCATGATAATTCTCCCCTTAACTTACAAATTATTTTAGATTCATAATCTAATACTTCTCATCTAAGTAAACTTTTGGATGTGTTGTAATTATTCAATTGCTCTAATATAGTACGCTAAGATGAGTTTTGAAAGAATGTTGAGAAAATTCATTTTACATGAATATCGTATTTGTGGTTTATCTTGGTCCAATAATTGGATATGTGCTTGAAGCTCAGTAGGCTGATTATCAATTGATAAATTAATTTTCCCAACATTAGGGGGAGACAATAAGCAGCTCAAAGTGTGAACCAGAAGTTCAAATGAACAATTTGAAATAAAATATTATTATATAATTTTGATCCTCGAAGTTCAAAACACAATTCATTTGCAAAGTTTATGAAACAAATTATTAGCTGCTAATATTCCACTCAAGGTGGATTCTAATATTGGACAATATAATATTGCAAATGAGTTATAGCTGCGCCTGAAGCCTGGTAGAAAAGATGGTTCTGATGTTAAAAGTCCTCTACCAAGAAAAGAAACTAAAGTAAAAAATGACGCAAATGAGGATATGAAAACTCTAAGAGCACTTTGACATAATTTAATTTTGAGTTCCGGAAGAACTAACCAGGTACCTGAAATTTATGAAAATTAGGAGATCTCGATAAATTATATCATGAATGGAATATGATGGAACCAAGATAAAGTCAATGTTGACAATGTCTTTGTATACAGTATAGCGCTATATTATAATAAATAATAATGAGGAACATGAGTCAAAGTCTATCAAAGATTGTAGACAAAGTGAGAATTGGTCAATATGAACATATTCAATTGAAGAAAACTCGCTTTACAAGTGACTCGATTTTGGACCTGAATTCCAAACACCTCAAGGTGTAAAACCAATTGGATATAAATGAATTTTTTATGAAGAAGCAAAATAAGAATGGTGAAATTGTGAGATACAAAGCTTGGGTTGTTATTCAATAATCTTCACAAGGACCTAAGATTTATTTTGATGAAACATATCCACCTGCAGTGGATGCAATTCAATTCTTGATATTTAATTAAGTTTGTAGCACATGAAGGGCTTAATTTGCACAAGATGGATGTTGTAACAACTTATCTGCATGGTTCACTTGATAGTGAAATTTACATGAAACTCCCTAAAGGGTTTAATATACCAAGATGCACACCACTCAGAATCTCGAGAAAGCTACTCCATAAGATTGAACAATTCTCTCTATGGGATGAAACAATCTGGACGAATGTGGTATAATTGTCTCAGTGAATATTTGCTTAGAGAGGGATATACAAATAACTCCATTTGTCCTTGTATTTTTATAAGAAGATCGGGAAAGGAATTTGCAATAATAGCTATCTATGTGGATGACATAAATATTATTGGAACTCCTGAAGAGCTTCCAAAAGCTATGAATTGTTTAAAGAAAGAGTTTGAGATGAAGGACATCCAAGGGGGAGTGTTATGAATAAAAATAATAATGGATGTTCATTCTTATTCTTCTTTTCATCTTCATATTCCCTATTAATAGTTGTGACTTCATCTCCCTTAGGTCCAATAAATAAGGTCCATATTGCAATATAAAATGTACATTTGAAGAAGATAATATTAGATTACTTTCTCTCTTCCCTTCCTATCTTTGATCTTGATATTGTTTTGTTTAGTTTCATAACATAAACTTAATTTTTAATTTGAGGGAATTTTAATTAGTTTGATCTCACCGACTTATTTATCATATAAATCATCTCTCACATGCACCAACATACATACACATGCATTGACATACATATAAAATTAAAATGATACGGTTATGACCCCTAGCACAATTGTTCCCTCAAGCGAATGAGACAATCTAAGTTAAACCAAATAACGATCTACGCTTCTCCAAGCTAGACCTCAATGATTGTCCTCCTTTGATATTGTCATCTTCTTTTCTTTATTACATTACATTAAAGAATACTCTTTTTACATACAAGAGAGTGAGATGAAAAAATAAGCTACATAAGGAGAGAATAGAGAAAGACACGACACACAAGTCATATTCAAAAAAATTCTCAAAACAAAAATAAAAGAGGACTAATGCCATGACCGCTCAGCACAAGAAAATAATAATAAACACTTATTATTATTATTATTATTATTATTATTGTTAAACTGTTTTAATTAAACTGTTATTTAAATAAATAATATAACAACTTATTATTAAATAGTTAAATAATAACATTGTTATCATAAAGTTTTTGAAAACTTTATCATTATGACATAGTTACACTTAGGTGAAAAACCATTTCGGACTGTAGTCTAAACACGAAATACCCAGCACGTCAATGTACAAATCACTTTATAATGATAATAAAGAAAATTAATAATAATAATAATAATAATAATAATAATAATAATAATAATAATAATTATTATTATTATTATTATTATTATTATTATTATTATTATACTTTGTAAATCCTAAAAACATAATTCTTGTGCCGTTACAAATTTTAATTTTATAATTTTTTGTAACACCCCAAAATTTATCCTCCTATTTATGTCACCAATAAGTGGCTTATGCTTCACAGTTTATGTGCATTTAGGTTATAAGCATTACACATATATCATTGGTCTCCACAAGGCATGGTATCAGGGGATCTCTCCATCATTGATTGTGCAAAGCTAAGAGAATGGGATATGTCCAACCACTCAGGCCATAAAGGCTCCTCATGCCTCAAGACATCCTATTTGATTCACCATTTCATCAGAAGATTAAGACTCACAAGAAACTTGAAGGGATCTCTATATGTTCTCAAGTATCTAGGATTGGAATATGGACCATCAATTTCATTCAAGAGGATTTCGATTGGACAGATGATTGAGAATCAGTCAAATTGGGAATAAAGTCAACTGATCAAGGAAAAAGTCAACTCTTTATTTTTTAGGTCAAACTCATGTTCATCATGTCAAATATGGTCAATGGGTGATATTTGATCAAGAAATATCAAAGGAATCATGAAAAATCAAGAATTATGGAAATATCAACTCTTTATTTCCAAGCCATTTTTCAGCATGATGCAAGCTTCATTTCAACTTTTGTTAAACATGAAAGTTGTAGTATGGATTCCAAGCTTTCCATCCATATAAAGAATGTTCCATTTGGATTTCTAGATCAAAAGTTATGATCAATCAAAGTTGGGATCATCAAGTTGTTGAAATGAAAAAAACTTAGAATTTTTTCTAAGTCCCAAAACTCACTTTTGTGACCATGTTTTCAACACCATTTTCCATCATGTTATAGACCTCATCTCATCTTCTTTTTGACATAGAAATCACACCTTGCCATGAGATCTTTCCATTGGTGTCAAAAACCTCCAATTTGGGTCAATACACTTCAAGTTACAATCAACCAAAGTCATCACCATGAAATTTGTTTCTTCACTACCAAGCCAAGTCTTTTCACATTGCAGGGCCTTGTACTCTTGCTGCAGCATGCGCATAACCCCATGTCACCATCTTTATTACAATTAACCATGCAAATATCCTACACAAACGATGCACTACATGACTTTTGCTTCATATGGTCATAAGAGAGAGAGAGGGAAAACAAAACTTAATAAACAAGGATTTGATCCTGACTTGTATTAATCTTACCCTTAACATACATCATCATCATCACCTTGTGGCACATCATAACAACAACAATTCACACACATGTGATAGCCAACCCGTACATAACCACATGGACTCCCATTTTTCATTCTTCACTAATCAAAGTTGCAACTAACTAACCGATTGTGATTAACTCATAACAACATGGATTCTCACTTTTCATTTTTCAACTAACCATTCATCCTAACTGTTAACCAACCATAGTTAGCACCCTAACCAACCTCATATAAACCTCTAACCACCACTAGTTCATTCAGTTACAACAGTTGGAGAGAGAGCGAGATCAATGAAAAATCCATTTTTGCACCCATTCTTGAGGGCTTCGAAACTCGCTTCTCTAAGGAGATTTCTCCAATTCTCTTTGACAATCATCATCACTAATCCTCCTCTTAGCTTCTGTTTGCAAGTAAACACTTCTGGGAGTGCTACATTATCCTACCTGATTCCATTAATCATCACAAGCAACTTGGAAACATTAGTTAGATTTGTGAAGGTTCTGAGCATTTATTTTGCTCTTATAGTAGATCTCAAGGTTTGCAAGAAGTTATCCGGGTTTCTGTCATGTGTGGAAATCACTTCTGAACAGGTTAGAATTCTTGAACTTGCAGCATCATGTTAGGGTTATTCGTGAGGTTTAGGAGCATATGATTGCTGGAATCTGAAGTCCTATAACTTGTAGGCAATGGTGGTGATGTTATTTATAGTTTTCCATGAATCTCAATTTTTAGGGCTTTTGTTATTTGGTTTGCATAGCATGATAGGAGGCTCTACAAGGAATTTTAAGGTCATATTCGTATTCAGGGTGAAAAATTGAGTCAAACCATGGTCTTGGTTTTGATTTCTGGGCGCCTACATCCTTGCTCACGGCGGGGACACGCCGGAGAAGACAGCCGGAGAGTGTCTTCGGCATCTGCAATCTCCAAACCCTAATCCACGTGTGAGCTGAGGGTTTAATCTGAGCCATTCCTTTTTTCCAAATCCAACGCACCACACGATGCCAGCGCATTAATGATTAAGCCAAGTGTGAATCACGTGCTTGTTTCTCTCTCCCTCATTTTCATTTTTATTTTATGAAATAAATGGAAATATTAAGCCAGGAAAAGAATGATAGTGTGATGCACATGGGCCCAGTGTTTTTTCTGTACACACCCCTTTTTCTGGGCCCAATGCACTTTGAACGTGGAAATTACTAACATGGGACCCCCTGGTTTGTTTTGTGGTTGTTTTAATCTCATATTTGATGCGTGTCAAAATTGATTTTAAAAAATAGTAAAAACCATCAAACAATTCTGAATTAAATCATGAGTGATCTTGGATGTGTTAAATAATTTTTGGTAATTTTTAATTTTATTTTAGATTAAATTTGATATTTTTTCCTGAATTTTGTTTGGAGGGTGTATATGCTGACATACCTTGTGCACAAAGCTTTGAAAAGTGACTTTCCCAAGATGATTTTGATTCCAATTTTTGTACTCATTTAGTCACTAAATTGTGTGACATGTTGATGATCACTTGGTGTTTTGGTCATGATTTTTGAATCAATTTTGAATGCTATCTTTGAGACTTGTTTGTATGATAATGGTTAGATAACATGCCTAATGTTTACAATTGTTTGAACTCCTTTGGTACATAATTTTGAGCCAATATTTTGTACTTGATCAACCACTGACCTTAGAATTACATGAATAATTTTCCCTAATTTTCCAAAGCTTTCATCTATTTCTCATTAGTGGATCAATGTGCACCTAGTGTTTGATTGGATGCTTAGAACTAGGGATAAGTTTGATGCTTGTATGTGATGTCTTTAAGCCAACTTTCTTGACATGTTTAAGTATATTCATAATGACATGTTGTATGCCTTTGTGATACTTGGATGTTGATTTTTGACCATAACTCACATGCTTACTTTGAACCCTAATTTCCTACCCAATTTTGCTCGATGCTTGCTTAGGTGTTTTGGTTTAGTGATGCATTCATGCAACCCTCTTTGGGGTATTTTGTGCATTGGTTCATATGTGTTTTAGCATGAGCTAGAGCCTGTTCACATCACTTTATAAGTCATTTCCCATGCTCTTAATTGATGTTGTGCTTTCACAAGTTTGAACATGAATAAGCTTTCAACTTTGTAGAACTTTCACTTGAACTTTGGTGTGTCTCATTTGGCTAATGCTTTTGATATTCAAATGTGAAACATTACATGTCATTTTCCACTTCCCCTTGAATGTATGAATACTTGATTTTACATGCTTGGATGTTTCTTGCTTCTAGTGGAAGATTAAGTTGATTTTTTATCCTTACTTATGACATCCTTTGAGAACATGTTGCCATGATGATCTTGTGGAATCTAAATGCTCATTTTGAATGTGTATAACATGTGTACATTGAAATTAGCATGAGGTTGAACTTTCTTATCCCATTCATTAGTTCATTGGTGTGCTTTAAGTAAGATTACTTTGGTGTGAATGTAAAATTGATTTGAGCATCAGTTTTGATAACCTTCTTGACATCACTTGTGTGCCATCTTTGCGCAATGCTTTTGAGGTTAAAACATGAGACATTATAGGTCATTTACCTATTATTTGTATGCTTTGACATTGCCTTCCTACGCTCTTTCATTTCTCTTACTTGAATGACAAGTTACATGCTTTTAGAGGATGTTTAAGTTTGGTTTTGTTCTTTACTTGCATTAACTTTGGAGAATGTGTTTGACATGAAATTTTGTGACATTTTGAGGTTGATTTCAAGCATTGAATACATGTCTTCACTTATGACTTAGGTCTTTCAAATGTCAACTTTATGCTTGCTTAGTCATTGTATGTTCATAAGTGTTTGATATATGATTTAGGTAACATCTTTGTGTATAATTGCCTAGTCCTTTGAACACAAATTGGTGTGACTTTCATAAGCATTTTATTGACATTTCAAGCAACATTAAATGTCATTTTCTACTGACTTGTGTGCTTGTATACCCATTTTACTTGACTTGGATCCACCTTTACTTGCTTGACCATTAACATGCCTTTATGGGAGTGTTTAGGTGTTTGTTTTGACATGTGCTTGCCTTAGCTTTGGAGAATGATTGGTTATGAGAACTTTTGTGGCAACTTGAGATGTTGGTACATTGAATCAAATGCCTTAGCTTCTGACCTTGGTCACTTACATGCCAATCTTTATGTTTGTTTGCTCATTGTGTAGTCATGATTGAATGATATATCCTTAAGGTGACATCTTTGTGCATAATTTACAAATCTCTTAAACATGAATTGATGTGTATTTCATGATCACTTCTCAACATTTAAAGAATGATTTTGATATGATTACACCATGTATGTTACTTGGATGCATGACTTGGATTAATTTGTATGACCTTTAGAGGTTGATTGAACATAGTCTTTGAATGGTAAATGTTTGTGTGCTAGTGTAGGGCATAATTTGATTTCTCTTACACTTTTTTAGGAAACTAACATATATGTGATATAGTAGGCTTAGCTACTGCCCCTATTAGGTTCATACACATTTAGGATTCATTTCTCTTTGCTTATTGTTTGACTTTACTCCTAACGTAGTCTTAGGACCTTAGCATAGGCATAAGTGCATAGTTTTGCATTCTTCTTTCAACTATTCAATAGTTGAGCTTGGCTTGGAGTTGGTAAGTACTTGTGTTACCTTACATTAATGTTTAAACTTACATGACTTCTCTTTCATCTCACTTCCCTTTTCTTCTTCGAATTGTTATTGAATCCTATAATGTTTACTTGTGTATGAATCACATGTTCCCTTAGGATTCCTAGCTTGAATCTAATTTTGGATTAGGTTCAATGTAAGAGAGACATTAGGTTATCAATCCAAGCATGCTAACATAGGTAGAGATTCCCTTTAATCCTCAACTATAGGATCAATCACGGCATGACAACTCATAGGATGGAGATCCCCTTAGTTATTTTCTTTTAACCATTTGAGTCACTTCTCTCTCTAAAAGAAAAGCCAAAAACACTTAATAGGTATTGTATGTGGAGTGCGCCACGAGCCTTAAGCATATAGGAAGTGATAAGTGGGAGTCCCTCCTTACCTTATATTGGGTGTTTTGCATGCGTCCCATCTTGGGTCGATTTGCAACGCATTCGATCCTATGTCATAGTCTTTAGGACGATACATACCGCAAATAAAACAAATCAAAATACTTCTTCTAAAAGACAACAATAAACCCATCGTCTTCCTTCGGGATTCGTTTCTCATCTCATTCACTTGAATCGTAAGGATACATTATTTCTGTTCTACCGCAAACAGGTAAACGCGTAAGTCTCCACGCAACAAGCGGCAACACCTAAACTGGTAGAACGCGAACGTTAGCGTCATCCACCTAAAAAACACCAAACAAAAATGACCTTGTAGGTCGAACTACGACTGCTATGACTTTATCTCTCTCGTCCGATTGAGGATACGTAGGCATAAGACGACGATGTCTTGGTGAGCAACCTTCCCCCATCAATCCCGTAGTCCTCCGAACTACGTTGACTCTGACTTTCCCGTTCCCGAGGGAATACGTAGGCCTAGGACGACGATGTCCTATCAATTCACCTTTTGTTTTCCTTCCAGTTAGTATTAGAGCTTTAAATATCTACACCCTTTGATCAGAACAACAAGCGTGGATCCCATCGAGTACGATGAACGCGAGGGGGTGCTAATACCTTCCTCTCGCGTAACCGACTCCCAAACCCAGACTAGGGTTGCGATGACCATGTCTTTCCCTTCTTATGAGGTTTTCTTCGATCGTTTCCTTTCCCTTCGCCGGGATAAATAACGTTCGGTGGCGACTCTTCCGTCTTTTCTACCGGTTGATTTTCGCAGTTGCGACAGCTGACGACTCTGTTGAGGACTTTCCTATCCCTAAGCGATTCAATCCTAGCGCTTGTTTGTTTTTCGGTTATTGGGTGTTTATCTATATGTTTTACCTATTTTATTTATGGCTGTTATTGTATGTTTATCGCTTTTATCGCATTTACTTGCTTTACATTTCATTATTGCCATACATACTAGACTGTGATGGACTATTGTTTTCTTTGGTGGGATGGGTGTTATGAGAGATAAGCCTAATACCCAGGCTTGAGTGTACACATAGGACTAGAGTGGAAAGTAGTGTGGCCTACGTAGTGTCTTGGTACGTTTGGTTTACACGAAACCCACACCCAGACGAGGTTTTCTTGGGAGATATTCTGATTTGCACGTCTTGTACATTTCGGGGTGTTAACTTAGAAGGCTTTCGACTCTGGTGACCATTCCTGAGGACTCAGTTGAGGCACTCCTCCCAAGCGGCGATAATGTCAGACCAGAAATGGCAAACACATTACGCTTCTTGATCTGAGGACCCGAGACTGGGAACTTGCTATAGGATGACCTTTTTTAGGAAAATCAGTTGAGGCCTCCTCGATTGATGATGATGCCAAACTAGAAATGGTGAACGTATTATCATTTCTCGACCTGAGAGTCCGTGACGCTGAGAATCCTTGGTTTTAGAACCCACATGTGAAAGGGGCTGGGTGTTTACAGGTTTACAGGTAATTTTAACTTCCAACCTACGCGGTTTTTTGATATTCTTACTGAAGTGGACAGTTCGTCCTGTTATATTCAATCAGTTGTTCTTCACACAGTTTTGCATAGACACTATTCACATAGTTCATCATAGACACGTCCAGATATATATGGCACCTCTGATACCATGCCTATGCATTCCATCATTTCATACCCTAACGTTCATGTCTTTCATTTCCAAGTTTATATCTTACTATTGATTCCGGTCATTGGGTTTCTATAGGGATAGATACCAAGAGAAAGAACAATGTGGCATACAGGTTTCCGAAGTCGGCTCTAGACTTACTTCATAAAGTGGTTGATATGGCTGATCCCGGTGTTACTGATTTTAGAAAGGAATATGGGAGGTTATTGAATGTTGTCTGTAATATCACGAAGTATGAGCACGACGCTATTCATACACTCTTACAGTTCTACGAGCCGCTGTTGCGCTGTTTCGTATTTTCGGATTATATTCTAGCTCCAATATTGGAAGAGTTCTCTTTCATCCTGAGGATCCCTAATAAGCAAAGAGTACCGTTCTTTTCTGAGGAGTGTCCAAACTTAGAAGAGGTTGCAGTTGCCCTTCATGTGGGTCAGTCAGTTCTGAGTGATAGTGTTGCCAATAAAGGAGGTTTTAAAGGTTTTCAGTTGGAGTTTCTGGTTGGCCAGGCTCGTAAGTATGCCGACGTGAAAAGTTGGACTGTTTTCAACGCTATCTTGGCTCTTTGCATCCACGGGATTGTCTTGTTTCCCAACATACATGTCTTTGTGGATATGCACGCTGTTAGAATCTTCATTTTGAAAAATCCAATACCTACTCCTCTTAGTGATTTCTATCATTCTGTGCACTTTAAGAACGAGAAGAGAAGGGGAGGGTCTGTAAATTGTTGCACGCCACTCTTGTCCAATTGGTTTCTAAATCATCTTCCTCAGACCGGTGCCTTTGTTGATACGGAGGATTCGCTGAAGTGGTCTAAAAGGATAATGGGCATGACTATTGATAACATCGTCTGGTTTGATCATCATTTGTTGGGTACGAAGATCATTTCCAGTTCGGAAACTTTCCAAATGTGCCGTTGGTAGGTAGGAGAGGTGGAATCAATTACAACCCTATTCATGGCCGTTAGACAGTTTGGGTATGCTTTGAGTAATCCTCCTGAAGACCAAGACATTGCAGAATTTTTGTTCTTTAATGGTGCTGAAGACCAGGAGGTGCTGAGGAGAGCTGTGAATGCTTGGGCACATATTCATAAGAAAGGGAAGACTGTTCTTGGAAAGAGTGACTGTAGAGCCTATCCTTCTTATGTTGAGTGGATCCAGAGGAAAATGGAAGAGGTGCTCTTGCCTTTCTCAAGGGAGCCGCCTTTGTACCCATTAATGATAGAGCAATCCACTACTGTTGCTATTGAAGAATTCAACAAGCTGCAAGCTCTTGTGAATAAACTCTGAGTAGAGAACTCCGACTTGAGTAGCCGTCTTCAAGATGCTCTACATATCAACATGGGATTGGAATGTAAGGCTCAAGATGCGACGAAGCTGCTAGCAGAGAAGGAGAAAGACTTTGCAGGCAGGGCTCAATTTTATCGGAAATCTAAATTAGGCACAGAATCCTCCGCCAAGGCTCACAAGCAAACTAAGCAACTCTTGGTCGAGGTAAATGTCAAGCTTGCTGACTCTCAGAACATGTGGGATGAAATCAGGGCTGAAAATAGGGAACTAAGGGAAGAGCTCCAGAAGGCGAAGAGAGGCAAGAATCACTTCTCTGACAAACTGAAGGAAGCTCAGAAGGAGATTGAAGAGATCAAAGTTCAAGCCGGGATCAAGAAGGCAAAGCTCAGAGATGTCTTTGGAGATGACGATAGCGTAGAGCATATTATTAAGCTGAATTAAGATATTGCGAAGAGAAACAAGCTGATTAAAGGGCTGATAGAGCGACTAACTCATCTTGACACCGAAGCCCTTCTCGAAGAAGTCAAGACCAGTTTATATGGACTAGGGGTTTGGGATTGATTTGTATTTGTATCTCTGTATGTCGTCTATTGTGATTACCATCAGGCTTGTTGATGGACTCACCTTTGGTTGTATCAGACTCATTTCTATGACTTTCCGAAGTATTATATGATGATATATTTGTTTCAGCCATATCTATTTCAGCAGTATTTTCTCAACAATGTTTATTCCAGTCGTATTGTCTCTGCAATAACTATCTATTCCGACTTTATTTTCTCAATACTGTATCCGATCCCTCGCCCGGTTAAAACTAGAATCAAAGTATAGATATACCTTGGAAATGATTAAACATGGCATATGCATGCATTCACACATTTCATTTTTTGCATAACAGGTGTTCACTACTGAATTTCTTATCTTGTTCGATTTAACAGGAAGGATTGCTGACTATCATCTTCACCGTTATTCAACTCATCAGAACCAACAAAAAGCTATGGAACAAGTGCAAGCATAACTCCAAGACTTCTGTAACCGTATGAATCAGTTCACATAAATGATGCAGAATGTAGCTCAAGGACAAGAGCAGCTGAGGACTTTGGTGCAGCCTTTAGTTGCATGGGTTGATGAAGAAGGTATTGTTCACGGTGGTGTTCATGTTGTTCCTCCAGGCGGAGGCAGTCAGGCTGGTGTTCATGTTGTTCCTCCTGGCGGAGGTGTTCCTATTCCTACTGTTGTCATTTCTCCGGGCGGAGGAGCAGCTGGAGGTATTTCGGTCGTTGTTGGTGGGGCTGGCAGTGTAGGTGCAATGCATGGTGCGGAAGGCCATCATTGGGAAGATCATCAGGACGATGTGTTTTCTATGCAAGGGGTTGATGCTGGTATTCCAACTGAAGCTGACAAAAAGTTTAAGCTGATAGAGGAGCGGATGAGAGCCTTTGAGAATCAGAACTCTTTGGGGCTTGACATGGCTGATTTGGGATTAGTCCCAGGGGTGAAAATTCCTCATAAATTCAAAGTGCCTTCGTTCAACAAGTATATTGGAACTACATACCCTAAGACCCACATTAGGACATATTATAGAAAAATGTCCGCTTATTCGGAAGATGAAAAGCTGCTGATGCACTTCTTTCAGGATAGCCTGGCTGAGGCATCCTTAGAATGGTATATGCAGTTGGAAAGGAGTCACATCCACAGCTGGCATGGACTTTGCGAGGCGTTTGTTAAACACTACCGGTATAATACAGATATGGTGCCCAACCGTATGATGCTACAGAGTCTTTCACAGAAGAACAACAAGAGCTTTAAGGAGTACGCCCAGAGGTGGTGTGAGTTGACTGCTAGAGTTCAACCTCCTATGATAGAGAGAGAACTTATAGACGTGTTCATGGCCACGCTTCAAGGGTCGTACTATGAGAAGTTGGGGGATGCTCGTTTGCAGGATTTTCTGACCTAGTGTTGGCTGGAGAGAGAGTCGAGAGTGGTATCAAGTCTGGCAAGATACCGAGCAACGGTGGATCCTCAGCTGGAGGACATAAGAAGTCATATGGGGAAAGAGAGAAGGGGATGCAAACTCAGTTTCTTCGAATCGGCAGAAGGGCAAGGCCCGTCAGAATTATGCTCAACAAGTTGCTATTGTAGCCATCCTGGCTGCGCCAAAGCAACAAAATAATGCTCCTCGGCGGTATCCTGATAGGCCAAGAATGGCAGACAGGCGTTTTAAAACACCTCCTATGCCGTACTCTCAATTATTACAACATTTGCTTCAATTGCAGTTAGTCCAAAAGAGAACTTTGGCTCCACTCACCGGCACTTCTCCACCCGGTTATGATGCCAACACCCACTACGAATTCCATTCTAGAGCGCTGGGGCATCACCTTGATAACTGTAAAACATTCAAGCACAAGGTCCAAGACTTGCTTGATTCCAAAGCCATCAACTTCACCAACGATACTCCAAATGTAATCCAAAACCCTATGCCCAATCATGGTGGGGCAAGGGCGAATGCCATAGAGGATGGGGAGCCATTGGATCTGATAATGGATGTGAACGAGTTGAAAACTTCTTTGTCAGTAGTCCTGGAGAGATTGTTGAAAAGTGGGGTTTTTCCAGGGTGTTCAGATGATTGCCAAGAGTGTTTGGTGCAGCCTGAGGGTTGTGTTTCCTTGAAGTTGAATATTCAGAGGTTGATGAACGATGGACAATTATAGTTTGATTGGGTTAATGTGAGAATAAAGTTGTTAATAACAGTGAAGCTGTTGCTACAATATCCATTCCTTATAAGACTATCAATATTTCAGCACCGGTGAGGCAAGCGCCGATCATTATTACTGTTCCAGGACTGATACCTTACGAACGTACTAAGGCCATCCCGTGGAATTACGGGGCCGAAGTATTTTGTAACGGGAAGAAGCAGGAGCTAATGGGTTCATCAGGTGGAGGACCCAGTGGTGAGGATATTGTGGAGGCTGGAGCTATTACCAGAAGTGGTAGAGTCTTTTCGCCGTCTAATGACAATGCGGGCAGTTCAAGTCAGGATAAGGGTAAGCAGGTGGTTGACAATTCAGGGCAGAGGCCAGTCGTAGATGATTATGCATAAAAGAATGTTGATGAAGCTGTCTCGAAAGACGTGGATGAATTCATGAGAATAATACCGAAAAGTGATTACAAAATCGTAGACCAGTTACATCAAATGCCTTCCAAAATTTCTATTTTGTCTTTGTTGTTGTGCTCAGAAGCGCATAGGAATGCTCTGCTAAAGGTGTTGAACGCAACATATGTGCCACAAGAGATATCGGTGAATCAACTCGAGGGCGTGGTGGCACACGTAAATGCTGGAAACGGTTTGGGTTTTACGGATCTAGATTTGACTCCCGCAGGGAGAAACCACAATAACGCTATGCACATCTCTATAGAGTGTAGAGGTTCATTGTTATCCCACGTGTTAGTGGATACCGGTTCTTCATTAAATGTTCTTCCCAAGAAAGCGCTTATAAAGCTTGATACTCAAGGGCTGATTTGCACACCCAGTGATCTGGTGGTGTGGACTTTTGATGGTTCCAAAAGGTATGTGTTTAGAGAGATTGTGATACCCATCAAGGTGGGGCCAAAGGCTTTTGACGCAACCTTCTATATCATGGACATATAGCCGGCGTATAGTTGTTTGTTGGGTCGCCCCTAGATTCATCATGCTGGGGCAGTGACGTCGACGTTACATCAGAAGCTGAAGTATATGGCCGAAGGAAAGGTTGTTATGGTGTGTGGTGAAGAGGATATAATGGTTAGTCATCTATCAACTTTCAAGTACGTAGAAGTGGATAGAGAAATTCATGAAACTTTATGTCAGGGTTTCGAGGCTGTTCAGATTTTGAAGGAGCCTCTTACGGAGTTTAATGAGCCTGAAGTTTCAATGTCTTCGTTCAAGGATGCACACACAGTGGTAGATTCTAGAATTTCTCAGAAATGGGGTCAGGTGATAGATGTGCAGATGAAGAAGAATAAGTATAGTTTGGGATACAAGCCATCCAAGTCATCTCAAGGGCCTCCAAAGTATAGTGGTCCAGTTCAGTTTACCAGTGCGGGAGTTTTTTCCAACAGAATCAATGCCATCGGGGATGATGAAGGTGATCGTGATTGCGATATGGACAAATGGACCCGCCCATGCATTCCTGGCCAGGAGCTGCGTAATTAGTCGACTAAGGAAGTCGTCCAAGTCACTTGCGAAGAGTAATTGTTTTTGTTTTTTTATATGTCGAATCCTACGTTCTGCCCAAGACGTAGTGATTATTCTCTGTAGGGCCACGATGTTTTACTTTCGATTTTATCTTTAATAAAGAACGTTTTCGCATTCAAATATTGTGATCCTTGTCTTTCATTTTTACTTTTGTGAATTTATTAAAAGTAAAATGGCAATGTGTTTTTGTTTGTTCATAATTGCATTCATAATAAACATAAAACATCACTCATATAGGTTTATCAGTTCAGATTCCACCGATCATGATTCAGCTAACGCTTAGTATGACTTCGACCATCCCATTTATTAGGCTAAAGAAGAGGTTGACGAAGACTGTGACTTGCCTGAGGAATTAGCCAGACTGCTGAAACAGGAGGAACAGATCATCTTACCTCATCAGGAGGACATTAAAGTTGTCAATTTGGGTACCGAGGACGTGAAGAAAGAAGTCAGAATCGGGGCCGCCTTGGAAGACAGTGTTAAGGGGAGATTAGTGGAAATGCTGGGAGAGTATGTAGACATCTTCGCCTAGTATTACCAAGACATGCCTGGGCTTGACACGGATATTATTGTGCACCGGTTACCGCTTAAAGAGGATTATCCTCCAGTTAAGCCGAAATTGAGGAGAATAAGACCAGACATGGCTGTTAAAATCAAAGAAGAGGTTCAGAAGCAGTTAGAGGCTGGTTTTATTTCCATGACGAATTATCCTCCGTGGGTTGCTAATATTGTTCCTGTGCCTAAGAAGGATGGAAAGGTCAGGATGTGCGTTGATTATCGAGACTTGAATAGAGCAAACCCAAAAGATGATTTCCCGCTTCCCCACATTGACACGTTAGTTGCAACTCTGCTCAATATTCCGTATTTTCCTTCATGGATGGCTTCTCTAGGTATAACCAAATCAAAATGGCCCTAAGGGACATGGAGAAGATGACATTCATAAAACCGTGGGGAACTTTTTGCTACAAAGTAATGCCCTTTGGATTGAAAAATGTTGGGGCAACCTATCAGCGGGCGATGGTGACTCTCTTTCATGATATGATTCACAAAGAGATTGAGGTCTATGTTCATGACATGATCGCGAAGTCACAGACAGAGGAAGAGCATTTGGTGAATCTTCAAAAGCTGTTTGAAAGGTTAATTAAATTTATACTGAGGTTGAATTCGAACAAGTGCACATTTGGGGTGAGATCTGGTAAATTACTGGGCTTCATTGTTAGCGAAAGAGGCATCGAGGTAGATCCTGCTAAAGTAAAAGCCATTCAAGATATGCCTGAACCGAGAACAGAGAAAGAGGTTCATGGTTTATTAGGGTGGCTGAACTACATAGCCCGGTTTATCTCTCATCTTATAGCCACGTATGAACCTATATTCAAATTGTTGAGAAAAGATCAAGAAGTCAGGTGGAATGAAAATTGTCAAAAGGCGTTCGATAAAATAAAAGAATATTTGCAGGAACCTCCGATCCTCATGTTGCCAGTGCCAGGAAGACCGTTGATTATGTATCTTACGGTTCTTGAGAATTCGATGAGGTGTGTACTCGGTCAACACGACGAGACAGGTAGGAAAGAGCATGCCATCTACTACCTAAGTAAAAAGTTCACTGATTGTGAATCAGGATACTCAATGCTGAAGAAGACATGTTGTGCACTCGCTTGGGCTGCTAAGCGTTTGAGGTAGTATATGTTAAATCAACAACCCTGTTGATTTCGAAGATGGATCCGATTAAGTATGTGTTTGAGAAGCAAGCACTTTCCGGGAGAATAGCTCGTTGGTAAATGAGTTTGACAGAATACGATATTCAATATGTTTCCCAAAAGTCCATTAAGGGAAGTGTAATGTCAGTATATCTTGCTCAATAACTAATCAAGGATTAACAACCGATGAAGTTTGAATTTCCAGATGAGCATATCATGTTTTTGAAGATGAAAGACTGTGATGAGCCTTTGCCTGACGAAGGACCAGAAATTGGATCTCAGTGGAGTTTAATCTTTGATGGGGCTGTTAATTCATATGGTAACGGAATCGGGGCGATCATTACTACTTCGAAAGGTTCTCATATATCCTTCACTGCTCGATTATCGTTCATATACACCAACAATGAGGCAGAGTATGAAGCATGCATCATGGGGTTAGAAGAAGCAATTGATTTGAGAATCAAGAACCTTGATGTATATAGTGATTCTGCGTTGGTGATTAATCAGATCAAAGGAGAATGGGAAACTCGTTAGGAAAACTTGGTGTCGTACAAGAACTACGCCAGAAGGTTGTTACCGTTCTTTGATAGGGTGGACTTTCATCATGTACCCCGGGCTGAAAATTAGATGGCCGATGCGTTGGCAATGTTGGATTCAATGTACAAGGTGAATCGGTGGAATTAAGTTCTGTCAATCAGAATTATGCGTCTTGACAAACTGACTTTCGTGTTTGTAGCCGAAGAAGTGTCAGATGGCAAGCCTTGGTACCATGACATCAAGGGCTTTCTCAAGAGTCAAGAGTACCCGACCGGGGCATCCACCAAGGATAAGAAAGTTTTGAGGAGATTAGCAGGCAACTTCTTGTTGAATGAAGACGATGTGTTGTACAAAAAGAATTTCGACATGGTCGTGCTGCATTGTGTTGATGAACACGAGGCAAGCCAGTTGATGGGTGAGGTTCACGAGGGTTCTTTCGGCACTCATGCCAATGGGCATGCTATGGCCAAAAAGCTATTGAGGGCAGGGTATTAGTGGATGACTATGGAGTTCGATTGTTTTAAATACGCCATAAAATGCCATAAATGCCAGATTTATGCTGATAAGGTGCATGTGCCGCCGACTCCTCTGAACGTATTGACATCTCCTTGGCCTTTTTCTATGTGGGGCATCGATATGATTGGAAAGATTGAGTCGACTACTTCCAATGGGCATCATTTTATTTTGGTCGCCATTGATTACTTCACAAAGTGGGTAGAAGCAGCCTCGTTTGCCAACGTCACCAGACAAGTGGTAGCCATGTTTATAAAGAAGGACATCATCTGTCGTTATGGTATCCCATAGAGAATCATTACTGACAATGGTTCAAATTTGAATAACACGATGATGAAGGAGCTATGCCAGAGTTTTAAAATCGAGCATCACAATTCTTTTCCATATCGTCCGAAGATGAATGGTGCTGTTGAGGCTGCAAATAAGAACATCAAGAAGATTGTGCAGAAAATGGTGGTAACGTATAAGGACTGACATGAGATGTTGCCCTTTGCTTTACACGGTTATTGTACTTCGGTGCGTACGTCGACAGGGGCAACCCCTTTCTCGCTGGTGTATGGTATGGAAGCAGTCCTACCACTAGAAGTTGAGATTCCTTCTTTAAGAATTCTGGCAGACGTGAAACTGGATGAAGCTGAATGGTTACGATCCCGACTGGATACGCTGAACCTTATTGAGGAGAAGAGATTGGCAGCCATTGTACATGACCAGTTATATCAGAGCAGGATGAAGAGGGCCTTCGATCAGAAAGTGCATCCTCGGTGTTTTCAGACAAGCGAATTGGTGTTGAAAACGATCCTTCCTCCTCAGACAAATCACAGGGGCAAATAGACTCCAAACTACGAAGGGACATATGTTGTGAGAAAGGTTTTCTTTGGTGGAGCCTTGTTACTCTCAACCATGGATGGCGAAGATTTTACATCCCCTGTGAACGCAGACGCAGTAAAAAAATACTTCGCGTAAAAGAGACCCGCTAGACAACAAAAAGAAAAGTCCAGGAAAAAAAGGGCATCCCGGCGAACCACAAAAAGAAAAGGTTCGAACAAAAATTAGGGATAAAAGAAAAGAAAAGAATAAACCCGCAAAGCTAAAAACCTGAAAAGGCAACTTTGGCGAAAATGGATATCCCGGTGGATTGAAAACCCGAAAGGGCGATCCAGGCAAAAGTTAGGGATTTGAAATGAGAGGTTGCGGTCTGCGTTCGATCTGTGAACACTTTTGCTACTTGGTAATTTCAAAGGAAAGGAATTAGTCCAGTCAGTCTTTTCATAAGTCGAATTATCAGCGGATATAGAAGACATATGGGGCATATCTGAATCGAAGCATGGTGGATATCTGTTCCCACCTTGCCGACACATGTATTTTCTTTTCATTTTTGTGCAATTACCTCTTTTCAAAAATTGCTTCCGTTGTAAATGCCTATTTACAGGCCGATTCAATCAATAAAATTTTCATTTAACTCAAAAAGCTATTCATTTATGTTTTTACTTTTACTATTTTGTTTGAAGACATTAAGCTTTACAGAGCATATCGAAAACAATGAAATTTTCTTGAGCAAGGGATATTATGGATGGCAACCGAGGTGGCCATTTTGTATATAGAACATTTTGTTGTTTGTTGTGTGTTTGCAGGGTGGCATGATTGCTTCCCCCCATTAGAGTTGCTCTCTCTAGCATAAAAGATCTTACATCCACCACAATTTCGTGGTGTCCACTTTCTTCATCAGGTCAGGAAGCGCAATCTCGCCAGCAACGGTACGCTGTTATCCCCAGCAGGGTAAGGTTAAAGTCGTTACCCAACATCAGGTTAAGTCCAATGTTATTCCCCAGCCGGTTTGGTATCATTGACTTCGTTCCCCAAGAAGAGTGTGGTGTTAATCCTCTTAACGGTTTGATCAACATTGGTTGACATCCCTGACAGATTCCAAGTCCAATGGTTATTGGCGCCTTTTCCGTATCATATTTTTGGGTTCCATCTTCATCAGTTGTCATTCTTAATCTCCAACGGAGTGGAAGTTCTCTTCGGGTTTCATCTTCAGCAGAGGTTTGGATCAGGAAGGCCATTCAATTTGTCTTCCTCAGCATGGTTTGTGACCCTGAGGACAATTCAGTTTGTCATCCCCAGTGGAGTTCCCATCATATCCTCAACATTTATTTTGCTGGGGAGCCTCTTTTGCATAGCAGAAGCATTTTTGCATTGCATCCTCCAAATGCGTAGCATTTCCATTTTGTATGGAGCATTACGCCATAGAAAAATTCAAACATATGCATTTGAAACATAAGCCAGGTTTGATATTATCTTTGCCCGACGTTTCCTCAGCAGAGATTCAGGAGATTTAATCTTACTTTATCCCCAGTAAAGTCTTGTGCTCCCCTGGAGAGTTATCTGTTTAAAATTCTTTTTACCATAGCGGAGTAATTTTCCCTTCAGGTCGTAAATCTGTGAAGTCTACTTCCTGTATATTCTTTATCCCAACTATTGGTTGGTATCCTTCGTTGTGAGTTCGCCTTTGGTCGGCGTTCTCGTTTATCCTAACTATTGATTAGTATCCTTTATCCAAACTATTGGTTGGTATCTTTTGTTGTGAGTATGCCTTTGGTCGGCGTCCTCGTTATCCTAACTATTGGTTAGTATCCTCTATCCCAACTATTGATTGGTATCTTTTGCTGTGAATACGCATTTGGTCAGCGTCCTCGTTATCATAACTATTGGTTAGTATCCTCTATCCCCACTATTGGTTGGTATCTTTTGTTGTGAGTACGCCTTTGGTCGGTGTCCTTATTATCATAACTATTGGTTAGTATCCTCTATCCCAACTATTGGATGGTATCTTTTGTTGTTAGTACGCCTTTGGTCGGCGTCCTCGTTATCCTAACTATTGGTTAGTATCCTTTCCCAACTATTGGTTGGTATCTTTTGTTGTGAGTACACCTTTGGTCGGCGTCCTCGTTATCCTGACTATTGGTTAGTATCCTCTATCCCAACTATTGGTTGGTATTTTTTTTGTGAGTACGCCCTTGGTCGGCGTCCTCGTTATCCTAACTATTGGTTAGTATCCTTTATCCCAACTATTGGTTAGTATCTTTTGTTGTGAGTACGCCTTTGGTCGGCGTCCTCTTTATCCTAACTATTGGTTAGTATCCTCTATCCCTACTATTGGTTAGTATCTTTTATGGTGAGCACACCTTTGGTCGGCGTCCTCGTTATCCTAACTATTGTTTAGTATCCTCTATCCCAACTATTGGTTGGTATCTTTTGTTGTGAGTACGCCTTTGGTCGGCGTCCTCGTTATCCTAACTATTGGTTAGTATCCTCTATCCCAACTATTGGTTGGTATCTTTTGTTGTGAGTACGCCTTTCGTCGGTGTCCTCGTTATCCTAATTATTGGTTAGTATCCTTTATCCCAACTATTGGTTGGTATCTTTTGTTGCGAGTACGCCTTTGGTCGGCGTCCTCGTTATCCTAACTATTGGTTAGTATCCTCTATCCCAACTATTGGTTGGTATCTTTTGTTGTGAGTACGCCTTTCGTCGGCGTCCTCGTTATCCTAACTATTGGTTAGTATACTTTATCCCAACTATTGGTTGGTATCTTTTGTTGTGAGTACGCCTTTGGTCGGCGTCCTCGTTATCCTAACTATTGGTTAGTATCCTCTATCCCAACTATTGGTTAGTATCTTTTGTGTTGAGCACGCCTTTGGTCGGCGTCCTCGTTATCCTAACTATTGGTTAGTACCCTTTATCCCAAGTATTGGTTGGTATCTTTCGTTGTGAGCTTGCTTTCGGTTAGTACCCCCCTTTCCCAACTCTTGGTTGGTAATCCTTGGTTTCATCCCGACTATTGGTTGGTATCCTCCATTATGAGTACGCCTTTGGTCAGCGTCCTCGTTATCCTAACTCTTGGTTAGTATCTTCTATCCCAACTATTGGTTGGTATCTTCTGTTGTGAGCACGCCTTTGGTCGGCGTCCTTGCCATCCTAACTATTGGTTAGTATTCTCCGTTGGGAGTTTTCCCGCGGTCGGCGTTCCGTTTATCCCCTATCCTAACTCTTGGTTAGTACCTGCTATCCTAACTCTTGGTTAGTACCCGCTATCCTAACTCTTGGTTAGTACCCGTTATCATAACCCTTGGTTGGTATTCTTCGTTGTAAGTTCACCTTCGGTCGGCGCCTTGTTTATCCTAACTATTGATCAGTATCCTTCATGTCATCCTAACTTTTGGTTAGTATCCTTCATTTCATCCTAAATTTTGGTTAGTATCCTTCATTTCATCCTAACTTTTGGTTAGTATCCTTCATTCCATCCTAACTTTTGGTTAATAGCTTCTTTCCCAACTCTTGGTTGGTAATTTCTTGGTCAGTGTCTTTTATCTTAATCTCATGGTTAGTTTCCTCTTTCCCAATTCTTGGTTGGTAATCTCTTGGTTTATATCCTCTATCCCGACTCTTGGTTGGTGTCTGTTCTTTTTCCCAACTATTGGTTAGTGATCTTCGATTTTATCTCAGCTTTTGGTTGGTACCCTTTGTGATCTCGCCTTCGATCGGCGGCCCCGTTATACTAATTGTTGATTAGTGTCCCGTATACTAACTATTGGTTGATACTTTGTCTTTTATCTCAAATTGAAGTAGATATCCTATCCTTTATTCCAACTCTTGGTTGGTATTCCTTGTCACGAGTTCGCTCTTTGTCCTAACTTTTGGTTGGCGTCTTCTATTGAGTCATCTGTCATCTTTCGCTATTTCAACTATTGGTTGGTATCCGCTACTTTGAGCCCACCTTCGGTTGGCAAACACTTTATTATATATATCTCCCCACAGAGTGCAAATTTCCGGGTTATTTTGGTATTCAATCTCTGTGTACCTTGAACGTCTGAAAGGCGTTGCTATCACTCCCTTCAGGTCTAAGTCGATTGAATAGGAGCAGCTGTAACACCCCAAAAGTTTCCCTCCTATTTATGCCACCAATAAGTGGCTTATGCTTCACAATTTATGTGCATTTAGGTCATAAGCATTACACATACATCATTGGTCTCCACAAGGCATGGTATCAGGGGATCTCTCCATCATTGATTGTGCAAAGCAAAGAGAATGGTATAGGCCCAACCACTCAGGCCATAAAGGCTCCTCATGCCTCAAGACATCCTATTTGATTCACCATTTCATCAGAAGATTAAGACTCACAAGAAACTTGAAGGGAATCATCCCCTCCTAACTTTGGATCCTCTAATCAGGGTTTTGGTCATCTGAGCATGTGGCATCATCATGAGCAACGATCTTGGAGCTTTAACATCATCTTATCACATACAACATCTTGGTTTAAGAGGATCTTCACTCACTTCAGAGGAATTAGGGTTTTGGACATCAGTCAACATCTCCTAACTTTCAAGGTTAAAACTAGGGTTTTGCCTAAAATTAGTCTATTTATGATTTTTTGGGAAATACTTGATTCCATGGCTCTCTATATGTTCTCAAGTATCTAGGATTGGAATATGGACCATCAATTTCATTCAGGAGGATTTCAATTGGCCAGATGATTGAGAATCAGTCAAATTGGGAAAAAAGTCAACTGATCAAGGAAAAAGTCAACTCCTAACTTTTTTAGGTCAAACTCATGTTCATCATGTCAAATATGGTCAATTTGTGAGATTTGATCAAGAAATATCAAAGGAATCATGAAAAATCAAGAATTATGGAAAGTTGCCATTTTTGGTAAATTAGGGTTTTAGAAACTTTCCATTTATGGAAAGTTCTTTATGCCATGCAGCCATCTTCCAAGCCATTTTTCAACATGATGCAAGCTTCATTTCAACTTTTGTTAAACATGAAAGTTGTAGTATGGATTCCAAGCTTTCCATCCATATAAAGAATATTCCATTTGAATTTCTAGATCAAAAGTTATGATCAATCAAAGTTGGGATCATCAAGTTGTTCAAATAAAAAAACTTAGAATTTTTTCTAAGTCCCAAAACTCACTTTTGTGACCATGTTTTCAACACCATTTTCCATCATGTTATAGACCTCATCTCATTTTATTTTTGACATAGAAATCACACCTTGCCATGAGATCTTTCCATTGGTGTCAAAAACCTCAAATTTGGGTCAATACACTTCAAGTTACAATCAACCAAAGTAATCACCATGAAATTTGTTTCTTCACTACTAAGCCAAGTTTTTTCACATTGCAGGGCCTTGTACTCTTGCTTCAGCATGCGCATAACCCATGCCACCTTCTTACTATAAATAACCATGCAAATATCCTACACAAACCATGCACTACATGACTTTTGCTTCATATGGCCATAAGAGAGAGAAAACAAAACTTAATGCACAAGGATTTGATCCTGACTTGTATTAATCTTACCCTTAACATACATCATCATCATCATCACCTTATGGCACATCATAACAACAACAATTCCCACACATGTGATAGCTAACCCGTACATAACCACATGGACTCTCATTTTTCATTCTTCACTAATCAAAGTTGCAACTAACTAACCAACTGTGATTAACTCATAACCACATGGATTCTCACTTTTCATTTTTCAACTAACCATTCATCCTAACTGTTAACCAACCATAGTTAACACCCTAACCAACCTCATATAAACCACTAACCACCACCAGTCCATTCAGTTACAACAGTTGAAGAGAGATAGAGATCCAAGAAAAATCCATTTTTGCACCCATTCTCGAGGGCTTTAAAACTCGCTTCTCTAAGGAGATTTATCCAAGTTTCATTGGAAATCATCATCAATAATCCTCCTTTTAGCTTATGTTTGCAAGAAAACACTTCTGGGAGTGCTACATTACCCTACCCGATTCCATTAATCATCACAAGCAACTTGGAAACATCAGTTAGATTTGTGAAGGTTCTGAGCATTTATTTTGCTCTTATAATAGATATCAAGGCTTGCAAGAAGTTATCCGGGTTTCTATCACGTGTGGAAATCATTCTGAACAGGTTAGAATTCTTGATCTTGCAGCATCATGTTAGGGTTATTCGTGAGGTTTAGGAGCATATGATTCCTGGAATCTGAAGTCCTACAACTTGTAGGCAATGATGGTGATGTTATTTATAGTTTTCCATGGATCTCAGTTTTTAGGGCTTTTGTTATTCGGTTTGCATAGCATGATACGAGGCTCTACAAGGAATTTTAAGGTTATATTCGTCTTCAGGGTGAAAAACCAAGTCAAACCATGGTCCTTGTTTTGATTTCTGGGCGCCTACATCCTTGCTCACGGTGGGGACACGCCGGAGAAGGCGACCAGAGAGTGTCTCCGGCATCTGCAATCTCCAAACCCTAATCAACATCTGAGTTGAGAGTTTAATCTGAGCCATTCGTTTTTGTCCAAATCCAACACACAACATGATGCCATTGCATTAATGATTAGGCCAAGTGTAAATCACGTGCTTGTTTCTCTCTCCATCATTTTCATTTTTATTTTCTGAAATAAATGGAAATAATAAGCCAGGAAAAGAATGATAGTGTGATGCACATGGGCCCGGCGTGTTTTCTCTACACACCCCATTTCTTTGGGCCCAATGCACTTTGAACATGGAAATTTCTAACATGGCACCCCCTGGTTTGTTTTGTGATTGTTTTAATCTCATTTTTGATGCGTTTCAAAATTGATTTTTAAAAATAGTAAAAACCATAAAAAAAAATATGAATTAATTCATGAGTGATCTTGGATGCGTTAAATAAATTTAGATAATTTTTAATTTCATTTTGGATTAAAGTTGATATTTTTTCCTGAATTTTGTTTGGAGGGTGTATATGTTGACATACCTTGTGCATAAAGCTTTGAAAAGTGACTTTCCCAACATGATTTTGATTCCAATTTTTGTACTCATTTAGTCACTAAATTTTGTGACATGTTTATGATCACTTGGTGTTTTGGTCATGATTTTTGAATCACTTTTGAATGCTATCTTTGAGACTTGTTTGTATGATCATGGTTGGATAACATGCCTAATGTTTGCAATTGTTTGAACACCTTTGGTACATAATTTTGATCCAATCTTTTTCACTTGATCATCCAATGAACCTATAATTATATGACTAATTTTACCTAATTTTTCAAAGCTTTCATCTATTTCTCATGAGTGGATCAATGTGCACCTAGAGTTTGATTGGATGCTTTGAATTAGGGATAAGTTTGATGCTTGTATGTGACCTCTTTAAGCCAACTTTATTGACATGTTTAAGAATATTCATAATGACATGTTGTATGCCTTTGTGATACTTGGATGTTGATTTTTGACCATAACTCACATGCTTACTTTGAACCCTAATTGCCTACCCAATTTTGCTCGATGCTTGCTTAGGTGTTTTGGTTTAGTGATGCATTCATCCAACCCTCTTTGGGGTCTTTTGTGCATTGGTTCATATGTGGTTTAGCATGAGCTAGAGCCTGTTCACATCACTTTATAAGTCATTTCCCATGCTCTTGATTGATGTTGTGCTTTCACAAGTTTGAACATGAATAAGCATTCAACTTTATAGAACTTTCACTTGAACTTTGGTGTGTCTCATTTGGCCAATGCTTTTGATATTCAAATTTGCAACATTACATGTCATTTTCCACTTCCCCTTGAATGTATGAATACATGATTTTACATGCTTGGATGTTTCTTGCTTCTAGTGGAAGATTAAGTTGATTTTTGATCCTTACTTATGACATCTTTTGAGAGCATGTTGCCATGATGATCTTGTGGAATCTAAATGCTCATTTTGAATGTGGATAACATATGTACATTGACATTAGCATGAGGTGGAACTTTCTCATCCTATTCATTAGTTCTTTGGTGTGCTTTAAGTAAGATTACTTTGGTGTGAATGTAAACATGCTTTGAGCATCAATTTTGATAACCTTCTTGACATCATTTGTGTGCCATCTTTGCTCAATGCTTTTGAGGTTCAAACATGAGACATTATAGGTCATTTACCTCTGATGTTTATGCTTTGACGTTTCCTTCCTATGCTCTTTCATTTCTCTTACTTGAATGACAAGTTACATGCTTTTAGAGGATGTTTAAGATTAGTTTTGTTCTTTACTTGCATTAACTTTGGAGAATGTGTTTGACATGAACTTTTGTGACATTTTGAGGTTGATTTCAAGCATTTAATACATGTCTTCACTTATGACTTAGGTCTTTCAAATGTCAACTTTATGCTTGCTTAGTCATTGTATGTTCATAAGTGTTTGATACATGATTTAGGTAACATCTTTGTGTAGAATTGCCTAGTCCTTTGAACACAAATTGGTGTGACTTTCATAAGCATTTCTTAACATTTCAAGCAACATTACATGTCATTTTCTACTGCCTTGTGTGCTTGGATACCCATTTGACTTAACTTGGATCCACCTTTACTTGCTTGATAATTAACATGACTTTATGGGAGTCTTTAGGTGTTTGTTTTGACATATGCTTGCCTTAGCTTTGGAGAATGATTTGTTATGAGAACTTTTGTGGTAACTTGAGATGTTGGTACATTGAATCAAATGCCTTAGCTTCTGACCTTGGTCACTTACATGCCAACCTTCATGTTTGTTTGCTCATTGTGTAGTCATGATTGAATGATATATCCTTAAGGTGACATCTTTGTGCATAATTTACAAATCTCTTGAACATGAATTGATGTGTATTTCATGATCACTTCTCAAGATTTCAAGCATGATTTTGATATGATTACACCATGTATGTTGTAACGCCCCGTTTTATTTTAATTATTATTCGTAATTATATTTATGTGTTGACGTGTGTAATTGTGTGATTTTGCGTGCTTCATCATGTTTTGAGTACCCTTGGTGGTGGGTAGTGGCCTTAAGAATTGTCTTTAAGGTAGTAGGGTTGTGTGACCAAAAGCGTAGAGATTGGTGGTGTGGGGAGTAAGACTAATTATATTATTTTAGTTAGTAATTATTTAATTATAATAATAGTTGAATATTGATTTAATTAAATATGTGATGAAAAAATATTATTATTGTTATTATTTTATTAGTGGAATAAGTGATAGTAATAATAATAATATTATAATAATAAGAAAAAGGGGATTAGAGAAGAGAGAAATCATTATACGTGAAAACAAGAGAAAGGAGCAAGAGGGAAGTCTAGGGCTCAAGGGAGAAGAGGAAATCACCATTGTTTGAGGTAGAAGATAATCTTGCAAGAACTCTAAGGTAAGGGTGGGGTTCTTTAATATCTTAAGGGATATATGATATATGTATGAGGGTAGATAAATCGTTAGGTTTTATTCCCGTATTTTGTTGATCGTTGAATGTTTCCTGTGAGAAGTTGAAGTTACGTGTCGGTAATAACGAAAATGCTCTAATTGTGTGAATTTCTTGATTGAATTGGTGTTTTGTTGTGTTATGAGAGTTCTATTATATGTATAATGTTGCATACTGATTTTGGGGGTCAAATTATATGGTATATGTGGTTTGGGGTTATTGGATTGGGGTTGAAAAGTGATTTTCGTAACAGAAATAATAGAGAATTGATTCTGGAGGTCAAGTAACTGGTTACTGTGTGGGACGTAACCGGTTACATAGTGAAAAGTTGGGGGTTTTGGGCATTTTTCAACTGTGTAACCGGTTACGGCATATGTGCTAACCGGTTACCACTGAACGTGACAGTTTTTGTAAATTTTCAAAAATTCATAACTTTCAAACCGTGAGTCCGTTTTGGGTACCGTTCGAAGCGTTGGAAAGATAGCGTGATATTCTTCTCAATAAGAATATTATTTTGGCAGTAGGTGAATTAATTAATGCGTGGTTGTGTAAAATGGCATGTACTTTTTGTAACACCCCCAATCTATACCCCCAAGCTATTAAAGCGGTAAAAGAAAATTCAAAATTTCATCAGAGTATATTTAAATTACCATGGCATAGACAGGGAGAATCACATTATATTGAAACAAACATACAACACCTGCTTATAAATATATGCAACAGTGGGGTAGCAATCAACAGAGGAACTCAGTTCCTTACACCCACATTTCATATTTTAGAATAAAAGCGGAAAATCTAAAACTGAATAACATATATATATGTCACGTGAAGAGTTGTCATACATCTAGTTAGACATGCACCAGCCAAAAGATATATATACATATACACAAATAATCACAAACGGCCTCCCTAACTACCCGGTGTCACATATCAGAGCCGACCGACAAAAGAATGAAGACGCAAAGCTTCACAAAAAGACCTCCAGCAACTCTAATCCGCAATGCCTCATAGAGCATTATAAAATAGCAGAAGGGTGAGAAAAATAATCATAATACAGTTGCATAAAATTATATATTAACACAGAAATGCACAAGTATAATATCCTCACCACAATGCACCAAAATCAAATATAACGCAACACAGTACAAGTATCAGGTATTCATCACCAATGGACATCAATCATACATAATGCACTCATCATCAACGCAATTATACATATTCCATCTCAATAATCAAATTCACAATTGAACATACACAATTAATCCATGATTTATGCAAATGCACAGAGACCGACACAACGACTCTATGCACATGCCATGCGGTACCGACTTCCAATGTTTCTCGTGTCTCATCATCAGTTCACTCAGGAACTATTGGAACCATCGCTTGTTACTTAGTGTAACTCCCCGTCGGGCATACGATGTTCACCCCGTCACTTTAGTTCCCCACATGGGCACACGACGTTTATGGATTGCTTTAGGTCCCCACATGGGCACATAATCCAATCGCTTTAGGTCCCCACACGGGCACACGATCGTCTATAACCATCGCTTTAGGTCCCCACATGGGCACACGATGTTATAGCAGATTCCCTCTGGAACCAAACCGTCACTCGGGACGTCACAACAATGCATATCATGATGCTTGGCATACAATGACTCATGACATTTAGTATGCACACATATATGCAACCATAATTATGCATATATCATCACTTATCACACATTCGCATTTTCTTGCCGTAAGGCCACACATCATCATTACCCCATATATTTCATGCAATTTCACTTCACTACAGTACACATAATTAAGCGGTAAAAGTTGACAACAAAACAACACATTTTTTTTTATCCCCGACATAATTTAATCGGCCAACAATCTCAAAAGCATCATCACAAGCAAGAACATTTTATCAGCTTTCCAACGATATAAATAACACTTAAATCGGAAATACGGTTCGAGAGTTATGAATTTTTAAGGAAAAGTATTATTTGGAAAAAAACTCACAACCGCCCGGCGAAACACGCCAACCGCCCGGCGAAACACTCTTCGCCGCTACCTCACCCGGCGAAGCACAGGCGACACTAATTCTACCAAATGACTCAAAAGAGTCAGGAACTTGGAACCTCTGCGCCTCTCAAAACCGCCCGGCGAAAGAACGAACCGCCCGGCGAAACGAGCACATCACCCGACGCTTCACACCAGAAGCAGAATTTCTGCTTCGTGATGCACTGTTCCATAACCCAAAATTTCCATTTTTCTCCAACCAAACCATTTCCAACAGCCACACAAACCTCAGCAATTATTCATACATATCACAGGATCATACTACAAGATTCGTATCAATTTTCGTCAGTGAAAACATCGATTTCTACTCGTTTACGCGTTTTCGACCTATACCCGAAAAACTATCGAACAGGACAATACAACATGCAAACACACATACATAATCATACACAACGATAAGATAATCGAGTTTCGCACCCTTACCCGATTAAATAACGCGTAGAAAAGTCGGTTGATTGGTTTTCAAGTTTTTCCCAAAATCTCTCTTTTCTTCTCTTCTCCTTTCTTCTCTTTTTTCTTCTTACTATGTTTTTCTCTCTTTTTCTTTCTATTTCAACTCTTAACTTAACAATCAAATTAAAATGCCCAAAATACCCCTACACTCAAATATCTCGCAATCGTTCCCAAAACTCGATAAAATATATTCACGATGAAAAATAACATATTTTCACATAAAAGTCAGAAATAAAATAATATAATAATAAAATAATAAAAAACGACTCAATAAAATAAAAATACTAAAACTGGGGCGTTACAACTCTCCCCCACTTAGAAATTTTCGTCCTCGAAAATCCTACCTGAAACAAACAACTCTGGATACGACTCCCGCATCCGACTCTCCAACTCCCAAGTCAAATTGCCCTCAGCAGCGCCTCCCCACGCCACTTTCACAAGTGCAATATCCTTGCCTCTCAACTGCTTCACCTCGCGGTCCAAAATCCTAACAGGTAAAGCCTCAACTGTAAGGTTCTCCCTTACCTCAACCTCGTCCATTGGAATCACATGCGACGGATCCAAAACATACTTCCGAAGCTGCGAAACATGGAACACATCATGCAAATTCGACAGAGTCGGAGGCAACGCCACCCTATAAGCCACAACACCCACTCTCGCAGATATCTGGTAAGGACCAATAAATCGAGAAGTAAGTTTCTTCGATTTCAATGCACGACCAACACCCGTTACCGGCGTAACCCTAAAAAATACATGATCGCCCTCTTGAAACTCAAGATTTTTCCTTCTTCGATCATGATAACCCTTTTGCCTACTCTGAGAAGCCTTCATTTTCTCTCGAATAAGCTTCAATTTTTCCGTAGTCTGCAGTACCAATTCCGGTCCTACCACCGTCCTCTCACCTGATTCATGCCAACACAACGGTGTTTGACACCTCCGTCCATACAATGCTTCAAACGGTGCCATACCAATACTAGAATGAAAACTGTTATTATACGTGAATTCAATCAACGCAAGATAACTATCCCACGCACCACCTTGTTCCAAAACACAAGCCCTCAACAAATCTTCCAATGACTGAATCGTCCTTTCCGTCTGACCATCCGTCTGCGGATGATAAGCCGAACTCAACCTCAATTTAGAACCCAAAGCCTTCTGTAAACTTTCCCAAAATCTCGATGTAAACCTTGGATCTCTATCATAAACAATACTCAATGGAACCCCATGCAACTTCACAATCACACTGACATAAATCTCAGCTAACCGCTCCAAAGAAAAAATAATATCAATCGGAATAAAATGAGCCGATTTAGTCAGCCTATCAACAATCACCCAAATAGCATTATGCCCTCGTTGAGTGTTCGGTAACCCCGTTACAAAATCCATCGAAATGCTATCCCACTTCCACTCAGGAATATCCAACGGTTGCAACAAACCACTAGGCCTTTGATGTTCCACTTTCGACTTCTGACAAGTCAAACAAGCATACACAAACTGAGCCACATCTCTTTTCAATCCAGACCACCAGAAAATCTTCTTCAAATCTTGGTACATCTTATTCGCTCCCGGATGTATACTCAAATTACTCCGGTGCCCTTCCTCTAAAATCATCCTTTTCAACTCCGAATCATCCGGAATACAAATTCGTCCACGGAACCTCAAAACACCATTAACGTCCACTTGAAAATCACTACTCGCATCTTTTTCTCCAACCAACATCAAATCTACAAATTTCAAATCCAACTTCTGTTTCTCACTAACCGTCATCAGAAAGTCATTAGTAACCTTCAACATTCCAAGCCTTACACTATCCGAAGTCACTTCACATACCAAACTCAAGTCTCTAAACGATTCCAAAAGTTCCCACTCCTTAACCATTAAAGCCGACATATGCAACGATTTCTGACTCAACGCATCAGCTACCACGTTAGCTTTACCAGGATGGTAATTCAATCCAAAGTCGTAGTCTTTCAAGAATTCCAACCACCTACGTTGCCGCATATTCAATTCCTTCTGATCAAACAAATATTTCAAGCTCTTGTGATCACTAAAAACTTCAAACCTCGCACCAAAAAGATAATGCCTCCAAATCTTTAACACAAAAACCACAGCCGCTAACTCAAGATCATGAGTAGGATAATTTTTCTCATGCACTCGCAACTGCCTTGAAGCATAAGCCACAACCTTACCTTCTTGCATCAGAACACCACCTAGACCAATCAACGAAGCATCACAATACACCACAAATGGTTCATTAGGATTCGTCAAAATCAAAATCGGAGATGTCGTCAATCTTCTCTTCAGCTCATTAAAACTCTCCTCACACCGACTATCCCAAATGAACGCTTGACCTATGCAAGTCAACTGGGTCAAAGGTAATGCTAGCTTAGAAAACCCTTCAATGAACCGTCGATAATAACCGGCCAAACCCAAAAAGCTACGAATTTCCGTAACAGATCTCGGAGCCTTCCATTGTAGAACTGCTTCTACTTTAGATGGATCCACAGAAATACCGTTACCTGAAATCACGTGCCCCAGAAAACTCACTTCCGACAACCAGAATTCACACTTGGACAATTTAGCAAAAAGCTTCCTTTCCTTCAAAACCTGCAAAACAATACGCAAATGTTCCGCGTACTCCTCGCGAGACTTAGAATAAATCAATATGTCATCAATTAACACAACAACAAATCGATCCAAATGCTCGTGGAAAATCCGATTCATGTATTCCATAAACACACCAGGTGCATTAGAAACCCCGAACGGCATCACAGAATATTCATAATGACCGTATCGTGTCCTAAAGGCCGTCTTCCGAATATCTTCCTCCTTCACCCTAATCTGATGATATCCTGATCTCAAATCAATCTTACTGAACACACAAGCACCAACCAACTGATCCATCAGATCATCAATCCTTGGAAGAGGATACTTATTCTTAATCGTCACCTTATTCAACTGACGATAATCTATGCATAATCGCATACTTCCATCTTTCTTTTTCACCAACAAAACTGGCGCACCCCAAGGAGAAACACTTGGCCTCACAAACCTCTTTTCCAACAACTCATTCAACTGTTTCTTCAACTCTACCAACTCTGATGCCGACATTCTATAAGGTGCCATAGAAACAGGTCTAGTACCAGGAACTAGATCTATCGAGAACTCCACTTCTCTCTCTGGCGGCAAGTCTGAAATATCCTCAGGAAACACTTCAGGAAAATCACACACAACAGGAAACACATCAAGTGAAACTTGACTGTCCACAGTCAAAGATACAAACAACCCAAACAACTGAGCGTCGTCCGCCAAAAGTCTCTTCAACTCTTTGGTAGATAAGAAACTCGAGTCTTCGTCTTCCTCAAGAGAAGGAAACCTTACCAGCTTATGATAACAATCAATATGAACCCTATTAAACTGCAACCAATTCATTCCCAAAACCACATCCAAACCTTCCAACGGCAAACACACTAAATCCATCTCAAAGTCTTTACCATAAATGGTCAAAGGATAACTCACACAAACCAAAGAAGTAGTTACTGACCCCATCGCTGGAGTATCAATAACCATCTCACCATCCATCAAAGACAACACAAGATTCAAACGCTTCGCGCACTCAGACGAAATAAACGAATGAGTCGCTCCAGTATCAATAATAGCAACTAAAGGCGTACTATTAATAAAGCAAATACCTCTAATCAGACGATCTGCACTTGAAATCTGAGTTCCTGCCAAAGAAAATACCTTGCCACTAGTTGGAGCTTTCTTCGGATTCGGACACTTCGTGCTAATGTGACCAGGTTCCCCACAATTATAACATTTCACCACATTCTTCCTTTTACAATCAGCTACAACATGTCCTTCACCTCCACAATTAGAACACTTATCCAAATTCTTCCTACACTTGGACTGACGGTGTCCCAATCCACAACATCTAAAACACCTCGGAGAATTAGACATACCACCTGACCTTCGATCAAAAGTACCCCTTTGTTTACCTTTATCAGCCGACGTTACATACGGACCACTACGAAACTGCTGCTTCCCTTTCCTGTCACTTACACTTTTGTAATGAGTAGATCGAGCCTTACTATCCTCTTCATAAATCCTACAACATTCCACCAAATCCGCAAACCTCCTTATCCTCTGATAACCAATTGCATGTTTTATCTCAGGACGCAATCCACTTTCATACTTCACACACTTAGAGAATTCTGCGGTCGCTTCCGCATAATGAGGATAAAACTGCACAAGTTCCACAAACTTAGCAGTATAATCAATTACAGACATATTACCTTGCTTTAGTTCCAAAAACTCAATCTCCTTCTTTCCTCTCACATCCTCGGGAAAATACTTCCTCAGAAACTCCTGGCTAAACAATTCCCAAGTAACTTCTTCATCATCAGCTTCTAACACAGGATGTGTACTAACCCACCAGTCATCTGCTTCTTCCTGTAACATGTGAGTTCCCAGTCTCACCTTACTGTCCTCATCACAATCCATAACTCTGAAAATCCTCTCAATCTCTTTCAGCCAAATCTGTGCTCCATCAGGATTATGTCTCCCTTTGAAGACAGACGGTCTATTCTTTCTAAACTCATCATTCACTCCTGCATTCGGTGAACCCTGCACAGCACGAGCCATAGCCTGCATCGCAGCAGCTAAAGCAGCATCGTTCCTTCCAGCCATATTCTATTCATTTCCAATAACAGCAACTATGGTTAAACAAACAACTCCCCAAACCACAAAGATCAACGAGGACTGACACAACTGACACAGACTGACACAAACTGGCTCTGATACCACTTAATGTAACACCCCCAATCTATACCCCCAAACTATTAAAGCGGTAAAAGAAAATTCAAAATTTCATCAGAGTATATTTAAATTACCATGGCATAGACAGGGAGAATCACATTATATTGAAACAAACATACAACACCTGCTCATAAAGATATGCAACAGTGGGGGTAGCAATCAACAGAGGAACTCAGTTCCTTACACCCACATTTCAGATTTTAGAATAAAAGCGGAAAATCTAAAACTGAATAACATATATATATATGTCACGTGAAGAGTTGTCATACATCTAGTTAGACATGCACCAGCCAAAAGATATATATACATATACACAAATAATCACAAACGGCCTCCTTAACTACCCGGTGTCACATATCAGAGCCGACCGACAAAAGAATGAAGACGTAAAGCTTCACAAAAAGACCTCCAGCAACTCTAATCTGCAATGCCTCATAGAGCATTATAAAACAGCAGAAGGGTGAGAAAAACAATCATAATACAGTTGCATAAAATTATATATTAACACAGAAATGCACAAGTATAATATCCTCACCACAATGCACCAAAATCAAATATAACGCAACACAGTACAAGTATCAGGTATTCATCACCAATGGACATCAATTATACATAATGCACTCATCATCAATGCAATTATACATATTCCATCTCAATAATCACATTCACAATTGAACATACACAATTAATCCACGATTTATGCAAATGCACAGAGACCGATACAACGACTCTATGCACATGCCATGCGGTACCGACTTCCAATGTTTCTCGTGTCTCATCACCAGTTCACTCAGGAACTATTGGAACCATCGCTCGTTACTTAGTGTAACTCTCCGTCGGGCATACGATGTTCACCCGTCGCTTTAGGTCCCCACATGGGCACACGACGTTTATGGATTGCTTTAGGTCCCCACATGGGCACACGACGTTTATGGATTGCTTTAGGTCCCCACATGGGCACACAATCCGATCGCTTTAGGTCCCCACACGGGCACACGATCGTCTATAACCATCGCTTTAGGTCCCCACATGGGCACACGATGTTATAGCAGATTCCCTCTGGAACCAAACCGTCACTCGGGACGTCACAACAATGCATATCATGATGCTTGGCATACAATGACTCATGACATTTAGTATGCACACATATATGCAACCATAATTATGCATATATCATCACTTATCACACATTCGCATTTTCTTGCCGTAAGGCCACACATCATCATTACCCCATATATTTCATGCAATTTCACTTCACTACAGTACACATAATTAAGCGGTAAAAGTTGACAACAAAACAACACATTTTTTTTATCCCCGACATAATTTAATCGGCCAACAATCTCAAAAGCATCATCACAAGCAAGAACATTTTATCAGCTTTCCAACGATATAAATAACACTTAAATCGGAAATACGGTTCGAGAGTTATGAATTTTTAAGGAAAAGTATTATTTGGAAAAAAACTCACAACCGCCCGGCGAAACACGCCAACCGCCCGGCGAAACACTCTTCGCCGCTACCTCACCCGGCGAAGCACAGGCGACACTAATTCTACCAAATGACTCAAAAGAGTCAGGAACTTGGAACCTCTGCGCCTCCCAAAACCGCCCGGCGAAAGAACGAACCGCCCGGCGAAACGAGCACATCGCCCGGCGCTTCACACTAGAAGCAGAATTTCTGCTTCGTGATGCACTGTTCCATAACCCAAAATTTCCATTTTTCTCTAACCTAACCATTTCCAACAGCCACACAAACCTCAGCAATTATTCATGCATATCACAGGATCATACTACAAGATTCGTATCAATTTTCGTCCGTGAAAACATCGATTTCTACTCGTTTACGCGTTTTCGACCTATACCCGAAAAACTATCAAACAGGACAATACAACATGCAAACACACATACATAATCATACACAACGATAAGATAATCGAGTTTTGCACCTTTACCCGATTAAATAACGCGTAGCAAAGTCGGTTGATTGGTTTCCAAGTTTTTCCCAAAATCTCTCTTTTCTTCTCTTTTCCTTTCTTCTCTTTTTTCTTCTTACTATGTTTTTCTCTCTTTTTCTTTCTATTTCAACTCTTAACTTAACAATCAAATTAAAATGCCCAAAATACCCCTACACTCAAATATCTCGCAATCATTCCCAAAACCCGATAAAATATATTCACGATGAAAAATAACATATTTTCACATAAAAGTCAGAAATAAAATAATATAATAATAAAATAATAAAAAACGAATCAATAAAATAAAAATACTAAAACTGGGGCGTTACACTTTTGTGTTGTGTTGCTTATGAGGTGTATTAATAATGCATTTCCATACAGTGTGCTATGTTCACTTAAATGTCGAGTTCGTATATTTATATGATGAAGAGTGGATGTAATTGGGGTTGTGTTAAGGTAGAGATGTTTGTATGTTGGGTATAATGATTTGTTAAACTCAATTATGTGCTGTGATAACATGCTTGGTGAAATATGATACCATGATGTTGTGTTGTTGTGATGTCGTGTTACCGTTATTGATTATAACATGATGCGTTGGATAATATGCATGTTGTTGTTGTGGATTACAATGTTTGCATGTTTGAACAGATGTATAATGTATGTTGGACAATTGTGAGGTAATGTATTGGTGATATGCTAGTCTTATGCATTGTTTCGTTGTTGTATGTTGTTGTTTGAGATGCATAACATATTGCATGAGTTGTGGGATAAGACGTGTGCCCATGTTGGGTGTGAGCGTTTATCCGGATTCTTCGTAAGGGAATCGTGTTGCTGTAGTTGTTGAGGTGATTGTGTGCCCGTGTGGGGTGTGAGCAATCACGGATGTCGTGTGACCATGTGGGGTGTGAGCGACCTATATAGAAATTCCGACGGGAATTATGATCATGAAAAAGGGATCGAAATTGGTACCACATGCATTGAGTCAAGTTGGTGTCTCATTGCATTATATAAGAGTTGTGTTGCATTATGAAATGTGTGATTATCTGTTTGTGTTGAAATTAATGAAAGTTGTGTTGAAGGGTGAATTACTTGATGATTTTATGCTTTCATATTTATATCAACTGTTTCTTTTGTTGATTTGAGAATCTCACCCCTTCTGTTTGAATGTTGCCTCCACGTGGGTAACGTGCAGATAATCCGCAGTAGGAGATCTGATGTGAGTGGAAGATGGAATCTTCCGTTTATGCCTTTGTGTCGGTGTCTACTCTGATATGTAAAACTGGGGTCATGGAAAGCTATGTTTTCTTGGGCTATGTTTTGCTTGAGATTTTAGATATCTCTTAATTTTAGTTATTTATTTAATTGAATACTATGCTTACATTGTAATGAATATGTGTTGATGTTTCCGCTGTTTTAATAAAAAGAAAATGAAGTTAGAGGTCTTTTATCATTATCATTGTTGTTAAAATAATTTTAAAATGATGTGTTACATATCAATTATATGAGCAAGTGATTGATGAAAGTAGCATCCTAAATGTTTGATATTTTGTTTTACTCTGATTTTATTTATATTACGCGGGGGATTATTTAGGGTGTTACATATGTTACTTGGATGCATGACTTGGCTTCATTTGTATGACCTTTAGAGGTTGATTGAACATAGTCTTTGAATGGTAAATGTTTGTGTGCTAGTGTAGGGCATAACTTGATTTCTTTTACACTTTTTTAGGACACTAACATAGATGTGATATAGTAGGTTTAGCTGCTGCCCCTCTTAGGTTCATACACCTTTAGGATTCGTTTCTATTTGTTTATTGTTTGACTTTACTCCTAACATAGTCTTAGGACCTTAGCATAGACATAAGTGCATAGTTTTGCATTCTTCTTTCAACTATTCAATAGTTGAGCTTGGCTTGGAGTTGGTAAGTACTTGTGTTACCTTACATTGATGTATACACTTACATAACTTCTCTTTCATCTCACATCCTTTTTCTTCTTCGAATTGTGATTGAATCGTCCAATGTTTACTTGTGTATGAATCACATGTTCCCTTAGGATTCCTAGCTTGAATCTAATTTTGGATTAGGTTCAAAGTAGGAGAGACATTAGGTTATCAATCCAAGCATGCTAACTTAGGTAGAGATTCCCTTTAATCCTCAACTATAGGATCAATCATGGCATGACAACTCATAGGATGGAGACCCCCTTAGTTATTTTCTTTTAACCATTTGAGTATCTTCTCTCTCTAAATGAAAAACCAAAAACACTTAATAGGTATTGTATGTGGAGTGCGCCACTAGCCTTAAGCACATGGGAAGTGATAAGCGGGAGTCCCTCCTTACCTTATCTAGGGTGTTTTGCATGTGTCTCGTCTTGGGTCGATTTGCAACACATTCGATCCTATGTCATAGTCTTTAGCACGTTACATACCTCAAACAAAACAAATAAAAATACTTCTTCTAAAAGACAAAAACAAACCCATCGTCTTCCTTCAGGATTATTTTCTCATCTCATTCACTTGAATCATAAGGATACGTTATTTCCGTTCAACCGGAAGCAGGTAAACACGTAAGTCTCCACCCAACGAGCGAAAACACCTAAACTGCTAGAACGCGAACATTAGTGTCATCCACCTAAAAAACACCAAACAACAATGACCTTGTAGGTCGAACTATGACTGCTTTTACTTCCTCTCTCTCGTCCAATTGAGGATACATAGGAACAAGACGGCGATGTCTTGGCGAGCAACCTTCCCCCATCAATCCCGTAGTCCTCCGAACTACGTTGACTCTAACTTTCCTGTTCCCGAGGGAATACGTAGTCCTAGGACGGCGATGTCCTATCAAGTCACCTTTTGATTTCCTTCCACTTAATAATAGAGCTTCAGATATCTACACCCTTTAATCAGAACAACAAGCGTGGATCCCATCGAGTACGATGGACGCGAGGGAGTGCTAATACCTTCCTCTCGCGTAATCAACTCCGAAACCCAGACTGGTTGCGATGACCATGTCTTTCCCTTCTTCTGAGATTTTCTTCGATCGTTTCCTTTCCCTACGCCAGGATAAATAACGTTCAGTGGCGACTCTTCTGTCTTTTCCGCCGGTTATTTTTCGCAGTTGCGACACTTTTGACAACACAACTCTTGTAACATCATAAACTCCAATATAACTCATTCACATCATCAAAATTGTAACAATCGATTATTCAATTCGATTTATCAAAATGTTATTGCTTCACCTTACTAAAGCCGAATTCCAAAGCAGATGAACATTGACCGTTCAAAAGAATAACAATCATTACGCGATAAATGGATGAAACAGAAACAATATATCCAATGTACCATCGTCGCATCTGAATTACTTATATCACATATAAGATCGATCAATCATATTTGTGTAACTTATGGATATCAAAATATCACTGCTTCACCATACTAAAGTAGGCTCCGAAGTATAGTCAACATTGAATCAACCAAATTGTACACTATTATGTGTTTTAATAGAATTAATACATAAATTACATAAAACAAACACCTATCTGATTCACGATTTCGTAAGTGGCTCTGATACCACTGAAGGGAATAAGAGATTCAAAATGCAGTGGAAAACAAAAAAAATTCCCTTTACTTGATCCTTACAAATGAGTATGATCAGTGACAGAAACTGTTATCTCTTATGGCAATTAAAACCTTTGATGCAAAATCGAAGGAGTGATCACGAATGTTTAATAAAGAAGAACGCCTCTAATTAGTCCACACGACCATAATGCCTTCAATCTCAATGCTAGCTGCTACGAATGAAGATTTTGAGTGAGAGAGAAAGAAATTACAGCTACGGTTTCATAAACCGAATTTCATCAAGTGAGAAAGATTATGCACAATGGTTCTATTTATAGAACCACTTGTGTGAGTTGTAAGCTAAAAAACCTAAATTAAATGCACCATATAATAATAATAATAATAATAATAATAATAATAATAATAATAATGTATTATTATAATAACTAGGAAAATTACATCAGAGGTCCTTTAAGTTATTTTTGTGTAACAAGTTGACCATTTTAGTTTTTTTGTTTGTAATAAGTTGGTCCTTTAAATTACCAAAAGTGTGCACCCTTATCCTTTTTTAACAGAGTGAAAGTGCTATTTGTGTATGCATTTATTTTAAGTGGTATGAAAATGATGAAGTGCAACCAGAAATACAACAATCACACATTTCTAAATGTTCAAAATGTAAGAAAAAAATGTAGAATTCACCCTAAAGAACTAAGTTGTTACAAAACAAAAAGTTAAAGGACCAATCTGTTACAAAAAAATAACTTAAATGACCTCTGGTGTAATTTTTCCTAATAAATATTAGGGTTTAATGGAAGTGCACTGTCAGTGTAAGATAGTTTTACACATGCAACCAATCAAAATGTTTACAATTGCCATGTAATATTAGTATTTTTAAAATAAAAATATATTTTATTCTGATACATGGTTGTGATTGGTTGACAGTATAAAATATTTTACACTGTCAGTACATTTTCTTTTTTCTCTAACTATTATTATAATAAACACATTATTATTATTATATTTTAAAACTATAATAATAATAATAATAATAATAATAATAATAATAATAATAATAATAATAATAATAATAGTAATAATAATAATAATAATAGTAATAACTATTGTTATTATATTATAGGATGTTTCATATTCCACTTAAGTACATTGTAACTTACAGTATTCCTTATTTATTCTATATCTCATCAATCTGTCCTTATGTGTGTGACCCTATGTGCTTTTGTGACGTTGACAATTATATTAAATCAGAGTATCAGACATTTAATTTAATAAACAGTGAGTGATATCTAGCAACACATCACTGCTACCCATGTCACAAAAATGTCATGTGATCTGACGAAACCTTTATGCGATAATATTATTATGTATAATTACCCTTTTGCCCTCATGTCTATATTGAACACAAGGCATAGACTGTGTCACCCTTGTCCAGTTCAATATTGAACTCTTAGAAATTTATCCGATTACACAAGATGAGCAAATTATATATAGGTCACTCATGTCCCTCAGAATGACTTGTGGAGTACCCATTAGATGTCTTTATGGTCATCCAGTTAATGACAATGTTTGATAAGCAATAAAGTACCTGACTCCACATCTAGGGTCTATTGTGGTTTCAGGTCGAATGGTGGTATACACCACTATCACCATGTGAATAACTTATGAAACTTTCGCATAACATTCTATATAGTATTTTCAAAGCGGGTCAATCCGGTATAAATATTACTCCTAATATTCATACATATGTTAAGACTTGATAACTCTTTATCCATGATCCATGGGATGTGATCATCAGTCTATCCATATAATAGTCTTAATATTTTAATTTCATCCCTCCTTCCAATAAAGCTCGACTACAGATACTTTAAGAATAGTGTCTTTATGTTTAATGGGATCTCATGATTAAGTCACACTTAACATTTCATTTAAACGGACTAGCTATTCTAGGGACTTTATTATTTTAGGAAAAAAACATAATAAAAAAATTCCTTTTATGATTAATAAATAATTCGATATAAGTACCAAAACTATTGGCCTCTGGGGCTTACACCAACAAAAACAATATCCCACAGCCTATCCGGGATAAGGAGGCCTTGAAACTCGCTGGGAACCCATAGAAAACTATATGCTACTCAACACCAGACGAGAATAGATATGGCTAGAAGTTTTTTATACTAAATACATTCTAGATCTTCAGACTCCTAAGTGGTTGTGATGAGAAATGAACAAAATAAGCGATGTAAGTGTCACAAAGTCAAATGTCATCATACATATAAATGTCATCACTTTAAATAGAAGATATAATTCCTCATCTAAGAAAGCCACTTGAGAATATATGTCTAGGGCACATCATACAATTTCAGAGGAAGATCTGCCCAAAAAGAGATTCATTGTCTTTCTGCCTAAATCCGTTAATTTGGGCTCTCAACATAGCAATTTTGCTTGGTGGAAAGTATCGGGCTAAAAAGACTTTCTTCAACTCGTCCCACGTAGTGATAGAGTTGGATGGTAGAGACTAGAGCCAAGCTCTAGCTCTATCTCTTAAAGAGAAATAAAAAAGACGTAGTTGTATGACTTCATTACTAACACCATTTGCTTTTACGATATCAGCATATTGCACAAACATTTATAAATGAAGGTTCGGGTCATCTGTGGAACTTTCAGAAAACTGGTTATGTTGAACGGTTTGTAACAGCGAAGGTTTCAGTTCAAAATTGTTTCGATTGATAGTAGGGGCAGCAATGTTGTTATGCGGTTCATCTTGCAATGGGACAACGTAATCCTTAAGAGGACGGTTCGGCGGGTTTTCAACCATGGGTATCGGTAATTCTGGATAAGGGATTTCAGGTTCAGGAAGATTGTACTTAATTCGGAACTCGTTAATTCGACGTCTTAAGTTAATGAAACGTTTGATATCGTCAATTTATTGCTCAAGCTTGTCGCCCTTAGAACGAGTGTTTGGCATACAATCGGCGAAATTGAGAAAAAGGGAAAAATTTTGGTGCCTTAGTCTATACTGCGCAACAAAGGATTCACAATATTTACTAAATCGGCCTTCCCCGGCAACGACGCCAAAAACTTGATGCGCGTCGAGGACACTAACGTGACCGTCGAGCTAAGACTGCAAGTATACAGATGTTCGCGTAGTTTTAAATAAGGTTGTCGAACCCACAGGGAAGGGATAATCAAACTAATGCAATCTATAGTTGCAATGTAAAGCTAAGGCTAAGAGTTTACGGAATCTGCAAGAAAAAGGAAAAAAATACTAATTCTAGAGGTTTTATGAAATAATACTAAAATCGAGTCCGGAATGTGGATTCCGCGTACCTAAAGGACTTGCAGAAAATCGATGCTATTTACGACTACACTTTGTTCCGTAGGAAGTACTAACTTAAAAACTCTGTCTCACACTCTCGCGCTATCGACAAAAAGCCACACCTAACAACCACAGGATTTTACTCTCGCTCGCCCGTTTTAATTGAAAAGCGTATTCTGGAAGTTAGTGAAATCCTAAACGATGCCTAAAGCGCTCTTGCTGTTTTTAGGATCGTGCCTAGTTTCTACTATCTGTTCTTTCCTCACACTCTCACGCTATTGGTCCAAACTTAGCATATCCCTCACTTTTGTGTCAAAATAATAAAACATGAAGAATAGAAACTAAAACCAAAACTAGCATGCAATCACATAAAGTCGCGCCTACATTTTCTACGGAGTCCCGTTGGTAACGGCGGTCCTCACACGCCGAACTCAAGCAAATTTAGCAACACATTTCAATTTTAATTACAAACATGATCATGGTAAATTTCATGGCAAAACACATAGCATGCAAGACACAAATTGTAAATTGCAAAATAAGAATAAGCAAGAGTAAATAACCTGTAAAAATAAATACGGAACTTGAAATTGCAAAAGAAAACGCCGGAAGGCTTGTTCAAATTTGAGGGTAATCAGCAAAGTAAATTACAAGAAAGTTGCGACAATTCCTCGATGTGAGTAATTGTCGCTTTGAAAGTAAAGTATTTGCCTAAACAGAATTTTGACAGAGCTTCCGCGTCTAAAATCGGATATCTAATACAAGAGTGAGGAGTTCTATTTATAGAGAAAAAGGCCAGAAATAACTCCCAAAACGTGCAAGAGTAGTGGAGGGAAAATAGGCCATCAAAAATGCCCATGATAGTTGCAGTTTTGAATTTCTGTAACTGCGCAGCAATGGCGCTCACCACCAGGCCATGGCGAATGCCATGGTCCTGGTCTTTTTAATTGACGTGGCAGACATCTAATGGCGAAAGCCAGTCCTTGATGGCGAACGACATATCAGTAAAATGCAGAATTCTTCACTTCTTTGCTGAATTTTCCTCTTCCTTTGCTTTTTTCCGATCTTGTACCCGATTTCTCCACAGACGAAGTTATCAACTGCAAAACACATAAAACACGATTAAAAGTTAATAAAACTCAAATAAAATGAGCGAAACAAATTCGTAATGAGCTATAAAATACGATACGGTTTCTCGTTATCAAACTACCCCACACTAAGACTTTTGCTTGTCCTCAAGCAAACTCCCGACTTAATTAAAAATAGTAAGTGCAACATCCGAAATCAAAACATGACACAACAATAAAACCGAACACAACCAATAGACTTATGTTAAAAAATAGGTGCTAGACTTCGACAAATAAGGATACCGTGATGTCACACATCCGCACTTACGGACCAAGACTCCCCCCTATGCATTACTAATCCAAAGCGTACTATTATAACTCGACCTATATTCCTTTTCTCTTTTTCCCTCTCTTTCATTCTCGCGCGATCACATGAAGCCTGTTATCCCTACACTTGCATGGTAAGTGAACCTGTTAGTGTTTATGATATCGATTTTTCAACTTTTTTGCATCATTACTTCTTTTCTTTTTCTTTTATTTTCGAATTTCCAAAATCCGATCCGTTGGGCTAAATGGTATGGTGAAGGCCACCTAACTTAGAAGGAAACAAATCCTTTCACCCGCTTTTCTACAATAAAGCTCAAATGACATTATTATCAAAATATTTTCGAGATCACCGCATATTTACATCGGTTCATTACGTAGCATGTGTTCTTGGGATGGTGTTGATCGCTAACATAAACTACTCAAGAGACTACTATAGAAAATCAAAAATCAAGGTCTCGGCATAATGGTCATTTAGATCGGTACCGCATACTTAAGGAGTCTAGGGTGCTAAAACGGTGCCGACAATGTCAATACTTTCCCAAGTCTAAGTATTAAAGGTGAAAAGGTGTCATGCAATAGATTCAGATGAAATTTTTTTCGTTGGGGCTGCTTATCATGACTCTAAGGGGAATTTTTCTAACGAAAGGAAAAGGTAAAGTACAATAAGACTCAATTACGCATATACGACTTAACATCAAAGAAACTAACTAAAAAGCATAAAAATAACATGAAAATAATGAAAAAAGAAAAAAAACAAAGCAAGTAAAACTCCTCCCCCACAATTGAACTAAACATTGTCCCCAATGTTTTCGTACAAGGTGAAAAAGGAGTGGAAAAACCTGGAATGATCAATGAGGACGGCCTCGTCCGCGGTGTCGTCCAATACCTCTGGCAGCGAACGGGTTAGGAACATGCTGAACATACTCCCTCAAAGAGGTAACATGCACCCTCATGCTCTCCATATGGTCAGTCAGGTCTGCTATGTCATGCTCAATACACTCTGCAAAATCAACCTGCTATTGGTTGGCAAGATCTACAACAACTCTGATATCCTCCTGCTGACGCTGTAAGTTCTGGAGCAGCAAGTCACGCTCCGCCTCCCTGTCATTCCGATACCGCAGTTCAGACAAAATATCATCCAAACTGGATCGGATAGCAACATAGTCGTACTCCTCTCGTGGCTGGTGGGTACCTAAAAATTGGTCAGAAACAGTGGGTACGGTGTGTGCTCTGTGCGCTCTGTGACTCGGACCTGGGATGTCAGCATTGGCATGGGGGCCAGGCCGGTGTGAAAATCCAAAGATCTCAGCAAAAGCCTTATTCACAGCTTTGTCACCTAAGTTCGGGGCCTCTGTATCAAATAGACAATTTGTGCTAACGCACACATTAATGCGCTCTGCACAAGGTAAATCTACACTCCTCACCTCCATATTCCTAATCATAAGCCTGTACATTCCGCTCGACACGTTCTTGATAAGTCGTATACTGCGACAGTAGTCTAAGTCAGCATAAGGGGCGGCTAAACCTTCGAGGGCAACCAACTGTGGTTCTAGTCCTAAAGCCATAGCAATGGGGGTAATCACGCCTCCTACACAAATGTGACCACCAGACCGACTAGCAACGGAAGAAAGGTGAGCCAACAAGAAAGGTGTGGGATTGACTTTAGTCTTCGATAGTGCACAGTGAATAAAAAATAAGTCTTTAGAATTCACATTCCCCGTGTTTTCTCTCCCAAAGATAGTGCTAGCAAGAACGCGATGGAAATACCTAATTGCTGGGTTATGAATGGAAGTGGCCTTTAGACCTTCCCATGAGGTAACGGTCGTGCCAGTAATTTGATGCCAGAAGCTTAAGGCATTGGCTTCCCACTCGCTTTAGAGTGGTGCCAAAAAAGCGTACTCCTCCCCACTCGGAAACTGAAAAATCTCTCTTATTCTCTCTACCGACAGCGAGAAATCTCTATTAAACATCCTAAAATTCGCAGTGCCAGTGGTACGGGACAGGTCATGCAAGTATTAGAATGAACTCAAGAACTCATAGGTTAGTCTAGTAAAAGTATGGCTTGGAGAAGAGAAAAAGTGATACAAACCTACATTATTCAGCATCCAATTGATGTTGTCGAACAGTCCTAGTGCGCGGACAGTATCTATGTGAGCATAACGTATGGCTTCGACAGGCCTCTTATAGATTTTGTGAAAAACAGCCCTTTGTCTCTCGCCAATGATACATTTAGGAAATTCAATTCCCATGTAATCGATGTCGCGAGCAACTCTAGGAGGCATTGCGAATTCTTTTCGGAAAGGTTTTGAGAGTTTGGAAACTAAAACAGAGAGTAAGAGGTTGAGAATGTTGTTGGTGGTGATGAAGAATGATGTTTAGATGGTTTAAATAGGTGAAAAGTGGTATATGAGTGGTTAGGGGTTAATGAGGTAATTAATGGGAAGTTATGTGGGTGGATACTGATGTATAGGGAAGTTGGAAGGGTTGCAATTGGAATCCGCGCGTTTTTATACAGCAGAATACGTGCAGAAAATCTGCAACTTCCATCTCCATGGCGAACGCCATTAAGCACATGGCGAACGCCATGTGTTTAACGTTGAAAATTTGAATTTTAAGAGACTGATGGCGAACGCCATCATGCTATGGCGAACACCATTAAGAAGAAGTGCGCAGAATTCAATTTTCAGCAGAGAAACAATCTGCTTTTTGTATTTTTTATGATTAAAACACATATATACATCAGTACAATTGCAGAATGTGATTAAGATTGCAAAAAAAAAAAAATAAACATTATAACTCACGAAATAAAAAAAGAAACATAAACGGGAAATAACATTAATTCAAAAACTATAACATCAAGTCTTTGCCGAGAATCGACAATACAAAGAATGTAAATTACAACTGAATGGAAATACAATAAAAACCAGAATAGTCTAAAATATAAAAACAACATGAACTCCATCGGTACAAATTATAGTATCACTTGCTAAAGTGCCTAGTGAAAGAATGGACTTGCTGGAATAAATTGTCAAACTGTTCGTTAGCAACGTAATGAATCCAATGAGGTCCCCTCTGTCATACCCCAAATTTTGACCACTAAGATTTCCCATCATTGTGCAAATCATCATCACAATATGGATGAACCATTAGTCTCCCCAAAGATGGGTGAGCCTTCACTACAATCAGAATTAGGGTTTCAAGCCCTCTCTGAGTGCTTAGACAAATGATCAATCAAGGAATGACATGATCTTCAACTTGTCTAAACCTCTCAAACATCCACAAGGTATCAAGAGGACTCCCACTTCAAGAATCAAGCACAAGGCTGCAACATTCTGAGTGGATTAAGCCTTAAGATCGCCAGTGTCACCAAATTAGGGTTTGGTCGACTAGGGCCTCCAGATGGAAATTTTCCTCTGGGCATGAGCCAATGCTTCAAAGCATAACCTATGATGCTCCAAGGTACATCATGAACCCAATCATCAAGTCAACTTTACCTCAGGGGATGCATTCACAAAAGATCAGGAATTAGGGTTTCTTGACCTAATTCACCCCTAAGTTGACTTTTGGGCAAAGCATGAGCCAAGACCTCAAGACATGATTTGAGGGTCTCTAATAAACCACATTGATCCATTTTCAAGAATGGATTGATCTAAGAAGCTTGAGCAACAAGTTTCAAGTTCATCAGAACCACAATTAGGGTTTCGCGAGAGAAGTCAACTGTATCTTTGACTTTTGACCAGGACATGCTCCCAAACCCTAGGACATGATTCAATACACCCTATAACACCTATGAAATCAATCCATAAAGTTTGATTTAGATCAAGAACTTGATTTCATAGAGGATCACACAGTTTGGAATTCATCTGATAAAAAGTCAACTGTGCACAAAAGTCAAACTTTGACTTTTTGAGATTTTTCACAATTATGGTTTTTTAACCCTAAAATGATGTTAATGTGTGATTGGAATCATCATTCATCAAGAAAAATCAAGAAAAGTGGGATAACTTGTAAAAGGGGTAAACATAAAAACTTAGAAATTTTTCTAAGTTATGGAACAAAGAGGCTAGGGTACCAACTTTGGAGGATCATAACTCCTAAACCATAAGGCCATTTTTTCCCATCCAAAGCTGGATTTGTAGCTCTCATGGCCCTCTACAAAAGCTTCAAACACAACTCATTCCAATTCCTCATGGATTTTAAGTTATGGAATTATCAAAATCACAAAAAGTGAAAATGTCACTTGTTTCCAACAATTAGTGAAATTTTCACTAAGTCAGAATCTGTCTTCTCCTTTTTCCAAATGTAGGGGCATTTTTCACTTGGATCCAAAAAGTATCAAAACCAATTATGGTCAAACAGTTGTTGTATCATATGAGGGCTTTCCAAAATGGCCAAGAACTCCATCAAAGTCCACTTGAGCCATGAGATATGACAATGCCAATATGCCTTGCTGCAAACTGTCATGGCAAGGCAGATTTGGGAGTTTTGCTCGATTTGCTCAAATTTTGCAAAGGGAGAGCAACTCTATCCATCTGAACACCTCAAGGGGGGACCAAGGAGGAACCAACTCTAATCCTAAGCCTCCTAAGTCTTTGGAACCAAAAATAGCATGCCAAACCTAGAAATGCCTAAAAGAGGGACAAGACTCCAATTTTGGATTGGAGTATTCAATGGATGCATAAGGTGGCATGGACTGAGCCATTCCCAACTGAATTCAGTAAAGACTTATCCAAGACCAAGGGGACCAACAGCCTGTGCCCTAACCTCTAGTCAATGGCTAGAGGAGACTTGGATTCTCATTGCTCAACATTGGCCAAACCTCTGCTGCAGTTGCCATTCACTATTGCAGCCAAAACAAACTTGCTCTACTATAAATAGAGCTCAATTGTGTTCAGTTTGAGTACACCAAAGCACTACAACACTTGCTTTCCTCAAAATCTCTTTCTCTAGGCAAAAATACCTTCTTTAGCAAGGTAACTCTGAGTTTTTGAGTTAGAGAGCAATTCCACCACAGCTTATGATCCAAACACATCCAATATATCATATCTAAGTTGTCTAAACTCTCACAAGTGACTTGTAATACCAAAATCACAAAGTCCCATCTCAAAACCTCAAAATTGGATTTTTGTGCATTTTTTAAGCCATGTCTTGATTCAGTCACTTTCCAAACCAGATAAAACCTCAAACACACTCCAAATATCATCCTTGAACTGTCCCAAATGGTTCCACGCATCTGGAACATCATTTGAGAGAGTTGTTATTTTGGCCACTTTTGCCCCTTTTGCAAGAAAGGGCCAATTTCCATTCCTGAGGTTTCTAGCTGATTCCAATCATCCTAAAAGCTTCTAAGGGATCATTTGAGGGTGTCCAAAGCATCAAAACATTTCTGGAACAAAGCACATGGCAGATTGCTCAAAAGCTCCAAAAAGAGGTAAGCATCACAACTTGAACTCTCTGAAATATGCCTTGCTTTGAGGTCTACTGATCATGCATCTCTTATACATGTTATATGTGTTGTGTTTGCACCAATTTATCATGTAATTCATAGCTGTACCAAGAGGTAGCACAGAAAATGCAAACCATGGCCTATTTCAAAACCACTATCGGGTTTTGAGGAGGATTTATTTTCTGGAAAAATCACCACCACCATTGGATTCCTTAGGAAATTCTAGGCCAGATACATATATATTTTGTCTCCATCCATGGAGAAACGAGGAAGTTATGGCCTTCACGTTTCTGACCAAAAAACCTTGCCTTGCCTTGCCTTTGCCAGGCCAAGAACAAGGCAAGCCTTGTATATTTATGGCTGGGGTTTGATACACGGATGTATCACCACCCCAGTGGTAAGGCACGCATGCTGTACACAAGAGGTCTGGGGTTCGAATCCCCCTCGCCCGAGACCCTCTTTTTTCTATTTTTTTCACTTTTTACTATTTTTTCATATTATTTTTAATGATTTGAAAAATTAATAACTTCCTCAATTTTAATTATTTTTGATTGGTTCTTTTTGCAAAAAATCACCAAAATGTTAAAATATTTTATTCCACAAAAAAATCAAATTTATATTATTTATTTAATATAGTTAGTATTTTTGTGAATAAATTCATTTTTAATTGTTTTTAAACATTTAAAAGTAAATATTTATTTTGAAAATCAAAACCAAATGAGTTCTAAATCATCTTGTGATTAAAACCTCATTTTTCAAACCTTAAACAAAAATCACAAGTGGTTTATTCAAATCTATTTGGTATTTTTATCATTTTATTGATTTTCTTTAAATATTTACTTTTAAAGAAAAACAAAATTAGGGCTTCTTTGATTTTCACCCTCACAAATCTTTTTCAAAATGATTTGGGCCTCTAGTAGAGTGTAAGACCAACCCTTTTTGAAAACCAAAATAATTTGGGCCTCAGTGTATTGTATAAGTCCCAATACCACCAAAAAGTTTGACACGATCGTCGCCTTTTAAAACAAAACTTTTGGGCCTCTCCTTGAGCTGTAAGCCCCACCACTTATACCAAAAATAAACCTTTGGGCCTCTTGAGAGAGTGTAAGACCCATCCCTTTGTACAAAAAACCTTTTTGGGTCTCAGTCACTTGTATAAGTCCCACTGTACAATTTCAAACAACAGTGCAATCACTGATAAAACCTTGGGCCTCTCCTTGAGCTGTAAGCCCCAACAGTCTTTTCAAAGCACTTTCTCCTTTGATTTTGAATATAATATTGTCATCAAAGCTTTCTTTGTTGAACAAACTAACCAAACAGCATGGAAGCTCTACAACTGAGTAAGTGTTTACCCGCTTTCATATATATATAACTGTATTGTGGGGCTGCTCACTGTAAGTCTTCTTTCACAAACTTTTATATACTTGTCAAATATCAACTGTGTAATACTAGTATAGTTATTTAGAGTTTTCCCCGGGAACTACGTCTAGCACTAAGTAAGGCCCGTTGGTCACTCTTAAATACAGTCAAAACTAGATCCCCCATAGGATTACCAGACACAGTCTTCCCTCCTCTTGGGGTTAAACAATATGGAGACGTGAAAGGCAGCATTCTCGGTGAACCCTTTCTCAGACTGTCACCCTTAGAAATCGTTAAAGAAACTCTACTCCCCAGAGATGATCTTTTCTCCGTGAATGGCATCTCTTGAGTTTCTTCCAAATTCTCAGACTTTCCTGGCTTGATCTATTCTCGGTGAATGGCATATCTTGAACTTCTCGGGGTTTGGGGACCCACAGGCTTCTTAAAAGCATCCCCGCCTCCTCTTGGGCATTGTACAAGGACCCTTCGGCTTCTTAAAAGCTCTCATGCCTTCTCTTGGGCTTAGTACAAGGACCCAGAGACCTCTACAGGTATAGGAACAGAACCTAGTCATCAATTTGCTAGAGCTGTCTTTCTGAGTCAAGTGTCAGACCTGTTAATGGGTTGACCTTCATCCCTTAACATACCAGCCCTCTCTTGGGCATCATACAAAGACCATTCACTACCTGAGAATCGATTTCTCAAAACACCAGTAGACTTGGACAGTCTCAATACCCTTTGGATTTCCCATTTCCTTAAAGAACAGGAAATAACCCTGATCTTCTGATCAATCCCTGAGCACAACATTACCCATATAAGAACTGATTTTCTCTTTATCCAACATACTGGACCTGTCACTAAACTGAAACAGTTACAATAGCCTCCTCTTGGGCTTTGTACAATGATTTTCCCCAATGGGGCTAACCTATTCACACTCTCTTGTTGAGTATAAAAGACTCTCTTATTGAGTTACTTCCCTTTTAGCCTCCATCTCGGACTTCGCACGAGATAAAAATCACACTCTTGTTGATTATAAAAGACTCTCTTATTGAGTCAAACATTTTTAGCCTCCATCTCGGGTTTAGGGTTTAGGGTTTAGGGTTTAGGGGTTGAGTCAAACACCTTTAGCCTCTGTCTTGGGCTTCGTACAAGACACATACAAAATCACTCTCTTGTTGAGTCAACCCTTTTAGCCTCTCTCTCGGGCTTCGTACGAGACACATAAAAACACCCTCTTGTTGGGCCAATAGCCTCCTCTTAGGCTTTATATAAGGAAAACCCTGGTTGAGTCAATCAACCTTTTAGCATCAAAATTTGTGCCTTACTCACAGGATACAAACATCAACAACTCCTTTTCCTTCATCTAATTGCTGTAAGCGGCAAGCCTCTGGATTATTTACATCCACGCCACTGTCCCTCTTTTAGCATGAGAAATTCCTAAGGAAAGATGGCATTGCTCTAAACTGAGTTAAAGTCTTCTCCTTCAGGTTAAAAATCCCCTATAAAGGAAATTATGGCATTGCTGGATTCACATATCCCAGTTAAAGTAATTCTCCTTTATAATCAGTCACCTAACAGTTGTGACAAACAGACCCCCTTTAGAGATGACAAATTCTCTCTAAAGTCAAAACCCTTTAGCTTCACATCTTGGGCTTCAAACAAGATACAAATAGACCCTTCAGCTTCACATCTTGGGCTTTGAACAAGATACAAACCACGTTTAGCTTCACGTCTTGGGCTTTGAATAAGACACCAAAACAACCTTTTTCCTCCCATAGAATAGGAGGAACTACGATTGCTCTGATTTCCCTGTTTCGTTAAACGGGAATACGTAGGCATAAGATTGAAAAATCTTAGCGAGCATACTAATCAAAAACCCAAAATCCCGTACCTTCATACATCAATCGAAAAGCATCAGTCCTAACATCCTACCAAAATCCTTATGAATAGTCCCGTCATTTCATTCTTAACAAAATAAGCAGAGAGAGGCCCACAATCTAAACCGCATCTGTAAACCAACAGTCATCTGTTTAAACTCAGTATGCAAGCAGGGTTAATTGGAGACATCTATTTCCCTTCCTTCATCAGCTTTAATAGGATAAAAAATGAATTGACCTGTAGTACCCCAAAGCGACAGTGCTTAAGAACCACGTCCAAAATCGCTCGCTACACCCTCGAATAGAAGCAATCTCATCCCTAAGGGTGTCCACTTGGCACTGTAGGGCACCAATGGCAGTAACATAATCTACGCGAACTCTAGAGACATGTAAAGTGGCATCAGGGGGTTGGTATCAGGTATCTCATAAGGTTTTGGGCTCTGGGGTGGTGTTGGTGATTCACTCTCTTCCTCAAGGTCATAAAGCCAATTATCCCTATTATGCACGTTTGTCATCTCGTGGTTAGGCAAGGTAAAGTTATGGACCACTTTGCCATCAATTAGGAATTCAAACTCGGCTGGTCCTAGGTTAGCCAACATACCACGGTTAAAACAGAAATTCAGGTGCATCAGACGGATGCCTCCACAAGCACAGATGCAGTTAAGTTGGTAACGAAAACCTATTGCCTCGGCGATCATGGTTACTAAACCTCCAGCAAGGATATGACCATCAGTCGCTTGAGCAATACGGTTCAAGCTAGCCAACATAAAGGAAGAAGCATTCACAGACTTTCCTAGTAAAGCACATTACATAATGAATAATTCATCTTTGGAAACAGAGGTGATATTTTCTTCCTTACAAAATAGGGTGTGAGCCAAAATCTTATGAAAGTACCTAAAAGCAGGGTTATGTATGTTACTAGAGAACATAGTGTCAGGTTCTGGATGGTAATTACCAGTAATGGTTCCCCAAAAATAGTCAAGGTCAAGGGCAGTAAAAGCATCATCGGGTCCATTATGAAATTCTAACAAGTTAGCCATCTCGTGGTGGGTAAAACGGTGTTTGGTGTTAAACAACCTGAATGTAGCCAAGCATCGGCCAAATCCAAGACCTCGGCTAGAATCATAATACAATGAGCTAAGAAACTCTAGGGTTAGCATACGGTAAGGACTATATCTGTGCCTCACACCAAAGTTCACCCGACCAATTCGGTCGAGCAGGTACATTACACTGTCCCTCAAACCTAAAGTGGTCAAGGTACGACCATCAGGGTAAATAGGGAGTGTCAATTCCCTCTGAAACAGAATGTCAAATCTGCGTCTCTGAGCATCGTCCCTAAATACAATCTCCACATCAGCATTGTGATCCATACTCTAAGTCAGTGAAAGTTATCCTAAGCTAAGCTAGCCTGAAAATAGACAAAGAGTACACTATCAATGAATTGTACCGTGAAGGTGTAAAAAAAACAAATAAAATAGCTATAATAATAATAGTAGTAATATTAGTAATAATATAATAGTATAGTAATAAACAGACACAGGAACATATAATAAAAAAAAATAAAACAAGAAGGAAAAAGGGGAAAACTCTAGAAATCTAGGAATTGTGGGTTGTCTCCCACGCAGCGCTTGTTTAATGTCTTTAGCTCGACATCAGGGTCGAACTAGTCTTTTGAAGAAACGGGTAGCTCCTCCAACTTATAACTTACACAGAAATCTTTGTTTTCTATGTTATGGTAGTGTTTTAATCTCTGCCCATTAACAATGAAGGTCTCGTCAGATTTCCCTTTAATTTCCACGGCTCCGCGTTGGAGACCTCTTACAACTTCAAAAGGTCCAGACCGCCGGGAACGAAGTTTACCAGGGAACAATTTTAGTCGAGAGTTAAAAAGGAGAACTATGTCGCCTTGGTTGAACTCTCGTTTGGCTATTCGTCTGTCATGCCACTATTTGGTTCTCTCCTTATAGATTCGGGCAGTCTCATATGCATCCAACTTAAGTTCCTCTAGCTCATCGATGTCGAGAATTCTTTTCTCTCCTGCCGCCGTATAGTTCATATTCAGAGTCTTAATGGCCCAATAAGCTTTATGCTCAAGTTCGACAGGCATATGACATGATTTGCCATAAACTAGTTTGAATGGGGTGGTTCCTATCCGAGTTTTGTAAGCTGTTCTATAAGCCCATAGAGATTCATAAAGTCTTGCAGACTAATCCTTCCTAGAGGTCGCAACTGTTTTCTCTAATATTTATTTGATCTCTCTATTGGAAACCTTCACTTGTCCACTCGTCTGAGGGTGATATGGTCTTGCTACTCGATGTCGCACTCCATACTTAAGCAATAGTTTCCCAAAAATATTCGAAATAAAATGGGATTCACCGTTGCTAATGACAACTCTTGGCACACCGAATCTCGGAATATTTCATTCTTGAGAGTCTTATGACTACTCGTGCATCGTTTGTAGGAGAAGCTACTGCTTCAATCCACTTTGAGACATAATCGACTGTAACAAATGTATATTTATTTCCAAAGGATGACGGTAAAGGACCCATGAAATCTATTCCCCAAACATCAAAGACTTCCACTTCTAGAATCCCCCTTAGTGGCATCTCATTGTGCCTAGAAATGTTACTAGTGCGTTGGCATCAGTCGTAATTTGTGACAGCGATGTGGACGTCCTTCCAAAGGCTAGGCCAGAATAGGCCAGATTGTAAAATCTTTGTGTAAGTCTTTGAAATGCTTGCATGCCCTCCATAGGGTGCAGAGTGGTAATGAGATATAATATCCTCAACTTCAGATTTCGGGACACAACAACGGAAAATTCCATCGCCGCCTCGCTTGAAAAGTAGGGGTTCATCCCAATAATAGTTTTTGAGATCATGGAAGAATTTTTTCTTTTGTTGGTAGGATAAATATGGTGGAAGTACTCCAACTGCCAGGTAATTTACAAGGCCAGCATACCACGGTAATGTGGTTTTCGAGCATATTGATTCCACTACTTCATCTGGTTCTGCGTCATAATAAATTGAAGAGCATTCACTCATTTTGCTTTCGTTTTCTAACTGGGCTACAAGTCTATCGTAAGGAAAATCGTCATTGATGGGGACTCGCTTAGGTTGATCCTCAATTCTAGAAAGGTGGTCCGCGACTACGTTCTCGGTTCCTTTCTTATCTTTGATTTCCAGATCAAACTCTTGTAAAAGCAGGATCCATCTCAAGAGTCTTGGCTTAGCATCCTTCTTATTCAATAGATACCTAATCGCGGTGTGATTGGTATAGACAACTATTTTCGCTCCCACTAAGTAGGAACGAAATTTGTCTAAAGCGAACACGACAGCTAGGAGTTCTTTTTCTGTGGTGGCATAGTTCATCTATGCACTGTCCAAGGTTTTACTAGCATAGTATATGGCATGAAGCCTCTTATCCTTTCTTTGTCCTATGACAACACCAACAGCATAATCACTAGCATCGCACATTGTTTCAAATGGTCTACTTCAATCAGACAGTTGTATAATAGGTGCAGTTGTGAAAGCCTTTTCAAATGTTCGAATGCTCTCAAGCAATCCTCATCAAATACAAATTCAACATCTTTCATTAATAAGCTCGTTAGTGGTTTAGTTATCTTAGAGAAATCCTTAATGAATCGTCAGTAAAAACCGGCGTGTCCTAGAAAACTTCGAATTTCTCTAACTATTTTCGGAGGTTGAAGGTTTTCTATGATTTCTATTTTTGCTTTATCTACTTCAATTCCTCGATTAGATATTACATGTCCAAGTACAATTCCTTCTCTGACCATGAAATGGCATTTCTCCCAATTCAGCACTAGATTTACTTTAACGCATCGTTCGAGTACCATTTCTAGGTTCGATAAACATCTTTCAAAACTTCCCCCCACAGACAGAGAAGTCATCCATGAATACTTCCATTATATTGTCTATAAAGTCGGCAAAAATCTCCATCATGCATCTCTGAAAGGTTGCGGGTGCATTACACAGTCCGAACGGCATTCGCCTGTCGGCAAACGTACCATAAGGCCAGGTAAATGTAGTCTTTTCTTAATCGTCGGGATGGATAGGAATTTGGAAAAAATCCTGAATATCCATCTAAATAGCAGAAGTGAGAATGTTTGGCCAATCGTTCAAGAATTTGATCTATAAAGGGTAAAGGAAATGATCTTTTCGAGTGGCTTTGTCCAGGTTTCTATAGTCTATGCACATTCTCCATCCAGTTTGAGTTCTTTTGGCAATGGACTTGCCTTTTTCATTGCTAACAACCGTAACACCTCCCTTCTTTGGCACAACGTGCACAGGACTAACCCAGTTACTATCAGATATCGGGTATATGATTCCTGCTTCTAGTAGCTTTTGTACCTCTTTTTAACTACATCGCTTACGATAGGATTTATCCTTCTTTGGGGCTCCCTAGAGGTCTTACATTCTTCTTCTAGCATAATGTGATGCATGCATATAGAGGGACTTATTCCTTTAAGGTCCGAAATGTTGTACCTCAGCGCTTTATGATACTTTCTTAGAACATGCAGAAGCTTTTTGGTCTCTATCTGTCCTAAGTCAGTGTTAACTATCACTGGTTTTTCCAATTTGGTGTCTAGGAACTCATATCTTAGATTTTTTGGTAGTGTCTTAAGTTCTACAGAAGGTTTCTTCGGGCACGGTATTGGATCAGGTGTTAGTGCTAAACATTCTCTTAGACTGTCATCTACGTATGGCTCACGCCAATTATCATCTTCGAGTATAGGAGGTGCTGGAATCTTCAGTATTTATGTATACTTGAATGACTCCATCTCCACTTCTTTTACGCATTCGTCGATGACGTCGAGAAAACAACATGAATCGTCTATAGCGGGAGCTTTCAAGAATTGGGCCAAAATGAATTCAACCTTCTCTTCACCAACTTCAAAAGTTAGCTTTCCTTTCTTGACGTCAATGATCGCTCCAGCCATAGCTAAAAATGGTCTTCCCAGAATGATAGGAATGTTGGAACCCTCTTTAATATCCATTACCACAAAATCAGTAGGAATGTAGAATTGTCCTATACGAACGGGCACGTTCTCTAGCATACCTATAGGAAATTTAACATAACGGTCCTCTAATTGTAAAGACATTTTTGTCGGTCTCAATTCTCCTAATTCGAGCTTTTTACAAGTGGAAAAGGGCATTAGACTTACACTGACTCCTAAATCGCATAGAGCGTTGTCTATGACGTACTTTCCGATTACACAAGGTATCGAGAAACTACCTAGGTCTTTCAGTTTAGGAGGCATGTTATTTTGGATGATAGCGCTACACTCAGCAGTGAGCATAACAGTTTCCTTATCCTCGAGCTTCTTCTTATTAGACAAGATCTCTTTAAGGAATTTAGCATATGAAGGCATTTGTGTTATAGCTTCTGTGAAAGGTATGGTAATATTGAGTTGTTTCAGAAGCTCCATAAACTTTTCGAATTGTCCTTCGTTTTTAGGCTTAGCAAGCCTTTGCGGATAAGGTATTGGTTGTTTATATGGCGGCGGAGGCACATAAGGTGTTTCTTTCTCTTCGGCCTCTTCGCTTTTGTCATTTCTGTCATTTTTTGGTTCCGTTACCTTTTCGGTTCCTTTATCAGGATTCTGATACATGGCAGGGCATTGAAGCCTTGGATCCACTGGTCCATCTAATTCAGTTCCGCTTCGCAATGTAATAGCATTAGCATGTCCTTTCGGGTTTGGTTGCGGTTGTCCAGGAAATGTTCCTGCAAGGGCTGCTACTGTTGCTTGTTGTTGGGCTACCTGAGAAATTTGGGTTTCTAACATCTTGTTGTAGGTAGCCATGGTGTCAAGCTTAGTTGCCATCTGCTTTAACAATTCACTTGTGTGCACATTTTGGTTGGCAAACTCTTTGTTTTGCTGAGTCTGGGTTGCGATGAAATTTACTAGTAAAACCTCAACGTTCGACTTTCTTGGTGCTTGAGGGGCAGCGACTGCTCCTTTCTGATATCCTGAAGGTACAGCTGGTGCTTGAGTTGGGGCAAATAAAGCATTGTTGTTTTCATATGAGAAATTCGGGTGATTCCTCCAACCAGGATTGTATGTGTTTGAGTACGGGTTTCCTTGGGTGTAATTCACTTGGTCGGTTGGAATATCGGCTAGTAAATGACATTCAACATTACTATGTCCAGGGGTTCCGCACAATTCACAATTTGGCATCACAGCAGCCACGGTGGCTGCTGGAGCTACAATCAAACTTTCTATCTTTTGAGTAAGAGCATACACTTTAGCACTAACACGGCCCAAACTCTTAACTTCGTACATTCCGTTCTTCGTAGCGGGTTTTTCTATTGGAGTCCTCTCACCTCCTCTTTGGAAGTGGTTTTGAGCCATGTTTTCAATGAGTTGATAAGCGTCTTCATACGGTTTGTCCATCAGAGCGCCGCTAGCTGCAGCGTTCAAATTTAGCTTGGTGTTGTAAAGAAGACCATTATAGAAGGTATGGATTATCAACCATTGTTCAAGTCCATGGTGCGGGCATAGCCTTAGCATGTCCTTGTATCTTTCCCAAGCATCAAAAAGAGATTCATTGTCTTTCTGCCTAAATTCGTTAATTTGGGCTCTCAATATAGCATTTTTGCTTGGTGGAAAGTATCGGGCTAAAAAGACTTTCTTCAACTCGTCCCACGTAGTGATAGAGTTGGATGGTAGAGACTGGAGCTAAGCTCTAGCTCTATCTCTTAAAGAGAAAGGAAAAGACGTAGTCGTATGGCTTCATTACTAACACCATTTGCTTTTACGGTATCAACATATTGCACAAACATTGATAAATGAAGGTTCGTGTCATCTGTGGAACTTCCAGAAAATTGGTTATGTTGAATGGCTTGTAACAGCGAAGGTTTCAGTTCAAAATTGTTTCGATTGATAGCAGGGGCAGCAATGTTGTTATGCGGTTCATCTTACGATGGGACAGCGTAATCCTTAAGAGGACGGTTCGACGGGTTTTTAGCCATGGGTAACGGTAATTCTGGATAAGGGATTTCAGGTTCAGGAAGATTATACTTAATTTGGAACTCGTTAATTCGACATCTTAAGTTAATGAAATGTTCGATATCGCCAATTCGTTGCTCAAGCTTGTCGCCCTTAGAACGAGTGTTTGGCATACAATCGGCGAAATTGAGAAAAAGGAAAATTTTTTGGTGCCTTAGTCTATACTGCACAACAAAGGATTCACAATATTGACTAAATCGGCCTTCCCCGGCAACGACGCCAAAAACTTGATGCGCGTCGAGGACACTAACGTGACCGTCGAGCTATGTGTGAAACTTAATATGATGTCACATTCGATAACTCTTCTACTATGTGTGAACCATGTCAGGGATGCACTGATAATGGTGAACTATGTGTGAACCATATCAGGGATACATTGATGATGGTGAATAATGTGTTAAGTTTGACACCTTAGTGTCCTCGACGGTCACGTTAGTGTGACATATATATATATAAAACTTTTCTTCGCTTTTTAGTCTTTTTTTTTTTTTTTGCCAATTATTCACCTTTTAGTATAACAAAGCAGAAGTTATTTGTTGGAAAATGTGTTAAGAAATAATTTATAGTGAAATCACCACCAACCTAGAAAGTTTTATTTTGCTTCCATCTTTCCACCAATGTTATTCTTTGGATCTGTTGTGATTCGTGCGTTTCTTGTCGATATTCGTCTCTCCCTATTGTTTTTTTCTTTTTTCTTGTTACACTATTTATTTATTTTAAGTTTTTTATTTTCTTATTGTGTGTGTCAGTCTTAGGACTAGTTTCAATTTTTTTTTTTTTTTTTTATGATTTTCATGATGTTATGATATTTTATATTCTATCTATAGTTTTGTATTTTCCTAAAGTTGATGATTAGTACTCAGAACATCAAATTTGAAATATTTTTCATTCTCTTATAAATGCACGTATTTGAATTATAAGTTTTTTATCATGTCCGTAAAAATTTCATTTTTATATTTACACTACTAATGATAAATACAAGTGGATTATGAAATAAGCGACATACCTAATACGAATGTTTAAAATCTATGAACGATAAAAAATACTAAAGAAAGGAGAAAAAGTAAATATGGCAATATAACTCAGATATCTTTCATCTTTTAGATACATAAGAAGTAAGGTTTGATCCAAATGATCATTGTCTACTATTTTTGTCTGATTATGAGTGTTTTCATGTTATAGTAGAATTTGTGAGAACAAGATTTGGTTCTGCAATATTCTCTCTAAGTTTTGATGATAACAAATGAATATTTACATGAACAATTTTGTGCAACTAACGTTGTTATGTGTAAGAACCTAGCAAACAGATTCAGCTTCCGTAAATTGGCGCAATGCTTAATGAAAGATGCTTCGAAGAACAAGAACTCAATTCGAAGATGAGACAAGGGTTCTGATGAAACAAAGTCAAAATTGCAGAAGCCTTACGATTTTCAAACAAGAAGTTCTGAAGACTCTGAAGACAGGCTCTGAAGATTCGGAAGACTTGAAGCAGAAAAGGATAACGCTCTTAAAAGACCAAGTACTGAAGTTCTGAAGACTGATTCCTAATGGACTTCTTCAATCAACGGAAGACTTGAAGCATCAGATATTCTTCTATAAAGATTCCACTCATGCTTCATCAAAATTAACATCAGAAGCCTCTGGATATAAAAGAAAGTGGATTTAGAGAACAAGGTTCAAATGACAAGTTCTGAAGAGTCTGGAAGCGCAGAGCTGAAGATTCGAAGACTTGATAATCACAAGAACCATAAAATGTTTTCCCTTCTTACTCACGCTCACAAAAAGCCTCTGATGTTGAGAAGCCAAGAAAAACTGCCACACTGTATAGCTGTACCACATTACAACGTTAAAATTCTCGAAGACTGTGCGAAATAATAAAACAATCTGACACAGACGGGATGCGCTGCATGCAGAAGATTTTGTACCTGTCCTCACGCTTCCAAGCCGTAAGCCTACCTAGCTATCATGATTTCATTTCAACGGCTTTTTTTCACTCGGCTATAAAAGGAAGCTCAAAAACTTAAAGAAAGATACACAAGCGAACAACGACAATACTTTCCATCTCCATTCTTTCTTAAGTTATTTCTGATCTAAAAGCTTGTTTACATTATCAGCTTGATAAGAAGCAATTCTCTGTAAACTCATTGTGTTTGAACTTAAAGTTGTATTCCTTAAGAGAGTCTCAGTGATTAGATCTCTTGAGAAGTCTAGGACAAGTGTCTTAGAGGTTGTGCCTTGAGTAAGACCTGTGTGGTTGGATTACTTGAGACGTCTAGGACGTGTGAGTTCTAGAGGTTGTGGTTAGTCACCAGCTGTGTAGCTTGTGCAGTGTACTATTTTGTTGAATAGTGGATTAAGACCTCGTTGAGAGAGGCGAAATCACCTTGGCGGGTGGACTAGACTAACTTGAGAGATTCTCAAGTGAACTAGTATAAACATAACGTGTTTATATCCTTTTATTTAACTAAGCAGTTGATTCTTTGGAAAAACTTTTTAACAAGAAAGAAACTCTTAAGAAATAATTAATTTTTGAAAAACCAATTCAAACCCCCCTTTCTTGCGTTTTTCACACCTTCAATTGGCATCAGAGCTCCGGTTCTGAAGTGATAAAAAGATAGAATTTTTATCAAACACTTAACAGTGTTCAGTACCGATCCAAGTGTGAAAAACAATGACTACACCACCACCAATAACTTCTGAAACAAATGTCATTGAAAGAGAATCTTACACTGAAAAACCTCCTATCTTTGATGGTGAAAGATTTGACTATTAGAAAGATAGAATTGAAAGTTATTTCTTATCATTTGATCTAGATCTATGGGATCTAGTACTTGATGGCTACAGTCATCCAGTAGATTTTGTAGGTAAAAAGATTGAAAGAAGTGAGTTTACAGATGCTCAGAAGAAAACCTACAAAAATCATCACAAAGCAAGAACCATTCTGTTGAACGCAATTTCTTATACCGAGTATGAGAAAATCACAAACAAAGAAACTGCAAAATCCATCTTTGACTCTCTTCGTATGACTCACGAAGGAAATGCTCAAGTCAAGGAGACAAAGGCTCTTGCGCTAATCCAGAAATATGAAGTCTTCAAAATGGAAGAAGATGAGTCTGTTGAAACCATGTTCTCAAGGTTTCAAATGCTTGTTGCTGGACTCAGAGTTCTAAACAAAGGCTATTCTACTGCTGACCATGTCAAGAAAATCATCAGAAGTCTTCCAGCAAAATGGAGACCAATGGTGACTGCCTTGAAAGTTACAAAGGATTTGAATAATATCAGTCTTGAAGAACTTATCAGTTCATTAATAAGTCATGAAATAGAGCTTCAAGGAGATGAACCTCAGAAGAAAAACAAATCCATTGCATTAAAAGCAAAGCCAGAAAAGAAGAAGGCGTATCAGGCAGAAGAAGAGATGGAAGAATCCGAAGAAGATTCAGAAGAAGACGATATATCACTCATATCAAGGAAGATAAGTCAACTTTGGAAGTACAGAAGAAACAAGTTCAAAGGACTAAGGAGAAGATTCGAACCTACATCTGGAAGAAACTATGGAAAAGACGTTACGTGTTTTGAATGCAAAAAACCTGGACATCTCAAATATGACTGTCCAAAAGTCAAGAAAGAAGAAAGATCTAGGAAAACCAAAAAGGGTCTCAGGGCAACCTGGGATGACTCAGAATTTGAAGATGATGCTGATGAAAGTCGAGTCAACATGGCATTCATGGCAGAAACCAGAAGCAACTCATCAGAGGAAGAGCTGTCAGACTCCGACGATGAAAGAGAGGTACTTTCTTCCTTATCACGTTCTGAACTTGAATTAGGATTAACTGAACTTATCAAAAGATATCAAAATCTTCAAAGCAAATTCAAAATCCTGAAAAAGAGTTTTATAGTTTCTTCAGAAGATCTTACTAAAAATAAGAAAATCATCTCTGAACAAAATGAAAAAATATTTGTCTTAGAAAACTCAAATTTTGTCCTAAAATGTAAATTATCTAAGGTAGAAGAAGAAATGGTCTCAAACTCAGTTAACACCAGTAAAGAAGACAAATATGATAATGCATTTAAAAACTTTCTTGCCAAAAGCATAGATAGAAGCAAAATGGCTTCACTGATCTATGGAGTCAGCAGAAATGGTAGTAGAGGTCTAGGATATTCAGGACCATCTCAACCATATGATGAAACCAAAAACATCAAAATAATACCTCTGTCTAAACAGTTTATTCCCTCTGGCACTAATCCTAAGAATTCAGAACCAAAAAGTTCAAACTCTAGGATTACACGAACACTATGCACAAACTCCACACCATTTTGATAACGTAAGAAAATCTAAAGGGGTCAGAACCTTTAGAAAAACTAATGAGAAAGGACCCACAAAATGGGTACCTAAGAACAAGATAATTTATGTTGCAGATATCCTTAATAGCTCCATTGAAACACCAGTCATGGTACCTGGATAGTGGATGCTCGCGACACATGACGGGAGAAAGGCTTATGTTCCAAGATCTGAAACTTAAACCTGGAGGTGTTGTCGGTTTTGGAGGAAATCAGAAAGGAAGAATCATTGGCTCCGGAACTGTTGGAAATGGTAAGCTTCCTTCCATTAAAAATGTTCTGTTAGTAGAAGGTCTAATGCATAATCTGTTGTCAATAAGTCAACTTAGCGACAGTGGTTATGATCTCATTTTTAATCAAACATCTTCTAAAGCTGTAAGTCAGAAGGATGGATCTGTCCTATTCAACGGAAAGAGGAAAAACAACATTTACAAAATTAAGTTATCTGATTTAAAACATCAAAATGTAAAATGTCTTCTTTCTGTGAACGAAGAGCAATGGGTCTGGCACAGACGTCTTGGCCATGTCAGTCTGAGAAGAATCTCTCAGCTTAACAAGCTTGGTCTTGTTAGAGGCTTTCCAAATCTGAAATATTCTTCAGACGCTCTTTGTGAAGCATGTCAAAAAGGAAAGTTTTCAAAAACCTCTTTCAAAACTAAAAATGTTGTTTCCACCTCCAGACCATTGGAACTTCTTCACATTGATCTGTTTGGTCCTGTAAAAACGGCCTCTCTCAATGGTAAGAAATACGGACTAGTCATCATTGATGATTACAGTAGATCAACATGGGTAAAATTCTTAAAACACAAGGATGAATCACATTCTGTGTTCGCTTCTTTCTGCACTCAAGTTCAAAATGAGAAAAATTGTAAAATAGTCAGAGTAAGGAGTGATCATGGTAGAGAATTTGAAAATAAAAACTTTGAGGAACTTTTTGATTCACATGGAATATCACACGATTTTTCTTGCCCTAGAACTCCACAACAAAACGGAGTTGTAGAAAGAAAGAATCGAACTTTGCAAGAAATGGCTCGCACCATGATCCAAGAAACTGACATAGCTAAACATTTCTGGGCAGAAGCAATCAACACAGCATGCTATTTTCAAAATAAAATCTCTATAAGACCTATCTTGAATAAAACTCCATATGAATTGTGGAAGAATAAACTACCTAACATTTCTTATTTCCATCCGTTTGGATGTGTCTGTTTTATGCTTAACACTAAAGAGAATCTTAGCAAATTTGATTCCAAAGCACAAAAGTGTTTGTTGTTGGGATACTCTGAACGCTCTAAAGGTTATAGAGTTTACAACACAGAATCAAGAATTGTGGAGGAATCCATTCATGTTAGATTCAATGACAAGCCTGACTCAGAAAAGTCAGAGCTAGCTGAGAAACTTGCAGATTTAGAAATCAAATTCTCTGAATCTAAGGGAAAGGAAGAGGAAGTCAAAGAATAGCAAGATCCTACACCAGAAACCACAGAAGTAACTCCAAATACCCCGTCTCAACGAAGAAGAAGACTGTCCACATCACAGCCTGAGGAACTAATTATGGGGAACAAAGATGCTCATATCAAAACCAGATCAGCCTTTAAACCATCAGAAGAAACACTTGTTGGACTAGTATCGTTGATAGAACCAGCCACAATTGAAGAAGCTCTCATGGACAAAGACTGGGTTCTGGCTATGGAAGAAGAACTCAACCAGTTCTCCAAAAATGATGTTTGGGATCTAGTTCCTAAACCCAAGAATGTTCATGTCATAAGAACCAAGTGGGTATTTAGGAACAAGCTAAATGAAAAGGGAGAAGTTGTCAGAAACAAAGCACGACTTGTTGCCCAAGGATACAGTCAATAGGAAGGAATTGACTACAACGAAACATTTTCTCCAGTTGCAAGACTTGAAGCAATATGTTTGCTAATATCCTTTTCAGTAAATCATGACATCACTCTATATCAAATGGATGTTAAGAGTGCATTCTTAAATGGTTATATATCAGAAGAAGTTTATATCAAACAACCTCCTGGGTTTGAAATTTCAGAAAAATCAAACTCTGTTTTCAAACTTAAAAAATCACTATATGGTTTAAAACAAGCTCCCAGAGCTTGGTATGAAAGATTGAGTAAGTTTTTACTAGAAAACAATTTCACCAGAGGAAAGGTTGACACAACACTTTTCTGCAAGACATATAAGAATGACATTCTCATTGTTCAAATCTATGTTGATGACATTATTTTTGGTTCTGCTAACTCTTCTCTATGTCAAGAATTTTCAAAGTTAATGCAGGCCGAATTTGAAATGAGCCTCATGGGAGAACTAAAGTTCTTCCCCGGAATTCAGATTGATCAAAGATCAGAGGCCACTTTCATTCATCAAACCACGTACACAAAAGAACTTCTGAAGAAGTTCAATATGACGGATTGCAACATTGCCAAAACACCAATGCATCCAACGTGTGTCATGGGAAAGGGAGAAACAGAAGCTAAGGTTTGTCAAAAACTCTATCGTGGTATGATAGGTTCTCTTTTATATCTAACTGCTTCTAGACCTGATATATTATTCAGTGTACATCTATGTGCTAGATTCTAATCAAATCCAAGAGAATCACATTTAACCGATGTCAAGCGAATTCTAAGGTATCTGAAAGGAACAACTAACCTTGGCCTGATGTATAAGAAAACATCAGAGTATACTCTTTCTGGTTACGGTGATGCAGACTATGCCGGAGACAGATTAGAAAGAAAAAGCACATCAGGGAATTGTCAGTTCTTAGGAAGCAATTTAATCTCATGGTCAAGCAAGAGACAATCTACAATTGCTCTCTCAACAGCTGAAGCAGAATACATATCGGCTTCCCTATGCAGTACTCAAATGCTATGGATGAAAAATCAGCTGGAGGACTATCAGATATATGAGAGTAACATTCCCATCTTCTGTGATAATACTGCTGCTATTTGTTTAAGTAAAAATCCAATTTTGCATTCTAGGGCTAAATACATTGAAATAAAACATCACTTTATTAGGGACTATGTTCAGAAGGAAACTCTATGCTTAAAATTCATAGATACAGACCATCAGTGGGATGACATTTTCAAAAAACCCTTAGCTAAAGATAGGTTTCTAATTATTTTAACACATCTGAATATGAAATACTGTTCAGAATAAAACATTTTCAGAACCTCATGTGAAAAAGCATTTCTTTTCGGAACCACTTTATTAACACATCTCAAGTTCTGATAATTTTGTGACATGTCATATTTTCGGAATTTTTTTTTTGTGATTTAAGTAAAATTAAGTCACTTTAACTATTCAAATTAAATGAACAGCATCTCTCTCAAGATTGACTCAACGTTATCACATCTATTCGCTTATCTCCATAACATGTCTGCCCACTCAAGTACATCACAATCTCATAGAAACCAGAACCTCTCAATCTATTAGAAGATAGACGTAACCTAGGACTTTCGTAGGTACATTCCAAAAACTTTTATTCCTTCTTCCTTCGTGTCCTTCAACACTTCAAAAACACTCTATCTCTCTCGCTCATCACCAAAACCCTAAATATCTACTCTTCCTCTCAATCGCTCAAAATGATGACCCCAATGCAAAAAGAAGCCGTCAAGTTCTCACAAGAATTTGAAGAATCATCAAGAAGAATGTCAGCTCCCTCAACCGGGCCATCCTAAACAACATCTCTAACAAATCAAATGGACGCTTCTTCTTCATCTCACTCTTCTCAAATAAGCGAAGTACACATTACCTAAAGAGAAGCTTCTGTCACCTGCAATCTTGAAAACCTATCTGTACTCAAGGAAGGAGAAGATGTTACATGTCTAAGGCTTGGTGGATCCAAGATGGCTTGCTATGGAGTAAGTAGTTAATGTAACTTGAAGATTAGGTTTCATTGGTGGATTATAAGATTATCTGAAACTCTAAAGAAAAGTTAAGATGAACCAAAGAGTGGCATTTAGTTGATCTTTATTGTGCATTCAAGCAGGATGCTTGGAACTAATTACTCTTGGGCAGAAGGGTAGTTGGTTAAAGACGTAAGGAGGTTCTGGTTCAGTTCTATCTTGGAGCTTATGGTAGAAGTTCTAAGTTGATTATGGAAGATTACCTTCTTTTGGTGGATGAGAGTTTATTTCTCTCTGGTTATCTAGAGTTCTTGTTGACCAAGCTGGTGGCGCAGTGTTGTTTGAAGATCTTGAAATTCTGGTACATGTGCAGAATTCAGATGTCCTATGACATGTTATTCGACATCTGGTATACACATAAAAACGGTACTGAAAAGCATAAACAACAAAACACACAGAATTGTTAACCCAGTTCGGTCTAACACACCTACTCTGGGGGCTACCAAGCCAGGGATGAAGTCCACTATCAGCAGTATTAATTCAAAGCTAAACTCCCCGTTTATAGCTTATCACTTAATCACTACCCAATGACCCTTCTACCTAGATCCTCTCTAGATATGAGAAACCCTTCTCACTCCCAATCATCGCAATGATGTCTAGCGGTTGACAATCCGCCACTGCATCAACGACTCTTTACCTACAAAACAATTCAGCACGGAAGACACCCTTCCAAGACACAACTTAGAGTTACTTAAAAGCTTCCTCCAAGCACAATACTCCTCTTACTTAACAGCTTCGAGGATCACACTAACAAACTGTCCAACTCACATGTCGAGTGGTACAGGCATACCAACTCTCCTAGAGAGTGGTTCACAAGAACGAAACCCTAATAATTTTACATCTTGGAATCGTTCCTAAATTAGGTTACAAACACTCTTATTTATAACCTATATCCCAACTGGATTTGGGCTTCAAATCACAGCATATCAGCTGCTACAAATCAGCAGAAACTTCTGCTACAAATCAGGTCTTCAATCAAATCCTTCCTAATTTATCTCCATAATTAGAAAGTAATTATTCTTCAATATTCTTCTTGATTCTGACTTGAATCTTCCAGACCTATAAAACAGCGCCACATAGGATAACATAATATTCCCAGAATATTCTGTATCTGTTAAATCATAACAGAATTCAATTGTCCAGCTCAGCACAGGCGCGATGTCGAATGGTACAGCATAGGACATCTTTATCCGACATGTTGCTCCAGATGATGAGAACTTCTCATCTCAACATGTCTCAGCATACAATAGGACTTCTTGCTTAACCTGTTCTTCTTAGCAAGTAATCACGTCCTATTAAACATATTGCTGCTACAAAAATGACAGACCATGATTTTCTCTCACCAATAACAAAATGTAAACACAACAATCTCAACAGAATGTTAGGACATCGTGTTTGACATCACATCACAGAACCTTAACCTTCAGGTTTAGTGAAGTCCAATATGTCTGAATCTGTCATGACATAACCATGCACTCATACTAGCTTAGTGCAGCACAACATGCCAAGACATCACACTTGACATTTCCACAACCTGCAACTAAACTATTATGGCAGATACACAAAAGTACATGTTAAAGCAACTTTAGTGACATAAAGCTATCATATAGGTTTTAACAAAATTTAGCCAACACAAATATTGCATAGCTGCAGAACTAACAATCTCCCCCTTTGGCAAATTTTGGCTAAAACCATCATATCATATCAAATATATTAGCAGCAGAAGATAGTCACACACATCAGTAGCAGATAAAACAATTATCAGTACTGCAGCACCTACACAAGCAGGTCAGCACTCAATCTTCATCTGCACATATACACAACCTCACACAGCCACTCACACTAACTCAGAGAAGTTAGAACATCATATAGAACATCATATGTCAGCAGCACACTCATCTCCCCCTGACTCCAGTCAGCTTCCCCTCAAGGAAACAACCAAGGACTCTGGCTACTACTACTTACTTCTCCCCCTTTTTAGCCATAATATGCCAAACCAAATAACTATGCATTTAAGGGAAATCAACCAGAAGCAGGAAAAACACAGTAGTATTACTCCCCCTGACGTGGATAACTAGTGCACCTGAATGGAAAACATAAGACGCATCTTCATGTCTTCAAGAGCTCACTCCCAGTCCAGCTACCTGCTAAAGCACATTCACTTTGGCACCACAATCCCTTCTGACAAGAAAAAATAGTCACTCACACATGAAGTTACATCATGCTATACGTGAGGAACATAAGGATCACCATCCTCCTTTAAACAACCAGAGAGCCTCAAAAGCTTCAAATCCACAAAAACCACATCACAGCCCATCACATCACAGAAGATCACAAGAACACAGGAACAGTATTCTTTCACCCAACTCTCCAAAGGCAATCATTCCCTATCATTCTCCCGTATGATAATTTGGAATACTCCTGATCAGTTGATGAGTATCTTCACCTTTAGACTTTCAAGCAATCAATACTTGATCTACTTCAGTCTTCTCTACATTCTTCATCCAAGGCAGACCTTCTACTTCATGACTATGTAGACGCTCCTTAGGCATAATATAGGCACCAAGCTCCAGAACCAGAGCAAAATCATCCTTCACCCGGATAATGTTCCAACACCAAGTTAGAACATCTGCCACACACCAAGACATCATCACCATGATTCTTGATATGCTCCACCAACTGGACTTACTATAGCATAGTAATCCAAAGAACTAGAGAAATAAACTCTCATCCACCTTCAAGAAGAATATTCTCCTTGAGTCTTCAACTCATCACCCTTCTGCCCAAGAGTAACTTGTTCCAAGACAATCCTCAATAATAACCAGCTGCCACACTCTGATTATCTTGATTCTTCGAATCCACTTCTGAGATCAACCAAATGCCACAGTTTGATCACCTCATTCATGAGTCCTCATATGAAAAAGCCAACTGCCACAAATTGTCTTCTTCACGTTTGTCAAAATTCTCACAAAGATATCCTGATCTACCCACTGAAATTGATCTTCAAATCACATGTTCCACTTGCTTACTATCAAACACACTTAGAATTTCTAAGTCATGTAATATCTTCTTCTTCTTGCAACTCCAGCAAACTGCCATGAGAGCAATCTTCTTGAAGCATTCAATTTTCATTCCTGTAGATCATCCTATCTTAAGCTGATGTGCCACATCACCAACTGAGACTTCTGATGTTAAGCTAGATGTCAGAATATTATGACATCCAACTGTTAAATCCAGCTCTTTCTTCTGCCACTCAGAAGAACCTCCTCCCTTTGCAGAAACAGATTTCCATGCTCTCATAGACTTGATTCAACAATCAAGTTTGAGTAGACAACCTCCATCCTGCTTAGAAACTCCAAAGTCTTCAAACCTACCACATCTGAATCTTCAGAAAATAAGTAGTCCAAGACTACCCCGTAGCAATACTAAAGAATGTCACTTCCCTTAGTAGAGCCGTCAGTAGAAAGCCAGAGATAACTGCCACTTATCCTCGACCTTCACAACCAGAGCAAACACCATGCTCCAAACCACTTAGATCAGAAATAAACTGATCCAAACTGTAACCATCAAGATTATGATGTCTTCATAGTCTTCCATCTTCATCTTCAACAGCACCACCGTCTGGACAAGTCATCCACAATACTTTCTAGGAACAGATGCTAAGCAATAATCCCAGGTCAACACCTAGGCGACTTGTGAGTGAATGTAGAACCCCTCCCATGATTCTTCAAACCTCTGATGAAAAGATGTCAGAACATCTGACAGAACATCCCAACTCTTGAATCTCAAGGATAATCAATTAAATACTTGTGGATTTCACAAATAGCAATTGATCTTAAATCCTTATACAATAACCCTTCTTCACTGCTGTAGCTGAGCTCCACCAGATCATGTCATGAACACTTATAAAGTATTCAGTCTTGTTGCAAGTATCTTTTTCACTGACAATGTTGAGATACCAAGGCTGCCACTCTTGACTCAAGTAACTAAGACTTTCTCTGAACAAGTCTTCTTTACCTCAACAAATCTTCAAACAGATTGGATTCACTCTTAGGGTCAAGAGAGATGCATCCTTCCTTGCTGTTTTTGTGATAGGTGAAAATAAATCACCTCCACGGTCTTCACCCCTATGCTTCCTAGGAAGCACCTCCTAGTCTGAAGAACAACTAGAAGACTCCAGAACATGACTCAGCTGCCTTGATTGGACTTGATCATCATATCAAGTGTCTTCAACAACTTAATCAACAAGAAATCACCAAACCCCTAGAGCATGAGTTTGATAATTCATCTTACCCTTCAATCTGATTTCAGCATACATGATGAAGCCACTCACCCATGTACCAAGTCATACAAGACTCAACCATCACAAATACACCCCTCTGCTCCCGACTTTGAAATGCTATGTGACATCACACCGGTTGACATCTACAAGAACAGAAAATGAGTAAGGACAACTACAATCTTCCTTCAATCATAACTCCGGAATCCCATACTTCTAGAGCTCTTCAATCAGAACCTCATGCAGCGGAACTACCAACGAAACAAATCCTGCTTGCCCTAATAAGATGTCAGAACATCTTATAAGACACATCAGCAAAAGAACTAGCCACTTCTTTCGTAGATGTTGTAGAGTCTCCCTCAGCAATATGAACACCCAGGAATTTTCCATCAGATATATATATATGCAGCGGAACACACACCAGAAAACTCCTCTTCAGCCTTCAGGCAAAACATAATAACCCACGCCACTCCATGTGCAATGGGTCAACATAGGTTTGAAATAAATCAAACCACACACAGCAGCATTTCAACCAAAACTCCAAGCCTTCAGCACATGCCACTGCCTGTCACGAACAATCCATCCTCCACTTCTAGGGACCATTCTCACAACCATGTGAACTTTTCAAGTTCAAACAACTTTTCTGTAGAGAGCTTCTACCTTGACCATGAACCAGAAAGTATCTTCCCTTGGATCTCATCCAGATACAGAACAGAATGACCTGCTCTGATACCAATTGAAATTCTGGTACATGTGCAGAATTCAGATGTCCTATGACATGTTATTCGACATCTGGTCTGACATGAACACACATGGCAAGGTATACACATAAAAATAGTACTGAAAAGCATAAACAACAAAACACACAGAATTATTAACCCAGTTCGGTCTAACACACCTACTCTGGGGGCTACCAAGCCAGGGATGAAGTCCACTATCAGCAGTATCAATTCAAAGCTAAACTCCCCATTTACAGCTTATCACTTAATCACTACCCAATGACCCTTCTACCTAGATTCTCTCTAGATATGAGAAACCCTTCTCACTCCCAATCATCGCAATGATGTCTAGCGGTTGACAATCCGTCACTGCATCAACGGCTCTTTACCTACAAAATAATTCAGCATGGAAGACACCCTTCCAAGACACAACTTAGAGTTACTTAAAAGCTTCCTCCAAGAACAATACTCCTCTTACTTAACAGCTTCGAGGATCACACTAACAAACTGTCCAACTCACATGTCGAGTGGTACAGGCATACCAACTCTCCTAGAGAGTGGTTCACAAGAACGAAACCCTAATAATTTTACATCTTGGAATCGTTCCTAAATTAGGTTACAAACACTCTTATTTATAACCTATATCCCAACTGGATTTGGGCTTCAAATCACAGCATATCAGCTGCTACAAATCAGCAGAAACTTCTGCTACAAATCAGGTCTTCAATCAAATCCTTCCTAATTTATCTCCATAATTAGAAAGTAATTATTCTTCAATATTCTTCTTGATTCTGACTTGAATCTTCCAGACCTATAAAACAGCGCCACATAGGATAACATAATATTCCCAGAATATTCTGTATCTGTTAAATCATAACAGAATTCAATTGTCCAGCTCAGCACAGGCGCGATGTCGAATGGTACAGCATAGGACATCTTTATCCGACATGTTGCTCCAGATGATGAGAACTTCTCATCTCAATATGTCTCAGCATACAATAGGACTTCTTGCTTAACCTGTTCTTCTTAGCAAGTAATCACGTCCTATTAAACATATTGCTGCTACAAAAATGACAGACCATGATTTTCTCTCACCAATAACAAAATGTAAACACAACAATCTCAACAGAATGTTAGGACATCGTGTTTGACATCACATCACAGAACCTTAACCTTCAGGTTTAGTGAAGTCCAATATGTCTGAATCTGTCATGACATAACCATGCACTCATACTAGCTTAGTGCAGCACAACATGCCAAGACATCACACTTGACATTTCCACAACCTGCAACTAAACTGTTATGGCAGATACACAAAAGTACATGTTAAAGCAACTTTAGTGAATAAAGCTATCATATAGGTTTTAACAAAATTTAGCCAACACAAATACTGCATAGCTGCAGAACTAACAGATCTCAGTTGGATTACTATGCAGATATTAAGTCCAGTGATGGAACATATCTAGAACCATGTTGGTTGGTGTCTATGATATGTGAAGGATGTCCTAACTGATGTCAAAACATCTTTTGGGTTAGTTATCCTTGGAGTAGGATTCTAAGTTCTAAGTGTGGAACTTGGCACTCACATCTTGTCTAAGAGGTATTTATCTTGTCGTACGGGAGAATGATGGGTAAAGGACTGTCTTGGAAGTCTGATGTGAATGTGACATGCTAGAAGTGGATCAGTTAGGTGCTTGTGGAGCAAATGAGCTGAGGATTTCTGGAGCATGTGTTTGATGTCCTTCAAGTGTGAAGAACGCCTGGGCGAGCTAGCAAACTAAGGAGCTCTGTATGTCTCTTTGAGGAATGTGAAGCATTCAGATTCAATTGGGTTGTATCTCAGGGAATAAGGAGATCTATACATAAGAATTTAGGAGGAAATTGTGTGGTGTATAGATGGTTTCTGGATGAGAGGGATCAATGGTGTTTTGGTCTCAATCCAACAGTTTGTTGGTTGTGGTACAAGGATGCGTTCCTGGTACTCTCACTATATGATCATGAAGATGTCATAGGATATCATGGGTGATTTTGAGGTGGTTCTTACTGAAGAAGCATCTTTTGAGAAAGATAGGGGGAGAACTTTTGTCTTTTAGTTGTACTGGTGTGGTACATGGATTGCTTAAGGGTCAAGCATTAAGTGAATGCGTTTAGTAGGTGTGTTGAACAGAGGGTGTGCTCTTGAAGACATGAAGATGCGTCTTATGTTATCCATTCATTTAAGGTGTTCTTTTGGCAAAGGAGCATTGGTTATCTACGACAGGGGGAGTTAGACTTCTGTTTTGTATATATGACTGCAGTGGTGCAGATTGTTTATCAAGATTGTTTGTGGTTTCAAGTAGTTGTGATAGATTGCCTTAGGTGAGGTTGATATGTCAGACGAGATGTCGTGAGATTGCTCTACTGGTATAAGTTCTGGGTGAACATATCAGGATGTTCTGATTCTGTCATTGGGGTGTCAATAGACTGAACCAAAAGAAATACTAGTACCTGGGAGTGTTCTGAGAGTCATTTTTGTTTCTGGGAGAATTTATTTTTCTCTGCAGAAGCAAATAGGTTCTTTTAAGAGTCTTTGATGCTAACTGAGAAATGTTTGAAGAAATGTCTAAACATCTTGGTCAGTTACTCTGGGTCTTCTGGTTGAAAGGGAATTAAATAGATGTTACAAGAGGGACTAAATAAATTCTGACAAGATGTCAGAACATTTATTAGGATGTATAGTTGTACTCTTAATTGCGTTGGATGGTGGAGAAATTGTGTCCTAGGGAACGCGTGTTAAACATGTGTTTCGAAAAATGCGCATTCCTTGAATGGTCCTTGTTAAAAGTAAGAAACAGTCAAATACGGTTTGGCCGGTGCACTTTTGTCTATGAAGATACTCTATTTTATTTAATGCTCTCATTGAATAGACTTGTGTTACTTCCAATGGTTCATTACATCCTAAGAAAAATGCTCTTGTATATAAAGGGTGTTCTCATCCTCATCTTGTAGCAGGTTGTCTTTTCTGTTGTGCTGGGTTCTCATGGGGTTTATCCATTTTTGGGTTGGCTCAATTTGGGTATGGGTCTGTCTTGGGCATGTTTGTCAATTTTTGGCTAAAAAGGGGGAGAAAAGTACAAGGGTTGAGTCTGTCCTTGTAGTTGGTTTGCAAGGATGTGGGAGAGAATGTTCTGACATTCTGACTGAGTCTCAGGTTTCTTCCCATATGTTCTGAGTCCTTCTTTCGTGTCCTGTGATCTGAGTTATGAACACAGTCGTGCCCTGTGTTCTGAGTTACCCATGTTGGTGTTTGGTTGCTTTAGTAGCAAAATTCTTTCCCCAGGTGATGAATTATCGATTCATGGGAAAAGGGTAATGTATCACCAATATGATTGGAGTCACATCAGTATTCCAATCATAAGCGCTGCTCAGGGTGAAGAGACGTCAGGAGCACCCTGGGTTTATTGTCCAAAATGAAGTTTTAGCCAAAATTTGTCAAAAGGGGGAGATTGAAAGCTCCTGAGGTTTGACTAAATTTTGGTTAAAACTTAATGAAGAATGCAACAGAAAAAGATGTCGAAGACAATGTCCTAACATTCTGACTCTCAAATATAGCAGGTTCTAAATCTGGTGCAAGAATCAAGGAATGATTATAGCAGTGAATCAAGGGATCAATAAACAGAAGATTGAAGCCCAAGGCAACAGAAGAGTATAAAAGAAGACCAAGACCTAGGACTGAATAACCCAACCTATTGTAACACTTTTGTAAAGTAGAAAATAGGGTTTAGGGTTTAGAGAGTCGTAGGCTTTCTTGTAAGTCTCCCTCTGTATCGATTTGATACATTGTGGTAGACATATGTACTTGTACAGATTCAAAAACACATAGGTAATGAATCGTGTATTGTTCTTGGATGAAGCTTTGAAGCAAATCCAAGTTAACTTGTTAGTCAAGGATGCTTGACTGAACTTTGTATTGAAAGGAGTGTCTTTCAATAGGATGATACAATTATGGTGTAGTAACTGTTAGATAATCACAGGTTATGATTTAGGGAGTGAGATGTGTTTCTCTAACAAATTAGATGTGACTTCTAATGATAAAGTCTTCATTGGGTAGTGATAGGTAAACATGGGTGTTTATTGTAAACTTGAGGTTGTTTACATAAAACTATACTACTGATAGTGGATTCTTCTTCCTAGATTGGTATCCCCCAGATGTAGGTGAGTTGCACCAAACTGGGTCATCATATTCTGTGTTGTTTATCATTATGCAATTTACAGTTCAATTTTGATTAACATGTTGGAACAGATGTCGAAACATCTGTGTTTCTGCAGTTACTGATAGTCTGGATATCAGTTTGCAGTTCTGTTCTTTGTTTAATAATTATGAAGAACAATGTCTTGACATGTGTTAGGACATCTGTTGTCTGCTATTCCAGAATTTCAAGATTTAACCCAACGAATTCCTAATTGGACAGTATTCAACCAAGGTATACACAAAATGTTCCCTGGTGAGTTTTACAATTCTACCCATTCCAGAATTACAAAAATTAATCTCACTCACAAAAGGACTTTTCTCACAAAATCACTTAGGCTAAAAACATAATGAGAGATGAAAGTGTCAAAACATAATTTTGGATGGTTTGAAATGAAAAATGGAACCTTTTTTATAGGTTTGAGGTTGGCTCAAAACATAAATTTCATTAAATGCATTTTGTAACAATCTAATTAATTAGCACCTATGTCTAATCAATTAGAAGATGTAAATAATCGTTTGTAAGTTCTAAAAAAGGAAGTTTAAGATTTCTAGCTATTGCACAGAATCAAGGCACTTTCAAATTAGCTTGGGTCTTAAGTTTGCACATTTCTAATAGATTGGAAAAACGTTCTAATCGATTAGAAAAGTCAAAATTTACCTATAACTATTTTGATTTATCCTAGTTCAATTGTTACAACTTCCATATGTTTATCAAAATATTTTCTTTTAGTAAAGCATTTTGATAATAGTTTTGTGTGTGTGTGTGTGTGTGTGTGTGTTATAGTCATATCGTTTTTTTGATAAAGTCTTTTTGCCTTACAATCGTTCACTCATTACTAAAATAAGAGATCACCATTATAGGTTAGGAGATCGCCATATTGCTTCAAGACTTTGTCGGATATTACTCTTTATGTTAACAGGTGCTTGAGTTGCTTGAGATGAGGCTTTAGTTGCATTCTTTGTTTGCCATCATCGGATAGTTAAGTTTATTAAATCTTAAAGATAAGCTTGCGTATTTATGCGTTTAATCATTCATGCTTGAGTTATCGTAATACTTTAGTTGTCATCATCAAAAGTTGATTTTCTTGTTTAAAAGCATATCACTGACAAAACAAGGTTCCACATTCTACCCATTTTTTATGATGACAACACATCTCTCATGGGAGGTGGTAAAATAAACAATATATATATATATATATATATATATATATATATATATATATATATATATATATATATATTTGTGGTGATTAAACTCCCCCTGAGTTAGATAGAGAATATACCCCACTCCCCCTGAGTGTATACAACTCCCCCTTTGTCAAAATAAAAAAGGCGGATAAAGATGCATTGCTAAAATTAAATATTCAAACAAGGGGAATTTTGACATTTAGAAAAATGAAAGCATCATACTTATATTATTAATTGAGAATCCTAAATACAGAAGGGAAATACTAAATTTTAAAATACGAAAAAAAGAAGAGATTGAATTCAAAGTACATAAGAGAAGATAAATTTAAGTGTAGACACAACAGTGAGCTAATCTCTTGCCGTAAGAATTATCATTCTCTTAAGGTTTTTGATTTTATTTCCTTCACCTCTTTAACTATGTTTTGGAAAAAATTTCAAACTAGTTTTAAACGTGTGCCTTTTATTTCCTCTCTTTCTTCTTCTTCATTTATACAATCATCTATGAGTTCTTCACCCCTAATGTTGATCTTCATGTCTTTGAAATTTGTGTAATTAATCATGTTATTAGATGATATTGATTTTTCTCCTAGGGTTTCGACTTTAAATACTTTTAGGATTGTGGTGATCATTGCTCTATATGATAGATATGTTAAAGGTTTTTCTTTTGAGAGGGACATGTGATGAAGTATTCCTTATACCCAGTTTGTTGGTATGTTTTACGTGAGAAGGCAAAGGGGAACAATGTCATCTTTTATAACATAGTTGTTGTTTGTGTTTCCTAGAAGCAATACTCTTGTCAAGAGGTAATGAAGGATTCTAACTTTCGGTTTTAGGAGAGTTGCTCTAAGAGGGATTTTTTTTCTGTTCTATGGGTTTTGTTACGAAAGAGTTTAGGGCTATGTTTCATTTTAAAAAATTTATTCCAGTGGGTTTCTTTGAAATACAAGAAGTTCATAGGAATGGTATTTCAAATATTTTTCCGAAGTGTTCTTTGTAGATTATTTTCGTTACATTTTTCACTAATGATGTCAGGGTTTTTCTTAGAATGATTATATTTGTGTAGAATTCTCTTACTATATCTGAGTATATTTTATCGAGTATTCTTATAAAAAATTCTCTTAATGAGGCTTGACATATGTGAGAGTAAGGTTTGAATCCTCTCATGAAGGTTTATTCCATTAACCATGGTTCTAAAATCGTCTTTTCTAGAATCATTTTTCTATCTTCCTCGTTTTTGTTTCTTATTGAGGCTAGGATGACATCTCTCTTTTGTTGAGGTATTTTTAGTCTCTAGTTTGAAGATGACATGATAAGACCTACATAAAAGAAACTCACACATGAAGGGATTTATAAGAATGAGATGCAAAAAGACTGAGAATAAGATACCTTTTTATAGCATGCTTTTCTAAGGATTTGAGCATGTAGACTAAGCAAGATTTAAATGCAGATTATGCTGCTCAAAAATCAAATCCAAGTTCTCCTTTTTTGAGTCTCCTAATCGATTAAATTGTGACTCTAATCGATTATATTTTTCAATGTCTCAAGATTTTGTGAGATCTTCATAAATACTGAGATTTGGTTTGCTTGAGGAACACGTTAATCTTAGATTTGATATAAATTTAGTTGTTTCGAGCTTTTCTAATTGATTGTCATCTCGTGCTAATCGGTTGGGCTTGCGTAATTCTGTCTCCTTGGTGTAGTTTTGGCCTTATGTTGATTTTTCTTATTTTAGTACCACCCATTGTCATTGTTTGCACCCCTTATCTATAAGACACTTTAAAATACTCATTTTTATGAGTTAGAAACATTTAAATTTTGATGAATAAAAAGTTTATAAATATTATTTTAAGGGTATAATCATATTTTTCTGATTATTTCAACCTTAAAATAAGTTTACTTCTTTTATCAAGAAGTATTTCCCAAGAGGTAAAACACCAAATGGTGTATCCTTCTCTACACATCGTTGGATGTAAGAGTTGGTAACCACAAAACAAATTAGTCCATTACAGACATATTCATTCAATTTATCACTACAGATCATATGTTTTGTGATAGTCTCAAGGATATGCTTTGATCACAACTCTTGGCATTTGTCATCATCATTCATCTTTAGGATCAGAGACTTTAGCAAATGTATACTTTTAAGAGTATAGTATTGCTTTGCATTGCTTTCAATAATAATCCTCAATAATCCCAACCAGCAAAGCCTACGTGCAAAACACTAAGGTTTCACCTTTGGTACCCATATCCTCTTGGGTCCATATGCATTAGTCATAGAAGATCTAAGGTGGTTACCTTTAGATCTTTTCAACTTATCAAAATAGAAAGATTCTAAATCTTTGACAGTGATTACATTTATATGAGATGCTTCTTAATTTTATAATCTAGTTTCTCTTTCTTAAAACCTATAATTTTTTTTTATTTAAAGAGGATCTTTGACAAGATAACATTTTCTTCCACTAAGTGTCCACTCATCTTAAATAATTGTGCATAGGAAGGTTTGATACCTGGAACAATGTCTTAATCGTAAGATGCGTTTAAGCATCATTCATTGTCTTCATTGGAAGATGACTCTTATAGATTTCTCCCCAAGGTTGTTCTTTCTTCTCATCTTCTTTGTTCAAATGTTTAAGCAACTCCTTCATCTTCTTTGTTGTTCCTTGAACCAGATGATCCTTTTGAATCTTCCGTACATCATTCAACTTACTGAGTGCGTTCTTTCGAAGGATTGTGTAGGAGTTGTATGATAGAAGTAAAATGAGGACGATGATTCTTCAGTTTGGATTCCCTCATCTTTGAGTAGTTTAACTGATTCATTCATCTTCTCTATAATTTCCTTCATTCTTGAATTTTTCCTGAAATTCATGAAGGCTCCAATCTATTGTTTTATGAGTTGGATTAAACTTCCAATTTATAATTCTAAGATTTTTTTTTTGTTAGTAACACAGTTTCCAGCAAACTTTTCAATACTTGTATGATTATAAAAGCATCCATTATTATCTTGTTTGCCTCGTGTGTTCATCTTCTCTTGTTTGATACATGGAGAAACTTCATATATAATTTCAAGAGTATCCCACATTTCCTTGGCGGTATTGTAATGGTAATCATGGTGAACTATTGTGTTATTTAAAGACATTGTTATAATTATTTTTTGTTTTAAAATTTATTTCACATTTTCTCTTTTCCTCATTGGTCCAAAGAAAAACGTGTTTATCTAATATTTCATCATTTACTTGATGAGTAGGGAAAAACCGGACCATTGACTAATCTTTCCACACAATTCATAATTTTAAATTTTGAAGAAAACTTTTGAATCTAGCATGCCATAAAATTAAAACTACAATTTTCCAAAAGTGGTGGTGTGATTATAAAAGATTGTATGTTTGAAGTCATCTTCCTCATGAGACGATTAGTCTTTAACTTTAGGAAAAAAAACAGAGTTTAAAAGCATTTTAACAACTTAGCAAGAGAAAGTAAATTGCGGAAAATAAATTGCATAATAAAAGGAGTTTAAGGGAAAAGAAGAACACCAATAGTTATAGAGAGGTTCGGTCAAAACAAAAGTACATACTCCTCTCCCCAATATTTGGTCTAGAGAGTTTCCATTAAACATTGAGAGATTTCAGTAAGAAAGGCTCACGAACACCCTTATATAAGGAATGGTGGTTAATCTTCAACCGCAATATACTAGATGATGAATGTCGGCGTTTACGTCTATTATTCATGATGAGCTTGAGAGTGAAGGGGAAAATTTTCCTTCCCAAACAGTGGATTGAAGCAGTTAGTCTTCTTTCCAAAAACATAGACCATGAAGCAGTTAATCTTAAAGTTCTAAACCTTTGAGCTCAATACCTTAGTTTTACACGGGCTAGCCTAAAACTCATGATATTTTAACACCGGGTTGATCCTGAACATGTGAAGCTTTTAAATAACGGGTTAAGCTTCAACCTATCTTGGTTTGAATACCGGGCTGACCAAGAACCTATGAAATTTTATCACAGGTTGATCTCCAACCTAAACTAGGACTGAAATATCCAATCAAAAACAAAAGCTTTTTAAGGGTTTAGCTTTAACTCGAAAAAAACCCTAATTGTACAATATTCAACCAAGGTATACACAAAAGGTTCCCCTGGTGAATTTTACAACTCTACCCATTCTAGAATTACAAAAAATAATCTCACTCACAAAAGAACTTTTCTCATAAAAACACTTAGTTTAAAAACATAGTGAGAGAAAATTAAGAAATGTTTATATATATATATATATATATATATATATATATATATATATATATATATATATATATATATATATATATATATATATATATAGAGAGAGAGAGAGAGAGAGAGAGAGAGATAGGAAAGTGTCAAAACACCATTCTGGATGGTTTGAAATAAAAAAATGGTACCTTTATCTATAGGCCTGAGGTTGGCTCAAAAAGGAAATTTCCGTAAATGCAGTTTGTAACAATCTAATCTATTAATACCTATGCTTAATCAATTAGAAGATGTAAATAATAGTTTGTATGTTCTAAAAAGGAAGTTTAAGATTTCTAGTCATTCAACAGAATCGAGGCGCCTTCAAAATAGCTTGGGCATTAAGTTTTCACGTTTCTAATTGATTGGACAAATGTTCTAATCGATTAGAAAAGTCAAAAATTGACCTATAGCTATTTTGACTACGCCTAGTTCTTTTGTCACAACTTTCATTTGTTTTTCAAAATAGTTTCTTTTAGTAAATCAGTTTGAAAATAAAATAATTTAGATTGTGTGTGCTTTCGCCATATGCTTTTATGATAAAGTCTTTTTGCCTTACAATCGTTCACTCATTACTAAAATAAGAGATCACCATTGTAGGTTAGGAGATCGCCATATTCCTTCAAGACTTTGTCAGATATCACTCTTTATGTTAACACATGCTTGAGTGGCTTGAGATGAGGCTTTAGTTGCATTCTTTGTTTTCCATCATCGGATAGTCAAGTTTATCAAATTCTAAAGATAGGTTTGCATCTTTATCCATTTAATCATTCATGCTTAACTTATCATAATACTTTAATTGTCTTCAAAAGTTGATGTTCTTGTTTAAAAGTATATCACCTGCAAAACATGGTTCGACATAGCTGACATCTCGTTCTCCTGGTTAGCCAATGATTGGTTATGTTCGTAAAACTATTGCTCCATAGATAACGGGTTTACAAATCTCTCTCTCTCTCTCTCTCTCTCTCTATCTATCTCTCTCTCTCTCTATCTATCTATCTCTCTCTCTCTTCCTCCCTCCCTTTCTCTCTATGAGTAAACATGTGGTTGTGGTGTTCCATAAGCCTTTCTTGGAACCTTTGGCTGAACTAAGGTGGTTGAGCATAAAAGTTGGTTGAGATATCAGTTTACCAACTTGCTATGCCTAATGCATGATCTTCCCACATTTGGATGTGTTGGCTTAAGCGTTGCTTGAGGCTTTAATCTGGCTCCTGGTGTGGTTGGCTTTGGCTTCCACTTTGTTGCTCGCGATGTTGTTCGCCTCTTTCTTCCATCCTATGAGTTTGAACTCTAATTACTTTCTTCATACATCTTGCATTGTTGAGGTCTTTGCAGCTATTATGGTGTTATCTGGTTGACCTTGCACATATACAACCCTGCACAATTCATTAATAATACACAAAATAACCATAAGTTTTATGTGGTCCATCAGCTATACTCTTGATACTTGTGCTATCAAGCACCTAACATTAATAGGATCATCACGCATAATAACCATTACTACCTAAAATTTATTCGCAATCAACTCTGGTGTGTTGGATGATGATTCAAGCGTGTGGCATAAAAGTGAAGCCCATTCCTTTGGAACTGATGCATGTCTGCTATTTGGAGTCTTTGAAGAATTCCCCATTTTCCAATCCATTCTGCTCCAGGTTGACATAAATCATATTTTATTCCATCCCATTAGTCTTGAGTTGGTATGGTGTTTCTCCTTGCTCTTATTCCACACTCACCTAAAGGACGCAGATCAATCAACTGATTAATAGATATGGGATATAATCGATATATTTACCTCTGACATATGAAGTATAATAGCCAGGCCTATGATATGCTACATTGGCAAAAAACTCTAAGCCAATTTCCTCATTGCATTCTTTGATCATGAAATTCAGTTTCGTCTAGTTCTTCCCCCCCAGATTCTCCAGAAGTTTAGGGTACACGTTCAAACTTTCAAAGTCAAAAGCTATTTTCAGTACCACTTTGTAACTCTTCACCTTCAAGTATTTTTCTGCTGATGCAGTAGAGAGAAACTTGAATGTTGGGTAGGTGACATCAGGAGGCTCTTGTGGTGTAGATGATGTGGTGGCAGCAGAAACTCAACTTCTTTTGGGTGCAATTTCCTACACGGAACAAGCTCACAACAAGGAAATAGAAAATTAATAAAATGAGAATGAGTTAAATGAGAGTATGAATTCCTAATTTGGTGAAAAGATGTAAGATAAGATGAGTGAAGTACAAAACAAATGGTCTAACATCTATTTTATATGCTTTGTCACACAATCATTGTGCACAGGGTGCAGGGCATCATGCACACAATAAAATCTCCATATCATAATGGTTAGCAGCTATTTATTGGTATTTTTACTAAACAGACACGAGTTTGATTCACTTAAGATATTAAACTCGAAAAACCTCAAGGACAAATTTGTGTGTGAATGTTTTGAGAAAAGTTTGTGTGTTTGAAATAGTGTTTTTGTCTGAATTAGTGAAAACTCAAGAACAACATTAAAAAAATGGAAATGTGCAAAAAAGTATGAAGACTAGAACGGAAAGCAATAAGAGTTCAATTTAATCAAAGAGGATAATGAAGCAAACTTAAAGTAAAGTGTTTAGATTAACATAAAATGGTGTGCATGATAATAAACTTAATGAAATTTGCCACCCTAGTTATAGTGCAGACCATCACTTGCACTTATTTTCTCAGCACTCAACACGTTCACAAGTACGTGGGTTACTGGGCTCTGCATGTCTTCCACATGTCTTCAATGTTTTAACTGCTGCAAACCATAATTACGCTGATAACTGCTTTTTAAATCTCTTTAACTGTATTTGTCAAAAATCTCCAGTCGACTCCTATAGTGTTGTCGAAACATCCTTAGTTCAACTGACCTTTGGATTCAAAAACACACTAAGTCCCTAAACTTTGATGGATGTGTCGAACTCGACACGTCTACACCACATTTCCACATTGAAGTGTTAATTTGTGCAAACCTTTTTGACATGTTTTGAAGAGATGGTGATCCTAATCTTTTGGATATGTTCCTGAGACTCTTCCAAACCAGGCTTAGTGCAGTATTGAAAATCACAAGCTAGCTAATGCCGCCCAAAAATTCCACTTTCAATCATATGCAAAAGATGGAAGAAAGGTGGTGTTTTTAGTAACTACTCGACACTGTTCAAGGTAGTCTGCTTATGTTACAGTCATCGTGACCACTTTTCACCAAACTGTCACATTAGTGTACATGCGTGTACTTAGCCAACATCAATATTTTTTCCTAGGATGTCTTGGGCCAAAAAATCAATTTACAATAAAAACATTTAATTGCTTTTTTAAAATTAGAATAAATCAAAGCGCCATTTGTCCTAATTCAATGGAGACGCTGAAATGTTTATTTCCACTATAAATAAACCTTCATCATCTCACTTTACTTTTTTCACAACTTCTTCTTCTTCAGAAACCTTAAAAGTTTCCTTCTTCTCAATCTTCCTCTTCAACCCAAATTTCAAAATTTCCATGTTTCAAAACAATGGCTTCCACTTCCACTTCAATGCAACAGCTTCCAGTTCCACTTGTTGCTAATGTTACTACACCTATCTTTCTTGGTAATCACACTTACATTCCTAAACCACCAATGGAGGAGGAAAATGCCATGATTTTTGCTTCTCAGGTATTGATCCTTTTTTCCATTTCTGGTTCTATTCGTGCATTCTTGGGTACACTTCCTGAATCTACTGAAAAACCTTCCCAACTAAAGAGGTTCTTTACTTACTACCATCATTACCAACCCCGAGCATTTCATGATAAAGATTATAAGTTAGGGTTCATGAGTGCACCTCACCGCATCTTCAGCTCCTCTCCCTCTACTAAAAATTAGTCTTACATAAAATGACTATACAATGTAGAGAAGAAAAAGGAACACTTCTGGAAAGATCAAGAAATTTATTATCTGATCCAATTGTCTAGAGTTGGCCCTAAATACAATTCTAACATGCTTGTTTAAGCCATTTTCTTTTGGGAGGGTTCGACTAACACATTACATATCCATTGCAGAATGGTGACTCATTCCCTTTTCGACATTTATGCTATTATTGGTATTCGACCCACTGTGAATACTTTCGACCCTAACCTCATGACTAGAACCAAACCAAGTTTCTATTTTACCCGTGCAAGCTATAGTAACTTCATAGAAGATTATCATGAGGATCATCATAAGGAAGTCTCTGACCATGAGCACATTGCTTTCCTTACTTATTGGCTATCTCATTTTATTTTCTGTTCTATCTCTTTGCAGGTAGCCAAGAAGTTCATACCTCTAGCCACTCAGATCCATGAGGGGCATGATATCTGTCTGAGCAAATTGATTTTCGGCTCCCTATATGAAGCTCTTGGGCTTTCTGCATCTGGCCTAAAATCCATAACTGTCTTAAACCCTCATCAAAATTTTATGATCTCAGGCCTATGTGGCTTGATTCCACTTTTGAACCTTCCTTGAAATTTACCATTCCTTTTGGCTTAATAAAACAAATTGAAGATACTAGACTCTCGACCGACGCAACCTTCAAATAATATTTTCTCATGTATGTAGACCATGATACCTTCGACTCTTCTATGGGCCCTTTTACTAATCGAAGTCATGGTCCATATTAGTTTAAGAGAGACTTTCCACCTCTTTCTCATGAATAAAATTGTGATTCTCTTAACATCTGGACAACTTTTCTTAAGTCTGTAGTTATGTCGACCAGATTTTCGCTGGGAAAAGGTGGCTTGGGACTTGTTAGTAACCAACCTAACCTGGTGGTCAGGCAATTTGGCTTTAGCCAATTTCTTCCAAAGTCCTTTTTTCTCAATAGATATGAAAGCCTTCATGTTGTTACCGACTTGACAAAAGAAGAATACCATGCATGTCTAGACTTCCTTACAAAAGATGCTACTACTCTAACCCCCTTTAAATTTGAAGCTTCTTATCTTTGTACGCAACAATTTGAAGAGTGATGGTCGACTTACTATATCACCCTTTCTCTGGATCATTTAACTCTCCTTTAACACTTAAGATATACTTTTACATTTCTGCAGACTAAGTCTAAGAAAAATCGAGGTACGCACATCAAGGAAATTCAAGCTTTCTAAAAATAATTTGAAACAGTATATAATCCATGTGAACTTCGTCAAACTATATATGATTCAACCCCTACTTTAAAACATAAAGTCACTGAAAAACTCCAAAACTTGAAAATTACCCCCTTCTGTAAAAGATATGTATGCTTTTGCTTTAAAATTTTATTTTTCTAAACTTCTACCATTTCCAATCTTTGAATTTGGCTTTGATTTTCGTCCACCATTTCCAGAGTGGCTCTTTTGTGGATTCGTGTCAGCTTTAAACAATGAATTGAAAAAACATCGTCATAGAGTAGTTTCGACTAAGTATAATATGGACAATTTTAGAGGCAACCTTCATGTTGATATTGAACATGTACAAGTCTTGTCCCCCATCTCAGCAGGTGAAATACAAGACTCTTAGGAAACTTGTACCACTTTTTAAGTTCCCTTTTACTTACATGTGTGTAGCTTTTTTTTAGCTGCACCCATTACTCCAAAATAAAGAAGAAGAAGCAAATAGAAACAACCAATGATGGTGAGAAATTCGACCATCCTCATGAAACAAAAAAGTTAAACCTTTATAGGCCTTCATTCTTTCTCTCGACAATAAGCTTTGGCATTCACTCTTTCTTATCCATGCTACTTTCCAGAGTCGAAAACGAGGGAGCAGTGTAACTACTGACGCCTCCAAAAAGAAGAAGGCCAAGAAAGACAAAGCCATTATCGCTCTCTATAGTGAAAGAACACAAAAAATTACTTATTTTTTTACTCTCATATATTTCTTCACATTCACTCTTTTTCACACTAACACATCAATGCTCTTGTCTAATATCAAGAGTTCAAGCGAAAAATAGAGTTGAACCTACTGACGATAATGGTGAACATTTGGCAACTACTTAACCTGCTAAACATCAGAAGGACTTGGCAGAAAAAGTTTCATAGAAGATAAAAGTTTTTCCTAGGAATTCAAAGCTTCGATAATCCCAAAACAAGAAAGCCAAAAAATAGGTTCTTAAGGCTAGTCCACCCAGAAAAGAAAGAGAGTAACCTCATCACCGTTGATGAAGGCGAATATGAAAGAGAAGAGGAAACTATAAAAAAAAATGCCCAACACCCATCATCCCTGACAAAAGTTTAGAAAGCACCGACTGAAGCCCTAACTTCAAAGCTTATGTGGTACTTTAAATTCCACTCTCTATTTCCTTTTCAAGTTATCTCTTACAACCTCCTTATCTCATTCGACTACTTTCTTCACAGGAGAGACCTATTTCTGTTGTATTCCCTACAACAAATGTTGATTCGAGCATCCACTGGTCGATTCCACTAACTACAAGTTTGCCCTCAGTTCAACCAACAACAACAGTTAATCTAGTCGAAGGGGAAATTTTTTATCAACCTGGAAAGATAATTGATCAAATCATTACTGAACTATCTAATGAAGTGGATGAAGATCAATATCTTGACCAATCATCTGCTAGCCCAGATGACTAAAACTTTGAATAACCTCCAACTGATTCTGAGGATTCTGTCCTTGACCATCTATTGAATGGTGTAGATGAAAGTATCCCAACACCAGAAAATTGAGATCACATTAGTTAATCAAAAGTGAGTCATGATGCTAGTCCAACACAAGGAAAACCAGATGTTGGTCGAAACTCATAAAGCCAAGGCCAAAATCAACCTCCTTCTATTATGGGTGAAAAAAAACCAGCACCAGTGCTTCCTACCACCATTCCTTCAACAACAGCCAATCAAAACCCATTCTCAGCTACAACCACAATTGTTCATTCCCCAATTTAGGATTCTTCATCCAACACTCATGACACTCCTCTTAGTAGAAAAGGATAAGAGGCTATGAAATAGAATAATCCTATAGAAGCTTTGAAAATTCTTATGAGTAGTTGATGCCTCTCAGTGGGGAAGTCTCCAAGTTCATCGACTGTATCTGGAAGCGAACCTTTTGGCGCCTCTTCTACTATGATGATCTATCAATTGAAGGCTAAAATTGTCGCGTGGATTTATTCTAGACACTCGAAAAACAATCTCGTCGCCTTCTTTGAACTCAAAAGTATGTTTAAACAACTCAATAATCTAGATTCGTCTAAGGCTCTTGTTGATTTTATTCTAGAGTTTGAGACATTCCTTGATCAAATTTCTCAAAAAATTAGAACAGAGAGAGAATGTAGTGATAGACTCAAGACGCAATCTGATGCCATGACTTAAAAACGGGCCTTAGTTCTTGAATCTCAAGAGTGATTCAACAAACTGGAAACACATGCCAAGGAAGATCTGGATCGAGAGGTGTCAACTCACAATGAAAACATCTTAAGGTGTACAAAGCAAATAGAGGAGTTGCAGAAAAAGGTTGAAGAAGCGAAGAAGGAAAAAGCTAAGGTTGATGCCTCTAAACTAGCCTCTATCGATAACAAACGGGTTGAAGAGGCGAAAGTTTGTCTCCAACATGCTGATTCTGTTTATGAATTGGAGGAGGAAGTGAAAAAGTTGCATATTTAAGACACTATGAATGATACCAAGATTAAATTTGCCAAGAGATTCCTTGTAAAACTTCATAATGCTTTCCCACTTTAGATTTTTTTACCTCATTTCGTCAGTTAATTGTACTAACAGTTTATAATTTGTACTATTAATAATGTACCATTGTGGAATTTTAAATTTCAATGCTTTCCATCTTAGAATTATATTTCCTTATGAATTATTCTCTTGCTATTCGAATTTCCTATAATAATGCGGCAGCTGAAGGGTCAAAGTGTGTCAAGTTTGAAAATGGAATGTGTCTCAAGATCAAGCAAGGTATTGGGTACTAGGAGATTCACTAATTTTCTATGCTGGTGAATAAGTGCAGAATATATGATGTGAATAGCAAAGCCTGATCTTCACACTATAAGAGTCTTAGTGAGAAGAAAGGGAGGAATTAGTATCGTGGAAAACCGTATAGTGTTTCAGCTGACAAAGGGAAACAAAAGGCCTTAGATGAGAAAAAGCCACGTGGGGGAGAGACTCATGCTTTTATCAAGTAATTTAAGTGTGGGATAGCTGGTCATCGTGCCAATGATTGCAAGATTTTTGAGAAGAAATGCTTCAAATATGGGAAGATTCGACATCTTATCGCTGATTGCAAGAGTAGCTCACTGACTTGCTTCAACTATGGTAAACCGGGTTAGATTAGTACTCATTTCCAGAAACCCAAGAAGGTTCAATCTGGTGGAAATTTTTTTGCTTTGAATTGGTCAAAGACTACTAGCAAAGACATATTGATTCGAGGTACGTGTTTTATTAATGGTATTCCACTAATTGCTATTATTGATACGGGTGCAATACATTTTTTATTTTGCTTGATTGTGCTTGGAGGTTGGGTTTAAATTTGTCTTCTATGGTTGGGAGTATGGTTATTGATACCCTAACTAATGGTTTGGTAACTACTTCATGCGTGTGTTTGAATTGTCAGCTGACTATCTATGGTATGAACTTTGGGATGGATTTAGCCTGTCTACTATTAAATAACTCGACGTTATTCTGGGAATGAACTGGTTGGAGTTCAACCATGTTCCTATCAACTATTTCGCCTAGTCAGTGTCATTTCTAGAGTTCAACGCAAGTGACGAGTTATTTGGTGTCGGCTAAGCAAGTTGATGAACTCATGAAGTGTGATGCTAAGGTGTTTATGATATTAGATTCTATGAAGGATGAAAGCAAAGCTGTGATTGATGAATTGCCAAAGGTGTGTGATTTTCTAAAAGTGTTTCTAGAAGATATCAGTGATTTTCCACCAGAGCACAAGGTTGAATTTTCCATAGACTTATAGTCCTATGTCGATGGCTACTTATAGAATGTCTGCTTCAGAGTTAAGTGATCTGAAGAAACAGATGGAAGAGTTGCTTGAGGAGAAGTTTGTTCGACCGAGTGTTTCATTGTGGGGAGCGCTAGTATTGCTACTCAAGAAGAAAGATGGTAGTATGAGGTTCTGTGTTGACTATTGACAACTGAATAAAATTACAATCAAGAAGTATCCTTTTCTGAGAATTGACGAATTGATGGATCATTTGGTTGGTGCTTGCATATTCAGTAAGATTGGGTCGGGTTATCATTAAATTCATGTGAAATCAGACGATATTCTGAAGACTGTGTTCAGAACGAGATATGGTCACTATGAGTATTTTGTAATGTCGTTTGGTATATCTAATGTGTAACACCCTTCTACCCCATAGAACATTCACGATAAATATAAGCAAGTATATCAGAGTACATCACCAAAAGGGTGTCACATTTCAACATAAAACTTCATAATAACGTCCTACTCCGTAACACGGGTTTGGTCAACATGAATTAAATCAAATACTACACAGCAGAAAATCAAATCTCAACATAATTCATAACTCAAAAGTCTTAAAACAAGAAACTCATAGCATCATGATGTCAACAACAAAAGAACATGACGGTTCGACTCAAACATCCCGACCCGATGTTACATACCAGAGCAAGACCCTCTAATCATCAGAAATGACCAAAATACTTCAAGGCTAATTCTTCATGCACCAAGAGAGCTAATCCTGATCACCTGCACGTTACCCACGTGGAGGCTACATTCAAACAGGCAGGGCGGGGATATAGAGATAAAGTATACAAATACATCAGCATTCAACAGTTCACATACGTCATCATAGAATTATCTAGCAACATAATCATCATCAAGTCATCATCATCGTACGTCATTTAAAATCACGTCATCAAATACATCATTCATTCACAAATATGCAATGCCACATAACACGAAATGCATCAACATAGACTCATGCATGTGGTACCAAATCGTCATTTTTGATGGACACTTGGCCATCACCCTCTAAAGATCCCCACCAATAGGATCGATTCTACACAAGAACCGGAGCACAACATAAACACCCTAATCCACACAATGGCATTGAAGCCAACACTGGACCGATGTCCTATCATCAACATTGGACCGAAGTCCCAACATCAACTCTGGACCGAAGTCCTAATATGCTATGAATACATGATGCAAAACGTCATAATCAACCATCACCACAGTTCGTCAAGTTGCATCATCATTCATAAAAGCTCGCCAAAACATCATAGTATTTACATCATATTTATGCATCACAGTTCTTCACATTACTACTCACATCATCATATTATAGTCATCAAAATACAGTACATCAATTACTTAAGGTATACGAACAACATGGCACAAGACAACACAAAATAAAGAAGAAAATAAAATAAAATAAAATAAAATAAAACTACTGATCCTACTCGCCTGGAGCTCGCCCGGCGAAGCAGCTTGCTAGCATGGGTTTCTCCTGGCGAAGCAAGGGCGAAATCCCTCCCCCATACAATAACCAGGAGCACCCATTTTTCACCTCTCGCTCGCCTCTCATTTCGCCCGGCGACCTCCGAGCGAATACACTTTGCCTGGCAAAACGGTTCCTCGTCTGGCGATTTCTTGGGAACAGCAATCTGCTGCTGCATTTCTGCATACGAAAAATCCCTTCCAACAATTCTCTAAAGATCCAATACACATCCAGAATTACACACATATTTCTACAGGTTCAAAATCAATCATATGTACAATCTCAAGCAATTACTAACACCTAATTCATCGACTTACAACATCAACATAAACACACAATTTCCTCATGTTCTCATCAATCAACACATAGCACACAAAATCCTACATCTACCTTAAACCCCATATCAAATATAATAACCTGGATCACCTCTCGTACCTCGAATTCTCAGCAACCGACTTCCCCCTTGCGTTCTACGGACGATTTCCTTGATCTTCTGTGCCCTAGCTCTCCTTTCACCGTTCTTTCCAACTTTTCACGATCGTACCAGAGTGAACTTATCCACTCTCTCTTTCCCTTTTGTCACTCTTACCTCTTGGACCCTTATTATGTTTTCCCAACTTCGTCCTCACTTATCCTCGCACAAATGACTACTTTGCCCCTCCTTTTAATTTAAAATAATAATAATAGTCTAAACAATATTATTCACATTATTCCACTATTATTATTATCAAATTAATTCTAATAAATCATACACTTCTAAATATCCTCAACACCCTCTTAACGTCATCTATACTCCACAACACAAATCATCAGGCATCAAAATATTTCACTAAAATTCACCAAAAATCACGAATATTTATAAAAAATAAATTTAATAAATATGCTAATTACTTAAGGGTGTTACATAATGCGCATTTAGTTTTCATGGAGTACATGAATAGAATACTCCATCCGTACTTATATCAGCTTATGGTGGTGCTCATCAATGATATTTTCATATAATCTAAGTTTGATGAAGAGCATGTGGAGCATCTGAAAGTTGTGTTATAGACCTTGCAAGAAAAGAACTTGTATGTGAAGTTATCCATGTGCGAGTTCTGGTTACAAGAGGCGAGTTTCCTTGGCCATGTAATTTGTAGTGGTGGTATTGTTATTGATCCATCAAAGATAGATGTAGTAATGCAGTGGGAGACTCTGAAGTGTGTTACTGAGATCAAAAGTTGTATGGGCTTGGCTTGTTATTACAAGAGGTTTATTGAAGGTTTTTTGAAGTTAGTATTGCCTTTAACTTAGTTAACTCGAAAGGGTAAAACTTATGTTTGGGATGTTTAGTGTGAAGGGAGTTTTCAAGAACTCAAGAGGAAGTTGACGTCTTCTCCAGTTTTGATTTTGCCAAGTACAAGTGAATCCTTTGTTGTGTATTGCAATGCTTCAAAGATGGGTCTAAGTGGTGTGTTATTGCAGAGTGGTCAGGTCGTGGCTTATGCTTCTAGACATTTGAAATTTCATGAGAGGTTTTATCCTACGCACGACCTAGAATTGGCATCGTGATGTTTGTGTTAAAAATTTGGAGGCATTATCTATTTGGTTCTAGATATGAAGTGTTTGGTGGCCACAAGAGTTTTAAGTACCTCTTTTATTAGAAAGATTTTAATATGAGGTGAAATTCTGGTATCAGACGTGTGATGTTAAGGTGCGATGTCACAACAACACACTCTGCAAATGGACAACAATAACAGTAACAAATCAACACAATGAATTGTTCACCCAGTTCGGTCTAACTACCTACATCTGGGGGCTACCAAGCCAGGGATGAAATTCACTACTTGTAGAATTAATTTACAGACTCAATAACCCAGTTGTCAATCTCCTAAACTTAATTCCTACTAGTGACTTTCTACCTAAGAAACCACTTATATATGAGAACACTACTCAATCCCTAAAACACTTCAGTGAGATAATTCAAAGATCACACACTTTGAATAGCACTACTTGATTATGCTTCACAGCTTTGATCAAGAACCACTCAAAACAATAATACCAATTCACACTAGAATGGTTTACAAATCATAAACGAAGACACAAACGACAATCAGTCTTTAGGTCACTTTCTTCGTTTATTTTCTTTAGTACTGGTGCGCTTTATATAGCTCCTTGAATTGGACTTGGACCACCTCCAATAACTGGCCTGATTTGTTATTTAAAACTGAATATTCAAAACAGATTTTCTCCTAAAATCTTTTCAAATCTTCAACCTTTTAAATCTCCTACAAATCTGCACCAGATCTCCTATGCTGCAGAAAATATATATCCAAGATATTCGCAACCAATGAGACAGCTGCTCTCCACAATTCCAACTAACACGCAAACCCTAACAACGTCACAAAACCTGATGTTATTAATTCTGCAGATCTAATGTCACAACATCGCATGTGACATCAGACATCCAAACTTCAGCAATTTAAACACTTAACACAGCCCAGTGTTAAGACTCAATGTTGCAACATCACCACCTTGACATCAACATTGAACATACTTTGTTTTACCAAAATTCCAGCCAATCCAAGAAACTAACAATCTCCCCCTTTGGCTAATTTTGGCTAAAACAATCTCTGCACTCTGCACCTTCAGAGACTTCAGCAGCGGAAAAAAACTTCAATAATATCTTTTAAGACTTCAAGAAGCTACAACATCAATAAACTTCAATACAGACTATGCTTCACAAAAACTCTGCTGCAGCACCATCTTCAACAGCAGCCAGCTGATCAAGCAGTTCAGTAATTACTCATTACTCCCCCTTAATTTCTGCACTATAACAACAGCAATCATCTCATAAACTTCGACTTCAGCCAACAACTCCTTTGACAGCATTTGTACTCTTGGATACTCTTGGCTTTCTTGGCTACTTCTCCCCCTTTTTAGCCATAATTTGACAACCTTTAGACTCTTTGTATGTAACTTTTTATGGACTCCAATCTGTATACCTTCAGCAGTTGAATCAATTTTCAATAAAGTACACAACTGCACAATACACTCTCCATTACCTTTAATCTTCATAAATGCAAATTCCCAATTTACTTCTTAATCTTTCAAATTGGTTTGCATCTAAGGCTTTAGTGAAAATATTTGCTAACTGCTTATCTGTAGCTACATGTTCTAAGACAACAACTTTGTCTTCAACCAACTCTCTTATAAAATGATGCCATATATCAATGTGTTTAGTCCTGCTATGCTGAATAGGATTCTTGGAAATATTGATTGCACTCAAATTATCACAGTACAATGTCATGACATCTTTCTTGACATTGTATTCAGTCAGCATTTGCTTCATCCAAACAAGTTGAGAACAACTACTTCCTGCTGCTATGTACTCAACCTCAGCAGTAGAGAGTGACACACAGTTCTGCTTCTTGCTAAACCATGATATCAGATTATTCCCCACGAAGAAACACCCTCCTGACGTGCTTTTCCTATCATCTGCACTTCCAGCCCAGTCAGCATCACAATATCCTCTTAACTCAGTCCCAGATCCATGACTATATAGCATCCCATAGTCACAGGTGCCATTAACATATTTCAAGATCCTTTTCACTTGATTCAAGTGACTGGCCTTAGGTTCAGATTGATATCTAGCACAAACTCCAACAGTAAAAGCAATGTCAGGTCTGCTAGCTGTGAGATACAATAAACTCCCAATCATGCTTCTATATAAACTTTGATCCACACTGACACCATGTTCATCCTTGGATAATTTTAGATGAGTAGGTGCAGGAGTTCTCTTGTGATTAGCGTTCTCCAAACCAAACTTCTTCACTATGTTCTTTGCATACTTGCTCTGCGAAATAAATATGGAGTCCTCCATTTGTCTAACTTGTAGGCCAATAAAATAGTTTAGCTCACCAACAAGACTCATTTCAAATTCAGACTGCATTTGTTCCACAAACTGTTTAACCATGGCATCCGACATCCCACCAAATACTATGTCATCAACATAGATTTGAGCTACCATCAGTTTCCCTTCTTCTTCTTTAACAAACAAGGTCTTGTCAATCCCCCCTTTTCTGTAGCCATTCACAACCAGGAACTCAGTAAGTCTTTCATACCAATCTCTTGGTGCTTGCTTCAAACCATAGAGAGCTTTCCTTAGTTTGTACACATGGTCAGGAAATGTTGGATCAATAAATCCTTTTGGTTGATCAACATATACCTCTTTATTCAAGTAGCCATTTAAGAAGGCACTTTTAACATCCATCTGAAAGAGCTTGAATTTGAAATTACAAGCCACGCCTAAGAGCAGTTTGATAGACTCCAGTCTTGCCACAGGAGCAAAGGTCTCATCATAATCAATTCCTTCAACCTGAGCGTATCCCTGAGCAACTAGTCTGGCCTTGTTTCTGGTGACCACTCCTTGTTCATCAGATTTATTCTTGTAGACCCACTTGGTTCCAATCACATTAACTCCATCAGGCCTAGGAACAAGCTCCCATACTTCATTCCTCTTGAACTGCTCCAGCTCTTCATGCATTGCATTTATCCAAAACTCATCAGTCAATGCTTCCTTGACATTTTTTGGCTCAATTTTAGAGACAAAGCATGAACTTGCTATAACATCTCTTGACCTAGTCCTTACTCCAGAGTTTGGATCACCTATAATGAGCTCCTTTGGGTGGTCCTTCTGCACTCTGATGGAGGGATCCTTATGAGGTTTCTCAGCTTCAGGCTCAGCAGCAGTAACACTAGGAGTTTGGCTTCTGTCTTCAGCTTCTGGTGCAACTTCACCAACTGATGTCTCAACAGCATTTGGGACATCATCATCTTCCTGCTTGTCACTATCATCAATCACCACATTGATTGACTCCATAATCACCTTGGTTCTAGAGTTGAACACCCTATATGCTCAGCTGTTAGTAGAGTATCCCAAAAATATTCCTTCATCACTTTTGGAATCCAATTTTCTTCTCTGCTCTCTATCAGCCAGAATATAACATCTACTTCCAAAAACATGGAAGTACTTAACATTAAGTTTTCTTACCTTCCATAGTTCATACAGAGTGGATGAAGTGCCTCTTCTCAGGGTAACCCTGTTGTGAATGTAGCAGGCAGTGTTCATGGCTTCAGCCCAGAAATGATAAGGAAGTTTCTTGGCATGAATCATTGCTCTAGCAGACTCTTGGATAGTTCTGTTCTTCCTCTCAACAACTCCATTTTGCTGAGGAGTAATAGGAGATGAAAACTCATGACTTATACCTTCAGCAGAGCAAAATTCTTCAAACTTGCTATTCTCAAACTCTCTTCCATGATCACTTCTTATTCTGATAACCTTACTCTCCTTTTCTCTTTGGAGTCTTTGACAGAGCTCTTTAAAGACATCAAACACCTCTGATTTGTCTTTGATGAAGTTCACCCAGGTGTATGTTGAATAGTCATCCACAAGCATATTTCTTTCCACCCAGACTTTCAACTTGCATAGGTCTCATCAAGTCCATATGAAGTAGTTCCAATACCTTGTAGGTGGTGTCATGTTGAAGCTTCGGATGAGACATCTTTGTCTGCTTTCCTTTTTGACAGTCTCCACACACCTTTCCTTCCTCAATACTAAGTTTGGGAATCCCTCTGACTGCTTCTGAGGAGATGATTCTCTTCATTCCCTTTAGGTGAAGATGTCCCAACTTCTGATGCCAGATTTTGACATCATCTTCTTTAGCAAGCACACACGTGGAAGAATTTGAGTTTTGAGGCACCCAAAGATAACAATTGTCCTTAGACCTGGCTCCCTTCATAATGACTTCTCCTTTATCATCTTTGACCGTACATTCAGACTTTGTGAAGTCTACTTTGAATCCTTGATCACAAAGTTGACTAATACTAATCAAATTTGTTGTTAGTCCTTTAACAAGAAGAACATTCTCCAGTCTGGGAGCACTAGCACAGTTTAGTTTACCAATCCCCTTGATCTCTCCTTTGATCCCATCACCAAATGTAACATAGCCAGAAGACTGGAGTTTCACATCTACCAGCAGATTCTTTACTCCAGTCATGTGCCTTAAACACCCACTGCCAAAATACCAGTCTTCTTTGGTAGAAACCCTTAAGGAAGTGTGAGATATCAAGCAGGTAACTTTAGGAACCCATTGCTTCACCACCTTAGGCCTGACCTATTTTTGTCTGGGTTGAGGAGCAGAATTTGGATAACCATGAAGCTTGTAGCACGAGGACTGCATATGTCCAAACCTGCCACAATAGAAGCATCTGACTCTGTCATCTCTAAAGTGGTTAAATCTTTTGCCACTTTGATGATAATGTTGTGGCTGCCACCCATAATGTTGTCTCCTTATTCCATAGTTGGATTGTCTTCTTCTGTACTGAGGATGCTGTCTCTTAGGCTGTCTCCTATGGTGATGAGGCTTCCTTCTTCCATAGTAATGAGGCTCAGCATTGTTGTATTTATTTCCATGCCAGTTACCCTGATGATGAAACCTGTTCTGATTGGACCCAACAGCCTCCATGCTCTTGTGATATTGGGGAGGCATATACTGACTGGCTCCTTGGGGCTGCATCTTCCTCTGATGAGGACCATTCTTCTTCTCAACATTCTGGGGCTGAACAACCTTCTTTGGTGTAGGACCCTGTCTCTTAGTTTGATGTTGAGACAATGGTTGAGATACCTCCTTCTTTGTTCCTGAAGTGCTTGCCACATATCCTATACCTGATTTATCTCCAGCAGCTTTCTCTGACTAAAGAATCTTATCAAGAGTAGCTGTACCATTGTTCATCATCCTAACGGATTTTGTCATCTGATCCAGTTGAGACTTTACTAGTACAACTTCATTTTCCAGATCAGCTTTTTCATTTTCAAGCTGAGCAATCTGTTGCTTGTGACACTTGTTTTCTTGACAAATCTCAGCACTTTTTAAACACAGCTCTTGATAAGTAGATGCTAACTCCTCATAAGTTATTTCTCCATCACTATCATCATCAGACATAACAATTCCTGTTAATGCTCTAACATGCTTTGCTGACTCACCTTCACTTTCACTATCAGATTCAGACCAGGAAACTGACATGCCCTTCTTCTGCTTCTTCAAGAATGTGGGACATTCTTTCTTGACATGTCCATACCCTTCACATTTAAAGCACTGAACACCTTTATCCTGGGCAGTCTTCTCTTCATCTTTCTCTTTTGGCTTGCTGATGTCAGAAGAGATGTTCTTACCACTAGGCTTGTAGTTATTGTTCCACCTTTTTAACACTTTGTTGAACTGCCTTCCCAACATAGTAATGGCTTGAGACAGATCTTCCTGAGAATCATCATCTTTGACTTTTTTAGCTTCTGCAGGAGTGGAGACCAAAGCAATACCCTTGGGCTTCTTTTCTGGTTCTTCTTCATTCAATGGCAGTTACCTTCATCTTATACTTCTTAGGAAGGGACCTAAGGATCTTCCTTACAAGCTTTTCATCTGACATTTTTTCACCAAGAGCACTGGATGCATTAGCCAGCTCCAGAACATTCATGTGGAAGTCATGAATAGTCTCATCTTCCTTCATCTTCAGGCTTTCAAATTTTGATGTTAGAATCTGAAGTCTAGACATCTTCACTCTAGATATTCCTTCATGTGTAGCCTTCAAAATATCCCATGCTTCCTTAGCAACTTCACAAGTATTGATTAACCTGAAGATATTCTTATCCACTCCATTGAAAATTGCATTTAGAGCTTTGGAATTACCAAGGGCAAGCTTATCTTCTTCCTTGGTCCATTCTTCTTCAGGCTTTGGCTTTGAGGTTCCTTCTTTATCTTTGCCAGCGTCATCTTTCTCACACACAACAGGTGCTTTCCACTCTTAAATAATAGCCTTCCATGCCCTGCTGTCCAAGGATTTTAAGAAAGTAGTCATCCTTGGCTTCCAATAGTCATAATTGGATCCATCCAAAATAGGGGGTCTGTTGACGAATCCTCCAACTTCTTTGTCCATCTTTACACCAGAAAGTAACTTCCCTAGATCTCACCCAGAGATAGACAGGATGCCTGCTCTGATACCAAATGAAATTCTGGTATCAGACGTGTGATGTTAAGGTGCGATATCACAACAACACACTCTGCAAATGGACAACAATAACAGTAACAAATCAACACAATGAATTGTTCACCCAGTTCGGTCTAACTACCTACGTCTGGGGGCTACCAAGCCAGGGATGAAATTCACTACTTGTAGAATTAATTTACAGACTCAACAACCCAGTTGACAATCTCCTAAACTTAATTCCTACTAGTGACTTTCTACCTAAGAAACCACTTAGATATGAGAACACTACTCAATCCCTAAAACACTTCAGTGAGATAATTCAAAGATCACACACTTTGAATAGCACTACTTGATTCTGCTTCACAGCTTTGATCAAGAACAACTCAAAACAATAATACCAATTCACACTAGAATGGTTTACAAATCATAAACGAAGACACAAACGACAATCAGTCTTTAGCTCACTTTCTTCGTCTATTTTCTTTAGTACTGGTGCGCTTTATATAGCTCCTTGAATTGGACTTGGACAACCTCCAATAACTGACCTGATTTGTTATTTAAAACTGAATATTCAAAACAGATTTTCTCCTAAAATCTTTTCAAATCTTCAACCTTTTAAATCTCCTACAAATCTGCACCAGATCTCCTATGCTGCAGAAAATATCTATCCCAAGATATTCGCAACCAATGAGACAGCTGCTCTCCACAATTCCAGCTAACACGCAAACCCTAACAACATCACAAAACCTGATGTTATTAATTCTGCAGATCTAATGTCACAACATCGCATGTGACATCAGACATCCAAACTTCAGCAACTTAAAGACTTAACACAGCCCAGTGTTAAGACTCAATGTTGCAACATCACCACCTTGACATCAACATTGAACATACTTTGTTTTACCAAAATTCCAGCCAATCCAAGAAACTAACATGAGGCAAAGAAGGTGGCTCGAATTTCTGAAGAATTATGATTTTGGTTTGAGTTAACATCCTGGTAAAGCTAATGTCGTAGTTGATACTATATGCAAAAAATTCTTGCATATGTTGATGCTGATGGTTCGAGAGTTGGAATTGATTGAGCAATTTAGAGACATGAGTTTGATGTGTGAAGATACTCTTAACATAGTGAAGTTGGGGTATCTTAAAGCTGGCTAGTGGTATCCTTGATGAAATCAGAGAAGGTCAGAAAATTAATTTAGGATTGATTGACCGATTGGTGTTAATCAATCAAGGTAAATGAGGTAATTTCAGAATCAACGAGAATGGTGTTATGCATTTCAGAGATAGGGTTTGTGTACCAGATATGCCAGAACTTAACAAGAGTATTCTTGAGAAAGGTAATTGAAGTGGTCTGAGTATTCATCCCGGTGCTACTAAGATATATCAAGATTTGAAGAAAATGTTTTGGTGGCCAAGAATGAAGAAGAAAGTGGATGAGTTTGTTTATGCGTGTTTGACTTGCCAGAAGTCGAAGATTGAACATTAGAAGTAGTTAGGTATGATGCAATCGTTGAGCATTCCTGAATGGAAATGAGAAAACATTTCCATGGATTTTGTGACAAGTTTTCCAAAGATGATGAAAGGATGTGATTCCATATGGGTTATTATTGATAGACTGACTAAATCATCTCATTTATTTTGTTTAATATCAGTTATTCTTTTTAGAAGTTAGTCGAGTTATATATTGAGAAGGTTGTTAGCCTGCATGGTATTCCTTCGAGTATTGTTTTGGATAGAGATCCAAGATTCACATCGAGGTTTTGGTAGAGTTTGCAGGAAGTGTTGGGTAATAAGATAAAGTTTAGTTTTTCTTATCATTCGCAGACGAACGGTCAGACCAAGAGGACTATCTAGTCTTTGGAGGATTGCAAAGAACTTGTGTTTTGGAGCAGGGAGTAAACTGGGACAGTTACTTACTGTTGGTTGAGTTCACCTATAACAAAAACTTCCATTATAGTATTGGAATGAAACCGTTCAAAGCTTTGTATGGTAGGAGGTGTAGGACTCCTTTGTGTTGGTATGAATCATGTGAGTGTGTGGTGCTTAAACCTGAGATTGTGCAGCAAACCTATGAGAAGATCAAGATGATCCAGGAGAAGATAAAAGCTTTGCAGAGTCGCCATAAGAGCTACCATGATAAGAGGAGGAAGGAACTTGAGTTCCAAGAGGAAGATCATGTGTTTTTTGAGTTACTCCAGTAAATGGTGTTGGTCGAGCTTTGAAGTTTCAAAAGCTCACACCGCGTTTTATTGGTCTGTATCAAATTATGAAGTGAGTAGGAGAAGTGGCCTACTGAGTCACATTACCACCATTTATTTCGAATCTTCATGATGTCTTTCATGTGTTTCAGTTGAGGAAGTATATTCTTGATCTGTCTCATGTTATTAAAGTGGACGATGTGCAAGTTAGAGAGAACTTGACCATTGAGACATCTCCCTTGAGAGTAAAGGATCGCGAAGTGAAGAACTTGAGAGCCAAAGAGATTGTGTTGGTGAAAGTGGTATGGGAAGACCAGTTGGTGGAAGCATGATGTGGGAACTGGAGAGTTAGATGAGACATTCGTATCTGACTCTGTTTCCTTTAGATAATTTTTTAGGTTGAAACTTCTCTAAGTGGAGGAGAGCTGTAACACTCTGGAATTTGATAAATCTATATAATCAGATTATTCGTGTTTTTATTTAATTATTTAGAATGTGGTGCGTGATCTTTGGTTTTCTATGTTTTAATTTACCGTATTTTTAGTTAAGTAGTTCATGTTTTTGTTTGTGTATTAATTATGTTTATCATATTTTATGCTTGGTAGTGTTGTGTTTGTGTTTTCAGGTACAAGGGAGTAGCCTAGCTAAAATTGGGGAAAACGGAAAAGATCGAAGAAAATTGTCCAAGAATCAATGGCCTACTACGGCCACCCGTAGCACCTGCTACGGGCCATAGCAGACAAGCTCCCTAAAAAATGGAGAAATAGGTAAGAGGCAGTGAGTTGCTACGGGTACCCGTAGCACAGGCTACCGCCCGTAGCAGGCATCATGCCCCCAGGTAATTTTCATGATGAAGAAGCAGTGGCCTGCTACGGCCACCCGTAGCATGGGCTACGGCCGGTAGCAGGTAGGGGAGGCAGATATTTTCTTTCCTTTTTGGTTGATCTTGGGATTTGAGGACAACTTTCAGGAGATTTTTTTGGGATATATTAGGCATTGTTTGGCTAGGTTAATTCTCATTCTTCTTTTACGATAAAAAATGGAGTTTTAGAATCAGAGAGTTCTGGAGAAGACGGGGATTTTCATGATTCATCAAGATTGAAGATCAACGTTCATCCATCATTTTTGTAATGTTCAAACTATTCTCTCTGTTTTATTGTTTTTCTATGAGTAGCTAAACTCCCCTATGCTAGGGGGTGTCCCTGATTCATAGATGTAATGATTTTGGATTGATTTATGCAATAATAATTTTAATTCACAATAATCGATTTATTCTCTTTACTATTTCTAATGCTTGCTCTGTCGGACAAACAGAGTTTGATGTTTTTGTTATAATAAGGCTGACCACCGTTATTCATGACTTGTTAGAGAATATATCTTAGGAGGTATCACCTAGGACTAGGGATACCCTATTATAACCTAATAATTCTTGATATTTTAATGCTTATTCTCAACCATGAATTATCTATGGACATAGGTATGAGATTGAATGAATAATGGTTTTCTCAATAAGGACTTATGAGTAAACACTCTTAAGAATTAGTAATCAATGATTTAAAATATGTTGTTGCATCGTGAGTCCTGATTTATAACATCATTGAATTATACACTATCCCTAGCATGCTCGTTATATCTGAGTTAATCCTTACTGTATTCTCTTTATTTTATTCACAAGTATTGATAATTGAACAAACCAATTATAAAACCCCCAAAAGGATTTTGTTTGTTTGGACACCAATAGAAACTCTATATCCTCAAGCACTCCTTGAGATCAACATTTAGGACATTATCCCTTTATTACTACAAAGGCAAAATAGTGCACTTGCTATTTTTCCAATCATGTTTTTAGCGCCGTTGCCGGGGACTACCAAAATATAGAGTTTTAATTGTAGTTCAGTTGACATTTTGTTGCTCTGCAGCTAAAATTTTATTTTTCTGTTATTTTTAATTCTTTACTAATTTCTGTCTAACATGTGTATGTGAGGAAAAACCTCAGCTGAATTTCCTTTTGATGCAGAACTGGAGCAATCCTTGCACATGAGGCTTAGAAAAGCTAAACAAGCAAGACTGGCAGATTCAGAAGCGGACACTTCAATTTCAGATTCTGAGAGAGAGAAAGAAGTTTCTAATCATTCCGATACAGAGTCAGACAGAGAGACGATCATAGCTGAACCTCAAGAGAGACTTCTTGGGGACTATGGAGGAGCAAATACTCCAGCAGGGCGGTTGACCATGGTGAATCAACCGGTGAACGTTACCAATTTTCAGCTGCACCCAACAACGATCTGATAGCTTGAAAAGAGACTTTTCACAGGAAAGATTAATGAAGATTCAAATAAGCATTTGCAAAGGTTTCATACGATGAGCACCACTTTGAAGATCGAGGGGCATTCTGAAGAGGCAAAGAAGTTAAGAATGTTTCCATTCACCTTAGTGGAAGATGTCGAAGAGTGGTTTTACTCCCTACCTGCAGGAAGTATCACTACTTGGGAAGAGATGGAGACAACATTTTTGAATGAGTACTTTCCTGCTTCTGTTTATATTTGCAAAAGATATGACATTTTGAATTTTAAGCAGAAGGAAGGAGAATCACTTGGAGATGCTTACAAAAGGTTCAAGAGATTATTGGTAGCCTGCCCGACTCATAACATGGATCAAACTAAACAGATGCATATGTTTGTGAATGGTCTCAGGATGAAGACAAAACAACTCATTGATACGACTGTCGGTGGCTTATCAAACTTTACAACAGCCAAGGTATTAAGAAGATCATTGAAGCAATTGTTGCAAATGAGCATTTGGAATTGTACGACCGTAGCGTGAGTAAACCACAAAGGATAATTGACTTGAAGTTGGCTAATTAGGTGGTAAAAATGGAAGATCAAATTGCCGCTGAAGTAGAAAGAAGGCTTAAGGCGATGAATGTAAGTACTCAGACTGTTTCCTAAGTTCAACCTGTCCAAGCGGTTAGTTGCGAGATTTGTGGTGGACCTCATTTCGCTATGCATTGTGTTGCAAATGCACAACAAATTGAGGCGATAAATTTTATGAAGCAGAATAACCCTTATTCCAACACGTACAATCCCGGTTGAAAGAATCATCCCAACTTCTCTTGGAAAGAACATCAAGGGAATGTTCAAAAACAGGGACCGACTCAGTATCAGAATCAGCCACAACAACAATAGAACCGACCTCAGCAACAACAACAACCACCACCGTACCGGCAACAATACCAACAATCACATCAACCTTATCAACAACAAGCACCAAAGAAGGCGGATTGGGAGATTGCCATTGAGAAGATGGCTGCTCAAAGTTCTTAATTCCAAGAAGATACCAGAAACAATTAGAGGAACACCACAACTTCCATCAAAAATAAGGAAGTGTAGATGGGTCAAATAGCACAACAACTTGCAAATTCTCAAGCACAAGGTGCTTTACCAAGTGCAACTGTGACAAATCCAAGAGATCTTAATAATGTGAGTGTTGTGACCATAAGAAGTGGGAATTCTCTTGAAGTTTATGAGGAAAAACCTATAAATGAAGACCAATTACTCGAAGTGGATCTTGAAATCAAAGAAAATGAGATCATCAATGAAGAAGTGGTTGGATCTAAACAGTTAGTGAAAGAGAAACCAATTGAGCCAAAAGCCGTAATAAAGCTCCCTTTCCCCACAAGAAACAAGAAAGAGCGACAACCTAAGAAAAAGTTTGAAAATTTCTTAGAGATGTTCCGGAAGTTGGAAATTAATATTCCATTCTTGGAGGCGCTTGAGTAAATTCCTACTTATGCCAAGTTCATGAAGGATATAATCTCCAAAAAACGCACAATTGACATTGACCCTATTATTCTAACCGAAACTTGTAGTGCCATTTTGCAGGGTATGAAGATTTCGGTGAAGAAAAAAGATAGAGGTTCAGTCACTATTCCGTGCACTATTGAAGATAGATCATTCAAAAAGGCACTTATTGACTTGGGGGCTAGTGTGAGTCTTATGCCCCTGTTCATCTACAGGAAATTGGGAATAGGAATTGTGCAAGATACCAGGATGACACTCTAGTTTGCAGATCATTCGGTAAAGAGACCATATCGGGTAGTTGAAGATGTTTTAGTGAAGATAGATAAGTTTGTGTTGCCAATTGTCTTTGTGGTTCTGGAAATACCGGAAGATGAGGAGATCCCTCTCATTCTAGGCAGACCATTTTTAGAGACTGGAAGGTGTATTATAGACATAGAGGAGGGTACGATGACTCTAAAAGTCTATGATGAGGAATTAAAAATTGATGTTCGAAACACCATGAAGTACACAGATGATGGGGGTACAAGTCATACAGTAGAGGTGATCGATCAAGTGATTATCCAGGATAGTTCACTAAATACACCACAGTTACTGTTGGAACGAGTGTTAAGCTTATCAATTTTTTAAAGTGATCAAGAAGTGAAGGAGAAAGAATCAGAAGTGTTGTCCATGATGGAAGCATAACCTCCTTGGAAGGGATCTCGACCACACTGGTGGGAAGATCTAAGGCAACCTCAGTCATCAAAAGAGAATCGAGAGTCTAAAAAGGGACAGAGTTGAAACAGTTGCTCGAGAATTTAAAATATGTTTTACTCAACACAGAAGGTAAATGCCCAACTATCATAAATTCGAGTCTCAAGAGTGTCCAAGAGGAAAGACTCATCCAAGTACAAAGAAAATACAAGAGTGCTATTGGATGAGCCATTGAAGATTTGAAGGGTATTAGTCCTACGATTTGCATGCACAAGATTCTAATGGAGGATGATCATAAACCGGTTGTCCAACCCCAAAAGAGACTTAACCCCGCCATGAAAGAAGTGGTGAAGTTGTTAGATGTAGGTCTTATATATCCCATATCTGATAGATCGTGGGTTAGCCCAGTGCATGTGGTACCCAAGAAAGGGGGAACCACAGTTATCATGAATGAGAAGAATGTTCTAATTCCTACAAGGACAGTTATGGGTTGGCAAGTGTGTATTGACTACAGGAGGTTAAACACTGCAACAAGAAAATACCACTTTCGTTTGCCATTCATTGATCAAATGTTGGAAAGGTTGGCTGGTCACGATTACTATTGTTTTCTTGATGGATACTCAGAGTATAATCAGGTTGCAGTTGCTCCTGAAGATCAAGAGAAGACAACATTCACATGCCCCTATGTTGTTTTTTCTTACAGACGAATGTCATTTGGGTTGTGCAATGCACCAGCCACATTTCAACGATGCATGCCATCCATTTTTGCTGACATGCTTGAAAAGTATATGGAAGTTTTCATGGATAATTTTTCTGTTTTTGGGTCTTCTTTTGATAATTGTTTGACTAACCTATCTCTTGTTTTAGAAAGATGCTAGCAAACTAACTTGATTCCCAACTGGGAGAAGTGTTATTTCATGGTGCGTGAAGGTATAGTTTTGGGTCACATAATTTCTCAAAAGGGGATAGAAGTGGACCAAGCAAAAGTCGAGGTGATATCCAATCTTCCACCTCCGGTTAATGAGAAAGGTATAAGAAGTTTCTTGGGGCATACAGGTTTTTACCGCAGGTTTATAATAAACTTCTCTAAGATAGCAAAACCTCTAACCAGTTTATTGGTTAAGAAGAAAACCTTTTGTGTTTGATAAAGAATGTGCCGAAGCATTTGAGACATTAAAGAGTAGATTAGTGTCGACACCTGTTGTGATTGCCCCTGATTAGTCTCTCCCATTTGAGATCATGTGTGATGCAAGTGATATTGCAGTGGGGGCAGTATTAGGACAGTGGAGAAAGAAGATGTTACATGTGATCTATTATGCTAGTCATGTTTTGAACCCTGCTCAGATGAACTATGCAACTACCAAAAAAGAGTTGTTAGCAGTGGTCTATGCTTTTGATAAATTTAGGAAATATTTGTTAGGATCTAAAGTAGTTGTTTATATTGACCATGCTGCTTTAAAGTATTTGTTTGCTAAGCAGGAATCTAAGCCAAAACTACTGAGAATGATATTGCTCCTTCAGGAGTTTGATGTGGAAATTCGAGACAAAAGAGGGTGTGAAAACACTGTTGCTAATCACCTATCTCAGATATCCCTGGTTGAAGAAACAGAAGAGAAGTGCCCAATCAAGGATGAGTTTGCTCATGAACACATCCTAGCTGTCACTGGTGTTCCATGGTCCGCAGACTATGCGAACTATTTGGTAGGAGGTGTGACCCCCGATGATTTTGATTATAACAAAAAGAAAAAGTTTGTGCATGATTGCAGGATCTATTTGTGGGATGACCCATTCTTATACAAGAAAGGAATAGACGGGTTGGTTAGAATGTGTGTCCCTGAAGAAGAACATAGGGACGTTCTTAGAGCGTGCCATGACTCATAATAAGGAGGACACTTTAGTGGTGATAGGACAATAGTAAAAGTCCTCTAATTAGGGTTGTACTCGCCTACACTGTTCAAAGATGCCCAAGACATAGTCAGGGAGTGCGACAGATGTCAAAGAACAGGTAACATCTCAAAGAAAAATCAGATGCCTCAGAATTCCATGTTGGAAGTCGAGTTGTTTGATGTTTAGGGCATAGATTTTATGGGCCCTTTTCCCCGTCGTTTGGAAAGAGTTACATTTTGGTGGTGGTGGATTATGTATCTAAATGGGTAGAAGTTGTGGCCTTGCCTACAAATGATGCTAAAGTAGTTGTTAAGTATCTAAGGGCAAACATTTTTTCGAGGTTTGGAGTACCGAGAGCTTTGATAAGTGATAAAGGAACTCATTTCCTCAATCATCTCATGGAGAAGTTGCTCAAGAAGTACAATGTAAAGCATAAAATCGCCACTCCTTATCATCCCCAAACCAGTGGCCAAGTGGAAGTTTCTAATTGGCAGCTCAAGCAAATCCTAGAGAAGACTGTGAGCTCGTCTCAAAGGGATTGGGCAACCATGTTGGATGATGCACTATGGGCATATAGAACCGCATTCAAAACACCAATAGGTATGTCGTCTTACCAGTTAGTTTATGGAAAAGCTTGTCACTTATCCTTAGAGTTGGAACACAAATCTTTGCGGGCCTCAAAATTCCTGAATTATGATATTTCGAAAGCGGGAGATTCCTGAATCCTTCAACTCCATGAGTTAGAAGAATTTCATAATCGAGCGTACGAGAATGCCAAATTATACAAAGAACAAACTAAAAAATGGCATGATCGAAAGATTCAAAGGAAGGAATTTTGGGAAGGATAATTGGTTCATTTGTTTAATTCCAGGTTGAAGTTCTTTCCTAGAAAGCTGAAGTCCAAATGGTCTGGACTGTTTGTCATTAACAAGGTGTTCCCTCATGGTGCGATAGAACTGAGGAAACAAGCGAATGGAGACACTTTTAAGGTGAATGGACAGAGAGTGAAACCATACTACCAAGGACAAGAAATTGGCCTGGTAGAGGATGCCCGTCTTATAGGATAGTAAGATGGACCGCCGAGCCATGCGACGTTAAACGAAGCGCTATGTGGGAGGCAACCCACGCTTTTTATTACTAAGCCATTTTTTTGTTGTATTTGTTGTTTGTGTTTCAGCGTTAGTTAGGTCAGATGTGGAGTATTACTTGTGGAAGCAAAAGCATGTGAAACGGTTAAAATATGCTTGAAGGATGCTTCATTATGAGAAACAGTACCCGAAATGAACTAACCTCATGAAAAAAAATCACAAATTAATAAATATCAGAACGTGTCCAGCAACCTGCTACAGCCGCCCATAGCACGAGCTATGTCCCGTAGCAGGCTGCGCCCTTAAACCTTTCAAAACAAAAAAATGTGTGATGAGGTCTAGCAACCTGCTACGGCCGCCCGTAGCACAGGCTACGGCCTGTAGCAGGGTGTTGTAGCGAGCAATTTTTTTCAGTGACGAGACCACCTTATCGCTGGAGTTTGGGTTTTCCTCCTCGTGGAGAAAGGGTGCTACTTTCTGATTTCTTATTTATCCTGTGAAGCTGGAAGGGAAAGGGAAGGTATCTAAAACTAACCTTGCACGCGAATGTTTAACTGAACAAACGCTTTAAAAGAGATTGGGGGTCCGGGGTCAGGTTATACAATGGGTAGTTGCCAATTACCTATCCTATATGTGGTTATCCACAGGATGTTAACTTTTAGGTTTCGCTTTGTAATTGATAGTGTTTATCTGCTGATGGGTTGGGAAAGTTTCTTGGGAAAGTATGAAAGGGAGAGTGAGTATTGTTTATGTTTTGGGTAAGGTATTGGACCTAAGCTTTTGATTAGTATGCTCGCTAAGATTTTGCAATCTTATGCCTACGTATTCCCGTTTAACGAAACAGGGAAATCAGAGTGATCGTAGTTCCTCCTATTCTATGGGAGGAAATAGATGTTTTGGTGTCTTGTTCAAAGCCCAATATATGAAGCTAAAGGTGATTTGTATCTTGTTCAAAGCCCAAGATGTGAAGCTAAAGGGTTTTAGCTGAGAGATAATTTTTCATCTCTAAAGAGGAATTGTTGATGTTTGTATGCTGTGAGCAAAGCAAAAATTTGATGCTAAAAGGTTGATTGACTCAACCGGGGGTTTCTTTATACAAAGCCTAAGAGGAGGCAGGAAGTTTGACTTTTTCGGGGGAAATGTTCTTACTGTCTTGTACAAAGCCCAAGATTGAGGCTAAAAGGGATTTTGACTCCATTGGGGAGAATGTATCTTATATAAAGCCCAAGATGGAGGCTGGAATGGTTTGACTCAACAAGAGAGTGCTTTTATCTGTCCTGTATAAAGCCCAAGACGGAGGCTAAAAAAGGTTGACTCAACAAGAGAGTCTTGAACGGGTGATTGACACAACAAGAGAGTCTGAAGGCTGATTGACTCAACAAGATAGTCTTTTATACTCAACAAGAGAGTGTTTTTCTGTCTCGTACGAAGCCCGAGAGTGAGGCTAAAAGGAGATTGACTCAACAAGAGAGTCTTTTATACTCAACAAGAGAGTGTTTATTATCTGTCTTGTACAAAGCCCAAGACAGAGGCTAAAAGTGGCTGACTCAACAAGAGAGTCTGAAAAGGTTATCTCTGCTGGGGAGAATCATTTGTACAAAGCCCAAGAGGAGGCTGACTTACTGCTGAGGATTATTGAGTTCCTGAAGCGGGTCCAAGTATGGGGAGCTCTCATGAGAGAGACCATGTTTCTGCTGGAGATTGATCCAGAGTGATCGGTGTTTTTTCCTATGTTTGAAAGGAACTTGAGAATGTCTTTGAGACACAAGAGTTTTAGACCGTCCAATTCTAGAGTTTTGTCTTTTGTACAATGCCCAAGAGGAGGCGCGGGCATTAAGGGATGAGTATCAACCCTAAAATGGCCAGAGTTTTGACGCTGGAAAGACTGCTCTAGCGAAGGATGACTAATTTTTGTCTTATACCTTTAAGAGGTCATCAGGGTCCTTGTATTAAGCCCAAGAGAAGGCGTGAGAACTTCTAAGAAGCTGAAGGGTCCTTGTACAACGCCCAAGAGGAGGCGGGGATACTTTTAGGAAGCCTGTGGGTCCCAAACCAAGAGAAGTTCAAGAAATGCAATTCACAGAGATGAGATCATTCCAGGAAAGTTCAAGAATTTGGAAGAAACTCAAGAGATGCCATTCACTGAGAAAAGATCATCTCTGGGGAGTTAGAGTTTCTTTGACAATTTCTAAGGGTGACAGTCTGAGAAAAGGTTCACCGAGAATACTGCCTTTCTCTTTGTTCCATATTGTTTAACCCCAAGAGAAGGGAAGACTGTATCGGGAATACTATGGGGGATCTAGTTTTGTTTGTATTTAAGAGTGACCAACAGGGCTTTACCTAGATCTAGACGTAGTTGCCGGGGAAAAACTCTAAATAACTATACTACTATTACACAGTGGATATGTGACAAGGATATAAAAGGATGTGAAAGAAGACTTACAGTGAAGCAACCCCACAATACAGTTATATACATATGAAAGCGGTAAATGAAAGCGGATAAACACTTACCCGTTGTAGAGCTTCCATGCTGTTTTGTTAGTTGTTCAACAAAGAAATTAAAGAAAGTTTTGATAACAACATATATTTGAATTCAAAATCAAAGGAGAAAGTTCTTTAAAAAGATTGTTTGGGGCTTACAGCTCAAGGGGAGGCCCAAGTTTTAACAATGATTGCACCGTTATTTTGAAAACTGTACAGGTGGACTTATATAATATGTGAGGCCCAAAAAGTTTTATGTACAAGGGGAGTTGGGTCTTATACTTTATTAGAGGCCCAAAGAAATTTAAATAAAAGAAATGGGTCTTATAACACGATGGTAGGCCCAGATGATTTGATTTTTGAACTGGCGATCGCGCCGAGATTTTTCTTTTAATGCAGAGGGACTTATACAATATCGGAGGCCCAAAATTGTTTTGGTTAAAAGGGGATTGGGTCTACACTCTATTAGAGGCCCATGAGTGATTTTAAGAAAAAGAATGGGGCTTACAACTCAAGGAGAGGCCCAAATGATTTTATTTTAAACAGGCGATCACGCCGAGATTTTTGAAAACACCGTGGGTCTTATACAATGACTGAGGCCCAAACTATTTTGGTTTCAAAGAAGGATTGGGTCTTACACTCTATTAGAGGCCCATGAGTGTTTGAAAATGATTGATGAGGGTGGAACCAATCAAAACCCTAATTTCATCATTTTTAAAAGTGAATTCTTAAAGAAAATCAATAAAAAATGATAAAACACCAAATAAGCTTGAATAAACAACTTGAGATTTTTGGATAAGGTTTGAAAAATGAGGTTTTAATCACAAGATGAATTAAAACTCATTTGGTTTTGATTTTTCAAGATGAATATTCACTTTTAAAATGTTTAAAAATGATTAAAAATGAATTTATTCATAAAAATACCAACTATATTAAATAAATAATATAAATTTGATTTTTTTTGGAATAAAATATTTCAACATTTTTGTGATTTTTTGCAAAAAGAACCAATAAAAAATAATTAAAATTGAGGGAGTTATTAATTTTTCAAATCATTAAAAATAATAAGAAACATAATAGAAAATGGAAAAAACATTAAAAAGGGGTCTGGGGCGAGGGGAATTCGAACCCCAGACCTCTTGTGTGCAGTGCGCGCCTCCTACCACTGGGGTGGTGGTACATTCGTGTATCAAAACCAACCTAGAAGTACATAAGGCATGGTGTGTTTTTGGCCTGGCCAAGGCAAGGCAAGACAAAGTTTTGGCCAAAAACGTGAAGCTTGTAACTTTCTCATTTCTCCATGGATTGGGACAAAATTTAGGTCTATCCTGCCTAGAATTTCACAAGGAATCCAATGGTGGTGGTGGTTTTTTTCAGAAAATGAATCCTCCTCAAAATCCGATAGTGGTTTTGAAATAGGCCATAATTTACATTTTCTGTGCTACCTCTTGTTGCAGACATGAATTACATGATGAATTGGTCCAAACACAACATATATAACATGTATGAGATGTGTATGATCAGTGGACTTCAAAGCAATGCATATTTCAAATAGTTCAAGTTGTGATGCTTACCTCTTTATGAGCTTTTTGGGCAATCTGTCAAGTGCTTTGTTCCAGAAACAATTTGATGCTTTGGACACCCTCAAATAATCCCTTGGAAGCTTTTAGGATGATTGGAAATAGCTGGAAACCTCAGGAATGAAAACTGGCCCTTTCTTGCAAAAGGGGCAAAAGTGACCAAAATAACAGCTCTCTTAAATGGTGTTCCAGATGTGGGGAACCATTTGGGACAGTTCAAGGATGATATTTGGAGTGTGTTTGAGGCTTTATCTGGTTTTGAAAGTGACTGAATCAAGACATGGCTTGAAAAATGCAAAAAAAGTCCTATTTTGAGGTTTTGAGAAGGGACATTGAGATTTTGGTGTTACAGGTCACTTGTGAGAGTTTGGACAGCTTAGATATGACATATTGGATGTGTTTGGATCATGAGCTGTGATGGAATTGCTCTCTAACTGAAAAACTCAGAGTTACCTTGCTAAAGAAGGCATTTTTGCCTAGAGAAAGAGATTTTGAGGAAAGCAAGTGTGGTAGTGCTTTGGTGTACTCAAACTGAGCACAAATGAGCTCTATTTATAGTAGAGCAAGTTTTTTTTGCAAGCATTAGTGAATGGAGGTTGCTGCAGACCTTTGGCCAATTGGAGCATTTTGGAATCTCAAGTCTCCTCTAGCCATTGACTAGAGGTTATAGCACAGGCCTTTGGTTCCCTAGTTCAGAGATCATCCTTGACTCATTCAGTTGGAAATGGCTCAGTTCATGCCACCTTGGTGCATCTATTGAATGCTCTAAAACAAAATTGGAGTATTGTCCCCTCTTTAGGGTTTTTTAGGTTTGGCATGCTATTTTTAGTTCCAAAGACTTGGGAGGCTTATGGATCAGTGTTTGTCCCTCCTTGGTCTCTCCCTGAGGTGTTCAGATGGATAAACTTGTTTGTCATTTGCACAAATTGCTCAAATCGAGCAAAATGTACAAATCTGCCTTGTTATGACAGTTGCAGCAAGGCATATTGCCACTGTCATAAGTCTTAGCTCATATGGGATTTGATGGGGTTCTTGGACATTTTGGAAAGCCCTTTTATGATACAACACATGTGTGATCATAGTTTGTTTTGAAACTTTTTGGATCCAAGTGAAAAATGCCCCTACATTTTGAAAAAAGTGAAACAGATTCTGATTTAGTGAAAATTTCGCTAAGTGTTGGAAAAAGTGATATCATGTTTTCAGCCATTTTGATCTAACCATAACTCAAAATCCATGATGGATTGGAATGAGGTGTAGTTGACACTTTTAAAGTATTCCATGAGAGCTACAAATCCATCTTTGGATCAGCCCAAATGGTTGCCTGGATCTCAAGTTATGATCCTTGGAAGTTGGTACCCTAGCCACTTTGTTCCATAACTTAGAAAATTTCTAAGTTTTTTATGGTTACCCCTTTTACAAGTTATCCCTCTTTTCTTGATTTTTCTTGATGAATGATGATTCCAATCACACATTAACATCATTTTAGGGTTAGAGAACCATAATTGATCAAAAAATCAAAAAGTCAAACTTTGACTTTTGGGCACAGTTGACTTTTTATCAAATGAATTCCAAACTGTGCGATCCTCTATGAAATCAAGTCCTTGACCTAAATCAAACTTTATGGATTGATTTCATAGGTGTTATAGGGTGTATTGAATCATGTCCTAAGGTTTGGGAGCATGTCCTGGTCAAAAGTCAAAGGCACAGTTGACTTTTCTCGCGAAACCCTAATTGTGGTCCTGATGAACTTGAAGCTTGTGAATCAAGCTTCTTGGATCAATCCATTGTTGCAAATGGATAAATGTAGTGTATTAGGGTCCCTCAAATCATGTCTTGAGGTTTTGGCTCATGCTTTGTCCCAAAAGTCAACTTAGGGGTGAATTAGGTCAAGAAACCCTAATTCCTGATTTTTAGTAAATGTATCCCCTGAGGTTAAATTGACTTGATGATTGGGTCCAAGAGGCCCCTTGGAGTATCTTGGGTTGTGCTTTGAAGCATTGGCTCATGCCCAGATGAAAATTTCCATCTGGAGGCCCTGGTCGACCAAAACCCTAATTTGGTGACACTAGCGATCTTAAGGCTTAATCCACTTGGAATGCTGCAACCTTGTGCTTGATTCTTGAAGTGGGAGTCCTCTTGATCCATTGTGGACGTTTGAGAGGCTTAGACAAGTTGAAGATCATGTCATTCCTTGATTGATCCTTTGTCTAAGAGCTCTGAGAGGGCTTGAAACCCTAAGTTTGATTGTAGTGGATGCTCACCCATCTTTGGGAGACTAATGAGGTATGATGGTTCATCCATATTGTGATGATGATTTGCACAATGATGGGAACTCTTGGTGGTCAAAATTTGGGGTATGATAGGTGCGTGTAAACCCATCAGATTTTTCAATTTTTTTTTTCAAATCTCTTCAATATCCCCCACTTTCTCTCACTTATATCCTACTAAATCTTCCATCTATTCACTCACCAATCAATTCACCATCAAATCCCTTTATTTCCCAATTTTCAAAATATTTTTCTAATCATCATTCATTAAAATTCCATAATTCTTTTCTCTTTCCAACTTTTACCATTACAAGCCATCTTCTTAACCAACTCTCTCTTCCTAAACTCCATCAACATACCCACAAAAGCTCACACTTTTCCCTTCATAATAACTCCAACCCTAACACCTCCTTCACAAAAACCTTCCCATTTTCCACAACAATCAACATTTCGGGTACAATTTCTCCATAGCACAACTTTCAAATTCGTCACTTTTCTGCTTGGACGAAAATTCCCCCACGCATGGCAGTTAAAGGAAAGCAAGTGGCTGACACTTCCAGGACTCGAAAGAGATGAGCCAGAGCACCCAACCCACACTTCATTGTCTTTGATGACGAAGAACATGCAACGAGGTACTCAGCGTTAGCTCGCCGAAAAATCACGCTGACGAGGTACATGTGCGAACAAACCCTTGTTGACTTAGGTTTAAAGGATGAGGTAGATAGAATGTTTCATTCCATAGGGTTGTTATAGTTCATGTACCTTGAGGCACAGACATTTGAGCGTCTCACTTTAGAATTTTTGGGTACTTTGGATTTTCGTTTACAGAGAAAGTGGGTTGGTGAGGTGAGATACTTTTACGGTACTCTCAAGTTTTGTCTTTACGATCATCCTCACGAGCTGTCGGTTGAGGAGCTTGGTAGCATACTCTGGTTGCCCATTTTCGGGCCCGGAGATGTCCCGGATACATTTCTGGTAATTCAGTTTTGGAAAGATCTTATGGATAGTTGGGAGTATAGTTCGGCCAATGCTAAGGCCTCTTTGATTCAAAACCCCTGTTTTCATTATGTGCAGAAAGGTCTGGCCTATACCTTGTTTGGTCGAGGCGACAATATTGGTTCACCACTCAGAGGGAGTTGTTTTTTATGTCTGCGATGGTTAATCATGATATGCTGAATGTCGCTGCATTTGCGGCCAATTACTTAGGTAAAGTTGCTCGAGCACCCACTCGGGACATTTTCGTGGGGGGTATGATAACCCAGATTGCCGAGCACTTTGGTTATGACCCTGCTGCTTTCAATGATTCTCAAGTTACATGGAAAATCAAAATCGATATGGAAGCCTTGATTCATCAAGGAATGATCATTATTCATTGTGATGCCTACTGGTTGACGACCCGCAACCAATTCCTTCTTGAGTTGCCCAACCCCGCTAGGGTGAGTATTTCTAATAGACCTATCTGGTTATATGCAAAGGTTGTCCCAGATGATGAGGACGACCAAGGTGCTGAGTTTGTTTCAGGTACTGCCATGGAGGAAGATGCAACGAACCAGACGCACGTTGCGCCCCCACCTCTGCATCCTTACCATCCAGCTCTCGGCTCCACTTCAATGAGTCAGGACTAGTGGGATTAGATTTAATCTGAGCTCGGAGGGATTAGAGCCGAGCAGGAGCGGCAAGGGGAAGAACAAGTGAGACAAGGGGTGATGATGGACCAAATGCAAGCGATGATGCAACAACTTATGTTGCATTTTCCGCTGCCTCCGCAATAAGAATCGATGTGAGTCTCCTCACTCTTACTTGGGCTAAAACATTGAGGCCAATATTTAGTTCAAGTTTAGGGGAGGATTTTACTATTTTTTTAGTTTTCTTTTTTATTACGTTTAGTTATGTTTTCGTGTGTTTTATGTTTTTGTTTTATTGAAAAAAATAAATAAATAAAGTATGTCTGGTAAAACCACTTTGAAGTCTTCCCCGAATTAGGATTGTAGAAATCCCTCTTGTGAACATTGTAGATTTAAGGAGATGAAAAAGTATATCGAGCACGAGGGAAGAGAAGTTAGAACTAAGGACACCGGGAAAAGTTAAAAACTTAAGTATGACCCGAACACCCTAGGTCCCTTGGAGTAAGGTAACGAGTCCAACGTGTAGATTTGTGCCATAGTGCTTGGATTTGAAAAGTAACCCCCGATTAATTCATAGTGATAGTCCGACATGATTGAATAGAATTGCATGTAGAAGGTTGATTAAGAAAATGAGTTAAGGCACCAAAATGAAAAAAGAATGAATAATGACGATAAAGACAATTGTCCCTCTAAGTTGGGTACCCCTCACCCGGTTACTTAGTCTAATGGCGGTTGAGTCTCAATTGTCATCCCAAAGTGGACAAATAAACACCAATGTGCGTGAAAAAAATGAAAAAAAATGAGAAAAAATGCCTAGAAAACTCTTGATCAATCTTTTACATGTGAGAAAATAGGATCGAAATGCCTTAATTCGATTACCGGAATGAAAGGGGGAGAAAAATTGAAGAAAAGAATTAAGCCCAAAGCATAGTTGTAGAGGTGGCCAAAAAGGGGGATTTACGTCTGTGGTCTACCGCAGTGAGTGTTCTTGTAATACCTTTGTGATCGGATGATTACCGGGAGAACTAGGACTAACCGATTGGAACAAAGGCTCACGTATGAGTATTGACCTGCCTTAGTGTCATAAGTGTTCATTCCAGGATGTAACATTTGATATGAAATGTGTTTATGCAAGCTTATTGCTTGAGGTCAAGCAACATTCTAAGTTTGGGGGAGTTTGATCGGTGGTTTTCTATGTTTTAATTTACCGTATTTTTAGTTAAGTATTTCATGTTTTTGTTTGTGTTTTAACTATGTTTACCGTATTTTATGCTTGGTAGTGATGTGTTTGTGTTTTCAGGTACAAGGGAGCAGCCTAGTTAAAACCAGCGAAAAACGACAAAGATCGAAGAAAATTGTCTAAGAATCGCTAGCCTGCTACGACCACCCATTGCACCTACTACGGGCCGTAGCAGGCAGGCTCCCTAAAAAATGGAGAAATAGGTAAGAGGCAGTGAGCTGCTACGGGTACCCGTAGCACATGCTACGGCCCGTAGCAGGCATCACGCCCCCAGGTGGTTTTCATGATGAAGAAGCAGTGGCCTGCTACGGCCACCCGTAGCAGGCAGGCGAGGCAGATATTTTCTTTCCTTTTTGGTTGATCTTGGGATTTGAGGAGAGCTTTCAGGAGATCTTTTTGGGATATGTTAGGCATTGTTTGGCTAGGTTAATTCTCATTATGCTTTTACAATAAAAAATAGAGAGTTTTAGAATTAGAGAGTTCTGGAGAAGACGATGATTTTCATGATTCATCAAGATCGAAGATCAACGTTCATCCTTTATTTTTGTAATGTTCAAACTATTCTCCATGTTTTATTATTTTTCTATGAGTAGCTAAACCCCCCTATGCTAGGGGGTGTCCCTGATTCAGAGATGTAATGATTTTGGATTGATCCATGCAATAACAAATTTATTTCACAATAATTGATTTATTCTCTTTACTGTTTCTAATGCTTGCTCTGTCGGACAAACAGAGTTCAATGTTTTTGTTATAATAAGGCTGGACCGCCGTTATGCATGACTTGTTAGAGAATATATCTTAGGAGGTATCACTTAGGACTAGGGATACCCTATTATAACATAATAATTCTTGATATTTTAATGCTTATTCTCAACCATAAAGTATCTATGGACATAGGTATGAGATTGAATGAATAATGGTTTTCTCAATAAGGACTTATAAGTAAACACTCTTACGAATTGGTAATCGATGATTTGAAATATATTGCTGCATTGTGAGTCCTGATTTATTACATCATTGAATTATACACTATCCCTAGCATGCTCGTTATATCTGAGTTAATCCTTATTGTATTCTCTTTATTTTATTCACAAGTATTGATAATTGAACAAACCAATTATAAAACCCCCAAAAAGGATTTTGTTTGATTGGACACCAATAGAAACTCTATATCCTCAAGCAGTCCTTGAGATCGACATTTAGGACATTATCCCTTTATTACTACAAAGGAAAAATAGTACACTTGCTATTTTTTCGATCAGTGCGCTTATAATTAAATTTACTATGAGTTTATGTGTATGTGGTGTATGGTGGGGTGTAGTGAGAGTTTGGGTGGGTGGATAGAATGATTTAAATAATTAGAATTAATAATTGTTTTAAATTAATTAATTAAAATAAGTAAAAAAAAAGGTTCGGGTGGAAAATAGGTTTTGATGAGAAATAAGGGAACTGGTGAGAGTTCTGAGAAGAGTTGGGCCAAAGTATAATTAACAAGAAATAAAATTAGGTTTTTAGATATAAAAAGGGGTTAGTGGAACTTTGAGGAGTTAATAAGTGAAATAGATTTTTGGTAGAAAAAGGAGGCTAGGGCTTGAAGAGGGAAGAACACAAACCACCAACCTCAACCTAATTCTGGATTACTCATAGGAACCCGAGGTAAGGGGGAGAAAGAGCTTCTATATGAGTTTTTTTGCATGAAAGGATAGAGAAGAGAGACCCTTGATCTCTTTAGGAATCATGTGAAATCTCTTATGAATTGTTGTTGATAGGTGTTAATTTAAAAATTAATGATTGAAGGTGTGATTATTTAATTTTCGTGACTGAATTCGTGTGCATATGATTATGTTTACGTGTATATGGTTTTATACCATTGTTGGAATTTTTTACGGTTCGAACATAATATGAAATTCATGAAATTGATGAATGAATTGTATAAAACTAAGATTTAGCATGTTATTATGATGTTGTTAGGTGTGGTATAATTTTTTGGGAGTGTTAGGATGACTGGGAGGCCAAAATTAGGGTTCCCATTGAAAATCCATGGCCAATTTGCATTTCTACCTTCTGGTGCAGGGTGATGGGCGTCACCCAGATGACGAGTTGACCTTCATGCACCTCAAGCAACTAACGGACGTCAGTGTTATGATGGGTAGACCGTCATGGTCTCCAGAATTGATTTTCCAAGTCAATCGTCATTATATTGACGGATGGGAGGGGGTTTAACAGGATGACGAGCATCACCCAGCTGATGGGCTACCCGTTATACTCTTAGAAGGGGCGTTTTTATCCTTGTTTGTGTATTTTGAGCTGCCAGTTCGGGATTTTGATGTTGTTCTTATGTTTGGCTGATAATTGGCTACTATTTGGATGTGTCGGTATTGTCAATTAATTATTATAAAGTTAATTAATCGTGAATCACCTAAATGTTGTTGTGTGCATGATGTAACAATTGGATGGAATGCATATGATGTTGTTTTGGTGATGTTATATGATGCGAGTATGTTTGTATTATTGTGAGATGCATGATTATATGGTGATTAATTATGTATGGTTGATGTGCTCGTAAATAGTTCAGAAGGGGAAACAATTTATGTTCTTATGTGCATTGTTGTTATGATTGTTGGATAGTAGTTCATAAGGGAGAATTACTAATGTGTGTCAATTCAAGTTGTTTATGGTCAGAAGGGGGACCGTAAGCATTATTATTGTTGTTGCATTAATTTTTATGGGATGCATCATTGGGTCATGTCGTTGAAAGAGGCATGTTCGCTAGTTCATAAAGGGGGACTAGTGGCTTCTCCCAAGCTCAGAAGGGGGCTCATGGGTTCAGAAGGGGGGACCCGGTTCCTGGGATAACCAAATGTTGAGTTATACCACATGCATAGTGTCACGTTGTGTTGTGAGTTGCATTGCATATATTTGTATATTGTTATGAATGGGTGTGAGATTATGGTGATGTTGGTTGTGTATTGAATGTATGATATGTTGTGTGTTTCTCTACCTTTACATTCTTTACACCGTTTATATGGAAGTTATTTCTCACCCCTTTTACTTAATGTTGTCCACCATGGACATCTTGCAGATAATCAGGAATATAGTTTTTGATGTGTTCTTCATTTTATTTATCATTTATCGCAATTTAGTGGTTTTAGTACTCTGGTCTTGTAACATCGAAAATACGACGTTTGTTATATTTTGAGTTAATGTTGAATTGTGTGGTTTAAAGTTTAATAATTTATTGGTGAAGTATAATTTGAAGTTCTTAGTATGTTAATTCCACTGCATGTTGATAAATATTTGAAAGTTTGTTGTCGGGTTGTCTAAGTGACACCTTACATTGTCGTGTAATTCTTTTTATATAAGTTTCGGAGTTTAGGGTGTTACAATGAGGAGAAATAATGTTTCAATGGTTTCAAAATTGCCATTCATGAATATATTTATAACGTTCAATATTTTCATGAAAGGTTGCATGGGTTTAGTGGTTTGGTTGCCTTCCCACTATCCACCGTGTCCTGTATTCAAGTCCCATTGGGAGAGCTTTTTGAAAATATTTTTACCATTCAAAAAATAAACAGATAAAAGATAAAATGCTCCCACTAGGATTCAAACCATAGACATTATAGTTACACAAACTATTTCAACCACTAGGACAACAATATGCTCCCACTAAGATTCAAACCATATACATTATAATTATACAAACTATTTCAACCACTAGTCCATTTCCTTCCTTAATGCACATTTGTATATTGACTTAGTTTTAACCACTTATAAAATATATTTTTTTTCACATACATATTTTGGGAATTCACCAACAACCCCCCACCATTTTCAAAATATATCTAAATCCATTATTCATGAAATTTCATGGTTTCGGATAAAGGTATCTTACGATTTGAACAATTACTTAGTAAATTAAATTTTCACTCATCTCCGAATAGATTAGTAGACAAGCTTTGAACCAATTATTCATTAGAATAAGTGTGCATAAATCATACATGAAATCTCGGTATCATTGATCCAATTATCAATATGACACATTTAGTAAGGCCTTGTGTCTCATATCTTTTTCATGATAACTTAAGAGTCAAGCCCTTGAACTCTCTGAAGCGGCACCACTACATTCTCATATAGGTAGACTATATTAGAAATGCATCCACAATTATGCATTATAGCCAACATATTTTATATGTCTATTATGAGAAAAACACCATCCACCATATTTATTCTTATGGTCTAAGTACTTTTACCCCTTTGGGATGTATCTATTATTGAGTACTTCAATCACTCTAATAGTGTACTTTTATCATTGAACTCAAGACTTGATATTAATCAAGTATGCCTTGAGTTTCCACTATCAAAGATTAATTAGATATGAGCTTTTTCCAAGTTCCTAAAGATATCCTCAATTATATCCAAAGACATCATATCTTCGTCAATCCTTTCGTCAAAGAATTGCAAGATTTTCCAACTTTAACAAACTTTGGATATTCAATCTTTCAACTAGTCATGCATATGATTTGTACTTTTCATAGTATTTACCAAATATCATCAAACCATAATACTTTTTTCATATTAGTGCAATTATCATATACAAAATATATCCTATATTCTTGATAGCTTTGACAAACTATTACCATGACACTCTTGTCATTTATTTTATTACATACATAAATTTTATGTCATTCTTTATCTGCTAATACAATATTTAATAACCTTTTTAATTTAAAATTTTACTTCCACTTAAATATATCAAAGACACATTCAATTCATTCAATATCTATTGCAACATCTACCATGATCATAAATATTTGTTAAGACTAACTATTAATATTTCATAAAGGGTTTTAACATGTAAGTCATAACACCACATAAACTTAAATATAACACTCATTATAATTTATTTATATTTTTTTAGATATATATTTCCATTGAATAAAAAATACACGCATAATAATTATATAAGTTAGTTTCATGTTTAATGATGTGTATGGTATATCCAAAAAAGAATCACAATATAAAATAAGCAATGAACCAGCATCATTAATATTTTCTACAACTTTTCTTCCTAAATGTTTATCAACTTACAATAATTGAAAATATACCCAAATTACTTTTATAGATGAACAAAAAATAATATTTTCATATTATCAAACACGAATAATATGAAATAATTAGTTTTAAATATCATAATTTTTTGCTTAAACAACAATGATATGTGCTTGGCATTTTTAACATTTTATTTATACCATTTTATGTTACTAATACATGCACCTAAAATAATTAATAATTAAAAATACATTACATGCATGAAAGAGTAATATCTAATCTGTAATTTAGTTCACACACACACGCACACACACACGAGCGCGCACACGCGCGCGCGTACACGCACAACCACATGCGCGTGCGCGCGCGCACGCACACACACACACATATTTAAACATCAGATATATGATATATCTATTTAATATAATTATGTACTCCCTCCGTCCCACAATGAGTGACCCAGCACATCATTTCACACATATTAAGAAAAGTATAAAAAAGTAAGAGAGAGAATAATATTTTTACTATAGTATCCCTAATCATGTATTGAAAATGATGAAAGTTTAATTAATTAGAGGGTAGAATTGGAAAAAGTGTATTGGAAATTGAAATGGATCATTCATTTTGGGACACAATTTTATTCTAAATGGGTCACTCATTGTGGGACGGAGGGAATACCTTTTACCATGATTATGAATAAACAAACATGTATGTTTATCTCTTCTTCAAAGTTGCATCCAGAAATTAATCACAAAAAATCATAAATAAAAATTTCATGATTTTAAAAATTATATGAATTAATTGTGTACCTTTCACCATAATTGAAAGTTGTTATCATCTTCTTTAAAATTGCACCTTTAATATTACTTATAAATAAAGTATGGATCAAAATAAAAAAATCGAACCTAAAGATTGTTAGCTCTTATGTTGGGGGTCTGCTGCAAAACATGAATAAGAAGAAGATGAAGATGGTATGATGATAGTTGCACAAATTAAATTCTAAAGCGTGTGTTTACATTAAGTTTAGATTCGATTCTCTCCCACCAATTTAAGCAAATTGGATGCAACTGGGTAATCCAATGAATCCCCTTCTGTATACTTTGGAAATCTTAACATGAATCACATATTCACATTAAGCATATTGATCAACAATATTTTATAGAATAAAGTTTCTTAATTTATTCTCGTGCACTACAAAAATTAAAGGAATGACTTAGATATAATTTTTGGCACTTGAAATATGTCTATTTTCGTGTGTTTTTTTAATGCCTAACAAATATCTCTATTTATAAAAAAATTTGTAGCAATTGATGCGGCGAAACAATGTTTCAATGGTTTCAAAATGGTCATTCCTGAATAGTCATATATTAATAATGTTCAAGATTTTCATGAAATGTTGTATTTGTCTGGTGGTTCAACTGCCTTCGCATTATCCATCGTGTTGTGTGTTGAAGTCCTACTGGGTGCACCTTTTGACAATATTTTTACTGTTCAAAAAAGATAAAATGTAGGCATAATTAGTCCCTAGGACCCTTAAATTTAAGCGAAGTTTCGCTTTGGTCCCCTAACTAAAAAACGATACGTAATGGTCCTTTAACTTCTCCTTCGTTAAACTATTTTGTCCCTTCCGTTAGTTTTGATGAAAAAAAATGTTAATTAGGGCTGAATTGGCATGCCAGGTAGACAATTCTTCATCTCCTTCCATCGTCTCTTTCTTTATCTTTATCCTCACCTTCAACACATTCATATCAAAACCCAGAAAATTTTAAAACAAACCCAAATTTTGTTATCATACACCATCTAACAATTAAACTTAAAAAAAACTTTGACACAAACATAAAATTATTAGATTGCTAATCCATATTATTATATCACTGAAGAACATAATAAAGTTTTAATTTATAATACACAAAATTGATCTCAATAGTTTCCATGTCCCCATCAATCCAAACAAACACAAACCCCTCTTTCTCTCCCCGTCTTTCCTTCTAACAAATATTCAGCACTATTATTGTTTCTTAGCATCTGATTCCATTTTAAACTTATGGGTATCTTCAAAAATCCAATCTTTATTCTTTTCCCTCTTCTGGCTAGGTCTAACATCAGATTTCAACAAATTCCAACAATTGAAGGTCTGTGAAATGGTTATGGTTTCTGCTTTCATCTTCTTTGCCTTTCTTCTTGGTGTGGTTGTTGTTGTTGAAAAAACTCTAATAAAGAAACATCGTCAAAAGGGTGAGATTAAAAATCAAAACTTTATTGTTGGGTGATTTTGACTAGATAAAAAACAAAAATGACATTGGTTGAACATGGAAGGAGAGTGTGGGAGTGATGAAAGGGATTAACTTTACGTAGGAAACAAGTTTGTGGGTTTAGGGTAAAAGAAATTGAGAGAAATTAATGGGAGAAAATTATGATGGGTATCCATGGACCTTTCAGCTTCTTATTTTATTTATTTCTAATATTTAAATCAATATAAAATAAAAAAAATTCAGGTCAGCTTTAAATGGTCCAGCAAGGCTACATTTAATGTTTTTCATAAAAAAATTAACGAAAGGGACCAAAATATGTAACGAAATGTTAGTTAATGAACCAATATGTAACGTTTTTTAATTAAGGGGTCAAAGAGAAACATTAAGTAAAGTTAAGGGATCAAAAGATGTATTAGGCCTAAAATATAAAATGCTCTCACCAATATTCAAAGAATAAACATTATAGTTACACAAACTATTTTAACCACTAGGACATTTACTTCTTCAATGCACAATTGTATATTGACTTAATTTTAACCACTTATAAAATATAAGTTTTTCACATACATATTTTGAAAATTCTCGAACCTAAGTCACCATTCCATTTCACCGTATTAACGACTTGGCGGGAAGCTGTTTAGGACTAGTCCCTTGCTCAACCCATAAGAAACTAAACATATAATCAAGAACCCGTTGGCGTGGACTAAACCACGCAGACATATCCACAATAACTAGCATGAGACAATGGTTAAAATAGAGGCATCAATCACATAACAATTCAATACTTACGATTCTCAATCTTAAATCCAAACTCCTCGAAGCCCTATAAAAAGCTCTAAACCCATATAGAAAAGTTACAAAGTATGCTAATTTACATACCTTCAAATCCTTATTTTTTTTATTGACTTGAGCATCAAAGTGTTTTCGTATATCACCTTTTTATCAGCTAACAAATTGAGTATTCACTCATAATTCTATGAGTCATCCTATCGATCTACTTTGGATCAAATTATTATTTGATTATTAAATAATGATCTTTTGAGAAATTATTAAAGAAAAGTTTAATCGCTCGATAAATATTGCCGATTTTGTCTTTTATTTGTCTCAATCTCTTAAACTCATAAACGGTACACTTTGACATCAGCTATAAGAGTATTTTTAATGAGATTTCTTTGCCTATTAAAATATGATGTTTAATAACTACTATATTAAAGGATAATTAGAAAGAATGCTTAATGAAAAATAAGTTAAAGGAAATACTTGTATATGTGCGCTCTCTTTCTCTGAAGTTAGGATTACACAAACAAATTTTTTTATTAAAAATATATAATATGATTATAGTAGATAGAAAATAATAAAATATAAATTTTGTTAAAACATAATGATGTGAAATTATTGTTAAGACTCATTGAATAAGTTTTTTAGAAATGCTGTATTAGAGAGTTTGAATGCTTATTAGATAATATTAAAAATTTATGAACAAAAGATATGTATAAGTAAGATCTAGTTAAAAAGTCAGTTTAAAAATTTGGTATTATAAATGCTCTAAAAGTATTCTTTTTGACAAAGACAAAATCGGAAAATAATACTCCTAAAGGGGGTTTGAAAAAGTAGTTTCCATAAAACAAGAAAAAAATGTTTATATAGAAAGGCCCAACTTAGATTTTGAAAGAGAATATAATTTGTCACCCCTCAAATTATTGACCTTTTTTAAGTTTTTATATTTTCAAAATTGTTTTTATTAAAAAATGGACTAAATTTCCGTTTAAAATTTTCGGTAGTCATAATGAAATTTTCGATACAAAACAAAATTTCCAGTAGTATATTTGAAATTTTCGATATACCTGAAATTTCATAATTTTCGGTAAGTTTTAGTCAGTTCCGAAATTTTGAAATTTACATGGTGATACTGAAAATTTCAACCTAAGTGAAAATTCCTATAGTGTTATTTGTTTGATTTTTTTCGATATTCAGCATTTTGTCGACAGTTTTGGATGGTTGTGAACGCACCGTCAGTTTTGTGTGGTTCAGAGTAAATGCAAAATTGTATAAATAGGGGGTCACATGTTGTTTGATAAACACATCTCAAAAAATGTTTCTTCCTCAATTTTTGATTAAGGCAGAAGTGTACTTCAACGAAACGTCTCCTCCTGTAGAGTTTCAGCTTTCAGATGGCACCACATCTCTTGTCGGACTGACGTTCAAGTTGAATGAATTGTTGTCTGATGCCGAACACAAAAAGATGAGAAATATCGAGTTTCGTGAATATTGGATTGATACTAACGGGAGGGTGAAATACAATCTTATTGAGTTGAAGACCGCCGAATATGTGAAGGAAGTGTGGAGATCATTTCGCTGTAGAATAACAAAAAGGCCGATCGAGTTAGAGGTTAAGCTTTCAAGATCTGTTTACGACATAATGGAGATGCTAAAACATCCGGAATCGTGTGTTTAAGTTATGTAATCCGTTGTCAGATGTTACTTAATGTTGACTTTACAATTTAAGGAAGATAAAAAATATTAGCAAATAAAGAGTTATGATGAAGATGTTTGAATAATATACAAATGATACAAATAATACATAATACAAACGATGTATAAAACCATAGAATATACCGGAAATTTCAGAATGAGATTTTGTATAAAACCAAAGTTTTTATAATTATCGGAAATTTTGAAATTTCCGGTATAATGAATGAGATTTTATATTAGAAATTTTGAAATTTTCGGTATTCATTTCAATGTAAACACCGAAAATTTCCGGTATCGCTTCAAGAAATTTAAATTTTCTCCTTTACAGTGTAAATTTTAAAATTTTGAAAAATAAATTTACATAAAGAGTGTCGTCTTTTCATATGCATTGGAAGATATAAGTTCTAATTAAGGTATTAAGTTAAATCTAAAAGTAGACTTAAACTAAAATAACATTATAATTCTCATAGTTTTGGAGTCAATTTACTTTATAAAGTTAAAAATTGTGCTGACTATATTTGTAACAAATAGAAAATAGTTTTGAAAAAAGTTATTGTGGTGGATTGAAATTAAAATGCTATATTATTATTATTTATTTTTTTACGGGAAGTTAAAATGTTAGATATGTATGATGCGTTTCAATAAAATATTACAAACAACTTATTTGAAATTATCGAAGTTTAAAAAGTGCGAGACAGTTGTTTATTTTAATTTTCTTTTAATAAATAAAATTAAAATAAATTTTAAGAAAAGTTTAAAAAATATTTTCACTAAATAAAAGACTATTAAGTCATACCTTTGTAGTGACTTTTTAAATTTGCTTATTAGTTGGGCTTTCTAAGCAAGAAGTTGGGCAATGTCGTACTGTCCAGCTCTTTATGGACTTTCCATACTTATACGGTTCTAATTCATAGGTTTTATGTCCAAAAGAACATGAACACTATTTTTGCATTTTTAACGGTGCTCATACATTCTAGTGACAAACCAATAATATTTTTAAAATTCAAAACATAACTTCTAGACGCACCAAAAATCAACCACAATCAAGTCTCATACCCATGCCATAGATGAAACTATCCGGAGGAGGTTAAGCTCTATGAAAGTTAATTTTCGAAATCCTCAGAGTATCAGAAACAATTGCAGAAATGAGAAGAGCAACATAAATCTTTATTATGGCATACATAAAATACGTAAAATTGTATAAATTTTTGTTAACATAAATCTAACATTACATATCATCATCAAGAGATGGTTGGGAACGTTTTAATATCTTTAGAATATCGTTGGTCGATCTCGCAGTTGTCGCATCCACCTCGATCAGACCCTTTGTTTCTTAATGGTGAAATGTACTCAACATAACCATTAAATCTTCATCCGTCTTTACCTCAAAATTGTTGAATTGTATCTTCCCTTCATCGTTAATTGAGGGTGAGCGCGATAATAGAACTTCACAACTCTTCGATTATTTGGGTATCGCAAAAGATTTCTAATGTGGATTTCAGATCGACAATACGAACCTAAATTCAATAAGGGTCTCTCGCCGTTGAAGTAGACATATGTGAAATACAAATATTGAGACATTTTGTGGTGGTTTAGTTAACAACATGATATACACTCATTTTTATAGAAGTTTTATATCAAAAATGATCTTTTACACTCAATCCTGTCTCAGAGGATATTTCATAACTTACATTTTGCAATAACTCATTTACGTTTATAAAAACACAAGAAAAAGGGTTTGTCCGAAACTTAAACCTCATATTTACCCTTGTTAGTAGTTGTTTTGGAGAATTTGTTTTGGCAGATTGTTTTATTTACGAATAAAAACTTTTTTTTTATTAAGATAGAAACTTTTACAATTAATATTTATATAATTAATGTTTGGTATACCTTAAAAAGTATTAAAATGTATTTATATTACATTGTTGACAATAACAATCCAACATTACATAAAAAAAAGATGTTTTAACCTAATTACATTGTTAGATAAAAACTAAAATGCATTGAAACATGTGTCGCCACCTAAATCTATATCTATGGGTGGCTTCTGCCTTTGACTTTTGCTTATTTAATTCTCTTCCAATCTCGCTCAACTCAGTGAATTCTTCCATCATATTAAAAAGTTATCCGACCAAGTTTCCGATTCCTTTATGGAATGACTTCTCCACTCCAGGGATGTCTTTGGTATAGGACATCCTGATTTCAAATAAACTTGAACAAAATGTAGTTGAAATTCTGTTCCTTAGGGGACAGATGTCGAACCCGACGTCCTTGACAACTGGTTTGACAAGTTAAACCAAAATCACCACAATTAACATTGATTCAATTGTACAAGATTATGGAGCAGAAAAGAAATAAAGAACACAATAATTGGTAACCCATTTCGATGCAACAATACCTACGTATGGAGTGTTGGCTTCCAACCCAAGCAAGGAAATTTACTATTAGTAGTTTAGTACAATTAGTATTACAAGCAACAACAAACTCTATGTTGTTCAATGCCTCTTCCTAACACTACCCAATGACTTTCTATTTAGGACCCCCCCCCCCCCTAAATATGAGAATCCTTCTCACTTTCTCTCAATCACAAAACCCTAGTGATTGGTGTTTAACCCAATTAAGAATGTTGAATACTATAACTCAACTAGACAAATCTACAACTATGCCAAGTTACTGAAACACAGTGTGATGTACATAAAGCAACATCTAACGAATATTGCTTGATTTCTAATGTAGGTTTTGAGCTTCTTATATAGCAAAAGTATCATTGGTTTTCCCCTTTGGATCTTAGCTTTAATTTTGTCCAAAACCTTTGTACAATTAGTTGGATATTATTTGTTCCATAAATATATCCAACAGAAAGATGTGATCTGGTTTAATTCAAATTCAAATTTAAATCACATTTAAACTTGACTTGATCTTCACAGATGACCAATAAATCATGTAATCATATTGCTAAATAAAAACAATAAAATCTAACTAAAACTTCAATAGAAGATTTGTCCCAAAATGCAACAATATGGCATGTTGAGCAAGACCCATATGTCATACCCACACAATGTAACACGGCGTCTAACATGTGTCCCTTCTGCACTAGAAAATTGTCTTGAAACAGCTTGGTAAACTTGAACACTTCTCCATGATGTTGTTTTGCAAAATGCAGTCAATCTAAAAGGAACAACAATATCTCCATTTGGAAAATTGTGGCAAAAGAACCCTTCAAGATAGATAACACTCATTCAATCAGAACAAGTGAAATTCAGTAGAACTATCAAAGCATACACTTTCATCAGCAACAGTCTTCATCAGAGTTATAGTACAACATTGAAAAATCAGTAGCATAGATGCATGCCACACAAAAAATGCTCCAAACTCAATCAGACAAACATGCAATCATTCACAACTAAGTCATGAATGACACTCAGTCAGCTCATAGTTAACAGAATACAACCATACCAACTAACAATTATCATAAAACAATCATTCACGTACTAAGGCATGCATAACACAAACATTTAGTGGTTAATATCAAGATATGGAAAATACTACTAACACAAAAGCTCACTCCAAAGGGTCCATATGTCTTTCCCGATGCTCAAACATGTGAGCTCATCATTAATACTTACCCGGATGGTCGGTACTAAAAATATACATGTGTTACCTCAATAACACCATACTAATCCCCATTTTTGCCATAATTTTGCAAAGAGTTAGTACATAAAATAACACTTAGAGGTCATTCATACATATGTTAGTATGTTAGCACATACACAATAAAAAACATGAGTTGAACAATTAGAACAACATCAATAAATGCACAAGCAATATAACCAAATGGTGAAGAGTACAAAGTAATTAATCATTACACCACAAAAAGAAACAAAAACTAAGGAAAACAAACTCTCTTTAATATCCAGCAACAACAGATATGCCCTTGCTCTACCAGATGTCTGGCTTATCGTGACAGACATCCTCCATTCCAATTACTTATTCTCCATAAATTTCCTCGTCTTCTTCATTTCCTAAATCTTATTCTTCACATCTAGTGTCTTCTTATACCTCCTTTACATGGTTAATCAATTTAATTATCTCATTAACTTGCTTCTTTCTCTTTGTACTTTTAGTGATCGAAGCTTGTAGAGCATTTGATATTTCAACTAGCTCATATAACACAACTCATTTGGTGGTTTTAGAAAATACAGACAACCCTTCATCAGTAGTTTGACCCTGGCATTTAGTCAGATCAATGTCTGAGACATAAGACCCCTAAAATAGCCTATAGTCAAAGGTTAGATGAACAGGTTTCTTGATCTTTAGATCTGTAGGTTTGATGATGTTTAGATGTTGTTTTAGAATGATTCATGCGATTAAGAAAGGGAAGGCAATAGGGAGCTTGATAGCAAAAGAATCTTTATGCTTCATGGTTTAGTCAAAGACATATTCCCTAAACTTAATTTTGGCATTAGTCCCAATTTGATAAATCAATTCAGACAAGCCAGACGATATGCTTGAACTATGATTGGTGGGAGCCCAGTTAAAAGTACTAATCCTGTTAAGCACTACATACTTCACACTTTGTTTACAATAGAGAGAAGGGATTTTCTTGTCCATTCCTTGATTTGATTTGCAGTGAATACTCGAGCAATTTTTTCCAAGGAGGGGACTTTATCAGTTTTAATAAACTTGCTTCTAGTTAGATAGTCATTGATGAAATCTGAGGAGAACTTCACACAACACCCTCAAACATACACTTTCCTAAATTCCTCACTTCCTTCCTGATTGCACTCAAGAGAGAGATTAACAATGAACTCCATAACTAGATTTTCATAGCATGGTCCATTATCTAACACTATTTTCATTAGATGATATTCCTTGAGTAATTTTAGAACTTCATGACCTCCAAGAGCATCCTTACTTATCTCCCTTTCAAGGGAAACCCTTCTCTGACAGGCATATTTCTATTTTTGAGCATTTCCTTCAGTATGAAAGGACACATAGTCAAGAGAAGAAGTAGAAACATTAACAAGAATCTTCCTTTCTCCAATCTTTTTCTAGATTAGGGCACGATATCCAAGGCATCTGCTTCAGCATCATACTCAGAGTCACTAGATGCCACTAGTTTTCTTTTGAGAATCTTCTTCTCAACAGAATTACTTTTTACCTTACTTCTTTTTGCTCAAGACTTTTTAGTGAATATCAAAGTTTCCTTCTTAAGGGACTGAGTGTCGTACCCTAATTTTTTTCGGACATTTTTATCTGATCATGCTTGTATATTTGCATCGCATTAGTTTTTAAAAACAATTGCTCACTTTTTTGTTTTTTAATGTTTTAATACCATTTCATTTTTTCCCATTTTATTACTAATTTAAATATCACATTTATGTTTTTATCAACTTATCATATGCATTTTTATAAAATTTCAAATATAAAGAAACATTCCATTTTTACCATACGCACCATCACATCTTTATTTAGCATTAACTTTCACTTTTTAAACTAAATTAAAACCTCATTTTATTAACCATACATCATGCATTTGTTCATGTCATGATAAATTATCACAAAGTCCGCAAAAGGTAAAAGAGGATTACATAAAAGGACAAGAATCCAAAATATATTCAACTTTTCATAATACATGAACATGTCACCACATCCTTTTCTTTTTCATTGCACACAAGAGTCAATACAAATGACACTAAAGAACAAAAAACATTATTACAATAAAAAAGGTTATGTTACATCATCATGATACAACATGTAAGAACAAAATTTGGTTATGCATCTGGCCTTTAGTATTGATGATAACAATACATTGTTTCTTAGAGAATAATTTTGTACCCTAATGGTTTGGTCTAGAGTGTAGCTTTTGCTAACAGGTTCTGATTCTAAAGATTTGGCATGTGACATTATCAGATTCTGAACTCAACACACTTTAACTTTGAAGAGATACAAAAGTACATTTTACAAGTTCATGTCAAAGTTTTGGAACACTCTTAAACAACGGTTCCGATGAACGTTTGTGCTAAAACTTCTGACTGTGACTCTAATAGAAGAGCCTCTGAAGGTTTATCAAGCTCTCAAAATTTTGCCCTCTCGAGTTCTGAAGATTCAGAAGACAAGTTTCTAAAGACTCTGAAGACTCTCTACTCAGTTTTGATCTTTCTAAACATGCTTCAACAACATTTATTCAGAAGCCTCTGAAGATTAGAAGATAAGGTCAAAAGGTTTATGTGAGAAAAATAGTACACAGTACAAGATATAATATTCCTTCCACTATGCTGATTTTGGGGAATAAGGATTGTATTATTGTACCATTTTGTCTCTCACCTTTATAGACCATTATGCAAGGTTCCAGCTCATTTTTGAAGATTTTCATTCTACCCTCCAATGGATCTTTTCGTTGCCTATATAAAGGATACTTAGAAGAATGAATGAAGTTGCTAGTTTATGCTAATTCACGCTACATCACAATGCTTTTGCTGAACAGAATACTCATGTGAATATAGAATAGAAAACACACATAAAGCTTTTGTTTGTTTTTGTGTGATAAATTCATTGTACTTAAACTTGTGTAATTTTCTTTCTTAGAAGCAACTTTGTTAACACATTTCTTGTATCTCATTGATTGAGTTTGTATTCCTTGAGAAACTAGGGTAAAGTCGGGATTCCCGAGAAGACATAAACGGGTAGTCTTTGTGTGTCTATAATAAGCTTATTATAGTGGGTTAAGTCCTTGTTGATAAGGCGAAATCACCTTGCCGGGTAGACTGTACTAGCTTAGTTAACAATGAACCAGGATAAAAATATTTGTGTTCATTTATTTTTGTTCTTGTTTCATCTTTGAGAGTTTTGGGTACGGATTTTTTTAATCTTGGAAACCCTATTCAAACCCCCATTTCTTGTGTTTCTTGTCACCTTCAATTAGCATCAGAGCTTCATTTCTGGTATTTATTGCATATCAAACACTTAACTGTGTCAGATAAAGATCCAGTATGTGAAACACAATGGCGGCTGTTCCACCTCCACCTGTTGTAAATTTAAATGATAGAGATCACTATAGTGTTAAACCTCTTGTTTTTTATGGAGAAAGATTTGATTATTGGAAAGATAGAATATAAAGTTTATTTCTTGGTCACGACGTAGATCTATGGGATATGGTAGCTGATGGATACATACACCCTGTAGATGCTAGCGGCAAAAAATAGAAATAAGAGCGATGATGGAGCAACAAAAGAAAGATTATAAAAATCATCACAAAGCTCAAACTATCTTGCTGAACGCCATCTCATATACTGAGTACGAGAAGATAAGAAATTGAGACTCTGGAAATTTGATATTTGATTCTCTGAGGATGACTCACGAAGGAAATGCCCAAGTCAAAGAAACCAAGGAACTTGCCTAGATTCAGAAATATGAAGCGTTCAAGATGGAAGACAACGAAACTATTGAGAACAAGTTCTCAAGATTTCAGACTCTTGTTGTAGGACTGAAGGTTTTGGATAAAATGTATTATACTACTGATCATGTGAAGAAGATCATCAGAAGTATACATAAAAGATGGTGACCTGTGGTAATTGCGTTGAAGTTATCAAAGGATCTGAACAACACCTCTCTTGAAGAACTTGTTAGTTCTTTAAGAAGTCACGAAATTGAGCTTGAAGAAGATGAGCCCCAGAGAAAGAGCAAATCAGTTATTCTGAAGTCTTTGGAAAAGTCATAAAAGACTAGAGCCTTTCAACCAGAAGAAGAATTTGAAGAAGAATCTGAAGAAGAAGATGAGTTGTCTCTTTGGTCCAGAAGAGTGAATCGACTCTAGAAGAAAAGACAAGGCATATTCAAAAGGCAAAGAAGGACAAACAATTTTTCTGAGTCTACTTCTAGATCTAAGAAATATGAAGCGAGTAAATAAGTTATTTGCTTTGAGTGTAAGGAGTCAGGTCATTCCAAGAATGATTGTCCTAAGATGAAGAAAGACAAACCAAAGAAGAAGGAATTTAGAGGAAAGAAGAAAGGTATGATGGCTACCTGGGATGATTTAGAATCCTCAAAAGATGTCGATGAGAAGAGCAAGATAATGTGGCGCTGATGGTGTGTACAGAAGCTCCTGCTAAGAAGATTAAATTAGAATCAGAATCTAAGACAAATTCCGAAGTGGTATTTACTGAACTCTCTCACTCTGAACTTGAATCCAGTTTAGCAGAAGTTCTAGATAAGTATCAGAACCTTCTGAACAAATACGAGGATCTGAAAAAGGTTCATGTATCTGAGTCAGAAGCATATTGTAAGTTTAAGAAATATTTGTCCAGTTTAAATGTTGAAAACTTTATTTTGAAAAATAACAATTCTATGCTTCCAGACAAGAGTTTCAAACTTGAGAAGGAAAATCTTTCAGAAGCCTCTACATACTCTGATGATGTCATAAAGAAATATGAAAAATCCTTCAAGAAATTTCTTTCTAGAAGCGTAATGGCTTCAATGATTTACGGCGTAAGCGGAAATGGAAGAAGAGGAATTGGTTATGATTCTGATGAAGAATCTAATTCTGAAAAAGATGAAAAACCAAAAACTCTTTCTTCCCATTTTGTCCCCTCTAGTAAACAAAATGGTGTTGTGCCTAAAGGTAAAATCCTTGCAAAACCTAAGGCTAAAGAAAAATCTCATACCTGTTTAAACTATGCATAGATGTATACATGTCCTGCACAAAAACCCAAAAGGACCCAGAACAGATGCGGGTACCTAAGGATAGGATAATATATGTTGTAGACATCCTTAGTAGTGCAGTTAAGACACCGATCATGGTATCTGGACTCTGGATGCTCGTGACACATGACAGGAAGAAGGCATATGTTCCAAAGCCCGGAACTTAAGCCTGGAGGCATCGTTGGTTTTGGAGGTGATCAGAAAGGGAATATCATTGGCTCCAGAACAGTTGGTAACAGTTCTCTCCCCTCTATTACTTATGTTTTATTAGTTGAAAGATTAATGCATAACTTATCGCCCATAAGTCAATTAAGTGACAATGATTATGATACAATCTTTAATCAAAAGTCCTGTAAGGCTGTCAGTCATAAGGATGGCTCAGTTCTTTTCAATGGAAAGAGGAAGAACAAGCTTATGAGTCATTGTGATGCTGATTACGCTTGAGATAGACTTGAAATAAAAATCACTTTTGGAAGTTTTCAGTATCTGGGAGATAACTTGATTTCATGGTCAAGTAAAGAGGCAATCAACCATAGCACTATCAACTACTGAAGCTAAATACATTGCAACTTCTGGATGCAACACTCCGATGCTCTGGATGAAAAGTTAGCTAGAAGATTTTCAGATATATGAGAGTAACATTCATATTCTATGTGATAATACTTCTCCTATTTGTTTATCTAAGAATCCCATTTTACATTCTAGAGTTAAACATATTGATATTAAAAATCACTTCATATGTGACTATGTTCAGAAGGGAATTTTAAATTTTAAATTTATTGGTACAGAACATCAATGGGCTGATATCTTTACAAAACCCTTTGATGAAGATACATTCGTTTTCATTCTGAAAAATTTAATCATGGAACTTTTTCCAGAATGAAAAAGATGATTATCTCAGAATTTTTATTCTCTCATAATGGTTTAATGAGACTCTGAGTTATTTTGACTCTGAACGTTTGAGTCTTCTAAAGTGAGAAGGTTTCATTAGTTCAGAAGTATCCATTCAGAACTTGTTTGGTTAAACATTTTATCTTCTAGATACTGAACAATTTTTGCATTAATTAGTTGTCAATCAGTCTTGGTAAGTGAAACAGTTTTTAAGATAACTGTCTTAGAAAACTGAAACGCTTCAGAACGCCTGAGTGACAGATTGGGTGAATATATATCTTTGGATTAGGTAAAATATTCACGCTTTACCCCGTCATATTTTATGCCCTACACTAGATTTTATTCATGATTGTAAAACCCTTATATATACCCACTTCACTCACTTCACACACTTTCCCTAAATTCACTTCCTACACTTTCTCTCTTTCAAACTAAATAGTTCCCTGAAACCCTAAACCTTTCTTCATCATCAACAATGGAACAATATCAAGAACAAGCTCAACAAAAACTGGTTTCAACTGCTCAAAAGGTTGTTCACGGTCCTTCTTTGTTGTCACAGCAACAACAACAAACTCTTCATCTCTTACAAACTTGTTCTTCAAAATCTACTTTGTGAACTGCTCAAGACGTATTCTCTGAAGAATCCTACAATACTCCTGAACTCACTTTAACTACTATTGCAAATGAATTAGAAGTTCTCTATGAACTCATGGTTGATTTTGGCAATCTTAAAGATAATGGATTCGACTTCTTGAATGATGTTAAACTTCAACGTTGGGAAACGTTTTTGACCGTCTCCAACGTCTAGTTTTCTTTCATCTGGTTAGAGAATTTTGTATTTATGCTAAGACTTCATTTTTACAAGTTGATTCCTTTGTTTTGGGAAGGAATATAGTCATCATGGAAAAACTGGTTGCCAAACTCATTGGACACGATGGGTCTAGAAAGAGATGTTATCAAATGGTGGAGAAAAAGTATGATCTGATTGAGATTTCAAAAGTGATTTTCACTTATAGAGTTCACTCAAATAAGATCAAGGATCTTCTACCTCATCTAAGAATCGGGTCCAAAATTCTTCTGGGGTGTATTCATCACAGAAAGCGAACGAATTCTGTATACTACATCAATGGTGATCAACAATTTGCTCTATACTATATTGCTACTAAGAAAAAGGTGAACCTCCCCTCACTTCCATTTCAATATCTAAGGGATATGGTGAAGGAAACCAGAGATGGAAGCAAGAAGAAGAGGAATTGGATTCCCCTTGGAAGGATGACATCAAATATTTTGGAGAGTAAGCTGATAAACTCTCTAAAAGAAACTCTAATCACCAAAGGGCTGGAACCTCAGTTTGGAAGGGTGTTCAATGCCAGAAGTTTGAAGAATATGGGCCTTATATCTGAAGTAACAAGCAACCCTACTAAAGTATTCAAGAAAACTATTCGCAACAGAAGGATCCCTTTGGAAGACTTTCCAATCTTCTCAATGCCAGATCTTCTAAATGTTATGATGGATTACTTTGCTAGTTGTCAAGTAGATGCCCTAGAAAAAGTTTCTGAAACTCCTTCTAGGAAGAGGAAGAGTTCTAAGAAGCATGCTGAAGAAAGGCCTAAGAAGGTTAAAATTTCTAGTTCTGCTAGGAGGACTCTGGAAACTTCTGCTTATGAACTCAGAAATGTTGTTGTTACTTCTTCTACTGGAATTGTCTCAAGTAAGTCAGTTTCTTCTGAAACTCATTTTCATTAAGCTAATAACAGTTCATCCTTTCCATCTACCACTATTCTTTCACCTACCCCAAATCGAAATACTTTTGGCTTTGTAACCAATCCTCGTCAAACAATTTCCATAACTACTCATGTTGAAACTGCTAAGGTTGAACAAGTTCTTTCTGAACAAGTTCACTCTAAAACAATTCATGCTGAACCCGATGACTCTAACACTCTCAATGTTGAATCAAATTTTGGTTCTGAGTCAGATGTTGAGATCACTTCCATCTCTGACAGAATACCCCATATATATTTTAACTAAACCCTATTTCAAACCAACATCCGTCTCACTCTTATGGATGAATTGTTTACGTAGTTTAAAAGTGAGGTTGTTGCTAAAATGAACTTTCTCGCTGAAGTTTGCACCTCCAATGCAAACCTCTATGAAGTTCATACTCTATGTAACAACTTCATAAGATGGATTGATTTAAGTTCTGAAGAGTTGGAATTCCTATGCTTAAAGGACACTCAAAAGAACTTCCATGCCAGATTCTCTGGTATTGTTGACCCTTTGCTTCAGAAGGTTCCCTCAACATTTCTTTTACCTACACTTGAAGTGGAAGCTCCTCCTCATCCTCCAAGCTTAAATCTGGCATCCGTTTATGGAACCAAGGACATCGTGGAAGCTGAAGATTCATGATATTAACCTTCTTTGGTTCTAAAAGACTCCTCAAGAGTTTGAGACTGAGAATCAAGTGGTCAAATCGCGCTCGGACAAGACGTATATGAGTTATGACAGATCAAGCTCTGATACAAGGCTGATAACCATAAATTCTGATACTCAAAGCAAAGTCAATTCTGAAATACTTCTATAACCAGGCTTCTGCATTCTAAGAAGTTAATTCTTTCATGCTTTCATGCAGAGATTTAGCAAATATCAACATTGTTGTATAGCAAAATCAACATACCTCCTTTTCAAAGTTACTAACCAATTACCAATGCTAAGTGACTAACTTAACATCCAAGGAATTCGAACCTCACATTATAACCACTAATAACATCTTTTCAAACACAAATTCAGTAGTGTAGAATGAATAACATAACATGACTAATGGCTCTATCAATTTCAACATTTCTTCAAAAATAGCAGTTTGTTAAACATTTTCATCCACGTTGATTTTATTCATGAGCATGCTTTTCATCTACTAACTTTGGATTTCAATTCATCCTAAATATTTTCACATATAAACTCACTTCAAAACACATCCATGAAACCTGACTTCTTCACTAATTTTGGAGTTCATTCTAACTACAAAGTTAATGTGAAGCAACACGATACGATAGAGTGGAGTTTATCATACAATCATTACACTAACTTCCTTCCAGCTGACTTGTTCACAATTAAACTAACAGTTACAAGACTAACATACACTTAACGTTTTTTACTTGTTCAATAACCAAGACTCCAAGTAGTGACTTAGCAACATATCACTAAAAAACTAACAGAAATTCACATAGCATAATTTAACTAACTTAATTAAATCTCCATTGTATCCAAGCCCTAACTACTTTCAAAGCTAACTCAAGCCAGCTGAAACGAATCCTACAAAATTCCACGTTAACTAGATAATTGAAGGCACATCCACATTAACTAACTTAACAAAATACAACTGCCACTAAATGCTCTTAACTAATTTATCAAGGCAATTATACTACTAACCCTAACCTCTAACTAACTCTAACTGTCCAATTAATAGTGTTAGTAACTATCGTACCTCAGAAAAAAAAATACAACCTCGCGAGGAAAACTCGCGGATAGACTAACAGAGAGTCGCCACCGAACTTTATTTATTTCTCAAGAGGGAAATAAAAAATATCGATAAAACCCACAGACGGAAAAGGATAGGACATGATCGTCGCAACCAATGTCGGGTTCGGAAGTTGGTTATGCAAGGGGAATGTATTAGGACCCCCTACATCCGTTATACTCAACAGGAACCATATGGGTTGTCTACGTATGAAAGGGTGTCGTTTATCTAAAGGTTTATCTGCTAAAGGGAAATGGATGTTTTTTATTAGGGTGCTCGCCTCGGCGTTGAAACCTCGTGAGTACGTACCCTCATAGTGCAATAAAGAAGTCAGAGCTTCGTAGTTCGGAGTAAAAAATGAGTGTTTGTTGGTTGATTTTATCTTGGAAAGGGTTTTTGGAGTAAGACTCTAAGGCGCAAAAAGAGTTTGATGAGTTGATGTTGTTTTTAGGATTTTTGAAGAGATTGTTCTTGATTAGGATTGCACTAAAGACTATGGGTAGAGGTGAATATTTTGAGCTACCAAGCCAAACGTCTTGTGTCAAAATAATTAGAGTGAGTGTAGGAAAGCTCCATTCTCACTCATTCTCCACCACTTAAGGCTTGTGGCGCGCAATCTTAATCATATCTTATTGTGTTTTGAATTTGCTTGAGAAAAAGCCGCTTGATGTTGGATCAAGGGTTTGTTTGGTTTATTAAGAAAATGTTTTGATCAATGGGAAGGTTGATGGCGGTACAAAAGACAATCGACTTATAAAGGGTAAATGCAAAGTGAATGTAATTGGTTAGGGGTTGATGGTGATGGAAATCCTATTGAATTTGGTTTTTTTATGAAAAATGCTTGACATTGGATCAAACTTATTTGTTCTATTTTGAAAAGGGTGATTGATTTTATTCTTGCATTAAGGAAAACCTAAGCAACTAACAAGCAAAGAGAAATCAATAAAATTATTACACGTCATGTGAGTGGGGATACATTTTCTCAAATGGGGATGGAATAAACACAAACACACAACCCAAACACTAAACTAAAAAAGTACTAGCAAAGTGGGATAGTCTTTTAAACGACCAACTAGAATTAATTGATCGAATAAGTCTCATTGTAAGAAAGCCCAAGAGTAAGATATGAATGTTGTGCAATGGAGTCCTAAGACAAAGTAATAAAAGTAGAGAGGTTCAATCCAAATCTCCTTTGCAAGGGTTTATGTACAAGGTCCAAACTCCATGATGTTAGGGATAGTAACCATAGTCCAAGCTTAGATATTTTTTAGGGTTTTTTTATCATTTTATCATGTTTTTGTGTTTTTTAATAAGATGAACAAATAAAGATGAGAATGACAATATGAACAATGACATGTATGGACAATGAAATAAATGATGGAAATTAAATGGCAGAAAGTAAATAACAAGAAGATAAAGAGCGGAAATGTAGAAGTTAGATGTTAGTTGTTAATGGTTATTGATCGGATGATCACATTCTCGAATTGGGACCAATTTAGTGTTATGTTAAGCAATCGAAGCACAATCTATGAGGAAGATCATACTATGGGAGGCCAATCAATAAAAATATTTTTGTTAAAACATGCTAGAGAAATGATATATATATATCATTCTCCTAAAGTCATGCCACACAAAAAGAAAAAGAGAGCAGTCTCATCTCTTAATCAAGAGTCTCAAATGATCAACCAAGGACAACCTATCAATACCTCAAAGTATCAAGAATGATCCAATGATCATTCATTAATAGGTTTGAAGCATTGAAGGTTTAATCCACCTAACCATTACTCCATGATACTTAAGATCTCATTGACCAAAAATAAATCAAGATGGAAATAAGAATGAGAAAATAAAATAGATCAAGAATAATTTCTAACAAACAAGATCATATTCTAAACAAATATTAGGAAAAAAAAGAAAAATCTAAAAACAAAATAAAAAAGACAAATGAGAAATAAATTGAAAAAAAAAAGAAAAAAAAAAGAGAGGGAGTGCATTGTGAACTAGGGAGTATGGATCCAAAATGGACTTGCTAAATGGGCTTTAAAGCCCAAATCAACACATAGCAACAAGAGCTACAATCAGAATAGAAACAAACCAGCCTCATGACTCAATTTCACACGATAGCTTCCTCTTCCTACCACTGAAACGCAAACCGCTGGCTACACCATGATTCATACAAAATTCAAAGCGAATCTCGATCTCGTCTTGCACACAACTCCTTTTCCAATCTCGTTTCCCTTTGTTTCACATCTCTCTCAAATTCGTCTTCGTTTCTCTCCGTTTCAATTCAGTTTTGGATTTGAGTTGTTGTTGAATCATGGTTGTGGTTGAAGAATTAATGAAGGGTTATGATGAATATTTTTTAGATTTGAAGGTTTTTTTTGGAAGATGAATGTTGGGGATTCAATTGAGCAGAATTTCTTTGGCTCTAAGGCTTGAAGAAAGAGTGAATAGGGCTTGGCTTTTTATAGAAGAGGTAAGTGTTTTGTTGTTGTCGTTTTGTTGTAATTCCTCTGCGTTTTTGTTTAGTGAATCCGGTCGTTTTGCATTTTGTGACGTTTTTGAAAAGTTTGTGCCTTTGGTGCAAATTGAAGGCTCTAAAGATTTGAGCAAATTTTGGTAAAACAGGATGATGTACAAGATGTTCCTACAAGAATAATTTTGCTGAAAGAAGACATGTTAGACAAGATGTCCCAACACGATGTTAAGACATTGTGTCTGTTACTAATTGCAGGATACTTGTAGATCAGTTCCAAGAGTAAAGGCATGGATCAAGGGATCAGCCAAAAGAAGATTGAAGCCCAAGGCAGCAGAAGGCTATAAAAGAAGACCTAGTCCTAGGCCAGAAAAGAGAGAGAGAACGACATAGACTTAGGAATTATATTTTGTAAACTTTTGTAAAGTAGAGTTTAGGGTTTTGAGAGTTGTTGGATCCTTTATGTTGTAAGTCTCCCTTTGTATCGATTTAATACATTTTGGAAGACATAGATGCTTATACAGATTCATAAACCCGTAGGTAATGAATCGTGTATTGTTCTTGGATGAAGCTTTTAAGCAAATCTGAGTTAGCTTGTTAGTCAAGAATGTTTGACTGAACTTTGTGAAAGCTCCAAGAGTTTGGCTAAATTTTGGTAAAACATAATGTCAGGAAAGATGTTCCAACATGAAGGTTTCAAACCCAGACTAAAGATGTCGAGTGAAATGTCACAGCATGAAGATTCAACATCATGACTATCACAACAGGCTTGTTTCAAGTCTGTTCCAAGATTCAAGGCGCGATTGGAAGTGGGTCAAGGATCAAAGAAATGAAGCCCAACAAAGCAAAAGACTATAAAAGAAGTCCAAGACCTAGGCAGAATAGAGAGAGAGGACGACATAGACTTAGGAATCCTATTTTGTAAAGTAGGGTTTAGGTTTTAAGAGTCGTAGGTTTCTCTTGTAAGTCTCCCTCTGTATCGATTTAATGCAGTGTGGTAGACATAGATACTTGTACAGATTCAGAAGCCCGTAGGCAATGAATCGTGTAGTGTTCTTGGATGAAGCTTTGAAGCAAATCCAAGTTAACATGTTAGTCAAGGTTTTTTGACTGAACTTTGTATTGGAAGGGGTGTCTTTCAATAGGGTAGATACAATTATAAGGTATTAACTGTTAGATAATCACAGGTTGTGATTTAGGGAGTGAGATGGGTTTCTCTTATCAATTAAATGTGACTTCTAATGATAAAGACTTCATTGGGTAGTGATAGGTTAACGTGGGTGCTTTCTGTAAACCTGAGGTTGTTTACATAAAACTATACTACTGATAGTGATTTCTTCTTCTTGGATTGGTATCCCCCAGATGTAGGTGAGTTGCAACGAACTGGATCATCATATTCTGTGTTGTTTATCATTCTGCTATTTTCAGTTCAGTCTCGATTAACATGTTGGATCAGATGTCGTAACATCTGTGATTCTGTAGTTCTGATATTCAAGGTATCAGTCTGCTGTTGTGCCTTTACGTTTAAGATGTTTATGCAGAACAATGTCTTGACATGTGTTAGGGCATCTGATGTCTACATTTCCATAATTTCAATTGGTATCAGAGCAGGCATCCTGTCTGTTTCTGGATGAGATCTTTGGGAGATACTTTCTGGCGTTTAAACAAGGAGGAGTTTTTAAGATCAGATCAATCAACTCAGACATACTCAAGGGTATTAATGGATGGGATGGATGTTATGGATCGAAGGTAACAACCCAGAGGTTGTTCATGTTACTGAGGAGGTTCTACAATAACTGCAGGAGAAGTGGCTAGTTCTCTTGTTAAGCTGTCTTATAAGATGTTTCGACATCTTATTAGGGCAAGTTGAATTTGTTCCTTGGTGGTTCCGCTACATGTGTATCTGATGGAAGAGCACTAGAATTATGGGATTTTGGAGCTGTTATTGAAGACAGGTGGTGGAAGGTCTCAATCGTCGGCCTCTATATGTGAAGATATCTGCATTCTTTTATTCCAAAGTCGGAAGCGATGGAATAAAGGGAGTTGTTGGAAGATGTCTGTTATGGTGATTTGGTACTTGGAAGCTTGGTTCTATGGTACAGTGTGAAGTCAGTTGAAGAGGAGAGGAGTTGAGTTTAAGTTTATCAAGTTCTTGCTCTGGGAGTTTGATAGATTGTTGATCGGCTAGGTTGTCAAGGATACTTGAGAATTCTATCAAGTCCACTCATAAAGGCGTCTCAGTCGTGCATCTGGAGTTTTCTAGTCATTCTTCTGACTAGAAGGTGTTTCTATGAAACAAAACCTGAAGAAAGTGGAGGTGATTTATTTTCACTATCCAAAATAGCAAGGAAGGATTCATCTCTCTTAACCCTAAATGTGGATCCAATCTGATTGGAGTTCTCAGAATCGTTGAGGTAAATAGGATTTGTTCAGAGAGAATCTTAGTTACTTGAGTCAAGGGTGACAACCTTAGTATCTCAACACTGTTTGTCAAAGAAGATACTTGCAAAAGATTGAATACTTGATAAGTGTTCATGAAGTGATCTGGTGGAGCTTAGCTACAACAGTGAAGAAGGGTTATTGGACAAGGATTTAAGATCAATTGTTATTTGTGGAATTCACAAGTATTTAATTGGTTATCCTTGAAAGTCAAGATTGGTAATGTTCAACAAGATTTAGGAACATCTCATCATCAGAGTTTATGCAGAATCATGGGAGGGGTACTCCATACACTTTAGCATCTATTTTAATCTTGGGTGTTGACCTAATAATCGGCTTCAGTCTGGTGTGACAGAAGCATGTGATCTCTAGAGAGTTTCTTGGAAAGAAACTGACCTGGACTTTGATGGTGTTGAAGATAAAGATGAAGACATCATAGTCTTGAGGGTTAGTTCTTGGATCAGTTTATTTCTGATCTAAGAGTATTGGAGTGCAGCAGGTGTGTTCAAGTGGTTACTAGAAGCATCTGGTGGTGGCACAGCTTGGATCAGTTTATTTCTGATCTAGGTACTTAGGAGCATGGGATCTTGCTCAGTTTGAAGGTCAAGGTTAAGTGGCAGTTATCTCTGACTTTCTACAGACTTCTATACTAAGGAAGGTGGCATTATTTGGTATGGCTATGGCGTAGTCTAGGACTACTTACTCTTCTAAAGATTCAGACATGGCAGGTATAAAGTCTTTGAAGTTTCAAAGCAGTTATTCATCAAGGTGTGAGCATGAAGGGAATATCTGTGATAAGCAGGATGGAAGTCGTCTACTCAAACATGGTGGTTAAATAAAGTATATGAGAGCATGGAACTCTTATACTGTAAAAGGGAGGAGGTATTTCTAAGTGGCAGAAGGAGGAGCTGAATTCAACAGTTGGATGTCGTATCAGAATGTTCTGACATCTAGCTTAACATCAGATCTAAGCTGGTGATGTGGCACATCAGCTTAAGATAAGGTGATGTACAGGAGAATGGAAGTTATGGATGCTTCAAAAAGGTCTATCTCATGCAGTTTGCGGGAGCTGTGGTTTGAGAAGATGCTACATGTCTAGAGGCTTAGTGAATCCAAGATGTCTTGCTATGGAGCAAGTAGTTCATGTGACTTGAAGATCAGATTTCATTGGTGGATCAGTGTATGTTGTGGGAGTTATGAAGAATAATGAGATAAGTCAAACAGTGGCATTTGGTTGATCTTTACTGTACATTCAAGTAGGATGCATGAAACTGATTGCTCTTATGCAGAAGGGTGGTTGGTTGAAAACCTAAGGAGGATCTAGTTTATTTTGGAGCTTGTGGTAGAAGTTTTCAGTTTATGAAAGATTGTATTCTTTTGGTGGATGAGAGTTTATTTCTCTCTGGGTTTCTGAAGTTCTCTTTGTTCAAGCTGGTGGCGCAGTGTTGTGTGAAGATCTTCAGATGAATTACTATGCAGATGGTAAGTCTAGTGGTGGAGCATATCAAGAACCATGGTGTGTCTTGTCTATGATGTGTGAAGGATGTCCTAACTGATGTTAGAACATTTTTGGGTTGGTTATCCTTAGAGTAGGATACTAAGTTCTGAGTGTGGAACTTGACACTCACATCTTGTCTAAGAAGTATTTATCTTATCATACAGGAGAATGATGGGTAAAGGATTGTTTTGGAAGTCTGATATGAATGGGACATGCTAGAAGTAAATCAGTTGGTACTTATGGAGCAAATGGGCTGAAGATTTCTGGAGCATGTGTTTGCTGTTTTTCAAGTGCGAAGAATATCTGGGTGAGATAGCAAACTAAGGGGCCCTGTGCGTCTCTTTGAGGAATGTGAAGCATTCTGATTCAATTAGGTTGTATCTCAGGAAACAAGGTGATTCATACATGGGAATTTAGGAGGAGTTCGTGTGGTGTATGGATGGTTTTTGGACGAGAGGGACCAATGGAGCTTTGATCTCAATCCAAGAGTTTGTTGGTTGTGGTACATGGATGCGCTCTGGGTATTCACACACTATATGATCATGAAGTTGTCATAGGATATCATGTAGTGGCTTTGGGTGGTTCTTGATGAAGAAGCATCTGTTGAGAAAGATAGGGGAGAACTTCTATCTGAATTATGTACTGGTGTGGTACATGGTTTGCTTGAGGGTCAAGCAGTAGGTGAATGCGTTCAGCAAGTGTGTTGAACTGAGGGTGCACTCTCGAAGACATGAAGATGCGTCTTATGTTTTCCATTCATTTAGGGTGTTCTTTTGGCAAAAGAGCACTGGTTGTCTATGACAGGGGGAGTTAGATCTCTGTTTCAGATATATAACTGCAATGGTGCAGACTGGCTATCAAGATTGTTTGTGGTTTCAAGCAGTTTGTGATAGATTGCCTCAGGTGAGGTTGATATGTCCGATGAGATGTCGTGACATTGCCCTACTGATATGAGTTATGGGTGAACTTATCAGGATGTTCTGATTCTATCATTGGGTGTCAATGAATTGAATTAGAAGTGGTATAAGTATCTTGGGAAATTCTGTTGCTGTCTGGAAGAAATTAGTTCTCTGCTAATGGAAGGGTAAATGAAAGAATTCGGCTGTAATCAAGTGTGCTAAATCTGGATTAAGAAAGTACTATCTGTGGGGACCATAAGCTTGACAAAATCAAGTTAGGTATCAGGACACTATTCAGAAGTGGTTTTGAGGACAAGTCAGAAACAGTGGAATCATTGACTAGTCTTTTTTTTTTTGGATTTGCTCTACCTACATAACTTCTTAATATTTAAGGAATATCGAGCTAGAACATCTTTCTTAGGTTGAGAGAAAATGGGTTTTGTCCGTCTTTGGGAAATCACAATATGGGTATGGGTCTGCATGGGTCATTATTGTCAAATTTTGGCTAAAAAAGGGGAGAATGGCTTACTGCTGAGAGGTGTATATGCATTTGTGCTGCTGAGAGGTGTATGTGCATTTGTGCTGCTGGTATGCAAAAATATTCCAAAGGATGTTCCAACATTCTAGTTATAACATCTTGGGGAGTTGTGTTTTGTGATCAGAGTTATAAAGCAAGTTGTGTTTTGTGATCTGAGTTACATTCTCTATGTACTCGGTGTCATAAGGAAATGAATAGGGTAACTCCAAATTATCTTCTCCCATTTCCTTAGCACTTGCTTCAAGTATTTTTCCACTGCATGCACCATCAGGCTGAAGGATGTTTTAGCCAAAATTTGTCAAAAGGGGGAGATTGAAAGCTCCAAGAGTTTGACTAAATTTTGGTAAAACATAATGTTGGGAAAGATGTTCCAACATGAAGGTTTCAGACCCAGACTAAAGATGTCGAGTGAAATATCACAGCACGAAGATTCGACATCATGACTATCACAGCAGGCTTGTTTCAAATCTGTTCCAAGATTCAAGGCGCAATTGGTAGTGGATCAAGGATCAAAGATATGAAGTCCAGCAAAGCAGAAGACTATAAAAGAAGACCAAGACCTAGGCAGAATAGAGAGAGAGAGGACGACATAGACTTAGGAATCCTATTTTGTAAAGTAGGGTTTAGGTTTTAAGAGTCGTAGGTTTCTCTTGTAAGTCTCCCTCTGTATCGATTTGATGCAGTGTGGTAGACATAGATACTTGTACAGATTCAGAAGCCCGTAGGCAATGAATCGTGTAGTGTTCTTGGATGAAGCTTTGAAGCAAATCCAAGTTAACTTGTTAGTCAAGGTTGTTTGACTGGACTTTGTATTGGAAGGGGTGTCTTTCAATAGGGTAGATACATTTATGAGGTATTAACTGTTAGATAATCACAGGTTGTGATTTAGGGAGTGAGATGGGTTTCTCTTATCAATTAGATGTGACTTCTAATGATAAAGACTTCATTGGGTAGTGATAGGTTAACGTGGGTGATTTCTATAAAGCTGAGGTTGTTTACAAAAAACTATACTACTGATAGTGATTTCTTCTTCTTGGATTAGTATCCCCCAGATGTAGGTGAGTTGCACCGAACTGGGTCATCATATTCTGTGTTGTTTATCATTCAGCTATTTCCAGTTAACTCTTGATTAACATGTTGGATCAGATGTCGTAACACCTGTGATTCTGCAGTTCTGATATTCAAGGTATCAGTCTGTTGTTGTGCCTATGCATTTAAGATGTTTATGTAGAACAATGTCTTGACATGTATTAGGACATCTGCTGTCTGCATTGCCAGAATTTCACTTTGTATTGAAAGGGGTGTCTTTCAAGTAGGATGATGCAGTTATTGTGACTATAACTGTTAGATAATCCCAGGTTGTGATTTAGGGAGTGAGACGGGTTTCTCTTATCAATTAGATGTGACTTCTAATGACAAAGTCTCCATTGGGTAGTGATAGGTGAACCAGAGGTTGTTTACTGTAAACCAGCAGTTGTTTACATAAAACTATACTACTGATAGTGAATTATTCTTTCTGGATTGGTATGCCCCCAGATGTAGGTGATTTGTGTGGCGTCGGTTTTTTGGTGACGCAACCACCTACCACGTGATTGGTGCTACTTTCTGTTTTCTGTATTTATCCTATGAAGCTTGAAAGGAAGGGGAAGATATCTTAAACTAACCCTGCACGCAAGTGTTTTCTTTAACAGATGCTACGAGATCAGGGATCGGGGTCTGGTTATACAAAGGGAAGCTATTAACACCCAGATTATCTATAGTAATCTATATGAACCTTCTTTTTGCATGTATTTCAGCTATTTAAAATGCTTTCTTGTATTTATCTGCTGTGGATTGGGAAAGTTTCTCCTTTGGGAGTGTTGAGAGAATGTTTTTGTTGTTTTCGGGTTTTCTATTGTTTTTGGGAAGGTACCTGGACCTAGAATTTTTTATTTGTATGCTCGCTAAGATTTCGCAACCTTATGCCTATGTATTCCCGTGAAGAGATTTGGGAAATCAGAGCAATTGTAATTCCTCCTATTCTATGGGAGGAAAAAATGTCTGGTGTCTTGTTCAAAGCCCAAGATTGAAGCTAAAGGGATGTTTGTGTTTTGTTCAAAGCCCAAGATTGAAGCTAAAAGGGTGACTGAGAGAGAGAAAGGGAAAGCTGGAAGGGAAAGGGAAAGCTATCTAAAACTAACCTTGCACGTGAATGTTTAACTGAACAAACGCTTAAAGAGATTGGGGGGTCCAGGGTCAGGTTATACAATGGGGAGTTGTCAATTACCCATCCTATATGTGGTTATCCACAGGTTGCTAGTTTTAGGTTTTGCTTTGTACTTAATGGTGTTTATCTGTTGATGGGTTGGGAAAGTTTCTTGTTTGAGAGAGAGAGAGAGTTTTTGATGATTTTGGTGAGGTACTGGACCTCAGTTTTGATTAGTGTGAAGGTACTGGACCTAGGGTTTTTGATTTGTATGCTCGCTAAGATTTCACAATCTTATGCCTACGTATTCCCGTTTAAAGAAACAGGGAAATCAGAGCAATCGTAGTTCCTCCTATTCTAAGGGAGGAAAAGATGTTTTGGTGTCTTGTTCAAAACCCAAGATTGAAGCTAAATGGAGTATTTGTGTCTTGTTCAAAGCCCAAGATTGAAGCTAAAAGGTTTGACTGAGAGAATTTGTCATCTTTAAAAGGGAGACATCTTGTCTGTTTGTCACAGTTGTTGGGTGACTGTTTATAAAGGATGATTACTTTAACTGGAATATGTGAATCCAGCAATGCCATAATTTCCGTTATAGGGGATTTGTCCTGAAGGGGAAAACTTTAACTCAGTGTTGAGCAATGCCATTTTTCCTTAGGAGTCTTTCATGCTAAGAGAGGGATAGTGGCGTGGATGTAAATAATCCAGAGGCTTGCCACTTACAACAATTAGATGAAAGAAAGGATTTACCAGGATAAAGGATGGAAGACAGCTTAGATATTTGAATCAACAAGTGTGCCACTTACAGTAGTTATCTGGGATTAGGGTTTGATTTGAATGTCTGTTTTGATATGTGATAACACAGAGAAATGACTTCCTACGGAGAGATTTTGATTTCCTATGAGGGGATGTTGATTTTTGTGTTCCTTGATCAAAGCCCAAGGTTTAAGCTAAGAGATTGATTGACTCCACTGGGAAAGTCTTTATGCAAAGCCTAAGAGGAGGCTAGAAAAGGCTGACTCAACAAGAGAGTGTTTATATATGTCTTGTACAAAGCCCAAAATTGATGCTAAAAAGAGACTGACTCTTTAGGGGATATCATTATACAATGCCTAAGAGGAGGTTAAAAGTTTAACTTTTCTGGGGAAATATTTTGTCTGTCTTGTACAAAGCCCAAGATTGAGGCTAAAAGAGATTTTGACTCCGCTGGGGAGGATTTGTATGTGTCTTGTACAAGGCCCAAGATTGAGGCTGAAAAGAAGACTAACTCTGTGGGAAAGAAATCTTTATCTATCTCGTACAAAGCTCAAGATTGAGGCTAAAATGAGACTTTACTGACTCGACTGAGGATATTTTAAGTGTCTTGTACAAAGCCCAAGATTGAGGCTGAAAAGATTTTGACTCTGTTGGAGAGTATTATCTGTCTTATACAAAGCCCAAGATTGAGGCTGAAAGAGGATTAACTCTGCTTAGGGAAATTTATATGGTGTCTTGTACAAAGCCCAAGATTGAGGTTGAACAAGCTGGAGAAATCTTTATACACAGTTTGAGAGGAGGCTAACTTCTGCTAGGGGAAATCATTATACCAAGCCTAAGAGGAGGCTGAAAACGATTGACTCAACAAGAGAGTGTTGAAAGGTGATTGACTCAACAAGAGAGTCTGAAAAGGTGATTGACTCAACAAGAGAGTCTAAAAAGCAATTGACTCAATAAAAGAGTCTGAAAAGGTTAGCTCAAATGGGGAAAATCTTTGTACAAAGCCCACGAGGAGGCTGACTGTGCTGAGGGAAGGGAGGGTCATTATACAAAGCCTAAGAGGAGTCTATCTTTGCTGGGGAAGAACAAAGAGAGAAATCTTTATACAAAGCTTAAGAGAAGGCCTGTCTTCTGCTGAGGTTATTGAGATCCAGAGGCAGGTCCAAATGGGGAATCAACTCTTACTGAGGGTTTTCAGAAGGGTTGAGATATTAGATGCCTTGAGGTTCTGATTTGGGATAGTGTTATACCGATAGTAAGCTGACCCTAGTTGGGGATAATTTAGGTTAAAAGACTGAGTTTTAGATTCGGTGAGAGTTTTAACTCTACTGGGGATTGGTTAAATGACCAGGGTTGCTCCTATGTTTATAAGGAACTTGAGAAGGTCTCTAAGATCCAAAAAGGTTTTAGACTGTCCAAGTCTACTGGTATGGAAGAGTTTATCTTTGTATGATGCCCAAGAGGAGGCAGATGTTTTAAGGGATGAGAATCAACCCTAAATTAGTATGAGGTTTTGACTCAAGAAAGACTGCTCTAGCAAAGGATGGCTAAATTCTGTCCTATACCTTTAAGAGGTCTTCAGGGTCCTTGTATTAAGCCCAAGAGAAGGCATGAGAACTTCTAAGAAGCCGGAGGATCCTTGTACAAAGCCCAAGAGGAGGCAAGGATTATTTTAGGATGCCTGTGGGTCCAAACATAAGAAGAGTTCAAGAAAAGTTTCATCGGGAATAATATTTTCCTTAGTGAATAGTTATAGGGTTTGAAGAAATTCAAGAGAGGTTTCACCGGGAATTAATCCTCTCTGGGGAAATAAACTTCTTTGACAATTTCTAATAGTGACAGTCTGAGAAAAGTTTTGCTGGGAATAATGCCTTTCTCTTTGTTCCATATTGTTTAAGCCCAAGAGAAGGCAAGACTGTATCTGGAAATCCTATGGGGATCTAGTTTTGACTATCTTAAAGAGTGACCAACTGGCTTTACCTAGTTCTAGACCTAGTTGACGAGGAAAACTCTAAGTAAATATACTAGTATATATATAGTTGATATATGACAGGTATTTAAAAGGATATGAAAGAAGGACTTACAGGTGAGCAAGCTTCCAGCAATATATATATATATATATATATATATATATATATGAAAGCAAGTAAATGAAAGCTGATAAAACTTACAGGCGAGCAAGCTTCCATTGTAACAGCTGCATGGTTAGTTGTTTAAGAAATTAAATAAATTTTTGATAACAACTACGAGTTTGAACCAAAATTAAATGGGCAGTTGTTTTTGAAAAGATTGTTGGGGCTTATACTCAAGGAGAGACCCAGATGAAAAAACAGTAATCATACCGTTGTTTTGTAAATTATACTGGGGCTTATACAATTAATGAGGCCCAAAAACGTTTTATATACAGAGGGATGAGTCTTACAACTCAAGGAGAGACCCAAAGGTTTGAAAAAGAAAAGAGATGGGACTTACAACACAAGCGTAGGCCCAGATGAAAATGTTTTGAAAAGCGACGATCGCGATGAGATTTTGAAAACATAGTGGGACTTATATAATGACTGAGGCCCAAAAAGGTTTTATATTTACAAGGGATGTGTCTTACACTCTATTAAAGGCCCAAAGGTTTGAAAAATAAAAGAGATGGGACTTACAACACAAGGGTAGGCCCAGATGGTTTTCGTTTAAAAGGCGACGACCGCGCTGAGATTTTAAAATCACAATGGGACTTATACAATGACTGAGGCCCAAAAAATGTTTTGTTTAAAAAGGGGTTGGGTCTTACACTCTAATAGAGGCCCAAAAATGTTTGAAAAGATTTGTTAGGGTGATAGTGATCAAAACCCTAATTTTTGGTTTTAAAATGTATTTTAATTGAATAAAAATTCAATTAAAATAATCAAACATGTGAAAAAAGGTTGTGATTTTGGATTTATATTTAGAAAATCATGTTTCATTCATGGGATGATTTAAAAATCATTTGAATTTTGCAAAATCAAGAGAAAGAAATATTTTTAATGTTTAAAAACAAATAAAAACATAATTCTTTACAAAAATACCAAATATATGAAATAAATAATATTTTTGTGAACTTTTCATGGAATAAAATATTTTAACATTTTTGGAAATTTTCAAAAAAAGAACCAATAAAAAATAATTAAAATTGAGAGAGAAATTAATTTTGGATTAATTAATAAAAACATGAAAGTATTGGAAAATAGCAAAAAATGAAAGAATAGCAAAAAAGGTCTGGGTGGGGTTTGGACCCACGAACTTGTCAACAAACACACATGCGCTCTACCACTGGGGTGGTGATACATCCGTGTATCAAAACCACCCCATTAATTCATAAGGCATGCCTTGTTTCTAGGCCTGGGCAAGGCAAGGCAAGGCAAGACAATACAAGCTTTTGGGCAATTTACGTGAAGCCTCTAACTTTCTCATTTCTCCATGGATTGGGACAAAATTTAGATGCATCTAACCTAGAATTTCATGAGGAATCCAATGGTGCCCTTGGAATTTTCAGAAAATGTTTCCTCCTCAAAATCCGATAGTGATTTCAAAATTGGCCTATTTTTGCATGTTCTATGCTATCTCATGGTATAGGCAAGAATTACATGGCAAATTGGTTCAAACACAACATATACAACATGTATGAGATGTTTATGATCAATGGACATCAAAGAAATGCATAATTCAAAGAGTTCAAGTAGTCATGCACTTACCTCTTGGAGCTTTTTGTGCTATCTGCCAAGTTCCTTGTGCCCGAAGTAATTTGATGCTTTGGACACTCTCAATTGATCCCTTATAAGCTTTTAGAATGATTAGAACCAACTGGAATCCTCAGGAACAAGTTTTGGCACTTTCTTGCAGAAGGGGCAAAAGTGACCAATATGGCAACTCTCTCAAATGATGTTCCAGATGAGGGGAACCATTTGGGACAGTTTGAGGATGATATTTGGAGTGTGTTTGAGGCTTTGTTTGGTTTGGGAAGTGACTGAATTAAGACATGGCTTGAAAAATGCAAAAAAGTCTAATTTTGAGGTTTTGGAAGTGGACTTTGTGATTTTGGTGTTTCAGGTCACAAGTGAGTGTTTGAACAGCTTAGATACAACATATTAGATGTGTTTGGATCATGAACTGTGGTGGAATTGCTCTCTAACTCAAAAACTCAGAATTACCTTGCAAAAGAAGGCATTTTGGCCTAAAGAAAGAGATTTTGAGGAAAACAAGTGTTGTAGTGCTTTGGTGTACTCAAACTGATCACAAGTGAGCTCTATTTATAGTGTGTAGAGTTTGTTTTGGCATCAATAGTGAATGGCAGCTGTAGCAGGCCTTTGGCCAATGTTGAGCAAAAGGAATCTCAAGTCTCCTCTAGCCATTGACTTGAGGTTAGGGCACAGGCCTATGGTCCTTTGATTTATAGCTTATTCTTGACTCATTCAGTTAGGAATGTGTCAGTCCATGCAACCTTGGTGTATCCATTAAATGCATTGCAACAAAATTGGAGTTTTGGCACCTTTTTAGACTTTTTAGGTTTGTTATGGCTAAGTGCAGATTCTTGGACTTTGGAGGCTTGGGGATCAGATCATTCTCCTTTTGTTTTATCCTCAGATGTGTCCAAATGGAGGACAAGGCTTGGAGTTGCTCAATTTTTCCAAATCGAGCAAAATGCCAAAATCTGCCTTGTCCAAAACAGTTGGAAATGGTGGTTTTGAGCGATTCATATCTCCCTGCTCAGGTTGAGTTATGAGAGGCTCTTGTGCTTTTTAGAAAGCCCTCATATGATACAAAACATGTGTGATCATGTTTGTTTTGAAACTATTTGAATCCAACTGAAAAATCCTCATGAACATTGATGTTCAAGGCTGGAAATTTAGGCAGATTTTCACTAAGTGTTGGAAAAAGTGTCATTTCCATGTTTTTGTCATTTTGATCACTCCATAACTTAAAATCCATAAAGAATTGGAGTTGGAGGTAGTTGAAGCTTTTGTAGAGTGTAGCAAGACCTACAAATCTAGCTTTGGATCACCCAAAATGGTTGCTTGGATCTCAAGTTATGGTCCTTGAAAGTTGGTACAAAAACCACTTTTGTTCCATAACTTAGAAAAATTTTGGTTTCTTATGGTTGCCCCTTTTGCAAGAAACCTCACTTTTCTTGATTTTTCTTAATGAATGATGATCAATATCATACATTAACATTATTTTTGACTTAGGGGAACCATATTTGTGAAAAATCCCAAAAAGTCAAACTTGATTTTGTGCACAGTTGACTTTTTATCGGATGAAATCCAAACTGTGCGATCCTTTGTGAAATCAAGTCCTTGACCTAAGTCAAACCTAATGGATGGATTCCATAGGTGTTATAGGGTGTATTGAATCATGCCCCAAGGTTCGGGAACATGTCCTGGTCAAAAGTCAAAGGAATAGTTGACTTTTTCCTCAAAACCCTAATTGTGGTCCGGATGAAATTGGAACTTGTGAATCAAGTTTCTTGAATTAATCCATTGTTGCAAATGGATCAATGTGGTATATTTGGGGACCTCAAATCATGTCTTGAGGTCTTGGCTCATGTTTTGTCCCAAAAGTCAACTTAGGGGTGAATTAGGTCAAGAAACCCTAATTCCTGATTTTTGGTAAATGAATCCCCTGAGGTCAAATTAACTTGATGATTGGGTTTATAAGGTCCCTTGGAGTATCTTGGGTTGTGTTTTGAAGCATTGGCTCATGCCCAGATGAAAATTTTCATCTGGAGCCCTCAGTCGACCAAAACCCTAATTTAGTGACACTGGCGATCTTGAGGCTTGATCCACTTGGAATGTTGCAACTTTGTGCTTGATTCTTGAGGTGGGAGTCCTGTTGATACTTTATAGGTGTTTGAGAGGTTAGAAAAGTTGAAGATCATGTCACTTCTTGATTGATCCTTTGTCTAAGTGCTCTGAGAGGGCTTGAAACCCTAATTCTTGATTGTGGTGAATGCTCAACCATATTTGAGGAGATTGATGAGGCATGAAAGTACATCCATATTGTGGTGATGATTTGCACAATGATGGGAAATCTTGGTGGTCAAAATTTGGGGTATGACAGTCTCATCTGTGGGGATGATGGATTTTGTGCCTTGACTCAAGCCCAAGGTTAAAGCTAGAAAGAGTTGAAAGCTGACTCCACCGGGGAGGGTTTTATTTGAGTATCTTGTTTGAAGCCCAAGATGATGAAGCTGAAAAGTTTGAGTGTAGTTTTAAAGAAGATTGACTTAACTAGGGAGTATGATATTTGTCTTGTACAAAGCCCAAGATTGAGGCTGATTGGGAAAATCATTATATGAAGCCTAAGAGGAGGCTGACTCTTGCTGAGGATTATTGAAATCCAGAAGAAGGTCTAAATTGTATTGGGGAATCCAAAGGGAAACTAATCTTGCTGGGAATCAGGGAAGAGTTAAAGTACCAAATTCCATGAGGTTCTGATGCTGTTGAAGGTTTATTGATGGTAAATTGACCCTGGCTGGGATGTTTAAGATGAAAGTTACACCTTGTTGGGGGTCAGGGGAGTTTAAGGGTGAGTTTAAAAACCTTAGAAGTTTTTAACTCTGCTGGAGACTGGTGTATTGGTAAAATGATCAGGGTTTATCCTATGCTTTTTAGGCAGCCTAATGTCTTTGTGTTTAGTCAAAAAGGAGACTATGAGACTTTCCAAGTCTACTTGAATGAAGCCCAAGAAGAGGCTGAGACTGCCCAAGTCTCATTAAGAAGAGATAGACTCTGGTTGGAAATAGATCTTTGTATAATTCCCAAGAGGAGGCTGTTGGTTAAAGATCAACTTTTGAATGGTAGGATGTTCTAGGCTTTTGACTCTCCTAGGGATTGAACTAGTAGAGATAACTAATTTTTATCCTATGCTTTTAGGAAGCCTTTGGGTCCTTGTACTAAGCCCAAGAGGAGGCTGGGGAACTTTTAAGAAGCCTGGTGGTCCTTGTACTAAGCCCAAAAGGAGGCTGTGGATGCTTCTAGGAAGCCTATGGGTCCAAGCCTAAGAAAAATTCAAGAAAGGTTTCACCGGGAATAATCCTTTCTTTGTTGAACAATTTTAAGGTTTGAAGAAATTCAAAAGAGGTTTCACCGGGAATTAATCCTCTCTGGGGAAATGAATTTATTTTATATATATGTTTCTAAATTTTGACAGTCTTGAGAAAAGTTTCACCGGGAATAATGCTTTTCTCTGTTCCATATTGAATAAAGCCCAAGAGGAGGTATACTATATGAAGGGAAGTTTCCTATGAGGGAACTAGTTATGACTAAGTTGGAAGCAACTTCTGGTTTGACCTAAGTGTAGACCTAACTGCTGGGAAAAACTCTAGACAGATATGCACAAGTATATACAAATGAATAAATTAACAAGTATATAAATAAGTATGCATTAAATTGAAAAGATGTTGGGTCTTACACTCTGGAAATAGGCCCAAGTGTATTGTGATCTGTTGTGTTGACTATGACTGTATGATTAGGATTTTAAGAAATTGAAGAAAGTTTTGAGAAAACTTTGAGTTTGAATTTGAATTAAAAAAAAGTTGGTGTAAAGAAAAGAAATGTTTGAGGCTTATAACTCAAAGAGAGGCCCAAGTGGTCTAAAAGCAGTTTCACCGAGAATAATGCTCCTCTTAGTACCAGTTTAAAAACAGACAGATGATTTTGAAAACAGAGGTATGGGGCTTACAACTCAAGGGGGGCCCATGGAAGTTGTTTTTTGTTTAAAACAAAGTTTTTATACAAAAGATTGGGGCTTATACTCAAGGAAAGGCCCAACTGACTTATCTTGAAAACAGTGATCACATTGCGATACCGAAAGACGTTGTGGAACTTATACTATAGCAGAGGCCCAAAATTTTATTTATGTATAAAGGGGTTTGGGTCTTACACTCTATGAGAGGCCCAAAGGTGTTTGTAAAGAAGAAAAATGGGGCTTATACTCAAGAAGAGGCCCAGATGAAAAATAATGAACGCGCCGTTATTTTGAAAATCGCACCGGGACTTATACTATGACAGAGGCCCAGGAATGACTTATTTACAAAATGGTTTGGGTCTTACATTTTATTAGAGACCCAAAAAGTGTTGTATAAAGGAGGAATGAGGCTTACAACTCAGAGAGAGACCCAAGGGTTTTATTTTCAAAAGCGACGATCGCGCCGCAGTTTTGAAAACCACAGTGGGACTTATACAATGACTGAGCCCCAAATTATTTATGTACAAAAAGGAATGGGTCTTACACTCTACAAAGAGGCCCAAAATGTATCAAAATGAAATTTGAAAAATTAAAATCAAAGGGAAAACCCTTATTTTAATTTAAAATTTATTTTTGAAAGAAAAGTCAAATAAAAATGATGAAAATTATCAAATATATTCAATAAACAAGTTATGAACTTTGATAAAATTTTGAAAATTAATGTTTTATTCATACGAATGCTTGAAATTCATTTGGTTTTTGAAAAATCAAGAGAATGAACTCTTTTAAAATGTTTAAAAAGAATTAAAAAGAAATTCTTTACAAAAATTCAAAATATACTAAATAAATAATATTTTTTGATTTTTTGGTGTAATATGATATTTTAACATATTTGTGAATTTTGAAAAAAAGAATCCATCCAAAATGATTAAAAATTAGAGAGAAATTAATTTTTGAAATCAATTAAAAAATAAAAGAATATTCAAATATTTGAAAAAGGCGCCAAGAACAAGTAATCTTCTTCGCGCGAGCTCTGGTTTTCCTGATTTGCAAAATCCTCCATAACTCCCTCAATACGTAATGAAATGCAACGATTCAAACATCAATCTTGCTCGTTTTTAATCAAGGATTAAGATGGTACCATTTAATTTCATTTATTTTAAGTGTGGAGAGAGTTATCATGTATGAACACAGAAACCCTAGAATTTGCAAAAACTATCATGAAATCCTAAACACGAATGAAACATAGCAATTGATTGAGGGTTACCACTCTATGAACTACCAGAAACATGTTGGTAACTTGAAAACAAATTTATGATGCATTTAGTATAGAGTTTGAGAGCTTCAGGCTTACTTGTGCAAGAGGAATTTGAATTCTGATGTAGAGGTGTTACAGATGTTGTGTGATGATCTGGACAGCTTCAATAGACCTTATGTAAGGTGTGTTGAAGCTTGGAATTGATTGAAAGTGTCGCTCCCGAAAGATTCGCATCCAACAGTATAAACTCGAGAATGGCGCAGGAAACACAGAGTCGCCAGCAATGTGTATTTATCCCGAGAGAGGGAAAGGAAACACTGCATAAACCTGAAGAGAAAGGGGGAAAGACATGGTCATCACAACCATAGTCCAGGTTCGGGAGTCGGTTATGCGAGGGGAAGGTGTTAGCTGTTAGAAATAGTATCAGTGTGGGTTTTTGTTATCGTCTCCACAGGGATTGTCGGATATTTGATGCTAGCCGTTCAATAGTTGTGATATTCTAAGTTAAGGTTTTCAAAAGTTTCACTTGTTGTTATCATTCACTTGTAGCAAAGATTAATTAGGTCACAAAGATTTTTATAAAAGCATGTTAAGGTTAGGTTTCATCAATCCTATTCATGTATAAATAATTAATCAAGCATATGAACTCGGTTTCCAACCAATATAACCGCGTATCCTCCCGACTACGTTTATGTCTAAAGCGGAATCGTGAGTACCATTGTTTAGACCGTTAGATGATGTCTCACGCTAACAATCTAAGCAACGATCATTAAGATCAATACAATGCGAATAGCAAATCCCAAATCTATGTCTAGAGTTTGGTTTTTAAGAGATGAAATTGTTAGGTCAAGAGTTGTAAAGTCTATGTCTAGAGCAAAACAATTCACAAATGGATCATTAAGAGAAAACAACATCATCTATATTGATCAAAGACTTTGTTCATATACAAGAGATCAATATCAATACATAAAAACAGAATCAACTACCTCTAACCTCAACATTGAGTGATTAGCTACCACTTCTCATGGTAGCTTAGATGACAAGTAAAGAGAGGAGATGAATGAGCATCCACAACGAGTAATCGAGAATGGATGCAAAATCAGCTTCTCCAATGAAAATACAAGCTTTTCTGAACAAAATACTGTAAACACTTAATTCTAATGCAAAAATGAGCAAGATCCTTGGTCCAAAAAAATAACAATTCTATTTATACACCTTTCCAAACAGCACCATTCGCCCAGCGAAGCCTTTCATTCGCCTAGCGAATGCCCAAAAATATGGCACATTTAAGTGCCTCAGACTTAAACCGCCCCTCAGAATTATCGTGGGTTCGCTAGGCGAACCAAAACATTCGCTTCGCGAGCATTCGCTGCAACCTTCGCCCAGCGAAGCTTGGGTGTTTTCAAAATGGAAAGTTTCTGCCACCCTTCGCTGGCACATTCGCCCCGCGAGCATATCAGCGAGCATTCGCTGGCCTACTCGCCCAGCGAATTTACCCAGTTTTCCTACTGTAAGTTTTGCACACTTTCTGCCACCATCTCGCTGGCATGCTCGCTGACGTTCGCTAGGCGAACCTTCGCTGGCACCTTCGCCAACACTCGCCTAGCGAATACTGTTGTTGATTTCAATTCTTTGACAGCTTGCACTATTTCTTTGGGTCTTCAAACTTTGATCTTTTCACTCCTATTTCTGCACATTTAGCACACAAATTACAAGCACCACAAGTATATTTCAAATAATGCATAACAACATCAATTCACACTAAAATCAACCTATTCCACATGAAAAGTCATGAAAAATGCCAAATAACTCATACTTAAATATATCATGATTGACATCTAACAAACTCTCCCCAACTAACTCATTGCTTGTCCTCAAGCAAAGTATGCCTCTCACGAGGATTTGCTCGAGGATTAAATCCAACCAAGATACGAAAATGGCTCAGCTAAACAGTAATCACAACAATGCATCAATTACACAATTCAAGAACCAATCATGTACAAGAACTTGACTCCTAAACAATTTCAACCATGCTTCAAGAGACAACTAACTTATCATACACATGTCATTCTACACTCCTCTTCGAAATAGGATTGAAGGCAAACGCGCGTACAAGCACGGGACAATTAAACTCACTTGACAAATGATACAATACTAAGCAATTCATATCATATCTCAATGATCATAACAGAAATTATGGAAGTAAAAGATCACTAAGGACTTCAAGGGTTGTAGCTTGGTCGGGTGAACAAAAAAGGGACATTTCTAAAGGTCTTTGAAACGAAAATGCCGACGCAAAAGAACATTCACTATGTACATATTTACACAACACACTTCATTTCACCAAATTGTCATTCCACCTTCACAAACTCCCGTGCACACTCTTTGATTCTATTATTTTTTTCTCATTCAAGCAAGCATTTTCTCTTTTGTACAATATATTCACACTCTTCTTTTGACATGCTTGCTTGAAAAATGTTTTCTTTTCATAATTAGGAGTAATGCACCTATCTTCCTTTTTATTCTCTCCCCAACTCATTTTCAACTCCACCTAAAGTGAATGGTCCTTGCTTTTTAGGGCAAGGAAGTCAAAATAAACAATTTACAAAGGTTCAAGAAGAAAATGTTAGAAACTCATTAAATTCAATGATGAACCAAACTAACAAATTATGTACATAAAATAAGTTCATCATTCAATTGAGTTCTAAACTGTTTAGGCTCAAAGGGGCTACCGAATGCTCACTACTCACAGGTAAATTAATATTTGGGCATAGTTGTGCTCACTAACAAAAATTGCCTTGATCACTTCTCCTACTTCCACAAAATCACACGATCACAAGATAAGGCATGAATTAAAAATAAAGACAACATTCATCAACACTCCTTGACATATAATACAATTTTGAGGCTTCTCACTTTACTAGTTTCAGATCCTAAAATGACATATGTATTCAAAAGAAGTTGTAACATGAAACACATTTACACTTGCCCAAGACACAAAATTCTAAAACATAAAAAATTCTTGAATCAAGGTAACGATATACCTTGTCGCAACACAATGCTTACGGTACTATCATCGCCCTCACATCTTGGAGGAATTTCTCTTTAATCCCAAGAGTCCAACCTACTTCCCAAAGTTCCACCATTAAAGAAGAAAAATCAAAATAACACATACAAAAACACACTTACTACTATAATTAAAAACCAACAATTATTAGTAAAGCGAAACAAAATTTTTTTTTCTACAAACCATAATTATTACTAATAATGTCATAAAGTGCCTGGTGTATAAAACACCTACATAATTCCAAAAAGTACCACACGGGTACGAGTACATTAATACTTGACTAGTAAAAGCTGAAAAATACATAATATAAGAAAACTTCACTTTGGAGATCAAAGAAAGTACACAAGTCTAAGATCACAAAAAAAATCAATCCTCCTCATCATCATCGTCCAAGTCCTCCTCCTCACCTCCAGCAGAAGTAGCCTCATCATCATCAACATCGTCATCAGCATCGTCCTCACCCCCTCCAAATATTGGCCTGGCCTCAGGCCAACCAGCATGCACTAGGAACTGCTCCCTAGTCATCATAAGATGCTCAGAAGAAGGGTCACGGATCTGCAACTGAAGAGCCTGCAAGGAATCATGAATATCCGTCATAGCACGCTGCTGGGCAGCCATCCAATCCCAGTTATAATTGCAGATCTCCTGCTGATATGGATAATAGGCCGGCGTTGCCGGCTCAGAACCCTCCTCAGCTTCAGCAGCATCATCAGCACCAGCACTAGAAGAGGCTCCAACCATCCCTCTAGCCTTATAGAACTTATCCACATACCGATCATCAATAGCAGATGGAATAGTGATCTGCCTGCGGGCAGGCATATCAACACCAGCGTGAGCACACAAGGACATGATCAGACATGGAAAAATAAGCGGGGCATTCTTGCGCGCCGCCGTACCTCCCGAACCACTTAACACAACTGCCCTGATTTCATCCGCGATGATGCGGGCCACGTCAATCTGGACATTCTGCTGAATGCTGTGGATAAGATGAGCCAGAGCAATAGGAACTGTACTATGATGCGACCTGGGACAAATGTTAGTGAGCACAAACAACAAAATAACCTGAACCAAGGGCAGCATGTCCACCCTTCTGAACCTAACCGGCACCCCGGAGGAATTTCGCGCAACTTCTTTACCTTCAAGAAGCAAATCCCGAGTCATCTTCTCAATATCACGATGAAGATGCAAGTCTCGATGATAGGCATCGATCTCAGTCCCAACCAACGGTAAAGGATCTCCCAAAACAGTGCTGATCGTCCTACGATCAAACCTCACAACAGTACCTCTAACCCAAGAGGCCCAACTGAATCTTTCACCATCATCCGGTAATGCATTCGCAAAAAATTCCCGAACAATTTCAATGTTGTACCCATCCAGCGGCATCATTAGACGATCCCACTTCTTTGCCACAAAAAGCGCATCAATTGTTCGGTAACTTCCTCGATCACTAAGAAGGAATCTTTTCTCCGGCAGGATGGTCTTTCTTTCAAGGGTCTCGTACCTGGCAGCCTGCTTAGCTCCCCTGAATCGTTCTTCGTCAAATCGCACGGGCACTTGTCTGGAGGTTTGAGCCTTTCGCTTCTTAGCCGCGTGAATCGCCATTTTTGGTGCCATCTGCACATAACAAACAATGAAACCAAACAAGGGCAACAAACGCATTAGCAACTAAAAACAACCAGCCAGAGCTCTGCATTGACAAGCAAAAAAATTAAAAATCTGCCTCTGTTCGCGCCAGACTCGCTAGGCGAAGTCTGGCGAATGCTCGCGCAGACTCGCGAGGCGAACGAACCAGCGAAGGCACGATTTTTCAGAAAAACACAGTTACAAACAGTCCCTCTCCCATCTCCTAATTTCAAATACCACTCTAGTCATATTGCTTATGTAGTTTCTAACATGCAAGACAAAAATAACATGACAGAGCATACCAATTTTTCACCAAACCCATATTGATCACTTAAGAACATAAACAATGCTTACAGAAATAAATTGTAAAGAGTAAACAAACCTGAATTTCGCACTGTTAATGGTGGAGTAGGGCAATTGGAAAGTAGAAGGAGATGAGTGTTGAAGTGTACAAGAGGAAATGAAAGGAAAAGAATGACAAGGAGGGAAATGATGAAGAGGTCAAGAGGCTAGGGTTTTTCCCCCCTCTATTCTGAGTTCAAAGTGGGTCTTGGGCCCAATTTGGTGGCCCACCCACAATCCATTTTTTTTTCTGATGTGGCAGGAACTTGGGTTGGTCTGCCTCGCTGGGTTCGCGGAGCGAAGGCCAGCGAATGCTCGCCCCAGCTCGCTAGGCGAACACCAGCGAACAAGACCAAAATTTTCAAAATTTTTCCAAACTGCCACAATTTTTTTAAGCATCATAGTGATATCTAAACATTCTCAAAACAGAAATAACAGAAATACTTACAATGTTGGGGTGCCTCCCAACCAGCGCTTGTTTAACGTCGGCTAAGCTCGACGGCCCACCGCAATCTCACGGATCGCGGAAGGGAACAATGGCGGGATTCCGGTCGAAATCTCCTCCAAGATAAACTTTCAGCCTCTGTCCATTGACAGTCCAACTTTCCTTTGACTTTGTGTCCTCAATTACAATTGCTCCATAGGGCTTGATTTCCACAATCCGAAAAGGTCCGGACCATTTAGATCGTAATTTTCCGGGAAACAATTTTAATCGAGAATTGAACAATAAGACCAGCTGTCCGACCTCAAAATGTTTGATGACAATTCTTTTGTCATGGTAAGACTTGACACGATCTTTATACAATTTATTGGAATCGTACGCCTGAAGGCGCAATTCATCCAACTCGTGTAATTGTACTTTTCTTCTTTCCCCGCTTAGAGTTGGATCAAAATTCAAAAATTTTAAGGCCCAAAACGCCTTGTGCTCCAACTCTACCGGCAAGTGACAATTCTTACCATAGACCATTTTGAACGGTGTGAGACCGATCGGAGCCTTAAAAGCGGTCCGATACGCCCACAAAGCATCATCAAGTTTATTCGCCCAATCCTTTCTCGAGGCTGCAACAGTTTTCTCTAAAATCCGTTTAATTTCACGATTAGATACCTCTGCTTGACCGTTAGCTTATGGATGATATGGTGTAGCAACCTTGTGCTTCACACCATACTGCTCCAAAGCTTTGTCAAGCTGAGTGTTACAAAAGTGAGATCCTCCATCACTTATTAACACTCGAGGAGTACCAAAACGTGCAAAAAAAAATTTCTTCAAAAATTTTACCACAGTTTTTCCATCGGCTTTAGCGCAAGCTATCGCCTCTACCCACTTGGAAACGTAATCCACAGCGACCAAAATATATTCATTAGAAAATGAAGATGGGAATGGACCGACAAAGTCGATCCCCCAACAGTCAAAAACTTCGATTTCTAACATATTTTGTAATGGCATTTCTTGCCGCTGTGAAATACCGCCGCTTCTCTGGCACCTGTCACAACTAAGGGCATGCGCATGCGCATCTTTGAATAAGGACGGCCAATAAAAGCCCGATTGTAGGACTTTAGTGGCCGTTCTCAACCCATTAAAGTGTCCTCCGTAAGGAGAGTTATGACAGTGCCACAGAATACTCGTGGCCTCCTCCACTGACACACACCTTCTGAGGAGGTTGTCGACACCAAGTTTAAATAAATGGGGTTCATCCCATACAAATGACTTGGCATTAGACAAAAATTTCCGTTTTTGGTGGTGCGTTAGACCGTCCGGTATCAATCCGGTGGCTTTGTGGTTAGCCATGTCGGCGAACCACGGTCTAACTTGCACTCTAAAAGGTTTTTCATCAGGGAACTCCTCTTTTACCTCAAATTCATTCTTGGTCACCTCAACGTTTACCAAACGAGATAAGTGATCTGCTACCAAATTTTCGGATCCCTTTTTGTCACGAATTTCAAGATCAAATTCCTGTAACAAAAGGATCCACCTAATAAGCCTCTGCTTAGAATCAGGTTTGGTAAGCAGATACCTTATAGCGGTATGGTCAGTGTAAACGATGACTTTCGCACCAATCAAATAAGAACGAAACTTCTCCAACGCATACACTATGGCGAGCAACTCTTTTTCAGTTGTCGCATAATTAATTTGAGCCTCATTTAGCACCTTGCTCGCATAATGTATAGCGTGGAAAACCTTCGTTTTTCTTTGTCCCAAAACAGCCCCCACCGCATAATCGCTAGCATCGCACATTAATTCAAAATCCATTTTCCAGTTTGGTGCAACGATTATCGGTGAAGTTGTTAAATTGTTTTTCAGAAAATTAAAAGCAAAAAGACATGACTCATCAAAGTCAAAAACCTTACCTTGGACAAGCAAGTTGCTCAACGGCTTCGCGACCTTTGCGAAGTCCTTGATGAATCTCCGGTAGAACCCGGCATGTCCAAGAAAGCTCCGTATTCCTTTGACATTCATCGGCGGTGGTAATTTCTCGATTAAGTCCACTTTAGCCTTATCAACTTCTAGGCCTTTTGAAGACACCTTGTGACCGAGCACAATTCCCTCTTTAACCATGAAGTTGCATTTCTCCCAGTTAAGAACCAGATTAGTTTCCACGCACCGCTCCAACACCGTATCCAGATTTTTCAAGCACAAATCAAACGATTGCCCAAAAACTGAGAAATCATCCATAAAGACCTCGATTGTCTTTTCGATCAAGTCCGCGAAGATAGCTTGCATACACCGCTGAAAAGTGGCCGGTGCATTACATAATCCAAACGGCATCCTTCTATAAGCAAAGATTCCGAACGGACATGTAAACGCAGTTTTTTCGTGATCATCCGGGTTAACAATGATTTGGTTATAACCCGAATAACCGTCCAAAAAACAATAAAATTCTTGACCGGAGAGACATTCGAGCATTTGATCCATAAAAGGTAAAGGAAAATGATCTTTTCTCGTAGCTTTGTTCAACCTACGATAGTCGATACACATCCTCCACCCGGTTACAGTCTTTGTTGGAATAAGCTCATTTTTGTCATTTCGAACCATCGTCATTCCACTTTTTTTTGGAACCACATGCACCGGACTAACCCATGGGCTGTCGGAAATAGGGTAAATCATTCCGGCGTCCAACATTTTCACCACTTCTTTTCTGACCACTTCTTTCATGATTGGATTAAGGCGGCGTTGAGGTTGAGCAACCGGTGTAAAATCCTCCTCCATAAAAATACGGTGCATGCAATATGACGGACTAATGCCTTTGAGATCGGACAATGTCCATCCCATTGCATCTTGATTCTTTTTCAGCACTTGAATTAATCGGTTTTCCTCATTTTCAGACAAAATATTACTTATGATCACCGGTTTATTCCCTCCTTCATCAAGGAAAGCATACTTCAAGTTGGAAGGTAACATTTTCAATTCAATTTTGGGTGGTTCATCATCATTAACTAATTTTTTTAGAATCTCCTCTTCATATTCCCATGGTTGCATTTCATCCAAAGCTTCAAGTTCTAATAAACACTCTTCTAAAGCTTGTTCTTCTTCAACCGAGAATATTTCCAAGGACTCATCTAAAGCTCTTTGTAACAGTTCAATGACATGAATTTGATTTTTCACCCCCGAACTTGCCTCTTCAGTTACATCAATTCGAAAATAATCACCCTTATCCTTCTTGTGCTTCATTGCATCATAAAGATTAAAACAAACCTCTTCATCTTGGACTCTCACTTTCATGAGACCATCGTCCATGTCAATTGCCATACGGGCAGTTTTCATGAAAGGCCTTCCAAGAATCAAAGGTGCATCCTCATCCTCATCCATTTCAATGACAACAAAATCAATTGGAAACAAAAATTTGTCCACCTTGACCAACACGTCTTCCGCTACACCGTGAGGACGGGTAGTGGATTTATCGGCGAGTTGCAAAGTCATTTGAGTGGACCTTAATTCCATATGGCCTAAGCGTCTCACAATCAATAATGGTATCAAGTTGATGCTAGAACCCAAATCAATAAACCCATTGCCCACATACATGTTTCCAATCGTAACCGACAATGTAACTCTTCCCGGATCACATTCTTTCCGAGGGAGAGTCCGTTGAATGATTGCGCTACAACTCGCATCCACCATAATAGTTTCTTGATCTGTGTATCTTTTCTTATTCGTAAGGATGTCCTTCATGAATTTAGCGTATTTGGGCATTTGTTCCAAGGCCTCGGAAAATGGGATATTTATTTGTAACTGTTTAAAAATATCCATAAACCGAGTATAATGCCTTGCACTATCTTTCCTCGTAGGAGCATGTGGATAAGGTAAGTGTTGTATCGGAATATTACTCACCGGCTCTTTTCCTTTTTTCGTTCTTTTCACTCTTTCCTCATTATCAATTTTTCTCTCATTCTCTTTTTCTTCTCTCTCATTTTTTTCTATCTCTTTTTCAACTACAACACCCTCGACATTCTTTTCTACTTCTAATTCCTCACTCACATGTTCTTTTTCAACCACAACCTCCTCCTCCATTACTCTTTTACCCACATTCATGTCAATCTCACGTCCACTTCTTGTAATAATCGCTTTACAATCTTTCGGATTTGGAAGAGTAGTTGCCGTAAAGGGACCTTTTTGTTGATCGGCCAATTGTTTAGATAATTGCCCGACTTGTGTTTCGAGGTTCCTTATCGCAGCATCTGTATTCTTTTGATTAGACATGGATATTTGCATAAATTGTGTTAGAGTATCTTCCATCTTTGAATTTCCAACGGGAGCTTGCGAAGGTTGGGTGTAATTTTGGTAAGGTTGACGGTTTGATGGCCCGGCTTCTTGCGGTCTCCATGGTTGTTGATAACCTTGGTTACCACGTTGTTGGTAACCTTGGTTGCCTTGTTGATACGGAGGACGGGGTTGGTAACTTTGATTTCCCGCATAGTTCGCTTCCTCCACAACCGGAGGACAATAACCGGTCAAATGGTCACCTCTGCATAACTCACACACTAACACTTGCACCTTTTTACTTGAAGATTCATGCATCTCCTTGAATTGTTGAGGCAGCTTAGACATTTATTTTGTTAACAGCTCAACCTGTTGTGATAACAATTTGTTTTGTGCAAGGATATCGTCACTTGTTCCTAATTCCAACACACCCGGCGTTCGTTGAGCAGGTCCACGATTGTGACTACCTTGATGATCATTCAAGGCCATTTTATCAATGATAGCAGTGGCTTCCGCAGCAGTTTTGCTTAACAAAGACCCACCTGCAGTGGCATCCAACAAGGTTTTGTGTACTAGCTGCAGCCCATTTCTGAATATATGAATCTGTGACAATTCATCGAAACCATGGCCTTTGCACTTTTGTAACATTGATTTGAACCTCTCCCAAGCTTTGTTGAGAGATTCGTTAGCTCCTTGTGTGAATACAGATATAGCGGTCTTCGCTTCCATGAACCGAGTGTGCGGAAAGAATCTTTCCAAAAAATTTTCTTCCAAAGCATTCCAATCAGTCATGATGGCAGTTGACTGATCAAGGTACCATTCCTTGGCCTTCCCAATGAGGGAATGCGGGAATAGTCTCTTGAACAGAGACTCCTCTTCTGCTTCCGGCGCACCCGTCGCTCCAGCGATTTCATAAAATTTTGTCAAATGGGTGAAAGGATCTTCATGATCCATACCTGTAAAGGGACTTTGGTATAACAGTTGGAGGATTCCGGTCTTCATCTCAGCATGACGACCGTTGTTTGCATGACGGGCGAACTGAGCATTATGCCTCGGACTGTTTGTACAAGGCCTAGAAGCAGGTGGCGGTGGTGGTGGATCTCCCTCCATAATTGGAAGTATGTGTGGAAATGGTGGTGGTGCAGATGTACTCTCCTCTTGTTCTCGCCTCTGTTTCGCTAATAGCCTCCTTCTTCTAGTTCGGCTATTGATTCTACGAGCGGTTCTTTCAATCTCAGGATCGAAAAGAAGTTGGTCCGCCGGTAGTTTCCCTCGCATAAACTAAGTCTGCACACTAACAAACAGATTAACAAGTTCAAGATAAAGCGGTAACAGCTTACAATAACTCAACTATCGCAATGCTTGCAATATCAACTAACAATCCCCGGCAACGGCGCCAATTTGTTAGAAATAGTATCAGTGTGGGTTTTTGTTATCGTCTCCACAGGGATTGTCGGATATTTGATGCTAGCCGTTCAATAGTTGTGATATTCTAAGTTAAGGTTTTCAAAAGTTTCACTTTTTGTTATCATTCACTTGTAGCAAAGATTAATTAGGTCACAAAGATTTTTATAAAAGCATGTTAAGGTTAGGTTTCATCAATCCTATTCATGTATAAACAATTAATCAAGCATATGAACTCGGTTTCCAACCAATATAACCGCGTATCCTCCCGACTACGTTTATGTCTAAAGCGGAATCGTGAGTACCGTTGTTTAGACCGTTAGATGATGTCTCACGCTAACAATCTAAGCAACGATCATTAAGATCAATACAATGCGAATAGCAAATCCCAAATCTATGTCTAGAGTTTGGTTTTTAAGAGATGAAATTGTTAGGTCAAGAGTTGTAAAGTCTATGTCTAGAGCAAAACAATTCACAAATGGATCATTAAGAGAAAACAACATCATCTATATTGATCAAAGACTTTGTTCATATACAAGAGATCAATATCAATACATAAAAACAGAATCAACTACCTCTAACCTCAACATTGAGTGATTAGCTACCACTTCTCATGGTAGCTTGGATGACAAGTAAAGAGAGGAGATGAATGAGCATCCACAACGAATAATCGAGAATGGATGCAAAATCAGCTTCTCCAATGAAAATACAAGCTTTTCTGAACAAAATACTGTAAACACTTAATTCTAATGCAAAAATGAGCAAGATCCTTGGTCCAAAAAAATAACAATTCTATTTATACACCTTTCCAAACAGCACCATTCGCCCAGCGAAGCCTTTCATTCGCCTAGCGAATGCCCAAAAATATGGCACATTTAAGTGCCTCAGACTTAAACCGCCCCTCAGAATTATCGTGGGTTCGCTAGGCGAACCAAAACATTCGCTTCGCGAGCATTCGCTGCAACCTTCGCCCAGCGAAGCTTGGGTGTTTTCAAAATGGAAAGTTTCTGCCACCCTTCGCTGGCACATTCGCCCCGCGAGCATATCAGCGAGCATTCGCTGGCCTACTCGCCCAGCGAATTTACCCAGTTTTCCTACTGTAAGTTTTGCACACTTTCTGCCACCATCTCGCTGGCATGCTCGCTGACGTTCGCTAGGCGAACCTTCGCTGGCACCTTCGCCAACACTCGCCTAGCGAATACTGTTGTTGATTTCAATTCTTTGACAGCTTGCACTATTTCTTTGGGTCTTCAAACTTTGATCTTTTCACTCCTATTTCTGCACATTTAGCACACAAATTACAAGCATCACAAGTATATTTCAAATAATGCATAACAACATCAATTCACACTAAAATCAACCTATTCCACATGAAAAGTCATGAAAAATGCCAAATAACTCATACTTAAATATATCATGATTGACATCTAACATTAGCACCCCACGCATCCATCGTACTCGATGGGATCCACGCTTGTTATCTAAACGGAGGGTGAGCTATCCTACTATCTATGGTTGAGCAAAAGAAAACGGGGATGGGGGTGACTAAGACGGACTCGGTAGGACATATTCGATTCCCTAGGCCTACGTACTCCCTCAGTACAATTGGAAAGTCAGAGTCAACGTAGTTCGGACGGGAACTGTGGGGGAAGGTTACTCGCCAAGATAATCGCTGTCTTGTGCCTACATATCCTCAATCGGACGAGAGAGAGGAATCATAGCTGATGTAGTTCGTAGGTACGACCACGAATGGGTAAGTGTTTTTTACGTGAGTGACGAGCTCTTTTCTGAAAATGAAATTTGAAACCCAACAATCCCGAAGGATAAAAAGATTTGAATTTGTTTTGTGTTTTTTAGACAGAAGTGTTTTCTTTTTAAGTTAGTTCATAACTTGCATTGCACCAAAGTCTAGGGCACAAGGACAAATACTTAACGAATTTTCCCAAGACAGGACGCCCGCTAAGCACTCTAGAAAGACGAGAGGAAGCCCCTCATTTCTCATTCCCCACGCTTAAGGCTCGTGCGCAATACACTTTATCTTTATTAAGTGTTTTCAAGAAGTTTTGAGATAAGAAGAGAGAAGACCCAAAGGAAACTCTAAAGGGAAACTAAGAGTCCTAATGTTATCATGCATGGATGACCTATGGTTAGTGAGGCTTAGGAGGGACAACTACCTAAAACCTAATGCTAATCCTACTCCAAGCTTAATCAAAAATTAAGTTGGACTAGGTAGCTCTAAAGGGAGAGAATCCAAGACTTAAACAAGTCTTGAGATTCATGGGAGAAAGAGAGTGAAAGAGAAGAATGAGAAAGAGAAGGATGAAACAAGAAACAATATAGGGCAGCAAGCACATCATATCAAGTACATCCAACTTACATCATTAAACAAGTCTCAAAGATCATGCAAAACATCTCAAGTAAGCATGCAAAGGTAATCATGAAAGAATGCAAGCATACTTATATGAAATGCACAATTAAGCACCAATGGACTTCATATCAAGATGAAATGAGAAAAATAATATGAAGATGAAAGTAAGTTAGATCCAAGATCATACCATCATCAACAATTCTCATGTGCAAGAGAAGATCAAAACATGAAACATTATGCACCAAAGGAAATCCACAAAAGGAAGTCAAAGTACAAGCACTTAAAGCATACCCAAACATGATCCACAAATTGCAAAATTTGGTCACAAGGGACCTCAACCAGGGGTAAACATCATATCAAATACTCATGCAAATAATCACAAAGAAACTCAATCAATTAGGCATGGCAAAGCAATTAGGGTTAAGAGATGTCAAGAGATGATCATGCATAATTCACTTAAGCACAAATAATCAAACATATTTCAAATGACATTCAAAAATTGTGAAATTAAAACCCAAGTGACCTAAGTCAGAAGCTACCAACATACCAAAAGATCACACAAAAAATCAAAAGTTAAGTACCTCAAACAATGCTTCAAAGTTTCATAAGAACAAAGAAGAACAAAGAAGAACAATGCACAAATAGAGGGACTAAAATGCAATATGAAATGAGTTTAAAAATACGAGAAAAATATTTTTAGGAACCTGAAAGTGTTCTCTGAAGTATACAAAAAGAATGGGATGCAAATCATACACCAATGATGAGAACAAAAATCAACAAGGCAAGGTGTGCACAATTGAGATAATTCAAAAGGAAATTAATCAAACAATTAATTCAGAGGCACAAAATAAAATAAAATGGAAAAATAAAATTTGACAAAATTTTATAAAATTCCAAAGATGCTTCATGATTTTTTTCATAATTTTCTGATGCATTAAACTAATTTTAAAAATTAAAAATGCAAAATGAAACAATTAACTAAAATAAAAAGAAAATAATATAAGCCAGGGGTGCAAATAGCAAGTGAAATCAGTTCAAATAGACTGGGCCCAGATAAAGGGGGTGGGAAAAGCAAAGAAGCCCAAAGCGCTTCTTATGAAGGCTCAGAGTCAACAAGATTGACTCCATCATTGCCCTTGGATCAATCCAGCGTGCCACATTCAGTCAAACAAAACACAAAGTACACAAGATCTGTGGCCAGGATTAAAGGTACATGGTAACAAGCATACTCACGCGCACACATAACACATCTGACTTTAAAACAAATCACGTGAGAGGCATGTGGTAATTTTAATGTGCTGGCAATAAGACAACCATCAGATTCATCTAACGTGTAAGAATCAGTCAACAAATCAAAAGGTCATACATGATGAGTGGTCCAGATCTCACATACATGGTAACAATCATGGAATATCACACACATGCATTAAAATGAAAACGTGAAAATTAAATGATCTGGAACAATGAGGACCATCAGATCTGGACAACCAACGGTCCAGATTTCATCTTCTTCCTCCAAACCCTCACTGGCCTGAAACATAACCAGACGCCAGAGCCCTAGCTCCGGTCGTCTTCTCTGGCGACCTGCACTTCAAAATTTTCCAGAAATTACAAGCAAGTACACTATCTTACTCAAATTTTCACCAGGATTTCAAATATGCAAACCATTTCAACAGATCATCAACACATAATGAAAATCGAAGGAAAACATTTTGGATCTAAAAACTTCAAATCCACATTACAGCCATGATACACGTTCAAATTCAAATCTAAACACATCAGGATGATCAGCAACTCACGAGGAACATTAAGCACACAAGAAAACTGAGTTCTATGATCAAGAAAATCACACTAACCTGAAACTTGTAGAGCTCAAAATACACCAAGAAATCCTTCAGATAGCTGCAGATCTACTCCTTAGGACCTCTGATTGCAAAATAAATGCAACTAGAGACTTGAATCAAGCTGGATCTTGGATTTTGAAAGTGAGCACCTCAAATTCGAATCTGATGAAAACCTTGCTTAGAGCTTCAAACAATGGTTGATTCTTGTTCTATGGAGTGTGTAGATCAAGAATATGAAAAAAAATCTTCAGAAACCCTTGTGAGGAGAGAGTTTCGAAGGAGAGAAAGTTTGAGTGAAAAATGGAATTCTGAGCAAATGAGAGTGCATGAGCTGTGAATGAACGTGTGAGTTTCCTTATATACACTTGGTTAGAGCTCTGAGCATGATTAGGGTTTTGTTAATCCCTTGATTAAGGCTATCCAAAGTGATTTGCAAAAATGCAAGTTGTGATGAAACCACTAATCCACATGTGTATTGTCATGCTTTCCATCATGAGTCATTCACATTTCTCTTGCTGATCACAATGGAATTGGGTTTGGGCTTTGTGGATGCTTAATTCATGAGATTTGATCCATCTTGCAAAATTGCATTTTGTGAAATTCATGAAGTACATGGCACAAATTCACTTGATTCAAGGGTCAAAAATGGTCCTTAGGATGTGTACTTGAATGTGGCAATGTGACTTGAGTCATTAGAAACAATTACAAGTCATTTTGAACCAAAATGCAAAAGGTGGAAAAATGAATACATGTGAAAACCTTAAAAAGCACCTTGCCTTCTTTTAGTCATATCTTGAGTTTCACAAATGGTATGGAGATGGTCTAGTACTTTTTGGAAATGGGAGAGAGAGATCTTCAACTTTCATGTTTGAGGAAAATTCATTTGAAGCTTATTTGATGACGAAAGATCAAATTGAAGATGGTTTGAAAAGTTACCAAAAATGGAAGTTTCACATTATAGGTCATTTTCCAAAAATAGTAACTTTAGCACAAACTCTTGACTCTTGATGAGTGACATGAATCTTGACATTTGAGGGCCAGATGACGGTATAAGACCTTAATATTCCATGGTTGACTTTCCTCCTTACAGTTGACTTTTCTTGGCTCACAAGCAACTAATCCACTGAACATCTTCCACAATGAACCACTAGCCAAGCCTTCCTCTATGAGTGTTGGTGAGCATATGGCACCCATGAGAGCATGCTTGAATCCACAAAGTTTTCTCAAGAAGCTCTTTGAACCCAAGAACCCTAATTTGGTCCGTCTAGTTAGGAGGGAAAGATTCACTTGAAATCCTTTGCCATTCTTGATCTTATGAAGATAGGATGACCTCCACAAAACACCTTGAGGCTTGAGATTCCTTTGAGATGAGCCAAGTACCTTGATCCCATGCTAAGAACCAATGCTATGCACAAATGCTAATGCAAGAAATGCAAAGAAACATAAGCCAGTTAGCTTCAAAACAAAAGAGCAAATTTTGGGGTGTTACAGGAAGCACCTGGAACTTGTTGTGGTATCCCAACTGCAACTTGGCTAAAATGTGATTTGGAGGTTTGTGATTTTGATGTTACAGATTATGGAGAAGTGTTTGGATAACTTCTATATGATATATATGAGGTGTCTACACCATTAGTTTTGATAGAATTGCTTCCTATTGAAAAATTGGAAAGTTACTTAAAAAAGAAGCAAATTCTGGTTTTGGAGGTGAAGTGAAGGAAAACATGGATGGCTATGTTTTGGTGTATTTAGATCTGTCACAAATGACCTCTATTTATAGTAGAGGAAGTTTATTTTTGAAGGAATAGTGAATAGAGGCTGGATCACCCTATTATCCAATGGATTTTGTCATGTAGCCAAAGTATCCTCTAGCCATTGACTTGGGCTAAACTTTGTAGGTTTAGGTCCTCTGATCTTTGGAGAAATCTTGACTCATTTGGACTGGCTTGTAACTGATCCATGCCACCTCTATGTATCACATAAATGCTTGATGCCAAATTTGAATTTCAAGGTTCATGTCATGATGATTTTGCACATGCCTAGTTGAATTATTGACTCCTTGATCAAGTAACAAGTGACTCATTAGAAGTTTTGTGTTTTTGGAAGATGAAAAAGTTGGCAAAGTGGAAAAACTTGAAGGAGGAAATCGTGTGGCACATGTCATGTATCCATGCTGTTGTGTAGGCAGGGTGAAAATGCCATTTTGGGAAGCTCATAAAGTCTTGCTCAAATTGAATCATGGGAGGCTCTTGTACTTTTTAGAAAGCCCATATATCATACTTTAACTTTGATGTTTAAATTTGGTCTTAAATCATCTTGGATCATGATCGAAAATGCCTCCAAAGTTGGACAAATCATGAGACATATTTTGTTTCAAAATTTTCTAAGTGTTTGTAAAATATCCATTTCTCATTTTTTGTGTTTTTGATCAATCCATAACTCAAAATCCTTGAAGATTTGGGATATGGTGTAGTTGACAATCTATTTGTATGTAATGAGAGGTTTCATTTAAGCTTTGGATGGAAGAAAAAGGTTACTTGAATCACAAGTTATGGTCTTGCAAAGTTGGGTAAAAATCATTTTTTTTCATGACTTAGTGAAAATTCAAGTTTCTTAAGGTTGCCCCTTTTCCAAGTAACCCCGTTTTTCTTGATTTTTCTTGATGGATGATGATCCAAACCATAAGTTAACATTGTTTTTGACTTGGAGATGCCATGTTTGTCAAGAAATCTCAAAAGTCAAACTTGGTTTTGGGGTACAGTTGACTTTTTATCAGATGAATTTCAAACTTTGTGATCCTTTATGAAATCAAACCCTTGGGCTAAATTGAACCTAATGGATGGATTCCATGGGTGTTTTAGAGTGTCTTGAATCATGTACCAAGGTTTGAGATCATGTCTTGGTCTAAAGTCAAAGGCATGGTTGACTTTTTTCTCTTAGAAACCCTAGTTAGTGGTCCAGATGAATTTGAATCCTTGCATTGATTGTGAACCAAGTTCTTTGTGTCAATTGGAATTTGTAAGAGGATTAATATGAGGTATTTGAGGTCTTCAAAACATTTCTTTAGGTCTTGGCTCATGCCTTGCTCCAAAAGTCAACTTAGGGGTGAATTAGGTCAAGAAACCCTAATTCCTGATTTTTGATGAATGCATCCCCTGAGGCTATTTTGAACTATGATTGGATCCAAGAGGTCCCTTTGAGCTTCTTGAATCATGTTTTGAAGTATTGGCTCATGCCAAGATGAAAATTTCCCTCTAGAGGTCCTGGTCGACCAAAACCCTAATTTGGTGACACTGGTGATCTTAAGGCTTGATCAACTTGGAATGTTGCACTTTTGTTCTTGATTCTTGATATGGGAGACCTCTGGATCCTTCATGGATGTTTGAGAGGTTTGAAAAGTTGAAGATCATGTCCATTCTTGATTGATCCTTTGGCTGAGTACTCTAAGAGGGTCTAAAACCCTAATTCTTGATTGAGGTGAATGCTCAACAATCTTTAAGAGGATTGATGAGGCATGAAGGTACATCCATATTGTGGTGATTATTTGCACAATGATGGGAAATCTTGTGGTCAAAATTTAGGGTATGACTGATGCCCCTATTTAATCTTCTTGGACCTGAAGGTGTGAATGGCGAAGACGTTCAGACATTAATGGTAAAAGAGGATTAATATCGAAATGCCCAAAATTTTAATCGTGGTTGTAAATAGAATTTATTTGCTCATCCATCTTCTTTTGATAAGAAAGGCTACTTAGAAAAGGGTAAAACTTCCCCTCGATCCTGGTCTTCAGCCATAGAACTAGTCTTAGTTTTCTTTGAAATGAACCTCCCCTCGATCTTGGTCTTCAGGCACGGAACTGGTCTCAGTTTCTTTTGAAATAAAATTCCCCTCGATCCTGGTCTTCAGCCACGGAACTGGTCTCAGTTTCTTTTGAAATAAACTTCCCCTCGATCCTGTTCTTCAGCCACGGAACTGGTCTCTGTTTCATCTTGTCAAGTGCGTCTTTTGACAAGGAATGCTATTTGTGGTGGTTTTTTTACCAAACTTCTCGTTGGGGAGATGCCATTTGATGGAAAAACGTGTTTAATAATACTTCTCTTCGAAATTTCTTCGGAGGGATGCCATAGGATGAGTAAAGTTTTGATGCCAGACTTGTTGGTGGGGATCATTCGCCTGAATTGCAGAGGTGTGCAAACTTCTTCTTATGGGAGATGCCATTTGCTGGGGAAATTACACCATACTTCTTCTTTTCGGAGAGACGCCATGTAATGTAATTCAATTTTGAGGTGCTGATGACTTCATTGAAAGCAAAATTTTTAGGGAGAAACTGCCGTATTGCCAAGAGTCTTCTGTAGAGAGGCTTTCTCTGGGGATTTTTTTAATCCGGGAAAGCAAAATATCACCTTCGTTGTGTAGCGTACGACTTTTGTCGGTGACGCGACCACCTTATCGCGAAGGGTCTTCTCCTCACAATGAGGAGGAGATGGGGTGCTACTTTTTGATTTCTTATTTATCCCGTGAAGCTGGAAGGGAAAGGGAAGTTATCTAAAACTAACCTTGCACGCGAATGTTTAACTGAACAAATGCTTAAAGAGATTGGGGGGTCCGAGGTCAGGTTATACAATGGGGAGTTGTCAATTACCCATCCTATATGTGGTTATCCACAGGTTGTTAGTTTTAGGTTGTGCTTTGTACTTGATGGTGTGTATCTGTTGATAGGTTGGGGAAAGTTTGGGAATGTTTGAGAGAGAGAGAGAGTTTTTGATGATTTTGGTGAGGTATTGGACCTCAGTTTTGATTGGTATGTGTGAAGGTACAAGACCTAAAGTTTTTGGTTGGTGTGCTCGCTAAGATTTCACAATCTTATGCCTACGTATTCCCGTTAAAGATAACAGGGAAATTAGAGCAATCGTAGTTCCTCCTATTCTATGGGAGGAAAAAGATATTTGGTTTCTTGTTCAAATCCCAAGATTGAAGCTAAAAAAGGTATTTGTGCCTTGTTCAAAGCCCAAGATTGAAGCTAAAGGGTTGGCTGAGAGAGAATTTGTCATCTCCAAAGGAGATATCTCGTCTGTTTATCACAGTTTGTTGGGTAACTGTTTATAAAGGAGAACTACTTTAACTGGAATATGTGAATCCAGCAATACCATAATTTCCTTTATAGGGGATTTGTCCTGAAGGGGAAAAATTTAACTCAGTGTAGAGAAATGCCATTTTCCTTAGGAATCTTTCATGCTAAGAGAGGGACAGTGGCGTGGATGTAAATAATCCAGAGGCTTGCCACTTACAGCAATTAGATGAAAGAGAGGATTTACCAGGATAAAAGATGGACGAGAACTTGGATATTTTGAATCAACAAGTGTGCCACTTATAGAAGTTATCTGGGATTAGGGTTTGTTTAGAATGTCTATTTTGATGTGTGATATACAGAGAAATGACTTCCTACAGAGAGATTTTTGATTTCCTCTAAGGGGGTGTTGATTTTTGTATGCCTTGATTAAAGCCCAAGGTTGAAGCTAAGAGATTGATTGACTCCACTGGGGAAGTCTTTATACAAAGCCTTAGAGGAGGCTGGAAAAGACTGTCTCAACAAGAAAGTGCTTATATATGTCCTGTACAAAGCCCAAGATTGAGGCTAAAAGAGACTGACTCTTTTGGGGATATCATTATACAAAGCCTAAGAGGAGGCTAAAAGCTTGACTTTCCTGGAGAAAATATTCTGTCTGTCTTATACAAAGCCCAAGATTGAGGCTAAAAAAGAGATTTCGAATCTGCCGGGGAGGGTTTGTATGTGTCTTGTGCAAAGCCCAAGATTGAGGCTGAAAAGAAGATTGACTCGGTGGGAAAGAAATCTTTATCTGTCTTGTACAAAGCCCAAGATTGAGGCTGAAAAGAAGACTGTACTGACTCGGTAGAGGATATTTTAGGTGTCTTGTACAATGCCCAAGATTGAGGTTGAAATGAGCTTGACTCTTTTGGAGAGTATTATCTATCTTGTACAAAGCCCAAGATTGAGGCTGAAAGAGGATTGACTCTGCTTAGGAAATTTATATGGTGTCTTGTACAAAGCCCATGATTGAGGCTGACCAAGCTGGAGAAATCATTATACACAGCCTGAGGGGAGGATAACTGCTAGGGGAAATCATTATACCAAGCCTAAGAGGAGGCTGAAAAAGATTGACTCAACAAGAGAGTGTTGAAAGGTGATTGACTCAACAAGAGAGTCTGAAAGGGTGATTGACTTAACAAGAGAGTCTGGAAAGGTTAGCTCAGCTGGGGAAAATCATTGTACAAGAGGAGGTTGACTGTGCTGAGGAAAGGAAGGATCATTATACAAAGCCTAAGATGAGGCTATCTTTGCAGGGGAAGAACAAAGAAAGAAATCATTATACAAAGCCTAAGAGGAGGCTGTCTTCTGCTGAGGATTACTGAGATCCAAAGGTAGGTCCAAATGGGGAATAAACTCTTGCCGAGGATTACAGAAGAATTGAGGTATCAGATACCTTGAGGTTCTGATTTAGGATAGTGTTATACTGATGACCCTGGCTAGGAAATTTTAGGAGAAAGACTGGGTTTTAGAACCCATGGGTTTTAACTCTGCTGGGGATTTATTAAAATGGCCAGGGTTTCTCCTATGTTTGTATGGAACTTGAGAATGTCTTTGAGATCCAAAAGGAGATTAGACTGTCCAAGTCTACTGGTATGGAAGAATTTATCTTTGTATGATGCCCAAGAGGAGGCAGGTGTTTTAAGGGATGAGAATCAACCCTAAAATTGGTCTGAGATTTGACTCTGGAAAGACTGCTCTAGCAATGGATGACTAAGTTCTGTCCTATACCTTTAAGACGTCTTCAGGGTCCTTGTATTAAGCCCAAAAGAAGGCATGAGAACTTTTAAGAAGTCGGAGGGTCCTTGTACAAAACCCAAGAGGAGGCGGGGATGCTTTTAGGAAGCCTGTGGGTCCAAACTTAAGAAGAGTTCAAGAAAAGTTTCACTGAGAATAATCTTTTCTTTAATTAACAGTTCTAGGGTTTGAATAAATTCAAGAGAGGTTTCACCAGGAATTAATCCTCTCTGGGGAATGAATTTCTTTGACAATTTCTAATAGTGACAGTCTAAGAAAAGTTTCACCGGGAATAATGCCTTTCTCTTTGTTCTATATTGTTTAAGCCCAGGAGAAGGCAAGATTGTATCTGGAAATCCTATAGGGATCTAGTTTTGATTGTATTAAAGAGTGACCAACTGGCTTTACCTAGTTCTAGACCTAGTTGCCGGGGAAAACTCTAAGTAAATATACAAGTATATAAACAGTTGCTATATGACAAGTATTTAAAAGTATATGAAAGAAGGACTTACAGGTGAGCAAGCTTCCAGTAATACAATTATATATATATATATATATATATATATATATATATATATATATATAAAAGCATGTAAAGAAAGCTGATAAAAACTTACAGGTGAGCAAGCTTCCATAGTTGTATTGTTAGTTGTTCAAGAAATTAAAGAAAGTTTTGATAACAACTGTATATTTGAACCTAAATCAAAAGGGAAGTTGTTTTTGAAAAGATTGGGGCTTATACTAAAGCAGAGGCCTAGATATAACAGGGATCACATCGTTGTTCTAAAAATTGTACTGGGGCTTATACAATGACTGAGGCCCAAAGAGGTTTTCTGTACAGAGGGATGGTTCTTACAACTCAAGGAGAGGCCCAAAGGTTTGAAAAAGATAAGAAATGGGACTTACAACACAAGGGTAGGCCCAGATGAAAATTTTTTGAAAAGGCGATCGTACCGAGATTTTTGAAATCACAGTAGGTCTTATACAATGACTGAGGCCCAAAAAATTTTTATGTACAAAAGGGGTTGGGTCTTACACTCTATTAGAGGCCCAAAGGTTGTTTGATAAAAGATTTGTTAGGGTGATAGTGATCAAAACCCTAATTTTGGTTTTTAAATGTATTTTAATTGAATAAAAATTCAATTAAAATAACCAAATATGTAAAAAAAAAAAGGTTGTGATCTTGGATTTATATTTGGAAAATCATGTTTCATTCATAGGATGATTTAAAAATCATTTGAATTTTGCAAAACCAAGAGAAAGAAATATTTTTAATGTTTAAAAACAGATAAAAATATAATTCTTTAAAGAATACCAAATATATGAAATAAATTATATTTTTGTGAAATTTCATGGAATAAAATATTTTAATGCTTTTGTGAATTTTCAAAAAAATAATTAATAAAAAATAATTAAAATTGAGAGAGAAATTAATTTTTCAATTAATTAACAAAAACATGAAAATATGGAAAAAATAACAAAAAAAAAAGAAAATGGAAAAATGGTCTGGGTGGGGTTTGAACCCACGACCATCAAACCAAACACACATGCGCGCTACCACTGGGGTGGTGATACATCCGTGTATCAAAACCACCCCATTAATTCATAAGGCATGCCTTGTTTCTAGGCCTGGGCAAGGCAAGGCAAGGCAAGACAAGCTTTTGGGCAATTTTCGTGAAGCCTCTAACTTTCTCATTTCTCCATGGATTGGGACAAAATTTAGGTGCATCTGACCTAGAATTTTATGAGGAATCCAATGGTACCCTTGGAATTTTCCGAAAATGTTTCCTCCTCAAAATCCGATTGTGGTTTTGAAATAGGCCTATTTTGGCATGTTCTATGCTATCTCATGGTACATGCAAGAATTACATAGAAAATTGGTTCAAACACAACATATACAACATGTATGAGATGTTTATGATTAATGGACATCAAAGGAATGCATAATTCAAAGAGTTCAAGTTGTCATGCACTTACCTCTTGGACCTTTTTGTGCTATCTGCCAAGTTCCTTGTGCCAGAAGTAATTTGATGCTCTGGACACTTTCAATTGATCCCTTAGAAGCTTTTAGAAAGATTAGAACCAGCTGGAATCCTCAGGAACAAGTTGTGGCACTTTCTTGCAAAAGGGGCAAAAGTGACCAACATGGCAACTCTCTCAAATGGTGTTGCAGATGAGGGGAACCATTTGGGACAGTTTGAGGATGATATTTAGAGTGTGTTTGAGGCTTTGTTTGGTTTTGGAAGTGAGTGAATCAAGACATGGCTTGAAAAATGCAGAAAAGTCCAATTTTGAGGTTTTGGAAGTGGACTTTGTGATTTTGGTGTTTCAGGTCACAAGTGAGTGTTTGAACAACTTAGATACAAAATATTAGAGGTGTTTGGATCATGAGTTGTGGTGGAATTGCTCTCTAACTCAAAAACTCAGAGATACCTTGCTAAAGAAGGCATTTTGGCCTAAAGAATGAGATTTTGAGGAAAGCAAGTGCTGTAGTGCTTTGGCGTACTAAAACTGAGCACAAACGAGCTCTATTTATAGTTGAGCAAGTTTGTTTTGCAAGCAATAGTGAATGGCAGCTGCAGCAGGCCTTTGGCCAATGTTGAGCAAAAAGAATCTCAAGTCTCCTCTAGCCATTGACTTGAGGTTAGGGCACATGCCTATGGTCCTATGATTCATTGTTGATCCTTGACTCATTCAGTTAGGAATGTGTCAGTCCATGCCACCTTGGTGTATCCATTAAATGCATTAAAATAAAATTGGAGTCTTGGCGCCTTTTTAGCCTTTTTAGGTTTGTTATGGCTAATGTAGATTCTTGGACTTTGGAGGCTTGGGGATCAGATCATTCTCCTTTTGTTTTATCCTCAGATGTGTCCAAAATGATGACAAGGCTTGGAGTTGTTCAAATTTCCCAAATCGAGCAAAACAACAAAATCTGCCAAAATCTGCCTTGCCTAGGACAGTTGGAAATGGTGATTTTGAGGGATTCATATCTCTCTGCTCAGGTTGAGTTATGGGAGGCTCTTGTGTTTTTTAGAAAGCCCTTATATGATACAAAACATGTGTGATCATAGTTTGTTTTGAAACTATTTGGATCCAACTAAAAAAACCTCATGAACATTGATGTTCAAGGCTGGTAACTTAGGCAGATTTTCACTAAGTGTTGGAAAAAGTGTTATTTTCATGTTTTTGTCATTTTGATCACTCCATAACTTAAAATCCATAAAGAATTGGAGTCTGAGGTGGTTGAAGCTTTTGTAGAGTGTAGCAAGAACTACAAATCCAGCTTTGGATCACCCAAAATGGTTGCTTGGATCTCAAGTTATGGTCCTTGGAAGTTGGTACCAAAACCACTTTTATTCCATAACTTAGAAAATTTTTGGTTTCTCAAGGTTGCCCCTTTTGCAAGAAACCTCACTTTTCTTGATTTTTCTTGATGGATGATGAGCAATATCATACATTAACATTGTTTTTGACTTAAGGGAACCATATTTGTGGAAAATCCCAAAAAATCAAACATGATTTTGTGCACAGTTGACTTTTTATCGGATGAAATCTAAACTGTGTGATCCTTTCTGAAATCAAGTCCTTGACCTAAATCAAACCTAATTTGTGGATTCCATAGGTTTTATAGGGTGTATTGAATCATCTCCCATGGTTTGGGAGCATGTCTTGGTCAAAAGTCAAAGGTACAATTGACTTTTTCCTCAAAACCCTAATTGTGGTCCTGATGAAATTGAAACTTGTGAATCAAGTTTCTTGGGTCAATTCATTGTTGTAAAGGGATCAATGTGGTGTTTTTTAGGCCTTCAAATCATGTCTTGAGGTCTTGGCTCATGTTTTGTCCCAAAAGTCAACTTAGGGGTGAATTAGGTCAAGAAACCCTAATTCCTGATTTTTGGTAAATGAATCCCCTGAGGTCAAATTGACTTGATGATTGGGTCCATGAGGTCCCTTGGAGTATCTTGGGTTATTATTTGAAGCATTGGCTCATGCCCAAATGAAAATTTCCATCTGGAGGCCTCAGTCGACCAAAACCCTAATTTGGTGACACTAGCGATCTTGAGGCTAGATCCACTTTGAATGTTGCAACTTTGTGCTTGATTCTTGATGTGGGAGTCCTATTGATCCTTTATAGGTGTTTTAGAGGTTAGACAAGTTGAATATTATGTCATTTCTTGATTGATCGTTTGTCTAAGTGCTCTGAGAGGGCTTGAAACCCTAATTCTTGGTTGTAGTGAAAGCTCAACAACCTTTGAGGAGATTGATGAGGCATGAAGGTACATCCATATTGTGATGATGACTTGCACAATGATGGGAAATCTTGGTGGTCAAAATTTGGGTATGACAGATCCCCTTATTTAATCTTCTTGGACCCAAAGGTGTAAATGGCGAAGGTATTCGAGCATTCAGGGTGCAAGAGGATTAAATATCGGAAGACCCGAAATTTTGATGGTGGTTATGAACGGCAGTTTGCTCATCCATCTTCTATTGCTAAGCAATAATGCTTATAAATGGGTTAAACTTCCCCTCGATCCTGTCTTCAGCCAAGGAACTGGTCTAAGTTTCTTAAACAAACTTAGCCTCGATCCTGGTTTTCAGCCAAGGAACTGGTCTCAGTTTCTGAAATAAACTTTCCATCGATCCTGGTTTTCAACCACAGAACTGGTATCAGTTTCTGATGTAAACTTTCCCTCGATCCTGGGCTTCAGCCAAGGAAATGGTATTAGTTTCTTTTATTAATAAACTTCCCCTCGGTCCTGGTCTTCAGCCAAGGAACTGGTCTCAGTTTTTTTGTCAATAAACTTCCCCTCGATCCTGGTCTTCGGCCACGAAACTGGTCTCAGTTTTTTTCAATTCCTTTCTTGAAAAGGGACGTTATGTTTAGTGGTTTTCCTCAAACTTCTCGCCGAATTTTCCCGGGGAGATGCCATTTGATGGGAAAAAGTTTTGATGTCAGACTTGCTGGGGAACCCATTCATCTGAGTTGTAGAGGTGTTCAAACTTCTCTGTTAGAGACGCCATTTGTTGAATCTACTGGAGAAAATGAGTCTCTTGAGAGGCTATTTCCTGCTTGGGGATATTACATCATACTTTTCTTCGAGATCTTTTTGGAGAAATGCCATGTGACGTAATCCAATTTTTAGGTACTGATGACTTCATTAACATTGACTTTCTGGAGAGAAAAACCAATGTGTTGCCAAGAGTTTTTAGTTGCGAGGCTTTCTCTAAGGATTTTCCTTAATCCGAGAAAGCGAGAACATCACCTTCAATAGTAAAGAGTGACGTTTGTCGAATGTCTTCTTTCTTTTTAGAGGTTTAAGTTATTAAAGTTGTCGAGGATCGTCTCCAATCCAAAAATAAACTGGGGAGAGAGATTGTTCAGACAAAACATTTCATGACGAGGAAAGTACTGACAACTCAATTGGTAAGAGGACTTTATCACTTGGGGATAAGACTGACCAGAGTGATAGTGATGCAATATGAATATGAATTAATAATGCATGATGTATGTATGTATATGCTGACAAAACTGACGCGGCATACAGACTAATAGATGAACACGATTGGATACTCGGTCATTGCGGGGGATGAAAAGTATCACTGGTTCAAAATAGCAATCCTACCTTGCTTAAGAAAGACGGTCCCTGTGGGGAGAAAGAATTGTTCAATCGATCTTAAGAGATACGTATCCTGCCGGGGATGTCAGATGAAACATGGTTTCTGACACAGTTGATCCTTCATTCAGGCGCACTGGTTTAGAAGGAGTACTTTGATTCTGCACTTTGAGGTTCAATCACCTTCGGAGAAACGATCGATGTTCTTTCAATGTTCAACAGTAAAAAGAATTTCCATCTTTATTTTAAAAGCAGAAAAATTTGACAAGTATATTCATTTTTGTTTTATTTCAAGAATCGTTGATCATGTTAAAAATGCCATTCTGTAAAGCTAAAACAAATAAGAATTGCAAAAAAAGCACTATGGCTCAAATTTTATTGATAGGATGGAAATCAGCCAAGCGCGTGATCCTATAGAGTATTTACAAAGTTAGAAAACAGTTATTTAAGGGAAAAGGGCTACATTAAAACATAACGACCGTTATCCTTCTACCAACTTTGAATTCTGGACATCCTGAGCTTCTGTCAAAGATGACCTTGATTGGAGTTTTTCTGACGAACGGTATTACCGCTGAGGGATTTAACTTCGTCGGATGTAGTTACTTGCCATTAATCCCTAACTTTTGCCTGGATTGTACTTTGAGATTTCCAATCTATCGGGATGATCTTTTTTTTTTCTTATGTCTCTAGTTTTTTCTGGACCGCCCTTTCGGGTTTTCAATCCACCGAGACGTTTTTTTTAGTTTAGGCAAAGTATTTCTTGACTACGTCAACATTTGTGGGGTAGGCAAATTCTTCTCTATCCATGGTTGCGAGTCTCAAGGCACCGCCTGAGAAAGCTTTCTTGACCACATAGGGGTGTAGCGCGAGTTTTTGCGTGGCTGCGAAGCACTATCGCTTTGGGGTACTACAACTCGATTCATTTTTTATCCTATTGAAGTTGATGAAGGAAGGGAAATAGATGTCTCTAATTAACCCTGCTTGCAAACTGAGTTTGAACAGATGACTGTTGGTTTACAGATGCTACAAAGATTGTGGGTTTCTCTTAGGTTATTTTGTTAAAATAGTGCACGGACAATTGGTAGGAGGTTTAAGACTGATGATTTTTGATTGATGTATGAAGGTACGGGATTTTGGGTTTTTTGATTAGTGTGCTCGCTAAGATTTTTTTCAATCTTATGCCTACGTATTCCCGTTTAACAAAACAGGGAAATTAGAGCGATCGTAGTTCCTCCTATTCTATGGGAGGAAAAAGGGTTGTTTTGGTGTCTTGTTCAAAGCCCAAGACGTGAAGCTAAAGGTGGTTTATATCTTGTTCAAAGCCCAAGATGTGAAGCAGAAGAGTCTATTTGTATCTTGTTTGAAGCCCAAGATGTGAAGCTAAACGGTTTTGACTTTAGAGAGAATTTGTCATCTCTAAAGGGGGGTATTTGGTCTGTTTGTCACAACTGTTGGGTGACTGATTGTAAAGGAGAATTACTTTAACTGGGATATGTGAATCCAGCAATGCCATAATTTCCTTTATAGGGTATTTTTAACCTGAAGGGGAAGACTTTAACTCAGTGTAGAGCAATGCTATCTTTCCTTAGGAATTTCTCATGCTAAAAGAGGGACAGCGGCGTGGATGTAAATAATCCCGAGGCTTGCCGCTTACAGCAATTAGATGGGGGGAAAAGGAGTTGTTGATGTTTGTATACTATGAACGAGGCACAACTTTTGATGCTAAAAGGTTGATTTACTTAACCGGGGTTTCCTTATACAAAGCCTAAGAGGAGGCTATTGACCCAACAAGAGGGTGTTTTTATGTGTCTCGTACGAAGCCCAAGACGGAGGCTAAAGGTGTTTGACTCAACAAGAGAGTCTTTGTACCTCGTACGAAGCCCGAGATGGAGGCAGAAAATGTTTGACTCGACAAGAGAGTCTTTTATACTCAACAAGAGAGTGATTTTTATCTCGTACGAAGCCCGAGATAGAGGCTAAAGGTGTTTGACTCAACAAGAGAGTCTTTGTACCTCGTACGAAGCCTGAGATGGAGGCTAAAAATGTTTGACTCAACAAGAGAGTCTTTTATACTCAACAAGAGAGTATTTTTATCTCGTACGAAGCCCGAGATGGAGGCTAAAAGGGGTTTGACTCAACAAGAGAGTCTTTTATACTCAACAAGATAGTGCTTTTGTATCTCGTACGAAGCCCGAGATGGAGGCTAAAAGTGGTTGGCTCAACAAGAGTGTCTTTTATACTCAACAAGAGAGTGTGAATAGGTTAGCTCCGCTAGGGAGAATCATTGTACAAAGCCCAAGAGGAGCCTAGTGTGCTGGTGACTGTTTCAGTGTAGTGACAGGTCCAGTATGTTGGATAAAAGAGAAAATCAGTTCTTATGAAGTGACTGATTTAAAGGTAATGTTTTGCTTTGGCACTGATCATAGGATCAGGTTTATTTCTTGTTTTAAGGAAATGGGAAATCCAAAGGGTATTGAGACTATCCAAGTCTACGGGTGTTTTGAGAAATCGATTCTCAGATAGTGAATGATCTTTGTACGATGCCCAAGAGAAGGCTGGTATTTTAAGGGATGAAAGTCAACCCATTAACAGGTCTGGCACTTGACTTAGAAAGACAGCTCTAGCAAATCGATGACTATGTTCTGTTCCTATACTTGTAGAGGTCTATGGGTCCTTGTACTAACCCCAAGAGGAGGCATGAGAGCTTTTAAGAAGCCGAAGGGTCCTTGTACAATGCCCAAGAGGAGGCGGGGATGCTTTTAAGAAGCCTGTGGGTCCCCAAACCCCGAGAAGTTCAAGATATGCCATTCACCGAGAATATATCAAGCCAGGAAAGTCTGAGAATTTGGAAGAAACTCAAGAGATGCCATTCACAGAGAAAAGATCATCTCTGGGGAGTTAGAGTTTCTTTGTCAATTTCTAAGGGTGACAGTCTGAGAAAGGGTTCACCAATAATGCTTCCTTTCACGTCTCCATATTGTTTAACCCCAAGAGGAGGGAAGATTGTGTCTGGTAATCCTATGGGGATCTAGTTTTGTTTGTATTTAAGAGTGACCAACAGGGCTTTACCTAGTGCTAGACGTAGTTGCCGGGAAAAACTCTAAATAACTATACTAGTATTACATAGTTTATATTTGACAAGCATATAAAAGTTTGTGAAAGAAGACTTACAGTGAGCAGCCCCACAATACAGTTATATATATATGAAAACGGATAAAGAAAGCGGGTAAACACTTACTCAGTTGTAGAGCTTCCATGCTGTTTGGTTAGTTGTTCAACAAAGAAAGCTTTGATAATAATATTATATTCAAACTTAAAGGAGGAAGTGTTTTGAAAAGATTGTTGGGGCTTACAGCTCAAGGAGAGGCCCAAGGATTTATCAGTGATTGCACTGTTGTTTGAAACTATACAGGGACTTATACAAGTGACTGAGGCCCAAAAAGGTTTTCTGTACAAAGGGATGGGTCTTACACTCTCTCAAGAGGCCCAAAGGTGTTAGAGAAAAAGAATGGGGCTTATAACACGAGGGTAGGCCCAGATGATTTGTTTTTGAATTGGCGATCGCGCCGAGATTTTTCTTTTAACACAGAGGGACTTATACAATGTCTGAGGCCCAAAAGGTTTAGGTTAAAAGGGGATTGGGTCTTACACTCTATTAGAGGCCCAAAGAGTTATTTTTGTACAAGTGATGGGACTTACAGCTCAAGGAGAGGCCCAAAAGGTTTTGTTTTAAAAGGCAACGATCGCGCCAAACTTTTTGACGGTATCGAGACTTATACAATACACTGAGGCCCAAAAGGTTTTGGTTTCAAAAATAGGTTGGATCTTACACTCTATTAGAGGCCCAAAAGGTTTTCAGAAAAAGAATTGGGACTTATAGCTCGAGGAGAGGCCCAGTTGATTTTTTTTGTTAAAAAGGCGACGATCGCGCCGTTGTTTTTGAAAATACAGTGGGACTTATACAATGACTGAGGCCCAAAAGGTGGTGTATTTACAAAAGGGGTTGGGTCTTATACTCTATTAGAGGCCCAAAGAGTTTTTAAAAGTTTGATGAGGGTTGAATTAATCAAAAACCCTAATTTGTTTTCAAAATGTATTTTAATTGAATAAAAAATTCAATTAAAATGATCAAAATTGTTAAACATGTGGAAAACAAATTGTGATCTTGAATTAATGTTTCAAAAATTAGGTTTTTATCCACAAAATGATTGGAAATCACTAAAATTTGAAAAATCAAGAGGGAGAAAATATTTTAAATGTCAAAAACAATTAAAATATTAATTCTTTACAAAAATATCAAGTATATGAAATAAATAATATTTTTGGGATTTTTTGGGAAAATCAAATATTTTAATATTTTTGTGAATTATTAAAAAAAGAATCAACTCAAAATCATTAAAACTCAGAGAGAAATTAATTTTTGAATCAACTAAATAAAATCAGAAAATTCAAATATTCAAATGTTCAAAAATGGCGCCAAGAACATGGCAAGAACACGCGCCACCCTCTGGTTTTGCAGATTTGCGTTTTCTATCCAATCTCACTGAATACTTGATGATATCATGCAATCTACATATCAATCACTCGTTTTCACCTCACGATCATGTCTATGGTCTTTAATTTCATTTATTTTAAACCTGGAATAAGAAATCAAAGAGAAACCTCAACAACCCTAAAATTTGCATGAAGGCTCAGAAATTCCATACACGATTCAAACAAACCAATTGATTGAGGGAAAACACTCTATGCATGATTATGAACATATGGCCAAATTATTGTGCAGCAAAAAATGCATGGATCATAGAGTTAGAAGAACTCATGCTTACCTCTAGCAGCTGGTGATCGTGTTTTGTGTTAGAGGTGTTGCAGCTTGGTTCTAAGGATATGGACACCTTCCCTAGGTGCTATGAAGTGTGCCTGGATGATTGGAATGCATGGAAATGATCTGGAACTAAAGATGGTATCCCAACTGCAACTTGGTTAAAACCTTGAGCAGCTGGCTGGTGATTCTGAGAAATCAGTGTTCCAGGTGTTGTTTAAGTGTTTGGATCACTTCTATATGATGTTTATGAGGGGTGTGTGTGTGTGTGTGTGTGTGTGATTGGTTTGGTTGGAATAGCTCTCAAACTCAAAACCCGATAGTGACTTGCTTTGGAAGGAAATTTTGGAGTGAAAGAAGAGATTTTGAGGAAAACATCTGTTTGATGGCTTTGGTGTACTCAAACTGATCACAAATGAGCTCTATTTATAGTAGAGCAAGATTTTTATGAAAGGAATAGTGAATGGCAACTGCTGCATAGGTTTGGCCAATGTTGATCAATAAGAATCCAAGTCTCCTCTAGCCATTGACTAGAGGTTAGGGCACAGGCTGCTGGTTCCCTTGGTCTTGGATAAGTCTTTACTGAATTCAGATGGAAATGGCTCAGTCCATCCCACCTTGGTGCATCCATTAAATGCTCCAATCCAAAATTGGAGTCTTGTCCCTCTTTTAGGGATTTCTAGGTTTGGCATGCTATTTTTGGTTCCAAAGACTTGGGAGGCTTGGGATCAGAGTTGGTTCCTCCTTGGTCCCCCTTGAGGTGTTCAGATGGATAAAGTTGCTTCCCTTTTGCAAAATTTAAGCAAATCGAGCAAAACTCCCAAATCTGCCTTGCCAGGATAGTTTGCAGCAAGGCATATTGGCATTGTCATATCTCATGGCTCAAGTGGACTTTGATGGACTTCTTGGTCGTTTTGGAAAGCCCTCATATGATACAACAACTATTTAATCATAATTGGTTTTGATACTTTTTGGATCCAAATGAAAAATGCCCCTACATTTGGAAAAAAGTAAGGCATATTCTGACTTAGTGAAAATTCCACTAAGTGTTGGAAAAAAGTGACATTTTCACTTTTTGTGATTTTGATCATTCCATAACTTAAAATCCATGAGGAATTGGAATGAGTTGTGTTTGAAGCTTTTGTAGAGGGCCATGAGAGCTACAAATCCAGCTTTGGATGGGGTAAAATGGCCTTGTGGTTTAGGAGTTATGATCCTCCAAAGTTGGTACCCTAGCCACTTTGTTCCATAACTTAGAAAAATTTATAAGTTTTTATGGTTACCCCTTTTACAAATTATCCCACTTTTCTTGATTTTTCTTGATGAATGGTGATTTGAATCACACATTAACATCATTTTAGGGTTAAAGAACCATAATTGTGAAAATTCTCAAAAAGTCAAAGTTGACTTTTGTGCACAGATGACTTTTTGTCAGATGAATTCCAAACTGTGCGATTCTCTATGAAATCAAGTCCTTGACCTAAATAAAACTTGATGGATTGATTTCATAGGTGTTATAGGATGTATTGAATCATGTCCTAGGGTTTGGGAGCATGTCCTAGTCAAAAGTCAAAGGCACAGTTGACTTTTCCCGAGAAACCCTAATTGTGGTTCTGATGAAATTGAAACTTGTTGCTCAAGCTTCTTAGACCAATCCATTGTTGAAAATGGATCAATGTGGTGTGTTAGGGACCCTCAAATCATATCTTGAGGTCTTGGCTCATGATTTGTCCCAAAAGTCAACTTAGGGGTGAATTAGGTCAAGAAACCCTAATTCCTGATTTTTAGTGAATGCATCCCCTGAGGCTAAATTGACTTGATGATGGGGTCTATGAGGTCCCATGGAGTAATTCAAGTTATGCTTTGAAGCATTGGCTCATGCCCAGGGAAAAATTTCCATCAGGAGGCCCTGGTTGACCAAAACCCTAATTTGGTGACACTGGCGATCTTGAGGCTTGATCCACTTCGAAGGTTGCAGCCTTGTGCTTAATCCTTGATGTGGGAGTCCTCTTGATCCCTTGCGGATGTTTGAGAGGTTAGAAAAGTTGAATATCATGTCATTCCTTGATTGATCCTTTGTCTAAGAGCTCTGAGAGGGCTTTAAACCCTAAGCTTGATTGTAGTGGATGCTCACCCATCTTTGGGGAGACTAATTAGGCATGATGGATTAACCATATTATGGTGATGATTTGCACAATGATGGGAGATATTAGTGGTCAAAATTTGGGGTATGACAGATGCCCCTATTTAATCTTCTTGGACCCGAAGGTGTGAATGGCGAAGGTATTCGGGCATTCGGGGTGCAAGACGATTAAATATCGGAATACCCAAAATTTTGATGGTGGTTAAGAATGGAAGTTCACACATCCTTCTTCTTTTGCTAAGAAATGATGCTTAGAAAAGGTGAACTTCCCCTCGATCCTGTTCCTCAGCCCAAGAACTGGTCTCAGTTTCTGAAATAAACTTCCCCTCGATCCTGGTTTCCTACCAAGGAACTGGTCTCAGTTTCTGATGTAAACTTCCCCTCGATCCTGGTTTCCTACCAAGGAACTGGTCTCAGTTTCTGATGTAAACTTCCCCCCGATCCTGGTTTCCTACCAAGGACTGGTCTCAGTTTCTTTTGTCAATAAGCTTTCTTGACAAGGGACGTTATGTGTAGCGATTTCCCTCAAACTTCTCGCCGAATTTTCCTGGGGAGATGCCATTTGATAGAAAAATATCTGATGTTCGACTTGCTGGGGAACCCAGTCGTCTGAGTTGTAGAGGTGCACAAACTTCTCTGTTGGAGATGCCATTTGTTGACTCTATCTAGGGAAAATGAGTCTCTTGAGAGGCTGTTTTCGCTTAGGGATATTTCATCATACTTTTCTCGGGATCTTCTCGGAGAAATGCCATATGATGTGATCCAATTTTGAGGTGTTGATAATCTTTTCGTCGGCGAATTTTTCGAGGAAAAACTGCCGTACTGCCGAATCTCTGATTAAGAGGCTTTCTCTGGGGATTTTCCTTAATCTGGGAAAGCGGAGATATCATCTTCACTGGCGAAGAGTGATGTTTGTCGAAAGTTCTCTGGTATTTCAGAGGTTCAAGTTATCAAAGTGGTCGAGGAACTAACTCTAATCCAGAAATAAACTGGAGGAGAGAGATTGTTCAGACGTGACATTTCCTGACGAGGAAAGAACTGACAACTCGATTGAGAGGACTGTTATCACTAGGGGATAAGACCGACTAGAGTGATAGTGATGCAATATGAATGTGAATGCAAATCAACAATGCATGATGTCTGTATGTTTATGCTGACAAAACTGACACGACATACACACTAGTAGATGAACAAGACTGGATACTCGACCACTGCCGGGGATGAAGAGTATCAATGGTTCACGATAGCAATTTTGCCTTGCTTAGGAGAGATAGTCCATGCGGGGACAACCGTTGGTTGGGCTTAGGAGATAAGAACTCTGTCGGGGATGTCAGGTGGAGTATTCGCATCTGACATAATTGATCCTTCACTCAGGCGTACTGGTTTAGAAGGAGTACTTTGATTCTGCACTTCGAGGTTCAAACACCTTTGGAGACGAAATCGATGTTCTTTCGATGTTCAACAGTCAAAAGAAATTGCCATCTTTATTAAAAGCAGAAATTTTTTTACAAGTAAATTCATTTTTGTTTTATTTCCAGAACCGTTGATCATGTTAAAATGTCGTTCTGTAAAGCTAAAACAAATAAGAATTGCAAACAAAAGCACAAGGGGTCAAATTTTATTGATAGGATGGAAATCAGCCAAGCGCGTGATTCCGTAGAGTAATTACAAAGTTTAAAAATGGTAATTTAAGGGAAAAGGGATACATCGAAACATAACGACCACTATCCTTCTACCAACTTTGAATTCGGGACATCCCGAGCTTCTTTTGAAGATGACCTTGACTAGAGTTTTCTTTCGATGGATGGCATTACTGCTGAGGAGTTGAACTGATCAGATGTAGTTACTTTCCATTATCCCTAACTTTTGCCTGGATTGTACTTTGAGATTTCCAACCCACCGGGATGATTTTTGATCATGTCTCTAATTTTTTCCTGGACCGCCCTTTCGGGTTTTCAATCCACCGAGACGTTTTTTTAGGCGAAGTATTTCTTGACTACGTCAACATTTGTGGGGTAGGAAAATTCCTCTCCATCCATGGTTGCAAGTCTCAAGGCACCACCTGAGAAAGCTTTCCTAACCACGTAGGGACCGTCATAATTCGGAGTCCATTTACCCCAGGAATCAGTGAGAAATGATTGTATCTTCTTGAGCACAAGGTCTCCTTTTCTGAAGACACGAGGTTGAACCTTTTTGTCGAACGCCCTCATCATTCTTTGCTGATACAACTGACTGTGGCATAGTGCTGTGATTCTCTTTTCTTTGATCAGATTCAGTTCATCGTGTCGACTTTGACACCATTCAGCTTTTGTTAGCTTAGCTTCCATCAATACCCGGATTGATGGGATCTCTACTTCGATGGGGAGCACTGCTTCCATGCCATAAACTAGAGAGAAAGGGGGTGCCCCTGTTAAAGTGCGGACAGATGTGCGATAACCTTGAAGAGAAAAGGTTAGCATTTCATGCTAGTCTTTATAGGTTATAACCATCTTTTGAACGATCTTCTTGATGTTCTTATTAACCGCTTCTACCGTTCCGTTCATCTTGGGACGGTAGGGAGATGAGTTATGGTGTTTGATCTTGAACTCTGTGCACAACTCTTTCATCATCTTATTGTTCAAGTTAGATCTATTATCAGTAATGATCTGGCTTGGAACACCATAACGACAAATGATATTATTTTTGATAAATCGGACCACCACTTGTCGGGTTACATTGACGTATAATGCTCATTCGACCCACTTGGTGAAGTAGTCAATGGCTACCAGGATAAACTGATGTCTGTTTGAAGCCTTGGGTTCAATCATGCCAATCATGTCGATTCCCCAAATAGAAAAAGACCACGGGGAAGAGAGAATTTTGAGATGCGTTGGCGGTACATGGATTTTGTCGGAGTATATCTGACACTTGTGACACCTCCTCATGTACTTGTAGCAGTCGGATTCCATGGTCAACCAGTAGTACCCTGCTCTCAGAATTTTTCTCGCCATTGTGTGTCCGTTGGCATGAGTGCCAAAGGATCCCTCGTGAATTTCTTTTATCAACATGTTTGCTTCTGGTCTGTCTACGCGTCGGAGCAAGACCATGTCAAAGTTTCTCTTGTAAAGTGTATCACCGCTCAGGAAGAAGTTTTCAGCTAGTCTTCTGAGGGGTTTTCTGTCCTTCCTTAGTGCCCCAGGTGGGTACTCTTGTTTCTGAAGGAAGCATTTGATATCGTGATACCAAGGTTTGTTATCTATGACTGCTTCAATCGTGAAGATGTAAGTGGGCCTTTCAAGGCGCATTATGTCGATCTTAGGTAGGTCGTTCCATTGACCTACACTAATCATGGAAGAGAGGGTGGCTAATGCATCAGCCATGTGATTCTCTTCACAAGGGATATGATGAAACTCGATTCTGTTGAAGAAGGGTAACAACCTTCTTGCGTAATCTTTGTAAGGGATCAATCCTAATTGGTAAGTGTTCCAATCTCCTTTGATCTGATTGATAACCAGGGCTGAGTCGCCATATACATCCAAGTTCTTGATCCTCAAATCAATCGCTTCCTCGAGACCTATAATACAAGCTTTGTATTCGGCCTCATTATTTGTACACTTGAACGTAAGTCTGGCGGTGAAAGGAATGTGGGTACCCTGAGGTGTTATGATGATTGCCTCAATTTTGTTTCTGTAATGATTGACAACCCCGTCAAAGATAAGTCCCCATTGGGAACCTAGTTCTAGCCCTTCACTGGGTAGCAGTTCATCGCAGTGTTTCATTTTTAGATACATGACATCTTCGTCTGGGAAGTCAAACCTGATTGATTCCTGATCGTCAATCGGTTGATGAGCCAAATGATCGGCTAAAATACTTCCCTTAACGGCTTTTTGAGCATGGTATTCGATGTCGTATTCTGATAACAACATCTGCCAACGGGCAATCCTACCCGTGAGAGCAGATTTTTCAAAGACATACTTGATTGGATCCATTTCGGAGATTAACCAAGTGGTGTGACGAATCATGTACTGGCGAAGACGTTTGGCTGCCCAAGCCAAAGCGCAGCAAGTTTTCTCAAGAATAGTGTTCCGAGTCTCGCAGTTGGTGAATTTATTGCTCAAATAGTAGATGGCAGACTCTTTCCTTTTGGTTTTGTCTTGTTGGCCAAGTACACAGCCCATGGAGTCTTCCAAGACTGTTAAGTATATGATTAGTGGTCTTCCTTCCACTGGAGGTGATAGAATCGGCGGATTCAACAGGTATTCCTTAATACTGTTGAAGGCGGTTTGGCAATCTTCTGTCCAAACGCAGTCCTGGTTCTTTTTGAGTAATTTGAAAATCGGCGCACATGTCGCGGTCATGAGGAATATGAATCTGGAGATGTAGTTCAAACATCCCAGGAATCCTCTGACTTGTTTTTCAGTTTTCGGAGAAGGCATTTCTTGAATGGCCTTGACCTTGTCAAGATCAACCTCAATTCCTTTCTGGCTGACGATGAACCCTAAGAGTTTCCCTGAACAGACACCGAAGGTGCATTTGTTGGGATTCAAGTGGAGTTTGTACTTTCTTAACCGCTCGAATAGTTTTGAAAGGTGGGTCACATGCTCCTCTTCTGTCTTAGATTTTGCAATCATGTCATCGACATATACCTCAATTTCCTTGTGTATCATGTCATGAAACAGAGTAGTCATGGCCCTTTGATAGGTTGCACCGACGTTCTTCAAACCGAACGGCATTACCTTTTAACAAAAGGTACCCCATGGGGTAATGAACGAAGATTTGTCCATGTCTTTCAGTGCCATTTTAATTTGATTATAGCCCGAGAACCCATCCATGAAGGAGAAAACTTTGAACTTTGCTGTACTGTCAACCAGCATGTCAATGTATGGTAAGCGAAAGTTGTCCTTTGGACTAACCTTGTTCAGATCCCGGTAGTCCACACACATTTTGACCTTTCCGTCCTTTTTTGGAACTGGTACGATGTTGGCTAACCATTGTGGATATTCAGACGTGGCGAGGAAGCCCGTGTTAATTTGTTTCTGTACCTCCTCTTTGATTTTGATGGCCATGTCTGGATGAGTCCGTCTCAGTCATTGTTTCACAGGTGGACATTCCGATTTCAACGGTAAGTGATGTTCCACGATGCTGGTATCCAACCCTGGCATGTCCTGATAAGACCAAGCGAATACATCAGGAAACTCTTTGAGAAGCTTTGTTAAACTCTCTTTGGCAGTTAGACTGAGCAGTGCCCCAATCCTGATTTCTTTTCTCTCTTTTTCTGAACCCATGTTGATCATTTCCAATGGCTCTTTGTGAGGTTCAGTGGACCTTTCCTCCAGTCTGAGTAATCGGGAGATCTCTTCTGGAATTTCGTTGTCAACTTCTTCTTCAGCCCCAAATGCCGGGAACTTAAAGTTGGGAGAAGGCATCAGATCGTATGTTTCAACGAGGTTTAAAACAAGCAAACTGCATGACGTGATGATTTGTGTTTAGAAGAGATAGAGAGAATGCAAGAGTGTGTGCAGTGTATTTTCTTTGAAAAACTGCCTGTTTTTATTATTAAGTTGTTTTTTAGGATTACCATTTTCTGAAAAAGCGAAAAGAGAAAACAGCAATAACTGCGGAAATTACAGAACGACGTTATTTTATTTATGAACAAGTCGATTCTTGAAACTACAACCCTATATAACAAAACTCTGTCGCTTTGGGCGAAGCGAAGAGGGAAATTTATAGAAAGCGAGCCCTATCAAAACATCCGTTTCACCTGGGCTGGGTGAAAGGTTAAAGACGGCAGTTACGTTGACTTATGAACAATCTTCAGAACATCGACAAAAACCCATTGGCGGTGAACTCCTCGGTGAATCACAAAGTCTGGTACCTTCCTTGATTTGTCTTCAGAAATAACGCTGATTTCTGGCAGAGCAGGATCATTAGAATCTGTCTCCCAGGCAGAGTTGTCGTAGGAGGATTCCTCAGTTGTATTTTGCATAGTATTTATGCTCTCGGGTATATCTCCCCATCCAGTGGGCTGGATGTCTTTGAGCCTGATACGAGAGCTTTCAGGAGCGGTGTATTTGACCATGAAGTCGTATTTTCCACTTGGTTGTCCTAAGGTGTCCCACACTTTTTTGGAACTGGAGGGGTCATCTCTCTCGATGACGTTGACCTCTGGAAAAGCATAGTTGATGAATTCTAGTCCGGAAAGCTTTGCCAATTCATCGTTATGCTGGAAGTTTTCTGAATGACCTGAGAGATGATCCCATGACATGGTGGGGACGCAGGTATTCTGTTCAATAACACTCAGCCGTTTTTCATTGTTCGGCTGATCTTCTTGCCCCAAGTCTCCTGGGTACGGTTGCCAGATAGGCAGGCCATCCATTGGGCCATAATAGTCGTGGTCAAAGTTGTCTTTCATCAGAGTGTCCTCCTCTAATGAATTTGGCGAAGCACGGCATCCTTCCGGATCACAATCTCCATATATCATTTCGACGTCTGACCTGAGTATAAATCTCGGACTCTGTGCGGGATAGCAAAATGGCGTAGGCACCTCTTCCTGATACCTATAACTGTCCTTGTTAAGATAGGACTTCCATTCCTCATCCGTATCGGAGGGATCCTCCTCGTTGATGGTGTCGCTCCCGAGATTTTCATCCAAGTACAAACGCGAAAGTGGCACCGAAACAGATTCGCCAGCAATGTATATTTATCCCAAGAGAGGGAAAGGAAACACCGCATAAACCTGAAGGAAAGGAAAGAGCATGGTCTTACGACCAAGAGAACTGGGTTCGAGAGTCGGTTACGGGCGGGGAAGGTATTAGCACCCCCACGCGTCCATCGTACCCGATGGGATCCACGCTTGCTTGTCTCGATCAAATGGTGATAGAAAAGAGACTGGAAAAAGAACTAAAAGAAAGAAAAGAGAAAGAATGGGAAAGGAACGAGAAACAAATGTAGGGAAAATAAAAGAAGTGCTCGAATGGGCTCTACCCCACTACCTACGTATCTCATCGGGAACATGAGAATCAGAGCGACGTAGTTCCCCTCACTAGGGACGGATTGTTTGTGTTTTTTAAGGAACGACTAACATTCTAGCTCAGGTGTTGCAGGCTCACTGGTCCGAGTGCGTTACCATCTTGCAAGAGAACGGGAAGAAGCACGTTCGTACGTTGGGAGTGAATGAGGTGAGAAAAGAATTCCCGAAGGAAAGACGTTATTGTTTGTTTTTGTCTTTTAGAAATTTTTCATTCGTTTGCATATGATAGTGTATCTAAATCTTAGTCATTGGAATGTGTACATTCTCACATTCCAAGATGGAATGAGTAAGAAAGTACACTAAATGTGAAGAAGACCCTCACACTTAGTTCCAATTGTCAAGGTTCAAACACACTAGCATACTTGTGTTTATTAAGTGTTTTTGTTGATTATGAAATGAAGAAGTGTTTTTTATTTGTACCTTCAACAAGTATTGCATTTAAGTCCCTCATACAAGATCAAATGTTTAACACATTGATCCAAGATGGGCTATATGCTACACATTCTAAGATTATAAGAGAATACCCCTTATAATCTTTTCTTTATATGAAAGGCCTAAATGCAATAAATGCCTACCTTTATTAGATATTTGGAATTTTCTTTGAGATGAGAAGATGAAAGACTCAAGTGGGAGAGAAAAATGCTAAGGGGAAACTAGGTCCTAATGTTATCATACAATTATGGCCCTATGGTTGAGGTAAGAAAGGGAATTCTACCTAATGTTAGCATACATGGATTGCTATCCTAATGTCTCTCCTACCTCCGACTTAATCCAAAATTAAATTGAGCGAGGAATCCTACGGGATCATGTCATCAGACAAGTAAACACAAGATAAATCAATCACGAAATGAAATAAAAGCAACTAAGGAGTAAACAGTGTCAGTCAGCTACAATGTCACACAATCAAAATAAGGAATGGGGGAGCTTTAGCCAAGGGGTCATATCAACCGAGGCAAACAAGCTAGCTGTGAGGAATATGGGTGCTCACCCAATGGCATCAAGAACCATGGAGAGAAGAGTAAGAAAGGGGAAGATGTGAATCAGATCACATAAGCATCAACATCGGTCAATGCGAGCTAAAGACAAAGCGTGGGGGTTGGTTACGAAACCCTCATTCCACTGACGGACTCGATAACACGAGCAAGATATGTTCAAAGCTTCAATTATGTAATGAGAGCTAAGAACGACTCAAGTAGAATGACGGGGGTTGATTGCGAACCCTAACTTCCGTCAGTTTCCTTCTTAGAGGTCTTACCAGGGGAAATGGGAATGGGATGCCTCATAGAGGTCTTCAGGCACAATATTAAACAATCACAAACAGAGCCTCCTTTGAGGACTTCCATCAATGCCGGCCAAATGGCACGGACTCCCAATCCTACTTCTCATGGCATAAAAAGGAAAAATGCGGAATTAGTTAAAGGGAAGAGAAGCAATACCGAACGGATATTAATCCGTAGCAACGTAAGCAAAGTATTAGCAAACCGGCAAACTTCTAGTAACCTAACATAAATGGGCAAAAGTATTAGAAAGTGGAATTGATCCGTAAAAGGCATGGAACCAAATGCTCTTAAAAAAAATGATAAAACAAGGCCATAAGCCATAAACAGCAGCAACAACAGCGCTCTAGCACCTGCATAGCTGTAAAAACTAGCAACAAGTAAAAACAGTCTACAACAGCTACTATTTCCAGAACAGAATGGGTGTATATGCAGCCAGACAGAACAACAACATTCTACAGCATCCTTTGTGCACAGCAGCTGTGTATGTTACAGCAACTTCTACATTTAAACCACTTATCAAGTCAAGTGAGAATCACTACAAAACAAACTCAAAGGTTAGTCAAAATTCAAATGGAAATTGTCAACAAGAAGTAAATGAAATCAATACTAAAGTGTAAGCAACTCTTAGTCAAAAACTATGTAAAGCATATTAAAGGCTATTAACAAAGTTAACTAATGAGGCTATTATGAAAATACTAGTCGATGTTAGCATCTAGAATCTAAGCATAGTCAATGTTAGAAATTAGTTTCTAATGGACAACTAATCCAAAAACAATGAAGCAATTAAGCCGAAAAACAATTAATGCCATTAAGCAAAAATGATTATCAATATTACAATTTAATCTAATTAGACACAATTAATCGACTAATAAACCATGTAAAAGAATCAATTAAAAGCATGGTTAGAATCAAAGTTATTTTCTATTTGCAAACAAATTCTAAAAGTTATGAATTAAATCTAAAAAGCTCTAATTCTAAAAACTAATATTAAAATCCAATTCTAAACAACACTAATCTAGAATTAAATCTAATTAATCAAAATGTGCTCTAAAATAAAATCCAATTCAAAATTTAACAGCAATTAGAATTAAAATTCCAAACTGGAATCAATTAGAATTAAAATCTACAACTAAGAACAATTAGAATTAAAACAAAACGAAATTAACCAAATACCGTAGGGGTGCATAAGTAAGTTGGTGGTGTGATCGTGATATCCGGCGCATGAGCCTTTGTGCTAGGCCCAAGGATGTTCTCATGAAGCCAGAGGGTGTCTTGGGTGATGATATGGGTGCGTAGAGAGAAATTCCATGATACAAGGCCTAAGGCCCCATCCGCTTGGTCCGCATCCACAAGGCTTTTGAAGCCTAACCTAGAAATTCAACATGAGCCAAATCTCCACATGCCATCATCTTCCTCAGCCGCGAAGAAAGCTCTGCAACGTGTTCTCCCTCCTTTCAAACCACACCGTCCAACCATGTTTACTCTTCTCCACTTCATCGTCTTCTCCGTTCCACACTATTCCTTCGCCTTCGCTATCTCCACACAATCAAACCTCTAAAACATTCGCCGCTCAATAAAAAACCACACCGGAAAATGAAACAATCCGTCTCATCTCCTTTCTCTGTCCACCTTCGTCGCCGACGCCACAAACCTCCCCTCTCAGCCTGAGCAATCATTCCTCATACTCTCCTTCTCTGCAAATCGTCGGCGTTACAACAACACTCCGCCGTCCTCTTCTCAACACTTCATCCTACCTCTCATCTTCAAAACAAATAACACAACTTACTCTCCGCTGCGTCGTTCGCTTCTTCCCCTACCAATGCCTACACCGAACTCTCTTCAATCCCAAACTCTCAACGGTCTCGCAAGATGAATATCTGACAGAATACTTAACAAACTAAGGCAAACGCTTCAAGGATTCAATCGTTTCATGCTATGTAGATAAATAGAGAGAGAGAGAGAAAACCTGAACAAGTAGTTCGGAGAAGATACGCTTCAGAAATCCCGAGAGGAGGTCCTTGCCAGGTAGTATATTCTTGATCTCGGTTAAACCTCGTCAAAACTGTTGTTGTAGCGTTGAAGAAGAGTTTGTAGAAGGTTATGGCGATGAAGAAAACGCTGTGGTGAAATGCTCAGTTATGATTCGATCCTCTTTTCTCTTCTGCGCTATTCTTCCTTCAATTGTCGTTGTTGAATTCTTGATCGTAGAATTGTTGATCTTCTGCAGAATTATTGATTTTATGAGCTTTCGAATTGAGGTGAGTTGAAGAAGAATTCGCGAGTTTGTTACAGTAATGGAGATGAAGACGATGGCGACGAAGCTTTTGGCACCATCCCACATTCATTTCTTCTTCTTGTTTTTGTTGCAACTCTGAGTTCGTTGTTGTAGATTGTTGCAGTACGCTTGATGAAATTTTGGACTACAGGTTGATGAACTCCAAAAGCGAAGAGAGCCCCTCGACTGATGGAGATGGATAATCGAGAGGGAGAAGAGAGTTTCAAGGTGAAGAGAAGAAAATAAGAGTGAATAGAAGGAGATTCGGGAGGGAAATGGTAGTTACCGATTCTGTTACAGGTTGGTTGTTAGAGATCGGAGGTTAGAGGTTAGGAATCGGTTCGTGAAGGTTTTTGTTAGAACTTAGTTATTCTCCCTTAGTGAATGCTGCTACCTTTTCTTTTAAAACTGTTTGTAATTTCTTTTCCAATTTCTATTGTATTCTGCCGCGAGGAAACTTCTGTCATGACTTGTAACTTCTCCTTCTTTTTTTCACTGATATTGTTTCCTCAAGTATTTTAATTTTTCTGCTGAATTTTCTTGTTACGAAATAGTTCTTTTCGTGAATTTCCCTGCGCCGTGGTAAGATCCTAATGGACACGTGACCTGAATAATGGATATTGAATGAGTTGGAAATTTGGATCTTGTAACTGGATTAATTGGTCTTGGTTTTCATGGATATTGGTAAGTAATATGGATATTAGACTTGGATAATAAAAAATGGTTAGAAATGGATTAACAAATAATTTGAATTCAGGAAAAAAATGAAAATGAATATGGATTTAAGAATGGATAATGTGGTTTTAGTTTATGGATCCAAAATGGTTCTAAAGTGGATTATGGATATTGAAATGAAATTGAAATGGATTTGAAAATGTAGGCAAAATGGTTTGAAATAAAATGTGGGTTAAGAAATGGATAAAAATAGAAATGGATTATAAAAAATGGATATTTGGAATTTTAAATGGAAATGGATTTAAGAATTGGATACTCATATCTTCAATGAATTCCCACAATTCGATCAGTAAGCTCAATCAACCATGACCCAGTGCTCTTTAAATCAATCCACATATGCCTTGTCCTGATAACCACTGATATCCTATCTTTATAACCAACAATCTCAATACAAGAACAATTCCCCGAGAACAACTTGAAAATGAAGACAAGTCATGAAGCAGAAAGAAACATGATCAACCAGAGGTCCTTGATGCTCACTGATAATCTTCTGAATACGGAAAGCTCACACCAAAGGAAAATGCCTTGATCACATGTCCTATGCTGAATGCAATGCTTTATGTTTTATTTTTCTATGCTTGAATGCAATGCAATGAAATGAAAGCACATGCTAAATGATGTGAAAATGATAGGGCAAATTTTGGGGTATTACAGCTGCCCCTATTCAAACGCTGTAGACCTGAATGTCTGAAAGAGATTGCTTTCAGACTTTCAAGGTATATAGTGATTGAATACCAAATATAACCAAAAATTTGCTCTGGATGACGAAGAACAAAAGGGATATAAACCCAACGAGACTGCTGGATTGAATCTTCAATGAAACGTTGTCGGAGAGCTCTGTCTTTTGAACGACGCCAGACGACTACTGGCTTGCCATACTATAGATGGACTTTCAACAATGTCTTTTTGAATGACTCCAGGCGACTCCTGGCTTGCCATACTGTCGATGAACTTTCAACAATGTCTTTTTGAACGATGCCAGACGACTACTGGCTTGCCATACTGTCGATGTACTTTCAACAATGTCTTTTTGACAACGCCAGGTGACTACTGGCTTGCCATACTGTCGATGGACTTTCAACAATGTCTTTTTGAACGACGCCAGGCGACTACTGGCTTGCCATACTGTCGATGGACTTTAGCTGCTCTGCCATTCTACACAATGGACTTTTACCAATTCGTGTTGGATTTCTGCCAATCTGTCGTTGGACTTTTACCAATTCGTGTTGGATTTCTGCCAATCTGTCATTGGACTTTTACCAATTCGTGTTGGATTTCTGCCAATCTGTCGTTGGACTTTTATGATTACCAAACCGGCTTTGGAATCTCAAACTTGCCATCTTCAGATGGACTTTTGCAGCTTTGCCAAACTAACATTAGACTTCAGTGCTTACCAAACCGGCTTTGGAAGCTTTGCCAAATGATCACTCCACCTGCTGGAAAAACCATCTGCAATACTATCCCACCTGCTGGAATAATATGGACAAACTGTATATAATGATTACCCCACCTGCTGGAACAACCATCTGCAATATTATTCCACCTGCTGGAATAACATGAACAAACTGTCTGTACGATCACCCCACCTGCTGGAATAATATAAACAAACTGTCTGTATGATCATCCCACCTGCTGGAACAATCATCTGCCATACTATCCCACCTGCTGGAATAATATGAACAATTGTATATAATGATCACCCCACCTGCTGGAACAACCATCTGCAATACTATCCCACCTGCTGGAATAATATGAACAAACTGTCTGTATGACAAAAATAAATTGGACTTTGAGTTGTAAATGAGCAATGCTGAGAATTACACCACCTACTGGGTAATATCATATGCTGACCTTGCTGGGGAAATTACTGTCAAAATGTCGAACTCTGTGGGGAGAGAAAACAATTCAGCTGGGGATCAGGGCTACTCTGCCGGGGATATGCAAATCCTGGCTAGGACATTTCACTGCAACTTGCTGGAAAAGAGTCCCTAGAAATCAGCTGGGAAACCCAAAGCAACTCCACTGTAGTCTGCTGAGGAATACGACCGTCAAGCTTAGGATAGGTGTAATACCCCAAAATTTGCTCTTCCCTTTTGTCATCATAGCATGGCATTATCATTTATCATATCATATCCACCTCATTAACATTACATTGCATTTAATATAGAAAAATGGAGCATGGCATCCTTCTTACCATCAGGGCATGTGATCAGGTGGAAGGTGGACAATCAAGGAATCATTCAAAGCACAAAAAGGTCAATCAAGTTGCCTTAAGGCAAGCCAAGAAGCCTTTCATGTCTCATACTATCTCAATTGATCATCCACAACCTCAAGGATAAGAGATACAATGGGAGATTGAAGCATTACATCTTTCACTATGCAAGAGGTTCAAAAAACTGAAGGAAAACCCTCAAAAGAGATAGCTCATTGATCCAAAATCATCCTCAAAAGGCATATATCATCATCCTTTAAGAAGGTACACAACATACTATGAGGGATTTGAAATTGAAGACTGCACTTTTACCTCCTAACCAGAGGGGGCCAAAATTAGGGTTTCCATTTAAATCAGGGAATCTTTGATTTTTTGAACAAAACTTGATGTCATGGTATCCCATATGTCCTTAAGTGTATGTATGTGGAAAATTACATCTCAATTGGTTTTAGAAGTGGTTCAATTGGAAGAAAGATCAAAAATCAGGAAATTGGGGCAAAGTCAAATAATCAGGGGAAAAAGTCAACTCTTGAATTTTTGAGGCCAAATTCATGAAATTCATGTTATATGTGTCCAATGTACAAAATTTGATCAAGAAACTCCAAAGGAATCATGAAAAAATCAAGATGTGGAAAGTTGCCATTTTTGGATGAAGTAGGGTTACTAAAAATAGCAAGTTTTTGGCCATTTTGCATCAGAATTTGAACCAAGGCCATTCAAATTTGGAGCACCAAATGAAAATTCCACTCTGCCTCAATGAAAGGCCTTGCTTTAAGCTTCAAATCCATGTGTGGAACATCTCCATTGGATAAAAAATGAGGGAGATATGATTGATCAAAGTTTGAGCAAAGTAGGTTCAAAACTAGGTCATGATCAAGATTTTCAGGGCACGCGCGCAGTCATTTTAACAAACATGTGGTGGGCCAAATGTCCACTCATTTTTCTCATGGTTAAAGGCCTCAAATGAAAAACTTCTCAACATCAAAGTTGTTCCTTGTAGTGTCATCTTCAATACTCATGTTGGACAAAATTCCATTTGATCAAGTTATAGTGGAGATATATTGGTTCAAAGTCATGTTGATTGTGCTGAAATTTTGTGTGCCAAGTTGCCATGCCATGACTTGCTTCACACGCCCTTACACCAGTTCTCAGACCTTTGTGTTTTAAGCTATTTTGCACCATTTTCCAAACCTCATCTCAATTTGAAATCAACATCAAATGTGTTCCACAACATGCCCTCTTTTATTTGGCATCAAAAGTTCCTCAAACCATTCACTAACATGTGAGAAATTCACCCTCAAACACTTACTGTTACAATGATGATTTGGTGCACGATTTTGGTTCACACACACTACAAACACTTCCTCACTTCAGTTTCCTCTTTAGACCAAGCACACATCACTTACACAATATTTAGTATCACGTGCCTTGCATGAAAATGGAGAGAACAACTTGTTGAGCAAGTTTCTGCCACAACAGTCCTACCATTCCAAGTTTTACTCTTCATCCTCACCATAACTGTCATGAGATTAACCTCACCATAACCCAGCCTTGATCACTCGCCCCCTAACTAACTTGACTCAGTTAGTTAGGGTGGACTCAGTTAACCACCTTGACTCACCCTAACTCAACTCATTAAACCGTGGTAAGCTCACACTATAAAAGAAAATCACACACTCCATTTTCATTTTTCAGTTTTGACAACCACATTTCTTTCCAAGAACACCTCAAACTCTCTCTACTTTCTCTCTGATTCCACACGATTTCAACACTCTTCTTCCACTTTTCATCTGCATTATCATTGCTTGGCATTGTTGGATCAGGAGCACACTGAATCTTCATCATTCTCCCAGTGAAGCTTCATCAACATTTTGCAATTTTCTCTCTGCTCTCAAGATATTAAGCTCAAACAGCATTTATTTTGCTTAGTTTGTGAAGCTCCAAGGAAGAAGAAGAAGATAGGATCTCTGGTATTCTGGTAGATCCAAAGTTCATCATATTTCAGGTTCCCTTCCTCAACTTTGTTTTAGTGAATCTAGCTTGTTTTCGTGGTGTTTGTGGCCTAGTAGAGGTCGTGTGCGTTCTGGCTAGTTGATAGAGCTTCTTAGAAGCTTAGATCCAAAATCTAGGGCTAATTTCATTGCTTCGATTCTCTCTGTTTGTGTGTTGTTTGTGAAAACTAATCCTAGATTCATGCTCTACGTGACTTCCTGAACATTTTGATGTGCATTGCATAAATTTCTGGAATGTTTGGTTGATTGCAGCGCCGGAGAGTGGCCGGAGAAGGTGACCGGAGGTCCCTCTCCGGCCGGTGAGTGGATGTTAGGGTTTAGCATGTTCTAATCTTGTGCGTCCATTTTGGCATGATCGTGTGGTGATATTGGTGACAGCGCATTAAAAAACTCGTGCAAGTCATGTGCACATTTCTGATGGACTTAGCCAAATTGATATTCACACCCCCCTTGTTTAAGGCCCAATGTAATTTGAACTGAATAGTTACTAGGCATACACCCCTTCCCTCATTTCATTGCATTTTTTTTTTCATTTTTATACACGTTTACCTTTTAATTTTTAAAAATATCAAACCTCATCATAAAATTCCACAAAAATTCATGTGAATTCTCAAGACATTTAGGAAATTTTTCATGATTTTATTTTCTGATTTTATGACCTTTTTGCCCCTGTTCCATAATTTTCTTTGAATTTCCATTTAGATGCATTCTAAGCATGATACATGAATTTGTTTAATTTTGTTCTTGCTCATTACCAACTATTTTGACATGATTCTTTTTGCATTGATTCACTAATACATTGAAGCATGTTAGATGATTTTTGTTTGTTTTTTTTAGGTCACTTTATTACATGTTTTGATGCCTATATTTGCACCACTTTGCATGATGTTTCAATTTGACCTAATTGCTTGGTTTGAAGTCATTTTTGCTTTGAATTTTTACATGCTATCTTGATGTATGATGCATTTCTGACCTAGGCACTCCAATACCATGTTTTCATAATTTTCATGAGGCCATTTGATTTTTGTTTGATGCATTACCTTTGAAGTATAATACATGTCATGTCATTTTAACTTTAGTGCATGTTTGCATGATTTCTTTTGTACATACTTGCATGATCATTTGCCTACTTTGTGAACTACTCACTTGACATTATAGGTCATTGGTACATATTACATGTTATCCTTGCATGTTGATTTTTATTTGAACTTTGTGCATCATTAACATGTATTGTTTGCACTTTCTTTTTGAACTTTCATTTCAATTCTCCTTATATTACTTCTTGAATGTCTTGAAGTTGATTCATAAATACTTTTGAGATGTTCATAAACCATTTTCCATTTAGTTTCAATTCTGGTTGTTGATTTACATGTTCCATTTATGCATGTCCTCTTCATTTCTTTCCATCTTTCATCTATCCCTTCTTCTTGTAACATGTTTAAATGCTAATGGGTGATGCTTGTTGCTTATTCACTTGCACTTGTATGATGATATTCACTTGTTGTCCATATGATGCCCATTCTGGTTGTGGTTCTAGGATTTGTTTTCTCATTTAATTCTTTTGAGTTTTATGATGCATTACATGTTCTTTTATTTCTTATACTTCTTATACATGTTTACTAACCATGTAGGGGCTTTGGTAAGTTTCAATTGAGTGTGGATAAGGAATCCACATTCAACTTCTATCCTTTCTCTTTTACAATTCCATTTTGTGTTTTGTTAAGCACTTATGTGCTTTCTTTTAATAACTCATCACTTTCCCTTTGTGAATTACAATGCATCTTCTACTTTAGAAGTGAATTGTTTAATTCATTCCTTCTTTAGACTTTAGGTTGAAACCTCACAAACCTTAGGATCACTCCCTTAACTAATCAATTAGGATTGAGTCTTAGTCCATATAGATTTTACCTTTACCTCTTTCTTGAGTCTTTCATCTTCTCATCTTAAAACAATAATAAAAAAACACTTAATAAAGGTAGGCATTTATTGCATTTAGGCCTTTCACATAAAGAAAAGATTATAAGGGGTCTTCTCTTATAATCTTAAAATGTATAGCATATAGCCCATCTTGGGTCAATGTGTTAAACATTTGATCTTGTGTGAGGGACTTAAATGCAATACTTGTTGAAGGTGCAAATAATAAAAAACACTTCTTCATTTCTTAATCAACAAAAACACTTAATAAATACCAGTATGCTAGTGTGTTTGAACCTTGACAATTGGAACTAAGTGTGGGGGTCTTCTTCACCCTTAGTGTGCTTTCTTACCCATTCCATCTTGGAATGTGAGGATGTACACATTCCAATGACTAAGATTCAGATACACTATCATATGCAAACAAATGAAAAAACTCTTAAAAGACAAAAACAAACAATAACGTCTTTCCTTCGGGAATTCTTTTCTCACCTCACTCACTCTCAGCGTACGAACGTGCTTCTACTCGTTCTCTTGCAAGATGGTAACGCACTCGGACCAGCGAGCCTGCAACACCTGAGCTAGAACGTAAGCCGTTCTCTAAAAAACACAAACAATCCATCCCTATTGAGGGGAACTACGTCGCTCTGATTCTCATGCTCCCGATGAGATACGTAGGCAGTGGGGTAGGGCCCATGCGAGCACTTCTTTTATTTTCCCTACATTTGTTTCTCGTTCCTTTTCCATTCTCTCTCCTTTCTTTCTTTCAGTTCCTTTTCCAGCATTCTTTTCTTACACCCTTTGATTGAAGCAGCAAGCGTGGATCCCATCGGGTACGATGGACGCGAGGGGGTGCTAATACCTTCCTCTCGCGTAACCGACTCCCGAACCCAGTTCTCTTGGTCGCGAGACCATGCTCTTTCCTTTCTCTCAGGTTTACGCGGTGTTTCCTTTCCCTCTCTTGGGATAAATACACATTGCTGGAGACTCTGTTCGGTGCCACTTTCGCGTTTGTACTTGGATGAAAATCCCGGGAGCGACAGCTGGCGACTCTGCTGGGGAGTATTGCCCAGAATCTCTGGTTTCCTTAGCGAGTTCATCCTAGCGCTTGTCCGCTTTTCTTTCATTGGGTGTTTACTGTTGTGTTGTATTTACTGTTTTATTGTATGGTTATTTACTGCTTTACTGTACATTATTGTATTTACCGTATTTTAGCATTTTCATTTCATATGATATATTATGCTATACTGGACTGTGTTGTTTTCTGTTTGGCGGGCGGGATTTCTGAGAGATAAGCCCATTACACAGGCTTGAGCATACACTTAGAATTAGAGTGGAGAGTAGTGGGACCTACGTGCCGTTTGGAGTGCGTTGGGTGTTCACGAAATTCACAGCTAGACGAGGCTATCTTGGGACACGTCGTGGCATACGCATCTTGCGTATTCCAGGATGTAGATCTAGAGAGCTGTCGACTCTAGTGACCGATCATGAGAACCTTAGTGGAAATATCCCTCTTTAGTGGTGACAATGGCAGACTACATTCTGTGGCAAACCCATTCGCACCCGAGGGCCCACTTTGGAACTTGCATAGGATGACCTTTATTTTCTAAGGGGAGTCAGTGGACGACCTCTTTGATTAGCATAGCATTGTATCCTACGGGCTGAATGTGCTATTGCTTCTCAAACCTCCGAAGCTGACAAGCCTTATTTTCTAAGAACCACATGTGAGCATGGGCGGGATGTTTACAGGTTTGCAGGAAACCCAGCCTCCTACCTACCTTACTTGTGATTCTATGATGATTTCAGACATTGTATCCTATGACAGTGATTTAAGTGTTCATCTCAGATATTGCCAGATTCAGTACAGAGACACAGTGCACACAGTTCAATACAGACACCGACACTTGATTACCTGATCACATGCCCTCTTGCATTGCATTATCATATCATAACAGTTATGTTTGTCATTTTCAGGTGCATAATACATTTCTGATTCCAATACATGGGTTCAACAGAGATCGTCGCCGAGAGAAAGAACAATGTGTCTTACAAGTTTCCAGATCCTGTCTTGGATTCATTGCTCAAAGTTATAGATATGGCTGGTCCGGGTATTCTTGATAGGTTTCAGAAGAGCTACGGGAATTTGGTTGGGATGGTCCGTACAATCACCAAGTATGAGCATGATGCTTTGCACACTCTGCTGCAGTTCTACGAGCCTTCGTTGAGGTGCTTTCTTTTTCCAGATTACATTTTGATGCCAACACTGGAAGAATTCTCATTTATTTTGGGAATTCCGATCACGTCGGCAATACCATTCTTCTCTGGTAGTTCTCCCAGCGTAAAAGAAATTGCTGCTGCTTTACAAATGGATCAGGCAGTGATAAAGAGTGGTGTGAGCAGTAAAAATGGAGTTAGCGGATTTCATTTAGAATTTCTGTCTGGACAGGCCCAGGAGGCTGCAAGTGCTAAAAATTGGACGGTTTACAATTCCATCCTGGCTCTCTGCATATATGGCCTAGTTTTCTTTCCCAATCAGCAAGACTTTGTGGATATGCAAGCGACAAGAGTTTTCGTTCTTAAAAATCCAGTCCCTACTTTGTTAGGAGATTTTTATCATTCCGTGCACTATAAGAATGAGAAAAGGAGGGGAGGATCTGTCAGTTGTTGTACTCCACTGCTGAGTCATTGGTTTTTCAAACATTTGCCTCAGACAGGTGCCTTTGTGGAAACCAAAGATGTGGCGAAATGGTCTAAACGATTGATGAGTTTAACTGCTGATAACATTGTATGGTTTGATCACCGGTTGTTGAGAATAGAGCTTGTCACAAGATGCGGAAATTTTCCAAATGTGCCTTTGATTGGCAGAAAAGGAGGGATCAATTATAATCCAGTTTTGGCCATCCGACAGTTTGGGTATGCTTCCAGGGATCCTCCTACAGAGCAAGATGTGGAAGAATCTTTATTCTTTACAGGAACTAAAGATGCGAAGGTGGTAGAAGTAGTGAATGCTTGGAAAGATAAGCACAAAATTGGAAAAGCAGTTTTTGGAAAAGGAGATTGTAGATCTTATCCTGAATATGACAGATGGATGGAGACGAAAGTAAAGGAATTGCTTTTACCCTTTTCAAGGGGACCTCTTTTATGTGCAGTACAGCCAGAACAACCCACTATGGTGGCTATTGAAGAATGTGAGAAGTGGAAGAAAATGGTCAGAGAGTTGCAGATAGAGAATTCTGGAATGAGCAGATGTCTTCAGAAAGCTCTAGCTGACAACAAAGAGTTGGAAAAGAGAGCCTTGAAAGCAGAAAAAACCTTGGCTGACAAAGAGGAAGATTTTGATGACCGAGCTCGGTACTTTCGAAAACTTACTTTGGGAGCAGATGACACTAGTCAGGCTCACAAGATTACAAAACAGGCTTTAGCCCGAAGCAAGGATTCATTAGCTCAACTTCGTCAAGCTTGGGATGAAGTCAGAATTGAAAATGCCGAGTTAAAGGATCAGTCGAAGACTAAAGACGAGGAGCTTAAAAAGGCACATGAGCAGAGGAGAAAGTATCGGGAAAGTCTCGATAAAAGTCAAGAACAGTTAGAAGAAGCTAGAAGCCAACTGAGGAATACCAAGAAAGAGCTTGAAGAAGTCATGATAGAAAGGGAGATACTCAAGACGCAAGCCGGCATAAAGAGACACAAAGGAGTGTGTGATGACGAAGCTCTGATGCTGCATATGAGTTCTTTAACTGAAGCTCTTGAGAAAAGGGATGTCTTGATCAAAGAGATGATTGAAAAGCCGAATCACCAGCGTACCCGTATACTTTTTGAGGAAATCAAGTATTCAAGTGATAGGCTGAAGGATGTGGAATTGTCAGATTGATGTTCTTTTCCCTGTATTTTGTTGTTAATGGCTACCATCAGGCTTGTTGATGGATCCATTTTTTTCCTTATATTGCATTTGCGGTTGAACCTTTCTTAAATGTACTTGAATATTTTATTGAATGAGTATGAGCAGTTTTATTCGGGATTATTTCTTATCAGATAGCTGCACACAAGCACATGACCACGACACGTCTCTGTATATCACGATTTCTGGTCTTCAGATTTCTGTGGATTGGATTGGAATCAGGGTATAAAAGCACCTAGGAAATGACAAACATAGCATTGCATGGCATTGCATATCATTTTGCATTTTTGTTACTTGCTTTTCAGGTACTCGTTGCAGGGTCTCTAACCTTTATTTGGTTTCAGGCAGTATAGCGGAGAATCATATTCACCGATATTCGACGAGAAGAAATCAAGTAAGAATCATGGATCAAGTGCAAAGTGATTTGGCCGAAATGAGGGCGCGTATGGACCAGTTCATGACCCTCATGACTGGCATGGCGCAAAATCAGGAGAGGCTGAGGCTTCTGGTCGAGCGTCCCGACAACGGGCCCGAAGGTGATCATCATGACAATTCACAGGGACATGGCATTCCTCCTCCCGGTGGCAACCCTCCTCCTGGTGGTAACAATCGGGGTAATGGAAATGGTAGGCATGCTGGTGTTACTCTTGAAGATACTCTGGAAGACCAATTTACTCTACTAGATGCTGATGTGGGTAATCAAGGTGATCGAAGGTATGAGGAGTTAGCAGAAAAGATCAGGGCCATAGAATGCAAGAACTCTATGGGTATTGATGTTACCAGCCTGGGGCTGGTCTCAGGAGTCAGAATTCCCCCTAAATTCAAACCTCCTACTTTTGATAAGTATCACGGCAATGCGTGTCCCCAAACGCATCTTCAAGCTTACTTTGGGAAGATTTCAGCCCATACGGATGACGAGAAGCTATGGATGCACTATTTTCAGGACAGTCTGGCTGGGGCGTCTTTGACCTGGTACATGAAGTTGAGTAGAGCTGCTGTGAAGAATTGGAAAGATCTGGCAGAAGCGTTCCTGAAGCAATACCAATATAATATTGACATGGCGCCCAACCGCACCCAATTGCAGGGATTGTCCCAGAATGCCAAGGAGAGTTTCAAAGAATATGCACAGAGGTGGAGGGAAATGGCTGCCCAGGTTCAACCTCCCTTGTCAGACAGAGAAATGGCAGATATGTTCATGGGCACCTTGCAAGGGGCCTATTTGGATAGATTAGCTGCTTGTCCGTCAACTGGATTTGCTGATATTGTGATTGCGGGAGAAAGAATAGAAAGTCTGTTAAAGCTTGGAAAGATCCAGGATGTGAGTGGGGCTGGCTCTTCGGGGACGAAGAAACCGTTTGCTAGTAACCAGAAAAGAAGAGAAGGTGATACGAATGCTGTGTTTAGAGGACGAGGCAGAGGGCGTTCTCGAGCTTATTATCAGGTGGATGCTGTAACAATCCCCACACCGTCTGTTCAGAAACAACAACCCCAACAACAAGTTCAACAGCAACAACCTTTTTTCCAGCAAAGGTCTAGACAGAGGGATCGTAAGATGGATCCTCTCCCTATGACTTATGCCGCGCTGTTGCCCCGGCTACTCGAGTTAAAGTTGGTAGAGCTCCGTACTATGAAAGCTCCGGTTGCTGGAAACCTGCCACCTAACTTCGATGCTAATGCTCGTTGTGAGTTCCACTCAGGTGCTCAGGGGCACTCCATTGAAAAATGCTGGGCTTTCCATCATAAAGTACAAGATTTGATTGATGCTAAAGCCATCAATTTCTCTCCCGCTCCTAATATTACTCAGCATCCCATGCCTGATCATAGTGCAGCAAATGTGTACGCTATTGAAGGTGGGAGGAGATTGAATTTGGTGTTAGACGTTCATCAAGTGAAAACTTCTTTATTGGTTGTAAAAGATCGTTTATTGAAGGGACAGGTGTTCCCGGGCTGTAGTCAGGATTGCTCTGAGTGTATGAATCAGGAGAACGGCTGTGATAAGTTGAAGATGGGTTTACAGAATCTGATCGATGAAGGATGTCTACAGTTTGACAGAGTCGTGAAAGACACTGATGAGATATCAACCGTGACCATCTATTACACTCCCGCTGAGATTCAAATGCCGGTCAATGCAGTTCCCGTGGCGAGTGTTGCGCCAGAAGGGCCCAGTCCTGTCACTATCACGGTGCCAGGGCCAATTCCGTTCACATCTACGAAAGCTATCCCATGGCACTATGGGGCAGATGTATATTACGAAGGTAAAAAGCAGGAAGTTGGATCGTCAGTCAGCCCAAATATTGATAACGTAGGGGGTGTAGGGGGCTTTACAAGGAGTGGAAGGTTGTTCGCTCCCCAAACCTTGAGAAGCGATAAGGAGGTAGAAGCTGCAGCAAAGGCTAAGGGTAAACAGGTGGTTGAAAATGCGCCTACACCTGAAGCAGAGACAAAGATTACTTTTGATAAGGAAATGGAAGAATTTATGAAGATAATCAAGAAAAGCGATTATAAGATTGTGGACCAACTGAATCAGACCCCTTCAAAGATTTCAATCTTGTCACTATTGATGTGCTCTGATGCGCACCGACAGGCGTTGTTGAAAGTGTTGAAGAGTGCGTACGTGCCACAAGAAATTACTGTTAATCAGCTCGAGGGCGTAATCTCCAATGTTAATGTTAGCCATGGCTTGGGCTTTACAAATAGAGATTTGACTGTTGAAGGAAGAAACCATAATAAGGCTTTGCATATCACGATGGAGTGTAAGGGCGCAGTGTTATCTCATGTACTGGTAGACACTGGTTCATCACTCAATGTCTTGCCCAAGAAGGCATTAATGAAGTTGGAAGTTGATGGTTTGATCTTAAGGCCTAGTGAATTGGTGGTCAGAGCATTCGATGGAACTAGACGATCTGTGTTTGGTGAGGTGGAATTGCCCGTACAAATTGGACCACAGGTATTCAAATCCACGTTCCATGTAATGGACATACAACCTGCATATAGCTGCCTATTGGGGCGCCCTTGGATTCATGGAGCCGGGGCTGTTACTTCTACTCTACATCAAAAGCTGAAGTATGAGTTTGAAGGGCAGATTGTGACAGTGTGTGGGGAAGAAGACATCTTTGTGAGTCACTTGTCTACGTTCAAGTACATTGAAATGGATGGGGAAATTCATGGGATGCTGTGCCAATCATTTGAAGCAGTCAATATTGACGATGCACCTGAGTCTTCTTCTGTACCAGTTGGGGCTGGTACCTCCATTTCATCTTACAAACAAGCTGTCGAAGTCGTCAGGGCAGGCAACGCCCAAGGTTGGGGCAGGTTGATAGAGACCCCAATGAAGGAAGACAAATTTGGTATTGGTTATCATCCCTCTACAACTTCAGATGCAGGGAGCAGGGGACCCATTACTTTCAATAGTGGGGGAATTATCTACACGGACCAGTCTTGTGCAGCCACAGAGGATAGTGTTGACAGTGATTGTGACCTGGACAATTGGGTACGCCCTCATGTTCCGGGACAACAAGTGCGGAACTGGTTCGTTGAAGAAGTCATCCGGGTTACTCTTCAGACAGAGTAATTTTTCTTTGTTTTTTCTAACCATAATGCATGTCAAAATCTTGCGCTCTGCCCAAGGCGTATAGATTCATTTGTAGGGCCACCATGGTTGCATTTGCAATGTTTAATCATTAATAAAGGACGTTTTGCAATCAAATTTTGTTCTCTGTCTTTCAGTTTTTATTTTTGCACAAAAAAATAATAAAATGGCAATGTTTCATTTTCTTTTGTTTTGCTTAAAAATAAATTCTAAAATAAGGCATGAACCCGTTCATGCAGACTTGATCCTCCGGATACCACTGATAACGATTTTGATATGGCTATGTATGACTTTGACAATCCGATTTATCAAGCCGAAGAAGGGGATGAGAAAGATTGTGAACTCCCTGAAGAACTGGCCAGATTATTGAAACAGGAGGAAAGGGTCATCCAGCCTCATCAGGAGACTGTAGACATCATCAATATTGGTACCAAGGACGCCAAAAAAGAGATCAGGATTGGTGCCAGCTTGCAAGCAGATGTGAAGCAAACTTTGACGGAAATGTTGCGCGAGTATGTTGACGTCTTCGCCTGGTCGTATCAAGACATGCCGGGGTTGGATACGGATATTGTCGTGCACAGGCTACCATTGAGAGAAGAATGTTCGCCAGTCAAGCAGAAACTTCGTCGGACTCACCCCGACATGGCTTTAAAGATTAAGGAGGAAGTCCAGAAGCAGTGGGACGCTGGTTTTCTTGCTGTGACAAAGTATCCTCCATGGGTAGCCAACATCGTGCCAGTACCGAAGAAAGACGGAAAAGTGAGAATGTGTGTGGATTATCGAGATCTTAATAAAGCTAGCCCGAAAGATGATTTTCCACTACCTCATATTGATGTGCTGATCGATAATACAGCTCAGTTTTCAGTGTTCTCATTTATGGACGGGTTCTCCGGATACAACCAGATCAAGATGGCACCTGAAGACATGGAGAAGACCACGTTCATTACTCCGTGGGGTACATATTGTTATAAAGTAATGCCTTTTGGGTTGAAAAACGCAGGGGCAACGTACCAGCGGGCGATGGTGACATTGTTTCATGACTTGATTCATAAGGAGATCGAATGTTATGTAGATGATATGATTGCCAAGTCGAGAACAGAAGAGGAACATCTGGTTAACCTGAAAAAGTTGTTTGAAAGGTTGAGAAAGTTCCGTCTGAGATTAAATCCAAACAAGTGCACGTTTGGGGTGCGTTCTGGAAAGTTGCTAGGTTTCATTGTGAGCGAAAGAGGAATCGAGGTTGATCCTGCCAAGGTGAAAGCAATACAAGAAATGCCTGAACCGAGAACAGAAAAAGAGGTTCGTGGTTTCTTGGGTAGATTGAACTACATTGCGAGGTTCATATCTCACCTAACAGCCACGTGTGAACCAATATTTAAATTGTTAAGGAAAGATCAAACGGTCAGGTGGAATGACGATTGCCAATTGGCATTCGATAAGATAAAAGAATACTTGCAGGAACCTCCGATTCTAATGCCTCCAGTTGAAGGGAGACCGCTGATAATGTATCTGACAGTGCTTGAAGGTTCCATGGGTTGTGTTCTCGGTCAACATGACGAGACAGGTAGGAAGGAGCATGCTATTTACTACCTGAGCAAAAAGTTCAATGATTGTGAGTCCCGATACTCAATGCTTGAAAAGACATGCTGTGCGCTTGCATGGGCCGCTAAGCGATTGAGGCAATATATGGTTAGGCACACAACCTTGTTGATTTCAAAAATGGATCCTATCAAGTATATTTTCGAGAAACCAGCGTTGACAGGCAGAGTTGCACGGTGGCAAATGGTCTTGACAGAGTATGACATTCAGTACACTTCACAAAAGGCCATCAAAGGAAGTATCTTGTCCGACTATCTCGCGCAACAGCCGATTGATGATTACCAACCCATGAAGTTTGACTTCCCTGATGAGGACATCATGTTTCTCAAAGCTAAAGACTGCGAGGAACCACTTCCGGAGGAGGGGCCAGACCCTGAATCCAAATGGAGTCTGATGTTTGATGGGGCTGTCAATATGAATGGGTGCGGAGTTGGAGCAGTTCTTAGCACGCCGGAAGGTGTTCATATGCCTTTCACTTCCCGAATAACTTTCGGATGCACCAACAATGAAGCAGAGTACGAAGCTTGTATAATGGGGATCGAGGAGGCGATTAATCTACGGATTAAGACCCTTGATATATTTGGTGATTCAGCTTTGGTAATCAATCAAGTGAAGGGGAGTTGGTACACGCACCAAGCAAATCTAGTGCCGTATAGAGATTATACAAGGAGGTTGCTGACGTTTTTCACAACAGTGAAACTGTACCACATTCCTCGAGATGAGAATAGGTTCGCTGATGCCTTGGCCACTTTGTCTTCTATGATCAAAGTGCAAAGATGGAACCATGTACCTAAGATTGAGGTATCCCGCCTTGACAGACCAGCATTTGTGTTTGCGGTCGATGCAGCGTCTGATGACAAGCCATGGTTTCATGACATTAAGTGTTTCTTGAAAAGTCAAGAGTACCCGTCCGGGGCATCGTCCAAAGACAGGAAGACGTTGAGAAGGTTAGCTAGTAGTTTCTTCCTGAACAAAGATGGCGTGCTGTATAAAAGAAATTTTGACACGGTCTTGCTTAGATGTGTGGATAGACATGAAGCAGACTTGTTGATGATTGAAGTGCACGAAGGCTCTTTCGGTACCCATGCCGGAGGGCAGGCAATGGCTAAAAAGTTGTTAAGGTCGGGATATTATTGGTTGACTATGGAGTCAGATTGTTGCAAATATGCCTGCAAATGTCATAAATGCCAGATCTATGCAGACAAGGTGCATGTGCCTCCAAATCCGTTGAGTATCATGTCGTCGCCTTGGCCGTTTGCCATGTGGGGCATTGATATGATCGGAAAGATTGAGCCTACAGCTTCCAATGGTCATCGTTTCATCTTGGTGGCAATTGATTACTTCACCAAATGGGTTGAAGCCGCATCCTATGCCAATGTTACAAAACAAGTGGTCGCTCGTTTCTTAAAACGGGATATCATTTGCCGATATGGAGTTCCCGAAAGAATCATTACTGATAATGGTTCTAATTTGAACAATAAGATGATGGCTGAGTTATGCCGGGACTTCAAAATCGAACATCACAATTCTTCTCCGTACCGCCCAAAGATGAATGGCGCGGTCGAAGCGGCCAACAAAAATATCAAAAAGATTGTGCAGAAGATGGTTGTCACGTACAAAGATTGGCATGAGATGTTACCATTTGCTTTGCATGGGTATCGAACGTCGGTACGCACGTCCACTGGGGCAACCCCATTCTCACTTGTATATGGTATGGAGGCAGTGCTACCGGTTGAAGTAGAAATTCCGTCCCTCAGAGTTATGATGGATGTTAAGCTAGATGAAGCTGAATGGGTACGAGCCAGATTTGATCAGCTGAGCCTTATTGAGGAAAAGCGATTGGCGGCTGTATGTCATGGGCAATTATATCAGCGCAGAATGAAACAGGCATTTGACCAGAAGGTGCGTCCTCGGGTTTATAAAGTCGGAGATGTGGTACTCAAAAGGATCCTTCCTCCCAATACAGATCACAGGGGCAAATGGACTCCTAATTATGAAGGTCCATTCGTGGTTAAAAAGGTTTTTTCGGGCGGAGCTTTATTGCTTACAACCATGGATGGCGAAGACTTTTCATCCCCTGTCAACTCGGACGTAGTCAAAAAATACTTCGCATGAATAGACCCGCTGGATAATAAAAATAAAAAAAATCCAGGCAAAAAAGGGCATCCCGGCGAACCAAAAACAGAATAAGGTTCGGGCAAAAATTAGGGATATAATTGAAAAATTTGTACACCCGGTAAGTTGAAAACCCGAAAGGGCAACTTAGGCAAAAAAGGGTATCCTGGTGGATCGAAAACCTGAAAGGGCGGTCCACACAAAAGAGGGATTTAAGCGAATGACTACGGTTTGAGTTATCTGTACCCCATTACCGTTTGAACAACTGACGTTCTGAAGGATAGGAATCGGTCTGATCATTCCTCAGAAGGCAAGGTCGGGGAGTTTTGAAGACATACTGGTCATAACAGAATGGAAACTCAGTGGAATTCCGTTTTCACATTGCCATTAGGATAGTTTCTTTTCTCAATTTTCAGCGATCACCTCTTTCCAGGGATTGCTTCCAGATGTAATTGCCTATTCTGGGCTCTCAGTCAATAAATTGAATTTCAGTAAAAAGCCTCCTATTTTTGTTTTATTGCTTTGTTTGCAAAGACGTCCTAATTTTGATAAAACATTGCATTTGAAAACATGGCAGCCTTACAATAACATGCGCAGAAAAAACATTTGAAATTACTTCGAATGTTGAATACTCCCGGATGGTGGATTCTAGCCATGCAATATTCGGGGCATGTGGGCATATTCTTTTGTTGCAGGTAGCAGGTGCAGATGATTTTAAGCACAAGACCAGCAATAAATCACCCCACGCAAAAGACTGGGGCAATTATGGGTAAGGAGATCGGCGTTCATCGTTCGGTCGACGATTGTATATAACGGGTCGATATCAGTGAATTAAGTTCAGCTGGGTACCGTTGCATCTTATTAAGTCGATTCTCTCATATAGTATTTCCAACAGCTACAAGCTTTTCTATGTCGATAACGGTCACAGGTTCCCCAAAAGAGTGGTCTCGTCGACACCGAAACTGATGGTCATTATCCCCAGCGAAGTCACAAGAGTTTGAAGAGGCTAGATCTTCTGTAAAATCCTCTTATGACATCCTCTGCGGGGACAAATTGTTGTGTTGTCCAAGCATGGGGCATGATTGTTTCCCCAGCATGAAGTGTTGGTCACCCCCAGTAGAGTTTGAGGACAGTTGGTCTTCTGTAAAATCCTCTCGAAAGGCATCCCCAACATGAGACGTTTTAAAGCAGTTTTCTCCAACAGAGTTTGTTATAAACCCGTCATCCCTAACGGAATTGTCTAAAGGGAAGCTCGCCTAACATGGGGCATTGTAGTACTTATCCTAAGCTCGACAGTCATATTCCTCAGCAGACTACTATGGATTTGCTTTGGGTTTCCCCAACAAATCTCTAAGGACTCTTTCTAGCAAGTTGCAGTGAAATGTTCTAACCAGGATTTGCATATCCCTGGCAGAGTAGCCCTGATACCCAGCAAGATCGTATCTCTGGTCATGGTATCCCCACAGAGGTCAGCATCGAATCTTGTCAGCAACTTCCAGCTGAGTTGTTGTTCTCTCCGCAGAGGTTTATCAGATCGACAGAATCTATTCCTCAACAAGGATGGTACAGCCTTTCCCCAGCCGGGTCAGAAGGTTGATAATCCCTATAAAGGAGCTTGGGTTGAATAAATCCCCAAGCAGAGTTTTAATGGCTCATTTCCCCAGCAGGACGTCATTTAAAAATTCTCATCCCCAGCGGAATCGCTGTGACCAGAATTCGTTCCCCCAAACAGATGGAATAATTCCTGGCAGAGTCGTCATTCCCTCATATCTTAAAGTCCAATTTATTTTTGGCAAGCTTGACAATTCGAAGCAGACGGATTGTTCATCCATTCGCCAGCAGAGATATTATCCTTTTAGGAGTCTCCGAGATTAAATCATTGATTGTGATTCCTCAGCAGAGTCGGCAGAGATGTCTGGCGCAGAGGCAGAGAGTAATTCGATTTTAAAATTCTAAAAGTCCAACAGTGGATTGGCAAAAGTCCGTCTTCGGGTGGCAAAAGTCCAACAGTGGATTGGCAAAAGTCCGTCTTCGGGTGGCAAAAGTCCAACAGTGGATTGGCAAAAGTCCGTCTTCGGGTGGCAAAAGTCCAACAGTGGATTGGCAAAAGTCCGTCTTCGGGTGGCAAAAGTCCAACAGTGGATTGGCAAAAGTCCGTCTTCGGGTGGCAAAAGTCCAACAGTGGATTGGCAAAAGTCCGTCTTCGGGTGGCAAAAGTCCAACAGTGGATTGGCAAAAGTCCGTCTTCGGGTGGCAAAAGTCCAACAGTGGATTGGCAAAAGTCCGTCTTCGGGTGGCAAAAGTCCAACAGTGGATTGGCAAAAGTCCGTCTTCGGGTGGCAAAAGTCCAACAGTGGATTGGCAAAAGTCCGTCTTCGGGTGGCAAAAGTCCAACAGTGGATTGGCAAAAGTCCGTCTTCGGGTGGCAAAAGTCCAACAGTGGATTGGCAAAAGTCCGTCTTCGGGTGGCAAAAGTCCAACAGTGGATTGGCAGAAGTCCATCTTCGGGTGGCACGAAGCTGCAAAGTCCACCAGTAGCGTGGCAGGCCAGTAGTCGTCTGGAATTGCATAAAAGACATTTCCAAAGTCCACCAGTAGCGTGGCAGGCCAGTAGTCGTCGGGAATTGCATAAAAGACATTTCCAAAGTCCACCAGTAGCGTGGCAGGCCAGTAGTCGTCTGGAATTGCATAAAAGACATTTCCAAAGTCCACCAGTAGCGTGGCAGGCCAGTAGTCGTCTGGAATTGCATAAAAGACATTTCCAAAGTCCACCAGTAGCGTGGCAGGCCAGTAGTCGTCTGGAATTGCATAAAAGACAGTATTAAAGTCCACCAGTAGCGTGGCAAGCCAGTAGTCGTCTGGCATCGTTCAAAAGACAGATCTCTCCGACGTTTCATCGAAGATTCAATCCAGCAGTCTCGTTGGGTTTATATCCCTTTTCTTCTTCACTATCCAGAGCAAATTTTTGGTTATATTTGGTATTCAATCACTATATACCTTGAAAGTCCGAAAGCAATCGCTTTCAGGCATTCAGGTCTACAGCGCTTGAATAGGGGCAGCTGTAATACCCCAAAATTTGCTCTTCCCTTTTGTCATCATAGCATGGCATTATCATTTATCATATCATATCCACCTCATTAACATTACATTGCATTTAATATAGAAAAATGGAGCATGGCATCCTTCTTACCATCAGGGCATGTGATCAGGTGGAAGGTGGACAATCAAGGAATCATTCAAAGCACAAAAAGGTCAATCAAGTTGCCTTAAGGCAAGCCAAGAAGCCTTTCATGTCTCATACTATCTCAATTGATCATCCACAACCTCAAGGATAAGAGATACAATGGGAGATTGAAGCATTACATCTTTCACTATGCAAGAGGTTCAAAAAACTGAAGGAAAACCCTCAAAAGAGATAGCTCATTGATCCAAAATCATCCTCAAAAGGCATATATCATCATCCTTTAAGAAGGTACACAACATACTATGAGGGATTTGAAATTGAAGACTGCACTTTTACCTCCTAACCAGAGGGGGCCAAAATTAGGGTTTCCATTTAAATCAGGGAATCTTTGATTTTTTGAACAAAACTTGATGTCATGGTATCCCATATGTCCTTAAGTGTATGTATGTGGAAAATTACATCTCAATTGGTTTTAGAAGTGGTTCAATTGGAAGAAAGATCAAAAATCAGGAAATTGGGGCAAAGTCAAATAATCAGGGGAAAAAGTCAACTCTTGAATTTTTGAGGCCAAATTCATGAAATTCATGTTATATGTGTCCAATGTACAAAATTTGATCAAGAAACTCCAAAGGAATCATGAAAAAATCAAGATGTGGAAAGTTGCCATTTTTGGATGAAGTAGGGTTACTAAAAATAGCAAGTTTTTGGCCATTTTGCATCAGAATTTGAACCAAGGCCATTCAAATTTGGAGCACCAAATGAAAATTCCACTCTGCCTCAATGAAAGGCCTTGCTTTAAGCTTCAAATCCATGTGTGGAACATCTCCATTGGATAAAAAATGAGGGAGATATGATTGATCAAAGTTTGAGCAAAGTAGGTTCAAAACTAGGTCATGATCAAGATTTTCAGGGCACGCGCGCAGTCATTTTAACAAACATGTGGTGGGCCAAATGTCCACTCATTTTTCTCATGGTTAAAGGCCTCAAATGAAAAACTTCTCAACATCAAAGTTGTTCCTTGTAGTGTCATCTTCAATACTCATGTTGGACAAAATTCCATTTGATCAAGTTATAGTGGAGATATATTGGTTCAAAGTCATGTTGATTGTGCTGAAATTTTGTGTGCCAAGTTGCCATGCCATGACTTGCTTCACACGCCCTTACACCAGTTCTCAGACCTTTGTGTTTTAAGCTATTTTGCACCATTTTCCAAACCTCATCTCAATTTGAAATCAACATCAAATGTGTTCCACAACATGCCCTCTTTTATTTGGCATCAAAAGTTCCTCAAACCATTCACTAACATGTGAGAAATTCACCCTCAAACACTTACTGTTACAATGATGATTTGGTGCACGATTTTGGCTCACACACACTACAAACACTTCCTCACTTCAGTTTCCTCTTTAGACCAAGCACACATCACTTACACAATATTTAGTATCACGTGCCTTGCATGAAAATGGAGAGAACAACTTGTTGAGCAAGTTTCTGCCACAACAGTCCTACCATTCCAAGTTTTACTCTTCATCTTCACCATAACTGTCATGAGATTAACCTCACCATAACCCAGCCTTGATCACTCGCCCCCTAACTAACTTGACTCAGTTAGTTAGGGTGGACTCAGTTAACCACCTTGACTCACCCTAACTCAACTCATTAAACCGTGGTAAGCTCACACTATAAAAGAAAATCACACACTCCATTTTCATTTTTCAGTTTTGACAACCACATTTCTTTCCAAGAACACCTCAAACTCTCTCTACTTTCTCTCTGATTCCACACGATTTCAACACTCTTCTTCCACTTTTCATCTGCATTATCATTGCTTGGCATTGTTGGATCAGGAGCACACTGAATCTTCATCATTCTCCCAGTGAAGCTTCATCAACATTTTGCAATTTTCTCTCTGCTCTCAAGATATTAAGCTCAAACAGCATTTATTTTGCTTAGTTTGTGAAGCTCCAAGGAAGAAGAAGAAGATAGGATCTCTGGTATTCTGGTAGATCCAAAGTTCATCATATTTCAGGTTCCCTTCCTCAACTTTGTTTTAGTGAATCTAGCTTGTTTTCGTGGTGTTTGTGGCCTAGTAGAGGTTGTGTGCGTTCTGGCTAGTTGATAGAGCTTCTTAGAAGCTTAGATCCAAAATCTAGGGCTAATTTCATTGCTTCGATTCTCTCTGTTTGTGTGTTGTTTGTGAAAACTAATCCTAGATTCATGCTCTACGTGACTTCCTGAACATTTTGATGTGCATTGCATAAATTTCTGGAATGTTTGGTTGATTGCAGCGCCGGAGAGTGGCCGGAGAAGGTGACCGGAGGTCCCTCTCCGGCCGGTGAGTGGATGTTAGGGTTTAGCATGTTCTAATCTTGTGCGTCCATTTTGGCATGATCGTGTGGTGATATTGGTGACAGCGCATTAAAAAACTCGTGCAAGTCATGTGCACATTTCTGATGGACTTAGCCAAATTGATATTCACACCCCCCTTGTTTAAGGCCCAATGTAATTTGAACTGAATAGTTACTAGGCATACACCCCTTCCCTCATTTCATTGCATTTTTTTTTTCATTTTTATACACGTTTACCTTTTAATTTTTAAAAATATCAAACCTCATTATAAAATTCCACAAAAATTCATGTGAATTCTCAAGACATTTAGGAAATTTTTCATGATTTTATTTTCTGATTTTATGACCTTTTTGCCCCTGTTCCATAATTTTCTTTGAATTTCCATTTAGATGCATTCTAAGCATGATACATGAATTTGTTTAATTTTGTTCTTGCTCATTACCAACTATTTTGACATGATTCTTTTTGCATTGATTCACTAATACATTGAAGCATGTTAGATGATTTTTGTTTGTTTTTTTTAGGTCACTTTATTACATGTTTTGATGCCTATATTTGCACCACTTTGCATGATGTTTCAATTTGACCTAATTGCTTGGTTTGAAGTCATTTTTGCTTTGAATTTTTACATGCTATCTTGATGTATGATGCATTTCTGACCTAGGCACTCCAATACCATGTTTTCATAATTTTCATGAGGCCATTTGATTTTTGTTTGATGCATTACCTTTGAAGTATAATACATGTCATGTCATTTTAACTTTAGTGCATGTTTGCATGATTTCTTTTGTACATACTTGCATGATCATTTGCCTACTTTGTGAACTACTCACTTGACATTATAGGTCATTGGTACATATTACATGTTATCCTTGCATGTTGATTTTTATTTGAACTTTGTGCATCATTAACATGTATTGTTTGCACTTTCTTTTTGAACTTTCATTTCAATTCTCCTTATATTACTTCTTGAATGTCTTGAAGTTGATTCATAAATACTTTTGAGATGTTCATAAACCATTTTCCATTTAGTTTCAATTCTGGTTGTTGATTTACATGTTCCATTTATGCATGTCCTCTTCATTTCTTTCCATCTTTCATCTATCCCTTCTTCTTGTAACATGTTTAAATGCTAATGGGTGATGCTTGTTGCTTATTCACTTGCACTTGTATGATGATATTCACTTGTTGTCCATATGATGCCCATTCTGGTTGTGGTTCTAGGATTTGTTTTCTCATTTAATTCTTTTGAGTTTTATGATGCATTACATGTTCTTTTATTTCTTATACTTCTTATACATGTTTACTAACCATGTAGGGGCTTTGGTAAGTTTCAATTGAGTGTGGATAAGGAATCCACATTCAACTTCTATCCTTTCTCTTTTACAATTCCATTTTGTGTTTTGTTAAGCACTTATGTGCTTTCTTTTAATAACTCATCACTTTCCCTTTGTGAATTACAATGCATCTTCTACTTTAGAAGTGAATTGTTTAATTCATTCCTTCTTTAGACTTTAGGTTGAAACCTCACAAACCTTAGGATCACTCCCTTAACTAATCAATTAGGATTGAGTCTTAGTCCATATAGATTTTACCTTTACCTCTTTCTTGAGTCTTTCATCTTCTCATCTTAAAACAATAATAAAAAAACACTTAATAAAGGTAGGCATTTATTGCATTTAGGCCTTTCACATAAAGAAAAGATTATAAGGGGTCTTCTCTTATAATCTTAAAATGTATAGCATATAGCCCATCTTGGGTCAATGTGTTAAACATTTGATCTTGTGTGAGGGACTTAAATGCAATACTTGTTGAAGGTGCAAATAATAAAAAACACTTCTTCATTTCTTAATCAACAAAAACACTTAATAAATACCAGTATGCTAGTGTGTTTGAACCTTGACAATTGGAACTAAGTGTGGGGGTCTTCTTCACCCTTAGTGTGCTTTCTTACCCATTCCATCTTGGAATGTGAGGATGTACACATTCCAATGACTAAGATTCAGATACACTATCATATGCAAACAAATGAAAAAACTCTTAAAAGACAAAAACAAACAATAACGTCTTTCCTTCGGGAATTCTTTTCTCACCTCACTCACTCTCAGCGTACGAACGTGCTTCTACTCGTTCTCTTGCAAGATGGTAACGCACTCGGACCAGCGAGCCTGCAACACCTGAGCTAGAACGTAAGCCGTTCTCTAAAAAACACAAACAATCCATCCCTATTGAGGGGAACTACGTCGCTCTGATTCTCATGCTCCCGATGAGATACGTAGGCAGTGGGGTAGGGCCCATGCGAGCACTTCTTTTATTTTCCCTACATTTGTTTCTCGTTCCTTTTCCATTCTCTCTCCTTTCTTTCTTTCAGTTCCTTTTCCAGCATTCTTTTCTTACACCCTTTGATTGAAGCAGCAAGCGTGGATCCCATCGGGTACGATGGACGCGAGGGGGTGCTAATACCTTCCTCTCGCGTAACCGACTCCCGAACCCAGTTCTCTTGGTCGCGAGACCATGCTCTTTCCTTTCTCTCAGGTTTACGCGGTGTTTCCTTTCCCTCTCTTGGGATAAATACACATTGCTGGCGACTCTGTTCGGTGCCACTTTCGCGTTTGTACTTGGATGAAAATCCCGGGAGCGACAATAGGTACCACAATGCCCCATGTTAGGCGAACTTGCCATTTGATGACTCCACTGGGGATAATGAGTTTATAACAAACTCTGCTGGGGAGAACCGCTTCAAAGAGTCTCGTGCTGGGGATGCCTTTTGAGAGGATTTTACAGAAGACCAAGTGTCCTCAAACTCTACTGGGGATAATAAATCTGGAACATCTCCTGCTGGGGAAATTCAAAATGCCCCATGCTCGGGAGGTCAACAACTTGCTTTTGCTCCAGACTACGCGGTAGATCTGAAAAAATCGTCCCAAGAGGATTTTATAGAAGACTTGGTATCTTCAAACTCCTGGATACTCACTGAGTCTTGCACATTAACGGCGAGGCCTGCGAAGCAACTCTACTGGGGAATTCGCAACTGTTATCGACACAGAAAAGCTCGTACCTGTTGGAAGTCATGAATAGGAGAGTCGACTTAATAAGATACAACACTACCCAGTCGAAATTACTTGTCGATATCGGATCGTCGCGAGCGACCGTTGACCGAAAATGGACTCAATCAGTAAACGTTGTGATAAAAGGTGACATGTAAACCTTTTCCTGAACCTGACTGCCCCGACATTCTGTATGGGAATAGGTGATTACTCGTCTAGAAGACACGATCCCATGATCTCGAAAAGGCTTCAATTTTTCCTTTGAGCCTAGTACGAGGCTGCTACTTGCAAACAAAAGGATATGCACATATGCCCCAAGCTGAATATGACTTCTGCAACTGAGAAAATCTAACTCTGAACCACCACTTGTTGGGGAGAAAGGTTTGTATGCAATCTCTTACCGGGAGAATGATTAATGAAGTCTGCTGAAGACAAGGGACCACAAATGCCTTGGGTTGGAATGCCCCTTTGTTTCAAGCCCTTTTGGCTAATTGACTGCATATGCATGAACAATAGTTCTTACAATTTTCCACTTGCCCCAGACCATCACAGTCCACCAGAAGAAGTTGCCTCAAGAGGATTTTTAGAAGACTTGACATCCAAAATGCCTCAATATCCTCAAACTCTTGTAGAGATTCGTCGGATCTCGACGTAACTGCCCCAGACCGACTACGTCTTAGCACAACTTGTTGGAACAGCTCCCGCTCAACAAAGTTTCCTGAGGAAGTGCCACTGGATGTGGCTGCCCTTCGGGAGTTTCAGGATTCTCAACTCGGGAAGATTAAGCTTCTGGACTGAATTTCCATATGTAAACTTCTTTTGACGTCAAACAAATGTATGCAAGCAGAAAATGTTTTATTCTGAGAATGAAAATTCTAATGCAACACACATGTTAATCTTGAAGTTTTACTGAAAAGATGTCGCAAACCCTTTGCGAGCGAATCACGGATTAGAATACGACATTAATTTTTTGAATGAAAGAATGCAATGCACATGCAACACCAACAAAGATCTTTTAGCACAACTCAGAGGAGTCAGGAACGTTATCTCTTGGTAGTGTGCTCTCAAAATAAACCCTGTTTCAATTAGGACTTTTGAGGGTTGTATCATGGCCTGGTTCACGGTTTTGAGAAAAAAAAGGATTTAAGGCTCAAAGTTTATTGGTGCCCACCCACTCTTCGTGATGTTCTCCGGTCCTACGTTCAGCTAATTTGCACAAGCGCTTGCCTCTCAAAAAGATTTTGTGATCTTTAAGGAACCCATGCATCTGATGGTTTGACACCTAGCGAGGCTTTAGCGTGACAGTCACCCTTTTGTCTTTTGTTCGTAGTCACACGACTTTGTTCTTGCTCGAGGATTTTCTTTTGCAACCCTTTTGTTTTTCGCTTTCGCATTCTTCTGCTTTTTGATCCCTCATTTTTTCCTGGACTGATTCTTTTGAATCTTTAGATTTTGAAGTCCAGCGGGATGCCCTAACTATTGCCTAAGTTGCTTGTTTTCAAGTTTCAACTTAGCGGGCTTTTTCATTTCTTTTTTTTTATTCTCTTTCTTTTTTCTTGAACACGTCGTGCGACATTGGCTTGTCTTGACTTTGTTGGAAGGGTTGTGACTGTCCCACTCATTGATTGTTGATGGATAACCATTGTGGTTTCACATCTCTTGACCTCTCAGCGGTGGAATAACAAGTAATGAATCCTAAGATGCACACTCCTTTTGAAATTTGAACGCTCGGTCAAATTAACTGACGCCTACCCTGCCCCTGGGTTAAATGTGAGGGTTTTTTCATACGAAAGAAACTCCTACTTCAAGGCTCAAAGGGGTTAACGAGGGTCTATCTCCCTTATATCTCCAGTGTTTGGGGATTTGAAGCAATGCCTGTACATCCTCAACAAGGTTCTTATTCAAGAGCACACAATTAGAGATTTTGCGTTCTCAAATCATCATCCTCCCTCAGAGAGTTTAAGCACGGCAGTTGGTATTGCAATGCACATATACAAACTTATGAGTGGATACAAATGGATTTCTTCAAGAAAAACATGCTTATTGTATTATGATCGTCATTTAAGAGCAAACAAATTTTTACATGCAAACATTGTTTAAACAAACAAATAAAGCTGCATATGAAAATGCAGTAAAGAAGCTGAATGATTGTCCTTGTTGAGGAGGCTTGACTCCGTCTGGACTTGTTGCTTCTAATGATGTTTTTTCTTTGTTGAGGAAGCTTGGGAAGCTTTAGTTGACGTACAAACCATCTGCAGTGAAAATAATGATCCCAGCATTAATCAGATCTTGCACTTTATGCCTGAACACCTTACAGTCTTCAATGGCATGCCCCCGTGTCCCTGAGTGGAACTCACATCTAGCATTAGCATTAGGTCCCAGAGGAAACTTGGTGTGTGGAGATTCCCCAGCAATCAATTCAATTAGCTGAAACTTGAGCAAGTGCTGAAGCAACTGAGCGTATGGCATCGGGATCGGATCAAACTTCTCTTCAGTCTTCTCTGGCTTAAGACCCTCAAGAAATAGTTGGTGATGAAAAAGCTCTGACGGTGAAGAGGATTCACGAGGAAAATCATGGTCTAGAGGAGACCCCGAAGAGATAGGAGGAGTGAGAACATCTGTTGCGGAAGCGGGCACCTGATTGTTTTCCTTTCTTAACACTTCATTCAGAATTTCCATAACTCGGCCCATCTGAGTCTTTATCCGGTTGACCTCTTCTCTCGGCAGTTCCTGACCTCGTGACGATGCTTGAATGTCCACCATAAAATGCCCCAGCCGGGCCTTCATCTCAGTCACCTCCGCTCGGAGTTGTTCCATACCTGAACCTTGATTGTGGCGAATCGAGTAGTTGGAAGAAGTCCCGTTGGCCGTTTCTATAGAGAATACCCAGTCAGAATGAGAAATCCGCCCCGGAACACCTGTTATGCATATGAGTATGAGAATGCCATGCAGAATTCCATGTTCGAATTTTTCCAAGGAATCATTATGCTTTGATTCAAATATTTTTCTTACATACCACAAGAAATGGATGGAAGCGCTCAGTAGCAAATCTCAAAGTTAATATCCCTTGGAAATATAAGAACATGTATGCGAATATGATAATGCAGATGCAACAGACATGGGATCAAAGCTTCCATATAATCTGGATAATTGATGTGCTGGTGACCGAATAAGCTCATAGGTCGGCTCTGAAGAGAACACCGGAATACCAGAATATCCGACTAACCAGAATACCAGGATGTCGGGATATCGGCATAATCAGAATACCAGAATGCCAGAATATCGGCATAATCAGAATACGGGAATGCCAGAATATCGGCATAATCAGAATACGGGAATGCCAGAATATCAGCATAATCAGGGTGCCGGAATAATCTGAATACCATAATACCAGGCAGATGAGTCCACACTGATAAGAGAACCAGAATACTAGGTAAGATGAAGGTCAAGGTTACCTGCAAACCTGTAAACAACCCGCCCCTCTCACATGTGGGTACTAGGATGTTCAGTATCCCGGGCTCTCAGGTCGAAAAATGATGATACGTTCACCATTTTTGGTTTGGCATCATCATCAATCGAGGAGGCCTCAACTGATTCTCCAAAACGAAAGGTCCTCAGCTTCTGGCACTGAGGTCGAGAAGCAATAGTACATTCATCCCTCGGGGTATAGTACTATCGCCAATCGAGGAGTGCCTCCACTGATTCTCTTTCAAAAAGAACATCCTATAGCAAGTTCCCAGCATTGGGTCCTCGGATCGAGAATATGCAATGGGTTTGCCACAGAATGTGGTCTGCCACTGTCACATCTCGGGAGGAGTGCTGCAACTGAGTACTCAGGGAATGGTCACCAGAGTCGACAGCTCTCTAGATCGACATCCTGAAATGCGCAAGATACGCACGTCAGAACGTGTCCCAAGATAGCCTCGTCTGGCTGTGAATTTCGTGATTACCCAACGTACACAGATGGCACGTAGGTCCCACTACTCTCCACTCTAATCCTAAGTGTATACTCAAGCCTGTGTAATGGGCTTATCCCTCAGAAATCCCATCCCGCCAAATAGAAAACCAGCGCAGTCCAATATAGCATAATATATCATATGAAATGAAAATGCTAAAAATACGGTAAATACAGTAATGTACAGTAAAGCAATAAATAACCATACAATAAAATGGTAAATACAGCACAACAGTAAACACCTAATGAAAGAAAAACAGACAAACGCTAGGATTGACTCGCTTAGGGATGGACCAGCAAGAGGTCAATCTGTCCCCAGCAAAGTCGCCAGCTGTCGCTCCTGGGATTTTCATCCAAGTACAAACGCGAAAGTGGCACCGAAACAGAGTCGCTAGCAATGTGTATTTATCCCAAGAGAGGGAAAGGAAACACCGCATAAACCTGAAGGAAAGGAAAGAGCATGGTCTTACGACCAAGAGAACTGGGTTCAGGAGTCAGTTACGCACGGGGAAGGTATTAGCACCCCCACGCGTCCATCGTACCCGATGGGATCCACGCTTGCTTGTCTCGATCAAAGGGTGATAGAAAAGAGACTCAAAAAAGAACTAAAAGAAATAAAAGAGAAAGAATGGGAAAGGAACGAGAAACAAATGTTGGGAAAATAAAAGAAGTGCTCGAATGGGCCCTCCCCCACTGCCTACGTATCTCATCGGGAACATGAGAATCAGAGCGACGTAGTTCCCCTCACTAGGGACGGATTGTTTGTGTTTTTTAAGGAACGACTAACATTCTAGCTCAGGTGTTGCAGGCTCACTGGTCCGAGTGCGTTACCATCTTGCAAGAGAACGCGAAGAAGCACGTTCGTACGTTGGGAGTGAATGAAGTGAGAAAAGAATTCCCGAAGGAAAGACGTTATTGTTTGTTTTTGTCTTTTAGAAATTTTTCATTCGTTTGCATATGATAGTGTATCTAAATCTTAGTCATTGGAATGTGTACATTCTCACATTCCAAGATGGAATGAGTAAGAAAGTACACTAAATGTGAAGAAGACCCCCACACTTAGTTCCAATTGTCAAGGTTCAAACACACTAGCATACTTGTGTTTATTAAGTGTTTTTGTTGATTATGAAATGAAGAAGTGTTTTTTATTTGTACCTTCAACAAGTATTGCATTTAAGTCCCTCATACAAGATCAAATGTTTAACACATTGATCCAAGATGGGCTATATGCTACACATTCTAAGATTATAAGAGAAGACCCCTTATAATCTTTTCTTTATATGAAAGGCCTAAATGCAATAAATGCCTACCTTTATTAGATATTTTTAATTTTCTTTGAGATGAGAAGATGAAAGACTCAAGTGGGAGTGAAAAATGCTAAGGATAAACTAGGTCCTAATGTTATCATACAATGATGGCCCTATGGTTGAGGTAAGAAAGGGAATTCTACCTAATGTTAGCATACATGGATTGCTATCCTAATGTCTCTCCTACCTCCGACTTAATCCAAAATTAAATGGAGTGAGGAATCCTACGGGATCATGTCATCAGACAAGTAAAAGCAACTAAGGAGTAAACAGTGTCAGTCAGCTACAATGTCACACAATCAAAATAAGGAATGGGGGAGCTTTAGCCAAGGGGTCATATCAACCGAGGCAAACAAGCTAGCTGTGAGGAATAGGGGTGCTCGCCCAATGGCATCAAGAACCATGGAGAGCAGAGTAAGAAAGGGGAAGATGTGAATCAGATCACATAAGCATCAACATCGGTCAATGTGAGCTAAAGACAAAGCGTGGGGTTGGTTACGAAACCCTCATTCCACTGACGGACTCGATAACACGAGCAAGATATGTTCAAAGCTTCAATTATGTAATGAGAGCTAAGAACGACTCAACTAGAATGACGGGGGTCGATTGCGAACCCTAACTTCCGTCAATTGCCTTCTTGGAGGTCTTACCAGGGGAAATGGGAATGGGATGCCTCATAGAGGTCTTCAGGCACAATATTAAACAATCACAAACAGAGCCTCCTTTGAGGACTTCCATCATTGTCGGCCAAATGGCACGGACTCCCAATCCTACTTCTCATGGCATAAAAAGGAAAAATGCGGAATTAGTAAAAGGGAAGAGAAGTAATACCGAATGGATATCAATCTGTAGCAACATAAGCAAAGTATTAGCAAACCGGCAAACTTCTAGTAACCTAACATAAATGGGCCAAAGTGTTAGAAAGTGGAATTGATCCGTGAAAGGCATGGAACCAAATGCTCTTAAAAAAAACGATAAAACAAGGCCATAAGCCATAAACAATAGCAACAACAGCGCTCTAGCACCTGCATAGCTGTAAAAACTAGCAACAAGTAAAAACAGTCTACAACAGCTACTATTTCCAGAACAGAATGGGTGTATATGCAGCCAGACAGAACAACAATATTCTACAACATCCTTTGTGCACAGCAGCTGTGTATGTTACAGCAACTTCTACATTTAAACCACTTATCAAGTCAAGTTAGAATCACTACAAAACAAACTCAAAGGTTAGTCAAAATTCAAATGGAAATTGTCAACAAGAAGTAAATGAAATCAATACTAAAGTGTAAGCAACTCTTAGTCAAAAACTATGTAAAGCATATTAAAGGCTATTAACAAAGTTAACTAATGACTATTATGAAAATACTAGTTGATGTTAGCATCTAGAATCTTAGCATAGTCAATGTTAGAAATTAGTTTCTAATGGACAACTAATCCAAAAACAATGAAGCAATTAAGCCGAAAAACAATAAATGCCATTAAGCAAAAATGATTATCAATATTACAATCTAATCTAATTAGTCACAATTAATAGACTAATAAACCATGTAAAATAATCAATTAAAAGCATGGTTAGAATCAAAATTATTTTCTATTTGCAAACAAATTCTAAAAGTTATGAATTAAATCTAAAAAGCTCTAATTCTAAAAACTAATATTAAAATCCAATTCTAAACAACACTAATCTAGAATTAAATCTAATTAATCAAAATGTGCTCTAAAACAAAATCCAATTCAAAATTTAACAACAATTAGAATTAAAATTCCAAACTGAAATCAATTAGAATTAAAATCTACACCTAAGAACAATTATAATTAAAACAAAACGAAATTAACCAAATACAGTAGGGGTGCATAAGTAAGTTGGTGGTGTGATCGTGATATCCGGCGCATGAGCCTTTGTGCTAGGCCCAAGGCTATTCTCATGAAGCCAGGGGGTGTCTTGGGTGATGATATGGGTGCGTAGAGAGAAATTCCATGATACAAGGCCTAAGGCCCCATCCGCTTGGTCCGCATCCACAAGGCTTTTGAAGCCTAACCTAGAAATTCAACATGAGCCAAATCTCCACACGCCATCATCTTCCTCAGCCGCGAAGAAAGCTCTGCAACGTGTTCTCCCTCCTTTCAAACCACACCGTCCAACCATGTTTACTCTTCTCCACTTCATCGTCTTCTCCGTTCCACACTCTTCCTTCGCCTTCGCTATCTCCACACAATCAAACCTCTGAAACATTCGCCGCTCAATAAAAAACCACACCGGAAAATGAAACAATCTGTCTCATCTCCTTTCTCTGTCCACCTTCGTCGTCGACGCCACAAACCTCCCCTCTCAGCCTGAGCAATCATTCCTCATACTCTCCTTCTCTGCAAATCGTCGGAGTTACAACAACGCTCCGCCGTCCTCTTCTCTACACTTCATCCTACCTCTCATCTTCAAAACGAATAACACGACTTACTCTCCGCTGCACCATTCGCTTCTTCCCCTACCAATGCCTACACCGAACTCTCTTCAATCCCAAACTCTCAACGGTCTCGCAAGATGAAGATCCGGCAGAATACTTAACAAACTAAGGCAAACGCTTCAAGGATTCAATCGTTTCATGCTACGTAGATAAATAGAGAGAGAAAGAGAGAGAAAACCTGAACAAGTAGATCGGAGAAGATACGCTTCAGAAATCCCGAGAGGAGGTCCTTGCCAGGTAGTATATTCTTGATCTCGGTTAAACCTCATCGAAACTGTTGTTGTAGCGTTGAAGAAGAGTTTGTAGAAGGTTATGGCGATGAAGAAAATGCTGTGGTGAAATGCTCAGTTATGATTCGATCCTCTTTTCTCTTCTGCGCTATTCTTCCTTCAATTGCCGTTGTTGAATTCTTGATCGTGGAATTGTTGATCTTCTGCAGAATTATTGATTTTATGAGTTTTCGAATTGAGGTGAGTTGAAGAAGAATTCGCGAGTTTGTTACGGCCATGGAGATGAAGACGATGGCGACGAAGATTTTGGCACCATCCCACATTCATTTCTTCTTCTTGTTTTTGTTACAACTCTGAGTTCGTTGTTGTAGATTGTTGCAGCACGCTTGATGAAATTTTGGACTACAGGTTGATGAACTCCAAAAGCGAAGAGAGTCCCTCGACTGATGGAGATGGATAATCGAGAGGGAGAAGAGAGTTTCAGGGTGAAGAGAAGAAAATGAGAGTGAATAGAAGGAGATTCCAGAGGGAAATGGTAGTTACCGATTCTGTTATAGGTTGGTTGTTAGAGATCGGAGGTTAGAGGTTAGGAATCGGTTCGTGAAGGTTTTTGTTAGAACTTAGTTATTCTCCCTTAGTGAATGCTGCTACCTTTTTTATTAAAACTGTTTGTAATTTCTTTTCCAATTTCTATTGTATTCTGCCGCGAGGAAACTTCTGTCATGACTTGTAATTTCTCCTTCTTTTTTTCACTGATATTGTTTCCTCAAGTGTTTTAATTTTTCTGCTGAATTTTCTTGTTACGGAATAGTTCTTTTCGTGAATTTCCCTGCGCCGTGGTAAGATCCTAATGGACACGTGACCTAAATAATGGATATTGAATGAGTTGGAAATTTGGATCTTGTAACTGGATTAATTGGTCTTGGTTTTCATGGATATTGGTAAGTAATATGGATATTAGACTTGGATAATAAAAAATGGTTAGAAATGGATTAACAAATAATTTGAATTCAGGAAAAAAATGAAAATGAATATGGATTTAAGAATGGATAATGTGGTTTTAGTTTATGGATCCAAAATGGTTCTAAAGTGGATTATGGATATTGAAATGAAATTCAAATGGATTTGAAAATGTAGGCAAAATGGTTTGAAATAAAATGTGGGTTAAGAAATGGATAAAAATAGAAATGGATTATAAAAAATGGATATTTGGAATTTTAAATGGAAATGGATTTAAGAATTGGATACTCATATCTTCAATGAATTCCCACAATTCGATCAGTAAGCTCAATCAACCATGACCCAGTGCTCTTTAAATCAATCTACAGATGCCTTGTCCTGATAACCACTGATATCCTATCTTTATAACCAACAATCTCAATACAAGAACAATTCCTCGAGAACAACTTGAAAATGAAGACAAGTCATGAAGCAGAAAGAAACATGATCAACCAGAGGTTCTTGATGCTCACTGATAATCTTCTGAATACGGAAAGCTCACACCAAAGGAAAATGCCTTGATCACATGTCCTATGCTGAATGCAATGCTTTATGTTTTATTTTTCTATGCTTGAATGCAATGCAATAAAATGAAAACACATGCTAAATGATGTGAAAATGAGAGGGCAAATTTTGGGGTATTACAGATGGTATAGACTACTTGAGACACTGGGTGAAGGAAACCTCCACTGTGGAAGAAGTCCTGAATGGGATGAAGACTTTCATCGTGGGTAGCAGTCTGGGTACAGGTTGAAGAAAAACCAAGACCCTTCTCTGTTTTGTTATCAGTGGGAATGACAAGTTGTCCCCACCCTTTCGCGTTATTACTTTTGATCGCCTCGAGAGCATCTTTGTACGAGGAAATCGAGGTTCCCTTCTCCGATTGGCTGTCATTGCTCACCGAAAGTGCTTGGAACTGAGTTCCAACAACCTCCTCGGGTTCTACACAAGTAGACGATGATAAGTTACTCACGAGCAAGGCTTGTTCTCCACAGACCGTGACGAGTTGATCGTTCTTGACGAAGTTCAGTTTTTGGTGCATCGTCGAAGTGACTGCCCCGCCTGATGTATCCAAGGTCTTCCTAATAAACAGCTGTACGCTGCCCGGACGTCCATGACCTGGAAGGTGATTAAGAAAGTGTGAGGACCGATAGTTATGGGAAGGTCGACTTCGCCGATAACTGCTTTCCGAGATCCGTCAAACGCTTTGACGATGACCTCACTGCCCCTCATCGGGGATCCTTTGTCGCATTAAAGTGGACTTCGGCATAATGTTAATGGCCGATCTTGTGTCTACCAGTACGCTGGATAAAGCATCATCCTGGCAGTTAACTGTGATATTGAGTGCCATGTTGTGACTTTTCCCCCCTCTGGAAAATCCTCATCACCGAATCCTAAGTTGTTACAGGAAGTGATGTTAGAGATGATGCTATCGAACTGTCGTATTGACACATCCTGTTCCACAAAGGCCTGCTCTAGGAATTTCTGTAGAGCCTCTCTGTGGGCTTCGGAACTGAGTAAAAGTGATAACACAAAGATCTTTGAAGGAGTTTGTAACAGCTGATCAACAATGTTGTATTCACTTCCTTGGATGAGCTTCAGCATCTCATTGTTGTTGTTTGAAAGGTCGGGATCACTAGATTGACCGACTGGAGGATTAGGAACTTCTGGAAGTTCCTTTTCTCTGTTAGGTTCTCCAACTCCTCGGTTGAAGTTTCGACCGCTCCGTGTTACACGACTGATGTCTGCAATATTCACGACGGAGGGTAATGTAATTTCCCTTCCATTCGCAATTATCGTTGCACCGTATTTGTAAGGGATTGGCTTAGTTGATTCATACGGTACAGGTCCCGGCAAATAGATAACTACAAGAGCCTTATGATTTTTCAGACTGTCGTAAGTAACTTCAATCAGTTCCTTGCTAAGAACCTTTGATTCGTCCAGTAAAGGGATGATGGTACAAACATCCTTGTTCCTCTCAGGGTCAGAGATTACAACCACGTCTCAGATTTGATCTGCGAAGTAGTCTGGCGTCCAGTCAATGGACCCCGAAGCTAGGTATGGGTGAATCTCCTTGCGATCCAACTGACCTTGGAGAGCTGCTCGCATGAGGTAGCATCCTTGGTTATTCTCCGAGCAGACTCTACAACGTTCATAGTTGTGTGGTGGCACCTGGCCACGCCCGCTTTGAATGCAGTGCAACCTTACCATGTTTGTTTCCATAGATCTGACATCCTGATTTTGACGCCGGTAGGGTTTCCATTATGCACACTGATTTGTTGCGTGTCTTCATCCAGATAGATTGGAAGCCACCAGTGGCTTAACAAGTGTTGTAAAGTTCTCTGAACGAGAGCGCACCCTTGGTTACTCTCACAACATCCTTTACAGTTCTGGTAATCATGTGAAGTGAGAAAACCGAGTTGGACCTGCCTGACATGTAACTCTACCAAGCTGGTATTCATCAAGCGAATATCGAAGATTTGAATCATGTTGATCTGATAGGGATTCCTATCATGGTAGTCCTGGATCCATCCAAAATCCAACTGACGCTGGAGGGCCTTGTAACGCCCTGATTTGTTTAATTGTATTTATTTATTTCATTTATGTGAATTTTGTGAAATGTGTGAATTTATTGTATTTTACCTGCTAATTGAGTTAATTGGTTAAATTCCCTGATAAGTAAAATATTTGCAATAAATTATATTTTCTTTCCAACTTTTATTTCCCGAAATATATTTCATCGCTGTTTATGTTTTATCGCATTTTGAGAGCGTTTGGGAGATATTTGAGCATAAGGGCAAATTGGTCATTTTGGGTAGTTAGATATTTTGTTATAAAAAGGGAAAAGAGACAAAGAGAGAGAAAAGGAGAAAGAAGAGAAAGAAGAGAGAAAATAAGAGAAAGAGAAAAGAAGAGAAAGAGAAAGGAAGGAAAAGAGAGGAGAAGAGGAAAATCGAAGAAAACTCTGTTTCAATTGCGACTAATCGGGTAAGGGTAAGAAGTTTCGATTATATCTTGCTTGTATATGTATATGTATGTATTTGTTTGAATGTTTGGTTGAAAAATATATGTTTTCCACTTGATTGGAATGGTGATCATTTCGATAGAATTGATGTTTTAACGGTTAGAATTTGGAATAGATCGTGTAGAATAGTCGAGTAATGTTTGGGTTTAATCCGGGATTGCGTTATATAGTTTATGAGAGTTAGGGCAATAATGATGAAATAGTGAGAAGTCGATGTTTTCACGGTTGGAATGCAGAATAAGTTGTGTAGTAAAGTTGGGTGAGGATAGGAATTAATCGGGAATAGTTGTTTGTGTGTTTTCGAGTAATTTTGATCGAGTTTGGAATTGGGTTAAATTGATAAAACTATGTTTCAAAATATTTCAACAATGGAAAATGTGTTGGATGGTTTTTAAATGGTGAAAATATTGTAGTACGTTGAATTCTGAGATCGCAGCTTTTTACGAAATTGAAAACGGATGTCCGGAAGTCTTCCGATGGTGTTTTTAAAGCCAAATTCCGCTGAGTCTCTGTAGGTATCGCGCTTAGCACGGTCTAGGCAAAAATGAAAAATTTCCGAAACTTCAAAAATTCATAACTTTTGAACCGTAAGTCTGTTTTGACCCCTGTTCCAAGCGTTGGAAAGCTAATGAAATATTCTTTCTATTAAAAATGGTTGTTAGGGCAGTAGATGGTTTATTTAAGTCGTGGTTTTGTAAAAGTGTTGGGTTGTCGGGTTTTTATCGCGTTAAATGCGTGCGGTTGGTGTTTTACTATGTGTTGTGCTATTGTTATATAACGTGGAGCTTTTATGAGGTTTATATGATGTTGAAGCATGTGATAATTTGTCGTGGTTGTTTGTGGCCTAATGGAAGGATACATGGTTGAATTGAAATACAAATGTATGGTATTAATGTATGTTGTTGTGGGTAGCCTACGTGGCGTGAATCCTAGTGTTGTGAGTATCATTGTATGATTGTAGGATTGTTGTGGTTGATGGCGAGTAATTCTTGATGTGAATTGATATGAATGTATATGTTAAAATGCTAATTGTTGTGGTTTGTGGATTATGATGGAATGCATTTTTTATGTGAAATTCAATGTTGTGATGATGGTTTGTGGCCTTATGGAAAATAAATGCATTGTTTTGGGTTTGATTGCAATGTGTGATTATTGATGTTGAGATGGTTCACATGGTTGTATATATGTATGCATTGGATTGTCATGAGTCATTGTATGCCAAGCATCATGATATACATCTTGTGATGTCGTGTGCCCTTGTGGGGTGTGAGCGACGAAACGATTCCAGAAGGAATCTGCTGTAACGGTCGTGTGCCTTATACAAAGAGGACCTAAAGCGACGTTATAGACGATCGTGTGCCTTATACAAAGAGGACCTAAAGTGATCGGAGCGTGTTCGTTATACAAAGAGGACCTAAAGCGATCCATAAACGTCGTGTGCCTTATACAAAGAGGACCTAAAGCCATGGGGAACATCGTTTTCCTGACGGGGAGTTACACTAAGTAACAAGCGATGATTCCAATAATTCTTGAGTGAATTAATGGTGAGAATGATGGATGGATGGTACCGCATTGCATTGCATAGAGTCGTTGTGTCGGTCTCTGTGCATTTGCATAAATCATGAATGAATTAATTATGTGTTGAGCTCGTGATAGCATTGGTGATTTGATATGCATTTGTGATAAATGCATTGGTTATGGATGATATGTTTTATGTATAGAGATATGCTTTGTTTTGTGGGGATGTTGTACATTACAATGATTGTATTATTTCTCTATGGTATGCTATATATAAGAATATACGTGATGTGGTGGTGTGTTTCCATATGTTATAACTTTGGTATGCCTGATGTGCGAATATGTGATTATGTTGGTATAATTGATATATGTTATGTTGTTGGATTATTAGAAATGTGTTATGTATCTGGGGCATGCTATATGTATTAATATGTGATGCTTGTGGTGAGAATAATTATGCATGTGAATTTTTATATGTTTGCATATTATTATGCAATCTTGATTTAGTTGTTATTTCTCACCCTTTTACTGTGGTTTGTTTCTCTATGAGGCAATTACAGATTAATATCTTGGAGGCTTTTATGAAGATTAGTTCTCCACCCTTTTGTCGGTCTGTCTACTCTGATACGTAACACGGGAGTCAGGGAACGCTTTTGTTATATATGTATACATTTGTTGGATCTATTTTGTATTACCTTTGTATGAATATTTTGAAGTTATAAAACAATTTATTTTGTAAAACAAGTTAGTTATGGATCTTTCCGCTTTATTCCATAATTGAACGTTCCTTTTGTTGGAAAAAGTTTCCCTTTTATGTTTATTCCATTTTGTGTTATGTATCAAATTTATGAGCAGGGATTGTGTTTTCTTTCTTTAAATGTGGCATCCTTATTTTTGTCTAAGGATAAAATTTTTATTCACTCTGATTTATTTATGTATTATTTATCCGCGATGGGTATTTGGGTGTTACAGGCCTCTTGTACAAAAGAGCATCCCTGTTTGTTAACCGAGCAAGTCAGGCAGGAATTATAATCGTGACGCGGCAGATTATGATACTGGCTTTGCCTTGAGTGCATCGCCACCAAGTTAACATTCATTGCATGGACGTCGTGGTTCTGAATGATGTTGGAATTCGTATAGGTCACGTTGACTCCACGAACTCGATGCTCTTGGATCCATCCGAGATCCAATTGTTCCTGTAGAGCCGATTGCACCATAGAACATCCTTGATTGTTTTTAGAGTAGATATCACACTGGTGATAATTATGAGGTGGCACATAGCCATAACCATTATGTCTACAATGCATCTTGACCATGTTGGCCCTTAACAAGAGTACATCGTGAATTTGATAGGTGTTGTTAGACTCTGCCTCTATCAAATTGACTGCAGCTTTCTCATGTTGAGGCAGCGGGTTTGTGAGAACATTCAGATTCGTATCTTTAAAAGAGAAGACCCCGCTCCTAACAAGCTTTTGCACATCGGATTTGAAACTGAGACAATTTTCTATGTTATCCCCCGGTCCTCCTTGATGGTAAGGACAAGTCTGATCCGTTTTGAACCAAAAAGGTAGATTTTCTGGTACTGTAAGAGGAGACCTGGTTTGAACATGCCCCTTGACTAGTAGTAATAGAAACAATTATGCGTACAACATGGGTATAGGATCAAACCCTGGAGGTCGTGTTGTACGGTTGTTGTTGTATGGAGGAGGAGCCTGCTGAAGAGGCTGCTGATTAGGTTGGCTCTGAGCAACCTGAGGTTAATACGTAGGAGCAGGCGCAGGGTTGATAGCAGGAGTTACAGCTGCTACTGGTTGGTAACGTCGCCTTTGCTTTCCGAGAGAGATATTCCCAATATCCAGCTCTTTTTTCTTAGGGAGAGCACTACCGCATCGTTTTGTACTACTTGATGATCCAGCGTCTTTTACTAAATGTCCTTCTCGGACTGCTTCCTCAAGACGGACTCCCATGCCCACCATCTCGGTGAAGTCACTGGGCGCACTGGCGACAATTCTGTCGTTGTAAAATGAGCTTAAGGTCTTTAAGAAGATCTTTGTCATCTCTTTTTCCTCAAGAGGTGGACAAGTCTGGGCGGCAATTTCACGCCATCTCAGAGCGTACTCTTTAAAGGTTTCCTTGTCCTTTTGTGACATTGATCTGAGTTGATCTCTGTCCGGTGCCATGTCCAAATTGTATTTATATTGTTGAATGAAAGCAACGCCAAGATCTCTGAAAGTGCCGATCGTGGCGCGGTTTAAACCCATGTACCATTTTAATGCGGCACGGTTAAAATATCCTGAAAGTAATGAATCAGTAGTTCCTGGTTCTTTGTCTGAGCTGACATTCGCCGAGCGTACATCACTAAGTGGCTTTGAGGTCAAGAGTTACCCTTGTATTTTTCAAAGTCAGGCACTTGGAACTTGTGCGGAACTTTCACATTGGGGACCAAGCAAAGGTCTGCAGCATCCTTTCAAATAGATCCTGACCGCGAAGGGCCTGCAGTTCTTTCTGCATCTCCAGGAATTGAATTTTTTTTAAACTAACACACTTTTTCAAAAAAATTCCAAAAAAATAAACTTTTCAGGATAATTACAGAAATGGTTGGGTTTGAAAATCCAATACAAGGATGGCGACATATGAAATGGCGCCTCAGTTAGAGGCCACAAGCCATTTCATATGGCGCCTCAGGCCATATATTTGCCCTAAAAAAATTCCCTGAGGAGTAGCCATATGAAATGGCGCCTCAGGGCATTTCTTTTTTTCTTTTTTTAATTTTTTTTAAGTTTAATTTATATTTTTTTAATATACTAAAAATTATATTATTTTATATGTTATGTTGCGCCTATAAATAAGGGCTCTCCCTCATTTATTTTTGCACAACAATTGTCACCCAAACCCTAATTTCCTCCCTTCCCTCACCAATATCCCAAACTCTCCCTTACTCAACACGATGTCTTCATCCTCAAATAGCCGGTCGTCGTCGTCATCAGCAACGGAGGAAAAGTGGCCAGAGTTTCCACTGATGAAACGAAATGCCCTAGTTATATATTCAGTTGTCAAGCCTCCGTTGGAGATGCTACTCTGGAACACCCAGAAGTTGGAGCATTTGCACAGGGAACTTTGCCGCTGGCTACCAGAAAAATTTCAGGCAGGTGAAAAGATCAGGAAGATAGAGAGGCAGGTTGAGAAGTCTGGTCCAGACGGAGTCACCCGGACTTGGAGGAAAGTGGAAAATGATGCTGGCGTCCTCATGATGATGATGTTAGAACAGAAAATTAAGTTGATGGTTGTAATTATCTAGATAAGCTGCTTTTATGTGTTGTTATTGTTATTGTTATTGTTATTTTATGATTTGGTAATAGGTTTCGTTAAGTGATGCTTCGTTTAGGTTTGTTATGTTGTTGTATTGAGTTATGTATGCCATCAATGAAATGAAATTTGTTCTTATTATAAATAGACAAGATTACATAAGTAATTTTGCCGCTGTGCTAGGACCTAATACATTTGGACACTTAGTGCGATTATGGCTTGGCTGGCGGTACAAACTACACAACCTCACCATTTTTTCACCTGTATCCATCTCCGTTTGAATTCGGCTGCTGATAGGGCGACCCTTTTTATTTCTTCGCATCAAGTCGTTATGCCACACAATTTCTCCTTCGTATATAGGCCAGTAGTCCTCCTTTGCGACTACTTGAAAGCTTTTACGGTACACATTACATAGAGTACTGACTTGGTGAAGAACATGGAGATAGTTGGTTGGGTCCAGTCGGACCTTGGAACAGGCTGCTATGACATGGGAGCAAGGTATACGAAATGCTTGAAACTTTCCACAGTCACACCAACTCCTATCTAGTTCCACTCGATAAGATCCCCTAGGCATTCCTACACTAAACTTGACAAGACCACACAACTCTGCATGGCTACACTATTGACAAGATCACACTCTGCATCACTCAACAATGCATGCCTACACTCTTTTTCTACTGTTCCTAACCATGCCTATGCACAAATTTAAAAACAAACATTTAAAAAAAAAAAAAGAAATGACCTGAGGCGCCATTTCATATGGCTTCTCCTCAGGGAATTTTTTAAGGAAAAACATATGGCCTGAGGCGCCATATGAAATGGCTTGTGGCCTCTAACTGAGGCACCATTCCATATGGCGCCACCCTTGGAACCCTTTTCCAAACCCTGCCATTTTCGTAAATAGCTTGAAAAATAAGTTTTTTTGGAATTTTTTTTTGAAAAAGTGTGTTAGTTAAAAAAAATCCCAGGAACAATTCCTGGAACTCATTCATTCTATCGAACATGCTGTCGTTTCCACCAGAAGGTATCTGTGGAATCTGTCCTTCTGGGATAGTGTGTACCACGGGTGGTGGTATAGTCATTATGGTCGAGACTCTCGGTGTCTCCCGAAGTTTGTAACCTTCAGGAGTTGCTGTCATGCCCCTGACATCTTCGTTTTCCCGAAGTTTGTAACCTTCAGGCCCAGCGGTTCCTGCTGCGGTTCCATGATCCTCAGTGATCGGCGGAACATATCCTTCCGGGATATAGTTAAGTGGCATGCCCCAGGGAGGATCTTTCGGAATTTTGTACCTAGGATCATACTTCTCCACTATGGGCGTTGATGTGATCTCTGAGATCACAGTCCTTTGTTGTTGCATCTGAGCTTCTACTAGAGCTTGCATGTCGTTATAAAGCTTTCTCAGATCTTCTTTCAGAGTGTTGATCTCTTCTCTCAACTCTCTGTTCTCTTCCTCGAGATCATCCATCTTTTTCTGACGATTGGCCCGAGTATTGTACGAATGAGACAGTTTAACTCTAGAATCGAGACACAAACGTGAGATTCGTAGGTAAGAAGAATGCGTTATACGAAATGATGAATGCAATTCAATGGTTTTATTAATTATTTTTGTTTATTCAAAGTAAACTTCGACAATTAGATTGCAAATATCAAATAGGGGGGAAACCCCGTTTTATTGAATTCAAAGGATTGCGGAAATGGAAATACAGTAGATTACAAAGTACTGATAAAGGAAACCTAAACTAATGGATCCTGAGTCCTCTCAGAGGAGAGCTCAAGTGCTGGTTCTGGTACTTTCCTCTTCTTTGACCGGGGCTCTTCGGCCGCTGTCGGGTTGTCATTCCTTTGCCAAGTGAACGGATCTAGCAAATTCCTTTGGCCATCCTGCTTTTCTACAGCATGTCGCTCTAAAATCTCAATCAGAGCATCTTTTTCTCTTAACAGTTGTTGTATTTTCTTGCACTCCACATTAAGAATACGATACTTGTTTCTCCAAGACCTCTTCTCCTGCTGAACTTTGCTGAGAGTAACTTGAATTTTTTCCGTCTCAGACATAAAATAAAGGGCAGAGTCCCTTAATGGAAGAACTTCGTGACGAGGGTAAGGCATCATCAGCTTGAGAGCTCTAGTTTGTACCCAATGGCGATAAGGCTCCATCGGGACACAATTTGGTTTCCCTAGACACTCTCATCCTTTCCTATGAACGTGTTTCCAGGCGTGCACTATTTCCGTCTTTAGTGCCCTGACATTTTCTCCTTCCTTGAAGAAAAGACCTTCCAGATGAGCATTCCATGGGACGTGCCTCATCGGGTATCCAAATTGCCGACGAACCAATATCGGATGATAGTTGATTCCTCCCTTAGTTCCTATAAGGGGTACATTTGGGAAATTTCCACAACGGTCAATGATCCTAATCCCGTCGTAGATTCAATTTTACCAATCGATGTCAGAGTTGGTAAGAGACATGATTCTCTGTGACCAACGTAAAGTATTATTTTGATCCCAAAATGCAGTAGACTTGGGTAAGTGGGAAGTAAACCATTTGTAAAACAGGGGTACACAACACGTGATCATTCCTCTGCTGTATAAATTCCTTAAGTGTACCGATTGATATGAATCTGCGAGTAAGGTCGGTACGGGGTTTCCAATCAGGAAAATCTTAATGGCGGTGAGATCTACAAAGTTATCGATGTTGGGAAACAAAAATAACCCTAGGTGAGCAAAACAAAGGTGCTCTCGAAAGCGGCCACGTTCCTTATACTAGAAAAGTACATGGCTTTCTTTGTTAAGAACTGGGCTGGCAAACCTTGGATTCCACCCTTAGTGGTCATGTGAGTCCTAACTTCTGACTCATCCAAATAAATTGCTCTTGCAATGGTCTGATCCTTTGGAATTTCTTCCAGTCCAGAAAAGGGAGCTTGATCAGTAATATGTAAACCAGTCAGGTGAGAATACTCCTCAAGCGTTGGTGCAAGCTGATAATCCGGGAATGTGAAACAGTGATAGACCAGATCGTAGAACTGGATTAACGTGAACAAGATTCCTTCAATTATGTGGACCTTTAACAAGGACAACAGTCCTCCATACTTGGCTCTGAAAGCCTCGTGGTTGGTGATCATTCTCGCCAAACCTCTCAAATCCTCCAACTTTGGAACCTTGAAGGTGTACTTTTGAGTTTTCCTTCTATCGAAATCCATTAGCGCAATCTCCTTTCTCTGACATTTACAATCATTGTCTCAGTTTAATTTGAAAAAGAGAGTCTAGAAGAGAAGATTTTCTTTGTTTTAATGTTTTTTAAATGAATGTATGAATGCAGCACACAAAAACATAGAAAAAACATGGGGTCAAAGGGTCGGTGCCATGAAGTCAAGGCTCTACCCCCCAAAGGTTTATACTGGTGATTTTTTGTACCTATCTCTCAAAATCATTGATTCCCTTCGAGATAACATCAGCGGGCCAGGAACCGTGTTAGGTGATGTATCTTTGAGCAATCTCAGATGAGGGTACTATCACGTGACAACTATTTCCGATAGCTTCTGCACTACAAAGTGGCTTAAGTCTGCTAAAAACCTCAGCTTCTCAGATCACCCAGTTGACCACACTACTTTCAACAACCGAAGTCGTATAGGAAATGTATCTGCAAAGGGAGTCTCCACTGAGTTTGATGGTCGATCGGGGGCTCTTAACTGGAATTCACTCCCAGTAAGATTACCCGCATTGCCATCACCTATCTTAGGTGTATACTCAATCTTTCCACATGCGGCATCAAACACATTCCCATTAGCAGAAAAATAAACACGGATATCAATTAGGAAAACCAGTATATATATTTGTCTTAATCATCCTAGACCTCTAGTCTTATGATCCTATACAGACAATGACTCCTCAGCAGAGATGCCATTTCTGTGACACGAAATTAGGGTTTTGTCCCTTGGGAAAGCAAGAAAGAATGCCTCCCATTGTGATCACCATTCTGCTGTGGAACTGTCTAAGGTTTCTACCTAAGAAATAAGATCATACAACGGTTGTCCCCAGCAGAGTCGCCATTTTTCTGTAGCGCGAGTTTTTGCGTGGTTGCGAAGCACATCGCTTTGGGGTACTACAACTCGATTCATTTTTTATCCTATTGAAGCTGATGAAGGAAGGGAAATAGATGTCTCCAATTAACCCTGCTTGCAAACTGAGTTTGAACAGATGACTGTTCGTTTACAGATGCTACAAAGATTGTGGATTTCTCTTAGGTTATTTTGTTAAAATAGTGCCCGGGCAATTGGTGGGAGGTTTAAGACTGATGCTTTTCGATTGATGTATGAAGGTACGGGATTTTGGGTTTTTTGATTAGTGTGCTCGCTAAGATTTTTTTCAATCTTATGCCTACGTATTCCCGTTTAACAAAACAGGGAAATCAGAGCGATCGTAGTTCAAAGCCCTAGACGTGAAGCTAAAGGGGGTTTGTATCTTGTTCAAAGCCCAAGATGTGAAGCTGAAGGGTCTATTTGTATCTTGTTCGAAGCCCAAGATGTGAAGCTAAACAGTTTTGACTTTAGAGAGAATCTGTCATCTCTAAAGGGGGGCATTTGGTCTGTTTGTCACAACTGTTGGGTGACTGATTATAAAGGAGAATTACTTTAACTGGGATATGTTAATCCAGCAATGCCATAATTTCCTTTATAAGGTATTTTTAACCTGAAGGGGAAGACTTTAACTCAGTGTAGAGCAATGCTATCTTTCCTTAGGAATTTCTCATGCTAAAAGAGGGACAGCGGCGTGGATGTAAATAATCCTGAGGCTTGCCGCTTATAGCAATTAGATGGGGGAAAAGGAGTTGTTGATGTTTGTATACTGTGAACAAGGCACAGCTTTTGATGCTAAAAGGTTGATTGACTTAACCGGGGTTTCCTTATACAAAGCCTAAGAGGAGGCTATTGACCCAACAAGAGGGTGTTTTTATGTGTCTTGTACGAAGCCCAAGACGGAGGCTAAAGGTGTTTGACTCAACAAGAGAGTCTTTGTACCTCGTACGAAGCCCGAGATGGAGGCGGAAAATGTTTGACTCAACAAGAGAGTCTTTTATACTCAACAAGAGAGTGATTGTTTATCTCGTACGAAGCCCGAGATGGAGGCTAAAGCTGTTTGACTGAACAAGAGAGTCTTTGTACCTCGTACGAAGCCCGAGATGGAGGCTGAAAATGTTTGACTCAACAAGAGAGTCTTTTATACTTAACAAGAGAGTGATTTTTATCTCGTACGAAGCCCGAGATGGAGGCTAAAATGGGTTTGACTCAACAAGAGAGTCTTTTATACTCAATAAGAGAGTGATTTTGTATCTCGTACCCCGAGATGGAGGCTAAAAGTGGTTGACTCAACAAGAGAGTCTTTTATACTCAATAAGAGAGTGTGAATAGGTTAGCTCCGCTGGGGAGAATCATTGTACAAAGCCCAAGAGGAGGCTAGTATGCTGGTGACTGTTTCAGTTTAGTGACAGGTCCAGTATGTTGGATAAAAGAGAAAATCAGTTCTTATGAAGGGACTGATTTAAAGGTATTGTTGTGCTTTGGCACTGATCAGAGGATCAGGTTTATTTCTTATTTTAAGGAAATGGGAAATCTAAAGGGTATTGAGACTGTCCAAGTCTACGGGTGTTTTGAGAAATCGATTCTCAAATAGTGAATGATCTTTGTACGATGCCCAAGAGAAGGCTGGTATGTTAAGGGATGAAGGTCAACCTATTAACAAGTCTGACACTTGACTCAGAAAGACAACTTTAGCAAATCGATGACTAGGTTCTATTCCTATACCTGTAGAGGTCTCTAGGTCCTTGTACTAAGCCCAAGAGGAGGCATGAGAGCTTTTAAGAAGCCGAAGGGTCTTTTTACAACGCCCAAGAGGAGGCGGGGATGCTTTTAAGAAGCCTGTGGGTCCCCAAACCCCGAGAAGTTCAAGACATGCCATTCACCGAGAATAGATCAAGCCAGGAAAGTTTGAAATTTGGAAGAAACTCAAGAGATGCCATTCACGGAGAAAAGATCATCTCTGGGGAGTTAGAGTTTCTTTGACAATTTCTAAGGGTGACAGATTGAGAAAGAGTTCACCGAGAATGCTGCCTTTCACGTCTCCATATTGTTTAACCCCAAGAGGAGGAAAGACTGTGTCTGGTAATCCTATGGGGATCTAGTTTTGTTTGTATTTAAGAGTGACCAACAGGGCTTTACCTAGTGCTAGACGTAGTTGCCGGGGAAAACTCTAAATAATTATACTAGTATTACACAGTTGATATTTGACAAGCATATATAAGTTTGTGAAAGAAGACTTATAGTGAGCAGCCCCACAATACAGTTATATATATATGAAAGCGGATAAAGAAAGCGGGTAAACACTTACTCGGTTGTAGAGCTTCCATGTTGTTTGGTTAGTTGTTCAACAAAGAAAGCTTTGATAATAATATTATATTCAAACTTAAAGGAGGAAGTGTTTTGAAAAGATTGTTGGGGCTTACAGCTCAAGGAGAGGCCCAAGGATTTATCAGTGATTGCACTGTTGTTTGAAACTGTACAGGGACTTATACAAGTGACTGAGGCCCAAAAAGGTTTTCTGTACAAAGGGATGGGTCTTACACTCTCTCAAGAGGCCCAAAGGTGTTAGAGAAAAAGAATGGGGCTTATAACACGAGGGTAGGCCCAGATGATTTGTTTTTGAATTGGCGATCGCGCCGAGAGTTTTCTTTTAACGCAGAGGGACTTATACAATGTCTGAGGCCCAAAAGGTTTAGGTTAAAAGGGGATTGGGTCTTACACTCTATTAGAGACCCAAAGAGTTATTTTTGTACAAGTGATGGGGCTTACAGCTCAAGGAGAGGCCCAAAAGGTTTTGTTTTAAAAGGCGACGATCCCACCAAACTTTTTGACTGTATCGGGACTTATACAATACACTGAGGCCCAAAAGGTTTTGGTTTCAAAAATGGGTTGGGTCTTACACTCTATTAGAGGCCCAAAAGGTTTTCAGAAAAAGAATTGGGACTTATAGCTCGAGGAGAGGCCCAGTTGATTTTTTTTGTTAAAAACGCGACGATCGCGCCGTTGTTTTTGAAAATACAGTGGGACTTATACAATGACTGAGGCCCAAAAGGTGGTGTATTTATAAAAGGGGTTGGGTCTTACACTCTATTAGAGGCCCAAAGAGTTTTTAAAAGTTTGATGAGGGTTGAATTAATCAAAAACCCTAATTTGTTTTCAAAATGTATTTTAATTGAATAAAAAATTCAATTAAAATGATCAAAATTGTTAAACATATGGAAAACAAATTGTGATCTTGGATTAATGTTTCAAAAATTAGGTTTTGATCCACAAAATGTTTGGAAATCACTAAAATTTGAAAAATCAAGAGGGAGAAAATATTTTAAATGTCAAAAGCAATTAAAATATTAATTCTTTACAAAAATATCAAGTATATTAAATAAATAATATTTTTGGGATTCATTTTTGGAAAATCAAATATTTTAATATTTTTGTGAATTATTAAAATAAGAATCAACTCAAAATCATTAAAACTCAGAGAGACATTAATTTTTGAATCAATTAAATAAAATCACAAAATTCAAATATTTAAATGTTCAAAAATGGCGCCAAGAACATGGCAAGAACACGCGCCACCCTCTGTTTCTGCAGATTTGCGTTTTCTATCCAATCTCACTGAATACTTGATGATATCATGCAATCTACATATCAATCTACTCGTTTTCACCTCACGATCATGTCTATGGTCTTTAATTTCATTTATTTTAAAGATGGAATAAGAAATCAAAGAGAAACCTCAAGAGCCCTAAAATTTGCATGAAGGCTCAGAAATTCCATACACGATTCAAACAAACCATTTGATTGAGGGAAAACACTCTATACATGATTATTAACATATGGCCAAATTATTGTGCAGCAAAAAATGCATGGATCATAGAGTTAGAAGAGTTCATGCTTACCTCTTGCAGCTGGTGATCGTGTTTTGTGTTATAGGTGTTGCAGCTTGGTTCTAAGGATATGGATAGCTTCCCTAGGTGCTATGGAGTGTGTCTGGATGCTTGGAATGCATGGAAATGATCTAGAACTGAAGATGGTATCCCAACTGCAACTTGGTTAAAACCTTGAGCAGCTGGCTGGTGATTCTGAGAAATCAGTGTTCCAGATGTTGTTTAAGTGTTTGGATCACTTCTATATGATGATTATGAGGTGTGTGTGTGATTGGTTTGGTTGGAATAGCTCTCAAACTCAAAACCCGATAGTGACTTGCTTTGGAAGGCAATTTTGGAGTGGAAGAAGAGATTTTGAGGAAAGCATATGTTTGATGGCTTTGGTGTACTCAAACTGATCAGAAATGAGCTCTATTTATAGTAGAGCAAGTTTGTTTTGCAAGGAATAGTGAATGGCAACTGCTGCATAGGTTTGGCCAATGTTGATCAATAAGAATCCAAGTCTCCTCTAGCCATTGACTAGAGGTTAGGGAACAGGCTGCTGGTTCCCTTGGTCTTGGATAAGTCTTTACTGAATTCAGTTGGAAATGGCTCAGTCCATGCCACCTTGGTGCATCCATTAAATGCTCCAATCCAAAATTGGAGTCTTGTCCCTCTTCCCCTTTGCAAAATTTGAGCAAATTGAACAAAACTCCCAAATCTGCCTTGCCATGACAGTTTGCAGCAAGGCATATTGGCATTGTCATATCTCATGGCTCAAGTGGACTTTGATGAAGTTCTTGGTCGTTTTGGAAAGCCCTCAAATGATACAACAACTGTTTGATCATAATTGGTTTTGATACTTTTTGGATCCAAATGAAAAATGCCCCTACATTTGGAAAAAAGTAAGGCAGATTCTAACTTAGTGAAAATTTCACTAAGTGTTGGAAAAAAAGTGACATTTTCACTTTTTGTGATTTTGATCATTCCATAACTTAAAATCCATGAGGAATTGGAATGAGTTGTGTTTGAAGCTTTTGTAGAGGACCATGAGAGCTACAAATCCAGATTTGGATGGGGAAAATGGCCTTGTGGTTTAGGAGTTATGATCCTCCAAAGTTGGTACCCTAGCCACTTTGTTCCATAACTTAGAAAAATTTCTAAGTTTTTATGGTTACCCCTTTTACAAGTTATCCCACTTTTCTTGATTTTTCTTGATGAATGATGATTCCAATCACACATTAACATCATTTTAGGGTTAAAGAACCATAATTGTGAAAAATCTCAAAAAGTCAAAGTTGACTTTTGTGCACAGTTGACTTTTTGTCATATGAATTCTAAACTGTGCGATTCTCTATGAAATCAAGTCCTTGACCTAAATCAAACTTGATGGATTGATTTCATTGGTGTTATAGGATGTATTGAATCATGTCCTAGGGTTTGGGAGCATGTCCTGGTCAAAAGTCAAAGGCACAGTTGACTTTTCCCACAAAACCCTAATCGTGGTTCTGATGAAATTGAAACTTGTTGCTCAAGCTTCTTGGACCAATCCATTGTTGCAAATGGATCAATGTGGTGTGTTAGGGACCCTCAAATCATCTCTTGAGGTCTTGGCTCATGATTTGTCCCAAAAGTCAACTTAGGGGTGAATTAGGTCAAGAAACCCTAATTCCTGATTTTTAGTGAATGCATCCCCTGAGACTAAATTGACTTGATGATGGGGTCTATGAGGTCCCATGGAGTAATTCAAGTTATGCTTTGAAGCATTGGCTCATGCGCAGGGGAAAATTTCCATCTGGAGGCCCTGGTCGACCAAAACCCTAATTTGGTGACACTGGCGATCTTGAGGCTTGATCCACTTAGAAGGTTGTAGCCTTGTGCTTAATCCTTGATGTGGGAGTCCTCTTGATCCCTTGTGGATGTTTGCGAGGTTAGACAAGTTGAAGATCATGTCATTCCTTGATTGATCCTTTGTCTAAGAGCTCTGAGAGGGCTTTAAACCCTAAGCTTGATTGTAGTGGATGCTCACCCATCTTTGCGGAGACTAATGAGGCATGATGGATTACCTATATTGTGGTGATGATTTGCACAATGATGGGAAATCTTAGTGGTCAAAATTTAGGGTATGACAAGGGGCCATCGTAATTCGGAGTCCATTTGCCCCGGGAATCAGTGAGGAATGATTGTATCTTCTTGAGCACGAGGTCTCCATTCCTGAAGACACGGGGTCGGACCTTTTTGTCAAATGCTTTCTTCATTCTTTGCTGATACAACTGACCATGGCATAGAGCTGTTATTCGCTTTTCTTCGATCATATTCAGTTCATCGTGTCGACTTTGACACCATTCAGCCTCTGTTAGCTTAGCTTCCATCAATACCCTGATCGATGGTATCTCTACTTCTATAGTGATGACTGCTTCCACGCCATATACTAGAGAGAAACGGGTTGCCCCTGTTGAAGTGCGGACAGATGTGCGATAACTGTGAAGAGCAAAAGGTAGCATCTCGTGCCAGTCTTTGTAGGTTACAACCATCTTCTGAACAATCTTCTTGATGTTTTTGTTAGCCGCTTCTACTGCTCCGTTCATCTTAGGTCGATAAGGAGATGAGTTATGGTGTTTAATCTTGAACTCAGCGAACAACTCTTTCACCATCTTGTTGTTCAAGTTGGATCCATTGTTAGTAGTTATCTGGCTTCGAACACCATAACGACAGATGAAATTGTTTTTTATAAAGCGGACCACAACTTGTCGGGTTACATTGGTGTATGACGCTACTTCAACCCACTTGTTGAAGTAGTCAATGGCTACTAGAATGAACCGATGTCCGTTTGAGGCTTTGGGTTCGATCATGCCAATCATGTTAATTCCCCATATGGAAAAAGGCCATGGGGTATAGAGAACTTTGAGATGCGTTGGCGGTACATGGATCTTGTCTGAGTATATCTGATACTTGTGAAACCTCCTCGTGTACTTGTAGCAATCGGATTCCATTGTCAACCAATAACACCATGCTCTTTGAATTTTTCTCGCCATTGTGTGTCCGTTGGTATGAGTGCCAAAGGATCCTTCATGAATTTCTTTGATCAGCATGTTTGCTTTTGGTCTGTCTACGAATCAGAGCAAGACCATGTCAAAGTTTCTCTAATAGAGTGTATCACTGCTCAGAAAGAAGCTGCCTACCCATCTTCTGAGGGTCTTTCTATCTTTTCTGGATGCCCCAGGCGGGTACTCTTGTTTCTGAAGGAAGCATTTGATATCGTGATACCAAAGTTTGTCGTCTATGACTGCTTCAATTGTGAAAATGTAGGCGGACCGTTCCAGGCGCATTATGTCGTTCTTAAGTATGTCGTTCCATTGACCTACACTAATCATGGAAGAGAGAGTGACTAGGGCATCGACCATGTGATTCTTTTCACGAGGGATGTGATGAAACTCGATTCTGTTAAAGAATGGTAACAACCTTCTTGCGTAGTCTTTGTAAAGGAATCAACCCTGATTGGTATGTATTCCAATCTCCTTTTATTTGATTGATAACCAGGGTTGAGTCTCCGTACACATCCAAGTTCTTAATTCTCAAGTCGATTGCTTCTTCGAGACCCAAGATACAAGCTTCGTATTCGGCCTCGTTGTTTGTACACTTGAATGTCAGTCGGGCGGTGAAAGGAATGTGGGTACCCTGAGGTGTTATGATGATTGCCCCAATTCTGTTTCCATAATGATTGATAGCTCCGTTAAAGATTAGTCCCCATTGGGAACTTGGTTCTGCCCCTTCACTGGGTAGCGGTTCATCGCAATCTTCCATTTTTAAGTGCATGACATCTTCGTCTGGGAAGTCAAATCTGACTGACTCCTGATCGTCAATCGTTTGATGATCCAAATGATCGGCTAAAATACTTTTTTTGATGGCTTTCTGAGCATGATACTCGATGTCGTATTCTGATAACAACATCTGCCAACGGGCGATCCTTCCCGTGAGAGCAGGTTTTTCAAAGACATACTTGATTGGATCCATTTCTGAAATTAACCAAGTAGTGTGACAAATCATGTACTGGCGAATACGTTTGGCTGCCCAAGCCAGAGCACAACAAGTTTTCTCAAGGATAGTGTACCGAGTTTCATAGTCGGTAAATTTCTTGCTCAGATAATTGATGGCTGACTCTTTTCTTTTGGTTTCGTCTTGTTGGCCAAGTACACAACCCATTGAGTCTTCCAAGACTGTTAGGTAGATGATCAGTGGTCTTCCCTCCATTGGAGGTGATAGGATAGGCGGATTCAACAAATATTCTTTGATACTGTCGAAGGCAGTTTAGCAGTCTTCGTCCATACGCAGTCTTGATTCTTTTTGAGTAATTTGAAGATTGGTGCGCATGTCGCGGTCATGAAGAATATGAATCTGGAAATGTAATTCAAACGTCCCAGGAATCCTCTGACTTGTTTTTCAGTCTTTGGAGAAGGCATTTCTTTAGTGGCCTTGACTTTGTCGGGATCAACCACGATTCCTTTCTGGCTGACGATGAACCCTAAAAATTTTCCCTGAGCGGACACCGAATGTGCATTTGTTGGGATTTAAGTGGAGTTTGTACTTTCTCAGAAGCTTGAATAGTTTTGACAGGTGGGTTGCATGCTCCTCCTCTGTTTTAGATTTGGCAATCATGTCATCGATATACACCTCGATTTCTTTGTGCATCATGTCGTGAAACAGAGTACTCATGGCCCTTTGATAGGTTGCCCTGGCGTTCTTCAAACCGAACAGCATTACCTTGTAACAAAAGGTGCCCCGTGGGGTAATGAAGGAAGTCTTCTCCATGTCTTTCGGCGCCATTTTGATTTGATTATAGCCCGAGAATCCATCCATGAAGGAGAAGACTTTAAAATTTGTTGTACTGTCTACCAGCATGTCTATGTGTGGTAGGGGAAAGTCATCCTTCGGACTGGCTTTGTTCAGATCCCTGTAATCTACACACATTCTGACTTTTCCGTCCTTTTTTGGAACTGGTACTATGTTGGCTAACCATTGAGGATATTGTGATGTGGCGAGGAAACCTGCGTCAATCTGTTTCTGTACTTCCTCCTTGATTTTGATGGCCATGTCTGGATGAGTCCTTCTCAACCTTTGTTTTACTAGCGGACATTCTGATCTTAACAGTAAGTGATGTTCCATGATGCTGGTACCCAACCCTGGCATGTCCTGATAGGACCAAGCAAATACATCGGGAAAATCTTTGAGAAGTTCTATGAAGTTTTCTTTGACAGTTAGACTGAGTAGTGCCCCAATCTTGACTTTGTTTCTCTCTCCTTCTGAACCCAAGTTGACGTTTCCAACGGCTCTTTGTGAGGTTTAATGGACCTTTCCTCTTGTTTGAGTAATCGGGAGATCTCTTCTGGAATTTCTTTGTCCGCTTCTTCTTCAGCTTCAAATACAGGGAATTAAAAGTTGGGAGAAAGCATTGGATCGTATGTTTCAATAGGGTTTAAAACAAGCAATCTTCCTGACGTGATGATTGTTTTTTAGAAGAGATAGAGAGAATGCAAGAGTGTGTGCAGTGTATTTTCTGAAAAATGCTTGTTTTTATTTTTGAGTTGTTTTTAGGATTACCATTTTCTGAAAAAGCGAAAAGTGAAAACAACAATAAATGCGAAAATTACATAACGACGTTATTTATTTATGATTTGGTCGATTCTTGAAACTACAGCCCTATAAAACAAAACTCTGTCGCTTTGGGCAAAGCGAAGAGGGATAATTACAGAAAATTGAGCCCTATGGAAACATCTGTTTCACTTGGGCAGGGTGAAAGGTTAAAACAAAGATGGCAATTACTTAGACTTATGCACGAATTTCGGGACATCGACAGCAACCCATTGGTGGCGAACACCTCGGTGAATCACAAAGTTTGGTACCTTCTTTCTTGGTTTGTCCTCAGAAATGACGCTGATTTCTGGCAGAGCAGAATCATTACAGTCTTTCTCCCAGGCAGAGTTGTCGTAGACGAACTCTTCTGTTGTATCTTGCACAGTGTTTTCATTCTCAGGTGTATCTCCCCATCCAGTATGCTGGATGTCTTCGAGCCTGATGCGATAGCTTTCAGGAGCGGTGTACTTGACCAAGAAGTCGTACTTGCCACTCGGTTGTCCTAAGGTGTCCCATACTTCAATGGAACTGGAGGAGTCATCCCTCTCAATGACGTTGACCCCGGGAAAGGCGTAGTTGATGAACTCTTGTCCTACAATCTTTGCAGATTCATCGTCGTGCTTGATATTTTCGGAATGTCCTGAGTAATGATCCCATGATTTGGTGGGGATGCAGGCATTCTTTTCAATGATGCTCAGTCAATATGTATCGTTTGGCTGACTCTTTTGCCCCAAGTCTTCTGGGTACGGCTTCTAGATAGGCAAGTCATCCATTGGTTCATGGTCGAAGTAGTCTTTCATCAGAGTGTCCTCCTCTAATGAGTTGGGTGGAGCAAGACATCCTTCCGGATCACAATCTCCATACATCATATTGACATCTGATCTCGATATATATCTTGGACTTTGCGTGGGATAGCAAAATGGCGTATGTGTTTCTTCCGGAGACATATAACCGTCCTTGTTGAGATACGACTTCCACTCTTCATCTGTATCAGACGAATCCCCCTCATTGATGGTATGTACTTTTTGAGACACTGGGTGGAGGAAACCTCCACTGTGGAAGAAGTCCTGAATGAGATGAAAACTTTTATCGTTAGTAGCAGTCTGGGTAGAGGTTGAAGAAAAACCAAGATCTTTCTTTGTCTTGTTATCTGTAGGAATGACAAGCTATCTGTCATACCCCAAATTTGTCCTATCTATGTATTAATTTTCATCTGTACATCCACCCACTAACCATATTCAGAAAAATCCAAAAATATGTTATCTTCAACTTCATCTCTCTTTTATTTCTTATCCATTTTTATTTTAAAGTCATATCTACCTTTTAACCATTTTTATCATTCATCCAATATTCATTTAAACCATTTCCATATCCAAATTCAATTTAAGTATCCATTCATAAAACCTCTCTTTTTTAGTTCATTATCCATTATCCAATTCATATCCATTTTAGCTATTTAAAACCCATTTAAATTCATTATCCATCTTTCAAGATAAAAACCATTTCCATTTTTTTTCAAATTATCCAATTTTATCCATTTCATGCCCATTTCAAAATCTAAACCTTTTATTTCCCCAAATCCATACAAACCCAAATTTTTGAAACCAATTCTTCAAGTTCAATCCATATGCTATTATTTTCTAATTCATCTCAAAGCACACTTACCACATAAAAAGAAAGCATTTACATTGCATTAATAAAAAATAAAAAAAGAGTTCAAGGCTAACAATAAAGGCCCACCAAATGATTGTCCAAAATGGCAAGAGGACCAAATTATGATTCACGGTACATCCAAAAAAGTCGCATATCTTTCAGCCTTTCCCTCAACAACCTCCTAACAATGATATACCTCCAAGGCCACCAAATTGTCATAATAAACCTACAGCCAATGTTACAAAATTAATTCAAAACCATATTCACACGAGGACCCAAAAACACACTGCCCCTACGTGATTCCACACGAGCCTTTCTTAAGCATCTTAATGCGTATCATCACCTTATACCACAACCGCAGACGACAATTTGACAAAAGTCTACATCACAAATCCCGCATCCTTCTCACAGTGTAACCTTCACACCAAACCAGTACAACCTGTCACAATGAGCAAACATCATGGAAAATTTGAGAAAACTGTGAAAAAGTGAAATCCACCAATTTTTGTTTACAAAGAAAAGAGGGACCTGCACAGCACAATATTTAAGACGGTTACACAACTCAAGCCACTATTCTGCAAAACTCTCACAAGGACCCCAAACCAGCTTTTCCACAATGTGATTTCCCACAACAACAAAATCAATTCTGCAACCACAACAAACCTTGACGTATCGCACTTACCACTCCAACGGTCACGATGCAAAACCTGTAGCACCAATTTTCCAAACCGCAACGTAAACTTCCCAGGACCCCACCTTAAACTTTTCACAACCAAAATTCCATTACAAATTCACTAGAGTGACAAAACTAAAACCCGTACAATTTCCAGCTCACACAACAACCACGATCCTCCGCAACAATTTTCTCACTCAATTCCGCTTCTGCCCTCAACCTCTTCTATAAATCTAACCGTTTCATCACTCATTAGAGAAAAAAACCTAGCCGCCACATCCATCCCTCAACTGTCACAACATTCGACCTCCTTCAACTCTTATAAACACCACCGCTAATGTGTCGCTCATGAATGACCCTTCAACACAACAACCGTTACTCACCCAACACGAACCTCACATCACCCTCTTTCAACATAAACCCAACCTCATTCAACCTTCAACCCACATCCTTCTCAAAACATTTCAACCCATTCAACTCCCAAATCGACAAACACCCACCCCAAATCAACCGAATCACCACCACCATTTTTGCTTCAAAAAATAAACCCAGCAACAACCGAATCACATCCTCCCTCAACCACACTTCAAAATCACCATTAACATCTAACCTTCAACATTTTCTTTCACAACCCATTTGAACCACAAATGGAAAGAGTTGAAGAGGGGATTTTTATGAGCAAAAATTGAAATGAGAATCATACACAAACCTGAAAAGCCAAATCGAAAACGGAGAAGCGATTCATCGAACACGAAAGCGAAACCGTGACGGAGAAGATTGAAAGAAGATGGAAGCGAGGTAGGACGAAGAAGGTTGTAGATCTGAGGATGTTGTTCTTCACTCTTCTTTCAATTTGTAAAAAAAAAGCGAGAGTTGGAGTTTTGTTTTGACCGTGTGGACCATGTTTTGCTTTTCAACTTTAATTTTGTTTTGAAAGAAGAGGCGATGATGAGGAGTCAATCCTCTGAGCATATCATTTTGATTTAAATAAAAACAAATTTCCATTAACCCACCCTTTTATTTCTTTCTCTAACTGTGTGGCTTTTTTTGAAGGATGGATGATGGGCCCTAACCCACATGATTCCGCCTATTTCATACTTCAGACCCCATTTTGTGCCTCACGCACCCCCTCCCTCTTTTTAAAAATTTTTTATATCTTTTCTATTTTGTTTTTAAAAAGTTTTTAGAATGTTGAGAATGTTTACTATTTTGTATGATTTCTCTTTAAGATTTTATGTCTTTTTTGGGCCAATGATCTAGCAATACTCATGGTTTAATTGGTTTTTTCAAACCAATGGAATTTTGATATATATGAGGCCTATTTATTTTTTATTTCAATGTGTTTCATTATTTTATTTTTATTCATTTATTTTGGGTCAATGAAAACCAAACATCGACGATTTGTCGATTTCTCGACTTAATCTCGATAAAGGTGAGACTTTTATTATTTTTCTTATCATTTTCGATTTTATTTCATTTCCATTTTTTTCCATTATTCTTATTCGTTTTTGGGTCAATGAAAATCAAATACTAAAGATTATTGATTTTTCGATTTAAAATCTTAGTAAAGATGAGACCTTTCTTAGTTTTTCGATTTTTATGTCTATTTCGATTTATATTCTTTTATTTTCACTTTTGGGTCAATGAAAGTCAAAAAAATCGTTGATTATCAATTTCTCGATTAAATTCCGATTAAGACGAGACCAATTTTTATGTTATGTCAATACTATCTCTTGTCCATTTTATCTTGATTATCTTTGTTCATGTTATTCTTATTCATTTTGTCCATATCATATTCCTATTCATATTAATCTAACCATTTTCATTTGTACATACTTTAATCAAAAAACACTAAAAATATCGAAACCTAAAAAAACTAATTGATGGACTGTTGGTTATGATCATCCACTTGCTCGACGCTTTCGATCAAGGCTAGCTTAGGACACCTTGTACACACACGGCTTTCTCTTGGGCTACCTTACAATGAGACCCTTTATTTCATGTCATCCCCTGTACTTTACATGTACCCCTCTCCCATTCCGATGTACGCATTTAGTTTTCTTTTGATTGTGGTTTGTTTACTAGGAGCACCCCTAGGGACTAGCATAGACAACCCATTTTCAAACTAATTCTCGATTCGTCGTCGAGCCATTTTCAAAACACCCCCGTAAGTCGATTGCTCATTAGCATTCGCCATCAACCTTTCATCGTGGTTTCGTTACTAGGAGCACCCCTAGGGACTAGGATCGATTCTCACACCATTTTCAAACTAATTCTCAATTCGTCGTCGAGCCATTTTCAAACAAACCCATTTTCAAAAAAACTCTCGATTCATCGTCGAGTCCATTTTCAAATCAACCTCTAACCCAAATCCTTTTTCAAATTAAACTCTTTTCATAACAAATAAACCCTTGATCCAACGTCAAGCAGATTTTCATAATCAAACTTCAAAAACAATTAACAACTATCGTAACTCTTTTAAGGTGAAAAATGGGGGTTCAAGTCTTTGATCTCTCTTCGATTGTTTGGGCGCGAGTTCTTTTACTCGTGTGTGAGCAATTGACGCCTCATCTTTTAACAAATCAAGTTCTTTTCAAAATAACCAAGCGCATACAATAAACCCTTGATCCCACGTCAAGCGAATTTTCACAATAAAACTAAAAAATGACTAACAACTATCGAAACTTTTTTTTAAGGTGAAAAATGGGGGTTCAAGTCTTTGATCTCTTTTCGATTATTTGGGTGCGAGTTCTCTTACTCGTGTGTGAGCAATTGACGCCTCTTTTAAAAATCAACCAACTCCCTTGTTTCGTGGGCGTACCACGAACTACGACTGCTCTGATTCTTTACTCTCATCCGAGTAAGGATACGTAGGCACAAGATTGCGATGATCTTAGCGAGCACACTTTTTCTTTTTCCCCCGTTTGCGTCCTCACTTTTTCTTTTTCCCCCGTTTGCACACTACCATCTTTTTCCGTCAAACCTCGTAGTCGAACTACGATTGCTCTGATTCCTCATTCTCGTCCGAATGAGCATACGTAGGCCCGAGGTCACGATGATCTTGCCGAGCACCCTATCCTTAAACCACCCATTTCCCCTTAGTATCTTTTCCTTTTATCTTTACCTTTCCGCATTTATTTTAGAGAAGAAAACAAACAAGCTTAGCTAACTAGTATCGCGATTCGAATCAAGAGGTTCCCATTGAGTACAACGGACGTGAGGGGGTGCGCGTACCTTCCCCTCACGTAACCGACTCCCGAACCCAGAATGTGGTTGCGACGACCATGTTCTTATCCGTTCCTTAAAGGTTTTCTCGATATTTTCCTTTCCCTCTTTTGGGATAAATAAAGTTCAGTGGCGACTCTGTCGAACCGTTTTCCGCAACTTTCGCGCGAGGGTCGTGTCTTCGATTAAGCGATTTTTTTCGAGGTGCGACAGTATCCCCATCCTTTTGCATTGTTACTCTCGATCACTTTGAGAGCATCTTTGTACGAGGAAATCGATGATCCTTTTTCTGATTGATTCTCATTGCTCACCGAGAGCGCTTGGAGCTGAGTCCCAATGACCTCTTCTGGTTCTACACAGGTTGATGAAGATAAGTTGCTTGCGATTAAGGCTTGCTCTCCACAGACTGTGACTAGTTTGTCATTCTTGACGAACTTCAGCTTTTGGTGAAGGGTCGAAGTCACTGCCCCAACCTCGTGTATCCAAGGTCTTCCTAATAAACAGTTGTATGCTGCCCGGATGTCCATGACCTGGAAAATGACTTAGAAAGTGTGAGGACCAATAGTTATGGGAAGGTCAACTTCACCGATAACTGTTTTTCTAGATCCGTCAAATGCTTTGACAATGACCTAGCTGCCCCTCATTGGAGATCCTTGAAATGATAGTCGCATCAGAGTAAATTTTCGTATAACATTCAGAGCTGATCCGATGTCAACCAGTATGCTGGCTAAAGTATCGTCCTGGCAGTTGACTGTAATGTTAAGCGCCATGTTGTGATTTTTGCCTTCTTCCGACAGTTCTTCATCACTGAATCCCAAGTTGTTGCAGGAAGTTATGTTGGAGATGATGCTGTCAAATTGTCTTATTGTCACATCTTGTTCCATAAAGGCTTGCTCTAAGACTTTCTGTAAAGCTTCTCTGTGAGCTTCGGAACTGGGCAAGAGAGATAGCACAGAGATTCTCGAAGGAGTTTGCATTAGTTAGTCTACAATGTTGTACTCGCTTTTCTGGATGAGCTTCAACATCTCATCGTTGTTCTTTGAAAGGTCGGGATTATTGGATTGACCGACTGGTTGATTGGGAACTTCTGTTTGAGGTTCCTTTTCTCTGGTGGGTTCTCCAACTCCTCTATTGAAGATCCGACCGCTCTGTGTTACTCGACTGATATCAGCAATATTCACGAAGGAGGATAATGAAGTTTCCTTTCCATTCTTGATTGTTATTGCACCGTATTTGTAAGGGATAGCCTTATCGGATTTGTACGGTACTGGTCCCGGCAGATAGATAACTATAAGAGTCTTTCGATTTTTCTGACCATCGTAGCCGGCCTCATTTGGTTCGAGGTTGAGAATATTTCTACTATCAAGAGAAACTCTTGATTCATGGAGTAGAGGGATTATGGCACATACATCTTTGATCCTTTCATGATCGGAGATTATGACGACATCTTTTCTTTGATAAGGAAAATAGTCTGACATTACGTTGGTCGACCCAGAATTTGAACACGGTCGAATCTCTTTTCGGTCCACCTGATTTTGAAGAGTTGCTCGTATGAGGTAGCATCCTTGGTTGTTCTCTGAGAAAACTCTACAGCGTTCATAGTTGTGTGGTGGCACCCGACCACGTCCGCTTTGTATGCAGTGTAACTTCACTAGATCTGTTTCCATTGATCGAACATCCTGACTTTGATACCTAGTAGGATTCCCGTTAGACATATTGATCGAACATCCTGACTTTGATACCTAGATAGATCAGAAACCACCAGTGGTTCAACAAGTGTTGAAGCGCTCTTTGGACAAGTGCACATCCTTGGTCATTCTCACGACATACTTTACAGTGTTGATAATCTTGTGAAGCCAGAAAACCGAGCCTGACCTGCTTAGCGTGTAATTCCACCAGATTGGTATTCATTAAGCGAATATCAAAGATTTAAATTATATGGACTTGGTAGTGACTTCTATCACAGTAGTCCTGGATCCATCCAAGATCCATCTGACACTGGAGGGCCTCTTTTACAAAAGAGCATCCCTGATTGTTTATTGAGTAGATCGGATAGGAATTGTAATCGTGTCGTGGCATATCATGATGTTGGCTTTGCCTTGAGTGCATTGCCACCAAGTTGACATTCATTGCACGGATATCGTGGTTTTGGACAACGTTGGGATTTGCGTCAGCCATATTGACCTCATGGATTCGGTGATCTTGGATCCATCCAAGATCCATCTGTTCTTGTAGAGCTGATTACACTATGGAACATCCTTGATTATTCTTTGAGCAAATATCACACTGGTGATAATCATGAGATGGTACATGACCGTATCCGCTCTGTCTGCAATGCATCCTGACCAGATTGGTTCCCAATAGGAGTTCATCGTGAATTTGATAACTGTGGTTGGACTCTTCCTCTATCAAATTTACTGCAGCCTTCTCGTGTTGAGGCAACAGGTTCATCTGAACATTTGGATTTGTATCCTTGAAAGATAGGACCCCGTTCCTAACAAGCTTCTGCACATCGGATTTGAAGATGAGACAGTTTTCTATGTTATGCCCCGGTCCTCCTTGACGGTAAGGGCAAGTTTGATCCGCTTTGAAGCAAAAAGGCAGATTTTCTGGTACTGTAAAAGGGGACCTGGTTTGGACGTGCCCCTTGACCAGTAGTAGTGGAAACAGTTATGCGTACAACATAAGTATAGGGTCAAACCCTGGTGGTCGTGTTGTACGGCTGTTATTGTTGTACCGTGGATGAGTCTGCTGAAGAGGCTTTTGTGTCCTTTGCTGAAACTGGTTTTTATTCGGTTGGCTCTGAGAAACCTGAGAGCAGGAGTTACTACTGGTACTGGTTGATACCGTCGCCTTGGCTTTATGAGAGAGATATTACCAATATCTTGCTCTTTTTGGTTAGGGAAAGCACCACCGTATCTTTTTATACTGCTTGATGGTCCTGTATCTTTAACCAGACGTCCTTCTCGGACTGCTTCTTCAAGGCGTACCCCCATGTTCACCATTTCAGTGAAGTCGCTGGGCGCACTGGCGACCATTCGGTCGTAATAGAATGAACTTAAGGTTTTCAAAAAGATCTTTGTCATCTCTTTTTCCTTAATAGGGGGACAAATCTGTGCGGAAATTTCACGCCATCTCTGAGCATATTCCTTAAAGGTTTTCTTGTCCTTCTGCGATATTGCTCTGAGTTGATCTCTATCTGGTGCCATGTCCGAGTAACACTTATACTGCTGAACGAAGGCAGCGCCAAGATCTCTAAAAGTGACAATCTTGGTGAGGTTTAATCCCATGTACCATTTGAGTGCGGCACCGGTTAAACTATCTTGAAAGTAATGGATCAATAGTTGTTAATTTTCAGTCTGAGTTGACATCTTTCGAGCATACATCACCAAATGACTTTGAGGGAAAGAGTTGCCCTTGTATTTTTCAAAGTTAGGCACCTTGAATTTGTGCGGGATTTTCACATTAGGGACCAGACAAAGGTCTGCGGCGCCCTTTCCAAATAAATCCTGGCCGCGAATGGCATGCAATTCCTTCTGCATCTTCAGGACTTGCTCCTGGAACTCATTCATCCTTTCGTACATACTTTTATTTCCACCAGAACGTATCTGTGGAATCTGTCCTTCCGGGACAGTGTGTACCACTGGTTGTGGTATAGTCATTACGGCGATGACCTTTGGTGCTTCCCTATCCCGAAGTTTGTAACCTTAAGGAGGTGATGTCATGACTCTTGCATCCTCACTTTCCCAAAATTTGTAACCTTCAGGCCCAGTGGTTCCTGCTGCAGTTTCTGGGTCTTCCATGACCGGAAGGATATATCCTTCAGGGATAAAATATATAGGCATGCCCCAGGGACGATCTTTAGGCATGTTATACCGAGGATCATACGTCTCCACTATGGGCGTGGATGTGATCTCTGAGATCACAGTCCTTTGTTGTTGCCTCTAAGCTGTTGCCAGAGATTGCATGTCACTGTGAAGTTTTCTAAGATCCTCTTTTAGAACGTCGATTTCTTCTCTTAGCTTTATGTTCTCTTCCTCGAGATCATCTATTTTCTTTTGTCGATTGGCCCGAGTATTGTACGAATGAGACAGTTTGACTCTAGAATCGTGACACAGACGTGAGATTTGAAGGTAAGAAGAATGCGTTATGTGAGAATGATGAATGATATGCAATGATATTAATTAATAATATTTTTTTTGTTATTTTCAAAAAGAAACTCTAATAATTGGATTGCAAATATCATACAGTGGGGAGACCCTGTTTTATTGAATTTGAAAGATTGCGGAAATGGAAATACAGTATTTTACAAAGTTCTGTAAAAGGAAATGTCTAAGCTTATGGATCCTGAGTCCTCTCTGAGGAGAGCTTAGGTGCTGGTTCTGGTATTTTCCTTTTCTTTGACCGGGGCTCTCTGGCCGTTGTCGGGTTGTTAGTCATTTGCCAAGTGAAAGGAGCGAGCAAATTTCTTCGGTCTTCTTAATTTTCTACAGTATGTTGCTCTAATATCCTAATCAGAGCGTCCTTTTCTTTTAACAGTTGCTGAATTTTGGTACACTCCACATTGAGAATGCGGTACTTGTTCTTCCAAGATTTCTTTTCCCGTTGAACTTTGTTGAGAGCGACCTAGAGTTTCTCCGTATCAGACATAAAATAAAGGACAGATTCCCTCAATGGAAGAACTTCTTGACGAGGGTAAGGCATCCTCAGCTTGAGGGCTCTAGTTTGTACCCAGTGGAGATAAGAGACACAGTCTGATTTTCCTAGAGACTCTCTTCCTTTCCCGTGAACATGTTTCCAGGCATCCACTATTTCTGTCTTTAGTGCCCTGTCACTTTCTCCTTTCTTGAAGAAAAGACCTTCCAGATGAACATTACACGAGATATGTCTCACCGGGTATCCGAGTTGACGACGAACTAAAATTGGATGATATTTGATTCCTCCTTTAGTTCCTATGAGGGGTACATTAGGGAAATTTCCACATTTGTCAATGATCCTTATCTAGTCATAGATCCGATTGTACCAGTCTATGTCAGAGTTTGTAAGAGACATGATTCTCTGTGACCAACGTACATTACTCTTATGATCCCAAAAAGTAGCAGACTTAGGTAAATGGGAAGTGAACCATTTGTTTAGCAGGGGTACACAACATGTGATCATTCCTCCACTATACAAATTCCTTAAGTGTATATAATGATAAGCATCTGCGAGCAAGGTCGGTACAGGGTTTCCAATCAGAAATATCTTAATGGCATTGATATCAATGAAGTTATCGATGTTGGGAAAAAGGAACAACCCGTATGTGAGTAGAACAAAGATATCTTTGAAAGCTGTTACATTTCCTATACTGGCAAAGTACATGGCTTTTTCTACCAAGAACTTGGCCGGTAAACCTTGGATTCTATCCTTAGCGGTCATGTGAGTCCTGACTTCTGACTCGTCCAAATAGATTGCTCTTGCAATGGTTTGATCCTTTGGAATTTCTTCCAGTCTAGAAAATGGAGCTTGGTCAGTGATGGGTAAATCAGTCAGGTGAGAATACTCCTCCAGTGTTGGTGCTAGTTGATAATCCGAGAATGTGAAACAGTGATAAACCGGATCGTTGAACTGAATCAGCATAGACAGGATTCCTTCAACTACATGGACCCTTAACAGAGACAGAAGTCATCCATATTTAGCTCTAAAAGCATCAGGGTTGGTGATCGTCCTTGCAAACACTATTAAATCCTCTAGTTTTGGAACCTTGAAGGTGTATTTGTGCGTCTTCCTTCTACCGAAATCCATAACGCAATCTTTCTCTCTGATATTTGCAATCATTATCTTAGTTTAATTTGAAAAGGAGAGACTAGAAAAGAATATTTTTTTTGTTTAAGATTTTTTTTTAAATGAATGCATGAATGCAGCACACAAAAACATAGAAAAAACATGGATTCAAAGGTTCAGCGTCACGGGCATGGAGTCATGGCTCTACCCATCCCCAAAGGTAGTACTATGGTGAATTTTTGTACCCGTACTCAAAATCATTGACCCCCTTTAGGATAACAACAGCAGGCTGGTTCACCCGAGCAAGCTGTAGTATCTTAGGGTAATCTCAAATGAGTGTAGTATCGCGTGACAACTATTTTCGATAACTACTACACTACTAAATAGCCACATGGTTACTGTCTACTAAATCCTCAGTTTCATGGATACCACAATAGGACAATCTGCTTTCACAACCGAAGTCGTTTGACATTGAATCTGCAAAGGGTACCTCCACTGATTTAATGGTCTACCGGGACAGCTTATTCAGGATTCACTCCCTGTAAGATCGCCCATCTCTGCCATCACCTATCTTAGGTATCACTCAAACTTTCCGCATGTGACATCACTCGTACTCCCATTGACAGTAAAATAAACACGGATATCAAGTAGGAAAAGCGATATATATATATATATTCCTAAAACTAACATCCTAGACCTCTTAGGAATTCTAGTCTATAATCCTAAACAGACAAAATGACTCCCCAGCAGAGTCGCCATTTTACTGTTGGAAAATGGTGACGATGATGACTAAGGTAAGACAGATCCTAATGGTAATCCCCAGCAGAGTCGCCATTTTACTGTAGCGTGCGATTTTTGTCGGTGACGCGACCACCTTATCGTGAAGGGTCTTCTCCTCACAATGAGGAGGAGATGGGGTACTACTTTCTGATTTCTTATTTATCCCGTAAAGCTGGAAGGGAAAGGGAACCTATCTAAAACTAACATTTCACGCGAATGTTTAACTGAACAAACACTTAAAGAGATTGGGGGGTCCGGGGTCAGGTTATACAATGGGGAGTTGTCAATTACCCATCCTATATGTGGTTATCCACAGGTTATTTGTTTTAGGTTCTGCTTTGTACTTGATGGTGTGTATATGTTGATGGGTTGGGGAAAGTTTGGGAATGTTTGAGAGAGAGAGAGTTTTTGATGATTTTGGTGAGGTATTGGACCTTAGTTTTGATTGGTATGTGTGAAGGTACTGGACCTAAATTTTTGGTTGGTGTGCTTGCTAAGATTTCGCAATCTTATGCCTACGTATTCCCGTTAAAGATAACAGGGAAATCAGAGTAATCGTAGTTCCTCCTATTCTATGGGAGGAAAAAGATATTTGGTGTCTTGTTCAAAGCCCAAGATTGAAGCTAAAATAGGTATTTGTGTCTTGTTCAAAGCCCAAGATTGAAGCTAAAGGGTTGACTGAGAGAGAATTTGTCATCTCTAAAGGAGATATCTCGTCTGTTTATCACAGTTTATTGGGTAACTATTTATAAAGGATAATTACTTTAACTGGGATATGTGAATCCAGCAATGCCATAATTTCCTTTATAGGGGATTTGTCCCGAAGGGGGAAACTTTAACTCAGTGTAGAGCAATGCCATTTTTCCTTAGGAATCTTTCATGCTAAGAGAGGGACGGTGGCATGGATGTAAATAATCCAGAGGCTTGCCACTTACAGCAATTAGATGAAAGAGAGGATTTACCAGGATAAAATATGGACGACAGCTTGGATATTTTGAATCAACAAGTGTGCCACTTATAGCAGTTATTTAGGATTAGGGTTTGTTTTGAATGTCTGTTTTGATGTGTGATATACAGAAAAATTACTTCCTACAGAGAGATTTTTTATTTCCTCTGAGGGGGTTTTGATTTTTGTATTCCTTGATTAAAGCCCAAGGTTCAAGCTAAGAGATTGATTGACTCCACTGGGGAAGTCTTTATACAAAGCCTAAGAGGAGGCTGGAAAAGACTGACTCAACAAGAGAGTGATTATATGTGTCCTGTACAAAGCCCAAGATTGAGGCTAAAAGAGACTGGCTCTTTTGGGTATATCATTATACAAAGCCTAAGAGGAGGCTAAAAGCTTGACTTTTCCAGAGAAAATATTCTTTCTGTCTTATACAAAGCCCAAGATTGAGGCTAAAAAAGGGATTTCGACTCCGCCGGGGAGGGTTTGTATGTGTCTTGTATAAACCCCAAGATTGAGGCTGAAAAGAAGACTGACTCGGTGGGAAATAAATCTTTATCTATCTTGTACAAAGCCCAAGATTGAGGCTGAAAAGAAGACTGTACTGACTCGGTAGAGGATATTTTAGGTGTCTTGTACAAAGCCCAAGATTGAGGCTGAAATGAGTTTGACTCTTTTGGAGAGTATTATCTGTCTTGTACAAAGCCCAAGATAGGGGTTGAAAGAGGATTGACTCTGCTTAGGAAATTTATATGGTGTCTTGTACAAAGCCCAAGATTGAGGCTGACCAAGCTGGAGAAATCATTATACACAGCCTGAGGGGAGGCTAACTGCTAGGGGAAATCATTATACCAAGCCTAAGAGGAGGCTGAAAAAGATTGACTCAACAAGAGAGTGTTGAAAGGTGATTGACTCAACAAGAGAGTCTGAAAGGGTGATTAACTCAACAAGAGAGTCTGAAAAGGTTAGCTCAGCTGGGGAAAATCATTGTACAAGAGGAGGTTGACTGTGCTGAGGAAAGGAAGGATCATTATACAAAGCCTAAGAGAAGGCTATCTTTACCGGGGAAGTGTCATACCCCAAATTTTGACCACTTAGATTTCCCATCATTGTGCAAATCATCATCATAATAAGGATGTACCTTCATGCCCCATCAATCTCCTCAAGGATTGTTGAGCATTCACTACCATCAAGAATTAGGGTTTCAAGCCCTCTCAGAGTTCTTAGACAAATGATCAATCAAGGAATGACATGATTTTCAACTTGTCTAACCTCTCAAGCATCCACAATGGATCAAAAGGACTCCCACTTCAAGGATCAAGCACAAGGCTGCTCCCTTCTAGGTGGATCAAGTCTCAAGATCGACAGTGTCACCAAATTAGGGTTTTGGTTTACCAGGGCCTCCAAATGTAAATTTTTCATCTGGGCACAAGCCAATGATCCAAAACATAACCTAATATACTTCATGGGACCTCATGAACCCAATCATCAAGTCAATTTTGCCTCAGGGGATGCATTCTTCAAAAATCAGGAATTAGGGTTTCTTGACCTAATTCACCTCTAAGTAGACTTTTAGGGAAAATCATGAGCCAAGACCTCAAGAGAGTGTTTGAGGGTCCCTAATGAACTATATTGATCCATTTGGAACAATGGATTAATCCAAGAATCTTGAGCAACAAGTCTCAATTTCATCTGCACCACAATTAGGGTTTCGCGAGGAAAGTCAACTGTAACTTTGACTTTTAACCAGGACATGCTCCCAAGCCCTAAGACATGATTCAATATACCCTATGACACCCATGGAACATGTCCATCAAGTTTGATTTAGGTCAAGGACATGATTTCATGAAGAATTGCACGGTTTGGAATTCATCTGATAAAAAGTCAACTATGCACAAAAGTCAACTTTGACTTTTTGAGATTTTTCACCAAAATGGATTTTTAACCCTAAAATGATGTTAATGTATGATTTTAATCATCATTCATCAAGAAAAATCAAAGAAAGTGGGATAACTTGTAAAAGGGGTAACCATAAAAACTTAAAAAAATTTCTGCTATGGAAAAAGTGACACTAATGTGCCAACTTTAGAGAATCATAACTCCTAAACCACAAGGCCATTGTTCCCCATTCAAAGCTTGATTTGTAGATCTCATTTCCCTCTACAAAAGCTTCATACTGACCTAAGTCCAAATTCCTCATGGATTTTCAGTTATGGAGTGATCAAAATCAAGAAAAGTCACTTTGTTCCAACACTTAGTGAAAATTTCACTAAGTTAGATTTTACCCTACTTTTTGCCAAATGTAGGGGGATTTTTCACTTGGATTCAAAAGAGATCAAAACCAAACATGTTCAAACAGTTGTTGTATCATGTAAGGGCTTTCCAAAATGACTAAGAACATTACCAAATTCAATTTGAGTCATGAGATATAACATTGGCAAGTTGCCGTGTTGAAATTTGTCAAGGCAAGGCAGATTTTGCCTTTTTGCTCGATTTGCCAAAATCAGCCAAATCCAAATGCTCCTATCCACTTGGACACCTCTGAGGATTGAATCTAAAGGGGACAATAACTGAGCCAAGCCTCCAAAGTCTTTGGAACAAGAAATAGCATGTTGAACCTAGAATTGCCAAAATAGGGACAAGACTCCAATTTTGGATTGGAGCATTCAATGGAAGCATCAAGGTGGCATGGACTGAGCCATTCTCAACTGAATTCAGTCAAGACTTATCCAAGACCAAGGGAACCAGCATCCTGTGCCCTAACCTCTAGTCAATGGCTAGAGGAGACTTGGATTTTCATTTGCCAACATTGGCCAAACCTACTCAGCAGTTGCCATTCACTATTCCTTGCAAAACAAACTTACTCTACTATAAATAGAGCTCAATTGTGATCAGTTTGAGTGCACCAAAGCCATCAAACAGATGCTTTCCTCAAAATCTATTCTTTCACTCCAATTTTGCCTTCTAAGGCAAGTCACTATCGGGTTTTGAGTTTGGGAGCTTTTCCAATCAAACCAATCACTCACACACCTCACATACATCATATAGAAGTGATCCAAACACTCACATAACATCTGGAACACAGATTTCACAAAATCACCAGCCAATTGCTCAAGTTCTTGACAGATTTGCAGTTGGGGTACCATCTCAAGTTCCAGATCATTTCAATCCATTCCAAGCATTCATACACACTCCATGGCACCTAGGGAAGCTATCCAGATCATTGGAACCTAGCTGTAACACCTCCAACACAAATCACGATCACCAACTTCAAGTTGTAAGCATGAGCTCTTCTAACTCTATGATCCATGCAATTTTTGCTGCACAATTATTTGGCCATATGTTCATAATCATGCATGGAATGTTTCCCCTCAATTAATTGCATTGTTTGAATCGTGTATCAAAAATCCTAGCCTTCATGCAGAAATTAGGGTTCTTGAGGATTTTTCATGATTTCTTGTTATATGTTTAATTTAAATGAAATTAAATACCATAGACATGATCGTGAGGTTGAAACGAGTTGATTGGTATGTGGATTGCATGATATGATTAAGTATTCAGTGAGATTGGAGAGAAAATGCAAATCTGGGCAAAATTGAAAAACACGCGTGTTCTTGCCTTTGTTCTTGGCGCCATTTTCCAATATTTGAATATTTGAATTTTGTGATTTTATTTAATTGATTCAAAAATTAATTTCTCTCTGAGTTTTAATGATTTTGAGTTGATTCTTTTTTTAATAATTCACAAAAATATTAAAATATATTATTTTCCCAAAAAATCCCAAAAATATTATTTATTTTGTATAATTGATATTTTTGCAAAGAATTAATGTTTTAATTGTCTTTAACATTTAAAATATTTTTTCCACCTTGATTTTGCAACTTTTAATGCTTTCTAATTATTTTGTAGGTCAATACTTAATTTTTGAAGCATTAATCCAAGATCACAATTTGTTTTTCCTATGTTAAACAATTTTGATCATATTAATTGAATTTTTATTCAATTAAAACACATTTTCGAAAACAAATTAGGGTTTTTGGATTAATTCAACCCTCATAAATCATTTTCAAAACACTTTGGGTCTCTAATAGAGTGTAAAACCCAATCCTTTTTTTTTACCAAATCATTTTTGGGCCTCAGTATATTGTATAAGTCCCGATACCGTCAAAAACAAACGGCGCGATCGTCGCCTTTTCAAAACAAACCTGGGCCTACCCTCGAGTAGTAAGACCCATTTCTTTTCTTAAAACTCTTTGGGCCTCTATTAGAGTGTAAGACCCAATCCCCTTTTAACCAAAACACTTTGGGCCTCAGATATTGTATAAGCCCCTCTGCGTTAAAAGAAAACCTCGGCGCGATCGCCATTTTTAAACGAAAAGTCAAACTGGGCCTACCCTCGTGTTATAAGCCCCACTCTTTTTCTTTAAACCTTTTGGGCCTCTTAAGAGAGTATAAGACCCATCCCTTTGTACATAAAACCTTTTTGGGCCTCAGTCACTTGTATAAGTCCCTCTGTACAAAACAACAGTGCGCTCACTGATAAAACCCTGGGCCTCTCCTTGAGCTGTAAGCCCCAAATCTTTCTTTTTCAAAGCACTTTCTCCTTTGATTTTGAAATATACTATTGTTTTCAATCTTTCTTTGTTGAACAACTAACCAAATAGCATGGAAGCTCTACAACCGAGTAAGTGTTTATATGCTTTCATTTACCGCTTTCATATACATATAACTGTATTGTGGGGCTGTTTCGCTGTAAGTCGTCTTTCATAAACTCATATCAACTGTGTAATAATAGTATAGATATTTAGAGTTTCCCCAGCAACTACGTTTAGAACTAGGAAAAGCCGTCGCGTTTATTCGTAGAAATAGACAACTAGATCCCCAATAGGATCACCAGATACAGTCTTCTCTTCGGCTGTCCTCATTAGGAATTATCAAGAAACTCTACTCCCAGAGATGAATGTATTCTCCGTGAATGGCATCTTTGAGTTTCTTCCAAATTCTCGGACTTTCCTGGCTTGATCTATTCCTCGTGGATAGCCTGTCTTGAATTTCTCGGGGTTTGGGGACCCACGGGCTTCTTAAAAGAATCGGCCTCCTCTTGGGCATCATACAAGGACCCACGGGCTTCCTAAAAGCAACCCTGCCTCCTCTTGGGCTTAGTATAAGGACCCGTTGGCTTCTTAGAAGTATTCACAACCCCCTCTTAGGCTTCGTATAATGATCTCTTCCTTCGGGAATGATAGCCTCCTCTTGGGCTTCGTACAAGGACCGATCGGCTTCTTAAAAGTTTCCAGCCTCCTCTTGGGCTTCGTACAAATTGTCCCGACGACCTCCTAGAGGTATAGGAACAGAACTTAATCATCTGCATAGAACAGTCCTTTCAAAGAGTCTACTACTGTTTCTCAAAGCATAGTACAAAAGATGAAACTCTAGACATGGACAGTCTAATCTCCTTGAGTTTTCCGGATACTCTCAAGTGACCTCTTCGTTAAATAGGAAGAAAACCCGTGGACTCGGACAGTCTCAATACCCTTCGGATTTCCCACTTCCTTAAAGAACAGGAATAACCCGGATCCTCGGATCAAAATCCTTGAGTACAGTGTTGCTCATATAAGAACTTATTTTCTCTTTCAAAATCAGTATACTGAACCTGTCACTCAACTGAAACAGTTACAACAACCTCCTCTTAGGCTTTGCATAATGATCCTTTTCCAGTGAAGTTAGCCTCTCTCTTGGGCTTTATACAATGATTCTCCCCAGCGGAGTCAAACAACGTTTAGCCTCTCTCTCGGGCTTTGTACGAGACACATAAGAGACTTCCTTGTTGAGTCAATCACCCTTTTGCCTCCATCTCGGGCTTTATACGAGATAGAAAAAGGTTCTTATTGAGCCAAACAAATTTTAGCCTCCATCTCAGGCTTCGTACGAGATACAAAAAAACTCTCTTGTTAAGTCAAGTAGCCTTCATCTCGGGCTTTATACGAGATACCAAAAGATTCCCTCGTTGAGTCAAAACCTTTTAGCCTCTCTCTCGGGCTTTGTACGAGACACATATTAGCCTCCTCTTAGGCTTTGTAGAAGAAAACCACTGGTTGATCCAATCAACCTTTTAGCATCAAAGTTGTGCCTCGTTCACAGTACAAAAACATCAACAACTCCTTCCCCTTCATCTAATCGCTGTAAGCGGCAAGCCTCTGGATTATTTACATCCATGCCAATGTCCCTCTTTTAGTATGAGAAATTCCTAAGGAAAGATGGCATTGCTCTAAACTGAGTTAAATTCTTCTCCTTCAGGTTAAAATCCCCTATAAAGGAAATTATGGCATTGCCGGATTCACAAATCCTGGTTAAAGTCATCCTCCTTTACAGTTAGTCACCCAACAGTTGTGACAAACAGACCCCTTTAGAGATGAAAAATTCTCTCTAAGGTCAACACTTTCAGCTTCACATCTTGGGCTTTGAACAAGATACCAACTACCTTCAGCTTCACATCTTGGGCTTTGAACAAGATATAAATAGACCTTTCAGCTTCACATCTTGGGCTTTGAACAAGATACAAACCACCTCTCTAGCTTCACGTCTTGGGCTTTGAACAAGACTCCAAAATAACCATTTCCTCCCATAGAATAGGAGGAACTACGATCGCTCTGATTTCCCTGTTTCGGTAAACGGGAATACGAAGGCATAAGATTGAAAGAAAAAATCTTAGCGAGCACACTAAACAAAAACCCAAAATCCCATACTTTCATACATTCGTCCTAACATCCTAACCGATAGCCTAAAGCACCCCTTGTCAACAAAATAACCTAGGAGAAACCCCGAATCTTTGTAGCATCTGTAAACCAACAGTTTTGACTATTTAATCTCAGTATGCAAGCAGGGTTAATTGGAGACATCTATTTCCCTTCCTTCATTATCTTTAATAGGAAAAAAAATGAATCGAGCTGTAGTACCAGAGCGATCGTGCTTCGCAACCACATCCAAAAATCACTCGCTACAGGAAGAACAAAGAAAGAAATCATTATACAAAGCCTAAGAGGAGGTTGTCTTCTACTGAGGATTACTGAGATCCAGAGGCAGGTCCAAATGGGGCATCAACTCTTGCTGAGGATTACAGAAGAGTTAAGGTATTAGATACCTTGAGGTTCTGATTTAGGATAGTGTTATACTGATGACTCTGGCTAGGGAATTTTAGGAGAAAGACTGGGTTTCAGAACCAATGGGTTTTAACTCTGCTGGGGATTTATTAAACTGGTCAGGGTTTCTCCTATGTTTGTATGGAACTTGAGAATGTCTTTGAGATCCAAAAGGAGATTAGACTTTCCAAGTCTACTGGTATGGAAGAATTTATCTTTGTATGGTGCCCAAGAGGAGACAGGTGTTTTAAGGGATGAGAATCAACCCTAAAATTGGTCTGAGATTTAACTTTGGAAAGACGGCTCTAGCAAAGGATGACTAAGTTCTGTCCTATACCTTTAAGAGGTCTCCAGGGTCCTTGTATTAAGCCCAAGAGAAGGCATGAGAAATTCTAAGAAGTCGGAGGGTCCTTGTGCAAAGCCCAAGAGGAGGCAGGGATTCTTTTAGGAAGCCTATGGGTCCAAACTTAAGAAGAGTTCAAGAAAAGTTTCACCGAGAATAATCTTTTCTTTAATGAACAGTTCTAGAGTTTGAAGAAATTCAAGAGTGGTTTCACCGGGAATTAATCCTCTCTGGGGGAATGAATTTCTTTGACAATTTCTAATAGTGACAGTCTGCGAAAAGTTTCACCGGGAATAATGCCTTTCTCTTTGTTCCATATTGTTTAAGCCTAAGAGAAGGCAAGACTGTATCTGGATATCCTATGGGGATCTAGTTTTGGCTGTATTAAAGAGTGACCAACTGGCTTTACCTAGTTCTGGACCTAGTTGCCAGGGAAAACTCTAAGTAAATATACAAGTATATATACAGTTGCTATATGACAAGTATTTAAAAGGATATGAAAGAAGGACTTACAGGGGAGCAAGCTTTCAGCAATACAGTTATATATATATATATATATTTATATAAAAGCATGTAAAGAAAGATGATAAAAACTTACAGGTGAACAAGCTTCCATAGCTGTATTGTTAGTTGTTCAAGAATTAAAGAAAGTTTTGATAACAACTGTATATTTGAACCTAAATCAAAAGGGAAGTTGTTTTTGAAAAGATTGGGGCTTATACTCAAGGAGAGGCCCAGATATAACAGGGATCACACCGTTGTTCTGAAAATTGTACCGCGCTTATACAATGACTGAGGCCCAAAGAGGTTTTCTGTACAGAGGGATGGGTCTTACAACTCAAGGAGAGGCCTAAAGGTTTGAAAAAGAGAAGAAATGGGACTTACAACATAAGGGTAGGCCCGGATGAAAATGTTTTAAAATGGCGATCGTGCCGAGATTTTTGAAATCACAATGGGTCTTAAACAATGACTAAGGCCCAAAAAAAGTTTATGTACAAAAGGGGTTGGGTCTTACACTCTATTAGAGGCCCAAAGGTTGTTTGAAAAAAGATTTGTTAGGGTGATAGCGATCAAAACCCTAATTTTGGTTTTTAAATGTATTTTAATTGAATAAAAATTCAATTAGGGCAAGTGTTGTAGTGCTTTGGCTTACTTAAACTAAGCACAAATGAGCTTTATTTATAGTAGAGCAAGTTTGTTTTTCAAGCAATAGTGAATGGCAGCTGCAGCAGACCTTTGGCCAATGTTGAGCAAAAGGAATCTCAAGTCTCCTCTAGCCATTGACTTGAGGTTAGGGCACAGGCCTATGGTCCTATGATTTAGTGCTGATCCTTGACTCATTCAGTTAGGAATGTGTCAGTCCATGCCACCTTGGTGTATCCATTAAATGCATTGAAACAAAATTGGAGTCTTGGCACCTTTTTACCCTTTTTTAGGTTTGTTATGGCTAATGTAGATTCTTGGACTTTGGAGGCTGGGGGATCAGATCATTCTCCTTTTGTTTTATCCTCAGATGTGTCCAAAATGATGACAAGGCTTGGAGTTGTTCAAATTTCCCAAATCTAGCAAAACAACAAAATCTGCCAAAATCTGCCTTGCCTAGGACCGTTGGAAATGGGGATTTTAAGGGATTCATATCTCCCTGCTCAGGTTGAGTTATGGGAGGCTTTTGTGCTTTTTAGAAAGCCCTCATATGATACAAAACATGTGTGATCATAGTTTATTTTGAAACTATTTGGATCCAACTGAAAAAACCTCATGAACATTGATTTCAAGGCTGGTAATTTAGGCAGATTTTCACTAAGTGTTGGAAAAAGTGTTATTTTCATGTTTTTGTCATTTTGATCACTACAAAACTTAAAATCCATAAAGAATTGGAGTCTGAGGTAGTTGAAGGTTTTGCAGAGTGTAGCAAGACCTACAAATCCAGCTTTGGATCACCCAGAATGGTTGCTTGGATCTCAAGTTATGGTCCTTGGAAGTTGGTACCAAAACCACTTTTATTCCATAACTTAGAAAAATTTTGGTTTCTCAAGGTTGCCCCTTTTACAAGAAACCTCACTTTTCTTGATTTTTCTTGATGGATGATGATCAATATCATACATTAACATTGTTTTTTACTTAAGGGAACCATATTTGTGGAAAATCCCAAAAAGTCAAACTTGATTTTGTGCATAGTTGACTTTTTATCGAATGAAATCCAAACTGTGCGATCCTTTGTGAAATCAAGTCCTTGACCTAAATCAAACCTAATGGATGGATTCCATAGGTTTTATAGGGTGTATTGAATCATGTCCCATGGTTTGGGAGCATGTCTTGGTCAAAAGTCAAAGGTACAGTTGACTTTTTCCTCAAAACCCTAATTGTGGTCCTGATGAAATTGAAACTTGTGAATCAAGTTTCTTGGGTCAATCCATTGTTGTAAAGGGATCAATTTGGTGTTTTTGATGCCTTCAAATCATGTCTTGAGGTCATAGCTCATGTTTTGTCCCAAAAGTCAACTTAGGGGTGAGTTAGGTCAAGAAACCCTAATTCCTGATTTTTGGTAAATGAATCCCCTGAAGTCAAATTGACTTGATGATTGGGTCCATGAGGTCCCTTGGAGTATCTTGGGTTATGCTTTAAAGCATTGGCTCGTGCCCAGATGAAAATTTCCATCTGGAGGCCTCAGTCGACCAAAACCCTAATTTGGTGACACTGGCGAATTTGAGGCTTGAGCCACTTGGAATGTTGCAAATTTGTGCTTGATTCTTGATATGGGAGTCCTCTTGATCCTTTATAGGTGTTTGAGAGGTTAGACAAGTTGAAGATCATGTCATTTCTTGATTGATCCTTTGTCTAAGTGCTTTGAGAGGGCTTGAAACCCTAATTCTTGGTTGTAGTGAAAGCTCAACAACCTTTGAGGAGATTGATGAGGCATGAAGGTACATCCATATTGTGATGATGACTTGCACGATGATGGGAAATTTTGGTGGTCAAAATTTGGGGTATGACACGTTGGTGAAGAGGGAAGCTCCAAAGGTGTACAACCAAATGGCTTATTGTCTTGCAGAGGTTTAAGTTATCAAAATGGTCGAACACCGATTTCAATCTAGGAGTACACTAGAGAGGGATTGTTTAGACGATATATTTTCCTGGTGAGGAAAGAACTTAAACCGAAATTTTGTTCTATCGGACGTGGTAAGGAAGACTGACAACTCTATCGGAGAGACAACGCTTTATCACTTGGGGATGAATATGACCAGAGTGATATAAATCAATTATATATGATGTATGAGATGTTAATGCTGACAAAACAAACACGACATACGGATTGGTGATGAACACAACTAGATACTCTGCCACTCTGGGAGATGGGGGTATCACTGGAGATTTTGAAGGTAGTATTTTTGTTTGGGAATGAGGATTCTTGTGTTTGTTTTGGTTCCCGGAGATACAAACCTGTTGGGGATAGAAACCCGTTCTTGCTTCTTAGAGGTAGATCCTACTGGGGAGAAAAACTAAACATCGGTTCTCAGAGGTAAAAACTCTACCAGGGATAATAGATAGGACATTCCATCTGAAGTAATTGATCACTCATTCAGGGTGTACTGATCACAAGAAGTATTTTGATTCTGCATTTTGAGGTTTGATCACTTCCGGAGAAGCCTTCGATATTCCCCTTTGAGTTGAAAAAAGAAATTGCCATCCTTATTTTAAAAGCAGAATTAAATTCATGTTTTTGAAAACAAAGGTAAAAATTCATTTTTTTTGTTTAAAGAATCGTCGATCATATTAAAATGTCATTTTGCAAAGCAGAATAAATAAGAATTGCAAACAAAAGGCACAAGGGCACAAACTTTATTGATAGAATGGTAATTAGCCAAGCGCGTGATTCCATATAGCATTACAAAGTTTAGAAAATGTTAATTTAAAGGAAAAGGGCTACATTGAAACATAACGACCACTATCCTTCCACCAATTTTGAATTTTGGATAGTTTTGAGCTTCTGTCGAAGATGACCTTGATTGAGAATTTCCTGATGGATAACATCGCCGCTAGGAGCAAAACTTGTTGGATGCAGTTACTTGCCATGAATCCCTAATTTTTGCCTGGATTACCTTTTCAGGTTTTTAATCCATCAGGATGGTCATTGTTTATGACTCTAATTTTTTCCTGGACTGCCCTTTGGGGTTTTCAATCCACCGAGATGTTGTTTTTGTTAGGCAAAGTATTTCTTGACTACATCAACATTTGTGGGGTAGGTAAACTCCTCTCCATCCATAGTTGCTAGTCTTAAGGCACCACCTGAGAAGGCTTTCTTAACAACATAAGGGCCATCATAATTCGGGGTCCATTTGCCCCTAGAATCAGTGAGAAATGATTGTATCTTCTTGAGCACAAGGTCTCCTTCCCTGAAGACAAGGGGTCAGACCTTTTTATCAAACGCCTTCTTCATTTTTTGCTGATATAACTGACAGTGGCATAAAGCCGTCATTCTCTTTTCTTCTATTAGGTTCAGTTCATCGTGCCTACTTTGACACCATTCCGCTTCCGTTAGCTTGGTTTCCATCAAAACTCTTATTGACGGGACCTTTACTTCTACGGGGAGCACTGCTTCCATGCCTTATACTAGAGAGAAAGGGGTTGTCCCTGTTGAAGTGTGGACAGATATGCGATAACCGTGAAGAGCAAAGGGTAGCATCTCTTGCCAATCTTTGTAGGTTACAACCATCTTCTAAATGATCTTCTTGATACTTTTGTTAGCCGCTTCTACCGCTCCATTCATTTTAGGTCGGTAGGGAGATGAGTTTACCTACTTCTACCGCTCGATCTTGAACTCAGCACATAACTCTTTCACCATCTTGTTGTTCAAGTTGGATCCATTATCCGTAATGATCTGGCTTGGAACACCATAACAGCATATGAGATTGTTCTTGATAAATCGGACCACCACTTGTTGGGTTACATTGGTGTACGATACTACTTCGACCCACTTCGTGAAGTAGTCAATGGCTACAAGGATGAACCAATTTCCGTTTGAAGCTTTGGGTTCAATCATGCAATCATGTCGATTCCCCATATAGAAAAAGGCCATGGAGAAGAAAATACTTTGAGATGCGTTGGTGGTACATGGATTTTGTCAGCGAATATCTGACACTTGTGACACTTCCTCATGTACTTGTAGCAATCAGATTCTATTGCCAGCCAATAGTATCCTGCTCTCAGAATTTTTCTTGCCATTGCGTGTCCATTGGCATGAGTGCCAAAGGATCCTTTGTGAATTTTTTTCATTAACATGTTTGCTTCTTATCTGTCTACGCATCTGAGCAAAATCATGTCGAATTTTCTCTTGTAGATCATTGTTTAGGAAGAAGTTACCAGCCAGTCTTCTGAGAGTCTTCCTATCTTTTCTCGATGCCCCGGGCGGGTATTCCCGTCTTTGAAGGAAACACTTGATATCATGATACCATGGTTTGTCATCTATGACTGCTTCAATCACGAAGATGTAAGCGGGCCTTTCAAGGCACATTATGTCAATATTGGGTATGTCGTTCCATCGACTCACACTAATCATGGAGGATAGAGTGGCCAGTGCATCAGCCATGTGGTTTTCTTCACGAGGGATGTGATGAAACTCAATCTTGTTGAAGAAGGGTAGCAACCTCCTTGCGTAGTCTTTGTAAGGAATCAATCCTGATTGATATGTGTTCCAATCTCCTTTAATCTGATTTTTAACCAGGGCTGAGTCGCCATACACATCCAAGTTCTTTATCCTTAAATCGATAGCTTCTTCGAGACCCATGATACAAGCTTCGTATTCAGCCTCATTATTTGTGCATTTGAATGTTAATCTGGCCGTGAAAGGAATATGGGTACCCTGAGGTGTTACTATGATTGCCCTAATTCCATTTCCATAAGCGTTGATAGCTCTGTAGAATATTAGTCCCCATTGGGAACCTGGCTTTGGCTCTTTGCCTGGTAGCGGTTCATCGCAATCTATCATTTTTAGGTACATGACATCTTCGTCCGGGAAGTCAAATTTGACTGATTCTTGATCGTCAATTGGTTGATGAGCCAAATGATCGGCTAAAATACTTCCTTTGACAGCTTTCTAAGTATGGTACTCGATGTCGTATTCCGATAACAACATCTGCCACTGGGAAATCCTTCCTGTTAAGGCAGGCTTTTCAAAGACGTACTTGATTGGATCCATTTCGGAGTTAACCAAGTAGTGTGACAAATCATGTACTGGAAAATATGTTTAACTGCCCAAGCTAAAGCGCATCAAGTTTTCTCGAGCATAGTGTATCGAGTTTCTCAGTCCGTGAATTTCTTGCTTATGTAATAAATGGAAGACTCTTTTCTTTTTGTTTCGTCTTGTTTGTCAAGCACACAACCCATGGAGTTTTCCAAGACTGTTAAGTAGATGATCAGTGGTCTTCCTTCCATTGGAGGAGACAGAATTGGTGGATTCAGCAGATATTCTTTGATGCTGTCGAAAGCCTTTTGGCAGTCTTCTGTCCATATACAGCTTTGATTCTTTCTCAGTAGTTTGAAGATCGGCGCGCATGTCGCGGTCATGAGAGATATAAATCTTGAGATGTAATTCAGATGTCCCAAAAATCCTCTTACTTGTTTTTTAGTCTTTGGTGAAGGAATTTCTTGATTGGCCTTGACTTTGTCGGGATCAACCTCAATTCCTTTTTGGTTGACGATGAATCCCAAGAGTTTTCCTGAGCTAACACTGAATGTGCACTTATTAGGATTCAAGCGGAGTTTGTATTTTCTCAGATGCTCGAATAACTTTGATAGTTGTTTCACATGTTCTTCTTCTATTTTAGATTTGGTAATCATGTCATCAACGTACAATTCAATCTCTTTGTGAATCATGTCGTAAAACAGAGTTGTCATGACCCTTTAATAAGTTGCCCCTACGTTCTTCAGACCGAATGAAATTACTTTGTAACAAAAGGTGCCCCATGGGGTGATGAATGAAGTTTTCTCCATATCTTCTGGCACCATTTTGATTTGATTATAGCTAGAGAATCTATCCATGAAGGAGAAAACTTTGAATTTTGTTGTGCTGTCTACCTGCATGTCAATGTGTGGTAGGGGAAAATCATCCTCTGGACTTGCTTTGTTTAAATCCCTGTAATCTACACACATTCTGACTTTCCCATCCTTTTTTGGAACTGGCACTATGTTGGTTAGCCATTAAGGATACTCTGAGGTGGCAAGGAAACCTGCATCGAACTATTTCTGCACTTCCTCCTTAATTTTAATGGCCATATTAGGGTGAGTCCTTCTCAGTCTTTGTTTTACCGGAGGACATTCTGTTTTTAGTGGTGAGTGATGTTCCACAATGCTGGTATCCAACCCTGGCATATCCTAGTAGGGCCAAGCAAACACATCTGGAAACTCTTTGAGAAATTTTATCAAGCCTTCTCTGACAGTTGGACTGAACAGTGCTCCAATCTTAACTTCTTTCTTTTCTTCTTCTGAACCTAAATTGACCATTTCCAATGGCTCTTTGTAGGGCTCAATGGACATTTCCTCCTGCCTGAGTAGTCGGTAGATCTCTTCTGGAATTTCTTCGTCCTCTTCTTCTTCGGCTTTGAATACCGGGAATTCAAAGTTGGGAGAAGGCATTAGGTCGTATGTTTTAATGGGGTTTAAAAAAAATAATCCACACGACGTGATGATTTCTTTTTTTAGAAAAGACAGAGAGAATGCAAAAGTGTATGCAGTGTTTTTTTTTTGAAAAAGCTTGTTTTTATTTTAGGGTTTTTTAGGATTACCATTCTCTGAAAAAACGAAAAGTGAAAATAATAATAAATGTAGGAATTCAGAATGACATTATTTATTTATGATTTGTCGATTCTTGAAACACAACCCTATAAAACAAAACTCTGTCGCTTTGGACGAAGCGAAGAGGGACATTTACAGAACAGTAAGCCCTATAAAGCATCCATTTCACCCAAGCAAGGTGAAAGCTCAAAACAAAGATGCGACAATTACTTCGATTTATGAACAATATTCGGGACATCGACCGCAACCCAATGACGATGAACTCCTCTATGAATCACAAAGTGCGCTACTTTCCTTCTTGGTTTGTCTTTAGAAATGAAACTGATTTCTGGCGGAGTGGGATCATTGGAGTCTTATTCCCATACAAAGTTATCATAAGAGGACTCTTTTGTCGCATCTTTCATAGTATTTTCACTCTCAAGAGGATCTCCCCATCCAGTTGGCCGGATGTCCTCATATCTGATGCGAGAGCTTTCGGGAGCAATGTATTTGACTATAAAGTCGTACTTGCCGCTTGGCTGCCCCAAGGTATTCCAGGTTTCTGTTGGAATAGATGAGTCATCTTCCTCAATGACGTTGACCTCAGGAAATGCATAGTTAATAAATTCTTGTCCTGTGATCTTCGTAAATTCATCAACATGGTGTTGGACATTTCCGGAATGTTCCAAGTAAGGATTCCATGACTCTGGGAGAACAGACGCGTTGTTTTCACTGTCATTCAGTAGATACGCATCATCCAGATGACTCTTTTGCCTAGAGTTTTCTATGTGTGGCTTCCAGATAGGCAAATCATCCAGGGGATCATAAGAACCATAGTCAAAGTTATCTTTCATCAGAGTGTCTTCCTCTAATGAGTTGGGTGGAGCACGACACCCTCCGGGATCATAATCTCCGTAGATCATTCTGACATCTAATCTTGGTATATATCTGGGACTTTGCTTTGGAGAGAAGAATGGCATGTACGTTTCTCTCTAAGATATATAACCTTCATCGTTGAGATAATATTTCCACTCTTCATCTGTATCAGAAGAGTTATTCCCATCGATGGTGTGGACTTCTTGAGATACTGGGTGGAGGAAGCCTCCACTATGGAAGAAATCCTAAATGGGATGAAAGCTTTGATCCTTCTTTGTAGTCTGGGTACATGTTGGAGAAAAACCAAGACCTTTTCTTGTCTTGCTATCAGTAGGAAGTACAATCTGTCCCCATCTTTTTATGGCACCACTCCCCATTACTTTGAGAGTGTCTTTGTATGAGTAAATCGATGTTCCTTTTTCTTTGTGATTCTCATTTCTCACCGAGAGTGCTTGAAATTGAGTTCCAATGACCTCCTCTGGTTCTACACAAGAGAATGATGATAAGTTTCTCATGGTTAAAGCTTTCTCTCCGCATACCGTGACTAATTTTCTGTTCTTGACAAACATCAGCTTCTGGTGAAGTGTCGAAGTGACTGCCCTTGCTTCATGTATCCAAGGTCTTCCTAATAAAAAGTTGTATGCTACTCGGATGTCCATGACCTGGAAAGTGACTTGGAAAGTGTGAGGACCGATGGTCATGGGAAGATCGACTTCGCCGATAACTGTTTTTATGGATCCGTCAAAGGCCTTGACGATGATCTCACTGCCTCTCATGGGAGTACCTTGAAAAGAGAGTCGTACAAAGGTTGACCTTGGCATGACGTTCAAGGATGAACCTGTATCTACTAGTACACTCGCTAAAGCATTGTCCTGGCAATTGATTGTGATATTGAGTGCCATATTATGGTTCTTGCCTTCCATTGGAAGTTCTTCATCTTTGAAACCCAAATTATTGCAGGAAGTGATGTTGGAGATAATGCTATTGAACTGACCTACTGTCACATCTTGCTCTACAAAGGCTTGTTCTAGAACCTTCTGCAGAGCTTCTCTGTGAGCTTTTGAAATAAGCAGGAGAGATAACACCGAGATCCGAGACGGAGTTTGCAACAATTGATCCATAATGTTGTACTCGCTTTTCTGAATAAGCCTTGGCATTTCATCGTTGTTCTTTACATATTCCGTGTTGCTGGATTGACCGATTTGTTGGTTAGGGACTTCGACTTGAGGTTCTTTTTCTTTTGCAGGTTCTCCAACTCCTCTGTTGAAGACTCGACCACTCTGAGTAACCCAACTGATGTCAGCGATGTTCACAACGGATGGCAGTGGAATTTCTTTTCCATCCTCTATGGTAGTCGCACCGTACTTATTTGGAATAGCCTTTTCTGACTTGTATGGTATCAGACCTGGCAGGTAGATGACCACAGGGGCTTTTTGGGCCTTTTGACCGTCGTAGGCAACCTCAATCGGCTCTAGGTTGGGAACTTTTCTATTGTCAAGAAGGATCTTTGACTTATTGAGGAGAGGAATTATGGTGCAAACATCCTTGGTAATTCCATGGTTGACATGTTCTCTTCTATTGAAGACTATGACAATGCTTTTGTCTAGTATCCCTTGGTCCTTGTTTTGAACAGGGAGGCAACCTTGTACCATGTTGATTGATTGAGAATTCAAGTGTGGTTGAGTTTTCTTTTGGTCTAATTGATGCTGGAGAGCCCCTCGTACGAGGTAGCATCCTTGGTTATTTTCCGAACATATTCTACAACGTTCATAATTGTGAGGTGGTATCCGACCGTACCTACTTTGTATGTAGTGCATTCTTACCAGATCCGTTTCTAGTAAGCGGATATCACAGCTTTGGTGTCTATCAGGATTTCCATTAGTTATACTAACTTATTGCATGTCTTCATCCTGGTATATTGGAAGCCACCAGTGGTCCAACAAATGTTGAAGAGTTCTTTGTACAAGTGCACAACCTTGATCATTTTTGGAGCATTCTTTGTAGTCTTGATAATCATGCGGGGACAGGAAACCAAGTCTGACCTGCTTGGCATGCAATTCCACTAGACTGGTATTCATTAAACGGATGTCGAATATTTGAACCATGTTAAACTGATGATCATTCCTTTCATGATAGTCTTGGATCCATCCGAGATCCATTTAACGCTGGAGGGCCTCTTGTACAAAAGAGCATCCCTGACTGTCTTTTGAGAAAATCGGGCAAGTGTTGTAATCCTGCCGCGGTAAATTGTAATATTGACTTTGTCTTGAATGCATTGCCACTGGATTGACGTTCATTGCATGGATGTTATGGTTTTGAACAATGTTTTGATGTACATGGGCCATGTTTACTTCACGAATCCTATGACCTTGAATCCAACCCAGATCCATTTGCTCTTGAAGATCTGCTTGTACTATGGCACATCCTTGATTGTTCTTGGAACAAATATTACACTGATGATAGTTGTGAGATGGCACATGGTCGTACCCGCTCTGTCTGTAATTCATTTTCACCAAATTTGTTCCCATTAGGCGTACATTGTGAATTTGATAACTGCTTCCAGGTTCTCCTTATATCAAATTCACTGTAGTCTTCTCATGTTGCGGTAATGGGTTCATTTGAACATTTGGATTAGTATCTTTGAAAGATAAAACCCCATTTCTGACGAGCTTCTGTACATCATACTTGAAGTTGAGGAAATTCTCAATGTTATGGCCTGATCCTCCTTGATGGTAATGGCAAGTTAGATCTGCTTTGAACCAAAAAGGTGGATTTTCTAGTACTGTAGGAGGAGTCCTAGTTTGAACGTGCCCCTTTGCCAGCAAAAGTGGAAATAATTATGCATATAACATTGGTATATGGTGAAACCCTAGTGATCGTGTCGTACGATTGTTGTTATTGTACTGCGGACGAGCATGCTGAAGAGGCTGTTGCTACTTTTGCTGATACTGTTGTTGATTTGGTTGGCTCTGAGCAACCTGAGGTTAATATGTCGGAGATGGCACTGGGTTGATAGCGGGAGTTACTGCTGCTACCGGTTGATACCTTCACCTTTGCTTTCCCAGAGAGATATTACTGATATCTTGCTCTTTCTTCTTTTGGAAAGTACTACCATATCTTTTAGTATTGCTGGATGGCTCTGCATCTTTGACCAATCGTCCTTCTTATACTGCTTCTTCAAGGCGTACCCCCATGTTCACCATTTTAGTGAAGTCACTAGGTGCACTGGCAACCATTCGGTCATAATAAAGCGAGCTCAACATTTTCAGGAAGATCTTTGTCATTTCCTTTTCCTCAAGAGGAGGACAAATCTGGGCGGCGATTTCACGCCATCTCTGAGCGTACTCCTTGAAGGTTTCCTTGTCTTTTTGGGACATTGCTCTGAGCTGGTCCCTATCTGGCGCCATGTCCAAGTTGTATTTATACTGCGGAACGAAGGCTGCCCCGAGATCTCTAAAGGTACTGATCTTGGTGCAGTTTAAACCCATGTACCATTTGAGTGCGGCACCGGTTAAACTGTCTTGGAAATCATGGATTAGTAGCTGTTGATTTTCTGTCTGGGTAGACATTTTCCGAGCATACATTACCAAATGACTTTGAGGGCAAGAGTTGCCTTTGTATTTTTCAAAGTCAGGCACCTTGAATTTGTGCGGCATCTTTACATTAGGGACCAAACAGAGGTCGGCAACATCTTTTCTAAACAAGTCCTGTCCGCGAATGGCATGCAGTTCCTTCTTCATTTCTAAAAATTGTTCCTAGAATTCATTCATCCTTTCATATACTGCTTTATTTCTTCCAGAAGCGGCCAACGGGATTTGTTCCTTAGGGATAGTGTGTACCACTGGTAGTGGTATATAACTATGATAGTGATTCTTGGCACTTCAGTGACCTGAAGTTTGTAACCTTCAGGAGTTTTTGTTGTAACCCATGCATCTTCATTTACCTGAAATTTGTAACCTTCAAGTCTGGCGGTTCCTTCTATAACTTCTGGGTCTTCAGTGACCAGAGGTATATATCCTTCAGGTATAAATTTGAGAGGCATGCCCAAGGGGAAACCTTTAGGCATGTTGTACTGAGGAAGACTGCTAGGTGTCTCAAATGCTGGTATGGATGCAATCTCTAAGATCACAGACCTTTGATGTTGTTATTTCTAGGCTGCTGCCAGGGATTCAATGGTGTTGTGGAGTTTCTCCAAACTCTCCTTTAGAGTGTTGATTTATTCTCTTAGCTCTCTGTTCTCTTCCTTGAGATCGTCCATTTTCTTTTGTCAATTGGCCCGAGTATTGTATGAATGAGATAGTTTGACTCTAGAGTACGACAAATATGTGAGACTTAATGACAAAAATGTGTTATGTGAGAATGATGAATGATATGCAAAAATGATATATATATATATATATATATATATATATATATATATATATATATATATATTAGTTTTCGTTTTCGAAAGAACTTTTACCTATTATATTGCAAATATCATATAGCGGGGAAGGCCCTTTTATTGAACTTGAAAGATTACAGTATTTTACAGGGAAAAGTACAGTATTTTACAAAGTGCGAGAAGGAAAAATTAGGCCTATGGATCCTGAGTTTTATCTAAGGAAAGCTCAGATGCTGGTTCCTAAATTTTTCTTTTCTTTGATCAGGCCCCTTCAGCCGTTGTCGGGTCGACGATCCTTTTCCAAGTGAAAGGAGAGAGCAAATTTCCTTGTTCCTCCTGACTTTCTATAGCATGCTGCTCTAGTATCTCAATCAGAGCATCATTTTCCTTTAGCAATTCCTGAATCTTGGTACATTCCAAATTAAGAATTTGGTACTTATTCTTCCAAGAGTTCTTCTCACGTTGGACCTTGTTGAGAGCGATCTAGAGTTTTTCCGTATCAGACATGAAATAAAGGACTGATTCCTTTAAGGGAAAAAATTCTTGACGAGGGTAAGGCATCTTCAGCTTGATGGCTCTAGTTTGTACCCAATGGAGATAAGGCTCTGCAGAGATGCAATTCAGCCTCCCCATGGACTCTCTCCCCTTCCTATGAACATGTTGTCAGGCATGCACAATTTCTTTCTTTAGTGCACTATCATTTTCTCCTTCCTTGAAGAAAAGACCTTCCAGATGAACATTATGTGGGATATTCTTCATTGGGTATCCAAGTTGACGGTGAGCTAAAATTGGATGATAGTTGATTCCTCCCTTAGTGCCAATGAGGGGTACATTGGGGAAACTTCCATATTTGTCGATGATTTTTATTCCGTCATAGATCCGATTGTACCAATATATGTCAGAATTGGTAAGAGACATAATATTCTGCGACCATCGCAGACTACTCTTGTGATCCCAAAAAGCAGCAGACTTGGGTAAGTGGGAAATAAACCATTTGTAGAGCAATGGTACACAGCACGTGATCATCACTCCACTGTAAAAATTCCTTAAGTGTACAGAATGATAAGCATCTGCGAGCAAGGTTGGGACTGGGTTCCCAATCAAGAATATCTTAAAAGCATTGGTGTCGACGAAGTTGTCAATGTTAAGAAAGAGGAATAACCCATATATGAGCAGAACAAAGACATCTTCAAAAGCGGTTACATTTCCTATAAATTATAGAGCTTTCTCCATCAAGAATTTAGCTGGTAAACCCTGGATTCCTCTCTTGGTGGTCATGTGAGTCCTGATATCTGACTCTTCCAAAGAGGTTGCTTTTGCAAGGGCTTGATATTTTGGAATTTCTTCCAGTCCAGAAAATGGATCTTGATCAATAATAGGTAAATCAATTAGGTGAGAGTACTCTTCCAGTGTGGGCGTGAGCTGGTAGTCTAGAAAAGTGAAGCAGTGGTATACTGGATCGTAGAACTAAACCAGTGTAGACAGGACTCCTTCAACCATGTTGACCTTCAAAAGAGACAACAATCCTCCGTGCTTAGCTCTAAAAGCCTCGGGATTAGTAATCATCCTTCCCAATTTCCTTAGGACTTCCAGTTTTGGAACCTTGAAGGTGTACTTTTGCATTTTTCTTCTACCAAAATCCATAAAGCAACCTCTGATATTTGCAATTATTGTTTCAGTTCTTTTAGAAAAAATATTTTTTCATGTTTTTTAAAAAAAAAGTTTTTTAATGAATGCAGCAAACAAAAACATTTGAAAATATAGGTTTAGGGGTTCATCGCCACGAGCATGAAGCCATGGATCTACCCATCCCCAAGGTGTGTACTAGAGGTTAAATTTTTTGCCTGCAAAACGGGTTCTAACAAAGGTTCCCAAAATCATTGACCCCTCTTAAGTATATTAACAGTAAACTGACTGACTCATGAGAGCTGTAATATCCCAAGATGAATCTCCTTTGAGTGTAGTATTATGTATCAACTATTCTCGATAGTCACCGCACTACCTAATGGTCACATGGTTAAATGTTTAGTAATCCTCAATTTCATGGGTAACCCAATTGGAAAAAACAATGCTTTCACGACTTGCTCGTTCAACATTGGTAATTCCACGTGGGCACCTCCATTGATTCGGTGGACTCTCAAGTTAGCTTGGTCGGGATTCACTCCCTATAAGCCTCCCTGAATACGCCACCACTTATCTTAAAGTTCTCTCGGACTCACCACATGCGTATTAATCGCATCCCCAAATAACAGTAATGTAAACAAGGATATCAAGTAATATGTCAGCAGATGATATATATAAAAAATGAGACTGCAAGTAAGATAACAGAAAGAAAAAATGCAACGCAAGGCCTAGACCTCTTAGAAATATAATCCTACACTCCCCAGCAGAGTCACCATTTTTCTATAGCATTGCGATCACCTACCGCGTGATTGGTGCTACTTTCTGATTTCTGTATTTACCCTATGAAGCTTGAAAGGAAAGGGAAGATATCTTAAACTAACCCTGCACGCAAGTGTTTTTTTTAACAGATGCTAAGAAATCGGGGATCGGGGTCTAGTTATACAAAGGGAATCTATTAACACCCAGAGTATCTATAGTAATCTATAGGAACCTTCTTTTTGCATGTATTTCTGCTATTTGAAATACTTTATTGTATGTATCTATTGTGGATTGGGAAAGTTTCTCCTTTGGGAGTGTTGAGAGAATGTTTTTGTTGTTTTTGGGTTTTCTATTATTTTTGGGAAGGTACCTGGACCTATAATTTTTTATTTGTGTGCTCGCTAAGATTTCGCAATCTTATGCCTACGTATTCCAGTGAAGAGATTTGGGAAATCAGAGCAATCGTAGTTCCTCCTATTCTATGGGAGGAAAAAATGTTTGGTGTCTTGTTCAAAGCCCAAGATTGAAGCTAGCAGCGCATTTGTATCTTGTTCAAAGCCCAAGATTGAAGCTAAAAGGATGTTTGTGTCTTGTTCAAAGCCCAAGATTGAAGCTAAAAGGGTGACTGAGAGAGAGAATCTGTCATCTCTAAAGGGAGAAATCTCACATATTCATCACAGAATATAGAGTAATTGGTTATAAGGGAAATTACTTTAACTGGGATGTATGGAATCCATCAATGCCATAATTTCCTTTATAAGAGAGATGTCATGATGGAAGAAGCTTTAACTCAGTGTAGAGCAATGCCACTTTTTCCTTTATGAATCTTTCATGATAAGAGAGGGACATTGGCTTGGATGTGTAGAATCTAGAGGCTTGCCACTTATAGCTGTTAGATGAAAGACAAATTTTAGCCAGGATAATAGAAGGACTCTAACTTGGATTTTGAATCAACAAGTGTGCCACTTACAACAATTTATCTGGGAAAAAGGTTTTTTGTTTGTTTTTGACATGTGATATATAGAAGGGATATCTTCCTACAGAGAGGGCTCATAGAAAGAGTTGAAAGCTGACTCCACTGGGGAGGGTTTTATTTGAGTATCTTGTTTGAATCCCAAGATGATGAAGATGAAAAGTTTAAGTGCAGTTTCAAAAAAGACTGACTCAACTAGGGAGTATGATATTGGTCTTGTACAAAGCCCAAGATTGAGGCTGATTGGGAAAATCATTATATGAAGCCTAAGAGGAGGCTGACTCTTGCTGAGGATTATTGAAATCCAGGAGAAGGTCTAAATTGTATTGGGGAATCCAAAGGGGAACTACTCTTGCTGGGAATCAGGGAAGAGTTGAAGTACCAAATGCCATGAGGTTCAGATTCTGTTGAAGGTTTATTGATGGTAAATTGACCCTGGTTGGGATGTTTAAGGTAAATTAACCTTGTTGGGGGTCAGGGGAGTGTAAGGGTGAGCTTAAAAATCTTAGAAGTTTTTAACTCTGTTAGAGACTGGTGTATTAGTAAAATGATCAGGGTTTATCCTATGCTTTTTAGGCAGCCTAATGTCTTTGTGTTTAGTAAAAAATGAGACTATGAGACTTTCCAAGTCTCATTAAGAAGAGATAGACTCTGGTTGGAAAGAGATCTTTATATAATGCCCAAGAGGAGGTTGTTGGTTGAAGATCAACTTTTAAATAGTAGGATGTTCTGGGCTTTTGACTCTCTTGGCAACTTAACTAGTAGAGATAACTAATTTCTATCCTATGCTTTTAGGAAGCCTTTGAGTCCTTATACTAAGCCCAATAAGAGGCTGGGGAACTTTTAAGAAGCCTGGTGGTCCTTGTACTAAGCCCAAGAGGAGGTTGGGGATGCTTCTAGGAAGCCTGTGGGTCCAAGCCTAAGAAAAGTTCAAGAAAGGTTTCACCGGGAATAATCCTTTCTTTGTTGAACATTTCTAAGGTTTAAAGAAATTCAAAAGAGGTTTTACCAGGAATTAATCCTCTCTAGGGAAATGAATTTCTTTTATATATATGTTTCTAAGTTTTGAGAGTCTTGAGAAAAGTTTCACCAGGAATAATGCCTTTCTCTGTTCCATATTGAATAAAGCCCAAGAGGAGGCAGACTGTATGAAGGGAAGTTTCCTATGAGGGAATTAGTTATGGCTAAGTTGGAAGAAACTTCTGGTTTGACCTAAGTGTAGACCTAACTGTTGGGGAAAACTCTAGACAGATATGCATAAGTATATACAGATGAATAAATTAACAAGTATATAAACAAGTATGCATTGAATTAAAAAGGTGTTGGGTCTTACACTCTGGAAAGAGGCCCAAGTGTAATTTGATTTGTTGTGTTGACTATGACTATATGATTAGGATTTTAAGAAATTGAAGAAAGTTTTGAGAAAAATTTGAGTTTGAATTTTAATTAAAAGAAAGTTGTTGTAAAGAAAAGAAATGTTTGGGGCTTATAACTCAAAGAGAGACCCAAGTGGTCTAAAAGCAGTTTCACCGGGAATAATGCTCCTCTTAGTACCAGTTTAAAAACAGGCAGATGATTTTGAAAACAGAGGTATGACGCTTACAACTCAAAGGGAGGCCCATGGAATTTATTTGTTGTTTAAAACAAAGTTTTTATACAAAAGATTGGGGCTTATACTCAAGGAGAGACCCATATGACTTATCTTGAAAATAGTGATCACACTGCGATACCGAAAGACGTTGTGGGACTTATACTATAGTAGAGGCCCAAAATTTTATTTATGTACAAAGGGGTTTGGGTCTTACACTCTATTAGAGGCCCAAAAGTGTTTATAGAGAAGAAAAATGGGGCTTATACTCAAGGAGCGGTCCAGATGAAAAATAATGAACGCGCCGTTATTTTGAAAATCGCACTGGGATTTATACTATGACAGAGGCCCATAAATTATTTATTTACAAAAGGGGTTGGGTCTTACACTCTATTAGAGGCCAAAAAAGTGTTGTATGAAGGAGAAATCGGGCTTACAACTCAGAAAGAGGCCCAAGGTTTTTATTTTGAAAAGTGACGATCGTGCCGCGGTTTTGAAAACCATAGTGGGACTTATACAATGACTGAGGCCCAAATTATTTATGTACAAAAAGGAATAGGTCTTACACTCTACAAAGAGGCCCAAAATGTATCAAAATGAAATTTGAAAAATAAAAATGAAAGGGAAAACCCAAATTTTAATTTAAAATTTATTTTTGAAAGAAAAATAAAATAAAAATTATGAAAATTATCAAATATATTCAATAAACATGTTATGAACTTTGATAAAGTTTTGAAAATTAATGTTTTATTCATATGAATGCTTGAAATTCATTTAGTTTTTGAAAAATCAAGAGAATGAACTTTTTCAAAATGTTGAAAAACAATTAAAAAGAAATTCTTTACAAAAATTCAAAATATATTAAATAAATAATATTTTTTTGACTTTTTGGTGGAATAAAATATTGTAACATATTTGTGAATTTTGAAAAAAAGAATCAATCCAAAATGATTAAAAATCAGAGAGAAATTAATTTTTGAAATCAATTAAAAAATAAAAGAAAATTCAAAGATTCAAATATTTGAAAAAGGCGCCAAGAACAAGTTATCTTCTTCGCGCGAGCTCTGTTTTTCCAGATTTGCAAAACCCTCCATAACTCCTTCAATACGTAATTAAATGGAACGATTCAAACATCAATCTCACTCGTTTTTAATCAAGGATTAAGATGGTACCAATTAATTTCATTTATTTTAAGTGTGGAGAGAGTTATCATATATGAACACAAAAACCCTAGAATTTGCAAAAACGATCATGAAATCCTAAACACGAATAAAACATAGCAATTTGTTGAGGGTTATCACTCTATGAACTACCAGAAGCATGTTGGTAACTTGAAAAAATATTTATGATGCATGTAGTATAAAGTTTGAGAGCTTATGGCTTACTTGTGCAAGAGGAATTTGAATTTTGATGTAGATGTGTTACAGATGTTGTGTGATGATCTGGATAGCTTCAATGGACCTTATGTAAGGTGTGTAAAAGCTTGGAATTGATTGGAAGCACCTGGAACTTGTTGTGGTATCCCAACTGCAACTTGGCTCAAATGTGATTTAAAGGTTTGTGATTCTGATGTTACAGATTATGGAGAAGTGTTTGGATAGCTTCTATATGATATATATGAGGTGTCTACACCATTAGTTTTGATAGAATTGCTTCCTTTTGAAAAATTTGAAAGTTACTTAAAAAAGAAGCAAATTTTGGTTTTGGAGAGTGAAGTGAAGGAAAACATGGATTTCTATGTTTTGGAGTGATCAAATTAGGCACAAATGACCTCTATTTATAGTAGAGGAAGTTCGTTTTTGAAGGAATAGTGAATAGAGGCTGGATCACCCTATTATCCAATGGATTTTGTCATGTAGCCAAAGTCTCCTCTAGCCATTGACTTGGGCCAAACTTTGCAGGTTTAGGTCCTCTGATCTTAGGAGAAATCTTGACTCATTTGGACTGGCTTGTAACTGATCCATGCCACCTCTATGTATCACATAAATGCTTGATGCCAAATTTAAATTTCAAGGTTCATGTCATGATGATTTTGCACATGCCTAGTTGAATTCTAGACTCCTTGATCAAGTAACAAGTGAGTCATCAGAAGTTTTATGTTTTTGGAAGATGACAAAGTTGGCAAAGTGGCAAAACTTGAAGGAGGAAATCATGTGGCACAAGTCATGTATCCATGTTGTTGTGTAGGCAGGGTGAAAAATGCCATTTTGGGAAGCTCATAACTTCTTGCTCAAATTGAATCATGGGAGGCTCTTGTACTTTTTAGAAAGCCCATATATCATACTTAAACTTTGATGTTTAACTTTGGTCTTGAATCATCTTGGATCATGATGGAAAATTCCTTCAAAGTTGGACAAATCATGAGACATATTCTGTCTCAAATTTTTCTAAGTGTTTGAAAAATGTCAATTTCTCATTTTTTGTGTTTTTGATCAATCCATAACTCAAAATCCTTCGGGATATGGTGTAGTTGACAATCTTGTAGTATGTAATGAGAGCTTTCATTTGAGCTTTGGATGGACGAAAAACGTTATTTGGTTCACAAGTTATGGTCTTGCAAAGTTGGGTAAAAATCGCTTTTTTTCATGACTTAGTGAAAATTCAAGTTTCTTAAGGTTGCCCATTTTGCAAGTAACCACATTTTTCTTGTTTTTTCTTGATGGATGATGATCTAAACCATAAGTTAACATTGTTTTTGACTTGAAGAAGCCATGTTTGTCAAGAAATCTCAAAAGTCAAACTTGGTTTTAAGGTACAATTGATTTTTTATCAGATGAATTTCAAACTTTGTGATCCTTTATGAAATCAAGCCCTTGGTCTAAATTGAACCTAATGGATGGATTTCATAGGTGTTTTAGAGTGTTTTGAATCATGTCCCAAGGTTTGAGATCATGTCTTGGTCTAAAGTCAAAGACATGGTTGACTTTTTTCTCAGAAACCCTAGTTTGTGGTCCAGATGAATTTGAATCCTTGCATTGCTTGTGAACCAAGTTCTTTGTGTCAATTTGAATTTGTAAGAGGATCAATATGAGATATTTGAGGTCTTAAAAACATTTCTTGAGGTCTTGGCTCATGCCTTGCTCCAAAAGTCAACTTAGGGGTGAATTAGGTCAAGAAACTCTAATTCCTGATTTTTGATGAATGCATCCCCTGAGGCTAATTTGAACTTATTATTGGATCCATACGGAACCTTTGAGATTCTTGAATAATTTTTTGAAGTATTGGCTCATGCCCAGATGAAAATTTCCCTCTGGAGGCCCCGGTTGACCAAAACCCTAATTTGGTGACACTGGTGATCTTGAGGCTTGATCAACTTGGAATGTTGCACTTTTGTGCTTGATTCTTGATATGGGAGACCTCTTGATCCTTCATGGATGTTTGAGAGGTTTGACAAGTTGAAGATCATGTCCATTCTTGAATTATCCTTTGTCTGAGTACTCTGAGAGGGTCCAAAACCGTAATTCTTGATTGAGGTGAATGCTTAACAATCTTTGAGAGGATTTATGAGGCATGAAGGTACATCCATATTGTGGTGATTCTTTCCACAATGATGGGAAATCTTGTGGTCAAAATTTAGGGTATGAAAATTTGCACCGAACTGGGTTATCTTATTCTGTGTTGTTTATCATTCTGCATTTTACAGTTCAGTTTTGATTAACATGTTGTAACAGATGTCGAAACATCTGTCTTGCTGCTGTTGCTAATATTTTGAATATCAGTTTGTTTGTTCTGCCCTTGTTTTAAAGTTGTGCAGAGCAGCAATGTCTTGACATGTGTTAGGACATCTACTATCTGCTATGCCAGAATTTCACAAATCATATGCAGGTTTTACGTATTTCTCGCGTGGGGTCATTTGGGAAGGTGACATGGATTGTATTTGGCTTGAGAGCTTACTGAAGGTAGCTGGTGTGAAGTTTTGCTCATGTTTATTATGGCTAGAATGGCGTTTTTGTTTTGTTGTGGTCCACGTATCGTGTATAGCGGCTTGGAGTTTTGGCTGGGAGTGTTATTTGGCTTGTATGGTTTGCTTTGGTTCATTTGCACGTGATGGATTCATGAAGTTTGTGTATATTAGCTTAGTGTGGAGTACGCATGAAACTTGCGCAGGTTCATGCCTTGGCTTGGGTGAGGTAATGACTGAAGTTGTAAAATTTGGAATGGTGCGGTAGCTTGTGTGGGCCGTGTTTAAAATTGTTGCTGGCTGGAAGTTGTGATATTTGGAATGGTGTGGTAGCTTGGTGTGTATTTGAAGTGGCTAGAAATTAGTTTGTGAAGGATGTTGCGTAGCATGAAGTTTTTCTTGGCTTGTGAAGTGTATCATCTTGGCTATGCTCTTGAAAATGGCTTGTGTACGTTTTATTTTGTAGCTGATGATTTTGTGAAAGGTTGAGAAGCTTGGCTCATTGGCATGTGACTGGGTTGTGTATTTTGCTCATGGCATGTTTTGCTGTCTTTTTTTTTTTTGTCAATTTTGTTGTAATAATGATAATGGGCTTTGTAAAATAAAATGACAATGGACTTCATGATCCACATTATTTTTTTTGTTGAATTTTTCTTGTATGAATTTTGTAATGGTGGACTTGGTTTTGTACTTTTTTCATGAACTATTTTTGTAGAACTTTTGTAGAACTTTGGTAATTTTTGTTGTGTAATGAATTGGGCTTTTAGAATGGTAATTTGATATTTAATTTTTGCACCCTCCATTTCAATTTTTGAACCATGCTTGAAATTTGAATTCTTTGATTAGAAATCATGACCATTAAAACTTGAATCCTTCATGTTGATACCACACTTGCTTTGAATCTAAAAATCACACTTGAAATCAATTTCATCCTCTTGAAAAACAATCTTGAAATAAATGAACTTGGGCATTGAATCAATTCATGGATGACATGAAAATCCACAGATGGAACAATTTTGAACTTAGCCACTTGTACTTTGAGACACCAGAGCCTTCAGTATGAAACTCCTTGAGCCCGAAAATGCCTTAAAATCAGAGAATCAGGACTTGAACTTCAATTCAACTGTACCAAACCTTAACTGAAAAATGAACTTGATCCTGATGATTTTCAAACATGAACACTTGACTTTGCCACAACTTAACAACTTGGGAATGAAGCAAAACACTCAAATTCCCACTGAATTTTAACCATCAACCACTGCACACATGCTTGGGACAAGAAAAATGAAAGGGTAAGACAAATTTGGGGTATGACAGTAACTTCTAACCGTTTTACACTAGGCCAAATCTAACAGAGTTAAATTCTATTAAACTTTTCCCTCTATATAAGCTCATCATCTCCAATCATTGGATCAATGACCATTTCACCTTAGAATTCACTAACTCTCAACCCATTCTCTCTTTGAATTTCCCTTCACTTTCACTCTCACCTAAAGCTTAATTCCATAACTATTGATGTTCCACCTTAAAGCTTCAATTATTCTTGAGCTAAGTCTCTCACAGCTCTCTCTGTTCACGCACTTACACAACAACAACACAGAACAATAAGAAGCACCTATGGACTAGATTTTTTAAGAAGAAGAAGAGATTGCAGCAATTGAGAAGTGAAGATTTGGAGACTTACGTATTGTGTCTCTGGTGTTTTCTTGTTCCATTCGCTTTTAGATTCGCCGAATACACCGCTTCCAAGGTTTAATTGCTTACTCGAATCCTTTGTATTCGTTGTGTTCTTCATTTCCTCGATGTAGTCTGATAACGAAGGGATCAAACCCCTAAGGTTTCGATCCATCTTGAGGCCCCTGCGCTATTGAATTTTTGGACTTAGTTTTTAGCGTTCTTGCATTTTCGTGAATGGTTTGTACAATCTAGGACGAATTTGTAGGAAATAGATCTAGATTCAGCTAGGGTGGTGAAATTTGTTTGGATTGAAGCAAGATTGACGACGTTTGGACCCTCGTCGTCGTCAGTGGCGATTTCTGGTGCGGCGAGGTTGTAACTTTGGTGAGATAGTGTTGTTTGAAGGAGAGAGTAATGTTGATTGCAGAATAGGGCAAGTAGCAAAGATATTTATTTTTGGAAAGAATTCCCTCTGGGATTTATTTCGTGTCCACAGAGATCGGTTCGAGGGAAAGAATGTCGTTCGACAGTTTCCACATTAATGAGTTTGGGTTTCAAATGTGTTTAAAAGTAAATGCGAGAAATAAAATTATAGAACAGAAAAAAAAACATTCATTCTTTGAGAGTAGAGAACTCTCGAGTTTGCATTTCATCTACCCTATCAAATACTCAAACTTACTACTCATTTGCATGCAACCTAAATCACTCGTCCACATAATCACGTATCGCCCATAACAGAGGTTATGTCTAACGCAAAGTTGAGAGAATAACCGTATAGCCTCGGAGGTGATGTCTCACGCAACTCGACCACACGGAAGTATTAAGAATCAACACTCATGCGAATATTAAGCCTCAATCTATCTCTAGAGTTAAGGGCATAATAAATGCTCATCCTAGTTCCTGATTCAAGGAGGATATGTTTACCAAAATCCATGCATAAAGCGATTAAAACAAGGATAACACCAATAGAGATTTGTAAAAGAGCTTGCATACAAAGCCATGAGAAATAAATATATATACTATCAAAGTAAACTTACATACAAACTCACACCAATGGAAAATACAAAGGGAAGAAAGAAGAGAAATCAAAATCTCTCGCGGTGTCAATCACGATCCAAGAATAATCCGCCTCCCAACATCGAGTTGCAACCACCATTGATGCTTTTCTAAGTTCTAAACTACAAAGCATGAAGATCTGATGAATTGGGAACAAATACCCCAAAACATAACCTAAAAAGTGACTAAAATGAACTATATACAATTACAAATCTGTCACGTTCGCTTTGCGAACGAATCATTCGCCTAGCGAACCTCAAAAAATGGCACTTAAGTGCCTCTGAAATGTTAAACCGCCTTTGCTTTTCTTCGTGAGATCGCAATGCGAATGATTTATTCGCAAAGCGAATGCTAGCTGCACAGTTCGCAAAGCGAACTTTGGTTCCTTTTTCCTCTGCCTCAAACTGGGACCATTCCCTGGGGAACTCGCCAGCCATTCGCAAAGCGAATGTTCGCTGGCTCACTCGCAAAGCGAACAAGCTAAACTTTCTGGTTTTCTTCAGCTCCCTTTTATTGCTTCAAATGACACATCTTGGAGCCTTTATTGCTCATTGCTCCAACAATGCTTAATTACCTACAAAATGAATGGAAAACCATTAATCTTTACATAAATGAATCAAAAACACAAATATATACTAACTAACGTATTTATACACAAAGTGAGGTTTATTCGATCGATATTTACCAAAAAGTATCGATAAGTGCAACAAAACTTATATACAAAAATAGTTACATTTTGCACTTATCAAACTCTCCCCAACTTAAACTTGTTTGTCCTCAAACAAGAATCAAACAACTCGAAGAAATAGAGTGATAACCAAAGAATCACGAATCAACAGGTTTTGAAAAACGGAAACAAATGTAATGTTCAAATGTAAAACAGTACACACAAAGTAAATACTTACCACTAAACTACGACGATAACATAATCACGAAACAAATGCAAAATACAAAAATCATACCAAACATCCTAAAACAACACAAATTCAAATGTGAATCACACCTAGCAAAAACAATCATCAGTAGATGAAAAACACAAAAGGGATACTTTACACTCACACAACAATCTTGAAAACAAAAGACTAAATTATGCATTCATCCAACTATTCACATTGAACATACAAAGGCAAGAATCACAAGGGCTTTTCAAGGTTGTAATGTTGGCGGGCAAACAAACAAGAGGCAATTTCTAAAGGTAATTGAAACAAAAACTTGCCTAAACCTAAGGGAGTGATCAACTCACAAAGACTCAAACCAAAAATTCCAATCAACTTCTTCCAAAATCCCAAGTGTTACACAAAACAAAATACTTATTTAGCACAATTATTTGAACTCTTTTTGTTTCTTTTTTCAAGGATTTTCTGTTTCTTTCTTTTTTTTTCTTTTCTTTTTCATGTTTTTCTATTTTTTCTTTTCTTTTTCAACCTCACAGAAACCAACGAATGAGTAAACAGTCATTCTCTCCCCAACTTGAATGCAACCACATCATCATGTGAATATTCCCCTACTTTCTAAGGCAAGGCAAAAATTCATACAACAACACAAAGTTGAGGGTTCAAGAAAAAACAAAATCCAATCAAAAATAAGTGAACTAAATACTCATAGACAAGCATTAAGTTCAAATAAAACATGGATCAAAAAGCTCAAAGGGGATACAAATGATCACACACTCACAAGGTGAATGACTATTTGGCTAGGTAGTTGTGCTCAAAGTGAAACAAAATTGCCTTGATCCTTTTCATGCATTCATATAATCAACACAAACAAAAGATTCAACATAATAAAATCCAGTTAGAACAAGAATGTTGGTACTCCGTGTATATATGAACAATAGAAGGCTTCCTCACAAAAAGGGTGGGAACTAAAGTGATTCACATATGAACAAGTATACGAAAGAATGAATGGCGTAGAAGTTGTAAAAAGCCTAAGTATCATGAATATGCTAAAGTATAGAAAGCGATAAACACATACCTTGGACGTGTACAAAACTTAACAATATCATTACCATACATCCGCAAGTTGAAACGATCAAACTTGGAAAATCACCAAATGCATCCTCAAATTACTCAAGACAAGCTCATTGACAACACAAGAATTATTAGTATAAACAAACTAAAAGACCGGGTGAAAATGCATTAAACAAGTTGTAAAGTGAAGATTTGAGAATTTCACGAAAAATCTGAGTACAACTTGTTTAATGAATGCTCACCACACTACCTAAGCTAAACCACAACAAAAGAAAATAATACAACATGCTTGTTTTACGTCGTAAGCTCGACGCCTTTACAATGCTTAGCTAGCAACTTCCTTCCTTCATGCCATGGTGATGCCTCACCGCGCAAACCTAAAGCAAGTGCCCTAACCAAACATTTAAACAAACGTTACGGGAACAAAATGTATACAACACTTGAACAAACATAATGGAAATAGACAATATATACGATATATACAAAACTCAAAAACAAATAATCTATCTCAATGCGATTCAATATCAAAACTGATCCCCGGCAACGGCGCCATTTTGTTGATTGCAGAATAGGACAAGCAGCAAAAATATTTATTTTCGGAAAGAATTCCCTCCGGGATTTATGTCGTGTCCACAGAGATCGATTCGAGGGAAAGAATGTCGTTCGACAGTTTTCACATTAATGAGTTTGGGATTCAAATGTGCTTAAAAGTAAATGCGAGAAATAAAACTATTGAACAGAAAAAAAAATTCATTCTTTGAGAGTAGAGAACTCTCGAGTTTGCATTTCATCTACCCTATCAAATACTCAAACTAACTACTCATTTGCACGCAACCTAAATCACTCGTCCACATTATCACGTATCGCCCACAACAGAGGTTATGTTTAACGCAAAGTTGAGAGAACAACCGTATAGCCTCAGAGGTGATGTCTCACGCAACTCGACCACACGGAAGCATTAAGAATCGACACTCATGCGAATATTAAGCCTCAATCTATCTCTAGATTTAAGGGCATAATAAATGCTCATCCTAGTTCTGGATTCAAGGAGGATATGTCTACCGTAACTCAAATCTATGCATAAAGCGATTAAAACAAGGATAACACCAATAGAGATTTGTAAAAGAGCTCGCATACAAAGCAATGAGCAATAAATAGACATACTATCAAAGTAAACTTACATACAAACTCACGCTAATGGAAACTACAAAGGGAAGAAAAAAGAGAAATCAAAATCCCTCACGGTGTCAATCACGGTCCAAGAGTCATCCGCCTCCCAACATCGAGTTGCAACCACCATGATGCTTTTCTAAGTTCTAAACTACAAAGCATGAAGATCTGATGAATTGGGAACAAACACCCTAAAGCATAACCTAAAAAGTGACAGAAATAAACTATATATAATTACAAATCTGTCACGTTCGCTTTGCGAACGAATCATTCGCCTAGCGAACCTCAAAAAATGGCACTTAAGTGCCTCTGAAATGTTAAATCGCCTTTACTTTTCTTCGTGAGATCGCAATGCGAATGATTTATTCGCAAAGCGAATGCTCGCTGCACAGTTCGCAAAGCGAACTTTGGTTCCTTTTTCCTCTACCTCAAACTGGGACCATTCACTGGGGAACTCGCCAGCCATTCGCAGCCCCTGTTACTCTGCATTACCACCCTGCAGGGCACACTACACCCCCTGCCTATATCATTTTCTTCCCCTTTTTAATCTATGGTTATTTTTTATACATGTTAATTCTACCTTTTATTACATTTTAATTTTGTTTTTGCACATTTTATTCTTGATATGAAAACACATAGACTTTTCTATGGTAATGCTTAGTTAATTTTCCTTTTAGTCCATGCTTAGAAAATAATAAAAATAATAATACATGTTAGTTTAGAAATTAATCCTTGTTTAATCTTCAATTAGGCTTTTAGAAATCAATATGCATGTTGATACTTATTTTTTTTAGAAATATTGTACATGTTAATATTATATTTAGATTAGCACTTGATTAACTTTAATCTTAGAAATTAAGCATGACAACACTTTGATTTCCTTAGATTTTAGATTCATAAAATTCATGTGCTTCCATATCTTGATCCATGCCCTAAGTGAATGATTGATCAAAGTCAAATTTGATCAATTAATCACTTCACATTTTGTCTGATTCCCCTTATCTAATCAAGTGATCAAAAGCCTCTTGATCACTTGATATGCTTATTCCTCTGCATTGGCACCGCACGGGGTCTCAAATCAAGCTCTAGACTTCACACTCAAGTCAAGCATAAGTTCGAGATATTGTACAAGACTAGATCATCGTTCAAGCATAAGTTCAAGCTATCGTACAAGACTAGATCATCGTTCAAGCATAAGTTCAAGCTATCGTACAAGACTAGATCATCGTTCAAGCACAAAAAGACTCTTCAACACTTGCCAGTTATGATGAGAATCATGCACCACGAGCCTTAAGTAGTAGAGAATGAATGAGAGGGAGAATTCATATTCTCATTATGAATATATTTGGCTACGGGACGAATGACCCAGTTGCTCATAGTATTCACCTCTACTCATAGACTTTAGTGCAATTCAAATCAAACAACTATCAAGTTTTCTTCTCCAACAATTCAACACTACAACAATCCTCATCAACAACACTTATCTCTTTGGATAAAACACAATCCTCTTTTACATCCATACTCTCTTTGGGTTAATCATCTTCTCTTAGGTTAAGCACCCACCTTTGAACTAACACATTTTCATGCATTGCTCTGTGGAGCCCTGTGCGCTAGCAACCTCATGCATTTCCCTGTGGAGCCTCATGCTCAGACAAACCCTTCTCTTTTATTTTTCTCTGAGGAGCCTCATCCTCTGGAAAAGTCCCGTGCATTTCCCAGTGGAGTCTCATGCTCTGGAAACCTTCATGCATTGCCCTGTGGAGCTTCATGCTCTGGCGACCTTCATATCTTGGCCTGTGGAGCTTCATGATTTGGCAACCCCCTTTATAGGTCTTGATCCTTAGGTCTAGGAAAAATCCTACATTTCTGCATTAACCACACTCATTGGTTCAGATACAACTACCTATTGATCCAAACCACACACTCAATGGTCCAAACAATACTTTCATAACTCCCTTTTATACTTAAGCAATTATTTTCTTTTCTTATTCAATCAACTCTTTCTTTTCATTTTGACACTTAAAACATTTGTAAAACAATTATTATTTTCAAAAAAGAACTTTTATAAACCATTCCTTAGCAGTCAGACTAAAAGCTTGGAGCATCCGACCAAGGATTAAGCCAGCTAACGTCTACACACTTCTAGGATATGATTATAATTGTTCCCTAAAAACAACCCACACCCTTAGTTCCATGAACTACGGAGCTCTGATTTCCTCATTGCATAATGAGGACACGTAGGCATAGGATTGAGAGAACTTTGAGAGCATTTTTTTCTCCGAACTACGGAGCTCTGATTTCCTCATTGCATTATGAGGAAACGTAGGCACGAAGGCCTCAATCCTCTGCGGGCACACTAATTTATAAACTGTTATTCCTTTTTCGTAAGTAACCTTTAGATAATAATACCCATTCACGCAAATAACAAACAAAATGTTTACCGTCGAATACGAAAAATGTGAGGGATACTAATACCTTCTCCTCGCATAACCGACTCCCTTACCCGTTTCTCTTTCCCTTGGGTTTTATCGATATTTTCCCTTTCCTTTTAAAATAAATAAACTTTGGTTGTGACTCTATTGTATCACTGAGTGTGTGATGCGCTCGGGTATTTTTCGCGCCGTGACACATGCTAATTGAGATATTTTATATTTTAAGATTATTTTAAAGTCTTAAATTCAGGGGGAGCTTACGAACCTAACTATGAAATTCTAAGCTGAAAAATAATTTTAATAGTATAAAATTTAGGGGAGAATACAAACCTCACTCTAATGCTTTTATATGATTTAACCAAGTAAAAATTATTCATCAAAATATATGGTTTTGTCATCATCAAAAAGGGGGAGATTGTAAGAACAATATTTGGTTCTACATATGGCCTTTAGTTTTGATAATAACAATACATTGTTTCTTAGAAAACAATTTTGTACCCTTATGGTTTTGCCTAGTGTGTAGATTTTACTAACATGTTCTGATTCTGAAGATTTGGCATGTGACGTTTGTTCTTGCTAAAACACTAAAAGGTTGAATTCCCCATTATACCTCGAGGAGAGTCTTATATGGATGGTTAAGGTGTCTGTTTTGATGTATGCTTACTGTGTATTGGTCTTGTTCTATGTTTTTCAATCACTCCATATTTATAGGTCTTTCTTTGCTAATCCATCTTCTTATAACATTTATCGCTTCCCAAAATTATCTCATAACACCCGTCTCTTCAATGATTGTAACTCTCCAGTTATAATGTGTTTTTTCATAACCATCCATTGTGTCTTTTTGTATGGAATTCGAGCGTTGTCGTCGCCCCGTCCTGTATGATCGAGAAAGTTCTCAGTTCGTACGAGGTCGGCTCATCCTTGTTTTGTTTGGTTACTCTTAACCAGGATCCGAATAATAAGTAGGCATATGACCTTCCGATTAGTCATTCTCATCATGCTCGGCAGTCCCTCCTGCTCATCCTATAGTGACTTTTTGGGAGTATACTTGGCATTACCGGGTTTGTACTTCGGCTGGTCAACATAATTTCCAGGACGTACATAAGCCCCCCGAGCACTAGATTCATCTTAAACGTAGTGTTCGGTCAAATAATTCCAGAATTTTCTTCTCAGAGATTGGATTCGTGTCAACTTTTTAATGATGATAAAATTTCTCTCTCTCCTTTTCATGACGGCCTTTATGGGGACTCCCACTTTCATCATTGCCCCTTTCTATAAATTTTTTTGACCGTTACAACTTTATTCTTAAAATAGGGTCAATTTTGTGTTCGAAACTTTTTTCCAAGCAATCCTCTTCTCAAGCGCTTCAGTTGATCCTTATCCCTCCTCTTGGATTCAAGGTACTATTTATTTTCTGCTTTATTATCTTTATGTCTTCATGTTTATTTTCCTTTACTGCTAGTGATAGAAATAGAATTTGGAATGTTTATATTTGAGAATTTGAGGGTTATTTAAATAGAGATGACTTTGACTGAATTCTTTTGGAAGTTTATGGTGAAACCTCTTCACCTAATAGTAACGCTGACATGGGATCTCCCTCCTCAAGGTTCTTCGGATACCCAGATGGACGCACAAGATCTTTGATAGATAAATAAGTTTTGAGTTATGATCGTAGCATTATTGATGAAAGCTACATCTCGAAGCTTCGTTCTGCTACTATAATTTCCTCCACAGGAAATGAAGAGGATGTTATATTGTAGCCTTATGTAACAAGCAAGAGGGTTTGTATTACCCGCCCTAAAGGAGTATTGGAAGAGCATTTTTATTTTTATTAAGGGGTTATTGAAGATTTTAAAATTCCAATCCCTTTTTCTGATTTTAAGGCGGATCTCCTCAAATCTTTAAACATAGCTCCCTCTCAGCTATGCCCTAACGGCCGAGGATTTATCAAGGCATTTGAGATTGTTTGTGATACTGTGAGTATTATGTCGACCTTAGATTTGTTATTTTTGTTCTTTGAGTTAAAGGGTGCAGAAAAGGGAGGTTAGGTTTCCCTGAGCGGTATACCGGGAAAAAGTTTCTTACAGGCATATACCACTAGCTATAAGGGTTTTAAGGATAAATTCCTTCGAGTGAAAAATGGGAAAAGATGTCCCCAAGTTATGTACAATCTGGATGGAAGTTATCGTTTCCCGATTTATTGGTCAGACAAACCTTTACCTATCTTGGATTTTGATTACGATAAACTTAACGATCTAGAATTTCGATTCTTGGCCGTGTTGGATTCTTTCCGAGTAGTGAAAGTAAAGGATCTTTTACAGATGACCGATGACCCTGGTCAGACCTTTAATTTTTTGGGTAATGTATATTTACTTAGGCATTGCATTGTTATTATATTATCGATCACTTTTTTACTAGTTCGATCTCTTGTGTTTCAACTAAGATGACGAACCTCAAACTCTTCGAGCAGAAAATGTTTATGGCCGAGGCTAGAGCGAGGCGCGGAAACCAATCTACCTCTAAAAGTGATCTTACGTGAATTCAAGTATGAGCTCTTAAAATAAAGAAACCTAGTGCTGCTAAAGTGATACCCGCATTATCAGAGCCCTAGCCTACTATTTCTCCAGCTCCAGAAGACCCAAAGACTCCTTCTACAAAAAAGATGAAGACTCTTATGAGTGACGTCATCAGTCAAGTTGATCTTACCATCACCAGTCTCATGCAGAATCAAATAGCAGTCATCAATCCCAACCTTCCTCTGAGTTAAAATTATGGTCCAACAACTTCAGCAGGCTAAGGTATCTTTATGATAACCTGAATGATAATGAGGATGTTGAGAAGATAAAATCTATCGGTTCTCTACAATTGACTAAGAGTCTTGGGGCCTATTTGATGAGATGCGCAGTGATGACCCGAGGTTTGTTCGAAGTGAACGAGGGCCATGAGAAGAATGAGACTCGTATTTCTTGGGAAATGATTCAGCTGAATGTCGACTTAAGGGTTCAAACTAATAAGGTAGAGGAGTTGAACAAACAGCTAACGGAGATGAACAAGCAAAAGGAAACTTGGGAGTCTCAGTTACGGGAACTGACAAAACAAAAAGAGGTTGTTGAATCCCGGTGCTTGGAATTGGACTTATCTAATGCTGGTTTGATCCTTGAATTAGAGAAAACTAGAGCCATGAATGAAACCCTGAAGGAATCTCTCCAAGAAGCTCAGATGGAAATTCTTTCAACTGGCGATGAGGCTTTCGATAGAGCTAAAACCCAAACACTATGCATCATGCCAGATCTTGATGTATTGAGGATATATCTTTAAAACTGTGGTAGACGGCCAGTTGGTAGACCTGGAAGAGGTTTCTCCTGAAGCAGACGTTCAAACAGACATGACGATTCCCAACCCTACTCCTGAGATTCAAGAGAATGATCAAAATGATGTTTAATTTAATAGTTGGCCATCCTTTGTGATGTGCCTTTGTAATAATTTTCAAACAATGTTTATTTTTCTTTGTTTTATGTTTGCGCCACTTAGGCGTACCCTTTTTAAATTAAGCTAGTGCCATTTTGATATATGTTTTGTGTCTTTTCGATCACCAAAGTTTTACCGAACACTGTTTGATTATAACCGGTTGTCACACCCTAATTTTGACACTGAATCGCTGAATAAAAGCATTTATCATAGCATTAACATCATATGCACATCATAACATACATTGCATATCACATAATACCTAAAATGTCAACTAGAATAATTTCTCGGATTTACAGACAGACCGGTCAAACTAATTGTCAAATTTAACTGAAATCAGTGTATGAAAAGTTTCAAAGTCGAGCTTGCAGACGTCAGTATTGTTAATCTACGGTTCGCGTAGTTTAACTTGACAGGCTTGTTTTATTTTTTTGACGACTTTTTTCTGTCGCATCTTGATCAGCTGAGCCTTTTAACCGGTCAAAATGTATTTCAAAATCTGATCAAACACTGTATATTTTTGAATGGTTTATTTCGCGTTGATCAATTTAGTACATTTATTTTATTTTTTCGAGCAATTATGCGCTCGATTGTTAGTCTTTTTTTATCAGTTTATTTTCGTTTTTAGCCAAAGTAATCGGAACACTTAATTAAAGTTATTCTAGTATTTGGTTAGTATATTTTGTTTTTTAGTTTATTTATTATATATTTTCTTTAATAATTAAGAAAAATAGTTGATAATAAAGCCAAAAGAAATTGATACATTGGATACCCTTTTGTCAATGAAATCCGCGGTGCCAACTCACATTTTGGAATTGAGTGCTTTCAAATTTTTAAGAGGAATCCAATGTACTCTCTCCACTTGCGCGGACAACTAGGAGTGGATTTAAAATTTATCAAAGGACCACCACATGTTTTGCAAGGGATTTCTCTACTCTCTCACTATCACGGAAATGTGCACACATTGAGTAAACGAATGCTATACGCGTGGACCCCCCATTTTCTTATCCACAACTCTCTCTCTCTCTCTCTCTCTCTCTCTCTCTCTCACACACACACACACACACACACACACACACACACACACACACACATAAATTATAAATTAAAAAGAAAAAAAAATCATAATATATTCATTCTCCATCACTCACTATATGCCTTAACTCTTCATTCACGAGAAAGGATTAAAGAAAAAAACAAAACAGAAAAAGCTTCAACCTTTCCCTCTGATATCACTCTTTCTCTCATCTACATAATTAAATCTCCTTCACCTTAACAAACCTCTCAAAAAAGCACTGAACATACCACCCTTCCACGATTCCACCCGATCTTCCTCACCGTAGCCACCACATTCACCATTGAACCCATCTTCATAACCTTATAACATCACCATCATCACATCCAATCTCATCACCTTGTTTCAACCTCTTCACGAAAACCCATGACTAACTACCTCCGATGAGTACTTCAAACCACTGTACACCGACACAAATCCACCACCATGTTAGACAAACCAACACACATCACCTCACATTCATCTTACATAACCTCTCTCTAAAACCCAAATTAAGAAAAGGTTACATTGGCTTCCTCATTGGAATGATGCTGCACAATGCACTTCCTCATAAAACCACGCAGAACCACCGACCTAACTTCATCGATCCACTACCTTTTCCATTTTAGCTACCTCCACGCATCAACCACTTCAAACGCCGTGTTCAAGCTTTGCTGGAAAACCACCCTTCATTGATGTTCCGTGTTTGTGTTTTTTCATTTAGGTGTTCTTTCTATTTGAACAGTGGGAGGAAACCTGTTTTGTTAAGAACACCAACAAACATCAGCTCATTGTCATCATGAGTGCATATCAAAAGCACAAAAGCAACCCTCACAATTGTTGTTCCTCTCTCTGACGTATTTGCTGGTGACCGCGACGCGACGATTCAACTTCACAAAATCACATCTCAAACTGCAGTAACAACTACGACTCGACTTCGTGGTAATATCTGAAACAATTTCCGTTGCAATAATGTGGTGTTACTATGTTGTTTTTCTCTGTGAGATTTATTTCGTTTTTTGTTTTCCTGTAGGTTGTTGAAATTGATTATCTTGATTGTTTGATTGTTGCATTTCATTTGTGGGTTTATGTTGAATCTATGGTCCATGTAATGTGTGGCGTTTTCTTTGTATGTTTCAAGTTTATTATGAAGATTTGATTGCTTCACCTATTTTTGATGTTTGTGAAGGTGTGAAAAGTACACAAGAAAGGGGGGGGGGGGGGTTGAATTGTGTTTTGCGTTTTCTTTTAATTTAACTTCTGACCAGAGTTTCAAAATTAGAAATGGTGTTCAGATTCTATTTATTTCATTAGCAGCGGATATAACAAAAGTAAATAAAATAACAGCAGAAGTCATAACAGATTTATCCTGGTTCCACCCCTAACTTAGAGTACTCCAGTCCCCTTACCTCACAAGAGATTTTCATTATAACCACTTCATGATTACAATCGCTTATGCTTCTGCATAAGACTTTTACAACTGATCAAACCAACTATATGAGACTTCCTTTGCTTAAAGCATATGTCTAAGACTTTCCCTTGATCACACCTTCTAACCGAGCCACCTGCTCCATGATCTTCAGGTTGAGACTTTCCCTTGCTTAGAGCACATGTCTAAGACTTCTTTTGCTCACGCCCACTAACCGAGCCACCAACTCTTCTGGTTATTAGACGGAGACTTCCCCTTGCTTAGAGCACATGTATAAGACTTCACTTGCTCACGCCCTCTTAGACGGAGTCTTCCCCACCTGCTCGATCAGACTAGCTAAATAAGACTTTCACAACTCTAGCACTTAAGCAATGAGACTTATGTGGCTTAAGCATCTTGGCTCAAGACTTGTTTCTTGAATCCCAATGAGACAAGACTTTTTGCTCAAGTACATAGCAAGAGACTTAATATAAACTACTAAAGGCTCATCAGAATAGAGAACAAGGTGTACATGATGCAAGCATCAAAGGTACGGGAAATCACCATAACAAAGACCTAAAGCACTTAAGATTTCTAAGATATTTAATGATAAGAAATCTTAAGGCTTTTACAATTACAACCTAAAACAGAAAATCCGCATATTACATTAGAGTTGATAATTGCTTGATCTTGCTACTCCTTCATCAGAAGAATCCTTGTTAAGATTAAAACTTGAATCTTCATCCATATGTATAGCCTTTGCAGAAACTAGTCGTTGAGGGAGTGCCTTGATCAAGTGTGTTTTCCTTTACTCCATAGTACAAAAGACGTTGAAGATGGATGCACATCAGATACTGAATCCAGTGTGTAACGCGTTTAACCTTTGATTCTTCAAGAGGTTTTGTACTGATAGATCCGTTGGGGCCAGACATTTGTAAAACGTACTTGCTTTTCTTGAGCCTTGCAATCTTGTAGACTCGGGCTGACAACCTGATAAGACAATACATCTTGCTTTCTGCAATACGAACAATCCACAATTTTATCACTAACTTTGAATGGTACCAGATGCTGATATACAATTACCAAGTGTAGTAACTCGTCTGAATGCTGAGGCCTACAGCTCAGAGTCTGCACTAAGCCACACTAGCAATTGTTCTTCAAACTCTGCCACCAGAAGCTAACAATGAAGCAACTCCCAAGTGTTTTTAAGTAAAACAGGTTCTGATTATTTATGTACAAGAACCTGCATAAATAAAACACACATAAAATAAACCATTTTTCTTTTAATACTTTTGTTATCATCAAAACCAAAAGAGAATATGTCATGAACAAATCTTGTTCTAACAATCTCCCCATTTTTTATGATGACAAACACAAGTATTTAAAGTACATTGTTGGGCATTTAATTTTCTCTGCAACAATAGGGTATGAGGTTTGTAAGCTCCCCCTGAGTCTGATAGTCCATAGCTCAGTTCTATTGACTCTAACACCAAGAACTATTTTTCAAGAAAAAATTAGTTAGTCTTCTTAATAACATCAGGGTCTGAGGTTTGCAAGCTCCCCCTTAGTCAAACAGTTCCAAGGTTGAGGTTTGTAAGCTCATCCTTAATTCCATATTTAAGAAAACAAAAATAACAACATTTTAACTTCCTTTGGCAACATTAGAATACGATGTTTGTAAACTCCTCCTGAGTCTAATAGTCTAAGTCAGAGGTTTGTAAGCTCTTACTTAACACTATGTACAAGAGAGTTAAAATATGTTTCCCTTTTTAACTTTCTTTGGCAACACTAGAATATGAGACTTATAAGCTCCTTCTGGGTATGATTAGGTAAGTCAGAGGTTTGTAAGCTTTTCCTTAGACCTATGTACAAAAAAGTTAAAAATACGCTCTGGGCAAGGTAACCATAAAAACAGAAAATAAATGACCAATATGCACAGGAAAGGTATTCAATGGGTTCAGTTTCCACTTAAATACTTACTATTATTTCTCCCCCTTTTGTCACATCAAAAAGAATAAAAGGAAAAGAAAGGAAAGAGAAAGAATATCACTAATAAATGTAATTCAGATCATCATTACAAGATCAGTTTCCAAAGAGGAAGAATAATCAAGTAATAAGAGTCATTAAGGTTTGTAAAGTGCATGCTTAAAGTTTTAGTGGTCGTTACTATTCTAAGAATTAAACAAGGATTAATTAGAGACTCTTGGTGTCCACAAAAGCCATTATAAAAGCATCCATCTCCTAACTTATTTTCATCAATCACCAACCTAAAGATATGGAATCATCAACTGAGAGTCATAATACATCTGTCGTAACAGAAGTAACTGAGAGCTCTACAAGCTTGGCAATCCAATCCCCTCAGAGGCAAGCTGCTTCTGAGTCCTCTACAACTGAGCCTCTTCCCTCAACAATACTTTCTACAGAAGTGGCAACATCAGCAGTACCTGAACGACCTTGAGAAAGAGGTTCAGTAGTAGGTTCTTTGAAGACATAAAGAAAAAGCATGAAGTGTGTAGCGAGTGATTTTTGGATGTGGTTGCGAAGCACGATCGCTCTGGTACTACAGCTCGATTCATTTTTTATCCTATTAAAGCTGATGAAGGAAAGGAAATAGATGTCTCCAACTAACCCTGCTTGCATACTGAGATTAAACAGTCAAAGCTGTCGGTTTACAGATGCTACAAAGATTCGGGGTTTGTCCTAGGTTTATTTTGTTGACGAGGTGTGCTTTAGACTATTGGTTGAGATGTTAGGAAGGATATATATGAAAGTATGGGATTTTGGGTTTTTGTTTAGTGTGCTCGCTAAGATTTTTCTTTCAATCTTATGCCTACGTATTCCCGTTTAAAGAAATAGGGAAATTAGAGCGTTCGTAGTTCCTCCTATTCTATGGGAGGAAATGGTTGTTTTGGTGTCTTGTTCAAAGCCCAAGACATGAAGCGAAAGGTGATTTGTATCTTGTTCAAAGCCCAAGATATGAAGCTGAAGGGTCTATTTGTATCTTGTTTGAAGCCCAAGATGTGAAGCTAAAAGTGTTGACCTTAGAGAGAATTTGTCATCTCTAAAGAGGGGTTTGTCTGTTACGACTGTTTATAAAGGAGAATTACTTTAACCGGGATGTGTGAATCCGGCAATGCCATAATTTCCTTTAAAGGGGATTTTAACCTGAAGGAGAAGACTTTAACTCAGTGTAGAGCAATGCTATCTTTCCTTAGGAATTTCTCATGCTAAAAGAGGGACAATGGCATGGATATAGATGATCCAGAAGCTTGCCGCTTACAGCAGTTAGATGGAGGGGAAGGAGTTGTTGAAGTTTGTGTACTGTCAACGAGGCAAAACTTTGATGCTAAAAGTTTGATTGGATCAACCAGTGGTTTTCTTATACAAAGCCTAAGAGGAGGCTATTATGTGTCTCGTACAAAGCCCGAGAGAGAGGCTAAAAGGTTTTTGACTTGACGATGGAGTCTTTTGGTATCTCGTATAAAGCCTAAGATGGAGGCTATTTGACTCAACAAGAGAGTTTTTGTATCTCGTACAAAGCCCGAGATGGAGGCTAAAATTTGTTTGGCTTAATAAGAACCTTTTTGTATCTCGTATAAAGCCAGAGATGGAGGCAAAAGGGGTAATTGACTCAACGAGGGAGTCTCTTATGTGTCTCGTACAAAGCCAGAGAGAGAGGCTAAACGTTGTTTGACTCTGCTGGGGAGAATCATTGTATAAAGCCCAAGAGAAGGCTAACTTCACTGGAGAAGGAACATTATACAAAGCCTAAGAGGAGGCTGTGGTGACTGTTCAGTTAAGTGACAGGTCCAGTAGACTGATTGTTAAAGAGAAAATCAGTTCTTATATGAGCAATGATGTACTCAAGGATTTGATTCGAGGGTCAGGGTTATTCCTGTTCTTTAAGGAAGTGGGAAATCCGAAGGGTATTGAGACTGTCCGAGTCTACGGGTTTCCTTCCTATTCTTGAAGGGGTCACTTGAGAATGTCTTTGAGACTCAAGGAGATTAGACTATCCAAGTCTAGAGTGTCATGTTTTGTACCATGCTTTGAGAAATAGTAGTAGACTCTATGAAAGGACTGTTCTATGCAGATGACTAAGTTATGTTCCTATACCTCTAGGAGGTCATCGGGACAATTTGTACGAAGCCCAAGAGGAGGCTGGAAACTTTTAAGAAGTCGATCGGTCCTTGTACTAAGCCCAAGAGGAGGCTATCATTCCCGGAGGAAGAGATCATTATACAAAGCCTAAGAGGAGGCTGTGAATACTTCTAAGAAGCTGGCGGGTCCTTGTACTAAGCCCAAGAGGAGGCGAGGGTTACTTTTAGGAAGCCTGTGGGTCCTTGTACGATGCCCAAGAGGAGGCCGATGCTTTTAAGAAGCCCGTGGGTCCCTAAACCCCGAGAAATTCAAGGCAAGCTATTCACAAGGAATAGATCAAGTCAGGAAAGTTCGAGAATTTGGAAGAAACTCAAAGATGCCATTCACGGAGAATACATTCATCTCTGGGGGTAGAGTCTCTTGACAATTCCTAATGAGGACAGCCGAAGAGAAGACTGTATCTGGTGATCCTATTGGGGATCTAGTTATCTATTTCTACGAATAAACGAAACGGCGTCACCTAGTTCTAGACGTAGTGGCCGGGGAAACTCTAAATATCTATACTATTATTACACAGTTGATATGAGTTTATGAAAGAAGACTTAGAGTGAAACAACCCCACAATACAGTTATATGTATATGAAAGCGGTAAATGAAAGCGTATAAACACTTACTCGGTTGTAGAGCTTCCATGTTGTTTGGTTAGTTGTTTAACAAAGAAAGATTGAAAACAACAATATATTCAAAATCAAAGGAGAAAGTACTTTGAAAAAGAAAGATCTGGGGCTTACATCTCAAGGAGAGGCCCAGGGTTTTATCAGTGAGCGCACTGTTTGAATTTGTACAGAGGGACTTATACAAGTGACTGAGGCCCAAAAAGTTTTTCTGTACAAAGAAATGGGTCTTACACTCTCTCTCAAGAGGCCCAAAAGGTTTAAAGAAAAAGAGTGGGGCTTATAACACGAGGGTAGGCCCAAAGGTTTTTTTGTTTAAAAATGGCGATCGCGCCGAGGTTTTCTTTTAACGCAGAGGGGCTTATACAATATCTAAGGCCCAAATGATTTTGGTTAAAAGGGGGTTGGGTCTTACACTCTATTAGAGGCCCAAAAAGTTTTAAATGGGTCTTATAGCTCGAGGAGAGGACCATGGTTATTTATCAAAAGGCGACGATCGCGCCGTTTGTTTTTTACGGTATCGGGACTTATACAATACACTGAGGCCCAAAAATGATTTGGTCAAAAAAAGGATTGGGTCTTACACTCTATTAGAGGCCCAAAAAATTTTAAAATGATTTATGAGGGTTGAATTAATCCAAAACCCTAATTTGTTTTCAAAAAATGTATTTAATTGAATAAAAATTCAATTAAAATGATCAAAATTGTTTAACATATGGAAAACAAATTGTGATCTTGGATTAATGCTTCAAAAATTAAGTATTGACCACTTGCAGCTGGTGATCGTGATTTGCGTTGGAGGTGTTACAGCTAGGTTTCAATGATCTGGATAGCTTCCCTAGGTGCCATGGAGTGTGTATGAATGCTTGGAATGGATTGAAATGGTTTGGAGTTGAAGATGGTACCTCAACTGCAAAACTGTCAAGAACTTGAGCAATTGGCTGGTGATTTTGTGAAATCTGTGTTCCAGATGTTATGTGAGTGTTTGGATCACTTCTATATGATGTATGTGAGGTGTGTATGTGATTGGTTTGATTGGAAAAGCTCTCAAACTCAAAACCCGATAGTGACTTGCCTTAGAAGGCAAAATTGGAGTGAAAGAAGAGATTTTGAGGAAAGCATCTGTTAGATGGCTTTGGTGTACTCAAACTGATCACAATTGAGCTCTATTTATAGTAGAGCAAGTTTGTTTTGGGATCCACAGTGAATGGCAACTGCAGCAGGTGTTTGTTCAATGTTGGCCAATGGAAATCCAAGTCTCCTCTAGCCATTGACTAGAGGTTAGGGCACAAGGCTGTGGTTCCCTTGGTCTTGGATAAGTCTTGACTGAATTCAGTTGTAAATGGCTCAGTCCAAGCCACCTTGATGCTTCCATTGAATGCTCCAATCCAAAATTGGAGTCTTGTCCCTATTTTGGCCATTCTAGGTTCAACATGCTATTTCTTGTTCCAAAGACTTTGGAGGATTGGCTCAGTGATTGTCCCCTTTAGATTCAATCCTCAGAGGTGTCCAAGTGGATAGGAGCATTTGGATTTGGCTGATTTTGGCAAATCGAGCAAAAATGCAAATTCTGCCTTGCCTTGGCAGATTTCAGCAAGGCAACTTTCCAATGTCATATCTCATGACTCAAATTTAATTTGGCAATGTTCTTGGCCATTTTGGAAAGCCCTTACATGATACAACAACTGTTTGAACATGTTTGGTTTTGATCTCTTTTGAATCCAAGTGAAAAATCCCCCTACATTTGGCAAAAAGTAGGGTAAAAACTGACTTAGTGAAATTTTCACTAAGTGTTGGAACAAAGTGACTTTTCTTGATTTTGATCACTCCATAACTCAAAATCCATGAGGAGTTGGAATTAGGTCTAGTTGAAGTTTTTGTAGAGGGCAATGAGATCTACAAATCAAGCCTTGAATGGGGAACAATGGCCTTGTGGTTTAGGAGTTATGGTCCTCCAAAGTTGGCACGTTAGTGTCACTTTTTCCATAACTTAGAAATTTTTCTAAGTTTTTATGGTTACCCTTTTTACAAGTTATCCCACTTTCTTTGATTTTTCTTGATGAATGATGATTCAAATTATACATTAACATCATTTTAAGGTTAAAAATCTATTTTGGTGAAAAATCTCAAAAAGTCAAAGTTGACTTTTGTGCACAGTTGACTTTTTATCAGATGAATTCCAAACTGTGCAATTCTTCAGGAAATCATATACTTGACCTAAATCAAACTTGATGGACATGTTCCATGGGTGTCATAGGGTATATTGATGCATGTCATAGGGCTTGGGAGCATGTCCTGGTCAAAAGTCAAAGTTACAGTTGACTTTTTCCTTAAAACCCTAACTGTGGTGCAGATGAAATTGAGACTTGTTGCTCAAGCTTCTTGGATCAAGCCATTTTTCCAAATGGATCAATATAGTACATTAGAGACCCTCAAACCCTCTCTTGAGGTCTTGGTTCATGATTTGCCCTAAAAGTCAACTTAGGGGTGAATTAGGTCAAGAAACCCTAATTCTTGATTTTTGATGAATGCATCCCCTGAGGCAAAATTGACTTGATGATTGGGTCCATGAGGTTCCATGGAGTATATTAGGTTAGGTTTTGGATCATTGGCTTGTGCCCAGATGACAAATTTCCATCTAGAGGCCCTGGTCGACCAAAACCCTAATTTGGTGACACTGTAGATCTTGAGACTTAATCCACCTAGAAGGGAGCAGCCTTGTGCTTAATCCTTGAAGTGGGAGTCCTTTTGATCCATTGTGGATGTTTGAGAGGTTAGACAAGTTAAAGATCATGCCATTCCTTGATTGATCCTTTGTCTAAGCACTCAGAGAGGGCTTAAAACCCTAGTTTTGATTGTAGTGAATGCTCACCCATCTTTGGGGAGACTGATGAAGTATGATGGCCCATCCATATTGTGATGATAATTTTCACAATGATAGGAAATCTTAGTGGTCAAAATTTGGGGAATGACAGATGCCCCTATTTAATCTTCTTGGACACGAAGTTGTGAATGACGAAGGTATTCGGGCATTCGGGGTGCAAGAGGATTAAATATCGGAATACCCGAAATTTTGATGGTGGTTATGAATGGTAGCTTACGCATTCATCTTCTTTAGCTAAGCAATGATGCTTAGAAAGGTAAACTTCCCCTCGATCCTGGTCTTCAGCCAAGGAACTGGTCTCAGTTTCTAAAATAAACTTCCCTTCGATCCTGGTTTCCTACCAAGGAACTGGTCTTAGTTTCTTTCGTCAACTTCCCCTTGATCCTGGTTTCTTACCAAGGAACTGGTCTCAATTTCTGAATTAAACTTCCCCTCGATCCTGGTTTCCTACCAAGGAACTGGTCTTAGTTTCTTTTGTCAATAAACTTAATTGACAAGGGACGCTATGCGTAGCGGTTTTCCTCAAACTTCTCGCCGAATCTTCCTGGGGAGATGCCATTTGACGGAAAAAGTTTTGATGTCAGACTTGCTGGGGACCCCAGTCGTCTGAGTTGTGGAGGTGTACAAACTTCTCTGTTGGAGATGCCATTTGTTGACTCTACTTGGGGAATGCGAGTCCCTTGAGAGACTGCATTTGCTTGGGGTCTTTACATCATACTTTTCTCGGAGATCTTCTCGGAGAAATGCCATATGATGTGATCCAATTTTGAGGTGCCGATGACCGTTTTATCAGTGGGTTTTTCAGAGAAAAACTGCCGTACTGCCGAATCTCCGATTTAGGAGGCTTTCTCTTGGGATTTTCTTTAATCCGGGAAAACAAGGATATCATCTTCAATGGCGAAGAGTGATGTTAACAGAGGGCTCTCTGGTCTTTCAGAGGTTCAAGTTATCAAAGTGGTCGAGGACCCAACTTCAATCCAGAAATAAAACTGGAGGAGAGAGAATGTTCAGACGTAACACTTCCTGACGAGGAAAGGGCTGACAACTCAATTGAGAGGACTTTTATCACTAGGGGACAAGACCGACTAGAGTGATAGTGATGCAATATGAAATGTGAATGTAAATCAATAATGAAATGTGAATGTAAATCAATATGAAATGTATGTATATGCTGACAAAACTGATGCGACATACAAACTGACAGGTGAACACGACTGGATACTCGGCCATCACGGGGCGAAGAAGTACCGTTGGTTCAGAATAGCAATTCTGCCTTGCTTAGGAGAGATAGTCCCTGTTGGGAGCTAAGTTGGTCGGGCTTAGGAGATAAGAACTCGGCCGAGGCGTGTCAGACGAAACAAGGTCTCTGACGCAGTTGATCCCTTCATTCAGGCGTACTGGGTTAGAAGGAGTACTTGGATTCTGCACTTTGAGGTTCGATTACTTCTGGAGAAGCAACCGATGTTCTTCTGATGTTCAACAGTCAAAAGAAATTGCCGTCTTTAAAAAGCAGAAAAAGTTTTAACAAGTAAATTCATTTTTGTTTTATTTCAAGAATCGTTAATCATGTTAAAATGTCGTTCTGTAAAGCTAAAACAAATAAGAATTACAAACAAAAGCACAAGGGCTCAAATTTTATTGATAAGATGGAGATCATCCAAACGCGTGATTCCAAAGAGTATATACAAAGTTTGAAAATGGTAATTTACAGGGAAAAAGGGCTACGTTGAAACATAACAACCACTATCCTTCTACCAACTTTGAATTCGGGACATCCTGAGCTTCTGTCGAAGATGACCTTGATTGGAGTTTTCCTCCGATGGAGGGTGTAACTGCTGCTGAGGGATTCGCCTCGGTTGAACATAGTTACTTGCCATTATCCCTAATTTTTGCCTGGATTGTACTTTGATGTTTCCAATCCACCGGGATGATTTTTTTTTTATTTTGTCTCTAACTTTTGCCTGGACCGCCCTTTCGGGTTTTCAATCCACCGAGACTTTTTTTTTTAGTTTAGGCGAAGTATTTCTTGACTACATCAACATTTGTGGGGTAGGCAAATTCCTCTCAGTCCATGGTTGCAAGTCTCAAGGTGCCGCCTGAGAAAGCTTTCGTGACCACATAGGGGCCATCATAATTCGGAGTCCATTTACCTCGCGAATCAGTGAGAAATGATTGTATCTTCTTGAGCACAAGGTCTCCTTTCCTGAAGACGCGAGGTCGGACCTATTTGTCGAACGCCCTCTTTATTCTCTGTTGATACAACTGACCGTGGCATAGTGCCATGATTCGCTTTTCTTCGATCAGATTCAGTTTGTCGTGTCGACTTTGACACCACTCAGCTTCGGTGAGCTTAGCTTCCATCAACACCTGGATTGATGGGATCTTTACTTCGATGGGGGAGCACTGCTTCCATGCCATACACTAGAGAGAAAGGGGTTGCCAATGTAGAAGTGCGAACAGATGTGCGATAACCGTGAAGAGCAAAGGGTTGCATTTCGTGCCAATCTTTGTAGGTTACAATCATCTTTTGAACAATCCTCTTGATGTTCTTGTTAGCCGCTTCTACCGCTCCGTTCATCTTTGGTCGGTAGGGAGATGAGTTATGATGTTCGATTTTGAACTCTGAGCACAACTTGTTCATCATCTTGTTGTTCAAGTTAGATCCATTATCAGTAATGATCTCGCTTGGAACACCATAATGGCAGATGATATTGTTTTTGATAAATCGGATCACCACTTGTCTGGTTACATTGGCGAATGACGCTGCTTCGACCCACTTGGTGAAGTAATCAATGACTACCAGGATGAACCGATGTTCATTTGAAGCCTTAGGTTCAATCAAGCCAATCATGTCGATTCCCCATATGGAAAATGGCCATGGGGAAGAGAGAACTTTGAGATGTGATGGAGGTACATGAATTTTGTCGGAGTATATCTGACACTTATGACACCTCCTCATGTACTTGTAGCAGTCAGATTCCATGGTCAATTAATAGTACCCTACTCTTAGAATTTTTCTCGCCATTGTATGTCCGTTGGCATGAGTGCCAAAGGATCCTTCATGAATTTCTTTCATAAGCATGTCTGCTTCTGGTCTGTCTACGCATCGGAGCAAGACCAAGTCAAAATTTCTCTTATAAAGAGTACCACCGCTCAGGAATAAGTTTCCAGCCAATCTTCTGAGGGTTTTCCTATCTTTTCGGAGTACCCCAGATGGGTACTATTGTTTCTGAAGGAAGCAATTGATATCGTGATACCAAGGTGTGTCGTCTAGGACTGCTTCGATCGTGAAGATGTAAGCGGGCCGTTCAAGGCGCATTATGTCAATCTTAGGTAAGTCATTCCATTAACCTACGCTAATCATGGAAGAGAGAGTGGCTATGCATCAGCCATGTGATTCTCATCACGAGGGATGTGATGAAACTCAACTCTGTTGAAGAAAGGTAGCAAACTTCTTGCGTAGTCTTTATAAGGAATCAATCCTGATTGTTATGTGTTCCAATCTCCTTTTATCTGATTGATAACCAGGGCTGAATCGCCGTATACGTCCAAGTTTTTGATCCTTAAATCAATTGCTTCCTCGAGACCCATGATACAAGCTTCGTATTTGGCCTCGTTGTTTGTACATTTAAACGTAAGTCTGGCGGTGAAAGGAATGTGGGTACCCTGAGGGGTAACAATGATTGCCCCAATTCCGTTTCCATAATGATTAACTGCTCCGTCAAAGATAAGTCCCCATTGGGAACCTAGTTCTGGCCCTTCACTGGGTAACGGTTCATCGCAATCTTTCATCTTTAGATACATGACATCTTCGTCTGGGAAGTCAAACCCGATTGATTCCTGATCGTCAATCGGTTGATGAGCCAAATGACCGGCTAAAATACTTCCTTTAACGGCTTTCTGAGCGTGGTACTCAATGTCATATTCTGATAATAACATCTGCCAACGGGCAATCCTTCCCGTGAGAGCAGGCTTTTCGAAGACGTACTTGATTGGATCCATTTAGGAGATTAACCAAGTAGTGTGGCGAATCATGTATTGGCGAAGACGTTTGGCTACCCAAGCCAAAGCATAGCAAGTTTTCTCAAGCATCGTTTACCTAGTCTCGCAGTCGGTGAACTTCTTGCTCAAATAGTAAATGGCAGACTCTTTCCTTTTGGTTTCGCCTTGTTGGCCAAGTACACATCCCATTGAGTCCTCTAGAACTGTGAGGTAAATGATCAGTGGTCTTCCTTCCACTGAAGGTGATAGAATCGGAGGATTCAACAGATATTCCTTGATACTGTCGAAGGCGGTTTGGCAATCTTCTGACCAAACGCAATCCTGGTTCTTTTTGAGTAATTTGAAAATCGGCACACACGTCGCGGTCATAAGGAATATGAATCTGGAGATGTAGTTCAAACATCCCAGGAATCCTCTGACTTGTTTTTCAGTTTTCGGAGAAGGCATTTCTTGAATGGCCTTGACCTTGTCAGGATCAACCTCAATTCCTTTCTGGCTGACGATGAACCCTAGTAGTTTCCCTGAACGGACACCGAAGGTGCAATTGTTGGGATTCAAGCGGAGCTTGAATTTTCTTAGACGTTTGAACAATTTTGACAGATGTTCAACGTGCTCACTCTCTGTTTTAGATTTTGCAATCATATCATCGACATACACTTCAATTTCTTTGTGTTTCATGTCATGAAAAAAAGTAGTCATGGCCCTTTGATAGGTTGCCCCGGCGTTCTTCAAACCGAACGGCATTACCTTGTAACAAAAGGTGCCCCATGGGGTAATGAACGAAGTTTTCTCCATGTCTTTCGGCGCCATTTTGATTTGGTTATAGCCCGAGAATCCATCCATGAAGGAGAAAATTTTGAACTTTGCTGTACTGTCAACCAGCATGTCAATGTGTGGTAAAGGAAAGTCGTCCTTTGGACTAGCCTTGTTCAGGTCCCTGTAGTCGACACACATTCTGACCTTTCCGTCCTTTTTGGGAACGGGTACGATGTTGGCTAACCATTGAGGATATTCAGATGTGGCGAGGAAACCCGCGTCAATCTGTTTCTGCACCTCCTCTTTAATTTTGATGGCCATGTCCGGGTGAGTGCGTCTCAACCTTTGCTTTACTGGCAGACATTCCGATCTCAACGGTAAATGATGTTCCACGATGCTGGTATCCAACCCTGGCATATCCTGATAGGACCAAGCGAATACATCGGGGAATTCTTTGAGAAGATTTATTAAACTCTCTTTGGCAGTTGGACTGAGAAGTGCCCCAATCCTGATTTCTTTTCTCTCTTTTTCTGAACCCAAGTTTACCGTTTCCAACGGCTCTTTGTGAGGTTCAATGGACCTTTCCTCTTGTCTGAGTAGTCGAGAGATCTCTTATGGAATTTTGTCGTCATTTTCTTCTTCAGCCTCGAATACCGGGAACTCAAAGTTGGGAGAAGGCATCGGATCGTATGTTTCAACGGGGTTTAAAACAAGCAATCTGCATGACGTGATGATTCGTGTTTAGAAGAGATAGAGAAAATGCAAGTGTGTGCAGTGTTTTTATTTTACTGCTTGTTTTAATTTGAATTGTTTTTTAGGATTACCATTTTCTGAAAAAGCAAAAAGAGAAAACAACAATAAATGCGGAAATTACAGAACGACGTTATTTTATTAATGAACAAGTCGATTCTTGAAACTACAGCCCTATAAAACAAAACTATGTCGCTTTGGGCTAAGCGAAGAGGGAAATTTACAGAAAGCGAGCCCTATCAAAACATCTGTTTCACCTGGGCAGGGTGAAAGGTTAAAAGATGGCAATTACTTTGACTGATGAACGACCTTCGGAACCTCGACAGCAACCCATTGGCGGCGAACTCCTCGGTGAATCACAAAGTCTGGCACCTTTCTTGATTTGTCTTCAGAAATAACGCTGATTTCTGGTGGAGCAGGATCATTGGAATCTGTCTCCCAGGCAGAATTGTTGTAGGAGAATTCCTCAGTTGCATTTTGCATAGTATTTGTGCTCTCAGCTGTATCTCCCCATCCAGTAGGCTGGATATCTTTGAGCCTGATACGAGAGCTTTCGGGAGCGGTGTACTTGACCATATAGTCGTATTTTCCACTCGGTTGTCCCAAGGTGTCCCACACTTCTCTGGAACTAGAGGAGTCGTCCCTTTCGATGACGTTGACCTCGGGAAAAGCATAGTTGATGAATTCTAGTCCTGCAAACGTTGAGAATTCATCTTCATGTTGAGTAGTTTTTGAATGACCTGAATGTTGATCCCATGACATGGTGGGGACACAGGTATTCTGTTCAATGATGGTCAGCTGATTTTCATTGTTCGGCTGACTCTCTTGCCCCAAGTTTCCTGGGTAAGGCTGCCACATTGGTAGACCATCCATTGGGCCATAGTAATTGTGGTCAAAGTTGTCTTTCATCAGAGTGTCCTCCTTTAATGAATTTGGCGGAGCACGACATCCTTCCGGATCACAATCTCCGTAGATCATTTCGACGTCTGACCTTGGTATAAATCTCGGACTCTGTGCGGGATAGCAAAATGGCGTAGGCACTTTTTCCTGAGACATATAACTGTCCTCGTTCAGATATGACTTCCATTCTTCATTCGTGTCTGAGGGATCTTCCTCATTGATAGCATATACTACTTGAGACACCGGGTGAAGAAAACCTCCACTCTGGAAGAAGTTTTGAAGGGGACGAAGACTTTCATCGTTGGCAGCTGTCTGGGTACAGGTTGCAGAGATACCAAGACCCTTCTTTGTTGCGTTGCCAGTAGGAGTGACAAGCTGTCCTCATCCTGTTGTATTGGTACTCTCGTCCGCTTTGATAGCATCTTTGTATAAGGAAATCGAGGTTCCTCCTCTGAACTGATTGTTCTTGCTTACCGATAGTGCTTGGAACTGAGTTCCAATAACCTCCTCGGGTTCTATACCAGTAGACGATGACAAGTTGCTTACAAGCAAGGCTTGTTCCCCGTAGACTGTGACAAGTTGATCGTTCTTGACGAAATTTAGCTTTTGGTGGAGGGTAGAAGTGACCGCTCCAGCCTGATATATCCAAGGTCTTCCTAATAAACAACTGTATGTTTCCCGGATGTCCATGACCTGGAAAGTGACTTGGAAAGTGTGAGGACCGATAACTGTATTTCTGGATCCGTCGAATGCTTTGACGACGACCTCGCTGATTCTCATCGGAGGGCCTTTGAATGATAATTGCATCAAAGTGGACTTCGGCATAACATTCAGGGTTGACCCTGTGTCTACCAGTACGCTGGCTAAAGCATCGTCCTGGCAGTTAACTGTAATGTTTAGCGCCATGTTATGACGACGACCCTCTTCAGGTAATTCCTCATCACTAAATCCCAAATTATTGCAAGAAGTGATGTTAGAGACAATGCTATCAAACTGTCTGATTGTTACATCCTGTTCCACAAAGGCTTGCTCCAAGACTTTCTGTAGAGCCTCCCTGTGCGCTTCTGAACTGAGTAACAGTGATAATACCGAGATCTTTGAAGGAGTTTGTAACAGTTGATCAACAATGTTGTATTCACTCCTTTGGATGAGCTTCAGCATCTCATCATTATTTTTCGAAAGGTCGGGATTACTGGATTGACCGACTGGTGGATCGGGATCTCCTGTCTGAAGTTCCTTTTCTTTGTTAAGTTCTCCAACCCCTCGGTTGAAGATTCTACCGCTCCGTGTTACACGACTGATGTCTGCAATATTCACGACGGAGGGTAATGGAATTTCCTTTCCATTTTCAATTACCATTGCATCGTATTTGTAAGGGATTGCCTTAGCTGATTCATACGGTAATGGTCCCGGCAGATAGATGACTACGGCAGTCCTCTGATTTTTTTTACCATCATAATTAATCTCGATCCGTTCCCGGTTGGGAACTTTAGATTCGTCAAGTAGAGGGATAATGGCAAAAACATCCCTGGTCCTGGGATGACCAGAGATCGTGACAACATCCTCAACTTGATCGGCAAGGTAGTTCGGCGTCCAGTTGATGGGTCCAGAACCCGGATATGGATGAATTTCTCCATGATCGACCTGACCCTGAAGAGCTGCTCTCACAAAGTAACACCCTTGGTTACTTTCCGAACAGACGCTACAACGGTCGTAATTGTGTGGTGGCACCTGGCCACGCCCACTTTGAATACAATGTAACCTCACTAGGTTAGCTTCCACAGATCGGACATCCTGACTCTGACGCCGAGTAGGATTCCTGTTACTGATACTAATCTGCTGAGTATCTTCATCCATATAAATTGGCATCCACCAGTGATTTAACAAGTGTTGAAGTGCCTCCTGGACAAGGGTGCAACCTCGATCGTTTTCGCAACCTGCCTTACAGCTTTGATAGTCATGTGATGTTAAGAATTCGAGTCGGACCTGCTTAGTATGTAACTCTACCAGGTTGGTATTCATCACGCGAATATCGAAGATCTGAACCATTTTGATTTGATAGGAGTTCCTATCACGGTAGTCTTGGATCCATCCAAGATCCATCTGATGCTGGAGGGCCTCCTGTATGAAAGAGCATCCTTGTTTGTTTACCGAGCAAGTCGGACAGGAAATGTAATCGTGCCGCGGCAGATTATGATACTGGCTTTGCCTTGAGTGCATCGCCACCAAGTTGACATTCATTGCACGGATATCGTGGTTCTGAATGACGTTAGAATTCGTGTAAACCATGTTAACTCCACGAACTCGGTGCTCTTGGATCCATCCGAGATCCACCTGTTCCTGTAGAGCTGCTTGCACCATAGAACATCCCTGGTTATCTTTAGAGCAGATATCACACTGGTGATAGTTATGAGGTGGCACATGGCCATATCCACTCTGTCTATAATGCATCTTGACCAGATTGGTCTTCAACAAGAGTACATCGTGAATTTGATAGACATTGCTAGATTCTCCTTCTATCAAATTGACTGCAGCCTTCTCGTGTTGAGGCAGCGGGTTCGTGATAACATTAGGATTCATATCCTTGAAGGATAAGACCCCGCTCCTAACAAGGTTTTGCACGTTGGACTTGAAATTGAGACAAGTCTCTATGTTATGCCCTGAACCTCCTTGATGATAAGGGCAAGTTTGATCCACCTTAAACCAAAAAGGCGGATTTTCCGGTACTGTAAGAGGAGATTTAGTCTGAATGTGCCCCTTAGCCAGTAGTAACGGAAATAGTTCTGCGTACGACACAGGTATAGGATCAAATCCTGGTGGTCATGTTGTACATTTATTGTTGTATGGAGGACGAGCCTATTGAAGAGGTTGTTGTGTCCTTTGTTGATCAGGTTGGCTCTGCGCAACCTGAGGTTGATACGTAGGAATAGACGCAGGGTTGATAGCAGGAGTCACAGCTGCTACCGGTTGATAACGTCGCCTTTGCTTTTCGAGAGGGATATTCCCAATATCTTTCTCTTTTTTCTTAGGGAGAGCACTACTGTATTTTTTAGTACCGCTCGTCGATCCAGTGTCTTTTACCAAACGTCCTTCTCGGACAGCTTCCTCAAGACGTACGCCCATGCCCACCATTTCGGTGAAATCACTGGGCGCACTGGCAACCATTCGGTCATACTAAAATGAGCTTAAGGTCTTTAAGAAGATCTTTGTCATCTCTTTTTCCTCCAGATATCGACAAATTTGAGCGGAAATTTCACGCCACCTTTGAGCATACTCCTTAAAGGTTTCCTTGTCCTTTTGCGACATCGATCTGAGTTGATCTCTGTCGGGTGCCATGTCCAAATTGTATTTGTATTGTTGGACGAAGGCAGTGCCAAGATCTCTGAATCTGTTGATCGTGGCACGGTTTAAACCCATGTACCATTTGAGTGTGGCAACGGTTAAACTATCCAGAAAGTAGTGAATCAGTATGTCCTGATTCTCCGTCTGAGCTGACATCCGCCGGGCGTACATCACCAGATGGCTTTGAGGGCAAGAGTTACCCTTGCACTTTTCAAAGCCGGGAACTTGAAATTTGTGCGGGACTTTCACACTTGGGACCAAGCAGAGATCTGCGACGTCCTTTCCAAATAGATCCTGACCGCGAATGGCTTGCAGTTCCTTCTGCATTTCCAAGAACTGCTCCTGGAATTCCTCCATTCTGTCAAACATAGTTTCCTTCTTACCAGAAGGTATCTATGGAATCTGTCCTTCTGGGATAGTGTGCACCACAGGGGGTGGTCCGTGACTACGGTAGTGAGTCTTGGCGTCTCCTGAAGTTTGTAACCTTCAGGAGTCTTCAGTATGCCCCTAGCATCTTCGCTTTCCCGAAGTTTGTAACCTTCAGGCCCAGCGGCTTCTGTTGTGATTTCCCTGATCTTCAGTGATCGGCGGAACATATCCTTCTGAGATATAGTTAACAGGCATGCCCCAAGGACGATCTTTTGGCATTTGATACCTAGGATCATACTTCTCCACTATGGGCGTTGAGGTGATCTCTGAGATCACAGTCCTTTGTAGCTGAGCTTCTGCCATGGCTTGCATGTCGTTACGAAGCTTTCTCATATCCTCTCTTAGAGCGTCGATCTCTTCCTTCAACTCTCTGTTTTCTTCCTCAAGATCATCCATCTTTTTCTGACGATTGGCCCGAGTATTATACGAATGAGACAGTTTGACTCTAGAACCGAGACACAAACGTGAGATTCGTAGGTAAGAAGAATACGTGATGTGAGAATGATGAATGCAATGCTTATATTAATTGTTTAAGGATTAATCAAAATAAACTTCGACAATTAGATTGCGAATATCAAACGGTGGGGAAACCCCTTTTTATTAAATTCAAAGGATTACAGAATGGAAATACAGTAGATTACAAGGTGCAGAAACAGAAACCTAAACTAAGGGGTCCTGAGTCCTCTCTGAAGAGAACTCGGGTGTTGATTCTGGTACTTTCCTTTTCTTTGACCGGGGCTCCTGGGCCGTTGTCGGGTTGTCATTCCTTTTCCAGGTGAAAGGAGCGAGCAAATTCCTTTGGTCATCTTGATTCTCTACAGCATGTTGCTTCAAAATTTCAATCAGAGTATCTTTCTCTTTCAGTAATTGCTGTATTTTGATGCACTCTACGTCGAGGGTGCGGTACTTATTCTTCCAAGACCTTCTCTCCCGTTGAACTTTGTTGAGAGTAACCTGAAGCTTTTCAGTTTCCGTCATGAAGTACATGACAGACTCCCTTGGCGGAAGAATTCCGTAACGAGGATAAGGCATCTTTAGCTTTAGAGCTCTAGTTTGTACCCAATGGAGATAAGGCTCCACCGAGACACAGTCCAGTTTTCCCAGAGACTCTCATCCTTTCTTATGAACATGCTTCCAAGCGTGCACTATTTCCGTCTTTAGTGCTCTGTCATTTTCTCCTTCCTTGAAGAAAATACCTTCTAGATGAACACCCCGTGGGACGTGTCTCATCGGGTATCCAAATTAACAGGGAACCAACACCGGATGATAGTTGATTCCTCCCTTAATTCCTATAAGGGGTACGTTGGGGAAGTTTCCATAATGGTCAATGATTCTGATTCCATCATAGATCCTATTACACCAATCTATATCCGAGTTGGTAAGGGACATGATCTTCTGCGACCAGCACAAGGCACTCTTGCAATCCCAAAAAGCAGCAGACTTGGGCAAGTGAGAGATAAACCATTTGTAAAGCAGAGATACACAGCATGTGATCTCCCCTCTGCTGTACAAATTTCCCAAGTGTACAGAATGATACGCATCTGCGAACAAAGTCGGCACAGGGTTTCCAATGAGAAAAACCTTAATGGAGTTAATATTGACGAAGTTATTGATGTTGGGAAACAAAAATAACCCGTAGGTGAGCAAGACAAGATGCTTTCAAAAGCAGTCACGTTTCCTATACTGGAAAAATGCAGGGCTTTCTTTGTCAAGAACTGGGCTGGCAAACCTTGGATGCCACCCTTGGTAGTTAGGTGAGTCCTAACCTCAGACTCGTCCAAATGAATTGCTTTTGCAATGGTCTGATTCTTTGGAATTTCTTCCAGTCCATAAAATAGAGCTCGATCTGTGATATGTAAATCAATCAGATGAGAATACTCCTCCAGAGTTGGTGCGAGCTGGTAATCCGGGAATGTGAAACAGTTATAAATCGGATCATAAAACTGAATGAGCGCATCCATGATTCCCTCAATCACATGGACTCTTAACAGTGGTAGCAAACCTCTGTGCTTGGCTCTGAAAGCCTCTGGGTTTGTGATCATCATTGCTAACCTTCTTAAATCCTCTAGCTTTGGAACCTTGAAGGTGTAACTATGAGTTCCCCTTCTACCGAAATCCATTAGTGCAATCCTTTTCTCTGATATTTGCAATCACAGTCTCAGTTTAATTTGAAAAGTAGAGAGACTAGAAGAGAAATTTTTTGAATGTTTTTAATGTTTTTTAAATGAATGCATGAATGCAGCACACAAAAACATAAAAAAAGCATGGGGTCAAACGGTCGTTGTCATGAAGTCAAGGCTCTACCCATCCCCAAAGGTTTATACTAAGGTGATTTTTGTACCTGTACTCATTATCATCAGCTCCTCCCAGGAAAGCAAAACAACAAGCGGATCGCCAGCGAGTTGTAAAGCAATCTTAGAGTAAGTGCCATTCATCGAGAATAGATCACCAGCCTCAAATGAGGGTAGTATTGCGTAACAACTATTTCCGATAGTTTCGGCACTACAAAAGGGTTTGTCTCCTCAACTTCTCAGACATCACAATCGGCCCATTGTCTAGGTGAGAGAATGGGTTGCATTGGTCAGCCTTCACTGAGGTTGATGGTCGACCTCGTCGCCATCACTTATCTTAAGTGTATACTCGATCTTTCCACATGCGGCATCACACGCATTCCCATTAGCAGAAAAATAAACATGTATAGCAATTAGGAAAAGCAGTATATATATTTGTCCTAATCATCCTAGACTTTTAAAAGCTAAGAATCTTAAGTTCCTAACAGAAAATGGTTTCCCGGCGGAGTCACCAATCTGTGGTTTCATTCCAAATTAACGGCGTTTTGACCTAAGATCCTAGTGACGTCAAGGTTTCCACCTAGGGGACAAAAAAGAACAAGATCCCTAAAGAGACAATGTTTCTCCCCAGCAGAGTCGCCATTCTTCTGTAGCGAGTGATTTTTGGATGTGGTTGCGAAGCACGATCGCTCTGGTACTACAGCTCGATTCATTTTTTATCCTATTAAAGCTGATGAAGGAAGGGAAATAGATGTCTCCAACTAACCCTGCTTGCATACTGAGATTAAACAGTCAAAACTAACCCTGCTTGCATGGATATAGATGATCCAGAGGCTTGCCGCTTACAGCAGTTAGATGGAGGGGAAGGAGTTGTTGAAGTTTGTGTACTGTGAACGAGGCACATCTTTGATGCTAAAAGGTTGATTGGATCAACCAGTGGTTTTCTTATACAAAGTCTAAGAGGAGGCTATTATGTGTCTCGTACAAAGCCCGAGAGAGAGAGGCTAAAAGGTTTTTGACTTGACGATGGAGTCTTTGGGTATCTCGTATAAAGCCCGAGATGGAGGCTATTTGACTCAACAAGAGATTTTTGTATCTCGTACAAAGCCCGAGATGGAGGCTAAAATTTGTTTGGCTCAATAAGAACCTTTTTGTATCTCGTATAAAGCCCGAGATGGAGGCGAAAGTGGTAATTGACTCAACGAGGGAGACTCTTATGTGTCTCGTACAAAGCCCGAGAGAGAGGCTAAACGTTGTTTGACTCCGCTGGGAAGAATCATTGTATAAAGCCCAAGAGAAGGCTAACTTCACTGGAGAAGGAACACTATACAAAGCCTAAGAGGAGGCTGTGGTGACTGTTCAGTTAAGTGACAGGTCCAGTAGACTGATTGTTAAAGAGAAAATCAGTTCTTATATGAGCAATGATGTACTCAAGGATTTGATTCGAGGGTCAGGGTTATTCCTGTTCTTTAAGGAAGTGGGAAATCCGAAGGGTATTGAGACTGTCCGAGTCTACGGGTTTCCTTCCTATTTTTGAAGGGATCACTTAAGAATTTCTTTGAGACTCAAGGAGATTAGACTGTCCAAGTCTAGAGTGTCATCTTTTGTACCATGCTTTGAGAAACAATAGTAGACTCTATGAAAGGATTGTTCTATGCAGATGACTAAGTTCTATTCCTATACCTCTAGGAGGTCGTCGGGACAATTTGTACGAAGCCCAAGAGGAGGCTGGAAACTTTTAAGAAGCCGATCGGTCCTTGTACTAAGTCCAAGAGGAGGCTATCATTCCCAGAGGAAGAGATCATTATACGAAGCCTAAGAGGAGGCTGTGAATACTTCTAAGAAGCCGGCGGGTCCTTGTACTAAGCCCAAGAGGAGGCGAGGGTTACTTTTAGGAAGCCTGTGGGTCCTTGTACGATGCCCAAAAGGAGGCCGATGCTTTTAAGAAGCCTGTGGGTCCCCAAACCCCGAGAAATTAAAGGCAAGCTATTCACAAGGAGTAGATCAAGTCAGGAAAGTTTGAGAATTTGGAAGAAACTCAAAGATGCCATTCACGGAGAATACATTCATCTCTGGGGGTAGAGTCTCTTGACAATTCCTAATGAGGACAGCCGAAGAGAAGACTGTATCTGGTGATCCTATTGGGGGTCTAGTTGTCTATTTCTATGAATAAATGAAACGGCGTCACCTAGTTCTAAACGTAGTGGCCGGGGAAACTCTAAATATCTATACTATTATTACACAGTTGATATGAGTTTATGAAAGAAGACTTACAGTGAAACAGCCCCACAATACAGTTATATGTATATGAAAGTGGTAAATGAAAACGTATAAACACTTACTCGGTTGTAGAGCTTCCATGCTGTTTGGTTAGTTGTTGAACAAAGAAAGATTGAAAACAACAATATTTTCAAAATCAAAGGAGAAAGTGCTTTGAAAAAGAAAGATCTGGGGCTTACAACTCAAGGAGAGGCCCGAGGTTTTATCAGTGAGCACACTGTTTGAATTTGTACAGAGGGACTTATACAAGTGACTGAGGCCCAAAAAGGTTTTTGTACAAAGAAATGGGTCTTACACTCTCTCAAGAGGCCCAAAAGGCTTAAAGAAAAAGAGTGGGGCTTATAACACGAGGGTAGGCCCAAAGGGTTTTTCGTTTAAAAATGTCGATCGCGCCGAGGTTTTCTTTTAACGTAGAGGGGCTTATACAATATCTAAGGCCCAAATGATTTTGGTTAAAAGGGGGTTGGGTCTTACACTCTATTAGAGGCCCAAAAAGTTTTAAATGGGTCTTATAGCTCGAGGAGAGGCCTATGGTTATTTTTCAAAAGGCGACGATCGCGCCGTTTGTTTTTGACGGTATCGGGACTTATACAATACACTGAGGCCCAAAAATGATTTGGTCAAAAAAGGATTGGGTCTTACACTCTATTAGAGGCCCAAAAAATTTTAAAATGATTTATGAGGGTTGAATTAATCCAAAACCCTAATTTGTTTTCAAAAAATGTATTTAATTGAATAAAAATTCAATTAAAATGATCAAAATTGTTTAACATATGGAAAACAAATTGTGATCTTGGATTAATGCTTCAAAAATTAACTATTGACCACTTGCAGCTGGTGATCGTGATTTGTGTTGGAGGTGTTACAGCTAGGTTCCAATGACCTAGATAGCTTCCCTAGGTGCCATGGAGTGTGTATGAATGCTTGGAATTGATTGAAATGGTTTGGAGTTGAAGATGGTACCTCAACTGCAAAACTGTCAAGAACTTGAGCAATTGGCTGGTGATTTTGTGAAATCTGTGTTCCAGATGTTATGTGAGTGTTTGGATCACTTCTATATGATGTATGTGAGGTGTGTGTGTGATTGGTTTGATTGGAAAAGCTCTCAAACTCAAAACCCGATAGTGACTTGCCTTAGAAGGCAAAATTGGAGTGAAAGAAGAGATTTTGAGGAAAGCATCTGTTAGATGGCTTTGGTGTACTCAAACTGATCACAATTGAGCTCTATTTATAGTAGAGCAAGTTTGTTTTGGGATCCACAGTGAATGGCAACTGCAGCAGGTGTTTGTTCAATGTTGGCCAATGGAAATCCAAGTCTCCTCTAGCCATTGACTAGAGGTTAGGGCACAAGGATGTGGTTCCCTTGGTCTTGGATAAGTCTTGACTGAATTCAGTTGCAAATGGATCAGTCCAAGCCACCTTGATGCTTCCATTGAATGCTCCAATCCAAAATTGGAGTCTTGTCCCTATTTTGGCCATTCTAGGTTCAACATGCTATTTCTTGTTCCAATGACTTTGGAGGCTTGGCTCAGTGATTGCCCCCTTTAGATTCAATCCTCAGAGGTGTCCAAGTGGATAGGAGCATTTGGATTTGGCTGATTTTGGAAAATCGAGCAAAAATGCAAATTCTGCCTTGCCTTGGCAGATTCCAGCAAGGCAACTTTCCAATGTCATATCTCATGACTCAAATTGAATTTGGCAATGTTCTTGGCCATTTTGGAAAGCCCTTACATGATACAACAACTGTTTGAACATGTTTGGTTTTGATCTCTTTTGAATCCAAGTGAAAAATCCCCCTACATTTGGCAAAAAGTAGGGTAAAAACTGACTTAGTGAAATTTTCACTAAGTGTTGGAACAAAGTGACTTTTCTTGATTTTGATCACTCCATAACTCAAAATCCATGAGGAGTTGGAATTAGGTCTAATTGAAGTTTTTGTAAAGGGCAATGAGATCTACAAATCAAGCCTTGAATGGGGAACAATGGCCTTGTGGTTTAGGAGTTATGGTCCTCCAAAGTTGGCACATTAGTGTCACTTTTTTCATGACTTAGAAATTTTTCTAAGTTTTTATGGTTACCCCTTTTACAAGTTATCCCACTTTCTTTGATTTTTCTTGATGAATGATGATTCAAATCATACATTAACATCATTTTAGGGTTAAAAATCCATTTTGGTGAAAAATCTCAAAAAGTCAAAGTTGACTTTTGTGCACAGTTGACTTTTTATCAGATGAATTCCAAACTGTGCAATTCTTCAGGAAATCATGTCCTTGACCTAAATCAAACTTGATGGACATGTTCCATGGGTGTCATAGGGTATATTGATGCATGTCATAGGGCTTGGGAGCATGTCCTGGTCAAAAGTCAAAGTTATAGTTGACTTTTTCCTTAAAACCCTAATTGTGGTGCAGATGAAATTGAGACTTGTTGCTCAAGCTTCTTGGATCAATCCATTGTTCCAAATAGATCAATATAGTATATTAGAGACCCTCAAACCCTCTCTTGAGATCTTGGTTCATGATTTTCCCTAAAAGTCAACTTAGGGGTGAATTAGGTCAAGAAACCCTAATTCCTGATTTTTGATGAATGCATCCCCTGAGGCAAAATTGACTTGATGATTGGGTCCATGAGGTTCCATGGAGTATATTAGGTTAGGTTTTGGATCATTGGCTTGTGCCCAGATGAAAAATTTCCATCTGGAGGCCCTGGTCGACCAAAACCCTAATTTGGTGACACTGTAGATCTTGAGACTTAATCCACCTAGAAGGGAGCAGCCTTGTGCTTAATCCTTGAAGTGGGAGTCCTTTTGATCCATTGTGGATGTTTGAGAGGTTAGACAAGTTGAAGATCATGTCATTCCTTGATTGATCCTTTGTCTAAGCACTCAGAGAGGGCTTAAAACCCTAGTTTTGATTGTAGTGAATGCTCACCCATCTTTGGGGAGACTGATGAAGTATGATGGCACATCCATATTGTGATGATGATTTTCACAATGATGGGAAATCTTAGTGGTCAAAATTTGGGGTATGACAAAGTGGTCATGGAAGAAAATGAGGGTCAACAAGAAGTTCTACCACTATCTCCCAGTTATAGAAGAGGAAGAAGTGATTGATTCAGTTGACGAAGAGGTAGACTATAGGAACAGTGGACACCGCGAGGCATAAGATGCATTAGCTAGGGATTTCTTCTATAATCACCTTGTTCCCCTTTTTTTTTAATTTGTAATCCATCAGTTTAATATTAATGAAATAGTTTTTCAGACCAATACTACTTTAGCATGCAATTACATTCCAATAATTTATTTTAATTTTCTGAAGGTACATTAATACAGTGAAACTGACACAGAAACGACAGTTAAAACAGATCAAACATAAACTCATAGTTATTCAGAGAATTTTGTCGTACCCCAAATTTTGACCACTAAGATTCCCCATCATTGTGCAAATCATCATCACAATATGGATTTACCATCATGCCTCATTAGTCTCCCCAAAGATGGGTGAGCATCCACTACAATCAAACTTAGGGTTTCAATCCCTCTCAGAGCCTTTAGTCAAAAGATCAATCAACGAATGACATGATCTTTAACTTGGATAAACCTCTCAAACATCCACAATGGATCAAGAGGACTCCCACATCAAGAATCAAGCACAAAGTTGCAGCAATCTAAGTGGATCAAACCTCAAGATCGCCAGTGTCACCAAATTAGGGTTTTGGTCGACCAGTGCCTCCAGATGGAATTTTTCCTCTGGGCATGAGCCAATTCTTCAAAGCACAACCTAAGATACTCCAAGGGACATCATGAACCCAATCATCAAGTCAATTTAGCCTCAGGGGATGCATTCATAAAAAATTAGGAATTAGGGTTTCTTGACCTAATTCACCCCTAAGTTGACTTTTGTGACAAAACATGAGCCAAGACCTCAAGACATGATTTAAGGGTCTCTAATAAACTACATTGATCTATTTGCAACAATGGATTGATCCAAGAAGCTTGATCAACAAGTTTCAAATTCATCAGAACCACAGTTAGGGTTTCGCGGAAAAAGTCAACTGTGCCTTTGCCTTTTGACCCAGGCATTCTCCCAAACCTTGGGACATGATTCAATATACCCTATAACACCCATGGAACATGTCCATTAAGTTTGATTTAGGTCAAGGACTTGATTTCACAGAGGATCGCACAGTTTGGAATTCATCTAAGAAAAAGTCAACTTTGACTTTTTGAGATTTTTCACAAATATGGTTCTTTGACCCTAAAATGATGTTAATGTGTGATTGGAATCATCATTAATCAAGAAAAATCACTCTCTTGTTGAGTATAAAAGACTCTCTTGTTGAGTCAATCAACCCTCAGACTCTCTTGTTGAGTCAATCACCTGTTTAAGACTCTCTTGTTGAGTCAACTCTTTTAGCCTCTGTCTTGGGCTTTGTACAAGACACATACAAGCGCTCTCTTGCTGAGTCAAACTCAGTTCATCCTCCATCTTGGGCTTTATACAAGATACAATCTCCCCAACGGAGTCAAAATCCCTTTTAGCCTCAATCTTGGGCTTTGTACAAGACAGAAAGAACTTTTTCCCCGAAAAAGTCAAACTCCGAGCCTCCTCTTAGGCTTTATATAGAGAAATCCCCGGTTGAGTCAATCAACCTTTTAGCATCAAATTGGTGTTTTTCTCACAACATATAAACATCAACAATCCCTCCTTAGAGATGACAAATTCTTTCTCAGTCAAAACCTTTTAACTTCATATCTTGGGCTTTAAACAAGATACAAATAACCCTTCAGCCTCATATCTTGGGCTTTGAACAAGATACAAATCATTTTTAGCTTCAATCTTGGGCTTTGAACAAGACACCAAAACACCTTTTTCCTCCCGTAGAATAGGAGGAACTACGATCGCTCTGATTTCCCTGTTTCGTTAAACGGGAATACGTAGGCATAAGATTGTAAAATCTTAGCGAGCATACTAATCAAAAACTCAAAGTCCAGTACCTCCATACAGCAGTCAAGAAGCATCAGGCCTAACACCTTACCAAAAGCCTTGCAAATAGTCCAGACACTATTTTTTTCTTTTAAAGCAAATAACCTAAGGCAGACCCCCTTTTGATAGCATCTGTAAACCAACAGTTTTGACTGTTTAACCTCAGTATGCAAGCAGGGTTAATTGGAGACATCTATTTCCCTTCCTTAATCAGCTTAACAGGATAAAAAATGAATCGAACTGTAGTACCAAAGCGATAGTGATTCGAAACCACAAAATTCACGCTACAACTACATCAATTCTAAATGACAAAGCTTGGTTTTGGATTTGCAACATTGAGGATCACATGCCAGAGGGATTGGATTCCTACCTTAGGGTCCAAGCTTGCATGTTTTTCATGATTGACTGAGATTCTTGTTGAATTTGAATAAGGATCAGTCTTGTATAGTCACCAAAATTGGACTCAAGAATCGTGTGCCACAAGTAATGCACAATTCTGCCTTGAAAATCAGTTTGAGCAAGGCATGTTGTGAGGTTCATAACTCCTTGATTAAGTTGAATCAATGGGAGTTATTGTATTCTTTGGAAAGCTCTCATGACATACTTTAACTTTGATGTTCACAAATGGACCTGGTTCAGCTTGGATAATGATGAAAAATTACCTCAAAGTTGGTAAAAAATGTAACAGATTCTGACTTCTTGAAAATTTCACTAAGTGTTGGAAAAAGTGGTCATTTTCACTTTTTGTGATTTCGATCAATCCATAACTCAAAATCCATGAGGATTTGGAATTTGATGTAGTTGACACTTTTGAAGTATGCCATGTGAACTTTCATTTGAGCTTTGGATGGAAGAAAAAGGCCTTAGGGTTTAGGAGTTATGACCTTGCAAAGTGGGTACCAAATCCATTTTGTTCCATTACTTAGAAAATTTTAGGTTTTCTATGGTTGCCCCTTTTGCAAGAAACCTCACTTTTATTGATTTTTCTTGATGAATGATGATCAAAACCATACATTAACATTGTTTTTGACTTAGGGGATCCACATTTGTGAAAAATCCAAAAAGTCAAACTTGATTTTAGGCACAGTTGACTTTTTGTCAGATGAATTCCAAATTGTGTGATTCTCTATGCATTCAAGTTCTTGACCTAATTCAAACCTAATGGATGAATTCCATAGGTGTTTTAGAGTGTATTGAATCATGTCCCATGGTTTGGGAACATGTCTTGGTCAAAATTCAAAGATACAGTTAACTTTTTCTTCAAAACCCTAATTGTGGTCCAGATGAATTTGAAACTTGTGAATCAAGTTTCTTGGATAAATCCATTATTTAAAATGGATCAATGTGGTGTATTTAAGGCCCTCAAATCAAGTCTTGAGGTATTGGCTCATGTCTTGTCTCAAAAGTCAACTTAGGGGTGAATTAGGTCAAGAAACCCTAATTCCTGATTTTTTATGAATGCATCCCTTGAGACTAATTTGACTTGATGATTGGATCCATGAGGTCCTTTGGAGCATTTTGGATCATGTTTTGAAGTATTGGCTCATGCCTAGATGAAAGTTTTCATCTGGAGGCCTTGGTCGACCAAAACCATAATTTGGTGACATTGACGGTCTTGAGGCTTGATCCACTTGGAATGTTGCAATCTTGTGCTTGATTCTTGATATGGGAGACCTCTTGATCCTTTATAGGTGTTTGAGGGGCTAGACAAGTTGAAGATCATGTCATTTCTTGATTGATCCTTTGTCTAAGTGCTCTGAGAGGACTCAAAACCCTAATTCTTAGTTGAGGTAAATGCTCAACAATCTTGGAGAGGATTGATGAGGCATGAAGGTACATCCATATTATGGTAATGATCCTCATAATGATGGGAAATCTTGTGGTCAAAATTTGGGGTATGACAGATGCCCCAATTTAATCTTCTTGGACCCGAAGATGTGAATGGCGAAGATATTCGGACATTCAGGGTGCAAGAGGATTAAATATCGGAATACTCGAAATTTTGAATGTGGTTATGAATAGCAGTTTGCTCATCCATCTTCTTTTGCTAAGCAATGTTACTTAGAAAAGGGTAAAACTTCCCCTCGATCCTGGTCTTCAGCCACGGAACTAGTCTCAGTTTCTTTTGAAATAAATTTCCCCTCGATCCTGGTCTTTAGCCACGGAACTGGTCTCAGTTTCTTTTGAAATAAACTTCCCCTCGATCCTGGTCTTTAGCCACGGAACTGGTCTCAGTTTCTTCTTTTCGAGTTTCTTTCTTGACAATGAATGCTATTTGTAGTGGTCTTCATCAAACTTCTCGTCGAGACTTTTACTATGGAGATGCCATTCGATGGAAAAAAGTGTGAGGTCAGACTTGCTGGGGGAACCCATTTGTCTGAACTGCAGGTGTGCAAACTTCTCTGTGGGAGATGCCATTTGCAGACCCTACTGGGGAAAATGAGTCTCTTGAGAGACTGCCTTTCACTTGGTAAGGTTACATCATACTTTTCTTCGAGATCTTTCTCAGAGAAATGCCATGTGGTGTAATCCAGTTTTGAGGTGCTGGTGACTTTATTTGACAACAAATCTTTCGGGGAGAAACCGCCGTATTGCCAAGAGTCTTTTAACGGAGAGGCCTTCTCCGGGGATTTTCTTTAATCCGGGAAAGCAAAAATATCATCTTCAATGGTGAAGAGTGATGTTCCAGAGGTGTCTGTCGAATGTTTTCTCGTCTTTCAAAGGTTCAAGTTATCAAAGTGGTAGAGGACAAGCTCCAATCCAAAAATAAACTGGGGAGAAATTGCTCAGACGATACATTTCCGGATGAGGAAGGAATTGACAACTTTATTGGCGGGAGGATGTTATCACTTGGGGATGAGATTGAGCAGAGTGATATTAATGCAATATGATTATGAATATGAATCAATTATGCATGATGTATGTATGTTTATGTTGACAAAATAGACGCGGCATACAGACTGGTGAATGAACACGAAGGGATACTCGACCACTGCGGGGGATAAAAAGTATCATTGGTTCAAGATTGCGATCATTTCTTGCTTAGGAGGGGTAGACCCTTCTGGGATGAAAAACTATTAATTGGTCTTTAGAGGTAAAAACTTTGTCGGGGATATCAGATGGGGTATTATATCTGAAACAGTTGATCCTTCAATTAGACGTACTGGTTTAGAAGGAATACTTTGATTTTGTATTTGAGGTTGGATCACTTCCAGAGAAGCCAACGATGTTCCTTTTTTTACGCTCAGTAGTCAAAAGGAATTGTCATCTCTATTTTAAAAGCAGAAGAAAATTTGACAAGTAAAAATTCATTTTTTTTTGTTTCAAGAATCATTGATCATGTTAAAAAATGTCGTTCTGAAAAGAAAAATCAATGAGAATTGTAAACAAAAGCACTAGGGCTCAAATTTTATTGATAAAATGGAAATCAGCCAAGCGCGTGATCCCATAGAGCATTTACAAAGTTTAGAAAATGGTAATTTATGGGAAAATCGGCTACATTGAAACATAACGACCGTTATCCTTCTACCAACTTTGAATTCTGGACATCCTGAGCTTCTGTCGAAGATGACCTTGACTGAAGTCTTTTGACGGATGGTGCTATCGTTGGGAATTTAACTTAGTTGGACGTAGTTACTTGCCATGAATCCCTAAATTTTGCCTGGATTCTCCTTTGAGGTTTCCAATCCATCGGGATGATTTTTGCTTGTGCCTCTAATTTTTTCCTGGACCGCCCTTTCGGGTTTTCAATCCACCGAGATGTTTTTTTTCATTATTATTTTATTTAGGTGAAGTATTTCTTAACTACATCAACATTCGTGGGGTAGGTAAACTCCTCTCCATCCATGGTTGCGATTCTCAAGGCACCGCCTGAAAAGGTTTTCTTGACCACATATGGGCCGTCATAATTCGGAGTCCATTTGCCCCGGGAATCAGTGAGAAATGATTGTATCTTCTTGAGCACGAGGTCTCCTTTTCTGAAGACACGGGGTCGGACCTTTTTGTCAAACGTTTTCTTCAGTTTTTGCTGGTATAGCTGACCATGACATAAAGTTGTCACTCTCTTTTCTTCAATCAGATTCAGTTCATCATTTTGGCTTTGACATTATTCAGCTTCTGTTAGCTTAGCTTCCATCAATACCCTGATTGATGGTATCTATACTTCTATGGGGAGCACTGCTTCCATGCCATAAACTAGAGAGAAAGGGGTTTCCCCTGTTGAAGTGCGGACAGATGTGCGATACCATGAAGAGCAAAGGGTAGCATCTCGTGCCAGTCTTTGTAGGTTACAACCATCTTTTAAACGATTTTCTTGATGTTCTTGTTAGTCGCTTCTACCGCTCCATTCATCTTAGGCCGGTAGGGAGATGAGTTATGGTGTTGGATATTAAACTCAGCACACAACTCCTTCATCATCTTATTGTTCAAGTTAGATCCATTATCGGTAATGATCTGGCTTGGAATACCATAACGGCAGATGAGATTGTTCTTGCTAAATAGGACCACCACTTGTCTGGTCACATTGGTGTATGACGCTGCTTTGACCTACTTGGTGAAGTAATCAATGGCTACCAAGATGAACTGATGTCCGTTTGAAGCTTTGCATTCAATCATGCCAATCATGTTGATTCCCCATACAGAAAAAGGCCATGGAGAAGAAAGAACTTTGAGATGCATTGGCGGTACATGAATTTTGTAAGCGTATATTTGACATTTGTGACACCTTCTCATGCACTTGTAGCAATCGAATTCCATTATCAACCAATAATATCTTGCTCTCAGAATTTTTCTCACCATTGTGTGTCCATTGGCATGAGTGCCAAAGGATCCTTCGTGAATCTCTTTCATCAACAGATTTGCTTCTTGTCTATCCATGCATCTGATCAAAACCATGTCGAAGTTTCTCTTATAGAGTGTATCACCGTTCAGGAAAAAGTTGCCTTCCAGTCTTCTTAGAGTCTTCCTATCTTTTCTTGATGCCCCAAGCGGGTATTCCTGTCTTTGAAGGAAACATTTGATATCGTGATACCAAGGCTTATCGTCTATGACTGCTTCGATCACGAAGATGTAGGCGGGCCTCTCAAGGCGCATTATGTCGATCTTAGGTACGTCATTCAAATGATTTACAGCAATCATGAAGAGAGAGTGGCTAGTGCATCAGCCATGTGATTTTCTTCACGAAGAATGTGATGAAACTCAATTCTGTTGAAGAATGGTAACAACCTTCTCGCATAATCTTTGTAGGGAATCAACCCCGATTGGTATGTATTCCACTCATCTTTGATCTGATTGATAACCAGGGCTGAGTCTCCATACACATCCAAGTTCATTATTCTTAAGTCGATATCTTCTTCGAGACCTATGATACAAGCTTCGTATTCGGCCTCATTGTTTGTGCATTTGAAAGTTAGTCGGCCAGTGAATGGAATGTGGGTACCCTGAGGTGTTACGATGATTGCCCCAATTCCGTTTCCATAATTGTTGACAGCTCCATAAAAAATTAGTCCCCATTGGGAACCTGATTCTGGCCCTTCACTGGGTAGCGATTCATCGCAATCTTTCATTTTTAAGTACAGGACATCTTCATTTGGGAATTCAAATCCTACTGATTCTCGATCGTCAATCGGTTAATAAAGCCAAATGATTGGCTAAAATACTTCCTTTGACAGCTTTCTGAGCATGGTACTCGATGTCGTATTCAGATAACATCTGCCAACGGGCAATCCTTCCAGTGAGAGCAGGCTTTTCGAAGACGTACTTGATCAGATTCATTTTGGAGATTAACCAAGTAGTGTGACAAATCATGTACTGGCGAAGACGTTTGGCTGCCCAAGCCAGAGCGCAGCAAGTTTTCTCGAGCATAGTGTACCGAGTTTCACAGTCTGTGAATTTCTTGCTTAAGTAGTAAATGGCAGACTCTTTTCTTTTTGTTTTGTCTTGTTGGCCAAGCACACAACCCATAGTGTCTTCCAAGAGTGTTAGGTATATGATCAGTGGTCTTCCCTCCACTGGAGGAGATAGAATAGGCGGATTCAACAGATACTCTTTGATGATGTCGAAAGCTTTTTGGCAATCTTCCGTCCACACGCTGCTTTGATTCTTTCTGAGTAGTTTAAAGATGGGCGCGCATGTCGCGCTCATAAGGGATATGAATCTGGACATGTAATTCAGATGTCCCAGAAATCCTCTGACATATCTTTCAATATTCGACGAAGGTATTTCTTGAATGGCCTTGACCTTGTCAGGATCAACCTCAATTCCATTCTGGCTGATGATGAGTCCCAAAAGTTTCCCTGAGCAGACACCGAACGTGCATTTATTGGGATTCTAGTGGAGTCTGTATTTTCTCAAACGCTTGAATAACATTGATAGATGTGTCACATGTTCTTTTTCCAGCGCCATTTTGATTTGATTATAGCCCGAGAATCCATCCATAAAGGATAAGACTTTGAATTTTGTTGTACTGTCTACCAACATGTCAATGTGTGGTAGGGGGAAGTCATCCTTTAGACTTGATTTGTTCAGATCCCTGTAGTCTACACACATTCTAACTTTTCCGTCCTTTTTCGGAACTGGCACTATGTTAGCTAGCCATTGAGGATATTCTGAGGTGGCAAGGAAACCTGCGTCGATCTGTTTCTGCACTTCCTCTTTAATTTTGATGGCCATATCAGGATGAGTCCTCCTCAATTTTTGTTTGACTGGCGGACATTCTGTTTTTAGTGGTAAGTGGTGTTCCTCGATGCTGGTATCTAACCCTGGCATGTCCTGGTAGGACCAAGCAAACACATCTGAAAACTTTTTGAGAAGTTTTATCAAGTCTTCTCTGACAGTTAGACTGAGCAGTGCTCCAATCTTAACTTCTTTCTTCTTTTCTCCTGAACATAAATTGAGCGTTTCCAATGGCTCATTGTGAGGTGCAATAGACCTTTCCTCTTGTCTGAGTAATCGAGAGATCTCATCTAGAATTTCTTCGTCCTCTTCATCTTCAGCCTCAAATACCGGGAATTCAAAGTTGGTAGAAGGCATTGGATCGTACGTTTCAATGGTGTTTAAAACAAGCAATCTGCATGACGTGATGATTCGTTTTTTAGCAAAGACAGAGAGAATGCAAGAGTGTGTGCAGTGTATTTTATGAAAAATGCTTGTTTTTATTTTGGGTTTTTTTAGGATTACCATTTTCTGGAAAAACTAAAAGTGAAAACAGAAATAAATGCGGGAATGACATAATGAAATTATTTATTTATGATTTGTCGATTCTTGAAACACAATCCTATAAAACAAAACTTTGTCGCTTTGGGCATAGCGAAGAGGGACATTTACAAAAAAACGAGCCCTATAAAACATCCACTCCACCCGGGCAAGGTGAAAGGTTAAAACAAAGATGGCAATTACTTAGACTTATGGACAGCTTTCGGGACATCGACAACAACCCAATGGAGACGAACTCCTCTGTGAATCACAAAGTCTGGTACTTTCCTTCTTGGTTTATCTTCAGAAATGACACTGACTTCTGGTGGAGTGGGATCATTGGAGTCTTCCTCCCATGCAGAGTTGTCATAAAAGAACTCTTCTGTTGTATCTTCCCTAGTGTTTTCACTCTCAAACGGATCTCCTCATCCAGTTGGCTGGATGTCCTCATATCTGATGCGAGAACTTTCAGGAGCAGTGTATTTAACTAGGAAGTCATACTTGCCACTCGGCTGTCCTAAGGTGTCCCATGTTTCTATGGGGATAGAGGAGTCATCTTCCTCAATGACGTTGACCTCAGGAAAATCATAGTTAATGAATTCTTGTCCTGCAATCTTTACAGATTCATCACCATGGTGTCGGACATTTTTGGAATGTCCTGAGTAATGATTCCATGACTCGGTGGGGACATGGGTATTCCTTTCAATATTACTCAGCTGATAGGCATCGTCCGACTAACTCTTTTGCCCTAAGTCTTCCATGTATGGCTTCCAGATAGGCAAGTCATCCAGGGGATCATAATAATCACAATTGTCTTCCTCTAATGAATTGGGTGGGGCATGACATCCCTCAGGATCACAATCTCCGTAGATCATCCTGACGTCTGACCTCGATATATATCTCGGGCTCTACTTGGGAAAACAGAATGGCATGCGCGGCTCTTCTAGAGATATATAACCGTCATGGTTAAGGTAAGAATTCCACTCCTTCTCTGTATCAAAGTAATCGCTCTCATTGATTGTGTGTACCTCTTGAGACACAGGATGGAGGAAACCTCCACTCTGGAAGAAATCCTGAATGGGACGAAAATTTCCGTCTTTCTTAGTAGTCTGAGTACAAGTTGGAGAGAAACCAATACCTTTTCTTGTCTTGTTATTAGTAGGAATTACAATCTGTCCCCATCCTTTTATGTCATTACTCCCGATTACTTTGAGAGCATCCTTGTATGAGGAAATCGACGTCCCCCTTTCTGGTCGACTCTCATTGCTCACCGAGAGTACTTGGAACTTGGTTCCAACAACCTTCTCGAGTTCTACACAGGAGAATAATGATAAGTTGCTCACGATTAAGGCCCGCTCTTCGCATACTGTGACTAACTTGTCATTCTTGACAAACTTCAGCTTTTGATGAAGTGTCGAAGTGACTGCCCCAGCTTCGTGTATCCAAGGTCTTCCTAATAAACAGTTGTATGCTGCCCGGATGTCCATGACCTGGAAAGTGACTTGGAAAGTGTGAGGACCGATGGTTATGGGAAGATCAACTTTGCCGATAATTATTTTTCTAGATCCGTCAAAGGCTTTGACGATGATCTCACAGCCTCTCATCGGAGCTCCTTGAATTATAGTCATACCAGGGTTGATTTTGGCATAACATTCAAAGATGATCTTGTGTCTACCAGTACACTGGCTAAAGCATCGTCTTGGCGTTGACTGTAATGTTAAGCGCCATATTATGATTTTTGCCTTCTTCCGACAGTTCTTCATCACTGAACCCTAAGGTGTTGCAGGAAGTGATGTTGGAGATGATGCTATCAAATTGTCCTACCGTCACATCTTGTTCCATAAAGGCTTGCTCTAAGACTTTCTGTAGAGCTTCCCTGTGAGCTTCTGAACTAAGCAGGAGAGATAACACAGAGATTCAAGACGGAGTTTGCAACAGTTGGTCCACAATGTTGTACTCGCTTTTCTGGATGAGCTTTAGCATCTCATCATTGTTCTTCACCAGTTCTGGATTACAGGATTGACCGACTTGTTGATTATGAACTTCAGTTTGAGGTTCCTTTTCTTTGGTAGGTTCTCCAACTCCTCTGTTGAAGATCCGACCACTCCATATGACTCGACTGATGTCGGCAATGTTTATGACAGAGGGTAATGGAGTTTCCTTTCCATTTTCGATGGTCGTTGCACTGTACTTGTAAGGGATAGCCTTTTCTGACTAGTACGGTATTGGTCCTGGTAGGTAAATAACCACATGAGGGTTTTGTATTTTTCTGACCATCGTAGGCAGCCTCAATTGGTTCGAGGTTGAGAATTTTTCTACTGTCAAGAGAGACTTTTGACTCGTTGAGCAGAGGGACTATAGCGCAAACGTCCTTGGTTATTTCGTGATCGGAGGTTATGATGTTGATCGACCCAGAACTTGAACATGGTTGAACCTCCTTTTGGTTTAACTGATTTTGGAGGGCTTCTCGCACGAGATAACTTCCTTGGTTATTTTTCGAGCATACTCTACAGCGTTCATAATTGTGCGGTGGTACCTGGCCAAATCCGCTTTGTACGCAGTGCATCTTTACCAGATCTATTTCTGTTAAGCGGATATTGTAACACCCCGATTTATTTTAATTATTTTTCGTAATTAAAATTGAATGATGTTGTGTATTTGTGTATGATCATGTGTGTTTTGGTTGAGGTTGGGTTGCCCTTAGTATGGGGTAGTGACCTTAGAGTTATAGGAAATAAGGTATCACAGGGTGTGTGACTAATTGTATAGAAATATGTGGTGTGGTTAGTAAGTAATTATTAATTTAAATAATATAGTTGGAATTATTTAGATTTAAAATAATTAGTTTAATTATTTTATTTATTTAAAATTGGATAATATGAGTGGAGAGATGATAAGGGAAAGGTGGTCCATTCATGAGGATTAATAGGGGTAAAGAAGGAAAAGCATAATAAGGGCTATAGTAGGGAAAGAAGAAATTAGAAGAGGAGAGGATCATTTGGAATGATCCTGTTTCTGGAGAAAAGAGGAATGGAAGAGAGAAGCAGAGCTAGGGCTTAGAGAACCTTCGAAGAATCGCCACTAAGGTAAGGGTGGGGTTCTTTAATCTCTTAAGGGTTGTATAATGTATGTATGGGGGTAGGAAAACCTTTAGGATCATTCCTGTATGTTGTTATATTGATTTGGGATTGGGGTTTTTGCGTATCGGAAGTTGGAATAAGAGGAAAAATGCATAAATTGACCGGTTGACTCGTAGTGTATGGATTCATGCTTGTTTATGTGATAACCTGTGATTGTATGTGAAATTTCTGGACTGATTATGGGTGAAATCGAAGAAGTATTGGGGTTTGACTCGTGTAGAATCGCAATCGCAGGATTGCTGGTTCGTACCGTTTCGTCAGGCGAATGGGATTCTTCACCGGGCGAATAGGGGTTTCTGGAATTTGTTTGGGGAAAGAAATTCGTCGCTACTCCACCGGGCGAGCAGGAGGAGAAGTGGGAATTTTTCGGAAGAAAGAAGAGTTCTCCGGGCAAACGGGATTTTGCTGGTGCCTCGCTGGGCGAGCATCAAGCGAGCAGAGCTGAGACGAACCGAACTTTCTGAACTTTAAAAATTCGTGTCTTTTGATCCGTAGGTCCGTTTCAGTCGCCGTTCGAAGCGTTGGAAAGCTGGTTTCACAAACTTTTTATAAAAATTAATTTCAATACCATAATTCCAACCCTTTGACGCATTAACTGGGTTTTGTGTATGTTGTTATGTGTTGTAAGTTGAAACGATGGATTCGGTGGTGTGCATACGTGTTATGATTGTGGATTGTTGTTGTTGCATGTGTTGGAAGATATGGGCTACGTGTTGAATAGTTGTAGTATGATGTATTGATGTATTGATAGTCATATGCATGTACTTGTCGTTGTATGTTTTCGTTGTATGCACGCCATGTTGCATAAGTTGTGCGATAAGTCGTGTGCTCGTGTGGGGTGTGAGCGTCTTATCGGGATTCTCTCATAGAGAATCATGTGGTTGTTGTTGTTGAGGTAATCGTGTGCCCATGTGGGGTGTGAGCGATCACGAATTTCGTGTGCCCATGTGGGGTGTGAGCGACTGTTATGGAAATTCCGACGGGAATTATGATCATGAAACAGGGATCGAATTGGTACCACATGCATTGAGTCAAGTTGTGGGTCTCATTGCATTGCATCATATTGTATTGTATTGTGAATCGTATGATTATCTGTTGTGTGTGTGTGAATTGGTGGTTTTGTTGATGTTGTGATGCTAGGGTGAGCTGTATATGTTTTTGTGCTTTCATATTTATATTATGCATTTCTTATGTTGATTGAGAATCTCACCCCTTCTGTTTGAATGTTACCTCTACGTGGGTAACGTGCAGATAAGCAGGATTAGTGCGGAGTTGGATTTAGTGAAGACGGAGTCTTCTCTTTTATTTCGTTGAGTCGCGTCTGCTCTGATTGTAACACTGGGTTTTGGAACGCTCATCGTTGTTTATTTTATTAGTTGTCATCATTTTTCTTAATTGATGATGATTATGTGGTAGTAAACATGTTATGTTTCAGTTGGATTTCCGCTGCTTTTTGAGGAGATTTAATTAAGTATGTTTTTATTGATAATATCTATGTGTTACATATCGTATGAATGAGCATATGTTTGTTAAATGCAGCATCCTAACCAATTGTATGTTTTACTTACTCAGATATTTAATTATTAATTGTCGTGGTGGTTTAGGGTGTTACATAGTGGTATCCGAGCAGGTCGGTCCGTCCGGCCAAGTTGTCGAGTCATTGTCGTGTGACAGTTAATTGCTGTCAATGTCGTTTCCTTAACCATTATGTTCTGTTGTTGGTGTGTAACAGATTTAGAATGGCTGGAAGGAACGATGCTGCTATTGCTGCTGCTTTGCAAGCTGTTGCTCAGGAAGTATAGAACCTGCCTCATGCTAGTGAGAATGACGAGTTTCGGGAGAACAGACCGCCTACCTTCAAGGGAAGATATGATCCGGACGGAGCGCAGGCTTGGCTCAAGGAGACCGAGAGAATCTTTGGGGTTATGGAATGTCCTGAAGCACAGAAGGTGCGGTTAGGTACTCACATGCTGGCTGTGGAAGCTGATTATTGGTGGGTTAGCACTCGTCAACTGTTGGGAGCAGCAGGAGAGGCGATCACTTGGGCTGTGTTCACTAGAGAGTTCTTGAGGAAATATTTTCCTGAAGATGTCTGAGGAAAGAAAGAGATCGAGTTTTTGGAATTGAAACAGGGTAACATGACGGTTACGGAGTATGCTGCCAACTCTCAGATCTGGCTAAGTTTTACCCTCACTACAGTGCGGCAACTGCTGAATTCTCAAAGTATGTCAAGTTTGAGAACGGATTGAGGCCTGAGATCAAACAGGAAATTGGCTATCAGCGGATCAGAAGGTTTCCAAATTTAGTGGATTACTGTAGGATCTTTAAAGAAGATAGCAAGGCTCGATCGGCTCACTACAAAGGGCTGGCCGAGAAGAGAGGAAAACAACAGGTGAACCGTGGGAAGCCTTATGCAGCTCTGGCCGAGAAAGGTAAACAGAAGCACGCTGATGGTAAGAAACCGAGTGGGGGAGGTGCCCCTGCTCCTCTTAAGTGTTACAGGTGTGGTGAGTTAGGTCATCGTGTCAGCAAGTGCACGAGTGATGTGAAGAAATGCTTCAAGTTTGGACAGGCTTGGCCTTTGATTGGTGACTACAGAGTTAATGTGGTGACTTGTTACAACTATGGAGAACCGGGCCATATTAGTACTCATTTCTAGAAACCAAAGCAAGCTTCGACTGGAGGAAAAGTGTTTGCTTTGACAGGGACTCAGACTTCCAGTGATGACATACTGATTAGAGGTACATGTTATATGAATAATACGCCTTTGATTGCTATTATTGATACTGGTGCTACTCACTCTTTTATTGCTGCTGATTGTGTGAGAAAGCTAGGCCTTGTTGTTTCTCCTATGAAGGGAGAGATGGTTATCGAAACTCCTGCGAAGGGATCGGTGACCACTTCTTTAGTTTGTTTGAATTGTCCACTATCAATCTTTGATAAGGACTTCGGTGTGGATCTGATTTTCTTACCGTTGGGAGGTCTCGATGTGATCTTGGGTATGAACTGGTTGGAGTTCAATCACATTCATATTAACAGTTTTAACAAGTCGGTACGATTTCTTTCTCATGAAGAAGAGGAAGAAGATGGTTTCCTATCTGCTAGAGAGTTGAGAGAGCTCTTAGAGGGAAAAGCTCAGGTGTTTGCATTGTTTGCATCCTTGTTAGTGGAGAATGAGTCGGTGATTAATTAATTGCAAGTAATGTGTGAATTTCCAGAAGTGTTTCCGGATGGTATTGCTGATGTAAAGCCAAAGAGAGAAGTGGAGTTTGCTATTGATCTTGTCCCTGGTACCAGACCCATTTCTATGGCACCATACAGGATGTCGGCATCAGAATTGACAGAGCTAAAGAAGTAACTGGAAGAGTTGTTAGAAAAGAAATTTGTGAGACCACGTGTATCGCCTTGGGGAGCTCCGGTGTTGTTGGTGAAGAAAAAGGATGGCAATATGAGGTTATGTATCGACTACAGGCAGTTGAATAAAGTGACGATTAAGAAGAAATATCTGCTTCCAAGAATAGATAATTTGATGGATCAGTTAGTCGGTGCCCGTGTATTTAGCAAGATTGACTTGAGGTCGGGTTATCATCAGATACTGGTAAAGGATGAAGATATTCAGAAAATGGCTTTCAGAACCCGATATGGACATTATGAGTATGTGGTGATGCAGTTCGGAGTTACTAATGCACCTGGTGTATTCATGGAGTATATGAATCGAATTTTTCATGCTTACTTGGATCAATTTGTGGTTGTCTTTATTGACGATATTCTGATCTATTCTAAGTCAGAAAAAGAGCATGATGAGCATTTGCGGATCATGCTGCAAGTGTTGAAAGAGAAGAAGCTCTATGTTAAGTTGTCTAAGTGCGAATTCTGGTTGAGAGAGGTAAGTTTTCTTGGTCATGTCATTTCAGGTGATAGCATTGTTGTGGATCCATCCAAGGTAGACGCAGTTTTACAATGGAAGGTTCCGAAGTCGGTAACTGAGATTAGAAACTTTTTGGGCTTGGCTGGTTATTACCGAAGGTTTATTGAAGGCTTTTTGAAGTTGGCACTTCCATTGACTCGGTTGACTTGTAATGGTAAAGCGTTCGTGTGGGATGTTCATTGTGAGAAGATTTTCATCGAGCTGAAGAAAAGATTGACTACGGCTCCAGTTTTGATTCTACCCGAACCAAATGAATTGTTTATGGTGTATTGTGACGCTTCCTTGATGGGTTTATGAGGTGTGTTGATGCAGGATGGTAAGGTTGTGGTTTATGCTTCACGACAGTTAAGGGTCCATGAGAGGAATTACCCAACTCATGATTTGGAATTAGCTGCAGTGGTATTCGTATTGAAGATTTGGAGGCACTATCTTTATGGTTCCAGATTTGAAGTGTATAGTGATTATAAGAGCTTGAGGTATCTGTTTGATCATAAGGAGTTGAATATGAGACAAAGAAGGAGGTTGGAATTCTTCAAGGATTATGATTTTGGATTGAACTATCATCCCGGTAAGGCTAATGTCGTGGCTGATGCTTTGTGTCGAAAGACGTTGCATATGTCGGCTATGATGGTTAAAGAGTTAGAATTAATTGAACAGTTCAGAGATATGAGTTTGGTCTATGAACAGACACCGCATATGTGATGCTGGGTATGCTGAAGATCAACAACGAATTTCTTAATAGTATCAGAGAGGGTCAGAAATTAGATGTGAAGCTGGTGGATTTAATGATCGGAAATGACCAGGCGGAAGGTAGTGAATTCAAAGTGGATGAACAAGGTGTGTTGAGATTCCGTGATAGGATTTGTATTCCTGATGATCTAGAGTTGAAAAGAATGATATTAAAAGAAAGTCACAAGAGTAGTTTGAGTATCTATCCAGGAGCTACAAAGATGTATCAAGACTTGAAGAAGATATTTTGGTGGCCTGGATTGAAACGTGATGTGGCTAAGTTTGTGTATGCTTGTTTGACTTGTCAGAAGTCGAAGGTGGAACATCAGAAACCTGCTGGCTTGATGCAACCATTAGATATTCCAGAGTGGATGTGGGATAGTATTTCTATGGATTTTGTGACCGGGTTACCTAATACGCTGAGAGGACATGATTCCATTTGGGTAATAGTGGATAGACAGACAAAGTCGGCACATTTCATTCCAATTAATATCAGTTTTCCTTTGCAGAAGCTGGCAGAGATTTATATTCAGATGATTGCGAAGTTGCATTGGATCCCGTTGAGTATTGTGTCGGACCGAGATCCAAGGTTCACTTCCAAGTTTTAGGAGAGTTTGCAAGAAGCTTTAGGATCAAAACTGAGATTGAGTTCGGCTTATCATCCGCAGACGGATGGACAGACAAAGAGGACTATACAATCCTTGGAGGATTTGTTGAGGGCTTATGTGCTTCAACAAAGAGGTGCTTGGGATAGGCATTTGTCGCTTATTGAGTTCACTAATTATAACAGTTATCATTCCAGTATTGGAATGGCACCTTTCGAAGCATTGTATGGTCGGAGGTGTCTGACGCCTTTGTGTTGGCATGAATCTGGTGAGAGTGTTGTACTTGGACCTAAGATTGTTCAGCAAACTACCGAAAAGGTGAAGCTGATTCGGGAAATGATGAAAGCTTCGCAGAGTAGGTAGAAGAGTTGCCATGACAAGAGGAAGAAAGATCTTGAGTTCCAAGAAGGAAACCATGTGTTTTTTAGAATCACCCCGGTGACCGGTGTTGGACGTGCGCTGAAGTCAAGGAAGCTTACTCCTCGGTTTATTGGTCTGTATTAGATTTTTGCAAGACTTGGACCTGTTGCCTACAGAGTGGCGTTGCCACCCAATTTGTCGAATTTGCATGATGTGTTCCATGTGTCACAGCTTCGGAAATATGTTCCAGATCCCTCGCATGTGATTCCGATGGATAATGTGGAAGTAAGGGGTAACCTTACGGTTGAGGCCTTACCAATACGGATTGAAGACCGCGAGGTAAAGCAATTGAGAGCTAAAGAGATCACTCTTGTGAAGGTAGTGAGGGGAGGCGCTGCTGGTAGAAATATGACTTGGGAATTAGAGAGCAGGATGCGAGAGTCGTATCCGGAATTATTCGTATGAGGTAAATTTTCGAGGACGAAAATATTCTAAGTGGGGGAGAGTTGTAACACCCCGATTTATTTTAATTATTTTTCGTAATTAAAATTGAATGATTTTGTGTATTTGTGTATGATCATGTGTGTTTTGGTTGACGTTGGGTTGCCCTTAATATGGGGTAGTGACCTTAGAATTATAGGAAATAAGGTATCGGAGGATGTGTGACTAATTGTATAGAAATATGTGGTGTGGTTAGTAAGTAATTATTAATTTAAATAATTTAGTTGGAATTATTTAGATTTAAAATAATTAGTTTAATTATTTTATTTATTTAAAATTGGATAATATGAGTGGAGAGATGATAAGGGCAAGGTGGTCCATTAATGAGGATTAGTAGGGGTAAAGAAGGAAAAGCATAATAAGGACTATAGTAGGGAAAGAAGAAATTGGAAGAGGAGAGGATCATTTGGAACGATCGTGTTTTTGGAGAAAAGAAGAATAAAAGAGAGAAGCAGAGCTAGGGCTTAGAGAACCTTCGAAGAATCGCCACTAAGGTAAGGGTGGGGTTCTTTAATCTCTTAAGGGTTGTATAATGTATGTATGGGGGTAGGAAAACCTTTAGGATCATTCCTGTATGTTGTTATGTTGATTTGGGATTAGGGTTTTTACGTATCAGAAGTTGGAATAAGAGGAAAAATACATAAATTGATCGGTTGACTCGTAGTGTATGGATTCATGCTTGTTTATGTGATAACCTGTAATTGTATGTGAAATTTTTGGACTGATTGTGGGTGAAATCGGAGAAGTATTGGGGTTTGACTCGTGCAGAATCGCAATCGCAGTATTGCTGGTTCGTTCAGTTTCGTCGGGCGAATGGGATGCTTCGCCGGGCGAATATGTCTTCGCTGGTAGGTCGCCAGGCAAGCTGAGGGGCAAGTGAGAGGGTGAAAATAGGGTTTGCTGGAATTTGTAAGGGGAAAGAAATTCGCCGCTGCTCCGTCGGGCGAGCAGGAAGTGAAGTGGGAATTTGCCGGGGGAAAGAAGAGTTCGCTGGGAAAATGGGATTTCAATGGTGTCTCGCTGGGCGAGCATCAAGCGAGCAGAGCTGAGACGAACCGAACTTTCTAAAACTTTAAAAATTCGTATCTTTTGATCCGTAGGTCCGTTTCAGTCGCCGTTCGAAGAGTTGGAAAGCTGGTTTCACATATTTTTTATAAAAATTAATTTCAATACCAGAATTCCAACCCTTTTACGCATTAACTGGGTTTTGTGTATGTTGTTATGTGTTGTAAGTTGAAACGATGGATTCGGTGGTATGTATACGTGTTATAATTGTGGATTATTGTTGTTGCATGTGTTGGCAGATATGGGCTGCATGCTGAATAGTTGTAGTATGATGTATTGACGTATTGATAGTCATATGCATGTAATTGTCGTTGTATGTTGTCGTTGTATGCACGCCATGTGCATAAGTTGTGCGATAAGTCGTGTGCTCGTGTGGCGTGTGAGCGTCTTATCGGGATTCTCTGATAGAGAATCGTGTGGTTGTTGTTATTGAGGTGATCGTGTGCCCATGTGGGGTGTAAGTGATCACGGATGTCGTGTGCCAATGTGGGGTGTGAGCGACTGTTATGGAAATTCTGACGGGAATTATGATCATGAAACAGGGATCGAATTGGTACCACATGCATTGAGTCAAGTTGTGGGTCTCATTGCATTACATCATATTGTATTGTATTGTGAATCCTATGATTATCTGTTATGTGTGTGAATTGGTGGTTTCGTTGATGTTGTGATGATAGGGTGAGCTGTATATGTTTTTGTGCTTTCATATTTATATTATGCATTTCTTATGTTGATTGAGAATCTCACCCCTTCTGTTTGAATGTTACCTCTACGTGGGTAACGTGCAGATAAGCAGGATTAGTGCAGAGTTGGAGTTAGTGAAGACGGAGTCTTCTCTTTTATTTCGTTGAGTCACGTCTGCTCTGATTGTAACACTGGGTTTCGAAACGCTCGTCGTTGTTTATTTTATTAGTTGTCATTGTTTTGCTTACTTGATGATGATTATGTGGTAGTAAACATGTTATGTTTCAGTTGGATTTCCATTGCTTTTTTAGGAGAATTAATTAAGTATGCTTTTATTGATAATATCTATGTGTTACATATCGTATGTATGAGCAAGTGTTTGTTGAATGTAGCATCCTAACTGATTGTATGTTTTACTTACTCTGATATTTAATTATTAATTGTCGCGGGGATTTAGGGTGTTACAGATATCACAACTTTGATGCCTACTAGGATTTCCATCAGTCATGCTAATCTGTTGTGTAACTTCATCCAGGTAGATCGGAAGCCACCAGTGGTCCAACAGATGTTGAGGGGTTCTTTGCACAAGCGTACACCCTTGGTTGTCTTTGCAGCATTCTTCACAGTCTAGATAATAATGTGAAGCCAGAAAATCGAGCCTGACTTGCTTAGCATGCAATTCATTAGTCTGGTATTCATCAAGTGTATGTCAAAGATCTGAACCATATTGACTTGATGGTCATTTCTTTCACGGTAGTCTTGGATCCATCCGAGATCGATCTGACGTTGCAGGGCCTCTTGTACAAAAGAGCATCCCTGATTGTCTGTTGAGTAGACTGGACAAGCATTGTAATCGTGTCGTGGAAGATTATAATACTGACTTTGTCTCGAATGCATCGCCACTAAATTGACGTTCATTGTACGGATGTCATGGTTCTGCACAATTTTGGTATGTGCATGGGCCATGTTTACTTCACGAATCTTGTGATCCTGAATCCAGCCCAGATCCATTTGTTCTTGCATTGCTGCTTGTACTATGGGACACCCTTGATTGTCCTTGGAGCAGATATCACACTGATGATAGTTATGAGATGGCACATGACCATACCCACTCTGTCTTCAATGCATTCTAACCATATTGGTTCCTAATAGGAGCACATTGTGAATTTGATAACTGTTGACAGGTTCTCCATTTATCAAATTCACTGTAGTCTTTTCATGTTGCGGTAATGGGTTCGTCTGAACATTTGGATTAGTATCTTTGAAAGATAAAACCCCATTCCTAACAAGCTTCTGTACATCAGACTTGAAGCTGAGACAATTCTCAATGTTATGTCTTGATCCTCCTTGATGGTAAGGTCTAGTTTGATCTTCCTTAAACCAAAAAGGTAGATTTTCTAGTACTGCGAGAGGAGTCCTGGTTTGGACATCTCCCTTGGCCAGTAGAAGTGGAAACAATTCTGCGTACAACATCGGTATAGGGTCAAACCCTGATGATCGTGCAGTATGATTGTTGTTGTTGTACTATGGGCGAGACTGTTGAAAAGGCTGTTGCGGCCTTTACTGATACTGTTGTTGACTTATTTGGCTCTGAGCAACCTGAGGTTGATAAGTCGGAGCTGGCGCTGGGTTGATAGCGGAAGTTACCACCGCTACTAGTTGATACCTTCACCTTTGCTTTCCCAGAGAGATATTACTGATATCTTGATTTTTTTTTCTTTTGGAAAGCACTACCGTATCTCTTGGTACTGCTAGATGGCTCTGCATCTTTGACCAATCGTCCTTCTCAGACTGCTTCTTCGAGGCGTACTCCCATGTTCACCATTTCAGTGAAGTCACTTGGCGCACTTGAAACCATTCGGTCGTAATAGAATGAGCTCAAGGTTTTTAGGAAGATCTTTGTCATCTCCTTTTCTTCAAGAAGGGGACAGATCTGAGCGGCAATTTCATGTCATCTCTGAGCATATTCTTTAAAAGTTTCTTTGTCCTTCTACGACATTGCTCTGAGCTGATCCCTATCTGGTGCCATGTCCATGTTGTATTTATACTGCTGAACAAAGGCTGCCCCAAGATCTCTGAAAGTACTGATCTTGGTGCGCTTTAAACCCATGTAACATTTGAGTGCGGCACCGGTTAAACTATCTTGGAAGTAATGGATCAATAGCTGTTAATTTTTTGTCTGGGTAGACATTTTTTGAGCCTACATCACCAAATGACTTTGAGGGCAAGAGTTGCCTTTGTATTTTTCAAAGTCAGGCACCTTGAATTTGTGCGGGATCTTTACATTAGGGACCAAACAGAGGTCAGCGGCGTCCTTTCTGAATAAGTCTTGACCGCGAATGGCATGCAGTTCCTTCTGCATTTCCAAGATATGTTCCTGGAACTCATTCATCCTTTCGGACATGTCTTCATTTCCACCTAAAATTGTTTGCGGAATCTGTCCTTCCTGGACAGTGTGTACCACTGGTTGTGGTATAGACATTATAGCGGTGACTCTTTGCGCTTCAGTGCCCTGAAGTTTGTAACCTTCAGGAGTTATTGTTGTAACCCTTGCGTCTTCATTTTCCCGAAGTTTGTAACCTCAGGTCCAATGGTTCCTGTTGCGGTTTCTGGGTCTTCAGTGACCGGTGGGATGTATCCTTCAGGTATAAAGTTGAAAGGCATGCCCCAGGGGCAACCCTTAGGCATGTTGTACCGAGGATCATATGTCTCCATTACAGGTGTAGATGTGATCTCCGAGGTCACAGTTCTTTGTTGTTGCTCCTGAGTTGCTGCCAGGGATTACGTGTTGCTGTGAAGTTTTTTCAAACTTTCCTTTAGAGCGTCGATTTCTTCTCTCAGCTCTCTGTTCTCTTCCTCGAGATCGTCCATTTTCTTTTGTCGATTGGCCCGAGTATGGTATGAGTGAGACAGTTTGACTCTAGAATTGTGACACATACGTGAGACTCAAAGATAAGAAAAATGTGTTATGTGAGAATGATGAATGATATGCAAATACATATTTTTTTAGTTTTTGTTTTAATCAAAAATAAACTTCAACAAATAGATTGCAAATATCATACAGTGAAGGGTGGAGACCCTTTTTATTGAATTCGAAAGATTGCACTATTTTACAAGGAAAAGTACAGTATTTTACAAAGTGCTGCAAGGAAAATGCCTAAGCTCATGGATCCTAAGTCCTCTCTGAAGAGAGCTCAGATGTTGGTTCCTGTATTTTCCATTTCTTTGATCGGGGCTCTTCAGCCGTTGTCATGTCGCCATTCTTTTACCAAGTGAAAGGAGCGAGCAAATTTCTTCAGTCTTCCTGACTTTCTATAGCATGCTGCTCTAATATCTCAATCAGAGCATCCTTCTCCTTTAACAGTTCCTGAATCTCGGTACATTCCAATTTAAAGATTTGGTATTTGTTCTTCCAAGAGCTCTTTTCACGTTAAACTTTGTTGAGAGCGACCTGGATTTTTTCCGTATCAGACATTAAATAAACGACAGACTTTTTTAATGGAAAAACTTCTTAACGAGGGTAAGGCATCCTCAACTTGAGGGCTCTAGTTTGCACCCAGTGGAGATAAGGTTCCATGGAGGTACAATTTGGTCTTCCTAGAGACTCTCAGCCTTTCCTGTGAACATGTTGTCAGGCATACACTATTTCTTTCTTTAGTGCCCTGTCATTTTCCCCTTCCTTGAAGAAAAGACCTTCCAGATGAACGTTATGTGGGATATTCTTCATCGGGTATCCGAGTTGACGGCGATCTAAAATTGGATGATAGTTGATCCCTCCTTTAGTTCCAATGAGGGGTACGTTAGGGAAATTTCCACATCTGTCGATGATCTCTATCCCTTCATAAATCTGATTGTAGCAGTCTATGTCAGAATGGGTAAGAGACATAATCCTTTGTGACCAACGTAGAGTACTCTTGTGATCCCAAAAAGCAGCAGACTTGGGCAAATGGGAAATGAACCATTTGTAGAGTAATGGTACATAGCATGTGATCATTCCTCCACTATACAAGTTCCTTAAGTGTACAGAATGATAAGCATCTGCGAGCAAGGTTGGTACGGGGTTTCCTATTAAGATTATCTTAACAGCATTGGTATCGACGAAATTGTCAATGTTGGGAAAGAGGAATAACCCATATATGAGCATAACAAAGACGCCTTCGAAGGAAGTTATGTTTCCTATACTAGCAAAGTATATAGCTTTCTCCATCAGGAATTTAGCCGGTAAACCCTGGATTCCTCCTTTAGTGGTCATGTGAGTCCTAACTTCTGACTCATCCAAAGAGATTGCTCTTGCAATGGCCTAATTCTTTGGAATTTCTTCCAGTCCAGAAAACGGAGCTCGATCAGTGATAGGTATATCAATGAGGTGGGAGTACTCTTCCAGTGTTGGTGCCAGTTGGTAATCCGGGAAAGTGAAGCAGTGGTAAACTTGTTTGAAAAGAGTTTTTTAAATGAATGCATGAATGCAGCACACAAAAACATTTGAAAACATAGGTTCAAGGGTTCAACGTCACGAGCATGAAGTCATGGCTCTACCCATCCCCAAAGGTTGTACTATTTTGGTCAATTTTTTTACCTGTAGAACGGGTTCTAAGATTCCCAAAGTCATTGACCCCTCCTAGGGATATAAACATCAAGCTGATTCACTCGAGCGAGCTATAACATCCTAGGATAAATCTCATTTGAGTGCAGTATCGCGTATCAACTATTCTCGATAGTCACCGCACTACCAAATGGTCATATGGTTAATGTCTACTAAATCCTCAGGGTCATGGGTACCACACTGGGAAAGATAATGCTTTCACGACAATCGGTCGTTCAACATCGATACTTCCGCACGGGTACCTCGACTGATTCGGTGGACTACCAAGTAAGCTTGGTCGGGATTCACTCCCTATAAGTGTTTCCTGGATATGCCACCACTTATCTTAATGTTCTCTCAAACTTTCCACATGCGTATTAATCGTATTCCCAATTGACAGAAAATTAAACACGGGTATCAAGTAGTATAACAGTAATTGATATATATATATATATATATAATATAATATAATATAATATAATATAGTAGAAAGTATAGAAAATGCTAACAAAGCCTAGACCTCTTAGGAACTCTAATCCTAAAGACTCCCCAGCAGAGTCGCCATTTTTCTGTAGCGTGCGATTTTTGTCGGTGACGCGGCCACCTTACCGCAATGGTTGGAATTGGGTGCTACTTTCTGATTTCTTATTTATCCTATGAAGCTGGAAAGGAAAGGGAAGCTATCTAAAACTAACCTTGCACGCAAATGTTTTCTTTAAAAAATGCTAAGAGATTGGGGGGTCCGGGGTCAGGTTATACAAAGGGAAATTGTTAATTACCCAGTGTATATATGGTTATCCAATGACTTTGTGTGGCATGTTCAAATACTTTCTGGTGTTTACTGTTATAGGTTGGGAATGTTGAGAGAGTGTTTTTTCTGTTTTTGGATTTCTGTTATTTTTGGTAAGGTACTGGACGTAAAGTTATTGATTTGTGTGCTCGCTAAGATTGCGCAATCTTATGCCTACGTATTCCCGTAAAGATAAGAGGGAAATCATAGCAATCATAGTTCCTCCTATTCTATGGGAGGAAATATGTTTGGTTTCTTGTTCAAAGCCCAAGATTGAAGCTAGAGGTTATTTGTGTCTTGTTCAAAGCTCAAGATTGAAGCTAAAGGGGTGACTGAGAGAGAATTTGTCATCTCTAAAGGGAGATATCTCACATGTTCATCACAGATGTTGGGTAATCAATCATAAAGGGAAATTAATTTAACTGGAATGTATGGAATCCAGTAATGCCATAATTTTCTTTATAAGGGAGATGTCCTGAAGGAGGAAACTTTAACTCAGTGTTGAGCAATGCCATTTTTCCTTAGGAATATTTCATGCTAAGAGAGGGTAATTGGCTTGGATGTAAATAATCCAAAGGCTTGCCACTTACAGCAATTAGATGAAAGAGGAAGTTTACCAGGATAAAAAAGGGACCACGGCTTGGATTTTTGAATCAAAAAGTGTGCCACTTACAACAGTTATCTGGGATTGGTTTTTTTTATTGTCTGTTTTGATGTGTGATGTACAAAGAAATGTCTTCCTACAGAGAGAAATTTTGATTTCCTCTGCGGGGATGATGGTTTTATGTGCTTTGATCAAAGCCCAAGGTTGAAGCTAAAGGTTGACTCTACTTAAGGAGTTTTATATTTGTCTTGTACAAAGCCCAAGTTTGAGGCTGAAAAGAGATTGACTCTTCCGGGGAAAGTTTTGTCTGTCTTGTACAAAGCCCAAGACTGAGGCTAAAAGAATTGACTCCATTGGGGAGAGGTTTTATCTGTCTTGTACAAAGGCCAAGATTGAGGCTAAATGGTTGATTGACTCAGCTAGAGAATATGATTTGTAAAGCCCAAGATTGAGGCTAACTCAACTGAGAAAAATCATTATACAAAGCCTAAGAGGAGGTTGGTTTAGGGAAATTCTAATATGAGGCCTAAGAGAATGCTAGCTTCTGCTGAGGATTATGGAGATCCAGAGACAGGTCCCAATTGGGGAATCAACTCTTGCTGAGGATTACAGAAGAGTTGAAATATCAGAGACCATGAGGTTTTGATTATGTTAGTGTTGCATTGATGGTAAGTTGACCCTAGCTGGGGAACTTAGAATGAAAGGTTTGAAGACTGAGTTTTCAAACCTATGGAGGTTCTAACTCTACTGGTGATTGATGAAATGATCAGGGTTTTTCCCGTGCTTTTAGGAAACTTGAGGGTTTCTTTGAGATCCAAGAGGAGATGATACTTTCCAAGTCTACTGGTATGAAGAGGTTTACTCTTAACTGGAGGATGATCTTTGTATGATGCCCAAGAGGAGGCTGATGTTTTTAAGGGATGAGAATCAACCCTAAAGTGGTCTGATGTTTTGACTCTCTGGAGGATTAAACTAGTAGAGATGACTAAGTTATGTCATATACCTGTAGGAGGTCTTCAGGTCCTTGTATTAAGCCCAAGAGGAGGCTAAGAACTTCTAAGAAGCCTGAGGGTCCTTGTACAAAGCCCGAGAGGAGGCTGGGGATGCTTTTAGGAAGCCTGTGGGTCCAAGCCTGAGAAAAGTTCAAGAAAGGTTTCACCGGGAATAATCCTTTCTTTAGTGAACAATTATAGGATTTGAAGAAATTCAAAAGAGGTTTCACGGGAATAATCCTCTCTGAGGAAAGCTGTATCTTGAATTTCCTATGGAGGAACTAGTTTTGATTGTGTTGAAAGAGTAACCACTGGTTTGATCTAGAACTAGACCTAATTACTGGGGAAACTCTAAGCAAATATATACAGGCATACATATACAGATGAAATATATATAAACTAGTGTGTATAGTGGAAATAGTAGAACTTACAGGTGTGCAAGCTCCAGCATTGTAATTATAGTTGTATGGTTAGTTATTCAAGAAATTGAAGAAAGTTTGATGAAACTTAAGATTTGAATCTAAATAAAAAAGAAAGTTTGTTGTGAAAAGAAGTTTGGGGCTTATACTCAAGGAGAGGCCCAGATGATCTCTTTTAAAAAGGCGACGATCGCATCATCATTTTGAAAACCACAGAGGGACTTATACAATGACTGAGCCCCAAATTATTGTATTTACAAAGAGGATGGGTCTTACACTCTATTAGAGGCCCAAGAGTTTATTTTTTCAAGAGATGGGGCTTATAGCTCAAGGAGAGGCCCAAATGAAAATTGTTTTGAAAACGACGACCGCGCCGAGATTTTTTTAAACGTATCGGGACTTATACAATGACTGAGGCCCAAAAATGGTTTATTTACAAAGGGATGAGACTTACACTCTATCAAGAGGCCCAAAAGTGTTTCAAATGAATTTTGAAAAACTAAAATTGAGGGAAACCCTAATTTTAATTAATATAATAATATTTTCAAAGGAAATTAAATATAAAATACCAAATATATTTAAAAACAAATGGTAAGCTTTGAAAAATATTTTGAAAAATCATTGTTAATCACATGAAGGCTTGAAATTCAATTGATTTTGAAAGATCAAGGTGGAAATCTCATTTTAAAATGTTTGAAAATAAATAAAATGAAATTAATTACAAAAATTTAAACTATATTAAATAAATAATATAAATTCAATTTTTTTGTTGAATAAAATATTTCAACATTTTTGTGATTTTTCAAAAAAAAAAGAACCAATAAAAAATAATTAGAATTGAGAGAGAAATTAATTTTGGAATTAATTAATAAAAACCATAAAAAATATGAAAAATAGCAAAATATGAGAGAAATGGCAAAATGGTTTGGGTGGGTCTTGAACCCACGACCTCCAACCAAACACAAGCGCGCTTCTACCACTGTGTCAAACCCCAAATTTTGACCACTAAGATTTCCCATCATTATGCAAATCATCATCACAATATGGATGAACCATCATGCCTCATCAAATGCCTCAAGGGTTGTTGAGCATTCACTACAATCAGAATTAGGGTTTTAAGCCCTCTCTGAGTGCTTAGACAAAGGATCAATCAAGGAATGACATGATCTTCAACTTGTCTAACCTCTCAAATGTCCACAAGGGATCAAGAGGACTCCCACTTTAAGGATTATGCACAAGGTTGCTCCCTTCCAGGTGGATCAAGCCTCAAGATCGCCAGTGTCACTAAATTAGGGTTTGGTCGACCAGGGCCTCCAGATGAAATTTTTCATCTAGGCACAAGCCAATGCTTCAAAACATAACCTAATATACTCCATGGAACCTCATGGACCCAAGCATCAAGTCAATTTAACCTCAGGGGATGCATACATCAAAAATCAGGAATTAGGGTTCTTGACCTAATTCACCCCTAAGTTGACTTTTGGGACAAATCATGAACCAAGACCTAAAGACATGATTTGGGGGGATTTAATATACTATATTGATCCATTTGCAACAATGGATTAATCCAAGAAGCTTGAGCAACAAGTCTCAATTTCATCTGCACCACAATTAGGGTTTCGCGAGGAAAGTCAACTGTAACTTTGACTTTTGACCAGGACATGCTCCCAAAACCTAAGACATGATTCAATATACCCTATGACACCCATGGAACATGTTCATCAAGTTTTATTTAGGTCAAGGACATGATTTCCTGAAGAATTGCACAGTTTGGAATTCATCTGATAAAAAGTCAACTGTGCACAAAAGTCAACTTTGACTTTTTGAGATTTTTTACCAAAATGGATTTTTAACCCTAAAATTATGTTATTGTATGATTTGAATCATCATTCATCAAGAAAAATCAAGGAAAGTGGGATAACTTGTAAAAGGGGTAACCATAAAATATTAGAAAAATTTCTAAGTTATGGAAAAAGTGACACTAATGTGCCACCTTTGGAGGACCATAACTCCTAAACTACAAGGCCATTGTTCCCCATTCAAAGCTTGATTTGTAGATCACATTGCCCTCTACAAAAGCTTCATACTGACCTATGTCCAAATTCCTCATGGATTTTGAGTTATGGAGTGATCAAAATCAAGAAAAGTCACTTTGTTCCAACACTTGGTGAAAATTTCACTAAGTCAGAATCTGCCTTTACTTTTTTACAAATGTAGGGGGATTTTTCACTTGGATTCAAAAGAGATCAAAACCAAACATGTTCAAACAGTTGTTGTATCATGTAAGGGCTTTCCAAAATGGCCAAGAACATTATCAAATTCAATTTGAGCTATGAGATATGACATTGGCAAGATGCCTTGCTGAAATCTGCCAAGGCAAGGCAGATTTTTGCACTTTTGGTCGATTTACCAAAATCAGCCAATTCCAAGCCTTGTCATCACTTTGGACACATCTGAGGATTGAATCTAAAGGGGACAATCACTGAGCCAAGCCTCCAAAGTCTTTGGAACAAGAAATAGCATGTTGAACCTAGAATTGCCAAAATAGGGACAAGACTCCAATTTTGGATTGGAGCATTCAATGGAAGCATCAAGGTGGCATGGACTGAGCCATTCTCAATTGAATTCAGTCAAGACTTATCCAAGACCAAGGGAACCAGCAGCCTGTGCGCTAACCTCTAGTCAATGGCTAGAGGAGACTTGGATTTTCATTTGCCAACATTGGCCAAACCTACTCAGCAGTTGCCATTCACTATTCCTTGCAAAACAAACTTGCTCTACTATAAATAGAGCTCAATTGTGATCAGTTTGAGTACACCAAAGCCATAAAATAGATGATTTCCTCAAAATCTCTTCTTTCACTCCAATTTTGCCTTCTAAGGCAAGTCACTATCGGGTTTTGAGTTTGAGAGCTTTTCCAATCAAACCAATCACACACACACCTCATATACATCACATATGAGATGATCAAACACTTAAACAACAACTGGAACACTGATTTCTCAGAATCACCAGTCAATTGCTCAAGGTTTTAACCAAGTTGCAGTTGAGATGCCATGAAGTGATTCAGCCAACTTCAATCAAGTCCAAGCATTCAAACACACTCCATAGGGTGTAGGGAAGCTGTTCAGATCATCACAACTCATCTGTAATACCTCCAACACAAATCACGATCACCAGCTTCAAGTGGAAAACATGGGCTCTTCTAACTCTATGATCCATGCAATTTTTGCTGCACAATAATTTGGCCATATCTTCATAATCATGCATGGAATGTTTCCCCTCAATTAATTGCATTGTTTGAATCGTGTATCAAAAATCCCAGCCTTCATGCAGAATCTAGGGTTCTTGAGGATTGTTCATGATTTCTTGTTTTATGTTTAATTTAAATGAAATTAATTGTCATAGACATGATCGTGAGGTTGAAACGAGTTCATTGGTATGTGGATTGCATGATATGATTAAGTATTCAGTGAGATTGGATAGAAAATGCAAATCTGAGAAACTCAAAACACGCGCGTGTTCTTGCCCTTGTTCTTGGCGCCATTTTCCAACATTTGAATATTTGAATTTTGTGATTTTTATTTAATTGATTCAAAAATTAATTTCTCTCTAAGTTTTAATGATTTTGAGTTGATTCTTTTTTTAATAATTCACAAAAATGTTGAAATATTTTATTTTCCTAAAAAATACCAAAAATATTATTTATTTCATATAATTGATATTTTTGCAAAGAATTAATATTTTAATTATTTTTGACATTTAAAATATTTTTCCCTCTTGATTTTGAAAAGATTAATGACTTCTAATTATTTTGTAGGTCAATACTTGATTTTTGAAGCATTAATCCAAGATCATAATTTGTTTCCCACATGTTAAACAATTTTTGATCATTTTAATTGAATTTTTATTCAATTAAAATACATTTTGGAAATAAATTAGGGTTTTTGATTAATTCAACCCTCACAAATCATTTTCAAACACTTTTGGGCCTCTATTAGAGTGTAAGACCCAACCCACTTGTACAGAAACAATTTTGGGCCTCACTTATTGTATAAGTCCCTCTGTACATTTTTAAATTTGGCACGATTGTCGCCAGTTTAAAAATAAACCATCTGGGCCTCTCCTTGAGCTATAAGACCGATTCAAAACTTTTGGGCCTCTATTAGAGTGTAAGACCCAACCCCCCTTTTAACCAAAACCATTTTTGGGCCTCAGATATTGTATAAGCCCCTTTGCGTTAAAAGAAAATCTCGGCGCGATCGCCATTTTAAACGAAAAATCATCTGGGCCTACCCTCGAGTAGTAAGACCCATTTCTTTTCTTTAAACCTTTTGGGCCTCTATTAGAGTGTAAGACCCATCCCTTTGTACAGAAAACTTTTGTGGATACATCTATTTCAGTATGCAAAGCAGGGTTAATTGGAGACATCTATTTCCCTTCCTTCATCAGCTTCAATAGGATAAAAAATGAATCGACCTGTAGTTTTAAGCTCAACCGCAGAGAGCGACCAGCGCTTAAGAACCGCGTCCAAAATCGCTCGCTACATACTTAAGATAGGTGATGGCGACGAGGTCGACCATCAACCTCAGTGGAGGCTTCCCAATGCAACCCATTCCCTCTCACGGGAAATTGGTCGATTGTGGTATCTGAGAAGTTGAGGAGCAAATTAGTGGCGCTGAGGCTATCAGAAATAGTTTTCATGCGATGCCACCCTCTTCTGAGGACTCTTCAAAAAACATCACCTAGCACGGTTCCCGGCCCGCTGGTGTTTTCTTGACAAGAGTTGATGATGATGAGAGACATGTACAAAAGTCACTAGTAAACCTTTGGGATGGGTAGAGCCTTGACTCCATGACAACGACCCTTTGACCCCATGTTTTTTCTATGTTTTTGTGTGCTGCATTCATGCATTCATCTAAAAAACATTAAAACATTCAAAAAAAATTCTCTTCCAGTCTCTCTGTTTTTCAAATTAAACTAAGACTGTGATTGCAAATATCAGAGAAAAGGATTGTGCTAATGGATTTCGGTAGAAGGAGAACTCATAAGTACACCTTCAAGGTTCCAAAACTAGAGGATTTAAGAGGTTTGGCGAGAATGATCACAAACCAAGAGGCTTTCAGAGCCAAATACAGAGGTATGCTACCTCTGTTAAGGGTCCATGTGATTGAGGGAATCATGGACGCTCTCGTTCAGTTTTACGATCCGGTCTATCACTGTTTCACATTCCCGGATTACCAGCTAGCCCCAACGCTGAAGGAATATTCTCATCTGATTGATTTACACATCACTGATCGAGCTCCATTTTCTGGACTGGAAGAAATTCCAAAGGATCAGACCATTGCAAGAGCAATTCATTTGGATGAGTCTGAGGTCAGGACTCACATGACTACCAAGGGTGGCATACAAGGTTTGCCAGCCCAGTTTCTGACAAAGAAAGCTCTGTACTTTGCTAGTATAGGGAACGGGACTGCTTTTGAAAGCATCTTTGTTTTACTCACCTACAAGTTATTTTTGTTGCCCAACATTAATAACTTCGTCGATATCAACGCCATTAAGGTTTTTCTCATTGGAAACCCTGTACCAACTTTGTTCGCAGATGCGTATCATTCTGTACACTTGGGAAATTTGTACAGTGGAGGGGAGATCACGTGCTGTGTACCTCTGCTATACAAATGGTTTATCTCCCATTTTCCCAAGTCTGCTGCTTTTTGGGATCATGAGAGTGCCTTACGCTGGTCGCAGAAAATCATGTCCTTCACCAACTCTGACATTGACTGGTGTAATAGGATTTATGACGGAATTAGGATCATTGACCGTTGTGGAAACTTCCCTAACGTACCCCTTATAGGAACTAAGGGAGGAATCAATTATCATCCAGTTCTTGTTCGTCGTCAATTTGGATACCCGATGAGGCACGCCCCACAGAGTGTTCATCTGGAAGGTCTTTTCTTCAAGGAAGGAGAAAATGACAGAGCACTAAAGACGGAAATAGTGCACGCTTGGAAACAAGTTCATAAGAAAGGACGGGAGTCTCTAGGAAAACCGGACTGTGTCTCGGTGGAGCCTTATCTCCACTGGGTACAAACTAGAGCTCTCAAGCTAAAGATGCCTTATCCTCGTTGCGGAATTCTTCCGCCGAGGGAATATGTCATGTACTTCATGACGAAAACTGAAAAGCTTCAGGTTACTCTCAACAAAGTTCGACGGGAGAGGAGGTCTTGGAAGAACAAGTACCGCACCCTCAACGTAGAGTGCATCAAAATACAGCAACTGCTGAAAGATAAGGATGCTCTTATCGAGATTTTGGAGCAACATGCTGTAGAAAATCAAGATGACCAAAGGAATTTGCTCGCTCCTTTCACTTGGCAAAGGAATGACAACCCGACAACGGCTCAAGAGCCCCCGTCAAAGAAAAGGAAGTTACCAGAATAAGCACCCGAGTTCTCTCGGGACCCCTTAGCTTAGGTTTATGTTTCTGCACTTTGTAATCTACTGTATTTTCGTTTCAGCAATCCTTTGAATTTCAATAAAATGGGGTTTCCCCACTATTTGATATTTGCAATCTAATTGTCGAAGTTTATTTTGATTAAACCAAAAAACAATTAATATAATCATTGCATTCATCATTCTCACATCGCGTATTCTTCTTACCTACGAATCTCACGTTTGTTTCTCGGTTCTAGAGTCAAACTGTCTCATTCGTACAATACTCGGGCCAATCGTCAGAAAAAGATGGATGATCTTGAGGAAGAAAACAGATAGTTGAAAGAAGAGATCGATGCGCTAAGAGAGGATTTGAGAAAGCTTCGTAACGACATGCAAGCCATGGCAGAAGCTCAGCTACAAAGGACTGTGATCTCAGAGATCACCGCAGCGCCCATAGTGGAGAAGTTTGATCCTAGGTGTAGCACCCCAAAATTTACCCTCCTTACTTTACTACTAACTGGCTTGTGTTTCATTTCATTTTGCATTATCATGTGTGCATATCATTGGTTCTTAGCATGGGGTCAAGGTGCCTAAGGCAGTTCTTCAAAGGGTCAAGCAAGTGTCTTTGTATTGTCCAAGAGAGCTCAGGTGGATCACTCTCCTAACCAGTGCAGAAACTAGGATTTTGAGATTCTTGGATTTATTGCTCCAATGGGCAAGCTCCTTTGGTTTTTATCATCACCAAATGGCATATCTTATCTTTGTTGGAGAGGATACACATCATATTCAGAGGAATTTGGATTTGGAGACTGTGTTATTTCCTCCTAGACTGAGGGCACCAAGATTAGGGTTTGCTATAAAGTCAGTTTATTTCTGATTTTTTGGGCAAGACTTGATTCCATGGTATTCCTTGGGCCCCTAAGTATCTAGGAATGGAAGATTGTCCATCAGTTTGGTTCAGGAGAGATTCAATTGGCCAATGGATTGGGAATCAGGAGAATTGGGGAAAAGTCAACAGTGAGAGGGGAAGTCAACTGTGAAATTTTGAGGTTCTCTTCAAGGTTTTCAAGGTCTCACATCCTCATATGTTCTTCAAGATTCAAATTTCATACCATTTATCAAGGATCAAGGGTTGGTACAAAAGTTACTAAATATGGAAATGACCTATAATTTGAAAGTTTCCATTTTGGGCAAGTTCTTACACTACAATCAACTTGACTTTTCATCACCAAAGAAGCTTCAAATGAATTTTCCTCAAACATGAAAGTTGAAGATATTTTTCTCCCCTTTATTACAAGTACTAGTGGGCCTCCATATCATTTGTGAAACTCAAGTTATGATCAAAAGAAGGCAAGGTGGTTTTTAGGGTTCCATTTTCACAACTTTGGCACTTAGGGACATAGTGACCTATAATTGATTCCATTGCTTCAAGACATATTCCAATATCAAAGAACAATCCCTAAGGAGCATTGTGGGCCTTTGAATCAAGTGGATCCATGGTTTATTCATTACTTATTTTTCATTGTGCAAAATTGCCAAATTATTGAAATCTCATGAACCAAGACATCTTAAGGCCCAAATCAAATTCAGGTGTGATTAGCAATTGTTGAATAAGTGATCCATCATGAAATATTTGGGTGTACATGCATGGAAAAGGGTGTATCTCACATAGTGCAATTTTCCAAAATCATCCAAAACTCATTAAGTGTGGAATTACCAAGGCCCAAATGCTGATCAGTGGTTTAACCTAGTCTATTTAAACCAACTCATGCTAGGGTTAGAGGGGAAGATGACACGTGCTTTTGGAGGAGAGTTCAAGTTTCAACCCTAATTCTTGATTTCTTCATAGCTCACTATCCACAAGGTTTTTTCATGAAGTTCTTCCACAATCTTCTTTCTGGGGATCCACAGAGCACAAACCAACCATCCTTTGAAGCTAACAGTGAGGATACGTGGTGCATAATCTCAGGTTAGTGATATTTTTGATGATCATAAAACTCTTTTTTTAAACGTGCATATTGATGTGTGATGCCTACTGATAATTCTGGTGTGTTTTGTTTGGAGTTTGGATGCCTATATTGATTGTTTCGTGTGTTTAAAGTTTTGAACCCTAACATTATTTCATTCGAATCTCCTTATGCATTGGTTATTTGTGATTTTTGATTGGATATTTGAGATCCTGATGATTTTCTGGTCAAGATGATGTACTAGCATGAAATTTCTGGGGAAGTTTTGGTTGCACGTCGCCTGAGAAGACGACCGGAACCCTAGTTACGGCGTCTGGTGTGGAGCTCCGGCCAGGCTAGGGTTTGGAGGTAAGTGATGAAATCGTGGCCATCCATTATCGTGATCCAAGGGCTCTCATTGTGCCACGTTTTTTTATTTTTGAGTTTTTATGCTGATGATTGCATGTTTATTACCCCACTGTTGTTATCGTGTGCACCCAATCATGTTTTCTCATTTTATTTACTTTTTATTTAGTTGACTTATTTACGAGCGTCTGATGAATCGTGTGATGGAGAGAGTGACAACACATTAAAAGAATCATGTGTCGTGCGCGTGGGAGTGTAGGGTAGGCTGAATGCTTTGGTGTGCGTGTGTGCATGTTGGTTGTGGTGTACCGTGCGATCATGGCCTTTGATCTTGGTTACTTTGTGATTGTTTAACCATTTATGGAGCGCAAGATCAATCTGGTGGTAAGTACGCAGTCAACGTGGTTGACTGAAGACCACGCGTGACCCTTTTTTTTATTTTATTTTTTTGCTGATGGATTTATGTTTGGGCTTGCTATCCACACACCCCCTCTTTGCCCATTTCAATTTTTCAACGTGGTTCTGTTACTTTCCACACCCCCTTGCATATTTCTTTGTTTTTTTTTTAAATTAATTATTGCATTCATTTTTAATTTTTAAAAATAGTTTCTTGCATTAACAAATTCCCAAAAAAATCATGAAACATATTTGGCAGTTTATAAAATTTTCTCAAATTTTATTTTTTATTTTTATTTTATTTTTATCATCTGAAATAATTATTTGTTTATTTTCCTTTTGAATTATTCATATCATGCATACCTAAACTTGTAGAATTTTGTTCTTATGGCATACAAAACCTTTTGAACCTATCCTTTTTGCATTTTTTCACCAATACCTTGAATTGCATTAAAATATTTTTCAATCATTTTTAAAATCATCTCATATTGCATTTTAGTCCTTTCCTTTTGCATGTTGAGTCATGTTTCTCATCTGACTTTGCATAATTGTTTGAGTGACTTATATTTTGAATTTTGGCATGAGTTTTGGACATGTTGTTTGCTTCTGGTTGAGATATGTTGATAATTAATTTGGTGATTTTAGAAGATGTCTTGCTAATTGTTTAACTGCTCTTTGTGTAAGGTCTTCTTGTGTGCACATCCTTAGCCATGTCTGATTATTTGTTTGAAAAGGCACATGTGCCATTGCTTGGGGGTTTTTTTCTTTGATTTCTTAATTCATGTTTGAATTGTTACAGGTCACTTAATCACTATTACATATCATTGTTTGGGTTTCATTTGCCTTATGTTACTCGTGTCTGTTTTGTAACAACCTTTTATGCAGGGGCTGAGGTAAGTTTATTTAAGGGCGTGGATAGTTATCCATGTCCACTCTCACTCTTTCTGTCTCTCATCTTTTCTTTTCTTTAGGATTAGGTTGTCATCAAACCTCACTAACCGTAGGTCACCCATGCATGATAACATTAGGACTCTTAATTTCCCTTTAGAGTTTCCTTTGTGTCTTCTCTCTTCTCATCTCGAAACTTCTTGAAAACACTTAATAAGGATAAAGTGTATTGCGCACGAGCCTTAAGCGTGGCGAATGAGAAATGAGGGGCTTCCTCTCATCTTTCTAGAGTGTTTAGCAAGCGTCCTGTCTTGGGACGATTCGTTAAGTATTCGTCCCTGTGCCCTAGACTTTGGTGCAATGCAAGTTATGAACTAACTCAAGTCACTTCTGTCCTAAAAAATACAAACAAACTTCAAACCTTTTTGTCCTTCGGGATTGTCAAACTAAAGGCTATTTTCAAAAAAGGCATGTTACTTTCCGTCTGAGTCGCAAACAGGCATCGACCCTAACTGCCGGACGCGAACTTAGCGTCGCTCATAAAAAACACAAAAAGAACTTGGTCCGAACTACGTTGACTCTGAATTTCCCATTGCACAAAGGGAGTACGTAGGCCTAGGACATCGACGTCCTACCGAGTCTGTCTTTGTTTTCCCTTCCCCGTCTTAGAACAGCCTTAGATGATAGGATAACTCACCCTTAGATTAGACAACAAGCTTGGATCCCATCGAGTACGATGGACGCGTGGGGTGCTAGCACCTTCCCCTCGCGTAACCGACTTCCGAACCCAGACTATGGTTCCAATGACCATTCCTTTCCCTCTTCCTCAGGTTTATGTGGTGTTCCTTTTCCCTCTCTTGGGATAAATTTACACGGCTGGCGACTCTGTTTTCCGCGCCACTCTCGCGTTTGTACCTGGATGAAAATCCTGGGAGCGACAGCTGGCGACGACTCTGCTGGGGACTCTGGTTGACCTATGTTGGTCCATCCCTAAGTGAGTCAATCCTAGCGCTTGCTTGTCTTTGTTCTCGTTGGGTGTTTTTGTTTTTTGTTTTGCTTTATTTTTATTACTGTCATACTGGTTATTGCTGTGTTGTGCTGGCTGTTTCTGTTTTACAGGTTGGGTTGTTCTGAGAGATAAGCCCAATACCCAGGCTTGAGTATAGCCTAGGACTAGAGTGGAGAGTAGTGGGACCTACGTGCCCGCTTGGTACGTTTGTGTGTTCACAAAATTCACAACCAGACGAGGCTATCTTGGGACGCATTCTAACGTGTGTGTCTTGCGCATGTTAGGATGTCGATCTAGAGAGTTGTCGACTCTGGTGATCGATCATCGAGGACCTTAGTGGAAACATCCCTCTTTAGTGGTGACAGTGGCAGACAACATCCTGTGGCAAACCCATTCGCACCTGAGGGCCCACTTTGGAACTCGCATAGGATGGCCCCTATCTTTTGAAGAGAATCAGTGGAGGCACTCCTCGATTGATGATAGTACTGTACCCCGAGGGATGAATGTACTATTGTTTCTCGACCTCGGTGCCAGAAGCTGAGGACCTTCCGTTTTGGAGAATCAGTTGAGGCCTCCTTGATTGATGATGATGCCAAACCAGAAATGGTGAACGTATCATCATTTCTCGACCTGAGAGCCCGGGATACTGAACATCCTAGTACCCACACGTGAGAGGGGATGGATGTTTGCAGGTTTGTAGGTAACCGAAACCTTCAACCTACCCGGTTTTTCTGGATTTCTCATCAATGTTTGATTATCTGGGTTCCTGGTTATCTCAGTGGTTCGGTATTTTGGAATTCTGGTTTTCTGGGTTGTGGTTCTCGTTCAGTTAACAGCACAACACATCCAGCAGTGTTGCCTTGATCCCATGTTTGCATGAGCATATCATTTTTCTCGCATTCTGACATGTTTGACATTTTTCAGGGCTTGCATCTTACTCTTGATTCCGGTTTTCTGAGGTTACCTTGGCATGGATGTCCAGAGAAAGAAGACTGTTACCTATTCGTTCCCAGATCCGACCTTGACGTTGATTCACAAGCTGATTAGTATGGATGGTCCCGGAGTTCGTACAGAGTTCAGTGGAGGGTATGGGAGACTTCTGAAGTTTGTCTACAATATCTCCAAGTATGAGAAGGATGCCATTCATACACTTCTTCAGTTTTATGATCCGTCTTTGCGTTGCTTCACTTTCCCATACTACATCTTGGCCCCAACGCTGGAGGAGTTCTCATTTATTTTGGGAATCCCCATCAGGCATGACATAGTATTCTTTTCTGAAGATCACCCCGGGATAAAAGAAATGGCTATTGCTCTTCATATTGGTGAATCCGTTCTGAGCAGTAATATTGAGGAAAAACAAGGAGCTAAGGGTTTCTTATTGAAGTTCTTGTTTGATCAAGCTTGCATACATGTTAAAGAGAAAAATTGGACCGCTTTCCAAGCTATTCTGGCTATGTGCATCTATGGGATTGTCCTGTTTCCCAATGTTCCTGATCTGGTGGATATGCATGCTGTCAGAATCTTTATTTCAAAGAATCCTATACCTACCTTGCTAGGTGATGTGTATCACTCAGTCCACTACAAGAATGAAAATAGGCGGGGAAAAACCGTGAGTTGTTGTCCACCGCTCTTATCTACTTGGTTTCTGAGCCATCTCCCCAAAGTTGGTGCCTTCGTTGATACGAAAGATTATCTGAAGTGGTCAAAGAGGTTAATGGGCTTGACTGCTGACAACATTGTATGGTTCAACCGTGACTTGCTAGGAATAGAGATTATTTGCAAGTGCGGAGAATTCCCTAATGTACCCTTGATAGGGAGAAGAGGTGGAATTAACTATAATCCTTCCCTTGTTATCAGACAGTTTGGTTATCCCTTGAAAGGTCCGCCTGAAGAGCGAGATGTCAGAGAGTCCTTATTCTTCAATGGTACTGAGGATCAAGAGATGATAAGGAAGATTGTGAATGCTTGGAAGCAGGTGACCAAGAGGGGAAAAACTTCATTCGGGAGATGTAACAACCGGGCTTTCCCTTCCTATAAAGAGTGGATAAAGAAGAGAGCAGAAGAGGAGCTTCTTCCCTTCCCGGTAGAACCACCATCTTACCCCTTGCTGATTGAGCCTCCTACCACAGTTGAGATAGAGAAGTTTAACAAGTTGTGGGCTGAAAAGGAAAAGCTACGAGAAGAAAACAGTGAGCTACAAAGGGAGATTTATCAGTTGAAACATGAGAGGGGTGAAGCTGTTCATATTGCCAAGTTAAAGACAGAGCTTCTTGCTGAAGCAGAAAAGGAGCTAGCTGACAAGGTCGCAGCCAGACAAAGGATGAAACAAGCTTTAGATGGTATCCGTAAGGTTCTCGAGTCTAAGAAGGAGGAATTGGACAAGGCTTTGTTAAAAATTCACAGGTTCAATGCTCATCGAGAAACTGCAATGGCTGAGAATAAGAGAAAGGAAGACGATTACCTGGCTCAGATTGATCAATTGAAGTCGCAGCTCAAGAAGAAGGACGCTGAGATCTTATCAGGGGTATTCCAGAGATAAGCAGTCGAGGGTCGACTCAATGAAGCCATAGCCTCCATAGAGGAACTGAAGATCCAAGTTGGAGTGAAGAGATCTAGACATGAGGGACCTAGTATGGATGGTGTTTCTGGAGAAGACGCTTGGGAGTTACATTGCCGATACTTGGAAGGGATCATGCATAGGAGAGACGTTCTCATTCAAGAGCTAATTCAGAGACTGAAGCATCCCGACACCAAAAAGCTGTTCAAGGAAATTCAAGACTGGAGCAAAAAGCATAATGGATGGGGGGATTGACACTTGTGGACTTTGATGACATACCGTAGTTTTCTGTTTTCTTTCATTATTTGGACCACCGCCAGGCTTGTTGGTTGGGATCTATGATTATTGTGTTCAGACTTGTTATCTGGGATTTGTGATTGTTGACATTTGGTTTTCCTCTGGTTTTCTTAATATATGAGGAGAAGTTCCGTTCTATCTTGTTGTTAAACTGGAATCAAGGGGGTGGATCGCCCTGCGAATATTCAAACATGTTCATTTGCATTTGCATATTCATAATCATTTTGCATAATCATTGTGCATAACAGGTGTTTATCTCCGGTATTCTTATCTTGTTCCAATCTCAGGATTACAGATCAGCACATTCATCGGTATTCTACCAGACAAAATCAGAAGAGACTCATGGATCAGCTCAAAATGACATGACTGAGATGTGGACCCGCATGAACCAGTTCATGGATTTAACGCAAGGGGTTGCTCATGGCCAAGAGTAGTTAAGAACTGTTGTCCAACCACTGATTTCAAGGATTGATGACGAAGTTGTCCTTCATGGAGGAGTCCATACTGGTGTTACTGGTACTAATGTTCAGAATGGCCCTCTGGGCGGAGGTATTCCTGTTTTTGGTGTTGTGATCCCTCCGGGCGGGGCTGAAAATGTCGGGGGAGGTGGTATTGGTGTCTGTGTTATTCATGACCGTCAGTTTGATGATATTCAAGATGATGCATTCTCTGTGCCAGGTGGGGATGCTGGTTCCCAGATTGACACTGATCAGAGATTCAGGTGATTGAGGAACAATTGAGGGGTATTTCCAATCAAGATTCTGTGGGTATGGATTTAGAGGATTTGGGGCTGGTTCCAGGCGTTGTTATCCCGCACAAGTTTTAGACTCCTACCTTCGAAAAGTACAATGGTATGACTTGCCCAAGGACTCACGTCAGGGCATACACGAGTAAAATGGTTGCTCACGCAAAGAACGAAAAGTTGATGATGCATTGCTTTCAAGATAGCCTATCTGGGGCATCCCTGGAATGGTATATGCAGCTAGAGAGGAAAGACGTTCGTAGCTGGAGAGAGCTGGCAGGGGCATTTATTAGACACTATCAATATAACACTGATATGGCTCCCAATCGTACAAAGCTGCAGAATATGTCTCAAAAGAGCAATGAAAGCTTTAGAAAGTACACCCAGAGGTGGCGTGAATTGGCTTCCCGAGTTCAACCTCCGATGTTGGAAAGAGAGCTCGTTGATATGTTCATGGATACACTTCAGAGGCATTATTATGAGAAATTGGTTGGATGTTTGTCAGCTGGATTTTCAGGACTTGTATTGGCAGGAGAAAGAGTTGAAAACGGCATCAAAACGGGAAAGATTCAAGTTGCTCCCGTTTATTCTGAAAATGCGAAGAAACGTTATAGGGGAGAAGAAGGAGAGACTAATGTCGTTCAGTACCAACGACCTTATGCTCCTCAACAACAGAAGTATCAGTGTCAGAATCAGCATAGGTCGCGCAACAACTTGGAAAGAAGGAATGCTCCTCTTCATCCAGTTCCCATGTTGTACAGTCAACTCTTACCACACCTGGTTCGAAGCTCATTGGTGGAGCCTAAGACTTTGAAGCCCGTTCCAGAACCATACCCTCTAGGGTACAATCCCCATGTGCAATGTGGATATCATGGAGGATCTATGGGGCACTCAACCGAAGATTGCAAAGCCTTCCAAGCCAAAGTGCAACAATTGATTGACAAAGGGTACATATCATTCCAGAAGGAGACTTGGTTTTGCATGTCGACCTCTCATCTGTTTGAAGACTTCAAGGGGTGTCTCCTAAAGCCAGTAGTCCAAGCGGAGTCAAGTCTTCTCAACAACGGAAAACATCACTTTCTTTACTACATTTTCATTTGTAGTTTTTCATTTCTCGTTAAAGCATTGTATGCATGTAGAAACTTGTTTGTTTTTAATGACGATCATAATACAATGAGCATGTTTTCCTTGAAGTAACCCATTCGTGTTCACTCTTAAATGTTTATATGCACTGCAATACCAATTTTCTTGTTTAGAACTCTTGAGGGAGGATGACGAAATAAGAGCGCAGATTTCTAATGGTGCGCATTTGGATAAAACCCTGTTGAGGATGTACAGGCATTGTTTCAAACCCCTAAACACTGGATATATAAGGGAGATAGACCCTCGTTAACCCCTTTGAGCCTTGAAGTAGGAGTTTCTTTCGTACGAAAAAACCCTCATACTTAACCCAGGGGCAGGGTAGGCGTCAGTTAGTTTGACCGAGCGTTCAAATTTCAAGGAGAGTGTGCATCTGAGGATTCATTACCTTCTATCCCACCGTCAAGAGGTCAAGAGATGTGAAACCACAATGGTTATCCATCAACAATCAAGGAGTGAGACAGTCACAACCCTTTCAGGCAAGTAAGACAACCAGTGTCACACGCTTTGTTCAAAAAGGGGGAATAAGAAAAGAAAGCCCGCTAAGTCGAAACTTGAAAACAAGCGGCTTAGGCAAAATTTAGGGCATCCCGATGGACTTCAAAATCGAAAGAGTCAGTCCAGGAAAAAATTAGGGATCAAAAAAGCAAAAGACAGAAAAAGCGAAAAGCGTTACAAAAGAAAATCCTCGATAAGAACAAATTCGTGTGATTACAGACACAAAATGGATGACTGTCACTCCAAAGCCTCCTTAGGTGTCAAACCATTAGTTGCATGGGTTCCTTGAAGATTATAAACCTTTTGAGAGATGAGCGTTTGTGTCAGATTAATGGAACATAGGATTGTAGAACATCACGAAGAGTGGGTGGGCAACGATAAAATTTGAGCCATAAATCCTTTTTTCTGAAACCGTGAACCAGACCACGTTACAACCCTTAAAAGTCCTAATTGAAACAGGGTTTATTCCAAAAGCGTACTTCAACAGGACAGCGTTCCTGACTCCTGTAAGTTGTGCTAATAAGATTTGTTGGTATTGCATGTGCGCATTGTTTTGCCATTCAAAAAAATCAAGGTCGCATCCCAGCTAGTGATTCGTTCACAAGGTTTGACGATGCACTTTAAATAAAGCTTCAAGGTTAACATGAGTGTTGCATTAGAATTATCATTCTCATAAACTTGTTCTGCTTGCATACATGTGTCTAAGCATCAATGCAGCTTACACAGTGAATGTCAGTCAAGAAGCTTGATCCTGCTAAGTTGGGTTGCTTGAAAATTCTGAAGGACAATCATATCAAAGGGCATGCTGCCAAGAGACTCAGTGTAGAGTGGGCTCTCCCCAGTAAGTTGTGTTAAGATAAAGCCAATCTGGGGTAATCACGTCGAGAAATCTCTCCGAAATTCAGTTATTCTGGGGCATTCATTCTAAGATCAGGGGCAAAGTCACTACAAAGCTCATTTTGGGGCAGGCCACCTCTAGAGCATAAGAAATTGTCCACTCCTGAAAATGGTTAATGGAAAACACCTCTTCAAAGTTCAGAATATTGGGACAGAATATTCTCAAGTCATTACAATCCCTTTCGAGGTAGTGTACTTCATGGATTATGAAGAGTGGGGCAGTTATGTCGAGATATGATAAATCTCTCCAAGAGTTTGAAGACCCTGGGGCAGTGCGAACGCACGGTCTTCTATAAAATCCTCTTGAGATGATTCCGTCCATTAAAACCTGGTGGTATGGGGCAAGTGAAAAGTTCGAAGGGCCGTTAATGACCGTAGGGACAGGCCAGGTTGGATGGCAACATGATTGTATTCCCCAGCAGTTTGCTCTCCCCAATATTGAGATTGCACTTTCCTCAGTAGAGCAGACTTTCCCCAGCAGGAGACCTGGAAAGTATTTTCTCTGGATCAAGACGTTATTTCCCCACAGAATCAGGGTGTTCACTTCCCCCATCCAGTCAGGAAATGTGCTTTCGCCGACAATGTCATATCCTAATCCCCAGCAATTTGGGAGTAAAGTCATTCTCCCCATCAGCAGGCCAGGTTCAACAGTATCCCCAAGCAGGATGGTATTATGGGCTGACATCCCCCAGCAGGTCCTAAGCCCATCTATTATTGGCAATCCTCAGTAATAGACTTCCGGTTCTGTTATTGGCATTCATTCTTAATTCCCCCAGCAGAGGAGGAATCTCAGGTTCGACGTCACCTTCAGTAAAGGACAGGTGTAATCCCCAGTAGTGTGTTTCTTTTGGGATTTCATCCCCGGCAGAAGTTGTGGATCCAAAGAGTCAGTCAGTGTGATCCTTCTCAGCGGAGCTCGTGGATTAAGAGGACAATTTATTTTTGTCATCCCCAGCTGAATTGATCTTTTCTCTCCAGTATTTATTTTGCTGGAGGGACCCCTTTTGCATATCATAAGCATTGGCATTGCATCCTCAAAACGCGTAGTATTTCCACTTTTGTGTGGAGCATTACGGCAAAATTCAAACATTTGCATTCGAAGCATAAGCCAGGTTTGATGCTTTCCTTGCCAGTTCTCTTTCCCAGCAGAGATGGCATAACTCAGGAGATTTTGGAGGGATGCGTTCCTCATACTGGTGCTCCCCGGCAGAGTCTTTTATTTAGACTTCTACTTTCCCCGACGGAGTCATCTTATCTGTGGATCGTGAGTCCGTTAGAAGTTTGCCTTTATTTGGCCTTTCTCTTTTGGGAAATCCAGTTCTCGTTTGGTAGCCAGTTCTCGTCTGACTTATTCTGTAAATCCAGTTCTCGTCTGGTAGTCAGTTCTCGACTGACTCATTTGGTGTAAACCCAGTTCTCGTCTGGCAGTCAGTTCTCGTCTGACTTACTTGGTAAAACCCAATTCTCGCCTGGAAGTCAGTTCTCGTCTGACATCTCTTTTGTAAACCCAGTTCTCGCCTGGTAGTCAGTTCTCGTCTGACATCTCTTTGGTAAATCCAGTTCTCGCCTGGTAGTCAGTTCTCGCTTGACATATTTTGCTTGCCAGTTTCCTTTTCTCAGTGGGGGTGGTTTAAACCAGAAGTTTTGTTTCACGTTATCCCTGGCGAAGTCCACTTTATGTTGGTTATCCTTTGAGGGTACAATTGAGGTTGTATTTGTATTGTGGGTGCGATTGAGGTCGTATTCGTATTTTCTTTGTGGGTAGAGTGATTGAGGTCAGTCTTCCTTTGAGGGTACAATTGAGGTTGTATTCGTTTTGTGGGTGCGATTGAGGTCGTAGTCGTATTTTCTTTATGGGTAGAGTGATTGAGGTCAGTCTTCCTTTGCGGGCACGATTGAGGTCGTATTCGTCTTATTTTTGTGGGTGTGGTTGAGGTCATACTCTTTATTTTTTCAGCACGCTCCATTTCGTTATTCTCACCGTTAGCAAATTTCCGGGCTCTTTCGGTATTCAATACCCGTGCATCCTGGAATGTCTGAGAGTCGTCGCTATCATACCTTCAGGACCAAGTTGATTGAATAGGGGCAGCTGTAGCACCCCAAAATTTGCCCTCCTTACTTTACTACTAACTGGCTTGTGTTTCATTTCATTGTGCATTATCATGTGTGCATATCATTGGTTCTTAGCATGGGGTCAAGGTGCCTAAGGCAGTTCTTCAAAGCGTCAAGCAACAGTCCTTGTATTGTCCAAGAGAGCTCAGGTGGATCACTCTCCTAACAAGTGCAGAAATTAGGGTTTTGAGATTCTTGGGTTTATTGCTCCAATGGGCAAGCTCCTTTGGTTTTTATCATCACCAAATGGCATATCTTATCTTTGTTGGAGAGGATACACATCATATTCAGAGGAATTTGGATTTGGAGACTGTGTTATTTCCTCCTAGACTGAGGGCACCAAGATTAGGGTTTGCTATAAAGTCAGTTTATTTCTGATTTTTTGGGCAAGACTTGATTACATGGTATTCCTTGGGCTCCTAAGTATCTAGGAATGGAAGATTGTCCATCAGTTTGGTTCAGGAGAGATTCAATTGGCCAATGGATTGGGAATCAGGAGAATTGGGGAAAAGTCAACAGTGAGAGGGGAAGTCAACTGTGAAATTTTGAGGTTCTCTTCAAGGTTTTCAAGGTCTCACATCCTCATATGTTCTTCAAGAGTCAAATTTCATACCATTTATCAAGGATCAAGGGTTGGTACAAAAGTTACTAAATATGGAAATGACCTATAATTTGAAAGTTTCCTTTTTGGGCAAGTTCTTACACTACAATCAACTTGACTTTTCATCAACAAAGAAGTTTCAAATGAATTTTCCTCAAACATGTAAGTTGAAGATGTTTTTCTCCCCTTTCTAACAAGTACTAGTGGCCCTCCATATCATTTGTTAAACTCAAGTTATGATCAAACGAAGGCAAGGTGGTTTTTAGGGTTCCATTTTCACAACTTTGGCACTTAGGGACATAGTGACCTATAATTGATTCCATTGCTTCAAGACATATTTCAACATCAAAGAAAAATCCCTAAGGAGCATTGTGGGCCTTTGAATCAAGTGGATCCATGGTTTATTCATTACTTATTTTTCATTGTGCAAAATTGCCAAATTATTGAAATCTCATGAACCAAGACATCTTAAGGCCCAAATCAAATTCAGGTGTGATTAGCAATTGTTGAATAAGTGATCCATCATGAAATATTTGGGTGTACATGCATGGAAGAGGGTGTATCTCACATAGTGCAATTTTCCAAAATCATCCAAAACTCATTAAGTGTGGAATTACCAAGGCCCAAATGCTGATCAGTGGTTTAACCTAGTCTATTTAAACCAACTCATGCTAGGGTTAGAGGGGAAGATGACACGTGCTTTTGGAGGAGAGTTCAAGTTTCAACCCTAATTCTTGATTTCTTCATAGCTCACAATCCACAAGGTTTTTTCACGAAGTTCTTCCACAATCTTCTTTCTGGGGATCCACAGAGCACAAACCAACCATCCTTTGAAGCTAACAGTGAGGATACGTGGTGCATAATCTCAGGTTAGTGATATTTTTGATGATCATAAAACTCTTTTTTTTAACGTGCATATTGATGTGTGATGCCTACTGATAATTCTGGTGTGTTTTGTTTGGAGTTTGGATGCCTATATTGATTGTTTCGTGTGTTTAAAGTTTTGAACCCTAACATTATTTCATTCGAATCTCCTTATGCATTGGTTATTTGTGATTTTTGATTGGATATTTGAGATCCTGATGATTTTCTGGTCAAGATGATGTACTAGCATGAAATTTCTGGGAAAGTTTTGGTTGCACGTCGCCGGAGAAGACGACCGGAACCCTAGTTCTGGCCTCTGGTGTGGAGCTCCGGCCAGGCTAGGGTTTGGAGGTAAGTGATGAAATCGTGGCCGTCCATTATCGTGATCCAAGGGCTCTTATTGTGCCACGTTTTTTTATTTTTGAGTTTTTATGCTAATGATTGCATGTTTATTACCCCACAGTTGTTATCGTGTGCACCCAATCATGTTTTCTCATTTTATTTACTTTTTATTTAGTTGACTTATTTACGAGCGTCTGATGAATCATGTGATGGAGAGAGTGACAACACATTAAAAGAATCATGTGTCGTGCGCGTGAGAGTGTAGGGTAGTCTGAATGCTTTGGTGTGCCTGTGTGGATGTTGGTTGTGGTGTACTGTGCGATCATGGCCTTTGATCTTGGTTACTTTGTGATTGTTTGACCATTTATGGAGCGCAGGATCAATCTGGTGGTAAGTACGCAGTCAACGTGGTTGACTGAAGACCACGCGTGACCCTTTTTTTATTTTATTTTTTTGCTGATGGATTTATGTTTGGGCTTGCTATCCACACACCCCCTCTTTGCCCATTTCAATTTTTCAACGTGGTTCTGTTACTTTCCACACCCCCCTTGCATATTTCTTTGTTTTTTTTTAATTAATTATTGCATTCATTTTTAATTTTTAAAAATAGTTTCTTGCATTAAAAAATTCCCAAAAAAATCATGAAACATATTTGGCAGTTTATAAAATTTTCTCAAATTTTATTTTTTATTTTTATTTTATTTTTATCATCTGAAATAATTATTTGTTTATTTTCCTTTTGAATTATTCATATCATGCATACCTAAACTTGTAGAATTTTGTTCTCATAGCATACAAAACCTTTTGAACCTATCCTTTTTGCATTTTTTCACCAATACCTTGAATTGCATTAAAATATTTTTCTATCATTTTTAAAATCATCTCATATTGCATTTTAGTCCTTTCCTTTTGCATGTTGAGTCATGTTTCTCATCTGACTTTGCATAATTATTTGGGTGACTTATATTTTGAATTTTGGCATGAGTTTTGGACATGTTGTTTGCTTCTGGTTGAGATATGTTGATAATTAATTTGGTGATTTTAGAAGATGTCTTGCTAATTGTTTAACTGCTCTTTGTTTAAGGTCTTCTTGTGTGCACATCCTTAGCCATGTCTGATTATTTGTTTGAAAAGGCACCTGTGCCATTGCTTGGGGGTTTGTTTCTTTGATTTCTTAATTCATGTTTGAATTGTTACAGGTCACTTAATCACTATTATATATCATTGTTTGGGTTTCATTTGCCTTATGTTACTCGTGTCTATTTTGTAATAACCTTTTATGCAGGGGCTGAGGTAAGTTTATTTAACGGCGTGGATAGTTATCCATGTCCACTCTCACTCTTTCTGTCTCTCATATTTTCTTTTCTTTAGGCTTAGGTTGTTATCAAACCTTACTAACCGTAGGTCACACATGCATGATAACATTAGGACTCTTAGTTTCCCTTTAGAGTTTCCTTTGTGTCTTCTCTCTTCTCATCTCGAAACTTATTGAAAACACTTAATAAGGATAAAGTGTATTGTGCACGAGCCTTAAGCTTGGGGAATGAGAAATGAGGGGCTTCCTCTCATCTTTGTAGAGTGCTTAGCGAGCGTCCTGTCTTGGGACGATTCGTTAAGTATTCGTCCCTGTGCCCTAGACTTTTGTGCAATGTAAGTTATGAACTAACTCAAGTCACTTCTGTCCTAAAAAATACAAACAAACTTCAAACCTTTTTGTCCTTCGGGATTGTCAAACTAAAGGCTATTTTCAAAAAGGGCACGTTACTTTCCGTCTGAGGCTATTTTCAAAAAGGGCACGTTACTTTCCGTCTGAGTCGCTCATAAAAAACACAAAAAGAACTTGGTCCGAACTACGTTGACTATGAATTTCCCATTGCACAAAGGGAGTACGTAGGCTTAGGACGTCGAAGTCCTATCGAGTCTGTCTTTGTTTTCCCTTCCCCGTCTTAGAACAGCCATAGATGATAGGATAACTCACCCTTAGATTAGACAACAAGCGTGGATCCCATCGAGTACGATGGACGCGTGGGGTGCTAGCACCTTCCCCTCGCATAACCGACTCCCGAACCCAGGCTATGGTTGCGATGACCATTCCTTTCCCTCTTCCTCAGGTTTATGCGGTGTTCCCTTTCCCTCTCTTGGGATAAATTTACACGGCTGACGACTCTGTTTTCCGCGCCACTCTCGCGTTTGTACCTGGATGAAAATCCTGGGAGCGACACTAGGTATCAGATGCCGAAAGATCATCCCTGGGGCATGCCTGTTAACTATATCCCAGAAGGATATGTTCCGCCGACCACTGAAGATCAGGGAATCATAACAGAAGCCGCTGGGCCTGAAGGTTACAAACTTCAGGAAAGAAAATATGCCAGGGGCATACTGAAGACTCCTGAAGGTTACAAACTTCGGGAAACACCAAGATTCACTGTCGTAGTCACGGTACCACCCCCTGTGGTGCACACTGTCTCGAAAGGACAGATTCCACAAATACCTTCTAGTAAAAAGGAAACTATGTTTGACCGAATGGATGAATTCCAGGAACAGATCTTGGAAATGCATAAGGAACTGCAAGCCATTTGCGGTCAGGATTTATTTGGAAAGGACGCCGCAGACCTTTGTCTGGTCCCCAATGTGAAAGTCCCGCACAAGTTCCAAGTGCCTGACTTTGAAAAATACAAGGGTAACTCTTGCCCTCAAAGTCACTTGGTGATGTACGCTCGGCGAATGTCAGCTCAGACGGAGAATCTGGACCTACTGATTCACTACTTTCAGGATAGTTTAACCGGTGCCGCACTCAAATGGTACATGGGTTTAAACCGTGCTACGATTAGCACATTCAGAGATCTTGGTACTGCCTTCGTCCAATAATATAAATACAATCTAGACATGGCACCGAACAGAGATCAACTCAGATCAATGTCACAAAAGGACAAGGAAACCTTTAAGGAGTACGCTCAGAGATAGCGTGAAATTGCCGCTCAGATTTGTCCACCTCTTGAGGAAAAAGAGATGACAAAGATCTTCTTAAAGACCTTAAGCTTATTTTACTACGATAGAATGGTTGCCAGTACGCCCAGTGATTTCACCGAGATGGTGGGCATGGGAGTTCGTCTTGAGGAAGTCGTCCGAGACGGACGTTTGGTAAAAGATGCTGGATCATCGAGTAGTACAAAACGATACGGTAGTGCTCTCCCTAAGAAAAAAGAGCAGAATATTGGGAATATCTCCCTCAGAAAGCAAAGGTGGCGTTATCAACCAGTAGCAGCTGTAACTCCTGCTATCGGCCCTGCGCCTATTCCTACATATCAACCTTAGGTTGCGCAGAGCCAACCTAATTAGCAAAGGACACAACAACCTCTTCAGCAGGCTCGTCCTCCATATAACAACAACCGTACAACACGCCCATCAGGGTTTGATCATATACCCATGTTGTACGCAGAAGTATTTCCATTACTACTGGCTAAGGGGCACATTCAGACTAAGTCTCCTCTTACAGTGCCAGAAAATCCGCCTTTTTGGTTTAAGGTGGATCAAACATGCCCTTATCATCAAGGAGGATCAGGGCATAACATAGAGAACTGTCTCAATTTCAAATCCGACGTGCAAAAGCTTGTTAGGAGCGGGCTCTTATCTTTCAAAGATACGAATCCCAATGTTCTCACAAACCCGCTGCCTCAACATGAGAAAGTTGCAGTCAACCTGGTTGAGAAAGAATTTAACAATGTCTATCAAATTCACGATGTACTCTTGTTGAGGACCAATCTGGTCAAGATGCATTGTAGACAGAGTGGATATGGCCATATGCCACCTCATAATTATCATCAATGTGATGTCTACTCTAAAAACAATAAAGGATGTTCTGTAGTGCAAGCAGCTCTACAGGAACAGATGGATCTCGGATGGATCCAAGAGCACCGAGTTCGTGGAGTTAACATGGTCTATACGAACTCAACGTCATTCATAACCATGATATCTGTGCAATGAATGTCAACTTGGTGGCAATGCACTCAAGGCAAAGCCAGTATCATAATCTGCCACGACACGATTACAGTTCCTGTCTGACTTGCTCGGTAAATAAACAGGGATGCTCTTTCATACAAGAGGCCTCCAGCGTCAGATGGATCTTGGATGGACCCAAGACTACCATGATAGGAACCCTTATCAGATCAACATGGTTCAGATCTTCGATATTCGCGTGATGAATACCAACCTGGTAGAGTTACATGCTGAGCAGGTCCGACTCGGATTCTTAATATCACACGACTGTCAAAGCTGTAAAGCAGGTTGCGAAAACAATCGAGGTTGTACCCTTGTCCAGGAGGCACTTCAGCACTTGTTAAATCACTGGTGGATGCCAATTTATATGGATGAAGATACTCAGCAGATTAGTATCAATAACAGGAATCCCACTCGACGTCAAAGTCAGGATGTCCGATCTATGGAAGCTAACCTAGTGAGGTTACATTGTATTCAAAGTGGGCATGGCCAGGTGCCACCACACAACTATGACTGTTGTAGTGTATGTTCGAAAAGTAACCAAGGGTGTTACCTTGTGAAAGCAGCTCTTCAGGGTCAGGTGGATCGTGGAGAGATTCACCCATATCCGGGTTCTGGACCCATCAACTGGACGCCGAACTACCTTGCCAATCAAATCGAGGATGTTGTCACAATCTCTGGTCGTCACCAGACCAGGGATGTTTTTGCCATCATCCCTCTACTTGACGAATCTAGAATTCCCAACCGGGAACGGATCGAGATTACTTATGATGGTCAGAAAAATCAGAAGGTTCCCATAGTCATCTATCTACCGGGACCGCTACCGTATGAATCAACTAAGGCTATCCCTTACAAATACGGTGCAACAATAGTCGAGAATGGAAAGGAAATTCCATTGCCCTCCATCGTGAATATTGCAGACATCAGTCGTGTAACACGGAGCGGCCGAATCTTCAACCGAGGAGTTGGAGAACTTAACAAGGAAAAGGAACTTCAGACAAAAGCTCCCGATCCACCAGTCGGTCAATCCAGTAATCCCGACCTTTCAAAAAATAATGATGAGATGCTGAAGCTCATCCAAAGGAGCGAATATAACATTGTTGATCAGCTGTTACAGACTCTTTTAAAGATCTCGGTATTATCACTGTTACTCAGTTCAGAAGCCCACAGGGAGGCTCTACAGAAAGTCTTGGAGCAAGCCTTTGTGGAACAGGATGTAACAATCAGACAGTTCGATAGCATTGTCTCTAACATCACTTCCTGCAATAATTTGGGATTTAGTGATGAGGAATTACCCGAAGAGGGTCGCCGTCATAACATAGCGCTCAATATCACAGTTAACTGCCAGGACGATGCTTTAACCAGCGTACTGGTAGAGACAGGGTCAGCCCTGAATGTTATGCCGAAGTCCACTTTGATGCAATTATCATTCAAAGGCCCTCCGATGAGAATCAACGAGGTCGTCGTCAAAGCGTTCGACGGATCCAGAAAAATGGTTATCGACGAAGTTGATCTTCCCATAACTATCGGTCCTCACACTTTCCAAGTCACTTTCCAGGTCATGGACATCCGGGCAACATACAGTTGTTTATTAGGAAGACCTTGGATACATCAGGCTGGAGCGGTCACTTCGACCCTCCACCAAAAGCTAAAGTTCGTTCAGAACGATCAACTTGTCACAGTCTGTGGAGAACAGGCCTTGCTCGTGAGTAACTTATCGTCATCTACTCGTGTAGAACCCGAGGAGGTTATTGGGACACAGTTCCAAGCGCTGTCGGTGGGTAAGGACAATCAATCCCAAGGAGGAACCTCGATTTCCTCATACAAAGATGCTATCAAAGCGGTCGAGAGTACCGATACAACCGGATGGGGACAGCTTGGCATTCCTATTGACAATAAAACAAAAAAGGGTCTTGGTTTTTCTGCAACCTGTACCCAGACAGCTGCCAGCGATGAAAGTCTTCATCCCATTTAGAACATCTTCCACAGTGGAGGTTTTCTTCACCCAGTCCCTCAAGCAGTCCATGCTATCAATGAGGAAGATCCCTCTGACACAAAGGAAGAGTGGAAGTCCTATCTTAACAAGGACGGTTATATGTCTCATGACGAAACGCAAACTCCTTTTTGCTTTCCTACAAAGAATCCGAGATTTATACCCAAGTCAGACATCAAAATAATATATGGGGATTGTGATCCAGAAGGATGCCGTGCTCCGCCAAATTCATTAGAGGAAGACACTCCGATGAAAGACAATTTTAACTACAATTACTATGGCCCGATGGATGGCCTACCAATGTGGCAACCTTATCCAGGAGACTTGGGGCAAGAGAGTCAGCCGAACAATGAAAATCAGCTGAGCATCATTGAAAAGAATACCTGCGTCCCCACCATGCCATGGGATCAACACCCAGGTTATCCTGAAACTACTCAACACGACGATGAATTTGCAACGTTTGCAGGACTGGAATTCATCAACTATGCTTTTCCCGAGGTCAACGTCATCGAGAGAGATGACCCCTCCAGTTCCAAAGAAATATGGGACACCCTGGGACAACCAAGTGGAAAATTCGACTTTGTGGTCAAGTACACCGCTCCCGAAAGCTCTCGTATCATGCTTGAAGATATCCAGCCAACTGGATGGGGAGATACAGCTGAGAGTACAAATGCAACAGAGGAATCCTCCTACAAAAACTCTGCCTGGGAGACAGATTCCAATGATCCTGCTCCACCAGAAATCAACGTCATTTCTGAAGACAAATCGAGGAAGGTGCCAGACTTTGTAATTCACCGAGGAGTTCGCCGCCAATGGGTTGCCGTCGAGGTCCCGAAGATCGTTCATCATTCAAAGTAATTGCCATCTTTAACCTTTCACCCTGCCCAGGAGAAACGGATGTTTTGATAGGGCTCGCTTTCTGTAAATATCCCTCTTCGCTTTGCCCAAAGCGATAGAGTTTTGTTTTATAGGGCTGTAGTTTTAAGAATCGACTTGTTCATTAATAAAATAACGTCGTTCTGTAATTTCCGCATGAATTGTTGTTTTCTCTTTTTGTTTTTCAGAAAATGGTAATCCTAAAAAACAATTCAATAATAAAAACAAGCAGTAAAAGAAAAATACACTGCACGCACTTGCATTCTCTCTATATCTTCTAAACACGAATCCTCACGTCATTCAGATTGCTTGTTTTAAACCCAGTTGAAACATACGATCCGATGCCTTCTCCCGACTTTGGGTTCCCGATATTTGGGGCTGAAGAAGAAGTTGACAACGAAATTCCAGAAGAGATCTCTCGACTACTCGGACAGGAGGAAAGGTCCATTGAACCTCATAAAGAGTCGTTGGAAATGATCAATGTGGGTTCGGAAAAAGAGAGAAAAGAAATCAGGATTGGGGCACTGCTCAGTCCAACTTCCAGAGAGAGTTTGATAAAGTTTCTCAAAGAATTTCCCGATGTATTCGCTTGGTCCTATCAGGACATGCCAGGGTTGGATACCAGCATCGTGGAACATCACTTACCATTAAGATCAGAATGTCCACCAGTAAAGAAAAGGTTGAGACGGACTCACCCGGACATGGCCATCAAAATCAAAGAGGAGGTACAGAAACAGATCGACGCAGGTTTTCTTGCTACATCTGAATATCCTCAATGGTTAGCCAACATTGTACCCGTTCCCAAAAAGGACGGAAAGGTCAGAATGTGTGTTGATTACAGGGATATGAACAAGGCAAGTCCAAAGGACGACTTTCCTTTACCACACATTGACATGCTGGTGGACAGCACAGCAAAGTTCAAAATTTTCTCCTTCATGGAAGAATTCTCGGGCTATAACCAGATCAAAATGGCGCCGAAAGACATGGAGAAAACTTTGTTCATTACCCCATGGGGTACCTTTTGTTACAAGGTGATGTCGTTCGGCTTGAAGAACGCCGGGGCAACCTATCAAAGGGCCATGACTACTCTGTTTCATGACATGATACACAAAGAGGTAAAGGTATATGTCGATGACATGATTGCAAAATCTAAGACAGAAGAGGAGCATGTGACCCACTTGTCAAAACTATTCGAGCGTTTGAGGAAGTACAAACTCCGCTTGAATCCCAACAAGTGCACCTTCGGTGTCCGTTCAGGGAAGGTCTTAGGATTCATCGTCAGCCAGAAAAGGATTGAGGTCGATCCTGACAAGGTCAAGGCCATTCGAGAAATGCCTTCTCCGAAAACTGAAAAACAAGTCAGAGGATTCTTGGGACGTTTGAACTACAACTCTAGGTTCATATTCCTTATGACCGCCACATGTGCGCCGATTTTTAAATTACTCAAAAAGAACCAGGATTGCGTTTGGTCAGAAGATTGCCAAACTGCCTTCGACAGTATTAAGGAATACCTGTTGAATCTGCCGATTCTATCACCTCCAGTGGAAGGAAGAGCACTGATCATTTACCTCACAGTCCTAGAGGACTCAATGGGATGTGTACTTCGCCAACAAGACGAAACCAAATGGAAAGAGTATGCCATCTACTATCTGAGCAAGAAATTCACCGACTGCGAGACTCGGTACACGATGCTTGAGAAAACTTCTTGCGCTTTGGCTTGGTCGGCCAAACGTCTTCGCCAATACATGATTCGTCATACTACTTGGTTGGTTTTCGAGATGGATCCAATCAAGTATGTCTTCGAAAAGCCTGCTCTCACGGGAAGAATTGCCCGTTGGCAGATGTTATTATTAGAATATGACATAGAGTACCACGCTCGGAAAGCCATTAAAGGAAGTATTTTAGCCGATTATTTGGCTCATCAACCGATTGACAATCAAGAATCAACCGGGTTTGACTTCCCAGACAAAGATGTCATGTATTTAAAAATGAAAGATTGCGATGAACCGTTACCGAGTGAAGGGCCAGAACCAGGTTCCCAGTGGGGACTAATCTTTGACGGAGCAGTTAATCATTATGGAAACGGAATTGGGGCAATAATTGTTACCCCTCAGGGTACCCACATTCCTTTCACTGCCAGACTTACGTTCAAATGTACGAACAACGAGGCCGAATACGAAGCTTGTATTATGGGTTTCAAAGAAGCGATTGATTTAAGGATCAAAAACTTGGACGTATACGGTGATTCAGCCTTGGTTATCAATCAGATAAAAGGAGATTGGAACACATACCAATCAGGACTGATTCCTTACAAAGACTATGCAAGAAGGTTGTTACCCTTCTTCAACAGAGTCGAGTTTCATCACGTCCCCCGTAGAGAGAATCACATGACTGATGACTTAGCCACTCTCTCTTCTATGATTAGTGTAGGTCAATGGACTGACCTACCTAAGATCGACATAATGCGCCTTGAACGGCCCGCCTACGTCGTCACGATCAAAGCTGTCATAGACAACAAACCTTGGTATCACGATATCAAATGCTTCCTTCAGAAATAAGAGTACCCATCTGGGGCACTCAGAAAAGACAGGAAAACCCTCAGAAGATTGGCTGGAAGCTTCTTCCTGAGCGGTGACACTCTTTATAAGAGGAATTTTGACTTGGTCTTGCTCCGATGCGTAGACAGACCAGAAGCAGATATGCTTATGAAAGAAATTCATGAAGGATCCTTTGGCACTCATGCCAACGGACACACAATGGCGAGAAAAATTCTGAGAGCAGGGTATTACTGGTTGACCATGGAATCCGACTGCTACAAGTACATGAGGAGGTGTCACAAGTGTCAGATATACTCCGACAAAATTCATGTACCGCCATCTCATCTCAAAGTTCTCTCTTCCCCGTGGCCTTTTTCCATATGGGGAATCGACATTATTGGCTTGATTGAACCTAAAGCTTCCAACGGACATCGGTTCATCCTGGTAGCCATTGATTACTTCACCAAGTGGGTCGAATCAGCATCATACGCTAATGTAACCTGACAAGTGGTGGTCCGATTTATCAAAAACAATATCATCTGCCGTTATGGTGTTCCAAGCCAGATCATTACTGATAATGGATCTAACTTGAACAATAAGATGATGAAAGAGTTGTGTGCAGAGTTCAAGATCGAACACCATAACTCATCTCCCTACCGACCCAAGATGAACGGAGCGGTAGAAACGGCTAATAAGAACATCAAGAAGATTGTTCAGAAGATGGTTGTAACCTACAAAGATTGGCACGAAATGCTACCCTTTGCTCTTCATGGTTATCGAACATCTGTCCGCACTTCAACAGGGGCAACCCCTTTCTCTCTAGTATATGGCATGGAGGCAGTTCTCCCCATAGAAGCAAAGATCCCATCAATTCGGGTATTGATGGAAGCTAAGCTTTCGGAAGCTGAATGGTGTCAAAGTCGACACGACGAATTAAATCTGATTGAGAAAAAATGGATAACGGCACTATGCCACGGTCAGTTGTATCAGCAGAGAATGAAGAAGGCGTTCGACAAAAAGGTCCGACCTCGCATCTTCAGGAAAGGAGACCTCGTGCTCAAGAAGATACATTCGTTTCTCACTGACTCTCGGGGCAAATGGACCCCAAATTATGATGGCCCCTATGTGGTCACGAAAGCTTTCTCAGGCGGTGCCTTGAGACTTGCAACCATGGACGGAGAGGAGTTTGCCTACCCCACGAATGTTAATGTAGTCAAGAAATACTTCGCCTAAACTAAAAAAAAAACACGTCTCGGTGGATTGAAAACCCGAAAGGGGGGTCCAAGAAAAAGTTAGAGACATGAAAAAAAATCATCCCGATGGATTGGAAATCTCAAAGTACAATCCAGGAAGAAATTAGGGATAATGGCAGGTAACTATGTTCAACAGAGGCAAGTCCCTCAGCAGCAGTTACATTATCCATCGGAGGAAAACTCCAGTCAAGGTCATCTTCGACAGAAGCTCAGGATGCCCAGAATTCAAAGTTGGTAGAAGGATAGTGGTCGTTATGTTTCAACGTAGCCCTTTTCCCTGTAAATTACCATTTTTTAACTTTGTATATACTTTTTGGAATCACGCGTTTGGCGGATCTCCATCTTATCAATAAAATTTGAGCCCTTGTGCTTTTGTTTGTAATTCTTATTTGTTTTAGCTTTACAGAATGGCGTTTTAACATGATTAGCGATTCTTAAAATGAAACAAAAATGAATTTACTTGTTAAAACTTTTTCTGCTTTTAAATTAAAGATGGCAATTGCTTTTGACTGTTGAGCATCGAAAGAACGTCGATTGCGTCTCCAAAGGCGTTTGAATTTCAAAGTGCAGAATCAAAGTACTCCTTCTAGGCCAGTACGCCTGAACGAAGGATCAACTGTATGAGATGCGACTTTCCCATCTGATACCCTCGGCCGAGTTCTTATCTCCTAAGCCCGATCAACGGTATTCCCCGCAGGGATTGTCTCTCCTAAGCAAGGCAGAATTGCTATCGTGAGCAAGTGATACTTTACATCTCCCAATGTGGCCGAGTATCCAGTCACGTTCATCCGTTAGTTTGTATGTCGCGTCAGTTTTGTCGGCATATACATACATACACCATGCATTTGATTTGCATTCATATTCATATTACATCACTATCACTCTAGTTGGTCATGTCCCTTAGTGATAACAGTCTTCTCAATCGAGTTGTCAGTTCTTGCCTCGTCAGGAAATGCTGCGGTTGAACAATCTCGCCTCCAGTGTATCTCTGGATTAGAATTGGCACTCAACCACTTTGATAACTTGAACCTCTGAAAAGCCAGAGAAGCTTTCTACAGATGTCACTCTTCGCCATCGAAGATGATATCCTTGCTTTCCCGGATTAAAGAAAAATCCCCAAAGAAAGCCTCCTAAGCGAAAGATTTGGCAGTGCAGCTGCCTTTCTTCGAAAGACCGCTGATGAAAAGGTCATCGGCACCTCAAAATTGGAGCCCATCATATGGCATTTCTCCGGGAAGATCCTGAGAAAAGTATGATGTAAGACCCCAAGCGGAAGCAGTCTCTCAAGAGACTCATTTTCCCCAGATAGAGTCGACAAATGGCGTCTCCAACAGAGAAGTTTGTGTACCTCTACAACTCAGACGAATGGGTTCCCCAGCAAGTCTGACATCAAAACTTTTTCCACTCAAATGGCATCTCCCCAGGAAAATTCGGCGAGAAGTTTGAATAAAACCGCTACAAATAGCGTCCCTTGTCAATAAAGTTTATTGACGGAAGAAACTGAGACCAGTTCCTTGGTAAGAAACCAGGATCTAGGGGAAGTTTAAATCAGAAACTAAGACCAGTTCCTTGGTAGGAAACCAGGATCGAGGGGAAGTTTACTTCAGAAACTGAGACCAGTTCCTTGGTAGGAAACCAGGATCGAGGGGAAGTTGACAAAAGAAACTAAGACCAGTTCCTTGGTAGGAAACCAGGATCGAGGGGAGGTTTATTTCAAAAGAAAACTGAGACCAGCTCCTTGGCTGAAGACCAGGATCGAGGGGAAGTTTACCTTTTCTAAGCATCATCGCTTAGCTAAAGAAGATGAATGCATAAGCTACCATTCATAACAACCATCAAAATTTCAGGTATTCCGATATTAAACCCTCTTGCACCCCGAATGACCGAATACCTTCGTCATTCACACCTTCGGGTCCAAGAAGATTAAATAGGGGCATCTGTCATACCCCAAATTTTGACCACTAAGATTTCCCATCATTGTGCAAATCATCATCACAATATGGATGAACCATCATGCCTCATCAAATGCCTCAAGGGTTGTTGAGCATTCACTACAATCAGAATTAGGGTTTTAAGCCCTCTCTGAGTGCTTAGATAAAGGATTAATCAAGGAATGACATGATCTTCAACTTTTCTAACCTCTCAAATGTCCAAAAGGGATCAAGAGGACTCCCACTTTAAGGATTAAGCACAAGGTTGCTCCCTTCCAGGTGGATCAAGCCTCAAGATCGCCAGTGTCACCAAATTAGGGTTTGGTCGACCAGGGCCTCCAGATGAAATATTTCATCTGGGCACAAGCCAATGCTTCAAAACATAACCTAATATACTCGATGGAACCTCATGGACCTAAGCATCAAGTCAATTTGACCTCAGGGGATGCATACATCAAAAATAAGGAATTAGGGTTCTTGACCTAATTCACCCCTAAGTTGACTTTTGGGACAAATCATGAACCAAGACCTAAAGACATGATTTGGGGGCTTTAATATACTATATTGATCCATTTGCAACAATGGATTAATCCAAGAAGCTTGAGCAACAAGTCTCAATTTCATCTGCACCACAAGAAGCTTGAGTAACTTTGACTTTTGACCAGGACATGCTCCCAAACCCTAAGACATGATTCAATATACCCTATGACACCCATGGAACATGTCCATCAAGTTTTATTTAGGTCAAGGACATGATTTCCTGAAGAATTGCACAGTTTGGAATTCATCTGATAAAAAGTCAACTGTGCACAAAAGTCAACTTTGACTTTTTGAGATTTTTTACCAAAATGGATTTTTAACCCTAAAATGATGTTAATGTATGATTTGAATCATCATTCATCAAGAAAAATCAAGGAAAGTGGGATAACTTGTAAAAGGGGTAACCATAAAAACTTAGAAAAATTTCTAAGTTATGGAAAAAGTGACACTAATGTGCCAACTTTGGAGGACCATAACTCCTAAACCACAAGGCCATTGTTCCCCATTCAAAGCTTGATTTGTAGATCACATTTCCCTCTAAAAAATCTTCATGCTGACCTATGTCCAAATTCCTCATGGATTTTGAGTTATGGAGTGATCAAAATCAACAAAAGTCACTTTGTTCCAACACTTAGTGAAAATTTAACTAAGTCAGAATCTGCCTTTACTTTTTTCCAAATGTAGGGGGATTTTTCACTTGGATTCAAAAGAGATCAAAACCAAACATGTTCAAACAGTTGTTGTGTCATGTAAGGGCTTTCCAAAATGGCCAAGAACATTACCAAATTCAATTTGAGCTATGAGATATGACATTGGCAAGATGCCTTGCTGAAATCTGCCAAGGCAAGGCAGATTTTTGCACTTTTGGTCGATTTGCCAAAATCAGCCAATTCCAAGCCTTGTCATCACTTTGGACACATCTGAGGATTAAATCTAAAGGGGACAATCACTGAGCCAAGCCTCCAAAGTCTTTGGAACAAGAAATAGCATGTTGAACCTAGAATTGCCAAAATAGGGACAAGACTCCAATTTTGGATTGGAGCATTCAATGGAAGCATCAAGGTGGCATGGACTGAGCCATTCTCAATTGAATTCAGTCAAGACTTACCAAGACCAAGGGAACCAGCAGCCTGTGCCCTAACCTCTAGTCAATGGCTAGAGGAGACTTGGATTTTCATTTGCCAACATTGGCCAAACCTACTCAGCAGTTGCCATTCACTATTCCTTGCAAAACAAACTTGCTCTACTATAAATAGAGCTCAATTTTGATCAGTTTGAGTACACCAAAGCCATCAAACAGATGCTTTCCTCAAAATCTCTTCTTTCACTCCAATTTTTCCTTCTAAGGCAAGTCACTATCGGGTTTTGAGTTTGAGAGCTTTTCCAATCAAACCAATCACACACACACCTCATATACATCACATATGAGATGATCAAACACTTAAACAACAACTGGAACACTGATTTCTCAGAATCACCAGTCAATTGCTCAAGGTTTTAACCAAGTTGCAGTTGAGATGCCATGAAGTGATCCAGCCAACTTCAATCAAGTCCAAGCATTCAAACACACTCCATAGGGTGTAGGGAATCTGTTCAGATCATCACAACTCATCTGTAATACCTCCAACACAAATCACAATCACCAGCTGCAAGTGGTAAGCTTGAGCTCTTCTAACTCTATGATCCATGCAATTTTTGCTGCACAATAATTTGGCCATATGTTCATAATCATGCATGGAATGTTTCCCCTCAATTAATTGCATTGTTTGAATCGTGTATCAAAAATCCCAGCCTTCATGCAGAATCTAGGGTTCTTGAGGATTGTTCCTGATTTCTTGTTTTATGTTTAATTTAAATGAAATTAATTGTCATAGACATGATCGTGAGGTTGAAATGAGTTGATTGGTATGTGGATTGCATGATATGATTAAGTATTCAGTGAGATTGGATAGAAAATGCAAATCTAAGAAACTCAGAACACACGCGTGTTCTTGCCCTTGTTCTTGGCGCCATTTTTCAACATTTGAATATTTGAATTTTGTGATTTTTATTTAATTGATTCAAAAATTAATTTCTCTCTGAGTTTTAATGATTTTGAGTTGATTCTTTTTTTAATAATTCACAAAAATGTTGAAATATTTTATTTTCCCAAAAAATCCCAAAAATATTATTTATTTCATATAATTGATATTTTTGCAAAGAATTAATATTTTAATTGTTTTTGACATTTAAAATATTTTTTCCCTCTTGATTTTGAAAAGATTAATGACTTCTAATTATTTTGAAGGTCAATACTTGATTTTTGAAGCATTAATCCAAGATCATAATTTGTTTCCCACATGTTAAACAATTTTTGATCATTTTAATTGAATTTTTATTCAATTAAAATACATTTTGGAAATAAATTAGGGTTTTTGATTAATTCAACCCTCACAAATCATTTTCAAACACTTTTGGGCCTCTATTAGAGTGTAAGACCCAACCCACTTGTACAGAAACAATTTTGGGCCTCACTTATTATATAAGTCCCTTTGTACATTTTTAAATTCGGCACGATCGTCGCCAGTTTAAAAATAAACCATCTGGGCCTCACCTTGAGCTATAAGACCCATTCAAAAACTTTTGGGCCTCTATTAGAGTGTAAGACCCAACCCCCTTTTAACCAAAACCATTTTTGGGCCTCAGATATTATATAAGCCCCTTTGTGTTGAAAGAAAATCTCGACGCGATCGCCATTTTAAACGAAAAATCATCTGGGCCTACCCTCGAGTAGTAAGACCCATTTCTTTTCTTTAAACCTTTTGGGCCTCTATTAGAGTGTAAGACTCATCCCTTTGTACAGAAAACTTTTGTGGGCCTCAGTCACTTGTATAAGTCCCTCTGTACAAATTTAACAGTATAATCACTGATAAAACAGCCCCAAATCTTTCTTCTTCAAAACACTTTATCCTTTGATTTTGAATATACTATTGTTTTCAATCTGCCTTTGTTGAACAACTAACCAAACAACATGGAAGCTCAACAACCGAGTAAGTGTTTATACGCTTTCATTTACTGCTTTCATATACATATAACTGTATTGTGGGGCTGTTTCGCTGTAAGTCTTCTTTCGTAAACTCATATCAACTGTGTAATAATAGTATAGATATTTACAGTTTCCCCGGCAACTACGTTAGAACTAGATAAAGTCGTTTCGTTTATTCGTAGAAATAGACAGCTAGATCCCCAATAGGATCACCAGATACAGTCTTCTCTTCGGCTGTCCTCATTAGGAATTGTCAAGAAACTCTACTCCCAGAGATGAATGTATTCTCCGTGAATGACATCTTTGAGTTTCTTCCAAATTCTCGAACTTTCCTGGCTTGATCTATTCCTCGTGAATAGCCTGTCTTGAACTTCTCGGGGTTTGGGGACCCACGGGCTTTTTAAAAGCATCGGCCTCCTCTTGGGCATCGTACAAGGACCCACAGGCTTCCTAAAAGCAACCCCGCCTACTCTTGGGCTTAGTACAAGGACCCGTCGGCTTCTTAGAAGTATTCACAACCTCCTCTTAGGCTTCGTATAATGATATCTTCCTCTGGGAATGATAGCCTCCTCTTGGGCTTAGTACAAGGACCCGTCGGCCTCTTAAAAGCTTCTAGCCTCCTCTTGGGCTTCGTACAAATTGTCCTGACGACCTCCTAGAGGTATAGGAACAGAAATCAGTCATCTTCATAGAACAATCCTTTCCAAGAGTCTACTACTGTTTCTCAAAGCATAGTACAAAAGATGAAACTCTAGACTTGGACAGTCTAATTTCCTTGAGTCTCAAAGACATTCTCAAGTGACCCCTTCAAAAATAGGAAGGAAACCCGTAGACTCGGACAGTCTCAATACCCTTTGGATTTCCCATTTCCTTAAAGAATAGGAAATATCCCTGGTCCTCGAATCAAAAATCCCTGAGTGCCAACATTTCTCATATAAGAACTGATTTTCTCTTTAAATCAGCATACTGGACCTGTCACTAAACTGAAACAGCGCCATAGCCTCCTTTTGGGCTTTGTACAATGATTCTCCCCAGCGGAGTCAAACAACATTTAGCCTCTCTCTCGGGCTTTGTACGAGACACATAAGAGACTCCCTTGTTGAGTCAATCACCCTTCTGCCTCCATCTCGGGCTTTATACGAGATACAAAAAGGTTCTTATTGAGCCAAACAAATTTCAGCCACCATCTCGGGCTTTGTATGAAATACAAGAAACACTCTCTTGTTGAGTATAAAAGATCCTCTTGTAGGATCAACCCCTTTTAGCCTCTCTCTCGGGCTTCGTACGAGACACAAAAACACCCTCTTGTTGGGCCCATAGCCTCCTCTTAGGCTTTGTATAAGAAAACCACTGGTTGATCCAATCAACCTTTTAGCATCTGTAGCGAGTGATTTTTGGATGTGGTTGCGAAGCACGATCGCTCTGGTACTACAACTCGATTCATTTTTTATCCTATTAAAGCTGATGAAGGAAGGGAAATAGATGTCTCCAATTAACCCTGCTTGCATACTGAGATTAAACAGTCAAAACTGTTGGTTTACAGATGCTACAAAGATTCGGGGTTTCTCCTAGGTTATTTTGTTGACGAGGGGTGCTTTAGTCTATTGGTTAGGATGTTAGGACGAATGTATGAGAGTATGGGATTTTGGGTTTTTGTTTAGTGTGCTCGCTAAGATTTTTTCTTTCAATCTTATGCCTACGTATTCCCGTTTACCGAAACAGGGAAATCAGAGCGATCGTAGTTCCTCCTATTCTATGGGAGGAAATGGTTGTTTTGGTGTCTTGTTCAAAGCCCAAGACGTGAAGCTAGAGAGTCTATTTGTATCTTGTTCAAAGCCCAAGATGTGAAGTTGAAAGTAGTTTGTATCTTGTTCAAAGCCCAAGATGTGAAGCTAAAAGTGTTGACCTTAGAGAGAATTTGTCATCTCTAAAGGGGTCTGTTTGTCACAACTGTTGGGTGACTGACTGTAAAGGAGGATTACTTTAACCGGGATTTATGAATCCGACAATGCCATAATTTCCTTTATAGGGGATTTTAACCTGAAGGAGAAGACTTTAACTCAGTTTAAAGCAATGCCATCTTTCCTTAGGAATTTCTCATACTAAAAGAGGGACATTGGAATGGATGTAGATGATCCAGAGGCTTGCCGCTTACAGCAATTAGATGAAGGGGAAAGAGTTGTTGAAGTTTGTGTACTGTGAACGAGGCACAACTTTGATGCTAAAAGGTTGATTGGACCAACCAGTGGTTTTCTTATACAAAGCCTAAGAGGAGGCTAGTATGTGTCTCGTACAAAGCCTGAGAGAGAGGCTAAAAGGTTTTGACTCGACGATGGAGTCTTTTGGTATCTCGTATAAAGCCCGAGATGAAGGCTACTTGACTTAACAAGAGAGTTTTTTGTATCTCGTACGAAGCCCGAGATGGAGGCTAAAATTTGTTTGGCTCAATAAGAACCTTTTTGTATCTCGTATAAAGCCCGAGATAGAGGCAAAAGGGTGATTGACTCAACGAGGGAGTCTCTTTATGTGTCTCGTACAAAGCCCGAGAGAGAGGCTAAACGTTGTTTAACTCCGCTGTGGAGAATCATTGTATAAAACCCAAGAGAGAGGCTATTGTAACTGGAGAAGGATCATTATACAAAGCCTAAGAGGAGGCTATGGTTACTGTTTCAGTTGAGTGACAGGTCCAGTATGCTGATTTAAAGAGAAAATCAGTTCTTATATGAGCAACACTGTACTCGAGGATTTGATACGAGGATCCGGGCTATTCCTGTTCTTTAAGGAATTAGAAAATCCGAGGGGTATTGAGACTGTCCGAGTCTACGAGTTTTCTTCCTATTTAACGAAGGGGTCACTTGAGAATGTCTGGAAAACTCAAGGAGATTAGACTGTCCGTGTCTAGAGTTTCATCTTTTGTACCATGCTTTGAGAAACAGTAGTAGACTCTTTGAAAGGATTGTTCTATGCAGATGACTAATTTCTGTTCCTATACCTCTTGGAGGTCGTCGGGACAATTTGTACGAAGCCCAAGAGGAGGCTGGAAACTTTTTAGAAGTCGACCGGTCCTTGTACAAAGCCCAAGAGGAGGCTATCATTCCCGGAGGAAGAATCATTATACGAAGCCTAAGAGGAGGCTGTGAATACTTCTAAGAAGCCGACGGGTCCTTGTACTAAGCCCAAGAGGAGGCGGGGTTGCTTTTAGGAATCCTGTGGCTCCTTGTATGATGCCCAAGAGGAGGCCGATGCTTTAAAGAAGCCCGTGGGTCCCCAAACCCCAAGAAATTCAAGGCAAGCTATTCACAAGGAATAGATCAAGTCAGAAAAGTTCGAGAATTTAAAAGAAACTCAAAGATGCCATTCACGGAGAATACATTCATCTCTGGGAGTAGAGTTTCTTGACAATTCCTAATGAGGACAGCCGAAGAGAAGACTGTATCTGGTGATCCTATTGGGGATCTAGTTGTCTATTTCTATGAATAAACGAAACGGCTTTTCCTAGTTCTAGACGTAGTTTCCGGGGAAACTCTAAATATCTATACTATTATTACACAGTTGATATGAGTTTATGAAAGAAGACTTACAGTGAAACAACCCCACAATACAGTTATATGTATATGAAAGCGGTAAATGAAAGCGTATAAACACTTACTCGGTTGTAGAGCTTCCATGCTGTTTGGTTAGTTGTTCAACAAAGAAAGATTGAAAACAACAGTATATTCAAAATCAAAGGAGAAAGTGCTTTGAAAAAGAAAGATTTGGGGCTTACAGCTCAAGGAGAGGCCCAGGGTTTTATCAGTGAGCGCACTGTTTGAATTTGTACAGAGGGACTTATACAAGTGACTGAGGCCCAAAAGGTTTTCTGTACAAAGGGATGGGTCTTAAACTCTAATAGAGGCCCAAAAAGTTTTAAAAGAGTGAGAGTGGGGATTATAACACGAGGGTAGGCCCAGTTGACTTTTCGTTTGAAATGGCGATCGCGCCGAGGTTTCCTTTTAACACAGAGGGACTTATACAATAAGTGAGGCCCAAAATGTTTTGGTTAAAAGGGGGTTGGGTCTTACACTCTATTAGAGGCCCAAAGAGTTTTAAGAAAAGAAATAGGTCTTACTACTCGAGGGTAGGCCTAGAAGGTTATTTTTCAAAAGGCGACGATCGCACCGTTTGTTTTTCGACGGTATCGGGACTTCTACAATACACTGAGGCCCAAAAATGATTTGGTCAAAAAAAGGATTGTGTCTTACACTATATTAGAGGCCCAGGGTGTTTTGAAAATGATTTATGAGGGTTGAATTAATCCAAAAACCCTAATTTGTTTTCAAAAATGTGGTTTAATTGAATAAAAATTCAATTAAAATGATCAAAATTGTTTAACATAGGGAAAACAAATTGTGATCTTGGATTAATGCTTCAAAAATTAAGTATTGACCTACAAAATAATAAGAAAGCATTAAAAGTTGCAAAATCAAGGTGGAAAAAATATTTTAAATGTCAAAAATAATTAAAACATTAATTCTTTGCAAAAATATCAATTATATAAAATAAATAATATTTTTATGATTTTTTGGGAAAATAAAATATTTTAACATTTTTGTGAGTTATTAAAAAAAGAATCAACTCAAAATCATTAAAACTCAGAGAGAAATTAATTTTTGAATCAATTAAATAAAATCACAAAATTCAAATATTCAAATATTGGAAAATGGCGCCAAGAACAAAGGCAAGAACACGCGCGTTTTTCAGTTTTTCCCAGATTTGCATTTTCTCTCCAATCTCACTGAATACTTAATCATATCATGCAATCCACATACCAATCAACTCGTTTCAACCTCACGATCATGTCTATGGTATTTAATTTCATTTAAATTAAACATATAACAAGAAATCACGAAAAATCCTCAAGAACCCTAATTTCTGCAAGAAGGCTAGGATTTTTGATACACGATTCAAACAATGCAATTAATTGAGGGGAAACATTCCATGCATGATTATGAACATATGGCCAAATTATTGTGCAGCAAAAATTGCATGGATCATAGAGTTAGAAGAGCTCATGCTTACCACTTGCAGCTGGTGATCGTGATTTGTGTTGGAGGTGTTACAGCTAGGTTCCAATGATCTGGATAGCTTCCCTAGGTGCCATGGAGTGTGTATGGATGCTTGGAATGGATTGAAATGGTTTGGAGTTGAAGATGGTACCTCAACTGCAAAACTGTCAAGAACTTGAGCAATTGGCTGGTGATTTTGTGAAATCTGTGTTCCAGATGTTATGTGAGTGTTTGGATCACTTCTATATGATGTATATGACGTGTGTGTGTGTGTGTGATTGGTTTAATTGGAAAAGCTCTCAAACTCAAAACCCGATAGTGACTTGCCTTAGAAGGCAAAGTTGGAGTGAAAGAAGAGATTTTGAGGAAAGCATCTGTTTGATGGCTTTGGTGTACTCAAACTGATCACAATTGAGCTCTATTTATAGTAGAGCAAGTTTATTTTGCAAGGAATAGTGAATGGCAACTGCTGAGTAGGTTTGGCCAATGTTGGCAGATAAAAATCCAAGTCTCCTCTAGCCATTGACTAGAGGTTAGGGCACAGGCTGCTGGTTCCCTTGGTCTTGGATAAGTCTTGACTGAATTCAGTTGAGAATGGCTCAGACCATGCCACCTTGATACTTCCATTGAATGCTCCAATCCAAAATTGGAGTCTTGTCCCTATTTTGGCAATTCTAGGTTCAACACGTTATTTCTTGTTCCAAAGACTTTGGAGGCTTTGCTCAGTGATTATCCCCTTTAGATTCAATCCTCAGAGGTGTCCAAGTGGATAGGAGCATTTGGATTTGGCTGATTTTGGAAAATCTAGCAAAAATGCAAAATCTGCCTTGCCTTGACAGATTTCAACAAGGCAACTTGCCAATGTTACATCTCATGACTCAAATTGAATTTGGTAATGTTCTTGGCCATTTTGGAAAGCTCTTACATGATACAACAACTATTTGAACATGTTTGGTTTTGATCTCTTTTGAATCCAAGTGAAAAATCCCCCTACATTTGGCAAAGAGTAGGGTAAAATCTGACTTAGTGAAATTTTCACCAAGTGTTGGAACAAAGTGACTTTTCTTGATTTTGATCACTCCATAACTCAAAATCCATGAGGAATTTGGACATAGGTCAGTATGAAGCTTTTGTAGAGGGCAATGAGATCTACAAATCAAGCTTTGAATGGGGAACAATGGCCTTGTGGTTTAGGAGTTATGGTCCTCCAAAGTTGGCACATTAATGTCACTTTTTCCATAACTTAGAAATTTTTCTATGTTTTTATGGTTACCCCTTTTACAAGTTATCCCACTTTCTTTGATTTTTCTTGATGAATGATGATTCAAATCATACATTAACATCATTTTAGGGTTAAAAATCCATTTTGGTGAAAATCTCAAAAAGTCAAAGTTGACTTTTATGCACAGTTGACTTTTTATCAGATGAATTCCAAACTGTGCAATTCTTCATGAAATCATGTCCTTGACCTAAATCAAACTTGATGGACATGTTCCATGGGTGTCATAGGGTATATTGAATCATGTCTTAGGGCTTGGGAGCATGTCCTGGTCAAAAGTCAAAGTTACAGTTGACTTTCCTCGCGAAACCCTAATTGTGGTGCAGATGAAATTGAGACTTGTTGCTCAAGCTTCTTGGATTAATCCATTGTTCCAAATGGATCAATATAGTTCATTAGAGACCCTCAAACCCTATCTTGAGGTCTTGGCTCATGATTTGCCCTAAAAGTCTACTTAGGGGTGAATTAGGTCAAGAAACCCTAATTCCTGATTTTTTATGAATGCATCCCCTGAGGCAAAATTGACTTGATGATTGGGTCCATGAGGTCCCATGAAGTATATTAGGTTATGTTTTGGATCATTGGCTTGTGCCCAGATGAAAAATTTCCATTTGGAGGCCCTGGTCGACCAAAACCCTAATTTGGTGACACTGTCGATCTTGAGACTTGATCCACCTAGAAGGGAGCAGCCTTGTGCTTGATCCTTGAAGTGGGAGTACTTTTGATCCATTGTGGATGTTTGAGAGGTTAGACAAGTTGAAGATCATGTCATTCCTTAATTGATCCTTTGTCTAAGAACTCTGAGACGGCTTGGAACCCTAATTCTTGATGGTAGTGAATGCTCAACAATCCTTGAGGAGATTGATGAGGCATGAAGGTACATCCATATTATGATGATGATTTGCACAATGATGGGAAATCTATGTGGTAAAAATTTGGGGTATGACAGATGCCCCTATTTAATCTTCTTGGACACGAAGGTGTGAATGACGAAGGTATTCGGGCAATCGGGGTGCAAGAGGATTAAATATCAGAATACCCAAAATTTTGACGGCGTCTATGAATGGTAATTCACGTATTCGTCATTTTTTGCTAAGCAATGATGCTTAGAAAAAGTAAACTTCCCCTCGATCCTGGTCTTCAGCCAAGGAACTGGTCTCAGTTTCTGATTTAAACTTCCCCTCGATCCTGGTTTCCTACCGAGGAACTGGTCTTAGTTTCTGAAGTTTGAACTTCCCCTCTATCCTGGTTTCCTACCAAGGAACTGGTCTTAGTTTCTGAAGTTTGAACTTCCCCTCGATCCTGGTTTCCTACCAAGGAACTGGTCTTAGTTTCTTTTGTCAATAAACTTTACTGACAAGGGACGCTATTCGTAGCGACTTTCCTTCAAACTTCTCGCCGAATTTTCCTGGGGAGATGCTATTTAAGTGGAAAAAGTTTTGATGTCAGACTTGCTAGGGAACCCAGTCGTCTGAGTTGTAGAGGTGCACAAACTTCTCTATTTGGAGACGCCATTTGTTGAATCTACTGGGGAAAATGAGTCTCTTGAGAGACTGCTTTCGTTCGGGGTCTTTACATCATACTTTTCTCAGAGATCTTCTCGGAGAAATTCCATATGATGTGATCCAATTTTGAGGTGCCGATGACCTTTTCATCAGTGGGTTTTTCGGAGAAAAACTGCCGTACTGCCGAATCTCCGATTTAGGAGGCTTTCTCTCGGGATTTTCTTTAATCCGGGAAAACGAGGATGTCATCTTCAATGGCGAAGAGTGATGTTAACTGAGGGCTCTCTGGTCTTTCAGAGGTTCAAGTTATCAAAGTGGTCGAGGACCCAACTTCAATCCAGAAATAAAACTGGAGGAGAGAGATTGTTCAGACGTAACACTTCCTGACGAGGAAAGGGCTGACAACTCGATTGAGAGGACTTTTATCACTAGGGGACAAGACCGACTAGAGTGATAGTGATGCAATATGACTGTGAATGTAAATCAATAATGCATGATGCATGTATGTATATGCTGACAAAACTGACGCAACATCCAAACTAAAAGATGAACACGACTAGATACTCAGCCATTGCAGGGCGAAGAAGTACCGCTGGTTCAAGATAGCATTTCTGCCTTTCTTAGGAGAGATAGTCCCTGTTGGGAGCTATGTTGATCGGGCTTAGGAGATGGGAACTCGGCCGAAGCGTGTCAGACGAAACAAGGTCTCTGACACAGTTGATCCCTTCATTCAGGCGTACTGGCGTAGAAGGAGTACTTTGATTCTGTACTTTGAGGTTCGATTACTTCTGGAGAAGCGACCGATGTTCTTCTGATGTTCAACAGTCAAAAGAAATTGCGTCTTTATTAAAAAGCAGAAAAAGTTTTAACAAGTAAATTCATTTTTGTTTTATTTCAAGAATCGTTAGTCATGTTAACAATGTCGTTCTGTAAATCTAAAACAAATAAGAATTACAAACAAAAGCACAAGGGCTCAAATTTTATTGATAAAATGGAGATCAGTCAAACGCGTGATTCCATTGAGTATTTACAAAGTTAGAAAATGGTAATTTATAGGGAAAAGGGCTATGTTGAAACATAACGACCACTATCCTTCTACCAACTTTGAATTCGGGGCATCCTGAGCTTCTGTCGAAGATGACCTTGACTGGAGTTTTCCTCCGATGGATGGTGTAACTGCTGCTGAGGGACCTGCCTCTGTTGAACATAGTTACTTGCCATTATCCCTAACTTTTGCCTGGATTGTACTGTGATGTTTCCAATCCACCGGGATGATTTTTTTTATTTTTTCTCTAAATTTTGCCTGGACCGCCCTTTCGGGTTTTCAATCCACCGAGATGTTTTTTTTTAGGCGAAGTATTTCTTGACTACATCAATATTTGTGGGGTAGGCAAATTCCTCTCCGTCCATGGTCGCAAGTCTCAAGGCGCCGCCTGAGAAAGCTTTCTAGACTACATAGGGGCCATCATAATTCGGAGTCCATTTGCCCCGAGAGTCAGTGAGAAAGGATTGTATCTTCTTGAGCACAAGGTCTCCTTTCCTGAAGATGCGTGGTCGAACCTTTTTGTCGAACGCCTTTTTCATTCTCTGTTGATACAGCTAACCATGGCATAGTGCCGTGATTCGCTTCTCCTCGATCAAATTCAGTTCGTCGTGTCGACTTTGACACCATTCAACTTTGGTGAGCTTAGCTTCCATCAATACTCGGATTGATGGGATCTCTACTTCTATGGGGAGCACTGCTTCCATGCCATACACTAGAGAGAAAGGGGTTGCCCCTGTTGAAGTGCGGACAGATGTGTTATAACCGTGAAGAGCAAAGGGTAACATCTCATGCCAGTCTTTGTAGGTTACAACAATCTTTTGAACGATCTTCTTGATGTTCTTATTGGCCGCTTCTACCGCTCCGTTCATCTTTGGTCGGTAGGGAGATGAGTTATGATGTTCGATCTTGAACTCTGCGCACAACTCTTTCATCATCTTGTTGTTCAAGTTAGATCCATTATCAGTAATGATCTCGCTTGGAACACCATAACGATAGATGATATTATTTTTGATAAATCAGACCACCACTTGTCGGGTTACATTGACGAATGACGCTGCTTTGACCCACTTGGTGAAGTAGTCAATGGCTACCAGGATGAACCGATGTCCGTTTGAAGCCTTGGGCTCAATCATGCCAATCGTGTCGATTCCCCATATCGAGAATGGCCATGGGGAAGAGAGAACTTTGAGATGTGATGGCGGTACATGAATTTTGTCGGAGTATATCTGACACTTGTGACACCTCCTCATGTACTTGTGGCAGTCGGATTCCATTGTCAACCAATAGTACCATGCTCTCAGAATTTTTCTCGCCATTTTGTGTCCGTTGGCATGAGTGCCAAAGGATCCTTCATGAATTTCTTTCATCAGCATTTCTGCTTCTGGTCTGTCTACGCATCGGAGCAAGACCATGTCAAAATTTTTCTTATAGAGAGTGTCACCGCTCAGGAAGAAGTTTCCAGCCAATCTTCTGAGGGTTTTCCTGTCTTTTCTTAGTGCCCCAGGTGGGTACTCTTGTTTCTGAAGGAAGCATTTGATATCATGATACCAAGGTTTGTCGTCTATGACTGCTTCAATCTTGAAGATGTAAGCGGGTCTTTCAAGGCGCATCATGTCGATCTTAGGTAAGTCGTTCCATTGACCTACACTAATCATGGAAGAGAGAGTGGCTAATGCATCAGCCATGTGATTCTCCTCACGAGGGATATGATGAAACTCAACTCTGTTGAAGAAAGGTAGCAACCTTCTTGCGTAGTCTTTGTAAGGAATCAATCCTGATTGGTATGTGTTCCAATCTCCTTTTATCTGATTGATAACCAAGGCTGAATTGCCGTATACGTCCAAGTTTTTGATCCTTAAATCAATTGCTTCTTCGAGACCCATAATATAAGCTTCGTATTCGGCCTCGTTGTTCGTACATTTGAACGTAAGTCTGGCAGTGAAAGGAATGTGGGTACCCTGAGGGGTAACAATGATTGCCCCATTTCCGTTTCCATAATGATTAACTGCTCCGTCAAAGACAAGTCCCCATTGGGAACCGGGTTCTGGCCCTTCACTGGGTAACGGTTCATCGCAATCTTTCATTTTTAGATACATGACATCTTCGTCTGGGAAGTCAAACCCGATTGATTCTTGATTGTCAATCGGTTGATGAGCCAAATGATCGGCTAAAATACTTCCCTTAACGGCTTTCTGAGCGTGGTACTCTATGTCATATTCTGATAACAGCATCTGCCAACGGGCAATCCTTCCCGTGAGAGCAGGTTTTTCGAAGACGTACTTGATTGGATCCATTTCGGAGATTAACCAAGTAGTATGATGAATCATATATTGGCAAAGACGTTTGGCTTCCCAAGCCAAAGCGCAACAAGTTTTCTCAAGCATCGTGTACCGAGTTTCATAGTCGGTGAATTTCTTGCTCTAATAGTAAATGGCAGACTCTTTCCGTTTGGTTTCGTCTTGTTGGCCAAGTACACACCCCATTGAGTCTTCCAAGACTGTGAGGTAGATGATCAGTGGTCTTCCTTCCACTGGAGGTGATAGAATCAGAGGATTCAACAGATATTCCTTGATACTGTCGAAAGCGGTTTGGCAATCTTCTGACCAAACACAATCCTGGTTCTTTTTCAGTAATTTGAAAATCGGCGCACACGTGGTGGTCATGAGGAATATGAATCTGGAGATGTAGTTCAAACGTCCCAAGAATCCTCTGACTTGTTTTTCAGTTTTCGGAGAAGGCATTTCTTGAATGGCCTTGACCTTGTCAGGATCAACCTCAATTCCTTTCTGGATGACGATGAACCCTAGTAGTTTCCCTGAACGGACACCGAAGGTGCACTTGTTGGGATTCAAGCGGAGCTTGAATTTTCTTAGACGTTCGAACAATTTTGACAAATGTTCAACGTGCCCACTCTCTGTCTTTGATTTTGCAATCATATCATCGACATACACTTCGATTTCTTTGTGTATCATGTCATGAAACAGAGTAGTCATGGCCCTTTGATAGGTTGCCCCGGCGTTCTTCAAATCGAACGGCATTACCTTGTAATAAAAGGTGCCCCATGGGGTAATGAACGAAGTTTTCTCCATGTCTTTCGGCACCATTTTAATCTGGTTATAGCCCGAGAATCCATCCATGAAGGAGAAGACTTTGAACTTTGCGGTACTGTCTACCAGCATGTCAATGTGCAGTAAAGGAAAGTCGTCCTTTGGACTTGCCTTGTTCAGATCCCTGTAATCAACACACATTCTGACCTTTCCGTCTATTTTGGGAACGGGTACAATATTGGCTAACCATTGAGAATATTTAGATGTAGCGAGGAAACCTGCGTCGATCTGTTTCTGTACCTCCTCTTTGATTTTGATGGCCATGTCCGGGTGAGTCTGTCTCAACCTTTGCTTTATTGGCGGACATTCCGATCTCAACGGTAAGTGATGTTCCACGATGCTGGTATCCAACCCTGGCATATCCTGATAGGACCAAGCGAATACATCGGGAAATCCTCTGAGAAGCTTTATCAAACTCTCTCTGGCAGTTGGACTGAGAAGTGCCCCAATCCTGATTTCTTTTCTCTCTTTTCTTGAACCCACGTTTACCGTTTCCAACGGCTCTTTGTGAGGTTCAATGGACCTTTCCTCTTGTCTGAGTAGTCGGTAGATCTCTTCTGGAATTTCGTTGTCATCTTCTTCTTTAACCTCGAATACCGGGAACTCAAAGTTGGGAGAAGGCATCGGATCGTATGTTTCAACTGGGTTTAAAACAAGCAATCTGCATGACGTGATGATTCGTGTTTAGAAGACATAGAGGAAAATGCAAGTGTGTGCAGTGTATATTTTTTTTACTGCTTGTTTTTATTATTGAATTATTTTTTAGGATTACCATTTTCTGAAAAAACGAAAAGAGAAAACAACAATTAATGCGAAAATTACAGAACGATGTTATTTTATTAATTAACAAGTCGATTCTTGAAACTACAGCCCTATAAAACAAAACTTTGTCGCTTTGGGCAGAGCGAAGAGGGAAATTTACAAAAAGTGAGCCCTATCAAAACATTTGTTTCACCTGGGCAGGGTGAAAGGTTAAAAGATGGCAATTACTTTGACTGCTGAACGACCTCCGGAACCTCGACGGCAACCCATTGGCGGCGAACTCCTCGGTGAATCACAAAGTCTGGCATCTTCCTTGTTTTGTCTTCAAAAATAACGCTGATTTCTGGTGGAGCAGGATCATTGGAATCAGTCTCCCAGGCAGAGTTGTCGTAGGAGAATTCCTCTATTGCATTTTGCATAGCATTTGTCCTCTTAGCTATATCTCCCCATCTAGTTGGCTGGATGTCTTCGAGCTTGATACGAGAGCTTTCGGGAGCGGTGTACTTGACCATATAGTCGTATTTTCCACTTGGTTGTCCCAAGGTGTCCCAAACTTCTTTGGAACTGGAGGAGTCATCTCTCTCGATAACTTTGTTTTATTGTCAATAGGAATGACCAGCTGTCCCCATCCGGTTGTATCGGTACTCTCGACCGCTTTGAGAGCGTCTTTGTATAAAGAAATAAAAGTTCCTTCTTTGAACTGATTGTTCTTGCTCACCGACAGTGCTTGGAACTGAGTTCCAATAACCTCCTCGGGTTCTATACCAGCAGATGATGACAAGTTACTCACCATCAAGGCCTGCTCCCCACAGTCTGTGATGAGTTGGCCGTTCAGGACGAACTTTAGCTTTTGGTGGAGGGTGGAAGTAACCGCTCCAGCCTGATGTATCCATGGTCTTCCTAATAAACAATTGTATGTTGCCCGGATGTCCATGACCTGGAAAGTGACTTGGAAAGTATGATGACCGATAGTTATGGGAAGATCAACTTCGCCGATAACTGTTTTTCTGGATCCGTCGAACGCTTTGACGACAACCTCGCTGATTCTCATCGGATGGCCTTTGAATGATAATTGCATCAAAGTGGACTTCGGCATAACATTCAGGGCTGACCCTGTGTCTACCAGTACGCTGGCTAAAGCATCGTCCTGGCAGTTAACTGTAATGTTGAGCGCCATGTTATGACGGTGACCCTCTTCGGGTAGTTCCTCATCACTAAATCCCAAATTATTGCAGGAAGTGATGTTAGAGATAATGCTATCAAACTGTCTGATTGTTACATCCTGTTCCACAAAGGCTTGCTCCAAAACTTTCTGTAGAGCCTCCCTGTGCGCTTCTGAACTGAGTAAAAGTGATAGCACCGAGATCTTTGAAGGAGTTTGTAGCAGTTGATCAACAATGTTATATTCACTCCTTTGGATGAGCTTCAGCATCTCATCATTATTTTTTGAATGGTCGGGATCACTGGATTGACCGACTGATGGATCGGGAGCTTCCGTCTGAAGTTCCTTTTCCTTGTTAGGTTCTCCAACCCCTCGGTTGAAGATTCTACCACTCCGTGTTACATGACTGATGTCTGCAATATTCACAACGGCGGGTAATGGAATTTCCTTTCCATTCTCAATTGTTGTTGCACCATATTTGTAAGGGATAGCCTTAGTTGATTCATATGGTGTTGGTCTGGGTAGATAGATGACTATAGGAACCTTCTGATTTTTCTGACCATCATAAGTAATCTCGATCCGTTCCCGGTTGGGAACTTTAGATTCGTCAAGCAGAGGGATGATGGCAAAAACATCCCTGGTCTGGTGACGACCAGAGATTGTGACAACATCCTCGACTTGATTGGCAAGGTAGCTCGGCGTCCAGTTGATGGGTCCAGAACCCGGATATGGACGAATCTCTCCACGATCCACCTGACCCTGAAGAGCTGCTCTCACAAGGTAACACCCTTGGTTACTTTCCGAACAGACGCTACAACGGTCATAATTGTGTCGTGGCACCTGGCCACGCCCACTTTGAACACAATGTAACCTCACTAGGTTAGCTTCCACAGATTGGACATCCTGACTTTGACGCCGAGTGGGGTTTCTGTTATTGATACTAATTTGCTGAGTATCTTCATCCATATAAATTGGCATCCACCAATGAATTTAACAAGTGTTGAAGTGCCTCCTGGACAAGGGTACAACCTCGATCGTTTTCGCAACCTGCTTTACAGCTTTGATAGTCATGTGATATTAAGAATCCGAGTCGGACCTGCTCAGCATGTAACTCTACCAGGTTGGTATTCATCACGCGAATATCGAAGATCTGAACCATGTTGATCTGATAAGGGTTCCTATCATGGTAGTCTTAGATCCATCCAAGATTCATCTGACGCTGGAGGGCCTCCTGTATGAAAGAGCATCCCTGTTTGTTTACCGAGCAAGTCAGACAGGAACTGTAATCGTGCTGCGGCAGATTATGATACTGGCTTTGCCTTGAGTACATTGCCACCAAGTTGACATTCATTGCACAGATGTCGTGGTTCTGAATGACGTTGGAATTCGTATAGACCATGTTAACTCCACGAACTCGGTGCTCTTGGATCCATCCGAGATCCATCTGTTCCTGTAGAGCTGTTTGCACCACAGAACATCCCTGGTTGTCTTTAGAGCAGATATCACATTGATGATAATTATGAGGTGGCACATGGCCATATCCACTCTGTCTACAATGCATCTTGACCAAATTGGTCCTCAATAAGAGTACATCGTGAATTTGATAAACCTTGTTAGACTCTCCTTCTATCAAATTGACTGCAGCTTTCTCATGTTGAGGCAGCGGGTTCGTGAGAACATTAGGATTTGTATCCTTGAAAGATAAGAGCCCGCTCCTAACAAGCTTTTGCACGTCAGATTTGAAATTGAGATAATTCTCAATGTTATGCCCTGACCCTCCTTGGTGGTAAGGGCAAGTTTGATCCACCTTAAACCAAAAAGGCAGATTTTCCGGTACTGTAAGAGGATATTTAGTCTGAATGTGCCCCTTAGCCAGTAGTAATGGATACAGCTCTGCGTACCACACTGGTATAGGATCAAATCCTGGTGGCCGTGTTGTACGGTTGTTGTTATATGGAGGACGAGCCTGCTGAAGAGGCTTTTGTGTCCTTTGCTGATCAGGTTGGCTTTGCGCAACCTGAGGTTGATACGTAGGCGCAGTGCTGATAGCAGGAGTTACAGCTGCTACTGGTTGGTACCGTCTCCTATGCTTTTCGAGAGAGATATTCCCAATATCTTGCTCTTTTTTCTTAGGGAGAGTACTATCGTATTTTTTAGTACCGCTCGTCGATCCAGTGTCTTTTACCAAACGTCCTTCTCGAATGGCTTCCTCAAGACGTACGCCCATGCCGACCATTTCGGTGAAGTCACTGGGCGCACTGGCAACCATTCTGTCATAGTAAAATGAGCTTAAGGTCTTTAAGAAGATCTTTGTCATCTCTTTTTCGTCAAGAGGTGGACAAATTTGAGCGGCAATCTCACGCCACCTTTGAGCATACTCCTTAAAGGTTTCCTTGTCCTTTTGCAACATCGATCTGAGTTGATCTCTGTCCGGTGCCATGTCCAAATTGTATTTGTATTATTGGACGAAGGCAGTGCTAAGATCTCTGAATGTGCTAATCGTAGCATGGTTTAAACCCATGTACCATTTGAGTGCGGCACCGGTTAAATTATCCTAAAAGTAATGAATCAGCAGGTCCTGATTCTCCGTCTGAGCTTACATTCACCGAGCGTACATCACCAGATGGCTCTGAGGGCAAGAGTTACCCTTGTATTTTTCAAAGTCGGGCACTTGAAATTTGTGCGAAACTTTTACATTGGGGACCAAGCAGAGGTCTGCGGCGTCCTTTCCAAATAAATCCTGACCGCGAATAGCTTGCAGCTCCTTCTGCATTTCCAGAAACTGCTCCTGGAATTCATCCATTCTGTCGAACATGGTTTCCTTTTTACCAGAAGGTATCTGTGGAATCTGTCCTTCCGGGACAGTGTGCACCACAGGGGGTGGTACCGTGACTACGGCAGTGAATCTTGGCGTTTCCCGAAGTTTGTAACCTTCAGGAGTCTTCAATATGCCCCTGGCATCTTCGCTTTCCCGAAGTTTGTAACCTTCAGGCCCAGCGGCTTCTGTTGTGATTCCCTGATCTTCAGTGATCGGCAGAACATATTCTTCCGGGATATAGTTAACAGGCATGCCCCAAGGACGATCTTTCGGTATTTGATACCTAGGGTCATACTTCTCCACTATGGGTGTTGAGGTGATCTCTGAGATCACAGTTCTTTGTAGCTGAGCTTCTGCCATGGCTTGCATGTCGTTACGAAGCTTTCTCATATCCTCTCTCAGAGCGTCGATCTCTTCTTTCAACTCTCTGTTTTCTTCCTCAAGATCATCCATCTTTTTCTGACGATTGGCCCGAGTATTGTACGAATGAGACAGTTTGACTTCAGAATCGAGATACAAACGTGATATTCGTAGGGAAGAAGAATACGTGATGTGAGAATGATGAATGCAATGATTATATTAATTGTTTTTTGGTTTAATCAAAATAAACTTCGACAATTAGATTGCAAATATCAAACAGTGGGGAAACCCCTTTTTATTGAATTCAAAGGATTACAGAAATGGAAATACAGTAGATTACAAGGTGCGGAAATAGAAACCTAAGCTAATGGGTCCCGAGTCCTTTCTGAAGAGAAATCGGGTGCGGACTTTTTCCTTTTCTTTGACCGGGGCTCTTGGGCCGTTGTCGGGTTGTCATTCCTTTTCCAGGTGAAAGGAGCGAGCAAATTCCTTTGGTCATCTTGATTCTCTACAGCATGTCGCTCCAAAATTTCAATCAGAGCATCCTTTTCTTTTAGTAATTGTTGTATTTTGATGCACTCTATGTCGAGGGTGCGGTACTTGTTCTTCCAAGACCTTCTCTCCTTTTGAACTTTGTTGAGAGTAACCTGAAGCTTTTCAGTTTCCGTCATGAAATACATGACAGATTCCCTCGGCAGAAGGAATCCGTAACGAGGATAAGGCATTTTTAGCTTGAGAGCTCTAGTTTGTACCCAATGGAGATAAGGCTCCATCGAGACACAGTCCAGTTTTCCTAGAGACTCTTGTCCTTTCTTATGAACGTGTTTCCAAGCGTGCACTATTTCTGTCTTTAGTGCTCTGTCATTTTCTCTTTCCTTGAAGAAAAGACCTTCCAGATGAACACCCCGTGGGATGTGCCTCATCGGGTATCCAAACTGACGACGAACCAATACCGGATGGTAGTTGATTCCTCCTTTAGTTCCTATAAGGGGTACGTTGGGGAAGTTTCCACAACGATCAATGATTCTAATTCCATCATAGATCCTATTACACTAATCTATATCAGAGTTGGTGAGGGACATGATCTTCTGCGACCAACGTAAGGCACTCTTACAATCCCAAAATGCAGCAGACTTAGGCAAGTGGGAGATAAACCATTTATAAAGCAAAGGTACACAGCATGTGATTTCCCCTCCGCTGTACAAATTCCCTAAGTGTACAGAATGATACGCATCTGCGAGCAAAGTCGGCACAGGGTTTCCAATGAGAAAAACCTTAATGGCATTGATATCGACGAAGTTATTGATATTGGGAAAGAAAAATAACCCGTAGGTGAGCAAGGCAAAGATGCTTTCAAAAGCAGTCACGTTTCCTATACTGGCAAAATACAGGGTCTTCTTTGTCAGAAACTGGGCTGGCAAACCTTGGATGCCACCCTTAGTGGTTAGGTGAGTCCTGACCTCAGACTCGTCCAAATGAATTGTTCTCGCAATGATCTGATTCTTTGGAATTTCTTCCAGTCCAGAAAATGGAGCTCGATCTATAATGTGTAGATCAATCAGATGAGAATACTCCTCCAGCGTTGGTGCGAGCTGGTAATCCGGGAATGTGAAACAGTGATAAACCGGATTGTAGAATTGAACGAGTGCGTCCATGATTCCCTCAATCACATGGACTCTTAGCAGAGATAGCAAACCTCCGTACTTGGCTCTGAAAGCCTCAGGGTTAGTGATCATCCTTGCTAACCTTCTCAAATCCTCTAGCTTTGGAACTTTGAAGGTATACCTATGGGTTCTCCTTCTACCGAAATCCATTAGAGCAATCCTTTTCTCTGATATTTGCAATCACAGTCTTAGTTTAATTTGAAAAACAGAGACTAGAAGAGAAATTTTTTTTGAATGTTTTAATGTTTTTTTAAATGAATGCATGAATGCAGCACACAAAAACATAGAAAAAACATGGGGTCAAAGGGTCGTTGTCATGAAGTCAAGGCTCTACCCATCCCCAAAGGTTTATACTAGGGTGATTTTTGTACCTGTAGTCATTATCATCAGCTCCTCCCAGGAAAGCAAAACAACAAGCGGATCTCCAGCGAGTTGTAGAGCGATCTTAGAGTAAGTGCCATTCACCGAGAATAGATCACCAGCCTCAAATGAGGGTAGTATCGCATAACAACTATTCCCGATAGTTTCCGCACTACAAAAGGGTTTGGCTCCTCAGCTTCTCAGACATCACAATCGGCCCATTGTCTAGGTGAGATAATGGGTTGCATTGGTCAGCCTTCACTGAGGTTGATGGTCGACCTCGTCGCCATCACTTATCTTAAGTGTATACTCAATCTTTCCACATGCGGCATCACACGCATTCCCATTAGCAGAAAAATAAACACGTATAGAAATTAGGAAAAGCAGTATATATATTTGTCCTAATCATCCTAGACCTTTAAAGCTATGAATCCTAAGTTCTTGACAGAAAATGGGTTCCCCGACGGAATTACCATCCTGTGGTTTCATTCCAAATTAACGGCGTTTTGACCTAAGATCCTAATGACGTCAAGGTTTCTATCTAGGGGACAAAAAAAAGAACAAGATCCCTAAAGAGACCTGTGATTTTCCCCAGCAGAGTCGCCATTTTTCCGTAGCGAGTGATTTTTGGATGTGGTTGCGAAGCATGATCGCTCTGGTACTACAACTCGATTCATTTTTTATCCTATTAAAGCTGATGAAGGAAGGGAAATAGATGTCTCCAATTAACCCTGCTTGCATGCTGAGATTAAACAGTGAAAACTGTTGGTTTACAGATGCTACAAAGATTCGGGGTTTCTCCTAGGTTATTTTATTGACGAGGGGTGCTTTAGGCTATTGGTTAGGATGTAAGGACGAATGTATGAGAGTATGGGACTTTGGGTTTTTGTTTAGTGTGCTCGCTAAGATTTTTTCTTTCAATCTTATGCCTACGTATTCCCGTTTACCGAAACAGGGAAATCAGAGTGATCGTAGTTCCTCCTATTCTTTGGGAGGAAATGGTTGTCTTGGTGTCTTGTTCAAAGCCCAAGACGTGAAGCTAGAGAGTCAATTTGTATCTTGTTCAAAGCCCAAGATGTGAAGCTGAGAGTAGTTTGTATCTTGTTCAAAGCCCAAGATGTGAAGCTAAAAGTGTTGACCTTAGAAAGAATTTGTCATCTCTAAAGGGGTCTGTTTGTCACAACTGTTGGGTGACTGACTGTAAAGGAGGATTACTTTAACCGGGATTTGTGAATCCGACAATGCCATAATTTCCTTTATAGGGGATTTTAACCTGAAGGAGAAGACTTTAACTCAGTTTAGAGCAATGCCATCTTTCCTTAGGAATTTCTCATACTAAAAGAGGGACATTGGCATAGATGTAGATGATCCAGAGGCTTGCCACTTACAGCAATTAGATGAATGGGAAAGAGTTGTTAAAGTTTGTGTACTGTGAACGAGGCACAGCTTTGATGCTAAAAGGTTGATTGGACCAACCAGTGGTTTTCTTATACAAACCCTAAGAGGACGCTAATATGTGTCTCGTACAAAGCTCGAGAGAGAGGCTAAAAGGTTTTGACTCGACGATGGAGTCTTTTGGTATCTCGTATAAAGCCCGAGATGAAGGCTACTTGACTTAACAAGAGAGTTTTTTGTATCTCGTACGAAGCCCGAGATGGAGGCAAAAATTTGTTTGGCTCAATAAGAACTTTTTTGTATCTCGTATAAAGCTCGAGATGGAGGCGAAAAGGTGATTGAATCAACAAGGGAGTCTCTTTATGTGTCTCGTACAAAGCCCGAGAGAGAGGCTAAACGTTGTTTGACTCCGCTGGGGAGAATCATTGTATAAAGCCCAAGAGAGAGGCTATTGTAACTGGAGAAGGATCATTATACAAAGCCTAAGAGGAGGCTATGGTTACTGTTTCAGTTGAGTGACAGGTCCAATATGCTGATTTAAAGAGAAAATCAGTTCTTATATGAGCAACACTGTACTCGAGGATTTGATTCGAGGATCCGGGCTATTCCTATTCTTTAAGGAATTGGGAAATCCGAAGGGTATTGAGACTGTCCGAGTCTACAGGTTTTCTTCCTATTTAACGAAAGGGTCACTTGAGAATGTCTGGGAAACTCACGGAGATTAGACTGTCCGTGTCTAGAGTTTCATCTTTTGTACCATGCTTTGAGAAACAGTAGTAGACTCTTTGAAAGGACTGTTCTATGCAGATGACTAATTTCTGTTCCTATACCTCTAGGAGGTCGTCGGGACAATTTGTACGAAGCCCAAGAGGAGGCTGGAAACTTTTAAGAAGCCGATCGGTCCTTGTACGAAGCCCAAGAGGAGGCTATCATTCCCGGAGGAAGAATCATTATACGAAGCCTAAGAGGAGGTTGTGAATACTTCTAAGAAGCCGACGGGTCCTTGTACTAAGCCCAAGAGGAGGCGGGGTTGCTTTTAGGAAACCTGTGGGTCCTTGTATGATGCCCAAGAGGAGGCCGATGCTTTAAAGAAGCCTGTGGGTCCCGAAACCCCGAGAAATTCAAGGCAAGCTATTCACAAGGAATAGATCAAGTCAGGAAAGTTCGAGAATTTGGAAGAAACTCAAAGATGCCATTCACAGAGAATACATTCATCTCTGGGAGTAGAGTTTCTTGACAATTCCTAATGAGGACAGCCGAAGAGAAGACTGTATCTGGTGATCCTATTGGGGATCTAGTTGTCTATTTCTACGAATAAACGAAACGGATTTTCCTAGTTCTAGACGTAGTTTCCGGGGAAACTCTAAATATCTATACTATTATTACACAGTTGATATGAGTTTATGAAAGAAGACTTGCAGTGAAACAGCCCCACAATACAGTTATATGTATATGAAAGCGGTAAATGAAAGCGTATAAACACTTACTCGGTTGTAGAGCTTCCATGTTGTTTGGTTAGTTGTTCAACAAAGAAAGATTGAAAATAATAGTATATTCAAAATCAATGGAGAAAGTGCTTTGAAAAAGAAAGATTTGGGGCTTACAGCTCAAGGAGAGGCCCAAGGTTTTATGAATGAGCGCACTGTTTGAATTTGTACAGAGGGACTTTTACAAGTGACTAGGGCCCAAAAGGTTTTCTGTACAAAGGGATGGGTCTTACACTCTAATAGAGGCCCAAAAAGTTTTAAAAGAGTGAGAGTGGGGCTTATAACACGAGGGTAGGCCCAGTTGACTTTTCGTTTGAAATGGCGATCGTGCCGAGGTTTTCTTTTAACACAGAGGGACTTATACAATAAGTGAGACCCAAAATGTTTTAGTTAAAAGGGGGTTGGGTCTTACACTCTATTAGTGGCCCAAAGAGTTTTAAGAAAAGAAATGGGTCTTACTACTAGAGGGTAGGCCCAGAAGGTTATTTTTCAAAAGGCGACGATCGTGCTGTTTGTTTTTTGACGGTATCAGGACTTATACAATACACTGAGACCCAAAAATGATTTGGTCAAAAAAAGGATTGGGTCTTACACTCTATTAGAGGCCCAGGGTGTTTTGAAAATGATTTATGAGGGTTGAATTAATCCAAAAACCCTAATTTGTTTTCAAAAATGTGTTTTAATTGAATAAAAATTCAATTAAAATGATCAAAATTGTTTAACATAGGAAAAACAAATTGTGATCTTGGATTAATGCTTCAAAAATTAAGTATTGACCTACAAAATAATTAGAAAGCATTAAAAGTTGCAAAATCAAGGTGGAAAAAATATTTTAAATGTCAAAAACAATTAAAACATTAATTCTTTGTAAAAATATCAATTATATAAAATAAATAATATTTTTGGGATTTTTTGGGAAAATAAAATATTTTAACATTTTTGTGAATTATTAAAAAAAGAATCAACTCAAAATCATTAAAACTCAGAGAGAAATTAATTTTTGAATCAATTAAATAAAATCACAAAATTCAAATATTCAAATATTGGAAAATGGCGCCAAGAACAAAGACAAGAACACGCGCGTTTTTCAGTTTTGCCCAAATTTGCATTTTCTCTCCAATCTCACTGAATACTTAATCATATCATGCAATCCACATACCAATCAACTCGTTTCAACTTCACGATCATGTCTATGGTATTTAATTTCATTTAAATTAAACATATAACAAGAAATCACGAAAAATCCTCAAGAACCCTAATTTCTGCAAGAAGGCTAGGATTTTTGATACACGATTCAAACAATGCAATTAATTAAGGGGAAACATTCCATGCATGATTATGAACATATGGCCAAATTATTGTGCAGCAAAAATTGCATGGATCATAGAGTTAGAAGAGCTCATGCTTACCACTTGCAGCTGGTGATCGTGATTTGTGTTGGAGGTGTTACAGCTAGGTTCCAATGATCTGGATAGCTTCCCTAGGTGCCATGGAGTGTGTATGGATGCTTGGAATGGATTGAAATGGTTTGGAGTTGAAGATGGTACCTCAACTACAAAACTGTCAAGAACTTGAGCAATTGGCTGGTGATTTTGTGAAATCTGTGTTCCAGATGTTATGTGAGTGTTTGGATCACTTCTATATGATGTATATGAGGTGTGTGTGTGTGATTGGTTTGATTGGAAAAGCTCTCAAACTCAAAACCCGATAGTGACTTGCCTTAGAAGGAAAAATTGAAGTGAAAGAAGAGATTTTGAGGAAAGCATCTATTTGATGGCTTTGGTGTACTCAAACTGATCACAATTGAGCTCTATTTCTAGTAGAGCAAGTTTGTTTTGCAAGGAATAGTGAATGGCAACTGCTGAGTAGGTTTGGCCAATGTTGGCAAATGAAAATCCAAGTCTCCTCTAGCCATTGACTAGAGGTTAGGGCACAGGCTACTGGTTCCCTTGGTCTTGGATAAGTATTGACTGAATTCAATTGAGAATGGCTCAGTCCATGCCACCTTGATGCTTCCATTGAATGCTCCAATCCAAAATTGGAGTCTTGTCCCTATTTTGGCAATTCTAGGTTCAATATGCTATTTCTTGTTCCAAAGACTTTGGAGGCTTGGATCAGTGATTGTCCCCTTTAGATTCAATCCTCAGAGGTGTCCAAGTGGATAGGAGCATTTGGATTTGGCTGATTTTGGCAAATTGAGGAAAAATGTAAAATCTTCCTTGCCTTGACAGATTTCAACAAGGCAACTTGCCAATGTTACATCTCATGACTCAAATTGAATTTGGTAATGTTCTTGGCCATTTTGGAAAGCCCTTACATGATACAATAACTGTTTAAACATGTTTGGTTTTGATCTCTTTTGAATCCAAGTGAAAAATCCCCCTACATTTGGCAAAAAGTAGGGTAAAATCTGACTTAGTGAAACTTTCACTAAGTGTTGGAACAAAGTGACTTTTCTTGATTTTGATCACTCCATAACTCAAAATCCATGAGGAATTTGGACATAGGTCAGTATGAAGCTTTTGTAGAGGGCAATGAGATCTAAAAATCAAGCTTTGAATGGGAAACAATGGCCTTGTGGTTTAGGAGTTATGGTCCTCCAAAGTTGGCACATTAGTGTCACTTTTTCCATAACTTAGAAATTTTTCTAAGTTTTTATGGTTACCCCTTTTACAAGTTATCCCACTTTCTTTGATTTTTCTTGATGAATGATGATTCAAATCATACATTAACATCATTTTAGGGTTAAAATTCCATTTTGGTGAAAAATCTCAAAAAGTCAAAGTTGACTTTTGTGCACAGTTGACTTTTTATCAAATGAATTCCAAACTGTGCAATTCTTCATGAAATCATGTCCTTGACCTAAATAAAACTTAATGGACATGTTACATGGGTGTCATAGGGTATATTGAATCATGTCTTAGGGCTTGGGAGCATGTCCTGGTCAAAAGTCAAAGTTACAGTTGACTTTCCTCGCGATACCCTAATTGTGGTGCAGATGAAATTGAGACTTGTTGCTCAAGCTTCTTGGATTAAACCATTGTTCCAAATGGATCAATATAGTTCATTAGAGACCCTCAAACCCTCTCTTGAGGTCTTGGCTCATGATTTGCCCAAAAAGTCTACTTAGGGGTGAATTAGGTCAAGAAACCCTAATTCCTGATTTTTGATGAATGCATCCCCTGAGGCAAAATTGACTTGATGATTGGGTCCATGAGGTCCCATGAAGTATATTAGGTTATGTTTTGGATCATTGGCTTGTGCCCAGATGAAAAATTTCCATTTGGAGGCCCTGGTCGACCAAAAGCCTAATTTGGTGACATTGTCGATCTTGAGACTTGATCCACCTAGAAGGGAGCAGCCTTGTGCTTGATCCTTGAAGTGGGAGTCCTTTTGATCCATTGTGGATGTTTGAGAGGTTAGAAAAGTTGAAGATCATGTCATTCCTTGATTGATCCTTTGTCTAAGAACTCTGAGAAGGCTTGGAACCCTAATTCTTGATGGTAGTGAATGCTCAACAATCCTTGAGGAGATTGATGAGGCATGAAGGTACATCCATATTATGATGATGATTTGCACAATGGGGGAAATCTAAGTCGTCAAAATTTTGGGTATGACAGCATCAAAAATGTGCCTCGTTCACAGTACACAAACATCAACAATTTCTTCCCCGTCATCTAATCGCTGTAAGCGGCAAGCCTCTGGATCATCTATATCCGTGCCACTGTCCCTCTTTTAGCATGAGAAATTCCTAAGGAAAGATAGAATTGCTCTACACTTAGTTAAAATCTTCTCCTTCAGGTTAAAATCCCCTATAAAGGAAATTATGGCATTGCCAGATTCACACATCCCGGTTAAAGTAATCCTCCTTTATAAACAGTTGTGACATACAACCCCCTCTTTAGAGATGACAAATTCTCTCTAAAGTCAACACCCTTTTAGCTTCATATCTTGGGCTTTGAACAAGATACAAATAGACTCTTTAGCTTCACATCTTGGGCTTTGAACAAGATACAAACCACCTTTCACTTCACGTCTTGGGCTTTGAACAAGACACCAAAACAACCATTTCCTCCCGTAGAATAGGAGGAACTACGAACGCTCTGATTTCCCTGTTTTGGTAAACGGGAATACGTAGGCATAAGATTGAAAGAAAAGATCTTAGCGAGCACACTAAACAAAAACCCAAAATCTCATACTTTCATATATCCGTCCTAATATCTAAACCTCCCACCAATTGACCAAACACCACTTTTAAACAAAATACACCCAATAGAGACCCCAAATCTTTGTAGCATCTGTAACCTAACAGACCGCTGTTTAACCTCAGTTTGCAAGCATGGTTAATTTGAGACATCTATTTCCCTTCCTTCATCAGCTATAATAGGATAAAAAATGAATCGAGCTGTAGATACCAAAGAGCGGTAGTGCTTCGCAACCACATCCAAAAATCGCTCGCTACGCACTGGGGTGGTGATACATCCGTGTATCAAAACCGCCCCATAAACATATATGGGTGGCCTAAATTCTAGGCCTGGCCAAGGCAAAAACCAGATTTTGGTGGATTTACAAGAAGGCCATAAAATCCTCAATTCTCCATGGAATTTGATGAAATTTAGATGGATTCTGCCTAGAATTTCATGAGGAATCCAATGGTGCTTTTAAAATTTTCCAAAGATGCTTCTATTTTAAAACCTGATAGTGGTTTCAAAATAGGCCAAGATTTGCAAGTTCCATGCTATGTTATCATACAAGCAACAATAGCATGGTAAATTGGTTCACACACAACACATTTGATAAATATGACATGTTTATGATCAATGGACATCAAAGCAATGTATATTTTAAAAGTTCAAGTTGTGATGCACTTACCTCTTGAAGCTCATTGTGCTAACTGTCAAGATCCTTGTGCCAGAAGTAACCCAATGCTTTAGAAACTCTTGATTGATCCCTTAGAAGCTTTTAGGATGATCAAAACCACCTGGAAACCTCAGGAACAAGAGTTGGCTCTTTCTTTCAAAAGTGGCAAAAATGACCAAAATGGTAACTCACTCAAATGGTGTTACAGTTGAGGGAAACCTATTGGGACAGTTTGAGGATGATATTTGGATTGTGTTTGAAGCTTTGTTTGGTTTTGAAAGTGACTGAATCAAGACATGGCTTGTAAAATGCAGAAAAGTCAAAATTTGAGGTTTTGGAGGTTGACTTTCTAATTTTGAGGTTGTACAATATGGATGAAGGTTTGAACACCTTCAGTGGATGATTTATGATGTGTTTGGGTGGTTATTTGAGTGGTTTTTGCTCTGGTTTCAAGAATTTCCAAATTACTTCAATGTGACTTGAAATTGAAGTAAGAGAGAGAGAGTGTGAGAAAACAAGGCTTTGGTATGGTTTTGGTGTAGTTTGAGACATCATAAATGACCTCTATTAATAGGAGAGGAGTTTTGTTTTTGAAGGAATAGTATTGGATGAGGGATCACTCTATTATCCAATGGATATGCCCATGTATCACTTCCTTAAATGCCAAGGTACCAAGTCTTCACTTGGCCATTGACTAGAGCTGACATTTATAGATCTAGGTCTTCTGATTTTTGCAACAACCTTAACTCAATTGGACTGATCTGTGTCGGTTCATCACAGCTCAATGCACTACATCAATTCCAAATAACAAAGCTTGGTTTTATATTTGCAACACTGATTATCACATGCCAAAGGGATTGGATTCTTGCCTTAGGGTCCAAGCTTGCAGTTTTTTCATGATTGATTGAGATTCTTGTTGAATTTGGATGAGGATCAGTCTTGCATAGTTGTCGTAACCCAAAATTTGACCTCCCACTTTTGCCTTTTGCATAAGCATAAGCATTCGCATCGCTGGCATACGCATTCGCACTTTTCCTCTGGTGTTTTGATTGCAGGATATTCAGGTTTTCCAAGCCCGATTAATCATATCCTCACAAGGTCATCACATCGTCAAAACAAGCATAAAATGAAGGTTTCCAGGTCTATTCATCAATACAAGAGGTGGAAAATCGAAACCGGGACCACAACACCCTTTTTTAGGCCAATTAGGCATATTTTGGCCTGGTTAATCGATTAACCATTTGCAGTGCAATTGTGTTAATCGATTAACACAGGAAAAATAGGCACAATTTGCTGCTTTTTCATGATAGCACCTTTGTACACATTTTGGTCTTGGATTCTAGCAGCATATGGAATATTCTAGACACCTCTAAACATTTCCAAGCTACTCAAATCATTCCAAGTGCATTCGCTATGATACTTCACTTTAAATCAAATGCACCATGTTCCTTGTTCTCCAAGTAATGTGGATCTTTGGATGTTGGAATTCACCTTGGGATGGTTACCGAGTTAGTTCTAACTAACCAAGTTAACCGCCTTGACTCGGTGAGTCAAGTCCAACTAACTCCTAACCTAGCTCCAAACGCAAAGCTAATTCTAAACCATCTCATATTCCAAACCTAAAGCCTATATAAACACACCTTCACTCACTTTTCAATTCCTCAACCATTCTCCACAATCATTCACACAAATTCACACTTTCTTCACTCTCAATTCTCTCATCCCCCTCTGCATTTTTCTGCAACTTCTACACATTCCTCTTCATCTTCTTCACTAAACCTCACTAAAGCTCTTAATACACCATTGAAGAAAAGCTACTTTCACCTTGAAAGTGTTTTTTCTTGAGCTTAACCTTCATCATCATTCCATTCTACTGGATTTTGTGGAGCTTCAGTAGCTTTTAGATTCATCTCAAGTAATCATTTCAAGCTTCTTTGGTGATAATTCTTATTTCGGAGTTTTCGTCGCAATTTGTACGGTTTCGATACGATTCGGCCATGCTTGAAGATTCTTTTAGTTTTATTCAATTATCTTTATCATCTTGCTATTATACTTGAGTTTCTGGAACTATATTAACTTTTGGATTCATCTCAAGTGGTTGCTTCAAGATTCTACGGTTCGAATTCGCATTTCGGAGCTTTGTCGCAATTTTGCTCGGTTTCGATACAATTCGGCTACGAGTGAAGATTCCTCTGGTTTTCTTTGATTATCTTCATCAAGAATCCTTAGCAACAATTACCAAGCCAAACCTCCGGCTTGTAGGTTGGTCGATTCTCACTTAATTTATCGTTTCGTTCATTTTTACTCGTTTACGTTGTAGTTTCGATAATTTTTAGTTTTGATTAATCATGTGATCGTTTGATCTTTGATATGCATGTTCATGCTTTCAATTGATGATTAATTGATCCTATTTCCTTTAATTTTCATGCACAAGTTCATACCATATCATGTGGTAGTTCAAATAAATGATTAACTGTTGGAAGCACTTTTGGAAAACTGTTTTTTTGCCTCTGCTGCAGCTTTAATCGATTAACACCTTTGTAGTGTAATTATGTTAATAGATTAACCAATGTAAAATGTGTTGTTTTTCATGTGTTAATCGATTAACACTTTACAGTGCAATTATGTTAATCGATTAACACTGAGTCATAATGCCATTTTCATGCTTTTTCAAGTGTGTTTGTCGTGCTTTCTCATTCTAACTTCCATGGATTGATATGCTTCATATTTATGGATGTTTTTAATGCTGTTAACCTCTGTTTAAAGCATATTTACATTAATTCAATTATTGATTTATCAATTCTTGCAATTATGTATGTTCTTGATTTTTGTTTGAACATATTAATTCTTGCCTTTCTTTGACTACATGATACATGATTTATGTTGTATTTTCAATGTCATGTGGTACTGTTTTGCACTCCCTCTCTTTTCTTTGCATTAACTTTATTCTTCATGGATGAACTTAATCTTGCATAATCAATAATTTACACCTTTTGCTTTAATGATTTTCCATTCTCTTTGGAAAGTTGTTAGCATAACATTCCCTTTTGATTAGTTAATCGAAACCATGTTTCGATTAATTGATCCTTCCCTTTCCCTCTCTTTAGGCTTCCTTTAGAGTTTATTCCTCTCTTTTCCCCCCGCGGAGTTGAAGATTCATACGACGGCCGATACACGACTTTGGAGTGCTGTACAAGCTGAAGTTGTTACACTGTTCACTTCACAACACGCTGGAGCACTGTACAACTTGGAGCTGTTACGCTGTCAGTTTCAACTTTTGCACTACACCCTGTGTGTGTTAGAGAAAGAATGAGAAGGGAGAATTCCTACTCTCATTTTGACTACTTCGGGTAGGGGACGAATGACCCTGTGCTTGGCTTAGTCATCTCAATCTCCAGGCGATAGTGTACTTTCTTTCACCAATCAAGTCGATCCTTGATCACTCTTCGCTCTTTGCAATCTCTTTTGATCCTTGATCACTCCTATCTCTTTCAATCTCTCTCTTGATCTATCACCATCCTTCTTGGTTAAGATCATTATTCTTGCACTAGCAATCTCCCTTTGTTGCATTACTCCTTTCCTCTTGTAATCAATCATTGCCTTTTGATTCCCCTGAAGGATCTCAATCTCTTTTCTGCGATTAATCATCGTCTGTCTGTTAAAATTGTAAATCCCCTGAAGTTCGCAATCTATTCTTGGTTCTTCTCCCTTTGTTGGTTTAACCACTGCTTATTAGTTAAAACACCAATTTTGCTCTCTTACTCAGTTAATCGCAGTCCATCTGTTAATACTGAGCACCTCTTGGGTTAATCACCTTCTCTTGGTTAATCACCCGTCTCCTCAGTTAACCACAGTCCGTCTGTTAATACTGAGCACTTTTCGGGTTAATCACCTATTCTTGGTTAATCACCCTTTTTTTCAGTTAATCACAGTCCGTCTGTTAATACTGAGCACATTTTGGGTTAATCACCCTCTCTTGGTTAATCACCCGCCTCTTCAGTTAATCACAGTCCGTCTGTTAATACTGAGCACCTTTTGGGTTAATCACCCTCTCTTGGTTAATCACCCGCCTCTTCAGTTAATCACAGTCTATCTGTTAATAACTGAGCACCTCTTGGGCTAATCACTTTCTCTTGGTTAATCACTCGTCTCCTCAGTTAACCACAACCTGTCTGTTAAAATACTAAGCTTTGTTGGGTTAATCACCTATTTTTGGTTAATCACCCTTTTCTTCAGTTAACCACAGCCTATCTGTTAAAATACTGAGCTTTGTTGGGTTAATCACCTATCCTTGGTTAATCACCCTTTTCTTCAGTTAACCACAGTCCGTCTGTTAAAATACTGAAGCCCTTTTTGAGTTAATCACCTTCTCTAGGTTAATCACTTATTTTTTCTCGGTTAATCACAGCTCTCATATTAAAACTGAATCCCTTGCAGTTGGCAACCTTTCTTGGTTCGAATACTTGCACCCTTAGGCTAGTAACCTCTTTTGGTTTGATACCCTTCTTCGTTGGTCAAGTACTATTTGTTCAGTCATTACCAACACCCCTTTTGGGTTACGACCTTTGACCGGTCCTACACCCGTGCTTCTGGTTAATCACAGTTTCCTCTGTTAAAACCAATGCTTCTCTATCCCCACAGAGTTGCAATCCTTGTGTCCTCGGTTAACCACTGTTTATCAGTTAATATACCGATGCCCTTCAGAGTCAAACACCTTCTCTTGGTTCAGCACTCTCTATCTTGGTTTATCACAGTCCGTCTGTTGACACCAACTTCTTTTCCCCGCCAGGGTTCTATTCTCTTTTCTTCGGTTAACCACTGCCAGTCAGTTAATATACCGAGTCTCCTTTTTCTCTTGGTTATGACACCATCCCTTTATTTGGATCCCCAGCGGAGTCCTTCCTATTCCCTTTGCTCTCACCTTCTTGGACACCATTTCTCTCTTATTCTCTTATTCTCTTGGTTTGGACACCATTTCTCTCTTACTCTCTTATTCTCGTGGTTTGGACACCATTTCTCTCTTATTCTCTTATTCTCTTGGTTTGGACACCGTTTTTCTCTTATTCTCTTATTCTCTTGGTTTGGACACCATTTCTCTCTTATTCTCTTGGTTTGGACACCATTTCTCTCTTATTCTCTTATTCTCTTGGTTTAGACATCATTTCTCTCTTATTCCCTTATTCTCTTGGTTTGGACACCATTTCCCCTTTATTCCTTTATTCTCTTGGTTTCGACACCATTCTCGCACTTTATTCTCAGTACAGTTACTATTTCTTTCCTTTACACTCTTTTCTTGGTTTTGACACCATTTCTTTGGAATCCTCAATGGAATTTCCTTCTTTATTTTGCTCTTGGTTTCGACACCACTTCTTTCGTCTCCTTGTTTCTTTCTTGTTTTCCTTTTCCGTTCAGTTCCCCGAACTATGGAAGCTCTGATTCTGCATTCTTTTGGATGTATGATATGTAGGCACGAGACGCAATGTCTTGGCGAGCACACTTCCACACTTCCACCTTTCCTCCGTCTTCCTCATTTCTTTCCTTTTCTTCGTCCCCTGGTTCCATGAACTACGACACTCTGATTTCCTCATTGCACTATGAGGGTACGTAGGCATGAGGGCCTCAATCCTCCCCGAGCACCTTCTTTCCTTTCTTTCTGTTTCCCCTTTATCTCTCTCTCTCTCTCTCTCTCTCTCTCTCTCTCTCTCTCTCTCTCTCTCTCTCTCCTTCTTTTAGCTAGAAGCCTTTAGATAGATAACCCATCCAAGCCTAGAAGCAAGCGAAATGGTTCCCATCGAGTACGACGGATGCGTTAGGTGCTAGTACCTTCCTTTCGCATAACCGAGCCCCCGTTCTCGTTTCTCTTCCCCTTGGGTTTTATCGATATTTTCCCTGTCCTTTGGGACTAAATAAAGTTCGGTGGCGACTCTATTTTATCTTTGAGTGTGCGATTCACTCAGGTAGAAACCATCCATCTTCAATAGTGACCAAAATTGGACTCAAGAATCGTGTGCCACAAGTAATGCATAATTTTGTCTTGAAAATCAGTTTGAGTAAGGCATGTTGTGAGGTTCATAACTCCTTGATTGAGTCGAATCAATGGGAGTTCTTGTATTCTTTGGAAAGCTCTCATGACATACTTTAACTTTGATTTTCACAAATGGACCAGGTTCAGCTTGGATCATGATGAAAAATGACCTCAAAGTTGGTAAAAAATGAAACATATTCTGACTTCTTGAAAATTTCACTTAGTGTTGGAAAAAGTGGTCATTTTCACTTTTTGTGATTTTGATCAATCCATTACTCAAAATCCATGAGGATTTTGAATTTGATGTAGTTGACACTTTTGAAGTATGCCATGTGAACTTTCATTTGAGCTTTGGATGGAATAAAAAGGCCTTAGGGTTTGGGAGTTATGACCTTGCAAAGTGGGTACCAAATCCATTTTGTTCCATTACTTAGAAAATTTTAGGTTTTCTATGGTTGCCCCTTTTGCAAGAAACCTCACTTTTCTTGATTTTTCTTGATGAATGATGATCAAATTCATACATTAACATTGTTTTTGACTTAGGGGAGACACATTTTTGAAAAAATCCAAAAAGTCAAACTTGATTTTAGGCACAGTTGACTTTTTGTCAGATGAATTCCAAATTGTGTGATTCTCTATGCAATCAAGTTCTTGACCTAATTCAAACCTAATGGATGGATTCCATAGGTGTTTTAAAGTGTATTGAATCATGTCCCAAGGTTTGGGAACATGTCTTGGTCAAAAGTCAAAGATATAGTTGACTTTTTCTTCAAAACCCTAATTGTGGTCCAGATGAATTTGAAACTTGTGAATCAAGCTTCTTGGATCAATCCATTGTTGGAAATGGATTGATAAGTGCAAAATGTAACTATTTTTGTATATAAGTTTTGTTGCACTTATCGATACTTTTTGGTTAATATCGTTCGAATAAACCCCGATTTGTTTATAAATACGTTTGCTTTACATTTTAGTGTATACTTGTGTTTTTGATTCATTTATGTAACGATTAATAGTTTTCCATTCATTTTGTAGGTAATCAAGAATTGTTGAAGCAATGAGTAATAAAAGCTCCAGGATGTACCATGGATCAATGTGGTGTATTTAAGGCCTTCAAATCATGTCTTGAGGTCTTAGCTCATGTCTTGTCTCAAAAGTTAACTTAGGGGTGAATTAGGTCAAGAAACCCTAATTCCTGATTTTTGATGAATGCATCCCCTGAGACTAATTTGACTTGATGATTAGATCCATGAGGTCCCTTGGAGCATTTCGAATCATGTTTTGAAGTATTGGCTCATGTCCAGATGAAAATTTTCATCTAGAGGCCTTGGTAGACCAAAACCCTAATTTGGTGACAGTGGCGATCTTGAGGCTTGATCCACTTGGAATGCTGCAATATTATGCTTGATTCTTGATATGGGAGACCTCTTGATCCTTTATGGGTGTTTGAGAGGCTAGACAAGTTAAAGATCATGTCATTTCTTTATTGATCCTTTGTCTAAGTGCTCTGAGAGGGCTTAAAACCCTAATTCTTGGTTGAGGTAAATGCTCAACAATCTTTGAGAGGATTGATGAGGCATGAAGGTATATCCATATTATGGTAATGATCCTCACAATGATGGGAAATCTTGTGGTCAAAATTTGGGGTATGACACATAGAATCAATACAAAAATAATTGATTCAACAAAAGAAAACATAAGAACATTATTAAAGTGTGACATTTATAAAATAGTTCATCAATATCACTACATTTTATGAAACACAATTGACAAATAGATCACTTTGAATAACATTTATCTTTGTTTTAATATGATAAATTTATTTTGGAAGAAAGAAAAACAAAAACATATCCTCTACATATGTTTTATATCCCTTAAGAAAATAATGTTTTTCTCTTACAGATTACTTCCGCATGAATCATTTTACTTGCAATCTTTTCACTTACAGCAACACAGATTCAACTTATTTCTCTTATTCTTTTCAAATTTCACATACAAAATCTAAAAAATACACCATTATAATGTTCAAACCAACATATGAACCATGAATTTGAAAGTAATATACGATCACACATACATATATACACATACATATTAACAGAGTCACACAAATTTCATATGATATCAAAAGTAATATTCTCACATGCATACATACAAAGTCACAACTAAACATTTATAAGAAAAGACACAAAAAAAGAAATGAAGAAGACAGGAACACACGACAACACACGCAACAACACGACGATAGCAACACGCACAACAATACGACCCCGGCATCACAGGTCAACAGAACAACAAACACAACAATACGACCGCAGAAACACAACAACACTCATAGCAATATGAACGATGAAAATACGAAGGAGGAGTACTATTGACGAGAATGCAACCGACGACGCACAAAAACGCAATCGGTGCACACAACAAAGAAATCAGCGATGCACAACAATTGGACCGGATCGACAACACACAATTCATCGTTTTGTTCTTATTAGGTTTCGTTAGCTTTAGTTTTCACATAACGCAGTTATTTTGTTTTGATTCTAATTTCTCTTTCGTACTGTAGGCTAGGCGTGTGTGAAGTGAGTATAGGGCCTTAGATTTGGCTCAAATGAATTTTTTCTTTTTTATTTTTTTTAATATTTTAATTTTATAATATATATATATATATATATATATATATATATATATATATATATATATATATATATATATATATATATATATTATTAAATAAATGTTATGATGTTTGGAGGAAAATTTCCCACCTAATCTTTTTTTGAAATCTTATGCGAACATTTAAAAAATGTAGTATTTCGTTATGAATAATGTAACAATTTAAAATTGTTTCCATAAGTATTTAAGGGTACATTTATCATTTATTGCTAAAGATAAGTTATAGCAACACTTGAAAATTATCTCCATAAGTATTTTAGGGAACATTTGTGAGGTGTTGTGAGAATTATCATGGCAACATACAAAAATCGTTGCCTAGTCTTTTTTTAGGCAACAATTTACGCATATTGCCTAAAATAGTGTTGCCAGATATAGTAAATGTCGTAGTGTGTGATCAATCAGTGAATCAATTTTTTGAACAAGGTTGGATAATTCCTAATATCAATTCATTCAATGTGACTTTGATACCTAAAAAATATGTAGCAAATTCTCTTGAGCAACATAGACCCCTTGCACTTACAAATTTTCAATTCAAAGTCATCACTAAGATCATTGCAGACATGTTGTCCATATTAGCTTCTAAAATTATATTTAAACACCATAGATGCTTCATTCGGGGTAGACATAGTTATTAGTGCATTGGAATTACTTTAGAAGTCATTAATATGTTTGAATAGAAATCCTTTGAAGATAGTATGGCTTTTAAGATAGACATTATAAAAACCTTTAATACTTTAGATTAGGAAATATCTCATTAAAATTTTTCTTCAATTTGGTTTTGATCAAAAGTTTTGTGATTGGATTCTTACCATTCTCCACTAAGCTAAATTGTCATTCATGATAAATGGGAAAGCTATGGGATTTTTTCCCTTCACTGGAGGAGAGAGGCAAGGAGATCATCTATCTTCCTTGCTCTTTTATATTACTTAAGAGGCACTTAGAAGGAAGTTATCTATGTTGGTGGATCAGGGTAAATTGACATGTATATTAGTTTGTAAGACAACCATTCCTAGTTTTTAGCAGATTGCCTTATGATATTCTGCAAAGCTATCAGGAAGAATACTCAAGTCATTAACCATATCCTTCAGAATATGGTCCGAATTCTGGTCAACGCATTAGTCCAACTAAGTGTAAGCTTTATGGTAGGCGTGGTTCAGGATCTAGGCTGAGGCACATTCCATATATGTTTGGATTCATTGTAAAACATATACCATTTGATTATCTTGGAGTTTCTATATTCAAAGGTAAGCATAGAACTCATCATCTTCAGATCATAATAGCTTCTTGGAAGGGAAACCTTCTTCCTATGATGGTAGGGTTCAATTGGTTAGGTCAGTCATACAGGTTATGTTTTTATATAGTCTTAGAATCTATGAATGGTTAATCAATCGTATTAACAAACTAGATTCTTGCATAAAAAAATATGTGGATAGGTAGCATAGACAATTGAAAGTTTTTTACTATATATTGAAAGGTTATTTCCTCATTTTTCTTGGAAATAGGTCTTTGTTTGAGAGATATTAAGACAATAAAAAAAGTTGATCATTTATCTCTTTATTGGAAGTTGTTAACTAACAATAATCAATGATCTTCATGTTATTAGTAGATACTTCAGGCGTAAAAAAAAAACAATAGTGCATCCTATTTCTTCTCCAATAATGTCTGACATTAAGCATTATTTTTCCTTTCTATAGGAACATTCCTCATGGCTTATCCACTTTTCCTCCTCAAATTGTTGAAAATATTTTTAAGATCAATTTTTCATTTGATAATATTAGTGTTAATGTGTTCAATTGGACAAGGTGTGGTCTTTCCTTTAAATATTCCTACAATTGTATAAAGAATCATCACATTGAGCCTTCTTACACAAAATTAATTTGGAATCCCTATATACCTCCTGCTAAGTCATTAGTGACTTGGAAGCTAATGTATATTGTTATATCAACATAAGATAACCGAATTCGAAGGGGAATGCATATGATTTTGAGATCCTCTCTCTCTCTATAATCATAATGTGGACACTGCATACCTTTAATTTCTTAGATGCATGTACACCTTACTTTTTGGGCATGGGCTGGAGCGATTGTTTGTCATGAACATTGATAGAAATAATTATGAACGTTTATTCAAACTTGTTGGTAGAAGTTGGAGCGTTCAAATTTAGAATTTGATCATAACTATCATTGTAAAGCCCTGTATAATATATCTAGAATAATATCATACAAGAGTTATTATCTGGTATTGACACCATCATAAGTGTCTATTGGCATTATTTACATACTTGACCATTTTACAGCAACAAAAAAATATAAAAGAACAACAATGTTACAAGATATGGAAAGTGCCAAACATAAAATCTAAGGTACAATATCTATCATTGTACAAGATACATAATACACAACTGAAAACATAATCCAAGCTTCTCTTAAAACAACCATGCAGCTCCACTTGCAAACTAAACCTGCAAACAATACCTGAAAAACAACAACAATAATAAGGTGAGATAATAATCTATGTGAGTTCCCCCGTCTTCTGGGTTCACTCGGCTATATAGGTTTCTAATCAATTTCTATCTCAAGTCAAAAGGGAAAGGGATAAGACCTGAGTTCACACAGTTCTCAATGTATGGAAACATGTCTCTTGAGTCCACCAACTCAAACAATCACTAATCGGAAACCATACTAAGGTAAACTTCCCTGCCGCCTCACCTACGTCTAGGACTTTTAGTGTGGGTCACGAATCCTTGTATCTACTTTGACATACGAAATGGATTTGGATTCAAGGTTCTTCCCACATGAATCATCACATCCCATGGGACTTATCCCATCTTAAGTCTCTTACCTGTAGGCTTCATTCGTTCACATGGGATAAATGAATGGATTCATATTCAAGGTTCTTCCCACATGAATCGTCAATTCCCATGGGACATCTCCCATCTCAAGTCTCTAATCCGTAGGCTCCATTTTTTTAAGGGAACTCCTGTCAAAGTACTAATGCGTACATTCCAAAGGAGCTCTACATAAGCATCAACTCTTGGGACGACATCCACAAAGGTTGTTTCCGACTATGTGATAAAACACAACACAACGTGATTGTATTAGAAAATCACAAGGTGACTACATTCACCTTAATCACACAACAATAACACATGTTTCATACAATGCATCTCACTCATAACTATGGCAACCATTCATCCATAACATACACCTAGGTATCATAACATGAATGTCGCCCTATAGTATTATCTAAATCATACTTGCAACCTAATTCTCTTTTTAATCCATTTCCTTGTTTTAAGCCTATGTTTCCTCACTTATCTTCATATTGTTTTAAGCATGTTATTTCACAACCAATACAATCACAAGATACAACAATGATCCAAGCATAGACTATGAAAAGCATCACATAGACAAAACAACAATATATATCATATAATTCATAAATATGAACATTGTTATTCTACATCAAGAATCCTTAGTTAATCCATAATCTCACAAAAGGTAGGTCTTTCGGAGCCAAGCCCCTCACCAGATATCAATCATTCACATGGTGCTCATCACAACACTAGGTGTTCTTCTTCACCCGTTCACATATTATACTACCTTCATTGAACTCGACACCAATCTATTAATCACACATCTATATCCATATATTTCCAACACTTTTGACTGTGCCTCATTCCAAGTCACGGTTCATAAGTTATGAAGGAAACCAGAAACGGGAAAACAAAATTATGTCATGGTCGTTGTGCGACAGGAAAGCGAGGCTGGGTCACTTTGAGTTCGTTGTGCAACCCCTGAGCGAGGCCTGGACAGAACCAAAATGTTACTATGGTCGTTGTGCGAGCTCTAGGTGAGGAGCTCGCTTTCAGCTCGCTGCGAGCTCGCTATGAGACCGTAGCAGAATAGCAGGTTGCCTTCAGCTCGTTGTGTGACCCATGCGACATTCAGAATCTGCAGAATACGAAAATAAGGGTATCCATGTGTCGCTCCCGGGATTTTCATCCTAGTACAATCGCGAAAGTGGCACCGAAATAGAGTCGCCAGCAATGTGTATTTATCCCAAGAGAGGGAAAGGAAACACTGCATAAACCTGGGGGAAAGGAAAGAGCATGGTCTTGCGACCAAGAGAACTGGGTTCGGGAGTCGGTTACGCGAGAGGAAGGTATTAGCACCCCCTTGCGTCCATCGTACCCGATGGGATCCACGCTTGCTTGTCTCGATCAAAGGGTGTCGTCGTCTGGAGCTCCGCTGCTACTGGAAAGGAAAGGAACGAGAACGGAAAGAAATGAAGAAACAAATGTAGGGAAAATAAAAGAAGTGCTCGAATGGGCCCTACCCCACTGCCTACATATCTCATCGGGAACATGAGAATCAGAGCGACGTAGTTCCCCTCAACGAGCGTCGCTTTATTTGTGTTTTTAGGGAGCGGCTAACGTTCTAGCTCAAGTGTTGCAGGCTCGCTGGTCCGAGTGCGTTACCATCTTGCAAGAGAACGAGGACGAGCACGTTCGTACGTTGAGAGTGAGTGAGATGAGAAAAGAATTCCCGAAGGAAATACGTTATTGTTTGTTTGGAGTTTTTTAGACAGAAGTGTTTTAAGTTAGTTCATAACTTGCATTGCACCAAAGTCTATGACATAGGAACGAATACTTCGCTTATCGTCCCCAACAGGACGTACACTAAGTATCCTAGAAGAGTGAAGGGAAACCCCTCATTCCTCACTTCCCACGCTTAAGGCTCGAGCGCAATACACGTTAACTTTTTATTAAGTGTTTTTTTCTTTTATTTTGAGATGAGAAGAGAGAAAATGCAAAGGAAACTCTAAAAGGAGACTAAGAGTCCTAATGTTATCATGTGTGGATGACCAATGGTTAGTGAGGCTTAGAAGGGATAACTACCTAAAACCTAATGCTAATCCTACTCCAAGCTTAATCAAAAATTAAGTTGGACTAGGTAGCTCTAAAGGGAAAGAATCCAAAACTTAAACAAGTCTTGAGATTCATGGGATGAGAAATAGTGAAAGAGAAGAAAAGAGAAGAAGAAGAAGGAAGATGAGATACAATAAGTGGCAACAAGCACATCATATCACAAATGTCCAACTCAAGTCAACAAACATGTTTCAAAAATCAATGCAAAACAATTCAAGTAAGCATGCAAAGATAATCATGAAAGAATGCAAGCATACTTGTATGAAATGCACAATTAAGCACACATGTACTTCATAACAAAATGAAATGAGAAAGGCAAGATGAAGATGAAGACAAGTCAGAACCAAGATCATATTATCATCAACAATTCTTATGCAAAAGGAAATCACACCATGAAGCATTATAATCCAAGGAAGTTGCAAAGCAAAAGGTAATGATGTTTATCATACAATTCAAACCAAATGAATTCAACTATGCTCAAGTAACATGAAAACCAAGTATAGAACTCAAGAGGCAGTAGCATATGCATCAATATCATATCAAAACTAAACTCAAATCATACAAGTCCAAACATCAATCAATACCTTCAAAACATGCACCAAAGTAAACTACAAAAAAAGGACAAAGTTCCAACACTTAAGCATACTCAAACATGATTCAAACATGATCCACAAATTGCAAAATTTAGTCTCAAAGGACCTCAACCATGGGTCAACATCATATCAAAATCTCATGCAAAGAATCATAAAGGAACTCAATCAATTTGGCATGGTAAACCAACTAGTGTAAAGAGATGTCAAGAGATGATCATGCATAAGTCACTTAAGCACAAATAATCAAACATACATCAAATGACATTCAACAATTGTGAAATTAAAACTCCAATGATCTAGGTCAGAAGACAATCACGTGCTAAAAGATCTCACAAAAATTCACAAGTTAAGCAACTCAAACAATTAAGCAAAGATCAAGTAAGCACCAAGATTCAATATGCAAAAGAGAGGGACCAAAATGCAATATGAAATGATTTCAAAAATATGTGAAAAATGGTTTTATGCACTTCAATATGTTGGTGAAACAATACAAAAATAATGAACTCAAAAATGTTTTGTATGCCATGAGAAATAAATTCTACAATGTAAAGTATGCACATATGAAACAATTCACAAAGAAAATAATCACACAATTAATTCAGATACCAAAAATAAAATAAAATAAGAAAATAAAATTTGCCAAAATTTTATGAAACTAAAAAGATGCCTCATGATTTTTTTGGTAATTTTTGGATGCATAAAAATGATTTTAAAAAATTAAAATGCAAAACAAATGCAAAGAAAATAAAATAAAATGAAAAGGAATTCAGGGGGTGCAAACAGTAGCCCAAACACGTTGAAACATGGAATGAATCAGAGCAAGGGGGTGGGGAAAGCAAGCCCAAACACAAAAAGTCCATCAGCGCGCCAAACAAATAAAGGGAACTCAGTCAACCAATCTTGACTCATACACGCCATTGGATGGATCCCACGCTCCACATCAAGTAAAAAAAAAACACAGTAATCAAGATCTATGGCCATGATTAAAAGTACACAACAAAAAGAGTACACACGCACACACTACATCATTCTGGACACAATAAAAACTCACGTGACAAGCACACGTTATTTTAATTCGTTGGCAAACATCTAACCACATGATTAATCAAACGCATCAGATTGAGTCAAACAAAACAAATATTAATTGAGATGAGTGGCTAGGATCAAAGGTTCACAATAATAAGCATAGGCTAGCACACACACATACACACCATGAATTAAAATCAGAAAAAAAATAAAACGTGGTGCACTGTGAACCAATGGATCAAACAAATCAACGGCTAAGACTTCATCTTCTTCCGTCAAACCCTTGCCGGACGGAAAACTGAACCAATCGCCGGAGCTAGGGCTCAGGTCACCCTCTCAGGTGAGCTGCAACAAAAACTTTTCCAGAAATTGCATACGAGTATACCATTCAAACCAGATTTTCACAAGGATTCTAAATATGCAATCCAAATCATCAAACAAACAACACATAAAGCAAATCGAACAAAAGAAAGTTTGGATCCAAAACTTAAATCTCAAAATACACACAATCCACACGTCCAAAATCAAAATAAAATACATCAGCACACTCAGTGAACTTCATAGATCATCATGCACATCAAAAAATTAAGTTCTGAGGGTATGAAATCTCCACAACCTGTGACCTTGAAGAGCTCAAAATACTCCTAGAAAACCAGAGATAAGCTGCAGATCAAGCCTTAAGAACCTCTAATTGCAAAATAAATGCAATTAGATCTTAAATCTGACCTAGATATTGAGTTTTGAAGAAGAGGTTTCCAAATTCGAACCCTATGATATCCTTGATTATAGCTTCAGATGATGATTGATTTGTGTTCTATGAACTTCAAGGATTCAGATGATGAAATAATTTCTCAAAAAGCTCTCAAGGTGAGAGAGAATCGAAGAAGAGAAAGTGAGGAGTGAAAAATGGATTCTGAGCCAAAATAAATGCCTGACCTAGCTGTGAGGGTATGAGTTAGCTTATATACACTTGGTTATTCCCCTGATTATGATTAACAAGTGATTAAACCTTTGATTAGTGAGATTGGAGTGGTTTTGCCAAAATGCATTTTGAATCACCACCACTAATTCACATGTGCAAAGTCCATGTAACAAGTATGATTCACCTCCAATTTACTTACTGATCACATTTGAATTGAACTTGGGCCTTACACTTGCTTGGTTTGTGAGATTTAATCCATCTTGCAATTTTGCACTTTGTTGAATAAGTGAGAAATATGGCATGAAATGAATTGATTCAAAGGCCAAATCTGATCCAAATGAGGTGTACTTGGATGTTGTAATGTGACATGAACCATTAGAAGAAATTACAAGTCCATTTGTGCCAAAATTCAAAAGGTGGAAAAAAGTGATATATGGAAAACCTCAAAATGCACCTTGCATTGTTTTGACCATAACTAGAGTTCCACAAATGATATGGAGATGTTCTAGTACTTTTTGGAAATGGGAGAGAAAGATATTCAACTTTCATGTTGGAGGAAAATTCATTTGGAGCTTCTTTGATGATTAAAAGTCAAGTTGAATGTGGTGGAAAATTGCCAAAAATGGAAAGTTCTCATTATAGGTCATTTTCCAAATTTAGTAACTTTTGCACAAACTCTTGATTCTTGAAGAATGATGCCATCCATGCTAATCCTTGACCAAATAAACGTATATAGACTTGAGAATCATGATTTGAACCCTTGCAAACCCATGATTGACTTTCCTTTTGAACTGTTGACTCTTGCTTATTTCACAAGTAACTGATTCATTGAACATCTTCCCCAAAGAACCAATGACCAAGATTCCATCCATGAACACTTAAGAACATAAGGAATACCATGAGATCAAGTATTGCCAAAAAAATCAGAGATAAACTGATTTTAGGTCAAACCCTAATTTTGGCACCCTCTGGTTAGGAGGAAATAACACATCCTTCAAATCCAAATTCCTCTGAATATGATGTGTATCCTCTCAAACAATGATGAAATATGCCCTTTGGAGATGATAAAAACTCAAAGAGCTTTCCCATTTGAGGATTAAATCCCAACTTTGGACTTCCTTGTGTAGGAAATTATGCACTGTCCAATCTTCTTGGTGAATTCCCTTCTTTCAATGACTTGTGAGATCAAATGGAGATGATACATGATGTAAGAGATCCTTGAGGCTTGTTGGAAGACTCTTGGCTCTGGTTCCCTTGCTCTGGATGATCCACACCTCTGAGAAACAACTGATCACATGCCCTTATGCAAGATGCAATGCTAAATTCTTGATGTTTTATTTTTCTATGCTTGAATGCAATGCAATGCAATGAAAGCTCATGCTAAATGATATGAAGAAAAGAGATGGCAAATTTTGGGGTATGACACCATGGCCTAAACCTCACACCCACTTGTCCAAAAAAACAACCAAACACTTAATTAACATGGTATAACATCATATAGACATGTAATTCATCAAGATCAACAAGCATCAACATGCAAATCATATTTAAACATGCTTTCACACAAACCCTAAATTCCTAATGTTCATATTCATCACTCCCAAAACTATACTATCTAATGGAACTCACCTTGGAGATGAAGAAATTGAGATGGAATTGATGATGATGAAATTCTCTTCTTCCTCTCTTCTTTCCCTTTTCTCTTCTCCTTCTCTTTTCCTCTTTTTTTCCTTACAAACTTTCTTCTTTTTTCTCATATATATATATATATATATATATATATATATATATATATATATATATATATATATACAAAACATGTTCATCTGATATTTCGTCATCTAACACCAACTGATCAAATATTAGAGTTACCAAAATGTCCTCTCTTATACTTATTAATATTGGTCTGTCCCTTTCATCAATAATTGATCTCTTCAGAGTTTACTAGTTACTCTATTGATCCCAATTGACAACACTTATAGTACATAGGAACGTAACTCAGTTGATATCAATTGATATTCAATTGAGCATTTAAGAGAATATGGGGTATTACACTCATCATAATAATTGTTTCGAAAACATGGCGCACAATAAATGATATCAGGATTCAAAATGGTACAGTTGACTTTGATATATACATTTTTCATGTTAACAAATTGATCTATATGTCATCTACTTCTTTCAAGGGGCAAATGTACTCTTTTCAATTCACGAATTCACAATTATTAAATGCTTTGATATCAAATTTTGACCTCCTACTGCATCTATAATCTTACAAGTTAATTGGTGTTTTTCAAGTTATATTTGGATTAAGTGCAACACGGATGGAGCTTCAAGAGAAATTTATAGAATATCAGTTAGTGGTGACATATTTAGGGAGAATTTAAGAACTTTCTTGCGAGTTTTCTCTACTAAAATTGGAGTTTGCAGATCCTTTCAAACTTAATTGCATGGAATCATGCTTACTATTGAATATGCTAACATGAGAAACTGGAGAAATCTTTGTCTTGAAAGTGCCGTAATGCTCTTAATGCTAGTCATTTGTGCATTTTCATAGTGAATATTGTCCATTGACATCTTTTTATTAAATTGAAAAATAATTTACATACTATGTATTCTTATTCATGAGATCTCACATTTTTAAAGATGAAAATATATGTACAGCTAAATTAGTCAATATTTTTTTTATTATGATACTCAGTAAGATTCACTTTTTATTTATGTTGTTAAAATATTTTTTTAAAAAAATATGTTGAATATATCCAACTATCAATTTTAATAGTTGTTTGATATCAGGTATGGAGAAGTGATCATGTGCATAGAGAAGAGGCGTCTGAGTGTCGGGAGGTAAAAAAAAATAACATGTCAACTTGGTAATTTGTTTGTTGGAGAGTCAAATATTTTGATCATATAACTTAAGTAATTTCTGACAATGTTGTGTACTAATTATTAGTTACACTAGACAGCAGAGATATTGTTGAGATATTTATAAGCATATGGCATTAATACTCTTATGAAATAGTTAAGAGAAATGATGCATTGGCACTAAATATTCCTCAATAGTTAAATAATACTAGTACTTAATTTTCTCCTTTATATATACCCTTCATTTCAATAGTTGAAGCAATGCTTTTGAATTTTAATTGTAAATCTCAATGGTATAAGTATCCGTACCAGCAATGCACGTGCGATTGAGGTAATAGGCACTAGTTAGTCATCGATTAACGATATAACACATCCAAGTAAAGTAATAAAACGATTCTTATAACCGTTAATCCCATGATAGCCAGCTCAGCTATTCACATGGCCAGATATGCTTCGATAATAATACTGATTCTTACTACTTTCATATTTAAAATTTATAATTCTAAACCCAACTGGGCGTTTGCAACTATATTCTTTGATGCATGTTTGTTGAACATGCACGTGTGGAGAATCTCACAGTTTAATTGTTAAATGATTAGTTAATGAGACTACTAGAAATACACAAAATACCTGTGGGGTAAACAAATTTAGGTTCTGCTCTGCTAGGGTTTAGTCAACCATGGGCAAACGTGGCGTTGGCCGGCCAAAAACTCAGGTGGCGGCGACACGGAAAGGAGCTGAACGAACCATCATCACACAAGCCATCACGGAGCCACTAGAGGAAGCATCAGATAAACAAGAACAAATCGATCAGATTGTTAACGATGACATCCCACCATTGCCAACAGTCGAGAATCAGGCTGAAACCACACAACACCATGAAGCATTGGAGACCACTGATAGAGACAACATTGTTTCACCGAAGACCACGAAGGAGGTAGCAGCCAAACCATGGGTTGAAGTCAGCAAAAGGAACCGAACATTGAATAGAGGTATGCCAGTAGAGTTCATCGCACCCAATATCATTAATGGAGATCTAGAGATTCAGATAGAAGAGGAGGATGTTGAAGACGAACTAGACTATTGGAGCAATGCATTAATCCTATTTGCCTTAGGGGAGCCACCATCAATGAATTCTGGCAAAAAGTTTATGGAAAATGTGTGGAATTTCGTATCAATGCCAGAACTGTACTACAATGATGAAGGATTTTTCTTAGTCAGATTCAGAACACAACACGATAGGGAGGAGGTGATGTCCAAGGGCCCATACTTTATCCATGGCAAACCAGTGTTTATCAGAGAATGGAGCTCTGACTTTGAGATGAAGGACGATTTGCTGAGGGTTCTTCCCCTATGGGTGAACTTTCCCAACCTACCCCTACACATATGGGGAGAAAAAGTCTTTCAAAGATAGCTAGTGCTATTGGTAAGCCCATAACAACAGATGAGTGCACAGCAAAAAAGCTTCGAATCTCCTATGCAAGAGTTCTAATTGAAGTTGACATTACACAAAAGCCAAGAGACACTATCAACATCAGAGATCATCAAGGGAAATTAATGGAGCAAAGAGTTGATTACGAGTGGAAACCATTGTATTGTCAAAGGTGCTTGAAAATAGGCCATGATTGTGACATTAAGAGGAAGACTGACTCTAGCGAGCGATTTTGGACGCGGTTCTTAAGCGCTGGTCGCTCTCTGCGGTTGAGCTGCAACTACAGGTCGATTCATTTTTTATCCTATTCAAGCTGATGAAGGAAAGGAAATAGATGTCTCCAATTAACCCTGCTTTGCATACTGAGTTTAAACAGCGGTCTGTTAGGTTACGAATGCTATCAATGTGGGGGGCCTTTGTACTGGTTATTTGTATTTTTGCCAATACTGATTTCTTTCTTTTTATTTTGACAGAAGGTTTCTGGCGGGGAACAAGGATTAGGATGTTAGGACTGATGCTTCTTGATAGATATATAAGAGTATGGGATTTGTTTTTTTTTTGTTGATTGTGCTCGCTAAGATTTTTTCTTTCAATCTTATGCCTACGTATTCCCGTTTACCGAAACAGGGAAATCAGAGCGTTCGTAGTTCCTCCTATTCTATGGGAGGAAATGGTGTTTTGGTGTCTTGTTCAAAGCCCAAGACGTGAAGCGAAAGGTGGTTTGTATCTTGTTTAAAGCCCAAGATGTGAAGCTGAAAAGTCTATTTGTATCTTGTTCAAAGCCCAAGATATGAAGCTAAAAGGGTGTTGACTTTAGAGAGAACTTGTCATCTCTAAAAAGGGGGTTGTATGTCACAACTGTTTATAAAGGAGAATTACTTTAACCAGGATGTGTGAATCCGGCAATGCCATAATTTCCTTTATAGGGGATTTTAACCTGAAGGAGAAGACTTTAACTCAGTGTAGAGTAATGCCATCTTTCCTTAGGAATTTCTCATGCTAAAAGAGGGACAATGGCATGGATGTAGATGATCCAGAGGCTTGCCGCTTACAGCGATTAGATGAAGGGGAAGGAGTGGTTGATGTTTGTGTACTATGAACGAGGCACAGCTTTGACGCTAAAAGGTTGATTGGATCAACCAGTGGTTTTCTTATACAAAGCCTAAGAGGAGGCTAATATGTGTCTCGTACAAAGCCCGAGAGAGAGGCGAAAAGGTTTTGACTCAACGAGGGAATCTTTTCGTATCTCTTATAAAGCCCGAGATGGAGGCTATTGTTTGTTTGGCTCAATAAGAACCGTTTTGTATCTCGTACAAAGCCCAAGATGGAGGCTAAAGGGGTGATTGACTCAACGAGGGAGTCTCTTATGTGTCTCGTACAAAGCCCGAGAGAGAGAGGCTAAACGTTGTTTGACTCGGCTGGGGAGAATCATTGTACAAAGCCCAAGAGGAGGCTATGGTAATTGTTTCAGTTAAGTGACAGGTCCAGTATACTGATTTTAAAGAGAAAATCAGTTCTTATATGAGTAACACTGCACTCAGGGATTTGATTTGAGGATCAGGGTTATTCCTGTTCTTTAAGGAAGCGGGAAATCCGAAGGGTATTGAAACTGTCCGAGTCTACGGGTTTCCTTCCTATTTAACGAAGGGGTCACTTGAGAATGTCTTTCAGACTCAAGGAGATTAGACCGTCCAAGTCTAGAGTTTCATCTTTTGTACTATGCTTTGAGAAACAGTATTAGACTCTATGAAAGGACTGTTCTATGAAGATGACTAAGTTCTGTTCCTATGCCTCTAGGAGGTCGTCGGGACAATTTGTACGAAGCCCAAGAGGAGGTTGGAAACTTTTAAGAAGCCGACGGGTCCTTGTACTAAGCCCAAGAGAAGGCTATCATTCCCGGAGGAAGAGGTCATTATACGAAGCCTAAGAGGAGGCTGTGAATACTTCTAAGAAGCCGTAGGGTCCTTGTATTAAGCCCAAGAGGAGGTGGGGTTGCTTTTAGGAAGCCTGTGGGTCCTTGTACGATGCCCAAGAGGAGGCCGATGCTTTTAAGAAGCCGATGGGTCCCCAAACCCCGAGAAATTCAAGGCAAGCTATTCACAAGGAATAGATCAAGTCAGGAAAGTTCGAGAATTTGGAAGAAACTCAAAGATGCCATTCACGGAGAATACATTCATCTCTGGGAGTAGAGTTTCTTGACAATTCCTAATGAGGACAGCCGAAGAGAAGACTGTATCTGGTGATCCTATTGGGGATCTAGTTGTCTATTTCTATGAATAAACGAAACAGCGTCACCTAGTTCTAGACGTAGTTGCCAGGGAAACTCGAAATATCTATACTATTATTACACAGTTGATATGAGTTTACGAAAGAAGACTTACAGTGAAACAGCCCCACAATACAGTTATATGTATATGAAAGCGGTAAATGAAAGCAATAATCACTTACTCGGTTGTAGAGCTTCCATGTTGTTTGGTTAGTTGTTCAACAAAGAAAGATTGAAAACAACAGTATATTCAAAATCAAAGGAGAAAGTGCTTTGAAAAAGAAAGATTTGGGGCTTACAGCTCAAGGAGAGGCCCAGGGTTTTATCAGTGAGCGCACTGTTTGAATTTGTACAGAGGGACTTATACAAGTGACTGTGGCCCAAAAGGTTTTCTGTACAAAGGGATGGGTCTTACACTCTATCAAGAGGCCCAAAAAGTTTAAAGAAAAAGAGTGGGGCTTATAACACGAGGGTAGGCTCAGTTGACTTTTCGTTAAAAATGGCGATCGCGCCGAGATTTTCTTTTAACGCAGAGGGGCTTATACAATATTTGAGGCCCAAAATGTTTTTGGTTAAAAGGGGGTTGGGTCTTACACTCTATTAGAGGCCCAAAAGTTTTGAATGGGTCTTATAGCTCAAGGAGAGACCCAAGGTTATTTTGAAAAGGCGACGATCGTGCCGTTTATTTGAAAATGTACAGAGGGACTTATACAACGAATGAGGCCCAAAATATTTTTGTACAAGTGGGTTGGGTCTTACACTCTAATAGAGGCCCAAAAAGTTTTGAATATGATTTATGAGGGTTGAATTAATCCAAAAACCCTAATTTGTTTTCAAAAATGTATTTAATTGAATAAAAATTCAATCAAAATGATCAAAATTGTTTAACATATGAAAAACAAATTGTGATCTTGGATTAATGCTTCAAAAATTAAGTATCGGCCTACAAAATAATTAGAAAGCATTAAAAGTTGCAAAATCAATGTGGAAAAAATATTTAAAATGTCAAAAACAATTAAAATATTAATTCTTTGCAAAAATATCAATTATATGAAATAAATAATATTTTTGGGATTTTTTGATAAAATAAAATATTTTAACATTTTTGTGAATTATTAAAAAAAGAATAAACTCAAAATCATTAAAACTCAGAGAGAAATTAATTTTTGAATCAATTAAATAAAATCACAAAATTCAAATATTTGAATTTGAAAGAAATTGCGCAAAGAACAAGCTGAAGAACACGCGCGTGTTCTGAGATTCCCAGATTTGCATTTTCTATCCAATCTCACTGAATACTTGATTATATCATACAATCCACATATCATTATGCTCGCCTCAACCTCACGATCATGTTTATGTCCATTAATTTCATTTAAATTAAACATATAACAAGAAATCACGAAAAATCCTCAAGAACCCTAATTTCTGCATGAAGGCTAGGATTTTTGATACACGATTCAAACAAAGCAATTACTTGAGGGGAAACATTCCATGCATGATTATGAACATATGGCCAAATTATTGTGCAGCAAAAATTGCATGGATCATAGAGTTAGAAGAGCTCATGCTTACCACTTGCAGCTGGTGATCGTGATTTGTGTTGGAGGTGTTACAGCTAGGTTTCAATGATGTGGATAGCTTCCCTAGGTACCAAGTGATGTCTCTGAGTGCTTGGAATGGATTGAAATGGTTTGGAGTTGAAGATGGTACCTCAACTGCAAAACTGTCAAGAACTTGAGCAATTGACTGGTGATTTTGTGAAATCTATGTTCCAGATGTTATGTGAGTGTTTGGATCACTTCTATATGATGTATGTGAGGTGTGTGAGTGATTGGTTTGATTGGAAAAGCTCTCAAACTCAAAACCCGATAGCTACCTTGCTAAGAAAGGCATTTTTGCCAGAAGAAAGAGATTTTGAGGAAAGCATCTGTTAGATGGCTTTGGTGTACTCAAACTGATCACAATTGAGCTCTATTTATAGTAGAGGAAGTTTGTTTTGCAAGGAATAGTGAATGACAACTGCTAAGAAGGTTTGGCCAATGTTGGCAAATGAAAATCCAAGTCTCCTCTAGCCATTGACTAGAGGTTAGGGCACAGAGCTTTGGTTCCCTTGGTCTTGGATAAGTCTTGACTGATTTCAGATGAGAACGGCTCAGTCCATGCCACCTTGATGCTTCCATTGAATGCTTCAATCCAAATTTGGAGTCTTGTCCCTATTTTGGCCATTCTAGGTTCAACATGCTATTTCTTGCTCCATGGACTTTGGAAGCTTGGCTCAGTGATTGTCCCCTTTAGATTCAATGCTCTGAGGTGTCCAAGTGGATAGGAGCATTTGGATTTGGCTGATTTTGGCAAATCGAGCAAAATTGCAAATTCTGCCTTGCCTTTGACAGATTTTAGCAAGGCAACTTTCCAATGTCATATCTCATGACTCAAATGGAATTTGGCAATGTTCTTGGCCATTTTGAAAAGCCCTTACATGATACAACAACTGTTTGAACATGTTTGGTCTTGATCTCTTCTGAATCCAAGTGAAAAATCCCCCTACATTTGGCAAAAAATGAAGACAGATTTGGACTTAGTGAAAATTTCACTAAGTGTTGGAAAAAGTGACATTTTCATTTTTCAGCCATTTTGATCACTCCATAACTCAAAATCCTTAATGAATTGGACTTAGATCTAGTTGAAGTTTTTGTAGAGGGTAATGAGGGATACAAATCCATCTTTGGATGAGAAAAAATGGCCTTGTAGTTTAGGAGTTATGACCCTCCAAAGTTGGTACCCTTGTCACTTTATTTTTAACTTAGAAAATTTTCTAAGTTTTTATGGTTACCCCTTTTACAAGTTATCCAACTTTTCTTGATTTTTCTTGATGAATGATGATTCAAATCATACATTAACATCATTTTATGGTTAAAAATCCATTTTGGTGAAAAATCTCAAAAAGTCAAAGTTGACTTTTGTGCACAGTTGACTTTTTATCAGATGAATTCCAAACTGTGCAATTTCTCAGGAAATCATGTCCTTGACCTAAATCAACCTTGATGGACATGTTCCATGGGTGTCATAGGGTATATTGGTTCATGTCATAGGGCTTGGGAGCATGTCCTGGTCAAAAGTCAAAGTTACAGTTGACTTTTTCCTTAAAACCCTAATTGTGGTGCAGATGAAATTGAGACTTGTTGCTCAAGCTTCTTGGATTAATCCATTATTCCAAATGGATCAATATAGTTCATTAGAGACCCTCAAACCCTCTCTTTAGGTCTTGGTTCATGATTTATCCCAAAAGTCAATCTTAGGGGTGAATTAGGTCAAGAAACCCTAATTCCTGATTTCTGATGTATGCATCCCCTGAGGCAAAATTGACTTGATGAATGGGTCCATGAGGTTCCATGGAGTATATTAGGTTGTGTTTTGGATCTTTGGCTTGTGCCCAGATGAAATTTTTCATCTGGAGGCCCTGGTCGACCAAAACCCTAATTTGGTGATACCGGCGATCTTGAGACTTGATCCACCTAGAAGGGGGCAACCTTGTGCTTAATCCTTGAAGTGGGAGTCCTTTTGATCCATTGTGGATGTTTAAGAGGTTAGACAAGTTAAATATCATGTCATTCCTTGATTGACCCTTTGTCTAAGCACTCAGAGAGGGTTTGAAACCCTAATTTTGATTGTAGTGGATGCTCACCCATCTTTGGGGAGACTGACAAGGTATGATGGTTCCTCCATATTGTGATGATGGTTTGCACAATGATGGAAAATCTTAGTGGTCAAAATTTGGGGTATGACAGATGCCCCTATTTAATCTTCTTGGGCACGAAGGTGTGAATGACGAAGGTATTCGGGCATTCGGGGTGCAAGAGGATTAAATATCGAAATACCCGAAATTTTGATGGCTATGAATGGCAGTTTACGCATTCATCTTTTTTTGCTAAGCAATGATGCTTAGAAAAGGTAAACTTCCCCTCGATCCTGGTTTCCTACCAAGGAACTGGTCTTAGTTTCTGATTTAAACTTCCCCTCGATCCTGGTTTCCTACCAAGGAACTGGTCTTAGTTTCTGCTTTAAACTTTCCCTCGATCCTGGTTTCCCACCAAGGAACTGGTCTTAGTTTCTTTCGTCAATAAACTTTACTGACAAGGGACGCTATTCGTAGCGGTTTTCCTTCAAACTTCTCGCCGAATTTTCCTGGGAGATGCCATTTGAGTGGAAAAAGTTTCGATGTTAGACTTGCTGGGGAACCCAGTCGTCTGAGTTGTAGAGGTGTACAAACTTCTCTGTTGGAGATGCCATTTATTGACTCTATCCGGGGAAAGCGAGTCTCTTGAGAGACTGCCTTCGCTTGGGGGTCTTACATCATACTTTTCTCGGGATCTTCCCGGAGAAATGCCATATGATGGGATCCAATTTTGAGGTGTCGATGACCTTTTCATCAGTGGGTTTTTCGAAGCGAAACTGGCATGCTGCCGAATCTCTGATTACGAGGCTTTCTCTGCGGATTTTCCTTAATCCGGGAAAGCAAGGATATCATTTTCAATGGCGAAGAGTGATGTTAACTGAGGGCTTCTCTGGTTTCTCAGAGGTTCAAGTTATCAAAGAGGTCCAGGACCCAACTTCAATCCAGAAATAAAACTGGAGGAGAGAGATTGTTCAGACGTAACACTTCCTGACGAGGAAAGGGCTGACAACTCAATTGAGAGGACTTCTATCACTAGGGGACAAGGCCGACTAGAGTGATAGTGATGCAATATGAAATGTGAATGTAAATAAATAATGCATGATATATGTATGTTTATGCTGACAAAACTGACGCAACATACCAACTAAAAGATGAACATGACTGGATACTCGGCCATCGCGGGGCGAAGAAGTACCGCTGGTTCAAGATAGCAATTCTACCCTGCTTAGGAAAAGTAGTCCTCGCGGGGAACTACCGTTGATCGGGCTTAGGAGATGAGAACTCGACCGAAGGGTGTCAGACGAAACAAGGTCTCTGACACAGTTGATCCCTTCATTCAGGCGTACTGGGTTAGAAGGAGTATTTTGATTCTGCACTTTGAAGTTTGCTGACTTCTGGAGAAGCGATTGATGTTCTTTTGATGTTTAACAGTCAAAAGAAATTGTCATCTTTATTTTAAAAGCAGAAAAAGTTTTACCAAGTAAATTCATTTTTGTTTTATTTCAAGAATCGTTAATCATGTTAACAACGTCGTTCTGTAAAGCTAAAACAAATAAGAATTACAAACAAAAGCACAAGGGTTCAAATTTTATTGATAAGATGGAGATCAGCCAAAAGCGTGATTCCATTGAGTATTTACAAAGTTTGAAAATGGTAATTTACAGGGAAAAGGGGCTACGTTGAAACATAGCGACCACTATCCTTCTACCAACTTTGAATTTGGGACATCCTGAGCTTCTGTCGAAGATGACCTTGACTGGAGTTTTCTGACGGATGATGTAACTTCTGCTGCTTCTGAGGGACTTGCCTCTGTTGAACATAGTTACTTGCCATTATCCCTAATTTTTGCCTGGATTGTACTATGAGATTTCCAATCCACCGGGATGATTTTTTTTCATGTCTCTAACTTTTGCCTGGACCGCCCTTTCGGGTTTTCAATCCACCGAGACGTTTTTTTTAGTTTAGGCGAAGTATTTCTTGACTACATCAACATTCGTGGGGTAGGAAAATTCCTCTCCATCCATGGTTGCAAGTCTCAAGGCACCGCCTGAGAAAGCTTTCGTGACCACATAGGGGCCATCATAATTTGGAGTCCATTTACCACGAGAATCAGTGAGAAATGATTGTATCTTCTTGAGCACGAGGTCTCCTTTCCTGAAGATGCGGGGTCGAACCTTTTTGTCGAACGCCTTCTTCATTCTCTGTTGATACAACTGACCGTGGCATAGTGCCGTGATTCTCTTTTCTTCGATCAGATTCAGTTCGTCATGTCGACTTTGACACCATTCAGCTTCGGTGAGCTTAGCTTCCATCAATACTCGGATTGACGGGATCTCTACTTCTATGGGGAGCACTGCTTCCATGCCATACACCAGAGAGAAAGGGGTTGCCCCTGTTGAAGTGCGGACAGACGTTCGATAACCATGAAGAGCAAAGGGTAGCATCTCGTGCCAATCTTTGTAGGTTACAACCATCTTTTGAACGATCTTCTTGATGTTCTTATTGGCCGCTTCTACTGCTCCGTTCATCTTGGGTCGGTAGGGAGATGAGTTATGGTGTTCAATCTTGAACTCTGCGCACAACTCTTTCATCATCTTGTTGTTCAAGTTAGATCCATTATCAGTAATGATCTTGCTTGGAACACCATAACGGCATATGATATTGTTTTTGATAAATCGGACCACCACTTGTCGGGTTACATTAGCGAATGACGCTGCTTCGACCCGCTTGGTGAAGTAGTCGATGGCTACCAGGATGAACCGATGTCCGTTTGAAGCCTTGGGCTCAATCATGCCAATCATGTCGATTCCCCATATGGAAAATGGCCATGGGGAAGAGAGAACTTTGAGATGTGATGGCGGTACATGAATTTTGTCAGAGTATATCTGACACTTGTGACACCTCCTCATGTACTTGTAGCAGTCGGATTCCATGGTCAACCAGTAGTACCCTGCTCTTAAGATTTTTCTCACCATTGTGTGTCCATTGGCATGAGTGCCAAAGGATCCTTCATGAATTTCTTTCATCAGCATTTCTGCTTTTGGTCTGTCTACGCATCGGAGCAAGACCATGTCAAAATTTCTCTTATAAAGAGTGTCACCGCTCAGGAAGAAGTTTCCAGCCAATCTTCTGAGGGTCTTTCTGTCTTTCCTGGATGCCCCAGGTGGGTACTCTTGTTTCTGAAGGAAGCATTTGATATCGTGATACCAAGGTTTGTCGTCTATGACTGCTTCAATCATGAAGATGTAAGCGGGTCGTTCAAGGCGCATGATGTCGATCTTAGGTATGTCATTCCATTGACCTACACTAATTATAGAAGAGATAGTGGCTAATGCATCAGCCATGTGATTCTCCTCACGAGGGATGTGGTGAAACTCAACTCTGTCGAAGAAGGGTAGCAACCTTCTTGCGTAGTCTTTGTAAGGAATCAATCTTGATTGGTATGTGTTCCAATCTCCTTTTATCTGATTGATAACCAAGGCTGAGTCGCCATATACGTCCAAGTTTTTTATCCTTAAATCAATCGCTTCTTCGAGACCCATAATACAAGCTTCGTATTCGGCCTCGTTGTTCGTACATTTGAACGTAAGTCTGGCAGTGAAAGGAATGTGGGTACCCTGAGGGGTAACAATGATTGCCCCAATTCCGTTTCCGTAATGATTGACTGCTCCGTCAAAGATAAGTCCCCATTAGGAACTTGGTTCTGGCCCTTCACTGGGTAGCGGTTCATCGCAATCTTTCATTTTTAGATACATGACATCTTCGCCCGGGAAGTCAAACTCGATTGATTTCTGATCGTCAATCGGTTGATGAGCCAAATGATCGGCTAAAATACTCCCCTTAACGGATTTCTGTGCATGGTACTCTATGTCATATTCTGATAACAGCATCTGCCAATGGGCAATTCTTCCCGTAAGAGCAGGTTTTTTCAAAAACGTACTTGATTAGATCCATTTATGAGATTAACCAAGTAGTATAACGAATCATGTATTGGCGAAGAGGTTTGGCTGCCCAACCCAAAGCGCAACAAGTTTTCTCAAGCATCGTGTACCGAGTTTCGCAGTCGGTGAATTTCTTGCTCAAATAGTAAATGGCAGACTCTTTCCGTTTGGTTTCGTCTTGTTGGCTAAGTACACATCCCATTGAGTCCTCTAGAACTATGAGGTAAATGATCAGTGGTCTTCCTTCCACTAGAGGTGATAGAATCGGAGGATTCAACAGATATTCCTTGATACTGTTGAAGGCAGTTTGGCAGTCTTCTGACCAAACGCAATCCTGGTTCTTTTTGAGTAATTTGAAGATCGGCGCACACGTGGCGGTCATAAGGAATATGAATCTGGAGATGTAGTTCAAACGTCCCAAGAATCCTCTGACTTGTTTTTCAGTTTTCGGAGAAGGCATTTCTTGAATGGCCTTGACCTTGTCAGGATCAACCTCAATTCCTTTCTGGCTGACGATGAACCCTAGTAGTTTCCCTGAACGGACACCGAACGTGCATTTGTTGGGATTCAAGCGGAGTTTGTACTTTCTCAACCGCTCGAATAGTTTTGACAGGTGGGTCACATGCTCCTCTTCTGTTCTAGATTTAGCAATCATATCATCGACATATACCTCGATTTCTTTGTGTATCATGTCATGAAACAGAGTAGTCATGGCCCTTTGATAGGTTGCCCCGACGTTCTTCAAACCGAACGGCATTACCTTGTAACAAAAGGTACCCCATGGGGTAATGAACGAAGTTTTCTCCATGTCTTTCGGCGCCATTTTGATCTGGTTATAACCCGAGAATCCATCCATGAAGGAGAAAACTTTGAACTTTGTTGTACTGTCTACCAGCATGTCAATGTGTGGTAAAGGAAAGTCGTCCTTTGGACTTGCCTTGTTTAGATCTCTGTAATCAACACACATTCTGACCTTTTCGTCCTTTTTTAGAACGGGTACGATGTTGGCTAACCATTGAGGATATTCAGATGTAGCGAGGAAACCTGCGTCGATCTGTTTCTGTACCTCCTCTTTGATTTCGATGGCCATGTCCGGGTGAGTCCGTCTCAACCTTTGCTTTACTGGCGGACATTCCGATCTCAACGGTAAGTGATGTTCCACGATGCTTGTATCCAACCCTGGCATATCCTGATAGGACCAAGCGAATACATCGGGGAATTCTTTGAGAAGCTTTATCAAATCCTCTCTGGCAGTTGGACTGAGCAGTGCCCCAAACCTGATTTCTCTTCTCTCTTGCTCTGAACCCTAGTTTACCGTTTCCAACGGTTCTTTGTGAGGTTCAATGGACCTTTCCTCTTGTCTGAGTAGTCGAGAGATCTCTTCTGGAATTTTGTCGTCATTTTCTTCTTCAGCCTCGAATACCGGGAACTCAAAGTTGGGAGAAGGCATCGGATCGTATGTTTCAACGGGGTTTAAAACAAGCAATCTGCATGACGTGATGATTCGTGTTTAGAAGAGATAGAGAAAATGAAAGTGTGTGCAGTGTATTTATTTTATTACTGCTTGTTTTATGATTGAATTGTTTTTTTTAGGATTACCATTTTCTGAAAAAGCAAAAAGAGAAAACAGCAATTAATGTGGAAATTATAGAACGACGTTATTTTATTAATGAACAAGTCGACTCTTGAAACTACAGCCCTATAAAACAAAACTCTGTCGCTTTGGGCGGAGCGAAGAGGGAAAATTTACAGAAAGCGAGCCCTATCAAACATCCGTTTCACTTGGGCAGGGTGAAAGGTTAAAAGACGGAAATTACTTTGACTGACGAACGACCTTCGGAACCTCGACGGCAACCCATTGGCGGCGAACTCCTCGGTGAATCACAAAGTCTGGAACCTTCCTTGATTTGTCTTCAGAAATGACGCTGATTTCTGGTGGAGTAGGATCATTGGAATCTGTCTCCCAGGCAGAGTTTTCGTAGGAAGATTCCTCTGTTGCCTTTTGTATAGCATTGGTGCTCTCAACTGTATCTCCCCATCCAGTTGGCTGGATATCTTCGAGCCTAATACGAGAGCTTTCGGGAGCGGTGTACTTGACCATAAAGTCGTATTTTCCACTTGGTTCTCCCAGAGTGTCCCAAACTTCTTTGGAACTGGAGGAGTCATCTCTCTCGGTGACGTTAACCTCTGGAAAAGCATAGTTGATGAATTTAAGTCCTGCAAACGTTGCAAATTCATCGTCATGTTGAGTAGTTTCTGAATGACCTGAGTGTTGATCCCATGACATGGTGGGGACACAGGTATTTTGTTCAATGATACTCAGCTGAGTTTCATTACTCGGCTGACTTTCTTGCCCCAAGTTTCCTGGGTAAGGTTGCCACATTGGCAGACCATCCATTGGGCCATAGTAATTGTGGTCAAAACTGTCCTTCGTCAGAGTGTCCTCCTCTAATGAATTTGGCGGAGCACGGCATTCTTCCGGATCACAATCTCCATATATCATTTCAACGTCTGACCTTGGTATAAATCTCGGACTCTGTGCGGGATAGCAAAAAGGCATAGGCACCTCTTCCTGAGACATATAACCGTCCTCGTTAAGGTAGGACTTCCATTCTTCATCCGTGTCAGAGGGATTTTCCTCATTGATAGCATGTACTTCCTGAGACACTGGGTGGAGGAAACCTCCATTGTGGAAGAAGTTCTATATGGGATGAAGACTTTCATCGTTGGCAGCTGTCCGGGTACAGGTTGCAGAAAAACCAAGACCCATCTTTGTTTTATTGTCAATAGGAATGACAAGCTGTCCCCTTCCAATTGTATCGGTACTCTCGACCGCTTTAACAGCATCTTTGTATGAGGAAATCGAAGTTCCTTCTTTGAACTGATTGTCCTTGCTTACCGATAGTGCTTGGAACTGAGTTCCAATAACCTCCTCGGGTTCTATACCAGTAGATGATGACAAGTTGCTTACAAGCAAGGCTTGTTCCCCACAAACCGTGACAAGTTGATCGTTCTTGACAAACTTTAGCTTTGGTGGAGGGTCGAAGTAACCGCTCCAGCCTGATGTATCCAAGGTCTTCCTAATAAACAACTGTATGTTGCCCGGATGTCCATGACCTGGAAAGTGACTTGGAAAGTGTGAGTACCGATAGTTATGGGAAGATCAACTTCACCGATAACTGTTTTTCTGGATCTGTCGAATGCTTTGACGACAACCTCGTGGACTCTCATCAGAGGGCCTTTGAATGCTAATTGCATCAAAGTGGACTTCGGCATAACATTCAGGGCTGACCCTGTGTCTACTAGTACGCTGGCTAAAGCATCGTCCTGGCAGTTAACTGTGATATTGAGCGCCATGTTATGACGGTGACCCTCTTCGGGTAATTCCTCATCACTAAATCCCAAATTATTGTAGGAAGTGATGTTAGAGACAATGCTATTGAACTGTCTGATTGTTACATCCTGTTCCACAAAGGCTTGCTCCAAGACTTTCTGTAGAGCCTCCCTGTGGGCTTCTGAACTGAGTAATAGTGATCATACCGAGATCTTTGAAGGAGTCTGTAACAGCTGATCAACAATGTTATATTCACTCCTTTGGATGAGTTTCAGCATCTCATCATTATTTTTCGAAAGGTCGGGATTACTGGATTGACCGACTGGTGGATCGGGAGCTTCTGTCTGAAGTTTCTTTTCCCTGTTAGGTTCTCCAACTCCTCGGTTGAAGATTCTACCACTCCGTGTTACACGACTGATGTCTGCAATATTCACGACGGAGGGTAATGGAATTTCCTTTCCATTTTCAACTGTCGTTGCACCGTATTTGTAAGGGATAGCCTTAGTTGATTCATACGGTAGTGGTCCCGGCAGATAGATGACTATGGGAACCTTCTGATTTTTCTGACCATCATAAGTAATCTCGATTCGTTCCCGGTTGGGAACTTTAGATTCGTCAAGTAGAGGAATAATGGCAAAAACATCCCTGGTCCTATGATGACCAGAGATTGTGACAACATCCTCAACTTGATCGGCAAGGTAGTTCGGCGTCCAGTTGATGGGTCCAGAACCCGGATATGGACGAATTTCTCCACGATCGACCTGACCCTGAAGAGCTGCTCTCACAAGGTAGCACCCTTGGTTACTTTCCGAACAGACGCTACAACTGTCATAGTTGTGTGGTGGCACCTGGCCACGCCCACTTTGAATACAATGTAACCTCACTAGGTTAGCTTCCACAGATCGGACATCCTGACTCTGACGCCGAGTGGGGTTTCTATTACTGATACTAATCTGCTGAGTATCTTTATCCATATAAATTGGCATCCACCAATGATTTAACAAGTGCTGAAGTGCCTCCTGGACAAGGGTACAACCTCGATCATTTTCACAACCCGCTTCACAGCTTTGATAGTCATGTGATATTAAGAATCCGAGTCGGACCTGCTCAGCATGTAACTCTACCAGGTTGGTATTCATCACGCGAATGTCAAAGATCTGAACCATGTTGATTTGATAGGAGTTCCTATCATGGTAGTCTTGGATCCATCCAAGATCCATCTGACGCTGGAGGGCCTCCTGTATGAAAGAGCATCCCTGTTTGTTTACCGAGCAAATCAGACAGGAACTGTAATCGTGCCGCGGCAGATTATGATACTGTCTTTGCCTTGAGTGCATCGCCACCAAGTTGGCATTCATCGCACGGATGTCGTGGTTTTGAATGACGTTAGAATTTGTGTAAACCATGTTAACTCCAAAAACTCGGTGCTCCTGGATCCATCCGAGATCCATCTGTTCCTGTAGAGCTGCCTACACCACAGAACATCCTTGGTTGTCTTTAGAGCAGATATCACACTGATGATAGTTATGAGGTGGCACATGGCCATATCCACTCTGTCTACAATGCATCTTGACCAGATTGGTCTTTAACAAGAGTACATCGTGAATTTGATAGACATTGTTAGTCTCTCCTTCTATCAAATTGACTGCAGCTTTCTCATGTTGAGGCAGCAGGTTCGTAAGAACATTAGGATTCGTATCTTTGAAAGATAAGAGCCGGCTCCTAACAACCTTTTGCACGTCAGACTTGAAATTGAGACAAGTCTCAATGTTATGCCCTGAACCTCCTTGATGATAAGGGCAAGTTTGATCCACCTTAAACCAAAAAGGCGGATTTTCCGGTACTGTAAGAGGAGACTTAGTCTGGATGTGCCCCTTAGCCAGCAGTAATGGAAACAGCTCTGCGTACGTCACGGGTATAGGATCAAATCCTGGTGGCCGTGTTGTATGGTTGTTGATTAAGTTGGCTTTGCGCAACCTAGGGTTGATACGTAGGAATAGACACAGGGTTGATAGCAGGAGTCACAGCTGCTACTGGTTGATAACGTCGCCTTTACTTTCTGAGAAAGATATTCCCAATATCTTGCTCTTTTTTCTTAGGGAGAGCACTACCGTATTTTTTAGTACCGCTCGTCGATCCAGTGTATTTTACCAAACGTCCTTCTCGGACGGCTTCCTCAAGACGTACACCCATGCCCACCATCTCGGTGAAATCACTGGGTGCACTGGCAACCATTCGGTCATAGTAAAATGAGCTTAAGGTCTTTAAGAAGAATTTTTTAATCTCTTTTTCCTCAAGAGGCGGACAAATTTGAGCGGCAATTTTACGCCACCTTTGAGCATACTCCTTAAAGGTTTCCTTGTCCTTTTGCGACATTGATCTGAGTTGATCTCTGTCGGGTGCCATGTCCAAATTGTATTTGTATTGTTGGACGAAGGCAGTGCCAAGATCTCTGAATGTGCTGATCGTAGCACGGTTTAAACCCATGTACCATTTTAATGCGGCACCGGTTAAACTATCCTGAAAGTAGTGAATCAGTAGGTCCTGATTCTCCGTCTGAGCTGACATCCGCCGAGCGTACATCACCAGATGGCTTTGAGGGCAAGAGTTACCCTTGTACTTTTCAAAGTCGGGCACTTGAAATTTGTGCGGGACTTTCACATTTGGGACCAAGCAGAGATCTGCGACGTCCTTTCCAAATAGATCCTGACCGCGAATGGTTTGCAGTTCCTTCTGCATTTCCAAGAACTGTTCCTGGAATTCCTCCATTCTGTCAAACATAGTTTCCTTCTTACCAGAAGGTGTCTGTGGAATCCGTCCTTCCGGGACAGGGTGCACCACAGGGGGTGGGACCGTGACTACGGCAGTGAGTCTCGGCTTTTCCCGAAGTTTGTAACCTTCATGAGTCTTCAGTATGCCCCTGGCATCTTCGCTTTCCCGAAGTTTGTAACCTTCAGGCCCAGCGGCTTCTGTTGTGATTCCCTGATCTTCGGTGATCGGCAGAACATATCCTTCCGGGATATAGTTAACAGGCATGCCCCGAGGACGATCTTTCAGTATTTGATACCTAGGATCATACTTTTCCACTACGGGCGTTGAGGTGATCTCTGAGATCACAGTTCTTTGTAGCTGAGCTTCTGCCATGGCTTGCATGTCGTTACGAAGCTTCCTCATATCCTCTCTCAGAGCGTCGATCTCTTCTTTCAATTCTCTGTTTTCTTCCTCAAGATCATCCATCTTTTTCTGACGATTGGCCCGAGTATTCTACGAATGAGACAGTTTGACTCTAGAATCGAGACACAAACGTGAGATTCGTAGGTAAGAAGAATACGCGATGTGAGAATGATGAATGCAATGATTATATTAATTTTTTTTTGTTTAATCAAAATAAACTTCGACAATTAGATTGCAAATATCAAACGGTGGGGAAACCCCTTTTTATTGAATTCAAAGGGTTACAGAAATGGAAATACAGTAGATTACAAGGTGCAGAAACAGAAACCTAAACTAATGGGTCCCGAGTCCTCTCTGAAGAGAAATCAGGTGTTGACTCTGGTATCTTCCTTTTCTTTGACTGGGGCTCTTGGGCCGTTGTCGGGTTGTCATTCCTTTGCCAAGTGAAAGGAGCGAGCAAATTCCTTTGGTCATCTTGATTATCCACAGCATGTTGCTCCAAAATCTTAATCAGAGCATCTTTCTCTTTCAGTAATTGCTGTATTTTAATGCACTCTACGTCGAGGGTGCGGTACTTGTTCTTCCAAGACCTTCTCTCCTTTTGAACTTTGTTGAGAGTAACCTGAAGCTTTTCAGTTTCCGTCATGAAGTACATGACAGATTCCCTCGGCGGAAGAATTCCGTAACGAGGATAAGGCATCTTTAGCTTGAGAGCTCTAGTTTGTACCCAATGGAGGTAAGGCTCCACCGAGACACAGTCTGGTTTTCCCAGAGACTCTCGTCCTTTCTTATGAACCTGTTTCCAAGCGTGCACTATTTCCATCTTTAGTGCTCTGTCACTCTCTCCTTCTTTGAAGAAAAGAACTTCCAGATGAACACCCGGTGGGATGTGTCTCATCGGGTATCCAAATTGACGGCGAACCAATACCGGATGGTAGTTGATTCCTCCTTTAGTTCCTATGAGGGGTACGTTGGGGAAGTTTCCATAACGGTCAATGATCCTGATTCCCTCATAAATCCTATTACATCAATCTATATCAGAGTTGGTAAGAGACATGATCTTCTGCGACCAACGTAAGGCACTCTTGCAATCCCAAAAAGCAACAGACTTGGGCAAGTGAGAGATAAACCATTTGTAAAGCAGAGGTACACAGCATGTGATCTCCCCTCCGCTGTACAAATTTCCCAAGTGTACAGAATGATACGCATCTGCGAGCAAAGTCAGTACAGGGTTTCCAATGAGAAAAATCTTAATGGAGTTAATATCGACGAAGTTATTAATGTTGGGAAACAAAAATAACCCGTAGGTGAGCAAGACAAAGATGCTTTCAAAAGCAGTCACGCTTCCTATACTGGCGAAATACAGGGCTTTCTTTGTCAAGAACTGGGCTGGCAAACCTTGGATGCCACCCTTAGTGGTTAGGTGAGTCCTGACCTCAGACTCGTCCAAATGAATTGCTCTTGCAATGGTCTGATTCTTTGGAATTTCTTCCAGTCCAGAAAATGGAGCTCGATCTGTAATGTGTAAATCAATCAGGTGAGAATACTCCTCCAGCGTTGGTGCGAGCTGGTAATCCAGGAATGTGAAACAGTGATAAACCGAATCGTAAAACTGAATGAGCGCATCCTGATTCCCTCAATCACATGGACTCTTAACAGTGGTAGCAAACCTCCGTGCTTGGCTCTGAAAGCCTCAGGGTTAGTGATCATCCTCGCTAACCTTCTCAAATCCTCTAGCTTTGGAACCTTGAAGGTGTACGTATGAGTTCTCCTTCTACCGAAATCCATTAGCGTAATCCTTTTCTCTGATATTTGCAATCACAGTCTTAGTTTAATTTGAAAAATAGAGAGACTAGAAGAGAAGTTTTTTGAATGTTTTAATGTTTTTTTTAATGAATGCATGAATGCAGCACACAAAAACATAGAAAAAACATGGGGTCAAAGGGTCGTTGTCATGAAGTCAAGGCTCTACCCATCCCCAAAGGTTTATACTAGGGTGATTTTTGTACCTGTACTCATTATCATCAGCTCCTCCCAGGAAAGCAAAACAACAAGCGGATCGCCAGCGAGTTGTAGAGCAATCTTAGAGTAAGTGTCATTCACCGAGAATAGATCACCAGCCTCAAATGAGGGTAGTATCGCGTAACAACTATTCCCGATAGTTTCTGCACTACGAAAGGGTTTGGCTCCTCAGCTTCTCAGACTTAACAACCGGCCCATTGTCTAGGTGAGAGAATGGGTTGCGTTGGTCAGCCTCCACTGAGGTTGATGGTCGACCCCATCGCCATCACTTATCTTAAGTGTATACTCAATCTTTCCACATACGGCATCACCCGCATTCCCATTAGCAGAAAAATAAACATGTATAGCAATTAGGAAAAGCAGTATATATATTTGTCCTAAACATCCTAGACCTCTGAAGCTATGAATCCTAAGTTCCTGACAGAAAATGGGTTCCCCGACGGAAGCCCCAATCTGTGGTATTCACACAAGAGGTGAAAAGGAAGACCGTGCCTAGATCTAACTTTGAACTGCCCCACGGTGGGCGCCATTTTTCTGTAGCGAGCGATTTTGGACGCGGTTCTTAAGCGCTGGTCGCTCTCTGCGGTTGAGCTGAAACTACAGGTCGATTCATTTTTTATCCTATTAAAGCTGATGAAGGAAGGGAAATAGATGTCTCCAATTAACCCTGCTTTGCATACTGAGTTTAAACAGCGGTCTGTTAGGTTACGAATGCTATCAATGTGGGGGGCCTTTGTACTGGTTATTTGTATTTTCGCCAATACTGATTTCTTTCTTTTTATTTTGACAGAAGGTTTCTGGCGGGGAACAAGGATTAGGATGTTAGGACTGATGCTTCTTGATAGATATATGAGAGTATGGGATTTGGTTTTTTTTGTTGATTGTGCTCGCTAAGATTTTTTCTTTCAATCTTATGCCTACGTATTCCCGTTTACCGAAACAGGGAAACTAGAGTGTTCGTAGTTCCTCTTATTCTATGGGAGGAAATGGTATTTTGGTGTCTTGTTCAAAGCCCAAGACGTGAAGCGAAAGGTGGTTTGTATCTTGTTCAAAGCCCAAGATGTGAAGCTGAAAAGTCTATTTGTATCTTGTTCAAAGCCCAAGATATGAAGCTAAGAGGGTGTTGACTTTAGAGAGAATTTGTCATCTCTAAAGAGGGGGTTGTATGTCATAACTGTTTATAAAGGAGAAATACTTTAACCAGGATGTGTGAATCCAGAAATGCCATAATTTCCTTTATAGGGGATTTTAACCTGAAGGAGAAGACTTTAACTCAATGTAGAGTAATGCCATCTTTCCTTAGGAATTTCTCATGCTAAAAGAGGGACAATGGCGTGGATGTAGATGATCCAGAGGCTTACCACTTAAAGCGATTAGATGAAGGGGAAGGAGTGGTTGATGTTTGTGTACTGTGAACGAGGCACAACTTTGATGCTAAAAGGTTGATTGGATCAACCAGTGGTTTTCTTATACAAAGCCTAAGAGGAGGCTAATATGTGTCTCGTACAAAGCCCGAGAGAGAGGCAAAAAGGTTTTGACTTAACGAGGGAATCTTTTCGTATCTCGTATAAAGCCCGAGATGGAGGCTATTGTTTGTTTGGCTTAATAAGAACCCTTTTGTATCTCGTAGAAAGCCCAAGATGGAGGCTAAAGGGGTGATTGACTCAATGAGGGAGTCTCTTATGTGTCTCGTACAAAGCCCGAGAGAGAGGCTAAATGTTGTTTGACTCCGCTGGGGAGAATCATTGTACAAAGCCCAAGAGGAGGCTATGGTAACTGTTTCAGTTAAGTGACAGGTCCAGTATACTGATTTTAAAGAGAAAATCAGTTCTTATATGAGCAACACTGTACTCAGGGATTTGATTTGAGGATCAGGGTTATTCCTGTTCTTTAAGGAAGCGGGAAATCCGAAGGGTATTGAGACTGTCCGAGTCTACGGGTTTCCTTCCTATTTAACGAAGGGGTCACTTGAGAATGTCTTTCAGACTCAAGGAGATTAGACCGTCCAAGTCTAGCGTTTCATCTTTTGTACTATGCTTTGAGAAACAGTAATAGACTCTATGAAAGGATTGTTCTATGAAGATGACTAAGTTTTGTTCCTATACCTCTAGGAGGTCGTCGGAACAATTTGTACGAAGCCCAAGAGGAGGCTGGAAACTTTTAAGAAGCCGACGGGTCCTTGTACTAAGCCCAAGAGAAGGCTATCATTCCCGGAGGAAGAGGTCATTATACGAAGCCTAAGAGGAGGCTGTGAATACTTCTAAGAAGGCGTAGGGTCCTTGTATTAAGCCCAAGAGGAGGCGGGGTTGCTTTTAGGAAGCTTGTGGGTCCTTGTACGATGCCCAAGAGGAGGCCGATGCTTTTAAGAAGCCGATGGGTCCCCAAACCCTGAGAAATTCAAGGCAAGCTATTCACAAGGAATAGATCAAGTCAGGAAAGTTCGAGAATTTGGAAGAAACTCAAAGATGCCATTCACGGAGAATACATTCATCTCTGGGAGTAGAGTTTCTTGACAATTCCTAATGAGGACAGCCGAAGAGAAGACTGTATCTGGTGATCCTATTGGGGATCTAGTTGTCTATTTCTATGAATAAACGAAACGGCGTCACCTAGTTCTAGACGTAGTTGCCGGGGAAACTCGAAATATCTATACTATTATTACACAGTTGATATGAGTTTACGAAAGAAGACTTACAGTGAAACATCCCCACAATACAGTTATATGTATATGAAAGCGGTAAATGAAAGCAATAACCACTTACTCGGTTGTAGAGCTTCCATGCTGTTTGGTTAGTTGTTCAACAAAGAAAGATTGAAAACAACAGTATATTCAAAATCAAAGGAGAAAGTGCTTTGAAAAAGAAAGATTTGGGGCTTACAGCTCAAGGAGAGGCCCAGGGTTTTATTAGTGAGCGCACTGTTTGAATTTGTACAAAGGGACTTATACAAGTGACTGTGGCCCAAAAGGTTTTCTGCACAAAGGGATGGGTCTTACACTCTATCAAGAGGCCCAAAAGGTTTAAAGAAAAAGAGTGGGGCTTATAACACGAGGGTAGGCCCAGTTGACTTTTCGTTAAAAATGGCGATCGCGCCGAGATTTTCTTTTAACGCAGAGGGGCTTATACAATATTTGAGGCCCAAAATATTTTTGGTTAAAAGGGGGTTGGGTCTTACACTCTATTAGAGGCCCAAAAGGTTTGAATGGGTCTTATAGCTCAAGGAGAGGCCCAAGGTTATTTTGAAAAGGCGACGATCGTGCCGTTTATTTGAAAATGTACAGAGGGACTTATACAACGAATGAGGCCCAAAATATTTCTGTACAAGTGGGTTGGGTCTTACACTCTAATAGAGGCCCAAAAAGTTTTGAATATGATTTATGAGGGTTGAATTAATCCAAAAACCCTAATTTGTTTTCAAAAATGTATTTAATTGAATAAAAATTCAATTAAAATGATCAAAATTGTTTAACATATGAAAAACAAATTGTGATCTTGGATTAATGCTTCAAAAATTAAGTATCGACCTACAAAATAATTAGAAAGCATTAAAAGTTGCAAAATCAATGTGGAAAAAATATTTAAAATGTCAAAAACAATTAAAATATTAATTCTTTGCAAAAATATCAATTATATGAAATAAATAATATTTTTAGGATTTTTTGATAAAATAAAATATTTTAACATTTTTGTGAATTATTAAAAAAAGAATCAACTCAAAATCATTAAAACTCTGAGAGAAATTAATTTTTGAATCAATTAAATAAAATCACAAAATTCAAATATTTGAATTTGAAAGAAATGGCGCCAAGAACAAACTGAAGAACACGCGCGTGTTCTGAGATTCCCAGATTTGCATTTTCTATCCAATCTCACTGAATACTTGATTATATCATACAATCCATATATCATTATGCTCGTCTCAACCTCACGATCATGTCTATGTCCATTAATTTCATTTAAATTAAACATATAACAAGAAATCACGAAAAATCCTCAAGAACCCTAATTTCTGCATGAAGGCTAGGATTTTTGATACACGATTCAAACAAAGCAATTACTTGAGGGGAAACATTCCATGCATGATTATGAACATATGGCCAAATTATTATGCAGCAAAAATTGCATGGATCATAGAGTTAGAAGAGCTCATGCTTACCACTTGCAGATGGTGATCGTGATTTGTGTTGGAGGTGTTACAACTAGGTTCCAATGATGTAGATAGCTTCCCTAGGTACCAAGTGATGAGTCTGAGTGCTTGGAATTGATTGAAATGGTTTGGAGTTAAAGATGGTACCTCAACTGCAAAACTATCAAGAACTTGAGCAATTGGCTGGTGATTTTGTGAAATCTGTGTTCCAGATGATATGTGAGTGTTTGGATCACTTCTATATGATGTATGTGAGGTGTGTGAGTGATTGGTTTGATTGGAAAAGCTCTCAAACTCAAAACCCGATAGCTACCTTGCTAAGAAAGGCATTTTTGCCAAGAGAAAGAGATTTTGAGGAAAGCATCTGTTAGATGGCTTTGGTGTACTCAAACTGATCACAATTGAGCTCTATTTATAGTAGAGCAAGTTTGTTTTGCAAGGAATAGTGAATGTCAACTGCTAAGTAGGTTTGGCCAATGTTGGCAAATGAAAATCCAAGTCTCCTCTAGCCATTGACTAGAGGTTAGGGCACAGAGCTTTGGTTCCCTTGGTCTTGGATAAGTCTTGACTGATTTTAGATGAGAATGGCTCAGTCCATGCCACCTTGATGCTTCCATTGAATGCTTCAATCCAAATTTGGAGTCTTGTCCCTATTTTGGCCATTCTACGTTCAACATGCTATTTCTTGTTCCATGGACTTTGGAGGCTTGGCTCAGTGATTGTCCCCTTTAGATTCAATCCTCTGAGGTGTCCAAGTGGGTAGGAGCATTTGGATTTGGCTGATTTTGGCAAATCGAGCAAAATTGCAAATTCTGCCTTGCCTTTGACAGATTTCAGCAAGGCAACTTTCCAATGTCATATCTCATGACTCAAATGAAATTTGGCAATGTTCTTGGCCATTTTGAAAGGCCCTTACATGATACAACAACTCTTTGAACATGTTTGGTCTTGATCTCTTCTGAATCCAAGTGAAAAATCCCCCTACATTTGGCAAAAAATGAAGACAGATTTGGACTTAGTGAAAATTTCACTAAGTGTTGGAAAAAGTGACATTTTCATTTTTCAGCCATTTTGATCACTCCATAACTCAAAATCCTTAATGAATTGGACTTAGATCTAGTTGAAGTTTTTGTAGAGGGTAATGAGGGCTACAAATCCATCTTTGGATGAGAAAAAATGGCCTTGTAGTTTAGGAGTTATAACCCTCCAAAGTTGGTACCCTTGTCACTTTATTTTTAACTTAGAAAATTTTCTATGTTTTTATGGTTACCCCTTTTACAAGTTATCCAACTTTTCTTGATTTTTCTTGATGAATGATGATTCAAATCATACATTAACATCATTTTAGGGTTAAAAATCCATTTTGGTGAAAAATCTCAAAAAGTCAAAGTTGACTTTTGTGCACAGTTGACTTTTTATCAGATGAATTCCAAACTGTGCAATTTCTCAGGAAATCATGTCCTTGACCTAAATCAACCTTGATGGACATGTTCCATGGGTGTCATAGGGTATATTGGTGCATGTCATAGGGCTTGGGAGCATGTCCTGGTCAAAAGTCAAAGTTACAGTTGACTTTTTCCTTAAAACCCTAATTGTGGTGCAGATGAAATTGAGACTTGTTGCTCAAGCTTCTTGGATTAATCCATTGTTCCAAATGGATCAATATAGTTCATTAGAGACCCTAAAACCCTCTCTTGAGGTCTTGGTTCATGATTTATCCCAAAAGTCAATCTTAGGGGTGAATTAGGTCAAGAAACCCTAATTCCTGATTTTTGATGTATGCATCCCCTGAGGCAAAATTGACTTGATGAATGGGTCCATGAGGTTCCATGGAGTATATTAGGTTGTGTTTTGGATCTTTGGCTTATGTCCAGATGAAATTTTTCATCTGGAGGCCCTGGTCGACCAAAACCCTAATTTGGTGATACCGACGATCTTGAGACTTGATCCACCTAGAAGGGAGCAACCTTGTGCTTAATCCTTGAAGTGGGAGTCCTTTTGATCCATTGTGGATGTTTGAGAGGTTAGACAAGTTAAAGATCATGTCTTTCCTTGATTGATCCTTTGTCTAAGCACTCAGAGAGGGCTTGAAACCTTAATTTTGATTGTAGTGGATGCTCACCCATCTTTGGGGAGACTGACAAGGTATGATGGTTCCTCCATATTGTGATGATGGTTTGCACAATGATGGGAAATCTTAGTGGTAAAAATTTGGGGTATGACAGATGCCCCTATTTAATCTTCTTGGGCACGAAGGTGTGAATGACGAAGGTATTCGGGCATTTGGGGTGCAAGAGGATTAAATATCGAAATACCCGAAATTTTGATGGCTATGAATGGCAGCTTGCGCATTCATCTTCTTTTGCTAAGCAATGATGCTTAGAAAAGGTAAACTTCCCCTCGATCCTGGTTTCCTACCAAGGAACTGGTCTTAGTTTCTGATTTAAACTTCCCCTCGATCCTGGTTTCCTACTAAGGAACTGGTCTTAGTTTCTGCTTTAAACTTCCCCTCGATCCTGGTTTCCCACCAAGGAACTGGTCTTAGTTTCTTTCGTCAATAAACTTTACTGACAAGGGACGTTATTCGTAGCGGCTTTCCTTCAAACTTCTCGCCGAATTTTCCTGGGGAGATGCCATTTGAGTGGAAAAAGTTTCGATGTCAGACTTGCTGGGGAACCCAGTCGTCTGAGTTGTAGAGGTGTACAAACTTCTCTGTTGGAGATGCCATTTGTTGACTCTATCCGGGGAAAGCGAGTCTCTTGAGAGACTGCCTTCGCTTGGGGGTCTTACATCATACTTTTCTCGGGATCTTCCCGGAGAAATGCCATATGATGGGATCCAATTTTGAGGTGCCGATGACCTTTTCATCAATGGGTTTTTCGGAGCGAAACTGGCATGCTGCCGAATCTCTGATTACGAGGCTTTCTCTGTGGATTTTCCTTCATCCGGGAAAGCAAGGATATCATTTTCAATGGCGAAGAGTGATGCTAAGGGACCAAAATAATCTCGAAGTATAGTTAAGGGACAAAAAGGGTATTTTACCAATTTGATACTGTTAAAAAGAGAATCTCAAATTAATCTATCATTATTTTATTAAATTATATGTCATGTGACAACTGTTCTATATTTTGTCAAGTGACGACTTTTTATTTATCATATTAAGTTTTGTATCTTGGATGAATTATTTAAAATATATCTTGATGAATTCAGTTCAATCAACTAATATTATTAAATATTATATTATTTTATTTTAAAATAAATTATAATTTTAAATCAATTTATAAAAACTCATAAATTCTAAATAATTTAGTACCATTTTTTTCTCTAATAATCATAAAAATTAAGATTTGAATTGGGACAAATATGATATAACGCATTCCTTGTGTTTAGCAATAACCACTACGGATGATAATGCTTAGTAACTTAAACAGAAAAAGAAAAATAAGAAAATGTAATATATAAAGTGATGAGATGTCAAAAGTTAATTTAACATTTATTTTAATAATTTATGAACATATTTTTGTATTGTCCATTTTAGAAGAAGGATTAACATTTCAGTAAAACAATCAATTTTATAATGCACATCTCTTACATTGTAATTAAAAAAAAGTAAAACTACCACTAAGTATTAAATATTCAAATATAAAAGTTAAAAAATAATTTACCTAAAAATAATTAATAGTCGGTATAACAATTGCTTATATAATTACAATTAATAGTGGATAAATTACTTTAGAATTAAATAAATAAAACTTCCACTTAAGTACTAATATTCAATTTACATAAGCAAAGAAGAATTAATAATCAAGCAAGCTAGAGAAGCGGGTCAGGTTTAATAAAATTACCACTAAGTATTAGTAATCAATTTTCTTTAACATGTACTTACTTCTACCCGTTAAGAAGCGGGTCGGGTATTATTTGAATTGTACAAGCAAGCTAGAGAGTCACGATGTTAAGGATTTGAATTCTCCCATTTCTCCTTCATCTTCACATGGTGTCTCTGACATCTTTCCCTGACGACGACCAATTCTCAGTCCTCAGCCGAGCTTCAAAATCCATCTGTAGAGTGGAACGCCACCGTGCAATCGTAAGCATCTCTCTCTTTCTTCATAATCAAATTAATTTGTATTTGTTCTTTTTGTTATTTGGTTCGCTCAATCTCTCCCTTGGTCTCTTTATTTGTTTCTTTGGTATAAAATGAACGCTATCATACCTCATTGAGCTTTGTAGCTTCAACTTCATTAGTGTGTTCTTCGAAACTAGATTATTAGAAATTCATTTAGGGATTTTAGCTAGAATTTCAAGATGTATGGTTCACGTAACTTCACTTACAGAAAAGTTCCTAGAACTGTGTATGCTTGTAGTAGTAGTTTTGTACATTCAAAGCATTCAAAGCTTTTGTTCGTTTATTACTATAATATTGTGTAAATTTCTCGTTGCCGTTACAGTCTTGACAATAGTTAATTTACTCGTTGTCAACGGTATCGTTGTATGAGTATATTATACCAACTCTAAACCCCGGGAATCCCATGTCTTTTGAAAGACTATAAACTATGTGAACGAGGTTACGGTCGCATTCTATGTCGAGGCTAAGACGGGAGACACACTTTTTAAACATAGTTATTTTCTGCTTTTTGTGGCTTTTCACTTTATCTCTTGTATTAAAACTATTTCATATGCACATGTACTGATATATAATATATTATTATGAAATTATGTAAAGTCTCTTTGTCACATTAATAATTCGCCAAAATTTTGCTATGTATAGCTCTTTAGCTGCCACTTACTTGACTGGTTTGGTACTCTAATAGTAATGCATTTTCTGTCTCAACATTGAATGATGGATATTAACTTATCTATGTTTGAAGGACTTGCCCCTGAGATTCCTAAGGATCTATACCATTTGATCAAGAAGGCAGTTTCAATCCGCAAGCATTTGGAGATGAACAGGAAGGACAAGGACTCTAAGTTCAGGCTCATTCTTGTTGAGAGCAGAATCCATAGGCTTGCTCGCTATTACAAGAAAACTAAGAAGCTCACCCTGTGTGGAAATAGTAAGTTTTTTACATTTTATGTTTTCTATGCATTTTATTGTCCATTCTGCTTGTCAGATAAATTGAACTGTATTTTACTGTCCTTCTATTGGGGTTCTAAAAAAGCTTGTTTTCTTGAATTAGTGAGTAGTTAGAGAATCATGCCATGGTTGTGAGTTAGTATGAAAAGTTGATGAACATTTGTTAATTGGTTAGCTTGATGTCAAGAATGTGATAAAATAAATTTGTTAGAATAACTTGTATTGCAGAAATATTAACTCAGTTAGCCATGTTGTTGTAGAACTGCTAGGAGTTAGTATGGAATTAACTGCTATCACGGTGAATTAGACATAGCATGAAAATTAAGTTAGAAATGGCATGTGTGAAACTGAACTGGATTGGTATTCAAATGAATTATTTTGGATTGGCTATGATATGAACATGACGTGAATCGTTGTCACTGTGATGTTGCTGCACTTGTTATGGGCAATGGTTTCTACAAGATTTGTACGGAGTATACCCTCATTTCTTCTTTAGATTGAAGAAATTATTTACATAAGTTCTGAATTAATATGATTATTAGCGCTTAATAAATAAAGGTTAAATAAATCTTTTACCCCCTAACACCCGAGTCTAACTTACGTAAGCTGCTAAGACAACAACCTTGGACTAAAATTCAAGAATTAGACATTGGAAAGATATGTAAAACATAATTTAAAATTTAGAATCAAAACTAAAGACATGGTTCATATCATGTGAAGTAAATTCAAGATCCTATGCATTCAACTTTTCAAGACCAAATGAACTACTGAGTTCAATACAAACTTCCCTGATTTCCAAGACCTAGAGTTGTTAAAATTCAATTTTATATAGATTATATATAGTTATCTGTCAATCTGTGAAGATAACTATATATTTTCTTTATATTTCATAAATTAGTATTTATAATAAATGATACTATTATTTTGTAATTGATAGAAAAACGAAAAGGGTGCCGATTCATCATTACTGAGTTTTATTTTCGCACCCATCGAAAAAAGAATCAAAGTTGGGTGGGTGTTCATGTAATGCCCCAGTTTTAGTTAGTTTTATTTAATCGAGTTGATTTAATTATTTTTATTATTATATTATTTTATTCTTGACTTTTATTGGATAATATATTATTTTTCATTGTTGTTATGTTTTATCGCGTTTTGGGAACGTTTGCGAGATATTTGAGTGTAGAGGTATTTTGATCATTTTACTTTATATTTTCTTAAGTTAGTAAAATAGAAAGAAAAGAGGGAAAAATAGAGAGAAAGAAAAAGAGAAGAAGAAAAAGAGAAAGAAGGGAAAGGAAGAGAAGAAAAAGAGAGAAAAACTTGGAGAAGAAGAAAACGATACAACCGACTTTTGAAACACGATTAATCGGGTAAGGGTGTGAAACTCGATTATCTTATCATTGTGTATGATTATGTATGTGTGTGTGTGGAAAGTTTTACTAGTTTTTTCATTTTAGGTTGAAATGAGAAAAATGAATCGAAATCGATGTTTTCGCGGTCGGAAATCGATATGAATCGCGTTGTATGATCACACTGTGTTTATGAACAATTGCCGATATTTGTTTTGCTATTGGAATTGAATTAGGATGAAAATGGGGATTTTGGGGTGCTGGAATCGTGTAAAAACGCACCAGAATTTTCTGGTTCTGGTGTATGCCGCCGGGCGGTGGTTTGGGTGCCGGGCGACGCTTGAGTTACGTCGCTGTTCCGCCGGGCGATACCCAAGAGGCGCAGCTTGTCACGCTGCTGAATATTTTAGGCTTTGGTGGGGGGTTTTTACGCCGCTGCTGCGACGCGCGACGCAGAGGCGAAGGGGTACCGCCGGGCGAAATTTTGGTACCGCCGAGCGCTCCTGGGGATTTTGCATTAGTTCTGTTTTCGTTTTGATTCTGTAACTTGTGTTCCGATTATCCGTTTTGAACATACTTGGTATCGTTGGAAAGCTATTGAGATGTACTTTCTTATTATAATGATTTTGAGATTGTTGGCCGATTTAATTATGTCGAGAATTTGGAATAGTGTCGTTTTGTCGACTTTTACCGTTGTAATTGTGTGTAATTGATGTGTATCATGCAATGTACTGTTGATATGGATATCGTATGACTTGTGTGCTGTTGTGTGATGAAAATGCATGTGATGAAAGGTTGTGGTGATGGTTTGTGGCCTATGGGCAAGAATTGCAATGTGTTGTATTCGATTATATATGCATGATTATGGATGTGTATATGTGTGCATTTGAATGTCATGAGTCATTGTATGCCAAGCATCATGATATGCATTCTTGTGATGTCGTGTGCCCTAGTGGGTGTGAGCGACGAAACGATTCCAGAGGGAATCCGCTATAACATCGTGTGCCTTATACAAAGAGGTGTGAGCGATGATTATAGACGATCGTGTGCCTTATACAAAGAGGTGTGAGCGATCGGGTCGTGTGCCTTATACAAAGAGGTGTGAGCGATCCATAAACGTTGTGTGCCTTATACAAAGAGGTGTGAGCGACGGGGAACATCGTTTGCCCGACGGGGAGTTACATTAAGTAACAAGCGATGGTTCCAATAGTTCCTGAGTGAACTAGTGATGAGATTGACGGATGGATGGTACCGCATTTGCATAGAGTCGTTGTGTCGGTCTCTTTGCATTTGCATAAATCATGAATGGATTGATTTTGTGTGGAATTGATGAGTTGAGATACATATGTATATGTTGTTGATAAATGTATTGTGCATGGTTGATATACCTTGGTGATGGATATATGAGATATGCATTGTGTTGTTTTGTATTTGAATTAGGGTGAAAGTTGTGGTGAGAATATTTTACATGTGTATTTTTGTGTTATTATACAATTGTATGCAATTATATTATGATTGTGTTTCTCACCCTTCTGCTGTTTTGAATGCTCTACGAGGCATTGCAGATTAGATGCTAGAGGTCTTTTTGTGAAGCTTAGGTCTTCATTCTTTTGTCGGTCGGCTCTGATATGTAGCACCGGGTAGTCGGGGAGACCGTTGTGATTTGTTGTGTATATGTATATATATCTTTTGGGATTGTATATATATGACTCTGTATATGACAGACAAACTTTTTATGTGATATATATATATATATATATATATATATATATATATATATATATGAGATTCAATTACAGATTTTCCGCTTTTATTCTGTATCTGAGTTGTGGGTAGTAGGAACTAAGTTCCTCTGTTATTTGCTACCTGATTGTTGCATATCTTTATGAGCAGGTTATTGTATTTTGTTTTAATTGATGTGACGCCTCTGTCTATGCCATGAATGTTTAATTATAATCTGATTAATTTTTATCGCTTTATATTTGGGAGTATAGATTAGGGGTGTTACATTAAGTGGTATCAGAGCCAGTCCCTGTTAGTTTGTGTCAGTCCTTGTTGGTCGTTGTGTTTGGGTGAGTTGGTTATTTAACCATAGTTGCTGTTATTAGAAATGAACAGAATATGGCTGGTAGGAATGATGCTGCTTTGGCTGCTGCTATACAAGCTATGGCTCGGGCTGTGCAGGGTGCACCTAATGCTGGTGGGAATGATGAGTTCAGGAAGAACAAACCGCCTGTCTTCAAAGGGAGACATGATCCTGATGGTGCACAGATTTGGCTTAAAGAGATTGAAAGAATCTTTCGAGTGATGGACTGTGCTGAGGAACATAAGGTGAGACTGGGTACTCACATGTTGCAGGAGGAAGCTGATGACTGGTGGGTTAGTGCGCGTCATGTGTTGGAAGTTACAGGTGAAGAAGTCGCTTGGGCTTTGTTTAGCATTGAGTTTCTGAGGAAGTATTTTCCTGAGGACATAAGGGGAAAGAAAGAGATAGAGTTCTTGGAGTTGAAACAAGGTAATATGTCTGTTGTTGATTACACTGCTAGGTTTGTGGAGCTGGTTCAGTTTTATCCAAATTATGCTGAAGCAACTGCAGAGTTTTCTAAATGTGTGAAGTTTGAAAACGGATTGCGTCCTGAGATCAAGCAGGCAATCGATTATCAAAGGATTAGGAGGTTTTCGGACTTGGTGGATTGTTGTAGGATTTATGAGGAAGATAGCAAAGCTCGTTCTACTCACTATAAGAGTGTGAACGAAAGGAAAGGGAAGCAACCGTTTCATGGTGATCCTTATGTGACACCGGCTGATAAGGGTAGGTAGAGAGGTAATTTTGAGAAAAGGCCAAGTGGGGGAGGAATGTCTAATCCTCTGAGATGTTATAGGTGTGGTGACCTAGGACATCGTCAGTTCGAATGTAGGAAGAATATGAGAAAGTGTTCGAATTGTGGAGGTTTAGGACATATTGCAGCTGATTGTAAAAGGAATGTGGTGAAGTGTTTCAACTGTGGTGAACCTGGTCATGTTAGTACTAAGTGTCCGAAACCAAAGCAAACTCCAGCTGGTGGGAAAGTATTTGCATTGGCGGGGACTCAGACTACAAGTGCAGACCGTCTGATCAGAGGTACTTGTTTTATTAATAGTACGCCTTTAGTTGCTATTATTGATACTGGAGTGACTCGTTCGTTTATTTTGTATGAGTGCGCGAAGCGTTTGAATCTTTTGTTGTCTTCGATGGGTGGAGAGATGGTTATTGATACTCCAGCAATGGGGTCAATAACTACTTCTTTGGTTTGTTTAAGTTGTCCTTTGACTATTTATGGTAAAGATTTTGAGATGGATTTGGTGTGTTTGCCGTTGGAGGGTTTAGATGTGGTTCTGGGAATGAACTGGTTGCAGTTCAATCGGGTTCATATTGATTGTTATCATAAGCTGGTAAGATTTGCTTCTCTTGAGGAAGACGAGGAATCTAGTTTCTTATCTACCAAAGAGTTGAATAAACTTTTGGCGGATGAAGCTCAGTTGTTCGGATTGTTTGCATCGTTGGCAGTGGATAGTCAAGTTGTACTTGGTGTGTTTCCAGTTGTGTGTAAATTTCCAGAGGTGTTTCCCGAGGATATTTCGGACTTGCCGCCAGAGAGAGAGGTGGAGTTTTCTATAGATCTAGTACCTGGTACTAAACCTGTATCTATGGCACCTTATCGTATGTTGGCATCTGAGTTGGTTGAGTTAAAGAAGCAGTTGAATGAATTGTTAGAAAAGAGGTTTGTGAGGCCAAGTGTATCGCCTTGGGGTGCTCCAGTTTTATTGGTGAAAAAGAAACATGGAAGTATGCGATTGTGTATTGATTATCGCCAGTTGAATAAGGTGACGATTAAGAATAAGTATCCTCTTCCGAGAATCGATGATCTGATGGATCAGTTGGTAGGTGCTTGTGTGTTTAGTAAGATTGATTTGAGGTCGGGTTATCATCAGATAAGAGTGAAAGAGGGAGATATTCAAAAGACGACTTTTAGGACACGATACGGTCATTACGAATACTCTGTGATGTCGTTCGGGGTTTCTAATGCGCCGGGTGTGTTTATAGAGTATATGAATCGTATTTTCCATGAGCATTTGGATCGATTTGTTGTTCTGTTTATTGATGATATCTTGATTTATTCTAAGTCCTGGGAGGATCATGCGGAACATTTGCAAACTGTCTTGCAAATTTTGAAGGAAAGGAGACTTTTTGCCAAGTTGTCCAAGTGTGAGTTCTGGTTGTCGGAAGTGAGTTTTCTTGGGCATGTGATTTCAAGTAATGGTATTGTTGTGGATCCATATAAAGTAGAGGAAGTTCTACAATGGGAGGCTCCTAGATCTGTTACTGAAATTAGAAGTTTTTTGGGTTTAGCTGGATATTATCGAAGGTTCATGAAAGGCTTTTCTAAGTTAGCACTTCCTTTGACCCAGTTGACTTGTAAAGGTAAAGCGTTCATTTGGGATATTCAGTGTGAGAAAAGTTTTAGTGAGCTGAAGAGAAGATTGACTACAGTTTCGATTTTGGTCTTACCGAATCCTACTGAACCGTTTGTGGTGTATTGTGATGCGTCTTTGATTGGTTTAGGTGGAGTATTGATGCAAGAAGGTAAGGTTGTGGCTTATGCTTCGAGGCAATTGAGGATTCATGAGAAGAATTACCCTACTCATGATTTGGAATTAGCGGCTGTGGTTTTTGTGTTGAAAATTTGGAGGCATTATCTCTATGGTGCAAGATTCGAAGTCTTTAGTGATCATAAAAGTTTGAAATACTTGTTTGATCAGAAAGAGTTGAATATGAGGCAACGGAGATGGTTGGAACTTTTGAAGGACTACGATTTTAGCTTGAATTACCATCCTGGTAAAGCTAATGTGGTAGCCGATTGAGCCGGAAATCTTTGCATATGTCTGTTTTGATGGTTAAAGAGTGGGAACTTTTGGAAGCATTTAGAGATTTGAGTTTGGTGTGTGAATTGATATCTGACAGCGTAAGGCTTGGTATGTTAAAGGTCACTAATGATTTTCTGTTAACCGTTGGTGAGAAACAGAAGTTGGATGTGAAATTTGTTCATTTGTTGATGGTTGGAGATCAAAGTGTGAATGGTGACTTTAAAGTGGATGATAAGGGTGTTTTGAGATTTCGTGGTAGGATTTGTATTCCTGGTGATTCGGACTTGAAAAGGATGATTTTAGAGGAAGGACACCGGAGTAATTTGAGTATACATCTGGGAGCTAATAAGATGTATTAAGATTTGAAGAAGATCTTTTGGTGGTCTGGATTGAAGAGGAATGTGGCTCAGTTTGTTTATGCGTGTTTGACGTATCAGAAGTCTAAGGTAGAACATCAGAAGCCTAGTGGATTATTGCAACCGTTGGATATTCTCGAGTGGAAATGGGACAACATTTCTATGGATTTTATGACAGGGTTGCCGAGTACACAGAGGGGACATAATGCCATTTGGGTGATTGTAGATAGGCTGACTAAATCGGCGCATTTCATTCTGATTGACATCAGTTTTTCTTTGGAGAGGTTGGCTGCGATTTATATCAGTGTGATTGTGAAATTACATGGTGTTCCGTTGAGTATTGTTTCATATCGAGATCCGATGTTTACTTCTAGATTTTGGGAGAGTTTGCAAAAGGCGTTAGGTTCCAAGTTGAGATTGAGTTCGGCTTATCATCCGCAGACGGATGGTCAGACCGAGAGAACTATTCAGTCCTTGGAAGATTTACTGAGAGCTTGTGTTCTTGAGCAAGGTGGTGCTTGGGATAGTTATCTTGCGTTGATTGAATTCACGTATAACAACAGTTTCCATTCGAGTATTGGAATGGCACCGTTTGAAGCGTTGTATGGAAGGAGATGTCGAACAGCTTTGTGTTGGCATGAATCTGGTGAGAGTTCGGTGGTTGGACCGGAGTTGGTGCAACAGACTACGGAAAAGGTGAAACTTATTCGTGAGAAAATGAAGGCTTCTCAGAGTAGGCAAAAGAGTTATCATGATCGAAAGAGGAAAGATCTTGAGTTTCAAGAGGGCGATCATGTATTTTTGAGAGTTACACCGGTGACGGGTGTTGGTCGTGCATTGAAGTCGAAGAAGCTTACTTCTCGGTTTATTGGTCCTTACCAGATATCTGCGAGAGTGGGTGATGTGCCTTATCGGGTGGCGTTGCCGCCGAGTCTTTCGAATTTGCACGATGTGTTCCATGTTTCACAGATTCAGAAGTATGTTCTGGATCCGTCGCATGTGATTCCGATGGATGAAGTTGAGGTAAGGGAGAACCTTACGGTTGAGGCATTACCAGTGAGAATTTTGGATCGTGAGTTGAAGCGGTTAAGAGGCAAGGATATTGCACTTGTGAAAGTAGCGTGGGGAGGCGCTGCTGAGGGAAATTTGACTTAGAAGTTGGAGAGTCGGATGCGGGAGTCGTATCCGGAGTTGTTCGTCTCAGGCAATATTTTCGAGGACGAAAATTTCTAAGTGGGGGAGAGTTGTAACGCCCCAGTTTTAGTTAGTTTTATTTAATCGAGTCGATTTAATTATTTTTATTATTATATTATTTTATTCTTGACTTTTATTGGATAATATATTATTTTTCATTGTAGTTAAGTTTTATCTCGTTTTGGGAACGTTTGCGAGATATTTAAGTGTAGGGGTATTTTGGTAATTTTACTTTATATTTTCTTAAGTTAGTAAAATAAAAAGAAAAGAGAGAAAATAGAGAGAAAGAAAAAGAGAAGAAGAAAAAGAGAAAGAAGGGAAAGGAAGAGAAGAAAAAGAGAGAAAAACTTGGAGAAGAAGAAAACGATACAACCGACTTTTGAAAACACGATTAATCGGGTAAGAGTGTGAAACTCGATTATCTTATCATTGTGTATGATTATGTATGTGTGTGTGTGGAAAGTTTTACTAGTTTTTCCACTTTAGGCTGAAATGAGAAAAATGAATCGAAATCGACGTTTTCGCGGTCGGAAATCGATATGAATCGCGTTGTATGATCACACTGTGTTTATGAACAATTGCCGATATTTGTTTGGCTGTTAGAATTGAATTAGGATGAAAATGAGGATTTTGGGGTGTTGGAATCGTGTAAAAACGCACCAGAATTTTCTGGTTCTGGTGTAGGCCGCCGGGCGACGCTTGAGTTGCGCCGCTGTTCCGCCGGGCGATACCCATGAGGCGCAGCTTGTCACGCTGCTGACTCTTTTAGGCTTTGGTGGGGTTTTTACGCCGCTGTTGCGACGGGCGACGCAGAGGCGAAGGGGCACCGTCGGGCGAAATTTTGGTACCGCCGGGCGCTCCTGGGGATTTTGCATTAGTTCTGTTTTCGTTTTGATTCCGTAACTTGTGTTCCGATTATCCGTTTTGAACATACTTGGTATCGTTGGAAAGCTATTGAGATTTACTTTCTTATTATTATGGTTTTGAGATTTTTGGCCAATTTAATTATGTCAGGAATTTGGAATATTGTCGTTTTGTCGACTTTTACCGTTGTAATTATGTGTAATTGATGTGTATCATGCAATGTGCTGTTGATATGGATATCGTATGACTTGTGTACTATTGTGTGATGAAAATGCATGTGATGAAAGGTTGTGGTGATGGTTTGTGGCCTATGGGCAAGAATTGCAATGTGTTGTATTTGATTATATATGCATGATTATGGATGTGTATATGTGTGCATTTGAATGTCATGAGTCATTGTATGCCAAGCATCATGATATGCATTCTTGTGATGTCGTGTGCCCTAGTGGGTGTGAGCGACGAAATGATTCCACAGGGAATCCGCTATAACATCGTGTGCCTTATACAAAGAGGTGTGAGCGATGATTATAGACGATCGTGTGCCTTATACAAAGAGGTGTGAGCGATCGGGTCGTGTGCCTTATACAAAGAGGTGTGAGCGATCCATAAACGTTGTGTGCCTTATACAAAGAGGTGTGAGCGACGGGGAACATCGTTTTCCCGACGGGGAGTGACATTAAGTAACAAGCGATGGTTCCAATAGTTCCTGAGTGAACTAGTGATGAGATTGACGGATGGATGGTACCGCATTTGCATAGAGTCGTTGTGTCGGTCTCTTTGCATTTGCATAAATCATGAATGGATTGATTTTGTGTGGAATTGTGAATGGAATTGATGAGTTGAGATACATATGTATATGTTGTTGATAAATGTATTGTGCATGGTTGATATACCTTGGTGATGGATATATGAGATATGCATTGTGTTGTTTTGTATTTGAATTAGGGTGAAAGTTGTGGTGAGAATATTTTACATGTGTATTTTTGTGTTATTATACAATCGTATGCAATTATATTATGATTGTGTTTCTCACCCTTCTCCTGTTTTGAATGCTCTATGAGGCATTGCTGATTAGATGCTGGAGGTCTTTTTGTGAAGCTTAGGTCTTCATTCTTTTGTCGGTCGGCTCTGATATGTAGCACCGGGTAGTCGGGGAGACCGTTGTGATTTGTTGTGTATATATATATATATATCTTTTGGGATTGTATATGTATGACTCTGTATATGATAGACAAACTTTTTATGTGATATATATATATATATATATATATATATATGAGATTCAGTTGCAGATTTTCCGCTTTTATTCTGTATCTGAGTTGTGGGTAGTAGGAACTAAGTTCCTCTGTTATTTGCTACCTGATTGTTGCATATCTTTATGAGCAGGTTATTGTGTTTTGTTTCAATTGATGTGACGCCTCCGTCTATGCCATGAATGTTTAATTATACTCTGATTAATTTTATCGCTTTATCTATTTGGGGGTATAGATTAGGGGTGTTACATTAAGTGGTATCAGAGCCAGTCCGTGTCAATTTGTGTCAGTCCTTGTTGGTCGTTGTGTTTGGGTGAGTTGGTTGTTTAACCATAGTTGCTGTTATTGGAAATGAACAGAATATGGCTGGTAGGAATGATGCAGCTTTGGCTGCTGTTATGCAAGCTATGGCTCGGGCTGTGCCGGGTGCACCTAATGCTGGTGGGAATGATGAGTTCAGGAAGAACAAACCGCCTGTCTTCAAAGGGAGACATGATCCTGATGATGCACAGATTTGGATTAAAGAGATTGAAAGAATCTTTCGAGTGATGGACTGTGCTGAGGAAGGTGAGACTAGGTACTCACATGTTGCAGGAGGAAGCTGATGACTGGTGGGTTAGTACATGTCATGTGTTGGAAGCTACAGGTGAAGAAGTCACTTGGGCTTTGTTTAGCATTGAGTTTCTGAGGAAGTATTTTCCTGAGGACGTAAGGGGAAAGAAAGAGATAGAGTTCTTAGAGTTGAAACAAGGTAATATGCCTGTTGTTAATTACACTGCTAGGTTTGTGGAGCTGGTTCAGTTTTATCCAAATTATGCTGAAGCAACTGCAGAGTTTTCTAAATGTGTGAAGTTTGAGAGCGGATTGCGTCCTGAGATCAAGCAGGCAATCGATTATCAAAGGATTAGGAGGTTTTCGGACTTGGTGGATTGTTGTAGGATTTATGAGGAAGATAGCAAAGCTCGTTCTACTCACTATAAGAGTGTGAACGAAAGGAAAGGGAAGCAACCGTTTCGTGGTGGTCCTTATGTGACACCAGCTGATAAGGGTAAGCAGAGAGGTAATTTTGAGAAAAGGCCAAGTGGGGGAGGAATGTCTAATCCTCTGAGATGTTATAGGTGTGGTGACCTAGGACATTGTCAGTTCGAATGTAGGAAGAATATGAGAAAGTGTTCCAATTGTGGAGGTTTAGGACATATTGCAGCTGATTGTAAAAGGAATGTCGTGAAGTGTTTCAACTGTGGTGAACCTGGTCATGTTAGTACTAAGTGTCTGAAACCAAAGAAAGCTCCAGCTGGTGGGAAAGTATTTGCATTGGCGGGGACTCAGACTACAAGTGCAGACTGTCTGATCAGAGGTACTTGTTTTATTAATAGTACGCCTTTAGTTGCTATTACTGATACTGGAGCGACTCATTCGTTTATTTCGTCTGAGTGCGCGAAGCGTTTGAATCTTTTGTTGTCTTCGATGGGTGGAGAGATGGTTATTGATACTCTAGCAATGGGGTCAGTAACTACTTCTTTGGTTTGTTTAAGTTGTCCTTTGACCATTTATGGTAAAGATTTTGAGATGGATTTGGTGTGTTTGGCGTTGGAGGGTTTAGATGTGGTTCTGGGAATGAACTGGTTACAGTTCAATCGGGTTCATATTGATTGTTATCATAAGCTGGTAAGATTTCCTTCTCTTGAGGAAGACGAGGAATCTAGTTTCTTATCTACCAAAGAGTTAAAGAAACTTTTGGCGGATGAAGCTCAGTTGTTCGGATTGTTTGCATCGTTGGCAGTGGATAGTCAAGTTGTACTTGGTGTGTTTCCAGTTGTGTGTGAATTTCCAGAGGTGTTTCCCGAGGATATTTCGGACTTGCCGCCAGAGAGAGAGGTGGAGTATTCTATAGATCTAGTTCCTGGTACTAGACCTGTATCTATGGCACCTTATCGTATGTCGGCATCTGAGTTGGTTGAGTTAAAGAAGCAGTTGAATGAATTGTTAGAAAAGAGGTTTGTGAGGCCAAGTGTATCGCCTTGGGGTGCTCCAGTTTTATTGGTGAAAAAGAAATATGGAAGTATGCGATTGTGTATTGATTATCGCCAGTTGAATAAGGTGACGATTAAGAATAAGTATCCTCTTCCGAGAATTGATGATCTGATGGATCAGTTGGTAGGTGCTTGTGTGTTTAGTAAGATTGATTTGAGGTCGGGTTATCATCAGATAAGAGTGAAAGAGGGAGATATTCAAAAGACGGCTTTTAGGACACGATACGGTCATTACGAATACTCTGTGATGCCGTTCGGGGTGTCTAATGCGCCGGGTGTGTTTATGGAATATATGAATCGTATTTTCCATGAGCATTTGGATCGATTTGTTGTTGTGTTTATTGATGATATCTTGATTTATTCTAAGTCCCGGGAGGATCATGCGGAACATTTGCAAACTGTGTTGCAAATTTTGAAGGAAAAGAGACTTTTTGCCAAGTTGTCCAAGTGTGAGTTCTGGTTGTCAAACGTGAGTTTTCTTGGGCATGTGATTTCAGGTAATGGTATTGCTGTGGATCCATCTAAAGTAGAGGCAGTTCTATAATGGGAGGCTCCTAGATCTGTTACTGAAATTAGAAGCTTTTTGGGTTTAGCTGGATATTATCGAAGGTTCATTGAAGGCTTTTCTAAGTTAGCACTTCCTTTGACCCAGTTGACTTTTAAAGGTAAAACGTTCATTTGGGATATTCAGTGTGACGAAAGTTTTAGTGAGCTGAAGAGAAGATTGACTACAGCTCCGATTTTGGTCTTACCGAATCCTACTGAACCGTTTGTGGTGTATTGTGATGCATATTTGATTGGTTTAGGTGGAGTATTGATGCAAGAAGGTAAGGTTGTGGCTTATGCTTCGAGGCAATTGAGGATTCATGAGAAGAATTACCCTACTCATGATTTGGAATTAGCAGCTGTGGTTTTTGTGTTGAAAATTTGGAGGCATTATCTCTATGGTGCAAGATTCGAAGTCTTTAGTGATCATAAAAGTTTGAAATACTTGTTTGATCAGAAAGAGTTGAATATGAGGCAACGAAGATGGTTGGAACTTTTGAAGGACTACGATTTTAGTTTGAATTACCATCCTGGTAAATCTAATGTGGTAGCCGATGCGTTGAGCCAGAAATATTTGCTAATGTCTGTTTTGATGGTTAAAGAGTGGGAACTTTTGGAAGCATTTAGAGATTTGAGTTTGATGTGTGAATTAACATCTGACAGCGTGAGGCTTGGTATGTTAAAGGTCACTAATGATTTTCTGTTAACCGTTGGCGAGAAACAGAAGTTGGATGTGAAATTTGTTGATTTGTTGATGGTTGGAGATCAAAGTGTGAATGGTGACTTTAAAGTGGATGATAAGGGTGTTTTGAGATTTCGTGGTAGGATTTGTAATCCTGATGATTCGGACTTGAAAAGGATGATTTTGGAGGAAGGACACTGAAGTAATTTGAGTATACATCCCGGAGCTACTAAGATGTATCAAGATTTGAAGAAGATCTTTTGGTGGTCTGGATTGAAGAGGGATGTGGCTCAGTTTGTTTATGCGTATTTGACGTGTCGGAAGTCTAAGGTAGAACATCAGAAGCCTAGTGGATTATTGCAACCGTTGGATATTCCCGAGTGGAAATGGGATAGTATTTCTATGGATTTTGTGACAGGGTTGCCGAGTACACAGAGGGGACATAATGCCATTTGGGTGATTGTAGATAGGCTGACTAAATCGGTGCATTTCATTCCGATTGACATCAGTTTTTCTTTGGAGAGGTTGGCTGAGATTCATATCAGTGTGATTGTGAAATTACATGGTGTTCCGTTGAGTATTGTTTTAGATCGAGATCTGAGGTTTACTTCCAGATTTTGGGAGAGTTTGCAAAAGGCGTTAGGTTCCAAGTTGAGATTGAGTTCGGCTTATCATCCGCAGACGGATGGTCAGACCGAGAGAACTATTCAGTCGTTGGAAGATTTGCTGAGAGCTTGTGTTCTTGAGCAAGGTGGTGCTTGGGATAGTTATCTTGCGTTGATTGAATTCACGTATAAAAACAATTTCCATTCGAGTATTGGAATGACACCATTTAAAGCGTTGTATGGAAGGAGATGTCGAACACCTTTGTGTTGGCATAAATCTGGTGAGAGTTCGGTGGTTGGACCGGAGTTGGTACAACAAACTACGGAAAAGGTGAAACTTATTCGTGAGAAAATGAAGGCTTCTCAGAGTAGGCAAAAGAGTTATCATGATCGAAGGAGGAAAGATCTTGAGTTTCAAGAAGGCGATCATGTATTTTTGAGAGTTACACCGGTGACGGGTGTTGGTAGTGCATTGAAGTCGAAGAAGCTTACTTCTCGGTTTATTGTTCCTTACCAAATATCTGCGAGAGTGGGTGATGTGCCTTATCGGGCGGCGTTGCCGCCGAGTCTTTCGAATTTGCACGATGTGTTCCATGTTTCACAGCTTCGGAAGTATGTTCCGGATCCGTCGCATGTGATTCCGATGGATGAAGTTGAGGTAAGGGAGAACCTTACGGTTGAGGCATTACCAGTGAGAATTTTGGATCGCGAGTTGAAGCGGTTAAGAGGCAAGGATATTGCGCTTGTGAAAGTAGCGTGGGGAGGCGCTGCTGAGGGCAATTTGACTTGGGAGTTGGTAGGGGTGTGCAAAAAAACTGGTTCACAAGAACCACACTTAAAAATATGGTGCACCAATTTCAAAAGTCCATATTATTTGGTTTAAAAACTAGTCCAAATTCATTTTACTAAAACCATTAAAAACCAGTGTCCACTTTTTAAAACCAATACATAAATGGTTAGTCCACTTTTTAAATATAGGGTGCTCTTTATTTTGTTTCTATTTCATGGTCATAAGTGAAAATCAAGGTAATGTATATTTAATAAATAAAAGTAATTGAAAATTAATTTTTTTTTACAGTTCCTTAACATTTTTTTCATCATTTTTAGTAATTAATTCAATTCAGTTTTGTTGAACTATAATCACTAACTAATGATGTCGTTTCATGATTATGACTTCACATAAGGATCACTGTAAAACTACTTTATCCATGTGGTGCACGATATCCGTTGTTTTTTTTTTTTAATTACTACTAGTATTACATTTGATAATATATTAATTGATATAAAGAACCATCTTTATTTCGAAACCACCTGCTATCAAGAATACACGCAGGCATTTATCCATCGTCAAAACACTATAGATGAAAAAAGGAGGGGGTTTTAGAGATTGAATACATAAGATCGATCATACCATGCATGAATATAAGAATCTTTTGAATGATTGAAATATATATATAATTTCAAAAATGGTTGGATGGAGTTAAGAATAAGTTATTGGATTGAGAATTAAATTTAAACAAGTTTGAGGGAAATTTGGTTTTAAAACTGGTCTAAACAAAAACTGATTTTTTGGTGCAAACCTGTTATTAACCAAACCGAACCAAACATAAACCGGTTTTAGAAAAATAAACCAGTTTTGTCAAAGTGGTTTTAAAAACCAAACTGATCCATATATTTGGTTCAATTTGGTATGGTTTTAGAACCATGCACACCCCTAGGAGTTGGAGAGTAGGATGCGGGAGTCGTATCCGGAGTTGTTCGTCTCAGGTAATATTTTTGAGGACGAAAATTTCTAAGTGGGGGAGAGTTGTAACGCCCCAGTTTTAGTTAGTCTTATTTAATCGAGTCGATTTAATTATTTTTATTATTATTTTATTTTATTCTTGACTTTTATTGGATAATATATTATTTTTCATTGTTGTTATGTTTTATCGCGTTTTGGAAACGTTTGCGAGATATTTGAGTGTAGGGGTATTTTGGTCATTTTACTTTATATTTTCTTAAGTTAGTAAAATAGAAAGAAAAGAGAGAAAAATAGAGAGAAAGAAAAAGAGAAGAAGAAAAAGAGAAAGAAGGGAAAGGAAGAGAAGAAAAAGAGAGAAAAACTTGGAGAAGAAGAAAACGATACAACCGACTTTTGAAAACACGATTAATCGGATAAGTGTGTGAAACTCGATTATCTTATCATTGTGTATGATTATGTATGTGTGTGTGTGGAAAGTTTTACTAGTTTTTCCATTTTAGGTTGAAATGAGAAAAATGAATCGAAATCGATGTTTTCGCGGTCGAAATCGATATGAATCGCGTTGTATGATCACACTGTGTTTATGAACAATTGTCGATATTTGTTTTGCTGTTGGAATTGAATTAGGATGAAAATGGGGATTTTAGGGTGTTGGAATCGTGTAAAAACGCACCAGATTTTCTGGTTCTGGTGTAGGCCACCAGGCAGTGGTTTGGGCGTCGGGCGACGCTTGAGTTGCGCCGCTGTTCTGCCGGGCGATACCCAAGAGGCGTAGCTTATCACGCTGCTGACTCTTTTAGGCTTTGGTGGGGGATTTTTACGCCGCTGCTGCGACGGGCGACGCAGAGGCGAAGGGGCACCGCCGGGCGAAATTTTGATACCGCCGGGCGCTCCTGGGGATTTTGCATTAGTTCTGTTTTCGTTTTGATTCCGTAACTTGTGTTCCGATTATCCGTTTTGAACATACTTGGTATCGTTGGAAAGCTATTGAGATGTACTTTCTTATTATAATGGTTTTGAGATTGTTGGACGATTTAATTATGTCGGGAATTTGGAATAGTGTCGTTTTGTCGACTTTTACCGTTTTAATTGTGTCTAATTGATGTGTATCATGCAATGTGCTGTTGATATGGATATCGTATGACTTGTGTGCTGTTGTGTGATGAAAGATTGTGGTGACGGTTTGTGGCCTATGGGCAAGAATTGCAATATGTTGTATTTGATTATATATGCATGATTATGGATGTGTATATGTGTGCATTTGAATGTCATGAGTCATTGTATGTCAAGCATCATGATATGCATTCTTGTGATGTCGTGTGCCCTAGTGGGTGTGAGCGACGAAACGATTCTAGAGGGAATCCGCTATAACATCGTGTGCCTTATACAAAGAGGTGTGAGCGATGATTATAGACGATCGTGTGCCTTATACAAAGAGGTGTAAGCGACGGGGAACATCGTTTACCCGATGGGGAGTTACATTAAGTAACAAGCGATGGTTACAATAGTTCCTGAGTGAACTAGTGATGAGATTGACGGATGGATGGTACCGCATTTGCATAGTGTCGTTGTGTCGGTCTCTTTGCATTTGCATAAATCATGAATGGATTGATTTTGTGTTGAATTTTGAATGGACTTGATGAGTTGAGATACATATGTATATGTTGTTGATAAATGTATTGTGCATGGTTGATATACCTTGGTGATGGATATATGAGATATGCATTGTGTTGTTTTGTATTTGAATTAGGGTGAAAGTTGTGGTGAGAATATTTTACATGTGTATTTTTGTGTTATTATATAATTGTATGCAATTATATTATGATTGTGTTTCTCACCCTTCTGCTGTTTTGAATGCCCTACGAGGCATTGCAGATTAGATGCTGGAGATCTTTTTGTGAAGCTTAGGTCTTCATTCTTTTGTCGGTCGGCTCTGATATGTAGCACCGGGTAGTCGGGGAGACCGTTGTGATTTGTTGTGTATATGTATATATATCTTTTGGGATTGTATATGTATGACTCTGTATATGACAGACAAACTTTTTATGTGATATATATATATGAGATTCAGTTGCAGATTTTCCGCTTTTATTCTGTATCTGAGTTGTGGGTAGTAGGAACTAAGTTCCTCTGTTATTTGCTACCTGATTGTTGTATATCTTTATGAGCAGATTATTGTATTTTGTTTCAATTGATGTGACGCCTCCGTCTTTGCCATGTATGTTTAGTTATACTCTGAATAATTTTTATCGCTTTATTTATTTGGGGGTATAGATTGGGGGTGTTACAGTTCACGCTGAATTTGCATATGTAAGTACTCCGAATCAAATTGATCTTTTAAGAATTACTTTTACGATTGAGATTGAGGGTATCTTTTAGAGATAATTGTGTTCTTTATCAACATGTTGATTAGAATAATGAAAATATAATATTATAACAGTGTGCATATCAGAATTTTAGGATTGAGATTTAGGAAATCTTTTATAAATAATTGTGTTCTTTATCAACAGAAGGATTGATTGCCTCTACTATACGCACTAAAATTACATACAAACCTCGGTGCAAGAGGCCTACAGCTCACAAATGTAAGGGAAAACCATAGATAATTAGATATGAAAATACCTGGATGGCACGCGAACTAAGAAAATCCCAAGAATGCTTTGCCTGCAAGTCATTCAGAGAAAATTTAATAGCGCTTTTAACAAGACTTCTATCAAGTCGAGACCTTTTACTTGGCACAGGTATCACGGTCTTACAATTACGTCAAGGAAGTAAAATTCACATACAGAACAGTAAGAAATTTTAATATACAATGCAAATGGTCATATCATACTCATATATTCATGTAGGGAAGCAAGTAAGTTACTTTGACTAGCATATTTATTACTTTTGACATAGAAAATACATAAAGTGTAATTTTAACACTAAAATTAAGAGTTGTACACTGGTTCTATAAGGTTATTTGTCAATATAAAAGGAAAATCTCTTACAATACACTTGATCCCCTAAATTTTGAACAAGAACTGTCAGACCTTAATTTGTTTAGTTAATATATAGACATAATAGAAAAAGAAAATCCAAAGAAAAGTTTTGCAACAAAGCATCAAGAAAATCTCAGACAGAAATGAAAATAAATAAAAATATACTATATGTTTAGCTGTCTCAGATGTCGGATATTGTTTCAGATATGAGTGGAGGACAATATCAATGTGAGTATCAGTAGGGATGTTTTCCCATTCTAGTAATGCTATGCCATCTTGCTCTACTATACACCCTAAATGCAAACCATATCTTTTCCAGTCAATGCTTTTTAATGCCTTCATAGATGATTGAGGGAATCTTTTAGAGAATAATGAATATTTATACCTAAAGATTATTCATAAACAATGTAGCAACGACATTTTAAATTAAAAGTGTGTTCGGTCAGTGGCTGAAATTTACACTTATGTTTGTTTATAATTTCAATTTTCTTAAATTGTTATCCGTGTATGACAGTGTAAATATAAAGCATGTGAAGCTTAATAACTCACATGGCATAAAATTTGTTCGCAGACATGAAGCTTAATTGTTGGTGTACAAGGTGAAAATAATGATGAAAAGAAGATAATATATTATATTGAGAATGACGGCTACAAATGATAAAGATACAATGATTGGAATGACATCTACACTACCCTATTTATAAGCTAAAAACTAGGGCTACAAAAGCAACAATAAAATACTAAAATACCCTCTAACAAACTTAGTCACCAAATTTGTGAATATTAATTAAAATATAAATTATTTCTAATATCATCCCTTAATTTATATTTTCTCAAAACTAACAACTCCAATTCCATCCCTTAAGCAAAGGAATTGATCAGTCTTGATAGCCTTCGTCAGAACATCTGTCAACTGCTTCTGGGTGCTACAGTGCAGAACTTCTAACACTCCATTATGAACTTGACTTCTCAGATAGTGATAATTGGTCTCAATATGATTGCTTCTCCCATGCAACACTGAGTTTCTGGCAAGATTGATTGCAGACTTGTTATCAATCATCAGCTTCAGAGGTTTGTCAACTTTGATCTTCAGATCCTCCAGCAAGTTCAGAATCCACACAGCTTGGCAAGCAGTAACAGCACCTGCAATATATTCAGCTTCACAGGTTGACAACGCAACAACAGGTTGCTTCTTAGAACTCCAAGAAATAGGACCTCCCAGAAACTTAAACAAGTATCCAGAAGTACTTCTTCTATCAACTCTGTCTCCACACCAATCAGAATCTGAATAACTCAGAAGTTCTGATTCAATCTTTCTTCCAAAAGGGAACAACACTCCATACTTCAGAGTTCCCTTGATATACCTCAGAATTCTGACAGCAGTTTGGTAATGGGACCACTTAAGTTTACTCATGAATCTGCTAACCATTTCAACTGCATAGCAAATATCAGGTCTGGTATTACACAAATACCTCAAAGAACCAACCAACTGTTTGAAGGTTGTAGCATCCACATCCTCACCATCAGAATCAGAATATAGTTTCTGATTCGTATCTGCAGGTGTGTTAGCAGCCTTACAATTCTGCAGCTTAAATCTCTTCAGAAGTTCTCGTTCATACTTCAGCTGATGCAAAATGATACCTTTCTCAGAATATCTGAACTTCATCCCTAGAAAGTATGTCATTTTCCCGAGATCAATCATTTCAAACTCATTCATCAGCACCTTCTTGAACTTAGCTAATTCTTGTTCAGAACTTCCGGTCAGCAGTATGTCATCAACATACAAGCACACCAGAATCATATTTCCTTCAGAAATATGCTGAACATAAACACCGTATTCCATCTCACATTTCTGAAAACCCTGCTTCTTAAAAAATGAATCAATCTTCTGATTCCAAGCTCTGGGCGCTTGCTTCAATCCATACAAAGCTTTATGTAGTATGTACACCATCCTTTCCTTATTCTCTTTCACAAATCCAGGAGGTTGTGACACATAAACTTCTTCTTCTAATGGACCGTTCAGAAATGCAGATTTCACATCTAAATGCATCAGAGGCCAATTCCTGTTAGCAGCTATTGCAATCACCAATCTGATTGTTTCATGTCTCGCTACAGGTTCAAACACTTTAGAATAATCCAGCCCAGGTTTCTGCAGAAATCCTCTTGCTACCAACCTCGCTTTGTGTTTGCCAATTGATCCATCTGGCTTTAGCTTCTGCTTGAAAACCCATCTGACGCTGATGGCTTTCTTGTCCTTTGGAAGTTCTGTCAGCTTCCAAGTCTTGTTTCTCTCTATGGCATCAAGTTCTTCTTTCATGGCCTTTAGCCAGAACTTCTGCTTGAGAGCCTCTTCTGTACTCACGGGTTCAGAGTTTACTAACATGGCACACTGAATAATCTCTCCCTCAGAATCTACTTCAGTGTCTTGCAACATGTCAAACTCTTCAAATCTTCTTGGAATGTTTCTGATTCTCTGTGGCCTCTGACCTCGTTCAGAATCTTCTTCAGATGCTTGAACCCCAGAAGTTCTGTCCTCGGAAGTTTCTCCTTCAGAAGCTCTTGCTCCAGAAGGTTGACTTCCTCCAGAACCTTGACCACCTTCAGAGTCTGGCATATTCCCAGAGTCTGAATCACCACCAGAATCTTGATCATCATCAGAATCTGGATCATCATAATCACCTTCATCTTCTGAGTCTCCTTCAGAGTCAGAATCACCATCAATTTCAGAAATTCTTATTTCTGACCTTTCTTCAGAAGTTCTACCATCAGAATCAGATTGAGACTTATCCCAATTCCAAAATTCAGATTCCTTTACAATAACGTCTCTGCTGAACTCAACTTTATTAGTTTCTGGACAATAAAGCTTGTACGCACCCGTACTGTGGTACCCCACCAGTAACATTACTTTGCTTCTATCATCCAACTTCTGTCTTCTAGCTTCTGGAACTTGTTTGTAACAAACAGAACCAAACACCTTTAGATGACTAACACTTTGCTTTTCTCTCGTCCACTTCTGAATATGAACTATTTCCTTCAGCTTCTTCGTTGGACATCTGTTGAGCACATATGCTGCGGTGGCAACAGCTTCTCCCCACAAGTTCTGAGGAAGCTTCTTCTCCTTCAGCATGCTTCTCACTATATCAAGCAAAGTACGATTTCTTCTTTCAGCAAGACCATTGTGTTGAGGAGTGTAAGGAGCAGTAACCTCGTGCTCAATTCCATTCTCCTCACAGAACTTCTGAAACTCTTTGGAGTTATACTCACCCCCACCATCGGTTCTGAGAATCTTCAGAGTCTGACCACTCTGATTCTGAACCTTCATTCTGAACTTCTTGAATTCAGCAAACACCTCATGTTTGAACTTAATAAGGGATACCCATATTATTCTCGTGAATTCATCAACAAATGACACAAAGTATTTATTCCCTTCGATCGATGCTACTGGAAATGGACCACACATATCAGAATGTACTACTCTCAAGGCATGTTTTGCTCTTGGAGCAACTTCTGACGCAAATGGAAATCTTGGTTGCTTTCCTTCCATGCACACTTTGCATGACTTCTCAGGCTTCTTAATTGTAGGAATTCCATGTACCAGCTTCTTCGAATTCATATGTTCTAAGCTTCTGAAATTCAGATGACCAAATCTTATGTGCCACAGTTCACTTTCTTTCACAACACTTGTTGCACTAAGACATTCAGAGTCAGAAGTTCTGACATTCACCTTGAATGTTCTATTCCTTCCCTGTTCTGACTCCATAATCAGCTTCTGATTACAGTCATACAGCTTCAGAAGATTGTCCTTCATGGTAACTGAAAAACCTTTCTCAATTAATTGTCCCACGCTCATCAGATTGCTTTTTATGCCAGGTACATACCACACTTTCTGAATCAATGCTGTTTTCCCATTGTTCAGAACAACTCTGACATTTCCCATACCTTCAGCGTTAAGATATTTGTCATCAGCACATCTGATCTTTGTCCTCTTTTCAGAATCAAAATCAACCAGCCATTTCTTATTTCCAGTAAGATGATTTGAGCAGCCAGTGTCCATATACCACTAGTCTGTCAAATTCGTATCATCAGATTCAGAAGCCTTCAGTAGCACAGATTCATCATCAGAACTTCTGGCTATATTTGCTTCTTCTGACTTCCTTTCTTTGTTTGACCAACAATCTCTAGCAAAGTGACCAAACTTCTTGCAACAGTAACATTGGATATTCTTCTTGTCATACTTCTCTTTTCCCTTCTGAGCATTCTTTTGCCTATCAGAAGTTGAAGTTTCTGACTTCTGACCACCATCAGATCTTCTCCTGGCTTCTGACCACGACTGTTTCTGATGCTTCTTATCAGAAACTGCTTTCAGAGCCTACTGCTCTACTTCCCTTTCAGAAGTTCTCTCAGTCAGACGCAACTCTTGCGCTTCTAGACTGCTTTGCAGCTCTTCAATTCTCATGGTGCTCAGATCTTTAGAATGTTCTATTGCTACCACAATGTAATCAAACTGAGGAGTAAGGGATCTCAATACCTTCTCAATGATTACTTGTTCAGAAAGAGTTTCTCCACACGCCTTCATCTCATTAGTGATCAGAATCACTCTGGAGATGTACTCAGAAACTTTCTCATTGTTCTTCATGTTGAGATTCTCGTACTGCTTACGTAGAGACTGAAGCTTCACCTTCTTCACTGATGCGTCACCACCGTAACATCTGACCAGTGTGTCCCACGCCGCCTTTGCCGTCGTTGAATCTGCAATCTTCTCAAACACATTCGCATCCACACACTGATAGATGTAGAACAATGCTTTCTGATCTTTCTTCCTTGTATCCTTCTGCGCGTTCTTCTGCTCCTCCGTCGCATCTGCTGCTACCGAAACATAACCTTCAGTGACAAGATCTATAACATCTTGAGCACCGAACAGTACACGCATCTGAATCATCCAACGATTTCAGTTTTTGCCATCAAATACTGGAAGCTTGGTGTTCATGCCGCCGTTGCCGTTCATCATCTTCAACCTTGTACAGTACACTCAGAACTTACCACACACAGTGTTTCTCAACCCACAGAATCAAAGAATTATGATTCTGATTAGAATTTTGTTCTAGATTCAACACGAATCAAGAACCAAAAATTCAATCACACAAGAATCCTCACGTTTTCACTCGTGTTTCCCGTGTTTTCCCGTTGATCCGAACCGGAGCTCTAGATACCAATTGTTGGTGTACAAGGTGAAAATAATGATGAAAAGAAGAGAATATATTATATTGAGAATGACGGCTACAAATGATAAAGATACAATGATTGGAATGACATCTACACTACCCTATTTATAAGCTAAAAACTAGGGCTACAAAAGCAACAATAAAATACTAAAATACCCTCTAACAAACTTGATCACCAAGTTTGTGAATATTAATTAAAATATAAATTATTTCTAATATCAATAACTCACATACCATGATTACCTAAATGTATATTCTTAATGACTAAATACTAAATACCATACAGTTTCCAATATGAATAAGAAAAGGGAAAGGATTGATCAACTGTTACAATAGCTACATGCATAAAATTTGAAGCTTATAAAGCATGTCAGCGAACAAACACAAATATCAAGGTTCAAGTATTTAATTTCAACAGTGTAAATATAGAGCATGTAATGTAGGGTTAACTATCCTATTGATCTAACACATTGCAAACACAAATCTCATAACTTAGGTTGTCTTTTCTCAAAATAGTATAGATAAGAAATACTACCAGATTAGTGTATAATTTCTAACATCATATTAGTAGACTGATCCTTAACAATGCAGTCAGATATTTTTCTAAGTGATGTTTGTGACCACAGTAAAAACAAAGAAATTATGTGAAGGTAGAAACTCATGGCATTCTAACATCAGATTAGTGTATACATTTTAAATTTTCTTGTTATGAGTTTTTATGTGTTTAGAGTTGTTTTTTGATTTATATGAGATAAAGTTTATTGTTATGTCTGTAAAATATTAATTCCTTGTTATGTTTTTTAAATTTTCTTTTAGGATGAATTTAAACGGAAAAAGTTGGAGATTTCTTCTCAAAATTCAACTGTTTCAGGAGAGGATGAAGCTAATACTCAACCTACTGTTGAAATGCCGCCTGATTTGGATATATGGGTGGAGTCATTTAGAAGGAAGAAATGGAGGGTATTTGATCTTGGAACCATTGCCAAGACTCTAGTTCCATTATCAACTCAACCAAGTATTTCGAGTAACTCTCAAGAGGTTGATGATTTGAGAAGTCAAGTCCATTCCTCAATGCATCATTAAAAAGACAAGAACAAGAGAAGTTGGAGATGGAGCAACAATTGCAACGACAAGAAAAAGATATGAATAAAACGAACAAAAAACTTTCATTGTTAATGAATCCTTTACGATTTGTTGTATCTTCTCCTCATCCACCTTAAGCCAATAATGAAACTGATAATCCAAGTGAAGATTGTAACACCCCAAATTTATTAGAATATTTATTTAATTTATTAAAATATAATATTTGTGAATTTTTGGTGAATTTTGGTGGTTTGTGTCGATGTCGGTATTTTGGTGGAGTTTTGGTTATTTTAATTAAATAATAGTATATAATATGAATATAGTAGTATTATTATTAATTTAAAATAATATTAGAGGAATTAAGGGTAAGATGGACTTTTGAGGAGGATTAGTGAGGGTAAATTGGGAAAAAGCCCATTTTGGAATGCCCAAGGGTTTAACAAAAAGGAATTGGGAAGAATAGGATTCATTTTTGTTAGATCGTGAAAATAAGGAGAAAGATGCAGAGTTCTGAGGAAAGAAGGAAAAAGGCGAAGATTCGAGAAGGTTCCGAAGAATCGATAGAGAAAGCTCTGAATCGACAATCTAAGGTATGGGGAGTATTGCCTTTCATTGTTTTCAATATAGGACGTGATGTGTGTAAAATGGATCTTGAGGTTTTTGGGGTTTTTGAAGGGTTTATGAGTTATTGATGATTTAGGGGTAATTCTGAGGATCGATGATGGATTATTAAGGGTTGAATTGATTCGGGTAAAAATAAGCCTTCGAGGCAAAACCTTCTTTGATGATATGTGGGATCTTGTATGAGAAAGGGATTTATGGGGTTTATGGGAATCTTGAGAATTTGTGAAGGTTTAGGTATTTCGAGTTAGAATAGTGAAATTAACCGACCTAATAGTTGTAGGTTTTAATGCCTTTGATTGCCTTGATGTTTCAGGACTGTTTTGGGAGTGTTTTGGGGTGAATTAAGGTTGGAATCGTAAAGCTTTTTGGGGATGGGATGCTACTGATGCGTAGCAGCGATTGCAGGAATCGCTAGTTCGCAAAGCGAACAAATCATTCGCATGGAGAATGTTCGCCCAGACTCACAAAGCGAGTAGCGCAGCGAATGCGCGGTGATTGTGTGATGATATTGAGATGAATCCTGGGAAGTGACTTTTGGGGCTCGCAAAGCGAATGTCCCAGCAAAGGGCTTCGCTAAGCGAATAAAGGTAGCTAGAAGAGACAGAAGGGGGAACTCTCTGGTTTTTGTATGGGGTTGGGGATTTGCTGGAAGCTTCGCAAAGCGAACGCCAAAACGAATAGGTTCGCACAGCGAACTCCTGCTGTTCGCGAAATTTTGTTTATGATTTCTGTGATGTTCTGATGTTTGACTTTGTGATCTTTCTAATGGTTTATTGTGACATTACTGATGATTATGAGATGATGATTTGTGATGTTTTGATGAATATATGATGACATGATTAACATGATGTTTTGGTGAATGATGATGCACATAATGATATTTTTGATGATGATGATTATTGACGTTATGTATCATGCATTCATAGCATATTCTGGTGATGATGTTAGGACTTCGGTCCAGTGATGATGATTTTAGACTTCGGTCTATTGTGGCTTCCATCCCATTGTATGGATGTGAGGTGGTTTATGATGTGCTCCGGTTCTTGTGTGGAACCGATCCTATTGACGGGGATCTTTGGAGGGTGATGGCCTAAGTGTCCATCGATTGTGACGATTGGTACCACATGCATGAGTCCTGTTGTGCATTGCATTTATGTGGCATTTGTTGTGATTTATGATGACGTGTTTTGATGTTTGCCTTGTGATGACTCCGATGATGTTGTATATGATGATGACGCCATTTTTATGCATCTCTTATTTTATATTGATTATAGGCTTAAATGAAGTTTTGGTCCCCCAACTTACATTTTTCTAAACTTTTAATCCCCCATTACAAAAAACCAGGTTTTTGATCCCTCACTTTGAAATATCTTGGGATTTTCTAGGTCCCCCTCCACTTTTGGGGATGTGGCACATGAAATGTCTGACGTGCCCCAGGGTGGGTGGCGCCACGTCATTAAAAATATTTTACATATTAAAAATTCCATTTTTTTATTTCTCAATTTTATTTAATATTCCTCTTAATTTTATTTAATCTTCTCAAACCACAAAAGAATCATAATCGTTTCTTCCATTTTTTTAATTTCTTAAATAAAATTAATCATCAAACACAGCGCAAACAACATTAATCCTCAAAGGTCTGTCTCTCATAATTTTTTTATGTTTTTTTTGTTGCTATTGTTTTGTTTGTTTTCACTTTTAAATTTCTGGGTTTGTCGCAAGTTTTGTTTTTTTTTTGTCTTATTTTGTTGTTTTTGTGTAGAAAAACATGACTGCTGAAACTATGGCTCAAGAAGAAACCCCCCAGAAAGTTGAGGTTGTTGTTGAAGAAGGTAAAGTTGTTGATGTTGAAGCAAAGGAAGCATTGAATGAATCAAAACCCGCAAAGACAGTTGAGAAATGTTCTTCTTACAAGGAAGAAAGCAACTTTCTTTCTGATCTTAAAGAGTTTAAGAAAAAGGCTTTGATTGAGTTCAAGTTTAAGGTTGAGGAAGCGATTTTAGGGAACACCCTTTTTGAGAAAAAGGAAGAAGAGGCAAAAAAGGTTGAAGCTATATCAGAAGGTGGTGAAGAAGGTGAAAAGGTTGTGCAGGAAGAAGAGAATGTTGAAGAAGAGAATGTTGAAGGGGAGAATGAGAAAGGGGTTGAAGAGGAGGAGGAGAAAGATTTATCTTTGTGGGGTGTGTCACTTTTGCCAAGCAAGGGAGATGAAGGAATTGATGTGGTTTTGTTGAAGTTTTTGAGGGCTAGAGATTTTAAGGTGAGTGAGGCTTTTGAGATGTTGAAGAAGACACTTAAATGGAGGAAGGAGATGAAGATTGATTCTATTTTGGATGAAGAATTTGGTTCTGATTTGGTTTCTGCTGCTTACATGAATGATGTTGATCGTGAAGGGCACCCTGTGTGTTACAACATCTATGGAGTTTTTGCTGGAGAAGAGATTTATCAGAAGAGTTTTGGGAGTGAAGAGAAGAGAAGAGAGTTTTTGAGATGGAGGTGTTATGTTACTGAGAAGAAGATTAAATAAAATTAAGAGGAATATTAAATAAAATTAAGAAATAAGAAAATGGAATTTTTAATATGTAAAATATTTTTAATGACGTGGCGCCACCCACCCTGGGGTACGTCAGACATTTCATGTGCCACATCCCCAAAAGTGGAGGGGGGCCTAGAAAATCCCAAGATATTTTAAAGTGAGGGATCAAAAACCTGGTTTTTTTAATGGGAGATTAAAAGTTTAGAAAAATGTAAGTTGGGGGATCAAAACTGCATTTAAGCCTTGATTATAATGAATTGTATTACTCACCCTGCCTGTTTGAATGTTGCCTCCACGTGGGTAACGTACAGGTGATCAGGATTAGCCGTGGATTCTTCGAGGAAGTTTTGAAGTATTATTTGCTTTTGGTCGATGTAGAGGGTCTTGCTCTGATAGTGTAACATCGGGTTGGGTCGTTGAGTCGAACCATGTTGAGTTTTATTTAGCTGTTATTTTATTGATTATTTGATGACTATGGTTTATTTTAATAAACCCTTTTGTGGGATTTTTGTGGTTATGGTGGTTCTGCTGCCCTTTGAAGGCATTTTGAGTTATTTTGAGGAAAACCCGTTGTTTACGGAGCAATTTTGTTGATTTGAACTTATTGAAAAATGTGCACCCTTTGAGGTGATTCTGATTTTACTATGATTTTATGTTTATTCCGCTGCGATATTTGTGGGGTAGAAAAAGGTGTTACACTAGTGGTATCAGAGCAGGTCGGTCCGTCCGGCTAGATTTTTACGTGATGTCAGTCCCCTGTCGGTCGACAAGTGTGTGTACACTGTCGATGTTTTAGTTCTTCAAACCTTGTTGGTGGTGTGCAGGATGGCTGAAAGAAATGATCGTGCTATTGCTGATGCTTTGGAATCAGTTTCTAATGTGGTGGCACAACTCAATCCAAATGGTGGAGTCCCAGATGAGTTTCGTGCTTTGGGGGAGTTCAAGAGGAACAATCCGGCGAAGTTTGAGGGTACTCACGATCTAACAAGTGCACACAAGTGGCTAAAGGCGATCGAGAAGATTGTCCGAGGAATGGGATGTACTGATGCGCAGCAAGTTCAGTTTGGAACTCATATGTTGTCGGAATAGGCTGAGGATTGGTGGGATAACACCCGTCAGAGACTGGAAGATGTTGGCACTGTGATAACCTGGGCTGTGTTCAAGCATGAATTTCTGGGAAAGTATTATCCAGAGGATGCTCGTGGTAAGAGAGAGGTGGAATTCCTTGAGCTGAAGCAGGGAGATATGACTGTTGCAGAGTATGCTGCGAAGTTCGAGAAGCTGGTGAAGTTCTGTCCTCACTACAACCGTGCTGATGCTGAGATGTCCAAGTGCCTCAAGTTCGAGAATGGGCTGAGACCAGAGGTTAAGCAGGGTATTGTGTATCAACAGATCCGCAGGTATGCTGAGTTGGTGGACAAGAGCAGAATCTACGATGAGGATAGCCAAACTCGATCTGCTCACTACAAGCAGTTGGGTGAGAAGAAATGGCAGTATAGGGGGAAACCTTATACAACTTCAGCTGACAAAGGGAAGTAGAAGGCTTCAGATGGGAAAAAGACAAGTGGGGGAGCAGCTCCCGCTTCTGGGAAGTGTTATAGGTGTGGCGAGCAAGGTCATCGTGCGGATGTTTGTACTAATAGTGTGTTAAGGTGCTACAGGTGTGGTACGAAGGGTCATAGAGCTACTGATTGCAAGGACGATGGTCCAACTTGTTTCAATTGCGGTGAGAAGGGGCACATCAGTACCAAGTGTCAGAAACCGAAGAAGATGGCTACTGCTGCTCAGACCAGTGGCAGAGTGTTTGCTTTGAGTGGTGCAGAAGTGTCAGAGAAGGACAACCTGATTCGAGGTACTTGTTTTATTAATGATATTGAGTTGGTTGTTATGATTGATACTGGTGCTACTCATTCTTTTATCTCGCTTGAATGTTCTAATAGATTGGGTTTGAAGTTGTCTAATATGAGTGGTAGTATGCTAATAGAGACTTCTGCAAATGGTTCTGTTACTACTAATTTTGTGTGTTTGAGATGTCTTTTGACGATTTTTGGGAAGAGTTTTGTGATGGATTTGGTGTGTTTACCCTTGCACCAAATCGATGTAATCCTTGGAATGAACTGGTTGGAGTTCAACCATGTTCATATCAATTGTTATACTAAGACTGTGGAGTTTCCTGAGTTTGGTGATAGTGAAGAGTTGATGTTCCTGTCTGCAAGGCAAGTAGAGGAGCTTATAGAAGATGAAGCCTTGGTGTTTGCAATATTTGCATCGTTGCAGATTGATTGTTAAGATGCAAGTGTCGACTTGGCTGTTGTACGTGAATTTCCAGATGTGTTTCAAGATGACTTCAGTGATTTGCCTCCAGAACGGGAAGTAGAGTTTGCGGTGGTCTTAATACCAGGTACAAGTCCAGTGTCGATGGCTCCTTATCGGATGTTAGCTTCTGAGTTAAGTGAATTGAAGAAATAACTGGAAGAATTTCTTGAGAAAAGGTTTGTTTGACCAAGTGTTTCTCCGTGGGGTGCTCCTGTGATGTTAGTGAAGAAGAAAGACGGAAGTATGAGATTGTGTATTGATTATCGGCAGTTGAATAAAGTGACTATCAAGAATAAGTATCCACTTCCGAGAATCGACGACTTGATGGACCAGTTAGTAGGTGCTTGTGTGGTTAGTAAGATTGATTTGAGGCCTGGTTATCATCAGATTCGTGTTAGGCCTAATGACATTCTGAAGACAGCTTTCAGAACGAGGTATGGTCACTATGAATACACTGTGATACCGTTTGGTGTGTCCAATGCACCTGGTGTGTTCATGGAGTAAATGAACCAGATTTTCATGAGTATTTTGATCAGTTCGTGGTGGTTTTCATTGATGATATTCTGATATATTCTAAGTCTGAAGAAGAGCATGTTGAGCATTTGAGAACTGTGTTGCAAGTATTGAAGGAAAAGAAGTTGTATGTGAAGCTGTCAAAGTGTGAGTTCTGGTTGAAGGAAGTGAGTTTTCTTAGCCATGTGATTTCAAGTGGTGGAATTGTTGTAGATCCTTCCAAGATTGATGTTGCGTTTCAGTGGGAGACTCTGAAATCTGCTACTGAGATACGAAGTTTTCTGGGATTGGCGGGTTATTACTGCAAGTTTATCGAGGGCTTTTCTAAGTTGGAATTACCTTTGACTCAGTTGACTCGAAAGGGTCAAGCTTTTGTGTGGGATGTAGCTTGCGAAGAGAGTTTTGTGGAATTGAAGAAGAAGTTAACGACCTCTCCAGTGTTGATTTTTCCTAATCCGAGCGAATCTTTTGTGGTGTATTGTGATGCGTCAAAGATGGGTCTTGGTGGAGTATTGATGCAGAGTGGACAAGTTGTTGCCTATGCTTCGAGACAATTCCGAGTTCATGAGAGGAATTATCCTACCCATGACTTAGAATTGGCTGTCGTGGTGTTTGTGTTGAAAATTTGGAGACATTAACTGTTTGGATCTAAGTTTGAAGTGTTCAGTGATCATAAAAGTCTGAAGTACTTATTTGATCAGAAAGAATTGAATATGAGGCAGAGAAGGTGGTTAGAGCTGTTGAAGGATTTCGATTTTGATTTGAGTTATCATCCGGGCAAAGCAAATGTAGTGGCTGATGCATTGAGCAGGAAGTCATTGCATATGTCGATGCTTATAGTGAAAGAGCTGGAATTAATTGAGCAATTCATAGATTTGAGTTTGGTATGTGAAGAGACTCCTGATAGTGTGAAATTGGGAATGTTGAAGTTGACTAGTGGCATTCTGGAAGAGATCAGAGTGGGACAACAATCTGACTTGAAGTTAGTGGACCAATTGACCTTGATCAACCAAGGTAACGGAGGAGAATTCCGAATTGGAAAAACTGGTGTGATGATGTTGAGAGACAGGGTATGTGTTCCAGATGTTCCAGATATTAAGAAGAGCATACTTGAAGAAGGACACCGAAGTAGGTTGAGTATTCATCCTGGTGCTACGAAGATGTGCCAGGATTTGAAAAAGTTGTTTTGGTGGCCAGGTATGAAGAAGGATGTTGCGGAGTTTGTTTATGCGTGTTTGACTTGTCAGAAGTCGAAGATTGAGCATCAGAAGCCTTTAGGTATGATGCAGCCGTTGAGAATTCCAGAATTGAAATGGGATAATATTTCCATGGATTTTGTGGTGGGATTGCCGAATACTTCTAAGGGAAATGATTCCATTTGGGTGATTGTGGATAGATTAACTAAATCGGCTCATTTCTTGCCAATGAAGATTAATTATTCTATGCAGAAGTTAGCCGAGATGTACATTGAGGAGATTGTGAAGTTTCATGGGATACCTTCGAGTATTGTGTCAGATAGAGATCCGAGATTTACATCGAGGTTTTGGAAGACTTTGCAAGATGCGTTGGGTACTAAGTTGAGGATGAGTTCTGCCTATCAACCGCAGACGGACGGTCAGACAGAAAGGAATATCCAATCTTTAGAGGATTTGATGAGGACTTGTGTGTTGGATCATGGAGGATCTTGGGATAGCCATTTGCCGTTGATTGAGTTCACGTACAATAACAGTTTTCATGCAAGTATTGGAATGGCGCCCTATGAAGCTTTGTATGGGAGGAGGTGTAGGACTCCTTTGTGTTGGTATGAGTTAGGCGAGAGTGTTGTACTCAGACCTGAGATTGTGCAAGAGACGACCAAAAAGATTAAGATGATCCAAGAAAGGATGAGAGCATCGCAGAGTCATCAGAAGAGCTACCATGATAAGAGGAGGAAAGCACTTGAATTCCAAGAGGGAGATCACGTGTTTTTGAGGGTGACGCCAGTGACTGGTGTGGATCGAGCTTTGAAGTCTAGGAAGCTCACTCCACGTTTTTTTGGTCCATATCAAATCTCGCAGAGGATATGAGAGGTAGCCCTTCGAGTTGCTTTACCGCCGTCACTTGCGAATTTGCATGACGTGTTCCATGTGTCTCAGTTGAGGAAGTACATTCCGGATCTGTCGCATTTGATTCAGATGGATGATGTACAAGTGAGGGATAACCTGGCAGTGGAAGCTTAACCGGTGCAGATTGACGGTCGAGAGATGAAGCAACTGCGGGGTTAAGGCATAACTTTGGTGAAGGTGTTGTGGGGCGGACCAGCTGGCGAAAGTTGGACTTGGGAACGCGAAGATCAGATGAGGGAGTCGTATCCGACTCTATTTCTTTGAGTTAATTTTCGAGGGCAAAAATTCTTTAATTGGGGGAGGGTTGTAACACCCCAAATTTATTAGAATATTTATTTAATTTATTTAAATATAATATTTGTGAATTTTCAGTGAATTTTGCTGGTTTGTGTCGATGTCGGTATTTTGGTGGAGTTTTGGTTATTTTAATAAAATAATAGTATATAATATGAATATATTAGTATTATTATTAATTTAAAATAATATTAGAGGAATTAAGGGTAAGATGGACTTTTGAGGAGGATTAGTGAGGGTAAATTGGGAAAAAGCCCATTTTGGAATGCCCGAGGGTTTAACAAAAAGGAGTTGGGAAGAATAGGATTCATTTTTGTTAGATCGTGAAAATAAGGAGAAAGGTGAAGAGCTCTGAGGAAAGAAGGAAAAAGGCGAGGATTCGAGAAAGTTCCGAAGAATCGATAGAGAAAGCTCTGAATCGACAATCTAAGGTATGAGGAATATTGCCTTTCATTGTTTTCAATATAGGACGTGATGTGTGTAAAATGGATCTTGAGGTTTTTGGGGTTTTTGAAGGGTTTATGAGTTATTGATGATTTAGGGGTATTTTTGAGGATCGATGATGGATTATTAAGGGTTGAATTGATTCGGGTAAAAATAGGCCTTCAAGGCAAAACCTTCTTTGATGATATGTGGGATCTTGTATGAGAAAGGGATTTCTGGGGTTTATGGGAATCTTTGGAATTTGTGAAGGTTTAGGTATTTCGAGTTAGAATAGTGAAATTAACCTACCTAATAGTAGTAGGTTTTATGCCTTTGATTGCCTTGATGTTTCAGGAGTGTTTTGGGGTGAATTGAGGTTGGAATCGTAAAGTTTTTTGGGGCTGGGATGCTACTGATGCGTAACAGCGATTGTAGGAATCGCTAGTTCGCAAAGTGAACAAATCATTCGCAAGGTGAATGTTCGCCCAGACTCGCAAAGCGAGCAGCGCATCGAATGCGCGATGATTGTGTGATGATATTGAGATGAATCCTGGGAAGTGACTTTTGGAGGTCGCAAAGCGAATGTCCCAGTGATGGGCTTTGCTAAGCGAATAGAGGTAGGGAGGAGAGACAGAAGGTGGAACTCTCTGGTTTTTGTATGGGGTTGGGGATTCGCTGGTAGCTTCGCAAAGCGAACGCCAAAGCGAATAGGTTCGCACAGCAAACTCAGTATCGAACTCCTGTTGTTCGCAAAATTTTGTTTATGATTTCTGTGATGTTCTGATGTTTGACGCTTTGATCTTTCTGATGGTTTACTGTGATGTTATTAATGATTATGAGATAATGATTTGTGATGTTTTGATGAATATATGATGACATGATTAACATGATGTTTTGGTGAATGATGATGCACATAATTATATTTTTAATGATGATGATTATTGACGTTGTGTATCATGCATTCATAGCTTATTCTGGTGATGATGTTAGGACTTCGGTCCAGTGATGATGATGTTAGACTTCGGTCTATTGTGGCTTCCATCCCATTGTGGGGATGTGAGGTGGTTTATGACGTGCTCCGGTTCTTGTGTGGAACCGATCCTATTGATGGGGATTTTTGGAGGGTGATGGCCTAAGTGTCCATCGATTGTGACGATTGGTACCACATGCATGAGTCCTGTTGTGCATTGCATTTATGTGGCATTTGTTGTGATTTATGATGACGTGTTTTGATGTTTGCCTTGTGATGACTCCGATGATGTTGTATATGATGACGACGCCATTTTTATGCATATCTTATTTTATATTGATTATAATGAATTATATTACTCACCCTACCTGTTTGAATGTTGCCTCCACGTGGGTAACGTGCAGGTGATCAGGATTAGCCGTGGATGCTTCTAGGAACTTTTGAAGTATTATTTGCTTTTGGTCGATGTAGAGGATCCTGCTCTGATAGTGTAACATCGGGTTGGGTCGTTGAGTCGAACCATCTTGAGTTTTATTTGGCTGTTATTTTATTGATTATTTGATGACTATGGTTTATTTTAATAAACCCTTTTGTGAGATTTTTGTGGTTATGGTGGTTCTGCTGCCCTTTGAAGGCATTTTGAGTTATTTTGAGGAAAACCCGTTGTTTACGGAGCAATTTTGTTGATTTGAACTTATTGAGAAATGTGCACCCTTTGAGATGATTCTGATTTTACTATAATTTTATGTTTATTCCGCTGCGATATTTGTGGGGTAAAAATGAGTGTCACAAAGATGATGTTGATGAATCAGATGAAGACATTAGTGAACACATTAGTAGTGAATTTTGATTTAGATTGTTTTTTCTTGTTAACTAGTTTGAAATTTGATTTGTTTTTTCTTATTAATTTAATTGGACAAGTGATTATTAGTAACTTGATTATGTCATTTTTAGTAATGGAAACCTAGAAGTACTTGTTATTAACTTTATAGTAATGTTTGGTTGCTTTAAAAATTTGAATGTGATTAGTGTTGCATTTGCTTATTCAATTAGATTTTTATTTTTATCTTATTGTTACTTTGATATTTAACATTAATTATAATATTTTAAATATGAATTAAACACAATTAATAATAAAAATTAAAAACCTGAGAGAGAAATTACTTGCGAATTTACCTGCGGATTTTCAATTTGCTGCGACTTTTCCTGCAAAAATTTCGATTACCTGCGGTATTATCTGCGATTTTAGCTATTTTACCTGCGATATTTTCTTGCGACTTTACCTGCTAAATTAATTACCCACGAAGGTTTTAGCTGGGAACAGAAAATAGCAGGAAGAATCGCAGGTAGTAAGTTTCCAGTGGAAATTTTGTCAAATTCCGCAGGAAAACAGAATATTTCTAGTAGTGTATAAATATAAACTACACCTGTTAAGAAATTCTATATATATCCTAGTATATACCCTATGTTTAATGCATAAAAGTGGCTTATGTGAAAACTGTTTAGGTAGATTAGATTTTATGCCAACATCAAATCTCTAATTAGGTGTGACTAGTTTGGCATGCTCGTTTTACTTGCACTGTAGTACAGGATAGGCCAATGGTTTAGGTCATCACTCTCTAATGTGTCTATCTCTTCCCGTGTCGCTTTTTTAGCAAACTTTTTCAGGCACGATTGATAACAGTCCGTCATTTGATAAATTTAGTTGAAAAAAAGGATCAAAACAAGTTAAAGAGGAGAAAAATGAAGACGAAAGACCAACGAATGAAGAAAAAATAGCTAAGTGTGAAGCAATTGGACTTAGTGAAAAATCAGGTGAAAAGGGAGCAAAAGCATGCAGCTACTGGAATAATCCGTGCAACATCGCACGCGATAAGATTGTATTAATTGCATCGCGTGCGCGATACAGGTAATCGCGCACATGATGTAGGTCATAACATGTGCGATGAACCCTTTTATGGGCTTTTCTGACGCGTTTTGATCCATTCTAAACTCTTTTTAAGGGGATTTTCTGCATTTTTTCGAGGGTTACTAAATTTTGGCACAAGAAGTACGATTTTTATAGCACTAGAGATGGTTTTTTAGATCATTTAAAGCCATTTGAGGTAAATCCTTCAAGGGATCTCATATGCAATTATTCTTCATTATTTTTGGTATTGAATATAAATTATGAGTAGCTAAACTCCTTTAGGTTAGGTTGTGTTTGATGAACTTGTTTCTATATCGTTGAGACATATGTTGATTTGACTTTGCATGAATACTTTGATCTATAATTATATTCAATTGCTTCTTGTTCGTAATGTTTTTCATGTGAGATACTCTTTTAATCTGATTTTGGACTCAAAGGGAATACTGATCATTAGTCTATGTCTTTGACCTAGGGCAATTGTTGTACTGAAGCTGGTTGAATAGGAATAGGAGACCCTGAGTAGTGGCATAGTGAATTAACACTCTGTTGCATCGCCTAATCCTGCTTACGCTGGTGGACTAGGGATAGGAAACTCCGATTAGTGATTAGTGAGCTATATCGCAAGGGATTGGTTATAGCAGTTTTGTTAATTTTTCATGGAATTATAGTGATAAGATTATTCATGTAAGGTATCGACCATCAAAAATAGAGAAATAGGGGATTCTATACACAACCTGACCGCTTTCTTATTATTGTCTGAACACTTATTTAATTTTTGCATTGCAAACTCGAAACCCCCCCCCCCCCCCCCCCCAATTTACTATTTTCTACACATTTCACAAATTTGTCTTGTTAAAAAGCAGTCCCTGTTGATTCGATCTTAATTATTACTGTGACATTATTGGTACACTTGTCGAGAATTCATCATGTTTTTGGTGCCATTATCGGGGACTGTTAATTTTTCAACAAGGCAATGCTTGTGCAACGTTTTGTTTTTAGTTTTTGATGTTTGTTTTATTTTCTTGTTTATCAAAGTACTACTAAGTTATTTCCTGTTTGTGCATGTGCAGCTCAAGATCGACATTAATACTGTTTGATCCATAAATTGAATGAACCAAACGTACGATCAAGAGAGCAATTGGAGACGCAATTCTGGCTGAAGGGGTCTCAATAGAAGGCCCACCACTGTTTTCTTTAGACAGTGAAGAGGAAAACACCATGGCAGCACCAGCACTCCCTAAACCATGGGGGATTACTGCAAAAGAACTGACGACACATAGGTTTCTAGAGGATTTGTACTGGCAGACCCCGCTAACTTTCATACTAAGAATTTTGTGCTTTCAAGTATAAAAGACAATATGTTTCATGAGCACGCAATCATAGACCTGTGGGCTCATCTTGCATGCGTCATATTAACTATAGATTGTGTGCCGTCGGTAAACAATCCATACACCTTGCTATTAGAAGCACAAACCAGAAGTAAGCTTACATCCTTACTTATCTCTTTATCACACAAAGTCTCTATATCTTCTAGTGCATGATTAATGTTAATAACACCTCCACCACTGGTTATAGAAGTGTCAACTTCTACATCATCACGGACATACTCATCATCCTCCTTAAGCATTTGAGATTCTATTAACATGTCGTACATGATATCTGACACATTTTTATCAGCATCTTGAATTCCGAGTTTGATTTCTTGGGTCTCTTCACCAAAATAAATGAGATGATGATTTCTCAATATCCCATACATGAGTGCGACATCAATCACAATTCCACCAGCAGTCATATTAGATTTATCAACACGTGCAAAGTTGTGGAGATAAATATCTGGAACATATTTCTTGATATGCAGTTTGTAGCTGGACTTCAAGACACTAAGAGTAACACCAATTTGAGATTTACCAAAGACGTTATTATGTTTTTGGTTAATTAAAACTCCGGTCATATGAGAAGGAATTCCATAATCCATATTCTTCTTCTAAGTCACTTTTGGTTGTTCAATGTTGGATAAACCTTCAGCCTGACCATCAGCCATCCCTTCAATGACAACTCCTTACTTGAGTATCACACAATCCATATGTGGTAACTCATAAGTATGAGTAAGATGTTGAATCCTCTTATATGAAATCTTTGTTTGCTTCCTAGGGTGACAAAATTCAAAATTACTTCCTTCTTCATCATTGAGATCAATACACATATGACAACTCTCTCTACAACAACCCTTAAGGTTTATGTGCAAGGGCTTAGTTTCAGTTTCTAACATGCCTTCCATGATTTTTTAAACATGGTATTCAAGAATCTGTTCTGCAGCCACCATCTTCATCTTTACAAATTTATTTCTCTTATGGATATAACAAGGTGCAACAAAGTTTCTTTCTTCTATCATATGTCTAATGTAGCTACTTTCGAGATACCAATCTTCACAAGAGAACTCCTTATGGGAGAAACAAGCAACAAGGATATTAGGTTTGCCAAGCACAACTTGCTGATGTTGCCTTTTAAACATCTCATTCCACTTAGGATACCACTGTTCATGGTGTGGCTGCCTAATATACAACTTACAATAGTAAAAGGGAATGTAGGAGATGTAACACCTTTCTACCCACAGAATATTCACGATAAATATAAACATAAATTAATTCCTAGTACATCACCAAAAGGGTGCCACATTTCGACATAAAACTTCCTAATAACGTCCTACTCCATAACACGGGTTCTGTAAACATAAATTAATTCAAATACTACGCAGCGAAAAAAATCAAAATATATGATAGTTCATAATTCAAACATCTTAAAAACAAGAACTTTTAGCATCATGATATCAACAAGAAAAACAACATAATGATTCGACTTAAACTTCCCGACCCGATGTTACATATCAGAGCAAGACTCTCTACTCAACAGACATAACCAGAAGACTTCAAAACTAAATATTCACGCACCAATAGAGCTAATCCTGATCACCTGCACGTTACCCACATGGAGGCAACATTTAAACAGGCAGGGTGAGTAATCACAAATCATTATACAAGATATAAAGATAAGGTATATAAATACATCAGCATTCAACAGTTCAATACATCGTCATAGAATCATCAAGCAGCATAATCATCATCAAGTCAACATCATTGTGCATCAATTAAAATCACGCCACTGAATACATCATTCATTCACAAATATGCAATGCCACATAACATGAAATGCATCAACATAGACTCATGCATGTGGTACCAAATCGTCATGTTGATGGACACTGGGCCATCGCCCTCCAAAGATCCCCACCAATAGGAACGATTCTGCACAAGAACCGGAGCATCTCATAAACACCCCAATCCACACGATGAGATTGAAGCCAACACTGGACCGAAGTCCTAAAATGCTATGAATGCATGATGCAGAACGTCATAATCAATCATCATCACTGTTCGTCAAGTTGCCTCATGATTCATACGTATTCACCAAATTATCATAATATAGCATCAATTACAACGTCATAAATTATCACAATGCTTCACAAGTCTTCATATTACATCACAAGTCAACAAGTTATACTCATCAAAATCCAACATGTCAACCACTCAGGGCATACGAACAATAAGGCACAAGACATCACAACAAAAGAAAAGAAAATAAAACTACTGCTCTTGCTCGCCTGGTGCTCGCCCGGCGAACCAACTAGCTCGCCTGGGTTTCGCCCGGCGAAGCAAGGGCGAATCCCCTCTTTCATACAAAAACTAGGAGAACTCATTTTTCACCCACTTCTCACTCCCACTTTCGCCTAGCGAGTCTAGGGAGAAAATGCTTCGCCCGACGAAACGGGAAGTTCGCTTGGCGAATTTGCGTGAACCTGCAACTTCTCAGTTGCGATACTGCACCAGTTCCGACCCAATTCTACTTACGATTCCAGCACCAAATAGTCCAAAATTACTCATAAATCACAATGTAATCAACACTAGTGCAAAAAGAAGAATATAATTTTAAAATTTACACCCGTTATACTAAAAACGGATGTAAATATGAAAGACGGTGGCAATTTTGTAAATAAAGTGTCATTTTAAGTAATAACACGTGACAATAGACACCCTAGTTTAAAAAATGGGTGTAAATTCAAAATATTATTATAATCAAATCTTTATTACTCCCTTTAAATTAAAAACAGGTGTAAATTTAGATGGACTGAAAAAAATTATTTAATTTTATAACCCAAAATATTAATCCTATTAACTAATTAAGTGAATAACAGGTGTAAATTTTTTTAAGTGAATATTGTATAAATGAATTAATCTAGTGTTATATATATATATATATATATATATATACCAAAAAAAATTTATCAAAAAATAAATTATGTTTTCAACTTTCGTGTTTCCCTCAGCCGTCTTACTTTCCTCGCCAATGCTCATTCTCTTACAGTCTTACTCGTATTTTCTCTCTTGCACACCGCTTCAGAATCCTAGAGTCACCCACCACTCATATGTTTTCGTCCACCGTATCTTCGTTTCTCTTCATCGTCTTTATCATATGGTAAACTCTTTTATATCTCTTCATTGTCTTTCTTGTTCCCTAAATTTTGATTTTCTTCAAATTCGTTTTAAGATCCTAAAATTAATTTGATTTTCTTCAACTTTCTATTTCAAAATTTAAAATTAATTTGATTTTTCATCTAACTTTTAGGGTTGAATGACAATTTGAAGCTCACAAACACACTGCAATGTTGTATTTTTTTCTTCTTATTCTAGTTAATAGTTATGTTTGATTCTCAGATCTAATGTATTTGTCATATTGTTTTATTTTTATATTGTCTGTAACGAACACATGTTTGTTGGTGTCAAAACTTGTACGGTATTGGTTAGGTTCGAAGAACTAAGGTCATAGTTGGGGGAATGGCAAGAGGTTTTGGAATGATCCACCCAAATATGGCTACCATGCTTGGGGTATGTCTTACTTGATGCTTTCATGTTTCTAATATATGGATTTTCAAGTCCATTCCTTGAGCTAAGTCTACACAAATTCATTGAGCCTAGGTAATAACAACTGATGTCGGGGTAACTAGTGACGTTTAGAGAAAATATATGGTTCGGGTTGTTGTTAATCAAAGCTTCAATCTGATAACTGGATGTGATTTTCACTCTTTTCTGTTGACTGCAAATTCTGATAGTGACATAGTGGTGCTATACCATAATTTAAATATAACTTATTTTTTGTTTTCTCTCTGAACTAAACTCCAAAAATATGATGTGGTAGTGTCACAATTGAAATTATATGTATGTCAAAAGTGATACCATGTTCTCTTCATCAAAAAGATTTTGCTTGTTATATTTTAGGTAATGATTGATTCTTACATTGATTTTGCATCATCCTGCTTCAGGTAGATGGAGATACAAGTACTAATGATAGTGTTATTGCTTTGGCTAGTGGGTTGTTTGGGCTAAGCCACATTTCTTCTCTAGACAGTAACGAGGAAATTCAACTTCGGGCATGCCTGGACGCGGTAAGCTTGACCTTGTAAAGTAATGTAAAAGTAGAAGAAAAAAAGTATTATTATATACTGGCAGTAGTGTTATAGTCCCAAACCCATCTCAGAGTCTCATGTGATTCTTGAGTATATGATTAGACTTAATGAGATATACTACTACTAGTATTTAAATAGTCACAATATGGTTCTAAATTACGGTTGCAATTATGCTCAGTTATGACCAATTCAAAATATACTGTTATTGTTAAGATATCTATGTTTTATGGAATCTTGTAAGGTTTTGTAAAGTTGAACAAGGTTTTAAATAACAATTGTGGTGCGGTCTGCGGTAGTATAAAGGCTTTCTCGATTTTGGTTGGTACATGTGTTGCAATAGTGATTACGTTTTTTGCGGTGTGAATTAATCATAATTTCTTTTTCGTTGTAAAAACGGTGAATAACAGTATCGGCATCGACATCTTCCGATACGGTTGCGTTCGTATAAAGATTTTCACTATTTTGGTCATAATTTCTTCGTGGTGTGAATTAGTCATAAATTCTTTTTCATCATAAAAATTGGGAATAACATTATAGTATCAGGGTGCTAATACTGTTTTTTCGCAGCAGTTTTTGACAATTAGCCAGGAAATAACAAAAGGAATCAACAAGTTAGCTCAAGATTTGCAAGCAGCAAAAACTGGAATTCAATATATTGGTACAGTGGCACAACAACAAACTCTATGTTTGTATATTATCTTTTCTGATATCCCTTTAGTATTTTTCGTGTGCTTTTATTTTTTTAATCTTATTCTTCATTTTGATGATTAGTTTTCAACTGCAACATTTAATAGCTTTGTGACTTATATATAGAAGTAAAAAGATGTCTAGGGAAATTCTTGGAACTATTTCATTATTTCCCTTTTATGGGTCCGAAAGTTCTGTTTTCATTTTTTGACGGATTATTTATGTTATAACTCAACAATATCAATTAAATAATATATGTAATATGCCTAATTCAAATTGTTGAGCAGTGATTGCAAAAGTCTTATTTATCTTGTTTATTCCACTAACATTTTAATGAATTTTGGTCTGATTATTGTTTGTTTTGAAACAGCCATGATTGAAGAATGAGCGAATTTGCCCAAAATATCTCTGGGACCCGTGGTTGTTGTAACTGCAAGAAAGACTACAAGATCAGTTGGCCGAGCCACAAAGAGCATGTTGAACATGATTTCTAAAAGAGAAAACACTAGTGAATATGATGATGACTTAACCTACATGTGAGAAATCTACTGAGATTAATTAAATTCGTTCAGCTGTGTGCATATTTAATTTATGTCCTAAGATAGTGTAGGAAGGTACTAAAAATTCATGTCAAAATTTGAATATTTTTCGGTCATAACGTAAAGGGGTAAGCTTGATATTATGTGGCTTAATATTATGAGAATTGCTACATAAAAGTACAATGGCTCTTGAGTATAATAATAGCAACCTACATGTCATTGTATGAGTCTCCTTCACACTGTGACCTAGAAATACAGAGGATCCAGTTTATTTAAAGCATCAAATTTGATGCTAAGCATCAATTGTTTTGTTGTTAATTATTTTTGCAGATATACACCACCAGCCAGTCTTTACCAAAGAATGCATACAACAGTCTATTACTGATCTCGATTAGGAACTTCATAACTTGAAGAGTGGTTTAGAGGTAGAATGTGTATCCCTTTCTTTTGTTCTTTGTGCGATGCGTACACGTATTTGTTCTTTAGTTGATTCTATCAATTATTCTTTAATTTTTTCTTAAGACTACTATTAGTAACATTCAAAATTTTAATGCAGGCTGAGTTGTTGAAGTTTTCAAAGGACTATTGATTTACAACAGTTAAGATGGAAGTTATGTGACTTAGTAACCTTTTGTAGATACTGTGATAGAAGATCAACCAGTTAAATCAAGTTAAAATAGATATTTTGTATGGAATTCAAAAGTATATTAACAAAAATGCTTTAGAAGGAGGATTTATGTATGGGATTATCCCCTTCCCCCTAACACAACTCAAATCTTAGTGTTCAACACTTTTTCATATATTCTTGTTTATGATGGAAAAGAATGGGCAGTAGTTATACAAATGAACTTGACTCTAGAACCAAGAAAATAGTTCTGCTATGTGAGTATGTTATATATCATATATGTATAATGTATTTAAGTTAATATTGGAAATATATAATCTGAATGATCCTATGTTTGAAGAAGTGTTGGGTACCAGATATACCTCATAAACATCTAAACTAGAGTTGTCTGGAAGGAACAGTTGTTCTATGGAGCACAAACCTTCTGCTTTGATACTAGTAGAAAATAACGAGCACTAGTCGATTAAGTCCAATAGAGAAGTTCAAGAAGCCAAACGCCAGTTTGCCGCGGGGTTAGGTACTGTAATTATCCAAATGAATTCGATTTTGTTATGTAAAAGGATTTGATAAATATTTAATAACCTGAATTCTTCTACATATTTTAGGGACTGATCATGCGGCGATTTCCAAAGAAAAACATGTCTCGTACGCATTTGAACTTGGTGATTTATACAAAAATGCATATGTAAAGACTTCAATTTTGAAACAAAAAAAAAACAAGGAGGGAAAATCCTCTCTGCACAAAAAGTAAATTCAAGAGTGCCGTTTTGCTGAGGGCTTAAGTACTACAATTAACAGAACAATTTCTTGTTTGTTTCACGGATACCCTTATTGTTTGTTTTATCAATCAAGTATTATGATTTTAGGTGAGAGGAAGAAAATGCCTATAAACATGACCTCCAAAAGGCGACGCCGTTTCAATGATAAATTGCATGCAACAGGTGTTTTTTTTAGTTTCTCACTGTCATTGTTTGTGGCTGCAAGCATTTTTCTGAACTTACATCACCTGTTTCTTCCTCATTAATGAATGTGTTCAATTGCGGAGTTGCCAAGGGAAATTTTATTTAAAACAATGAAGGTTGCTTTGAAACTGTAACCACTATTTCCTGTGAGGTGCTCAAGATTATGGTTGTACATGCTTATAGCTAATTTATATTTTTAATGCTTGTAATTTTCCATCTGATTAAATGCTAAATTGCTAATCATCCTTACATATTGATATTGCTTGTTTTCAGAATACTAAAGAGAGGTTCAATAAAATATCTAATCTCTTAGATGATTGTATTTACCTAGGTGCGTATTTTCAGTTGATATGTTTTACTCAGAAGAGTCACATGATTCACCGGACGTAATCATTAAACTAATATAATTTCAGGTGAGACGAAGGAAGTTCCGGTGAAAAAGACTCCCAAATTACACAGTGTCGACGATAAAATAAATGTGCCAGGTGTTTTCTGTGTTTCTCACTGTCATTATTTGTGTCTGCCTACATTTGTCTCCGGTTAAATTAAAAGGTTAAACGGGTCCGTACATAGGATTGGACCCATTTTGCTTACACCTAATTCTACCGATATTGAAAACAAGGAATAATTGCTTAATATTGATCCTCATTCAATGGTGACCAACATATAAAAACACACTTGGCCTTATGTATGACTAGTCCTTTAATATGGGAGAGGACAATAACTACTTAACACTATTTGTCCTAACTTTTTGTTCCAGGTTATGTCAATGGTCCCACTAATTACTATTATGTATCAAGACTAAAATCTGCCATGTCTGCTAAAATGTCCTTGAATCACGAGAAACACTGAGTTGTATTTAGTCTTTGTAGTGTAAGCCATAGAAATTTGGTCCAACGGGTTGACTAGTAGATTACCTACTGAGCTTGGAAATTTGAGATACCTTCAAGAACTTTGGCTCAATAGGAACAGGCTTCAAGGACCCATTCCTGCTAGTGGCACTTATAATTTTGCTTCAACTATGCATGGAATGTGAGTGTAAATTCTGTGTTATAGTGATAATTGAGAGGAGGCTTGTTACTGTTTTCTTGAATGTCGCTTACAAATGTTTCTTTATAGTTGATTAAATCACATAAGGAATTGTGTTCTTTAACCGGATATAGCATTATGATATTTACTGTTAAGGAGATATATTGGGTATAGACGAAATTTGGATAAGGTGATTTATTTTTTGGTAATGATAAATGTTATGTTTTCAGTGTATTTAGTAGCTTTTCAATGTACAATAGGAATCTTTTTTAAGGTATATTAAAACTGATGTGGCTATAAATCATATAGTCAAGTTCACTATTGAGTATACAATGTCAAGTTATTACACCGATCAAAGTTTGGATTCTGTTAATCTATCTCATGATTTTTATAATTTCTACAGGTATGTTTCTAGAGAGAATTCAACTGGCTTGTGTCGTTCACCTCAGTTAAAATTAAAATACTTTTTGTATAACTTTTTAGTCGGAAGCATACCAAAATGCCTGGAGTATCTTCCAAGGTGCTATTTCTGATTCCCGTTTGATGTTAGCATTTTTCTCATCAACCTTAGAAAACATATATACTTACTTTGTCAATATAGGTTAAGCTTCCAAGGAAACTGCGTCCAGAGCAATGATCCAAAGCAACGGCCTTCCACAAAATGTGGCAATACTTCACCTGCCAAGAGTCAGTCAGTGGCGAGCAACCAATACCACCAAATAGTGTATCATGCACATAAGCATCACGGAGCTTCGAAACCTACTTGGTTTTTGGCTCTAGAAATAGTAGTCTGAACTATGGTTGGTTCTCTCTTTCTGGTTGCGGCTCTTACTATTGTTCAAAGATGCAATAACAAATCATCTATCATTTTGACAAGACGACTGGTGGGCCCTAGTTCAATCCTCTCCCTGGTTTCGCTATTACTGGCTCCGTAAACGCTTCCAAGATCCATAGAATCAAAACAACGTGTTTTAAGATTTTGATATGGATGAAGACGATCTTTTCCATGTCCATTAAATTGAACACCATAAGCTATTTTTATTTAATTTCCACATTTTTTTTATTTAAATAAAGTTTAATTGTTTATCGATGATGGATCTGGTGTTTTTATGGCGCGTGTAGAACACGAAGACGGGAAAGAGTTGGTCTCGTTGGGATCGTTGAAATAGAGAGGATTTGGTAGATGGGCTGAAGCTACAAAATATGCGGAGAAGGCTCAGAAGAATTTAAGCCCGGAGTTGGCCCATGGGCTATTCATCAGCCCAGGTAGATTGGTCGCAAGTAGTTTTGTAAATAAAAAAGAGTCGCTTGAGGCGTAGTATGAAAATAAGTAGAAGTTGATTTTAGAGTTTTCTTGTAATTTCTCATTTTCGATTTGTTTGTTGACTAATTCAGTTGTACGCTTAGTCTCAGTGTATTACAAATTCAAAAAATAGAATAAACATTTTCTTTCTTTCTTTTTCTTAATGCTTTGATTCATTTTTCTGTTGTGATGTTATTTAGCAGTAAATTGTTTCGGAGGGGGTAGATCTCAATGCTTAGGATGAGAAACTGTAATAATAGAGTGATTAAAGGTTGTAGGTTTTATCCGAAGTTAAATGAATGGTTTAAGTTGGTTTTTATTGAAAAATTGGTTATGGTGTGGTGTGAATGTGAAATTAAGGATAAGGCCATGGGAAATTTGTTTCCTTATGTGGAGACTTTGGCAAAATAGAATCCCGACTAGAGATAAAGCTATTCATATTTTTACACCTTATTTAAAGAAAATAGCGTGTAAACTTTCCAATATATATAGAGTAAACATTGCTAATTTTACACCCGATTTTTATTAAATAGGGAGTAAATATGTTCAATTTAAATGCAATTATTTAAAAATTTACACCCGTTTTCTAAAAACAGAGTGTAATATTGCATATTTATACACCCTTTTTATACCAAAAAAAGGTGTAACATACCATCTATAAACGTATACATGTAAACATTTACACCCGATTTCTATAAAACAAGGTGTAATATACCATTTATAAGTGTATATATGCAAACATTTACACCCGATTTCAACAAAAAAAGGGTGTAATATGACATCTATTTACACCCATTTTAAAACGGGTGTAAATTTGTCAGACATTTCTCACCCGTTGAATTCACACCCTCTAATAACGGGTGTTAAATGTAAAAAAAACGGGTGTAAATTACTCTTTTTGCACTAGTGCAACACAATAACAACAACACATCATAATAGGTTTCATACATAACATCTCATACAACTCAAAACCCCAAGTTCTTCATAATCTCTTCATGTTCCCCAAAATCCCCAACTACCTACATACATCTACCTTTATATTAATTATAATGACAAATGATACTCCCTATACCTTAGATAATTCGATTCCGATTCCTCCTTTTGAGTTCTTCCAAAATCCCTCTAAGCCCTAGATTCCTCTTCTCTTTTTCCTCGGAGCTTTCTTTCCAACTTTCACGATCGTACAAATGAATTCCGTTTTCTTCTCTATTTTCCCTTTTGTCCAACTTACCCCTAGGACCCTTAACATGTCTTCCCAACTTTATCCTCACTTAACTCACCCAACTTTACCATCTTGCCCTTAGTGTTCCAATTATTTATTTAAAATAATAATAATAAGGTATTCACATTATCCACTATTATTATTATCAAAATAATTCTAATAAATCATATACTTCTAAATATCCTCAACACCCTCTTAACATCATCCATACCCCACAACCCAAATCTTCATGCATCAAAATATTTCACCAAAATTCACCGAAAATCACGAATATTCATAATAAATAAATTAAATAAATATTCCAATTATTTTGGGGTGTTACAACTCTCCCCCACTTAAAGAATTTTCGTCCTCGAAAATTACCTAAAGGAAACAGAGTCGGATACGACTCCCTCATCTGATCTTCGCGTTCCCAAGTCCAACTCTCACCAGCTGGTCCACCCCAAAACACCTTCACTAAAGCTATGTCTTTACACCGCAGTTGTTTCATTTCTCGTCCATCAATCCGCACGGGTAATGCTTCAACAGTCAGGTTATCTCTCACCTGTACATCATCCATTTGGATCACATGCGACAGGTCTGGAATATACTTCCTCAACTGAGATACCTGAAACACATCATGTAAATTCGTAAGCGACGGCGGTAAGGCTACCGCCCCTATCCTCTGCATAATCTGATACAGACCAACAAAACATGGAGTGAGCTTCCTAGACTTCAAAGCTCGACCCACACCAGTCACCGGCATAACTCTGAAAAACATGTGATCCCTCTCTTGGAATTCAAATGCCTTCCTTCTCTTATCATGGTAACTCTTCTGATGACTCTGCGAAGCTCTCATCCTTTCTTGGATCATCTTAATCTTCTCAGTCATCTCCTGCACAATCTCAGGTCCGAGTACAGTACTCTCGCTTGACTCATACCAACACAGTGGAGTTCTACACCTTCTTCCATACAAAGCTTCATACGGCGCCATCCCAATACTAGCATGAAAACTTTTGTTGTATGTAAACTCAATCAACGACAAATGGCTATCCCAAGATCATCCCTGGTCCAGTACATAAGCCCTCAGCAAATCCTCTAAAGATTGAATAGTCCTCTCTGCCTGATCGTCCGTCTGCGGATGATACACAGAACTCATCCTCAACTTAGTACCTAAAGTGTCTTGCAAACTTGTCCAGAACCTCGACGTAAATCTCAAATCTCTACCCGACACAATACTCAAAGGTATTCCATGCAACTTCACAATTTCCTCAATATACATCTCAGGTAGCTTCTACATAGAATGATTAATCTTTATCGGTAAGAAATGAGCCGATTTAGTTAATCTATCCACAATCACCCAAATTGAATCATTCCCCTTCACAGTCTTCGGCAAACCCGACACAAAATCCATGGAAATACTATCCCATTTCCATTCCGGAATATTCAACGGTTGCATCATACCCGAAGGTTCTGATGTTCAATCTTTGACTTCTGATAATTCAAACAGGCATAAACAAACTCTGCAATATCCTTCTTCATACCTGGCCACCAAAACAATTTCTGCAAATCCTGGTACATCTTCATAGCACCGGGATGGATACTCAATCTACTTCGATGCCCCTCTTCAAGAATACTTTTCTTAATTTCTGGAACATCTGGACACTCTATCTCTGAACCTTATCACACCATTCTCATCAATTCGGAATTAACCTTCATTACCTTGGTTAATCAAGATCGACTGATCAACCAACCTCAAGTCAGATTGCTGACCCACTCTGATTTCTTCTAGAATACTACTAGTCAGTTTCAACATACCCAACCTCACACTATCAGGAGTCTCTTCATATACCAAACTCAGATCTCGGAATTTCTCGATTAATTCCAATTCTCTCACCATAAGCATCGACATATGCAATGACTTTTTGCTCAATGCATCAGCCACCACATTTTCCTTACTAGGATGGTAACTCAAATCGAAATCATAATCCTTTAATAATTCCAACCACCTCATCTACCTCATATTCAACTCTTTCTGATCAAATAAGTACTTCAAACTCTTATGATCATTGAACACTTCAAATTTAGAGCCAAAAAGATAATGTCTCCAAATTTTCAACACGAACACCACAGTTGCCAACTCTAAGTCATGCGTAGGATAATTCCTCTCATGCACTCTCAATTGTCTCGAAGCATAAGCAACAACATGTCCATTCTGCATCAGTACTCCACCAAGACCCATCTTCGACGCATCACAATACACCATAAAAGATTAATTTGAATTAGGCAAGATCAATACCAGAGCGGTCGTCAACTTCTTCTTCAATTCCACAAAACTCTTTTCACATGCAACATCCCACACATAAGCTTGACCCTTTCGAGTCAACTGATTCAAAGGTAATGCCAACTTAGAAAAACCCTCTATAAACTTGTGATAATATCCTGCCAACCCAAGAAAACTTCGTATCTCAGTAGCAGACTTCAGGGTCTCCCACTGCAACAAAACATCAATCTTAGAAGGATCCACAACAATTCCACCACTAGATATCACAACGCCAAGGAAACTCACTTCCTTCAACCAGAATTCACACTTCAACAGTTTTGCATATAACTTCTTCTCCCTCAACACTTGCAACACAGTTCTCAAATGCTCGACATGCCCTTCTTCAGATTTCGAGTATATCAGAATATCATCAATGAAAACCACAATAAACCTATCCAAATACTCATGAAAGATCTGATTCATATACTCCATGAACACACCTGATGCATTTGATACACCAAACAGCATCACAGTGTATTCATAGTGACCATACCTCGTCCTGAAAGCTGTCTTCGAAATATCATCAGGCTTAACATGAATCTGATGATAACCAGACCTCAAATCAATCTTACTAAACACACCAGCTCCCACTAGTTGATCCATCAAATCGTCGATTCTGGGAAATGGATATTTATTCTTGATAGTCACTTTATGCAATTGCTTGTAATCAACACACAACCTCATACTACCATCTTTCTTCTTCACTAACAACACCAGGGCACCCCACGGAGAAACACTTGGTCGAACAAACTTCTTCTCAAGAAATTCTTCCAATTGTTTCTTCAATTCACTTAACTTAGAAGTAGACATCCGGTAAAGAGCCATTGACACCGGAATCGTACCTGGTATCAAGTCCACTGCAAACTCCACTTCACGCTCTGGGGGGTAAATCACTTACATCATCTGGAAACACATCTGGAAATTCACAGACGACATGTAATTCGACACTCGCAGCTTCACGATCAACTTGCAACGATGTAAATAGGGCAAACATTGAGGCTTCGTCTTCTAAGAGTTCATCTACTTGCTTAGCAGACAAGAACATCAACTCTCCATTATCACCAAAATCAGGAAACTCCACAGTCTTAGTATAACAGTTGATATGAATATAGTTGAACTCCAACCAGCTCATTCCCAGGATTACATCGATTTGGTGTAAGGGTAAACACATTAAATCCATCACGAAACTCTTCCCGAATATCGTCAGAAGACATCTCGAACACACAAAAGTAGTAGTAACAGAACCATTAGTAGGAGTTTCTATTACCATACTACCATTCATATCAGACAACTTCAAACCCAATCTATTAGCACATTCAAGAGAAATAAACGAATGAGTAACACTAATATCAATAATTGCGACCAACTTAACACTGTTAATAAAACAAGTACCTCGAATCAAGTTATCCTTCTTAGGAACTTCGGAACCACTCAAAGTAAACACTCTGTCATTAGTCTGAGTAGCAGTAGCAGTCTTCTTCGGCTTCTACCACTGGGTATTGATGTGACCCTGTTCACCACAGTTGAAACAAGTCGGACCTTCATCTTTGCAGTCGGTAGCTCTATGGCCTCTCTTACCACATCTGTAACACCTCAACACATTATTGTTGTAAACTTCAGCACAGTGGCCTTGCTCGCCACACTTGTAACACTTAACAGAAGCGGGAGCTGCTCCCCCACTTGTCTTCTTCCCATCTGAAGCCTTTTGTTTCCCTTTGTCAGCTGGAGTCACATAAGGCTTTCCTCTAAACTGTCCCTTCTCTTTCTTATCACTAAGATACTTGTAGTGAGCAGATCGAACTCGGCTATCCTCATCATAGATTCTACTCTTATCCACCAGCTCAGCATACCTGCGAATCTATTGGTATCCAATACCCTGTTTGATCTCTGGTCTCATCCCATTCTCAAACTTAAGGCATTTAGACATCTTAGCATCAACACGGTTGTAGTGCGGACAAAACTTCACCAGCGCTTCGAATTTTGTAGCATACTCTGCCATAGTCATGTTTCCTTGTTTCAATTCAGGGAATTCCACCTCCTTCTTGCCACGAACATCTTCAGGAAAATACTTCCCCAAAAATTCTCGTTTGAGTACAGCCCATGTTATCTCAGTACCAACATCCTCCAGCCTCTGATGTGTGATATCCCACCAATCTTCAGCCTCTTCCGACAACATATGAGTACCAAATTATACCTACTACGCGTCAGTGCATGCCATCACTCAGAAGATCTTCTCAATCACCTAGAGCCACTTCTGCTCACTCTCTGGATCATGAGTGCCCACAAAAGTTGGTGGATTGTTCCTCTGGAACTTTCCTAAAGCACGAAACCCATTCGGAGCTTCACCATTCTGATTGTTCTGAGCCATCGCTTGAGCGAGTGATTCCAACGCGTCAGCAATAGCATGGTCATATCTTCCACCCATTCTGCACACCATCAACAATGTTAGAAGAAATAATTCATTGACAGTGTACACACACTCATCGACTAACATGGACTGACTTCATAAAACCTGGCCGGACAGACCGACCTGCTCTGATACCACTAATGTAACACCCTTCTACCCACAGAACATTCACGATAAATATAAACAAGTATATCAGAGTACATCACCAAAAGGGTGCCACATTTCGACATAAAACTTCCTAATAACGTCCTACTCTGTAACACAGGTTCTGTCAACATAAATTAATTCAAATACCACGCAACAAAAAAATCAAAATATAAGATAGTTCATAATTCAAAATGTCTTAAAAACAAGAACTCTTAGCATTGTGATATCCACAAGACCCTCTACTCAACAGACATAACCAGATGACTTCAAAACTAAATCTTCACGCACCAAGAGAGCTAATCCTGATCACCTGCACGTTACCCACGTGGAGGCAACATTCAAACAGGCAGGGTGAGTAATCACAAATCATTATATAAGATATAAAGATAAGGTATAAGAATACATCATCATTCAACAAAATCAATACATCGTCATAGAATCATTAAGCAACATAATCATCATCAAGTCAACATCATTGTGCGTCAATTAAAATCACGTCATCGAATACATCATTCATTCACAAATATGCAATGCCACATAACATGAAATGCATCAACATAGACTCATGCATGTGGTGCCAAATCGTCATGTTGATGGACACTGGGCCATCACCCTCCAAAGATTCCCACCAATAGGAACGATTCTACACAAGAACTGGAGCATGTCATAAACACCCCAATCCACACGATGGGATTGAAGCCAACATTGGACCGAAGTGTTATTATCCCCACTGGACTGAAGTCCTAAAATGCTATGAATGCATGATGCAGAATGTCATAATCAATCATCACCACAGTTCGTCAAGTTGCATCATGATTCATAAGTATTCACCAAATTATCAGAATATAGCATCAATTACAACGCCACAAATTATCACAATGTTTCACAAGTCTTCATATTACATCACAAATCAACATGTTATACTCATCAAAATCCAACACGTCAACCACTCAGGGCATACGAACAACAAGGCACAATACAACACAACAAAAGAAAACAAAATAAAACTACTGCTCCTGCTTGCCTAGTGCTCTCCCTACGAAGCAACTAGCTCGCCTAGATTTCGCCCTGCGAAGCAGGGGCGAATCCCCTCCTTCATACACAAACCAGGATCACTCATTTTTCACCCTTTTCTCGCTCCCACTTTCTCCTGGCGAGGATGGGGCGAAAATGCTTCGCCCGGCGAAACGAGAAGTTCTCCTGGCGAATTTGCGCGAACCTGCAACTTCTCAGTTGTGATACTGCACCAGTTCCGACCCAATTCTCCTTACGATTCCAACACCAAACAGTCTAAAATTACTCATAAATCACAATGCAATCAGCACAGTAACAACAACACGTCATAATAGGTTTCATACATAACATCTCATACAACTGAAAACCCCAAGTTCTTCATAATCTCTTCATGTTCCCCAAGATCCCCAACTACCTACATACATCTACCCTTATATCAATTATAATGATAAATGATACTCCCCTTACCTTAGATAATTCGATTCTGATTCCTCCTTTTGAGTTCTTCCGAAATCCCTCTGAGCCCTAGCTTCCTCTTCTCTTTTTCCTCAAAGCTTTCTTTCCAACTTTCATGATCGTACAAATGAATTCCTTTTTCTCCTCTATTTTCCCGTTAGTCCAACTTACCCTTAGGACCCTTAACATGTCTTTCCAACTTTATCCTCACTTAACTCAACCAATTTTACCATTTTGCCCTTAGTGTTCCAATTATTTATTTAAAATAATAATAGTAAGGTATTCACATTATCCACTATTATAATTATCAAAATAATTCTAATAAATCATATACTTCTAAATATCCTCAACACCCTCTTAACATCATCCATACCCCACAACAGAAATCATCATGCATCAAAATATTTCACTAAAATTCACCGAAAATCACGAATATTCATAATAAATAAATTAAATAAATATTCCAATTATTTTGGGGTGTTACAGGAGACATACTTAATATACTAGTAATCATGGTTGACCAGATGTTGAGACATGTAACCTGACATTGTGCAATATATTTTCTAAAGAGAAGAAATACTCTTTGAATTTGATGTCTCACCAATATGCATAACCTCTGTGAAGTCTTTGAAGGTTAACCTTGTTTGCTTCACCTTCTTTATCATTAGAGACATTGAAGATTCTTCTTTGTTTCCTAGAGACACTTGAGCATTTATCTTGAAAATGTCCAAAGTCTTTGCCCTTAAGACATTGGATTCCTCTGCATCTGTAAGAATATTTCAGCTTTTGTCTTTCACCATCCTTTTCTTTATACTGAATGTTCTTGACATTGATAGTGACATTATTCTTAGATCTCATGTCAAGTCTTCTAATGACTTTACTAAATCTCTTATTAAACCTAAAATAATCTTCAGAGTTACATTCATCCTGGTCTTTACAATCTTCAAAACTATAATCATTCTTTAGAAGATTCTAAGCACCATAACAAATATTTGATTGATGAATTGTCCCTCCTTCATTGAAATTATCCGTCTTAAACAGAATATAAACCCTGGAACTTACCCAAACAGAACAGGGTGTCTACTCTGATGCGAATTGAAATTTTGTTCCTAAGGGGACATATGTTAGACTTGATGTTAAGGCAACTCATCCAATGTGTTATACCAGTACGACAGTAATGTATAATATCTTAACTTATATAAGATGATGGAGCAGAAAAGCAATAAAAACACAAGAGATTGGTAACCATACATACGTCTGGGGGGCACTCTACCTAAGAAAGGAAATCCACTACTTCGAATTAGTACAATTAGTCTTACAAGAACAAAAAAAAACCTATGTTATTCAAAGCGTTTTCCTAATCCTAGTGTCTTTCTATTTAAGTATTCCCCATAAATATGAGAATCTACTCACTTTCTTCTCAATCACATAACCTGTGATTGGTATTTACAACTCAATGAACAATGTTAAATATTACAACTAATTTAAGACAAACCAACTATGCCAAGTTACTGTATCATAGTGTTGTACAACAAAGATTCAACACTAATCCATTTATGACATTAGCATAGACTACAAGAAACACTAAGTTCTCAAGCTTATATACTTAATATTTTGGAACAAGGTTTACAACTCAATTAACAAACCAAAGTTTATCCCGTAAGATATGAAAGAATGTGCTAGAGTGGTGCACAAATAAAGACTCAAAAGATAAACCCTAACTCTAGGTATCTTCTTAATTTGTACACCTCAAAAGTGAGGTGAGAGTCTCCTTAAATAGAAATGCAATTGTGAGCTTTTCTCCTTGGATTTCTGATTTTATTTTGTGCAGAATAATTACATAATCTTGATGGATTTGATTTATGATTTTCTCCAACAAATTCTCCATATAAATTGATTTGATCTTCAACAATTGTCAAATAAATCACACAATTGCATTGCATAAATTTAACAGCATATATGATCGAATCTTCACTAAATTTTCGCTCCAAAAACACAACAAAATTGGCATGTTGAACCAGGGTCAGATTTTGCACTGCACACATGCTGGAACATCGTGCTCCACATGTTGCACAAGCACATCCAAATTAACTATTCTCCATGAATTATAGATCTTCTTTGAAGAGTGAGTCTTGGATATAATATATCAGCCAATACTGCAATAACATTTTTTGTTGCCAAAGATTAGATGTTGCAGCACACATGTTGGAACATCGTGTTCCACAAGTTACACAACAACATCCAAAATAACTCTCCTCATATAAGTTTTCTTTATAGAGTAATTCTTGGACAAAAACTTCCATCAAGGTACATCCATAAATTCTTCTTTGACTGGATCAAATCCAACATCTTGATTTTGGATTAACAAAACATATTTCTTCTCAAAAGCAAAACTATGCATCTTTAAGAAATCTGCACCTCACCACTTCTGAAGGACATCTAAAGATAGTCAGAGCCCAAACCTTAAGTGTATTACTTAACTAGTTATGTAAAGCACTTTAGTCAAATAACTCTTGCAACTAGATATGTGAAGCACTTTAGCCAAATAGCTCTTGCTTAACTAGTTTTGTCAAGCACTTTATCCAACAACTCTTTTTTACAACAAACTCAGATGTTGGAACACATGGTAAAATATCTTGTTCCACATGTTACTTAAAATACATCTTGTCTGTAATATTATTTTACCTAATACAGTCAATCCAAAAGGAACAACATATATCTAAAATTTAATTTGTATATAAAGTTATATCATTATAATCCTAAAAATACACAATTTATTCATGATTTATTTATGTAAGATTACATAATGTTTACACAATTTTGTAATAATGTTCTCTCTATGAAGAAAGAATGCGATACATCTTTTATAAATACATCGATGTACTTAAATTTATAGATAACCATGATAATCTATCATATAAGAAAATATTATTGTCTGGAATTTCCAATTTTACCCCTTTTACTGATGCGTCATCAAACAAAAGTTTCTTTTTTCAATTCTTCTTTTCTTTGGTATAGTCAATCTCCTACCCACTCATGTGACACGGTAAACCTCCTACCCACTTATGTGGCACCCAACCAATTCCAATTAAATTTAATTCCAAACTTACCATAATAGTATATGCTTTATATATTGTGTTAAAGTATTGACTTATATAACTTTTTAAAAGAGATAAATTAATTTTGTATATATGCACGCTAATAAAGATGAGGTGTGGGATTGGAAGGGAAGCAAGCTTAAATTAATAGTATGATTTTAATTAAATTTGTATTTTGGATATTTTTTAATATAGTTTTAATCAAATCTATTTTTGAATATCCATATCTAAAATAAATGCTAATTTAGTTTATTTTTAGAAAAAAAAATCTAAATTAAATTTTCAAATAAAAATTTAAAAAACACTTGTTAAAAGTTTTTTTCTTTTTGAAAAAAAATTCAAAAAAACACAAAAAAAATTTAATAATATTTTTTTGTAAATGAAAAAAAACTTTTATCAATTTATTTTTTAAATATTATTTTCTGAAAATAAAAAAATTACAAATTTTTTTACTTTTTTTAAAGGATTTTTTTATTTTTTGAAATTTTTTTCTGGAAATAATTTTTTTTTATCTTTTCTGTAAAAAAGAAATGATTTTGAAGAGAAAAATATTTTTTCAGAAGAAAAGAAGCGATTTTGATTAACCAAAATTATATATTTTTTTATTAAAAGAGAATTTTATTTTGAAAAGAAATTAAAAAAAAAATCAAAACTAATTTTAAAATCGAATATGGATATAACCGATTAATAATTGGTTTATAACCATTTTGCACAAGTAGAAATCGATTACGACAATTGGTTTTAACAATTAGTTATAATATATGAATTATATATGATTATGGATTGATTATTAAAATTAACCGTCCATGAGCAACCTTGTAGATGAGGGCATGTGAGAGGCGTATTTTAATTAAATTTATTTTTATTTTAAAATAAGAGAAGGGAGCCATAACTTTTAGTCAAATATATATTTGATTTAGAGGTTTTTTTAAACTAATTTATCCTTTTATTCTTAAAATATTATATCACTCATGTTAAATAAAATAAAAATTAAGCGTTATTCTTAAGAGTGAAATTGAACTAGAGAGTTAAAATAAAAGTTTACGAGTAGTATTAGAAAAAATGATATTGAACAGTAGAGTTAAAATAAAATTAATATGTACTTTTCACTAGTAAGAGTGAAATTTCTTTCATTAAATTAAAATTTTATGTGTTATTTTAAATTCTACATTTATCTTCTCTGTTACACATACTCATTGTCATATCCATTGTTTATGACATCTTGTCGTAAGTAGAACAAAATCTACCATATAAGTAAGAAAGATGTTCTGGAAAATACAATATATTTTGTCATTTGCTTTAATTGGTTTAAAACAACTTTTTGGGGGTAAACCAAGTCTACAAATAAATGTCAACCACATCCTATATCTGGTATAATGTAACAATCTCTCTCTCTCTCTCTCTCTCTCTCTCTCTCTCTCTCTCTCTCTCTCTCTCTCTCTCTCTCTCTCTCTCTCTCTCTCTCCAAACCCTTCATATCTCCTCCAACTATCATTTCTTCTCACCAAAATGACAAACCTCTGCACGATGGATTCATTACTCCTCCCCTCCATTCAGTTTGATTGTACAATACTCTCTCATTCTGATTTTGGGTGTTTTAGTTATGATTTTTGTTAATAACTTGTACTGTTACCATATATGTTCATCCCTGATGGAGATCTCCATGTCGATGGTTGTTTTGATCAGATATGAACCGTTTTTCGTCAATAGTATTTAATATTTTAAAATTAACTACAATGTATTAAATTTTTATAATGAAGAATCTGTGTGAACGCATAATTTATTACAATTTTTTGTATAATTAAAGAAAATAAAGGTAAATATATTTAAAATAATGTATGAATCCAAGCACGGGAAGATGTGTTGTTTTTTTAATTATTTCTATTACTAATATTTTATTTTGAAATTATTTTTAATTTAAGATACAATATTTATTAAGAAAATAAATGAAAGTGGAGCTATATATTATTGATGTAATAATTTGACTAATATATGAACAATTTTATTTTTCTTTCTATTCATTCTTATTACGTTTTGAAAACAAATGGGCATAACTCACAAGTTTCAGTGCGAACGCACATATCCACACAAGAATCCGTACGAACGCACAGGTTATTACAATTTTTGTACAATTAAAGAAAATAAAGGTGTATATATATATATATATATATATATATATATATATATATATATATATATATATATATATATATATATATATTTAAAATAATGTATGAATCCAAACACAGAAAAAAATATACTTATTTATGTTACTAATATTTATTTATACAATTATAACAATATTTACAAATACTATGTTATTAGTTGATATTTATAAAACTAAATGATTGCATAAATATTTTTATGAAAAATGTCAAAACAAAACTAATATTTACATACGAGAAAATATACCGTTGATCCAAATATTTGTATATATGAAAAAAATGTATTTATGCTCCAAATATAAATAAAAATATATTTTTCTTTTAAAAATAATAAATTTTGTTTGTTAAATAATTTTGTCTTTTTCTTTTTTCATTCTTTTTACATTTTAAAAACAAATGCACGTAGTGGCAGAGCCAGAAAAATTATGAAGCCTTGGCAAAAATTTAAAGACTGCAAAATAGAATACATATTAACCAAGTTACTTATTAAAGACGGAATTTGTCCTGTGAAATTATTTGAGAATTGATATAAAATATTTACTCTCGTTAAATTTCTGATAGTGGAAGGAATTGATCCAGAGAATTTATTTTGTGAAAGATCAAGAAATTGAGACTATAAAGCGTACCTTTTAGTTTAATATTGGTGAGATTTACCATGTTGATGGATTTATGCTCATCATCACACCCTTTTGGGTATAAACTAATCCCTACTTGGGTGTTGGTTTTTTTCTATCCACAAGATGCTTCTAGTATGTTTAAAAAATACACAAATATGACATTAGCAACTAATTTATGAATTCTCTGTACCAATATCAATAAAAAACATGGCCAAAAATATTAAACGAAAGAGAGAAATACTTTCAATGACATTGAATAAATCCTCTGCTCCCATAATGTTGGAATTCAACCACAACCTATGGTAAATCCTCTATAATCTTGATCTCAAGATTGATAACGAACCACAAACACGTAATGGCAATGATGAAGATGAAGAACAAACAACAAGAAAGAAGAGAGAGGAGAAATATTTGGAGAAAAAATGTTACCCACTAACTGTGAGATTTCTGAGTTTTATTCACTTGCTAATCTGCAACTATGAATGCTCTACAACAAAATACAAGGGATTCTCCCTATTTATAGATTTAAATTTACAAAGGCCCAAAACTCTAAAGGCCCAAAATATCTATTTGAACTAAATCAAATCTAATCTAAATCATATCAAATCATATCAAATCTTATCAAAACAAATCTGTGTGAAACAAACTGTTTCGACACACTGACAATTTCGACTTCGACACTTTATATCTACTTCGACTTCGACACACTTAGACACTAGGAATTACAATTTAACACACCACCTAATTCATTGTGTCTAAGCTGTCTACATTCATCATGGCTCTTAGTCTTCTGAAAGCTTCGATCTGCACTCCCTTCGTCATGATATCTGCAATCTGATTCTCAGTTCTGTAGTGTTCCAGATTCATCTTCCCTTCTGCTACCTGCTCTCGAAGATAATGGAACCTCATTTCGATGTGCTTGCTTCAACCCCGAGCTATTGGATTCTTCGCCAAGTCGATAGCTGACATGTTGTCGATCTTCATGGTAATTGCTCCATGACTCTTTCCTGTAATCTCTTCGACCAATTTCACCATCCAAGTTGCTTGACATGCACAAAGAGAAGCATCTATATATTCTACTTCGCATGATGATAATGCCACTACTGGTTCCTTTCTCGAACTTCAAGCAACTGGTGCACCACCTAACATAAACACGTATCCAGCTGTGGATTTTCTATCCTCAACATCACTACACCAACTAGAGTTGGTGTATCCCACTAACTTGCATTCTTTCCCTTCATCAGCTGCAGGAAACAAAATGCCGTAGTCGAGAGTCCCTTTCAGATACCTCAGTATCTTCTTCGTCGCTGTTAGGTGTGATACCTTTGGCTTCTGCATGAATCTACTTACCATACCTACACTGTATGCTAAGTCAGGCCTTGTGTGACAAAGGTATCTAAGTGACCCAATAAGTCTTCTGTATTGGGTTGGGTCGACATCATCTTCCTCTGAATCTTTCGACAGTTGCAGTCTGGTCTCAGCTGGAGTCGAAGTTGGGTTGCAATCTTGCATCTCAAATCTCTTGAGTATTTCGCCTACATATCTTCTTTGGTGCATCATCAAACCTCTACTAGTCTTGTAGAATTCGATGCCAAGGAAATATGAGAGATTTCCCAAGTCTGATATTTCAAACTCCTCACTCAGGTCATGTTTGAAATCTTCGATCTCCTTCTTGCAACTCCCTGTTATCAACAAATCATCGACATAGAGGCATAGTATAAGCAATTCATTATTACTTCTCCTTACATACACTCCATGCTCTGTCGTACACTTCACAAATTCCTTCTCCCTTAAGAAGCTGTCGATTTTCTTATTCCAAGCTTTTGGAGCTTGCTTAAGTCCATACAGGGCTTTATGCAGCCTGTACACCTTTCCTTCTTCACCTCGTTTCACATACCCAGCTGGTTGTGCGACATAAACCTCTTCATCTAGGGGACCATTAAGGAACAAACACTTCACGTCCATCTGACATGTGTGCCAATTGTTCATATTTGCTAGACCAACAACCAACCTGATTGTTTCGATTCTAGCAACAGGTGCGGACACTTAATCGAAGTCGATTCCTTCCTTCTATAGAAATCCTTTCGCCACAAGTCTTGCCTTGTGTCGAGTTACTTCTCCTATAGGATTCACCTTCACCTTGTAAACCCACTTCACATCAATTGTCTTCTTGCCTTGAGGCAATTCGACAAGTGACCAGGTGTTATTGACTTCGATAGACTCTAACTCTTAATTCATTACTTTCACCCACTTTGAATCTTTCAATGCCTCAGATGCATTGACTGGTTCGACATCTGCGTAGAAAGCATAATGTACCAGCTCACCCTCTTCATCGACCACATCATCTGATGTAACTACACATTCTTGCAACCTTGCAGGCATGTGTCTTGTTCGTTGAGGTCTGCTTGAACCTGCTTCATCTGCAACTGGTTCCTGTCGAACTTCTCTTTCGACTTCAGTGGCTGGATCTTCACAAGAGATTCTCACTGAATCCTTCTTGGAATTCTTAGTCCAATCCCATTCTTTAAGCTCATATATGATCACGTCCCAGCTGATCACTACTTGCTTATTCACTGGGTCGAACAACTTGTAACCTCCAGTCGAATGATATCCTATCAAGATCATCTGATTCGACTTGTCATCAAGCTTCTTTCTTAACTTATCTGGCACATGTCTATGTGCTATAGATCCAAACACTTTCAAGTGACTGAGGATAGGCTTGACACCAGACCAACATTCTTCTGGTGTGATTCTTTCAAGCTTCTTCGTCGGACATTTGTTCAAAATATATGTTGCTGTCAAAACCGCTTCTCCCCATAATTCTTTGGGTAGATGCTTTCCATTCAACATACTTCTCACCATGTTCATGATGGTTTTGTTCTTTTGTTCTGCAACTCCATTTTGCTGTGGTGTATAGGGTGGCACCACCTCATGCGCAATCCCTTCCTTTTCACATAATGCATCGAACTATTTCGACACATACTCTCCACCACCATTTGTCCTCAGAATTTTCAACTTTCGACCACTCTGTCTTTCGACCATGGATTTGAATATGGAAAATACCTCAATTACATCACTTTTCTTCCTGATGAGGTAAGTCCACAACTTTCGACTAAAATCATCTATAAACGTGACAAAATATCTATTGCCACCAATCGAATCCACCTGGATTGGACCACATACATCAGAGTATATGACTTCCAGAATTGCCTTCGACTTCCTTCCTACATCCTTGCTGAAGCTATTCTTGTGTTGTTTCGACTGAACACACTCCTCACAGACTTTACTTGGAATGTCAATTTCTGTTAATCCTGAAACCATATTTCTTCTCTTCAGCTCTCTGATGTCATTGAAGTTGAGATGACCTAGTCGAAAATGCCATAACCACTCATCTCTGCTGGTTGCTTTTGCTAGACACTTGTGCTCCATCACCTTGAGTTCAATCTTGAAGGTCCTATTCTGAGACATTGGAGCCTTCAAGATCAACCTACCACCTGCGTCGAGAACTCTCATCATATTGTCTTTGACAACTACCTTGTAGTTCTTTTCGACAAGCTGCCCTATACTGAGAAAATTACTCTTCATGCCTGGTATGTACAACACATTGGAAATTGTTGACCTTTTGCCATCTTTCCTCATAATCAGAACATCAGCAACACCTTCAGCTGCTAGAGTGTTGTCATTTGCAAACTTCACAGTGTTCTTCGACGAGGGCTTTATGTTGACAAACCAATCTTTCCTTCCAGTCATGTGTGATGAGCATCCTGAGTCCAAGTACCACTGATCTTGGAATCTTTCTTCATCTTTTGTTGTGACCATCAGCAACGTCTCTTCTTCTTCATGTTTCGCCAGATTTGCATCATCTTGATTTCTCTTCTTTTCTGGACAATCACTAAAATAGTGACCATACTTCTGACAATTGAAACATTGAATGTGATTTTTGTCTGGCTTTCGACCACCACCTCTTCCTCTACCTGCAGCACCACCTCTTTGGTTGCCTTGGTTTCAGGGTTTCTTCTGAGTCGAATTGTAGCCTCCTCTACCTTTGTTTCCATTCATGTTTCCTTTGCCTTTACTTTCTTTTTCTGACTGCGCCTGCAAAGCCATATCACTTTTCGACTTTCTTGCAGCTCTTTCAGCCATTCTTTGTTCATGAGACTCAAGCATCCCTTGAAGCTCTTCCTTCATCAATACTGACAAATCTTTCGACTCTTCTATGACTACTACCACGTGGTCGAATTTTAGAGCCAATGACCTCAATATCTTTGCAACAACTGATCTTGATGTCAACGCCTCTCCACATACCTTGATTTGATTCACCAACTTTGTAACTCTGGTGAAGAAATCTGTAATACTTTCGTTGTCTTCCATCTGAAGCAACTCATAGGTTTTCTCTTGTGAGTTTGTAACCTCACTTCTTTCACTTTTTCCGCGCCTCCAAACGAATTTTCAAGAATCTCCCATGCTGCCTTTGTTGATTCTGCATCGCTAACTTTTTCAAAGTTATCTGGATCAACACATTGATGAATTATAAACAACGCTTTATAATCTTTCTACTTCAATTCTTTGTGTGCAGCCTTTTCTTGATTCGTCGCGTTCTCCCTAAGCGGTGTTACTCCTTCCTTCACAAGATCCCAAAGATCTTGATAACATAAAACCACCTTGATCTGCTTGCACCAATTCTCATAATTATCTTTCTTGAGAATTTGTAGGGTCGCCGGAAAGTGCCCATTTGAATGATTCATAGCCATCACGATTTTCCTCCTTGAATCGCAACCGGAGCTCTAGATACCAGATGTTAGAATTCAACCACAACCTATGGTAATTCCTCTACAATCTTGATCTCAAGATTGATAACGAACCACAAACACGTAATGGCAATGATGAAGATGAAGAACAAACAACTAGAAATAAGAGAGAGGAGAAATATTTGGAGAAAAATGTTACCCACTAACTGTGGGATTTCTGAGTTTTATTCACTTACTAATCTGCAACTGTGAATGCTCTACAACAAAATACAAGGGATTCTCCCTATTTATAGATTTAGATTTACAAAGGCCCAAAACTCTAAAGGCCCAAAATATCTATTTGAACTAAATCAAATCTAATCTAAATCATATCACATCTTATCAAAACAAATATGTGTGAAACAAACTGTTTCGACACACTGACAGTTTCGACTTTGACACTTGATATCTACTTCGACTTTGACACACTTAGACACTAGGAATTACAATTTAACACATAAGACATTAATCATATGTTTACACATCACAAATATTCAACCTAGGAATACATTTGAAGGTAGATCAATAACACCTACTTTCCCAAAAGAGCTTTCATGTCCTCTTCCTCTACTTGGGAGACAAGCTTTTTTTCTGTTAGCGGAACAATCGAGGGGGTCAACGAGGGAGCATTTCTTATTTGGGACACACCTTTGTGAGAGACACACCACATATCCACCTAAAACCTTAAGGTGATTGTTGTGTTAGTTCTCTCACTTATATAGTGTTCAATCTTCCATTTTCTAATCAATGTGGGACTTCTTCCTCAAACTTTATTCTCAACACTCCCCCTCAAGTGTGAGTTTATACACAATACTCCCCCTCATGTGGAAGCTCTCTCTTCCACATACACTTGTATCACCGTTGAACTCAACGGAACACCTTTTACCCACACCTACGGGAAGTGTTTCGATACAAGTAATTCGGTCCCTTTCTCGAACCAAAGGCTCATGACACCATTGTTAGGGGAAGATTTCTTACTAGGGAGCATTGAACATTGTGGGACTTATTTTCTAAAGAAACACCTTTGTGAGAGACACACCACATACTCACCCAAAACCTTAAGGTAATAGGCGTGTGGGTTCTCCCACTTATAAATGCTCAAGTCACCACATTGGGACTATTTTAACCACAATACTCACACTTGTTAATACTTAACACTAGGCTCTGATACCACTGTTAGGGAATAATCGAGTGGGTCAACGAGGGAGCATTTCTTATTTGGGACACACCTTTGTGAGAGAGACACACCACTTATCCACCTAAAACCTTAAAGTGATTGGTGTGTGGGTTCTCTCACTTATATAGTGTTCAATCTTCCCTTTTCTAATCAATGTGAGACTTCTTCCTCACACTTGATTCTCAACATTTTCAACATTGACTTTCAATTCTCTCTCATTGAAAGCATATGCAACAGTAGCTCCATCTGCTTAGTGATTTTTAATGGAAATTGCGGGTGTACTTTCCTATATCACATTGGTGAAAATAAATAAAGAGAACATATAGGGTCTAGAATAATTAACAAAAATTACTCATGAAGAGCACAGTCATTAGAGTTTAACATTATAAGCATTAAATCCATGACTTTAAGATCACTAATTAGAGAAGACACCCTCCATCCAAAGTAATAAATGTTGAAGACTTGAAATTCAACAGGTTTACAAGACAATAAATGTAGCTTAATTGTAAAGAAACTTCAAGTTTAAGTATTAGAAGACCATTACGCACCTTGGCCCAAAGAGCCATCTCCACAACATCGACGCTAACAACTTTAGGAAGGCGACCCAGGACTTCTTTGCAAATATTCAAGATAGCGAGCAGAAGGCGGTTCCTGAAAAAATGTAATAGACACAGTGAACAAAAGTCCATCTCTTTACATACAATAATAGATGATTGAAATTTAAGTGCTTATATTATATGTTTCTTTCAATGGTATAACCTGTCATCAATATTACACATTGTCCACTGTGAAGGAGCCACTCTGTGATTTCTAAGGTTCTCAAATCCCTGTAAGATTGAACATAAATTGAACACAGTGAAAGTATATTTTGTTAGACTTAATAAATTGAACATAAATTGAACCTCATGTAAAATCGCCCATGTTAACATTGTTTTTGAACCTCATGTAACATAAAGTGAAATAATCAATAACAACAAATCAACACCATAATTCGTAAGAAACGAAAACGAAAAAGGAAAAGAAAGTTGGTGGAGGCAATTTACCGATCACTTAGTGTGCAAGTTGCAAAACGGTGGAAACGACAACAATTCGATACCGATTCATAAACCACAACATGCAAGAAGAACAATCATCAACAACAATAATTTAACATCATGAAGTGAACGAATTGAAGCAAAAAGAGGCGAAAAATTGGTTAAAGCATTCTATCGAACACCTTGCGGGCAAGACTAAAAGCTGTATTTTTCTAAATTTTTAACATGTAAATATTCATCCACTTAGCTTCGTAATGGTGTATGCTAGTATTTAGAATCAATACCAAAACCGCAAAACCAGAACAGACTCAAAATTGTGTAGAAAATTTACTCGAAACTATGAAAACATAACCGTAAAAAGTAGCTTACCGTAAAAAAGAAGTAAAAAAATTTGGGCATGTGCCCAGCCTGGTCGAGCCTTAAAACCGCCCATGAATGCACGAGTATTCAGACCAGAATTCATTCAAACTAACAGATTGTTACATTTTTTGTACAAGTAAATATATTTAAAATAATGTATGAATCCAAACACGGGAAAAATGTGGTGTTTTTTAATTATTTATATTACTAATATTTTTATTTCGAAATTATTTTTAATTTAAGATACAATATTTTTAAAGATAATATATGAAAAAAAAAGAGCTATATATTATTAATTAATGTAATCATTTCACTAATATATATTAATGGAAAATGTTATTTTTAAATTAACGAGGGAATCTTAATATTTTTTTTTTGTAAATGGAAACGAGTGTTTTTTATCCAAATATTTTTATAAATAATTTCAAAACAAAAATAATATTACATACAAGAAATTTTCCAATCATTCAATTATTTTAATATATGAAAAATTATATTTACGATCCATATATAAATCAAAATATATTTTTATTTTAAAAATAATAAACTCTTTTGATCAAAAAAATTATTTTTCTTTTTTGCATTCTTATTTTATTTTGAAAACAAATATGAGTAATACACTGGCACACGAAGGGATGAGAATATGTCAGACCGGGCTACAGGGACCTAGAGCCTAGCTTATTTATGGTCAGGCAACGGCATGCATATTTAACAAAAAGGCTAAGCTTAGGCTTTTTTAAAAACCTATTTAATTAAATAAGTCAAATTTAAGATATTTAAAAAGCCTATAAAGTCTTGTATATTGACTTATATATTCATATATATATATATATATTAAAAATATATTAAATAGGTCGATATATATTAAAAAATAGGTATATATATTAAAAAGTAGGTTAAATAGATTGTCCTATAAATGAATATATAGAGCGGGCTATAAGGCTTCTTAATTGAAATGGACTATTGAAAGCATTAATGTAAAACATGTTTTTAAATTGGCTTTCAGGTCACGATAGACTTTTAAAAATATTAGGCCAAGCCTAGAAAAGAAGTTTTAAATAGCCTCAATGTTTGGATTGACTTTTGGAAGACCTAGAATCAACTCTAGAGGTGTTGAATTGATTCAGAGTGATTTTGAGGTGTTTGTTTTATTAAAAGTAGAATTGATTCTACCTCCAGAATTGATTCTACTTGAAGTTAGAATTTGTATCTTCTATCTCTAGAATTGATTTTGGGTGATTTTTACACTGAAATTTATTGTTTAACTCACTTTTACATAAATGTATTTAAACATAAATCAATTACTCCCTCCGTTCCATATTATAAGCAAATTTTACTTTTTAGATACATTGAATAATTAATGTATCTGGTCTATATATAAACCAGATACATTAATTATTCAATGTATCTAAAAAATAAAATTTGCTTATAATATGGAACGGATGGAGTATGTTAAACTCAATTCTGTTAAAATCAATTCTATCAAATACAATTCTGTTAGAATTAATTCTGATCACCGCTAATTCAAACACACCCTAAATCTATCTTATGTCAGATTTAGACCTTCTAAAGTCTAGCCTAGCCTAGCCTAACCTCGTATCATTATTATTGTTGCCCCACTAATCATTATTAAGAGACAAATGGTCCCAAACCTAGCGCATTGATGTAAGCAATCCAATGAACACCTACGAAAACTCCATTTATCGCTTTTAATCACACAAGTTACTCTAACAAGCAAATGAATAGGATCCCGAATAACAATAATGCAAGTGGACCACGTTTAACACCAAGAAAAATCATCTCACCAAGAAAAATCATCTCTAATCAGTTATGCTAATCTGTACCGTAGGCGTAGGGGACACTCCTGCTAAGAGCTATCTGTTACTTCATTATTTTGTCCAACCAAGATGGCCATATAATGCACCAATATAACTCATGCAGCATTGTTGCTTAAATCATCATTTCATAATCTTACTACTCCCTCCGTCCTAAATTAAAAGACGTTTTGCACCTTTTACGCATATTAAGAAACATAATTATTGTTGTATGAGAAAGATAAATTATGCATAACTTTACAATATTGTCCTTCATTTATTATTGATGAAAGAGAAATTTAAAGAATTGAAAAAAGAAATAATAATAAATAATAGAGGGTATGTTGGGAAAATAATCATTAATGTTGTATTGAAATTGTAAAATGACTTATAATTTAGGATAAATTTTTTTGATAAAATGACTTATAATGTGAGATAGAGGGAGTATTTATTTCAATAATTGAAGCAATACATCTCAATGATGTACCAGCAATGCACGTGCAATTGAAGTAATAGGCACTAGCTAATCATCGATTAACGATATAACACATCCAAGTAAAGTAATAAAACGATTCTTATAACCGTTAATCACATGATAACCAGCTCAGCCGTTCACATGGCCAGATATACTTAATAGTAATACTAATGCTTAGTACTTTCATATTTAAAATTTATATTCTAAACCCAAGTGGGCGTTTGCAACTATATTCTTTGATGCATGTTTGTTGAACATGCACGTGTGAAGAATCTCACAGTTTAATTGTTACATGGTTTCTTAATCAAATTAAAATTATAAAAAAAGAGGGAGAAGCTAGCTCAGCAAGAAATGCTAAATATCCAAGTATATACCCTTTATTTAATGCATAAAAGTGGCTCATGTGGGAACATTTAGGTAGATTAGATTTTGTTTTGAATGGGTCAAATTTCTAATGAGAGAAAGTCTAACATATAATCCAAGTCATTGATAAACCATAGTAAGATATTATTTATCAACCTCTAGATTTTCAGATGTGGACACTTTAACCTGACTTTTATCTCACTGACATGAGCTTTAAAGTACTAATTTTGTAGGACAGTCACACTATTAGAAAAAATATCTTTAATCTCGGACGCGAGATGCATTTAACCTCGGCTACAGAGGTGGAGTAACGAATGACATCATGAAAAGTGCAAACTTTACCTCTCGGTTTTAAAAAACCGACAGGTATGTGAACATGTCATGGATTCGATCCCTAGAGAGACTTTTTTAAAATTCTGAAATGGCGAAAACACATGTCCCCTCAGTTTTGTAATGTCACATATGGATATACCATATTTACACCTCGGTTATCTCATTAAACAGAGGGGTAAACAATTTTGAGTTTATTAAATCTAATGTGGATTGCTCATTTCACTAAACCCTATACTGAACATATAACTTCTAAAATTTGGTTAGAAAAATAATTATATGAACAATTGTGTTACATTTGAAGAACAACTTACATTGATTATGATTTTATGGTTAAAATCTCTCTAATATTTCAAATTCTTTATTCAACCCTTCCTTTCAAAGAGGGGTTAGTCAAACAAACAATCGACATTAGATATAATAAACTCAATTAGACGGAACAAGTTTAGAGTTGCACAAAGAATCACAAAAAATACTCTTAATATCAATATCAACAACAAAAACAACAAGAAAACAACAACAACATCAATAAACAACAACAATATTAATAACAACAACATCAATAAACAACCTCTAGGGTTTAGAGTCTAAAAAACAACATCAATAACAACATTGACAAAAACAACATCAATAACAACAACAAAAACTCTAGGGTTTCGAATCTCAACAACAATAACAACAACAACAATAATAACAACAACAATAACAACAACGACAACAACAATAACAACAATATGACAAAAATATTAGTAGTGATGTTTGACGTACCAAATCTCTGAAGAAGAAGTAAAAGAAAGTGATTTAGATCTCTGAAGAAAAAAAGAGAGCCCTAAACACATAACATCTTCGTATTTAAGATGGTATGTCTTTATGGCTCTCATTGTTTACGGTTCTGTTTGTGTTGTTTAGACAAATGAAACTGGGTGCTACAAGCCAAAGCTATATATATATATATATATATATATATATATATATATATATATATATATATATATATATATATATATATATATATATATATATATATATATATATATCAGAGAAACATATTCACCTCGGTTGGTACAAAAATTGAGGTGAAAAGTGGCATACCTTTAAATTAATGATAAAATATTCAAGAATGCGCCACTTTTAATGAGATAAAAACATAAATTGAGGCTGATGGGATTCGAACCATGTACACGTAATAGGTTTACCCCTCGATTTTTCAAATAACCAACGGAATATATTGTATATTAAAAAAAAAAAACAGGATGTGTCCAAGTATTTGACCTCGGTTTTTCAATACGTGAGGTGAAATTGTCGTCACGAAATGTATTATTTGTAGTAGTTTCACTCTCTTCGCTGCACCATAACTTACTCCACCGATCCAGGATCTCATCTCACTATTTTACTAATCACTTCTGGTTCCCAAGCAAAATAGGGGCGCCGTTTGAGGGAATCGAATTCAGATTCCTGTAAATTTCCACAATCAGATCCAAATTATATGAGTCATGATCGTATGAAAACAAAATATCCATTTTATTTCAAGAGCACTTTAAATCCTTCCAACTCTAGATTATTTCTGATCTTTATCTTTGATTCAATCGGTGGGAAACTTCCTAGTGAAAGAGAGCCTCCACCACAAAAATCCCCCAAATCTACAACACAGGTTGAGAAGCGACTGAAGGATATCGATTTTAGGGTTTCGAGACCACGAAAATGTGGATGGAACTCCTAAGGAAACACTTTCACTAGTTGTAACTGCCACCATGGCAAATCATCCAGTACCAGAGATTGTCATTGACGAGGGAGTTTTGGGTGACCTAATGTACCTTGGAATATTCTTGAAGTTAGGGTTACGCATGCATGATTTAAAGTCCTGTGAAGGCAAGAGTATCTTAGCATTCAATGATTCTTTAACTCAACCATGGGACTAGTAGACCTACTGGTTTCCATCAGCGAAGGGAAAAATAGGAGGACTGTAAATGTGAATGTCCTTGTAGTCCCTTGTGAGAGCGTCTACAACGACATTCTTGAAAAATCATTACTGACGTTGTAAGACATTGTAGCCTTTACAGTCAATCTGAAGATGGAATACCATAACAATTCAGGTAAGATAGTCGTTGTCAAAGCTGATATACGCAGGGCTCGTCTTATACATGAGAGAATATTTAAGAACCTCTAAACAAACATTGTCGCCTCTAAAAAAAGAAATAAAAAGGCTTATGAATTAATCAAAGAAATAGATCTCGACGTACGGGAGGATGAATTCCTGCAAGACAACGAGGATATCATATCAAGCAGAGGCAAGATGAAAAGCCTGAGGCAAATCCAAGCTGGCAAGTGTGAAGTCGTCTGGCTAGATGAAAACCTGGAACAATTAATTTATGTAAAGGTTGATTTGCCGGTTACAGTGAAGGAAGGATTCTTTGAATAACTAAGGGCTAATGTCGACTTCTTCACAATATATCCTCGTGAGATGTCGTACATATACCCTTGTATCTTATATGTATCTCAACAAAAAAGGTGACAATCATCCAAAAAATCAAAGCGACCGTGAAAACGATCCATGGCCTGCTCGATGCTAACTTTATCTCCGAAGTGAGATATGCTTAATGGCTCTTTAATGTCATGTTGATCAAGAAGGCTTCAAGGAATTGGAGTATTTGTTGATTACACAATCCACAACCACGTGTGCCCCAAAGTTTTGTATCCTCTCACTAATATATATAAGTTAGTATACAATTTGTTTAGGTACAAGCTTTTGTCATTTATAGACACATATTTGGCCTACAACCAAATACCCATGTACGAGCCGGACAGGGAAAAAACAACTTTGATGATCGAGCATGCCATATACTAGTATAATACCTTTTGGCCTAAAGAATGCATAAGCGGTGTACCAAAGAATGATGACCAGTTCTTGAAGGAAGAAATAGGAAAACACTTTAGGTATACATGTATGAAATGATCGTTAAATCCTGCGAAGATGAGCTACACGATAAACACATCACCCATGTGTTCTAAAGAGTTTAGTAGTATAATTTGAGACCCAATCTAAATGAGTGTACCTTTAGGGTTCAAGCCGGGAAATTTGTGGATCTACATTTGATGGAGAGGGGCATATAAGCAAATTTAGATAAGTGTGAAGCGGTCATCCAAATAGTGGCACCAAACATGAAGAATGAGTTGATGAGACTGAATGAAATGTTGACGACTCTAAATAGGTTCATTTTGAAGTCGATCCAACACATCCTACCATTTTACAAACTGTTAAAGATAGAAACACACTTGGAATGGACTATAGAATGAAAGCAAGCACTCTTATACTTGAATATGTACTAATTAACTCCGCCAATATTATCCTGGCCTTCCATCGAGGAGGTTTTGTTCCTTTATTTGGTCGTATCTGGTGAAGAAATTAAGGTCGTACTCATGCGAGAGCCGAACTATACCCAGAGCCTAGTTTACTTTATCTCCAAGGCCATAGTTGGAACAGAACTACACTTTCAAAAGATAGATAAGGTAACATTGAAGTAAGTCACCACATCCCGGAAGTTGTGACAATATTTTCTAGCACATTTCATTGTCATCCAGACAGATCTTCCTTTAAAAACAGTTCTCAACCAACAAGATTTAGCAGGACGTCTGACATAGTGGTATATCAAATTGTCCGATTTTGACATCTCCCATTGAAGCAAGGAAAGATTTGAAAGCCCAAACTATTCATAAAAGTCGTTGCAAAAATGACTTTAGCCATATAAGAGTCATCCCACACCTATTTCGTGTTCATGAATATATCAACTAATAGTCAGAGAAGCGAGTCTGATCTCATTTTGGAGAACGAAGTTGGACATGTGATTAACATATCCTTACATTTTAAATTTTGTACCACTAATAATCAGGCTGAATATGAAGTTATTATCATTGGTCTCACATTGGCCGCCAAGAAAGGGAATAACACATAAGATTACAAATGAATTTCCAACTCGTGGTGTCATAAGTCAATAGGGAGTCTCATACCAAAGACCCATTATTGGTGTCGTATGTCACCTTGACCACAGAAAGACTAGAAAAGTTTAATTCTTCAAAATATTTAATGTCCTCTGGAATAAGAGCATTATTGTAATACCCCGTATTTTATAAACGCTCTGGATAATAATAGTTGAGACCAGTTGAGATCCCGTGTACTCTGAGTATTTATCTGTTAAGATAATTAGAGAAACTGATGAACTCAGAGCTGATCAGATTAATAATATCTAACTCTAAGGTTTTATTAATTGGTACATTTGAGATAATTTGGACATTTATTAGTGTTACTAATTAATGATATTTCTCTATATCATTTCATTTCCATCATTTTCCAAAATTAGAAACAAAAGTGGAAAAGATAGTAAGAGTTAGAGAGAAGTTGGAGAATGAAGAGGAAAAGGGAGAAAAGAAGAAGAAGAAAACCCTAGAAGCTCAAGATCAAGAATCATCCTCTACTCTTCATTAATTCATCTCATCTTCTTCATCATCATCCTCTAATCCAGGTGGGTTCTAGTTAGAGACATTAGTTGTAGAATTTCTTGGTGTTCTAGAGTTAGGTTAGATATTGAGAAAATGGTTAATTTTGCTAATCAATGAAATCTAACAGGTAAAATGCGATATAAACTGCGTAGTATGATCAATATATGTGTGGAATCATCTGTTGATAATAGTTATAGTATTTGATTATGTTTTGAATGAGTTTGAAATGGAAAGGTATCAATTAAAACAAGCATTTATAATTTTGCGCCCAGAGTAACCGGTTACCCTCTGGTGAGTAACCGGTTACCCTTTGAAAAATTGGTGTTTCTACGCAGAAAATGAACTAAGTAACCGGTTACCCTCTGGTGAGTAACCGGTTACCCAAGTGTGTCTCTAACTCTCATTTTGGCTCTGTGTGAACAGTACACACTGAGTAACCGGTTACCCTCTGGTGAGTAACCGGTTACCACTGTTTGATTTCCAAAAATATTTATAAAATTCATATCTTTTGGCTCGGGTGTCCAATTTAGACGTTCTTTATATCGATATGAAGCTGTGAATGTATTCTATGCTATGAAATATGAATATCTTGAGTATGATGTGGAATTTAATTAATTATGTTAATTAAAGGGAATTAAAAGGGATTATGAAATTGTGATTTCTTTTACTAATAAAAGCTTCAAGAAGTGAGGAAGTGAGGAAACCTAAGATCAATGGAATAACCTAGAAATGTAACTAGGTCTTGATAGAGGTTTAGATGACATTGCTTAGGCATCGATACTAGAAGTGTATCTTTGATAAGTAGTTATTTGTGGAGGTTCAAGGCTTGATTTTTGTGAGCTCCTCTGAATTAAATGTACTCCCTCCGTACCAAAATATAAGTGAAAAAAGTACATTTTTCTTGTCCCAAAATATAAGAGAAAAAATCAACTTTCATCTTCTTCAAGATAAAATTAAATGCAAGTTGCATTTAATTTTCTTTCTCTCTCATCTTTTCTATAACCAAGATCCAATTAGAATTGTTTTTACATCTTTCATAATAATATTTTTCAAAAAAATCTTAGTCAAACTATTATGTTTTTACTTTTCTTAATAAGTGTGTTTTTGATTTTTTCTCTTATATTTTGGGACGGAGGGAGTATGTCTTATCCCTTAATAAATATTAGTGACCCGTGTCGATATCCTCTTGTGTGGGATGGCCGGGGAAAGTATTTATTAAGTAAGTAGTCGTGACCCATGTTGATATCCTCTTGCGTGGGATGGCCGGGGAAAGTTGCTTAGTGGTGTTATTAGTGACCCGTGTCGATATCCTCTTGTGTAGGATGGCCGAGGAAAGTACCCGTGTTTAGATAATCGTGACCCGTGTCGAGATTCTCTTGTGTAGGATCGCCGGGGAAAGTTATTTATGTTAGCTTCCGGGACCCGTGTCGAGAACTCTTTGGAAGGGTTGGCCGGGAATGGATGTCTACATTTAAGGATCCGTGACCCGTGTTGAAACTCTCTTGAAGGGTTGGCCGGGGAAAGATGCATTGGCATGTTTTGTCGATTAGTGAGGTTTGGAGTTGTTAAACTCGAGCGTTATTCTCTAGTGTGAGATTTGTGAACTCGAAGTCCTTTCCCTTCCCTTGGACTTAAGTTAGGATTTGGTTAGAACCTTGTAAAGTCGAGAGAATCTATAAGATAGGGAACTCACTGAGATTTGTCATCTCACCCCATGTTGTTGATTATATTACAGGTACTTCAGGTTCCGCGAAGGGTAAGGATAAAGCCGTGTGATTATCCTTACTTGTTTGATGGCTAGCTTCCGATGTGGAGTTTATTTTTGAGATCATTGTTGATCTAGTTCTTAGTAATTAACTTTTGAACATCTTGTATACATTATGCCACTGTTTGTAGTACCTTTTGTATTTGGACATGTAATTTATACAATGTGTTTACTAGGAACTTATTGGTATTTGAGTGCCAAAACTTGGATTCATGTATAATATATGCTTTGTTGTATGTTATTATATATGGATGTTACAATTATAGCATATGTCATTTGTTATGTTATATAGATGTGCAAGTATACACAGTCAAATAGAAGCAAGTGATATAAAGGTAAGAGTATTGATTCCATATAAATTGAATTAACTTAAGTTGACTCTCAAAGTAAAACTTTGTGAATAGTCATGAGTACAGGATAAAATAATGATTGATTGCCACAGGTTTAGGTTAAGTAGTAATAAATAAAAGTAAAGAAGTTAAATCAATGGTGAGAGACATGTTGGACAACAATCCATTTAATTAGTTTCGGATTTTATGTGTCAATGATGAGATTTATCATGATAGATGAGGCCAAAAGTGATCTAGTGGGGGGTGTCTACAACATCTAAGCATGTGCAATAAGCTAAGGGAACAAATCTCCAAGTCTCGCAATAACATTATTACACGTCTGGTATAACTTGTGATTTCCCCTATGGTTGTAACCCTTTATCTCTAAAGTGAAAAATCTAGTGAATATGTATATCCTACTATATTTATCGACATTTATCATGAGTTCCACTTGTTAAAGGATCTCTCAACATTAAAAAGCGTTTACCTATTTCTAAGATGATCGTACAGAGAAACACACACACACACACACACACACACACACACATAAATATATATATATATATATATATATATATATATATATATATATATATATATATATATATATATATATATATATATATTTCACATGATAAAATGCAATACTAATATCACACCATCTAACACAAAATACTAATTTTCATTAAACTTCACATTGCTCAAGATTAAGAGTTTAACTTATAATGAGTGAGAGAAATACAACAACACAAATTCTTAAAGTTAACATTTCTAAACACTTATGAGAATAAAATGAAAACCAAGTGTAACACTTATACTTCTTGCAATATTTAATCATAAAGAGGCAAGTTCAGCCACACATAGTAGCTTTACACTCTTCAAGAAAGAAAGGATTGAGGTGTTCTCTTCATTTCTGAGCCTCCTTTCATTTCTCCAAGGTGATCCTTTTATATTCTCCTAATTTTTATGGTTTCCTTGAGTCATTGAATCATGGGTATTGTGATTATCCATTGATTTGGCCTATGAAAATCAGCAAATTCCCTCTTCTTATCCTTTTGTATCAATACTAAGTTTAGTATGTAACGCATGCTAGGGACAAAGTGTCTTGTGAAAGACTTGTTGCACAGAGAGATAAGCAGCGCGTTCATTTTAGCATTAGGCAGGTTTTGCAGGTTTTCTCACGTAGTGTTCAGCCATATCCATTTATTTTTCTAGCTCAACTAGTGCTTCCATTCTCAAGTTTCTACCACGTTTACGCTAATGTTAAGACCATTCACTCCTTTCAGCATCTTTTGGATCTAAGATCTATTGTGAAGAGAGGCTACATTGAAGCTGCATTCGTGGCGTGACAAGCACAAGAATAAAACACATAAGACTCATAAAAGAAAACACTTGTGCTCCATTCTAACTAAGTTAAAACTAGAAAAACCCATTTAATTCAACCTAATTATGCTTATCAAAACAATATAAAACTAGTAATAAAGGCCTATATATCTTAAAAAATAGTGAGTTATCACACCCTCAAACTTGAATCATTAACTGCTCTCATGTGATGTGATAGATGACATTAGAAATAAAAAATAATTATACAAAATCTTTAAATCAATAACACATTTCATACAACCAAAATCTTTCTCAAAGGATAATATCTAAACATTGGCTCAACTCATTCTTTATCATATATTAGCCCATTTAGTATGTGTGTGTGTGTGTGTGTAACCAAAGATTCCATTTGTCATGCCATAAATCTTCGTTGAAGATAATTAGCCTAAACCCTATTTTTTTTGCTCTATCCTATGGTCCAAGGTTTCACTTTTCAGTTTTAGCAGGGGGGATTAACTAGCTTAATGGTTATGAGGTTTTTAATTATTTGTTAACTTGGGGGTTCTAGTTGAACTATTTTTCTAAGTTACTTTTGGTATGCGATTCAACTTTTAAGCTAATAGAATCTCACTTGTGATGAGTCAAACATGTCACTCGTAGTGAAACAACCATTGTTCCTACAGTTTCGGGTACATAAAATTTACTTGACAATGGGGATCTAAAGAAGATTCATGGAAACATCTGTAGCGTGCGATTTTTGTTGGTGATGTGACCATTGGGGAAATGAACCATTTGTAGAGTAAGGGTACACAACATGTGATCATTCCTCCACTGTACAAATTCCTTAAGTGTACAGAATGATAAGCATCTGCGTGCAAGGTTGGTACGGGGTTTCATATCAAAAATATCTTAACAGCATTGGTATCGACGAAGTTGTCAATGTTGGGAAAGAGGAATAATCCATATATGAGCAGAACAAAGACGTCTTCAAAAGCAGTTATGTTTCCTATACTAGCAAAGTAAAGAGCTTTCTCCATCATGAATTTAGCTGGTAAACGCTGGATTCCTCCTTTAGTGGTTATGTGAGTCCTAACTTCTGACTCGTCCAAAGAGATTGCTCTTGCAATTGCCTGATCCTCTGGAATTTCTTCTAGTCCAGAAAATGGAGCTTGATCAGTGATAGGTAAATCAACTAGGTGGGAGTACTCTTCTAGCATTGATGCCAGTTGGTAATCCAAAAATGTGAAGCAGTGATAAATCGGATCGTAGAACTCAATCAGCGAAGACAAGATCCCTTCAACTACGTAGACCCTTAACAGAGACAACAACCCTCCGTGCTTAGCTCTGAAAGCCTCGGGATTGGTAATATTCCTTGCCAATTTCCTTAAGTCTTCTAATTTCGGAGCCTTGAAGGTGTACTTGTGCGTCTTTCTTCTACCGAAATCCATAACACAACTTCTGGTATTTGTAATTATTGTTTTAGTTTATTTTGAAAAAAAAAAGATTTTTTCTTGTTTAAAAAGAGTTTTTTAGATGAATGCATGAATGCAGCACACAAAAATATTTGAAAACATGGGTTCAAAGGTTCAACATCACGAGCATGAAGTCATGGCTCAACCCATCCCCAAAGGTTGTACTATTTTGGTCAATTTTTGTACCTGTAAAATGGGTTATAAGGTTCCCAAAGTCATTGACCCCTATAGGGATACCGACAGCAAACTGATTCACTCGAGCGAGCTGTAATATCCTGGATGAATCTTATTTGAGTGTAGTATCACGTATCAACTATTCCCGATAGTCACCGCACTACCAAATGGTCATATGGTTAATGTCTACTAAATCCTCAGGGTCATGGGTACCACACTAGGAAAGACAATACTTTCACGACAATCTGTCGTTCAACATCGATACTTCTGTACGGGTACCTCAACTTATTCGGTGGGCTACCAAGTTAGCTTGGTCGGGATTCACTCCCTATAAGCGTTTCCTGTCTATGCCACCCCTATCTTAAAGTTCTCTCAAACTTTCCACGTGCGTATTAATCGCATTCCAAGTTGACAGAAAATTAAACACGGGTATCAAGTAGTATAACAGTAAATGATATATATATATATATATATATATATATATATATATATTAGAAAGTATAGAAAATGCTAACAAAGCTTAGACCTCTTAGGAACTCTAATCCTAAATACTCCCTAGCACAGACGCCATTTTTCTGTAGCGTGCGATTTTTGTCGGTGACGCGACCACCTTACCGCAATGGTTGGAATTGGGTGCTACTTTCTGATTTCTTATTTATCCTATGAAGCTGGAAAGGAAAGGGAAGCTATCTAAAACTAACCTTGCACGCAAATCTTTTCTCTAACAAATGCTAAGAGATTGGGGGGTCTGGGGCCAGGTTATACAAAGGGAAGTTGTTAATTACCCAGTGTATATATGGTTATCCATAGATCATTTGGTATGTTCTTCTGTTATCTACTTACTGGTGTTTATCTGTTATAAATTGGGAAAGTTTCTCCTTTGGGAATGTTGAGAGAGTATTTTTTGTTGTTGTTTTTGATAAGGTACTGGACCTAAAGTTTTTGTTATGTGTGCTTGCTAAGATTTCGCAATCTTATGCCTACGTATTCCCGTAAAGATAACAGGGAAATCAGATCGTAGTTCCTCCTATTCTATGGGAGAAAAAAGATGTTTTGTGTCTTGTTTAAAGCCCAAGATTGAAGCTAAATGAATATTTGTGTTTTGTTCAAAGCCCAAGATTAAAGATAAAAGGTTTTGAAGGAGAGAGAATTTGTCATCTCTAAAGGGAGATATCTCACCTGTTCATCACAGTTGTTGGGGTATTTGGTTTTAAAGGGGAATTACTTTAACTGGGATATGAGAATCCAGTAATGCCATAATTTCCTTTATAAGGGAGATGTTCTGAAGTAGAAAACTTTAACTCAGTGTTGAGCAATGCCATTTTTCCTTAGGAATATTTCATGCTAAGAGAGGGACATGAGCTTGGATGTAAATAATCCAGAGGCTTGCTTACAACTGTTAAACGAAAGAGGAAATTCACCAGGATAAAAGATGGACCACATCTTGGATTTTTTAATCAAGTGTACCACTTACAACAGTTATCTGGGATTAGGGTTTTTTGGTTGTCTGTTTTGATGTGTGATGTACAGAGAAATGTCTTCCTACAGAGAGAACTTTTGATTTCCTCTGATGGGATTTTGGTTTTTTGTGTGCCTTGATCAAAGCCCAAGGTTGAAGCTAAAAGGTTGATTTTGTTTAGGGGGTTTTATATCTGTCTTGTACAAAGCCCAAGATTGAGCCTGAAAGAGATTGACTCTTTTGGGGAATATTTTATCTGTCTTGTACAAAGCCCAAGATTGAGGCTAAAAGAATTGACTCCACTGTGGGGAGGTTTTATCTGTCTTGTACAAAGCCCAAGATTGAGGCTGAAAGAGATTGATTGACTCAGCTGGAGAATATGGTCTATAAAGCCCAAGATTGAGGCTAAATCAGCTGAGTAAAAATCATTATACAAAGCCTAACAGGAGGCTGGTTTGGGGATTTTCTTATATGAAGCCTAAGAGGAGGCTAACTTCTGCTGAGGATTATTGAGATCCAGAGGCATGTCCAAAGTGGGGAATCAACTCTTGCTGAGGATTACAGAAGAGTTAAAATATCAGATGCCTTGAGGTTCTGATTTTTCTGAGGGTTTTATTGATGGTAACTTGACCCTAGCTGGGGAACTTAGAATGAAAGGTTTAAACTCTGCTGGTGAATTGATGAAATGATCAGGGTGTTTCCTATGTATTTTTTAGAAAACTTGAGGGTTTCTTTGAGATCCAAGAGGAGATGAGACTTTCCAAGTCTACTGGTATGAAAAGATTTTCTCTTAACTGGAGAATGATCTTTGTATGAAGCCCAAGAGGAGGTTGATGTTTTAAGGGATGAGAATCAACCCTAAACTGGTCTGATGTTCTGACTCACTGGAGGATTGAACTAATAAAAAGATGACTAGGTTATGTCTTATACCTGTAGGAGGTCTTTGGGTCCTTGTACTAAGCCCAAGAGGAGGCAGAGAACTTCTAAGAAGCCTGAGGGTCCTTGTACAAAGCCCATGAGGAGGCTGGGGATGCTTTTAGAAAGCCTATGGGTCCAAGCCTAAGAAAAGTTCAAGAAAGGTTTCACCGGGAATAATCCTTTATTTAGTGAACAGTTCTAGGGTTTGAAGAAATTCAAGAGAGGTTTCACCGGGAATAATCCTCTTTAGGGAAATCAATTTCTTGTACAGATATTTCTAGTTTGCGACAGTCTCGAGAAAAGTTTCACGAGAATAATGCCTTTTCTCTGTTCCATATTGTATAAGCCCAAGAGGAGGCAAGACTGTTTCTGGAATTTCCTATTGGGAACTAGTTTTGACTGTGTTAAAAGAGTGACCACTGGTTTGATCTAATCCTAGATCTAATTGCTGGGGAAAACTCTAAGCAAGTATATACAAGCATATATATACAGATGAAATATATAAACAAGTATGTTGAAGAAAACAATAGAACTTACAGGTGAGCAAACTTCCAGCATTATAAACATAGTTGTACGGTTAGTTATTCAAGAAATTGAAGAAAGTTTTGATACAACTATAAATTTAAATCTAAATCAAAAATAAATTTGTGTTAAAAGGAATTTTTGGGCTTATACTCAAGGGAGGCCCAATTCTTTTGAAAAGGCGACGATAGCGTCGTAGTTTTGAAAATCACAGAGGGACTTATACAATGACTGAGGCCCAAAAGTTTATGTACAAAGGGGGTTGTAATACCCCAAATTTTGACCACTTAGATTTCCCATCATTGTGAAAATCATCATGACAATATGGATGTACCTTTATGCTTCATTAGTCTCCCCAAGGATGGGTGAGCATCCACTACAATCAAAATTAGGGTTTCAAGCCCTCTCTGAGTGCTTAGACAAAGGATCAATCAAGAAATGACATGATCTTCAACTTGTCTAATCTCTCAAACATCCACAATGGATCAAAAAGGACTCCCACTTCAAGGATTAAGCACAAGGCTGCTCCCTTCTAGGTGGATCAAGACTCAAGATCGACAGTGCCACCAAATTAGGGTTTTGGTCGACCAGGGCCTCCAGATGGAAATTTTCATCTGGGCACAAGGAAATGATCCAAAAACATAACCTAATATACTTCATGGAACCTCATAAACCCATGCATCAAGTCAATTTTGCCTCAGGGGATGCATTCATCAAAAATCAGGAATTAGGGTTTCTTGACCTAATTCACCCCTAAATTGACTTTTGGGACAAACCATGAGCCAAGACCTCAAGAGATGATTTGAGGGTCTCTAATATACCATATTGATCCATTTGGAACAATGGATTGATCCAAGAAGTTTGAGCAACAAGTCTCAATTTCATCTGCACCACAATTAGGGTTTTAAGGGAAAAGTCAACTGTAACTTTGACTTTTGACCAGGACATGCTCCCAAACCCTAATACATGATTGAATATACCCTATGACACCCATGGAACATGCCCATCAAGTTTGATTTAGGTCAAGGACATGATTTCCTGAAGAATTGCACAGTTTGGAATTCATCTGATAAAAAGTCAACTGTGCACAAAAGTCAACTTTGACTTTTTGAGATTTTTCACCAAAATGGATTTTTAACCCTAAAATGATGTTAATGTATGATTTGAATCATCATTCATCAAGAAAAATCAAGAAAAGTGAGATAACTTGTAAAAGGGGTAACCATAAAACTTAGAAATTTTTCTAAGTTAAAAATAAAGTGGCAAAGGTACCAACTTTGGAGGACCATAACTCCTAAACCACAAGGCCATTTTTTCTCATCCAAAGATGGATTTGTATCCCTCATTATCACCTACAAAAACTTCAACTACAAGTCATTCCAATTCATTAAGGATTTTGAGTTATGGAGTGATCAAAGTGGCTGAAAAGTGAAAATGTCACTTTTTCCAACACTTGAAATTTTCACTAAGTCAGATTCTGCCTCACTTTTTGCCAAATGTAGGGGGATTTTTCACTTGGAATCAAAAGAGATCAAAACCAAACTTGTTCAAACAGTTGTTGTATCATGTAAGAGCTTTCCAAAATGGCCAAGAACATTGCCAAATTCAACCTACACCATGAGATACAACATTGCCAAGTTGCCTTGCTGAAATCTGTCAAGGCAAGGCAGAATTTGCAACTTTGGTCGATTTTCCAAAATCAGCCAAATTCAATTGCTCCTATCCACTTGGACACCTCAGAGGATTGAATCTAAAGGGGACAATCACTGAGCCAAGCCTCCAAAGTCCATGGAACAAGAAATAGCATGTTGAACCTAGAATAGCCAAAATAGGGACAAGACTTCAAATTTGGAATGAGGCATTCAATGGAACCATCAAGGTGGCATGGACTGAGGCATTCTCATCTGAAATCAATCAAGACTTATCCAAGACCAAGGGGACCAAAGCTCTGTGCCCTAACCTCTAGTCAATGGCTAGAGGAGACTTGGATTTTCATTTGCCAACATTGGCCAAACCTACTTACCAGCTGCCATTCACTATTCCTTGCAAAACAAACTTGCTCTACTATAAATAGAGCTCAATTGTGGTCAGTTTGAGTACACCAAAGCCATCTAACAGATGCTTTCCTCAAAATCTCTTTCTCTTGGCAAAAATGCCTTTCTTAGCAAGGTAGCTATCGGGTTTTGAGTTTGAGAGCAATTCCAATCAAACCAATCACTCACACACCTCACATACATCACATATGAGCTGATCAAACACTTAGATTACTTCTGAAACATCAATTTCACAAAATCACCAGCTGGTTGCTCAAGGTTTTAACCAAAGTGCAGCTGAGGTACCACAAAATGATCCAGCCAATTTCAATCAAGTCCAACCATCCAAACACAATCCATAGGGTGTAGGGAAGTTGTTCAGATCATCACCACTCATCTGTAACACCTCCAAATCAAAAATCACTTTGAACTTGCTGTCACGACTTGGAGGTGAGCACATGCTAGGTCATCTCTCAATCTATGCATATTTCCTCGCACAATAATTTGGCCATATGTTCATAATCATGCATGGAATGTTTTCCCTCAATTAATTGTATTGTTTGAATCGTGTATCAAAAATCCTAGCCTTCATGCAGAAATTAGGGTTCTTGAGGTCTCTTCGTGATTTCTTGTTGTATGTTTAATTTAAATGAAATTAAAGTACATAGACATGATCGTGAGGTTGAGACGAGCATAATGATATGTGGATTGCATGATATGATTACGTATTCATGGAGATTGGATATAAAATGCAAATCTGAGAAACCAAGAACACGCGCGTGTTCTTCAGCTGTTCTTGGCGCCATTTTTGAATAATTCAAATATTTGAATTTTGTGATTTTGTTTAATTGATTCAAAAATTAATTTCTCTCTGAGTTTTAATGATTTTGAGTTGATTCTTTTTTTAATAATTCACAAAAATGTTAAAATATTTTATTTTATCAAAAAATCCCAAAAATATTATTTATTTCATATAATTGATATTTTTGCAAAGAATTAATATTTTAATTGCTTTTGGCATTTTAAATATTTTTTCTACATTGATTTTGCAACTTTTAATGCTTTCTAATTATTTTGTAGGTCAATACTTAATTTTTGAAGCATTAATCCAAAATCACAATTTGTTTTCCATGTGTTAAACAATTTTTGATCATTTTAATTGAATTTTTATTCAATTAAATACATTTTGAAAACAAATTAGGGTTTTGGATTAATTCAACCCTCATAAATCATTTTCAAAACTTTTTGGGCCTCTTGAGAGAGTGTAAGACCCATCCCCCCTTGTACAAAAACTTTTTGGGCCTCACTCATTGTATAAGTCCCTCTGTACAAGTAAACGGCGCGATCGTCGCCCGTTTAAAAATAAAAACCATCTGGGCCTACCCTCGAGTAGTAAGACCCATTTCTTTTTCTTAAAACTTTTTGGGCCTCTAATAGAGTGTAAGACCCAATCCTTTTTTTGACCAAATCATTTTTGGGCCTCAATATATTGTATAAGTCTCGATACCGTCAAAAACAAACGGCGCGATCGTCGCCTTTTCAAAATAACCCTTGGGCCTCTCCTTGAGCTATAAGACCCATTCAAAACACTTTGGGCCTCTATTAGAGTGTAAGACCCAATCCCCCTTTTAACCAAAACATTTTGGGCCTCACTTATTGTATAAGTCCCTCTGCGTTAAAAGGAAACCTCGGCGCGATCGCCATTTTTAAACGAAAAATCACTGGGCCTCTCCTTGAGCTGTAAGCCCCAAATCTTTCTTTTTCAAAGCACTTTCTCCTTTGATTTTGAATATACTGTTGTTTTCGATCTTTCTTTGTTGAACAACTAACCAAACAGCATGGAAGCACTCCAACCGAGTAAGTGGTTATCACTTTCATTTACTGCTTTCATATTATAAACTGTATTGTGGGGCTGCTCACTGTAAGTCTCCTTTCATAAACTCATATCTACTGTGTAATAATAGTATAGATATTTCGAGTTTCCCCGGCTACTACGTCTAGAACTAGGTGACGCCGTTTCACTTATTCGTAGAAATAGACGCCTAGATCCCCAATAGACGCACCAGATACAGTCTTCTCTTCGGCTGTCCTCCTTAGGAATCGTCAAGAAGCTCCACTCCCCAAGATGAATGTATTCTCCGTGAATGGCATCTTTGAGTTTCTTCCAAATTCTCGAACTTTCCTGACTTGATCTATTCCTTGTGGATAGCTTGCCTTGAATGTCTCGGGGTTTGGGTACCCACTACGGTCATAATCTTGGACCTTAACTAAGGAACCCTCTTTAAAAGCTAAAAGTCGCTGGATAGTAAACCTCGCACGTTTACCAGTGGTTTTTATCTTTAAAAGAGTTATCTCTCCTAATGGAAAGGAGATGATAGACCCACGGGCTTCTTAAAAGCATCGGCCTCCTCTTGGGCATTATTCAAGGACACTACGGCTTCTTAGAAGTATTCACAGCCTCCTCTTAGGCTTCGTATAATGATCTCTTCCTCCGGGAATGATAGCCTCCTCTTGGGCTTCGTACAAGGACCCGTAGGCTTCTTAAAAGTTTCCAGCCTCCTCTTGGGCTTCGTACAAATTGTCCCGACGACCTCCTAGAGGTATAGGAACAGAACCTAGTCATCCTCATAGAACAGTCATTTCATAGAGTCTACTACTGTTTCTCAAAGCATAGTACAAAAGATAAGACTCTAGACACGGACAATCTAACTTTCTTGAGTCTCAAAGACATTCTCAAGCACCCTTCGTTAAATAGGAAGGAAACCCGGAGACTCGGACAGTCTCGACACCCTTTGGATTTCCCGTTTCCTCAAAGAGAAGGAAATATCCCTGATCCTCAAATCAAATCCCTATGTACAGTGTTGCTCATATAAGAACTGATTTTCTCTTTTAAAATCAGTATATTGGATCTGTCACTCAACTGAAACAGTTACAATAGCCTCCATCTCGGGCTTTATACGAGATACCAAAATCCTCCCCAGTGGAGTCAAACAACCTTTTCACCTCTCTCTCGGGCTTCGTACGAGACACATAAGAGACTCCCCCGTTGAGTCAATTACCCTTTCCGCCTCCATCTCGGGCTTCATACGAGATACAAAATCACTCTCTTGTTGAGTATAAAAGATTCTCCTGTTGAGTCAACCCTTTTAGCCTCTCTCTCGGGCTTTGTACGGGACACAAAATAGCCTCCTCTTAGGCTTTGTATAATGATTTTATTAGCGGAAATTAGCCTCCTCTTAGGCTTTGTATAAGAAAACCACTGGTTGATCCAATCAACCTTTTAGCATCAAAGCTGTGCCTTGTTCATAGTATACAAACATCAACAACTCATTTCCCTTCATCTAATCGCTGTAAGCGGCAAGCCTCTGGATCATCTATATCCACGCCACTGTCCCTCTTTTAGCATGAGAAATTCCTAAGGAAAGATGGCATTGCTCTACACTGAGTTAAAGTCTTCTCCTTCAGGTTAAAACCCTTTCTTCGGAAATTATGGCATTGCTCGGATCCGCGTATCCCAGTTAAAGTAATTCTCCTTCTCCCCTCTTTAGAGATGACAAATTCTCTCTAAAGTCGAGGTCTTTTAGCTTCACGTCTTGGGCTTTGAACAAGACACAAATAGACCTTTCAGCTTCACATCTTGGGCTTTGAACAAGATACAAACTATCCTTTCGCTTCACGTCTTGGGCTTTGAACAAGACACCAAAAACACCAATTTCCTCCCATAGAATAGGAGGAACTACGAACGCTCTGATTTCCCTGTTTCGGTAAACGGGAATACGTAGGCATAAGATCAAAAGAAAAGATCTTAGCGAGCGCAATCAACAAAAAACCCAAATCCCATATCTCCGTCAATCAAAAAGCAGTCATTCAAAAACATCAGTCCTAACATCCTAATCCTTGTTCCCCGTCAGAAACCCTTTGCCTAGATTAAAAGAAAGAAAACACTATTGGCGAAAATACAAATAACCAGTACAAAGGCCCCCCCACATTGATAGCATTCGTAACCTAACAGACTGCTGTTTAAACTCAGTATGCAAAGCAGGGTTAATTGGAGACATCTATTTCCCTTCCTTATTCAGCTTACAATAGGATAAAAAATGAATCGACCTGTAGTCAAAGTTCAAACCGCAGAGAGCGACCAGCGCTTAAGAACCGCGTCCAAAATCGCTCGCTACAGAAAAATGGCGCCCACCGTGGGGCCCAAAAAAGTTAGATCTAGGCACGGTCTTCCTTCTCTTCACTTTTGTGAAAACCACAGATTGGGGCTTCCGCCGGGGAACCCGTTTTCTGTCAGGAACTTAGGAATCATAGCTTTATAAGTCTAGGATGATTAGGACAAATATATATACTGCTTTTCCTAATTGCTATACGTGTTTATTTTTCTGCTACTGGGAATGCGGGTGATGCCGTATGTGGTGAGAATGAGTATACACTTAAGATAAGTGATGGCGACGGGGTCGACCATCAACCTCAGTGGAGGCTGACCAACGCAACCCATTCACTCTTCTAACCAATGGGCCGGTTGTTAAGTCTGAGAAGCTGAGGAGCCAAACCCTTTCGTAGTGCGGAAACTATCGGAAATAGTTATTACGCGATACTACCCTCATTTGAGGCTGGTGATCTATTCTCGGTGAATGGCACTTACTCTAAGATTGTTCTACAACTCGCTGGCGATCCGCTTGTTGTTTTGCTTTCCTGGGAGGAGCTGATGATAATGAGTACAGGTACAAAAATCACCCTATTATAAACCTTTGGGGATGGGTAGAGCCTTGACTTCATGACAACGACCCTCTGACCCCATGTTTTTTCTATGTTTTTGTGTGCTGCATTCATGCATTCGTTTAATAAAACATTAAAACATTCAAAAAACTTTCTCTTCTAGTCTCTCTGTTTTTCAAATTAAACTAAGACTGTGATTGCAAATATCAGAGAAGAGGATTACGCTAATGGATTTCGGTAGAAGGAGAACTCACCAGTATACCTTCAAGGTTCCAAAACTAGGGGATTTGAGAAAGTTAGCGAGGATGATCGTTAACCCAGCGGCTTTCAGAGCCAAGCACGGTGGTTTGCTACCACTGTTAAGAGTCCATGTGATTAAGGGGATCATGGACACGCTCATTCAGTTCTACGACCCGGTTTATCACTGTTTCACATTCCCGGATTACCAGCTATCACCAACGCTGGAGGAGTATTCTCATCTGACTGATTTATATATCACTGATCGAGCTCCATTTTCTGGATTGGAAGAAATTCCAAAGAATCAGACTATTGCAATAGCAAGTCATTTGGATGAGTCTGAGGTCAGGACTCACATGACCACTAAGGGTGGCACCCAAGGTTTGCCAGCCCAGTTCTTGACAAAGAAAGCTCTGTACTTCGCTAGTATAGGGAACGGGACTGCTTTTGAAAGCATCTTTGTCTTGCTCACCTACGGGTTATTTTTGTTTCCCAACATCAATAACTTCGTCGATATCAACGCTATTAAGGTTTTTCTCATTGGAAACCCTGTGCCGACTTTACTCGCAGATGCGTATCATTCTGTACACTTGGGAAATTTGTACAGCGGAGGAGAGATCACATGCTGTGTACCTTTGCTCTACAAATGGTTTATCTCTCACTTGCCCAAGTCTGCTGCTTTTTGGGATTGCAAGAGTGTCTTACGTTGGTCGCAGAAGATCATGTCTCTCACCAATTCCGATATAGATTGGTGAAAAGGATTTATGAGGGAATCAGAATCATTGACCGTTGTGGAAACTTCCCCAGCGTACCCCTCATAGGAACTAAAGGAGGAATCAACTATCATCCGACATTGGTTCTTCGTCAATTTGGATACCCGATGAGACACATCCCACTGGGTGTTCATCTGGAAGGTCTTTTCTTCAAAGAAGGAGAAAATGACAGAGCACTAAAATTAGAAATAGTGCATGCTTGGAAGCATGTTCATAAGAAAGGACGAGAGTCTCTGGGAAAACCGGATTGTGTCTCGGTGGAGCCTTACCTCCATTAGGTACAAACTAGAGCTCTCAAGCTAAAGATGCCTTATCCTCGTTACGGAATTCTTCCACCGAGGGAAACTGTCATGTACTTCATGACGGAAACTGAAAAGCTTCAGGTTACTCTCAACAAAGTTCAAAAGGAAAGAGGATCTTGGAAGAACAAGTACCGCACCCTTGACGTAGAGTGTATCCAAATACAGCAACTACTAAAAGGGAAAGATGCTCTGATTGAAATTTTGGAGCAGCATGCTGTAGAGAATCAAGATGACCAAAGGAATTTGCTCGCTCCTTTCACCTGACAAAGGAATGACAACCCGACGACGGCCCAAGCGCCCCGGTCAAAGAAGAGGACTCGGGACCCATTAGTTTAGGTTTCTGTTTCCGCACTTTGTAATCTACTGTATTTCAATTTCTGTAATCCTTTGGAATTCAATAAAAAGGGGTTTCCCCGCTGTTTGATATTTGCAATCTAATTGTCGAAGTTTATTTTGAAAAAAAAAACAACAATTAATATAATCATTGCATTCATCATTCTCACATCGCGTATTCTCCTTCCCTACGAATCTTACGTTTGTGCCTCGATTCTAGAGTCAAACTGTCTCATTCGTACAATACTCGGGCCAATCGTCAGAAAAGGATGGATGATCTTGAGGAAGAAAACAGAGAGTTGAAAGAAGAGATCGACGCTCTGAGAGAGGATATGAGAATGCTTCGTAACGACATGCAAGCCATGGCAGAAGCTCAACTACAAAGAACTGTGATCTCAGAGATCACCTCAACGCCCATCATAGAAAAGTAAAATCCTAGGTATCAGATGCCGAAAGATCGTCCTTGGGGCATGCCTGTTAACTATATCCCAGAAGGATATGTTCCGCCGATCACTGAAGATCAGGGAATCGCAACAGAAGCCGCTGGGCCTGAAGGTTACAAACTTCGGGAAAGCGAAGATGCCAGGGGCATACTCAAGACTCCTGAAGGTTACAAACTTCGGGAGGCGCCAAGACTTACTGCCGTAGTCACGGTACCACCCCCTGTGGTGCACACTGTCCCGGAAGGACAGATTCCACAGACATCTTCTGATAAGAAGGAAACTATGTTTGACAGAATGGATGAATTCCAGGAGCAGTTCTTGGAAATGCAGAAAGAGCTGCAAGCCATTCGCGGTCAGGATCTATTTGGAAAGGACGCCGCAGACCTCTGCTTGGTCCCAAATGTGAAAGTCCCGCACAAGTTCCAAGTGCCCGACTTTGAAAAATACAAGGGTAACTCTTGCCCTCAGAGCCATCTGGTGATGTACGCTCGGCGGATGTCAGCTCAGACGGAGAATTAGGACTTGCTGATTCACTACTTCCAGGATAGTTTAACCGGTGCCGCACTCAAATGGTACATGGGTTTAAACCGTACTACGATCAGTACATTCAGAGATCTTGGTACTGCCTTCGTCCAACAATACAAGTACAATTTTGACATGGCACCCGACAGAGATCAACTCAGATCAATGTCACAAAAGGACAAGGAAACCTTTAAGGAGTATGCTCAAAGGTGGCGTGAAATTGCCGCTCAAATTTGTCCACCTCTTGAGGAAAAAGAGATGACAAAAATCTTCTTAAAGACCTTAAGCTCATTTTACTATGACCGAATGATTGCCAGTGCACCCAGTGATTTCACCGAAATGGTCGGCATGGGTGTACGTCTTGAGGAAGCCGTCCGAGAAGGACGTTTGGTGAAAAAAACTGGATCAACGAGCGGTACTAAAAAATACGGTAGTGCTCTCCCTAAGAAAAAAGAGCAAGATATTGGGAATATCTCTCTCAGAAAGCAAAGGCGACGTTATCAGCCAGTAGCAGCTGTTACTCCTGCTATCGGCCCCGCGCCTGTTCCTATGTATCAACCTCAGATTGCACAGAGCCAACCTGACCAACAAAGGACACAACAGCCTCTTCAGCAGGCTCGTCCTCCATATAACAACAACCGTACAACACGGCCACCAGGATTTGATCCTATACCCGTAACGTACGCAGAGCTGTTTCCGTTACTGCTGGCTAAGGGGCACATCCAGACTAAGTCTCCCCTTTCAGTTCCGGAAAATCCGCCTTTCTGGTTTAAGGTGGATCAAACATGCCCTTATCATCAAGGAGGTTCAGGGCATAACATTGAGCCTTGTCTCAATTTTAAATCCGACGTGCAAAAGTTTGTTAGGAGCAGGCTCTTATCTTTCAAAGATACGAATCCTAATGTTCTCACGAACCCGCTGCCTCAACATGAGAAAGCTGCAGTCAATCTAATTCAGAAAGAGACTAGCAATGTCTATCAAATTCATGATGTACTCTTGTTAAAGACCAATCTGGTCAAGATGCATTGTAGACAGAATGGATATGGCCATGTGCCACCTCATAATTATCACCAGTGTGATATCTGCTCTAAAGACAACCAGGAATGTTCTGTAGTGCAAGCAGCTCTACAGGAACAAATGGATCTTGGATGGATCCAAGAGCACCGAGTTCGTGGAGTTAACATGGTTTACACGAATTCCAACTTCATTCAAAACCACGACATCCGTGCGATGAATGACAACTTGGTGGCAATGCACTCAAGGCAAAGCCAGTATCATAATCTGCCACGGCACGATTACAGTTCCTGTCTGATTTGCTCGGTAAACAAACAGGGATGCTCTTTCATACAAGAGGCTCTCCAGCGTCAGATGAATCTTGGATGGATCCAAGACTACCATGATAGGAACTCCTATCAAATCAACATGGTTCAGATCTTTGACATTCGCGTGATGAATACCAACTTGGTAGAGTTACATGCTGAGCAGGTCCGACTTGGATTCTTAATATCACATGATTATCAAAACTGTAAAGCAGGTTGCGAAAACGATCGAGGTTGTACCCTTGTCTAGGAGGCACTTCAGCACTTGTTAAATCACTGGTGGATGCCAATCTATATGGACGAAGATACTCAGCAGATTAGTATCAATCACAGGAATCCTACTCGTCGTCAAAGTCAGGATGTCCGATCAATGGAAGGTAACCTAGTGAGGTTACATTGCATTCAAAGTGGGCGTGGCCAGGTACCACCACACAACTATGACAGTTGCAGCGTCTGTTCGGAAAGTAACCAAGGGTGTTACCTTGTGAGAGCAGCTCTTCAGGGTCAGGTCGATCATGGAGAAATTCGTCCATATCCAGGTTCTGGACCCATCAACTGGACGCCGAACTACCGTGCCAATCAAGTTGAGGATGTTGTCACAATCTCTGGTCATCATAGGACCAGGGATGTTTTTGCCATCATTCCTCTACTTGACGAATCTAAAGTTCCCAACCAGGAACAGATCGAGATTACTTATGATGGTCAGAAAAATCAGAAGGTTCCCATAGTCATCTATCTACCGGGGCCACTACCGTATGAATCAGCTAAGGCAATCCCTTACAAATACGGTGCAACAATAATCGAGAATGGAAAGGAAATTCCATTACCCTCCGTCGTGAATATTGCAGACATCAGTCGTGTAACACGGAGCGGTCGAATCTTCAACCGAGGGGTTGGAGAATCCAACAAAGAAAAGGAACTTTCAGGCAAAAATTCCTGATCCACCAGTCGGTCAATATAGTAATCCCGACTTTTCAAAAGACAAGGATGAGATGCTAAAGCTCATCCAAAGGAGTGAATATAACATTGTCGATCAACTGTTACAGACTCCTTCAAAGATCTCAGTATTATCACTGTTATTCGGTTCAGAAGCATACAGAGAGGCTCTACAGAAAGTCTTGGAGCAAGCCTTTGTGGAACAGGATGTAACAATCAGACAATTCGATAGCATTGTCTCTAACATCACTTCCTGCAACAATTTGGGATTTAGTGATGAAGAATTACCTGAAGAGGGTCGCCGTCATAACATGGCGCTCAACATTACAGTTAACTGCCAGGGCGATGCTTTAGCCAGCGTACTGGTAGACACAGGGTCAGCCCTGAATGTTATGCTGAAGTCCACTTTGATGCAATTATCATTCAAGGGCCCTCCGATGAGAGTCAGCGAGGTCGTCGTCAAAGCATTTGACGGATCTAGGAAAACAGTTATCGGCGAAGTTGATCTTCCCATAACTATTGGTCCTCACACTTTCCAAATCATTTTCCAGGTCATGGACATCCGGGCAACATACAGTTGTTTATTAGGAAGACCTTGGATACATCAGGCTGGAGCGGTTACTTCAACCCTCCACCAAAAGCTAAAGTTCGTTAAGAACGATCAACTTGTCACGGTTTGTGGGGAACAAGCCTTGCTTGTAAGTAACTTATCATCATCTACTTGTGTGGAACCCGAGGAGGTTATTGGAACTCAGTTCCAAGCACTATCGGTGAGCAAGGACAATCAGTTCAAAGAAGGAACTTCAATTTCTTCATACAAAGATGCTATCAAAGCGGTCGAGAATACCGATACGACAGGATGGGGACGGCTTGTCATTCCCACCGACAATAAAACAAAGAAGGGTCTTGGTTTTTCTGCAACCTGTACCCAGACAGTTGCCAACGATGAAAGTCTTCATCCCTTTCAAAACTTCTTCCACAGTGGAGGTTTTCTTCACCCAGTGTCTCAGACAGTTCATGTTATCAATGAGGAAGATCCCTCTGACACAGATGAAGAATGGAAGTCCTATCTTAACAAGGACGGGTATATGTCTCAGGAAGAGGTGCCTATGCCTTTTTGCTTTCCTACAAAAAGTCCGAGATTTATACCCAGGTCAGATGTTGAAATGATCTACGGAGATTGTGATCCGGAAGGATGTCGTGCTCCACCAAATTCATTAGAGGAGGACACTCCGATGAAAGACAACTTTGACCACAATTACTATGGCCCGATGGATGGCCTGCCAATGTGGCAGCCTTACCCAGGAAACTTGGGGCAAGAAAGTCAGCCGAGTAATGAAACTCAGCTGAGCATCATTGAACAGAATACTTGTGTCCCCACCACGTCATGGGATCAACACTCAGGTCATTCGGAAACTACTCAACATGAAGATGAATTCGCAACGTTTGCAGGACTAGAATTCATCAACTATGCTTTTTTTTAGGTCAACGTCATCGAGAGGGATGACTTCTCCAGTTCCAAAGAAGTTTGGGACACTCTGGGACAACCAAGTGGAAAATACGACTTTATGGTCTAGTACACCGCTCCCGAAAGCTCTCGTATCAGGCTCGAAGATATCCAGCCAACTGGATGGGGAGATACAGCTGAGAGCACCAATGCTATGCAAAATGCAACAGAGGAATTCTCCTACGACAATTCTGCTTGGGAGACAGATTCCAATGATCCTGCTCCACCAGAAATCGGCGTCATTTCTGAAGACAAATCAAGGAAGGTGCCAGACTTTGTGATTCACCGAGGAGTTCGCCGCCAATGGGTTGCTATCGAGGTTCCGAAGGTCGTTCACCAGTCAAAGTAATTGCCATCTTTAACCTTTCACCCTGCCCAGGTGAAACGGATATTTTGATAGGGCTTGTTTTCTGTAAATTTCCCTCTTCGCTTTGCCCAAGCGACAGAGTTTTGTTTTATAGGGCTGTAGTTTCAAGATTCGACTTGTTCGTTAATAAAATAACGTCGTTCTGTAATTTCCGCATTAATTGATGTTTTCTCTTTTTGCTTTTTCAGAAAATGGTAATCCTAAAAAACATTCAATAATAAAAACAAGCAGTAAAATCAAAACACTACACTTACATTTTCTCTATCTCTTCTAAACACGAATCATCACGTCATGCAGATTGCTTGTTTTATACCCCGTTGAAACATACGATCCGATGCCTTCTCCCAACTTTGAGTTCTCGGTATTCGAGGCTGAAGAAGAAAATGACGACCAAATTCCAGAAGAGATCTTCCGACTACTCAGACAAGAGGAAAGGTCCATTGAACCTCACAAAGAGCCGTTGGAAACGGTAAACTTGGGTTCAGAAAAAGAGAGAAAAGAAATTAGGATCGGAGCATTGCTCAGTCCAACTGCCAGAGAGGGTTTGATAAAGCTTCTCAAAGAATTTCCCGATGTATTCGCTTGGTCCTATCAGGATATGCCAGGGTTGGATACCAGCATCGTGGAACATCACTTACCGTTGAGATCAGAATGTCTGCCAGTAAAGCAAAGGTTGAGACGCACTCACCCGGACATGGCCATCAAAATCAAGGAGGAGGTACAGAAACAGATCGACGCGGGTTTCCTCGCTACATCTGAATATCCTCAATGGTTAGCCAACATCGTACCTGTTCCCAAAAAGGACGGAAGGGTCAGAATGTGTGTTGATTACAGAGATCTGAACAAGGCAAGTCCAAAGGACGACTTTCCTTTACCACACATTGACATGCTGGTTGACAGCACATCAAAGTTCAAAGTATTCTCCTTCATGGATGGATTCTCGGGCTATAACCAGATCAAAATGGCGCCGAAATACATGGAGAAAACTTCGTTCATTACCCCATGGGGTACCTTTTGTTACAAGGTAATGCCGTTCGGTTTGAAGAATGTCGGGGCAACCTATCAAAGGGCCAGACTACTCTGTTTCATGACATGATACACAAAGAAATCGAGGTATATGTCGATAATTTGATTGCAAAATCAAGAACAGAGGATGAGCACGTTGAACATCTGTCAAAATTATTCGAACGTCTAAGAAAATTCAAGCTCCGCTTGAATCCCAACAAGTGCACCTTCGGTGTCCGTTCGGGGAAACTACTAGGGTTCATCGTCAGCCAGAAAGGAATTAAAGTTGATCCTGACAAGGTCAAGGCCATTCAAGAAATGCCTTCTCCGAAAACTGAAAAACAAGTCAGAGGATTCCTGGGACGTTTGAACTACATCTCCAGATTCATATTCCTTATGACCGCGACGTGTGCGCCGATTTTCAAATTACTCAAAAAGAACCAGGATTGCGTTTGGTCAGAAGATTGCCAAACCGCCTTCGACAGTAACAAGGAATATCTGTTGAATCCTCCGATTCTATCACCTCCAGTGGAAGGAAGACCACTGATCATTTACCTCACAGTCCTAGAGGACTCAATGGGATGTGTACTTGGCCAACAAGACGAAACTAAACGGAAAGAGTCTGCCATTTACTATCTAAGCAAGAAATTCACCGACTGCGAAACTCGGTACACAATACTTGAGAAAACTTGTTGCGCTTTGGCTTGGGCAGCCAAACGTCTTCGCCAGTACATGATTCGTCATACTACTTGGTTGGTCTCCGAAATGGATCCAATCAAGTACGTTTTCGAAAAACCTGCTCTCACGGGAAGGATTTCCCGTTGGCAGATGTTACTATCAGAATATGACATAGAGTACCATGCTCAGAAAGCCGTCAAAGGAAGTATTTTAGCCGATCATTTGGCTCATCAACCGATTGACGATCAAGAATCAATCGGGTTTGACTTCCCAGACGAAGATGTCATGTATCTAAAGATGAAAGATTGCGATGAACCGCTACCCAGTGAAGGGCCAGAACCAGGTTCCCAGTGGGGACTTATCTTTGACGGAGCAGTCAATCACTATGGAAACATAATTGGGGCAATCCTTGTTACCCCTCAGGGTTCCCACATTCCTTTCACCGCTCGACTTACGTTCAAATGTACGAACAACGAGGCCGAATACGAAGCATGTATCATGGGTCTCGAAGAAGCGATTGATTTAAGGATCAAAAACTTGGACGTATACGGCGATTCAGCCCTGGTTATTAACCAGATAAAAGGAGATTAGAACACATACCAATCAGGATTGATTCCTTACAAAGACTATGCAAGAAGGTTGTTGCCCTTCTTCAATAGAGTCGACTTTCATCACATCCCTCGTGATGAGAATCACATGGCTGACGTATTAGCCACTCTCTCTTCCATGATTAGTGTAGGTCGATGGAATGACATACCTAAGATCGACATAATGCGCCTTGAACGGCCCACTTACATCTTCGCGATTGAAGCAGTCATAGACGACAGACCTTGGTATCACGATATCAAATGCTTCCTTCAGAAACAAGAGTACCCATCTGGGGCACTCAGAAAAGATAGAAAGACCCTCAGAAGATTGGCTGGAAACTTCTTCCTGAGTGGTGACACTCTCTATAAGAGAAATTTTGACATGGTCTTGCTCCGATGCGTAGACAGACCAGAAGCAGACATGCTTATGAAAGAAATTCATGAAGGATCCTTTGGCACTCATGCCAACGGACACACAATGGCGAGAAAAATTCTCAGGGCCGGGTATTATTGGTTGACCATGGAATCCGACTGCTACAAGTACATGAGGAGGTGTCACAAGTGTCAGATATACTCCGACAAAATTCATGTACCGCCATCACATCTCAAAGTTCTTTCTTCCCCGTGGCCTTTTTCCATATGGGGAATCGACATGATTGGTATGATTGAGCCCAAGGCTTCAAACAGACATCGGTTCATCCTGGTAGCCATTGACTATTTCACCAAGTGGGTCGAAGCAGCGTCATTCGCCAATGTAACCCGACAAGTGGTGGTCCGATTTATCAAAAACAATATCATCTGCCGTTATGGTGTTCCAAGCGAGATCATTACTGATAATGGATCTAACTTGAACAATAAGATGATGAAAGAGTTGTGTGCAGAGTTCAAGATCGAACACCATAACTCATCTCCCTACCGACCCAAGATGAACGGAGCGGTAGAAGCGGCTAACAAGAACATCAAAAAGATTGTTCAAAAGATGGTTGTAACCTATAAAGATTGGCACGAAATGCTACCCTTTTCTCTTCATGGTTATCGCACATTTGTCCGCACTTCAACAGGGGCAACCCCTTTCTCTCTAGTATATGGTATGGAGGCAGTTCTCCCCATAGAAGTAGAGATCCCATCAATCAGGGTATTGATGGAAGCTCAGCTCACCGAAGCTGAATGGTGTCAAAGTCGACACGACGAATTGAACCTGATCGAAGAGAAGCGAATCACGGCACTATGCCACGGTCAGTTGTATCAACAGAGAATGAAAAGGGCGTTCGACAAAAAGGTCCGACCTCGTATTTTCAGAAAAGGAGGCCTCGTGCTCAAGAAGATACAATCATTTCTCACTGATTCTCGGGGCAAATGGACCCCAAATTATGATGGCCCCTATGTGGTCACGAAAGCTTTCTCAGGCGGCGCCTTGAGACTTGCAACCATGGACGGAGAGGAATTTGCCTACCCCACGAATGTTGATGTAGTCAAGAAATACTTCGCCTAAAACTAAAAAAAAAAAACGTCTCGGTGGATTGAAAACCCAAAAGGGCGGTCCAGGCAAAAGTTAGAGACATGAAAAGAATCATCCCGATGGATTGGAAATCTCATAGTACAATCCAGGCAAAAGTTAGGGATAATGGCAAGTAACTATGTTCAACAGAGGCAAGTCCCTCAGCAGCAGTTGCATCATCATCCGTCAGGAAAACTCCAGTCAAAGGTCATCTTCGACGGAAGCTCAGGATATCCCAAATTCAAAGTTGGTAGAAGGATAGTGGTCGTTATGTTTCAACGTAGCCCTTTTCCCTGTAAATTACCATTTTCTAACTTTGTATATACTCTTTGGAATCACGCGTTTGGCTGATCTCCATCTTATCAATAAAATTTGAGCCCTTGTGCTTTTGTTTGTAATTCTTTACTTGTTTTAGCTTTACAGAACGACGTTGTTTAAACTTAATCAGCGATTCTTGAAATAAAACAAAAATGAATTTACTTGTAAAACTTTTTCTGCTTTTAAATTAAAGATGGCATTTCTTTTGACTGTTGAACATCAGAAGAACATCGATCGCTTCTCCCGAAGTAAGCGGACTTCAAAGTGCAGAATCAAAGTACTCCTTCTAAGCCAGTATGCCTGAATGAAGGGATCAACTATGTCAGAGACCTTGTTTCGTCTGACACGCCTCGGCCGAGTTCTCATCTCCTAAGCCCGATCAACATAGCTCCCAACGGGACTATCTCTCCTAAGCAAGGTGGAATTGCTATTTTGAATCAACGGTACTTCTTCGCCCCGCGATGGTCGAGTATCCAATTGTGTTCATCCATTAGTCTGTATGTCACGTCTGTTTTGTCAGTGTATACATACATACATCATGCATTTTTTATTTTGCATTCACATTTCATATTGCATCACTATCACTCTAGTCGGTCTTGTCCCCTAGTGGTAGAAGTCCTCTCAATCGAGTTTGTCAGTTCTTTCCTCGTCAGGAAGTGTTGCGTCTGCACAATCTCGCCACCAGTGTATCTTTAGATCAGAGTCGGCACGTGGCCACTTTGATAATTTGAACCTCTGAAAGATCAGAGAACCTTCAACAGACATCACTCTTCGCCATTGAAGATGATATCCTTGCTTTCCCGGATTAAGGAAAATCCACAGAGAAAGCCTCGGGATCAGAGATTCGGCAGCACGCCAGTTTTGCTCTGAAAAACCACTGATGAGAAGGTCATTGGCACTTCAAAATTGGACCCCATCATATGGCGTTTCTCTGGGAAGATCCCGAGAAAAGTATGATGAAAGATCCCAAATGAAAACAGTCTCTCAAGAGACTCGCTTTCCCCAGTAGAATCGACAAATGGCGTCTCCAACAGAGAAGTTTGTGCAAATCTACAACTCAGACATTGGGTTCCCCAGCAAGTCTGACATCAAACCTTTTTCCATCAAATGGCATCTCCCCAGGAAAATTCGGCGTAAAGTTTGAAGGAAAGCCTATACGAATAGCGTCCCTTGTCAGTAAAGTTTATTGACCAAAAGAGACTGAGACCAGTTCCTTGGTAGGCAACCAGGATCGAGGGGAAGTTTATCTTTTCTAAGCATCATCGCTTAGCTAAAGAAGATGAATGCGCAAGCTACCATTCATAACCACCATCAAAATTTTGGGTATTCCGATATTTAATCCTCTTGCACCCCGAATGCCCGAATACCTTCGTCATTCACACCTTCGGGTCCAAGAAGATTAAATAGGGGCATCTGTAATACCCCAAATTTTGACCACTTAGATTTCCCATCATTGTGAAAATCATCATCACAATATGGATGTACCTTTATGCTTCATTAGCCTCCCCAAGGATGGGTGAGCATCCACTACAATCAAAATTAGGGTTTCAAGCCCTCTCTGAGTGCTTAGACAAAGGATCAATCAAGAAATGACATGATCTTCAACTTGTCTAATCTCTCAAACATCCATAATGGATCAAAAAGGACTCCCACTTCAAGGATTAAGCACAAGGCTGCTCCCTTCTAGGTGGATCAAGTCTCAAGATCGACAGTGCCACCAAATTAGGGTTTTGGTCGACCAGGGCCTCCAGATGGAAATTTTCATCTGGGCACAAGGCAATGATCCAAAACATAACCTAATATACTTCATGGAACCTCATGAACCCATGCATCAAGTCAATTTTGCCTCAGGGGATGCATTCATCAAAAATCAGGAATTAGGGTTTCTTGACCTAATTCACCCCTAAGTTGACTTTTGGGACAAACCATGAGCCAAGACCTCAAGAGATGATTTGAGGGTCTCTAATATACCATATTGATCCATTTGGAACAATGGATTGATCCAAGAAGTTTGAGCAACAAGTCTCAATTTCATCTGCACCACAATTAGGGTTTTAAGGGAAAAGTCAACTGTAACTTTGACTTTTGACCAGGACATGCTCCCAAACCCTAATACATGATTGAATATACCCTATGACACCCATGGAACATGCCTATCAAGTTTGATTTAGGTCAAGGACATGATTTCCTGAAGAATTGCACAGTTTGGAATTCATCTGATAAAAAGTCAACTGTGCACAAAAGTCAACTTTGACTTTTTGAGATTTTTCACCAAAATGGATTTTTAACCCTAAAATGATGTTAATGTATGATTTAAATCATCATCCATCAAGAAAAATCAAGAAAAGTGAGATAACTTGTAAATGGGGTAACCATAAAACTTAGAAATTTTTCTAAGTTAAAAATAAAGTGGCAAAGGTACCAACTTTGGAGGACCATAACTCCTAAACCACAAGGCCATTTTTTCCTACACTTAGTGAAATTTTCACTAAGTCAGATTCTGCCTCACTTTTTGCCAAATGTAGGGGGATTTTTCACTTGGAATCAAAACAGATCAAAACCAAACTTGTTCAAACAGTTGTTGTATCATGTAAGAGCTTTCCAAAATGGCCAAGAACATTGCCAAATTCAACCTACACCATGAGATACAACATTGCCAAGTTGCCTTGCTGAAATCTGTCAAGGCAAGGCAAAATTTGCAACTTTGGTCGATTTGCCAAAATCAGCCAAATTCAATTGCTCCTATCCACTTGGACACCTTAGAGGATTGAATCTAAAGGGGACAATCACTGAGCCAAGCCTCCAAAGTCCATGGAACAAGAAATAGCATGTTGAACCTAGAATGGCCAAAATAGGGACAAGACTTCAAATTTGGAATGAGGCATTCAATGGAACCATCAAGGTGGCATGGACTGAGCCATTCTCATCTGAGATCAGTCAAGACTTATCCATGACCAAGAGGACCAAAGCTCTGTGCCCTAACCTCTAGTCAATGGCTAGAGGAGACTTGGATTTTCATTTGCCAACATTGGCCAAACCTACTTACCAGCTGCCATTCACTATTCCTTGCAAAACAAACTTGCTCTACTATAAATAGAGCTCAATTGTGGTCAGTTTGAGTACACCAAAGCCATCTAACAGATGCTTTCCTCAAAATCTCTTTCTCTTGGCAAAAATGCCTTTCTTAGCAAGGTAGCTATCGGGTTTTGAGTTTGAGAGCAATTCCAATCAAACCAATCACTCACACACCTCACATACATCACATATGAGCTGATCAAACACTTAGATTACTTCTGAAACATCAATTTCACAAAATCACCAGCTGGTTGCTCAAGGTTTTAACCAAAGTGCAGCTGAGGTACCACAAAATGATCCAGCCAATTTCAATCAAGTCCAACCATCCAAACATAATCCATAGGATGTAGGGAAGCTGTTCAGATCATCACCACTCATCTGTAACACCTCCAAATCAAAAATCACTTTGAACTTGCTGTCACGACTTGGAGGTGAGCACATGCTAGGTCATCTCTCAATCTATGCATATTTCCTCGCACAATAATTTGGCCATATGTTCATAATCATGCATGGAATGTTTTCCCTCAATTAATTGCATTGTTTGAATCGTGTATCAAAAATCCTAGCCTTCATGCAGAAATTAGGGTTCTTGAGGTCTCTTCGTGATTTCTTGTTGTATGTTTAATTTAAATGAAATTAAAGTACATAGACATGATCGTGAGGTTGAGACGAGCATAATGATATGTGGATTTCATGATATGATTACGTATTCATGGAGATTGGATATAAAATGCAAATCTGAGAAACCAAGGACACGCGCGTGTTCTTCAGCTGTTCTTGGCGCCATTTTTGAATAATTCAAATATTTGAATTTTGTGATTTTGTTTAATTGATTCAAAAATTAATTTCTCTCTGAGTTTTAATGATTTTGAGTTGATTCTTTTTTTAATAATTCACAAAAATGTTAAAATATTTTATTTTATCAAAAAATCCCAAAAATATTATTTATTTCATATAATTGATATTTTTGCAAAGAATTAATATTTTAATTGCTTTTGGCATTTTAAATATTTTTTCTACATTGATTTTGCAACTTTTAATGCTTTCTAATTATTTTGTAGGTCAATACTTAATTTTTGAAGCATTAATCCAAGATCACAATTTGTTTTCCATGTGTTAAACAATTTTTGATCATTTTAATTGAATTTTTATTCAATTAAATACATTTTGAAAACAAATTAGGGTTTTGGATTAATTCAACCCTCATAAATCATTTTCAAAACTTTTTGGGCCTCTTGAGAGAGTGTAAGACCCATCCCCCCTTGTACAAAAACTTTTTGGGCCTCACTCATTGTATAAGTCCCTCTGTACAAGTAAACGGCGCGATCGTCGCCCGTTTAAAAATAAAAACCATCGGGGCCTACCCTCGAGTAGTAAGACCCATTTCTTTTTCTTAAAACTTTTTGGGCCTCTAATAGAGTGTAAGACCCAATCCTTTTTTTGTCCAAATCATTTTTGGGCCTCAGTATATTGTATAAGTCTCGATACCGTCAAAAACAAACGGAAACACTTTGGGCCTCTATTAGAGTGTAAGACCCAATCCCCCTTTTAACCAAAACATTTTGGGCCTCACTTATTGTATAAGTCCCTCTGCGTTAAAAGGAAACCTCGGCGCGATCGCCATTTTTAAACGAAAAATCACTGGGCCTCTCCTTGAGCTGTAAGCCCCAAATCTTTCTTTTTCAAAGCACTTTCTCCTTTGATTTTGAATATACTGTTGTTTTCGATCTTTCTTTATTGAACAACTAACCAAACAGCATGGAAGCACTCCAACCGAGTAAGTGGTTATCGCTTTCATTTACTGCTTTCATATTATAAACTGTATTGTGGGGCTGCTCACTGTAAGTCTCCTTTCATAAACTCATATCTACTGTGTAATAATAGTATAGATATTTCGAGTTTCCCCGACTACTACGTCTAGAACTAGGTGACGCCATTTCACTTATTCGTAGAAATAGACGCCTAGATCCCCAATAGGAGCACCAGATACAGTCTTCTCTTCGGCTGTCCTCCTTAGGAATCATCAAGAAGCTCTACTCCCCAAGATGAATGTATTCTCCGTGAATGGCATCTTTGAGTTTCTTCCAAATTCTCGAACTTTCCTGACTTGATCTATTCCTTGTGGATAGCTTGCCTTGAATGTCTCGGGGTTTGGGTACCCACTACGGTCATAATCTTGGACCTTAACTAAGGAACCCTCTTTAAAAGCTAAAAGTCACTGGATAGTAAACCTCGCACGTTTACCAGTGGTTTTTATCTTTAAAAGAGTTATCTCTCCTAATGGAAAGGAGATGATAGACCCACGGGCTTCTTGAAAGCATCGGCCTCCTCTTGGGCATTATTCAAGGACACTACGGCTTCTTAGAAGTATTCACAGCCTCCTCTTAGGCTTCGTATAATGATCTCTTCCTCTGGGAATGATAGCCTCCTCTTGGGCTTCGTACAAGGACCCGTCGGCTTCTTAAAAGTTTCCAGCCTCCTTTTGGGCTTCGTACAAATTATCCCGACGACCTCCTAGAGGTATAGGAACAGAACCTAGTCATCCTCATAGAACAGTCCTTTCATAGAGTCTACTACTGTTTCTCAAAGCATAGTACAAAAGATAAGACTCTAGACACGGACAGTCTAACTTCCTTGAGTCTCAAAGACATTCTCAAGCACCCTTCGTTAAATAGGAAGGAAACCTGCAGACTCAGACAGTCTCGACACCCTTTGAATTTCCCGTTTCCTCAAAGAGAAGGAAATATCCCTGATCCTCAAATCAAATCCCTGTGTACAGTGTTGCTCATATAAGAACTGATTTTCTCTTTTAAAATCAGTATATTGGATCTGTCACTCAACTGAAATAGTTACAATAGCCTCCATCTCGGGCTTTATACGAGATACCAAAATTCTGCCCAGTGGAGTCAAACAACCTTTTCGCCTCTCTCTCGGGCTTCGTACGAGACACATAAGAGACTCCCTCGTTGAGTCAATTACCCTTTTCGCCTCCATCTCGGGCTTCATACGAGATACAAAATCACTCTCTTGTTGAGTATAAAAGATTCTCCTGTTGAGTCAACCCTTTTAGCCTCTCTCTCGGGCTTTGTACGGGACACAAAATAGCCTCCTCTTAGGCTTTGTATAATGATTTTCTTAGCGGAAATTAGCCTCCTCTTAGGCTTTGTATAAGAAAACCACTGGTTGATCCAATCAACCTTTTAGCATCAAAGATGTGCCTTGTTCAGAGTATACAAACATCAACAACTCATTTCCCTTCATCTAATCGCTGTAAGCGGCAAGCCTCTGGATCATCTATATCCACGCCACTGTCCCTCTTTTAGCATGAGAAATTCCTAAGGAAAGATGGCATTGCTCTACACTGAGTTAAAGTCTTCTCCTTCAGGTTCAAACCCTTTCTTCGGAAATTATGGCATTGCTCGGATCCGCGTATCCCAGTTAAAGTAATTCTCCTTCTCCCCTCTTTAGAGATGACAAATTCTCTCTAAAGTCGAGGTCTTTTAGCTTCACGTCTTGGGCTTTGAACAAGACACAAATAGACCTTTCAGCTTCACATCTTGGGCTTTGAACAAGATACAAACTATCCTTTCGCTTCACGTCTTGGGCTTTGAACAAGACACCAAAAACACCAATTTCCTCCCATAGAATAGGAGGAACTACGAACGCTCTGATTTCCCTGTTTCGGTAAACGGGAATACGTAGGCATAAGATCGAAAGAAAAGATCTTAGCGAGCCAATCAACAAAAAACCCAAATCCCATATCTCCGTCAATCAAAAAGCAGTAATTCAAAAACATCAGTCCTAACATCCTAATCCTTGTTCCCCGTCAGAAACCCTTTGCCTAGATTAAAAGAAAGAAAACAGTATTGGCGAAAATACAAATAACCAGTACAAAGGCCCCCCCACATTGATAGCATTCGTAACCTAACAGACCGCTGTTTAAACTCAGTATGCAAAGCAGGGTTAATTGGAGACATCTATTTCCCTTCCTTATTCAGCTTACAATTGGATAAAAAAGGAATCGACATGTAGTCAAAGCTCAAACCGCAGAGAGCGACCAGCGCTTAAGAACCGCGTCCAAAATCGCTCGCTACAGGGGTTTGGGTCTTACACTCTATTAGAGGCCACAAGTTTATTTTTTATACAAGAGATAGGGATTACAACTCAAGGAGAGGCCCAAAAATGAAATTTGTTTTGAAAACAGCGATCGCGCCAAGATTTTTTTTTAAACATATCGGGACTTATACAATGACTGAGGCCCCAAGTGGTTTATTTACCAAGGGATGTGTCTTACACTCTATTAGAGGCCCACAAGTGTTTGAAAAAAAAAAGGAGAATGGGACTTACAACTCAAGGAGAGGCCCAGATGAAAAACAGTGATCGCACTGTTGTTTTAAAAACTGTATCGGGTCTTAAACAATGACTGAGGCCTAAAAAAGTTTGTTTTAACAAAGGGGTGGGTCTTACACTCTATTAGAGGCCCAAAAGTGTTTTGAAAAATATTTGTAAGGGTGAAAAATAATCAAAACCCCAATTTGATTAAAATGTATTTTAATTGAATAAAAATTCAATTAAAATGATCAAAGTTATCAAACCTGTGTGAAAAAACAAGCTGTGATCTTGGATAAATGTTTGAAAAATCATGTTTAATCACACAAAAGATTAGAATTCATTTGAAATGAAAAGGTAAAAGTGAGAATTTCATTTTTAAATGTTTAAAAATAAATAAAATGAAATTAATTACAAAAATTCTAACTATATTAAATAAATAATATAATTGGATTTTTTGTAAAATAAAATAATTTAACATTTTTATGACTTTTTAAAAGAAGAAACAATCAAAAATGATAAAAAATAAGAGATAAATTAATTTTTGAAGTTATTAAGAGATTGTGAAAAAATGTGAAAGAAATAAGTGGTAAAAAGAATGGGATGGTCCTCCCAAGGTTTGAACCCACGCCCTTGGGGTGGAGGGTTTAAAACTTTACCAGCTGAGCCAAGTGCGTTGGCTGATAGAGAATGGCAAGGGTGGATAATATGTGAAACTCCCTTTAAATGGTTCAAAAAACATACCAAAAGGTCTGGGGCGAGGGGGATTCGAACCCCAGACCTCTCGCTCGCTACACACACACAAATACTAGTGTTTCCACTAGGGCGCAATGTCAATTCAAACATATATTGGCAAGTGTATAATATATACTATGTTTGGTTCTAAAAACCTGAAAATGGCGTCATGGCCATCTTCTTCCTTGGGCCAACATCAGACTTGCGTGAAGCAAGCAATCTCTCTCGTTTCTCAACCATTTTACAAGATGTAAAAATGAAACTTATTTGTTTTTTAACAAGGAACATGATGGTTCTTTTCAATTTCATTTAAATTAAGTGTAACAAAAGATATCATGTTGTAACCAAATGAACCCTAAAAAATGCAAGAACTAAATGAAATCTCATACACACGAGATAAATAACAATTGATTAAAGGTTAATGATCTATGAGCAATCAGAATCATGATGGCAACTTAAAACAACATTTACGATGCATGATTCATTGAGTTTGAAAGTTTAAGACTTACCTCTGCAAGAAGGAATCAATTTCTGTGGTAGAGGTGTTATAGAAGTGAAACAATGATCTGGACAGCTTCCTTAGGCCTCAAGGATTGTGTTGCTGCCTTTAAGACTTACCTCTGCAAGAAGGAATCAATTTCTGTGGTAGAGGTGTTATAGAAGTGAAACAATGATCTGGACAGCTTCCGTAGGCCTCAAGGATTGTGTTGCTACCTTCAAGATGTTTTGAAACTCTGACTGCAATTGGACCAAGTGAGAAATGGAGATGGTGATCCTGATGTTTCAGAAGTGTGAGGATTGTTTAATCATCTCATATATGATGTATGGGATGTGTTAGAACAGTTGGTTGTGATAGAATGGCTCTCTAATGAAAAATTCGATAGTGACTTGCAAATGAAGGCATTTCTGGGGTGAGAGAGAGATTTTTAGGAAATCAAGTTTTATCAAGCTTTGGTGTACTCAAATTGGTCACAGTTGATGTCTATTTATAGTGCAACAAGTTTGTTTTGGCATCAATAGTGAATGGAGGCTTGGACAGTCCCTTGGCCAATGTTGATCAAAAGGAATCTTTTGTCTTTTCTAGCCATTGACTTGGGTTAGAGCAGGAGGTTATGAGTCCTTTGGTTCAGAGATAAGGCTTGACACAATTCAGTCGGCAATGTCTTGATGCTTGCCACCTTGTGAATCCATTGAATGCATTGAAACAAAATTGGAGTCTTTGAGATTCTTAGCCTTTTTAGGGGACACATAGCTACATGTAGATCCTTGGACTTGGGAGGCTTGTGGATCATATATTTTCCCTTCGATGTTATCCCCTGAGGTGTCCAAATGGATGACAAGACTTGTAATTGTCTAATTTAGCTAACTCGAGCAAAAATGTACAAATCTGTCTTGTACAAGACAGTTTGAAAGTGTCATTTTGGGAGGATCATATCTCCTTGCTCAAATTGAGTTATGGAAAGCTCATGTACTTTTTAGAAATCCCTCATATGGTAAAATTCATGTGTGGTCATAGTTTGACTTGAAACTATCGGGATTCAATTGAAAAATCCCCATGAACATTGATGTTCAAGGCTGAAATTTAGACAGTTTTTGTACTAAGTGTTAAATCTTTGATTTTTCTCCACTTTGATCCATCTGTAACCAAAAATATATGAAGAATTAGAGTTTCATGTAGATTAAGCTTTTGTAGAATGTAAGAATACCTACAAATCAGGCTTTGGATCACTCAAAATGCCTGCTTGGATCAAAAGTTATGGTCCTTGGAAGTTGGCACCAAAACCATCCAAATTTAGTAACTTAGAAAAATTTCCAATTTTTCAAGGTTACCTCTTTTACAAGTTATCATGATTTCTTGATCAATTCTTGTTCAAATGACATTATAGATCATATTTTAGGAGAATATGAGTCATAAGGATCATTTTTGCCAAAAAATTCATGTCTTGACTTTTGGCTCCGGAGAGGTTCTGTGCGGAAAAACCCTAATTCCCGACTTTTGAGGAATGCATTCTCAGAGGGTAAGTCAACTTTTCAAATGGACTCCTAGGGTTATCTTGAGCATATTGAGTCACATTTTGAAGCCTTGGCTCATTCCCCTATGAAAACTTCACTCTGGAGGTTTCAGTAAAAAAAAACCCTAATTTGGTCACACTGGGGTTTTCAAGGCTCAATCATCTTGGAATGTTGCAACTTTGTGCTTGACTCTTGATGTGGGAGACCTCTTGATCCTTCATGGATGTTTGAGAGGTTAGACAAGTTGAAGATCATGTCATTTCTTGATTGATCTTTTTTCTAAATGCTCTGAGAGGGCTTGAAACCCTAATTCTTAATTGCAGTGAATGCCCACCAATCCTTGAGGAGATTGATGAGGTATAACGGTACATCCATATTGTGGCAATGATCCTCACAATGATGGGAAATCTAGTGGTCAAAATTTGGGGTATGACAACATCTTGTCTACTTCTGTTCTTGCAAATACAAAGCTTCTGCAAAAGAGTGAGGTGGTAGCTTCAAAATTGCCTCTCTCAGTCAGATGTACTAGTTCTGACTATCTTAAGGATCATCCTGTCATCACCAAGACTGATAATCCTGAAGTAATCAGATTATTCATTGAGTATGCATTCAAAGAGGGAGTGGTTATAAGATTCAAAGACTTACCCGATACTTCTACTAGTGTGTTCAATACTTCTAAAAAGAAGAAGCAGGTTACTTTAGTTGCTCGGAAGGATGTTCAAAAACACTCTAGGAAGAAAACTTTACATCATAAGGAGATTGAAAAAGAGATTGAATAATTCATTGCATCCACTGAGTTGATGCCCTCCAAAACTAGAAGTGAAAGGTCACCCAAGAAGGTTAGTACTACATGTGTGTCATCAAAAGCACCTTTGAAGAAGAAGAGATTAAGGAAGTTAAGTGAGACTGAAGAAGACGGGGAAGAAAAGAATGTTGGTGCATCCTTGTGTTAGCTGGTAATTTCAATGCCAAGGTTTGATTGAGTATGATAAGCAAAAGAAATGTTTTTAAGAAGATACCTTGGAATTCGACAGGAGCATTATTGAAGATTTTAGTCGAAGGGATCCTTTATAAGAAGGAAATGCTAGGTTAAGACTTAGAAATATTTCTGAGCTTGGATTACAATTTCGACGGAAGCAATGTTGAGGTTGCGTTCGACGAAGGTTTTGAATTTTTGAATAAGGATGATAACTGTCTTTTGTCCTTATTCGCTTCTCAAAGATGGCGCGTGTAAAGCTGTGGCGAATTGAAGGCATGCAAGAGAAACGTGTCATTTTCTAGAGAAAAGACCGTAGATAGCGGTTATTTTCGACATAGTATAAATAGGATTCTTATTGTATATCATTTCGGGTGTTCAATCATTGTACAAATACTCACAAATTACTCAAAGTATCTAAGTGTGTTGAGAAAAGAGTTCGTTGAGAATGTACGTGTGAATCACCATATTTTCATTATAATTGAAGTTATTTTCAGTTTATCAATTACTTTTTCATTGCAATTTACTTTGAAGTGCTTTATTGCAATTCCTTTACAAATTCTGCAATTTACTTTTAAACTTTAAACAACATTCTTCAATCATGAGCATTGTCGAAATGTTCATAGACTTTCAAATATAGTTTTAACAAAAGCACATGTCCTAGGATTCACTGGTTGATCCTGTAAAGTAAACAATTTTTTGGAGACCAGTGGTTGTTTACCAATTTTCACGGTAAACAAATTGGCACGCCCATGGGGACAGTGCTATTGTTAGAATATTTCTCTTTTTGAAATTTTTTACAAGTTTTTCATTTTACTATCTCTCTAACTTCGTTGCATGAGACTAAGGAGTGGTAAAATAGCCACAAACAACGAGGGAATACCAAGGAGAAGATACGTAAGGTGGATGGTGAATCAAAATCCACCAAATAAAAACGAAGAACCACCCCCTTCATCTTCAACGAGGGGAAATATGGTTCCAGCATTTGTATCTAAACATGTACCATCCACGGCAAGTATGACGCATGTGCATTCGATTGTCCAAAATAGACCCATTTTGTCTTATGTAGGGACACAGGGTCCACCAGAGACCCCCCGCCCCCTCTCTAGTGGGGAGTAGTTTATTCAGGCCTTATGTGCTTGGATTTTCAATGTCTCTAACTAGTCGCAAACAACCTTATGGCATGCCAACTTCAATGATGACAAGTTTTCATAATACAACATCAACGTTCGTAGACCCAATGGTGAACGCCACTTTGCCACTACAAGGATATAGTTCAGGCATTAACAATCTGGGTCGAATTAGCCAGCCCTTAGGGATGGGATTTCCTACACAAATGCTCAATATCACCAATAATTCTACAGCGGTGATAAGGCAACAAATGGACGAAAACAATCACGAAATGGTCCAAATGTTTGCCCAACAAATGGGCGTGATATTTAACCCTTTGATCCAAAACGCTACCCAAACAAACCAACAGTTGGTAGCACAAAAGATGTGGGGTAGTCTTCAAAGGGAATGGATGATAGAAAATTAAGGGGTAGTCTTGGAAGAAGACCCCGCCATTAACCAAATACAACAAAATGTACCCCAAGAGAACATGGCAAATCAGGGGGCAGGAGTCGAACAGCCTAGGTCGAACCTCCTAGGCTTGAACAACAAATTCCAAGGGAAAGGGAACCAAGTGTAGTGATAGTGAATAAGAACCAAAATGCCGACGAAGTTATAAATCAAGTTCGACATGATGATATAGCAGCAGACAATAACTTAGCAGCCATGGTCGAAAGAATTATGACACGAAATGGGGTAAATATTGACCTTCATAGGCCAAATTACACATCACCATTGTCTCAATACATCCTGCAATCATACTTACCCCTAGGTGCAAAGTCCCCAAGTTTAATAAATTTTATGGGGACACTAGTGAGTCCACTGTCGAACACGTGGCAAAATACCTAATCGAGACAGGGGAAATTTCCAATAACGAGAACCTAAGAATAAAATACTTCCCAAGTTCCCTTACAAAAAATGCCTTTACATGGTTCACCACATTACCAGTGAATTCAATTCATAATTGAACTCAATTAGAAAGATTGTTCCATGAGTAGTTCTACATGGGATAGACGAAGATCAGTTTAAAGGAATTAGTCAGTATTAAACAAAAATTTACTGAGCCAATAGATGACTACTTGAATATATTCCGTTTGCTTAAGGCCGGATGTTTTACACAAGTGTCTGAGCATGAGTTGGTCGAAATGGTTGTTGGTGGCCTTGACTATTACATTAGGAAGAAAGTGGATACCCAATATCTGAGGGATATGGCCCAGTTGGCTAACAGAGTTCGACAGGTAGAACGCCTGAAGGCTGAAAAGCCCAGGGAAAATAAGAATAACAAAAAGGAAAGGGTAGCCTAAGTCGAAGGCAAAATTGACCTTGCTGAACTAAAGCAAGGATCACCTTATTCTTGTAAAGTCCTAGCACCTTCGAATGGAAAAAATCCAGTTGAACCAGAAAAGAGTGATAGGTTCCCTAAGAAAATTTATACCTTCGACGTCATCAAGTGTGATGATATTTTTTATTTATTAGTTAAAGATGGCCAGATGATAGTGCCTCCTGGCGCTAAAACACCTCCTTTAGAACAAAGGAAAAAGAGAGAGGTTTTTGTAAATATCATAATTTTTTGTGCCATAAAACTTCAAAATGTTTTCTTTTTAGCGATCTTGTTCAGAATGTTATCAAAGAAGGAAGGCTCAAATTCTGATATAAGTCAAAGACTCAAATGAGGATTGATTCAGATCCTCTCCAAGTGGCGGAGGCACACTATTCTAAGCCATCCATGATCAATATGCATATGGTGGAAGTATCTGAGGACCATGCCAACGAGGCTGTGATGGTCGAAGTTGGGGTGGTAGAAGCTACTGAAGGCTTCACCCAAAGAGTCACTGAGGACTTCGACAAGAAAACCACTAAAGGTTTCATTCAAGAAGCTACTGAAGACTTCACCAAATGAGTCACTGAGGACTTTGACAAGGAAACCACTGAGGGTTTCATTCAAGGAGTCACTGAAGGCTTCAACAAGGGAATCACTGAGGGTTCCAGTCAAATGATCACAACAAATGAAATTGTTGAGGGTTTCATATAGATTAACAAAATAACTGAGGCCACTGAGGGCCTTAGAGTCAAATTACAAGATTTGGACATCACTGAGGATGCCAACTTAGGGGTTAATATGGTTGAAGTAACACAGGAAATTGCAATGGAAGTTGACGAACAAAGCCTTGGACAAGAAGAATATGTCAAAGTGGCTTCTCCCCAGCAACATGAAAGCCTGGTCGAATTTCTTCACAGGTGCCAAAGGAAAAACTCTGAAGTGATGTTGTGCCCAAGGTGTAGCTCAGTCTTCAATATAAACGCTGCAGAAAACATGGAGGGGGTTCGACTAGCCAAAAACAGGAATAACTAGAGAGACACTCATAACTGTTTTGCCTTCGACAAGAGGGGACGACCCAGGAAGCAATAGCAAGGTGGACAAGGACTTTGTGGCAATAAACTAGCCACATCCAAGCCTACTGTTGATACCCCTAGGGGTAAGTGTGTGAAGCCTGTCGAACGAAGGGAGAAAGGCCAAAAGAAATGGCAAAAATTTGGAGTAGAAAGGGGTTCCTCACTAGAATATTGTAAGGAATTACAAGCCTCAAAGTAGTTAGCATATCACTCTAAAAACTATAAGGGAAAAATCCGATGTCAATGTCTCAATGAAGGAGACAACAAAGAAGGCGAAAGGCTAAGAGAGAGGCTAGAGAGAAGCAAGGGCTAAATCGAGCAGTAACGTACCCCTCAAGAAGGACAGGAATGGAGAGAAGAAGTCTGTCGAAAGGAAACTATTTGTTTCTCAAAAGGAGGTTATGGGAGAGAAGTCTGACCAGGTAGCAGAAGATGATATGCTGACAGATGATTTCGACATAGGTTCAGAGTCGTCATTGGATATCGTTTGCAACGTGGTGTCTATACTTCCTAGAGAATACGGCCAAGTTATGGAGATAGAGGAACCTGAGGATGTAACTGAGTTGGAAATGGCCAAACACAAGCCATTTTGCTATTACATACTGAATAATGGATGTGTGGAAGCACAAACGCCTTTTTCGAAATACTTGACGAGGCGATGAATAGCCATTTGAAGCCCTTGTTTATTAGGGGCAAAATAGAAAACATTGGATTGAATAAGATCTTAGTTGATGGAGGAGCGTCGGTGAATTTGATGCCATATTTTATGTTGAAGAGAATAGGAAAGGATGACACTAATACAAAACCCCATAACATGGTTCTATCGAACTATGAGGGAAATATGGGTACTATAATAGGGGTAATCCAAGTGAACCTCACAGTTGGCACCATTACAAGGCCAACTATGTTCATGGTCACAGCGTCAAAGGCCAACTACAATCTACTTTTCGATCATTAATGGATCCATAGAATTGGCGCAGTCCCTTCTTCACTACTTCAACGCATTTCAATCTGACGAAGCGATGGAATAGTGGAGAATATAGAAGCTGACCAGAGTTATTACACGGCTGAAGTCAACCAGGTGGACATGAGGCATTTCGACAAGAACTTGGCCCACATTGCACCTTGCAATCCTGCTGGATTCAACTTTACGCTCACTGACAACACATTTTGTTCCCTTTACCTACACCTAACCCATGGCTTCCAATGGGATAGGGAAGTAGTAGGTGAGGAAGATTTCAGATTTGGAATGGAAGGAATCCAACCAACGGGTTAGGGAAGTGATTTTGGTTGAGATGACTGAGTCAAAGACATTAGAAAGGATTTGGGCTTACATAGCAAAAAACAAATTAAAAGCAGCCATAGAGGCTGAAGTAAAGTACATGGTTGTCGAAGCCAAAAAGAATGAAGAGCACTTGGAAGGTCTTGGTAAGGACTTCAATCCTGAACCACCGGATAAGGATCAATATGAAGTGCAAGGCCAGATGCTTGACACCATCTATGATGATGAGCCTTTAGGCATCGAAAAGGATCCGCTGGCAAACAACATAAAGATGCTAGTGCAAGATCGGAAGAGGAGGCAATAAAAAGGCCAATATACATTTGTGCCAACATTAGCCCACAACTCAGGGTCGAAGTAATCCATATGTTGAAGGATTTCAAGGACTGCTTCGCTTGGGATTACAACTAGATATCTGGTTTAAGCAGAAATCTAGTCGAAGTGAAGTTGTCTATAAAGCATGGGGTGAAGCCAATCAAGCAGACTCCAAGGCGTTTTGCACCTGAAGTTCTGTCGAAGATCAAGGAAGGGGTCGAAAGGCTTCATAGATGCAAATTTATTCGTACGACCAGGTATGTTAAATGGATTGCTAACATTGTACCAGTCATTAAGAAAAATGTCACTTTGAGGGTTTGCATCGATTTCAGAGATTTGAACGCTGCAACCCCAAAAGATGAATATCCAATGCATGTGACGGAGATGTTAGTCGATTCTGCTACATGACATGAGTATCTTAGTATGCTCAAAAGGTATTATGGATATAACCAGATCTTCATTGCTGAAGAAGATGTGCCAAAGACGGCATTTCGATATCTCGAAGCCTTAGGCACCTACGAATGGGTGGTGAAATTCTGGCCTATGCAGACAACAGATGTCCTAACACATGTCAAGACATTGTGCTACATAATCATTTAAACTCATAGGCACAACAGCACACTGATACTTTGTATATCAGAACTGTACATACAGAGATGTCACGACATCTGATCCAACATGTCAGTCAAGAACATTAACAAAGTTGTAAATTGAAGAATGTTAAATAAGACAATAATTGTTAACCCAGTTCGGTGCAATTCACCTACATCTGGGGGATACCAATCCAGGATGAAGACTTCACTATCTGTAGAACTGTTACAAAGCTAAACTCCCCCATTTACAAATTTATCCCTAACATCTACCCAATGAACATATTTACCAAGGCTAAACTCAAACGTTTACAACCCTGATATATGAGATACCCAACTCATATCCTAATCACAACCTGTGATATCTCTGTCTTTTGCCAATACAGAACCAGTCGCGGTTTCTTGACCTCCAAGTTATCTTGGACTTGCTTCAAAGCTTCATCCAAGAATAATACAACAACCATTACCTACAGGCTTCTGGTTGTGTCCCTGTACCTATGCCTTCCACTCTGCATCCCATATTACAGAGTGGAGACTTACAACTCCTAAGAGAGCCAACGACTCTCAAACCCTAAACCCTTATTCAACACAAGAGAACTAGGTTACAAAGTTATAAGTGATACAAAAGTATGGTCCGTTAACCCTAGGTCTAAGTCTCCTTATATAGTCTTCTGTTGTCTTGGACCTTCAATCTTTGATCCTGTGTTTCCTTGATCCGCTCCTTAATTCTTGCAACAGATTAAAACTTGCTAACTTACCAAGTCAGTCAGGATGTCGAGACATTTCCTTCGACATCTTTTTCTAGTGCAGATTTTTCAAGTTCATCATCAGAATGTTTTAGCAAAATTTATTCAAACAACAGGTTCTTTCAATCTCCCCCTTTTGACAAATTTTGGCTAAAACAAACATTTCCTTCTGCATTTTGTAAACAACAAGGCTCCTTCATCATGACTCCTTTATATTGAGAATTGATTGGAGCTAAGGTCTGAGAGAGTCTCCCCCTCGACATATTCCCCCGAATTGATTGGAGCTAAGGTCTGAGAGAGTATCCCCCTCAACATATTCCCCCTCCTTTCAAGAAAGGTCTTGGGAACCAGAAGACTCCTCCAGAAAAGTAACAGCAGTTGTAGGCTTCGTAACAATGAGAGCATAGATTGCATAACTCAGGTCACAAGACACAACCTGCTTCACAATTCAGATCACAAGACATAAGGAAAATGAGATTGTTAAGATGTCAGAACATCTTAACCAACATTCTTGCAAAACAACTGCAGGAATGTACCCAAACCCAGACAGCAACAGAAAACCATTCTCCCCCTTTCTAGCCAAAACTTGGCAAAAGTGACTAAGACAACTCCAAACACAGACACAGCATACCCAGAATTTGAAGAACCCCATCTGTCACCAACCCAAGGAGAGTAGAAAAAACATCAAGACAATCCAATTTATAGCCGAGCCATTTCCTTAGGAAGTAACGAACCTAGGAAAATAACGCTGGTCAATTCAAAGGACCATTAATTGAAGGTAATGACTCCACTAATAGCGCTTTGACCAAGACTGCTTTGACAGTTTCTTCTTTTGAGAACGCCGACCAAAGAACCTATTACATGCAAACATGTTTTATACCAATGTCCCGACATCATGCCAGACATTGTCTATTCTTCCCAAATTCTTCTTCAGATTTGACAATTCAGAGACTTCTTCACAAGATTATGAACCCAGTCTGCAGAGAAAAATAAATTCCCTCAGACTCAACAATGATTCTTCAGCATCCAATTAGAACCATTTCCAATACACAAGTACTGTCAAGTTTCCCCTAACTTGCAACAATACAATAATGTCAAGACATCCTCTTTGACATCTCAGCTTGCTTGGCGCACAAATGCAAACTGAACCTTCAACTGCATCCTCGCAGTAACTCTTCCTAGATCAAGCGGCATCTCCCCCTCTCTAAGGTAACTAGTGCTCCTCCACAGAACACCCAAGCTAATGAAAGGAAAACATAAGACGCATCTTCATGTCTTCAAGAGCGCACCCTCAGTTCAACTTACCAGCTGACACAATCACCAACTCTCTTATTGGTCCCTCTAACAATAAACAATAATCACTCACACATGATCACCATCATGCTACCCGTGAGGAAATGTATACCAACCATAACAAACTCTTGGCTTGAGATCAAAGTCCCATTGATCCCCCTCATCCTGCAACCATCTACACACCACACGAACTCCTTTTGAATTCTCATGTATAGACCTCCAGCTGCTTAAGGCACAAACCAATTGAATCAGACTGCTTCACAATCCTCAAAGAGATGCACATGACCCTTTAGTTTGTTATAACGATGTCAGCTATTGTATGCATGCTCCAGAACTTCACAGCTGCTAAACTGGTCCATTACTAGCATGACTTGCACCCAGGGCAACATCCCCTTTGCAAGATTTTCCACTGGCCTCACCAGGTCAGCAATAGAGATAAACACCCCGCAATCCAAGACAGTCATTGCTTATCATTCTCCCGTATGATAACCTGGAATACTTCTGATTTATGGTGAATTTCCACTTCTGAACGCATCAGGAAACAGACCTTCATGCAATCAACCATGATCCACTTCCGTCTTCCGAATTACATCTGACTTCCAAGACAGTTCTTCTACTTCATCATTCTCCCATATGACAATGTAGATACTTCTTAGACACGATGCAAGTAACCAGTTCCTCATGGAACCTGAAATCCTTCGCCATGGATAACTAACCCAAAGATGTTCTAACATCAGTTATGAAATCTTTCACACATCACAGACACCACACACCATGGTTCTTGATATGCTCCACCACTGGACTTACTATCAGCATAGTAATCCACACTGAAGATCCTCACACAACACTGTGCCACCAGCTTGAACAAAGAAAACTTCAAAAACCCAGAGAGAAATAAACTCTCATCCACCAAAGAAGGTATGCTTCCATTCTCAACCCAGAACTTCTGCCACAAGCTCCCAGAGAACCAGAACCTCCTTACATTTTCAACTAACTACTCTTCTGCACAAGAGCAATCAGTTTCAAGCATCCTGCTTGAACGCACATTGTGAAACCAACCAAATGCCACTTTTTGATTGACCACACTCTTCTTCAGAACTCCCACAAGATACACTGATCCACTAATGAAATCAGATCTTCAAGTCACATGAACTACTTGCCCTATAGCAAGACATCTTGGATCCACCAAGCCTCTTAGTCATGTAACATCTTCACATCCACAGCTCCTGCAAACTGCATGAGATAGATCTTTTTGAAGCATCCATACCTTCCATTCTCATGTAGATCACCTTATCTTAAGCTGATGTTCCACATCACCAGCTGAGACTTCTGATGTCAAGCTAGATGTCAGAACATTTTGATATGACATCCAACTTTTGAATTCAGCTCCTCCTTCTGCCACTTAGAAGAACCTCCTCCCTTTGCAGGAACAGATTTCCACGTCTGAATCTCTAGAAAATAAGTAGTCCAAGATTACCCCATAGCCATACCAAAGAATGCCACTTTCCTTAGTAGAGCCGTCAGTAGAAAGCCAGAGATAACTGCCACTCATCCTCGACCTTCACAAACAGAGCAAGATCCATGCTCCAAAGCACCTAGATCAGAAATAAACCAATCCAAGCTGTAACCATCAAGATTTTGATGTCTTTATCTACATCTTCAATAGCATTAAATTCCAGACTAGTTTCTTGCCAGGAAACTCTCCAGAGAACACATGCTTCTATCACACCCGACTGAAGCCACTTCTTAGGTCACCACCTAAGACTAAAATAGATGCTAAAGTGTATACAGTACCCCTCCCATGATTCTGCACAAACTCTGATGATGATATGTTCCAACATCTTGTTGAACAACAACAATCTTAACTTTCAAGGATAATCAATTAAATACTTGTGGATTCCACAAATAGCAATTGATCTTAAATCCTTGTCCAATAACCCTTCTTCACTGCTGCAGCTGAGCTCCACCAGATCATGTCATGAACACTTATAAAGTATTCAATCTTTTTGCAAGTATCTTCTTCAAAGGACAATGTTGAGATACCAAGGCTGCCACCCTTGACTCAAGTAACTAAGACTTTCTCTGAACAAATCTTATTTACCTCAACTATTCTTCAGTTAGATTGGATCCACTCTTAGGGTCAAGAGAGATGAATCCTTCCTTGCTATTTTTGGATGGTGAAAATAAATCACCTCCACTTTCTTCAGATTGTGTTTCAAAGAAACACCTTCTAGTTAGAAGATTAACTAGAAGACTCCAGATACACGACAACGTGGCCTTGATAGAATTCTCAAGTATCTTTGACAACCTAGCCGACCAACCATTTATCAAACACCTAGAGCAAGAACCTGAAAAACTTTAACTCAACTCCTCTCCTCTTCAACTGACTTCAACTGCACCAAGAAACCAAGCTTCCAAGTGCCAAGTCACCATACCAAATATCTAACCACAACTCCTTTCACTCCATCGCTCCCGACTTTGGAATAAAAGAATGCAGATATCTTCCAATATAGAGGCCGAAGATTGAGACCTTCCACCAACTGTTTTCAGTAACAACTCCAGAATCCCATAATTCTAAAGCTCTTCCATCAGAAACACATGCAGCGGAACCACCAAGGAACAGATCCTGCTTGCCCTAATAAGATGTCACAACATCTTATAAGATACACCAACAAGAGAACTAGCCACTTCTTCTGTAGTTGTTTTAGGATCTCCTCAGCAACATGAACAACCTCTGGGTTGCTCCCTTCGATCCAGAACATCCATCTCATCCATTAATACCCTTGGGTATGTTTAAGTTGATTGATCTGATCTTCAAAACTCCTCCTTGTTTAAACGCTAGAAAGTATCTCCCAAAGATCTCATCCAGAACCAGACAGGATGCCTGCTCTGATACCAATTGAAATTCTGGCTTATGCAGACAGCAGATGTCCTAACATATGTCAAGACATTATGCTACATAATCATTTAAACTCAGAGGCACAACAGCAGACTGATACTTTGTATATCAGAACTGCACACACACAGATGTCACGACATCTGATCCAACATGTCAGTCAAGAACATTAACAAAGCTGTAAATTGCAGAATGTTAAATAAGACAGTAATTGTTAACCTAATTCGGTGCAATTCACCTACATCTGGGGGATTCCATTCCAGGATGTTGACTTCACTATCTGTAGAACTGTTACAAAGCTAAACTCCCCCGTTTACAACTATATCCCTAACATCTACCCAATGAACATCTTTACCAAGGCTAAACTCAAACGTTTACAACCCTGATATGAGATACCCCACTCACATCCTAATCACAACCTGTGATATCTCTGTCTTCTGCCAATATAGAACCAATCACGGTTTCTTGACCTCCAAGTTATCTTGGACTTGCTTCAAAGCTTCGTCCAAGAACAATACAACAACCATTACCTATAGGCTTCTGGTTGTGTCCTTGTACCTATGTCTTCCACTCTGAATCCCATATTATAGAGTGGAGACTTACAACTCCTAAGAGAGCCAACGACTCTCAAACCCTAAACCCTTATTCAACACAAGAGAACTAGGTTACAGAGTTATAAGTGATACAAAAGTATGGTCCGTTAACCCTAGGTCTAAGTCTCCTTATATAGTCTTCTGTTGTCTTGGGCTTTCAATCTTTGATCCTGTGTTTCCTTGATCCACTCCTTAATTCTTCCAACAGATTAAAACCTACTAACTTACCTAGTCAGTCAGGATGTTGAGACATTTCCTTCGACATCTTTTTCTAGTGCAGATTCTTCAAGTTTATCATCAGAATGTTTTAGCAAAATTTAGTCAAACAACAGGTGCTTTCAGGTGGTGATGCCATTTGGCATAAAAAATGCTGGGGAAACTTATCAAAGGGCAATGAACTCTATATTTCATAACTTTATTGAAACTTTCATGCAAATTTATATTGATGACATTGTGGTTAAGTCTGTTTCAAGGAAAGGTCATGTAGACCATCTTCGACAATCATTCGAAAGAATGAGGAAACATGGTCTAAAGATGAATCCTCTTAAGTGTGCTTTATATGTGCAGGCTGGGGATTTTCTAGGCTTTGTGGTCCATAAGAAAGAAATCAAAATCATCCAAAACAAGACCAAGGCCATCATGGAGGCAAAAGCGCCATCAGCGAAGAAGGAACTGCAGCCGCTGCTAGGAAAGATCAACTTCCTAAGGAGGTTCATCTTAAACTTAAGTGGTGAAACTCAAGCCTTCTCACCTCTGCTTCGACTCAAGAAGGAAAGTTTTCAATGGGGGCAAGCACAACAAGAGGCTTTCGACAAGATTAAAGACTACCTTGTCCATCCTCAATTTTGGCAAGGTTACATTAATGCAATGCATTGAGGTGTCATGAACCAAGCCATAACAATCCAAACTAGTCAAGATTCAGTCCAAACTCTAAGTGTTCAAACCTGCAGAAACTAAATGGAGTCAAGCTAGAGTTGACTTGGCATTTTAGAACATCCAAGTCAATGGCTACAAGCTACACACCATGATCAGTTGCCATTCACTATTCCTTGCAAAACAAACTTGTTATACTATAAATAGGGATCCTTTCTGATCAGTTTGAGTACACCAAAGCATAACAACACATGCTCTTCTTCATTTCACTCTCAAAAACCAAAAATTGTTTCCTTTTCAAGTAACATGCGAGTTTTTCAATAGGAAGCAATTCTATCAAAACCAATGGTGTAGACACATCATATACATCATATGTAAGCTATCCAAACACTTTTCACACATCTGTAACCTCAGAATCACAAAGCTCAAAATCAAACTCAGGCCTGTTTGCAGTTGAGTTGCCACAAAGTGATCCAGGTTGTTTCAATCCATTCCAAGCTTCTAAGCACCTTACATAAGGTCCATTGAAGTTGTCCAAGTCATCAAACAACATATGTAACACTTCCAACACACAATTCGATTTCTTCTTGCAAGAGGTAAGCCTGAACTCTCAAACTCTGCGATCCATGCATCATAAATGTGTTTTCAAGTTACAAACATGTTTCTGCACTTATGTAGAGTGTTTCCCCTCAATCAATTGTTTTATAGCTATCGTGTATAGGATTTCATAGTGTTCTTGTAGAAATTAGGGTTCATGTGTTCATCACTTGATTTCTCACTCCACACTGAAAATAAATGCAATTAATTGGTACCATTGGAATCCTTGTTCAAAAACGAGTGGGATTGATGTTTGAATCGTGCAAAATCATTGAGTAATCAGAGAGATAAGTGAGGTTTCGCAAATCATCCATGGCGCAGGCACGGGGAAGAAGAAGATGATCGTTGGCGCGCATTTTCAAATTGTTTGAATTTTTGAATTTTTAGTTATTTTCTTAATTGATTTCAAAGATTAATTTCTCCTTAAATTTTAATCATTTTTTATTGGTTATTTTTTTTTTAAATTCACAAAAATGTTAAAATATTTTATTCTACAAAAAATTCCAAATAATATTATTTATTTAATATATTTTGAATTTTTGTAAAGAATTTCATTTTAATTGTTTTTAAACATTTTTAATGAAATTTTCCTCTTGATTTTTCAAATTCAAATGAATTTCAAGCTTTCATGTGAATAAAACATGATTTTTCAAAACATTTTTCAAAATTCATAACTTGTTTTTAAATATTTTTGATATTTTATATCATTTTTTATTTAATTTTCTTTGAAAAATTGTTTTTTTTAATTAAAATTAGGGTTTTTCCTTAATTTTAATTTTTCAAACTTCATTTGAAACACTTTTGGGCCTCTAATAGAGTTTAAGACCCATCCCCTTTGAAAATACATAATTTTGGGCCTCTGTCATTGTATAAGTCCCAACGAGATTTTCAAAATAAATGGTACGATCGCTGTTTTTCATCTGGGCATCTCCTTGAGCTATAAGCCTCAACTCTTGTATAAAAACACTTTTGGGCCTCTTTGTAGAGTGTAAGACCCCTCCCTTTTGTAAATAAATAATTGGGGTCTCAGTCACTGTATAATTCCCTTTGTGGTTTTCAAAATCGTGGCGCGACCGTCGCCTTTTCAAAATAAATCATTTAGGCCTCTCCTTGAGTATAAGCCCCATTATTCTTTCTTCACAAACACTTTTGGGCCTCTAATAGAGTGTAAGACCCAAACCCCTTTGTACAAAAACAATTTTGGGCCTCTGCTGTAGTATAAGTCCCACAATGTCTTTCGGTATCGCAGTGCGATCCTTATTTGAAAATAAGTCATCTAGGCCTCTCCTTGAGTATAAGCCATAATCTTTTGTACATAATTTTTTTTAAACAATAAACAACCTCAATGGGCCTCTCCTTCAGTTGTAAGCCTCATACCTCTATTTTCAAAATCATCTGCCTGTTTTAAAACTGGTACTAAGAGGAGCATTATTCCCGGTGAAACTGCTCTTAGACCACTTGGGCCTCTCTTTCAGTTATAAGCCCCAAACATTCTTTTCTTTTAAATTCAAATTCAAATTCAAAGTTTTCTCAAAACTTTCTTCAATTTCTTAAAACCCTAATCATACAGTTGTAGTCAATACAATCAGTCACAATACACTTGGGCCTCTTTTCAGAGTGTAACACCCAACCTTTTTTCAATTTAATGCATACCTGTTTATATACTTGTTAATATACTTATTTGTATATACTTGTGCATATATGTCTAGAGTTTTCCCAGCAGTTAGGTCTACACTTAGGTCAGACCAAGGGTTACTTCTAATATAGTCAAAAACTAGTTCCCTCATAGGAAATTCCCTCAATACAGTATGCCTCCTCTTGGGCTTATTCAATATGGAACAGAGAAAGGCATTATTCTCGGTGAAACTTTTCTCAAGACTGTCAAAACTTATATATATATATATATGTATATGTATATATGTATATGTATACAAGAAATTCATTTCCCCAAGGAGGATTAATTCCCGGTGAAACCTCTTTTGAATTTTTTTAAAACCTTAGAACTATTCAGCAAAGAAAGGATTAATTCTCGGTGAAACCTTTCTTAAACTTTTCTTAGGCTTGAACCCACATGCTTTCTAGAAGTATCCCCAGCCTCCTCTTGGGCTTAGTACAAAGACCAACAGGCTTCTTAGAAGTTCCCTAGCCTCCTCTTGGGCTTAGTACAAGGACCCAAAGGCTTCCTAAAAGCATAGGATAGAATTTAGTAATCTCTACTAGTTCAATCCCCAGGAGAGTTAAAATTTCCAGAATAGCATACCATTCTAAGGGTTGATCTTCATCCCTTAAACCAACAACCTCCTCTTGGGCATCATAGAAAAACCCCTCTCTACACCAGAGCCTACCACTTCTTGAGAGACTTGGACAGTCTCAGCCTCCTCTGGGGCTTCATACAAATAAGACTTGGAAAGTCTCATCTCCTCTTGGATCTCACACAGAGACCCTCAAAGCATAAGAAAAACCCTGGCCACTCTACCAATACACCAGTCTCCAGCAGAGTTAAAAACTTCTAAGGTTCCTCAAACTCACCTTTAAACTTCTCTGCCCTCCAGCAAGGCTTAACTTTCACCTTGAAAATCCCAGCCAAAGTCAGATTGACCTCAACAAATCCCTAACAGAATCAGAGCCTCATGGCATCTGATATTTCAACTCTTCCTTGATTCCCAGCAAGAGTAAAAAACTTTTGGATTCCCCGAAACAATGTGGACCTGCTCCTGGATTTTAATAAATCTTCAGCAAGAGATTGCCTCCTCTTAGGCTTCATATAAGATCTTCCGCAGTAAGACTCAATCTTGGGCTTTGTACAAGACAGATAAAACTCTCCCCAGTGGATCCAGTTTCCTTTAGCTTCAACCTAGGGCTTTGATCAAGGAACACAAAAATCAACATCCCCTTAAATGAGACCAAGAGTTCTCTCTGCAGAAAGACATCTTCTCTTTACATCACATATCAGAACAAACAATCAAAAACCTCTTTCCAGATAATTGTTGTAAGTGGCACACTTGTTGATTCAAAATCCAAGCTGGAGTCCTTCAACTTATCCTGGCTAAAACTTATCTTTCATCTAACAGCTATAAGTGGCAAGCCTCTGCATTCCATATATCCAAGCCAATCTCCCTCTCTTAGCATGAAAGATTCAATAGGAAAAAGTGGCATTGCTCTACACTGAGTTAAAGCTTCTTCCTTCATGACATCCTTCTTATAAAGAAAATTATGGCATTGTTGGATTCTACATATCCCAGTTAAAGTAATTTCCCTTATAATTCATTTCTCAACATTTGTGATGAATATATGAGATATCTCTCTTTAAAGATGATAAATTCTCTCTCAGCCAACTTTAGCTTCAATCTTGGGCTTTAAACAAGACACAAGTACTCAGCTAGCTTCAATCTTGGGCTTTGAACAAGACACCAAATATTATTTCCTCCCATAGAAATAGGAGGAACTACGATTGCTCTGATTTCCCAAAACTCTTTACGGGAATACGTAGGAATAAGATTGCGAAATCTTAGCGAGCACACAAATCAAAAATATTAGGTCCAGGTACCTTCACAAAAACAACAGAAAACCCGAAAACAACAAAAACATTCTCTCAGTCCTCCCAAAGGAGAAACTTTCCAAATCCACGGCAGAAAAACACAAGAAAGCATTTCAAGTTAACAGAAATACATGCAAAAAAAGGTTCCTATGGGTTACCATAGATACACTAGGTGTTAATAGCTTCCCTTTGTATAACCAGACCCCAATCCCCGATCTCTTAGCATTTGTTAAAGAAAACATTTGCATGCAGGGTTAGTTTAAGATATCTTCCCCTTCCTTAACCAGCTTCATAGGATAATTACAGAAATCAGAAAGTAGCACCAACCATTGCGGTAAGGTGGTCAAATGGTCACTCGAACTCATCGAGATTGATGTCCAATATGAGGGGAGAAAGGCCCTGAAAGCTCAGGTGCTGCCATCTTCGTGGCGGAGATGACCATCCCAGAACCTTCGACCGACGGATCCAAAAAATGGACGATCTACGTCGACGGGGCATCCAGCTCGACAGGAAGCGGAGCAGGCATTATCCTAGAGAACGAGGAAGGTATCCTGATTGAGGTCTCCCTCATGTTGTCCTTCCCGACGTCGAACAACCAGGCCGAATACGAGGCTTTCCTCGCCGGGTTACGACTATCCGGGGATCTCGGCGCCAAAGAAGTAAAAATATTTAGCGACTCCCAGCTCCTGGCCTCCCAGGTGCAAGGAGAGTACCAAGCCAAGAACGACAACCTCATCGAATACTTGGCTTTGGTGAAAGAAACGATGAAAAAGTTCACCACGGCGGAAGTGATTCACGTCCCGCGCGAACAGAATACTCGGGCAGATGTCCTATCGAAGCTCCCGAGCACAAAGAAAAAGGGCGGGAACAATTATGTCATTCATGAAGTGCTTCCATATCCGAGCATCGAGAAAACCATCCCCACGACTGACGTGCATGCCATTGGAGACAGCCACTGCTGGATGACCCCGGTATACGAGTACATTGGCACAGGAAAACTACTCGGCGACCCCAAGGATGCCGGAGTAGTTAGGTGACGTGTCTGCTCATATATGATAGTCGAGGATAAGTTATATCAACGCGGCTTCTCGATCCCCCTCCTCAGATGCGTCGAGGAGTCTAAGGCCCCCGACATACTCCAAGAGATCCACGAGGGGAACAACGCACAACACCTCAGAGGACAGTCCCTAGCCCGTAAAGCATTTTGAGCAGGATACTACTGGCCCACCATGCAGCATGATGCCAAAGAGCCCGTCAAAAAGTGTGACAGATGCCAATGACACGGGGACGTGCACCTGGCACCGCCCAGTGAGCTCAAAACGTTTTCGTCCCCGTGGCTGTTTTCCTGGTGGGGGATGGACATTCTCGGACCCTTCACCGTAGGGTCGTACCAAAATAAGTACCTGATTGTTGGCGTCGACTACTTCACCAAGTGGATAGAGGCCGAAGCCTTTGCGAAAATCATGACCCACAATATACTTCATTTCTACAAGAGGAATATACTTGCCCGGTTTAGAGTACCCCAGGCAATTGTCACCGACAACGGGACACGATTCACCGACAAGAACTTTCAGGACTTCATTACCAAGCTGGGCACGAAGCAACACTTCACGTCGGTCAAACACCCACAAACAAACAGACAAGCAGAAGCTGCAAACAGGGTGATCCTGCGAGGCCTGAAACAGAGACTGGGCGACGCCAAGAAAAGGTGGGTCGAGGAGCTACACATGGTCCTCTGGACCTACAGAACAACCCCGCACTCCACTAACAGGGAAACCCCCTTCTGACTGACCTACAGAACTGAGGCGGTAATCCCAGTGGAATTAAGGGAACCCTCGAGAAGAACCGAGTCTCCCCTCGACGAGGAGATGAACGATGAGTCCTTAAAGGAGGAGCTTGATCTGGTCGAGGAGATACGAATGGGCGCATCCCTCCGTGAAGCCTCGCTCAAACAGAAGATAACTTTGTGCCATGACAACAAAGTTCTCAAACGCGAATTTCAAGTAGGCACCCTAGTCCTGCAAAGGAACCAGAAAGATTCGCGCGAAGGCAAGCTCACCACAAACTGGGAGGTCCCCTATCGCGTTCGCGTGAAAACGGGGACGGGAGCCTACTACCTCAAAAATCTGCACGAGGAGGAACTTGCTCGACCATGGAACGCTGAAAAATTAAACACTACTATAGTTAAACAGTGCCCGCGACCCATTTGCGTCGCGACCACGGGAGCGCACTAAGGTACAAGCGCGACTCCTCACCTCGAGACAAGAATATAAGGGCCCACTTTGTGTGTGCGCGATGACCCTTGTTCCGACGGGGATACCTCGATCGAGCTCCACCGTCATCGTACCAACTAGGCAGGACACCCAGCTCGCGATGGGAAGTTCACGCCACGAAGCTAAGACCTCGATCGAGCTCTTAGCTTCGTCGAAGGTCGGAATACAGCTCTGACCGCTCGACCAGTTCCATACATGGTCGAGGATCAACGAAGTCGAGCAAAGGCCCCAAACACTTATACAGAAACGAAAATAACAAATATATAATACATGCAAACATCACACACAAGATAAGAAAAGACAATGCATTTAATCGGGCAGAAGCCCATTGTTCAAGAAGTACAAAAAAGAAATCCAAGCCCCTGGCACGCAGGCCGGGAACAAGTCAGTAGAAGATCGCGGCACGCAGGACAAACTAAAATAAAGTCAACAAAGGGTGGCACGCAGGCCAGACAAACAAAAGAAATTTAAACAACTATTTCCTCCGCAAGTCAGGCGTCCGTCTCCCCGTCACCACGGCCAGCATCATCGTCGTCCTCCCCAGGTACGACCACCTTACCATCGACCACTCGGTGGAACGGACTGACTCTCTCAAGGCCAAGTTGGACCCCCAAATTCTCAGCCTTGACCTGCGCCACAGTACTGTTAAAACCCACCTCGAGGGCCCCCAAGGAGTCTTGCTCGAGCTCCCGGAATTTGGTGATCAGAGCAACACGACCAACGAGATACTTCTCCTCCTCTATTTCATCCTCCGCGGGACCCGCAGCAGCTTCCAGCTCGGCGGCCTTTTCCTTAAGACGGTCCTACTCCTCTTGTGTTTTCTTCAACTCTGCATTCACTTTATTCAGCTCACGGAGGACGCGCACGTAGTTCTCGCACCTCGTCTTGGCCTCCAGTAGGTCGTTCTCGGCTTTGTTCTTCCTCGCCTCGAGGACATAATACTCATCCTGCAGCTTTTTTCGGAAGCTGGGTTGGTCTCGTCATTCAGGACTAAGGTTGTCTCAAAAATCCGCATCATGACGGCCATGTCGTCGGCTAACGCCCTTTCGCCTGACCATCCTCTCGACCCCCAGGATAACCTTGGCCTCAGCCTCAGCCACAGCAGGGGGATTACCTCCGGAGAAGAAATCCCGCTAGAGGTGGCAAGGGGCAGCATAAATTTTTCAGTAGGCACGGCCTCCTCGAGATCGACGAGGACAGGCCCCTCGGTGCGCTGCCTCTTGGAGGGGGTCCTTTGCAGAGAGGGAGACAGAATGCATTGGGGGGAGGCGGAGCCACTTCCCCCCTCGCCGGGCTTCGCCGCCTATTGGACTTCTTGGACTCGACCTTTGCTCCTCTTTGCGCCCTTGGTGGCCGCCAACTTCATGATACGCTCATTCACGTTCGACATTTGACCTGCGATAAGAGACAAGAAACGAGTCAGTGCAAGGGAAAAAAAGGGGATGAACGCCCGAATAAAGCAAAAGGCCACTACCTTAAAACCTCAAGGCTTCGTCTTAGGACTTGCACTCGAGGAGAGCTTTGGTGTTAATAAAACGGGGCTCAGTGCAAACTTGCCCTTGGGCGTCGAGGATAAAACTCCCATCTTTGTTTATACATTTAGCGCGAGTAAACTCGGTGATATACTCGACCAGCTTCCTATACGATTCTCGCTCCTCGACGTACAGGTCACCGGGCTTCACGATGTAGCTCTCTGTGCTACTCTCGAAGTGCGCCTCCTCCCACTCTAGGGGACACTTAGACACAAATTTTTCTTTGCCCATGTCATCGACCACGAGGCCATATAAAGAGCCAACGGCTTTGTGCGTAGCGGGCTGAACAATTTAAAACATGTCCTTGAAGCAGAGGATGGAATCTAAGTATGCCTTGAACAATTTCCTCGGCTGCTTCAAGGAAACCCAACTATGTCGGCCGTTGAAATTTGACTGTTGTAGGTGGAAAGTGCGGAAAACCAGAGGAAGGGTGGCCCCGACACCGAGGTATTCGCACACGAGCTCAAACGCCCGCAAGAAGGCCATCGCATTAGGGTGGAGCTGGGAGGGCGTGTTAGGTGCGGATTTTACCTTAAATTGACATATCTTTCTTGGCACTTTTTCTACTCATTTCTCATGTTTTTGATTAGTTTTACTCATGATTGTTGTTGTTCTTCAAACCTTGAGAATATACCTTTGGTGCTTGTAATATGTGTGTTATTGTGCAGGAAAAGGCACTAAATGATCAAAGTTATAAGACACAAGAAATGGTGCAAGTTGCCAAAGAACAGAGGAAAACATCAGTAAGTTCGCTTTGCGAACTCTGGAGAATTGGTAGCGAATGTTCGCTTTGCGAACATCTAGCGAGGTCCCAGCGAATGGTCCCAAAATTATGGCAGAGGAAAAAGGCACTAAAGTTTGCTTTGCGAGCTTGAAAGCAAGTGTTCGCTTTGCGAACATTCCTTCGCATTGCGAACTCATGAAGATTTTTGTGGCGGTTTAACTATTCAGAGGCACCTCAGGTGCATATTTTTGTCATTCATTGTGCGAATAAAATGTTCGCTTTGCGAACTGTGAAATTCCTGAATGTAATATAAATATAAGTTTCACACTTTTTAGAGAGAGTTAGATATTTTTCAGCATAGAATTGGATCTTTCTTCATTTCAAGAATATTTTAGACATAGAAACTCAAATCCCAAAGGGGAGAAGGTAGGATCTTCAATCTCTTGTTGGGTTTGGGTGTAATCTTTTGCTACCTTATGTATTTCATTTAATGTATGTTTGTGAATATGTTTTGATTCTCTATTATTTGCTGTCTTTAATTGATTATTTGTGGTCTTGACAAAACCTTTACAAATCCTTGATCTTAGATCTTCATCTATCAATGAATAAACTTTTGACATGGTTTTGTGAGTTGATATTCATTGTATCTTTTGTTGTATTGTGTTGATTAAGTAGCATGGGTAGCATGAGTGGGATCGATATGGTATTGCGAGGATGCGTGATAATAGTGATGAAGAACGATATTCACATTCATTTGGTAAATTAGTTGAATACATGTAAAAAGGGTGAAACGTATGTACGTATTCTGATCATTAGCATTTTATAAGAAGCAGTCATTTATCTGATTTGGGTGTCATCTTTGTTTACCTGTTTATCTTTGATTGGAACCGCTATAGACATATACTCTACAGATCTGGATCTAAGATGATTACTTATTAGGTTCTAAACTCTAGAAATAGATTTAGGCTTAACACTTGCGTGAGTATTAGCTCTTGATGCTCTGTGTTGGTTTTTGTTGCGTGAGACATCACCAATGAGGCAATACGGTCGATCTCTCGATGTTGCATTAGACATAACCTCTGTCATGGTTGATATGTGAGGATATTCGGTGAATGATTGATTTATGTATAATATAATTAGAAGAATGCATGTGTTATCAATTGATGAGATCCAATTCCAGCAAGGCTCCGTTTATAATTCAGTCTTTATTTTATTTTTCAGTCTTCACATTTCATGCATTTTATCTTAGTTCCTTCTTAAAACCAAATTTTTTTAACCATGAGCTTAGAAACATAGAAACCGTCGAATGGCATTCTTTCCCTCACATTGATACCTGTGGATACGACAAAAATGGGTTACTTAATCAAAGTTTGCTTGTTGCTTTACCGCACCAACAAAATGGCCCCGTTGCCAGGGATCGGTGTTTAGATATTGAATCGCATTGCGATAGTTTCTATATTTTTGAGCTATGTACATTTGTTTATATTGTATGTATTCGTTTTCTTTTATGTTTTCTCTAGTGTGATCAGGAATGATGAGAACTCCTCCTAGATTGGTTGCTATTTGTATAAAAGTATTCAATGAAGCCTCGACCGAGTCTGGATGGATGTTGAGCTTTGAAGTTTGCATGGTAAATTGTACTACTCTATAGAATGGTAGAATGATTCAAGAATTTTGTGATTTGTGCAAATGTGTATTTTTGTTTCATTTTGCAACTTGCTTGAATGCTTGTTTCACTTAGGTCCAAAAGCCACAAATTGTGAGAAACCTCCATTGTTTACTATATGCTTGGGTGACTGATAACTTTGTTTAATTCGTTTGATTCATGCTTTATATTTTGATTATTGTGATTTTGTGGAAGCATTAGAAATGATCAAGGCATTTGTTTATATTGAGCACAACCGTATCCAAAAGTACCTTACCCGTGAGTAGAGAGAATTCGTTAACCCCTTTGTGCCTAAACAGTTTAGATCTCATTTTAGTGATGAACTTGGTTTGTGTACATAATTTGAAAGTTTGGTTCATCATTGAATTTTGTGAGGTTCTAAAAATTTCTTCTTGAACCTTTGAACATTGCTTTAATTTGATTTCCTTACCTTAAAAAAGGCAAGGAGCATTCACTTGAGGTTTGGTTGAATTCAAGTTGGGGAGAATGAAAAGGAAGAATGGTAGGTAGCTAAAACTTTTGAAAAATTTCGAGCAAGCATGAAAATAAAATGTGTGAATATGAATGTGAAAAATAAAAGAAAAAGAGTGCTTGTTTGAATGAGAAAAATAGAGAATGAAATAATTGTGCATAAGGGAGTTTGAGAAGGTTGGTGATAAAGGAGTGAAAATGGTGAATGAAGTTGTGATGTGTAAATACCATGTATAGTGAATGTTTCTTTTTGCATTGGCAATTTCGATTCAATGGCCTTTAGAAATGTCCATTTGTTGTGAACTTGACTAAGCTACAACCTTTAAAGCCCTTAGTGATCTTTTTGCTTCCATATTTTCATTTTTGATTGTTACATGTTGTATGAATTGGATTGCTATTAGCATTGTTTGGTAGGTGAGTGAAATTTCCCCGCAGTTGCAAACGCGTCAATTTCTTCATTCTTATTTTGAAGAGGAGTGTTAGAGTGATTCAAGTATGAAAATTTAGTTGTGATTTGAACAATTCCATGATATTTGTTTTAAGAACTTAATTCTTTGTCATTGTTGAATTCTATTGAGTGGTGAATGTTGCTTGTGCGCATTTTCATGCTTGACTTTGGTTGAATCTTATGCTTGAGCAAATCCTCTTGTTTTAATGAGGGGCATACTTTGCTTGAGGACAAGCAAAAATCTAGTTGGGGAGAGTTGTTAGGTGCAGATTTTACCTTAAAATGACATATCTTTCTTGGCACTTTTTCTACTCATTTCTCATGTTTTCATGTGTTTTACTCATGATTGTTGTTGTTCTTCAAACCTTGAGAATATACCTTTGGTGCTTGTAATATGTGTGTTATTGTGCAGGAAAAGACACTAAATGATCAAAGTTGTAAGACACAAGAAATGGTGCAAGTTGCCAAAGTACAGAGGAAAACATCAGTAAGTTCGCTTTGCGAACTCTGGCTAATTGCTAGCGAATGTTCACTTTGCGAACATCTAGCGAGGTCCCAGCGAATGGTCCCAGAATTATGGCAGAGGAAAAAGGCACTAAAGTTTGCTTTGCGAGCTTGAAAGTGAGTGTTCGCTTTGCGAACATTCCTTCGCATTGTGAACTCACGAAGAATTCTGTGGCGGTTTAACTATTTAGAGGCACCTCAGGTGCCTATTGTTGTCATTCGTTGTGCTAATAAAACATTCGCTTTGCAAACTGTGAAATTCCTGAATGTAATATAAATAGAATTTTCACACTTTCTAGAGAGAGTTAGATATTTTTCAGCATAGAATTGGATCTTTCTTCATTTCAAGAATATTTTAGAGACAGAAACTCAAATCCCAAGGATGAGAAGGTAGGATCTTCAATCTCTTGTTGGGTTTGGATGTAATCTTTTGATACCTTATGTATTTCATCTAATGTATGTTTGTGAATATGTTTTGATTCTCTATTGTTTGTTGTCTTTGATTGATTATTTGGGGTCTTGACAAAACCTTTACAAATCCTTGATCTTAGATCTTCATCTATCAATGAAAAAACTTTTGACATGGTTGTGTGAGTTGATATTTATTGTATCTTTTGTTGTATTGTGTTGATTGAGTAGCATGGCTAGCATGAGTAGGATCGATACGGTATTGCGAGGATGCGTGATAATAGTGATGAAGAACGATATTCACATTCATTTGGCAAATTAGTTGAATACGTGTAAAAAGGGTTAAACGTATGTACGTATTCTGATCATTAGCATTTTATATGAAGCATTCATTTATCTGATTTAGGTGTCATCTTTGTTTACCTGTTTATCTTTTATTTGAACCGCTATAGATATATACTCTTCAGATCTGGATCTAAGATGATTACTTGTTAGGTTCTAAACTCTAGAAATAGATTTAGGCTTAACACTTGCGAGAGTATCAGCTCTTAATGCTCTGTGTTGGTTTTTGTTGCATGAGACATCACCAATGAGGCAATACGGTCGATCTCTCGACGTTGCGTTAGACATAACCTCTGTCGTGGGTGATACGTGAGGATATTAGGCGAATGATTGATTTATGTATAATATTATTAGAAGAATGCATGTGTTATTAATTAATGAGATCCAATTCCACCAAGGCTCTATTTATAATTCAGTCTTTATTTTATATTTTCAGTCTTTACATTTCATGCCTTTTATCTTGGTTCCTTCTTAAAACAAAAACTTTTGACCATGAGCTTAGAAACATAGAAACCGTCGAATGACATTCTTTCCCTCACACTGTTCCCTGTGGATACGACAAACATGGGTTACTTAATCAAAGTTTGCTTGCGGCTTTACCGCACCAACAGGGCGCCAGACGCAGCCAGTGGAACACCCCCCTCTGGAAGTCGCTGAAAGGGAGACGAATGTCGGTCTCCCAAAATGCAAACTCATACATAGGAAACCTCAATCCCCAGCAGCTCGAGCATATGCGATGATGTTCTCTAGGTTTAAAGACCATCCAGTTCGCCGGAGAACCCACGGCAACGTTATCGACCATCACGAAAACATCAGTGTCGTCGAGGGTAAACCGCGAACTAAGTCTTAGGGGTTCTTCCCCTACCCAGTCCTCGGGCGTGCGAATTGGTTCTTCCCCGGGCTGCTGCACGGGCTCATCCAAGTCGGGCTCGTCATCTATGTGAATAATACCCATAAGCCTCACTGCCATTTTACCTGAAAAGCAGAGGAAAATGGTGAATTCGACTTCCGAAATCAAATCCACCCTTCCACCGCAAATCAAGTGAAAGGGCGTAGAGGGCGACGAGCAGCCCCTATAACTTTCCCCGTCACTAAGGCGGAACTTACCCCCGACTGGAGAGACCTAACGGGTGCAGGGGGGCTCTCCGACAGAGACATACCACGATCCCTGAATGACAGGGGGAGCCAGCCTCCCTGAGACCTTCATCCCAGCTCCCCGTAACATTCATCGGGTCCCCGGGACATTCAACGCAGGTCCTCGGGGCATTCATTGCAAAATTCGTGAAGCTACCGGAATCCTCATGAGCTTTCTGGTAGCTCTACCGAAAACCTCACGATATCAACCAGAAAATTCATAAAAGTTACTAGAATGATCGTACGCCACCCTAAAACCTACGTCCATCCCCAGAAAATCAACAATAAAGTTAAACTACTATAGATAGAACACGAGAGCTTACTTGAAGATTATGAGTTCGGGTGGCGGGGAGCGCTTGCCAACGGCGGCGGCGACAGCGAGCACAAATGGGAGAGCTTGAAGGGGGTGGAGGACTCAGATCAGTGGAAGGAAAGCGTGCAAATGGCACGGACTCGCCGCCTATTTATAATCCTAACACGGGACTCGAGGTGTCTCTAGGCACTCGAGTTCCCCTACTCTTAGCCTCCCTAGGCATTAATGACATGTGACATGTGGCGCCATGGAGCCCCGCTTGCGTCTTCTCAGTTCTCTTTGTGCTCGCGGGCAGAGCCCGTTCGCTTATTTTTGTCTCCCCCACATCGTCAACTAGGATACCAAATGGGGACCGTCCCGACAAAATATGACATGTAAATGCCAGACGGATAGACGTCCCTACGACTCATGTCCCGTCCCATGTCACCTACTCTTAGCCACCCGCGTCTGCCACCAACTTGGTATTTCGGGCATGAGCCCCACTCAACGAGTCCCCGACGAATGGGCTGACCCTTAAGTCATTACTCTGACACTTTGGAGAAATGACTTGGGGGATCTTGTTCTTGACTGGGCCAGCGTCTGCGCACCAGTCGGGCAGGCCCAACCCAATGATGCGTGAAGGGGTCCAAACCTCCCCATCGTCGGAAACGTCCAGTGTTCCCCATCGTCGAGTAGGCCATTACCTGGTACGGGGGGAAACCACGCGTCGTCCCCAGGGCGAAGACCACGTGCTGGTCTTCCCTACGCCACGTAAGCCCTGGCAGTTATCTGCATTGGGCCTAGTGATCCAACCCGGTGCAGACGACCATTGGGCCAGCGCTGGGGGCACACTATAAATACCCTCTCTCATTAGAGGGTCAGGTATTCTAATTCTCACACACACTACCTTTTTGTTCTTGCTTACTCCGTCTCTAACTTTAGCATTGGAGTACCTTACAGGTACACGCTCGACCTTCTCACCGTTGTTGGAGTAATGAAGCACACGACGTGTTGCTGGCCACTAATCTTTTTCTGATCAGGTACGATCAGGTTTCTAAACCAAATTTTTAATATTGGAATAATTATATATATAATATCACTATGGGTTATTTTCTTAAATCAAAGTAATGGGATTTTTGAAATTAATCAAAAGAGATAGAATCAATCTAACACACCTCAAACATTAAGTCCTCTGCCCTTGTGCATTGAGGCATTTTCAAAATTAAAGATTTCTCCGCCCCCAATGTGTGAGAACTTTTTCAAGAGATAAAAACAACCAAGACACCAATACTTTTAAGACGAACTACGGAACTCTGATTCTTCAATAAACTCGAGGGTACGTAGGCATAGAGTTGTAAGACTCTAGCGAGTACAAATAATCAAAAACAATGTTTAGGTTTTCTCTTTGTAAATATCAAAAAATAATTTTCTTTTAATAAATAAATATCTAATCAATGGATGAATGTTAAGCAAACATCTTAAGCATACACTAAACCACTACTATGTAAAACCCATTTAACAACGGTTGGGAAAGATGTATCATCACAGGGGCGCAGGCGTTGTTATGTAGAGTGTTGTTGTAAAATGATACTTACTATGATGGCCCATTAACCGTTGTAATAACCTAGAAAAAGAGCGCCCTATCACAACGGTTTTTCAAACGAACCGTTATGATAAATATAATGGACCTTGGTTCGATTCCCAGCTTGGCCGTTTTAATATTTATTTTTTTCTGGATAACACGTGTTATATTATAACGATTATGATGTATAACCGTTGTTATATATCTGTTGGATTAACAAATATAATTCTGCTTTTTTATATAATCCCATTTTTTAACCTATTTATTGTTCATCATATCACAGCAGAAAATATATTCAAGGTTATGTGATGCGTTTACCACATATGTGATAAAGTTTTCATTCAAGTTCGTATATTCAAGGTTATGTAATGAGTTTACCACATATGTAAATATTTTTAATAAAAATAAGACAACAAAATGCAAGTTTCATATAAAGTAAACTCCAACAAAATGCAAGTTTATATTTCATACATCTAAATTAAAATCTTGAATATTGAAAACAACAGAGACACTTTTAAGTTTTAATTATCAAATCTAAATGTCCTAGCTGACATAAAATTACTCCAACCAAACGGTGCTTCGTCATCATCATCTGAATCAACCGTAGATGTCCTCATTCTCTTTCTTCTTGATCTCCTTCTTCTGCTCCTGGCACGTATTTCTTGCAAGGCGACCGCCTGTTGGGTCTGTACAGCTTGTTCGGGCTGGACAACTGGTTGGACCTCTGCAGCCTCTGCGACCTGGACAACTTCTTGGACATCTACACCATCCATGGCCTGGGCAACTTCTTGGACATCTACACCATCTTTAACCACACACGCAGTTTGTTGGACTTCTTGGACAACTTCTTGAACATCTACAGTTTGTTGGACTTCTTGGGCTGCATTGTTGGAACTCATTTTGATTAATTCTCTTCAATGTTGTTGCTTGTCTGATGGTAAGAAGAGGAATAACGTATTTATAATGATTTCTCTGATTCTTCATCTTCTCTTTACATTGAAAATCTAATCGTTTTAGTTGAAAGTCATTATTATTTCTTTAATTCAAAAACCATCGATGATTCTTCATCTTCCTCGTTCATTTTTTATTATATTCTTATTTAAGACGGGGCAAATCAAAACATTAAATAAACTAATATAGGCCCTAATGCTATTTACATAAGAAGTGGTAATGTGTGTTTAAGGAATAATGGGCCCTAAGATGCCACACCATGATGTTCCTATAAAATTTTTTATTTATAAAACATTACTAAAATAACCTGTCACAAAACATTAAATAATGATGATATAAAAACATTCATTGATGATGCATGTGCATGGTTACGATGACAAAATTTAGATTAGAAGTTTTAGTACACAAATATCAAACTGGACCAGATTACGAATAAATTAAGTTTGAAGTAGAAGAAAATAGAACTGACATGCTTATTTCCAGGACTGCTACCCAAAAAACACGCACGATCTGCTTTTATGTCATTGTTCCATTCAATCCCTGAATAACTTCCTCGGCATTCTTTCTGTTATAGAAACAACTTAAAGGAATTAAAACATAGCGTATATGGCAAGCGAGGCATAAATAACACACTATTGATGATACCTAACACCAACTTGAACATCAGGCCTACCAGATTTCTTGCAAAACATTGCAGAACCCTGATAAAAGGAATGAAGATGTTGAAGAATACCTGATAACCTTTGCAAAACTTTGCAGAATCCTGATAACCTAAAGCATATAAAACATGTACTCTCATATTGACTTGAGCATATACAACATAAACAAAGAAAAAAAGAATGAAGATGTTGAAGAATACCGTACTCTCATATTTTAAAGAATGAAGATTTTACAACATAGCTGAAGTAAGAATATTTAAGCATATACAACAGAAACCAAGATAAAAGGAATGAAGTTGTTGAATAGTACCGTACTGAGAGAGATGAAGATTTGAGCTCCAAATGAATGGATACGAAGAAAGTAAAGATTACGCCACCGCTGTCGTCTCTGGCCTGCTTGTTCGCCTAGGGCGTCTTATGAAAGAAATACAGATTAAGTTTTGTTTTTAATTTGTCAGTAAACCATTAAATCTCGGTCGTGTTACTCAACCGTAGTGGAAATGTGAGTCCTCTAACAACGGTTGACTTTCTTCACCGTTGTAAAATCATTTACAATTTATTTTTTAAATAATAGACTTAAGTGACACAAGAGTATAACAACGGTTGTTTAGATTAACCGTTGTAAAATTATTTACATTTTATTTTTTTAATAATTGACTTAAGTGACACAAGCGTATAACAACGGTTGTTTAAACTAACCTTGTAAAATCATTTACATTTTATTTTTTAAGTAAAGGACTTAAGTGACACATGCTTAATGTACTCTAAAAAATGGAAAAAATAAAGTTGCTGAGAATCGAAGCTTGTCACACATCATTTATTACTACAGTTTTTATATACAACCGTAATTAAATCACTGTTTATATATCCAGCTACTCACTGGGCGCGAAAATTTAATTTATTACAACGACGTATATTTCTTCTGTTGTAAACCTGGAGTTGTGTTTGCACGTTTTGTAGTAGTGAACCTAGCACTAAAGGAGGATCCCATTGAATATAATGGAGGTGAGGGGTGCCTAGTACCTTCCTCTCACTTAACCGACTCACGAACCTAGTCTCTCACCTTTAACTTTTAATTTTTATCATTATTTCTCCGATCCTTAGGGAAAAGGATGATGGCAACTCTGAGATTTTTCTATCCGCGACACTAGTACTTCGAAAGATGTTGTGAAGATTGCTATTATTCATTGGAGTATGTCTCTAACCAGATACATCTTCTAACGTCTCTCCTGGGTTGCTTCTTCACAAAGAAAGCTCTTATGTTCAACCTTCAAACGACTCTTTTTCTGCCTCTATAAAAGGAAGATGAAAATTTGAAAGAATGTTACAACAATATAACACACCATCATAACATCTTGAGCATAACTTCGAGCTATTGTTTATAATTGTTATTGCTTAAGATCTTAAGATTTTATATCTTTGTATATCTTATAAATATTAAGAAGTTAAGAACCTTTGTGTTTGTTGAACAACTATTATACTTTTGATTGTGTATCAAAGTATAATTTTTAGTTTGTTTACTAAACTATTTGTTTAAAGTAGAGGAAGTCTCTTATCTGCGTGCTTGAGCAGTAAAGTCTCTTATCTGCGTGCTTGAGCAATAAAGTCTCTTTCTAGGTTGATTGAGCAAAAGTATCTTGCTAGGTTGCTTGAGCGGAAGTCTCTTGCTGGTTTGATTGAGCAGTGAAGTGTCTTGCTAGTTTGCTTGAGCAAAGTGTAATCAATTTGATTATAGTGAAAAGCTCTTGTTGAGGCAATGGGACTGGACTACTCTCACATGAGGAGAGGAACCTGGATAATCTTTGTGTGTTTCTTTGCTTATTGCTTCTGATTCATATTATTTTTGTGGCTAGTTTAAACTCTGATATTAGGCTCTAAACTTTGTTCAGACTCTGAAGTTGCTGATCAGAAGCAAATCGTTTTTAGAATACACAATTCAACCCCCGTCCCTTCCTGGGTATTTTTCTCATCTTCAGTATCAAATCATCAAATTGTGATCTATAAATTAGAGTTCATTCGTGCTTTTGATAACCATTAATTATCTAAATAATAAGATTTATTTGTTTGAAAACTGGTGTTTTGAACCAAGAGATTTGTCTGAATATATTTTTCTAAATTATCATGAGAATAGAAAATTCACTTGTGATATTTAGAACCTCTATTACTAAATAATGAAAAAGAATGGATTCCTACTGTTGTGAAACCATCCCAAAAAATAAGAGTATGGTCAGTTTCTTGATTAATAATAAAACCATAAAGTAAATAAAAAGATATAAAAGAAGAGAAAGACAATTCAAAGTGGTTTAAAATTGGATTCTTGATTTAATTTCACATTAGGGAACAATGTTTACAATTGAATTTCAATCAACCCACTTTCTCCCTCTGATTAGGATTATCAGAGATTAATAAGGAAATGAGAATTAGTATGATATTTATAAGAAAACTAAACCCTAGCTTTCAACTAACATACTAAACAGTTGGCTTAATAGACTGACTCAATTCGACATGCTAACTTAAACAACAAGTGAACATATTTCTGCATGCAAGAACGGACTTCGACTTTGGCATGCACATCTTCGGCTACTGCCGAACCATGAAACTAACATTATCGAGGCTAGAGTTTGATCCAAATATCACACCTACTATTTTCGATTCTCGTTGTTATTAATTTAAATCCTTATAATTTGTTAATTCGTTTATTTTTAGCTGAATTAAAAGCATCCTAACATCATTAAAAACATCCTTTCTCCCCCATCCTATACTTATAACTCATAAATATATGAATAAGGATTAAATATATTTGTGGTCTTCCTAAATATCTCAAATTTAGTTTTTAATCCCTCGAGATATTTCTTTTCAAAAGTGGAGGAATGTATATCTCAAACATCTAGTTTTAAGGGCATGGGAACACTTTCTTCTCTATATCAAATGCATAAGAGATCTATCTAAAAGTAGAAATTTGACGCACATAATGTTTTTCCTAATTTATTATCCTTCTTGTCTTGGGTGTTGAGGTATCAAGATATAACATTAAAGAAATAGTTCATGGAAAGCAGGGTCGTCTCAAACTTTAGAGACTCTATGTAAGAAGCTGAAGTTATCTTCAATTGAGTTATGATTTTTTTGTAAGGAGTCCTATTTAACTATGTGTTATATGTATGAAGTCCCTTTTTACTATAGTTTACAGACACTCAAAGACGACCATGATAGCCATGTACTTATTTTTTAATTTTTATTTTTCTTTTAATTATAGTCTTTACTTTAGTTTATGCAGTGTGTCTAACAATTTAATTTTTAAACGAGAGTATTATTTTAACTTTCAATTTATGCTAAGTTTGTATTGAACTTAAATAGTTTTTTTTATTTTTCATAGTTTCCATTGAGTGTTCACACTTTTGTCACATCACTTTATTGAATGTTCAATAGTTTCTTAATTTTTTAAGAAAATTTAAGAAATCTATTTTAGTTATCTAACTTAATCTAAAATGCAAAGTTTTTTTTGAAGTCATAGTTGTGAGATTTGTGCTAAAGACTTTAATATTTTTGTTGTGTGATTGTTAATATTTATTCTTGAGCCACTTAAAATATAAGAGGGTGAATTGTGATAAAAATATTTTTCATAACTTTTATAAAAAGTAATTAGTTTGGATTTAATGATTTTAATTAAAGAGATGGATCTGAGATTAATTGCAAAAATAATAAATAACTAAAAATTAAAGAGATCGATAACAGAAAAGAAAGAAAACACAAGGATTTATACTACTTCGGCCATAAATCACACAGCCTACTCTAGTCCCCAAAGATTTTTCTTTGAGACTTCTACTAACAACTTGACATTTTATCATAAGATCAACTCACGATCTTCTACACCATCTTTTATCCATGTTCATCTTGTAACCTTTATAATTATATATAAGTTATAAAAGATTAACAGTATTTACTTACAATGTCAGCTCATGCAAATTTAAACAGCAGCTATACAAGCACAAATCTAACCAGCAGCTAAAATAAATTTAAGTGTATAGGAAGTTTCTAACAAGAGAGTGAAAAGGAATGAAGAGCTAGTAATGTTTCATATTTCTTTAGTGTTTTAAATTGAACATAAGTCTTCCCTATATAGTTAAAATTTTGGCAAACAAAGGAATGATTTTTAGGCCATAACTGCATCATAATCGATTATACTGCGCGCAAGTCGATTACGACCTAGAAAATTAGGAAAAAACTTTCCAAATCTAGAGCTTTATTCAATTAAATGAATGTGTTTGATCCATAATCGATTAAGCAATTCCTAATCGATTAGCAAGCAAAAAAGGTTCCTTCATAATTGATTAAATAGGCTTCTTAATGGATTAGTCTTGGACCAAAATCATTTTTAAAAATATTTTAAAACATATAAAGTTTAGAAAACGTTTGAGTGTATTTGTGAATTACTTTATTATTTTGAAAGCTACTCACACTTAATATTATAAACTAATGAGTCTAAATAGATAAAGGCAACTACATAACAATATCACATGTGTGCGTAAAAGACTTCAGTTTTTTTGATGTTGTTCTTAGCATTTAATTCTCTTGTGCCAAACAATGGAATGTTCTCACATTTGTTTAATTCAAACCTTTTTCATTTGCTTAAATCTTTTTTCTTCTTAGATGGTGTTTATGATAGTTTCACTTTATTTCCTTTGTAATCATCAAAACTATTATCATATGTACACCACATAGAACCATATTCTCCTCTTTGTCGATGATAACATGCATCACTTAGAGAGGCGGTAAAACAAAAAGATTAAAATGAAAAAGATTGAAGTGGTAAAATCTCACTCAAAGATAAATATATTATACTCAATTTCTTTAAAGAATATACTTTTCCCTACATAATTAAAAAGCAAGGAAACTAGATAAGCAGATAATCACCGCATAAAACATTGTGTATTTCACATTAAGAAGAAAGAAATAAGAATAAAGAGAAAAAAACACATACAACTATTTAACAAATGCGTGATTGGCTTAATTTCAATTTTAGCTTTTGTGAAAAAGAAGTTTTTTTTATAGGAAGAGGTTTAGTAAAAATATCTATTAGTTGATTATATTAAGCCATCATGTTTTTCAACGTGATCCATAATAAATTGGTGATTAATCTCAACGTGTGCTAGGTTGTAAAATCCGACTTAAAAACCCCAATTTTTCAATCTATGTAAATGAAGGTTTATGTAACTCATGAGTCATATTTTATCTATGTGTATGTCTATTATGATTTAGTTATTTTTGGGTGCAATGTTTTTTTATTTTCTGGATAATTATGAAATGAACTTAGGTTATAAATCACTAATGAAAAATAGATTTTGTAAACCGACATATGATAATCATTTGTTAGGTGATTGCGTTAGGAATATCGAATCATCGACTAGTGATGCATAAGTTAGTACTCATTTGTGCTTGAGATAACATCGTCATGTCTAAGGAATTATGTTTCTTTTTAGATAAATAGGATTTGAACCAAGGGATTGATCTTAATATATTTTTCAAAACTATCATGATATATAATAGGATATTCTTGTGCCATATTTATGAACGTTGTTATCAAATAGTGAAAAAGATTATATCAACATAACAAATTGATAAACATGAAAGTTAAGAACACACTAATCTTTTATTGATTTTACATGTATCTAGTATTTCATGAAGTGTCTTGCGAGGGAGGGATGGTTATTAAGAAAAGAATGGAGCAAGAAACACTAGGGTCTAGAATTCACGTGTTAATCACATGTGGCGAACAGTGTACGGAGCCAAGGAGAAAAATGGGGGCCATATTGGGATAGTTTCGTGCAATTGATGCTTCCAATTATTGGTTTCATGAAGACAAGACTAGGTAGTATTCTAAATACAAAAGGAGATGATATTTCTATTATTGTTGTCTTTAATCATTTCATGCTAACTTAAAATTTGATCTTGAGATAAATAATATTAAAAAATGTTTTGAATTGAAATTTCAAAAAATATTTTTTTATGATAACAATTTTGTTGAATTTAATAAAATAATTATAAATTTAAATAAAATTTGTGTTATTTAATTAAAAAAATTAAAAAAATTTGGAGATTGAAATTTTTAGATATTTCAGTGTAATTTTTATAATTTATAATAAAAATTGTTATTCAAATAACAATTTTTTATGAATTTTTATGTGGGTAGATTTTGAAAGACATTTTAGTTATATATGCACAAATTATACATTCACCAAACTCATTCAAATTCTTAAAAAAAATTTAGTATATTATATTTATTTTTTTATTATTTAAGTTCTCTTATCATCATATTCAAAATAATCAACACAAATATGATAACTTATTATTATTATTATTATTATTATTATTATTATTATTATTATTATTATTAAATTTATTTGTAATATTAATTATTATTATTATTATCATTATTATTATTATTATTATTATTATTATTATTATTATTTGAGTAATGCTCTCTAGCAAGAAATAATTTGAAGAAAAAATGCAAGAATGCATACATTGTTGGAATATTTAATAATTTAGTATTATATTAACATTCCAATAATTATGTGATCAAATATATTTATTTAATTATATTAACTATTTTATCAATTAAGTGTCTTAAATAATTAAGTGATCAAATAGAGTTAAAAGGCTGATTAGATTTCATTTAAAAATTATTTAATTAATTAAATAATTGGATATGGGCTAAATATGAGTTGATGTCAGGATGACCCATTTATTTAGAAATAATGAAAATCTAAATTGGCCATTACACTATATATATATATATATATATGCTATGGGTTTCAATATACTATACACAAACAATTTATCTCTTCTCTCCATATGAACAGAATTCAATGTATTAGAAATATCGGTTGAGGAAGAACCATATAAGTCATAAGATATTTGTTACTCCTATTTGTCTTCTAACTTTTAGGATTACCACCAACAAAACTTTCTCAATAAATTCAGGTATTCTTGCAATTTCTTCTCTTATATATTAACATGTCGTTGATTTTGTAATTATATACAGATTCGTATTATATATTATATTCTACACTAAAGTATATAACATGATGTGTAGAACATGTATATGTGATTAATTATTATTGATTTAATTCCAGCATATATGTCACTATTTTAGAGGTGAATTTTAAATTTAATTTTTTTTTAAATAGGGATTATGAGGTAGTGGTAATAATGAATGGTTGAAATTTATACTTTCTTTCTTGTTTTCACGTTTTCTTGCTAATAAGCATTTTTTCTTATTTATATGTGATTATGATATTTTAATAATTATAGAGAAAATAGGATGTTCGCCGGGTTGGTTCGGGTTCGAGAGAATTTGATATTAAATTAATTTTATATATATATATATATATATATATATATATATATATATATATATATATTGATTTGAAATAAATTTGTATATTTTTAAGATAAAGTTCAAACTAAACCTAATCGAAAAATAATTGGTTAGTTTCAATTGGTTGATCAAATAGATTAGAAACAAATGCATTAGTTTAAATTTGTCCGAATAGGGAGGTGGAGTATTAAGAAGCCGGGTGGTTGGAGATGGAAAGTGTGGGACATAAAACAAATGAGAAGTGGAGAGGTACCTAAATTCACGTGCAAGACACATGGGAATAAGCCTCGTACGAGCAAATGATTTCCGTGTTTGATAAAAAAAATGTACAAGTACTTAACACCTGTGGGGTGTGAAAAAATGGGAAGAGGATGGTTGATGAACTATGATAGGTGGGTTTGTCGGGTAGTGGGTGTTTTAAAATGAATGAGTGTTATGATTGTAATAATCCATTATTGGGGTTTGTGTAGAAAGCCCAACACAATTCAAGGGAACACGTGGGACACCTACCATCCACTTGTGGGGACACCCATAATCATCACCCGACATCTTGTCTCCCAATTCTTCATTCCTCACATATTACTATTCCATTTTTTAACGCTTACTACTTAATAGCTTCAATTAATTAATATTATTTCCGGTTTTTTGTATATGAAATATTTTAAATTTTTAAATTTAGTAAATAATTAATATATTTGGTCTATAATACAAACTAAAAATATTAATTATTTAATATTTATAAAAAAGTGAAGTACGTTTTATAAAAAAGATCGGAGAGAGTATTTCATATAAGAGTATTTCTTTTATAGGAGTAATAAATAACTAAAATATTATAGATGAATTAATAATTTTAGTTTTTTTGAACTTTAAAAATTGCAAATAAAAATATTTTTTGCATTGATTAGTATTTCTACCTTTTTAAAATAATACTCCGTACCATTTTGTATACTACCTCCATACAGATTCTTTTTATAGGAAGATACTTTCATAGAATTTAAAATATAAATTAACAAAATCGAATACGATGTTCTTTATATTTTTATAGGCATATTTTAACTGCGAGAAAATTCGAACAAATAAAAAAAAAAAGAGGGTTATATATATATATATATATATATATATATATATATATATATATATATATATATATATATATATATTGTTTTGTTATACTGAAATAATTTCATATTGCCTTTTTGGGAGTCGAGATTAAAGGAAATTTAAATTTTAAGTTGGCTAAAATAATCTTACATTATTTAAGAATTGAGATTAAAAGTAATTTATATATAACATTCATACACCTCAATTGAATGATGTGATTTTTTAAAAGATAAAAGTTGTGAAAGTTCTCACACGCAAAGCAGACAATACATCATAGTCGCGGTGACACAGACTTGAGGCCGATTGGAACATTGACGTCGTTTGTGGAAACATGAAGTTCACATCGTGCCTCTTAGTCTCGATTGGGCGCAATTGTTTCAATCTGGCCAAAATAGCCTCATATTGCTTATTAATCAAGGCTAATGGTAATTTATATACAAGACTCATACACCTCAATTCAATGAAACGTCTTTTCTAAAGGACAAAGTCGTGAGTGTTATCACATCTAAAACACTTAATATCTCCTAATCGCAATGACACAGACTTGAGTTTAATCGAAACAAGTTATATACGACACTCACAGTTATCAATCCAACGAGACATATTTTCTAATAAAAGAAAAACTCATCGCGACGAGTTCTCAGATAAACTCGTCGCAACGAGTTCTCAGACTCAAAATATACAATATCTAGTAGTTGTAGTGATAAGTACTTCAGATTGACACTACAACAAATAACGCTTTTTATGAAGAAGCTTTCACAACGAATAATATAAAATCAATGGTATATGTATCGAGAGCGCCTTGATTTAAAAAAAAATTGTTACCTCGGATCTTTGTAAAGTCGACATAACAATATGCTCAGTGTTTCAGATTTGATTCTCAACTCCTGCAGATTTATGTTTTATATGGAACCAAATAGGCGCCTTAAATTTCCATAGATTTTACGTCGGATATGTTACCTCGGTTTTTATTAAATCTGAACATGTGTTTGTCAACTCCATTAAATAGAACATTCAAGGCTTTGGAGTTTCCAAGAGAAGTTTCATCTTCTTCCTTAGACCCGTCTTCCTCTGGCTTCAAAGTCTCATTCCCATCTTTATCCTTAACAACAGGATGTTCCCAACCTTTGATGATAGCTTTCCAAGTTTTTTTATCCATAGATTTTAGGAAAGCCACCATACGTGTCTTCCAATAGTCGTAGTTGGTGCAATCTAAGACTGGGGGTCTCTTAACATTTCCTCCTTATTCCTTTTCCATCGTACCAGAAAGTATCTTCCCTGGAGTTCACCCTAAACAAAATAGGGTGCCCGCTTTGATGCCAATTGAAACTCTGGTAATCAGACACCAGATGTCGAGTACGATGTCACAACACTGGTATCTGGACAATAACACAACACTAATAATTATGGAGTTAATTTAAATGATTGGAAGAAAATAACACAGTTAATTGTTAACCCAGTTTGGTGCTACAACACCTACATCTGGGGGCATCTAAGCCAGGAAGGAAATCAACTATAATAATATCAGTTTGAAGCCCAAGTAAACAACCTCTTGTTTACAATCTTCTCACCTAATCACTGTTCATGTTATTTCTATCTAAGACACTCCTAGATATGAGACCTCTCTCACTTCTCTTCAATCACACTACGGTGATAAAACTTATAACAATGAACAATAGAAGACACACTTCCAGTCACACAAAATCCACTCTTACTTAAAATCTTATGAGTAATTCACAATTATAACTCAATAAACTCAGTCCACTTCAAGCATCTAAGATATGCATGAATGGCTCACAAATAAACACAGTCCAACTCAGATATCAAGAATGATATAAGAGTGGATCACGAATAACAAAGAACAATTAAACCTTAATTCCAATAAACTCAATCGTATTTCTTTCTTGTGTTCATTAGGTTTGGCACCGTCCTCTTTAAATAGCCTTTGGTAAGCATGGGCTTAGGGCGCAACAGATCCAAAACAGCAGCTGTAAATATTCTGCATAATCTTGTGCATAAAAATAGGAACAAAATCGAATGTTTCCTAAAAAGTCTCCAAGTTCCTTTTTATGAAACAAATGCACTTCTAGAGCATAATAAATCTTCCTAAAATAACCCTCCTTGGACTGCAACAGAATGAGAACTAAAAACATAGAGAATCTCACAAACTAAGTACAGATCTTCCAAGAAGTAAAACAGAACATGCACTGATGTCTAACCAACATGTCAGGACATCGTGTTTAACATCTCTGCAATGATGTCCGACCAACATGTCAAGACATCTTGCTCAACATCTTGCTGTGAAATATGTTTTAACAAAATTGTTGTCAATCCCCAAACCACAGAACTAATAGAAATATTAACATTAAAATGAGGAGTCATATTCATATTATTGCACTCTGTCCTTTAGCCTCGACAGGACAGTTGTTCTTGTTCAATAAAATAATTTCAAATTACTTATAAATGATAAAATATACTTTCTCCCGTCTAGAATATAAACAAGAACAAAAATATTGTTTAATAGTATTGAGTATAAAACTTTAGGGATTGACTTGTGGAAATTTAAATAATACAATTCATTTTAATCACTTTTTAAATATTAATTAATGTTAGAAGTAATTCATATTCAGTAATAACATTAGTTTTGTTAATCTTAACCTAGCTAGTGTATGTTAACGTGTTGTCTGCATGGCACTTTTGTTTGTGTATATATATACTAGTGTAGCTATCAATATTTGTACAGCAGATAATAGAGCAACAAGTAGTGCGCATAGCCAAAATAGTGGCATAACCATTTTGTAACCGTTTTGAAGAGTAGTGGAAGTTTGTTATTCTTCTTTTCTCTCTCTCTCTCTCTCTCTCTCTCTTTCTCTCTCTCTCTCTCTCTCTTCTTCCATTGTTTCTCTTCTTCATCTTGCGCACCAATAATTAGGATCTAGAGCTCTATTTTATATCCATAGGGAAACTTAGGGAAACACGAGTGAACGGTGAGGCATTGTATGATTGATTTTGTTTCTTGAATTCATGTTGAATATTTTTTATCGGAATCGTAATAGAATCACATTTCTTGATTCTGCGGGATTGGGATACACTAGTGTTTGGTGAGATTTGAGTGATTGTACAAGGTTGAAGATGAATGGAAATGGTAATCTGAGTACTAAGCTTCCAATGTTCGATGTCAAAAATTGGAATCGGTGGATGATTTAGATGCGTGTATTATTTAGAGCTCAAGATGTTCTTAATCTCGTAAACGTCGGGTACGTTCCGGTTGCACTTTTGGAAAATGCAACAGATGCGTAGAGAAATGCTCAGCGTGATCTGAGGATGAAGGATCAGAAGTCGTTGTTCTACATCCATCAGTGTGTGGATGTGAATGTGTTTGAGAAAATCGCTAATCCGACGACGCCAAAGGCTACGTGGGACATACTGGTACGGTGATACGGTGGTGATACATCATTGAAGAAGGTGTAGCTTCAGTCTCTACATAAGTAGTATGAGAATCTCAACATGAAGAACAATGAAAAGGTACCTAACTACATCTCTAGAGTGATTCTGATCACAAATGAGATAAAGTCATGTGGAGAAACTTTGTCTGATGAAAAGATCATTGAGAAGGTACTTAGATATCTTACTCCACAATTTGATTACATTGTGGTAGCAATTGAACATTATAATGATCTTATTACCATGAGAATTGAAGAGTTGCAAAGAACTCTAAAGGCACAAGAGTTGCGTCTGACTGAGAGAAAATCTGAAAGAGAGGTAGAACAGCGGGCTATGAAAGCAACTTCTAGTAAGAAATGACAGAAACAGTATAGGTTAAGAGCTAGGAAGAGATCTGATGGTGTTCAGAAGTCAGAAACCTCAACTTCTGAAAGGCATAAGAGTGCTCAGAAGGGGAAGGAGAAGTATGATAAGAGGAAAGTTCAGTGCTACTATTGTAAGAAGTTTGGCCACTTCATTGCTGACTATTGGTCAAACAAGAAAAGGAAGTCAGAAGTAGCAAATATAGCCAGAAGAGATTCTGATGATGAATCTGTGCTATTGATGGATTTTGAATCCGATGATGCGTATTTGGAAGATTGGTGGTATATGGACACTGGATGCTCAAATCACCTTATTGGAAATAAGAAATGGTTGGTTGATTTTGACCCTGGAAAGAGGACAAAGATCAAATGTACTAATGATAAACACCTCAACGCTAAAGCTATGTGAAATGTCAGAGTAGTTCTGAATAATGGTAAAACTGCATTCTTCAGAATGTGTGGTATGTTCCTAGCATGAAAAGCAATATGATGAGTGTAGGTCAATTAATTGAGAAAGTATTTCCAGTTACCGTGAAGAACAATCTTTTGAATTTGTATGAAAGTAATTAGAAGCTGATTATGAATTCAAAATAGGGAAGGAATATAACATTCAAATTGAATGTTAAAACTGCAGACTTTGAATGCCTTAGTGCAACAAGTGTTGTGAAGCAAAGTGAGTTGTGACACAAAATATTTGGTCATTTGAACTTTAGAAGCTTAGGGTATCTGAACTCAAAGAAGTTGGTACATGGAATTCCTACAATTAAGAAGCCAGAGAAGTCATGCAATGTGCGCATGAAAAGGAAGTAACCAAGATTTCCATTTGCATCTGAAATACCTCTAAGAGCAAATCATGTTTTGGGTGTGGTGCATTCTGATGTGTGTGAACCATTTCTTGTACCTTTTCTTGGAGGGAATAAATACTTTGTTTCATTTGTGGATGAGTTCACAAGGATGACATGGGTTATCTGAATTTAACAAATTCAAAATTAAGGCTGAGAATTAGAGTGGTCAGACTCTAAAGATTCTCAGAACTGGTGGTGGAGGTGAGTATAACTCTACCGAGTTCAGAAAGTTGTGTGAGGAAAATGGAATTAAGCATGAGGTGACTACTCCATACACTTCTCAACACAGTGGTCTTGCTTAAAGAAGAAACCGAAATTTGCTTGATATGAAAAGGAGCATGCTGAAGGAGAAGAAGCTCATTCACACCTTGTGCGGAGAAGCTGTTGCCACTGCAGCATATGTTCTCAACAGATGTCCAACCAAGAACTTGAAGGAAATTGTTCCTTTAGAGAAGTAGAATGGAGATAAGAAAAGTGTGATCCATTTGAAGGTGTTTGGTTCTTTGTGTTATAAACATGTTCTAGAAGCTAAGAGAAAGAAGTTAGTTGATAGAAGCTGGGTTATGTTGCTTGTAGGGTACCATAGTACATGTGCTTATAAGCTTTATTGTCTTGTCACTAACAAGGTTGAATTCAGTAGAGACGTCGTTGTGAAAGAATCAAAAGCGTGAGATTGGAGTGAATCTCATTCCAACTCTAGTGCGGTGTTAACACCTGAGTTAACTTCTGAAGATACTTCAGAATCTGAAGGTTCTGAAGATGAGTCAGAATCAGAAGCTGATTCTGAAGGTGAGTTTGAAGATGAGCTAGAGTCTGAAGGTGGCTCTGAAGCTGAAAAAGACTCTGAAGGTGAATCTGATTCTGATCCAGATTTTGATGGTGATTCAGACTCTGGTGGAAATCTCGACTCTGGGAATATTCCAGACTCAGAAGACGGTCATGCCTCTGAAGATGGTACTTCTGAGGTTCCAGCATCTGATACTGTTCCAGAGTCCAAAGAAGATTCTAAACAAGTTCAGAGTCCACAAAGAATCAGAAACATACCAAGGATATTTGCAGAGTTTGACATGTTGCAAGATAGTAAAATAGACTCTGGAAAGGAAGTCATTCAATGTGCCATGTTAGTAGACTCTTAACCAGTCAGTGTTGTAAAAGCACTCAAGAAGAAAGTGTGGTTAAAGGTCATGAAAGAAGAACTTGAGGGTATAGAAAGAAACAAGACTTGAAAGTTAGATGAGCTTCCAATGGACAAGAAAGCCATCAGCGTCAGATGCGTTTTCAAGGTGAAACTAAAGACAAATGGATCAATTGGAAAACACAAAGCAAGGTTAGCAGCAAGAGGATTTCTACAGAAACCTGGGTTAGATTACTTTGAAGTGTTTTCTCTTATAGCGAGACATGAGACAATCGGACTAGTGATTGCGATAGATGCTAACAGGAATTGGCCTCTGATGCATTTAGATGTGAAATTTTCATTTCTAAATGGTCAATTGCAAGAGGAAGTATACGTGTCACAACCTTCTAAATTTGAGAAAAAGAATCAGGAAGAGATGGTGTACAAGTTACATAAAGTGTTGTATGGACTAAAACAAGCTTCTAGAGCTTGGAATCTGAAAATTGATCCAATTTTCAAGCTTCAAGGATTCAGAAAGTGTGAGATGGAGTATGGCATTTATGTTCAACATACTTCTGAAGGCAATATGATTCTGGTGTGTCTCTATGTTGATGACATATTGCTAACAGGGAGTTGTGAACATGAGATAGCTAAGTTCAAGAAGGCGATGATGAATGAGTTTGAGATGACCAATATAGGAAATATGACATATTTTCTAGGGATGAAATTTATGTACTCTGAGAAGGGTATCGTTTTGCATCAGCTGAGGTATGAACTTGAGCTTCTGAAGAGATTCGAGCTCCTGAATTATAAGTTTCTTGTCACACCTTCAGAAATAAATTGCAAATTGGATTCTGATCATGAGGGTTATGATGTTGATGATACAACGTTCAAGAAATTTGTTGGCTTTCTAAGGTGTCTCTCTAATACCAGACCTGACATTTGCTATGGAGTTGGAATGGTGAGTAGGTTTATGACTAAACCAAAGTGGTCTCATTACCAAGCTGCTGTCAGGATTCAGAGGTATATTAAAGGGACTCTGAAGTATGAAGTGTTGTTCCCTTCTGGTGAAAAGAATAATTCAGAGCTGATGTGTTATTCATACTCTGATTGGCGTGGAGACACAGTTTGTAGAAGAAGTACTTATGGATATTTTTGTAAGTATCTAGGAGGTCTTATTTCTTGGTGTTCCAAGAAGCAACCAGTTGTTTCTTTGTCAACCTGTGAAGTTGAATACATTACAGGTGTTGTGGCTGCATGTCAAGCTATTTAGCTTCTAAATTTACTGTAGCATCTGAAGATCAAGGTAAACAAGCCTCTGAAGCTGATGATTGATAAAAAGTATGCAATCAATCTTGCCAAGAACCCAGTGTTGCATGGGAGAAGCAAGCACATTGAGACAAAATATCATTTTTTGAGAAATCAAGTCCATAATGGAGTGCTAGAAGTTGTGAACGGTAGCACCAAGAAGCAGATGGTAGATGTTCTGACGAACGCAGTCAAGATTGGTTAATTTCTCCACTTAAGCGATGGAATTGGTGTTGTTAGTTTTGATTAGCTGAATATGAATTAAGAGATGGTGTTAGAAGTAATTCATATTCAGTAATAGTATTAGTTTTGTTAAGCTTAACCTACCTAGTGTAAGTCAATAGTTGTACAACAAATAATAGAGCAGCAAGTAGTGTGCATAACCAAAATAGTGGCATAACCATTTTGTAACCATTTTGAAGAGTAGTGAAAGTTTGTTATTCTCTCTTTTCTCTCTCTTCTACGATTGTTCATCTTCTTCATCTTGTGCACCAACAATTAAGACTAATTAATTTTCTTAAGAGGATGTGAGATCATTTTTTTTTCTAATACCGAAGAAAATAATGACAAGCTATATTTTCTGATATAAATCAGATGTTTTTATATGTAACGAAAGAAACTAATCTCAAAAATTATAAATTGCTATAATTGGCGACAAACATCTTCTAAAGCTATGTTTACAAGTAATTTGAATATTATTTTTCTTTTTCTTAATTATAAGAAATATTAAAAAAAAAATTGTTTTTTTACACAAAAATATTTTTTGTTTTAAAAATGTAAGACCTCTATAACTTTTTAGATGCATTAGTTATTATTTTCAAATATATCTTATATTGTTACCACAATTTATTTTAAAATATAAAAATTCAAATATTAGATATATTTATACACAAATAATAATTTAATAGTAGTTATATACATATTAATTACATAAATTTGTTTAATATATGTAAAAATTAGTTACTAAAGTGTTTTATAAATAATAATGAACAGAGTAAAAAAAAATTAACAACATTCTTATTTAATATTTTGAAAATGCTAATATCTACCTTAATAACAACTGTTATGAATTCAAATATAAAAATATCATTTTGAAAATTGTGAATTTTATTTTATTTAATAAAAAAATAATTTATTTTTAATTTTTGAAATGTTAAATATATTCTCTCTAGTCATTATTATAAAATAATATAAAATATAATCTTAAATTTACTTATTATTATAAATGATAATTGGCTTAACGTAATTGTAGTCTTCCTATTTTCAATTTTTTTAATTTTTAGTCTCTCCATTTTAATGTGTTACCTTTGTTTTATTTGCATATTGTTAAGAAAAATAAATGCATGGAGAAAAAGAGGAATATGATAACAACAAAAGAATTTAACGAGGAAATTCTAAAATTGGAGAAAAATCATGACTGTTGTCAAATGATAATAACATTGTGTAAAAATTGTTATAATACATAAATTATCCTCAACCACTCTAAGGCTCTAATAGACCCGCACTCTACAAAGCAAATATTTAAATACTCCTCACAATACTCTAACACAAGTGTATAAGAGAAAATATAAAAAGTCAAATACAGTTTTAAAGTGATTTTGATTGGTACCTCTTGTAATGAATAATTTGAATCCTTTATATAGCCTTGTACTTCCTCTTCCTTTACAAAACTAAGCGATGTGAGACTTTTTCAACATGTATATTTTCAACCAACCCCAACAATCATACTCCATCATAAAGAGTATAGTCACCTTGATTGAAAATAATATATTAGCTTTCATTGTCTTAGCCGACAACCATATTCCACCATAAAGAGTATAGTCACTTTAAGCTACATCACTTCAAGAATTTTCACATTGTCTCCACCGATAATCATAGTTCAAAAACTATCACAGTCTACCTAAAGAAGAGTATACTTCACTTGAAGTTAAACCACTTCAAGAATTTTCACATGTTGAAAACTAAATTGAAAACTTATGGTGTAATTTCCACGCTGGTAGGAAACTCTTCAACCTTCAACATAATCTCACAACACACTTTGCATCAATGGTCGTGTGTTAATCTGCTATCAATAACTCGTCCTTTTCCAAGATATCGGAAATACCACAAGGACACACTTCATAATTTTCAGAGAAGATCATCCTCCCCTACAACGAGGGAAATATTGCTAGTATTTGACTTAGAGCTCTTATTTGATGTTATCCCATCAAGACACTTATACTTTATATGTCCAATCTTTCCACATTTCCAACATCTCACACTTATTTCATTATTTTTCTTCACATAAGGTCTTCTTCTAGCAACCAACACTGAGTTTGATGAAGTATTATCCTCACCCTTCAACACACAAGAAGAAGAAGATGAAGACGATGAATGAATTGTAGAGAGAGAAAGAGAGGAAGAGAATTCTGTAACTAACTTTTATTTCTCGAATTTCAAATCTTCAACCGTTACAAATGTAACTAACTTTGGGTTTATATACTAACCCAAATGAAACTCAAATGCAAATGAAATGAAAATTGAAACTAAAACAAATTGAATTTAAATTATATTTAACACCATCCCTTAATTCATATTCAAGATTAAAAGTTAACAACACCAATTTCATCCCTCAAATTAATGAAGTATTCAGTTTTGATTACCTTTGTCAACACATCTTGTTGCACCCCAAAATTTTCCCTCTTGTTATCTTACCTTAATTGGCTTATGCTTCATTCATTAGGTCATGTTCATTCATGCATTGCCTTGAGTGCTTCAGACATGGGATCACATTGTTTTTATGGTTCAGAACTTCTTTTTATTTCAAGTTTTTAAGCAGGAAACATCAGAGGCTCCAGCATTTATTTTGCTCGGTGATTTAGTACCGGACCATATTTTTTTTCCAGCAGGGTATCCTGGGTTCAAGAGGGAATTCACAGCTTATTTCAGTCATTATTCAGGTGTAATATCAAGTAACAAGTTTCAGAGGCAGAGCCATGCTCAGAACAAGTGGCAATAGCTGATTTCCCAAGTTTCCCTCCTTTTGGCGCCCAAAATTCAAAATTTTGAATGTGTTAATCAATTAACCAAATTGCAGGCAAAAGTGGTTAATCGATTAACACATGTGATTTTTTCCCAGATTTTCAGTTTTGCAACACTGTAGCAGTTTGGATAATTTTCACTTTGATGTGCATCAGTAGAAGGATCTAGAATGCTTTCAAGTTTTGGTTTATTTCCAAATTAACTTCACTTTACCTCCATAATTCAAATAAATGCTGTAACGCCCCAGTTTTGGTCCGATTTATTTAATCGAGTCGATTTAATTATTTTCATTTTATATTATTTTATTATTGACTTTTATTTGACAATATATTATATTTCATCGGTATGTTTATGTTTTATCGCATTTTGAGAGCGTTTGCGAGATATTTGAGCTGAGGGGTAAAATGGTCTTTTAGGAGTTTAGATATTTTATATAAATAGAAAGTAGAGAGAAATAGGAAGAAAAGAAAAAGAAGAGAAAGAAAAGAGAAGGAGAGAAAGAAAGAGGAAGAAGAGAAAAGAGAGAAAAAGAGGAAAAACTTGGAAATCTTCAAAACAACTTCTAGGAATCGATTTAATCGGGTAAGGGTGTGAAATCTTATTATCTCATCAATGTATATCATTATGTATGTGTTTTCTTGGATGTTTTCTTGTTTTCCATAGCTTGAGTTCTAGGTTGAAATTGAGATTTTTGTGAGGAATCGATGGTTTTACGGTTGAAAATCGGTGTAAACGTAATAGAATACTTGTCATCATGATTGAATTATGTTTTGATGGTTATATGACAGTTTGGAATGTGTTGGGTGGTGAAAACATGATTTTCGAATGAACTGGTGCGCTGCTGGGTTTTTCTGAAAACGCAGGTTCGCACTGCGAATGACTAGCGAGTGGGTAGCGAGCGTTCGCTGAGTGTTCGCACTGCGAATGGAGTAGCGAAGGATGCGCTAGTTTCTGACTTGATTCGTTGGGTGCTTCGCATTGCGAATGGGGTAGCGAGCATTCGCTGGGGTGTTCGCACTACGAACGATGAGAATTTTCTAAGCTATTTTGCTTCTGCCTTGGTTCGCTGGTACACTCGCACTGCGAATGAAGTAGCGAAGGACTCGCTAGGAGCTTCGCACTGCGAATGTAGCAGTTTCTCCCAATTTATTTTCTCTATAACTTTTGATCTGTGTTTCGGCTTGAGGTGTGGTTTGATGCGTTAGAGAGCGTATGAAATGTACTTTATTATGATGATGTTTTGGAAATTGTTAGCCGATTTAATTATGTCGAAAAGTCATGAATAGTGTTATTTAGCGACTTTTACCGTTTTATTTGGTGTGTTTTGGATGTGAATCATACAATAGTGCATTGATGTGAATGTATATAGATTGTATGTGATGGTATGAGATGAATGCATGAATATATTGTGAATATGTATGCATTTCCAGAATGTCGTGAGTCATTTTGTATGTGAAGCATAATGATGTACATTCTTGTGTTGTGTGATTCTAATGAGAATCCGTTGTAACGTCGTGTGCCTATGTGAGGTGTGAGCGATGATTACAAACGATTGTGTGCCTAGGTGAGGTGTGAGCAATCGGATTGTGTGCCTATGTGAGGTGTGAGCAATCCATAAACATTGTGTGCCTATGTGAGGTGTGAGCAATGGGTGAACATCGTAGGCCCGACGGGGAGTTACATTGGTAACGAGCGATGGTTACAATAAGTTCCTGAGTGAACTTGAGATGATTGAGTCGGTACCGCATTGCATTTGCATAGAGTCGTGAGTCGGTCTCTATGATTTGCATTTATCATCTTTATAATTGTGCATTGATGAATAAACATGAATATGTATGTTTATGTGGAATGATAAGAATTGTGAAAGTATGCATGACGAATATGCTTGGTTTTGCATATATATATACATTGTGATGTATATGAGTGAGTTGTGATGAATTGTGGTGAGAATGTAGAATATGTGTATTTTTATGCTAAGATATATAATTATATGCATTGTTATTATGATAATATTTCTCACCCTTCTGCTGTTTTATAATGCTCTATGAGGCATTGCAGATTAAAGTTGCTGGAGGTCTTTTTGTGAAGATTAGTCCTCCGTTCTGTTGTCGGTCTTGGTGTCTGCTCTGATACGTAGCACGGGAGTCGGGGAACGATTATATATATATATATATATATATATATATATATATATGTATACATTTGTTGAATGTATTTTGTGGTACTTTTGTGTATATAGTTGATGTTCTAAAATGATTTATTTTGTAAAACAAGTCGGTTATGGATCTTTCCGCTTTATTCCATAATTGACCTATCCCTTTATATGGAAAAAGTTTCCCCTTTGAGGGTATTCTATTTTATGCTATGTATCAAATTTATGAGCAGGGATGATGTTTTGTTTATTTAAATATGACATCCTTGTTTCTGTCGGAAAAATAAAATTTTAGTTACTCTGATTTTATTTATGTATTATTTATTCGAGATGGGAATTGGGGGTGTTACATAAGTGGTATCAGAGCAGGTCGGTCCGTCCGACCAAGTTGTTGAGTCAGTTGGTGTGACAGTTGAATACTGTCGTTATTGTTTGTTCTTTAGTACGTGATATGTGTGTGGAAGCACTGTCAGTACTTTCTGGTTTTCTAATCCTTTGTTTTCAGGATTGAGAATGAGTTAAGTGGGGGAGAAGCTTGTACTTCTCCAAGTTGCTTAAGGTGTGGAGCTTTGGTTTAGTGTGTTGTGAATTGCAAGATTTTAAGTGTTGTTTGGACAGTGTTGTTCCCGGTTCCGGAGGGAATGCGGAGGTAAGGTTTATGTCAACTGAGGGATTGTGCCTTAGGTGGTTTTGTACACAAGATGCAAGAAATGCTATTATAAGTTTAGTAAGGACGGTTTATGCCCCATCATGATTGTCGGCTGTCTATTGACAAATTGAGGAACTGATCACCCTTAATCTCTTGTTGATAGTAGACGGGAATTGTGTTGGATGGAATAGACGTGTCTTTCCGGCTTCGATAGTGTGTGCAATGATTTGTTTGGAATTGAGAAGATGATTACGGATTATTTTGATGAGTCGACGAAGATTCTTATATCGGCAGGTGAGATGGATTAAAGGTTTTGATATGTTGGTCCAGTTGGGAAGTTATTGAGAGAGAATGATTGGGTATCGTTAATGGTTGTTCTCAGAAAGTAGAGTGTGAACTCAAATTGGGCGAAGGAGAGGATTTGAGGTTTGGATCTGCTCAGTAAGTAGAAGAACTTCTAGGAAGTGAGACGCAGATGTTGGTCATGTTTGTGATAATAGTGTTCTGGAAATGGTCAGGAAGTCACAGTGATGGGCCGTCAGTTGGGCATGGTTTTCAGATGTGTTTTTGGGATGGAACGTTAAGGTGTTGTCTTAGAGAGCTCCAGTATTCCTAAGTAACAAAAAGGAATGATGTTTGAATGGAATAACAAGCATGATGTATATAATGGTATTGAAACTATGGAAAGTAAACTTAGAGGTTTGGTGAGTTTTGGAGTTTTTAAAGTTATAGGGCATTAATGGAAATCTTGAGAAAACCCTTGGGTGTGGATGTATTATTTGAGAGTTCTTTTTGGTTGGTTGTTGCTACATGTTGGAATTCGTGGAATGGAAAGACCAGGAGAAGAAATTGTGTATGGATTACTGGCAGTTGATTTTGGTAACGATTGAGAATGAGCGAACCTTGCCCTGTTTAAGTTTTGATTGGATTCGCCAGCTGTTCGCACGGCGAAGGTCACAGCGAAGGCTCGTGAGAGATTCGCACTGCGAAGGGGGACACGAAGGTTCACGTGAGGTTCGCACTACGAACTTTGTGTTATTTTGAGTGGGTTTCTTTCTGCCTCTGTTCGCTGGGAGATTCGCAAAGCGAAGGTGTTAGCGAGCATTCGCTGGATGGTTCGCACTGCGAACGTTGGGTAATTTTTAGGCTATTTCCTTTCTGACTTGGTTCGCTGAGACATTCGCACTGCGAATGGAGAAGCGAAGGATTCGTTGGGTTGTTCGCATTGCGAACATGATAGATCTTTCCCAATTGTTTCTTTCATAACTTTGGCTTCGTTTATCCGATTTAAACGTTCTTTGTATCGTTGTGGAGCTATGAAAGGGTTCTATGTTTTGGAAAACAGAAATATTATTTATGGAATGGATTTTTGGTTGAGTATTGGGAATAATCGGAATTACGTGAATTACGTAAAACGAAACTGTTAACACGTTAAAAGCTTCAAGTGATGCGTCTGGAATGTTTATGGAGTATATGAATCGTATCTTCCATATTTATTTGGATAAGTTCGTAGTGGTTTTGATTGGGGATATTCGGATTTGTTATAAACTCAGAGGAAGAACAAGTAAAGCGTTTGAGATTTGAATTGCAAGTGTTGGAAAGAGACGAAGTTTTATGCTAAGTTATTCGAGTGAGAATTTTGGTTGAGAAGGGTTAGTTTTCTTGGATATGTTATTTCGGATGAGAGTATTGTTATGGATTCATCGGAAGTAGATGTAGTTCTACAATGAGAGGCTCCGAAGTTGGTTGAGGAGATTAGAAACTTTTGGGCTCAGTTGGTTGTTATTGCAGGTTATGGAAGACCTTGTTGAGTTCGTACTTCTGGTATCTCAGTTGACTTGCAAAGGGTGAGTCGTTTGTTTTGGATGTTCGTTGTGAGTGAGTTTTGGTGAGTTGAAGTAGAAGTTATCTACGGCTCCAGTTTTTGAGTCTGCGTGATCCTGATGAACCGGTTGTGAGATATTGTGATGCGTCTATGATGAGTGTAGCTAGTGTACTAATGCAAGAGAGTAAAGTCGTGGCTTATGCTTTACAATAATTGAGGATTCATAAAAGGGTCTATACTATTCTGGATTTGGAATTAGTCGCGGTGGTATTGTGTTGGGAAATTTGGAGGTATTATTTTTATAGTTCTCGGCTCGAAGTGTTTGGTAATCGCAAGAGTTTAAAGTACTTGGTTGGTTTGAAGGAATAGAGTATGAGACAATGAGGATGGATAGAATTTGTGATGAGTTATGACTTTAGTTGGAATTATCCTGTTGGTAAAGGTAAGGTCGTGCTTGGAAAGTTAAGTCGAAAGTTTTAGTGCATGTCAGTTTTGATGGTTACGAGTAATCAGAGTGCGCATCGAAAGCGTGATGTGGCACATTTCGTATATGAGTGTGTGACTGGTAAGAGTTCATAGGTTGGACATTGGAAACATGTAGGATTGATGAGACCATTGGACGTTTCAGAATGGAAGTGTTAGGTGAAAGGTTTAAATATTATTCATGGGATACTGTGTAGATGGATGTTTTGGTTGCTTGTTCGATTGGTGAATCGTAGCAGTGTTGTAATAAGGATGTGTGACAAGGATGTTTGGTATTCTGGTTTTGTTGATGTTGTTGAGACGTTGTTGTAGTCGTTGTTAGAGAGGTGGTTTGTCAGTTTGTTTTACTCGTGGTGTGCCTAGTGTTGGCATGTTAGTTTGTTGGTCGGATGCGAGAGTGTATCCGGAGTTGTTCGTATCGGTTAGATTTTCGAGGACGAAAATTTCTAAGTGGGGGAGAATTGTAACGCCCCAGTTTTGGTCTGATTTATTTAATCGAGTCGATTTAATTATTTTCATTTTATATTATTTTATTATTGACTTTTATTTGACAATATATTATATTTCATCGGTATGTTTATGTTTTATCGCATTTTGAGAGCGTTTGCGAGATATTTGAGCTGAGGGGTAAAATGGTCTTTTAGGAGTTTAGATATTTTATATAAATAGAAAGTAGAGAGAAATAGGAAGAAAAGAAAAAGAAGAGAAAGAAAAGAGAAGGAGAGAAAGAAAGAGGAAGAAGAGAAAAGAGAGAAAAAGAGGAAAAACTTGGAAATCTTCAAAACAACTTCTAGGAATCGATTTAATCGGGTAAGGGTGTGAAATCTTATTATCTCATCAATGTATATCATTATGTATGTGTTTGCTTGGATGTTTTCTTGTTTTCCATAGCTTGAGTTCTAGGTTGAAATTGAGATTTTTGTGAGGAATCGACGGTTTTACGGTTGAAAATCGGTGTAAACGTAATAGAATACTTGTCATCATGATTGAATTATGTTTTGATGGTTATATGATAGTTTGGAATGTGTTGGGTGGTGAAAACATGATTTTCGGATGAACTGGTGCGCTGCTGGGTTTTTCTGAAAACGCAGGTTCGCACTGCGAATGGCTAGCGAGTAGGTAGCGAGCGTTCGCTGAGTGTTCGCACTACGAATGGAGTAGCGAAGGATGCGCTAGTTTCTGACTTGATTCGTTGGGTGCTTCGCATTGCGAATGGGGTAGCGAGCATTCGCTGGGGTGTTCGCACTGCGAACGATGAGAATTTTCTAGGCTATTTTGTTTCTGCCTTGGTTCGCTGGTACACTCGCACTGCGAATGAAGTAGCGAAGGACTCACTAGGAGCTTCGCACTGCGAATGTAGCAGTTTCTCCCAATTTGTTTTCTCTATAACTTTTGATCTGTGTTTCGGCTTGAGGTGTGGTTTGATGCGTTAGAGAGCTTATGAAATGTACTTTATTATGATGATGTTTTGGAAATTGTTAGCCGATTTAATTATGTCTGAAAGTCATGAATAGTGTTATTTAGCGACTTTTATCGTTTTATTTGGTGTGTTTTGGATGTGAATCATACAATAGTGCATTGATGTGAATGTATATAGATTGTATGTGATGGTATGAGATGAATACATGAATATATTGTGAATATGTATGCCTTTCCAGAATGTCGTGAGTCATTTTGTATGTGAAGCATAATGATGTACATTCTTGTGTTGTGTGATTCTAATGAGAATCTGTTGTAACGTCGTGTGCCTATGTGAGGTGTGAGCGATGATTACAAACGATTGTGTGCCTAGGTGAGATGTGAGCAATCGGATTGTGTGCCTATGTGAGGTGTGAGCAATCCATAAACATTGTGTGCCTATGTGAGGTGTAAGCAATGGGAGTTACATTGGTAACGAGCGATGGTTCCAATAAGTTCCTGAGTGAACTTGAGATGATTGAGTCGGTACCGCATTGCATTTGCATAGAGTCGTGAGTCGGTCTCTATGATTTGCATTTATCATCTTTATAATTGTGCATTGATGAATAAACATGAATATGTATGTTTATGTGGAATGATAAGAATTGTGAAAGTATGCATGACGAATATGCTTGGTTTTGCATATATATATACATTGTGATGTATATGAGTGAGTTGTGATGAATTGTGGTGAGAATGTAGAATATGTGTATTTTTATGCTAAGATATATAATTATATGCATTGTTATTATGATAATATTTCTCACCCTTCTGCTGTTTTATAATGCTCTATGAGGCATTGCAGATTAGAGTTGCTGGAGGTCTTTTTGTGAAGATTAGTCCTCCGTTCTGTTGTCGGTCTTGGTGTCTGCTCTGATACGTAGCACGGGAGTCGAGGAACGATTATATATATATATATATATATATATATATATATGTATGTATGTATACATTTGTTGAATGTATTTTGTGGTACTTTTGTGTATATAGTTGATGTTCTAAAATGATTTATTTTGTAAAACAAGTCGGTTATGGATCTTTCCGCTTTATTCCATAATTGACCTTTCCATTTATATGGAAAAAGTTTCCCCTTTGAGGGTATTCTATTTTATGCTATGTATCAAATTTATGAGCAGGGATGATGTTTTGTTTATTTAAATGTGACATCCTTGTTTCTGTCGGAAAAATAAAATTTTAGTTACTCTGATTTTATTTATGTATTATTTATTCGAGATGGGAATTGGGGGTGTTACATATGTCACTCCTAATTCCAACCCTCATTCAAACCCAAACCTCAAACCTCACTTTCATTCCATACCTAAACCATTCCAAGGAGGATAAGACTTATTTTTCTGATTTCTCTACACTTCACACTCTAATTCTCTCAATTTTGTCTCACTTTTTCACTCTCCATTTTCATCTTCAACCTTCACCAAAGCTCTTCCATTAGAATTCTCAAATTCTTCATTGAAGTTTGTTAATTCTAGAGCTAAACCTTCATCATTTCCTTTCATCAACACAAATTCTGCAGTAGAAGTTGATTTGGATCTAGATCTGAAGTTTGGAAGCACTTTCTCAAAGAAACTTTGAAGCAAGCTTATCTCATTACATTGTTCTTCAAGTTTCTTTCTAGGAATTCATTGGATCTTTGATTTTCTTTGCTTGATCTGTCGAATTCTGTTCGCAACACTTACTAAAGCAAATCCCCGCTTTGTAGGTTGGTGATTCTTAGATCCAAACTCATTTTAGCTTATTTTACAACTTTCTTAATGTAGATCCATTGACTTTTGATGTGAATTGATCCATTGATTAATTTAATTGTTGATCTTAATGTATGTTGGATTCAATTGGTGTTTAATTGTTGCCATTTGATGTAATTTTTGTGTACAATTGTATGCCCTAACATGTGGATGATTGGAGAAGTGATTTGCTGCTTACAGTGCTTTTGAAATGCTGATTTTCTGTTTCTGGTACAGTGTTAATCGATTAACCAAAATACAGGCAAAAGTGGTTAATTGATTAAAACTGTTGCTGCGTGTATTTTGTGTTGTTGGATGTGTTAATCGATTAACTAGATTATAGGAAAAAGTGGTTAATCGATTAACACTGTTGCTGAAGTTGTTTTTTATGCTTTTTCAAGCTTGTTTTGATTCCTTTCCATGATTAAACTTCATTGATTGATATGATACAAATTTGCATAATTCTCTTGTTCTATTTCACCCTGTTTTTGCAGCATGTATGTGATTCTTCGACACACGACGCGTTGCTTTTTATAATGCATGTTCATGACTAATTGCTTTGCATTTTTGATGCATGCTTCATGTTGCTTGTTCACTTGTATGTTCATACTTGTTTTCCTTGGATGTGCACTTTTTCTTGATGCTTATTTGATGTATTGCATGCTGCTGTATGCACTGCTGATGTGTTAAATATATGCTGTAAAATACACTCATTTTGTCTTGCTGCATACACACATGTTCTATTTTGGCAATGCATGTTGTCAAATGTTGTGTTATGTTATTGCTGGATCTTATCGATGTGTTGAGCTGAAGCGTTGTTGTTGCTGTTGTTTTTGGTTTAATTTCTTGGTTATTTGCTTGCCTTTGCATGTTCCCTTAATGCCTCCTAGTCCAACTTAATTTTTGACTAATCTTGGAGTAGGATAGACATTAGGTGCTAATCCATGCATGATAACATTAGGATAGTTTCCATAACCTCAACCTTAGGTCCATCCTTGCATGCTAACATTAGGATAGAGATTTCTTTCGCATCCTAACCTTAGGGCCATCGTTGCATGATAACATGTAGGATCGAGTTCCCCTTAGACCTTTCGTGCGTCTCTCTCTTCTCTCTCTTAAATTAAGTCAAAATACGTAATAATTACGATGAATATTATACGTCACGAGCCTTAAGTACATGGTAAATGATGATTGTGAGTCTCTCCTTACTTATTCTAGAGTGCTTTGCATATGTCCCGTCTGGGGAGATCTTGCAAAATATTTGCTTCTATGTCATAGACTTTAGTGCAACACGCATATCAAATAAAGTCAATTCACTTCTTTAAAACACTCGAACAAATGTAAACCATTTTTTCCTTCGGGATTTTCCTTCGAACCTTTTTAGAAAAGGCGTGCTACTTCCGTTCTACCACAAACAGGCCTTGTCCCTAACTGCTAGAATGCGAACTTAGCATCGCTCATAAAAGACATCAAGCAACCCGTGGTCCCCCGAACTACGAACACTCTGATTTCTTCATTCTCGTCCGAATGAAGATACGTAGGCACAAGACGACGAAGTCTTGACGGGCACCCTTCGCCCTTCCACCCGTAGTACTCCAAACTACGTTGACTCTGACTTTCCTATTGCGCGAGGGAATACGTAGGCATAGGACGACGAAGTTCTATCAAGTCTCCTTTTGTTTTTCCCCTTTTCGTTTCTGTTAGCAAGTAGGCTTTAGATATACACACCCTTTGATTTGAACAACAAAAGTGGATCCTGTTGAGTACAATGGACGCAAGGCTTTCTAACACATTCCTCTCACGTAATCAACTCCCGAACTCGGAATTTGGTTGCGAGACCATGTTCTTTCCCTTTTTGAGGTTTATTCAATTGTTTCCTACCAATTGTATGAAGGTTGTAGCATCTACATCCTCACCATCAGCATCAAAATCTAACTTATGGTGTGTCTCAGCAAATGTGGCTAATGACTTACAATTCATCAGCTCAAATTTGTTAAACAACTCAAGCTCATACTTCAGTTGGCGCAAAATAATTCCCTTATCAGTGTAAAATATCCATCCCTAGAAAATATACCATGTTTCCAAGGTCAATCATATCAAATGCATTCATCAGCACCTTTTTGAACTTGTTTATCTTAGAAGTACAACTCCCTATTAGAAGTATGTCATCTACATAAAGACACATCAGAATTACATTGTCATTAGAAGTATGTTGCACATACACACTATACTCTATTTCACATTTTTTTTGAATCCCTAATACTTGAAAAATGAATCAATTTCCATATTCCAAGCCCTTGGAGCTTGTTTCAACTCGTACAAGGCTTTATGCAGCTTGTACACAATCCCTTCTTTGTTCTCTATCACAAATCCATAAGGTTGTAACACATAAACTTATTCTTGCAATGGACCATTTAGAAAATCTTATTTTACATCTAAATATATCAGAGGCCAATTCCTATTTGAAACTATAACAATAACCAATCTTATGGTTTTATGTCTAGCTACAAGTGCAAACACTTCAAAGTAGTCTAAACCAGACTTTGTAGGAATCCTCTAGCTACTAAATTTGCTTTCTACTTGGAAAATTAACCATCTGGCTTCATCTTGATCTTGAAAAACCATCTAACACTTATAGCTTTCTTGTTCTTAGGTAGAACAGACAATTCCCATATATTGTTTCTTTCTATTTCCTCAAGTTCTTCCTTCATGGCATTCACTCACACTAAATCTTCTTGGATGCCTCATTATTACTAGCAGGATGAAGCTACGATAGAGTAATAATTAGGTGTTTGATAACTTCCACTTCAAAGCCACTAAAGGGCCGCCGAAGGCCCAGGATCAAGAAAACACATTCATAGAAAAGAATGGCACAATCACCATACTCACTACTAATTTTTTTCATTTTCTCTAAGGGTCAAAAAACTAAAATCTGAAGATGGACCAACATCCAGAAAGGCCTCATCAAGACTACCCTTTCGAGCAAAGATAAAAAAAGTTAAAGAATATACGATTATCCCAAGAAACATCTTTTATTTTTTTTACTTTTGACTCATGGTAGATACTACTTTCTCCATAACACGGAGAAAGAAATTAAATAATAGTAAAGTAGGGAAGGCACCTCATAGAAATGAGAAATTGACTCTTCAAAAAATTGTGTGATGGCGTACTAAGGGGAATATGCCCTATCAACATTTCAAGACACACACACACACTAACACAAACACACACGCACACGCACACACACACACATACACACACAACACTCAAGTATTTTGGTTCCCAAGGGTCATTATGAGAGTACCTCCGGAAAAAAACTGAAGCATGGGGTACATTAAAGTCACGAATTCCTAAGAAATTATAGTGTCACCTATTGACTTTCTAGAGTAGCTAAAAGAGTGGTCGGCAGACGAGACAAATACGACAAACCCATACCCTGTCATATAGAAAAAGCCATTTGCCGACCACTCGGAGGGAGTTATAACTCATCTGAAGTACTCATGGCGCATGATAACTGTCTTATGGAAGAGTACAGACAATCCAAGTCCAAGATATATCCAACGGCTTTCCGCATTAAACGCCTAGAAAATAGCAGGTTGTTATAACCTACCCATTATATAAGGAGAAAGCGTGTCAGTTTCAAGTACACAATTTCAAATTCAATTTGCATTCACTTTTCTCTTTTCCATATTGACTTGGACGTTGAAATACTAACCTTACAGGCCAGCCCATCATTCATCTCGCAAAAAGCTTTGATCCGCTGTTATTCATCACAACTAATGATTCATTAATCAATTCTAATTCCACGATAGAACAATACCTAAGATACTCCTTAACACTTACTTTAACATTTTAATTTGTTTCCTTTTGTTTTTGACATTTTTTGCAAAGAAAAAGATAATTAATTATTGTAAAATAGTTCTACTATTCTCCTAAATTATGAATCACTTTTTAAAAAAAAATCAAATTATAAATCACTTTATAATTTTAATAAAATATTAATATCTATTTTTTATTAAACTACTTATTATTTCTATTCTTTAAATTTTATAAAAAAATCTTTATTAAAGAGTAATTTTATAAATTATTTTTAAAAAAATTCCATATAAAATTAAAGGGTCATGCTAACTAATATCTCTGGGACACTGGTCAAAAATTCTAAATAAGGAAAATATGTTATGTCCAGTTCATTCAATACACGCAATATTCTTTAAAAAAGTTGATTATTTCTATTTTCAATGCATTAAATACACATATATTTTTTAAACATATATTTTTAATCTCTTAAATAATACTAAACTTATCATTTTAATCTCTTAACCAATGCCCGTATTTTTTAAAATTAAATACTACATATTTTAATCTTTGAGAAATGATTAAAACATCCTAATTTAAAACAGAATGAGTTAAATAAAATAATCTATAATATAAGAAGAGTATATGTTTTGGAAATTCCAATTTTTCCCTTAATGCTGATGTGTCAATAAACCAAGCATCCATATTTCATTTATTCAACCTTCTCCTATCACGCTATTTTGATGTCACTCTCTTGAACACCTTTTCAATTTTTAATCTTCTTTTCTTCTCACTTCTATCTCAAACTTCTCTTTTCTGACTTTTTTTTCTTCTTTTTCACCTGTCTCTGTTTTCAATATTCTTCCTCACAACTGGAGACATCATCTTCTTAATCACTTCATTCATCATCAGTAGAGTAAAGTTTCTTTTACAAATTTTTGTTTATTTTGCAGGTTTTATTAACTAACTAAGTTTACATTTTTGTGTTTTACAATTGCAAAATCATTGAAAACACCAAATATGAAATCGAACCCACTGGATCTGGAACCATAAACATTAGATTTGAAATCGTAATCTCCAGATCTGAAATCTAAAACATTATTCTTTGATTACCCACATAAAATTTTTTGATACTTTCTTTTTCTAGGTTCGGTATCATTTTTTTTAGGTAGTTTGATATGCTTTGTTTTTTTTTTTTAATTTAATATGGTTTGTTTGATTCTTTATTGAAAAATGGTTTAACGTTTTATAAACCAAAATCTGGTTTCAGTTTTCATTCTGCCATATCTGGTTTTCCATTTAATATTTTATCTTCTGCTTTAGGTATTTATGACTAATATTTGTTTCATGTTTATGTTCTTTTTCATGTTATTCTTTGCGTTTAAAAACTTATTCCTCATTATTTGTTCTTTTTCATCCGGTTATTTCTTCTTCTTCAAAGCATTTAAGGTTTGTACATTCTTTTAGCAATTTTATTATTGTTCTTTGATAGAAGTTTTTAAACAAGTGAGAAGAATAAATAATGCTACTGGTTCATTTTTCATATATTTATTTGCATTTTTTGGTTATCAGATTCTCATAAAATATGTTCATCTATTTTGGACTTTGTTGTTACAAAATTTTGAGTACATTTGAATTTATAAAAGCTTTGGTATCATACTAATATTTGTATATACTTTTAAATTTTTAGATTTGTATTTTGTTTTGTTGATTGTGGTTATGATATCGATTGCAGATCTATGGATTCAATAATTTTACTTTATTAATTTTGTTTAATGTTTTCTTTATCAGGTCAAACAGTCTCAAGGTTTTGGTTTCTTTCACCTTTAGTCAAACTCTGGTTTCTTTCATTTTTCAGGTAAAGAGTCTGAAAGATTTGGTTCTTTTTCCTAGGTTGTAGGTTTTTACCCTGGTTTCTTTCACTTTTAGTATTGAAAGTTGTTTTTGATTAATTTGTTTGCATTGTTGATTTTGTAGTTAATGTTAAGGCGAGAAAATATTTGTAGCTTGATCGAATTTCTGGAAAGCTGCTGAAATTTCTGGAGTTCCCATATGTTACTACTAATGTTCTGCTTGCCCGAAAAGAATATGTTTGTTTTTTTTATATTTCATAACCTCTTTTTTGCTGATGTTTTTCTTTCTATGGCAATTCATATTCAGTGTAAATGTTTAGTTTTTTTAGTTTATCGGTAGATTATACTTTGTATATCTGTTGTATTTGTAGATTATACTTTTTTTGAGTTTTTTTAATGTATATTCATAAAGTATTTGTAAACTATACTTTGTATATTTGTTGTTATAAATTTTTTGAATTTTATATTTTATAACCTCTTTTTAGTATTATTTTACTATAAATGTTCAAAATTTTGATGTAATGTGAAATTGGATATTGATGGTTATTAATTAATATTTATTTTTAAAGCTCAATCAAATTTGTTTCACATCAAATGTCTGATACTTAAATATTTTTTGATATTAAATTGGGTAAAGTCACTTCATATCATCAAACTCAATGTTACAGCTGTAAATCACTTATTAATAATAATAATAATAATAATAATAATAATAATAATATTTTATGATTTGACATGATATAGGGGTCTTAGAAATAAGAAGGATCCAAATTATGATGTTTGAATATCTACAAACAAATTACTTGTCTTTTGAAAAACCAAATTAATTAATGTTTTTATTGTAATAAAATATGTTTTTAATTCACAGTTTTACCTATATTGATTTTGCCAACACTATTGAAAACCTAAAACTTAAAAGATAATTAACAATATATTAAAAATAAAATATTAATCACAATATTTAGGCAATTTTTTGAGATTTTCAACTCTTCAATGCTTTTTATGTATAAGAAGAAGAAAAAAAAAACTTAAATGTTGATTATTTTATCTTTTTATCTCATATTTTTTATAGATTAAATTTGTATTACCAATTATTTGGAGAAAAAATTAATGATAAGAGTGTGTAATGCATAATGTTCATATGTATATTTATGAGAAAAAATGTAATAGTGATTTAAATATGGAAAATATATCATTTTTATAAATTAATTTAAATTATTTTCAAATCAGTAAGTGAATCTTACGTGAATTAACAATATTAATTTATTTTAAAAGAAACAAAATCATAATTAATATTAAAGTTTAAATTTATGTTACTATTATTTAATATTGTTATTGTCATACCCCAAATTTTGACCACCAAGATTTCTCATCATTGTGCAAATCATCACCACAATATAGATGTACCTTCATGCCTCATCAATCTTCTCAAAGATGGTTGAGCATTCACCACAATCCAGAATTAGGGTTTTGAGCCCTCCCAGAACATGTAGACAAAAGATCAATCAAGAAATGACATGATCTTCAACTTGTCTAACCTCTTAAAATATCCACAAAGGATCAAGAGGACCATCACATCAAGAATCAAGCACAAATTTGCCACATTCCAAGTGTTTTAAGCCTTGAAACACCCGATGTCGCCAAATTAGGATTTTGGACGACTGAGACCTCTAGAGTGAGATTTTCACAAGATGATGAGCCAAGACTCCAACATGTGACTCAATATGGTCAAAATAACCCTAGGGATCCATTTGCAAAGATAAATGACCCTCAGAGGATGCATTCCTCAAAAGTCGGGAATTAGGGTTTTTACGCGCCGAATCGCCCCGGAGCCAAAAGTCAAAACATGACTTTTTTGGCAAAAATGATCCTTATGATTTATATTTTCATAAAATGTGACTTATAATGACAGTTGAACAAGAAATTATCAAGAAACCAAGATAACTTGTAAAAGGGGTAATCTTGAAAAATTGAAATTTTTATTAAGTTATTAAGTTTGAATGGTTTTGGTACCAACTTCCAAGGACCATAACTTTTGATCTAGGCAGCCATTTTGAGTGATCAAAAGCCTGGTTTGTAGGTCTTCCTACATTCTACAAAAGCTTCAACTGCATCAAATTCCAAATCTCCATGGATTTTGAGTTATGGTTGAAGCAAAATCACTAAAAACATGAAAATTCACCTTTTTTCCAACACTTAGACAAAATTCTGTCCAAGACAGATTTCAAGCAAAACACCAAAACTTGGAGAACTTTTTCACCTAGTTGCAAGATAAATCAATCTCAGATGTAAACATCAAAGTTATTATGCATCTTGCTATCAATTCAAAGAGTCCATCAGCATGAAAAAACTCCATGGAAACCAAGAGATATGGCAGCTCAAAGTCATGCTGCTACAACTGTTTTGAAAAACCAGTTTGCATGTTTTCTTGCTCTACACGATTTCTGAGTCAAATGTTGTGATCACTGTGCCACATTCATTCAATATGATCATGATACATCTGATCCAACCTGCAAAGCTGAGTCAAGAAGCCAAGGAAACTTTCCACTTGAAGTAATGGGTTTTGTCACATTATGCCTTGAATTCAAAGGCATTTATGTGCAATAGTGCACTTTCAATAAAGCCACTCTCCTCAGTCAAGATTCATGCATAAATAACAAATAAAACATCTGAGAATGTGGATTTGGTCAAATCATAGCCCTGCTCTTTGGAGAAGCTAGTTTGCCTTGCATGAGAAGAAATGCCACCAAGCCAAAGCCATTGAATGTGATCTAATCTTGCAGCCATTCACTATTTCTCCAAGACAAAACTTGATCACCTATAAATAGAGGTCACATTGCCTCATTCAGATTACACCAAAATAATACCACACTTGTTTTCCTTCTCTTCTTGCTCTTACTCCAAATTTTCACATTCTCAAGAGTGAAAACCATGAATTTCAAAACCAGAGCATTTATGTCAAAACTAATGATGCAAACATCTCACTTACATCATGTATAGTTGATCCAAGCATTAAAATCACATCTGAAACATCAGGATCACTAAGTTGTACTCCATTTGCACAAAACTCATAACTTGCTGCAGAAGGATTCGAGCTGATCAAACCAAAAGGTTCTCAACCACTCCAAGCATCCAAATACATCCCTTGAGGTATAAGGAAGCTGTCCAAATCATTGGAACTCATCTGTAACACCTCCAAACCAAAATTGATTCTCACTTGCAGAGGTAAGCCTCAAACTTTCAAACTCAATGAATCATGCATCATAAACATATTTTCCAATTACCATTGTGTTTCTGAATGTTTGTAGATCATTTACCCTCAATCAATTGATGTTTATAATTCGTGTATAGGATTTCATTAAGCTCTTGCAATTTTTAGGGTTCATCTGGTCAGAGTGTAATATATTTTGATTCACTCAATTTAAACAAAATTGAATATTGCCATTGTGTTCCTTGTTTCAAAACACACGATTTTCATATTTGGATAGTGTGAAATGGTTGAGAAACGAGTGAGATAGAAGGCTTCACGTAGCTTGCCCAAGGAAGAAGATGGCCATGGCGCCATTCTTCAGAAATCCAACCAAGTTTGCTATATATTTAACACTTTCCAGATTATGTTTGAATTGGCATTGCGCCCCAACGGTTGATCAGCTGGTTTTGTGTATGTAGCGAGCGAGAGGTCTGGGGTTCGAATCCCCCTCGCCCCAAACCTTTTGGTTTATTTTTTTTGAACTATTTTCAAAGGATTTCTTCACATATTATACACCCTTTCCATTCTCCATCAGCCCACGCACATGGCTCAGATGGTAGAATTTTAAACTCTACACCCCAAGGGCGTGAGTTCAAACCTTGGGGGGACCATTCCTAATTTTTTACCATTCATTTTCTTTCATTTCTTTCACCATCTTTTTAATAACTTTGAAAATTAATTTCTCACTCATTATTTATCATTTTTGATTGATTCTTTTTCTGAAAATTCACAAAAATGTTTAAATATTTTATTTTACAAAAAAATCCAATTTATATTATTTATTTAATATAGTTAAAATTTTTGTAATTAATTTCATTTTATTTGTTTTAAAACATTTTTAAATGAAATTCCCACTTTGATCTTTCAAAACCAATTGAATTTCAATCTTTCATGTTAATAAACATGATTTTTCAAAATATTTTTCAAAGTGTACAACTTGTTTTTTAATATATTTGGTATTTTATATCATTTTCTATTTAATTTCCTTTGAAAAATGACATTTTAATTTAAAATTAGGGTTTCCTCTCGATTTTAAATTTGTAAACATTCTTTGGGCCTCTAATAGAGTGTAAGACTCATCCCTTGTAAATACAAACCTTTTTGGGCCTTAGTCATTGTATAAGACCCACTGTGTTTACAAGAACCTCGGCGCGATCGCCGTTTTCAAACATTTTCAACTGGGCCTCCCCTTGTGTTGTAAGTCTCATCCTTATTCTTTTAATAAACTCTTGGGCCTCTTCGTAGAGTGTAAGTCCCATCCCTTTGTAAATAAACCTTTTTAGGCCTCAGTCATTGTATAAGTCCCACTTTGTTTTCAAAAAACTCGGCGCGATCGCCGTTTTCAAAAAATCATCTGGGCCTCCCCTTGTGTTGTAAGTCCCATTTCTTTTCTTTTCAAACATTCTTTGGGCCTCTAATAGAGTGTAAGACCCAATCCTTTCTTGTACAAAACCAATTTGGGCCTCAGTCATTGTATAAGTCCTAGTATAATTTTCAAAACAACGGTGCGATCGCTGTTATTTCTGGGTCTCTCCTTGAGTTGTAAGCCTCATCTCTTGTACAAAAATAAACTCTTGGGCTTCTAATAAAGTGTAAGACCCAACCTCTTTGTAAATACAATAATTTGGGCCTCAGTCATTGTATAAGTCTCGATACGATTTTCAGATCACCAGTACGATTACTGTTTTTTCATTTGGGCCTCTCCTTGAGTATAAGCCCCAATCTTTTTTTCAAAAACAATTTTCCCTTTTGATTAGGGTTCAAACTCATAGTTGTTATCAAAAATTTCTTTAATTTCTTGAACAACTAACCATACAGCTGTTACAATGGAAGCTTGCTCGCCTGTAAGTTTTTATCAGCTTTCTTTTACATACGTGCACACACACACACACACACACACACACACATATATATATATATATATATATATTTGTTTGTGCTGGAAGCTTGCTCACGTGTAAGTCCTCCTACCCTCTTTTTACATAGAGTATATATTTCATCTGTATATATATGACTATATATTATATTTACTTAGAGTTTTCCCCGGCAATTAGGTCTAGAACTAGATAAAGCCAGTGGTCACTCCTTCAACACAGTCAAAACTAGTTCCCCATAGGAATTTCTAGAGACAGTCTTGCCTTCTCTTGGGCTTAAATAATATGGAACAAAGAGAAAGGCATTATTCCCGGTGAAACTTTTCTCAGACTGTCAATCTTAGAAAATTGTCAAAGAAATTCATTTCTCCCAGAGAGGATTAATTCCCGGTGAAACCTCTCTTGAATTTCTTCAAACCTTAGAACTGTTCACTAAAGAAAAGATTATTCCCGGTGAAACTTTTCTTGAACTTTTCTTAAGTTTGGACCCACAGGCTTCTTAAAAGCATCCCCGCCTCCTCTTGGGCTTTGTACAAGGACCTTCTGGCTTCTTAGAAGTTCTCATGCCTTCTCTTGGGCTTAATACAAGGACCCTGAAGACCTCTTAAAGGGATAGGACAGAACTTAGTCATCCTTTGTTAGAGCAGTCTTTCCAAAGAGTCAAAACCTCAGACCAGTTAAGGGTTGATTCTCATCCCTTAAACTTTCAGCCTCTTCTTGGGCTTTATACAAGCAGACTTGGACAGTCTTGCCTCCTCTTGGGCATCATACAAAGATAAACAACCAGCAGACTTAGACAGTCTAATCTCCTCTTGGATCTCAAAGACATTCTCAAGCTCCCTACAAGCACAGGAGAAACCCCGATCCTTTGATCAATCTCCAACAGAGTTAAAACCCTCATAGGATTTGAAACTCAGTCTTTTATCCTAAATTTCCCCAGCCAGGGTCAGCTTATCATCAGTATAACACTAACCCAACAGAACCTCAAGGCATCTGATACCTCAACTCTTCTGTAATCCTCAGCAAGAGTTGGTTCCCCACTTTAGACCTGTCTCTGAATCTCATTAATCCTCAGCAGAAGATAGCCTCCTCTTAGGCTTTGTATAATGATTTTCCTCAGCAGAGTTAGCATCAAAAGCACTTTTTTGTTGAGTAAACCTTTTTCAGCCTCAATCTTTGGCTTTGTACAAGACAAACAAAAACACTCTCTTGTTGAGTCCATCACCTTTAAAGTACTCTCTTGTTGAGTCAATCACCTTTAAAGCACTTTTTTTTGTTGAGTAAACCTTTTTCAGCCTCAATCTTGGGCTTTGTACAAGACAAATAAAAGCACTCTCTTGTTGAGTCCATCACCTTTAAAGTACTCTCTTGTTGAGTCCATCATCTTTAAAGCACTCTCTTAGGCTTTGTATAATGATATCCCCAAAAAAGTTATTCTCTTTTTGCCTCAATCTTGGGCTTTGTACAAGACAGATAATAAACTCCCTAGTGGAGTCAATCAATCTCTTAGCTTCAACCTTGGGCTTTGATCAAGGCACACAAAACAAATCAAACACCCCCTCAGAGGAAATCAAAATCTCTCTGTAGGAAGATATTTCTCTGTATATCACAAATCAAAACAAAAAAATCAAAACAAATCCTAATCCCAGATAACTGCTGTAAGTGGCACACTTGTTGATTCAAATATCCAAGCTGTAGTCCATCTCTTACCCTGGTAAATCCTCTCTTTCATCTAATTGCTGTAAGTGGCAAGCCTCTGGATTATTTACATCCACGCCACTGTCCCTCTTTTAGCATGAAAGATTCCTAAGGAAAAATGACATTGCTCAATACTGAGTTAAAGTTTCCTCCTTCAGGACACCACCCTTATAAAGGAAATTATGGCATTGCTGGATTCTCATATCCCAGTTAAAGTAATTCTCCTTTATAATCAGTTACCCAACAACTGTGATAAACAGATAAGATGTTTCCCTTTAGAGATGACAAATTCTCTCTCAGTCAAACTTTTAGCTTCAATCTTGGACTTTGAACAAGACACAAATACACCTTTAAGCTTCAATCTTGGGGTTTGAACTAGACACCAGACATCATCTTTCCTCCCATAGAATAGGAGGAACTACGATTGCTCTGATTTCCCTGATTTCTTTAACGGGAATACGTAGGCATAAGATTGTGAAATCTTAGCGAGCATACCAATCAAAAACTCTAGGTCAAATACCTTCACTTACCAAAAACATCGGAAAACCTGAACATCAGCAAAAACTCTCTCTCTCTCAACACTCCCAAAGGAGAAACTTTCCCAACCCACAACAGACAAACACCCGTAAGTAGAATCAGCAGTAGAAATTACTAACAACCTGTGGATAACCACATATAGGATGGGTAATTGACAACTCTCAATTGTATAACCTGACCCCGGACCCCCCAATCTCTTAAGCATTTGTTCAGTTAAACATTTGGCGTGCAATGTTAGTTTTAGATAGCTTCCCTTTCCTTTCCAGCTTCATAGGATAAATAAGAAATCAGAAAGTAGCATCCAACTCCTACCATTGCAGTGAGGAGAAACCCATGGCGATAAGGTGGTCGCGTCACCGACAAAAATCACACGCTACAGTTATAATATAGAGTCATTATTATAATATTGACAAATTTTATTATTCTTTATAAAATTTATTATTATCTTTTTTATAATAATTGATACATTTATATTAGAAAATTAAAAAATTAAAAAATTACTGGACAAATATTTATCATTGATAAATATTTGAAAAATTTTAAAAATATCTATATGTAAAAAAAATATAAAGCAAAATTAATACGGATAAATAAATAAAAAAGTGAAACGTGTATTTGGCATCTACCATATAAAATTTAGGCAAAGGAGAAATAAATGATTTAATTAAGAGGAATAGTGTTTATATAGTAAAAAACCTACGGTTAGATAAACATGTTTATACTATTATATAAAAAAATATACGTAAAAAATATATGACTGATTCAAATACGAGAAATATGTGGTTTGTTTCAATAATTTATGTATAGTATATATTTGATAAATATTTTTTTATCACAAAAGCATTTTGTGTTATACATAATATTAGGCTTATTTTTATAATTAATGTTCTGATCTTAAATTTATGCATCCCATTAATACATTTTTTACTAGCATTATCACTTATTTAACTACTATTTTATTATTAATATTTAAATATGTTGTATAATTGGTTTTAATTATATTTAATTATTGTGTACTTAGAATTATTTTTTTAATATTTTAGTCCATATTCTTTAATAAAGAATATCTGTATATTTGATTTTTTTAAAAGATAAATATGACGTTCAATTACAAATATGGTAATAAATATATCGTTGATTCAAATGTTTTTATATAGATAAAAATGTGTTGCTAATTCAAATAATTTTATACAGGTAAAAATATGTATTGTTGATCCACATATTTTTATAAAGTGTGTTATTTTTATAAACGAGAACAAGTATACAATTGATTCAAATATTTTTATAAAAAATAACAAAACAAAGATAATATTTTATACGGAAAAAAAATACTTTTGATTCAAATATTTTATATATGGATAAAACTATAAACTATTTTGGTTAAGAAATTTTATCTTTTTGTTTTTTTCATTTTTATCGTATTTTAAAAACAAACGCGCGTACCATATTAATACCCGTACATAAGCAGAGGTTTACTACTAGTTACTTAGTAGCATTAGGGGTGTTCAAAACCGAACCAACCCAATAAAAAACCGCAAACCAAACCAAACTAAACCGAAACCACAAAAAACCGCATTTGGTTCGGATTTGTTCGGACCATTTTTTAACAAAACCGCATGGTTCGGTTTTGTTTGCGGTTTGTATTTTGCAAACCAAACCGCATTATGTTACAACCCAAACTTCACTTATCTCACATCTAACCCAAAACTCAAACCCGTTATGCCTTAACCTTATAATTACGAAATATTTTCTCTTACTTACACTTAACTTTTCAGTTTTAATCTTCTCAAATCTCTCATAATAGTATTGTGCATTCTTCACATCTTCTTTGTCATGTACGTCTCGCCTTTTCTACACTAATCTCTCATCTCACATGTTCTTTCTTTTCCATCTTCTCATTTTTATGTTACTATTTTCTCTTCTAATTATATTTTTATTGCACCTTTCTTCTCTAATCTCACATCTGTTATGTTCTTTCTTTTTCATATTCTTTAATCTCCCTTCTCTTATATTTTATGTTTTATTATAATATTTTGATATTGTTTTATGCTACTATTATTTTTCACTTTTGTTTAAATTGATTTTTGTATATTGAATGAGAATTTTTTGTCTAAATATGATGAGTTTTGTTGTTATTTGACAATGTATGAATGACTAAACACAAAGTTATGTTGTTCTCTATATATATATGTAAATATCACTCAATAAAAATCTTGTAAAAAACCGAACCAATCTAAACCGCATTGGTTTGGTTTGGTTCGGATTTTTTTTTAAAGTCAACCAAACCAAACCAAACCGCATGTTTTTTTTCTTTCGGTTTAGATGATTTTTAGCATCAAAACCAGACAAACCGCACCACGAACACCATTAAGTAGCATAACCTCTTTTGCCCCACGCGCAAGTGATCAGAGGACACGAGGGAGAAACAAACGAAGTTTGTATTCTTTTCATTTGTTTTTTCTTTCCCACGGTTAAAGGAAAAAGATTAAAATTAAAAAGAAATAAGAAAATAATAAAAATAGAAAAGGTTGAGAAAAGGACGTTGTTGGCTAGGGAAAGACCCACGTGATGATGGTGTGGATACAGGATAATGGGACCCACCCAGGGACAACACAAATGAAATGAAAAGGTTATCTGTATGTTTCAAATTCCAATCATGACCATTTGCTGTGATGATTCTGATGGATGTCGAGTGATGATAATGATCATAACCTTATTACATGTGACATTTCACCCTCACCCATTCATGTAGGGAACTCTTTCTCTAGTGGTAAACCTTCAGGTGCAACATGGCCCACTCAGTTAAATGCTCAAGATTTCTTGCGATTTGCTACACTATAGTCAGTTTTTTACTTGGCAAAATTCACTTATTTATAAGTCCGAAACACAAATAAAAAGACTAACCTTCGAATCGAAGAGAACAATGATAGAAGATATTTTTTTAAGAGATTTAAAATTATTGCATATTTAGAACGAAATTTGAACTCATAACTGTAATAAGTAATTCATGTTAGTTTGTCGAAGTCGAAGGGTTTTATAGGTTTTGGTCGAAATTGTATATAGTCAGTCGAATAGTTGTAGTGTTGTGTAGGTCAGCTGTATTCGACAGAGTCGAATATAGCTGATAAAGAGTTAGTCGAATTATTTTGGGTCTGGGCTTTGATAGCCTATATAAAGGGCATTGTAATTTGTAATATACACAACAGCTTCATAATAAAATTTGCAAAGTTTCCAAAACCCTAATCTCTTCTTATTTTCTTCTCTCTCTCTTTCTCCTTCTTATTCTTTCTCTCAAATATTCATCTTTCTCGGAACCCAGTTCCAACAATTGGTATTACAGAGCCCGATTGCGATTCAGAGGGAATCTAATGGCAAACGGAACAACAACGTCCACACAATTCCCAGCGAATCTACCGGTTTTCAAAGGGAAAAACTACCAACGGTGGGTGGCGCAGATGAGAGTTATCTTCAGATTTCAAGATGTGGTTGAAATCGTGAATGATGGCGTAACTGAATTGGGGGCGAATGCGACTGATGAACAGAAAGCTCTGTACAAGGATCAACGGAAGAAAGATGGCAAAACGTTGTTCTTGATTCACCAGTGTGTGGATCCGAATGTGTTTGAGAAAATTATTGAAGAAGAATCTGCGAAAGAATCGTGGGACAAGTTAAAGAACTTGTATGGAGGTGATGAGAAACTGAAGAGGGTGAAGCTGCAAACCTTGAGAAAGCAATACGAAATGATTCAAATGAAGGAAGATGAATCAGTTTCGGAATTCTTTTCAAGATTGGTGATGCTGACGAACCAGATGAAGTCTTGTGGAGAAACAATCACAGATTTGCAGAAGATTGAGAAGGTACTAAGATCTCTGACTGCAAATTTTGATTACATTGTAGTGTCAATTGAAGAGTCCAAGAATCTCGCTGAGATGAAGGTTGAAGAGTTACATGCCTCTTTGGAAGCTCATGAGATGAGATTGAAGCAAAGAGATTCAGAAAGAGAAAAGGTATCGGACCAAGCACTACAAGCGAAATTCACCAAGAAATCTGGGAAGGCGAAGCAGGGAAGGAATCTTGCTGGTGATGAGAAGTCAAGCAAGAGTTCTAAGAATCATGATGATTCAAAGAAAGTCATGGGCAACAAGTATTCTGGGAAGAAAGTTGACATGAAAGACGTGCAGTGTTACAATTGTCAAAGTTTTGGTCACTATGCTCGAGACTGTCGAAAGAAGAAGGAAGCACGAACAAAAGAAAGTGACAAAGCGAAGTATGCACAGGCAGAAGATAGTGATTATGAAGGTGTGCTACTAATGGCAGACACTCAGTCGAAGGATGATGACACAAACGTGTGGTATCTTGACTCAGATTGCAGCAACCACATGACTGGAAACAAGAACTGGTTCACCAAGCTTGATGAATCAGTTAAGAAGGTGATAAAGTTTGCAGATGGTAGACAGATCACATCAGGTGAAAAGGAAACATATCTGTAATGAGAAGAGATGGTAGAAAAGCCAGCATTACTGATGTGTTGTATGTGCCTTCTATGACAAGTAACTTGATAAGTATAGGTCAATTACTTGCCAAAGGACATAATATGAAGCTGGAGAAGAACCAAATGAAGGTGTATCATGCTGATGGTAGGTTGATATTGAAAGCACCATTGGCTGATAACAAGACGTTTAAAGTTCAGATTAACATGATTAATCATGAATGTCGTGCGTCAACTACGGAAGAGGAAAAGAATTGGCTATGGCATCATAGATATGGGCATCTAAACTTCAAGAGTTTGGGTATGCTGAATCAGAAGAAGATGGTGTATGGTTTACCTCAAGTGAAAGAACCAAATCATGTGTGTGAAGAATACTGCAAAGCAAAGCAGGCAAGAAAAGCATTCAAACATGATCTGCCAATTAAGTCGAAAGGAAAGTTGGAGCTTGTTCATTCTGACGTATGTGGACCTTTTGAAGTTAGGTCGAATGGTGGCAAGCGCTATTTCTTAACTTTCATTGATGAATTCACCAGATATATGTGGATTTATGTGATCGAAAGTAAGAGTGAAGTATTCACAAAGTTCAAGAAGTTTAAGTTGCTTGTCGAAAAGCAAAGTGGCTGCAAGCTAAAGAAACTGAGAACTGATGGTGGTGGTGAATACACCTCTCGAGAGTTTGCTAGATTTTGTGAAGAGGAAGGTATAGAGCATGAGGTTATTGCTCCCTATACACCTCAACATAATGGAATAGCTGAGAGGAAGAATAGAAGTATACTGAATATGACGAGAAGTATGTTGAAGGCTAAAGAGGTGCCAAAGAGATTTTGGGCTGAAGCAGCTTCGACGGCAGTATACATTCTGAATAGATGTCCAACGAAGAAGTTAGTCGAGAAGACTCCTTATGAAGCTTGGACAGGTGAGAAGCCAAATGTAAGTCATCTTAGAGTTTTTGGATCAATATGTTTTAGGCATGTTCCTAAGCAATTGAGAACAAAACTAGATGATCGAAGTCAAACCATGGTGCTCATAGGTTATCATTCGACTGGTGCATATAGACTATATTCACCAGAAGATGATAAATTTGTGATCAGTCGAGATGTTCTAGTAGATGAAAATCAAAAATGGGAGTGGAGTCATGGGTCAGTTCGACAGGATACTGGTCGACAGATGGAAGAGACAGTTCCGACGGTGTTTGAAGAAGACCAACAATCTGAGGCCACGACAAGTCGAAATGAAGAACCTCCTGAGCAGAATGTCAGAAGATCAACTAGAACAAGAGCTGAGTCGACAAGGTTAGCTGGATATGAGAGATTTCCAGATAATGCAATCGATGCAGATGGTGACTTAATAGAAGAACCAATGATGATGGCTGAAGCAGAACCAATTAATTTGGATGAAGCCATGAATGATTCGAATTGGTGTGAAGCCATGAAGGAAGAACTCAGGGCAATCGAGAAGAACAATACCTGGGAACTTGTCGAAAGAGCCAACAAGAAGCCTATTGATGTGAAATGGGTTTACAAGCTGAAACAAAGGCCAAATGGTGAAATTGCCAAGCATAAGGCAAGCTAGTGGCAAGAGGATTTCTGCAGAAACCTGGTGTTGATTTCGAAGAAGTATATGCGCCAGTGGCTAGGTTGGAAACAATCAGGATTGTTGTTTCGACAGCAGCGTATAGAGGATGGAAGATACATCAATTGGATGTAAAATCAGCATTTTTGAATGGACCTTTGGAGGAAGAAGTTTATGTCAGTCAGCCACCAGGATTTGAGGTTAAAGGGCATGAGTCGAAGGTGTACAGATTGAGGAAGGCTCTCTATGGATTGAAGCAAGCCCCTAGGGCTTGGAACAAAAGAATAGATAGTTTCCTAATCGAAGCAGGGTTCACAAAGTGTGTGTCTGAGCATGGAGTTTACGTAAATGATGTTGACAATGATAGTCGAATCATTTTATGCCTGTATGTTGATGATTTGCTAATTACAGGTGCAAATGAAGTTGAGATAAGAAAAGTCAAGTCGAAGCTAATGCAAGAGTTCGAAATGTCCGACCTAGGGAATTTGTCATATTTCTTAGGAATGGAATTCAAAGACACAGCTGAAGGTGTGTTCCTGCACCAGAAGAAGTATGCTCAAGACATCTTGAAGAGGTTCAAGATGATTGACTGTAAAGCTGCGACAACTCCATTGGAAACAGGAGCAAAGTTGAAGAAGGTAACTGATGATGAGTTTGTAAGTTCGACACTGTACAAACAAATTATTGGATCCTTGAGGTATCTTTGCAATACAAGGCCGGACATTTGTCAAAGTGTCGGATTGTTAAGTCAATTTATGGAGAAACCCCAAGAATGTCATCTCATTGCAGTAAATAGAGTACTGAGATACATTAAGGGTACGATTGATCATGGTGTGCTGATGCCATGTCGAAATAAGTCCAAGTCGAAAGATGCTGAGGTATATGGTTATACTGATTCAGATTTCAGTGGAGACCAAGATGAGAAGAAAAGTACTGCAGGCTATATTTTCATGATCGAAGGAGCTCCAATCTCTTGGAGTTCGAGAAAACAAAGCATTGTGGCTTTGTCATCATGTGAAGCTGAGTATGTAGCTGCATTGTATGCAGCATGTCAGGTAGCATGGATAGATATGTTGCTCGAAGAACTCAAGATCAAGGAACCTGGGAAGATGAAATTGTTTGTAGACAACAAGTCAGCTATTGATCTTGCCAATCATCCTATGTGTCATGGTCGAAGTAAACACATAGAAAGAAGGTATCATTTTCTCAGGGATCAAGTAAACAGAGGGAAGCTGGATCTTGAATATTGCAAGACTGAAGTTCAACTAGCTGACATACTTACCAAACCTTTGAAGAAAATAAGATTCGACGAGTTAAAGAAGAGCATTGGGATGAGAAGTCTCGAAAACATGAATTAGGTGGTGTGTTAGAAGTAATTCATGTTAGTTTGTCGAAGTCGAAGGGTTTTATAGGTTTTGGTCGAAATTGTATATAGTCAGTCGAATAGTTGTAGTGTTGTGTAGGTCAGCTGTATTCGACAGAGTCGAATATAGCTGATAAAGAGTTAGTCGAATTATTTTGGGCCTGGACTTTAATAGCCTATATAAAGGGCATTGTAATTTGTAATATACACAACAGCTTCTAATAAAATTTACAAAGTTTCCAAAACCCTAATCTCTTCTTATTCTCTTCTCTCTCTTTCTCCTTCTTCTTCTTTCTCTCAAATATTCATCTTTCTCGGAACCCAGTTCCAACAATAACGTACTAGTTAAACTTTAATAGATATTTATCATCTCAACTAAATATTCTATACTATTTATTCTAAATTATTTGTATATAGATTCTATAAAAAAATTCAAAATAAATAATAATTTATCAAGTACGCATAGTGTTTTCATGAAATTAACTGCTTTTTAATTGATTTTTTGAGAAGTCAATATATATATATATATATATATATATATATATATATATATATATATATATATATATATATATATATATATATATATATATATATATATATAAAAGAAGGGATTAAATATGTTAATCTTCTTAAATATTTTAAATTTTATTTTTATTCCTTTAAAATATTTTCTTCAAAGAATTGTCATCTTAAAATTTTTTATCTACACTTTGGATCCTTTTTACAATTTAGCTAAATTTTTTGAAATTTAAACAACAGTTTATTAGTTAGTGATTGAACTAGCATTAGTTTTAACGACGACTTTAGTATTATAAATCAAAATTGAGAATGAAAAATTTTAAGAGGACCCTTCTTATAAAAATATATTTTTAGAGATTAAAAATAAAATTTGAAATATTTAAAAAAACCATAAACATATTTAATCTTATAAAAGACCAATTACATATAATACATGTTTAAAAAATACAAAGATTTAAATATACAAAAGGACAATATAAAAAAGGAGGACAATCTTTAGAATATCACAAAGACAAAAAATAAAGTACAAAAATGACACCAATCCTAAACAAGTCATTGGATTAACCCACCCCAAAGAGAAATCAAAACTAAGTTTAATTTCTTCAACCATCCCCAAAGTATAAAGTTTTATTTTGAGCACGTTTATTTCAGTTTTTAAAAAATAATTTTATAATGTTATATGTTTTTATTTAAAAAAAAACTTTTAATAATAAATTAATTTAAATAGTTTCTCCTAATAATTTAGGATAAATATACAATACATTTGCCATATAAGCGAGTTTTTATTTATCTCAAGTAAATTTTTTTTTAGATTTACCTTGTAATATATATATATATATATATATATATATATATATATATATATATATATATATATATATATATATATATATATATATATATATATATATTCTCCTAAGCATGTAATTTGAATATTGAATCTAGAAGTAAATAAAAAAAATATTACAGGAAATAACTTTAACGTTTATGGGACAAAAGACATAGAATTTTAACATTTTAAGAGAAAGAATTAAATATTTTTTATAAGGATAAACCGAAATTCGCATACATTGCAAATGTTGTATATTTAATTTTTAGGTATCAAAACTTTAAAAAAGTATAAATTATTTTTTAAAGAATGAGATATGGTTTTTAAAGAATTATGTAATTTTAATTAATTTTAAATTTTTAATGATTAGTATTTAAATAACCTGATGCAGAATTTTTCTTTTAATTTACAAAAATATGTTTTGAAATAAATTATACATTTTTCTTAAAATAAATTCTAATAAAAACTATTTTTAAAAGTACAAAGAAAAAGAATATTTTTTAAAGCTATGACAAACAAACTCACAATCTAGTAAATGTCCATCCGTCAATCTAGTAAAGATTAAAATGAGTTTGAGATATAGGATTCAAAATCTAATAGAAGTATAAATATAATTCTAACAACTAACAATCTGTCATTAAAAAATACATTAATTCTTTATTACCAAGTAACATATTGTTTGTCTATTCTCAAATGAACAAAATGCATGTCAACCAAATCATGTAAAGATATTGACATATTTCTTTGCTATGCATCTCAAATGAACTTTCGGATGATAACTCTAGCATAGCCGACTCTTTTAGAGGGAAAGTTGGAAAGGATAATAAGACTTTGAGTTTTATTTATTTATTTTTTATTTTTTTATTTATTTATTTTAAGAATAGGTTGTTAGGAAAGGAGAAGTTTTGAGTACAATTTTTTATTAGATGTATTTTGTATAATGTCAAAATTAAGATTCTTTAGTGTTCTGGACTGGGCCGAGGCTGCCCAACAGTCGAGCAAGCCCAACCCATATAGCATGGGGAGGCCCAACAAGACCCCTCTGCGGGGCACTTGACTGCTGCAAGCATACCCACGTTTCCCCCGAGCACTTTACAGTGTCGGGCACTTGGGCCAACAGGGCAGGAGGACCTCGCACCCCTGGCGGATAGGTACATCCCCGACATACCAGCTTCTCCCCGCGAGTATGCCAGACATCACTCCTCGACAGACATGACGCCTCCCCGCGAGGCCATGTCCGTCGTACGGCTTGATAGGTCCTCGACACAGAGGGCTCTTCCCCAGCGAGGAGTGCCTAACGGTCCGTACCACGTGGACACGTTCCAAGTAACCACTCCACTCCCGAAGGATTCGGTCTGCCCTAGTCCTGGAAATCTAGGAGCAGGTTACCCCAGGGCGAAGACCACGTGCTGGTCTTCACTACGCCACGTAAGCCCTGGCAGTTACTTGGATTGGGCCTGACAATCCAGCCCAGTGCAAGTAACCGTTGGCCCCGCGCTGGGGGCTCTCTATAAATACCCTCTCACTTGAGAGGGTCAGGTTAAGTCATTTTTTCTCACTCTTCTTGTATTTGCTGTTACTCTGTGCACTCCCTAACTTGAGCGTCGGAGTACCTTGCAGGTACACCCCCCGGCCGTCCTTCTATCTCACCGGAGCCGGAGCTCAACGGACGTCGTTGGCCATCAGTAACTGTCTGATCCAGGTTCGATCATTTAGTATTAATGTATATTAGACAATATCTTTTGATTTTATATGTGCATCTTAGTATTAGAAAACATTAAAATGTTTTGGAAAAGTTCATACATAAAAATTGCATTAAAAACAAATTGTACGAAGTGCATTATAGTATGTGTCGACACATACGACTATAGGTCGACACATGGAAGAAATTTTTCTTCTATAGGTTAACACATAGAATGCATAGGTCGACACACGTGCTCAAATATTGAAGTCTATAGGTTTTGTCTATGTGTTGACTGATCTAGGTCGACACAAGACCTTCATAGGTCGACCTAAGAACTTCATAGGTTAGCACAAAGACCTTCATAAGTCGATCTATAACTTTCATAGGTCGACTCATTCGATGCATTTTTCAAAAATTCATAATTTTCTCCATTCTTTTGCATTTCTTTTGCTTCAAAACTTGCATACTTATAAATACTTGATACATGCATCATTTCTAGTAAGGTTCTAGAGAAAAACCTACATAAAACTTGGATTTCAAAGCATACACATCATCTTCAACCTCTCTTCAATGCATACACACAATCAAACTACACATAATCATTTTTTGATTGAGTGGCCATCTAAGATTAGGGTTGATAACATCTAATTAGGTTGTTGTACCGAGAATATTGGGTTGAGTTCTTTGAGTGTTTCAAATAAGAAAATTGAGTTGGGGTTTTCCTTAAAGATCATGGAGGATTTGAAGGTTTTGGACAAGATTACACGATTCGTATCCGATCGAGTGAAAGCCTTGTGACAAGGGGTGTCTTGCAAGGGAGTAGCCTGAGACGGTGGATCGTGTTGGTAAATCTTGGGTTTCAACAAGTGTGCACTTGGGATTAATTCGACCGAGTGAAAACCTTGAGACAAGGAGTGTCTTACAAGGTAGTAACAAGAACTGGTGAATTGAAGCAGCATATTTGCTGACTTGATCAATCTTTGATCAAGGGTTTTGAAAGTGGTAGAATCAACAACAAGCCTAGGGTTTGTAAGGTTAGAGTTCTTCATCTCTTATATATACACTTTTTGCAAAGTAATAATTACAATTATCTCAATTCAAATTCGAATTGAGGGCAGACGTGCCCAGAACGAGGCCGATTGGGGAACTGCCTAAACAAATCCTTGTGTACCCTTTCTCTCTCTCTTTTAATTTTGTGTTTGTAAATTATTGAATTCATTGTTAGTTTGATCATTTTGTTTTAGAATTATTTTTATCACATTTTGAATTAGGTTTTGTTAATATAATCATAATCCACTTGATTGCGATTGGTTTTAAGATCAACTAAACAAAGTAAATTTCCAAACGATATCGATTGCACACAAATTGTTTGATAAATTGCTTTATTGTGTTTTTGTGTGTTTTTTTATCATTGGGAATAAAATCTACGTATAACTTAGCATTTGATTGTTTCTGATTAATCGTTCTTAGGAAATTTGTGTTTATTATCATATATTTGTGTACCTTTACGAATATCCAAGCTTTTCGATAGAAGGTTCGGTTAGACTATTTGATTCGAGTTATTTCCGTTGTGCCATAAAACTTTTGATAATAGTTTTTGCCAAAAGTTTTTATTTTTAATTTGTGATCTATTCACCCCCTCTAGATCGAAGCCTGTCGTCTAACATGTGGTATCAAGAGATATGGTTAATTTCGTGCTTAAGATTTACTTATTAGAAGAATGGCTACCGAACCTAAGGGAGCGTACAATAGAGCACCAAATTTCACCGGCGAAAATTATGGCTATTGGAAAACTTGTATGCGTATTCATGTAAACTCAATTGACAAGGGTATATGGGACGCCATCAAAAATGGTCCAAATGAAATTACAGTGACCAATGCAGAAGGTGTTACTGTACCCAAATCGGAAGTACAATTGAATGATAATGATTGGAAATTGTGGTCACATGATTGAAAGGAAAAAAATATTCGCACATCTGCATTAGGTGTTGATGAGTATTATCGCGTTTCTCATTGTGAGACCGCCAAAGCTATGTGGGACGCATTAGAAGTTGCCCATGAGGGTACTAATGAGATCAAACAAGCTAGGATCAACATATTAAATCAAGAGTTTGAGCTATTTCGCATGGGGCATGGTGAAACCATTGCGGACATGCGAAAACGGTTCACACGTCTCATCAATTGATTAAATGCGCTAGGTTAGCCTATTTCTAATGATATTTTTACTAATAAGGTGTTTAGATGTTTAAATAGGGAATGACAACCCAAGGTCACCGCTATTAAAGAGGCGAATGATCTCAAAGTACTTGATCTCACTACCTTGTTTGGAAAGTTGGAAGAATATGAGCAAGAACTATCTTACCTATAAAAACATGAAAAAGAGTATGAAAAGAAGGTGAAGAAGGAGAAATGAAAAGACAAGGAGGTAGAGAAGAAGTTTATTGCTCTAAAGACTTCAAGCTTAAGGTCCTCACACAAAGAGCATAGTGATTGTGAAAGTGAAGATGGCAAGAATTCCGATGATGAGGATATGGGGTTGTTCATCAAAAAGTACAATAGATACACATGGTAAAATGGAGTCAAGCACTCCTACCCCAATGATAAAGAGATTATGTTGTTTGTCAAAAGATACCAAAGGTATATAAGGAAGAATGAAGTTAAGCACTTCGACAAGAACTTAACCAAGTTTGGAAGGGTAGCAAAAGCCTCAAGAGAAGATGAGAATAAGAAAGGTAAACATAGAAGTTCTTGCTATAATTATGGAGAATTTGGTCACTATAGACTGGAATGTCCTAAGATTAAGAAATCCCGAGAGAAATGGCATCACAGGAAGTCTAGCAAGTCTAGAAGAGCATATGGTGCTTGGGAGAGCGCAATAGATTCCTCAAGTGATTAAAGGCCTAATTCAAGTGTAAAACCGACCCGGATTTGCCTCATGGAAAATAGAAAGAAGAATAAAAATGTAAGTTTTTCTAAGCTTGAAACTATAAATGACTTATCTTATCTTCAATTACAAGAAGCCTTTGAAGATCTTCATAGAGAGGCCTTAAAAGCCTTTAACAAATCAGCTTCATATGAAAATATCTTTTTACAATTAGAAGCTAAAGTGTTAGAATCCAAAAAGAAGTTAGGAGCTATTAAGATATCTATGATAGATTTTCAAAGTGACAAGAATGAGGATGAAAAACCTTCAACGTTTAGTTGTGAATCTTGTTATGATTGGCAAAAAGAGATAAATGCTCTTCAAGTCAAATTAGACAAAGCCTTACAACCAAATATTTCTTTTGCTATTGATCCATCAAAGTTCGAAAGGTCTTTGAACCATTTATATAAGAAGCATAAATTTGCCAATAAGGAGTCTAATAGCAAAAACATATCTCACCAAAACTTATATTGTCTCTATTGTTGCAAGAAAGGTCATACTATTGAAAAATGTAAATTTAGGAAACTTTTTGTTCCTAAAGGATATTTTCAATGGTTGCCCAAATACAACTTTGTTTTCACTCACCCCCAAGGACCCAATGAAGATTGGGTACCTAGTACTTGTTGTTGATTTTGCAAGATAAATGTCTTGGGCCTATGAAGAGAGTATGCAATCTTGTTTGTGGATGCTCAGGATGTAACACCCCAATTTTCGTAAGAATATTTATTTAATTTATTTAAATATTATATTCGTGGTTTTGTGTGATTTTTGTCGGATTGTGTCGATGTCGATGTTTTTATGAAGTTTTGGTTATTTTAATTAAATAATAGTATGTAATATGGATATATTAGTATTATTATTAATTTAAAATAATATTAGAGGAATTAAGGGTAAGATGGACATTGGAGAGAATTAGTGAGGGTATTATGGAGAAAGCCCATATTTGAGGCCCAAGAGTTAAATTAACCAAAAAGGAGGAATTGAGGAGAATTAGGATTCATTTGTGGAGATCGTGAAAATAAGGAAAAAGTGCAAAGCTCTGAGGAAAAAGGGAGAAGGCGAGGATTTTCGTGAAGGTTTCCAAAGGCTCAAGAGAGAACTCATCGGATCGACAATCTAAGGTATGGGGAGTAATTGCCTTTCATTGTTTTCATTATAGGATTCGATTGATTAAAGTGGATTTTAGGGTTTTTGAGGGTTTATGGGTTTTGAGGTAAACTGGTGATTTTAAGGACATTTTTGTGAATCGATCAATAACGTGGAATTGAACCGCTAAAGTAGACCTTGGGGCTGATTTCCTCGTTGTTATTGTAGTTTTAACCTTGTGGGAAGGATCTATGGAGTTTATATGAAGTTTGAGAGTTTTGAAGGTTTAGGAGAAATTAAGGTTTCCTGTAGTGACCTGGATTGACCTAACAGATGTAGGTTTTAGGCCTTTAAATTCGGTGATGTGTTAGGACTGTTGTAGGGATAATTTTGGGTCGTTTGGGGCTGTAATCGCAGGAACATTGGTGGTTGTGGAGCTACTGATGCGTAGCAGCGATTTGCTGTAATCGCAGGTTCGCTAGGCGAACCATTGCTTCGCTAGGCGAATGTTCGCCAAGGCTCGCTAAGCGAGCAGTGCAGCGAATGCGTGATAATATGAGTGTGAGTACAGAGGTGATTCTGGAGTAGGAGGAGTGATTCGTTGGAAGCCTCGCTAGGCAAAGGGAACAACGAGTAGGTTCGCTAAGCGAACGAACCAACGAGTATGACAGATGGTTGTGTTTCTGGTGTTGAGGGTGGTGTCTGTGAGGTTCGCTGGCCGCTTCGCTAGGCGAAGGCCACAGTGAAAAGGTTCGCTAGGCGAACCCTGGAGCGAACGTCTGCCGTTTATGAATTTTTGTTTGTACTGCTGTGCTGTTGTGATGTTTCGATACTGTGATTTTTATGATGATTTTTCATGATGTTACTGATGATTATATGATGATGTTTTGGTGATTATTTGATGAATATGTGATGACATGATGTATTGAGAATTGATGAATGATGATGCACATTTGATGTTTAATTGATGATGATGATTAATGATGTTGTGTATCATACATTCATATGCATACTCTGTGACGACGCTTTATTCCCATTGTGCGGATATGAGGTAACTATGATGTGCTCCGGTTCCGATTGCGGGATCGATCCTATTGACGGGGATCTTTGGAGGGTTGATGGCCTAGTGTCCATCTATTATGACGATTGGTACCACATGCATGAGTCTTGTTGTGCATTTGCATTTAATTGGCATTGCTGTATTTTATGATGTTGTTCGTGATTTCGATGTTTCCTTGTGATGACCCTGAAGATGTTGTATATGAAGATAATGCCATTTTATGTATATCTTGTTTTATAATGATTATTATGAATTGTGATTACTCACCCTGCCTGTTTGAATGTTGCCTCCACGTGGTTAACGTGCAGGTGATCAGGTTTAACTGTGGATGCTTCGAGGACCTTGAAGTTTATTTGCTTTTGGTCGATTTAGAGGGTATTGCTCTGATAGTGTAACATCGGGTTGGGGTCCTTTGAGACGAACTATGTTTTTTCCTTATTTTGTTGTCATTTGATGATATGGTTTTATATGTTGAAAACCTTTTTGGATTATTACGATGTTTGTTGAAAACCTTTTAATTGAGAATTTTTAGTTCCGCTGCCATGTGAAGGCTTTTGAGTTATTTTGAGGAAATCCCTTGTTTACAGGGCAAGTGTATTATTTTGATTTAAATGAGAAATGTGCACCCTTTGAGGGAACTTTTATGTTTTACTCTGATATTTGAGTTATTTCTACTGCAAAATTTGTGGGGGAAGAAAAGGGTGTTACATTAGTGGTATCAGAGCAGGTCGGTCCGTCCGGCCAGGTTTTTATGTGTTGTCAGTCCCCTGTCAGTCGACGAGTGTGTGTACACTGTCGATGTTTTAGTTCTTCGAACCTTGTTGGTGGTGTGCAGGATGGCTGGAAGAAACGATCGTGCGATTGCTGATGCGTTGGAATCGGTTGCTAATGTGGTGGCGCAGCTGAATCCAAATGGTGGAGCTCCTGATGAGTTTCGTGCTTTGGGAAAGTTTCAAAGGAACAATCCATCGACTTTTGTGGGTACGCATGATCCAGCAAGTGCACACAAGTGGCTGAAGGCGATCGGAAAATTTTCTGAGTGATGGGGTGTTCTGATGAGCAACAAGTTCAGTTCAGGATGCATATGTTGGAAGAGGAAGTTGTGGACTGGTGGGATAACACACGTCAGAGACTTGCAGATGTTGGCACTGTGATAACTTGGGCTGTATTTAAGCAGGAGTTTATGGGGAAGTATTTTCCAGAGGATGCTCGTGGCAAGAGGGAAGTGGAATTCCTTGAGCTGAAGCAATGAGATATGACTGTGGTAGAGTATGCCGTGAAGTTTGAGAAGTTAGTGAAGTTATGTCCACACTACAATCGTGCTGATGCTGAGATGTCTAAGTGTCTCAAATTCAAGAATGGGCTGAGACCTGAGATTAAGCAGGGTATTGGGTATCAGGAGATCCACATGTATGCTGAGTTGGTTGACAAGAGCGGGATCTACGATTAGGATAGCCAAGCTCGATCTGCTCACTATAAGCAATTGAGTGAGAAGAAAAAGCAGTATAGGGGTAAGCCTTATACGACTTCAGCTGACAAAGGGAAGCAGAAGGCTTCAGATGGGAAAAATTCAAGTGGGGGAGCAACTCCCGCTTTTGGAAAGTGTAATAAGTGTGGCGAGCAAGGTCACCGTGCTGATGTGTGCACCAATAATGTGGTGAGGTGCTACAGATGTGGTAAGAAGGGTCATAGAGCTACTGACTGTAAAGATGAAGGTCCAACCTGTTTCAATTTTGGTGAGAAAGGTCACATCAGTACTCAATGCCAGAAGCCGAAGAAGACTGCTACTGCTGCCCAGACCAGTGGTCGCGTGTTTGCTTTGAGTGGTACAGAGACGCCAGAGAAGGACAACCTGATTCGAGGTACTTGTTTTATTAATAATATCGAATTGGTTGCTATTATTGATACTGGTGCTACTCATTCTTTTATCTCGCTTGAATGTGCTAATAGATTGGGTTTGAAGTTGTCTGATATGAATGGTAATATGGTAATAGAAACTCCAGCTAATGGTTCTGTTACTACTACCCTTGTGTGTTTGAGATGTCCTGTGACGATTTTTTAGAAGATCTTTGTGATGGATTTGGTGTGCCTACCCTTGCACCAAATTGACGTGATCTTTGGGATGAACTGGTTGGAGTTCAACCGTGTTCATATCGATTGTTATAACAAGACTGTAGAGTTTCCTGAGATTGATGATAGTGGGGAGTTGATGTCCTTATCTGCTAAGCAAGTAGACGAGCTTGTGGAAGACGAAGCTTTGGTGTTTGCAATGTTTGCATCGTTGCAAATTGATCGTGAAGCTGCGAGTGTGGAGTTGCCAGTTGTCTGTGAATATACTGATGTGTTTCCAGATGACATCAGTGATTTTCCTCCAGAGCGTGAAGTAGAGTTTGCAGTGGACTTAATACCAGGTACGAGTCCAGTGTCGATGGCTCCTTATCGAATGTCAGCTTCTGAGCTAAGTGAATTGAAGAAACAACTGGAAGAATTGCTTGAGAAGAGGTTTGTTCGACCAAGTGTTTCTCCGTGGGGTGCTCCTGTGTTGCTAGTGAAGAAGAAAAATGGAAGTATGAGGTTGTGCGTTGATTATCGGCAGTTGAATAAAGTGACGATCAAGAATAAGTATCCACTTTCGAGAATCAACGATTTGATGGATCAGCTAGTAGGTGCTTGTCTGTTTAGCAAGATTGATTTGAGGTCTGGTTATCATCAGATTTGAGTGAAGCCTGATGATATTTCGAAGATGACTTTCAGAATGAGATATGGACACTATGAATACACTGTGATTCCGTTTGGTGTATCCAATGCACCTGGTGTGTTCATGGAGTATATGAATCGGATTTTCCATGAGTATTTGGATAAGTTTGTGGTGGTGTTTATCGATGATATCTTGATATATTCTAGATCTGAAGAAGAACATGCCGAGCATTTGAGGACTGTGTTGCAAGTGTTGAAAGAGAAGAAGTTGTATGCAAAGCTATCGAAGTGCGAGTTTTGGTTGAAGGAAGTGAGTTTCCTTGGCCATGTGATTTCAAGTGGTGGTGTTGCTGTTGATCCTTCTAAGATTGATGTCGTGTTACAGTGGGAGACTCCGAACTCTGCTACTGAGATACAGAGTTTTCTGGGATTAGCGGGTTACTACCGCAAGTTTATTGAAGGCTTTTCTAAGTTGGCATTACCTTTGACTCAGTTGACTCAAAATGGTCAGACTTTTGTGTGGGATGTAGCTTGTGAAGAGAGTTTTGTGGAATTGAAGAAGAAATTGACTACTGCTCCACTGTTGATTTTTCCTAATCCGAGTGAATCTTTTGTGGTGTATTGTGATGCGTCGAAGATGGGTCTTGGTGGAGTATTGATGTAGAATGGGCAGGTTGTTGCCTATTCTTGCGAGTTCATAAGAGGAATTATCCTACACATGACTTGGAGTTGGCCGCGGTGGTGTTTGTGTTGAAGATTTGGAGACATTATCTGTTTGGCTCTAAATTTGAAGTGATCAGTGATCATAAAAGTTTGAAGTACTTATTTAATCAGAAGGAGTTGAATATGAGGCAGAGAAGGTGGTTAGAGTTGTTGAAGGATTTCGATTTTGATTTGAGTTATCATCCGGGCAAAGCAAATGTAGTGGCCGATGCGTTGAGCAGAAAGTCATTGCATAGTCGATGCTTATGGTGAAAGAATTGGAGTTGATTGAACAATTCAGAGATTTGAGTTTGGTATGTGAAGCGACTCCTGATAGTGTGAAGTTGGGAATGTTGAAGTTGACTAATGGTATTCTGGAAGAGATCAGAGTGGGACAGAAATCTGATTTAAAGTTGGTTGACCAATTGATTTTGATTAACCAAGGTAACGGAGGTGACTTCCAGATTGATGAGAATGGTGTGATGATGTTCAGAGATAGGGTGTGTGTCCCAGATGTCCCATATATTAAGAAGAGCATTTTTGAAGAAGGACATCGAAGTAGGTTGAGTATTCATCCCGGTCTACGAAGATGTACCAAGATTTGAAAAAGTTATTTTGGTGGCCAAGTATGAAGAAAGATGTTGCAGAGTTTGTTTATGCGTGTTTGACTTGTCAGAAGTCGAAGGTTGAGCATCAGAAGCCTTTAGGTATGATGCAGCCGTTGAGGATTCCAGAATGGAAATAGGATAGTATTTCCATGGATTTTGTGGTGGGATTGCCGAAGACTGCTAAAGGAAATGATTCAATTTAGGTGATCGTGGATGGATTAACTAAGTCGGCTCATTTCTTGCCGATGAAGATTAATCATTCTATGCAGAAGTTAGCCGAGTTGTAGATTGAGGAGATTGTGAAGTTACATGGGGTACCTTCGAGTATTGTGTCAGATAGAGATCTGAGGTTTACATCGAGGTTCTGGAAGAGTTTGCATGATGCTTTGGGTACTAAGTTGAGGATGAGTTCTGCATATCATCCGCAGACGGACGGTCAGACAGAAAGGACGATCCAATCTTTAGAGGATTTGCTGAGGGCTTGTGTGTTGGATCATGGAGGATCGTGGGATAGCCATTTTCCATTGATTGAGTTCACGTACAATAATAGTTTTCATGCTAGTATTGGAATGACGCCCTACGAAGCTTTGTATGGGAGAAGGTGTAGGACTTCGTTGTGTTGGTATGAATTGGGCGAGAGTGTTGTACTCGGACCTGAAATTGTGCAAGAGACGACTGAGAAGATTAAGAAGATCCAAGAGAGGATGAAAGCTTCGCAGAGTCATCAGAAGAGCTACCATGATAAGAGGAGGAAAGCACTTGAATTCTAAGAGGGAGATCACGTGTTTTTGAGAGTGACGCCAGTGACTGGTGTGGGTCGAGCTTTGAAGTCTAGGAAGCTTACTCCACGTTTTGTTGGTCCATATCAGATATCGCAGAGGATAGGAGAGGTAGCATATCGAATTGCTTTACCACCGTCACTTGCGAATTTGCATGACATGTTCCACGTGTCTCAGTTGAGGAAGTACATTCCGGATCCGTCGCATGTGATCCAGATGGATGATGTACAAGTGAGGGATAATCTGATCGTTGAAGCATTGCCTGTGCGTGTCGAGGGTCGAGAGACGAAGCAATTGCAGGGTAAAGACATAACTTTGGTGAAAGTGCTGTGGGGTGGACCAGCTGGCAAAAGTTGGACTTGGGAACGTGAAGATCAGATGAGGGAGGCGTATCCGACTCTATTTCCTTGAGGTAATTTTCGAGGGCGAAAATCCTTTAAGTGGGGGAGAGTTGTAACACCCCGATTTTTGTAAGAATATTTATTTAATTTATTTAAATATTATATTCTTGGTTTTCTGTGATTTTTGTCGGATTGTGTCGATGTCGATGTTTTTATGAAGTTTTGGTTATTTTAATTAAATAATAGTATGTAATATGGATATATTAGTATTATTATTAATTTAAAATAATATTAGAGGAATTAAGGGTAAGATGGACATTGGAGAGAATTAGTGAGGGTATTATGGAGAAAGCCCATATTTGAGGCCCAAGAGTTAAATTAACCAAAAAGGAGGAATTGAGGAGAATTAGGATTCATTTGTGGAGATCGTGAAAATAAGGAGAAAGTGCAGAGCTCTGAGGAAAAAGGGAGAAGGCGAGGATTTTCGTGAAGGTTTCCAAAGGCTCAAGAGAGAACTCATCGGATCGACAATCTAAGGTATGGGGAGTAATTGCCTTTCATTGTTTTCATTATAGTATTCGATTGATTAAAGTGGATTTTGGGGTTTTTGAGGGTTTATGGGTTTTGAGGTAAACTGATAATTTTAAGGGCATTTTTGTGAATCAATCAATAACGTGGAATTGAACCGCTAAAGTAGACCTTGGGGCTGATTTCCCCATCGTTGTTGTAGTTTTAACCTTGTGGGAAGGATTTATGGAGTTTATATGAAGTTTGAGAGTTTTGAAGGTATAGGAGAAATTAAGGTTTCCCGTAGTGTCCTGGATCGACCTAACAGACGTAGGTTTTAGGCATTTAAATTCGGTGATGTGTTAGGACTGTTGTAGCGATGATTTTGGGTCGTTTGGGGCTGTAATTGTAGGAACTTTGGTGGTTGTGGAGTAGGAGGAGTGATTCGCTGGAAGCCTCGCTAGGCGAAGGGAACAACGAGTAGGTTCGCTAAGCGAACGAACCAGCGAGTATGACAGATGGTTGTGTTTCTGGTGTTAAGGGTGGTGTCTGTGAGGTTCGCTGGCCGCTTCGCTAGGCGAAGGCCACAACGAACAGGTTCGCTAGGCGAACCCTCGAGCGAACGTCTTCCGTTTGTGAATTTTTGTTTGTGCTGCTGTGCTGTTGTGATGTTTCGATATTGTGATTTTTATGATGATTTTTTGTGATGTTACTGATGATTATATGATGATGTTTTGGTGATTATTTGACGAATATGTGATGACATGACATATATGAGAATTGATGAATGATGATGCACATTTGATGTTTAATTGATGATGATGATTAATGATGTTGTGTATCATACATTCATATGCATACTCTATGACGACGCTTCATTCCCATTGTGTGGATATGAGGTAACTATGACGTGCTCCGGTTCCGATTGCGGGATCGATCCTATTGACAGGGATCTTTGGAGGTTTGATGGCCTAGTGTCCATCTATTATGACGATTGGTACCACATGCATGAGTCTGGTTGTGCATTTGCATTTAATTGGCATTGCTGTGTTTTATGATGTTGTTCGTGATTTCAATGTTTCCTTGTGATGACCCTGAAGATGTTGTATATGAAGATAATGCCATTTTATGTATATCTTATTTTATAATGATTATTATGAATTGTGATTACTCACCCTGCCTGTTTGAATGTTGCCTCCACGTGGGTAACGTGCAGGTGATCAGGTTTAGTTATGGATACTTCGAGGACCTTGAAGTTTATTTGATTTTGGTCAATTTAGAGGGTCTTGCTCTGATAGTGTAACATCGGGTTGGGGTCCTTTGAGACGAACTATGTTTTTTCCTTATTTTGTTGTCATTTGATGATATGGTTTTATATGTTGAAAACCTTTTTGGACTATTACGATGTTTGTTGAAAACCTTTTAATTGAGAATTTTGAGTTCCGCTGCCATGTGAAGGCTTTTGAGTTATTTTGAGGAAATCCCTTGTTTACAGGGCAAGTGTATTATTTTGATTTAAATAAGAAATGTGCACCCTTTGAGGGAACTTTTATGTTTTACTCTGATATTTGAGTTGTTTCTGCTGCAACATTTGTGGAGGTAGAAAAGGGTGTTACACAGGACATGTGACGTGTTACATCTCCCTATTTCTTTGACTTGGTGGAAAGAAATAAGGGTTGTGTAACCAAAAGGAATCAACATGTAGTGGTCTTTAATTGGTAAAAGCGTGTTGATTACTACTAATGTTTTATCTGAGAAATTTCGGGATATGTGTTTCTTTTCACAATATAGGTATATCTTCACAAGACATTCTCAAAGAAACCGAAAAAGAAATTTATCAGCCTAAAGTGGTGGAACATGAGAAATAAGAAGATAACAATTGTGAAAAAGGAAGGTTGAAAGTTCACCTGCAGTGGACGATCTTGTTTTGACTTGGAGAATCTCGAATGATCATCAAATCAATAATCTTCTTGGATACACTATTAATCACACTTTCAAGTACTTTGACACAAAGAAAAGTGGTAAGATCATTATTGTCTAAAGAGTTTGTGGCACAATTTGCATTTATTCCAACTTTCGTTCGAGAGTTCTTTGTGAAATGCATGTGCATTCTCCGACATTCGTACGGTGAGATGATATATTTTTAACTTTAGCTTTGTATGGAAGTTCTTTCTTTTACCTGGTTATCTTTCAATGCTTATCTTCTTCGAGTTCAAGTTTATGTCCATGATATTATTTTTGGATCCATTAACATGCAACTTGTAGAGGAGTTTTCTAAGCTTATGCAGGGCGAGTTTTAGATGAGCCTTTTGGGGGAGTTGAATTACTTTCTTGGTCTTCAAATCAAGAAACTCAATAAAGGGACATTTGTGTGTCAAACCAAATATTGCTTGGACTTGCTAAATAGATTTGGCATGTACGATGCAAAATCTATTGACACTCATATGGCCATGAATGGAAACTTGGAGAAAAATGAAAATGGTAGGGATGTAGATGTGAAGAAATATAGAGGTATGATTGGTTCTCTTCCATATCTTACTGCATCTAGGTCGGGCATTATGTTTAGTGTGTGTATGTGCGCTCGTTATCAATCGGCTCCTAATGAATATCATTTAAAAGTCGTAAAACCCATTCTTAGGTATCTTCATGGTACTTTTAAGTACGGGCTTTGGTATTCTAAGGGTAGGGATTGTAATTTGGTTGGTTATACCGATTCCAATTTTGCTGGTTGAAAATCGGAAGGATGAGTCCTAGTGGAACTTGCCATATGTTTCCAAATTCCTTAGTAAGTTGGCATAGCAAGAAATTTTTTTTGTTGCTTTGTCAACCGTCGAGGCGGAATACATACCGGCCGGTAGTTGTTGTGCTCAAATTTTGTGGCTTAAACAACAACTACTTGATTTTGATATAAAACTACAATGTATTCCTATTATGTGCAACAATATTAGTGCTATTAATCTAACTAAAAATTCGGTGTTACATTCTCGCATTAAGCATATTGAGATTCGTCACCACTTCCTAAGTGACCATGTTGAAAAAGGGGATGTCGTATTTGAGCATGTTGATTCCAAAAATCAACTTGAGGATATTTTTACAAAACCTCTTGCGGCCGAACCAGTTTTCAACATTAGAAGGAAATTGGGATACTTGATATCTCAAATCTTGCCTAAATATGATTTGCTGCATGCACTTTATATACTTTTGCTCTAACTTTCCTTGGAAGTTCAATCACATAAGAGTGAATACTTCATTAATTTATAAGCAAGGTAATATTGTTCCATTTTCCTTTTATTTTTTAAAGTAAGCTTTTACTTTTGCATGTTGTTTATGTTCCAAATAATTGATATTCTTGATGTATGAGATAGTTTATGAATGTTCATTTCCAAAAATTTATATTGATGTATGTCAATTATATGCTTATAGTGACTTTGTGTTATTCCATCAATATGCTTGAAATATACTCTTGGTGCATTGACTTGTTATGTATTCTTTCATGAAATATGGTTGAACATGTTATAATGTTAGCAAAATTTTTGTTGTGTATCATTGTTATGATAACATCTCTGTTTTTGGTTTGAGTGGTGATAAATTCATATATCACTTTGCTAGAGCACATGCGTGTGCAACATTTCGAGAGCACCAAAGGCATATGCCACGTAATCGTGTCGCTTTTGTAGCAACTCAAGAGTTTGTGTGTTTATTGTATCCTTCATTTTTCATGTTTGTGTTGTGTTATTTGGCATAAGTTGCTTATTGTGCTTGTATTTATGTTTAGACATTCTTTTTCAATATGCAAATCATTCTATGTGAGTGTTATCGTATTGATATCCCTATCTTTACAAATTGCCTATGTATGGTATATTGGTTTATATAAGTTATAAGATACTTCTTATGGCATGCTTTGTCTCTTTTTTATGTTATCAAAGGGGGAGAAGCATCTAAAGATGAATTTGGATGCATATATTCAGGGGGAGTCTTCATAAAGACGCGAAACGTCACGAAACTCATCATCTCAATTTTTGCCATCATTAAAAAGGGGGAGTATCTGATGTCAAAACTAGGATTCTTTAGCGTTAATATATATAGGACGATATCCTCTGATTCTATATGTGCATCTTAGCATTAGGAAGCATTAAAATATTTTTGAAAAGTTCATACATAAAAAATTGCATTAAAACAAATTTTATGAAGTGCATAATAGTATGTGTCGACACATACGACTATAGGTCGACACATATAATGCATAGGTCGACACACAAGCTCCAATATTGAAGCCTGTAGGTTCTGTCCATGTGATGTCTGATATAGGTCGACACAAGGTCGACACAAGACCTTCATAGGTCGACCTAATACCTTCATAGGTTGACACAAAGACCTTTATGGGTCGACCTATAACTTTCATAGATTGACACATTTGATGCATTTTTCCAAAATCATATTTTTCTCCATTCTTTTGCATTCCTTTTGCTTCCAAACTTGCATACTTATAAATACTTGATACATGCATCATTTCTAGTAAGGTTCTAGAGAAAAACCTACATGAAACCAGGATTTCAAAACATATTCATCATCTTCAAACTCTCTTCTATGCATACACACAATGAGACTACACATAATCATTTTATGATTGGGTGACCATCTAGATTAGGGTTGATAACATCCAATTAGGTTGTTGTATCGAGAATCTTAGGTTGAGTTATTTGAAGGTTTCAAATAAGAAAACGGAGCTGGGGTTCCCTTCAAGATCATTGAGGATTTGAAGGTTTTGGACAAGATTACGCAATTGGAATCCGATCGAGTGAAATCCTTGGGACAAGGGGTGCCTTGCAAGGGATTAGCGTGAGACGCTGGATCGTGTTAGTAAATCTTAGGTTTCAACAAGTGTGCGCTTGAGATTAATTCGACTGAGTGAAAACCTTGAGACAAGGTGTGTCTTGCAAGGTAGTAACAAGAACTGGTGAATTGAAGCATCATTGTTGGTGACTTGATCAATCTTTCATCAAGGGGTTTGGAGGTGGTAGAATCAACAACAAACCTAGGGTTTGTAGGGTTAGAGTTCTTCATCTCTTGTATATACATTATTTGCAATATAAGGTTAATTGCAATTATCTCCATTCAAATTCGAATTGAGGGAAGATGTACCCTTAGCGAGGCCCATTGAGGAACTGCCTAAACAAATCCTTGTACTCTCTCTCTCTCTCTCTCTCTCTCTCTTTTAATTTTGTGTTTGCAAATTATTGAATTCATTGTTCGTTTGATCAATTAATTTGGGAATTATTTTTTATCACATTTTGAATTAAGTTTTGTTGATATAATCATAATCCATTTGATTTTGATTGGTATTAAGATCAACAAAACAAGTAAATTTCTAAACAATATCGATTGCACACAAAGTGTTCGATAAATTGTTTTATTGTGTTTTTGTATGTTTTTTTATCATTGGGAATAAGCTCTAAGTATATCTTAGCATTTGATTCTTTGTGATTAATCATTGTTGGACAATTTGTGTTCATTATCATATGTTTATGTACCTTTACGCATATCAGAACTTTTTGATAGAAGGTTCGGTTAGACGATTCGATTAGGGTTGTTTCCGCTGTGCCATAAAACTTTTGAAAACAGTTTTTGCCAAAAGTTTTGATTTTTAATTTGTGATCTATTTACCTCTTATAGATCGAAACCTATTGTCTAACAAAAACTATTGAATGTCTACCTGGAGTTATTTTTAAGGTAGTGGACGCGGGATATTGGAATGGTCAAAATTTGAAATGGGATTTATTTTTTTTTCTTCATCTGAAAACCTCACTGCTACAACTCAGCTTTAGCTGCTGGAATTAGGGGTGTTCGTGGTGCGGTTTGGGCGGTTTTGACGCTAAAAATCATCCGAACCGCAAGGGAAAAAAGCATGCGGTTTGGTTTGGTTTGGTTGGCTTTTAAAAAAAATCCGAACCAAACCAAACCAAACCAATGCGGTTTGGATTGGTTCGATTGGTTCGGTTTTTTACAAGATTTTTATTGAGTGATATTTACATATATAGAGAACAACATAACTTTATGTTTAGTCATTCATACATTGCCAAATAACAACAAAACTCATCATATTTAGACAAAAAGTTCTCATTCAATATACAAAAATCAATTTAAACAAAAGTGGAAAAAAAAATAGTAGCATAATACAATATCAAAATATTATAATAAAACAGAAAATATAAGAGAAGGGAGATTAGAGAAGATGAAAAAGAAAGAACATAACAGATGTGAGAGTAGAGAAGAAATGTGCGATAAAAATATAATTAGAAGAGAAAATAGTAACATAAAAATGAGAAGATGAAAAAGAAAGAACATGTGAGATGAGAGATTAATGTAGAAGAGGCGAGACGTACATGGCAAAGAAGATGAGAAGAATGCACAATACTATTAGAAGAGATTTGAGAAGATTAAAACTGAAAAGTTAAGTGTGAGTAAGAGAAAATATTTCGTAATTGTAAGGTTAAGGCAAAATGGATTTGAGTTTTTGGTTAGATGTGAGATAAGTGAAGTTTGGGTTGTAACATAATGCGGTTTGGTTTGGTTTAGTTCGGTTTGCAAAATACAAACCGCAAACCAAACCAAACCATGCGGTTTTGTTAAAAGATGGCCCGAACAAATCCGAACCAAATGCGGTTTTTTGCGGTTTCGGTTTGGTTTGGTTTGGTTTGCGGTTTTTTTATTGGGTTGGTTTGGTTTTGAACACCCCTAGCTGGAATTGGCCATAATTCTTACCGGAATTCCATTGTATTCGCAACATGAAGACAAATTCATTTGCTGGCCAGATCCGAAAGGATTTTCGGTCAAATCTTGCTATGATTGTTTGTCTGGTTTTGTTGATGCATGTTTGTCAATTGTTGTCCTGTTACAACAGTCGCGAATCTTCAAATTCCAAGCAAATTTCTCGTGTTTGGCTGACGTGCATTGCACAATATTCTGCCTCTAAAATCAAAGTTAGCCAATGGAAACGTCTTGACGATCAAACATAACTTGGTTTGTGCTTATTACTTTGCTCATGATCAAGATGAAGATCACTTGTTTTTGTTTTGTCTGGTGGCAATGAACTTGTGGACAACAATTTCGTCTTGGTTGAGGATGGATTTTGTGGTGATGGTCGACTCTCTTTTAAAACACTTTTCAACTTTCTATACTTGCAAGGTGAGTGACTTAGTTGTTTGTTGGATTATTTGGTTAAGTAGGAATAAACCTTGTTTGTAGGTGGAACTTAAGATGAGAGAACAATATTTATTCAAGTTAAATTATTAACTTGACAATGGTTGCTTGTAAACTTTAAAGAATTTAAAAGGTGCTCTTTATATTCTTGGAACCTAGATCCTATAGTTTGTATTTTCATAGGTGGTAATTCATTGTCTAAAGATCGGAGTAGTCTTTGTACTCTCTTTCTCTTAATGTCAATTTACTTATAAAAAAAAGACCAAAATAAGACTTGCATATGAAAAGAACACGATTGAAAAAAAAAATACGTTATGTGCTCTATAAGTTTTGATTGAGATTAGTTACTATTATGCTACATTAAAAACTTAACTAATTTCTTAATACACCACCCATGTTTCTTAAACACTATGCAAAATTTCTTTTTTGTTCCTTGATTTCGAATATGCACATCCGGACGCACCGTTTTTTAAAAAAACGATGATTTGTTCCGGATGTGCATATCCGGAATGACAAGTTACGCGGCTTCCGGGTGTGTAAATCAGGTACGTATTGAGCGTGAACGTGTCCGGATGTGCACATCCGAAAAAATACCTGAAACTTATTCATTTGAAAAACGCATATTAAGAAGTAATAATAACATTTATTTTAAGAAGTAATAATAGCATTTATTTTAACAGAATGTTAGAGCAACAAATGCCTGGAACTTTATATTAGAGCAACAAATGCCTGGAACATGACTTGTAACTATAAGTTATATATCCAAAAAAGGGCATTGTGAATATCCGAACTCCCAAATCTATCCTCGAAGATTGTAGGACAAATCAAGATCAACAGTAAAACATTACTTCTTTGACGTTATCCAAGATAAATGGCAGCAGAGTCGACACAAAGTTGGTGGTACTCCTATTATCACTTGCAGAACCAGAATTCGAATTTTCGACTTCACTTATGGAGTATCGAGCGCGGAAAGCTAGCAAGTATGCATAATAAGCAGGAGGAACTGCATACAAGATGATTTAGAAAAAAACCAACTCGAACCTATAAAATATAATCCTTTTAGGCTTAAACCCAGTTGATTTATAGAAAGCCACATGCCACTCCCTGAAAATTGAAAGAAAATCAGTTATGTCTCATCATGAGGAATCCACTGTTACTTTAAAGATATCTTGAATTATCTCCTCGCAATGAACTTGAGCAGAAACAATTCCTCTGTATCTTGTGACCCAAAGTCAGTCCATTGATGTCACTACCTTACAAAAAGTTACACATAAGTTATGGAGAAACACAAAGCTTACTGCAGCTATAGAGAAACACAAAGTTACACATATGCTTTATTCTACATATTACAACAAAACCTTATGATTTGATTTAGACTAGACAAAAAACTTACCATAAGATTTACCCTTAAAATCAGGCAAAATTATGATCAACAATTGAAGTCTTCCCTCCTGCTTTGTCCTATCAGCAATTGAAGTCTTCCCTCCTGCCAGTCACCGTGAGACGCACCCGTTCGCCGATATATTGAAAATTTCATTATAGTAGTAATAATGAAATAATCCTCTTATTCAATATTCATTAATGCGACGATATATTAACATCTGCGACCAACCAACAAAACTGATTTTAAAAAAAAATAAAGTTCTGTTATTTTTCCGGATCTGCAGATCAAGAATTTTTTCTGATATGCACATTCGGAACAAATCAACGTTTTTAAAAAAATTGGTGTGTCTGGATGTGCACATCTAAAATCAGGGGGCAAAAAAAAATTTTACATGCTATCTAAAAAACATGAGTGATATATTAAGAAATTGCCAAAACTTAAATACTTAAAAGAAGTGTTTATAAAAAGGGTCAAAAGGATTATTTAGTTTTATAGTACATTGACACATAATGTGGAAAGCAAAACCACAACCACAACCAGTCTCATCAGCCAAAAGAAAATAATGTAACGTGAACAATGATGTGATGTAAACTTATCTTATCGTTTTATCATAAAAGCCAAATCTGATCCAAATACATGTTTTCTCAATTATATCTATGGAGTATTATTATGGAATTGAACTAACATATTCTTTTGTGGAGATCTATAGGTGCTATCATTTTCATGTTTCTCCCATTTTCTGGTTGTATTCCACTACCTTTGCTTATAAACAAAAACATTACAATCTAAAAATATGTTTTTTCTTTAATTAATTTCGTAGTATTTCATAAAAGAATGTTTTTTAAAAAACTACTACAAATTAATGTTTGGCTAATATTTCATTGATGTTAAAAAGTTTTTATACTAATTTATGAACTCAATAGAGTCCCTACCAACAAAAAAGAAAAACTCAATCGAGTGGATATAAATTTGTTCTAACAAAACTGAATTATTTTTTTCTCAAAGATACGGCAACCCTAATTATTTAAAAAAAATCCATTGCGTCTTATTTGATTTAGAGTATAATGATATGTCCGCAAGTGCACGAAAATAATATAAAAAATTGTCAAACCCACAGAGACCAATATCAACCTACCGTTTATCTATTGCTGCGATGTTAAGTTAAGACTAATGATTACTTGGTTTAAACAGAATTAAAACAAAAACTAAAATGAAACTTAGAAAATATAACAATAAAGAGAGGCCGAAATATGGATCCCGTGTTCCTAAGGGACTATGTAGATTTTAGGCACTAATTATAATTAAACTATGTTCCGTAGAAAATATCAATTTAAAAACTCCGTCTCACACTCTCGCGCTATTGACTAAAGCCACACTCCCTAACCACAAGATTTTTCTCTCGCTCGCCCCTTTTAACTAGAAAACATATTTTGAAAACCAATTAGATCCTAATCGATACCTAAAGTGCTCTCGCGGTTTTTAGGATCGATGTCTAGTTTCCACAATCTGGTTCAATCCTCGCACTCTCGCGTTATCGGCTCGAACCTTAGTTTGTTCCTCACTCTCGTGTCGAAACAGTAAGACTTACAATTAGAAACTAAAACCAAAACAGAATTTATTTAATGTTTCGCGTCTATTATTTTCTACTGAGTCCCGTTGGTAACGACGATCCTCATATGCCGATCTCAAGACAATTTAGCCAAACATGGTTGTGGAAATAAATAAACAATTTTGGGTTTTTGAATTAACTAAAGACATAATAAGTGGTTTAAAATAAATTAAAGCGACGATTGAAGAAAAAGGGTAAAAGCTTGAAATGATAACAATGACAGAAAGATAAAGCGTAAATGTAAATTGCAGAAAATAAAAGTAGGAAAATAAATTTCGGTAAAAGTAAATAAACCTGAGATAAAAAATTGAAATTAAATTGAAGGCAAGATTGTTAATCCAAGTATTACATAGGTTGTAGGCCTAAACACTAATGATGTGGTAGTTCCTCGATGTGAGAAAACTACCACTTTTACAATGATAATTTCTGCCTAAAACTATGAACGGAATGTCGGCAGCGTTTCCGCGCGACTTGGATGCCTCAGAAATAACCCTCTAGGTCCTATTTTTAGAGAAATATCCCATTGTAACTTCTATTGGTCGTGCAAACAAAGTGGAGGGAAATGCGGTTGAAAAACTGCTTGAAAACTGCACATTTTTGCAGAATTGTTGTCTGCAGCGTCATGGCGAACGTCGTGGGGTAATGGCGAACACCATGGCCCGGGCAATGGCGAGCGCCATCTGGGGACGGAGAACACCGTTTGCTCACGACGAACACCATTTGCCCATGGCGAACACCGTATCAGTAAAATGGCAGAATTTACTATTTTTCTTCATTTTCTTGCTCTTTTCCAGATTTTCTCGCACGGATGCTCTTATTCGACAAATACATGAAACACAAACATAACACGACATAATAATACGAAAAACAAGCAAAAAAACATTAAATTGCATGTGAATCGAGTCGAATTAAACGATATATTTTCACGTTATTAACACCCCCGCACTTAAACCATTGCTTGTCCTCAAGCAATCAACCAACATGGTAAAAATAAAGAAATAAGCATGGTTCGAAACATAGGCACAACGAGACTCTAATCATACGTGGTTGCTAGGCTAATGTTTGATCGATAGGTACTAATTATCAATATCAAGGATACCGTAACGACACAATTTCAAAAACTCCCTCTTTATGCAAACCAATCTGAATCATGCCATTATAACTCAACCTATATCTCTTGCTCTCTTTCACCCCATTTCATTCTAGTGCAATCACATTAAGCTCGTTCTCCATACACATACATGGTAAGTAAACCTTTTAGTGACTATGATATCATTGTTGTTTCATTTTTCTCGGCAAATATGCTTAAGCATCAATTGAACCTAAGTCATCGGGTGAGAACCACCTAACTTAGAAGGAACATATCTTATTATTCATTTTTTTTCTTAATTTTTCATTTTGAACCAGAGATCATACACTTATTTGCATCGGCTTCTTACTTAGCGTGTGCTTAGGATGGCGCTGACTGCTTAAATAAACTACTTAGGGATTACTTTAAAAACTGAGCTTAAGGTTTCAGCATAATGGGTATTCAAATTAATTTTGAATATTTAAGGGGTTTAGGGTGTCAGGACGGTATTGATTTTATCGAAGCTTTCCCAAGTCTCTCTAACAAAACCTAAATTACCTATATACTTTCAGAGTGTCATGCCATGAATCGAAACAAAAAATAGTTGGAGGTTAAATTTTTTAAAATTTTGGGGAAATTGAATAACAAGTGAAAACCACGCATAAAGACTCGACAGCACATGCAAAGAGTCGACAAAACATTAAAACAGATAAAAGTCCTAAAAACATGAAATAAACTATAAAACAATAAATCAAACTAAAAAGCGATAAAATTCATCCCCCACACTCAAACCAAACATTGTCCTCAATGTTTTGATAAAAGGTGGAAAAAGGAAAGATAGAACCTGTGTGAATGCTACTGCGTGTCAAATCCTCTCTGATCCTGTTCTTGTTATCCATGTCTTCGCTGACCATTTTTGCTTCGGCGGCGAGCATTTTGAGATAACTTCGTTTGTTCGAGCTTGTGATGCTTGCATATGTTGCATGTAGCCCATCATCTCTTGTTGTTGTTGATATGCGGCATAAAATAGACTATCGCCCTCATCATTAAGAGATCTTCGATTTGTACAATTCTTGAACCAGCTCATCATAATGTCGGCTTCCGGAGGAAGTACCTGCAAAAGTGATAGAAAACTATGGTGCGGTATGTGCAGGTGGAACCCGACCATGCGAAGAACGAGGAAAGGGTAAGTTACGGACGGGATAGATATGCTCTCTCCTATCATACTCAACATCAGTGTCACCACCAGCAGCGACATTCATAGGAATGTCCGTGGGCACCTGCTCATCTCTAAGATCGTCATCTAGAGAATTTTTCGCCTAGATGTAGCTGAGACATGACAAGCAATCCATCTTTTTATTTTCTGCAAATTCAAACAAACAAACATAGAGACTTAAAATAAAAACCTCGTGTGTTGCCTCCCACGCAGCGCTTTGTTTAATGTCGATAGCTTGACGGCTAAAGAGTGTAAGCATTCAAGGTGGTTCTTTCGAGGATGGATCCTCGATCGAACTTTTAATAGCCTTAGGTTTCCATGGCCAGTTATCAAGCCATCTCTCATATCACTCACCTTTTCTTTTCTTTCTTCTGTGGGGTGGTTCATTCTTTTGAACTTGTGGTAGTGGTTCTGGATCTATCCTGGGTATCAGTTTTTCAAGTTCAGGTTTAGTTCTTTCATCCACCACCTCAAAATCTAACCTTTCCTTCTTAACACTAATGATTTCCTTAGTCTCATGGTCCTCGAATTATCTCTTTTTATGCAGGACCCAGACAAAGGTGCATTAGTGTGGATATCTTCCAATACCTCCATAAAGCTAACAGGATTATACCTGAGTGAATCGTACACTCAAAGATACAACAGAGTCGCCACCGAACTTTATTTAGTCCTAGAGGACAGGGAAAATATCGATAAAACCCAAGGGGAAGAGAAACGGGTCAAGGGGTCGGCTATGCGAAAGGAAGGTACTAGCACCTTACGCATCCGTCGTACTCGACGGGAACTATTTCGCTTGCTTCTAGGCTTAGATGGGTTATCTATCTAAAGGCCTTTAGCTAAAATAAGAGAGAGAAGAGAAAAAGAAAAAGAAAGAAAGAAAGGAGTGCTCGCAGAGGATTAGGGCCCTCGTGCCTATGTACCCTCATAGTACAATGAGGAAATCAGAGCGTCGTAGTTCATAGAACCAGGGAAAGAGAAGAAGAATGGAAGAAGTTGGAAGTGTGCTCGCCAAGATTATCGTAATCTTGTGCCTACGTATCTTACATTCGAATGAATGAAGAATCAGAGTGTCCGTAGTTTGTGGAACCAAGACGGAAAAGGAAAATGGTGTCAAAACTAAGAGCAAAAGAAGGGGAAAAATATCCGTTGGGGATGCAAAAGAATTGGTGTAAGAACCACAAAGGACGTGCAAAGGAATAATAATAACTGTGCTGAGGAAAAAGTGCGAGAATGGTGTCGAAACCAAGAAGATAAAGGACCAAAAGGATAACAGAGATTCCACTGGGAAGTGAGAGGACAAAGCGACTGTGTTGGGGATCAAACAAAGAAATGGTGTTGAAACCAAAAGGATTCGGTATATTAACTGACTGGCAGTGGTTAACCGAAGAAGAAGAGATTTAAGACTCTATGGAGAAAAAGGGTTTGGTGTTAACAGACAGGCTGTGGTGAACCAAAAGAAGAAAGTATCGAACCAAGAAAAGGTGTTGACTCTGAAGGGATTTCGGTATATTAACTGATAAACAGTGTTTAACCGAGGAAAGAAAAGGGCGCAATTCCGCGGGGAGAAAGGTTTTAACAAATAGAATGCGATCAACCAAAAGAACGGGTGTAGAACCAAGCAAAGGTTGTGACCCAAAGAGCGGGTGTGGAACCAAGCAAAGGTTGTGACCCACTGGGGATGTTGGTACTGACTGAACAAACAGTACTTGACCAACGAAGAAGGGGTATTTGAACCAAGAAGAGGTTGTTGACCGCTGGGAATTCGGTGTGAACAGAAAGACTTTGATTAACCGAAAAGACACGAGTGATTAACAAAGAGAAGGTGATTAACTCGAAAGACGCTCAGTATGTTAATAGACGGGCTGTGGTTAACTGAAAAAATGGGTGATTAACCAAGAGAAGGTGATTAACCCAAGAGGAGCTTAGTGTGTTAACAGATAGATTGTGGTTAACTGAGAAGACATGTGAATTGGTGTTTTAATTAACAGGCAGTGATTAACCAAGCAAAGGGAGAAGAAACAAGAGAAGGTTGCGAACTCTGCAAGTGTTTCGGTGTTTAACAGGAGAACTGTGATTAACTGAAAAAAGGTTGCGACTGCAAAAGGGAAAAAGAGAATTGGTTTTAACAGTACGACTGTAATCAACCAAAGGAAGAATGATTACGACTCTAATGGGGAATCAGCAAAGAAGTGACTAACCACAAGAAAAGGTAATTGAAACTCTCTTGAAGAGAGCAAAAGAAAGGTATTGAAACAAGAGCAAGAGATTGAATCTCTGAAGATTGCTTTAATGATCGTGAACCAAGGGAGTGGTGATGGACCAAAAGACAGATTGAAAGAGATAAAAAGTGATCGGAGATTGACTCGGCTGGGGGACAGAGATACGCTACCGCCTGGAGATAGAGTGACTAAGCCAGTCACAGGGTGTAGTACAGAAATTGAAACAGACAGCGTAACAGCTCTAAGTTGTACAGTGCTCCAGTGCATCGTGCGAAACTCCGACTCGGCAGGGGATCAAGAGAACTAGACCCTAAAGAAGATCCTAAAGAGAGGGAAAAGGGAAAATCAACTAATCGAAACAAGGTTTCGATTAACCAATCAGAGGGAATCGATGTGCTAACAATTTTCCAAAGAGAGGAAAATCATTAAAGCAAAAGTGTGGATTATTGATTATACATGATTAAATTTGCTCAATAAAGAACAACCTTAATGCAATCAAGCAATGAAAATGCAAAACAATACCAAATGTCATTCAATATGCATCACAAATCATGCTATGATGTAGATAAAATTGTGCAAGAATGGTTATGTACACACAAATGCCAAAAATGTGCACAATTACAAAATCGAAAGACCGAGCATTGGTAAATTCATAATCATGCTTCAAACTGAAATGAAACAGTACCTAAAACATCCATAAAAATCAATCATATAAATCCATGGAGGTTAGAGGAGGAAAGCATGGTAAACAAGCTTAAAAAAACTCAAAAAATGGCACTATGTACAGTGGTAATCGATTACCACAAAGCAGGTAATCGGTTACTTGCTTGAAAAAGGCAAAAGTAGTGTAAATTTGCGCAGAGTAATCGGTTACCCTGATTTGAGTAACCGATTACCACTGTAACAGTGGCGGAAAAATAGCTTTTCAAAAGTAATTTTCAGCACCTAATCACTTATCCAAACTGCCAGATGCTAGGGTATGAATTTGTGCCCGAAAATCAAGTTTAACAACAGCAAATAACCAACAATGGAATCAATTAACTCATCAAGATCATGGATCAAGTAATGGCATAATCAATTCACACACAAAAAGCATCGAAACTACATCGCAAATGATATGAAAACATTCGAAACAGTAAAAAGTGCAAAGAATGACTAACCTACAAGGCTGAGATGTGCCTTGGATGTTGTTGCAAATGAAACTTGGTGAAGATAATCAAAGAAAACCAGAGGAATCTTCAATTGTAGCCGAATCGTATCGAAACCGAGCAAATTGCGACGAAATCTCCAAAATACGAATTCGCACCGTAGAACCTTAAAGCAAACATTTGAGATGAATCCAAAAGTTAATAAAACTCTAGAAAATCAAATAGAATTGCAAGGTGATGAAGGTTAAGCTCAAGAAAGAATCACTTCCAAGGTGAAAGTGATTATTCTTCAATGGTGAAGAGCTATAGTGATGTTTGGGAAGAAAATGGAGATGAAGATGAAGAAGTTACAGAAAAATTTAGAGAGAATGTGGAAGAATTGAGAGTGAAGTGTGAGAAATGTGTGAAATGGTTGTCTTGTGAAAAATGATTGAAGGTTTGTTTATATAGAGTTTTGGTTTGGAGTTGATAGGTTTGGAATGTGCTTTGGGGTTAGCTTCGGAGCTAGGTTGGGAGTTAGTTACACTTGACTCACCGAGTCAGCGGTTAACTCAGTTAGTTAGGAAGTTAACTCGGTGGAGCAATCCCAATGTAAATCCAAATCAAAGGCTCACATACTTGGAGATTAAGGAACATGGTGCACTTAATTCAAAGTGATACATTGGAGTAAATGTAAGTGGATTGTATTGAATGGTCTTAAACTGTCTAGAATGTTCCACACAAAGCTAGAACCAAGTAGAATCCAAGAACAAAGAGGATGTAAGGTTGCTGTCCCAAAATGCAGCAGGAATTGCAAAACTGTACAGGGTAATCGATTACCCTATTTTTGCCTAAAAACATAGTAATCGATTACTCTAGGCAAAACTTGTCCAAATTGCTTATGAACAAGTGTTGAAGTCCTGATTTCGATTTTCCACCTCTAGCTTTGATGAATAATCATGGAAACCCTTGTTTTGTGCTTGTTTTAAAAAAAACCTGAAATATTCTTGCAACAAGAATCATAGAGAAAAAGCGAATGCGTATGCCAACGATGCGAATGCGCGTGCTTATGCAAAAGGCAAAAGGGAGGTCAAATTTCGGGTTACGACAGCTGCCCCTATTTAATCCTCTTGAACCCGAATGTTCGAATTGCGCCAGCTTTTTGATGATTCGAGGTAGAAGGGGATTAAATAAAAGAGTAGCTCGAAAATTTGACCGACAGCGACAAAAGAAAAGGCGCAAGTGTAGAGAGTTGTTAGGTGAGAAGGGCGACTGAATATTTGCTGGAGAGATGAATCAGGCCAAAAAGGAGTATGCTTGATGCATATGCTATGTATGTGTTATTCTACATGATGCTTGATATCATGTCATGCAAAGGTGTTGGTTGAGGTATTGTGTCGTGGTTAGACAGAGATTGTAGCAAAACGAACTTGACATCTTCAGTTGGGATTGATGCACAACCTTTGCTGGGGGACAAGAGAACAATCAAGTCTCCGCTTGAGGTACATCATGGCAACTTTATTGGGGGCACTATGGATCTGCTGAGAAATGGAAGGTAAACAACCGTTCTGAAGAACTATAATGGTGCTGGCTGGGGAAGTGATGGCTCTGACGAGGAAATGACCATCTCTTTAAAGAACCACTATAGTACTAAATGGGCCTTAGGCTTACCAATGGATATTACCGGTTATCTCGTAGGAGTTACCAGCGAAATATGCATGCATAATGCTTTCTCTATTGATTTAGCTTTTTATTATTCTCAACGCTTTATAGTATTACGTGATCACAAATAAACGTTTATTTTGCAAACAAAATACTGAAAAGAAAACAATTGAGAAATCAAATGATGCATTTTTATTGAATGGGAAAAATATGTACATAAGATGTGTACGAGGATGCAAAAATCCTTGATGAGGAAATTTGCAATAAAAATTGAAAAACAAAAGTAACGGCAAAGGGAAATTATGTTTTGCATTGATTACAATATTGGCTACCATCCACTGTAAGCCTAGGTTCCAACGCCTTACACCAGTTGATGATGACTTGATTGATCTGTTATCGTCTGATGTCCAGCTACGATGAAGAGAGGCTCAAGTGTTCACAATCAAATGCCTTTATCCCTAATTTTTGTCAGGACATATTTCTATTTTTTTTCGTCCACCAGGATACCCATTTTTGCCTAAGTTGCCCTTTCGGGTTTTCAACTTAGAGGGATATTATTGCTTTTTTGTATTGTCCCTAACTTTTGCATGGACGTTTCTTTTTTTGGTCCATCGGGACGCCCATTTTTGCTTAGATTGTCCTTGCGGATGTCAATCTAGTGGGCTCTTTATCCATTTTTTTCTTCAGGCATAGTATTTTTTTACTGTATCGGAGTTCACGGACGATGGTAACTCTTCTCCATCCATGGTGGTAAGGATCAGGGCTCCGCCTGAGAAGGCCTTCTTGACAACAAAAGGTCCTTTGTAATTGGGAGTCCACCTGCCACGTGGATCTAAGTGAACATGTGAATACGTCTTGAGCACGAGTTCGCCTTCTTGGAACGCTCGAGGGAGAATTTTCTTGTCAAAAGCTCGCTTAAGGCGTCTCTGATACAATTGACCATGACAAACAGCAGTAAGGCGCTTCTCTTTGAAGAGATTCAACTGGTCGTATCTGGATTAAACCCATTCAACTTCATCAAGACCTGCTTACATGATGACTCTGAGCGAAGGAATCTCGACTTCAATGGGTAGAACAACCTCTATACCATACACAAGCGAATACGGAGTGGCCCCGGTAGAAGTGTGGAATGAAGTTCTGTAGCCATGTAGTGCAAAGGGAAGCATTTTATGCCAATCCTTGTAAGTCTTGACCATTTTCTTGACAATCCTCTTGATGTTTTTATTTGCTGCTTCGACAACGCCATTCATCTTGGGCAGGTAAGGTGAAGAGTTGTGGTGCTCGATCTTAAATTCTTGACACAACTCCTTCATCATCTTGTTGTTTAGGTTGTTTGCGTTGTCATTGATAATGCTGCTAGGAATACCATAACGATAAATTATCTCCTTCTTGATATATCTGGAAACCACTTGTCGTGTAACATTTGCGTAAGAAGCAGCTTCAACCCACTTGGTAAAGTAATCGATAGTAACTAGAATGAATCGATGACCGTTGGATGCCTTCGGTTCGATTATTCCAATCATATCAATACCCCACATAGAGAATGGCGAAGGTGAAGTCAAAACATTCAGTGGAGTAGGAGGCCCATGGATCTTGTCACCATAGATTTGGCACTTGTGACATCTTTTGGCAAAGTTGTAACAATCTACCTTCATTGTTGTCCAATAATACCCAGCTCGAAGGATCTTCTTGGTCATAGCAGGACCTTTAGCATGTACACCCTTGCAGTCCTCATGTATGGACCTTATGATCATGTTTGCTTCATGTCTATCCACGCATCTGAGCAACACGAAATCATAATTCCTCTTGTACAGTACACTACCACTTAAGAAGAATTTGGCGCAAAGTCGTCTAAGAGCCTTCTTGTCAGTGATAGTAATACCCTCGGGATATTCTCGTTTTTCCAAATATCTCTTGATGTCGTAAAACCAAGGCTTGTCATCAGAATCGTCCTCGATTACTAAACAGTGCGCTGGTTAGTTCAAATGATCAATGCAGATAAAAAGAGCTTCATTTTTCCACTTGACCTTGAACATGGATGACAGGGTGGCAAGAACATCAGCTAGTTGATTTTCCTCTCTGGGAATATGATGAAAAGAGATTTCATCAAAGTAGGGATTCAATCTCGCGATGTGCTTTTGGTACGGAACCAGCTTGGAATCCCGAGTTCAAAATTTCCCTCTGACTCGGCCAATAACCAAAGCAGAATTTCCGTAGACCTCAAGAATCTTGATTCTCATGTCAATTTCCACTTCAATGCCGTAGATACATGCTTCGTATTCAGCCATATTGTTGGTGCATGCAAAGCATAATCTGGTGGTGAAGGGAAGATGAAAACCCGTTGGAGAGATGAGGATAGCACCAATTCTACGACCTTTAGCATTTGAGGCACCATCGAACATGAGCGCCCATCGTACCCCTGGTTCGGGTCCTATGTCAGGGTATGGAGTGGGAAAGTCAAACTTCATTTGTTGATAACCCTCCACAGGTTTATGAGCAAGGTAGTCAGACAAGACGCTCCCTTTTATTGCTTTCTGGGTAACATGTTGGATATCATACTCAGTTAACAACATCTGCCACCGAGCAATCCTTCTAGAGACAACAGGCTTTTCGAATATGTACTTTATCAGATTTATTTTAGATATCAATAAAGTAGTATGGCAAATCATGTATTATCTTAGGCGTCGAGTAGCCCAGACCAGAGCACAACAAGTTTTCTCCAAAAGTGAGTATCTGATCTCATAATCAGTGGACTTCTTGCTCAAATAATAAATTGCATGTTATTTTCTGCCAATGTCGTCATGTTGACCCAATACACATCCCATCTATTCATCGAGAACGGTGAGATACATGATTAAAGGCCTATCAAGAATCGGCGGTACTAAGATCGGTGGTTCTTACAAATATTGTTTTATCTTGTCAAATGCTTTTTGACAATCATTGTTCTATTCGATCGATTGATTTTTTCTTAGTAACTTGAATATTGGTTCACAGGTAGCCGTCAAGTGTGAAATGAATCTTGAAATGTAATTAAGTCTGCCCAGAAAGCCACATACTTCTTTTTCAGTTTTGGGAGGCGGCATGTTCTGAATTGCCTGAACCTTGTCAAAATCGACTTCGATGCCTTTCTGACTCACAATAAAGACCAATAGTTTACCAGATCGAACTCCGAAGGTACACTTCGCAAGATTCAACTGTAGTATAAACTTTCGGAGTCTGTCAAACAGTTTCTTCAGATGGACCAGGTGATCTTCTTCAGTTTTGGACTTGGCAATCATATCATCCACGTAAACCTCAATCTCTTTATGGATCATATCATGAAATAGGGTTGTCATGGCACATTGGTATGTTGCCTCTGTATTCTTTAAACCGAATGGCATGACTTTATAGCAATATGTACCCCAAGGTGTGATGAAAGTGGTCTTCTCCATATTAGTTGGGGACATTTTGATCTGATTATATCCTGAGAAACCGTCCATGAAGGAGAAGATAGAAAACTACGCCGTGTTGTCTACCAAGACATCAATGTGAGGCAAAGGGAAATCATCTTTCAGGCTTGCCTTGTTGAGATCTCGATAATCCATACACATTTTAACTTTCCCGTCTTTCTTTGGAACCGGGACGATGTTGGAAATCCATTCAGGATATTCGGAAGTGACCAGGAATCCAGCGTCAAGCTATTTATTTACCTCTTCTCTGATTTTGAGTGCCATGTCGGGTCTAGTATTCCTTAGTTTCTGCTTGATAGAAGAACATTCGGGCTTGAGTGGCAAGTGATGTTCAATGATGTTGGTATCCAACCCATGCATATCTTGATAAGACCAGGCGAAGATATCAACATACTCTTTGAATAACTTGACCAACTCGGAGTGTACATGCTTAGCGAGGGATGCACCAACCTTGACTTCTCTTCTGACCTCATCAGTACCAAGATTGACAACTTCCACTGGCTCTTTATGCGATTGAATCTCTTTCTTCTCGTGCTCAAGGAGCCTTGCTAGTTCAGCCGGTAATTCACAATCTTCATTACCATCTTCTTTGGCTTGATTAATTGAAATCACAGAATTACAATGGATGTTTGCCATGTTGTTATCAATGCATTTATTTATTCTGCATGTTTATGAATATGTTTAGAATGAGCTATTTTGAAAAGTGAAAATAAAAGAAACTTTTGCCATTTGTTTGTGAAAAAGTGAAATAAAGAAAGAAAATAAAGCATAATTTTGAATGCAAAACTTTTATTTATTGATCACATAATATTGCAAAAGCGGGAGGCCCTTTACAAGCTATCCACTCATCTCGGGCGAGGACGAGGGAATGAAAAAGCAAAATACATTACATGTTTGTTGGGAAAACCACAGGAATCACCGGAGATGTCCAATTGTTGAGCTCAAAACCCGGAGGGCACTTGCGCGCAAAGCTTAAAATCTAGTTACTAGGACCAGCATCGTCAATGGATGCCACGATGTCACCCTTTTGAAAACCCGCGCTGTTGAACTTGATCAAGTTGCACTGTTTCTGACCAGCTGAGCTAGATTGTCGACCAGGACGATAACCCAATCCAAAACGATTATGCTTTTCAATCACGTCAATCACATGCCCCAGCCAAGCAAGGCACCTTTCTTGATGGTCTCTTTAGCACTCTTTGCGAATGCCAAGGTCATTTGTGGTGATCTACTTTTACTAGTTGATGCAGAGCTGACATCTTCAAACTCGAGACACTGTAACGACACCTCGGTTATGCACTCTTCGGTCTCGACATATTGGAAAGATGATAACTCGATTACAATCAGATATTCTTCACCATAAACGATGACCAGCTGATCGTCAAACATGAACTTCGATTTCTGATGTAAAGTGGAAGTAACTGCCCCTGCGGCATGAATCCACGGACAACCCAATAGGCAAATGTAGGCTGGATTGATATCCATCACTTGGAAAGTAATGGTAAACAGATTCGGTCCAACCTTAATGGGTAAATCGACTTCTCCAATAACTTGCCTTCGAGAACCGTCAAAGGATCTGACAACTAAGGCGCTCGGCCTTATCTCGCTCCCTTCCACCAGTAATTGACTCAATGTGCCCTTAGGCAAATCATTGAGGGAAGAACCGGTGTCCACAAGAACACGAGATAATAAGGCATCCATGCAGGTTACGGATATGTGCAATGCTCGATTGTTGGAAACTCCTTCAGGAGGCAACTCTGATTCATTAAAGCCCAAGTATCTGCTTGGTGTTATGTTTGCCACTACATCATCGAACTCGACAATGGATATATCATGCATCACGTGGGCAGTGTTTTAGACCTTCAACAAAGCTGATCTGTGCGCGAACGAGCTCATGAGTAAGGACAAGATTGAGATCCTTGAGGGAGTCTGCCCCAGCTGATCCACAATTTTAAAGTCACTTTTCTTGATCAGCTTTAGGAACTTTTGATCATCGATCGTTTCTTTGCTCTTTGAAACATCCTCAGACGGAACAGTAGGCACTAATACGGTAGTAGATGCCCCTTGTTGAACAACATGGGTTACAGATGCAGGCTTCTCCTTGGGAGGAATAATAGTTGGAACTTGAATAGGCTTTGTAGTGACCTTCGGAGCGAATACTCGTCCACTGCGAGTCATACCCCCAGTGGTGGTAACATTCATAATCTCAGACTCAGCAAACCTTATTTCTTGATCTCTAGAAAACACAGTAGACCCATACCTTCAAGGTACCTCCTTAGAATTCTGATACGGAAACGACTTTGGCGAGAAAACAACGATAGGTTGTAATTTCTTTTTAGGGGATTCAACAAGAACCTTCTTATAGATGATGGTGAATGGCTCTATAGTAGCGACTTCCTCAAAAGACTTAGATCTGGAAAATTGAACTTCACCTCGATTCATCAAAATTTAGACACAACCCTTCAGCCTTCGACACTGGTTGGGATTATCGTCACAAATCCGACACTTCCCATGCAGCCCTTTCAACAACCCATGTTCATTCAATCTCTTGATAACCACAGTCATTGGAGTTTTTACCTCGTCAACATTCATGATCAATTCAACCCTTGAATTATCCTCAATCATGTTAACCGTAGGTCCACCGTGATTGGGTAATGGATTGTGCTGAATGTTAGGACCTTCCTCAGCAAAAGTCAAATTCTTTCGATCAATGAGTTCTTGAACCTTGGTTTTGAAAACAATACAGTCTTCTGTCGCGTGTCCTATGTATCCAGAATGATAAGCACAAGACGTATTTGGATTATGCTTTGGATTGAATGGAGGAATTGCAGGTGCGATTTCTTTGGGAACAATTGCCCCTTGATGTACCAAGTAAGGGAACAATTCAGTGTAGGGCACTGGAATTCTGTTGAAATTCAGACGCTTATGATTTCCTTGATTGTTGTTGTTTTACCAGTTTTGATTCAGCTGATCTCTATTATTCTATTGAGTCTGTTGTTGAAGTTGCGATTATTGCCAATTCTGAGTATTCTGAACCGGTTGTTGCGGATGATACTGGTACGGCGGTTGTTGATATTGTGCAGCAGCAATGTATGGATATGGATAGTATGGCATGGGAGCCATGGGTACTTGATACTGAGGAGAAACTTTAGCTGGCCCAGCATTAGCTTCGCCTTCCTTCTTCTTTGAATGATTGTTCTGAGATTTTCTATTGATCGGCTACTGGGAAACAGCTCCGGGAATCTTTCCAGTCTTCAATCTGTTCTCAATTCGTTCACCGATGGTTACTATGTCGGCAAAATTTGATGAAGAGCTACCCACCATTTTCTCATAGTAGGATCTCTGTAATGTACCCATAAAGATGTCAACCAGCTCATTGTCAGAGAGAGAAGGTCGCACACGAGATGTCATCTCACGCCATCTTTGTGCATACTCTTTAAATGTTTCGGCTGAGCGCTGAGAGTGGTTTTGCAACTGCAATCTGGTTGGCACCAAATCAAGATTATATTTGTATTGCTTCAAAAACACCTCAGACAGATCCCTCTAAGTACAGATTTTGTTGCGTTCTAATCCCATGTACCAATCCAACGAAGCACCAGACAAACTATCTTGAAAATAATGAACTAGAAATTCATCGTTATCAATATAGGATGCCATCTTCCTGCAGTGCATAGTGATGTGACTACGTGGGTAACTCAAACCTTTATACTTTAGAAGCTCAGGTATCTTGAATTTCTGCGGCAGCACAACATTTGGAACCAAACATAAGTCCTTGGCCTCCATGCCAAAAGCAGAAAACCCTTAAATAGATCTGATACGGTCTTCCAACAACTTGTAATCACCAGGTCTAGCTTGATCAGCAGGCCTGACAAGGATCTAAGGATTTGGCAACTGAGATGCGGCCGAAGCGCGCACTTGCGGAGTAGTAAACGGAGAAGGGTATATCAATCCCTGATTAACCATCTGACCAGCATTCTAACCCATCTGAACACCAAACGGATAATTCAGAGGAGGTATCACAGTGGCTGAAGATGCCCCAGGGTAGAGCATTCTAGAATGAACATTCTGAATGGCAGTCTGAGCAGCTTGGGATGAAACTGGAACATGAAGAGGGAGACCTCTATACACATGCTCATTGTCATCAGGAGTTTCAGTGTCAGCCAACACAAGAGTCTGACGAGTCTGAACTTGAAGATTCTCAAGATCATCACTCACCACCGGAGGTGGAACCGGAGTATACATACCCCACATATATGCAGCAGCATTTCCATTAGGCATGGGCACAAGAAACGGTTGGTATGGTACGAAGGCACCACTATTTGCAATCTGAGGAGTGAAATTCAGAGGCATGCCCCAAGGAAAAGCAGCAGGCATCTTGTTCAAACCAGACTGAGAATTTGACGGATGAACAGCAGGCTGAATCACAGGCTCAACCGGCACTTCCACAGTAGCAGAAGAAGAAACAACAGTAGAAACAACAGTAACAATAGGAGGAATAGTCACAACAGGGGTGAAAATGGTTGCATCAGTGGCAGTTGCAACGACAGTGGCAGCAACAGCATCGTCCTTCTGAGCACGAAGGAACTCCATAATAACATCCATGTTGGTCCGAAACTGATCCATCCGACCTTGAAATTGAGCCAGAGCTTCCTTATAGGCAGCGTTCTCAGCTTCGAAATTAGCCATGATCTTGGATTTGCTTGAGCGAGTGAAATACCGATGTCGAGTCGTCCTCTTGCTACAAGCCGAAAACGGACAGGGTAAGCAAAGGTTTTTCGGATGAAGGGACGTGCATATGTGTGCATGAATGTATGCAATGCATGCAAAAATAAAGTTTTAAACTCCACGAATTCATAAAGTTATCTTTGTTAACAATAATCATAAAGCATACAAGTAAAGATGCAAAGATAAAGCTGGCAAGAAACCTCATTCATTCAATGAAGGAAAAGAAATACAAGTCAAGCACAAATCAAATATTTGCCTTTTGGGCTACAACAATATCAGCCTGGATCCTATAAAAAACCACCCTACAAATAGACAAGAAATGGAAAACAGCCCAAGGAGTCTTGTGCGGCAACACATCAACATATGCATCCCTTAACAACCCAGGTAAGTCCTCAAGTGCATACTCAGCGAATCTGGATAGACGGCCGTGTCTCTCACTCCAATAATTCGCATCCTTCATAAGGTTGCGTAGCAAAGAATGGTTGGGTCCCTGAAGCATATCCTGAAGAAAGGCCTCTTTCTGATCCAAGAGGACTTGCAGATGATGGCTCTGATGCTCCCAATGAGTACTCTCCGTGTTGAGCTGACTAATCTGCTCTCGGCTCTAATGTGCTTGATCTTGCAGCTTCTGATTTCACCAAAGGCTTTGTCAAGCTTAGCTTGACACTGAGAAAAGTCATTTGCCAACTGATTAGCACGGTCTTGTTCTCTTTGCAGCTTTGTCTTGTACTCTGATAACTTCCCTTGAAGCTCTTCAAGTTGCTTCTTGTAGCTCAAATCATCCTTGTAGGCTTGATACTGAGTTTCGGCGAGTTGTCTCTTCTTTGAAGTAAGTCCCTCATAGGTACTCTTCAAAGCATCTCCCATTTTTCTTCGTTTGTTCTGTTCAACCTCCACCTCTTTGAGCATACGCTCGCGCTTCTGATAGAGCTCAATCTGTAGGCTTTCCTTCTCGGATGCGACTCTATCAAGGTTGAGACGAAGATCAGCATTCTCCTTCCTCAACATCTCAATAGTCTTCTTGAGTTGGCGACTTCAGATGGAGGAACAATGGCAAGTTCAGGAAGCTTGGCATTCATGGAAGGCTCGGGAGAAAATGGCAACAAGATCTCTTTGACGCGCTCTTTGACCCAAAGTGTGTAAGCTTCCTTGGCTGTGCAATTCTTCTTACCCAAATCGACTCTTCCTTCAAGGTGATTCTGAGTCCAAGCGGCACTAAACCTCTTCACCAATCCCATGTCATCAACCCCTTCATGAAAGATGAACTCTTCCACTACCTCAGGATCTGGCTTGGCAATCATAGGATATCCCAACTGACGGAAGGCAAGTCTCGAATTGTAGTTAATTCCGCCCTTTGTACCCAGGAGAGGTACATTGGAGAATTTCCTACAATGAAGAATGATCTTAGTATCATCGAAGACTCGAGAATACCAAGAGATGTCATCAGCAGTAAGAGACATGATTCGTTGAGACCACTTGAGATTACCCTTATTCTTAACGAAGGGACCCTTTTGTGGAAGGTGAGACATGAACCATCGGTACAGGAGAGGAGCACAACAGACAATGGTTCCTTTCTTCTTTTCACTTCTTGAATGAATAGAATGATAAGTATCAGCAAGAAGTGTCGAAACAGGGTTCTTGGATAAGAAGATACTGATGGCAGCCTGATCTATGAAATCCTCCATGTTCGGAAATAAGCCAATCTCGTATATCAGCAAAGCAAGAACGGCGTTGAAAGCCTTCCAATTTCCATCTGCAACAAAGGAAGTGGCCTTGTCAACCAGAAACTTTGAAGTAAACCCTTGAATACTATTCCCTTTAATCTTGAGATTAGCTTCCACATCCTTCTTACTAATGAAAAGAGCATCAGCAATAAGGGGAAACTTCAGACAACCACAAGTGTAGACAAAAAGAACCTGCTTCTTGATCTCAATCCCCAATATATGAGGAGAATACTCCTCAAGTGTAGGTGCTTGCTGATAATCTTGAAATGTGAAGCACTTAGGTGGTGGATCATAGAACTGAACCAGTGTATGAATGGCAGTGATGTTGACTTCAGTGTTGAGGATGGCCAACAGATTACCATAATTGTCTTTGAAAACCCCTCTGTTATCTTCAACCACACGGGATGCTAAACCTCTCAAAGTCTTCAGCTTAGGCTCCACAAACTTGTAGCTAAAGATACCTCGGCAACCAGTACTCATCTCTATGATAATGTCAACAAAGAATAAGCCTTCGAATAACCTGGAAATGCACATGCAAAAATTAATTTACATGATGAAATGATATGCAACACAAGAACAAGAAGCCAACACTGTCTGAACAATCAAATATGAACAATCTGGATATCTGCATATAATTCTGTGCCGGTGCAATACAATCTGATGTGCGTGAGAGAACAAAGGTATGAAGAGGCTTGTTTTCCTGCAAAAACCCAATATCCCTCTCGCAGGTGTGATCTAGACACAACAAGGTGGTCCCTAGAAAGGTCGCCCAAACCATAGGATTCAGAATAAAAACCCCCCGCCGTAGCGAATTCTCGTAAGACGGAAGTATTCTCAAGCGAATCACGATCTGGGATGTGGCTCTCGTGGTAACCCAACGCGCAAAACGCAGGCCTCACGACTATCCACGTTCTAGCCTATGTGTATGCTAAGCCCAGTGTTAGGACTTTTCTCTCCAATAATATCTACCCCACCAACAACAGCAGAGAATATATCAGATATCCAGAATATACAACATATGAATATTTAAAGCAGTAAAGAAATGCAGTAAATAAACATAAAGCAAGTAAAGCAAAAACAAAGCGCAAAAGATAAACACCCAAGCAAGCAAGAAAGCAAATAAAACTAGGCGAGACCCCAACTTACAAGCGCAAGGACTCCCCAGCAGAGTCGCCAGCAGAAGCTAGCAGGATTATACCTGAGTGAATCGCACACTCAATGATACAACAGAGTCACCCCCGAACTTAATTTAGTCCCAGCAAACAGGGAAAATATCGATAAAACCCAAGGGGAAGAGAAACGGGTCAGGGGATCAGTTATGCGAAAGAAAAGTACTAGCACCTTACGCATCCGTCGTACTCGACGGGAACCATTTCGCTTGCTTCTAGGCTTGGATGGGTTGTCTATCTAAAGGCTTCTAGGTAAAAGAAGAGGGAGAAGAGAAAAAGAAAAAGAAAGAAAGGAGTGCTCGCGGAGGATTAGGGCCCTCGTGCCTACGTACCCTCATAGTGAAATGAGGAAATCAGAGCGTCGTAGTTCATAGAACCAGGGAAAGAGAAGAAGAATGGAAGAAGGTGGAAGTGTGTTCGCCAAGATTATCGCAATCTTGTGCCTACGTATCTTACATTCGAATGAATGAAGAATTAGAGCGTCAGTGGTTTGTGGAACCAAGACAGAAAAGGAAAACAGTGTCAAAACCAAGAGCAAAAGAAGGGGAAAAATATCCGCTAGGGATGCAAAAGAATTGGTGTCAGAACCACCAAGGACGTGCAAAGGAACAATAATAACTGTGCTGAGGAAAAAGTGCGAGAATGGTGTCAAAACCAAGAAGATAAAGGACCAAAAGGATAACAAAGATTCCACTGGGAAGTGAGAGAACAAAGCGACTGTGCTGGGGATCAAACAAACAAATGGTGTTGAAACCAGAAGGATTCGGTATATTAACTGACCGGAAGTGGTTAACCGAAGAAGAATAGATTTAAGACTCAGTGGAGAAAAAGGGTTTGGTGTTAACAGACAGGCTGTGGTGAACCAAAAGAAGAGAGTACCGAACCAAGAGAAGGTGTTGACTCTGAAGGGATTTTGGTATATTAATTGATAAATAGTTGTTAACCGAGGAAAGAAAAGGGAGCAACTCCGCGGGGAGAAAGGTTTTAACAGATAGAATGTGATTAACCAAAAGAATGGGTGTAGAACCAAGTAAAGGTTGTGACCCAAAGAGCGGGTGTGGAACCAAGCAAAGGTTGTGACCCACTGGGGATATTGGCACTGACTGAACAAACAGTACTTAACCAACTAAGAAGGGGTATTTGAACCAAGAAGAGGTTGTTGACCGCTGGGAATTCGGTGTGAACAGAAAGACTGTGATTAACCGAAAAGACACGAGTGATTAACCAAGAGAAGGTGATTAACTCGAAAGACACTCAGTATGTTAACAGATGGGTTGTGGTTAACTGAAAAAATGGGTGATTAACCAAGAGAAGGTGATTAACCCAGGAGGAGCTCAGTGTGTTAACAGATAGACTGTGGTTAACTGAGAGGATATGCGAATTGGTGTTTTAACTGACAGGAAGTGATTAACCAAGCAAAGGGAGAAGAACCAAGAGAAGGTTGCGAACTCCGCAAGAGTTTCAATGTTTAACAGGAGTACTGTGATTAACCCAAAAAGGTTGCGACTGCAAAAAGGAAAAAGAGAATTGGTTTTAACAATATGACTGTGATCAACCAAAGGAAGAATGATTACGACTCTCATGGGGAATCAGCAAAGAAGTGACTAACCACAAGAAAAGGTAATTGAAACTCTCTTGAAGAGAGCAAAAGAAAGGTATTGAAACAAGAGAAAGAGATTGACTCTCTGAAGATTGCTTTAATGATCTGAACCAAGGGAATTGTGATGGACCAAAAGACAGATTGAAAGAGATAAAAAGTGACCGGAGATTGACTCGGCTGGGGGATAGAGATGCACTATCGCCTGGAGATAGAGGTGACTAAGCCAGGCACAGGGTCATTCGTCCCTTACCTGAAGTAGTTGGAATGAGAGTAGGAATTCTTCATTCTCATTCCTTCTATAACACACAGGGTGTAGTGCAGAAATTGAAACGTACAGCGTAACAGCTCCAAGTTGTACAGTGCTCCAGTGCATCTTGCGAAACTCCGACTCGGCAGGGGATTAAGAGAACTAGACCATAAAGAAGATCCTAAAGAGAGGGAAAAGGGAAAATCAACTAATTGAAACAAGGTTTCGATTAACCAATCAAAGGGAATCGATGTGCTAACAATTTTCCAAAGAGAGGAAAATCATTAAAGCAAAAGTGTGGATTATTGATTATACATGATTAAATTTGCTCAATAAAGAACAAACTTAATGCAATCAAGCAATGAAAATGCAAAACAATACCAAATGTCATTCAATATACATCAAAAATCATGCTATGATGTGGATAAAATTGTGCAATAATGGTTATGTACACACAAATGCCAAAAATGTGCACAATTACAAAATCGAAAGATCGAGCATCGAAAAATTCACAATCATGCTTCAAACTAAAATGAAACAGCACCTAAAACATCCATAAAAATCAATGATATCAATCCATGGAGGTTAGAGGAGGAAAGCATGGCAAACAAGCTTGAAAAAAACTCAAAAATGGCACTCTGTACAGTGATAGTCGATTACCACAAAGCAGGTAATCGGTTACTTGCTTGAAAAAGGCAAAACTAGTGCAAATTTGTGCAGAGTAATCGGTTACCCTAATTTGAGTAACCGATTACCACTGTAACAGTGGCGAAAAACAGCTTTTCAAAAGCAATTTTCAGCACCTAATCACTTATCCAAACTACCACATGCTAGGGTATGATTTGTTCACGAAAATCAAGTTTAACAACAGCAAATAACCAGCAATGGAATCAATTAACTCATCAAGATCATGGATCAAGTAATGGCATAATCAATTCACACATAAAAAGCATCGAAACTACATCGCGAATGATACGAAAATGTTCGAAACAATAAAAAGTGCAAAGAAGGACCAATCTACAAGGCTGAGATGTGCCTTGGATGTTGTTGCAAATGAAACTTGGTGAAGATAATCAAAGAAAACCAGAGGAATCTTCGATTGTAGCCTAATCGTATCGAAGCCGAGCAAGTTGCGACGAAATCTCGAAAATACGAATTCGCACCGTAGAACCTTGAAGCAAACACTTGAGATGAAACCAAAAGTTCCTAAATCCAGAAAATCAAATAGAATAGCAAGGTGATGAAGGTTAAGCTCAAGAAATAATCACTTCCAAGGTGAAAGTGATTATTCTTCAATGGTGAAGAGCTATAGTGAGGTTTGGGAAGAAAATAAAGATGAAGATGAAGAAGTTGCAGAAAAATTCAGAGAGAATGTCGAAGAATTGAGAGTGAAGTGTTAGAAATGTGTGAAATGGTTGTCTTGTGAAAAATAATTGAAGGTTTGTTTATATAGAGTTTTGGTTTGGAGTTGATACGTTTGGAATGTGCTTTGGGGTTAGCTTCAGAGCTACGTTGGGAGTTAGTTACACTTGACTCACCGAGTCAGTGGTTAACTCAGTTAGTTAGGAAGTTAACTCGGTGGAGCAATCCCAATGTAAATCTAAATCAAAGGCTCACATACTTGGAGATTAAGGAACATGGTGCACTTAATTCAAAGTGATGCATTGGAGTAAATGTAAGTGGAGTATCTTTCTTGAACTGTCTAGAATGTTCCACACAAAGCTAGAACCAAGTAGAATCCAAGAACAAAGAGGGTGTAAGGTTGCTGTCCCAAAATACAACAGGAATTAAAAAACTGTACAGGGTAATCGATTACCCTGTTTTTGCCTAAAAACAGAGTAATCAGTTACTCTAGGCAAAACTTGCCCAAATTGTTTATGAAAAAGTGTTGAAGTCCCGGTTTCGAATTTCCACCTCTTGATCTCATGAATAATCATGGAAACCCTTGTTTTGTGCTTGTTTTGAGGATGTGATGACCTTGTGAAGATGCAATTAACCGAGCTTGAAAAAAACCTGAAATATTCCTGCAACAAGAATCATAGAGAAAAAGCGAATGCGTATGCCAACAATACGAATGCGCGTGCTTATGCAAAAGGCAAAAGGGATGTCAAATTTCGGGTTATGACACTCCACATAAGTTTTGGATTCGGAGTCTACCTTAGCTTCTACAAACCTTTGCGGGAAAGGAGTCATTGGGGTATAGGGATGAGGAACAACAATTGATGCTTCCTTCTCTACCTCTTCGATAACTTCCCTTTCGGGTGGCGTCGGTGGATTTTTCTCAATCTCTACGCTTTTCTCACCAGAACTATCCTCAACTTCAATATCACTCTCCCTAGGATTTTCTATTTGTTCTTCACTACTGGTTGTTACAACATCCACTTGTCTTTAAGGGGAGGGTCCTATAGGTGTCTATGCAAGCAGAGAGATTTGAGTCTCCAATTCCTCGTTGTGAGTCGCGAAGGACTCGACCACAATGTTCATCTGCCTAAGGTTTTCATTAATTTGGAGATGTTGTTTTCTAAACTCTTCATTTTGGAGAGTTTGTGTCTCCACAAAGCGCTCTAACATAGATTCTATCCTAGAGTGAGTAAGTGTCGCATTGAATTCCTCCGTTAGTATTTGGAGTTTGGATTTATGAAAATCTTGTGGTTCCTCAAAATACTGGGAGTGGTAATTATATAGGGAATTTGGGTGAGAGTGAGTTATTGTCGCATTGAAATCCTCCATTAATATTTCGAGGTCGGATTTATGGGAATCTTGCGACTCCTAAAAATTTTGGGAATGGTAATTATAGAGAAAATATGGGTGATACACAGTAATTTAGATAAGAGTGCCTTAGTCTATACGGTGCAACAACGGAATCACAATATTGACTGTTGGTCCCCGGCAACGGCGCCAAAAACTTGATGCGTCCGCAAGTGCACAGAAATATCAAAGTAATATAAAAGATTGTCGAACCCACATAGACCAATGTCAACCTACCGTTATCTATTGCTGCGATGTAACGCTAAGGCTAATGATTACTTGGTTTAAACGGAATTAAAACAAAAACTAAAATGAAACTTAGAAAATATAACAATAAAGAGAGGCCGAAATATGGATCTCGTGTTCCTAAGGGACTCTGTAGATTTTAGGTACTAATTATAATTAACTATGTTCCGTAGAAAATATCAATTTAAAGACTTCGTCTCACACTCTCGTGCTATTAACTAAAGCCACACTCCCTAATCACAGGATTTTGCTCTCGCTCGCCCGTTTTAATTAGAAAACATATTTTGAAAACTAGTTAGATCCTAATCGATACCTAAAGTGCTCTCGCTGTTTTTAGGATCGACGCTTAGATTCCACTATCCGGTTCAATCCTCACACTCTCGCGCTATCGGCTCGAACCTTAGTTTGTTCCTCACTCTAGTGTCGAAATAGTAAGACTTACAATTAGAAACTAAAACCAAAACAGAATTTATTTAATGTTTCGTGCCTATTATTTTCTACTAAGTCCCGTCGGTAACAACGGTCTTCATGCGCCGGTCTCAAGACAATTTAGCCAAACATGGTTGTGGAAATAAATAAACAATTTTGGGTTTTTGAATTAACTAAAGACATAATAAGTGGTTTAAAATAAATTAAAGCAACGATTGAAGAAAAAGGGTAAAAGCTTGAAATGATAACAATGGCAGAAAGATAAAGCGTAAATGTAAATTGTAGAAAATAAATTTCGGTAAAAGTAAATAAACCTGAGATAAAAAAATTGAAATTAAATTGAAGGCAAGATTGTTGATCCAAGTATTACATATATTGTAGGCATAAACACTAATGGTGTGGTAGTTCCTCGATGTGAGAAAACTACCACTTTTACAATGATAATTTCTGCCTAAAACTATGAACGGAATGTCGGCAGCATTTCCGCACAACTTGGATGCCTCAGAAATACCCCCTCTAGGTCCTATTTATAGAGAAATATCCCCTTGTAACTTCCCTTGGTCGTGCAAACAAAGAGGAGAGAAAGGCGGTTGAAAAACTGCATATTTTCGCAGAACTGTTGTATGCAATGTCATGGCGAACGCCGTGGGGTCATGGCGAACGCCATGGTCTGGGCAATGGCGAGCGCCATCTGGGGACGGTGAATACCGTTTGCTCCCGGCAAACATGATTTGCCCACGGCGAACACTGTATCAGTAAAATGATAGAATTTGCTCTTTTTCTTCATTTTCTTGCTCTTTTCCAGGTTTTCTTGCACGGATGCTCTTATTCGACAAATACTTGAAACACAAACATAACACGATATAATAATACGAAAAACATGTAAAACAACATTAAATTGCATGCGAATCGATTCGAAATAAACGATATATTTTCACTTTATCATATAAAAGCTTCCTAAATGACCGGTATAACTCTTGGTCTATTCTACAAGCATCTTGATGGTTCATCTAGAAGTTTTAAGGTGTTTTAGAAAATTTCCTGAGGTTTAAAACAATTTTAAGTGAGTGTGTGCATTTTCTTAGAAATTTAAGAATTACTCTAATATATTTTCAATACTGTAATAACTCAGACACGAACCAGACGAACTTTAACACTTCCTTTCTTTCACAATATTTGAAACTTCATGATCCTTTTCTAGATACATCTTTGATTATTGACTTCATATATGACTTAACTTTTTCTAAATGACGAGACTTGATAAAGATGATTGATATATACCATCATCAGACATTACTTAACTAGAGATCATCAGGGATTCTACATAATGCCACGTTACATTAGGTGTTGTTCTTAGGAGATTGACTTTGATATCTTGATATCACAAATGAAACATCTTAATCATATTGATACAACATCTTCACAATTTGTAGGCGATGGATTAGTTTGATGGATTTGGTTATGATGTGTATTAAGATTGGTTGAGAGCAGAAAATAACACATTTGTACATTCCCTGTAAATACGAGTTACCAAAAAATTCCTTGACATGAGGCCAAAAATGCAATAATCCCATCTATTGCTTATATTTTGAGGAACCCAAGTTGGTTTTGGTATAGCTCTAACCACTAACATTGAATCTGATTCCAAACAAAAATGAAGCCAATTAGAATATATTGTATGTTCCATGGCCATAATGGCACCCATGAGCTCAACAAAAAAGGTGTTCTCGTAACCCAGAAAACAAGAAAAATTCCTAAGTGGTTGGCATTATGGCTCTAAACATACCTCCACATGCTACAATGTTAGAGATTCCAACTTAGGAAACATATATGTTCCCTTTGATCTATTCAAAATTTGGAGGAGTCCACATGACCTCTTTGAGGAAATGAAGAGGCACAATTGAATTGAATCCTAAGGGATTTAAGAAGAAGAAAATCACCAATAGAAAAATTTGATGTGGCCTTTATCAGTCTATCAGAAAGAGAAACCCGAGAGAAAATTGCAGTAGAGGTTGACTTCTAGTTTGGATTCTGGGCATTGAATCTTACATTATTCCTAGCTTTCTGATGACTAAACTAGCAAGTGTACTAATCTTGTCGAAGTAATAAAATAATTTGTCTCAACAGAGATTGAGATTTTAATAAGGGTTATACTAATGCGAGTTAAAATAAACAAATGTTTTTTTTAATTATGATTAGTAAAAATAAGTACAAGAAAACTTTCGAAGTAAAGTTTGATAGAGAAAAATGATCAGGTATTTCTTTCGAATACCCTAATTATACGTGTTGACAAATGTGTATCATATGAATAACAATTACGCGATAATTATACAACGAATTCACAAGACCACAACACCCAATTCCTTGGTGAGCAGCTCATTAATTTAAATGATAATTCCCTAATTCCTTAGGAGAATTCAAAGTTAAACTAGGTGCTTCTAAGTTCGTTAATTCTACAAGCACAACTTATAATTACCTATTCCTAGTTAATTACTAAGTTGACCAATTGCCCTAATTCAGATCGGTAGACTTACGGTCAATAATACCTATTCATCAAAAATCACTTTGCATGCTTGTCACCACACAAAGAGCAATGAAAATAAGAACAACCTAATAATAATTGTAACATAAAAATATTTAAATAATCTCAAATGTTCATATGATCCAACAGAGTGCAATTAGGTTCATCTCTAAAGACCTAATCTAAAATATCTTAGCTACTCATAGTGAACTTAACAATTATCATTAGCTAATAAGAAGTATTCATAAAATCAATGGAAAATAGGTTTTTCAATGGCTTTAATGCTCTCCAAAATTCCTTACAAAATCTCCTGGCTGTCACTATCTTTCCTGGAATTTGTGTCCTAAAAAAATATCCACCTTTTTCTATGTAGAGTGTAAAAAAGCGTGTCAGAAAAAGTTGTCATCGCGACCGTGTTATCAAGCATCGCGACTGCGTTATGCATTCATTGCGCCCATAATGCCACCATCGCAACCGCGAGAAAAGAAGAAGCAAACATTCTTTGTTTTATTCTTTTTTCTTCTTATTTTTCCTAAGTCCAAACTTTCTCCACCTTTTGTTATTTCGCTCACTTTTTCATCATTTTGGCTTCACTTTTTCTCATTATTCCACCGATTCCATCGAAAATACTCGTGAATATTATAGAATGACAGACTGTCATCACAAACCCAAATTTACTATATTGCTTATCCTCAAATAACCTGCTTGCACACTGAAAATTTCATCAGAATAAAATGTTTACCCTTACTACTGAACATCATATTTATTTTTCTGATCAACACGTCCATCCCCTACTTCATTCCAAATAACTCCAAAAATGTCTTCTGACGTCACAAGTACTCAACCTGACTCTCATCCCACATTTGTTAACTCAATTTGATAGGGCAATCACACAATCATCATACAAAAGCATTTAACAATGAATTTGAAAATTTTCTAACAAAGTTAATCAAAGTCATATTTGAGCACACACTTTTGAGGTCTTTTTAAGGTTGTAACGTGACTCATGTCAGGGTAGGATATTTTGGGATACTAGGCTTATACCTTTAGAGCTAGGTACCAAGTTTTCCTTATGTTACACGGTTCCTTCCATAACACTCTTTCGCTTGGTTAATCGGTACTAGATAATTCATTTTTTATTTTGTTGGTCTTGTTCATCTTTCTTTTCTTTTTGCACAATTTTTTTGAAGAAGACATTTTAACTTCTTATTTTTCTTTATTTTTAACACTTTATCTAGTACCCCAACCCCAAACATAAATGTTGATAACTTCCTCGAGCAACCTCAAACTTATTATTTTTCATTAGACAAGGAAACTAAAATTTCTACCTAACTCCTAAGAGGGTGGAAATATTAATCTTTTAAGTAATTTGGATATTTAACAAGCAATGTCACTAGACAAAAATGTTTAGGCTCAAAATGGTTAATCAACAATTATAAACATTTCAATACATGACGACTTAAAAGACTCAGAGTTTTCACAAATAATTATCTTAGTGTGTATTTATCAACCTATAGGCCAAGCACAAATAGTGAAAATTCTAGAAAATAACTAATGTACAAATACTCTCATAATAAAGAAAAATAAACAGTGAAATTTTTGGCTCAAACCTTACTAGCTGAGGTATCTAAAGATTAAGTACAAGTAGTTGACTTTCCTTTTCTTCATCAAATGTCAATCTGCAAGGGAACTTCAATGTTGGCCACTTTTGTTCATTCTTTTTCGGTGAATTTTGCTTTTCTTTTTCATATTGTCACTTTTGTTCATTCTTTTCATCTTGGTCACTTTTTGTTCATTCTTCTAACTCATCCAGCTTCAACAATCTCTTTTGTCCTGCTGCTTTTTCATCCAAATTTAAGAACTTGATTGCCTAGTATGCTTTATGTTCTAGCTTGAATGGTAAGTGACAAACCTTCCATAAACCAATTTATATAGTGGAAATCCTAGGTGAGTCTTAGAGGGCATTATCTAGCGTCTTGGACCAATCTTTTCCGGATGTAGCAACCAACTTCTCTAAGATCTATTTCAGCTTCTCGTTCCACAGTTCTACCTATCCACATGTTTAAGGATGAAACAATGTGGATATTTTATGCTTCAGATTGTATTTAGCCAACATACTTTCAAAGTATTTATTACAGAAGTGCGCCCCCATCACTGATCAAGACTCTAAGAGCTTCTAATCTAGCAAAAACATTCTCTTTCAAAAAGTTAGAAACAGTTTGGGCATCATTAGTAACACAAGCTATGAATTCAACCCATTTAGTGACATAATCAACACAAACCATAATGTATACATTAGAGTTAGATCGAGGAAAAAGACCCATAAAGTCGATTCCCCTACAGTCAAAGGGTTCAACCTCTATTATACCTTTAAGCGGTATCTCGTCTCATTTTGAAATGTTACCTGTTTTCTAACACTTGAGTCTTTCTTGCACATAATACTTATAATATTTGAATAGAGTTGGCCACCAGAAACTACTTTGAATTACTTTTGTTGTTGTTCGTTCACCACTATGGTAGCCTTCATAAGCTGAGCTATGACAATGCCACATAATGTCATTCGCTTCTTTACATGTAACACACTTGCAGATTAAACTGTCAGGACTAATCTTAAACAGATAATGCTCATCCCACAAATAGTGGTTAGCCTCTTTATAGAATTATTTTATCTACTACCAAGTGTAGTCTTCCATAACACTTTTTTGTGGCTTTATAATTGGCCATATCAGTAACCTAAGGTCGTTTGCTAATTCTCATCAAGTGTTCATTCAGAAACTCTTCATTAATGTTCTTTTCCCTCCTATTCACTTCCTCATTCTCCAATCGAGACAAGTGGTCAACTATAAAATTTTTAACACTCTTTTATATATTATTTGTAATTCAAACTCTTGTAGCAACAATATCCATCGGAGTATCCTCTACTTAGAATCTCCTTTGTTGAAAAGGTATTTCAACGCCGCATGATCTGTAAAAACATCCACTTTCGAACTAATTAGTTATGCCCAAATTTTTTCCAAGGTGAATACTATGATTAGTAATTCTTATTTTGTGATGGTATAATTCACCTGATTTTTTATTTAAAACCTTACTAGTGTAGTATATAGCATGGAAAAGTTTCTCATAGTGTTAACCCAAAAATGCCCCTACCGCGTAATCGCTTCCATGACACATCATTTCAAAAGGAAGCTCCCAACTTGATGCAACAATTATGAGTGCATTCACAAGACTTTCCTTAATAACTAAGAAAGATTTAAAACATTCATCATCAAAACAAAATCATTTTCCTTAACTAACAAATTGCAAACAGGTTTTGCAATCTTGGAGAAATCCTTTATAAATCTTCGGTAAAAACCGGCATGTCCAAGGAAACTTCTCACTCCTTTTACATTCACTGGAGGGGGTAATTCTTCAATCACCTCAATTTTGTTTTGATCCACCTCTATGTTCTTCGATGAGATTTTATGCCCCAAAAAGATACCTTAAATTACCATAAAATAGAATTTTCCTAGTTCACACAAGATTCATTTCGGTACATCTCCGAAGAACAATATTTAGGTGTGCAAGACATTTGTCAAAATCACTACCAAAAATAGAAAAATAATCCATAAACACTTCAACAGACTATTCGATCATTATAGAAAATATAGATAACATGCACCTTTAAAAAGTAGCAGGAGCGTTGCATAAACCAAATGGTATTTCACGGTAAGCAAACACTCCGAAATGGAAAATGAACATGGTTTTTTTTTCCTAATATGCTAAATCCACTATAATTTGGTTATACCTTGAGTACCCATCCACAAAACAATAATATGTCTAACATGCCAATCTCTCTAACATTTTTTCCATAAAAAGTAATGGAAAATGATCTTTGCGAGTTGTTTGGTTTAATCTCTTGTAATTAATGAACATTTGTCAGCCAACTGCTATTTGAGTTGGAATTAACTCATTTTTTGTTACAAAGGACAATTATGCTTCCTTTTTTGGTGCTACATGTATTAAACTTACCCAAGCACCGTCGGAGATAGGATAGATCATGCCTGCCTCAAGAAGTTTAAGGACCTATTTTCTTACAACTTCTTTCATGGTGGGGTTGAGTATTCTTTATGGTTGAACTATAGGTTTGAATTCCTCTTCCAATTTGATATTATGCATATAGTATGATGGACTAATACATTTCAAATTAGTTACACTTCAACCAAGCGCTATCTTGCTATCTCTTAAAACTCATAACAACTTTTCTTCTTTCAGAGTTGATAACGAGTTGCTGATGATGGTTGGTTGTAGTGGTTTCTCACCCAAAAGACATATTTAGATAGTTTGAAAACTCATTTAACTTAGGATCTTGTTGCACTGTTGGTTGAATTTGTTGTTCATGACCACTAAATTCTTCAAATTTTCTCGTTGCATGATCAAACTTTGTTGTCTGAAGTTGGAGTAAACATTCACCCATCACCATATCAGATGCATCTTCAACCTATTAAACCTAATTAATATTAAAAAATTTTGTTGGTGATGAAAGTGTTTCATGCGCATTCACCTCTTGAATAACTTCTTCCATCATGTCTATCTTATAACATTGCGAGTTTTCTTTTTGGTGCTTCATTGCTTCAAACACGTTGAAGACAACTTTCTCCTTGCTAAACGTCAATGTTAACGCACCCAATTATACATCAATGAGAATTTTACATGTTTCCAAGAATCGTCTTCTGAGCAGTAATGGTGTTTCAGAATCTTCAGGCATGTCAAGAATTATGAAATCAGCTAGGAACAATAACCCATTGATCCTAACAATGACTTATTCAAGAACTCCATATGACGATCAAATAGTGTCAAAGTCTTCTAATTTGGATTTGGTTCTCCATAATTTAATTTCCTCATCATGGATAGCGACATTAAATTGACGCTAGTTCCTAATTCACCAAAGTTATGTTTCTTTGAATGATTGCACTACACTCTTCCACCAAAGTTATGTTTTCATTATGCTTCAACTTACACTTTCCCGATAAGAGCTCTTTCATGAATTTAGCATAAACAAACATTTTTTCAAGAGATTCACAAAATGCAATATTCACATATATTTTGGTCAATATGTCCATGAACTTTTTAAATTGATCCACTTCCATATCCTTCTTGGGTTTCTTCTTCATAATCGGGTAAGGTGATTTGATGTAATCAGGTAACTTAGGATTTGATTCATTCAAGATTTATTTCTTGGTTCTTCTGAAGAGTGAGTCTATGAATTGGTCAATGGTGTATCCTCTAACTTCATCCTCACTACTATCCTCGCTTTTTTCTCCCTCAGAATTGTTCTCAACCTATTTTCAGTTACCAATTATTTTCCATTCTTTTTCTCAACCTCTATCGATTATTTCATTTCCTCCATCACTTTTGGTTTCGAAGGTACCACTATATTTCTATACTCAATGACTATGCAACTTTCATTTTCCGGGTTATTTACGGCGTTACCGATAAATCCCCCACCTGAGTTAGCTTGGGCTGCCATTTGTTGAGACAATTGACCGGTTTGCATCTCTAAGTTCTTTATTAACGCTCCAGTGTACTTGTTCATGGTGATTTGATTTTGTGCCATCCCCTGTTGAATTCTAAACATGTTTTCTTGAGTTTTCCTAACTTGCTCAAAACTTTTCTGAGTTTCTTTCATGAAGTTGGACAAGGTTTCCTCTAGAGGTTATGGTTTTGGTTAAGGTGCTTGAGGAACTTGTTGAACTCCTTGATTAGCATTCAAAGTTCGATTGTTGCTCCACTTGGAAATTAGATGGTTATTCTAACCTCATTTATAGGTTTTGGAATAAGGAATATTCTTTTCGAAGTTTGTATATTGAGCTTCAATACTATCAACATTTGGCACACATTTTGCATTTGCATGTCCCTCTACACAGAAACCACACCTGAGAGTCTGAAATTGACTCACATTTTCTTGGGCTAATTGGGATGCATCTAACTATTTAGAAAGTACCTTCATTTGAGCTAATAATTTTGTGTTCGAATCAACTGAAAGAATACCCATTTACTCCACTGCTCGATCACTTGAGCGATATTTATTCTAGAATATGTTTTCAATTAACGCTTTTACCTCATCGTCACTTTTTTTCTCTCAATGTACCTCTTGTCGAGGCATCAAAAAACGTTCTCGTTGGTGCTTTTCAGCCCCCCTGATAAAGTGTGTCATATGTTCCATATAAGTCATATTATGGTTCAGGCACTTACAAAGTAACAACTTGAATCTTTTGCATGCATCGGACAATAGCCCGCACTTGTCCCGATCAATGTTGGAAATTGAAGCTTTCCTTTCCATAAACCGAGCATTTGAATATCTGTTTAAAACTTTGTCTTCCATTTCTTTCCAGTCCTGAATAGTACCATTTAGTATGCATTGCAGACAATCCTTAGCGTGACCTATCAAAGAAAAACCAAAAAAACATAATTTTATCTGATCATCAGTTACATTTGTCGATTTGCACATTGAGCAAGTTTCGTAGAATTTAGCAAGATGCTCCTAAGGGTCTTTGATTGTTTTCCTATCGAACGAGATATCCTTCATACCTGAAAGCATAAAATATTTAATATCAATGGTTACAGGGTTGGCCAATTGAAATCCTAATGGTATCTGTCCAACGCTAGTCCTCCTGTAATAATCCCCCATCGTTTGTCGTGGTGGATAAGCCATATGTTCTCTGTTTTCTTTTGGTTCTTCTGTAGCTTGCAATGCTTCTCGTATCAGTTTTCGAATTATTCACGATGTTCTTTTGATTTCTAAATCCAACGATATCAATATCGAATCCGAACCTCACATAAATAAACAAACAATACCTTAATATCATTGCACCAGATAGAACAAAATAAGAGTAGAAATTAAAATTAAAATTTCAAATAAAAAATAACTAGAACCAAAAAACAAAACTTAAATTTAAAACGTCACACGTATATTACCTTGTTGAAATTATTAACAATTCCCGACAACGATGCCAAAAACTTGATGACTAGACTAGCAAGTGTACTAAACCTATCAAATTAATAAAATAATTCGTCTCCATATAGATTGCGAATTTAAACAAGGTTATACTAACGCAAGTTAAAATAAACAAAGGGTTTTTTAATTATGATTGGTAGGAAAACAAGTACGAGGAAACTTTCGGTGTAAATTTCAATAAAGAAAAGAGATTCTGTCATTTTTTGGAATACCCTGATTATAAGTTTTGATGAATGTATATCATATGAATAAAAATTACGCGATAATTATATAGAGAGTTAACAAGACCACTGCACCCAATTCCTTGGTGAGCAGCTAACTGATTTAAACGATAATTTCCTAATTCCTTCGGAGAATTCACAGTAAAACTAGGTGCTTCTAAGTTCGTCAATTCTACAAGCACGACTTATAATTACCTATTCCTACTTAATTACTAAGTTCAATAATTTCTCTAATTCAGATCGGTTGGCTTACTATCAATAATACCTACTTATCTAAAATCACTTTGTGCCCTCGTCAACACAAAAAGAGCAATGAAAACAAGAACAAGTGAATAATGATTATAACGTAAAAGTATTCAAATAATCTTAAACATTCATAAGATTCAATAAAGTACAATCAGGTTCATCTCTAAAGACCTAATCTAAAATAGCTTAGCTGCTCATAGTGAAATTAACAATTACCATGAGTTGATAACAAGTATTCCTGGAAATAAATGGAAAACAGGCTCTCAAATAGTTTCAATGCTCTCCAAAATTGCTTACAAAAGCTCCTGGCCATCACTTTCTCTCTTGGAAATTGTGTCCTAAAAAAAATCTCCAACCTTTTCTATTTAAAGTGTAAAACAACGTTTCAGAAAAAGTTATCATCAGGATCGTGTTATCTAGTATCACGATCGTGATATGTATTCCTCGCGCCCATGAAGTCAGCATTGCACCCATGAGAAAAGCAGAAGCAAATCTTCTTTGTTTTCTTCCTTTTTTTTTGTAATTCCTAACTTTCTTCACCTTTTTTCATTTGGCTCACTTCTTCATCATTTTGGCTTGAATTTTGCTCATTATTCCACCGATCCTGTCAAAAATACTTGTGAATATTACGTAATGACAGAGTTTCATCACTTTCCATATCTCATTAATTGTGTTGGAAATTGCTAACAACATATTGATATTAGAATGATTAGATTTTCTAGCCTCAATTATGTCATGGTCCAACAGTCTGCGAAGGAGCTAACAGAAGGGTCAACGTTTGTAATGTAAGCCAACCGTTTCCAGAGGTTCCTAGCAAAAGAGCACCCAAAGAACATATGATTTATTGATTCTGCATTTATCATGCATAAATCACATATATATGTCTTATTCCCCCCCTTTGGGATAAGAGGTCATCTGTTGGAATCTTGCAATGATTAATCTTGTAGAAAGTAAAGAAATTGAGGGAGGGATGTATTGGTGCCAAACTCTTTTGCCACATCTTATATATTGTGGTGTGTGAGCCATATTATTCTAATAAGTCTGGAGTGTAAGTTGTCCATCATCATTAGGGGACCATACTAAAATATCCCCTCCCTTCTTATATATGATGATATCCTTAGTCAGGTTGATTAAGCAAGGGAAAATAGTCAACAAGTTATCAGGTACAATCAACATTTTGTCCTGAATGAAAGTGTTTAGCATTGTTTTTAGGTTGGAGAAATTGGTAGTGGGCAGGGGAAAATGCCCTGCCAGTATTACCTACACCGATTGTCCAACCAAAGATTAATCATATCTCCTCTGCCAATGAGCCAACAAGTATTCTTTTTAAACTCTGAGAGGACACTCTTCATACCACTCCAAATAGATTAAGGGATGTGATGTCTAATATGGCCTCCTTAGATTAAAAATTGCAAATTTAAGGACTTTAGCCTAATGATCCATAGAGTTAGTCATTTTTCAACAATGAAGATTGTTTGAGGCATCATTAATAGAAACTAGAGATCTTAGACCCAACCCACCAGCTTCCAAAGTTTGAAAACATTTCTTCCATGCCACAATTACTAGTTTCCTAATGGAAGTGTCTCCACTCCATATAAAATTCCTACATCGTTTATCAATATCCTTTAAAATTGAAGTATGCCAATAATATACAAGAAGGGTGTGCATTAACATTCGTTAAATCACTGTCTTGGCCAACAAGATTCTGTCTATAATACATAAGATAAAGGATTTCTAAATAGCAAGTTTCACTCTTATCTTATCTACAATAGGTTGGAAGCGGATGATTTTTTGGTCTGTCACTAATGATTGGGGCCCCAAAATATAGGAAAGGAAGATGGTCTGTGCACAATCTCGATGGAAATTAGGTTATGTCTCTGAGTACTAATTGAACTTGCATAAATGATGGATTTTGAATAATTGATATGTTGGCTAGAGCACTCAACATATCTCTGGAAAAGATCAATAGTAACATCTATTGAATCTATGTTCCATTTTAAGAATACCATGATATCATTTGCATAGAAAGTGTGTGAAGGAATACATTGACACCTAGTGGAATTCATCAAACTAATCTTTTGATTAGTTACTAGATTGGATAAGCCTTTTCTTAGGATATCCCTAGCCAAGCACAAAATCAAGGGTGAGAGAGGATTGCCTTTCCTCACACCTTGCTTGCAATTTAAGAAACCTCTTTATTGGATATTAATTGAAATAAAAATATGAGCATATTTGATGATTCAACTAATTAAATTTCAAAATGTAATGTTGAACCTAAACCTTTGAAGCACCATGAGTATGAAGCCCTGGCTGAGAGTGTCAAATGCCTTAGAGATGTCAACCTTCATTGCAATGTTTCCACCATAAGTTTTGTTGTTTAGGAGATTATCCACTTTAGAGGTTAAGAGAATGTAATCCCTAATGTTCCTTCCATCGATGAAGGCTTTTTGTTCTTGAGAAACTATATGAGGCAGGATTATAGCTAATATGTCTTCGAAAATCTTTGTGATTATTTTAATGCTTGTAATTTTCCAAGGAAATTATCCTAAATTTCTCAATTTTGTCTGCTCTATGAGTTTTAGGTATGAGGCTTAAAGTGTTGGACTTGTAGTTGGGGAGGATCTAGTTGTATTTAAAGAATTGAAGGGTTGCATTGTGAACATATTCCTTTATAATATTCTAATAAGTTTGGAAAGGGTATGAACCAAATCCATCAGGGTCTGATGCACTGTCTTTCTTATGATTGAACACAAAATATTGAGTCTCCTCCATTGTAGGAAACAATGTCAGTAAATTATTTGCGTGCTCAGAAATCAACCTACCTCTTCAAACAAGCTAAAAATCCGCAAATCAGAAACACTGTTAAACAAATTATGAAAGTGCTCCACCACATGGTTGGTTATATGTCGCTTGTCTATGAAAATTTGATTATCCACTTTGAGAGAGTGAATCAACATTGTTGCATGCTTGATTTTTGCAATTCTATGCAAAAAAATAGTGTTCATGTCCCCATCTGGATGACAAATAGCTCTCGCTTTGTTTATCCAGAAGATTTCCTCAATGTTAAGAGCATGTTCAAGATTGCGTCCGGCCTGTATTTCTTGATTTGCAAGTAAGTCATTATATGATGTGGGGGTAATTAAATCTTGAATATATTGAAGTTTATGTTCATCTTGTTTCACATTATCCTGCACATTTTCAAATGTATCTTTATTCCATATCTTCAATTTAGTTCTGAGAGTTTGAAGCTTCTTATTTAAAATATACATTGGATAACCAACCACATTAGTGGACCATAAAGATTTGATTATATCTAAACAATTCGGATGCTTACTCCACATTTGAAGGAACCTGAATTTTGATAAAACCTTTGTGTCATTATAGTTAAAATATAATAAAACTTGGTAGTGATTAGAGTTAGTTTTGATGAGTGTTGTTCTAGAAATACTTGTGCATGCATCAATCCATTTGTGGTTACATATAGACCCATATTGTCATTCTTTAGTGGTTCTCCACCCCTCCTATCATTATTCCATGTGTATTTTGTTTATGTGGTTGGAAGACTAAGTATGTGGTTAGAATTAGTCAAGGTGGAAAAGTCATCCATGGGGATTCTAGCTGGTTGATGTGATCAGAGTATTCCCAAGCCCCAAAAATCGTACATAAATCTTGAATGAAACACCAGGGTATGTCCTTAGTTGCTTAGGTGTTGGATAGATTATTTCAAATCAATCTTCTAGTAACATAGTTAGTAGAAGCATAAAATGTAGCCATCCCAAATGTTTTGTCTTGGAATTTGATGGAAAAATCTATGTGTTGTTCCTCAATGTCAACAACATAAGCGATGAGGCTAGACTCATAAAAGCATTAACGATTAGGGCCCGGACCTACTATGTTATTCACACGAAAAATCTTAAGGTGAAGTCTCCTAAGCTAGCTCGATGGTAACTTGGAAAAAAGCATCCAGGGTTCAACAACAAAGATAAACTAAGGCTTATGTTTGATGATAAGCCTTTTAAAGCCAGCTTGGTAGGAGAGTTGGCAATACCTCTCACATTCCAAATAAATGCATTTCACGAGGAAGAATTATTTTTACCAGATATTGATATGGTTATGTGTGTAGTTTTGCTTTGATTCTTCTTTTTGTTCCTAGATCTAACTGGTTAAAAATCCTCAATTATGTCCATAAAGTTGCTCTCTAATTCATGGTCTGCCATGTTTGCTGAATAGTTACTCAAAAACTCCATGTCCTTTTGCACCACTTTTGTCATCCTAACGTTATTAAGTGGCAAGTCTTTATGCTCAAAATGTGTTGCATCAACAAACTCAAACTCAATAGAGCAATCAAAATTTTCTGAGATTCCTCCCTAATTTGCCTGCTTATCTAAATGCTCATTTTGTTCTAGGCTTATTGCTTTATTGTTTAATATGAGTTTTTGAGATCAATCTCCCCCTCCTCGATTTGAATATTGATAGCATTTTCTTTGGTACCACCTAGTTCTCCACATGAGAAACTATATGGTTCTCGACTTTTGGTTGGACTTCTTCCACAACCATTGTAGCTTTACCTTTTTCATTGTGCACCTAACCTTAGTTAAGGATCATGTTATCCACTTGTTTGTAAGCTTGTAAGCTTTTTTAGGTTCTTTATTTTTCTTATCATTCTCTAAATGTGGAATGTCCTCAACCTTCATTCTCTTGCAAGTTTCAAAATAAATGTCCAACTATGTTGCATATGTTACATAAATATGGGAGATTTTCATACTCTAGTTCTACAAAAAAACCATATTTTTTTCTTTTTAACAAGCATCTTGTACCTCAACTCCTTAGCAAGCTTCATGTCCACAAGGATTCTCACAAAATTACCTCAAAATACATCTTTTGCTAGTTGTTGAATCTATGCAGAGAGAAGTTCCAATGCTGCTTTCAATGACAAATACAAACCTAGGTCTCAAGGACTTTTGAGATAAACCATATATTCTCACTGAACCCTAACTCGAAGTTTGCTTCATATATGTTAGATTAAAATCTTTGCTCTAGGAAAAGAGCTTGCAGAATCCAGGGTTAATGTTCTATGTGTTTATTAACCTAACTCTTATAACATACTCCAAAGAGGAAAACGAGAATTCAAAGTAACCTTTTTTTAAAGATGTGATACCCTCATTTACTTATAGATTTTCATAGATAATTGAGTTTGAGTTTCGAAGACAACAATTGTAAATGAAGGTGAACCTTTGGTTCATATTACCTGACCATGGAAGCTATACTTGTAGGCTTCAACCCCAATATGTATTATTCTCCTGAAATCAAAATGTCTAGTCGATCACCTTTTACACATGGTGCTGGTGGTTAACTAAATGAAATGTTACTGACATTATTCATTACTTTTGCAAAAGCATTTTCATGTTGTTTTTGATAGGGGTGTACATGGGCCGGTTTGGGCTGGGTTTGGCCAAACCCAATACCCAATCCATATAGAACACTGTGGTTTGGGCGAGGTAAAATAACCACTCATTACACCAATGAGTTAGTTTGGATAAACCCACTAACTTTAGGGTTGGATTGAATTGGGTAGTGGGTTGCCCAAATAAATTTTCTATTTTATTAATATTAAATGACTCAATGATGATTCGTCATATTTTTTGCATAAAAATTACTCAAAATTTTTATCTTTTTAAAATAAATTTGATAACTTATTTTTACTATATTTTAACATCATAAAATAATAAATAGTATCATCAACAAATAAAAGATCATAAAATATTAGCAACAAACTAAAATTTCATGACATAAAATTGTATCAGTATCAAAATAACTAAAGAGTAAAACATTCAAAATTAGTTACAGTCATGACTCACTAAAATAGAAAATGTTTAGAGACTAAAGTTGCAACAACTAAGTTAATATTTATCAAAATAATTAAAATTGTAATAATAAATGTTTGATTAGTGGATCGGTGAGTTTTTTGGGTTGCATCTGGTTTTACCCAAAATCTAATCTTTTTAATAGGTTATTTAGTTTTTAAACGCATATTCATCCAATTACCCAACTCAATCCACCTTTATGGATTTTTTTAGGTAGATTTGACCAAATTTTGTGGGTTGACCCAATTCATGTACACCCTTAAATTTTGAGACTCTTAAGAAGCAATAGTGAGGGAGAGATGTCTAACAAGGACAAAGGCATTATGGCGACAAACATAGTGTAACTATGTATTCAAGAAGAACATTATAAATAGTAAGATTTGCATCAACATTACATTAATAATGTTTATTTTTTTTAATCAATTAAGATTTGCAAAGATCCTTTCCATTTTATAGCTTAAGTTTCATTTGTTTTTTAATCTCTTTGTGTTTTTTCTCAAATTTTTTAAATCAAGGTTCAATTATCCCTAGTACTCGTGTTAATTAAATCCTTGCTTATAAAAAAAAATTAAGATTTGAATGACATACGAGCGAATGAAAAAAACCCACTCATATAATCCTTTTGTTTTCAACAATAAGATTAAACTGGACCTTTGGGAAAGAACAAATCCCTTAATTTAGATAGAAAACAACAAAGAAACACACTTTAACAAAAATATGGGTTCCACCAATCTTTTTTGATTGTTTAATTATCTATAAACGAAACTTTCAAAATCTTTTAACAATAAATTATAAAGATGATATTAATATTTGATATTAATATTTAGATAGAATATAAATACTAGATGGTATTTATCAAGACGAAAAGAACTAGTGATACTAGTACATTTTTAACAAACATTCCAACTCACTATTTATAGATAATTAAACAATCAAAAAAGAAATTATTTTAGAAATAAGAAATTATTTTAAAGACATGTAATACTTTATGAAATCCAATAATTTCATTTTTAATGTTTTATTAAAATGAATTTCAATTTTTTTTGTATTATGTAAGTGATGAACATATTCTATTGGTGTGACATTATCAGTGTGTGATAGAGAAACTAATTGAATATTTGTTTAAATATTTTGAAATTCTTATATTGATAAACCAACTATCTTTATCTATCAAGTGAAAAAATCTAACATGTAAATTTTATAAAAGTATCATTTTGTATTAAAAATAAATAAATATTATTTATTTATTACTTTATAGAGACTTATATTGAGGATATTATAGTCTTATGTTATTGATGGAAATTTACGACTGCTTGTGTTATATCTTCAATTTTAATTAAATTAAAGTCTCATATTTTTCCGCTGCGTATAAGTTTCTCAAAGGTGTGTAGTTATATTGGTAGCATTTGAGTTTTGAGTGAGTTATTAAGATGTTGTCTAAAATCCAATATTCTCTTTAAAATTATATGAGGTTGATCTCACTCCGTTGATGGTAAATCTTTTATACGACCATCATTTTCTTTCATGTGAAATGATCTAAATAATGATATATTCCATTTACGTGCAAAATATGTGGCTGAAATGATGTTATATTATACAACCACTTCTCTGTATAGTTTTGCTTTAAATAGTATCACATTGTTCAATCAGAGTATTTAATATTAGTGGGCTCTGATAAATTTTTATCCTATTGGATCAGTGGAAGTGCATGTGTACACAATCATATAATCTGAAAAATTTAGATTATTATTCTCATAGTGTCATATATTCTTGCGCGGCACTGTAAATATGACATATTTTAAAAGGACTTCTAAATATGAAATAATTATAAGAAGTCTTATTCTGATATACTGAGATATATATTATTCTCTTAATCTCAGGAAACATCATAATTTGATGTTTAGGTCGATATTGAAAAGACACAATAATTCTTTAGCATGCAATAATATTGTGTTATTCTATCTTCAATAGTCCACATTTGTCAGGTCATAATATGAAAGTACAAGTAAATATCAATACTCCTATCGAGTATGATATTGTGTTATGAAGGTACTTATGATTAAATGTAATTACTCTCGTAATAGGGTATCCCTATATGTAATTACTATTCTTAGATTTATGTGGATATTCTATGACCTATGATTTAAAACTCATTAGTATAATCACTAACCATAGACTTATACACATGAGTAAGTCTTATGATACTTTAGGTTAGTGGGAGTTTATCAATAACATTTTCATATGCTTGGGCCATTCTTTATAACATTTTACTCTGAAGTTAAATATGTTACTCTAAAGTCATCATTCTTTATGTAAAGTTGTGAGTTTTAACATGTATGATTTGTCTTCCGTATCAGATACAATTTCTGCAGCGTTTAAAATTTACTTCTGTTTGATTGGTTAGTGTTTTGACCATTATTGATATTATAATATTAAAATCAATATTTTTAATAATTAATTATTTTCATCCAAGTGGGAGATTGTTAGATTAATTATTTAATTAATCAAATATGGATTGACATAATTAATTATATTATGGTCTATTGTTATTAAACACTAAATAGATGAATTGTTTGATTGGGTTTTGTGTCTAAATGGATCGTGATGGGTTGAATAATTCAGTTAAGCCCAATGAGAGGTCCATGCCCTCAACCGTTTAGCTATTTAAGTGTCTCCCCATTAGACAATTAACATACTCTAAAAACCCTAAACGACAATGAGGGTAGTAATCCTCTCATACTCATTCTTCTAATGTCCGTCTCTTAAATCCTACAAGGTACCTCGTTCCTATTATTATTTTCCTATTATTATTATTATTATTACTGATTACTTACTGATTAAATAATATGCCATAATTTGTGTCTATCGATTTAATAAAAAATCTATCATGAACAAGAACCAGACTCTCCATCACCACTCTCATCCATGGATGTGAATCTAACAAAGAAAAAATAATCAAATTTAAATAATAAATTGCAACTAAAATAGTAAAACACTAAAGCAAGTTTGTCAAAAACATACACAATAAATCAAATCAACTTCTATTAAGTTGGTATATTAAAATAATAAAAATAGCAAAACACTGTAACAATCACTTAAACTACAAACCATATTAGCATTCAAAGACACAGAATAACAAAATTAGCAACACTCAAATAAACATAGTAACAAACCAAAGTTACATACGATCACATAATAACATAGTAGCATAACATTGATCTATTTTTTATTTGTGAAGAAGAATCACTTTTTAGATACTTACTAATCAAAGGAAAAGGCTCACAAAAACACAAAAGCATCACAATATACAAAGCATAGAAGAAATCTCATAGAATATTACCATTGAAGCTCTGGTGCGGCGTCATACAAGTGAAGTGACATTATGGTTAAAAGGTTTTTAATTTTCATTGTTCTAGTAAATGAAAAGTCTAATGTCTAATTAAAAAAGAGGTTATTTAAAGTGAATAAAATAATAAAGTGAGAGAAGTTTTATTGACTTTGCTTTTTAAAATTTCAAGAAAAAAGAAGGTAAAATCAAATTAAAGAGTAAAATTCAAAGATTTTACATGATTTTATAAATTTCAAAGAGATTTAAATCGTGTAAAATCGTTCCAGTACACGATTTTACTTAAAAACGATTTTATCTGCGATTTAATACCAAATATCGACATAAAAACGTAAAATTTAAGAGTTTACATTTTAAATTACGATTTTAACCACCATACTAAATGATATTTATCTAAATGAAAAGAACTAGTAATAAATTTTTAACAAGCATTCCAACTCACTATTTATATGCAAGTAACATAATTTGGTAACTAACCAATATAAAAGTGAGTTAAAACTCATGTGTAGGGCTGAAAATGAGTCGAGTCGAGTCGAACTCGCCTTAGCTCCGTTCAACTCGTTAAGAATTAGTCGAGTTCGAGTTCGAGTTCGAGTTCATCACGAACTTTTTTTCCAGCTCAAACTCGACTCGTTAAGAATTGGTCGAGTTCGAGTACGAGTTCGAGTTCATCACGAACTTTTTTTTAGGTCAAACTCGACTTGTTAGAAGTTCACGAATATCTCGGTTCACATCGTTAGGTTTATCTTGTTAGGTTCAACTCGCTTATTTCACAGACTTAAAAGTAATTTTTTAAAGTCTATTTTATATATATATATATATATATATATATATATATATATATATATATATATATATATATTTGACATTTTAAATTAATATTTTTTAAATAAAAAATATAGAAATAAAATAAAAGTTATAAGATTGGAATTTATACAATGTTAATTTTATTTGTATAATTATTCGTAGAAATATTTTACTCACTTGAGAATATAAATTATCAATTAAAACCGTTAGATTAAGAGAAAATATGAGACTAAGATTTAGAACAAATCTTTAAACTTACTCTTAAAGACAATATAATCTATCTCATATATAATCGAATTGACTCATGAACCTAACAAGTCGAACTATGTATAGTTCAAGTTCAGATCATTTAGTTAACGAACTTAGTTTTTAGCTCATATTCAACTCATTTGGTTCATGAACCTAGTTCAACGATTTAATTTTCGAATCAAATTTCAAACTATTTTCGAGTTGGTTTGGTTTATTGCCAGCCCTACTCATGTGATAAAGGTCTTTCTATCATCATTCTTATCAACATTTGCCATATTATTGTGTTCACCTAATTGAAAAAGAAACACTTTACTCCTAGTATTTTACCAAATGGTCAAAGATTAAAAAGTAAGGGTAAGATATATACCCCATGATGAAATATAGTACTCTCTCTGTGTTAAAATAAAAGTCTTTTAAGATTGTTGTACATAAATTAAGAAAAGTAATGATTGAAGAATTAAATGTAACAATTGTACAAAAATGTCCTTAGTTACTATTGATTGTCATAAAAATGTAATGTGATATGATATCTTGAAAATTGTGTAGATAATATTTATTAGGGATCAAATTGGTAAAAAATCAATTATTATTATCTTGAAAACATAAAAAAACTCTTATTTTAGAATAAATTTTTATGTTAAAAAGACTCTTATTTTAGGACAAAGGGAGTAGTAAATGAAAGGGGGCAGACAGAGAAACAAATGTGCATTATTTGAAGGGCAAATGCCATGATTGATATAACTTGCCCTTCCTCACATAAAGTCATGATTGAACGACCTCTCTCCCACCCATTTCCTTCCTCTTTCTATTTATTCCCCTCTCACACGCTTCCTCCCACTCCCAAACCAAAACCACCACACCCTCTCTCTCTCTAGAAAAATAAAAACCAACTCCTTTTCTCATTCTCATTCTCACTTTCTTCATAGATATAATAACAATGGTTGATAAGGAAGACCTGGCTTTGAATCTAACCTTGAACTTCTTTCACAAGCCTCACCCGCTCAATCTCATCTCTTCTTCAGGTATGTATTCTTCTTCCATTCTCCAGATCTACTTATCATTTCCATATACTTCAACATCATTTTAACATTGAATAAACTTTTCCACCTACAGATCGAAACTCTAACACATGCAGAAACGAAGACGGACGATTCCTACGAGGAATCGACGTGAATCGCTTGCCATCTACAGTTATCGAACTCGAAGAAGAAGAAACCGGAGTTTCATCTCCGAACAGCACTGTTTCAAGTGTCAGCGGAAAACGAAGCGAGAGAGAAGATCATGACGTGGACAATAGAGGAAATATCAGTGACGATGAAGACGCTGAAACCGCTAGGAAAAAACTTAGACTCTCTAAAAACCAATCAGCTATTCTCGAAGAAACTTTCAAACAACACAATACCCTTAATCCCGTAATTAATCTACCGTTAATCTCTTTTATTATTTTAATTATATTAATTTTTTGGACTAATTTTGTTTGTTTATTTTTTAGAAGCAAAAGCTGGCACTTGCAAAGCAACTTGGCCTTCGTCCAAGACAAGTTGAAGTCTGGTTCCAAAACAGAAGAGCTAGGTTAGTTTTTTTATTTTACTAATTACGAAAAACTAATTTAAATAAGTAATATATATTTTAATATTTAATTTATTTGTTATTTGATGTTATAGGACAAAGCTGAAGCAAACGGAGGTTGATTGTGAAGTGTTGAAAAGGTGTTGTGAAAATCTAACGGATGAAAATAGAAGACTACATAAGGAAGTTCAAGAGCTTAGGACACTGAAACTTTCCCCTCAATTTTATATGCAAATGACTCCGCCAACTACTCTTACTATGTGCCCGTCTTGTGAGCGCGTGGCAGTTCCATCCAACGGTGTTGATGCTATCGGTCAGGCCCATCATCGGGCCGTACATATGGGTCCGTGGGCTACCGCTGCTACTCCTGCGCATAGGATGTTTGATGTTTTCCGTCAATGATCCCACGGTGTTCTGAGGGTTATTTGGTCATTTTCTAAATTTGGGAAACGGTGGGGTCTAAGATAATATGGGGATTAAAAGCGTGATTTGGTGGGTCTTGAATGTTTTGTATGAGTTTGACCCATCATCTTTTGTTTTGTTGGGTTGCACTAGGAAGGGTTTTAGTTTCTAAACATACTTACTTTCTTTTTCCATTTCAAGACTTGTCATAGGCTTTGTGTATAGTGAATATGTCTAGTTGATTAATAGCTAATTAGTTAATTATATATAGGTTTGGTACTATTAAGCCTAATAATTCACTTATCCGAAGTGATTCAATTTAATAGATTTGTTTTCGATGATTTTTTAATTAAGGAAATAAATTAAATAAGAAAAGGAAAAATAAACTATGTACTATTCTCTCAAAAATATAAGATATTTTAAATTTAAAAAAATGTATGATGTTTAAAATATTTTTCTATTTAATTAAATGATGTTGATGGATAATATTAAAATTAAAAAATGTACGAATGATCAACAAATACATTTCAAGGCAACAATTTTTTAAATTCTTTTTGTTAGATACTCCTTCCGTTTTATATTATAAACAAATTTTATTTTTTAGATATATTGAATAATTAATTTATCTGATCTATATATATAGATCAAATATATTAATTATTTAATGTATCTAAAAAGTAAAATTTGTTTATAATATAAAACAGAGGGAGTAATAACTATGATTTCATGCCATTTGACTTAAAAGGATGTGTAAATTGCATTTTTAACTATTTTCTCAAGAATGTTACAAAATTATCTCCAAGTCTATAACACTACTACTAATTTGGATCAAAAGATACAAAGTAATTTTAGAGGCGTAAAATTTATTTGAGAGTGGTTTTGAGGTGTTTGATTATTTTAAAATAGAATTAATTATGTCTTTAGAATTCTTTCTACTTGAAATAATTTGTAATTTCCGAGTCTAAACATGATTTTTATACTAAAATTTATTGTTCAACTCAGTTTCACACAAATATATTTAAACATAAATCAATTTTGTTAAACTCAATTTTGTTAAAATTAATTATACCAAATTCAATTATGCCAAAATCAATTATGTCTGCCGCCAATCCAAACACATACTACAACATATAAATTTTGTAACAAACTTTCACCTTGGCCAACGTATTCCCTGTGACAAAATAAATTCAATTACGCGTTTTTCTTTATTCTTAACTTTCAAGACACATTTAGCTTCAGTTAAAGATAACAACTGAGGTAAACTGTGGTGTGTTTCTTTTTCTTTTTCTTTTTAAATCAAAATGAAATAACATTTCAGTACACTCAGATTTTTTAACTGTGGTAAAATGTGGTGTGTTATTTTTTTATAATTAAAATTAAATAACATTTCACTAAGATCAAATTTTCCAACCGTGAGAAAATATCCCTCAAGAACATGTTTTGAATCACAACACCAAGTTTTGTGTTTCATTTATTTTTTAAGCCATTTTTATGTTGCAATATCTTCTCAAATTTTTATTATCTTGAAAATGTTGATGTTGAAGATCAATATCAAGGTTCAAGCATGTTGTTTACTTGATAAAGTGAAACTAAACATTAATCTTCAAACCAAGTTTTTCAGTATACTGTTTTAGCATCTTCAAAGCCTAAACTTTCAAAGTAAGTGATACAACAACATAATAAGAAATTGTAGAAACCACGTACTGTGAAAAGGCGAATGAACATGTAGAGCTCGTGAATGGAAGATGAAGTATGGAGGCAGAATAAATTAAGTTTAAGGAAAAGGTGAATGGACATGTATAACTTTTATAGACAAATATGTATAATGTTTCCCCACGATTGCAAAAAATAATCATGGTTAAAAGGTATAAGCTATTACCATCGTTGATAATAGTAACCGCGTTGAAAGGTTTTCCTTTTAAATTAAAACAAACCAAGTTGTAGTTTCTTTTCCTTCAGAATAGAACAACGCCCTTGCGAAAATCCTTTAAAACAAAACATCACCGTAGCGAAAACCCATATTCATAAATGTACGAATCACAATTTCTTCACCAACCTTTATCATATCTTCCCCGAATAGTATGAAGCAAGAAAAGGAAACATGAAACTCGAAAGAAGGGTACATAAAACTCATTTTCTTGAATTCTTCTTCACATTTTCGGTACACGAAACATTTCACCAGTATTCATGCTACAATGTTGTTGTTGTTGTTATTTTGTTTTTTTTTTTTTATTGTTGTTGTTGTTGAGACCCTAAATCCTAGAGTTTTAATGTTATTGTTGTTGTTGTTGACATTGTTGTTTAGATTTGAATTGAATGCTATTTTTTTGTTGAGATAAGTAATATGTTTATTGTTGATGTTATTGTTGTTTTATTGAAATTGAGATTGTTGTTTTTGTGTTGTTGTTGTTGCTATTGTTGTTGTTGTTTAGTTGTTGTGACTTAACAATATTATTAATGTTATATGTTATTGTAATTGAGGGTGAAATTGAGATTATTTTGTGTTTTTGTGTTTTTGAAAATGTTATATGTAGTTGTTGTTGTGACTTAGAATTGTTTTGTTTTTAATAATGTGACTTAGTAAAGTTTTGAACTTAGTAAAGTTTTTGTTCAAGATGCATGATTTTACAAGAATTTGATTTTAATTTCAGAAAGTACTATCGATCGTAGTTGGATGAAAGCTAATAGATTAAGTGTGATGCATGAGAAAGAAGTTGTTGAATTTCTTGAATTTGTGGAAAGAAAACTTCATAACATTAATTAAATATTTTATTGTCCTTATGTTATATGCGGGAATATCAATTTTTTGAAAAGAAAGTAATATTCAATCACATATGTTATGATGGAATTAGTCAATATTATACAATAGAGACTCGTCATGATGGAAGATATGAATGTAGATGTAATCAAGGTTTAAATGTTAAGTCAATGACTCGAGATATAGTTCTTCAAACACATTTGTATATATTGAATAATGTTGATGAAGTTCAACCTTACTTATTGGTTCACAAAAGACTTATCATGTAAAAATTCTCCCGTATGAGTGACAAGTGATTTTTGAAAGAGCATAACAAGAGTTTCACAAATTGGTTGAATGAAAGAATTTCTAATGATGGTAATGCATCTAAGACAATTAAATGGATGTCATACATGCTTAAATTTAATATAATTACTTGGACTGCATACGACATTTGTAAATTTTCCTTTTATTCAAAATCAAAAGATGACCGTAGTACATTGCAAAATAGTGGAGTTATGGTTGAAGCTGGATCCATGTACTTCTCTAATTCTAAAGACAAGAATCCTATAATGGAATATAAATCATAATTTGGGGTCATTTAAGAGATTTGGGATACTGATTATGTTGTATTTAAAATGACTATATTTAAATGCAAGTGGATTGACAATAACACTGATGTACAAGTTGATGAGTTAGGATTCAAACGAGTTACCTTCGCAAGGAAACTTATATGAACGAACCATTCATCTTGGCATCCCAAGCAAAACAAATATTTTATGTCGCCACTTTTTTTGAAAATAGATGGTCAATTGCTCTCCTAGGAAAACTCATTCCTCATAGTGATAAAAATAAAGATTTAACTCTTGATATTATTTAGCCCCCTTCTGTCACAACACATGTGCCTACTTCATATGAAGAAAATGTTGTGAAAAACGATACCTTGAAACAAAATATTAACGGTTTCTTTATATGCAAGAAACACACAAGGGTTAGGGTTAACCGAAAAAAAAAACAAGGTGAAACAACAAGGATTGGTTATAGACTGCCATTCTTTCATTTCTCTATAAAATAGATTGCAAGTATACAAGAGTAACAAAATAACCTATCTCTCTTGAATTAGGATTTTATCTTCCTATTTTTCCTTATGCAAGATGAGCGACTAACATGCTATTTATAAGAAAACTAACACACTAACCTAATGAGCTTTTTAACAATGACCCAGTACAAGCTTGAAATTCTGGTATCAGATGTGTGATGTTAAGTGTGATGTCACAACAACACAATCTGTTATATGAAACAAGGTAAAAACAACAGAAAATAACACAAAGAATTGTTCACCCAGTTCGGTCTAACTACCTACGTCTGGGGGCTACCAAGCCAGGGAGGAAATTCATTCTTAGTAGTATCAAATTATAGACTCAACAATCCCAGTTGACATCTACCTAACTTAATCACTACCCAATGACACTTCTACCTAAGAAACCACTTAGGTATGAGAAACTACTCACTCCCTATTTCACCTCAGTGATACAATCCACTGATTACACTTTAATACCCACCTTAATTCTGCTTAACAGCTTTGATCAAGACCACCACACTCTTGCTTAAAAGCTCTAGAGTAAATACACTTACAACTCAAAATAGTAACACCAATTCAAACATGAATGGTTTACAAAAACACACAGGAAAACTCAAATTGACTCTCAGTCTATGCTCTCTGTCTTCGTCGTTTACCACCAAGGGTTGAGGGTGATTTTATAGCATTCTGACTTGGGCTTGGATCTCCTCCAAAAATATCTGCTTTGATTTGTTTTAAAACCATAATTTAAAACAGATTTGATCTTCAAATCTTTTCTTCAAATCAGCCCTAATGTTAGTTACAGAATCTGCTCCATATCTGATTGAAAATATAAATATTTTCTCCAAGAAATTCGCATCCAATCTCTCTAACAGATCTCCACAAAAATCACTAAAACGCGCAGCTGGTGACTGCAGAATAGGGCAAGCAAGCAAAAATATTTATTTTCGGAAGAATTCCCTCCGGGATTTATGTCGTGTCCACAGAGATCGGTTCGAGGGAAAGAATGTCGTTCGACAGTCTCTCGCGTTTATGAGTTTGGGTTTAAATCGTTTAAAGCAATAAAACAGAAAAGTAAGCATTAAAACAAAAAGAACTTCATTCTTCAACAAGAAAAACTCGTCCGGCAATGCATAAAATCGACTCCTCACAAACTTAAACTTACCGACCAGTTATACTCAACCTACAATACTCCTCAATATCACCCAACATCGCTCACAACTCAGGTTATGTCTAACGCAAAGTTGAGCAAACAACCGTGTCACTCTCTTCGTCACTCTCGCGAGCGAAGCCTCGAAACACGGAAGGCATTAAGATTCGACGCCTATTGAAGATTGTTAGCTCCTAAATCTATCTCTAGAGTCCAGAAACTAACAGACAACCATCCCTAATCGAAGTTCGTGAGGGTTATGTCTAACGCAACCCAAACCCCGCGCATAAAGCAAAAATCAAAGACAATCACCAATAGAGATTTGTAAAGCAAGTTTTATACAACGCCATGGGCGACAAATATACATGAGATCATAGTACAAACATATACAAACCCAACAAAGAAGAAAGACATGAAGAAAATTAGAAATGAACCAAACATCTCGCGGTTTGTCGGCGCCGATCGACGATCAATCCACCTTGGTTCATCCACATGCAAGCTTCCATGATGTTTTCTAAGCTATTCTACTGAAAAAAATGAAGTTTGATGGAGTTGGAGCAAGAATCCCCAAAACCATCCCTAAAAAAGTAACTGAATTGAAATATATACATTGTAAATTCTGCATGGTTCGCAGTGCGAACGATCATTCGCAGTGCGAATGACTCAAAAAATGGCACTTCAAGTGCCTCTGATTGCTAAACCGCCTTTGCTTTCCTTCGTTGGTTCGCAGTGCGAACGAACCATTCGCAGTGCGAATGCTCGCTGACTAGTTCGCAGTGCGAACCTTGGCTTATTTCTCTTTTGTAACTCACTGCTAGCCTTCGCTGGGACCTTCGCAATGCAAACACTCGCTGCCAGTTCGCAGTGCGAATAAGACAGAAAACCAGTCCTTATTTTGGCCACAACTTCCACACCGAAACTCCGATTTATGCACGGTCGGAAGCGTTGGAAAGCTTATTTAATGCTCTTCAAGAATATGGCAAGATATCCTTTATTAAATACCTACAAAAATGAGATAAAAATCAATTAAACTAAGTAATATTTACACGTTACGCACTATATACACTAAAACGTAAAGTAAACGTATTTATAAACAAAGTGGGGGTTTATTTGAACGATATAGACAAAAAGTAATGATAAGTGCAACAACACATATATACACAAATAGGTACAATTTGCACTTATCAAACTCTCCCCAACTTACCTAATTGTTTATCCACAAACAAGAATCACACAAACTTGAAAATGCACAAGCAATATCCAAAGAAAAACGAATCAACAGGTTTTGAAAAACGGAAACGAATGAATGGTTCAAATGAAAACGGTACACATAAAAAGTAAATACTTACCACTAAACTGCAACGATAACATAGTCAAGAAACAAAAGCAAAATACAAAAATTCATGCCGAACATTCTAAAACAACACAAGTTCCAAAGTGAATCACACCTAGTAAAAACAATCATCGGTAGATGAAAAACACAAAATGAGGTTCTTTTCACTCACACAAAAATCTTGCAAACAAAAGACTAAATTATGCATTCATCCAACAATTCACATTGAAAATACAAAGGCAAGAATCACAAGGGCTTTTCAAGGTTGTAGCGTGGTCGGGTAAACAAACAAGGGGCAATTTCTAAAGGTAATTGAAACAAAAACTTGCCTAAACTTAAGGGAGTGAAAACTCACAAAGATTCACACACCAAATTCCAATCAACTTCTTCCATAATCCCAAGTGTTACACAACACACAATACTTATTTAGCACAATTATTGAAACTCTTTTTGTTTCCTTTTTCAAGGATTTTTCTTTTTCTTCCTTTTTCACTTTTTTCTTTTCTTTTCTTTGTCATATTTTTCTCTTTTTTCTTTTCTTTTTCAATCCTCATAGAATTCAACCAATGAGTATACAATCATCCTCTCCCCAACTTGAATTCAACCGCACCATCATGTGAATACTCCCTACTTTCTATGGCAATGAAAAAATCCATACAACAACACATAGTTGAGGTTCAAGAAAAAATAAAATCCATTCAAAAATAAGTGAACTAAATACTCATAGACAAGCATTAAGTTCAAATAAAAACATGGATCAAAAAGCTCAAAGGGGTTACGAATTCTCACACACTCACAAGGTGAATTGACTATTTGGCTAAAGTGGTTGTACTCAAAATGAAACAATTTCCTTGATCCTTTTCATGCATTCATATAAACAACACAAACAACAGATTCAACATAATAAAATCCAGTTAGAACAAGAATGTTGGTACTCCGCATATATGAACAATGGAAGGCCACCTCACAAAAAGGTTGGGAACTAAAGTGATTTACAATAGAACAAGTATACAAAAGAATGAATGGCATGGAAGTTTGTAAAATGCCTAAGTATCATGAATATGCTAAAGTATAGAAAGCGATAAATACATACCTCGGACGTGTACAAAACTTAACAAGATCATTACCACGCATTCACAAGTTGAAGCGAACCAACTTGGAAAATCACCAAAGCATCCTCAAATAAGTCAATCAAAATTTGCGAGCAAACAACAACAAAAAACATTAGAAATGAAAAACAATAAAAAATGCTTGTTTTACGTCGTAAGCTCGACGCCTTTACAATGCTTAATTAGAAACTTCCATCATTCATGCCATGGTGCTGTCTCACCGCGCAACCAAAAGCAAGCGTCCTAACCAAACACTTAAACACCCGTTAATCTACAAGTATCAGTACAACAAGTGAAAATATACAATATATACGATATCTACAAAACTCAAAAACAAAGAAACTATCGCAATGCGATTCAATATCAAAACCGATCCCCGACAACGGCGCCATTTTGTTGACTGCAGAATAGGGAAAGCAAGCAAAAATATTTATTTTCGGAAGAATTCCCTCCGGGATTTATGTCGTGTCCACAAAGATCGGTTCGAGGGAAAGAATGCCGTTCGACAGTCTCTCGCGTTTATGAGTTTGGGTTTAAATCGTTTAAAGCAATAAAACAGAAAAGTAAGCATTAAAACAAAAAGAACTTCATTCTTCAACAAGAAAAACTCGTCCGGCAATGCATAAAATCGACTCCTCACAAACTTAAACTTACCGACCAGTTATACTCAACCTACAATACTCCTCAATATCACCCAGCATCGCTCACAACTCAGGTTATGTCTAACGCAAAGTTGAGCAAACAACCGTGTCACTCTCTTCGTCACTCTCGCGAGCGAAGCCTCGAAACACGGAAGGCATTAAGATTCGACGCCTATTGAAGATTGTTAGCTCCTAAATCTATCTCTAGAGTCCAGAAACTAACAGACAACCATCCCTAATCGAAGTTCGTGAGGGTTATGTCTAACGCAAACCAAACCCCGCGCATAAAGCAAAAATCAAAGACAATCACCAATAGAGATTTGTAAAGCAAGTTTTATACAACGCCATGGGCGACAAATATACATGAGATCATAGTACAAACATATACAAACCCAACAAAGAAGAAAGACATGAAGAAAATCAGAAATGAACCAAACATCTCGCGGTTTGTCGGCGCCGATCGACGATCAATCCACCTTGGATCATCCACATGCAAGCTTCCATGATGTTTTCTAAGCTAATCTACTGAAAAAATGAAGTTTGATGGAGTTGGAGCAAGAATCCCCAAAACCATCCCTAAAAAAAAACTGAATTGAAATATATACATTGTAAATTCTGCATGGTTCGCAGTGCGAACGATCATTCGCAGTGTGAATGACTCAAAAAATGGCACTTCAAGTGCCTCTGATTGCTAAACCGCCTTTGCTTTCCTTCGTTGATTCGCAGTGCGAACGAACCATTCGCAGTACGAATGCTCGCTGACTGGTTCGCAGTGCGAACCTTGGCTTATTTGTCTTTTGTAACTCACTGCCAGCCTTCACTGGGACCTTCGCTGGACCTTCGCAATGCGAACACTCGCTGCCAGTTCGCAGTGCGAACAAGACAGAAAACCAGTCCTTATTTTGGTCACAACTTCCACACCGAAACTCCGATTTACGCACGGTCGGAAGCGTTGGAAAGCTTATTCAATGCTCTTTAAGAATATGGCAAGATAGCCTTTATTAAATACCTACAAAAGTGAGATAAAAATCAATTAAACTAAGTAATATTTTCATGCTGATGATGAATGTTTTGTTTAACCCCAGAAGAACTAGCTTCTGCAGATATCTTCTTTTCTCCCTCATATCCTAGACCAGTCTTATCACTTTCCCCTTTTCCAGCTTCAAGTATTTTATCCAGAGTGCCAGTTCCACTATTTAACATTCTGATGGATTTTGACATTTGATCAAGCTGGGATTTTAACAACAAAACTTCATTCTTAAGTTCATATTTCTCAGTCTCAAGCTGTACAATAATCTTCTTCTGCTTCTCCCCTTCTTGGAGTACCTCTTCACTTTTCAGACACAGCTCTTGATAAGAGGATGCCAGCTCTTCAAAGGTCAATTCACCATCACTAGACTCTCCATCAGAGGCACATAGTCCAATCAATGCCTTAACATGCTTGGCATTCTCTTCTTCACTTTCACTATCTGTATCAGACCAGGAAACAGATAGCCCATTTTTCCTGCTTTTTGAGGTATGTAGGGCATTCTTTCTTGACATGACCATAACCTTCACACACATAGCATTGAACTCTGAAATTCTGGCCTATATATCAGATGTCCTATCGAGATGTCAAGACACTGATATACAACAACAATGAACAAGTTCAATACAAAAGTGTGCAGAAAATGTAAAGAACACCCGAAATTGTTAACCCAGTTCGGATCTAACTATCCTACATCTGGGGGCTACCAAGCCAGGGATGAAATCAATATTCGATAGTATCAATTCACTGATAACCACACCCAGTTCAATCAGCTCACTTAATCACTACCCTTCCTATGACTTCTACCTAAGACTCCCCTAGGTATGAGGCCCTCCTCAAATCCCTCTTCAATCACAACCCGTGACTGGTTCCTTACAAGATAAGTAACAATGGTCGAAACACAAATTCTCAATACTTCACAGCTTATGAGAATTAACACACAGCCACTAAATGCTTAAAAGCTTATGAGCAACCTTACACAACTTACACTACAGTCCTTATACTGTTATCATAAGATACCAGTTAGGCTCACAAAAACACAAGCACACAACCCTAAAAATACATGTAAGTTCGACACCTAAAACTAGGTTTACATCAGTCTATTTATAGCTTGAAATCTGGACTGAATTGGGCTTCAAAAACGCAGCAATTAGACTGCTCACAAATCTGCAAAATTAACTCCAATAAAATAGGTCTTCAATCCAAAGTTTCCTATTATGTCTCCATAATTAGAAACAATAGCAAATCCGAAAACCAACAAATAACCCTAATCCAGAAATGCTTTGGATGCCACATAGGATAACCAAATATTCACAGAATATTCAGTTACAAATCATAGTAACAGAATCTGCAATAAAACTGACTTCACAACGCGATGTCCTATGAGCTGCCATGGAACATCTTCATACGACATGTTGAACAAAGAGTAATGAAACATATTATTAGACATCTTCATTCAACATCTGCTGCTACATGAGTTTTAACAAAATAATGCCAACCATAAAACCAAGGAAATAACAATCTCCCTCTTTGGCTTATTTTTGGCTAAAACTCTACACACACTTAAATACCATCAGTATCAGCAGCGGAACAAAAACACCATTAATAGCAGCAAAAAAAACTCCCCCTCAGCTACATATACACACACAGTCCAGCAAACATCTCATCATAGCAACTCCCCCTCAACAGCAACAACACACCATCCACCTGCAGCACACAGAATCTTCCTGCAACAGCACAAGCACATAACAATGCTGCTCCCCCTCACACTTACTACTCCCTATTTTTAGCCACAAATATGACAAAGAGAGGTCATAGATAAATGTAACCAAATTACATAGCAGTATATTGTTCAAAACCAAAACAAAATTAAGTTGTCCTAAAAAAAAAAACAAGCAAAAACAGAAAGTAAACTTGCAGATAGCCTATAGCTATTCAGCACTGTCCTCTTCAGCAACCTCAGCACTTTCACCTTCATATTCAGAAGCACCCTTCTCAGAACCAGAATCATCAGACTGCTGGACACTCCTTCTATCAGACTCAGTAGATTCACCTTGTCCATCATCTTCAGTCAGCTCTTGCTCTTTAGCAGCATTTTTCTTTTCAACCAAGGCTTTCATCAGCTGCTCGAGCTTTATCTTCCTTGTTGTATCTCTTCTGATAGATTCTTCCAGCTCTTTGCAGGTTTCTTGCAACTGAGCAATGGCTTCATCATCAAGATTAGCACGTCGTGAAGTTGAGGAGGATGTCCCAACAACATCAGACACATGAACTCCACCTAGCAGCCTATAATGCAAAGTCATTGGAGGTTTTCTCTTGCTGACTTTGTCACTTCTTACTAAGCAGTCAGGAAATTGGTCCAGGATCATTCCACAGATTAAGGATGGAAAACATATGGGTAGCTTAACAGCGGATGAGCTAGCTTGCTTCAAAACTTGTTCAAAGATATATGCTCCAAAGTTGAAAGTGACCTTTTTTCTAATAGCATAGATGAATTTTCCAAGCATGGATAAGATGGTGGAAGTATGGTTGGTAGAAACCCAGTTTACCACTGCAATTTTGTGAAGGATAGCATATTTGACACTTAGCTTCCCAGAAGAGAGCTTTCCTTCATTTGGCCAAACTTTGATGCAACCACCTGTTATCTCCTCACAGATTTCATCATCTGTTGCTCCTAACTCAGCCTGATGGTCCGTAGGTCTCCCCAGAAAGTTATTAATCACTTTGGGAGAAAATTTCACAGCTTTGCCTCTTACATAGACTTTTCTGAGTTTGCTATTACAGTCTTCAGGAATACTCACAACAAACTCCTTAAGCAACTTCTCATAACATGGTCCTATGTCAGACACAGTCTTCATCAACCCAGCAACTTCAATAAGATTAACCACTTCCTTATACTTGTTGAAGTCTTTTCCCAGTTCTCTCTCTAAAGCTACCCTTCTTTGGCTGACAATTTTCCACCTATCAGTTTGCCTGACAGTTTGATCCTCCCTTCTCCCACTGATGTCCTGGACATCAGTTCCAACATTTGACTCATTCAGGCCTGTGACCCTTCTTTTCTTGATTGGAACCACAACTTTACTCCATTGCTTAGAGGGACCTGCTCCAACCTTTCTTTTGTTACTCTCCACATTAGAAGATTTCCTAATCATTTCTGCATCCTTTGAATTCTCAGCCACAATGGTATTCTCTTTTCTACTCTTGATTCTTTGTAGTATGTCAGCTATTGGTTCCTCATCAGAGTTTTTCTCAGCAATGTTACTACACATCTCAGCCCTCTTCTTGCTTCTTCTTTCCCTAGCCACCTGAACTGGTATACAATTCTCAGTCCTATCAGTAGGACTATTATCTGTATTTCCAGCCAGGGATGTTGGGACGTCAGATCCGACATCTTTATCAGCTTCACTAACAGTAAAGGTGGCAAATCTTCTAAGACTCTGATCTCTACTGAAAACATTATCATCAAGAGTCATACTATCATTCTTAGTTTCATCCACCCTCCTATTTGAATTCTTTTCAGTGACATTTTTTCTAGGGTTTATCTTATCAGAATAAAACCTAGTAATCATTTTGTCTTTCTTCCTAGATGAAAGGGGTTTAAACTTCTTACTTGACATACTTTCATTCACATAGTGGGAAACTGGTTGCTCACCTCTAGTGTTAGCAGGAACAACGTTCAACGGGGCGATATCAAGAACAAGGTCTGTGAGTTTGATCATTCTGTGAGGATCATAGTCTTCATCATTGACTTGGGAAGTTCTTGAATCAGCAGGAGAATCATGATGTTGAGACATTTTTTGTTGCTCACAAAATGCAATATTGAAGAGAGTAAGAGCAAACCCTAGCGAAGAAGAGTTTTGAAAGAATAGGTTAGATGAAGTTTTTGCACTGTAGGATTGAAGTTGGAATGTGTTAGCTGGACTATTTATAAGTTTTGGAAATGGGTCCTTATACACGTGCCATTCACAAGTTCTTTGGTTTAACACTTCCACAATTGTGCTTTCATCTTTCCATAAATAGCAATTCTCTGAGGTTCTTTCACCTCTCATAACAACAACATTCTTTTCATCCATTATTAAACATTCGTGGGTTGTAAAGATGACCCTAAGACCTTGATCACACAACTGGCTTATGCTTATTAGGTTAGTATCTAACCCTTCAACAAGCAATACTTCTTCCAGAATTGGCTGTCCTGGACAATCCACTCTTCCAACACCAAGCACTTTTCCTTTTGATCCATTACCAAAAATCACCTCATTAGGAGCATGATACTTAACATGTGACATATATCCACTAACACCAGTCATATGTCGAGAACATCCACTATCAAAGAACCATTTTTCATCTGTAGAGACTCTGAAAGACTTGTAGTCCCTATGTTCTTTTACACTATCCTTTGAAGTCCAAATCCTTTTTGTTTCAACCCAGCTCTTTTTCCTACTATACTGTTGCATGGGTTTGGGATAACCATGAAGCTTGTAACAAAAAGCTTTTATATGACCAAACTTCCCACAATGGTAGCATGTCCATCTTTGATTATTCTTCTTTATGAATTTCTTCTGATGTCTGGGAGGATGTTGCAACATGTTATTCAACATCTTCAAACTTCTCTTATCTTGAACGGGTACTCCCTCAGATTTCCTTCCTTCATTTAATTCATTTGTACCTTCAAATCCAATACCACTGACATTTCTAGCATCTCTTCCTGACTTCAGAATTTCATCAAGTACATCCGAACTCCCATTTAACATCTGACATTTTTGATCATGTTATCCAGTTTTGAATTCAAAACGTTTACTTCACTTTGTAGATCAGCTATAGTAGACATATGCTTAATATTCTCAGCTTTTAAATGAACAATGACACAAACTTGTTCTTCTTTCTGCTGACATACTTCTTCATGTTCAATGTACAACTTCTTATAAGAGATAGCCAGCTCTTCAAAAGTAAGCTCTTCAGATTCTTCATCAGATTCACATACTCCTGTTAATGCTGTCACCAACTTTGCAGATTTCTCATCAGCATCAGTTTCAGAATCATCTTCTGACCATGTCACAGATAGTCCCTTCTTCTGTCTTTTGAGATACGTGGGACACTCAGTTTTTACGTGCCCAAATCCTTCACATTCATAGCATTGAACTCTCTTCCCTTGGTTAAAGTCTTCTTCAGTTCTGGATCTTCTGCCTCCATCCTGGTCTTTGTTGATGTCGAGAGACTTGTTCCGAACATTTTCTCTTGACTTCCAGTCCATCCTTTTCAACACTTTATTAAATTGTCTTCCAAGCATCACTAGCTCTTTGGACACATCTTCATCTTTCACCAGTTTTCCTTCATCATCTGAGTCATCAGCACTTGACACAAATGCTATGCTCTTTTTCTTTTCAGCTTTTTCACCGAGTTCTAACTCAAAAGTTTGGAGTGATCCCATAAGCTCATCCACCTTCATCTTGTCAATGTCCTGACCTTCCTCTATAGCAGTAACCTTCATATCAAATCTCTTAGGAAGAGACCTGAGAATCTTCCTGACCAGCTTGCTGTCAGACATCTTTTCTCCTAAGGCACTAGAGGCATTAGTTATCTCAATAATGTTCATATGAAAATCATGAATGCTCTCATCCTCTTTCATCTTCAAACTCTCAAACTTGCTAGTGAGAAGATGAAGCTTTGACATTTTCACCTTTGAGGTCCCTTCATGAGCAACTTTCAAGACCTGCCAAGCCTCTTTGGCAATAGTACAATGCTCAATCAGCCTGAAGATATTTCTGTTGACACCATTGAATAATGCATTCATGGCTTTAGAATTTCCAACATATCCTTTGTAGTCAGCATCATCCCAGTCCTCTTCTTCCTTCAGAACATCAGTAAGATTTCCTTCTCCATCTCTTACCTTTGGAGGCTCCCAACCTTTGAGAACAGCTTTCCATGCTTGATCATCCATGAACTTGATGAAAGCTATCATCCTAGGTTTCCAATACTCATAGTTAGAACCATCCAACATAGGTGGTTTATTCAGAGCTCCTCCATCCTTGTCCATTGTACTAGAAAGTACCTTCCCTGAATCTCACCCAGAAACAACAAAGGGTTCCTGCTCTTGATGCCAATTGAAATTCTGGCCTATATATCAGATGTCCTATCAAGATGTCAAGACACTGATATACAACAACAATGAACAAGTTCAATACAAAAGTGTGCAGAAAATGTAAAGAACACCAGAAATTATTAACCCAGTTCGGATCTAACTATCCTACATCTGGGGGCTACCAAGCCAGGGATGAAATCAATATTCGATAGTATCAATTCACTGATAACCACACCCGGTTCAATCAGCTCACTTAATCACTACCCTTCCTATGACTTCTACCTAAGACTCCCCTAGGTATGAGGCCCTCCTCAAATCCCTCTTCAATCACAACCCGTGACTGGTTCCTTACAAGATAAGTAACAATGGTCGAAACACAAATTCTCAATACTTCACAGCTTATGGGAATTAACACACAGCTACTCAATGCTTAAAAGCTTATGCGCAACCTTACACAACTTACACTACAGTCCTTATACTGTTATCATAAGATACCAGTTAGGCTCACAAAAACACAAGCACACAACCCTAAAAATACATGTAAGTTCGACACCTAAAACTAGGTTTACACCAGTCTATTTATAGCTTGAAATCTGGACTGAATTGGGCTTCAAAAACGCAGCAATTAGACTGCTCACAAATCTGCAAAATTAACTCCAATAAAATAGGTCTTCAATCCAAAGTTTCCTATTATGTCTCCATAATTAGAAACAACAGCAAATCCGAAAACCAACAAATAACCCTAATCCAAAAATGCTTTGGATGCCACATAGGATAACCAAATATTCACAGAATATTCAGTTACAAATCATAGTAACAGAATCTGCAATAAAACTGACTTCACAACGCGATGTCCTATGAGCTGCCATGGAACATCTTCATACGACATGTTGAACAAAGAGTAATGAAACATATTATTAGACATCTTCATTCAACATCTGCTGCTACATGAGTTTTAGCAAAATAATGCCAACCATACAACCAAGGAAATAACAAACTCCTTTGTCATGATTGGACTTTTCTTCATCTCTTGTTTTCTTCACTTGATCACTAGACCTGTTGTTGTCAGATGTGATGTTCTTAACATTAGGTCTATAGTTTCTGTCCATTCTCTTTAACAACTTATTAAACTGTCTCCCAAGCATCACAACAACATTTGACAGTTCCTCCTGAGTTTCAAAATTACACTCCTTCTTACCATCTTCGGTATTGGACACCAAAGCTATGCTTTTGCTCTTCTTTTCAGGCTCCTCATTCAATCCCAACTCAAAGGTTTGAAGAGAACCAATCAACTCATCAACCCTCATCTTGCTGATGTCTTGAGCTTCTTCAATGGAAGTCACCTTTATTTTATATTTCTTGGGAAGGGATCTGAGAATCTTCCTTACCAGCTTCTCTTCAGTCATTCTTTCTCCTAAAGCACTAGAAGCATTGGACAGCTCAAGAATATTCATGTGAAAATCATGAATGGTTTCATCCTCCTTCATCTTCAGATTTTCAAACTTTGTGGTCAGCAGTTGAAGTCTTGACATCTTGACCTTGGAGGTTCCTTCATGAGTAGTTTTCAAGACATCCCAAGCTTCCTTAGCTACTTCACAAGTGTTTACCAGCCTAAAGATGTTCTTGTCAATACCATTAAAGATGGCATTCAAGGCTTTTGAATTTCCAAGTGCAAGCTCATCTTCTTCCTTTGTCCAATCTTCCTCAGGTTTTAGCTTTGTTGTCCCATCCTTTTCAACAATAACAGGTGCTTTCCATTCTTTTAAGACAACCTTCCAAGCCCTGCTGTCTAATGACTTCAAGAAGGTAACCATTCGTGGTTTCCAATAGGCATAATTAGAGCCATCTAGAATGGAGGGTCTATTCACAAATCCACCAGTCTCCTTGTCCATTGCACCAGAAAGTATCAGCCCTAGATCTCACTCAGATGCAGAGCAGGATGCCTGCTCTGATACCAATTGAAATTCTGGTATCAGATGTGTGATGTTAAGTGTGATGTCACAACAACACAACCTGCTATATGAAACAAGGTAAAAACAACAGAAAATAACACAAAGAATTGTTCACCTAGTTCGGTCTAACTACCTACATTTGGGGGCTACCAAGCCAGGGAGGAAATTCACTCTTAGTAGTATCAAATTATAGACTCAACAATCCCAGTTGACATCTACCTAACTTAATCACTACCCAATGACACTTCTACCTAAGAAACCACTTAGGTATGAGAAACCACTCACTCCCTAATTCACCTCAGTGATACAATCCACTGATTACACTTTAATACCCACCTTGATTCTGCTTAACAGCTTTGATCAAGACCACCACACTCTTGCTTAAAAGCTCTAGAGTGAATAAACTTACAACTCAAAATAGTAACACCAATTCCAACATGGATGGTTTACAAAAACACACACGAAAACTCAAATTGACTCTCAGTCTATGCTCTCTGTCTTCGTCGTTTACCACCAAGGGTTGAGGCTGCTTTTATAGCATTCTGACTTGGGCTTGGATCTCCTCCAAAAATATCTGCTTTGATTTGTTTTAAAACCAGAATTTAAAACAGATTTGATCTTCAAATCTTTTCGTCAAATCAGCCCTAATGTTAGTTACAGAATCTGCTCCATATCTGATTGAAAATATAAATATTTTCTCCAAGAAATTCGCATCCAATCTCTCTAACAGATCTCCATAAAACTCACTAACACGCGCAGCCCTAAAAACATCACAATATGATGTTCTGATATAGTGATGTCAAGACATCACTTATAACATCAGCATATAAAACTTCAACCCTGCAACAGTTAATGTTAGGAACCAATGTTATGACATCAGACATATGACATCAACATTGTTCAACTTTGTTTTACCAAAATTTCAGCCAACACAAGAACTAACAAAGCTAACTTAGGGTACAAGCTAACTTAAACAATTGGATCCTTAACACAAAGCCCAATTCAACATGCTAACAAACCTAGCAATATTAACTAATGCATGTTAGAACAAACTTCGACTACAACACGCATTACTCCGACAACAGCATGTGAATAGTCTTCGACCTCATGCTTAATTAATGTCGAACCAGAAGCTACCCTTCGACCATACTAGAGTTTGATCCAATATCTCATAAATCTCCACCTTGGAACAAACTTTATATCCTCAAGAAATAACTAGTTTTCTTCATGCAGCTTTATCATCTGCATACAGTGGAAAAACTTGCAACTGGGCAACGTCTTGGTGATCATATCAACAGTATTATGATCTGTCAAAACCTTCAGCACTTGGACTTCTCCACGCTCGATTACCCCTCTGACGAAATGCAGCCTCACATCAATGTGCTTGGTTCGCTCATGATAGGCTGAGTTCTTCGACAGGTGTATTGCACTTTGACTATCACATTTAACAGTGATAACTGGACCTTGAAGTTTCATCTCCTTTGCAAAACCTTTAAGCCACAATGCTTCCTTCACAACTTTAGTTAAAGCAATATATTCCGTTTCAGTGGTTAATAAGGAAACCACCTTCTGAAGTGTTGCTTTCCAACTGATTGTTGTCCCAAGCATAGTGAACACATACCCAGAAATAGATTTTCTGGTATCCATACATCCTGCATAGTTAGAGTCGACATATCCTTCGATTGCTGCTTTACTATCTTCACCCAAGGCTCCACCATAAATTAGGACTCTATTCAGAGACCCATTTATGTTCCTTAAAATCCACTTCAATGCTTGCCAGTGTGCCTTTCCAGGATTCGACATGTACCTGCTTACAAGACTTACTGAATATACTATGTCAGGTCTAATACAGACCATAGCATACATCAAAGAACCCATTATATTAGCATATGGAATTCTATTCATATCAGCTCTTTCGACATCAGTACTGGGACACTGATCTATACTCAGCTTGAATTGAGGGTTTGTCGGAGTCACAATAGGCTTTGAATTCGACATAACATACTTTTTGAGAATCTTTCGTAGGTATGCCTCTTGAGATAAGCATAATTTTGAATTCTTTCTATCTCTTCGGATGTCAATCCTAAGAATCCTGGACGCAGCTCCCAGATCCTTCATGTCAAACTCTTTATTGAGTTCATCCTTCACCTTCATTACATCTTCGATATTGTTGCTTGCTATTAGAATATCATCCACATAAAGCAACAAAATAAAAAATGAATTACCAGGTCGAAATCTGAAGTGAACTGACTTCTAATGAAACTTATGCGTGCCATGAACTTGTCGAATATCCTATTCCACTGTCGAGGAGACTGTTTCAGTCCATATAAAGATCTCTTCAGTTTTCACATATAATCTTCCTTTCCCTTTTCGAAATACCCTTCAGGTTGCCTCATCAGGATTGTTTCATCTAGATCACCATATAAGAACACAGTCTTCACATCCATCTGTTCCAGTTCAAGGTCGAACTGTGCCACCATGGCAAGTAACATTCTAATGTACTTGTGCTTCACAACAGGAGAGAACACATCATTGAAGTTGACACCTTCATTCTGAGTGAACCCCCTAGCAACCAACCTTGCATTATTGACACCACTCCTTCGATTCCTTCCTTAACTATGAAAATCCATTTACAGTTGACTAACCTGGCTCCAGAAGGTTTCTTGATCAGTTCCTATGTGTTGTTGTCATGAAGAGATTTCATCTCATCGTCCATGGCCTTCAGCCATTCAGTCTTCTTTCGACTCCTCATAACTTCCTTATAGTCTTTAGGTTCTTCATCGAGAACCTCACTTGCAGAGATTAAGGTATAAGCTATAATATCTGCATACCCAAGTCTCTGAGGTAGCTTGATGACTCTCCTCGACCTGTCTCTTGCTAGCAGGCAGTCATTATCAATCTCCTCATCTTCGACAACATCTTATGCTTCTTCTTCGACTTCATCTGGGGTACGCAATTCAGCATCAACATGCTCTACCTCAACAGGAATCTCTCCCTGTTCCAGCTCTTCGTCAGCATCATCGATCTTCTTGAAAGCCATCTCAGCTTCATTGAAAACTACATCTCGACTGGTGATACACCTCCTGTGACTTGGCTCTAGGCACCATAGCCTATAAGCTTTGACTCCTTCAGGGTATCCCATGAACATGCATTTCAGAGCTCTAGGTTCGACCTTGTCTTGCCTAATGTGAGCATAAGCCACACAACCAAATACTCTCAGTCTGTCGAGACTAGGTGGATGTCCCGACCAAACTTCTTCAGGTGTCTTCATTCCCAAGGCAGTTGAGGGACATCTATTTATCAGATAAGATGCTGTCGAAACAGCCTCCGCCCAAAACACCTTCTTCAATCCAGCACTAACCAACATGCATCTAACCCTTTCAAGGATTGTTCGATTGAATCTCTCAGCTAAGCCATTTTGTTAAGGAGTACCTGCTACAGTCTTATGCCTTGCAATCCCAGACTCAACAGAGTAACTGTCGAACGCTTCATTGCAGAACTCAAGGGCATTGTCGGTTCTCAACCTCTTAACCTTCCTGCCAGTTTGAGTATCGACCAGAACCTTCCAACTTTTGAAATTCTCAAAAGTTTCATCCTTCGTCTTCTGAATGAATACCCATAACTTTCTGGAATAGTCATCAATGATGGATAGAAAATACCTTGCACCTGAGTGTGAAGGATTCCTTGCAGGCCCCTAAAGATCAGCATGAATGTAATCCAGGGATCCATGTGTTCTTTGCTTGCCTTTGTTAAACTTTGCCCTACAGGATTTACCAAATACACAAGATTCACAAAACTCCAACTTTTCGACTTTGTCACCACCTAGCAGGTTCTGCTTCCCCAATTCGACCAGGCCTCTTTCGCTGACATGGCCCAATCTCATGTGCCATAATTCTGTCTTCGACACAGGTTTCGTGGATGCAACATTTGTCGAACCACTTACAACCTCAGCCTCAAGGGTATACAAGCCTTGTTTCTTCACGCCTCTCAAGACTTCCTTCGACCCTTTCATGACTCTTAGGATATTTTTCTTTCCTTGGAAAACATATCCCTTCCTGTCGAATTCACCAAGAGAAATTAAATTTCTCTTCAAATCAGGTACATACCTGACTTCAGTCAATAACCTTATTGACTTATCATGAAGCGTGAATCTCACAGATCCAATACCTGCAATTTTGCAGGATTTTTTGTTTCCCAGCATCACCGATCCACCATCTTGATCACATAGCTCCTCGAACAATTCTCTGTTTAGAGTCATGTGCCAAGTGCAACCTGAATCCATAATCCACTCTTTTCTTGAGTTGCCGCTTGAAACTACAAGGACATCAGATGAGTCGAAGTCATCTTGAACAATGGCTGCGTTACCACTATGCTTACCTCCATGATCTTTCAGGCGTTCAGGGCACACCTTTCTTGTGTGGCCCTCCTTCTTACAGTGATATCATCGAATACCAGATGTTTTGCCACTATAAGACTTCTGCTGAATTTTACCTTTCTTATTATCGAACTTACGATCCCTTCGCAAGAATTTTCCCTTAATGGCCAAACCTTCACCAACCGTCGAAGGCTTATGCTCCTTTTGTTCGTTCAAGTCTTTAGAATACAAGGCTGATTGAACTTCTTCAAAGCTCAGGGACTCCCTTCCACACAAGAGAGTTCCTTTAAAGTGAGCATGTGTTCTGGGCAAAGCACACAACAACAACAATGCTTGATCTTCGTCATCGATCTTCACATCAATATTTTCAAGATCAAGAATCAGCTTGTTGAATATATCCAACTGCTCAGCCAAAGCTTTGTCTTCACTCATCTTGAATGAATACAAAGCTTGCTTCAGGTAGAGTCGATTCCCCAGGGATTTGGTCATGTACAAACTTTCAAGTTTCAACCATAACCCCGATGTCGTAGTCTCCTTTGATACGTGTCGAAGAACCTTATCACCAAGGCTCAACAATATTGCGTTGTGGACTTTCTCAATCATGGTCATCTTTTCTTTTTCCGTTAACGCAACATCCATGGCTGCCACTCCCTTCAACGCTTCCAAACAACCCTGCTGAACCAGTAGGGCTTTCATCTTCAGGCGCCACAGACCGAAGTCGTTCAATCCGGTGAAATTTTCAATCTCATACTTTGTTGAAGGCATCTTCTCCACGCTCACCGCACCAATTTGTTGTGAAAAACGATACCTTGAAACAAAATGGTAACGATTTCTTTATATGCAAGAAACACACAAGGGTTAGGGTTAACGGAAAAACAAGGGAAACAAGGTGAAACAACAAGGATTGGTTATAGACTGCTATTCTTTCCTTTCTCTATAAAATAGATTACAAGTATACAAGAATAATAAAATAACCTCTCTCTCTTGAATTAGGATTTTATCTTCTTATTTTTCTTTATGCAAGATGAGAGACTAGCATGCTATTTATAAGAAAACTAACACACTAACCTAATGGGTTTTTTAACAATTACCCATTACAAGCTAACTTTTGGTACAAGCTAACTTAAACAATTGGATCCTTAACACAAGGCCCAATTCAACATGCTAACAAACCTAGCAATATTAACTAATGCATGTTAGAACAAACTTCGATTACAACACGCATTACTCCGACAGTAGCATGCGAACGTTCTTCGACCTCATGCTTAATTCCTGTCGAACCAGAAGCTACCCTTCGACCATACTAGAGTTTGATCCAATATCTCACAGAAAATGATAAAGATGATGTGCTTGTTATTCGTTATGATCATTAATAAGGCATATGGAAAAACTAACAAGTAAATAATTTTCTATTGTTTATTCATAATTTATTGTTTGTTATAGTTTCTAAGTTTGTTTTACATGTGTGCCAACAAGTGTTATACTAACAAGTATTATCATTTTAAATTATAGGTGTTTAAAGACAATACACCAAAAGACACACGTTCACGTTGTGAATCTTGCTTCTTTTATAATAATGAATCCACTGTATACTAATTGTGTATGTTGGTTGTTTCCTTATTTGATGTAATAATATATAAAATGTATGTTATTTTGGTACCATTTTGGTTTTGATGTAATAATACATAGTTTTGGTTCATAATGTTTGTCATTTTGGTTTTTGTTCACAAATTTCATGACGATGTTTATGTATGTATTTATTATGATTCATAAAAAATACAGGTTATAATGAAATTTATGTAAAATCAAAAAAATTATATTTAATAAAACAAAGTATTTCACCACGTCCATTCTTCCAACTGTTGGAAAACATAACCCCTTATTTATCACCTTGGTTAAAAGATAACAACCATGGTTAAAAGGTACTGATACACGCTATTTAAAAATTCTAACATGTTGTTGTTGTTGTTGGGTATATAATCCATGACCCTTCCAATTTTAACTAAGTTAGAAATTTCAATCATGGCGAAAAGTAGCGCACTATCTAGTTTTTCACTTTGGCCACTAGTTCGTGGTGGAAAGTAGCACACTTAGTATCACAACATTCCTTACCACAAACCATCATTTGTGTTTAACCTGAAGAATGTTTCTATTAAAATCAATGTTACCACTTTGAAACCTGACATCATTTTTTGTGTGCCAAGTTTTCCAAAGAGTTATTATGATGAGAGTCATGGTCAAATTCTAAATTTGAGAGCCCTGACTTCTACGAGCAAGTTTGAATAAGCTTTTGTAACTAATTCTATCAATGTTCATGTCAAACAATCGTTCAATCAAATGTTAGAAAAGTAAAGTGTACACACATCTAATAAATATGTGATTTGCTATTTCCACGTCATGATTGCAGGGAGAACACCTCAAATTCATATGCATTCTCATTCAAACCAGGTTGTCTTTTACTGCAATAACATTATGCATTATTTTTCAAGTCACTAATGACTCTGCAAGTGCTATGTAGAGATGCCAAATGAATATCTTCCAAGAAGTTTCAATGTCATCCCTCTTGATACAATTGTAAGCATCTTAAAAAATATATGATTATTTGTAGATTCTGTCCAAATGAGTTTATCTTCAGTAGTATTATCAAATAACAAGTTAATCTTTAAAATGTCTTCAACAATTTGAGAAGGCAAAATTTATAAGTCATAAAAAATGTTTCAATTGATGTCTTTGATACTTGAATTGATCTTAGCAGTTTCTATAAATTGAATATCTATCGATAATCCTAGGTGTAAATCTTTAATTTTGTATCCCAATCAATTATTAGTCCATAAATCAATGTTTTTCTCATTACCACCATCTACTATATTCCTCTAGAAAGGAAAATGAATGCTTAATGCCAAATCATATTACTAATAGATTAATTTAATTAATTATATTAATATAAAAATCAAAGTATTAAAAAATATATAGGCTATTTGTTTCAATTTTAAAAATTCAATACAAATCTAAAATATGAGTTGTTTTATTAAATAACATTTAAAAAGTGTAAACTATTAAACTCGTCGGTCTTTTAATGATACTTTTTAAATATGTTCTTAATTCTATTAAAATTTTACTTTAATCTCTGATTGTGTTAAATGTTTCTCATTTTAATCCATCTATTAGACTATCTATAATATAAGAAAATTTGATGCTCTGGAAAATCCACTAATGCCCTACCCTCATTTTCTGCCATCTCATCAAATTGGGGGTATTTTGTGTCCAAAAATTACTTTTTCTAACCGATGATGTTATTTTGTTCTATTGTAACTACATGTTTATACAATTAAGTCATGGTTTGTTTATTTGATGATGTCACATGCTTCCATTTGGTTCCAATCTAACTTGATGCAATTCACTTTTTCTCTTCCCCCAATACAAATGCAATTAATTTTTTCCTTTTCATTTTCCTATTCTCTCTCTTCTCTCTCTCTCTCTCTTTGTTTATCGCGCGTGTTCAACTTCCTCTCTCTTCTCTCTTTGTATGATGCATAATTTCTTCAGATCTAACCTCCTTCTTCATCTTCCTCTCTCTCGTCTCTCTTCTCTCTCATCCTTCTTCATCTTCCTCTCTCTCTCGTCTCTCTTTTCTCTACTTGAAGCTACATTGCTCGTTTGATAGAGAGATAGATGTGAGCACTTCTTCTTTGGTGGATGGCGGTGTTGTTGATAAGTGCTTAAGTGGTTTGTTTTGTGCTTTTGATTATCCAAGATGTATGTAGTGGTTTTTGTTTTATGGGTTTAGGGTTTAAGTTGATTATTGTTGTTTGTAGAAAAGGAGATAAGGGACCCTATCGTTTCAACAATGGTGATGAATTTTGAGAGTAAGTTTGATCCTTTTGCTGCTTGAGTTTTATTCATACATATACTGGTGCTTTTGCGGTTATTTTCTTGTTTTATTTCAGGCAGCTATAAAACACGGGATGGTAATAAGTAAGATCTGCTTGTGAGAAAGCAGAAACCGCTTCCAAGGAGAGAGGGAAGGCATCCGCTGTAGCGACCAATGCGGAGATTCATCGTACTAAGTCTTGGTTGTTGGAAGGCATCCACCGTGAGTAAAAATCAATATTTTTTTATGTATTTTTTAGCATCTCATTATTAAAGATTGTTTTATTTGAAATTGTTCTATTGTTTTGGATCTGCCGCTTTCAATTTGGGATTTTTTATTTGACTAATTTACTTCAGCAAGGTTGTAATTTGAATCAATAATTTGTGTGCCCTAGATTTCTTAAATCATTTAGTTTAGGTTGTGGTGATTTAATGTCGAAGCTGTTGTTTTTATGCTCCGATATACACTGTATGAGTTAGTATGTTGTTTGTTTCTTTGTTGCTGATAGTTTATTGAATTTAATGGTTGTACTGTACTGTGAGTGGGCACCTACTGCTCATTAATCTATCTCAAAGGATACAAATAAGTCAACTTTGTTTGTCATTGTTTAATTTAGTTTTCTTTTTCGAATTTTGAATTATTTTCAATGCAGGGAATCACAAATTATTGGTGATTTTAATGGATGGAATGGTTCCAACCATCACATGGAAATATACCAGTTTGGCATATGAAGCATTCAGATCCCATATTTATGATTGTAATCTTTTGATATCTTGGTCAAATATGGTTTTGTTTAATATCAGTAAGCACACCTATGTCCTTTGATTTGTGATTTAATATTGATTTTTTGTTCCATTCAGCTAAGGATTAGTTGAAGCCTAATGTAGTGATTGGAGCATTTGAAGCTAAGGCTACCAGGATGAATGTCGCTGAAGTTAAGGTTATTGGTTTGATACACTATCAGGCATTTTTACCTCAAACATAATGTTCTATTTATAAGTGAATTCAATGCTTCAAGTTTCAAATTCTTTATTATGCTGATTTGTTGTGTAGGAGTGGAAAAGGGTTCAAAAGACCCCAAGGCACAAAAGGTAGGAAAAGTCACAATTGATCAGTTGCTTACAATTGAATTAACCTACAATTATAAAAATGCAGAGTTCATGATGCACAACAACTGTTTGATACAATGTTGTGTGGGTTTGCTAGACACAGAAAGATTTTAGAGGCTAGGAAACTCTGATAGAATGCTTTTCTTCTGGTTTTTCAATGATGTTTCTTCTGCACTTCAAGCAGGAAAGGCGACGCCGGCTCCACTGGTTGGATCGGCTCTTGGTTCAAAGGGTGTTAATATTATGGCTTTTGTAAAGATTACAATGCCAGAACCGCTGATAAACCCGGTTATGTCATTCCCGTTAAAATCACTTTCTTTGATGTAACTATCTTTTATTTTTCTCTCATTTCTTCTTTGTATTTTTTTTTTATATTTCCTTATGTAATGTTGTTTTTGTGGGACAAAAGGTTTACTTTCATATTGAAAACACCACCCACTTCTGTTTTACTGCTTAATGTTGCTGGTATATTATCATCTCATACCCTTTTGATATTATGTTATGTCATTCTCTGTTTCTGTGGTGTAATTTTTTTAAAGTTGTGTGCCAAATTCATCATTCAACCTTTTGGATTGATTTTGTCAATCACTGACCAAATCACTTTCTTGCTATACTCAAATTGCTAGGCATTCATACTGACATTCAGTATACATTTGATTTGATAGATCAAAAGCATGTATAATTCTGGCTGATATTCTAGAGATGCTTGGTAGTTGTGAAGGTGCACTGAACTAGCGAAAGGAAAATACATGGTGTTGGAGCAGGTAATTCTGGCTGATATTCTGGAGATGCTTGGTAGTTATGGAACAAAAGTTGTAGATCTGTGTCCACTCAACAAAAGTTGTAGATCCGTCTCCATGGATGGTAAATCTTCACACTCGCTTTTTCTGTAATATTTAGGTTTTATGATATCACTGTTTATTACTTTTGACCCCTTTTAGCAAAATATATGTTTGTTTTTAATAAGACATGGAAGAAACTCTACTGTGTGCTTTGTATTTTAATGATCCCTAAATTATATTGTTTAACCTTTTGAGATACTTCATAATTTTCAATATTGCCATAAAGCAAAAGAATCTTTACTTTGTTTGTGATATACAAAATGATCTGCTAACAAGGAGGAATCTATTCTTGTGAGGTGTATGAATTCATGAAACTTTGTAAATTTGTTTCATTCATCCAACAGGGTCTTGACAGTACCCGAAACAACAACTATGTATGAAGCTTGTCAAAGAATGGTTGCTCGAAGGTAGAAGATAATTTCTTCTCAAGACTTTGTTATTTGACCCTCTACTATTACCAGATGTTCTATTTTCTTATTTTTTCTGTCTTTTCTCCAAGCTATAAGAATTCTGGATGGGTGAAATAAGAGCTTTCAAATATTTCGCTTATGTTTTGCTCATGCTTTCCATGCCTATTTTCATTTATGATGATCTATTTGTAGATTCTAAGAGTTGTGCTTCTGTGATTCTTTCTTGCATACCACCATTGTGTGCAAAACTTGTCAATCAATTTAAAGTGATGTAATGTTATAATCAAAACCTTTGATAGATATACAAAAATGTCAAGCTTTGTTTTGGCCATATAATCTTGCTGCACCATCTTTTTTCTTTCAGTCATAGACCTACAAATATTGCAAGATTTATCCCTTAAATTCACTACAAAATATGGAGATTGTAATGATTTTAACACTTAATTAGAAAACCCAATTTGATTCCTGTAGGAGCAAAATACAGCGCCTTCCTCAGGAAAGCTCTTAAGGATGTTGCAATGGAAAAAGATGCTGCAGTTGTTGCACGAGTAATTATACTTAATTTTATCCTTGTCTCCCCAGTTTAATTTTTTCACAATACCTATTGTAATTACAAATTAGTGCAGGAGGATCTTTTAGCGCAGCTCCGTACCCGGAAGAAACGTCTCAAGGAAGCAGAAGAGAAGCAATATCGTGTATGAGAATTTTTATTTTACTAAAAAAATGTAAGATGAAAGGTCATTTTTTGTCTTCATAATCTTATTGGCTATCTTTGTCTATGCGGAGGAAGATACAGCAGCACTGAGTGCAGAATTGAACTCAGTTCATCAACAATCAATGACTAGCACAGTCACTACAATTCTATCTCTTGGTCTACCAGACCCCCATCTTTAAGTATTAGAAAACGAGCTAGCTGGTTTAAAATTTGAACTACAAGTGACTTATGGTTGTGTTATTACAACTTTGCCAATTAAATTTTTAATTTAATTTTTTGTTGTGTGTGTCTAATGATGATTTAAATTTACAATGTGAGTCATTAATGAGGCACCAGGGGCAAGAATAATTAGCAAAAGACCAGAGCCGTATTTCATCACTGATGTCTGAGAAGCAGGAATTGGAAGAACAACTAAACTCTATGTCTAGAGAAGCCGTATTTGTAACATTAGATTGTTGTTCTTTTATCCTATTGTGATCTTGACTCACTTTTCTAGGGCCTTTATTCTCTGGAAATAATCACTACATGGTAGAGTACCAAAGTTTTGCATGTCCTCTGTGTAGTTTTTATTCCTGTTATGACGAGTTATTTATATAATTAGGAATTCTAGCATTGAAGAATGTAATGAAATGTTTGACTTTTCCTGCACCATTGTGAATATTTAGAATATTTGTTCCTGCACTTTTGTTTGTCTGTCTGCATAATTGCTTCCTTTTTAATTGATTTTAACATGCTCTCTATTTTTGCAGTATCTCTGGGCAGTGTGCGATTATAATGTTTGATGTTACTGCACGACTGACATACAAGAATGTTCCTACTTGGCACCGTGATCTTTGCCGGTATATATAAGAGTCATTGAACCCTTTTTAATTGTTCTGTAGCTTAACACACATATTCATCACTAAGCGGTTTATATCGCTGTTTAGTGATTTTCTACACCATTGTTTTCAGGGTCTGTGAAAACATCCCAATTGTTCTTTGTGGAAACAAGGTTGATGTGAAGAACAGACAAGTGAAGGAAAAGCAGGTTACTTTCCACAGGAAGAAAAATTTGCAGTACTATGAAATTGAAGTTGCAACTTAGCTTTTTTTTTTGTTCTGATTATGTTAAATTTTTTCTCTCATTGCCACTTCTGAAATTGAAGTAGCAAAAATTGTAGTAGGTTCAACTCTATTGCACGTTTTGCAGGGAAATGCGCACATACTTTAAAATTATATGGATTGTTGAATCATGCTTTAAAATTAATATTATTGATTAAGATGGTAATTATCTCATGATGTTTGTTTGGCTTATTATAAAGATGAAACAATGTCACAAAAGATTTTGAAACAGATGATAGTTTGATTGTAATCAATATTAAACCAACTTAAAATAAATAGCAATAATAATTAAAAAAATAGCACTAAACCAGAAAAATGTATAGCAGTTCAATTCAACAAATAAGATACTGAGAAAAAGCCAATATCTAGCTTATTATTAGCGATACAATATCAAGACAAACTACCATTAATGTGTACTTATTCAAGAAAGCCAATATTTCACTCTCATCTCCATTAATGTGTAGTATGAAATTAATATAATTAGTAATATGTCAAAAGTTAATATAATTAGTTGAATTTAATTGGAAAAAGAAAAAATGGGAGTGGTGAAAGATGTAGCATTGATTGGAGCGTTGATAGAGTTTAGTTTATCTATGCAGAAAAAACTATTCTGCAACTGATGAGTTGACATAACAACACTAGACAATGTTGTAAACTGTCCTCTAGAGATAGGTGCAGTTACCCTATTCCTATCAAACTATATAGACTGTCTTCTATATAAATTATCCTTAAGTGAAAAAGAAAAACCATTAGTTTAATAAAATTGGTGTTGGGTAAAATTGGAAATCGCGCAAGAGAAAAAGGCAGAGAAAATGGATGCTATGTGGCGTGTGTGGATTGGTGTTGATGAGTGTGGCACGGATTGAGTAGGTGGATGGCTGAGATGGATTGAAATTGATGGTTGGGATGTGTTTGTCTGAGTTGACGTGGCTTTTTGCACTTGAACCATTTTGGCTGTGTACCACTTTATGTTTGTTTCTTATCAAATTTGATTAATCACTCCATTATATTACTAAAACAAGAAAATAAAACAAATGAATTAGTGATATTGTCAAATAAATTTTACATATCTAAAGTGATAAACTCATTCAACTGCATCAGCAAAAATGTCTAACTTAAATTTTTTATAAATTTTCAAAAAACAGTTAAATAATTTAATTTTTTTAATTAAATAAATAAAAATATTATTATTTTGTTTTGAAAGTGATTTTATCGATTTAAATTTTTTGAATCTAAATTACTTATAATATTATATTCATTATAACTATAACAAGATTATAATTGTTGCAAATTAATTTTAATACCTAATAAATTAATTATTTGATGCCTAATGTCAAAACAATAATAATATTTAAATATGGAAAAAAATACACTGTTAAATCAAATTTTGTTATATACGAAATAAATATTATTGTTATAAATAGACACAACTTCAAAATTTGATTCAAATTGTTTTATGTACGAAAAAGTACTATTGTTTTAAACGGACACAACTTACATTTTGATTCAAATTTTTTTATATAAGATAAAATACTACTGTTATAAACATCGACAACTATAATTTTGACTCAAATATTTTTATATGCGAAAAAAAATACTATTGTTATAAACGGGCACAAGTTTAATTTTGATTAAAATTTTTTGATATATGAAAAAAATACTAGTGTTATAAACGGTCAAAACTTTAACATTGATTCAAATTTTGTTATATACGAAAAAAATATTATTGTTATAAACGGAAACAACTTGAATTTTGAATAAAATTTTTTGGTATACGAAAAAATACAATTGTTTTAAACGGGCACAACTTTAATTTTGATTCAAATTTTGTTATATAAGATAAAATACTACTGTTATAAACGGGGACAACTATAATTTTGATTCAAATATTTTGATATACGAAAGAAATACTATTGTTATAAACGGGGACAACTTGAATTTTGATTAAAATTTTATTATATACGAAAAAATATTGTTGTTATAAACAGGCACAACTTAATTTTGATTCAAATTTTGTTATAAACGGGATCAACTTTACTACTAATTTAAATATTGAATAATAAAAATTTATAGACCATTGTGTTCTCTTGTAACGCCCTGTATAATATTTATCTAGAATAATATCATACAAGTGTTTTATTCGGTACTGACACAATCACAAGTGCCTAATGACATAATTCACATACTTGATCATTTCTAATGTACAAAAACAACCTTTGGTACAAAGCAGGGAAATTAGCCAAAACAAGAAAATCTAAGAATAAGGTACAATATTCCTCATTGTACAAGAAAATAATACACAACTGAATAAGCTTAACTAAGCTTCTCTTGAAACATCCAAGCATAGCTCCACTTATAAATCAAACCTACAAATAACACCTGAAAAATAGCAACAATATTGGGGTGAGATAATAATCTTAATGAGTTCCCCTATCTTATGGGTTCCCTCGGTTCTACAGGGTACATGCAATCAAACGGATCCACCGTGGATCCGGGGTTTTCTCACAGTCTGATGCAAATACACAACAATGGGTAATATCATCATTAGTAGTCCCTTGACTCACCAATGAAATAACAACAAGTACACAATAACAATAAACAGATCAAACAACCAAGTATGCAGACCCATACACACGTACGAGGAATCCAGAAGTAGTATCTGCCTGTTTACATAGGCGACAATATATCACACCCTCGATGAGTAACCAAGTGCCTAGCGTCAAGAGACTTGCACAAGCACACAACACGATGAGTCAGATGAGTCCGAAGTGATACATGCCTAAGTGGCCGCGGAAACCCATCCGTCAATCATCAATACACATGTGTGTATCGTCGAGTGCAAATATGCCTACATGACTGCACAAGCCCACCGGGAGAAAGCCTAGTGGTATTGCCTACATGACACCACTAAAGGTGAGTAACTGAGTGATATTGCCTTCATGGCATCACAACCCCACCATACCGATCACGCAGATGTGTTAACGTCGAGTGGGTAAACGCCCTATAAGACCCCCACGAGCACATCACAACGGTAGCTCAGGTGTATACCGAGCACGCAGATGAGTTAACGTCAAGTGGGAAATACGCCCTGGTGGACCCTTACAAGCTCATCACAACGGTATTCTTCGGAACAAGTCCGGTATCCATCGGATCACGTCCGGAACTCAGGTGAAACACCACCTAGTAGCTTAGGCCTACTCCGATTCAAGCATAGATCACAATCACGTCACATCACATCACATCATATCCGAACGTTCAACCGGAACGAACGGGAACAAGCAAGGAAATGATCACATCTCAGCATTTATCAACATAATGCATTATATTCAACACATATACAAGGAAGACATAACAAGTGATCACATCAAGCTATTAGCCAAGCCACCATCAATATATATGCATTATATGTTACACATAATCAATATGGTAGTTTACACACATTTTAAGGCATACAAGCCACTAGTATCCTCTACCCAATATCCTTGGTTAACTCATGGTCTCACACACCATTTAATACCTCATTGGATTATCTATTTATCTTATCAATCAATATATATGCATAATATGTTACACATAATCAATATGGTAGTTTACACACATTTTAAGGCATACAAGCCACTAGTATCCTCTACCCAATATCCTTGGTTAACTCATGGTCTCACACACCATTTAATACCTCATTGGATTATCTATTTATCTTATCAATCAATAGTATATAGCCATGTTTCTACCTCACCATCACAAAAAGCATTGAAATAGATTTCCAATGCTTCCGACTGTGCGTCAATCCGAGTTACAGATCAAAAGTTATGACGAAAATACGAAAACAATGTTTTGCTGTCCCAGCCAATTTCGCCCGGCGAATCCCTAGCGAAGCAGACTCGCCTCTAGCTCGCCTGGCGAATCTGGACGAACCAGAATTCTCCCAAAACATGTTTGGGACCTAAAAATGATCAAAACCTTTAACCCATATGATATTATTGCACCCAATGACCCAAAATAACATGTTATAACACATTTAGATATGCATTTCATCAAATCATCATGTTATTTCACACAAAACCCTAAACCCCCAAACATGAGTTTTTCCCAAACTTCCTACCCAAGTTCTATCTAATAGAACTCACCTAGTAGGAGAAGATTGATGATGATGAATCCAAACTCTTCCTCTTCTTCCATGGGTCATCCTTCTTCTTTCTCTCCTTTCTTTCTCTTTTCCTCTTTCTCTTCTTTTCTTCCTCTTTTCCTCTTACTATCTTTTTCTTCTTCTTCTTATAAATATATATAATACATATATTATATAATATAAATCCAATAGGGTAAAATATCTCCAATTGATATTTTGTTTTCAAACACCAATTGTTCAATTATTAGAGATACTTTTAAATTACTTTCTTGAACTAATAAATATTAATCCGTCTCTTTAATAAAATAATTGATCTCTTCAGAGTTCTCCAGTTGCTCTATTGTCCTCAATTGACAATACATAGAGCACTTAGGATAGTCCATTATTCCAATTAATCAAAGATAGAGCAGATAGATATTCATCTGATCTCATATGATATCCAATTGAGCATTTAGATAATACGGGGTATTACATCTCTCTTATAACAAAAATAATATTTATATGCAGGAAAAAATACATTGTTAATTCAAATATTTTTATCTATGAAAAAATACTATTGTTATAAACGGGTACAATTTTACTTTTGATTCAAATATTTTTATATATGGGAACAACTTTACTATTGATTCAATTTTTTATTTATAAATAGTGTCAAAACAAAATTAATATTTATATACGGGAAAAAAATACATTATTGATTAAAATGTTTTTATATAGGGGGGAAAATATTATTGTTATAAACGGGAACAACTTTACTATTGATTCAAATATTTTTATAAATATTGTCAAAACAAAAATAATATTTTGATTTAAATATTTTTATAAACGGGAACAAATTTACTATTGATTCAAATATATTTATAAATAATTTCAAAAAAAAAAAAATATTTTTATAACTGAAAAAAATATTGTTGATTAAAATATTTTTATATACGGAAACAAATACTATTGTTATAAACGGGATCAACTTTACTACTGATTCAAATATTGAATAATAGAAATTTATCGACCATTGTATTCTCTCTTATAAAATAATATTTTATTTGTAAAAAAAAAACTAAAACGATAATTTATCTAATATAAGTTTCAATACTTTCTTTAATTATATTATTCTTGATGTTATTGTTTAAATTTCATCTTTACATTTATTACTATTTTAACTTAAATTTACTATTATTCTTAAGTTTTTTTTTTAACTTTTAATTTTTTATGACAGTTTACAAACAAATACGCGTCCAAAAACATATCCTACCTACAAACATACCTCGTGCGAACGCACGGGTTAATTACTAATGTAATTTAATAGCACTAACATTACATGTTATTTGCAACGTGTCTGATGACAACTTAATCACCAAATTACTTTCTTTGTCCCCACATTCTTTCATTTGAGTCCCTTAAGGTATCTGAGTTTTATTCAAATGTTTGTTGGATAAGCGACTCAAAACAAAAAAAGGGGGATGGGTGAGCTATGAAGGTTTAAAAATGTTTGATTAAATTTTTTGTTGTTGAGAAAATCAGAGTTTAAAATCATTTTTAAAATAAACAAAGAAATAAGCTTCAGAATAAAAAAATAAATGGAAAACAAAAATAAACAAATGAGATAAGGGAAAGAGAAAAACACTAGCAAATTATAAAGGTTCAGTCTAAGCGAACCTTTATAATTCTTCTTGAGAGTTGAAATTTTGTTCACAGGGGACAGATGTTGGACCACATGCCTAAGCGAATGTGTTTAACATCTTAAACTAGAATTAATAAATAATTGATAAACAAGATGATCAATGCAGAAAGCAATGAAAGGACACAAAGAATTGTTAACACAGTTCAGTGAAATCACACATACGTATGGGGGACACTCTACCCAAGAAAGGAAATTCAGTATTTTGAATTATTACAATTAGTCTTATAGGAACAAGAACCCACTTTTGTTCAACACCTCTTCCTAATCCTAGTGATTTCTATTTAGGCCTCCCCTTAAATATGAGAACCCTAATCACTTTCTATCAATCACTATTCCAAGTGATCAACTTAAATAAACAACTTAAAGAATGTTGAATTATAACTCAACTAAACAAACCAACACTATGCCTTATGATATGAATGAGGGCACTAGCGAGTGTACAAGCAACACAAACAAATGACTCAAATAAAACTCCAACATTAGGAATCTTCAATACTTGATCGTCATTTTCAATGATGAAATTGAATCTCTTCAAATACAATTCCTCTGCTAGGCTTTCCTCCAATAGGAATAAGATTTTATTAGCAGATAAAATGGGTATTTGGTTAAGATTTGTTTTTCAAAATAGCTCCAGAACATGATTTGATTTCATTTGAATTCAAATTTAAATGTCAAAATCTTTAAATTTAATCTCACGAACCAAACAAAGACTTCCTATGACAATCCTTAAACCAAACATGAGATTTTAGTGGTTTAGATCACAACCAAACAACTTCTTACAAAAGATAATTTTCTCAAGTGATAATACACACTTGGGTAAATTAACAATACACCATTCACTCAGAAGAAAGATCCTCACTAAGCACAAGAATACTCTTAAAGCACTGGGGAAAATTTCAAGTAAGAAAAAGAGAGATTTAATAAAAGATGAGAGAGTGAGAAAGTAAGATCAAATATCTTTTTTTGAGTGATTTGAAATGGTATAAGAGATCTCTATTCATAGGCCAAAGCGTGGAATAAATTTGGAAACAATCCATGGACTATTTAAGTGTCATAATCGACTAGCCTAATCGATTATTACACCACAAAGTGGAATGTTTTGATTTCATCCCATTACCAACCATTAATATACTTGTTCCAATTGATAATAAGCATTACAAATTTAAATAACGATTAAAGCACTAAGGCTAATAGATTATTCACTTGCAAACATGCTTCTAATTGATCAGACATTTCCTTAATTAATTAGCTATGCCTTTAAAGCATTTTTAGGCGTTTTTAACAAATTAAGAGAGGCTATTGAGAAGTGATCAACGCATTTTAATGCACATTCTCTTATGTTTGTACTTAGACATTTCCTTAGTTTAATTCGTTTATTTTAGTGTTTTATTATGTTTTTATAATTAAGTCTTTGTTTGTCGTTAATATATTTTTGCAGCTTATTTTCAGCTTTAGCGGTTTTTTGATACCTGTCCACTGTTCAGATCATAACTGGAGCTTCGAGAATCGGATTTGTGCGTTCTACCAATCGTTTGAAAGATGAGACAAAGTGCTACAACTCTCATGCTTTACACAGAAGCTGATTCAGAGTGTAGCAGGCTCGAATAACTCGTTGAAGTCAAGACCCGAATTCTGCCTTTAGGAATATTTAGTTTTGGGCCGGGTTTTTTTTATGTTTTTCGACCCAGTTGGGTTAGAGCAAGAATTTGTGTGCTTCCCTATACCTAGTAGCAGTCTTGCTACTGTTCATAACGTTTTTTCACACTATTCACGAATTTTCTCGGAAGCTTTGTACGGGAAATTCATGGAGAACTAATTTCAATTGTTGATTTGCTGTATTCGGTTCCGACACCTTGAGGTTATAATAATTTCAATTCAGTTTTTATTTCTTTCAATCTTATTTTATGATTCTTGCTTGCTTAATCCAATTTTCATAGAGTAAGTTGATTTAATTCGATTGTTGTATGATCCTTAACCGTAATCACGTTAGTGTTTTCTTAATTCGTTATCATGATTGATCAAACCGTGTTTGCTTAATTCACGAGGGCTTAATTCGAATAATAAGAACCTACATCACACAATATAAATTGCGCTTGTCAATGAGTTTGTAATCGAATAGGAATAGATAATCCATTCGGAGATTGGAATTATAATAACCGATGATAGGTAGGAACCAAATCAGCAGATTAACTTTTCAGCTTATTTGATAATCAGTTTTTTTTTCTGTAATCACTTATATTTTTAATCACATTTTCTGAAATTCTGGCATATGCAGACAGCAGATGTCCTAACACATGTCAAGACATTGTGCTACATAATCATTTAAACACAGAGGCGCAACAGCAGACTGATACCCCGAATATTAGAACTGCAGAATCACAGATGTTACGAAATCTGTTCCAACATGTTTATCATGAACCCTAACAGAAAATGTGAATCTGCAGAATGATAAAGAACACATCAATTGTTAACCCAGTTCGTTGCAACTCACCTACATCTGGGGGATACCAATCCAGGAAGAAGACTTCACTATTTGTAGAACTATTACAAAGCTAAACTCCCCCATTTACAACTTTATACCTAACATCTACCCAATGAACATATTTACCAAAGCTAAACTTTAACGTTTACAACTCTGATATGAGATACCTGACTCACTTCCCTTAATCACCAACTGTGATATCTACATCATCTCTGTCAATACAGAATTCTGTCAAGCATACTTGATAAACAAGCTAACTCGGATTTGCTTAAAAGCTTCATCCAAGAACAATACACAATCCAATACCTCAAGGCTTATGGATCAGTGCGACACCTATATCAGCCACAATGCATCAACTGATACAAAGGGAGACTTACTACCTAGAGAGCCAACGACTCTCAAAACCCTAAACCCTGGTTTCTTATGCAAGAGAACAAGGTTACAAACGGCATATGAAATCCTAGGTCTAAGTCTTCATTTATAGGCTTCAACAGTCTTGGGCTTCAATCTTTTGTTTGCTGATTCCTTGATCCATGTTCTGATTGCTTCCTTAAATCTTGCAACAGATTTAGAAACATCCTTGAATATTAGATCAGGATGTCAAGACATTTGTTAGGACATCATATATAACTAGTCTTCTTTCATCAGACTTCTTCATGTTTAAACATCTCTTTTGACATTATGTTTTTCCAAAAATTTGCTCAAATCAGCAGAGCTTTCAATCTCCCCCTTTTGACAAATTTTTGGTTAAAACTCCTTAGGTAGAAAAAGAAATTCCGTTGTTTGGTAGATATGATCGGAACATTTCCGAGACTGTTTCTTATACCTGAAAATCCCATCCAAATGTTGGTGTATACGAGGAAGAGTGCATAGCACACTCCCCCTCAAACCTGTACTTGCCACAGAGGAATAAATCTTTCTCTTAAGAGGCATAAGAGAACCTGTAAGAAAGTTCAGTTGTATCACGCATAACACTGAGTCCATAGAACATGTAACTCAGGTCACAAGACACAACCTGCTTCCTAACTCATATCACAAGGCACAAAGGGAAAGACTCTGATAGAATGTTAGAACATCCTCTCCAACATCCTTGCAAAATAAGCACCAGAGATGTATGTTGAAAGGCCCACCCATATAACCATTCTCCCCCTTTTAGCCAAAAATTGACAAAAAAGCCATTGCAGTTCCAGATCCATATGTTACTTGTCCAAACACGAATGAAAGACATGATGAATCAACCCACAGCCTGAAAATCCACAAACAGATGCACTCTTTAAATACCTAAATGGTTTCTCTAGATATCCACGGTCCAAAGAAGTTACCGCTGAACAATTCAAAGGAGAAATAAATTTAGGTAGGTAAGTTCAACATTATTAACTATCCATCGTCCTACTAGGATAAGACTGTTCGAACTTTTAAGAGTAACCGTCTAAAAAGGAACACTTGTAACAAGACACATGTTACTCATGCATTTTCTTAGGAAGCACTCCTCACCGTTCAAAACAGCCAGTTAGGACCCACCCTCAGGTCTTAAATAATATCCTGACATTTTTTCAGTCTTGTTCAGTCCATCTGAATCATACTCGCCATCTTGTTGATGAGTCCCAAGGATAATCCTTTTAACTAGAAGAAGAATAGAACTGGCGAAGATGTTAAGACATTTCTTCAAACATCTTCCCAGTTAGCACCTAAGATACTTCAGTATTGATCAAAAACTTCACAGTCTTAAGATCACAGCCTACAGAGAAAAATAAATTTCCCCAGACTCAACCAATGATTCTTAAGCATCCATTAAGAACCATGTTATTTGCACTGCCAAGTCTCTCCCAACTTGCTACAATATAAATGTCAAGACATTTTTCTTGACATCTCATTCTCCCAGGATGGAAACATAATCACAACTTGCTTGACGCACAATACAAACTGGAACCAGAACTGCACCCCCGCAGTAACATATCTTAGATCAAGGAGCATCTCCCCCTATCTAAGATAACCAGTGCTCCTCAAATGAACAGTTCTGGTGATGAATGGAAAACATAAGACGCATCTTCATGTCTTCAAGAGCGCACCCTCTGTCCAACCTACCTGTTGAACACAATCATCAACACTCTTATTGCTTCTTATGACAAGAACCAATAATCACTCACACATGAACACCATCATGCTACCCGTGAGGACATATCAGGATCACCACCTAACATAACAAACTCTTCGATTGAGATCAAAGCTCCATTGATCCCTCTTGTCTAGAAACTATCCATACACCACACGAATTCCTCCTGAATTCTCATGTATAGACCTCCTTCTTCCCTAAGATACAACCCAATTGATCTGGATTGATCCACATTCCTCAAAGAGATGCACAGGGCCCCTTAGTTTGTTACAACGATGTCAGATATCGTATATATGCTCTAGAACTTCACAACTGCCAAACTGATCCACTACTAGCATAACTTGTAGCAAGGGGTAGTATCCCCTTCACAAGATTTTCCACTGACTTTAACAAGGCCAGCAATTGAGATAGACACCCCATAATCCGAGACAGTCATTCCTTCATCAGTCTCTCGTATGATAACCTGAAATACTTCTTATTTTCCTGGTGAATATCCACTTTTGAACGCATCAAAATCCAGACCTTCATGCAATAATCCCGTGATCCACTCCAGTCTTACCAAAACCATTACATCAGACTTCCAAGACAGCTCTTCTACTCCATCATTCTCCCATATGACAAGGTAGATGCTTCTTAGACACGATGCAAGTAACCAGTTCCTCACAGAAATTGAAATCCTCCTCTAACGATAACCAACCCAGAAAATGTTCTAACATCAATTAGGACATCTTTCACACATCACAGACACCACAGACCATGGTTCTTGATATGCTCCACCACTGGACTTATTATCAGCATAGTAATCCAAACTGAAGATCTTCACACAACACTGCGCCACCAGCTTGAACAAAGAGAACTTCAGAAACCCAAAGAGAAATAAACTCTCATCCACCAAAAGAAGGTTATCTTCCATAACCTGAGAACTTCTGCCACGAGCTCCAAGAAAGAACCAATACCACCTTACATTTTCAACTAACTTCTCTTCTGCACAAGAGCAATCAGTTTCAAGCATCCTGCTTGAATGCACAATATGAAACCAACCAAATGCCACCTTTTGATTGATCTCACTCTTCTTCAGAACTCCCATAAGATACACTGATCAACCAATGAAATCAGATCTTCAAGTCACATGATCTACTTGCTCCATAGAAAGACATCTTGGATCCACCAAACCTCTAGACATGTAACATCTTCCCATCCACAGCTCCCGCAAACTGTATGAGATAAACCTTTTTGAAGCATCCATAACTTCCATTCTCCTGCAGATCACCTTATCTTAAGCTGATGTGCCACTCCACCAGCTGAGATTCTGATGTTAAGCTAGATGTCAGAACATTCTGATAAGACTTCCAACTGCTGGATTCAGCTCCTCCTTCTGCCACTTAGAAGAACCTCCTCCCTATTTCAGAATAAGAGTTCCATGCTCTCATAGACTTGATTCAACAACCAAGTTTGAGTAGACAACCTCCATCCTGCTTTGAGACACGTCTGAATCTTCAGAAAATAAAGTAGTCTTAGACTACACCATAGCCATACCAAAGAATGCCACTTTCCTTAGTAGAGCAAACTGTAGAAAGTCAAACATAACTGCCACTTAACTTTGACCTTCAAACTGAGCAAAATACCATGCTCCCAAGTACCTTGATCAGAAATAAACTGATCCAAGTTGTGCCATCACCAACACTCCAACCCTCCTAGATCAGAAATAAACTGATCCAAGAAGTAACCGTCAAGATTATGATGTCTTCATCTTCATCTTCGACGAAATCAAAGTCCAAACCAATTTCTTTCCAGAAAACTCTTCATAGAACACATGCTTCTGTCACACCCTACAGAAGCAGATACTTAGGCCACCACTTAAGATCAAAACAAATGCTAAAGCGTATGTAGTACCCCTCCCATGATTCTGCACAAACTCTGATGATGAGATGTTCCAACAACTTGTTGAACATCAACAATCTTGACTTTCAAGGATAATCAATTAAATACTTGTGAATTCCATAAATAGCAATTGATCTTAAATCCTCGTCCACTAACCCTTATTCACTGTTGTAGCTAAGCTTCACCAGATCACTTCATGAACACTTATCAAGTATTCAATATTTTACAAGTATTTCTTTGACACAGATAGTTGAGATACCAAGGCTGCCACCCTTGACTCAAGTAACTAAGATTCTCTCTAAACGAATCCTATTTACCTCAACGATTCTGAGAACTCCAATCAGATTGGATCCACTCTTAGGGTTAAGAGAGATGAATCCTTCCTTACTGTTTTGGATGGTGAAAATAAATCACCTCCACTTTCTTCAGGTTGTGTTTCATAGAAACACCTTCTCGTCAGAAGAATGACTAGAGGACTCCAGATGCACGACTGAGACGCCTTTATAAGTGGACTTGAGATAACTCTCAAGTATCTTTGACAACCTAGCCGATCAACAATTTATCAAACTCCCAGAGCAAGAACTTGATAAACCTAAACTCAACTCCTCTCCTCTTCAACTGACTTCACACTGTATCATGGAATAAAGCTTCCAAGTACCAAGTCACTATACCAGATACCTTCCAACAACTCCCTTAATTCCATTGCTCCTGACTTTGGAATAAGAGAATGCAGATATCTTCACATATAGAGGTCGACAATTGAGATCTTCCACCAACTGTCTTCAGTAACAACTCCAGAATCCCATAATTCTAGAGCTCTTCCATCAGAAACACATGCACCGGAACCACCAAGGAACAGATCCTGCTTGCCCAAATAAGATGTCAGAACATCTTATAAGACACACCAACAAGAGAACTAGCCACTTCTCATGCAGTTGTTATAGAACCTCCTCAGCAACATGAATAACCTCTGGGTTGTTACCTTCAATCCAGAACATCCATCTCACCCATTAACACACTTGAGTATGTCTAAGTCGATTGATCTAATCTTCAAAACTCCTCCTTGTTTAAATTCCAGAAAGTATCTCCCAAAGATCTCATCCAGAAACAGACATGATGCCTGCTCTGATACCAATTGAAATTCTGGCATATGCATACAACAAATGTCCTAACACATGGCAAGACATTGTGCTACATAATCATTTAAACACAGAGGCACAACAACAAACTGATACCTTGAATATCAGAACTGCAGAATCACAGATGTTACGATATCTGATCCAACATTTTTATCATGAACCCTAACATAAAATGTAAATCTGCGGAATGATAAAGAACACAACAATTGTTAACCCAGTTCGGTGCAACTCACTTACATCTGGGGGATACCAATCCAGGAAGAAGACTCCACTATCTGTAGAACTGTTACAAAGCTAAACTCCCATGTTTACAACTTTATACCTAACATCTACCCAATGAACATCTTTACCAAAGCTAAACTCTAACGTTTACAACTCTGATATGAGATACCCCACTCACATCCCTTAATCACCAACTATGATATCTACATCATCCCTGTCAATACAGAATTCTGTCAAGCATACTTGATAAACAAGCTAACTCGGATTTGCTTAAAAGCTTCATCCAAGAACAATACACAATCCAATACCTCAAGGCTTATGGATCTGTGCGACACCTATATTTGCCACAATGCATCAACTGATACAAATGGAGACTTACAACCTAGAGAGCCAATGACTCTCAAAACCCTAAACCCTTGTTTCTTACGTAAGAGAACTAGGTTACAAAAGGCATATGAAATCCTAGGTCTAAGTCTTCATTTATAGGCTTCAGCAGTCTTGGGCTTCAATCTTCTGTTTGCTGATTCCTTGATCCACGTTCTGATTGCTTCCTTAAATCTTGCAACAGATTTAGAAACATCCTTCAATATCAGATCAGGACGTCGAGACATTATTTAGGACATCATATCTGACCAGTCTTCTTTCATCAGACTTCTTCAAGTTTAAACATATCTTTTGACATTCTGTTTTTCCAAAAATTTGCTCAAATCAGTAGAGCTTTCATTTTCTAAATCGAAAACAAACCCCCCAATTATTTTTTTTCAATTGGTTAAATTCTCAACAAGAATCCTTGAGAACGATACTCGAGTTGTCGTTACCGTAACTATATTTTTTTCAAAAATACTAGTATTTTATTCGTGCGTGACAGCGAATCGAATTCGTGCCGTTACCAGATATTCTTGTCTTTTTTAACCGTTAGTTGAGTCATAGGTGTCGATTAGTATGTTTTGAACTTTCGTTTTTTTGTTTTACCGTTTTCGAGTCCGGACGCCCTGTCTCACGTCCGAACTGGTAAAAAAAAATCGATTTTTAGGAAAATCGTCTCAGATTTGTCTGATTCTTGGTCGATTCATTATAAAAAAATCAGGGATCAAAAGTCTCTATTTAGAAATTAAATAGTGGACGCCGACCTAAAAAATCCAAAATTCATCATTTTTCTATTTTTTAAGTATTTTTTACTGTTTTCATAGTTTTTGAAAAATCCGAAAAAATCTCAAAAATTTTAATTGACTTAATTAGATTAGATTTCATGTTTTTGTATTTTTTTTTAATTTTATTTTAATCGTTTTGTTTAGTGTTTCATATCTATTTTGTTGTTTAGGGACATTGTCGGTATTTACTTAGTTGTTACTGCATTGCTTGTTTGATTTTGATCTTAATCTTGATCGTGTGTTTTCTCATTCTTTGGGTGATTCTTATTTTGAGTTTATCACGGCTGATCAAAAAACTTAAGAGAAGTGGCTGCACTTATGAATTATAATGCTTTATGTATTGAATATCCTGATGTTGCTGTACCTTTTGAATTCAAATATGGTTTAATACATTTGTTGCCAAGGTTTAATGGTCTTGCAGGTGAGGATCCACATAAGCATATGAAGGAATTAGAAGTTGTGTGCTCTGCACCTTTCGAACCTTCACTAGAGGACCTTGTCAACCAAATGGCTACAAATAATATCAAGTTTCAACAATAAATAGATTCTAATTTTCAGACTTTGGAATTACAGATTGGACAACTTGTCACTTCAATGAATGCCATGCAGCAAGCTCAAGGATCAAACCAACAACCCTTGGAAAAGCATTATGTTTTTCAAATAGAGTTGTCTTATGAAATTGTTGATGATACTTGTACTGATTTGTTTGCAGCTAATTTTCCATCATTGTCTGATTTTGATGATGTTTACTCTTGTAATGTTTGGACTGACACTAAAATTTGCTCTGTTTGTGCTGAAATTGAGGTTGCCTTGCAAATTGATATTCTTACTGTAGATGAGGTTGCAAATGAATTTGTTTATGTAGATGAAGCTCTCAACACCCCGGCTGCCTGGAACAAACCATCCATCGAGAAACCACCCTCCTTAGAGCTGAAACCACTTCCTAATAATTTATTTGAATTTGTCCAGGTAGAGAAATCATTGCAGGAACATAAGAAGGGAATTGGATGGACCTTGGTTAGCATTCTTGAGTCTAGGAAGCCCCAAAAGCGATTTAATTGGATGTACCACACTTGCACTTTTCTAGGATCATTTTTTGATCCCGGAATACAAAGCGAAAGTGAGAGATATGATAATAACTTCAAATTTCACCGCATAAAAGAGAGCCCCACATTGATGGAAGAGGAAAGCATAAAAGATCTCTCTTTAGGAAAGGCTGCTTATGTGATTACCTATCCACCTTGAATACTCAGGTGTGTTCTTTCCTTTCTCTCACTCTTATTTAATAGTTATGTCCTTTCATTGAGGACAATGCATGTTTTAAGTTTGGGGGAGGGAACCTTTTAGTTTTAGTTATGTCCTTTCTTTGTTTTGTTTTCTTTTAGTTTTCTTTGTTTTTGTGTTTTTCTTTTAAGTGAAAAAAAAAGTTAGACTTAGAAGCAATGTATCTTTTGAAATTTTTAGGCTATAGATTAGTTTGAGGTTAGATTGTGGGGACTTGGGAAAAGTTCATAAGATCGGTACCGTTTTAACACCTTAAGTCTCCCGAATATGGAAGCCGATTTAAATACTTGTTATGACATAACCATTAGTTCTCATCCTTTAATAGCTCTTAAGTAGTCTATATAGCAGTCAACACAATCTAAAAAGTACACACTAAGTAATTAAGCTGTTGCAAACTAGTGAATGATCCTGTGCTTAATAAGAAATCTAAATAGGAATTCACCTTTTAAGTTAGGTGACCCTCACCCGGTCACTTAGGCTAACGGTTGTGAAACCTTCAAAAAAGAAAAAAAAATGGTTAATTTTGAATTGTTGAAAAAATATGGATCATAGTCATTAACAAGCTTACCATGTGTGTGAATAGATAACGGGCTTAATGTGATTGCATTAGAATGAAAGAGAGCAAAAAGAAGGATGAGTAAGTTAGTCTTAAGCATAATAACATGATTCAGATTGGTTTGTATAGAAGGGAGGTTTATGACCGCACAATTGCGGATTTGTGTTCTTACGATATCTTTTGTGTGCAAAAATTAGTACCTATCGATACAATCTTGACCGAAGAAGAGTTTTTGGCATAGAATGAGTTTCCGGATGCTATTGTTTTCCATGAGTCTTGATACTATTTTGCTCGGAGTGAAAAAGTTCAAGTGTGGGGGAATTTGATCAGTGCATTTTAATGCACATTCTCTTATGTTTGTACTTAGGCATTTCCTTAGTTTGTTTCATTTATTTTAGTGTTTTATTATGTTTTTATAATTAAGTCTTTGTTTGTCGTTAATCTATTTTCGCAGTTTATTTTCAGCTTTAGCGGTTTTTGTATACCTGTCCACTGTTCGGATCATAACTGGAGCTTCGAGAATCAGATTTGCGCGTTCTACCAATCGTTGAAAAAACGAGACAAAGTGCTACAACTTTCATGTTTTACGTAGAAGCTGATTCTGAGTGTAGATCACTCGAATAACTCGTTGAAGTCAAGACCCGAATTTTGCCTTTAGGAATATTTAGTTTTGGGCCGGGTTTTTTCTAATGTTGTTCGATTCAGTTAGGTTAGAACCAGATTTTATGTGCTTCCCTATACCTAGTAGCAGCCTTGCTACTGTTCATAATGTTTTTTCACACTATTCACGAATTTTCTCGGAAGCTTTGTACGGGAAATTCATGGAGAACTAATTTCAATTGTTGATTTGCTGTATTCGGTTCCGACACCTTGAGGTTATAATAAGTTCAATTCAGTTTTTATTTCTTTCAATCTTATTCTATGATTCTTGCTTGCTTAATCCAATTTTTATAGAGTAAGTTGATTTAATTCGATTATTGTATGATTCTTAACCATTTGCTTAATTCGTTATCATGATTGATCAAATCGTGTTTGCTTAATTCACGAGGGCTTAATTCCGTTTGCTTAATTCGGATAATAGGAACCTACATCCACAATACAAATTGCGCTTGTCAATGAATTTGTAATCGAATAGGAATAGATAATCTGTTCGGAGATTGGAATTATAATAACCGATGATAGGTAGGAACCAAATCAGCAGATTAACTTTTCAGCTTATTTGATAATCATTTTTTCTGTAATCACTTATATTTTCAATCACTTTTTCTAAATCAAAAACAAACCCCCCCAATCGTTTTTTTTCAATTGGTTAAATTATCAACAAGAATCCTTGCGATACGACATCCGAGTGTCGCTTCCCGTTACTACATTTTTCTTAAACTCGTTTTTGATCCGTGCGCGACAGCGGATCAAGAAGTTATAAGTGTGTGTGTTATTTTTCCTTAGTAATTTCATAAATACCCTTAGGCCTTTACAAGACTCTAGTCACTGAAATAGACACAAGCATGTGAGCTTGCACACTTCCTCTCTTTCACAACTCTGAAGCTTTAAGTCTTAGCATTATCATCTTTGACATTATAATTATATAATAACTTTGAATCTTTAGCTTGATGAGGCTTGGTATGTCTTTAAGTTGATTACCATCATCAGAGAGTTGAGATATCGAACCACTAGAGAATCTTGAAACATAAGTCTTCACTTGAATGTCATTGGACAACATTGTTGACTTAAAGCGATGACTTGATAAAATATTTTGATACTGAGAGCATCTTCGATTGCTTGTGATATCATTAAGAGATAAGGACTTTGCTAAATATAATTGGATATCAGGTGTTGTCATCATTAAAACTGAATAATTGATTCCAGCTTTGATACCAACAAACTTCACCACTTTGTATCAACTTGACAGTACCAACAAGCACATAGATCCACAACTTTTACAGCACAAGCATTGATTCTGTTAACAATACATATCATTTAATCATGGTGATAATTTCAATTTTGACCAAGAAAGCTGGTAAGGATGTTTTAGGTGATTGGATAGATCCCAATATAGTAGGGACTACTTCTATCTTGCTCGTGACAATGCATCTAACCAAGCTTTGACTAATGTGGGTCTTGCAAATGATTTTAGGGGGTGAGGGTGTTTCCCTCGAGTGAGGATAAAAGGATCTACAATTGATATGGTAGTTGTGTTATTCCTTTGTAGGATTGATTTGCGACACATAGTTGATTAATAGTTAATTAGTTAATCATGTATAGGTTTGGTATTAAGCCTAATAATTCACTTTATATTGCTAATCCTTCCCAGGGGGTGTTCAAGATTGGTTTGGTTCAATTTCGAGAAAGTTTGATATTCAAATTTAATTAAAAATGTATTGATTGATTTGGATTGGATTTGCAAATTTTTACAATAAAGTCCAGGGAAATGTTCTTTCCACCCATATATGTGCTCCAACTATCATGAAAGTCACAAGTGCCCATAGTGTCCAAAGATGCATTTTTGGGCGCATCTTTTACACACAACTCAAATAAAATTGTTGAGAAACCATTATTTTGTAAAAATTTAATATGGAGATGCATCTCCGTATGCATAAAATGCTAATCCGAAGATGCATCTTCATAACACCCCTTAGTTGAATATTTAATGTGTTTTTCGGAAATGCATTTTTGAAATATAAATGGAACAACATAAATTAACTTCAAAATAAACATTATATAGATAAAATTTGACGTTAGCATAAATGTAACATTACATTTAATTACACACAGGTGGATAAGGACGTGTTAACATCCTTAAAATATCTTCAGTCGATCTTACAATCATTGCGTCCAATTCAATTGGACCCTTTGTTGAGTAACAATAAAAGATACTCCACGTAACCTTTAAATCATCATTCGTCTTTAGTTCAAGCATGGTGAAACGTATTTTTCCTTCGTTGTTAATCAAAGGTGAGTGATGCTCGAGTGATGTCTTTGGTATAGGACATCCCGATTTCAAATAAACCTGAACAAAATGTTTTTTTTTCGATAGCCAATGAATACACATGATGCTACAGATGGATTTAGAGGTGGCTTACTCCGAAGTGGAAATAATGTTTCTGAGAAACCATATCGTGTTAAATAAATACACAGCCTATCATAAGCACTTGCTACAAGATGTCCCATTTTCCGGGAAGCACATCCATTTTTCAAACGGTGCCAGACCACTAAGATAAGGAGCAAGAGCATTGAGAATTATATTGTAATTTTCTTTGTTCCCATATAACTTTGTGTATGATTCTCTATACGTCGTCATCTCCTGTATAAGATGACAACGGACAAATTGGTAGTCGTTCTCTTTTTTAGCGAGCAAACCCGAAATAGTTCTAAAACCACAATTGTCGTAACCTTCAACATTTACAACCCGCTCAATGTATTTGTGCATAAAAAGCAACATCTCTTTAATGTGTTTGATTTTTGGTAAAGGAGGTGGAGAAGATGGTTTTCTAATGTGAGCATTATTGAAAACACTTTTTTTTGTTGGGATTTTGGAGCTGGAGAATGCGGAAAATGTGAATCAACATGTTCATAGTATGAAGAAGACCGTCGTGGAGTTGTCACTTTGTTTTAACCAGTTCCTACAGTGGTTTCAAATCCGTTGTTTTTGGATAGGCAAGCTTCCTCAATTGATATTTGATGTGCAATTTAATGATGTCATAAGATTTAATGAATCTCTCTTGGATCACTTCCCACTCAATCATGATAGAGATGTTTGATTTATCATCCTTAATTGCATCATCATCATCATCATCATCACCAAAACGAAGCTTTTTCTAGTGACTACAAACTTAATCCATACATATTAATTTTTTTCAAGCTTCATCTTCTTTGAAATTAAAAAAACACATGGAAGACCGTACATATTTGCTAAGTTTACAACCACACTTTGAGCTATATAAACCTATTTTATCTGCTTGCTTTGCATCGTGAAAAATAAAATTCAATGTCGCTTGAGATACATTGCCAACCAACTGTGAATAAAGAATGATGTCTATGAATCAGTGTTCTAAAACATTAATGCTCCGACCAAAAGATGTCTGTATCTCATTGTGTTGGTTTTAAAGCTTTTGGTTCATGACATCCCAATCTTGACAATAATCACCTTTACTGTTTCCTAACCAATTCTTCAGTCTAACATGTGCAGATTCAACTCTGTTAGTTGTTGTGTTACCAAAGTGTCGAACTAATGGGTTCAAGCACAAACAATTTTCTCTTTAACCTTATCCAAAATAATGCCCTCAACATATTTTAGCAAATCTGAATATCTCGTGTGTGCGCACGCACAAACGTACACACACACACAAACACACCACTGAAACATATTACATATTCATCATATAATTCTTTCATAGAAGAATTTAATATACCATTCCGTGCATCCATTATATTTTCCACCACCACACTAGATTTGACCATTTCCATCTTCATGATACTTACAAAGTAATGCAGACGATGTAGGAAACACTGTTGCAACCGAATTCATCAATTCGGCTTTGTGATTATTGATTATTACTAGTGGCACATTTTCTTGGTCCTTCAACATAGTCTTGCATATTTCCAAATTCCATGTGACATTGTCCATTTTTCCAGATTCCAAAAATGCAAAACCGAATGAAAAAGTCATCTTCATAGAATAACACCAACAATTTCCAGAAGTGGAAGTCTATACTTGTTTATTTTGTATGTGGAATCAATTATGAGCACGGTGGAAAAAATGTTGAACAACTTGACGAAATCGGGATCATCCAAAATATACCTCGAACGGTGAATTTATCCTTACAAACCCTGTACCTAAAAACATATGCACCATCTTCCAAAACCTTCAACAATTGTTGCATCTCAAATCTTGGTCCTCTTATGAACTTGTTGTTTTGAGCACACACATAGTATATTTGCTTGATATTTGAAACATTTAGAGGTCTTTTTCGTTTCAAAGATGTGAGTTTATTTTTTAGTTCCACCATGTTTAATGTCATGTCCGAAACAAGTTCCCTCTCATCTGTAACAAATCGACATACATTAGGATGACCAACTAGCTTTTCAGTCAAGACATAATTATGTATACCGGAAATCACATTAAATTTCCATGTTTCATCGCATACAGTATGCACACAATTTAAATGGACACTCACATTTTCTCAAACACGTGTCCTCTCGTTTCAACTTCCTATCTGTGGTTGGTACGTGCCACTTCTTTCACATCTCATTATTATAAATGCTTGTCTTCTATCCGAAACATTGTTGGACCTTCCGATTACAACACTAAACCCCAATTTCCCAACCTCCATGCGGACCCATTGTAGTATATGTTCATGAGAAATAAAATCTTGTTTATTAGTAAATTATGCATGAACATCTACCTCAACACCAGTTTAGCATCATCATTCACTTCATCTGGTTTAACATCATGCTTCACTTCAATCGGTTTAATATTCACACTCACAATAACTTTGGAAAACATATCTGAGTGCACCATATCTAATAATACAAATAACATAAAAGCAAATTTAATACTTATACTATAACGACATTCTGGATATGCATATCCGGACCACACCAAACTTTGTTCAGAGATGCATGTCTGGATTTAAAATTCCTTTTTCAGCTTAAAAACTAGATTAATACAAAGAATGAGAGATGAAATTAATTAACTTTAGTTGCAACTCCAACTTCTTTTGCTCCCTTTGATGTGATGAACTACAAGAATGATATTTTGGTGTTGAAAAGTTGATTGAGAATGAGAGGAACTTTTTAAGGGTTTTGAAAAATGAAGACTTTTTTCAGTATGAAGAAGAAGATCATGCAAGGCGTTGTTTAACCCAATTTACTGCTTGACATTTCTGGATGTGCATCTCCACAAATATCATTGAGTCATTAATTAAATCAACTCAGTGAATAAAATCACCTGAATGAGTACATGGGTATTTCAGACATCTCCGTATACACCAAAATAATATACGGAGATGCAACTTCGGGCCATATTTTGTTCAATATGGTGTGGATCTCAGAAAAACAAAATATGGTGTGATTTTGGGTGCGTTAGGGGGTATTTCAGAGATGTATCTCTAGATACACCCAAATATTATACAAAGATGAATATCCCGACCATATTTTGTTCAACATGAGATGACTCTTAGAAAATCGAAGTCTGGTGTGATTTTAGGTGTATCTGGAGATGTATGTCTAGACGCATGAAGGATATTTTATGATTGTCAGAGGTGTGGGATGCACACATAAGGGTGTAATAACCATTTCTCTAAAACCTAAACTAAACTGAACCAAAAAACAACTGGTTGTTTTGAAATGGATTGATCTGTTAAATTTTAAAAAAAGTAAAAAAATATTTTTTAAAAATAACTTATGACAATTAATTTTTCATATAATAAAAAATATAGTATTAATATTTTTCAATTATAAATACTAAATTATAAATTTTCTATAATAGATTTGAATGTATTTAACAAAAATAATATAGGACTAATAATGCTCATTTTTTGGTATAAATAGAATATCTTTTAATCGAAACTATAAAGACTAACCATCGAGTCGGGTAGGACTACAATAAACGGTAAAACACTCCCTCAAGATATTTAACACTGCTGCATGCCCAAGACTAAGTTCGAACCTAGGACCTCTGGTTAAGCTGAAAGAGTCCGTTACTATATCAACCAAGTGCTCTTGGGTAATGTTCACTTTTTTTTTGAAGTTGAATGCTTGATATTAATCTCTATGATAAAGATGATATGAACCGTGAGAATTCATTTTGCAAGATGAAGCACTTTCAACTTTTTTTAGATGGTTATGATTCATCCACTTGTTTACTTCTGGTGGAAACAACATTGACAGTGTCATGATCTCTTGGGTTGATGATGGTGTTTCTACAATATAAGATGAGCTATATCTTGGTCGAAGCTGAAGTATTTTTACAGACATTTAGAATATCTTTCATGAATTTTTTATGCATCCATCTGATAATTAGATAAATGAAGGTGAGAAAAATACAAAAAGTGGGTTAAATTGTGTTGACCGATAAAAACATTTTCTGTTTCATATCAAATGAAACTCGATTCAAATTGAGATATTGAATGATAAAGTTAAAATGGAAAAAAATTAACATCAAAGAAATTTATCATGGTTCATCGCCTAACTTGGAGCTACATCCAGGCTTCTGATACAAAGATATTTTCACTATAATCCAACTAATTTTATTGTCATTAAGCTATTTCCCAGTCCATGTGACCTATATGTGAGATTTCAAACACAAAGAACTGATTCTATCAAGATCACGTTGTTAACTCAAATGATTTGACTAATACTTATCCCTTTGCGAATATATATATATATATATATATATATATATATATATAATTGACTCGATGTTTACAAATAATACTCAATAGAGAATGTAAATAAATTTAAAAACAAATACAAGTGTTTGGATATATTAATAAAAGGCGATATGACAAAATCACTTGTTCGCTTCTTTCTTTTAATGGAGATTTTTCTCAAGATTTTCTTTGGCAAAATATTTTTTTTGGTTATTTAATTTTATTTCGGAGTTCATTTTGCTCTTTTAACTTTAAAAAGTGTCATATTGGTTCCTTAACTCTTCAAAACGTTCTATATTAGTCATTTTCGTCTTATTAGCGACGGAAAAAATTCAAAAATCAGTCGCTAAATTCGTCGCTAATAAGACAAAAGGATTAATATGGAACGTTTTGAAGAGTTAAGAGACTAAAATGACAGTTTTTAAAGTTAAGGGACCAAAATGAATCCCGAAATAAAGTTAAAGGACCAAAAAATGTATTTTGCCATTTTCTTTCTTTTAAATTTCTTATTTTCTTAAGTTTATTCTCTAAGATTTATCCATAATAGTTGTTCAATATTTTGTTCCTTGGCTGGCAAAATAAAATAGTGAGAAATTGAGATTTTAAATAGCTTCATTTTTTATGATGGTTCCTTGATATTTGATCTTTGATAAAGGAGTCATTAATCTTTGTACTAATGATGCATGATATTTTATGTCCTTTGTACTTATAGAAGGTTTTGTCGCACATAAATTTGTACTTTTTGTTACGTAAATCTTGTACCATTTGCATTATTGCTTAGCCATCACTCAAATTTGAACATTGAGAGAGAAATACTATGTCATTTTTCTAGAAAATAATCATTATTGATGGTTTCTAGAAGATCAAACTCATAGAGAATGACAACTTTATCTTTTAACAAAGGATCAAATAGTTGACGTTAAACTTGAGTTGTCCAAAGGAAACTTATGGTTGTTTGAGTACTTGTAATCAGATGATAGCGGTAATATCATGTTGTAGTAGTTATGAGTAATTCGCTGTCGCGCACAGATCAAAACGAGTATTTTTTAAAACAGTAGTAACAGTAATGATAACTCGAGTATCGTTCTCACAATGATTCTTGTAATGTTATTAACCAGCACAGTAACAGTTTATAAGTGATTAAAATAAGTGATTATAAAAATAAGCCAATCTACTATTTCGGTTTCCGGCTAATCACTGCTTTTTTGCCTTACCAATTCCCTAAGCAGCTTCGATCTCTATTCGATTTCAATATCAAATGACAAGTGCACTAAGATATCAAACAGATTGACATACCTATATTCTGAATTAAGCAAACGGATAAAGACAATCATGAATTAAGCAAACACGATATAGAAATGCGATTTAACGACAAAGCGACGTAAACAGCAATTAAAAGTTAGGAATACAATCACATGAATTAAATCAAAACATTCCACAAAATAACAGATTAAGCAAATGCAATTTCATAGAATAGAATTGAAAGAGAAACAAAATTGAATTGATAGAATAAAAACCTCAAAGCGTTGGAAACGCGATTACAATAGATCGACTATAAGAAGTTAGTTCTCCATAAGATTCGTACAAAAGCCAAAAACCAAAATTGAATAGTGAAAAGAACGTGAAGATGAACAGTAGCACGACTGCTACTAGGTATAGGGAAAGCATCACAAAATCCAGTTCTAACTCAACTGGGTCGAAAAACATAAAAAAACCCGGCCTAAAACTAAATATTCCTAAAGGAAGAATTTGGGTCCTGACTTCAACGAATTATTCGAGCCTGCTACACTCAAAATCAGCTTCTTCGTAAAATATGAAAGTTGTGGTTTTTGTCTTAGCTTTCCAACGCCTGGTAGAACGTGTAAATCCGATTCTCGTAGCTCCAGTTATGATCCGAACAGTGGACAGGTATCAAATAACCGCTAAAGCTGAAAAATAAACTGCGAAAATAGATTAACGACAAACAAATACTTAAATATAAAAACATAATAAAATAGTAAAATAAGCAAAACAAACTAAGGAAATGCCTAAGTATAAACATAAGAGAATGTGCATTAAAATGCACTGATCAAATTCCCCCACACTTGAATTTTTACACTCCGAGCAAAATAGTATCAAGACTCATGAAAAACAATAGTATTCAGATACTCATTCTAGGATACAAACTCTTCTTCGATCAAGATTGTATCGATAGGTACTAATTTTGCACACTAAGGATATCATAAGAACACAAATCCGCAATTGTGCGGTTATAAACCTAGCTCCCTCATATACAAATCAATCTGAATCACGTTATTATGCCTAAGTCTAACTTACTCATCCTCCTTTTTGCTCTCTTTCATTCTAATGCAATCACATTAAGCCCGTTATTTATTCACACACATGGTAAATAAGCTTGTTAGTGACTATGATCCATATCTTGTCAACAATTCAAAATTAACCACTTTAGTAACAACAATAATTTTTTTTCTTTTTTTGAAGGTTTCACAACCGTTAGCCTAAGTGACCGGGTGAGGGTCATCTAACTTAAAAGGCAGATTCCTATTTAGATTTCTTATTAAGCTCGAGATCATTCACTTATTTGCATCAGCTTAATTACTTAGTGTGTGATTTCTAGATGGTGCTGACTGCTAGATAAACTACTTAAGAGCTATTAAAGGATGAGAACTCAAGGCTATGTTATAACAAATATTTAAATCGATTTTCATATTCGGGAGACTTAAGGTGGTAAAATAGTACTGATCTTATGAATTTTTCCCAAGTCTCCACAATCTAACCTCAAATTAATCTATAGCATAAATATTTCAAAAGATTCATTGTGTTTCTAAGTAATTTTTTTTTAAAATTTTTTTTCACTTAAAGAAAACAGAACAAAACAAAGAAAACTGAAAGAAAACAAAACAAAGAAATGGTTCCCTCCCCCACACTTAAAACATACATTGTCCTCAATGAAAGAACATAAATATAAAATAAGAGTGAGGAGAGATAGGAAAGGACACACCCGAGGAGTCAAGGTGGATAGATGATCGCATAAATAGCCTTTCCTAAAGAGAGCTCTTCTACAGTCTCTTCTTCCAAATTTGGGCTCTCATGGAGTAGCTTTGGGCAGTGGCCATTGTTTTTGAAATTTTTAGTAATGCCTTCGTCTTTTATTCCAGTATCAAAGAAGGTCCTTCGATAAGTAAAAGTATCGAATGGGCGCGTGAACATGATCTCATTTTTCTCAACGTCAAGAATCAAAGGATTAAGTGAATGCCTCACTAATTTTGTTCCATCTTCAAGTGAGACCCTATGCATACTCATAGATGTGCTATTACTAGGAATGTCAATCAAGGTCCATCCAATTGCCTTCGTATGTTTCTTTAATACCTGCAATACTTTTTCTTCCTGTTCATATTCAAGTTTAGACAAAATTATTATAGGCAAATTTTCTTCCAATTCTAAAAGTGCATATTTAAAATTTTAAGGAAGTAGCTTAAGCTCTAAAGTAGATGGTTGCTCAATGGATGGCAAAATTTTGGAAGCAAGAACTACATTTAAATATGCAACATCAACTTTGTCAGTAGAAACCTCATAAGAAATATCAACCTGTAAGGCAGCTTCAATTTCAGCACAAACTGAACATAAGTGAGTGTCAGTACAAACATCACAAGTATAATTGTCATCAAAATCAGACAAAGAAGGGAAATCGACAAAAAGTGAATTAGGTGCAACAGTTTCTCTTAAGGTTCTTTTTTCACTCATGTTATGGTAATGAAACTTAAAATCAGAATCAAACAAATTATGAGAGAACGAGAATTAGCAATGCAACTAGGGGTGGCAAAACGGGTTGGGTCCGTCGGGCCCGCCCATTTAACCCACCATTTTTTGCGGGCTGGTGCGAGGTTTTCGGCTCGGTGTCTTAAGTTGGCCCGCCCCGCCTAACCCACTTTTAAAATGGGCCGAGGGCGGGGCGGATTTTGCCCACAAAAAATAGTATTTTTACTTGGAATTAAAACAATATTAACGTGGTATGTAATAGACATACTTTTAAAACAATCCCCATTTCTTCAAACCTTAATATTTATTTTTCACATAACCACAAACACCTCATTTTGAAGACATTAATTGGTCTTTGCTTCGTTTTTTATTTTTTCTCATAGTAGGAAAAGTCTTTATTGCAAAACATAGAGAATACATTCTTTTCTATTTTCTATTACTTGTTGTCATTGGAGTCGGGTTCTAAAGCTATAAGGTAAGTTTTACACAGAGGAGTTTCTTTTCTCATTATGATAATAAATTTTTTATTTTTGAGGTTTTAGTGTGTTCGTTTTAAGTTTTTGGTATTATAGTTACGTTGTTTGTTTATGTTGAAAAATATGACATTTACATTAAGACTTGTTAAAGTTTTACTATGCATTACTAAAATTTGTAGGCCTCTTTGGTACTAATTAACAATTTTGTAAATTATGTAGTAAATCAAATTGTAAAAAAAAAAATTGGCGGGTCGGTCCTCCAACCCGCCAACTCGTTAGTAAACGGGGCGGGCTTGATTTTTGAGCTCGGACGCCTAAGTTTACCTAACCCGCTTTTGGACGGGCTTAAATGGGGCGGGTCTAAACGGGGCAGGCCGCCCGCTTTGCCACCCTTAAATGCAACAACAAATAGGAAAATGTCAGTAATGTCCCTATAGAGGCAAAAACAAAATCAAAGAAGAAAAACGATTAAAGTAATTTCAGAAAAATCTAAAAACACGAAATTTAATCTAATTATGTAAAATAAGAAGTTTGAGAAATTTTTTAGAATTTTTTTAAACTATGAAAACAGTAAAAAAATCATTGAAAATAGAAAAATGATGAATTTAGGGTTTTGAGGCCAAAATCCCATAAATGGGCAAAAAAGATTTTAAAAAGGAGACGATTTTCCCCAAAACCGATTTTTTGAATAGGTCAGACGCGAGACGGGGCGTCCGGACGCGAAAACTGCAAAACAACAAAACGAAAGTTCAAAACGCACTAATCGACACCTATGACTCAACTAACGGTTAAAAACGACAAGAATCCCCGGTAACGGCGCCAATTTGACCCACTGTCGCGCACGGATCAAAAACAAGTATTTTCGAAACAGTAGTAACGGTAACAACAACTCGAGTATCGTTCTCACAAGGATTCTTGTAATGTTATTAACCAACACACTAACGGTTTAGGGGGGGGGGGTAAGTTTTGATTAAAAGAAAAATAGTGCAAATGTGTGATTAAAATAAGTGATTATAAAAATAAGCCAATCTACTGTTTCGGTTTTCGGCTAATCACTGGTTTTTTCCTTACCAATTCCCTAAGCGGCTTCGATCTCTATTCGATTTCAATATCAAATGACAAGCGCACTAAGATATCAAACAAATTGACATTCCTATATTCTGAATTAAGCAAACGGATAAAGACAATAGTGAATTAAGCAAACACGATATAGAAACGCGATTTAAGGAAAAAGCAACGTAAACAGCGATTAAAAGTTAGGAATACAATCATATGAATTAAATCAAAACATTCCACAAAATAACAGATTAATCAAATGCAATTTCATAGAATATAATTGAAAGAGAAACGAAATTGAATTGATAGAATAAAAACCTCAAAGCGTTGGAAACCCGATTACAGTAGATCGACTCTAAGAAGTTAATTCTCCATAAGATTCGTACAAAAGCCAAAAACCAAAATTGAATAGTGAAAAGAACGTGAAGATGAACGGTAGCAAGACTACTACTAGGTATAGGGAAAGCATTACAAAATTCGGTTCTAACCCAACTGGGTCGAAACACATAAAAAAACCGGCCCAAAACTAAATATTCCTAAAAGCAGAATTCGGGTCCTGACTTCAACGAATTATTTGAGACTGCTACACTCTGAATCAGCTTCTGCGTAAACCATGAAGGTTTTAGCTCGTTGTCTTAGCTTTCCAACGCCTGGTAGAACGCATAAATCCGATTGTTGTAGCTCGAGTTATGATCATGTCGCTCCCAAGGATTTGCATCCATGGTACAAACGCGAAAGTGGCGCGGAAAACAGAGTCGCCAGCAATGTGTATTTATCCCAAGAGAGGGAAATAAAACACTGGGTAAACCTGAGGGAAGGGAAAGAGCATGGTCTTGCGACCAAGAGAAACGGGTAAGGGGGTCGGTTACGTGAAAGGAAGGTGTTACCACCCCACACGTCCATCGTACTCGACGGGATCCACGCTTGTTGTCTCAATCAAAGGGTGTCGTCAACTGGAGCTCCACTGCTACTGGAAAGCGGAAGAAACGAGAACAGAAAAGAACGAAGAAATGGGGGAGAAAAGAAAAAGAAGTGACTCGATAGGACATCTCTCGTCCTACACCTACGTACTCCCTCGTGCAATGGGAAAGTCAGAGTCAACGTAGTTCGGACACGAACTAGGGGGGAGGTTGCTCGCCAAGACATCGCCGTCTTGTGCCTACGTATCCTCAATCAGACGAGAAAGAGGAAATCAGAGCAGTCGTAGTTCGACCTAAAGAGGTCGGTTAGTGTTTTTTATGAGCGACGTTAGATTCGCGTTCGGCGTTAGGGTCGATGCCTGTTTGCGACGAGACGGAAGTAACGTGCCCTTTTCTGAAAATAATTTGAACTTAACGATCCCGAAGGATGAAAAAGGTTTGAGTTTGTTTTTGTGCTTTTTTAGACAGAAGTGAATTGAAGTTAGTTCGTAACTTACATTGCACTAAAGTCTACCATGCGGGAACGAGTGAATCGCATGGTCGCCCCCAAATGGGACGTATGCTAAACACTCTAGAAGAGGAAGGGAGGCCCCTCGTTCTTCATTTCCTACACTTAAGGCTCGAGCGCAATATTCGTTATATTTATTAAGTGTTTTAAAAGTGTTATGAGATGAGAAGAGAAGACTCAAAGGAAAAGAAAACACTAAGGAGGATTCTATCCTAATGTTGTCATGCAAAGGTGGCCCTATAGTTGAGTTTGAAAGGGAAACGTCTACTTAAGTTAGCATGCAAAGGGAAGCCTAATGCTAATCCTACTCTAACCTTAATCGAAAATTAAGTTGAACTAGGTAGCTCTAAGGGAATGAATCCAAGACTTAAACAAGTCTCGAGACTCAAGGGAAGAGAAGGAGTGAAAGAGATGAAGAAGAAAGAGAGGTACAAGATGAGAAATAAGACGGGGCAGCAAGCACATCATACACATCATACTCAAATCACAACATTAATCATGCTTCAAAAGATCACACAAGAAAGCTCAAGTAAGCAAGTAAAAGCAAACAAGAAAGAATGCAAGCAAACTTGCATAAGAAGCATAGTTAAACATCATTGAACCTCACACAAAGATGACATGAATAAGGTAAGATGAAAGTGGATCCAAGTCAGAATTCAAGTCATGCCAAAGGTCAATCAATTCACACAATAGAAAGTGGCATCAAGAGCATCAAGTATGTATCTCAACAACACTCAAACAATTAGCAACAAATAACTCATGCAAAACATAACTTCAAGTGATCAAACAAAGTGAAATCAAGGCATGAAAGCAAATGGCAGCAAGGTGAACATGTATATCAATTCAAAGATCAATTCATGAATATCAAGAAGAAGCCACAAGAATCACATTCAAAACATGCTCCATGATTATGCAAACCTCTACTCTAAACATCTATGCAAACAACACATGATAAGGTGAAGCAAGATCATATTCATATTCAAACAATAATTCCAGAAACATCATCAACAAGTCACAATCAACATGCTCAAGAAGTGTGTGCTATGTGTTCATCGCATCAGGAACGCAACATCGCAAACTTGATCATAAACGATAAAAATTCAAGAATCGCGTGTCGGAAAATTATGTGCATACAATAGTGTGAGGTGCAACAGCTCAAGAATGATCCACAAATCATCAACATATCAATCCATAAAGTTTAGACGTGCAAGAGACCTCAAACGAGCAAGAAAATGCAAGAAAAACACAATCTGCTTCAGTGGTAATCGATTACTCACATAGGGTAATCGATTACTCAGTTGAAAATTGGCTAAAAACGTGAAAATCAGGCAGAGTAATCGATTACCACTGAAACAAAGGCATAAATTCAACTTTGACAAGCACTTTTCAGCATCCAATCACTTATCCAAACATCCAAATGATCATGTAAACAATAGTGCACGAAAATTAAGTTCAATCACAGCAATCAAACATTTATTAGATCCAACTATCATCAACATCCACAATCAAGATCAAACAAATGGATCAAAACACATCAAAATTCATTGATCTACATTGTATAAGTTGCAATTAAGCTAAAATGAGTATGGATCTGAAATTAACCAACCTACAAAGCTGAGATTTGCTTTGGTAAGTGTTGTAAACAGAAAGGGATGAATTCAAGTAGAGAAATCCAAGATCCACAAGCTTCTTGCACTCAAAAGTTGAAGATCCAAGCAAATAATCAACAAAACTCCGAAATCACTTCCAAGAATCACTTCTGAAAATTCAGCACCAGATCCAAACGAAAATCCAAGTTGAAAAGCTGAAATGTAGTGATGATGAGAGGCTTTAGCTCAAGAATTAACAAGTTTCAATGAAGAACTTGTTATTCTCTATGAAGGAGCTTTGAGTGTGGTTGAAAATGGAGGTTGAGAGTGAAAAAAGTGAGAGAGAATTGAGTGAATTCTGAAAATTGAGAGTGGAAAAAAATGATCTAGGTTGGAGAGGTTTGGAATGAATTGGTTTAAATAACCCCTAGGTTAGGAGTTAAGTTTGGGTTGGGAGTGAGGTTAAGTGAGTGGAAATTGGGATGAAATGTGAGTTAGGAAATGAAATGAGGAATTAGAGTGGAAAAATGATGGAGAGAATTTGAATTTTGGGTGGAAAATGATGAAAATAGATCAGTTCTAGATCCTTCCCACACATGCACAAGCCAAGCACATGACCACAAAGTGCTCAAAAATTCTGCAGTGCTGAAAATGCCACATTTTTACAATTTCGCCCAGAGTAATCGGTTACTCACTTTGAGTAATCGATTACTCCATTCAAAAATTCAAAATTGGCGCCAAAAGGAGGGAAACTTGGATATTCGTCCGGTTCCACCTGTTTTGAATCATGATAGACCTCTGAAACTTGCCATTTGATATTACCACTAGAAAACACTTGAAATATGCTGTGAACTGTTTTTCCGTACTCTGATTAAATTACTGATAACAACTGTATGGTGCTAAATAACTGATCAAAAATTAACTGCCGGAGTTTCTGATCATCCAGTCGCTTAATGAGCAAAATAACTGCTTAAAAAGACTTGGAAAGCTATCTGTTCGGCCCTAAACACTATTAACAATCATACTGGAACTGATAACGCCGTAAGCTACTGAAAGAATACCTTGATCCCATGCCCAAAAGGACGATGCAAATGCAGAAATGACAATGCAAAAGAAAGGAAGCATCAGCCAGTTAGTGCCAAAGGTAAGAGGGCAAATTTTGAGGTGTTATAGATCCGAACAGTGGACATGTATTAAATAACCGCTAAAGCTGAAACGAAAATAGATTAAAGACAAACAAAGACTTAATTATAAAAATATAATAAAATAGTAAAATAAACAAAACAAACTAAGGAAATGCCTAAGTACAAACATAAGAGAATATGCATTAAAATGCACTGATCAATGAGTGAGGAGTCTTTATGATGTGCGTCCAAGGGATGCTTTTACAGATGCGGTATGAAGATGCTAAAGGATCCCACACATGCATTCATGGATCTACTTGATCTTGTATTTGGATTATTTTTCTTATATAGAAAATGAGGTTTTGTAGAAACATCTTTGTTGGAATTAACCAAAAACCTTTTGAGAATTCCTAATCAATCTTGATTTCAAGAAAGATTTTGCGCATTAACTATTAATGAAAAGAAAAGCGAGAAGTAGAGAATGATTTTTTTCAACTGCGGAATCTCTGCCCACAAACTGTGGAAAACTTCTTTTATTCACTTTGCAACTGAAAAATATGTGAATACAGGTTATTACAAAATAGGGGTTACTCCCTCTATTTATAATAGAAGAAAGCCCAAAATTACAAAAGCCCAAAAATTACTATTTTTGGTCTAAGTCAAAATTCTGTGTCAAGCAACCTGCTTCGACACTTCAACATCTAAACAACTCGACTCACACACACATCAGGCTAATTGATTAATCCTTGTTTCTGTCAAGCTACACTGCTTCGACACAAGGAATTAAAATCTCAACACACCACCTAATTCATTAGGTCTAAGCTATCTATATTCATCATAGACCTTAGCTTCTGGAACACTTCAACTTGCACCCCTTTGGTCATGATATCTGCAATCTGATTCTTAGTTCTGCAGTGTACAAGTTCATCTTCCCTTCTGCTACCTACTCTCGATGATAGTGGAACCTCATTTCGATGTGCTTGCTTCGTCCATGTGCTATTGGATTCTTCGCCATGTTGATAGATGACATGTTGTCGATCTTTATGGTAATTGCTCCTTGACTGTTCGTTGTAATCTCTTCGACCAGGTTCACCATCCATGTTGCTTGACATGCACAAAGAGAAGCAACTATGTATTATACTTTGCATGACGAAAATGCCACTACTGGCTCCTTTCTCGAACTCCAAGCAACTAGTGCACCACCTAGCATAAACAAATAGCCAACTAAGATTTTCTATCCTCAGCATCACTACACCAACTTGAGTCGGTGTATCCTATTAACTTGCATTTTTTCCTTCATCAGCTACAGGAAACAAAATGCCGTAGTCGAGATTTCCTTTCAGATACCTTAGTATCATCTTCGTTGCTGCTAGGTGTGATACCTTTGGCTTCTGAATGAATCTACTTACCATACCCACACTGTATGCTAAGTCAGGCCTTGTGTGACAAAGGTATCTAAGTGACCCAATAAGTATTCTATATTGGGTTGGGTCGACATCATCTGAATCTGAATCTTTTGACAGTTGCATTCTGGGCTCAACTGGAGTTAAAGTTGGGTTGCAATCTTGCATCTCAAATCTCTTGAGTATTTTGCCTGCATATCTTGTTTGGTGCATCATCAAACCTCTACCACTTTTGTAGAATTCAATACCAAGGAAATATGAGAGATTTCCCAAGTCTGACATTTAAAATCCTCACTTAGGTCATGTTTGAAATCTTCAATCCTCTTCTTCCAACTTTCTGTTATCAACATGTCATCGACATAGAGACATAGTATAAGCAATTCACTATTGCTTCTTATTCCAAGTTCTTGGAGCTTGCTTAAGTCCATACAGGGCTTTATGCAGTTTGTACACCTTTCTTTCTTCACCTTGTTTCACAAACCCAGCTGGTTGTGCAACATAAACTTCTTTGTCTAAGGGGCCATTCAGGAATGCACATTTCACATCCATCTGACATGTGTGCCAATTTTTCATGTTTGCTAGACCAACAACCAACCTGATTGTTTCGATCCTAGCAACAGGTGTAAAAACTTCGTCAAAGTAGATTCCTTCTTTCAGAAGAAATCCTTTCACCACAAGTCTCGCCTTGTGTCAAGTTACTTCTCCTTTAGGATTCATCTTCACCTTGTAAACCCATTTCATATTAATTGCCTTCTTGCCTTGAGGCAATTCGACAATTGACCAAATGTTGTTGACTTCGATGGACTATAACTCCTCATTCACTGCTTTCACCCACTTCGAATCTTTCAATGCATCAGGTGCATTGACTGGTTCGACATATGCGTAGAAAGTATAGTGTACCAGCTCACCTTCTTCATTGACCACATCATCTGATGTAATCACATATTCTTGTAACCTTGCAGGCATGTGTCTTGTTCATTGAGGTCTGCTTCACCTCTGACATCTTCTTGTCGAACTTCTCTTTCGACTTCACTAGTTGGTTCTTCACATAAGAGTCTCACTGAATCCTTCTTAACATTCTCAGTCTAATCCCTCTCCTTAAGCTCATCTATGATCACGTCCCTGCTGATCACTACTTGCTTGTTCACTGGGTCGAACAACTTATATCCTCTAGTCGAATGATATTCTATCAGGATCATTTGACTCGGCTTATTATCAAGCTTTCTTCTCAACTGATCTGGCACATGTCTATGTGCTATAGATCCGAACACCTTCAAATGACTTAGGTTATGCTTGACACCAGAACAATATTCTTATGGCGTGATTCCTTCTAGATTCTTCGTCGGACATCTATTAAAGATGTATGTTGCAGTCGACACAGCTTCTCCCCATAATTGTTTGTGTAGATGCTTGCCTTTCAACATACTTCTCACCATATTCATGATGGTTATATTCTTCCTTTCCGCAGTTCCATTATGCCGTGGAGTGTAGGGTGGCACCACCTTATGTACAATCCCTTCTTTCTCACATAATGCCTCGAAATATTTTGACACATACTTTCCACCACCATCAGTCCTCAGAATCTTTAGCTTTCGACCACTTTGTCTTTCGACCATAGATTTAAATTTGGGAAATACCTCGATCACTTCACTTTTCTTCTTTAACAGGTAAGTTCACAGTTTTTGACTGAAATTATCTATGAATGTGACAAAGTATATGTTACCTCCAATCGAATCCACCTGGATAGGACCACATACATCAGAGTATATGACTTCAAGAATTGCCTTCGACTTGCTTCCTGCATCCCTGCTGAAGCTATTCTTGTGTTGCTTCGCCTGAACACATTCTTCACACACTTCGCTTGGAATATCAATTTCTGGTAATCCTGAACCATATTTCTTCTCTTCAAATCTTTGATGTCTTTGAAATTGAGATGGCCAAGTCGATATTGCCATATCCATTCATCTCTGCTGGCTGCAGTTGCAAGGCACTTACGCTCCATCACATTCAGTTCAATCTTGAAGGTTCTATTTTGAGACATTAGAGCCTTCAAGATTAACCTTCCTCTTGAGTCGAGAACTTTTATCATCTTTTCTTCGATCGACACCTTGTAGTTCTTTTCGACCAACTGCCCTATACTGAGCAAATTGCTCTTCATGCATGGTATGTACAACACATTGGAAATTACTGACCTCTTGCCATCTTTCCTCATAATCAGAATATCACCAATACCTTCAGCTTCTAGAGTATTGTCATTTGCAAATTTCACCATATTCTTCATTTAGGGCTTCATGCTGACAAACCAATCTTTCCTACCAGTCAGGTGTGATGAGCATCCTGAGTCCAAGTACCATTGGTCCTAGAATATTTCTTCATCTCTTGTTGTAACCATTAACAACATCTCTTCTTCTTCATGTTTCGCCAGCTTTGCCTCAATTTCTTGATTCTTCTTCTTTTCTGGACAATCACTAAAGTAGTGACCATACTTCTGACAATTGCAACATTGAATGTGACTTTTGTCAAGTTTTCGACCACCACCTCTTCCTCTACCTACAACACCACCTCTTGGGTTGCCTTGATTCCAATATTTTCTCTGATTCGACTAGTTTCCTTCTTGCTGATTTTGACCAGTCGAATTGTTGTAGCCTCTTATGCCTTTGTTTCTATTCCAATTTCCTTTTCCTTTCTTTTCTTTTTCTGACTGCGTCTGCAAAGCCATATCACTCTTCGACTTTCCTACAGTTGTTTCAGCCATCATTTGTTCATGAGACTCAAGCGTCCCTTGAAGCTTTTCCTTTGTCAATACTGACAAGTCTTTCGACTATTATATGGCTACTACCACGTGGTCGAACTTTGGAGCCTATGACCTCAAGATCTTTGCAACAACTGATCTTGATATCAACACTTCTCCATATACCTTGATTTGATTCACCAATTTAGTAACCCTAGTGAATAAATCAGTTATGCTCTCACTTTGTTCCATCTGAAGCAATTCATACATCCTTTTGTGAGTTTTAACCTCACCTCTTTCACCTTCTCTGCTCCTCCAAAGATTTCTACAAGATTTCCCATGCTTCTTTCGTTGATTCTACACCACTAACCTTTTCAATGTTATCTGGATCAACACATTGATGAATTATAAAGAGAGCTTTTTAATCTTTCTTCTTTAATTCTTTGTATGCAGCCTTTTCTTGATCCACCGCGTTTTTTGTAAGCGGTGTTACTCCTCCCTTCACAAGATCCCAAAGATCTTGATAATAGAAAACCACCTTTATCTGTTTGCACCAATTCTTATAATTATTGTTATTGAGAATTGGAAGGTTCGCCGGAAAATGCCTGTATGGATGATTCAGCGCCATCATGATTTTCTTCCCTCGAATCACAACCGGAGCTCTAGATACCAGATGTTGGAATTAACTTAAAACCTTTTAAGAATTCCTAATCAATATTAATTTCAAGAAAGATTATACGCAATAACTGTTAATGAAAAGAAAAGCGAGAAAGAGAGAATGATTTTTCAACTGCGGAATCTCCGCCCACAAACTGTGGAAAACTTATTTTATTCACTTTGCAACTGCAAAATTTGTGAATACAAGTTATTACAAAATAGGGGTTACTCCCGCTATTTATAATAGAAGAAAGCCCAAAATTACAAAAGCCCAAAAATTACTATTTTTACTCTAGGTCGAAATTCTGTGTCAAACAATCTGTTTTGACACCTCGACATCTAAACTACTCGACTCACACACATATCAGGTTAATTCGACAAATATTTGTTTCTATCGAGCTACATTGTTTCGACACAAGAAATTATAATCTCAACAATCTCATATATTTTTTATTCATTATGACAATATAATGCGCAATTGCTCTTTTGACCCTGTGAGACCACTCTTCCTCATTTGAGGAAGTTTCAATGTTGAGTTGATCTATTATATTCTTCATCCACATCTTGGGATAACAATTATAGCACATAAGTATTAGAGACACTCGGTATGGTCATGGTATGAAAATATATAGTATTGTGTCCATAATCTTTCACGATGACCAATTTTTCTTTCACCAACCTCTATATTTTTACCTTATGGTCATGGTATGAAAATATATAGTATTGTGTCCATAATCTTTCACGATGACCAATTTTTCTTTCACCAACCTCTATATTTTTACCTTATGGTATATGACTAATGAAATCTTAAAACTTCTCCATGAAGGACTTGAATTTTCACAATTAGTTGATTAAAGTTTCTTCATTTGCTTGGTATTAGGGGTGTGCAAAAAAAAAAAAAGTTATTGTTAACCAAATTAGTATCCACATTGTTCCACTTTTAAAAATTCAAACCAAATGCTAAAATATAAATGTGGTTATCCATTTTTTTATCCAAATATAAACCGGTTTCCATAATAATAATTTGGTTTAGTTATTGGATATTCAAATTTCATTATTTGTTAAATTGATATGTTTATCTCTTTTCACGTTTCATCATATACACGTTATAAATCAATTTTATATTTTGAACTATTTTAAAGTTAATTTTTTGAATTTCATTAAAAAAAATTATTTTACAAAAAATTCAGAATTTTGTTTCTCAAAATGAAAAAAAGTTAATTCTATTCCTACAAATTATTTGTAGTTTATTCTGCATAATGACTATTAAAATTTGTGAAAATTCACGCATTACCAGGAAAACATTATGCTGATTGAATTAATTCTATTACGACAATTGCATAACGGTAATCAACAAAATCATTATAACTACAATGCCCATTCAATTTTCACGTAATATAAACCAATTGTTTTTTAAAATGTTTTTTTTTTAACTTTTAAAGAAAAAATATTTTAAAACCTTATTAAATTTGTTTAAGTATTTAAATTTAAGAATTAATATAATTTAAAGAAAATAAAATTTAAATTTAACAAAATAATTTGGATTAAAATCAAAATCCATTTAGAACGGGTTTAAACCGGTTCGGAACAAGTGGTTTGGTTTATAAACCATAATCATAGAAATGGATTGGTTCATATTAAATGGTTATCCATGCACACCCCTAAGATAAACAAAGACCTTTTTAATTTCTAAAATTAAGTTAATAACTTTTAATAAAATTATTCCATAGCAAACACATTATGATATTTTAACATTATGAAACTTTAGCATGATACTATATGACCTGATATTACATGTTTTTGATTGGAGTTAATTTTACTGTGTTAAAAAGTGATAGAAAATCAAATAAAAAGATAAAAAATATTTTAAAAAAATAATACCATAAATAAAAATATTTTAATAGAAATAATTTAAAGAAAAACATTAATACTATATTTAATAATATTTTAGTAGATAATAATTAAAATAAAAAATTATTAAAAAATAATAGTATAGATAAAAATTAATAATGGTTTACATTGTTGCTAAAAGTAAAAATTAAATAATTAGTAACGCTTTAAATCGTTACGAAATAAATTACATTTAAAATTATTAAATCAATATTACGACGGTTTGAACCGTCAGGATATGACACTCATGACTGTTTGAAACCGTCGCAATCAACAATGAAAACAAAAATCAAAATGAAATTCCACGACGGTTGGTAATCGTCGCAATATTCAGGTTACGCCAGTTCCCTAACCGTCGTGAGAGAGAACGACGGTTGGTGTGACGGTTTTGACAACCGTCACAATATATCCTCGTGATGCACATTTTTGGGACGGAGTTGCAACCGTCGTAACATGAAAATTGTGGCGGTTCTAACCGTCATAACCTAACAAAATGAACCGTCGCAATTTTCCAATTTTCTTGTGGTGATTAGAGTGTATATCTTGATGATCCGGAGTTGGATTTGCTTCAATCGGCGTTGACAAACCGAGAGATTCTAATTCATCTTCTTTCTTCTTTTTGTACCCTCTATTTGTTGGGGTGTTGTATGTAAGTTTATCTTGATTGTATGTATATTTATTGATCATTGTATAAGATCTCTTTTACAAATCTTTATCGATGTTATCTTTGATTTCAATATTTATCTTAATGGGTTTGGATTGCTATAGACATATACGGTTCGAACTCGATCTAAGATGAACATGTATTAGATTCTAAACTCTAGACATAGATTTAGGTCTAATATTCACATGGGTATCAGTTCTTAATGCTCTGTGTTGTTGAGTTGCGTGAGACATCACCGATGAGACAATATGGCTGTTCTTTCAACTTTGCGTTAAACATAACCTCTGTTGTGGGTGATAGGTGAGGATGTTGACGAGTGATTTAGGTTGCGTACAACTGATTGATAGAATTTTTAGTATTTGATGGGTAAATGAAATACAATTCCTGAAGAGTTCTGTCCTCTCTAAAAAAATGCATTATTTACTTGTTCATGTGCTTTACTTTCCATTTTTTACTCTTTTAAAACTATTCAAACCGAGTTTAGTGACGTAGAGACCGTTGAACGACATTCTTTCCCTTGCTCCGATCCCCGTGGAGACGACAAATCCCGGAATTCTTCCAAACTTAATTTTTGCTTGCCGCTTTACCGCTTCAGCAGGGGGTTGAATTGTGTTTTTCGTTTCTTTAATTTGCTTCTGATCAGAGTTCAAAATCTAAAATGATGTTCACATTCTGATTAATATGTTGCAGCAGAATGTTAACCGAAACAAATAAATAACAACAGAAGACACATAGATTTATCCTGGTGCCTTCCAAACTGAGAGTAGTCCAATCCCCTTGCATCACAAGAGATTTTCACTATAATTAAAACATGATTACAATCGCTTATGCACTTAAGCATAAAACTTTATTTGCTCAGACCCTCGGTCCGAGACTTCCTGCTTAAACCTCTCATGTTCAAGTCTTCCTGCTTAGACCCTCAGCCTAAGACTTTCCTACTCAGATTCCACGAATCCAAGATTTCCTTGCTCAAACTCCTTAGGCTCAAGACTTCCTCGCTCAGGTTCCACAAACCTAAGACTTATGCTCATGCCCTAAAGTACAAGACTTCTACTTAATCAACAAATGATTAAGACTTCAATGCTCAAGCACATAGCCGGAGACTTACTTGGCACAAGCTTCGCATCAAGAGAGTTTGATGCTCAAGCACATAGCAAGAGACTTTATCTAAACTACTAAACAATATGTTTAGCAGAATAGATAACAAAGTGTACTTGGTACAAAATCAGATGTACAGGGTAATAACCATAACAAAGACCTTAAGCACTTCGAGATTTCTAAGATATTCAATGTTTAAGAAATCTTAAGGCTTTATACAATTTACAACATATAATAGAATTTATGCATACTCGATTATGTTGATAATTGTTGATCTTGTTATTCTTCCATCCAGATAAAAGTGTGGAACACTTCTATCCTTCTTGGCTTTCCTTCTATTTTATTATTCCTTGTTTCTTGTCCTTGTTGAAGATCTATCTTAAATCTTCATCTACTTATATAGCAGTTGAAGAAGACTAGTCGTTGGAAGAGATAACTTGAACACGAGTCTTTGTTTCTCCATAGTACAAGAGACGTTGAAGATAGATACACCAAAAGATCTTTATCCATTGTGTAACATGTTTAACCATTGCGTCTTCCACGTATTCTTGTATTATTGATCTGTTGAGAGTAGATATTTGTAAAGCATGTCAACTCTTCTTGAGCCTTGTGAACATAGACTCTAGGTGACAAACTGATTAGACAATGCAGCTTTCTTTCTGCAGTACGAATAACTTTAGCTTTATCACTGATTATGAATGATCATCAGAAGCTGATACATTCACTAAGTGTAGAGACAATATGTTACTCTTCTGATGCTAAGGCCTTCAGCTCCAGGGTCCATGCCAGACATCACTTAGAGAATGTTGTTCAGATTCTGAACCACCAGAGGCCAGTGAGTCAGTTTATCTCAAGTGCATCCTTATATCAGATTCTGAATATATAGTTCTTTATGCTTTAGAACATGCACACTTAAAACACATATTAAATAACACCATTTTTCTTTTAATATTTTGTTATCATCAAAACCCAAGAGATATAAGTCATGAACAAATTTTGTTCTAACACCTTCTGATGGAACGGGCTATAAGAAGATCCATTTCAAGAATCTTAACCCTGAAAAGATGAAGAAGGTAGAAGCTATTATGAATGACCTTATGAATCTGGATGTAACTTATTCCGAATCAGATGAAGACCTTGAGAACTATGAAGACCTTGAAGAATGAATACCTTCTTATGTTTTACATGATTTGTTGTTAGTTTTTGTTGTTGACAAGTTTTTAATCTGTCGTGGGTAGTTGTTATTAGTTGTTGTTAACATGTTGTTTTTTGTAGTGACATGATTTACTTCCATTTTGGGATAACAATGTACTGCTTGTTGTTGTTGTTGCTTGTTATGTTACAATGTTAATGTTAGTTATGTTGTGGTTGTTTTTGCTTGTTATGTTACAATATTAATGCTAGTTTATGTTTTTAAAACAGGTTAACATTCTGAAAGATGTTAACATAAATGCTTTGTTTTGTTATGGAGAAACAGTACAAGAAGTATGAATCAAATTTCGAAGCTTCATTCGCCTTGTACTTTTTATTCATGGCAACACAAATTAGATCAAATTCAGATCATTCCACAAATATTTTTAATAAAAGGTATGTTGTTGTTGTTGTTGTTGTTGTTGTTGTTGTTGTTGTTGTTTTGTTGATGTATATGTTGTTGTTGAGTTTATTATAATGTATGTAGATTGTTTGTTTCACCCCCTTCATTGAACATGCATTCATTTAAAGTGATTTAGAAAATAATAATTTGAAAATTAAGTTATATTTGAAATGAAACTTAGATCAAACATAGTTTTTTAATTGCATTCATCTCGTAATTCATCTATATTGTTTTTAACACGTATAACTTAGTTTATTACCCCAAATTCTTTAATGCAATAGTTCGCTCTCTATTAATTTATATTGCAAAACATCAAATGTGTTGACAAATTAAATCATCTTCATCGTTGTCATCATAAAAATCTTCATCATTGATTAAAATAATGATGATGATAACGATGATGATAATTTAGAATTAGTCAACATATTGATTCTTTGAAAAATAAACTAAGAATCAATTGTTGCTTTGAAGAGTTTGAGGCATTGAATCAAATAATATGTGTTAAGAAGCAAGAGATGAACTACGGTATGAATGCAATTTGAAAAATAGTGGTCCGTTTAAGTTGTTTTTGAAGAATAATTTAAGTTTTCAAATTATTATCTTCTACATCATGTTTTATGGTTGTATATGTTTATTGAGGTGTAAAGAAAAACAAGCAATCTACATACGTTATAATAGACTCAGGGTACTTTTCACAACGATTATATTCTGTAACCATGGTGTAATGTTAATTATTTCCAAATAAATTGTTGTTGCTAGTGGGTTTCAAACCCATGACCTAAATATTTATCACAATGGTTGTTTAAAATAACCGTTGGGATAGGTAGCACGCTACCTAGCTTATAACCATGGTCACATGTTCGTTGTAGAAACCACCATACATACAATCACACGCTACCTAACAACGGACCTGAAACCGTCATTATATGTGTTTCATAACCGTTATTATATGTGTTTTCTATAGTAATGTTAATTGTTAATGAAGTAGTGGGAATTTAATTAATTACTATTTTTATTTTTATCAATGTGTGTTCTATGCTGGATGGCTCTGCATCTTTGACCGACCGTCCTTCTCGGACTGCCTCTTCAAGGCGTACCCCCATGCTCACCATTTCAGTGAAGTAACTGGGCGCACTGACAACCATTTGGTCGTAATAGAACGAGTTTAATGTTTTTTAGGAAGATATTTGTCATTTCCTTTTCCTCGAGAGGAGGACAAATCTGGGCGGAGATTTCACGCCATCTTTGAGCATATTCCTTCAAGGTTTCCTTATCCTTTTGTGACTATGCTCTGAGTTGGTCCCTATCCGGTGCCATGTCCAAATTGTATTTATAATGCTGAATGAATGCTGCCCCAAGATCTCTGAAAGTACTGACCTTTGTGCGGTTTAAACCCATGTACCATTTGAGTGCGACACCGCTTAAACTGTCTTGGAAGTAATGGATCAGTAGCTGTTGATTTTCTGTCTGAGTAGACATTTTCCAAGCGTACAACACCAAATGAATTTGAGGGCATGAGTTGCCTTTTTATTTTTCAAAGTCAGGCACCTTGAATTTGTGCAGTATTTTTACATTAGGGACCAAATAGAGGTCGGCGACATCTTTGCCAAACAAGTCTTAACCACGGATGACATGCAGTTCCTTCTGCATTTCCAAAGATTGTTCCTGGAATTCACTCATCCTTTCGTATACTTCTTCGTTTCTGCCAGTAGTGGCTTGCAAAATCTATTCCTCACGAATAGTGTGTACCACTGGTTGTAGTATAGACATTACAGCGGTGACCCTTGGCGCTTCAGTGACCTGAAGTTTGTAACCTTCAGGAGTTGTTGTTGTAACCCTTGCATCTTCATTTTCCTGAAAGTTTGTAACTTTCAGGTCTGGCAGTTCCTGCTATGGCTCCTGGGACTTCAGTGACCGGTGGGATGTATCCTTCAGGTATAAAGTTGAAAGGCATGCCCCAGGGGCGACCTTTAGGCATGTTGTACCGAGGATGATTATCAGTGTCTCAAATGTAGGTGTAGATGTGATCTCTGAGATCAACGTCCTTTAATGTTGTTGCTCCTGAGCTGTTGCCAGGGATTGCATGTCGTTGTGAAGCTTTTCCAAACTTTCTTTTAGAGCATTGATTTCTTCTCTCAGCTCTCTGTTCTCTTCCTCGAGATCGTCCATTTTCTTTTGTCGATTGGCCCGAGTATTATATGAATGAGATAGTTTGACTCTAGAGTGTGACACATACGTGAGACACAAAGATAAAAAATGCGTTATGTAAGAATGATGAATGCAATGACATATTTTTTTTTAGTTTTTATTTTCAAAAGAAACTTTAACAATTAGATTGCAAATATCACACAGTGGGGGGAACCCCTTTTATTGAATTCGAAAGATTGCAGTATTTTATAAGGAAAAGTACAGTATTTTACAAAGTACGAGAAGGAAAAGTTAGGCTCATGGATCCTGAGTTCTCTCTGAGGAGAGCTCAGATGCGGGTTCCTGAATTTTCCATTTCTTTGATCGGGCCTCTTCAGCCATTGTCGGGTCGACGATCCTTTGCCAAGTGAAAGGAGTGAGTAAATTTCTTTGTTCTTCCTAACCTTCTATAGAATGCTGCTTTAATATCTCAATCAGAGCATCCTTTTCCTTTAGCAATTCCTGAATCTTGGTACATTCCAAATTAAGGACCTGGTATTTGTTTTTCCAAGAATTCTTCTCACGTTGGACTTTGTTGAGAGCGACTTGGAGTTTTTCGGCATCAGACATGAAATAAAGGACATATTCCTTTAATGGAAAACTTCTTGGCGAGGGTAAGGCATCCTCAGTTTGAGGGGTCTAGTTTGTACCCAGTGGAGATAAGGTTTCATAGAGGTACAATTTGGTCTTCCCAGGGACTCTCTTCCTTTCCTATGAATATGTTGCCAGGCATGCACTATTTCCTTCTTCAGTGCCCTGTCATTTTCCCCTTCCTTGAAGAAAAGACCTTCCAGATGAACATTATGTGGGATATTCTTCATCGGGTATCCGAGTTGACGATGAGCTAGAATTGGATGATAGTTGATTCCTTCTTTAATACCAATGAGGGGCGCATTGGGGAAATTTCCACATTTGTCGATGTTTTCTATCCCTTCGTAAATCTGATTGTACCAATCTATGTCAGAGTTGGTAAGAGACATAATCATCTGGGACCATCGCAGACTACTCTTATGATCCCAAAAAGCAGCAGACTTGGGCAAATGGGAAATGAACCATTTATAGAGTATTGGTAGACATCATGCGATCATCCCTCCACTATACAAATTCCTTAAGTGTACAAAGTGATAAGCATCTGCGAGCAGGGTTGGAACAGGGTTCCCAATTAATAATATCTTAAAAGCATTGGTATCAACGAAGTTGTCAATGTTGGGAAAGAGGAATAATCCATATATGAGCAAAACAAAGACGTCTTCGAAAGCAGTTATGTTTCCTATACTGGCAATGTCTAGGGCTTTCTCCATCAGGAATTTAGCTGGTAAACCCTGGATTCCTCCCTTGGTAGTTATACTAACCTTGATCTCCGGTTCTTCCAGAGAGATTGCTCTTGCAATGGTTTGATCTTTTGGAATTTCTTCCAGTCCATAAAATAGAGCTTGATCAGTGATAGGTAAATTAATCAGGTGGGAGTACTCTTCCAGTGTTGGTGTGAGCTGGTAATCCAGAAAAGTGAAGCAATGGTATACCGGATCGTAGAACTGAACCAGTGTAGACAGGATCTCTTCAACTATGTTTACCTTCAGAAGAGATAACAGTCCTATGTGCTTAGCTCTGAAAGCCTCAGGATTAGTAATCATCCTTCCCAATTTCCTTAGGTCTTCTAATTTTGGAGCCTTGAAGGTGTACTTGTGCGTTTTTCTTCTACCGAAATCCATAACACAACCTCTGATATTTGCAATTATTATTTTAGTTCTCTTGAAAAAGATTTTTTTCTTGTTTGAAAAGAGTTTTTTAATGAATGCATGAATGCAGCAAACAAAAACATTTGAAAACATGGGTTTAAGGGTTCGTCGTCACGAGCATGGAGCCATGGATCTATCCATCCCCAAAGGTGTGGACTAAAAGGTCAATTTTTCGTACCTGTAGAACGGGTTCTAAAAGGTTCCCAAAATCATTGACCCCTCTTAGGAATATTAACAGCAAGCTGATTCACTCGAGCTAGCTGTAATCTCTTTTGAGTGTAGTATCACGTATCAACTATTCTCGATAGTCACCGCACTACCTAATGGTTTTATGGTTAAATGTCTACTAAATCCTCAGGGTAATGGATACTACACTAAGAAAAACGATGCTTTCACGACAATCGATCATTCAACATCAATATTTCCACACGGGTACCTTGAATGATTCTGTGGACAGCAAAGTTAGCTTAGTCGGGATTCACTCGTTATAAGCGTTTCTCGGATATGCCACCACTTATCTTAATGTTCTCTCAACCTTTCCACAAGCGTATCAATCGCATTCCCATTTAACAGTAATTTAGACACGGGTATCAAGTATTATGACAGTAAATGATATATATAATGAAAAAGAAATAACAGAAAAATAAATGTAAAGCAAGGTCTAGACCTCTTAGGAACCCTAATCTTAGACTCCCCAGCAGAGTCGCCATTTTTCTGTAGCGTGCGATTTTTGTCGATGACGCGACCACCTTACCGCAATGGTTGGAATTTGGGTGCTACTTTCTGATTTCTTATTTATCCTATGAAGCTGGAAAGGAAAGGAAAGGTATCTAAAACTAACCTTGCACGCAAATGTTTTCTTTAACAAATGCTAAGAGATTGGGGGGTCGGGGTCAGGTTATACAAAGGTAAGTTATTAACATCCAATGTATATATAGTTATCCATAGACCTTTTACATGTTTTTCTGGTATGCTTTCTTGTGTTTGTCTATTGAGGATTGGGAAAGTTTCTCCTTTGGGAGGTTTGAGAGGATGTTTTTTGTTGTTTTCGGGTTTTCCGTGGTTTTTGGGAAGGTACTAGAACTAAAGTTTTTGATTTGTGTGCTCGCTAAGATTTCGCAATCTTATGCCTACGTATTCCCGTAAAGATATTCGGGAAATCAGAGCAATCATAGTTCCTCCTATTCTGTGGGAGAAAAGATATTTGGTGTATTGTTTAAAGCCCAAGATTGAAGCTAATGGAGTGTTTGTGTCTTGTTCAAAGCCCCAGATTGAAGCTAAAGGTTTGATTGAGTGAAAATTTGTCATCTCTAAAGGGAGATATCTCACTTATTCATCACAGTTGTTGAAGGATTGATTACAAGGGAAATTACTTTAACTAGAATGTATGGAGTCCAACAATGCCATAATTTCCTTTATAAGAGGGATGTCATGAAGGAATAAACTTTATTTCAGTGTAGAGCAATGCCATTTTTCCTTATGAGTTTTTCATACTAAGAGAGGGACATTAGCTTGGATGTAAATAATCCTGAGGCTTACCACTTACAGCAATTAGATGAAAGAAGAAATTTACCAGGATAAAAGAGGGACTACAGCTTGGAATTTTGAATCAACAAGTGTGCCACTTACAGCAGTTATCTGGAAAGTGGTTTTTGACTGTTTATTTTGATGTGTGATGTACAGACAAACTATCTTCCTACAGAGAGAACTCTTGATTTCCTCTGAGGGGATGTTGATTTTTGTGTGCCTTGATCAAAGCCCAATGTTGAAACTAAAAGGTTGACTCTACTAGGGGAGTTTTATATCTGTCTTGTACAAAGCCCAAGATTTAGGCTGAAAAGAGATTGACTCCACTAGGGCGGTTTATATATGTCTTATACAAAGCCCAAGATTGAGGCTAAAAGTGGATTTACTCCACTAGAGATCCACTAAAAATGTTAAAAAACAAATAAAATTAAATTAAATTAAAAAAAATCAAACTATAATAAATAAATAATATAAATGTGATTTTTTTGTAGAATAAAATAATTAAATATTTTTGTGACTTTTTAAAAAAAGAACCAATAAAAAATGATAAAAAATGAGAGAGAAATTAATTTTTAAAATCATTTAATAAAAATATCAAATATTCAAAAATTTAAAAATTTGAAAATGGCGCCAAGACCATCTTTTTCTTCCTCGCTCGTACCCGCCATGACCAATTTGTAAAACCTCTCATATCTATCTGATTACTCAATGAAAATGACTTTTATAAACATGAAAGTTGTGTATTTTTGAACAAGGATTTCAGTGATATAAATTAATTGCATTTATATTAAGTGTGGAGTGAGAAATCAAATGATGAACTCAAGAACCCTAATTTCTGCAAGAACACTATGAAATCTCATACACGAAAGCTACAAAGCAATTGATTGAGGGGAATCACTCTACATAAGTGCAGAAACATGTTTGTAACTTGAAAACACATTTATGATGCACGAATTATAGAGTTTGAGAGTATCATGCTTACCTCTTGCAAGAAGAATTCGAATTCTATGTTGGAGGTGTTACATATGTTGTGTAATGGCCTGGATAGCATCAATGGACCCTAGTGAGTGTGTTGAGAAGTTTGGAATGGTTTCAAATAGCCTGGAACTTGTTGTGGCACCTCAACTGCAAATAGGCCTAAAAGCTTGAGCAAATGGGGGGTGACTTTGTGATTCTAATGTTCCATATGTGTTTTAAGGTAAATGATCACTCATATATGATGTTTGTGAGGTGTGGCATGATTGGTTTTGATAGAATTGCTCTGAAATTGAAAATTCGATAGTGACTTGAAAGAGAAGCAAAATCTGGTTTTTAGAGAGTGATTGGAAGGAAAACATGAATTCAAAGGTTTTAGGGTGGTTTCATCAGTCACGCATGACCTCTATTTATAGTAGAGGAAGTTTGTTTTGGAAGCAATAGTGTTTGAGGGCTGATCATGGCAGTAGCTTGTAGCTATTGACTTGGATAATTCAAATGTGCCAAGTCAGCTCTTCTTATCTTGACTCTGTTTAACTTTGCATGTTTGAATGTGTAACGCCCCGATTTTGATTATTTCCATTTTTGTTGAGTCTTTTATTTTAATTGAGTGATAAATTATTTTATTTGTGAAATTGGTGTGTTAAATGTTATTTGACCGTTTTGAGAGTTTTCGGGGAAATTAGAATGGAGAATATTTTAGACATTTCTCAATTATTAGTAAGTTAGAAATTTAGTAGAAATTGTTGGAAAAATGATTAAGTGTAGAGTTTTGTGAGAAAATGAATTAATTGTATTTGAGTGGAAAATAGAAATGAAACAAAAAGAGAATAGAAATAGAAATAGAAAGGAAAAAGAAAAGAAAATAGAAAGAAAAGAAAGATAGGAAGAAAGAGGAGAGAAAGAAAGAGGAAGAAGAGAAAGAGAAGAAAACTTGGGGAACTAGGAAATCATCAAGAATAATCAATTAGTAGGCCTGGAATCCGGGTAAGGGTGTGAAATTTTATTATCTTATCAATGTGTATCGTTATGTATGATTGTATTGTGTTTGTGGTGGATTTTCTGAGTTTTTGGTATAAACCCATATTTGGTTAAATTGCTTGGAAATCAATTAATTGTGGTTGAAATCATGTTGTTAGTGTCTATAATTGTTGGTATATGGTAGATACTTGTTATGGGACATGGTATTGGCAATTTTCTGGTGTGTAGGTGAGATTTGGGGTGTTTTGGATTGGAACCCGTAAGCAAAAATTATGCAGGAAAATTTTCTGGTTTTTCCAGGTCATACGCGTATGGGGCATGTTCATACGCGTATGAACCTTGGCAATACGCGTATGGTGGGCGAACCATGGGCCAATACGCGTATGGGTTGCTTGTTTTCTCGGCCATCTGCCCATTTACGTATGATACGCGTAGCATTTCAGGGCAATACGCGTACGGGCTTAAGCATTACGCGTACGGACTTTTACACGTGAACTTTGGGAGAAATGAGCTTCTGCTCGTACGCGTATGGCATGTGGTGGTACGCGTATGGGCAGGAGAAGTGTAAAACGTGATTTTTTCAAAATGTCGTTTTCGGTTTCGTCCATAACTTTTGTTCCGATTATCCGATTTTTACATTCTTGGTATCATTGTGAAGCTATTGAGATGTACTATATGATTATGATGATTTGGAAATTGTTAGCCGATTAAATAAGCCGGAAAAGTCAGGAATAGTGTTATTTAGCGACTTTTACCATTTTTGAATGTGCGTTTGGATGTGAATCATACAACAGTGCATTGATGTGAATGTATATAGATTGTATGTGATTGTATGAGAAGAATGCATGAATATATTGTGAATATGTATGCATTTCTAGAATGTCTTGAGTCATTTTGCATGTGAAGCATAATGAAGTACATTCTTGTGTTGAGTGATTCTAATGAGAATCTGTTGTAACGTCGTGTGCCTAGGTGAGGTGTGAGCGATGATTACAAACGATTGTGTGCCTAGGTGAGGTGTGAGCAATCAGATCGTGTGCCCGCATGTGGGGTGTGAGCGATCGGGTCGTGTGCCCGGGTGGGGTGTGAGCGATCCATAAACATTGTGTGCCCATGTGGGGTGTGAGCAATGGGTGAACATCGTAGGCCCGACAGGGAGTTACAGTGATGTAACGAGCGATGGTTCCAGCAGAGTTCCTGAGTGAACTTGAGATGATTGAGTCGGTACCACATTGCATTTGCATAGAGTCGTGAGTCGGGCTCTATGATTTGCATTTATCATCTTTATACTGGTGCATCGATAAATAAACATATATGTGTATGTTTATGTGGAATGATAAGAATTGTGAAAGTATACATGATGGATATGTTTGGTTGTGAATATATATATATACATTGTGATGTATATGGGTGAGTTTTGACGAATTGTGGTGAGTATGTGGAATATGTGTATTCTTATGTTAAGATATATATATAATTATATGCATTGTTATTATGATAATATTTCTCACCCTTCTGCTGTTTTATGATGCTCTATGAGGCATTGCAGAGTAGGTATGCTGGAGGTCTTTTTGTGAAGCGTGTCTTCATTCTTTTGGTCGGTTGGCTCTGATATGTAGCACCGGGTAGCTAGGATGTATATGATTCTTTTGTGATACATTTGTATATGTATCTTACTGATGAATGTTTATGTAAACATGAATTATGTTGATGGATGATACTCGATGACGCATGTATATATATATATATATATATATATATATATGTATATATTTTTGATGTTATTCAATGTTTAGATTTTCCGCTTTTATTCTAAATATTGAGATGTGGGTGTAAGGACAAAGTTCCTCTGTTGCAAAGTTACCCCACTATTGCATATCAATGTCTGAGTAGGTGTTGTATGTTCTAATTTACTGTATAATGTGACATACCTCTTTTATACCATGTTTATAATTATACTCTGACGAAATTTGTAATATGTGCCTAAATGATATATTGTGATTATTTGGGGGGTATAGAAAGGGGGTGTTACATTAAGTGGTATCAGAGCCAGAGTTGAGTCAGTTGTGTCTGTCTTGTTGTTGTGTTGGTTGAACTGTTGTTTAACTTTGTTGTCATTTTTGGGAATGATCAGAATATGGCTGGTAGGAACGACAATGCGATGGCTGCTGCTTTGGAAGCAATGGCTAGGGCGGTGCAAGGTGCGCCGAACGTGAATGCTAATGACGAGTTCAGGAAGAATCAACCACTGGTCTTCATAGGAAGATTTGATCCGGATGGTGCTCAACTTTGGTTGAAAGAGATTGAAAGGATCTTCAGAGTCATGGACTGTGCGGAGGAGAACAAGGTGAGGCTTGGGTCTCACATGCTGAAGGAAGAAGCCGACGATTGGTGGGTCGGTATGCGTCAAATTCTTGAGGTGGATGATGAAGAGGTAACTTGGGATTTATTTCGTACTGAGTTCTTAAGGAAGTATTACCCTGAAAGTGTGAAAGGGAAGAAAGAGATGGAGTTCCTTGAATTGAAACAAGGTAGTATGTCCGTGGTGGACTATACTGCTAAATTTGTGGAGTTGGTCCAATTCCATCCTCATTATGCTACGATTACTGCTGAGTTCTCAAAGTGTATTAAATATGAGAATGGTTTACGTCCTGAGATTAAGCAAGCTGTGGGATATCAAAGGATAAGAAGGTTTTCAGATTTGACGGAATGTTGTAGAATCTTCGAAGAAGATAGTAAGGCTCATTCTACACATTACAAAAGTTTGAATGAGAGGAAGGGAAAGCAACAAGCTAGAAGTGGACCTTATGTGACACCCGTTGATAAGGGAAAGCATAGGGGAAACTTTGATAGGAGATCTGGAGGAGGAGGTTCCGGTTCTATTAGGTGTTACAAGTGTGGTGAAATGGGTCATAAATCATTTGAGTGTGGGAAGCCAGTGGTGAAATGTTCTAACTGTGGAGGTCTTGGGCATGTTGCTACAGATTGTAGAAGGAATATGGTGAAGTGCTATAATTGTGGAGAAGTTGGTCACATTAGTACTAAGTGTACTAAGCCGAAACAAGCTCAAGCGGGCGGAAAGGTGTTTGCATTGGCGGGGACTCAAACTACTAATGCAGACCGTTTGATTAAAGGTACATGCTTTATTAATAGTACACCTTTAGTTGCCATTATCGATACGGGAGCGACTCATTCGTTTATTTCGTCTGAGTGCGCGAATCGTTTGAATCTTGTGTTGTCTCTGATGGATGGTAAGATGGTTATTGATACTCCAGCAATGGGGTCAGTAACTACTTCTTTGGTTTGTTTAAGTTCTCCTTTAACCATTTATGGTAAAGACTTTGAGATGGACTTAGTGTGTTTGCCGTTAGAAGGATTGGATGTGGTTTTGGGTATGAATTGGTTGCAATTTAATAGAGTTCATATAGATTGTTATCACAAGTTAGTGAGGTTTCCTTCTTTGGAAGAGGACGAAGACTCGAGTTTCCTATCCACTAAAGAGTTGAAGAAACTTTTAGCGGACGAAGCTCAATTGTTCGGGTTGTTTGCATCATTGTCTGTGGATAGTCAAGTGTCACTTGATGTGTTTCCTGTTGTGTGTGAATTTCCTGAAGTGTTTCCTGAGGATATTACGAATGTACCGCCGGAAAGGGAAGTTGAGTTTTCTATTGATCTAGTTCCGGGTACTAGACCAGTTTCGATGGCACCGTATCGTATGTCGGCATCGGAGTTGGTAGAATTGAAGAAACAACTGAATGACTTGTTGGACAAGAAATTTGTAAGACCAAGTGTTTCTCCGTGGGGTGCTCCGGTATTGTTGGTAAAGAAGAAGGATGGAAGTATGCGGTTGTGCATTGATTATCGACAATTGAACAAGGTGACAATTAAGAACAAGTATCCACTTCCAAGGATCGATGATTTGTTGGACCAATTGGTTGGTGCGCGTGTTTTTAGCAAGATTGATTTGAGATCGGGATACCACCAGATTCGTGTGAAAGGAGAAGATATTCAAAAGACGGCCTTTAGGACACGGTATGGTCATTACGAATATTCCGTGATGCCATTCGGGGTTTCTAATGCGCCGGGTGTGTTTATGGAATACATGAATCGTATTTTTCATGAACAGTTGGATCGTTTCGTGGTTGTGTTCATCGACGACATTTTGATTTACTCTAAGTCTCAAGAGGAGCATGAAGAGCATTTGAGAATTGTGTTGCAAATCTTGAAATATGAAATAAAAACAATTGTATGCTAAGTTGTCGAAATGTGAATTTTGGTTGTCGGAAGTAAGTTTCCTTGGGCATGTTATTTCCGGTAATGGTATTAGTGTTGATCCATCCAAGATTGATGCGGTAATGCAATGGGAGGCTCCTAGATCGGTTACGGAGATTCGAAGCTTTTTAGGCTTGGCGGGTTATTATCGGAGGTTTATTGAGGGATTCTCGAAGTTGGCACTTCCGTTAACGCAATTGACTTGTAAAGGAAAGGCTTTCATTTGGGATATTCATTGTGAAGAGAGTTTCAATGAGCTAAAACGAAGGTTGACAACGGCTCCGATCTTAATTTTACCGAATCCTAATGAACCATTTATTGTGTATTATGATGCTTCATTGATTGGTTTGGGTGGTGTTTTGATATAAGATGGAAAAGTTTTGGCATATGCTTCAAGACAATTGAGAGTGCATGAAAAGAATTATCCTACACATGACTTGGAGTTAGCGGCGGTGGTGTTTGTTTTGAAAATATGGAGGCATTATCTTTATGGTGCGAGATTTGAAGTTTTTAGTGATCACAAAAGCTTGAAATATTTATTTGATAAAAAAGAATTGAACATGAGACAAAGGAGGTGGTTAGAACTTTTGAAGGATTATGATTTTGGTTTGAATTACCATCCGGGTAAGGCAAACGTGGTGGCCGATGCCTTGAGTCGGAAGTCGTTACATATGTCCGCATTGATGATGAGAGAGTGGGAACTTTTGGAGAATTTTAGAGACTCGAGTTTGGTTTGTGAAATGACGCCGAGAAGTGTGAGACTTGGTATGCTACATGTTACGAATGATTTTCTTGCAACCGTATGTGAAAAGTAAAAGTTGGATTTAAAGTTCGTTGATTTGATGACGAATAAGAATGAGGATTTCAAGGTTGATAATTTTGGAGTTTTGAGATTCCGTGGTCGTATTTGTATTCCCGATGATGCGGAGTTGAAAAAGATGATATTAGAAGAAGGACACCGAAGTAGCCTAAGTATTCATCCAGGAGCGAATAAAATGTATCAAGATTTGAAGAAAATCTTTTGGTGGTCCGGATTAAAGAGGGATGTTGCTCAATTTGTGTATGCGTGCTTAACATGTCAAAAGTCGAAGGTGGAACATCAAAAGCCTAGTGGATTGATGCAACCATTGGACATTCCGGAGTGGAAATGGGATAGTATATCGATGGATTTTGTTGTGGGATTGCCGAATACGCAAAGAGGTCATAATGCTATTTGGGTAATTGTTGATAGGCTTACTAAATCTGCTCACTTCATTCCAATTGATATTAGTTATCCTTTGGAGAGGTTAGCCGAGATTTATATTCTTGCGGTTGTGAAGTTACATGGAGTTCCTAAGAGTATTGTATCGGATAGAGATCCTAGATTCACATCGAGGTTTTGGGAGAGTTTACAAAAGGCTTTGGGTACTAAGCTAAGATTGAGTTCGGCTTATCATCCACAAACGGATGGTCAAACCGAAAGGACAATTCAATCGTTGGAGGATTTAATGCGTGCTTGTGTGCTTGAGCAAGGTGGTGCTTGGGATAGTTATTTGGCGTTGATTGAGTTCACCTACAATAACAGTTTTCATTCAAGTATAAGTATGGCACCATTTGAGGCTTTGTATGGTCGGAGATGTCGAACACCTTTGTGTTGGCATGAAACCGGCGAGAGGACGATAGTTGGACCGGAGATGGTACAACAAACGACGGAGAAAGTGAAGTTTATTCGGGAGAAGATGAAAGCTTCTCAAAGTAGACAAAAGAGCTATCATGACAAGAGAAGGAAAGATCTTAAATTTCAAGAAGGCGACCATGTGTTTTTGAGAGTTACACCGGTTACGGGTGTGGGTCGTGCTTTGAAGTCGAAGAAGTTGACTTCTCGTTTTATTGGTCCGTATCAGATTTCCGCACGAGTTGGTGTTGTGGCTTACCGTGTGGCGTTGCCTCCGAACCTTTCGAATTTGCATGATGTATTCCATGTTTCGCAACTTCGGAAGTATGTTCCGGATCCGTCACATGTTATTCCTATGGACGAGGTTGAAGTGAGAGATAACCTTACGGTGGAAGCTTTACCGATTAGGATTTTGGACCGTGAAGTTAAGAAGCTAAGAGGCAAGGATATTGCGCTAGTAAAAGTAGCGTGGGGAGGCGCTGCGGAAGGCAATATGACGTGGGAACTAGAGAGTGGGATGCGAGAGTCGTATCCGGAGTTGTTTGGATCAGGTAATATTTTCGAGGACAAAAATTTCTAAAGTGGGGGAGAGTTGTAACGCCCCGATTTTGATTATTTCCATTTTTGTTGAGTCTTTTATTTTAATTGAGTGATAAATTATTTTATTTGTGAAATTGGTGTGTTAAATGTTATTTGACCGTTTTGAGAGTTTTCGGGGAAATTAGAATGGAGAATATTTTAGACATTTCTCAATTATTAGTAAGCTAGAAATTTAGTAGAAATTGTTGGAAAAATGATTAAGTGTAGAATTTTGTGAGAAAATGAATTAATTGTATTTGAGTGGAAAATAGAAAAGAAAGAAAAAGAGAATAGAAATAGAAATAGAAATAGAAAGGAAAAAGAAAAGAAAATAGAAAGAAAAGAAAGATAGGAAGAAAGAGGAGAGAAAGAAAGAGGAAGAAGAGAAAGAGAAGAAAACTTGGGGAACTAGGAAATCATCAAGAACAATCAATTAGTAGGCTTGGAATCCGGGTAAGGGTGTGAAATTTTATTATCTTATCAATGTGTATCGTTATGTATGATTGTATTGTGTTTGTGGTGGATTTTCTGAGTTTTTGGTATAAACCCATATTTGGTTAAATTGCTTGGAAATCGATTAATTGTGGTTGAAATCATGTTGTTAGTGTCTATAATTGTTGGTATATGGTAGATACTTGTTATGGGACATGGTATTGGCAATTTTCTGGTGTGTAGGTGAGATTTGGGGTGTTTTGGATTGGAACCCGTAAGCAAAAATTATGCAGGAAAATTTTCTGGTTTTTCCAAGTCATACGCGTATGGGGCATGTTCATACGCGTATGAAACTTGGCAATACGCGTATGGTGGGCGAGCCATGGGCCAATACGCGTATGGGTTGCTTGTTTTCTCGGCCATCTGCCCATTTGCGTATGATACGCGTAGCATTTCAGGGCAATACGCGTACGGGCTTAGGCATTACACGTACAGACTTTTACACGTGAACTTTGGGAGAAATGAGCTTCTGCTCGTACGCGTATGGCATGTGGTGGTACGCGTATGGGCAGGAGAAGTGTAAAACGTGATTTTTTCAAAATGTCGTTTTCGGTTTCGTCTTTAACTTTTGTTCCGATTATCCGATTTTTACATTCTTGGTATCATTGTGAAGCTATTGAACTGTAATATATGATTATGATGATTTGGAAATTGTTAGCCGATTAAATAAGTCAGAAAAGTCGGGAATAGTGTTATTTAGCGACTTTTACCATTTTTGAATGTGCGTTTGGATGTGAATCATACAACAGTGCATTGATGTGAATGTATATAGATTGTATGTGATTGTATGAGAAGAATGCATGAATATATTGTGAATATGTATGCATTTCAAGAATGTCTTGAGTCATTTTGCATGTGAAGCATAATGAAGTACATTCTTGTGTTGAGTGATTCTAATAAGAATCCGTTGTAACGTCGTGTGCCTAGGTGAGGTGTGAGCGATGATTACAAACGATTGTGTGCCTAGGTGAGGTGTGAGCAATCAGATCGTGTGCCCGCGTGTGGGGTGTGAGCGATCGGGTCGTGTGCCCGGGTGGGGTGTGAGCGATCCATAAACATTGTGTGCCCATGTGGGGTGTGAGCAATGGGTGAACATCGTAGTCCCGACAGGGAGTTACAGTGATGTAACGAGCGATGGTTCCAGCTGAGTTCCTGAGTGAACTTGAGATGATTGAGTCGGTACCACATTGCATTTGCATAGAGTCGTGAGTCGGGCTCTATGATTTGCATTTATCATCTTTATACTGGTGCATCGATAAATAAACATATATGTGTATGTTTATGTGGAATGATAAGAATTGTGAAAGTATACATGATGGGTATGTTTGGTTGTGAATATATATATATATATATATATATATATATATATATATATATATATATATATATACATTGTGATGCATATGGGTGAGTTTTGACGAATTGTGGTGAGTATGTGGAATATGTGTATTCTTATGTTAAGATATATATATATATATATATATATATATATATATATATATATATATATATATATATATATATATATATATATATATATATGCATTGTTATTATGATAATATTTCTCACCCTTCTGCTGTTTTATGATGCTCTATGAGGCATTGCAGAGTAGGTATGCTGGAGGTCTTTTTGTGAAGCGTGTCTTCATTCTTTTGGTCGGTTGGCTCTGATATGTAGCACCGGGTAGCTAGGATGTATATGATTCTTTTGTGATACATTTGTATATGTATCTTACTGATGAATGTTTATGTAAACATGAATTATGTTGATGGATGATACTCGATGACGCATGTATATATATATATATATATATATATATATATATATATATATGTATATATTTTTTATGTTATTCAATGGTTAGATTTTCTGCTTTTATTCTAAATATTGAGATGTGGGTGTAAGGACAAAGTTCCTCTGTTGCCAAGTTACCCCACTATTGCATATCAGTGTCTGAGCATGTGTTGTATGTTCTAATTTACTGTATAATGTGACATACCTCTTTTATACCATGTTTATAATTATACTCTGACGAAATTTTTAATATGTGCCTAAATGATATATTGTGATTATTTGGGGGGTATAGAAAGGGGGTGTTACATTAAGTGGTATCAGAGCCAGAGTTGAGTCAGTTGTGTCTATCTTGTTGTTGTGTTGGTTGAACTGTTGTTTAACTTTTTTGTCATTTTTGGGAATGATCAGAATATGGCTGGTAGGAACGACAATGCGATGGCTGCTGCTTTGGAAGCAATGGCTAGGGCGCTGCAAGGTGCGCCGAACGTGAATACTAATGACGAGTTCAGGAAGAATCAACCACCGGTCTTCAAAGGAAGATTTGATCCCGATGGTGCTCAACTTTGGTTGAAAAAGATTGAAAGGATCTTCAGAGTCATGGACTGTGCCGAGGAGAACAAGGTGAGGCTTGGGTCTCACATGCTGAAGGAAGAAGCCGACGATTGGTGGGTCGGTATGCGTCAAATTATTGAGGTGGATGATGAAGAGGTAACTTGGGATTTATTTCGTACTAAGTTCTTAAGGAAGTATTACCCTGAAAGTGTGAAAGGGAAGAAAGAGATGGAGTTCCTTGAATTGAAACAAGGTAGTATGTCCGTGGTGGACTATACTGCTAAATTTGTGGAGTTGGTCCAATTCCATCCTCATTATGCTGCGATTACTGCTGAGTTCTCAAAGTGTATTAAATATGAGAATGGTTTACGTCCTGAGATTAAGCAAGCTGTGGGATATCAAAGGATAAGAAGGTTTTCAGATTTGACGGAATGTTGTAGAATCTTCGAAGAAGATAGTAAGGCTCATTCTACACATTACAAAAGTTTGAATGAGAGGAAGGGAAAGCAACAAGCTAGAAGTGGACCTTATGTGACACCCGTTGATAAGGGCAAGCATAGGGGAAACTTTGATAGGAGATCTGGAGGAGGAGGTTCCGGTTCTATTAGGTGTTACAAGTGTGGTGAAATGGGTCATAAATCATTTGAGTGTGGGAAGCCAGTGGTGAAATGTTCTAACTGTGGAGGTCTTGGGCATGTTGCTACAGATTGTAGAAGGAATATGGTGAAGTGCTATAATTGTGGAGAAGTTGGTCACATTAGTACTAAGTGTACTAAGCCGAAACAAGCTCAAGCGGGCGGAAAGGTGTTTGCATTGGCGGGGACTCAAACTACTAATGCAGACCGTTTGATTAAAGGTACATGCTTTATTAATAGTACACCTTTAGTTGCCATTATCGATACGGGAGCGACTCATTCGTTTATTTGGTCTGAGTGCGCGAATCGTTTGAATCTTGTGTTGTCTCTGATGGATGGTAAGATGGTTATTGATACTCCAGCAATGGGGTCAGTAACTACTTCTTTGGTTTGTTTAAGTTCTCCTTTAACCATTTATGGTAAAGACTTTGAGATGGACTTAGTGTGTTTGCCGTTAGAAGGATTGGATGTGGTTTTGGGTATGAATTGGTTGCAATTTAATAGAGTTCATATAGATTGTTATCACAAGTTAGTGAGGTTTCCTTCTTTGGAAGAGGACGAAGACTCGAGTTTCCTATCCACTAAAGAGTTGAAGAAACTTTTAGCGGACGAAGCTCAATTGTTCGGGTTGTTTTCATCATTGTCTGTGGATAGTCAAGTGTCACTTGATGTGTTTCCTGTTGTGTGTGAATTTCCTGAAGTGTTTCCTGAGGATATTACGAATGTACCGCCGGAAAGGGAAGTTGAGTTTTCTATTGATCTAGTTCTGGGTACTAGACCAGTTTCGATGGCACCGTATCGTATGTCGGCATCGGAGTTGGTAGAATTGAAGAAGCAACTGAATGACTTGTTGGACAAGAAATTTGTAAGACCAAGTGTTTCTCCGTGGGGTGCTCCGGTATTGTTGGTAAAGAAGAAGGATGGAAGTATGCGGTTGTGCATTGATTATCGACAATTGAACAAGGTGACAATTAAGAACAAGTATCCACTTCCAAGGATCGATGATTTGTTGGACCAATTGGTTGGTGCGCGTGTTTTTAGCAAGATTGATTTGAGATCGGGATACCACCAGATTCGTGTGAAAGGAGAAGATATTCAAAAGACGGCCTTTAGGACACGGTATGGTCATTACGAATATTCCGTGATGCCATTCGGGGTTTCTAATGCGCCGGGTGTGTTTATGGAATACATGAATCGTATTTTTCATGAACAGTTGGATCGTTTCGTGGTTGTGTTCATCGACGACATTTTGATTTACTCTAAGTCTCAAGAGGAGCATGAAGAGCATTTGAGAATTGTGTTGCAAATCTTGAAATAAAAACAATTGTATGCTAAGTTGTCGAAATGTGAATTTTGGTTGTCGGAAGTAAGTTTCCTTGGGCATGTTATTTCCGGTAATGGTATTAGTGTTGATCCATCCAAGATTGACGCGGTAATGCAATGGGAGGCTCCTAGATCGGTTACGGAGATTCGAAGTTTTTTAGGCTTGGCGGGTTATTATCGGAGGTTTATTGAGGGATTCTCGAAGTTGGCACTTCCGTTAACGCAATTGACTTGTAAAGGAAAGGCTTTCATTTGGGATATTCATTGTGAAGAGAGTTTCAATGAGCTAAAACGAAGGTTGACAACGGCTCCGATCTTAATTTTACCGAATCCTAATGAACCATTTATTGTGTATTGTGATGCTTCATTGATTGGTTTGGGTGGTGTTTTGATATAAGATGGAAAAGTTTTGGCATATGCTTCAAGACAATTGAGAGTGCATGAAAAGAATTATCCTACACATGACTTGGAGTTAGTGGCGGTGGTGTTTGTTTTGAAAATATGGAGGCATTATCTTTATGGTGCGAGATTTGAAGTTTTTAGTGATCACAAAAGCTTGAAATATTTATTTGATAAAAAAGAATTGAACATGAGACAAAGGAGGTGGTTAGAACTTTTGAAGGATTATGATTTTGGTTTGAATTACCATCCGGGTAAGGCAAACGTGGTGGCCGATGTCTTGAGTCGGAAGTCGTTACATATGTCCGCATTGATGATGAGAGAATGGGAACTTTTGGAGAATTTTAGAGACTTGAGTTTGGTTTGTGAAATGACGCCGAGAAGTGTGAGACTTGGTATGCTACATGTTACGAATGATTTTCTTGCAACCGTATGTGAAAAGCAAAAGTTGGATTTGAAGTTCGTTGATTTGATGACGAATAAGAATGAGGATTTCAAGGTTGATAATTTTGGAGTTTTGAGATTCCGTGGTCGTATTTGTATTCCCGATGATGCGGAGTTGAAAAAGATGATATTAGAAGAAGGACACCGAAGTAGCCTAAGTATTCATCCAGGAGCGAATAAAATGTATCAAGATTTGAAGAAAATCTTTTGGTGGTCCGGATTAAAGAGGGATGTTGCTCAATTTGTGTATGCGTGCTTAACTTGTCAAAAGTCGAAGGTGGAACATCAAAAGCCTAGTGGATTGATGCAACCGTTGGACATTCCGGAGTGGAAATGGGATAGTATATCGATGGATTTTGTTGCGGGATTGCCGAATACGCAAAGAGGTCATAATGTTATTTGGGTAATTGTTGATAGGCTTACTAAATCTGCTCACTTCATTCCAATTGATATTAGTTATCCTTTGGAGAGGTTAGCCGAGATTTATATTCTTGCGGTTGTGAAGTTACATGGAGTTCCTAAGAGTATTGTATCGGATAGAGATCTTAGATTCACATCGAGGTTTTGGGAGAGTTTACAAAAGGCTTTGGGTACTAAGCTAAGATTGAGTTCGGCTTATCATCCACAAACGGATGGTCAAACCGAAAGGACAATTCAATCGTTGGAGGATTTATTGCGTGCTTGTGTGCTCGAGCAAGGTGGTGCTTGGGATAGTTATTTGGCGTTGATTGAGTTCACCTACAATAATAGTTTTCATTCAAGTATAAGTATGGCACCATTTGAGGCTTTGTATGGTCGGAGATGTCGAACACCTTTGTGTTGGCATGAAACCGGAGAGAGGACGATAGTTGGACCGGAGATGGTACAACAAACGACGGAGAAAGTGAAGTTTATTCGGGAGAAGATGAAAGCATCTCAAAGTAGACAAAAGAGCTATCATGACAAGAGAAGGAAAGATCTTGAATTTCAAGAAGGCGACCATGTGTTTTTGAGAGTTACACCAGTTACGGGTGTGGGTCGTGCTTTGAAGTCGAAGAAGTTGACTTCTCGTTTTATTGGTCCGTATCAGATTTCCGCACGAGTTGGTGTTGTGGCTTACCGTGTGGCGTTGCCTCCGAACCTTTCGGATTTGCATGATGTATTCCATGTTTCGCAACTTCGGAAGTATGTTCCGGATCCGTCACATGTTATTCCTATGGACGAGGTTGAAGTGAGAGATAACCTTACGGTGGAAGCTTTACCGATTAGGATTTTGGACCGTGAAGTTAAGAAGCTAAGAGGCAAGGATATTGCGCTAGTAAAAGTAGCGTGGGGAGGCGCTGCGGAAGGCAATATGACGTGGGAACTAGAGAGTGGGATGCGAGAGCCGTATCCGGAGTAGTTTGGATCAGGTAATATTTTCGAGGACGAAAATTTCTAAAGTGGGGGAGAGTTGTAACGCCCCGATTTTGATTATTTCCATTTTTGTTGAGTCTTTTATTTTAATTGAGTGATAAATTATTTTATTTGTGAAATTGGTGTGTTAAATGTTATTTGACCGTTTTGAGAGTTTTCGGGGAAATTAGAATGGAGAATATTTTAGACATTTCTCAATTATTAGTAAGTTAGAAATTTAGTAGAAATTGTTGGAAAAATGATTAAGTGTAGAATTTTGTGAGAAAATGAATTAATTGTATTTGAGTGGAAAATAGAAAAGAAATAAAAAGAGAATAGAAATAGAAATAGAAAGGAAAAAGAAAAGAAAACAGAAAGAAAAGAAAGATAGGAAGAAAGAGGAGAGAAAGAAAGAGGAAGAAGAGAAAGAGAAGAAAACTTGGGGAACTAGGAAATCATCAAGAACAATCAATTAGTAGGCTTGGAATCCGGGTAAGGGTGTGAAATTTTATTATCTTATCAATGTGTATCGTTATGTATGATTGTATTGTGTTTGTGGTGGATTTTCTGAGTTTTTGGTATAAACCCATATTTGGTTAAATTGCTTGGAAATCGATTAATTGTGGTTGAAATCATGTTGTTAGTGTCTATAATTGTTGGTATATGGTAGATACTTGTTATGGGACATGGTATTGGCAATTTTCTGGTGTGTAGGTGAGATTTGGGGTGTTTTGGATTGGAACCCGTAAGCAAAAATTATGCAGGAAAATTTTCTGGTTTTTCCAGGTCATACGCGTATGGGGCATGTTCATACGCATATGAACCTTGGCAATACGCGTATGGTGGGCGAGCCATGGGCCAATACGCGTATGGGTTGCTTGTTTTCTCGGCCATCTGCCCATTTGCGTATGATACGCGTAGCATTTCAGGGCAATACGCGTACGGGCTTAGGCATTACGCGTACGGACTTTTACACGTGAACTTTGGGAGAAATGAGCTTCTGCTCGTACACGTATGGCATGTGGTGGTACGCGTATGGGTAGGAGAAGTGTAAAACGTGATTTTTTCAAAATGTCGTTTTCGGTTTCGTCCATAACTTTTGTTCTGATTATCCGATTTTTACATTCTTGGTATCATTGTGAAGCTATTGAGCTATACTATATGATTATGATGATTTGGAAATTGTTAGCCGATTAAATAAGTCGGAAAAGTCGGGAATATTGTTATTTAGCGACTTTTACCGTTTTTGAATGTGCGTTTGGATGTGAATCATACAACAGTGCATTGATGTGAATGTATATAGATTGTATGTGATTGTATGAGAAGAATGCATGAATATGTTGTGAATATGTATGCATTTCAAGAATGTCTTGAGTCATTTTGCATGTGAAGCATAATGAAGTACATTCTTGTGTTGAGTGATTCTAATGAGAATCCGTTGTAACGTCGTGTGCCTAGGTGAGGTGTGAGCGATGATTACAAACGATTGTGTGCCTAGGTGAGGTGTGAGCAATCGGATCGTGTGCCCGCGTGTGGGGTGTGAGCGATCGGGTCGTGTGCCCGGGTGGGGTGTGAGCGATCCATAAACATTGTGTGCCCATGTGGGGTGTGAGCAATGGGTGAACATCGTAGGCCCGACGGGGAGTTACAGTGATGTAACGAGCGATGGTTCCAGCAGAGTTCCTGAGTGAACTTGAGATGATTGAGTCGGTACCACATTGCATTTCCATAGAGTCGTGAGTCGGTCTCTATGATTTGCATTTATCATCTTTATACTGGTGCATCGATAAATAAACATATATGTGTATGTTTATGTGGAATGATAAGAATTGTGAAAGTATACATGATGAATATGTTTGGTTGTGAATATATATATACATTGTGATGTATATGGGTGAGTTTTGACGAATTGTGGTGAGTATGTGGAATATGTGTATTCTTATGTTAAGATATATATATATATATATATATATATATATATATAATTATATGCATTGTTATTATGATAATATTTCTCACCCTTCTGCTGTTTTATGATGCTCTATGAGGCATTGCAGAGTAGGTATGCTGGAGGTCTTTTTGTGAAGCGTGTCTTCATACTTTTGGTCGGTTGGCTCTGATATGTAGCACCGGGTAGCTAGGATGTATATGATTCTTTTGTGATACATTTGTATATGTATCTTACTGATGAATGTTTATGTAAACATGAATTATGTTGATGGATGATACTCGATGACGCATGTATATATTTTTGATGTTATTCAATGTTTAGATTTTCCGCTTTTTTCTAAATATTGAGATGTGGGTGTAAGGACAAAGTTCCTCTGTTGCAAAGTTACCCCACTATTGTATATCAGTGTCTGAGCAGGTGTTGTATGTTCTAATTTACTGTATAATGTGACATACCTCTTTTATACCATGTTTATAATTATACTCTGACGAAATTTTTAATATGTGCCTAAATGATATATTGTGATTATTTGGGGGTATAGAAAGGGGGTGTTACAGAATGCTCAGAGTTTGGATTAAAATCTGACTGGCTTGAAGTGTAGTGATCTGGTTCATGACACCTCAATGCATTGCATTGATGTTACCTTGCCAAATTTGAATTCCAAGTTTCATGTCATGATGATTTTCACATGCCAAGTTGAATTCCTTGCAACTTTGATCATGAGCCAAGTGAGTCATCATATCTTTTGTGTTTTTGGAAGATGACAAAGTTGGCAAAGTGACAAGATTTGAAGGACAAAATCGTGTGGCACAAGTTTGGTCTTCACGCTGTCTTGAAAATTTAGGTTTTTTGGTCATGTTTCAAGGCTTGTAACTCCCTACTCAAGGGGAGTTATGATGAGTTCTTGTATTTCTTGGAAAGCCCTAATAACATACTTCAAATTTGATGTCCAACATTGGTCTTGAGTCAAATTGGATCATAATGAAAAATGGCCTCAAAGTGGGTGAAAATCCAAGACAGATTCTGTCCAAAATTTTCACTAAGTGTTGGAAAAAGTGGTCATTTTCATGTTTTTATGATTTTGATCAGTCTATAACTCAAAATCCATGAGGATTTGGAATCTCTTGTAGTCTAAAATTTTGATGTATGTAATTAGAGCTTTCATTTGAGTTTTGGATGGAAGAAAAAGGCCTTATGGTTTGGAAGTTATGACCTTACAAAGTTTGTACCAAATCACTTTTGTTCCATAACTTATAAACTTTTAAGTTTCTTATGGTTGCCCCTTTTTCAAGTAACCCTATTTTCCTTGATTATTCTTGATGGATAATGATCCAAACCATGAATTAACATTGTTTTTTTACTCAGGGAAGCCATTTTTGTCAAGAATTTCAAAAAGTCAAACTTGGTTTTTAGGCACAGTTGACTTTTTGTCAGATGAATTTCAAACTGTGTGATCCTGTATGCAATCAAGTCCTTGACCTAATTCAAACCTAATGGATGGATTCCATAGGTGTTTTAGAGTGTCTTGAATCATGTCCCAAGGTTTGGGAGCATGTCTTGGTCAAAAGTCAAAGATACAATTGACTTTTCATCATGAAACCCTAATTGGCCAAGATGAATTTGAATCTTTGTATTGCTCATAAACCAAGTTCTTTGAGTCAATCCAATCTTGTAAATGGATCAATATGATGTATTGGAGATCTTCAAAACACTTCTTGAGGTCTTGGCTCATGTCTTGCTCCAAAAGTCAACTTAGGGGTGAATTAGGTCAAGAAACCCTAATTCCTAATTTTGGATGAATGCATCCCCTGAGGCTATTTTGACTTGATAATTGGACACATAAGGTGCCTTTGAGCTTCTTGAATTATGTGTTGAAATATTGGCTCATGCCCAGATGAAAATTTTCATCTAGAGGCCCTAGTCGACCAAAAACCCTAATTTGGTGACACTGGCGATCTTGAGGCTTGATCCACTTGGAATGTTGCAACCTTGTGCTTGATCCTTGATGTGGGAGACCTCTTGATCCTTCATGGATGTTTAAGAGGCTAGACAAGTTGAATATCATGTCAATTCTTGATTGATCCTTTGTCTAAGTGCTCTGAGAGGGCTCAAAACCCTAATTCTTGGTTGAGGTGAATGCTCAACAATCCTTGAGAGATTGATGAGGTATGATGGTACACCCATATTGTGGTGATGATTTTCACAATGATGGGAAATCTTGTGGTTAAAATTTGGGGTATGACAGTATCCAACCCTGGCATGTCCTGGTAGAACCTAGCAAACACATCAGGAAATTCTTTGAGAAGTTTTACTAAGTTTTCCTTGACATCTGGACTAACCAGTGCTCCAATCTTAACTTCTTTCTTCTCTTCCTCTGAACCTAAATTGGCTGTTTCCAACGGTTCTTTGTGAGGCTCAATAGACCTTTCCTCTTGTTTGAGTGGTCGGGAGATCTCTTCTAGAATTTCTTCGTCCTCTTCTTCTTCAGCTTCACATACCTGGAACTCAAAGTTGGGAGAATGCATTGGATCGTATGTTTCAACGGGGTTTAAAACAAGCAATTTGCATGACGTAATTATTCTTTTTAGAAAAGACAGAGAGGATGCAAAAGTGTGTGCAGTGTATTTTCTGAAAGCGCTTGTTTTTATTTTGGGTTGTTTTTTAGGATTACCATTTTCTGAAAAAAGAGAAAAGTGAAAATATCAAATGAATGTGGAAATTCAGAATGACATTATTTATTCATTATTTGTCGATTCTTGAAACACAACCCTATAAAACAAAACTCTGTCGCTTTGGACGAATCGAAGAGGGACATTTATAGAAAGGTAAGCCCTATAAAACATCTATTTCAGCTGGGCAAGTGAAAGGTCAAAACAAAGATTTGGCAATTGCTTTGACTTATGGACGACTTTTGGGACATCGACAAAAATCCAATGATGATGAACTCCTCGGTGAATTACAAAGTCTGGTACTTTCCTTCTTGGTTTTTCTTCAGAAATGACACTGATTTCTGATGGTTTAGGATCATTGGAGTCTTCCTCCAATGTAGAGTTATCATAAGTGAACTCTTCTGTTGTATCTTTCATAGTATTTTCACTCTCAAGAGTATCTCCCCATCCAGTTGGATGGATGTCCTCGAACCTGATGCTAGAGCTCTTGAGAGCAGTGTACTTGACTAGGGAGTCGTACTTGCCGCTTGGCTGCCCCAATGTGTCCCAAGTTTCTATGAGAATAGATGAGTTATCCTCCTCAATGACATTGATTTCGGGAAACACGTAGTTAATTAATTCGCGTCCTGCGATTCTCGCGGATTCATTAGCATGGTGTTGGACACTTTCTGAGTGTTTTGGATAAGGATTCCATGACTTTGGGGGAACCGGTGTATTCTTTTCAAGATCATTCAGCTGATAGGCATTATCAGGCTGACTCTTTTGCCCCAAGTCTTCCGTGTATGGTTTCCAGATAGGAAAATCATCCAGTGGATCATAAGAATCATAGTCAAAGTTGTCTTTCATCAGAGTGTCCTCCTCTAATGAGTTGGGTAGAGCACGACATCCTTCAGGATCACAATCTCCATAGATCATTCTGACATCTGATCTTGGTATATGTCTGGGACTTTGATTTGGAGAGCAGAACAGTATGTACGTTTCTCCCTGAGATATATAACCTTCATCATTGAGATAAGATCTCCACTCTTCATCTGTATCAAAAGAGTTGTTCACCTTAATGGTGTGGACTTCTTGAGATATTGGGTGAAGGAAGCCTCCACTTATAGCGAGCGAAACTGGACGTGTTTCTTAAGCACTGTCGCTCCTTGGGGGTTACTATAGGCCGATTCATTTTTTATCCTATTGTGAGCTGACTAAGGAAGGGAAATAGATGTCTCCAATTAACCCTGCTTGCATACTGAGTTTAAACAGCAGTCTATTAGGTTACGGATGTTATCAATGTGGGGGGCCCTCTCTTAGGTTATTTTCAGGGAATTAGCGGGGAATACGGACTAGGATGTTTTGACTGATATACGGGATTTTGGGTTTTTGTTTAGTGTGCTCGCTAAGATTTTTTCTTTCAATCTTATGCCTACGTATTCCCGTTTTTCCGAAACAGGGAAATCGGAGCGATCGTAGTTCCTCCTATTCTACAGGAGGAAATGGTGTTTTGGTGTCTTGTTCAAAGCCCAAGACGGGAAGCTTAAAGGTGATATATATCTTGTTCAAAGCCCAAGATGTGAAGCTAAAGGTAGTTTGTATCTTGTTCAAAGCCCAAGATGTGAAGCTAAAAGGGTTTGACTTTAGAGAGAATTTGTCATCTCTAAAGAGGGGTTTGTCTGTCACAACTGTTTATAAAGGAGAATTACTTTAACCGGGATGTGTGAATCCGACAATGCTATAATTTCCTTCATAGGGGATTTCCAACCTGAAGGAGAAGACTTTGACTCAGTGTAGAGCAATTCCATATTTCCTTAGGAATTTCTCATGCTAAAGGAGGGACAGTGGCATGGATGTAGATGATCCAGAGGCTTGCCGCTTACAGTGATTAGATGAAGGGGAAGGAGTTATTGATGTTTATGTACTATGAACGAGGCACAACTTTGATGCTAAAAGGTTGATTGGATCAACCAGTGGTTTTCTTATACAAAGCCTAAGAGGAGGCTATTGGCCCAAAAGAGGGTGTTTTTTATGTGTCTCGTATGAAGCCCGAGAAAGAGGCTAAAAGGGTTGTTTTATACTCAACAAGGGAGTGATTTGTGTCTTGTACAAAGCCCAAGGCGGAGGCTAAAAGGTGTTTGACTCAACAAGAGAGTCTTTTATCCTCAACGAGAGAGTACTTTAGTATCTCGTACGAAGTCCGGGATGGATGTAACGCCCCAGTTTTGCCAATTTTATTTTATTGAGTCTTTTGATTATTTTATTATTATTTTATTTTATTTCCAACTTTTATGTGAAAATGTGTTATTTTTCGTCGTGAATATATTTTATCGCGTTTCGGGAACATTTGCGGGATATTTGAGTGTGGGGGTATTTTGGACATTTCATAGATATTTTTACTAAGTTAGTAAGAAAGAAAAGAAAATAGAATAGAAAAGGGAAAGAAAGAAAAATAGAGAGAAAGAAAGAAGAAAGAAGGAAAAAGGGAAGAAAAGAGGAGAAGAGAGAAATTGAAGAAAAGAGTGGAAAAATCATCAAGAGCAAGTTGTAAAGTCGATTAAATCGGGTAAGGGTGCGAAACTCGATTATTCTATGATTGTATACGATTATGTATGTGTTTTGTTTTTGTTTTTGGATTGATTTGGAGAATATTAGTAAAACCTAGATTATGTAAAAATTGATTAGAAATGAATTTGATTGTGGTAAAAATCTTGTTGAATGCATTGTTGATTGTTCATACATGTTTGTGGTATGTTATTACACTTCAAATTGCTGTTTTTCTGAGTTTTAGGTGAAGAAATTGGATGATTGGGGTGGAAAAACGCAGAAATTGTTCTGCAGAATTTTTCTGGGTCTGTCCTGGCCATACGCGTAGGGGGCTTGCCAATACGCGTATGAGACCAGGCGATATGCGTAACATTGTGCTGTTTTGGGGGTAATACGCGTATGAACTTGCATGTTTTACCGGCCCTCTGGTGATACGCGTATGGGCGAGGCCAATACGCGTATGGTTTTTGGCAGCGTGGTTTTGTGAAGGAAAATTGCTCTGTCAATACGCGTATGGGAATAGGTGGTACGCGTATGGACAAGAGATTTGCAAAAATGTGATTTTTCAAAATGTGTTTTCGGTTTTGTCCGTAACTTTGGTTCCGAGTATCCGATTTTGGTGTTTTTGGTGTCGTTGGAAAGGTATCGAGTTGTACTTTATGATTATGATATTTTGAGAATTGTTAGCCGATTAAATTTTGTCGGGAAATGTGAATAGTGTCGAATCTCGACTTTTGTTGTTTTAAATGGTGCGTATTTGACGTGTATTATGTTATAAATTGGTGAATTGGATGTGTATGCCTTATGTGCTGTTGTGGGGATGAATCGTGGCCGAAAGGCAAGAAAATGCTAAGTGCTGTATTTGATGATATATGCATGATTATGAATATGTGCATGGATGCAATGTGAGTGTCATGAGTCATTGTATGCCAAGCATCATAATGTGCATTGTGGAAACGTCCTGAGAGATGGTTTGCTTCCCGAGGGGAATATGCTATAACATCGTGTGCCTCGAAAATATGAGGCGATGCCTGAGGACCTAAAGCGGTGGTTATAGACGATTGTGGGCTCCTTTGGAGACTTAAAGCAATCTTTAACGTCGTGTGCCTCGAAAATATGAGGCGATGACTGAGGCTCTAAAGCGACGGGTGAACATCGTAGGCCCGACGGGGAGTTACTTGAGATTCTCAGTAACGAGCGATGGTTCCAATAGTTCCTGAGTGAACTGATGATGAGACATGAGACATTGGAAGTCGGTACCGCATGGCATGTGCATAGAGTCGTTGTGTCGGTCTATGTGCATTGCATAAATCATGAATTAATTGTGTGTGAATTTGTGAAAGTGATTAATGATTGTATGGTATATGTGTGGTGTGTAATGGTATTCGATGCTTGAGAATTATGCGGTATTATGTTATATGTGGTTGTGGTGAGAATGTGTTACTTGTAAATTTTTGTGTTTATATATATAATTTTATTCAATTATATTATGGTTGTTTTTCTCACCCTTCTGCTGTTTTATAACGCTCTATGAGGCGTTGCAGATTAGAGCTGCTGGAGGTATTCTTTTTGTGAAGCTTTGCGTCTTCATTCTTTTGTCGTTCGGCTCTGATATGTGACTCCGGGTAGCTAGGGTGGCCGTTTGCGATTATTTTGTATATCCGATGATATATTGTGGTTGTATATGTATAACTGGATGTATGATAGACATGTTTATATGTTTATATGTATATATGTATATATGTTGTTCAGATTTTAGATTTTCCGCTTTAATTCTAATTTCTGAAAAGTGGGTGTAAGGAACTAAGTTTCCTCTGTTGATTGCTACCCCACAGTTGCATATCTTTATGGGCAGGTGTTGTATGCTATGTTTTGTTACAATTGATGTGATTCCTCCCTTTCTATGCCGCGAATTCAAATATACTCTGACGAATTTTCGAATTTTCTTTTAGAGCTTTAATTGCGTGTTAATTGGGGGTATAGTTTGGGGGCGTCACATTAAGTGGTATCAGAGCCAGTCTGTGTCAGTTGTGTCTGGCATATTGGGCGAGTTGTGTTGGACGAGTTGTTGTTTAACCATAGTTTCTGTGTTTAGACGAACAGAATATGGCTGGTCGTAATGATGCTGCTTTGGCTGTTGCGATGGAAGCGATGGCACGAGCTGTGCAGGGGGCACCGAATGCTGCAGGAAATGATGAGTTTAGAAAGAATAAGCCGCCGGTCTTTAAAGGGAAGCATGATCCGGATGGTGCACAGTTGTGGTTGAAAGAGATTGAGAGGATTTTCAGGGTAATGGATTGTGATGACGATGATGTTAAGGTGAGGCTGGGCACTCATATGTTACACGAAGAGGCTGATGACTGGTGGGTCAGTACTCGTCAGGTGTTGGAAGCTGAGGAGGAGGAAGAAGAGATCACTTGGGAGGTGTTTAGCCGAGAGTTTCTAAGGAAGTATTTTCCCGAGGATGTCCGAGGAAAGAAGGAGATTGAGTTTTTAGAGCTAAAACAAGGTAATTTATCTGTTGTTGACTATACTGCTAAGTTTGTGGAACTTGTGCAGTTTTATCCTCATTATGTGGAAGCGACAGCTGAATTTTCAAAGTGTGTGAAGTATGAAAGTGGGTTGCGTCCTGAGATAAAGCAGGCTATTGGTTATCAGAGGATCCGAAGGTTTGCTGATTTGGTGGAATGCTGTAGGATTTATGATGAAGATAGTAAGGCTCGTTCTGCTCACTATAAAAGTGTAAGTGACAGAAAAGGGAAGCAACAATTCCGTGGTGGTCCGTATGTGTCACCGGCTGATAAAGGTAAACAAAGGGGTAATTTTGATCGAAGGTCAAGTGGAGGAGGTATGTCTAATGCTCCTAGGTGTTTTAAATGTGGGGAATTGGGTCATCGCCAGATGGAATGTAGGAAGAAAGTGGATAAGTGTTCTAATTGTGGTGGTATCGGACATGTTTTAGCTGATTGTAAAAGGAAGAATGTAGTGAAGTGTTATAACTGTGGGGAACCTGGTCACATTAGCTCGAAGTGTCCGAATTAGAAGAAAGCTCCGACTAGTGGAAAAGTGTTTTCATTGGCGGGAACTCAGACTTCAAGTGCTGATCGTCTGATAAGAGGTACTTGCTTTATTAATAATACGCCTTTAATTGCTATTATTGATACTGGAGCGACTCATTCGTTTATTTCGTCTGAGTGCGCGGAACGTTTGAATCTTGGGTTGTCTTCGATGGATGGTGGGATGGTTATTGATACTCCAGCGATGGGGTCAGTAACTACTTCTTTGGTGAGTTTGAGTTGTCCTTTGACCATTTATGGTAAAGACTTTGTGATGGATTTGGTGTGTTTACCGTTGGAAGGTTTAGATCTGGTGTTGGGAATGAATTGGTTGCAATTCAATCGGGTGCACATTGATTGTTATCATAAACTTGTAAGGTTTCCTTCTCTTGAGGAAGACGAAGACTCGAGTTTCTTATCTACCAAAGAGTTGAAGAAACTTTTGGCGGATGAAGCTCAGTTGTTTGGATTATTTGCATCTTTGACTGTGGATAGTCAAGTTTCATTGGAGGTGTTTCCTGTTGTGTGCGAATTTCCTGAGGTGTTTCCTGATGATATTTCAGATGTACCGCCAGAGAGAGAAGTTGAGTTTTCGATAGATCTAGTTCCTGGTACTAGACCTGTTTCTATGGCACCTTATAGAATGTCGGCATCTGAATTGGTGGAGTTGAAAAAGCAGTTAAATGACTTATTGGAGAAGAGGTTTGTGAGGCCAAGTGTTTCTCCTTGGGGTGCTCCAGTTTTGTTAGTGAAAAAGAAAGATGGGAGTATGCGATTATGTATTGATTATCGCCAGTTGAACAAAGTGACGATTAAGAATAAATATCCGCTTCCAAGGATTGATGATCTGATGGATCAGTTGGTTGGTGCTTGTGTATTTAGTAAGATTGATTTGAGATCGGGGTATCATCAAATAAGAGTGAAAGAAGAGGATATTCAGAAGACGGCCTTTAGAACACGTTACGGTTATTATGAATATTCAGTGATGCCGTTCGGGGTTTCTAATGCGCCTGGTGTGTTTATGGAATACATGAATCGTATTTTCCACGAGCATTTGGATCGTTTTGTGGTGGTGTTTATTGATGATATTTTAATCTATTCTAAGTCTAGTGAGGAACATGCAGAGCATTTGCGTATTGTTTTGCAGGTTTTGAAGGAAAGGAAGCTTTTTGCCAAATTGTCCAAGTGTGAATTCTGGTTGTCTGAGGTGAGTTTTCTTGGGCACGTAATTTCAGATAATGGTATTGCTGTGGATCCATCTAAAGTGGAAGCAGTTCTACAATGGGAGGCTCCTAGATCCGTTACCGAGATTCGAAGCTTTTTGAGTTTGGCTGGTTATTACCGGAGGTTCATTGAAGGGTTTTCTAAGCTAGCTCTTCCTTTGACGCAGTTGACTTGTAAGGGCAAAGCATTCATTTGGGATATTCAATGTGAAGAGAGTTTTTGTGAGCTGAAGAGAAGATTGACGACAGCTCCGATTCTTATTTTACCTAATCCTAATGAACCGTTTGTTGTGTACTGTGCTGCTTCTTTAATTGGTTTGGGTGGTGTTCTGATGCAGGAAGGTAAAGTTGTAGCTTATGCTTCAAGGCAGTTAAGAGTTCATGAGAAAAACTATCCTACTCATGATCTTGAATTAGCTGCTGTGGTTTTTGTGTTGAAGATTTGGAGGCACTATCTCTATGGTGCAAGGTTCGAATTCTTTAGTGATCATAAAAGCTTGAAATATTTATTTGATCAGAAAGAGTTGAACAAGAGGCAGCGGAGATGGTTGGAATTCTTGAAAGACTACGACTTTGGCTTGAATTACCATCCTGGTAAAGCTAATGTGGTAGCCGATACATTGAGCCGGAAATCGTTGCATATGTCCGCATTGATGGTGAAAGAGTGGGAACTTTTGGAATCGTTCAGAGACTTGAGTTTGGTATGTGAAGTGACTTCGGTTAGTGTAAGGCTTGGAATGTTGAAGGTTGCTAATGAATTTTTGTTGTCGGTTAGTGAGAAACAAAAGTTGGATTTGAAATTCATTGATTTGATGAGGAATGAGAATGTGGATTTCAAGGTGGATAATTTTGGTGTTTTGAGATTCCGTGGTCGTATTTGTATTCCTGATGATGCGGAGTTGAAAAGAATGATTTTGGAGGAAGGACACCGGAGTAATTTAAGTATTCATCCGGGTGCGAATAAGATGTACCAAGATTTGAAGAAGATTTTCTGGTGGTCTGGTTTGAAAAGAGATGTGGCTCAGTTTGTGTATGCATGTTTGACTTGTCAGAAATCGAAAGTGGAACATTTGAGACCTAGTGGTTTGTTGCAACCGTTGGATATTCCTGAGTGGAAGTGGGATAGCATTTCGATGGATTTTGTAACGGGATTTCCGAATACGCAAAGAAATCATAATGCTATTTGGGTGATTGTGGACAGGCTGACTAAATCGGCGCTTTTTATTCCGATTGACATCAGTTTTTCTTTGGAACGGTTAGCTGAGATCTATATCAGTGTGGTTGTGAAATTGCATGGGATTCCATTGAGTATTGTTTCGGATCGAGATCCTAGGTTTACATCGAGATTTTGGGAAAGTTTACAGAAGGCTTTGGGTTCTAGATTGAGGTTGAGTTCGGCTTATCATCCGCAGACTGATGGTCAGACCGATAGAACTATTCAGTCATTGGAGGATTTGTTGAGAGCGTGTGTTTTGGAACATTTGCGACTTTTATGTGAAAATGTGTTATTTTTCGTCGTGAATATATTTTATCGCGTTTCGGGAACATTTGCGGGATATTTGAGTGTGGGGGTATTTTGGACATTTCATAGATATTTTTACTAAGTTAGTAAGAAAGAAAAGAAAATAGAATAGAAAAGGGAAAGAAAGAAAAATAGAGAGAAAGAAAGAAGAAAGAAGGAAAAAGGGAAGAAAAGAGGAGAAGAGAGAAATTGAAGAAAAGAGTGGAAAAATCATCAAGAGCAAGTTGTAAAGTCGATTAAATCGGGTAAGGGAGCGAAACTCGATTATTCTATGATTGTATACGATTATGTATGTGTTTTGTTTTTGTTTTTGGATTGATTTGGAGAATATTAGTAAAACCTAGATTATGTAAAAATTGATTAGAAATGAATTTGATTGTGGTAAAAATCTTGTTGAATGCATTGTTGATTGTTCATACATGTTTGTGGTATGTTATTACACTTCAAATTGCTGTTTTTCTGAGTTTTAGGTGAAGAAATTGGATGATTGGGGTGGAAAAATGCAGAAATTGTTCTGCAGAATTTTTTTGGGTCTGTCCTGGCCATACGCGTAAGGGGCTTGCCAATACGCGTATGAGACCAGGCGATACGCGTAACATTGTGCTGTTTTGGGGGTAATACGCGTATGAACTTGCATGTTTTATCGGCCCTCTGGTGATACGCGTATGGGCGAGGCCAATACGCGTATGGTTTTTGGCAACGTGGTTTTGTGAAGGAAAATTGCTCTGTCAATACGCGTATGGGAATAGGTGGTACGCGTATGGACAGGAGATTTGCAAAAATGTGATTTTTCAAAATGTGTTTTCGGTTTTGTCCGTAACTTTGGTTCCGAGTATCCGATTTTGGTGCTTTTGGTGTCATTGGAAAGGTATCGAGTTGTACTTTATGATTATGATGTTTTGAGAATTGTTAGCCGATTAAATTTTGTCGGGAAATATGAATAGTGTCAAATCTCAACTTTTGTTGTTTTAAATGGTGCGTATTTGACGTGTATTATGTTATAAGTTGGTGAATTGGATGTGTATGCCTTATGTGCTGTTGTGGGGATGAATCGTGGCCGAAAGGCAAGAAAATGCTAAGTGCTGTATTTGATGATATATGCATGATTATGAATATGTGCATGGATGCAATGTGAGTGTCATGAGTCATTGTATGCCAAGCATCATAATGTACATTGTGGAAACGTCCTGAGAGATGGTTTGATTCCCGAGGGGAAGATGCTATAACATCGTGTGCCTCGAAAATATGAGGCGATGCCTGAGGACCTAAAGCGGTGGTTATAGACGATTGTGGGCTCCTTTGGAGATTTAAAGCAATCTTTAACGTCGTGTGCCTCGAAAATATGAGGCGATGCCTGAGGACCTAAAGCGACGGGTGAACATCGTAGGCCCGACGGGGAGTTACTTGAGATTCTCAGTAACGAGCGATGGTTCCAATAGTTCCTGAGTGAACTGATGATGAGACATGAGACATTGGAAGTCGGTACCGCATGGCATGTGCATAGAGTCGTTGTGTCGGTCTATGTGCATTGCATAAATCATGAATTAATTGTGTGTGAATTTGTGAATGTGATTGATGATTGTATGGTATATGTGTGGTGTGTAATGGTATTCGATGCTTGAGAATTATGCGGTATTATGTTATATGTTACTTGTAAATTTTTGTGTTTATATATATAATTTTATTCAATTATATTATGGTTGTTTTTCTCACCCTTCTGCTGTTTTATAATGCTCTATGAGGCGTTGCAGATTAGAGCTGCTGGAGGTATTCTTTTTGTGAAGCTTTGCGTCTTCATTCTTTTGTCGGTCGGCTCTGATATGTGACTCCGGGTAGCTAGGGTGGCCGTTTGCGATTATTTTGTATATCCGATGATATATTGTGGTTGTATATGTATAACTGGATGTATGATAGACATGTTTATATGTTTATATGTATATATGTATATATGTTGTTCAGATTTTAGATTTTCCGCTTTAATTCTAATTTCTGAAAAGTGGGTGTAAGGAACTAAGTTTCCTCTGTTGATTGCTACCCCACAGTTGCATATCTTTATGGGCAGGTGTTGTATGCTATGTTTTGTTACAATTGATGTGATTCCTCCCTTTCTATGCCGCGAATTCAAATATACTCTGACGAATTTTCGAATTTTCTTTTAGTGCTTTAATTGCGTGTTAATTGGGGGTATAGTTTGGGGGCGTCACAATGGAGGCTAAATAGGTTTTGACTCAACAAGAGAGTCTTTTAGTATCTCGTATGAAGCCCGAGATGGAGGCTAAAGTGTTGATTCAATAAGAACCTTTTTGTATCTCGTACAAAGCCCGAGATGGAGGCGAAAGAGGGTATTGTTTCAGTTGAGTGACCAGTACATGGGTTCAAAGAGAAAATCAGTTCTTATATGAGTAACGTTGTACTCAGGGATTTTGATTCGAGGATCAGGGATATTTCCTTTTCTTTGAGGAAATGGGAAATTCAAAGGGTATTGAGACTGTCCGAGTCTACGGGGTTCCTTCATATTCTTGAAGGGTGCTTGAGAGTGTGTTTGAGACTCAAGGAAATTAGACTGTCTAAGTCTAGAGTTTCATCTTTTGTACTATGCTTTGAGAAATAGTAGTTGACTCTTGGAAAGACTGTTCTATTAAGATGATTGATTTCTGTTCCTATACCTTTAGGAGGTCGTCGGGACAATTTGTACGAAGCCCAAGAGGAGGCTGGAAACTTTTAAGAAGCCGAGGGACAATTTGTACTAAGCCCAAGAGGAGGCTATCATTCCCGGAGGAAGAAATCATTTATACGAAGCCTAAGAGGAGGCTGTGAATACTTCTAAGAAGCCGACGGGTCCTTGTACAATGCCCAAGAGGAGGCGGGGATGCTTTTAGGAAGCCTGTGGGTCCCCAAACCCCGAGAAGTTCAAGACAGGCTATTCACAAAGAATAGATCAAGCCAGGAAAGTTCGAGAATTTGGAAGAAACTCAAGGGATGCAATTCACGGAGAAGAGATCATCTCTGGGGAGTAGAGTTTCTTTGACAACTTCTACGAGTGACAGTCTGAGAAAGGGTTCAAATAGAATTTGCCTTTCACATCTTCATATTGTTTAACCCCAAGAGGAGGGAAGACTATGTCTAGTAATCCTATGGGGATCTAGTTTTGTCTATTTCTAAGAGTGATCAAAACGACTTTACCTAGTGCTAGACGTACTTGCCGGGGAAACTCTAAATATCTATACTATTATTACACAGTCGATATGAGTTTATGAAAGAAGACTTACAGCGAAACAGCCCCACAATACAGTTATATGTATATGAAAGCGGTAAATGAAAGCGGATAAACACTTACTCGGTTGTAGAGCTTCCATGCTGTTTGGTTAGTTGTTCAACAAAGAAAGATTGAAAACAACAGTATATTTCAAAATCAAAGAAGAAAGTGCTTTGAAAAAGAAAGATTTGGGGATTACAGCTCAAGGAGAGGCCCAGGGTTTTATTAGTGATTGCACTGTTGAAATTATACAGAGGGACTTATACGAGTGACTGAGGCCCAAAATTTGTTTGCTGTACAAAGGGATAGGTCTTACACTCTCTCAAGAGGCCCAAAAGGTTTAAAGAAAAAGAGTGGGGCTTATAACACGAGGGTAGGCCCAGATGATTTTTTCGTTTGAAATGGCGATCGCGCCGAGATTTTATTTTAACGCAAATGGGCTTATACAATATCTGAGGCCCAAAGTTGTTTTGGTTAAAAGGGGATTGGGTCTTACACTCTATTAGAGGCCCAAAGAGTTTTGAATGGGTCTTATAGCTGGAGGAGAGGCCCAATTGATTTTTTAAAAGGCGACGATCGCGCCGTTTACTTGTACAGAGGGACTTATACAATAAGTGAGACCCAAAATTATTTGTACAAGGGGGTTTGGGTCTTACACTCTCTCAAGAGGCCCAAAGAGTTTTGAAAATGATTTATGAGGGTTGAATTAATCAAAAACCCTAATTTGTTTCCAAAATGTGTTTTAATTGAATAAAATATTCAATTAAAATGATCAAAATTGTTTAACATGTGGAAAACAAATTGTGATCTTGGATTAATGCTTCATAAATCAAGTTTTGCCCTACAAAATGATTAGAAATCATTAAAATTTGCAAAGTCAATAAGGAAAAAATATTTTAAATGTAAAAAACAATTAAAACATTAATTCTTTGCAAAAATATCAATTATATGAAATAAATAATATTTTTGGGATTTTTTGGGAAAATAAAATATTTTAACATTTTGTGAATTATTAAAAAAAGAATCAACTCAAAATCATTAAAACTCAGAGAGAAATTAATTTTTGAATCAATTAAATAAAATCACAAAATTCAAATATTTGAATTTTCAAAAAGGGCGCCAAGAACACCCCAAGAACACGCGCGTGTTCTGGGTTTTGCCCGGATTTGCATTTTCTCTCCAATCTCACTGAATACTTGATTATATCATGCAATCCACATACCAATCTGCTCGTCTCAACCTCACGATCATGTCTATGGTATTTAATTTCATTTATATTAAACATGGAATAAAAAATAAAGAAAAAACCTCAAGAACCCTAATTTCTGCATGAAGGCTGAAAATTTTGATACACGATTCAAACAAAGCAATTAATTGAGGGGAAACATTCCATGCATGATTATGAACATTTGGCAAAAGTATTGTGCGAGGAAATATGCATAGATTGAGAGATGACCAGGTTTAGGCTTACCTCTAGGTCGTGGCAGTAAGTTTAAAGTGATTTCTGAGTTGGAGGTGTTACAGATGAGTTGTGATGATCTGAACAGCTTCCCTACACCCTATGGAGTGTGTTTGAATGCTTGGACTTGATGGAAATTGGCTGGATCACTTCATGGCATCTCAACTGCAACTTGGTTAAAACCTTGAGCAATTGACTGGTGATTCTGAGAAATCAGTGTTCCAGATGTTGTTTAAGTGTTTGATCAGCTCACACATGATGTATGTGAGGTGTGTGTGTGATTGGTTTGAGTGGAATTGCTCTCTATTGAAAAACTCGAGTGAATTGCTAAGAAAGGCATTTTTGAGAGTGAGAAGTGGATTTTGAGAAAGGCAAGTGTTCTAGGCCTTGGGTGTGCTTAAACTGATCACAATTGAGCTCTATTTATAGTTGAGCAAGTTTTTTTTGCAAGGAATAATGAATGGCAACAGTTGAGTAGGGTTAGCCAATGTTGGCAAATGAAAATTCAAGTCTCCTCTAGCCATTGGCTAGAGGTTAGGGCACAGGCTGCTGGTCCCCTTGGTCTTGGATAAGTCTTGACTGAATTCAGTTGCTAATAGCTCAGTCCATGCCACCTTGGTGCTTCCATTGAATGTTCCAATCCAAAATTGGAGTCTTGTCCCTATTTTAGGCAATCCTAGGTTTGGCATGCTATTTCTTGTTCCAAGGACTTTGGAGGCTTGGCTCAGTGATTGCCCCCTTTAGATTCAATCCTCAGATGTGTCCAAAGTGATGACAAGGCTTGGAATTGGCTGATTTTGGCAAATCGACCAAAAGTGCAAAAATCTGCCTTGCCTTGGCAGATTTTAGCAAGGCATCTTGCCACTACCATAACTCAAAGCTCAAATTGAATTTGGTGATGTTCTTGGCCATTTTGGAAAGCCCTTATATGATACAACAACTGTCTGATCATATTTGGTTTTGATAGTTTTTGGATCCAAGTGAAAAATCCCCTTACATTTGAAAAAATGTAAGGCAGATTTTGACTTAGTGAAATTTTCACTAAGTGTTGGAACAAAGTGATTTTTCTTGATTTTGATCACTCCATAACTCAAAATCCATGAGGAATTTGGACATAGATCAGTATGAAGCTTTTGTAGAGGGCAATGAGATCTACAAATCAAGCTTTGGATGGGGAAAATGGCTTTGTGGTTTAGGAGTTATGGTCCTCCAAAGTTGGTACCTTTGTCACTTTATTTCATAACTTAGAAAATTTTCTAAGTTTTTATGGTTACCCCTTTTACAAGTTATCCAACTTTCTTTGATTTTTCTTGATGAATGATGATTCAAATCATACATTAACATCATTTTAGGGTTAAAAATCCATTTTTGTGAAAAATCTCAAAAAGTCAAAGTTGACTTTTGTGCACAGTTGACTTTTTGTTAGATGAATTCCAAACTGTGTGATCCTTTGGGAAATCATGTCCTTGACCTAAATCAAACTTGATGGACATGTTCCATGGGTGTTATAGGGTATATTGAATCAAGTCCTAGGGTTTGGGAGCATGTCCCGGTCAAAAGTCAAAGCTACAGTTGACTTTTCTCGCAAAACCCTAACTGTGGTTCAGATGAAATTGAAACTTTTTGCTCAAGCTTCTTGGATCAATCCATTGTTCCAAATGGATCAATATGGTATATTAGAGACCCTCAAATCATGTCTTGAGGTCTTGGTTCATGATTTGTCCCAAAAGTCAACTTAGGGGTAATTAGGTCAAGAAACCCTAATTCCTGATTTTTGATGTATGCATCCCTTGAGGCCAAATTGACATGATGATTGGGTCTATGAGGTTCCATGGAGTATATTAGGATATGCTTTGAAGCATTGGATCATGTCCAGAGGAAAATTTCCATCTGGAGGCCTTGTTCGACCAAAACCCTAATTTGGTGACACTGGCAATCTTGAAGCTTGATCCACCTAGAAGGGAGCAACCTTGTGCTTAATCCTTAAAGTGGGAGTCCTCTTGATCCATTGTCGATGTTTGAGAGGTTAGACAAGTTGAAGATCATGTCATTCCTTGATTGATCCTTTGTCTAAGCACTCAGAGAGGGCTTGAAACCCCAATTTTGATTGTGGTGAATGCTCAACAATTCCTGGAGGAGATTGATGAGGCATAAAGGTACATCCATATTGTGATGATGATTTGCACAATGATGGGAAATCTTAGTGGTCAAAATTTAGGGTATGACAGATGCCCCTATTTAATCTTCTTGGACACGAAGGTGTGAATGGCGAAGGTATTCGGGCATTCGAGGTGCAAGAGGATTAAATATCAGAATATCCGATATTTTGACGGCGTCTATGAATGGTAATTCACGCATTCATCTTATTTCGCTAAGCAATGATGCTTAGAAAAGGTAAACTTCCCCTCGATCCTGGTCTTCAGCCAAGGAACTGGTCTCAGTTTTTGATTTAAACTTCCCCTCGATCCTGGTTTCCTACCGAGGAACTGGTCTTAGTTTCTGATTTAAACTTCCCCTCGATCCTGGTTTCCTACTGAGGAACTGGTCTTAGTTTCTTTTGTCAATAAACTTTATTGACAAGGGACGCTATTCGTAGCGGTTTTCCTCAAACTTCTCGCCGAATTTTCCTGGGGAGATGCCATTTGACGGAAAAAGATTTGATGTCAGACTTGCTGGGGAACCTATTCGTCTGAGTTGTAGAGGTGTGCAAACTTCTCTATTGGAGATGCCATTTACTGACTCTACTGGGGGAAAATGAGTCTCTTGAGAGTCTGCTTTTGCTTGGGGTATTACATCATACTTTTCTCGGGATCTTCTCGGAGAAATGCCATATGATGTGATCCAATTTTGAGGTGCTAATGACCTTTTCATCAGCGGTCTTTTTGGAGAAAAACTGCTGTATTGCCGAATCTCTGCTTAAGAGGGGCTTTCTCCGGATTTTTCCTTAATCCAGGGAAGCAAAGATATCATCTTCAATGGCGAAGAGTGGCGTTTGTTGAAGGTTCTCTGGTTTTTCAGAGGTTCAAGTTATCAAAGTGGTCGAGGACCGTCTCTAATCCAGAGATAAACTGGAGAGAGATTGCCTAGATGATTCACTTCCTGACGAGGAAAGAACTGACAACTCGATTGAGAGGACTTTTTATCACCAGGGGATACGACCGACTAGAGTGATAGTGATGCAATATGAATGCGAATGCAAATCAATAATGCATGATGTATGTATGTATATGCTAACAAAACCGACGCGACATACAAACTAATGGATGAACACGACTGGATACTCAGTCGTCGCGGGGCGAAGAAGTACCGTTGGTCCAAAAGTAGAAATTATACCTTGCTTAGGAGAAGTGGTCCTTGCAGGGAACTATGTTGGTCGGGCTTAGGAGATAAGAACTCGACCGAGGCGTGTCAGACGAAACAAGGTCTCTGACACAGTTGACCCCTTTATTCAGGCGTACTGGGTTAGAAGGAGTACTTTGATTCTGCACTTTGAAGTTCGCTTACTTCTGGAGAAGTGATTGATGTTCTTTTGATGTTTAACAGTCAAAAGAAATTGCCATCTTTATTTTAAAGCAGAAAAAGTTTTACAAGTAAATTCATTTTTGTTTTATTTCAAGAATTGTTAATCATATTAAACTGTCGTTCTGTAAAGCTAAAACAAATGAGAATTACAAACAAAAGCACAAGGGCTCAAATTTTATTGATAAGATGGAGATCAGCCAAACGCGTGATTCCAAAGAGTATTTATAAAGTTAGAAAATGGTAATTTACAGGGAAAAGGGTTACGTTGAAACATAACGAGCACTATCCTTCTACCAATATTGAATTCGGGACATCCTGAGCTTTTGTCGAAGATGACCTTGACTGGAACTTTCTTGACGGATGATGTAACTGCTGCTGAGGGACTTGCCCCTTTGTCGAAAGTAGTTACTTGCCATTATCCCTAATTTTTGTCTGGATTGTACTGTGATGTTTCCAATCCACTGGGATGATTTTTTTTATTTTGTCTCTAACTTTTGCCTGGACCGCCCTTTCGGGTTTTCAATCCACCGAGACGTTTTTTTTAGGCGAGTATTTCTTGACTACATCAACATTTGTGGGGTAGGCAAATTCCTCTCTGTCCATGGTTGCAAGTCTCAAGGCGCCGCCTGAGAAAGCTTTCTTGACCACATAGGGGCCGTCATAGTTCGGAGTCCATTTGCCCCGAGAATCAGTGAAAAATGATTGTATCTTCTTGAGCACAGTGAAGATCGGCGAGCAGGTCGCGGTCATGAGGAATATGAATCTGAAGAGGTAGTGCAAACGTCCCAGGAATCCTCTGACTTGTTTTTTAATTTTCGAAGAAGGCATTTCTTGAATGGCCTTGACCTTGTCAGGATCAACCTCAATTCTTTTCTGGCTGACGATGAACCCTAAAAGTTTCCCTGAATGAACACCAAATGTGCATTTGTTGGGATTCAAGCGGAGTTTGTACTTTCTCAAATGCTCGAATAGTTTTGACAGGTGGGTCATATGCTCCTCCTCTGTCTTAGATTTTGCAATCATATCATCGACATATACCTCGATTTCCTTGTGTATCATGTCATGAAACAGAGTAGTCACGCCCCTTTGATAGGTTGCCCCGACGTTCTTCAAACCGAACGGCATTACCTTGTAACAAAAGGTACCCCATGGGGTGATGAATGAAGTTTTCTCCATGTCTTTCGGCGCCATTTTGATCTGGTTATAGCCCGAGAATCCATCCATGAAGGAGAAAACATTGAACTTTGCTGTACTATCTACCAGCATGTCAATGTGTGGTAAAGGAAAGTCGTCCTTCGGACTAGCCTTGTTTAGATCCCTGTAATCAACACACATTCTGACCTTTCCGTCCTTTTTTGGAACTGGTACTATGTTGGCTAACCATTGAGGATATTCTGATGTGGCGAGGAAACCCGCGTCAATCTGTTTCTGTACCTCCTCTTTGATTATGATGGCCATGTCCGGGTGAGTGCGTCTCAATCTCTTCTTTACTGGAGGACATTCTGATCTTAACGGTAAGTGATGTTCCATGATGCTGGTATCCAACCCTGGCATATCCTGATAGGACCAAGCAAATACATCGGGGAATTATTTGAAAAGCTTTACCAAACCCTCTTGGGAAATTGGACTGAGCAGTACCCCAATCCTGATTTCTTTTCTCTCTTTTTCTGAACCCAAGTTTACCGTTTCCAACTGCTCTTTGTGAGGTTCAATGGACCTTTCCTCTTGTCTGAGTAATCGGGAGATCTCTTCTGGAATTTCGTTGTCAACTTCTTCTTCAGCCCCAAATACCGGGAACTCAAAGTTGGGAGAAGGTATCGGATCGTATATTTCAACGGGGTTTAAAACAAACAATCTGCATGACGTGATTATTCGTGTTTAGAAGAGATAGAGAGAATGTAAAAGTGTGTGCAGTGTATTTTTTTTATTACTGCTTGTTTTTATTATTGAATTGTTTTTTAGGATTGCCATTTTCTGAGAAAAAGCAAAAAGAGAAAACAACAATTAATGTGGAAATTACAGAACGACGTTATTTTATTAATGAACAAGTCGATTCTTGAAATTACAACCCTATAAAACAAAACTCTGTCGCTTTGGGCGAAGCGAAGAGGGAAATTTACAGAAAGCGAGCCCTATCAAAACATCCGTTTCACCTGGGAAGGGTGAAAGGTTAAAGACGACAATTACTTTGACTTATGAACAATCTTCAGAACATCGACAGCAACCCATTGGCGGAGAACTCCTCGGTGAATCACAAAGTCTGGTACCTTCCTCGATTTTTCTTCAGAAATAACGCTGATTTCTGGTGGAGCAGGATCATTGGAATCCGACTCCCAGGCAAAATTGTCGTAGGAGGATTCCTCAGTTGTATTTTGTATAGCATTTGTACTCTCAACTGTATCTCCCCATCCAATTGGCTGGATATCTTCGAGCCTGATACGAGAGCTTTCGGGAGCGGTGTACTTGACCATGAAGTCGAATTTTCCACTTGGTTGTCCCAAGGTGTCCCACACTTCTTTGGAACTAGAGGAGTCATCCCTCTCGATGACGTTGACCTCGGGAAAGGCATAATTAATGAATTCTAGTCCTGCAAACGTTGCAAATTCATCATCATGTTGAGTAGTTTCTGAATGACCTGAGTGTTGATCCCATGCCATGGTGGGGACACAGGTATTCTGTTCAATGATGCTCAGCTGAGTTTTATTACTCGGCTGACTTTTTGGCCCCAAGTGTCTTGGGTAAGGCTGTCACATTGGCAGGCCATCCATCGGGCCATAGTAATTATGGTCAAAGTTATCTTTCATCAGAGTGTCCTCCTCTAATGAATTTGGCAGAGCACGACATCCTTCTGGATCACAACCTCCGTATATCATTTCGACATCTGACCGTGGTATAAGTCTCGGACTCTGTGCGGGATAGAAAAATGGCGTAGGCGCTTCTTCCTGAGACATATAACCGTCCTTGTTAAGATAGGACTTCCATTCTTCGTCTGTGTCAGAGGGATCCTCCTCATTGATAGCATGGATTGCCTGAGGCACTGGGTGAAGGAACCCTCCATTGTGGAAGAAGTTTTGAATGGGATGAAGACTTTCATCGTTAGCAGCTGTCCGGGTACAGGTTGCAGAAAAACCAAGACCCTTCTTTGTTGTATTGCTAGTAGGAATGACAAGCTGTCCTCATCCTGTTATATCGGTACTCTCGACTACTTTAATAGCATCTTTGTATGAGGAAATCAAAGTTCCTCTTCCGGGTTGATCGTCCTTGTGTAGCGAAAGCGCTTGGAACTGGGTTCCGATTATCCCTTCTGGTTCCATACAAGTGGATGACGATAAATTGCTGATGAGCAAGGCCTGTTCCCCACAGACTGTGATGAGTTGGCCGTTCTAGATGAACTTTAGCTTTTGGTGGAGGGTTAAAGTGACCGCTCCAACCTGATGTATCCAAGGTCTTCCTAATAAACAACTGTACGTTGTCCGGATGTCCATGACCTGGAAAATGACTTGGAAAGTGTGAGGACCAATAGTTATGGGAAGGTCAACTTCGCCGATAACCGTTTTTCTGGATCCGTCGAACGCTTTGACGACGACCTCGTTGGTTCTCATCGGAGGGCCTTTGAATGATAATTGCATCAAAGTGGACTTCGGCATAACATTCAGGGCTGACCCTGTGTCTACCAGTATGCTGGCTAAAGCATCGTCCTGGCAGTTGACTGTGATATTGAGTGCCGTGTTATGACGGCGACCCTCTTCTAGTAATTCCTCATCACTAAATCCCAAATTATTGCAAGAATTGATGTTAGAGACAATACTATCGAACTGTCTGATTGTTACATCCTGTTCCACAAAGGCTTGCTCCAAGACTTTCTGTAGAGCCTCCCTGTGCGCTTTTGAACTGAGTAACAGTGATAATACCGAGATCTTTGAAGGAGTTTGTAATAGCTGATCAACAATGTTGTATTCACTCCTTTGGATGAGCTTCAACATCTCATCATTGTTTTTTGAAAGGTCGGGATTACTGGATTGACCGACTGATGGATCGAGAGCTTCTGTCTGAAGCTCCTTTTCTTTGCTGGACTCTCCAACTCCTCTGTTGAAGATTCTACCGCTCCGTGTTACACGACTGATGTCTGCGATATTTACGACAGAGGGTAATGGAATTTCCTTTCTATTTTCAATTGTTGTTGCATCGTATTTGTAAGGGATTTCCTTAGATGATTCATACGGTAGTGGTCCCGGCAGATAGATGACTATGGGAACCTTCTGGTTTTTCTGACCATCATAAGTAATCTCGATTCATTCCCGGTTGGGAATTCTTGATTCGTCAAGCAGATGGGTAATGGAAAAAAGATTCCTGGTCCTCTGATGATCAGAGATGATGACAACGTCCTCAATTTGATTAGCAAGGTAGTTCGGCGACCAATTGATGGGTCCGGAACCTGGATATGGGCGAATCTCTCCAAGATCCACCTGCCCCTGGAGAGCTGCTCGCACAAGGTAGTCCCCTTGGTTACTTTTTGAACAGACTCCACAACGTTCATAATTGTGTGGTGGCACCTGGCCACGCCCACTTTGGATACAATGTAACCTCACTAGGTTAGCTTCCACGGGTCGGACATCCTGACTTTGACGCCGAGTGGGGTTTCTGTTATTGATACTAATTTGCTGAGTATCTTCATCCATGTAGATTGACATCCACCAATGATTTAACAAGTGCTGAAGTGCCTCCTGGATAAGGGCACATCCCTGATCATTTTCGCAACCCGCTTTACAGCTGTAATAATAATGTGAAATCAGGAATCCGAGTCGGGCCTGTTCAACATGCAACTCTACGAAGTTGGTATTCATTAAGCGAATGCTGAAGATCTGAACCATATTGATCTGATAGGGATTCCTATCATGGTAGTCTTGGATCCATCCAAGATCTATCTGACGCTGGAGGGCCTCCTATATGAAAGAGCAACCCTGTTTGTTTACCGAGCAAGTCAGACAAGAACTGTAATTGTGCCGCGACAAATTATGATACTGGCTTTGCTTTAAATGCATTGCCACCAAGTTGACATTCATCGCATGGATTTCGTGGTTCTGAATGATGTTAGAATTCGTGTAAACCATGTTAACTCCACGAACTCGGTGCTCTTGGATCCATCCAAGATCCATCTATTCCTGTAGAGCTGATTGCACCACTGAACACCCTCGATTGATTTTAGAGCAGATATCACACTGATGATAATTATGAGGTGGCACATGGCCATATCCACTCTGTCTACAATGCATCTTGACCAGATTTGTCCTTAACAAGAGTACATCATGAATTTGATAGACGTTGTTTAATTCTTTCTCAATCAGGTTGACTGCAGCTTTCTCGTGTTGAGGCAGCGGGTTCGTGAGAACATTGGGATTCGTATCTTTGAAAGATAAGAGCCCGCTCCTAACAAGCTTTTGCACATCAGGTTTGAAACTGAGACAGTTCTCTATGTTATGCCCTGGACCTCCATGATGATAAGGGCATGTCTGATCCACCTTAAACCAAAAAGGCGGATTTTTCGGCACTGTAAGGGGAGACTTAGTCTGGATGTGACCCTTAGCCAGTAGTAATGGAAATAGTTCTAAGTACAACATGGGTATAGGATCAAACCCTGGTGGCCGCGTTGTACGGTTGTTATTGTATGGAGGACGAGCCTGCTGAAGAGGCTGTTGTGTCCTTTGCTGATTAGGTTGGCTCTGCGCAACCTGAGGTTGATACGTAGGAATAGGCGCAGGGCTGATAGCAGGAGTTACAGCTGCTACCGGTTGGTACCTTCGCCTTTGCTTTCCGATAGAGATATTCCCAATATCTTGCTCTTTTTTCTTAGGGAGAGCACTACCGTATCATTTTGTACTACTCGATGATCCAGCGTCTTTTACCAAACGTCCTTCTCGGACGGCTTCCGGAAGACGAACTCCCATGCCCACCATCTCGGTGAAGTCACTGGGCGCACTGGCAACCATTCTGTCGTAGTAAAATGAGCTTAAGGTTTTTAAGAAGATCTTTGTCATCTCTTTTTCCACAAGCGGTGGACAAATCTGAGCGGCAATTTCACGCCATCTCTGAGTGTTCTCCTTAAAGGTTTCCTTGTCCTTTTGTGACATTGATCTGAGTTGATCTCTGTCCGGTGCCATGTCCAAATTGTATTTGTATTGTAGGACAAAGGCAGTGCCAAAATCTCTGAATGTGCTGATCGTAGTACGGTTTAAACCCATGTACCATTTGAGTGCGGTACCGGTTAAACTATCCTGAAAGTAGTGATTCAGGAGGTCCTGATTCTCCGTCTGAGCCGACATTCGCCGAGCGTGCATCAGCAAGTGACTTTGAGGGCAAGAGTTACCCTTGTATTTTTCAAAGTCGGGCACCTGGAATTTATGCGGAACTTTCACATTGGGGACCAAGCAGAGGTCTGCAGCGTCCTTTCCAAATAGACCTTGACCGCGAATAGCTTACAATTCCTTTTGCATTTCCAGGAACTATTCCTGGAACTCATTCATTCTTTCGAAGGTATCTGCGGAATCTGTCCTTCCGGGACAGTGTGCACCACAGGGAGTGGTACCGTGACTACGGCAGTGAATCTTGGCGTTTCCCGAAGTTTGTAACCTTCAGGAATTTTCAGTATGCCCCTGGCATCTTCGCTTTCCCGAAGTTTGTAACCTTCAAGCCCAGTGGCTTCTGTTATGATCCCCTGATCTTCAGTGATCGGCGGAACATATCCTTCCGGGATATAGTTAACAGGCGTACCCCAAGGACGATCTTTCGGTATTTGATACCTAGGATCATACTTCTCCACTATGGGCATTGAGGTGATCCCTGAGATCACAGTCCTTTGTAGCTGAGCTTCTGCCATGGCTTGCATGTCGTTACGAAGCTTTCTCATATCCTCTCTCAGAGCGTCGATCTCTTCTTTCAACTCTCTATTCTCTTCCTCAAGATCATCCATCCTTTTCTGACGATTGGCCCGAGTATTGTACGAATGAGACAGTTTGACTCTAGAACCGAGACACAAACGTGAGATTCGTAGGTAAGAAGAATACGCGATGTGAGAATGATGAATGCAATGATTATATTAATTGTTTTTTGTTTTAATCAAAATAAACTTCGACAATTAGATTGCAAATATCAAACAGTGGGGAAACCCCTTTTTATTGAATTCAAAGGATTACAGAAATGAAAATACAGTAGATTACAAGGTGCAGAAACAGAAACCTAAGCTAATGGGTCCCGAGTCCTCTCTGAAGAGAGATCGGGTGTTGACTCTGGTATTTTCCTTTTCTTTGACCGGGGCTCTTCGGCCGTTGTCGGGTTGTCATTCCTTTGCCAGGTGAAAGGAGTGAGCAAATTCCTTTAGTTATCTTGATTCTCTACAGTATGTTGCTCCAAAATTTCAATCAGAGCGTCCTTATCTTTCAGTAGTTGCTGTATTTTGACGCCCTCCACGTTGAGGGTGCGGTACTTGTTCTTCCAAGACCTCCTCTCCCGTTGAACTTTGTTGAGAGTAACCTGAAGCTTTTCAGTCTCAGTCATGAAGTACATGACAGACTCCACCGGTGGAAGAACTCCGTGACGAGGATAAGGCATCTTTAACTTGAGAGCTCTAGTTTGTACCCAATGGAGATAAGGCTCCACCGAGACACAGTTCGATTTTCCTAGAGACTCCCGTCCTTTCTTATGAATATGTTTCCAAGCGTGCACTATTTCTGTCTTTATTGCTCTGTCATTTTCTCCTTCCTTGAAGAAAAGACCTTCCAGATGAACATTCCGTGGGACGTCTCTCATCGGGTATCCAAATTGACGACGAATGAGAACTGGATGGTAATTGATTCCTCCCTTAGTTCCTATAAGGGGTACGTTGGGGAAGTTTCCACAACGGTCAATGATCCTGACCCCATCATAAATCCTATTACACCAATCAATGTCAGAGTTAGTAAGAGACATGATTTTCTGCGACCAACGTAAGGCATTCTTGTGATCCCAAAAAGCAGCAGACTTAGGCAAATGGGAGATAAACCATTTATAAAGAAGAGGTACAAAACATGTGATCTCCCATCCATTGTAAAAATTCCCAAAGTGTACAGAATGATACGCATCGACGAGTAAAGTTGGCACAGGGTTTCCAATGAGAAAAACCTTAATGGAGTTGATATCGATGAAGTTATTAATGTTGGGCAACAAAAATAACCCGTAGGTGAGTAAAACAAAGATGCTTTCAAATGCAGTCACGTTCCCGATACTGGCAAAGTACAGGGCTTTCTTTGTGATATTCTGGTACATGTGCAGATTTCAGATGTCCTAAAACATGCCATTCGACATCTGGTCTGACATAAACAAAAATGGCAAGGTATATAGCAATAATCATGGTACTGAAAAGATAAAGGCAGGACACACAAAATTGTTAACCCAGTTCGGTTTAAAACACCAACTCTGGGGGTGACCAAGCCAGGGATGAAGTCCACTATCAGTAGTATCAATTCAAAGCTAAACTCTCCGTTTACTGCTTATCACTTAATCACTACCCAATGACCCTTCTACCTAGATCCTCTCTAGCTATGAGAAACTCTTCTCACTCCCAATCATCACAATGATGTCTTGCAGTCAACAATCTGCCACTGCATCAACGACTCTTTACCTATAAAACAATTCAACAAGAAAGACACACTTCTAAGACACGACTTAGAGTTACTTACAAGCTTCCTCCAAGAACAATACTCCTCTTACTTAACAGCTTTGAGGATCACACTTACAAACTGTCCAACTCACATGTCGAGTGGTACAGGAACCAACCCTAATACTAGAACTTTTACATCTTTGGTTTAGTTGCAAAACTAGGTTACAAAGCACCTATATATAACCTATTCCCAACTGGATTTGGGCCTATAAAAACACAGCAAATGAGCTGCTACAAGTCAGCAGAAACCTCTGCTACAAATTAGGACTTCAATCTATAACTTCCTAAAATATCTCCATATTTAGAAAGTGTATATTTTCTAATCATCTTCTTAATTACAGATTTGAATCTTCAGCCCTTTTAATTCAGCGCCACATAGGATATGCATATTACTCCCTAAATCTTCTGCATCTGTTAACACATAACAGAAACTTTGATTCACTTCAATTCTGGCGTGATGTCGAATGAACCTGCATGGGACATCTTGATACGACATGTTGCTCCAGATGTTGAAACTACTTCAGCTCAACATGTTCCATTACACACTAGGACTTCTTGCTCAACCTGTTCTTCTTTAGCAAGATAAAACATCTTATCTAAAATATTGTTGTTATTATTTGTTTTACAAAATTAATGCCAACCCTTAAAATTAAAGAACTAACATTCTCCCCCTTTGGCAAATTTTGGCTAAAACAAATACATAAACATTCCAACTCAGATTACAGTAGCAATCACAACTCTATACTACTGTCAGTAGTCATCAGCAACTACTGAACCTAACAGTAGCCATCAGTAGCTACTGAGAACAGCAATCATGGAGAATCATCTTCTTGGGAATACTTGAATGATGTTAGGACATCATGTTTGACAATTCTTCAAGCATAATCTATGAGCTCCATAACATCACCTTCGAGCACCACAGCACAATAACTTCAGGCAGCATATTAGGACCTAAGAAGTAGAAAGTCCTGAAGTCATTTGGTTCACATGAGGAAGAAGATATCTGGTGTACATGAGGAAGAAGATGTCTGTCACTCCCCCTTAATACAACACATTTATTTTTCCTTCCAGGACAGACCCAGATTAATTGTAGAAGACTCCTCCAGAAAAGAAATGTCTGTCTTGACACAAAGGACCAATGGTGGCATAAGAGATTTCTGCACACCTTAATTGATCAGACGCCCCCAATTGACCTGCGGCATAAGATGAAACTTAAGAAGTATCAATCTATCAACCCAGGTAACTTAGAAAACAAGTCACAACTGTGTTCATAACTCAGGACACAAGTCACAAAGAACTCAACACCAACTCAAGGAAAGGACACCCTCTTCGACATCTCTGCACATAATTGGAACTGCAGACTCCAGACAAGACATCTGCACACACCATTTCACACACCCTTTCTCCCCCTTTTTAGCCAAAAATTGGCAAAGAAGGCCCTCACAGAACCAGACCCAAGTGGTGCTTACCCAAATACAAACAAACACCATAAGACCTGTGAAATAAGGACAATCACTTGGCTGAAGGAGAAGAGAACAACCCCTATAAATAGCTGACCAGATGCTTTTGAATTAACGAGCTTTGAATATGTCAAGCTTCTTGGTTAAAGAAACGCTATTTTAGGTATCAAAAACTCCATTCAAATTCAATGCCTACCTTCCAAAACAGCCTTGACTGCCTTTAATGTTTCTCAACTGAATCTTACCATAAATTAGGCCAATAGCGCTCCATGCATATGCAGAGACACGTGTTTCACCTTATCCTTACATTACCGACCAGAATAATTCCTTGTTTGGCTCAAGAGAAACATGTATTGTACCATGTTCTGACATCTTACCAAGACAATTTGTTTGCTTGCTCATAAAATTATCAACCCAAGACTCCACAAAAACTTATACATTCCAAGCACATTTTCTTGTCTGTTGGATTCTGAGATGACTTCTATCGATCAGCACAACCCACGATCTGGTATATGTTGAGCAAGACCTCACCATGGTGATTTTAGATACATGGTCTGCCAAGTCCAATAAACAAAAGCCCATTTGATTTGAAATTTCTCACATATTCCATAACAGATGTCTTTAGATTACTTGCAACACAAGATAAGGACTGCCACCACCTTTTACTAGTATTAGAAGGAACCTCCTTATCTTCAGCCATTCTGATCAGATTGCACCACTCGCAACAGCCTTCTGTCCTTACATTCGTAGCACCCTAATTGAGTCTTCAACATGAAAGTAGTCATGTATTGCCAGACCAAACTACTTAACATCAAGATCAGAATCTGCCCATTCTAATCCACATTATGTCAGAACTGCCACTTCAGACGATAATGTTGCTTCTTCCAACACCACAAGCATGGTTCCTAGACCTCCATCCAGGATACACAACAAATAATGATGCTGTAACAATATGTAGGACATCAGCATAGGATAAAATCACACACCTTCTGTATTTTATTCAGGTAGTCACATCCACCTGATCACAGCTAGCACCAGTAGCTTTACTGAAGGCAATCTCAAAAGAATATCATCAGACAACTAGACAAAACCTAGGCTCATCCTTTTAGTTACACTAGGACAACCTCTACCAAGGCACCAAACACGAAGTTCTGGCATCCAATGTGACAAGAAAAAAAATAGGTTCCCAAGAAAGCAAATTCCCACGCCAAAAACTACTTTGACTGGTCAGGCGATACAAACAAGAGCTCTTTATGCAGTATAAAAACCAAGCTTCATAGCTTCTAACATCGCATTACAGATAGAGCCATGAGTCAGTCTAGCAAGGATGTAGAGAAGAGACATATGCAGGAAGTGTTGAAACCAGATCCACAGAAGTTTAAGGACAAACCACTGTCCACGGCTGGGGCAGCTTCAGGAGTAACAAGAACAAGAAAGACATCAGAGACAAGGATGAAGGCCATCAAGAGAAACCAAGTGCAACTTCAAGCTTCTGATGATGAATGGGATGAAGATTGGAAAACTTTTCTTGATTCGGGGGGTTGGGATAACCTTTAGACCCTATGTTTGTTTCTTTTCATAATCTTGTATGCTTTCAACAGTGTAATAAAGTTCTGTTTTAATTATGTTCCATTTACACTAAACAAATGCAATAGTGATCACAACTGCACAAAACACATCCCAGCACACTTAAGGCAACTACCTAAGTTGCTTCTGGCCAAAGCACATCAGAAGTCAGAACATCTCTTTAGACATATATCAACCACGATAAGTACCAATAACAACCTCCCATCATACGTCCAACTGCATAAAATTTTGACACTCTCCCCTATCCGAATAACATGTGCTTCTTCGTACCTTGAAGAAAGGAAAACATAAGACTCATCTTCATGTCTTTAAGAGCTCACTCTTTGTTCAACTCACAAGTTGAACACAATCATCTCAATACTCACATGATCCCAATCTGATCAACTTCTCTCTATCTAAGACCACCAGTACTCCTTTGCACGAAGAATACCATGTCTTCAAGAGTGCACTCACACCTGCCAACCACATTCACCTACAGCTTGGCCTTCACAACCAGTAGAGGCTTGTGATCTCAACAAAGAGCAAAACATTCTGAACGGAATGTCCCATCACATTACAAGAGCATGAGAGCAGAGTTCTCTCATCCAAATCTCCAACGGTGATCAATCCATATCATTCTCACCTATAACAGCAGCGCATACTGTGATTGGATCACACACAGTCAATACTAGTCTAGCTTCACATGATCATTCAGATGATGCTTCCTGAGAGAAAAAAAAATCATGCCTCTTTCATCTTTGACCTTCATGTCCAAGAAGTCTGCTAGCGATAATACTTCTTTAATCTCAGGTTCTCCACTCCTGCAGCAAGGACCAAAAATACACTGACCTCAGGAGTAAATGACATGTTGATCACACCTTGACCAACTCACATATCTAAGATAAGTTCCAGAGTCAGAAACTTCTTAGACATACCACCTAGATGCCTCCTCTTCCAGATCAGGAGTAGGTTCCAAACTCATGTGATCAAACCACAGTAGTTCAGCACCCAGAGCATCTGCAGAATTCTTCACAATTCTGACGTGATGTTCTAACACAAGGTAGGACATCATTCCAAGGAACTCATCAAGAGATTAACGATTGGAGATTAACCCTTTCAGAAGCAAAAGTAAATTACTTCTCTCTTACCTCAGATCTCTTCCTTACAGCTTCACTTATTTATGCCTTTATAAGTGGATTTGAACAATAGTCTTCAAGTATCGTTGACAAGGTAAGTTGAAGCAGTCTAACATATATCCCATCACCATAGTATATACACTCAGAAACGAACAACCTTCTCAGTTACCATCTCAGGAGTTTTCAGATAGATATGCAGCGGATCAAAACGCAAACTCCTTAAAACCTTCAGGTGTCACATATCAGCCCTAGCATCATGATGCAGGTGACACCACAATACCACAGGTTTGAAAATAAATCAAACCTAATGTAACCACAACACAACAACTTTTCAACCAAAACTCCAAGCCTCCAGCACATGCCACTTCCTGTCACGGACAATTCATCCTCTACTTCTAGGGACCATTCTCACAACTATATGAACTTCTCCAAGTCCAAACAACTTTTCAGTAGAAAGCTTCTACCTTGACCATGAACCAAAAAGTATCTTCCCTTGGATCTCATCCAGATACAGAACAGAATGACCTGCTCTGATACCAATTGAAATTCTGGTACATGTGCAGATTTCATATGTCCTAAAACATGCCATTCGACATCTGGTCTGACATGAACAAAAATGGCAAGGTATATAGCAATAATCATGGTACTGAAAAGATAAAGGCAGGACACACAGAATTGTTAACCCAGTTCGGTTTAACACACCTACTCTGGGGGCGACCAAGCCAGGGATGAAGTCCACTATCAGTAGTATCAATTCAAAGCTAAACTCTTTGTTTACTGCTTATCACTTAATTACTACCCAATGACCCTTCTACCTAGATCCTCTCTAGCTATGAGAAACTCTTCTCACTCCCAATCATCGCAATGATGTCTAGCAGTCAATAATCCGCCACTGTATCAACGACTCTTTACCTATAAAACAATTCAACAAGAAAGACACACTTCCAAGACACGACTTAGAGTTACTTACAAGCTTCCTCCAAGAACAATACTCCTCTTACTTAACAGCTTTGACGATCACACTTACAAACTGTCCAACTCACATGTCGAGTGGTACAGGAACCAACCCTAATACTAGAACTTTTACATCTTTGATTTAGTTGCAAAACTAGGTTACAAAGCACCTATATATAACCTATTCCCAACTGGATTTGGGCCTACAAAAACACAGCAAATAAGCTGCTACAAGTCAGCAGAAACTTCTGCTACAAATTAGGACTTCAATCTATAACTTCCTAAAATATCTCCAAATTTGGAAAGTGTATATTTTCCAATCATCTTCTTAATTACAGATTTGAATCTTCAGCCCTTTTAATTCAGCGCCACATAGGATATGCATATTACTCCCTGAATCTTCTGCATCTGTTAACACATAACAAAAACTTTGATTCACTACAGTTCTGGCGCGATGTCGAATGAACCTGCATGGGACATCTTGATACAACATGTTGCTCCAGATGTTGAAACTACTTCAGCTCAACATGTTCCATTGCACACTAGGACTTCTTGCTCAACCTGTTCTTCTTTAGCAAGATAAAACATCCTATCTAACATATTGCTGTTATTATTTATTTTAAAAAATTAATGCCAACCCTTAAAATTAAAGAACTAACACTTTGTCAAGAACTGGGCTGGCAAACCTTGTATGCCACCCTTAGTGGTCATGTGAGTCCTGACCTCAGACTCGTCCAAATGAATTACTCTTGCAATGGTCTGATTCTTTGGAATTTCTTCCAGTCCAGAAAATGGAGCTTGATCGGTAATATATAGATCAATCAGATGAGAATATTCCTCCAGCGTTGGTGCTAGCTGGTAATCCGGGAATGTGAAACAATGATAGACCGGATCGTAGAACTGAACGAGCGCATCCATGATTCCCTCAATCACATAGACTCTTAGCAGAGATAGCAAACCTCCGTACTTGGCTTTGAAAGCCTCTTGGTTTGTGATCATCCTCGCCAAACCTCTTAAATCCTCTAGTTTTGGAATCCTGATGGTGTACTTATGAGTTCTCCTTCTACCAAAATCCATTAGCGCAATCCTCTCCTCTGATATTTGCAATCACAGTCTTAGTTTATTTTGAAAAGACAGAGAGACTAGAAGAGAAATTTTTTGAATCTTTTAATGTTTTTTAAATGAATACATGAATGCAGCACACAAAAACATAGAAATAAAATGGGGTCAAAGGGTCGTTGTCATGGAGTCAAGGCTCTACCCATCCCCAAAGGTTTATACTAGGGTGATTTTTGTACCTGTACTCAAAATCATCAGCTCCTCCCAGGATAACAAACAGCAAGCGGATTGCCAGCGAGCTGTATGAAATCTTAGAGTAAATGCTATTCACCGAGAATAGATCATCAGCCTCAAATGAGGGTAGTATCGCGTGACAACTATTTCCGATATTTTCCGCACTACAAAAGGGTTGGCTCCTCAGCTTCTCAGACATCACAATCGACCCATTGCCTGTGAGCGGGAATGGGTTGCATTGGGAAGCTTCCACTGAGGTTGATGGTCGACCTCGTCACCATCACTTATCTTAAGCGTATACTCAATCTTTCCACATGCGGCATCACACGCATTCCCATTAGCAGAAAAATAAACACAAATATCAATTAGGAAAAGCAGTATATATATTTGTCCTAATGTCCTAGACTTTTAAGAGCTATGAATCCTATGTTCCTGACAGAAAATGGCTCCTCGACGGAGTCGCCATTCTGTGGTTCCTTCCCCACTTAAAGGGTTTTGACCTAAGATCCTAGTGAAGTCAACAAAAAGTCATATCCCAGCGAAATCCCTTTTCTTCTACCTAAGATATGAAAACAGGAGGCCCCACGGTGGGCGCCATTTTTCTGTAGCGAGCGAAACTGGACGTGTTTCTTAAGCACTATCGCTCCTTGGGGGTTACTACAGGTCGATTCATATTTTATCCTATTGTGAGCTGACTAAGGAAGGGAAATAGATGTCTCCAATTAACCCTGCTTGTATACTGAGTTTAAACAGCGGTCTGTTAGGTTACGGATGCTATCAATGTGGGGGGGCCTCTCTTAGGTTATTTTCAGGGAATTAGCGGGGAATACGGACTAGGATGTTTTGACTGATATACGAGATTTTGGGTTTTTGTTTAGTGTGCTCGCTAAGATTTTTTCTTTCAATCTTATGCCTACGTATTCCTGTTTTTCTGAAACAGGGAAATCAGAGTGATCGTAGTTCCTCCTATTCTACGGGAGGAAATGGTGTTTTGGTGTCTTGTTCAAAGCCCAAGACGGGAAGCTTAAAGGTGATCTATATCTTGTTCAAATCCCAAGATGTGAAGCTAAAGGTAGTTTGTATCTTGTTCAAAGCCCAAGATGTGAAGCTAAAAGGGTTTGACTTTAGAGAGAATTTGTCATCTCCAAAGAGGGGTTTGTCTGTCTCAACTGTTTATAAAGAATAATTACTTTAACCGGGAAGTGTGAATCCGGCAATGCCATAATTTCCTTTATAGGGGATTTCCAACCTGAAGGAGAAGACTTTAACTCAGTGTAGAGTAATGCCATATTTCCTTAGGAATTTCTCATGCTAAAGGAGGGACAGTGGCATGGATGTAGATGATCCAGAGGCTTGCCGCTTACAGCGATTAGATGAAGGGGAAGGAGTTGTTGATGTTAATGTATTGTGAACGAGGCACAGCTTTGATGCTAAAAGGTTGATTGGATCAATCAGTGGTTTTCTTATACAAAGCCTAAGAGGAGGCTATTGGCCCAACAAGAGGGTGTTTTTTATGTGTCTCGTACGAAGCCCGAGAAAGAGGCTAAAAGGGTTGTTTTATACTCAACAAGGGAGTGATTTGTGTCTTGTACAAAGCCCAAGGCGGAGGCTAAAAGGTGTTTGACTCAACAAGAGAGTCTTTTATCCTCAACGAGAGAGTACTTTAGTATCTCGTACGAAGCCCGGGATGGAGGCTAAATAGGTTTTGACTCAACAAGCGAGTCTTTTAGTATCTCATACGAAGCCCGAGATGGAGGCTAAAGTGTTGATTCAATAAGAACGTTTTTGTATCTCGTACAAAGCCCGAGATGGAGGCGAAAGAGGTTATTGTTTCAGTTGAGGGACCACTTCATGGGTTCAAAGATAAAATCAGTTCTTATATGAGTAACGTTGTACTCAGGGATTTTGATTCGAGGATAAGGGATATTTCATTTTCTTTGAGGAAATGGGAAATCCAAAGGGTATTGAGTCTGTCCGAGTCTACGGGGTTCCTTCCTATTCTTGAAGGGTGCTTGAGAGTGTCATTGAGACTCAAGGAAATTAGACTGTCTAAGTCTAGAGTTTCATCTTTTGTACTATGCTTTGAGAAACAGTAGTAGACTCTTGGAAAGACTGTTCTATTAAGATGACTGATTTCTGTTCCTATACCTTTAGGAGGTCGTCGGGACAATTTGTACGAAGCCCAAGAGGAGGCTGAAAACTTTTAAGAAGCCGAGGGACAATTTGTACTAAGCCCAAGAGGAGTCTATCATTCCCGGAGGAAGAAATCATTTATATGAAGCCTAAGAGGAGGCTGCGAATACTTCTAAGAAGCCGACGGGTCTTTGTACAACGCCCAAGAGGAGGCGAGGATGCTTTTAGGAAGCCTGTGGGTCCCTAAACCCCGAGAAGTTCAAGACAGGCTATTCACAAAGAATAGATCAAGCCAGGAAAGTTTGAGAATTTAGAAGAAACTCAAGGGATACAATTCACAGAGAAGAGATCATCTCTGGGGAGTAGAGCTTCTTGACAATTCCTAAGGGTGCTTTTAAGATGCCTGTGGGTCCCCAAACCCCGAGAAGTTCAAGATAGGCTATTCACAAAGAATAGATCAAGCCAGGAAAGTTCGAGAATTTGGAAGAAACTAAAGGGATGCAATTCATGGAGAAGAGATCATCTCTGGGGAGTAGAGTTTCTTTGACAACTTCTACGAGTGACAGTCTGAGAAAGGGTTAAAAAAGAATCCGCCTTTCACATCTCCATATTGTTTAACCCCAAGAGGAGGGAAGACTGTGTCTGGTAATCCTATGGGGGTCTAGTTTCGTCTATTTCTAAGAGTGATCAAAACGGCTTTACCTAGTGCTAGACGTAGTTGCCGGGGAAACTCTAAATATCTATACTATTATTACACAGTCGATATGAGTTTATGAAAGAAGACTTACAGAGAAACAGCCCCATAATACAGTTATATGTATATGAAAGCGGTAAATGAAAGCGGATAAACACTTACTCGGTTGTAGAGCTTCCATGTTGTTTGGTTAGTTGTTCAACAAAGAAAGATTGAAAACAACAGTATATTTCAAAATCAAAGGAGAAAGTGCTTTGAAAAAGAAATATTTGGGGCTTACAGCTCAAGGAGAGGCCCAGGGTTTTATCAGTGATCGCACTGTTGAATTTGTACAGAGGGACTTATACGAGTGACTGAGGCCCAAAATTTGTTTGCTGTACAAAGGGATGGGTCTTACACTCTCTCAAGAGGCCCAAAAGGTTTAAAGAAAAAGAGTGGGGCTTATAACACGAGGGTAGGCCCAGATGATTTTTTCGTTTGAAATGGCGATCGCGCCGAGATTTTCTTTTAACGCAAAGGGGCTTATACAATATCTGAGGCCCAAAGTTGTTTTGGTTAAAAGAGGATTGGGTCTTACACTCTATTAGAGGGGCAAAGAGTTTTGAATGGGTCTTATAGCTCGAGGAGAGGCCCAATTGATTTTTTAAAAGGCGACGATCGCGCCGTTTACTTGTACAGAGGGACTTATACAATAAGTGAGGCCCAAAATTGTTTGTACAAGGGGGTTTGGGTCTTACACTATCTCAAGAGGCCCAAAGAGTTTTGAAAATGATTTATGAGGGTTGAATTAATCAAAAACCCTAATTTGTTTTCAAAATGTGTTTTAATTAAATAAAATATTCAATTAAAATGCTCAAAATTGTTTAACATGTGGAAAACAAATTGTGATCTTGGATTAATGCTTCATAAATCAAGTTTTACCCTACAAAATGATTAGAAATTATTAAAATTTGTAAAATCAATAAGGAAAAAATATTTTAAATGCCAAAAACAATTAAAACATTAATTCTTTGCAAAAATATCAATTATATGAAATAAATAATATTTTTGGGATTTTTTGGGAAAATAAAATATTTTAACATTTTTGGGAATTATTAAAAAAATAATCAACTCAAAATCATTAAAACTCAGAGAGAAATTAATTTTTGACTCAATTAAGTAAAATCACAAAATTCAAATATTTGAATTTTCAAAAAGCGCGCCAAGAACACCCCAAGAACACGCGCGTGTTCTGGGTTTTTCCCGGATTTGCATTTTCTCTCCAATCTCACTGAATACTTGATTATATCATGCAATCCACATACCAATCTGCTCGTCTCAACCTCACGATCATGTCTATGGTATTTAATTTCATTTATATTAAACATGGAATAAAAAATCAAGACAAAACCTCAAGAACCCTAATTTCTGCATGAAGGCTAATAATTTGATACACGATTCAAACAAAGCAATTAATTGAGGGGAAACATTCCATGCATGATTATGAACATTTGGCAAAAGTATTGTGCGAGGAAATATGCATAGATTGAGAGATGACCAAGTTTAGGCTTACCTCTAGGTCGTGGCAGCAAGTTCAAAGTGATTTCTGAGTTGGAGGTGTTACAGATGAGTTGTGATGATCTGAACAGCTTCCCTACACCTTATGGAGTGTGTTTGAATGCTTGGACTTGATGGAAATTGGCTGGATCACTTCATGGCATCTCAACTGCAACTTGGTTAAAACCTTGAGCAATTGACTGGTGATTCTGAGAAATCAGTGTTCCAGATGTTGTTTAAGTGTTTGATCAGCTCACACATGATGTATGTGAGGTGTGTGTGTGATTTGTTTGAGTGGAATTGCTCTCTTCTGAAAAACTCGATAGTGACTTGCTAAGAAAGGCATTTTTTAGAGTGAGAAGTGGATTTTGAGAAAGGAAAGTGTTGTAGGCCTTTGGTGTACTTAAACAGATCACAATTGAGCTCTATTTATAGTAGAGCAAGGTTGTTTTGCAAGGAATAGTGAATGGCAACTGCTGAGTAGGGTTAGCCAATGTTGGCAAATGAAAATCCAAGTCTCCTCTAGCCATTGACTAGAGGTTAGGGCACAAGCTGCTGGTCCCCTTGGTCTTGGATAAGTCTTGACTGAATTCAGTTGCTAATAGCTCAGTCCATGCCACCTTGGTGCTTCCATTGAATGTTCCAATCCAAAATTGGAGTCTTGTCCCTATTTTAGGCAATTTTAGGTTTGGCATGTTATTTCTTGTTCCAAGGACTTTGAAGGCTTGGCTCAGTGATTGTCCCCTTTAGATTCAATCATCAGATGTGTCCAAAGTGATGACAAGGCTTGGAATTGGATGATTTTGGCAAATCGACCAAAAGTGCAAAAATCTGCCTTGCCTTGGCAGATTTCAGCAACGCATCTTGCCACTACCATATCTCAAAGCTCAAATTGAATTTGGTGATGTTCTTGGCCATTTTGGAAAGCCCTTATATGATACAACAACTGTCTGATCATATTTGGTTTTGATACCTTTTGGATCCAAGTGAAAAATCCCCCTACATTTGGAAAAAAGTAAGGCAGATTTTGACTTAGTGAAATTTTCACTAAGTGTTGGAACAAAATGACTTTTCTTTATTTTGATCACTCCATAACTCAAAATCCATGAGGAATTTGGACATAGATCAGTATGAAGCTTTTGTAGAGGTGTATACGCGTATTTTCGACGCCATGAGTTCAACACGTAAAAAGTTGTTTTCGACAAATAGAGGAACATGCCAAAAGAAGTACAACTGAAAGAGTATATCTGCTTGGGAGATATTCTTCAACACCCTTCGACATTTCGACAAAACAACGTTTCGACATTTCGTCAAGTAAAGATTTCTGCAAAATGAAAAAGTTTGGACAAGTATGAAGAAGGTTGCAATAGTTCGACAATTCGACAAGTCTGAAAGGACGCGTTTGTTCGACATAACTTGAAGATTCAAATTCAGGAGAATTATAACGTTTGGCAGAAGACGCGTGGAAGCACCTGGCGAAAGGAAGACATGCAGAATGCCAGATGTCGAAGTTTTAGGATTTAGTCGTTAATAGCAGTTATTTTGTTTATCTATAAATAGGATAGTTGTTATTAGAATTCAGTGTGAAAAACTTGTACAAAACTTCCTGAAATTACTCAAAGTACCCGTGTGAGAGAAAAGAGTTATTTGGAAAAATGTACGTGTAAACACCATCTTTTAATTTCTTTATCAATCAAAGTCTTTTTTATCAATTCCTTTACATTTACCAGCATCTTTATGTTTTCTTCGTCATTTTACTTTAAAGTTCTTTCTTCGCCATTTTACTTTAAAAGTTCTTTTCAAACTCATTTTCTTTTATTTCAGACTTTCATTTAGAGTTAGTTGAAATCTTTTGTTCCAAAAGACTTAAATACATAAAACCAAGATATCACCCTTAATTTAAAATTTATCACGTTGATCTAAGTTTTCGCACGACGTCCTAGGATTTGTTTGGTTAATCCTGCAAGTAACCCAGATTTCACCATTCTTGTAAACCAGAGGTTGTTCGCCGAGATCAACAGCGAACAAATTGGCACGCCCAGTGGGACCAGTGCAATATAAAACTTTAAAAAAAAAATTTTTTATTAAGGTTTTGTCTTCGTTGTATGAGACTAAGAAGCGGTAAATTAGCCGTATCTGACGTAGAGAGACCCAAAAGAACTAGAGTAAGGAAAATGGCGAATCAGTCAAATAATCCTAATCTCAATCCAAATTCAAATGAAAATATTCCAGTTTCCAACCCTATACCTTCGACAGGGGGAAATGTAGATTCAAACCTTGTTTTGGAGGAGGTTATGCCTTCGTCAACAGGATCTATACCAGCGGTTTCGCTCTCCCAAAGTATGCCTAGTTCCTCCACAATGGAACATTCAAGGCCCTTGGGGACGCCTCCTCCGCGAGGACAAAATTTTAGGCCATTCCAGACAAATTTTTCCATGCCTATGTTCGGAAGAGAACAACCATATGCAATGCCAACGTCAGTAATGGCAAACTTGCAAAGTGCACCACCCTTGTATTCTGACGCCATGGTCCACATGTCTTCACCATTGCAAGGATCAGGATATGGTGGAAATATGAGTAGATTGAACCAATCCCTACCAAATTTCCAAATGCCAGCAATTACCAATAATTCTGCGCAAGTAATTCGACAACAAATGGACGAAAGTAATCATGATATGGTCCAAATGTTGACTCAACAAATGGGAGCAGTGTTTAACTCTTTAATACAAAACACTACTCAAACCAACCAATTGTTGGCTGGGCAAATGACGCGCATTGCTGATTTTTTTGGTGTTCCTCAAGCACGACAAAGAGAACAAGTGATTCAAAACCAAGTAGTAAATGTCGAAGAGGAACCCAAGATAAATCAAAGGCCTTTAGAGAATCCTCAGGCAAACCCTAGAAACCAAGAGGCAGTGGTCGAACAGCCTCGTGTCGAAATCCCCGTTCAACAAGAACCTAGGAGGGTAATAGTCCAGAGAGGCCAAGATGTTGATGATGTGTTGCAACAGCGAATACGATATAATAACTTTCCTGTCGAAAATAACATAACAGCCATGGTCGAAAGGATAATGGCCCAAAACGGTGTAAATATAGGTTTGCAAAGGCCTACTTATACTTCTCCATTGTCAGAACACATTCTGCAAGAGGAACTACCCCCAAGATGGAAAGTTCCTAAGTTTACTAAGTTTTCAGGAGATACTAGTGAATCTACTATAGAGCACGTAGCGCGTTATCTAATAGAAGCAGGAGAAATAGTCAATAATGAAAATTTGAAAATGAAGTACTTCCCAAGTTCCTTGACAAAAAATGCATTCACCTGGTTTACATCTTTGCCTGCGAACTCTATATTCACATGGACCCAATTAGAAAGATTGTTCCATGAACAATTCTATATGGGTCAGACTAAGATAAGTTTGAAGGAATTAGCCAGTGTTAAGAGGAAATTTTCAGAGCCTATAGATGATTACCTGAATAGGTTCAGGTTGCTTAAGGCAAGATGTTTCACACAAGTGCCAGAACGAGAGTTAGTCGAAATGGCTGCAGGGGGTCTAGATTATTCTATAAGGAAGAAATTAGACACTCAATATTTAAGAGATATGGCACAATTAGCAGATAGGGTAAGACAGATTGAAAGGCTAAAAGCTGAGAAATTCAGATCAAATAAAAATAAAAAGGAAAGAGTGGCCTATGTAGGAGTATGCCAGGATGATGATGGTGACGAAAATGAACTAATCTTGTTCGACGAACAAGAAATTGATCTGGCAGAACTAAAGTCAGGCCCACCATACGCCTGTAAAGTACTAGCTCCGTCGAATGGAAAAAATCCAGTCAAACATGAAAAGAATGATAAGTTTCCTAAACGAACTTATACGTTCGACGTCACCAAGTGTGACGAAATTTTTGATTTATTGGTCAAAGATGGCCAGTTAATAAAGCCACCAGGCGCTAAAGAACCGCTTGTCGAGCAGCAGAAAAAGAGGGGTTTTTGTAAGTACCATAACTTTTTGGGTCATAAAACATCTCAATGTTTTCTTTTCAGGGATCTAGTTCAGAATGCTATCCGTGATGGAAGGCTGAAGTTTGGCGAGAAGCCAAAACAACAAATGGGGATCGATTCGAATCCTATGCAGGTTGTCGAAGCACACTATGCTGAACCATCCACTGTGAATATGGTGGAGATTGAAGTTGTTTCTGATGGCAGTTTCGAGATGGTGGAGGCTATGGAAGGTTTCGACACCAGTGTCAACATGGTCGAGATTACTGAAGATCTTGCAGGCCAGAACGAAGTCGAAGGTACTGAAGCGTTCGACAGAGATAATGAGGTCAAAGTCACTGAAGATCTTGACAACAAAAACACAGTTGAAGTCGCTGAGGACTTCGACGATGAAGGTAAGGTCGAAGTTACTGAAAGCTTTGACAATCAGAAATTGAAGAAAACTACAGAGGGTTCCGACGAAAAGAACGATGACAGTGTTGCTGAAGACGTGGTGGTTCGACCAGGAGAAATCTGGGATTGCTTGGGACAGCCAAGTGGAAAATTTGACTACCTGGTGAAGTACACTATTCCTGCAACATATCACACCGACATCAGTGAAATCCAACCAACTGGTTGGGGAAGTGATTTTGATGACGATGGTGATTCCCCTATCGCCAAGGAAGAAGTTACTGAGGACTTCGTGGCTGAAAACAAGGCTACTGAAGGCATTGATCTTGACAACACGAAGGAGGCCGATGTTGCAAATTACTGCATCAACATCATGGGACCTTTCGAAAAGGAAGTCACAGAAATGAAAGAAAAAGCTGTACATGGCCGTGGGAAATCTGGGACTTATGGGATCCTACGAAGAATAGAGGAGGACCCTAAAGAAAGGTCAAACAAGTGTTGCTGCAAGCATGCTCCTAGGAACATATCCTGGTGTTGCTCCCCAGAAGGGAAGTTTGACCTGACGAAAAAGAAGGACAGAGTCGAAGAGGAAAAGCTCATTAAAAAGATGAACAGACTAACCATTGCTGACAAGCAAAATGTGGGGATCAATATGGTAGAAGTTTCGCAGAAAACTCAGGCAACAGTAGATGAAGATCAACGTCGAGAGGAGTACCAAAAGCTGGCGTACCCCAAAGAAGATGAGAGTTTGGTCGAATTCATCAAAAGGTGCCAGAGAAGGAAGAGTGACGTGATGTTATGCCCTCGTTGCAGTTCCATTTTCGGCAGAAAGGCTACCACCAACTTGGAGGCAACAGATCAAGCAAGAAGGAAGGCGAATGGGGGAGCGACAAGATATGACCCAAGAAGGAGTGAGCACCACCAATGGAGGCGCGGAGACAGACACTATGGCACTTACAAGCCATCAAACAAAGTGATAGATGACAAATGGGTTCAACCTATCAGAGATGCCCAAGGCCAGAGAAGTGGAAGAATTTCAATGTGCATAGAGGCACTTCAATGGAAACAAGAAGGAGTTGGAAAAATATAAACCTAGGCCATACCCTTCAGAGAATTATAAAGGGAAGAACCCCATGTCGAGATCCTAGTGGAGGAGGTTCCAAAGGCAAAAGAGGTTTGAGAAAGAAGTTGCTGAAAAAGGTATGATGAGAAAAGTGGCTGGAGACAAGGACGAAGCAGAATGTAGCAGCAACACTCAAATGGCAAACAATAAGAAGCCTCTCCAGCAAATCAAACCAAACAGCGTGGCAGCGCAAAATGTGCCCAAAGAGAAGAAGTTGGAGGATGACGAGATGACAGATGATTTCAAGTCGGATTCGGAGGCATCCTTCGACGTTGTCTGTAACGTGGTCTCGGTCCTTCCCAGAGACTATGATAGGATCATGGAAGTCGAAGACGAAGAGGATGGGATGGAAGAGGAAATGATGGTGCACAAGCCCGTGTGCTACTACGTAATGAATAATGGCTGTGTCGAAGAGCAAAATGCTTTCTTCGAAAGACCAGACGATTCCATGAAGGCGCACTTGAAACCTTTGTTTATCAAAGGAAAGATTAAGAGTGTTGGTGTGAACAAAATCTTAGTGGATGGTGGTGCCGCTGTGAATTTAATGCCCCATTTCATGCTGAAAAAGATTGGCAAAGATGACTCGGATGCAAAGCCCCACAACATGGTTCTGTCGAATTACGAAGGAAAGGTAGGAACAACCATGGGAGTTATTCAAGTGGATCTAACAGTTGGTACTATAACGAGGCCAACAATGTTTATAGTCATTGCTTCTAGGGCGAACTACAACTTGCTGTTGGGAAGAGAATGGATCCATGGTATAGGTGCTGTTCCGTCGTCGATGCACCAGAGAATAGTTATTTGGAGGCCAGATGGAATCGTCGAGAACATAGAAGCAGACCAAAGTTACTTCATGTCCGAGGTAAACAATGTAAGCGATCGAAGTTTCGACAAAAACTTAGCCCACATACCTCCTTGCAGTCCGGCAAAATTCGACTTGAAGGCAACGGACAACGCGTACTGTTCCATGTATCTCCATCCTACACATGGTTTTCAGTGGGATAAGGAAGTTATTGGTGACTCCAACTACATGTGGGGGACTACCAACGTAGCACCAACAGGATGGGGGAATGAGTTCGACAATGATGATGAGTGAACAGGCAGCGCTCGACAAAATTACGGCTTACATAGCCGAAAACAAATTCAAAGCGGCTCTTGAGGCCGAAGTAAAATACATGGCTGTTGAAGCCAATCACGAAGATTCAAATGAACAATGTCTCAAAAAAGACGTTAAGGAAAATAGTGATAACAACCAAATAGACGAATGGCAACACCAGAAACTTGACGCCATTTACGACGACGAACCTTTGGGGTTTGAAAAAGATCCAGTGTCGAACAATTTGAAGATGGTGGCGCAGGATCCTTTAGAAGAAATCAACTTGGGACTGGGGGCAGAAAAAAGACCAACCTACATAAGTGCAAGGATGGATCCTCAGTTCAGAGTCGAAATAATCTAGTTGTTGAAGGAGTTCAAAGACTGCTTTGCATGGGATTATGACGAAATGCCTGGTTTGGACAGAAGTTTGGTCGAATTGAAGCTGCCAATCATAGAGGGGAAGAAGCCAGTCAAGCAAACTCCAAGGCGCTTTGCACCAGAAGTTCTGTCGAAAATAAAAGAAGAGGTCGAAAGACTTCTAAAATGCAACTTCATCCACACTACCAGGTATGTTGATTGGATTGCAAATATAGTTCCGGTTATTAAGAAAAATGGCAAACTTAGGGTATGCATTGATTTTAGAGATTTAAATTCTGCTACCCCAAAGGATGAATATCCTATGCCAGTAGCAGAAATGCTTATAGATTCTGCAGCAGGTCACGAGTATCTAAGTATGTTGGATGGATACTCTGGCTATAACCAAATTTTTATTGCTGAAGAGGATGTTTCTAAGACAGCTTTTCGTTGTCCTGGAGCAATTGGAACTTATGAATGGGTAGTGATGCCTTTTGGTTTAAAGAATGCTGGAGCCACTTACCAAAGGGCTATGAATTCAATTTTCCATGATTTTATTGAGACGTTTATGCAAATTTACATTGATGATATTGTAATCAAGTATGTTTCAGGAAAAGATCATATTGACCATCTTCGACAATCCTTTGAGAGGATGAGAAAGTTTGGTCTAAAGATGAATCCCCTTAAATGTGCTTTTGGTGTGCAGGCGGGTGATTTTTTAGGTTTTGTGGTCCACAAGAAAGGGATCGAAATAAATGAAAACAAAACCAAAGCTATAATGGAAGCGAAAGCGCCATCAACGAAAAAGGGATTGCAATCTCTACTAGGGAAGATCAATTTTCTAAGAAGATTCATCTCCAACCTCAGTGGAAAGACGCAACCCTTTTCCCCTCTACTTCGACTAAAGAAAGAAGATTTCACATGGGGGCAAGAGCAACAAGTGGCTTTCGACAAAATCAAAGAGTACTTGGCTAATCCTCCAATCTTGATGTCCCCTTGTAGGGAAAGAAGCATGAGGTTGTATATCTTTGCATCAGACAAGACATTAGGAAGTATGTTGTGTCAAGAGGATGAGAATGGCGTCGAAAGGGCCATCTATTATCTCAGCAGAGTCTTAAATGATGCTGAAACTAGATATAGTGCTATAGAAAAACTATGTTTATGTGTATATTTCTCTTGTATGAAATTGAAGCATTATATAAAGCCTGTCGATGTATATGTATCTTCTCATTTCGACGTAATAAAACATATGTTGTCTAAATCTATTTTGCATAGTCGAATTGGAAAGTGGGCTTTAGCTCTAACAGAATACTCTTTAAAATATTTGCCTTTAAAGGCTATGAAAGGACAGGTGGTGGCTGATTTTATAGCTGACCACTCTATAGTCGAAACTATGGAGTACGTCGAATTAGCACCATGGAAACTGTATTTCGACGGTTCCAGGCATAAGAATGGACTTGGTATTGGGATGGTGATTATTTCTCCTGACAAAATTCCAACAAAGTTCAAGTACAAAGTCGAAGGGCTATGTTCGAACAATGAAGTCGAATATGAAGCTTTGATTGCTGGACTTGAAATCTTGTTGGAATTGGGGGCAACAAGAGTCGAAATAATGGGTGACTCTGAGTTGGTAATAAAGCAGTTAACTAAGGAGTACAAATGTGTGAAAGAGAATCTAATAATGTACTTCGTGATAGCAAATAGACTTCTCAAGAAGTTCGACAATGTGGTTCTTAGGCACATTCCCAGGATGGAGAATCAAGAGGCGAATGATCTTGCTCAACTGGCATCAGGATACAAAGTGTCGGAGGAGAAGTTAGAAAAAGCCATTGAAGTCAGAGGAAGAATCATATCTGTAGGTTTGTCCCCATCAGATTTAGAAACAATAAAATGGGGGTATGGTGACGAGGAGAATTATGAGATCTGCAACATAGATGATGCAGGAGTCGAAGACTGGAGAAAACCCATCAAAGAATATTTGCAAGATCCAAATCAAAAAGTCAAACGAAAGGTAAAATATAGAGGTTTGAGTTATGTACTTTTTGGCAATGAATTGTTCAAGAAGACTGCGGAAGGAGTCTTGTTGAAATGCTTAGGCGAAAACGAAGCATACATAGCATTGTCAAATGTACATAGTGGAGCGTGTGGCGCACACCAAGCAGGCCACAAAATGAAGTGGTTATTGTTTTGACAAGGAATGTATTGGCCAACAATGCTAAAGGATTGTGTCGAGTTTGCAAAAGGGTGTCAAGAATGCCAAGTACATGCAGGTATACCACATGTTTCTGCAAGTGAGTTACATTCGATTGTAAAGCCTTGGCCGTTCAGAGGTTGGGCGTTAGATTTAATTGGTGAAATTCGACCAGCTTCTTCAAAAGGGCAAAGGTACATTTTAGTTGGAGTAGATTATTTCACTAAGTGGATTGAAGCCATACCATTGGTGAATGTAGATCAAGAAGCAGTTATGGATTTTATCCAAAAGCATATAATCTACAGATTTGGGATACCGGAAACAATAACAACGGATCAAGGATCTGTATTTACTGGTCGAAAGATGCAGAGGTTTGCACAAGATACAGGTTTTAAGCTCCTTACTTCGACACCTTATTATGCTCAGGCTAATGGACAAGTCGAAGCAGCTAACAAGGTAGTGATAAATTTGATCAAAAAGCATGTAGGTGGAAAGCCAAAAAATTGGCATAATACCTTAGATCAAATTTTATGGGCTTGTCGAACATCTCCTAAATAAGCAACCAATTCGACTCCATTTAAATTAACTTATGGGCATGATGCAGTTTTGCCAGTCGAATTGTATTTGCAATCGGTTAGGGTTCAAAGGCATCATCAGATCCCATCAGAGACATACTGGAGTATGATGATGGATGAATTGGTTGATTTAGACGAAGAAAGGCTTCGTGCCTTAGATCTCATAAAGAGACAAAAAGAGAGAGTCGAAAAGTTCTACAATAGAAAAGTAAAATTTAAGACTTTTTCAATTGGTGATTATGTGTGGAAGGTAATTCTTCCTATGGATCGAAAAGACAGAGTTATGGGAAAATGGTCTCCCAAATGGGAAGGACCTTTCAAAGTTTTGAAAATATTTTCTAATGGCGCATATGAGGTCGAAGAAATAGGGAAAGACGAAAGGATATTAAAAATAAATGGCAAATATTTGAAAAGGTATAAACCAATATTGCAGGAAATAAAGATAGCAGTCGAATAAAATGGAAATTGAAAGTAAATATTGTGCTGCCAAATAGATGGCGTTAAAATCATTACAAATAAAGCCTCAAAGGGCTAGAAATTGACAGAAAAATTCGACTAAAGCTGAAGGTTTGCAAATTGTGCCTTCAAAGCGGTAAATTTGTCTTTCTGAAATTGAAGTCGACGATCACAGAGGTTCCTGTGAATATGGGCAACTTCGATCTCTTGGTTGATCTTTTGAGCGGTCTCTGCGTGTTGAATACCAACCTTCAACTCTTCATCAATCTCGCTTTGCCTAGGCTGCTGGATAGAAGCTATGAGTTCCTCCTCTTTGGAAATTTTCTCTTGGAGAACTGCTATTTGTTTCTTCCATGATTGAATGTGGTTATGGCAAATAGCAATCTTCTTGACAGAGGCTTCAGAAAGCTCTTGTAGTTTTGAAACCTTATCTGTCGAGACAAAAATAGAGTTCCATTCAGCAGCTTGTTGGTCCATTTTTTGAGAGATTTGTTGACATAAGTCTCTTCGACGGTGAAGATCTGCGTTGGATAAGTCAATCACAGTTGTCAGCTCTATCACAATTGCAGACTTCGACAGAAGCATCTAAGACGTTAACTTGCTTCAACAGTTTCTTCAATTCCATTGGAGCAGTGGCATTCTCCTCTAGAACTTGGAACAAGTCAACATCAAGGATCTTCGCCTTGATCTGAGTCATGATATTGGGTAGAGACTGCACTTCAGAAGTGGCTCCAGAAGTAGTCGAACTGCTGTAGAAAGAGTCTTTAAAGTTGAATCTGGTACTAAGTATGGCCTTCAGGTAGTCCAGGGGTTTCTGCACTTTGAGACTTTCAAGCTCTTCATGAGAAAGACTAGTCGAACCAGTTGTTTGGGAACTCCTTTGAGTTTGGTCAGGAGTAGGCTGGTTGCTATGTTCTGAAGTTCGCCTAGCTTCTTGTTGCTTCGACAGATCTTCTTCGTCAGCAGTCTTCTCTTCAGGATCTCCTTTGACAGCAGTGTCTGCTTCAACATCATCATCTTTTTGCTGCTCAACGTGTAATCCAGGATGAGAAGGAGAGTTGTTATCAGAATCAGTTCCCGCAGTAGCGTCGAATGCTTCGATCTTTTGTCTCTCAAGTTCTTTGATGTGAGTGTCCTCCTCTCGAGCTGCCTCCTCCTGGATTGTCTCGGGTTTCTTTTCGACGACCTTTGGCTTCTATCAAAAGAAAAGTTTCTAAGTTAAAAATGAAATAAAATAAACGAGAAGGGTCGAGATTGAAATTCACCTTAGAAGTCTCAGTTTTGGAGCTAGACTTCCCACTCCCCGTATCCTTCATCTGATGTTTTGCAGCAGGACTGCTAGAAGATTCCCTTTTAGAGGATTTGACAATGGATTTTTGTGAGGCAATTTTCTGCAGTCTTTTCTTCTTTTGAGGAGGGGGATTTGGAGATGGAGACTCATCACTGGACTCTTCGACAGGGATTATCTCTGGTATTTTCTTTCTTTTTTGGAATATAGAGGTTTTTTGACTTGCCTGATCATATAAAACAAAAAATAGTGAGTGTCTTAAAAATAAAAGAATAGATCAAAAGAGGGAGAGATTTATACCTTAGTCGAAGGTGTCTGGGCGGCACTTTGTGGAGTTTCGACGGAAGCTTTCTTGGCAGGCACTTTCACAGCTAAAAAAAAAAAAAGAAAAAAGGGGAAAGTTAGGCAGTGAGAAATATGTGATAATAAAATGACAAAATTCGTGTTATTGTTAACACCTTCAAGAATGGGATCGTCCACGCGAACGTGTTCTATTCCAATATGAAGGTGCCCTAGGTAGTTATCCAGATGATACTTAGTCGCAACCACGCGTTTAGCAGGTTTTTTATAACTTTCACGAAGAATTTTCATATGATTCCCACATGTGAACCAATCTGGAAATGGAGGACTTAAAGCCACACCAAATTCAGCAGATGGTAAAGGTGGAAATTTAGGAGGGTAATAGCTGAAAGCCAAGTTGTAACGCACTTCTGGTCGAATGTGTGGAGGCAGTTTCAACTTCTCCAATTTCTCCGTGAATTTTTCTTTTAAAGTAACCGCTGCTTCGCGTATGGTTCGACTAAGATCATCAGGTCTGTAAACGGTTTCAAAATATTTTTGAAATTTTTGTATTTCTTGGATGTGTCTTTGTGTACCTTTTTTAGTCCGTTCCTGCACAAGAGCAAAAGCATTCGTCAGATGGGTGGTGAAAGCTTTTACGTCGAAAAACTTAGTAGCATAGTATTCCCTCCACCATGTGTCGAACTCAGAAGTGCAAAGGAATGATGGTTGAAAAACCACCGGTCGAATATCCAAAGATTCGTCAGTCAGCTTGTTCGACAATTCCCTGCTGGTGGCTTCGTCGTGGAAGGAGTTGTAGAAAATGATGGCCCCTTTTTTAGGGAAAAGAGGTCGAGGCATGATTTGTATTAGCCCAAACTGCCTGGCAACCAAGTTAGGTTGATAAACTATTAAGGCAATCTGGGGTTTCGTAGTATTGCGGTGGGAGAACAGGAGCCTAGGGGTCAAAAAGGATTCCCAGACATTTAGGAAGATGTTTTCATCTTTTTTGCTTTGCAGGGGGAATTGTCGTGTAAACCATTCAGGTCCAATTGTTCTGTCAGCAAACGGAGCCATAGTCGAAGTAAAATGATGTCTCTCAGCAAACATCATTACGTAGCTAGTGAAGGCCCGTCGAAGGCTAATTGCTTCATCGGTTGGTGTCAATTGCACCAATCTAGGCCACTCGACACTCCTGCTTTTGAATTCCTCTTCATTTATGTCATGCTTCGCAGGAATAAAGGCTTCGAAAGTGGCATTCAGCCATAGTTGCAAAAGCCAAAAGGGGCCTGCCAAATTAAGCTTCCCTTTGTCCTTCAATGTCTTCAAAGAACGCACGCTTTCACTCAAGGACTCATACAGGTTCGCCAAGATTACCTCACTTAAGCATAATTTGATCCCAGCATGGAGTTGGTTCGCCATAGTGATGAACCTCTTAGCCACTTGAAGTGAGCGGGAGCAAAAGACGAATTTGGTCAGCCACAAGGTTAGAAAAGCTATGTGCTCTTTGTCAGAAACTTCTTGGTCATCTTCGTCATGGTAGTGAGACATAAAAAGGGAGTATGGGGAGAAACTAGTGTCGAAATCTATGGAATCCTCGTTCAGGTGAGTGGGGTCGAAGTCAATGCCAACTGGGCTAAGGCCAACTATGGCAGCTATGTCGAACAGCGTAGGGGTAACCATCCCGCAGGGGAGGTGGAAGGTGTTATACGTACTATCCCAGAAGTAAAGGGAGGCTAGCAGCATGTTAGGGCAAACATTGGGTCCTACTCTTGATAATTGTATCAAGTCAAAAATTCCTATTTCTTTTCAAAATTTTTCTTTAACGGTTTCAACTCTGTTCAACCAAGACAAGTAGTCTGAAAGGTCTTTCGACCAAGGGCAAGTTCTAAAAATCCTAGTATAATTTAGATAAGTTAAATTTATTACTTCCTCATCTTTTTCACTTGAATCTTGAGGTTCAGTTTGTTCTACTGGTTTCTCTAGAGTGGGGGGTTTCACCCCAGCACCTATGGGTTTTGTGTGAGAATAAGTGGGAAAGAACTCTTGTAAACGCTCAGGTTTAATGTCTGGGTTAGGGAGTGGTCCTAACATAGCATAGTGATTACCAGAAATAATAACAGGGATGAGTACCTGGGATTTAAAAATGCAGTCTTTTTCCCTCGCATTTGGAGGCTCAGGAATGTATTGTTGATCCCCAATCAGTGTTGGTTCATCCAACCTATGCGCAGGAGGGATGATGGAAGGTTGCTCATTCTTGGAAGGTTTGCTGCTTGATGATTTTTGAAAAGCCATTGTTGAATCAGAAAGTTTTAAAAAGAAGATGAAGATTTGGAATGATGGTGAAGAAGAAAGGTTCAAAAGTGTAAAAAAGAAAGAGAAATAGGGGTTTATGAATTTATAAGAGGAAAGGATTTTTGAGTTTAGTGGTGATCATGGAGGGCACGTGGCATCATCTTGACGGTGATGAAGAAAAGTGGAAGTTAAAAAAGAGATGGCCATGACGTTAGGTTAAGTAATAATGGGCTAGAAGCTAGAACGTGGGCTAGAGTTGACGTTTTGAGAAAGTAAAATGATGAAATATGTTGGAATTTGAAATTGTGTAATTTAAAATTAGGATGACATGGCGTCAAAATATTGGTTGAACACCAAAGGGTTATTTCTCCAGGATAGTCGAAATACCTTTGCTGGGGGGCAATTTGTATACGCGTATTTTCGACGCCATGAGTTCAACACGTAAAAAGTTGTTTTTGACAAATAGAGGAACATGCCAAAAGAAGTACAACTGAAAGAGTATATCTGCTTGGGAGATATTCTTCAACACCCTTCGACATTTCGACAAAACAATGTTTCGACATTTCGTCAAGTAAAGATTTCTGCAAAATGAAAAAGTTTGGACAAGTATGAAGAAGGTTGCAATAGTTCGACAATTCGACAAGTCTGAAAGGACGCGTTTGTTCGACATAACTTGAAGATTCAAATTCAGGAGAATTATAACGTTTGGCAGAAGACGCGTGGAAGCACCTGGCGAAAGGAAGACATGCAGAATGCCAGATGTCGAAGTTTTAGGATTTAGTCGTTAATAGCAGTTATTTTGTTTATTTATAAATAGGATAGTTGTTATTAGAATTCAGTGTGAAAAACTTGTACAAAACTTCCTGAAATTACTCAAAGTACCCGTGTGAGAGAAAAGAGTTATTTGGAAAAATGTACGTGTAAACACCATCTTTTAATTTCTTTATCAATCAAAGTCTTTTTTATCAATTCCTTTACATTTACCATCATCTTTATGTTTTCTTCGTCATTTTACTTTTAAGTTCTTTCTTCGCCATTTTACTTTAAAAGTTCTTTTCAAACTCATTTTCTTTTATTTCAGACTTTCATTTAGAGTTAGTTGAAATCTTTTGTTCCAAAAGACTTAAATACATAAAACCAAGATATCACCCTTAATTTAAAATTTATCACGTTGATCTAAGTTTTCGCACGACGTCCTAGGATTTGTTTGGTTAATCCTGCAAGTAACCCAGATTTCACCATTCTGGTAAACCAGAGGTTGTTCGCCGAGATCAACAGCGAACAAGAGGGCAATGAGATCTACAAATCAAGCTTTGGATGGGGAAAAATGGCTTTGTGGTTTAGGAGTTATGATCTCCAAAGTTGGTACCTTTGTCACTTTATTTCATAACTTAGAAAATTTTCTAAGTTTTTATGGTTACCCATTTTACAAGTTATCCTACTTTCTTTGATTTTTCTTGATGAATGATGATTCAAATCATACATTAACATCATTTTAGGGTTAAAAATCCATTTTTGTGAAAAATCTCAAAAAGTCAAAGTTGACTTTTGTGCACAGTTGACTTTTTGTCAGATGAATTCCAAACAGTGCGATCCTTTGGGAAATCATGTCCTTGACCTAAATCAAACTTGATGGACATGTTCCATGGGTGTTATAGGGTATATTGAATCATGTCCTAGGGTTTGGGAGCATATCCTGGTCAAAAGTCAAAGCTACAGTTGACTTTTCTCACAAAACCCTAACTGTGGTTCAGATGAAATTGAAACTTGTTGCTCAAGCCTCTTGGATCAATCCATTGTTCCAAATGGACCAATATGGTATATTAGAGACCCTCAAATCATGTCTTGAGGTCTTGGTTCATGATTTGTCCCAAAAGTCAACTTAGGGGTGAATTAGGTCAAGAAACCCTAATTCCTGATTTTTGATGCATGCATCCCTTGAGGCCAAATTGACTTGATGATTGGGTCCATGAGGTTCCATGGAGTATATTAGGATATGCTTTGAAGCATTGGCTCAAGTCCAGAGGACAATTTCCATCTGGAGGCCTTGGTCGACCAAAACCCTAATTTGGTGACACTGGCGATCTTGAAGCTTGATCCACCTAGAAGGGAGCAACCTTGTGCTTAATCCTTAAAGTGGGAGTCCTCTTGATGCATTGTGGATGTTTGAGAGGTTAGAAAAGTTGAAGATCATGGAATTCCTTGATTGATCCTTTGTCTAAGCACTCAGAGAGGGCTTGAAACCCTAATTTTGATTGTGGTGAATGCTCAACAATTCCTGAAGGAGATTGATGAGGCATAAAGGTACACCCATATTGTGATGATGATTTGCACAATGATGGGAAATCTTAGTGGTCAAAATTTGGGGTATGACACCACTGTGGAAGAAATATTGAATGGGACGAAAACTTTCATCCTTCTTTGTAGTCCGGGCACTGGTTGGAGAAAAACCAAGACCCTTTCTTATCTTGTTATCAGTAGGATTTACAATCTGTCCCCACCCAATTATGACATCACTCTTCATTATTTTGAGAGTGTCTTTGTATGAGGAAATCGACCTTCCTTTTTCTTGGTGATTCTCATTGCTCACCGAGAGTGCTTGAAATTGAGTTCCAACAACCTCCTCTTGTTCTACACAGGAGAATGATGATAAGTTACTTACAATTAGAGCTTGCTCTCCATATACTATGACTTTTTTGTCATTCTTGACAAACTACAGCGTCTGGTAAAGTGTCGAAGTGACTGGCCCTGCCTCATGTATCCAAGGTCTTCCTAATAAACAGTTGTCTGCTGCCCGGATGTCCATAACCTGGAAAGTGACTTGGAAAGTGTGGGGACCAATAGTTATGGGAAGGTCGACTTCGCAGATAACTATTTTCCTGGATCCATCAAAGGCGTTGACGATGATCTCACTACCCCTCATGAGAGTACCTTGAAATGATAGTCGTACCAAAGTTGACTTTAGCATAACATTCAAGGATGAACCTATGTCTACCAGTACGCTGGCTAAAGCATCGTCTTGGCAATTAACTGTAATGTTGAGTTCCATATTATGATTTTTGCCTTCTTCTGGCAGTTCTTCATCACTGAATCCTAAATTGTTACAGGAAGTGATGTTGGAGATGATGTTTTCAAATTGTCCAACGGTCACATCTTTTTCTACAAAGGGTTGTTCCAAGACTTTCTGTAGGGCTTCTCTGTGAGCTTCTGAACTAAGCAGGAGAGATAACACAGAAATTCGAGACAGAGTTTGCAACAATTGATCCACAATGTTGTACTTGCTTTTCTGGAAGAGCTTCATCATTTCATTGTTGTTCTTTACAGGTTCCGGATTGGTGGATTGACCAACTTGTTGATTAGGAACTTCGACTTGAGGTTCCTTTTATTTGGCAGGTTCTCCAACTCCTCTGTTGAAGATTCGACCGCTCCGAGTAACTCGACTGATGTCGGCAATATTCACAACGGAGGGTAATGGAGTTTCTTTTCCATTTTCTATGGTTGTTGCACTATACTTGTATGGGATAGCCTTTTCTGACTTGTAAGGTATTATTCCTGGCAAGTAGACAACCATAGGAGCTTTTTGCTTTTTCTGACCGTCATAGGCAATCTCCATCAGTTCCTAGTTGGGAACTTTTCTACTATCAAGAGGGATCTTTGATTCCTTGAGTAGAGGGATTATGGCGCAAACGTCCTTGGTTATTTCATGATTTACAGACTTTCTTTTTCTAGAAACCGAGACGTCGCCTTTGTCCAGTGGTCCCTGGTTCTTGTTTTGAACAAGGAGGGAACCTTGTATCATGTTGATTGATTGAGAATTCAAGCGTGGTTGAATCTCCTTTCGGTCTATCTATTGCTGGAGGGCAGCTCGCACGAGATAACATCCTTGATTATTTCCAAGTATAATTCACAGCGTTCATAATTGTGAGGTGGTACCCGACCGTATTCGCTTTGTATGCAGTACATCTTCGCCCGATCTGTTTCTATTGAGCGGACATCATAACTTTGATGTCTATCAAGATTCCCATCAATTATGCTAACTCGTTGCATGTCTTCATCCCAGGTAGATTGGAAGCCACCAGTGGTTCAAAAGATGCTGAAGAGTTCTTTGCACAAGCGCACACCCTTGATTATTTTCGGAGCATTCTCCGCAGTCTTGATAATCGTGCGAGGCTAGAAAACCGAATCTGACCTGCTTGGCATGTAATTCCACAAGACTGGTATTCATCAAGTGGATCAAAGACTTAAACCATGTTAACCTGATGATCATTCCTTTCACGATAGTCTTGGATCCATCCGAGATCCATTTGACGCTGAAGGGCCTCTTGTACAAAAGAGCATCCCTGATTGTCAGTTGAGCAAATCGGGCAAATGTTGTAATCGTGTCGTGGAAAATTGTAATGATGACTTTGTCTTGAATGCATTGCCACTAGATTGACGTTCATCGCACAAATGTCATGGTTTTGAACAATGTTTGGATGTGCATGGGCCATGTTTACTTCACATATCCTGTGATCCTGAATCCAGCCCAGATCCATTTGCTCTTGAAGAGCTGCTTGTACTATAGAACATCCTTGATTATTCTTGGAACAGATATCACACTGGTGATAGTTGTGAGATGGTACATGGTCGTACCCGCTCTTTCTGCAATGCATATTTACCAGGTTTGTTCCCAGTAAGAGTATATTATGAATTTGATAATTGCTGCCAGATTCTTCTTCTATTAAATTCACTGCAGTCTTCTCATGTTGCGGTAATGGGTTTGCCTGAACATTTGGATTAGTATCTTTGAAACATAAAATCCTGTTCCTGACGAGCTTCTGTACATCAGACTTGAAACCGAGACAGTTCTCAATGTTATGTCCTGATCCTCCTTGATGGTAAGGGCAAGTTTAATCTTCTTTGAACCAAAAAGGTGGATTTTCTAGTACTGTAAGAGGAGTCCTGGTTTGGATGTGCCCCTTGGCCAGTAGAAGTGGAAATAATTCCGCATATAACATCGGTATAGGGTCAAACCCTTATGGTCGCGTAGTAAGATTGTTGTTATTATATTGCGGACGAGCCTGCTGAAGAGCCTGTTGTTACCTTTGCCGATACTGTTGTTGATTTGGTTGCTGAGCAACCTGAGGTTGATATATCGGAATTGGCACTGGGTTGATAGCAGGAGTTATGGCTGCTATCGGTTGATACCTTCGCCTTTGCTTTCCCAGAGAGATATTACTGATATCTTCCTCTTTCTTCTTTTGGAAAGCACTACTGTATCTTTTGGTACTGCTGGATGGCTCTGCATCTTTGACCAATCGTCCTTCTCAGAATGCTTCTTCAAGGCGTACTCCCATGTTTACCATTTCAGTGAAGTCACTAGGCGCACTGGCAACCATTCGGTCGTAATAGAATGAGCTTAATGTTTGCAAGAAGATCTTTGTCATATCCTTTTCCTCGAGAGGAGGACTGATCTGGCTAGCGATTTCACGCCATCTCTGAGCATATTCCTTGAAGGTTTCTTTATCCTTTTGTGACATTGCTCGGAGCTGGTCCCTATCTGGCGCCATGTCCAAATTGTATTAATACTGCTGAACGAAGGCTGCTCCAAGATCTCTGAAAGTACTATTCTTGGTGCGGTTTAAACCCATGTACCATTTGAGTGTGGCACCGATTAAACTGTCTTGAAAGTAAGGAATAAGTAGCTGTTGATGTTCTGTCTGGGTAGACATTTTTCGAGCGTACATCACAAAATGACTTTGAGGGCATGAGTTGCCTTTGTATTTTTCAAAGTCAGGCACCTTGAATTTGTGTGGTATCTTTACATTAGGCACCCAACAGAGGTCGGCGGCATCTTTTTCGAATAAGTCCTGTCCACGGATGGCATACAGTTTCTTCTACATTTCCAAGAATTGTTCTTGGAATTCATTCATCCTTTCGTATATTTCTTCGTTTCTGCCAGAAGTGGCCTGCAGAATATATTCTTCTGGAATAGTGTGTACCACTGGTTGTGGTATAGACATTACAGCGGTGACTCTTGGCGCTTCAGTGACCTGAAGTATGTAACCTTCAGGAGTTGCTGTTGTGACCCTTGCATCTTCATTTTCCTGTAGTTTGTAACCTTCAAGTCTTGCAGTTCCTGCTACGGCTTTCGGGTCTTCAGTGACCGGCGGGATATATCCTTCAGGTATAAAGTTGAAAGGCATGCCCCAGGGGCGACCTTTAGGTATGTTGTACTGAGGATGATTGTCATGTGTCTTAATTGTGGGCGTAGATGTAATCTATGAGATCACCGTCCTTTGATGTTGTTGCTCCTGAGCAGTTTCCAGGGATTGCATGTCGTTGTGAAACTTTTCCAAACTTTCTTTTAGAGTGTCGATTTCTTCTCTCAACTCTCTATTCTCTTCCTCGAGATCGTCCATTTTCTTTTGTCGATTGGCCTGAGTATTGTACAAATGAGACAGTTTGACTCTAGAGTATGACACACATGTGAGACTCAAAAATAAAAATGCTTTTATGTGAGAATGATGAATGATATGCATTATATTTTTTTAGTTTTTGTTTTCATAAGACTTTAACAATTATATTGCAAATATCACACGGCGGGGGGAACCATTTTTATTGAATTTGAAAGATTACAGTATTTTACAAGGAAAAATACAGTACTTTACAAAGTGCGAGAAGGAAAAGTTAAGCTCATGGATCCTGAGTTCTCTCTGAGGAGAGCTCAGATGTTGGTTCCTAAATTTTTTCGTTTCTTTCATCGGGCCTCTTCAGCCGTTGTTGGGTCGATGACCTTTTGCCAAGTGAAAGGAGTGAGTAAATTTCTTCGTTCCTCCGACTTTCTAGAGCATGCTGCTCTAATATCTCAATCAGAGCATCCTTTTCCTTTAGTAATTCCTGAATCTTGGTACATTCCAAATTGAGAATCTGGTACTTGTTATTCCAAGAGTTCTTCTCACGTTGGACTTTGTTGAGAGTGATATGGAGTTTTTCCGTATCAGACATGAAATAAAGGACATATTCCTTTAATGGAAAAACTTCTTGGTGAGGGTAAGGCATCTTCAGCTTGAGGGCTCTGGTTTGCACCCAGTGGAGATAAGGTTCCATAGAAGTACAATTTGGTCTCCCCAGAGACTCTTCCCCTTTCCTATGAATATGTTGCCAGGCATGCACTATTTCTTTCTTTAGTGCCCTGTCATTTTCTCCTTCCTTGAAGAAAAGACCTTCCAGATGAACATTATGTGGGATATTCTTCATCGGGTATCCAAGTTGACGGCGAGCTAGGATTGGATGATAGTTGATCCCTCCTTTAGTACCAATGAGGGGTACATTGGGGAAATTTCCACATCTGTCGACGATATTCATCCCGTCATAGATCCTATTACACCAATCTATGTCATAGTTGGTAAGAGACATAATTTTCTGCGACCATCGCAGACTACTCTTGTGATCCCCAAAAGCAGCAGACTTGGGTAAATGGGAAATGAACCATTTGTAAAGTAGTGGTACACAACATGTGATCATCCCTCAACTGTAAAAATTCCTTAAGTGTATGGAGTGATAAGCATCTACGAGCAGGGTTCCCAATTAAGTATATCTTAAGAGAATTTGTATCGATAAAGTTGTCAATATTAGGAAAAAGGAATAATCCATATATGAGCATAATAAAGACGTCTACGAAAGTAGTTATGTTTCCTATACTGGCAAAGTATATGGCTTTCTCCATCAGGAATTTAGCTGGTAAACCCTGGATTCCTCCCTTGGTAGTCATATGATCCCTGATCTCTGACTCTTCCAAAGAGATTCCTCTTGCAATGGTTTGATCTTTTGGAATTTCTTCCAGTCCAGAAAATGGAGCTTGATCAGTGATAGGAAAATCAGTCAGGTGGGAGTACTCTTCATGTGTTGCTGCGAGCTGGTAATCTGGGAAAGTGAAGCAATGGTATACTGGATCGTAGAACTGAACAAGTGTAGACAGGATTCCTTCAACCATGTTGACCTTGAAAAGAGACAACAGTTCTCGGTACTTAGCTATGAAAGCCTCGTGATTAGTAATCATCCTTCCCAATTTCCTTAGGTCTTCTAGTTTTGGAGCCTAGAAGGTGTACTTGTGCGTTTGTCTTCTACCGAAATCCATAACGCAACCTTTGATATTTGCAATTATTGTTTTAGTCTTTTGAAAAAGATTTTTTTCTTGTTTGAAAAGAGTTTTTTAATGAATGCATGAATGCAGCAAACAAAAACATTTGAAAATATGGGTTTAAGGGTTCATCGTCATGAGCATGGAGTCATGGATCTATCCATCCCCAAAGATGTGGACTAAAAGGTCAATTTTTGTACCTGTAGAACGGGTTCAAACAAAGGTTCCAAAAATCATTGACCCCTCTTAGGAATGTTAACAACAAGCTGATTTACTCGAGCGAGCTGTAATCCCTAAGATGAATATCTTTTGAGTGTAGTATCGCATATCAACTATTCCCGATAGTCACCGCACTACCTAAAAATGGCCAATTGGTTAAATGTCTACTAAATCCTCAGTTTCATGGGTACCACACTGGGAAAACTATGCTTTCACGACATTCGATCGTTCAACATTAGCAAGGCCACACGGGCACCTCCACTGATTCATTGGACTGCTGGGTTAACTTGGTCGGGATTCACTCCCTATAAACCTTCCAGGAGACGCCACCACTTATCTTAATGTTCACTCAAACTTTCCACATGCGTATCAATCGCATTCCTATTTTAACAATAAATTAAACACGGGTATCAAGTATTATGACAGCAAATGATATAGATATAAAAATGAGAAAATAAATAAGATAACAGAAAAATAAATGCAAAACAAGGCCTAGACATCTTAGGAACTCTAATCCTAAAACTTCCCAGCAGAGTCGCCATTTTTTTGTAGCCTGCGATTTTTGTCGGTGACGCGACCACCTTATCGCAATGTGGATTTGGGGTGCTACTTTTTAATTTCTTATTTATCCTATGAAGCTGGAAAGGAAAGGGAATGTATCTAAAACTAACCTTGCACACAAATGTTTTCTTGATCAAATGCTAAGAGATTGGGGGGTCGGGGTCAGGTTATACAAAGGTAAGCTATTAACACCCAATGTATATATGGTTATCCATAGGCCTGTTATTGCATGTATTTTCTGGTATCTTAAAATGCTTTCTTGTGTTTATCTGTCATGGTTTGGGAAAAATTTCTCCTTTGGGAGGGTTGAGAGAATGTTTTTGCTGTTTTTGGGTTTTCTGTTGTTTTTGGGAAGGTACTGGACCTAGGATTTTTGATTTGTGTGCTTGCTAAGATTTCGCAATTTTATGCCTACGTATTCCCGTAAAGAGGTTTGGGGAAATCAGAGAAATCATAGTTCCTCCTATTCTATGGGAGGAAAAATATTTTGTGTCTTGTTCAGCCCAAGATTGAAGCTAAAGTTTGTTTATGTCTTGTTCAAAGCCAAAGATTGAAGCTAAATTTTGTTTATGTCTTGTTCAAAGCCAAAGATTGAAGCTAAATGTTTGACTGAGAGAGAATTTGTCATCTCTAAAGAAAGATATCTCACCTATTCATCACAAAGGTTTGCAATTGGTTATAAGAGAAATTACTTTAACCGAGATATGGAATTCATCAATGCCATAATTTCCTTTATAAAGGAGATGTCATGAAGGAAGAAACTTTAACTCAGTGTAGAGCAATGCCATTTTTCCTTATGAGTCTTTCATGCTAAGAGAGGGTCATTGACTTAGATGTAATGAATCCAGAGGCTTGTCACTTACAGCAACTAGATGAAAGAAGAAGTTTTCCAGGATAAAGGAGCTACTACAGCTTGGATTTTTGAATCAACAAGTGTGCCACTTACAACAGTTATTCGGAAAGAGGTTTTTGACTGTTTGTTTTAATGTGTGATGTACCAAGAAACTGTCTTCCTATAGAGAGAATTTTTGATCTCATCTGAGGGGATGGTTGATTTTTGTGTGATGTACCAAGAAACTGTCTTCCTACAGAGATAATTCTTGATCTCATCTGAAGGGATGGTTGATTTTTGTGTGCCTTGATCAAAGCCCAAGGTTGAAGCTAACATAAATTGACTCTACTAGGGAGTGTTTTATATCTGTCTTGTACAAAGCCCAAGATTGAGGCTAAAAATAAATGACTCCACTGGGGAGATTTTGTATCTGTCTTGTACAAAGCTCATGATTGAGGCTAAAAGGAATCAACTCCACTGGGGAGGTTTTATCTGTCTTGTACAAAGCCCAAGATTGAGGCTAAAAGGAATTAACTCCACCGGGGAGGTTTTATCTGTCTTGTACAAAGCCCAAGATTGAGGCTAACTCTACTGAGGAAAATCATTATATAAAGCCTAAGAGGAGGCTGGCTGAGGGAATTCTTATATGAAGCCTAAGAGGAGGCTAACTTCTGTTGAGGATTGTTGAAATCCAGAGACAGGTCCAATATGTATTGGGGAATCCAAAGGGAAAATCAACTATTGCTTAGGGATTGAAGAAGAGTTGAAAAATTAGATGCCATGAGGTTCTGATTTTGTTGGGGTTTTGTTAAAGGGTAAACTGATCCTGGTTGGGGATTCTTCAACCTTGTAGGTGATCAAGGGAAATTTAAGGTGAGTTTGGAGACCTTAAGGATTTTGGACTCTCCTGGGGATTAGACATGTATAGATGACTAAACTCTTTCCTATGCTTTTAGGAAGCCTGAGGGTCCTTGTATTAAGCCCAAGAGGAGGCTGAGAACTTCTAAGAAGCCTGTTAGTCCTTGTACTAAGCCCAAGAGAAGGCTGTGGGGATACTTCTAGGTAGCCTATGGGTCCTTGTACTAAGCCCAAGAGGAGGCTAGGGATATTTCTAAGAAGCCTTTTTGTCCAAGCCTAAGAAAAGTACAAGAAAGGTTTCACCGGGAATAATCCTTTCTTTGTTGAACAGTTCTAAGGTTTGAAGAAATTCAAAATAGGTTTCACTGAGAATTAATCCTCTTTGGGGAAATGAATTTCTTGTAATACCTATATCTATATTTCTAAGTTTTTACAATCTTGAGAAAAGTTTCACCGGGAATAATGCCTTTCTCTGTTCCATATTGTATATGCCTAAGAGGAGGCAGACTGTATAGAGAATGTCTTATGAGGGAACTAGTTTTGACTATGTTGAAGAGTATCCTCTGGTTTGACCTAAGCATAGACCTAACTGCTGGGGAAACTCTAAGCAAGTATGTACAAGCGTACATATACAGATGAAATATATAAACATGTATGCATTGAAGAGATAGTGGAACTTACAGTTCTGCAAGCCCAAGCATAGTGTAATTGACTACAGCTATATGATTAGGGTCACAAGAAATTGAAATTTTTTTTGAGAAAATTTTGAATTTAAAATTGATTTAAAAGAAAGATGTTTTAAAAGAAAGTTTGGGGCTTATACTCAAGGAGAGGCCCAATGACTTATTTTGAAAATGAGCGACGATCGCGTCGTAGTTTTGAAACCCACTAAGGGACTTATACAATGACTGAGGCCCAAATTATTGTATTTACAAAAGGATTGGGTCTTACACTCTATTAGATGCCCAAAAAATGATTTTAAAAAAGAAAAATGGGGCTTACAACTCAAGGAGAGACCCAGATGACTTATTTGAAAACAGTGACCGCATTGCGATACCGACAGACATTGTGGGACTTATACTATAACAGTGGCCCAAAATTATTTTTGTACATAGGGGGATTGGGTCTTACACTCTATTAGAAGCCCAAAAGTGTTTAAAAAGAAGAAACATGGGGCTTACAACGCAAGGGGAGGCCCAGATAACTTTGTTTTGAAAATGGCGATCGCGCCAAGATTTTTAAAATCGTATCGGGACTTATACAATGACTGAGGCCCAAATTCAATTATTTACAAAGGGATGAGACTTACACTCTATAAAGAGGCCCAAAAGTAATTGTAAAAAAGTTTGAAAAATTAAAATTAAGAGAAACCTTAATTTTAATTAAGAAAAATATAATTTTCAAAGGAAATTAAATATAAAATATCAAATATATTTAAAAACAAGTGGTAAACTTTGAAAACTATTTTGAAAAATCACGTTTAATCACATGAAAGCTTGAAATCCAATTGGTTTTGAAAAATCAAGGTGCAAATTTCATTTAAAAAATGTTAAAAAACAATAAAATGAAATTATTTGCAAATATTCAAGATATATTAAATAAATAATATAAATTCAATTTTTTTGTAGAATAAAATAATTTAACATTTTTGTGACTTTTTTAAAAAAAGAACCAATCAAATATGATAAAAAATGAGAGAGAAATTAAATTTTTGAAATAAATTAAGAAAATAATTAAAAATTAAAAAATTTGAAATATGGCGCCAACGGGTCATCTTCTACCTCGCGACTATCCGTCGTGGCCATTTTGCAAAACCTCTCATATCTCTCTGATTACTTAATGAAAATGATTTTTATAAACATGAAAGTTGTGTGTTTTTGAACAAGGATTTCAGTCATATAAATTAATTGCATTTATATTAAGTGTGGAGTGAGATATCAAGTGATGAACTCAAGAACCCTAATTTCTGCAAGAACACTATGAAATCTTATACACGAAAGCTACAAAGCAATTGATTGAGGGTAATCACTCTACATAAGTATAGAAACATGTTTGTAACTTGAAAACACATTTATGATGCATGGATCATAGAGTTTGAGAGTGTCAGGCTTACCTCTGCAAGAGGAAATCGAATCCTCAGTTGTAGGTGTTACAGATGTTGTGTAATGATCTGGACAGCTTCAATGGACCTAATACAAGGTGTTTGGAAGCTTGGAATGGATTGAAATAGCCTGGAACTTGTTGTGGCACCTCAACTACAATTAGGCCAAAAAGCTTGAGCAAATGGGGGTGACTTTGTGATTGTGGTGTTCCAGATGTGTTTTGAGGTTATGGATCACTCATATATGATGTATGTAAGGTGTTGGCATGGTTGGTTTTGATTGAATTGCTCTCAAATTGAAAATTCGAAGATCACTTGAAAGAGAAGGAAATTCTGGTTTTTAGAATGTGATTTAGAGGAAAGCTTGTATTGCTATGCTTTGGTGTGCTTGAACTGATAAGAAAGAACCTCTATTTATAGTAGAGCAAGTTGTTTTGGGAGAAATAGTGATTGGAGGCTGGATCACTCCATTATCCATTGAATTTTGTCATGGAGCCAAAGTCTCCTCTAGCCATTGACTTGGGTCAATCTTGCAGGCCTATGGTCTTCTGATGCTTGAGTTTATATTGACTCATTTGCAATGTTCTGGACTGATACATGCTTGCTCTATGCATCCATTCAATGCTTCTTGACATGTTTGAAGTTTTTGGATTTGAACCTTGAATGTCACATGCCAAAATGATAAGGTTTTTGACTTGCAAGGCTCTATGGTGTTTTAGCTTTGCAGAGATCATTTTCATTGCACTTTAGAAACTTGTCTTGCATGGTGACAAGGCTTGCCAAATCATGGAAATGACAAAATCGTGTGGCATGTGTCACACCCTAATTTTTGACCCTAAGATCTCTTTGCATAACATCTTTAGGTCATGCGGTCCTTGTGTGCGTGTTTTATTACTAACAAATGTATGCAGGTGCGTTAATCTCAAATGTAGACGATACTTATTCTCACAGTCAAGTATTTCAGGGCACGACAAATTGATCCTAATTTAAAATGCTCCAAAAGTTTCTATTTGATCTGAGCCTCACTGTTAGAGCTTTTTCTCCTTCATGGGCTGTTCTTGGAACAATACTTTGAAGATGGCCTGGATGAATTTTGGCCATATCTCATTAAAATCAAGACTTGGCTATGATTTTTTTTATGGTTCAAGGTACCATTGTAAATCGTTGTTGAGGACAGGGTGCATCAATCTCAAACTTGAGTTTGTTGGACTTTAATGCGTTATGATTTTGGCCAAAGCTTATTGTATTTCAAACTTAGTTACAATAAGATGTTTGTCTTAGACATATTATTCTTTGAAGAAGCTTTGCCATCGTTAAGAGCTTCAGGGTTTCATTAAAGTGTCCAAACCAAGATTTGCAAAGTTTTGGCATAATAGATTTCTCATGTGATTAAGGTTAAGGAAGAACAAGTTTCACTACATGACACTACATGACTATGGAAAATATGGAAAGAAAGTTTTCATTCCAACCAAGCATTGCAATGAGAATCTAAGGAGGAATTAATGTGGCATAATTTTCATATTAAGTTCTAGGCATGTTCAAGACTCATACTCCTTTAAAAACTCATATTGATTTCAAGTGAAAGCACCAGTTGTTTGACCAAATTTTGCTAAAACATTCTGATGATAAACTTGAAGAATCTGTAGAAGAAAAAGATGTCGAAGGAAATGTCTCGACATCCTGACTGACTTGGTAAGTTAGGAGGTTTTAGTCTGTTGCAAGAATTAAGGAACGGATCAAGAAAACACATGATCAAAGATTGAAAGCCCAAGACAAAAAGAAGACTATATAAGGAGACTTAGACCTAGGGTTATAGACTGTAACTTTTGTATCGCTTATAACTTTGTAACCTAGTTCTCTTGTGTTGAATAAGGGTTTAGGGTTTGAGAGTCGTTGGCTCTCTTAGGAGTTGTAAGTCTCCACTCTGTAATATGGGATGCAGAGTGGAAGGCATAGGTACAGGGACACAACCAAAAGCTTGTAGGTAATGGTTGTTGTATTGTTCTTGGACGAAGCTTTGAAGCAAGTCCAAGATAACTTGGAGGTCAAGAAACCGCGACTGTTCTGTAATGGTAGAAGACAGAGATAGTACAGGTTATGATTAGGATGTGAGTGGGGTATCTCATATCAGGGTTCTAAACGTTAGAGTTTAACCTTGGTAAAGATGTTCATTGGGTAGATGTTAGGTATGAAGTTGTAAACGGGGGAGTTTAACTTTGTAACTGTTCTACAGATAGTGAAGTCTTGATCCTGGATTGGTATCCCCCAGATGTAGGTGAATTTCACCGAACTGGGTTAACAATTACTATCTTATATAACATTCTGCAATTTATAGTTTTGTTAATATTCTTGACTGACATGTTGGATCAGATGTCGTGACATCTGTGTGTGTGTGAAGTTCTGATATTCAAGGTATCAGTCTGCTGTTGCGCCTCTGAGTTTAAATGATTATGTAGCACAATGGCTTGACATGTGTTAGGACATCTGCTGTCTGCATAAGCCAGAATTTCAATTGGTATCAGAGCAGGCATCCTGTCTGGTTCTAGATGAGATCTTTGGGAGATACTTTCTAGGGTTTAAACAAGAAGGAGTTTTGAAGATCAGATCAATCAACTCAAACATACCCAAGGGTATTAATGGATGAGATGGATGTTCTGGATCGAAGGGAGCAACCCAGAGGTTGTTCATGTTGCTGAGGAGATTCTACAATAACTACAAGAGAAGTGCCTTGTTCTCTTGTTGGTGTGTCTTATAAGATGTTGTGACATCTTATTAGGGCACGCAGGATCTGTTCCTTGGTGGTTCTATTGCATGTGTTTCTGATGGAAGAGCTCTAGAATTATGGGATTCTGGATTTGTTACTGAAGACAGTTGGTGGAAGGTCTCAATCGTCGACCTTTATATATTTGAAGATATCTGCATTCTTTTATTCCAAAGTCGGGAGCGATGGAGTAAAGGGATTTGTGGTTAGATACATGGTATGATGACTTGGTACTTGAAAGCTTGGTTTCTTGGTACAATTGAAGTCAGTTGAAGAGGAGAGGAGTTGAGTTAAGTTTATCAGGTTCATACTCTAGGAGTTAGATAAATTGTTGGTCGGCTAGGTTTTCAAAGATACTTGAGAATTCTCTCAAGTCCACTCATAAAAGCATCTATGTGGTGTATCTGGAGTCTTCTAGTTACTCTTTTGACTAGAAGGTGTTTCTTTGAAACACAATCTGAAGAAAGTGAAGGTGATTCATTTTCACCATCCAAAAACAGCAAGGAAGGATTCATCTCTCTTGACCCTAAGAGTGGATCCAATCTAATTGAAGAATCGTTGAGGTAAATAAGATTTGTTTAGAGAAAGTTTTAGTTACTTGAGTCAAGGGTGGCAGCCTTGGTATCTCAACATTGTCCTTTGAAGAAGATATTTGCAAAAAGATTGAATACTTTATAAGTGTTCATGACATGATCTGGTGGAGCTCAGCTACAACGGTGAAGAAGGGTTATTGGACAAGGATTTAAGATCAATTGCTATTTGTGGAATCCACAAGTATTTAAATGATTATCCTTGAAAGTCAAGATTGCTGATGTTCAACAAGATGTTGGAACATCTCATCATCAGAGTTTGTGCAGAATCATGGGAGGGGTACTGCATAAGCTTTAGCATCTATTTGAGTCTTAGGTGATGACCTAAGAAGCGGCTTCAGTCGGGTGTGACAGAAGCATGTGTTCTCTGGAGAGTTTCCTGGCAAGAAACTAGTCTGGACTTGATGCTGTTGATGATGAATATGAAGACATCATAATCTTGATGGTTACAGCCTGGATCAATTTATTTCTGATCTAGGTGCTTTGGAGCATGGATTTTTTTCTGTTTGTGAAGGTCGAGGATAAGTGGCAGTTATCTTTGGCTTTCTATTAACGACTCTACTAAGGGAAGTGGCATTCTTTGGTATGGCTATGGGGTAGTCTTGGACTACTTACTTTCTGAAGATTCAGACGTGGCACGTTTGAAGTCTTTAGAGTTTCAAAGCAGGATGGAGGTTATCTACTAAAACTTGGTTGTTAAATAAAGTCCATGAGAGCATGGAACTCTTGTTCTGCAAAGGGAGGAGGTTCTTCTAAGTGGCAGAAGAAGGAGCTGAATTCAACAGTTGGATGTCATATCAAAATGTTCTGACATCTAGCTCAACATCAGAAGTCTCAGCTGGTGATGTCGCACATCAGCTTAAGATAAGGTGATCTACAGGAGAATGGAAGTTATGCATGCTTCAAAAAGGTCTATCTCATGCAGTTTGCGGGAGCTGTGGATGGGAAGATGTTACATGACTAAGAGGCTTGGTGGATCCAAGATGTCTTGCTATAGGGCAAGTAGTTCATGTGACTTGAAGATCTGATATCATTAGTGGGTCAGTATATCTTGTGGGAGTTCTGAAGATGAGTGAGGTCAATCAAAAGGTGGCATTTGGTTGGTTTCACAATGTGCATTCAAGCAGGATGGTTGAAACTGATTGCTCTTATGCAGAAGAGTAGTTAGTTGAAATTGTAAGGAGGTTCTGGTTCTCTGGGAGCTTGTGGCAGAAGTTCTGGGTTGAGAATGGAAGCATACCTTCTTTGGTGGATGAAAGTTTATTTCTCTCTGGGTGTCTGAAGTTTTCTTTGTTCAAGCTAATGGCACAGTGTTGTGTGAAGATCTTCAGTGTGGATTACTATGCTGATAGTAAGTCCAGTGGTGGAGCATATCAAGAGCCATGGTGTGTGGTGTCTGTGATGTGTGAAAGATGTCCTAACTGATGTTAGAGCATCTTTGGGTTAGTTATCCTTGGTGAAGGATTTCAGGTTCTGTGAGGAACTGGTTACTTGCATCGTGTCTAAGAAGTATCTACAATGTCATATGGGAGAATGATGGAGTAGAAGGACTGTCTTGGAGGTCTGATGTAAGGTTTTGGAAGACTAGAGGGGATCACGGGTTGATTGCATGAAGGTCTGGCTTCTGATGCGTTCAGAAGTGGATATTCACAAAAAATCAGAAGTATTCAAGGTTATCATACGGGAGAATGATAAGGAATGACTGTCTTGGATTGTGGGGTGTCTATCTCTACTGTTGGCTGGGTAAGGTCAGTGGAAAATCTTGCGAAAGGGATGTTTCCCTGACTGCAAGTCATGCTAGTAGTGGATCAGTTTAGCAGGTGTGAAGTTCTGGAGCATGCATACGATAATTGACATTGTTATAACAAACTAAGGGGCCCTGTGAGTCTCTTTGAGGAATGTGAAGCATTCTGATTCAATCGGTTTATGCCTCAAGCAACTCGAGGTCTATACATGAGAATTCAAGAGGAGTTCGTGTGGTGTGTAGATGGTTGCAGGATGGGGGGATCAATGGGACTTTGATCTCAAGCCAATAATTTGTTATGGTTGGTATACATTTCCTCACGGGTAGTATGATGGTGATCATGTGTGAGTGATTATTTTTTCTTGTCAGAGGGTGCAATAAGAGAGTTGGTGATTGTGTTCAGCTGGTAAGTTGGACTGAGGGTGCGCTCTTGTAGACATGAAGATGCGTCTTATGTTTTCCATTCATTAGCTTAGGTGTTATGTGGAGGAGCACTGGTTACTTTAGATAGGGGGAGATGCCTCTTGATTTAAGATGAATTACTGCGTGGGTGCAGTTGAAGTTCCAGTTTGTATTTGTGCGTCAAGAAAGATGAGATGTCAAGGAGGATGTCTTGACATTGTTGTATTGTTGCAAGTTGTGGGAAACTTGGCAGTTCATTTTAAATGGTTCTTATTGGATGCTTAAGAATCATTGTTGAGTCTGAGGAAATTTATTTTTCTCTGCAGACTAGGATCATTATCTTGAGAAGAAGTCTCTGTTAAATCAGAAGAAGAATAGACAATGTCTGACTTGATGTCGGGACATTGGTATAAAACGTGTCTGCATGTAATAGGTTCTTTGGTCGGCGTTCTCAAAACAAGAAACTGTCAAAGCAGTCTTGGTCAAAGCGCTATTAGTGGAGTTATTACCTTCGATTAATGTGTCATACCCCAAATTTTGACCACTAAGATTTCCCATCATTATGCAAATCATCAGCACAATATGGATGTACCTTTATGCCTCATCAATCTCCTCAAGGGTTGTTGAGCACTCACTACAATCAAACTTAGGGTTTCAAGCCCTCTCAGAGAACTTAGACAAAGGATCAATCAAGAAATGACATGATCCTCAACTTATCTAAACCTCTCAAACATCCACAATGGATCAAGAGGACTCCCACATCAAGGATCAAGCACAAGGCTGCAGCATTCCAAGTGGATTAAGCCTCAAGATCGCCAGTGTCACCAAATTAGGGTTTTGGTCGACCAAGGCCTCAAGTTAGAATTTTTCCTCTGGGAATGAGCCAATGCTTCAAAGCATAACCCAAAATACTTTAAGGGACCTTATAAAACCAATCATCAAGTCAATTTAGCCTCAGGGGATGCATTCTTAAAAAATCAGGAATTAGGGTTTCTTGACCTAATTCACCCCTAAGTTGACTTTTGGGACAAAACACGAGCCAAGGCCTCAAGACATGATTTGAGGGTATCTAATATACTACATTGATCCATTTACAACAATGGATTGATCCAAGAAGCTTGGTTCACAAGTTTCAAGTTCATCAGGACCACAATTAGGATTCTGAGGAAAAAGTAAAATGTACCTTTGACTTTTGACCAAGACATACTCCCAAACCTTGGGACATGATTCAATACACCCTATAACACCTATGAAATCAATCCATCAAGTTTGATTTAGGTCAAGGACTTGATTTCATAGAGGACCGTACAGTTTGGAATTCATCTGATAAAAAGTCAACTGTGCCCAAAAGTCAAAGTTTAACTTTTTGATTTTTTGATCAATTATGGTTCCCTAAACCTAAAATGATGTTAATGTGTGATTGGAATCATCATTCATCAAGAAAAATCAAGAAAAGTGGGATAACTTGTTAAAGGGGTAACCATAAAAAAACTTAAAAATTTTCTAAGTTATGGAACAAAGTGGCTTGGGTACCAATCCAAGGATCATAACTTGAGATCCAAGCAACCATTTGGGCTGATCCAAAGATGGATTTATAGCTCTCATGACTTACTTTAAAAGTGTCAACTACACCTCATTCCAATTCATCATGGATTTTGAGTTATGGTTGGATCAAAATGGATGAAAACATGAAATGTCACTTTTTCCAACACTTAGTGAAATTTTCACTAAGTCAGAATTTGTTTCACTTTTTGCCAAATGTAAGGGAATTTTTCACTTGGATCCAAAAATTGTCAAGACAAACTATGATCACACATATGTTGTATCATATGAGAGCTTTCCAAAATGGCCAAGAACCCCATCAAATCCCATCTGAGCTAAGAGTTATGACAGTGGCAATATGCCTTACTGCAACTGTCATAACAAGGCAGATTTGTGCATTTTCCTCGATTTGAGCAATTTGTGCAAATAACAAACAAGTTTATCCATCTGAACACCTCAGGGAGAGACCAAGGAGGGACAAACACTGATCCATAAGCCTCCCAAATCTTTGGAACTAAAAATAGCATGCCAAACCTAAAAAACCCTAAAGAGGGGACAAAACTCCAATTTTGTTTTGGAGCATTCAATGGATGCACCAAGGTGGCATGAACTGAGCCATTTCCAACCGAATGAGTCAAGGATGATCTCCGAACTAGGGAACCAGCAGCCTGTGCTCTAACCTCTAGTCAATAGCTAGAGGAGACTTGGATTCCTATTGATCAACATTTTCCAAACCTCTGCTGCAGTTGCCATTCCCTATTCCTTGCAAAACAAACTTGCTCTACTATAAATAGAGATCATTTGTGCTCAGTTTAAGTACACCAAAGCCATCAAACAGATGCCTTCCTCAAAATCACCTTCTCACTTCCAAATTTGCCTTCCAAAGCAAGTCACTATCGGGTTTTGAGTTTGAGAGCTATTCCAACCAAACCAATCACACACACACCTCATAAACATCATATAGAAGTGATCCAAACACTTAAACAACAACTGTAACACTGATTTCTCAGAATCACTACTAGTTGCTCAAGGTTTTAACCAAGTTGCAGCTGAGATGCGATGAAGTGATCCAGCCATTTCCAATCAAGTCCAAGCATTCAAACACATTCCATATGGTGTAGGGAAGCTGTTCAGATCATCACAACTTATCTGTAACACCTCCAACTCAAAAATCACTTTGCTCTTGCTGTCACGACCTTCAAGTAAGCCTAAACTTGGTCATCTCTTAATCTATGCATATTTCCTCGCACAATACTTTTGCCAAATGTTCATAATCATGCATAGAATGTTTCCCCTCAATTAATTGCTTTGTTTGAATCGTGTATCAAAATTCTGAGCCTTCATGCAAATTTTAGGGTTCTTGAGGTTTTGTCTTGATTTCTTACTCCATGCTTAAAATAAATGAAATTAAAGATCATAGACATGATCGTGAGGTGAAAACGAGCAGATTGATATGTGGATTATGTGATTTCATCAAGTATTCAGTGAGATTGGATAAAAAATGCAAATCAGACCAAACTCAGAACACGCGCGTGTTCTTCACATGTTCTTGGCGCCTTTTTTACAAATTCAAATATTTGAATTTTGTGATTTTATTTAATTGATTCAAAAATTAATTTCTCTCCGAGTTTTAATGATTTTGAGTTGATTATTTTTTTTAATAATTCACAAAAATGTTAAAATATTTTATTTTGCCAAAAATTCCCAAAAATATTATTTATTTCATATACTTGATATTTTTGCAGAGAATTAATCTTTTATTTGTTTTTAACATTTAAAATATTTTTTCCTCCTTGATTTTCCAAATTTAATTGGTTTCCGATCATTTTGTGGATATAAACATGATTTTTCAAACATTAATCCAAGATCACAACTTGTTTTTCACACATGTTTGATAATTTTGATCATTTTAATTAAATTTTTATTTAATTAAAATCCTTTTTGAAATTAATTTAGGGTTTTGATTTTGATCACCCTAAACAAATATTCAAACACTCATGGGCCTCTAATAGAGTGTAAGACCCAACCCCTCTTGAAAACCAAAATATTTTGGGCCTCAGTGTATTGTATAAGTCCCGATACCGTCAAAAAGTTTGGCACGATCGTCGCCTTTTTAACAAAAATCTTTGGGCTTCTGCTTGAGCTATAAGACCCATCTTTATTCATTTTTAAACTTCATGGGCCTCTAATAAAGTGTAACACCCAATCCCCTTTTAACCCAAACAATTTCGGGCCTCAGATATTGTATAAGTCCCTCTGTGTTAAAAGAAAAATCTCGGCGCAATCGCCAGTTCAAAAATCAAATCATCTGGGCCTACCCTCGTGTTATAAGCCCCATTTCTTTTCTTTAAATTTCTATGGGCCTCTAATAGAGTGTAAGACCCAACCCCTTTATAAAGAATACCTTTGGGCCTCACGCATTGTATAAGTCCCTCTGTATATTTTTAAACATTCGGCGCGATCGTCGCCTTTTTAAACAAAGTCAACTGGGTTTCTCCTTGAGATATAAGACCCATCTTTATTCATTTTTAAACTCTTTGGGCCTCTAATATAGTGTAAGACCCAACCCCTTTTTGAAACCAAAATGATTTGGGCCTCAGATATTGTATAAGACCCACTGTGTTTTCAAAAACCTCGGCGCGATCGTCGTTGCCAAAAAAATCACCCTGGCCTCTCCTTGAGTTGTAAGCCCCATCTCTTATACAAAAACAAATCACCATGGGCTTCTAATAGAGTGTAAGACCCATCCCCTTGTACATAAAAACTTTTTGGGCCTCACATATTGTATAAGTCCCTCTGTACAGTTTTCAAAACAACGGTGCGATCATCGTTAAAACTTGGGCCTCTCCTTGAGCTGTAAGCCCCAACCATCTTTTCAAAGCACTTTCTCATTTGATTTTGAATTAAAATATATGTTGTCATCAAAACTCTCTTTAATTTCTTTGTTGAACAACTAACCAAACAGCATGGAAGCTCTACAATGGGTAAGTGTTTATCCGCTTTCATTTACCGCTTTCATATGTATATAACTGTATTGTGGGGCTGCTTCACTGTAAGTCTTCTTTCACATCCTTTTATATACTTGTCACATATCCACTGTGTAATACTAGTATAGTTATTTAGAGTTTTCCCCGGCAACTACGTCTAGTACTAGGTAAAGCCTGTTGGTCACTCTTAAATACAAACAAAACTAGATCCCCTGTAGGATTCCAGATACAGTCTTCCCTCCTCTTGGGATTAAACAATATGGAACAAAGATAAAGGCAGTATTCTCGGTGACCCTTTTCTCAGACTGTCACCGTTAGAAATTTTCAAAGAAACTCTAACTTCCCAGAGATGATCTTTTCTCCGTGAATGGCATCTCTTGAGTTTCTTCCAAATCCTCGAACTTTCCTGGAATGATCTCTTCTTTGTGAATTGCATTTCTTGAATTTCTCTTGGTTTGGGGACCCACAGGCTTCCTAAAAGCATCCCCGCCTCCTCTTGGGCGTTATGCAAGGACCCTTCGGCTTCTTAGAAGTTCTCATGCCTTCTCTTGGGCTTAATACAAGGACCCTGACGACCTCTTAAAGGTATAAGACAAAACTTAGTGATCCTTTGCTAGAGCATTCATTCCAGCGTCAAAACTCCTACCATTTTAGGGTTGATACTCATCCCTTAATGCCCGAGCCTCCTCTTGGGCATTATACAAAAGATAAAATTCTAGACTTGGACAGTCTAAACCTCTTGATTCTCAAAGACATTCTCAAGTTCCTTTCAAACATAGGAAAAAACACCGATCACTCTGGATCAATCTCCAGCAGAAACCTGGTCTCTCTCATGAGAATTCCCCACACTTGGACGCGCTTCAGAATCTCAATAATCCTTAGCAGTAAGTCAACCTCCTCTTGGGCTTTGTACAAATGATTCTCCCTAACGGAGCTAACCTTTTCAAACTCTCTTGTTGAGTCAACCACCTTTAGCCTCCGTCTTGGGCTTTGTACAAGACATATAAAAACCCACTCTCTTGTTGAGTATAAAAGACTCTCTTGTTGAGTCAATCCCTTTTAGCCTCCGTCTTGGGCTTTGTACAAGACATATAAAACACTCCCTTATTGAGTATAAAAGACTCTCTTATTGAGTCAATCTCCTTTTAGCCTCAATCTCGAGCTTCGTACGAGACAACACATCACTCTCTTATTGAGTATAAAAGACTCTCTTATTGAATCAATCAACCTTCAGACTCTCTTGTTGAGTCAATCACCTGTTCAAGACTCTTTTGTTGAGTAAACCTTTTTTAGCCTCCGTCTTGGGCTTTATACAGGACAGATAAAAGTACTCTCTTGTTAAGTCAAACCATTTCAGCCTCCATCTTGGGCTTTATACAAGATACATTCTCCCCAACGGAGTCAAAATCCCTTTTAGCCTCAATCTTGGGCGTTGTACAAGACAAAAAGAACATTTTCCCCGAAAAAGTCAAACTTCTAGCCTCCTCTTAGGCTTTGTATAAAGAAAACCCCGGTTGAGTCAATTAACCTTTTAGCATCAAATTTGTGTCTTGCTCACAGCATACAAACATCAACAACTCCTCTTTAGAGATGACAAATTCTCTCTCAGTCAAAACCCTTTAGCTTCATATCTTGGGCTTTGAACAAGATACAAACCACCTTTAGCTTCATGTCTTGGGCTTTGAACAAGACACCAAAACAACCTTTTTCCTCCCATAGAATAGAAGGAACTACGATCGCTCTGATTTCCCTATTTCGTTAAACGGGAATACGTAGGCATAAGATTGCAAAATCTTAGCGAGCATACTAATCAAAAACTCAAAATCCAGTACCTCCACACATCAACCAAAGAAAATCAGGTCTAGTATCCTAACCAAAAGCCTCACAGATAACCCAGACACTTGTATTCTTAAGAAAATAACCCTGAGAAGGACCCCCTTATTTTGATAGCATCTGTAAACCAACAGTTTTGACTGTTTAACCTCAGTATGCAAGCAGGGTTAATTGGAGACATCTATTTCTCTTCCTTAATCAGCTTCATAGGATAAAAATTAATCGAACTGTAGTACCAAAGCGATAATGATTCAAAACCACAAAAATCGCGCTACATAATGGTCATTTGAATTGACCAGCGTTATTTTCCTGGGTTCGTTACTTCCTACGAAAATGGCTCGGCTATAAAAAGGATTGCCTTGATCTTCTTTAGTCTCAATACTCTCCTTGGGTTGGTGGCTGATGGGGTTCTTCAAAATCTGGGTATGTTGTGTCTGGGTTTGGGGCAGTCTTGGCCACTTTTGCCATGTTTTGGCTAAAAAGAGGTAGAATGGTTTTCTGACGCTGTCTGGGTTTGGGTACATTCCTGCAGTTGTTTTGCAAGAATGTTGGTTAAGATGTTCTAACATCTTAACAATATTTGTTTTCCTTGTGTCTTGCGATCTGAGTTGTGAAGCAGGTTGTGTCTTGTGACCTGAGTTATGTAATCTATGTTCTCAGTGCTACAAAGCCTACAACTGCTGTTTCTTTTCTGGAGGAGTCTTCTGGTTCCCAAGACCTCTCTTAGAAAGAGGGGGAATATGTTGAGGGGGAGACTCTCTCAGACCTTAGCTCCAATCAATTCTGAAGATGAAGGAGTCTCGATGAAGGAGCCTTGCTGTTTACAGAATGCAGAAAAAAATGTTTGTTTTAGCCAAAATTTGTCAAAAGGGGGAGATTGAAAGCACCTGTTGTTTAACTAAATTTTGCTAAAACATTATGATGATAAACTTGAAGAATCTGCAGAAGAAAAAGATGTCGAAGGAAATGTCTCGACATCCTAATTGACTTGGTAAGTTAGCAGGTTTTAATCTGTTGCAAGAATTAAGGAACGGATCAAGGAAACACAGGATCAAAGATTGAAAGCCCAAGACAAAAAGAAGACTATATAAGGAGACTTAGACCTAGGGTTATAGACTGTAACTTTTGTATCGCTTATAACTTTGTAACCTAGTTCTCTTGTGTTGAATAAGAGTTTAGGGTTTGAGAGTCGTTGGCTCTCTTAGGAGTTGTAAGTCTCCACTCTGTAATATGGGATGCAGAATGGAAGGCATAGGTAAAGGGACACAACCAGAAGCCTGTAGGTAATGGTTGTTGTATTATTCTTGGACGAAGCTTTGAAGCAAGTCCAAGATAACTTGGAGGTCAAGAAACCGCGACTGTTATGTATTGGCAGAAGACAGAGATAGTACAGGTTGTGATTAGGATGTGAGTGGGGTATCTCATATCAGGGTTCTAAACGTTAGAGTTTAACCTTGGTAAAGATGTTCATTGGGTAGATGTTAGGTATGAAGTTGTAAACGGGGGAGTTTAAATTTGTAACTGTTCTACAGATAGTGAAGTCTTGATCCTGGATTGGTATCCCCCAGATGTAGGTGAATTGCACCGAACTGGGTTAATAATTACTGTCTCATTTAATATTCTGCAATTTACAATTTTGTTAATGTTCTTGACTGACGTGTTGGATCAGATGTCGTGACATTTGTGTGTGTGCAATTCTGATATTCAAGGTATCAGTCTGCTGTTGCGCCTCTGAGTTTAAATGATTATGTAGCACAATGTCTTGACATGTGTTAGGACATCTGCTGTATGCATCTTCATCAAGATTCATGGTGGTAAGTACGATATTTAGAGGCCAAGACATGTGGGTCACGCTACTACAAAATGTGTTACGTGATTTTGGATACAGGGATATGTCAATAATCCTGTATACATAAGCTTTGTACATCTAAGCTTTGGTGATAATAAGGTGCAAAGTCAAGGTAGTTTTAAAATTGTTACAAATTAAGGTCCACACATATGATCAAATCATTGAAATTAATGTTTCAAGAGGTACAAGTGATATCGAATTTATAATCTCAGTATTTTACTACAAATAACAAATGAGCAAAGGCATCATTACAAGGAAAAATGGCCAGGATAAAAGTTTTAAAGTATTGAACTACATCTAAAACTCTTGGCCTCTCAAGTCCTAAGTCTAAAGCAGCAAGGCTACGTTGTGCTTTCCTCATCTCACCAAAATGTCACGTTTCCATCCAAGACTTCATCAGCTCTGAACTTGCGGCCAACTCCTGCACTATGCCTAGACTTCATCAAGATGTTCATGGCCACAGGTTCACCAGCATCCTCATCAAAACAGGAAACAAAAGGAAATGGTTAGATAGAGGTTATTGATATCAAACAAGACCCAAAAGTTGCTGCAAATAGAAGATCAACAAGTAACGGTGTGCATAACCGAAATATTGCAGCAAGGTTATAATCCAGACATAATTAGCCTAATCAAAGTACTTACATCTTGAAGATTATAGCTCATGAGTCCTTGTAATAAAAATTGCTCATACGGAACCGCCGAAGCATACGGAGTCGAATTCAAATGAAAAATCACCAACTACTGAGTGACTTAGGCAACTTTGTATCCTTGCTGTGAGTATAATTCTGCCAAATCAAAATGGAGTAGGCAAGTTATCGACAAGTATATTATAGTTACAAGTAAACCTACAGTTAGCATGGTCGGTTAGAATCTGTTAGATGAAGATAGTCAAAGTCGAGGGAGAAAAGACATCAAATTCTGAACCATTTATCCACCATCCCTTATCAGTTGAGATGGATATTTTAACTCCCGAAGAGGAATCCCTATCTGAAATTACCAACATGAAAACCAGTCGGTTATGCTTTTCAATAACCAAAAACAAAACATCCATTATGTTTCGTATCCAGCCATGTTTTGATTTAAAAGATGGTCAAGGGAAACAACCTTAAGTCTTGATGCCTCGGCAATCTTAATTGCAGCTGCACCAGGTGTACTAATGAAACGACTGAATGTTGATCTCCAGCTTTCAAGTGCATCATGGCAATAATAGTTTTGAGGCAAGTCAATCGATAAAACCTTTAGCAAGCAATCAGACAACTGTTAAAACTCCCACAACAGTTCCAAACATAATCGAATCAAAACAGAAACTTATTCAATACCATATTTCACACATGTATCAAACGAAAAAAGAAAGGTTTAAAATGACATAGGCCTCAGATATTTTCAATCAGACATATTTGTCATCATTTCAAATCAAACCGGCAATTATGAAATATCACAATGGTTATTGGATTCTTTCCTAAACGAGAAAGGATATCACATAATTCAGAAAGGGAGATTCTTTCCAAAACAAGGCAACAGACAAAATCAGAAACGTTCAAGACAGAAATCAATTTGTTTTTCAAAACTTCCAAATCAAGCATATCAGACATCATTACTTTCCAAAATGATTTCAAAACAACATCAATGACAATCATCATAGGCCTATATAAAAAGGGGACCATTGCATCAAGAGAGGACACGAAAAAGATAGCAAACACGCCAACAAGCCATCACAGATCCATCACCAACCAAATTCATCAAAAAAGTCCAAACACACAGAGATCAGAAGAATGATCCGTTCGTCACACTACAAAAAATCGCGTAAATTATGGCGTTTAGTAAAATCCGACACAATTTACAACTGATAATGGCGGTTTTATGAACCGACCTAATATACGTAAATGGCGGTTTCAACCGCCATTATTTACTTAATTGTTTTTAATATTCACGTTTTAATATTCCTTATTTATACTATAAAAAAGGCTCGTTTTTTCCCTCTTTCCTTTTTTTAGTATTCACCGTTTCCTTATTTATAGAATAAAATGTTTTAATCATTATTAAATAAAAATTATTAATTATATTCTTTATAAATTTAAAAGAAATAAAGAAAACCTAAATTTTGTTTCATATATTTCATTTTCGATGAAATGAAAACCACTTTTTCTTCCATTCCAGTGTTCAAATTCATTCACACCCTTTCAAGTTTTATTTCAGCTTTTCTTTTTTTTTTCTTTTTAAAATCATTCAAGTTCAAACTCAAACAGTGATTTGAAGTTCAAAGCACACCTATTTAACATTGGTATTAATATTAACCTTAACAATCAACCCTACCAATCCATTGAAGCCTTATTTTCATTTTTTCTATTGTAAATTCTCAATCTGCAATTCCGTAAGCGGTTGTAATGTTGCTCCGTTCTGCTGCTCTACAATCCGGAGTGAGGGAATCAGTGTTCTGCTACTTGGAAGTTTGCAGTTCCGCAATTGGCTTTCAAGGTAAAGTTATAATTTTCTATTCTATGCTAACATAGAAATTTGTGGACAAACATGTATGGATTTAGAAAAGTTAGGTTTTTTAATATTGAGTTGTCCATTAACATACTCTTCTGTTTCAGATTCTGTCAGAGCCATGTTGGGAAAACCGAGGTTAAAACCATTGTCGTTAATTTTGCTGGTAATCTCAACGAGGGTGTGAATAGAATTAGTGAAACGGTTGAAGGGTTGGATATTGGGGTGTTGATTAGCAACGTGGGAATTTCTTACTCTTATGAGAGATTCTTCAATGAATTAGATGAAGAGCTTCTGAAGATTTTGATTAAGGTCAATGTTGTTAACATTGGTTGTGGTGTTGCTATTGTTATTCCTTCGATCCACTTTATGTTGTTTATGCTGCCACTAAAGTGAGTGTTTTTAATTGCTCTTTGTTATACTTCTATCTTCTGAGATTTTTGTTTTATTTTGAGATTCTGAAGTATTGATGTTATGCTATTTTCTGATTTTGAAATGAGGGGGTATGTGTTTCCTATTTCAGTTACATCAATCAATTTTCTAGATGTCTATATGCTGAATAAAAGAAGAGTGGGATTGATGTGCAGTGTCAGGTATTGAGCTATTATTTTATTTGAATTCACTCATTTGATGTTGTTGTGACATTGATGCCATTGAGGATTGAGGTTGTTATGTGATTTTCTAGATGTCTCTCTTTTTATATGATGATTACTATTTTTTTTAACATTTAGGTAGAATGGGATGAGAAAAATGTTTCCTGGGGCCAAGCTTGCCTTCTTCTTCATACTATGTGCCAGTATTTTCTCATCCTTCATTTAATAAATTAATCATGAACTAATGAAACCAGTTCAAAAAAGAATTTCACAACTGCCGGTGGGCGTCTAAATGTTTGAGTTACCACATTTTATTGATTGAAATCATCTACTAGTTAAGCTATTTTTTTCGCAAGTCATAGATACCTCACAAAAATGTCACAATGATATTAAGAAGACATATGTCGCTGTTACTTGTTAAATTCTTTTATGAAAGTCAAACACATGTTTATTAAGTAATGTGTCTGATGGTGAATTTCACTACAAGAACATTTTAGTCTAGTTCAAGTTTATTATTTTTTAGACAACGCATAGAAAGATACAGTGGCAGAAATGTTAGTTTGGAATTACTCTTATAGTTTTAGTTGAATTTTTTTTCTCATTCTATAAGTTTTAGTACAAGATGGTATCTAGTTCAGTTGAAATTTTATATCAAATGAAACTACAAGATCCTATTTGCTTGTCCACATTTTCATTTTATTGACAAACTACATTTTACACAAAATTTATTGAGAATGACATTACACATGCCCTTAACTCATTAATTTTTAGCTTTCAAATAAACATAATTCCTATCGGTAGCTATCCTCGAATTACGGACACCAACAACACTACTTTAGAGGTGTAAGTATGCGTTAAGTTTCTACTTTTGTTTGTCTTTATAATGTTATAATTTTTATAAGTATATGGCCAAAATTCACAGAAAACCTCAAATATAATTGATTGAAGAATATCAGATGAAATAACTGATTTGTTGGCATAATTTCAATCCGTTTGCATTTTAGTTTTTCCTCCTAATTTTTTAAATTAAACACCAGAGTAAACTTTGGAGATACATTATTTTTTTTTAATATTCTGGATTGTTCTTTGCCCCTGCCCCGGATTTCGTATGACTATGTGACACTGTAATTGATGTTCGGAGTTATACGAATATAAATGTTATAGACAAAATGATATAACAAATTTGTTGCCTGTATATTTGTTCTTAAACTTATATACTATGCCATTAATAATGGCTAAGGTTTCAGAGGTTTGGTTGAGATAATTTGTTTTGGAGTACTCGTAGAACAATGACACACTTTTTAGCATGTCTAAAGGATTTTACAGAATTTGCCAAATCTAAGGATCAAATAGAATAACATACCATCCGAAAAATGTTTCAAGTTAACTTATAAGTAAGTTTCATTGTATTTAATATATTTACTAGAGTGAATATTGTAATGCCCCAGTTTTTGTTAGATTTATTTAATCGAGTCGATTTAATTATTTTTGGTCTTTATATTATTTTATTCTTGGTTATTACGTTTTATCGCGTTTTGAGAGCGTTTGCGAGATATTTGAGTGTAGGGTTATTTTGGTCTTTTGATGGGTAGATATTATGTTTTTCATTTAAAATAGAACTTAGAGAGAAAAATAGAGAGAAAGAAAAAGAGAAGAAGGAAAAGAGAAAGAAAAGAAGAAAAAGGGAGAAAACTTGGAGAGAAAGAAATTGATCCAACCGACTTTTCAAACTCGATTAATCGGGTAAGGGTGTGAAACTCGATTATCTTATGCTTGTGTATGAATATGTATGTGTGTGTTTGAATGTTCTCTTGCCTTTCCATAGTTTTCACTTCTAGGTTGGAAATGAGAAAATGATTAGGAATCGATGTTTTCGCGGTCAGAAATCGATATAAATTGTGTTGTATGATCACACTGTGTTTATGAGCAATTGCTGATATTTGTTTTGCTGTTGGAATTGATTTGGGATGAAAAATGGGATTTTTGGGGGTTTTGGAACCATGTAACACGCAGCAGAAAATTATGGTTCTGGTGCGATTCGCCAGGCGATTTGGAAATTCGCCAGGCGAATTAGGTCTCGCCACTAGTTCGCCAGGCGAAGTGCTGGCAAAGGGGGATTCGCCAGGCGAAATCGGAAAGACAGAAATGGGTTAGCTTCTGTAACTCTTGGGGTTTTTCTAAAATTGTGGTTCGCCACTAGTTCGCCAGGCGAAGTGCTGGCGAAGAGGGATCCGCCAGGCGAAATCCTAAGTCGCCAGGCGAATCTGGATGTTTCTCAATAAATTCTTTTCTTTGAAAATTCATAACTTTTGATCCGTAACTTGGATCGAGGCGTTCTTGGTACCGTTAGAAAACTATTGAGATGTTCTTTCTTATTAAAATGGTTTTGAGATTGTTGGTCGATTTAATTGTGTCGGGAATTTGGGAATGTGTCGTTTTATCGACTTTCTTGTTTTAATTGAGTGTATTTGATGTGTTATCATGCAATATGCTTTTGATATATATCGTATGACTTGTGTGATGTTATATGATGTGAATGTATGTGATGAAATGTTGTGATGATGGTTTGTGGCCTAAGGGCAAGAAAATACTTTGAGTTGTGTTTGATTGTATATGCATGATTATGGATGTGTATATGTGTGCATTTGAATGTCATGAGTCATTGTATGCCAAACATCATGATATGCATTCTTGTGATGTCGTGTGCCCTAGTGAGTGTGAGCAACGAAACAATTCCTGAGGGGATCCGCTATAACATCGTGTGCCTTATACAAAGAGGTGTGAGCGATGATTATGGACGATCGTGTGCCTTATACAAAGAGGTGTGAGCGATCGGGTCGTGTGCCTTATACAAAGAGGTGTGAGCGATCCATAAACATCGTGTGCCTTATATAAAGAGGTGTGAGCGATGGGGAACATTATTTGCCCGACGGGGAGTTACACTAAGTAACAAGCGATGATTCCAATAGTTCCTGAGTGAACTAATGATGAGAATGATGGATGGAACGGTACCGCATTGCATTTGCATAGAGTCGTTGTGTCGGTCTCTTTGCATTTGCATAAATCATGAATGGATTTATTTTGTGTGGAATTGTGAATGGAATTGATGCTGTTGATATATATATATATATATATATATATATATATATATATATATATATATATATATATATATATATATATATATATATATATATATATATATGTTGGTGATAAATGAATTGAGCATGGTTGATATACCTTGTTGATGGATATATGAGATATGAATTGTGTTGTTTTGTTGTTGAATTCTGGTGTAAGTTGTGGTGAGAATATTTTACATGTGTATTTTTGTGTTATTATATAATTGTATGCAATTGTATTATAATTGTGTTTCTCACCCTTCTGCTGTTTTAAATGCTCTATGAGGCATTGCAGATTAGATGCTGGAGGTCTTTTTGTGAAGCTTAGGTCTTCATTCTTTTATCGGTCGGCTCTGATATGTAGCACCGGGTAGCCGGGGAGATCGTTTGTGGTTATGCGTATATGTATATGTTCTTTTTTTTGGATTGTACATGTATGACTCTGTATATGACAGACAAACTTTTATGACATATATATATGAGATTCAGTTGCAGATTTTCCGCTTTTATTCTGTATCTGAATTGTGGGTGTTAGGAACTGAGTTCCTCTGTTATGTGCTACCTGATTGTTGCATATCTGTATGAGCAGGTTGTTGTATTTTGTTTAAATTGATGTGACGCCTCCGTCTATGCAATGAATGTTTTAATTATACTCTGATTTATTTGTTATCGCTTTATTTAATTGGGGAATAGATTAGGGGTGTTACATTAAGTGGTATCAGAGCCAGTTTGTGTCAGTTCGTGCCAGTCTGTGTCGGTCTTTGTGTGTGGGTGAGCTGTTTGTTTAACCATAGTTGTTGTTATTGGATATGAACAGAATATGGCTGGTAGGAATGACGCTGCTTTGGCTGCTGCTATGCAAGCTATGGCTCAGGCTGTGCGGGGTGCACCTAATGCTGGTGGGAATGATGAGTTCAGGAAGAACAAACCGCATGTCTTCAAAAGGAGACATGATCCTGATGGTGCTCAGATTTGGCTTAAGGAGATTGAAAGAATCTTTCGAGTGATGGACTGTGTTGAGGAACATAAGGTGAGATTGGGTACTCACATGTTGAAGAAGGAGGCTGATGATTGGTGGGTTAGTACGCGTCATGTGTGGGAAGCTACAGGTGAAGAGGTCACTTGGACTTTTTTTAGCAGGGAGTTTTTGAGGAAGTATTTTCCTGAAGATGTTAGAGGAAAGAAAGAGATAGAGTTCTTGGAGTTGAAACAGGGTTACATGTCTGTTGTGGATTACACTGCTAGGTTTGTGGAGCTTGATCAGTTTTATCCACATTATGCTGAAGCAACTGCAGAGTTTTCCAAATGTGTGAAGTTTGAGAATGGATTGCGTCCTGAGATCAAGCTGGCAATCAGTTATCAAAGGATTAGAAGGTTTTCAGATTTGGTGGATTGTTGTAGAATTTATGAGGAGGATAGCAAAACTCGTTCTACTCACTATAAGAGTGTGAACGAAAGAAAAGAGAAGCAACCGTTTTGTGGTGGTCCTTATGTGTCACCAGCTAATAAGGGTAAGCAAAGGGGTAGTTTTGAGAAAAGGCCAAGTGGGGGAGGTATGTCTAATCCTCTGAGATGTTTTAGGTGTGGTGACTTAGGACATCGTCTGTTTGAATGTAGAAAGGATATGAGGAAGTGTTCCAATTGTGGAGGTATAGGACATGTCACAGCTGATTGTAAGAAAAATGTGGTGAAGTGTTTCAACTGTGGTGAACCTGGTCATGTTAGTACGAAGTGTCCGAAACCAAAGCAAGTTGCAGCTGGAGGGAAAGTATTTGCATTGGCAGGAACTCAGACTACTAGTGCAGACCGTCTGATCAGAGGTACTTGTTTTATTAATAGTACGCTTTTAGTTGCTATTATTGATACCGGAGCGACTCATTCATTTATTTTGTCTGAGTGCGCGAAGCGTTTGAATATTTTGTTGTCTTCGATGGATGGAGATATGGTTATTGATACTCCAGCAATGGGGTCGGTAACTACTTCTTTGGTTTGTTTAAGTTGTCCTTTGACCATTTATGGTAAATATTTTGAGATGGATTTGGTGTGTCTGCTGTTAGAGGGTTTAGATGTGGTTCTGGGAATGAACTGGTTGCAGTTCAATCGGGTTCATATTGATTGTTATCATAAGCTGGTAAGATTTCCTTCTCTTGAAGAAGACGAGGAATCGAGTTTCTTATCTACCAAAGAGTTGAAGAAACTTTTGGTGGAGGAAGCTCAGTTGTTTGGGTTGTTTGCATCATTGACAGTGGATAGTCAAGTTGCAATTGATGTGTTTCCAGTTGTGTGTGAATTTCCAGAGGTGTTTTCAGAGGATATTTTGGATGTGCCACCAGAAAAAGAAGTGGAGTTTTCTATAGATCTAGTTCCTGGTACTAGACCTGTATCTATTGCACCATATCGTATGTCGGCATCTGAGTTGGTTGAGTTGAAGAAGCAGTTGAATGAATTGTTAGAAAAGAGGTTTGTGAGGCTGAGTGTATCGCCTTGGGGTGCTCCAGTTCTTTTGGTGACGATTAAGAATAAGTATCCTCTTCCGAGAATTGATGATTTGATGGACCAGTTGGTAGGTGCGCGTGTGTTTAGTAAGATTAATTTGAGGTCAGGTTATCATCAGATTAGAGTGAAAGAGGAAGATATTCAGAAGACGGCTTTTAGGACACGCTACGGACATTACGAGTATTCTGTGATGTCGTTCGGGGTTTCTAATGCGCCGGGTGTGTTTATGGAGTATATGAATCGTAATTTCCATGAGCATTTGGATCGATTTGTTGTTGTGTTTATTGATGACATCTTGATTTATTCTAAGTCTCGGGAGGAACATGCGGAACATTTGCGAGTTGTGTTACAAATTTTAAAGGAAAGGAGACTTTTTGCCAAGTTATCCAAGTGTGAGTTCTGGTTGTCAGAAGTGAGTTTTCTTGGGCACGTGATTTCAGGTAATGGTATTGCTGTGGATCCATCTAAAGTAGATGCAGTTCTACAATGGGAGCTCCTAGATCTGTTACTGAAATTAGAAGCATTTTGGGTTTAGCTGGATATTATCGAAGATTCGTCGAAGGTTTTTCCAAGTTAGCACTTCCTTTGACCCAGTTGACTTGTAAAGGTAAAGCGTTCATTTAGGATATTCAGTGTGAGGATAGTTTTAGTGAGCTGAAGAGAAGATTGACTACATCTCCGATTTTGGTCTTACCAAATCCTACTGAACCGTTTGTGGTGTATTATGATGCGTTTTTGATTGGTTTGGGTGGGGTGTTGATGCAAGAAGGTAAGGTTGTGGCTTATGCTTCGAGGCAATTGAGGGTTCATGAGAAGAATTACCCTACTCATGATTTGGAATTAGCGGCAGTGATTTTTGTATTGAAAATTTGGAGGCATTATCTCTATGGTGCAAGATTCGAAGTCTTTAGTGATCATAAAAGTTTGAAATACTTGTTTGATCAGAAAGAGTTGAATATGAGGCAACGGAGATGGTTGGAATTTTTGAAGGACTACGATTTTGGCTTGAATTACCATCCTGGTAAAGCTAATTTGGTAGCTGATGCGTTGAGTCGGAAGTCTTTGCATATGTCCGCTTTGATGGTTAAAGAGTGAGAACTTTTGGAAGCATTTAGAGATTTGAGTTTGGTGTGTGAATTGACATCTGATAGCGTGAGGCTTGGAATGTTAAAGGTTACTAATGATTTTCTGTTGACCGTTAGCGAGAAGGAGAAGTTGGATGTGAAATTTGTTGATTTGATGACGGTTGGAGATCAAAGTGTGAATGGTGACTTTAAAGTGGATGATAAAGGTGTTTTGAGATTCCGTGGTAGAATTTGTATTCCTGATGATTCAGACTTGAAAAAGATGATTTTAGAGAAAGGACACCGGAGTAATTTGAGTATACATCCGGGAGCTAATAAGATGTATCAAGATTTCAAGAAGATCTTTTGGTGGTCTGGATTGAAGAGGGATGTGGCTCAATTTGTTTATGCGTGTTTGACGTGTCAGAAGTCGAAGGTAGAACATCAGAAGCCTAGTGGATTATTGAAACCGTTGTATATTCCCGAGTGGAAATGGGACATCATTTCTATGGATTTTGTGACAGGGTTGCCGAATACACAAAGGGGACATAATGCCATTTGGGTAGTTGTGAATAGGCTGACTAAATCGGCACATTTCATTCCGATTGACATCAGTTTTTCTTTGGAGCGGTTGGCTGAGATTTATATCCGTGTGATTGTGAAGCTACATGGTGTTCCGTTGTGTATTGTTTCAGATCGAGATCCGAGGTTTACTTCCAGATTTTGGGAAAGTTTGCAAAAGGTGTTAGGTTCCAAGTTGAGATTGAGTTCTGCTTATCATCCGCAGACGGATGGTCAGACCAAGAGAACTATTCAGTCGTTGGAAGATTTGCTGAGAGCTTGTGTTCTTGAGCAATGTGGTGCTTGGGATAGTTATCTTTCGTTGGTGGAATTCACGTATAACAACAGTTTCCATTCGAGTATTGGAATGGCACCTTTTGAAGCGTTGTATGGAAGAAGATGTCGAACGCCTTTGTGTTGGCATGAATCAGGTGAGAGTTCGTCGGTTGGACCGAAGTTAGTGCAACAGACTACGGAAAAGGTGAAACTTATTCGTGAGAAAATGAAGGCTTCTCAGAGTAGGCAGAAGAGTTATCATGATCGAAGGCGGAAAGATCTTGAGTTTCAAGAAGGCGATCATGTATTTTTTAGAGTGGGTGTTGTGGCTTACTTCTCAGTTTATTGGTCCTTATCAGATATCCGCGAGAGTGGGTGCTGTGGCTTATCGGGCGGCGTTGCCGCCGAGTCTTTCGAATTTGCATGATGTGTTCCATGTTTCACAGCTTTGGAAGTATGTTCCGGATCCGTCGCATGTGATTCCGATGGATGAGGTTGAGGTAAGGGAGGAACTTACGGTTGAGGCATTACCAGTGAGAATTTTGGATCGCGAGTTGAAGCGGTTAAGAGGCAAGGATATTGCGCTTGTGAAAGTAGCGCGGGGATGCGCTGCCGAGGGCAATTTGACTTGGGAGTTGGAGAGTCGGATGCGGGAGTCGTATCCGGAGTTGTTCGTCTCAGGTAATATTTTCGAGGACGAAAATCTCTAAGTGGGGGAGACTTGTAACGTCCCAGTTTTTGTTAGATTTATTTAATTGAGTCGATTTAATTATTTTTGGTCATTATATTATTTTATTCTTGGTTATTACGTTTTATCGCGTTTTGAGAGCGTTTGCGAGATATTTGAGTGTAGGGGTATTTTGGTCTTTTGATGGGTAGATATTATGTTTTTCATTTAAAATAGAACTTAGAGAGAAAAATACAGAGAAAGAAAAAGAGAAGAAGGAAAAGAGAAAGAAAAGAAGAAAAAGGGAGAAAACTTGGAGAGAAAGAAATTGATCCAACCGACTTTTCAAACTCGATTAATCGGGTAAAGGTGTGAAACTCGATTATCTTATGCTTGTGTATGAATATGTATGTGTGTGTTTGAATGTTCTCTTGCCTTTCCATAGTTTTCACTTCTAGGTTGGAAATGAGAAAATGATTAGGAATCGATGTTTTCGCGGTCGGAAATCGATATAAATTGCGTTGTATGATCACACTGTGTTTATGAGCAATTGCTGATATTTGTTTTGCTGTTGGAATTGATTTGGGATGAAAAATGGGATTTTTGGGGGTTTTGGAACCATGTAACCCGCAGCAGAAAATTCTGGTTCTGTTGCGATTCGCCAGGCGAATTAGGTCTCGCCACTAGTTCGCCAGGCGAAGTGCTGGCGAAGGGGGATTCGCCAGGAGAAATCGTAAGTCGTCAGGCGAAATCGGAAAGACAGAAATGGGTTAGCTTCTGTAACTCTTGGGGTTTTTCTAAAATTGTGGTTCGCCACTAGTTCGCCAGGCGAAGTGCTGGCGAAGGGGGATCCGCCAGGCGAAATCCTAAGTCGCCAGGCGAATCTGGCTGTTTCTCAATAAATTATTTTCTTTGAAAATTCATAACTTTTGATCCGTAACTCGGATCTAGGTGTTCTTGGTACCGTTAGAAAACTATTGAGATGTTCTTTCTTATTAAAATGGTTTTGAGATTATTGGCTGATTTAATTGTGTCGGGAATTTGGGAATGTGTCGTTTTATCGACTTTACCGTTTTAATTGAGTGTATTTAATGTGTTATCATGCAATAGGCTTTTGATATATATATCGTATGACTTGTGTGATGTTATATGATGTGAATGTATGTGATGAAATGTTGTGATGATGGTTTGTGGCCTAAGGGCAAGAAAATTCTTTGAGTTGTGTTTGATTGTATATGCATGATTATGGATGTGTATATGTGTGCATTTGAATGTCATGAGTCATTATATTCCAAGCATCATGATATGCATTCTTGTGATGTCGTGTGCCCTAGTGGGTGTGAGAGACAAAACGATTCCCGAGGGGATCCGCTATAACATCGTGTGCCTTATACAAAGAGGTGTGAGCGATGATTATGGACGATCATGTGCCTTATACAAAGAGGTGTGAGCGATCGGGTAGTGTGCCTTATACAAAGAGGTGTAAGCGATCCATAAACGTTGTGTGCCTTATACAAAGAGGTGTGAGCGACGGGGAATATCGTTTGCTCGACGGGGAGTTACACTAAGTAACAAGCGATGATTCCAATAGTTCCTGAGTGAACTAATGATGAGAATGATGGATTGAACGGTATCGCATTGCATTTGCATAGAGTCGTTGTGTCGGTCTCTTTGCATTTGCATAAATCATGAATGGATTGATTTTGTGCATTTTTTGCTAATTGATTGTGAAAGAAAGAGAAGATGATGGTTTTGATCTTTTATGGGGTTTTACTTTAAGTTGGTTTTTAACTTTAATGTTATTGTTAAATTGTCTTAAAAAATATATATAAATATAATTTGAAAAATATGGCGGTTTATACAATGTAATTTTGGCTTATTCAGTAGTTAATTGCAACGGTTTTAACTGACACATTATGTAAAGATATTTGTTGTATGTGAATTATGGCATTTCAAAATGCCATTATTTCCAAACAAAAACCGCCAGTTTAAACTATGTATGTAACGGCGGTTTGTATGGCGTTTACTTTTTAACCATCACAATTTTCCCAACGGCAGCCAAATATACGACGTTTTTAAAAACGTCAAATTGTAAATTACGGCGTTTGAAACCGCCACAACCTTCATAAAATAACCGCCATAATTTACACGCTTTTTTGTAGTGTCATCCTCTTACACAAAAATCAATCATCAACATCAAATCCATCAAGATTTCAGAAAAAAGCAATAGCAAAAGACACAGAGTAGACACGAAATTTTAATCAAGACCACGCAAAAGGTAAAGAGAAAAGAAAACTCATCCCTGAATGGAGATCCGTGAAGTCGTTCGCATCCTTGTCGTCTCTTCCTCTTTCCATTCCTTTTTCTATTATAGTCTGATGTACTTGTAATCATGAACAATGTTAATGAATTGGGGTATTGGGATTGCTGGGGGCTAGGGTTTTATTGTCGCAAATGTTTGATCGAGAGAGAGCGAGAGAAATCGATTGAGAGGGGGCGGCGAATCTGGATCTAGGGTTTTGAAACCCTTCCATTTGAGAGAAGACGGGGAAGAGTATGAGAGAGAGAAGATGGGCTTTCCTTTTTTTTTTTTTTTTTTTTGTTTTTTAGTTTAAATGAATTGATCGTGTACACACGCACACACCACACAATCGTGCACCCCCCCATCTTATCAATCCAAACACAATGCACACACATCACACGGTTCTGATTTGAGGGTCCGCGATTGACCCTCTTCCTTGCAGAACAACTGATCCTTCCGTTTTATTTAATACAAAATATGTTTTTTTTAATTAATTTAACTTTTTTTAATAAATAAATTCATAATGTTTTAAAATATTTTATCTATTAAAAAATAATTAATTTTGGTTTTTTTAAAACATGGCCAATCCTTTTAAAAAAAATTAAATATGTAGAAACTTTTTAATATAACATTTTTTAAAATATGACTTCTCTTTTCATTTAAAATATCACTTCTTTCTTTTTTTTATAACAAAATATAACTTTTTAAAAATAATAAAATACTTTTTGATAAAACCTTTTTTAAATTAGTAAAACCTTTCATTTATCTAAAATAATAAAACTTTTTCTCATTAAAAATATTAAAATTACCCTTTTAATTAATAAGAGAAAACCTTTTAATAAATTTTTTTAATAACCTTTTTTAATATATAATATAACTTTTAAAAATAAGGAAATGTAATAAACCTTTTATTTTCCTTTTAAAATTATCAAAATTTCTTAATAATTTGTTCCTTATTAAAATCCCTCATCAGGCGCTTAATTTAATCATACGTTTGTGTTAGTAAAATAAGCTTAGAACCTTAGTCTTGACTTATATCATGTCATATGCTTATGCATTTTTTATTTACCATTATACTTGAGGTATGCATTCTATTGTGCTCTAAACCTTTCTCAAAAGAGGTAAAATTCTCGATCCAACGTCGAGCCATTTTCCACCCATGTAAGTCGGTTGCTTTTAAGCATCGCCACCAACCCTTTGGTCACTATACACAAGGCTAGCCCACTTTGCTAGTATACACGATTAAAACTTAACTCTTATTTTGATTAATCAGTGACGTCTATCATACTTTATGCTCTATGCTTTATTCTTAATATATTATACTGCTTGCATATATCCAAGGAAAATCCCATGCATGATAATCACTTGTCGTGCATGGTGCATTGCATATACATATCATACCCTCCATAAGCTTTTACACCCCTTAAGATAAGTTTCTTAGACAACTTTAGGATAGATTTTCCTAAGTTAGTCCCCCGTAATCTTGATTTTTACAATCAAACAACTTAGATCACCTGATTCTCCACATAAGAGAATTATATGTGAATCATCTCAAAGAAGAGACATACAATCTCATACCCCACGATACAAACAAGATGTGAATTCCTTTTCCACTTAGAAGAGGTATGAGGCATACTCGTCGATTTTATATCCAAGTTAGAGCCCTTCTCCTAAGATGAAGCAAAAGTCCATTCTCAAAACTGTGGTGGTTCTTAAGATAACGATTCATCTTTTCTCCTAGACCATTTTCAAACAAACTTTAGTATCCTTCAGAGAGGAACTACAAGTGCTCTGATTCCACTCCCGACAGGATATGTAGGCACAAGATGTGATATCTTGTCGAGCACACTTAGGAATAGAACTTTAGGTCTTCCTACCCCATTACCCTTAGAAGCAGATAACATTTAGCAAATAACATCGATAAAACAAGAGATTCCTTAGGTATAACCAACACCCGAACCTTAGACTCTTAGCTTTGCATTTGCATTGCATACTGTGGGACATTCGGTCTTTCTCCCTTCCCTTGGATAAATCAAAGACCGGTGGTGAATAATGATTTGCGATTCAAGTTAATCAATAGCTTGATATCCAATTCTCACCGCGACAGCATGTACAAGACTGCCTTGTAAAAACCAGTCTTGGAGGTGTCATGTTTCCATGCTTATAACTACTTGCTCAAGTTGAATTAATATGAGTTCTTGTACTCTTTGGAAAGCTTGTATATCCTACTTTAACTTTGATGTCTAACTATGGTCTTGAATAAACTTGGAACATGGAGAAAAATGACCCCAAAGTTGATGAAAATGCAAAACAGATTCTGCCTAAAATTTCACTAAGTGTTGAAAAAGTGTCCATTTTCATGTTTTTGTGATTTTGATCAATGCATAACTCAAAATCCATGAGGATTTGGAATCTCTTGTAGTTGACAATTTTGAAGTATGTAATTAGAGCTTTCATTTGAGCTTTGGATGGAAGAAAAAGGCCTTGTGGTTTGGAAGTTATGACCTTGCAAAGTTGGTACCAAATCACTTTTCTTCCATAACTTAGAAAATTTTAGGTTTCTTAAGGTTTCCCCTTTTGCAAGTTACCTCACTTTTCTTTATTCTTCTTTATGGATGATGATCCAAACCATAAGTTAACATTGTTTTTTACTTAGGGAAGCCTTGTTTGTCAAGAAATTCAAAAAGTCAAACTTAGTTTTAGGCACAGTTGACTTTTTGTCAGATGAATTTCAAACTGTGTGATCCTCTATGCAATCAAGTTCTTGACCTAATTCAAACCTAATGGATGGATTCCATAGGTATTTTAGAGGGTATTGAATCATGTCCCAAGGTTTGGGAACATGTCTTGGTCAAAAGTCAAAGACACAATTGACTTTTTCCCAAAACCCTAGTTTGTGGTCCAGATGAATTTGTATCTTTGTAATGCTTATGAACCAAGTTCCATGGATCAATCCAAACTTGTAAATGGATCCATATGATATATTAGAGGTCTTCAAAACATTTCTTGAGGTCTTGGCTCATGCCTTGTTCCAAAAGTCAACTTAAGGGGGAATTAGTTCAAGAAACCCTAGTTCCTGATTTTTTATGAATGCATCCCTGAGGTTATTTTAACTTTATTATTGGATCCATTAGGTCCCTTGAAGCTTCTTGAATCATGTTTTGAAGTATTGGCTCATGCCAAGATGAAAATTTTCATCTAGAGGCCTTGGTTAACAAAAACCCTAATTTGGTGACACTGACGATCTTGAGGCTTGATCCACTTGGAATGTTGCAACCTTGTGCTTAATTCTTAACGTGGGAGACCTCTTGATCCTTCATGGGTGTGTGAGAGGCTAGAAAAGTTGAAGATCATGTAAATTCTTGATTGATCCTTTGTCAGAGTGCTCTGAGAGGGCTCAAAATCATAATTCTTGGTTGGGGTGGGTGCTTAACAACCTTTGAGAAGATTGATAAGGAAATGAAGTTACATCCATATTGTGGTAATGTTTGCACAATGATGGGAAATCTTGTGGTCAAAATTTTTGGTATGACTCTTGGTTCCAAATGTTGTGCTACCCCAGAAATTCAAGGTGCCTGATTTTCCTAAGTACAAGGGGTTGAGTTGTCCAGGAAGCCACATCACAATGTATTGCAGAAAAATGGCTTCCTACATAAACAATGATGATCTGCTTATCCACTGTTTCCAGGATAGCCTATCTGGGGCTTCCCTGGATTGGTACATGAACCTTGAGCAAGGTAAGATTAGAACCTGGAAAGATTTATCTGAAGCGTTCTTGAAGCAATACAAGTACAACTTGGATATGGCTTCCACCAGGTTGTAACTATAGAATCAAGCTCAGAAAGACGGTGAATCATTCAGAGAATAAGCTCAGAGGTGGCGTGAGATGGCTTCACGAGTCCGGCCTGCTCTATCTGACACAAAGTTGGTTGACATATTCATGGGCACTCTTTAGGGTTTGTACTATGAGAAGATGGTTGGTAGCTCATCCTCCAATTTTGCTGATGTTGTGACCATTGGGGAACGTATTGAGAATGGGCTCAAAACAGGGAAAATTTCTGGCACTGTGAATCAACAATCAGGGGTCAATAAGCCACAAGGTGGGTTCTCTAAAGAAAAGGAAGAGGAAACAAATGTTGTCATGGCTAGTGTCCAAGCGCAAACTCACGTGGCTCCTATGTCATATTGTCCGTACCAAAATGTTGATGTTGCCCAGTACTAATAACCATTATATAAACAACCTCCTCAAGCTCTTAATCAGCAATCCTAAGGCCGAGAGCGCCAGAACCAGTGCAAACCCCGAAATAATCTAGAACGAAGGAATTCTCCTCTAGACCTGATTCCTATGACATATAGTCAACTTCTCCCATATCTGGTTCAGAATTCGTTGGTGGTTCCCAAAGCTCTGAGGCCTCCGCCAGAACCATTCCCACCTGGGTATGATCCCAATGTGCAATGCGGATATCATGCAGGGTCGGCTTGGCATTCAACTGAGGATTGCAATGCTTTCAAAGCTAAAGTCCAAAGTTGATCGACAAGAAGCACTTAATCGTTCAAGATGAGAAACTGTGGGTGAACAGAAATCCCTTGTCTGTGTAGAGGCTAAGATTTCAAAAGCGTCCCTTGAAATCATTGATCAAACATGAGAGAACCTCCTCAACATTGGCAATCATTATGTCATTCCATCATTTCCATTTGTAATCTTTTTGTTTGTCAAGCACTGTTCATTTGTAAAACTTGTTTTTTTTCAGATGATAATAATAATGAAATGAATATACATGTTTTTGAATAAATTCATTCGTGTTCACTCATACTTTTTCATCTGTATCACACATTTGATCAAGGAAAATCAAAAGAGAATGATGAAATCAAAAGACATGAGATCACTGTCTGTATGCTTTTGAATAAAACCTTGCTGACGCTGTAAGGCATTTGTTCAAATCCCCAAACACCGGAGGTATACGGAAGATAATCTCTAGTCAACCCCTTTGGGCCTTGAAGTATGAGTTTCTTTCTGTACACATAAAACCCTAAAATTTTAACCAGGCGCATGGTAGTCTTCAGTTAGTTTGACCATGCGTTCAAATTTCAAAAGAGGAGCACCCCATCTGCGGATCAACCACATCCTATCCCTCGCAATAGGTCGGAAAATCACAAATTCACATTGGTTGTCCCTCACCGACCAAAGGAACGAGGCAGTCACAATTCATTCTGCAAATCAAACGAATACATGTCACACGATTTTGTTCGAAAAAAATCAAAATCCCAAAAGCAAAAAAAAAAAACAAAAAGCCCGCTAAGTAAAAAACAAATGACTTAGGCAAAAATTAAGGCATCCTGGTATACTGCAAATTCAAAATAATCAGTCTACGCAAAAATTAGGGAAAGCAAAAAAAACAAAACAGAGAATCAAAAGAGAAAAATCCTCAATAAGAACAAGTTCGCGTGATCACATGTGATAAAAATAAAAGGTGAGTGATTGTCGCTCCAAAACCCTCGTCGGTTCCTCTACTATCACTTCTACCATTCAAAATCCTTTTGAAAGGTGAATGCTTGTGTCAAACTAGCTGAACGTGGGACTGGAGAACATCAAGGAGAATGGGTGGTTTAAAATAAATTTTGAGCTTTATATCTTTTCTTTCTGAAACCTTGAACCAGGCCACGCTACAACCCTCAAAAGACCTAATTGAAGCAGGGTTTATTTCGATAGCATACTATGGTAAAATCGTGTCAAAGCTGACTCCTAAAGATTTATTTATCATGTGTGCTGGTATTGACACGACACTCTAAATGGTGATCCATTCACTATATGTTATAATCTTAGTGAACATACTTGGATTTCAAAACTGACATATGCATGGCATTAGCATTATCATTTTTCAAAACATAAAATTTTTACTTGCGAACAAGCATTTGACATCAAGAAAGCTTCCACAATGGAAATTTTGATCATTTCAAGGGGCAAAATGCTTGAAAACTCCGCTGAGAAAACATGGCCTAGACATCTCAAGATTCAGTCAATCTGGGACAATCACGTCAAAGCTCTCAAAGATCAGTTGGTTAGGGGCATTCCTCAAAAGGTCGATCAGACAAGGCCAAAATTACATCAGGGCTCATACTGGGGCAAGCTACCTCAAGAGCACAAGAAGTCAATCGCTCCAAGAGACGGTTAATCAGGGGCACAATGTTCCGATACACTGGGGCAAGTCAATTCCAGATCATCCTATGACAAGATCACTTCGTAACTTGCAACTAGGGTAATCCATGCAGATACCCAACATACTAGAGCAGAGACAGGCTACCAAAGTATAAGTTCTCTCCCTATTTTGAGGCAAGAGTAATGATGCATCAACGATTGTTGATCCTGATGTAGGTGTCGGGGAGTCATGTCTTTATGGCCTACACCCTAACCTCAATTCTTTCGCCTCCCACAACAAAAGCACTTGAAAGATTCTCAAGAACCGTTGCATAGACCATTCTCGTGCATTAATCATGTCGTCTCACTCATGCATATCATTCATCTGGCATAGCATGAAGCCTTGACTTAAGTTCGATCACACTTGACATCTCTTCAAAACCCGATCATTGACATTCTGCATATAGTAATCATCATCACATAGCATTGCATCCTCAAACGAATAGCATATTCATCAAGATGAAGCATCACGCTACGTAGGTTTCAACATGCATCCCAATCAAATATCAGTTCCCATCTAACCTGTCTTTATCGAAATCCAGTCCTCGCCTGGTAGTTAGTTCTCGTCTGGCTTATCTTTGCGAAGTCCAGTTCTCGTCTGGCAAACTTAAATCCAATTCTCGTCTGGTAGTTAGTTCTCGTCTGACTTGTCTCTTCAAAATCCAGTTCTCGTCTGGTCGTCAGTTCTCTTCCGACTTGTCTCTTCATAATCCAGTTCTCATCTGACTTGTCTCTTCAAAATCTTGTTCTCGTCTGGTGGTCAGTCCCCGTCTGATTTATTACTTCTAGTTCTCGTCTGGCACTTTTTTGTTCAAAGTCCAGTTATCTTCTAGCAAACTTTTTCAAAATCTAGTTCTTGTCTGGCAACCTTTTTCAAAATTTATTCCTTATCTTTGGTCCGCCCAAAATATTTCTTTTCTCTGGTCCGTCCAGAATCTTTCTAGTTCTCTCTAGTCCGGCCAGAACCTGCCTGCGATACAATACCATTATTTGCACCACTGCATAGCATGCTATCAAGGATCATGTAAAACAAAACATACATAGCATATGCATCAAGCATACCCCATTTGACTAATCCATCTTCACAGTAGATATTCAGCCAGATTCCACGTAATCAAACTCTCAAAACATTCACCTTTTCATCTCTTGTCGTCGTCGGCCATATTCTCGAGCTACTCTTTTATTTAATCCCCTTTTACCTTGAATCATCGAAAAGCTGGTTCAACTCAAACATTCAGGTCCAAGAGGATTAAATAGGGGCAGCTGCCGTAACCCGGAATTTGAATGGGCATTCACATCGCTGGCATACACACTCCCATTTTTCTCTGTGTTTTTGTTGCAGGAGTATTCAGGTTTTTCTAAGCCTGATTAATCATATCCTCACAAGGTCATCACATTATCAATACAAGCTAAATATAAGGGTTTCCATGCCTATTCATCAAAGCAAGAGGTCAAAAATTGGAGTCGGGGCCATAACACTTGTTTTTAAGCAATTTGGCCAAGTTTTGCCTATGGTAATCGATTACCACTTTGCTAGGCAAAGTAGGGTAATCGAATACCCTGTGTAAAATGGAAGATTTATGTTTCTTTTTCATGACAGCAACTTTGCACTCTCTATTCTCTTGTGGTCTACTTGGTTCTAGCATTGTGAGGAATCTTCTAGACAGTTCAAGACCTTTCAAGACACTTCAAGGAATTTATTCCAATACATCACTTTGAATCAAGCGTACCATGTGACTTCATCTCCAAGCATGAGGACCATTTGATTTGAAATTGCATTGGGATTTCTCCACTGAATTAACCACCTAACTAACTGAGTCAACTTCTGACTTGGTGAGTTAAGTGTAACTAACTCCCAAGCTAGCTCCAAAGCACACTCCAAAGCACATTCAAAACCTAGCCTACTCCAAAGCCAACCTCTATATAAACAAACCTCCACCATTTCACAAAGGACTTTACACACCTTCAATAATTTTCACAATTCTACACTCTTCACTCTCAATTCTCTCTGCATTTCTTGAAACCTCTTCACATTCATCTTCATCTTCTTCCCAAAACCATACCAGAGCTCAATTCCACCATTGAAGAGTAGCAAATTTCACATTGAATTTGCTTTCTCTTGAGCTTAAACCTCCATCATCTTGCATTTCTTCTTGGATCTCTGCAATTACAGCAAGTTATACTTCAATTCAAGTGTTTAATTTGATCATTTCGGTGCAAATTCAATTTTGGAGCTTTTATCACATTTTGATCGGTTTCGCTACGGATTGATTCGAAGCTTGGAATCCTCTGGTTTTCTTTGTTTCTTCTTACTACATTTCACTCACAACAATCACCAAGGCAATTCTCTGCCTTGTAGGTTGGTAACTCTCGCTTAATTTACTATTTCGATCACTTTCACGCATTTACGATGTAGTTTCAATAGCTTTTCGGTGTTGACTAATCATGTGATTGCTTAATCTCTGACCTTCATGTTTAATTCTTCCAATTGATGATTAATTGCTCATATTTCATGTAATTTTCGTGCACAAATGCATGCCATAACATGTGGTGGATTGGATAAGTGATTAGTTGCTAGAAGTGCTTTTTGAAAAGCTGTTTTTTACCACTGTCTCAGTGGTAATCGATTACCTATATATGGGTAATCGATTACCCTACCCTGTTTTCCACAAATTCTGCTATTTTCAAGCAGGTAATCGATTATCTGCATGTGGTAATTGATTACCACTGTGACAGAAGGCCATTTTTGTGCATTTTCAAGCTTGTTTGACATTCTTTCCTCATTTAACTTCCATGGCTTGATATGTTTGATATTTGTGGATGTTTTATGAGTTGTTTAACTTCTGTTTGAAGCTTGTATGCAAATTTTTTATGCACGATTTGTCTATTCTTGGAGTTGTTTGCATTCTTAACATTATACGAGCATGTTGATTCTTGCACACTTTTGTTCACATGTTAACATGATTTGTGATGCATGCTAATTGACATTTGGTACTTCCTTGCAAATTCATTTCTTGAACACATTAAGTTTGTTCTTTATTGAGAAAATTTAATCTTGTATAACCAATAACACGCGTGTGTGCTTTGACGATCTTGCGATTTGTTTGGAAGATTATTGGCTTGATCATTTCCCTTGATCGATTGATTGAAACCTTGTTTCGATTAGTCAATCTCCCCTTGGTCCTCTCTATAGGATTCTTTAGAGCCTTGTTCTCTTTATCCCTTGCTGACTCATAAGTCTACACGACGCACTAGAGCACTGTACAAGTTGGCGCTTACTCTGTCAGTTTCAATCTCCGCACTATACTTTGGTGCTCGAGAAGGGATGAGAGTGGAGAATTCCTACACTCATCTTGATTATTTTAGGTAGGGACGAATGACCCTGTGTCTGGAATAATTGTCTCTATCTCTAAACTGTAGTGTATCTCAATCCTCAATCGAGTCGATCCTTGATCATTCTTGCACCTTTCAATCTCTCCTTTGATCAATCACCATTTCCTTGGTTAAAGATCTTTGTCACCTTGATCAATCACAATTCTCTTGGTTAAAGATCATTGTCTCTTAGGTTAACACCCGTCTCTTGCCTCAATATCCTTTTCTTGTGGTCAATCATTGCTTATTGATTCCCCAAAAGAATCTCAATTGGTTTCTTTGGTTAAACACAGTCTTCATGTTTCAACACTAAAACCCTAGCGGAGTTCACAACCTTCTCTTGGTTAACCACTGCCTGTCAGTTAAAATACCAATTTTCACTTCTTCTCAGTTAACCACAATATATCTGTTAACATACTGAGTTCCTCTTGGGTTAATCACCTTCTCTTGGTTAATCACCCATTTCTCAGTTAACCACAGTCCGTCTGTTAACATACTGAGCTTCTTTTGAGTTTATCATCGTCTCTTGGTTAATCACTCATTCTTTTTTGGTCAATCACAGTCCTTTTGTTAAAACCAATACCCCGTGATTTAGTAACCTTCTTTTGGTTCAAATACTCGCGCCTTTGGGTTAGTAACCTTCTTTTGGTTCAAATACCCTTTCTTCGGTCATATACTACTTATTCAGTCAGTGTATCGAACCCCTTTGGGTCACAACATTTGCTTGGTTCCACACCCGTCCTTTGGGTCACGACTTTTGCTTAGTTCCACACCCGTCCTTTGTATCACGACCTTCGTTTGGTTCCACACCCGTCCTTTGGGTCGCAACCTTCGTTTGGTTCTACACCCGTTCTTCTGTTAACCACTGCCTGTCAGCTAATGTACCGAAATCCCCAGAGTCAAACACCTTCTCTTTGTTCAGTACTCTCTCCTTCTGGTTCATCACAACCTGTCTGTTGACACCAATTTTTCCCCCCACAGAGTCTTACTCTTTTTTTCTTCGGTTAACCATTGTTAGCCAGTTAATATACTGAATCCTTATTCTCTTGGTTTCGACACCATCACCTTTGTTTTTCCCCAGTAGGGTCACCAACCCTCTGGTCCTCAGTATAGTCACTATTATTCTTTTTCTGCTTTACCTTCTTAATTTTGACACCAGTTCTTTCTCCTACCCTCAGCAGAATTACTTCTTTCCTTTGCATTTCTTTCTTGGTTTTGACACCATTTCCTTTTGCATCCCCAGTGGAGTTTTCTCTACCTCTTTTGCTCTTGGTTTTGACACCGTTTTCCTTTTCCTTTCCTGTCTTTGTTCCCCGAACAACATAGGCTTTGAATTACTCATTGCACTATAAGGATACGTAGGCACGAGATTGCGAAATCTTGGTGAACCACCTTCTTCCATTCTTCTTCTCTTTCTTTGGTTCCTTGAACTACGGCGCTCTGATTTCCTCATTGCACTATGAGGGTGCGTAAGCACGAGGACCCTAATCCTCCGCGAGCACTCTCTTTCTTTGTCTCTTTTCTCTCTCCTTTTTTAGCTAGAAGCCTTTAGATCCCGTCGAGTACGACGGATGCGTAAGGTGCTAGTACCTTCCTTTCCCATAACCAACCCCGTTACCCGTTTATCTTCCCCTTGGGTTTTATCGAATTTTTTCCTGTCTTTTGGGAATAAATAAAGTTCGGTGGCAACTCTGTTATATCTTTGAATGTGCGATTCACTCAGGTATAATTCCGCTAGCTTCACCTATGACTAGCAACAAATTGGCTGTAAAAGATTATATGATTTTAATTGATAGGATTGTTGGTAAGGTCACCCACTAGAGCTCAAGATTACTCAGCTATGCTGGGCGAATTCAGCTCCTAAAGAGCATTACTTTTGCTTTCATGAATTATTGGATGCAAATTTTTCCTTTTCCGAAAGATGTGATTTAAAAAATTGATACAATTTGTTGTACTTTCTTGTAAATAGGTGGCACTGAGAAGAGTAAGAAAGCCCCCATTGCCTTGTATAATTGATTTTTTGAATTAATCAAAGTGATTTTTTTATTAAAAAAAATTTAATCATTTTTTAATTGGCACTGAAGTAATGGGATTAATGAAGTTATAGAAAACATTTAACTTACTTTTTATTATATATTTATTTATTAGCATTTCTTAAAACATGAGAGCTGATTTTTTTTTCACTTGTGCTTTTGTGTTGGTGGTTGCAGTTAGTAACAATCTAGAACCCCTCACATCGTGAAAACTAGCAATATTTGTTTTCTAGCTTAACTAATTTCTTATTTATTATAAATTTTAATCATTTTTTAATTGGTAATGAAGTAGTGATAACTTAACTTATTATTTTTTTTTATTAATATGTGTTTTATTTGTTTTTTTATTGAAGAGGGCTGAAGCCAAGAATGTATTTATTAATTATTTTTTTAATTGGTAATGAGTAATGGGATTAGTAGGGTTATAGAAAATATTTAACTAATTTTTGAAGTTACTATTATTTATAATTTTTACTTTTTATTATTTAATTAATTTATTATTAATTATGAGAATTTTTAATTATTAATTAATTGATTAAAAAAGAGTTTTGTGGCAGAATTTTTTACGTAAATACCCATAATTTTGGAAAAATTCCCTAAATAACCCATGTTTAAAAAATATTCCCAAAATGCCCCCATTAGGGTTTTGGTTTGAACTATGTCGCAATTGGAATTGGCGACTCCCTTGTAGAGGTCTAACCATGTCGCCAATGCAACTGGAGACACCCTTCCAAGTCGCCAGTGCAATTGGCGACACAGTGTAATGGTTAAACCAAGTCGTCAATCCAAGTGGAGACACCCTTCAAACTGAAAATTTTCACTATAAATAGGGGTGTTAAGCTTGGTATGTTCCACATCTCTTCTCACAACTTTGTTTTACTCATAAAATGTATCGTCGTCGTTGGGGTAAAGTTATTTTTTCGCGAGACAAGCCACCGATCGACATGATGTTTTGGAACATACAAGGTATCAATCAACTTATTGTTGTATGTTGTTTAAATTGTTATAACAAAGAGAAATGCATTAATGAAAACATTTGGTTACAACAAACGAAAAGATAAGATAAATTATGATGCAGATGTTCCTCCAATATTGGGACAATGTTTTTTTGTTGTGGTCGGGCTGACGACAGATACTGCATAGTCGTATCATTTTATCAACGATATCCATTTCGGTTCTTATACGCTTGCTATTTGGGAGCCCTTTTTTCTTTCTTCTCATTTCATCGTTGTGCCAAACTATTTCACCTTGGTATGGAGGCCAATAATCCTCCATTGGTAGCACTGTGAAGCCTTTGCTGTATACATTCATAACATTAACCACCTTGTAAACATCAGATAGATAGCCATAAGCATCTTGACGAGCATGTGCGCATGCTGCAATGGCATGTGAGCAAGGTACACGGAGGGCCTGGAACCTGCCACAATCACACCAACCTCTGTTTAGCCTGACAGCATACGATAAATTGGGTATCCCCTCATTAAAATTCATTGTTTCTTATACACTGGAAGACCTACATGAAGTCAGCGACGAAGATGTTGCCATTTGGACTGCATGTGTCCCGATCATTAGATTCGCAATTGTGGAGCTGCACAACAGTTATCGTGTCAAAGTGCAATTTGGAATGCATCAAGACATCCCAGATCCGCCTGTTGCCGTCAGTAAATGGCATCTAAAAAGAGTTAATGATCAATGGGAGTTTAGGGACTGGAAGGATTTTGCAAAGACTGAGCGTCCTAAATGGATGAACCGCAACCACTATGTCTTACGTGAGCCGGTGATGCCAACCTCATCTATACCAACAAATAATTACATGGCTTGGTACAGATCGGTTGCAATTGGGTTTGTCTCCGAAGACAGGTATTTATACGACCCACGCCAGACCACCTACACACAAGAAGCCTCAACGTCTAACCCACCTCCAAGGACATGTTACTCACAACCCCTACCCAGCAAAATTACCAACCCATTATCCATCCAAACATGCCATACACCCAACCACAATACCAAGAGCGTCCCCATATCATCTTCAACAAAATGATTATTATCAAGAGACTCAATATGACTATGCCCCCAACATGTTACAAAGATACAGCCAAAACGAGGGTACATCATACAATAGCCAAATTGGGCAAACATCTTTTCATAGCCCAAACGCCCAAACATCATACCCTAGCCAACACAATCAACCTTCTCAACATCCTTATGGCTTTCAAACACCATTTCAACCTTTCATCAACGAATCCTTCACACCAATGTCTCCCTTCAATCAGCCTGCCCGCACACCAATCACCCCCTCAAACTACCCCGGCATGGGTCGCACGCTCAGTTTCAGTCCCCAAGACTTCACAGGAATGCAAGACATCCTAAGGGAACCATCTCGGACTGTTCCTGAGACTTCGACTCCTCAAACACCCGACATGAATCAACAACAAGGGGAACAAGGGGGCCGAGTACAACGAGTGCAACGAATGAGGGTCCCTAGGGGATGTGGAACTGGTGGCCGGTTGAATGCACCCGGTCACGAACATTAATTAATGTAATATTTTATTAAATTAATAAAAATTTTATGTCATTGTGCAAACAAAATCAACGTAAACTAAAAAAAACAAAACACACCATGTCTCCACTTGGATTGGCGACTTGGTTTAACCATTACACTGAGTCGTCAATTGCACTGGCGACTTGGAAGGGTGTCTCCAGTTGCATTGGCGACATGGTTAGACCTCTACAAGGGAGTCGCCAATTCCAATGGCGACATAGTTCAAACCAAAATCCTAATGGCATTTTGGGAATATTTTTGAAACATGGGTTATTTAGGGAATTTTTTCCAAAATTAGGGGTATTTACGTAAAAAATTCCAAAAGAATTTTTTATTCAAAATAAACGTTTTAATTGTTTTTCTTTTCTTAATAAGCATCATGCATAACTAACCTCAAATTAAAAGGTTAAAGGTGAATTCTTATCTACCCACCTCAAAAAGTTAGGTAGAGTTACCCATAGAGTAAATTAGAGTAAATTGCATTGGAAAGCTACAAAATTTAAACTATTAAATAAATAATTAAATATAATAAAATGATATGGCATTGATTGATTGGTTGAAGGTATACTACCCAACTTTTTATGGTGGGTAGAGAAGTTGTCCCCAAGGTTAAAATATTGGAAAAACAGATACCTATAAACGAATAAGCCATATATATATATATATATATATATATATATATATATATACTTCCCAAACGGATTTCCGCTGTTCTCCCTGAAAAAACTCTTTGTCGTTAGGGTTTCCATATAGATTACTATATATGCAGATATACTTTCTCTTCATCTCACTCTTTCGTTGGATTTCCGCTGTTCTCCCTGAAAAAACTCTTTGTCGTTAGGGTTTCCATATAGATTACTATATATGCAGATATACTTTCTCTTCATCTCACTCTTTCGTGGCTGCAGAAAAGGAAACGATGGAAAAATCAGTGTCAGCAGTCACTAACAAAAAGGTTTGCATATTTTTACCTCCTGATCTTGTGTTCTTCATTCTCTCAAAACTTCCTTTAAAATCATTAAAGCAATTTCAATGCGTATGCAAATCATGGTCCCTCTTGTTCAAAAATCGTCATTTCATAAACATGTATATCAACCATCTTACACGTTATAACCATTCTTGTCACGATGATACATTTCTTGTCCTACACAAGTTGATACCTGAGAAAGACGATGAGATTTGGCATGGCGAGTTTTACTGGTTCTCGAGTGACAAGTTTGAGAATTGGGTCAAATTAGATTGGCCATCACAATTTCAAAAGGATGATTGTAATATTTATATTGTGGGTTCGGCTAGTATTAATGGCATTTTTTGTCTGAAACAAAGGCTTAAGACTCGCCAGCTTGTATTGTGGAACCCAACTACCACTGAAACTAAGCTCATTCCTCCTAGTCCGTTTGAGAACAGACCATCTCATGGGTTTCCTTGGTTGTTTCTTCACGGATTTGGTTATGATCATGTTAGTGATGACTATAAAGTTGTTCAAGTGATAAATTTTTCACCGGATTATAATGTCAATGGAGATTTGCTATTGGAAGATAGATCTTATGATCCCTTGTGGGAGATATATAGTCTTAAAACCAACTCTTGGAAGAAACTAGATTTTGATATGCCCAATTGTTATTTTTCTGTATTAAAAAGTATTGGACTGTACATGGATGGATTCTCTCATTGGTGGGCTAAAATCCAATCAGAAAATATGGAAGACATTTTGCTGTCATTTGACTTTAGCACTGAGATGTTGATTAAAACACCCATGCCCACGGACATTGATGGCTGTTTTGATAGATCCTCAGTGAGAAACTTGGTGATATTAAATGGATCCATTGCTTTGATTTTCAGTTATCCAAAAGCGGATGCTTTTGGCATATCAATTTTGGGTAAACTTGGTGTCAGAGAATCATGGAGCAATCTCATCGTTGTTGGGAGCTTACCTTTTGTCGAGTTCCCCGTCGGAGTTGGGAGGAGTAACAACGTAGTCTTCTCAAACGAAGATACTAGTGAATTAGTTTGGGTTGATTTAAGGATTCAAATGATTCGGGAGCTTCGTGTTAACGGAGACAGACTTGGTAATTGTCAGATGGGAAAGTACAAGAAAAGCTTTGATCCTATTGGAAAAATAAATAGCTAATTCTCCCAAGAGGTATGTAATTGGATATTAGGATTTATAATTTCTATGACAACTCATAGGGTTCATTCAAATTATGTTTGAGCTATTGTGTTTTTTTTCTAGGTAAACATTATGCATGTAATTGGATATTAGGATTTATAATTTCTATTACAACTCATAGGGTTCATTCAAATTATGTTTGAGCTTTTGTGTTTTTTTTTCTAGGTAAACTTTATGCATGTAATTGGATATTAGGATTTATAATTTCTATTACAACTCATAGGGTTGATTCAAATTATGTTTGAGCTTTTGTGTTTTTTTTTTCTAGGTAAACATTATGCATGTAATTGGATATTAGGATTTATAATTTCTATTACAACTCATAGGATTTATAACTTCTCTTTAAACTAAATCTTTTTTCTGTGGTTTTTTTATGCTGAATTGCAGTTTATTTTTGAAGATATATTCAATAGATTGAGAGGTGTTAAGAAGCAGGCGGGCAGTCTTTGGAATGAACCTTATGCATGTGTTAGGAGATGGCCTATCTTTCTTGTAGATGTTCGTTTTTTTTTTAATTCGCAATATTGTCATCGCTTTTCTGCTGTTATTATGAGCATTGTTGTTTTCTTATTTCATGTTTATTATGATTGTTTTTAAACTTTACATCATTTTTAAATTGTTGAAGGTTTGCCATCTTTTTGAAATGAGTGTATGGTCTTAATTGAGGAAATGATTTTGAATTCTATCCAACCAAAAACACATGAAATAACTTAGCAAAAAATAAAAGTTGAAATCACAGTTATCGTAGGAGGAGCATCTGAGCATTCTCCCTAGAAAAATGCCTTTCCTTAACCATACTGCTAGTAGGAAAGATGATTTTCTAATAATATTTCTGAAATCAGTGTATGATCTTAATTGAAGAAATGCATTCAAATTATGTCAAACCAAAAACGCATGAATTCACAGTTATCGTAGTTGAGTTGCATCTTGCAAATGATATGAAATCACCGTAATTTTTTTTAATAGAGTAATAATTATTCATTACATTTGAACTGGATTGAATCAACACATTGTGCTAAGATCATAGTTTTAAATTGTGGTCGTGGATTCGGTTGCGCTTAATGGTGTTGTGATTTCGGTTATTACGGTTGTCGCGATATGTATTATAGCTCTTGCAGTGTGAATTTCGATTAAAAATACTTAAAGAAACGTGAACTAAATTGTTTGATGCGGTTTTTATACAACTGAAAATGTATATTAAATTCACACTGTAATTATGATCCGATGCGATTGTGGAGACAATCACATTAGTAAAAATATTACGCTGAAATTCCCATTGTGGAGTAAGATTCAATTTGATCCATTAAGCATCTCTTTTCTTGCCAATTCAAGCTTTCTCCTTGCTATCGTCTATAGAAATAATATATAAGTGGGGCTGGTGATGGTTGGTTTAAAAATAAATGTAATCAGTATGCAAAAATTTGCAGTATTCTTTTGATTTGAAGTTGGAACCGGGCAATTGCAAGTGGAGCTGAGTTAGAATTTTTTATTAGCAAAGGCAAAAATAAATGTATAATATAATCACATCCAATTACAAGGTGAGCAAGGATACAAATAAAACTAGATAAATCATCTAAACAAGATGCAAATGCATGTGCAATGACTCCAATAGACAATCTCCAATCTATCACTTTCATAAAAGAGGAAAGATCCATCACTTTATTTAAGATCCATTTTATGAGACTCATATCAATTTCATCTAATAAAAGAGTGAATGTGAAAGATTATTTAAAAGAAAGTGTTCATGACACTCATAATTTATATAAGAGTAGCGATATGAACACTCTTTTAAACACCCATTTTTTAATAGATGAAATTCATTGATTAGTCATATTTTTTTTTATCGTTTTTAGTTGTTTAATTATATCGTTTGATTTATGATTTTGCTTTGTTGTAGTGTGAGTTTTCTTTCATTATGTTGTTTTTGTTGAATTTCAGAACTTTGAAGATGAGTGAATGTAGGGGTGTGAAAAAAATCAGGTATTGTTAACTAAATTAATATCTAAATTGTTCCACTTTTAAAAATTCAAACCAAATGATAAAATATAAATGTGGTTATTCATTTTGTTATCCACATATAAACCGGTTTTCTTAATAATAATTTGGTTTAGTTATTGGATATCCAAATTTCATTATTTATTAAATTGATATGTTTATCTTTTTTCATGTTTCATCATATACACGTTATAAATCAATTTTATATTTTGAACTATTTTAAAGTTAATTTTTTGAATTTAATAAAAAAAATTATTTTACAAAAAATTCAGAATTTTGTTTCTCAAAATGAAAAAAAGTTAATTTTATTACTACAAATTATTTGTAGTTTATTCTGCATAATGACTATTAAAATTGGTGAGAATTCACGCATAATCAGAAAAACATTAGGCTGATTGAATTAATTCTATTACATCAATTGCATAACGATAATCAACAAAATCATTATAACTACAATACCCATTCAATTTCCACGTAATATAAACCAATTGTTTTTTAAAATGTTCTTTTTAACTTTTAAAGAAAAAATGTTTTAAAACCTTATTAAATTTGTTTAAGTATTTAAATTTAAGAATTAATATAATTTAAAGAAAATAAAATTTAAATTTAATTAAATAATTTGGATTAAAATCAAAATCCATTTAGAATCGATTTTAAACCAGTTCGAAACAAGTGGTTTGGTTTATAAACCATAACTATAAAAATGGATTGATTCATATTAAATGGTTATATATGCACACCCCGTACTTGGTATTCTTCTTAAATTTGATTTACAAAAGGATAAGAATTATTGTTGACTTGGCAATGTGATACTTTAATCTCCCTAGCTAATTGTAAGTCTACTACCAATGCTTCATATTCTTCCTAGTCGTTTATGTTTTTGAATTTGAACTTTTAAGCCTGGTGTATGTTGTGGTCCTCATATTCCTAAAGAATAACTAAAAGTTTGGTTCCATTGACATTGGATGAGTCGTCTACAAACATAGTCTATAGGTCGGCACCTAATGACGTCTCATATTTGCTATAGAATCTGGTAAAACCTATGATTTGGATAGTTATCTTAGTTTGAAATGGATATGAAATTCTGTAAGCTCAACTAACCATGTCATGAAATCACGTATTGAAGACAAGTCTCGTATTATTATTTACAAACATTTTTTTTAATTATCCACCATTACTATTACTGGAAGTGATTGCCTAACTTAAGAGTTTGGTAACTTTGGTATATTATCCTCTTTCTCTTTCTAAATCAATCATCCTCTCTTAACAAATAAGCTATTTTAATTATTTATTCCTATTTCAAATTGTCTAAATTTAAAAATGTACCAAAATAGTTAAGTTATTCAACCCAATCCCATTACTCATACTGCAACATTTTTTAGGTAGACAATGTTAGAGTTTTAATACAACAATGGTGATGAATAGAAAATGATGACATCTATAAAGAAATGAATCAAGAGGAATAGGCTATGTATATTTTTTCAGAATGAACTATCATTTACAACAATAGCAGAACTAGCTTATATATGTGGAAAAGTTACAAGGCACTGTATATTATTGGACAACTCATACAAGTCTATACAATATCGAATTATTCCTAACACCTCCCCTTAATTCAAAATTGTTACAAAGATACAATATTCATCATCTTTCTCAATTCTTTGAATCTTTCACTCTTCAGTATCTTGGTCAAAATATCTGCAAGTTGTAACTCAGTTCTGCAATGCTGAAGCTTGATCCTTCCCTTGCTTACTTAGTCTCTAAGGAAATGGAATTTGATGTCAATATGTTTACTTCTGCCATGTGACATAGGGTTCTTTGCCAAATCAATTGGTGACTCACTGTCTACCAATAACTCCACTGCTTCTTCATTCCAAAGCTTCAATTCCTTAAGTAGTGCAGATAACCATAAAGCTTGACAAGCTGCTGAGCATGCTGCTATATATTCGGCATCACAAATTGAAAGTGCTATTACAGTCGGTTTCTTGGAACTCCAAGATATGGGGGAAATTGCAAGCAGAAAAACTTGTCCCATGGTACTTCTTCTGTCGACCATATCACCACACCAGTCAGAGTTAGAGTTGGCTACAATGTGTAGACTACTGTCTGCTGCATTGTGACAGGGAAACAAAATGCCATGGCTCAGGGTTCCTTTTAAGTACCTCATGATTCTCTTGGCTGCCATCATGTGTGAGTGACTAGGATCACTCATAAATCTGCTAACCAAACCCACATTGAAGGTTATCTCAGGTCTGCCATGACATATGTATCTTAGACTGCCAACCATCTGTCTGAACAATGTGCCATCAACATGCCCTTCATCTTCACCTTTTGTCAGCTTCACATTTAATATAGTTGGTGTTTCTATTGACTTGCATCTCAGCATCTTGAATTTCTTCAATACTTCTAGCTTATACTTTACTTGATGCATAAAAATGTCACTTTCTGAGTACACAAACTCAAATCCCAGAAAGTAAGATAATGTGCCCAAGTCAGTCATTTCAAACTCACTTTTCAATGGCCTCTTAATCAATTATATGGCACTTGGACTGCTACCAGTGATTACCACATCATCAACATACAAACATAGCATTAATAATCCATATTCATCCACAGTCTGAACATACACAGCATGTTCCACTGAACATTTTTTAAAGCCAAGACTGTTGAGGAATGAATCTATCCTTTTATACCATGCCCTAGGTGCCTGTTTTAGGCCATAGAGGGCTTTCTTCAACCTTAGCATCTTTTGCTCTTCACCTTTACATTTGAAACCAGGAGGTTGCAGCACAAATACTTCTTCATCAAGTGGCCCATTTAGGAAGGCTGACTTGACATCTAGCTGTCATAGCCTCCAGTTTTTCCAATAACTAGCTATTAAAACAACCAATCGCACAGTCTCCATTCTTGCTATTGAAGCAAACACCTCATCATAGTCTAAACCTTCTTGCTGCACAAACCCCTTGGCTACAAGTTTGGCCTTGTGCTTGGCTATGGATCCATCAGGCTTGAGTTTGGTCTTGAACACCCACTTGACAGCAATAGCCCTTTTATCTTAAGGTAGACTTACCATCTCCCAAGTGTCATTCTTTTCAATACTTTTTAGCTCATCTTCCATTGCTAATCTCCACACTTCTTTTGTAATTGCTTCCTCAAATGATATAGGTTCCATATCTGCCATAATAGCCATGTGTTGCACCAAGTTGCATTCTTCTGAGATGTTGTCAACAAAATATACTTGATAGTCTCTGAGCTTTGATGGAGGTTATCTTCCCCTTGTAGGTCTGCCTGCAACTCTTTGTTTTTCATTGTCTGCTGCTTCATGTTGTATTTCTTCACTTGAATCAACGTCTTCCCATTCAAGCTGGATGTTGGAATTTATCTTGTCTTTGATTGAGATTCTTCCCATGACCATGCTTCATCAAAATGAACATCCCTGCTGAATGTGACTTGTTGTTTTTCTGGATTATATAACTTGTATGATCCAGTTGAGTTGTATCCTACAAAGACCATCTTCTCACTTTTATCATCTAATTTCATTCTTCTTTGATCAGGTATATGTCTGTAGCATAGAGACCCAAAAATCTTGAAGTGCTTGACTAATGATTTGTTTCCTGACCAGGCCTCTTCAGGGACTATTGAGCCAAACCTTTCGGTTGGGCATCTGTTCAACACATGTACTGCAGTCATCGCAGCTTCACCCCAGAAGTTGTGAGGAAGAATTTTCTCTTTAAGCATTCTTCTAACCATGTTTAGAATGGTTATGTTTCTTCTTTCTTCAGTGCCATTATGTTGTGCTGCGTAGGGTGCAGTTACTTCATGTACTATACCCTGTTCCCTGCAGAAATCTTCAAATTCTCCTGATGTAAACTCCCCACCACCATCTATTCTTAGAAGTTTGATTTGGTTTCCTGACTACTTCTCCACAAGATCCTTGAATTCTTTGAATGTCTTGTACACATCACTCTTGGTCTTCATTAGGTATATACATATCTTCCTACTCAAGTCATCAACAAAGGATACAAAATACCTATTCCCTCCTAGTGATGGTGTATCAAAAGGACCAAAAACATCAGAGTAGACTACATTCAGCAGTTCACTAGCTTTAGAGTTAGTGTGATTGTTGAATGAGTTTCTAGACTGTTTGCTAATTATACACTTGTCATAGATATTATTAGGGGTCTCAGCTAAGGGAAGTCCTATTACCATTCCCTTTGACCACAATTGTTTAATATCCTTAAAATTCAGATGAACCAATCTAAGGTGCCACAACCATGAATCATCATTCAGAATATCAGCAAAAAAAACATTGTGTTTCCATGGTGTTTAGGCTTACCTTGAAGGTTCTATTCTTGGCCAGGGGTGATTTCATCACTATCTTTCCATCTTTATCATGGATCTTCAGGAAACCTTTGTCAGAATTGGTTGAGAAGCCTTTCTCCAATAACTGACCTAAGCTTATCAGGTTGGTAGTCGTACCAGGAACATATTTCTGGATCAAAGTTGAGAAGCCAATTTTGATTCCTAGTCATGTGATTGGAGCACTCTGAGTATATGTACAACATTTCAATATTCTGCGAATCTGAATTGGTGATCATCATAAACATTACTGGTTGTTCTTTAGCACCTGTTTCATCTCCTTCTTTGGCTATATGTGTCTGGCGTTCTTGCTGACTTGATGAGTCTGTACACTCTGATGATAAATGTCCGATGCAATTACAATTGAAGCATTTGAGTCATTTTCTATCGATCTTCTTCTTTTCCCCTCGCCAATTCGTTGATCATCCTCTTCGATTTGAATCACCTGAGTGGTCTTGCTCAGTCTTTTCTTGTTCTTGGTTCTGAGAATTTCTCCAATTCGTGCTTCAGGTATCTCTTCCACGACCTATACCTTTCGACCCTGATCTACCATTGAATCCACCTTTTCTTGGTATGTATGCTTGCAAAGTTTGATTATCATTGGCTTTCTATGTACTTCTCTCAGTGATTCCTTGCTCATGTGCTTCGAGAGAACCTTATAAGGTTCGTAGAATCTTTTCAATGATTATTTTATCTTCAATCGTCTCACCACAATTCTTCATAGCATTTCTGTGAATGACAATTCAATTGAAGAAATCCGCTATCTTCTCATTGTCTTCCATTTGCATCAATTCATATATATTGACGCCTTATCGTCTGTAATCGCGCCTTCTTCAGTTTCTCCGCACCATCTTTAACTTCACCAATCTCTTCAATGATTCCCGCGAAATTGTAGCTCCTGCAATTATCTCAAAGTGTGCTTCATCAACACATTGATGAATCAAGAATTTCGCTTTGCAATATTTCTTTTTGTTCTCTTTGTAAAGCGCATTCTGTGCGTCTGTGGGATTTGAGGGGAGTGTTGTGTAGCCATCTTCTACAATTTATGTGACTTCTTGGTACCTCATTATCGCCTTCATACGTACTCCCCATCGATCCCAATTCTTTCCGGTGCCAACAGGGAGATTTATTGTGAATGTTGCACCGATTTGCACCATCGTGTATACTGCAATGGCTTCTAATCAAACCGAGTTCTGAATACCAGTTGTTAGAGTTTTAACACAACAATGGTGATGAATAGAAAATGATGACATCTATAAAGAAATGAATGAAGAGGAATAGACTATGTATATTTTCTTAAAATGAACTCATCATTTACAACAATAGCAGAACTAGCTTATATATGTGGAAAAGTGACAAGGAACATGGCTGTATATCCTTGGACAACTCATATAAGTCTATACAGTATTGAATTATTCCTAATAGACAAGACCATGCAATGCTCAACTTCCACGCCCAACTTATACAATTTAACTTAACACCACATACATTCTCATTTTCAATGGAAATTTTTTCCACCATATTGCCAAAGTCTTTATATTCTTGTTGTCGAATACAACTGACTTCTATTTATTTGATTAGCTATTTCGACTATTTACTTCGACATAATCGAATGCTAATTTTCTATAAAATTATGAATTACAACTAACAGAAAACATGTCAAATGTTCCATGGTGAATGTTATATCTAATCTGAAAACCATAACAATTTCATAGCTTTCAAGTTTCTTCCCGTTCAGAGTCTAAGAAATTTCCATCCATTTCAAGAAATCAAGTAATCAACTATATAGGGGTGAGGGGATATTGTAAAGTCGCTTGGCCTCTTTTCAACTATGAACTAATCATAGTCGATGAGAAGGTTGCAGTAGTTGGCAGAAAGCATACATGTTTCAAGTAAAACACAATTAAGGCCACTTCGGTAATGAGAACACTATAATTAATGTCATCTTCAATAGGATAAAGAGCCCCGTGATATTTTTGCTTATTTGTATCTACAATAGTGTAAGAGGATAATGAATGATAAGGAAATTTTGAGTTAGATATCTTATCGCTACCATAATTTTAAGAATTTTTTCAAGAATCATACAAAGGCTTGATGAAATCTGGGTTAAAAAAAGTGCTTAATAATAGTTTTAAATAAAAAAAAAAACACTAATTTGAATAAGAAATCGAAAAACAAGGAAGTGGGTAGAAAAGTGAGCAACATGAAGTTCTATTGAAGTTATTTATAGAAGTATCTCACATGGTGATGAGGCTAATTTACTTGACGATGTTATTTTTTGTCTTACGATACGATGATGATAGTGTTAGAATTTGAAATTCCAAGATTGATGAATAATAGAGAAATTAGAGTGTAGAGAGAGAGGAAAATTGAGAGAGAAAAACTAATTGAGGGAGAAATTTGAGAGAGAAATTAATTGAGAGTGTGATAACCGGTTACATCTACGATAATCTTCCGTTTATTTAGCTCATAAGTGATTTTCGCCTTGTAAGTTATATGGTTTTTAGTTTGACAACAATTTTGTTAAGACAAGTTCACAGCAAGATATTGAGACAAATGTCTTGACAAGTCAATCAGACAGCATGATGTTGGGACATGTGACATGACATGTTATACCAGAAGTTTAGGGTTGGGACGTTTTGGTATTTAAAGTGTGAGATTTGATTGCATTTTAATTCACACAGTGTCGCAATCCAAAGAGGGATATTTTAGAAACTTTTCTCTTGACAGATTTGCATGTTTTTCATAAAAATGATCTTGGAGACTTTTTAGGAAACTTTGAATTCAGTCCCTATTTATGTGCAAAAGACCTTGCAGAAGATTTGAAGATTTTATTTTGTCATTTGCGTTTTATTTTATTGAAGATCCCAAGCCCATACTGACTGGAAGACTATTTAAAGAGGAGTTCTAAACCTAATGCAAATATAGAAGTCAGGTATTGGAAGAAAGAGTATTAGGGCTTAGTGAGTTTGTTCTTTTTGCTATTTGTTCATTGTGATCCTCTCTTATGTCGTTTGAAATTTGAGTTGGACTGTTTTTGTTTGTGCATTTGTGAGTCATTCATGTACTCCTTAGGTACTTGAATTGGACAGTGTTTTTGAGTTGTAATCACTCCTAAGCTTTTTAATCAAAGAGTGGATTTTCGTGTCTTTGGAAGTGTGACTTTTAATATTTCTTATTGATGAGTTTTGTCACTGTAGTGTGACTGATGGGAAGTGAGAGGGGTCTCATATCTAGGAGTTCCTAGGTAGAAGTTAGCACAGGTAATGATTAGGTGAGAAGCTTGTAAACCTGTGGGTGTTTGATGTGGCTTTGAACTAATACTATTATAATGAATTTCCTTCCTGGCTTGGATGCCCCCAAATGTAGGTGATGTTTCACTGAACTTGGTTAATAATTGACTGTGTTATTATTTACATTCAATTTTTTTTTTGCATAAGTGTTATTTGTTGTCTTGATCCCAGTATCATGACATCTGTTATCTCTGTGCCAGAATTTTAATTGACATCAGAGCAGGTCACCCTATTTTGTTTTAGGTGAGCTCTAGGGAGATATCCTTTCTGGCATAATGGACAAGGAAGCGGGAGGGAATGTGAACATGTCTCCCATCTTGGATGGAACCAACTATGACTATTGGAAGGCACGCATGGTGGACTTCTAAAAATCCATGGATAGAAAAGCTAGGAAATTTATCATCAAGGATTGGAAACATCATGCGATTAAAGATAAAGATGGGAAGGAAACTCTGAAGCCTAAAGAGGGTTGGATCAAGGAAGAAGATGAGACTGCTCTTGGAAACTCCAAAGCTTTTAATGCCATATTCAATGGAGTTGACAAAAACATGTTTAGGTTAATTAACACATGCACTGTAGCTAAGGGTGCTCGAGAGATTCTCAAGACAACTCATGAAGGTACATCTAAGGTGAAGATGTCTAGACTTCAGTTGGTCACTACAAAATTTTAAAATTTAAAGATGATGGAGAATGAGAGTATCCATGTTTTTCACATGAATGTGCTTGAAATAGCTAATGCCTTTAGTGCTCTAGGAGTGAAAATATTAGAAGAAAAGCTGGTTAGAAAGATTCTCAGGTCTCTTCCAAAGAGGTTTGATATGAAGGTAATAGCCATAGAAGAAGACCGAAATATCAGCAACATGGGGGTTGATGAACTTGTGAGGTCACTTCAAACTTTTGAATTGACCATTAATGACAGAACTGAAAAGAAGAATAACAGAATAGCTTTTGATTCCAACACAAGAGATGGAGTGGAAGAATGTGATTTGGACATTAATGAAGGCATGTAAAATGCCATTGTTCTACTTGGAAGACAATTTAACCAAGTACTAAAGAGAATGGAGAGGAAGTCAAGACCTAATGTCCAGAACATCAGTCCTGACACTGGCAGAAACTATGACTCTCAAAGAAAAACAAGAACATAAGAAAAGTTAAATCAGAATAGAGGGATTCAATGTCATGAATGTGATGGATTTGGACACATTAGAGCAGAATGCCCTACCTACCTCAAGAATTTGAAGGTTGAGAAACACAACAAAGAGGGGTTTGAATTGGGTTTCACATTTCGTCCGCTTTTGCGGAAATTAAACCAATTGCGTTAACATGTAAATAAAGTAAATAAACACAATTATTTTATCCTGGTTCACTGTTAACGAAGTTACTTCAGTCCACCCCTCAAGGTGATTTCGTCTTATCACAAGGACTTAATCCAATAATCATCAACATGATTACAACCACAATGGATACCCTCCATTGCCTTCTTGAGAATCCTGGAATTCATTCGCCTCTCAAGGAATCATCCACTAAGCTGTTAGAAACACACTAAGTCTTCTCAAGCATTCTGGTCTTCACTCGACCGCTCAAGGAATCAACCTCCAAGCCGATCAACCACGACTTAGCCCTCTCAAGCATTTTGTTCATCATTTGACCGCTCAAAGAACATTACCTTTTTCAAGGATTTTTTGTGTGCACTATATATGCTTCTTACAAGCTGATTACACAAATGAAGTACATGAAAACCTAAGTGCTTCTAGCAAGATATGAGCAATAACTTCTTGCTTTCTAATACATAAACTTTCTAAAAATAAATCTCTAAGAGATTATTAAGCACCCTACTTTTGTATTGCTTAAAAACTTTCTTATGAGCACTGCAACTTCTTATCATAAGCTTTAAGCTTCTGTACTCCTTTCTTGAGTAGGCAATGCTTCTTCCAGCTTAACTATCAAAATCAACTAAGTTGCTATGTTTCACTTGATGAGTTTCACATGGCTTTAGCATGTTGCATCGTTGTGCATTCTTCATCATTCTACTTCAGCTTCTTCTCCATTGAGCATTCTTCGTTTAAGCTTCAGCTTGCAGTATCTTGTACTCCTTTCTTGAGCATATAATACTTTTTCCAATTCAACCATCAAGTTTAACTAAGATACTATGCTTCACATATAATGTATCACTTGAGTAGTTTCATATGGTGTTAGCATAATCATCGTTTGTGCACACTTGTAGTAGCAGCTTCATCTTTGCTTGCTACATGTTAATTTATTTGTTATGTTGAATAATAATCCTTTGTATGAACAGCAACCAACAATCTTTTTATCTTTATCTCTTTGTGATCAGCGACTGCTTCAACAATAAGCTATGAGCGACAAGTAACTAGCTTCTAGCCATGAGCAATATTTCTTCAAGCTTCCAAGTCTTCAATTTATAGAGCAGGAGAGAATAGATCCGATGAGGGATATTCTTGGAAACATATTCCAACAGCAATATCTCAACGTTCACATGAAGGAATGGTCAACATCAATGTACAAAAAGCTGCTCATGTGCAACCTTTTCAAGGTAGAGGCTACAGAGTTTTAGTACTACTATGTTCAACTTAAAACCATTCTGATCTTCAGTCTTCTAGCATCTTCAGAGGCTTTAGATATTAACTTTATGAAGCGTGTTGTAGAAGTGTCATTCTTTGTGTAATCTTCAGAAACTGAGTCTTCAGAATATCAAGATCTTTGTTCAACAGAATCTATCTTGAGAATCTTCAGTACTCATTCTTTTAGAAGCGTTGTCTTCAGAGTCTTCAAACCTGCTCCTTCAGAACCTTGTCTTCAGAGTCTTCAGATTTCATTAAGCATGTTCTTTGTCTTCAGAATCTTTAGAGCTTTGTTCACCTGAACCACGTCTTCAGAATCTTCAGAACTTGTAACATTAGAAACGCATCACATTAGAAAAATCTTGTAGGCCTTTCTCATAAAGTCTTAATTAGAATCTCCAGAACAAATGTTCATTAGAACCGTTGTATTAGAAACATTCATGAATCTTGACTTTAACTTGTACACACATATGTTTTCTTCCAGAGGGTTGATATTAGAGTCTGATGACGTCACACGCCTTCTTATCAGACTCAAAATCATATTGACAACAGCCACACACTAGACAAAAACCATATCATACATAATTGTTCTCTTAGATAACATGTGTAGTTATCATCAAAACTTAATGGCCAAACGTAGAACCAAATATTGTTCTTTTAATCTCTCTCTTTTTGATGATGACAAACAATGCATTTTTATATAGCAATTCGTACAGGGTAATCACCATAAATCCACAGAGTCAGGCTCCCCCTGATTCTGTTACTCTCAAAATTCATTTATGCTTGTTTAGAGTCTCCCCCTGATCCCAAGACTCATAAAATTATTTTGAAGTAGAATCATGTCGATAGATAAGGATTACTTAGTGACGTCTTATTAGAATCTGACTAGAATTGGTTGTTCTTCATCTCAGAACCAAGCTTGCTATCAGAATACTGTAGACGTATCAGAACTTGATTTGTCTTATCAGACTTGATGACTTACATTATATATCAGAAACTAGTAGATACTTTGTTAGATGCCACACATCATGTATCAAAACCAAATTTTCAATATCTTAGCACAGGTCACCAACAGGTGCACAAATCCTTATGTCATTTGATGGTTCATAAACCAATTATTTTCTTTTATGACCATGATTTAATTTCATCTCCAAAGAATTCACATTCTTTCAATGCTGGAGTCTAGATACCATATGAGGTTTGGATACCATTGAATTTTAGATACCAATTGAATCATCATTTTAGAAAGTTAACAGCTTCTGACAAGTTTTGGGTATCAGCGCAAAATTCATGGACATCTCTTGTTTCTAATAACTTAGTGGTCAACACCAGATATTAATATATTATCAGATCAATCTTGTTTGGTATTATTCTTTCTTGTACATGTCTTCTGATATCTTATCAAATACAAATTATGTATTTTGATATATCATAGCTTTTGATATGTCTTATCTTCTGTCTTCTGATAACCTGTTCTAACATACAGTGAAATTTTGCAAAATTCCTGATCAATTCTTAAACATATGGTTAGAAGTAAAACATATTTAATTAAGTTTGAGATGAGATTCTTTAGATTGGATATCAAAACCATATATCACTTTCCCCCCCTTTGTCAGAAATAAAAAATGTGTAGAAAAGAAATTGACAAAGTAATGCGAAAAATAATTAAAATACTAAATAAAAATATTTCATTCATTCATTTCAAAAAGTACAAACTAGAAAAAAATAAGGAATCAGCAAGAAACTATTAAAGACAACTAGACTAACTTAATCAGAGGAAACTACAAGACCAAATGAACAACATAAACTAAGGAGAACTTTATGCTAAACACAACCAACCAATCAATACCATATTTCAGAAACTATCAGATCCAAAACACCCACGAGCAGCACATAGATTCATATGGCCTAAAAGCAACTACTACAACCCGACACATCAGAAATCTGCCAACTTATCAATTCTTTAACATCTCACTTCCTCACCTGCATATTCTGGTCCAAGCCTCTTGACTAACCCAACAATCTCAGCTTCAAAAAACAGTTCAGACAGAATCCTTCCATATGGAATATATGATTTATGCTGACTTCTATAGATATCAACCATGACCTTCAAATGATTGAAAAAGGTTTGAGGCAGGTTAATCTGGACATTGTTCATCAGAAAGTAGATAAAGAGTCTGTCGAAAATTTTTGTCTACTCCCCTTGGTCAGAAGTTGGACAGCAGAAGTTGAAACCAGACTTTAGCTATAGGAAGAAGTCCTTCAGGAACATTTGGTTCAAAATTTGGAAGAGAGTTGTCATGGATCTCAGAGAGTTTTTCAACGAAGGTGTAGTTAAGATGGAATTCTTCCACGGTGGTACCAATTTGAATACATCCTATAGCTTTAGCAATGGAGGTAGGAATGACAATGAAAGGAACCCCAAAAATAAAGGACAGAACATAGTTTCCATCTTCACCAACCCGTGCAAACTTCCAAAATTCCTTCACAAGGTTCGGATAGATGGGTCCATGTAGAATGGCATAGTATTTAGGCCATCCTTGAATGCATATACTTATGGTTAGGTTGAAACTAGTTTCTCTGAGGACAGGGAGATTTGGACGTTTTTTTGAAATAACTTCTAGAATATCTTTGTTTCCACAAAAAGTTTTGAGAGACATGGTGATACAACTAGGGTAAGAAGGATACAATGAAAAAAAGTAAGAGATAAAGAACGGTTTAAGGAAAGATGATATAAATAGAGAAAAGGTAGATACTACTTAAAAATAGGAGTAAAGATAATAATGACAATTAGTTTTGAGACATGCAAAACAATTAATGATTTATCTAAAAATAGTGATTGCTGCTATTTCTAAAATGGTTGATAAAAAGATAAATTAATACGTTTAATAAAATGTGAGAGTATGTGACCTATACAGACACTAGGTTTAGGGAGAACCAGAGAAGACACTCAAAGAGGAATGAGTTCAGGATGTCTGACAAAAAGTAAGGTGAAATGATTTTAATGTCCTGTATCAAAGATATTCTCATTATCTGAGTTGTCCCATTTAATACTAGGTGTGATGCAGTTAATGAAAAAGTTTTGTTAACATATCAACCCTTCGTATAATGATGACCAATGAATGCATCATGCTCTTCGATTTCCTATGGTTAAAAGCATTTACAGATAGTTATGCATTCTATTCAGATTACTTAAGAAATAAAAAGACTTCACTAGTTAAAAGTCTCATATCTCAGTAGAAGAGCAAATGTCACTAAGCAATAGAAATTTAATTTTCTATTCTAGGAAGTTACATTTAGAGATAGCTCTTTTCATTTGATGTAGAACTAAGTTCACATGCGAAATGAAAACAAGACTAATTTCAGTAAGAAATTTTTTTAAAAAGATATTATCCCTAGCAAGGATTTTATCTTAAAGATTTTAGAAATAAAATTCCTTCTGATATAGTCTCTTAAAACGTATTTCTCTGGAATATAAGAATAAAAAAAATAAATAGTAAAGGTTAGAAATACATTACTCAATACTTCTGTAGATTCCCAACTTCTGATGTAGAGGCTTCTTCAGAATCACCACGTGTTCAGCTTTTGCAGTCGATGACTTGTTGACATTACTTCTAGTTGGACCACTAGAATCATTTTCTTCATTCATTGTTTGTCTTCTTTTTGCTGCAATCTTCATAGGAATCTTTAACGTTGAGTAGAGACGCGATCATTTTCATGGCTTCTTGATCTTCCATTCTGAAGGGTGAGAATCAAGTTCTATCTCTAGTCTTCACCTTAGAATCGTCCATCTTCTATCTTAAAGAAGAATCCGAAAGCGAATTCTTCAAGAAGGCTTATTTCCAGAAGGCCAAAAATTTCTCAGCTTAGACATAAACTTTTTAGCAGTTATGTGCTAAAGAAATTTGTTAGAATTTTCTTGCATCATAAAAGTTCAATCATTGAATAGATGTTGATCTTCACCAGATGCAGATATCATCAAACCAAAATCTATTTCCTATGAGGGTTTTCATGATAATCTTGTTCTTACTGGTTTAGTCTTATGAACCAGAAACAATTCATCAGAAAGTTTGTCTTTCCTTTCTTAGGGAGTGTGAATTATGATGACTTATGATTAAGCATCGTCTGATTACTTCATTCTGATACTTCTTAGGCATCTCCATTTCCTTCATCATAGAGAAGATAGTTTCTAGCTCTGTATTCTTCCATTAAGCTTTAGTTTCTGACTTTCAAGCTTATCATCAAATCTGACCTTGATTTGATTTCTGATGAAGGTACTTCAGTAGCCTTTGGATATTCAGAGCAATCTTACCAATATGCATCGGAATAGATTCGAGTCATATTCTGTTATGAATAGACATGCTAGCTGCTTCCTAGAAATGCTTTGTCACGATGATTTCTCATATATCATGATTTTAGTCATTTCTTTTCCAAGCTTGTTGTATTCTTCAATCATCTGTATCTAATTGTGAAGAACCAGAACATCCGAATCTTCTTTTTATTAGATAGCTTCTTATGCTCATACTTTCACTCAGTCACATGAGTCCAAAAAGTGGTGAGTACAGAAGGATACATTCATGTATCTAAAGCTTCTAAAAAGAAACTTTGAAAAACATTCTGACAAACTTAAGCTTGTTCAACTGAGATACCTTTCTCAAGCTAATAACTTGCTTGTCTCATGTCAAGCCAATTTTCTTTATGAACACATATATGTCAAGAACTTAGAAAATTGATCTTGCATGTGTTATTCTTCTAACATCTTGATACTCTTCCTTTCTGATCACCTCAGAAATCTGAGAAGCTTTCCAGAATCAGAGTAGATGTCTTCATTATGTGCAGATGGTCACAATCCTGATAATAAGCTACAATGCTAATTTGCAGGCTTGATTAGTTATCATTAGCTTGTATTCGAATAGCAAGCTTCTGATCATCTTCTTCAAGAATCTTGACGTAGAAATCATCATTTAGAATCTTAAATTATGCAGTCATGATTTAAAATTTTGATAACACGATTTCTAACATCTTCAGCATATTTCATCTTGAAGTGTTCATGCTTTAAAATCATGACTCAAGCATTTTCGCTTCTTCACATGAAAGAGTTCCTACTGAGCAATACTGAGAAATTCAATGGTAAACCGAGTATGTTTGTTGAAAACATCCCATGCTCAGAAAGAATAACTTTCAGCAAACAAGATTTCTTACTTCTTGATGATTCTTGTTGATCCTTTTTAGATTGTCCTTCTTATGCCTTGTTTAGGCATCACCTTGAGAAGATATGTAGTTCATCACTAACGTATTCCAAGAATAGCATTCATCAGATTCTTCAAATTATCTGATGAGTTTATTATCCTTTTACCAGCTGATTCTTCAACTTGCTTTCAGTCTTCTTGCAAGCGTCATAAGAGAGGGTTATATTGTCAATAGCAACCAGCTATAAGAATCAGTGACATAATCTAAAATGAACCTTTCTGACACAGTTATAAGAATCAGTGACATAAAAGAGTGTTTCTCAAAACTCGTCTGGATCTTTATCTGACACAGTTAAGTGTTTGATAAACATCAATAACAGAACCAAATCTTTGATACCAATTGAAGGTTGAGAAACATGAGAAGGGGGGTTTGAATTGGGTTTCACATTTCGTCCCCATTTGCGAAAATTAAACCAATTGCATTAACATATAAATAAAGTAAATAAACACAATTATTTTATCCTGGTTCACTGTTAACAAAGTTACTTCAGTCCACCCCTCAAGGTGATTTTGCCTTATCACAATGACTTAATCCAATAATCATCAACATGATTACAGCCACAATGACTACCCTTCATTGCTTTCTTGAGAATCCTGGAATTCATTCGACTCTCAAGGAATCATCCACTAAGCTGTTAGAAATATACTTAGTCTTCTCAAGCATTTTGGTCTTCACTTGTCTGCTCAAGGAATCAACCTCCAAGCTGCTCAACCACGACTTAGCTCTCTCAAGCATTTTGGTCCTTATTCGACCGCTCAAGGAACATTCCCTTTTTCAAAGATTTTTGTGTGCACTATATATGCTTCTTACAAGATGATTATACAAAGGAAGTACATGAACACCTATGTGTTTCTACCAAGATATGAGCAACAACTCCTTGCTTTCTAATACCGAAACTATCTAAAAATAAATCTCTAAGAAATTATTAAGCACCCTAGTTCTGTAGTGCTTAAAAGCTTTCTTATGAGCACTACGACTTCGTATCATAAGCTTTAAGCTTATGTACTCCTTTCTTGAGTAGGAAATGCTTCTTCCAGCTTAACTATCAAGATCAACTAAGTTATTATGCTTCACTTAATGATGTTTCAATTGATGAGTTTCACATGGCTTTAGCATGTTGCATCGTTGTGCATTCTTTATCATTTTACTTCAGATTTTCTCCATTGAGCATTCTTCATTTAAGCTTCAGCTTGCAACATCTTGTACTCCTTTCTTGAGCATACAATGCTTTTTCCAATTCAACCATCAAGTTCAACTAAGCTATTATACTTCACTTATAATGTCTCACTTGAGTAGTTTCATATGGTGTTAGCATAATCATCATTTGTGCACACTTGTAGTAGCAGCTTCATCTTTGCTTGCTGCATGTTGATTTGTTTGTTGTGTTGAATAATAATCCTTTGTATGAACAGCAACCAAATATCTTTTTATCTTTCTCTCTTTGTGATCAGCTGCTGCTTCAGCAATAAACTATGAGCGACAAGCAACTAGCTTCTAGCCATGAGCAACATTTCTTCAAGCTTCCAAGTGTTTAATTTATAGAGTGGGAGAAAATAGATCCGTTGAGGGGTATTCTTGGAAACATATTCCAACAACAATATCCCAACGTTCACATGAAGGAATGGTCAACATCACTGTACAAAAAGCTGCTCTTGCGCCACCTTTTCGAGGTAGAGGATACACAGTTTTAGTACTATTATATTCATCTTAAAACCATTCTGATCTTAAGCCTTCTAGCATCTTCAGAGGCTTCAGATATTAATTTTATGAAGAATGTTTTAGAAGAGTCATTCTTTGTGTAATCTTCATAAAATTAGTCTTCAGAATTTCAAGATCTTTGTTCAGCAGAATCTATCTTGAGAATCTTCAGCACTCATTCTTTTAGAAGCATTGTCTTCAAAGTCTTCAGAACATGTTCCTTCATAACCTTGTCTTCAGAGTCTTCTGATTTCCTTAAGCACTTTTTTTGTCTTCAGAATCTTTAGAGCTTTGTTCACCTGAACCACGTCTTCAGAATCTTCACAACTTGTAACATTAGAAGCGCATCACATTAGAAAAGTTTTGTAGACCTTTCTCATAAAGTCTTAATTAGAATGTCCTGAACTAATGGTCATTAGAATCGTTGTATTAGAAACATTCATGAATCTTGAATTTTACTTGTACACACATATGTTTTCTTCCAGAGTGATTATAATAGTGTCTGATGACGTCACACGCCTTCTTATCAGAGTCAGAATCATATTGACAATATCCAAACACTAGACAGAAACCATATCATACAGAATTGTTCTCTTAGATAATATATGCAGTTATCATCAAAACTTAATGGCCAGATGTAAAGCCAAATCTTTTTCTTACAGAAATAACATAAAGGGCTGACTATTTCTTGGTCTGATGATGAAAGTGAAACTGAGGATAAATCTTCCAAACATGTTACTGCTCTAACTGGAAGATGTGCATCTGATGCAGATTCTTGTGATGAAGAAATCTCATATACTGAACTTGCTGCTTCTTACAAAGATATGTGTATCAGAAGTGACAAGCAGCAGGAAATTATCTCTCAGCTTCAGAGTGAGAAGGAAGAATATTTGTCCAACATCCATAGACTGTAGGATGAAGTAACCATGTTGACCTCCAAACTTGAAAATGTGACCAAGTCTGTGAGAAAGTTGAATAATGGTTCTAACATGTTAGATAAAATTCTTCAAGTTGAAAAAAGGGCTGGTGACTTACAAGACATAGGGTTTGATAATCAAACTCTAAAAGGAGATCTTAAGGTTACAAACTGTTTTCCTACTAGAAAGAAGCAAGATTCAATGATGTCAAAACAAATGTTTCAACATCATAAAAGACATCAGAAGTATCAACCAGGAAGCAAGGCCTTGCATTGGAGATGTCATTATTGTGGTAGATTTGGGCATATGAAGCCTTACTATTTCAGATTTTATGGATATCCAAGGTCTTCTATATAGCCCAAGGTTAATCATGAAGCGATTAACATTACAAAGAAATGGGTTCCCAAAGAAGCTATTACTTCACTTATTGCTCATACTTCTCTTAGAGCTTCAGCTAGAGAAGACTGGTATTTTAATAGTGGGTGTTCTAGACACATGACTGGGGTTGAGGACTTTCTGGTTAACATTAGGTCACACTCTACTAGCTATGTTACCTTTGGGGAAGGTGCCAAGTGTAACACCCCAATTCCCATCACGAATAAATAATACATAAATAAATCAGAGTAACTAAAAATTTATTTTTCCGACAGAATCAAGGATGCCACATTTAAAGAAAGAAAACACAAACCCTGCTCAATTATTTGATACATAACACAAACTGGGATAACATCAAAGAGAAACTTTTTCCATATAAAAGGAAAGTTCAATTATGGAATAAAGCGGAAAGATCCATAACTGACTTGTTTTACAAAATAAATTATTTTATAACATCAAAATATTCATACAAAGGTAATACAAAATAAATCCAACAAAGGTATGCATATATAACATAATTGTTCCCCGACTCCCGTGCTACGTATCAGAGCAGACACCAAGACCGACAAAAGAACGGAGGGCTAATCTTCACAAAAGCCTCCAAGACTATAAATCTGCAATTGCCTCATAGAGCAACAAACCATGGCAGAAGGGTGCGAAATAACAACTAAATCAAGATTGCATAATAATATGCAAAAACATATTTAATCACATGTATAAATAAACTCACCCATACAATCACATACTAACACATATAACACGTATCAATTATACCAACATAATAACCTATTCACACATAATGCACACCAAAGTTATGACTTATGGAAACACACCACCACACCACATATATTCATACATAGCATATTATAGACAAGTAATACAATCATGGTAATGTACAACGTCCCCACAAAACATAACATATGTCTATACATAAAACATATCACCCATAAACGATGCATTTATCACATATGCACATCAATTCACAATTCCCCACTCATAATGCATCCATTCACAATTCTCACACATAATCAATCCATTCATGATTTATGCAAATGCACAGAGACCGACACAAGACTCTATGCAATGCATATGCGGTACCATCCATCCATCATCTCAATACTAGTTCACTCAGGAACTATTGGAACCATCGCTTGTTACTTAGTGTAACTCCCCGTCGGGAAAACGATGTTCCCCGTCGCTTTAGGTTCTCTTGGTATAAGGCACACGGCGTTTATGGATTGCTTTAGGTCCTCTTTGTATAAGGCGCACAATCCGATCGCTTTAGGTCCTCTTTTTATAAGGCGTACGATCATCTATAATCATCGCTTTAGGTCCTCTTTGTATAAGGCGCACAATGTTATAGCGGATTCCCTCTGGAATCGTTTCGTCACTCACACCCACTAGGGCACACGACATCACAAGAATGCATATCATGATGCTTGGCATACAATGAATCATGACATTCAAATGCACACATAATGCAACCATAATCATGCATATATTTCAACTCATCAATTCCATATGTTCACAATTCAACGATATGAATTATCTCATCATCATTATTCATGCATTGTAAACCAATTCAAACAATGGATTTCAAACCATAAAAGCCACCAAACCACATATATTGAATTTCACACAAACAATGCATTTCATCATAATTCACAAACCACAATAATTAACATTTTATCATATACATTCATATCAATTCACATCAAGAATTACTCACCATCAACCACAACAATTACCACAAAACCTCATACCCACATACATTGATATTCAATCAAACAATGTATTTTACCACACAGCAACATCATTATCATACATTGAAATCAAACCCAAAACAACACATTTATTTCTCCATAAGACCACAACCCATCATCACCAACACTCATCATATATATTCACATCATATAACAGCACATAAGCTATACGATACATATTAAAAGCATGTCACATGATAACATGTCAATCACATACAATTACGACGGTAAAAGCCGACAAAATGACACTATTCCAATTCCCGACACAATTAAATTGTCCACTACACCCAAAACCATTATAATAAGAAAGAACATTTCATTAGCTCTCCAACGCATCAAACCGCGCCTCAAACCGACTTACGACCCAACAGTTATAAAGAAAACAATTTAGGAAAGCTGTCATGTTCGCAATGCGAAGCTCCTAGCAAGTCCTTCGCTTTCCTCATTCGCAGTACGAATGCCCCAGCGAACCATGGCAGAAAGAAAATAGCCTACAGTTTCGCAGTGCAAACTCCCAGCGAACCTTCGCTGTCCCCTTCGCAGTGCGAATCCCCTAGCGAACCGTGGCAGAAAGAAAAACAACACAACGTTCGCAGTGCGAACCTCACGCGAACGTTTGCTTTCCCCTTCGCTGGCCATTCGCAGTGCGAACCTACGAAACCAGAAAAACCCAGCAGCGGTAACATAGGTCATTTGGGGTCAAAATCCCTCATTTCTTCCACCCAAACACTTCCAAAACATATTATAACAACCAAAACATAATCCAAACCTAACGACAAGTATTCTACGCAGTTTATATCGAATTTCATCCATGAAAACATCGATTTCTATCAATTGCTCCTAATTTCAATCGATAAGAAAAGTCGCGAAACAACCAAAACAATTACAACAAACAACACATATACATACACAAGCAAGATATAATTGAAACTTCTCACCCTTACCCGATTATTCGCGCTCGAAACGGAGTTCCCGCAATTTTTCCTCTTTCTCCTCTTCTCTTTTTCTTTCTTCTCCTTTTCTTTCTCTTCTTTTCCTTTTCTCTCTATTTCCTCTCAAATCTAGATTTATATAAAATATCTAAACCCCTAAAAGACTACTTTATCCCTCAGCTCAAATATATCACAAACGCTCTCAAAACGCGATAAAACATAAACAACGATGAAAAATAATATATTGTCAAATAAAAGTCAAGAATAAAATACTATAATAATAAAATAATCAAAACGACTCGATTAAATAAAACTAACCAAAAATGGGGCGTTACACCAAGGGAAAGATTCAAGGGGTGGGAAGACTAGCTTGTTCAGGATTCCCTAGTCTTGAGAATGTGCTATTGGTAAAAGGGTTGACTGCCAACTTAATAAGCATAAGTCACTTGTGTGATCAAGGATTGAAATTCAATTTCACTAAGTTTGAATGTGTGGTGACTAATGAGAAAGATGAAGTTTTGATGAGGGGAGTCAGATATAAGGATAATTGTTACTTATGGGCACCTCAATCAACAAAAAGCTCTCCTACATGTTTGATGTCTAAAGAGTATGAAGTTCAACTGTGGCATCAAAAGCTTGGTCATTTACATATGAAAGGTATGAAGAAGATTGTGTCTACAGAAGCTATCAGAGGAATTCCTTAGCTCAGGATAGAAGCAGGAAGAATTTGCGGTGAATGTCAAATTGGAAAACAACCCAATATGTCTCATCCAAAGGTCGAACATCTGGCTACTTCAAAAGTGTTGGAACTTCTTCACATGGATTTGATGGGTCCTATGCAAGTTGAAAGCCTTGGGGGTAAGAGGTATACCTATGTAGTAGTTGATGATTTCTCAAGATGTGTTTGATGTTTTTGAGGAATTATGTTAAAGGCTTCAAAGAGAAAAGGATAGCAAAATTGTAAGGATTAAGAGTGGTCATGGAAAAGAGTTTGAGAATAACAAGTTTGCTGAATTCTGTTCCTCAGAAGGTATTAGCCATGAATTTTCTTCTCCCATCACTCCTTAGCAAAATGGAATGGTTGAACAAAAAAATTGAACTCTTCAAGAGTCTGCTAGAGTCATGCTTCATGCTAAACATATACCATATCATTTTTGGGCTGAAGCAATGAATATTGTATTCTATATTCATAATAGGGTTACCTTGAGAACTTGTACCTCAACTACTCTTTATGAATTATGGAAGGGAAGAAATCCTAATGTCAACTACTTCCATGTTTTTGGGAGCAAGTATTATATCCTGGTTGATCATGATCAAAGGAGGAAGATGGATCCCAAAAGTGATGAAGGAAAATTCTTTGGCTACTCCATAAACAGAAGAGCCTATAGAGTGTTCAACACTAGAACCTAAGTAATGATGGAGTCTATTAATGTTGTGATAAATGACTCAACTATAGAGAATTAGGAAGATGTCGAAGATGATGTTGAAACATCACCACAGGTGACTGCCACTACAGATAATGGTGCTGGTAACAACTACAACAATGAACCTGCTATTGTGCAGGATGATGGAAATCAGGAAAATAAAGGGCCCTCTATCAGAATTTAGAAGGATCATCCCAAGGAACTCATAATAGGAAATCCTAATGAAGGGATTATTACTAGATCAAGGGAAGTGGTATCCAATGCTTGTTTTGTCTCTAAGATTGAACCTAAAAATGTGAAAGAGGCCTTAACTGATGAAATTTGGATTAATGCCATGCAAGAAGAATTGGAGCAGTTCAAGAGGAATGAAGTTTGGGATTTGGTTCCTAGACTTGAGGGAACAAATGTCATTGGCACAAAGTGGATTTATAAGAATAAATCTGATGAAAATGGAGTGGTTACCAGAAACAAGGTCAGACTTGTGGCTCAAGGGTACACTCAAATTGAGGGTGTTGATTTTGATGAAACCTTTGCTCCAGTTGTTCGGCTTGAATCCATAAATTTATTACAAGGAGTGGCATGTTTGCTGAGATTCAAGCTGTTTCAGATGGATGTGAAAAGTGCCTTCTTGAATGGACTCTTACAAGAAGATGTGTGTGTTGAAGAGCCAAAAGGGTTTGTTGATCCCACGTTTCCAAATCATGTGTACAAACTAAAGAAGGCTCTTTATGGTCTGAAGCTAGCCTCTAGGGCTTGGTATGAAAGGCTGACAAAATTCTTGGCCAGCAATGGATACAGAAAATGAGGGATAGACAAGACATTGTTTGTAAATGGATGGAAAAATCATGAGACCAGTATATTAATCATCTTCACACCCATTCTTGACAATTTCTTCAATAGCATGGACTGATGGACCTGCCTGACCAAGTAAAGGATTTATATGAAGGCCTTGAGGCGTAAATGAAATCAAATTGGACTCAATAAAATCATGTACCCTATTCTTGAGTTATTTTCAATCTTCGGCTGAATGTCCTGGTGCACCGGTATGAAAGCCACATCGGCCATTAGGGTCAAAGCCTGGTGGGTACGGAAGAGGCACTGGGTCCAGTTCCTTTGGCTCTACCAATCCACTATTGATTAAATATGGCAATATGCAACTGTAGGGCATTAACAAATGATCAAAATGCCTCTTTTACCTTTTAGTGTAGTAGCGTCGTCGATGAGGAGTATGTTTCGTTGGTATGGCTGCTCTTGTGATATCTGTTGTTGATGCTGAAGGAGGCCTTGATTTACCGGAGGATATTGACCACATGGAGGGAATGACATCAGATATGGAGACCTAATAGGTTGCTGACTTTGATAAACTGCTACATATGAATGCTGATAGTAAGGCACTAGAGGTGGAGCTTGTGGAGCTTCCTTGATTGAATAAATCTCATCCTCCTCCTCTCCTTGGGAATTGCTAGGGGATTCACTCTCAATGCTCTGGATATTCAAGGAACTTTGTGTTTTTCCTCTTTTAAGACAACTCTCAATATGTTCTCCAACTTTTATCAGATCGAAGAAACTTGCTGATGCACTGCCTACCATCTTTTCAAAGTATGGGCCCTGTAGGGTATCCATAAACATGTCAACTAACTCTTTTTCTGAGAGCAGCGGTTGAACGCGAGCAGCAAACTCTCTCCACATTTGGACGTACTTTTTGAATGACTCATTACTCTCCTGAGATTGGTCTTCAATTGGAAGCGACCGGGAGCCTCATCCAAATTGTATTGGTATTGCTTCAAAAAAATGTTAGCTAGGTCCGACCATGAATGAATGTGGTTTCTTTCTAATTCCATGTACCAAGTCAACGATGCCCCAATCAAACTGTCTTGAAAACAATGAATCACCAACTTATCGCCAAGAGCTTAGGAGGTCATTTTTCGGCAAAACATCATCAAATGGTGCTTTGGACAACTATCCCCTTTGTACTTCTGAAAATATGGTGTCTTAAATTTCGGGGGTATAACCAGGTCAGGTACAAAACACATGTTTAAAGCGTCCAGGTCAAAAGCATCATGCTTCTCTATATCTTTGAGTCTTTCATTCAACATACGACAGTTCTCAGCCATCTCAATGACCTCTGGTCTCTTGGTCTTCCTTACTGGGATTGCCCTTTGGGAATCTGACTTTGAGAACGCAAAGCTTTGATACTCAATAGCGTCATGAGGTAAAGAATGTTCATCTCGAACAATGGGATGCTCTTGAATAACGAGGGACTTAACTGGGATCCGTACAGGTTGAAGTTGAGTAGGGCCACTTACTTGAGGTGGAGTAACATTTTCAATGACGTTAGCCCGTTGAACGTTGTCCTCTCTCCTTGCCAAAATTGGCATAGCCTCCATGAGTTAGTTCAGATGGTTCTTTATCAAATCAAAATCTCACCTTAACACAGTCTAATTTACTCTCCAGGGTCCATGATCTTTTGAGAACTGCTTCAAGTTTGATGTACGTGTCAGAAATCAACTGCAGGTTATATAAACGGGATGAATGAGTTCTTCGAATGAAATGCAATGCATGCTGACAAATGCAAATGCAATGTATGTGAAAAGATTTTTTTTTTTGTATTTGTATGAAACGAAAATGCAATGCAGGTAAGATTAGGATCTAGGATAACACGAGTAAATTAGAACACCTTATTAGGTAGGCCTCCCTATAGTGGACAATTCTATGCTTTCTACTCATAAACCACTCACATGGTAGTTTCTAGGTTGATGGATACGGTTCCTAGAGTCATGGACCTTAGTCGTATCAACGACATGCAACAGGCTAGCCTCTTTATGACAAGAGTGACAAAAATGTCTCTTCTAAGCGGGGTTTTCATGTTGGGTACAACAAAGAGAGGTCTTTGGAGTCCAATATTACGCAACCACCAAAGCAGAAACTGGTTCTAAGAGGGGGTCCTAGAGTCATGGACCCTTCATGAATCAGCGTCATCTATAGGCTAGTTGTCTTATAACGAGATTTACGAATATGTCTACTCTAGAGGAGTCTTCATGCTAGGCACACAAGGAGTTTACCATTGGTGACTAACACTACACAACATCCAAATCTAAACTATTTTTTCTCTCTTCTTTTTCCAAAGCTCGGGTGTAGAGCTTTATTCATGATATCAGATCCTAAAGCCCAAATATGATATATATAAACATATATAAATGCAATAAAATAAACAAGAGAAAACATATAGCAAAGAAGGATAAATAAGCAAAGCTAATATATAAGCAAGAACCTTACTAAACTAGGGTTAACTCACTTAGGGATGAGAATGTCCCCAGCAGAGTCGCCATATGTCGTACCTCGAAAAATGAGAACAACCTCGCGAAGCGCAATCGCAGGCCCGTGGGATGGGCTTAACAGAGTCTGCACCGATCTTTATTTATTCTCATAGAGGGAAAGGGAAAATATCGAATAAAACCCCTAAAAAGAAGGACAAGGATATTGTCATCGCAACCAATATCTGAGTTCGGGAGTTGATTACACAAGGGGAAGGTATTAACACCCCTCACGTCTGTTGTACTCAACGGGAACCATTTAGTGAGGGTTGAATGAATGTTAGCTTATGTTAGTTTCTAATCTTCTACTTACTAAGTGGGAAAAGAGAGAGAAGAGAAATGTTTTTTAGATTTTAATGTAAAGGGAAAAGGGACTTAAGGGTTTTATTACTAGGGGGCTCGACAATATTTCGCAATCTCGTGCCTACGTATCCTCACAAGGCAATGAAGAACTCAGAGCCTTCGTAGTTCAGGCACTACGGTGAAGAAAGAAAAAAGTTGCTCGCCAAGGATTGGGGAAAAAACAGAAGAAAAAAAGTTGAAAAAAAGGTAGCTCATCAAGGATTAGGGTGAAAAAGAAAAAGAAATGTTTGAAAAAAGAAAAGGTGGCTCGCCAAGGATTGGGCCATTGTGCCTATGTATCCTTATTGATAAATGAGAAATCAGAGCGTCCGTAGTTCTGGGTAAAAAGAGTTTGTTTATTGGTTGATTTTAGCGAAAGATATTTATTAAAATTCGACAGAAAACATTGCTTTACCCAAAACAGGTGAGGAGCGGGCTTTGACATCACAACATAATGGATTTACAAATTAACATTCGTGGGAAACGCCTCTTATCTCAACTCAAATAGTTTGTGGACGAAGCAATGTTTTGCATCGTCTCAAGACACAATATCTCACATTTATGAAAAGAGTTTGAAAGATCTGATAAGTGAAAATTATAGCTATTTTTGTATATAAATTTTGTTGCTTATTGATACTTTTTGTTAATATCGTTCGAATAAACCCCGCTTTGTTTGTAAATACGTTTACTTTACATTACAGTGTATATATTGCGTATCATATAAATATTATTAATTTTAATTGATTTTCTCTCATTTTTGTAGGTATTAAAGCAAGGATATCTTGTAATATTCAAAAAGAGCATTGAATAAGCTTTCCAACGCTTCTGACCGTGCGTCAATCCGAGTTACGGTTCAAAAGTTGTAGTCAAAACAAGGGCTAGTTTGCTATCAAGTTCGCTTTGTGAACTTTCCAATGCTTCCGACCGGGCGTCAATCCGAGTTACGGTTCAGAAGTTGTGGTCAAAACAAGGGCTGGTTTGCTGTCAAGTTCACTTTGTAAACTTCCGAGCGAATGCTTCCAGACTTATGGCAGTAGAAAAAGGCACCAAAGTTCGCTTTGCGAACTTTCCAGCGAATATTCGCTTTGCGAATAAAAGTTTGCATTGTGAACTTTTGCAGAATTGCAGAGGCAGTTTAACTGTTCCTGAGGCATCAGGTGCCAAAATTTGATGTTCGCTTTGCAAAATTTCCAGCGAATGTTCGCTTTGCGAACTTTCCAGTGAACTTGACAGATTTTGAAATACTATTTAAGTCATTTCATTCATTTTTTAGGTTATGGTTTCGGGGATTTTTTCTCCCAACTCTATCAAACTCATTTTTCAGTAGGATTAGCTTAGAAAACAACATTGAAGCTTGAACACGGATGATCCGGGGTAAATTTCTCATCGACCGGCGTTGACAAACCGCAAGATGTTTGGTTTATTTCTTTTCTTCTTTGTGTATTTCTTCTTTGTTGGGTTGTTGTATATGTATTTACTTTGAACTCATGTATATTTGTCGCCCATGGCGTTGTATAAAATCCGCTTTACAAATCTTTATCAGTGATTATCCTTGACTTTTGCTTTATTCTTGAGGTTTGGGCTGTGTTAGAGATAAACATCGCAAACTTTGATTAGGGATGATTATCTGTTAGTTTCGGGATGCTAGAGATATATTTAGAGGTAACAATCTTTATGGGTGTCGAAGCTTAATGCCTCCATATCTTGAGTCAGGTGCGAGAGTGTCGACGAGGGTAACACGGTTGTTCTCTCAGCTCAGTGTGTCAGAGATGGACACTGTTGTGAGCGATGCTGGATAATATTGAGGAGTATTGTAGGTTGAGTATAACTGGTTGATAGGTTTAAGTTTAGGACGAGTCGATTATATGCATGCCGGATAAGTTTCTTCTCTCTGAATAATGAATTCTTTTTGTGTTAATATTTACTTTTCTACATTTACTTTAAACCCATTTTAACCCAAACTCTTTAACATTTAAATTGTCGAACAAAAGTTCAATAGCACCAATCTCTACGTACACGACATAAATCCCAGAGGGAATTCTTCCGAAAATAATATTGTTGCTTGCCATTTTACCGCACCAACAAAATGGCGCCGTTGCAGGGGATTGGTGTTTTTATTGGATCGCATTGCGATAGTTTCTTTGTTTTTTAGTTTTGTAGATATCGTACATATTGTATAATTTCACTTGTTTATATTGATACTTATACATGTGAATTTGTTATAACATTGTTTGTTTCTTTTCACGTTTTCTTGTGTGTTGGTTAGGAATAACAGGGTGGAAGAAACTTGGAGGAACGTTCTTAAATAATAGGCGTCGAGCTTACGACGTAAAACAAGCATGTTTTATCGTTTTTTGTTTCGTTATTACTTTTTCATTCTAGCTTAGGTACTCTGCCTGGTTGTTCGACGTTGGGAAGGACAATTCGAGAGAGACCTCGATCAGAATGCCTTCCTCGTTCTCGAGGATAATTCCCACCCCGCTCCTTTTCGTGCTGGATTCCCCGTCGACGTAGATTGTCCACTTTTGAGATTCGTTGGCTGAAGGTTCCGGGAAGGTCATTTCTGGCACGAAGTCCGCCAACAGCTGGGCCTTCAGGGCTTTCATTCCCTCATACTGGATGTCGAACTCGGCGAGTTTGAGCAACCATCTAAGCATTCTTTCTGCCATGTCTGGTCGGCCGAGGAGCTGCCTTATGGACTGCTCGGTCCTTACCACGACCGTGTGGGCTAAGAAGTAATGGCACGGCCTCCTGGCAGCGGTGACGAGGGCTAGGGCGACTTTCTCGATTTGCTGATACCTGATCTCGGGGCCTTGGAGGGCCTTGCTTGTGAAGTAAATCGGTTTCTGCCCGTTGGGGGTTTCCCGGATGAGGACAACGCTGACTGTTTCGCCCGTGATGGCGAGGTATAGGATTAGCGTCTCCCCGCTCTCTGGTCGCGATAGGACTGGGGGTTGTGACGGGACTTGTTTAAGATGGAGGAGCGCTTTCTCGCACTCCTCGCTCCATTCGAACGTGGCTTTTTGTCGTAGAAGCTTGAAAAATGGGAGTGCGTACTGTGCAGATTTGGCGACGAAGCGGGAGAGGGCGGTCAGTATCCTGTTCAAAGATTGTATTGACTTCTTTGAGTTCGGGGTCGGGATCCCGGAGAAAGCCTTACATTTGTCGGAGTTTACCTCGATTCCTCGCTCTGTGAGGTAGAAACCGAGGAACTTGCCCGCCCGAACACCGAAGGTGCATTTGTCAGGGTTGAACCTCATACAGCATCTCCTCGCCGTGTCGAATACCTTCTTGAGATTGGCAGTGTGGTCGACTTCTTCTGCGGATTTGACGATCATGTCGTCCATGTAGACCTTGAGCATGTCGTCGATCTCTCCCCGAAAGACTTTGTTCATCATCCGTTGGTAGGTTGCACCGGCGTTCTTCAGGCCGAAGGGCATCATGTTGTAGTAGTAATTGCCTGACTCGGTCATGAAGGCAGTATGCTGCTTATCGGCCCTATCAATGGGGATCTACTTGTACCTTAAATAGGCGTCCAAGAAGGACAATAGTTTGAAACCTGCAGAATTGTCGACCAGCTGGTCGATGTTAGGCAAAGGATAAGAGTCTTTCGGGCATGCCCGGTTAAGGTCGGTATAGTCAACCCACATCCTCCAGTTTCCATTATTCTTTTTACAAGTACAACATTGGACAGCCAGGTCGTGTACCTGGCCTCCGAAATAAAATTTGCCTCTAGGAGGTCTTTTACAGCTTTTTCAGCAGCCTCCGCTTTTTTGGGAGACTACCTACGCCTATGTTGAACTATGGCCCTAGCGGCCAGATCTATGTTGAGCTGATGACAGGCCACCTCGGGGTCGAGGCCAGGCATCTTGGAGGCGCTTCATGCGAACAGATCAGCGTTCTCCCGGAGACATGCCTTCAACTGCTTCTTTTCCAGGTCGGGGAGCCCGGTGCCAGTCTTCACATTCCGGTCTGGATCGTCTCCGAGGGCGACGAGCTCGAAGTCTCCGTCTGGGATGGGGCGCGTTGGGTGGAGAGGATGTCCGTTGATTTCCCCTTGGAGGTCGTGGTCACCTGCTCTGCCTTCCTCCTGCTCTCTAGGGAACCTGCTGTCGAGGTTAACCGCGTTGACACGCGGGAGTGGCTTCTGCACTGTTTCCTGGGATAGTCTTGCTCCGGTCTTTGGCTTCGTTCTGATGGAACCCAGGCCCTTGGTCGCGGCATCAAAGCACCTCCTGGCCGCTTCAATGTCCCCGTTGTAGCGGCAAAATTGTGAGTGTAAGCTATTGATTAACTTAACTCGAAAAGCAAGAGTCGCCACCGCACTTTTATTTTATCCAAAAAGGAAACAGAAAAGAGCGAACAAAACGTACACAAGCTCTAAACAAGAACAAGTGAAGAGAGTCCGGGCAAGGGGGGTTGGTTACGCAATGGGAAGGTATTAACACCCAAAACGTCTATAGTACTCTATAGGAGCCCTTTGAAATATCTACCGCTTTTGGTCTGAAAATGTTTGCTTGAGAAGAGATTGAGGAGATGAGAAGAGAAATTGTTTTTAATGATTTTTGTGTTTGGAGAGACTTGTCGTCTCATGCCTACGTACCCACGATGTGCAATGTAGGATCAAAACCCCGTAGTTCATGGTACAAAGAATGAAATTGGTTTGCTTTGGTTGATTTTAAATGTAAAGACAAGTTGTCATTTCCAAGCGAATAATTCCGCTTAAAGAGATGAATCATGACTAAACTTATGAAAAAGTTAAAGGAAAAAGTGCACGAGGGCTCAAAAAGAGAGTGATGAGTTTGATGTTTTTTAAGTCTTTTGAAAAAGGTGTCAACATGCTTATGTAGTTTAGCATTTGTTAAGAAATGAAAAGGAAAGAGTAAAATCACTTGACAAAGTCAAGGTTTGATTATGAAAGAGGTGAAAGTTTGAAATCAAGAATGTTTTGAAAAAGGGAGAGAGTTTTGAAAATTGAAGAATGGGTGGAGAAGAAGTGACTATCCTAAAGCATAAAGTAAAAGCTAAGGATAAGAATATCCTAACCCCACAAGTAAGCTCCATAGTCTTCGAACGATAATTCCAAAGCAAAGGGAGAAAGGTACTAATTCTAAGTCCAAGGTTCCAAGAATTGCATTGGATGTCCAAGGTCTAAGTTCAAGGATTCAAGCATTGAACTCCAAGGTCTAGGTGGAAAACTCCATGTCCATTGTAAAGGATAGTAACCATAGTCCAAGATTAGAAGCACAAGTTTTTTTAGAGGTTTTAGCCTTTATTAATGTTTTTTGGTCCAAGTGGACAAAGAGAAAACGACATAAACATAAACATGTGTCCAGCGGACAAAGTAAAAATTGCGGAAACATAAACATGTGTCCAACGGACAAAGGAAAAATATGCGGAAGCATAAACATGTTTCCAACGGACAAAGGAAAAATTGCATAAAAGTAAAAGAGAGATAGGGAGCGATAAGGAAATGTAAAGAAGTTAGAAGTTAGTAATTAGTTGTTAGTTGTTAGAGTAAATGATCAATAATGATTGAATAGTGTACTTAGGTCAAGGTTAATGAAGACTTGTTAGAAGATTGATAGAATCAAAGCCTCTACAACAACAAGCTTCATAGATTTTGAACCTAATACAAAAGATTAATCAACATTGAGTTGTTTTCCGATACGGGACATAATGTTGCGCTATGTTAAGCAATCGCCAAGTAATTTACAGAGTAATTACCTTACAATGAGGCCGGTCAATTGCTCTTTGTACTAATGCATGCTGGATGAACGATATGTAGATCGTCATCCGAAAGCAATACCGCACGAAAAGAAAATAGGTGACGATCTCGTCTTAATCAAAAATTCAACAAAGGAATTCTAAGATCCATAAGACTTTCATCGATCCAAAGAAAAGAGATATAGATGAAGAGAATGCCAAATTAAACCACACAAATATATGATCTAAGGCTAAGAACAAAGGGAAGGGGAAGGAAATGGAAAAGGAACCAAAACAGTCCCAAAAACAAGCCAAAATATGCATTCTGTTTCAGAGTAACCGGTTACTCACAAGGTGTTAACCGGTTACTTAGTTTATATTAAGCGCAATTTTTCAAAATTAACACAGAGTAACCGGTTACTCACCAGACGTTAACCAGTTACTCTGCACCAGAATACAGAAAAATGTGCAAAATTCAGCATGATCCATTTTCAAAACTTTGTACAAATACCTTTTAATCATGGAACTGAAATTGCACGAAATTTACAATAAAACAATAGTGAAAAATAACAAATAAACACAATTACAAGATCCAAAGGATCAAGTAACAAAGATCACCAAAGATCTACATTCTGGAAGATGAAGATGAAGCTTCAACAATGGTGGAAGATGAATTACCACTTCAAATCTGAAAATTCCTTCAAATTGCTTCAAGATCCAAATTCCAAAGCCTTAATCTATGAGAATTGATGAAGAAAACAAGTTTGGATGAAGGTTTAGCTCAAAGTTGAACAAGATTCAATGTGAATTCTTGTTAACTTTCAAAAGAAGAAAAGTGAGCTTTGGTGAATTTTGGTGGTTGAGGAGAGAATTTGCAAGAGGTTTATTGGCTCTCAAAAGCTTGAATGAAATTTTAGCAAGGTGAATTTGGCTCTCAAAAGCTGGTAGAATGAATGAAATGAGGGTTCTATTTATAGAGTTTAGGCTTGGAAAAATTGGTGGTTTGGAATTTGGTTTGGAAATAAAAATTAGGCTTGGAATTTGAATTTGGAGGGAAATTCATAAAAGAGTGGTGATTAGTGAAGGTGTATGGTAGGAAATGATCAAAGTGATGTAGGGGAATTAAATTGAGATGGTCTAGAATATTCCAAATGTGATCAAGGGTTGAGATTGGTGCAAAATTGTTGAATTTGAATTTGCTGAATCTTTTCAAATTTTCACGAGAGTAACCGGTTACTCACCACAAGGTAACCGGTAACTCAGTGTAAAATTTGTGAAAAATGAGAATTTTGTTGCACTGTTGTGGTTCCGGCTCAATTCTTTTGCTTTTCAAAGAAGGCATGGAAATAAACACATGAACGTTGGAATTCCTTGAATAATAATCAATTAAAACTTGTGGAATCCTTGACCAGATAAATTTGACATGATTGCAGATCAACTTTGACTTTTCTCAGATAAAATTCATTCGAGCTGAGGGACTGTTTGATATCCTTGTTCTCTTCCTGAAAAAGTTAGTAAAAGGGAAACAAACACATTTTTGGATTTTGATTAAAGGTTAGTAAACATAAGCAAATAAAGGCAAATAAGGAAGGTACAGATGCTCGGTGATCTCTGCAAGGCATAAACCCAAAGAAGAGAGGGATAAAGGAACCAAAGCATGATCTTATTTATGGTAAAGATGCAAAAATGAGATGTGAATGATATGTGGAATCTTAGGGGTCAAAAATTAGGGTCTTACACCCGTGCATGGTGACGACCCGACCCCTGGTCGTGTAGTACTTCATCTTCAGATGAACTGTCGATGATACCGTTGTGAGTTCGGCGAAAGTAGTCCTCCCTAGGATGCAGTTGTAGAGGGATGGACATTCGACCACCAAGAAGCAGGTCTTGACTCGTCGGGTCGTATCCTCGTTCCCGAAAGTGACCATCAGTTCAACATAACCTCAGGGTCTGGTTGTGGTGTCGTTGAACCCTTGCAGATCCGAGCCCACGTAAGGGGTCAAATACTTCTCGTCGAGCTGGAGGGTCTCGAAGAGGTGGGCGTACATGCTGTCCACCGAGCTCCCCCGGTCGACCAGGATCCTGCGGACGTCGAAATTGGCCATCTGTGCCCGGATCAAGAGGGGAATAGTGGCGTTGGGCGCTCCGCCTGGTAGCTTCTCCAGATAGAAAGTGATGGGGTTTGAATTCCCTCGCACTTTCTCGAGAGTCCAGGTCTTCGCTGAGGTCGCGGATTCTAACTCGTCAAATTTTCGTTTGATCGATCCGATGGAGACCTTCTCGAAACCTCCGCCTGATATGACCATTTCCCTGGGGAAGCTCTCCCACGTGTTGCGGGTAGTGACAGGGTCTTCTTAGGGGAAGTTCCCACACATGTTTCGGACTGCCTCTTGGTTCTCGATTCCCTCGGGGACGAAAAAGTCCTCGGGTCGAGTGACACTGAGGGCGACTTGCACTCGGTTCTCTTCGGGAGGAGGTGTTGTCTCCTCGATGCTCTGGGTTTCCCGAGAGCTGGGACGAGGAGCGTCGTCCCTCTTGGCATACTTCCTTAGGTGACCTTCCTTGATCAGAGTCTTTGTCGCGTCTTTGAGGTGGACGCAATCTTCTGTGAGATGTCCATGGATCCGGTGGAACCTGCAGTACTTAGATTCAGTGTTAGCCTTAGGGGTTATCGACTTGGGAAAGCGGACACCCCCTTTCTGAAACTCCGAGTTGGCGCATTCGTTGAGAATTCGCTCACGGGGAGCGTTGAGCGGAGTATACTCCGTGAATCAGCCAGCTGGTCATCTCGATTCGCGAGACTCCCTGGACCAGCATTCTCGCCTCCTCTCTCCCCCTCGTCGGGGGGGGGGGGAGGAGAGACTTCGTCTTTGTGGCCGCGGGGGCCTTCCCGCTGCCTCGAGTCTAGGACGATCAGGGCTGCTTCTTACTCCTCGAACTCGATGTATGATTGAGCTCGGTGGAGTAGGTATTCCAAGTTACGAGGCCTGTGGATGCCCACAGACTTGGCGAACTCGGTTCCAATACGTAGTCCCCGCATGATCAGGAACTTCTTCATGTCGTCGGTTGTGTGAACCTCAACCCATTCACGGTTGAATCTCTCAATGTAGTCTCTGAGAGATTCGCTCGTCCCCTGGAAGATGGCTTCCAACGAGGCCACCGTCTTCGGATGTCAGCGAGATGCGGTGAAATGTTTAGAGAAACATCCCTTCAGTTGCCTCCAGGGCGTGATGGATTCAGGGGCGAGACTTTTGTACCAAGTCATGACGTCTTTCCGAAGAGTGGTCGGGAAGAGCATGTACTTGATAGCTCCTCTGACATTCCTATAGTCGAGCATGGCTTCGAAGCTCTCGACGTGGTCGTCAGGGTCAGCTGTGCCGTCATAGGTCCCCAGCGGTGGAGGCTTCTCCATGCCCACTAGGATGGGAGTGTCCATGATCTCCCTGGATAGAGGGGTCCTCTAGTCGTCCTCATCACTTCTAAAGGGTGACCGCGATGGGGAGCGATGACCCCGACCATGTCCATGTCGTCGAGGAGAGCTTCTGGGACGGTCCTTCGGCCTTTCGCCCTCGGTCGTGCTCTTCTTCTTGGCTGGGGAACGTCGTGGCTCGTTCTGCAGAGGGGAGCGGGGGCGCTTCTGGGCGACTACTTGCTGAGGTCGTTCCAGGCGCGGTCGGCGGCCCCCGCGCTGCGGGGAGGGGCTGCGAGAGCTTGCTGGGGGATCTCTTCGCGGGGAAGGAGAACGGTTAGGAGACGGTGGGCGACGATGTCTTCGCGAGGAAGAGCGTTGTGGTCGCCCTCTCTCGAGCGCTTTGATCCTGAGATTCTACTGGGCAATCAATTGGTTGGTCTGGTTGACCAAGGCGAATAGGGACACCGTGCCCGGGTCAGCGTTTAGTGGTGGAGAGCCTGGCTAATAGACAACCGGCGGGATGTCATGTTGGGCGACGTCATATGCCGCGTCTTCGGAAAAAGGAGAGACAATCTGCCCGTCCCTTACGTCGCCTTCTTTGACGTGGACGGCAGCCTTGTCCTGACGGTGGTTTCCGTTGTCGAGCTGCGTGAAGGCGGTGTCCGGAGCGTCGTTCCCATGTTGGGCGCTGATGCTGGCCATGCCAGTTATGAACGAAGGAATTGCTTTGGTTTAACGATGAAGGAAAAACGGGGAAGCAGTAGTTCCCACAGACGGCGCCACTGATCGTACTTGGATCAGACAGTATGACAGTGGCCAACAGCGTCGTGAAATCTTCAGCTCCGATGATGATGATACAGCCGGGGGGGTGTACTTGCAAGGTACTCCGTCGCTCAAGTCAGGAAAGGTCAGAGAAAAGGGCAAGTACAGAAAGCAGGTGTGAGTTAGAATACAATGTAACCTGACCCTCTCAAGTGAGAGGGTATTTATAGAGAGCCCCCAGCGCGGGGCCAACGGGTACCTGCACTGAGCTGGATTACAAGGCCCAATCTAGGCAACTGCCAGGGCTTACGTGGCGTAGGGAAGACCAGCACGTGGTCTTCGCCCTGGGGTAACAGTCCCGAGATCTTCGGAAGGTGGGCAGACCGATTCCTTCGGAGGCGGGAGGTTAGAAGGTGACGTGTTCTCGCGGGGAGGAGTTCTTGGGTGTCGTGGAGAGACGTGCTTCGCAAGGCTTGCCGCCCCTACTTGACAGTGTCTGCTGCACGTGCCCGACATTGCTGGAGGCTGGCACGTGCTCGACGCATGTGTGGATATGGGCCTTGTTGGGCTATCCCAGATCATGGGGTTTGGGCCTGCCCGACTGAAGGGCAGGCACTGGCCCAGTCCAGAACAGGTTCAATTCCCACCTCCAACAAATTTTGAACATGTGACATATTTTTTAAAATAAACCAAAAATAAATAAAAAACGAAATGCTTGGTGACATTAAAATAATTCAAAAATAAAATTAAAAAGCCACTTGATCTTCCACATCACTAAAAAAACCTGACACGTCAGCAGTTTTGCTGACCGAGCGTGATGAAGGTCAAAAACTAAAAAAAAAAACCTGACACGTAAGCATTTTTGCTGACCGAGCGTGATGAAGGTCAAAATTGAGAGAATCTTCAAATGTTATGATATTTTTTGCAAGTTTTTTTATAGGGAAGTTTTTTGAAAAACACTTATATGCCAGGGAGCAAAATGACTATTAACCTAAATAAAAACATCATTTTTAGTGACACTGGCAATTGTCCAAAAAAAAAATGGAGGAAAAAGAAAGGAAAGCGAAAGAAGTGTCACATTTTTTTTAGTAACAATGTTCTCTCGTCTCTCTAATGTCTCTGTCAACATATCATGGTACATCAAAAATAATATAAAATCAAACAAAAATATAAAATCGAAACACATAATCAGTAAAATGAAAGGAAAATGGCACTATCCAATGAGGCAGATTCGGAGGTGGTGATTACGGTTTCAAGACTTTCTTCTTCCATTTCTGTTCACAAGTTCTTTTGTTGGATTCTAAGAAGAAAGATACTCCCTCTCCTTAAAATATATATATATATATATATATATATATATATATATATATATATATATATATATATATATATATATATATATATATATATTTGTTTACTCCATGGTAGTGTACTTTTCTTTATCTTATATGGAAGAGCAAAGATAATTATGTTATGGTTGTTACTTGGAGTAGTGGAAAGGCGGTAGCTTTGTTATAGAGAAAATGACGGCTATGTGTGGTAGTATATTTAGGTATGGAAATGAATATTCATGGGACGGATATTATAATATCCGTATCCGTCTCGTTGGATAAATAGAATATTTATATTCGTTCATATTCATGCGGATATCCGTTAAGCGGGCAATCCGTGGGTTTTACGATATCCGTGGATATTTACAGATATTCATAGATAATATTTTTTTATAAAAAGTATTTGTTAAAAAAATATTTTGATCTTCTTTTAAAACACAAAAAGTTATTATCATAAACATTCATACAATTCGCTCGTAATTTAACAATAAAATTTCGCCACATTTATTTTCTTCTTATTCACCAAAATATAATTAAATCCAACATAATATTCATACATTTCATTTTTAACCAAACAAATAAAATATACAATGATTGTGAGTTATGATAGAAGAGAGGACGACAGAGGAGTATGAAGGGATACATTGGTTCGACAGAAGAATGACGACACTAGTTGGTTGGACTGTGAAATTGTTGAAGTGGTGTATGAAGTATTGAAGAGTTTAAATATAAAATGGCTAATAAAATTTGAAAGAAATGTGAAAGATTTTCTTCAAAGAAAATTTCAAAACAACGATAATAAAAAATTGGAAGACTAATTTTTTTAGAAGATGAAAAGATAATGTATAATAAACTAATGATATTTAAATGATTTTTATAATTTTTTTAACGGATATGGATATTCGCGGGTACGAAAATCATTAAACTCGTATCCATATTCATTTATTTTATCTGTGGATATCCATTAAGCTATCCGTCCCATATCCGTGACGAATTTTATCCGCGAAAATGGAACTATCCAATGAGGCAGATTTGGAGGTGGTGATTACGGTTTCAAGACTTTCTTCTTCCATTTCTGTTCACAAGTTCTTTTTTGGATTCTAAGAAGAAAGATACTCCCTCTCCTTCAAAAAAAAAAAAAAAAAAAAAAAAAAAAAAAAAAAAAAAAAAAATATATATATATATATATATATATATATATATATATATATATATATATATTTTGTTTACTTCATGGTTGTGTGCTTTTCATTATCTTATATGGAAGAGCAAAGAGAATTATGTTATGGTTGTTACTTGGAGTAGTGGAAAGGTGGTAGCTCTGTTATAGAGAAAATGATGGCTATGTGTGGTAGTGTATTATGTGGATATGGTGTGATTTTGTTTCACATGAGAAGGGAGATTTTACATGGAAAAGAAGGTGTGGTGGTTTGTAAGAAAATAAAATGGAATTTGTGATATGAGTTTTATGGTGAGTTTTGTTGTTTGAGAAAAGATGGAGTCATGAAAAGAGTTGTTTTGTATTGTTGAGTAATATGAGACTTGAAGAAGGTTTGAGTTGGTTTTATGTGGTAGGTGTGGTAAGAAGAAATGAGTTTTAATGGGGGTGTATGAGAGATGAAAAAAAGTGAAGATTATTTACTAGGTGATGATGGTTTTATTTCACATGAGATCAGAGGTTTTATATGAAATAGAAGGTTATGTTGTAAGAGGGCACATGAAGTTGGAAAATTGATGGTGTTGTAGCAATAAAGAGGAAGTGAAACGTATTTTACACTATGTTTTAACCTACATACAGGCAATTTCTATTTATTTCTAACCTTAAACATTAATTTCTTTTTATTTACACAAAAATTCAAACAAAATTCAAAACTTTAAAAAACTTACAATTTTCCGCTTTGCTTCAGTGTTGAATGATGTTTCTGATGTTAATTGATGTTCCCTTGAGTTTTGTTGTTTTATTTTAAACTTGGTGATGAGAAAATGTTTGAGAAAGTTTGAGAGGTTTTGAGAAATATTAGAAATGAAGAAGGAGAACAATTCTGACACAATTTGAGTTTTAAAACGTTTCGGGGATGCATCTCCGAAATAAGTTCGCAGATGCATCTCCAAAACAATTTTTACGTTAATTAAAAATTAAATGTGTTCAAAGATGCATATCTGAAATTTAGAAATATTAAAGTATTTTCGCATGATACCTAAGTAACCATAAGATACATTCAAACATCTCTTTATTTATATGCATCGTTGTTTGAGGCCAAAAAAGAAAACCACAACTTATCCATACTCATTTCACCATCATAATTCATACACATTTCAAATCATTTTTATTTAATTTTTCACGATTCAAAAGACTTGTCTCTTTCCTTCTATTCAATACAAGTTATACTCATCTCACCAACATCACATGAAATAGGACACAATCCTTAACTTGATCTTAGGTTATGTCTATACCATAAACGACAGAGAATCATAACAGCAGAATCCAATTAGTAATCACAACCTTAATACCATGGAAATAAAACATTCACCTTAATTACATCCAATTCAAATACAAAAAGAAAAAACATAACAATTGTTCTACATAAGTATCTTCTTCAAGTTGAAGATTACCTTGAAGAATTTCTTACAACTCTTGCACTTCTCTTTATAGACTCAATTCTCTGAAGCCTTATTTGTTCTCTAAATTTCGCTATGAATTCATCAGCTTTTTTATCCACATCAGGTCCTTCATCACCAACAGAATAAGAACAAGAAGGTTCCTCTGTTTTTGAACAACTTTCTTCACTCTGTTTTCGTTTTCCAACACCTTCATCTTCTTCACTTTCCGTTTCTTCTTCCTCTGATTCCATAATTACCCGTTTTCCAATAAACCTTTCTATCTCTGTTGGCTCTTGCATTGATGAAGAATATTCCTTTTGCTCTTTATCTTCATCTTCATCTTCGTCTTCCTTTTCATTGATTCCTTCTTCTATAGATTTTCCCATTGATTTGTTTCTTCCAATTTTCTCACCATATCTTGATTTCATGATGATTGGTTTCTGAAACATTGGTGGCGGTGGAGGTGGTGGTGGAGGAGGAAAACAAGACTTATAATTAAAACTCTTTTTCTTAATCGAATCTTCCGCGTCCTTCGCAACTGACTCTGAAGGAGTGAATTTCATCGAAGAAGCTTTCGCCATTGAAGCCTTTGAAGCTCTTTCAATAGCTTCTTGTTTCGGTTCCATCATTCTAGCTGATGCTGATCTTGATCTCCATGGAATAGGAGATGCAAGCACAACGTTCTCTTTCTCTTTCATCTTATCTTCATTAACACCTTCAAATTCTGCATAATTTCTTACTCTGTTAAACGAATTGCTTGAAAATCTTTTAGACCCTGTTTTCGACGACCCATCAAAAGATTGAGATTGAAGAACACCAGCATCATCAGATAAACGAGACTTCAAGCTTCGAACAGGCAAAAGAAGAGGCTTTTCTTTTTCTTCGAAACCACTCTGTTCATCTTCAAAAACAGAGTCTTTCACCTGCGGAGCTACAACAACCATGGACTTATTTCTGTAGTGTTGATTCTGATTACTCCATGTTTGGAGCTTGGTGATTTCATCAGACTCTACAGATTGGGTCTGATGATCAGTTTCGTCTTCGAAAAAAGACGAAACTTGTAGAAACCGAGAAACTAATGTTTGTGCAGAGTCGAACTTTGAGTTATTATTGTTGTTGTCTTTGTCATGTTCTTGGTTTCGACGACTGAACAAACCGTAAGAGATGGCAATACCAACGAAAAGAAGATGAAGGAGTTCCCAGTTTCTTGTGAGGAGATTTTGGTTGATAAAATCAGGGGCTTGAGAAGGAAAAAGTGGAAGAATGACAAAGAATATGAGAACTATGGTGGCTTTGTATACAAAATTGTAGGAAAATCTATTTGGGTCTTGTTGGTTTTGTTTAATATTATCGGTTGATTTTTTAGGTTTTGTGGTTTGAATTGAATCTGACATTGGAAAAAGGGTATGTGGGAGGAGAGTTAGAAGAATTTGAGGTTGAGGAAAGGATGAAAGAGGAAAGAAAGTGTGAATTTATAGGAAGAAAAAAGTAGTGTGTAAGTTTGAAGATTTTGCATTTGGTTTGATTAAAACCAAGGTCGATGAAATGTGAAGTATGGTATTTGCCTTTATTCCATTGGAACTTTCTCTTTCCTTCTCACCACTTGCTTTCGGTTCTAAATGAAAATGCTTTGTCTAGAATTTAGGTCATTTGTAGATGAATAGCTTCTTCCTTTAGTTTAGTGGAATTTGAAAGTTAAATTCACCAAATCATACATGTATTTTTGGGTTTTTAGTATATGTTTTTTATTCACCACCACCAGTATCCGGTTCACTGGACCGGCTAATTCGAATCGAAGATCAATTTTGATATTAAATGGTTATAGCTTCCTTCTAATCATAGTTGCAGGAAATCGAATTGTAGATCTCTCTATTAAATCTAGTACCATTCATCAATAAACCAAACTAACGATCGGTGGTTTTTAATATGTTGTTTAGTTAAATAAATATTTTAATTGTTGTATTTAAGAAACTCAAACACCAAAATATCAAGAGTAAAATTAACATTGAGTGACAAACTAGTACACAAATAATAGGTTGTGATGATGCTACAACCCCAATTTGGTATTGTTGCCGCCATCTTTGTCTTTCAAATGTTTTGGTCTATTGGTCCACAGATTTGCGTCAAAATCACTATTGCACCATTGTGCTTTAGAACATTTGGTTTTCCGGTTTCAAATAATAACTACATTCTTGTTTTTGTTTAGTTTAGTTTGATTGCATCGTGTGATTATCTTGCAACCAAATCGACACCACAAATAGGTGCCTAGACTCAAGGGAAACTCTGTAAAATACTTTGCCACTTCTTCATATCAATATTTTTGAAACAAGCAATTATGGATTTAAAAACTTTTGTTAGTTAATTCAATAACATGGTAGTTAGATTCTTATAACAAATTCTATTATTGGTAAACTAATAAAAGAAAAAAAACAGTATAATAGATACTTCATTAAAAAAAAAACAACAAAAAGGTGATGAAAAACCACAAGCCAAAGCTAAACTAGAGTGATTACATGATAAAATTTTAATGGTGCAATGCACCATTCATAAAAGCTACATGAATATGAATTTTTGAGAAGACCAAGCCAAAACCAAGAGATGAACTTGATGTTAAACTCAACGTCCCTTGCATGACAAGATTCTTCTTTGAAAATCATAGCATTTCGCTTATTCCATATACTCCAACAAGAGATCATCCACAATGCTCATTCGTAGTGTTTTCGAACCTTCCCTTTGCAAGCATTCAAAAACATCTTGAAATCCATTATACAATGTATTGTCATTGGTGTAGACAAACCAATCCACTCACAACCATACTTCCAAAACAATGATAAAATCAGGCAGTTGAACATCAAGTGATCTATTGACTCAAGTTCTTAATTGCATAATGCACACTTAGCCAACGTAGAATTCAAGATGATGTTTCTTCTAAGTAGCAACTCTCGTGTGGGAAGCCTGTTGTGAAATAGTTTCAAACAAAAAGCCTTTACCTTTGAGAGCACCTTCATCTTCCAAAGTTTCCTTCAAATAGCATTCAACTGCTCATGATGATCTTGTTGAGCCTCAATGATCTGCATGTTGTTGTAGCAGTTTTTGATAGAAAAAATTTGATGTGAAACAGCCACCCAAATGAGTTGATCTCTTTCTAACAGATTAGGAGTAATCTCTGTCAATATCATCTTCATGTATTGGAGTTCAATTGCAAAATCTGACAGCAGGGAAGATCCAATTTTCTCAAGTTGCCAATGCCAGACACCATGTAACCAAGTACCATAATCACAAACCATGGCCAATTTGTTTGCTGCATGAGAGTAAAGAACAGAGAAAATAACATCCAAGGATGAGGGTACAATACATATTCCTTTCCAAAATGGAGTTGACACACCATTACCAATTCTGAATTTGACTATATGCTTTATTCCAACTCTTTCCTCCACATTGCACTTGAGGTTTTTGCCAATGATCATGAGATCCCTCCACCATATTAATTGTAGGGAGGGCTGGCATTTGTCAGTGTCTAACCACAGGCTGTTAATGATACTTCCATATCTATGTGACACAATTCCACTCCATATAGCATAATCTTCATTTAAAAATCTCTAAATCCATTTGCACATCAAATCTTGATTGAATGTTCCTATCTCCTTGACAACCAGACCTCTATCTTCCTTACTCTTGCAGACCACTTGCCAACTGATCCAGTTGATCCCCCTGCCTTCTCTTGAACCATGCCACAAACACTGTTTTTGTAAGCTAATGATTCTTTTCTTAACAGATTCTGGCATCTTATAAAATGAAATGTGGTGGATTGGTAAATTGTTGAGCACTGAATTCAATAGTAATTCTGCCTCCTAATGAAAGAAATTTAGCCTTCCACCTAAATAACTGGCTCTTCAAGTTAGAGATGATATGTTGCATAGGCTCAATTCTCCTTGGATTGACACCCACCTTGATCCCCAAGAATTTGAATGGGATTTTGTCTATGCTGCAAAAGAGGAAATTGGAAGCTGCCAACAAAAAATCAGGGGTCAAGCCAATTCCGTATACTTTGTTTTTCCTCATATTGATCCTTAGTCTATAAACCATTTCAAAAGCTCTTAAAATGGTCTTGATAGCCCACAGGTTACTCAAGGATCCATCTCCAGTCATGATAGTGTCATCAACAAATTGTAATAAGCTGAAGGAGGGTCCTCCAAGTCCATCATCCAACCTGAATTCTTTGAAGAAGTTGGTGTCCACATCATTCTTCATAATTCCAGCCAAGCCCTCAGATACAATGGAAAACAAGAAAGGTGATAGTGGATCACCCTGCCTTAGACTCCTAGACACCTCAAAGTCTTGAGTTGGACTTCCATTGATTAGAATGAACATGGTACTTTTGAATACACAACCCTCTATCCATCTTATCCATTTCACTCCAAAGCCCATCCTACCAAGCACGAATCTCAAGAAATCTCAGCTAACATTGTCATATGCCTGGGCAAAATCCACCTTAAAAAGCAAGCATTCCTTTTTTTCTCCTCTTGGCATAATCAATGATCTTATTTATGGTCAAAATACCATCAAGGATTTGCCTGCCTGGTATGAAATCAGTTTGGGATTTGGAAATTAATCTACTGATGATTCCTTTTATTCTATTGGCCAAAATTTTAGCTATCACTTTGTATAGACTACCAATTAAAAAAATTGGTCTAAAAACCTCCATCTTCTGTGGAATTTAGATCTTTGGAATGAGAGCAAAAAAAGAGGCATTGAAGGCTTTAGGGAGAGTGGTTGTGTTGTGGAATTCTTATATGACACCAATGATTTCCTCTCCCAAGAGATCCCAACAATTCTTTAAGAAAGTGGGGTTAAAATCATCTGGTCCAGTGTTTTTGTCCCCATCATAATCCCAAATGACACATTTGATCTCATCCCTAGAGAAATCTTTCTCAAGGGCCAAATTGTCAGCTTCAGTCAAACTGCTAAAGTGAATCCCTTCCAAAATAGGTCTGCATCCACTAGGATTAATGAACATGTGTTTGAAGTGTTCTATAGCAATAAAGTTTATCTTGGATACATCTTTCACCCTTCCCATATCAGTATTTAAGGAAGTAATATAATTCTTCCTTCTTCTACAAGTCATCATATTGTGAAAGTATCTTGAATTCAGGTCCCCTTCCTTGATCCATTTTTGTCTAGACTTTTGTTTCAGCAAACTTCTTTTAAATGAAGATTGCTTCAACTAAGATTTTGTGCTTCTTTCCTAGCTTCAATCAGATTAGTGGAGGATTGTGAACTGACAGCGCTGTACAAATTATTTAGGTCCTCGATAGCATTGTCAATCTTGAGATCAATGATTCCAAAAACCTACATGTTCCACTTCTTCAGTCCTGCCTTGAATAATTTGAATTTTTCTTTCAAGATGTATGCCCTCATGCCTAAAACCTGGAAAGGATACCATTGCTCCTTTAGAAATGTCAAGAAATGTTTGTTTTCAAACCAACCATTGATTGATCTGAAGGGAATGGGACCCCAATTCACATTACTTCCTTTGATCCAAATAGGGCAGTGATCAGAAACATCCTTATTCCCAATTTCTTGTTCAACAAGTTTCCAATTGTCTATGATACCTTCATACACAAGGAGACGATCAAGCCTACTCTTTGATCTCCCATCAGAACTGAACCAAGTAAATTTATTCCCAACAGTTGAAAGATCAACCACCTCCATTACTTAGTTAACAATGCTATTTTATAAAAGATGCATGTCATTTTGTACGATAATTAATGCTAATTGAATGCAATTCATTATTTTTATTCCTCTCAATTTATTTCTTTTTCCTTTTTTCTCTCATTTCTTTTAGAGTAAGTAAGTTCTTGCTCTAACATATTTGGTGTCATGAAGTTGGATTCTTGATTGTGTAGAATACATAGGTTTTGGAATTTTCATCCATTATTAACTAAGTAAAGATGAATGGTGCTAATGATCTTCAAAACACACTTCCAATTCTCTATGGAAAGAATTGAGATAAATGACACAAACACATGAAAGTTTTGTTTGGCTATCAAGACACACTTGAAGTGGTTTTCAATGGAGTCCCTGCAAGTTCAACAGAGGCACAGAAGAATGCTCATAAGGAAGAGAAGAAAAAGAATTATAAGGATACGCACTTGATACATGTAATAGTAGATGCTACAAATTTGAAAAAATTTCTCATGCTGAGAATGTAAAAGAGGCAAGAGATATTTTAATCAAATACTATGAAAGTGGTGACAAAGTGAAGAGTGTGAAGCTTCAATCTTTGAGAAGGTGGAATGAATTATTATAAATGGAGAAGAATGAAATAATTGCATCTTATACATCAAATATTCAAGTCTTGGTTCACATGATGAAAAGTTGTGGTGAAGTGATGACTGGGAAAATGGTAATTGAAAATGTGGCAAGGACAATCACTCCATATTTTCATCATGTGATAGTTGTTATACAAGAATTTAGGACTTTAGCAACTATGAAGATGGAAGATCTCATGTGATCACTAGAAGTATATAAGTTAAGGATTCTAGAAAGAAAGGGAGTGCAAGAGTCAATTTAAGCATTCCATGCTCGAACATTCAAGAAGAATGGTGATTTTGAGAGGTACAAAGGAAAGAAGATCCAAGATAAGTTCAAGAGGAATGCATGACCAAGCTTGCAAAAGACTAAACTTAATAGTAAATCTGAGTCCTTCAAGAAAGCAAGGGGGACATCAAACTTAAATCTACAGAAGTCTCTAAGAAAGGACAAGAAGTACATTTAGTGCTATAATTGTCAAAATGGGGTCATTATGACTTAAATTGTTTGGAAAGGAGAAGGCTTAAGACATTGGTGTGATGAAACTAAGATAGTTCAAGATGACCGAATGACGGCTCTATAGTGTTCATGGTTGCAGTGTATGAAGATCAACATAAATTTAGATCACGATTTCTAGTAGTAGGGAGCAAACCTTTTCTTGGTCAGTCTTTAAGCACACTTCCAGTGATTTCTGAAGAAATTATTTTTAGAAGAGGAACCTTGTCAGTTGTGATCAACTTGCTTCTTCCTAGATACTCATTAATTATGGCATAAGAAAATCTAATACAACAACCATGAACATGGACCTTTCTATAATCTTTGCTTCCAACATTGTTGAAGTGTTTGGAAATATTGACAATAAACTCTTTAACAAGCTTAGGATGGTAGGGACTAAGGCTTGACATAGTCTTCATGATTTGAGCATCCTCAAGGAGCTTAACAATATCTTCAAATTTCAAAGCTTCCTTAGACAACTCTCTTTCAGGGGTTATCCTTCTATGATATAGGTACTTCCATTTCATAACACTTTCCTCATAATGAAATGACACATTGTCTAAGGGGAAATGAGAACATTTATGAGAATCTTCTTGCCCCAAAAATTTTCTTATTTTTCTTGAGAGGGAGTACCATAATGTCATTCACATTGTTCTCCACATCTTCTAATACAGACGCGTTTATCATTTTAAGGGTCTCTTTCTTATTTCCTTTTGACTTTCCACTACTAGCTACAACCTAAAATTTATTTATTTTTGGTTGTCTTCTTTGCCTTGCAGGTGTAGACATCTTCTTGGAAGGAGTCTTCATAGGCTTTAGTGTGGATTTCTTCTTATATGCCTTCTTTTTTGTTTTCTTAGCATACTTTTTACTCACATCATTATTATTAATATGGTCAACAAGGGCTTCATCAGTATGAACATTAACATTTTCATGAACAAGGTCTTCATTAACATTCACAGAGTTAACAACATCCTCATCAATGTTGTTACCTACATTGTTCTTAACATATTTTTCCACATGATTCTGAGGGGTTACAAGCTCATCCTCCTTTTGAGTTGGAGACTAAGTCTCTAACATATTAGACTGGTTGTATGGTACATCTTGATTTTCCAAATCTGGTTCCTGAGTTACATTAGCAACATCCTTTTGAACTTCTTTTTCAACGAAGGCTTCCATGTATATTTCAGTCTCTTATTCTAGTGTACCTTCCTCAACTTCATCAATGAATCCTCAACACTGGTTTCCTCACTACCATGTTCATCATCAAAATTATTTTCCACAGATTTTCCCAGGTCATCCGGAGGGTTGTCTTTATCAATGTTGACAGCAATTTCAACAACATTATCCACATTTTTATCATTCAAAATGCCATCAATAAAGGTGTTTACATTAGGAATATCAATAGTCAGAGTCTCTACATGTTTTTATTTGAGAATTTTTTTCAATGTTATCTTCTCTAGGGGGTTGGTCATAGGCATGTAAAAAATTTAGGGTTTGAATTAGTGATGACTCGATTCCGTATCGTTTATTTCGATTCAATTTGTGCATGTTTTATCGTATTTTTATTGAGTCATTGTCATTTCATGTATTATTTGCTTATGTTTCCTTTCATTTTCCATTTACAGGTCCTCTATCAGCTCCGTAGAAGAAAAGATCAAGAATTGAGCTTAAAAGAGAAGAAAAGGTGGAGAATTGCATGATTCTGCCTCACCCAGATGAAAGGCGTTCACCATTCCCCCCAGTTCAACTGAATGGCGCTCGCCATAGCAGACAAGGAGGGAAATTCAAAGTCCAGATGAATGGCAACCTCCATTAGCCCTACGGCGACCGCAGTTGCTTCGCGGCAGCAATTTTTTGAGGCAGTTCTAGCTAGGGGTGTTCAAAACCGAACCAACCCAATAAAAAACCGCAAACCAAACCAAACCAAACCGAAACCGCAAAAAACCGCATTTGGTTCGGATTTGTTCGGGCCATCTTTTAACAAAACCGCATGGTTCGGTTTGGTTTGCGGTTTGTATTTTGCAAATCGAACCAAACCAAACCAAACCGCATTATGATACAACTCAAACTTCACTTATCTCACATATAACCCAAAACTCAAGCCCATTATGCCTTAACCTTACAATTACGAAATATTTTCTCTTACGCACACTTAACTTTTTAGTTTTAATCTTCTCAAATCTCTCATAATAGTATTGTGTATTCTTCTCATCTTCTTTGCCATGTACGTCTCGCCTCTTCTACACTAATCTCTCATCTCACATGTTCTTTCTTTTTCAACTTCTCATTTTTATGTTACTATTTTCTCTTCTAATTATATTTTTATCGCACCTTTCTTCTTTAATCTCACATCTGTTATGTTCTTTCTTTTTCATCTTCTCTAATCTCCCTTCTCTTATATTTTCTGTTTTATTATAATATTTTGATATTGTTTTATGCTACTATTTTTTTTTTCACTTTTGTTTAAATTGATTTTTGTATATTGAATGAGAACTTTTTGTCTAAACATGATGATTTTTGTTGTTATTTGGCAATGTATGAATGACTAAACACAAAGTTATGTTGTTCTCTATATATGTAAATATCACTCAATAAAAATCTTGTAAAAAACCGAACCAACCGAATCAATCCAAACCGCATTGGTTTGGTTTGGTTTGGTTCGGATTTTTTTTAAAAGTCAACCAAACCAAACCAAACCGCATGCTTTTTTCCCTTGCGGTTCGGATGATTTTTAGCGTCAAAACCGCCCAAACCGCACCGCGAACACCCCTAGTTCTGGCAGTTTGCAAGTTTAGTTTTCAAATTTCGAATTCAACTGCTTGGAGCCAGATTTTCCTATATATAGAGCATCAGAGGTCTGCATTTGGGGATCCAAGAACCTTGCGGAAGCACTGCCGAAATTTCATTAGCCTAACCACTTATATCATTCGCCATAGTATCGATCGCTCACACCGAGAGATTGATACATCTGTTGTACTTTTCGTTTCTATTGTTGCTGATGTACACTTGGATCAACTATTTAATACAAGTTTCATTTTTCGTTTAATTACTTCGCATTTCAGGTTATTTACAATTCGTTTATTTTACTGCATTATTTAATCTTACTTTTATGCTTTATAATTTGTTTTCACTATCAAAGTGTAAATCTGATCTTAAACAAAAACTAACCAATATGTATGTTTTAAAATTCAGAAATGTTAATGCATTAGTGTTAGATTTAATTATGTCTGAGTAGAATTGCTTTGAGTCCGTAGATTGAGGAGCGTCGTTCCAACGGGACTCTGTAGAATCTTCGGTGTTTAACTTTTGTTTTTAAAATTCTGGTCTTGGTGTCTAAACTGAATTTAGGCAGCCTTGTCGTGAGAGCGAGAGGTTGCTTAATAGCATTTCGTCACGAGAGTGAGAAACGCACCAAGGCGTGTCCAATAGAGCGAGAGTTTGAGGTAATCACCGGATAGTAGGCATCGGACATTGAGCCTAAATGCAGCGAGAGCGCTTTAGGGCCTCATTTAGTTTATGTTGGTTTTCAAAACGGACCTTTTAACTACCGAGCGAGCGAGAGAAAAATCTTGGGGTCATTAGGCGTGGCTTGGTTAAGACCGCGAGAGCGTGAGGTCGAGCCTTTAAGCTGGTATATCCTTCAGACCAATTTTGAGACCTTTCTTAACACTCGGATTTTACGGAGTCCCAAGGAGCACGGAAATCATTCTCCGGTCTTGTATTTATTGTTGTTTTTCAAATCCTGTTAAAAACCAAATTTCTTTTACCGCCAAATCTAGCCTTAGCTTTACACCGCAATAATCGATCACTCTAGGTTGATTATTAATCCCTGTGGGTTCGACAATCTTTTCAAACTACGCGATAAGTTGTATACTTGCAGCAGTAATCCGACCATATACGTAAAGTCGCGACCAAGTTTTTGGCGCCGTTGCCGGGGATTAATTTAGTCAATATTGTGATATTTTTGTTGTACTATATAGACTAAGGCAACTTTTTATTTTTCCTTTTCGATTCGTCAATTGTATGCCAAACACTCGCTCACAAGGCGAAGAGTTGGAGCAACCAATCAACGAAATCGAACATTACATACTTCTGAGACGCCGAATTAACGTATTACTTCTTAGATATAACATCCCAGATCCTCTTATTCCCTACTCAGATTCGGAAACCGAATCAGAACCAGAATAAAACATGGCCGATGGACCGAGAGAACGTCCTCTAAAGTATTATGCTATTCCATCACAAGATGAACCACATAACAACATTACTGCCCCAGCTATTAACCGTAATGATTTCGAGCTGAAACCTTCACTAATATCCGCAGTTCAACAAAACCAATTCTCAGGTAATGCTACGGATGACCCGAACCTTCACTTATCAATATTCGTGCAATATGCAGACATCGTAAAAGCTAATGGAGTTAGTCAAGAAGCAATTAGACTAAGACTTTTTCTGTTCTCATTGAGAGATAAAGCGAGAGCTTGGCTCCAGTCTCTACCATCCCACTCAGTGACGACATGGGACGAGTTGAAGAAAGTCTTCTTAGCCAGATATTTCCCACCAAGCAAGACAGCTATGCTGAGAGCCCAAATTAACGGATTTAAGCAAATGGATAACAAATCTTTATTCGATGCTTGGAAGAGATACAAGGACATATTGAGGTTATGCCCACACCATAGACTTGAAGAATGGATGATAATACATACCTTTTACGGCGGACTGCTATACAATACCAAAATGAATCTGTGCGATGCTGCAGGCGGTGCGCTAATGGATAAACTGTATGCAGAAGCTTATGAACTCATAGAGACTATGGCTCAAAACCATTTCCAAAGGGGAGGTGAATGCGCTGGTATAGAGAAACCAACTCCGAATGGAGGAATACACGAAGTCAACGGTATAGACCGAGTCAATGCCAAAGTGGACGCGCTTGCTCAAAAGATTGAAAGTTTAGCAATAGCACCACCAGCAGCTACCGTAGCTGCGGTTACACCAAATTGTGAAATATGCGGAAACCCTGGGCATACAAACGCTGAATGTCAAGTGTTATCTAGTACTCCTACCGACCAAGTGAACTACGCTCAAGGGAACCCGTATTCAAACACTTACAATCCTGGCTGGAGAAATCACCCAAATTTTTCATATAAGAATAACAATGCTTTAAATCCACCTAACCCAACACCTGCTATTCCACCTGGATTTCAGAAAGGAGCGCAACCCGCCCCACCTCTACCAAAAAAATCAAATCTGGAAATCATGATGGAAAACTTTATGAATGCTCAAGCTCAGCAAAACAGGGATTTCACGAATCAAAATGCTCACACGAGTGAATTGATGAAACAATTATCAAGCAAGCTTGATGCTATGGCTACTCATAACAAAATGTTAGAAACTCAAATTACTCAGGTAGCCCAACAACAATCAACTAACGCAACCCCCGCTGGAGCATTTCCTGGCCAAGCACAACCAAACCCAAAAGGTCATGCTAACGCTATTACTTTGCGAAGCGGAACAGAGTACGATGGACCCGTTGACCCGAGATTCCAAAATTCAGCCATGCACCAAAATTTACCAAAGGGAACTGAGAAAATAAAGGAACTTAACACGGAGAAGGAAGATGAAAGCGGAAAGGCCGTAGAGAAAGAAACACCCTATGTGCCTCCGCCACCATATAAACCACCCGTGCCTTATCCCCAAAGACTAGATAAATCCAAAAACAAAGGACAGTTTAAGAAATTTGTAGAGCTTCTAAAGCAATTGAATATAACGATACCTTTCACATAAGCTATTACGCAAATGCCCTCATATGCCAAATTCCTTAAAGAGATCCTATCAAACAAGAAAAAGTTAGAAGATAACGAAACCGTTATGCTCACTGCCGAGTGTAGTGCCATACTTCACAATAACATGCCTCCTAAACTAAAAGATCCAGGTAGCTTTTCCATACCTTGTGTAATTGGAAAGACTGTCATAGACAAAGCGTTATGCGACTTAGGAGCCAGTGTTAGCCTAATGCCCCTATCCACATGTAAGAAACTTGAATTAGGAGACCTGAGGCCAACAAAGATGTCTCTACAACTAGCATATCGTTCTGTGAAATATCCAGTAGGTATGCTAGAAAACATGCCAGTTCGCATAGGTCAGTTTTATATTCCGACAGATTTCGTGATAATGGACATTAAGGAAGATTCTAATATACCAATCATCTTAGGTAGACCGTTCTTAGCAACAGCTGGAGCTATAATAGATGTAAAGAAGGGAAAGTTAACCTTCGAAGTAGGGGAAGAAAAAGTCAAATTTATCTTAGCCCAATTCCTAAAGGCCCCTGCTTTAGACGATTCATGTTATTTTCTAGACGTTATCGACGAATGCGTCAGAGAACTGGAGAAGGAACAGACAAGGTACATGGAAGTACTAAAGATTCCAGCCCCTCCAATATTCGAAGACGATAACTGGCGTGAGCCGTATGAAGATGACAGTCTAAGAGAATGCCTAGCACTCACACCCGATCCAATGCCTTGCCCAAAGAAACCATCTGTAGAACTCAAAACATTACCCAAAGATCTAAGGTATGAATTCCTAGACACTGAACTTGAGAAACCCATAATAGTTAATACTGATTTAGGACAAATAAAAACCGAGAAATTGTTGGAAGCCTTGAGGAAATATACCACAGCTCTTGGATATAACATCTCCGATCTAAAAGGGATAAGTCCCTCTATATGTATGCGTCGCATCATGATGGAGGAAGACTGTAAGCCATCCAGAGAACATCAAAGATGATTGAACTCTATCCTAAGCGATGTAGTAAAGAGAGAAGTGCAAAAACTATTGGAAGCAGGAATCATATATCCGATATCTGACAGCAAATGGGTCTGCCCGGTGCATGTCGTACCAAAGAAAGGTGGTGTTACAGTTGTAAATAACAAAAAAGGCGAGTCTGGAGCAAAACGAACTCAAACTGGATAGAGGATATGCATAGACTATAGAAAGCTGAATAAGGCTACTAGAAAAGATCATTTTCCTTTACCCTTCATAGACCAAATGCTTGAACGGCTAGCCAAACATTCATATTTTTGTTACTTAGACGGATACTCAGGATTTTTCCAAATACATATTCATCCTGATAACCAAGAGAATACCATATTTACCTACCCCTATGGCACATTTGCCTATCATCGAATGCCATTTGGACTGTACAATGCTCCCGCAATATTTCAGAGATGCATGATGTCGATCTTTGTTGATTTCATAGATGACATAATGGAAGTCTTTATGGACGATTTCTCTGTATGTGGGGGAAGTTTCGAACACTGTCTGTCAAACCTTGAGATGGTACTTGAGCGATGCGTCAAAGTGAACCTTGTGTTAAATTGGGAGAAGTGCTATTTCATGGTGCGACAAGGTATAGTTCTTGGACATGTAGTATCCGATAGAGGTATTGAAGTAGACAAAGCAAAGATAGAAATCATAGAAAATCTTCAACCACCAAAAACAGTTAGAGAAGTACGAAGCTTTTTAGGACATGCCGGTTTTTACTGACGATTCATTAAAGACTTCTCTAAGATTACAAAACCTTGGACTGGACTACTGATGAAAGAAGCTGAATTTATATTCGATGAAGAATGCTTGAAAGTATTTGAACATCTGAAGAATGCTCTTATTACCGCACCAATTATGCAACCACCTGATTGGAGTTTACCATTTGAAATAATGTGCGACGCTAGCGACTATACTGTAGGCGATGTCTTAGGACAAAGAAAGGATAAAAGGCTTCATGCTATTTACTACGCAAGTAGAACCTTGGACAAAGCACAGATGAACTATGCGACCACAGAAAAAGAACTCCTAGTTGTTGTGTTCGCCTTAGATAAATTTCGTTCCTATCTGGTAGGAGCAAAAATTATTATCTATACCGATCATGCCGCTATTAGGTACCTGTTGACTAAGAAGGATGCCAAACCAAGGCTCTTGAGATGGATCTTGCTTTTGCAAGAATTCGATTTAGAGATAAAGGATAAAAAAGGTACAGAAAATGTGGTAGCAGATCATCTCTCTAGGATTGAGGATCTAAAGCCTGAAGGAGTGCCTATAAACGATGATTTTCCTTACGACAGACTAGTAGCCCAGTTGGAAAGGGAAAGCAAAACTGTAGAATGTTCCTTGTTGTTTAACGATGCAGAGACAAATGAAGTAGTAGAAGAAATCTATACAAAAACCACATTGCCATGGTATGCTGACTTTGTCAACTACCTAGCAGCCAAAGTACTTCCACCAGATCTAACATACCAGCAGAAGAAGAAATTTTTCCACGATCTTAAACAATATTACTGGGATGAACCCCTATTATTCAAGAGAGGCGCTGATGGAATATTTCATCGATGTGTCTTTGAATTGGAAATAGAGGATGTCATATCCCAATTCCATGCTGCACCATATGGAGGACATGCCAGTACATCAAAAACATGCGCAAAGATATTACAATCTGGCATCTTCTGGCCAAACCTTGGAAGGACGTTCACATTGCCATTATGAATTGTGACCGGCGCCAACACACTGGAAACGTTTCTAGACGCGATGAGATGCCACAAAAGGGAATTTTGGAAGTCGAAGTATTTGATGTATGGGGCATTGATTTCATGGGACCATTTCCATCTTCTTTTGGAAACAAATACATACTCGTCGCAGTTGATTACGTATCAAAATGGATTGAGGCGATAGCTTCACCTACAAATGATGCACGAGTGGCGGTAAAACTTTTCAAGAACATAATCTTTCCCAGATTCGGTGTACCAAGAATTGTCATTAGTGATGGCGGTTCCCATTTCATTTTGAATGTTTTCGGGAAGCTATTTCTTAAATACGGAGTTCGACACCGAGTAGCAACACCCTATCACCCTCAAACTAGTGGACAAGTAGAGGTGTCGAATAGGGAGATTAAGTAGATTTTAGAAAAAACCGTTGCAACCTCTAGGAAGGATTGGTCTACTAAACTTCATGAAGCTCTGTAGGCTTACAGAACAGCTTACAAGACCCCCATAGGAACCACACCGTACAAACTAATTTATGGAAAGTCGTTCCATCTGCCTGTGGAACTTGAGCATACAGCTTATTGGGCCATTAAGACCCTGAATATGAATCATAAGGCAGTCGGCGAGAAAAGGATTCTGGATATCCATGAATTAGAAGAACTAAGACTAGATGCCTATGAAAATGCCTGAATATATAAAGAAAGAACCAAGAAGTGGCATTATAAAAGGATAACAAAGAAGGAGTTTAACGAAGGAGATATAGTTATTCTCTTTAACTCTAGGCTTAAACTCTTTCCCAGAAAATTACGTTCTAGATGGTCTGGTCCTTTCGAAGTTACAAAAGTCTTACCAAGTGAAGCAGTTAAAATTAGAGGAAAGTCAAATGAGACGTTCTTTGTGAACGGCCAGAGACTCAAGCACTACCACTTAGTAGAAAACAAGGAATTCATCACTAATTACAAGTTGGAAGAGCTTCCCGCTCTTCCCGACAAATGATGCCCTTTTCAATTATAATGTCGAGCTTCCGACATTAAACAAAGCGCTTTGTGGGAGCTAAACCACGATCTTTAGTTTTTATTTTACTTTGTTAGTTTTAGGACACTGCATGCATATTTAGTATGAAATCTATACAATATACATCATTGTTTGTGCATCTCATTATTGTTGCTATCACTATCAGTATTATGATTATTATCACTATTTTTATCTTACTAACGCGTAGCTAATAGTATTATTCCCCTAATATTGTAATGTTTTTCAATTTTCAGGAGACCCTTCTCTAGGAAACCTTTGACCAGCAACCATGCAGACTTTTGAAAACCGTGTCGTTGTTTTCAGGAACGATGTCCAGAGGCGTCGATTTGAGGCTTTGTCTCAAAGAGACTTTAATCTGTCCATCTATCCTGACAACTCGGCTATGCAAACCCTTAGCATCAGAGACAGTGTTGTTTTCCTTCTGAGCTAGATAGGCTGGTCTCATTTTGCCTTAGAGAAGATATTTAGCACTTACCGTAGCCTGGCCTTGGAGTTCTTAAGCTCCCTCTATTATGATGCCACCCGTGGTTTCAGATTTGGCCGCGGATTGGCTACCTTCAGGTTATTTTGAAACAAGTACAGATTCACCCACCATGAATTCGCTGAATTATTGGGTTTTCCTAATGAACCCGATGTTGTGACCATGACCCCTGTTGATGCCTTCACTAGCTATGATCTTCAACATTTCTGGGGTACCATAACCGGAAACGGTAATGCCGAACCTGATGCTATGTTCTCCGAAAGCATCCACAATCCTGGATGGAGATATTTCCATAAGGTTCTTGCTCACACCTTCTTTGGAAAAGAAGAGAACATTACATCTGTGTCGAGGGATGAGCTATATATCATGCTCTGCGCATCCCAGGGAAGACCTGTCAATGCAGCCCCATATTTACTTGCTAATTTCATTTGTATTGCCCGTGATTCCTTTGAACCGATCTTAATAGGTGGGCTGGTGACTATGATTGCTGATGCAATTGGGATGAGGTACCATCTGAATCGTTCCTTTGCATTCGGTGGTTTTCGCCCGATGGACATTAGTTTTTGTTTCAACAGAGGCATTATTGCCAATCTTGGCCCGGTTGAATTCGAGTTACTTATCGATAATGCTGTAGTTCATACTTTCATCTTACCCAACCATGAAAAGACCAGTGTGCACAATAAGGACAATTGGCTCTATGATTTGGAGGTCGTCAATGAGTTTCTGACTCCACCCGACTCTCCTCAGACTTACCAAAACCGAGATACCATTATGTCTGCCGAGGCCACTCAAGGTTCCGAAGTCGATCCTTATATACCACCTTTGAATGTAGCTACTGCTATTAATACTCTCCATTCAGAAGTGGATTCTTTCCGAGATGAGATTTCCTCTCTCCGAGTCGATTTCATTGGACTTATGGATGTCGTACATGAGGAGTTGGACCATATGTTCCAAATTGTCTACTCCCTCAGACAACATCATGGATGATCCATAGCCGCACCTATTTCCCTGTTTTTCTTAGGATAGTTTACTTACATGTATAGTGTTTCCCTTTCTTGTATCGTTTGTACTGTTAATTTCCATTCCACTGTGTACCGTCGGGATGCCGACGTGTAAATGTAATGCACTTCAGTTTCGTTTAATGTAAGTTTCTTTCACTTTAAGTTTTTATTTTAGTGTTTTAAATCCTTACTTAACTGGTTGTTAATGTTTAGCAAATATAGGTTTGTCAAGAAAACAAGAAAAAATAAAAAAAAATAGTAACAAGTTTGCATTCTGCCAAGCAAGAAACCAAAAGGCGTGCCTGTAGCAAATGGCACTCGCCATATGCATAATGGCGCTCGTCGTTCCTTCGAACAGGAAGAACACACTATTTTCTTCGTGAAACACTCTTTTGCCTCCTTTATTCCCATTCAAGACACTCTTGCATGTTCCTAGACCCCCTAAGTACCTAGTAAACCCTTCATCATCCCACATTAACTTCTAACCATCCATATTCACCCACTTAATCCTTATTTAAACACCCCTAACCACACATTACCATTCACCTTTCTCAAACCCACTTTCCATTTCTCTACACACTTCAGAAAATTTCCACAAGCACCATCCTCCTAAGAAACAACCATGGCTGCTAACCAAGAGATAGATTACATGGGCATTGAGTTCCCCGACGGAGAAATTGGAGCCACCATGCGTTCGAACTTTCACCGAGTATCCAAAAGGCCAATCTATGCCACAAGGTATCCAGAGCCCTAAACTCTTCGCACCTTGGGTCTTTATGATAACGTCTCGTGGATGCTCAGGAACTTAGGTATGACTCGTTTCTGCTCCATGTTTAATCCCTCTTCCGTTAGACTTACTTATGAGTTTCTTAGTTCAGTCCGATATGTCCATGATCTTAACCGCACCACCGGAACCATTTATTTCAGAATGTTTAACGTTGATTATTCGCTCACTCATGAGCAGATAGCTAAATATTTTGGTTTTCCTACCGGTGAGAGTCTTGCGACTCAAGCACCCTTGGACAGTGACTAGGAGGAAGGAGCCTTCCAATTCTGGAATCAAATAACCAACACAAGAGCCACCAAATGGGAGGGCTTGAAAGCCACGGCCATCCATAACCATGTTATTCGTTACTTTCACCGCACCCTCGCTTCCACCATTTTCGGCCGAGAAAACCCAGGGAACGTGAATTCTAAGGATCTGTTCTTTATTCATTGTGCACTTTTCCAAACCCGAGTGAATCCTACACCGTTCCTTCTGGCCCATTTTATTAGTGTAGAAAACAGAGTCGGCGGTTCCATTTGTATAGGAGGTATCATTACTACCATTGCCATCTGTTTAGACTTAGATGCCGATTTAGAAAACGAAGAGAGCATACCCTGTCTCTATGCCGACATTGACTTTTGCCGTAATGCGCGGCTTGTCAAGAGTTTGCATCGTAACAAGTATCACTTTATGGTCCGGACACGTGAGTTCCGAGGTTTTTCTTTGCCAAATGCTGAGCGTATTAATGTGCGTCGAAGCGCCAATTGGCTATTTGATCTAGGAGCCCGTGATTTAGAGGAGGAGAGCGACGAGAGGCACTACCGTGATGTCATGAGGCAGTATTCTGAGCAGCCCCGTACTCATAGCTATACCACTGACATTCCTGGGTCTAGCACCCAAGCACACACAGCTCCTTTTTCTGATTTTGCAGGTATTCGTTCATCATTGGATGAAGTTCTGTCAGAGCTTAGATAGCAGAGGGAGAGAGATGCCGTGCGTGATGTGCAGATGCATGAGTTAGAGAGGAGGCAGTACGAGTTCATGGCTAGGGCCGAGTCAGATTTGAGAGATGTTGTCTCAGAGATGGCGGGACTACGCAGGGAGGTAAACCGAACTGCAGATTGTGTCCAGCATGTCCCACAGGACAATCCAGCCATCAGGCAAGATAGACACCCTCGTGGAGGGCGTGCTCGCTATCATTGATGTATCTAGGTTCTATCGCTTCTTCTTTCACCTTTGACTAAGACATTGAGGACAATGTCTAATTTGAGTGTGGGGGAGAAGCCGTTTATTGCTTTTATTTATTTCTTACTTTCTAGTTTAGTTTGTTTTCATTATTGAGTCATATGCACGTTTGAGTCGGTTTTACTTTACGTTTTTTTGTGTCTAATAACTCCCGTATTTGACCCCAATTTCAAAAAAAAAATTTGTTTAGACTCAAAGGCATGACACGTATAGTATAGGTTGTTTCATTCTTTGATTTAGGCTAGGTAGGCGGACTTGGGAAAGTTTTGAAAATATCGGTACCGTTCCTACACCTTAGATTCCCTAAATATGTGGTATTGATTTAAATAGACATTATGCCATGACCTTATGCCTAGTTTCTTATAAGTAACCTCTTGATTAGTTTATTCTAGCAGTCAGCACCATCCGTGTGTACGAACTAAGTAACGAACCGATGCAAATATGTGTGATCACAAAAGTTGTTTTATGTGATTTTTATAGGAAAAAAACGAATGAAAGACATGTTCCCACTAAGTTAGGTGGTCCTCACCTGACCATTTAGCCTAAAGGTTCGGACTCTTGAAATTCGTAAGAAAAAGAAAGCATAAAATGCGAAAATAAAATTTTTTTGTTGAATAAGAGATCATAAACACTAACAGGTTCGCTTACCATGTAAGTACAAAGGATAACGGGCTTAACGTGATTGCGCTCGAATGAAAAAAAGGTGAAATAAGATGAAGGATATTGGTCTAGTTATAATGTCATGATTTGATTTGATATTGCATAGGAAGGGAATATTCGTCCGCTTTTGTGGAATCATGTCACTACGGTATCCTTGTTTTCACTATTCAGTACTTATCCGTTTCACTATAGCCTAACAACCTAGTGCTTAGATTGTTTTTGTCGTGCCTAAGAGTCGAAACATCATGCTTACTGTTTTATTACATTGGGAGTTTGCTTGAGGACAAGCAAAAGCCTTAGTGTGGGGGAGTTTGATGACTCAATTCCGTATCATTTATTTCGATTCAATTCATGTATGTTTTATCGTATTTTTATCGATTCATTGTCATTTCATGTATTATTTGCTTATGTTTCCTTTCATTTTCCATTTACAGGTCCCCTATCAGCTCCATAGAAGAAAAGATCAAGAATTGAGCTTAAAAGAGAAGAAAAGGTGGAGAATTGCATGATTCTGCCTCACCCAGATGAAAGGCGTTTGGCATTCCCCCTAGTTCAACTGAATGGCGCTCGCCATAGCAGAAAAGGAGGAAAATTCAAAGTCCAGATGAATGGCGATCGCCATTAGCCCTACGACGACCGTCGTTGCTTCGCGGGAGCAGTTTTCTGAGGCAGTTCTGGCAGTTTACAAGTTTAGTTTTCAAATTTCGAATTCAACTGCTTGGAGCCATATTTTCCTATATATAAAGCATCAGAGGTCTGCATTTGGGGATCCAAGAACCCTGCAGAAGCGCTGCCGAAATTTCATTAGCCTAACCACTTATATCATTTGCCATAGTATCGATCGCTCACACCGAGAGATTGATACATTTGTTGTACTTTTCGTTTCTATTGTTGCTAATGTACACTTGGATCAACTATTTAATACAAGTTTCATTTTCCATTTAATTACTTCGCATTTTAGGTAATTTACAATTCGTTTATTTTACTGCATTATTTAATCTTACTTTTATGCTTTATAATTTGTTTTCACCATCAAAGTGTAAATTTGATCTTAAACAAAAACCAACCAATATGTATGTTTTAAAATTCAGAAATGTTAATGCATTAGTGTTAGATTTAATTATGTCTGAGTAGAATTGCTTTGAGTCCGTAGATTGAGGGCCGTCGTTCCGACGGGACTCTGTAGAATCTTCGGTGTTTAACTTTTGTTTTTAAAATTCTGGTCTTGGTGTCTAAACTGAATTTAGGCAGCCTTGTCGTGAGAGCGAGAGGTTGTTTAATAGCATTTTGTCACGAGAGTGAGAAACGCACCAAGGCGTGTCCAATAGAGCGAGAGTTTGAGGTAATCGCCGGATAGTAGGCATCGGACATTGAGCCTAAATGTAGCGAGAGCGCTTTAGGGCCTCATTTAGTTTATGTTAGTTTTCAAAACGCACCTTTTAACTACCGAGCGAGCGGGAGCAAAATCTTGGGGTCATTAGGCGTGGCTTGGTTAAGACCGTGAGAGCGTGAGGTCGAGCCTTTAAATTGGTATATCCTTCAGACCAATTTCGAGACCTTTGTTAACACTCGGATTTTACGGAGTCCTAAGGAGCACAGAAATCATTCTCTGGTCTCGTCTTTATTGTTGTTTTTCAAATCCTGTTAAAAACCAAATTTCTTTTACCGCCAAATCTAACCTTAGCTTTACACCGTAATAATCGATCACTCTAGGTTGATTATTAATCCCAGTGGGTTCGATAATCTTTTAAAACTACGCGATAAGCTGTATACTTGCAGCAGTAATCCGACCATATACGTAAAGTCGTGACCAGTTAGGTTTTCCGAATCAACATCTTGAGTCTTATCTATGTGTTTGGAAACCTCAACAACATTTTTCGGCACATTTTCAGCAATATTCTTATAAGGTTTGGTTTTATAAACATTACCTTTACTGGGTTCTGGAAAGACCATATGAAAGGGCACAATTTCCAGGATATCTTTTGTTGAAGGTTCTCCAACTGAGTAAGAGGAACCTCATCATCCTTTGAGGTTTTACTAGTGTTTCCCTTCCTTTGTCCTGTAACATTAGACATCATTAATGGCACACCAGTAGTGCGATCACCAACCTTCTTCGACTTTTTTTATTTTTAACTTCTTTTTGTGGTTTAATGGTGGGATGACCTCTGGCTAGACCATCATCCTTCCCTCCTAAAAACAATACCTTCCTTTTAACACCATGCATGTTGATCACAGGCTTGTCTTCCACAATCAGTTTCATGGATTTCTTAGTTGTTTTTTTTTTGCCTAAGGTATTGGTTCCTTGTCTTGTTCCTATCATGTTTACACAATTTATAAGAGGAAGATAATATGACTGACTTAAGGTTAGAGAGATGGGAATGGAGATAGATTCTGAGAATATGAATGATTGTTTGCAAGGCTTGAGGTGCGTAACGTAAGAATACAAGTGAATTTGAATAAAAATCATTTTAGGAATACTAATGGGCAAAGCATAAAGTAGTGCACACGCCTTGGATATGATGGATATGAGAGATATTAATACGACACGATAACTCCCATGCCATCTCAACATTAATTGCTAGAGATTCTCAAAAATATAAAGACCTAGAGCATTTCTTAATCTTTCGAATTGAGCAACATCTAATGCCTTGGTATATATGCCAGCAGGTTGATTTTCTGTTGACACATGATCTAAAGCAATTACTTTTTCTTCAATAAGTTCTCTAATCAAGTGGTGACAAATGTCAATATGTTTTGTATGACTATGTTGGACTAGATTATTTGAAATATTTATAGAGCTTATGTTGTCATAGTATAATGTCATAACATCTTGCTTGACATTGTACTCTTTCAGCATTTGTTTCATCCACAATAGTTGTGTGCAACTGCTTCTTTCTGCAATTGTACTCGGCTTCAACAGTGGATAATGAAACACCAATTTTCTATTTGCTAAACCATGAAATGAGATTATTTTCCAAAAAGAAACATCCACCAAAAGTACTATTTCTATCTTCAGCATTGTCTTCCCAGTCAGCATCACAATACCCAACTAGAATGGAGTTGGTGTCATGAGAGTATAGGATTCCATAGTCACACATCTCATTTATGTACTTGATGATTCTTTTGACTTGTGTGAGATGACTAAATTTTGGATTTGCTTGGTAGCCCATATTGAAAAAGTCATGTAAGGGCATCTAGATGTAAGATACAAAAGACTACCAATCATACTTCTATAAAGACTTTAATCCACATTAACTCTTTGATCATCTTTAGTAAGCTTAATACGGGTTGCAGCAGAATTACATTTGTGTCTTGCATTTTCAAGACGAAACTTCTTCAAAATGTTCTTAGCATACTTGCTTTGCGATAAAAATATACCTTCTTTCATTTGTTTAACTTAAAACCCAAGGAAGTAAACCAAATCACCTACCAAAATCATTTCAAATTCCAACTGCATTTGTTGCACAAAAGGCTATACCATCTTGTTTGACATTCTTCCAAACACGATATCATCCATGTATATATGAGTAATCATCAACTATCCTTCTTCTTTCTTAACAAACATAGTTTTGTCAATTCCACCTCTGTTGTAGTCATTACGGGTGAGGAATTCGGTGAGACCTTCATACCAAGTCCTTGGCGCTTGTTTTAACCTATAGAGAGCTTTTTTCAACTTATATACATGATTTAGTATGCCATGATCAATGAATCCTTTTGGTTGTTCAACATACACTTCTTCATTCATGAACCCATTTAAAAGGTACTTTTAACATCCATTTAATATAGCTTGAAATTCAAGCGACATGATATTCCCAACACTAATATGATGGATTCAAGGAGAGCAACTAGAGCAGAAGTTTCATCAAATTCAATACATTCTATTTGTGTGTATCCTTGAGCCATTAATTCTGTTTTATTTCTTATCACATTACCATTTTCATCAGACTTGTTTTTGTAAATCCACTTGGTTCCTATGATGTTGACTGAGTCATGTCTGGGAATTAATTTTCATACTTTGTTTCTTTCAAATTGAACAAGTTCTTCCTGCATTTCGTTGATTCAATATTCATCAGTTAAGGTTTCTTTGACATTTTTGGGTTCAATCTGGGAGATAAAACGCATGTTGGCAATCACTTCTTTGGATCTGATGGTTATTCTTTCATTGAGATCTCCAATCACATTTTCTATAGAATGATACTTTTGAAATCTAATTGATGGATCTTTGTTTGTTGGAACATCATCTTCTCCATCTTTAGAGTCTTCGTCTTCATGAGTCTGAACAATGTTAGTTCTTTAGTTTGGCACATCAGGCATGACATTTTGCTCATGACTAGTCACATCCTCTTCTTCTTTATTACTTGTTCCATCATGTGGTATATGATCTATGACAACATTGATAAATTCCTTTATAAATTTTGTGTGATTAATATATACCAGAAGTCCTCTAACAATTTTAAGTTATGGAAACAATAGTTTAAACACCGATGACAAATTTCAAGTATTAATGATATGACTTGAACATAGGTGGAAACAATAGTTTTAAACACCGATGACAAATTTCAAGTATTAATGATATGACTTGAACATACGTGGAAACACTTTTACTCTTAAAAGGGTGAAAGGGAAGGTGATGTTGTAGAAGTAGTTGTTAAGGCGAGTGTTGTATTAGGAAAGAGAGGTGAAATGAAACAACTCGTGCTAATGGTTTCTTTTGGTTTTGATGAAAAAATTGATGATTTTATTTTAAAGAAAACTATCAACTTATCTCCTTAGGTATAATAAATTAAAAATCCAAATAAAGAAAACTGTCAACTTATCTCCATTGTATTAATTTTTTCATAAGTGTCAATGATGGTGAAACTCATCATGGAGAAGAAGGAAAACTACTGTATTCAAGAAGTGAAAGAGAAAGAAAACAATTTGGAGATAAAGCTTTCACTGTTTCATTAAGTTGTAAATGATAGTTACAAGGCTATTTATACAAAATAAAGGTATATATGAAATACTACACTATCAGTATATAAGGCAATATCTAATATCCCCCCTCAAGGTGGACTTTAGAGACTACAAAGACCTAACTTGGACAAATTAGATCGTAATGCAGGAGAATGTAACGGCTTTGTAAAAACGTCTGCAAGTTGAGCAATAGTTGAGATAGGTAACAAATGTATCAGTTTGGATTGTATCTTTTCACGAACCACATGACAATCCAATTCAATGTGTTTACTTCTTTCATGGAAAGTAGGATTATGAGCGAGGTATATAGCTGACTTGCTATCGCAGTAGACAGAAGCCGGTTGAGGAAATTGTATCAAAAAGTCTGCAAAGAGATAATGAAGCCATTGAAGCTCACAAGTCAAGGAAGCTAAAACACGGTATTCAGCTTCAGTGGAGGAACGAGAAACCGTGTTTTGCTTCTTAGATTTCCAGCAAATAAGAGAGGAACCAAGAATCACACAAAAACCGGTAATAGATTTCCTAGTTTCAGAACACTTGGCCCAATCCGAATCAGCAAAACCATAAAGTTTGAAACTACTATTTGCTGAAAAGAAAACACCTTTGTCAGGGGCAGACTTTAGATACCTTAGTATTCTTGTTGCAGTTTGATAGTGTGACGTCAAGGGCTTGGAAACAAATTGACTTAAATGCTGTACAACATATGATATATCAGGCCTGCTATTAGTCAAGTAAATTAATCAACCAATTAATCTTCTATATGTTGAGGGATCAATAAGAGGGTGTCCATCAGATGTGGACAATTTAAGATTAGGGTCAAAAGGAACGGGAGATGGTTTTGCAGCCAGAAACCCTGTATCTTCCAACAACTGCAATGTGTAGTGTCTTTGATTCATGAAGATACCTTTAGTCGATCGTGCAATCTCAAAGCCAAGAAAATACCTAAGTTGTCCAAGATCTTTAATTTTAAACTGCTGATCCAACAGATTCTTGACATGATGTATTTCATGAGGAGAGCTACCAGCCAAGACTATATCATCTACATACACTAGTAAAGCTGTAAAACTAGAAGATGTAGATTTAATGTATAAAGAATGATCTGCTTGAGATTGAGAGTAACCAAGAGAAATTAAAAAGGAAGAGAGCTTTGAGTACCATTGCCTACTTGCTTGTTTTAAACCATATAGTGATTTATGCAGCCTGCAAACTTGTGAAGTCTTAGAGGTAGATAAACCAGGAGGCAATGTCATATATACTTCCTCATTCAAATCACCGTGGAGGAGAGCATTATTAACATCAAGCTGCTCCAAGTGCCAACCTTTAATAGTAGCTAAAGACAACAAAACCCTGACTGTGGTGATTTTAGCTACAGGGGAAAAGGTATCAAAAAAATCAACTCCTTCCATTTGAGTATAGCCCTTTGCAACAAGTCTAGCTTTATACCGTTCAATGGAACCATCTGCCCTGTACTTAATCTTATATACCCATCTACAGCCTATAGGCACTTTCCCAGGAGGTAAATCCACAACAGACCAAGTATGATTATCATCAAGAGCTTTTAGTTCAACATTCATGGCATTTTTCCAGCAATCAAATTTATTGGCTTGTTGAAATGTGGATGGTTCAGTGTTGGATGAAATAGAACAACAGAAACGGTGATAAGTAGGAGAACATTTTCTATAGGAAAAAACAGAAGATAAAGGGTACAAGACTTTGGGAGAAGAAGAATGAGAGGAAGTTGAATAACAATGATAATCAGAGAGATAACTAGGAGGGTGAGAAGTCCTAGTGGAAACTCTTTGAGGGACTATAGCTGGTACAGAATGAGTATTATTAGGACTATTAGGCAAAGAAGTGTTAGATTGGGCAGAATCCATGTTATGACTGTTGGACAAAGCAGAAGATTGATCAGAGGTAATACTAGCAGGCATATTACTAGCAGGGGTAGCTGGCAAGGTACTGTCATGAATATGAGTTTGAGGAGGGCCTGATGTATTATCATTTTGACTTTCATTAGTAGGAACAAATAAATCATCAACCAATGTATTGTCAGCAGGAGAAGACAAATTGTCACAAAAAGGTTCAGTATTGAAAGCATTAGGCTGACTGGCTAAAGGGATAGGTTGATTTTTGAAAGGAAAAGAAGTCTCATAAAAGACAACATTTCTAGACACAAAAATAGCGTGACTGCTTAAGTCATATAGGATGTAACCCTTGGTTCCTTCCTTATAGCCAAGGAAAATAGACTTCCTAGACCTAGGATCAAATTTGGTTATGTGAGCCATTAAAGTAGAAGCATAACAAAGACAGCCAAACACTTTAAGATGTAATAAAGAAGGTGGCTTTTGGTACAAGATTTCATGAGGACATTTGGATTTAAGTAGAGGAGTTGGAAGTCTATTAATAATGTGAATAACATGCTGTATACAGAAATTCCAAAGATTTAATGGCATGTTAGAATGAAAATGCAGAGATCTAGCCACATTAAGGATATGTTGATGCTTTCTTTCAACAACCCCATTTTGTTGAGGGGTTTCAACACAAGACTTTTGATGAACTATGCCCTTTGATGACAAAAAACTATGCAATGCTAGAAACTCTGTTCCATTATCAGTCCTTAGACATTTAAGAGATGTATGGAACTGTTTTTAAACATATGCTATAAAGTTATAAGACTATCCTTTGTTTGGTCCTTAGTTTTAAGAAAAATCACCCACGTATATCTAGAAAAATCATCAACTAGAGTAAGAAAATATTTGTGTCCTAGAGTGGATATTGTAGAAAAAGGTCCCCATACATCAGCATGAAGAATGTCAAAAACAGCATTAGAACAAGTAGTGCTATTGGGAAAGGGAAGCTTTCGTTGTTTAGCAAAATGACAGGCATCACATGGAGAATATGTATTTTTACATGAAACAAAAGGGAAAAATTTTGCAACATTTTGTAAACCAATATGAGATAAGTGTCCTAATCTGAGGTGCCAGATATTACAATCATTATTAGAAACAGGACTACATGTGTAATGATGTGCAGAAGAATCTAGGACATAGAGTCCACTTTGTAATTCAGCTATACCAATCGTTTCCTTGGAAGGGTTCTGCATAATGGAACAGGAATTAGCAGTGAATTGTACAGAACGATCATTGCTTTGAGCTAACTTGGCTATGGAAATAAGATTGACTTTAAAGGAAGGAATGTAGAGGACATTATGCAATGTTAAGGAAGATGTGATAACAACAGAACCAGATAATGAGGCAGAAAGTTAAGATCCATCAGGCAAATTAACAGATATAGGAACAATGGATTTGCAATCAATAAAGGATGAAAGATTGAAAGAAATATGATCTGTGGCACCTGTATCTAAAATCAATAGATGAGAAGACTTACCGTTGATGTTAGAGGAATGAGAATTCATGATAAGTGGTGAAGTGGAAACAAAATTGGCTGTAGAAGGAAGCTTTGATTGCTGAAGCAGTGCAAGAATGTTGTTGTATTGCTCTTGAGTAAAACCATATGAGGAAGTTGTGGATTCTGATGCAAGAGTCTCTGAAGCACTATTGATGGTGGCAGCAGACTGAGAACCTGAACCATTGGCTTTATTCTTGTGCTTAAAACATGGAGGATAACCATGTTTGATGAAACATGTATCAATGGTGTGATTGCTTCTGCCACAGTGAGTACAGACACGATTTTGTCCTCTAGAACCATTGTTACCCTGATACTTGCCCTTGTGCTGATTGGATTTACCATGTGCAGCATCATGACCAGCTTGAACATTCAAAGCAGTGCTTTCTTCAGCGTTTCCAATGCTAGGTATAGTAGCAAATACAACACTATTCATCTCCCTTTCTTGTTGGATAACCAGAGAAAAGACCTTATCAATGTCAGGTAAGGGATTCATCATCATAATCTGAGATTTGGAATGAGTGAATTTCTCATTCAATCCTTTAAGAAAACGTATGACATAATCTTGTTCCCGATGGCGACGAACCGATGCAATAGCGCCACATGAACAAGAAATTGCACAAGAACAAGAAGGAAGTGGTCGATAATTCTCCAATTCATCCCATAACACTTTCAAATTCGTAAAGTAATTAGATACATCAAGAGTACCTTGGCGAAGTTTGTATAGATCTTCTTGAATGTCAGAAATGCGGAAAATGTCGCTGTGAGAAAACCTAATCTGCAAATTCTTCCAATGGCCGGCAGCACTATCAATCCAAAGCACGGATCTTGCAATTGATTCAGAAACAGAGCGTTGAATCCAGGCAAGAACCATCGTATTGTATCGAATCCATGGAGCATAAAGAGGATCTAAAACAGGAGGCTTGCGAAGAGAACCGTCGATGAACTTTTCTTTGTTCTTGGATATCAACGCAATGTGCATTGATCTAGACCATGTATGGTAATTCTTATCATTGAGCGGAGGGGAAACAAGAACAATTGCAGGATTCTCATTTGGATGGATGTAGTAAGGGTTTACAGTATTGGTTATGAAATCAGCGTAGCTCTGAGTAGCCATTGGAGCAAAGATGAAGAGAAAAGAAGGGGATGAAAATAACAGAAAAACAACAAACAATGGCTACCAGAGCTATATAAGCTCTGATACCATGTCAATGATGGTGAAACTCATCACGGAGAAGAAGGAAAACTACTGTATTCAAGAAGTGAAAGAGAAAGAAAACAATTTGGAGATAAAGCTTTCACTATTTCATTAAGTTGTAAATGATAGTTACAAGGCTATTTCTACAAAATAAAGGTATATATGAAATACTACATTATCAGTATATAAGGCAATATCTAATAAAAAGTTTAAAATTTGTTTTTGTTAATGTAAATTTTCTATTATTTAAATTCATTAGGTCCATGACAGCAAGTATAGTTTTGAGGAACATATGCAAAAATGGTCCACATGCATGCATCTAGTAATAATAGCAAAACTTATATGGATAATAGAGAATGAAATAAAAGGGACAAGTTGGGAAAAAAAAACAACGTAAGGTGTAAATGGTTAGCGTTGGATTTAGTCATTGATTCTACTTTTGGACTGTATATGATGGGTTTCATCCCATTTACATGACAGAAAGAAAAAGGAAAATTCCAACATGTGTTAGGGAATGTTTTTTCCTCATCTTTAATATTTTTGTAATACTTCAAATCTTGATTTTGGGTAGCTGCTGTAATCAGATTCTCTTAAATGTTACGCAGTGAGTGAACAAATGTGGATGCTAAAGATTGTTTCTAAACACCATTGTTTAATTTGATAAAGGTGGTGGAATGGAATAATCTCATAATAGATCTCAGTTAGTGATTTGTCTAATCATGCACACATTGAATATTTGATGAGTCATTGCAAGTTTGGATTTGTTTTTTTTTTTTTTTTTTGAATTCTTATCTACTCACCTTAAAAAGTTGGGTAGAGTTACCCATAAAGTAAATTAAAGTAAATTGCATTGAAAAGCTACAAAATTTAAACAATTAAATAAATAATTAAATATAATAAAATGATATGACATTGATTGATTGGTTGAAGGTACACTACCCAACTTTTTGTGGTGGGTAGAGAAGTTGTCCCCTTGTTTTTTAGAGAGTGAAAGGTGATTGTGAAGATTTTTGTGATAGGATTATGGAGTTAATTTTAGATAATTAAGATATTATGTTGAATTAGTTATCATTTTATTTTATATGTTTTCTAGAATGTTTTTAGGATCTTTAAAATTGTTGAATTGGGCCTTTAATAGCTTTTGGATTTTATAGTTAATTATCCATCCAAAGTTTTATATATGTAGTGTCTATGACACATTAGAAATAATCAATCAAAAATGAAAAAATGTTATCTTTTGTTTTATTTTTCTTTAGATAGCTTTTATTCTTCTCTCTTTTAGTATTGAAACCTAGTCTTAAATCTTTGATAGGAAAACTTCCTATCAATTGGTGCTTTCATTTCGATCTCATTCCTGCTAAATGGAATTCGTGTGGAATTTTTATGGAGTAGAAGAATCATCTTGGTGGATCTTTTCGATTGAAAAATATTTTAGAGCCCAAAATATTGTGGAGGATGAGGAGAAGATAAAATTAGCTGCAATGGCAATGAAAGGTTGTGCTCTTAAATGGTGGCTATGGAGGATTCAACCTCATCCATCGATGCCTTGGAATATTTTCACAGAAATATTTCTTTGGCGTTTTAAACCCAAATGGAGACCCATTTTACCAATTCAAGATGAGGAAGAGGAAGGTGTTACTGAAACGACCTACAATTTTGCAATTAGGGAGAAATTAAGAGATGGATTTCTTGAATTAGACGAGGAAATTGAATCAAGTTATGAAGCAGTGGAGTCTACAAACGCTACTTCCTTTCTTGAGGATGTCGATGATGACAAATTTAGAGATCTACTCCCTGCAAGTATTGTAGTAGACCTAGAAGAAGAATCACTAGATCTGACTGAAACACAACCAGAGCAACTCAATATGGATGAAACCCAACCGCTATCTTTCACGAAGGAGTCAGATTTGAAGTTGAAGCCTTGTTCCACTTCTCCACCACCATCAAAGCCAACCTATTTTAGCTCTTATGACGCTTGTAATACCCCAAAATTTGCTCTCCCTCTTTGTCATCATAGCATGGCATTATTATTTATCATATCATATCCACCTCATTAACATTACATTGCATTTAACATAGAAAAATGAAGCATAACATCCTTCTTACCATCAGGGCATGTGATCAGGTGGGAGGTGGACAATCAAGAGATCATTCAAAGCACAAAAAGGTCAATCAAGTTTCCTCAAGGCAAGCCAAGAGGTCTTTCATGTCTCATACTATCTTAATGGAACATCCACAATCTCAAGAATGAGAGGATCAATGGGAGATTGAAGCATTACATCTTTCACTATGCAAGAGATTCAAAAACTGAAGGAAAACCCTCAAAAGAGATAGCTCATTGATCCAAAATCATCCTCAAATGGCATATATCATCATCCTTTAAGAGGATACATAACATACTCTGAGGAATTTGAAATTGAAGACTGCATATTTTTCTCCTAGGAGGTGGGCACCAAAACTAGGGTTTCTAATAAAATCAGGGAATTTTTGATTTTTTGGACCAAATTTGATGTCATGGTATTTCATATGTCCCTAAGTGTATGGAGGTGGAAATTTGCTTCTCAATTGGTTTTGGAAGTGGTTCAATTGGAAGAAAGATCAGAAATCAGGAAAATTGAGGCCAAGTCAAATAATCAGAGGAAAAAGTCAACTCTTGACTTTTTGAGCCCAAAATCATGAAATTCATGTTACATATGTCCAATGTACAAAATTTGATCAAGAAACTCCAAAGGAATCATGAAAAAATCAAGATGTAAAAAGTTGCCATTTTTGGATGAAGAAGGGTTACTAAATATAGCAAGTTTTGGCCATTTTGCATCAGAGTTTGAGCCAAGGCCATTTAAAATTGGGGCATCAAATGAAAATTCCACTCGGCCACAACAAAAGATCTTGTTTTAAGCTTCAAATCCATGTGTGGAACATCTCCATTGGATAAAAATTGAGTGAGATATGATTGATCAAAGTTTGAGCAAAGTAGGTTCAAAACTAGGTCATGACCAAGATTTTCAGGGCACGCGCGCAGTCATTTTAACAAACATGTGGCGGGCCAAATGTCCACTCATTTTTCTCATGGTTAAAGGCCTCAAATGGAAAACTTTTCAACATGAAAGTTGTTCATTGCATTGTCATCTTCAATATTAATGTTGGACAATTTCTGGTTTGATCAAGTTATGAGATAGTTTTAAGGGTTCAAAGTCATGGTGATCATGACTGAAAACCCATGTCAAGATGTCTGGCCAGCCAACCTCATTACCACGCCTTCTACTAGTCTTGAGGTGTGAAGTTCATGACCATTTTTCAGTGTGTTTGAGGTCCCATTTCAATTCCATTCAAACACCAAAGTTGCTCTACTATGTTCGATCTTTCACGTGACACAAGAAGCTCATGATTTCATGTACCAAATATAGAGAAATCCACCCTCAAACATCTACTTTTGCATTGATATCCAAACTGCTACAAACCAGAAAATGATATTGTTATTGTTAGTTCACACCAACTCCACGCATACATGCTGCTCACATCAGTTCACTTCACTTCATTAAACCACCATACACTTGACAAGCACGTGCATACCATACATGTTACATACTCCCTACGTGCAAAATGAAAATCATGTAAAGCTTACATTGCAAGTTTCTGTCATATCAGAACTCTTCATCCTCACCATTCCTTCACTTCACTCCACCATAAGCTTCTCCACACCATAGCAGAACCAAGGAGACTCGCCCCTAACTAACTTAACTCAGTTAGTTAGGGTGCACTCAGCGAACTCAGTCATCAAACTCAGTCCTTAATCCCCTATATAAACAATAACACACAGAGGCACGAGGAGAGGACTTCACTTCTCACTTTCCAACTTTCACACCAAAACTCTCTGAATTTTCTCTGCTCTCTCTCTGAATTATTTCTCTCTGTGTGCACGAATTCATAAGGATCTTCATCTATCCCATCGCCATTCATCATCATCATCAAGAGCTCGTGGATCCAGTAGTGTTGAGGCTCTAAATTCATTTGTACTCCAAGTTCTTCACATCCGGTTTCACATGAGCTGAAGCAGATCACGACCTTTATTTGGCTTAGGATCAAGGTCAAGGAGCATTGGAGCCTCCTCTCTGGTTTTCTCAAATAATTCCAAGTTCTGCAAGTTCAGGTTCCACTATCTCCTAACTTTTCTTGCTTGTTTCTTATCTGTTTTGCTTGTTTTGTACTGATTAATCTTGCTAGAAGCAATGTAGTATCATCTGGTTATTGGTAGGCTCATTAGGAGCATATTTGAGTTTTCTAGGGCTTTTTGTTTTGATTTGTATCTCTGTGTGCAAGCATCATCTGTGAATTTCAAGTATGGATCTGTGTTCTATGTGAGTTAAGCTTCAATTTGGTATATAATACAAGCATTTCTGGTAACACGTGTGTTTGACACGGTGGAGGGGTCACCGGAGAGGGTGACCGGAGAACCAGTCCGGGCACCTGAGATTTGTGCTCCGTTCCGCCCTAATTTCCGTCCAGTTTTGATCTGAACCGTTGATGTGAGTGGATCGGACGGTCGTGTTATATTCATTTTAAAGTGTTGTGATGTGGTGGAGTCCACTTAAAGTGTACCGTGAGCGCGCGATTTGGACCACCTGATTTTGGTATTTTTTTGATCATCAGATGAAGACCTCATCCAAGAGCTGTGAGAGAGTCAACAATTTGACCGGTTCCATGCCATAGACCTCAGCTTCTAAACGTAATTGGACCTTGGGCCTAATACGCTATTCGCACCTCCCTTGTTTAAGGCCCAATGATTTTGAACTGATTAATTACTAGTCACGCACCCCCATTCCTTTTTGCATTGCATTTTTTTTTTCATTTTTCTACACGTTTGTTTTTTTAATTTTTAAAAAATACTAAATAGCATCATAAAATTCCACAAAAATTCATGAGCATCATTAAAACATTTAGAAAATTTTTGGTGATTTTATTTTCTGATTTTATGACCTTTTTACCCCTGCTCCATTTTTTTTCTTTGAATTTCTTTGATGTGCATTCTTAATATGGTACATGATCTTGTTTAATTTTGTTCTTGATCATTAAAAATTGTTTTGATGCTCTTCTTTTTGTATTGAGTCATTAGCATATTGAGGTATGTTAAGTGATTTTTATTTGTTTTTTTTAGGTCATTTTATGACATGTTTGGTGTTCACTTTTGTGCTACTATGTATGATATGTCTATTTGACCTAAGTGCATTGTTTGACCTCATTTTGCCTTGGTTCATTGCATGCTACTTTGATATGTGATTCATCTCTGATTGGTGAACTTCAATACCATGTTTTCATAATTTTCATGAGGCCATTTGATTTTTGTTTGATGCATTTCATTTAAAGCATTATAACATGTCATATCATTGTAATCTTTTGTGCATGTTTACATGTTTTCTTTTGTGTATACTTGCATGATCATTTGCCTATTTGGTGAGCTACACTCTTGACATTATAGGACATTGATACATATCATATGTCATCTTTGCTTGTTGGTTATCATTTGAACCTTGTGCACCTTTAACATGTTGTGTTTGCACTTTCCTTTGTTTGGAACTTCCATTTCAATCCTACTTCTTCTATCACTTCTTAAATGCTTTGATGTGTCATGCATGAATACTTGTGAGATGTTTGTGAATCATTTTTCATTTCATTTCAATTCTGATCCATGGATTACATGTTCCATTTATGCACATTTCTTCTTTTCTCTTTCATCTTTCATTCTCCCTTTTCTTATGATATCATGTTCTAATGTCATGGAGGATGTTTGTTGCCTATCCACTTGAGTTTGATTGATAATAACCATTTGTTTCCATATGATGTACATTTTGGTTGTGGCTCTAGGATTTGGTTTCTCATGTAATTCTTTTGAGTTTTATGATGCATTACATGTTCTTTTACTTCTTTTACTTCTTATACTTCTTATACATGTTTACTAACCATGTAGGGGCTTTGGTAAGTTTCAATTGAGTGTGGATAAGGAATCCACATTCAACTTCTATCCTTTCTCTTTTACAATTCCATTTTATGTTTTGTTAAGCACTTATGTGCTTTCTTTTAATAACTCATTACTTTCCCTTTTTGAATTACAATTCATCTTCTACTTTAGAAGTGAATTGTTTAATTCTTTCTTTCTTTAGACTTTAGGTTGAAACCTCACAAACCTTTAGGATCACTCCCTTTAATCTTCAATTAGGATTGAGTCTTAGTCCACATAGGTTTTACCTTTTCTCCTCTCTTGAGTCTCTCTTCTCATCTCTTAAAGGAAACTCAAAACATCTAATAAAGGTAGGCATTTATTGCATTTAGGCCTTTCATATAAAGAAAAGGTTATAAGGGGTCTTCTCTTATAATCTTAGAATGTATAGCATATAGCCCATCTTGGGTCAATGTGTTAAACATTTGATCTTGTATGAGGGACTTAAATGCAATACTTGTTGAAGGTACAAATAAAAAACACTTCTTCATTTCTTAATTAATAAAAACACTTAATCAACACAAGTATGCTAGTGTGTTTGAACCTTGACAATTGGAACTAAGTGTGGGGGTCTTCTTCACCCTTAGTGTGCTTTCTTACCCATTCCATCTTGGAATGTGAGAATGTACACATTCCAATGACTAAGATCCAGATACACTGTCATATGCAAACAAATCCAAAACACTTCCTTCTAAAAGACAAAAAACAAACAATAACGTCTTTCCTTCGGGAATTCTTTTCTCATCTCACTCACTCTCAACGTATGAACGTGCTCCTACTCGTTCTCTTGCAAGACGGTAACGCACTCGGACCAGCGAGCCTGCAAACACCTGAGCTAGAACGTTAGCCGTTCCTAAAAAACACAAACGATCCATCCCTAGTGAGGGGAACTACGTCGCTCTGATTCTCATGCTCCCGATGAGATACGTAGGCAGTGGGGTAGGGCCCATGCGAGCACTTCTTTATTTTCCCTACATTTGTTTCTCTTTCTCTTTCCATTCCTTTTCCAGTTCTTTTTTTCAGTATCCTTTTCTATCACCCTTTGATTGAAGCAGCAAACGTGGATCCCATCGGGAGCGACAGCTGGCGACTCTGCTGGGGAGAGGTTGACCTATTGCTGGTCCATCCTAAGCGAGTCAATCCTAGCGCTTGTTTGCTTTTCTTTCATTGGGTGTTTTCTGTTGTGCTTTATTTTGCTGTTTATTTACTTTACAGTATTTACTGCATTTTAGCATTACATATCATATATTATATTGTGCTGCACTGTTTTGTCTGTTTGGCGGGATGGGATTTCTGAGAGATAAGCCCATTACACAGGCTTGAGTATACACTTAGGATTAGAGTGGAGAGTAGTGGGACCTACGTGCCGTTTGGAGTGCGTTGGGTATTCACGAAATTCACAGCTAGACGAGGCTATCTTGGGACCCATCATGGCGTGCGCATCTTGCGTATTCCAGGATGTTGATCTAGAGAGCTGTCGACTCTGGTGGCCATTCCCGAGGACTCAGTTGCGGCACTCCTCCCGAGATGTGACAGTGGCAGACCACATTATGTGGCAAACCCATTGCACATTCTCGATCCGAGGACCCAATGCTGGGAACTCGCCATAGGATTTCCTTTTTGAAAGAGAATCAGTGGAGGCACTCCTCGATTGGCGATAGTACTGTACCCCGAGGGATGAATGTACTATTGCTTCTCGACCTCAGTGCCAGAAGCTGAGGACCTTTCGTTTTGGAGAATCAGTTGAGGCCTCCTCGATTGACGATGATGCCAAACCAGAAATGGTGAACGTATCATCATTTCTCGACCTGAGAGCCCGGGATACTGAACATCCTAGTACCCACATGTGAGAGGGGCGAGTTTGTTTACAGGTTTGCAGGTAACCTTGACTTTCATCCTACATGGTATTCTGGTTCTCTTATCAATGTGGACTCATCAGCCTGGTATTATGGTATTCCGATTATTTCGGCGCCCTGATTATGCCGATATTCTGGCATTTCCATATTCTGATTATGCCGATATCCCGACATCCTGGTATCCTGATTATGCCGATATTTTGGCATTCCCGTATTCTGATCACGCCGGTGCTCTGTTTATTCTGGTATTCTGATTATGCCGATATCCCGACATCCTGGTATTCTGGTCATTCAGATATTCTGGTATTCGGGTATTCTCTTCAGAGCCGACCTATGAGCTTATTCGGTCACCAGCGCAGCAGTTATCCAGATTATATGGAAGCTTTGATCCCATGTCTGTTGCATCTGCATCATCATTTTCGCATACACGTTCTTGTATTTCCAAGGGATATTAACTTTGAGACTTGCCACTGAGCATTTCCATCTATTTCTTGTGGTTAGTGTAAGGAAATTTTTTTGAATCAAAGCATAATGATTCCTTGGAAATATTCGAACATGGCATTCTGCATTGCATTCTCATACTCATATCCATAACAGGTGTTCTGGAGCGGATTTCTCATTCTGACTGGGTATTCTCGGTAGGACGGCCAACATGACTTCTTCCAACTACTCAATTCATCACAGTCAAGGTTCAGATATGGAACAACTCCGAGAGGAGGGGACTGAGGTGAAAGCCCAACTGGGGCATTTTATGGTGGACATTCAAGCACTGTCCCAAGGTCAGAAACTGCTGAGAGAAGAAGTCAACCGGGTGAAGTCTCAGATGGGTCCGCTTACAGAAATCCAGAATGCGGTGTTAAAGAAACAAAGCAATCCTCATCCCTGGTGAGGGGAACTACGTCGCTCTGATTCTTCATTAGTCAATGGAGATACGTAGGCAGGAGATCGTGTGAGATCTTTGCGAGCAACCTTATCTATCAACCTTATTTATCAATTTATTTCCTCCAGATATCTCTTGTCAGCTTCCAACTCCATCTCCCCAAGAGAGTCCTAGGGGCAGAGCATATGAGCAAAGGCCAGAACAACTTGAGAAGAGGTTTGATCCTATTCCGATGCCGTACGCGCAACGGGTTTCCTCATTTGCTCAAACTCAAACTGGTTGAGCTAGTCGCATCAGGATCATCTTCGATAAATCTTCCTTTGGGGTTTCAATGCCAAATGCCAGGTATGACTACCATTCTGGAGCACCTGACCATTTAATTGACGATTGCAAGTCTTTCAGAGGTAAAGGTAAAGACAAGGTGCAGAACTTGATTGACTCAAAGGTTATCACACCAGACGGGTGGCCCATAAATTGAACTTTCTTCATCAGATTGAGCACCCAGTTTGCAAAAACATCATCAGAAGCAACAAGTCCAGACGGAGTCAAGCCTCCTCAACAAGGACAATCATTTAGCTTCTTTACTGCATTCTCATGTGTAGCTTTTTATGTTTGTCAAAACATTTGTATGCATGCATGAAATCTGTTTTTCTTTTTATGTTAATCATAATACAATAAGCATGTTTTTCTTGAAGTGATCCATTCGTATTCACTCATAAGTTTGTATATGTGCATTGCAATACCAACTGTCGTGCTTAAACTCTTGAAGGAGGATGATGAGTTGGAAACGCAAAAATCTCTAATTGTGTGCTTTTGGATAAAACCCTGTTGAGGATGTACAGGCATTGTTTCAACTCCTCAAACACTGGAGATATAAGGGAGATAGACACTCGTTAACCCCTTTGAGCCTTAAAGTAGGAGTTTCTTTCGTATGAAAAAACCCTCACATTTAACCCAGGGGCAGGGTAGGCGTCAGTTAGTTTGACCAAGCGTTCAAACCTCAAAAGAAGTGTGCATCTGAGGATCCATTACCTTTTAATTCACCGCTGAGAGGTCAAGAGATGTGAAACCACAATGGTTATCCATCAACAATCAAAGAGTTGAGGCAGTCAACAACCCTTTCAACAAAGTCAAGACAAGCCAGTGTCACACGACGTGTTCAAGAAAAAGAAAAAGAAGAAAAAATGAAAAAGCCCGCTAAGTTGAAACTTGAAAACAAGCAACTTAGGCAAAAGTTAGGGCATCCCGATGGACTCCGAAATCCAAGATTCAAAAGAATCAGTCCAGGCAAAAATTAGGGATCAAAAAGCAAAAGAATGTGAAACCGAAATACAAAAAGGATTACAAAAGAAAATCCTCGAGCAAGAACAAAGTCGTGTGACTACGCACAAAAGACAAAAGGGGTGACTGTTACTCCATAGCCTCATTAGGTGTCAAACCATCAGATACATGGGTTCCTTAAAGATCACGAAATCTTTTGAGAGGCGAACGCTTGTGCAAATTAGCTGAACGTAGGACTGGAGAACATCACGAAGAGTGGGTGGGCACCAATAAACTTTGAGCCATAAACCATTTTTCTCGAAACCGTGAACCAGGCCACGTTACAACCCTCAAAAGTCCTAATTGAAACAGGGTTATTTCGAAAGCATACTACCAAGAGATAGCGTTCCTGACTCCTATGAGTTGTGCTAAAAGATCTTTGTTGGTGCTGCATGTGCATTGCATTCTTTCATCCAAAAATTAATGTCGTATTCTAACCTGTGATTCGCTCACAAAGAGGGGTTTGCGACATCTTGTCAGTAAAACTTCAAGATTAACATGTGTGTTGCATTAGAATTTTCATTCTCAGAATAAAACATTTTCTGCTTGCATACATTTGTTTGACATCAAAAGAAGTTTACATATGGAAATTCAGTCCAGAAGCTTAATCTTGCCGAGTTGAGGATCCTGAAACTCCCGAAGGGCAGCCATATCCAATGGTAATTCCTCAGGAAACTTTGTTGGGCAGGGGCTTTCCCAACAAGTTGTGCTAAGACGTAGTCGATCTGGGGCAATCACGTCGAACCATCTCTTTAAGGTGTAGCTCATCTGAGCCAATCACGTCGAGAAATCTCTTCAAAGTTCAGCCAAACTGGGGCAATTACTGCGAGATTCAAATCCCTACAAATGCAAGCAGTTTTGGTTGTCCTTCGAAGATCAGTAGTCAGGGGCAAGACCACTTCAAGGTTCATACTGGGGCAAGTTATACCAATAGCACGAGAAGTTAGTCCATCTAAATGACTAATCAGCCTATCCAGAGTTCAGAATACTGGGACAGAATATCCCACGGTGGTATGAGATTGTTCATGAATCTTTTCAAGGCGAATTCCTCTGTAGTCCATACGGTCTGGGGAAGTTACGTCGAGATCCAACGAATCTCTACAAGAGTTTGAAGACACTGAAGCATTGAGCTTGCCAAATCTTCTGTAAAATCCTCATGCGATGACTTCTCCTAAGTAATCCATGCGGTCTGGGGCAGTTACGGCGAGATCCAATGAATCTCTACGAGAGTTTGAAGACATTGAGGCGTTTTGGATGTCAAGTCTTCTGTAAAATCCTCTTGGGACAATTTCTTCCGGTGGACCATGTTGGTTTGGGACAAGTGAAGAAAAACAGTTGGTCACGCATATGCAGTCAATCAGCCAAAAGGAGTGAAACTAAGGGGCATTCCAACCCAAGGCATTTTTGGTCCCTGTCTTCAGCAGGCTTCATTAATAATGTTCTCCAGCAAGAGATTGCATGCAAACCTTTCTCCCCAACAAGTGGTGGTTCAGAGTTAGATTTTCTCAGTTGCAGAAGTCATATCTCGCACGGGGTATACGTGCACATCCTTTGCTTGCAGGTAGCAGCCTCATACTAAGCTCAAAAGCAAGATGGAAGCATTTTCGAGATCATGGATCGTTTCTTCCAGACAAGTAATCACTTATTCCCATGCAGAAGACTGGGGCAATCATGTTTAAGGAAGGGTTCACATGTCACCCTCTTGTCACAACGTTTACTGATCGAGTCCATCATTCGGTCGACGGTCGGTCACGACGTTTCGATATTGGTGAAATTGAGTTCAACTGGGTATCGTGGTATCTTATTAAGTCGATTCTCTTATTCAGTACTTCCAACAGCTACAAGCTTTTCTGTGTCGATAACGGTCGCAAATTCCCCAGAAGAGTGGTCTCGCCGATACCGAAACTGATGGTCATTATCCCCAGCGAAGTCGCACGAGTTTGAAGAGGCTAAATCTTCTGTAAAATCCTCTTATGACATTCTCTTCGGGGACAAATTGTTGGTTTGTCCAAGCGTGGAGCATGTTTGTTTCCCCAGCATGAAGTGTTGATCATCCCCAGTAGAGTTTGAGGACAGTTGGTCTTCTGTAAAATCCTCTCAAAAGGCATTCCCCAGTACGAGACGTTTTAAAGCAGTTTCCTCCAGTAGAGTTTGTTATAAACTCGTCATCCCTAACAGTATTGTCTAAAGGGAAGCTCGCCTAACATGGTGCATTGTGGTACTTATCCTAAGCTCGACAATCATATTCTTCAGCAGACTACTGTGGATTTGCTTTGGGTTTCCCCAACAGATCTCTAAGGACTCTTTCCTAGCAAGTTGCAGTGGAATGTTCTAACCAGGATTTGCATATCCCTGGCAGAGTAGCCATGATCCCCAGTAAGATTGTGTCTCTGGAAATGATCCCCCACAGAGGTCAGCATCGAATCTTGTCAGCAATACTCCCCAGCTGAGTTGTTGTTCTCCTCGCAGAGGTTTATAGGATCGGCAGAATCTATTCCTCAACAAGGATGGTACAGTCTTTCCCCAGCCGGGTCAGAAGGTTGATAACCCCTACAAAGGGTCTTGGATTGGATAGATCCTCAAGCAGAGTTTTTTATGACTTTTCTTCCCTAGCAAGACGCCATGCAAAGAAATTCTCATCCCCAGCGGAATCGCTGTGACCAGAATTCATTCCCCCCAGCAGATGAAGTGATTACTGGCAGATTTATTATTCTTCAAGTCCAATTTATTTTTGGCAAACTTGATAATTCGAAGCAGACGGATTGTTCATTTATTCTCCAACAGAGATACTATCCTCTCAGGAACCTCTAAAGTCAAGTCATTGATCATTGTTCCTCAGCAAAGTCGGCAGAGATGTCTGACACGGATGCAGAGTACAATCCGTTATTGGAATATTGCAAAAGTCCAACAGTGGATTGGCAAAAGTCCGTCTTCGGGTGGCAAAAGTCCAACAGTGGATTGGCGAAAGGTCCATCTAAGGGTGGCAAATTCCAAAAGTCCAACAGTGGATTGGCAAAAGGTCCATCTAAGGGTGGCAAATTCTAAAAGTCCAACAGTGGATTGGCAAAAGTCCATCTTCGGGTGGCAAAGCAGCTTAAAGTCCAACAGTGGATTGGCAAAAGTCCGTCTTCGGGTGGCAAAAGTCCAACAGTGGATTGGCAAAAGTCCGTCTTCGGGTGGCAAAAGTCCAACAGTGGATTGGCAAAAGTCCATCTTCGGGTGGCAAAGCAGCTTAAAGTCCAACAGTGGATTGGCAAAAGTCCATCTTCGGGTGGCAAAGCAGCTTAAAGTCCAACAGTGGATTGGAAAAAGTCCGTCTTCGGGTGGCAAAAGTCCAACAGTGGATTGGCGAAAGGTCCATCTAAGGGTGGCAAATTCTAAAAGTCCAACAGTGGATTGGCAAAAGTCCGTCTTCGGGTGGCAAAAGTCCAACAGTGGATTGGCAAAAGTCCGTCTTCGGGTGGCAAAAGTCCAACAGTGGATTGGCGAAAGGTCCATCTAAGGGTGGCAAATTCTAAAAGTCCAACAGTGGATTGGCAAAAGTCCGTCTTCGGGTGGCACGAAGCTGCAAAGTCCACCAGTAGCGTGGCAGGCCAGTAGTCGTCTGGAGTTGCATAAAAGACATTATTAAAGTCCACCAGCAGCGTGGCAAGCCAGTAGTCGTCTGGCGTCATTCAAAAAGACATTTCTAAAGTCCACCAGTAGCGTGGCAGGCCAGTAGTCGTCTGGAGTTGCATAAAAGACATTATTAAAGTCCACCAGCAGCGTGGCAAGCCAGTAGTCATCTGGCGTCATTCAAAAAGACATTTCTAAAGTCCACCAGTAGCGTGGCAGGCCAGTAGTCGTCTGGAATTGCATAAAAGACATTGTTAAAGTTTACCAGTAATGAGGCGAGCCAGTAGTCGTCTGGTGTCGTTCAAAAGACAGATTTCTCCGACAATGTTTCATTGAAGATTCAATCCAGCAATGTCGGGGGAGTTTCTTCCTCATCATCCAGAGCAAATTTTTGGTTATATTTGGTATTCAATCACTATATACCTTGAAAGTCCGAAAGCAATTGCTTTCAGGCATTCAGGTCTACAGCGCTTGAATAGGGGCAGCTGTAATACCCCAAAATTTGCTCTCCCTCTTTGTCATCATAGCATGGCATTATTATTTATCATATCATATCCACCTCATTAACATTACATTGCATTTAACATAGAAAAATGAAGCATAGCATCCTTCTTACCATCAGGGCATGTGATCAGGTGGGAGGTAGACAATCAAGAGATCATTCAAAGCACAAAAAGGTCAATCAAGTTTCCTCAAGGCAAGCCAAGAGGTCTTTCATGTCTCATACTATCTTAATGGAACATCCACAATCTCAAGAATGAGAGGATCAATGGGAGATTGAAGCATTACATCTTTCACTATGCAAGAGGTTCAAAAACTGAAGGAAAACCCTCAAAAGAGATAGCTCATTGATCCAAAATCATCCTCAAATGGCATATATCATCATCCTTTAAGAGGATACATAACATACTCTGAGGAATTTGAAATTGAAGACTGCACATTTTTCTCCTAGGAGGTGGGCACCAAAACTAGGGTTTCTAATAAAATCAGGGAATTTTTGATTTTTTGGACCAAATTTGATGTCATGGTATTTCATATGTCCCTAAGTGTATGGAGGTGGAAATTTGCTTCTCAATTGGTTTTGGAAGTGGTTCAATTGGAAGAAAGATCAGAAATCAGGAAAATTGAGGCCAAGTCAAATAATCAGAGGAAAAAGTCAACTCTTGACTTTTTGAGCCCAAAATCATGAAATTCATGTTACATATGTCCAATGTACAAAATTTGATCAAGAAACTCCAAAGGAATCATGAAAAAATCAAGATGTAAAAAGTTGCCATTTTTGGATGAAGAAGGGTTACTAAATATAGCAAGTTTTGGCCATTTTGCATCAGAGTTTGAGCCAAGGCCATTTAAAATTGGGGCATCAAATGAAAATTCCACTCGGCCACAACAAAAGATCTTGTTTTAAGCTTCAAATCCATGTGTGGAACATCTCCATTGGATAAAAATTGAGTGAGATATGATTGATCAAAGTTTGAGCAAAGTAGGTTCAAAACTAGGTCATGACCAAGATTTTCAGGGCACGCGCGCAGTCATTTTAACAAACATGTGGCGGGCCAAATGTCCACTCATTTTTCTCATGGTTAAAGGCCTCAAATGGAAAACTTTTCAACATGAAAGTTGTTCATTGCATTGTCATCTTCAATATTAATGTTGGACAATTTCTGGTTTGATCAAGTTATGAGATAGTTTTAAGGGTTCAAAGTCATGGTGATCATGACTGAAAACCCATGTCAAGATGCCTGGCCAGCCAACCTCATTACCACGCCTTCTACCAGTCTTGAGGTGTGAAGTTCATGACCATTTTTCAGTGTGTTTGAGGTCCCATTTCAATTCCATTCAAACACCAAAGTTGCTCTACTATGTTCGATCTTTCACGTGACACAAGAAGCTCATGATTTCATGTACCAAATATAGAGAAATCCACCCTCAAACATCTACTTTTGCATTGATATCCAAACTGCTACAAACCAGAAAATGATATTGTTATTGTTAGTTCACACCAACTCCACGCATACATGCTGCTCACATCAGTTCACTTCACTTCATTAAACCACCATACACTTGACAAGCACGTGCATACCATACATGTTACATACTCCCTACGTGCAAAATGAAAATCATGTAAAGCTTACATTGCAAGTTTCTGTCATATCAGAACTCTTCATCCTCACCATTCCTTCACTTCACTCCACCATAAGCTTCTCCACACCATAGCAGAACCAAGGAGACTCGCCCCTAACTAACTTAACTCAGTTAGTTAGGGTGCACTCAGCGAACTCAGTCATCAAACTCAGTCCTTAATCCCCTATATAAACAATAACACACAGAGGCACGAGGAGAGGACTTCACTTCTCACTTTCCAACTTTCACACCAAAACTCTCTGAATTTTCTCTGCTCTCTCTCTGAATTATTTCTCTCTGTGTGCACGAATTCATAAGGATCTTCATCTATCCCATCGCCATTCATCATCATCATCAAGAGCTCGTGGATCCAGTAGTGTTGAGGCTCTAAATTCATTTGTACTCCAAGTTCTTCACATCCGGTTTCACATGAGCTGAAGCAGATCACGGCCTTTATTTGGCTTAGGATCAAGGTCAAGGAGCATTGGAGCCTCCTCTCTGGTTTTCTCAAATAATTCCAAGTTCTGCAAGTTCAGGTTCCACTATCTCCTAACTTTTCTTGCTTGTTTCTTATCTGTTTTGCTTGTTTTGTACTGATTAATCTTGCTAGAAGCAATGTAGTATCATCTGGTTATTGGTAGGCTCATTAGGAGCATATTTGAGTTTTCTAGGGCTTTTTGTTTTGATTCGTATCTCTGTGTGCAAGCATCATCTGTGAATTTCAAGTATGGATCTATGTTCTATGTGAGTTAAGCTTCAATTTGGTATATAATACAAGCATTTCTGGTAACACGTGTGTTTGACACGGTGGAGGGGTCACCGGAGAGGGTGACCGGAGAACCAGTCCGGGCACCTGAGATTTGTGCTCCGTTCCGCCCTAATTTCCGTCCAGTTTTGATCTGAACCGTTGATGTGAGTGGATCGGACGGTCGTGTTATATTCATTTTAAAGTGTTGTGATGTGGTGGAGTCCACTTAAAGTGTACCGTGAGCGCGCGATTTGGACCACCTGATTTTGGTATTTTTTTGATCATCAGATGAAGACCTCATCCAAGAGCTGTGAGAGAGTCAACAATTTGACCGGTTCCATGCCATAGACCTCAGCTTCTAAACGTAATTGGACCTTGGGCCTAATACGCTATTCGCACCTCCCTTGTTTAAGGCCCAATGATTTTGAACTGATTAATTACTAGTCACGCACCCCCATTCCTTTTTGCATTGCATTTTTTTTTTTCATTTTTCTACACGTTTGTTTTTTTAATTTTTAAAAAATACTAAATAGCATCATAAAATTCCACAAAAATTCATGAGCATCATTAAAACATTTAGAAAATTTTTGGTGATTTTATTTTCTGATTTTATGACCTTTTTACCCCTGCTCCATTTTTTTTCTTTGAATTTCTTTGATGTGCATTCTTAATATGGTACATGATCTTGTTTAATTTTGTTCTTGATCATTAAAAATTGTTTTGATGCTCTTCTTTTTGTATTGAGTCATTAGCATATTGAGGTATGTTAAGTGATTTTTATTTGTTTTTTTAGGTCATTTTATGACATGTTTGGTGTTCACTTTTGTGCTACTATGTATGATATGTCTATTTGACCTAAGTGCATTGTTTGACCTCATTTTGCCTTGGTTCATTGCATGCTACTTTGATATGTGATTCATCTCTGATTGGTGAACTTCAATACCATGTTTTCATAATTTTCATGAGGCCATTTGATTTTTGTTTGATGCATTTCATTTAAAGCATTATAACATGTCATATCATTGTAATCTTTTGTGCATGTTTACATGTTTTCTTTTGTGTATACTTGCATGATCATTTGCCTATTTGGTGAGCTACACTCTTGACATTATAGGACATTGATACATATCATATGTCATCTTTGCTTGTTGATTATCATTTGAACCTTGTGCACCTTTAACATGTTGTGTTTGCACTTTCCTTTGTTTGGAACTTCCATTTCAATCCTACTTCTTCTATCACTTCTTAAATGCTTTGATGTGTCATGCATGAATACTTGTGAGATGTTTGTGAATCATTTTTCATTTCATTTCAATTCTGATCCATGGATTACATGTTCCATTTATGCACATTTCTTCTTTTCTCTTTCATCTTTCATTCTCCCTTTTCTTATGATATCATGTTCTAATGTCATGGAGGATGTTTGTTGCCTATCCACTTGAGTTTGATTGATAATAACCATTTGTTTCCATATGATGTACATTTTGGTTGTGGCTCTAGGATTTGGTTTCTCATGTAATTCTTTTGAGTTTTATGATGCATTACATGTTCTTTTACTTCTTTTACTTCTTATACTTCTTATACATGTTTACTAACCATGTAGGGGCTTTGGTAAGTTTCAATTGAGTGTGGATAAGGAATCCACATTCAACTTCTATCCTTTCTCTTTTACAATTCCATTTTATGTTTTGTTAAGCACTTATGTGCTTTCTTTTAATAACTCATTACTTTCCCTTTTTGAATTACAATTCATCTTCTACTTTAGAAGTGAATTGTTTAATTCTTTCTTTCTTTAGACTTTAGGTTGAAACCTCACAAACCTTTAGGATCACTCCCTTTAATCTTCAATTAGGATTGAGTCTTAGTCCACATAGGTTTTACCTTTTCTCCTCTCTTGAGTCTCTCTTCTCATCTCTTAAAGGAAACTCAAAACATCTAATAAAGGTAGGCATTTATTGCATTTAGGCCTTTCATATAAAGAAAAGGTTATAAGGGGTCTTCTCTTATAATCTTAGAATGTATAGCATATAGCCCATCTTGGGTCAATGTGTTAAACATTTGATCTTGTATGAGGGACTTAAATGCAATACTTGTTGAAGGTACAAATAAAAAACACTTCTTCATTTCTTAATTAATAAAAACACTTAATCAACACAAGTATGCTAGTGTGTTTGAACCTTGACAATTGGAACTAAGTGTGGGGGTCTTCTTCACCCTTAGTGTGCTTTCTTACCCATTCCATCTTGGAATGTGAGAATGTACACATTCCAATGACTAAGATCCAGATACACTGTCATATGCAAACAAATCCAAAACACTTCCTTCTAAAAGACAAAAAACAAACAATAACGTCTTTCCTTCGGGAATTCTTTTCTCATCTCACTCACTCTCAACGTATGAACGTGCTCCTACTCGTTCTCTTGCAAGACGGTAACGCACTCGGACCAGCGAGCCTGCAAACACCTGAGCTAGAACGTTAGCCGTTCCTAAAAAACACAAACGATCCATCCCTAGTGAGGGGAACTACGTCGCTCTGATTCTCATGCTCCCGATGAGATACGTAGGCAGTGGGGTAGGGCCCATGCGAGCACTTCTTTATTTTCCCTACATTTGTTTCTCTTTCTCTTTCCATTCCTTTTCCAGTTCTTTTTTTCAGTATCCTTTTCTATCACCCTTTGATTGAAGCAGCAAACGTGGATCCCATCGGGAGCGACAACGCTGATGATGAGTTATTGTTGTCTGTGACAGATGAAATTAGATCTAGCACAAGGGTGGACGCTTTGATCCCTAATATTGTTCTGAAAGAAGCAGACGAACAAGATCAAGAGGAAGTCACAGAAGAAGAAGACGAAAACCAACAACACGACGCATCAGTGTTCACCGTCACTGAGTTTTTGCCGGATAACTTCACGTTGCCGTGCGTTATTAAGGCGTGTACGGGGCTCTCTGATGTTAAACTTGGAGAAGCGATTCACGCGTTTGCGTTGAAGACGAAGTTTTTCTCTGACGTGTTTGTTCGGAACGTGTTTGCTACTATGTATGAGAAGTTTGGGTTTGTGGAGAGTGCAGTTAAGGTGTTTGAAAGAATGCCGGAAAGAAACTTGGTTTTGTGGAACTTGATTAGGTGTGCGTATTCTGAGAATGGTGTTGTTGGAGAGAGCTGTGATTTGTTTAAGAGGCTTATGATTGGTGATGAATGTTTGGTGCCCAGTGTTGCTACGATGGTGAATGATACTCTCAACATCACGCTGCGAACATTTCCCGATGTGCTTAATTTTCAGCTGAAGCGCTATGTCTTCCTTCCAAAGACGAAAACAAAGAAGAAAATTACTTCTTCATTTTCATTTCCTGCTGAACTTAGTATGCACCACCGACTCTTTGAGCCATCTCAGTCTGAATTTATATATGACTTGTCAGTTGTACTGATACACAAGGGAACTAAAGCTAATAGTGGTCATTACATTGCCCACATCAAGGATGAAAATACTGGGCAATTGTGGGAGTTTGATGATGATGTCGATCATTTTAATTTCTGTGAAGCAAGGGTGAAGTTAGAAGACAGCAATGCAGAGAGCCTATATGACAGCATTTTCTCAACTAAGAAGAGGAATATTAACAATGTAGAGGGTGGCACTCTAATTGTTTGTCCCATGGTATTATTGGGTCAATGGAAGGACGAGCTTGAAACACATTCAAAATCAGGCAGCATATCTACATTTGTTCATTATGGTGGGGGTAGAACTGATAATGTTGATTTGTTGTTAGAGTACGACGTTGTCTTGACAACATATGGTGTTCTATCAGCTTCATATAAAAGTGATGGAGAGAATAGCATCTACCACAAGGTCCAATGGTTCAGAGTAGTGCTAGACGAAGCTCATCATATTAAAGCCCATAAAAGTCAGGTTGCCCAGGCTACTATTGCCCTGTCCTCACACTGCTGTTGGTGTCTAACTGGAACACCATTTTAGAATAGTTTGGAAGATCTATTCAGTCTCTTGTCTTTCTTGCGTGTTGAACCTTGGTGCAGCTGGCAGTGGTGAACTAAGTTGATTCAAAAGCCCTATGAGCAGGGTGATCAAAGAGCCCTGAAATTGGTCAAGGGAATTTTGAGGACCTTGATGCTAAGAAGAACCAAGGAAACAAAGGATAAAGAAGGAAGGCCTATACTTGTCTTGCCACCAACTGATATTCAATTGATTGAGTGTGAATAGTCAGAATCTGAACGGGACTTCTATGACGCTCTCTTCCTGAGATCTAAAGTCCAATTTGAGAAATATGTTGCACAAGGAAAGGTTCTTAACTACTATGCAAATATCCTTGACCTACTAACGCATGGAAGTGATCCTGCAAAGTATGCAGACTTGAGCAGATTGCAAGAAAATTCATCAATTCTCATACTGAATCATCTGACATGTGTTGTGAAAGTGATACACAACAAAATGCAAAATTGAACAAACTTGCTAGTAGATTCCTACAGAATTCTATTTCTTCTTCCCATTCTATCCAATCTCATGGACACATTGATGAGGTTTTGGGTCATATTCAAAAGGCTGAAACTGTAGAATGCTCTATATGTTTGGAATCACCTGAAGATCCTGTTTTTACACCATGCGCACATCAGTTTTGTAGAGAATGCCTATTCAATTGCTGGGGTACCTCAATGGGTGGCAAGTGTCCAATCTGTCGTCAATCACTCAAGAAAAATGATCTTATTGTACTTCCATCAGAAAGCCCATTCAAGGTTGATACTGAGAGCAATTTGACGGAGTCTTCAAAAGTTTCAAGGTTGTTTGATTTCTTAGAACATATTCAGAAATATTCTGATGAAAAAAGTATTGTTTTTAGTCAATGGACTTTATTTTTTGATCTGTTGGAAAATCCATTAAGGAGGAGAGAGATAGGATTTTTAAGATTTGATGGAAAATTGACTCAGAAGCAGAGGGAAAAGGTTCTGAAGGAATTTAACAACACAAAAGAGAAAAGGGTTTTGTTAATGTCACTAAAAGCCGGTGGCGTGGGCTTAAATTTGACTGCAGCCTCAAATGTTTTCCTAATGGATCCCTGGTGGAATCCTGCAGTTGAGGAGCAAGCAATAATGAGGATTCATCGTATTGGGCAAAAACAAAGGGTTACTGTAAGAAGATTCATTGTAAAGAACACAATGGAAGATCGTTTGCAACAAGTGCAAGCCAAGAAACAGAAGATGATATTTGGTGCACTCACTGATGACGAGGTTCGGACTTCAAGGAAAGTTATTGTAGAAATAAAGTTTTACAACCTTGAGGACAAGGTTGTTTTTGAAGGGGTTGGTAATGATAGGATTATGGAGTTAATTTTAGATAATTAAGATATTATGTTGAATTAGTTATCATTTTATTTTATATGTTTTCTAGAATGTTTTTAGGATCTTTAAAATTGTTGAATTGAACCTTTAATAGCTTTTGAGTTTTATAGTTAATTATCCATCCAAAGTTCTATATATGTAGTGTCTATGACACATTAGAAATAATCAATCAAAAATGAAAAAATGTTATCTTTTGTTTTATTTTTTTTAGATAGTTTTTATTCTTCTCTCTTTTAGTATTGAAACCTAATCTCAAATCTTTGATAGGAAAACTTCCTATCATTTTGGGTCTGAAATGCCAACTTTGTTGGTTATCATGTACCTAGAATTGTCTAAACATTTTTTCAGTGCTACCATAACTTGTCATTTCCTTTTAATTATTTTAAGTAATCTTTGTTTTTGTGAACTAGGATAACTCAGGGTATGACAGATCGATAGAATGGAAGAACATTGGGTTATATATGCTCCAACCTTTACAGCTAAAGACCAAGAACTTATATTGTGCTTACTTTTTTGTCTATGTAGAATGAAGGAACAAAGACACAACACTAGTTAGAGAAAAAGTAGCAGAAAAAAGGGATGATGTTGCTTAGTTATAAAGGATGCATATAGTTGAAAGATAGGATAGGCTTGAACTTACAAATTTTCACTTTTCTGTATTTAAAAAAAGTTTACAGAAAATATTTTATTATTTTTTTAATGAAAAGATGGAACAATTTTTTTTAGTTATTTTTAAAATGTACGTTATATCTAACATATTAATTTTAAAAAAAATGAAATTCTGATAATTAGAGTACTAATAAAGAATTGCACATTATATAAGTTTATGTTATATTTTATTTATTGTTGTATATGAGTAAGGTGAAGCTGTGGGTAGAAGAGTACATTAGGAAGACTCGTGGGCAATGAATCTGATTCCTATCTTCCTTTGAATATTTTGTGAGAATATGTATGAGTTTGAGTTATGATGCCCTTTACTGCAGCATTAAGAAAACTCAAAATAAAGAATATTTAGTGAAAATGTGAAATGTTACACCAGCTATCGCACATTAATTTTGATGGTGTGAAATGATATAGCAGCTATCTCACGAATTTGAACTCAATCCCTATTTATCTCAATTTTTTCAACTTTAAATCATAAACAGTATATTAATTTATTGACAAAATCATAAAAGTGCATATATTAAAAAAGACGCATTAACATAAAATATTTATAAAAAAAGTAAAATATCTCTATATAAATTTAACTGGTGATTAGTGAATCATTTAATTATAAATCATCAAATATTAATTATTTTTTGAAATATAATCTATTATGAAAATCAATTGAATTAAAATTTTGGTTTTTTAAAATATAAAATATACAAAATTGCTTTGAGTAGTGTCCTAAAAAATTAGTCAAAAAATTAATAGTAACGGCGCCATGAATCTAAAACTCTTTGTCACGTCATCTTTGTCATATGATCAATAATATTCCTCCGATCTCATATACAAGATAATTTACAAAATAGCTCAATCTTTAAAAAAAATATCTCAATGTATTTAAGTCTTACATTTTTTTTCTTTTAATTTTACCTCTATTTTTTGTTTTGAAAATCATTACAAATATAAAAATGTAAAAAAATAAAATAAAATAGTGGTATATTTAGAATAGTGACATAATAGTTTTATATGAGCTTTGTTATATTTAAGACCATTGAAATTTTTATTGTTGTTTATATTTGAGACCAAATGGAGTGTGTAATTCTAACCATTCAATTTAAATCCGTTTATTTTGGCTTTTTTAAATTGATTTTTAGAGTGTTACATATTGTTGTTTAAAAAAATTTACAATTTTTTAAATAAAAACTTTAAATAAAAATTTTGTTTAAATAGTTATTTTTAAAATGTTATTTTAAATATTTTATTATTTTATTAAAACATTTTAGCTAAATTACAATCACGATCCCCTAATTTTACATTATTCATAAAATTATTCGTTCTATTTTAAATTTAAACAGTTTTGATCTCTCTTTCATGTTTTTTCATAGAAATTAATAGACAGATTAAGTAGAGCTCTTGTGGGAACCGTTTTATCGCCGGGATCGACGTATAACGTTCAGTCGGAGTTAGAATCTGTGGGATTTTTCTCCGTCAAAGTGACTCCATTAGGTCCTAATGCTTGTTTACTTGAGGAAATGGAGGAGGGTGTTCTTCAAGAGTTAATTGCGGATGGCGATTCTGGGTGGAAAAACTGGTTTGGGTTATCAGACCGTGGAGGGAGACAGATGTTGATAACGAGAGAATGGTTTGGTTTCGAGTGTATGGGATTCCTTGTCAAGCATGGCATTTGGAATTTTTCACGTTGATAGGTAATTCGTTGGGGGAGTTTGTTTGCGTTGATGATAACACGAAGAATGGCACGGTTCAAGATGTGGCTAGGATCAAGGTGAAACTACCGTGGGATACTGTTTTTAAGAACTCCTTGATTGTTTTAATCGATAACGTTAAGTTCTCGCTGGCGATACGTGAGGAAAGTCATGTTTCTGTTGGAAGGGTGTCTGGTTTTTCTTCGTCCTCGTCGGAGTTTTCGGGCTCGGAAGAAGATATCCATAGCTTCTTTAATGGAAGTCTTAAAGACGAAGTGAGGATACTGTCGGAAGGAGTCGGACGATGAGGTTCTTTCTCCTGCCCGGAAATGTTTTGAACCGGAAGAGTGTGGCGAGGAGTTTTGTGCGAATGGGACATCCTTTCATGGTCTAGTTGTCAATTCAAAAGGTGTAGGTCCAACAGGTAGTAGGTCGGGTGATGTTGACGTGATAAAGGATGCAGAAAATGGAGCAGTTTTTGTTTCATTCGATGGTGCAATTGCTGCCACAAAAGTTGATGTTTGTTTTTCTAAGGAACAAACGGATATTATTGGGGAGCGTGTAACCACTGCTGTATCTGATGACACTTTTGTTGCTTGCTCTTTGGAGAGAGGGATGGTGGGGTCAGTGAGTTGTTTTAAGGAAAATGGCACTTACGAGGCAATTTCAAACGTGGAAAGGAGAAAGGTATGTAGGAGGAAAAAGGTTTTGAAAAGTCTCAAACTTAAGCACATTTATGAGACTGGTGGGCCCCCCATTGGTAAGAGAAAAAAAACTAATAAATTGAAGTTTTCTAAACATAAAGGGAGAGATAAGTACGTTGTTGACGGGGGGAGTATGAACACGACTTGTTCTACGTTCATGGCTATGGAAACAGCGGAGGGTAGTTGTTTTCATGGAGAGGAGTCGGCTATTTCGGGCATAGAAAGGTGCAATCAGAGAATGTTAGATAATATGGATTCTAATGTCGGAGGAAGATTGTGGAGAGCTCTTTCTAATTTAGGGGTCACAAAGGGCGCTCCTAGAAAGCATCACCTTAATTCTACAGTTGATTTGGAATGTGGCGTTAAAGAGAATTTGGTAGGAGGGAAGGCGAATTCGAGTTTTGTTTAATGATTGTGGGATCTATGAATATTAGAGGGGGTACTAGTAGGATCAAAAGAAGAAGATTATCTCAAATCATCTCAAAAGGTAATGCGGAGAGTTTATGGGGGTCAGAAGAGGTTTATTTTTCTTTCGTTAATTCGGAGGGTTTGTCGGGTGGCTTGCTCATTCTTTGGAAAGTCGAGGTTATGGAGGTTCTTTGCAGTTTTAGAGGTATGGGTTTTTTGGGTATAAAGGCTTGTTGGAAAATAAAGTGTATTACATTGTGAACGTTTACTCTCCTTGTTCGTTGGTTTCAAAGAGAATTATTTGGAAGAATTTGTTGGACCTCATGAGTAGTCATACGGATGGCGAATGGTTGTTAGGAGGTGATTTTAATGCGGTGAAAAATTCTCATGAACGTAGAGGGAGAACCGCGTTTGGTTCGGTTGCCGAAAGCAGAGAGTTTGAGGATTTCATTTTTGCGAGCAAGTTGATAGATCTTCCTTGTAAGGGGAAGAAGTACTCTTGGCACGGTGGAGATGGTAAGGCCAAAAGTAGGATCGATCGTTTCTTAGTGGCGGATAGCATTATTGAGGATTGGAGTGTAGTTGGTCAATTCATTGGTTCGAGAGATATCTCGGACCATTGTCCGGTTTGGTTGATGTCGGATTCTTCGGATTGGGGGCCTAAACCGTTTAGAGTCAACAACGAGTGGTTCTCTAATAAAGATTTTGTTCCTTTTGTTGAGAAGGAGTGGAGTAAGATTGTGGTGGTGGGAAGGAAATATTTCGTCCTAAAAGAAAAATTACGTATCCTTAAGGAGAGGCTTAAGTGGTGGAATTATCATATTTTCGGGAAAATCGATTTAGAGGTGGAAGAGGGGATTAGAGAGTTGAACGAAAGAGACGATGAGGATGGGGTGGTTGGGGCCCTTGTAGAGGAAGAGATCTTGCGGAAAAAGAAGTCGGCTAGTAGTAAATTTTGGTTGCACCTAAAGATAAAGGAGAATATGCTTATTCAAAAGTCGAGATTAAAGTGGCTAAATGACGGGGATTCTAATAGTAAGTACTTTCATAGGGTCTTGAAAGAGAGAAGGAGAAAATGTTTTATTGGGCCGTTAGAGGGTGACAACGGTTTGGTTGAAAAAGTGGAGGAGGTTAAGGAGGTAGTTCGGAGCCATTTTGCGTCGAATTTTGTTGAACCGGATAAGGAGAGGCCTTCGTTAGAGGGTCTTTCTTTTAAACGCATTGATGAGGTGGAAAGATCTATTCTTGAAGCGTCGTTTTTGGAGGAGGAGATTAAGGAAGCGGTTTGGAGTTGTGGAGGGGACAAGAGTCCGGGTCCGGACGGTTACTCCTTTTTATTTATTAAGAAGTGTTGGAGTTTTATGAAGGAAGATTTCATTAGTTGCTTTCATAGTTTCTTTTCGGAAGCTATTTTGTCAAAAGCTATTACTTCTTCATTTTTGTGTTTGGTTCCGAAGTCCCCTAACCCGTTGAGTTTGGATGGCTATAGGCCTATTTGTTTGGTGGGGTGTGTTTATAAGGTTATTTCCAAGCTTTTGGCGAATAAACTTAAGGTGGTGTTAAATTTGGTTATCTCTAATAGCCAAAGTGCTTTCGTCCCGGGTAGGCAATTACTTGATGGTGTGTTGGTGGCTAACGAATTAGTGGATTATGCTAAAAAGGAGGGAAGAGGGTGTTTGTTATTCAAAGTTAACTTCGATAAGGCCTATGATAAGGTTAGTTGGAATTTCCTTAAATTCATCTTAATTAAAATGGGTTTTGGGGAGGTTTGGATGAGATGGATGGTGGCTTTAATTTTTACTAGCAAGATGTCGGTGTTAGTTAACGGTAGTCCTACGAAAGAATTCGTGGTTGAGAGAGGATTGAGACAAGGGGACCCTCTTTCTCCTTTTTTGTTCGTTATAGTAGCGGAGGGCTTGAGGGGTTTGGTGAGCAAGGCGGTGGAGAATGGCAGTTTTACGGGGTTCAATTTTAATGGTAGGTGTTTCGTGGAATTCCTTCAATTTGCAGATGACACGTTATTGGTTGGTGATGGGAGTTGGAATCACATTTGGGCTATCAAATCGGTTTTGAGGGGATTCGAGATCGTGTCCGGTTTGGGAATAAATTTTCATAAGAGTAAAATTATTGGCATTAATATTAGTCCTCGTTTTTTGGAAGTGGCTTCATTGTTCCTTTCTTGTAGAAGGGAGGATAGCAAGTTTGTCTTTCTTGGTATTCCGGTTGGTTGGGATTCTAGTAGAGCCGCTATGTGGTTGGATTTACTTCCAAAATTGAGAAGGAGGCTTTTGGGTGGAAGAATAGGTTTCTTAGCTTTGGAGGGAGGTTAACTTTGTTAAAATCGGTTCTTTCTAGCCTTTCCATTTTTTTTCTCTCTTTTTATAAAGCTCCGGCAAAGATTATTCATGATATTACGAGAATTCAAAGTTGTTTTCTTTGGGGGGGTTCGGAGGAGTTGCGGAATATTCATTGGGTTAGTTGGAAGGAGGTGTGTCTTCCTACCGACAAAGGAGGTCTCGGTCTTAGAAGGGTTGATGATCTTAATGTGGCTCTTCTTAATAAGTGGAGATGGAGAATCCTTGAAGAATCGGAAGATCTTTGGTATAAAGTTCTAAAGGCTCGTTATGGCAACATTAATTTAAACGTGGTTGGTTCCGAAATCTCTAAATCTACGGACGAGAAGGTGTCTTTTTGGTGGAGAGACATCTTAAGGTTGGACAAAGGGATTTCGGAAAATCTTTTTGTTTCCAATTATTGGTTTTCCATTGGCAATGGTTTTACTTCGTCTTTTTGGTACTCTAGGTGGACCAGAGACGTTTGTCTAAAGGATAGATTCCCTTCACTTTTTCTTGAGTCAAAGTTAAGAGAGGTGGGAGTTGCTTGTATGGATTTTTGGTTTCTCGACAGGTGGTGTTGGGGTGATCTTGGACTGATGGATGATGACCAGGTCGCGGCTGGACAGTGGGGTGCGCGACCCTGTTCTGGTGTCGTTCTGTAGCAGTTCAGTACTGTTGGTTCTGCTGCTCAGCAGCCGGTCGACGCGCAGCAGGTGGGTATGGACACCTCGGTCCGTTTTCTTTAGCAGCCGGAGGCGGATCCTCCTGGCGAGAATTCTCGGTAGCAGCTCCTCTCGCTTATTGAGCTGGCAGGTCCGAGTGGGGATGGGAAAGATTCAGTGGAGTGGGCTCCTTGTAGGGCGGAAGGTTATTCGGTTAGAAGCTTTTATGATCTCCTTTGTCATTATAGAACTCCTCTTGGTCCTAGCAACATTTTTTATGAATCTTTTTCATTATTATGGAAGATAGTAGTCCCTTCTAAAATCAAGGCATTTGGGTGGAGGTGCTTCATTGATAGACTTCCTACAAAAGACTCCCTTTTTCGTCGTGGTTGTTCTTTTTCGGATGGTGGGATGGATTGCGTTATGTGCACTAATGACATTGAGACGGTGTCACATATCTTTTTGACTTGTAATGTAGCGGCTTTGGTTTGGAAGGAAATGGCGGAGTGGATCGGTTTCGGGGATTTTAGTGCTTCTAACCTTAAGCATAGTTTTCTTAAGTGGTCTTCCTTTTGTAAGAAGAATAGAGTGAGGAAGGGGAGAGAAGGATGCATTTGGTTGGCTACCGTGTGGCACTTATGGACTTTGCGTAATGGAATTATTTTTAGAAGCGCTATTTGGAATGTTTTGGATGCGGTTTGGGAGATCAAAGCCTTAGTTTGGAGATGGTCTTTCATCGGGAAAATTACTCGGACCAATTATGCTTTTTATGAATTTTCCAAGTTCCCTTTGTTCTATTTATCTTAAGCGTAATTGGATTGTAATTTTCTTTTCTGTCGAACTTTGTCTCGGTTTTCTGTAAGTGGGTTCGATAACCCATTGTTCTCGCTTAATATATATATTCCGTGCTTATTGAAAAAAATAGAAAATAAATAAAATGTTTATTTTTTAGCTTATATTTTTATCTATAAAGTTTCACAATAGATTTATATACGAGAATTTTTCATGTTTCACAAGAAACATGTCATTTAAAAAATAAAAACATCACTAATTGCAAAAGTATGAGAGAAGGATAAAAACTATTTAAATTTAAAATAAGGGAAGATAAAATAGGGGAATCAAAAGTGTAATTAAGCCTAACTTTTTTCGCATATCAAAATTAAAAAAAAAAAAATCACTTAATTTTAAAGTCATTTCAAATAGTTTTTCAAAAAAATCTTTTTTGAGATACAACTTTTTGAAAAACAATTGCGATTTCAACTATGTTTTTATCTTTAATAATGTATGTTTATGTTATAAAATGCCAAAATTAGTCTTTTAATTTTTAAAAAATAAATTTAAAAAACTTTTAATATTTTGAAAAATGTTTTAATAAAAAAATCATTTTAAAAATACAAAAAAAAAATATTTTTTTAAAACTAAAACAAACAAGTTCAAAAATTTAATTTTCCATTTAGCAATTTTAGTATGTTTATATATTCATAAAAAAAAAAATCAAATTTCTAATTCAATTTGTGTTTTTAAATAATTGTATTTCAAAAAAATAGTTGACATTTAAGAATTTATACTTAAATAATCTACCATTCACTGGTTTATTTAATGATTAGAGATTTTTTATTTAAAAATTGTTTCAACTTGATTTTCTTTTTTTTAAGCAAAAAGTATTTATTATAATAGAGTATGAAGAATACTCAGACAAACATTACAATGATGTCACAATAACATACAAAGATGGTTGAAAGCACAAAACCATTCCATTATCAACAAGCTATGTGTTAGTGATCTAGGAAATCTAATGGTGCTTTGCACCATTCATAGAAGCTACACCAACATGGTTTTTGAAGAAGGAAAATCCAAAGCCAAGAGAAGAATTTGATGTTAAATTCAATGTCCTTAGCATGAAATGAGTCTTCTTTGAAAATCACGGCGTTCCGCTTGCACCAAATACACCAACAAGTTATAATCCATAAAAAACCTTCAATGTGTTTCCAACCTTACCTTTGAATATTTCTAAAGCTTGGCCAAAGTCCATAGTGCAGTCAATGGAAGTTTGTTTATCCAACCCAATCCAGTCCCAAAACAACCTCCAAACTTTCTGAGTAAAAGCACAACGTAGCATGACATGTTCCAATGTTTCTTCTTCAACTTTGCAAAACACACAATTCACCAATGTAGGATCATGGATGACCTTCCTCTTGAAAAGTTGTTGCCTAGTTGGAAGTATATTATGCAACATTCTCCAACAAAAAGCCTTGACTTTGGATGAAACTTTCATCTTCCACAGCCTCCTCCACATAGAATTCAAGGTGGTAACTCTAATCATAGGCATTCCCTGATCCCTTAAGGAATCATAGCAGCATTTGACAAAAAAATGATTAGGGGGAGCAGCCACCCAAATGGTTCGATCCTCCTCCAAGTTGCTAGGATAAAACTCTGTCAATAATGTGTTTAGTTGCATTAGTTCATTTGCAGTTGGTTGATCTGCAATGTTTAGGCCTTCTTTAGACTTCCAATGCCATGAACCTTGGAGCGAATCCTCATGTCACTGACCATGGCCTTAGTGTTAGCAATGTGACAGTATAAGAGTAGGAAGATCTCTTCTAAGGGCTTTGATCTAAGCTAGATGTAACACCCTAAACCCCAGCGACAATTAATAATAAAATATCAGAGTAAAATAAAACATACAACGTTTAGGATGCTACTTCCAACAATACACCTGCTCATGCATACGACAGGTAACACATAATTATCATCGATAAAACCATGCTTAAGTAATCTTCTCATATAGCAGCGAAAATTCTATTAAAACATTATAGGTTTAATACCACATAGTCATCACCAATTGAATAAAAGTAATAACAGACAATGAAACAAATAACAGTAAGCGTTCCAAATCCCCAGTGTTACACATCAGAACAGATGCCGACTCAAACGAAATAAAATAAAAGACTTCATCTTCATTAACTTCAACTCCGCACTAATCTTGATTATCTGCACGTTACCCACATAGAGGCAACATTCAAACAGAAGGGGTGAGATTCTCAAATCAACAAAAGAAATGCATAAGATAAGTATAAAAGCATATAATCAATTACATAATTCACCCTATCATCCTACGTCAACGAAATCACACTTTTCCAATTAAGTAGACAATCATGCAATTCACCATACAATACAACAAATGCAATGCAATGAGACCCACAACTCGACTCAATGCATGTGGTACCAATTCGATCCCTTTTTCATGATCATAATTCTCGTCGGAATTTCCATATAAGTAGCTCATACCCCACGCGGGCACACGACACTCGTAATCGCTCACACCCCACATGGGTACACGATTACCTTCAACAACAACAACAACACGATTCTATTTTAAAGAATCTGGATAAGACGCTCACACCCCACATGGGCACACGACTTATCACACAACTTTATGCAACATGAATATGCATTCAACGACAACATACAACAACTACTAATGCATATGACTAACATACAATCAATACATCACACTACAACTGTCCAACACACAACATATACTTGCTAAACATGCAACAACTGAAATCCATAGCTACAACACGCAATCACACAACCGGATACAACATTTCGACGTTCAACACATCTCAATCTACACGAAACACAATTACGCATCGAATCGTTGAAATTCTGGTATAAAATTTAATTTTAACAAAAAGTATACGAAACCAGCTTTCCAACGATTCGAACGGCGACTGAAATAGACGTACGAATTAAAAGATTTGAAAATTTGAAGTTTAAGAAAATTATGTTCGTAACAGCAACAAGCAGCACTGTCATGTTCGCTGCAAGTTCGCCCAGCGAACTGTCATTCGCTAGGAATTCGCCTAGCGAAGTTCCCAGCGAACTACCCTCCCCATACAAAAACCCGAGGCTTACTTATTTCTCTTCTCCCTTCGCCTCTCATTCACCCAGCGAACTGGGGTTCGCCAGAAGTTCGGCCAGCGAATCTTGGGCGAACCTCACCACCACTTATTCCAGAATTACCTCTTATTTCCCTTCGCTCGCTGCTTCGTTCACCCAGCGACTCTGGGGTGAACCTTCGCTCAGTGAACTATCATTCGCACTGCAAAGTGCACGATTCTGCAATTCTGCAGTTGCGTTTTCTGCACGAACTAGCCCTAACCCTTCTCTGATTTCACTAACAAACAATCCAAAAATGCACATATATTCACAGGTTATCATACAATCAATTAGAAACACATAACCCACAATTCAACCGATTAATTTATGCACTTTTCCTCTTATTAAAACCTCCAACACGCAAAATCCCAACCCCATACCAATAAAATCAACACATAGAGATGATCCTACTGGTCTATCTACCCTCATACAAACATTATAAAACCCTTAAGAGATTAAAGAACCTCACCCTTACCTTAGAGTTCTTGAAAATCTTCTCTCTCAGCGATGGAGTCTCCTTTCTCTCGCCCTATCTCTGGCTTCTCCTTTTCTCTGCTTTTCACGTAATGACTAATTCTCCTCTTCTAATCCCCTTTTCTATTTCTTTTCTAATATTCTTTTTAATTCATAATATTATCATTATTATTATTATTATTATTATTATTATTATTATTATTATTATTATTATATTACTAATTAAATAATAATAACAATATCTCTTAATAATTTAAATGAATAATATTAATCAAACATTGCTAATATTAATTAATTCTTCTCACTACACCACCAAGTCCTACATGATTAGTCACGCACGCCCAACACCTTAAATCTCTAAACTCCTAAGGTCACTACCTCATACTAAGGGCAACCCAAATACAACTAAAACACGCATAACTACATACATATACGCAACATCATATAATTCTAATTACAAAAAATAATAAAAATAAATCTGGGTGTTACAACTCTCCTGTGAGCGTCTTATCTGGATTCTTTAAAATAGAATCGTGTTGTTATTGTTGTTGAAGGTAATCGTGTGCCCATGTGGGGTGTGAGCGATTACGAGTGTCGTGTGCCTGTGTGGGGGTGAGCGACTTATATGGAAATTCCTAGGGAATTATGATCATGAAAAAGGGATCAAATTGGTACCACATGCATTGAGTCGAGTTGTGGGTCTCATTGCATTGCATTATGTTGTGTTGTATGGTGAATTGCATGATTGTCTGCTTATGTGGAAAAGTGTGATTTCGTTGACGTAGTGATGATAGGGTGAATTGTGTAATTGATTATATGCTTTTATACTTATCTTATGCATTTCTTTTGTTGATTTGAGAATCTCACCCCTTCTGTTTGAATGTTGCCTCTATGTGGGTAACGTGCAGATAATCAAGATTAGTTCGGAGTTGAAGTTAGTGAAGATGAAGTCTTCTATTTTATTTCGTTTAAGTCGGCGTCTGCTCTGATGTGTAACATTGGGGATTTGGAACGCTTAATGTTATTTGTTTCATTGTTCGTTATTACTTTTATTCAATTGGTGATGACTACGTGGTATTAAACCTATAATGTTTTAATTGAATTGCCGCTGCTATATGAGAAGATTACTTAAGCATGGTTTTATCGGTGATAATTATGTGTTACCTGTCGTATGCATGTGCAGGTGTAGTGTTGGAAGTAGCATCCTAAACGTTGTATGTTTTATTTTACTCTGATATTTTATTATTAATTGTCGCGGGGGTTTAGGGTGTTACATAGTGGTATCAGAGCAGGTTGGTCTGTCCGGCCAAGCGGTCGAGTCGTGGTCATGTGACAGTTGATTACTATCGATGTCAGTTCCTTAACCATTGTGTTTTGTTGATGATGTGTAACAGATTTAGAATGGCTGGAAGGAACAATGCTGCTATTGCTGCTGCTTTGCAGGCTGTTGCTCAGGCGGTACAGAACCCGCCTCATGCTGGTGAGAATGATGAGTTTCGAAAGAATAGACCGCCTACCTTCAAGGGAAGATACGATTTGGATGGGGCGCAGGCTTGGCTCAAAGAGATTGAGAGAATCTTCTGGGTTATGGAATATTATGAGGCACAGAAGGTGCGGTTAGGTACTCATATGCTGGCTGAGGAAGCTGATGATTGGTGGGTTAGCACTCGTCAACTGTTGGGAGCAACAGGAGAGGCAATCACTTGGGCTGTGTTCAGTAGGGAGTTCTTGAGGAAATATTTTCCTGAAGATGTCCGAGGAAAGAAAGAGATTGAGTTCGGGGAACTGAAGAAGGGTAACATGACGGTTATGGAATATGCTGCCAAATTCTCATATCTGGCTAAGTTTTACCCTTACTAGAGTGTGGCAACTGCTGAGTTCTCAAAGTGTGTCAAGTTTGAGAATGGATTGAGGCCTGAGATCAAATAGGCGATTGGTTATCAGCGAATCTGAAGGTTTCCAGATTTGGTGGATTGTTGTAGGATCTTTGACGAAGATAGCAAGGCTCGATTGGCTCACTATAAAGGGATGGCCGAGAGGAGGGGAAAACAATTGATGAACCGTGGGAAGCCTTATGCAGCTCCAGCTGAGAAAGGTAAACAAAAACACGCTGATGGCAAGAAGCTGAGTGGGGGAGGTTCCCCTGCTCCTCTTAAGTGTTACAAGTGTGGTGAGCTAGGTCATCGTGTCAGTGAGTGCACGAGTGATGTGAAGAAATGCTTCAATTACAGACAGGTAGGACATCTGATTGCTGACTGCAAAGTTAATGTGGTGACTTGCTACAACTGTGGAGAACATGGCCATATTAGTACTAGTTGCCAGAAGCCAAAGCAAGTTTCAACGGGAGGAAAGGTGTTCGCTTTGACAGGTACTCGGACTTCCAGTGATGACATACTGATCAGAGGTATATGTTACATTAATAACACGCCTTTGATTGCTATTATTGATACTGGTGCTACTCATTCTTTCATTGCTGCTAATTGCGTGAGAAAGCTAGGCCTTGTCGTTTCTCCTATGAAGGGAGAGATGGTTGTCGAAACTCCTGCAAAGGGATCAGTGACCACTTCCATAGTTTGTTTGAATTTTCCACTATCAATCTTTGATAAGGACTTTGGCGTGGATCTTATTTGCTTGCCATTGGGAAATCTTGATGTGATCTTGGGTATGAACTGGTTGGAGTTCAATCATGTTCATATTAACTGTTTTAACAAGTCGGTACGATTTCTTGCTCCCGAGGAAGGGGAAGAAGATGGTTTTCTATCTGCTAGAGAGTTGAGAGAGCTCTTAGAAGAAGAAACCCAAGTGCTTGCATTGTTTGCATCCTTGTCAGTGGAGAGAGAGTCAGTGATTAATGAATTGCAGGTAGTGCGTGAATTTCCCGAAGTGTTTCCAGATGATATTGCTGATGTACCGCCAGAGAGAGAAGTGGAGTTTGCTATTGATCTTGTCCCTGGTATCAGACCTATTTCTATGGTACCATATAGGATGTCGGCATCAGAATTAACCGAGCTGAAGAAGCAACTAGAAGAATTGTTAGAATATAAATTTGTGAGACCAAGTGTGTCGCCTTGGGGAGCTCCGGTGTTGTTGGTGAAGAAAAAGGATGGCAGTATGAGGTTATGTATCGATTACAAACAGCTGAACAAAGTAACGATTAAGAACAAGTATCCACTTCCAAGAATAGATGAATTGATGGATCAGTTAGTGGGTGCCCGTGTGTTTAGCAAGATTGACTTGAGGTCAGGTTATCATCAGATACGAGTGAAGGATGAAGACATTCAGAATACGGCCTTCAGAACCCGATATGGACATTATGAGTATGTGGTGATGCCGTTCGGAGTTACTAATGCACCTGGTGTATTCGTGGAGTATATGAATCGAATTTTTCATGCTTACTTGGACCAATTTGTGGTTGTCTTTATTGACGACATTCTAATATATTCTAAGTCAGAAAAAGAGCATGCTGAGCATTTGTGGATCGTGCTGCATGTGTTAAAGGAAAAGAAGCTATATGCTAAGTTATCTAAGTGTGAATTCTAGTTGAGAGAGGTGAGTTTTCTCGGTCATGTTATTTTAGGTGATGGTATTGTTGTGGATCCATCCAAGGTAGATGCAGTTCTACAGTGGGAGGCTTCGAAGTCAGTAACTGAGATTAGAAGCTTTTTGGGTTTGGCTTGTTACTACCGTAGGTTTATTGAAGGCTTTTCAAAGTTGGCACTTTCGTTGACTCAGTTGACTTGCAAAGGTAAAGCGTTTGTGTGGGATGTTCACTGCGAGAAGAGTTTCATCGAGCTGAAGAAGAGATCGACTACAGCTCCGATTTTGATTCTACCCGAACCAAATGAACCGTTTGTGGTGTATTGTGATGCTTCTTTGATGGGTTTAGGAGGTGTGTTAATGAAGGATGGTAAGGTTGTGGCTTATGTTTCCCGACAGTTAAGGGTCCATGAGAGGAGTTATCCAACTCATGATTTGGAATTAGCTGCAGTGGTATTTATATTGAAAATTTGGAGACACAACCTTTATGGTTCCAAATTTGAAGTGTATAGTAATCATAAGAGCCCAAGGTATCTTTTTGATCATAAGGAGTTGAATATGAGACAAAAAAGGTGGCTAGAATTCTTAAAGGATTATGATTTTGGCTTGAAATATCATCCCGGTAAAGCGAATGTCGTGGCCGATGCTCTGAGTCGAAAGTCTTTGCATATGTCAGCAATGATGGTTAAAGAGTTGGAATTGATTGAGCAGTTCAGAGATATGAGTTTAGTTTGTGAACAGACACCGCATAGTGTGATGTTGGGTATGCTGAAGATCAACAATGAATTTCTTAATAGTATCAGAAAGGGTCAGAAGTTGGATATAAAACTGGTGGATTTGATGATTGGAAATGATCAGGTAGTTAGTAATGAATTCAGAGTAGATGAACAAGGTGTGTTGAGATTCCGTGATAGGATTTGTATTCCTGATGATCCTGAGTTGAAAAGAATGATTCTAGAAGAAAGTCATAGGAGTAGCTTGAGTATCCATCCAGGAGCTACAAAGATGTATCAAGACTTGAAGAAGATATTTTGGTGGCCTGGATTGAAGCGTGATGTGGCTAAGTTTGTGTATGCTTGTTTGACTTGTCAGGAGCCGAAGGTGGAACATCAGAAACCTGCTAGTTTAATGCAACCATTAGATATTCCAGAGTGGAAGTGGGACATCATTTCTATGGACTTTGTAACTAGGTTGCCTAATACTCCAAGAGGGCATGATGCCATTTGGGTAGTGGTGGATAGACTGACGAAGTCGGCGCATTTTATTTCGATTAATATCAGTTTTCCTTTGCAGAGGCTGGCAGAGATTTATATTCAGGTGATTGTGAAGTTGCATGGAGTTCCGTTGAGTATTGTGTCAGATAGAGATCCAAGGTTCACTTCCAAATTTTGGGAGAGTTTGCAAGAAGCTTTGGGATCGAAACTGAGATTGAGTTCGGCTTATCACCCGCAGACGGATGGACAGACAGAGAGAACTATACAATCTTGGAGGATTTGTAGAGGGTTTGTGTGCTAGAACAGGGAGGTTCTTGGAAAAGCCATTTTCCGTTGATTGAGTTCACTTATAATAACAGTTATCATTCCAGTATCGGAATGGCGCCTTTTGAAGCTTTGTATGGTCGGAGGTGTCGGACGCCTTTGTGTTGGCATGAATCTGGAGAGACTGTAGTACTTGGACCTGAGATTGTTCAGCAGACTACTGAAAAGGTAAAGCTGATTCGGGAAAAGATGAATGTTTCACACAGTGGGCAGAAGAGCTACCATGATAAAAGGAGGAAAGACCTTGATTTTCAAGAAGGAGACCATGTGTTTTTGAGAGTCACTCCGGTGACTGGTGTTGGACATGCGTTGAAGTCGAGGAAGCTTACTCCTCGGTTTATTGGTCCATATTAGATTTCTGCAACATGTTGCCTACAGAGTGGCATTGCCACCCAATTTGACGAATTTGCACGATGTGTTCCATGTGTCACAGCTTCGGAAGTATGTCCCGGACCCATCACATGTGATTCCGATGGATGATGTGGAAGTAATGGATAACCTTACAGTTGAGGCCTTACCAATACGGATTGAAGACCGCGAGGTAAAGCAATTGAGAGGTAAAGAGATCACTCTTGTGAAGGTAGTGTGGGGAGGCACTGTCGGTGGAAATATGACTTGGGAATTAGAGAGCAGGATGCGAGATTCGTATTCGGAGTTATTCGTATGAGGTAAATTTTTTAGGATGAAAATATTCTAATTGGGGGAGAGTTGTAACACCCAGATTTATTTTTATTATTTTTCGTAATTAGAATTATATGATGTTGCGTATATGTATGTAGTTATGCGTGTTTTAGTTGTGTTTGGGTTGTCCTTAGTATGGGGTAGTGACCTTAAAATTATATAGATTTAAGGTGTTAGGGGTGTGTGACTAATCATGTAGGACTTGGTGGTGTAGTGAGAAGAATTAATTAATATTAGCAATGTTTGATTAATATTATTCATTTAAATTATTAAGAGATATTGTTATTATTATTTAATTAGTAAAATAATAATAATAATAATAATAATAATAATAATAATATTGGGATAATAATAATAATGATAATATTATGAATTAAAAAGAATATTAGAAAAGAAATAGAAAAGGAGATTAGAGAGGAGAATTAGTCATTACGTGAAAAGCAGAGAAAAGGAGAAGCCAGAGCTAGGGCGAGAGAAAGGAGACTCCATCGCTGAGAGAGAAGATTTTCAAGAACTCTAAGGTAAGGATGGAGTTCTTTAATCTCTTAAGGGTTGTATAATGTTTGTATGAGGGTAGATAGACCAGTAGGATCATCTCTATGTGTTGATTTTATTGGTATGGGGTTGGGATTTTCGTGTCGGAGATTTCGATAAGAGGAAAAGTGCATAAATTAATCGGTTGAATTGTGGGTTATGTGTTTCTAATTGATTGTATGATAACCTGTGAATATATGTGCATTTTTGGATTGTTTGTGAGTGAAATTGGAGAAGGGTTGGGGCTGGTTCGTGCAGAAACCGCAACTGCATAATTGCAGAATCGCGCACTTCGTAGTGCGAATGATAGTTCGCTGAGCAAAGGTTCGCCCCAGACTCGCTGGGCAAACGAAGCAGCGAGCAAAGGGAAAGAAGTGGTAATTCTGGAATGAGTGGTGGGGAGGTTCGCCCCAGATTTGCTGGGCGAACTCCTGGCGAACCCCAGTTCGCTAGGCGAATGAGAGGTGAAGGGAGAAGAGAAATAAGTAAGCCTCAGGTTTTTGTATGGGGAGGGTAGTTCGCTGGGAACTTTGCTAGGCGAACTCCTAGCGAAAAAAAGTTTGTTGGGCAAACTTGCAGCAAACATAACAATGCTGCTTGTTGCTGTTATGGACAGAATTTTCTTAAACTTCAAAATTTCATATCTTTTAATCTGTACGTCTGTTTCAGTCTCCGTTTGAATCGTTGGAAAGCTGGTTTCGTATACATTTTGTTAAAATTAAATTTTATACCCGAATTCCAACTATTTGATGCGAAATTGTGTTTAGTGTAGATTGAGATGTGTTGAACGCCGAAATGTTATATCCGGTTGTGTGATTGCGTGTTGTAGCTGTGGATTTCAGTTGTTGCATGTTTAGCAAGTATATGTTATGTGTTGGACAGTTGTAGTGTGATGTATTGACTGTATGTTAGTCATATGCATTATTAGTTGTTGTATGTTGTCGTTGAATGCATATTCATGTTGCATAAAGTTGTGTGATAAGCCGTGTACCCATGTAGGGTGTGAGCGTCTTATCCGGATTCTTTAAAATATAATCGTGTTGTTGTTGTTGTTGAAGGTAATCGTGTGCCCATGTGGGGTGTGAGAGATTACGAGTGTCGTGTGCCCGTGTGGGGTGTGAGCGACTTATATGGAAATTCTGACGAGAATTATGATCATGCAAAAGGGATCGAATTGGTACCACATGCATTGAGTCGAGTTGTGGGTCTCATTGCATTGCATTATGATGTTTATTTTCATCAAGCCACATGCTCCTTATTAAGTCTCCATGTCTAAGTTTAATCATGTCACTCCATATAGCTTCCTTATCATTTAAGATCCTCCATATCCACTTACATAATGGTGCCTCATTAAATCTAGTAATGACTTTGGCCCCAAGACCTCCATTAGATTTTGATTTGCACACTGTCTTCCAGTTTATCCAATTCACTCCCTTGCCTTCCTTCAATCCAAACCATAGAAATTGTCTTTGTATTCTAATGATTTCTCTCCTTACTTTATCAAGCATCTTGTAGAATGAGATATGATGAATAGGTAAATTATTTAGCACAACATTTAATAATGTCATTCTCCCTCCCATGGATAAGAATCTACGCTTCCAGCATGATAGCTTGCTGTTCATGTTAGATATAACTTGCTTCCAAGCTTTAATTCTTCTTGGATTGGTGCCCACCATGATCCCTAAAACTTTGAAGGGAATGTTGTCTATGCTGCATAATAGAAAGTTAGAGGCAGCCTGCAAAAAAGATAGGAGATAGTCCAATGCCATAAAGCTTGCTCTTGTTCATATTGACTCTCAGGCTAGACACTAGCTCAAAAGCTCTTAATATGGACTTAATGGTCCACAGGTTATTCCAAGAGCCATCACCAATAATGATTGTGTCATCTGCAAATTGCAAAAGACAAAAAAAACTACATCCATGTCTGTCTGCACTTTGAATTTTTTAAAGAGATTGGTGAATGTAGCCTTCCTAGTTATGCCTGCTAGCCCTTTAGCAACAATGGCAAAGGGGAAGGGTGAAAGTGGATCACCTTGCCTCAGTCCCCTTGAAGTAACAAAATATTTGGTTGGGCTTACATTGATTAAGATGGACATGCTACTATTAAAGACCCCTCCTTCCATCCAAGCAATCCATTTCTTTCCAAATCCCATTCTATTGAGCAAGTACCTCAAAAAATCCCAACATACATTTTCATAAGCATGAGCAAAATCCACCTTGAATAATAGACATTCCTTCTTATATCTCTTTGCATAATCAATAATCAATCACCTCATTGGTGACCAATACACCATCAAGTATTTGTTTACCTGGAATGAAACCAGTTTGAGAATTGGACATTAATCTACTAACAAAATTTATGATCCTCTTTGCCAAGATCTTGGACACAATTTTGTACATGCTGCATATTAAACAAATTGGCATGCAGTCTTTAATCTTTTGGGGATTTAAGGACGTTTGTATGAGGGCCAAAAATAAAGTTGTCACAGCTTTAGGAAGATGTGCAGTAGAGTGAAATTCTTGAATGGTCCCAATGACATCCTCACCCAAAATGTCCCAGCACTTCTTGAGGAAGGTGATGTTGTAGCCATCCAGACCAGGGCTTTTGTCTCCATCATACTTCCATATGACTTCTTTGATTTCCTCCCTAGAAAAGGCTTCTTCTAATTTGGTACTCCCAACTTCACTCAAGCAATTGAACTCGATACCATCCAAAGATGGTCTTATACCTCCTTGATCAGTAAATTTGTTTTCAAAATGGTCATTTGCCACAGGCTTTACTAAGTCTGGCTCATCCACTATCCCATTCTCAGTTTCTAGGGATGTTATTCTATTTCTCCTCCTTCTCATATTAAACTTACCATGAAAGTATCTTGTATTTAGATCCCCTTCCTTAAATCAATTCTATCAGGATTTTTGTTTCAATAAGCTTTCTTTCTTATTTAAATTTTTCCACTTCTGATTTTGCACCTCCTTCTTTTCTGCTATGATGGCCAAATCAGTTGAGTGATCAATGATGCCATCAAGAGTTTTAAGTTCCTCCATACATTTCTCAATCTTAAGATCAAGTATTCCAAAAACATCTCTGTTCAACTCCTTTAAGGTCAATTTTAGAAGTTTAAGCTTTTCCTTCATAATGAAAGCTTTCTTCCCTTTAACATGATAAGACTTCCATTGGTTTTCCACAAAGGCCAAGAACTGATTGTGATCAAACCAGCAATTGTTTGATCTAAATGGAATAGGGCCCTAGTGGATATGACTTCCTCTAATCCATATTGGACAATGATCAGATATGTCCCTTCTGCCAATTTCTTGAGCTACAAGATTCCAAGACTCTATGCTTCCTTCAAATACAAGAAATCAATCTAATCTGCTCTTTGCTTTCCCATCAGAGGCAAACCAGGTATATTGATTTCCTAAGGTTGGTAAATCAATAACATCCATGATATCAATGAAAGCAGCAAAGTTCTCCATTTCAACTCTGTTATTTCCGTAATTAATTCCCACCCTTTCTGTGTGATGCTTGATGGAATTAAAGTCTCCCCCTATGAACCAGTCCCCAGTGCTAAGTTTGTTCTTCCAGCTGATTATTTCCTTCCACATATGTCATTTTTTATTCAAAATACAAGATGAATAAATGTTGAGAAAGTAAATAGGTTTGTCTCTAAACATGGCCTAAATGCCCAAGAAGCCTTTGCCTTTGAAACTTAAGATTGGTATTATGATCCCAAGTCTCCACATTATTATCATTCCTCCTGATTATCCTATAGCATCTTGATAGGTCCATAACACATCCTCAGACCCCCCATATATCTTTGATGTAAGTTTCAGGTAAGTTTTGTTTTTTAGTCTCCTGAATGAACATGAGATCCACTTTTCCATTCAATATTAACTACTTAACTCTTTTTCTTTTAATGACCATACCACACCTTCGAATGTTTAATGATATAATGTTCATGATTCACCACTTGAAATCTCCTTCCTTACTATGGCCCCTTTAGAATCTCTTATCTTCATGCTTCTGATGATTTCTTCAAAAGCTTCATCTAGGGCCTCTCCAACAATGCCCAATGTTTTGATTTGAGACCACACTCTAGCTGCAACATCAAATTCAGTATTTCTTCTTTCTCTATCATTACCTTGGATTATATCCCCCGTAGAGATTGAGTTACAACACAACACTGATCCACCAGAGAAATCTGTTGATTCATTGGTAGAGTTAATGGGGGATGTAGACTTTGTATTTGTTGGTAGAAACTAGAAATTCAGAGGTTCAAAAAAGTTTGTAGCAGGTTCATTAGCATACTTTAACACCTCTGTCAATAATATTTTCTTTGGATGTTTCTTGGGCCTAGGAGACTCAAGGCCCACTAGTTCATTAGGACTCATTATTGAAATGGGATCCGAATCTTTCTTCTCTTGGGGGATAACTTTAAATTTGGTAGTCTTTGCAGCCTTCTTTCCACATTTTCTGAGGGCCTGCCACGAGCCTTTGGCCAAAAGTTGATCTTTGGCCAGTTTCCCATATGCCAAAGAAAACTTTTTCCTACTCACCTTTTTCCTCTGAACCCTTACAACTTAGGGCCCACCGTTGAAATGCTTCAGAGTCTGCTCTGCGGCGCCACTGACATTAGAGACTTGCTTTACTGTAGTTTCACATTATCCTTGTCCTTTGGTGATAGTTGTTGGGTGTTGCCCAAGGAGGCCATTAGAGAGGTCAAATCATCCACCAGAGTAATTCTGATGAGTGGTTATTCTCTATCTTCATGTGCACCAACTATACCATTTTGAGTGCCATCATCATCTTCACCCCTTCCATCGAAGTTCCAAGTCCTATTGCCATCTTCAGAGGATGTTGCTTCCGAGTTTGAAGTGGGTTTATCATGTTGCTTGGGAATGACACTCCTCTTAGGACCATGAGTACCTTTCACCATCTTGACACGATAAACATGATCATCGATCTCCACGTTAATTCATTGGTTAATGTCCGTGGAATACTTGGTTCTAACAAGTATTCTAGCCACATCTAAATTAGTCTGATTTCTTGTTTCATCATCAGATCAAATCTATTTTCCTACCGAGCAAGTTAAAAAATCAAATAAGTCTGGGCGTCATGCATGGCATGGTATTCCAAAACACGATAACCACATTAATCTTTCATTGTCAATGTCATTAGGGGACCATGGTCGAACCTCTATGAACCATTGTAATAACCAGTCTCTAGCATCCTCAACCAAAGCCTTCAATTCCCCTTCTTCCATTTCCTTCATTAAGCATAGATTTACACCCATTGGTGTAATCTTGATAGAGAAATAGCCCTCCAGGTGGAAAGACTCTTGGATGTTATAAGTCATTCTCGGGTTTGCAACAACGCCAACATATGCTTTATTGAACCTGACATTATCTTCCTCCTGAGTATTATATTGAAGGTGTGCAAAAATCGGCTTCTTGTCATATTTGCTGTGGTATTGTCTTTGCTGCTCATGTTCACCCATATTGTTATCTGCCTTATCTTTCAAGACATTTGCAAAAGATTTATGTGGTTCAGTGAATCTTCTTGGATTGTTGTTGTTGGTTTTGTATGTGTTTTTCATGTTATCATAGTTTCAATCATTTTCATGCTTTTTGTCATCATGTCTGTCCCTTTGAAACCTTTGTATGTTGACAAAGAGCTTGACAGTGTTGATGAAGATATTGTCCAATCTCACAACCATCATTCTCTCATCAACCACATTGAAGAATCTTATAAAGCCATATCTTTTTCCATTTTTGTTGCGTCTAGACGGAATCACTACTTCATCAATTTCTCCGTGTTCCTTGAATATCTCATACATCTCTTTTGCACCATGTGAATCTGGGAACCCAGTGAAGAAAAAGCTTGACATATTTTCAACTATTTTACCATCTCTTCTACTGCTAGTGTTTGTGTCCATTCTCCCTCTGTGGTGTCCATTTGATTTCCAGTGCCTCCTCCTGACTTGTTGCCATCCGTTATGCTTAGGTGTTTGCTCCATGAAGACGATAAAAGAAAGAACAATGGATCATGAAGACAACAAAATAGCTGACTTGATAGTGAAGAAGAAGAAGATTGAAACCAATGGGGTCCCTAGTCCTAAGACTAGGAGTTTAAACCTTCTTCAATATAGCTTTTCTTCCTTGTTTAAAACATAATCAAGGTTACTTAGAATTATATGGATTTTGATGATGATGATGATGTGAAGGGTATAAGAAAAAGAGTAAGAGAGATTCAAGAAATATGCCAATGTGCAGTTGTAAGTAGAGGATCATTAGAATGTTTAACTTGATTTTCTTTAACACTTGCACTTTTATCATTTTGTCATTAATTAAATTAAATGATTATTATCTGTAAATCCTAACCTAATTATTCACAGAAACCGATATTTTATTATATTGAACGTCATCATCAAAATTTAAACTCATATACTCACAATTGTGTCTGGGAGTTTTCTTGTGGTTATTATCATTTCGTTACATATTAATATAAAATAAAATGGTTATGATTTAAAGAAGAGGGAATGAGGTAAATAAGAGTTGAGAGATCTAAATCCACTATCTCATCTAAATTTTGATTTTGGTTAATGATAGATAATTTAGTAAGGGTACTAAATTTATCATTAAGTTATAATATTTAGGCTTAATTGTAATTTTGGTCCCTCTATTTTAATTTTTTTTAGTTTTAATCCTCCTATTTTAAAATCCGAAATTTTCGTCGCTTCATTTTTAGTTTTTTTGAGTTTTGGTCCCCTTATTTTAAAATCCAGAATTTTAGTCCCACTATTTTCATTTTTTTATTTTTGGTCCCATATTTTAAGTTTTGTCTTGAATTTTAGTCCCCCTTTCCAATTTGAAACTAATTTAATAGGGGGACCAAAAGTTTAAAAAAATAAAAATAAGGGGAGCAAAACTATACAAAAATAAAAATAGAGGGACAAAAATTTTAGATTTTAAAATAGGTGGACAAAAACTCAAAAACATTGAAAATAGAGGGAAAAAATTCTGGATTTTAAAATAGGGGGATCAAAACTAAAAAAAATGAAAAGAGGGGACCAAAATTGCAATTAAGCCTAATATTTATAATAAATTTGTCTTCACAAGAATTGCTTAATTGCAACACGACAATACTATTGTACTTAAATATCTGAGCTGAGGGGTTTTCATAAAAGTATTGATTTTAACATAAAAGAAAATAAAAAGATAAAAGTTTTTAGAGATTAAAATAATCATACCTTTCACGAATCTTTTATTTGTCATTATTTGGTAATTACATTTATTCTCTTAAAGTGTTATTCTAATATAATAATAAATAAATAAATAAATAAATACTAAACTCAATTATTTGGTGTATAATTCTCTCTTTTAATAACAACCTACTAATTTTTTAGGTGAATTCGAAATCAAAATAGGTTTTATCGCACGTTAATTATTATATCACAAAATTATAATTCTCTAATCATAAAGTAATTACTAATTTTGAACAATTAAATTAAGTCAGATTTCAAAATTTAGGGTCAGTAATCATTCAAAACCTATACACTACTACAAAATGTATATACAACAATACCAAAGTTATCATGGATCTATGAAGGATCGTGATGACATCTATTACTTAACGGGTGGACATTTTTTATTTATTTACTCATTAAAATTTTGATATGATATACTCACGGTTGAAAGATACGACAGTGGTTATATAATCACCCTTTCATGGGTTCGAATCTCAGCACCCTCAAATGTTTTATTTCTTTAACATTTTGTCGCACCTTTGTATTTTTATTTATTTTTAATTTAAAAATAAATGTGATACCACCACAATTGTTTAAACAACCGCTGTGACATATTTATCATTTTGTTTTAAATTTTTTTAAATAAATGTGATACCACAACGGTTGCATAGTTGAATCGTTGTGACATATTTTTCATTTTATTTTAAATATTTGAAATTGTAATATAATGGCGTTTCTTTATGAAATTTAATTAAGAAAATATTATATCACTATGGTTTCGGTTGTTGACTGTGGTGGTTTCTTTCATTTATTTTTATCATAGCTAACTAGTTTGTCTCTTCAGTAGCCATTCTTTGCACTGAATAACGATACGATACGAAACACCATTTCAACCCTAACGTTCAGTGCTGAGAAAGGAAACACCATATCAACCCTAACATTCATCGTTCATCATTTTTCGTCAGTTGTTCATCGGCTTATCATTTTTCATCAGTTCATCGTTTTCCATTTGTTGTTTATTTTCAACCCATAGTCACCGCGAGGAGGAAGATAACACACCAAGGCCAATAGTAACACCATCATCATCGTCAAAGAGGAATACAACAACAACATTATCTATTTCAACCCAAATATTCACCTTTACTTAGTTATCACATTTATGGCACGTAAAGTTTTTTTTCACATGCATCTACGGTAAACTTCAATTTCCATTTTTGTTGATGTTGTTGTTGTTGAATGTGTGTGATAACACTTGATTAATCTTTTGTTGTGGTTGTTGTTGTTGTTGTTGTTGTTATTGAATGTGTATGTGATAACATTTGATTAATCTTTTGTTGATGCTGTTGTTGTTGTTGAATGTGTATGATAACATATTTCTATTCATGGTTATATGTGGAAATAATAGATGAAAGATTTTGTTGTTGTTGTTGTTGTTGTTGTCGTTGTTGAGGTTGTTGTTGTTTTTGAACATAGATGTCGTCTTCGTCGTATTCTTCATCTAGTGGTGACGAAACTATGACAAGTGAAACTCGTACAAATGATACTCTAGACGGAAATAAAAGATCATAAAGAGGTGCCACAATGCTTACCAAATTAACAAAAGTCCGCAACTCTGGTAACAAATTACCGATCGCGTTTGATGCATATTATAGAGTAGTTGATGGTGAAAACTCTTCGCTTTTTAAGAGTTATGTTGCATTCCTTAGACGTATCAAAGTCACTATATTGATAGATGATTGGAAACAAGCACCACAGGCTGTTAAAGATAGCATATGGACAGATGTTAAGGTATTAATTTTAATTTTCATCTATTCGATATGACTTTTTATAATTTCTAATTCATTCTTATTGATTTAAATGTAGTTGACTTTTGAATTTATGGATGATGCTAAGTTTAAAAAAAGGCGGGTAAGTTTTGCTGGTACGTTTTGGAGGAGCTTTAAGTCACGGATCACGCATGACTACATTAGGGAGCCTAAGCCTGGTCTTGAGCATCCACGGGTGAGATATAATTATCTTTCGAAGAAGGTTTGGAAAAATTTTGCGAAAGACTTGTGTTTTGAGAAATTCATGGTTAGTACTAGTATTATTGTCTTGAAAATTGTATGCTAATGATTTACATATACTGATCATATTTTCACTTTTATAACAGGCTAAAAGTCAAGAAGGAATACAAAATAAAGCAAAAAACATTTACCCTCATAAATTGTCTTGTGATGGTTACAGGAAACTTAGAAAACAATGATGAATGAAAAAAAACAATAAATGGGATATGAGGACTCTATTAGTCATGATTGCAACCCATCTCCACCGCCAAGACATGAGAAGTGGAAGAGGGCTCAACTAAGACAAAATGGATAATACACCTCAGACGCGTCAAGAACAATTACTGAGAAAATTGTAAGTATGATTTGTTGTGCGTATGTTATGTGTTATTTAAATGTTGTGTAATTACAAAATTAATATTATCATGCATGTTGTGTAGGATTTGTTGGTTGAGGAGGCCCGTGGAGGCTCATTTGTTCCAGAACCATAACATGATATACTAATAGAAGCTATCAGAACAGATGAGCATGGTGGACGCGTTAGTGGTGTAGGAGAAGGCGTCAGACTGAGATTATTCTTTGGTTCATAAAAAAAAAAGCATTGAAAGCACCAAATTACAAGCGCAAAAAGAAAAGATTGCAGCTTTTGAGAAGCAGTTAGAAGAACAAAAGAAGGTGTTAGAAGCGAAGCAGGAAAATCGGAGGAAAGGCATGGAAAAGTTAGAAGCGTTATATGCGATATGTGTTTTATCTGAAATGCTAGTGTTTTATCTGAAATGTATGATATATTTTGTTTTATCTGAAAAAGTTTGAAAAGATAGAAATGTGTTTAATATGTATTGTGTTCAATATGAATATTATGTTGCAGAGAATAAGTGGATCCTTCCAACAACATACAAATTAAAATGATGATGATGTTAATGATCAATTTCCCGAAACAAATGTTGTACATGGTGCTAGCACAAAATGAAGTAATTGTTCAGCCGCCCCCGCTCGAAAGATCAATGAGATATCAGATCCTTCCGCACATGAAATCACCACGTTATACCTGTTGATTGTGGATAGCGATGACTCGATTTCTTTTTCGCTAGAGCATTGTCCAAAGATAGAGCTCTTATTTTCTGCTCCTAGTGATATACGAGATTTTCTCTCTAGAAATAATTGGCTGAACGTATGGATATTACAAGTTAGTTGCAAGTCAGTATATAATTGAATATAGATGTCATTATATATAGTATATTATCGTTTTTGTATTTCCTCACTTATTTTTTGAATTTTGTTTAGCCATTTAGGTACATTCACCGTGTTTGTATAGAATTAAATAAATCGAATATTTATGGCATATTAGATCCATATAGTATTTGATGGTCAAATAATGATCCAAAAGAGATTGAAGCTTACATTTAAGAATAATTAAGTGAGGGGGAAAAGAATGTTACTTATCACCATTTATCAAATCGTAAGTAATTTTGAAATTGTGGTTTATCTGTTATAGTTAGTTTTGTTTTAGAAAATACTAATTATATATATGTTCGTGTTTAATCAATGATCATTGGCAATTGATCATCATATCACTTAGGACGAATATGGTAACGACACTGTGTTCCTTACATCAACCACTCGATCCTAAAACGAAGCATATTATTAATAGGTAAGTTTATGTTTATATGAAACTTTTTAGTAATGTTTTATTTGACTTTGTAATTGGTTTAACACGTAATATGTTTAAATCATTTTCAATGTACAGTGTTGTGCAGCGACACTATATCTTGCACAATATTAGAGAAAAACCCAAATTTATCTTGCCTAATGCAAGTGGCCAGATTACTTGTGACATTCATTTATATATATTGCTACATGCATGTGTGGTTATAACATTCATAAAATTAATGTTTAATTTTGTAGACGAGGAGACAACCAAAAGGATACGAGTGTGTGTATTATGTAATGAAACACATGTTAAACATTGTCTTCGCCGATATTGTTGATTCATGAGATCAAGTACATATTATATATGTAATGAATTGTTTACAATAACATATTATTGTTTAAGTTGGCTATGATTATCATATATGTGTGATATCCACATTTTTTCACATTTTTATGTAGACATTTAACGCGTTACACAATTCCCCTACGACGACTTTGTAGACATTTGTAAACGTTGGTCGTATATCTTCAGCGTGCTTAAGGATCCCCAAACATGATTTTAATTTGTAATATAATATATATGTGTGTGTGCAAGCGTGCATGCGCGTGTGTGAGATATACATTTGTGTTTGATAATGTAAATAATTTTTTTTTTTTGGATTTGATGAAGTAAATAATTTTTTTTGGCTTTTGATGTAAATTCTATTTACCTTTGTAATATATGTATAAAAGCAGGTTCAGAATAGAGGTACAAAAATATAATGGGTTGTTAATGCAATTGTTAGAAGACCCAATTTTAAACCCAAACGTCAAGCCCAACAGCCCAAATGGTTTAAAGACTTTTATTTTTATTAATTTGAATTATTGGGTTTTAATTTTATTTTTTACTAGTCTTTATGTTTTGGGTTATTCAGTTTCGTTTAGGCCTAATTTGTTTAGCAAACCCTAAGTATTTAAACTCTTGTTGTTGGAGATTTGGGAATCAATGAAAAAAGAAAAGCTTTATTTTATGCTGTCTTCTTCCTTTGCAATTTAGATCTATAGTAGCTAGAAGTAGAACTATCATTGGTGCTTTCATTCTACACTCATGGCTCCCCCAAAACCACAAAACCCACCCTCACGTGAAATAGTTGAAGAAGCCATTCAAACAACACAGCTGCTTCTCAACAATGCAATGCAAGAAAACCAGATGCAGTTGGATGAGCGATTAAATATGGTTACTGCTGATTGGGAACAGCAAATCGGTCAACTTCACACTCGTATGGATAATGCACTAAATCTGGCTGACAGCAGACATGAATCTATCATGTCTATTCTCACAAAAATCTCAAATCAAAAAGACCCACCTCACAATACTGCTACTGTTCACGCAACAGGTTCTTCATCAGGTATCACTCATGAACCATCTTCTACTGCTGCTATTCATACAGCATCACACACACCCAATAGAAACTCTGTTTCTTTTTCCACCACCCTACCACACACTATTGCTACAACAGCAACACGCATGACTACGACACAACAAACCCCACCACCTTACCCACCTTATATTCCATCACCCACCCCTTTTACACCCCAACAAAATTATAATACCCCATTTATCCCTCAATTTCCCTACACACACATGCCACAAATTACACCATTACCCCCATTTAGAACACCAAAATTGGAACTTGCTATGTTTGATGGATCTGATCCTTTGGAATGGTTGTTTCAAGCTGAACAGTTTTTTCAATTTTACCAATTACCACCAGAACAAAGATTGTCTTTAATATATTTTTATATGAAGGGTGAAGCTTTAGGATGGTTTAAATGGATGCATCAAAGCCAATTATTAACAGATTGGTTTTCATTTACTAAAGCCCTAGAACTACGATTTGGTCCTTCTACTTATGACAACCATCAAGCTGAATTGTTCAAACTCAAGCAGACTGGTACAGTTGTGGAATATCAAGCTCAATTTGAAAAGTTGGGTAATCAGGTAGTTGGCTTACCGCCAGAAGCAATTCTGAATTGCTTTATTTCTGGTTTAACTAAAGAAATCAGAAATGAGATGGCTATCCACAGGCCTGTTTCAATCTCACAAGCCATCGGCCTTGCCAAACTCATTGAATCCAAACTTAAGGATGCCAAACCAAAATTCTCAAAACCATTTCACAACTCTTACACCAAATACACCCCACCCACAACCACCAAATCACCCTCCAATACCACCATACAAACCCCTCAAACAGGCCCTTCAAACATACCCACTCCTACCAAATTTCCTATTAAACGTCTTTCTCAATCACAATTACAAGAACGCAGAGCACAAGGGTTATGTTTCAATTGTGATGAAAAGTTCACAATAGGTCACAAGTGTTCTACTAGCAGATTTCTGTTATTAATGACTGATGATGATCTAACAGAACAGGAAATTACTGTTGCTGACACAAATGATTCAGAAGTGGAGCTAGATCTCAATGACACTTATTTTCAGTTATCACCTCAAGCTTTGACAGGCCAGATTTCTCCTCAAACACTTAAATTCAAGGGCATTATTGGAGGATTACCGGTTATGGTCTTAGTGGACACAGGCAGCACACATAATATAATGCAGCCTCGCATTGCTCAACACTTAAATATCAAGACTAAACCAACACAGCAATTCTCGGTTATGGTGGGAAATGGTTCTCATTTGCAATGCGAAGGGATTTGCAACAATGTCCCAATCACACTTCAAGACAAACCTTTCAACCTTTCCTTTTATCTCTTACCAATTGAAGGAGCGGATATTGTTTTGGGCATGGCATGGTTGAGAACTCTTGGGGCCATACAAGCAGATTTCTCAATTCCTTCCATCACATTCCAACACCAAAATTCAACCTTAACACTTAAAGGCGACCCAACAACCAGCCCCACTCACACTACATTCCACCAACTCAAACAACTTTTCCATACCAATTCAATAGCTTCCCTCCACCTTATGACCTTCCTTCATCTTGACCAGCCTTCTTCAGTCCCTACAATTCCACCCACTACTTCAAATTTACCCAACAACCTTCACCCTGCTATCTCCCAAATACTAAAATCATTTTCAAAAAATTTTCAACCACCTTGTGGCCTTCCTCCAACCAGACCTCATGACCATCATATCCCTTTACTACCCAACACACCCCCTATCAATGTGAAACCTTATCGTTATCCACACTCCCAAAAAACAGCCATGAGCTCAATTATTCAAGAAATGCTACAAGACGGCATCATCATTCCTAGCAACAACCCTTTTTCTTCTCCTGTCCTACTTGTTAAAAAGAAAGACGGGACGTGGCATTTTTGTGTTGACTATCGCGCTCTTAACGCAGTAACTATTAAAGACCGATTTCCTATACCCACCATAGATGAACTTTTGGATGAGCTTGGGTCAGCTAGAATTTTCACTAAGATAGATCTACGATCCGGTTACCATCAGATCCGCGTTGCATCGGAAGATACTCATAAAACAGCTTTTCACACTTTTGATGGTCACTACGAGTTTCTCGTAATGCCCTTCGGGCTCACTAACGCCCCTTCTACTTTTCAGTCCGCTATGAATGATCTTCTAAGACCATACTTACGCAAGTTCGTATTGGTTTTTTTTGATGATATATTAATTTATAGTGCTTCTTTTGATGATCATTTAGTTCATTTGCAGGTTGTATTTGATCTTTTACTATCTCACTGTTTTGTGGCCAAGTTATCAAAATGTGTCTTTGCAGTGGAACGAGTTGCTTATCTTGGTCATATTATTGCAGCTGGTTGTGTTGAACCAGATCTAGAAAAGATTCAGGCAGTGTTGGACTGGCCTGAACCTCGTTCACTCACGACACTCAGAGGATTTTTGGGGCTCACCGGATTCTATCGCAGATTTGTCAAAAACTACGCCATTCTCGCCGCTCCTCTCACCGATCTGTTGCGTTCCACTAAGTTTTCATGGAGTACAGAGGCTACTACAGCCTTTACAGAGCTAAAGAATAAAATGACAAAAATGTCGGTGTTAACATTGCCGGACTTTACAAAACAATTCAATCTCGACACTGATGCTTCAGGCGTGGCCATAGGCGCTGTTTTGTCTCAGGATGGACACCCCATCGCTTTCTTCAGCAGGAAGATGACTCCACGAATGCAATCTGCCTCGGTTTATGTTCGCGAAATGTTTGCTATCACCGAATCAATCAAGAAGTGGCGCCAATATTTGGTAGGGCAAAAGTTCAACATCTACACAGATCAGAAGAGTTTAAGGAACTTGCTGTTACAAAAGATACAAACTCCAGAACAACAAAAATGGGCTTCAAAATTACAGGGATTTAATTTTGAAATCTTTTACAAACCTGGACGTTCGAATCTAGTAGCAGATGCCCTCAGCCGAAAATACAGCGACACCCCATTGTTGTTCTCCTTATCATCACCCGTGCCAACTCTCATTCAAAGACTCCAGAAATATTACACATGTGATTCAGAAGGACAACAGTTAGTTTCAAACAAAACAACTAACCCAGAAGATCAAAGACATTACAATTTCATGAATGATTTGCTCTATTTTCAGAACAAGTTATTCATACCTGACTTGCCAGATCTTCGCAAGGCACTCATCTTTGAATTTCATGGTACACCAACCTCAGGACACTCGGGAGTTAAACCAACTGCTGCACGTGTAGCCACCTCTTTTGCTTGGCCTGGTCTCTACAAAGATGTTAAACACTTTGTTAAGTACTGCTCAATATGTCAACATAATAAAAATCAGACACAGAAAAAGAAGGGCTTACTTCAACCTTTGCCTACTCCTTCGCAGGTCTGGGAGGACCTCACAATGGACTTCATCACCCATCTTCCTAACTCATTCGGCCATACTGTCATTTGGGTAATCTGTGATCGCCTTACCAAATACGCCCATTTTATAGCCCTTCCAACCAAATTTTCCGCTCCAGACCTAGCCGCTCGCTTTTCAGTTGAAATCTTCAGACTGCACGGCATTCCTAAGTCCATCGTTTCTGACCGAGATCCACTTTTCCTTAGTCACTTTTGGAAAGAGTTCTTTAAGCTGCATGGAACAATACTTAAGTTCAGTTCATCATATCACCCAGAAACTGATGGACAGACCGAAGTTGTCAACAGGAGTTTGGAAACGTACCTTAGATGTTTTACAAGTGACCAACCACACCGATGGTACAGATTTCTTCACTTGGCCGAGTTCTGGTACAACACCTCGCTCCACTCTTCGATCCAAATGACACCGTTTCGAGCTCTTTATGGTAGATCTCCTCCGTCCATCCCCGACTTTATTGCTGGTTCGATCCACAGTCCCTCCTTAGCAGCCACCTTACAAGACAGAGATGCAATAATTTCTGAGTTAAAAAAGAATCTGGAAAAAAGCAAGTAAAAAATGGAACAACAAGCAAACAAAAAGCGCATGGCTTTTACCTTTCAAGTTGGTGATCTAGTCCCCCTTCGTCTCCAACCATACAGACAACACAGTGTTTCTCGTCGTACAACTCAGAAACTTGCTAAAAGGTTTTTTGGTCCCTTCAAAGTCACTAAAAGGATAGGTGAGGTTGCATATGAGTTGGATCTACCACCTTCTGCAAAGATCCACCCAGTTGTCCATGTTTCCCAGCTACGACCTTACTTCGATTCAACTCAGACAATCGATTTTACACAGTTTTTTAAAGAAGACAAAGAGACAAAGGACTTAACACACACGAACAAGAAGAGTTTGGATTTTGATACGTTAAGTTCAGAGAAGAAAGAAAAGTTGCAAAGTGTTGCAACCAAAATTTCAACGCAAGCTTATGTGAAGAATAACTCAGAGAAAATAGAAGAAACTAGAAAGGAGAGAGTGAATGAAGTGCTTAAACTTTCTGACTTTAGCAAGTTTAAAGTAAATAAAGTACCCACTTTAAACCCACAAGTGCTTGGCCCACGTGCATCTGTCTTGGAAAATCAAATTGTAAATTCCAATCCACACAGCTGTATCCAACAAACGGATAGCCAACCTATGCGTTATTTTTTTCCTCCAATGGCTACGCAATCTACACCGCCCATCCCTTGCCACTTGTCACCACCTGATAAAACCACCCCATCCATACACTCCCACGCGTCCCACCCTTCTCCCCATGTGCTGCCAGTTGCAACCCACTACCCTTTCCCCTCACCAATTCCCACACGTAACCCACCTTTTCACCTAACCCCATTTACCACTTCACTCACACACCGCCCCATACACTCTGACCCTCTCAATACTACCTTTCCTTTCCAACAAAACCATGTGCCAAACCCACTCTTGAGCTCCGTGCCACCATTTAAATATCAACAAAATTCCCTCCCTTCCCAACAGCCTAACCCAACGTCTTTCTCACCAGTAAGCTTGCTACAGAGGACACGTGGAAATTTCAAAGTGAACCTTGAGGACAAGGTTCCTATGGGCCCCGGGAGTATTGTTAGAAGACCCAATTTTAAACCCAAACGTCAAGCCCAACAACCCAAATGGTTTAAAGACTTTTATTTTTATTAATTAGAATTATTGGGTTTTAATTTTATTTTTTACTAGTCTTTATGTTTTGGGTTATTCAGTTTGGTTTAGGCCCAATTTGTTTAGCAAACCCTAAGTATTTAAACTCTTGTTGTTGGAGATTTGGGAATCAATGAAAAAAGAAAAGCTTTATTTTATGTTGTCTTCTTCCTTTGCAATTTAGATCTATAGTAGCTAGATGTAGAACTATCAGCAATATTATAAATTAAAAAAAAAACTAATAACTATTTCACAACGATTTATACAAAGGACCATGGTGATAAACAACACGTCTAATATAATTTTTCAGTCAACTGCTGAGATTCGAACCCATGACCTTGAGACTATGTAACAACGGTTGCAACCAACAACCGTGGTAATAAATAGAGCGCTACCTAGTATATCACAACAGTCATGCGCCTGTAGTGGTATTAACAAACTTACAACCACAAGTTACTTCACAACGGTGGGTCACGCGTGATGGTATTATTTTTCTAATCGTTATTGTATATGTTTTCCGTAGTAGTAATATCAATTTATATATTCATAAATATATACACAAAAAAACATGTAGAAAAAATATAACTGAATAATATTAGAATTGAAAATTAATAAAATATTACCCAACCAATTTCATAGTTTAAGTAAATCAAAATAAATTCATCGCAAAAATACTAATCTAAGAAAACTTAACTACTCATAATAAAATTATTCGCAACAAATTAAAAAAATACATGAATTTGAAGATGAAAATTGGTCTTCAATGAAGAAAAATTTTCAACCTTTGCTCCTAAAATCCTTGTGGACGTAATATTGCTTAAAAAAAAATCCAACCCATAAAAATCTCACTACAAAGAAAAAAAAAAAGATTTGCTACGGTTTTTTCTAAAAGTTTCGGCGGTTCTTTGTAAAATTAAGGTTGCGACGGTTTAGAAAACTATTATTCCAACCGTCATAGACAAGCATAACGTTTTTAAACCGCCTCTAAAATAAATTAGCGGTATTTCAAACCATCGCCATATTTTTTATTGTGAAAGTAAAATTGCAACCGTTTAAAATCGCCGTCATTTATGAAATTTAATGTTTTAAAAAATTCAGAAAAAAAGTACCTTTTCTTTCAAAAACTAATTAAACCAGATATTTTAACAAGTTTTTGGCATACACTATACTTCATCCTATGAAATCTGAAACATAGATATATGACTTTTGTCTGACTGAAAATTAAACTTACACATGATGTTAAATTAAACAATGAATACAAAAGATCTCATTTAAATGTCATCTAGGATATCATTTTAATAAATCAAAACAAAAACTAAATAATTTACTAACTTGCTGCAAAAGATTTGCTTTGAATGAAGTGAATATAAATCCTTAGTTAACATATCTATGCATATTCTACAAATTTTCAATTTGCAGGTCTTATAAAAAAACTGAGTCTTATTTCAAAGATTAAAAAATAATTCCATATAGGCTCCAATATATAATATAAACAGAACATTCAATACTAAGAGAACAGACAAGGGATATCAAATAGGACACATACAAAGGCTTTATTCAAGAACATTCTACTCTATTATATATATACATAGTTCCTATCAGTGCCTTTCTATTAGAGCAACTTTTCCCTGTCCTACAAAAGGATAAGTATTTTTGGCAATAAACCCATATGATTTACATTCAATAAATAAGAGGTTGCCGCATCAAAGTTGGAATTCATGATCTCCAAAACCCTTTAAGATTGTTGCATCTTGCCAGAACTCAAACCACAATTACAAAAATTACCAAGACAATAAAGTTTAAAATTTATTACAATATATAACACTAATCATATATTGTCAAAAAAAAACACTAATCATATATCTTTCTATTTTATCTAAAACCCATAACTTCAATACTAACCAACTATTCCAACTTAATAATACAAACTATACATGTCTTAAACCAATGATATTAAACATCTTAGGATTCCTAGGGCCCAATTGAAACTGTGTCAGGACCCAATGTTCTAATGGTATACTTGATTATGTATAAGAAAAATAAATTTGAAAATAATAAACCATGAGAAAAATTATGAGCAAATTCTAACAAATGTGAAAATGAGACACAACAATAAATACTACTATAAAACATATTTTTAGTAACACTATATTACTATGACCGTTTAAATAATTGTAGTAATAACTTATCTTAATACGCCTTGTTAGAATAGTAGCATTAAGTTCACAGTTGTTAACGGTTGTTGTTAGTTATAATGGCCAGACGTTAAAGTTAACTAACTCTGTGAATTAGTCTTGTATATATGCTACTAGTGCATCAGTGTAATGTGATCAATGAATTTTCTGTCAAAATCAATAATCATCCTCTATTCTCTCTATCTGCTATAGCTTTGCATTGCAGTGAAGATGAAGCAAATCCTTCATCTCTAATATGGTATCAGAGCCTGGTTTCGATCGCCAATGCTTCCCCAATCTTCTCAAATCAAGCACCAAGCTTGATTCTGCTCATCAATGGAGGATCCACAGAATCAAGAATCAGCGAACAAAGCTCAATCTCAAGAAATTTCTTCTATTTTTACTTCCACGAAGTCTTCGCAATCGCTTGGACCGAAGCTCTCAATCAAGTTGTAGGAAAACAACTACCTGCTATGGAATCAGCAAGTCGAAGGCGTCATTTTGACACAGAAGATGCAGAGGATAGTTGTGAATCCTCAAATACCATTGAAATACAAATCAACTCAAGATCGTATTAAAGGTAGGATTTCTGAAGAATATGAAGTTTGGATTGTGCAGGATCAAGCGGTATTCATTTGGCTCTTATCTACAATTTCCGATTCTGTTCTTCCTAGGGTTCTTACTTACAAGTATGCTTTCGAGGTTTGGGAAAAGATTCACCAATTCTTTAATGCACAAATGAAGGCTAGGGTACAACAACTTCGTGTTGAACTGAAATCAACCAAGAAAGGTAACAAATCAATCACTGAGTTTGTTCTTCGAATTAAATCTATTGTGAATTCGCTGATCGCTGTTGGTGATTCCATTACTGAGTAAGATCAAGTGGATTCAATCTTGGAGGGTTTTCCTGAAGAGTACAACCCCGTTGTGATGCAAATGTATGGTTGCCCCACACCTCCCACACTATGTGATGTTGAAGCCCTATTGTATGTGCAAGAAGCGCAACTTGACAAATTTCGTCAAGAGTAGGCTACTGCAAATGTTGCAGCCAATGTGGCTCACACAAGTCAAGAAGAGCATATGCTTACAATTGTGGATGAGGAAGATTCAATCGAGGGCGCAGTCGTGGAAGAGATAGAGCTACAATAGGGAATTGACGTACATGTCAGCTATGTGGAAAATATGGACATGCCGTGACCTCTTGCTGGCACAGGTTTGATGAAAATTGCATGCCTCCATCTTCCTCAAGTAACTCAACAAATCCTGCCAAAGGCACCAACTCAACAAGTGAAGCTACTCAAGATACTACACAAGGCACTCCAGTCGTGGCAATGATGGATTCAACTAGTCGTCCACGAGCTTATACCCAAGAATAATTTTTTCCTTCAGAATTGGAATCTTAGGCTTGGTTTGCATATTCAGGTGCCTCTCACCATCTCACCCCATATGCTTCTTGTAGCAGTCGGTTTTTTTTTTGTAACGCGACCACCTACCGTATGTTTGGTGCTACTTTCTGATTTCTATATTTATCCTATGAAGCTTGAAAGGAAGGGGAAGATATCTTAAACTAACCCTGCACGCAAATGTTTTCTTTAAAAAATGCTAAGAGATCGGGGATCGGGGTTTGGTTATACAAAGGGAAGCTATTAACACCCAGAGTATCTATAGTAATCTATAGGAACCTTCTTTTGCATATGTTTCTGCTAATTTGAAATGCTTTCTTGTGTTTATTTGCTGTGGATTGGGAAAGTTTCTCCTTTGGGAGGGTTATGAGAATTTTTTTGTTATTTTCGGGTTTTCTATTGTTTTTGGGAAGGTACTGGACCTAAGATTTTTTATTTGTGTGCTCGCTAAGATTTCGCAATCTTATTCCTACATATTCGAGTAAAGAGATTTGGGAAATCAGAGCAATCGTAGTTCCTCATATTTCTATGGGAGGAAAGATATTTGGTGTCTTGTTCAAAGCCCAAGATTGAATCTATCGGAGTATTTATGTGTTGTTTAAAGCCCAAGATTGAAGCTAAATTTTGACTGAGAGAGAATTTGTCATCTCTAAAGGGAGATACATCATTTATTCATCACAAATGTCAGGTAATTGATTATAAGGGAAATTACTTTAACGGGGATATGAGATCCAGCAATGCCATAATTTCCTTTATAAGAGAGATGTCATGAAGGAAGAAGCTTTAACTCAGTGTAATGCAATGCCACTTTTTCCTTATGAGTCTTTCATGCTAAGAGAGGGACACTGGCTTGGATGTTAGGGATCCAGAGGCTTGCCACTTACAGCAGTTAGATAAAAGATGAATTTTAACCAGGATAAGGGAAGAACTCCAACTTGGATTTTGAATCAACAAGTGTGCCACTTACAACAATTATCTGGAAAAAGGTTTTTGATTGTTTGTTTTTGATATGTGATGTATAGAAAGGGTATCTTCCTACAGAGTGGACTCATGGTCTCATCTGAGGGGATGTTGATTTTTGTGTGCCTTCATCAAAGCCCAAGGTTGAAGCTAAACGAAACTGACTCCACCGAGGATGGTTTTATTTGAGTATCTTGTTTGAAGCCCATGATGTTAAAGCTGAAAAGTTTGAGTATAGAGAACTGACTCAATTAAGGAGTATGCTGTTTGTCTTGTACAAAGCCCAAGATTGAAGTTGTCTGGGGAAATCCTTATATGAAGCCTAAGAGGAGGCTGACTCTTGCTGAGGATTCTTAAAATCCAGGAGAAGGTCTAAGCTGTATTGGGGAATCCAAAAGGGGATTCACTCTTGTTGGGGAATTAGGGAAGAGTTAAAGTACCAGATGCCATGAGGTTCTGATTTCATTGGGGATTTGTTGATGGTAAATTGACCCTGACTGGGATGTTTAAGCTGAAAGTTTAAACCTTGTTGGGGGTCAGGGGAGTTTAAGGGTGAGCTTAAAAACTTTAGAAGTTTTTAACTCTGTTGGAGACTGGTGTATTGGTAAGATGATCATGTTTTATCCTATGCCTTTAGAAAGTATGAAGGTCTTAGTGTGTAGCCAAAAAAAAGACTATGAGACTTTCCAAGTCTACTTGAATGAAGCCCAAGAGGAGGCTGAGACTGTCCAAGCCTCATTAAAAAGAGATAGACTCTGGTTGGAAAGAGATCTTTGTATGATGCCCAAGAGGAGGTTGTTAGTTGAAGATCAACTTTTGAATGGTAGGATGTTCTGGGATTTTGACTCTCATGGGGATTGAACTAGTAGAGATAACTAATTTCTATCCCATGCTTTTTGGAAGCCTTTGGGTCCTTGTACTAAGCCCAAGAGGAGGTTGGGGAACTTATAAGAAGCCTGGTGGTCCTTGTACTAAGCCCAAGAGGATACTAGGGGTGCTTTGAGGAAGCCTGTGGGTCCAAGCCTAAGAAAAGTTCAAGAAAGGTTTCACCGGGAATAATGCCTTTCTTTGTTGAACAGTTCTAAGGTTTGAAGAAATTCAAAAGAGGTTTCACCGGGAATTAATCCTCTATGGGGGAATGGATTTCTTTTATGCATATATATTTCTAAGTTTTGACAGTCTTGAGAAAAGTTTCACCGGGAATAATGCATTTCTCTATTCCATATTGAATAATGCCCAAGTGGAGGCAGACTGTATTGAGGGAAGTTTCCTATTAGGGAACTAGTTATGACTAAGTTAGAAGTAACCTCTGGTTTAACCTAAATGTAGACCTAACTGCTGGGGGAAACTCTATACAAATATGCACAAGTATATACATATAATTGAAGTAACAGGTATATAAACAAGTATGCATTGAAAATAAAAGATGTTGGGTCTTATACTCTGAAAAAAGGCCCAAGTGTATTGTGATTGATTGTACTGATTTTAACTGTATGATTAGGGTTTTAAGAAGTTGAAGAAAGTTTTGAGAAAGCTTTAAGTTTGAATTTGAAAGAAAGTTGTTTAAAAGAAATGTTTAGGGCTGATAACTCAAAGAGAGGCCCAAGTGGTCTAAGAGCAGTTTCACCGGGAATAATGCTCCTCTTAGTACCACTTTAAAAAACAGACAGATGATTTTGAAAACAGAGGTATGGGGCTTACAACTTAAGGAGAGGCCCATGTAAGTTGTTTGTTGTTTAAAACAAAGTTTTTAAACAAAAGATTGGGGCTTATACTCAAGGAGAGGCCCAAATGACTTATTTTGAAATAGGGATCGCACTGCGATACCGAAAGACGTTGTGGGACTTATACTATAGCAAAGGCCCAAAATTTATTTATGTACAAAGGGGTTTGGGTCTTACACTCTATTAGAGGCCCAAAAGTGTTTGTAAAGAAGAGAAATGTGGCTTATACTTCAAGGAGAGGCCCAAGATTTTTATTTGAAAGGCGACGATCGTGCCGCAGTTTTGAAAACCACAGTGGAACTTATACAATGACTGAGGCCCAAATTATTTATGTACAAAAATGAGTGGGTCTTACACTCTACAAAGAGGCCCAAGATGTATCAAAAATGAAATTTGAAAAATTAAAATCAAAGGGAAAACCCTAATTTTAATTTAAAATTTATTTTTCAAAGAAAAATCAAACAAAATGATGAAAATTATCAAATATATTCAATAAACATGTTATGAACTTTGGTAAATTTTTTAAAATTGATGTTTTATTCATATGAATGCTTGAAATTCATTTGGGTTTGAAAAATCAAGAGAATGAACTCTTTTTAAATGTTTAAAAACAATTAAAAAGAAATTCTTTACAAAAATTCAAAATATATTAAATAAATATTTTATTTTTATTTTTTGGTAGAATAAACTATTTTAACATATTTGTGAATTTTGAAAAAAAAAAATCAATCCAAAATGATTAAAAATCAGAGAGAAATTAATTTTTGAAATCAATTAAAAAATAAAAGAAAATTCAAAATTTCAAAAATTTGAAAAAGGCGCCAAGAACAAGTCATCTTCTTCGTGCGAGCTCTGGTGTTTCAGATTTGCAAAACCCTCCATAACTCCCTCAATTCGTAATGAAATGAAACTATTCAAACATCAATCTTGCTCGTTTTTAAACAAGAATTAAGATGGTACCATTTAATTTCATTTATTTTAAGTGTGGAGAGAGTTATCATGTATGAACAAAAAAACCCTAGAATTTGCAAAAACTATCATGAAATCATAAACACAAATGAAGCATAGTAATTGATTGAGGGTTATCACTCTATGAACTACCAGAAGCATGTTGGTAACTTGAAAACAAATTTATGGTGCATGTAGTATAGAGTTTGAGAGCTTCAGGCTTACTTGTGCAAGAGGAATTCGAATTCTGATATATAGGTGTTACAGATGTTGTGTGATGATCTAGATAGCTTCAATGGACCTTATGTAAGGTGTGTAGAAGCTTGGAATTGATTGGAAACACCTGGAACTCTTTGTGGTACTTCAACTACAACTTGGCTCAACTGTGATTTGGAGGTTTGTGATTCTGATGTTACAGATAATGGAGAAGTGTTTGGATAGCTTCTATATGATATATATGAGGTGTCTACACCATTATTTTTGATAGAATTGCTTCCTATTTAAAAATTCGAAAGTTACTTGAAAAGGAAGCAAATTCTGGTTTTGGAGAGTGAAATGAAGGAAAACATGATTGAAGATGTTTTGGTGTGTTGAAATCAGTCACAAATAGTCTCTATTTATAGTAGAGGAAGTTTGTTTTTGAAGGAATAGTGAATGGAGGCTGGATCACCCTATTATCCAATGGATTTTGTCATGTAGCCAAAGTCTCCTATAGACATTGACTTAGGCCAAACTTTACAGGTTAATTCCTCTGATCTTTGGAGAAATCTTGACTCATTTGGACTGGCTTGTAACTGATCCATGCCACCTCTACGTATCACATAAATGCTTGATGCCAAATTAGAATTTCAAGTTTCATGTCATGATGATTTTGCACATGCCTTGTTGAATTCTTAACTTCTTAATCAAGTAACAAGTGAGTCATCAGAAGTTTTATGTTTTTGGAAGATGACAAAGTTGGCAAAGTGGCAAAACTTGAAGGAAGAAATCGTGTGGCATAAGTCATGTATCCATGTTGTTGTGTAGGCAGGGTGAAAAATGCCATTTTGGGAAGCTCATAACTTCTTGATCAAGTTGAATCATTGGAGGCTCTTGTACTTTTTAGAAAGCCCATATATCATACTTCAACTTTGATGTTTAACTTTGGTCTTAAATCATCCTGGATCATGATGGAAAATGCCTCCAAAGTTGGACAAATCATGAGACAGATTCTGTCTCAAATTTTTCTAAGTGTTTGAAAAATGTCCATTTCTCATTTTTTTGTGATTTTGATCAATCCATAACTCAAAATCCATGAAGATTTGGGGTATGGTGTAGTTGACAATCTTGTAGTATGTAATGAGAGATTTCATTTGAGCTTTGGATGGAAGAAAAAGGTTACTTAGATCACAAGTTATGGTCTTGCAAAGTTGGGTAAAAATCACTTTTTTTATGACTTAGTGAAAATTCAAGTTTCTTAAGGTTGCCCCTTTTGCAAGTAACCCCACTTTTCTTGATTTTTCTTGATGGATGATGATCAAAACCATAAGTTAACATTGTTTTAGACTTGAAGAAGCCATGTTTCTCAAAAAATCTCAAAAGTCAAACTTGGTTTTGGGGTACAGTTGACTTTTTATCATATGAATTTCAAACTTTGTGATTCTTTATGAAATCAAGTTATTGACCTAATTCAAACCTAATGGATGGATTCCATAGGTTTTTTAGAGTGTCTTGAATCATGTCCCAAGTTTTGAGATCATGTCTTGATCAAAAGCCAAAGGTATGGTTGACTTTTTCTCAGAAACCCTAGTTTGTGGTCCAGATGAATTTGAATCCTTATATTGCTCATGAACCAAGTGTATCGTGCGATTTTTTTCGGTGACGCGACCACCTTACTGCATTGGTTGGAACTGGGTGCTACTTTTTGATTTCTTATTTATCCTATGAAGCTGGAAAGGAAATGGAAGCTATCTAAAACTAACCCTGCACGCAAATGTTTTCTTTAACAAATGCTAAGAGATTGGGGGGTCCGTGGTCAGGTTATACAAAGGGAAGTTGTCAATTACCCAGTGTATATATGGTTATCCATAGATCTTCTTTGGCATGTTTAAATACTTTCTGGTGTTTATCTGTTATGGGTTGGGAAAGTTTCTCCTTTGGGAGTGTTGAGAGAGTGTTTTTGTTGTTTTCGGGTTTTTCGTTGTTTTTAGTAAGGTATTGGACCTAAAGTTTTTGGTATGTGTGTGCTCGCTAAGATTTCGCAATCTTATGCCTATGTATTCCAATAAAGAAAAAAGGGAAATCAGAGCAACCGTAGTTCCTTCTATTCTATGGGAGGAAATATGTTTGGTGTCTTGTTCAATGCCCAAGATTGAAGCTAGATGAGTATTTGTGTATTGTTTAAAGCCCAAGATTGAAGCTAAAGGTTTAACTGAGAGATAATTTGTCATATCTAAAGGGATACATCTCACCTGTTCATCACAGTTGTTGAAGGATTGATTATAAAGGGGAATTACTTTAACTGGAGTATATGTAATCCAACAATGCCATAATTTCATTTATAAGGGAGATGTCCTGAAGGAATAAACTTTAACTCAATATAGAGCAATGCCATTTTTCCTTAGGAGTCTTCCATGCTAAGAGAGGGACATTGGCTTGGATGTAAATAATCCAGAGGCTTTCCACTTACAGTAATTAGATGAAAGAGGAAGTTTACCAGGATAAGAGAGGAACCACAACTTGGATTTTTGAATCAACAAGTATGCCACTTACAACAGTTATCTAGGATTGGGTTTTTTTATTGACTATTTTGATGTGTGATGTACAGAGAAATGCCTTCCTACAGAGAGAACTTTTGATTTCCTCTTAGGGGGTGTTGATTTTTGGATGCCTTGATCAAAGCCCAAGGTTGAAGCTAAAAGGTTGACTCTACTAGGGGAGTTTTATGTCTGTCTTGTACATAGCCCAAGATTAAGGCTGAAAAGAATTGACTCTTCTGGGGAAAGTTTTGTTTGTCTTATACAAAGCCCAAGATTGAGGCTAAAATAATTGACTCCACTAGGGAAAGGTTTTATCTGTCTTGTACAAAGCCCAAGATTGAGGCTAAAAGGCTGATTGACTCAGCTGGAGAATATGATCTGTTTTGTACAAAGCCCAAGATTGAGGCTAACTTTGCTGAGGAAAAAAATATCATTATACAAAGCCTAAGAGGAGGCTGGTTGGGGAATTCCTTATATGAAGCCTAAGAAGAGGCTAGCTTCTGCTGAGGATTATCGAGATCCAGAGACAGGTCCAAATTGGGGAATCAACTCTTGTTGAGGTTTGAAGAAGAGTTTAAAATATCAGATGCCCTCAGGTTCTGATTCTGTTAAGGTTTTATTGATGGTAAAGGTTTAAACCTTGAGTATGAAAACCTATGGAGGTTTCAAACTCTGCTGGAGATTGATGGAATGATCAGGATTTTTCCTATTTTCTTAGGAAACTTTGAGGGTTTCTTTGAGATCCAAGAGGAAATGAGACTTTCCAAGTCTACTGGTATGAAGAGGTTGACTCTTAGTTGGAGAATAATCTTTGTATGATACCCAAGAAGAGGCTGAGGTTTTAAGGGATGAGAATCAACCCTAGAATGGATGTTCTGAAATTCTGACTCTCTGGAAGATTGAACTAGTAGAGATGACTAAGTTATGTCCTATACCTGTAGGAGGTCTTCGGGTCCTTGTACTAAGCCTAAGAGGAGGCTGAGAACTTCTAAGAAGCCTGAGGGTCCTTGTACAAAGCCCAAGAAGAGGCTGGGGATGCTTTTAGGAAGCCTGTGGGTCCAAGCCTGAGAAAAGTTCAAGAAAGGTTTCATCGGGAATAATCCTTTCTTTAGTGAACAGTTCTAGGGTTTGAAGAAATTCAAAAGAGGTTTCACCAGGAATTAGTCCTCTTTGCGGGAATGAATTTCTTGTACACACATTTCTAAGTTGTGACAGTCTTGAGAAAAGTTTCACCAGGAATAATGTCTTTCTCTGTTCCATATTGTATAAGCCCAAGAGGAGGCAAGACTGTATCTGGAATTTCCTATGGGGGGAACTAGTTTTGACTGTGTTAATAGAGTAACCACTGGTTTGATCTAAAACTATACCTAATTGTTGGGGAAAAATCTAAGCAAGTATATACAGGCATACATATACAGATGAAATATATAAACCAATATGTATAGAAGAAAATAGTAGAACTTACAATTGTGCAAGCTCCAGCATTGTAACCACCGCTGTATGGTTAGTTATTCAAGAAATTGAAGAAAGTTTTGATAATAACTTTGAAGTTGAATCTAAATAAAAAAGAAAGAAAGTTTTTTTAAAGGAAGTTTGGGGCTTATACTCAAGAAGATGCCCAGATGAAAAACAGTGATCGTACCGTTATTCTGAAAATTGTACCGGGACTTATACAATGACTGAGGCCCAAATTATTTGTGTACAAAGGGGGTTAGGTCTTACACTCTATTAGAGGCCCAAAAGTGTTTGAAAATAAGAAAGATAAGACTTACAACACAAGGTGAGGCCTAGATGAAAATTTTTTGAAAATGGCGATCGCAACGAGATTTTTAAAATCGTATTGGGACTTATACAATGACTGAGGCCCAAATTATTTATTTACAAAGGGATGAGACTTACACTCTATCAAGAGGCCGAAAAGTATTTTGAAAAATGTTTGTGAGGGTGAAAACAATAAAACCCTAATTTGATTTAAAAATACATTTTAATTTGAATAAAAATCAATTAAAATTATCAAAATTATCAAACATGTATGAAAAACAAGTGGTGATCTTGGATAAATGTTTGAAAAGTCTTGTTTTATCCATAGAATGATTTGAAAAATCAAGAAGAAGAAATATTTTTAAATGCTTAAAATAAAAATAAAAATAAATTCTTTACAAAAAATATTAAATATATAAAATAAATAATATTTTTGTGAAATTTTTGTAGAACAAAATATCTTAACATTTTTGTGAATTTTGAAAGAAATAATCATTCAAAAATGATTGAAATTGAAAGAGAAATTAATTTTTGAAGTTATTTAGAAATTGTAAAAAAAAAAGTGAAGAAATTAAGTGGTAAAGAAGATGGGATGGTCCTCCTAAGGTTTGAACTCACGCCCTTGGGGTGGAGGGTCTAAAAGTTTACCAACTGAGCTATGTGATATAGCTGTTAGTACTATGGAAAGAGTAAATAATCTATGAAAACATCCTTTGAAAATGGTTTAAAAAATAAAACCAAAAGATCTGGGGCGAGGGGGATTCGAACCCCAGACCCTTCGCTCGCTACACACACGCACACACACACACACACGCACACACACACACAAATACTAGTGTTTCCACTAGAGCGTAATGCCAATTCAAACATATAATGGCAATGAAATAATATATAGTAAACTTGGTTTTGAAAACTTGAAAATGGCGCCATGGCCATCTTCTTCCTTGAACCATCATCAGATTTGCAAGAAGCATGCTATCTTCTTCGTTTCTCAACCATTTTGGAAGATGTAAAAATGAAAATCGTTCGTTTTTTAACAAGGAACATGATGATTCTTTTCAATTTTATTTATATTAAGTGTAGCAAAAGATATCATGTAGCAACCAGATGAACCCTAAAAAATGCAAGAACTAAATGAAACCTCATACACGCAAGATAAATGGCAATTGATTGAGGGTTATTGATCTATAAGCAACCAGAATCATAATGGTAACTTAAAATAACATTTATGATGCATGTAGTAATGAGTTTGAAAGTTAAAAGCTTACCTCTGCAAGAAGAAATCAAATTATGTAATAGAGGTGTTGCAGATGCAAAATGATGATCTGGATAGCTCCCCTAGGTGTTATGGATTGTGTTGCAAGCCTTGGAATGATTTGAAACTCCCTAGAACTCTTGGCTCGAATTCATTTTCATGTTGAAGCAAGTGAGATATGGAGATGTGGATTCTGGTGTTACATAAGTGATTTAGAGGTTTAGATCACTTCTATAAGGTATATATGATATGTTTGGATCATTGGTTCAAGCTGCATTGCTTTCTATTTCAAAACCCGATAGTCACTTCTTAAGAATTGGAATTTTGATGCACAAGAGGGAATTCAGAGAAAAAAATGTTGGGATTGTTTTGGTGTGTCTTAAATGATCAAGTATGAGCTCTATTTATAGGTGAATAGATTTGTCAAGCATGAACAGTTGGAACTTGAAGGATAAGAACTGAATTCAATGGTCTTGGCTTGGCATAATTGCTTCTTACACAAAGTACAATAGCTGTCCCAAATAGCTCAGCTATGTATTGACTAAAATCACATTCCTCAGTCCTTTTAATTGTTGTTTATGTGAGCATCTTGACTAGAAGGAGTGTGAATCTTGAATATGCACTATTTCACATTATTGCCTTTGAATCCAAGGCATACATGCCAAAACTTATCAATTTCAAAATGATAAACTTCTTGGCATCTTAGCCTAACTTTGCAGGTTTGATCTGATGTAGTATGGCCATATTGAATGTATGTGGCATGATGGTCATTAACCTTGACTCACAAATTGTGTATGGCACATAAATCCTCAAACTGGTTTTTAAAAACAGGTGCAGCAAGGTGGTTTGTGATGGCCATATCTCTTTGTTCAGTTGGATTCTTTTCATGCTGGTGAGCTCTTTGAAATGTTAATACAATGTGCTTCAACTTTTGTGTTTACATTTGGACTTGATTCACTTTGGATCTATGTGAAAAAAATCCTTCAAGTTTTGATGTTTTGGTTGAAATCTACTTAGGCAGAATTTTGCCTAAGTGTTGGATATGAACATGTTTTAATGATTTTGATCAATCCATAACTCAAAATCCATAAGGATTTGGAATTTGATGTAGTTGACACTTTTGAAGTATGTCATGTGAACTTTCATTTGAGATTTGGATGGAAGAAAAAGGCCTTAGGGTTTGGGATTTATGACCTTGCAAAGTTGGTACCAAATCCATTTTGTTCCATAACATAGAAAATTTTAAGTTTCTTATGGTTGCCCCTTTTGCAAGTTACCTCACTTTTCTTGATTTTTCTTGATGGATGACGATCAAAACCATACATTGACGTTGTTTTTTACTTAAGTAAGCCTTGTTTGTCAAGAAATTTAAAAAGTCAAACTTGACTTTTTGACACAGTTGACTTTTTGTTAGATGAAATTCAAACTGTGTAATCCTATATGAAATCAAGTCCTTGACCTAATTCAAACCCAATGGATGAATTCCATAGTTGATTTAGGGTGTCTTGAATCATGTCCCAAGATTTGGGAACATGTCTTGGTCCAAAGTCAAAGGTACAGTTGACTTTTTCTTCAAAACCCTAGTTGTGGTCCAGATGAAATTGAAACCTGTGAATCAAGCTTCTTGGATCAATCCATTGTTGTAAATGGATCAATGTGGTGTATTTGAGGCCCTCAAATCATGTCTTGAGGTCTTGGTTCATGTCTTGCCTCAAAAGTCAACTTAGGGGTGAATTAGGTCAAGAAACCTTAATTCCTGATTTTTGATGAATACTTCCCCTGAGGCTATTTTGACTTGATGATTGGGTCCATGAGGTCCCTTTGAGCATTTTGGGTCATGTTTGGAAGTATTGGCTCATGCCTAGATGAAAATTTTCATCTAGAGGCCTTGGTCAACCAAAACCCTAATTTGGTGACACTGGCGATCTTGAGGCTTGATCCACTTGGAATGTTGCAACCTTGTACTTGATTCTTGATGTGGGAGACCTTTTGATCCTTTATGGGTGTTTGATAGGTTAGACAAGTTGAAGATCATGTCAATTCTTGATTGATCCTTTGTCTAAGTGCTCTGATAGGGCTCAAAACCCTAATTCTTGATTGTAGTAAAAGCTTAACAATCTTTGAGAAGATTGATGAGGTATGATGGTACATCCATATTGTGGCAATGATCCTCATAATGATGGGAAATCTTGTGGTCAAAATTTAGTGTATGACAGATGCCCCTATTTAATCTTCTTGGACCCGAAGGTGTGAATGGCGAAGAAATTCGGACATTCAGGGTACAAGATGATTAAATATCGGAATACCTGAAATTTTGACTGTGGTTATGAATTGTAGTTTGCTCATCCATCTTTTTTTTTCTAAGAAATGTTTTCTTAGAAAAAGAGTAAAACGTCCCCTCGATCCTGGTCTTTTGCCACGGAACTGGTCTCAGTTTCTTTTGAAATAAACTTCCCCTTGATCCTGGTCTTCAGCCACGGAACTGGTCTCAGTTTCTTCTTTTTTGAAATAAACTTCCCCTCGATCATGGTTTTCAGCCATGGAACTGGTATTAGTTTCTTCTTGTCGAGTTCCTTCCTCGACAAGGATCGCTATGTGTAGCAGTCTTCGTCAAACTTCTCGCCTAGCTATACTGGGGAGAGGCCATTTGATGGAAAAAATTTGATGTCAGACTTGCTGGGGAAACCCATTTGTCTGAACTGCAGAGGTGTGCAAACTTCTCTATGGGAGATGCCATTTGTCGACCTACTCGGGGAAAACGAGCCTCTTGAGAGACTGCTTTTTGCTTGGGGATATTACATCATACTTTTCTTCGAGACCTTTTCGGAGAAATGCCATGTGATGTATCCAATTTTGAGGTGCTGATGACTTTATTTGATAGCAAATTTTTCGGGGAGAAACCGCCGTATTGCCGAGAGTCTTTTAGTGGAGAGGTTTTCTCTAGGGATTTTCCTTAATCTGGGAAAGCGAAAATATCATCTTCAATGGTGAAGAGTGATGTTCCAAAGGTGTTAATCGAATGTCTTCTTGCCTTTCAGAGGCTCAAGTTATCAAAGTGGTTGAGGACAGGCTCCAATCCAGAAATAACTGGGGAGAAATTGTCCAGATGATACATTTCCTGACGAGAAAAGAACTTAAACTGGGATTTTGTCTTATCTGACGTGGAAAGGAAAACTGACAACTTTATTGGTAAGAATACTTTATCACTTGGGAATGAGTATGACCAAAGTGATATTAATGCAACATATGTATAAATATGAATCAATTATGCATGATGTATGTATGTTTATGTTGACAAAACAGACACGACATACAGATTGGTGAATGAGCACGACTAGATACTCGGCCACTGCGGGGGATAAAAAGTATCATTGGTTTAAGATAGTAATCCTTTCTTGCTTAGGAGGGGTAGACCCTTCTGGGGAGAAAACCCGTTAATTGGTCTTTAGAGGTAAAAACTCTGTCGGGGATGATACATGGATCATTGCATCTGAACAGTTGATCCCTCATTCAGGCGTACTGGTTTAGAAGGAGTACTTTGATTCTTCATTTTGAGGTTTAATCACTTCCGGAGAAGCCATCGATGTTTTTTTTTGCGTTCAGTAATCAAAAGGAATTGCCATCTTTATTTTAAAAGTAGAAGAAAATTTGACAAGTAAATTCATTTTTGTTTGTTTCAAGAATCGTTGATCATATTAAAAATGTCATTCTATAAAGCAAAATAAATGTGAATTGCAAACAAAAGCACTAGGGCTCAAATTTTATTGATAGAATGGCAATCAGCCAAACGCGTGATCCCATAAAGCATTACAAAGTTTAGAAAATGGTAACTTAAAGGGAAAGGGGCTACATTGAAACATAACGACCGCTATCCTTCTACCAACTTTGAATTCTGGACATTCTGAGCTTCTGTCAAAGGTGACCTTGACTGAAGCCTTTCTTTTTCGATGAATGGCGTTACCGTTGGGGATCTAAACTTCGTCAGATGTAGTTACTTGCCATGAATCCCTAACTTTTTCCTGGATTATCTTTTGAGGTTTCCAATCCATCGGGATGATTTTTGCTTATGTCTCTAATTTTTTCCTGGACCGCCCTTTCGGGTTTTCAATCCACCGAGACGTTTTTTTTTCTTTTTTTCATTTTATTTAGGCGAAGTATTTCTTGACTACATCAACATTCGTGGGGTAGGTAAACTCCTCTCCATCCATGGTTACGAGTCTCAAGGCGCCGCCTGAAAAGTCTTTCTTGACCACATAGGGGCCGTTGTAATTCAGAGTCCATTTGCCCCGGGAATCAGTGAGGAATGATTGTATCTTCTTGAGCACGAGGTCTCCTTTTCTGAAGACACGGGGTCAGACCTTTTTGTCGAACGCTTTCTTCATTCTTTACTGATATAACTGACCATGGCATAAAGTCGTCATTCTCTTTTCTTCAATCAGATTTAATTCATCGTGTCGGCTTTGACACCATTCAACTTCTGTTAGCTTGGCCTCCATCAATACCCTGATTGATGGTATCTCTACTTCTATGGGGAGCAGTGCCTTCATGCCATATACTAGAGAGAAAGGGGTTTCCCATGTTGAAGTGCGAACAGGTGTGCGATAACCGTGAAGAGCAAAGGGTAGTATCTCGTTCCAGTCGTTGTAGGTTACAACCATCTTTTGAACGATTTTCTTGATATTCTTGTTAGCTACTTCTACCGCTCCGTTCATCTTAGGCCGGTAGGGAGAGGAGTTATGGTGTTCGATCTTGAACTCAGCACCCAACTCTTTCATCATCTTGTTTTTCAAGTTGGATTTATTGTCGGTAATGATCTAGCTTGGAACACCATAACGGCAGATGAGATTGTTCTTGATAAATCAGACCACCATTTGTCGGGTCACATTGGTGTATGACACTGCTTCGACCCACTTGGTGAAGTAGTCAATGGCTACTAGGATGAACCGATGTCAGTTCAAAGCTTTGGGTTCGATCATGCCAATCATGTCGATTCTTCATATAGAAAAAGGCCATGAAGAAGAAAGAACTTTGAGATGCGTTGGCGGTACATGGATCTTGTCTGCGTATATCTGACACTTATGACACCTCCTCATGGACTTGTAGCAATCGGATTCCATTGTCAACAAATAATATCTTGCTCTCAGAATTTGTATTGCCATTATGTGTCCGTTGGCATGAGTGCCAAAGGACCCTTCATGAATTTCTTTCATCAACATGTTTGCTTCTTGTCTATCTACGCATCTAAGCAAAACCATGTCGAAGTTTCTCTTATAGAGTGTATCAACATTTAAGAAGAAGTTTCCAGGTAGTCTTCTGAGGGTCTTCCTATCTTTTTCTGGATGCCCCAGGCGAGTATTCCTGTCTTTGAAGGAAGCATTTGATATCGTGATACCAAGGTTTGTCATCTATGACTACTTCAATCGCGAAGATGTAGGCGGGCCTCTCAAGGCGTATTATGTCGATCTTAGGTACGTCATTCCAATGACTTACACTAATTATGGATGAGAGAGTGGCTAGTGCATCATCCATGTGATTTTTTTCACGAGGGATATGATGAAACTAAATTCTGTTGAAGAATGGTAACAACCTTCTTGCGTAATCTTTGTAGGGAATCAATCCTGATTGGTATGTATTCCACTCTCCTTTGATCTGATTGATAACCAGGGTTGAGTCTCCATTCACATCTTAGTTCTTTATCCTTAAGTCAATAGCTTCTTCGAGACCCATGATATAAGCTTCGTACTCGACCTCGTTTTTTGTGCATTTGAATGTTAGTCTGGCAGTGAAAGGAATATGGGTACCCTGAGGTGTTATTATGATTGCCCCAATTCCATTTCCATAAGTGTTGACGGCTCCGTCAAATATTAGTCCCCATTGGGAACCTGGTTCTGGCCCTTCACTGGGTAGCGGTTGTCGTAACCCGAAATTTGACCTCCCCCTTTTGCCTTTTGCATGAGCATAAGCATTCGCATCGCTGGCATACGCATTCGCACTTTTCCTCTGGTGTTTTGATTGCAGGATATTCAGGTTTTCCAAGCCCGATTAATCATATCCTTACAAGATCATCACATCATCAAGACAAGCACAAAATGAAGGTTTCTATGCCTATTCATCAATACAAGGAGTGGAAAATCGAAGTCGGGACCACAACACCGTTTTTTTAGGCAAATTGGGCATATTTTGGCCTGGTAAATCGATTAACCATTTGCAGTGCAATTGTGTTAATCGATTAACACATGCAGAATAGGCATAATTTGCTGCTTTTTCATGACAGCACCTTTGCACACACTTTGGTCTTAGATTCTACAGTATTCTAGTAGCATGTGGAATATTCTAGACATCTCTAGACATTGCCAAGCTACTCAATTCATTCCAAGTGCATTTGCTATAATACTTCACTTCAAATCAAGTGCATCATGTTCCTTGTTTTCCAAGTAATGTGGATTCTTGGATGTTGGAGTTCACCTTGGGATTGTTACCGAGTTGGTTCTAACTAACCGAGTTAACCGCCTTGACTCGGTGAGTCAAGTCCAACTAACTCCTAGCCTAGTTCCAAACCCAAAGCTAATTCCAAACCAAATTCCAAACCTCTCACACTCCAAACCTAAAATCTATATAAACACACCTTCACTCACTTTTCAAGCCTCAACCATTCTCTCCCGTTTTCACACAAATTTCTCACATTTCACTCTCAATTCTCTCACATTCTCTCTGATTTTTTTTCTGCTACATCTTCATCTTCATCTCACTTCTCTTCCAAAATCTCACTAAAAGCTCTTAATTCTTGAAGGATACTCACTTTTCACATTGAAAGTGATTATTTCTTGAGCTTAACCTTCATTGCCATTCCATTATACTGGTTTTTGTGGAGTCAATAGCTTTTGGATTCATCTCAAGTGATTGATTCAAGTTTCTTCGGTGATAATTCGCATTTTGGAGTTTTCGTCGCGATTTGATCGGTTTCGATACGTTTCGGCTATAATTGAGGATTCCTCTGGTTTTCTTTGATTATCTTCATCAAGATTACATTGCAACATTTACCAAGGCATATCTCAGCCTTGTAGGTTGGTGGATCCCATTCATTTTTCTGTTTCGATCATTTTCGTATCATTCGCGATGTAGTTTCGATACTTTGCATGTGAATTGATTATAACATTGCTTGATCCATGATCTTGATTGGTTAATTGATTATATTGTTGATCATTTGCTGCTTCTAAACCTGATTTTTTGTGCATAATTGTTTGCCCTAGCATTGGAGTGATTGCACAATCAAAAAGTTGGCCAAAAGCACTTTTCAAAACTAATTTCCTCTCCTTGTCCAGTGTTAATCGATTAACACTTTGCAGTGCAATTGTGTTAATCCATTAACCAGTGTTTTTTTGCACTTTTTCAAGTGTTAATCGATTAACACTTTTCAGTGCAATTGTGTAATCAATTAACACTAAACCAGAAGGCCATTTTCTTACATTTTCAAGTGTGTTTGCCATGCTTTCTTCATTTTAACTTCCATTGATTGTCATGCTTGATTTTATGGATGTTATAAATGTCATTTAACTTCTGTTTGAAGCTTATTCATGAACTTTTGTTGCACGCTTTCGATTATTCAAATTGTTCATGTTTTGGTATCAAGTGAATATAATCATGCTTGCATTTCTCTTTGATCACATAACATGATTTTGTGTTGCATATTTGTTGATCATTTGGTACTGTTTGTACTCCCTTTCTTGGTTTTGCATTAAGTTTCATTCTTCATGGATGAGCTTAATCTTGTATAATCAATAATTCACACCTTTTGCCTTAATGATTTTTCACTCTCTTTGGAAAATTGTTGGCATGGTTTTTCCCTTTGATTAATTGATCGAAACCATGTTTCGATTAGTTGATCTTCCCCTTCCCTCTCTTTAGGCTTCCTTTAGAGCGTTCTCTCTCGATCCCCTCGTGGAGTTGGAGTTTTACGCTACGCCTTGCATCAGAGCATTGTATAAATTGAAGCTGTTGCGCTGTCCGTTTCTCCACGCAGGAGCATTGTACAACTTGGAGCTGTTGTGCCGTCCGTTTCAACTTCCGCATTACACCCTGTGTGTTAGAGAAGGAATAAGAAGGGAGAATTCCTACTCTCATTCTGACTACTTCAGGTAGGGGACGAATGAACCTGTGCTTGGCTTAGTCATCTCTATCTCTAGGCGGTAGTGTGCTTTCTCTCCCCCAGTCGAGTCGATCCTTGATCACTCTTTTCCCATTGCAATCTCTTTCGATCCTTGATCACTCCTATCTCTTTCGATCTATCTCTTTTGGTCAATCACCTTTTGGGTTACGATCCTTTGTTTATTGGGTTAACAAGCCTTCTTCGTTTCAATACCCTATTCTTTTCTTGCGGTCAATCATTGTTCTTTTGATTCCCCTGGAGAGTTTCTTTCCTCTTTTTTTGGTTAAATGCAGTACTCCTGTTACAACCGAATTCCCTGCGGAGTTCGCAACCTTCTTTTGGTTCTTCTCCCTTTGTTGGTTGATCACTGCCTGTCAGTTAAAACACCAATATTTGCACTCTTTCTCAGTTAACCACAGTCCGTCTGTTAAAACACTGAATTCCTCTTGGGTTAATCACCGTTTCTTGCTTAAACACCCGTTTCTTCAGTTAAACACAGTCTGTCTGTTAAACTACTGAGTTCTCTGGGTTAATCACCTTCTCTCGGTTAATCACCCTTGTCTTCAGTTAACCACAGCCTGTCTGTTAAAATACTGAACCCTTTTTCGAGTTAATCACCTTCTCTTAGTTAATCACTCGCTCCTTTCGGTTAATCACAGTCCGTCTATAAACACCGAATCCCCAGCATTTGGCAACCTCCTTTTGGTTCGTATACTTGCACCCTTAGGCTAGTAACCTCTTTTGGTTCAATACCCTTTCTTCGTTGGTCAAGTGTTGTTTGTTCAGTCAGTACTAACACCCCTTTTGGGTTACGACCTTCAATCGGACCCACACCTGTTCTTCTGGTTAATCACAGTTTTCTCTGTTAAAACCAATGCCTCTCTATCCCCACAGAGTTGCAATCCTTGTTTCCTCGGTTAACCACTGTTTATCAGTTAACATACCGATGCCCCCTCAGAGTCAAACACCTTCTCTTGGTTCAGTACTCTCTCTCTTGGTTTATCACAGTCCGTCTGTTGACGCCGGTCTCTTTTCCCCGCCAGAGTCTTACTCTCTTTCTTCGGTTAACCACTGCCAGCCAGTTAATATACCGAGTCTTCCTTTTCTCTTGGTTTTGACACCATCCCTTTATTTGGATCCCCAACAGATTCTTTTCTATTCATTTTGCACTTACTTTCTTGGTTTCGACACCAATTCTCTTTGTCATCCCCAACAGAGTTTCTTTCATTCTTGGTTTTGACACCGTTCTTTTCCCAGTCTCTTGTGCAATCGCTCTTACTGTGTGTCTTCCCCAGTAGAGTTTTTCTTTCACTCTTGTTCTTGGTTTCGACACCATTTTTTTGTCTCCCAGTTTCTTTCTTGCTTTGTTTTCCATTTTAGTTCCCCGAACTACGGAAACTTTGATTCTGCATTCGTTCGAATGTCAGATACGTAGGCACGAGACGCGATGTCTTGGCGAGCACACTTCCACCCTTCCTTCCTTTTCCTTTTCTTCCTCTCTGTCCCCTGGTTCCATGAACTACGACGCTCTGATTTCCTCATTGCACTATGAGGGTACGTAGGCACGAGGGCCCCAATCCTCCACGAGCAATTTCTTTCTTTTCTTTTTCCCCTTCATTCTCTCTCTCTCCCTCCTTCTTTTAGCTAGAAGCCTTCAGATAGATAACCCATCCGAGCCTAAAAGCAAACGAAATGGTTCCTGTCGAGTACGACGGATGCATTAGGTGCTAGTACCTTCCTTTCACATAACCGACCCCCGTTCCCGTTTCTCTTCCCTTTGGGTTTTATCGATATTTTCCCTGTCCTTTGGGACTAAATAAAGTTCGGTGGCGACTCTGTTGTTATCTTTGAGTGTACGATTCACTCAGGATGTAAACCAGCCATCTTCAGCTGGCAACTCTGCTGGGGAGTTCTTGCTCCTGAGCTTCGCCTCCTTTTGCTTGTCTCCTGGCTAGGTGGGACTCCACATCTTCAGCTGGCGACTCTGCTGGGGAGTTCTTGCTCCTGAGGTTCGCTTCCTTTTGCTTGTCTCCTAGATAGGTGGGACTCCCCATCTTCAGCTGGCGACTCTGCTGGGGACTCCTTGCTTGCAAGTTGGGGTCTCGCCTAGTTTTTTTTGCTCTTGCTTGCTTGAGTGTTTATCTTTTGCGCTTTATTTGCTTTATTTTACTTGCTTTAGCTTTATGTTTCTTTACCGCATTTCTTTACTGCTTTGAATATTCATATGCTGCATATTATGGATATCTGCTATTTTCTATTGTTGTTGGGATGGGTAGATATTATAGGAGAGAAAGGTTCTAACACCAGGCCTAGTATACACATAGGCTAGAACTTGGATAGTCGTGAGGCCTGCATTTTGCGCATTGGGATATCACGAGACCCACATCCCAGATCGTGATTCGTTTGAGAATACTTCCGTCCTGTGAGAATTCACTACGGCGGGGGGTTTTCATTCTAAGTCCTATGGTTTGGGCGACCTTTCTAGGGATCACCTTGTTGTGTCTAGATCACACCTGTGAGGGGGATGGGTTTTTGCAGGAAAACAAGCCACTTCATACCTTTGTTCTCTCACACGCGCCAGATTTCTTCACCGACACATCAGATTATGTCGCACCGACACAGAATTATACGCAGATATTCGGATTGTTCAGACTTAATTATTCGGACAGTGTTGGGTTCTTGTTATTGTGTTGCATATCATTTCATCATGTAAATTAATTTTTGCATGTGCATTTCTAGGTTTTTCGAGGACTTATCTTTTGTTGGCATTATCATAGAGATGAGTACTGGTTGTCGTGGCATCTTCAGTTACAAGTTTGTGGAGCCTAAGCTGGGTATTTTGAGAGGTTTGGCATCTTTATTGGTTGGAGATCACAAAGGGGTTTTCATACGTACTTATGGTAACCTGTTGACCATCCTCAACACTGAAGTCAACATCACTGCTATTCACACTCTGGTTCAGTTCTACGACCCGCCATATAGGTGCTTTACATTTCAGGATTATCAGCTAGCACCTACCCTTGAGGAGTATGCTTATATTCTGGGGGTTGGGATCAAGAAGCAGGTTCCTTATGTCTACACCAGCAGTTGTCTGAAGTTTCATCTTATTGCTGATGCGCTTTGCATTAGTAAGAAGGATGTGGAGGATAATATCAAGACCAAAGGGAAAGGTATTCGAGGGTTTGCTTCGAAGTTCTTGGTTGACAAGGCCACTTCTTATGCTAAGGATGGAAACTGGAAGGCTTTCAACGTTGTTCTTGCTTTGCTGATATATGGGATTGTCTTGTTTCCGAACATGGAGGATTTCGTAGATCAGGATGCCATCAATATCTTCTTGTCCAAGAACCCTGTTCCGACACTTCTTGCTGATACCTACCATTCTATTCATTCCAGGAATGAAAAGAAGAAGGGAACCATTGTCTATTGTGCTCCTTTGTTGTACCGATGGTTCATGTCTCACCTTCCACAGAAGGGTCCCTTTGTTGAGAATAAGGGTAATCTTAAGTGGTCTCAGAGGATCATCTCTCTTACTGCTGATGACATTTCTTGGTATTCTCGAGTCTTCGACGACATTCAGATTATTCTTCATTGTGGCAAATTCTCCAATGTTCCTCTCTTGGGTACAAAGGGTGGAATTAACTACAATCCGAGAATGGCCTTTCGACAGTTGGGATACCCTATGGTTGCCAAGCCTGATCCTGAGGTAGTGGAGGAGTTCATCTTTCATAAAGGGGTTGATGACATGGGTTTGCTAAAGAGGTTTAGTGCCGCTTGGACTCAGATTTATCTCGAAGGAAGAGCCGATTTGGGTAAGAAGAATTGCGTAGCCAAGGACGCTTACACACTTTGGGTCAAAGAGCGCGTCAAAGAGATCTTGTTGCCATTCTCTCCTGAGCCTTCCATGTATGCCAAGCCTCCTGAAATTGCCATTGTTCCTCCATCTAAGGTCGACCAACTCAAGCTGATTATTGAAAAGTTGAAGAAGGAGAAAGTTGATCTTTGTCTCAACCTTGATAGAGTCACTTCCGAGAAGGATTGCCTACAGATTGAGCTCCATCAGAAGCGCGAGCGCATGCTCCAAGAGGTGCAAGTTGAACAGAACAAGCGTAGGAAAGTGGGTGATGCTTTGAAGAGCACCTATGAGGGACTTGCTTTAAAGAAGAGACAACTTACCCATGCTTATTATCAAGCCTACAAAGAGGAGATGAGCTACAACAAGCAACTTGAAGAGCTTTCAGGGAAGTTATCCGAGTTCAAGGCAAAGTGGCAAAGTGAACAAGACCGTGCTAATCAGTTAGCAAAGGACTTTTCTCAGTGTCAAGTGAAGCTCAACAAAGTCTTCGGTGAGATTCAAAATCTGCAGGATCAAGCACATCAGAGTCAAGAGTAGATTAGTCAGCTCAACACAGAGATCACTCATTGGGAGCATCAAAGCTATCATCTACAGAACCTCCTAGATCAGAAAGAGGCCTTTCTTCAGGATATACTTCAGGGACCTAATCATTCGTTGCTGCGTAACCTCATGAAGGATGCGAAGTATTGGAGTGAGAGGCATGGCCATCTAGCCAGATTTACTGAGCATGCATTGGAGGACATACCTGGGTTGTTAAGGGATTCATATGCTGGTGCATTACCACACCAGGTTCCTTGGGCTGTTTTCCATTTCTTGTCTGTGTGTAGGGTGGTAGTTGATAGAATCCACGCAGATTTTGTTGTAGCCCTAAAGGCAGATATTTGACTTATAGTCGACTTGTGCTTATTTCCTTTATTGCTAAATGAATGAAGATTATTGCTCACTCTATCTTTTATGCCTTTACTTGTATGCTTTATGATTATTGTCAACAAAGATAAGTTTAAGAATTCCTGGAATTTAAAACTTTATTTTTGCATGCATATCATACATTCATTTGCACACATATGCACGTCCCTTCATCTGAAACTGTTGCTCATCCTTGTTCGCCTTCCTTGTAGCAAGACGACGACTCGACATCGGTATTTTACTCGCTCAAACAAATCCAGAATCATGGCTGACTTTGAAGCTGAGAACGCTGCTTACAAGGAAACTCTGGCTCAATTCTAAGGTCGGATGGATCAGTTCCAGACGAACATGGATGGCATTATGGAACTCCTTCGTGCCCAAAGGGACGCCGCTGCTGCTGCCACTGTTGTTGCAACCCCTACTGATGCAACCGTTGTCACTCCTATTGTGACTGTTTCTCCTGTTGTTACGGCTACTCCTGCTGTTGTTGTTCCTTCTCCTGCTAGAGTTGAAGTACCAATTGAGCCTGTGAATCAGCGTATTGTTTAACCCGGTTTGAACCAGATGCCCGCTGGTTTTCCTTGGGGCATGCCTTTGAATTACACTCCTCAGATTGCAAATAATGGTAGTGCATTCATACCATATCAGCCTTTTGTTGCACCCGTGCCTAATGGGAATGTTGCCGCATATCCGTGGGTCATGTCTACTACAGTCCCGCCTCCAGTGGTGAATGATGATCCTGAGAATCTTCAGGTTCAAACTCATCAAACTGCCGGATTGGCTTATACTGAAACTCCTGATGAAGAAGAGCATGTGTATAGAGGTCCTCCTATTCATGTTTCGGTTTCATCTCAAGCTGCTCAAACTGCTGTTCAAAATGTTCATCCTGGGATGTTCTATCCTGGGGCATCTTCCTCAGCTGCTGGGGTACCTCCTCCGAATTATCCGTATGGTGTTCCGATGGGGCAGAATGTTGGTCAGATGATTAATCCGGGTTTAGTGTATCCTTCTCAGTTTGCTACTCCGCAAGTGAATGCTCCTGCCGCTTCTCAGCTGCCAAATCCTCAGATTCTTGTCAGGCCTATTAATCAGAGTAAATCTGTTGACTACAAGTTGTTGGAAGACCGTATCAGGGCTATTGAAGGGTTTTCTGCTTTTTGGCTTGGAGGCCAAAGATTTGTGTCTGGTTCCAAATGTTGTGATGCCACAGAAATTCAAGATACCCGATTTGCCAAAGTATAAAGGTTTAAGCTGCCCGCGTAGTCACATCACTATGTATTGCAGGAAGATGGCATCCCATATTGATAATGATGAATTGTTTGTTCATTGTTTTCAAGATAGTTTGTCTGGTGCTTCATTGGATTGGTACATGGGCCTGGAGCGCAGTAAAATCCGTACTTGGAGGGATCTGTCCGAAGCGTTCATGAAATAATACAAATATAACCTTGATCTGGCGCCAACTAGATTGCAATTGCAGAATCAGTCTCAGCGCTCAAATGAAACATTCAAGGAGTATGCACAAAGATGGCGTGAGATGGCATCTCGTGTGCGACCGACTCTCTCTGACAACGAGTTGGTTGACATCTTTATGGGTACCTTACAAGGATCTTACTACGAGAAAATGGTGGGTAGCTCTTCATCGAACTTCGTTGATGTTGTAACGATTGGTGAACGGATTGAGAACGGTTTGAAGACTGGAAAGATTCCTGGAGTTGCTTCCCAGCAACCGGCCACTAGAAAGTCTACGAACAGTCAGTCCAAGAAAAAGGATGGTGAAGCCAACGCTGTGACAGCTCAAGTTTCTCCTCAGTATCAAGCTCCCATGGCTCCCATGCCATTTTATCAGTATCCGTACATTGCTGCTGCACAGTATCAACAACCTCCATATCAGTATAATCCACAACAACCAGTTCAGAATGCTCAGAATCAGCAACAGAATCAACAGAACAACAAAAGTCAGCAGAATCAGAACCGTCAGAACAACAACAATCAAGGAAACCATAAGCGTATGAATTTTGATAGAATTTTGGTGTCATACATGGAATTGTTTCCTTACTTGGTTCACCAAGGGGCAATTGTCCCCAAGCAGATTGCACCTGCAATTCCTCCATTTGGCTCGACGCATAATCCAAATGCATCCTGTGTTTATCATGCTAGATACATAGGACATGCAACAGAGGATTGCTTTGTTTTCAAAACCAAAGTGCAGGAACTCATTGATAAGAAGGTTCTGACTTTTGCTGAGGAAGGACCTAACATTCAGAATAATCCGTTGCCGAATCACGGTGGACCTGCAGTTAATATGATTGAGGATAGTCCAAGGGCTGAATTGATCATGGATGTTGACGAAGTAAAGACCCCGATGGCTGTGGTTTTTAAGAGGTTGAATGAACACGGGCTATTGAAAGGGTTGCATGGTAAGTGTCAGATTTGTGACGATAATCCTAACCAGTGTCGAAGGCTGAAGGGCTGTGTTCAGATTCTGATGAACCGAGGCAAAGTACAATTTACCAGATCTAAGCATGTTGAGGAAGTTGCTGCCATTGAGCCGTTCACCATCGTCTATAGGAAGGTTCTGGTGGAATCCCCTAAGCAGAAGAGGGTGCAGCCCATCCTTGTTTGTCCGTCGAAACCGTTTCTGTATCAGAATTCAAAGGAGGTACCTTGGAGATATGGGTCAACTGTGTTTTTTGGAGGTCAAGAGATAAGGTTCGCCGAATCTGAGATCGTGAATGTTACAGCCGGTGGAGGTATGACTCGTAGTGGACGAGTGTTCGCTCCGAAGGTCACTACGAAGCCTATTCAAGTTCCAACTATTGTTTCTCCTAATGAGACACCTGCAACTGTAACCACTGTTGTTCAACAAGGGGCATCTACTGCCATTCCAGTACCGACTATCCTGTCTGAGGATGTTCCAAAGAACAAAGAGACCCTTGATGATCAAGAGTTCCTTAAGATGATCAAGAAAAGTGACTTTAAAATTGTGGATCAGCTGGGTCAGACTCCCTCGAGGATCTCAATTTTGTCCTTACTTATGAGTTCGCCTGCGCACAGATCAACTTTGTTGAAAGTCTTGAACAGTGCTCACGTTATGCAGGATATATCCGTCGTCGAGTTTGATGATGTAGTGGCTAACATAACTGCAAGTCGGTATTTGGGTTTTAATGAATCAGAATTACCTCTTGAAGGAACTGCCATCAATAAAGCACTGCACATATCTGTAACCTACACAGACATCCTGTTATCTCGTGTTCTAGTGAATACCGGTTCTTCCCTCAATGTGATGCCTAAGGGCACATTGAGTCAATTACCGATGGAAGGAAACGAGATGAGACCAAGTGCCTTAGTTGTCAGAGCCTTTGACGGGTCTCGAAGGCAAGTTATTGGGGAAGTGGACTTACCCATCAATACTGGGCCGCATTTGTTTACCATTACCTTCCAAGTGATGGATATCAATCCTGCATACAGTTGTCTATTGGGTCGTCCATGGATCCACGCCGCAGGGGCAGTTACCTCCACTTTGCATCAGAAGTTGAAGTTCATGTTTGATGATCAGCTTGTCATCGTCTGTGGTGAAGAGGATTTGATTATAAGCGAGTTATCATCTTTTCAATACGTCGAGACCGAGGAAGGCATAACTGAGGTGCCGTTGCAGTGTCTCGATTTTGAAGATGTCAGCTCTGCTTCAACTAGTCAAAGTATATCACCACAATTGACTTTAGCGTCTGCTAAGAGTGCTAAGGAAACTATCCAGAAAGGTGCTTTGCCAGGCTGGGGGCATGTAATCGATGTGGTTGAAAAGCATAATCGTTTTGGATTGGGTTACCATCCTGGTCGACAATCTAACTCACTTGGGTCAAAGCAGTGCAACTTGATCAAGTTCAATAGCGCGGGTTTCCAGCAAGGTGACATCATGGCAGCTATTGATGATGTTGGTCCTAGTAATCAGACTTCAAGCTTTGTACGCAAGTGCTCGACAGGTTTCAAGCTCAACAATTGAACATCTACTGTGATTCCTGTGGTTTTCCCATATAACATGTAATGCATTTTTCTTTCTCATTCCCTCGTCCTCGCCCAAGACGAGTGGATAGCTTGTAAAGGGCCTTGCGATTTTGCAATATTATGTGATCAATAAATAAAAGTTTTTGCATTCAAAATCATGCTCTATTTTCTTCCTTTATTTTACTTTTTCACAAACAAATGGCAAAAGTTTCTTTTATTTTCACCTTTTTAAATAGCTCATTCTGAACATATTCATAAACATGCAGAAATAATAAAAGCATTGATAACAACATGGCAAACATCCATTGTAATTATGGGATTCCAATTAACCAAGCCGAAGAAGATGGTGAGGAAGATTATGAATTACCGGCAGAACTAGCAAGGCTCCTTGAGCACGAGCATAGAGAGATTCAGCTGCACAAAGAGCTAGTGGAAGTTTTCAATCTTGGTACTGATGAGGTCAGAAGAGAGGTCAAGGTTGGCGCATCCCTCGAGAAGCATGTACACTCCGAGTTGGTCAAGTTGCTGAAAGAGTATGTTGATATCTTAACCTGGTCCTATCAAGATATGCCTAGGTCGGATACCAACATCGTTGAACATCACTTACCACTCAAGCCAGGGATGTCCTCTTGTCAAGCAGAAACTCAAAAGGACTAGACCAGACATGGCACTCAAAGTCAGAGAAGAGGTAAAGAAACAGCTTGATGCTGGGTTCCTAGCCACTTCTAAATATCCTGAATGGATTGCCAACATCGTCCCGGTTCCGAAGAAGGACGGTAAAGTCAGAATGTGTGTGGATTATCGAGATCTCAACAAGGCAAGCCCGAAGGATGACTTTCCTTTGCCTCATATTGACGTCTTGGTAGATAACACAGTGCAGTTCTCTGTCTTTTCCTTCATGGACGGTTTTTCAGGATATAATCAGATCAAAATGTCCCCAGCTGATATGGAGAAGACCACTTTCATCACACCATGGGGTACATATTGTTACAAGGTCATGCCATTCAATCTAAAGAATGCAGGGGCAATATACCAGTGTGCCATGACAACCCTCTTTCACGATATGATTCATAAAGAGATTAAGGTCTACGTGGATGATATGATTGCCAAGTCCAAAACTGAGGATGATCACCTGGTCCATCTGAAGAAACTGTTTGACAGACTCCAGAAGTTTATATTGCGGTTGAATTCTGCGAAGTGCACCTTTGGAGTTCGATCTGGTAAACTATTGGGTTTTATTGTGAGTCAGAAGGGCATTGAAGTTGACCCTGATAAGGTTCGGGCAATTCAGAACATGCCGCCTCCCAAAACAGAAAAAGAAGTTTGTGGCTTTCTGGGCAGACTCACTTACATTTCAAGGTTCATTTCCCATTTGACGGCTACCTGTGAACCAATGTTCAAATTACTAAGGAAAAATCAATCGGTTGAATGGAACAATGATTGTCAAGAAGCATTTGACAAAATAAAACAATACTTGTAAGAACCACCGATCTTAGTACCGCCGTTTCCTAGTAGGCCTTTAATCATGTATCTTGCTATTCTTGATGAATCAATGGGATGTGTATTGGGTCAACATGACGACACTGGCAGAAAAGAACATACAATTTACTATCTGACCAAGAGGTTCACTGATTGTGAGACTAGATACTCACTCTTAGAGAAAACTTGATGTGCTCTGGTCTGGGCTGCTCGACGCCTACGACAATACATGATTTACCATACTACTTTATTGATATCCAAAATGGATCCGATAAAGTACATATTACAAAATCCTGCCGTCTCTGGAAGGATTGCTCGGTGGCAGATGCTGTTAACCAAGTATGGTATCCAATATGTTACTCAGAAAGCAATAAAAGGGAGAGTCTTGTCTGACTACCTTGCCCATAAACCTGTAGAGGGTTATCAACAGATGAAGTTTGACTTTCCCGATGAGGATGTTCTGTTCATCAGAGATTATGAGACTCCAGACCCTGACATAGGACCCGAACCAGGGGCGCGATGGACGCTCGTGTTCGATGGTGCCTCCAATTCTAAAGGTCGTGGAATCGGTGTTATCCTCATCTCTCCAATAGGTTTTCACCTTCCCTTCACTGCCAGATTATGCTTCGCATGCACCAACAATATGGCTGAATACGAAGCATGCATCTACGGTATTGAAGCGACTATTGACATGAGAATCAAGATTCTTGAGGTCTATGGAGATTCTGCCTTGGTCATCGGTCAAGTCAGAGGGAATTTTGTGACTCGGGATTCCAAGCTGGTTCTGTACCAACAACACATTGCGAAGTTGATTCCTTACTTTGATGAAATTTATTTTCATCATATCCCTAGAGAGGAAAATCAACTAGCTGATGCTCTTGCCACATTAGCATCCATGTTCAAGGTCGAGTGGAAGAATGAAGCTCCTCATATCCGCATTGATCACTTGAACGAACCAGCATACTATTTAGCAATCGAGGATGAGTCTGATGACAAGCCTTGGTTCTACGACATTAAGAGATATCTAGAAAAACAGGAATATCCCGAGGGTATCACTATCATTGATAAGAAAGCTCTTAGGCGGCTTTGCGCCAAATTCTTCTTAAGTGGTGGTATACTGTACAAAAGGAATTATGATTCTGTGTTGCTCAGATGTGTGGATAGACACGAAGCAAACACGATCATAAGGTCCATACATGAGGGCTGCGAGGGTGTACATGCTAAAGGTCCTGCTATGGCCAAGAAGATACTTCGGGCTGGGTATTACTGGACGACAATGGAGGTAGATTGTTACAACTTTGCCAAAAGATGTCACAAATGCCAAATCTACGGGGACAAGATCCATGTGCCTCCAACTCCATTGAATGTTTTGACTGCACCTTGGCCATTCTCCATGTGGGGTATAGATATGATTGGAATGATCGATCCGAAGGCTTTTAACGGTCATCGATTCATTCTAGTTGCTATCAACTACTTCACCAAGTAGGTTGAAGCTGCTTCTTATGCAAACGTTACACGACAAGTGGTTGCCAAATTTATCAAGAAAGAGATAATTTACCATTATGGCATTCCTAGCAGCATTATCAGGGACAATGCAAGTAGCCTGAACAACAATATGATGAAGGAGTTGTGTCAAGAATTTAAGATCGAGCACCACAACTCTTCACCATATCGGCCCAAGATGAATGGCGCCGTTGAAGCAGCAAACAAAAACATCAAGAGGATTGTCCAGAAAATGGTTAAGACTTACAAGGATTGGCATGAAATGCTTCCCTTTGCACTGCATGGCTATAGAACTTCAGTTCGTACTTCTACTGGGGCAACTCCGTATTCGCTAGTGTATGGTATGGAGGCAGTTCTACCCGTTGAAGTCGAAATTCCTTCTCTCAGTGTCATCATGGAAGCAGGTCTTGACGAAGCTGAATGGGTTCAATCCAGATACGACCAGCTAAATCTCATCGAAGAGAAGCGCCTTACAGCCGTTTTTCATGGTCAATTGTATCAGAGATGCCTTGAGCGAGCATTTGACAAGAAAGTTCATCCTCAAACATTCTGTGAAGGCGAACTCGTGCTCAAGAGATATTCACCTGTTTACTCGGATCCATGAGGCAAATGGACTCCCAACTACGAAGGACCCTTTGTTGTCAAGAAAGCCTTCTCAGGTGGAGCCCTGATCCTCTCCACAATGGATGGGGAGGAGTTGCCATTGCCCGTGAACTCCGATACAGTCAAAAAATATTATGCCAAAAAAAAATGGATAAGAGTCCGCTAGATTGACATCCGCAAGGACAATCTAGGCAAAATGGACGTCCCAATGGACCAAAAAAAGATATGTCCATGCAAAAGTTAGGGACAATGAAAAAATAATAGCAGCCCGCTAAGTTGAAAACCCGAAAGGGCGAATTAGGCAAAAATAGGTATCCCGGTGGACGAAAAAAATAGAAAAAACATGTCCAGGAAAAAATTAGGGATAAAGGCATTAACTGTGAACACTTGAGCCTCTCCTCATCACAGCTAGACCTCAGACGGTAACAGAACATTCCAATCATCATCAACAGGTGCAAGGCGTTGGAACCTAGACTTACAATGGATGGTGGTCAATGTTGTAATCAATGCAAAGCATGATTTCCCTTTGCCATTTACATTTGTTTTTCAATTTTATTGCAAATTTCCTCATCAAAGATTTTGCATCCTTGTACACACTTTATGTACAAAAATTTTACATTCAATAAAATGCATTCTTTGTTATCTCAATTTGTTTCATTCCAGTATTTTGTTTGCAAAATAAGCAATTATTTGCGATCACATAATACTAAAAAGCGTTGAGAACAATAAAAAGCTAAATCAATCGAGAAAGCGTTATGGATTGCATGTCTTATTGGTAACTCCTGCAGGATAATCAGTAATATCCATTGGTAGGCCTCACGCCTGGCCAGCAGCGTGATGGTTCTATGAAGAAGTTGTTGTTTCCTCAGCAGCCCCTCAGCAGAGTCCTCATCCTCCCCAGCAAGCGCCATTACGATTTGTCAAAGAGCTTGTTTGTTTACATATCTTTTCTTCGACATATTTGTAATGTCTCTAGGCAGGTTGCCAAAGTGTCCCCAACAAAGACACTTTGCCCGATTTTCCCTAGCATAGGTTGTGCATCATCTCCAATAATTTGAAACTGTCTGTCTCCAGTAGCCGCAGTGTTCTCCTCAGCTGAGTCAACATGATTTGGAAGGATGTATTTCCCCACACGGAGCCAGTCTGGGTAGGAAGGATTGATTTGATTGATTTGATTCTTTCATCCCCAACAGGGACAACCATGGTGATTTAGAAACCTGAGATGTTCTCAGTTTCTTTCCCCAGCGGGATCACCATCCTTTGTGAACTCTCTTCTCCAGCATAGATTGTCTTTATCTGCGGGTCCTCTCCCCGGCTGAGGGTGTCAAAGTCGTTTTGCTACGATTTCTGCCTAACCGCTTCACACTATGCCTTATCTTGTGCCCTTGCATTGCATGGTATCAAGCATCATGTAGAAACGTATACATAGCATATGCATCGATCATACTCCCTCTCTTTTTGCCTGAATTATCTCTCAACAGATTTTCCACAAACCTTGCACTTATCAATTCTTTGCACCACTCTTCTTTTGTCGCCGTCAGCCAAATTCTCGAGATACTCTTTTATTTAATCCCCTTTTACCTCGAATCATCGAAAAGCTGGCGCAATTCGTACATTCAGGTCCAAGCGGATTAAATAGGGGCAGGTGTCGTAACCCGAAATTTGACCTCCTCCTTTTGCCTTTTGCATGAGCATAAGCATTCACATCGCTGGCATACACATTCGCACTTTTCCTATGGTGTTTTGATTGCCGGATATTCAGATTTTCCAAGCCCAATTAATCATATCCTTACAAGATCATCACATCATCAAGACAAGCACAAAATGAAGGTTTCTATGCCTATTCATCAATACAAGGAGTGGAAAATCGAAGCCGGGACCACATCACCCTTTTTTTAGGAAAATTGGGCATATTTTGGCCTGGTTAATCGATTAACCATTTGCAATGCAATTGTGTTAATCAATTAACACATGCAGAATAGGCATAATTTGCTGCTTTTTCATGACATCACCTTTGCACACACTTTGGTCTTGGATTCTACAGTATTCTAGCAGCATGTGGAATATTCTAGACATCTCTAGACATTGCCAAGCTACTCAATTCATTCCAAGTGCATTTGCTATAATACTTCACTTCAAATCAAGTGCACCATGTTCCTTGTTTTCCAAGTAATGTGGATTCTTGGATGTTGGAGTTCACCTTGGGATTATTACCGAGTTAGTTCTAACTAACCGAGTTAACCGCCTTGACTCGATGAGTCAAGTCCAACTAACTCCTAGCCTAGTTCCAAACCCAAAGCTAATTCCAAACCAAATTCCAAACCTCTCACACTCCAAACCTAAAATCTAGATAAATACACCTTCACTCACTTTTCAAGCCTCAACCATTCTCTCCCGTTTTTCACACAAATTTCTCACATTTCACTCTCAATTCTCTCACATTCTCTCTGATTTTTTCTGCTACATCTTCATCTTCATCTCACTTCTCTTCCAAAACCTTACTAAAAGCTCTTAATTCTTGAAGGATACTCATTTTTCACATTGAAAGTGATTATTTCTTGAGTTTAACCTTCATTGCCATTCCTTTATACTGGTTTTTGTGGAGTAAATAGCTTTTGGATTCATCTCAAGTGATTGATTCAAGTTTCTTCGGTGATAATTCGCATTTTGGAGTTTTCGTCGCGATTTGATCGGTTTCGATACGTTTCAGCTATAATTGAAGATTCCTCTGGTTTTCTTTGATTATCTTCATCAAGATTACATTGCAACATTTACCAAGGCACATCTCAGCCTTGTAGGTTGGTGGATCCCATTCATTTTTCTGTTTCGATCGTTTTCGTATCATTCGCGATGTAGTTTCGATACTTTGCATGTGAATTGATTATACCATTGCTCTATCCATGATCTTGATTGTTTAATTGATTATATTGTTGATCATTTGCTGCTTCTAAACCTGATTTTTCGTGCATAATTGTTTGCCCTAGCATTGGAGTGATTGCACAATCAAAAAGTTGGCTAAAAGCACTTTTCAAAACTGATTTCTTGCTCCCTGTCCAGTGTTAATCGATTAACACTTTGCAGTGCAATTGTGTTAATCCATTAACCAGTGTTTTTTTTCACTTTTTCAAGTGTTAATGGATTAACACTTTGCAGTGCAATTGTGTTAATCGATTAACACTGAACCAGAAGGCCATTTTCTTGCATTTTCAAGTGTGTTTACCATGCTTTCTTCATTTTAATTTCCATTGATTGTCATGCTTAGTTTTATGGATGTTATAAATGTCATTTAACTTCTGTTTGAAGCTTGTTCATGAACTTTTGTTGAACGCTTTCGATTATTCAAATTGTTCATGTTTTGGTATCATGTGAATATAATCATGCTTGCATTTCTCTTTGATCACATAACATGATTTTGTGTTGCATATTTGTTGATCATTTGGTACTGTTTGTACTCCCTTTCTTGGTTTTGCATTAAGTTTCATTCTTCATGGATGAGCTTAATCTTGTATAATCAATAATTCACACCTTTTGCCTTAATGATTTTTCACTCTCTTTGGAAAATTATTTGCATGGTTTTTCCCTTTGATTAATTGATCGAAACCATGTTTCGATTAGATGATCTTCCCATTCCCTCTCTTTAGGCTTCCTTTAGAGCTTTCTCTCTCGATCCCCCGTGGAGTTGGAGTTTCGCACTACGCCCTGCATCGGAGCACTGTACAAATTGAAGCTGTTACGCTGTCCGTTTCTCCACGCAGGAGCACTGTACAACTTGGAGCTGTTGTGCCGTCCATTTCAACTTCCGCATTACATCCTGTGTGTTAGAGAAGGAATGAGAAGGGAGAGTTCCTACTCTCATTCTGACTACTTCAGGTAGGGGACGAATGACCCTGTGCTTGGCTTAGTCATCTCTATCTCCAGGCAGTAGTGTGCTTTCTCTCCCCCAGTCGAGTCGATCCTTGATCACTCTTTTACCATTCCAATCTTTTTCGATCCTTGATCACTCCTATCTCTTTCTATCTATCTCTTTTGGTCAGTCACCTTCTTGGTTACGATCCTTTGTTCATTGGGTTAGCAAGACTTCTTCGTTTCAATACCCTATTCTTTTCTCGCGGTCAATCATTGTTCTTTTGATTCCCCTGGAGAGTTTCTTTCCTCTTTTTTCGGTTAAATGCAGTACTCCTGTTACAACCGAATTCCCTGCGGAGTTCGCAACCTTCTTTTGGTTCTTCTCCCTTTGTTGGTTGATCAGTGCCTGTCAGTTAAAACACCAATATTCGCACTCTTTCTCAGTTAACCACAGTCCGTCTGTTAAAACACTGAATTCCTCTTGGGCTAATCACCATTTCTTGGTTAATCACCCTCTTCAGTTAAACACAGTCCGTCTATTAAAATACTGAGTTCTCTGGGTTAATCACCTTCTCTCGGTTAATCACCCTTGTCTTCAGTTCACCACAGCCTGTCTGTTAAAATACTAAACCCCTTTTCGAGTTAATCACCTTCTCTTGGTTAATCACTCGCTCTTTTCGGTTAATCACAATCCGTCTGTAAACACCGAATCCCCAGCAGTTGGCAACCTCCTTTATGTTCGAATACTTGCACCCTTGGGCTAGTAACCTCTTTTGGTTCAATACCCTTTCTTCGTTGGTCAAGTGTTGTTTGTTCAGTCAATACCAACACCCTTTTTGGGTTACGACCTTCGATCGGTCCCACATCCGTTCTTCTGGTTAATCACAGTTTTCTCTGTTAAAACCATTGCTTCTCTATCCCCACAGAGTTGCAATCCTTGTTTCTTCGGTTAACCACTGTTTATCAGTTAACATACCGATGCCCCCTCAGAGTCAAACACCTTCTCTTGGTTCAGCACTCTCTCTCTTGGTTTATCACAGTCCGTTTGTTGACACCAGTCTCTTTTCCCTGCCAGACTCTTACTCTCTTTCTTCGGTTAACCACTGCCAGCCAGTTAATATACTGAATCTCCCTTTTCTTTTGGTTTTGACACCATCCCTTTATTTGGATCCCCAGCGGGTTCTTTTCTATTCATTTTGCTCTTACTTTCTTGGTTTCGACACCAATTCTCTTTGTCATCCCCAGCGGAGTTTCTTTCATTCTTGGTTTTGACACCATTCTTTTCCTAGTCTCTTGTACAATCGCTTTTACTGTGTGGTCTTCCCTAGTAGAGTTTTTCTTTCACTCTTGTTCTTGGTTTCGACACCACTTTTTTCGTCTCCCTGTTTCTTTCTTGCTTTGTTTTCCGTCTTAGTTCCCCAAACTACTGAAGCTCTGATTCTGCATTCGTTCGAATGTCAGATACGTAGGCACGAGACGCGATGTCTTGGCGAGCACACTTCCACCCTTCCTTCCTTTTCCTTTTCTTCCTCTCTGTCCCCTGGTTCCATGAACTACGACGCTCTGATTTCCTCATTGCACTATGAGGGAACGTAGGCACGAGGGCCCCAATCCTCCGCGAGCACTTTCTTTCTTTTCTTTTTCCCCTTCCTTCTATCTCTCTCCTTCTTTTAGCTAGAAGCCTTTATATAGATGACCAATCTGAGCCTAGAAGCAAGCGAAATGGTTTCCGTCGAGTACGACGGATGCGTTAGGTGCTAGTACCTTCCTTTCACATAACCGACCCCCGTTCCCGTTTCTCTTCCCTTTGGGTTTTATCGATATTTTCATTGTCCTTCGGGACTAAATAAAGTTTAGTGGCGACTCTGTTGTTATCTTTGAGTGTGCGATTCACTTAGGATGTAAACCAGCCATCTTCAGCGGTTCATCGCGATCTTTCATTTTCAAATACATGACATCTTCATATGGGAAGTCAAATCGAACTGATTCCTGATCGTCAATCGGTTGATGAGCCAAATGATCGGCTAAAATACTTCCTTTGACGGCTTTCTGAGCATGGTACTTGATGTCATATTCTGATAACATCTGCCAACTGGCAATCCTTCCTGAAAGAGCAGGTTTTTCAATGACGTACTTGAACGGATCCATTTCGGAGATTAACCAAGTAGTGTGACAAATCATGTACTGGCGAAGACGTTTGGCTGCCCAAACCAGAGCGCAACAATTTTTCTCGAGCATAGTGTATCGAGTTTCACAGTCCGTGAACTTCTTGCTTAATTAGTAAATGGCAGACTTTTTTCTTTTTGTCTCTTCTTGTTGGCCAAGTACACAGCCCATGGAGTCTTCCAATAATGTTAAGTAGATGATCAGTGGTCCTCCCTCCACTGGAGGAGACAAAATTGGTGGATTAAACATATATTCTTTGATACTGTCAAAAGCTTTTTGGCAATCTTCTGTCCATACGCAACTTTGATTCTTTTTTAGTAGTTTGAAGATTGGCGCGCATGTCGCGGTCATAAGGGATATGAACCTTGAGATGTAATTCAGACGTCCCAAAAATCCTCTGACCTGTTTTTCAGTCTTTGGTGAAGGCATTTCTTGAATTTCCTTGACCTTGTCAGGATCAACCTCAATTCCTTTCTGGCTGACGATGAACCCTAAGAGTTTTCCTGAGTGAACACCGAACGTGCACTTATTGGGATTCAAGCGGAGTTTATATTTTCTCAGACACTCGAATAGCTTTTGCAGGTGTTCCACATGTTCTTCTTCTGTTTTAGATTTAGCGATCATGTCATCGACATACACTTCAATTTCTTTGTGCATCATGTCGTGAAACAAAGTTGTCATGGCCCTTTGATAGGTTACCCCCGCGTTCTTCAGATCGAACAGTATTACCTTGTAATAAAAGGTGCCCCATGGGGTAATGAATAAAGTTTTCTCCATATCTTCCGACGCCATTTTGATTTGATTATAGCCCGAGAATCCATCCATGAAGGAGAAGACTTTGAACATTGTTGTGTTGTCTACAACATGTCAATGTGTGGCAGTGGGAAGTCATCCTTTGGACTTGCCCTGTTTAGATCCCTGTAGTCTACACACATTCTGACCTTTCCATCCTTTTTTGGAACTGACACTATGTTGGCCAACCATTGAGGGTATTCTGAGGTGGCAAGGAAACCTGCGTCGATCTGCTTCTGTACTTCCTCCTTAATTTTGACGGCCATATCAGGATGAGTTCTTCTCAGTCTTTGTTTTACTGGAGGACAAACTGTTTTTAGTGGCAAATGATCTTAACTTTTTTCTTTCCTTCCTCTGAACCCAAATTGACCATTTCCAACGGCTCTTTTTGAGGCTCAATAGACCTTTCCTCCTGCCTGAGTAATCGGGAGATTTCTTCTGGAATTTCTTCGTTCTCTTCTTCTTCAGCTTCAAATACCGAGAATTCAAAGTTGGGAGAAGGCATTGGATCGTATGTTTCAATGGGGTTTAAAACAAGTAATCTGCATGACGTGATGATTCGTTTTTTAGCAAAGACAGAGAGAATGCAAGAGTGTGTGCAATGTATTTTCTGAAAAATGCTTGTTTTTATTTTGGGTTGTTTTTAGGATTACCATTTTCTGAAGAAACGAAAAGTGAAAACAACAATAAATGCGGGAATTCAGAATGACATTATTTATTCATGATTTGTCGGTTCTTGAAACACAACCTTATAAAACAAAACTCTACCGCTTTGGGTGAAGCGAAGAGGGACATTTACAGAAAAGTGAGCCCTATAAAAACATCCATTTCACCTGGGCAAGGTGAAAGGTTAAGACAAAGATGGTAATTACTTAGACTTATGGACGACTTTCAGGACATCGACAGCAACCCAATGGCGACGATCTCCTCTATGAATCACAAAGTCTGGTAATTTCCTTCTTGGTTTGTCTTCTGAAATAACATTGATTTCTGGAGGAGTAGGATCATTGGAGTCTTCTTCCCATGCAGAGTTGTCATAAACGAACTCTTCTGTTGCATCTTCCATAGTGTTTTCACTCTTAAGCGGATCTCCCCATCCAGTTGGCTGGATGTCCTCGTATCTAATGCGAGAACTTTCAGGAGAAGTGTATTTAACTAGGATGTCATACTTGCAAGTCGGTTATCCTAAGGTATCCTATGTTTCTATGGGAATAGAGGAGTCATCCTCCTCAATGACGTTGACCTCAAGAAAAGCATAGTTAATGAATTCTTATCCTGCAATCTTTGCAGATTTATTACCATGGTGCTGGACATCTTCAGAATGTCCTGAGTAATGATTCCATGACTCTGTGGGAACATGGATATTCTTTTCAATATTACTCAGTTGATAGGCATTGTCCGACTAACTCTTTTGCCCCAAGTCTTCCGTGTAAGGCTTCCAGATTGGCAAGTCATCCAAGGGGTTATAATAATTATGGTCAAAGTTGTCTTTCATTAGATTATCTTCCTCTAATGAATTGGGTGGAGCACGACATCCTTCAGGATCACAATCTCCATAGATCATCCTGACGTCTGATCTTGGTATATATCTCAGGCTCTTCTTTGGAAAACAGAATGGCATGTGCGCCTCTCCCTAAGACATATAACTGTCATGGTTAAGGTAAGATTTCCACTCTTTATCCGTATCGGAGGAATCGTTCCCATCGATGGTGTATACTTCTTGAGATACTGGGTGGATGATGCCTCCACTGTGGAAGAAATCCTGAATGGGACAAAAACTTTTGTCCTTCTTTGTAGTCTGGGCACATGCCAAAGAGAAACCAAGACCTTTTCTTGTCTTGTTATCCGTAGGAGTTATAATCTGTCCCCATCCTTTTATGTCATTACTCCCGATCACCTTGAGAGCATCTTTGTATGAGGAAATCGACGTCCCTCTTTCTGGTTGATTCTCATTGCTCATCGAGAGTGCTTGGAACTGGGTTCCAACAACCTCCTCTGGTTTGACACAGGAGAATGATGATAAGTTGCTCACGATTAAGGCTTGCTCTCCACACACTGTGACTAATTTGTCGTTCTTACCAAACTTTAGCTTCTGGTGAAGTGTCGAAGTGACTACCCCAGCTTCGTGTATCCAAGGTCTTCCTAATAAATAGCTATATGCTACCCAGATGTCCATGACCTGGAAAGTGACTTGGAAAGTGTGAGGACCGATGGTTATGAGAAGATCGACTTCGCCGATAACTGTTTTCCTAGATCTGTCAAAGGCTTTGACGATGATCTCATTGCCTCTCATCGGAGCTCTTTGAAACGATAGTCGTATCAGAGTTGATTTTGGCATAACATTCAAAGATGATCCAGTGTCCACCAGTACGCTGGCTAAAGCATCTTCTTAGCAATTGATTGTAATGTTAAGCGCCATATTATGATTATTGCCTTCTTTCGGAAGTTCTTCATCACTGAATCCTAAGTTGTTACAGGAAGTGGGAGATGATGTTGTCAAATTTTCCTTCCGTCACATCTTGTTCCACAAAGGCTTGCTCTAAGAATTTCTGTAGAGCTTCCCTGTGAGCTTCCGAACTAAGCAGGAGATATAGTATAGAGATTCGAGACGAAGTTTGCAATAATTGGTCCACAATGTTTTACTCGCTTTTCTGGATGAGCTTCAACATCTCATTGTTGTTCTTTACAGGTTCCGGATTACTGGATTGACTGTCTTGTTGATTGGGAACTTCCGTTTAAGGTTCCTTTTCTTTGGTAGGTTCTCCAACTCCTCTGTTGAAGATCCGACCGCTCCGTGTGACTCGACTGATGTCTGCAATGTTTACAAAGAAGGGTAATGGAGTTTCCTTTCCATTTTTGATGGTCGTTGCACCGTACTTGTATGGGATAACCCTTTCTGATTTGTACGGTATTAGACCTGGCAGGTAGATAACCACATGAGCTTTTGATTTTTCTGACCATCGTAGGTAGCCTCGATTGGTTCGAGGTTGAGAATTCTTCTACTGTCAAGAGATACTTTTGACTCGTTGAGCAGAGGAATTATGGTACAAACGTCCTTGGTTTTCTCATGATTGGAGATTACGACAGCGCTTTTGCTTTGACTAGGGAAGTAATCTTGTATCATGTTGATCGACCCCGAACTTGAACATGGTCGAATTTCCTTCCGGTCCAACTGATTCTGGAGGGCTGCTCGTACGAGATAACATCCTTGGTTATTTTTCGAACATACTCTACAGTGCTCATAATTGTGTGGTGGTACCCGACCATATTCGCTTTGTATGCAGTGTATCTTTACTAGATATGTTTCTGTTGAGCGGATATCACGACTTTGATGTCTATCGGGATTCCCATCAGTCATACTAATCCATTGTATGACTTCATCCAGGTAGATCGGAAGCCACTAGTGGTCCAACAGATGTTGAAGGGTTCTTTGCACAAGCGCACACCCTTGGTCATCTTCGCAACATTCTTTACAGTCGAGATAATCATGTGAAACCAGAAGACCGAGTCTGACCTGCTTAACATGCAATTCCAGTAGACTGGTATCCATTAGGCGTATGTCAAAGATCTGAACCATATTGACTTGATGCTCATTTCTTTCACGGTAGTCTTGGATTCATTCGAGATCCATCTGACGTTGGAGGGCCTCTTGTACAAAAGAGCATCCCTGATTATCTGTTGAGCAGATTGGACAAGTGCTGTAATTATGCTGTGGCAGGTTGTAATACTGACTCTATCTTGAATGAATCGCCACTAAATTAACGTTCATTGCAAGAATGTCGTGGTTTTGAATAATGTCGGGATGTCCATGGGCCACATTTACTTCACGAATCCTGTGATCCTGAATCCAGCCCAGGTCCATTTGTTCTTGCAGAGTTGTTTGTACTATGGTACACCCTTTATTGTCCTTGGAGCAGATATCACACTGATGATAGTTGTGAGATGGCACATGACCATACTCGCTCTGTCTGAAATGCATTTTCACCAGATTGGTTCCTAATAGGAGCACATTGTGAATTTGATAACTATTAACAGGTTCTCCTTCTATCAAATTCACTGTAGTCTTCTCATGTTGCGGTAATGGGTTCGTCTGAACATTTGAATTTGTATCTTTGAAAGATAAGATCCTGTTCCCGACAAGTTTTTGTACATCGGACTTGAAGCTGAGACAATTCTCAATGTTATGTCCCGTTCCTCCTTGATGGTAAGGGCAAGTTTGATCTGCTTTAAACCAAAAAGGTAGATTTTCTAGTACCGCGAGAGGCGTCCTGGTTTGAACATGCCCCTTGGCCAGTAGAAGTAGAAATAACTCTGCGTACAACATTGGTATAGGGTCAAACCCTGATGGTCGTGTTGTACGATTGTTGTTGTTGTACTGTGAACGAGTCTGCTAAAAAGACTGTTACGGCCTTTGCTGATACTGTTGTTGACTTGGTTGGCTCCGAGCAACCTGAGGTTGATAAGTTGGAGCCGGCGCGGGGTTCATAGCGGGAGTTACTACCACTACTGGTTGATACCTTCGCCTTTGCTTTCTCGGAGAGATATTACTGATATCTTGCTCTTTCTCCTTTTGGTACTGCTAGATGGTTCTGTATCTTTGACCAATCGTCCTTCTCGAACTGTTTCTTCAAGGCGTACTCCCATGTTCACCATTTCAATGAAGTCACCAGGCGCACTGGCGACCATTCGGTCGTAATAGAACGAGCTTAAAATTTTCAAGAAAATCTTGGTCATTTCCTTTTCCTTGAGAGGGGGACAGATCTTGGAGGCAGTTTCACGCCATCTATGAGCATACTCTTTGAAAGTTTCCTTATCCTTTTATGACATTGCCCTGAGCTGGTCCCTATCTAGTGCCATGTCCAAATTGTATTTATACTGCTGAACGAAGGCTGTGCCGAGATCTCTGAAAGTACTGATCTTGGTGCAATTTAAACCCATGTACCATTTGAGTGCGACACCGGTTAAACTGTCTTGGAAGTAATGGATCAGTAGCTGTTGATTTTCTGTCTGGGTAGACATTTTTCGAGCGTACATCACCAAATGACTTTGAGGGCAAGAGTTGCTCTTGTATTTTTCAAAGTCAGGCACCTTGAGTTTGTGCGGGATCTTTACATTAGGGACTAAACAGAGATCCGCGGCGTCTTTTCCGAATAAGTCTTGACCACGAATGGCATGCAATTCCTTCTGCATTTCAAAGAATTGTTCTTGGAACTCATTCATCCTTTCGTACATGTCTTCGTTTCCACTAGAAATTACTTGCAGAATCTGTCCTTCCGGGACAGTGTGTACCACTGGCTTTGGTATATACATCATAGCGGTGATTTTTGGCGCTTCAGTACCCTGAAGTTTATAACCTTCAGGAGTTGTTGTTGTAACCCTTGCATCTTCACTTTACAGAAGTTTGTACCTTTCGGGTCCAGCGGTTCCTGCTACGGTTTCTAGGTCTTTAGTGACCGGTGGGATATATCCTTCAGGTATAAAGTTGAAAGGCATGCCCCAGGGGCGACCCTTAGGCATGTTGTACCGAGGATGATTCTCATGTGTCTCCAATATGGGTGTGGATGTAATCTTTGAGATCACAGTCCTTTGGTGTTGTTGCTCCTGAGCTGCGGCCAGGGTTTGCAGGTTGCTGTGAAGTTTTTCCAAACTTTCCTTTAGAGCGTTGATTTCTTCTCTCAGCTCTCTATTCTCTTCCTCGAGATAATCCATTTTCTTTTGTCAATTGGCCTGAGTATTGTATGAGTGAGATAGTTTGACTCTAGAATTGTGACACATAGGTGAGACTCAAAGATAAGAAAAAACGCATTATGCGAGAATGATAAATGATATGCAATGACATATTTTTTTTAGTTTTTGTTTTATTAAAAAAGAAACTCCAACAAATAGATTGCAAATATCATACAGTGCAGGGTGGAGACCCCTTTTATTGAATTCGAAAGATTGCAGTATTTTACAAGGAAAAAATACAGTATTTTACAAAGTGTTGTAAGGAGAATATCTAAGCTCATGGATCCTCAGTTCTCCCTGAAGAGAGCTCAAATGCCAGTTCCAGTATTTTCCTTTTCTTTGATCGGGGCTCTTCGGCCGCTGTCGGGTCGTCAGTCCTTTGCCAAGTGAAAGGAGCGAGCAGATTTCTTCAGTCTTCCTGACTTTCTATATCATGCTGCTCTAATATCTCAATCAGAGCATCCCTCTCCTTTAACAGTTCCTGAATCTTGGTACGTTCCAAATTGAGGATCTGGTATTTGTTCTTCCAAGAGCTCTTATCACGTTGAACTTTGTTGAGAGTGACCTGGAGTTTTTCCACATCAGACATGAAATAAAGGACAGATTCCTTTAATGGAAAAACTTCTTGGCGAGGGTAAGACATCCTCATCTTGAGGGCTCTAGTTTGCACCCAGTGGAGATAAGGTTCCATGGAGGTACAGTTTGGTCTTCCCAGAGACTTTCTTCCTTTCATGTGAATATGTTGTCAGGCATGCACTAATTCTTTCTTTAGTGCCCTGTCATTTTCCCCTTCCTTGAAAAAAAGACCTTCCAGATGAACGTTATGTGGGATATTCTTCATCGGGTATTCGAGTTGACGGCGAGTTAAAATCGGATGATAGTTGATTCCTCCCTTAGTTCCAATGAGGGGTACATTGGGGAAATTTCCACATCTATTGATGATCTCTATCCCTTCATAAATCCTATTGTACCAATCAATGTCAGAATTGGTATGAGACATAATTCTTTGTGACCAGCGTAGGGTACTCTTGTGATCCCAAAAAGCAGCAGACTTGGGAAAATGTGAATGAACCATTTGTAGAGTAAGGGTATGCAGCATGTGATCATTCCTCTGCTGTACAAATTCCTTAAATGTACAGAATGATAAGCATCTACGAGCAAGGTTGGTACGGGGTTTCCTATTAAGAATATCTTGACAGCATTGGTATCGACGAAGTTGTCGATGTTAGGAAAAAGGAATAATCCATATATGAGCAGAACAAAGACGTCTTCGAAGGCAGTTATGTTTCCTATACTAGAAAATTATAGAGCTTTCTCCATCAGGAATTTAGCCGGTAAACCCTGGATTCCTCCTTTAGTGGTCAGGTGAGTCCTAACTTCTGACTCATCCAAAGAGATTGCTTTTGCAATGGCCTGATTCTTTGGAATTTCTTTCAGTCCAGAAAAAGGATCCTGATCAGTGATAGGTAAATCAATCAGGTGGGAGTACACTTCCAGTGTTGGTGCAAGTTAGTAATCTTGGAAAGTGAAGCAGTGGTAAACTGGATCGTAGAACTGAATCAACATAGACAGGATCTCTTCAACAACATTGACTCTTAACAGAGACAACAACCCTTCGTGTTTAGCTCTGAAAGCCTCGGGATTGGTCATCATCCTTCCTAATTTCCTTAAGTCTTCTAGTTTCGGAGCCTTGAAGGTGTACTAGAGCGTTTTTCTTCTACCGAAATCCATAACGCAACCTCTGATATTTGCAATCATTGTTTTAGTTTTTTTTTTTAAGATTTTTTTCTTGTTTGAAAAGAGTTTTCTTTAATGAATGCATGAATGTAGCACACAAAAACATTTGAAAACATGGGTTCAAGGGTTCAACGTCGCGAGCATACAGTCATGGCTCTACCCATCCCCAAAGGTTGTACTATTTTGGTCAATTTTTGTACCTGTAGAACGGGTTCTAAAAGGTTCCCAAAGTCATTAACCCCTCCTAGGGATATCAACAGCAAGCTGATTCACTCAAGCAAGTTGTAATATCCTAGGATGAATCTCATTTGAGTGTAGTATCACATATCAACTATTCTCGATAGTCACCGCACTACCAAATGGTCATATGGTTAATGTTTACTAAATCCTCAGGGTCATGGGTACCACACTGGGATAGACAATGCTTTCACGACAATCGGTCGTTCAACATCGATATTTCCGCACGGGTACCTAGACTGATTCGGTGGACTACCAAGTTATCTTGGTCGAGATTCACTCCCTATAAGTGTTTCCTGGATATGCCACCACTTATCTTAATTTTCACTCCCTATAAAGGTTTAACTGAGAGATAATTTGTCATCTCTAAAGGGAGACATCTCACCTGTTCATCACAGTTGTTGAAGTATTGATTATAAAGGAGAATTACTTTAACTAGAGTATATGGAATCCAGCAATACCATAATTTCCTTTATAAAGGAGATGTCCTGAAGGAATAAACTTTAACTTAGTATAGAGCAATGCCATTTTTCCTTAGGAGTCTTCCATGCTAAGAGAGGGACATTGGCTTGGATGTAAATAATCCAGAGGCTTGCCACTTACAGCAATTAGATGAAAGAGGGAGTTTACCAAGATAAGAGAGGGACCACAAATTGGATTTTTGAATCAACAAGTGTGCCACTTACAACAGTTATCTGGGATTGGGTTTTTTGATTGTCTGTTTTGATGTGTGATGTATAGAGAAATGCCTTCCTACAGAGAGAAATTTTGATTTCCTCTGAGGGGATGTTGATTTTTGGGTGCCTTGATCAAAGCCCAAGGTTGAAGCTAAAAGGTTGACTCTACTAGGGGAGTTTTATGTATGTCTTGTACAAAGCACAAGATTGAGGCTGAAAAGAATTGACTCTTCCGGGGAAAGTTTTGTCTATTTTGTACAAAGCCCAAGATTGAGGCTAAATGAATTGACTCCACTGAGGAGAGGTTTTATCTGTCTCTTACAAAGCCCAAGATTGAGGCTAAAAGGTTGATTGACTCAGTTGGAGAATATGATATATTTTGTATAAAACCCAAGATTGAGGCTAACTTTGCTGAGGAAAAAAATATCATTATACAAAGCCTAAGAGGAGGCTGGTTGGGGAATTCCTTATATGAAGCCTAAGAGGAGGCTGGCTTCTGCTGAGGATTATTGAGTTCCAGAGACAGGTCCAAATTGGGGAATCAACTCTTGTTGAGGTTTGAAGAAGAGTTTAAAATATCAGATGCCCTGAGGTTCTGATTCTGTTAAGGTTTTATTGATGGTAAAGGTTTAAACCTTGAGTATGAAAACCTATGGAGGTTTCAAATTCTGCTGGAGATTGATGGAATGATCAGGGTTTTACCTGTTTTCTTTGGAAACTTTAGGGTTTCTTTGAGATCCAAGAGGAGATGATACTTTCCAAGTCTACTGGTATGAAGAGGTTGACTCTTAGTTGGAGAATAATCTTTGTATGATGCCCAATAGGAGTCTAAGGTTTTAAGGGAAGAGAATCAACCCTAGAATGGATGTTCTGAAATTCTGACTCTCTGGAAGATTGAACTAGTAGAGATGACTAAGTTCTGTCATATACCTGTAGGAGGTCTTCGGGTCCTTGTACTAAGTCCAAGAGGAGGCAGAAAACTTCTAAGAAGCCTGAGGATCCTTGTACAAAGCCCAAGAGGAGGCTGGGGATTCTTTTAAGAAGCCTGTGGGTCCAAGCCTGAGAAAAGTTCAAGAAAGGTTTCACCGGGAATAATCCTTTCTTTAGTGAACAGTTCTAGGGTTTGAAGAAATTCAAAAGAGATTTCACCGGGAATTAGTCCTCTTTGGTGAAATGAATTTCTTGTACACACATTTCTAAGTTGTGACAGTCTTGAGAAAAGTTTCACCGGGAATAATGCCTCTCTCTGTTCCATATTGTATAAGCCCAAGAGGAGGCAAGATTGTATCTGGAATTTCCTATGGGGGGAACTAGTTTTGACTGTGTTAAAAGAGTAACCACTGGTTTGATCTAAAACTAGACCTAATTGCTGGGGAAAACTCTAAGCAAGTATATATAAGCATACATATACAGATGAAATATATAAACCAGTATGTATAGAAGAAAATAGTAGAACTTATAGTTGTGCAAGCTCCAACATTGTAACCACGGCTGTATGGTTAGTTATTTAAGAAATTGAAGAAAGTTTTGATAATAACTTTGAAGTTGAATCTAAATAAAAAAAGAAAGTTGTTTTAAAGGAAGTTTGGGGCTTATACTCAAGAAGAGGCCCAGATGAATCGTACCGTTATTTTGAAAATTGTACCGGGACTTATACAATGACTGAGGCCCAAATTATTTATGTACAAAGGGGGTTGGAAAGAAGAAATATGGGACTTACAACACAAGGGGAGGCCCAGATGAAAATTGTTTGAAAATGGCAATCGCGCCGAGATTTTTAAAAACGTATCGGGACTTATACAATGACTAAAGCCCAAATTATTTATTTACAAAGGGATGGGACTTACACTCTATCAAGAGGCCCAAAAGTGTTTTGAAAAATGTTTGTGAGGGTGAAAACAATAAAACCCTAATTTGATTTAAAAATACATTTTAATTTGAATAAAAATCAATTAAAATGATCAAAATTATCAAACATGTATGAAAAACAAGTGGTGATCTTGGATAAATGTTTGAAAAATCATGTTTTATCCACAGAATGATTTGAAAATCTTTTGAATTTGAAAAATCAAGAAGAAGAAATATTTTTAAATGCTTAAAAGTCAAATAAAAATATATTCTTGACAAAATATATTAAATATATAAACTAAATAATATTTTTGTGAAATTTTTGTATAACAAAATACTTTAACATTTTTGTGAATTTTGAAAAAAAAAATCATTCAAAAATGATGGAAATTGAAAGAGAAATTAATTTTTGAAGTTATTTAGAAATTGTAAAAAAAAGTGAAGAAATTAAGTGGTAAAAAAGATGGGATGGTCCTCCCAAGGTTTAAACCCACGCCCTTGGGGTGGAGGGTTTAAAAGTTTACCAACTGAGCTATGTGCTATAGCTGTTAGTACTATGGAAAGAGTAAATAATATATGAAAACATCCTTTGAAAATGGTTTAAAAAATAAAACCAAAAGGTCTGGGGCGAGGGGGATTTGAACCCCAGACCCTTCGCTCGCTACACACACACAAATACTAGTGTTTCCACTAGGGCACAATGCCAATTTAAACATATAATGGTGTAGCGTGATTTTTGTGGTCTTGAATCACTATCGCTTGGGCACTACAGTTCGATTCATTTTTATCCTGTTAAGCTAATTAAGGAAGGGAAATAGATGTCTCCAATTAACTAAGCTTGCATACTGAGTTTAAACAGTCAAAACTGTTGGTTTACAGATACTATTAAGATGTGGGCCCCTCTTCGGTTATTTTGTGAAGAATAGAATGTTTGGACCATTTGTGAGGTTTTAAGATGTTAGGTCTGATGCTTTTCGATTGATGTATGAAGGTACGGGATTTTGGTTTTTTTTATTAGTATGCTCGCTAATATTTTTCAATCTTATGCCTACGTATTCTCGTTTAACGAAACAGGGAAATCAGAGCGATCGTAGTTCCTCCTATTCTATGGGAGGAAAAAGGTTGTTTTGGTGTCTTGTTCAAAGCCCAAGACGTGAAGCTAAAGGTGGTTTGTATCTTGTTCAAAGCCCAAGATGTGAAGCTGAAGGGTCAATTTGTATTTTGTTCGAAGCCCAAGATGTGAAGCTGAATGGTTTTGACTTTAAAGAGAATTTTTCATCTCTAAAAGGGGATATTTGGTCTGTTTGTCACAACTGTTGGGTGACTGATTATAAAGGAGAATTACTTTAACTGGGATATGTGAATCCAGCAATGCCATAATTTCCTTTATAGGGGATTTTTAACCTGAAGGAGAAGACTTTAACTCGGTTTAGAGCAATGCCATCTTTCCTTAGGAATTTCTCATGCTAAAAGAGGGACAGTGGCGTGGATGAAAATAATCCAGAGGCTTGCCGCTTACAGCAATTAGATGAAGGAAAAGGAGTTGTTGATGTTTGTATACTGTGAGCAAGGCACATATTTTGATGCTAAAAGGTTGATTGACTCAACCGGGATTTTCTTATACAAAGCCTAAGAGGAGGCTATTGACCCAACAAGAGGGTGCTTTTTATCTGTCTCGTACAAAGCCCGAGATAGAGGCTAAAAGGGGTTGACTCAACAAGAGAGTGCTAACAAGTGACTGACTAAACAAGAGAGTGCTTTTATGTGTGTCTTGTACGAAGCCTAAGACGGAGGTTAAAAGGTTTTGACCCCACATGAGGGTCTTTTATACTCAATAAGAGAGTGATTTTGTATCTCGTACGAAGCCCGAGATGGAGGCTAAAAGGGGTTTGACTCACTAATAGAGTCTTTTATACTCAACAAGAGAGTGTTTTAGTATCTCATACGAAGCCCGGGATGGAGGCTAAGAGGGAAGTGACTCAATAAGAGAGTCTTTTATACTCAACAAGAGAGTGATTTGGTATCTCGTACGAAGCCCGAGGTGGAGGCTAAAAGGGATTGACTCAACAAGAGAGTCTTTTATACTCAACAAGAGAGTGTGAAAAGGTTAGCTCCCCTGGGGAGAATCATTTGTACAAAGCCCAAGAGGAGGCTATTGTGCTGGTGACTGTTTCAGTTTAGTGACAGGTCCAGTATGTTGGATAAAAGAGAAAATCAGTTCTTATGAAGGGAACGATTAAAGGTATTGTTGTGCTTTGGGATTGATCAGAGGATCAGGGTTATTTCCTGTTCTTTAAGGAAATGGAAAATCCAAAGGGTATTGAGACTGTCCAAGTCTACTGGTGTTTTAAGAAATCGATTCTCAAGTAGTGAATGATCTTTGTATAATGCCCAAGAGAAGGCTGGTATGTTAAGGGATGAAGGTCAACCCATTAATAGGTCTGACACTTGACTCAGAAAGACAACTCTAGCAAATTGATGACAAGGTTCTGCTCCTATACATGTAAAGGTCTCTGGGTCCTTGTACTAATCCCAAGAGAAGGCATGAGAGCTTTTAAGAAGCCGAATGGTCCTTGTACAACGCCCAAGAGGAGGCAGGGATGCTTTTAAGAAGCCTGTGGGTCCCCAATCCCTGAGAAGTTCAAGACATGCCATCCATCGAGAATAGATCAATCCAGAAAAGTCCTAGAATTTGGAAGAAAATCAAGAGATGCCATTCACGGAGAAAAGATCATCTCTGGGAAGTTGAGTCTCTTTGACAATGTCTAAGGGTGACAGTCTGAGAAAGGGTTCACCGAGAATGTTGCCTTTCACGTCTCCATATTGTTTAAAGTTGTTCAACAAAGAAAGCTTTGATAATAATATTATATTCAAAACCAAAGGAGAAAGTGTTTTGAAAAGGTTGTTGGGGCTTACAGCTCAAGGAGAGGCCCAAGGTTTTATCAGTGATTGCACTATTGTTTTGTACAGGGACTTATACAAGTGACTAAGGCCCAAAAAGGTTTTCTATACAAAGGGATGGGTCTTACACTCTCTCAAGAGGCTCAAAGGTGTTTAAAGAAAAAGAATGGGGCTTATAACTCGAGGGTAGACCCAGATGATTTGTTTTTGAATTGGCGATCGCGCCGAGATTTCTTTTAACATACTGGGTCTTATACAATGCATTGAGGGCCAAAAAGTTTTGGTTAAAAGGGGGTTGGGTCTTACACTCTATTAGAGGCCCAATGATTTATTTTTGTACAAGTGGTGGGGCTTACAGCTCAAGGAGAGGCCCAAGTTTTTTTTTTGTTAAAAAGGCGACGATCGCGCCGAACTTTTTGAAAATACAGTGGGACTTATACAATGACTGAGGCCCAAAAAAGGTTTGTATTTACAAAGGATTGGGTCTTACACTCTATTAGAGGCCCAAAGAGTTTGAAAAAGTTTGATGAGGGTCGAATTAATCAAAAAACCCTAATTTGTTTTCAAAATGTATTTTAATTGAATAAAAATTCAATTAAAATGATCAAAATTGTTAAACATGTGTGGAAACAAATTGTGATCTTGGATTAATGTTTCAAAATTTATGTTTCTATCCATAAAATGATTGGAAATCACTAAAATTTGAAAAATCAAGAGGGAGAAAATATTTTAAATGTAAAAAATAATTAAAATATTAATTCTTTACAAAAATATAAAGTATATGAAATAAATAATATTTTTGGGATATTTTGGAAAAATAAAATATTTTAACATTTTTGGGAATTATTAAAAAAAGAATCAACTCAAAATCATTAAAATTCAGAGAGAAATTAATTTTTGAATCAATTAAATAAAATCACAAAATTCAAATATTTGAATTTTCAAAAAGGGCGCCAAGAACATGGCAAGAACACGCGCCACCCTCTGTTTCTGCAGATTTGCATTTTCTATCCAATCTCACTGAATACTTGATGATAACATGCAATCTACATATCAATCTACTCGTTTTCACCTCACGATCATGTCTATGGTCTTCAATTTCATTTATTTTAAGCATGGAATAAGAAATCAAAGAGAAACCTCAAGAACCCTAAAACTTGCATGAAGGCTCAGAAATTCCATACACGATTCAAACAAAGCAATTGATTGAGGGTTAACACGCTATGCATAATTATGAACATATGGCCAAATTATTGTGCAGCAAAAAATGCATGGATTATAGAGTTAGAAGAGCTCATGCTTACCTCTTGCAGCTGGTGATCGTGTTTTGTGTTAGAGGTGTTACAACTTGGTTCCAAGGATATGGACAGCTTCCCTAGGTGCTATGGAGTGAGTCTGGGTGCTTGGAGTGGATTAAATCGAGCTGGAACTTGATTTGGCACCTCAACTGCAAATCTGTCAAAGGCTTGTGCAGATGGCTGGTGATTTTGAGAATCTGGTGTTCCAGATGTTATGTGAGTGTTTGGATCACCTCTATATGATGTTTATGAGGTGTGTGTGTGATTGGTTTGGTTGAAATAGCTCTCAAACTCAAAACCCGATAGTGACTTGCTTTGGAAGGCAATTTTGGAGTGAAGAAGGAGATTTTGAGGAAAGCATCTGTTTGATGGCTTTGGTGTACTCAAATTGATCACAAATGAGCTCTATTTATAGTAGAGCAAGTTTGTTTTGCAAGGAATAGTGAATGGCAACTGCTGCTTAGGTTTGGCCAATGTTGATCAATGAGAATCCAATTCTCCTCTAGCCATTGACTAGAGGTTAGGGCACAGGCTGCTGGTTCCCTTGGTCATGGATAAGTCTTGACTGAATTTAGTTGGAAATGGCTCAGTCCATGCCACCTTGGTGCATCCATTGAATGCTCCAAAACAAAATTGGAGTCTTGTCCCCTCTTTAGGGATTTCTAGGTTTGGCATACTATTTTTAGTTCCAAGGACTTGGGAGGCTTGGGATCAGAGTTGGTTCCTCCTTGGTCTCCCCTTGAGGTGTTCAGATGGATAAGTGTGTTTGTCATTTGCACAATTTTGGTAAATAGAGCAAAATGTACAAATCTGCCTTGCTTTGACAGTTTTCAGCAAGGCATATTGCCATTGTCATATCTCATGCCTCAAGTTGAGTTTGGTGAAGTTCTTGGTCATTTTGGAAAGCCCTCATATGATACAACAACTGTTTGATCATAATTGGTTTTGATACTTTTTGGATCCAAGTGAAAAATGCCCTTACATTTGGAAAAAAGTGAAGGCAGATTCTGACTTAGTGAAAATTTCACTAAGTGTTGGAAAAAAGTGACATTTTCACTTTTTGTGATTTTGATCATTCCATAACTTAAAATCCATGAGGAATTGGAATGAGTTGTAGTTGAAGCTTTTGTAGAGGGTCATGAGAGTTACAAATCCAGCTTTGGATGGGGAAAATGGCCTTGTGGTTTAGGAGTTATGATCCTCCAAAGTTGGTACCCTAGCCACTTTGTTCCATAACTTAGAAAATTTCTAAGTTTTTATGGTTACCCCTTTTACAAGTTATCCCGCTTACTTGATTTTTCTTGATGAATGATGATTCCAATCACACATTAACATCATTTTAGGGTTAAGGAACCATAATTGTGAAAAATCTCAAAAAGTCAAACTTTGACTCTTGGGCACAGTTGACTTTTTATCAGATGAATTCCAAACTGTGCGATCCTCTATGAAATCAAGTCCTTAACCTAAATCAAACTTGATGGATTAATTTCATAGGTGTTATAGGGTATATTGAATCATGTCCCAGGGTTTGGGAGCATGTCTTGGTCAAAAGTCAACAACACAGTTGACTTTTCTCGCGAAACCCTAATTGTGGTTCTGATGAATTTGAAACTTGTTGCTCAAGCTTCTTGGATCAATCCATTGTTGCAAATGGATCAATGTGGTTTATAAGAGATCCTCAAATCCTCCTTTGAGGTCTTGGCTCATGTTCTGTCCCAAAAGTCAACTTAGGAATGAATTAGGTCAAGAAACCCTAATTCCTGATCTTTTGTGAATGCATCCCCTGAGGTTAAATTGACTTGATGATTGGGTTCATGATGTCCCTTAGAGCATCTTAGGTTATGCTTTGAAGCATTGACTCATGCCCACAGGAAGATTTCCATCTGGAGGCCCTGGTGAACCAAAACCCTAATTTGGTGACACTGGCGATCTTGAGGCTTAGTCCACTTGAAATGCTGCAACCTTGTACTTGATCCTTGATGTGGGAGTCCTCTTAATCCATCGTGGATGTTTGAGAGGTTAGACAAGTTGAAGATCATGTCATTCCTTGATTGATCCTTTGTTTAAGGCTCAAAGAGGGCTTGAAACCCTAAGTCTGATTGTAGTGGATGCTCACCCATCCTTGGGGAGACTAATGGTTCATCCATATTGTGATGATGATTTGCATAATTATGGGAAATCTTAGTGGTCAAAATTTGGGGTATGACAGATGCCCCTATTTAATCTTCTTGGACCCGAAGGTGTGAATGGCGAAGGTATTCGGGCATTCGGGGTGCAAGAGGATTAAATAACGGAATATCCGAGATTTTGATGGTGGTTATGAATGACAGCTTGCTCATCCATCTTCTTTTGCTAAGAAATGATGCTTAGAAAAGGTAAAACTTCCCCTCGATCCTGGTTTCCTACCCAGGAACTGGTCTCAGTTTCTTTTGTAAACTTCCCCTCGATACTAGTTTCCTACAAAGGAACTGGTCTCAGTTTCTGATGTAAACTTCCCCTCGATCCTGGTTTCCTACCAAGGAACTGGTCTTAGTTTCTTTTGTAAACTTCCCCTCAATCCTGGTTTCCTACCAAGGAACTGGTCTAAGTTTCTGATGTAAACTTCCCCTCGATCCTGGTTTCCTACCAAGGAACTGGTCTCAGTTTCTGATGTAAACTTCCCCTCGATCCTGGTTTCCTACCAAGGAACTGGTCTAAGTTTCTTTCGTCAATAAACTTTATTGACAAGGGACGCTATGTGTGGCGGTTTTCCTCAAACTTCTCGCCGAATTTTCCTGGAAAGATGCCATTTGATAGAAAAACTTTTGATGTTAGACTTGTTGGGGAACTCATCTGTCTGAATTGTAGAGGGGTACAAACTTCTCTGTTGGAGACGCCATTTGTTGACTCTATCGGGGAAAACGAGTCTCTTGAGAGACTGCTTCCAGCTTGGGGATATGACATCATACTTTTCTTCGAGATCTTTTCAGATAAATGCCATACAATGTATCCCAATTTTGAGATGCTGATGACTTCATTAACATTGACTCTATTGGAGAGAAAAATCAATGTGTTGCTGAGAGTCTTTAGTTGTGAGGCTTTCTCTAGGGATTTTCCTTAATCCGGGAAAGCGAAAATATCATCTTCAATGGCGAAGAGTGACGTTTGTCGAACATTCTCTGGTTTTTCAGAGGTTCAAGTTATCAAAGTGGTCGATTATCAACTTCAATCCAGAAATAAACTGGAGGAAAGAGATTGTTCAGACGCAACATCTCCTGACGAGGAAAGAACTGACAACTTGATTGACAAGAGGACTTTTATCACTAGGGGATAAGACCGACTAGAGTGATAGTGGTGCAATATAAATATAAATGTAAATCAATAATGCATGATGTATGTATGTATATGCTGACAAAACTGACACAACATACAGACTAATAGATGAACACGACTGGATACTCGACCACTACTGGACGAAGAAGTATCGCTGGTTCAAGATAGCAATTCTGCCTAGCTTAGGAGAGATAGTGGGGAACAACCGTTGGTCGGGCTTAGGAGGTAAAAACTCGGCCGGGGGTGTCAGATGAAACATGGTCTCTGACACAGCTGATCCTTTATTTAGGTGCACTGGTTAAGAAGGAGTACTTTGATTCTACACTTTGAAGCTCGCTTACTTCTGGAGAAGCGGTCGATGTTCTTTTGATGTTCAACAGTCAAAAGAATTGCCATCTTTGTTAAAAAAGCAGAAAAAGTTTGACAAGTAAATTCATTTTTGTTTTATTTCAAGAATCGTTGATCATGTTAAAATGTCGTTCTGTAAAGCTAAAAAAAATAAGAATTGCAAATAAAAGCACAAGGGCTCAAATTTTATTGATAGGAAGGAAATCAGCCAAACGTGTGATTCCATAGAGTATTTACAAAGTTTAGAAAATGGTAATTTAGGGAAAAGTGCTACATCGAAACATAACGACCACTATCCTTCTACCAACTTTGAATTCGGGGCATCCTGAGCTTCTGTCGAAGATGACCTTAACTGGAGTTTTCTGATGGATGGCAGGACTGCTACTAGGGGATTTGCCCCTGTTGGACGCAGTTACTTGCCATTAATCCCTAATTTTTTCCTGGATTGTACTTTGAGATTTCCAATCCACCAGGATGATTTTTTTTTTATTTTGTCTCTAATTTTTGCCTGGACCGCCCTTTCGGGTTTTCAATCCAACGAGATGTTTTTTTTAGTTTAGGCGAAGTATTTCTTGACTACATCAACATTTGAGGGGTAGGTAAATTCCTCTCCGTCCATGGTTGTAAGTCTCAAGGCACCGCCTGAGAAAGCTTTCTTGACCACATAGGGGCCGTCATAATTCGGAGTCCATTTGCCCCGAGACTCAGTGAGAAATGATTGTATCTTCTTGAGCACAAGGTCTCCTTTTCTGGAGACGCGAGGTCGAACCTTTTTGTCGAAGGCCTTCTTCATTCTCTGTTGATACAACTGACCTTGGCATAGAGCCGTCATTCGCTTTTCTTCGATCCGATTCAGTTCATCATGCCGACTTTGACACCATTCAACTTCTGTTAGCTTAGCTTCCATCAATACCCGGATCGATGGATCTCTACTTTGATGGGGAGCACTGCCTCCATGCCATATACTAGAGAGAAAGGGGTTGCCCCTGTTGAAGTGCAGACAGATGTGCGGTAACCGTGAAGAGCAAAGGGTAGCATCTCGTGCCAATCTTTGTAGGTTACAACCATCTTTTGAACGATCTTCTTGATGTTCTTGTTAGCCGCTTCTACCGCTCCGTTCATCTTGGGTCGGTAGGGAGATGAGTTATGGTGTTCGATCTTGAACTCCGCGCACAACTCCTTCATCATCTTATTATTCAAGTTAGATCCATTATCAGTAATGATCTGGCTAGGAACACCATAACGGCAGATGATATTGTTTTTGATAAATCAGACTACCATTTGTCAGGTTACATTGGCGTATGACGCTGCTTCGACCCACTTGGTGAAGTAGTCAATGGCTACCAGGATGAACCAATGTCCATTCGAAGCTTTGGGTTCAATCATGCCAATCATGTCGATTCCCCATATGGAAAAAGGCCACGGGGAAGAGAGAACTTTGAGACGCGTTGGCGGTACATGGATTTTGTCAGCGTATATTTGACACTTGTGACACTTCCTCATGTACTTGTAGCAGTCGGATTCCATGGTCAACCAGTAGTACCCTGCTCTGAGAATTTTTTTCGCCATTGTGTGTCTGTTGGCATGAGTGTCAAAGGATCCTTCATGAATTTCTTTCATCAGCATGTTTGCTTCTAGTCTGTCTACACATCGGAGGAAGAAATTGCCTGCCAGCCTTCTGAGGGTTTTTCTGTCTTTCCTTAGTGCCCCAGGTGGGTACTCTTGTTTTTTAAGGAAGCATTTGATATCGTGATACCAAGGTTTGTTGTCTATGACTGCTTCGATCGCGAAGATGTAAGCGGGCCGTTCAAGGTGCATTATGTCGATCTTAGGTAATTCGTTCCATTGACCTACATTAATCATGGAAGAAAGGGTGGCTAAGGCATCAGCCATGTGATTCTCATCACGAGGGATGTGATGAAACTCGATTCTGTTGAAGAAGGGTAACAACCTTCTCGCATAGTCTTTGTAAGGAATTAATCCAGATTGGTATGTGTTCCAATCTCCTTTGATCTGATTGATAACCAGGGCTGAATCGCCAAATACATCCAAGTTCTTGATCCTTAAATTAATCGCTTCTTCGAGACCCATAATACAAGCTTCGTATTCGGCCTCGTTGTTTGTGCACTTGAATGTAAGTCTGGCAGTGAAAGGAAAGTGGGTACCCTGAGGTGTTATGATGATTGCCCCAATTCCGTTTCCGTAATGATTGACAGCTCCGTCAAAGATTAGTCCCCATTGGGAACCTGATTCTGGCCCTTCACTGGGTAGCGGTTCATCGCAGTCCTTCATTTTCAAATACATGACATCTTCGTCTGGGAAGTCAAACCCGATTGATTCCTAATCGTCAATCGGTTGATGAGCCAAATGATCGGCTAAAATACTCCCTTTAACGGCTTTCTAAGCGTGGTACTCGATGTCATATTCTGATAACAACATCTGCCAAAGGGAAATCCTTCCCGTGAGAGCAGGCTTTTCAAAGACGTACTTGATTGGATCCATTTCAGAGATTAACCAAGTAGTGTGACGAATCATGTACTGGCGAAGACGTTTAGCTGCCCAAGCCAAAGCGCAGCAAGTTTTCTCAAGCATAGTGTACCGAGTCTCGCAGTTGGTGAATTTCTTGCTCAAATAGTAGATGGCAGACTCTTTTCTTTTTGTTTCGTCTTGTTGGCCAAGCACACAACCCATTGAGTCCTCTAGGACTGTGAGGAAGATGATCAGTGGTATTCCTTCCACTGGAGGTGATAGAATCGGTGGGTTCAACAGATATTCCTTGATACTGTCGAAGGCGGTTTGGAAATCTTCTGTCCAAACGCAGTCCTGATTCTTTTTTAGTAATTTGAAAATTGGCGCACACGTCGCGGTCATGAGGAATATAAATCTGGAAATGTAATTCAGACGTCCCAGGAATCCTTTAACTTGTTTTTCAGTTTTCGGAGAAGGCATTCCTTGAATGGCCTTGACCTTGTCAGGATCAACCTCAATTCCTTTCTGGTTGACGATGAACCCTAAGAGTTTCCCTGAACGGATACTGAATGTGCACTTATTGGGATTCAAGCGGAGTTTATACTTTCTCAACCGCTCAAATAGTTTTGACAGGTGGGTCACATGCTCCTCTTCCATCTTAGATTTGGCAATTATGTCATCGACATATACCTCGATTTCCTTGTGTATCATGTCATGAAACAAAGTAGTCATGGCCCTTTGATAGGTTGCCACGGCATTCTTCAAACCGAACGACATTACCTTGTAATGAAAGGTACCCCATGGGGTAATGAACGAAGTTTTCTCCATGTCTTTCGGTGCCATTTTGATTTGATTATAGCCCGAGAATCCATCCATGAAGGAGAAAACTTTGAACTTTGTTGTACTGTCAACCAGCATGTCAATGTGTTGTAAAGGAAAGTCGTCCTTTGGACTAGCCTTGTTTAGATCTCTGTAATCGACACACATTGTGACTTTTCCGTCCTTTTTTGGAGCGGGTACGATATTGGCTAACCATTGAGGATATTCTGACGTGGCGAGGAAACTCGCGTCAATCTGTTTTTGTACCTCCTCTTTGATTTTGACGGCCATGTTTGGGTGAGTCCGTTTCAACCTCTGTTTTACTGGTGGACATTCCGATTTCAACGGTAAGTGATGTTCCACGATGCTGGTATCCAACCCTGGCAAGTCCTAGCAGGACCAAGCAAACACATCGGGAAATTCTTTGAGAAGCTTTGTCAAACTCTCTTTGGCAGTGGGACTGAGCAGTGCCCCAATCCTGATTTCTTTTCTCTCTTTTTCTGAACCCACGTTGATCGTTTCCAATGGCTCTTTGTGAGGTTTAATGGACCTTTCCTCTTTTCGGAGTAATCGGGAGATCTCTTCTGGAATTTCGTTGTCAACTTCTTCTTCAGCCCCAAATACCGGGAACTCAAAGTCGGGAGAAGGCATCGGATCGTATGTTTCAGCGGGGTTTAAAACAAGAAATCTGCATGACGTGATGATTTGTGTTTAGAAGAGATAGAGAAAATGCAAGTGAGTGCAATGTATTTTTTTTGAAAAACAGGTTGTTTATTTTGAATTGTTTTTTAGGATTACCATTTTCTGAGAAAAGCGAAAAGAGAAAACAACAATTAATGTAGAGATTATAGAACGACGTTATTTTTTTTATGAACAAGTCGATTCTTGAAACTACAGCCCTATAAAACAAAATTCGGTCGCTTTGGGCGAAGCGAAGAGGGGCATTTACAGAAAGTGAGCCCTATCAAAACATATGTTTCACCTGGGCAGGGTGAAAGGTTAAAGACGGCAATTACTTTGACTTATGAACAATCTTTGGAACATTGACAGCGACCCATTGGCGGCGAACTCCTCGGTGAATCACAAAGTCTGGTACCTTCCTTGATTTGTCTTCAGAAATAACGTTGATTTCTGGTGGAGCAGGATCATTGGAATCTGTCTCCCTGGCAGAGTCGCAGTAGGAGGATTCCTCAGTTGTATTTTGCATAGTATTTGTGCTCTCAGGTATATCTCCCCATCCAGTTGGCTGGATATCTTCAAACCTGATACGAGAGCTTTTGGGAGTGGTGTATTTGAACATGAAGTCAAATTTTCCACTTGGTTGTCCTAAGGTGTCCCACACTTCTTTGGAACTGGAGGAGTCATCTCTCTCGATGACGTTGACCTGGGGAAAAGCGTAGTTGATGAATTCTAGTCCGACCAACGTTGCAAATTCATCGTCGTGCATGATATTTTCTAAATGACCTGAGTGTTAATCCCATGACATGGCGGAGACGCAGGTATTCTTTTCAATGACGTTCAGCTGATTTTCATTGTTCGGCAGATTTTCTTGCCCCAAGTCTCTGGGGTACGGCTTCCAGATAGGCAGGCCATCCATTGGGCCATAATAGTCGTGGTCAAAGTTGTCCTTCATCATAGAGTCATCCTCTAATGAGTTTGGTGGATAGCAAAAGGGCGTAGGCACCTCTTCCTGAGACATATAACCGTATATCATTGGGCACAATCTCCATATATCATTTCGACATCTGACCTCGGTATAAATCTCGAACTCTGTGCGGGATAGAAAAAGGGCGTAGGCACCTCTTCCTGAGACATATAACCGTCCTCGTTGAGATAGGACTTCTATTCCTCCTCCGTATCGGATGGATCTCCCTCATTGATAGTATGGACTTCTTGAGACACTGGGTGAAGGAAACCTCCACTATGGAAGAAGTTCTGAATGGGATGAAGACTTTCATCGTTAGCAGTTGTCTGGGTGCAAGTTGTAGAAAAACCAAGACCCTTCTTTGTTTTATTATCAGTAGGAATGACAAGTTGTCCCCATCCTTTTGTATTGTTATTCTCGATCACTTCGAGAGCTTCTCTGTATGAGGAAATTGATGTTCCTTTTTCTGACTGATTCTCATTTCTCACCGAAAGTGCTTGGAACTGAGTCCCAACAACCTCCTCGGGTTCTATACAAGTAGATAATGACAAGTTACTCACGAGCAAGGCTTGTTCTCCACAAACCGTGACGAGTTGATCGTTCTTGACGAACTTCAGTTTCTGGTGCAGCATCGCAGTGACTGCCCCAGCCTGGTGTATCCAAGGTCTTCCTAATAAACAACTGTACGCTGCCCGGACGTCCATGACCTAGAAAGTGATTAGGAAATTGTGAGGACCGATAGTTATGGGAAGGTCGACTTCACCGATAACTGCTTTCTGAGATCTATCAAATGCTTTGAGGATGACCTCACTGCCCCTCATCAGGGACCCTTTGAATGATAGTCGCATTAGAGTGGACTTCGGTATAACGTTGATGGCCGATCCTGTGTCTACCAGTACACTGGCTAAAGCATCGTCCTGGAAGTTAACTGTGACATTGAGCGCCATGTTGTGGCTTTTGCCCTCCTCTGGAAAATCCTTATCACTAAACCCCAAGTTGTTGCAGGAAGTGATGTTAGAGATGATGCTATCGAACTGTCGTATTGACACATCCTGTTCCACAAAGGCTTGCTCTAAGACTTTCTGTAGAGCCTCTTTGTGGGCTTCGAAACTGAGTAAAAGTGATAGCACTGAGATCTTTTAAGGAGTTTGTAACAGTTGATCAACAATGTTGTACTCACTCCTTTGGATGAGCTTCAGCATCTCATCGTCTTCTTTGAAAGGTCAGGATTACTGGATTGACCGACTGGTGGATCAGGAGCTTCTATCGGAAGTTCCTTTTCTTTGTTAGGTTCTCCAACTCCTCGGTTGAAGATTCGACTGCTCCGTGTTACTCGACTGATGTGTGCAATATTCACGACGGAGGGTAATGGAATTTCCTTTCCATTCTCAATTATTGTTGCACCGTATTTGTAAGGGATCGCCTTAGCTGATTCATATGGTAATGGTCCCGGTAGATAGATAACTACAGGAGCCTTCTGATTTTTTTGACTGTCGTAAGTAACTTTAATCAGTTCCTGGCTAAGAACCTTTGATTCGTCCAGTAGAGGGATGATGGTACAAACATCCTTGTTCTGTTGATGATCAGAGATTACAACCATATCTTTGATTTGATCAGCGAAGTAATCTGGCATCCAGTTGATTGGCTCGGAATTCGGACATGGGTGAATCTCTTTACGATCCAACTGACCTTGAAGGGCTGCCCGCACAAGGTAGCATCCTTGGTTACTCTTCGAGCAGACTCTACAACGTTCATAGTTGTGTGGTGGCACTTGGCCACATCCGCTTTGAATGCAATGTAACCTCACTAGATCTGTTTCCGTAGATCGGACATCCTGACTTTGATGCCGAGTAGGGTTCCCGTCAACCACACTGATTTGTTGCGTGTCTTCATCCATATAGATTGGAAGCCACCAGTGGTTTAACAAGTGTTGCAAAGTTCTTTGAATGAGAGTGCACCCTTGGTTACCCTCACAACATCCTTTACAGTTCTGATAATTATGCAAAGTGAGAAAACTGAGTTGAACCTGCTTGGCGTGTATGTCCACCAAGCTGGTATTCATCAGACAAATATCAAAGATTTGAATCATGTTGATCTGATAAGGATTTCTATCATGGTAGTCCTGGATCCATCCAAGATCCATCTGACGCTGGAGGGCCTCTTGTACAAAAGAGCATCCCTGTTTGTTTACCGAGCGCGTCAGACAGGAATTATAATCGTGCCGTGGCAGATTATGATACTGGCTTTGCCTTGAGTGCATCGCCACCAAGTTGATATCCATTGCACGGATGTCGTGGTTTTGAATGATGTTGGAATTCATATAGGTCATGTTGACTCCACGAACTCTACGCTCTTGGATCCACCCGAGATCCAATTATTCCTGTAGAGCTGATTGCACCACAGAACATCCCTGATTGTTTTTAGAGCAGATATCACACTGGTGATAATTATGAGGTGGCACATGGCCATATCCGCTCTGTCTACAATGCATCTTGACCAAGTTGGCCCTTAACAAGAGTACATCATAAATTTGATAGGTGTTGTTAGACTCTCCCTCTATCAAATTGACTGCAGCTTTCTCATGTTGAGGCAGTGGGTTTGTGAGAACATTAAGATTCGTATCTTTGAAAGATAAGACCCCGCTCCTAACAAGCTTTTGTATGTCGGATTTAAAACTGAGACAGTTTTCAATGTTATGCCTTGGTCCTCCTTGATGGTAAGGACACGTCTGATCCATTTTGAACCAAAAAGGCAGATTTTCCGGTACTGTAAGAGGAGACTTAGTTTGGACGTGCCCCTTGGTGGTCGCGTTGTACGGCTGTTGTTGTATGGAGGACGAGCCTGCTGAAGAGGTTGTTGTGTCCTTTGCTGATATTGTTGTTGAATTGGTTGGCTCTACGCAACTTGAGGTTGATACGTAGGAACAGGCGCGAGATTGATAGCAGGAGTTACAGCTGCTACTGGTTGACATCGGCACCTTTGCTTTTCGAGAGAGATATTCCCAATATCCTGCTCTTTTTTCTTAGGGAGAGCACTACCGTATCATTTTGTACTGCTTGATGGTCCAGTGTCTTTTACTAAACGTCCTTCTCGGACCGCTTCCTCAAGACGAACTCTCATGCCCACCATCTCAATGAAGTCACTGGGTGCACTGGCGACCATTCTGTCGTAGTAAAATGAGCTTAAGGTCTTTAAGAAGATCTTTGTCATCTCTTTTTCCTCAAGAGGTGGACAAATCTGAGCGGCAATTTCACGCCATCTCTGAGCGTATTCTTTAAAGGTTTCCTTGTCCATTTGTGACATTGATCTGAGTTGATCTCTGTCCGATGCCATGTCTAAATTGTATTTTTATTGTTGGACGAAAGCAGCGCCAAGATCTTTGAATGTGCCGATTGTAGCGCGGTTTAAACCCATGTACCATTTTAATGTGACACCGGTTAAACTATCCTGAAAGTAATGAATTAGTAGCTCCTGGTTCTTTGTCTAAGCTGACATTCGCCGAGCGTACATTACCAAATGGCTCTGAGGGCAAGAGTTACCCTTGTACTTTTCAAAGTCGGGCACTTGGACTTGTGCGGAACTTTCACATTGGGGACCAAGCAGAGGTCCGCGACGTCCTTTCCAAATAGATCCTGACCGCAAAGGGCTTGCAGTTCTTTCTGTATCTCCAGGAATTATTCCTGGAACTCATTCATTCTGTCGAACATGCTGTTGTTTCCACCAGAAGGTATCTGTGGAATCTATCCTTTCGGGACAGTGTGTACCACGGGTGGTGGTATAGTCATTATGGCCGAGACTCTCGGTGCCTCCCGAAGTTTGTAACCTTCAGGAGTTGCTGTCTTGCCCCTGGCATCTTCGTTTTCCCGAAGTTTGTAACCTTCAGGCCCAGCGGTTCCTACTACGGTTCCCTGATCCTCAGCGATCAGCGAAACATATCCTTCCGGGATATAGTTAAGTGGCATGCCTCAGGGATGATCTTTCGGAATTTGTACCAAGGATCAAACTTCTCCACTATGGGCGTTGATGTGATCTCTGAGATCACAGTCCTTTGTTTTTGCATTTGAGCTTCTTCTAGAGTTTGCATGTCGTTATGAAGCTTTCTCAGATCCTCTTTCAGAGTGTCGATCTCTTCTCTCAACTCTATGTTCTCTTCCTCGAGATCATCCATCTTTTACTGACGATTGGCCCGAGTATTGTACGAATGAGACAGTTTGACTCTAGAATCGAGACGCAAACGTGAGATTCGTAGGTAAGAAGAATGTGTTTATGAGAATGATGAATGCAATGATTATTAATTATTTTTTTATTTATTCAAAGTAAACTTCGACAATTAGATTGCAAATATCAAACAGTGGGGAAACCCCGATTTATTGAATTCAAAGGATTGCGAAAATGGAAATACAATAAATTACAAAGTGCTCCGAAAGGAAATCTAAGCTAATGGGTCCTGAGTCCTCCCTGAGGAGAGCTCAGGTGCTGGTTCGGGTACATTCCTTTTCTTTGACCGGGGCTCTTGGGTCGTTGTCGGGTTGTCATTCCTTTGCCAAGTGAAAGGAGTGAGCAAATTCCTTTGGTCATCCTGATTTTCTACAGCATGCTGCTCTAAAATCTCAATCAGAGCATCTTTTTCTCTTAATAGATGTTGTATTTTATTACATTCTACATTGAAAATACGGTACTTGTTCCTCCAAGACCTCTTCTCCTGCTGAACTTTGCTGAGAGTAGCCTGAAGTTTTTCCGTCTCAGACATGAAATAAAGGGCAGAGTCGCTTAATGGAAGAACTTCCTGGCGAGGGTAAGGCATCCTCAGCTTGAGAGCTCTAGTTTGTACCCAGTGGAGATAAGGCTCCATCGAGACACAGTCTGGTTTTCCTAGAGACTCTTGTCCTTTCGTGTTTCCAAGCATGCACTATTTCCGTCTTTAGTGCCCTGTTATTTTATCCTTCCTTGAAGAAAAGACCTTCCAGATGAGCATTGCGCGGGACATGCCTCATCGGGTATCCAAATTGACGACGAACTAAAATTGGATGATAATTGATTCCTCCCTTAGTTCCTATAAGGGGTACATTTGGGAAATTTCCACAACGGTCAATGATTTTGATCCCATCGTAGATTCGATTGTACCAATCGATGTCAGAGTTGGGAAGAGACATGATTCTCTGCGACCAACGTAAAGTATTTTTTGATCCCAAAATGCAGCAGACTTGGGTAAGTGGGAAGTGAACCATTTGTATAGCAAGGGTACATAACACGTGATCATTCCTCCGCTGTATAAATTCCTTAAGTGTACCGAATGATACGCATCTGCGAGTAAGGTCGGTACGGGGTTTCCAATCAGGAAAATCTTAATGGCAATGATATCTACAAAGTTATTGATGTTGGAAAACAAAAATAACCCGTAGGTAAGCAAAACAAAGATGCTCTCGAAAGCGGCTACGTTCCCTATACTAGCAAAGTACAAGGCTTTCTTTATCAAGAACTGGGCTGGCAAACCCTGGATGCCACCCTTAGTGGTTATGTGAGTCCTGACTTCTGACTCGTCCAAATAAATTGCTCTTGCAATTGTCTGATCCTTTAGAATTTCTTCCAGTCCAGAAAAGGGAGCTTGATCAGTAATATGTAAATCAGTCAGGTGAGAATACTCCTCCAGCATTGGTGCAAGCTGATAATCCAGGAATGTGAAACAGTGATAAACCAGATCGTAGAACTGGATTAGTGTGGACAGGATTTCTTCGATTGCATGGACCCTTAACAAGGACAGCAGTCCTCCATACTTGGCTCTGAAAGCCTCGTGGTTGGTGATCATTCTCGCCAAACCTCTCAAATCTTCTAGCTTTGGAACCTTGAAGGTGTACTTATGAGTTTTCCTTCTACCGAAATCCATTAGCGCAATCTCCTTTCTCTGACATTTGCAATCATTGTCTTAGTTTAATTTGAAAAAGAGAGACTAGAAGAGAAGATTTTATTCATTTTAATGTTTTTAAATGAATGCATGAATGCAGCACACAAAAACATAGAAATAACATGGGGTCAAAGGGTCGGTGTCATGAAGTCAAGGCTCTACCCCCCCCCCCCCCAAAGGTTTATACTGGTGATTTTTTGTACCTGTCCGCAAAATCATTGACCCCTATGGGATAACAACAGCAAGCGAATCGCCAGTGAGCTGATGTATCCTAGAGTGATCTCATATGAGGGTAGTATCGCGTGACAACTATTTCCGATAGCTTCCGCACTACAAAATGGCTTAAGTCTACTAAAAACCTCAGCTTCTCATATAACCCAGTCGACCACACTACTTTCAACAACCGAAGTCGTATAGGCAATGTATCTGCAAAGGGAGTCTCCACTGAGTTTGATGGTCGATCGTGGGCTCTTAACTAGAATTCACTCCCAGTAAGATTACCCGCATTACCATCACCTATCTTAGGTGTATACTCAATCTTTCCACATGCGGCATCACACGCATTCCCATTAGCAGAAAAATAAACACAGATATCGATTAGGAAAAGCAGTATATATATTTGTCTTAATCATCCTAGACCTCTAGTCTTATGATCCTATACAGACAATGACTCCCCAGCAGAGTTGTCATTTCTGTGACATGAATTTAGGGTTTCATCCCTTGAGAAGGCAGGAAAGAATGCCTCCCACTGTGGTCGCCACTCTGCTGTGGCGTTTTCTAAACTTAAGGTTTCTACCAAAGATTGTAAGAAAGAGAAAAGGGCCCCACGGTGGGCGCCATTTTTCTGTAGCGCGATTTTTGTGGTCTTGAATCACTATCGCTTAGGCTCTACAGTTCGATTCATTTTTTATCCTGTTAAGCTGATTAAGGAAGGGAAATAGATGTCTCCAATTAACCCTACTTGCATACTGAGTTACACAGTCAAAACTGTTGGTTTACAGATACTATTAAGATGTGGGCCCCTCTTCGGTTATTTTGTTAAGAATAGAATGTTTGGACCATTTATGAGTTTTTAAGATGTTAGGTCTGATGCTTTTCGATTGATGTATGAAGGTACGGGATTTTGGTTTTTTTTATTAGTATGCTCGCTAAGATTTTTCAATCTTATGCCTACGTATTCCCGTTTAACGAAACAGGGAAATCAGAGCGATCGTAGTTCCTCCTATTCTATGGGAGGAAAAAGGTTGTTTTGGTGTCTTGTTCAAAGCCCAAGACGTGAAGCTAAAGGTGGTTTTTATCTTGTTCAAAGCCCAAGATGTGAAGCTGAAGGGTCTATTTGTATCTTGTTCGAAGCCTAAGATGTGAAGTTGAAGGGTTTAGACTTTAGAGAGAATTTGTCATCTCTAAAAGGGGATATTTGGTCTGTTTGTCACAACTGTTGGGTGACTGATTATAAAGGAGAATTACTTTAACTGGGATATATGAATCCAGCAATGCCATGATTTCCTTTATAGGGGATTTTTAACCTGAAGGAGAAGACTTTAACTCAGTTTAGAGCAATGCCAAATTTCCTTAGGAATTTCTCATGCTAAACGATGGACAGTGTCGTGGATGTAAATAATCTAGAGGCTTGCCGCTTACAGCAATTAGATGAAGGAAAAGGAGTTGTTGATGTTTGCATACTGTGAGCAAGGCACAGATTTTGATGCTAAAAGGTTGATTCACTCAACCGGGGTTTTCTTATACAAATCCCAAGAGGAGGCTATTGACCCAACAAGAGGGTGCTTTTTATCTGTCTCGTACGAAGCCCGAGATAGAGGCTAAAAGAGGTTGACTCAACAAGAGAGTGCTAACAAGTGACTGACTCAATAAGAGAGTGCTTTTATATGTGTCTTGTACGAAGCCTAAGACGGAGGCTAAAAGGTTTTGACCCCACATGAGGGTCTTTTATACTCAACAAGAGAGTGCTTTTGTATCTCGTACGAGGCCTGAGATGGAGGCTAAAAGGGGTTTGACTCACCAAGAGAGTCTTTTATACTCAACAAGAGAGTGTTTTAGTATCTCGTGCGAAGCCCGAGATGGAGGCTAAGAGGGAAGTGACCCAACAAGGGAGTCTTTTATACTCAACAATAGAGTGATTTGGTATCTCGTACGAAGCCCGAGGTGGAGGCTAAAAGGGATTAACTCAACAAGAGAGTCTTTTATACTCAACAAGAGAGTGTGAAAAGGTTAGCTCCACTGGGGAGAATCATTTGTACAAAGCCCAAGAGGAGGCTATTGTGCTGGTGACTGTTTTAGTTTAGTGACATGTCCAGTGTGTTGGATAAAAGAGAAAATCAGTTCTTATGAAGGGAACGATTAAAGGTATTGTTGTGCTTTGGGATTGATCAGAGGATCAGGGTTATTTCCCGTTATTTAAGGAAATGGAAAATCCAAAGGGTATTGAGACTGTCCAAGTCTACTGGTGTTTTGAGAAATCGATTCTCAGGTAGTGAATGATCTTTGTATAATGCCCAAGAGAAGGCTGGTATGTTAAGTGATGAAGGTCAACCCATTAACAGGTCTGACACTTGACTTAGAAAGACAGCTCTAGTAAATTGATGACTAGGTTTTGTTCCTATACCTGTAAAGGTCTCTGGGTCCTTGTACTAAGCCCAAGAGAAGGCATGGGAGCTTTTAAGAAGCCGAAGGGTCCTTGTACAATGCCCAAGAGGAGGCAGGGATGCTTTTTAGAAGCCTGTGGGTCCCTAAACCCCCGAGAAGTTCAAGATATGCCATTCACCGAAAATAGATCAAGCTAGGAAAGTCCGAGAATTTGGAAGAAACTCAAGAGATGCCATTCACGGAGAAAAGATCATCTCTGGGGAGTAGAGTCTCTTTGACAATGTCTAAGGGTGACAGTCTGAGAAAGGGTTCACCGAGAATGCTTCCTTTCACGTCTCCATATTGTTTAACCCCAAGAGGAGGGAAGACTGTGTCTGGTAATCCTATGGGGATCTAGTTTTGTTTGTATTCAAGAGTGACCAACAGGGCTTTACCTAGTGCTAGACGTAGTTGCCGGGGAAAATCTAAATAACTATACTAGTATTACACAGTGGATATTTGACGAGTATATAAAAGTTTGTGAAAAAAGACTTACAGTGAGCAGCCCCACAATACAGTTATATATATGAAAGCGGATAAAGAAAGTGGGTAAACACTTACTCGGTTGTAGAGCTTCCATGTTGTTTGATTAGTTGTTCAACAAAGAAAGCTTTGATAACAATATTATATTCAAAATCAAAGGAGAAAGTGTTTTGAAAAGGTTGTTGGGGCTTACAGCTCAAGGAGAGGCCCAAGGTTTTATCAGTGATTGCACTGTTGTTTTGTACAGGGACTTATACAAGTTACTAAGGCCCAAAAAGGTTTTCTATACAAAGGGATGGGTCATACACTCTCTCTAGAGGCCCAAAGGTGTTTAAAGAAAAAGAATTGGGCTTATAACTCGAGGGTAGGCCCAGATGATTTATTTTTTAATTGGCGATCGCGTCGAGATTTCTTTTAACATACTGGGTCTTATACAATGCATTGAGGCCCAAAAAGTTTTGGTTAAAAGGGGGTTGGGTCTTACACTCTATTAGAGGCCCAATGATTTATTTTTGTACAAGTGGTGGGGCTTGCAGCTCAAGGAGAGGCCTAAGGTTTTTTTTTGTTAAAAAGGCGACGATTGCGCCGAACTTTTTGAAAATACAGTGGGACTTATACAATGACTGAGGCCCAAAAAAGGTTTGTATTTACAAAGGATTGGGTCTTACACTCTATTAAAGGCCCAAAGAGTTTGAAAAAGTTTGATGAGGGTCGAATTAATCAAAAAACCCTAATTTGTTTTCAAAATGTATTTTAATTGAATAAAAATTCAATTAAAATGATCAAAATTGTTAAACATGTGTGGAAACAAATTGTGATCTTGGATTAATGTTTCAAAAATTATGTTTTTGTCCACAAAATGATTGGAAATCACTAAAATTTGAAAAATCAAGAGGGAGAAAATATTTTAAATGTCAAAAATAATTAAAATATTAATTCTTAACAAAAATATCCAGTATGTGAAATAAATAATATTTTTGGGATTTGTTGGGAAAATAAAATATTTTAACATTTTTGTGAATTATTAAAAAAAGAATCAACTCAAAATCATTAAAATTCAGAGAGAAATTAATTTTTGAATCAATTAAATAAAATCACAAAATTCAAATATTTGAATTTTCAAAAAGGGCGCCAAGAACATGGCAAGAACACGCACCACCCTCTGTTTCTGCAGATTTGCGTTTTCTATCAAATCTCACTGAATACTTGATGATAACATGCAATCTACATATCAATCTACTCGTTTTCACCTCACGATCATGTATATGGTCTTTAATTTCATTTATTTTAAGCATGGAATAAGAAATCAAAGAGAAACCTCAAGAACCCTAAAACTTGCATGAAGGCTCAGAAATTCCATACACGATTCAAACAAAGCAATTGATTGAGGGTAAACACGCTATGCATGATTATGAACATGTGGCCAAATTATTGTGCAGCAAAAAATGCATGGATTATAGAGTTAGAAGAGCTCATGCTTACCTCTTGCAGCTGGTGATCGTGTTTTGTGTTAGACGTGTTACAGCTTGGTTCCAAGGATATGGACAGCTTCCCTAGGTTCTATGGAGTGTGTATGGGTGCTTGGAGTGGATTGAATCGAGCTGGAACTTGATTTGGCACCTCAACTGCAAATCTGTCAAAGGCTTGTGCAGATGGCTGGTGATTTTGAGAATCTGGTGTTCCAGATGTTATGTGAGTGTTTGGATCACCTCTATATGATTTTTATGAGGTGTGTGTGTGTGTGTGATTAGTTTGGTTGGAATAGCTCTCAAACTCAAAACCCGATAGTGACTTGCTTTGGAAGGAAATTTTGGAGTGAAGAAGGAGATTTTGAGGAAAACATCTGTTTGATGGCTTTGGTGTACTCAAACTGATCACAAATGAGCTCTATTTATAGTAGAGGAAGTTTGTTTTGCAAGGAATAGTGAATGGCAGCTGCTGCATAGGTTTGGCCAATGTTGATCAATGAGAATCTAAGTCTCCTCTAGCCATTGACTAGAGGTTAGGGCATAGGCTGCTGGTTCCCTTGGTCTTAGATAAGTCTTGACTGAATTCAGTTGGAAATGGCTCAGTCCATGCCACCTTGGTGCATCCATTGAATGCTCCAAAACAAAATTGGAGTCTTGTCCCCTCTTTAGGGATTTCTAGGTTTGGCATGCTATTTTTAGTTCCAAGGACTTGGGAGGCTTGGGATCAGAGTTGGTTCCTCCTTGGTTTCCCCTTGAGGTGTTCAGATGGATAAGTGTGTTTGTCATTTTCACAATTTTGGCAAATAGAACAAAATGCACAAATCTGCCTTGCTTTGACAGTTTTCAGCAAGGCATATTGCCATTGCCATATCTCATGGCTCAAGTTGAGTTTGGTGAAGTTCTTGGTCATTTTGGAAAGCCCTCATATGATACAACAACTATTTGATCATAATTGGTTTTGATACTTTTTGGATCCAAGTGAAAATTACCCTTACGTTTGGAAAAAAGTGAAGGCAGATTCTGACTTAGTGAAAATTTCACTAAGTGTTGGAAAAAAGTGACATTTTCACTTTGTGATTTTGATCATTCCATAACTTAAAATCCATGAGGAATTGGAATGAGTTGTATTTGAAGCTGTTGTAGAGGGTCATGAGATCTACAAATCCAGCTTTGGATGGGGAAAAATGGCCTTGTGGTTTAGGAGTTATGATCCTCCAAAGTTGGCACCCTAGCCACTTTGTTCCATAACTTAGAAAATTTCTAAGTTTTTATGGTTACCCCTTTTACAAGTTATCCCACTTTTCTTGATTTTTCTTGATGAATGATGATTCCAATCACACATTAACATCATTTTAGGGTTAAGGAACCATAATTGTGAAAAATCTCAAAAAGTCAAACTTTGACTTTTGGGCACAATTGACTTTTTATCAAATGAATTCCAAACTGTGCGATCCTCTATGAAATCAAGTCCTTAACCTAAATCAAACTTGATGGATTGATTTCATAGGTGTTATAGGGTGTATTGAATCATGTCCCAGGGTTTGGGAGCATGTCTTGGTCAAAAGTCAACGTCACAGTTGACTTTTCTCGCGAAACCCTAATTGTGGTTCTGATGAATTTGAAACTTGTTGCTCAAGCTTCTTGGATCAATCCATTATTGCAAATGGATCAATGTGGTTTATTAGAGACCCTCAAATCCTACTTTGAGGTCTTGGCTTATGTTTTATCCCAAAAGTCAACCTAGGGGTGAATTAGGTCAAGAAACCCTAATTCCTGATCTTTTGTGAATGCATCCCCTGAGGTTAAATTGACTTGATGATTAGGTTCATGATGTCCCTTGGAGCATCTTAGGTTATGCTTTGAAGCATTGGCTCATGCCTAGAGGAAGATTTCCATCTGGAGGCCCTGGTCAACCAAAACCCTAATTTGGTGACACTGGCGATCTTGAGGCTTAATCCACTTGAAATGCTGCAACCTTGTGCTTGATCCTTGATGTGGGAGTCCTCTTGATCCATTGTGGATGTTTGAGAGGTTAGACAAGTTGAAGATCATGTCATTCCTTGATTGATCCTTTGTCTAAGGCTCAAAGAGGGCTTGAAACCCTAAGTTTGATTGTAGTGGATGCTCACCCATCCTTGGGGAGACTAATGGTTCATCCATATTGTGATGATGATTTGCACAATGATGGGAAATCTTAGTGGTCAAAATGTGGGGTATGACAAATGGCAATTAAATAATATATAGTAAACTTGGTTTTGAAAACCTGAAAATGGCGCCATGGCCATCTTCTTCCTTGAACCATCATCAGATTTGGAAGAAGCATGCTATCTTCTTCGTTTCTCAACCATTTTGGAAGATGTTAAAATGAAAATCATTCATTTTTTAACAAGGAACATGATGGTTCTTTTCAATTTTATTTATATTAAGTGTAGAAAAAGATATCATGTAGCAACCAGATGAACCTTAAAAAATGCAAGAACTAAATGAAACCTCATACACGCAAGATAAATGGCAATTGACTAAGGGTTAATGATCTATAAGCAACCAGAATCATGATGGTAACTTAAAATAACATTTATGATGCATGTAGTAATGAGTTTGAAAGTTAAAGGATTACCTATGCAAGAAGAAATCAAATTATGTAATAGAGGTGTTGCAGATGCAAAATGATGATCTGGATATCTCCCCAAGGTGTTATGGATTGTGTTGCAAGCCTTGGAATGAATTGAATCTCCCTAGAACTCTTGGCTCGAATTCATCTGCATGTTGAATCAAGTGAGATATGGAGATGTGGATTCTGGTGTTACAGAAGTGATTTAGAGGTTTAGATCACTTCTATAAGGTATATATGATGTGTTTGGATCATTGGTTCAAGCTGCATTGCTTTCTATTTCAAAACACGATAGTCACTTCTTAAGAATTAGAATTTTGATGCACAAGAGGGAATTCAGAGAAAACAATGTTGGGATTGTTTTGGTGTGTCTTAAATGATCAAGTATGAGCTCTATTTATAGGTGAATATATTTTTCAAGCATGAATAATTGGAACTTGAAGGATAAGAACTGAATTCAATGGTCTTGGCTTGGCATAATTGCTTCTTACACAAGGTACAATAGCTGTCCCAAATAGCTCAGCTATGTATTGACTAAAATCACATTCCTCAGTCCTTTTGATTGTTGTTTTTGTGAGAATCTTGACTAGAGGGAGTGTGAAACTTGAATATGCACTATTTCACATTATTTCCTTTGAATCCAAGGCATATATGCCAAAACTTATCAATTTCAAAATGATAAACTTCTTGGCATCTTAGCCTAGCTTTGCAGGTTTGATCTGATGTAGTATGGCCATATTGAATGTATGAGGCATGATGATCATTAACCTTGACTCACAAATTGTGTATGGCACATAAATCCTCAATCTGGTTTTTGAAAACAGGTGCAGCAAGGTGGTTTGTGATGGCCATATCTCTTGGTTCAGTTGGATTCTTTTCATGCTGGTGAGCTCTTTGAAATGTTGATACAATGTGCTTCGACTTTGGTTTTTACATTTGGACTTGATTCTTTTTGGATCTATGTGAAAAAATCCTTCAAGTTTTGATGTTTTGGTTGAAATCTACTTAGGCAGAATTTTGCCTAAGTGTTGGATATGAACATGTTTTAATGATTTTGATCAATCCATAACTCAAAATCCATGAGGATTTGGAATTTGATGTAGTTGACACTTTTGAAGTATGTCATGTGAACTTTCATTTGAGCTTTGGATGGAAGAAAAAGGCCTTAGGGTTTGGGATTTATGACCTTGCAAAGTTGCTATCAAATCCATTTTGTTCCATAACTTAGAAAAATTTAAGTTCCTTATGGTTGCCCCTTTTGCAAGTTACCTCACTTTTCTTGATTTTTATTGATGGATGATGATCAAAACAATACATTGACATTGTTTTTTACTTAAGGAAGCCTTGTTTATTAAGAAATTTAAAAAGTCAAACTTGACTTTTTGACACTGTTGACTTTTTGTCAAATGAAATTCAAATTGTGTAATCCTCTATGAAATCAAGTCCTTGACCTAATTCAAACCTAATGGATGGATTCCATAGGTGTTTTAGGGTGTCTTGAATCATGTCCCAAGATTTGGGGACATGTATTGGTCCAAAGTCAAAGGTACAGTTGACTTTTTCTTTAAAACCCTAATTGTGGTCCAGATGATATTGAAACTTGTGAATCAAGCTTCTTGGATCAATCCATTGTTGTAAATGGATCAATGTGGTGTATTTGAGGCCCTCAAATGATTTCTTGAGATCTTGGTTCATGTCTTGCCTCAAAAGTCAACTTAGGGGTGAATTAGGCCAAGAAACCCTAATTCCTAATTTTTGATGAATGCTTCCCCTGAGGCTATTTTGACTTGATGATTGGGTCCATGAGGTCCCTTTGAGTATTTTGGGTCATGTTTTAAAGTATTGGCTCATGCCCAGATGAAAATTTTCATCTGGAGGCTTTGGTCGACCAAAACCCTAATTTGGTGACACTAGCGATCTTGAGGCTTAATCCACTTGGAATGTTGCAACCTTGTGCTTGATTCTTGATGTGGTACACCTCTTGATCCTTTATGGGTGTTTGAGAGGTTAGACAAGTTGAAGATTATGTCAATTCTTGATTGATCCTTTGTCTAAGTGTTCTGAGAGGGCTAAAAACCCTAATTCTTGATTGTAGTAAAAGCTCAGCAATCTTTGAGGAGATTGATGAGGTATGATGGTACATCCATATTATGGCAATGATCCTCACAATGATTGGAAATCTTGTGGTCAAAATTTGGGGTATGACACCTAGTTCTTTGTGTCAGTTTAAACTTGTAATAGGATCAATATAATATATTTGAGGTGTTCAAAACATTCCTTGAGATCTTGGCTCATGCCTTGCTCCAAAAGTTAACTTAGGGGTGAATTAGGTCAAGAAACCCTAATTCTTGATTTTTGATTAATGCATCCCCTGAGGCTATTTTGAACTTATGATTGGATCCATGAGGTCCCTTTAAGCTTCTTGGATCATGTTTTGAAGTATTGGATCATGCCCAGATGAAAATTTCTCTCTGGAGACCTTGGTCGACCAAAACCCTAATTTGGTGACACTAGTGATCTTGAGGATTGATCCACTAGAAATGTTGCACTTTTGTGCTTGATTCTTGATATGGGAGACCTCTTGATCCTTCCATGATGTTTGAGAGGCTTGACAAGTTGAAGATTATGTCAATTCTTGAATGATCCTTTGCCTGAGTGTTCTGAGATGGCTCAAAACCCTAACTCTTGATTGAGGTGAATGTTCAACAATCTTTGAGAGGATTGATGAGGTATGAAGGTACATCCATATTGTGGTGATGATTTTCACAATGATGGGAAATCTTGTGGTCAAAATTTAGGGTATGACAGATGCCCCTATTTAATCTTCTTGGACTTGAAGGTGTGAATGGCGAAGATGTTCGAACATTCAAGGTAAAAGAGGATTAAATATCGGAATACCCAAAATTTTGATTGTGGTTGTGAATGGTAGCTGATTTGCTCATCCATCTTCTTTTATTAAGTAATATTACTTAGAAAGGGATAAAATTCCCCTCAATCCTGGTCTTCAGCCATGGAACTGGTCTCAGTTTTTTTTGAAATAAACCTCCCCTTGATCCTGGTCTTCTGCCATAGGACTGATCTCAGTTTCTTTTGGAATGAACTTCCCCTCGATCCTGGTCTTCAGCCATGGAACTGGTCTCAGTTTCTTGTGGAATAAACTTCCCCTCGATCCTAGTATTCATCCATGGAACTGGTCTCAGTTTCATCTTGCCAAGTCTGTCTTTTGACAAGGAATGTTATCTGTGATCGTTTCTTTTACAAAACTTCTCATTGGGGAGATGTCATTTGATGGAAAAACGTGTTTCATCATACTTCTCTTCAAAATTTCTTCGGAGAGATGCCATAGGATGAGTAAAGTTTTGATGTCAGACTTGTTGGTGGGGACCATTTGGCTGAATTGCAGAGGTGTGCAAACTTCTCTTGTGGGATATGCCATTTGTTGGGGAAATTACACCATACTTCCTTTTTTCAGAGAGACGCCACGTGATATACTTCAATTTTGAGGTCCTGAAGACTTTATCGAAAGCAATTTTTTTAGGGAGAAACTCTCGTATTGCCAAGAGTCTTCTGTAGATAGGTTTTCTCTGGGATTTTCTTTAATATGGGAAAGCAAAATATCACCTTCATTGGTGAAGAGGGAAAATCCAAAGGTGTACAACCAAATGGCTTCTCGTCTTGCAGAGGTCCAAGTTATCAAAGTGGTCTAAGACCAATTTTAATCTAGGAGTACACTTGAGAGAGATTGTCTAGACGATATATTTTCCTGACAAGGAAAAAACTTAAACCGGAATTTTGTCCTATTGGACACGGTGAGGAAGACTGACAACTCTATCGAAGAAAGGACGTTTATCACTTGGGGATGACCAGAGTGATATTAATGCAACATGATTATGAATATGAATCAATTATGCAAGATGTATGAGATGTTGATGCTGACAAAACAGACACGACATACGGATTGGTGATGAACATAACTAGATACTCGGCCACTCTGAGAGATTGGGGTATCAATGGAGATTTTAAAAGTATTACGTTCGTTTGAGCATGGGGACCCCTGTGTTTGTTTTAGTTCTTGGAGGTACAAACCTGCTAGGGATCGAAATCCATTTTTGTTTTTGAGGGGTAGATCCCACTAGGGAGAAAAACCAATCATTGGTTCTCAGAGGTAAGAACCCTACCAGGGATGTCAGATGGGACATTCTGTCTGAAATAGTTGATCCTTTATTCAGGGTGTACTGGTCAAAGGAGCATTTTGATTTTGTATTTTGAAGTTTGATCACTACCGAAGAAGCAGTCGATATTCCTTTTTGTGCTTATTAATCAAAAAGAAATTGCCATCTTTGTTTTAACATCGGAAGTAAATTTGACAAGTAAAATTCATTTTTTTTTGTTTCAAGAATGTTAATCAAATAAACATGTCATTTTGCACAGCAGAATGAATGAGAGTTGCAAACAAAAGGAACAAAGGCTACAATTTTACTGATAGAATGGTAATCAGCCAAGCGCGTGGTCCCATGGAGCATTACAAAGTTTAGAAAATGGTAATTTAAAGGAAAAAGGGCTACATTGAAACATAACGACCACTATCCTTCCACCAACTTTGAATTCTGGATATTCTGAGATTCTACTGAAGGTGACTTCGTTTGAGAATTTCCTGGCGGATGACGTTATCGGTGAGGAGTCAATCTTGTCGGATATAGTTACTTGCCATGAATCCCTAATTTTTGTCTGGATTGCCTTTTTAGGTTTTCAATCCATCGTGATGGTCATTGTCTATGTCTCTAATTTTTGCCTGGACCGCCCTTTCGAGTTTTGAGTCCACCGAGACGGTTTTTTTTTTCTTTTAGGCGAAGCATTTCTCGACTAGATCAACATTTGTGGGGTAAATAAACTCCTCTCCATCCATAGTTGCGAGTCTCAAGGCACCACCTGAGAAGGCTTTCGTAATAACATAAGGGTCATCGTAATTCAGAGTCCATTTGCCCCTGGAATCAGTGAGAAATGATTGTATCTTCTTGAGCACAAGGTCGCCTTCCCTGAATACACGAGGTCAGACCATTTTGTCGAAAGCTTTCTTCATCATTTGTTGATATAACTGACCATGGCATAAAGCCGTAATTCTCTTTTCTTCGATTAGATTCAGTTCATCATGTCGGCTTTGACACCATTCAGCTTATGTTAGCTTGGATTCCATTAATACTCTCATTGATGGGATCTCTACTTCTATGGGGAATACTGCTTCCAAGCCATATACTAGAGAGAAAGGGGTTGCTCCTGTTGAAGTGCAGAAAGATGTGTGACAACCGTGAAGAGCGAAGGGTAGCATCTCATGTCAATCTTTGTAGGTTACAACCATCTTCTGAATGATCTTCTTGATATTCTTCTTAACCGCTTCTACCGCTCCATTCATTTTAGGTCGGTAGGGAGATGAGTTATGGTGTTCGATCTTGAACTCAGCACACAAGTCTTTCATCATCTTATTGTTCAAGTTGGATCCATTATCCGTAATGATCTAGCTTGGAACACCATAACGACATATGAGATTGTTCTTGATAAATCGGACCACCACTTGTCGGGTTACATTGGTGTAGGATACTGCTTCGACCCACTTGGTAAAGTAGTCATTGGCTACTAGGATGAATTGATGTTCGTTTGAAGCTTTGGGTTCAATCATGCCAATCATGTTGATTTCCCATATAGAAAAAGGCCATGGAGAAGAAAGGACTTTGAGATGTGTTGACGGTACATGGATTTTATCGGCGTATATCTAACACTTGTGACACCTCCTCATGTAATTATAGCAATCGGATTCCATTGTCAGCCAATAATATCTTGCTCTCAGAATTTTTCTTGCCATTGTGTGTCCATTGGTATGAGTGCTAAAGGATCCTTCGTGAATTTCTTTCATTAACATGTTTGCTTCTTGTCTGTCTACGCATCTAAGCAAAATCATGTCGAAGTTTCTCTTGTAGAGTATATCATTGTTAAGGAAGAAGTTACCAGCTAGTCTTCTGAGAGTCTTCCTATCTTTTCTTGATGCCCCAGGCGGGTATTCTTGTTTTTTAAGGAAGCACTTGATATCATGATACCATGGTTTGTCATTGATAATGACTTCCACTGCAAATATGTAAGCAGGCCTATCAAGGCGCATTATGTCAATCTTGGGCACGTCGTTCCATCGACTCACGGTGATCATGGAGGATAGAGTAGATAGTGCGTAATCCATATGGTTTTCTTCACGAAGTATGTGATGAAACTTAATTTTGTTGAAGAAGGGTAACAACTTTCTTGCGTAGTCTTTGTAAGGAATCAATCCTGATTGATTTGTGTTCCACTCTCCTTTAATATGATTTATAACCAAGGCTAAGTCGCCATACACATCCAAGTTCTTTATCCTTAAATCGATAGCTTCTTCGAGGCCCGTGATGCAAGCTTCGTATTCGGCCTCATTGTTTGTGCATTTGAATGTTAATCCGGTAGTGAAAGGAATATGGGTACCCTGAGGCGTCACTATGATTGCCCCAATTCCATTTCCATAAGAGTTGACAGCTCCGTCAAATATTAGTCTCCATTGGGAACCTGGCTCTGGCCCTTCGCTTGTTAGCGGTTCATTGCAATCTTTCATTTTTAGGTACATTACATCTTCTTCTGGGAAGTCAAACTTGACTGATTCCTGGTTGTCAATTAGTTGATGAGCCAAATGATCGGCTAAAACACTACCTTTGACGGCTTTCTGAGCATGGTACTCGATGTCGTATTCTGATAACAACATTTGCCATCGGGCAATCCTTCCTATTAAGGCGGGCTTTTCAAAGACGTACTTGATTGGATCCATTTCGGAGATTAACCAAGTGGTGTGAAAAATCATGTACTGGCGAAGACGTTTAGCTGCCCAAGCTAGAGCGCAACACGTTTTCTCAAGCATAGTGTATCGAGTTTCACAATCCATGAATTTCTTGCTTAAGTAATAAATTGCAGACTCTTTTCTTTTCGTTTCGTCTTGTTGGCCAAGCACACAACCCATGGAGTCTTCCAAGACTCTTAAGTAAATGATCAATGGTCTTCCCTCCACTGGAGGAGATAGAATCAGTGGATTCAGCAGATATTCTTTGATGCTGTCGAAGGCCTTTTGGCAGTCTTCTATCCATATACAGATTTGGTTCTTTCTGAGTAGTTTGAAGATTGGCGCGCATGTCGTGGTCATGAGGGATATGAATCTTGAGATGTAATTCAGACGTCCCAAAAATCCTTTTACTTATTTTTTTAGTCTTTGGTGAAGGCATTTCTTGAATGGCCTTGACTTTGTCGGGTTCAACCTCAATTCCTTTTTGGATGACGATGAATCGCAAGAGCTTTCCTGAACGAACACCGAACGTTCACTTATTGGGATTCAAGTGGAGTTTGTATTTTCTCAAACGCTTGAATAGTTTTGACAAATTTTCTACATGTTCTTCCTCTGTTTTAGATTTGGCAATCATGTTATCGACGTACACTTCAATCTCTTTGTGCATCATGTCGTGAAACAGAATTGTCATGGCCCTTTGATAAGTTTCCCCTACGTTCTTCAGACTAAACGCCATTACTTTGTAACAAAAGGTACCCCATGGGGTGATGAATGAAGTTTTATCCATGTTTTCCGGCGCCATTCTGATTTTATTATAGCCCGAGAATCCGTCCATGAAGGAGAAAACTTTGAATTTTGTTGTGCTGTCTACCAGCATGTCAATGTGTGGTAGAGGAAAATCATCCTTTGGACTTGCTTTGTTTAAATCCATGTAATCTACACACATTATGACTTTCCCGTCCTTCTTTGGAACTGGCACTATGTTGGCTTACCATTGAGGATACTCTGAGGTGGCAAGGAGACCTGCGTCGATCTGTTTCTGCATTTCCTCCTTAATTTTGATGGCCATATCATGGTGAGTCCTTCTCAGTCTGTGTTTTACTAGAGGACATTCTGTTTTCAGTGGTAAGTGATGTTCCACGATGCTGGTATCCAACCCTGGCATGTCCTGATAGGACTAAGCAAACACATCTGGAAACTCTTTGAGAAGTTTTATCAAGCCTTCTCTGACAGTTAGACTGAGCAGTGCTCCAATCTTAACTTCTTTCTTCTCTTCCTCTGAACCTAAATTGACCATTTCCAACGGCTATTTGTAAGGCTCGATGGACCTCTCATCTTGTCTGAGTAGTCAGGAGATCTCTTCTGGAATTTCTTCGTTCTCTTTTTCTTCAGCTTTAAATACCAAGAATTCAAAGTTAGGAGACGGCATTAGATCATATGTTTCAATGGGGTTTAAAACAAGTAATCTGCACGACGTGATGATTCTTTTTTAGAAAAGATAGAGAGAATGCAAAAGTGTGTGTAGTGTTTTTTTTAAACACTTGTTTTTATTTCGGGTTGTTTTTTAGGATTACCATTTTCTGAAAAGGAAAAAAAAGGAAAAGTGAAAATAGCAATAAATGCGGAAATTCAGAATGACATTATTTATTTATGATTTGTCGATTCTTGAAACACAACCCTATAATACAAAAATCTGTCGCTTTGGGCGAAGCAAAGAGGGACATTTACAGAACAGTAAGCCCTATAAAACATCCTTTTCACCCGGGCAAGGTGAAAGGTCAAAACAAAGATGCGGTAATTACTTCGATTTATGAACGACGTTCGGGACATCGACCGTAACCCAATGGCGACGAACTCCTCTTGTGAATCACAAAGTTGGATACTTTCCTTCTTGGTTTGTCTTCAGAAATGACACTGATTTCTGGTGGAGTGGGATCATTGGAGTCTTCTTCCCATGCAGAGTTATCATAAGGGGACTCTTCTGCCGCATCTTCCATAGTGTTTTCAGTCTTTAGAGGATCTCCCCATCCAGTTGGCTGGATGTCCAAGTATCTAATGCGAGAGCTTTCGGGAGCGGTGTATTTGACTAGAAAGTTGTACTTGCCGCTTGGCTGCCCCAAGGTATCCCAGGTTTATGTGGGAATAGATGAGTCATCTTTTTCAATGATGTTGACCTCAGGAAATGAATAGTTAATGAATTCTTGTCTTGCAATCTTGGCAAATTCATCACCGCGGTGTGGGTTATTTTCGGAATGTTCTGAGTAAGGATTCCATGATTCTGGGAGAACAAACGTATTCTTTTCAAGATTGTTCAGCTGATAGGCATTATCCAGCTGACTCTTTTGCCCCGAGTCTTCCATGTATGGCTTCCAAATAGGCAAATCATCCAGGGGATCATAAGAATCGTAGTCAAATTTGTCTTTCATCAGGGTGTCTTCCTCTAATGAATTGGGTGGAGCACGGCATCCTTCGGGATCACAATCGCCATAGATCATTCTGACATTTGATCTTGGTATATATCTGGGACTTTGCTTTGGAGAGCAGAACGGTACGTACGTTTCTCCCTGAGATACATAACCTTCATCGTTGAGATAGGATTTCCACTCCTCATCTGTATCAGAAGAGTTGTTCTCCTTGATTGTGTGGACTTCTTGAGGTACTGGGTGGAGGAAGCCTCCGTTGTGAAAGAAATCCTGAATGGACCTTGTTGAGAGCGATCTGGAGTTTTTCCGTATCAGGCATGAAATAAAGGACAGATTCCTTTAAGGGAAAAACTTCTTGACGAGGGTAAAATATCCTCAGTTTGATGGCTCTAGTTTGCACCCAGTGGAGATAAGGCTCTGTAGAGATACAATTTGGCCTCCCCAGGGACTCTCTCCCCTTCCTGTGAATATGTTTCCAGGAATGCACTATATCTTTCTTTAGTGCCCTGTCATTTTCTCCTTCCTTGAAGAAAAGACCTTCCAGATGAACATTATGTGGGATATTCTTCATCGGGTATCCAAGTTGACGGCGAGCAAAAATTGGATGATAGTTGATCCCTCATTTAGTACCAATGAGGGGTACATTGGGGAAATTTCCACATTTGTCGATGATTTTTACTAGTCATAGATCCGATTGTACCAATCTATGTCGTAATTGGTAAGAGACATAATCTTCTACGACCATTGCAGACTACTTTTGTGATCCCAAAAAGCAGCAGACTTAGGCAAGTGGGAAATAAACCCTTTGTAGAGTAATGGTACACAACATTTGATCATCCCTCCACTGTACAAATTCCTTAAGTGTACAGAATGATAAGCATCCGCGAGCAAGGTTGGGGCTGGGTTCCCGATTAAGAATATCTTAAAAGCATTGGTGTCAACGAAGTTGTCAATGTTGGGAAAGAGGAATAACCCATATATGAGCAGAACAGAGAAATTTTCGAATGCGGATATATTTCCTATACTAGCAAAGTATAGAGCTTTCTCCATCAGGAATTTAGCCGGTAAACCCTGGATTCCCCCCTTGGTGGTCATGTGAGTCCTGACATCTGACTCTTCCAACGAGATTTCTCTTGCAATGACTTGATCTTTTGGAATTTCTTCCAGTCCATAAAATGGATCTTGATCAGTGATAGGTAAATCAATTAGGTGAGAGTACTCTTCCAATGTTGGTGTGAGCTGATAATCTAGGAAAGTGAAGCAGTGGTATACCGGATCGTAGAACTGAACCAGTGTAGACAAGATCCATTCAACCATGTTAACCTTCAAAAGTCCTCCGTGCTTAACTCTGAAAGCCTCGGGATTAGTAATCATTCTTCCCAATTTCCTTAGGTCTTCCAGTTTTGGAACCTAGAAGGTGTACTTGTGCGTTTTTCTTCTTTTGAAATCCATAAAGCAACCTCTGATATTTGCAATTATTGTTTCAGTTATTTTAGAAAAAGATTTTTTCTTGTTTAAAAAGAGTTTTTTAATGAATGCAGCAAACAAAAACATTTGAAAACATGGGATTAGGGGTCATCGTCACTAGCATGGAACCATGGATCTACTCATCCCCAAGGTGTGTACTAGAGGTTAAATTTTGTACTTGTAGAACGGGTTCTAACAAAGGTTACCAAAGTCATTGACCCCTCTTAAGGATATTAACAGCAAACCGACTGACTCATGAGAGCTGTAATATCCCGAGATGAATCTCCTTTTAGTGTAGTATCGCGTATCAACTATTCTCGATAGTCACCGCACTACCTAATGGTCAAATGGTTAAATGTCTACTAATCCTCAGTTTCAAGGGTAACCCAATGGGAAAAAAACAATGATTTCACGACTTTCTCGTTCAACATTGGTAATTCCACCTCCACTGATTCGGTGGACTCTCAAGTCAGCTTGGTCAGGATTCACTCCCTATAAGCCTCCCTCAATACGCCACCACTTATCTTAATGCTCTCTCGAACTCACCACATGCGTATTAATCGCATTCCCAGATAACAGTAATGTAAACAAGGATATCAAGTAATATGGCAGCAGATGATATATAAAAAAATGAGAAAGCAAGTAAGATAGCAGAAAAATAAATGCAAAGCAGGGCCTAGACCTATTAGGAAATCTAATTATATGGTCCCCAGCAGAGTCGCCATTTTTCTGTAGCAATCGGTTTTTTCGGTGACGCGACCACCTACCGCATGTTTAGTGCTACTTTCTGATTTCTATATTTATCCTATGAAGCTTGAAAGGAAAGGGAAGATATCTTAAACTAACCCTGCACACAAATGTTTTCTTTAACAAATGCTAAGAGATCGGGGATCGGGGTCTAGTTATACAAAGGGAAGCTAATAACACCCAGAGTATCTATAGTAATCTATAGGAACCTTCTTTTGCATATATTTCTGCTAATTTGAAATGCTTTCTTGTGTTTATCTGCTATGGATTGGGAAAGTTTCTCCTTTGGGAGGGTTAAGAGAATGTTTTTGTTGTTTTCAAGTTTTCTATTATTTTTGGGAAGGTACTGAACGTAAGATTTTTTATTTGTGTGCTCGCTAAGATTTCGCAATCTTATGCCTACATATTCCAGTAAAGAGATTTGGGAAATCAGAGCAATCGTAGTTTCTCCTATTTCTATGGGAGGAAAGATATTTGGTGTCTTGTTCAAAGCCCAAGATTGAAGCTATCGGAGTATTTGTGTCTTGTTTAAAGGCCAAGATTGAAGCTAAATTTTGACTGAGAGAGAATTTGTCATCTCTAAAGGGAGATACATCATCTATTCATCACAAATGTCAGGTAATTGATTATAAGGGAAATCACTTTAACTGGGATATGGGATCCAGCAATGCCATAATTTCCTTTATAAGAGAGATGTCATGAAGGAATAAGCTTTAACTCAGTGTAGAGCAATGCCACTTTTTCCTTATGAGTCTTTCATACTAAGAGAGAGAGATTGGCTTGGATGTTAGGGATCCAGAGGCTTGCCACTTACAGCAGTTAGATGAAAGATGAATCTTAGCCAAGATAAGGGAAGGACTCCAGCTTGGATTTTGAATCAACAAGTGTGCCACTTACAACAATTATCTGGAAAAATGTTTTTGATTGTTTGTTTTTGATATGTGATGTATAGAAAGGGTATCTTCCTACAGAGTGGACTCATGGTCTCATCTGAGGGGATGTTGATTTTTGTGTGCCTTGATCAAAGCCCAAGGTTGAAGCTAAAGGAAACTGACTCCACTGAGGAGGGTTTTATTTGAGTATCTTGTTTGAAGTCCGAGATGTTGAAGTTGAAAATTTTGAGTATAGAGAACTGACTCAATTAAGGAGTATGATGTTTGTCTTGTACAAAGTCCAAGATTGAGGCTGTCTGGGGAAATCCTTATATGAAGCCTAAGAGGAGGCTGACTCTTGCTGAGGATTCTTGAAATCCAGGAGAAGGTCTAAGCTGTATTGGGGAATCCAAAAGGGGATTCACTCTTGCTGGGGAATTAGGGAAAAGTTAAAGTACCAGATGCCATGAGGCTCTGATTTCATTGGGGATTTGTTGATGGTAAATTGACCTTGATTGGGATGTTTAAGGTGAAAGTTTAAACCTTTTTGGGGGTCAGTGGAGTTTAAGGGTGAGCTTAAAAACTTTAGAAGTTTTTAACTCTGCTGGAGACGGGTGTATTGGTAAGATGACCAGGTTTTATCCTATGCCTTTAGAAAGTCTGAGGGTCTTAGTGTGTAGCAAAAAAAAAGACTATGAGAATTTCCAAGTCTACTTAAATGAAGCCCAATATGAGGCTGAGACTGTCCAAGTCTCATTAAAAAGAGATAGACTCTGGTTGGAAAGAGATCTTTGTATGATGCCCAAGAGGATGCTGTTGGTTGAAGATCAACTTTTGAATGGTAGGATGTTCTGGGCTTTTGACTCTCCTAGGGATTGAACTAGTAGAGATAACTAATTTTTATCCTATGCTTTTAGGAAGCCTTTGGGTCCTTATACTAAGCCTAAGAGGAGGCTAGGGAACTTCTAAGAAGCCTGGTGGTCCTTGTACTAAGCCCAAGAGGAGGCTGGGGTGCTTTTAGGAAGCCTGTGGGTCCAAGCCTAAGAAAAGTTCAAGAAAGGTTTCACCGGGAATAATGTATTTCTTTGTTGAACGGTTCTAAGGTTTGAAGAAATTCAAAAGAGGTTTCACCGGGAATTAATCCTCTCTGGGGGGATGGTTTCTTTTACGCATGTATATTTCTAAGTTTTGACAGTCTTGAGAAAAGTTTCACCCGGAATAATGCCTTTCTCTGTTCCATATTAAATAAAGATCAAGAGGAGGCAGACTGTATTGAGGGAAGTTTCCTATAAGGGAACTAGTTATGACTAAGTTAGAAGTAACCTCTGGTTTGACCTAAATGTAGAACTAACTGCTGGGGGAAACTCTATACAGATATGCACAAGTATATACAGATAATTGAAGTAACGGGTATATAAACAAGTATGCATTGAAAACAAAAAATGTTGGGTGTTATACTCTGGAAAGAGGCCCAAGTGTATTGTGATTGATTGTACTGATTTTAACTGTATGATTAGGGTTTTAAGAAATTGAAGAAAGTTTTGAGAAAGATTTAAGTTTGAATTTGAAAGAAAGTTGTTTAAAAGAAATGTTTGGGGCTTATAACTCAAAGAGAGGCCCAAGTGGTCTAAGACCAGTTTCACCGGGAATAATGCTCCTCTTAGTACCAGTTTAAAAAACAGACAGATGATTTTGAAAATAGAGGTATGGGGCTTACAACTCAAGGAGAGGCCAATGGAAATTGTTTGTTGTTTAAAACAAAGTTTTTAAACAAAAGATTGGGGCTTATACTCAAGGAGAGGCCCAGATGACTTATTTTGAAATAGGGATCGCACTGCGATACCGAAAAACGTTTTGAGACTTATACTATAGCAGAGGCCCAAAATTTATTTATGTACAAAGGAGTTTGGGTCTTACACTCTATTAGAGGCCCAAAAGTGTTTGTAAAGAAGAAAAATGAGGCTTATACTTCAAGGAGAGGCCCAAGATTTTTATTTGAAAGGAGACGATTGCGCCGCGGTTTTGAAAACCACAGTGGGACTTATACAATGATTGAGGCCCAAATTATTTATGTACAAAAAGGAGTGGGTCTTACACTTTACAAAGAGGCCCAAGATGTATCAAAAATGAAATTTGAAAATTTAAAATCAAAGGGAAAACCCTAATTTTAATTTTTAAAAAATTTTTCAAAGAAAAATCAAATAAAATGATGAAAATTATCAAATATATTCAATAAACATGTTATGAACTTTGATAAATTTTTGAAAATTGATGTTTTGTTCATATGAATGCTTGAAATTCATTTGGTTTTGAAACTTAAGAGAATGAACTCTTTTAAAATGTTTAAAAACAATTAAAAAGAAATTATTTACAAAAATTCAAAATATATTAAATAAATAATATTTTTTTGATTTTTTAGTAGAATAAAATATTTTAACATATTTGTGAATTTTGAAAAAAAGAATCAATCCAAAATGATTAAATATCAGAGAGAGATTAATTTTTGAAATCAATTAAAAAATAAAAGAAAATTCAAATATTCAAATATTTGAAAAAGGCGCCAAGAATAAGTCATCTTCTTCGCGTGAGCTCTGGTTTGCCAGATTTTCAAAACCCTCCATAACTCCCTCAATTCTTAATGAAATGGAACGATTCAAACATCAATCTTGCTCGTTTTTAAATAAGGATTAAGATGGTATCATTTAATTTCATTTATTTTAAGTGTGGAGAGAGTTATCATGTATGAACACAGAAACCCTAGAATTTGTAAAAACTATCACGAAATCCTAAACACGAATAAAACATAGCAATTGATTGAGGATTATCACTTTATGAACTACCAGAAGCATGTTGGTAACTTGAAAACAAATTTATGATGCATGTAGTATAGAGTTTGAGAGCTCCAAGCTTCCTTGTGCAAGAGGAATTCGAATTCTGATGTGGAGGTGTTACAGATGTTGTGTGATGATCTGGATAGCTTCAATGGACCTTAGGTAAGGTGTGTAGAAGCTTGGAATTGATTGGAAACACCTGAAACTCTTTGTGGTACCTCAACTGCAACTTGGCTCAACTGTGATTTGGAGGTTTGTGATTTTGATGTTACAGATGATGGAGAAGTGTTTGGATAGCTTCTATATGATATATATGAGGTGTCTACACCATTAGTTTTGATAGAATTACTCCCAATTGAAAAAATCGAAAGTTACTTGAAAAGGAAGCAAATTCTGGTTTTGGAGAGTGAAATGAAGGAAAACATGATTGAAGATGTTCTGGTGTAATGAAATCAGTCACAAATAACCTCTATTTATAGTAGAGGAAGTTTTTTATTGAAGGAACAGTGAATGGAGGCTGGATCACCCTATTATCCAATGGATTTTGTCATGTAGCCAAAGTCTCCTCTAGCCATTGACTTGGGCCAAACTTTGCAGGTTTAGGTCCTCTGATCTTTGGAGAAATCTTGACTCATTTGGATTGGCTTGTAATTGATCCATGCCACCTCTATGTATCACATAAATGCTTGATGCCAAATTTGAATTTCAAGGTTCATGTCATGATGATTTTGCATATGCCTTGTTGAATTCTTGACTCCTTGATCAAGTAACAAGTGAGTCATCAGAAGTTTTGTGTTTTTGGAAGATGACAAAGTTGGCAAAGTGGCAAAACTTGAAGGAAGAAATCGTGTGGCCTAAGTCATGTATCCATGTTGTTGTATAGGCAGGGTGAAAAATGCCATTTTAGAAAGCTCATAACTTCTAGCTCAAGTTGAATCATGGGAGGCTCTTGTACTTTTTAGAAAGCCCATATATCATACTTCAACTTTGATGTTTAAATTTGGTCTTGAATAATCTTGGATCATGATGGAAAATGCCTCCAAAGTTGGACAAATCATGAGACAGACTCTGTCTCAAATTTTTCTAAGTGTTTGAAAAATGTTCATTTCTCATTTTTGTGATTTTGATTCATCCATAACTCAAAATCCATGAAGATTTGGGATATGATATAGTTGACAATATTGTAGTATGTAATGAGAGCTTTCATTTGAGCTTTGGATGGAAGAAAAAGGTTACTTGGATCACAAGTTATGGTCTTGCAAAGTTGGGTAAAAATCACTTTTTTTCATGACTTAGTGAAAATTCAAGTTTCTTAAGGTTGCCCCTTTTGCAAGTAACCCCACTTTTCTTGATTTTTATTGATGGATGATGATCAAAACCATATGTTAACATTGTTTTTTACTTGAAGAAGCCATGTTTGTCAAAAAAATCTCAAAAGTCAAACTTGGTTTTGGGGTACAGTTGACTTTTTATCAGATGAATTTCAAACTTTGTGATTCTTTATGAAATCAAGATATTGACCTAATTCAAACCTAATGGATGGATTCCATAGGTGTTTTAGAGTGTCTTGAATCATGTCCCAAGGTTTGAGATCATTTCTTGGTCAAAAGCGAAAGGTATGATTGACTTTTTCTTAGAAACCCTAGTTTGTGGTCCAGATGAATTTGAATCCTTATATTGCTCATGAATCAAGTTATTTGTGTCAATTTAAACTTATACGAGGATCACTATAAGATATTTGAGGTCTTCAAAACATTCCTTGAGGTCTTGGCTCATGCCTTGCTCCAAAAGTCAACTTAGGGGTGAATTAGGTCAAGAAACCCTAATTCGTGATTTTTGATGAATGTATCCCCTAAGGCTATTTTGAACTTATGATTGGATCCATGTGGTCCCTTTGAGCTTCTTGGATCATGTTTTGAAGTATTGGCTCATGCCCAAATGAAAATTTCTCTCTGGAGGCCTTGGTCGACCAAAACCCTAAATTGGTGACACTGGTGATCTTGAGGATTGATCCACTTGAAATGTTGCACTTTTGTGCTTGATTCTTGATATGGGAGATCTCTTGATCCTTCCTGGATGTTTGAGAGGCTTGACAAGTTGAAGATCATGTCAATTCTTGATTGATCATTTGCCTGAGTGTTCTAAGAGGGCTCAAAACCCTAACTCTTGATTGAGGTGAATGCTCAACAATCTTTGAGAGGATTGATAAGGTATGAAGGTGCATCCATATTGTGGTGATGATTTTCACAATGATGGGAAATCTTGTGGTCAAAATTTAGGGTATGGCACTTCTATGTTGCAAAATACCAGAGAATATGTTGGTTCTAACAAGGTGTATGTAGGTAATGGGCAAACACTTAGCATACAATCTATAGGATCCACACATTTTTACTCTAAGATCTATCCTAAATTTAAGTTAAAGCTTACCAATATTCTCCATGTGCCTTCTATTACTAGAAATTTATTGTCTGTTTCTAAGTTCTCTAGTGATAACAATGTTGTTTTTGAGTTCTTGCCTGACAAATGCTACATTAAATCTCAGGCTTCTAAACAAATAATTGTTGAAGGAGTTCAAGATGCTAGTGGCCTTTATTGCTGTCCTCAGCTATTCTTGGAGTCCACAAGCTCATATTCTCTGAATAAAAACTTGAGTTCCTCAACTGGTATTCGAAGTTATGTTGCTTCTCATTCTTCTTTGGATTTCACAAATAATTGTAACATTAGAACTCTTTGGCATAATAAGCTTGGACATGCCAATATTACATCTGTAGCTCATATACTAAAACTTTGTAATATACCTTCATCCAATAAAAATAGTATTTTGTTTTGTAATTCTTGTAATCTTGGCAAAGCACATAGGCTACATGCTCCTTTAATTGACACTGTTTATCACAAACCATTTGATATTATTTATGCTGACTTGTGGGGTCAAACCCCTACTCCGTCTAGTTCAGGTTACAAGTACTACATTGCCTTTGTTGATGGTCACTCTAGATATACTTAGCTATACTTTCTCAAACAAAAGTATGAAGCCTTGCAAGCTTTTAGACTATTTCATACATTTGTTAAAACCCAGTTCCAAGTTACTATTAAAGTTGCCCAAACTGACTTTGGTGGGGAGTTTAGACCTTTCACCAAATTTTTGAATGAACTAGGAATCATGCATAGACTTACCTGTCCACACACATCTCATCAAAATGGATATGTGGAAAGAAAACATAGGCACATTGTTGAAATGGGTCTTACTCTCCTTGCTCATGCTTCCCTACCTTTAACCTACTGGGAACAAAGTGTTTCCACTATTGTCCATGTTATTAATAGGTTGCCTACTGCCTCCTTGACAAAGGCTAACTCACCCTTCCATGCCCTATATGGCAGACAACCTGATTATGCCTCACTAAAGGTGTTTGGATGTTGTTGTTTTCCCCTTCTTAGACCCTATAATAACCATAAGTTTCAGTTGAGGAGTCAAGAGTGTGTGTACTTAGGAGTGTCTTCTCAACATAGAGGGTTCAGGTGTTTGAGTAAGGAGGGCAAGATTTTCATATCTAAAGATGTTACTTTTAATGAAAATTCCTATCCTTATTCCAAATTGTTTGGTCTAGATTCTGTCACTACTAAGTCCCACAATACTAAATGTCTAAATGGTCCTATCAATGCCCCCATTGTACCTATCATTACATCACCTAGCTCTATTGTTTCTACTCTCTCTCTCTCTCCTAGTGTTATAAATGATGCAGGACCTACATGACCTAATCAGAATTTAGCACCCAACCATTCTTCTCATGCGCCTGCTTTTGCCCAAGAAGTTAGGCACCTAACTGTCCTTCCAATTTGGGGTCCCAATTCTGTACCTGGACCTAGTCTGAGCCAGAATCCAATCATAGCAGACACTAGGTCTGCTGAATCTACTGATGCCTCTTCTGGCATCAGACCTAGTCAAGCTAATACTTCACCAAACTGTGCTATTAATTTTAATGCAGAACCTAATACACATGTGTATGTCTCATCTAAGGTTACCCCTAAGGATAATAACCAAATTGAGATGTCAATTAAGCACAACCAACCTGATAACAACACCTCTAGTCCTACCTCTACTGAAGCTAATTATCCTAAGGGTAGTACTTAAGTTGAAGAGGTATCTGACTTTGCACCTCAGACTGAGAAAACCCATTCTAACTCCTTTTTCTCTAATGAAATCTCTCTATCATCTTACATCCCCATTTCTGACTCATCTTAGTCCCCCTCCATTATTCCTATAATTCCTACTAATCCTCCTACTATTAATGTTTATCCCATGCTTATAAGGGTCAAAACTGGCCATTCAAAACCAAAAGCCTATGTGGCCCATACTGAAACTTAACCTAATAGTGTTAAACAAGCCTTATTGCAACCTGTTTGGGCTAAATCCATGAAACATGAGTTCCGTGCTTTACAAGCCAATAACACTTGGACATTAACCAATCTCCCTCCTGACAGAAAAGCTGTAGGGTGTAGATGGGTCTTTAAACTCAAAGAGAATGCATATGGGTATATTCACAAACACAAAGCCAGACTTGTGGCCAAAGGTTTCCATCAAGAGCAAGGTTTTGATTACACTGAGACCTTTTCCCCTGTGGTCAAGCCTATTACCATTAGAGTCATTCTAACTCTGGCCATCACTAGCAAGTGGAATATTCAACAGATTGATGTTAATAATGCCTTATCACTTCATGATGAGGTATATATGACACAACCCTCTGGTTTCATTGGTGTTAATAAAAATCTTATGTGCAAACTAAATAAGGCCATTTATGGGCTTAAATAGACCCCAAGGGCCTGGTATGAGAAACTAACACAGGCTTTACTTCAGTTTGGATTCACTGCTTCAAAATGTGACAACTCTCTCTCTCTCTCTCTCTCTCTCTCTCTCTCTCTCTCTCTCTCTCTCTCTCTCTCTCTCTCTCTCTCTTTATATAGTAAACAAGGTATTTCTATGTATGCCCTTGTTTATGTTGATGATATTCTCCTGACTGGTTCTAATTATGCTCTTATACATGATTTAATCAACAAGCTGCACAATACTTTTTCTCTTAAGAAGCTGGGTCGACCCAGGTATTTTCTAGGTATTGAGGTAAAATTCTGCAGCAATGGTGCTTTAATTCTCACCCAGTCCAAATACATTCAGGATCTCCTTGCCAGAGCCAAAATGAGTAATGCTAATGGAGTTCCCACTCCCATGATGAGCACATGTAAGCTTAGCAAGCATGGCACTAATCATTTCTCTGATCCTCACTTGTACAAATCCATTGCAGGTGCACTACAGTATGTGACGTTGATCCGACCAAACATTTCTTTTAGTGTTAACAAGGCATGTCAGTTCATGGCTTGCCCCCTTGACTCTCATTGGTCTACTATGAGAAGATTACTGCGATATCTCAGTGGTACTACTACATATGGTTTAATTTTGTCTGCCTCCGTATCTGCGTCAAAGTTCTCTCTTTGCGCCTATAGTGACTTGGATTGGGCTAGTGATCCGGATGACCGCACATTCATCTCAGGCTCGTGTATCTTATTTGGACCAAATCTGGTAGCTTGGAGTTCCAAGAAGCAATCCTTAGTCGCTTGTTTAAGTACGGAAGCAGAATACAGGGCTCTTGCTCATACTACTTCATAACTGCTCTGGTTAGAGTCTTTATTGTCTGAACTTAAAGTTCCCTTTGACACACCTACTCTCTTATGTGATAATCTCAGTGTTGTGATGTTGTCTCACAACCCGGTTTTACATGCTCGCACAAAACATATCGAGTTAGACATTCACTTTGTTTGAGAACAAGTTGTTGCTGGTACAATGTCCATCTATCATGTTTCTGCTGCTACTCATATTGTTTATGCGCTTACTAAGCCTTTCAGCACGACGACATTTTAAGAAATGCGTGGCAAACTCAAAGTCGTCTCCACAAGTCAACATCCTTCGGTTTGAGGGGGGTTTTGAATAGTAGCATTAAGTTCACAGTTGTTAACGGTTGTTGTTAGTTATAGTGGTTAGCCATTAAAGTTAACTAACTCTGTTAACTAGTCTTGTATATTTGCTACTGGTGCATCAGTGTAATGTGATCAATGATTTTTCTGTCAAAATCAATAACCATCCTTTATTCTCTCTATCTGCTATAACTTTGCATTGCAGTGAAGATGAAGAAAATCCTTCATCTCTAATATGCCTGAATTTATTTTTATTTTACTAAAAGACATTTCATCACGGTTCATAATAACGACCGTGGCAATAGATGAAAGGTTACATGCATTGAATCTATTTAATTCTCCTTCTCAATGGAATAACCATCTCTTTAATGTTGAATACTAAAATTTTGTAATAGTTGGTTAAAAGTTTTACTTGGTAATGAATTCATGTAGTGTTAAAATATTTGATTGATTTGATGAAGTTATTGCCATGGATTATTTCATAAATCTCTATGAAATGGTTGTACCACCTCAAGTAAACTAGTAACATGTTTGTGATGTACTATTATGAGGATCTCATAAGGAACTTTCAACTCTAAGGTAACAAAGTATATGTCTAACTTCGTTCTAATATCTTCATGTAGATGAAGAACTATATCTTGCTCATTGATATATCGTGGTGTGTACAATTAGCAAGAAAGATCGGTGTTTGAATTACACTAAGATTTGGTACTTCAGGACCGATTAGTTTTTTATCCTCTTCTCGAAGTCTAAAAGAATCTTATACACGTCCAATAATCTAACATCATAGGGGTACACGACATACGATATTTATCCATATTAGTAAATACCTCTTTGATTGGGGCCTTTGAAGAAACACCGAGAACAGCGGTTTCATTCAATAATTTATCTTTTAGGACCTTAAAAAGATAATATATGGATAAGTAATCTAAGTGGACAAGTTAACTAAATATATGTTTGCATTCATTTTTCAATACCATATGGCTTCTGTTAGCTTATATATCAATATAAAGAATTTGAATCTATATTTTACCTTAAAATAAGAAAAACACTTAAAATCTATGTTCTACCATTATGATAGAATCACTAATAAAATCTCATTGTAACATGCTAAAATTTGAATTTTTTTTCATTATTTGTTTTCAGGATCCTTACCACTGAAATGATCTCCTCTTCCAAATCATACCCAAAATCATCGTAAATGTCCATCCCAGGATGAGAATCCAATTCAAGCAATAAAGCAAATCAAACAATAGAGCAACATCATTCAATGCTATTTGAAATACATGGTCAGTAGAAAGATCTTCAGTATTTAGCTCGGAATGATTAGTATGAACTAATTATGAGGCTATTGGATTTTTATTCATGGCTCCTTTAAATGTTGCGTTATTTATGTGATGCGAGAGCTTTTGCCAATGAAGGTTCAGATACACATCATTTTTGTTTGATCTGTCCGCAATCTCATTCGTCTTTGTTGAGAATAATAAAGTCAAGTGTGAGTTGGAGTCTCATATTAATTATAAATGTGGATAGTTGAGTGTTTATAAGTGGGAGAATCCATAGACCTATCACCTTAAAATTTTGGATGAATATGTAGTATCTCTCATTTGTGTTACTCTTAACCCAATGTTCAATGCTCCTTAGAGAAAAACTCCTCCAACAAATGGTATCATTAATATTAACTTATTGCATCTGGAAAAAAAAATAGGTATGAGGAATAAAACTGGTCTACTGTTGAAGAAAGAGTGCAATGTTTCTTGATATTAAGTCTCACATTGTTTTGGTCATTGTATCCTTGAGTGTTTCTATAACAGATAGAAACATCTCTTAGCATTAGTTTGCGTGTTGGAGAGGTCGGCCTAAAGCCGAAATAATTCCTTTTGTATTAATTAATATTCAAATAAATTTTTAAAAAAATTTTATAAAAAAATTAAAATTATTAATTTATTCTATAAGAATTAAAAAATGAAATGGATAATAACAAAATCAATAAGTGTTATACCACACCATCAATAAAGTTCCACATATTTAAAAAACTTACACCTTAGCAATTTTTAAACCAAAATTAGGGACGGAGGACCAAAACTATATAGAAGTAAAATAGGAAAATTGATTTCATAAGTAGGACATAATAGGGAGACCAAACCTGTAACTTAGAAAAAAATATAATATAATTAATATGGGATCTTTGAAATTTTGTATGAACAATAAAAATCACAATCACAATTATGAGTGTAACGGTAAAAATTATGAGTATAATATATTAATTAACTTAACTCATAAAGCAAGAGTCGTCATCGCGCTTTTATTATTTCCAAAGGAAAGGGAAAAAGAACGAACAAACCCCTAAGAAGTTCTAAAACAAGAACAAATAAACAGAGAGATGGTAAGGGGGTTGGTTACACAAAAGGAAGATGTTAGCACCAAAAACGTCTATAGTACTCTATAGGAACCTCTTTGAAATATCTACGCTTTTTGGTTTGAAAATGGTTTGCTTGTAAAAGATTGGGAATGTGAGAAAAGAAGTATTTTTTTATAATGTTGTGTTTGACAAGACTTCCTGAGTCTCGTGCCTACGTACCCACAAAGTGCAATGGAGGATCAAAACCTCGTAGTTCGTGGTAAAAATAACAAAACACTTTGTTTTGATTCATTTTAAATGAAAAGACAAGTTGCCATTTTAAGGAGAATACTACAACTAATCATCCACAAGTAATTAGAACTTTGCAACACAAGGAGAAGGGCTCCAACTTGGATAAAAATCAACAAGTATGCCACTAACTCTCACAAGTGGAAAAGAATTACCATCAATACTATGGGAATAGGAGAATTATATCTCAACTATGGATATGACTCATGTCTAAACTGTATGAAATTTTTTAAAAGAACAAGTGTACAAAGGCACAAAATGATTGAATGAGTTTATGTATTTTTTAAGTCTTTTGAAAAGGTCAAAGTATGCTTAAGATGTCTTAGCATTTATTAAACAAAATATTTTGAAAATGCACTTGACAAAGTCAAGGTTTATTAAGAAAAAGGTTCTAGTTTGAAAGAAGAAGATTTTAAAAAAGAGATGAGATTTTGAAAATTTAAGAATGGGGAAGAGATGAAGAGGCTATCCTAGAGCATAAAATAAAAGCTAAGGACAAAGAAAGATCTAACCAAGAGAAGATAGTAAGCCCCATGATATAAGTCAATCAAGAATTCTCTCTTTTGGGTAAAGCCTCAAGCCAAATAAGCCATAACAATCCAAGCATCAGATGAAATCAATAATAACCAGGATGAGTCTTCAAGAAAATCCTTACGCCAAGGGTATCAGATGAATCCAAATAGGTCTTAAGATGTACTTCCAAGCCAAGGTCAATGTTTTAACTCTAAGTCCATACTCCATATCAATGCATAGGGTAGTAACATCAAGTCCATGAAAGTAACCAAGTTTTTTAGGAGTTTTGATATTTATTAATGTCTTAAGAGAAAGTCCCAATGGACAAAATAAAAAGAGCAATAAGCATAAACACGAGTCCAAGTGGACAAAGGAAAAAATATGATAATATGATATGGAATGTTAAAGTAAAAGCATAAAGTAAATTGCAATAAGTAAAGAGCATAAAATAAACGACTTTAAATTAAAGAAATAAAACAAAAAGTTAGTAAGTTAGTGATTAGAAAAGAAAGACCAATTTGTCATTTTTTGGAGAACACTCAAGTAGACATCCACAAGCATGAAAACATGGTCTTATACATTACTAAGAGAAGGGCTCCAACTTGGATAAAATCAACAAGTATGCCACTAGCTCTCTTAGGTAACAAAAGATCCAATCTATTTCACACAATACCATGGAAAATAGGAGGCTGACAATCTCACTTACAAAAATGACTTATTTTCCGATTCGGGACAAATTTAGCGCTATGTTAAGCAATCGTAGTTCAACCTATGGGAGGCCGATCAATAACAATTTATGTGTTAATACAAGCTAGAGAAATTTCATGTAAGTCATCCTCCTAAAGCTTGCCACACAAAAAGAAATAGAAGGAATGGTCTCATCTTAATCAAGAACTTTCATCAATGATCAAAAGCAACCTATCACTACTCCAAAGTGAAGTGAGTGATCCAAATGATCACTTCAACAACATATTTGAAATAATTAAAGTTAAAACATCTTTGATCATCAACAATCCATGATGTTAAAGATTTTCATCAACCAAAAGAAAAAACAAGAAGGGAGATGAAGAAGAGGCAGCAATGAAACAGACACAACAAGTTGAATCCAAGGATTAATCAAGATATCATCAAGATCAATCATCCATTTTGGTGGATTAGGGTTTTCACCTCATCAACACCCAAGATCCATTGAGCTTGATAAAACATGACCAAATCAACCAAGATTCAAGATAAACAGAAGTCAACAAGGGTCAACAAATACAAAAAAGCAATAAAATGAATTAATATGCATCAAATTGATTTTTAAAATGAAAATAAACATGAAAATGCAAAAGATACATTAAACAAGATCACAAATGACCAAGAAAAATCCAGAAAGTCAGAAATAATGCAAGGATGCTATGGAAAATTTTTGAAAATTTTTTAATGCATAAAAGTATTTTTAAACTAATTAAAATGTAAAGAAAAAGAGAAAAATCATGAAAAATATCAAATGAAAAAATAAAAAATATGAAATATATATCATCAAAAAGAGAAAAATAAAAGAAAAAAATTAGAAATTACTTTGGTATTTTTTGGATAAAAATGAAATTACTATGAATTTTTAAATGAAAATGCAATTTAAAATAAAAATTAGAAAATAAAATAAAAAGAGAAAAAAGGACGCGCGTTGGATTCATTTCATTAATCTGATGTGGCAGATCTCATGATCTAGAAATGCCCGCTCATGGTGGAATTTACTTCATAAATAATATGGAGTCACATTTGAAATCATCCAATCAAAACATTTCAAAATAACAGCGTGTCTCCACCTCAGGTCATCTTCTTCACCTCTCTGGTCATCTTCTCTGGTGAGCTCTCATCGGAGAATTCACAAAATGGTAAAGATAAGTCATGAGACCTATGCCATTGTGACTATTTTTAGTTCTGTTATTGGCAGCAATTTTGGTAAAACAATGTGTTTGTTTAAGATGTCATGTTTGATGTCTTAACATGTGCTTCTATCATTCTGCATGTGCTGCTGTTGGTTTCTGTTTGTGACGTCAAGGCAGATGTTCTAACATCTGATGACAGAACATTATACATTCAGAATGTGTTGTTTTGTGTGTTGCGCTATTTTAGCAATCTTCAGTGTGATTTGTGTTCTGATTGTTGCGAAAATCATGGAGTAATTTATTTATGTGAAGCAATCTTTTTCTACTGTTTTGAAGAATCAGTTTGTTACTAATTTAGGGGAAAGAGATTTGGAGAATAAATCTGCTTTATTGTTAAATCATATCTTAGATTTTATTCTGCCCAAGCCCATGAAGATTGTTCTATTTAAAGGCGTATCAACCCTACTTGCAAGGGAGAGAAGTGTGATTCTAAGAGTTGTGTTACTTGTGTTAGGGTTTAAGTCTCTTTGTGTTTTATTATTTGTGAGCCATTCACTCATCTCTTTGATGTTTGAATTGGAGTGTTTATTTGAGTTGTAGTTTGTCCACTCAAAGCTTTTAAGCACGAGTGTATTGTTCTTGATTGAAGCTTTTAAGCAAGATCAAGGTGGGTCTTTAAAGAGTGTTCTTCTATACTTTATAATCGTTCAATTGTTATCACTGCTGTGATTGAGGGGGAGTGAGAGGTGTCTCATATCTAAGAGTGTCTTAGGTAGAAGTGCCATTAGGTAGTGATTAAGTGAGTAGATTGTCAACTGATGTGTTGGTTGTAGAGTCTATGAATTAATACTACTAATAGTGAATTTCCTCCCTGGCTTGGTAGGCCCCAGACGTAGGTAGTTAGACTGAACTGGGTGAACAATTCTCTATGTTTATTTATTGTTCTTCCGTGTTGTTCTTTTATTGTCTTGTTCATACAACAGATATTGATGTTGTGACATCTCACTTAACATCACATATCTGATACCAGAATTTCAATTGGTATCAGAGCAGGTCATCCTGCTCTGTATCTGGGTGAGATCTAGGGCTGTTACTTTCTGGTGCTATGGACAAGGAGAGTGGTGGATTTGTGAATAGATCCCCTATTCGAGATGGATCAAATTATGACTATTGGAAACCTCGCATGGCTGCCTTCTTGAAATCTTTAGACAGCAGGGCTTGGAAGGTTGTTCTGAAAGAATGGAAACATCCTGTCATTATGAGAAAAGATGGTGTGTCAAATCTGAAACCTGAAGAGGAGTGGACCAAGGAAGAAGATGAACTCGCTCTTGGGAATTCTAAGGCCTTGAATGCCTTATTTAATGGTATTGACAAGAACATTTTCAGGTTGGTCAACACATGTGAAATGGCTAAGGAGGCTTGGGATATCCTGAAAACAACTCATGAAGGAACTTCCAAGGTCAAGATATCAAGACTTCAGCTGCTAACAACAAAGTTTTAAAGTTTGAGGATGAAAGATGAAGAGAACATACATGACTTTCACATGAATATACTTGAACTGTCAAATGCTTCTAGTGCCCTAGGAGAGAGGATGTCTAATGAGAAGCTGGTGAGAAAAATTCTCAGATCTCTCCCCAAGAGATTTGATATGAAGGTGACTGCTATAGAGGAAGCTCAAGACATCAGCCAGAAGAGGGTAGATGAATTGATTGGTTCCCTTCAGACATTTGAGTTAGGGTTGAATGACAGATCAGATAAGAAGGCCAAAAGCATAGCATTGGTGTCTAGTACTGAAGATGAAAAGAAAGAGTGTGATATTGAAACCCAGGAGGAGCTATCTAATGCAATCGTGATGTTGGGAAGGCAGTTTAATAAGGTGTGGAAAAGAATGGGCAGGAGCTATAAACCTTATGTCAAGAACATCACATCTGACATCAACAGGTCAGGTCATCAGATGAAGAAAACCAAAGCAGAGGAGAAGCCTGATAATGACAAAGGAATCCAATGTCATGGCTATGAAGGTTATGGTCACATCAGAGTTGAATGCCCTACATACCTCAAATAGAAAAAGGGTTTGTCTGTCACTTGGTCTGATGAGGACACTGAAAGTGAAGATGAATCTGCCAAGCATGTCAGAGCAATGACTGGAATATATGAGTCTGATGATGATTCAAGTGATGGAGAGATTACCTATGAGGAGCTAGCTGCATCATATAGAGAGTTGTGCATTAGAAGTGAAGAAGTTTTTCAAGAAGGGGAGAAGCAGAAGAGAATTATAATTCAACTAAAGGCTGACAAGGCTGAACTGGAGAATGAAGTCACTCTGCTGAACTCCAAACTTGATCAGATGTCCAAATCTGTTAGGATGCTGAACAGTGGAACTGACACTTTGGATGAAATCCTTCAAGCTGGAAAGATGGCAGGAGATATGACAGGGTTGGGATTTGATGATAATAAGAAGAAACCCATTACAGATGCTAGTTCATCTGGACTTAAACATAACATGTCCCATCAGACGTCTCAACATCATGGGAAAGTTCATTTTCTGGACCTAATCACTTTGTGCCTCAACATCATGGGAGAAGACAGCCTCGTCATCATGGCAGAAGACAGCCTCAACATCATGGGAGAAGACACCCTCAAGGGAGAAGACACCCCAATCATCTCAGAGGAGGATTTAAAAGATGGAGATGTCATTATTGTGGAAGGTTTGGTCACATAAAACCTTTTTTCTTCAGACTGCATGGATTTCCTGAGCCTGATCCTCAACCTAGATCAAATTAAAGCATTCCTACAAATGGAAAACAATGGGTTCCCAAGGCTGCTGCAAACAGCTTGATAGCTCACCTGTCTCTAGAAGATTCTACCATAGGAGACTGGTATTTTGATAGTGGATGTTCTAGACATATGACATGTGTCAAGAACTTTTTGGTGGATATCAAATCTTACTCCACAAGTTATGTGACCTTTGGTGATGGAGCCAAGGGAGAAATCAAAGGTGTTGGAAAGATGAACTGTTCAGGAGTGCCTAACCTTGATAATGTGCTGCTGGTTAAAGGATTGACTGCCAATTTAATCAGCATCAGTCAACTGTGTGATGAAGGGTTCAAGGTCAACTTCACAAAATCTGAATGTTTGGTTACTAATGAATAAGGTGAAGTAACCATGAAGGGTGTCAGATCTCTAGACAATTGCTACTTGTGGGATAAGGGTAAACTGTGTCTTCAACAAGAAATAAATAGGGTCACCTCCTTGGAAAATGTCAGAGGAATACCTAAGCTAAAGCTGGAAGAAGGAAGAGTTTGTGGGAAGCAAACTAAGAGTAAGATGTTACACCAGAAGTTTCAACATCTCACTGCTTCAAAAGGGCTGGATCCACCTCACTTGGACCTGATGGAATCCAAAAGTGTTGTTGAAATGACTAAACATTGTATTCAGCAAAAGCAGTCAGAACTTAAGATGTGCCTTGTTGATAAGATGGATGCTTATAAACTCCTACCTCAGAGTAAGCTGACTAAGGACAATGTCAAGCAAGATGTCATGACATTACACTATGACATCCTGAGCGTATTGATCAGAAGTCTTGTGGAAGATAATGTGAAACTTGTTACCACTGAAAGAAAATTGGCTGAGACTGTGGATGCAAGTAAAAAATTGGGACTCCATATTTGTGAAGACTTATAGCAATTAAAGGCATGTGGGAAAATCTTTTTGAATTTTAAAAGTCATTTACTGTTTTGTGGAAATATCATTAATTTCCTTTTATGTTTCCAAAAGCATCCCACCTATCTTAGGCAATCATTTCAACATATTGCTCCCACACGCAACATACGTCTTACACCTTATTTGCTCTGCTCGTTCATCTTCCTTCTCAGAGAAAGAAACCCTTCTGCTCCTAACCCCACCCTTTGCAAGATTTCTACAATGTCTCAACAACGCTCCTCATCTTCTTCCAAGCAAGACTCTGAACAAACTCCCGCGAATCCTAGGGTTTCTTCTGATGATGTTCAGACTAATGCGGTTCTTGATGTTGCACCTCTTTCTATGATTTCCCCTCCTGAAGCTAAGAAGAATAGACCCAATAAGCTGCATGCAAGAAGCTCTAAGCGCACTCCTGCAGGTAACTCTTCTGATGCCTCTGAAAATAAAAAGCATGATGATAGCTCTGTTCGTAGCATAGTTACTGGTCTCTTGTATGGAGACAATAAGGTTCCTGGTATCTCTATTCCTCTGTCTCAAAAGGATCAAAGAAAGCAAGAAGTCTTCTCTGTTGATAGAAGTACAGACAGGATTGTCTCTAGGATTCTGAATGAAGGGTTTGTCGTTGTTGGGATATCGAAGCCCCTTGCTCATATTTCTACCTCTCATACTTCTGAGGCTAATCAAGAAGGTAGTCATCAAACTGGGTCATCTGGTAATGATAAAGAGGGTTCAGAAGATAAACTTCAAAAGCTGGCTACCTCAGTTCTGGAGGATGCAGGAAATGATGTTGAACCTAATGTTGGGACATCTTCTGCTGAGAGAAGTTCCCCTAACAAGTCTGATACTTCAGGCCTAAAAGGAAAGCAGACTGTTAATGATGAAGATATTGTGAATCTGGTTGATGTTCCATCTGATAATGATCTGATTGCAAGTGTACACCCTGGCATTGCTAAAAGGCTGAAATCAAGAAAAGGGAAAGCTGTAGATTCACCTTCAAAGGTGAGAACCAAGATCAGTAAGAAGAAGACTCCTGTTGTAGGATCTACAAAACCTTGGAGTAAAGTGTCTACCTCCTCCAAAAAGAGGAAGACTAGGGCTGATTCTGACTCAGACTATGATGTTGAGGATGATGTCCAAGACATCCCTCATGTGAAAAAGCCTGTTGTGAGTAGAACTGCTGATAAATTTCCTGATGCTCCACTAGATAATGTTTCTTTTCATTCTGTTGTTAGTGTACAAAAATGGATGTATGTTTATCAGAGAAGGGTTGCCATGGAAAGAGAACTAGGTAGAGATGCTCTTGAGATGAAGGAGGTTATGGAATTGATCAATCATGCTGGGTTAATGAAGACTGTGTCGAGTTTTTCAAAATGTTATGATATGCTTGTCAAGGAGTTCATTGTGAACATCCCTGGAGAGATTACTGATAGAAGAAGTGTGGATTTTAGAAAGGTTTATGTAAGGGGTAGGTGTATTGAGTTTTCTCCTACTGTTATTAACAGATACTTGGGAAGGAATGATCAAGCTGAGAGTGAGTTGGAGGTCACTGACAATCAGATTTGCAAGGAGATTACTGCAAATCAAGTGACTGCATGGCCTTTGAAGGGAAAATTGGCTGCTGGACTTCTGAGTGTTAAGTATGCTATACTGCACAGAATTGGAGCTGCCAATTGGGTTCCTACCAACCATAAGACTACAATCTCTGTTGGGTTGGGAAAGTTCATCTTTGCAGTTGGAAACAAGAAGGATTTTGATTATGGTTCTTATATTTTTTATCAAACAGTCAAACATGCTGGAACAATGGCTGTGAAGTTTCCAATTGCTTTTCCATCCTTAATCTGTGGAATTATTTTGAATCAACATCCTGGGATCTTGGCTGCTACAGATATTGCTTGCAAAAGGGAGTCTGTATTGTCTCTTCACTTCAAACTCTTTGTTGGACAACATGTTCCTGATATTGTCTCAACATCTGCAACTGTTAACAATAAGAACACCACCAAATATGAGTTAATCAGTGAGTTGAAGGCTACTTGCAAGGAGCTGGAAACAGTGATCAGCATAAATACTGCTAGGAAACTGAAATTAGAGGCCTTGATCAAAAGTTTGGAACAGGTTGAAGATGAGGGGGAAGAGGAAGCCGGTGCCTCCAGTGAGGAGACTGATGATCATGAATGACTTGGTTCTGGAACTCTATTGTGTTCTGTTGATGGTGTTGCTGGTGTTCTTTGATGGTTCTTTTGGTTTTTCTTTCTGTTATTAGTTTTTGTGTTGCACCTTGGGTGCTTGTTATGTAATCTGGACATCTTGGATATTGTTTCCTATGCTCTTATATGATTATCTTGTTTGGATGTTCCATGACTTGTCTTGTCATGAGTTGCATATTATGGCTAACAAGGGAGAGCTAACTTGACTGACTGGTAGCTAGTATGACTAACTGTGAGTAGTGAGGTGGAGTTCTTGGTACTGACTTGACTTCTTTCATAACTCACTACAAGAAAATTGGCAAGTTGCGACGGTTAATATTGGCAGATTACGTCGGTTTGAACCGCCATAATTTACTAGCCACGACGGTTTTTCTTCTGTCGCGAAAACGTGTGTCGCCAGGCCATATCGCGACGGTTCCTGAAACCGCCACTCCAACCGTCGTTCTATGTTGCGACGGGTAAGGAACTGTCGTAAATTGAAAATTGCGGCGGTTAAAACCGCCATAAATAATTGTTTTTGTTATCCAAAAATAAAAAACCATAGTTATTTCCAAAGGTAAATCCGCAGGTAATTCCGCAGCTAATATATTTCCAAAATTTAAAAAAAAAAGTCAAAGGAACTTTTAGCACACACAGAGCATTGTTTCCAACTCTATTAATTTTATAACTTCTAAGATATTGTCACTTCTACATCACATTCCTAAGATAATGTCATTTATACACTTCCAAACTAGCTATAACACCTGGACAGATAAAAATCATTCTAAAAATCAAAAGGAATTTCACAGCTTCAAAAGAAAGTCACTAAAAATCATTCTATAAACAAAAAGAAAGCCACTACCAAAAGGAAAGTCCCTGAAGACTTTAAACAAACTATTGGTTTCATTTGACACCTTCTAGTGGCAGATTCTCGCTTCTCATCAAATAAGCAGTAATATCCGATGCACTGCATACAAAAACACAAGTGAAACCCTAAAAACTAAACACAACAACACATAAAATTGATACAGTATTTTCAGTATAAGCAACAAAAATGAAATTGAAAAAAGAGATTGAAGTGTGAGTGATAATTAGAACCTTCTTGTGGGATCAACAAGCATTAACAATATGCTACAAAGTCTCAATGGGCATTACCATATGGGCCTGCATAGCAAACTAGCAACATTGATTATAATTCTATCACTCCAACACGGATTATAATATAAAAATCCTTGTTGAACTGATATTTGCATTTGAATAATGAAGAAAATCAAATAAAATATAACTTAGGAAAAAAAGTTTCACAATAACATTGTTGAACTGACCTTTGCATATGTAAAGCGATATCAATAGCTTCCGGCTTTTGCTCCTCTTTCTGCTTACTATACAAACTAGTTTTTATCAAGAATCTAAGTATTTATTACAATATTGGTGTAAAAAATATCAAAAGTTTCTAGAACATGTATATTTAATAATTATACATGATAACAAATAATTATTTTATCTTAAATATGTGGATACTAACAATTATTTGCCGCAAGACATGACATGAGAATATAATACATCATAGAAATGACTAAAACAATATATAGAAACTTCACAGACCCATCAAGACATAAGCATGAGACTAAATTGATATTGGTAGCTTTTCTTCTCATGTATTACTTAAAAAGGTGTAACTTATTTATAATTCTATAAGCTTAGGAAACCCTTTTCCAACCCCATATTTGGACTTTCAAACATATCTTTCAATTGTTTGTAACTAAACACTGGTGTATCAATTTGTGTTACAATTAGGAATGCTCAAGAAAACCATAAAACCAAACTGAACTGCATTTAAATAAACTGAACCATTGCTTTTGGTTAATGAACTCAAATTGTGTTTCACAAACAATCATAACTAAACCATTACTTTTGATTAATGAACCTAATATGTGTTTCACAAGCAACCATATAACTGAACCAAACTACAGTTAAAAGAAATCAAACTGACCGAACTAAACTACTATTAAAAGTAATAGGAGTTAGAATTCCTTCTAGAATTAAATGGAAAAGTTGAACAAACTCCTTAAAGCAAAGTAAAATCTCATGAAAGGGTACCTCCTCTTTGAATTTATCGTCTTTGTCCTCGTAGCTTGACAAAGCAGTAACCTCCACCTTCAAATTAAGAGTTATTAATCATGTGCCATAACATATACATAAACAATTAAACAAGCATGTGAAAAGGAGAAATAGATAGATCTTCTTACATTAAAAAATAAGTGCATCATGACCTAAAATTAAAAGAAATGTCAGTGTGTATACATTTAAACATTGAATACCAAACGGGCAAATTCATGGATGAAAACTACCTGAAAAACTGTTTTTAAAAGAGGTTGTTGGCTGCTTGTTCACGGCCAATATCATGACACCACCTGTCCATAAAATAAAAGACAGCTTAGATATAAATTCTTGTGTGCTGTTTTTACTTTCCTCTAATTACAATTCAGGTTTATGTATTGTACCTAATAGTATCATTAGGACAACTTTGAATTTAAAGTCAAGTCAAAAAATTAATCCACATGGTACATTATAATTAACATAAACAACACCTATATAACAATTCTTAAGTTTTATTCTAATATAAAATCTTCAAGGGGTCCAAAATGGTATTGTCAGTATAAGATTATAAGTTTATAAGTCAATTCTAAGCATACATAACCCAAGAAATAAGGCTTCTTTTAGTTTCTAGTAACTGATTAATTTTGATAACTAATTAGGCTCCAAAGAAAGGAAGCAGGAAAAAGGATTTTAAAGGTGAACATATGACAATGCTGCAGAATAAATACTTATAGTTAGTAACTAATTTTGATAACTAATTAGGCTCCAAAGAAAGAATTATTTTTACTTATAGTTAGTAACTACTGCAGAAATAAATAAATAATACACAAGTTCAAAATCATCGTCAATTCCTGCTACTTCAACAGCTTCTAAGAACTCTATTTTGCAAGCATATTCAAGGATTCTATTGTGCAAGAATATTCAAGCATCTTCAAGTGCTATTAAGGATTAAATTAGAAAGCATAATTTCAAATGAAATGCAATATTAAGAAAGAAAGTACTATACTACTCACTTAGCCCAATAAGGGTAATTGCAAAGGTATTTCTCTTTCTATTTAAGCATAAACTACTAAAATTTAGAAATATTTTTCTCTATTTTGTAAAACAAATAAATAACTACTACAAGTTTTTCAAAGAGATTAATTTATTTATTACATTACCTTAACAACCAGCACTCTCAGAGTTTTGAAGACTTCAATTTTAATTCTTGCAGAACCTCATTGTCCTCTTGTAACCTCCATATATGCACCCTTTTTTGTTTAAGAAATGGGTATTACAAACTCATGAAAAGACATAACAAAAAAGGGAGAATTGCAGTTAGGTCCTTTTCAATAGAAAGATATTTGTCTTGATTACTTGAAGATGTATTTTTATATAATTGAATGTCATTTATTCTATAATTAAACAATATACAAAAGAAAGAGCAATGACATAAGTATGTGTCATTTATTCTATAATTAAACAATATACAAAAGAAACATATCTATTAACCCTTACCAACAAATTTAAAGTTTAAAAACAGAGAATGCAGTAAACTGCTTGTCCAATACATTTTTCTCATTCATGATTGGAAGATAAAGAAAATGCAGTAACATGCCATTAAGAAAGAAGAATAATCTTCATTTTGAGTTTATAACAACCAATGTCAAACCTACAGTAGCTTCTTATTTATCAATAAACCTGCTACTACTGCTACTCGCAGTGCACAACCACATACTACTGATCTTTAATGATACTGCTAGCTCCCCTGTTCTTAACTATCCCAACACAACTCACAATTCAATTTTAATCCAAACATAAAATCACATTTGAAGCTAAATCGATAATGACAAAATCACATTTGATAACATTTTCTTCAAAATATAATTTAATATATTGAACTATAACCTAGTTGAACCAAAATCAAATTTCATATAAAAAAGTGACAAGGTCATGAAAACACAAACACAAGATAAACAAAGATAATCTACAAGTGAAAATAAATATTTCATTTACAAAAATTGGAAAGGAAATAAAAATTTCTATTGATGTACCTGAAATTTGTGCTTGAAACAAACTGCTGAGAAGCGATTCTATGTTCGAGAGTGATTCGAATGATTGAGAGCGATTCAACGATTAACAGTGATTTGAACGATTAAGAGCGATTCAAAGATTGAGAGTGATTTGATGATTGAGAGAAAATGAAGTTGGGAGTTTTCAGCTTGATCGATTTCGAATAGTTCGGTTCGAGGATTGAAAGTGAAAGAGGTTGAGAGTTTTCAGCTGGATCGATTTCGAAATTTGTTTCTAGTAGGATCAATGATTGGGATGAAAGATTAAAATAGGATCGATTGAAATTTGAGAGGTCCGAACATTTTGTTGGAAAATTTTGAAAACACTTTCAAGATGAATCGAAAACTCTGAACCCTAATAGAAAAAACGATAACTCACCCAAAAAATCTAAGTTTTTTTTGTTTTTTTAAAAATAATTTAATAATATATTATTAATAATAATAATAATTAATAATATAAAATAAAATATAGTTTTAGTAAAAGTAAAAATTTATATTTATTTTTTTTACAAATTCTTTAGCATCTAGTTGGAAAATAAAAGAATAAAATAACAAGAAAAGAAAGGAATAAAAAAGTAGGACGATGTTTGGCTAAAATAGTCGCGACAATTCCCTCTAATGGTCGCAGATATAGAAAGATGGAGGTTCATTAGAAACAATTACAATTATTTTACTCAACATGCCTAAAAAATCTGCGATGGTTAGCCTTAACCGTCGTGGCAACCGTCGCAGTCCAGGAATAAGGGAGGTTTTGTGTGAACTGTCGCAACTCATGTGTCGTAAATCTCCTTTTTTCTTGTAGTGACTCTTTGTCCAATTGTGGCTAAAAAGGGGGAGTGTAGTACTGTAGTGGATGTTCTGTGTTGTTGGTTTTTGGTGGTTGTTGCTGGTCTCTTGGCTTGAGGGGGAGTTTGAGTTTTGATTGGTGTGCAACTGCTGAATGTTAGTGTTATGTGTTATGTGTGTTTCTGCTACAGGTATCTCTGATGTGTGCTGATATTGTTTTAGCCAAAATTAGCCAAAGGGGGAGATTGTTAGTTCTGTTATTGGCAGCAATTTTAGTAAAATAATGTGTTTGTTCAAGATGTCATGTCTGATGTCGTAACATGTGCTTTTATCATTCTGCATGTGCTGCTGTTGGTTTATGTTTGTGATGTCAAAGCAGATGTTCTAACATCTGATGACAGAACATTATACATTCTGTTCAGAATGTGTTGTTTTGTGTGTTGCGCTATTTTAGCAATCTTCAGTGTGATTTGTGTTCTGATTGTTGCAAAAATCATGGAGTAATTTATTTATGTGAAGCAATCTTTTTCTACTGTTTTGAAGAATCAGTTTGTTACTAATTTAGGGGAAAGAGATTTGGAGAATAAATCTGCTTTATTGTTAAATCATATCTGAGATTTTATTCTGCCCAAGCCCATGAAGATTGTTCTATTTAAAGGCGTATCAACCCTACTTGCAAGGGAGAGAAGTGTGATTCTAAGAGCTGCGTTACTTGTGTTAGGGTTTAAGTCTCTTTTTGTTTTATTATTTGTAAGCCATTCACTCATCTCTTTGATGTTTGAATTGGACTGTTTATTTGAGTTGTAGTTTGTCCACTCAAAGCTTTTAAGCACGAGTGTATTGTTCTTGATTGAAGCTTTTAAGCAAGATCAAGGTGTGTCTTTGAAGAGTGTTCTTCTATACTTTGTAATCGTTCAATTGTTATCACTGCTGTGATTGAGGGGGAGTGAGAGGTGTCTCATATCTAAGAGTGTCTTAGGTAGAAGTGCCATTGGGTAGTGATTAAGTGAGTAGATTGTCAACTGATGTGTTGGCTGTAGAGTCTATGAATTAATACTACTAATAGTGAATTTCCTCCCTGGCTTGGTAGCCCCCAGACGTAGGTAGTTAGACCGAACTGGGTGAACAATTCTCTGTGTTTATTTATTGTTCTTCCGTGCTGTTCTTTTATTGTTTTGTTCATACAATAGATATTGATGTTGTGACATCTCACTTAACATCACATATCTGATACCAGAATTTCAACTATCTCATTAAGGCGAACTCAACCTCACTCTCCATTTTCATTTATTGAAAAGGAGTAGAGAGAATTTTGGAGAAAATCAGGAGAACACAAAAACATGAAAACAAAAATTAAATGATGTACAAGAAGAGTCAACACCATCTAGGTTATTGGAAACGTTCAGCAAGCAAAGGACTACATTGTGGTAACTTGTTTGAGTGAAGATGGAGCTTCAAACTACCTTGTCCAAAAACAATCTGAGAAGCTCTAAAACTGGATTTAGTTGGAACAATTCAGGGACTCTTAGAGCTTGGAATTTGTTGTAGGAGCTTCATAGGAACATAATGAAGCTTATGGAATCAAGAAATAAGAGTGAGAGTAGCTGGAAATTAAAACATGATAGCTCACGTATTTACAGAAAATTTGAAGGTGGAACAAGGGTTTTTTGGATCTCAAAAGCTTGGGAATGTAGGTAGAATGAACCTCTATTTATAGAAGAATATGATGGAATACTGAGAGGGGTGAATTGAGTGGAAATTCAATGTAATCGTGTGCACCTTCAAAATGCCAAAAGTGTGACTTGAATCCACTCAAAACTCAGCCAAACCATGTGTTTTACCACTCAATTAAATTCAGGTAACTTGGTTAATCATGTTTAGATGCATATCACGTGTTAATTTGACTTTTAATTGAAGTTTAGTTGGAGTAAAAATATGATCATGGTGTAAAACTTCAGTTCCAAGTCACCATGTTTGCATCAATGGGGCATCCTACTCAAGAGGTTTTTTTCCACCATTCTTCTTACAATGTGTAGTCCTCATGGCCTAGTTTACAATTTTCCAAGAAAGTATTCATTTGGACATCTGAGGAGAAAGTTATGATGTGTTGAAGTTGGCATGAAAAACTTGTCATCTTACTTAGAAAAATTCTAAGTCTTTCAGGTAGAAAATGACCGATAATGTTCCAACAAATTCCAAGGCCTTCCAAGCATAATTTGATCTTGACCATTGAAGAAAACTTGTAGAGGGCATTATAAATAGTATTGTTAAAAAAGAATCAGCCTCAATGGATTATAATAAATTGAAGAAGTTGTGTTCCTTGAAAGTTGATAAAAAGTCACTTGAAAATAGGTCAAATTTCACTAAGTCCCCAAATGACCTATAATGTCTTCAAACTTTTGATGGTCCTCCAAGCATAAATGGCTCATGTCATGTAAAAAGAAGTTGTGGAGGATGTTGAGAAGAGTCATACCTTCTTGGAACTTTGACTTGAAAATGTTGATTTTTTGGTCAAACCTTCTTGAACTAACTTGAAATACTTGAGATTTTCTTGCACTTCAAGGTACATGAATGATCATATGAACCCAAAATAAGATGCCCTTTAATTTCCTTTGATTAAAATGATTAAGGCTTGAGATAACTTATTGAAGAAGGCATGGAAATAAACACATGAACCTTTGACTTTCTTGAGGAACAAGCTACACAACCTTGAGGTGCTCTTGCTTAAATGATATAGGATGATGCTTGAGAACATAGACCTTGATATTAGAATCCATATTATGAGAAATAAGTCCTTGAGAGTTAACGGATGATGAAACTTTGACTTGAGGGATCAAAACCCTAGCTGAGGAACCATGCATGGTGTTCTTGATGAAATGCCCTACCTTGCACAATGAGCTTAAAGAAACAAGACATATTTTTGCATTTTGATTAGTGGTTAGTTTAACAATAAGCATATAAACATAAAGATGAATACACACAAAAAGGGTGTTTGGTGATCTTAAATGCAAAACCCTAAAGGATGAGAGGGAATGACCAAATGTGTGATCTTGTTTGCGTAAATATGCAAATGGTAATTGAGATTTTAGGGTTAAAAATTAGGGTATGACAATGAGTAATCTTTCAAGACATTCTTGAAATTATATTCTTAATTTTGCTACTTCTTGAGCATATTCAAGAAACATAATAATTTATCTTTTAATTTTCTTTGCTCCAACTTATACTTAGATCAAAATGATATTATCAAATTTAATCACATTCTAATTGTTTAGCTCTAGTGAAACTCATCCACAATTTACTATGACAATGATCAATTTTTCAATGATGTTTTACATTAATTTTACTGTTCATCGTGAATGATATCACAAATGATTTTCATAAATAATAATAGTTTATGAAAAAAAATCATTTTGCGAGCAATCCTTCATGAACTTTTTAGGAATCCTTCAGGGATCCTATATTATCGATCTTAAAATAATGATAAGCACTTTTTTATACCATCCTTCATGGATGCTTCATTGTAGAGTTATGAAGAAGATGATAAATTCTAACTGCAAAAATTATACAAATGATTTTCGGAAAGAAAATTCATAGTATGTGAGCAATCCTTATTTTAAAATTCTAAACTCTTCAGGAATTATATATGACAAATGAGCTTCATGGTGATCAAGAACAAACTATTCTTTGCAAAATCCTTGTAGGATGCCTAATAAAAAAATCTTCAAAATCATGTCACAAATCTTCACATCAATAAAGAAAAATAATTATTTAAGTAATTATCATGGGATATTTTAACACTATTCATGCAATCCTTTTGGGATGCATGTTGTTTGTGTAATCCTTCAGGGATGCATAAAAATCACAATTGATATTTTCATAAAAATTGACCGATCATTCTTTGAGCAATCCTTTAGGAATTCTTTAATATTAAATGTTAAGTTCTTTGTGAATTATATATCACAAATAATTTCATAAATCAAGATTAACATGTTAAGATTTCTGGAATCCTATATGGTTGCTTAAATATGAATTCTTCAAGAATTTATCAATGCTAGAGAACCTTAAAAATATAATTGTGTTAACTGAATAAAATTTTCAATAGAATTTTATACAAAAATATAATAGATTAATACGTTAAAATTTAATCTACAAGATGAAGGAAAAAAGTATTAAATACTTACGCGAAAGAGAAGAAACAAGATTATGCAAATTGATCATAAAATCACTCACACGATAGAGTTTTGTGCTAATAACGTGTTGTAAAATAAAGAGAATCAATACCAAAATTTAAAGAGAGAGAGAGAGAGAGAGAGAAAGAGAATACACAAGGATTTGTTTAGGCAGTTCCCCAATCGGCTTCGTTATGGGTACGTCTGTCCTTAATTCGTACTCGAATTGAGATAGTGACATTAACCTTATTTTGTAAATTGTAGTTTACATGAGAAATGTAGCAATGCAACACTACAAACCCTATGTTTGTTGTTGATCCTAACACTTCATCTTCCCTTGATTTGAGCTTGATCAAGCCACCCAACAATACCAATTTGATTCACCATCTCACATTACTCCTTTGCAAGAACCGCAACTCTTCAAAGTCTCCACTCGATCGAATCCAAATTGAAAATTATTGTAACCCAAGATTTACCAAGATGATCCACTGTCTCACATTAATCCTTTGCAAGAACCGCAACTCTTCAAAGTCTTCACTCGATCGAATCCAAACTTGAGTAATCTTGTCCAAAATATTCAAATCCCCACTTTGATATTGAAGGAAAACCCTACCTTGGTTTTCTTATTCGAAACTCCTATAAGAACTCAACCCAATTTACAATACCACAAGCTAAATTTGACCTTATCAACTTGATTCTAGATGACACCCAAACAATGAATGATTATGTGTACTTTGTTTATGTGTATGCATAAAACCAAGGTTGAAGATGAAGAAGACTCTTAGTATGTTCCAGGTTTCGGTTATGATTTTACCAAAATCATTGAAAAAAAATAATTCATGTAAAAGGTATACATATGTGAGCAAGTATGAAGCAAAAGGAATGAAAAATAATGCAATTTTTCAAGATTTTTGATGTATAGGTCGACCTATGCAAGTCATGTGTCAACCTATACAAGTCATGTGTCGACCTATACAGGTCATGTATTGACCTGTAGAGGCGACACATCTAACAGAGCCTTACAGGCTTTAAAACTGTAGCACATGAGTCAACCTATAAGATGTATGTGTCGACACATAGATTTTACTTCTATGTGTCGACCTGAAAAACGGGTGTGTCGACACATAAAGACATTCTTCTTCTATGTGTCAATTTGTAACATGTATGTGTTGACCTGTATACAGTTTTTCACTCAAAAATAGGTTTTTGATGCATATAAAACCATTTTTTTATGAATGAATCTTTTCTAATCCTTTTCACTATGTTTTCGTGCTCTCTAATGCTAAAATGCATAACTAGACTCAGATGATATCGTCTAATGTGTATAAACGCTAACGGTAGTTTTGAAATCATTCAAAATACACCTAACTAGAAAGTAACACTCACATTATTGACAAATTTGGAATGGGAATTACATTTAATATTTTCCAGTCTAATTTCCTGAATGCTTTGAACGTGGCCCCCTCCCAACTTCATCCTAATAGTTAGTTCTTTGCTATGGGGTTTAAGATTTCCTGCTAGGGTCTTAATATTAGGCATATCGTTGGAATTTTATTATCTTTTTATAAGACCAAAGGCGTGTATAAAGGGGTTTCAGTCTCTGTAATTGCTTTGTACGGAAGGTCCATATTTTCTCCCTACACTTCAAATTACAAAGGCTAGAAAGACAAATTTCTCCAAGTTAGGTGTAACACCTTAAATCCCCCTAATTTTTTTTCTTTTTATAAATATAAAACATGAATTGGGGAATATTTATTTCGCATAATCAAATAGGGGATCACATTAACATAAATAACATAAACCTTTTCATAAATGAGCACTTAATTAAAACATAACATCAAACATAATTATTCAAATAATATAATCCTAACCCCAATGTCACAATATCAGAGCTTTATTAGAAAATAAACGAACTTACTAACTTAACAGTTCAATAAACATAAACATGAAGGAAGCAGTTGAAGTGGTCCTCTACACCATCTCATATAAAGTACCGCAATGAAACTACTCCACAGTCTCAACCTAAGAATACTCTGAATATAGAGTCACATTAGAGAAACATAGAAACACAAGGTGATAATGCATTCTACAAAATAAATGGTACAATAACAACAAAGGGGGTATAATAACAAACATACAACATTTACACGATCTTACAATATTTCATAGAATCATACAACATTACACAATATACACATCAATGCTTATCCAATGCATTTGCCCTCTACTCTAATGCATATGGTACCATCATTAAACTAAAAGCTTATTTTCCTGAGTTCTAATAGTTTAAAAGGGCATATGAGCTACATCCCACCTACAACATTATCCTATACCTTCGTAGACTCTGAAATGTATAGGAGGATATGTGAGCTATGTACGCACTATAACATTATTCACTAAACTCTATTTCTAGGAGTACATACTGAAGGTGTGAGAAAAACACAAGAAAGAGGGGGTTTGAATTGGGTTTTCCAAAATGAAGGATTTTCTTTATACTTAAACAAAGATCACAAATAGACTAACAATAGAGAAAGCTACACAATATATCCTAGTTCACTTGAAAATTATACAGTTAATCCAGTTCACCCGCTAAGGTGATTTTACCTCTCTCAAGCGAGGTCTTAATCCACTATAACCAAATTGATTACAACTGCACTAGCAACTGCTGGTGACTAACAATACATAGACTAACCGCCTCTTCTCAAGGTTTCTGACCAAACTGGTCCCTTAAGGAATTAACCTCTAAGACACACTAGTCCTATACTTCTCAAGAATTCTGACCTAACCGGTCTCTCAAGGAATTCAAACCACTGTTTGAAAATACAATGCACAAGCCAACTGCAAGTGACTAACAACACTAAAACTCACTGTCTTAGTCTTCCTAAAGCTTCTGACCTACCTGGTCCTTTAGGGAACACAAACAACTGTTTGTTAAAAAGGTTTGTTTACAATAATGATGCTTCTACACAAGCAGAGTAAACACATTTTTAGCTCAATCTATCTTAGAGCGAATCTACATAGTAAAAACAATCTTCTTCTTTGTATTGTGATGCTTTACTGTTCACTCATAAATTTCTCCATTTCTTGAGTTCCTTCTTTATATGAATAAGTGTTTTTAATATTTCTCTTTTTCACACTGAGTGTTACATTTTTCCGCCAACTGATTCGTTGAATGATCAAGTCTATATATAGCCAGAAAAAGATCTGTTGAAGGGCAGATTAGTAATATCAGAAGAGTACTGGCGACTTGAAATAATGTCGTTATGCTCGGGTGAAAATCGTACACTGAAATTGTCCTTTGTACCACCAAATCAGGGTAGTGGAATGGTAGTGGAAAATAACATTTTTTATTTGTACCATGTACTATTTTCCCACACAAATGTTTCTTCTTCTTCTATTCATTAGAGGCTTCTGAGTTGATATGATTGAAGCATGATCAGAAGAATGAATCATTGGGTCTTCAGAGTCTTGAGTCTTCAGAACTTGTTCAGCAGAACCTTGTCTTCAGAATCTTCAACACTCCTTCTTCAGAACCCTTAGTCTTCAGAATCCTTAAGTCTTCAGAGTCTTCAGAACTTCGTTCAGCAGAACCTTGTCTTCAGAATCTTCAGCACTTAGTCTTCAGAAGTTGACGACTTCAGAAGCTAAACAGGCTTCAGAAGTAGAACTCGGAGTCACGCTCAGAGGTTAGAATCCAAGAGATGTTACAACAGCAACATAATGTTTTCTTAGAGTCTTTCTGACACACAGTAGATCAGAAGCAATCTTGCTTCTTTACGCAGAAGCGACCATTGAGAATTTCAGAGTGACATATCACATGATCTTTATCAGATTCAAAACATGTTTGTCAAAACCATCAGAATAGCAAACGTTAGAGTACCAAAATTGTTCTCACACAAATACTCTATTGTTATCATCAAAACACAGAGATAAGATGCAGAACCAAATCTTGTTCTTACAATCTCCCCCTTTTTTATGATGACAAAACCATGTATTTTGATAGAACAATTTATACAGGGTAATCACCATAGCCGAAAAATTCAGAGTTTAAGCTCTCAGCTCCCCCTAAATCTGTTAATCTCAAAATTTCATTCATGCTTGTTAAGAGTCTCCTCCTGATCCCAAGACTCACAAAATAAAATTTGAGTTCTTCAGAACATAACAATAGTGAAGGAATACTTACCTACAACAACTCATCAGAGTCTGACTAGAACACTAGGTCTTCATCTTAGAACCTGGTTACTATCAGAACTTTGATGAAAATTCAAAACTTAATTTTGAGTCTGATTGGATGATGCCGCGCATCTCGTATCAGAACTTCTTATCAGATCTTGATGAAGAATCACAACTTCTTAAGTATCAGAGTTTGATTAGAATTGACTTCTCTTTTGTCAATCTTTTCTTAGAATCACCAATCTTGTCAGATTCATATCCTAATTGATTTTATCAGAATATCATCCATTGCAGAGCGTATCTTCTAAAATAGTATCTTTGAATCAGAGAATTGACTTGACTTGTTTTCAAGGAGATTTCAGCTTCTGACACTTGAGTCTGAATTTCATACTTTTAGAAAGTTTACAACTTTTGAACACTATGATATCAAACAAGATTTCTTGACTTTCAAAAATTTCACAACTTCTGAACAGTATTAAAACATCTGTTTGAATAAACATATATTCTCATAGTGTACAACTTCTTAACCATGAATTATCAGAGTTGAAATTATCCATAAGAGTTTCAATCTTAAGAGAGTAGGATCTTTATATTCAACCTGTCTAGAATGCTAAGTGAACTTTTTCAGAGTTCCTTAATTGAAACATCAAACAAACGGTTAGTTGTAAAAGCATTATGTAATGTTTGAGTTCAAGATTCTGAGAATAGATACCATCAAAATCATTTTAGTACTATCAAAATCATTTTACTTTCTCCCCCTTTTTGTCATAATAAAAAAGATAATGCAATAAACAGTGAAATATTATGATAAATATGTGAGAAAGAGATCTCTAAAATAGACCATAGTACTCATAAAAACAGTCTCATTAATAATGGATCGAAATACATTGGCATGACTCGAACACAAAACAAACACAGAGCATCCTGGAGACGAGACAGAAAACACAAGATACGACATGCTAAAGATTAACCATCAAAGACTTCACAATTTTTCTTCAACAGACCATTTTCTAGACCGTCTGTCTTGACAAATTCAACAATTCCTTCTTTAAAGAAGATTTCAGATAGAACTCTTCCAAAAGGTATGTAGGGCTTGATGAAATCGCCATTTCTAGAGTCAGTAATGGATTTTTGCATAAAATTGAATATAGTCTGAGGTAGATTTATCCGCATTTGAGCCATCAGGAGAAAGATGAAGACCCGATCATCATGAAATAAGATATTTTTGTTTTCTTCCCGAGGACGAAAATTTGTCAGAAAAAGCTTAAACCAAGTTTTGGGAATGGGAAGAAGATTTTCAGGATTGAGAGGTTCATATTTGGACGATGTGTTGTGAAGAGAGGTGAGTTCCTCAAAAATAAGATACCTAGACTTAACATGCTCAACAGTAAAGCCAATATTCTCACAGCCAATTGTTAGAGAAATTGTGAAGGGAGTGATGTTTATGGGGACATCAAAAACACGAGAGGAAATTGAACGATCTTCATAATTAATGTAGGCATGTTTCCAAAAATATTTTACAAGATTTAAGTAAACTGGTTTATCCAGAATGATGAAGTATTTTGTCCATTCTTGATAGTGCATGATTGAGGTGATACTGTTAGCAATTTCTCTATTTCGAAGATGAAGAAGGTTGATTTGTTATTCTGATATGACCTCGAGAAGGTTCTCATCTCCTTGGAAAGTGATTAGAGACATGATGAGAAGATTTAGACAGTAAAGGTAATTTTGAACTAGTAAGATCAAGCACTACAGAACATGGGAGGAGAAATGAAATATATATGTAGGAAATAAGAGACGTGGCTGACTGAGAAAATGACATAGGTCAAGATGCATATCACGCATAAGATATGCCAAGGATACAGTGGCAGAGTAAAAGATAAAGAATATCAAGGAATAGGAAAGGAGTGTAGCAGTATCTTAAAACAGAATATCCAAAAGGTCACAAATAAGGATACGTTATTTAAGTTTTGACAGGAGTCAATAACTATGAATAAATGCATACTTATAAGTGGCAATTGACAATTGACACACATTAAAGACAGAAGAGAGTATATCTTATTTTCAAGAAAAATTTAACTCGCATACGTCTTATCATTTATGAATGCACGGTCATAGGGGAATGTGTAAAGATTTTAGCCTATTCTCAAGAAGTTTACAAAACCCAATGAGTCAAACAGTTGTTATCATTATCGTTCACATGTTATCAAAATTTTAACTAAATCATTTTGATTTGAAAGAATTTAGATAAGTTAAAATTAGTCATTTTCTTCCTTTTTATGATAATTATTATGGAATGCAGTAAGACAAGATAAAGAAAATAAGGAAAGTACTTCATTGATTGAACAGCAAAATGCCAGAGCGCAGTACAGGAACAGAAGCATAAAACAGAAAAACAACCAACAAAGAGGACAACGGATAGGAAAAGCAATAATAAACGGAAGAAAGATCAAGCAGCACGCAACCAAAATACCAAAAGAAACACTCACCAAACAGCTATCAGAAATCCTCCACCTCATCAATCCTTTCACACCTCTCTTCAACTGTAGCATCTTCTAGTCCAAGTATTCTGGCTAAAGTGATGATTTCAGCGCTGTAGAATAACTCATATAGAATTCTTCCATAAGGTATGAAGGACTTATGTTGATTTCTGGAGATTTCAACACAGTTCTTCAAATGATTGAAGATGGTTTGCGGAAGATTCACCCGGACGTTGTACATCATGAAATAGATAAATAATTTATCATCATGAGTCAAGGTGCTTTTGGCCAATCCTCTGGGGCGAAAGTTGGTGAGCAGGAGTTGAAACCACAACTTTCCATCAGGGAGAAGTCCTTCAGGATTGTAAGGTTCATAGTTGTTTTGAGACACATCATGGATTTTAATGAGATCCTCAACAAAGGAGTAGTTCAGATGAAGATCTTCAACAATGACTCCAAATTGAACACAATTGATGGCTTGAGCAATGGAGGTAGGTGTTATGATGACCGGAACACCAAAAACAGAAGACCAAACTGAATTGTTATCTTCCCCAATTCGTGCATATTTCCAGAATTCTTTCATTAGGACAGGATAAATGGGTCCATGCAAGATTGCATAGTATCCTGACCACCCTTGAATTTGCATGTTGGTGGATAGGTAAACACCTGAGTCTCTTAATCTTGGAAGATTTGGCCTTTTCTCATTAATGACCTCCATAACTTCATCATTGCTAGCAAAAGTTTTGATAGACATAGTGAAATAAGAGGAATAGGAATGAAAAGCAAGTTTGGAAATGGATGAATTGTTATGAGAAGAAGTGTGGTATATAAAGAGAACGATGAGTGATAGCCATAAATAGCAATAAAGACTGGATGACTTGAGACAAGAAATTCATCATTTCCAATACACGGGATACAAACAAGAACAAAGAATGATGAAGGAGTGTATCAGTCTCCAAAAGATTATGGAATAGTATACGTTATTGATATTATGACATCAGTTAATAAATGTGAATAATTGTATACTCGAAAATGAGAAGGTAGATTCTGACAATGAGTAAAGGAAGACAATTGTCAGTTGTTAAGTTTCAAGAAATTATTGTCTTACATGCATCTTTATGAATGTCTACTGAGGAGGGAAGACGTAAAGATTTATTTAAACACTTATCAAGTAAAATTTTTAAATCCAATGTGTTAAACATGATATTAAGGAGTAATATGTAATAATTACTTGAAACCTAGTCTCACAAAATCACAACGCTCGAGGTGTCTTTTCAACAGAAGATATGATTTGATTTTGGACACGTTTTGATATCCTCAGAGTCTGGAAGACCAAAAGGTTTTCGTCTGATCAGAGATACTTCTGACAAAGCATATTCTGATGACTAAGGTTAAAAATAAATGCTTCTTAGTTTAAATGAAAATCTTATATCTTCAGACTCTGACTAAACACATCTGATTCTGATGAAATCTTACTCTGGACAGTAGTCCATTTTCAGATGCTTCAGAATAAATAGAAATCTATCTTCAGCCAAGGGTTTTGTAAAAATGTCATCCCATTGATGGTCTGTATCTATAAATTTTAAACATAAGATTCCCTTCTGAACATAGTCTCTAATAAAATGATGTTTAATTTCTATGTGCTTGGCCCTAGAATGTAAGATTGGATTCTTACTTAAACAGATAGCAGCAGTATTATCACAAAAGATAAGAATGTTACTCTCATATATCTGATAATCTTCTAGCTGGTTCTTCATGCACAGCATCTGCGTACTGCATAGAGACGCTGATATGTACTCTGCTTCTGTTGTTGAGAGAGCAATTGTTGATTGCCTCTTGCTTGACCATGAGATCAGATTCTTCCCGAGAAACTGACAGTTTCCAGAGGTGCTTTTTATTTCCAATCTGTCTCCTGGGAAATCGGCATAACAATAACCAGAAAGAGAGTACTCTGATGTTTTCTCATACATCAAGCCAAGGTTAGTAGTTCCTTTCAGATACCTTAGAATTCTTTTAACAACAGTTAAATGAGATTCTCTAGGATCTGATTGAAATCTAGCACACCAATGAACACTGAAAAGAATATCAGGTCTAGAAGCAGTTAAGTACAGAAGAGAGCCTATCATACCATGATATAGCTTCTGACAAACCTTTCCACTTACCTCTTCCTTTTCTAGAATACATGTTGGATGCATTGGAGTCTTAGCTGGTTTACAATCCATCATGTTGAATTTCTTCATAAGTTCTTTGGTGTACTTACTTTGATGAATGTAAGTAGCCTCTGATTTTTGGTCAATTTGAATTCCCAGAAAGAACTTCAATTCACCCATCAGACTCGTCTCAAATTCTGCCTGCATTAGCTTAGAAAACTCTTCACAAAGAAATGGATTAGTAGAACCAAAAATAATATCATCAACTTCAATCTGAACTATAAGCATATCATTTTTGAACATTTTATAGAAGAGAATGATGTCAACCTTGCCTCTGGTGAAGTTATTTTCTAAAAGAAAATTACTCAATCTGTCATACCAAGCTCTGGGAGCTTGTTTCAGACCATAGAGAAATTTTTTTTAAGTTTAAAAACAAAATCTAACTTCTCAGAATTTTCAAATCCATGAGGTTGTTTGACATAAACTTCTTCTGAGATATAACTATTCAAAAATGCACTCTTAACATCCATCTGATATAAGATGATGTTATGATTTACAGAAAAAGAAATTAATAGACGCATGGCTTCTAACCTGGTGACTGGAGCAAAGGTTTATGTATAGTCTATTCCTTCTTGTTGACTATTACCTTGTGTAACCAGTCGTGCCTTGTTTCTAACAACCTCACCCTTCTCATTGAGCTTGTTTCTGAATACCCATTTAGTTCCAATAACGTGGACACCTTTAGGCTTCTGAACAAGATCCCAAACATCATTCTTTGAAAACTGGTTAAGTTCTTCTTCTATCGCCAGAATCCAGTCTTTGTCCAGTAGAGCTTCATCAACAGATGTTGGCTCGATCAAAGACATTAAACCTAGAAGTGTTTCTTCAGAAGGTTTGAAGGTTGATCTGGTTCTGATAGGAGCGTCCTTATTTCCCAGAATTAATTCTTCAGGGTGTGACGTTGCAACTCTGCTTTTCTTTTTTTGTGGAGGATCAGTGGGAGCAACAACAATATCAGAAGTAGGAGCTTCTGAATCTTTGATTTCTTCTGCCTTTTCCTTAGGTTCTGAAAAAATGATTTCCAAATCTGCAAACAACAGTTCTAGAGCCAATGATCTTTCCCTTCTGGTTTCCTCCAAAATTAACGATACCTCCAAACTTAAGTTCTAAATCTTGAAACATATGCCTTTCTCCCGTCATGTGTCATGAGCATCCAATGTCCAGGTACCATGACTGATGTTTCAATGGCGCCATCAAGGATGTCTCTTTGTCGTCATCAGAGTCTGACTCTTCATCAAGTGTCAGTTGATCCTCTGATAAGTCTTTGCTTATGCTGGTCTTTGCCATGAGTGCCACGTTGGCATGTTCTTCATCAGAATCTTCTTCTTCTGATTCTGAATCATCCCATGTTGCCATAAGACCCTTTTTAGCTTTGATAACCTTCTTGAGCTTTGGACATTCATTCTTATAATGTCCAGGCTCCTTGCATTCATATCAAGTAACTTCTTTTTCAGAAGCTTTCCTTTGACCAGATGTAGACTCAGATCTACCTTTTCTTCTCGGCCCTCTGAACTTGCTCTGTTTGTGTTTCCACAGCTTATTTATCTTTCTTGATATGAAAGACAGTTCATCTTCATCTGAATCTTCTTCAGATTCTTCTGAGTTCTCCTCTGCTTGGTAAGCCTTTATCTTTTCAGACTTAGACTTCAGAACAACAGACTTACCTCTTCTCTGAGGTTCATCTTCTTGAAGTTCTATCTCATGACTTCTTAAAGAACTAATCAGTTCCTCAAGACTCGTGTTTTTCAGATCCTTTTCTAATTTCAAAGCAGTTACCATTGGTCTCCATTTTACAGGCAGACTCCTAATAATCTTCTTGACATGATCAGCAGTAGAATAACCTTTGTCCAGAACTCTGAGTCCTGCAATAAGCATCTGGAATCTTGAAAGCATAGTTTCCACTATTCGTTGTCTTCCATTTTGAAGGCCTCATACTTCTGGATTAGGGCCAGAGCCTTTGTCTCCTTGACTTAAGCATTGCCTTCATGAGTCATCTAGTGATGATTCTTTCTTTTGTTGGTTGGTCATAGCGCTTCTAGACACTTTAACACCTGTAGCATCAACTGGGTGAGTGTAGCCATCGACTGCAAAATCCCAAAGATCTACTTCATAACAGAGAAAGAAACTTTCAATTCTCTCTTTCCAGTAGTCAAACTTTTCACCATCAAAAACTGGTGGTTTGGCACTGTAATGATCTTTCTCTTCAGTGGTGGTATTAGCAGGAGCTGCCATGATATCTCACATAAATACTGGATCGGTGCTGAACACTGTTAAGTGCTGATAATATGTTTATCACAATCAAAACCGGAGCTCTATACCAATTAAAGATATGAGAAAAATACAAGAAAGGGGGGTTTGAATTGGGTTTTCCAAAATGAAGGCTTTTCGTGATACTTAAACAAAGATCACAAATAGACTAACAATAGAGAAAGACACACAATATATCCTAGTTCACTTGAAAATTATCAAGTTAATCCAGTCCACCCGCCAAGGTGATTTTGCCTCTCTCAAGCGAGGTCTTAATCCACTATAACCAAACTGATTACAACTGCACTAGCAACTGCTGGTGACAAACAATACACAGACTAACCGTCTCTTCTCAAGGCTTCTAACCAAACTGGTCCCTTAAGAAATTAACCTCTAAGACATATTAGTCCTAGACTTCTCAAGAATTCTGACCTAACTGGTCACTCAAGGAATTCAAACCACTGTTTGGAAATACAATGCACAAGCCAACTGCAAGTGACTAACAACACTAAAACTCACTTTCTTAGTCTTCCTAAAGCTTCTAACCTACCCGGTCCTTTAGGGAACACAAACAACTGTTTGTTACAAAGGTTTGTTTACAATAATGATGATTCTACACAAGCAGAGTAAACACATTTTTAGCTCAATCTATCTTAGAGTGAATCTACACAGTAAAAACAATCTTCTTCTTTGTATTGTGGTGCTTTACTGTTCACTCATAAATTTCTCCATTTCTTGAGTTCCTTCTTCATATGAATCAGTGTCTTTAATATTTCTCTTTTTCACACTGAGTGTTACATTTTTTCGCCAACTGATTCGTTGAATGATCAAGTCTATATATAGCCAGAAAAAGATCCATTGAAGGGCAGATCAGTAATATCAGAAGAGTACTGACAACTTAAAATAATGTCGTTATGCTGGGGTGAAAATCGTACACTAAAATTGTCCTTTGTACCACCAAATCAGGGTAGTGGAATGGTAGTGAAAAAGAACGTTTTTGATCTGTACTATGTACTATTTTCCCACATAAACGTTTCATCTTCTTCTATTCATCAGAGGCTTCTAAGTTGATATGATTGAAGCATGATCAGAAGAATGAATCATTGGGTCTTCAAAGTCTTGAGTCTTCATAGTCTTCAGAACTTATTCAGCAGAACCTTGTCTTCAGAATCTTCAGCACTCGTTCTTCAGAACCCTTAGTCTTCAGAATCCTTAAGTCTTCAGAGTCTTCAGAACTTCGTTCAGCAGAACCTTGTCTTCAGAATCTTCAAAACTTAGTCTTCAGAAGTTGACGACTTTAGAAGCTAAACAGGCTTCAGAAGTAGAACATCAGAGTCACGTTCAGAGGTTAGAATCAAAGAGACGTTACATCAGCAACATAATGTCTTCTTAGAATCTTTATGACGCACAGTAGATCAGAAGCAATCTTTCTTCTTTACGCAGAAGCGACCATTGAGAATGTCAGAGTAACATAGCACATGATATTTATCAGATTCTGAACCTGTTTGTCAAAACCATCAAAATAACAAACGTTAGAGTACCAAAATTGTTCTCATATAAATACTCCATTGTTATCATCAAAACATAGAGATAAGATGCAGAACCAAATCTTGCTCTTACACATACAAGCTACGTATGTACTTTGACACTCTCCTAGACGTCTGTAGACATGCAATGTCTAGGAGTACATACAACCTACGTTGTACTACACACTCTCTAAACAATACCTACTCTGATATAGTATGACCCATGATGATCAGACAAACACAATTTCCATTTAAACCTCCTAATCATATTTGAAACACATTAACCTCGATTACCACATTAGGTTTTCCATAAGGTTTATCACACATTTACTTATATTTCTGCATTAGGGCTCCACATTGGTTCTTATCGATTATTCAACATAATTAACATATTAGGGCTTCATATTGGTTCTTATCAAACCTTCAACATAATTGCCACATTAGGGCTTCACAAGGATTTTATCAAATGTTGGAATCATGTCCTAATATTATTTTAACAATCATTCACAACATGATTCATACATATAAACATCTTGAAATCTTTTCCACAAGACACTCTTTGCATTATCTCTCTAACACATTTGACCGCACCTCAATATAAGTTTCTAAACTCAAGTTATGAATTTTTTAAAATTCCCAAGTATGTAATTGATTGCACTACCATTATTCTCAATATTCTACTACAGAAAAGGGTGGTAGTCAATTGCATATTTAGTGCAATCGATTTCACTATGTAAATTTTCAGTTTTTTTGCAGGTATAATCACTTTTAAACTCCATTCAAGCCTCAGTTTCTATACCATTACGAAATCACAATCTAAAACACATTCCAACATCAAATTTTCATCAATTTAACAAGATTAATACATCATAACACATATATATCAAATCAACACATGATATTGGCATTTAAACGCAAGATTCATGGAAAAACATATCAAATTCTGCACTTAAAGAAAATCATTGATGGTAAGAGAGAGATTTGTAACTTAGGGTCTATGAACCATCAACTAATAGGGGAAATTCACATAGAAACTCGGATAATTCAGGGTTCAATGGAAACCTCACTATCCTAAACACTAAAATACCAAAGTTATAGATTAATCCCCCTTTTTACCTTGTTAGTACAGACTTTCTTTACGAAGCTCCTAACAATGGCGGAATCATTCCCTTGCACAATTTCTACTGTGATTTGCTTGGTGAATTGAGGTCTTTATTTCACATTATAGAGAAGGAGAAAAGCTCTTTGGAGAACTAGGTTTTTCTCCTTAAAGATATGTATTCTCCTTTTTCTAATTATGGATAAAACAAATGTTGAAATAGTACAATGTCAAACAAGATGTTATGACATTATACTATGACAACATGAATGTGACAAATATTTCAAAACAAATCATGTTCAACACAGTTGTACTAAAAACATTGACATTCATTACCATTTAATTAAATACCTGGTTGAAGAAAAGGTTAGTACTCATGATCATGTTGGAACAGAAAACTAACTTGCTGGCATATTTACCAAGGAATTGGATGTTACTCAGTTAAAAAAATTTAGAAATGCTCTAGGTCTATGAATTATTGAGAATCCATAGAAATTAATGTTGAGATATCATGGAAATTATTATACCTCTATTTCATCTCTCATAGGCATCATGTCCAAGGCACATGCACCCTCTTTTGTCTTAACCATTGGTATTTCTAATATATATGTTATTTGAATAACTATACACTTTTACGTTACACACCTCAAGTGGTTCCAAAACTCTTTTATCTTCGTTAAACTTCTCCTAACTCACACTCTTCTAATCCTACGACTATCAAATCACCTTCGACACAAAATTTTTGCAATCATGGCCGGAACTAGGAAGGGAACTAATATTTCTAGAAAATCAATGAAGAAACCCAAGAAGCCTACGACAGAAGGCAAACCGATATTCAACATACACAGTGCCAAAATTAAAGGAACTGTTCTACAAGGGAAGGTCGATGGTCCGGCCGAAGGTCCTCTCACCATGGGATCACCTAAAGAGGTCAGAAAGAAGAAGCTAGGGAAGACTGGTGATCGATCTTCAAAGATACCATTAACCATGTCCAATCTTACTAGGAAAGGAAAAGATGACAAAAATAAAAACTATGAAGTTAATGATATCCCTGAAAATTAGGCTAACTCTGTAAATCAACCTATAAAGGTGGTTCTTGACGTTGCACCGATCGAAATGATTGTTCTAGTTGATGTTCAAGGTAATGTTCCTAAAAGAAACTTCTAAAAAAAAGTGTTGAAAATGTTGTTATGGATGTGTTAGATATGGTTGTTGAGGTTTACAAAACAAAAACTCAAGATGTAGATTCTAAGAACCTAACTCAAGCCCTAGATTCCATTCATGCATGTGATGAGCCCCATGTGGAAGATAATATTGAATTTTTTTGTGAAAAATATGTAAAAGTTCATGTTGTTGATGTTCGTGTTGTAGACACTTTCATTGATGATATTCTAAATGACAATCATGTGGAGGATGATGACTCTACCGATGAAAAGTCTCTAGCAAGTCAAGCTAATGTTGATAATAATGTTGTCAACAGTGATGTTGACAAACCTCATTCCAAGGCTGAAAAATCTGTAGATTCAAATCATGATGATGAAAATAATAATAAAGAATCTATTAATGATGAAGTTGCTAATGAAATGGATCATATGGAGGAAGAGGTTGATACTGAAATAGAGGTCCCTGTATAGGATGAAACCCAAAAGATTATTGCTGGTGTAACCCAAGAAACCAGTCTAGAAAATCAAGATGTTGATAAAGAAGTGCTCGACAACTAGACCTGCATGTTAGAGACAGAGTCTCCAACTCAAAAGGGGGAAGATGGTGTAACCCTTGAGAACAATGATGAAAATAATGCTGAGAACTTTGTTACCAACAACCCTGAAGACAATCTTGGTAATTTTGTGAGTAATAATGACCATGAAGATGTTGATGCTCATACTGTTGTAGCCCTTGTTAACATCAATACTGAGAAAAAGAAGTCTACAAAGAACAATAAAACGAAGGCAGACAAGAAGAACACTACTCTTAAGCCTAAGAAGACTTCCACCAAGAAGGTATCCACTCTAAATAAGGCTAAGAGGACAGACAAGAAGAAAGAGATCTCTAGTAAGAATAAAAAAAGTGTGTTAGCCACTAAGAAGTCTGCCGATAAGAAGATTGCTCGTATTGTAAAAATTATTGAAGATGGCGTGAAAGATAATTTGGACAACATTATGGTAAGCCATGTCAAGAAGAATAGAAAAATTGTTGGGGGAATAAGATCCTTATTAATATATATGATGCTCATATGGACAAAGTATCATTCCATTCTGAATAAAGCGTGTTAAAATGGGAGTATGTGTATCATAGAAGGATAGCCCCTGAAAGGGATCTGTCTAAGGAGGCTTTAAAATGTGAAGAGATTGTGAAGTTGTTGGAAGATGCTCAAGTCATGAAGACTGTGGTAAGCTATGTCCCTTTTATCCACATCATATGAAGGAGTTCATTGTTAATGCTCCTAAATATTTTAATAAGGCTAAAAATAGAGATTATAGAAAGGTGCATGTCCATGGTTGTTGCATTGGCTTTTCTCCTACAATAATCAATGAATACCTGGGTAGAAGCAAACTGATACACGAGTGACAAAGTTCCTCCCTTGAAAATTATTGCTCATGATATCTCTTGCAAGGTGTATGGAGATTAACCGAGCAAAGGGTTGTTGCCTACTGCAAGCTTAAATGTCAAGTATGCTATCATGGACTAGATTGGAGTCTCCATTTGGGCTCCTACTAATCACAACTCAGGTATTACTACATATCTAGCTAGGTTGATTTACCAAATAGGAACTAGGTCCGCCTTTGATTTTGTGGAGTATGTGATTGAACATGTTCTGAAGCAAGCTCAGTCATTTGCTGCCAAATTACCCATTGGATTTACATCTCATGTATCTGTTATTCTTATTAAGAGAAAACCTAATATTGTGAGTAGTAAGGATATTGTTGGTGTTGGTTATAGCCCATTAACTTTCAGTTATCGTCTATTTGCTGGAACTCATGTTTCAGACATCTCTCTTCCAAAATTCATTTTCATCTGACTACTGAAGGTGAACTTCCCGAGGTTCCCCCACTGTCTAGTACTGCTAAAGGCAATATTATGTTGGAACTGATGTAGGTGTCCAAGTCTTTACAAGAATTACATGGTTAAGATGGTAAAGGCAATATTATGACCTCTTTAATTCAAAAGAACAAGGTGGATGACATGGTTAAGATGATAATCCCCAAGGGTGTTAGAGCACCAACATCTCAGGCTACTGAAGAGAATAATGTCAGAACTATTTAGGAGAAGGAACAATTTTGATGTACAACATCTCAAACCACCATAAACGTTGTAAACACTACGACACGAGGCTTCTCGATGCAGCGGGCAAGCCCTAATTATTATAAACCTACTAGGGCCTATGAATATCTCCTACCTGTGTAGAGATACCACGCAGACTTATACTTTTTTACCAATATATATATATATATATTATATTTGGTTGGGCCTTGAAAAGATTGTCTCATACTTAAGTTGGCCCCATAATGGCATAAGAGGGCACAAGGAGGGTAAGACCGACATCACGTGAGCGCACACAACCCATATTGTTCTGCCTAGGGCCTGGGTCACACAACCCAATAATGTAAGGATTCAAATGAAGATACACGGAGAAGCTTCATGGCACATCATAGATGTACAAATCTTAATTATTATAACTCCAATGAGAAAAAATTTCCTCTCATGAAAGAGGAAAATTCGAGTGTTCTTATCTTCACATTTCAGCCAAGCAGTTGGGATTGGAATCGTTTCTTCATCTATAACTTTTCCCTTAAATTATGGCTATAAATGTACCAACCCCTACAGTTATTGAGGGATAATTCACATTTCACATATCAACACCCTTAGGCCCTATTGCTTTATCCTACACAATCAAAGTTCACATCATTACATTTATCATAAGTACAATTAGTGCCCACCGCGGGGCCTTAGTGAAACTAAATTAGGCTAAACCTTCACTTAACATTCAATTACCTTAATAACCTTTGCACCACGATGAGAATATGAACCACCTCCAATAGTGGTAGTGACGACAATAACAATGAGGCTATAGAAAAGATGGGAGCCTTTATGGAAGAATTGTGTCATTTCATCTAAACTTTGCAGGGGTAACATCTTGGCCTTCTAACAACGACATCACAAAGATAAATCACTGAAAGACTGTGATATGCTCAATCCCAATCCTCTCTCTGATGACATCTAGGGCGCTCTTGTTCCAGAAAACTTCAAATTGCCATCACTGATAACTTTTGATGGAAAAATAAACCATGGGAACACATTGTTCCCATAAACATTCATATGCCAATAATTGGCGATGGTGTCTACTTGAAATTCAAGCTCTTATCCAGTACTATCAAGGAGGCAGCTCTGAGGTGGTACATAACCCCAAGGTCTTTTGGAGACCAACTATCACGACCTTTTAAGCAAACTAATCCATTAGTTTTCGACGACTAAACACCATAAAGTTTCGAAAATTCAATGTATGTCAGAAGCCCTCTAAGTCCTTGAGAGAGTTCCTCGCATGATTCAATGAGGCAACCATAAAGGTGGTATATCAAAACCACAAAATGATCATGGGAGCATTCAGAGATTATTTAAAGGTCAATGAATCTCTTGCCAAAAAAAACCATGTCGTATCTCGAAAAATATGATCTTCACGATGTGCAAAATAGGGGTTGCACGATCACTGGTGGACTTAAGAGAGTCGCCGCCAAACTTTATTTTTTCCCATGAGGGGAAAGGGAAAACATCGAGAAAACCCACGGGTGAAAGGATAGGGTATGGTCATCGCAACCATATTGGGTTCGGAAATCGGTTATGTAAGGGGAAGGTACTAACACCCCATACATCCATCGTACTCGACGGGAACCATCTAAGTTATCTAAGCATGAAAGGGTATTTGATAACTCTAAGCTTGCTAAGGGAAAATGGATGATTATTTTGGGGAAATACAAAAGGTTTTTATTATTGAGTTCGTCTGAGTTTTGCAACCCAGTGCCTACGTATCCCAGGGGGAATCAGAACTCCGTAATTCTTGTTGAAAAGGTTTGGTTTGTTGTGTATTTTTTATGGACGATGCTAAGTTCGCATTTTGTCTGTTTGCGGTAGAACGAAAATAGCGTGCCTTTTTGAAAAGGTTTTAAAAGGAAAAGCCCGAAGGCAAAAGGTTTGGATTTGTGAGGTGTTTTGTTAAGAGATTTAAAAAAATGGTTCGAGATACATATCACCCTAAAGTCTATGACAACAGGAGCGAGTATGTCGTACAAATGAGTCAGGCGTCTCACGTACCACACACCCTAAGAAGAGGTAAGGAAAAATCTCGTTCATCTTTTCTCGTGTACTTAAGGCTCGTTATGCGTCATACGTACCGTATTGAATAAGTATTTTGTATTTTTTTATTAAGAAAAAGAGTTTATTTATATGAGCAAAGGATGACTAAGAGGGGGTTCTATCCTAGTGTTATCATGCCAGATGCAAACCTAAAATTAGGATTGAAGGAAAACTTCTAAACTAATGTTGTCGTGTCAGAGATTGACCCTAATGGGTCACTATGTCTTAATTCGATTTAACCAAGTACAAGACTTAATTAAATCGGACTAAAACCAACCCTAAGGGAGCATATGAATCATAACAACCATCACAAAATCATTCAAATATTAAAATCAAGACTTATCAAGATTAATAGAATTCTTAATCCAAACTTAAAAACAAAGTTAGAAGTTTAATGTCAATAATCAATCAAACTTATATTAATCAAAACCTCCCAAGATTTAATCAAATCTAATCCCAACATAAGATCACAATTAACATCAATGTTAGAATCTAAATTCAATCCATGTTAAGATCAAAGCTTATCCAATTGAGAATTAACGTCTAATTGAAATTACTAAAATTAAAATTGAAACCTAAATAAAAATAAAAATTAACACTTAAACAAAATAGATCAAGACTAATTATAGTTTTAATCAAAATTAAAACCCTAACTAAGATTGGCCTCACAATATTAATCAAAAAGTCAAGCATTTAAAAATGGTGAATTCTTATCTACCCACCTCAAAAAGTTGGGTAGAGTTACCCATAGAGTAAATTAGACTACATTGCATGACATTACTGGATTGGTTGAAGGTACACTACCCAACTTTTTGTGATGGGTAATGAAGTTGTCCCCTTTAAAAATTAGTTGCAATGAAAAATCTAAACCTAAACCAAAAATAAAAGCTAGGGTGCAAAAGAGAAATAGTAGTGGTATTAGAAGTAAGAGCAACTTGGACTTAGAGCTTTCAAAGCCCACCGAGCCAAACAAACATAAAAAGACGGATTATGATTCACTGCAGTTGCAAATCCTGCATTCACCTGCGGTCAAGTGAATTTGTGAGAGTTGGGTGTGTTTTTTTAAAGGAGAGAGATGACAAATATTCAACCATAAAAAATTGAGAGGACAATTTTGTGAGTAAACAGCAGGAACTGCAGGAAAAACAACTGCAGTCACTCCCCTTACGCCGCGTCTCAGCTTCGTCTTCATCCTGCTGCTGCAACGACCACTGTGCCCCTCCGCGCCCGTTTTCCTCCTCATCGCCGTCCCTCTTGGCCCAGACTCCGTTTCACCCCATTTAACAACATCTTCATGGATTTCGTTTCGGTTCAATTTCTAGTCTCGATTCTGTATGAACAAAACGATGCATGTGATGAAGAAGAGGAAAGCATTAAAGTTTACCTGTCAGAAAATCGTTCGACGCTTCTTCAATTTGCAAATCGAGTATGTTTTTCATTCATTTTCTCACTTCTTTGTGTTTTGCGCGTTAGCTGTTGTTGATGCTGCTCTACGTGATGCTGCTGTTGCGCGTGTATGTGATTCACCTTCTTCTCCTCAAATATCGACTGCTCTCTGTTGTTGCCGTGCATTGTTATGATTATGATATTCTCCGTGCGTGTCGTGTATGAGTTGTAGTTGTTCCTTTTCCAAAGTAGTGTATACCTTGTAGTTACTTGCTCTGGCCGTGTCTATCTCTTTTTTGGTGTTGCTTGTGTGACTCCTTTTATAGGCTCCATGGATTAAATTCCTGATTTTGAAATGAATGCTCAGGATTTTGTATCTATTCTTACTTTGGAAATGAAATATCATGATTGTCACATTGTGATTCTTGCCTTGAACCCATGATTTTCGTGATTTTGTGTGATTGACAATTGATGATGATGATGAAGAATTTCCATTTTCAACGCATATGCTTCTGATTTTGACTTCTACGAGTTTCTGTGATTTCACTGCGCATTGTTGTTTCCTCTTGTAGATAGCCTGCTAAAGGTGATGGAGGCTGCAAATGCTTTAAGGTCCAACTTGATTGTTGAAAGAATATTTTGAAGGGTACAATCCCAGAAGGATGTTTTTGTAGATCTATCGGCTGGCTTCCTTTCAATCCTTGATCATCCATCAACCCATTGTTGATTTTTCCTGAACTCAGTAAACACGATATAAATGTTTTGAAAGGCTGCACAAGTCTCATCTCTCGCCTTGGCTCCTGTTGGAACTATTTTTCCAGAGACGAAAATAAGCAAGACTATCTTCGGTTGTTTCATACGGTAGATTAATCCGTGGAACAGCTCTGGTTCATAACTAGAGAAAGCACCATGGAATATGCAAGACCTTCCAACCGTATCGGGAACTTAACATCACAGGAGCCAACAATGTTCTGGATCTTGAAATCCTTAAATTTGGTTGGGAAACCAAGTTTTTGGATGATACGTGCATACTTCCTTGATGCCAGTCCAGACTGTTGCTCACTCTTGGCTCCAGTACAAACCATCTTGCCAGAAGCAAAGATGAGCGCAATTGTTTTTGGTTCTTTGATTCTCATAATGACAACGGTGAAACGCTTTGGATTACTCTGCATTACAAGTTTGGAGTGCAATGAGAAATAATCATATGATGTAGCTTTGAATTCTTGACTTATAAAAAGTCTTTAAATCTTGTATGTTTTGAATAAACTTGAAAAAAATTGGTGTAAGTTGAACTTTTTTTGGTGAGATAAATTTGAGCTTGAATTGTAATGAATCTTTGAACACTTTGAGAACTTTTGAAAAAAAATTATGAATCCAACTTGCACCTTGTAACTTCAATGAACTTGTCTTCTTGAAAATGATTTAAGATGGTTGAACATGATGAACTTCATTATATACTTCCTTGCCATGCTCCTTGAGGAGGTTAATAACATACTTGTTCTCATGAATCTTGAAATATTAATATGGACAAAAATGTTGCAACTTGAATTCTTTATGCTTGAATTTATAATTTTAAATCATAGCTTGAATTTGAACTTGAAGTTTGGGAACTTGAAATCTTGAAATGAACATGAATGATATGGGCTTGTGTCGTACCTTAAAACATACGATCTTCGCAATGGGCAAAACTAGGGTTCGCACGATCACGGATGGACTTATGAGAGTTGCCACCGAACTTTATTTATTCCTACAAGAGGAAAGGGAAAATATCAAGAAAACCCGCTAAGGAAAATGATAGGGTATGATCATCGCAACCATGTTGGGTTCGGAAGTAAGTTATGTAAGGAGAATGTACTAGCACTCCCTACATCCATCGTACTCGATGGGAACCATCTAAGTTGTCTAGGAATGAAAGGTGTTTATTATCTATAAGCTTGCTAAGGGAAAGTGGATGATTACTTGAAGGAAAAATAAAAGGTTTTTATTATTGAGTTCGTCTGAGTTTTCAACTCAGTGCTTACGCATCCCAGAGGGAATCAGAACTTCGTAGTTCATGTTGAAAATGTTTTTGGTTTGTTATGTATTTTTTATGAACGATGCAAGGTAGCATTCCCTTTTGAAAAAGTTTTAAATTGAAAAAGCCAGGAGGCAAGAAAAATTTTGGATTTGTGAAGTGTTTTATTAGGGATTGAGAAAACAGTTAGAGATTAAAGTTAAAGTATTTTTGGATTTTTTGGGAAAAGATTTTAATCTTAGCAAGAAATCTAACCTAATTCTAAAGACCTAAAATAAGACTGGGGGAAAGGTCCTACTGTTATCATGCAATAGTTAATTCTAATGTCTATCTTGATTTGAACAACTGGGGATTAAATTGGACCAAGAACACCCTAAGGGAACATATGGAAATCAAATAAATAAGCAATTAACCAAAGCTAAAAGGTACCATGAGCATCGTCACCGCAAAATTTTATTAACGAAGTCGTGGCAAAGGCTAATCACAAACTTATAAGAACTAATTATATTTTCATAAACCAAACGCTAATTACCAATCAAGATTAATCAATCCAAATTTAGAACTAAGATTAACATCAAGATCGAAATTCTGTACAAAATCAAAACCAAAATCGACATCACAATTTTTATCAAAACTCAAAATAAATCAACACAATCTAATATTAAAACTAACCTAAACTATCATTAAAATAGTCATGATTAAATTCGAAATTATAATAAATTATAATAAAAATATCAACACAATAATTCAAATCTAAAACATGAAAAACCTGAGATTATATTACTAGGCCCATCTCTTAATAACCAAAAAAACAAACAAAAAAATAATTTAAAGAAAAACAAAACGTTGGGCTTTTAGGGCATACTAGCCCACCGATCCAACCCACATGGCAAGGAATATCAATCTATGGAAAAAAAAACAACATAACATTTTCTCTGTCTCAACTTGTCCTTCTTCCCCCTCTTACGATCTTCATTTTTTCCAAAATTTTCTCATTAAATTTATTCAAAAATTCATCAAGAATAAGATATAAATCACAACACGTGCGAATCAAAGCGATGATTAAAGAAGGAATTACCAACGACGAATCACGAAAGGCTTGGTCGGCGGATTTGAGAATGGTACCGGCAACGTCGACTTTCCGGTGGTTTCACGGTGATTCTCGTATAGGATAAAGGTTTTTTATTTCAGAGCCGTATTTTTGTATTTTTTATCTTTCGCGCGTGCTCGTCGTGTTGTTGTTGCTTTTTATTTTGGGCGAACTCTCTCCTTACTGCTATGAGTTGGTGACCATGTGTTTGCGGGTGAATAAGTAATATTATGAATCTGTTTTGTGTGACTTTCCTATGCGTGTGCTTGTCCTCTGTAAAGTGTGGTGTTGTTCTCTTTTTATAGCCATCTTGAAACTTGGTATTAAAATGCTACTTGAATGTTGATAATTGTGTTGCAATCTTTTGTTTTGGAAAGAATTCAAATCTTTCTGAGACATGTTTGGAACTTATTTGGAAAGAATTAAAGATTGTCTTGACATGTTTGGAACTTTTTTGGAAAGAATTAAAGCTTGTCTTGACATGTTTGGAACTTGTTTGGAAAGAATTAAAGTTTGTCTTGACATGTTTGGAACTTGTTTGGAAAGAATTAAAGCTTATCTTGACATGTTTGATATTGAATTGAATGAATGGCAAATCTTGTAGCTTGAATTGTAAGAAAAAATGATCATGGAACCTTAAAAGAAACATGGAATTTGACTTGGATTTGTTAGACAATTGTTTTATGGTTTTAAGGAAATGGATATGGACTGGTTTTGAAAAAGGGATTCAAGAAGGGATTTAGTTTAAGAATGGATGTAGGTTTAGGAATTGGATATTTGACATGTACTCGGACATGAAAAATGGTTTAAGTTGGATACATAGAAAAATGGTTATGAGAAGAAATGGATTTAAAATATGGATAATGGTTATGGAAAATGATCAAGGATAGTAAGAAAACTTTGGATATGAAGAGAAATGGATTTAAAATGTGGATAATGGTTATGGAAAATGGTTTAAGTTGGATAGTAGGAAAATTTGGATGTGAAAAGAAATGGATTTAAAATGTGGATAATGGTTATGGAAAAATGGTTTAAGTTGGATAGTAGGAAAATTTGAATATGAAAAGAAAATGATTTAAAATGTGGATAATGGTTATGGAAAAATGGTTTAAGTTGGATAATAGGAAAATTTGGATATGAAAAGAAATGGATTTAAAATGTGGATAATGGTTATGAACAATCCATTTATTACTTGAATCCCAAGAAAAACCCACACGAACATTCTTCCATCTTTTTGCTTAAGAACTTTGACGCCACTTGAAACATTCTTGAATCCATGAATCTGTTAATTTTAATATTCAGTTTAATCACAAATCAATCACCTTCCTTCTGATAAAATTTCAATCCACAACCAACATGAAACACTTTGTCTTAATGAAAATTGAACCAATCCTTTAGATGATGATCTTAACACAAGAAACATGTCTTGATGGATCCCTGGGAATAAAGATGCCACTTGTAATGCAACTTTTCCACGAAAACCACAACCAGTCTCCACATGACCACGCTCAATACCAATGGAAGGAAAACCCTAATCCGCCTTGAGGTATACCCTGAAGCTTCTGAGAAATCTTGAGGGAGATGACCTTGATCCTTGATAAGAATGTGTTCAAACTCTAGTTCCATAAGAACCAGTTGAAATAAAATAGAAAATTCAACCTAGTAGAAAATCTTAGGACCACTTTGAATCAAAATTACTTAGTCACGTCTTGAAGTATTTGACTATGAGAAAAAGTACCATCTCCACTTGAATTTAATGCATCTGCACAAACTTATTAGTCGTAATAAACACGCACACAAGGTCTTATGACTTAATTCTCAGAAGATCATGGCCAAAGGCTAGATGATCTTACAGAGAGAAAACTAAGAAAGGTAGGACAAATTTGGGGTATGACAACTTGGAATTTGAAATTGGTCCTTAGAGTTCTACATAAACCACCTTCTTTTATTGATGTATATCTACAAGCTCACATCAAAGATGAGAACCTTAAGACAATGATGAACTTGAATAACATCTTTGTTACTTGAATTCCAAGAAATCCACGCAAAACATCCTCCTATTATGACTTAAATCAAATTCTTGAACAAAATAAATGTTTAAGAACCTGATTGCCATTTGCACATTCTTGAATCAATGAATCCATTAGCCTTACATACCATGCTTTATGACTCCTGATCCTCTATTTAATCACAAACTCAAGAAGCAACCACATTCCTTCTTAATCCATAACAATGAGGGCATATTTCCCCTTCATCTCCTCTTGAAACCAAAGCATCCTAACAAGAGCTTGCCAGCACCACAAACGCACACAAGACCTCATGGCCTAAACCCTAGGGGATCATGGCCAAGGGCCAAATGATCATCCAAAGGAAGATCAAGAAGCAACACAAAGCTAAGTATAATAAAATAAACAAGGTAGGACAAATTTGGGGTATGACAAACCCGTCATTTCCTTGGTTGAGATAATTGAGCAGATTGGGTGTTATATCAAAGGGGGAGAGAGAAATGCGGAAAGGAAAGTCAAGGATATCAAAGAACATGTTGCCAACGGGTTTAATTCTTCATACCAACATCGTCGAAGCCACTATAGTTCACTCGTTAAGGACATGGCGACTTTTAAACATATTCAGAGGTTCGAGGACAACTTTACACTTCTCAACACTCGTCGAGAGAAAATTAGGCACGTGTATCTCCACTCATGATTTCCCACATCTTCCTAATCCAAATTTGGAGTGCCTAAACCCAATATATTATGCAAATTACATAAGGCTAAGGGCCATCACACTGACAACTATCGCCAACTTAAGAGGGAGATTAAGCACCTTATTCAAGAAGGTCATTTAATGAAATATGTAAGAGGAATCTCTCCATAAGAAAGGGCAGTTGATTCAATGAGAACACAAACTCAATTATGCAATCCCTTTTTTGACATGATCCCTAATAAAATGGTTGTTAATCTCAATGTGTTTAGTTCGATAATGAAGTATCAAATTCTTAGTGAGATTTATGGCGCTAGTGTTGTCGCATTTTATCAAGGAAATTTTGAGATTAACATTGTAATATCTTAAATGGTGTTTAATCAAGATAATTTGCACACAATAACTACCCATAATGATGTATTTTGCTTCAGATATGAATAACGTGACACTTACTTGTTTCTTGTTATGCCATGAGACAAGTGAGTTACCATGTGAGTGACACGTATTCGTGGTACTTTTATGATTTAATTTAAAATAGGAATTTTTTGAATAAGAGTAGACCAACAAAAATATAATTTGTCTCTTTGGGTACCATACACCCATAAGTGGTGTTCTGGTGAGATACCTCATAAATCATTTGACCGTAGAGGGTGTGATCATAAAAGCTAATAGCAAACATGATATCAGGGTGAGATGCAATAAGATAAAGAAGGGAACCAATCATACATGGGTATTTGCTTTCTTCAACTGGGTTTCCTCCTTCGTCTATATAAAAACTACATGAAGTACTCATTGGCGTTGATATTGGATTTGATTTTTCCATTGCAAAATCTGTTTAAGATCTCTTTATAATATTTAGCTTAATTCATGAAGGTTCCTTCTTTTTATTGATGAATTTGTAACCCCATAAATTACTGAAGTTCCCCTATCACAGACATTTATTCTGCATCGTATAAGAAAAATCCTTTCACAAGGACTCATTAGTAGTACCGAATAATAATATCATCAACATATATTTGTACAAGTAAAATATCATGCTAGGTTTTCTTAAAAAAGAGTGTTGTATACACATTCCCTCTTTGAAAATTGTTTTCAAGCATAATCTTACTCAGACGTTCATACTAAGCTCTAGGGGATTGTTTCATACCGTAGATAACCTTCTTCGACTTAAAGACATTATATGAAAGTTTGATAACAAGTTCCTAAATATTATTTATCTAAAATTGATTTAACTCATCTTGCATAGAAATTAAAGAGACCAATGCTCGTCAATGAGAGCTTCATTGACGTCCTTTGGCTAAAGTTGGGGAAAAGGCCATAAAGTTGCAAACTTTGTTAAGGGAGTTTAAAGTTATGACCCCTTTGAAATATCTTCAGTGACATTCTAGAACGGATGATATTTTCTTGTCCTCTGTTCCTTTGAAAGATCATGATGGTCATTGCTTGTTCGATTGATTGTTTGTTTAGATTTTTGTATTTAATTTTATCTTGATTGTGATCTTGATCTTGAACTTGATATTTTAGAACAATGTACTTCAAAATACATGCACAATTAGACACTTCTACCTCTACCACATATAAAATGTTATATCATCAAAAGTAAAAAGTATGAATTCATCTATAATCACGGTCTTTTAAAAAAAATTAATATAGAAAAAGATAAATTTTATTTCAAAGTTTTAAAGACCTTGCATTTAGAAGATTTAGACGATACTCCATTAGCTTTTTCACAAAACTTACTTAATACTAAGTAAATCCTATTATAAAAATTCAATAATTAAAACACCTCAACAGTAGGTTTAGATTCTTACCAACAGTCCTAGATCCAACGATTTACCTTTGTTGTTTCCATGAGATGAAACTTCTCCTATTATAGGAGTAAAATAAGAGAACATACTTATCTCTTTATTCATATTATTTGAGAATCCACTGTCAATATGACATTTTGAGTTTGAGCCATCAAGCATATTTGCATCAAAATTTAATTTTTTACCTTTGGTGAGCAAATATTTTTTACTCCTCTTGTTTTTGTGAAATACATATTACCTCTATGTTTATGACTACAATTATGATTATTTAAGTCTGATTTTAATTTTGACTCCTCTTGTGTTAGTGAAATGAGATTTAAGTTATCTCTCCCTTTAGTAAACTTATCGAGTGTGTTACACAAGTCATTGATTTTATTTTATAAAAGGTGGCATTTTCCAGACTTGAAATAAAATACTTATTGTTTTCTAATAGATTCTATTTATTTTAAAATATTTTTATTTTCTTTTTCAAGAAAAGAGATAGTAGTCTTAGATGTGGAGACAAGGGTTTTTAATTTACTTGAATACCTATCTAACTATTTATATATGTGAATAAACCATTATAAGTAAAATCAAAGGTTATTTACCTTAATTTTTATGGTTTATCATTGGACATAGGTATATTTCTTCCTCTTTTCCAAATTCATCAGAGGAGTCCATGTCGTTGTTGTTCCATGCAATTTAAGCTTTTACTAAATCTTTTTACGATCTTTTGTATCTCCTATATTTCCTTCGATTATGCAAACATTCTAGCTTTAAGTGACCTTTCTTTTCGCACAAGAAGCAATTTAAAATAACAGTTGATCTTTTTTTACTTTGCTTCTAAATTTTTGGATTTTGTTTTTCTTGCCTTAGGAATTCCTTTAATTTTTGAAACATGATTCATGTCTTCATCACTTTCACTTTGGCAGTCTTTATTGTTGGGTTGAATATGAGTGTATAATGGTCTAGAAGGGGGTTGAATAGAACTTCCCCAATTAAAATTATTTTCAAAATATTTTCTAAATAAAATTTTTTAAAATTTGTGGGAGTGGAAGTTTGAAAGCTTTTACAAATCGAATTACACAATTGAGTATGTGTGTACAAATGAATACAATAAGGATACGAGATAAATAGCTGATAACAAATCTATTATACACAATAAGCTAACTAATATAATTTGGATTGAAACAATATGCTTGAATAAAATTTGATTAGTTAATAGAACAATCTACAAATTTCTAGAATTAATCACTAGAAAGAATGTTTAACAGACAAGATCTAACATATACCTAAGCTTAAACATTGAATCACTAGGACCGATAAACCCTAATAAAATATAATTATAGAAATCAATTAAATCCTAAGACCATCCAATACTAGAAAATAATAAACACCCTAAGAACATGCAAACTATACATAAATTAAAAGAGAGGGATAGAGAGAAAGTACACCAATATTTATATTGGTTCGGTGCATCGTCCTCGCTTGCACCTAGTCCAGTCTCCAATGGCGTACTATTGAAAATTTGTAAGTTTTCCACTAATTTGAAACTCACGAGTTTCTTTTAGTACAACAAATAATCACAAACAAACTAAAAACTTAAAGAAATTGATAAGCAACATAGATCTAAATCTTAAATCTTCTTCTACCGTACACATTTCACTAGGCTGCAATTCCTCCAAGATCTTCACTTGACCTTGACTCAGTTCTCCTTCTCAAAACCAAAGCACTCCAAGATTTTATCTAAAACAATCTTTTCTCGATCCTATCAAAATTCTCTTGTCTGAGACTTTGAAGTGCTGAAGGAACTAGATGTTAGAACAAGATTTGTTCATGACATATTTTCCTTGGGTTTTGATGATAATAAAGTATTGAAAGAATAATGGTTTATTTGATGTGTGTTACATGTGTGCAGGTTCTAATACTTGTAAATATTATAGTCAGAATCTGTTTTACATTAGCACACTTGGGAGTTGCGGAATTGCTAGCGTGTGGTGCCAGAATCTGAAGAACACTTGCTAAGTGATGTCTGGAGTAGATTATGAAGCTGAGGTCTCAGGATCAGAAGAATCAACATAATTATCTCTACACTTAGTGAATGTAAATTGGCTTCTAGTATCAAATCAGTTTCTCATCTAGAGTCTACAGATTGCAAGGCTCAAGAAAGACTTACACGCTTTATGGATATCTACTCTCAACGGCTCTAATAGTACATGATCTCTTGAAGACTCAAAGGTTAAACATGTTACACATTGGATCAAGATCTTCTGGTGTATCTATCTTCAATGTCTCTTGTACTATAGAGCAAAAGCAAAGACTCTTGATCAAGTTACCTCTTCAATGGCTAGTTTCTGCAAAGGCTATATATATGGCTGAAGGTTCAAATTGAATCTTTAACAAGGATTATCTAGAAGAAGGAGTAACAAGATCAGCAATTATCAACACAATTGTATATGCAGATTTTCTGTTGTAGGTTGTAATTGTAAAAGCCTTAAGATTTCTTACACATTGAATATCTTAGAAATATTAGGTGCTTTAGGTCTTTGTTATGGTGATTTCTCGTACCTCTGATACTTGTATCAAATACACATTGTTCTCTATTTTGCTGAACTTATTTAGCAGTTTACATCAAAGTATCTTACTATGTGTTTGAGCAAAAGTCTTAAGTCATTGGGAATTAAGAAAGGAAGTCTCGAGCCAAGATGCTTGAGCCATGTAAGTCTCCTGCTATGTGCTTAAGAAATACAAGTCTTAATCAACTAGGTTGATTGAGAAGAAGTCTTAAGTCATTGGGACTTAAGCAAGGAAGTCTCGAGCCAAGATGCTTGAGCCACGTAAGTCTCTTGCTATGTGTTTGAGCTGTAAAAGTCTTAGTCAAGTTGATTGATTGAGCTGGTTGGCTCATTACATTAAACTAGGAGCAATAAGTCTTGAATTTGAGGGGTTCAAGCAAGGAGACTCGTTTCATGGGACTTGGAGCAGAAGTCTCAGCCAGTGTGTCTTGAGCAGGTTGGCTCGGTACATGAAATTGGGAGCAGTAAATCTTGAATGTGATGGGTTCAAGCAAGGAGGCTCGTTTCGTGGGACTTGAAGTAGAAGGCTCAGCCAGAGTGGCTTGGAGCAAAAGTCTTGGGTCTGAGGGACTTGAGCAGAAGTCTTGGGTTGAGGGCCTATGCAAGGAAATCTTGGGATCGCAGAACCTAAGCAAGAGGTCTCGAGTGAGGAGCTTGAGCAAGAAGTCTTGGACCTTGGGTCTGAGCAAATGTAAAAGTCTTATGCATAATGCATAAGCAATTGTAATCATGATTTAATTATAGTGAAAATCTCTTGTGAAGCAATGGGACTGGACTACTCTCAGTTTGGGAGGAACCATTATAAATATTTATGTCTTCTGCTATTATTTATTTGCTTCTGTTAACATTCTACTGCTAAGAATTAACTAGAATCTGAACACTAATTTAGATTCTGAACTCTAATCAGATGTAAACTAAGAAAACAGAAAACACAATTCAACCCCCACCCCTCCCCCCTTTTGTGTACTTTTCTCACCTTCACTAGAAACTCCAAAATTTCATCCACAATGATCTTCACTCGATCCTACTGAATTTCATTTGGAGAAGAACCTCTTCTTATTTTTTTCAATAGAGGTAGATGATGAAGTTTCTCATAAAGAATCTCGCACAAGACTGTTCAAACTCATGAAATCAACACAAAAATGTTTTTATTCAAGTTTGAATTGAGAGAGAAATTTGTGTTTTTTAGAAAGTTATGAGAGGTTATGCAAAATTCTCTTTGCCTATGCACAAAACTTTGCAAGTTATGAGCTAGAGGGGGAAAATTTTGTGTGGGTGTGTGCGCGAGCGCGTGTTTTATATATATATATATATATATATATATATATATATATATATATATATATATATATATATATATATATATATATATATATATATATATATATATATATATATATATATATATAATTCAGATAAACCATTCATGAGTCGAGTTAGAAGAATCTCTGACTCGAGTCACACATCTCGTGTTAAAATATATTTTTCACTTCATGCTCATAATTTGAATTAAGCAATTGTTTGACTCGAGTCATGTTCCCAAACCAAAATTCTGGAAAACATGAAAGCATGTGATTTAAGTTAAGATTGTGTATAACTTGAATCATGCTTACATGAGTTTCTTAATTCAAGTCGCAGATTTTCTGACATGAATAACTTTGCATTGATTTTTGGTCAAAGACTCTTTTATGCATGCAAAATACATTTTAATTAAAAATGATCAATTCTACGATATCTGCAATGGCCTAATGGTGAGAAAGCTCAATTACTAAACACAAAAATTAAAATGTCAAACCTGAAAACCCTAAAATCTAGGGGATACCCTAGGAGCCATAATTTAATTTATCTTCTGACTTCATGTCCTTGGCCTCTATAAATTTTAGTGCTAGAATTTTATTCTTTTTGTAGCCTTCGCCAATCTCATCTAACTTTTTAGTTTCATTTCATGTTCTTGTAATTTCTAACTAAGGTAGCCAAATTCATACAAGACAAGTCTTTAAATTCATAAATCATAACGACTTTAGGTTTCCAACTGCAGTTTAAGCATCTAAGAATTTTAAAGCAAAATCCTCATTTTGTAAAACTTTACCTGGGGTTCTCATATGATTTACAATGTAAATAAAACACTTTTCTATATCCTGAATATTTTTTTCAGGCTTAATTATGAAAAGTTCGTACTCATGGGTCAATGTGTCCATCCTAGACCTTTTTATCTGGGGAATACTTTCATGGATAACTTGAAGTGTGTCCCATATTTCTTGCAGTTTCGCAATGAGAAATATTCAAGAAATCATCAATACCCATAGCGGTAGTGATGATTGTTTTTTATTTCAAATTGCTCTACATTTTTTCCTTATCCTCTTTGTTTCAAATATCTCTATCTTTGTTTTCCACAAACCGTCAACTATATGTGTGGGACAAAAGGACCATTTTTATAGAAGTCAAAATATCATAATCCATCTCCTTTATAAAGATTCTCATCTTCTTTTTCCAAAAAGCATACCATTTTGTATTGAAGGATATGGGTCTGCGTAGTGAATCATTTGAAGTCACTTCTGCATCCAAATATGATTAGTCTTGTAACATAAGTTAGGCTCAGATGTCACTTGTTGACAAAGTGACTCGAAACACTAGAGAGGGGGTGAATTGTGATATTCAGATGTCAGAAAACTTGTTTATAAAAAAAACTCTTTGATTTAAAATCATTTATGGTAGAATAGATAAATAGACAGAGATGACGTGACCAAATAATATAAATAACAAAAATAGAAGAGATAAGGAATAGAAATATCACATCAAAGATTTATCCTTGTTCGGCCTAAACCATTTGGCTTACTCTAGTCCCAAAGAATTTCTCCTTGAGATTTCTACTAAAAAACTTGAGCTTTTATACGGGATTAGCCTAACAACCTTACAAATAACTTGAGCTTTTGTACATGATCTGCCCACAATACTTCTACAAGCAATCAAAGCTTTTACACATACTCAACTTAATAACCTTAGCACGATTTTTTACATAGACTCAACTCAATAACCATCACCCAAACTTTTTTCAGGTTTAGCTTGCAACCTTCAAATCAATTACATAGAAATCACAACATAATTATTCTCTTGAACAAGCAATTATAACAAAACCTCATTACAACACAACTCTCACGTGAACTTTTCATCACTTGGCACTAAGGCAACTCTAGTGAAGTAGAAGTTTATAAACAATGAGAGGGAAAAGAATAATATAAATCTTCTATTCATAAAACGAGTGTATTTTGAAACAAGGATAAACCTCCTTTATATAGGAAAAATTTTGTCTAAAAAAGGAAACAGTTCCTTGATCTTCTTAATAATTTAATCGGTTAATCAAGTTGATATAAGAAAGTTTTAATTTTGACATCACTTAATCGATTAACAACTGATGAATTCTCGGTAAGTGTATCGGTAATGTCGAAGTAATAAAAAGATCAACTCCACTAGAACTGTGTTCGAATAAGACAATATTTGTGCAATGTAAAGAAAACAGTAAATGGAGGGATTTAGGTTGTAGTGCGAAAAATAAAATAAGAGTTTTAAAAATAGAATTACTAAAGCGATCTGATTATATATTGAATCACCTAGTTCTATGTTGTTGATGTTTGATGCCTTGTATGAACGATCCAATCACTCTAATCCCACGATGAATTAACAAAGCCACTATAATCGATCCCTCGTGAAATAACTCACTAATCACTACTTGGAGCTTCCTATCCCTAATCCACCAGCGTAAGCAGGATTAGACAATGTACATAACATTAATTCCCTATGCCACTACTCGGGGCCTCATCTTCATATTCAACCAGCTTAAGCAAAACAATTGCCCTAGGTCCAACACATAGGCTAAGGGTCAGTATTCCCTATGTGCCTAAAATCAACTTAACAAAGTATCTAAAATAAAAAGCTTTAAGAACAAGGAACAATTGTATAGAATTAAATATCAAAAGGTTCATACAAAGTCAAATCAACATATAATCCAACAGTATAGAAAAAGGTCCATCACATGCAAACTAACCTAGAGGAGTTTAGCTATTCATATTCAAATTACAATACCAATTGAAATAAGGAGAATAACATATGAATTCACTTAAAGGATTGGCTTCCAATTACTCTCAAAATCACCCTTGATTTTATAAAAATCATACTTCAGATGCCAAAATTTGTAACCAATACAAAAGTGTAGAAATTCCCCTTACAAAAAGCTCAAAATGGGTCAAAACACGTCAGAAAAAGCCCAGAAAAAAGTAACATCGTGTGCATTATACATGCATCGCGCGCACGATGTAACTTGTACATCCCTATCGCGCACACGATGATGTGTGTGATTATTCTAGTATATTCACTCTTTTACTCCCTTTTTCACTTGATTTTTCACTAAGTTCAATTTCTTCACACTTATCTATTTTTTCTCATAATTTTGGCCTTTCTTCTTCCTTTTGGCACATCTTTCACTTGTTTTTCTCCGATTCTTCGCCTAATTTCATGCAATGACGGGCAGTCATCACAACCCCAAACTTGAATCCTTGCTTGTCCTCAAGTAACTCGTCTGCAACTGCACATTTCAACAGAATACAAATCGCACATTAACAATTGAGCATCACCATATATATATATATATATTCGTTACCTGACCATTACTCTAGCTTCTAACTTCCATCTAGATTATTCGGAAAACGTCCTCAAACATTGACGAGTACTCAACTTGTCTCTCAGCTCACTCGGACTCTCTCAAAGGATAAGGTTATCTCTAAATCAACATGCAAAATAAGTTATGCTTAGCTTGATCATGTTCTAAAATAATTCATCACAGAAATCATAACACACACATTAGAGGTGTTTTCACGTTGTAACTTGGCTTATGTTCAAGTATGATATTTTTAGGAAAGTAGGTTTAAACCTTTGGAATTAGATTCCTAGTTCTCCTTTTATTCACATACCCCTTTTGTTCTTTCTTTTCGGTACTAGAGATTTGGTCCTTATTTTTTACTCATTTTTTTTAAGAAACTTCTTTTTCCACTTCTTATTTCCTTAAAATTTTAATTTTTAACCAATTTTTTTCTAGTACCTCAACCCCAAACTTAGAACTTTACTCACTTCTAAGAGCAACCCCAAACTTAATATTTTTCATACACTTTAAGACTAAACTTCTATCTAACGCCAAAGAGAGGGTGAAAAAAATAATATTTCAAGTCATATGGCTAAGAATTTTAGGCTACGTCACCGAAAGAAAGGCTAGGCTCAAAGTGGTTAGCAAATGGATATTCCTATTACTATAGGGTGGTTACAAAGGCTCAAACTTATGTGTCAATCAAAGTAGATAAGTTTAATCGGAAATAGATCAAACTAAATGAAATAATAGTGCATCGGTACCTCAATGTGTTTCAATAGCACCGCTTTGACAAACTTTTGTGACAAAAAACGGTCCTGACCACTTAGATTTCAACTTACTCGAAAATAATCTCAATCTTGAATTGGACAGTAGTACTTGTTGATCGACCTGGAAATTTCTCCTGACCAACTTTTTGTCATGGTATCTTTTTGTTCGTTCCTTGTAAATTAACACATTTTCATACGTACAATCCATTTCCTCCAATTTATCTTATTTCAATAATCTCTTTCTTCCAGCTAAAGTCTCATCAAAATTTAGAAATTTTACTGCCCAATATGCTTTATGTTCCAATTCAACGGGTAGATGACATGTTTTTTCATACACAAGTTGATACGGAGAAAAGCCTAAATGTGTCTTGAAAACTGTTCTGCATGCCCACAGGGCATCATCCAATTTAGTTGACCAATCTTTTCTTGACGTTGCAACGATCTTCTCTAGAATTTGCTTCAGTTGTCTATTTGATACTTCAACTTGACCGCACGTCTGAAGGTGATATGGTGTTGACACCTTATGCTTGACATTATATTTTTCTACCAATTTTTCTAAGTACTTGTTGCAGAAGTGTGTACCACTTTCACTGATTAAGACTATGGGTACACCAAACCTAGCAAAAATATTCTTTTTCAAAAAATTAGTATTAGTTTGAGCATCATTAGCAATGCAAGAAATTGCTTTCACCCATTTGGTAACATAATCAACACATACAAGAATATAAACTTAAGTATTTAATTAGGGAAATGGACCCATGAAATCAATTCCCCAACAGTAAAATGGTTCTACCTCAAGCATAATGTTTAGAGGCATCTCGTCTCGCTTTGAGATGTTACTATTCCTATTGTATTCAGGATACGTAAAAACATATAACTTACAATCATTAAATAAGGTAGGCCACTAAAACCCACTTTGTAGTATTTTTTTTCCGCCATTCTCTCACCACTATGGTATCCTCCATATGTTGAACTATGACAGTACCACATAACATTGTCAGCTTCCTTACCTGCAACACACTTGTGAATTAAACTATCAGGACATCTCTTAAACAGGTATGGGTCATCACATAGATAAAAAATTGCTTTTTTATATAAGTGTTTTCTTTGTTGCCATATGTACTCTTCTGGTACAACATTTGTCGCCTTATAATTTGCCATGTCCTCAAACTAAGGTCTTTCACTAATCACCATTAGTTGCTTATCTGGAAATGTCTTTGTTATAATGTGTTTATTTTTGGTCAGCTCCTCGTTGTCTAGTCTTGAAAGATGATTTGCCACCATATTTTCTACTCCTTTTTATCCTTAATTTCCAGATCAAATTCGTGGAATAGCAGCACCCATCGTAGCAATCTTGGTTTGATGTCACTTTTGTTGAACAAATACTTCAAAGCTGCATGATCTGTAAAAATAATAACTTTGGAACCAATTACATAAGGGCAAAAATTTTCCAAAGCAAATACTACTGCTAGAAATTCTTTTTCAATGGTGGTGTAATTAACTTGATTTTCATTTAAAACTTTTCTAGCATAGTAAATTGCATGGAAAAATTTTGCGCGCCTTTGTCTAAGTACTGCGCCAACGACGTAATCACTAGCATCACACCTAATTTCAAAGGGAAGCTTCCAATTTTGGTAATACAATGACTGAAGCGGTTGTTAATTTATGTTTTATTATAGAAAAAGAGTTTAAGCAATATTTATCAAAGTTAAATTTGTTTTGTTTGACCAGCAGATTGCACAATGGTTTTGAAATTTTTTTAAAAGACTTTAATAAATCTCCTATAAAAACCTGCATGAGCCAGAAAACTCCTTAGTCCTTTGACATTTACCGGAGGTGAAAGTTTTTATATCAACTCGATTTTTGCTTGATCAACCTTTATACATTTAGCACAGATTTTGTGGCCAAGAACAATGCCTTCAGTGACCATAAAATGACATTTTTCCCAATTTAGCACTAAGTTCGTCTCGATACATCTCTTAAGGACATTGTTTAATTGATCAAGATAATTGTCAAATGATTTAACGAATACAGAAAAATTATCCATAAATACCTCTATTGAATTTTCAATCATGTTAGAGAAAATAGAAAGTATGCACCTTTGGAATGTTGTTGGTGCGTTACATAATCCTAAGGGCATCCGTCTATATGAAAAAATTCCAAATGGGTAAGCGAATGCGATTTTCTCTTGATACGCGGGATCTACGGCTAGTTGGTTGTATCACGAATATCCATCCAGAAAGCATTAGTAGACTTGTTCATCCAGTCTTTCAAGCAACTGATCAATGAATAGCAATGGAAAATGATCTTTTTCGTGTGGCTAGATATTACCTACGATAATGAATACACATTCTCCATTCCATAACAGTACGGGTTGGGATTAATTCATTTTTTCATTACGAATAACCGTAATGCCCCCTTTTTTAGAACTACATGCATTGGGCTTACCCACGAACTATCAGAAATAGGATAAATCATACTTGCTTCAAGTAGTTTAAGGACTTATTTTCGTACCACTTCTTTCATTGTTGCATTATCTTGAATTCTTCCTCAAGCTTGATTTTATGCATACAGTATGATGGGCTAATTCCCTTCAAGTCTGCCATTCTCCATCCTAATGCTTCTTTATTTTCCCTTAGTACTCGTAACAACTTCTCTTCTTCGACTTTCAACAGAGTGCTACTAATGATTGCAGGGTGCCTATTTCCTTGACTTAGAAAAACATATTTCAAATGTTCTGGGAGTTCTTTTAGTTCAGGATATGATGGTTTTTTCTCACTACTTCCTCCCAATTCTTCAAATTTTTTATAAGCACGATCCAACTATGTTTCTTACAATTGTATTACCACCTCGTTTACCTCTTCATGCTCATCGTCTGACACTATTTCTTCAATAGATTATACTAGGACCTTTTCCGTTGGAGATGACGGGCCTTTTTCTTTTGAATTTTTTTCTATCAATTCATCAATTAAATCGATTTGGCAGCATTGCAAATCTTCTTGAGCGTGTTTCATGGCTTTAAAAAAATTAAATATTACCTGCTCTTTATTAAAGTGGAGAATCAACTCTCCTCTTTTCACATCAGTTAGTGCTCTTCCCGTTGTAAGAAAAGGTCTTCCAAACAACAATTGCGTTTTGGCATCTTCTGGTATATCTAAGATGACGAAGTTAGAAGGAAATAGTAAATCATCAACCTTTACCAATACGTCTTCCAAAACTCCATATGGATAAGTGACAAATCGATCGGCGAGAGTCAGAGTCATTTTTATAGTTCTCCAAAATTTATTTCCTCATCATAGACAACGACATCAAATTTATGCATGCTCCTAAATCATATAGTGCCTTGCCAATTTTTAATGAACCTATCGAAATAGGAATAATAAACCTACCTGGATCTGTCAGTTTGGGTGGTAATTTGCGTTGAATGATGGCACTATATTTTTCCACTATAGCTCCATTCTCATCATCCTTTAATTTGCATTTACAGTTCAAAAGTTCCTTCATGAATTTAGCATATAAATACATTTGTTCTAAAGCATCACAAAAAGGTATGTTCACTTGTAATGTTGTGAGCATCTCCATGAACTTTTTAAATTGCCCCACTTCTATCTTTCTCTTAGTTTTCTTCTTGTTCACAGGGTAAGGTAGTTGGATGTAATCTGGTAAATGAGGGTTTGGTTCATTTCAGATTTAGTTTTTTGTTCTCCTAAAAGGTGAGTCTTTATCAATGAATTTATCAACTGTTTCTCCTCTCTCAAGAGTCTCGCTTGAAACATATTCTTCTATTTTGTAGATTTTGGGTCCTCCTCCTTCTCATTTTTCTTTTCCACTATTTTTTTCGTTGCGTTTCCACTGGGGGGCTAAAGGAATTGTTCGATTTCTCAATTCGATTGCGTCACGGTTTCCTTTTTCTTAGATTAATAATGTGATTTGCTGTGACAGGTTAGACATTTTCCCTTCAATTCTTGTCATTGACTCCTCATGTTTTTGCTTAAAGAATTTTGCGATCTAGTAATCTTCAAAAATTAGTTTTGGGTTACCAACATAAATTTAGTCAATGTTTCTTCCAACGACGAAAGCTTGCACTCCATATCTGTTTGTTGTGCTTGTTGGTGAGCATTCATGGTTATAACTTGTACTTCCCCTGTAAGTTTCTTTTTTTGCGCAATTACTTGCAAAATGTTCTTCATCACAATTAGAACATAATACAAACACTACCTCATTTAAAGATTCTAGAGTTTTCTTCGCCACATTTAAATTTTGATTCAGCACTTCCAACTTTGTGAGAAGCTCTTCGTATCCTCCTAAAGTCAGCTTACTATGAGATCTATTTTTTGTTTCCACACTTTGAATTTCTTGGACATTTGCAAATTTATATTCATTTAGACTCATTTTCTCTATCAGCTCCTTCATTTGTGGCACAATCAGTGTTTTGATTATTCCCTCGACGGATGCATCTAAAAGCATTTGTGCTTACGTATGTAGGCTCTTGAAAATTTTTTGCATTTGTTTCATACTTCTCATATTGTGATAAGGACACTGGCATAACAAAATTTTAAACCTCTCCCAAGCATCATATAGAGATTCAATCTCTTGTTGTTCGAACTGTGTAATTTCCGCTTTTCTTTCCGTGAATTGTGTTGTAATGAAGAATCTTTCAAGAAATTTGTCTTCCAATTCTCTCCAAGTTCTTATTACTCCATTCGGATGACATAATAACTAATCCTTCGCTCTTCCAATCAACGAGAAGCTGAATAATTTTAGTTTAACTTGAAACTCTGTAATACCTTCCGGTTGACACATCAACGCAGTCTCGTAGAATCTGGCTAAATATTCCACAGGGTTATTAATTGTGTTCCCGTCAAATTGCTTATCTCTCAAACCTGAAAGCGCATAGTATTTGATGTTGAAATTCATAGGATTTTCAGGAATGAAACCCAAGGAGACATGTGCTTCGTCAGTAGGCCTACAATAGTCCCCCATAGTTTATGTTATTGGTTCTGCCCTGGTAAGCGTTTCTATGACCTGAGTTGCGTACACATAAACAGGAAATACCTCAGTAGCACTGTGAAAATCAAGAAAATAAACAAAAAACAATAAAAACTAAAAATAAAATAAAATATTGCACAAGTGTTACCCTGTTGCAATCAACAGTCCCCGACAATGGCACCAAAAACTTGATGAATTCTCGGCATGTGCATGGATAATGTTGAAGTAATAAAAAGATCGAATCCACAAGGATTGTGTTCGAACAAGACAGTATTTGTATAATATAAAGAAAACAGTAAATGGGGGTTCAGGTTGCAGTGTGAAAAATAAAATATGAGTTTTAAAAATAGAATTACTAAAGCAGTCAGGTTGTGTATTAAATCCCCTAGGTCTATGTTGTTGATGTTTGATGCCTTGTATGAACGATTCTATCACTCTAATCCCACTGTGAATCAACAAAGTCGCTATAACCGATCCCTCGCGAAACAACTCACTAATCACAACTCGGAGCTTCCTATCCCTAGTACACCAGCGTAAGCAGAATATGCGATGTACAAAATGTTAATTGCATATGCCACTACTCGGGATCTCCTATTCCTATTCAACCAGCGTAAGTAGAACAATTGCCCTAAGTCCAACACAAAGGCTAAGGTTCAATATTCCCTATGTGCCTAAAATCAATTTAACAAAGTATCTCAAATAAAAAGCTTTAAGAAAAAGGAACAATTGCATAGAATTAAAGATCAAAGGGTTCATACAAAGTCAAATCAACATATAATCCAACAATATAGAAAAAGTTTCATCACACACAACCTAACCTAGAGGAGTTTAGCTAGTCATATTCAAATTACAATACCAATTGATATAAGGAGAATAACATATGAATTCCCTTGAAGGATTGGTCTCCAATGGCTTCCAATTGCTCTCAAAATCACCCTTTATGTTGTAAAAATTGTACTTCAAATGCCAAAATTCGTAACCCTTGCAAAATTGCAGAAATTCTCCTTAAAAAGAGCTCAGAACGGGTTAAAACGCGTCAGAAAAAGCCTAGAAAAAGGGAACATTACGCGCATCATATCTGCATTGTGCGCGCGATTTAGCTTGTACATCCATATCGCGAGCGGGATGTTGCGCGTAATGATTTTAGTAACTTCACACTTTTGCTCCCCTTTTCACCTGATTTTTCACTAAGTCTAATTTCTTCACGCTTTGCTATTTTTTCCTCATCCTTTGGTCTTTCTTCTACCTTTTGGCTCATCTTTCACTTGTTTTTCTCCGACTCTTCGCCTAATTTCATGCAATGACGTACTCTCATCAACAACCTCCTTAATTGATTTGGAGGCGTTACACTTTAATTCAATCGATTACAAGGGCTTCTTAATCGATTAGACAATGTATTGTACCTTCCTAATTGATTAAACAGACTTATAATCAATTAAACACTTGCCTGGTTAGTTTTAAGAAGTTTTATCAAAGGAGAAGAGGTTTGAAAACACTTTGTGTGTGTGTTGCCTTAGTTCCTGGAGACTTACTCTTGTTACTTTTAGAATTAAATTGATCAAAACTAGATAGAACGATAAGCGAATTACCAAACGAAGTTTCACAATTTCACATCTTTGAGTTCATAACTTCAAGACCAGAACGTATAATCTTCAAGTTCTTTTGCTTGATTCAGCATTGTCTAGCACTTTAAACTGGAACTTGAAACATTTTAATAATTAAGCTTGATAAATCTCTTTCTTATTCATATGCCATCATCAAGATCCTTTAGAAGAGTTATCGTTATCAAAAGCTTTTGACAATTGACATCAACACAACTATTTGATAATTGTCATTAACACAACCATTTGACAATTATCATCATTAAAACCATTTGTCGATATTATCTGCACACCACACAGAACCACAAAAACTATCATAGGTGTTCGGAAGTTTATTCATGAAAATGAACACCTGCCAACCAGGTAAGTTGCTTTGACACCAACCTTACCCTAGAAACTCCATGAGAACTCAGCGGTAACATGTGTTATTATCCATTGTCTTTTGCAAAACTCATTAAAGTCTTATAAAACAACCTTAATGCCTCCACCATGTCTTAACCTCAAATTCTATTTCTTGTTCTTGTTATGAAAGTTTTTACTAGCTGATGATGAATGAACAACAACATCAGAACCTTCTAAAATATATAAGCAACATATTTTATACCCTTTAGCTGTGCTCATTTTACCGTGTGAAATTTTCAACACCTCATGTTCAACTCCATAGAAAAAGTTTAAATCATCAAACATGCTCATGGATAAAAAAAATGCACGAGCTTTGAAAAATACCTCACGTTGTGAAGAAGAAACTCACAATCATCAAACATTTTTATTATAGTTGTATCAGTACCATAAACCTTGCAATCCTTATTGTCACCAATGAGAGCTATTCCGCCTTGATCCAACTTCAAAGTCTAAAAGTATTATTTTCGGGGACACATGTGATAAGAGCGTCATGAATTCACGAGCTAACTCTTTTTAATTAGTCTCTAAACTCGACACCACTAGTGCACCAACACTCTCATAACTATTCTCATCTAAGGTAACTTCAATCTATATAGAACCATCACGTCCCCTCCTCTTGGACAGCCGGACTGCCAATGCCTCTATACGGTCAAACTCTTTTAGACAGTCATCGACCACCACCCACCAAACCTCCCCCGCAGCCCCGTATTAAGTCAATTCTACTATTCTTTTTTTACTTTTTAATTTCTGTAATTTCGAAACATGATCATCACTTAAGATTTTAAGAATTTAAAATATAGTTCAACATTAAATAATATGAATTTGTGTTTAAAATTTCCTGTGATATAATATCAAAATAGACAAATTAATCACTTAATGATTTAATTAGGGGTGTTCGCGGTGCGGTTTGGGCGGTTTTGACGCTAAAAATCATCCGAACCGCAAGAGAAAAAAGCATGCGGTTTGGTTTGGTTCAGTTGGCTTTTAAAAAAAATCTGAACCAAACCAAACCAAACCAATGCGGTTTGGATTGGTTCGGTTGGTTCGGTTTTTTATAAGATTTTTATTGAGTGATATTTACATATATAGATAACAACATAACTTTGTGTTTAGTCATTCACACATTGCTAAATAACAACAAAACTCATCATATTTAGACAAAAAGTTCTCATTCAATATACAAAAATCAATTTAAACAAAAGTGAAAAAAATAGTAGTATAAAACAATATAAAAAAATATTATAATAAAACAGAAAATAGAGGAGAAGGGAGATTAGAGAAGATGAAAAAGAAAGAACATAAGAGATGTGAGATTAGAGAAGAAATATGCGATAAAAATATAATTAGAAGAGAAAATAGTAACATAAAAATGAGAAGATGAAAAAGAAAAAACATGTGATATGAGAGATTAGTGTAGAAGAGGTGAGACGTGCATGACAAAGAAGATGAGAAGAATGCGAAATACTATTAGGAGAGATTTGAGAAGATTAAAACTGAAAAGTTAAGTGTGAGTAAGAGCAAATATTTCGTAATTGTAAGGTTAAGACATAATGAGTTTAAGTTTTGGGTTAGATGTGGGATAAGTGAAGTTTGGATTGTAACATAATGCGGTTTGGTTTGGTTTAGTTCGGTTTGCAAAATACAAACCGCAAACCAAACCGAACCGGGCGATTTTGTTAAAAGATGGCCCGAACAAATCCGAACCAAATGAGATTTTTTGCGGTTTCGATTTTGTTTAGTTTGGTTTGCAGTTTTCTATTGGGTTGGTTCGATTTTGAACACCCCTAGATTTAATAACCCTTGTAATAAAACTACTTAAGAAAAGGAGCATTTTGACTAATATTAAATAGTATAAAAAAACAATCTGATATTTCGTATTATTGGCGCTAAATTTCAATATCTAAAATGGTGGCATACCTCTTTATTTCATTTCAAATATTTGTATTTTCTCATATGGAAGTGTGCAAGAACAGGCAAAGAGCACAACCTTGCTTTGCTTAAATCCCATTTCATTCACATGCTTCTAATTGGATCAAAGTTGGCATCAGTCTTTATCTGTGAACTAAATTGATGAGAAATTAACCGTTTGAAGTTGGTAAAGAATAAGACACGGGGAAGGTAAAGTACAGCTAGCAAGAGCATGTGTAGGATGAAACTTTATCAAATTCCTTGCCTTGTCATATGGAATTGTTTCCTACTTTGCATAGATATTACCACTCCACTGCTATTGCTTTCAAGTAAAGTAAGAGACAATTCTGCATGCATACAATTTATTAACACAGTTCCCTTTGCTCCTACTAAATTTACTTTATCAAAATTAGCTTCAAGACAAATAAATACCACATAATATACCTACCTCTTTTTACTCTTGGTTACACTTCCTAAATTATATTATATGACAAACCTACCTCTTTATACACTTGGTTATTCTTGAACTATATTAATGACAAGTACGGATTTTTTTTATCATTCAACACACTTTTTTCTTCTTACTCTCATAATACATCTCTTTCTCCATAAATATTAGTGCTTAATAAAAATACAATAAAATAACCCTGTATTTGTAGGATTGTTTTAAAGAGTATAGGATATTTAAATTATACATAGAGTTAGCTGACGCGGAGTAATGAGAAATTTTGTGCTCATGTTTTTGAGAAAAATTAGAAAGATATCTTCTCAATTTTAAAGATGAGGTATTTATAGAGATCCTTTAGGTCTGAGCTTAGAGAGTAGTTATCGTAACTCTCTTCTTTAGAGACATGGAGAGGAAATGATTGGTTCTTCCTTGAATCATGGAGGAGGTGGTTATCTTCCTTGACTCCCTTTCTGTGTTTGTTGTAGTTTGACGCGTCATCTCCCAAGTCTATTGGATAAGTGGACAAAACCTTTTGTTTTGTTGAAGTTACTAATTATGTTTTGTTGAGATTTCAAAGTTGTGGTGAGTTGAATAATACAACTCTTTTTGTTGCGTTATGAAAATTGAAGTTTACGAAATTAAATGTCATGAGTTGCAATATTATGTTTATTTGGTTTAATAATGATTTCGCTGCGATGATACCCTAAGAGAAGGTGAGCATGCAATGACAGGTTCTAAATTGTTGTGTTATAACATGTTTTACGGAGCAGACTATGTATGATTGCGTGTGACACCCTGAATTATTACATTTTGTTTAATTAAATTTCATGTTAAAGTGTATGCGGGATTTAGGGTGTTACAATGAGTACTTAGTTATTAGAAGAAAATGATAAACTGGGAGAACACACCTTAGATCTTAAGGAGTCCGTAAGATACCTTGAAGGGGTTAATAAATTATTATAGATAGAAATAACTAAAATAAAAAATTCAAGAGAAACATGTGATGGATGTCTCTCCCTAAAAAAAGGAAGTAATTGATTTACGTGAGACCCTAGAAAATTTTACCCAAGGGAAAGAAAAACTTGACTTAGTCTTAACAAGTAAAAGATTTTCCTTAATTAAAAATTGACTAGGATTTAAAGAAGAATAATAAACCTAACCAAGGTGTAGGTCACAAGGAAAAGAAGTGTTCAATTTATAAATGCAAACACTGTAAAAGGTTAGGTCATTTAGAACCGTTTTGTTTTAATAAATTGAAAAGATCTAAACGTAGCAACCTTAGATCCTTTGGAACTAATGCAACTGGGCCCAAGAAAATATGGGCACCAAAGGTGAAACCTAAGTGTTTTGCAAGTATGCTTTTCAGCTCGGAGCTTTAAGGATTATTAATGAAGTTGTGCAAAGCAAAAGTATACTTTTAAAATATACAACTTTTATAAAGTCTCTAATCCATGGATAGACGATGATGGCAAATATCAGCCACTATGATCAAAGCAAGTGTTCTTGAGAATATCTCAAGGTTTATGATCCTTAGTGATAAGTTGAATGGATATATTTGAAATGGATTTGTTCATTTTGTTGTTTATACCAACTCTCGCACCCAATAATGTGTAGAGAAGAATACACCATAACACGATTGGTGTTCTCCTTTAAGGGGAGTTTTTATCAAGAATTCTTGATAAAAAAAGGTATACACCATTTTAAGGGTAAATTAATTGGACAACTCTGATTAATCCTTTAAAATGGTGAATTTAATTTTACTCATATTAATAAATTTTCTAACTCAAAATATGTTATTTTCAAGTATTTTTATAAAAAAGGGTGCAAACAAGCTTAACAGAGGTGCTGAAGAAGCAACCAAACTTAGAACAATACCCAAAATGCACCAAGGAGGCTGAACAACGAAAGCTCAATTGATTAGCACATTATGGAATCAATTGGAAGAGCTTGGCACGCATATCTTCAGATCAAATCCAAGCCAAACTTGTGCCTCAAGCAAATCAAATCCATCATTAATGGAGGTCGCACAAAATCCTCAAATATATAGCGAACTAATCAATGGGAGCTCCTAGCCAATCGATTGGCACACTCAATCCAGAAATATTTTGATTTGATCACCACAATCTCCATTGAATGCTTTCCAGAAATACACGATCAAATCTTCAGATGACACGCTATAAATAGATATACTTTTTTGATTCTTTTGCATTGCATATTCTTGTTTATATCTATGAGACTGTTTTTACAAAATCAGCATGGCTCCCAAAAGGTTAAATTTTTCATCCAGCCCCTTCTCTGACTTCTTCCCTGCCAAACAATAAGAAGTGAGATTATTTCAAAAGTTTGCCAACCGACCCCTTATAAGAATTCACACCCTAAATTCAAAAGACTTCACAAAATGCAAATTCTTTAAAACCTTTGAAGAACTCAACTTATCTACCTTCCTATGTATGCCCTTAAAAAGAGTATACACATCTTTGGTAAAGATATTCTTCTTAAATCTTCACCTCACCATTGGAGTACGCCAAAGTAAAGTAAAAAGACATATGATAACTCTCTCGGTAGAAGAATTAGGAGAGATGTTAGGTCTCTCTCATAAAGATGCGACCATCGAACCCATAGACAAAGTAAATAGAAATAACTACATTAGCATTGCATCGTCTATTATGAAGGAACCATCATTATCCATACCTTATCCCTTCACTATTGGATACATACTCATTGAGAGTCGTATGACTCACTATTTGATCAACCACATACTTTTTCCAAGGAAGAGCAACTTTGGTTTCATAACCCAAGATGATGTAGAAACGATATGGTTAGTAGAAAACAAATTCAAAATAAACTGGGCATAACAAGTAGTCATCTACATGATGGAAAATAAGAAAGAAGAAGCATGTCTTCCATATGGAAATCTAGTTACACAACTTCTAGAAGACACCAGATACAACTTTGAAGATGAAGAATTCAATGAAGAGACAACTAAAATCGGAAAATTTGTTTTACTAACAATGAAATTTGAGATCATAAATGGAAAAATTACTAAAAACCCCCCATTAAATAAGAAGAAAAGGAAATCCAAAAGTCAAGAAATACCCATAGAGATAGTCAGCTTCAACCACTCAATTCCTCAACTACCCACAATCCAAGACAAATACAAGATAATATGTGGAAAGCTAGATGTAATCAGTGATAAAATCGACTACTTAACCCGATACTTCATCCCAGACCAAACCCAACTACCACAAAACCTATTCTTTTATGATGATCTTGATACATAATAATCTCACATAGATGTTTAAGTTTCTTATTATTTACCGCTTTCCGTAATTTCAATTACGTAATTTCCATTCTTGTACTTTGAATTCTACGTGATTTTCCTTTAATGAACAAAACAATGTTTTCCCTTTCCTAAATATTTATGTGCCTATGTTTGCATATATATTTTTTGCGTTACCTGATTTTTTTTACAAAGGGAGGAGTATACTCTCAAAGGGAGTAGAGTATACTCTCTATTTAACTCAGGGGAGTTTAATTACTCCAAACACATATTTGTTATTTTCTTTTACCACCTCCCTTGAGAGATGTGTTGTCATCATTAAAAAGGGGGAGAATGTGGAACCTTGTCCTATAAGTGATATGCCTTTAATAAGAACAACAAATTATAATGATGCTAACTAATGTCTAACGATGGCATCTGATGATGACCAGTCAAGTATAAGCAGTTAAGAAGTTAAAGGTACAAATCAAAGAATTAGGGTTTGTTAGACTTGATTATCTAATAATGGCAACCAAATGGAATTTAACTCAAGCCTCATCTCAAATAAACTCATACAAGTGTCTATAAAAAAGAAAGCACCGAAAAAGTCTTGAAGTATAAGATAACCCTACCTTGATTAGCCTAAGTGAGTACTTTGTAAAGCATAAGGGCGTTCTCGTAAAAGTGCGTGACTAAATCACACACACACGAAAATATCTTTTAAATTGGTGTCATCCAAATGGAATTTAACTCAAGCCTCATCTCAAGTAAACTCGGGAAAGTGTCTACAAGAAAGAAAGCACCCGACAAAGTCTTGAAGTATAAGATAACCCTACCTTAATTAGTATAAGTGAATACTTTGTAAAGCATTAAGGCATTCTCGTAAAAGTGCACGACTAAATCACACACACACAGAAATATCTTTTAAACTGATTTTCCTCAAGAAAACATTTTCAAAAATATCTTTGAGTTGTGCCATATTAGTTGGAAGCTATCTAAAAAGCTCTGGAAAAACTTTTGTTTATGCCAATCGATTAACACCTTATCCCAGTATATTGGGAGAGTTCAAAAATATGCCCTAAATGATTAAGACATCATCTTACTGATGTACAATGACTAAATATCTTTTCTTTCCTTTTCGAAGTTAATAATCGATTATTTTAAAGTATCTAACTGATTGGTAATATGTGTTAATCAATTAGCAAGTCTTAAAAAACCTTAAAATCATTTCTGTTTTTGTGCCAATCTCTAGCCTATAACACTACAAGAAAATTGGCAAATTGCGAGGGTTCATTTTGGCAGGTTAAGACCGTTAGAACCGCCACAATTTGCCTGTTACGACGATTGCATCTCCGTCCCAAAAACGTGCATCGCGAGACTGTGTTGCGACGGTTGTCAAAACTGTCACACCAATTGTCGTTCTCTTTCACGACGGTTAGGGAACTGATGTAACCTGAATATTGCAACGGTTACCAACTGTCGTGGAATTTTGTTTTGATTTTTGTTTTCATTGTTGATTGCGACGGTAAATTGTGACGATTTGAACCGCCGCATATTGCGAATATTTTAAAAAAAATAAAATTTTACCCTCTATTTTTTAGAATTATTATAAACAAAAAGGAAATAAAAAATAAATAAATTCTAACTTTATTCCAACTCTATTAATGTTATAAAAAATTGTCATCACTACTACCAGAACCGATACACCATAAACATAAGTAGATAGCCTAAATTATTCCTTAGATAACCAAAGAGATATGTTTTTCTGTGTAGAGAAACATAAGCCTCATTGTCCAAGACCATGCATTCATCAACATTTTCAATGAGTTGATGCACAGAAAGTGTGGCACATTAAGGCTCCACAATTGTATCAGATACCTTAGGTGAAGGGAAAATAGAGAACGTCAACATCATACGCTCAGTTGCTTTTCCACGTTACCTGGATTCTGAGAGTCTTCTCCATATCACACCAATTCTTTAATAATAAGCTTAATTGATTCACCATTTAATCCCTAGAACTTGTACACCAGTTTCTTGGTATACAGATAAATCCAAAAGAACCAAAGAGAGACAGTTTCTCTGTACACATTAGTACATACAGTTTCTCTATATACATCAATGAGGAATGCTTGGTCTGCCTTAAAGTATGAAATTGGTAATGATTTCCCTAGCGGAGACTTAGGTTTTTACAAAGTTGGTGTTGCAGGTTCAGACTGCATTTATAAAGAGATACAAATAGATTAATTGATAAAAAATTAGAAAGCGAGGCAATGCATAACAAACTAATAACCCGGATTTACGATGAAATAGGTGCAAGAAACTTTCAAGTTCTTTTTATTTTACCAACTGACAGAATACAAGGAGCTAAGACCTCATGCAAAATACAAATATGCTAGTTATACACATCGAAAAAGAAAAAGCCATGTGATTTACTTCTTATTTTCTTCGGATCATAAAACATGTGATCCAAATAAAAGAGAGAACCATTAGAAGGTTTTAACTTTCTTAATCTACCTCTGATTGATTAAAGTTCTCAATCTTGATGACTCAAGGGTTGGGAAGGCAAGCTTATCAGGGAAAAGAGGATTTGCCTCAACGAGTTTTTTGAGCTCTATCAAGATAATACTTCAAGCAGATTTAGTGTCACCATATTTAAACAGTTGCTTGTTCTCCCTATCATATAAACTAAATTTCTATACTCAAAATCCAACACCAAACATACATGTATGATATATAACTAAAAGAGGGCACGATCTACCACCAGAAAGTAGTTTGCTTTTAATAATAGAGGACCTTATATTTGATATGGTACAAATTTGCAGCAGTAGAATGAGAAATAAGTTGTGAACTCATGTCCCGATTTTGCTCATACTTCAACCCGCAGAATAATTCAATAAGGATTATTAATAAATTAATGCATTAGAATAATTTCAATAGGAAAAATAAGAATAATTATAGTTTCTTGATTTATGCGAATTGAGTTATGTTATAATTCTGATGCAGTTCAAGTTTAAGTTTAGTGAAAGCATTTATACTCTAAGGCAGTTATATAACTCCTGCTTTGGCATTTCAAAGCTTTGTTATGACATTCAGTAGAAATACCAAAGCACTTGTCATACACCATTGGAAATATCCCATAGTATGAACCTTTAATAATGAATTGCTTCTATAAAAAAAAGTTACCACATCAAGTTTAACATAAGGTTAAATAACAGAAGTGAAATGATTTAAAAAAGGTTAATATTAAAATGTACCTTCCTTTTTTTGTCATGCTATCGGTTTCTCACATATTTATGGTAAATGATGAGCATGAAGATTTGGAGTAGAGAGATAGTTGATCTTTTGCTCTCTCTCTCTCTCTCTAAATCACCACTCTCCCCATTCTATATAATCCTAGAGCCAACTTGTATCTGGCCTTATGGAAATATTTGAGTTTCCCCTTGACACAAGTTTCAAGTGCAGAAACGTAGTATCAAATTTGAGTAACCCTGCATGCTTAATAACCACAAAATTGGTATCTTTTGTATTTAAAGATGGGCTATATGTGTTGCCAAGGATACTTGTTACAACCTCTTTTACAGATTGATCAAAGGAGTCTGTTGAAAGAACCTATTGAAAACCAAACTAAACTTTAATTTTTGAATTAACTTGAAAAATGGACAATCAGAATAAATGGACAGTGGCAAAGGCAAGCAAATAAAGTAATATCAAAATATAGAAAAGTAATTAGAAAGAGGAAAAACCTTCAGATTCTCCAAATTTTGTTTTTCGCATTTAAATAATAATTTCAAGTGTGAGGCGTGCATTCTATAGACATGATCAACAACTGATGTGTCCAAAGCAATTTCATGTGAATATTTAAGCTTTTCACTAATTTTACCCAAGTAAAATGCATGCAACCAATCTAGCCTCTAAAAGAAAATGAAAAAAGTGGTTCATAAACGTTATTATAACATATAAGTTCATAAACTAAATCACAAGATAAGAGAGCAGGGCATACTTTAGTGCAAAGGTTTACATGTTTCATTGAGCTATGATTCCTATAATTGTCCAAAAATTGGAAGCATAATATATCTCATTGCTATGATTCCTATAATTTTCCAAAATGGAGTACTTGCTCCCTTCAATCCTTGTAGAAGGTTAGTACCCATTATAAGTGTTGTTGTTGGAATTGCAGCATCACTGCATGTAATAATTAATAAGATAATCAATAATGTATCTTATGTAATAATTTCTCAAAATATTTAAGATAAGAATTTGATTGCATACCCTAACACAGAAGTAGAGTCTTCAATCACATGAAAACGAGCATTGGTTCCAATCATTAAACTATGTAACTTAGGAACTACACCAATAAAAAATCCAACAATCTACATAAACAAAATTTTAATCTTAATGTTTCATTTCTCAATTCTTAAGCATATGAATAATAACATGTGAACAAAGTATCGTACCGCTCCAAGAGTTGCTAGTGAAAATATGCTTCTGAAATTTGGATTGCCTAAAATCATTCCATATTTGTGCGTAATTTTATCTAAATTACGCACTTGCAATTACATTTATAGTAATTTGAAAAAATCAAACATAAGAAGATTCAAAATATCTTATGAAAGAGAAATTTGTAGTACTAACCTTCACTTTTTGCTCATATTCATTCTTAGAAAGCAATAATCTGTATTCATCATCCACATTGCCTTTTGCTCAATTTATATTTATTGAGCATCCCTCTATAAGTGATTCTGATGCATCCTCTGAATTTGCTAATGTGATGGAGTCACTACTTTCGTTACCTTGTTTCTGAATTTTACTTGACGAAATCCGCATTATGTTATACACATAAGTCCATATAAAAATTTTGATAGCATAATGTTCTAATAAAGTTACATACTGCTATAGAAAGTGAAGCATAAGCCATTCCATATTGATAGCAGACATCAGGATCTCCAAAAGGACTACCTTTGTCTTGATATATTGCTTGAATAATGATTATTGGCAAGTTTCCTAAATTTCCTGTTCATATACAATCTTACAATAAGCTCAATCAATATATGCATCAAACAATAATTTATGTTATAGTTTCATGAAGGTATATAACAACGATTTAGACCGCAATATCAAGGTTTTTGATGTCTCTGCCACCATAAAAACAACTTGACCATAAAAATGGCTTGTAGCCGGTAAAGGATGTGTTTTTACCGAAATCTTTTATCACCTTTTAGTTTTGTTTGATATCCATATTCAAGTGTATTAGACCAATAAGATCTATACAGAAATTCTAACAAAATTATTCGATAACTTATACAGCAACAAGAGAAGTTTTCACATGACAAAAGCTCAAATATATAAAGATATCCATTCAGGCATTTGAACAAACTGTTGGTACATACAATAGCAAACATAATATTCAAAACAAGAAATTAAGTTGTATCGTTACCGCAACCGAAACGGTATACACAGTGTAACATCTTAACAGCACCCACAAGGTTCACACGCATAAAGTCAATATATACACGTGAAGTAAAAGGGAATCGTAACAGAATAATACTCAAAACACAACAAGGTTTTTGAACAAAACAGTTACCTGAGAAAAGTGGTGGTTGTTGTTGAGATGTAATTGCTCGGAACTGCTACTTGGTGGATGTGAGTGTGTTCTAAACTGCAGGGTTTCTTTGACTTTGAAGAAGTCGACGGTTTCAGTGGCTTCTGATTCTTTTTGTTTTCTGAGTGTTGATTGTAAGAACAAGATTTTTTTTGCATCTGATCTTGAAGTTTTGATGATAACTGTACATGATATTTTAGAGAACAATTATGTACTCTAATGATTTCTATATAGTGTGTACCTTTTTCTAAACAGGATCTGACTCTGATAAAAAGGCGTGTGGCGTCATTAGACTCTGAACTCAACACTCTAGAAGAAATCGTTTGTTGGTTACATGTTATGATTCAGGAATGCCTCTAATGCAACGGTTCTGAAGAACGTCGTACTAGAGTTTCTGATCATGATTTAGTGTGTAAATCTTGAAAGGCTCTCTAAAGGTGTACTTCAAATGCTCCAAGTTCTGAAGATTCTGAAGACATCATTTCTATTGATCCAAATTTTGAAGTTTCTGAAGACAAGGTTCTGCTGAATAAGTTCTGAAGTTTATGAAGACATCATTTCTGAAGTTCAAGTTTTGAAGACTATTAAGACAAGGTTCTGCTGAACGAAGATCTGAGACTCTGAAGACTTTGGTTATGAAGTTACAAGTATTGATCCTTCTACCACATACTTCATCAAATATACATCTGAATCCTCTGAAGAACTAGAAGACAGAAGATCAAGAATGGTTTGCGTGATTTGATAAATATAAAAGTGCAAAGTAGTATGTGACCTCTACCTAGATAAGGTGGCGCAAGGACAACTCTTTTGTATTATGATGTTGATCATTCCTTCAAGTGACCGTTGGGAAACTATAGTTGGAATTTGTTTCCTATTATACCCTTCAACGGATTTATTCCTTAAGCTATAAAAGGAAGACTTTGAAGTATTGATTATAAGTGAGCTACTCAAGAAAAAAAAGGCCAAGAAGAGCCAAAGATAAGAAAAACCAAGCAAGGCAAAGCTAAGCTAAACCAAGCAAATGCTGAGTTGAATCCTCAACAAAACTTATGCGCAAATGCTGCACATTCTCTTAGAGATTATTTTAAATATAGTTTTATAGATTAGCAAAGAACTTTTGTTCATATCTTGCTATAAACACTTTTGTGTTATTGTACTTAAACTTGTGTAATCTGCTTATCTAGAAGCATCTCCTCATACACATATTTGTAATAAACATTGGTTGATAGTTCCTTGAGAGACTAGGGTATAGTCAGAATTCTCAAGAAGACAATGGAGGTTATCCATTGTGGTTTGCAACAAGGACGGTTAGTCTAAGTTGTATTTTGCAACAAGGTCGGTTAGACTTGTTGTGACTTTTGTAATCTTTCAAGATTATTGAATTAAGTCCTTTTTTAAGGCGAAATCACCTTGGCGGGTCGACTGTAGTAACTTTATTAACAGTGAACCAGGATAAAAATAATGGTGTTCTATTTATCTTTATTCTTGTTAACTATGATGTTTGAAGTTGGATAAGAAAATCATATTTGGTGAAACCCAATTCAAACCCCCCTTTCTTGTGTTTCTCACCCCTTCAATTGGTATCAGAGCTCTGGTTCTGGTATTGATGTTTATTAAACACTTAACCATGTCAGATAAAGATCCAGACGATCTTTGAGAAATACCTTGATGATTTTTACTCCACCACCTACTGTTCCAGTCTCAAATGTTCAAAGTTCTATCTTCCACCATTGTTGGTGAAAAGGTTAAGTACTGGAAAGATAAACTAGAAAGGTTCTTTCTAAGTTGTGTTACTAATCCTTGGAGTTAGTAGTTGATGACTACATATCCTTCTTTGATGATGATGGCGAAAAGATTGAAAGTAAATCTGAATGATTAGTTGGAAAAAGATGACAAGAATCATCAGAAAGCAAGATTCCTTGTTTGCTAAAAGTTAATTCTTACTGAGTATGAGATCTTTAAGTCAAGGAAACAAATGCTCGTGTTTTGATTCAGAAGCATGGAGACTTCAAGATGAAGGATATTGAAGACGGTTAAATCTTGTTATCAAGTTTTCAAACCATGGTTGTCGGACTTAGAGTTATGAACATAGGTTCTTTCTTTGTCAGATCTCTTGAAGAAGATTATCAGAAGCTTGTCATCCAAATGGAAGCTTACGGTAATCACCTTAGCATGCACAAGATCTACAACAACACTTCTCCAGAAGAACTGGTGAGTTCGTTTTGATAAGTCATGAAGATTAAGCTAAAACAGTATAACTCAGATGAGAGGAAATCTGTTATGCTTAAATCGATCAGAAGAAGACCAGAAGTTCAAAAGCTGAAGAGATCAAGGATCAAGAAGAAGATTCAAAAGAATATAAAGATGAGTTGTCACTTCTGTCCAGAAGGACTAATCGTCTCCAGAAGGAGAATCTCAGCAACAGACTTCAAGGAGCTAGTAGAACTGTTGGTTACACCAAAGCCTACTTATGGTAAAAAGAAGTATGATGGAGATAAATTCACTTAATACAAGAGTAATGGGTCATTCCATTACAACGATAAGTGTTCTAAGCTCAAGAAGGATAAGCCTAAGAAGAAAAGGCTGAAAGCAACACGAGATGATTCTGAGTTCTCAGAAGATGACAGAGATGAAGAGCAAGCTAACGTAGCACTATTGGGTGGCGTTAGAATATCTAATAAAGAAGATCCCTCCAAAAGGTGAAGTAGTTTCTAATACTGCAGGAGCTATCTCTATTGTAGATGTTCTCAGTAGTACAGTTGAAGCACTAGCCCTAATATCAGGATTTTGATTGTTTGCACAGAATGAAGGCACCTGCTCCAAAGCCTGGAAGCTTCGCAGGATTCAGAAGTAATTAGAAGGGAAGATTGTACAGTTGTCAGAAGTATGGCCATGCTTCATCCAATGAGGAGAAGAAGAAGAACATAAATAAATCAGATTTTCTGAGTATTGTCGTATATGTGTTAATGAAGAGAAATAGGTTTGACATAGACGATTAAGTCATGTTAGCTTGAGAAAAGCATCTTAGCTGAACAAACTTAAGATTGTCAAAATGTCTTCCATAGTTTCTTTCAAAAACTCTTGATGAAACGCGTAAGAAGGACAAGTCGTCCATATCTAATGATTCTATCTTAAGGCAATTGGAATTTTTACACCTTGATCTCCTTAAACAGTGATAACTGTGTCTATCGTTATTAAGAAGAAGTTGTTTGAACATGGGTAAAGGCTCTTGACACATGGATAAATCATTATGTGTCTCTACCTGTCATACCCCAAATTTGTCCTACCCTCTCATTTTTCTTATACCAAGCATTTGTGTTGCTTCTTGACCTTTCTCAGGGTAATCATTTGGCATTTGACCGTAATCCTCTATAATTTAGGTAATAGAGGTTTTGTTTGTGCTCATTGTGATTAGAGGCTCTTGCAAGTGCGTTTGATGGCAAGTGGAGATAAAAGAAGAGATGCCCTCATTCTCATAGTCAAGACATGGTCCATTCATTCTTAGGCTAATGTTTAGTTTCAAGGTCAATCGGTGGCAAGCTTGGATTTAATTTGTTGGTTTCAAGTTGTGATAAAATTATCCAAGATATTGATTCAAGTTGTTTCAAGATAATTCAAGTGGTCTCAAGATGATTCTAAGGCGTATTCCAAAAGATTTTTTTTGCCATTTTTGAGTCATGTAGGTGGATTATTTCGCAATCACGTGGGAGTTATTCTTAAGCCATGTTGGAATTACTTGAAGGTAAAATTGGAGGGTATTTCAAAGTACCATTGGAAGTTATGGTCAAAATTGGTTCAAGTGTCCAAGTGCTAGCTTTGGAAATTCAAATTATTAAATGGCTCCAAATTCAATCCATGATGGATACATGTTTCAAAATGAGAAGGGCCGTGTAATTTATAAATGGTCTTCAAGCTATTTTCAAGGAAAATTAAACTTTCACAAGAATGAGTTTTTATTGGTTTCAAGGTTCTCAAGATCAAGAATAACTAATTTCCAATTGATTGAGTTCCAAAAAGTCAATTACAAGATTCAATTAAACTACAAGATTCAATTACATCACACATGATACTTGGTTATCAATTACACAAACTACAAATCATGGTGAATTACAAAAGTATCATTGGTACAAAAGAAAATTCAAATTCAAATGAACTTAAAGTCAATGAGTACAAAGAGTTGATTTAACACTAAGAGTGAAAAGATGCAATTGAGTTTCAAATACTTGAGCATATTTGTGGCATGAAACCAAGCCTAATTTCCATAAAGTCGCAAAGCATAGGCCTAAAGTAACCAAATGCCACATTATTTTCTCTTTGAACCAAAACCTAAAGTACTAATCCATTGCACTTTGATCCATCCCCCATTGTCCTTGTGCTTCACGCTATCACCTCCACCTTGCCTAGTCTTCATCAACCAAACAAATACATGGTTCAAACATCTTCACGAGCCCTTCCAAGTTCCCTCGTTGACACATGAAACAACAAAAATTAGAGGCCAATTGGAAAGACATCAAATTCAATCATAAAAAAAATTCATCAAAGTGTTCACATTACACTAACAGCTCATCCAAAAAACTAGTCCCCATGACAAGTTCAGAAATGTGTCACCAAGTTTCAATTTCAAGTCAAAAAATACAAAGGGGGCAATCCAAGTTCATAATTATTGAAAGCATGAGGCAATTCATCATGTTCAGATCCCAATTTATGTCACGTATTTATCACACAAGGTCAAAGTTCAGAATACCTTCACAAGGAGACAAAGTTTTCATAGCAGGAAATTCAGAGCAGCAAAGTTTCAGACTGATACAGAGATGATCAGAGCAGAAAAAGACAATAGCATACAAGGGTCAATTTTTTTTTTAAATTCATGAAAAAGGAAAAAATTAAAGCAGAGTGCCACAGCGAATAGCAGGAAAAGTACCACAGAGGTTTCAGCAAGGCAATAACGTATTTTTTGCAAAAACATATTCTGAGTTTGAAAAAATTACCTTGTACATTTCCATGAACGAGATCCCTCATCTATTTGGACACAGCTTTTCAAACCCTAATCTGGACAATATAAAAACAAGAGCAATGAATCAGAAGACGGGACCAAAAAAAAAACCCCTAACCATTATTCTTCAGAAACAACACAGAATCAACCTAAAACCCTAATTCATCAAAGCTCTAAAAAATTAAAAATATTACTCAGAGTTTCTCATTGAAGCACTGAGCTAATCTGAGCTAAAACCTCATTTCACAACAAACCCTCAACGACAAAAACGATACGCCCAGAAAGGTCAAAGACTAAGAGGAAGAGGAGAAGAAGAACATAAAAGAAAGAGAATAACAAGGTGAGTTCAAGAAAGCTACCTTTACCGGAGATTTAACTCGGATTTGCTCCGATTTTGTAAGTTTTTCTCCTCGTTCGTATCTTCTGAAATTTGATCTTTGCTCACCTTGTTGTGTTACCTTGAATCCCTCTTTCAATTTCTGGTTGTGGTTGTATTTTCATAGATCTAGGGTTTGTGTTTAAGTTTCGGTTTGAGTGTTAGGTTGGTTTTCTTGAAAATCCAAGTTCAGTTTGGGTTTCAGAAGGAGATTTTGAGTGGGTTTAAGGTTTTTGGTGGGTGTTTGGCCGGAGAAGAGGGGAGGGGCCGCCGTCGTCCACCTCCTTCTCCGGTGAGGGGTAGGGTTCCGGCGTTGAGGGAGAAAGAGCGTTGAGAGAGAAAGAGCGAAGAGAGAGAAAGCTGAGTGCAAAGTAAACCCAATTTCACCGTCCCCTTTGTTTTTATGTGATTGTGATTAGGGGTATCGATGGAGCCTCCCACCGGTGACAAGTGTCACCGGTCCCTGTGCACTCCTTAATCCCACGCGCCCACTTGTTGCAGTCCCACCGTGTTCTCTACGTCTCAGACCCTTAGATCTAGGTTTTTGATGACTCTGATTGATCAAACGATCCAGATTTCTCAGGCAGTCAACCAGGGTTGACTAAGGCCCTTGGTAGACCCTCACCAGCATGGGCTTCTGAGTGTTAGGCCTGAGAGTTTTTTCTCAACCACACCCCCCAATTGCTAACCTTATCTGCCCCATTGTTTTTTTTGTTTTAAAAAATCTTAACTTTAAATAATGTTAAAAAATCTAAAAAAAACATTTTTATTTTATTTCTTTTTTTAAAAAAAAAACAAAGCTTTTGAAAGTATTTCTTTTAATTTTATTAAAAAATTTTATTTAATATTAATTAATTTACTCATGATTAATTTTATTAAATATTGAATTTTAATTTGATTAATTATTAATTTAATTTTAAAAAAATCTATATCCAATTAGTCCCTATTTCTTACTTAATAACTTTTATTAAATTGTTTTATTTAATACTAATTAATTTTTTTTATAATTAATTTTATTAAATATTATAATTTAATCTAATTAATTATTTAAACCCTTCTAATAAAACTTAGAACTTATTTTAGTTTAGGATACCTTCCTTAAACTAACTTTAGAATTAAGTGACTAACCATATCATGCTTGAGTTTATTTATTCAATGCTTATTATATATGGTGTATGCTATTTTTATCTCGTGGATTTTTATGCTTTGATTATATTATGCTATGTCATTGTGTGTTTATTCAAATCAAAATATTTTTCAACTAATATTTGGACTTCGTGTCAATCATTTTCATACCTGATAAGTCGATCGTTTTCACGATTGCAACCGACCTCCCCTTTGCCTCCTCTTGGGCCTTATGCAACGATTACCCATTCTATTTTGATTTGTATGTATGTATGTGATTGGTATATTTTAATTGTGGCTTAATTAACTCCATAAGATTAAAATCACCCCTTTTTATAAGAACGAAAGCAAACTTGATCCAACGTCAAGTATTTTCCAAATAAACTTAATTAACTCGAACTCAAGCATTTTACTTGATCCATATATCAAGTATTTCCAACCTTCACTTTAAACCACAAGACATCCTTATTTCTTAATATTCTCATAAATCAAAACCTCGATCTAACGTCGAGTACTTTTCTCAAATCAAATCAACATACTTAATAATACTTAGACATTTTCATAAAGGTGAAAAAGAGGGGGACCAAGTCTTTGGTTTTTTCTTTTCAATTGTTCGGGTGCGAGTTTCCTTACTCGTGTGTGGGCAATTGACACCTTTAAAACACATTTTATCCGATCACCTTCAAACTCATTTTCTTAATCAAACATTAAGATATGTAATCAATATTCAAATACATTTTTATAAAGGTGAAAAGGAGGGGGATCAAGTCTTTGGTCTTTCTTTTCAATTGTTTGGGTGCGAGTTTTCTTACTCGTGTGTGGACAATTGACGCCTTTAAAACACACGAACTCGACCAACATTCAAACCTTTTCAAATCAAATTATCAAAACACTTAATCCTTACTTAAACATTTTTACCAAAGGTGAAGTGAGGGGGATCAAGTCTTTGGTCTTTCTCCTCAATTGTTTGGGTGCGAGTTCTCTTACTCGTGTGTGAACAATTGTCACCTCTAAAACATCTAAAACTCCTTTCCTCGCCCCCGTGCGATCGAAACCCTAAAACACATACAAATCAAATCATTTTCTCAATCAACCTCTTAACATATTTAACCACATATTCTAACAATTTTCTTACAAGGTGTAAAAGAGGGGGGCTAAGTCTTTAACCTTTCTCTCCAATTGTTTGGGTGCGAGTTCTCTTACTCGTGTGTGGACAATTGGCGCCTATAAAAAACACAAACCAAACAAACCGTAGTCCCACGAACTACGAATGCTCTGACTTTCCCATTGCACGAGGGAATACGTAGGCCCAAGGGTTCTCAATCCTTGCCGAGCACCCTAATAAAAAACCACCCCATTTCCCCCTTAAAAACAAATCCTACTACCTTAGAAGAAAACAAACAAACTTAGCTAATTTTCTCACGAATCGAATCAAGAGGTTCCCGTTGAGTACAATGGACGTAGAGGGTGCTAATACCTTCCCTCTTGTGTAACCGACTCTCGGACTCAAATTTGGTTGCGACGACCATGTCCTTATCTCCCTTTAAAGGTTTTCTCGATATTTTCCGTTCCCTCTTTTGGGATAAATAAAGTTCGGTGGCGACTCTGTTTCGAACAGTTTTTTTTCCGCATCCATCGCGAGGATCGTATTTTTCGAGGTACGACAGATAACGACTCTGCTGGGGAAAGAAATTAGCCCTATGCTAGAGAGAGTCAAGCCTAACTTGACTCGATTCGTGAGTGTTAGATTCGCTTGTTTGTTTATCTTCTCTTGTTTGTTTGCTTGCTTGTTGATTATCTATTATCTACTTGCTTGCTTATTGTTATTATATCCTATCATTATCTCTTATGACACTGTGGGGGTTCTTTGATCATTGGTACTTCGTGAGATGGCTCTACACCCGAGTCCGAGTATAACCCTAGGATTAGGATGGTGGTTGTGTAGTTGAGGCTTGCGTGGTTTCTTCCGCGTGAGCCAAAGCAAAGACCCATCTTGGAGTAGATTCCCTTGGAAATGTTATTGTTTTGACGTTACTTCGTCACGATGATAATGTTTTCGAGCCTGAATCGTCGATCCCAAGGACCATTAACCCTTTTTCCATGGTGGTTAGTAGTGTTAATTCTATGTGAGTTAATGCGAACGCCACAATCAGATGAGATCCCTCGAACATATTACTTCCTGACAGTAATATTTTCGACCTCGATCTAGGATTCTGAGAACCCTGCTTAGAACCCGTGTGTCAATGGTTGTGTAGTGGGCGTCTCCGAGGAGTCTTTCTCGTGGGGAAGAAACGAAGACCTCACCTAGACGAGATCCTTTCAAGGATATTATCGTCTGATGTTCCTTCGTCATGGCTATAATGTCTTTGAAAGATATCCATAACTCTAGGCACCTACCCGATTAGAGCCTACCTATGGGAGGTCTAGTGATCAGAGATATCCTGTGTCTAACTCCTTCCTCAGAATCAGATGTCGTTTTGATTTTGCACCCTTACATGAGCATCGCATGACCATAACATTTGCACCCTTTTTGTTTTCAGGGAATCTAAGAATTGTCATTTGCTACAGATAGGAATTATGGAAACTGACGTCCGTTGCCCTCATTCTTTCAAGTTCAAGAAGCCTGATCTGACTGCTTTATGTGGGTTGGTTTCGCGTATGCCTTCCGTCTACCGAATCAACTTTTGGAAGAACTTTGGTAAACTGTTGCGTATTCTGAATCAAGACGTAGACTTTGCCGTGCTAAGCACCTTCGTACAGTTCTATGATGCTCCCTTGAGATGTTTCACCTTTCAAGACTTTCAGTTAGCACCAACACTCGAAGAGTATGAGAAACTGGTGGATATCCCAATGAAAGACAAGTTGTTATTTGAAGGGGTTGATGTGACTCTGAAGGATGAAATCATTGCAAAAGCTCTCCACATGACTAAGCAGGATGTCACTAACAACTGGAAGATCAAGGGAGGGGTCAAGGGCTTCTTCCTCTCATTTCTATTGGAAAGGGCCAACACTCTGTTGAAAGACGAAAGTTGGGAAACCTGCTATGCTGCTGTAGCATTGGCCATCTATGGGATTGTTCTGTTTCCTAATGTGGATGTAGATGATTTTGTAGATATTACAGCCATCCATGTTTTCCTCACAGGAAACCCTGTGCCTACCCTTCTAGCTGACGTGTGCTATTATCTGAGTTGGAGACACATTAAGAAAGGAGGTATGATTGCGTGTTGTGCTCCTCTATTGTATCAATGGACCCAAATGCACCTTCCAAAGAAGGGACCCTTCATAGAACAACTGGACGAAAGTTGGGCCCAAAGGTTGGGAACCCTCATATCAGCTGACTTATCTTGGTACTCCCTAGACTACGATACAGTCATATCCAGTTTTGGTCGGTTCCCTAATGTTCCCCTCATCGGAACCCGCGGTTGTGTTAATTCTAATCCTATATTATCCGTGAGGCAGTTGGGGTATCCGATGAGTGGACCACCTGATGGGAAGGCTTTGGAAGCATTCTTAGTGCATGGTTTGAAATCTGAGAACCCCGACCTACTCAAAGGAATCACAAAGGCGTGGAAGGAGGTCCATAGGAAAGGAAAAGCTGAGTTGGGGAGAAGGAACAACATTACTAAAGAGCCTTACTTCATATGGGTCAGAGAAAGAGTGGAAAGAATCAAGTTGCCTTTTGCCATTAAGGTGTCTGAGCCTTTGCCTGAGCCAAAGCCTACTCACGTCCCGATTGAGGAGGCCGAGGATCTCAAGGCAACGATAGCCAGATTAGTAAAGGAAAATGAGCAACTTGAGTCGAAGCTTCGAGATGTTACTAGTGAGAAGAATAACTTGAAGTGGGAGCTTCAACGAAAGAACACTCAACCAGAAGCAACAGGAAGTAAGGCCAATGAAGAAGAGCAACAGAAGAAGAAAGTTAAGATTTGTCTGAATCAAGTTGATGGTGCATTAGAGAGGATTAAGGGAGAATTGGATCAGGCATATGCAAAGTGTGCTGAAAATAGGAAAGCTTGGCTCCTTGCCACTGAGAGGAAGAAGGCACTTAGAGAAGAGATGGGAGCGGAAATAGAAAAACTAAGCTCAGCTTTACGCCAGTCAAAGGCTTCTGAAGCAATGGAACGCCAACTTAAGGAGGATCTCATAAGAGTTGCTTATGTGGGGTCAGCAGATTGGGACAAAGTGTGTGGCGAGCTGAATAATCTCAAAAGGCTTGCAGAAGAGCAAAAGAATCATCTTGAGGCTGTCCTGGTGGATAAAGATATTTGGGCCTCCGCGAGGAAGAAGGTGCTTGATGAATGTACTGGTTATGAACGCTCTATTCACATTCTAATAGCTGATAGAGATATGTACCACAACAAACTTAATGGGCTAGCGGATTTTTGTAACTGGTTGGCTGAAGACTTGGTGTGGAAGCATAGAGATGCTTTGGAAGCTCTCGACGAATCTACCCCTCAAGCCATTGTCGACTTTGTTTGCCTTTGTAAGGCAATGCTGAAGAGGTTTAAGGAAGAGTTGAAGGAGCGCGAGGCTCGAAGGCCCAAGTTCTGAATCTTTATGTTGCTTCTGTAATTTCTTGCTTTATGAATTGTACTAATGTCCGGATGATTATGTATCACTTGATTATTACAATCTTATGAATGAATGAGACTTGATCTCCTTTGCAACAGTTTGTTTCTTAATATTCCTGTATAAATAATGATTAATTCGAACGATTCCCTGAAAACAAATGCATACCATCCTGCATACATATCATTGCATTCGTTTTCCAAAACACCTAGCAATAAACTCATTTACTCTATCATTTCTCCAAACAGAAAACCTGACTACTCGACGCCGATACGAGACTCGCCAAAACTTCAATATGACGCTGGAACAGATCGAGGAGAACCAGAACACAATGAGGAATGATATCGATTCGCTGAAGGCTAAAATGGATCAGCTACTGGAAACTATGATGTTGCTGGCCCAGAAAGAGAAAGATGATGAAACAGCGGCTAATGCCAAGAAGCTGGTTGAGAAGATAGGCACTTCTGGAGTTAAGGGAATCCCTCCTCCCGTTTACATAGACTTGTCAGAACACTCGGCACATCATGGATCTGTGAGCGATATGGACGAGCAAGTTGATGCCTTCAACATACCACCTCCACCTCCTCAACTTGTTGGATCTGATCCATCTGCTGACCGGTTACACATACTAGAAGATAAATTCAAGGCCTTGGAGGTTCAGACAACTCCCGGCTTGGATGCTGTCGACATGTGCTTGGTCCCTGGACTGGTAATCCCTCATAAGTTTCAAGTACCGACGTTTGACAAATACAAGGGACTTAGCTGCCCTAAGACTCATTTGCGAGCATACTGTCGCAAAATGGCTGCCCACGTTAAGGACGACCCTCTGCTAATTCACTACTTTCAGGATAGCTTCAGTGGGGCATCGCTGGAATGGTACATGCAGCTAGAGAAGAGACAGATTAATACTTTGAGGGATCTCTCTGAGGCGTTCCTCAAACATTACAAGTACAACACTGATTTAGCACCAAACCGTACTCAATTACAAGATATGACTCAGCGCAACAATGAGTCATTCAAAGAATATGCTCAACGTTGGCGGGAATTGGCTTCTCGTGTTCAACCACCTTTGCTGGACAAAGAATTAATGGATATGTTCGTGGGAACTTTGCAGCCTCAGTATTCAGACCGTATGATGGGATCTAGCTTCCCCAACTTTGCTGAGATTGTGTCAGTGGGAGAAAGAATCGAGAGCCAGTTGAAGAAGAAAGCTGCTATTGCTTCTACAAGCGGAGTTAAGAAGCCTTTTGTGAAAAGGAAGGATGAAGAAACTAATGCTGTCATGAGAGGACGAGGGGGTAGAGCCCCAGTGAATATACCGTATCAGCAAGTGGCTGCAGTTGCACAAGCCCCACTTCAACCACCTGCTCAGTAGCCGAATTATCAGAATGTTCCTCCGCCGTAATATCAGAATGCCCCACCACAGAGGCAGTCAAGACCAAGAAGGCATATCGATCCTGTGCCAATGCCGTATAGCCAGATTTTTTCTCAACTGTATCAGAGTGGGCATTTGAAACTCAGGGATTTGAGACCAGCAGTCTTCCCATATCCTCCCGGATCGACGCCAACGCCCATTGTGAGTTTCATAAGGGTGCTCCCGGGCATACCATAGAAAATTGCTATTCGTTTCAGAACAGAGTTCAAGATTTGGTTGAGTCCAAAGATCTTACTTTCACTCAGCGAGGCGCTAATGTTAAACACAATCCCATGCCCCCGCATGGAGGACCGTCTGTTAATGCTGTGGAAGAAGGCAACGGACAGAAATTGATTACAAGGGTTGAAGATATTCGGACTCCTATGGCGGTTATAGGAGAAAAATTGAAGAGATGTGGGATGATTCCTGAAGATGAGCTTGATAATTTGACTGGTGAGGAGATTAAGAAACATTTGCAGAAATTCATGGATCAAGGTGTGATTCAGGTTGAACGCCGGGATGCAAGAGAACAAAGTGTGGCTGTCATTAACCTTCAGTATGATGCACCTGAAGGTCGTCAACAAAGGCAAGTTCGTCTTGCTCCGGTAATCATTGAATATGATGGAGCAAGTGTTTTCCAACAAAGACCAGTTCGTCCTGCACCGTTGGTTATTCATTTTGATGAGGCAAATGTTAACAAGTCAAGGCCAGTGTGCCCTGTTCTGATAACTATTGAGTATCCTGGTAATGTTCCTGGGTCTAAGTGTGACGTTGTAGTCGAACCAAGCGGGATGACCCGTAGTGGTCGAATCTTTGCAGCAAAACCCGTAGATGCGCCAAACAATGACAAAGGTAAGGCGATTGATGTACCAGTTGAAACCCCGAATGCTGAATTACAAGAAGGGTTGTCATCTCCAAGAGGGGCGTTCACACAAAAAGAGGCTGAAGAGTTTCTGAAAATTATAAAGAAGAGTGACTACAAGGTAGTCGATCAGCTGAACCAGACTCCTACCAAGATATCTATGATCGCCCTGTTGCTCAGTTCCGAGGCACATAGATCCTCCCTGCTGAAGGTGTTGAGTGCTGCACACATTACCAAGGATATCACTATAGCACAATTCGATGACGTGATAGCCAGTGTCACCACTGGCAACTTTTTGGGGTTTAATGACGACGATCTGACTGCTGAAAAGAAAAACCATAACAAGGCTCTTCACATTTCCTTTAGGTGTGAAGACGTTTTGATATCTAGAGTCTTGGTGGATACTGGATCCTCCTTAAATGTGCTCCCGAAGACAACTCTGGAAAGGATGCCTGTGAATAGGGTAATCATGAGGCCAAGTACTCTCATAGTAAAGGCATTTGATGGATTTAGGCGTGCGGTTATTGGTGAGGTGGAATTGCCAATTAAGATTGGACCTACCATTTTTACCATTACATTCCAAGTAATGGACATTTATCCTGGTTACAGCTGCTTGTTAGGAAGGCCCTGAATTCACTCAGCAGGGACAGTTACGTCCACTCTTCATCAGAAGCTGAAGTTCATTTCCAATGACAAAATGGTTGTGATAGGCGGCGAAGAGGATATCCTAGTAAGTCATTTGAAATTGTTTTGTTACATTGATGTCGAAGGTGAAATGGTTGAGACCCCTTTTTAGTCCTTTGAAGTGGTGAGTACACTGGCTGTGCAGCGAGTACCAGAACACCAAGAGTTAAGATCATCAATGGCCTCATACGAGGAAGCTAAAGCTGTAGTGGAAGGAGGAAGTGCCCAAGGCTGGGGCAAAATGGTTGAGGTTACTGAAAAGCTTGATAAGTTTGGGCTAGGTTATCGGCCATCCCGCAATTCAGCATTTGTTCCATACAACGGAAATCAGATCCCTCCTGTTGAGAAGACTTTCATAAGTGCTGGCCGCATCTTTGATTCTCCAGTAGCAATGATCATTGAAGACCATGTTGCTGATGAGCAAGCTTCTGCAAGCTGGATCCGACAAGCAAAGCCTGGTGAAGAGCTCCAGAATTGGAAGACCATTGAAGTCCCTTAGTTTTTCACACACCAAACGTAATTTTACTGTTTATCAAAAACCCTACGCTCTGCCCAAGGCGTAGTGGAGCATTGTATGGGTCACCTGATGTTTTCAAACTTTGTTTATCATTAATGAATTTCAGTTTGCATTTAATTTTCGCTCACTTTCTTTCATTCTTTTTACTTTACAATAAATGGCAATATTTTTCGTGCACACACTTTCTTAAATAAACTGCATAAATCATGAACATGCAGAAACACCACCGAGGTCCTTGACATAGACGCTGCTACAGGCCTATTCGACTTTGATTGCCTAATCTACCAAGCTGAAGAGGAAGGTGTGAAAGATTGTGAACTCCCCGACGAGTTGGCAAGGCTGCTCAAGCAAGAGGAGAAAGTCATCCTACCGCACCAAGAGGACATTGAAGTCATCAACCTGGGTACTGAGGAAGACAGAAGAGAAGTAAAGATAGGTGCATCTCTTCAAATTGAAGTCAAGACTAAGTTGATAGAGCTCCTCCGTGAGTACGCTGACATATTCGCCTGGTCGTATCAAGACATGCCCGGGTTGGATACTGATATGGTTGCACACAAGTTACCGCTCAAGGAGGAATGCCATGTTGTCAAACAAAAGTTAAGAAGGACCCATCCGGATATGGCTCTCAAAATTCGTGAAGAAGTCCGAAAGCAGATTGATGCTGGATTCCTGGCAGTAGCAAAGTACCCACAATGGGTTGCCAACATTGTGCATGTACCGAAGAAAGAAGGAAAGGTTCGTATGTGTGTGGATTACAGAGATTTGAACAGAGCTAGTCCTAAGGACGACTTCCCATTACCTCACATTGACGTATTGGTTGACAACACAGCTCAGTTTTCCGTATTCTCTTTTATGGACGGATTTTCTGGATACAATCAAATTAAGATGGATCCAGAGGATATGGAAAATACCACATTTATCACACCGTGGGGCACCTTTTGCTATAAGGTGATGCCATTCGGACTTAAGAATGTTGGGGCAACGTATCAACGTGTAATGGAAATGCTCTTTCATGATATGATCCATAAAGAGATTAAAGTGTACGTCGACGATATGATTGCCAAGTCTCAAACCGAAGAAGAGCACTTGATCAATCTGTAAAAGTGGTTTGTTCGATTGAGAAAGTTTAGACTGAGACTCAACCCCAACAAGTGCACATTTGGGGTACGATTTGGAAAATTGTTGGGCTTCATTATAAGTCAGAAAGGAATCGAAGTGGATCCCGATAAGGTGAGGGCAATTCAGAATATGCCTGCGCCTAGGACAGAGAAAGAGGTTCGTGGTTTTCTGGGAAGATTAAACTACATCGCCAGATTTATTTCACATCTTACTGCCACCTGCAAACCTATTTTCAAGCTGCTAAGAAAGAATCAGTCAATTGCATGGGATGATGATTGCCAAGGGGCATTTGATAAGATCAAAGAATATCTGCAAGAACCACCAATCCTGATACCGCCTGTTCCTGAAAGGCCACTCATCATGTACCTGACTATACTTGATGAATCTATGGGTTGTGTGTTGGGGCAACAAGATGAGACAGGAAAGAAGTAACATGCCATCTATTACCTCAGCAAGAAGTTCAATGACTGCGAGACAAGGTATTCCTTACTCGAGAAGACTTGTTGCGTATTAGCCTGGGCTGCTAAACGTCTCAGGCAGTATATGTTGACCCACACTACTTATCTGATTTCCAAGATGGATCCCATTAAATACATCTTTGAGAAACCTGCTCTCACCGGCAGAATAGCCCGATGGCAAATGCTTTTGTCTGAGTACGACAGTCAATACGTCACTCAAAAAGCTATCAAGGGTAGCATACTAGCAGACCATCTTGCCCATCAACCGGTGGATGATTATCAGCCCTTGAAGTTCGATTTCCCAGACGAAGACATAATGGTACTAAAAGATTATGAAGAGCCAGGTCCAGATGAAGGGCCCGAACCAGGGGAGCGATGGACTCTCATGTTCGACGGTGCCTCAAATGTTCACGGAAATGGAATTGGGGCAGTAATTACATCACCCAAGAATTTCCACTTACCGTTCACAACTAAGCTCTGCTTTCCATGCACCAATAACATGGCTGAGTATGAAGCTTGTATACTTGGATTGGAAGAAGCCATCAATTTAAGAATTAAGACTCTTGATGTGTTCGGAGATTCTGCTTTAGTAATACATCAGATTCGAGGTGACTGGGATGCCAAACATGCCAATCTAGTTCCATATCGAGATTACGTGGCAAAGCTCCTTCCCAGATTTGATGATATCACTTTTACCCATGTGCCTAGAGAGGAAAATCAAATGGCAGATGCTCTGGCAACTTTGGCTTCTATGTATAAACTGATATGGCTCAACCATCGGCCGCATATTGATCTACAGCGATTTGAAGAGCCAGCTCACTGTTTGGCTACCGATGAAGAGTCAGATGAAAAGCCATGGTTCTATGACATCAAACGTTATTTGAAAAAACAAGAATATCCAGAGGGCGCTTTGGCGGTGGATAAGAGAACTTTGCGCAGATTGGCATCAAATTTCTTCCTCAATGGGAATGTGTTATACAAGCGTAATCATGATACTGTGCTACTCAGATGTGTGGAAAAGCATGAAGCTGAGCAGATTCTGAAAGACATTCATGAAGGTTGTTTTGGTACCCATGCAAATGGGCATACTATGACAAAGAAGATATTGAGAGCAGGCTATTATTGGCTTACCATGGAGGCTGATTGCTACCATCATGCCCGAACTTGCCATAAATGCCAGATCTACTCTGATAAGATTCATGTACCACCCACTCCCTTGAACGTCTTGACTTCACCATGGCCATTTTCAATATGGGGAATAGACATGATTGGGATGATCGAGCCAAAAGCCTCAAATGGGCACCGCTTCATATTGGTTGCCATAGACTACTTTACCAAATGGGTTGAGGCTGCATCGTATACGAACGTTACCAAGCAAGTGGTCGCTCGCTTCTTAAAACACAACATCATATGCAGATATGGAGTGCCTAACCGTATCATCACCGACAATGGGTCTAATCTCAACGACAAAATAATGGATGAATTGTGTGCTAGTTTCAAGATTGAGCACCATAATTCGACACCATACAGACCCAAAATGAATGGAGTCGTTGAGGCAGCCAATAAAAACATCAAAAAGATCATTCAGAAAATGGTGGTCACTTATAAGGATTGGCATGAGATGCTACCTTTTGCGCTGCACGGCTACCGTACCTCAGTGCGAACTTCAACAGGGGCAACTCCTTACTCATTGGTTTATGGCATGGAAGCAGTTCTCCCAATTGAAGTAGAAATCCCCTCATTGAGAGTGTTAATGGAAGCTCAGCTAGACGAAGCGGAATGGGTGAAGACAAGATACAATGAGCTCCAATTTCTCGAAGAAAAACACTTGGCAGCAATATGCCATGGCCAGCTCTATCAAAGACGCATGAAGAAAGCTTTTGACAAGAAAGTGCATCCTCGGACATTCCAGGAAGGTGACTTGGTGCTCAAGAGGATCATGACCATGTATAATGAATCCAGGGGCAAGTGGACGCCAAACTACGAAGGCCCATATGTTGTAACAGAGGCATTCTCTGGTGGTGCCTTGAAGCTCGCAACTATGGATGGGGATGAATTACCATACCCAGTGAATGCAGAGTACGTTAAGTGATACTACGCCTAAAAAAGTGGAATAATAAAGCCGCTAAGTCGAAAACCTGAAAAGGCGACTTAGGAAAAAATGGCAATCCCGGTGGACTTGAAAAAACAAAATCAGTCCAGGCAAAAATTAGGGATAAGATAAAAGATATAGGCCCGCCGAATTGAAAACTCGAAAGGGCGGTTCAGGCAAAAAAAGGGTGTCCCGGTGGATTGAAAACTCGAAAGGGCGATCCAGGCAAAAGTTAGGGACAGATTCCAAGGCAAAGTATCTAGTACGCACGTCCACTTGATCCTGATGTACCGCTGAAAAGAGGAATCAACCCAGCCGTCTTCCTACGAAGCAAGGTGTTGAAGTTATCAAAGTCATAGGGACCATAGCAGTGTTGAAACTCAATGGAATCTTATTAATTTGTATTGCCATTATGTTTTTCTTGCACCGCAATTACCTCATTAAGGAATTGCATCCTTGTAAACACTTACCCATTCTAGGGGCAAATCAATACAAGGAGAGATTTCTCACCAAATTGTGCTCATTTTTTTTACTTTATCTGTTTGTTTGCAAATTGATTTTGTTTTTGATAAACTGTGTTTTGAAACTTCGGTTAATAAAGACAATATTTGAAAATGATAAAATTTGTTTGGTGATGGGAGAACTAAAAAGGAATCAGATAGTCTCCGAAAGAATTTCACCACATGAAAGCATCAAATCATTTGTCACCCGCCTTGGCTCTTCACCACAAGCAGTGTAGCCTTTCAGGGATGTACTTAATATAATCCCCAGCAATGAATCTTTCAAGCCCAACAGGGGAAATCACGCTCCCTAGTCATATTTGGCTTGCTCAAAAGGGGTCGAGTAGTCAAACACTCTCACTATCCCCATAAAGCCCAAAGTCCAATCCTTTATTGGCAACTACTCAAAAGTCCACACTCGTTGGTACCTTCAAATCTACCCTTTAAAGTCCAGTCTTCATTGGCAACTATTAAAAGTCCACCGTCGTTGGCATCCTCATAACACCTAAAAGTCCAATTTATTGGCAAACACCAAAAAACCAAAGTCCAATTGGCAAATCCAATCCTTGGTGATACCCACGGCAAGGAAGCTTATCCCCAGCGTGCCCGATCATTTGCATCGTCATATGCATAGCAAGCAAGCATAACATTACATAATCATATCAAGCACTATCATATCATACGATTCTCCAGCAGTTGCATCTTAGCATGTGCTTCAGTGTATTTTGCAATGCATGGCATATCCATCCCCAACAACATATCATGGCAGGATCCAGGATCAGTTTGCAAGCATCTTGGCCAGTCCTTCATCAAAGTCGGCAGTATCCCTCAAAAGAGAAGTTGATACCCCGCACGTGCTCTTGGAATTCTATTCCCCAACAAGTCATTCTTCAGCCATGCAGTTGATAATGACAATCCCCAGCAGCTGTCGCTATTCTTACTCCCCAAGCAGAGGTTATCCCAGAAAGTTTCTTGTGAGTCTCCCCTGCAGAGCCAGCATATTTCCTCCAACAGGAAACTTGCTCAACTATTCTTCAGCAAATTTACCGCAGAGATACTGCTTTGGTATCATCGAGGAACCTTAATGGATAAGGTACTGCTTCGACATTCCAGAGAATCTTCTGCTTCCAAAGATACTGCTTTAGTATCATCGAGGAACCTTAATGGATAAGGTACTGCTTCGACATTCCAGAGAATCTTCTGCTTCCAGATATACTGCTTTGGTATCATCGGGGAACCTTAATGGATAAGGGACTGCTTCGACGACCCAAAGAATTGTCTGCCTTTCAGAGATACTACTTTGGTATCATAGAGGAACCTTAATAGATAAGGGACTGCTTCGACGACCCAGAGAATCGTCTGCCTTTCAGAGATTCTACTTTGGTATCATCGAGGAACCTTAACGGATAAGGTACTACTTCGACATTCCAGAGAATCTTCTGCTTCCAGAGATACTGCTTTGGTATCATCGGGGAACCTTAATGGATAAGGGACTACTTCGACGACCCAGAGAATCATCTGCCTTCAGAGATACTGTTTTGGTATCATCGAGGAACCTTAATGGATAAGGGACTGCTTCGACGACCCAGAGAATCTTCGACTTTCAGAGATACTGCTTCAATGTTCCAGAGAATCCTCTGCCCCCCCCCCCCCCACTTTCATAGATACAACTTTGGTATCATCGAGGAACCTTAATGTGTAAGGGACTGCTTCGATCACCCAAAGAACCTCAAGTTATTTTATTAATTTTGTACTCCGCTACCTCATTCTGCCAGTTCTTACTCCATAAGTACATGTCCCTCTTGATAGACAAATTTTGGGGTCTTCTTATATCTAATTGACTTCTACCCTAAAAATGAACACCATGCAGTAGTTCATTCTCTCGGGTCCAAGGCACTTGGATAGGGGCATCTGTCATACCCCAAATTTGTCCTACCCTCTCATTTTTCTTATACCAAGCATTTGTGTTGCTTCTTGACCTTTCTCAGGGTAATCACTTGGCCTTTGACCGTAATCCTCTATAATTTAGGTAATAGAGGTTTTGTTTGTGCTCATTGTGATTAGAGGCTCTTACAAGTGCGTTTGATGGCAAGTGGAGATAAAAGAAGAGATGCCCTCATTCTCATAGTCAAGACATGGTCCATTCATTCTTAGGCCAATGTTTAGTTTCAAGGTCAATCGGTGGCAAGCTTGGATTTAATTTGTTGGTTTCAAGTTGTGATAAAATTATCCAAGATATTGATTCAAGTTGTTTCAAGATAATGCAAGTGGTCTCAAGATGATTCTAAGGTGTATTCCAAAAGATTTTTTTTGCCATTTTTGAGTCATGTAGGTGGATTATTTCACAATCACGTGGGAGTTATTCTTAAGCCATGTTGGAATTACTTGAAGGTAAAATTGGAGGGTATTTCAAAGTACCATTAGAAGTTATGGTCAAAATTGGTTCAAGTGTCCAAGTGCTAGCTTTGGAAATTCAAATTATTAAATGGCTCCAAATTCAATCCATGATGGATACATGTTTCAAAATGAGAAGGGTCGTGTAATTTATAAATGGTCTTCAAGCTATTTTCAAGGAAAATTCAACTTTCACAAGAATGAGTTTTTATTGGTTTCAAGGTTCTCAAGATCAAGAATAACCAATTTCCAATTGATTGAGTTCCAAAAAGTCAATTACAAGATTCAATTAAACTACAAGATTCAATTACATCACACATGATACTTGGTTACCAATTACACAAACTACAAATCATGGCGAATTACAAAAGTATCATTGGTACAAAAGAAAATTCAAATTCACATGAACTTAAAGTCAATGAGTACAAAGAGTTGATTTAACACTAAGAGTGAAAAGAGGCAATTGAGTTTCAAATACTTGAGCATATTTGTGGCATGAAACCAAGCCTAATTTCCATAAAGTCGCAAAGCATAGGCCTAAAGTAAATAAATGCCACATTATTTTCTCTTTGAACCAAAACCTAAAGTACTAATCCATTGCACTTTGATCCATCTCCCATTGTCCTTGTGCTTCACGTTGTCACCTCCACCTTGCCTAGTCTTCATCAACCAAACAAATACATGGTTCAAACATCTTCATGAGCCCTTCCAAGTTCCCTCGTTGACACATGAAACAACAAAAATTAGAGGCCAATTGGAAAGACATCAAATTCAATCATAAAAAAAATTCATCAAAGTGTTCACATTACACTAACAGCTCGTCCAAAAAACTAGTCCCCATGACAAGTTCAGAAATGTGTCACCAAGTTTCAATTTCAAGTCAAAAAATCCAAAGGGGGCAATCCAAGTTCAGAATTATCGAAAGCATAAGGCAATTCATCATGTTCAGATCCCAATTTATGTCACGTATTTATCACACAAGGTCAAAGTTCAGAATACCTTCACAAGGGGACAAAGTTTTAATAGCAGGAAATTCAGAGCAGCAAAGTTTCAGACTGATACAGAGATGATCAGAGCAGAAAAGGACAATAGCATACAAGGGTCAATTTTTTTTTAAATTCATGAAAAAGGAAAAAATTAAAGCAAATGCAGCAACGAATAGCAGGAAAAGTACCACAGAGGTTTCAGCAAGGCAATAACGTATTTTTGGCAAAAACATATTCTGAGTTTGAAAAAGATTACCTTGTACATTTCCATGAACGAGATCCCTCATCTATTTGGACACAGCTTTTCAAACCCTAATCTGGACAATATAAAAACAAGAGCAATGAATCAGAAGAGGGGACCGAAAAAAAAACCCTAACCATTATTCTTCAGAAACAGCACTGAATCAACCTAAAACCCTAATTCATCAAAGCTCTAAAAAATTAAAAATATTACTCAGAGTTTCTCATTGAAGCTCTGAGCTAATCTGAGCTGAAACCTCATTTCACAACAAACCCTCAACGACAACAACGATACGCTCAGAAAGGTCAGAGACTAAGAGGAAGAGCAGAAGAAGAACATAAAAGAAAGAGAATAACAAGGCAAGTTCAAGAAAGCTACCTTTACCGGAGATTTAAATCGGACTTGCTCCGATTTTGTAAGTTTTTCTCCTCGTTCGTATCTTCTGAAATTTGATCTTTGCTCACCTTGTTGTGTTACCTTGAATCCCTCTTTCAATTTCTGGTTGTGGTTGTATTTTCATAGATCTAGGGTTTGTGTTTAAGTTTCGGTTTGAGTGTTAGGTTGGTTTTCTTGAAAATCCAAGTTCAGTTTGGGTTTCAGAAGGAGATTTTGAGTGGGTTTAAGGTTTTTGGTGGGTGTTTGGCCGGAGAAGAGGGGCATCGCCGCCGTCGTCCACCTCCTTCTCCGGTGAGGGGTAGGGTTCCGGCGTTGAGGGAGAAAGAGCGTTGAGAGAGAAAGAGCGAAGAGAGAGAAAGCTGAGTGTAAAGTAAACCTAATTTCACCGTTCCCTTTGTTTTTATGTGATCGTGATGAGGTGTATTGATGGAGCCTCCCACCGGTGACAAGTGTCACCGGTCCCTGTGCACTCCTTAATCCCACGCGCCTACTTGTTGCAGTCCCGCCGTGTTCTCTACGTCTCAGACCCTTAGATCTAGGTTTTTGATGACTCTGATTGATCAAACGATCCAGATTTCTCAGGCAGTCAACCAGGGTTGACTAAGGCCCTTGGTAGACCCTCACCAGCGTGGGCTTCTGAGTGTTGGGCCTGAGATTTTTTTCTCAACCACACCCCCCAATTGCTAACCTTATCTGGCCCATTGTTTTTTTGTTTTAAAAAAACTTAACTTTAAATAATGTTAAAAAATCTAAAAAAACATTTTTATTTTATTTCTTTCTTTTTTTAAAAACAAAGCTTTTGAAAGTATTTCTTTTAATTTTATTAAAAAAAATTATTTAATATTAATTAATTTACTCATGATTAATTTTATTAAATATTGAATTTTAATTTGATTAATTATTAATTTAATTTTAAAAAAATCTATATCCAATTAGTCCCTATTTCTTACTTAATTAGTTTTATTAAATTGTTTTATTTAATACTAATTAATTTTTTTGATAATTAATTTTATTAAATATGATAATTTAATCTAATTAATTATTTAAACCCTTCTAATAAAACTTAGAACTTATTTTAGTTTAGGATACCTTCCTTAAACTAACTTTAGAATTAAGTGACTAACCATATCATGCTTGAGTTTATTTATTCAATGCTTATTATATATATGGTGTATGCTTTTTTTATCTCGTGGATTTTTATGCTTTGACTATATTATGCAATGTCATTGTGTGTTTATTCAAATCAAAATATTTTTCAACTAATATTTGGACTTCGTGTCAATCATTTTCATACCTGATAAGTCGATCATTTTCACGATCGCAACCGACCTCCCCTTTGCCTCCTCTTGGGCCTTATGCAACGATTACCCGTTCTATTTTGATTTGTATGCATGTATGTGATTGGTATATTTTAATCGTGGCTTAATTAACTCCATAAGATTAAAATCGCCCCTTTTTATAAGAACAAAAGCAAACTTGATCCAACGTCAAGTATTTTCCAAATAAACTTAATTAACTCGATCTCAAGCATTTTACTTGATCCATATATCAAGTATTTCCAACCTTCACTTTAAACCACAAGACATCCTTATTTCTTAATCTTCTCATAAATCAAAACCTCAATCTAACGTCGAGTACTTTTCTCAAATCAAATCAACATACTTAATAATACTTAGACATTTTCATAAAGGTGAAAAAGAGAGGGACCAAGTCTTTGGTTTTTTCTTTTCAATTGTTCGGGTGCGAGTTTTCTTACTCGTGTGTGGGCAATTGACACCTTTAAAACACATTTTATCCGATCACCTTCAAACTCATTTTCTTAATCAAACATTAAGATATGTAATCAATATTCAAATACATTTTTATAAAGGTGAAAAGGAGGGGGATCAAGTCTTTGGTCTTTCTTCTGAATTGTTTGGGTGCGAGTTTTCTTACTCGTGTGTGGACAATTGACGCCTTTAAAACACACGAACTCGACTAACATTCAAACCTTTTCAAATCAAATTATCAAAACACTTAATCCTTACTTAAACATTTTTACCAAAGGTGAAGTGAGGGGGATCAAGTCTTTGGTCTTTCTCCTCAATTGTTTGGGTGCGAGTTCTCTTACTCGTGTGTGAACAATTGTCACCTCTAAAACATCTAAAACTCCTTTCCTCGCCCCCGTGCGATCGAAACCCTAAAACACATACAAATCAAATCATTTTCTCAATCAACCTCTTAACATATTTAACCACATATTATAACAACTTTCTTACATGGTGTAAAAGAGGGGGGCTAAGTCTTTAACCTTTCTCTCCAATTGTTTGGGTGCGAGTTCTCTTACTCGTGTGTGGACAATTGGCGCCTATAAAAATCACAAACCAAACAAACCGTAGTGCCACGAACTACGAATGCTCTGACTTTCCCATTGCACGAGGGAATACGTAGGCCCAAGGGTTCTCAATCCTTGCCGAGCACCCTAATAAAAAATCATCCCATTTCCCCCTTAAAAACAAATCCTACTACCTTAGAAAAAAACAAACAAACTTAGCTAATTTTCTCATGAATCGAATCAAGAGGTTCCCGTTGAGTACAACGGACGTAGAGGGTGCTAATACCTTCCCTCTTGCGTAACCGACTCCCAAACCCGAATTTGGTTGCGACGACCATGTTCTTATCTCCCTTTAAAGGTTTTCTCGATATTTTTCGTTCCCTCTTTTGGGATAAATAAAGTTCGGTGGCGACTCTGTTTCGAACAGTTTTTTTTTCGCGTCCATCGCGAGGATCGTATTTTTCGAGGTACGACACTACCTGTTGTACCCATTGTGCAAAAGTGATAGTCTGAGGTTGATCAAGAATTAGAAATAATCATGTGAACAAACAGCTTGGGAAGCTATTTAATGAGAAGGAAATCTTCATGTCCTAGTTCTTTACAACTAGATACATATGTAAAAGGAATAACAGGATCTTGAAAAGAATTGGCTAGAATCCTGATATATGAGACTATCATGACAAAGCATCTTTAAGGAGTTGTAGCATGCTATTTAGAACAGAATTCTTTTCAGATCTATTCTGATGCATCATGATTAGAATGCTCAAAATGTTACAAAGTACTTGGAGTTGAAGTACTTTCGCAGATGAATCAAATCAATGTCCAACTTGATAATAAGCTTTGCACTCAGAAGCCAAAGCTTGTTGAAAGATTAAGAGATCTAGAGATTACCTTTTTAAGATGCTGAAGATAATTGAGCTACTAAAGAAGTACAAGATGAAGAAATTAGAAGATGCTCAATAAAAAATAACCAGAAGTTGTCGCAATTCTTTCCCCTTTGAGAAAGCTTAGACAGAAAGTTGTTACTTTCTAATGAGCTGTTTCTGGGTGATAAGACTAAGCCAATAAAAACAAGATCAACATTCAAACCCTCTGAAGAATCGTTTCATGGTCTGATGTTCATGAAGATATTTGCATCTATTGAAGAAGAGTGTCTGGTCAAAGATTGAACTCCGGTGATGCAAGAAGAATTCAACCAGTTCCCTAAGTATATGTTTGGCATTCTATGCTCAGATTTGGGAACTAGTTATTTGAATCAAGTGGCTCTCTGGAAATAAGCCATCATGAAGACAGAAGCAGCTGACACTGAGCAGAAGATTTAGGAGAAAACTCATGTTTCCTCTGATAATCTAGATACAACAAACATCAGGAGAGATGTTTCATCCATCAGAACGAGAAGACCAAAGAAGCTAGAAAGACAATCTTGTCTTGGTGCAAGATTCAAGGACTCATATACAGTTCTAAAGAAGGAATAGGTCACTGTGATGTCATCCTCTGGGGAGAATATGATCTAGCGGACTAGCTAGAGGTGATGATCGACAACATTCTCAACTGCAAAAGCTGATTGTGTGGTTATTCTGAATGAAGCATCTAAATCTTTGGGATATAGAGCAAGCTGGAAGTCTGCTAAATAATTAAGAGTAACGTGTTTCTATCCCTTACCTATTTCTAGTATTTCATTTATCCAAGAATTTTTTATTCAAGGGCTAAACTTCTAGAAACTATGTTCAAAAGGGAATTCCTTTGTAAAATTTATTGATACAGATCATTATTGAACCGGTATACACTTCAAAAACCCTTGCTAAAAAAAGACTTGCTTTCATTCAGTAAAAATTTGAACTCTGTACTATGTCCTGAATGAAAAAGAAGTAATATAGCTTTCTAGAATATAAAAATTGTCTTTCTAAAGCTTTATTCGTTTTGTTAAGCTTCTGGAATGTGAGACTTTTGATAAGTGAAGTTCTCATGTATCAGAAGTATCCAAGGTCAGAATATTCTCTTGAGAATACTTATGTCCATTGGGAACTGAATAGTTTACTTCATTAAGAAGTTGTCAGGAAAATGAAGAGGTTGCATCATTATAAGACAATTGTCTTTTAATGAATGTCGCTTCGTGCTTAACATGACACTTTGGGAAATGAGATTTTTCTTGAGATTAAGTTATTAATCTTTTCATCTTACTCCGTGTCAGACTTGTGCTCTTCTCTAGTTATTATAATCATTGCAAAATCTATTAGAATTTATTTCTTTAACACATTGTCAGGATAGTGTAAGGGTTGTGATTTAAAATAAAGCTATTGACTGTTCAAATCACTCCTCGCACTTGATACGCCATGATAGTTGACAGATTTATCTTGAGATCAAGTAAAAATCTTCATGACCTACCTCATGTCAAATTTACTTTATCTACCCTTCATTAGTTTTTGTCTCATGCACTTAGTCTTCCTGTAAGATTTGTTTGAATGATAGTAGTTTATTAGAACCATTAATTGCTTTGCGTGACTCAAACTTGTATGTCATTAATTGTTTTGTCTTTATTGCTTTGATTCGTCTCACCATTTCCTCTATTTATATCCTTCCTTTCATCTTCAAACATCATTTTCTTACTCTTCCATCGTCACAAAACCTTCTCTATTTTTACTTTTATCTTCATCTCTCTCATTTTCAATCAATCATGTCTGTCAAAACCTTTTGTGGAAATGAAGAAATACTTGAAGTCATTGTCGAAAAATGACTCAATCTTCTTCGACTTAAGGAAACAGATCACGACATCATCCTAAGCATGCAAACACAGGATTGGTCTAAATACTATGCATTGCAGCATGGACCCACATATCCAAACATGGTGAAAGCTTTATGGGAGTATGCTTTAGTGAGTGAAGATGGTAACTCCATCAGCTCCAGTGTTTATGGCATTCCTTTCATAATTACTCCTACATCCATTTCTGAGGCTATCGGATGTGCCCTAACGGGTATCACTGTGGACCAGTTTCGTCTAAACTACACATTTGTTGAAAAGCTCGTTGACATTCACAACACCTACTTTCTCAGGTATGAACCCAATAATCCATAAAGGCTTCTTCCCACTGATAAAGCTTGGTTTAACCTCCTTCTGAATAACTTTTGACCTCGGGGAATGGACAAGAATGTTTTGTCCCATGATGACAGACTTTTCATCTACTTTCTGATGAAAAATATCTGGGTCAATCTGCCTCAAACCATATTTAACCATCTGAAGGACTTCGTTAATATCTCCAGAAGTCACCATAAGTCCTTCATACCTTATGGAAGAGCTTTGTCTGAACTTTTCTATAAAGATGAAATCATTGGTTTTGCTAAGAGGCTCGGACCGAATATTGCGATTGCTGAAGAAAGATGTGAAGTAGTTATAAGTTTGTTAGATTGGTAGTCTTTTCTGCTGGATGGATATGTGGTGTTTGGGCGCTTTTTGGGTATTGTCTCTTCTGTGTCTGTAGGGTGTCTTTGGTTGTTTGGATTTTCTGATGCTTTGGTTCTTATGGTTTTGTTGTTATCTATTTAAGTAGTTATAGTTGTATTGTTTTTCCCTTGTTGTTCCTCTAGCATGTCTTGCTTGTACTCCCTCTATCTTTGAATGAAGTTTCTGTTTCTTTTCTTTATTCTGCTATCTTTTGGTTATTATTATTTTTATTATTCCTTTTTAATTTCTGACAAAAGGGGAGAAAGTGATATATGATTTTGATATACTTAGTCTCAGAATCTTATAACCCAAATATGTTCTAAGGCTTTTACTATTAACCATGCTTGATGTTTATTTTAGGAACTTGTGAAAGTTCAGGGAGTTTCTAGAAAGGTTACTGTGGAAGAAGTTTTTCTTTTGACAAAAAGAAAACATGACTAGAATGCATGAAGTCTACTTTGATGAACCTGCTTTGACTCAATGCATTCTTCAGAAGCTGAGCACTATCTGATAAGATGTCAACATGTGCTCTGATACCTCGAGTTTCTCAGAAGTTTAGAACTTTCTGAAAGATTGACGAATCTGCTTTATAACGCACATCGTTCAGAGGTTGTGGACCTTCTGAAGATTCTATCAAAACATGGTTACCTAAGCAACATAATATTTTCGCACCCTCTGGTGGCATGATCATGATTCTAAAAGAACGAAGCTCTAAAATATGAATGTGAAGCATCACGTAAATCACTAATCAGGTTCTAATACGTCATCAATTCTGACAATATGACAGGCTTTGAGATGAAGACCAAACAGTTCTAATCAGACTCTGCTGAGACGTCACTGAGAAGTATTCCTTCTCTGTTATTATGCTTTGTACTTCAAAATTATTTTCTGGGTCATGGGATCAGGGGGAGACTCTGAACAAGAATAAATAAATTTTAAGTGTATCAGATTCAGGGGGAGTTGGCTAGCTTAAACTCTGATTTTGTGTTTTATGGTTATTTCCCTGCATAAATTTTTCTATTAAAATACATGGTTTGTCATCGTCAAAAAGAGGGAGATTATAAGAACAAGATTTGTTCTACATCTGATCTTGAAGTTTTGATGATAACTGTACATGATATTTCAGAGAACAATTATGTACTCTAATGATTTCTATCTAGTGTGTAGCTTTTGCTAAACAGGATCTGACTCTAATAAAAGGGTGTGTGACGTCATCAGACTCTGAACTCAACACTCTAAAAGAAAACGTTTGTTGGTTACTGTTAGTTCTTGGATTGGCTAGAATTTTGGTAAAACAAAGTTGTTCAATGTTGATGTCACATGGGTGATGTCTTAACATTGAGTCTTAACATTGGATAATGTTAAGTGTTTAAGTTGTTGAAGTTTTGAAGTCTGATGTCACATGCGATGTCATGACATCAGATATGCAGATCATTAAAACATCAGGTTTGAGATGTTTTTAAGGTTAAGCGTATTAGCTGGAATTTGGGAGAGCTGTTAGAGTTATTGGATGCAAATATCTTGGAGAAGATATTTTCTGTTGCAAACAGATTTGATGCAGATTTGTAGGAGTGTTTAAAGGCTGAAGATTTAAGAAGATTTTGAGAGAAAATCTGTTTTGAAGATTCAGTTTTAAATAACAAATCAGGTCAGATATTGTAGCAGGTCCAAGCCCAAATCAAATAGCTATATAAAGAGCATCAATCCTGAAGGAAAAGTACAGAAGATAGAGAGCATAGACTGAGTGTCAATCATTGTCTTTGTACGAGTATTTTGTAAACCATTCTAGGTTGAATTGGTGAGTTGTAAGCTGTACTCTCTTAGAGATGTGAAGCAAGAGAGCATTGTAACTTGATCAAAGCTTGTAAGCAGGATCAAGGTGTTTCTCAAAGTGTGATCTTTGAGGTGTTTTAGGAAGTGAGTAGTGTTCTCATACCTAAGTGGTCTCTTAGGTAGAAAGTTCATTAGGTAGAGATTAAGTTTAGGAGATGTCAATTGGGTTGTTGAGTCTGTAAATTAATTCTACTAATAGTGAAATTCCTTCCTGGCATGGTAGCCCCCAGAGTAAGTTGTTTAACTGAACTGGGTGAACAATTCTTTGTGTACTCTTCTGTTGTTTTATATTGTCCATTACAGAGTGTGTTGTTGTGACATCACACGTAAAATCACATATCTGGTACCAGAATTTCAATTGGTATCAGAGCAGGCATCCTGCTCTGCATCTGGGTGAGATCTAGGGCTGATACTTTTTGGTAAGATGGACAAGGAAGTTGGTGGATTTGTGAATAGACCCCCTATTTCGGATGGCTCTAATTATGATTATTGGAAACCAAGGATGATTACCTTTTTTAAATCCTTGGACAACAGGGCTTGGAAGGCTATCATAAAATAATGGGAAACACCTGTTGTTGTTGAGAAAGATGATGCTGGGAAAGAAAAAGAAGGCAGCTCAAAACTGAAACCTGAAGAAGAATGGACCAAGGAAGAAGATGAGCTTACCCTTGGTAATTCCAAAGCTTTAAATGCTATTTTCAATGGAGTTGATAAGAACATATTCAGGTTGATCAATACCTGTGAAGTTGCTAAGGAAGCTTGGGACATCTTGAAGACTACTCATGAAGGAACTTCAAAGGTTAAGATGTCAAGACTTCAACTTCTGACATCAAAGTTTGAAAGTCAAAAGATGAAGGAAGATGAAACTATTCATGACTTTCATATGAGTATTCTTGAGCTATCTAATGCCTCTAGTGCTCTTGGGGAGAAGATGACTGAAGAAAAGCTGGTGAGGAAAATCCTTAGATCCCTTCCCAAGAGGTATAAGATGAAGGTGACTGCAATTGAAGAAGCTCAAGACATCAGCAGAATGAGGGTTGATGAGCTTATTAGATCTCTTCAAACTTTTGAGTTAGGGCTGAATGAGGAGGAACCTGAAAAGAAGACCAAGAGTATAGCCTTGGTATCCAATACTCAAGAAGAGAAGAAAGGGAATGGTGCTGAATCTCAGGAGGAGCTGTCTCAGGCCATTGCTATGCTGGGAAGACAGTTTAACAAGGTTTTCAAGAGGATGAATAAGAAATGCAAACCTAATGTTAAGAACATCTCCTCTGACATCAGCAAGTCAAAAGATAAGGATGAAGAGAAGACTGCTCAAGACAAAGAGATTCAATGCTTTGAGTGTGAAGGTTATGGACATGTCAAGAAAGAATGTCCTACATTCCTCAAGAAGCAGAAGAAGGGCATGACTGTTTCCTGGCCTGATACTGACAGTGAAAGTGAAGAAGAGTCAGCCAAGCATGTCAGAGCATTGACAGGAACTTGTGTTTCTGATGGAGAATCAAGTGATGAGGAACTGACTTTTGAGGAGTTAGCAGCCTCCTATCAAGAGTTATGTCTGAGGAGTGCAGAGATTTGTCAAGAAAGTGAGAAACAAAAGAAACAAATTGTTCAGCTTGAGACTGTTAAAGCTGATCTTGAAAATGAAGTCTTGATGGTTAAATCTAAACTTGATCAAATGACAAAATCTGTGAGAATGTTAAACAGTGGATCTGATACTCTTGATAAGATCCTTCAGGCAGAAAAGGTAGCAGGAGACAAGTCTGGATTAGGATTTTTTGTTGAGGAGAAGGTTTCTACTGAAGCTAGTACTTCAAGAACCAAAAGGGACATGTCTCAACCAATGTCTCAACATAGCAAAAAGAGACATAATCCTAAACCTAAGCAGGTTGCTCACCAACAGCCTCAAAATGTTGGGAAAAGATATGCTCATGGTCTTCATCAAGGGAAGGCACATACTTCTGGAGCCGGGAAGTATATGTCTCCTCAATACCATAGGAGTATGCAGGCTCCTATGTTTACATGTTCCATCAGATGTCTCAACATCAGGGGAATATGTATGGCTTTGAATATAATAATGTTGTGCCTCATTATTATGGAAGAAGGAAGCCACATCACCATAGAAGACAACCTAAGAGACAAAATTCTCACTACAGGAGACGGGCAAACTATGGAACAAAACAACACCAGTACTATGGATAGCAGCCACAGCAGTTTCATCATCAAGGTGGCAGGAAGTTTAACAACTTCAGAGAAGAAAGAGTAAGGTGCTTCTATTATGGAATATTTGGCCATATGCAATTTTCTTGCTTCAAGCTTCATGGTTATCCCATGTCTATCCCTCAACCTAGACAGAAGGATAACAGGCCCAAGGTTGTTAAAAGTGGGTTCCTAAAGCTGAGGTTACATGTCTATTGGCTCACATTTCAGATAGACACTCTGCTAAGGATGGATGGTACTTTGGCAGTGGTTGTTCAAAGCACATGACTGAATTCAAAAACCAATTGGTGGATGTCAATTCTTGCTCCTCAATTGATGTTACTTTTGGAAATGGAGAGAAAGGGGTGGTAAAAGGTGTTGGAAAAGTGAAGTGTCATGATGGACCTGATCTTGACAATGTACTTCTTGTCAAAGGTTTGAGTGCTAATTTGATTAGCATAAGTCAGCTTTGTGATGATGGATATAAGTTCAGCTACACTAAAGATGAGTGTTTGATAACTAATGAGAAAAATGAGGTAGTTATGAAAGGAGTCAGATCCAGAGATAATTGTTATCAATGGGTACCTCAAGAGGTCAGCTCATCTGGTGATGTTAAGGTTGATGTTGTGACATCAGACTGTAACATTAAGTGTGAAAGTCTGAACATGTTGAAAGGTCAATTAGGGTTAATAACTTATGGTGTGAATTCTTTTAAAAATTTAAAAGGAAAGTTATTTTGGAGGGAGAAACTCATTGATTGGCGTTTAAGTGATCCACAAAATCAGGCTCCATACTTTAGGCCATCATTTCCTATTAGAGCTATCACTCGATTCATCAAACACCATACCCCTAGACTGTTCGTCTCCTTCTCCATCAACAGAAGTAACAATCCTTCCCTGATTCTCAGTTGCTTCACTGGAACAATGTCAAAACAAGTATCATCCCCTTCAAAGAAGTCTGCTTCAAAAAGTTCTTCTATTGAAAAAGTTAGGGTTTTGACGAAAGAGGGCTCTGCTGAAGACGCTTTGAATATAGCACTCATCTCCATGATGGTTCCTGAATCTGGTAAGTCAAGACCTTCCAAACTGCAACCTAAAAGGCCTACACCTAAAATTGATGATAGTGAAACTAGGAGGTTAGTCACTAGCATTCTTTTTAAAGAGAAATATGCATCTGGGTCTTCCACACCTCAAGCTGTTGTAGAGAGGGTTGATGTTGATCACAGTCTTAATCAGATTGCCACCAAAATTTTGGATAAGGGTTTATCTGTAAAAGGAATTTCTATTCCCCTTAGACAAATGCCTGCTAAAAAGGAGGACATGCAAAGTGTTGATACAAATCTTCACAGACTGGCTATGTCTGTCATTGAAGATGCTGAAGTAGGTGTTGAAGAAGAAGGTGTTCATGAGGAAGCTGATGTTGAAACAAATGTCAGAACATCGCCTGATAGGGATGTTGAAAGTAGCCCTGGTGGAAAGAAGAATGAAGATGTGGTAAATGTTGTTGACCTGTCTGATGATGAAGTGATTGGAAATGATGTACCTAGTCTTGCCAAAAGACTTAAAACTAGAAAAGGAAAGAATGTGGAATCTTCTCCTAAGAAGTCAGCTGAAGGAAATAAGAAAAAGACTTCTGTTGTTGGTCCAACAAAAACATGGAGTAAAGTTGCTGTGAATCCCAGAAAGAGGAAGCTGTTGGAAGAATCTGAATCAGAGTATGATGTTGAGGATGATGTTCAAGACATCACTCCTGTGAGAAAGTCAATCTTGAAGAGAATTGCTGACAAGATACCTGATGTTCCTGTTGACAACATTTCATTCCATTATGCAAGCAGTGCTTCCATGTGGAAATTTGTTTGTCAAAGAAGACTTGCTCTTGAAAGAGAGATTGGCAAAGAGGCTATGGAAATTAAAGAAGTCATAGAGGTGATAAAGGTTGCTGGATTGATGAAGACTGTTTGTGGGTTCTCCAAGTGTTATGATAGTCTGGTTAAGGAATTTATGGTTAACATTCCTGTGAATATTTCTGAAAAAAGAAGTGTGGATTTCATGAAAGTGTTTGTTAGAGGCAAATGTATTGAGTTCTCTCCTGAGGTTATCAACAATTACCTAGGAAGAAAAGAAGAAGAGTTTACAGAGTTAGAAGTTATTGATAATGATGTCTGCAAGGAGATAATTGTTGGTCAAGTAAAGGTGTGGCCCTTGAAAGGAAAATTGACAACTAGCAAACTTAGTGTTAAGTATGCTATCTTGCACAGAATTGGAGCTGCAAATTGGGTGCCTACTAATCATAAACCCACAACAGCCGTGGGATTAGGAAAGTTCATTTATGATGTTGGCACTAAGAAGAAATTTGACTATGGATCATATATTTTTGAACAGACTGTGAAACATGCCACCACTAATGCTATCAAAATGTCTATAGCATTTCCATCTCTCATTTGTGGAGTAATTCTGAAACAACATCCTGGCATATTGACAAGTTCAGACACAGCCTGCAAGAAAGAGTCTACATTATCTCTGCATCCAAAATTATTTGTTGGGAGTCATGTTCTAGACATTGTCTCAACATCAGATGTTGGTGTCAAGAAGAAAAGTACCAAAGCTGATTTGCTTGCATAACTGAAGGCTACTTGCAAGGATCTGGATATTGTGATTAGTACCAGCATGACTAGAAAGAAGGAAATTGAGAAGCTGATCCAGTCCTTGGAACAGGATGATAATGATGATGTTCATGTCAATGCTGAAGGTGTCAATTCTGAGGAAGATGATGAGGATGATGAAGATGGGCCTAGCTCTGATGAAGATTAAGTTTCTTTTGTTGTTTCTGCTAGACAGTAGTTTTTTTTTTGCTTTTGTTGTTTTGCACTTGATGTGTTTGGTTTGTAACCTGAATATTATGTTTTAAGCACTTTTTATGTTTTTGTTCCATGATTTGTCTTGTCTTGAATGCTGGCTTTAGACTGACAATGAGAGCTAGCTTAGGACTAACTGGTAGTTAGTAGGTGTTTGTCCAATTATGGCTAAAAAGGGGGAGAGTTAGCCAAGCCAAGGTGTGGTTGTGAATCCTGTTTCTGATGTGGTGCAGAAGTTGAGGGGGAGAGTGTTTGTGCAGCTGTATGCTGGTTCTGGTTTTGAGGGGGAGCTTGACCCTTTGCTGAGCTGATGGAGTATGTGCAGCATTTTGAAGTAGGAGCTATTTTGAAGGAGTGTTGCTAGGAGTTTTTAACATTTTTCAATTTTTATCCGCTGCTGAAGTCTCTGATGTTGCATAGATTGTTTTAGCCAAAATTAGCCAAAGGGGGAGATTGTTAGTTCTTGGATTTGCTAGAATTTTGGTAAAACAAAGTTGTTCAATGTTGATGTCACATGGGTGATGTCTTAACATTGAGTCTTAACATTGGATAATGTTAAGTGTTTAAGTTGTTGAAGTTTTGAAGTCTGATGTCACATGCGATGTCATGACATCAGATATGCAGATCATTAAAACATCAGGTTTGAGATGTTTTTAGGGTTAAGCGTATTAGCTGGAATTTGGGAGAGCTGTTAGAGTTATTGGATGCGAATATCTTGGAGAAGATATTTTCTGTTGCAAACAGATTTAATGCAGATTTGTAGGAGTGTTTAAAGGCTGGAGATTTAAGAAGATTTTGAGAGAAAATCTGTTTTGAAGATTCAGTTTTAAATAACAAATCAGGTCAGATATTGTAGCAGGTCCAAGCCCAAATCAAATAGCTATATAAAGCGCATCAATCCTGAAGGAAAAGTACAGAAGATAGAGAGCATAGACTGAGTGTCAATCATTGTCTTTGTACGAGTATTTTGTAAACCATTCTAGGTTGAATTGGTGAGTTGTAAGCTGTACTCTCTTAGAGCTGTGAAGCAAGAGAGCATTGTAACTTGATCAAAGCTTGTAAGCAGGATCAAGGTGTTTCTCAAAGTGTGATCTTTGAGGTGTTTTAGGAAGTGAGTAGTGTTCTCATACCTAAGTGGTCTCTTAGGTAGAAAGTTCATTAGGTAGAGATTAAGTTTAGGAGATGTCAACTGGGTTGTTGAGTCTGTAAATTAATTCTACTAATAGTGAAATTCCTTCCTGGCTTGGTAGCCCCCAAAGTAAGTTGTTTAACTGAACTAGGTGAACAATTCTTTGTGTACTCTTTTGTTGTTTTATATTGTCCATTGCAGAGTGTGTTGTTGTGACATCACACGTAACATCACATATCTGGTACCAGAATTTCAGTTACATGTTATGATTCAGGAATGCCTCTAAAGCAACGGTTCTGAAGAACCTTATACTAGAGTTTCTGATCATGACTTAGTGTGTAAAGCTTGAAAGGCTCTCTAAAGATGTACTTCAAATGTTCCAAGTTCTTAAGATTCTGAAGACATCATTTTTATTGATCCAAGTTCTGAAGTTTCTGAAGACAAGGTTCTGCTAAACGAGTTCTGAAGTTTCTGAAGACATCATTTCTGAAGTTCAAGTTCTGAAGACTCTTAAGACAAGGTTCTACTGAACGAAGATCTGAGACTTTGAAGACTTTGGTTCTGAAGTTACAAGTATTGATCCTTCTACCACATGCTTCATCAAATATACATCTGAAGCCTCTAAAGAACTAGAAGACAAAATATCAAGAATGGTTTACGTGATTTGATGAATATAAAAGTACAAAGTAGTCTGTGACCTCTACCTAGATAAGGTGGCGCAAAGACATCTCTTTTGTATTATGATGTTGACCATTCCTTCAAGTGATCGTTGGGAAACTACAGTTGGAATTTGTTTCCTATTATACCCTCCAATGGATCTATTCCGTAAGCTATAAAAGGAATACTTTTAAGCATTGATTATGGGTGAGTTAATCAAGAGAAAAAGGCCAAAAAGATCCAAAGATAAGAAAAGCCAAGCAATGCGAAGCTAAGCTAAACCAAGCAAAAGCTGAGTTGAATCCTCAACTAAACTTATGCGCAAATGTTGCACAGTCTCTTAGAGATTAATTTTAAGATAGTTTTGTAGATTAGCAATGAACTTTTGTTCATATCTTGCTAAAAACACTTTTGTGTTATTGTACATAAACTTGTGTAATCTGCTTATCTAGAAGCATCTCCTCATACACATATTTGTAATCAACAATGGTTGATAGTTCCTTGAGAGACTAGGGTATAGTCAGAATTCTCAAGAAGACAATAGAGGTTATCCATTGTGGTTTGCAACAAGGACGGTTAGTCTAAGTTGTGTTTTGCAACAAGGTCGGTTAGACTTGTTGTGACTTTTGTATTCTTTCAAGATTATTGAATTAAGTCCTTTTTGAAGGCGAAATCACCTTGGCGGGTGGACTCGAGTAACTTTGTTAATCGTGAACCAGGATAAAAATAATGGTGTTCTATTTATCTTTATTCTTGTTAACTATGATGTTTGAAGTTGGAGAAGAAAATCATATTTGGTGAAACCCAATTCAAACTCCCCTTTCTTGTGTTTCTCGCCCCTTCATTGATGATCAGACGGAGGTTGCAAGGAGAGGTTGGATTCCATAGTTATTGTGAATCTCGTCTTGTTCATTGTGTTGATGGAGAGAAGAGTTCCATGGTGGTCGAGCCTTAGCAGCTGCCCTACCTGGCCGAGCGCTGGCTCCGCCACTGCATATATAGAGGCAATTCAATGTCCTTAAAAACAGAGCAATAGACTCCACCTAATTGCAGAATTGGACAGTAATAATTGCTTATTGCCATGAAACCAAAGTTCTTATCATGGAGAAAAGAAAACACGATAAATTTTCATCTAAATAAAACATGGTAAACCAAAAGAATAAAATTTTAAAACATGGACAATTACATCAACATTTTAAACATGTAATGTAAGAACACATGGGTGACTAGTAGATGGATTTATATACGAAAGGCCCATTAGAAATTAATAAATAAAGAGATTTCTTTGAAAAAACAAACCTGAGATCTTGGAAAAATTCATAAAAATCCTTTGGGACTTCATCATCCCATATGGGTTCGATAGAATAATTTTTCCTAGAAGTAGAAGAAACGACCTTCTCGCCACTAGTAACCCGTTGAAAGGAACCGTCAACAACCGACAGAGCTGCATTGACCATAGATGTTCACGAGCTGTGGTGACCAGAAATGTTGTTGTTAGAAAATTTGGAATTAGTGTGGCATAGTGAAAGAAGAATAGGTTGCAAAAAATGAAAAATCACATGTTAAGGTTTTTGTGATTTAAAGAATTTCAACTTTTTTTAGGGGAAGAATTACAACATGTTAGGGTTTTCTCGTTGAAACTCAAAGAAAAGAATGAAATTTGGGAGAGGGAAGAAGGATTTGTTGAAAATTTTGAGGCAGTTGAATCAACCGTCATCGATCAATGAAATATCATGAAAAATCTAGGGTGTATATATATAGAACTGAATACGCGAAGTGTTGTTGAAAAACCTTCGCGACACTATATTGACGGCATGTGTTAAATATGTCAACTGTCATAGACCTTGTGCTATGGCAGATTTATAACTGTCATGGGTCTTTGGAATGAAACATGACTCTAATTCTTTTAAGAAAAATTGAGGCGGTTGCCTTTAACCGTCGTAGCAACTATCGTAGATATAGAATAAAGACATTTTTTAGACAATGGTCGCAACACATGTGTCGCAAAATGGAAAATTTCTTGTAGTGAAAATAGAGGTCCCTTATGTCATTTTAAAGAATCCAGATTCAAGTATCATTTCATACTTCTCTCTCTCTAAACTTTTCTTTTACTTTCTCTCAATAAGATTTTAGCCAAAGTTATTTTCGATAAAGTCCTTTTTGCAAGTCAAAAGTTATAATTCTAGAAGGGTAGAATTGTAAGTTCACTAAGGAACTTTTGTTTATACCTTGGTTGAACATTTTATCCTATTAGGGATTATTTATTTGGGTTAGAAGTTAAACCTGTTAAAAGCTTTGGTTTGGGGATTCTATGATCAAAACCTTATTTAGCTTTGAAAGATCAGCCTATGATAAAAGATTTCACAGGTTCTTGGTTAGTTCGTGGTGAAGGTGAGAAAAATACACAAGAAAGGGGGATTGAATTGTGTATGTCAAAAATGTTTCGCTTCTGAAAAGTCATTATAACCAAGCAATAGCGGTATCAGCGGAAATAACACAAGGTACAAACCTTGAGAAATCCAAGTTGACTCTCTCCAAAAATATGGCGCTTTGACAAGGCTAGTCTGCTTTTGGTACAAGGTACGGATCAGAGACACCTTTAGCCTACAGAGTCTGAGCTGTCACCAGAGGTTGGAACATATGACTAGAGTCTGAACCTTCAGAGGCTGATGAACACATTCAGAGTCACCGAATTTTAATCATTCAGAATCTGAGTAACATTGCTTCTCCACGTATGCTTTCAAAAAGATTAATTCAGAGTAAATTCTAAGTTAGTGATCCTGCACCCCTTGCAAAACGAAACCCAAGTTGACTCTCACCAGAAATCTGGCACTTTGACAAGACTAGTCTGCTTTTGGTACAAGGTACGGATCAGAGGCACCTTTAGCCTACAGTGTCTGAATTGTCACTAGAGGCTGGAACACATGACTAGAGTCTAAACCTTTAGAGACTGATGAACACATTAAGAGTCACCAGATTCTAATCATTCAGAATCTGAGTGACATTGCTTCTCCACATATGCTTTCAACAAGATAAATTCAGAGTAAATTCTAAGCTAGTGATCCTGCACAATAGAACATATGTTAGTATACCCAATTTTTCTCTAAATACTTTGTTATCATCAAAACCAAAGGGATGTGAACAAACTTGTTCCAACAATTTCCCCCTTTTTGATGATGACAAACAAATGTATTTAAGAACAATGGTTGGTCAGTCTAACTAACTTGACAACATCAGAGTCTGAGGTTTGTAAGCTCCCTCTGAGTCTAATAGTCCAGAGGTTGAGTTTTGTAAGCTCCCCTAAGTTCTATCCAAGTTAATTTAAACTTATTTTGATAAAATAATGTTCAGATATAACTAAATAATTAAGGTTCAGGTAAATTAAAAACGTCCAATAAATACTTTTAATCTTCTTAAATACTCCTATGAATTTCTACGACTTTTGTCATCAACAAAAAGTGAGTTGGGACATGTTAGGGAAAGAATTAAAATCTGATAAACATAGAAACAAAGAACTTTTGCACTTCCCAAGATTGGTTGAAATGTTTCTGCACTTCTCAAGATAGCCATACGTCAATCAGGAATTTCAACCATCAGAGGTAATTATTGCAATAATGAGTTATAACGTTAAATCACCAGATGTTTCATCTTCCAAATGTAACGTACAAGTCACTCAATCTCTTCTATAAAAGCATACCATCAGAGACAAACTTCTCATCTCTTTAATCAATGAAAAAATAGTTTCTTCCATCCTTGTTGCAATAATACTTCTAAATAGTATTAAATTTCCTATTTATTGTAGTAATGAATTGATTTGTATGAAGTGTTTGTATGAGAAAGGCCAGAGGATTGGTTTTCTGGGATAGATAGGTTTAGGGAGGTTTCAGGGTGAAGGTAGTCAAAAGCAATCTGTTCAAACTCAACTCTAGGTTCAGAAGCAAATTGAACTAAAGATAGATCCTGAACAATTTGTTCAGTTTCCGTCTGAAGTTCAGATACTTCTTGACCTTGAGGTTGATTCTGATTAGGGCTAGGTTCTTTATGAGGTGATGCTTAGGGTGAAGGTTGAGGTGATGGTTGAGTTACTGGTGGGGAAGTAGTTTCTAGTTGGATAATGGTTACATGTTCAACTTCAGAAGCAGAACATGTTTGGGTAGAAGATTGATCTTGAGAAGAGTAGGTTTAAATGGGAATGGCTATGATAGGTTTAATATAAATAGATTTATGGTTTATGGATTTTGGGCCAAAGGGAGCTATGAAGGAAAGGAAGGTACAGAATCACAAGTCATACCTCAACTATGTCGAAGTAAGCTTGGGGGCAACTTCTTTTACCTAGTATCAGACCTAAATCCCAGCCTAAAACATAAGGAAACAAATGTAGGCACAAAGCCTTATAAGGTAAAGATATTTATAACGATACGACGTTAGTTTAATACGTAAGAAAAACGAATTATCAGCCTTAATACCAATTGCCCAATAAAATGTTCTATGACATGGGGAGTAGGCGTGAACCTACCCTAAATAAACACCTGATCCAAACTGGCAATTAAAGTAAGATTGATAGATAACAAAGCAAATTATATTATGAAATCTACCTACTTGTCCAAATACCATTAAAGCCAAGATTAAAGATTTTAAAAAACCCTAATATATGATGGACAACATACATAAAATTAAGGTAGACACAAATTTTTTTAACCTGTACACCTGTCATATCCAATCACAAATTTAAACATTAAAGTATTTGTATGTACTTCCCCTCCTCTATCCGTCCATCACAAATTTAAACATCAAAGTATTTATATGTACTTCCCCTCCTCTATCCATCATATACAATTTAAAAACTACAAAATTTCTAAACCTGAGATTGAAATACCTAATATATCCAACAATGAAAAAAGTTTCTTTACTAGAAGGAACAATTAAATTGAATAAAACAAAATCATTTCAGTTAATTTTTACCACTCACCATCTTCAATGTATAAATTATGTTTTTGCCTTAACTGTACTAAAAAAGAATGAAAATTGGATCCTTGTATTTTAAAAAAATTCAACTTTTTGTGTCTTTTAGTTTGAAGTGCTTTGATCTATGCCATATGTTTTGGAGACAATTTTGTTATCGTGACAATATTTACACCGTCAAATGTAACATGATATGTCAATAAAATTGTCTTTATAATATGAATATAAAATTGATCTTACTAAACACGACCTTGTTAGCAAAATCAATCACAAAACATAAGAGTCCAAAACTCATAAGTGATTAAAATAAATTAATTTTTAAAATAAAAGGTCAAAAATCCATTTAATTTGCTTTTACCTTAGAAATAAAAGGTATCAATTTGTTTTCTTTTTACAAGCACAAGGTATCAATTTGTTAATGAATTTCAATTTATTCAAGGAAAAAGAATGGTACATTAGTAGTATAAATTATTTTTACAATATCAATCAATAATAATCATGAATCCTACCAAATCAACATGTAAAATTTAAATTATATATTAGAGGGAGTGATTAATCAATAATAATCATGATTGTAGGGTCATTAAATATCAGAGGGAGTGGCAACCTTTCAAAAAGAAAAAGACTTGCTTTTCTTATTAGGGCTGGTAAAGCAGATATATTCTTTGTTCAAGAATCTAAGTTGAGTAGTGTGGATAACAATTTGCTTTCTGGGTTGTGGACGCAAGGCGAAGTTGGTTGGTCTTATAGCCAAGCAGATGGTCGTTCTGGTGGGATTATAACCTTGTGGAATGATAGCATGTTCAAGTCGGAGTTTTCCTTCAAAGGGGACGGTTATCTTGGTGTTAAACTTAAGTGGAAGCAGGATATGTATTATGCCGTCAATGTGTACTCTTGGTGTTCTTTGTCGGCTAAACGTAAACTTTGGGATTGTTTGAGTAGTTTGAAAGAATCTTGGCAGAACGGAATTTGGATTGTGGGGGGTGATTTTAATGCCAATGTTGTTGCCGAGGAGAGAAAGGGCATTTCAAAAGCTGCTTCTTCGGATGAAAATAGGGAGTTTGCTGCTTTCATTGATAAGACAGGGTTGGTAGATCTTCCGGTGTTGGGCAAGAAGTATACTTGGTTTAGTGGGGATGGCAAGAAGATGAGCAGGTTGAATAGGTTCTTAGTGGATGTTACTTTTCTAAACAAATGGGGAATGATTGGCCAATCGATAGGTAATCGCGACATCTCCGATCATTGTCCCATCTGGTTGCGGGTTTGTTCTATTGATTGGGGCCCTAAACCGTTCAAGACGAATGATTGTTGGTTTGAGCATGAGTCGTTTATCAAATTTGTTAAAGATCAGTGGTCTAGCTATGACGTCCGTGGGAGAAGTGATTTTGTAGTAAAGGAGAAGTTTAAGCTTTTAAGGAATGACTTGAGGAAGTGGAACAAGGACGTATTCGGGTGGTACGATCTCAAGGTAGAAGAAGAGGTGGAGGCCTTGAATGTCTTGGATAGTGCTTTGATTTCAGCGGCTAAGGAGGATGTTCATTCTTTGGTGGAGCGTAGGGCTGAAGCCTGTAGTGCACTGTGGCGTAATCTTCAAATTAGAGATAATATGTTTTTGCAGAAGGCGAGGGTTAGATGGCTAAGTGAGGGAGATGTTAATTCGAGAGTTTTCCAGAGATGGTGAAGGGTAGAAGCAATAGTCTCCATATTGGGGCGGTTTTGTCTGATGTTGGAGTGGTGGATTCGGTTCTTGAGGTGAAACAGGTTGTGCGTGATTACTTTTTCAGTAAGTATGTGGAAGGGGAGTTGGTTAGGCCTGAGTTTGAAGAAGCTAATTTTAACAGATTGTCTTTGGAAGAGATTTCTTTCCTTGAAGCTCCTTTCTTAGATGAAGAGATCAGAAATGCAGTGTGGAGTTGCGAGGGATCTAAGAGCCCTGGTCCGGACGGGTTTAGTTTGGGTTTTGTGAAGAAGTGCTGGGATGTTCTGGGAGTGGATATTTGCTGTTTCGTTAAGGATTTTCACTCGCATGCTTTCTTGCCTAAGGCGATAAATTCTTCGTTTTTAACCTTAATTCCCAAAGTGTCTAATCCTATAGAGCTTAAGGAGTATATGCCTATCTGTCTGGTGTCTTGCCTTTAAAAAATCATTGCGAAACTTCTTGCTAATAGGTTGAAGAAAGTGGTGGGCAGTTTGGTGTCTCAGAACCAATCTGCCTTTGTTCCTGGTAGATGTTTGTTGGATGGAGTAGTAATTGTTAATGAGGTTATCGATTTAGTGCATAAGGAGAATAAGGAATGTGTTTTATTTAAGATCGACTTCGAAAAAGCGTATGATAGTGTTAATTGGGATTTTCTGAGATTTGTTTTGAAGAAGATGGGATTTGGATTTAACTGGTTGAGGTGGATGGAGGCTTGTGTTTTTAAGGGTTATATTTCGATCTTGATTAATGGAAGTCCTACTGAAGATTTCGAGATTAAGAGAGGATTGATGCAAGGGGATCCTCTTTCCCTGTTTCTTTTTATTCTTGTGGCGGAGAGATTGACTAAGATGATTTATAAAGCTGTGAATTTGAAGGTATTCAGTGGTTTTAAAATCAATGAAGGTACGTCGGTGGAAGTCGTTCAATTTGCAGATGACACTCTAATGGTGGATGAAGGAGGGTGGAATAATATATGGGGCATGAAGGTGATTTTGAGGGGCTTTGAATTAATTTCAGGTTTGGGAGTGAATTATCACAAGTGCAAAATTATTGGTATTAATGTAAGTCAACATTTTCTTTTAGCTGCTGCAAACTTCCTCTCCTGTAAAGTTGAACCTTCGAGTTTTACCTTTTTGGGGATTCCGGTTGGTTGCGATCTTAAACGTGCGATCACTTGGAAACCGGTTTTAGATAAATTTAGACTGAAGCTTTCTAATTGGAACGGTAGGATGTTGAACATGGCTGGCAGGTTAGCCCTCATCAATTCAATATTATCTAGTTTACCCGTGTTTCTGTTTTCCTTTTATAAAGCTCCGGTTTTGGTTTGTAATGAGTTCGATAAGATCCGTAGAAGGTTTTTGTGGGATGGCAGTACTGTGGATAGAAAGATCTCCTGGTTAAGTTGGGAGGTGGTTACTTGTAAGAAACACGTTGGTGGTCTTGGGATTAGAAAGATGAAAGAGTTTAATTTGGCTTTTCTAAACAATTGGAAGTGGAAGATCATGTCGGGGACGGATGTTTTATGGAAGAAAGTTCTTAGTGCGAGATACGGTAATTTGGAGTACTGGATTCTTCAAGATTTTGTCAGTAGGAGGAATGGCTGTTCTGGTTGGTGGCTTGATTTGTTAAGGTTGGCGGATAGTTCAAAGGTGGGTGCGTGTGCGTTTTCCTTTGCTGATAGTTTGCAGTTTCGTGTTGGGGACGGGTCCGAGACTTCTTTTTGGATGGCTAATTGGTCTGGTTTAGGTCCCTTGGCTGTAAGCTTTCAAGATCTGTACTGCTTAAGTAGGTCCAAATAGGCTTGTATTGCTGAGATGGGTCATTGGGAGGAAGGTGTATGGGTTTGGGGTAGCTTTGGGATCCCTGATAATCTGCTGCTATCCAACAATCTTAGAATTGTGGAGTTGATTGAAGGTCTGAGTGGATTCTTGCCTAGTAAGGAGGAGAAAGACGCTGTGCAGTGGGTTGCTTGTGATCATTTTGATTACGAAGTTAAGGAGGTATACAAGCAGTTCTCGGAGGTGGTTTGGAAGAAGACGTCGGAGGAGCAAGATAGAGGTTTTGCTCTGATATGGAAACTTAGGGCTCCTGAGAAGGTAAAGGTTTTTGGTTGGAAAACTTTGTGGTGTAGATTCCCGTCCCGAGTTGAGCTTAGGAAGAGGGGCCTTGAGGTTAATCCTTGAGCTTAGGAAGAGTGAGGAAGTTTGCGCTCACTTGCTGTTTTCTTGCTCTTTCTCGGACACTGTGTGGAGGATTATTGGCAATTGGATAGGTGTTGGGGAAGAGTTTACTGGTGATGTCAACAAGTTTTTCTTAAGATGGTGTGTAGGAGGTAGTACTAAGATGGGGAGATGCGTTGTTTGGTTAGCCGTTATTTGGGCGATTTGGATGGAGCGTAACAACCGTATTTTCAAGTCGGTTACTTCGTCAGTGGATGATGTGTGCTGGAGTGTTAAAATTTTAGCTTGGAGGTGAGGGTCTATTAGAAATATTCTTTATTCCAAGTCTAGTTTTTTAGGATTTTGTTGCAATCCTTTTCTTTCTTCTCGAGCGGACTTGGTCGAGATTTTTTCTCTCTTTTGGAAGGGTTTGAATACCCTTTGCATTCTTTTTAATGAATTGCTTTTAAAAAAAAAAATTATATATTTTTACAGTACACTTCTACTAAACTTTTTATTCAATAAAATTTAAAGTAGAATCATAATAAACTAATCATTAATTAAGTTATTATCATTATTTTTGTAATTATTGTGGCTGATAAAAAACTATGTTAAATTAATTAAAGAAACAAGTATGTTACAATCATGCAAAAGTACAAACAGAAGGTCGGTAATCTGATCCATTCGAAGAAGTCTAGAGTGGTCCTTTATTTATGTAACTTTCATTCCTATCGTCTTCTTTTATTAAATTAAATAAATAAATAAATAATGAAAATTTCCACAACATTCTTCTTTTCTTCTTCACCCGTTTTCCCGTAATCCTTTACTTTCCCATTCAGAGTTTGTTGAGCCATTTTCTATTTCCATCAAAAATAGCTTCACCATTTCAATTCTCTCTCTCCAATTTTCTTCCCCAAAATTTTCTTCCCTTTTTCTTTCTCTCTCTTGCAGATTTTAACAACCACTCATCCATCTTCCTAACCCGATCGATTATTTCTGACACATGATGGAAAATTCCTCTTTCTATTTTATGAATCAACCTCTTTCTCTCTCTCGTTTTTCTCGTTCTAGTTGTTGTTGTTGTTGAATATCGATTTTCTAGGTTTCCATAATCGACTCCGTGATCCCCAAATTTCGATTTGGGACAATCGATTTTCTTTTTCGTTATTATTTTCGTTATTGTAATAGAACCGTGGATAGGTTATACGTGAAGGGGGTGTTGATAACTGGTTACAATTTGTGAATTAGGTTATTGTAAATTGTAATTGCTGATCTGATTTGGAAGTGAGTTATGCGTATAGAGGAATTGAAGGGTTGTGAGGTTGAAGAAGGTGGAGAGGAAGGGAAATGGAGCTTTGTTGGCTCCGATACGAAGAGGGTTTTGGTTGGAGCGGGCGCTCGAGCGCTATTCTATCCCACGCTTGTTTATAATGTCGTTAGGAATAGGCTTCAGGCTGAGTTTCGATGGTGGGATAAGGTTGATGAGGTATGGTTTCGTTATTGGTTCATATTGGGTTGCTAATTTTCTATTGCTTTTTGTTATTTTTTGAATATTGTATGTTGTTATGTATAAGTGCTGGTTAGTGTTTTGGATTTGTTGTTTCTCTTTGTGTTTTACTAGAATTTTCAGACCCAACTTGTGTTAGTTTAGAACACTAGTTAATGGCTATAGAATTGAAAGTACTTTCTCTTTGGATGAAAGGATTTGCAAATTCCGTTACAGATTTTGAATCTAGCAAAATATGTTTTTTGATGAAAGTAATTTCAATCTTAGGATGAAGGATTTGCAAATCTCATTGATTTTGATGAAGGAGTTTTTTGCTGGTATCAGATACACATGTTCTTGAAGTGTTTAATGGTGTCTTCTTCATGGATGTTTTTATTTGATTATGTGTGAAAAATGTCATCTTTTGTTTGGGAATAATGGTGTTCCGAATCTGATGCACTTAATTTTCAGTTTGTATTGTTAGGCGCGGTTCCATTTCCTATTGATGTTCCTCGCTTGAAAGATCTTGGTGTCCGTGGGGTCATCACATTGAATGAGTCATATGAGACTTTAGTTCCAACAACATTATATCATGTGAGTATTCCTGGTTTTGACTGTTTTAGTGTTTTGAGGGGTTGATTTAGATTAATTTTTTTCACTTGCTCCTAGCCTAATACTTTTGAATACTAGATTTATTTTATTTCCTAATAATGGGTGTTGTTATATGTTCTCCCTCTCTCTGCTGAGAATCTGGGATGCTCTTGTGCTTCAGGAAAAAAGATGGAAGGAAGGAGTAATACTTGTTTGTGCAGCTAATTAGGAATATTGGGTTTCTATAGTTGTTATGCATGCATATTTTTGCTACACAGGCCAATGCCTGGGGTTGTTATAGCATCTTGGGTGTTTTCATGATAAATTTCATGTGTTAAATATACTCAATGTCTTAATTTCTTGTTTAAATTTGGCAGGCTCATGGGATTGATCATCTGGTGATTCCTACTAGAGATTACTGTTTTGCTCCACCACTAAATGACATACGCCGCGCTGTTGATTTCATACACAGTAAGTACTATGCAAGTTGGTTCATGATGATATCAGAAGGATTGCATGCACAAGTTTTTTTCTGTCATGGGGAAAATGATAATTGATGATTAGACTGATCGGTAAAATGCTGCGTTGTTCTTAACCTGATTAGATCTTGTGTGTTGGATGTTTCCTTATATACTTTGTGCAATGTATTTTATACTCTTGAGCTCTAATTGTTTCCACCATCCTCCTCCCAGGTAAAATATGTATGTAGAAGTTGTAAAATGCATCTACTGGTAGGCTTATAATAGCAATGTTTCTCATTTTAACTTTACTTATTATGCTCATTTGTAACTGTATTTTTCTACTCTTGAAGTCTTTCCACCTCTCACCTCCGGGTAAAACTAAATAGTTCTCAGAGAAGTAGTTATAAAATTCACCTACTCGTAGGCTTGTAATAACTACGCTCCTCATTACAATTTAGTTATTAATTATTGTTCACTTGTTTATTATTGTTTTTGACATTTTCCCCTGATTTGGTTCTTTTGATGAAGAAAATGCATTGTCTGGATGTACTACATATGTTCACTGCAAAGCTGGACGGGGTCGCAGTACAACTATTGTTATTTGTTATCTGGTTAGTTCCCAATCATAGAAGAGTAGAAAAATCAAAGTATGACAGGTTGGTGCTGTTATTTTCTTACATTGTGATCTTTTTGGTGTAGGTGCACCACAAATTAATGTCACCTGATGCTGCATATGAATATGTAAAGTCAATTCGGCCAAGGGTGCTTTTAGCTTCCTCTCAGTGGCAAGTAAGTGTGAAACTTGTATTTCTTATCATTAGTGTACTATTGAAGTTTTGTAGATTTTGCAGCTCTAATTTACATATCATGGTTTTTGGTAAGTTTGTTGCTGAAAATGAACAAAATTTATATTTACTATGAATGGGAATACTCTTTTTCTGAATGGGATCCCAATTTTAATAACCCATCAATATTATTATTTTTGAATCCATTTTTTATTTCAATCATTTTTTTTTTTGTGTTGGCAGAACAATAAGGAATTGTGATGGTTAATTTTCATTCATTTAATTTTTGAAATTTCAGGCTGTCCAGGACTACTACCGCCACCTTATTGTGAGAAGGGTTGTCGGATTTTCGCCTGCAGCTGATCTATTAGTAAAGGCTTCTGAGGTTGCAGCAGCTTCACAAGATCTTGTAAAATTTGATGACAATTCTGTAGTTGTGGTAACAGAGAAAGATCTTGAAGGATACGACCCTAATTCTCAATCAGTAACCATGGCAAGTGAAATATGGGCAGATTTGAGTGTTGTTTATCGTGTGCGAGTTGCTGGAGAGGCAGCATTTGCAAGAATATCATGCCTTTGGCTGCGATATGGTACCGACCAAAAGATTTCTGCAGAAAAGCTAAGCAGAGAAAGCAGTTGCTCCATCAGAACGAATCACTTGGGAGGAATTAGTGTTGACATCCATGTGTACTGAAAAATTAGCTTAAGTTTCCTCTAAGTTTGACATGTTTCCCTTGTGCCCAATAATAATTCATGTATATGATGGGGCTGAATCAATAACTCGTGTTTTCCTCTCTATATCTCGCTACTTTGCTCATTTGAATGCAAATGATGAGTGTCATACAAGTCAATTAATCCACATGCTTCCTTTATATTGTCATAATAATGGGTCTGCTTCTCAAAACTTGAGAATTGCTTGAGTTCACTCTTGTGAATATGTGGCAGCTTTTAAGTTTTGTTTAACTACTACAACTGTCAATGCCTGATCCAAGACAGGGTAAAATTTCAGTATAAGCATGCAATTTGCACTTGTGGAATAATATAATTCCAATAAAATGCTCATGACTTTAAGGACCCGATTAGGATTGACTTATTTGATCTTATCAATTATAAACTAGACATTGTTACACAATTTGAGAGAATTTATAAATTTTTCCAACTTACTTTCATGTTTTTAATAATAACTCATCGTGAATTTATACAAAAATATTTATTTTGATAAATAGTGCTATAAGTTGGTAATTAACTATGGGAAATGCTAATATATACCTAAAATTGGTGGGTTCTACATAAAAATACATTATATCTATTTTTTTTCTATTTTTTTTTCTTCATCTTTCTAATGTGGATTCCACCCAAAATTAGTGGACCCCACATAAAAATACACTAAGGTGTATGCTGTTAATACACACTTACATGGATGTGCATTAGCATAACCCATTAACTATTTATTCATACAGATGTCAATTTATTTATTCAAAACAGTTTTAATATTGGTACTACAATAATCGTGTAAAGGATAATTCAGTTATTTGTGTAAGTGGGGTTGACAATTAGATTCATTAAGATAAAATTTATCAAACTTATTTATAAAAAAATCATTCAATTCATTCAATAAATAAAGTTAATGAATTGGACTCACTTCATCCATTTATATATATCCATCCAACATATTTTAAGAGGATTTTTTAGTGCTTTCTATATATTACTTAGGTACTATGTGAAAATACTTAAATGTTCTCAGATTCTAAATATGCATCTCCTGATGCGCCTTTAAACGTTAAATGAATCAGAGATGCATCTTCGTAAGAATTTAAAACATATACCATGCATCACATTCTGAAGTCATTTCACAAGTTTATTATATCGGAGATGCATATCCGTTTATTTTTCGAAAATGCATCTCCGTAACATATCAGAACATAGTATGTGTTATGTTTTGTTTATGCGTATTCATATGAGGATTTAAAAGTGTTACATACAATGTTATGTGACGAGATTTAAACAATACAATTGATATGTAAAACATGACGTATATAAATTCAGATGGTCCAAAAATGTCATATAAATAATGTCGAAAACAACGATAAATTAGTATGAGATGAATATCAAATACAATCCATAATGAATCCAAAGTACAACTACTATATACTATTGCACTAATGTGTATGTCAGATTCCATCTCCTCTGCCTCCTCTGACTCCTCGACCATCAACCCCCGTCCTTCGGCGTTGTCTCAGGTACATCAATGTCCCCCATGCCTCCGTCATGATGGCATTTAGGACCTGCCTCACATCAGACCCATCATGGAAGATACCTTTATCAAGGCATGCCTACACAATCTCCACAATGCGACGACATCTAGGCAAGACATCCTTAGCATGATCTAATTGTGTCTGCTCCCTTCCAATAGTATCTCCTGATGAGTTGGCCTGGAGGATTTCTTGGAGCAGCATGCACCATATACATATGTGACACTCTGAAGAACCACCTGATGTACCCGTCGGCGTAGCTCTAGTCACTCTCAACTATGGTACTTCGTGCCTCATCTAGTACCAGATGACTCTCATAATCATCCAACACGGCTTCCATCTGCCTATGTGTCAAAGCAGGAGTAGTAGAGACAACAGGGTGTTCGGGAATGGTTTGAGTATAGACGAACTGCCGCATCACACACTCGGGAAAATGAGGAGCAGTGAGACGTGATGCACAGGCCAACAATTATGAGTATAGCACTATCTCGTCAAATGGATGCGTCTCACGGTGATCCACATAGTTATTGAAGTGGATGTCCTCAACAACCAAACGGTCAAAATACACTCTAAACGGCTCTATCGCCTGGTTCCTTCTGAGCGAGGAAAATGCAGTAGCACGCGACATATCCTCAGTGTAAGTCGGTACACTTGCCTAGCCGGAGATGCGTGAGAAGTGCTGGAAGATCTAAGTTTGAAAAGTTTGGAACACACGAATCATCATTAATGACATTGTAAAAAAAATGAAAATGACACAGAAACATTAAAAGACCAATAAATATTACCGTCAGTAGTATGATGTTGTCGGTGACCTGCTCCGTCTTCCACCTACAACCCTCTAATAACTTCGTGTACAAGTTGACCAAACAAACGGCCCCCTAGTTGTACTCATGGATCCGCTCAAAATCCTTGAAGTACCGTAGGTAGACAATATCTGTATAAGTGGCACTCTTGTCCACAAAAATCATAGTGCCAACCAAAAAAAACTAGGTATGCTTTCATAGCATACGCTCTGTGGAACCCCACCTGTTCGCCATCCTATTCAACCTGCTATGCTCTAACAATCTCATATGTGTCTGCATTTTTCAAAAATTCAAACCTAGCATGAGCCCCCTGGTTTTATCCAACTCCTCCATTGCATCGATGAGTCAACTCCCAGATAGTTTACCATCATCTCGATTGCCTCTTCTTTGGTAATCCTCCCATGATCTAGAAGTTTCCCCCCTGATCGAAAGATGTAAAAAACACGACACGTTCGAGTGTGATAGAAATCTCATCATGCGGGAGATGAAATGATGAGGTCTCAGAGTGCCATCTCTCCACAAATGCATTAAGAATCCAGTGGTTAACCGTAATATAACCGATCATGCACAAGTCCTTCATCCTATATAGGGACAAAGCTGTCTGAAACCACTCCTCATTCGGCTGAGAAAAGCCAGTAATCCTCCGCTTATAGTTAATAAACTTCTGCGGATCACGGTCCTAGATAAAATAATAATCAATGTAAGAAACTTGTAATTTATTAATAAACATAAATTAAAATAAATGAATCCAACTAATGCTACATCTCTGTCCGATATATGTATCGCAGTATGGCCTGGGTACATAGGTAGTAATGACAAATCTACAAGGCCTCATCCAAATGCCTCTGGTTTAGCATCCTCAACAGCCTCACCATCCAGAGGTGGCATTGGCTCGCCAACAGCATCATCGGTAGGAGGTAGCATAGGCTCAGTAGGAGGTGGCACAGACTCAATAACATAAGCACTAAGAGGTGGCACCTGTGACTCGGGTACCTCTAGCGAGTGAATAGGTGAAACCTGTCGCCTACTAGTAGGATGGAGGGAGTGATGCGTTGGTAGGTGAAACCTGTTTCCTACGAGAAGAAGAATATTAAGAAAAATGAGCCCCATAAGTAGATGTCTCTGCATGGCCAGTGTGAACAGGAGCCTTCGAAACCCGACTCTTCTCCCGTCGCACTGATGCATGTTGTACAATCCTCCCCTGCCTTAGTCTATCATGTCTATTAGCCATAATACATGTAAGTAAAAGTAAACCAGGAAATTAGTGCAAACAAGCAACACCACAAGCAAAAAAAAAGACTGAAAAAATTCTGGAGATGCATCTCCGGTTACAGAGAAACTTAAACGTTGAAAATTCCAGAGATGCATCTTTGAAATTTTCTACAACACAGCAGGTGCATCAGTTGCGGAAATGCAGTCATGGAAACACAAAAAATATTGGTTTGATCATCATTTTCAGCCAACAAACATGTTTTACACTATGTCTAAACTATCATTCATGCAATTTCTACTCATTTCTTACCTTAATCATCAATTTCTACTTATTTACACAAACTTTTCGAAACATAAAAAAAGTACAATTCTTCACTTTGCTTCAGTGTTGGATGATGTTGTTTGATTTTGAGTCTGGTTGTTTGATTTTGAACTTGGTGATGAAAAATATTTTGAGAAAGTTTGAAAAGGTTTTGAGAAATCTCATAAATGGGGAAATAGAAGGGTTCTGGCGTGATTTAAGCTCCAAAACGTTTCGGAGATGCACTCCATAATAAGTTAGAAGATGCATCTCTGAGATGTTTTAACGTTAATTGAGAGTTTGGTGTGTCCAGAGATGCATCTCCAGAATCTGGGGGCATTTAAGTATTTTTACCTGGTGCCTAAGTAACATATAAGGTGCATTAAGAAATTCCCTATTTTAATGATCTAACGGATTATTTATTTTGAAAATTTCTCTTTTCACTCTTATATGTGTTCCCTCACTACTGTGAAATTTCACAAATGCTCATAGCGTTCGGAGATACATCTCTGGACACACCTATTTTTATCCATTTTCAGATGAAATTGATGGGATACCCATATTATGCCAAAATTTAATCTAGAGATGCATCTTCATATGCACTAAAGGTACTTCCGAAGATGCATCCCCGTACACACCATTTATTCAAAAGTTAGTGGGTGATCCGGAGATGCATACGCTTTTGTTTCATATGTTCGCGTCAGACCTTCCCTCTTCCTCCTTCTTCATTTTCTAAAAACTTCTCAAAACAAAACATTTGAGCTCTCACACATTAAAGTATCTCATCCATTCATTCAAACTTCTACCATTGGAGATCTTTCTCCTCCTTTCTAGCATTTAATAAATTCAATCTTCTCTTTCTCCCTCTCATCAATATGAATTTATAATTTTTTAAAAAAAATATCTTTTTACGTTTTGATTTACAGTTAGTTGTTTAATTACATTAGTTTTTTTAGATACATTAGATACTAGTGTAAACGAAATTGTTAGCCTACAAGAACATGCATTGGCATATCTTTGGAGGGTTAGGCCAGTAATGGCATTTCTGCCATGGCTGAGAATCGCAGGTTTGCCCCGAGATGCATCACCAAATTTTTCTAGTGATATTTTTGGAGATGCATCTCCAGATTTGACTCAGGCTAAATTTTGGTTGATTTTGTGGATTTGTACTGATATGCTCTTTATCTTTGTGTCGGTTTGTACACATGTTCAATGGTTGATAACAACACGGAAAACAACCTTGGCAGAGTTAAGCTAGGACATGTGTCCCAAACCACGTCAGTACGACGTGAGAGGGCGCATCTAGGACGACAAGGCCACAGGTTAATGATAACTTGTTTGATGGTTTGTAAACATCAAGTTCGCAACATTTAGGTTCTGCTTCTCGTAGTCGCCTCTCTAAAGCATTCACTTCAAGGGGCCACAACTCCAAAGATAATGCAGCAGACCCTAAAGTCCATGAAGCCGCTGAAGACCGGGAGGAAGTCGGTGGCCCATTAGAGAATTATTCAGGAGGCTCATTTGATATCTCCTTACTTTCATCTCAATGCAGACCATGTTTCTAGGCATATCTAGGAAGGAGAGGTATATTTATTTTGCAATACATATGTTTTCGACATTGATGGTAACATTTTATTTTTACATGAGCATACGTGTTTAAAATCTGTAAACCATGGACGAAAGATATTGGAGTTGGGAAACTCACTGCTAATTGGTTTCATGATGTTCTTAGCCATTCTGATCTTGTCGGTATATGTTCTATTGCTTACATGACCATACCTATGGCATGCAAGCGACTTTTGTTGAGAGGTGTCATTCAGAAACTACATATTTCCACATTCCTATAGGCGAGATGACCATCACCTTGGATGATGTCTCATGCCTCTTGCATTTTCCCATAAGGGAAAAATTACTGGGCCACGAAAAGATCAGACGAGAGGAAGACGTCGACATGATGGTCACCCATTTGGGGGATGACCCAAATGATGCCTCACAGGAGGTACATGACATAAGAGGTGCTCACATTAGATTTAGTTTTTTGGAGAAAATTTATAAGGATCATCTGAAGAAGGTTGTGGACTCCGAAGGTGATGACATGCAGGTTGAGTACCATCATACTTGCGCATTTAGGTGTTACCTCTTGCTCTTGGTTGACACGTCGATTTTTGTGGACAAAAGTGAAACCTATGTCGATGTAGTCTACCTTCAATATTTCATCGATTTGACTACTCAAGAGTACAATCGAGGGGTTACTATTTGGTTTACCTATACTCGAAGTTGGCCACGAGTTGTCTTTGGAAAACAAAGCATATAACAGGGAGCTCCACACTCAGATAACTTAGAGTAAAAGTAGACCAAATTGAAGTACCGTAGGTAGACGACATCCACATAAGTGGCACTCTTGTCCACAAAAATGGTAGTGTCAACCAAATATAATAGATACGCTTGCATAACATACGCTATATACATCCTCACCTGCTCGTCATCACCTCTAGTCTGCTCTGCTATAAGGAGCTCATTTGTATATACCTTTTTTCAGGAATTCAAACCTAGCATGAGCCCCTCTTATTTTTTCCATCTCCCTCAAAGCAACCTCTGGATCAACTCCCAGATAGTCCACCATCAACTCGAGTGCCTCATCTTTGCTAATTCTCCCATGATCTAAGAATTTATCCCTAATCGGAAGATGCAGCAGACACAACACATCGTCGAGTGTGATAGACATCTCACCAAGTGGTAGATAAAATGATGAGGTCTCAGTGTGCCATCTTTACACGAATGCATTAAACATTCAATGGTTCAGCGTAACATATCTGGTCTTGCATAAGTCATTCATCCTATATAGGGACAAAGCAGTCTGAAACCACTCGTTATTAGGCTGATACAAGCTAGTAATCTTCTGGCCATGGTTAATGAACTTCAGCGGATCACGGTACTATAGAAAAATATATCAATGTTAGAAACTTGTAATAAAATAATAAACATAAATTAAAAAGAATGCATCCAACAATTTTACATTTCTGTCCCAGATATGTCTGACAGTATGGTCTGAGTAAAGAGACAACAATGACAATCTAGAGGGCTTCCTCCAAATATATGAGGTGGCACTGGCTTATCGACCTCAATAGCTTGAGAAGGCACTAGCTCGTCAGCCTCATCGGCTTAAGGTGACACTGGCTCATCAACACGAGGTCCCTCTGGTGCCAGGGGTGACACTGGCTCCCCATGTACCTTCGGTGACTCGGGTACCTCTGGTGCCTGAATAGGTGAAACTTGTCGCCTACGGGAAGATGTAGGTAGTGATGCGTCACTAGGTGACACCCATCTCCTACGGGAAGAAGAAGGTGGAGATATATGAGCCTCAGAAGTTGATGCCTCCGCATGTGTCGGGCTAGAGGGAACATGAGCCTCCAAAACCTGATTCTTTTCCCTCAGGACAGATGTATGTAGTGCATTACTCTCATGCATCAGTCTGTCGTCTCTATCAGCCATAATGGATGTAAGTAAACTAGACAAGTGTCACACAACAAGCAACCACACAAGCAAGAAAAGCAAAAAAAAAAAAAAAACAGATAGACAAATTACGAAGATGCATCTTCGGTTTCTGGGAATCCAAACATTGAAAAATTTCGGAGATGCATCTCCAAAATTTTCTGCAACTTTCAACTACGTCAATGGCGGTAATGCAGACCACCAAACCCCCAAAAATAATGCATTGGTCGTTATTTTTAACCATCAAACACGTTTCTCATTATGTATAAACTATCAATCATGCAAAAACTATTTATTTCTTAACCTAATCATCAATTTCTACTAATTTGTACAAAAACTCAAAAACATTTACAAAAGTAAAAAACTTACAAATTGTGAGTTTACTTCAGTATTAATTAATCTCTTTGATGTACTTTATGTTGATGGAAGAAGCTTTGAACTTGGTTGATTGATTTTGAGAGAATGTGAGTTGAGAGAGTTTAAGAAATGTTTGGAGTTAATTTTTGATAAGTGAGGAAGGAGAAGGGATTATGACGCATTTTATAACAAATATCGTCCATAGATACATCTCCGAAATGTACACGAAGATGCATCTTGTCGCATTTGCGAAAATCAACCGGCAGAAAGGAACAGAAGAGTCGCCACCGAACGTTATTTATCCCGACGCAGGGAAAGGAAACGATCGAAGAAAACCTCAACAAAGGGAAAGGAATGGTCATCGCAACCATAGCCTAGGTTTGGGAGTCAATTACGCGAGAGGAAGGTATTAGTACCCCCTCGCGTCCATCGCACTCGATGGGATCCACGCTTGTTGTATCGATCAAAGGGTGTAGGTATCTAAAACTCCAATGCTAAACGGAAAGGAAAGGAACAGGAAACGGAGAAACGGGGAGAAGAAAATGAAAGGTGACTCAATAGGACATCGCCGTCCTAGGCCTACGTATTCCCTCGGGAGCGGGAAAGTCAGAGTCAACGTAGTTCGGAGGACTACGGGATTGTGGGGGGAAGGTTACTCGCCAAGACATCGTCGTCTTGTGCCTACGTATCCTCAATCTAACGTGAAGGAGAAAGTCATAGCCGTCATAGTTTGACTTAACAAGGTCTTGTTGTTTTGTGTTTTTTAAGTGGAAGACGCCAACATTCGCGCTCTAGCAGTTTAGGTGTTGCCGCTCGTTGTATAGAGTCTTACGCGTTTACCTATTTGTGGTAGAACGGAAATGACGTAACCTTTACGAATAGAGTGAGGGAGATGAGAAGAGAATCCCGAAGTGAGACGACTGTTTATTTTTGTTTTTTAGAAGAAAGTGTTTTGAAGTTAGTTTGAAACTCACTTTGCACTAAAGTCTATGACATAGGAGCGAATGTGTCGCATGGTCGCCCCCAATGGGACGTATGCTAAACACTTTAGAAGAGTGAAGGGAGACCCCACATTCTTCATTTCCTATGTACTTAAGACTCATGGCGCGCAATGCTCGTTGTATTTATTACATGTTTTCAATTTTGTTTTGAGATGAGGAGAGAAAGACTCAAGGTTGAAAGAAAAACACTAAGGGGAGACTAGATCCTAATGTTATCATGCAATGGTGGCCCTAAGGTTAAGGTTAAAAGGGGACTAACCTACTTGTTATCATACATGGATTGCTAGCCTAATGTCTCTCCTACTTCCAACTTAATCAAAAATTAAGTGGAACTAAGAATCCTAAGGGATCATGTGAATCAACACAAGTAAACATTATTCTAAACAATCACAAAAGAGAGAAGTGAATAAGAAGTGAGAGGAGAATGAATCATGTAAGTGTAAATGAGCATACAAGGTATCATAAGCAACTTACCATCTCCATGCCAAGCTCAACTATCAAGTAGTCGAAAGCAAAATCACAAAACTATGTCCTAATGCACAAGGAAGTGTTCTAATTCTACCTTAGGAGAAAAACTAGACCATAAGCAATGAAAGGGGAACCCTAGGGGTACATACCATACAAGGGGCAGTAGAAAATGATATGAGGAATGATACATTTAAATGCCAAAAACTTTGTACAAACATGGCACATTCTAAGTCCAAGTGAAAACAACAAAGTTAACTTTCCATTCATGTTCAAACTTATGGAAGCACAATACCAATTAGAATCACATAAAATGACATATAAATTCATGAGGGCAGGTTATGATTCATGTTAAACCATATGTTAAATGATGTACAAAAAATATCCTAAAGAGGATAGCACAATTACATCATCAACCTAGAACACCTAAGCAAACGTAATCGAATAAACAACTTAGGGTTAAAAAAGAATCATTTAAGCCATGAACAAAAAGCAACATTTAAGGATAAAAAAGGAACCTAAAATGTCATTGTATCTAGGATCAATCATGCTCTCAAAATTTGTTTTAAGGAGCTCACACATTAGCATTAAACTTGACCTAGTTCTAGCATGCTTACATATGATATGTTCATATTGGAAAATTAGTGAAAAATAGCAAATTACCTTTGAAAATTATGAACAAACAAACAATTTATGTTAAGTCCAGTAGGTGATCACATGAAAAATATTGGATCTAAATCATTCATAAAAAGTGCTCAATTAATTGCAAACATTAGGCATTTTCCATTTAATGATCATACAAACACAAGTCACAAATAGTACTTAACAAGTGACCTAAAAATTAAGATCAAAGCATGAATTTAACATGTAAGGATCCTAAAATTAATGTTCAAAATACATGCAAAAATTTGGGTCACAATCATTAAGAGAAAGTCACTTTTGAAGCCTTGAATTACAAGGTACATCCATATGCACACATATCTTTCAAAAATCTCATACGAATATCCAAACAGCCCAAAAATGAAATTAAAATTCATAAATAACTAATTAAAACATCCAGTAACATACTTGAAAATTTTCAGAATATTTTAGCGATTTTTAATATTTTTAATATTCAATTTTCTAACGTGTAAAAAAAAAGAAATTAAAACTCATGGAAACTAGGGAGGGGTGTCGAGTTAGTAATGTCCAGGACAAAACTTGATGGGCCGTTAAAGGTGTGTGCGAATAGCACTATTTCGCTGGCCCAATCGCATAAAGAAAACCTCTTTGCTGAAAGAAAAAAAGGAAATGGTGGAGAGAGGAGGCACATGAGGAGCACATGTCTCATTAATGTGTTGTCAAGATCTAGTTCACTTGATCAATCTCATGGCTAGGATTACTTCTCACGATTTACACTTGCTCACCGCGTGATCACCATCGTGTGGCTGGGATTTAAATTCGCTGGACTCCACATGATATTATTATTCTATTCATCCCCTAGCGTCCGATCAAGATCAAACGGCCCAGATTGCTTTGCGCTGTAGCTTATTATTTGATTATTATTCCTATGTTGTTATTATTCCACATGAACAACTTATAACTCACTCAATATTCCATCAAATCATGCGAAATAATATACTAAATTGAAGCCCATGAAACGTAGAACAACAATACACCATTAGTTTCCCAAAATAACAGCATTAACATAGTGAAAATTAGCACGAAAGGCAAGGATTCAACTTGAAAATCACAAAATCAAGAACAACACATAAACTTAAATTCAAAGATTCATGGTGTGCCATCATTTCAGGACTTCCAGATGCAATTTATGAATAATATTTTAACGTCCTAAATCATGTAAATCTAAGAATGAGAGCCATGGAATTTTTAGAGAATCTTACCAAGTGGAGAAAGTCCACCGCTTAAGATGAAGATGGATGATAAAAGTTATGAATTTGAAAATAATAAAAAATTGATGAATCCTTGAATCTTGAATATGATGGAAATTGAATGTTGAATATCCTTGAATCTTGAATATGATGGAAATTGAATGTTGAATATCCTTGAATCCACTTGAATGATAACTATAGAAATTGATTGTGGCTAAGTTCCATCAATTTTAGGATTTCAATGTGAAATCCTAAATGGTGATGAAGATGAACTTTTTGTGAAGGTGATGAAAATGGTGGTAAAGTGTTGAAATTGGTTAGAAGCAAAATGGAAGAAAAAATGAATAAAGATGGTTCATAGTTGCTAACCACAAAAATTGGAAAAAAAAGGTTTTTATAGATTTTTTGGTTAATTGAGGTTCGTTAGATCGTGATCCAAGTTACCATTTTATCAATGGATAGAAACTAATTTAAATGCTAGTTGTGAATCACCAATCTTAACCGTTAGATCGACTATTATCAATGGTTGAAGTTTTGGTAAAAATTAGTTTGATTTTGTGTTAGTTTGTGAGATTTAAGGAAGTTAGAGTTAGTTAATTAGTTTAAGGGCAAATGGGTAAATGCATGGGTTTGGGGATAAATAGGTAGTTAAGGGAAGTTAGATGTTGGAGTTTAGCATAAGTACCAAGTCTCAATGTAATACTAATGGTCACTTGAAATATCTGCACCAATATGGGAAATAAACCCGAATAATTACCAAATAAAATCCGCCTTGAAAATCCGCTTAAACCGTTTATGTCCACTATTACCGAACCGCGACCTAATGATTGTGCTATGCAAAATGCGATGAATGGTATGCTAAATGCATGACCTAATGGAGATGCATACGAGTGCAAAACAAAAGTCAGAAAAAGTTAAAAAAATCAGAGGGAAAATTTTGGGATGTTACACATCTCCGTAATGTTTTTTTATATCAAGTCGAAATTCTATTTAGTCATGATGCGTTCTGAGATACATCTCCAAAATCTGAAGGCATTTTTCTATTTGCACGTCGTGTTTTAGTAATACTTAGAATACATTAAAAAATATTTGAGTGTGTGTTGCGGTGAGAATCGGATATCAAGCTATTGAATTAACTTGAATCACAAATCATTAAATGTTCACCACCAAACTTTAATTTATCCAAAGGAAAGGGAAAAGACTGAATAAAACCCTAATTGTGCAATGTAACAACAATGCATAGTGATCTAAAGGTTCGGGGGTTGGTTATACTAAGGGAAGGTATTAGCACCCTAAGTATCTATAGTAATCTATAGGAACCTCTTGTTGTATTGGTGTTATGTTATTGTTTGTTTGCTATTAATTGGGAATGTTCAATGGGGAAAGACCTAAAAGTATTGATAAGTATGCTCGCCAAAACTTCGCAGTCTTGTGCATACGTATCCAAACAAGGATGGAATCAGAGCAATCGTAGTTCACGTAAACAAGGGTGAAGAACATTTGATAGTGATCAAAGTTCCAAAAGGGGAAAGTAAGTATTTATAAAAATAACACTTACAAACTCTAACTTAAGGCTAAGTTGAAAAGGTAATGACTCTAACAAGGTCATGAAGAAAATTGAGGTAAGGCTAAGCTACCTATGGCATAAAGTCAACAAAGAGACCTTTCCTTTGGATTTGGAAACAAAAGATAACAAAGGAGGATGAAAGTTAACAAGTTAACATCTCTAAGGGATAACTTGACAAAGTTAAATTAAACATGAACAAGATGAGTGAATATGGATGAGATGAACAAAGATGGTATTCAAACATGATATTAATTGTAAGGGAACATTCGAACATGATGTTAATCAAAGAATCATACAAGTGACTTGGTTCTAACAAGACCAAAACATTCATGTGACATGGTTCTAACAAGGCCAAAACATACATGGATGAAAACAAGGGTTTAAGTGTACAACTAGGATAAGGAAGGATTAAGGTTTACTAACACCACTTAATCATGAATACAAGACCAAACATGGATAAGTCATAACAATACTTAAACATGGTATCATTCAAAGTTCAAGGCAAACATGGATAAGTCATAACAATACTTAAACATGGTATCATTCAAAGTTCAATGTAAACATGGATAAGTCATAACAATACTTAAACATGGTATTATTTAAAGTTCAAGGTAAACATGGATAAGTCATAACAATACTTAAACACAGAATTATTAAAAAATAATCATGCAAACAAGGCCAAGAAATTACTTTAATCATGAAAACAAGTTTAGACATGGTTCAAGACATAGGTAACAACCTAGAGTACACGTGAAGGTTTTAAATGATCATATTCAAGGATTAAAATACCACAAAGATTTAGTCATGGCAAACATACAAGTTATGAATCATGTAAAGACATGTCATTGAAGTTAAGGCCATTTATGAACACATACACAAAGGAGGACAAGTTCAAGTACTTACATGCATACAGACATTCCATAAGTTATGACAAAATTGACAAATATCATGGCAAAGGTCAAGGAGAAAACTTCACAACCATACATGGAAAACAAATTCATTTATGCATGAAAAATGATGCATTTAAGTACCTTAAACTTAGGCAAAACCCAAAGCAACATGTTATCAACATTGTACAAGGTTCAAACATGGCATACTACATTCACACAAGTCAACATGGCCAAGAGAAGTCAAAGGACTAGGCAAAGAAATTAACTAAAAGACCTAAAAACCCTAAAAATGATGCCTACTTTAACTATGCAAAAGTGTGTGAAAATAATTATTTTTTGTAATTTTAAAACATTTTAATAAAATAGACAAAACAAGGAGTAAATAGGAAAAAGAATGGCTCAAAAAGGTTAAAGGATCAACAAGTTATGGGCATTTGAAAATGTGATGAAACATGAAAATAAAAAGTGGTAAAAATAAAGGTTTTGGTCCTAGAAGGACTTGAACCTGCGCCACCCACATTGCAATAAAAAAATAGCCACTGGGCTAGATGCTTGGCCCAATCAAGAAATACGTGCATGCATATAAATAATAAGGCAGGTTGGAAACTGGAAAAATAAAAAGAAGCAAAAGGAACTGGGGCGAGGGGGATTCGAACCCCAGTTCCTCAAGTCACAACATCAATAATGCGCAAGCCTTCTGCCACTGGGGTGGCTGTTTCATCTGTTCATTAAATGGAATTAAGCAATAATATATTAAAGTCACATTTTCAAAATGCCACTTGCCACGTCACCCTAAAACCCTAACTTCCACACCACTTTCTTCTTCCTCGCTCGCTCGTATTTTTTCTTTTCTTCTTCCTCGCTCGCTCGTATTTTTTCTTTTCTTCTTCACCATGATCAGAATTTCACCATCACATATCTCTCTCAACTCTTAATCATTTCAAAAACTTTAAAGATCAACGTTCTTCTATTTTTAACAAGGATTAATATGGTGGAATTTTTACATGCTAAAACTTAATGTACAAAGCATGCCAAGGGTGCAAACAGAAACGAAAACTTAAGATTCACATATCAAAAACTCCACATGAATATAAGATATGAGGCAACCAACAACAAAAACACACTAAGCACATATCAAACTACATTTTTGCTTCCAACAACAACTAAGAACAATACATGAAGAGAGAGTTTCAAGATTCAAAAAGCATACCTATTGGAGTAAGTCCAACGCTTCTTCACAATAGCTACAGAAGTGAATGAATGATCTTAATGGCTTCTTGGATCCTAGGAGAGAAAGTTTGAGTGCTTGGTCTGGCCAGAAACTGCTTGGATTCCTGCTTTTGAATCCTTTTGCAAATATGAAGATGATAATGGTAGATGATAATGGAGGTGATACGGAAGTTGTTTGAGGGTTTAGATGAGGTGTATATGATATATGTATGAGGTTTGTATGGTTGGAAAGAGTGGAGGATCACTGGTTTGAGAAAACTCAAGTTTCACTCCAATTGAGAGTGAAAAATGCCAAATGTGAAGGGCTCGGGTTTAGAGGGTTTAAGAGGTGATCAGATCATGGAGCTTTTGCTAGTTTGGTTTGGTTGGAAGTGAACCATGTAGTTTCATGCAAAGTTATGGTTCCAATGTGCAAGTACAATGACTAAGTTAGAGTGGTTGATGCTTTGATCTTACTTTCTACAAAAGAAACAATTTGGAGTCTCAAGAAGAGTGGATTTTATGATTAAAGTCCCTTTTTGCAAATGGCAATGTGTTCTTTATGTCAAAACCTTCCCTAAATGGAATAATCACATGGATAATGCTTCAAGACCTTGTGTAATGACCCAAAGGCTTGTGTAATCTTCTGAACAATGAAGGATTTGCAAGCAAAAGGACCTATAATTAAGGGATCTTGCAGATTGAATTGGTTTCGCAAGTTGATTATGGTAAGAACATGACTTGAACATCTCATTCTAGGGCCAACTTCCTTCCTTCGAAACTCATAGCTCATAAATGAGAATAATGAGTCCTTGTACTATTTGGAAAGCTTGAAACATGCTCTACAACTTTCATGTTTTAAGTTTTCCTTGAATCAAAATGGATCATGATGAAAAATGGCTCACAAGTTGGTTGCTTTTACAAGGAAAATTTGTCTCAAAAATTTTCTAAGTGTTAGAATCCATTTTTGAATGAAACACCCACTTCATGGCCTCATAACTTAAAATTTTAGCATTTTTTGGGAATTCCCCATCATTCACAAAGTTGTAGTATGTAAAGAGCTCTTCAAATTGGTCTTTGGAGCAAAGAAAATGGATGCTTGGATTGGGAGTTATGGCCTTGGCAAGTTGGACAAAAATCATTGTGCATCCATAACTTAGAAAAATCTCACTTTCTCTTTTGTTGCCCTTTTTTGCAAGTAACGTTAATTATCTTGATTTTTCTTTATCAAACTCAATCATCAAACACGCTTCCAATGAAATTTGACTTGAGAATATCATATTTGATCATAAACCCTAAAATTAAAAGGTTGACTTTGCAGAGAATGGCTTGTGTATCAGATGAACCTTCATTTCTTGATCTTCAATAAATTCAATCCTTGGGGTTATTTGAACACCATGGATGGACTCCAAGAGTGTATTTGAATGTCTTGAATCATGTCCCAAGGTTTGAGATCATGTCTTGATCAAAAGTCAAAGAGGCAATTAACTTTGGTTGAAAACCCCTAATTCAATGGCCATATGAATTTGAATCTTGAAGAACTTGTAGTGAAGCCAAGTGGCACTTGAGATTTGATGAAGAGAGGTCCCTTGAATGTATTAGAACTTGTTTGATTGATGATCCATTCAAAACCTTGACTGATCAACCCTTTGAGCCTCTTAGGACAAACCCTAGTTCACAGGTGAGCAAGAACAAACAATATCTTGATAATTGGTTAGCTATGCATGAATGATTAACCTAGAATGCTATGCAAAAGATGATTGAATCTAAATGTAAAATTTGGGATATGACAATCTGTCAAATAAATGACAAACCCTAGTATAATATTGTATTCAATGATAAAGTATATCTAAAATTTACTTAATAATGAAGCTAATTTTGCACAAATATCTTAAATAAGTGTATATAAACACGAATGGAGTGGGGATTAAGAATGACAAAAAAATAATATTAGAAATAAAAGAAAATTATTGATCATAATGTGTAAAAATTTTAAAAGTGGAAAGGGATTCCATTTTATGTTTTTACATTTGATATATCTAGAAGAAATCTGTAATTAAGTTGAGAGATAAGTAAGATATTATGAAATCTGTAATTCAAATGAGATAATCGAATATTAACTGCATATCAGATCAATTTTGTTTGTACCTTGAAAGCATTTACAGCACAAGCCATTAAACATATAACATACAGAAGAATTTAAAACATGTTTTAGGATCTCCAAATATTCCCACTTGAGAAAATTCATTACACTGAGATACAATTGAAGGATGTTAAAAAGAATAAAAATTATCATCAATTAATAATAATAATAATAATCACAATTAAGGTAACATGCGAAAAATCATTCGAGAGCCTCTGATCTTTCCTTTATAAATGAGACAACACCACTCTGTGGTTCTAGCAAATGGTGATTCGAACCTTCCTCTTCGCTATCATCTGACGCAGAATGTTCTTCAGATTCTGTTTCCTCTTCATCTGCAATAACATAAATGTTAGCCTAAAGTGTTTCTTTCCAATTAATCAATCTGAAAGATAGAAGATTGTAAAACAATCTGTTAATATATAGTTGACTTCTTGCATAGCTTACCGGAATGTGCAAGATGATCGGGTTGATGTCTGACAGCCTCGACCTGAAGGCTTTCTGGCAGAAGACAATTGCAAAAAGAACCTGAAATTGAAACCACGTTTGATTAGCTTATTTGAATTAATCTCATTGTATAAGCCCAAGTAAGATTGTTTAGGAGAGAGCTTAAGAAAATGACTTATGATATCCATAAGTTGTTTTCGAGACAAAGAGAGTCCTCACCAACACGGGCCAACCGATTTACCCATGCAGGGATAGGCTTTCCGGTTAACTCTTGGCAGACTTCATCTGTAAAATGGTTGCAATTCTTAGCAATCAGATGGTATGTGTCTCCGTGATATTTAGAAGATAGGCGCTCAATGAAAGAACGGAATTGTGAATACGACATATCAGTGCTTCCTAACAATACTGAACGTCTGAAGATAAAGCCAGGACAACTTCTAGGTTCCACCTCAAATACTCCACTCGACGAGTACTCATGAGCTCCAAACCCATATTCCATGCCATGCACTATTCAAGAAAAGTCAAAACCATGAATGAAGTTAGTCGCATGTTTGACGAACTTAAATACCTCAGCCTTTGACACTTACTTTGGCAATACTCTTACCAATATAGCCAATTAGGGTATACACGATTCCATTTTATAACCATAGCCATTCACATTTATAAAATAAACGGAACCAATAATCATCAAAAACTCATAAGTATGAAGGAGGTAGTTAAATCAAATGCTGTAAATTCATCCAAATAAGAAACCTCAATGAATAAGTGAATGACCAACTATCTGTTCACGATTCACATATTCTCGCGCCATTCTTCATAAGCAGACCAATACATACATAAGCTTCATAAACATAAACCATAACAATGTTGTATTCAATGATAAAACACTTCCCCTTTATGTCAAAAACCAATTACATACCAACAAATACAAAACATAATTCTCTTACCAAACCAAACTCAAAATTAAAAAAATTTCATGAACCGGAAGTTCAAGGATGAGGCAGACAAACCTTCTACACCGGAATGAAAGACCCCGACACCAAACATGTAAAGATAATTATTGGCAGGCGTAAGATCATACACATTAAGGTACACCATAGCATTACTCTTTTTCTCGCTATCATGCATCCTTTCCAAGCTACCATTCCTTCGCAAAGACGGCATTATGTAAGATTTCCTCCTTTTCTTCTCCCCCAATTCTCTAATCCTCTATATACACAACCCCATTCTTCTTCGCGTAGCCTAAAAACATCATACAAAACAATATCATCATTTTTAAAAAAGCAAACAAATCCATTTGCATATACATAGTTTAAAGCTAAAGGGTATATGAAAAATCCAAAATTTTCATCTGGGTTAAAAACATCATACAAAACAATATCATCATTTTCAAAAAGCAAACAAACCCATTTGCATATTCATGTTTACAGCTAAAGGGTATATGAAAAATCCAAACTTTTCATCTGCGGTTAAAAACATCATACAAAAACTATCATCATTTTCAAAAAGCAAACAAACCCATTTACATATACATAGTTTACAGCTAAAGGGTACATGAAAAATCCAAAATTTTCATCTGGGGTTAAAAACCAAAGCTTGATTGAAATCATTGCAATTATTATGATGGGGTTTTACTGAGAATTGCAGGTGAGGTTGAAATTACCGAGTAATTATGTGGATTGGGTAGGGAAGAGTTGAATAAAGTGAATTAGAAATTGAAAACATGAAAAGATGGATAATAGAGAGAAGAAGTAATGGAAGAAAGAGAAACTTACGAAAGGAGAATGGGGAAGGAAGAAGAGGAAGGGAAAGGGGTTGGAGAGTAATTTGGGGTGGAAGTTGAAGAACAAACGTAAGGTGGCTCGATTGCGTCCCACAAAGCCTAAAATCAGACAAACTCTTCTTTCGCTATGCTTTTTGGGCGTTCCTCGCCACACTTCTTTATCATTTTTTCTTTCAATGTTTATTACAGATTCTTTTTTTTTTCTTTTGATTTTTATCCATTATTATTAAAGTTTTATATTTTGGTTAGTCCTAATGTTTTAATCACTAAAGGTAAAGTCATATATATCACTATATAAAAATATTTATTCAATTAAAAATATTAGTTATAAGAGTAAATCACACCCTCCTCTCAAAAGAGATACTCATATTATACTATTCTTCTATGTTGTGTTAAAATATACACCCCCTCACTTTTTAAGCAAAATATATTATATTTCTCTTTCTTTTTTAGGAGCTTAAAATATATATATAAGTATATTATATATTTAGAGAACTTTATATTATACTATCTCTCTCTCTTGTTTTTTTTAATAATCTAGTTTACAAAATTTTACATATCCCTTAAAAGTGAATAAACTGGATGTCATAGTTTTGAACTTGCACTAATGCAATCACATACCCCTTAAAAATGAATAAATTTATATTTACGTCCCTCCCTTAAAAGAAGAGTAAATTACATTATTCTTTCTCCTTAGCTTAATGATCTGATGTACACGAACTGGTCCACGCGGGCTGGTCGTTATGGAGGTGCCCGGATGGATGCTGGTCGTACTCGCTGTCCGGTAAGTGATTGAGGAGAGGTGGTGGTGTACCTGCAAGGCACTCCGACGCTCAAGTAAGAAAGGGTCAGAGAAAATGGGCAAGTACAAAGTATTAGTTCGTAGGGTGAATATTTGATACCTGACCCTCTCAAGTGAGAGGGTTTATATAGGGCTCTAAGCGCGTGGCTAACGGTCCTATTTTCGGGGCGAAATAACCGTTTTTCCTAAAGAATCGGTCGCTGCCCAAACTAGCCGTTACGACGGGCAGGGTGGCCAAAACTAGCCGTTATGTCGGGCATATGCTTAGTTTCGGGCATCTGCCCATGGCTGTTCGGGGAGCACTGAAGCTGTGCGTGTTAGGCAGAATGTCCGGGGAGGAACGTTGTGTTCCTTACCCGTTAGGAGGGGCAGAAAGGTAACTTTTGCCCTTCTGTGGGTTGGACTTAGGCGATTTGGGCCGCTCTGTAGCAGAGGCTTATTGGGCCAATTCTATCCATTGGTCTAGTCCAGAACAGGAGCCCCCTAAGTCGTTGCTCCCGAGCATGTGAGTGATGACTTAAGGACTCCTCGTTGTCCCGGGGAACTATCATGAAGACGTCGTTGGATACGAGGACGACTGCCTCGAGGTGCTCGTGGTTCTCCGTGTCCGCGATATTCGTGGTCGATTCCATCTTGCCCGGTATTCGGGGAGGTGACGCGTCAGATGAAATGGGAAACGTTGGGTCGCCACGTGTGCATCGAGACCTGTGTAGCAGTTACCTAGGCAATTATGGCTAGTGGGCCGTCATTATTGCCTACGGGCGCGTGTGTGTACGTGCCCCTTGGTATAAAATGGGGGAAACCGTCCCATTTTCCACTTTTCGTTCTTCTGATTCTTCCTCGTCACCAGTGCGTTTGCCCGTCACCTTCTTCAAGCAGCCGACCGTCGTGCCGACCACCGTGACAAGTTTCGAGCAGCCGTTTTCTTCCACTTTCTTCTAGTAAAATCAAGTAAGTATCCTGATTTTTTACTTGTTTTGCTTCCTTTTGTTGTAAGTGGTAGATTTCATGCGGCTAGGGTTAGTTCTAGATGGCAAAATAGGTAGATTTCCGGCGAGTGTTGGTGGTGGGCGGAGGTTCTGCCTTTTTTCTGTACCAAATGTCTCGCCGGATTAGGTAGCACGTTTGGTGGTCATGGTGGCCCACGTGATGGTTGCGAGTCGTGACCATCGCGTCCTATCATCCGTTGATGGATTTGGTGAGTTTCCCGCTAGGACGTTTCCAGATTCCGGTAGAGTTTCGACAGAATCTGGGTACAGGCGTGGGGATATTTTGTCCTTCTTTGTTTGATGTTAAGGCTTAGGTCGGGGACGTAGTTCCAAGCCTTTCGCGCGCCCTTTCACTTGTCTTAGCGGTGGAAGGGTGGATTTGATTTCCTGTCGAATTCACTGCCTTTCTCTGCTTTTTCAGGTGATCATAGTGGCGATGGAGCCCGAGAGGGAGGTTATACCCGTTACGTCCGAAGAAACTGTCTCCGATGAGAGCAGCAGTGCAACGGCCTCGAGTTCTGCATCCTCGAGTTCGTCGGCTTCGAATTCCTCGAGCGAGGTCGAGGGGGAAGCGAGTGATGCTGAGGAGGAAGATGACCTGGGGGTCGTGGAGGAAGATGTAATGGAAGAGGACGTAGACGCGTTCTGCCCGGAAGAGTGGGAGGTGGTCGAGCCTTCCGAACACACTTCCACGTTTGCGAGGTTTGCGGCGGACGCTTTTACTGAGGTGGGGCCCTCAGGTGAATGGAGGGTGCTTCTGCCTAGTGTGGGCGAGCGGATCTGCTCAAGCCTCGGGGACTGCTTCGGGATGTACGAATATGTCTTCAAAGAACTGGGTCTGAGGTTGCCCTTCACTGACTTCCAGCGGTCGGTGTTCCATCATCTGAAGTTGGCGCCTTCCCAACTCCACCCCAATTCGCTGGCCTTTATACGGGCTTTTGAGTTGGTGTGCGAGCACCTTGCTTTGGGGCCCACCATCCCTTTGTTCTTTGCTGTTTTCCACCTACAGCGGCAGCTGACGGGGAAGAGGTACGGATGGGTCTCTTTGAAGCAGCCCAAAAAACTGTTCAAGCCGTTCTCGGAGTCCATCCGAAACTTCAAGAGACGGTACTACATCGTCGAACCTCTGTCCGAAGCTGCTCAGGACAGTGTGTATGCCTGGGAGTTAGAGTGTGACGAGAACGGAGAGGAGCTGCTCACCGAGGAGGGGAAGTACGTCGGGGAGAGGGTGTATAAGTTTCCAATCCGCTGGACACCCGACCACTTCTCAAAGAAGCCCAGTGCCTATGTTTTTGAGCCGAGTGCTTTACGCGGGCAGGATGCTGCGTCTTACGAGACCCTGGTGATGTGGGTCAACTCCTTTCAGCTCGCGACCTGTTGGACGAGCAAGGGTAATCCTATCTTCGAGGAGGATGGAAGTCAAAGGGTCGAGCGCCGGTTTATCCCCGTCAAGGCACTGCTGGAGTGCAAGACTTCTGCGGATGTCACGGCGCTGCTTGGTAGATTTAGTTACTTAGACTTTATTTGCTATTCTTTCTTCCCCGTTTCTGACGCGCTTGTTTTCTTTGTGCAGGTGAGATGCCTCAAGCCCGTGACCGTGTGGTGAGGAATGCCATGGCGAGGGGCAAGGCTGGAGCGACTCCCTTCAAGACCCAGACTGCTGCTGGTGCTCGTGCGCCTCCCCCTGTTCAAACTGCTCTGGGGACCTCCTGTTCTCCCACTCCCTGTCCGCGGGATTCTCCACTGCCTTTGGTCGGGCGACCGAAACGCCCCCAGACAACAGATACGGTGGATCTGAGGGGGGCAGTTGAGAAGGGGAAGTTCGAACTTCCTCCGTGCATCAACGATATGAGGTTCTTCGAGGGTAATACCTTGGTTGTTCCTCGGGCTGAATCTCTAAGCCTGGGGAACATGGATCGCGCGGGCAAAAGGGCGATGGTGGCCAAGGATGCTTCTGCCCTCGTGAGGATGCTCGAGATGGCAGCTGTGTACGCTGAGGGGGACCACGTGCTCGAGGCTGAGCTTACTGCTGCTCGGGCCTCCGAAGCGACGCTGAAGGAGGAGGTCCGGCGTGCCCGTGAGGCGAAGAAGAAAGTCGAGGAAGAGGCGACAACGCTGAGGGAGGAAGTCACCAAGCTAAGGTCGGAGAAGAAGGCGTCCGAGGAGTTGAACGCGGAGTTGATGGCGGCCAATGCCCCGGGTGATGACGAACCAGAGGAGATAAGAGTGTTGAAGACTCGGGCAGAGCTGGTCGCTGGCATTCTGCAGGCCGAGGATGATGGTATAGTTGTGGCCGCGGAGTCTTTTGATAGTGCGGTGGCCCAGTTGCGAGTGGTGAACCCTGGGCTCGAGATTTCGACCGGGGGTACTCACTACCTAGCTCGTGTGGAGGGTGGCCGCATTGTCCTGCCTGAGGGTCTTGTTCTCGATACTCCCGAGGAACATATCGAGGAGCAGCCCGTGGAGGAGCCGAGGCCTGAAGCTGCGTCAACCGAGCGTGTGGAAGACTGAAGAGTTTTTGTTGCTTAGCTGTATCTTGTCTGGCCTGCGTGCCGTTGAACTCGTTGTAATCTTATTTTTGTTCTGGGGGCGTGGCCCCCTTTTTAATGTAACAAGCACAATCTTTGGCCCTTGTGGCCTTTTAATTTAATGCCCGGTTAATTTATACAACTTCTGTTTATACTATTGTACTTTGTTTTAGTTGTGCATGTGTGACTGCCCGTCGGAGGGTGTGTTTGTCAACAAGGCTTATTTTTGACAGATTGCTCGTTGCGTTATGAATTCGCCAGTGCGGGGAACTGGTCGAACAGCCGGGGAAGATCCTGGCGAGGTTGCGGATCTCAGGTCGCGATTGAGGCCTGAGGTCGCGGCGTGAACGTCCCATCGCGAGCTGGGGTTCTGCCAATCATGGTACTTGGACGAAGGCGGTGCTCGATCGAGGACCGCCGACGAGCGGAGCTCCGGCTCATTTATTTGAGCGGGATTCCACTTTGTACGTATGCGTTGTTTGTACCTGAACGAGCATGATGGTCGTTAGACGGCCTTGTGACGCGAGGAAGCCTCTTGTGCCTTTTAGCTGTAGTATTGCTTAAGTTTTTCAGCGTTCCATGGTCGAGGGAGCGTTTCCCCGTTGAGGTTTTCGAGGAAGTATGCGCCGTTCCCCGTTTTGGCGCGGACTCGGTATGGTCCTTCCCAGTTGGCCGCCAGTTTACCTTCGCGGGAGTCCTTGTGGTTTCTTTGCAGGACAAGGCTGCCCACGTCGAACTCCCGTCGGAAGACTTTGGCGTTGTGCCTGATCGCTATTTTTTGCTTAAGAGATGCCTCGCGGAGGGCTGCTCCCGTTCGGATTTCTTCGACGAGGTCGAGCTCCTCTCTTATCGCTTCGTCGTTCATTTCGTCGTCCAGAGGTGATTCCGTCCTCCTGGACGGTATGTGGATTTCAATGGGTATGACTGCCTCGGTGCCATATGCCAAACGGAAAGGTGTTTCCCCGGTGGTGGATTGGGGAGTGGTGCGGTATGCCCACAGGACACTGTGAAGCTCCTCGACCCAGGCTTTCTTTGTTTCGTCCAGTCTTCGCTTGAGGTCGCGCAGTATGACACGATTGGCCGCCTCTGCCTGTCCGTTGGTTTGGGGATGCTCTACGGAAGCGAAGTGTTGCCTCGTTCCGAGGTGTGCGACAAAGTCTTGGAATTTTTTGTCTGTGAATTGTGTTCCATTGTCCGTGACAATTGCTTGGGGGATCCCAAACCGGGCAAGTATATTCCGCTTGTAGAAGCGCAGAATGTTGAGCGCTGTTATCTTGGCTAAAGCTTCTGCTTCTATCCACTTTGTGAAGTAATCTACGCCCACTATCAGGTATTTATTTTGGCTGGACCCCGTCACGAAGGGTCCTAGGATGTCCAGGCCCCACCAGGCGAATGGCCACGGGGAGGTCATGCTTTTTAGTTCGTTTGGCGGAGCTAGGTGCATATCCCCATACCGTTGGCATTTGTCGCATTTCTTCACATGCTCTTTGGCGTCTTGTTGCATGGTCGGCCAATAGTACCCTGCTCGGAGGGCCTTACGGGCAAGGGACTTTCCTCCGAGGTGTTGGGCGTTGATGCCTTCATGGATTTCTCGCAATACGTGGGGGACGACCTCCTCTTCTATGCATTTAAGAAGTGGGATGGAGAAGCCCCGTCGGTAGAGTTTGTTTTCGAGGATAACGTACGAGCAGGCCCTTCGTTTGATGGTGCTGGCCTCCTTGGGATCCTCTGGAAGTTCGTCCCTGGTGAGGTAGTTGTAAACGGGCGTCATCCAGCAATCGCTATCCCCGATCGCGTGTACGTGTAGGGTCGAAGATCCCTTAGTGATGCTGGACCGGGGAAGTATCTCTTGGATGACTGACCTGTTTCCGCCTTTCCTCTTGGTGCTTGCCAGTTTTGACAATACGTCTGCTCGTACGTTGTGTTCGCGTGGAATGTGTCTTACTTCCACTGTTCTGAATTTCAACATCTTTTCTCTGACGAGGGTGAGGTATTCGGAGAGACTGTCATTTTTGGCTTGATATTCCCCGGATACCTGGTTGGCTACGAGCTGCGAATCCGTGCAGATGATGACTTCCTCGCCCCCCAGGTCTTCGGTTAGGCGTAGTCCGGCGAGGAAGGCTTCGTACTCGGCCTGGTTGTTCGACGTGGGAAAAGACAATGTGAGGGAAGCCTCGACTATGGTTCCTTCGTCGTTTTCCAGAATTACGCCTGCCCCGCTGCCACTAGAGTTGGATGCTCCGTCCACATAGATGGTCCATCTGTTCACTAGGTGGGGCGAGGAATTTGAGAAAGTTACCTCTGCTACGAAATCGGCCAGAGCCTGAGCCTTAAGAGCTTTCCTGCTTTCGTACTGGATGTCGAATTCGGACAGTTCTAGTGACCATCTGAGCATTCGCCCGGCCATGTCTGGCCGTCCCAGTAGCTGCTTGATGGGCTGATCTGTCCTCACCACGATCGTGTGGGCCAAGAAATAGTGTCTTAGTCGTCTGGCAGCATTGACGAGGGCCAATGCTACCTTCTCTATCTGTTGATATCTCAATTCTGTGTCCTGCAGTGCATTGCTCGTGAAATATACCGGCTTTTGCCCGCTAGGATTTTCGCGGATGAGAACGGCGCTAACGGCCTCGGCGGAGACGGCGAGGTACAGGAACAAGACCTCCCCGGTATCTGGTCGTGACAACACGGGCGGTTCCGATAGAGCTTGCTTCAAGTGGAGGAGGGACGCCTCGCATTCTTCGGTCCATTCAAACGCTGCTTCTTTCCGCAAGAGCTTGAAGAAAGGAAGGGCGTGCTGGGCGGACTTTGCGACGAAGCGGGATAGCGAGGTCAGCACTCCGTTGAGAGATTGGATGTTCTTTTTAGACGTGGGCGTTGGGAACTCGGAGAATACCCGACATTTGTCGGGGTTAGCCTCTATTCCTCGTTCTGTTAGGTAGAAACCGAGGAACTTACCTGCCCGTACCCCGAACGTGCACTTCTCCGGGTTGAAACGCATTTGGTATTTCCTTGCCTGCTCGAAAATTTTGCGGAGGTGGGCGACATGGTCTAGTTCCTCGTGGGATTTGACGATCATGTCGTCCATGTATACCTCGAGCATATCGCCTATCTGTTCGTGGAAGACTTTGTTCATCATTCGTTGGTATGTAGCGCCGGCGTTCTTCAGTCCGAAGGGCATTACGTTGTAGTAATAGTTGCCCGATTCGGTCATGAAGGTTGTGTAAGTTTTATCGCTCGCGGCCATTGGTATTTGGTTATAGCCCGAGTAGGCGTCGAGGAACGATAAAAGTTTAAAACCGGCCGAATTATCTACGAGTTTGTCTATATTGGGGAGGGGGTAGGCGTCCTTCAAACAGGCCTTATTAACATCAGTATAATCAACGCACATCCTCCATTTGCCATTATTTTTTCGTACAAGTACAACATTAGAGAGCCACGTAGTATATTTGGCCTCGGAAATAAACCTAGTTTCTAGAAGGTCTTTGACAGCTTTCTCCGCGGCTTCTATCTTTTCCGGGGATTGCTTCCTTTTGCGCTGGGCAACGGCTTTGACGGTCGGGTCGATCGTGAGCTGGTGGCAGGCGACGGAGGGGTCCAATCCGGGCATCTCAGCAGCGCTCCACGCGAACAGGTCTGCGTTTTTGCGGAGGCACGCTTTCAGTTGTCTTCTGGCCAGGTCGGGAAGATCTGCTCTGATCTTCACTCCCCGTTGGGGGTCTTCTCCGAACGGAACGATCTCGAAGTTGCCATCTGGGACAGGTCGTAGGAGATGGCCGCTGTTGTCGGACTTACTGTCCGACGGCGTTGGAACCTTGGCGCGGTCTTCTTCGCTGAACCGGCTGTCTAGATCGATTGATTCAACCCAGGGAAGTGGTCTTGGCTGCTCGGAGCTGCCGGGCAGGGGGGAACGACCAGATGCTCTTGGCTTCGTCGAGATGGTGTTAAGTCCTTTTGACGCTGCTTCAAAGCAGCGGCGGGCAGCCTCGATGTCGCCGTGGAGGGTGGCGACCATCCCTTCAGAAGTGTAGTACTTCATTTTGAGATGTACGGTGGAAGGTACTGCAATCAACTCTGCCAGGGTTGGCCTTCCGAAGATGCACTGGTATAGTGACGGGCAATCGATTACCAGAAACTGTGCCTTGATTGCTTGGGTTGTCTTTCCTGAACCGAAGGTTACGATGAGCTCTACGTAACCTCGGGGCTTTGTCACCGCTCCTTTGAACCCTTGCAGGTCGGATCCGACGTATGGAGTGAGGTGAGAGTCGTTCAGCTGCAATGTCTTGAACAGGTGGTTATACATTATGTCGACCGAACTGCCCTGGTCCACGAGTATCCTTCGGACATCGAAATTTGCCATCCTGGCCCAGATAAGCAGTGGGATGTTCGAATTCGGTGCCCCGCCGAGGAGTTCTTCCTTGTAGAAGGAAATGGGAGCGGACCCTTTGTGCGTGGTGTCCAGCGTGGTGACCTCGTTGGAGCTTTTGTTGATTAGTTGGTCGAATCTCCTTTTGACCGAGCCAACTGTGACTTTGTTGAATCCACCCCCGGAGATCACCATGGCAGACGGGAAGGCCTCCCATGGGCTGCTGGAAGCAAGGTATGTGGAGGCGAGCAGATTGTCCGAGATGCGAAAGTCTTCTGGTCGGGTCACGGACATAGCGACCTGGACGTTGGCGTCGTCAGAGGGCGGAATTTCCTCTGCGACCTTTTTGCTTTCCTGGGCCTCTTGCCGGGGAGTGTCCTTCTTTTTTTTTGCGAACTGCTTCAGATGGCCGTCGCGAATGAGGATCTCTATGGCATCTCTGAGGTGGATACACTCTTCCATTGTATGGCCGTGACTCTTGTGGAAACGGCAGTACTTGGACTTGTCCATCCCTGGCCTGACCGGCAGCTGCTTGGGGGAAAAGGACTCCCCCCTGTTTGAACTCCGAGTTGGCGCACTCGGACAGTATTTTCTCCCTCGAGGCAGTGAGGGGGTATAATCGTGGAATCGCCCGGAGGGTGCTCTCTGCTCGCGTGTATCGCGAGGTCGATCGTCGCGTCTCTTGTCTCCTCGACGGGACGTCGAGGGTTCTTCAACTCTGGACGTCCGGGCACCTTCTAGGTTGCGAGATGTCCGGACCGAGTGGGCAGCGACCTTCTCCTCGTACTGTATATGCGACTGGGCCTGGTGGAGGAGTGCATTGAGATTCCTCGGTGGGTCGAGGCCGATGGCTTTCGCGAAATCGGAACCGGGACGTAACCCTTGCTCGAGCAAGAATTTCTTCATGGCGTCGGTCGTTGGTACCTGGACAGCCTCCTTATTGAAGCGCTCGATATAAGCCCGGAGGGGCTCCTCTTTGCCTTGTACGACGGCTCCCAGGGATGCCTCGGTCTTGGGGTGGCGTCGTGAAGCAGTGAAGTGACGGGAGAAGATCCTCCCCAGCTGTCTCCATGATGTGATGGATTCCTCGGGCAGCTGCTTGTACCACGTCATTGCTCCTTTACGGAGCGTGGTCGGGAACAGGCGGCACTTGATGGCTCCCCGTACCCCTCTGTAATCCAAGAGAGCGTCGATGTTTTCTATGTGCTCGTCCGGGTCGGTGGTTCCATCGTACGTCCCCAGCGACGGAGGCTTCTCCAGCCCCTTAGGAAGGCGGGTTGCTAGGATCTCCCGGGACAACGGGCCGCGAGGTTCGTCGTCGCTATCTGAACTTGGCTCTGATGGTGACCGTCGTCTGCGCTCGTGGCGACGGTTTCTGCGAGGTGAGGGTAAACGGGACCGGTCACGAGGTCTGCCCGGTGGGGAAAGCCTATCTTGCCTCGTTCTTTTGCGTCTCGACGGGGAACGATCTCGCGGGGAGATCTGGTCGCGCTTGCGAGTGGGTCGTACCTCAGGCTCGTGCCTAACCGCACGGTCTTCTCCGTGCCTAGGTGGCGGGCTTTTGGATCTTCGGGCTTTATTCCGGGGAGGAGAGGATCTTGGGAAAGATGCCTCCTCAAGAGCTCCTATCCTTTCTCCTTGTTGTAGGATGAGGAGGTTGGTGCGATTAACAGCTTCCAGAAGGGCTGCCACGGCCAAGTCGGCGCTGGGCAGACCGGGAACTGGCCGGTCTTCCGATGGGATCTGCACGTCTCCTCGCCCGGTGGGAGGGGGAGTTGGAGATGCAGTAGCCCCGTCCCGACTGAAACGGGGGTCAGAAAGTAACAAAGAATGGCCGTTAACGTCCATCTTGTTGACGGGGACGAGAACAGTGGTGTCAGCACCTATCGCGGAATTCTGGGCAGCCATACGTAGGCGGATCAAAGAGAATATGTTTTGATCTTTCGGTTTCCGAGGAGGAATGAAAGAAGGGGAGAACAAGAAGTTCCCACAAACGGCGCCACTGATCCGATGTACACGAACTGGTCCACGCGGGCTGGTCGTTATGGAGGTGCCCGGATGGGTGCTGGTCGTACTCGCTGTCCGGTAAGTGATTGAGGAGAGGTGGTGGTGTACCTGCAAGGCACTCCGACGCTCAAGTAAGAAAGGGTCAGAGAAAAGGGGCAAGTACAAAGTATTAGTTCGTAGGGTGAATATTTGATACCTGACCCTCTCAAGTGAGAGGGTTTATATAGGGCTCTAAGCGCGTGGCTAACGGTCCTATTTTCGGGGCGAAATAACCGTTTTTCCTAAAGAATCGGTCGCTGCCCAAACTAGCCGTTACGACGGGCAGGGTGGCCAAAACTAGCCGTTCTGTCGGGCATATGCTTAGTTTCGGGCATCTGCCCATGGCTGTTCGGGGAGCACTGAAGCTGTGCGTGTTGGGCAGAATGTCCGGGGAGGAACGTTGTGTTCCTTGCCCGTTAGGAGGGGCAGAAAGGTAACTTTTGCCCTTCTGTGGGTTGGACTTAGGCGATTTGCGCCGCTCTGTAGCAGAGGCTTATTGGGCCAATTCTATCCATTGGTCCAGTCCAGAACACTTAAAATATATATATATATATATATATATATATATATATATATATATATATATATTTTCATTATTCTTTTATAAGTTACTCTTCAATCCCTTGTTTATTTTTTCTCAAATCCTCTGTCATAAATTTCTTTACTGTTGGCTAATTTTATCTCGTATTGTATGAACTTTTCGGCCCCTGCTGATAGGTTGTTAAATATTGTACATGTCCTAATTTAAATGCTTTCTGCAAATTTAGGCCCTTGATTGAGTCTTAGATTTAACATGTACTTCTTCATCTTTTCATTGACGCTCATGACAAGTATCACTTTTCCATTACACCTATAGATGTAGGATCGTAGTGGCTCACATTTCTCTTGTCTAATGAATCTTAGGCTTTCAACTAACATGAGTTGTCTTCTTGAAGCCGTCAAGTGTATGGAAAACAAGCTCTTCACGAGGCCTAAATTTGCTGAAAGTAATGGAACTAGAATGAGATGTCTTCCGTGCACTTCACAATGTCGAGAAGGCAATCCAAGTTAGTAGAAAACCTTGGATCCATCAGATAAAGGAAAGACAAGTTGGTATAATCCTATATTGAGAGGTTCAACGTATAAGCAATACCAGTCAAAGGTGCCAACAATGAGATGAAGAAGTACATATTAAGTCTATGACTTCAACTAAGATCCACATTCGCCGAAAGTACTGTAATCAAGGTCCATAAAATCTTCAACAAATTAGGCGAGCTTCGCAGACAAGGAAAAGGCAAGTCGCTAAGAAGAACAAAGAATGTAATTTACTCATCGGGGATGACAATGCCATTTTTCTAATATGTTTTGTCGAATAAAGGATGTAACTATATATTTTATTCACCTTTAAGTAGTGTTTGACTACATCTGAGTGAGTTTGAAACCACGACATCCTACTTATTCTTTTTTATTCTTTTTTAAGGGGTGAAATTATAGCCATTAGTCTACTAGAAGAAAAAAAAAACATAAGAGCAGAAGATAGTATAATATGAAAAGAAAAAAGTGTAATATGTTTTGCACAAGAGGGGAGGAGAGTGTATATTTCAACACGAGACGAGGGTAGTGTAATATCAATATCTCTCGAAATAGAGAAGTGGAATATATATTACATAAGAGAAAAGGGAGTGTATATTTAAACACAAGAGGAGGATAATATTATACAAATATCTCTTGAGAAATGGAGTGTAATTTAATAATAAAAACTATTTGAATTCCTTTAAGTTTGTGCAACATTTCCTTTTAAATTTCAAAATCAAAATTGTTGGTTTAGTTTTTGCACGTTTATTCTCTTTTTTCAACCAAATTAAGGATGATAAAATTTGTAAAAAATTATTTTTGAATTAAAACAAATATTACACAATAAATATGATAAAATAGACACAATAAATAAATTAAAAATTTTAAATTAAAATAAATATTACACAATAAATTTTAATGCACTTATTTTTAGAATTATAAAAATGTGCATTCGGACATTGCTTGTCTATAGAAATATCTTATGGAAGATTGATTTCAAATATCATTGAAAAAAGTGACCTCGTTGATACTATGCGAGTTGAAAATAGTGAAGAACTTTAGACTATTTTTTTATTTATGGAAAACCCTTTAATACTAAAATCTTAATAAGCTTGGGTATTACTCAATAGTTAAAGTTAAAGAGTGATGAAGAAAAAGGTACGAAGGAAGCTTCAATTCATGACATTTCTCTGACTTAAGAACCTTTCACTTGCATAAACTTAGATTCCGGTAACATTACCTATGGAGACTAAGACTGCAAGAGTTATAACTTCACCTTAAAAAGGAACTTTAAGGTTGACCAAAAGAGAAGTGTATGCCCTTATTGCTGTTACTAATCCTCACATTAGTCTTTCTCAACTAACTTCAAGTGCAGATATAACTGACATAAAACTCATCCTCAACCTATCTTAGAAAACTTTACAATAGATAAGAGAGACATTGTTTTATTTTTTGTTTTGTCAGGGGAGATTTTCAATTAGGGAGTATGAAGCATTGTGAGACTTTCTTTTTTAAAACAACACTTTTGTGAAAGAGATACCACATATTTATTCAAAACCTTAAAGTGATAGGTGTATGGGTTCTCGCTCAACTCTCCACATTTATAATCAATGTGGGACTCCAAATCACACTTGACATATTATTATTCTCAACACTCCCCCTTCAAGTGTGAGTTCACAATGCTCCTCCTCAAGTGGAAACTCTTTTGTCCACATACACTTGCACCGCCGTTGACACCTTTTTCATGGGCATTTTGATATACCTCTTCATGGGTATTTCGGTTTCAATGGGACACCATTTCCTGGACATTTTGATACAAGTAAGTCGGTCCATTTACTCGAACTAAAGACTCATGATACTACTGAGAACCAGTTTTCGACCAATTGTCCAAGTCTTAGCAGATTGCACTTCATTCCAGGGACATATAGTACATCTTTGATCAAGACTTTTGCTCCATTACTCATTTGAATAACTATGTTGTCGGTACCTTCTATTGGCAACGAGCTATTATCGGCAAGTTTCACCTTACTCTTCTTCGACTCGTCGAAATCTACTAAACATGTTTTTTTACCAGTCATGTGATTCGAACGGCCTGAGTCGGAGAACCAGATCTTGAATTCGACATGGTCATCTGCAATTGCAGCCATAATCACCATATCACCTGAATCATCTGAATTTTGACGTGCAAGGTTTGCTCCTTCGTCCTTGCCTTTTGTCGAACCCTTGTCTTTCCTGTACCAATAATGCTTGGCCAAGTGACTATACTTTTCACAGTTATAGCATTGCACAACTTTTTTCTCTACTTTGTCTTTCTAATAGAACTTTCCTTCTCCTCTTTCGAGGATTCAGAAGTTCTATCAACGATCTTATTCTTATGAGAATTCGACCAAGACTTCTTGCCCTGAGTCTTGTCGATTTTGCCTTTGAACTTGTTGGAACCACCATTCTTCTTCCATGACTGCGTCTGTAGTGCTTGTATCGAGTCTTGAACTCCTTTCCTTTCGAAAATCCTAATCTCACGCGCTTCCAACGAACCAGCCAAATCTTCCAGTTTTAGGGTTTCAAGATTGTTGGATTCTTGAATAGCTACAATAATGTGATCAAAGTGAGAGGTCAACGTACGCATTACCTTCTCAACTATCATCTTATCAGTTAAGATTTCACCACAACCCTTCATGAGATGGATGAGTTTCTGCACCTTCGACACATAGCCTGCAATCTTTTCATCTTCTCTCATTGACAATAATTCATATTGTCGTCGTAAAGTTTGCAACTTAATGACCTTAACTTTCTTGCCTCCTTCATAGTACTTGACAAGAATATCCCACGCCTCCTTCGCTGATTCAACATGAGCGATTCTGTCGAAGTTAGTCGCATCAACCGCTGATTGGATGTAGAAAGCCGCCTTACAATCCTTCTTCGTGGCATTCTTATGAGCAGTTCTCTGTGCTTCGGTTGCATCTTCACCAAGTGCAGGAACGCTATTAGTAACCACTTCTAGGGTTTCATGAAAGCCAAATAGAGATTGCATCTGTTTTCTCCATCGAAGTCAATTCTTGTCGTCAAGAGTTGGAAGGGAGTTTGGTAAATTTCCGTTACCATTCACCTTTGTAGCGATTGATCAACAATAACACACGATCCCGAAAACACGATCTCTGATATGTGATTCTTGAAAACATGATCAAGAATCTAATCGGAGCTCTAGATACCAATTTGTTAGTGCGTGCGACACTTCTAGTGAGGAGAGAAAGAGAGAGAATAAGGAAATAAGGATTTATTGAATGGGTTGTTACAAATAATGATACATACTATGACTATTTATATACAACCCTAATTGGGTTTGGGCAAATACAACTTGGATTATATTTAAATATTAAATCAAATTAAATCAAATCAAATCTAATATTTCAACATGTTTCACTGTTTTCATTGTCCTAATTGACTTTTGTTATTTCTCTTTTATCAATGAATATCTTTTTCTATGATGACAAAAAGGAGAAAAAAATATTTGATGTAAAGAGAAGATAATTTGCTCTGGTAAATTGTTAAAAGGGTTAAAATGTTATATTTTCACCTCAAACTTGTTTTTTTAAGAGGTTGTCTTGAGAATTTAATTTAGAAAATATTATTTTCATATATCATTTGTACATTAATTGTCAGCATGGTCACACGCAAACCTTTTGGGACGATTTTCTTTGATTTTTATCATATTTTAAAAGGTAAAATTGTTCATCAAAATATGATTATTTTTTCATCAAAAAAATGGGAGTCTGTTTAAAGCAAAGTTTGTTTGAAGAACAATTCTCTTTAATTTGGTTTTGATGATAACACGTAGGATAACAATTTTATTGTCTAACATTTGTTAGATGTGTTGAATGTTTTTAATAGATTTTTTAGAAAGACTTTTAATAGATTTAATTTAATCTATCATGTGGAAAGAGTAAGGAAGTTTTACGAAATCATTATCTGATTTAAAGATGAATTTGGAAAATATCATCATACATAATGATCTTTAAGCATCTTAGTATTGCATCAATTGAAGTATTCTTTGAGCACGCATCATGAAGAATATGCTCTATTACGTGCTAGTACATGCTGCTAAGGCTGAAGACGACCTTCGTGAGACACGTCTTGAGAACCCTGCCTTTTCCAAGAGGTACACGAAGTCATTGGAAGAGAGTCATTCTATTGTTGGATTCTTTTGAAAATGTTTTTTAGTAGGTGAAATATTTTTATCTTACTGGTCTCAGCTCTTGAGAGCAGGTATGTTCTGACCAGGCAATGGAGGACGAGAATTCGTTATCCTTAGTAGATTAGCCAAATATGTGTCTTTTCCCAGTGTGCTTGTACCCTTATGTAATTGTATCTTTAATGAATGAGCAAATTCTATGGTTTTTGACATGTAGTGTATATTTCAGTTTTGGTTACTTATCATTGTTTTTCACATATTTATACAACATTGCTTTAAGTCAGAGTTCATTTCTCTAAGGGACGATTTGTTCTCTGAGACTGTGCTTGAAGTTTTATTGAATGTCTCTAGGGATCGTATCTGGCCAATGAATGATACATCTTTCTTTCCCCATACGAGAACCTGATTCGAGGTTAACGTGATGTGAAATCACCATTTCCTATGGAATGGCTAGCTACTAAGAGAGAGAGAGAGAGAGAGAGAGAGAGAGAGAGAGAGAGATGAGAGAGAGAGAGAGAGAGAGAGAGAGAGAGAGAGAGAGAGAGAGAGAGAGAGAGAGAGAGAGAGAGAGAGAGAGAGAGAGAGAGAGAGAGGAGAGAGAGAGAGAGAGAGAGAGAGAGAGAGAGAGAGAGAGAGGAGAGAGAGAGAGAGAGAGAGAGAGAGAGAGAGAGAGAGGAGAGAGAGAGAGAGAGAGAGAGAGAGAGAGGGGAGATGTGAGCCTGTAACTTCCACTTTATGGTTTGTTTTCTTTATTTATGCTTTGTTATTCTGGTGCTTTTGGTTTCTTTAACCGTACGCAGGTGATGTTTGTGACAACACCCTTGAGTCGTGTGTGATTGAGCTTTGGTTTCTTTGGTCGTAGGTCAGTGGCGTTCGTGATAGCAACCCTGACTCGTCGCTACCTTAATAATCACAAGGAAGAGAAAGTTTAGTGAACGTTTATTTATTTTATAATGAAATAACATCATACATCATAGCAAAATTTTCAATTTACATATGTGGTAAATTAAAATTAACCAAGCGGCATGATCGATGCTTATTGGCCTATCGGGACGCTCATAGGAAGTGTGGTGACTGACTTAAGCTTTCATTAGGAGTTTTCATCTTCAAAGGTCTGTCTAGAGACGTTTAGGCTTTACCTACAGGGGACTTAATTTCCATGTCCCTTAATTGTCTAACAAGGGAGGCTACATTGATCTCCACGACCTTACTTTTGTCTTTCTTCTAGTAAATATGCAAAGCCTTGTATATTCCTTTTGCTCTAAAATAAGGGTCAGTGTTTGTCATCACAAGTTTGTCATGGACGTTGTGGTATTTCAGCTTGAGATGGTCCACGTACGCCATTATCTCTAAGGGTGTCGCGAAGGGTCTGCCCATGATACAATTGTAGATGCTTTTGCAAGGATATTTGAGAATTGCGAGTCGACCATCCCCTGTGTATCTTCCTTCTCCCATAATGGAATCATAATTATTTGGTGAACGATAAAGTTATGCTTTTCTATGATAAACTTGAGCTTTCGATGCACTGGAGAGGGGCTTGTCTTGCAAGATTAGCACTCCAACTCCCAAGTCAGTAAGAGAATGTAAAGTAATGTAAGAATGAGAATGAATTTTAATACCTGAGTGATAGAATATGTATTTATTTGTTAAATAATATTTGTATATAAGTCCCACATTGACTATAAACATGTAATTAACTATAAAACACTTTATATATAATACAGTCTCCGTAGTTCTATTCTGACACGATTTATTGAAAGATCTCTCAATCTCTTAAATGGTATCAAGAGTGGTAAATATTCTAACCTAATTTTCCTAAAAAATGTCGCCCCTCCGCGGTAGCTCCTCCCATAACACCACTATCGTTGCTTCTCCTCAAAAGCCGCAGTAGCTCCTCGTCCTACACCACCGCCCCCGCCGCTTCTCCTCAAAATCCTCCATCGATGCAGTAGCTCCTCCTTATGAACCACTGCCGATTGCCCTACCTTCCTCCATCGTCCGCTCCCTCTCTTCCTCAGATTGTGCCGCCGCAAGATTTACTTCTCCCCCTCCGATCGCACGACCCGTACACAACATGTATTTCTCCTCCAATGACAATAACAACATGGATACTCCTCCTCCCAATGTGGAAACCCCGACACCACTTCCATCATCCTCTGCTAAACCGGAATTTCATCCAACTCTCGCTATTTCCAACATTAGGAATAATATTCCTATAATGATTGACATGGAAACTGATCACTACGACACATGGGCGGAGCTATTTCGCATTCATGTCCGCTCTCACCGAGTCTTGCAACATATTGTGCCTTAAAAAAAAAGCCTGCGCCACATGTCTCTCACCCCAATTATTTGCATTGGACCACCTTGGATGCAACTGTAAATCAGTGGATCTATTCCACTATTTCTATCGACTTGCTTGTTAGACGAAGACAACTTATCTAGAAGGGGGTGAATAGATCCCCAAAAAATTTGATAGATGAAAAAAGTTTTCAAAATGTTTGCTAGTGGAAGTAACTTGGATCGATTCATCTAAAACCGAACGTTACCAAAAAGCTCAGATATGCGTATGTGAAAACAAATTGGAGATGATGATAATCAAATTTAATCAATATACTCTAATCTCAATTACTAAAGGGTTACTCAAAAAGCAATTCTATTTCCAATGATAAATCAAACAAAAACACAATTGAAACAATTTATAAACACCTTGTGTACCATTGATTATGTTTGAGATTTTGTATAGTTTTGTTGATCTTCATGTCCATTCACAATCAAAGTGATTGTGATTAATTGAACAAAATGATTTTCAGATCATTTTCAAAAGAAATCACCAAACAATTGAATCACACAAATGATGAATACGACAATTTGCAAACAAAATGTAAAAGATATATATATATATATATATATATATATATATATATATATATATATATATATATATATATATATATATATATATATATATATATATATATATATATATATATAGAGAGAGAGAGAGAGAGAAAGAGAGAGAGAGAGAGAGTACATAGGGATTTGTTTAGGCATTTCCTCAATCGGCCTCGCTATGGGTACGTCTGCCCTCAATTCAAATTTGAACTGAGATCATGTAATTAATTAACCTTACTTTGCGATAGTATTTTTACAAGAGAAATGTAGCAATCCAATCCAACAAACCCTAAGCTTGATATTGATCCTAGCAATTTCTGTTTCCTTGATCTGAGCTTAATCAAGTCACCCAACAATGCTAATTCGATTCACCGTCTCACGCTACTCCTTTGCAAGAACAGCAACCCTTCAAAGCCTTCACTCTATTGAATCCGAATTGCAACCTGTTGTAACCCAAGATTTACCAAGATGATTCACCGTCTCACGCTACTCCTTTGCAAGAACCGCAACCCTTCAAATCCTTCACTAGATCGAATCCAGACTTGAGTAATCTTGTCCAAAATCTTCGAATCCCCACTTTGATCTTGAAGTAAAACCCCACCTTGGTTTTCTTATTTGAAACCCCCCTAAGATCTCAACCCAATTTACAATACCACAAGCTAAATTGGACCTTATCAACTTGATTCTAAATGGCACCCACACAATGAATGAATATGCGTACTTTGTTTGTGCGTATGCATAAAGCTAAGGTTGAAGATGATGACGACTCTTAGTATGTTCTAGGTTTCGTTTATAATTTTACCAAAATCATTGAAAAAGAATGATGCATGTAGCAGGTATATATATATATATATATATATATATATATATATATATATATATAAGCAAAAGGAATGCAAAAGGAATAAAAACAAATGCAATTTTTCAAGATTTTGATCTATAGGTTGACTTATCAAAGTCATGTGCCGACCTATACATGCTATGTATCGACCTGTATAGTCAGCACATGAAACAGAAGCTACATGCTTCAATACTGCTGCACATGTGTCGACCTGTAGTGGAAAATATTCTTTTATAGGTTGACCTATAATCGGATGTTTCAACTTGTAGAATGTTTTTCACGCAAAAAAAAAAAAAGAATTTTTGATGCATAAAAATCTTTTCTTAATGCATGAATCTTTTCAAAACCATTTCCAAACATGTTGACATGCTTCATAATGCTAAAATGCACAATGCACAACTAGAATCATATGATATCGTCCAATGTACATAAACGATAAAGTTTCCTAGTTTTGACATCATGCAAAACACATCTAAACGGAAAGTTATACTCATATTGCTAACCACCATCATAGAACCTGGCTCCACAGTTTTGGATGCCTGGAAGCATTTGGCTGACCTCTTCCAGGATAATCAAAATGCACGTGTTTTCACACTTGAGCAGGACTTCTCTAGAGTTCGCATATAGACTTTTTCAAATGTCTATGCTTATTGTCAACGTCTGAAGAATATTTTTTGACGAATTATGGGATGTCAGTGCTCTTGTGAACAATCATCGCTTGGTCCTTCAGATCATCTTTGACCTTATTGATGCCTTCCGTGGTATTGCCACCTTGATCTGACAGAGCATTCAACTCCCCTCTTTTCTTCAGGCTAGGTCCATGATCACATTAGAAGAAGTCAATTTAGTTAAGATGACGCCCACTGAGTCTCCTGCTGCTTATGTTACCATCTAACAATGTCCTTCTGACGACTCATTCCAGAGCACCAACCGCCGCTCTGGCAAGCGCTCCTGTCCTCACAACAATCAAAATCGGGACGTAAATTATTGTAACCATGGTGGTCCTTGCGATAGCAACACACAGAGTTCTCCTTCTTAGTACCAATAACATTTGCAACAATAGTATCCCTCTTACCAGTAGTGGGGTTGGATTCCACCATCGTGGCCATGCCTCCATACCTATATCCTACTTCTGAGCGAACTCGCCCTTCTGCTCCTCCCCATCAATAGGGAATTTTGGGCTAGCGTCCTTAGTCTTACGGTACCACGACTTCACCAGCACCCACTGACATCGCAGGTGATATGCACACCATGTCTCTTATTCCCCTAGATAACACATGGTACATGGACACGAGTGCCTTTTCCCACATAGCAGCGTCAAAATGTAATCTCTCGTCTTATTATATTTTGAGTAACTTAAATCAGAAATTGTTTGTTGGTAATTGACAAGGCATTCCAATTTAGAGCTTTGAATGCATAACACTACCCTCCTCCCATAAACACAAACAGTTGAACCTTACCTATGTTTTGTACACACCACAAATTGTCAAAATTTTGATTTCTGTGCGACAACTCACCACTGATAATAATGCGTCTATTTCTTTTGATCCTTTTGGTTTTTCGGTAAAAGACGTTTAGACGGGGACTCCACTCATGAGATGTGATAACCTATGGCGATCTCTATCCAGTTACCACTTCCTACCTGTTTGCTAGTCTTGCTCACAATCTTTGGCACAGTCATCTCTGACACCCCAGTTCTTCAGCTTTGCAATCTCTTCATAGCAATAAGTTCATTTATTATAAACCTTTGAATTCTATGACAGTTTGTGCTTCTTGTGTGTTTGACAAACATGTTAGCTTGTCTTTTGTTTCCTCCAATAATGCTACTATGTTGCCCTTCATTATTTTACATAATGATTTATGGACATCCCCAGTTTTGAGTTCAACTGGTCATCACTATTATGTTTTATTTTTGGATGATTTTTTATTTATTTTCTATGGAAGTATCCTTTAATCAATAAATCTCAATTTTTTTAAATGTTCACTTCTCTCTCAAATTAAAATTTCTCTAAATGTCAAATGTTTTCAATGTGAAATGGGCGATAATATGACAATACATTTTTCATAATTATTGTGCTGCTAATGGTCTCATTTTTCGTTTCTCTTGCCCTCACACTTCATCACAAAATTTCAAGGTAGAACAAAAAATACGCACTATTAACAACATAATTCACACTCTTCTCATTCATGCATCTGTTCCTCCCTCATTTTGGCATCATGTGCTTCAAATATCTCCTACCCAACTTCTATATCATCGTGATCCCTCTCTCACACATCTTCGCGTCTTTGGTTATGATTGTTATCCATTGTTTCCCTCAACTACGGAGACTGTATTATATATATATATATAGAGTTTTTATTTAATTACATATTATAGTCGATGTGAGAATGACACGCTTTCTCTTTTATATAGTGGGAGCGGTTAAAACTGTATGCGAGGAAGGTGTCACGTTGTGCAATCATTTGTTTAAACAATTGATAATATTTAATAGGCATAGGTGTCTACTTCAGGCGAGAATTGAGAACACTTGTTTTCCACCTTCGCTTTGTATTTGGGCCTTTGTCTTGGACTTTGTGAGTGGCCCGTTGAAGCTAGCGGGATTATACCTGAGTGAATCGCACACTCAAAGATACAACAGAGTCACCACTGAACTTTATTTAGTCCCAAAAGACAGGGAACATATCGATAAAACCCAAGGGGAAGAGAAACGGGTAAGGGGGTCGGTTATGTGAAAGGAAGGTACTAGCACCTTACGCATCCGTCGTACTCGACGGGAACCATTTTGCTTGCTTCTAGCCTTGGAGGGGTTATCTATCTAAAGGCTTCTAGCTAAAATAAAAGAGAGAAAAGGAAGAAAAAAAAAGAAAAAAGAAAGAAAGTGCTCGCGGAGGATTAGGGCCCTCGTGCCTACGTACCCTCATAGTGCAATGAGGAAATTAGAGCGCCGTAGTTCATGGAACCAGGGATAGAGAAGAAGAAGGAGCATAGAAGGTGGAAGTGTGCTCGCCAAGATCATCGCAATCTTGTGCCTACGTATCTTACATTCGAATGAATGAAGAATTAGAGCGTCCGTAGTTCGTGGAACAAAGACAAAGAAGGAATAGGAAAACGGTGTCAAAACCAAGAGCAGAAGAAGGAGAGAAAACTCCGCTGGGGATTCAAAAGAATGGTGTCAAAACCAATAAAGAATGGCAAAGGAAAGATATTAACTGTGCTGAGGATAAAGTGCGAGAGTGGTGTCGAAACCAAGAAAGGAAAAGGAGCAAAAGGATAATAGAGACTCCGCCAGGGAGTAAAAGGATTGTGCTGGGATCAGAGGGTTAGCGACCCTACTAGGGAACAAACAAAGACATGGTGTTGAAACCAAGCGAATAAGGATTCAGTATGTTAACTGACTGACAGTGGTTAACCGAAAAAAGAATTAGAAATATGTGGGGAAAAGAGTTTGGTGTCAACAGGCAAGCTGTGATGAACCAAAAAGAGAGAGTACTAAACAAAGAAATGGTGTTTGACTCTGAAGAGGTTTTCGGTATATTAACTGATAAGCAGTGGTTAACTGAAGGAAGAAAAGATTGCAACTCTGGGGGGAGAAAGGTTTTAATAGATAGACTGTGATCAACCAAAAGAATAGGTGTAGAACCAAACGAAGGTTGTGACCCAAAGGACGGGTGTGGAACCAAGCAAAGGTTGTGACCCAAAGGATGGGTGTGGAACCAAGCAAAGGTTGTGACCCAAAGGACGGGTGTGGGACCAAGCGAAGGTCGTGACCCAAAGAACGGGTGTGGGACCAAACGAAGGTCGTGACCCGAAGGACAGGTGAGGGACCAAGCGAAGGTCATGACCCAAAGAACGAGTGTGGGACCAAGCGATGGCCGTGACCCAAAGAACAGGTGTGGGACAAAGCGAAGGTCGTGACCCGAAGGACGGGTGTGAAACTAAGCGAAGGCCGTGACCAAAAGAACGGGTGTGAGACCAAGCGAAGGTCGTGACCCAAAGAACGGGTGTGGGACCGAACGAAGTTCGTGACCTAAAGAATGGGTGTGGGATCAAGCGAAGGTCGTGACCCAAAGGGGTTCGGTACACTGACTAAACAAGCAGTACCTGACCGAAGAAAGGGTATTTGAACCAAAAGAAGGTTACTAACCCAAGGGTGCGAGTGTTCGAACCAAGAGAAGGTTACTAACTCTTAGGGGTATTGGTTTTAACAGAAGGACTATGATTAACCAAAAATAAATGAGTGATTAACCAGGAGAAGATGATTAACTCAAAAGGACCTAAGTATGTTAACAGACGGGTTGTGGTTAACTAAGAAATGGGTGATTAACCAAGAGAAGGTGATTAACCCAGGAGGAAACTCAGTATGTTAACAGACGGGTTTTGGTTAACTGAGAAGAAGTGCAAAATGGTGTTTTAACTGACAGGCAGTGGTTAACCAATCAAAGGGACAGGAACCAAGAGAAGGTTGTGAACTCCGTAAGGGTTTCGGTGTTTGACATAAAGACTATGTTTAATCGAAGAAACTTATTGAGACTCTTCTGGGGAATCAATAGGTAACGATTGACCACAAGAAAAAAATATTGAGACAAGATACAGGTGTTAACCCAAGAGACAATGATCTTTAACCAAGAGAGTGGTGCTTGATCAAAAGTGTGATTGAGAAAAGGGCAAGAGTGATCAAGGATCGACTCGACTGAGGATTGAGAGACACTACAGCTTGGAGATAGAGACGATTATTCCAGGCACAGGGTCATTCGTCCCCTACCTAAAGTAATCAAAATGAGTGTAGGAATTCTCCACTCTTATCCCTTCTCTAGCACCAAAGTATAGTGCAAAAATTGAAACGGACAGCGTAACAGCGCCAATCTGTACAGTGCTCTAGTGCGTCGTGCGAATCTCTGACTCGACAGGGGATCAAGAGAACAAAACTCTAAAGGATCCTAAAGAAAGGAGAACATGAGGATCAACTAATCGAAACATGGTTTCGATCAATTGATCAAAGGGAGTGAGTAAGCCAACAATCTTTCACGAGTCGAAAGATCGCTAAAGCAACATGCGGATTATTGATTGTACATGATTAAATTTGCTCAATAAAGAACAAACCTAATACAATCAAAGATGAAATTTCAAGGCAGTACCAAATGTCAATTAGCATGCATCATAAATCATGTACCATGTGAGCAAAAGATGTGCAAGAATCAACATGTTCAAATAATGTCATGAGCGCAAACAATTACAAGAATCGATAAATCCTGCATCGACATATTGTAAGCTTGCTTCAAACAGAGGCTAAGCAGCACATAAAACATCCACAAATATCAAGCATATAAATCCATGGAAGTTAGAGGAGGAAAAAATGTCAAACAAGCTTAAAAAAACTCAAAAATGGCATTCTGTTATAGTGGTAATCGATTACCACATGCAGGTAAACGATTACCTGCTTAAAAACAGCAGAATTAGTGAAAATTTGTGCAGAGTAATCGATTAGCCTCATATAGGTAATCGATTACCACTGTAACAGTGGCAAAAAACAACTTTTAAAAAAGCAATTTCAACACCTAATCACATATCCAAACTACCACATGCTATGGGATGAATTTGTGCATGAAAATTACATCATGTATGAGCATTTAAACACAAATTGAAAGCATTAAACATGAAGATCAAAGATCCAATCAATCACATGATTCATCGAACTGAAAAACTATCGAAACTACATCATAAATACGCGAAAGTGATAGAAACAGTATATTGAGTAAGATCTACCAACCTACAAGCTGGAGAATTGGCTTGGTGATTGTTGTGAGTGAAATGTAGAGAGAAGAAAGCAAGAAAACCATAGAATTATGCACTTGCACTTCGAATCCTAGCGAAACTGAGCAAAATCACGAAAATGCACCGAATACGAATTAACACTGAATTGCTTGAGTAGATTACTTGAAGTGAAGTAAAAGCTATTGTAGATCAAAAAATCTAAACCAAGTTCGAGATGAATGAAGGTTTAAGCTCAAGAGATAAGCAATTTCAATGTGAAATTTTCTTATCTTCAATGGTGTTTGGGGAAGAAGATGAAGATAAATGTGTAGAACTTGTAGAAAAATGGAAAGAGAAATGAGAGAATTGTGAGTGAAAAGAGTGAAGAATTGTGAAAATGATTGTGGATCCTTTGTGAAATGGTGAAGCTTTGTTTATATAGAGTTTTGCTTTGGATTAGGCTAGGTTTGGAATGTGCTTTGGAGTAAGCTTTGGAGCTTGCTTTGGAGTTAGTTACACTCAACTCACTGAGTCGAAAGTTGACTCAGTTAGTTAGTTAGTTAGTTAACTCGGTGGAGCAATCCCAATGTAAATCCAAATCAAAGGCTCACATACTTGGAAACTAAGGAACATGGTGCACTTAATTCAAAGTGATGTATGGGAATAAATGTAAATGGAGTGTCTTGAATGGTCTTGAACTGTCTAGAATGTTCCACACAATGCTAGAACCAAGTAGAACATAAGTGAATAGACAATGCAAAGTTGTTGTCCTGAAAATGAAGCAGAAAACTTCAATTTTGAACAGGGTAATCGATTATCCTATTTTTCCTAGCAAAACCGTAATCGATTACCACAGGAAAAATTTGCCCAGATTGCTTAGGAACAAGTGCTAGAGCCCCGATTTTGATTTTCCACCTCTTGTTTTGATGAGTAGGCATGGAAACCCTTGTTTTATGCTTGTTTTAATGATGTGATGAGCTTGTGAGGATGTGATTAATCGTGCTTGGAAAACTTGAACATTTCTGTAACAAAATCATAGAGAAAAATGTGCTAGTGTGTATGCCAGCGATGCGAATGCACATGCTTATGCAAAAAGCAAAAGGAAGGTCAAATATCGGGTTACAACAGCTGCCCCTATTTAATCCTTTTGGACCTGAATGTTTGAATTGCGCCAGCTTTTCAATGATTCGAGGTAGAAGGGGATTAAATAAAAGAGTAGCTCGAAAATTTGGCTGACAGTGACAAGGAGAAAGGGTGAAAGATGTTTGGCTGAATATCTGCTAGGGAGATGAATCAGACAAAAGGGAGTATGCTAGATGCATATGCTATGTATGTGTGATCTACATGATGCTTGATATCATGCGATGCAAGGATGCAAGTTAAGATATAGTGTCGCAAGTTTGCAGGTTTTGGATGGACCAGAGAGAACTAGAAAGGATTTGGATGGACCAAAGAATTGAAAAGGCTACGGAAAGGTTTGCCAGACGAGGACTGGACTTTGAAAAAGTTTGCCAGATGAGGACTGGAAAAGTTTGAATAAAGCAAACGGGAACTGGCTGGATTTTGTAAAGATTGGTCAGACGATAACTGAGTACCAGACGAGAACTGGGCTTTGAAGAGACAAATTAGATGGGAACTGAACTTTGCAAAAATTTGCCAGACGAGAACTGGACTTTGAAAAGGTGCGCCAGACGAGAACTGGACTTTGGAAAAGTGCGCCAGACGAGAACTGGACTTTAAAAAAGTGCGCCAGACGAGAACTGAAAAAGTTTTCAATACGAGAACTGGACTTTGAAAGGATAAGCTAGATGAGAACTGGATTTTGAAAAGATAGGTTAGATGAGAACTGACCACCAGACGAGAACTGGATTTTAAAGAAGTAAGTCAGACGAGAACTGACTACCAGACAAGAACTGGAATTTAAAGAGACAAGTCAGACGAGAACTGGATTTTGATGAGACAAGTCAGGCGAGAACTGACTACCAGACGGGGACTAGATTTGAAAGAGACAAGTCAGACGAGAACTGACTACCAGACGAGAACTGGGTTTTGATTAAGCCAGACGAGAACTGGATTTTGATTAAGCCAGACGAGAACTGACTACCAGACGGGAACTGGATTTTGATTGGGACGTATGTTTGAACTTGTATGGCGTAATGTTACATCTTGATGAACATGCTACGCGTTTGCGGATGCAATGTTATGCGATGATGATTACTAAATGCATGATGTCAGTGATTAGGTTTTGAAGAAATGTTAAGTATGATCGTGCTTAAGTAAAGGCTTCATGCTATACCAGATGAATGGTATGCATGAGTGAAGCCACATGATTAATGCATGAGACTGGTCAATGCAATGGTTCTTGAGAATCCATCAGGTGCTTTCGTTGTAGGAGATGGAAGAGTTGAGGTTAAGGTTTAAGCCATAAAGACGTGATTTCCCGACACCTACTTTAGGATTAGCAGTTGTTGATGCACTATTGCTCTTGCCTCAAAATAGGGAGAGAACTTGTACTTTGGTAGCCTGTCTCTGCCCTAGTCTGTTGGGTATCTGCATAGATTGTCCCAATTGCAAGTTCAGAAGCAGTTGTGTCATAGGATGACCTGAAATTGACTTGCCCCAGCGTATCGGAACAGTATTCCCTAATTAACCATATTTTGGAGAGGTTAACTTCTTGTGCTCTTGAGGTGGCTTGCCCCAGTGTGATCCTTGAAGTGATCTTGCCCATGGCCGAATGATCTTTGGAGGAATGCCCCTGACCGGCTGATCTTTGAGAGATTTGCCGAATCTTGGCGTGATTGCCCCAGATTGACTGAATCTTGGACCAGTTTCTCGTTTGGTCAACGGAGTTTTCGGGGGTTTTGCCCCTTGAGATGACCAAACTTCTCATTGTGGAAGCTTTTTTGATGTCAAGTGCTTGTTCGCAAGTAAAATGCATTTGTTTTGCAAATGATAATGTTAACGTCATGCATATGTCAGTTTTGAAATCCTAGTATGTTCACTAAGATTATGACATATAGTGAACGATCACCATTTAGAATGCCACGTTAATACCAGCACAAATGATAAGCAAATCTTTGAGAGTCAGCTTTGACATGATTCCACTGTAGTATGCTTTCGAAATAAACCTTGCTTCAGTTAGGTCTTTTAAAGGTTGTAACATGGCCTGGTTCATGGTTTAAGAAAGAAAGGATATAAGGCTCAAAATTTATTTTAACCCACCCATTCTCCTTGATGTTCTCCAGTCCTACGTTCAGCCAGTTTGACACAAACGTTCACCTTTCAAAAAGGGTTTTGAATGATGGAAGTGATAGTAAAGGAACCGACGAGGGTTTTGGAGCGGCAGTCACTCACCTTTGTCTTTGATTTGTTTGAAATCACACTAATTTCTTTTTGTCACATGTGATCATACGAACTTGTTCTTATTGAGGATTTTTCTCTTTTGATTCTCCGTTTTGTTCTTTTTGTTTTCCCTAATTTTGCATAGACTGATTATTTTGACTTTGCAGTCTACAGGGATGGCCTAATTTTTGCTTAAGTCATTTGTTTTTTGATTTTGACTTTGCGGGCTTTTTGTTTTTTTTTGTTTTGCTTTTGTGATTTTGATTTTTTTTTGAACAAAATCGTGTGACATGTATTAGCTTTGATAGAGTTGTGACTACCTCGCTCCTTTGATCGATGAGGGACAACCATTGTGGATTTGTGATTTTCCGACCTCTTGCGTGGGATAGGATATGGTTGATCCTCAAAATGGGGTACTCTTCTTTTGAAATTTGAACGCATGGTTAAGCTAACTGAAGACTACCCTGCCCCTGGTTAAGATTGAGGGTTTTTTGTGTACAGAAAGAAACTCGTACTCCAAGTCCCAAAGGGGTTGACTAGGGATTATCTTCCATATAACTCCAGTGTTTGGGGATTTGAAAAATGCCTTACATCGTCAGCAAGGTTTTATTCAAAAGCATACAGACAGTGATCTCATGTCTTTTTTATTTCATCATTCTCTTTTTGATTTTACTTGATCAAATGTTTGATAATGATAAAAAGTATGAGTGAACACGAGTGAATTTATTCAAAACATGCATATGCATTTCATTATTATCATCATTAGAAAAAAACAAGTTTTGAAAATGAACAGTGCTTAACAAACAAAAAAGATTACAAATGGAAAAGATGGAATGCCATGATAATTGCTGATATCGAGGAAGTGCCTTCGGGCATGATCAATTATTTCAAGGGATACTTTTGCACTCTTGGCCCTTATATGGACAAGGGATTTCCGTTCACCCATAGCTTCTCATCTTGAACAATTAAGTGCTTTTTTTTTTTCAATCAACTATTGGACTTTAGCTTTGAAAGCGTTGCAATCCTCAGTCAAATGTCCAGCCGACCCAGCATGATATCTACATTGTACATTGGGATCGTACCCAGGTGGGAATGGTTCAGGTGGGGGCTTCAGAGCTTTGGGAATCACCAGCGAGTTCTGAACCAGATATGGGAGAAGTTGAGTGTATGTCATGGGAATCGGATCTAGAGGAGCATTCCTTCGTTCTAGATTGTTCTGGGGCTTGTGTTGATTTTGGTGCTCTCGGCCTTGGGCTTGCTGATTATGAGTCTGAGGAGGCTGTTGATATCGGGTTACAGTAACATGCAAGAATGAATAGTACGACGTAGGAGCCTGAGGTGCTTGAGGATAAATCTGATGAGTAACATATTGCGGGAACACTTGAGCAGGGCGCATTGAGCCAGGACTAACCATCTGATTAACAGTTTGATCAAATTGGATCCCATACGGAACGTAGGGGCCCCAGAATAAGCAAGTGGAGGTGTAACAGCAGAGGGTGCCCCAGAATAGGTAAAAGGCATTCTAGAATTAGCAGACTGAAAACCTTGGTAGGGGTATCGCTCAACAGGTTGAATGGCTGGAGGAATCTGCATATGAGTGGGAAGACCCCTATTCTCAGCTTCAGCAGATGTTTCAGCAATCGCAGGTACAGAATTATGGCAAGGTTCCTCTGTAAAGCATAACAACTTCTGATCGAGAAGCTCTTGGACCCTGTTCTTAAAGATGACATAAGCTCTGTAGTATGCCCCACATATCCAGCATGGTATCCACATGTGGCATTAGGATCATGCTTAGGATGATAAGGAAACTTGACTGGCTCGATCTCTTTAGGAACAATTGCTCCAACATGAATCAGAACAGGCAGTAGATGCGTGTAAGTCATGGGAATTGGATTAAGACGGAGACGTCTCCTCCATTGATTGTTGTTCCCTTTGCTGATTTGCTTACGCTTTTGTTTCTGACTGCCTTTAGTGGTCTTCTGATTAGACAAAGGGTGAACCGGCAGATTGCTTGCATTCGCATTCATGATCTTATCCACCTTCTGTCCATTCTGGGCTTGCTCATCCATTACAACCTGATCCAAGGAGTTTATTGTCATACTGCTCATAAGCTGTTCCACAACCATGTCAACCTTGCCTTCCTTGCGCATTGTGTTCTCATACCCAAACTGTTCCATGATTCTTTGGCTTGTTGGATCTGATGAAGTACCGGTGTTGGGTCGTCGTTATCTTCTGGCTGATGAAGGGAAGAAAGTGAGCTTTTTCTGATTTATATGTATGCAATGCAAATGTATGTATGCATATGTTGCTTATGTGGATGGAATGCAAATGAGATATGCAACACCCATTGATGCAAAGGTTAGATGATGCAAAAAGTTCAGCATACACATGATGATGCAATAACTCAAGTTCAAAAGTTCGGCATACATGATGCAATAACAATATGTAAAAATGTAAGTTGGAGATGCAACATCTTCTGGATAGTCTGCATATAATTCTGTGTCGGTGCAAATATCTGGCGTGCGTGAGAGAACAAAGGTATGAAGAGGCTTGTTTTCGTGCAAAAACCCATATCCCTCTCACATGTGTGATCTAAACATAACAGGCTGGTCCCTAGAAAGGTCGCCCAAACCGTAGGACTCAGAATGAAAACCCCCCGCCGTAGCGAATTCTCGCAGGACAGAAGTATTCTCAAATGAATCAAGATCTGGGATGTCACTCTCGTGATAACCCAACACGCAAAATGCAGGTCTCACGACTATCCACGTTCTAGCCTATGTGCATGCTCAAGTCCGGTGTTAGGACTTATCTCTCCAATAATATCTACCCATCCCAACAACAGCAGAAAATAGCAGATATCTAGAATGTACAACATATGAATATTCAAAGCAGTGAAGAAATGCAGTAAATAAACATAAAGCAAGTAAAGCGAAAATAAAGTGAGTAAAGCGCAAAAGATAAACACCCTAAACAAGCAAGAAAGCAAACAAAACTAGGCGAGACCCCAACTTGCAAGAGCAAGGACTCCCCAACAGAGTTGCTAGCTGGAGCTAGCGAGATTATACCTGAGTGAATCGCACACTCAAAGAAACAACAGAGACGCCACCGAACTTTATTTAGTCCAAAGGACGGGGAAAATATCGATAAAACCCAAGGGGAAGAGAAGTGGGTAAGGGGGTCGGTTATGCGAAAGGAAGGTACTAGCACCTTTCGCATCCGTCATACTCAATGGGAACCATTTCGCTTGCTTCTAGGCTTGGATAGGTTATCTATCTAAAGGCTTCTAGCTAAAATAAAAGAGAGAAAATGAAAAAAAAAAGAAAAAAAAAAGAAAGTGCTCGTGGAGGATTAGGGCCCTCGTGCCTACGTACCCTCATAGTGCAATGAGGAAATCAGAGCGTCGTAGTTCATGGAACCAGGGATCACAATGGGGCAATCTTGTGCCTACATATCTTACATTCGAATGAATGAAGAATCAGAGAGTCCGTAGTTCGTGGAACAAAGACAAAGAAGGAATAGGAAAACAGTGTCAAAACCAAGAGCAGAAGGAGAGAAAACTCCACTGGGGATTCAAAAGAATGGTGTCAAAACCAATAAAGAATGGCAAAGGAAAGATAATAATTGTGCCGAGGATAAAGTGCAAGAGTGGTGTCGAAACCAAGAAAGGAAAAGGAGCAAAAAGATAATAGAGACCACTGGGGAGTAAAAGGATAATGCTGGGATCAGAGAGTTAGCGAACCTACTGGGGAACAAATAAAGACATGGTGTTGAAACCAAGAGAATAAGGATTCGGTATGTTAACTGACTAGCAGTGGTTAACCGAAAAAAGAATTAGAAATATGTGGGGAAAAGAGTTTGGTGTCAACAGGCAGGCTGTGATGAACCAAAAAGAGAGAGTACTAAACCAAGAGAAGGTGTTTGACTCTAAAGAGGTTTTCGGTATATTAACTAATAAACAGTGGTTAACCGAAGGAAGAAAAGATTACACATCTGGGGGGAGAAAGGTTTTAACAGATAGACTGTGATCAACCAAAAGAACGGGTGTAGAATTAAACGAAGGTTGTGACCCAAAGGACGGGTGTGGAACCAATCAAAGGTTGTGACCCAAAGGACGGGTGTGAAATCAAGCAAAGGTTGTGACCCAAAGGAAAGGTGTGGGATCAAGCGAAGGCTGTGACCCAAAGAACGGGTGTGGGATCAAGCGAAGGTCGTGACCCGAAGGACGGGTGTGGGACCAAGCAAAGGTCGTGACCCAAAGAACGGGTGTGGGACAAAGCGAAGGTCGTGATCCAAAGAACGGGTGTGGGACCAAGCGAAGGTCGTGACCCAAAGAACGGGTGTGGGACCAAGCGAAGGTCGTGACCCAAAGAACGGGTGTGGGACCAAGCAAAGGTCGTGACCCAAAGGGGTTCTGTACCCTGACTGAACAAGCAATACCTGACCGAAGAAAGGGTATTTGAACCAAAAGAAGGTTACTAACCCAAGGGTGCGAGTATTCGAACCAAGAGAAGGTTACTAACTCTTAGGGGTATTGGTTTTAACAGAAGGAATGTGATTAAACAAAAAGAAATGAGTAATTAACCAGGAGAAGGTGATTAACTCAAAAGGAGCTCAGTATGTTAATAGACGAGCTGTGATTAACTGCGAAATGAGTGATTAACCAAGAGAAGGTGATTAACCCAGGAGGAAACTCAGTATGTTAACAGACGGACTGTGGTTAACTGAGAAGAAGTGAAAAATGATGTTTTAACTGACAGGCAGTAGTTAACCAATCAAAGGGAGAGGAACCAAGAGAAGGTTTTGAACTCCGCAAGGGTTTCGGTGTTTGACAGAAAAACTGTGTTTAACCGAAGAAACCAATTGAGACTCTTCTGGGGAATCAATATGCAATGATTGACCATAAGAAAAGAATATTGAGATAAGAGATGGGTGTTAACCCAAGAGACAATGATTTTTAACTAAGAGAGTGGTGATTGATCATAAGAGTGATTGAGAAAAGGGCAAGAGTGATCAAGGATCGACTCGACTGAGGATTGAGAGACACTACAGTTTGGAGATAGAGACGATTATTCTAGGCACAGGGTCATTCGTCCCCTACCCAAAGTAATCAAGATGAGTGTAGGAATTCTCCACTCTCATCCCTTCTCTAGCACCAAAGTATAGTGCAGAAATTGAAACGGACAGCGTAACAACGCCAATCTGTACAGTGATCCAGTGCGTCGTGCAAATCTCTGACTAGGCAGGGGATCAAGAGAACAAAACTCTAAAGGATCCTAAATAAAGGATAACAGGAGGATCAATTAATAGAAACATGGTTTCGATCAATTGATCAAAGAGAGTGAGTAAGCCAACAATCTTTCACGAGTTGAAAGATCGTTAAAGAAACGTGTGGATTATTGATTGTACATGATTAAATTTTCTCAATAAAGAACAAACTTAATACGGTCAAAGATGAAATTGCAAGGCAGTACCAAATGTCAATTAGCATGCATCATAAATCATGTACCATGTGAGCAAAAGATGTGCAAGAATCAACATGTTCAAATAATGTCAAGAGCGTAAACAATTACAAGAATCGATAAATCGTGCGTCGAAATATTGTAAGCATGCTTCAAACAAAGGCTAAGCAGCACATAAAACATCCACAAATATCAAGCATATAAATCCATGGAAGTTAGAGGAGAAAAGAATGTCAAACAAGCTTAAAAAACTCAAAAATGGCATTCTGTTACAGTGGTAATCGATTACCACATGCAGATAATCGATTACCTGCTTAAAAATAGCCTAATTAGTGAAAATTTGTGCAGAGTAATCGATTACCCTCATATAGGTAATTGATTACCACTGTAACAGTGGCAAAAAACAGCTTTTCAAAAAACAATTTCAGCACCTAATCACTTATCCAAACTACCACATGCTATGGGATGAATTTGTGCACGAAAATTACATTATGTATGAGCATTTAAACAAAAATTGAAAGCATTAAACATGAAGATCAAAGATCCAATCAATCACATGATTCATCGAACCGAAAAACCATCGAAACTACATCGTAAATGCGCGAAAGTGATCGAAACAGTAAATTAAGTAAGCGTTACCAACCTACGAGCCGGAGAATTGGCTGGTGATTGTTGTGAGTGAAATGTAGTGAGAAGAAAGCAAGAAAATCAGAGAATTCTGCACTTGCACTTCGAATCGTAGCGAAACCGATCAAAATCGCGAAAATGCACCGAATACGAATTAGCACGGAATTGCTTGAATAGATTACTTGAAGTGAAGTAAAAGATACTGTAGATCCAAAAATCTAAACCAAATTGGAGATGAATGAAGGTTTAATCTCAAGAGATAAGCAATTTAAATGTGAAATTTGCTTCTCTTCAATGGTGGAATTGAGCTCTAGTGTGGTTTGGGGAAGAAGATGAAGATGAATGTGTAGAACTTGCAGAAAAATGCAAAGAGAAATGAGAGAATTGAGAGTGAAAAGAGCGAAGAATTGTGAAAATGATTGTGGATCCTTTGTGAAATGGTGAAGCTTTGTTTATATAGAGTTTTGCTTTGGAGTAACCTAGGTTTGGAATTTGCTTTGGAGCTTGCTTTGGAGTTAGTTACACTTAACTCACTGAGTTGAAAGTTGATTCAGTTAGTTAGTTAGTTAACTCGGTGGAGCAATCCCAATGTAAATCCAAATCAAAGGCTCACATACTTGGAAATTAAGGAACACGGTGTACTTAATCTAAAGTGATGTATGAGAATAAATGTAAGTGTAGTGTCTTGAATGGTCTTGAACTGTTTAGAATGTTCCACACAATGCTAGAACCAAGTAGAACACAAGTGAATAGAGAGTGCAAAGTTGTTGTCCTGAAAATGAAACAGAAAACTGCAATTTTGCACAGGGTAATCAATTATCCTATTTTACCTAGCAAAATGGTAATCGATTACCACAGGCAAAATTTGCCCAGATTGCTTAGGAACAAGTGCTGGAGCCCCAGTTTCGATTTTCCACCTCTTGTTTTAATGAGTAGGCATGGAAACCCTTGTTTTATGCTTGTTTTGATGATTTGATGACCTTGTGAGGATGTGATTAATCGTGCTTGGAAAACCTGAACATTCTTGTAACAAAATCATAGCGAAAAATGTGCTAGTGCGTATGCCAGTGATGCGACATGCTTATGCAAAAAGTAAAAGGAGGTCCAATTTCGGGTTACGCCACCTATAACAAATAATTTTTATAATAGATTCAAATTAGTTTAATATGTCAATAATATATATACTATATTATTCATTGAAGATTTTTTTTAAGAATCTACTTTATATTTAGTCATATTTTGGTAACTCATGCATATTATATTCTAATGATAAATTTCGTTTTTTATATTAATGTTGATATGATACCTTATTATACTTTTATAAATTTTAGGGTTAAATATATTTATGGCCCTCTTAAATATTTTAATTTCGTTTTTAGTCCCTTAAAATATTTCCTTCAAAGAATAGTCATCATAAAATTATTCATCCACACTTTTATTCCCTAGTACTAAAACCGTCGCTAAAACTGTCGCTAATTCAGTCGCTAAGTAATAAACTGTCCGCTAATTCTGTCGCTAAGTTGTAAAAACCGTCGCTAATTTACAACAGAGACCAAAAGTGTGGATGAAAAATTATAAGAGGATCATTCTTTACAAAAAATATTTTGAAGGTCTAAAATAAAAAATCGAAATATTTAAGAAGACCACAAACATTACTGACATACAAGTTCTTTCAATTGAGAGAAAAAAAAGAACCAATTTATTTTTCTATAAACTTCATCTGGATATTATCATAAAAAATACTCTTCAAGTTAATACACAATTTTGCATTCCTAAAAATATTTTTAGATTGTAATTTATTCAATAAACTTCTTATTAAAAAAGATTATTTTAAATTTAATTTATTTTTTCATAAAATTTGTTGACTAATTCTAACTATTTTTTACACATGTCACATGAATGTTTTATGGTGTTTGATGGAATGAATGTCGCAACAAAGGATAAACATTTTTGTCTGATGTACAGAAACAAATATGAGTTGTGTTGAGAAACAAATGTAAGTGCTAAGTCTCACATTGCTTAGAAAAATAGAAGTTGATTAATTTATAAGTGAGAGAATTCATACATCTATCACCTTAAAATTTTAAATGAATATGTGATGTCTCTGACTTGTTTGAGTGAGTCTTTGATTTTAAGGTAATTATTTAACCAAATATAAATGTTTCCTCATGATCCATAATTCTGATTCTGATCCACATAATTCTGATTCTGATCCACAATAACCTTTGTCTCTAATATAACATGTTAATCTTCAAATATACATGCTGATTTGATTTGGTTAATTGTTTCAACAAAATTAAACAAAGAAGGCCAATCAACATACTCTATACATATGCTTCTAAATTCCAAACACAAATTAGGAACAAGTGTAATGTTCCCTCGTGTTCCATACCAACTCTGTCATTGATATTAACACTTATATACACATTAGCAAATAAAACTGCACTTAATTATATGTTACAAATTACTCTCCCGGATATCTATACTAGTATACTTGTTAGCTCAGTTTTCATCTTTTAGAGTCTTATTTTCCAACACAGTTTGCATCATCATTGTCAATGACATTGTAGTATAAAGAAGAAATTTTGCCATCAAAATTGGAAACTACTTGATGAGTTGATAGGCCGCAGTAGCGTTTCCCGAGACGAGCAATAAAGATATCTACAATCTTCTTGAACATGGAGTCTTCTTGTATAAGTGGTTGCTCTACAAACTCAACCAGTGGCATCCATTTTGCTGCTTCAATTTCATGATCATCCACAGTGATACTAGATGACAGTGGTCTTAGCATGCAGATGAAGAACAAATCTGATTTCTCAAATGCCACATTATGGACATGCCTATAATTTATCATCATAAAATTCATCAGAATTCAAAACTATAATCTGTAGTATTCTATTGCCATACTAGATTCTAATTATGTAATTAGATCTTTCGACACACTGATACTTCTGATTGAAGATGTGTCCGATATGTGACACGTGTGTGTCTGACACTAACACAACACTGATACATGTGATTACATATTTAAGTTTCTTGATGACATGATCAGATATCTGACATATGTTAGTGTCTGACACTAACACGACACTAATACATGTGATTACATATTTAAGTTTCTTGATGACATGATTGGTGGTGTTACCTGAATGCTATGACTTCCATAAAATCTGTATCAATCTGCACAAGATCAAAAGAAAGTCTTCATTTTAAGCAATTGAAACTTGTCTCAACCTCATGAATAAGTTAAAAAAAAAAACACAAGATGAATAGTTTCTCAATGTTACATGAAACTTACCCCGGTTTCTTCCTTCACTTCTCTCACAGCTCCTGTATATATCTCCTCTGCCTGAAATTATTAACATTGATGGTATTCAACTTCAACACTATCTCAAATCTAGCTTTTTACTCGCTACGGTTTAAGGATACATACCTCGTGAATGAAACCAGTTGGTATTTTCCAAAGGCCAAGAGTTGCAGGAGAACAATGCTTCTCTTGCACCACAAGTACCTTTACAAATTCATTACAAGAAATTACACAAACTTTAGAGCTTGTACAAATCAAAGCAACAAGAACTGTCTCAAAATAATGTAAAAGAAATGCAGAAAAGTTCATAAAGAGAAGAAAAAAAATCATACTTCATTGTTATCATTGATGACAAATCCTCCAATTCCGACTTGATGCGAAGCATTTGCCGGAAGCATGCAAGGTCCTTCCGGAATCCAGTAAGTTAACATCACATAACCCGGCTCGGCATGATGGTATTCAAACCCTTCCTGAAACCAAAATCAGTTACTCATACATTCAACATCTCTTAGGCCGTTTTTTTTAAAGTTATTCCGAACAATCATAAGCTTAAGTTCTCTAAAATAGACTCAAATAAGCCGATCCAAACAGTCTCGTAATAGATTCAAGAAGCTAAATTACCTTGACAGCAATTGGAACAAGATCAGATTTCTCTAAGGGCAACTTAAGCCAAATCCCTTTCTTTCCCTACAAAACATCATAATGTATGATTTTCAATAATCTAGAAGATCCTTTTTAAAAGAGATAATAATAATAATAATAATAAACATGAATCGATGAATTTACCAATTTTCTCCAATGAGAAAGAGACAAAGAAAGCATAGACGCAAAAGCATATGAATCTTGTGGTAACCTATTTGGATCAATGACAACCCCTCCATATTCATCATCAAAAGCACCAAGTACAAGATTTCTATAATACAATCTTTCAGTTGAGCCATTTACTCCATCAACACTATAAGAATTCGTTGTTACAGCTGCAACATAAGACTCATCTGAAGCACTATAATTCTTGAGAAACAACCCTGAAACCAAACATGAAAAAGACCAAACGTCATACAAAAAACACCCAGACAACAAAAAAGGAAGCTAATTCGGTTGTTGTTACCTCTGCTGCAGTTGAATTGGTTAGAGTATTTAACTCCAAATTTGTGTCTAAAATTGGAGAACAAAGTAGAAGAAAATTTTTGAATCTCAAATGTGGACATAGAAGAATTGTAAGAGAAAGATTTCAGCTCCATCTTAATCACTGTTCAGAATCCAAATCTCACCAATTACACAAACTGACACTGTCCAATGAGAATATAAAACATAGAATCTTCACTAAAATCAAGGAAACCAACCTTAGCATACATCGAAACTATACATATAAACTAAAGAAACATCATCTTCATAGTGTATAGTACATGTGTTTCACATATAGTATAATAATGCAATGATTTTGAGTTAAGAGGCTTAAGAATCTGAATAGATAGACACAAGCAAATGAAATTATAGGTGATAATGCTATGTGGATGACACGTAGGAACATTATTATATAAAAAATCATGAGTAATGGCAAAGTTTGGTTTGTAGGAAATTACCTTTAAGCTTGTGGCTCATAATGGACGATCGGTGAACATGGAAAAATATCATCCGGAAGATACTTGTAGAAAAATGCCAAATTGGAAAGTTGTTCAAATTATGACATGTATATGTGTATAAATAAAATGAAGAAAACGAGGGAAGTTGAGTGTATAATTAATAAATATCTGCACTAGAAAATGAAAATTATTTAGAGTTTTTTGAGTTTTTTCTGCAAGTTGAATAAAAATTTGGTGAATTGTCAAATCAATTCGGGAAACCATTTATTTGATAAAATAAAACAAGCACTTTTTTTTTTCCCAAAGAGGAACCGATTTGATTTATCAATGAAATAATTTGCTTAGCTTTTTACTTTTGTTAAAGGTATCTTCCTAATCTCATAACAAATTTATGACACATTTAAAGGGTTGTTTCTTGGTAAATTTACAATGTCGATAACTATAAACTTAAGGGGTCTTAGTCAGATTGCACTAACTTAATTTATGACTACTACTTTTTTGAGACTACTAGTACTACTACTTTTATGTATACAGAAATGGTTAGTAGTTTATTACAACTAGTTACCACTCACTTGGGAGGAACGTTATCCAAAGGTAAGATGAGGGAACATGTTCACAACAAGAAGGATATACCCTTCATCAAAATTTGTGAAAGTTTTGGTGTGTAGTGCGTGGAAACCAACTATAAGGACAAATGCGATCAGCGTTTGCACTTAACAATATTTTTCACATGTAGTATCTAATCTTGTATATAGGATAAATGAAATCGACGTTTGCACTTAATTTTTTAAGGGTGAGAATTAGATGGCAAAATTATGCTATATCCAATGTTTAAAAATCTCACATACAGAAATACAATTACAATACAGAAATACAATTACAATACGGTCAAAATTTTAAAAATTTAGATGCAATGTTTTCAATTTCGAGTTATCAAGGTAGTAAATTTGTAATATAATTTTGTTACTTGTAACTTGATTTCTAATAATTGATATATGATTGTTAAGTGATTAGAGGTTTAAGTGACTCTTTTTAGGGGTGGCAAAACGAGCTGTGGCCCACCAGACTGCCCCGTGCACCCGCCAAAAAATGGCGGGTTGGGTTGGAATTTTGGGTCCGCCACCCACCAAAACCCGCTCCGTTAAAGACCACCACCCGCCAAAATCCGTCCCGCCAAAATCCGCCGCTCGCAAAAGCTCGCTGCACCTATTCGTTCAGCTTATCCTGGAGCACCCCAAAATTTGCCCTCCTTTCCTTTAACCTTTGTGGCTTATGCTTCGTTTCATTTGCATTTTCATTTATGCATTGCTGATAAGTGCAAATTGTCCCTATTTTTGTATATAAGTTTTGTTGCACTTATCGATACTTTTTGTTAATATCGTTCGAATAAACCCCGCTTTGTTTGTAAATACGTTTACTTTACGTTATAATGTATATATTGCGTATCGTGTAAATATCATTGTGTTTAATTGATTTTCTCTCATTTTTGTAGGTATTCAAGCAATGATATTTTTCCATTGCTGTATAGAGCATTGAATAAGCTTTCCAGCGCTTCCGACTGTGCGTCAATCCGAGTTACGGTTCAGAAGTCGTGGTTAAAATAAGGGTTGGTTTGCTGTCAAGTTCGCTTTGCGAACTTTCCAGCGAATGTTCGCTTTGCGAACTTCCCAGCGAATGCTCCCAGACTTATGGCAGTAGAAAAAGGGACCAAAGTTCGCTTTGCGAACTTTCCAGCGAATATTCTCTTTGCGAATAAAAGTTCGCATTGCGAACTTCTGCATAAAAGCAGAGGCGGTTTAGCTATTTTGAGGCACTTAAGTGCCAATTTTTGGAGTTCTCTTTGCGAATAAAAGTTTGCACTGCGAACTTGACGGATTTTGACATACTATTTAAGTCATTTCATTCATTTTTTAGGTTATGGTTTTGAAGATTTTTGCTCCCAACTCCATCAAACTCATTTTTCAGTAGGATTAGCTAGAAAACAACATTGAAGCTTGCACACGGATGATCCGGGGGTGGATTTCTCATCTACCGGCGTTGACAAACCACGAGATGTTTGGTTCATTTCTCTTCTTCTTTGTGTTTTTCTTCTTTATTGGGTTGTTGTATATGTATTTACTTTGAACTCATGTATATTTGTCGCCCATGGCGTTGTATAAAATCTGGTTTACAAATCTTTATCGGTGATTGTCCTTGATTTTTGCTTTATGCTAGGGGTTTGGGTTATGTTAGAGATAAACATCGCAAACTTTGATTAGGGATGATTATCTGTTAGTTTCTGGATGCTAGAGATAGATTTAGAGCTAACAATCTTTATGGGTGTTGAAGCTTAATGCCCCCGTATCTTGAGTCGAGTGCGAGAGTGTCGACGAGGGTAACACAGTTGTTCTCTCAGCTCAGTGTGTTAGAGATGGACACTGTTGTGAGCGATGTTGGATGATATTGAGGAGTATTGTAGGTTGAGTATAACTGGTCAGTAAGTTTAAGTTTGTGAGGAGTGGATTATGTGCATGCCGAATAAGTTTCTTCTCTCTGAAGAATGAATTCTTTTTGTATTAATATTTACTTTTCTGTTTCTATGTTTGAAACATTTTAACCCAAACTCATTAACATTTAAATTGTCGAACGGCAGTTCAATATCACCGATCTCTATGGACACGACATAAATTCCCGAAAAAATACTTCCAAATCTTTTGTTGCTTCCCGCTTTACCGCTCCAACAATTGCATTAGTTCCAGGACATGGGATCAAGGTGCTTTTCTCGCAGTTCAGAGGTTTCTTCGGTTCAGAGGTTATTTCAGCGGTATTCAGAGCTAAACGGATAGTCGTCAAAGTTTTTTGAGCATTTATTTTGCTCAATAGATGATTTGATTATCAGAGGCTCCGACATTTATTTTGCTCAATCGATTCCAGTAGGTTATTTCGAGTGCAGAAGAGAATTCACAACTTATTTCGGGTATTATTCTAGTGCAATATCAAACGATAAGTTTCAGAGGTAGAACAAGGCTCAGAACGAGTGGCGGTGGATGATTTTCCAAGTTCCCTCTTTTAGACGCCAAAATTCAAATTCTTGATGCGTTAATCGATTAACACATTTTACCTAGCAAATGGTTAGTTGATTAACGCAAGGAAATTTTGCCTAGAAATTTCAATTTTCAGCACTGCAGCATTTTCAACTCATTTTGATCACTTGGCTTCACATTTGCATCAGTAGAAGGATCTAGAATGCTTCTAAATTTTGGTTCAATTTCAAATTAAGTTCATCTTCCCTCCAAAATTCAAACATTTCCACTCCTAATTCCATTCCTAATACCAACCCCCATTCAAACCCACACTCCAAACCTCATTTACACTCATAACCTAGAGCTTATTTAAGCAAATTTGCTCCAAACCTCACATAACTTCACTTATTTTTATGATTTTTCTACACTTCACATTCCAATTCTCTCAATTCTCTCTCACTTTTTCACTCTCCATTCTCATCTTCAACCTTCACTAGAGCTCTTCCATTATAATTCTCAAATTCTTCATTGGAGTTTGTGAATTCTAGAGCAAAATCTTCATCATTTCCTTTCATCAACACAAATTCTGAAGTTGAAGCTTATTTGGATCTTGATCAAGTTTTAGAATCACTTCTTGAAGAGCTTTTGGATTATTTTTGGATAATTGGTTGGATCTTCAACTTTTCTTGCTAGGAACTCATTGGATCTAGGATTTTCGATGCTTGATCTGTCAAATTCAGTTTGCAACACTTACCAAAGCAAATCTCCGCTTTGTAGGTTGGTAATTCTTAGATCCAAGCTTGTTCTAGTTTATTTACAGCTTTTACAATGTAGATCCATTGGTTTTGGTGTGATTTGATCCATTGATTCAATTGCTTGATGTTGTTGATTGTTTAATCGATTAAATATGTGTTCATTTGGTCATAATTGATGTAATTTTTGTGCACAATTGCATGCTATTACATGTTGCATTTGAATCTTGAATTAATGATGAAAAAGTGCTTATGAAAATTGATTTTCTGCTTTTACAGCAGATGTAATCAATTAACATATATGTGTTAATCGATTACACCCTTTCACAACGCTATTTTCAGCTTCTGGAAAACTGTTAATCGATTAACAGCTATGTGTTAATCTGTTACACCTTTTTACAGTGCTATTTTCAGCTTCTGGACACAAGACGGCGAAGTCTTGGCGAGCAACCTTCCCCCATTTCACCCGTAGTCCTCCGAACTACGATGACTCTGACTTTCCCATTGCACGAGGGAATATGTAGGCATAGGACAACGAAGTCCTATCGAGTCTCCTTTTTGTTTTTCGCCTTTCCGTTTCTGTTAGCAAATAGGCTATAGATATACACACCCTTTGATTATAACAACAAGAGTGGATCCCGTTGAGTACAACAGACACGAGGGGTTGCTAATACCTTCCTCTCGCGTAATTGACTCCCGAACCCAGGATATGGTTGTAAGACCATGTCTTTTCCCTTTTTGAGGTTTCTTCGATCGTTTCCTTTCCCCTTCGGGATAAATAACGTTCGGTGGCGACTCTGTTTTTTCCGCCGGTTGTTTTTCGGGTTGCGACATGTCCCACCTTAAACCCGCCCGTTTTTAGTTAATTCTAGTAATTTCAATTCTTGATGGTTTTATTTTATACATTTATTTAAGAATATATACAACATTTTTTGAAGTAAAATTTGTTTAAAAGATGCTTTATAAAAATTGTTCTAAAAAATAAGTGAAAAATCTAATTGAAATGTAAAAACAAGCCTATTAATCTATTAGAAAAATGAAAAATAAATAAATAAAAAAGTAGGCGGGCAAGCCGTATCTTAAGATGTCGTCCTCTGTATTATTCGATATATCAAGGGCACCATATCTTATGGTCTACACTAATCAATTGCATCCTCATTGATTCTTAGAGCCAACTCTGACGCTGATTGGATCGGTGATCCAAATGATCATCGATTCACCATAGGTTTTTTGTATTTTCCAAGGAGATTATTTTATTTCTTGGCGTAGTAAGAAACAAACTTTGACAGGCCGCCGCTTTAGCAATGAAGTTTAGTATCATGTTCTTGGTGATACAACATCTAAGATATTATAGCTTTGTTGACTTTTTGCCGATTTAGAGACATCTCAACCTTCACCGACAAATCTTTATTGTGACAATCGTAGTGCCATTCAAATTGCCCACAATGATGTTTTCCATGAGCGAACAAAACATATTAAAATTGTTTGTCACTTCGTTCGTTAACATCTTCTTTGTGGTAAACTTCATCTTATCTTCATAGGTACTCTCGAGGTGCGTAAAACTCAAATTTCTCCAACCATTGAGGAATTTATGAGTATTTGTTATTTACCTTTCTGTGGCTCCCTCTAATTTTCTGAGGCCCCAAGTGTTGTGTAAAATTTTGATTTTCTCCCTTCTACTCAATCTCTTCTAGTTGATCCATCAGCAAGTCATAGATTCCCTTTCACTGTGTGGTTGATGACTCTAAAATGTTGTTTAATTCACTATATGGCTAATCATGTTCTAATCCCAAGGAAATTCAACCTCGGGAAATTGTCAAAGACCAATGTCATGGTCACTTGGATGATAACTAATAACATCGAGATAAACTATGCCAATGGAGTATTTCAACATATGTTGGACTGCCGAAGGAAAGGAAGCACATGGTTACCATATGGCGACTTGGTTACAAAAGTTAATATGCATGTTGGCTTCGATATATATGGGGAATATTCAATTTGATAGATATACAAAAATTGGGAAAATCTATTTGATTATGATGTTAATAAAAAAACTAGAATGGAGTCTTGGTGCATGTTGAAACAGTATCCGCAGGGATTCTGCGATATTTTGATGCTTGCCGTTCAATAGTCGAAACGTTTTAAGTTAAGGGGTTTCAAATTGTTCTTGGTTTTGTTTAACATAAATTTGTAGCAAAGAGTAAATTAGAGCAAAGTTGTTGTAAGTTTTAGAAAATCATGTCAAGATTAGATTTCGCTAATCCTTTTCATACTTATCCGATTAATCAAGCATATGAACTTAGTTCCGACCAATACAATCGCGTATCCTCTCGAATAAGTTTATGTCTAAAGCAAATTTGCGTGGATCGTTGTTTAGACCATTTTGAAATATATGAATTTGAGAAAGCTTATCGAAACCATGCCCTTTACATTTTCTCAACATAGATTTGAATCTCTCCCAAGCTTCGTTGAGAGATTCGTTTGCACCTTGCGTGAAAACTGCAATTGCGGTCTTTGCCTCCATGAAACGATTATGTGGAAAAAATCGTTCCAAAATATTTTCCTCAAGTACATTCTAGTCCATCATGATTGCCGTAGATTGGTCAAGATACCATTCCTTGGCCTTCCCAATTAGGGAATGCGGGAATAGTCTCTTAAACAGTGATTCCTCCCCAGCTTCAGGCGCACCAGTTGCTCCCGCACTCTCATAGAACTTTGTCAGGTGTATATATAGATCCTCATGATCCATACCAGTAAAAGGACTCTGATATAGAAGCGAGAGAATACCAGTCTTCATTTCTGAATGTCGACCTTTCTGAGCATTCCGCGAAAACTGCGCGGTGTGTCTCAGACTGTTAGTACCAGGTCAAGAAGCAGGTGGTGGTGGTGGTGGTTTAGTCATGATGGGCGGTAACTGTGGTATTTGTGTCGAAGTTGAACTTCCGTCTCGCTCTCGTCTTTCTTTGACAAGTTGCCTCCTCCGCCTTGTTCTGCTATTGATTTTACGAGCGGTTCTTTCAATCTCAGGATTGAACAGAAGTTGGTGTGCAGGTAACTTCCCTCGCATAAAACGAAGTCTGCACACTAAGCCAAACAAATCAGCAATGCTTGCAATATCAAACAACAATCCCCGACAACGGCGCCATTTTGTTGAAACAGTATTTCGGGGGGTTTTTTTATCGTATCCGCAGGGATTGTGCGATTTTTTGATGCTTGTCGTTCAATAGTCGAAACGTTTTAAGTTATGGGGTTTCAAATTATTCTTGGTTTTGTTTAATATAAATTTGTAGCCAAGAGTAAATTAGAGCAAAGATGTTGTAAGTTTTAGAAAAGCATGTCAAGATTAGATTTCGCTAATCCTTTTCATACATATCCGATTAATCAAGCATATGAACTTAGTTCCGACCAATACAATCACGTATCGTCTCGAATAAGTTTATGTCTAAAGCAAATCTGTGTGGATCGTTGTTTAGACCGTTAGGTGATGTCTCACGCTAACAATCGAAACAACAACCGTTAAGATCTATACAAAACGAATGCTGAACCCCAAATCTATGTCTAGAGTTTGGTTTTTAAGAGATGAAAATATTAGGTCATGATTTGTAAAATCTATGTCTAGAGTGGTACAAACCACACATACATCATTAAGAACAAATAACTTCATCTATATTGATCATAAACCTTGTTCATATACAAAAGATCAAAAGAAAGACATATGATCAAGATCAACTACATCTATCAAGATCAAGTAATGTTGCAAAGCTTTTCCCCGGTTGTTTTTCGGGTTGCGACATGTCCCACCTTAAACCCGCCCTTTTTTAGTTAATTCTAGTAATTTCAATTCTTGATGGTTTTATTTTATACATTTATTTAACAATATATACAACATTTTTTGAAGTAAAATTTGTTTAAAAGATGCTTTATAAAAATTGTTCTAAAAAATAAGTGAAAAATCTAATTGAAATGTAAAAACAAGCCTATTAATCTATTAGAAAAATGAAAAATAAATAAATAAAAAAGTAGGCGGGCAAGCCGTATCTTAAGATGCCGTCCTCTGTATTATTCGATATATCAAGGGCACCATATCTTATGGTCTACACTAATCAATTGCATCCTCATTGATTCTTAGAGCCAACTCTGATGCTGATTGGATCGGTGATCCAAATGATCATCAATTCACCATAGGTTTTTTGTATTTTCCTGGGAGATTATTTTATTTCTTGGCGTAGTAAGAAACAAACTTTGACAGGACGCCGCTTTAGCAATGAAGTTTAGTATCATGTTCTTGGTGATACAACATCTGAGATATTATAGCTTTGTTGACTTTTTGCCGATTTAGAGACATCTCAACCTTCACCGACAAATCTTTATTGTGACAATCGTAGTGCCATTCAAATTGCCCACAATGATGTTTTCCATGAGAGAACAAAACATATTAAAATTGTTTGTCACTTCGTTCGTCAACATCTTCTTTATGGTAAACTTCATCTTATCTCCATAGGTACTCTCGAGGTGCGTAAAACTCAAATTTCTCCAACCATTGAGGAATTTGTGAGTATTTGTTATTTACCTTTCCGTGGCTCCCTCTAATTTTCTGAGGCCCCAAGTGTTGTGTAAAATTTTGATTTTCTCCCTTCTACTCAATCTCTTCTAGTTGATCCATCAGCAAGTCATAGATTCCCTTTCACTGTGTGGTTCATGACTCTAAAATGTTGTTTAATTCACTATATGGCTAATCATGTTCTAATCCCAAGGAAATTCAACCTCGGGAAATTGTCAAAGACCAATGTCATGGTCACTTGGATGATAGCTAATAACATCGAGATAAACTATGCCAATGGAGTATTTCAACATATGTTGGACTGCCGAAGGAAAGGAAGCACATGGTTACCATATGGCGACTTGGTTACAAAAGTTAATATGCATGTTGGCTTCGATATATATGGGGAATATTCAATTTGATAGATATACAAAATTGGGAAAATCTATTTGAATATGATGTTAATAAAAAAACTAGAATGGAGTCTTGGTGCATGTCGAAACAGTATCCGCAGGGATTGTGCGATATTTTGATGCTTGCCGTTCAATAGTCGAAACGTTTTAAGTTAAGGGGTTTCAAATTGTTCTTGGTTTTGTTTAACATAAATTTGTAGCAAAGAGTAAATTAGAGCAAAGTTGTTGTAAGTTTTAGAAAATCATGTCAAGATTAGATTTCACTAATCCTTTTCATACATATCCGATAAATCAAACATATGAACTTAGTTCCGACCAATACAATCGTGTATCCTCACGAATAAGTTTATGTCTAAAGCAAATTCGCGTGGATCGTTGTTTAGACTGTTTCGAAATATATGAATTTGAGAAAGCTTATCGAAACCATGCCCTTTACATTTTCTCAACTTAGATTTGAATCTCTCCCAAGCTTCGTTGAGAGATTCGTTTGCACCTTGCGTGAAAACTGCAATTGCGGTCTTTGCCTCCATGAAACGATTATGTGGAAAAAATCGTTCCAAATTTTTTTCCTCAAGTACATTCCAGTCCATCATGATTGGCGTAGATTGGCCAAGATACCATTCCTTGGCCTTCCCAATGAGGGAATGCGGGAATTGTCTCTTAAACAGTGATTCCTCCCCAGCTTCAGGCGCACCAGTTGCTCCCGCACTCTCATAGAACTTTGTCAGGTGTATATATAGATCCTCATGATCCATACCAGTAAAAGGACTCTGATATAGAAGCGAGAGAATACCAGTCTTCATTTCTGAATGTCGACCTTTCTGAGCATTCCACGAAAACTGCGCGGTGTGTCTCATACTGTTAGTACAAGGTCTAGAAGCAGGTGGTGGTGGTGGTGGTTTAGTTATGATGGGCGGTAACTGTGGTATTTGTGTCGAAGTTGAACTTCCGTCTCGCTCTCGTCTTTCTTTGACAAGTTGCCTCGTCCGCCTTGTTCTGCTATTGATTTTACGAGCGGTTCTTTCAATCTCGGGATTGAACAGAAGTTGGTGTGCAGGTAACTTCCCTCGCATAAAACGAAGTCTGCACACTAAACCAAACAAATCAGCAATGCTTGCAATATCAAACAACAATCCCCGACAACGGCGCCATTTTGTTGAAACAGTATTTCGGGGGGTTTTTTTATCGTATCCGCAGGGATTGTGCGATTTTTTGATGCTTGTCGTTCAATAGTCGAAACGTTTTAAGTTATGGGGTTTCAAATTATTCTTGGTTTTGTTTAATATAAATTTGTAGCCAAGAGTAAATTAGAGCAAAGATGTTGTAAGTTTTAGAAAAGCATGTCAAGATTAGATTTCGCTAATCCTTTTCATACATATCCGATTAATCAAGCATATGAACTTAGTTCCGACCAATACAATCACGTATCGTCTCGAATAAGTTTATGTCTAAAGCAAATCTGTGTGGATCGTTGTTTAGACCGTTAGGTGATGTCTCACGCTAACAATCGAAACAACAACCGTTAAGATCTATACAAAACGAATACTGAACCCCAAATCTATGTCTAGAGTTTGGTTTTTAAGAGATGAAAATATTAGGTCATGATTTGTAAAATCTATGTCTAGAGTGGTACAAACCACACATACATCATTAAGAACAAATAACTTCATCTATATTGATCATAAACCTTGTTCATATACAAAAGATCAAAAGAAAGACATATGATCAAGATCAACTACATCTATCAAGATCAAGTAATGTTGCAAAGCTTTTCCCCGGTTGTTTTTCGGGTTGCGACATGTCCCACCTTAAACCCGCCCTTTTTTAGTTAATTCTAGTAATTTCAATTCTTGATGGTTTTATTTTATACATTTATTTAACAATATATACAACATTTTTTGAAGTAAAATTTGTTTAAAAGATGCTTTATAAAAATTGTTCTAAAAAATAAGTGAAAAATCTAATTGAAATGTAAAAACAAGCCTATTAATCTATTAGAAAAATGAAAAATAAATAAATAAAAAAGTAGGCGGGCAAGCCGTATCTTAAGATGCCGTCCTCTGTATTATTCGATATATCAAGGGCACCATATCTTATGGTCTACACTAATCAATTGCATCCTCATTGATTCTTAGAGCCAACTCTGATGCTGATTGGATCGGTGATCCAAATGATCATCAATTCACCATAGGTTTTTTGTATTTTCCTGGGAGATTATTTTATTTCTTGGCGTAGTAAGAAACAAACTTTGACAGGCCGCCGCTTTAGCAATGAAGTTTAGTATCATGTTCTTGGTGATACAACATCTGAGATATTATAGCTTTGTTGACTTTTTGCCGATTTAGAGACATCTCAACCTTCACCGACAAATCTTTATTGTGACAATCGTAGTGCCATTCAAATTGCCCACAATGATGTTTTCCATGAGAGAACAAAACATATTAAAATTGTTTGTCACTTCGTTCGTCAACATCTTCTTTATGGTAAACTTCATCTTATCTCCATAGGTACTCTCGAGGTGCGTAAAACTCAAATTTCTCCAACCATTGAGGAATTTGTGAGTATTTGTTATTTACCTTTCCGTGGCTCCCTCTAATTTTCTGAGGCCCCAAGTGTTGTGTAAAATTTTGATTTTCTCCCTTCTACTCAATCTCTTCTAGTTGATCCATCAGCAAGTCATAGATTCCCTTTCACTGTGTGGTTCATGACTCTAAAATGTTGTTTAATTCACTATATGGCTAATCATGTTCTAATCCCAAGGAAATTCAACCTCGGGAAATTGTCAAAGACCAATGTCATGGTCACTTGGATGATAGCTAATAACATCGAGATAAACTATGCCAATGGAGTATTTCAACATATGTTGGACTGCCGAAGGAAAGGAAGCACATGGTTACCACATGGCGACTTGGTTACAAAAGTTAATATGCATGTTGGCTTCGATATATATGGGGAATATTCAATTTGATAGATATACAAAATTGGGAAAATCTATTTGAATATGATGTTAATAAAAAAACTAGAATGGAGTCTTGGTGCATGTTGAAACAGTATCCGCAGGGATTGTGCGATATTTTGATGCTTGCCGTTCAATAGTCGAAACGTTTTAAGTTAAGGGGTTTCAAATTGTTCTTGGTTTTGTTTAACATAAATTTGTAGCAAAGAGTAAATTAGAGCAAAGTTGTTGTAAGTTTTAGAAAATCATGTCAAGATTAGATTTCACTAATCCTTTTCATACATATCCGATAAATCAAACATATGAACTTAGTTCCGACCAATACAATCGTGTATCCTCTCGAATAAGTTTATGTCTAAAGCAAATTCGCGTGGATCGTTGTTTAGACTGTTTCGAAATATATGAATTTGAGAAAGCTTATCGAAACCATGCCCTTTACATTTTCTCAACTTAGATTTGAATCTCTCCCAAGCTTCGTTGAGAGATTCGTTTGCACCTTGCGTGAAAACTGCAATTGCGGTCTTTGCCTCCATGAAACGATTATGTGGAAAAAATCGTTCCAAATTTTTTTCCTCAAGTACATTCCAGTCCATCATGATTGGCGTAGATTGGCCAAGATACCATTCCTTGGCCTTCCCAATGAGGGAATGCGGGAATAGTCTCTTAAACAGTGATTCCTCCCCAGCTTCAGGCGCACCAGTTGCTCCCGCACTCTCATAGAACTTTGTCAGGTGTATATATAGATCCTCATGATCCATACCAGTAAAAGGACTCTGATATAGAAGCGAGAGAATACCAGTCTTCATTTCTGAATGTCGACCTTTCTGAGCATTCCGCGAAAACTGCGCGGTGTGTCTCAGACTGTTAGTACAAGGTCTAGAAGCAGGTGGTGGTGGTGGTGGTTTAGTTATGATGGGCGGTAACTGTGGTATTTGTGTCGAAGTTGAACTTCCGTCTCGCTCTCGTCTTTCTTTGACAAGTTGCCTCCTCCGCCTTGTTCTGCTATTGATTTTACGAGCGGTTCTTTCAATCTCGGGATTGAACAGAAGTTGGTGTGCAGGTAACTTCCCTTGCATAAAACGAAGTCTGCACACTAAACCAAACAAATCAGCAATGCTTGCAATATCAAACAACAATCCCCGACAACGGCGCCATTTTGTTGAAACAGTATTTCGGGGGGTTTTTTTATCGTATCCGCAGGGATTGTGCGATTTTTTGATGCTTGTCGTTCAATAGTCGAAACGTTTTAAGTTATGGGGTTTCAAATTATTCTTGGTTTTGTTTAATATAAATTTGTAGCCAAGAGTAAATTAGAGCAAAGATGTTGTAAGTTTTAGAAAAGCATGTCAAGATTAGATTTCGCTAATCCTTTTCATACATATCCGATTAATCAAGCATATGAACTTAGTTCCGACTAATACAATCACGTATCGTCTCGAATAAGTTTATGTCTAAAGCAAATCTGTGTGGATCGTTGTTTAGACCGTTAGGTGATGTCTCACACTAACAATCGAAACAACAACCGTTAAGATCTATACAAAACGAATAATGAACCCCAAATCTATGTCTAGAGTTTGGTTTTTAAGAGATGAAAATATTAGGTCATGATTTGTAAAATCTATGTCTAGAGTGATACAAACCACACATACATCATTAAGAACAAATAACTTCATCTATATTGATCATAAACCTTGTTCATATACAAAAGATCAAAAGAAAGACATATGATCAAGATCAACTACATCTATCAAGATCAAGTAATGTTGCAAAGCTTTTCCCCGGTTGTTTTTCGGGTTGCGACATGTCCCACCTTAAACCCGCCCTTTTTTAGTTAATTCTAGTAATTTCAATTCTTGATGGTTTTATTTTATACATTTATTTAAGAATATATACAACATTTTTTGAAGTAAAATTTGTTTAAAAGACGCTTTATAAAAATTGTTCTAAAAAATAAGTGAAAAATCTAATTGAAATGTAAAAACAAGCCTATTAATCTATTAGAAAAATGAAAAATAAATAAATAAAAAAGTAGGCGGGCAAGCCGTATCTTAAGATGCCGTCCTCTGTATTATTCGATATATCAAGGGCACCATATCTTATGGTCTACACTAATCAATTGCATCCTCATTGATTCTTAGAGCCAACTCTGATGCTGATTGGATCGGTGATCCAAATGATCATCGATTCACCATAGGTTTTTTGTATTTTCCAGGGAGATTATTTTATTTCTTGGCGTAGTAAGAAACAAACTTTGACAGGCCGCCGCTTTAGCAATGAAGTTTAGTATCATGTTCTTGGTGATACAACATCTGAGATATTATAGCTTTGTTGACTTTTTGCCGATTTAGAGACATCTCAACCTTCACCGACAAATCTTTATTGTGACAATCGTAGTGCCATTCAAATTGCCCACAATGATGTTTTCCATGAGCGAACAAAACATATTAAAATTGTTTGTCACTTCGTTCGTCAACATCTTCTTTATGGTAAACTTCATCTTATCTCCACAGGTACTCTCGAGGTGCGTAAAACTCAAATTTCTCCAACCATTGAGGAATTTGTGAGTATTTGTTATTTACCTTTCTGTGGCTCCCTCTAATTTTCTGAGGCCCCAAGTGTTGTGTAAAATTTTGATTTTCTCCCTTCTACTCAATCTCTTCTAGTTGATCCATCAGCAAGTCATAGATTCCCTTTCACTGTGTGGTTCATGACTCTAAAATGTTGTTTAATTCACTATATGGCTAATCATGTTCTAATCCCAAGGAAATTCAACCTCGGGAAATTGTCAAAGACCAATGTCATGGTCACTTGGATGATAGCTAATAACATCGAGATAAACTATGCTAATGGAGTATTTCAACATATGTTGGACTGTCGAAGGAAAGGAAGCACATGGTTACCATATGGCGACTTGGTTACAAAAGTTAATATGCATGCTGGCTTCGATATATATGGGGAATATTCAATTTGATAGATATAAAAAAATTGGGAAAATCTATTTGAATATGATGTTAATAAAAAAACCAGAATGGAGTCTTGGTGCATGTTGAAACAGTATTTCGGGGGGGGGGGGGGGGGTGTTTTTATCGTATCCGCAGGGATTCTGCGATATTTTGATGCTTGCCGTTCAATAGTCGAAACATTTTAAGTTAAGGGGTTTCAAATTGTTCTTGGTTTTGTTTAACATAAATTTGTAGCAAAGAGTAAATTAGAGCAAAGATGTTGTAAGTTTTAGAAAAGCATGTCAAGATTAGATTTCGCTAATCCTTTTCATACATATCCGATTAATCAAGCATATGAACTTAGTTCCGACCAATACAATCGCGTATCCTCTCGAATAAGTTTATGTCTAAAGCAAATTCGTGTGGATCGTTGTTTAGACCGTTTCGAAATATATGAATTTGAGAAAGCTTATCGAAACCATGCCCTTTACATTTTCTCAACATAGATTTGAATCTCTCCCAAGCTTCGTTGAGAGATTCGTTTGCACCTTGCGTGAAAACTGCAATTGCGGTCTTTGCCTCCATGAAACGATTATGTGGAAAAAATCGTTCAAAACTTTTTTCCTCAAGTACATTCCAGTCCTTCATGATTGCCGTAGATTGGTCAAGATACCATTCCTTGGCCTTCCCAATGAGGGAATGCGGGAATAGTCTCTTAAACAATGATTCCTCCCCAGCTTCGGGCGCCCCAGTTGCTCCCGCAATCTCATAGAACTTTTTCAGGTGTGTATAAGGATCCTCATGATCCATACCAGTAAAAGGACTCTGATATAGAAGCGAGAGAATACCAGTATTTATTTCTGAATGCCGACCGTTCTGAGCATTCCGCGAAAACTGCGCGGTGTGTCTCGGACTGTTAGTACAAGCACTAGAAGCAGATGATGGTGGTGGTGGTTCAGTCATGATGGGCGGTGACTGTGGTATTTGCGTCAAAGTTGAACTTCCGTCTCGCTCTCATATTTCTTTGACAAGTTGCTTCCTCCGCCTTGTTCTGCTATTGATTTTACGAGCGGTTCTTTCAATCTCGGGATTGAACAGAAGTTGGTCGCAGGTAACTTCCCTCGCATAAAACAAAGTCTGCACACTAAACCAAACATATCAGCAATGCTTGCAATATCAACAAACAATCCCCGACAACGGCGCTATTTTGTTGAAACAGTATTTCGGGGGGTGTTTTTATCGTATCCACAGGGATTGTGCGATATTTTGATGCTTGTCGTTCAATAGTCGAAACGTTTTAAGTTAAGGGGTTTCAAATTGTTCTTGGTTTTGTTTAACATAAATTTGTAGCCAAGAGTAAATTAGAGCAAAGATGTTGTAAGTCTTAGAAAAGCATGTCAAGATTAGATTTCGCTAATCCTTTTCATAGATATCCGATTAATCAAGCATATAAACTTAGTTCCGACCAATACAATCGCGTATCCTCTCGAATAAGTTTACGTCTAAAGCAAATTCGTGTGGATCATTGTTTAGACCGTTAGGTGATGTCTCACGCTAACAAACGAAACAACAACCGTTAAGATCAATACATAATGAATAATGAACCCCAAATCTATGTCTAGAGTTTGGTTTTTAAGAGATGAAAATATTAGGTCATGATTTGTAAAATCTATGTCTAGGGTGATACAAACCACACATACATCATTAAGAAAAAATAACTTCATCTATATTGATCATAAACCTTGTTCATATACAAAAGATCAAAAGAAAGACATATGATCAAGATTAACTACATCTATCAAGATCAAGTAATGTTGCAAAGCTTTTCCACCGGTTGTTTTTCGGGTTGCGACATGTCCCACCTTAAACCCGCCCTTTTTTAGTTAATTCTAGTAATTTCAATTCTTGATGGTTTTATTTTATACATTTATTTAAGAATATATGCAACATTTTTTGAAGTAAAATTTGTTTAAAAGATGCTTTATAAAAATTGTTCTAAAAAATAAGTGAAAAATCTAATTGAAATGTAAAAACAAGCCTATTAATCTATTAGAAAAATGAAAAATAAATAAATAAAAAAGTAGGCGGGCAAGCCGTATCTTAAGATGCCGTCCTCTGTATTATTCGATATATGTCAAGGGCACCATCTCTTATGGTCTACACTAATCAATTGCATCCTCATTGATTCTTAGGGCCCACTCTGATGCTGATTGGATCGGTGATCCAAATGATCATCGATTCACCATAGGTTTTTTGTATTTTCCTGGGAGATTATTTTTTTTCTTGGCGTAGTAAGAAACAAACTTTGACAGGCCGCCGCTTTAGCAATGAAGTTTAGTATCATGTTCTTGGTGATACAACATCTGAGATATTATAGCTTTGTTGACTTTTTGCCGATTTAGAGACATCTCAACCTTCACCGACAAATATTTATTGTGACAATCGTAGTGCCATTCAAATTGCCCACAATGATGTTTTCAATGAGCGAACAAAACATATTAAAATTGTTTGTCACTTCGTTCGTCAACATCTTCTTTGTGGTAAACTTCATCTTATCTCCATAGGTACTCTCGAGGTGCGTAAAACTCAAATATCTCCAACCATTGAGGAATTTGTGAGTATTTGTTATTTACCTTTCTATGGCTCCCTCTAATTTTCTGAGGCCCCAAGTGTTGTGTAAAATTTTGATTTTCTCCCTTCTACTCAATCTCTTCTAGTTGATCCATCAGCAAGTCATAAATTCCCTCTCACTGTGTGGTTCATGACTCTAAAATGTTGTTTAATTCACTATATGGCTAATCATGTTCTAATCCCAAGGAAATTCAACCTCGGGAAATTGTCAAAGACCAATGTCATGGTCACTTGGATGCTAGCTAATAACATCGAGATAAACTATGCCAATGGAGTATTTCAACATATGTTGGACTGCCGAAGGAAAGGAAGCACATGGTTACCATATGGCGACTTGGTTACAAAAGTTAATATGCATGTTGGCTTCGATATATATGGGGAATATTCAATTTGATAGATACACAAAAATTGGGAAAATCTATTTGAATATGATGTTAATAAAAAAACCAGAATGGAGTCTTGGTGCATGTTGAAACAATATTTCGGGGGGTGTTTTTATCGTATCCGCAGGGATTCTGCGATATTTTGATGCTTTTCGTTCAATAGTCAAAACGTTTTAAGTTAAGGGGTTTCAAATTGTTCTTGGTTTTGTTTAACATAAATTTGTAGCAAAGAGTAAATTAGAGCAAAGATGTTGTAAGTTTTAGAAAAGCATGTCAAGATTAGATTTCGTTAATCCTTTTCATACATATCCAATTAATCAAGCATATGAACTTAGTTCCGACCAATACAATCGCGTATCCTCTCGAATAAGTTTATGTCTAAAGCAAATTCGTGTGGATCGTTGTTTAGACCGTTTCGAAATATATGAATTTGAGAAAGCTTATCGAAACCATGCCCTTTACATTTTCTCAACATAGATTTGAATCTCTCCCAAGCTTCGTTGAGAGATTCGTTTGCACCTTGCGTGAAAACTGCAATTGCGGTCTTTGCCTCCATGAAACGATTATGTGGAAAAAATCGTTCCAAAATTTTTTCTTCAAGTACATTCCAGTCCGTTATGATTGCCTTAGATTGGTCAAGATACCATTCCTTGGCCTTCCCAATGAGGGAATGCGGGAATAGTCTCTTAAACAGTGATTCCTCCCCAGCTTCGGGCACACCAGTTGCTCCCGCAATCTCATAGAACTTTGTCAGGTGTGTATAAGGATCCTCACGATCCATACCAGTAAAAGGACTCTGATATAGAAGAGAGAGAATACCAGCCTTCATTTCTGAATGCCGACCGTTCTGAGCATTCCGCGAAAACTGCGCGGTGTGTCTCGGACTGTTAGTACAAGGTCTAGAAGCAGGTGGTGGTGGTGGTGGTTCAGTCATGATGGGCGGTAACTGTGGTATTTGTGTCGAAGTTGAACTTCCGTCTCGCTCTCGTCTTTCTTTGACAAGTTGCCTCCTCCGCCTTGTTCTGCTATTGATTTTACGAGCGGTTCTTTCAATCTCGGGATTGAACAGAAGTTGGTGTGCAGGTAACTTCCCTCGCATAAAACGAAGTCTGCACACTAAACCAAACAAATCAGCAATGCTTGCAATATCAAACAACAATCCCCGGCAACGGCGCCATTTTGTTGAAACAGTATTTCGGGGGGTGTTTTTATCGTATCCGCAGGGATTGTGCGATATTTTGATGCTTGTCGTTCAATAGTCGAAACGTTTTAAGTTAAGGGGTTTCAAATTGTTCTTGGTTTTGTTTAACATAAATTTGTAGCCAAGAGTAAATTAGAGCAAAGATGTTGTAAGTCTTAGAAAAGCATGTCAAGATTAGATTTCGCTAATCCTTTTCATACATATCCGATTAATCAAGCATATGAACTTAGTTTCGACCAATACAATCGCGTATCCTCTCGAATAAGTTGATGTCTAAAGAAAATTCGTGTGGATCGTTGTTTAGACCGTTAGGTGATGTCTCACGCTATCAATCGAAACAACAACCGTTAAGATCAGTACAAAACAAATAATGAACCCCAAATCTATGTCTAGAGTTTGGTTTTTAAGAGATGAAAATATTAGGTCATGATTTGTAAAATCTATGTCTAGAGTGATACAAACCACACATACATCATTAAGAACAAATAACTTCATCTATATTGATCATAAACCTTGTTCATATACAAAAGATCAAAAGAAAGACATATGATCAAGATCAACTACATCTATCAAGATCAAGTAATGTTGCAAAGCTTTTGGAGCATCAATCTTAAAAAATTCAAGGATTGAAGCATAAAAGCTTTGAAACTAAGAAAATGAGTAACAATGGAGTTTTTCTCTTCAAACAAGATTCTAGGTTCCAAAAGAGTGAGATGATAAGTGATGATCCTCCCAAAATATCTACAAAATGTGCCTATAAATCTGTTCAGCCCAAAAAGAAGCGTCGGGCGGTATTCAAGAGGCGCAGCCAGGAACAATTCTGAATTTGATTGAAATTGGGGAGCCAGCGCCCCTGCAGCGTCGGGCAATGAAACCTTCCTGCGCCTTAGCAGGGTCGGGCGGTGTAGGGGCCCAAGATGCGACACACGACTTTTCCATATTTTTCGTTTTCGTGCGAATCGAGCCTCGATCTTTTCACCAAACTTGCTGCAAAAATTCATAAACACATCAAAATACCTAAATTTCACAAAAATGCAAGAATCGCTTAATTAATAAGTCGTTTCCCAATTAAAGCGACCAAAAGAGCTTAAAGGCATCAAAATCAATTATGAAAATAAGCACTTCTTGACACCTAACAGTGCATAGTGTTCCTTCTAAGGCTGCAAAACAAGCTTCCCAACCTCAATAATAAGAACCTCAGCAAGTAAGAACATCGAATCTGGAAGAATTTATTATAAAATTCCCTTAGTCTTCCTACTGAGAATCTGCTCAACATTATCCTAACCAACATTCAAGAGAATAACAAGAGGCGTGAATATAACTCAAAAAATATAAATCATATGGTTGCCCAAATTTCTTTAATTGCAAATCACCTAACCAACACCTACGTAAGTATTCCTTCCTGGATGTTTGGTGATGATAATGATGTAAACAACTAATAGCCCATTTCTTATTGTTTTTATGTTTTATTTTATTTTATTTTCTTGTTTGCTTTGTTTCTTATTATTTTGGAAAAATTACACAAGAGGTCCTTTAAGTTATTTTTTTGTAGCAACTTGGTCATTTAATGTACCAAACATGTGCACCATTACCCTTTTTAACAGAGTGAATGTGCTAATTATGGATGCAATTATTTTGAATGGTATGAAAATGATGAAGTGCAATCAGAAATACAACAGTCACACATTTCTAAAAGTTCAAAATGTAAGAAATATGATGTAGAAATCACCCTAAAGGACCAAGTTGTTACAAAATCAATTTAAAGGACAAACTTGTTACATTAAATAACTTAAAAGACCTCAGGTGTAATTTTGCCTACTATTTTGTTTATAATTGTAGTTCCCTCTTTCCTTAATATATGATTGTTTCTTTCCCATTTATCTAACTTAATCAAATGTGTTACATGTGTTGTTTATTTATTATATCTCCATGTCTTTCCTACCTTTTGATAATGATAAAGAGGAAAAAGTATACTATGGAGGGGAGTAAAGTATACTCTCTTTATCTGTGAGGGGAGCTTAACGAGTCCAATCTTTTCATCTATGTTTTTCTAGTTTACCACCTCCTTGAGAGAATCACTGTCATCACAAAGAGGGGGGGGGGGGGGGGGGATATGGTTCTATGTGATATGCAGGTTAATGGCTTCTAAGGGTTAATTAATAATAAGCATCTTTGATCAAGAACAAAAGCATAAAACAAAGTGTTCAAAATTTTAATTGAAAAAGTTAATCAAAGTTAAATAAAGTAATCAAAATGAACTAAACTTGTGAAATCTCACCTATCTCGCGGCTAGTGTTTTATCTTGTTTTACTCAATTAAATGTAATGTAAGAAAAAGTAGGTCTTGAATCAGCATGTGCGCACACATGCGCACACACACACACACAAACATAAATGTTTCCTTTTTAGGTTAATGATCTAATCAATTAGGAAGTGATCAGGCCCATCAATGTTTCTTTTTTAGTCAATTTTTACTCTATAAAGGAGTGTTTTCCTCAATTCTAAGCACACATATTTTCCAAATTATCAACTCTTCTATCTCATTCATTCTCCTTCTTTTTAGTTTTATTCGCTACAAATTGCTTTAGTTCTGAAAGAGTTAAAAGCTTTATTTGAGAGTTGTGTTGTTCTAGTATTGTGTTGAATTTGTTTAGTCAAGGGGTTAGTTCTCTTTTGGTAATGTAATAGATTTGAACGTTGCATGCTAAAGCTATAAAAAGTTTTTGTAAGGCTGTTAGGAAAAACTTATGCAATAGTTCAAGTTCCATGATAATCTCTTAGGTGGTCTCTCTTACCATTTTTTTGTTAACTATCTAGTCCAATGCTTAATCTATGCTTCTATTGCTTTCTTAAAATCAAGTGTTTTTTTTTTTAATTTTTTGAAATTCGAATATCACAATTCATCCACTCTTATATCTGGAGTCACTTGTTTGACACACATATCTAAACACTCGAAGAAATCAAATACTACCGTAAATATATCATACTAGGGTCATTCCACCTCCCTTATGCCAAGAATATAGGTGATGGGGAGCGACTCTAATAGATGGTTCAAATATCATAAAGTTAAAGGACATCATATAGATGATTTCCACCAATTGGAGAGAGAGAGAGAGAGAGAGAGAGGAGAGGAGAGAGAGAGAGAGAGAGAGAGGAGAGAGAGAGGAGAGAGAGAGAGAGAGGAGAGAGAGAGAGAAGAGAGAGAGAGAGAGAGAGAGAGAGAGAGAGATGCAAGGATCAACTGAGAAGCCCCCAGACAAGAATGAATAGAGTCTTCGAGGATTCCGAGCAATTTCACCATACGCTTAATACCATTTTCAGAGGATTTGCAGGACAGTGCGAATCATGTTCTTCTCGAATGAGATATGCTTTTCATGTTATGGTATGCATATTTTCAAGTCATTATCGAAATTGAAGTGCAAAATATTTCAATAAGAAACCTTGACACTTTGTGAGATATATTTCGAGATCGGTCGAAGTGGTCGATGTGGCGGGATTGATATTCTTGCCAGGATTTCTTGTTGTCGTATTGAAAATTGGGTGTTTCTTCTCTTGTCGATAATTTTTGAAAACCGAGAAGTTTTATATTCTGAAAACAAATATAAATTGTGTTATAGCTTGTCCATTAATTTTTCTGATCAAGTCTCGCCTATTAGTTTTGAGGATTGCTAATCTTACACTAAAAATCAAATACTGTATAGCTAGACCGTCTAAAATACTACAATGACATGTGCTTCTTTGTATTTAAAAACATAAAAAGTAATGGTTAAATATTAATAAAAAGATAAAACCGTATGAAAATACGGTGTAAGTTGTCACTTTTAGTGCATGAGTATCATTTTTCACTAGTTTTATTGGTTTGGGCGACTTTGATAACTGACTTTCCATTTCGAACTAGTTGGTTGTGTCGAAGAAAATTTGACAAGTTCAGCATAAGGTGCAACTTTTCTTGTATGGATAAAACGGATGATTGGATAGCTATTTCACTAAATATTGTAAGTAGAAAGGAGTGTCAAAACACACAAGTATTTAATATCTAGAATGACATTTGAATAATAGATTCAACTATTGAATTTTTCGCTAAAATTATACTCTCTCTGTCCCAAAATATAAGAGAAAAAAGTGCATTTTTCTTGTCCCCAAATATAAGAGAAAAAAATAACTTTCATCTTTTTCAAGGTAAAATTAAATGTAAGTTGCATTTAATTTGCTTTCTCTCTCATCTTTTCTATAGCTAACAACCAATCAGAATTGTTTTTATATCTTTCAAAACAATTTTTTTCAACAAAATGTTAGTCAAACTATTATACTTTTTACTTTTCTTAATAAATGTGTTTTTTAATTTTTTCTCTTATATTTTGGGACGGAGGGAGTATGTAACATAGTTACAGACATCTATAACGAGCTACCAAATCTGCATCCTAGTGATTGTTTTCATTATAAAATTTTATACTTCTCTATGGTTCATAAAATTTGTTTACTATTTGGTGCACATTACACTATTAACTTATCATTAATAGAAAGAGATATTGAAGTTGGCGCACGGCATTGCTGTTGAAGAGATATTGAGCAATAAAGCATTGACTTCATATACAAAATTTTTACGGGCCTCATCCAAGAGAAAACTACACTTATGACTTTGTGTTAGAATATATTTGTTTGTCTTAGAAAGAAGCATTCCAAGTATACAACAAGAGGTCATACATGTAATAGCGTATGTCATAAAACTCATAATCAATCGTTATGTAATTCTTTCAATGTTGTTTGAACCTGAGTGGGTGCCCAAGAAGTTTAGTACAAAACTTCAGACGATGTCGCTGTATATTGTTGCATCTTCGTCGCTCATTGTAAAGTTTTCATTGTCGGGATTACAACATAAAATCTGGTTCGAGTTTCCTACGAACTCTCTGGCAGATGCAGGTTCAGAATGGTAACACAATATTGGCGGTAAGGTCAGTGTTGCCGGAATATTGTTGCTTTTAGAAGTATTGAAACAAGCTAGTTTGGTGAGATCAAAGTGTCCTTTGTTGAAAAAGATGCATCAATCTAAGTGTCCGTCCCCAATTCTCTCCTACCCCTTTTATAACTCAGCTTGTCTTTCCACCACGGGTGGTTATGATCGTCACTGGATTAATGCTATGTCTCTCACAATCGTAACAGCCATTTATTGCGGTTCCTTTGCATGAGTTTAATGGTCATAAATATCATTCACGTGCTTAACTCTTAGTATGACAAACTGACCAAAACCGTTAGTTATGTTATGGATGTGTATGGGTTATTAATGTCGTATTCACATCATGCCCTTAACCTAAGCCAATAACGAAGTCGGACGAGCTCGCCACCTCTTCAACATGCCGTGCGATTTTTTCTCTACAAGTCTTCTTCAGGTCTTATGCAAGGAGTGCAGAGCTCGGCTAATGTAAAATTCATAGCAGCTGTTGGTCTAAGCATACAGGTACGCAGTAAGCCAAGCACGAGACATGAAAGGGCTAATTGTTTTGTCTCAGCAGAAAGTCAGACACAATAGAGGTCGGTATGAACACTGGTACAATACTATTATAATAAATAAATTGAAAACTAAACTAGAAGTTTTAAGGACCGACAATGGATTAGAGTTTTCAAGAGAAGTTTAATGATTTTTGCCTAAAATAAAGTATAAAGAGGCTTAGAATCGTAGTTGGAAACCTAGTTGAACCCATGAGTTAGATGCATGTTGTTGGAAAGCATAGTTACCAAAGAGTTTCTAGGGTGAGTTGTTGCCAAAAGATGTTCATCCTCAAGAATAGTCTCCAAGACATTATAAATTTTGGAATTGGAAACTAGTAAACTACTTGACTTTGAATCTTTTTTTTAGCTTTGGCATTTATGTATATTAGGCATGATACTAGGGTTTGGGAACTGTGTTTTCATGTTTTATATATTTATGAAGATGAAATCTGAAGAATCAAAATTTAATATGAAAAAGGATGTTACTTTTAATCAGATTTGTATGGGGATAAAACATAAAAATATAGAAATGAAAACTCAATTTAAAAAGTAAAGAGTGTTGAAATTGTAATTCAGTGTTGTGTCGAAGTCGAAGGTTTATAGGTTTGGTCGACGTAGTGTATGTTAGTCGAATAGTTGTAATACATTGTAAGTCAGCTGTATTCGACAGAGTCGAATATAGCTGATAAAGAGTTGTGTCGAAATGTAGTTTGGGCCTGGGCCGTGATGGCTTATATAAAGGGTTTCCTAGTTTGTAATTTTTACACACAGCTTGATACAGTTTTACACAGTTAATACAATTTCACAATTCTGCAATATAGTTTTCTCTCTCTCTCTTCTTCTTCTTCTTCTTTACAAATCCCATCTTTCTTGAACCCTAGTTCCAACAAATTGGTATCACAGAGCCCGGTTGCGATTCAGAGAGAATCTAATGGAAAACGGAACAACAACATCTACGCAATTTCCAGCAAATTTACCGGTTTTCAAAGGTGAGAACTATCAACGGTGGGTGGCGCAGATGAAGGTCATTTTGAGATTTCAAGATGTTGTTGAAATCGTCAATGATGGAGTATCGGAATTGGGGGCAGATGCAGATGAGGCGCAGAAAGCTGTGCACAAAGATCAAAGGAAGAAAGATGGCAAAGCATTGTTCTTGATTCACCAGTGTGTGGATCCAAACGTGTTTGAAAAGATTATTGAAGAAGAATCGGCAACAGCAGCTTGGGAAAAGTTAAAGAGCTTGTATGGTGGAGATGAAAAATTGAAAAAGGTGAAGTTGCAGACCTTGAGGAAGCAATACGAGATGATTCAGATGAAAGAAGATGAATCAGTCTCGGTATATTTCTCAAGAATCGTGATGTTAACAAACCAGATGAAGGCATGTGGTGAATCACTCACTGATCTGCAAAAGATTGAGAAGGTATTAAGATCTTTGATAGCAGATTTTGATTACTTTGTAGTAATAATAGAAGAGTCCAAGAATCTTTCTGAGATGAAGTTAGAAGAACTTCAAGCTTCTTTAGAGGCTCATGAGATGAGATTGAAGCAGAGGAACTCAGAAAGAGAGAAGGTGACTGAAAAGGCGCTACAATCAAGATTCACCAAGAAATCTGGAAAAGAGAAATTGAAGCAGTCAAAGAATGTTGCTAATGATGAGAAGTCAAGCAAGAAGACTGATTCGACTAAGAAAGACATGAAGGACGTGCAATGTTACAACTGTCAAGGTTTTAGTCACTATGCTCGAGATTGTCGAAGAAGAAAGAAGGCAAAAGCAAAAGATAGTGATGAAGCCCAATATGCACGAGCTAGAGATAGTGATTCTGATGATGTGTTGCTGATGGTCAACACTCAGTCGAACACTAAGCGAACTAACATGTGGTATCTAGATTCAGGATGTAGCAACCACATGACTGGCAATAAAAACTGGTTTACCGACTTAGATGAATCAGTCGAAAAGGTTATAAAGTTCGCAGATGGCAGGCACGTCAAATCAGGTGGTAAAGGAGATATTTCGATTGTCAGAAAGGATGGTCGAAGAGCAACTATCACTGATGTATTGTATGTACCAGCAATGACAAGTAACTTGATAAGTGTAGGTCAATTACTTGCAAAAGGCTTCAATATGAAGTTAGAGAAGAATCACATGATGGTACATAGGGCTGATGGGAAGTTGATAATGAAAGCACCTATGGCAGAAAACAAAACCTTCAAAGTTGAACTCAACACATCAGATCATAAGTGTCTCGCTTCAATGACTGAAGAAGACAAGAATTGGCTATGGCACCACAGGTATGGACATCTAAACTTCAAAAGTTTAGGCATGCTCAACCAGAAAAGAATGGTGTTTGGTTTACCGCAGTTGAAGGAACCAAAGCAGGTATGTGAAGAATGTTGCAAAGCAAAGCAGGGCAGAAAAGCATTCAAACATGACTTGCCCATAAGATCAAGGCAAAAACTGGAGCTAGTTCATTCTGATGTGTGTGGACCTTTTGAAGTTAGGTCAAATGGTGGTAAGCGTTACTTCTTAACTTTCATTGATGAATTCACCAGATATATGTGGATTTATATGATTGAAAGTAAGAATGAAGTATTCACAAAGATCAAGAAGTTTAAGTTGCTTGTCGAAAAGCAAAGTGGCTGCAAGCTAAAGAAACTGAGAACTGATGGTGGTGGCGAATATGTCTCTCGAGAGTTTGCCAGATTTTGTGAAGAGGAAGGTATAGAGCATGAGGTTATTGCACCCTATACACCTCAACATAATGGCATAGCTGAGAGGAAGAATAGAAGTGTACTGAATATGACGAGAAGTATGTTGAAGGCTAAAGAGGTACCAAAGAAATTTTGGGCTGAAGCAGCTTCGACAGCAGTATACATTCTGAATAGATGTCCAACGAAGAAGCTAGTCGAGAAGACTCCTTATGAAGCTTGGACAGGTGAGAAACCAAATGTTAGTCATCTTAGAGTTTTTGGATCAATATGCTTCAGGCATGTACCTGAACAATTGAGAACAAAACTGGATGATCGAAGTCAAGCTATGGTGTTAATAGGTTATCATTCGACTGGTGCATACAAACTGTATTCACCAAACGATGATAAACTAGTGATCAGTCGAGATGTTCTTGTGGATGAAAGCAAAGGGTGGGACTGGAGTCAAACTTTAGTTCGACAGGAGTCAGATACAGTCACAACTGTGTTTGAAGAAGATCAACAGAATGAGGCTTCAACCAGTCGAAGTGAACAGGATAAAGCTTCAACCAGTCGAAATGAAGAACAACCTGAGCAGAATACAAGAAGATCGAATAGAACAAGAACTGAATCGACAAGACTATCTGGATATGAGAGATTTCCAGACCAAGCAGTTGATGCAGATGGTGACTTAATCGAAGAAGCCATGATGATGACTGAAGCAGAACCAATTGATTTGGATCAAGCCATGAGTGATTCAAAGTGGTGTGAAGCTATGAAAGAAGAACTTAAAGCTATTGAGAAGAACAAGACCTGGGAGCTTGTCGAAAGATCCAACAAGAAGCCAATTGACGTGAAATGGGTTTACAAGTTGAAACGAAGACCAAATGGTGAGATTGCCAAGTATAAGGCAAGATTAGTGGCTAGAGGTTTTCTGCAGAAACAGGGCATCGACTTTGACGAGGTTTATGCACCTGTTGCAAGGTTGGAGACAATCAGAATTGTTGTGGCAACAGCTGCTTATCGAGGGTGGAAGATACATCAGTTGGATGTAAAGTCATCATTTCTGAATGGACCATTAGAAGAAGAGGTCTATGTTACTCAACCGCCAGGATTCGACATCAAAGGGCAGGAGTCGAAGGTGTATAGATTAAGGAAGGCTCTCTATGGTTTGAAACAAGCTCCTAGAGCTTGGAATAAACGAATAGATAGTTTTCTGAATGAAGCAGGTTTTACAAAATGTGTCTCTGAACATGGAGTGTATGTGAATGATGTTGACGGTGTCAGTCGAATCATTCTATGTCTCTATGTCGATGATTTGTTAATCACAGGAGCAGACGAAGCTGAGATAAAGAAAGTTAAGTCGAAGCTAATGCAAGAGTTTGAAATGTCCGACCTAGGGAAGTTGTCATATTTCTTAGGGATGGAATTTAAGGACACAGGTGAAGGAATATTTTTACACCAGAAGAAGTATGCTCAAGACATCTTGAAAAGATTCAAGATGAGCAACTGTAATACAGTAACCACACCATTAGAAACTGGAGCAAAATTGAAGAAGGAAACTAATGATGAGTTTGTAAGTGCAACTCTGTACAAACAAATCATTGGTTCCTTGAGATATTTGTGCAACACTAGACCTGATATATGTCAAAGTGTTGGAGTATTAAGTCGATTTATGGAGAAACCCCAAGAATGTCATCTCACTGCTGTGAAGAGGGTGCTGAGATACATAAAAGGAACGATTGATCATGGTGTGTTGATGCCAAGGAAGTCGAAAGATAATACAAATGCAGGAGTCTATGCGTTCACTAATTCTGATTTCAGCGGAGATCAAGACGAAAGGAAGAGTATTGCAGGCTACATCTTCATGATCGAAGGAGCCCCAATATCTTGGAGCTCAAGAAAATAAAGCATTGTAGCTTTGTCCTCATGTGAAGCTGAATATATAGCTGCATCATATGCTGCGTGCCAGGCAGCATGGATCGAAATATTGCTTGAAGAACTCAAGATAATGGAATCGAAGAAAGTAAAGTTGTTAATAGACAACAAGTCAGCTATCAACCTGGCGAATCACCCAATGAGCCATGGTCGAAGCAAACACATTGAGAGAAGGTATCATTTCCTGAGAGATCAAGTCAACAAAGGGAAGCTGGAACTGGAGTATTGCAAGACAGAAGTTCAACTAGCTGATATACTCACCAAACCTCTGGGAAGAGTCAGATTCGACGAATTGAAGAGAAGCATCGGGATGAGAAGTCTCGACAACATGAATTAGGGGGTGTGTTGAAATTGTAATTCAATGTTGTGTCGAAGTCGAAGGTTTATAGGTTTGGTCGAAGTAGTGTATGTTTGTCGAATAGTTGTAATACATTGTAAGTCAGCTGTATTCGACAGAGTCGAATATAGCTGATAAAGAGTTGTGTCGAAATGTAGTTTGGGCCTGGGCCGTGATGACTTATATAAAGGGTTTCTTAGTTTGTAATTTTTACACACAGCTTGATACAGTTTTACACAGTTAATACAATTTCACAATTCTGCAATATAGTTTTCTCTCTCTCTCTCTTCTTCTTCTTCTTCTTTACAAATCCCATCTTTCTTGAACCCTAGTTCCCACAAAGAGAACATAAAGAAAGAGATTTTATTGATTATTATATAATTGAAACTTGTTTGATTGAGAATTAGAAATAGAAGATAAAGTGGTGGAGTTATAATATTTTTGATGTGACAGAGTGATGCTAATTTGTAAGGTTATCACTACAACTTCCAAGTGTATGAGAGAATACGAAGTAACATAAGAGCAAGGATGAATTTAAACATTTGGAATGACGCGATTTCTATTTATATATTGAGAGAGGTTGAAACAGTTCGCATTTAATGCAACGTGCTATGTAGACATTCGTCTGATCGATTGAATTGGAAGGTGAATGATGCATTAGAGGGAATGATTGTCTAGTGGAAGGATTTTTTGTATCGGTTTTGAGAAAATCATGGTAATGGTGTTTGATCACGCATGGTTGGGTTCTACTTTATTAAAAATAATGTTTTCAAATTTCTAGTTCACAAATTCAAAAATGCATTTTTAGAAAAGTCATTGAGTGTTTTAAATATGAATAAATTGATAAGATGAGTCTGAAGATGTTTTTCTAGAATAAATTTTGAAAAAATATGGGGTGAGATTCAGTTGGAGCTTATTTAAGTGAAACAAAAAATGTGTCTTGAAATATATTTTAGAAATCAGAGGGGCATTTTTGGATATTCATAGGGTGATTTTCTAACTCTTATAGTGGAATTAGAAATTTCCAATTTTTAAGGTAGCTACAATGGACTTCGACCAGAATGCAGATCCGGCCCAATTACAAACGTAGCTTCTAAAGGTTGAGTCATCTTCTTTTTTCAATACTCCTGTTTTAATGTCTAGCCTAAATAATACTCTTTCCAGTCACAATTATAAGCCAAAATAATTACTTTCACATTAATTAAGAAAATTAGTTAAGTGTAATTAATTTTCTTGGTTTCATATACAATTAGAGTAAATTTTACTATAATATCCTTAGTTATATTTGATGAATCAACTATCAATATTAAATGCTATTGAATAAAATTAGGGGTATACTAGTAATACAAGCATTAATTACTTTAAAAGTTAATGACTTTATAATAGTGATCAAAATTTAAAGTAATTTTTTTATTTATAATAGTGACCGGAGGAAGTATGACTATACTTAGTTGGAATATTATAGGTGCTCTCAACAAAGAGGTTAAGCGACACACTCATTAATTGATAAATAATCCGAAGCATTCACTTATCTTTCTTATTGAAACTCATTCGCATTACTCCCAAGTTTCTCGCTTTTGGGAAGGACTCCATTATTCTGATTATACAATTATTGAAGTTAACTGTCATGCTGGTGGTATTTGGATCTTGAAGTATAATAGTTGTTTGTTTGATGTTACAGTGGTCGATGTGTTTTCACAAGTTATCACCGTCTCTTTCAAGAAGAATAACACAACTTCGTTTTGCACAGCAGTTTTTGCTAGTCTGCAACCAATGCCTAGAAACTCTGTAGAATTCTATGATTTCTCTTGGACACAATTTAAATGGTCTTTGGTTTCTCATGGGTGATTTTAATAAGATTTTACTTCCCTCAAAAGTTCGAAATGACTACTTTCCTACCAATAAAGCTTTAAATTTATCTTCACTTTTGGAGTCTTATGTCTTAATCTATCTTGGCAATATTAAAGTTCCTTTACTTGGGTCGAGAATGTAAATGGTGTGAACTTAATGTTAAACGCTTAGACTAGGCCTTGGGAGATTGTGCTTGGCGGTTATTGTTCCCTGAGGTATACATTCAAAATTTGGTGAAACCGCATTATGATCATCGTCCTTTGCTTCTTCGAACAACTGGTTGTGTTCCTAACAGGAGTGCTAAACTATTCTGATTTCAAGCTGCGTGATTATCTCATAAATATTTTCTCGGTGTTGTTCATAATGCTGGGGTAAAGATCTTCATGTGGTTCCTCATACTTTGGATAATGTTCGTATAGATGCTTCTGGGTTTAATAAAGAGATGTTTGGAAATATTTTTAAGCGCAAGGGTGATTTTGAGGAACAACTTCGTTATGTCTAAAGAAAGCTTGAATTTGTTGACTCGGTCAGGCTAACTCATTGGGAGGAAGCTCTTAATAAGGAGTAGAATGACGTTCTTGAGCAGGAAGAAAATTATGGTATCAAAAGTCTAGAGAGATATGGGTGAAGATGGGTGTACTACTACAAGTGATACATTTAATATAGGGTCCAACTTCATTACCCACTCATAAAAGTGGGATAAGGAGAGTGGACCTACGTGAGCTACAAGAGAAAGAGAGAAGACAGACAGACAAGCACAGATAGTGACAGAGGTAAGGAAATCACGACATGCTACTTTACCAACTTCCCTGAAGACATCAGAAAGGACGAGATTGGGAAGGTTTTAGCAAGATACGGCATATTGGTGGATATGTTTATACCAAACAAGAGAAACAAAGATGGGAAACGATTCGGATTCGCACGATACGTAAAGATAAGCGACGAATGGAGATTAGAAGAGGATCTAAAGAACACATGGTTCGGGACGTACAAACTATGGGCCAATGTTTCTAGGTTTGATAGAAGGGGAAGAAACTCAAATACAGAGCAGGAGTTATGGCACAAGAGAATATCAAAGGGTAGGGAGGAGCTACAAAGAAGAAAAGACGGAGCGAAACCGCATGTTGGAAGGAAGGAACGCATGCAGTTTAAGACACAATACGAAATGAAGAAACGTACACAGGGATGGAGTTATGCGCAGGCGGTAAAGAAAAATACACGAGGAAGGGATGACACGACTGAAAGGAAGAAGGAAAACAAAAGTGAAGGAGAACTAAACGAGCAGCATGGAAAAAGGTCTCAGCAGGAAAACGGAGAAGAAGAGTGGAAAGGCCTGTCATATACGGCGATGGAAGAAGACGTGAAATGGGCAAAAACCGGTTTTGTGGGGAGAGTCTATGATTTCGAAGAAACGTATAGGATAAAACAAAAACTAAGAGAGGAAGGAATATTTTCAGTGGATGCAATCCCGATGGGTGGCGACAGAGTATTCTTGAAACCAAATGCAGAAGAAGACATGAGATCCTTGATAAATGATGCAAAGGAGCTATTTCAGCGCTGGTTCGCGAAGATTGAAGGCTGGTATCCAGAGGCAACAATGAGAGATAGATATACTTGGATCCGGATTTATGGAACGCCGATACATGCATGGAATAGAAAGTTCTTCGAGTACGTATGCATATCTCTGGGGAGTTTGAAATCGATTGACAAAGCGACAGAAGATAAGTCACGGTTAGATTATGCTCGATGCTTATTGAAAACTACGTCTATGGAAACCATTGATAAATTAGTCAGAGTTAGGATAAATGGACATGTCTTCGCAATTAAAATGGTGGAGGAAGCCTTCACATGTTCAGTAGAGTTAGCAGAATCCATAAATGGTACAATGGTAGAGTCAGATGATGAATACTTAGAAGAAGAGCTTGAAGATGATGATACTTTTGCTCAGATACCAGAGATGGAAGATGAAGAGGTAGTGGAAGAGCTAGTGAGCAATTACGAAGCATTAATTTCACTTAACGTGGGCGCAGTATTCGAAGAGGAAGATGTAATTGAAAAGGTGGCTCAAGGTGTAGGCGCACCGTTCGAAGATGAAGAAATAAATAGAAAAGAGGCGCATGACACAAAGAAGGGCTGGAGTGAAAAAGGCAAAGAAATAGTACACAATGTGGGGCCTACAGGAAATGAAGGATATCAAAAAGTAGGAACAACCAAGTCAGATGCTATGAACAGTACACTTGTAGTGGAGCCACAAATGCAATTATTGGCACAAATGGAAACTTTGAAAGATAATGCTATGTCCACATTCGATAGCGGGTCTCATAATACATTAGAAGGGGAAAGGGAGGCCCAATTGATGATAAGAAAATATATGGCGGAAGTGGACTTAAATCAGATCCAGACAGAAAGCCCAATAAAGACATTAAACGTATGCTCAGAACAGAGGCAAAAGGAAAGTGTAAACTCCAAATTATCAAGGCAACAGGCTGATGAGATGCAAAGAGACGAGATAATGGGGGGAATCCACATACAGAGTCCATCAATCGAGGCAAAGGAAGCAGGCTCAAATGAGAGAAGAAGGAGGAGAAAAGCAATTTTGAATGAGAAAAGAAAAATGAAGAGGAAAAATCGCAAATGTACAACGAAGAGAAAAACAGAAAGAGAAAGCGCAAAAAACCAGGTATCTGCTAATTCATCTCAAAGTAGGTTCATAGATAATGCTGAGGGAGAAGCTTGGAAATTCGTTCATAGTGAAGTTAAAGAAATTGCAAAAGGGGTGTAGGACTTTGGGAAGGAGATTGGATTGGTCAACAAGGGAGAAGAGGGAGAAATTGTTCAGCAGTTAGTCACACAAGAGGAAAGAGATAGGGAGGAGACAAAGAGAAAATCGGAGGGAGGAAGTAACGAGAGATGAGACTAGGGCTGAGGAGAAGGAGTAAATTAATAGATGTTATGAAGATTATGAGTTATAATGTAAGAGGCTTAGGAGGGGTTGCAAAAAAGAGAGAAGTAGCTAATTTGGTCAGAAGATTGAGCTTGGACATGGTTTGCATCCAAGAATCCAAAATGGTGAGCTTGGATAAGAACATATGTGTTAACATTTGGAATTCTAGCGAAGTAGAGGCCACCTTCAAAGTAGCAGCCGGTAGATCAGGAGGTCTTATAACGTTATGGAATCCAAGTGTATTTAAGAAATCAAATGAGTTAGAAGGTGAACATTTCTTATATGTAGAAGACAAGTGGGGAAAAGAAAGTATTGCAGTGAACATTGTAAATGTTTACGCACCATGTGACGCTGAAGGAAAAAGAAGGTTGTGGAGAAAACTAATTGATATGATAAATTCAAAGCCAATGGAGAGATGGTGTGTTATGGGAGACTTTAATGCGATTAAGTCGGAAGAAGAGCGAAAGAGAATCAGAGATGTATCCAGAAGAGCAGAGATGAGAGATTTCGAGAATTTCTTGATGGATGCGGATTTAATTGATTTACCACTAATTGGCAGAAGGTTCACATGGTCAAATTTGGACTGTTCGGCGATGAGTCGGCTGGATAGATTCTTAATATCAGAAGGTTGGATAAGTCAGTGGCCAGATAGCTCGCAATGGTGCTTAGATAAAGGGTTGTCGGATCACTGTCCAATTATCATGTGCGATGAGGTTAAAAACTGGGGACCAAAACCGTTTCGGGTATTAAACTGCTGGAGTAATCTAGAAGGCTATCATGAATTTGTGAAAGAGAAGTGGATCTCATATGAAGTGCAAGGATGGGGAGCATATGTTCTGAAAGAAAAGATTAAAATGATCAAGAGTCAACTAAAAGAATGGAGTAAGAAGCACACAACAAATTTGGAGGCAAGAATAGAAGATTAAAAAAAAATCATTAATGATATAGAAGCAAAGAGTGACATTGCAACACTGACAGAAGAGGAAATGAAAGCTAAAAGAGAGGCAGTTATACAATTAGGAACATTGTCTAATATGAGGTGTAGTATAACTTGGCAAAAATCGCGTGTGAAATGGATCAAAGAAGGCGGCGCGAACACGAAATTCTTCCATAGATGCTTGCAGAATAGAAGAAGGATCAACGAAATCAATTGTATCGAAGCAAATGGGGTAAAGTTAAATGGAGTAGAGGAGATAAAGCAAGAAGTAAAAAACTATTTCTCAAAGATGTTTGAAGAGCAGAAGATGAATCGGCCAATTATGCAGAATGTGAATTTCAAACGTATCAGTGAAGAGGATAATGCAAATCTTATTGCAGATTTCACATTGGAAGAAATTCAAGCGGCTGTATGGGATTGCGAGAGTTCGAAAAGTCCGGGACCGGACGGCATAAACTTCTCTTTCATTAAAGAATTCTGGGAGATAATGAAGAAGGATTTTCTTAGATTCATGCAAGAATTCCATCATAACAGCAGATTGGTGAAAGGATCAAACTGTGCGTTCCTAACACTAATCCCAAAGATAACGAATCCAACGAAGCTCAGCGAATTCCGACCAATCACGTTAATCGGGAGTATGTATAAGGTGCTGTCGAAGGTACTGGCGAAGAGATTGAAACGTGTAATTAAAAACGTAATCTCAGAAACACAATGCGCCTTTGTGGAAGGCCGTCAAATAGCAGACGAAATACTGATAGCAAACGAGTTGGTGGACGATGCAAAAAGAAGGAAAAAAGAGGCGATATTGTTCAAGGTGGATTTCGAAAAGGCGTATGATGCGGTGGACTGGAAATATTTGGACTTTGCGATGGAGAAAATGGGATTCAGCTCTAAATGGAGGGGATGGATTGGTGAGTGCATTAGTAGCAGCAGAATCTCAGTTCTCGTGAACGGCAGCCCTACGGTAGAATTTGGAGTAAGTAGAGGCTTGAGGCAAGGCGATCCGTTATCGCCCTTCCTATTTTTGATAGCAGCAGAAGGGTTTAATACTTTGATGACAAAAAGCGTTCAAATGAATAACTTTGAAGGATATGAGTTTGGGAGTGGTAAAGTAAAAGTTTCGCACTTGCAATATGCAGACGACACGTTAATTGTGGGAAAGAAATGTTGGAAAAATGTGAGAAACATCAAAGCAAATTTACAACTGTTTGAATTGGTTTCTGGTCTGAAGGTTAACTTTCACAAAAGCCTTTTGGTGGGGGTAAATGTCTCGAGCCAATGGATGGAAGAAGCTGCACAAGTTTTGAATTATAAAGTTGGAACGATGCCATTTAAATACCTTGGGATTCCGATCGGCGGTAATCATAGAAGAAAGGAATTTTGGAAACCGGTAATCAGAGCAGTGACGAAGAGATTAGCCAGATGGAATAACAGACACTTATCTATTGGTGGTCGCATCGTGCTACTTAAATCTGTCCTGTGTGCGTTACCTGTCTATTTTCTCTCATTTTTCAAAGCTCCTTCAGGTATTATATCTACTCTCGAATCGTTATTTATGAAATTTCTGTGGGGGGTGGAGTGGATAACAGAAAAGTGAGTTGGGTGCAGTGGAAACTGGTTTGTAAGGAAAGGGATGAAGGAGGTTTAGGGATAAAAAATTTGAGAGTGTTTAACAATGTTTTAATAGGAAAGTGGTTATGGAGACTTCACTCTGAAAATCAGGGTATGTGGGTGAGAGTGTTAGCATGTAAATATAGGGAAATAAACAATTGGGAGGAGGTAAGCAAGAGTGATGGTTCGAACTGGTGGAAGGACTTAATGAAGATAGAAAACGGGGTGGGGGACTGTAAACTACATTGGTTCTCTGGAAAATTATGCAGGAAAGTTGGTAACGGAGACACAACTCGGTTCTGGAGCGATCCTTGGCTGGAGGGTCAGAGCATGAAGAGTAGTTATCCAGAGTTATTCAGGCTATCAGTAGATAAAAATGTGATGGTGGGTGAGGCGTTGCGGAATTACTCAGAAGGGACGATACTGAATATTCGTTGGGTTCGAAATCTGAACGAAGAGGAACGGAAGTGTGAAAAGGAAATTCTTGATAAAGTCAAAGGAATTGAATTACGCGTGGATGTGGAAGACAAATGGGCGTGGAACAACAAAGATTTTGTGGTTAAAGAAGCGTATAAGTTAGCCTCAAAAGATTCGGTAACGGAGGAAAGGAGAAAATTTGCAGAGGCTTGGAATAAAAGGATACCTCTCAAGGTCTCTACATTGGTGTGGAGAATGTGGCAAAACAAAATACCGACAAAGGAGAACCTAGTTAAAAAAGGTATTTTGAATGAAGATCAAGGGCATTGCGCATTTGGGTGTGGAAACAAAGAAACCGTCGCACATTTATTTTTTGAATGCCCAAAAGCGAGTGAAATCTGGTGCGCGATTTTAAGATGGTTGAACGTGTCATCGGCGTTACAAAATTGTGGATTTGATAACTTTAAACAATTCAGCTACTTATTAGAGTTTGGTAGAAGGAAAGGCGACACGTTAAAAAATATCTGGTTTACGTGCATTTGGAGTCTATGGAAGTATCGGAACGAAATGATCTTCAGAAATAAAGAATGGAATTCAAGATTGTTGATTGACAGCATCAAAACTCTATCTTGGTCATGGTTGAAGAATAAAATGAAGGAATTCAGTTATCCTTTAGATGTTTGGCTGAGTAATCCTAGCGGATGCATTTGCTGATTTCGAGTGGTTTAAGTTTAGGTGGGGCGGAGGTAATAGCAGAATCAGGGGCTGGTGTTGTTTAGTTATGTAGGGAGATTGTGGGTGACTGGTGTATGGAAAGGCAGGGTGCACTCCTGAAAGTGACTTCAATATTCATGTATTCAAGGGTTGAATTAAATTTTGGAGGACTAACTACTATATGTATTGAAGGGATGAAGTAGCCATGGTGAAATACAACAATGGAACTTGTGTGGTGTTTTTCTGTCAAGAAGGGTTAGATGATGGCTTGTTCCTGTGTCTGTCATGGGCTGCTGGTTTATCGCGCCGTTTGGATGCTCTTGGCGAGAGCTAGCAGCAGCTGGCTGGGCATCCACTTAGTTGGTCTGTGATCAAGTATTTTGTAGGTACTTATTGGTCTGTGCATTGGTGTTTGCAGCCGGTTGGTTTTGCGGCATTCAGGATGTGTCGTTTGGAGATGGGTGTCTGCGACATAGGTGGATCGGTGGCCGGTGCGAGTAATGGCTGATCACGTGAGTAGTGGAGTTATTGAACTCTCAGGGAGGTTTTTTTCTCTTTTCAATGTATTTTGAGTGTGTATTATGTAAAAGGGGTTTTCTTTGTTTGGCAGCAGCAGTATGGTTTTCAACTCAACCCACTGCCTGCTATTTTTTTTCTGTTTCACGTTTGATGCACTGATGCAGTGTATGGTCTGGTGTATGGGATTTATGGCATTCCTTATGCCTATGTTTTATAATATATATAATTTATTTTGGCCTTTCAAAAAAAAAAAAGTGGGATAAGGTTACCCAAATGATGTGTGTTATTTAGATTGGTTAAAGATATTGCCACTTGTAGCCTAGTAATTGAAAAAAAGTAGTGTATATTTCCAATAGCATATTACTTTAATGGTATGTTTCCAATATTAATTACTATTCATTTTTTTATTAAAAAAGAATTTATTAGAATACGGAAGTTTAGTTTATTCGCAACATATTCCTTTTATTTTATATTTTATATGATATATATTGAAAATAAAAAATTGAATACTATATATATATATATATATATATATATATATATATATATATATATATATATATATATATATATATATATATATATATATATATATATATATATATATATATATATATATATATATATATATATAAATGATAATATATATAAATGATATTTAATTAACTAAACAAGTATTTAATTAACTTTATAATAATATTTTTTTAGTAGTATTGAATGTGAGAAAGAAAAGTGAAATTGAAAATGAAAAATATTTCTTACAATCTTAATTGATAATTTTCTCAAAAAATATTTCAAAAATATCACTTTTTGAATAAACAAATTAGTTTTAAAGAAATTTCATTTTTAAAACATAAATTGTAATACATCATTTAATTTAAAACATTTTTTTATTTATTAAAATCACACTAATTATTTTAACTCCACTGAGAAAATGTCTAAAAAATGTAATATAAATGAATTACAAATATTAGTTAATTTAAAATGTATTTAACTTATAAAGATCTATAAATAAATAAAAATGTATAATTAATAAAAAAACTAAATTTAATAATACTCAAATTTTTGATAAAAAAAATAAGACTCAAATTTATGATGCCCATCAAAATACAATATAAAATTTTCACAATATAATTGCACAATTAAAAAAAACTGTAATTTAATTTATTCAATTTATGATGCCCATCATAATTTAACATTTATTTATAAATTTTTATTAGAGACACTTGTCGCTCCCGGGATTTTCATCCAAGTACAAACGCGAAAGTGACACCGAAACAGAGTCGCCAGCAATGTGTATTTATCCCAAGAGAGGGAAAGGAAACACTGCGTAAACCTGAGGGAAAGGAAAGAGCATGGTCTCGCGACCAAGAGAACTGGGTTCGGGAGTCGGTTACGCGCAGGGAAGGTATTAGCACCCCCACGCGTCCATCGTACCCGATGGGATCCACACTTGCTACTTCAATCAAAGGGTGTAAGGAAAGGATACTAGAAAAAGAACTGCTAACTGGAGAACTGGAAAAGGAAAGGAGAAAGAAAGAGAACCAAATGTAGGGAAAATAAAAGAAGTGCTCGAATGGGCCCTACCCCACTACCTACGTATCTCATCGGGAACATGAGAATCAGAGCGACGTAGTTCCCCTCAACGAGGGTCGCTTTGTTTGTGTTTTTTAGTGGAAACGTCAAAGTGCGCGTTCCAGCAGTTAGGTGTTGCAGCTCGATGTAGGGAGACTTATGTGTTACCTGTTTGCGGTAGAACGGACTTGACAAGTCCTTAAGGAAGGAGTGAAAGAGATGAGAAAAGAATTGTTGTTTGTTTTTGTATTTTAAGAAAGAAGTGTTTTGATTACTTTATATTTTGTAATGCACATTGTATTTAAGTCCCTCATGTAAAATCGAATGCCTCGCATATCGACCTGAGATGGGACGTACGCTAAACATTCTAAGAAAATGAGAGAAGATCCCTCACTATCTCATTCTTACACGAAAGGCTACAATACAATATTGGTTTTGCCTTTATTATGTGTTTTTCTACTTTTGTTTTAAGATGAGAAGAAGAGACTAAAAAAGGAGGAGTAAAGGTAAAAACTAAAGAGGGGGACTAAGACTCAATCTTAATGTTATCATGCATGGTGATCCTAAGGTTTAGTGATGTTTAAGAAACCTAATCCGAAGAGAAAGAAGAAGAGAAAGAAAGAAAACAACTTACTTCCAAGATGGAAGTTAAGTTGTTTCTAAGAGGGAAGAAAGAAGATTATGAAAGCAAAGCATTATAAAATGCTTAAACAACGCAAATTGAATGATTAAAATATGAGGGAAGAGATTAGAATGTGGATGCATATCCACACTCAAGTGACTTACCATTGGCCCCTGAAATGGTTAGTGCAAACATTTACAAATGAAAAAACCAATTAAGATGAACAATTAAGGCTTACACAAATTCAATAACCAAAGTAAAAGCATCTTAAAGGTCAAGGAAAGCATAAGGTCAGAATGCACATCATAAGAATGCCCTCTAATGATATGAGAGCAAACACAAATCAAATGCACACAAACAATTCCTTAAACCACAAAGAAATGCATTATGAAAGAAGTAGATAAAGAATGAGTGAATGCAAAGTAATCATGCAATAATGCTTCAAGTAATGTCAAAGTCAGAATGTGGATGACCTAAACATGTGCCTAAACATGATGTACAAATGTCATATGAGGCATACAATCAAGCATCCAAGCATGAAGAGTGATTAGGAGAAGAAGTAAGAAGATATGAACATGAATTTAACATGGAAAGAAGTTACTTAAGGCATAAGTCAAACCTAAAAAAGTTCAAGATGAAACTCAAGTATCAAAGTCAGAAGTGATATGACATGTTAGGATGAAGATGAGATGCACAAGCCAATCACATTCAAGCAATTACAAGTCATTTAGAAGCTAGAAGAAATAGAAACATGCATTTGGATGAAACATGTTCAAGTATGCAAAGTAAGACATGAATGACATATGGGATGAATGCAATTCTTTAAAGTCAGAGGCATACATCATATGAAATGCAAATGGATAGTATGGCATGGCATAAACAAACCAATTACAAGTCAAGTTGGCACTTAGATGAAAAAGTATGAGGAATTAGGTCAAAAGGAAACATGTGAAACAAGTATTGAACATGTACACAAAGAAAGCATCAACTTTAAACCAATGACCTATAACTTCATTCAAAAGACCTATAATGATCTTAACATGGCTCAAGAAGTCAAAAAGGATGATCTCATACAATGGCACAAGTGCCTTCTCAAGCAAGTAAACAAGCATGATCAAAGAAGTTCACAAAAAGGGACCTCAAACAAGAGTCATCAAACAAATACCAAACATGATTCAACAATCATCAAATTAGGTCTCAAGAGACCTCAACCAGAGGCAAACATCATACCAAAAGCTCATGCAAAGAATCACAAAGAAACTCAATCAAACAAGCATGGAAAAGTAATTAGGGTTTCACACGATCATGCACAAAGAAATGGCTCAAAGAGGATGCAAAGATGATCTTAAAAATATGACAAAAGTGTTTTTAAATGTTTCAAAGTGTCCTCTGAAATGTGCAAAAAGAATGAGGATCAAACTATGTACCAATGATGAGAAATAAAATCAGCAATGCAAAGTGTTCACAAATGAAACATTTCAAAAAGAAATTCAAACAACAATTAATTCAGATGCAAAAAATAATAGAAAAATGGAAAATAAAATTTGTAAAAATTTTATAAAACTATGAAGATGATTCATGAATTTTTTTATGATTTTTAAATGCATCAAACTAATTTTAAAAATTAAAAATGAAAATGATATGCAAAATAATAATAAAAAAAAGACATAGCATGGGCCAGGGGTGCAGTCATAGTAATTCTCACGTTCAAAATGAGCATTGAGCTCAGTATGGGAGTACGAAAAGCAATGAAAATCCAGCCCAATCCAAAGCGCAGGTAAACATATTCCCAATAAAAAATCTTGACTCACACACACCCTCAGATTGATCCAGCGTATGATCTTCAATCAATCACAACACAATGTAAGCACTATCAATGGTCAGGATCACGCGCACACCACAACACACATAGGGAGGCACACAAACAGATTAAAATGGAAAAACAAGGCACGTGAGAGGCACCCTCTCCTTTTAATGTGTTGGCACAATAATAACCATCAGATCAAAACCACGAACGGTCATGATTTCATCTTCCAAAAGAAACTCAGGTCACCTACAACAAAACCAGACGCTAGAGCCCTAGCTCCGGTCGTCTTCTCCGGTAGGTCCAAACGGAGATCCAACAGTAAATTTCCAGAAATCAAAAACTCCACCACAGTCTCACTCCAAATTTCATGTTGATCTCAAATATCACATCAATTTCATCATAACATGTATAATTTGTGCAAATCGAAGACAAAAAGCTTGGATCTAAAAAATTCAGATCCACAATACTCTCATGTTATACGTCCAAATTTAAATCTAAACATATCAGCATGATCACAAGCACACAGAGAACACAATCCACACAAGAAAATCAAGTTATAGAAGCACGAAAAGTGAACCAACCTGAGACTTGCAGAGCTCAAATTACACCAAGAAAACCTTCTGGAAGCTGCAGATCAACTCCTTGGAACCTCTAATTGCAAAATAAATGCAATTAGAGCTTGGAATCGTGCTAGATCTTAAGATTTGAAATGGAACTTTCCAAAATTGGATTTGATGAAATCCTTTGTATAAGCTTCAAACAATGAATGATTTGTGTTCTATGAAGTTCACTGATCAAGGAAATGTGAAGAGAACTCAATGAAACCCTAGGAGAGTGGAGTTTCGAAGAGAAGAAAGTTGAGAGCAAAATTTCAAATCTGAGCAAATGAGAGTGCATGAGTGTGAAATGAACGTGTAAATCTCTTTATATATGCTTGGTTAGGCTTCTGATCATGGTTAGGGTTTAGCTAAACCCTTGGTTAAGGCTCTTGGAGGTGTTTTGCAAATTGGTAAGTTGGTGTGTACACCCTCATCCACACGTGCATGGTCATGCCTATGATGATGGATCACTCTCATTTCATGTACTGATCACTAATGAATTGAAAATAGGCCTTGTGGTTGATTGGTTTGTGAGTTTTGGATCATCTTGTACATTTGCATTTTGTGAAAATAGTGAGAAATACTTCATGTAATGACATGATTCCAAGACCAATTCTGCACTAAATGAAGTGTACTTTGAGTTTATGAACTGAATTTGTCAACCTGAAACCAATACAAGTCATTTGGAAGCTTTTTGCACAAAGTGGAAAAATTGAACCATGTGAAAACTCTAAAAACCACCCTTGAGTCTTTTGATCATAACTTGAGAACCACAAATGGTATGGAAATGATGTAGTACTTTTTGGAAAGGGGAGAGAGAGAGCTTCAACTTTAATGTTTGAGTAAAATTCATTTGAAGCTTTTTTGATGATGAAAAGTCAAGTTGAAGTTGGTTTGAATAGTTGCCAAAAATGGAAATTTCACATTATAGGTCATTTTCCAAAAATAGTAACCTTTGCCCTACTTCTTGATTCTTGATGAATGACATGAATCTTAACATTTGAGGACCATATGAAGGTCTATGGACTTGGGAGTCATGATTTGAACCTTTGAAAACCCATGGTGGACTTTCCTTTTGAACTGTTGACTTTTTCCCCAATTTCTTGATTATCAAGCAACTGATCAATTGTACTTCTTCTGAAATGAATCAATGGCCAATCTTCCTTCCTTAGACACTTAATATCATGTAGGAAATAATGAGATCAAGTTTGAATCAAAGTTTCATCAGGAGACCACTTGAATCCAAACCCTAATTTTGACTGCTTTTTGTGATAGGAGGTGATGCACTGTCCAAACTTCTTGATGAGTTAGCATCTTCCAATGACTTGTGAGATCAAATAGGGATGATATATGATGTAAGAGACCTTTGAGGCTTGTGAGAAACCCTTGGCTCTTATTCTCTTGCTTTGGATGATCCACGCCTTTGAGGAACAACTGATCACATGCCCCTTATGTAAGATGCAATGCTAAATGCTTAATGTTTTTGTTTTTCTATGCTTGAATGCAATGCAATGCAATGAAAGCTCATGCTAAATGATATGAAGAAAAGAGAGGGCAAATTTTGGGGTATTACAGCACTAAATGTTTTTTAACCAATGGTTTTAAGAGGCACTACAAACTATAAAGTATCTTGAAAACATATCATTGTAAAATAAAAAAATTATTCTATAATTAATTAAAGTTATTCTATTATTTTTAATGACATAGCAACTAAGATACAAATGTATGTTTATAATTGGGCCATGTCAGTTGGGTAAAGTTACCCAACTTTTAATTATGGGTAGATAAGAATTCACCTTTAATATAAGTTGAAAACAAGATGTTATCTTGGTTTCTTAGGTGAGGTAATGAGGAGTGTCATAAAAAATGTGCCATATTATTTTTGGGATTTTAATAAAATCGACGGAAAAGGTGTAATGGTCATGATTTCGATCCTTAACGATGACTTTTTTGGAATTATTAAATGACGGAAACACATTTCCTTTCAGTTTTTGACATTTAACTGATGGATTAACATAATTGATTTTATTATATTTATTGTGGATTGCTTATTTCACCAAACCCTAACTAAACATATAACATTTCAAATTGGTTTACAAAATAATTATACGCACAACTTACACTAATAAATGATTTTTGAGTATCTTGTAACTCATCATTCATCTCTCGTTCATTAATGATTCGAATCTCGTTCAAAGTTTCAAGTTCTTCATTGAAGAGCAACTAGAAGCATTGAGAGAGATTTTAACCATTAAAGAACGTGAGATGAATGATGAGTTAAAGAATGATCGAAAAACATGATTTTTAATATTATTATTTTCAAAATCAATTTAATAGGTTATATGTTCAAAGAGGGGTTAGTGAAACAAATAATTGACATTAGATATAATAAACTCAAATGTATTTTCTGTCACTCAAATTTCCTCTTGACATGTTTGGAGGAACAAGATGAGAGTTGCACAAAGAATTACGAAAATGTAGTCTCAATCTCAATTTCAATAACAACAACTAAATAACAACATATATCTCTCAAAACATTGTTCGGAGGTAGAACAACTAAACAAAAACAACAAAAACAACATCACAACCTCAAAAAGAACAATAAATAACAACAACATTAACATTCAATCTCAATTTAAACAACAACAACATTAAACAACAACTAAAAAACAATTTCTTAACAAAACTACGTAAAAATCAACAATATACTTATTTCAACCAAAACAACAACGTATAACATTCAATCTTATCTTAAACACCATTAATATTAAACCTTTGGGATTTAAGGTCTTACTAACAACAACAATAAAAACAAAAATAATAACAATAACAACAACAACAACATCATCATCATCATTATCAACAACAACAACAATGAGTAGTGATGTTTGACGTATCAGATATATGATGAAGAAGTGAAAGAAATGATTTCGTTTTTCATTCTGGCAAGTATCGAAGGAAAGCCCTAAACACATATCATCATTCTAGAGGATGATATGTGTTTAGGGATCTCGTTGTTTAGGGCTCTTCATTAGGGTTCTATGTGTTAGTGTGTTGATTTTGGCAAGTGAAACTGAAAGCTACAAGCTAAGCTATATATAATAAGAGTAAACGATTTTCCCTTGGTTTGGAGACATAACCGAGGTAAAATATGAATTATTTTTGGAATAAAAATAAAATATGAAGTAAGACTACTTTTAAGTAAATAAAAACATAATCTACATTTGCTGGGATTCAAAGCATGTACTTTGAATTATTTTACCCTTCAAATATATATAGAACCCGATGAAATATATTATATTTTTAAAAAAGAAAAAAATATGGTGTGTCCAAGATTTATACCTCGGTCTTTTGTTAGGTGCGGTGAAATCATTGTCATAAATTATATTATCTGTAGTAGTGGCGACCATAACACTAAATTCTTCCACACTCATATTGTGATTCATCGCAAGCGCAACAAAATTCATAGGTTTTTCTTAAAAGATGATAGCTGGTGTACTAATATTTGTAAACTTCGAGATGAGGCTACAAAATTTTATAAATAGTTATTTTCTATTAATTGTTCGACTATTCTTGACAACTTGAATCTTCCTCTTCTTCCTCGTCTTAGCCAGGTGGGTATAGATATCTTAACTCAACATGTTTTAAAAGATGGAGTTAAAATGGTCGTCTTTAGTATGAAGTCGTTTAAAGCTCCAGGACTTGATGGATTCCAACCTCTGTTCTTCAAGCATTTTTGGGATCTTGTAGAAGATAATGTTTGGGCTTTGGTTCAAAAAGCCTTTCTTATTGGGAAAATTGATGAAACTATTGTCGAAACTCTGATTGTCCTCATTCCTAAGGAGGATATGCCAACCAAACTAATTAAAGAACTTCCGCCTGATTAGCCTTTGCAATGTAATCTTTAAAATAATAACCAAAGTGTTAATTAACTGTTTTCGCCTATTTCTAGATGATCTGGTGAGTCCTCTCCAAGGCCGTTTTATTCCTAGGCGTGGAACTTCTAATAATTCCATTCTTGCGCAAGAGGTTGTTGATTTCATTCACCACTCTCGCTCCATAAAAGGTATTATTGCTTTTAAAATTGATTTTGAGAAAGCTTATGACAAGTTGAGTTAAAATTTTCTTGAGATTAATTTACATGAGTTTGGGTTCCCAAACTTAATTGTCAAGTTGATCATGAGTTGTGTTTGGTCCAACAATCTAGGACTTCTTTGGAATGATGCTAAGACTTATTACTTTAAGCCAACTAGGTGTCTTTGTCAAGGAGACCCTTTTTTCCCTTATTTGTTTGTTTTTTGTATGGAGAAGTTATCTTTATCTATCAAAAACAAGGCGAACACAGGGAGTTGGAAACCTGTCCTAATTTCCCCTGGTGGTCCGAGGTTATCGCACCTCTTATTTGGTGATGTTGTTTTAGTTTTTTGTGATGCTAACCCCATTAAGTTCAGGGTGTGGATACACTCAAGGATTTCAGCATGGCATCTGGACTTAAAGCCAATGACAACAAGTATTGTGCCATGTGTTCTCATTATGTTCTCATAGACCGTAAGCATACCTTTAAATATATCTCCTATATTTCTTTTATTTATGATTTGGGTACCTAATTGAGTTTTTCTCTTATTCAAGGAAGGGTTCGTAATTATGTTTATTATAATATATTTGAGCAACTTCAAAGGCTTTTAGCCTCTTGGATTGAGGGTTTACTTAATAAAACAGGGATAACTCATCTTGCCAAATCTATGACTTGTTCTATCCTAGCTTATCCTATGCAAATCCATTACCTTCCTACTATTGTTTGTAACAAAATTGATAAGATGACTCAAAGTTTTATTTCGGGGTAGAATGGTGAGAATAGTGGCTTGAGCCTTGTAAATAGGAACAGTGTTACTACTCCCAAGCGTTATGGTGGTTTGGGAATTTGGTAGGCTAGGTTTCCAAACCCGACCCTTGTTGGTAAGTTGGTGTGGAGTTTATTTCATGACCAACATAAACTTTGGGCTCAAATTTTGTCTCATAGGTATATTTAGTATGGTGCTTTATGGATAATTGAAAGGGTGGGCATGCCTTGATAGTCTGCTGCAACATTATTAAAGCCATTGTTGCTCTTCATGATGATTTCCATTTTCGAGTTGGTAATGGTAACTCTCATCTTTGGCAAAAAAAAAATGGTTTAAGATAGATCCATTTTGCCTCAATCTTCCATTTGTTTATATCTCTAATTCAACTTTACTCACTAAGGACATTTGACAACCTGGTGGTTGAAACCTTGATGAACTTGCTACTCTATTGCCACATGATTATTAGGATTTAGTATTTTACTTTATTTATATTGTAATTTTCGGTAATGATTAATTGATATCAATATATATAATTATGTTAATCATGTTGAAATATTAGATTAGATTTGGTTAGATTTAATATTTAAATATAATTCAAGTTGTGTTAGCCCAAACTCAATTAGGGTTGTATATAAATAGTCATAGTTTGTATCATTATTTACACAATTCAATAATACAAATCCTTATTTCCTTATTCTCTCTCTATTCTCTCCTCACTAAAAGTGCCTTACGCACTAAAAATTGGTATCCAGAGCTTCCGGTTATTGTTCTTGATCGAGTTTTCAAGAACGTCATGTCAGTGATCGTGTTTCCAGGGCAAGTGAATCAACAGCTGCGAAGATGACTGGTGATAAGAGCATTCTGAAATCCCTTCCAATGCTTGATGGCAAGAATTAGATCCGGTGGAAAAAATAGATGCAATCCTTATTTAGCGTCCATGATACCCTAGAAGTGGTTACCGGTGGTGTTCCTGTGTTGGCTGAAAATGCAACCGAAGAACAGAAAAAAGCCCACAACGAAGTCAAGAAGAAAGATTGCAAGGCTGCTTATTGCATTCAGACGGCGGTCGATGCTACTAACTTCGACAGAATCTCTCATGCTGAAACGGCGAATGAGGCATGGGATATTCTGGTGAAGTATTATGAAGGAGGTGAGAAAGTCAAGGTTGTCAAGTTGCAAATCTTGCGTCGACAATATGAGTTGTTGTCGATGGGAAAAGACGAAAAAGTTGTAGAATATGTGTCGAAGGTTCATAAACTCGTCCATCTCATGAAGGGTTGTGGCAAAACCATAACTGATAAGATGATAGTTGAGAAGATAATGAGAACGTTGACCTCTCACTTTGATCACGTTATCGTAGCTATTCAAGAATCTAACTTGAAACCCTAAAAGTGGAAGGTTTGGTTGGTTCGTTGGAGGCGCATGAGATGAGAATTGTCGAAAGAAAGGGAGTTCAGGATTCGATACAAGCACTGCAGGCTCAGTCATGGAAAATGAATGGTGGTTCCAACAAATCCAAAGGCAAAGTCGACAAGACTCAAGGAAAGAAGTCTTGGTCGAACCCTCACAAGAATCAGGTCGAAGATAGAGCTTCTGAATCCCCGAAAAGAGGAGGAGGAAACTATCGAAAGGACAAAGAAGATAAGAAAGGTATGCAGTGTTATAACTGTGAAAAGTGGGGTCATTTGGCCAAACATTGTTGGTACAAGAAAGACAATGGATCGAAAAAAGGCAAGGATGAAGGAGCGAACCTTGCACGCCAAGATTCAGATGATTCTGAAGGTGGTATGGTGGTTATGGCTGCAGTGGTAGATAACCATGTCGAATCCAAGATCTTGTTCCTCGACTCAGACTGCTCAAATCACATGACTGGTCGAAAGGAGTAGTTGGAAGATTTTGACGAGTCGAAGAAGAGCAAGGTAAAACTTCATGATAACAGTTCATTGCAAGTAGAAGGTACTGGCAACATAGTTTTTCAACTGAGTAATGGAACGAAAGCTGTTCTGGACTGGACCAATGGCTAGACATGGCCCAATCCGCTTCTGCTCCAGAGCGGCCCAAATTGCCTAAGTCCAATCCACAGAGGGGCAAAAGTTACCTTTCTGCCCCTCCAACCGGGCAAGGAATGCAACATTCCTCCCCGAAATTTCTGCCCGTTACGCACGACTTCATTACTCCCCGAACAGCTGTGGGCAGGTGCCCGGAACTATGCCTATGCCCGACATAATGGCTAGTTTTGGGCACCCTGCCCGACATAACGGCTAGTTTGGGTAGTTACCTATTCTTCGGGGAAACAGTTATTTCGCCCCGAAAATAGGACCGTTGGCCATGCGCTGGGGGCTCTATATAAACCCTCTCGCTTGAGAGGGTTAGGTATCCAATATTCACCCTAAAAACTCATACTTTGTACTTGCCCCCTTTTCTCTGACCCTTTCTTACTTGAGCGTCGGAGTACCTTGCAGGTACACCCCCTCCTCTCCATACGACCAGCATCCCTGACACACTTGGTGGCCCACTTCTACAGGATCTGATCCAGCCTTCATGATCAGTGGCGCCGTCTGTGGGAAAGTTGTTCTCCCCATCTTTCTTTCCTCGAAAATCGAAGATCAAAACAATTCTCAAAGATCATCACGATCATGGCCTCCCAAGATCGCACCAAGGATGCTCTCCAAACCACCATCCTCCCCGTCAACAAATCTGACGTTGACGTCCATTCATCTCTCCTCCGAGATACCCGTTTCCTCAGGGACGGAGCCACTGCTTCTCCTTCCCCTACCCCTGCTGATCACAACAACGATCAGCATTCACTTGACGTCCAGTCCGTTCCTGTTCCGCCCAACGCCTACCCGGCCGTGGCGGCCCTCCTGGAGGTGATCAACAAAACCAATACCCTGATCCTGTAGCAAAACGAGAGGATCGGGGTGTTAGAAGAGTCCAGCCATCCAAGATCCCCTCCTCCACGGAGGAACCAGCGATGATCAAGGAGCCCGCAGCCTCGAAGAGACATCGACAGAAGACTGCGCCAAGAGCCTGATTCTCGTGCAGCCCAGAAGCGCGACCAGATCTCCCCGCGTGACCAGCACGCTCACGACCACAAGAGGACTCGAAGGAACGAGCAATCTCCCCCGGTCAAGTCTAAAGGCCGGGCCCGCTTGCCTTCTCCTCGAAGGAACCGCTCACCTTCTCCTCGAAGGAACCGCTCACCTTCCCCGCGAAGGAACCGCTCCCCTTCTCCCCGGAGGAACCGCTGTCGCGAGCATCCCCTTCGGTCCCCATCATACACCAGTTCTAGCAGCGACGACGAGCCTCGCGGCCCGTTGTTCCAGGAGATCTTGGCTTCCCGTCTCCCAAAAGGCTTGGAGAAACCCCCGTCACTGGGCACGTACGACGGAACCACTGACCCCGACGAGCACATCGAGAACATCAAAATGCTGTTAGATTACCGCGGCATACGAGGCGCCATCAAATGCCGACTGTTTCCGACCACTCTCTGAAAGGGAGCGATGACATGGTACAAGCAACTGCCCGAGGAGTCCATTACCTCGTAGAGACAACTGGGAAGGATGTTCACACGGCACTTCACGACATCTCGCCGCCACCCCCAAAACTGAGGCCTCCCTTGGGGCCATAATCCAAGAAAAGACGAACCTCTCCGCGCATATATCGAGAGGTTCAACAAGGAAGCCGTACAAGTCCCTACAACGAAAGAAATGAAGAAGTTTCTGCTCGAGCAAGGGCTTCGCCCAGGCTCCGAGTTTTCTAAAGCCATTGGCCTCGCACCACCGAGGAACTTAGACGCCCTCCTCCTCAAAGCCCAATCACACATTCAGTACGAAGAGAAGGTTGCGGCCAACAACGTCCGAGCATCACGCCATCAGGAGAATGCTCGAGCATCCAGAGGAGAGGAAGATTCGACATCTCGTCAGGGCGAACGGAGGCGCGAGGACCGTCCTCGTGACAACAAGGGGCCTTCCGGGCGGTTCCATGACTACACCCCCTGACCGTCTCCAGGGAAAAGATATTGTCCGAATGTGCCAATTCGGAGTTCAAACAGGCAGGGGTCTGGTTCCCTAAGCAACTGCCGAACAGACCAAACGTGGACAAATCAAAATACTTCTGTTTCCACAAGAGTCACGGCCACACTACAGAGGACTGCATCCATCTGAAGGATGCCATTGAGATACTGATCAGGGACGGCCACCTGAAACAGTTCGCGAAGAAGAAGGACACTCCTCGGCAGGACGCCCAGGAGTCCAAGAAGATAGAGGAGGAGGTACCCTCCTCGGAAGACGCCAATATACAGGTCGCTATGTCCATATCGCGACCAGAGGACTTCTACGTCCCGGACGGGCTCAGTGCCCCTGCTTATTTCACGGCCCACAGCCCGTGGGAGACATTTGCCTCCGCCATGGTCATCTCTGGCGGGGGTTTCAACAAAGTCACTGTGGGCTCCGTGAAGCGAAAGTTCGAGCACCTGATCAACATAAGCTCCAACAAGGTGACCACGCTTGATCAGGCCCAGAAGGGCTCCGTCGCCATCTCCTTCTATCGGGAGGAGCTCCTCGGGGGTTCCCCGAACTCAAGCATACCTTTTCTCGTCAGAGCCCGAATGGCGAACTTCGACGTCCGCAGAATACTCGTCGACCAGGGCAGCTCGGTCGACATCATGTACTCCCAGCTGTTTTCAACACTTCACCTGGACGAATCGTGTAACGCCCCAGTTTTGATCATTTTATTTAATCGAGTCGATTTAATTATTTTGAGTATTATATTATTTTATTTGTGATACTATGTTATTTTACATCGTGATTATGTTTTATAGCATTTTGAGAGCGTTTGCGGGGTATTTGAGAGTAGGGGCATTTTAGTCATTTTATATTATATTTTTATAACTTAGAAAGAAAAAGAGAAGAAAAGAGATAGAAATAGAAAGGAGAGAAAAATAGAGAGAAAGAAATAGGAAGAGGAAAAAGAAGAGAAGAGAAAAAGAGGAAAAGCTAGGTTGGATCAAATCAACTTCTAGAATCGATTTAATCGGGTAAGGGTGTGAAATTCAATTATTCTATGCATGTGTATGATTATGTATGTGTTTGTGTTGTTGAGTTTGGAATGTATGAAAATTTAGAGCAAAAATCATAATGTTTAGAAATTGGTAGAATTTGATCCAAATGTGTCTAAACTCATGTTGTTGTGTTCCTTGTTATTTATACATGTTGGATATGTATTGATATACCTCAAATTGGTGTTTTTCTGAATTTGGATGATGATTTGGAAGGGTTTTGGGTGTAAAACCCGTAACAGCAAGAAGCCTGCAGAATTCTGGTTCAGCCCAGGTCATACGCGTATGGGGCATGTTCATACGCGTATGGGCCTTGGCAATACGCGTATCATGGGCGAGTTTTGGGGCCAATACGCGAATGGGATGTCTCTTTTCCCGGCCATCTGGTGAGATGCGTATTGTACGCGTACGAGGGTTTTGCCTTACGCGTATGACAGGGGCCATACGCGTATGGGTAGGAGGAGTGTAAAATGGGACTTTTCAAAATATCGTTTTCGTTTTTCTTTCGTAACTTGGGTTCCGTTTATCCGATTTTTACATTCTTGGTATCGTTGGAAATCTATTGAGGTGTACTATATGATTATGATGATTTGGAAGTTGTTAGCTGATTAAATTGTGTCGGTATTTGGAATAGTGTCGTTTTGTCGATTTTTACCGTATTAATTAAGTGTAATTGATGTGTATCATGTAATGTGCTTTTGATATGGATATCGTATGACTTGTGTGATGTTATATGATGTGAATGCATGTGATGACATGTTGTGGTGATGAATTGTGGCCGAAAGGCAAATAAATGCAATGTGTTGTATTTGGTTATATATGCATGTTTATGGTTGCATATATGTGTGAAGATGCATTGGCTGTCATGAGTTATTGTGTGTCAAGTATCATGATATGCATCTTGTGAAGTCGTATGCCTTATACAAAGAGGTGGGAGCGACAGATTGATTCTTGAGAGAATCTGCTATAACATCGTGAGCCTTATACAAAGAGGACCGAAAACGATGATTATAGACGATCGTGAGCCTTATACAAAGAGGACCGAAAGCGATCGGATCGTGAGCCTTATACAAAGAGGACTGCAAGCGATCCATAAATGTCGTGAGCCTTATACAAAGAGGACTGCAAGCGACGGGTGAACATCGTTGGCCCGACGGGGTGTTACTTGTAGTAACAAGCGATGGTTCCAATAGTTCCTGAGTGAACTGGTAATGATGGAGTCGGTACCGCATATGCATTTGCATAGAGTCGTTGTGTCGGTCTCTTTGCATCTGCATGAATTATGATTGCATTGTTTATATGTGGAAAATCATGATTTAATTGATTATGTGTGAGACACTGTGATATGCATTTGTGATAAATGTATTGTGCATGATTAATATGCAATTGGGAATGGAGTAATTATGTGATTGAGCTTGTGATAGCATTTGTGAATTGATGTGCATTTGTGTTAAATGCATTGAATAATGAATGATATGTTTTGTGTATAAACATATGCATTATGTGTGAATATGTGATTATGTGAATATAATCTATATATGCTTTATGTGTTGGCATGTGATAATTGTGGTGAGAATACTTGATATGTGTATTTTTATGTCGATATATATAATTATATGCATTTATATTATAATTGTGTTTCTCACCCTTCTGCTGTTTTATAATGCTCTATGAGGCATTGCAGATTAGATGCTGGAGGTCTTTTGTGAAGCTTATGTCTTCATTCTTTTGTCGGTCGGCTCTGATATGTAGCACCGGGTAGTCGGGAGATCGATTAGGATTATTTTGTGATGTTGTGTATATGCATCTTTATCTTTTGGAGTTGTATATATACATGATTCTGTTGATAATAGATAAACCTTTATGTGATATATATATATATATATATATATATATATATATATATATGATATTCAGTTTTAGATTTTCCGCTTTTATTTTAAAATCTGAAATGTGGGTGTAAGGAACTGAGTTCCTCTGTTGATTGCTACCCCACTGTTGCATATCTTTATGAGCAGGTTAATTGTGTTTGTTTCAAATTGATGTGACCCTTCGGTCTATGCTGTGAATTTCTAAATATACTCTGATGAAATTTTGAATTTTATTTTACCGCTTTATTTAATTGGGGGTATAGATTGGGGGTGTTACATTATGTGGTATCAGAGCCAGTTTGTGTCAGTCTGTGTCTGTCTTTGTTGTTGGTGTGTAGTTGAACTGTTTGTTTAACCGTGTTGATGTTATTGGGAATGATCAGAATATGGCTGGTAGAAATGACGCTGCTATAGCTGCTACTATGGAGGCAATGGCTAGGGCTGTGCAAGGTGCACCTAATGTTAGTGCGAATGATGAGTTCAGGAAGAATCAACCGCCTGTCTTCAAGGGAAGATATGATCCTGATGGTGCACAAATTTGGCTTAAGGAGATTGAAAGAATCTTCCGTGTGATGGATTGTGCTAAAGAGAATAAGGTGAGACTGGGTACTCATATGCTGAAGGAAGAAGCTGATGATTGGTGGGTTAGTTTGCGCCAAGTGTTGGAAGTGGATGATGAAGAGGTTACTTGGGATTTGTTTAGCCGAGAGTTTCTGAGGAAGTATTATCCTGAAGATGTGAAGGGAAAGAAAGAGATTGAGTTCTTGGAGTTGAAACAGGGTAATATGTCTGTTGTGGTTTACACTGCAAAGTTTGTGGAACTTGTGCAGTTCTATCCTCATTATGCTGCGATAACTGCTGAGTTTTCTAAGTGTGTGAAGTATGAGAACAGATTGCATCCTGAGATTAAGCATGCAATCGGTTATCAGAGGATTAGAAGGTTTTCTGATTTGGTGGATTGTTGTAGGATTTACGAAGAGGATAGTAAGGCGCGTGCTACTCACTATAAGAGTGTGAATGACAGGAAAGGGAGACAACAGTCTCGTAGTGGTCCTTATGTGACACCCGCTGACAATGGTAAGCATAGGGGTAACTTTGAGAAAAAGGCAAGTGGGGGAGGAAGGTCTAATCATCCGAGATGTTACAAGTGTGGTGAAGTAGGACATCTTCAGTTTGATTGTGGGAAGAATAAACTGAAATGTTCCAATTGTGGAGGTTCGGGACATGTCACAGCTAATTGTAAGAACAATGTGGTGAAGTGTTTCAACAGTGGTGAAACAGGTCATATTAGTACGAGGTGTACGAAACCAAAGCAAGCTCAGGCTGGTGGGAAGGTTTTTGCATTGGCAGGAACTGAGACTACTAGTGCGGATCGTTTGATTAAAGATACTTGTTTTATTAATAGTACACCTTTATTTGCTATTATTGGTACTGGAGTGACTCATTTGTTTATTTCGTATGAGTGCGCGAAGCGTTTGAATTTGTTGTTGTCTTCTTGGGGTGGTGAGATGGTTATCGATACTTCTGCTTAGGGGTCGGTAATTACTTCTTTGGTTTGTTTAAATTGTTCTTTGACCATTTATGGTAAAGACTTGTGATGGATTTGGTGTGTTTACAGTTGGAGGTGTTAGAATGAGGTGAGTGGGGGAGAAGCTGGTACTTCTCCGAGTTGCTTTAGGTGTGGAGCGTTGGCTCAGTGTGTTGTAAATTACAAGATTGTAAGTGTTATTTGGACAGTGTTATTCCAGATTCTGGAAGTAATGCGGAGGTAAGGTTTATGTCAACTAAGGACTTGTGCCTGAGGTAGTTTTGTGCACAGGATGTAAGAAATGCTATTATGGTTTGGTAAAGATGGTTTATGCCCCATCATGATTGTCGACTGTCTATTGACAAATTGAGGGACTGATCACCCTTAATCTCTTATTGATAGCAGATGGGAATTATGTTGGATGGAATAGACTTGTCTTTCCGACTTTGATAGTGTGTGAAATGAGTTGTTTGGAATTTAAGGAAATGATTACAGATTGTTTTGTTGAGTCGACGAAGATTCTTGTATCAGAAGATGAGGTGGATTAGAGGTTCTGGTATGTTGGTTAAGTTGGGAAGTCATTGAGAGAGAATGATTGGGTATTATTAATGGCTGCTTCTCAGAGAGTAGAGTGCGAACTCAAATTTGACGAAGGTGAAAATTCGAAATTTGGATCTGCTAAGTAAGTAGAAGACTCTTGGTAGATGGGACTAAGATGTTGGCCTTGTTTATGATGATAGTATTCTGGAAATTGGCAGGAAAGTCACAGTGATAGGCCGTCATTGATGCATGGTTTTCAGATGTGTTTTTGGATGAAACTTTAGTGTGTCAACTTGAAGAGGTCCAGCATGGTTGGTAAGGAAAAAGATGATAGCAGGAGGTTACGTGTTAATCAGTGAGTAGTATGGAAACTTGCGGTTGTGTTTTGGATAACTTGAGTTTTGAATTATGACGAATCACAAACGATTTGAAATTCCTTGATGGTATTGAAACTATGGAAATCTTGAGAAAACCCTTAGGTGTGGATGTAATATTTGAGAGTTCTTTTTGGTTGGTGGTTACTATATGTTGGGATTTATGGAATCTGGACTGTCACGAGAAGGAATTGTGTATGGTTTATTAACAGTTGAATAAGGTAACGATTGAGAATAAGTGTCCACTTTCAAGAATAGATAACTGGAATGGTTTGGCTGAGTTTGAGTAGAATTACAATTGTTGGAATGTTTGATAATAGTGGTGATTTGTTTGAGTTGAGGCTTTGATCGACTTTATGTGACGGGTTATATTTGTTATCATCGGAAGTAGATGCGGTGTTACTATGAGAGGCTCCGAAGTTAGTTAAGGTGATTAGAAACTTTTTGGACTTTTGTTGGTTATTACCGAAGGGTATGGAAGGCTTTTCCAAGATTAGCGTTTTCGTTGCTTCAGTTGACTTGCAAAGGGGAAGTCGATTGTTTGGGATGTATCTTTGATGAGTATAGTCAGTGTGTTAATGCAAGAGAGTAAAGTCGCGGCTTATGTTTTTCGACATTTGAGGATTAGTGAAAGGATCAGTACTATTGTGGAATTGGAATTGGTTGCAGTTGTATTATGTTGGAATATTGGAAGTATTATCTTCATGATTCTAGATTCGAAGTGTTTGGTAATTACAAGAATATTGAGTACTGGTTTGGTCTGAAGGAATAGAGACAACGAGGATGATTAGGATTCGTGGCGAGTTATGAATTAGTTTGGGGTTATCCTTGGGGAAAGGCTGTTGTTGTGCCTGATGTGTAAGTCGAAAATCTTTATGCATGTCTGTTTTGATGGTCAGAGAGTTGGAATTATTTGAGCAGTTCTGAGGCTTGTGTCTAGTGTGGGAGAGAACACAGTAGAAAGTGTGGTTGGATATATTGGCAGTGATCAGTGATTTTGGTGGATATGAGAAAGAGTTAGGTTTTGGACGTGAGATTGATAGTCTTGATGGTTTCGGGTAATCAGAGTGTGCAACGGAAGTGTGATGTGGCACATTTTGTATTTGAGAGTGAACCTGTGAGTTTGTGCTTGTGTATTCTTTGAGTGTTATGGGCTTTGCGTCTTGTCGTTGTTGTTGTTGCTGTTAGCAAGGTGGTTTGTCAGTTGTGTTACTCGTGGTGTGCTTTTGGTTGGTCTGTTTGATGGTCGGATGCGAGAGCCGTGTCCGGAGTTGTTGGTATCGGTTATATTTTCGAGGACGAAAATTTCTAAGTGGGGGAGAGTTGTAACGCCCCAGTTTTGATCATTTTATTTAATTGAGTCGATTTAATTATTTTGAGTATTATATTATTTTATTTGTGATACAATGTTATTTTACATCGTGATTATGTTTTATAGCATTTTGAGAGCGTTTGCGGGGTATTTGAGAGTAGGGGCATTTTAGTCATTTTATATTATATTTTTATAAATTAGAAAGAAAAAGAGAAGAAAAGAGATAGAAATAGAAAGGAGAGAAAAATAGAGAGAAAGAAATAGGAAGAGGAAAAAGAAGAGAAGAGAAAAAGAGAGAAAAAGAGGAAAAGCTAGGTTGGATCAAATCAACTTCTAGAATAGATTTAATCGGGTAAGGGTGTGAAATTTAATTATTCTATGCATGTGTATGATTATGTATGTGTTTGTGTTATTGATTTTGGAATGTATGAAAATTTAGAGCAAAAATCATAATGTTTAGAAATTGGTAGAATTTGATCCAAATGTGTCTAAACTCATGTTGTTGTGTTCCTTGTTATTTATACATGTTGGGTATGTATTTATATACCTCAAATTGCTGTTTTTCTGAATTTGGATGATGATTTGGAAGGGTTTTGGGTGTAAAACCCATAAAAACAAGAAGCCTGCAGAATTCTGGTTCAGCCCAGGTCATACGCGTATGGGGCATGTTCATACGCGTATGGGCCTTGGCAATACGCGTATCATGGGCGAGTTTTGGGGCCAATACGCGTATGGGATGTCTCTTTTCTCGGCCATCTGGTGAGATGTGTATTGTACGCGTACGAGGGTTTTGCCATACGCGTATGACAGGGGCCATACGCGTATGGGTAGGAGGAGTGTAAAATGGGACTTTTCAAAATATGGTTTTCGTTTTTCTTTCGTAACTTGGGTTCCGTTTATCTGATTTTTACATTCTTGGTATTGTTGGAAAGCTATTGAGCTGTACTATATGATTATGATGATTTGGAAGTTGTTAGCAGATTAAATTGTGTCGGTATTTGGAATAGTGTCGTTTTGTCGATTTTTACCGTATTAATTAAGTGTAATTGATGTGTATCATGTAATGTGCTTTTGATATGGATATCGTATGACTTGTGTGATGTTATATGATGTGAACGCATGTGATGACATGTTGTGGTGATAAATTGTGGCCGAAAGGCAAATAAATGCAATGTGTTGTATTTGGTTATATATGCATGTTTATGGTTGCATATATGTGTGAAGATGCATTGGTTGTCATGAGTTCTTGTGTGTCAAGTATCATGATATGCATCTTGTGAAGTCGTATGCCTTATACAAAGAGGTGGGAACGACAGATTGATTCCTGAGAGAATCTGCTATAACATCGTGAGCCTTATACAAAGAGGACCGAAAACTATGATTATAGACGATCGTGAGCCCTATACAAAGAGGACCGAAAGCGATCGGATCGTGAGCCTTATACAAAGAGGACTGCAAGCGATCTATAAACGTCGTGAGCCTTATACAAAGAGGACTGCAAGCGACGGGTGAACATCGTTGGCCCGACGGGGTTTTACTTGTAGTAACAAGCGATGGTTCCAATAGTTCCTGAGTGGACTGGTAATGATGGAGTCGGTACCACATATACATTTGCATAGAGTCGTTGTGTCGGTCTCTTTGCATCTGCATGAATTATGATTGCATTGTTTATATGTGGAAAATCATGATTTTATTGATTATGTGTGAGACACTGTCATATGCATTTGTGATAAATGTATTGTTCATGATTAATATGCAATTGGGAATGGAGTAATTATGTGATTGAGCTTGTGATAGCATTTGTGAATTGATGTGCATTTGTGTTAAATGCATTGAATTATGAATGATATGTTTTGTGTATAAACATATGCATTATGTGTGAATATGTGATTATGTGAATATAATCTATATATGCTTTATGTGTTGGCATGTGATAATTGTGGTGAGAATACTTGATATGTGTATTTTTATGTCGATATATATAATTATATGCATTTATATTATAATTGTGTTTCTCACCCTTCTGCTGTTTTATAATGCTCTATGAGGCATTGCAGATTAGATGCTGTAGGTCTTTTGTGAAGCTTATGTCTTCATTCTTTTTTCGGTCGGCTCTGATATGTAGCACCGGGTAGTCGGGAGATCGATTAGGATTATTTTTTGATGTTGTGTATATGCATCTTTATCTTTTGGAGTTGTATATATACATGATTCTGTTGATGACAGATAAACCTTTATGTGATATATATATATATATATATATATATATATATATATATATATATATATATATATATATATATATATATATATGATATTCAGTTTTAGATTTTCCGCTTTTATTCTAAAATCTGAAATGTGGGTGTAAGGAACTTAGTTCCTCTGTTGATTGCTACCCCACAGTTGCATATCTTTATGAGCAGGTTAACTGTGTTTGTTTCAAATTGATGTGACCCCTTAGTCTATGCTGTGAATTTCTAAATATACTCTGATGAAATTTTGAATTTTCTTTTACCGCTTTATTTAATTGGGGGTATAGATTGGGGGTGTTACAAATCGCACCTTACCCCCTATGTAGGGTCCGATTTACAGGGATTCAACGGGTCAGTGACCAAGCCGTGGGGATGCGTCGAACTGATCGTGACCTTCGGATCAACTGAGACGGACAGATCCATCAAGGTGCAATTTCTGGTAATCGACTGCCCGTCGCTTTACCAGTGCATTTTCGGAAGGCCAACTCTGGCCGAGTTGGTAGCGGTGCCCTCAACAGTCCACCTGAAGATGAAGTATTACACTTCAAAGGGAATGGTCGCCACAAAGGGGCTCAACGCCACTGCGTCCAAGCTGAAAGCGTCGGGCAAGCCAGCATTGCCAAGCAGCTCCGCGGAAGCCAAGCCTCTGCCCCAGGTCGACTCCATCGACCTCGACAGTCGCTTCCCCGAAGAAGACCAATCGGAGGAACGAGCTGCTTCTGCCAACCCATCTACATCGTCCATCAGCAGCTCCCATCCAATGCGCCCTATCCCGGATGGCAACTTCGAGATCGTTCTGTTCGGCGAAGACCCCCAACCACTACTACGAAAAACCCATTTAACAACGGTTGGGAATGACATATAATGACGCGGGCGAAGGCATTGTTATGTAGATTATCATTGTAAGTTCGCTGTTTCTACAGCGGTTTGGAAACCGTTGTTGAAAGGCAGGACGCGCGCCATATATCACAACGGTTATGATAATAAACCGTTGCGATACATACACTTAAGTTCTGGGTTCGAAACCTATCAGTAGCGAATTTATATAAAACATAAATTACTTATGATATCAGTTACAATATATAACCGTTGTTGTAAGTACCCTAAGTTTATTATATTAAATGTAGATTGCTTGTTTTCCAAACACCTCACTAAATAAATATACATGGATTAAATTTGATGAAGATGTCTATAATCTGCAAATTAAACTGTTCTTGAAAACCAACTTAAATTAAACCAATGTTGTTTTCTGATTGCATTCGTCTCATCGTGCATTTCACGCTCTTTTACATATATTGTGGTTTATTGATCTGACTCCTTCGATATATCGCTATCTTCGATTATAGTTAAATTTCTATAAGATAAACAAGACATTGGATAATTTGCCTCATCTTTGATTTAACTATATTGGAAGATGGCGATGCATCTAAGGAGCGAGATCATTATACCATAATCTATATATAAAAGAACGTGAGATAAATGATGAGAGGCATGCAATCAGAAAACAACATTGGTTTGTTTAAGTTGGTTTTCAAATACAACTTAATTTGCAGATTATAAGTATCTATGTCAAATTAACTGAATGTATTTTAAGTGAGGGTTAGTGAAACAAACAATCTACATAGAATATAATAAACTTAAACAAAATTCTATACCAGATCCAGATATTATAAACTCATATAATACGCTTGCTACCACCAGCAAACTTTAAGTGAGGGTTAGTTAAACAAACAATGTAAATAGAATATGATAAACTCAAACAACATTCTATACCAGATCCAGAAATTATAAACTGATATAATACGCTTGCTTTCACCAGCATCATCACCCTGTATCATCCCCTTAACCTGAAAGGAAACAAAGCAAACTTCAAAAATGAGCATCCTTAGTTGAAAACAAACCCTAAAACCATAATCCAGTGATGAGTAAAGAGAGGAACAAGAATAACGCACCTTTTAATGAAACTAATCGCGGAACAGGAATCAATTATGATGTTGAACTAGTTTGGGAAGCCATGAAAAAGAAATATAAGGAGGAAGAAGCTTACACAAAAGCTTCATACTTCTTATACTTCTTTTCATTGCTTCTAAAACTAGATAAAGTTTGCTTACATTGTTGTTTCTTCATTTACTAACATCTTGTTCGTGATGCTATGAAGAAAAGGTACAAGGTGGATGAAGTTTCCATCATAGCTTCATGCTTCTTATAAATTTTTCCATAGCAACACAAACATTATGAAGTTTCCAAAGTATGGTCTTTGTTAAGGTAGTGAAAACGAATCTGAAAAAATGAGAACAATCAACAAAAACAACATGCAACAAACGAGATAATGGGAAATATCTAACAATAGATGGAAGAAGAAGAATACCTTAATATATGAAGCACAAGATTCACGACTAATGGTGAAAATGAAGAGAAAAAATGGGTTCTAGGGTTTCACTTTGAAGGCAACGCCGTTACTGTCAATTAAGTGAAAGTTATTTCTCTTATATATGGGTAAACTATTTCACAACGGTTAACAATAACAAGCGTATAGATATGTATTTATTTATTATAAATATATCACTATGGTTTACCAGAATAACCGTAGTGATAACCCTTTTATCTGTGAATTTTAAAATAAATAAAAACCGTATACATAGGTATTTATTTATTATAAATATATCACTACGGTTAACCAGAAGAACCGTAGTGATAACCCTTTTATTTATGAATTTTAAAATAAATAAAAAAGAAAAGGTGCGCCTTAACTTCTAACTTAATGCATCTGCAGTTTAAACATCAACAATGTAATTCACAATGCATCTGCAGTTTAAACATCAACAATGTAATTCGAACCCTAATTCAACTATTACATTTCATAACAAAGTAAATATTAAACATAAAGGAGACAAAAAAACATAACATCTTGATATTTCCAGAAAATATCTCTGATTTCAGTTTGTTCTTCAAATTCTTGTTCTTTTTCTTTAAATCCTCATACATAACCTTCAGATAGCCCACAACTTCCAACTCTGACTTCATAATGCTCTCATCGTCATTTCCATCTCTTTCTCCCACGTCTTCATCCCATATGAACAAATTACATGTTTCATCGCTCCTCCAAAATGGACATCTCCAAAAAACCTTCCTTTATTTTGTCCCTTCTTGCATTGATATGAAATCATACGACCATCACAACCACAAAAATTTCCAGATCGAGATTTTACACTGGAACAAGACGTAGAAATACCTTTGGATGATTTTGTCTTCAAATGTGACATTGCAACACCTTAAAGTAGAACACTTTGTTGTTGTTGCTGTCTTCTTCCCGACAATGGTGACGGCGTTGGTGTTAGGGTTGTTTCAATGGATAAATTGATATATATATATATATATATATATATATATATATATATATATATATATATATACATGGTGTTTAAAATACATAAAAAGAAGCTTCAATTTGTAACAATGGTTTTGATAAATATCCGTCGTGATATCCTTATTAGTTTTTAGTTAAATATTAATAAAACTTAAAAAGGGAGCATTTACATCAAAGGGATAAAGTATTTGAGGGCGATGAGGTTCGAACCCATGATAGCTAGATTGTATCACCACGGTTTTCATAAAAACCGTTATTATACCCTTGAGATTTCTAATTAAAATAATGCGCGCGCATCCAGTACGCGCTATAAGAACGGTGTATAAAATGTCGTTGTAAACCTGGCGTTGTTGATTTGCCGTTTTGTAGTAGTGAACGGGGAGTGAAGATTGGAGCAGACCTGCCCGACATTGCGAGGAAGCAGCTCAAAGCATGCCTCCGGGAGAATGCCGACCTCTTCGCATGGAGCGCCGCCGAAATGGTCGGCTTGGATCCGTCCGTCACCTGCCACCAGCTGAAAATCGACCCGGCCGTCAAGGCCGTAGCACAACGTAGGAGAAAGCAGTCTCCGGAGAAAACGGAGGCTGCTGAAAAAGCTGTAAAGGACCTCCTCGAGGCCAAATATATTTCGGAGGCCAAGTACACCACTTGGCTATCCAACGTTGTACTAGTTAAAAAATCTAATGGAAAATGGCGCATGTGCATTGATTACACCGATCTCAATAAGGCATGCCCGAAGGATGCCTACCCCCTCCCCAATATTGATAAACTCGTTGATAATTCTGCTGGTTTTAAACTTTATCATTCATGGACGCCTACTCGGGCTATAATCAAATTCCTATGGCAATGTCCGACAAAAAATATACGACCTTCATGACCGAATCGGGCAACTATTACTACAACGTAATGCCCTTCGGCCTGAAGAACGCCGGAGCAACGTACTAACGAATGATGAACAAAGTATTCTGGGGAGAAATAGGCGACATGCTCGAAGTCTACATGGACGACATGATCGTAAAATCCCACAAGGAAACCGATCATACTGCCCATTTGAGGAAGGTCTTCGAACAGGCCAGGAAATACAAAATGCGTTTTAATCCGGAGAAGTGCACGTTCGGTGTCTGGGCAGGCAAATTCCTCGGCTTCTACTTGACAGAACGAGGAATCGAAGCCAATCCCGACAAATGTTGGGCATTCTCCGAGTTTCCTACGCCCAGGTCCAAAAAATCCATCCAGTCCCTCAACGGGATGCTCGCGTCACTATCTCGTTTCGTGGCTAAGTCCGCCCAACACGCCCTACCATTCTTCAAACTCCTCCGCAAAGAGGCCACATTCGAATGAACCGAGGAGTGCGACAAGGCCCTTCTCCATCTGAAACGAGCACTCTCAGAGCCACCGGTTCTCTCTCGCCCGGACAATGGCGAAATGTTGTACCTATACCTCGCCGTAGCAACCGAAGCAGTGAGCGCCGCTCTCATCCGCGAGACACCTGACGGGCAGAAGCCCATATATTTCATGAGCAAAGCGCTACAAGGACTAGAGTTAAGATACCAACAGATAGAGAAGGTGGCACTGGCCCTCATCAACGCAGCCAGAAGGTTAAGACACTACTTTCTAGCTCACACGATCGTGATTCGAACAGATCAACCCATAAAACAGCTACTAGGACGACCAGACATGGCCGGTCGAATGCTCAAATGGTCGCTGGAACTGTCCGAATTTGACATCCAATACGAAAGCAGAAAAGCCCTCAAGGCCCAAGCTCTGGCAGACTTCGTCGCAGAAATGACATTCGCAGACTCCCCCGCGAGCGAAGCACGCAAATGGACCATTTTTGTGGACGGTGCCTCCAGCTCGGCAGGAAGAGGCGCGGGCATCATACTAGAAAGCGACGAAGGAATCATCGTTGAAGTATCACTCACCCTGTCCTTCCCAACCTCCAACAACCAGGCCGAGTACAAAGCCTTCCTCACTGGGCTACGCCTGGCCGAGGACCTGGGCGCAGAAGAAGTCGTCATTTGTATAGATTCAAAAGTCGTGGCTCTCCAGGTCCGAGGAGAATATCAAGCCAAAAATGACAACCTGACCGAATACTTGGCCCTGGTCAAGAAGGAGATGGCGAAGTTCACAACAGTAGAAGTGAAACATGTTCCCCGCGAACATAACGTGCGTGCAGACGTGCTATCCAAACTAGCCAGCACAAAGAAGAAAGGCGGAAACAAATCCGTCATACAGGAAGTACTTCCTCGACCCAGCATCGAGAAGACCTCCCCGACCCTCGACGTGCAGGTGATCGGCAACATCAACTGTTGGATGACCCCTATTTACAACTATCTCGCCAAAGACGAACTCCCGACCGACCCAAAAGAGGCCAGCACAGTTAGGCGAAGAGCCTGCTCTTATTTCTTGGTCGAAGATAAACTCTACAGGCGGGGATTCTCCATTCTGCTGCTCAAATGTGTCGAGGAAGAAATGGTCGTGCACATCCTGCGTGAAATCCACAAAGGAATCAACGCCCAACACCTCGGCGGAAGGTCGCTTGCTCGAAAGGCCCTCCGAGCAGGATACTACTGGCCGACCATGCAACACGACGCGAAAGAACACGTGAAGAAATGCGATAAATGCCAACGGCACGGGGACATGCACCTGGCTCCGCCTAACGAGCTCAAGGCTATGTCCTCCCCGTGGCCATTCGCCTGGTGGGGCCTAGACATCCTAGGACCCTTCGTGGTAGGATCAAGTCAGAACAAATACCTAATAGTGGGCGTAGACTATTTCACAAAATGGATAGAAACGGAAGCTATAGCCAAAATAAATGCCCTCAACATCCTGCGTTTCTACAAACGAAACATCCTTGCACGCTTCGGTATCCCCCAAGCGATAGTAACGAACAATGGCACGCAATTCACGGACAGGAAGTTCCAAGACTTCGTCGCCCAACTGAGCACGAAGCAGCACTTCGCATCCATAGAGCACCCACAAACAAACGGGCAGGCTGAAGCAGTCAGCCGAGTCATCCTTCGAGGCCTCAAGCGAAGGCTGGACAAAACAAAGAAGGCATGGGTCGAGGAACTGCACAGCGTACTATGGGCATACCGCACAACTCCACACTCAACGACCGGGGAAACACCTTTCCGTCTAGCATACGGGACCGAGGCTGTAATTCCCGTCGAAGTTCATGTGCCCTCTAGGCGGACAGAGTCGCCCCTAAACGAGGAGATGAACGACGAGTCATTGAGAGAAGAACTCGACCTCGTCGAGGAAATCCGAACCGGGGCAGCCCTCCGCGAAGCCTCACTAAAACAAAAAATTACCATCAGGCACAACCCCAAGGTGATACGACGAGAGTTCCATGTGGGAAGCCTTGTTCTAAGAAGAAACCATAAAGACTCTCGTGAAGGCAAGCTAGCAGCCAATTGGGAAGGACCCTATCGCGTCCGAGCAAAAACGGAAAACGGGGCCTACTACCTAGAACATCTCACCGGGGAAGAACTTGCTCGACCATGGAACGCTGAAAAGCTAAAACAATACTATAGCTAAATTCTCGGTTCGACCCGTCGCGACGATGATCGTCAGCTACCGACCACTATGCACGTCTAGGTACAAGCGTCACATACGAATAAAGGAGAACCCCACTCAGGGACGAGCCGGGCAACTGCTCGACAACGGTCCTCGATCGAGCATCACTGTCGTTAAAGTACCAAGACAGGAAGAACCCCAGCTCGCGATGGGACGTTCACACCGCGAACTTAGGCCTCAAACGCGACCTGAGCTCCGCACCCTCGCCAGGATATTCCCCGGCCGTTGGACCAGTTCCCCTCACTGCCGAACACATCTACAACGAGCAATCCCCCTAAAATATTCGTGCAAGTCAAATACTCCCAATCACGGGCAGACATACATTCACAACGAGCATGAGTATAACACTTAGCAAAAAATAAAAGCAAGTAAATTCATGCAGGTGCCAGAATCTAACATATAATAATTTAACATGATAAGTGGCCACAAGGACCACGATTGTACTGAGTTACATAAAACAGGGGCCACGCACCCCAAAAATAAATTACAAACAGTACACGGCGCGCAGGCCGGACAAGTTACAACAACATCAAAAACACAAACTCCTCACTCGTCCATGTGCTCGGCTGGCTCAGACTGAGGTCCCTGGTCCTCTACGGGCTGATCCTCGGGGTTCCCTTCAAGGAGGGCGTCGGGCATGACAATCCGACCATCCTCAACATGTGCCAGATAGTGAGTACCCTCGACAGAAAAGTCGAGCTCAGGGTTCATCACCCGCAGCTGAGCCACGACGTTTCTAAAGGACTCCTCCGCAACAGCAATGCCATCATCCTCGACCATTAGCATACGGGCAACCATCTCGGATCTCGTCTTCAACTCCTTCACATCTTTCGACTCATCGTCACTCGGGGCATTGGCCGCCCTCAGCCGCTGGACCAGCTCCTCGGCAGCTTTCTTCTCCATCGCCAGCGTGGAGTTCTCCTTCTTCAACCTGGCCACTTCCTCCTCAGCCTTCTTCCGAGCGTCATCAGCACCCTTGACGTCTTCTTTGAGGGATGCCATGGTAGCACGGGCAGCATTAAGTTCGGCCTCGGTTGTAGAGTCCCCCTTAGCATAAACGACCGCCATCTCCAGCATCCTGACCAAGGCGGAAGCATCTTGAGCCACCAACGCACTCTTGCTCGGGCGGTCCATGTTTTCCAAGCGAAGAGACTCTGCCCGAGGTACAATCAGAGAGTTCCCCTCAAAGAATTTCCTGTCATGGATGCAAGAAGGAAGCTCGAACTTCCCCTTCTCTGATGCCCGAGTGAGATCCACAGCACCAGTGATTCTTGGCCGCTTGGATCGACCGGTCAAAGGAAGAGGAGACCCTCGGGGAGCAGGAGTAGGAGAGGAAGAGGTCCCCGCAGCAGACTGCGCCGGAGGAGGAGCACGAGCACCAGCAAACCGAGACTTCGGAGGAGCCGCACCAGCCTTGTTCCTCGCGAGAGCATTCCTCACAACCCGGTCATAAGCATGAGGCATCTCACCTGCACAAACAAAATACGAGCACATTAGATACGAGGAAAAGAAATAACACAAACAAATCTAAATAACTAAGACTACCAAGCAACTTCTCGGCGTCTTCGGGAGTCTTGCACTCCAGCAGTGCCTTAATATTGATAAATCGACGCTCGACCCTCTGACTCCCGTCTTCCTCGAAGATCGGATTACCCTTGCTCGTACAGCACTCAGTAAGCTGGAAGGAGTTGACCCACTTCACCAGCACCTCGTACGCCGCGGCGTTCTGCCCGCGTAGCTCGCTCGGTTGGAGAACATAGTCACTGGGCTTCTTGGCGAAATGATCGGGAGCCCAATGTATGGGGAACTTATAGATTCTCCACCCAATAAACTTCCCATCCTCGTCGCACAAGTCGTTCCCATCCTCATCCACCTCAATCTCCCAGACGTATGTACTGTCCTGGGCAGCTTCGGACAGGGGCTCGACAACATAATAACGCTCCTTAAACGTCTGTATTGACTCCGAGAAGGGCTTAAACAACTTGCGGGGCTGCTTCAAAGAGACCCAACCGTACTTCCTCCCCGATCGCTGCCTTTGGAGATGGAAGACAGTGAAGAACAGAGGGAGAGTAGCCCCTATGGAGAGATGCTCGCATACCAGCTCGAACGTCCGGATAAAGGCCAACGAATTGGGATGCAGTTGAGTAGGGGCAATTTCAAATGCACGAACACTGAATGCTGAAAATTAGTGAACGGCAACCTCAGGCCCAACTCCTTAAAGGCGTATTCATACATCGTGAAACGGTCCCCGAAGCTCGTGCAGACCCGATCATCCACGGAAGGGAGGTACACCTTCCACTCTCCCTCCGGTCCAACCTCCGTAAAAATGTCCCCCGAATACCTCGCAAAAGAAGACACATGCTCAGCGGGTTCGGCCACCTCCTACTCCTCGGAAGAGTCCACGGTGACATCCTCGTCCATGTCATCCATCTCCTTTTCCTCCCCAACATCACTGGGGGAACTCAAAGCCGTCGAACTCGTGGCCATCGAGCTACTATTGTCCGAAAAGCCTATTTCTTCCTCAGACGTGTCTAAGACAATCTCTCTATCCGGCCCTGTCGCCATGTTGATCACCTGAAAAGTAGAGAAGAAAGTGAATTGACAACACATAAAATCCACCCTTCCACCGCTAAGTCAAGTGAAAGGGAGCGCAAAGGGTTGAGGACAACGTCCCCGGCCTAAGCCCTAACATCAAAGGAAAAGCTGAAACCTCCCCGCGAGGAGACGCTCGAAACAAATCATCCAGAGCAAGGAGCTTCCTCGCACTCGTACCCAATTTCCATTCGAAGCTTCGCCAGAAATCACAAAGCTCCACCAGAATCTGGGAATATTCCACCGGAAAACTCATCACCCACTCAGAAGAAGGACGGACACGACGGTCGCACATGCATAGATGTCACGGCAACACCGTGAACCGTCCTCGTCGCTAGAACATCCTATCGCGTCCGGTGACATATCAGAAGTGGAAAAATGGCACAACCACCGCCCACCACCAACAATCGCCGGAAATCCACCTATTTCGTCCTCTAAACCTAGCCTTAACCACATGCAATCTACCATTGACAACCAAAAGGAGTAAAACAAGCACAGGATCAGAAAACTTACTTGATTTAAGAAGACGAAAGTGGCTGCTCAAAAGCTTGGAACGGTGGTCGGAGAAGCAGACGGCGGTGACGGGCAGGGACGTTGAAGGAGACGAAGAGAAATCAGAGCAAAAAAGTTCCAAATGGAATGAATTTCCCCTTTTTATACAAAGGGGCACGTGAGAACACGCGCTCGTAGACCATGATGGCTATCAACTAGCCATCATTGCCTAGTAACTGTAACACGGAGCTCTAGGCACACTGGCGACCCAACGTTTCCAATTTTGTCTGACCATTAGTCTCCCCGGGCACCGGGCAACCAGGTCACGACCACGAATTTCACAGACACCGGGGGCCACGAGCACATTGAGACAATCCTCCTCGTCTTCAAACGACGACTCCATGCTAGCTCCCCGGAGCAACAAACTGCCCTTAAGTCATCACTCCCAAGCTCGAGAGCAACGACTTGGGAGGCTCCTGTTCTGGACTGGACCAATGGCTAGACATGGCCCAATCCGCTTCTCCTCCAGAGCAGCCCAAATTGCCTAAGTCCAATCCACAGAGGGGCAAAAGTTACCTTTCAGCCCCTCCAACCGGGCAAGGAATGCAACATTCCTCCCCGGAATTTTTGTCCGTTACGCACGGCTTCATTACTCCCCGAACAGCTGTGGGTAGGTGCCCGGAACTATGCCTATGCCCAACATAACGGCTAGTTTTGGGAACCCTGCCCGACATAACGGCTAGTTTGTGTAGTTACCTATTCTTCGGGAAAACGGTTATTTCGCCCCGAAAATAGGACCGTTGGCCACGCGCCGGGGGCTCTATATAAACCCTCTCGCTTGAGAGGGCCAGGTATCCAATATTCACCCTAAGAACTCATACTTTGTACTTGCCCCCTTTTCTCTGACCCTTTCTTACTTGAGCGTCGGGGTACCTTGCAGGTACACCCCCTCCTCTCCATACGACCAGCATCCCTGACGCACTTGGTGGCCCACTTCTACAGGATCTGATCCAACCTTCACGATCAAAAGCTATGATCAGAGATGTGTTATATGTACCTGGAATAAAGTGCAACCTGTTAAGTGTTGGACAACTGGTCGAAAAAGGCTTCTCAGTTGTCATGAAAGATGGAGTTTTGAATTTGTTCGACACCCAGAACAATTTGGTCTTGAAATCTCTGTTGTCGAAGAACATGACGTTTAAGACCATGATCAGTTCGACTGAAGTACAGTGTCTAAAAACTGTTGTCGACCACAAGGATAGTTGGTTGTGGCATTTGAGGTTTGGACATTTGAACTTCCGATCACTCAATCAGCTGATTGCTCAAGATATGGTATATGGTATTCCAAGTCTTGAGATGCCTGAAAAACTCTGTGAAGGTTGTTTAGTCGGAAAGACATTCAGAAATTCTTTCATTTCAACTATGCCAATGAGATCATCCAGCATACTCGAAGTTGTACATTCAGATGTATGTGGTCCGTTCGAAGAACATACCATTGGTGGAAACAGATATTTTGTTTTGTTTGTCGATGAGTTTAGTCGAAATCTGTGGATCTATGTGATCTAGAGAAAGGATGTAGTATTTGTAATCTTTAAGAAATTCAAGATGCTTGTCGAAAACCAGAGTGAGAAGAGGATCACAGTTCTGCGAACCGATGGAGGAGGCGAATACACTTCGAAGATGTTTGAAAAATTCTGTGCAGAACATGGTGTTGATTATGAGGTAACTGCTTCTTATACTCCTCAACATAATGGAATTGCTGAAAGAAGAAACAGAACCATATTGGATATGGCGAGATGTATGCTCAAACAGAAGAATTTGCCAAAATCTTTATGGGGTGGAGCTGTTTCGACTGCAGTTTATATCCTAAACATGTGCCCTACCAAGAAATTGAATAACAAGGTTCCTGAAGAAGTGTGGAGTGGTAAACGACCATCAGTGAGTCATCTGAAGGTGTTTGGCTCTATGTGTTACAAGCATGTTCCTGATGCAAGAAGAAGGAAGCTTGGTGACAAGAGTGAACCTATGATTCTGATAGCATGTACCCTAAATTTTTACCCTTAGATGTCATCTTCATTTGTGCATTTTAGGTCAATTATCTCTGCATTGTTTGAGCTAACCCATATCTTGCAGTTTGTTTCTTTGTGTTCAAATTAGGTTTGCATATCACCATGAAGCTCCACAAGTTGTTTTGAAGCAAGTCAAGTCAACAAAAGATCTCCAGTGTAACAACTTTGGAATTAGGGTTTTGCTCTGAAGAAATCACTGAGAAATTGGCTCTATCTTACCACTTAAAGTCATCTACATCCAAGAGACATCATTCAACAGGAATCCAAGATCTATTGGTCCTCAACAAGAGAAGTTTGAGCCTCGGCCTCACTATACCTCCAAATTAGGGTTTCTGTGACACCTGTCAGTCAATGGCTTTGATTTTCATCAAGATAAATTCCCAAACCCTAATTCTTGATTCCATTGGTTTATCAACATCCTCAAGAGTCTCCTATGACCTTTAGTTCAGAAGGAAGAAGCAAGTTTACAAGATCTGAAAGATTTCATATGTGAGATTTTCCCTCTAATAGCATACTTTAAAATGACCATAACTCCTAAACCACACACTCAAATTGAGTGACTCAAAGCTTATTGGAAAGCTCTTTTCAAGATATTCAATTTGTTCCATATGACTTTTCATCCAAAAATGCTTGGTTTTTGAGTTATGAAGCTTGCAAGATAATTTGACCCAACACAGAGAAATTTCAACACTTTTCTTCGCAATTTTTCTCCAACTTTGACCTTATTTTTTCACCCATTTCCACTTGGTTTCAAGACTTGGGTCCCAAATGAAAGTTTTAGAGCATGATGAGAGCTTTCCAACCATATGTGGAACATCACATTTGAATGAGCCAAATTCAAGTTATGGTGTTTTAAAGATAGGTGTTTCAAGTTGTGAAAACTCCATAACTTAGAATTTTTCTAAGTTTCTTGTTGGCAGCTTGGTTTGCATAACTTCATGGCTGATTTTCACACTTTTCCAAACCTCTTTTCAATAATCTTTTCACATGAAATTTGCTCTATCAAATGCCTACTTTCCATTAAGCCAAGGAACTCACGAATCGGAGCATTGAGCATTAAGTTATGTCATCTCAAAGTGAGCATGTTACAATGTTATGAACACTTAGAAAATTTAGGTTTTTATTCATTGTGATCACCAAACTTTGCCACAATTTTCCATGTGCTTCTAGCCCTTATTTCAAACTTCCACCAACACCAAAATCATTCATTTTTATGCAAAATTTCAAAGGGTTCAAAAGTCATCTCATTTGGTGCATTTGAGAAAGAACCATCATGTGGCAAAGTCCATGACATGATTTTGTTTCCACTTCACAATGTGCTTTCATTTTGAACTAATTCTGAATGTCACTTGCCAAGTACGTTTCCCCATCAGTTTCCAACACCATTTTGCCCTAAAACCCGTGAAAAGAAGCCTCCAAAGTACAACTACTTTGTACTTGAAAAGTTGACATACAAAAAGGTATCATGCTACAAAAATTTCGTACCATCGTGTAACTTTTGTTTGCACCATAACATGTTGGTTTATGACTTTATCCCTCTGACCTAAGACATGAAACAAGTAACAACTGATCTTCTCACTTGGCTCAAGAATGATAGTAGAGGGGGCCATGCGTGTAGGATCCTACTAGCCCTCATTCCACTCTTAGACAAGGCAAGTATCCGTTGGGACTTCTTTTCCATACCATGCTGCTGCTACTATAAAAAGAGGTTGGCTTTCACTTCTCAAAACAACAACAAGTAAAGGCACTACCTCTCAAAACAACAACAAGGAGAACCACACCAATCCACCAAACAGCAAGCACCAACCTTGCTGCAACCTTTTTCTAGATCTCCCATCCTCACTTCATATACTATATCTTTTGCTACTGAAAACTCACCTTCCATTATCACCATATCTTTTGGCTTCAGTTAGCACGAAAGCTTCGACGTTTACGACATTTTCAACATAACCCGAACAACCTCTCATACACAATCACCAACAATAACAACCAACAAACCAATACGCCCTTATTCCTTCTCTCTCGCAATGCACCAACAAAGAGCACACACTAACGTTCCAAAATAAACACCGTTTCTCCTTGTACCATTTAAACCAGCCATCAATGCATCAAAATCCCAAATATCCTCAACAAACCATCTGAACGAGCCACAACAGTCCACAACACATATCATTTTAGGCACCTGTGAGTTTGGTTTTGCCTCAAGATAAAAAAAGGCCATCAACACAGGAAGGAAAATACACACAAGCAGAACAAAAAGACAATATCAACACTCTACGAGATAACATACCACTGTTCAGAAGAGTTATTTCCTTGTGCAAATCTCCAACAAATTCACATAGGCATCACATGAGGTTGGTTTGAACACTCATACATCTTCTGTGAAGCAGTAACAAATCACTCCAAAAAGAAAGAACTCATGAAAAGTAAGGAGTTCCAAGTTAGTGTCTCAAAAGTGTGGAAACTGTCATTCTGAAAGGAAGAATCCAATTCAGCCTAAAAGCTCGTCGTAAAGTTCCAAGACTTGCAAGTAAGCCTCTCACTCTTTCTTTATTTTCTTTTTTCATATTCATTGTTTCCCATGATAATATGTACAAGATAAATAGGTATCATGCTCTTAGCTTGTTTGTGTTTACATCCTTTTAAGCTTGAGATGATAATATGCTTGTTCATTCTAAGTTATCAACCCTACATCGCCATATCAATTAGCTTTACATCAGTTTAGATATTCTACTTGTTCTAGCCATGATTAAGTTGACATCTAGGGCTGTTAAGGTTTAGAGTGACTGTACTGTCTGAATATTATGCAAGTTTGTTTGATCCTGTGAGCTTTGATTGAGATAGAGTGTTGTTTTTGTTTGAAATTTAGAGATGAGTTTTTCACGTGAGAGGTTTGGTATGTTTGAGTTATCATATTGTATGCAGGGACGAGAGGTGGCAGCATGGGATTAGTGGGTGTTTGTTTTTTTTGTCGTTTAGTAATTTAAAAAACCCGATGACCAATTAAGCTCACATGACATAGCTTTTGTGCACCTTGTTTATATTCACGTTAGTTAAATGGTTGGTGTACGTCTGCATGATTTTTAAGAGGGGCATGGCTTCATCATTGGTCAGAATTCATGTGTTGGCTGTTGCACTTTAATATCGTAGACATATGACGTGAAGCATTTCATTTGTGTTTGTTTTCCAATCAGCCATTTGTTTCGCCTTGAAGGTTTAAATACTTTCAAGGGTGGCTTATACATTGGATGTATAGCCACCCCAGTGGTAAAACCTTGCGCGCGTTTAGAAGGATGTCTGGGGTTCGAATCCTGCCCCAGACCATCCTTTTGTGTTTTTTTTCCTTGCCTTTTGCAGCCATTTTCGCCTGGACCTGTGTGCTATCACCACCCCCCTTTTGGCCCACCATCAGCTCCTTTGCATTTTTAAACTAATCCAATTGCTTACAGCACCCCCCCTGCGTTTTCATTTTTTTCTTTTATTTTATTTCCTATTTTAAATATTTCCATTTCAAATCTCTTTAAAACCTTTTATTTTGTTTAGTTTATTTAAAACCTATTTTTCTTTATTAAAACTCCAAAAATATTTTATCTTTATTTTAATTTTAGTTAGCAATTTATTTCTTAATTGTTTATTTAAGCATTATTTTAATTAGCAATTTATTTCTTAATTGTTTATTTAAGCATTATTTTAATTAGCAATTTATTTCTTAATTGTTTATTTAAGCATTATTATTAATATGTAATTTATTTCTTAATTGTTAATTGTCTATATAATTAATATGTGAATTATTTCTTAATTGTTGCTTGTCTATTGTCTATATAATTAATATGTGAATTGTTTCTTAATTGTTGCTTGTCCATTTAAGCTTAATAATTAATATGTGAGTTGTTTCTGATTGTTTCTTAATTATTCAAGCTTAATTGTTTCTTAATTGTTTCTTAATTGGGTTATTGTTAGCATTATTTATGAAGCACCTTTATTGATCATTTGAGTGTTTATTCACTAATATTTGTTTAGGTCTTGAACTAATTCATCCATGTTTGACTTATCATATATTTGACTTTGATGTGAATCTTTGTTCTTCAATATCATCTTTGATTAGTATCATGCCTCTTTATCTTGTGAGTGTTCCTTATGTTTGTCTTCCTTAAGATTGAAACATATTGATTTGTCTTTGTTTACATGTTTCTATGATGCTCATATCCACTTTATCCATGCTTTATTATGAAATACCTTTTGCCATACTTATGCTATTGTTGTTATTCATCTTTATTAATATCTCATGTTGTCATATCTTAACAATTATCTTTATCCCCATTCCAAAGGAAGTGATAAGTGTTGACTCTTAAAGTCATAGCCCTCACCTTAACCTAGTAGCCTCATAAGAGCCAAACCTTATTTCTTGGCCTCATCAGAGCCATGGAATCATAACTAGCCTTAGGAAAGAGTTCTTTCACTCTTGGTGATATTCATCCTAATGAATACTCACTTTCCCTATTGACTTTAAAACATAACATAGGGCCATTATAAATAGACTTAGAGAGTTCTTATACTCTACAATGAGGTCACACTCATTTCCCCTCTGAATATTGACCACAGTCAATCATTCAGTAGAAGTAGAACTACGCATACTCTGATTCTATACCCGAGGATACGTAGGCGCAAAGTGCGATGCTTTGTCGAGTATACTTAGATACTAACCCCTAGGGTTTCAAACCTTTAGCATAGTACCCTTAGCAAGCGAGTGAGATATAACAAGTAAAACAAGAGGCTCCCGTAGAGTACTACAGACGTTTAGGGTGCTAATACCTTCCCTAGGCGTAACCAACCCCCGAACCTTAGATCTCCCCCTTTAGGTTTTTTAATGATCTTGAACCTTTCCTTTGGATAAATCAAAGTCGGTTGTAAAAGAAAATGATGCAAGCTAGTTAATAGTTTGTTATCCGATTTTCACCGCAACAGAAATGGCGACTTCACTGGGGATAAGAATGAAGGTTAAGCCCACCTTGCTTTTGCTTATGTTATTTATGTTTGTTTACTATGCTTGTACATGTCTGTATATTTGCTTGAGTTCTTTCTTTGGGTTTGACATTGTTGAGTGGTGAGATAAATCCTAACCCGGATTTCGAGTGCACTTATGATAGGACGATGGTATATTCAAGGAGGCTTTGAATGAGTCGATTCCTGAAAAAGTTAACTTGAGACACCATCACTCAGTTGAGGCCCTCTTGAGAGTCTAGTTATGTTGAACGAATTCGTTCGTGAAAGCGTGCTACTCTCGACCTAGGAGCCCATGATATTGAGAACCGTAGTTACCAAACCCCACTTGGCCTTTTAGGATGTAGTGCGGTGACCATGATGGAGTCTATTTCTGAATTGGTTGTCACGCGATACTACACTCAGACGAGATTCTCTTGAGAATATTATTGATTACCAAGTCAATTGGGAAGTCGATAATATCCGAAAGATGGATTGTCGACTCTGGGAACCTTTTTAGAACCTTGTTCTGCAGATGAAAACCCATAGTACACACCTTTTGGGATGGGTAGACCACGACTCCATTCATGAGACCCCAAAACCTAGGATTTGTATGTTTTGTTTTGTGTGCATATGTTTGAGCTCGTATGCTTGTCTTGCATCCATACATTCAAGCATTCCTAGCCCTTTGGTTTCGAGGAACTCAAATGTTTGTTTCCTTTTCAAAAGATCAACAGAGCTTGGATTTTAAAAACAAAAACTCTTCAATTTTCCCAAAAATTTTCGCAACTTGCCTTGAGTTCCTTGAAACCATTTGGCTTGCATTAGCATCTCATTTGCATCATGTCATAGCATGTGCATTTCCTCTCTGTCTTCGTCTTATGTCGCCGTTTTCTCTTCAGAATCGTCTTTGAATCGTCACTCGAGTCCGAACTCGACAAAGGATGTCTGAACAATACTGTGAAAGGGACAGAGTCAACAATGAATTGAGTGAGCTCCGAGGAGGAATGGGGCAGATTCTGGAAGCAATTCAAGTTATGAGTGCAAGGATGGATACACAAGCGACGGTGGTCTCCGAGATTATTACTACAACTGTAGAACCTCCCGTTACTATTGTGAACCCCACTTTAGGCATGCCTTTTAACTTTATGCGTGCTCCGACCGTCACTTCTACTCAACAAGCTGTTCCCTTGGTTAATGAGGCTTTTCAAGCTATTCCTACCTTCACTCCAGCAACAGTGCAAGCTCAGGTGCGCCCAATTTTTCAGAACCCACATCCGGTTTATGAAGAAGGGGATAATCGACATGAAAGGTTGAAGGAAAGTGTAGAGACAATGTGGAGGAAATTGGAAGCAATGGAGAGGAGCAATGTATCTAATACTAATGTTAAAGACATGTGCTTAGTCTCAGGCTTGGTAATTCCACCCAAGTTCAAACTACCCAATTTTGACCTATACTCTGGTGCGACCTGTCCTAAGTCGCATTTGGTCATGTATTACCGACGAATGGCTGCATTTATGGATAATGATAAGTTGATGATCCACTTCTTCCACGATAGTTTGAAAGGGGCTGCCGCAAAGTGGTATTTAACTTTGGACCAATCTAGGATCCAACGCTTTCAAGATGTATCTGATGCTTTTGTAAAGCATTATAGATATAACATGGACCTCGCGCCAGATCGTAGACAATTATTGAGCATGTCACAGCGCAATACCGAGTCTTTTAAAGAGTATGCACAGAGATGGAGAGAGCTGGCTTCACAAGTAGAGCCACCTTTATTTGAAAAGGAGTTAACTGATTGGTTTGTCGACACGGTAAGACCGGAATTCTACGAAAGGATGATCAGTAGCGTGTCTGCTAGTTTTTCCGATATTGTAGCTGTGGGGGTTAAAGTAGAGCTTGGTATGAAGAGTGGAAAAATGACCAAGAGAGCTGGTAATCCAAGCGACGATGCCAAGATATCCTTCAAAAGGGAAGGGGATACTGATGTGGTGATGACGAACAAAAGGAAGAAAAAATCAGTTCTAGAAACGTCAGCAGCAACAACAGTGTTATTCTGTTCAGCAACCTTATGTGGCTGCCCTTACGCCAACATTCAACCATCAAGCTTCTGTTCATCAACCGGTTCCTCAACCACCAGTGTATCGACGAGCGCCCAACGCTCCTGCTTATCGCCAACGGACTCAAGTTTCTCGTCAGAACATTCCAGGAAAAAGAAAGGGTGGAAGGCCTCCGATTCCTCCCATTCCAATGACGTACACAACATTGTATCCTGTTTTTGTACAACAAGGATTAATAACTACAAGGTCATCAGGCCCACCTCCTGATCCACTTCCACCTTCTTACAATCCCAATGCTCATTGTGCATTCCATGAAGGCGCACCAGGCCACAATTTAGAAGGTTGTTTTGCTCTGAAGCATATTGTGAAGGACTTAGTGGAGAGAAACATTTTGTCTTTCGATGGCTCCCAACCTAATATCAAGAACAATCCTTACCCGTTCATGAGATAAGTAATGATATGGAGGATGTATCAAGACAAAGAGGGATTAGGTGTCTCCTCTTTGATTTTTCGTATTTTGATTCCCTAAAGCTGGCAATTTTTTGGCTGTTTCAGCAATTTTATTGTATTTCCTTTGCACTCTGAATTTGTATTTGCTTATAAGCTTTGTTGTACTTTCAAATTGGCAAGGTTAATGAAATGATTGTGCATCTTTTGGATTAAGTCCATTCGTTTCACTCATATACTTTTTATCGCCATGCAAAAATATATATCTCCATCTTGTTTCTTTCCCTTTATCAAATTGTTTATTTAAACAAAGATTGGGGAGGATGATGAAAACGTTATATTCATAATTGCTGCGGTATGCTGCCGATTAAACCTTGCCGATGATATAAGGCATTGTTTTAATTCCTAAACATTGGAGAAATAAGGAAGATAATCCTTTGATTACCCTTCGAGCCTAGAAGTAGTAGTTTTCTTTCTTTACACAAAAAACCCTTAAATCTCAAACCATGGGGCAGGGTAGTTCTCAGTTTAACTTGGTTATGCAATTGAATGCAAGCGCTTCATGCAAGACGCCAATCAACTCTATCATCAATTCATTCCTAGTCTATAGGAACGTAAATGTGTAGCTTAAGCCAACTGAGCATAGGACTGAAGTTCATCACAAAGATTGGGTGGGACAAATAAACTTTGAGCCTTTATCTTTCGTTTCATAAACCATGAACCTGACCACGTTACAAACCTTAAAAGACCTAATTGAGGTAAGGTTGTTTTGAAAGCATACTACAGCAAGGTTGATTAACATGACCCCTAATAATCTTTGTTATTTGCGTGTGTTGATCACTTCATCTGTCATTCCGTAAATGGCTAGATCCACCTTTGCTTTTGATTTAATCGTTCCACCGTGTGTGTTTTCATCAATAAATTTTGTTTTCAAAAAGCTTGCATGAACTTTGCATTGAACTTGCCAATTTTTGATGAACAATACTTGTTTGTAAAAACAATTCAATATCAAAGAAATCCCAACAAATACAGCCAGCTAGGGGATTCGACTTGATAAAGGAAGCTCAGTCAGGGGCAACCAAGTGGAAGGGTTTGCCGATCTACCGAATCAGGGGCAGAACTCGTCAAAGTTCAAAATACTGGAACAAATCTTCTCCAGGTCATCTTATGACAAGTGTGGACCCCGGTGACCCAGCAACAGGGGCAAGTTTTGTTCCCCAGTCGTTTCTACTACAGTTTGAGTATCACGAATACAGTTGAACTAGGGCAATCATGTCTAGGTTCATTTCTTTTCAAAAGTTTGAAGACATTGAAGCATCTAGTGCGTCAATTCTTCTGTGAAATCCTTTTGATAACTTACCAATTAATCAGAGCCAGTTAAGTCGAGATTTGGTAAATCTCTAAAAGGGTAATCAGTATGGGACATATCTTCCCCTAATCGTCAGACAACCAGTCTAAATCAAGATCCAAGGCTTTGTTGTGCAAACGCCGTTAATCTGGGGCAGTTACGCCAAGATCTCTCTAAGAGTTTGAAGATATTGAAACACCTTGCATGCCAATTCTTCTATAAAATCCTCTTGTTATCGTCTTCTGACAGACCATATAGCCTAGGGCAGATAAGATTTGAAGATGATCATTATGCCAGTAGGATGCAGAATTACTTTGTTCTTATGATATCCTCTGCTAACTCCCCGATAAGCTGTTACTTTAGCTAATCTTGACATTTCTCCATGGATTCTCCTCCAACAAAGAAATCAAGCTCATGATGGTAATCCTCATGATGTTATACCTCAGGTGGAATACTCTTTTCACCAGTGAAGTTGTTGATTCTTCTTCATCACCAGTATTGGTCCAACCTGCTGAGTTTGGCTGGGTATCCTTTGTCGAGACGTTTATTTCATCTCCAGTTTCGCTTTCTGTCTGTTTTGTCAACATAAGCATAAGCATGGCATAAGCACTCATATGCATAGCATCTTAGCATTTCTGCTTCCTTTTCTGGTGTTTGCCTGTCTTTGTTCACTTTGGCGATTATCTCCCCAAGTGACTGGGTGTGTCTATTGTCTCCAATAGAAAGTCAGCCCTAGGCATAAAGTACCCATCATTTCTGAATTCCCCACAGAGTTTTATCCTCGTGGATGATGGTTGGTTCAGTTATCTTTTCCACATGTGGATAAGATAAGTTCCCATTTGAGTTCATTCCTCAATTGGGGTCTTGTTTGACCGTTTCTTTCTAGTTTGTTCCTAGATTGAACTTTGGTCCCTGGCAGGTGTGGTTTTCAAACCTATCTTTGAACGTGCATTTATTTTGCACTATGTCTCGCAGGAAGAATCTTTTGCTGATCCTCATTAAAGACATAATTATTTCTCCAACAGTGTTGTGATATCAACATATCTTTGAAGCAGCAATCTCTTGAAGAAGCTTGGCAGTCTCTTATAAGCAGCGTATCTATCTCTGGTACTATTCAACCTTTTTGCAACCATAATGGGTTTTCCCCAGGAAGTCTTATCTTCAGTTATGCAACCCCGGTACTAACCTATCACATTCTATACCTTTATTGGGGCCCATTTCTTGGTTCAATATCCAATAAGGTTCTTCTTTTTCCAAAGTGCCAACCGATCATGCTTGAACCTGTTGTTCCATCACTTTGGATGTCTTTTCCCAGTGAAGACCATTTTTTGGTTCAACCTTCATTGCGGATTCTTTCTAGAATGTCATCTAGTCGCGTTTAGCCTTGATGATCAATCATTCTAGATACTTTATTGGGGCCCATTTCTTGGTTCAATCTCCAATAAGGTTCTTCTTTTTCCAAAGTGCCAACCGGTCATGCTTGAACCTTTTGTTCCATCACTTTGGATGTCTTTTCCCAGTGAAGACCGTTTTTCGGTTCAACCTTCATTGCGGATTCTTTCTAGAATGTCATCTAGTCGCGTTTAGCCTTGATGATCAATCATCCTAGATACTTTATTGGGGCCCATTTCTTGGTTCAATCTCCAATAAGGTTCTTCTTTTTCCAAAGTGCCAACCGGTCATGCTTGAACCTGTTGTTCCATCACTTTGGATGTCTTTTCCCAGTGAAGACCGTTTTTTGGTTCAACCTTCATTGCAGATTCTTTCTAGAATGTCATCTAGTCGCGTTTAGCCTTGATGATCAATCATTCTAGATACTTTATTGGGGCCCATTTCTTGGTTCAATCTCCAATAAGGTTCTTCTTTTTCCAAAGTGCCAACCGGTCATGCTTGAACCTGTTGTTCCATCACTTTGGATGTCTTTTCCCAGTGAAGACCGTTTTTCGGTTCAACCTTCATTGCGGATTCTTTCTAGAATGTCATCTAGTCGTGTTTAGCCTTGATGATCAATCATTCTAGATACTTTATTGGGGCCCATTTCTTAGTTCAATCTCCAATAAGGTTACTTTCTGGCTCCTACCGGTTTTCCTTCATAAAGCAGATTATTTGTTATCTCAACCAACTCTTATGAGTACCAGAATCTATTCTTGGCTCATTAACCTTGTTCCTATTTAAACTCCAGTTGTTCATCTTCGGTTATCATGAATCGTTTGCTTATATCAGGTTATCTTGAACCTGTATTACTCATTTCAGGTGTTTTTATCTGGCGCGCAGAGTTTGTCTCTGTCTTTTCTGGCTTTTCTTGAAGATCCCATCTTGAACCCTTCGGTATAAGAATCCCCAGGAAGTTTTGCTTGGTTGTCTGTTTTTTTAGGCTGATCCCCGGATCAGGTTTTTCTTTCTGGTTTCATGCCCAGGAAGAGTGTGGGTTTGTTTTGTCCCCAATAGTCTGTCTCCCCGGTTTTTTTTTCCAGTGGAGATTGTTTTTGGTTTTTCCCCAGTGTTTCTTTGGAGTCTCCCTAGTGAGTCTCTTTCGTTGGTTAGCCTGTATCCCCAGTGAGTTTTTCTCATGGATACTAGTGTTCGTCTTTCCCCGGTGAAGCTTATCTTGGGTGTTTGCTTTCTGTTGTCCCTGGTGTCTGGTCTGTCTGCATCTTTGCACCATCTTGGCATCGTATCATCATTTTAGAAGTTCATGGCATGTCAGCATTTGCATGTCTGTCGCTTGTCCTTGGCATCTGCATTCCATCTAAGGGTAAAATTTTCGATCTGCTATATTTAAATACCTTTCACCCAGATGCCCCTGGAATCTCCGTTCCTCGTGTCATCTGGTAAAGCTATTTAAATAGGGGCAACTGTTGTACCCTAAATTTTTACCCTTAGATGTCATCTTCATTTGTGCATTTTAGGTCAATCATCTCTGCATTGTTTGAGCTAACCCATATCTTGCAGTTTGTTTCTTTGTGTTCAAATTAGGTTTGCATATCACCATGAAGCTCCACAAGTTGTTTTGAAGCAAGTCAAGTCAACAAAAGATCTCCAGTGCAAGAACTTTGGAATTAGGGTTTTTCTCTGAATAAATCACTGAGAAATTGGCTCTATCTTACCACTTAAAGTCATCTACATCCAAGAGACATCATTCAACAGGAATCCAAGATCTATTGGTCCTCAACAAGAGAAGTTTGAGCCTCGGCCTCACTATACCTCCAAATTAGGGTTTCTGTGACACCTGTTAGTCAATGGCTTTGATTGTCATCAAGATAAACTCCTAAATCCTAATTCTTGATTCCATTGGTTTATCAACATCCTCAAGAGTCTCCTATGACCTTTAGTTGAGAAGGAAGAAGCAAGTTTACAAGATCTGACCTCAGTGCATTCACAGTCAAAATCAGGGTTTGACTGAAACCCTAATCCTTGGAAATTTTGGTTCAAATGAAGTTTCAATAGTTCTAATCATCATAGAATGTCTCATGAGGTATTAAAAGCATCAAGATCAAGTTTCATGAGGTTTTGATCATGAAATATTTCATATGTGAGATTTTCATATGTGAGATTTTCCCTCTAATTGCATACTTTAAAATGACCATAACTCTTAAACCACACACTCAAATTGAGTGACTCAAAGCTCATTGGAAAGCTCTTTTCAAGATATTCAATTTGTTCCATATGACTTTTCATCCAAAAATGCTTGGTTTTTGAGTTATGAAGTTTGCAAGATAATTTGACCCAACACTTTGAGCCAAACACAAGTTATGGTGTTTTAAAGATAGGTGTTTCAAGTTGTGAAAACTCCATAACTTAGAATTTTTCTAAGTTTCTTGTTGGCAGCTTGGTTTGCATAACTTCATGGCTGATTTTCACACTTTTCCAAACCTCTTTTCAATAATCTTTTCACATGAAATTTGCTCTATCAAATGCCTACTTTCCATTAAGCCAAGGAACTCACGAATCAGAGCATTGAGCATTAAGTTATGTCATCTCAAAGTGAGCATGTTATAATGTTATGAACACTTAGAAAATTCAGGTTTTTATTCTTTGTGATCACCAAACTTTGCCACGATTTTCCATGTGCTTCTAGCCCTTATTTCAAACTTCCACCAACACCAAAATCATTCATTTTTATGCAAAATTTCAAAGGGTTCAAGAGTCATCTCATTTGGTGCATTTGAGAAAGAACCATCGTGTGGCAAAGTCCATGACATGATTTTGTTTCCACTTCACAATGTGCTTTCATTTTGAACTAATTCTGAATGTCACTTGCCAAGTACGTTTCCCCATCAGTTTCCAACACCACTTTGCCCTAAAACCCGTGAAAAGAAGCCTCCAAAGTACAACTACTTTGTACTTGAAAAGTTGACATACAAAAAGGTATCATGCTGCAAAAATTTCGTACCATCGTGTAACTTTTGTTTGCACCATAACATGTTGGTTTATGACTTTATCCCTCTGACCTAAGACATGAAACAAGTAACAACTGATCTTCTCACTTGGCTCAAGAATGATAGTAGAGGGGGCCATGCGTGTAGGATCCTACTAGCCCTCATTCCACTCTTAGACAAGGCAAGTATCCGTTGGGACTTCTTTGCCATACCATGCTGCTGCTACTATAAAAAGAGGTTGGCTTTCACTTCTCAAAACAACAACAAGTAAAGGCACTACCTCTCAAAACAACAACAAGGAGAACGACACCAATCCACCAAACAGCAAGCACCAACCTTGCTGCAACCTTTTTCTAGATCTCCCATCCTCACTTCATATACTATATCTTTTGCTACTGAAAACTCACCTTCCATTATCACCATATCTTTTGGCTTCAGTTAGCACGAAAGCTTCGACGGTTACGACATTTTCAACATAACCCGAACAGCCTCTCATACACAATCACCAACAATAACAACCAACAAACCCACACGCCCTTATTCCTTCTCTCTCGCAATGCACCAACAAAGAGCACACACTAAGGTTCCAAAATAAACACTGTTTCTCCTTGTACTATTTAAACCAGCCATCAATGCATCAAAATCCCAAATATCCTCAACAAACCATCTGAACGAGCCACAACAATATCAACACTCTACGAGATAACATACCACTGTTCGAAAGAGTTATTTCCTTGTGCAAATCTCCAACAAATTCACATAGGCATCACATGAGGTTGGTTTGAACACTCATACATCTTCTGTGAAGCAGTAACAAATCACTCCAAAAAGAAAGAACTCGTGAAAAGTAAGGAGTTCCAAGTTAGTGTCTCAAAAGTGTGCAAACTGTCATTCTGAGAGGAAGAATCCAATTCAGCCTAAAAGCTCGTCGTAAAGTTCCAAGACTTGCAAGTAAGCCTCCCACTCTTTCTTTATTTTCTTTGTTCGTATTCATTGTTTCCCATGATAATATGTACAAGATAAATAGGTATCATGCTCTTAGCTTGTTTGTGTTTACATCCTTTTAAGCTTGAGATGATAATATGCTTGTTCATTCTAAGTTATCAACCCTACATCGCCATATCAATTAGCTTTACATTAGTTTAGATATTCTACTTGTTCTAGCCATGATTAAGTTGACATCTAAGGCTGTTAAGGTTTAGAGTGACTGTACTGTCTGAATGTTATGCAAGTTTGTTTGATCCTGTGAGCTTTGATTGAGATAGAGTGTTGTTTTTGTTTGAAATTTAGAGATGAGTTTTTCACGTGAGAGGTTTGGTATGTTGGAGTTATCATATTGTATGCAGGGACGAGAGGTGGCAGCGTGGGATTAGTGGGTGTTTTTTTTTTTGTCGTTTAGTAATTTAAAATACCCCATGACCAATTGAGCTCACATGACATAGCTTTTGTGCACCTTGTTTATATTCACGTTAGTTAAATGGTTGGTGTACGTGTGCATGATTTTTAAGAGGGGCATGGCTTCATCATTGGTCAGAATTCATGTGTTGGCAGTTGCACTTTAATATCGTAGACATATGACGTGAAGCATTTAATTTGTGTTTGTTTTCCAATCAGCCATTTGTTTCGCCTTGAAGGTTTAAATACTTTCAGGGGTGGCTTATACATTGGATGTATAGCCACCCCAGTGGTAAAACCGTGCGCGCGTTTAGAAGGATGTTTAGGGTTCGAATCCTGCCCCAGACCATCATTTTGTGTTTTTTTTCCTTGCCTTTTGCAGCCATTATCGCCTGGGCCTGTGTGCTATCACCACCCCCCTTTTGGCCCACCATCAGCTCCTTTGCATTTTTAAACTAATCCAATTGCTTACAGCACCCCCCATGCGTTTTCATTTTTTTCTTTTATTTTATTTCATATTTTAAATATTTCCATTTCAAATCTCTTTAAAACCTTTTGTTTTGTTTAGTTTATTTAAAACCTATTTTTCTTTATTAAAACTCCAAAAATATTTTATCTTTATTTTAATTTTAATTAGCAATTTATTTCTTAATTGTTTATTTAAGCATTATTTTAATTAGCAATTTATTTCTTAATTGTTTATTTAAGAATTATTTTAATTAGCAATTTATTTCTTAATTGTTTATTTAAGCATTATTATTAATATGTAATTTATTTCTTAATTGTTAATTGTCTATATAATTAATATGTGAATTATTTCTTAATTGTTGCTTGCCTATTGTCTATATAATTAATATGTGAATTATTTCTTAATTGTTGCTTGTCTATTTAAGCTTAATAATTAATATGTGAGTTGTTTCTGATTGTTTCTTAATTATTCAAGCTTAATTGTTTCTTAATTGGGTTATTGTTAGCATTATTTATGAAGCACCTTTATTGATCATTTGAGTGTTTATTCATTAATATTTTTTTAGGTCTTGAACTAATTCATCCATGTTTGACTTATCATATATTTGACTTTGATGTGAATCTTTGTTCTTCAATATCATCTTTGATTAGTATCATGCCTCTTTATCTTGTGAGTGTTCCTTATGTTTGTCTTCCTTAAGATTGAAACATATTGATTTGTCTTTGTTTACATGTTTCTATGATGCTCATATCCACTTTATCCATGCTTTATTATGAAATACCTTTTGCCATACTTATGCTATTGTTGTTATTCATCTTTATTAATATCTCTTGTTGTCATATCTTAACAATTATCTTTATCCCCATTCCAAAGGAAGTGATAAGTGTTGACTCTTAAAGTCATAGCCCCCACCTTAACCTAGTAGCCTCATAAGAGCTAAACCTTATTTCTTGGCCTCATCAGAGCCATGGAATCATAACTAGCCTTAGGAAAGAGTTCTTACACTCTTGGTGATATTCATCCTAATGAATACTCACTTTCCCTATTGACTTTAAAACATAACATAGGACCATTATAACTAGACTTAGAGAGTTCTTATACTCTACAATAAGGTCACACTCATTTCCCCTCTGAATATTGACCACAGTCAATCATTCAGTAGAAGTAGAACTACGCATACTCTAATTCTATACCCGAGGATACGTAGGCGCAAAGTGCGATGCTTTGTCGAGTATACTTAGATACTAACCCCTAGGGTTTCAAACCTTTAGCATAGTACCCTTAGCAAGCGAGTGAGATATAACAAGTAAAACAAGAGGCTCCCGTAGAGTACTACGGACGTTTAGGGTGCTAATACCTTCCCTAGGCGTAACCAACCCCCGAACCTTAGATCTTCCCCTTTAGGTTTTTTTAACTATCTTGAACCTTTCCTTTTGATAAATCAAAGTCGGTTGTAAAAGAAAATGATGCAAGCTAATTAATAGTTTGTTATCCGATTTTCACCGCAACAGTAGGATATCATGAGACTGGTGCATACAGGTTATTCAATCCAATTAAAGATAAAATTATGTTGAGTCGAGATATTTTGATTGATGAAAATTCTTCCTGGGATTGGAATTCTAGTAATTCAATTAACAAGCCATTGATGAGCTCTAATTTCGACGAAGAAACTGATGAAGTCGAAGTTGAAGGAATTGCTAAGAATCCAGTCGAAGTCGAAGTAGAAGCAGTTACTGACATTCCCGACACAAATGTTGTGGCTGAAGAAACAAGCAAAAGACCTCGGCAAAATAGAGTTCCTTCAACAAGACTTTTCGATTATGAAGTGACTAGTGATGATGAAGTCACACCAGATGGAGAATTAGTTCATTTTGCTTTACTTGCAGGTGCTGAACCAATTAACCATAATGAAGCTTTAAAAATTCAATAGTGGAAGTTAGCTATGGTCGAAGAGTTACATGCAATCGAAAGAAACAACACATGAGAGTTAGTCGAATTGCCAACACATACAACAACTATCGAAGTAAAGTGGGTGTTCAAGTTGAAACACAATGCTGATGGGTCGATAGCAAGACATAAAGCAAGATTAGTAGCTCGAGGGTTTCTTCAAAGAGAAGGACTTGACTACTCTGAAGTATTTGCTCCAGTAGCAAGACTGAAGATTGTTCGACTAGTGGTAGCATTGACATGTAACCAAGGTTGGTCGACATTTCACTTAGATGTAAAGTCAGCATTTCTGAATGGTCCGTTAGACGAAGAGGTCTATGTCACACAACCTTCTGGGTTTGTGATTCAGAAGGAAGTGAGTAAAGTATATAAGTTGCACAAAGCGCTCTATGGCCTCAAGCAGGCACCTAGGGCATGAAACAAGAAGATCGACTCATACTTAGTCGAATTGGGATTTGTCAAATGCAAGTCTGAGTATGGTGTCTATGTTCAGGTTGTAGCGCAAAATATAATAATCATCTACTTATATGTCGATGACTTGTTGGTAACTGGAAATAGCTTGGAGAACTTGTCGAAGTTCAAAGAGCTGATGATGAAGGAATTTGAAATGTCGGATCTGGGAAAATCGTCTTATTTCCTAGGCGTGGAATTTCAAATGCTGAAGCAAGGTATGGTGCTACATCAAAGGAAGTATGTTATAGAGATACTCAAGAGATTCAAAATGGATGATTCGAATCCAGCATCCTCACCTATCGAACCAAACTTGAAGTTGGAGAAGTATGGAGAGGAAGACAAAGTTGATGTAACTTTGTTCAAACAAATAGTTGGATCTTTGAGATATTTGTGCAACATTCGACCTGATATAGGTTTCGCAGTCGGATTAGTGAGCAGATTCATGGGTGAACCAAGAGTGTCACACATGAAAGCTGCAAGAAAAATTCTGAGATACTTAAAAGGAACAACAAATTTTGGAATTCTATTTCGACAAGATTCTGAAGGCAAAGGAGCAATAGTTAATTGCTTTTTAGATGCTGATTGGTGTGGAGATAAGGAGGATCGAAGAAGTACAACTGGCTATTTCTTTCAAGTATTTGATACCCCAATCCCATGGTGTTCAAAGAAGCAACCTGTGGTGGCATTGTCATCGTGTGAAGCAGAATATATAGCAGGATCCTATGCTGCATGTCATGCAATTTGGATCAAATCAGTACTTGAATAAATGGAGGTCAAAGTGAAGAAACCTCTTGTGTTACAAATCGACAGCAAGTCAGCCATAAATCTGGCGAAGAATCCAGTTCTGCATAGAAGGAGTAAGCATATCGAAGCCAGATTTCACTTCTTGAGGGAAAAGGTAAATCGAGGTGAACTTGAAGTTAGGCATTGCTCAAGTGAAGCACAGTTGGCCGACATTTTCACCAAAGGATTGAAGATCGACAGATTTCTGGATTTAAGAAAGAAATTAGGAATAATTCAGATCGACTATGACTAGCGTATGCTCGACAACTTGGATTATGGGGGTGTTTTGAAATATTTGATTAGGTTTGATTAGATTTAATATTTAAATATAATCCAAGTTGTGTTAGTCCAAGCCCAATTATGGTTGTATATAAATAGTCCTAGTTTGTATAATTATTTACACAATTCAATAATACAAATCCTTAATTCCTTATCCTCTCTCTATTCTCTCCTCACTAAAAGTGTCTCACGCACTAACAAATCATTTATATATAATGTTTGAAAAAAAATTTAGTCTGAAATACAATATTAGTTTTGCTTGTATCAATGATCAATTTACTTATATTAGGTATGTGATCCTTCAAATTTAATTCAAATTAATTGTTTAATGAATACAATATTAGTTTTGCTTTCCTATTGTTTACATATTGTGTATATGATTTATATACTAAATAATTGATTTATATTATTTACGTATACATCGAACTCTTTTAACATTGCGTTTTGATTTCTTTTAATTCCAATGCAAATAGCAAATATGCACAATATATATATATATATATATATATATATATATATATATATATATATATATATATATATATATATATATATATATATATATATATATATATATATATATATATATATATATATATATATATATATATATATATATGCGTGTGTGTTTGTGTGTTCATATGCTAGTTTATTGTTTTGTTTTATTAGACAAAGTAATTAAGCTAACACATAAACATAAATAATAAATATTATTCATAAATTATATATTGATGTGTGAATGATATATATATATATATATATATATATATATATATATATATATATATATATATATATATATATATATATATATATATATATATATATATATATATATATATATATTGATTCAGTATCTCATCATGCATTAACTTTAATTTTAAATAAAATGTTACATTTAAATTTTAAAATCTTTTATCAAAAGAAAGTTTGTTAATCACCAAAGTGGTCAAATTAATTAAAGTTTTGATTCCAATTTATGCAACTAATTTTAAATTGAGATGTTATATGAATAGTCTGTTTGGCCTCAATAAAATTCATTAATATAAGTCATATATAAAGATCATCCAAAGATGAATCATGCCTAATATAGACTTCTGAATTTGGAGTCGAATTATTGAATCCCAAGATGTAAAATTTTGAAAACCTTATCATGGAGGATAAGGAATTCGAGATTTCAAAAAATGAAGAAACTCGTGAAGAAAGTTTTCCACGGATTATTGAAACACAAACCTAAAGTTCTTCACATATTGTTGAAACATAACCCGAACATAGGACAAGCAACAGAGCCCGAAAGGATAAGGATCTAGGACCGAACAAAATTGATTCTCGACTTATTTCTTTTATCTAATAGATGGAAATAGTGAGAATTTTGTTCGTAAGATTCCTATTATTCTTCAAGTGGAAGATTATCCTAAGATTTATAAGGAAGTAGTAACTTTAAGAGACTTTTCCTTTTAGAAGGGTGTTGTTATCCAAGACAAAATAAATTCAATAATGTCAAACAAAACTTGGGAACTTATCAATCTATCGAAAAGATCAAGATCCATTAGATACAAGTGGGCCTTTAGAAGGAAGTGTCATAGTGATGATACACTAATCACCTACAAGGATAGATTAGTAACCAAATGGGTTTAAACAAAAGAAAGGTGTTGATTATTTTGACACATATGCACTAAAAGCACACACAACGAAAATTAGAGTTTCATTTGCATTAACTTCCTTGAATGACCTTATAGTTCATCAAATGGATGTCAAAACAGAATTCCTAAATAGAGATCTCGATGAGGAGATTTACATGGAGCAATCAGAAAGTTAAGTACTTCTTGGTACTAAATAAAAGATATGCAAGCTTGTCAAATCCTTGTATGGATTAAAATAAGAACTGAATCAATGACATATAAATGTTTGACTCTATCATTGCAAGATTCACCAATAAAGGGGGAAATACGCAATTTAGGGGGAGATATTTCAATCATTACTAAAACACAAATTTAAAGAGTTCAGAATCAGCAAAAGGGGGAGATTGTGAATAATATATCGTATATCTAGTTCAGTTTGATGAAGACAAAGATCATCAAAGAAGAAAAAGATCAAAAGGGTCATGCACGACAATGATGAAGTTAATCAAGAAGGTTGAACATAGAAATTCAAGTGAAGATTTGAGACAAGTGAACATAAATAAGGTGTTCATTACAATTTATACTATACTACTTTAAATCGCTCATAATTTCATCTCACTTCATTTAAAAACCTTTTTGTATCATCATGCATGATTATCTAAAAACCTTCTTCATCTAATTCTTGTTGCAAGTGTTTGTACACAAAGTTGTGTAAGACCATTGTGATATTCATTTGTCTCCATGTTAATTATATGATTGATCATTAGCAACAAGATGAATGGAATTTTAGAAACAAAGGGCTTTCTAAATTCCATATTCAAGAAGAATGATCTTGGACTAGTTGACACACTTTTGAGGATCAAAGTAAAGCGAAATAGTGGGGGTTATGAACTTTGTCAAACACATTATGTTGAGAAAGTACTTTATAAGTTCAAACATTTACATTCCAAGAAAGTGAGTACTCCATTTGATCCTAGTATAAAACTTTAAAATGATGATGAAACAGACGTGGCTCAATTTGAATATGCAAGTACAAATGATTGTCTAATATATTTGATGCAATGTACCTGACATAACATTTGCAGTTAGTAAAATGAGTAGATTTACTAGCAATCCAAATGGTGAGCATTGGAAGGCCATCACAAATAATTCTGGTTATCTTTTCAAACACAATAATTTTGGCTATCATTACGGTTGTTTTCCTAGCATATTAGAAGGATATACCAACGTGAGTTAAATATCGAGTGTTGGGGATTATAAATCTACAACTGAGGGATATTTACATTAGTTAGAGGTGAAATGTCTTGGAAGTGCAAAAAATAAACATGCATTACTCTCTCGACCATGGAATTAGAGTTTATGGCTCTTGCGTCCGCTGGGTCAGAAGCAGAATGGCTGAAAGGACAATGTTTTGAAAGTGTTGATACATTGTGATAGTCAACCCACCTTGGCTAGAGCATTCAGTGAAGTATACAATGGAAAGTCTAGACATATAGGTCTTAAACATTCTTTCGTAATAAAATTGATTAAAGATGGGATCATTTTACTGGCATATATACAAACAAGCTATAATTTGGCAGATCCGTTTACTAAGCCACTAGTTCGAGACTAAGTAAAGATTACCTCAAGAGGCATGGGATTGAAACTCCTTGAATAAGGGTTCCGACAACGAGAGCAACCCAATATGAAGTTAACAAATCTTAACCTAAGATTCAATGGGTAACAACAAGTCGTTCATTTGGATGTGTGTGCAACATTTTGGGACAATGTTGACCATTACATATTGAGGGTTGAGTTTTTTCAAACTCTTAATGAAGTTCTATATCGAGGATATGTATCTCAAGAAATATATACAAAATGAACTTCACCTATATGAATTTCTAGATGGTGTCGTCTCGAAGTGAGAGTTAGAGTTTCTCTCATGAAAAATTCAGGAAAAATAGGAAAAACACATGGTCATAAATAGTGCTAGGCGAGAGATGTAGGCGGAAAACCATTAAAGAATGTGTGTAAGCTAGCGTCAGTATAATTACAAGGGGTAATGGTTCAAATCATAACTACCTAACATTCTGATTAAACTTTGTGTTATCCTTACTACAGTTAAATTTAAATCGAAAGATACTTAACTGTATTAACATTCTTTTCCTCTCTTTATTTTGGAATTGGTCTTGTCATTATTAAAACAAGTGAGAGATTATTGTAAATTAATAATTAATAATCTTGAGTGTGTTTAAAAATGACAAGAAAATATGCAAGTGAAAGTTAAGTTTTGGATTCAAAAATAGGCAACACTTATAAAGTATTGTAGTAGGTAATTTGTATTTTGAATTCAGAAATAGGTAACACTTTGTGAAGTGTTACAGAATGAAAGTATGCAACTCTTGAAGAGTGTTGTTATGGGCGAAACATTGGAACTTTTGGTAAAAGCATGCAACTTTTGATAAAAAAAGTATCTAACTTTTAGTAAAAGCATTTAAGTTTTGGTAAAAGGAGGTTGTTTCACTAAGAGTCAAAACCTTGTGAAACAACATCAATCTGGCATATAAATATTTCATTCCGTATTCTGAAAAATATAACAAAAATGGATATCCTCTATAATAAATTCTAGACACTCTTCACTACTTTCAAATTTTCATCCATCTTGTGCAATTTCGAGAAGGCTGAATTATCCAGGGCATTCCTGCGTACAAAATCTAAGACAATTTGAGAGTACTTAAAATACTAAAAAAAATATTAGTTCGCAATTCTAATTTCAATCTATTTAATTTAAATTAATTTCCTAACAGTAGTTGTTTCATATTTAATCGTTGTAATTCCCCCCTTCTTCAAACGTTCCCTCGCTCCCCCCTTCTCGATCTCACTTTTGTCTACTCTCTCTCTCTCTCTCTCTCTCACTTTCTCTCATATTGATTAATTTGGAACAAGTTTTGGTCCCTTGTAATGACCACTAATTGTTACTCCATCCGTTCCACAATGAGTGACCCATTTAGAATAAAACTGAGTCCCAAAATGAATGACTCATTTCAATTTGCATCTTTTTCTATTTTACCCTCTAATTAATACTACCTCCGTCTCATAATAAGTGTCTTATTTGAGCTCCACACGGCTCTTAAGAAAATGATTAGCTGTATTAAATTTAATGATAAAATTAGTATTTTTGACTGAAATACCCTTATTTATTATAGTTAATGGAATAGTGTCATACCCCAAATTTTGACCACTAAGATTTCCCATCATTGTGCAAATCATCAGCACAATATGGATGTACCTTTGTACCTCATTAGTCTCCCCAAAGGTGGGTGAACATTCACTACAAACAGGATTTAGGGTTTCAAGCCCTCGCAGAGCTCTTAGACAAAGGATCAATCAAGGAATGACATGATCTTCAACTTGTCTAGCCTCTCAAATATCCACAAAGGATAAAGAGGACTCCCACTTCAAGGATTAAGCACAAGTTTGCTCCCTTCTAGGTGGATCAAGCCTCAGGATCGCCAGTGTCACCAAATTAGGGTTTGGTCGACTAGGGCCTCCAGATGGAAATTTTCCTCTGGGCATGAGCCAATGCTTCAAAGCATAATCTAAAATGCTCCATGAAACATCATAAACCCCATCATCAAGTCAATTTAGCCTCAGGGGATGCATACATTAAAAATCAGGAATTAGGGTTTCTTGACCTAATTCACCCCTAAGTTGACTTTTGGGACAAATCATGAGCCAAGACCTCAAGACATGATTTGAGGGTCTCCAACATACCACGTTGATCCATTTGCAACAATGGATTGACCCAAGAAGCTTGAGCAACAAGTTTCAATTTCATCTGAACCACAGTTGAGGTTTCGCGGGAAAAGTCAACTGTAGCTTTGACTTTTGACCAGGACATGCTCCCAAGCCGTGGGACAGGATTAAATACACCCTATAACACCCATGAAACATGTCCATCAATTTTGATTTAGGTCAAGGACATGATTTCCTGAAGAATCGCACAGTTTGGAATTCATCTGATAAAAAGTCAACTGTGCACAAAAGTCAAACTTTGACTTTTAGAGATTTTTCATAAAAATGGTTTTTTAACCCTAAAATGATGTTAATGTGTGATTGGAATCATCATTCATCAAGAAAAATCAAAGAAAGTGGGATAGCTTGTAAAAGGGGTAACCATAAAAACTTAGAAATTTTTCTAAGTTATGAAAAAAAGTGGCAAGGGTACCAACTTTGGAGGATCATAACTCCTAAACCATAAAGTCATTTTTCTCCATCCAAAGCTTGATTTGTAGCCCTCATTACCCTCTACAAAAACTTCAACTAGACCTAAGTCCAATTCATTAAGGATTTTGAGTTATGCTTGGATCAAAATGGCTAAAAAGTTAAAATTGACATTTTTCAGCACAATGTCCCAACTTCAAGGCTGTTTTTCTCCATGATCCAAGTTGAACCAGGTCTAATGTTAAACATCAAAGTTGAATTATGTCATCTAAGCTTTCCGAAAAGTCCTAGAACGTCCATATAGCATACTCGAGCAGGGAGTTATGGATCTTACAAAATGGCTTGCTGAAGCTGAATTTTTCAAGGCAGATTTGCACATTTTTTGTGCCACACGAATTTTCAAGCCTTGTCATCAGTTTGGACACATCTAAGGATCAAATCCAAGTGGGATGATCTGATCCATGAACCTCCCAAGTCCAAGGAACAAAGAAAAGCATGCCAAAGCCTAGAAATCCCTAAAAGAGGGACAAAACTCCAATTTTGGTTTGGAGCATTTAATGGATGCTTAGAGGTGGCATGTACTGAGCCATTCTCATTTGAAATTAGTCAAGACTTATCCAAGACCAAGGGAACCAGCAGCCTGTGCCCTAACCTCTAGTCAATGGCTAGAGGAGACTTGTATTTCCATTGGCCAACATGGAACAAACACCTGCTGCAGTTGCCATTCACTGTGGATCCCAAAACAAACTTGCTCTACTATAAATAGAGCTCATTTGTGCTCAGTTTGAGTACACCAAAGCCATCAAACAGATGCTTTCCTCAAATTCTCTCTTTCACTCCAAAATGCCTTCATTAGTAAGGAAATTATGAGTTTTTGAGCTAGAGAGCAATTCCACTCAAACTAATCACACACACACCTCATATATATCATATGTAAGCTGTGCAAACCATCAAAAGTGACCTGTAATCACAACATCACAAAGTCACCTCTCAAAACCTCAAAAATGGCACTTTTTTGCATTTTTCAAGCCATGTCTTGATTCAGCCACTTTCCAAACCAGATAAAACCTCAAACACACTCTAAATATCATCCTTGAACTGTCCCAAATGGTGCCACACATCTGGAACACCATTTGAGAGAGTTGGCATTTTGGCCGTTTTTTACCATTTCGTGAGAAAGTGCACAAACTTGCTCCAGAGGTTTCCAGCCGATTCCAACCATCCTAAAAGCTTATAAGAGGTCATTTGAGGTTGTCCAAAGCATCAAATCATTTCTGGAACAAAACACTTGGAAGGTTGCCCAAAATCTCCAAAAAAGAGGTAAAATCCACAACTTGAACTCTTTGAATCATGTTTTCCTTTGTTGTCCACATACATGTATCATATTGAACAATTCTTGAGGTAAATATGTAGTCATTAATGTGTATGTTGTGATCCTCCCACTGTTTGCATTTTGACATGTTTTTATGTGGAATTTTGGTTGTTTTGAAACCATGTTCAGTTCTGTCTTTTCTTCATTGGTGTGTTCTATACATTAAGTTTTAGTTTGCATGAGTAATACCATTGGATTCCTTGCGAAAAATCGGTCAAGATATGTTTTTACGGATTTCAATTCCGATGAAAATTGAGAGAGTTACGCGCGTTGGAAATTTTACGCGAAACGGCGTCGAATTAACGATAGCGGTTCTGTTTTTTTCGCTTTGTACAGTGAGTTTCCGAGTGCGTGAATAATACCATTGGATTCCTTGAGCAAAATCAGTCAAGATAGGTTTTTACGGATTTCAATTCCGATGAAAATTGAAAGAGTTACGCGCGTTGGAAATTTTACGCTAAACGGCGTCGAAAACAATGATAGCAGTTTTTGTTTTTTAATTTCTGCATTTTGTGTGTCGATTTTCCGTGTGCGTGAGTGATACCATTGGATTCCTTGCGAAAAATCAGTCAAGATAGGCTCTTGCGGATCTTGATTCGGTTAAAAATCGAGAGAGTTACGCGCGTTGGAAATTTTACGCGAAACGATGTTTTTACACGCAGTAGCTCTGGTTTTTTATCGCTGCGTTTTTTACGTTGAATTTATGCGTACGTGAGCGATACCATTGAATTCCTTGCGAAAAATCGGTCAGGATAGGCTTTCGCGGATCTTGATTCGGTTAAAAATCGAGAGAGTTACGCGTGTTTGAAATTCAACGCGGAACGATGTTTTTAATCGATAGCAGTTTTTGTTTTTTAATTTCTGCGTTTTATACGTCGATTTTCCGCGCGCGTGAGTAATACCATCGGAACTTTTAATATATTTAAAAATAGTGTTTTAAATTGTTTTAAATGCTTTTAAAATGATTTTTTTTTTCTTGATTTTTAAAACCAAAATGATTTTAAATATTTATGTTGATAAAATATTTTTTTTCATAAACTTTAATCATTATTTAATGATTTTATTTGATATTTTTATCATTTTTTACTTAATTTTTCTTGAAAAAATGCCTAAAAAATGAAATTGGGGTTTTCTTTGATTTTCACCCTAACAAATCTTTTTTAAACACTTGGGCCTCTAATAGAGTGTAAGACCCAATCCTTTTTTGACCAAATCATTTTTGGGCCTCATTCATTGTATAAGCCCCGATACCGTCAAAAACAAACGGCGCGATCGTCGCCTTTTTAAGAAATAACCTTGGGCCTCTCCTCGAGCTATAAGACCCATTCAAAACTTTTGGACCTCTATTAGAGTGTAAGACCCAATCCCCTTTTAACCAAAATAATTTTGGGTCTCACTTATTGTATAAGTCCCTCTGCGTTAAAAGAAAACATCGGCGCGATCGCCATTTTCAAACGAAAATCAACTGGGCTTCTCTTTGAACTGTAAGTCCCATTTCTTTTCATTTTTAAACACTTGGGCCTCTATTAGAGTGTAAGACCCAACCTTTTTTTAACGAAACCATTTTGGGCCTCAGTTATTGTATAAGTCCCGATATGTTAAAAATCTCGGCGCGATCGCCATTTTCAAACTGAAAATATTTTGGGCCTCTCCCTGAGTTGTAAGCCCCATCTTTTGTACAAAAATACACTTTGGGCCTCTAATAGAGTGTAAGACCCAACCCCTCTTTTTTATATTTTCTTATTATTTTTTAATAATTTGGAAAATTAATAACTCCCTCAATTTTGATTATTTTTTATTGGTTCTTTTTCTGAAAAATCACAAAAATAGTAAAATATTTTATTCTACAAAAAAATCAAATTTATATTATTTATTTAATATAGTTGATATTTTTGTGAATAAATTCATTTTTAATTGTTTTTAAGCATTTTAAAAGTGAATATTCATCTTGAAAATAAAGACTATGGGTCTCCCCTCGTGTTGTAAGCCCCATTTCTTTTCTTTAAACTCCTTGGGCCTCTAATAGAGTGTAAGACCCAATCCCTTTGTAAATACCAAAATTTTGGGCCTCAGTCACTTGTATAAGTCCCACGGTGTTTCCAAAACCTCGGCGCGACCGTCGTTCTTTTCAAAATTAACCATTGGGCCTACCCTCGAGTAGTAAGACCCATTTCTTTGCTTAAAACTCACTTGGGCCTCTTGATAGAGTGTAAGACCCATCCCTTTGTACAGAAAACCTTTCTTGGGCCTCAGTCACTTGTATAAGTCCCTCTGTACAAATTCAACAGTGCGCTTACTGATAAAACCCTGAGCCTCTCCTTGAGCTGTAAGCCCCAAATCTTTCTTTTTCAAAGCACTTTCTCCTTTGATTTTGAATATACTGTTGTTTTCAATCTTTCTTTGTTGAACAACTAACCAAACAGCATGGAAGCTCTACAACCGAGTACGTGTTTACCCGCTTTCATTTACCGCTTTCATATGTATATAATTGTATTGTGGGGCTGTTTCACTGTAAGTCTCCTTTCACAAACTCATATATATATAACTGTATTGTGGGGCTGTTTCGCTGTAAGTCTTCTTTCATAAACTCATATATATAACTGTAGTGTGGGGCTGTTTCGCTGTAAGTCTTCTTTCATAAACTCATATCAACTGTGTAATAATAGTATAGATATTTAGAGTTTCCCCGGCAACTACGTCTAGAACTAGGTGACGCCGTTTCGTTTATTCGTAGAAATAGACAACTAGATCCCCAATAGGATCACCAGATACAGTCTTCTCTTCGGCTGTCGTCATTAGGAATTGTCAAGAAGCTCTACTCCCCAAGATGAATGTATTCTCCGTGAATGGCATCTTTGAGTTTCTTCCAAATTCTCGAACTTTCCTGACTTTGATCTATTCTCGGTGAATAGCATTGCCTTGAATTTCTTGGGGTTTGGGGACCCACGGGCTTCTTAAAAGCATCGGCCTCCTCTTGGGCATCGTACAAGGACCCACAAGCTTCCTAAAAGCAACCCCGCCTCCTCTTGGGCTTCGTACAAGGACCCTACGGCTTCTTAGAAGTATTCACAGCCTCCTCTTAGGCTTTTTATAATGATCTCTTCCTCCGAAAATGATAGCCTCCTCTTGGGCTTAGTACAAGGACCCGTCGGCTTCTTAAAAGCTTCTAGCCTCCTCTTGGGCTTCGTACAAATTGTCCCGACGACCTCCTAGAGGTATAGGACCAGAACCTAGTCATCCTCATAGAGCAGTCCTTTCATAGAGTCTACTACTGTTTCTCAAAGCATAGTACAAAAGATAAAACTCTAGACACGGACAGTCTAACTTCCTTGAGTCTCAAAGACATTCTCAAGTGACCCCTTCGTTAAATAGGAAGGAAACCCGTAGACTCGGACAGTCTCAATACCCTTTGGATTTCCCGTTTCCTCAAAGAGAAGGAAATATCCCTGATCCTCAAATCAAATCCCTGAGTACAGTGTTGCTCATATAAGAACTGATTTTCTCTTTAAAATCAGTATACTGGACCTGTCACTTAACTGAAACAGTCACCATAGCCTCCATCTCGGGCTTCGTACGAGATACCAAAATTCTCCCCAGCGGAGTCAAACAATGTTTAGCCTCTCTCTTGGGCTTTGTATGAGACACATAAGAGACTCCCTCGTTGAGTCAATCACCCCTTTCGCCTCCATCTCGGGCTTCGTACGAGATACAAAGACTCTCTTGTTGAGTCAAACTTTTAGCCTCCATCTCGGGCTTCGTACGAGATACAAAGACTCTCTTGTTGAGTAAAACTTTTAGCCTCCATCTCGGGCTTCGTACGAGATACAAAAACACTCTCTTGTTGAGTATAAAAGATTCTCCTGTCGAGTCAACCCTTTTAGCCTCTCTCTCGGGCTTCGTACGTGACACATAAAAACTCCCTCTTGTTGGGCCAATAGCCTCCTCTTAGGCTTTGTATAAGAAAACCACTGGTTGATCCAATCAACCTTTTAGCAGCAAAGCTGTGCCTCGTTCACAGTACACAAACATCAACCACTCCTTCCCCTTCATCTAATCGCTGTAAGCGGCAAGCCTCTGGATCATCTACATCCATGCCACTGTCCCTCTTTTAGCATGAGAAATTCCTAAGGAAAGATAGCATTGCTCTACACTGAGTTAAAGTCTTCTCCTTCAGGTTAAAATCCCCTTTAAAGGAAATTATGGCATTGCTAGGATCCGCGTATCCCGGTTAAAGTAATTCTCCTTTATAACCAGTCACCCAACAGTTGTGACAGACAAACTCTTCTTTAGAGATGACAAATTCTCTCTAAAGTCGAGGTCCTTCAGCTTCACGTCTTGGGCTTTGAACAAGACACAAATAGAGTCTTCAGCTTCACGTCTTGGGCTTTGAACAAGACACAAATAGACTTTTCAGCTTCACATCTTGGGCTTTGAACAAGATACAAATCACCTTCAGCTTCACATCTTGGGCTTTGAACAAGATACAAATCACCTTTCGCTTCACGTCTTGGGCTTTGAACAAGACACCAAAAACACCCATTTCCTCCCATAGAATAGGAGGAACTACGAACGCTCTGATTTCCCTGTTTCGGTAAACGGGAATACGTAGGCATAAGATCGAAAGAAAAGATCTTAGCGAGCGCAATCAACAAAAAACCCTAATCCCATATCTCCATCAATCAAAAGCAGTAATTCAAAAACATCAGTCCTAACATCCTAACAGAAAGTCCTAGAAAGAAAGAAAACCGTATTGGCAAAAATACAAATAACCAGTACAAAGGCCCCCCACATTGATAGCATTCGTAACCTAACAGACCGCTGTTTAAACTCAGTATGCAAAACAGGGTTAATTGGAGACATCTATTTCCCTTCCTTATTCAGCTCACAATAGGATAAAAAATGAATCGACCTGTAGTCAAAGCTCAAACCGCAGAGAGCGACCAGCGCTTAAGAACCGCATCCAAAATCGCTCGCTACAAAAAAATGGCGCCCACCGTGGGGCCCTTCAAAGTTAGGTTTAGGCACGGTCTTCCTTTTCTTCACTTGTGTGAATACCACAGATTGGGGCTTCCGCCGGGGAACCCATTTTCTGTCAGAAACTTAGGATTCTTAGCTTTATAAGTCTAGGATGATTAGGACAAATATATATACTGCTTTTCCTAATTGCTATACGTGTTTATTTTTCTGCTACTGGGAATGCGTGTGATGCCGCATGTGGTGAGAATGAGTATACACTTAAGATAAGTGATGGCGACGGGGTCGACCATCAACCTCAGTGGAGGCTGACCAACGCAACCCATTCACTCTTCTAGCCAATGGGCCGGTTGTTAAGTCTGAGAAGCTGAGGAGCCAAACCCTTTCGTAGTGCGGAAACTATCAGAAATAGTTGTTACGCGATACTACCCTCATTTGAGGCTGGTGATCTATTCTCGGTGAATGGAACTTACTCTAAGATTGCTCTAAAACTCGCTGGCGATCCGCTTGTTGTTTTCTTTCCTGGGAGGAGCTGATGATAATGAGTACAGGTACAAAAATCACCCTAGTATAAACCTTTGGGGATGGGTAGAGCCTTGACTTCATGACAACGACCCTTTGACCCCATGTTTTTTCTATGTTTTTGTGTGCTGCATTCATGCATTCATTTAATAAAACATTAAAACATTCAAAAAACTTCTCTTCTAGTCTCTCTGTTTTTCAAATTAAACTAAGACTGTGATTGCAAATATCAGAGAAAAGGATTACACTAATGGATTTCGGTAGAAGGAGAACTCATACGTACACCTTCAAGGTTCCAAAACTAGGGGATTTGAGAAGGTTAGCAAGGATGATCACTAACCCTGAGGCTTTCAGAGCCAGGAATGAAGGTTTGCTACCACTGTTAAGAGTCCATGTGATTGAGGGAATCATGGATGCGTTCATTCAGTTTTACGATCCGGTTTATCATTGTTTCACATTCCCGGATTACCAGCTAGCACCAACGCTGGAGGAGTATTCTCATCTGATTGATCTACATATCACTGATCGAGCTCCATTTTCTGGACTGGAAGAAATTCCAAAGAATCATACAATTGCAAGAGCAATTCATTTGGACGAGTCTGAGGTTAGGACTCACATGACCGCCAAGGGTGGCATCCAAGGTTTGCCAGCCCAGTTCTTGACGAAGAAGGCCCTGTATTTTGCCAGTATAGGAAACATGACTGCTTTTGAAAGCATCTTTGTCTTGCTCACCTACGGGTTATTTTTGTTTCCCAACATCAATAACTTCGTCGATATCAATGTCATTAAGGTTTTTCTCATTGGAAACTTTGTGCCGACTTTGCTTGCAGATGCGTATCATTCTGTACACTTGGGAAATTTGTACAGTGGAGGGGAGATCGCATGCTGTGTACCTCTGCTTTATAAATGGTTTATTTCCCACTTGCCAAAGTCTGCTGCTTTTTGGGATTGTAAGAGTGCCTTACGTTGGTCGCAGAAGATCATGTCCCTCACCAACTCTGACATAGATTGGTGTAATAGGATTTATAAGGGAATCAGAATCATTGACTGTTGTGGAAACTTCCCCAATGTACCCCTCATAGGAACTAAAGGAGGAATCAACTACCATCCGGTATTGGTTCACCGTCAATTTGGATACCTGATGAGACACATCCCACTGGGTGTTCATCTGGAAGGTCTTTTCTTCAAGGAAGGAGAAAGTGACAGAGCACTAAAGACGGAAATAGTGCATGCTTGGAAACACGTTCATAAGAAAGGACGAGAGTCTCTGGGAAAACCGGACTGTGTCTCGGTGGAGCCTTATCTCCATTGGGTACAAACTAGAGCTCTCAAGCTAAAGATGCCTTATCCTCGTTACGGAATTCTTCCGCCAAGGGAATCTGTCATGTACTTCATGACGGAAACTGAAAAGCTTCAGGTTACTCTCAACAAAGTTCAACGGGAGAGAAGGTCTTGGAAGAACAAGTACCGCACCCTCGACGTCGAGTGCATCAAAATACAGCAATTACTGAAAGAGAAGGACGCTCTGATTGAAATTTTGGAGCAACATGCTGTAGAGAATCAAGACGACCAAAGGAATTTGCTCACTCCTTTCACTTGGCAAAGGAATGACAACCTGACAACGGCCCTAGAGCCCCGGTCAAAGAAAAGTAAGATATCAGAATCAGCACCCGGTTTCTCCTCAGAGAGGACTCGGGACCCATTAGCTTAGGTTTCTGTTTCCGCACCTTGTAATCTACTGTATTTCCATTTCTGTAATCCTTTGGAATTCAATAAAAAGGGGTTTCCCCACCGTTTGATATTTGCAATCTAATTGTCGAAGTTTATTTTGATTAAACCAAAAAACAATTAATATAATCATTGCATTCATCATTCTCACATCGCGAATTCTTCTTACCTACGAATCTCACGTTTGTGTCTCGGTTCTAGAGTCAAACTGTCTCATTCGTACAATACTCGGGCCAATCGTCAGAAAAAGATGGATGATCTTGAGGAAGAAAATAGAGAGTTGAAAGACGAAATCGGCGCTCTAAGAGAGGATATGAGAAAGCTTCGTAACGACATGCAAGCCATGGCAGAAGCTCAGCTACAAAGAACTGTGATCTCAGAGATCACCTCAATGCCCATAGTAGAGAAGAATGATCCTAGGTATCAGATGCCGAAAGATCGTCCCTGGGGCATGCCTGTCAACTATATCCCGGGAGGATATGTTCCGCTGATCACTGAAGATCAGGGAATCGCAACAGAAGCCGCTGGGCCTGAAGGTTACAAACTTCGGGAAAGCGAAGATGCCAGGGGCATACTGAAGACTCCTGAAGGTTACAAACTTCGGGAAGCGCCAAGACTTACTGCCGTAGTCACGGTACCACCCCCTGTGGTGCACACTGTCCCGGAAGGACAGATTCCACAGACACCTTCTGGTAAGAAGGAAACTATGTTTGACAGAATGGAGGAATTCCAGGAACAGTTCTTGGAAATGCAGAAAGAGCTGCAAGCCATTCGCGGTCAGGATATATTCGGAAAGGACGTCGCAGACCTCTGCTTGGTCCCCAATGTGAAAGTCCCGCACAAATTCCAAGTGCCCGACTTTGAAAAATACAAGGGTAACTCTTGCCCTCAAAGCCATCTGGTGATGTACGCTAGGCGGATGTCAGCTCAGACGTAGAATCAGGACCTACTGATTCACTACTTTCAGGATAGTTTAACCGGTGCCGCACTCAAATGGTACATGGGTTTAAACCGTGCTACAATCAGCACTTTCAGAGATCTTGGTACTGCCTTCGTCCAACAATACAAATACAATTTGGACATGGTACCCGACAGAGATCAACTCAGATCGATGTCGCAAAAGGACAAGGAAACCTTTAAGGAGTATGCTCAAAGGTGGCATGAAATTGCCGCTCAAATTTGTCCACCTCTTGAGGAAAAAGAGATGACAAAGATCTTCTTAAAGACCTTAAGCTCATTTTACTATGACCGAATGGTTGCCAGTGCGCCCAGTGATTTCACCGAAATGGTCGGCATGGGCGTACGTCTTGAGGAAGCCGTCCGAGAAGGACGTTTGGTAAAAGACACTGGATTGACGAGCGGTACTAAAAAATATGGTAGTGCTCTCCCTAAGAAAAAAGAGAAAGATATTGGGAATATCTCTCTCAGAAAGCAAAGGCGTCGATATCAACCAGTAGCGGCTGTGACTCCTGCTGTCAACCTTGCGCCTATTCCTACGTATCAACCTCAGGTTGCGCAGAGCCAACCTGATCAGCAAAGGACACAACATCCTCTTCAGCAGGCTCGTCCTCCATACAATAACAACCGTACAACACGACCATCAGGGTTTGATCCTATACCCATGTTGTACGCAGAATTATTTCCGTTACTACTGGCTAAGGGGCACATCCAGACTAAGTCTCCTCTTACCGTACCGGAAAATCTGCCTTTTTGGTTTAAGGTGGATCAGACATGCCCTTATCATCAAGGAGGATCAGGGCATAACATAGAGAATTGTCTCAATTTCAAGTCCGACGTGCAAAAGCTTGTTAGGAGCGGGCTCTTATCTTTCAAAGATACGAATCCCAATGTTTTCACGAACCCGCTGCCTCAACATGAGAAAGCTGCAGTCAATCTGATTGAGAAAGAGACTAACAATGTCTATCAAATTCACGATGTACTCTTATTGAAAACCAATCTGGTCAAGATGCATTGTAGACAGAGTGGATATGGCCATGTGCCACCTCATAACTATCACCAGTGTGATATCTGCTCTAAAGACAACCAGGGATGTTCTGTGGTGCAAGCAGCTCTACAGGAACAAATGGATCTCGAATGGATCCAAGAGCACCGAGTTCGTGGAGTTAACATGGTTTACACGAATTCTAACGTCATTCAGAACCACGGCATCCGTGCAATGAATGTCAACTTGGTGGCGATGCACTCAAGGCAAAGCCAGTATCATAATCTGCCACGACACGATTATAGTTCCTGTCTGATTTGCTCGGTAAACAAACAGGGATGCTCTTTCATACAAGAGGCCCTCCAGCGTCAGATGGATCTTGGATGGATCCAAGACTACCATGATAGGAACCTTTATCAGATCAATATGGTTCAGATCTTCGATATTCGCGTGATGAATACCAACCTGGTAGAGTTACATGCTGAGCAGGTCCGACTCGGATTCTTAATATCACATGACTATCAAAACTGTAAAGCAGGTTGCGAAAACGATCGAGGTTGTACCCTTGTTCAGGAGGCACTTCAGCACTTGTTAAATCATTGGTGGATGCCGATCTACATGGACGAAGATACTCAGCAAATTAGTATCAATAACAGGAATCCTACTCGTCGTCAAAGTCAGGATATCCGATCAGTGGAAGCTAACCTAGTGAGGTTACATTATATTCAAAGTGGGCGTGGCCAGGTGCCACCACACAATTATGATCGTTGTAGCGTCTGTTCGGAAAGTAACCAAGGGTGTTACCTGGTGAGAGCAGCTCTTCAGGGTCAGGTGGACCGTGGAGAAATTCGTCCATATCCGGGTTCTGGACCCATCAACTGGACGCCGAATTACCTTGCCGATCAAGTTGAGGATGTTGTCACCATCTCTGGTCATCACCATACCAGGGATGTTTTTGCCATCATCCCTCTACTTGACGAATCTAAAGTTCCCAACCAGGAACGGATCGAGATTACTTATGATGGTCAGAAAAATCAGAAGGCTCCTGTAGTCATCTATCTACCGGGACCACTACCGTATGAATCAGCTAAGGCGATCCCTTAAAAATACGGTGCAACAACAATTGAAAATGGAAAGGAAATTCCATTACCCTCCGTTGTGAACATTGCAGACATCAGTCGAGTAACACGGAGCGGTAGAATCTTCAACCGAGGGGTTGGGGAAGTTAACAAAGAAAAGGAACTTCAGACAGAAGCTCCCGATCCACCAATCGGTCAATCCAGTAATCCCGACCTTTCAAAAAATGATGATGAGATACTGAAGCTCATCCAAAGGAGTGAATACAACATTGTCGATCAACTGTTGCAGACTCCTTCAAAGATCTCAGTATTATCACTGTTACTCAGTTCAGAAGCCCACAGGGAGGCTCTACAGAAAGTCTTGGAACAAGCCTTTGTGGAACAGGATGTAACAATCAGACAGTTCGATAGCATTGTCTCTAACATCACTTCCTGCAATAATTTGGGATTTAGTGATGAGGAATTACCTGAAGAAGGTCCCCGTCATAACATGGCGCTCAATATTACAGTTAACTGCCAGGACGATGCTTTAGCCAGCGTACTGGTAGACACAGGGCCAGCCCTGAATGTTATGCCAAAGTCCACCTTGATGCAATTATCATTCAAGGGCCCTCCGATGAGAGTCAGCGAGGTCGTCATCAAAGCATTCGACGGATCCAGAAAAACAGTTATCGGCGAAGTTGATCTTCCCATAACTATTGGTCCTCACACTTTCCAAGTCACTTTCCAGGTCATGGACATCCGGGCAACATACAGTTGTTTATTAGGAAGACCTTGGATACATCAGGCTGGAGCGGTTACTTCAACCCTCCACCAAAAGCTAAAGTTCGTCAAGAACGGCCAACTTATCACAGTCTGTGGAGAACAGGCCTTGCTCGTGAGTAACTTATCATCATCTGCTTGTGTAGAACCTGAGGAGGTTATTGGAACTCCGTTCCAAGCGCTATCGGTGAGCAAGGACGATCATTTCAAAGGAGGAACCTCGATTTCCTCATACAACGATGCTATCAAAGCGGTCGAGAGTACCGATACGACAGGATGGGGACAGCTTGTCATTCCCATTGACAATAAAACAAAGAAGGGTCTTGGTTTTTCTGCAACCTGTACCCAGACAGCTGCCAACGATGAAAGTCTTCATCCCCTTCAAAACTTCTTCCACAGTGGAGGTTTTCTTCACCCAGTGTCTCAGACAGTTCATGCTATCAACGAGGAAGATTCCTCTGACACAGATGAAGAATGGAAGTCCTATCTTAACAAGGACGGTTATATGTCTCAGGAAGAGGTGCCTATGCCTTTTTGCTTTCCTACAGAAAGTCCGAGATTTATACCAAGATCAGATGTCGAAATGATCTACGGGGATTGTGATCCGGAAGGATGCCGCGCTCCGCCAAATTCATTAGAGGAAGACACTCCGATGAAAGATAATTTTGACTACACCTACTATGGCCCGATGGATGGCCTGCCAATGTGGCAGCCTTACCCAAGAGACTTGGGGCAGGAAAGTCAGCCGAGCAATGAAAAACAGCTGACCGTCATTGAACAGAATACCTGTGTCCCCACCATGTCATGGGATCAACACTCAGGTCATTCGGAAACTACTCAACATGAAGATGAATTCGCAACGTTCGCAGGAATAGAATTCATCAACTATGCTTTTCCTGAGGTCAACGTCATCGAGAGGGATGACTCCTCCAGTTCCAAAAAAGTGTGGGACACCTTGGGACAACCGAGTGGAAAATACGACTATATGGTCAAGTACACCGCTCCCGAAAGCTCTCGTATCAGGCTCGAAGATATCCAGCCAACTGGATGGGGAGATACCGCTGAGAGCACAAATACTATGCAAAATACAACAGAGGAATTCTCCTACGACAATTCTGCCTGGGAAACAGATTCCAACGATCCTGCTCCACCAGAAATCAGCGTTATTTCTGAAGACAAATCAAGGAAGGTGCCAGACTTTGTGATTCACCGAGGAGTTTGCCGCCAATGGGTTGCCGTCGAGGTTCTGAAGGTCGTTCATCAGTCAAAGTAATTGCCGTCTTTTAACCTTTCACCCTGCCCAGGTGGAACGGATGTTTTGATAGGGCTCGCTTTTTGTAAATTTCCCTCTTCGCTTTGCCCGAAGCGACAGAGTTTTGTTTTATAGGGCTGTAGTTTCAAGATTCGACTTGTTCATTAATAAAATAATGTCGTTATGTAATTTCCGCATTATTTGCTGTTTTCTCATTTTGCTTTTTCAGAAAATGGTAATCCTAAAAAACAATTCAAAAATAAAAACAAGCAGTAAAATAAATACACTGCACACACTTGCATTTTCTCTATCTCTTCTAAACACGAATCATCACGTCATGCATATTGCTTGTTTTAAACCCAGTTGAAACATACGATCCGATGCCTTCTCCCAACTTTGAGTTCCCGGTATTCGGGGTTGAAGAAGAAGTTGACAACGAAATTCTAGAAGAGATCTCCCGATTACTCAGACAAGAGGAAATGTCCATTGAACCTCACAAAGAGCCGTTGGAAACGGTAAACTTGGGTTCAGAGCAAGAGAGAAAAGAAATCAGGATTGGGGCACTGCTCAGTCCAACTACCAGAGAGGGTTTGATAAAGCTTCTCAAAGAATTCCCCGATTTATTCGCTTGGTCTTATCAGGATATGCCAGGGTTGGATACCAGCATCGTGGAACATCACTTACCGCTAAGATCGGAATGTCCGCTAGTAAAGCAAAGGTTGAGACGCACTCACCCGGACATGGCCATCAAAATCAAAGAGGAGGTACAGAAACAGATTGACGCGGGTTTCCTTGCTACATCTGAATATCCTCAATGGTTAGCCAACATCGTACCCGTTCCCAAAAAGGATGGAAAGGTCAGAATGTGTGTTGATTACAGAGATCTAAATAAGGCAAGTCCAAAGGATGACTTTCCTTTACCACACATTGACATGCTGGTTGACAGCACAGCAAAGTTCAAAGTATTCTCCTTCATGGATGGATTCTCGGGCTATAACCAGATCAAAATGGCGCCGAAAGACATGGAGAAAACTTCATTCATTACCCCATGGGGCACCTTTTGTTACAAGGTAATGTCGTTCGGTTTGAAGAATGTCGGGGCAACCTATCAAAGGGTCATGACTACTCTGTTTCATGACATGATACACAAGGAAATCGAAGTGTATGTCGATGATATGATTGCAAAATCAAAAACAGAGAGTGAGCACGTTGAACATCTGTCAAAATTGTTCGAACGTCTAAGAAAATTCAAGCTCCGCTTGAATCCCAACAAGTGCACCTTCGGTGTCCGTTCAGGGAAACTCTTAGGGTTCATCGTCAGCCAGAAAGGAATTGAGGTTGATCCTGACAAGGTCAAGGCCATTCAAGAAATGCCTTCTCCGAAAACTGAAAAACAAGTCAGAGGATTCCTGGGACGTTTGAACTACATCTCCAGATTCATATTCCTCATGACCGCGACATGCGCGCCGATCTTCAAGTTACTAAAAAAGAACCAGGATTGCGTTTGGTCAGAAGATTGCCAAACCGCCTTCGACAGTATCAAGGAATATCTGTTGAATCCTCCGATTCTATCACCTCCAGTGGAAGGAAGACCACTGATCATTTACCTCACAGTCCTAGAGGACTCAATGGGATGTGTACTTGGCCAACAAGACGAAACTAAAAGGAAAGAGTCTGCCATCTACTATCTAAGCAAGAAATTCACCGACTGCGAGACTCGGTACACGATGCTTGAGAAAACTTGTTGCGCTTTGGCTTGGGCAGCCAAACGTCTTCGCCAGTACATGATTCGTCATACTACTTGGTTGGTCTCCGAAATGGATCCAATCAAGTACGTTTTTGAAAAACCTGCTCTCACGGGGAGAATTGCCCGTTGGCAAATGCTGTTATCAGAATATGACATAGAGTACCACGCTCAGAAAGCCGTTAAAGGAAGTATTTTAGCCGATCATTTGGCTCATCAACCGATTGACAATCAAGAATCAATCGGGTTTGACTTCCCAGACGAAGATGTCATGTATCTAAAAATGAAAGATTGCGATGAACCGCTACCCAGTGAAGGGCCAGAACCAGGTTCCCAGTGGGGACTTATCTTTGACGGAGCAGTCAATCATTATGGAAACAGAATTGGGGCAATCATTGTTACCCCTCAGGGTACCCACATTCCTTTCACCGCTCGACTTACGTTCAAATGTACGAACAACGAGGCCGAATACGAAGCTTGTATTATGGGTCTCGAAGAAGCGATTGATTTAAGGATCAAAAACTTGGACGTATATGGCGACTCAGCCCTGGTTATCAATCAGATAAAAGGAGATTGGAACACATACCAATCAGGATTGATTCCTTACAAAGACTATGCAAGAAGGTTGTTACCCTTCTTCAACAGAGTCGACTTTCATCACATCCCTCGTGATGAGAATCACATGGCTGATGCATTAGCCACTCTCTCTTCCATGATTAGTGTAGGTCAATGGAATGACATACCTAAGATCGACATCATGCGCCTTGAACGGCCCGCTTACATCTTCGCGATTGAAATAGTCATAGACGACAGACCTTGGTATCACGATATCAAATGCTTCCTTCAGAAACAAGAGTACCCATCTGGGATACTCAGAAAAGACAGGAAAACCCTCAAAATATTGGCTGGAAACTTCTTCCTGAGCGGTGACACTCTTTATAAGAGAAATTTTGACATGGTCTTGCTCCGATGCGTCGACAGACCAGAAGCAGACATGCTTATGAAAGAAATTCATGAAGGATCCTTTGGCACTCATGCCAACGGACACACAATGGCCAGAAAAATTCTGAGAGCAGGGTACTACTGGTTGACCATGGAATCTGACTGCTACAAGTACATGAGGAGGTGTCACAAGTGTCAGATATACTCCGACAAAATTCATGTACCGCCATCACATCTCAAAGTTCTTTCTTCCCCGTGGCCTTTTTCCATATGGGGAATCGACATGATTGGTATGATTGAGCCCAAGGCTTCAAACGGACATCGGTTCATCCTTGTAGCCATTGATTATTTCACCAAGTGGGTCGAAGCAGCGTCATACGCCAATGTAACCCGACAAGTGGTGGTCCGATTTATCAAAAACAATATCATCTGCCGTTATGGTGTTCCAAGCGAGATCATTACTGATAATGGATCTAACTTGAACAATAAGATGATGAAAGAGTTGTGTGCAGAGTTCAAGATCGAACACCATAACTCATCTCCCTACCGACCCAAGATGAACGGAGCGGTAGAAGCGGCTAACAAGTACATCAAGAAGATCGTTCAAAAGATGGTTGTAACCTATAAAGATTGGCACGAAATGCTACCCTTTGCTCTTCACGGTTATCGAACATCTATCCGCACTTCAACAGGGGAAACCCCTTTCTCTCTAGTATATGGCATGGAGACAGTTCTCCCCATAGAAGTAGAGATCCCATCAATCCGGGTATTGATGGAAGCTAAGCTCACCGAAGCTGAATGGTGTCAAAGTCGACACGGTGAACTGAATCTGATCGAAGAAAAGAGAATAACGGCACTATGCCACGGTCAGTTGTATCAACAGAGAATGAAAAGGGCGTTCGACAAAAAGGTCCGACCTCGTGTTTTCAGAAAAGGAGACCTCGTGCTCAAGAAGATACAATCATTTCTCACTGACTCTCGGGGCAAATGGACCCCAAATTATGATGGCCCATATGTGGTCACGAAAGCTTTCTCAGGCGGCGCCTTGAGACTTGCAACCATGGACGGAGAGGAATTTGCCTACCCCACGAATGTTGATGTAGTCAAGAAATACTTCGCCTAAACTAAAAAAAAAAAAAAAAAAACGTCTCGGTGGATTGAAAACCCGAAAGGGCGGTCCAGGCAAAAGTTAGAGACATGAAAAAAATCATCCCGGTGGATTGGAAACATCAAAGTACAATCCAGGAAAAAATTAGGGATAATGGCAAGTAACTATGTTCAACAGAGGCAAGTCCCTCAACAGCAGTTACATCATCCAGCGGAGGAAAACTCCAGTCAAGGTCATCTTCGACAGAAGCTCAGGATGTCCCGAATTCAAAGTTGGTAGAAGGATAGTGGTCGTTATGTTTCAACGTAGCCCTTTTCCCTGTAAATTACCATTTTCTAACTTTGTAAATACTCTTTGGAATCACGCGTTTGGCTGATTTCCATCCTATTAATAAAATTTGAGCCCTTGTGCTTTTGTTTGTAATTCTTATTTGTTTTAGCTTTACAGAACGACGTTGTTAACATGATTAACGATTCTTGAAATAAAACAAAAATGAATTTACTTGTTAAAACTTTTTCTCCTTTTTAATAAAGATGGCAATTTCTTTTGACTGTTGAACATCGAAAGAACATCAATCGCGTCTCCAAAGGTGTTCGAACCTCAAAGTGCAGAATCAAAGTACTCCTTTTAAACCAGTACGCCTGAATGAAGGATCAATAATGTCAGAGACCATGTTCCATCTGACATCTTCGGCCGAGTTCTCATCTCCTAAGTCCGACCAGCGTCACCCCCAACAGGGACCGTTTCTCCTAAGCAAGGCAGAATTGCTATCTTGAACCAGCGATATTTCTACACGCCCCGCGATGGCCGAGTATCCAGTCATGTTCATCTTTTAGTTGTTATGTTGCGTCAGTTTTGTCCGCATATACACACACATATCATGCATTATTAATTTGCATTCACACTCATATTGCATCACTATCACTCTAGTCGGTCGTGTCCCCTAGCGATAAAAGTCCTCTCAATCGAGTTGTCAGACCTTTCCTCGTTAGGAAGTGAATCATCTAAGCAATCTCTCTCCCGTTTATCTCTGGATTAGAGACGGTCCTTGACCACTTTGATAACTTGAACCTCTGTGAAACAAGAAAACTTTCAACAAATATCACTCTTCACCATTGAAGATGATATCCTTGCTTTCCCGGATTAAGGAAAATCCCCAGAGAAAGCCTCGTAATCAGAGATTCGGCAGCGCGCCAATTTCGCTCTGAAAAACCACTGATGAAAAGGTCATCGGCACCTCAAAATTGGATCCCATCATATGACATTTCTCCAGAAAGATCCCGAGAAAAGTATGATGTAAGCCCCTAAACAAAAACAGTCTCTCAAGAGACTCGCTTTCCCCAGTAGAATCGACAAATGGCGTCTCCAAAACAGAGAAGTTTGTGTACCTCTACAATTCAGACGAATGGGTTCCCCAGCAAGTCTGACATCAAAACTTTTTCCGCACAAATGGCATCTCCCCAGGAAAATTCGGCGAGAAGTTTGAAGGAAATCCACTACAAATAGCGTCCCTTGTCAATAAAGTTTATTGACAAAAGAAACTGAGACCAGTTCCTTGGTAGGAAACTAGGATCGAGGGGAAGATTATTTCAGCAACTAAGACCAGGTCCTTGGTAGGAAACCAGGATCGAGGGGAAGTTTACATTAGAAACTAAGACCAGTTCCTTGGTAGGAAACCAGGATCGAGGGGAAGTTTATTTCAGCAACTAAGACCAGGTCCTTGGTAGGAAACCAGGATGGAGGGGAAGTTTATATCAGAAACCGAGGCCAGATCCTTGGTAGGAAACCAGGATCGAGGGGAAGTTTACAAAAGAAACTAAGACTAGTTCCTTGGTAGGAAACCAGGATCGAGGGGAAGTTTATTTCAAAAGAAAACTGAGACCAGCTCCTTGGCTGAAGACCAGGATCGGGGGGAAGTTTACCTTTTCTAAGCATCTTCGCTTAGCTAAAGAAGATGAATGCGTAAGCTACCATTCATAACCACCATCAAAATTTCGGGTATTCCGATATTTAATCCTCTTGCACCCCGAATGCCCGAATACCTTCGCCATTCACACCTTCGGGTCCAAGAAGATTAAATAGGGGCATCTGTCATACCCCAAATTTTGACCACTAAGATTTCCCATCATTGTGCAAATCATCAGCACAATATGAATGTACCTTTGTACCTCATTAGTCTCCCCAAAGGTGGGTGAACATTCACTACAAACAGGATTTAGGGTTTCAAGCCCTCGCAGAGCTCTTAGACAAAGGATCAATCAAGGAATGACATGATCTTTAACTTGTCTAGCCTCTTAAATATCCACAAAGGATCAAGAGGACTCCCACTTCAAGGATTAAGCACAAGTTTGCTCCCTTCTAGGTGGATCAAGCCTCAGGATCGCCAGTGTCACCAAATTAGGGTTTGGTCGACTAGGGCCTCCAGATGGAAATTTTCCTCTGGGCATGAGCCAATGCTTCAAAGCATAACCTAAAATGCTCCATGAAACATCATAAACCCCATCATCAAGTCAATTTAGCCTCAGGGGATGCATACATTAAAAATCAGGAATTAGGGTTTCTTGACCTAATTCACCCCTAAGTTGACTTTTCGGACAAATCATGAGCCAAAACCTCAAGACATGATTTGAGGGTCTCCAACATACCACGTTGATCCATTTGCAACAATGGATTGACCCAAGAAGCTTGAGCAACAAGTTTCAATTTCATCTGAACCACAGTTGGGGTTTCGCGGGAAAAGTCAACTGTAGCTTTGACTTTTGACCAGGACATGCTCCCAAGCCATGGGACACGATTAAATACACCCTATAATACCCATGAAACATGTCCATCAATTTTGATTTAGGTCAAGGACATGATTTCCTGAAGAATCGCACAGTTTGGAATTCATCTGATAAAAAGTCAACTGTGCACAAAAGTCAAACTTTGACTTTTTGAGATTTTTCATAAAAATGGTTTTTTAACCCTAAAATGATGTTAATGTGTGATTGGAATCATCATTCATCAAGAAAAATCAAAGAAAGTGGGATAACTTGTAAAAGGGGTAACCATAAAAACTTAAAAAATTTTCTAAGTTATGAAAAAAAGTGGCAAGGGTACCAACTTTGGAGGATCATAACTCCTAAACCACAAAGCCATTTTTCTCCATCCAAAGCTTGATTTGTAGCCCTCATTACCCTCTACAAAAACTTCAACTAGACCTAAGTCCAATTCATTAAGGATTTTGAGTTATGCTTGGATCAAAATGACTAAAAAGTTAAAATTGACATTTTTCAGCACAATGTCCCAACTTCAAGGCTGTTTTTCTCCATGATCCAAGTTGAACCAGGTCTAATGTTAAACATCAAAGTTGAAGTACGTCATCTAAGCTTTCCGAAAAACCCTAGAACGTCCATATAGCATACTCGAGCAGGGAGTTATGGATCTTACAAAATGGCTTGCTGAAGCTGAATTTTTCAAGGCAGATTTGCACATTTTTTGTGCCACACGAATTTTCAAGCCTTGTCATCAGTTTTGACACATCTAAGGATCAAATCCAAGTGGGATGATCTGATCCATGAACCTCCCAAGTCCAAGGAACAAAGAAAAGCATGCCAAAGCCTAGAAATCCCTAAAAGAGGGACAAAACTCTAATTTTGGTTTGGAGCATTTAATGGATGCTTAGAGGTGGCATGTACTGAGCCATTCTCATCTGAAATTAGTCAAGACTTATCCAAGACCAAGGGAACCAGCAGCCTGTGCCCTAACCTCTAGTCAATGGCTAGAGGAGACTTGCATTTCCATTGGCCAACATGGAACAAACACCTGCTGCAGTTGTCATTCAGTGTGGATCCCAAAACAAACTTGCTCTACTATAAATAGAGCTCATTTGTGCTCAGTTTGAGTACACCAAAGCCATCAAACAGATGATTTCCTCAAATTCTCTCTTTCACTCCAAAATGCCTTCATTAGTAAGGAAATTATGAGTTTTTGAGCTAGAGAGCAATTCCACTCAAACTAATCACACATACACCTCATATATATCATATGTAAGCTGTGCAAACCATCAAAAATGACCTGTAATCACAACATCACAAAGTCACCTCTCAAAACCTCAAAAATGGCACTTTTTTGCATTTTTCAAGCCATGTCTTGATTCAGCCATTTTCCAAACCAGATAAAACCTCAAACACACTCTAAATATCATCCTTGAACTGTCCCAAATGGTGCCACACATCTGGAACACCATTTGAGAGAGTTGGCATTTTGGCCGTTTTTGACCATTTCGCGAGAAAGTGCACAAACTTGCTCCAGAGGTTTCCAGCCGATTCCAACCATCCTAAAAGCTTCTAAGAGGTCATTTGAGGTTGTCCAAAGCATCAAATCATTTCTGGAACAAAGCACTTGGAAGGTTGCCCAAAATCTCCAAAAAAGAGGTAAAATCCACAACTTGAACTCTTTGAATCATGCTTTCCTTTGTTGTCCACATACATGCATCATATTGAACAATTCTTGAGGTAAATATGTAGTCCTTAATGTGTATGTTGTGATCCTCCCACTGTTTGCATTTTGACATGTTTTTATGTGGAATTTTGGTTGTTTTGAAACCATGTTCAGTTCTGTCTTTTCTTCATTGGTGTGTTCTATACATTAAGTTTTAGTTTGCATGAGTAACACCATTGGATTCCTTGCGAAAAATTGGTCAAGATAGGTTTTTACGGATTTCAATTCCGATGAAAATTGAGAGAGTTACGCGCGTTGGAAATTTTACGCGAAACAACGTCGAATTAACGATAGCGGTTCTGTTTTTTTCGCTTTGTACAGTGAGTTTCCGAGTGCGTCAATAATACCATTGGATTCCTTGCGAAAAATCGGTCAAGATAGGTTTTTACGGATTTCAATTCCGATGAAAATTGAGAGAGTTACGCGCGTTGGAAATTTTACGCGAAACGGCGTCGAAAACAACGATAGCAGTTTTTGTTTTTTAATTTCTGCGTTTTGTGTGTCGATTTTCCGTGTGCATGAGTGATACCATTGGATTCCTTGCGAAAAACCGGTCAAGATAGGCTCTTGCGGATCTTGATTCGGTTAAAAATCGAGAAAGTTACGCGCGTTGGAAATTTTACGCGAAACGATGTTTTTACACGCAGCAGCTCTGGCTTTTTTATCGCTGCGTTTTGTACGTTGAGTTTCGGCGTGCGTGAGCGATACCATTGGATTCCTTGCGAAAAATCGGTCAGGATAGGCTTTCGCGGATCTTGATTCGGTTAAAAATCGAGAGAGTTACGCGTGTTTGAAATTCAACGCGGAACGATGTTTTTAATCGATAGCAGTTTTTGTTTTTTAATTTCTGCGTTTTATACGTCGATTTTCCGCGCGCGTGAGTAATACCATCGGATTCCTTGCGAAAAATCGGTCAGGTAGGTACTTCCGGATTTTGATTCCGATAAAAATCGAGAGAGTTACGCGTGTTGGAAATTCGGCGCGGAACGGTATTTTCAAAACGATAGCAGTTTTTTCTGCGTTATGTGCGTCGATTTTCCGTGCGCGTGAGTAATATCATCGGATTCCTTGCGAAAAATCGGTCAGGCAGGTATTTCCAGATTTTGATTCCGATAAAAATTGAGAGAGTTATGAGTGTTTGAAATTTGATAAAAACGTGTTGAAAATTAAAGTTTCGGTACTCGTTTTTACCCCAAAAAATGTCGAAAATGATATTTTGATATCTTTTCTCTTTTTCTTACTTTTTATTTTCAAAACTCAACCAATTTTTTTTCACATAGCAAAAAATCATCATTTTCCAATTCGTACCCCATAATATTTTAATCTAAAAAAATCCCAAAAAAAGTATTATTTTTAATATATTTAAAAATAGTATTTTAAATTGTTTTAAATGCTTTTAAAATGATTTTTTTTTCTTGATTTTTAAAACCAAAATGATTTTAAATATTTATGTTGATAAAATATTTTTTTTCATAAACTTTAATCATTATTTAATGATTTTATTTGATATTTTTATCATTTTTTACTTAATTTTTCTTGAAAAAATGCCTAAAAAATGAAATTGGGGTTTTCTTTGATTTTCACCCTAACAAATCTTTTTTAAACACTTGGGCCTCTAATAGAGTGTAAGACCCAATCCTTTTTTGACCAAATCATTTTTGGGCCTCATTAATTGTATAAGCTCTGATACCGTCAAAAACAAACGGCGCGATCGTCGCCTTTTTAAGAAATAACCTTGGGCCTCTCCTCGAGCTATAAGACCCATTCAAAACTTTTGGGCCTCTATTAGAGTGTAAGACCCAATCCCCTTTTAACCAAAACAATTTTGGGCTTCACTTATTGTATAAGTCCCTCTGCATTAAAAGAAAACATCGGCGCGATCGCCATTTTCAAACGAAAATCAACTGGGCTTCTCTTTGAGCTGTAAGTCCCATTTCTTTTCATTTTTAAACACTTGGGCCTCTATTAGAGTGTAAGACCCAACCTTTTTTTTAACGAAACCATTTTGTGCCTCAGTTATTGTATAAGTCCCGATACGTTAAAAATCTCGGCGCGATCGCCATTTTCAAACTGAAAATATTTTGGGCCTCTCCCTGAGTTGTAAGCCCCATCTTTTGTACAAAAATACACTTTGGGCCTATAATAGAGTGTAAGACCCAACCCTTTTTTTTATATTTTCTTATTATTTTTTAATAATTTGGAAAATTAATAACTCCCTCAATTTTGATTATTTTTTATTGGTTCTTTTTCTGAAAAATCACAAAAATAGTAAAATATTTTATTCTACAAAAAAATCAAATTTATATTATTTATTTAATATAGTTGATATTTTTGTGAATAAATTCATTTTTAATTGTTTTTAAGCATTTTAAAAGTGAATATTCATCTTGAAAATAAAGACTATGGGCCTCCCCTCGTGTTGTAAGCCCCATTTCTTTTCTTTAAACTCTTTGGGCCTCTAATAGAGTGTAAGACCCAATCCCTTTGTAAATACCAAAATTTTGGGTCTCAGTCACTTGTATAAGTCCCACGGTGTTTCCAAAACCTCGGCGCGACCGTCGTCCTTTTCAAAATTAACCATTGGGCCTACCCTCGAGTAGTAAGACCCATTTCTTTGCTTAAAACTCACTTGGGCCTCTTGATAGAGTGTAAGACCCATCCCTTTGTATAGAAAACCTTTCTTGGGCCTCAGTCACTTGTATAAGTCCCTCTGTACAAATTCAACAGTGCACTCACTGATAAAACCCTGGGCCTCTCCTTGAGCTGTAAGCCCCAAATCTTTCTTTTTCAAAGCACTTTCTCCTTTGATTTTGAATATACTGTTGTTTTCAATCTTTCTTTGTTGAACAACTAACCAAACAACATGGAAGCTCTACAACCGAGTAAGTGTTTACCCGCTTTCATTTACCGCTTTCATATGTATATAATTGTATTGTGGGGCTGTTTCACTGTAAGTCTCCTTTCACAAACTCATATATATATAACTGTATTGTGGGGCTGTTTCGCTGTAAGTCTTCTTTCATAAACTCATATATATATAACTATATTGTGGGGCTGTTTCGCTGTAAGTCTTCTTTCATAAACTCATATCAACTGTGTAATAATAGTATAGATATTTAGAGTTTCCCCGGCAACTACGTCTAGAACTAGGTAACGCCGTTTCGTTTATTCGTAGAAATAGACAACTAGATCCCCAATAGGATCACTAGATACAGTCTTCTCTTCGGCTGTCCTCATTAGGAATTGTCAAGAAGCTCTACTCCCCAAGATGAATGTATTCTCCGTGAATGGCATCTTTGAGTTTCTTCCAAATTCTCGAACTTTCCTGACTTTGATCTATTCTCGGTGAATAGCATTGCCTTGAATTTCTTGGGGTTTGGGGACCCACGGGCTTCTTAAAAGCATCGGCCTCCTCTTGGGCATCGTACAAGGACCCACAGGTTTCCTAAAAGCAACCCCGCCTCCTCTTGGGCTTCGTACAAGGACCCTACGGCTTCTTAGAAGTATTCACAGCCTCCTCTTAGGCTTCTTATAATGATCTCTTCCTCCGGGAATGATAGTCTCCTCTTGGGCTTAGTACAAGGACCCGTCGGCTTCTTAAAAGCTTCTAGCATCCTCTTGGGCTTCGTACAAATTGTCCCGACGACCTCCTAGAGGTATAGGACCAGAACCTAGTCATCCTCATAGAGCAGTCCTTTCATAGAGTCTACTACTATTTCTCAAAGCATAGTACAAAAGATAAAACTCTAGACACGGACAGTCTAACTTCCTTGAGTCTCAAAGACATTCTCAAGTGACCCCTTCGTTAAATAGGAAGGAAACCCATAGACTCGGACAGTCTCAATACCCTTTGGATTTCTCCTTCAGGTTAAAATCCCCTTTAAAGGAAATTATGGAATTGCTAGGATCCGCGTATCCCGGTTAAAGTAATTCTCCTTTATAACCAGTCACCCAACAGTTGTGACAGACAAACCCTTCTTTAGAGATGAAAAATTCTCTCTAAAGTCGAGGTCCTTCAGCTTCACGTCTTGGGCTTTGAACAAGACACAAATAGACTCTTCAGCTTCACATCTTGGGCTTTGAACAAGACACAAATAGACTTTTCAGCTTCACATCTTAGGCTTTGAACAAGATACAAATCACCTTCAGCTTCACATCTTGGGCTTTGAACAAGATACAAATCACCTTTCGCTTCACGTCTTGGGCTTTGAACAAGACACCAAAAACACCCATTTCCTCCCATAGAATAGGAGGAACTACGAACGCTCTGATTTCCCTGTTTCGGTAAAAGGGAATACGTAGGCATAAGATCGAAAGAAAAGATCTTAGCGAGCGCAATCAACAAAAAACCCAAATCCCATATCTCCATCAATCAAAAGCAGTAATTCAAAAGCATCAGTCCTAACATCCTAACCCTTGTTCCCTGCTAGAAAGTCCTAGAAAGAAAGAAAACCGTATTGGCGAAAATACAAATAATCAGTACAAAGGCCCCCCACATTGATAACATTCGTAACCTAACAGGCCGTTGTTTAAACTCAGTATGCAAAGCAGGGTTAATTGGAGACATCTATTTCCCTTCCTTATTCAGCTCACAATAGGATAAAAAATGAATCGACCTGTAGTCAAAGCTCAAACCGCAGAGAGCGACCAGCGCTTAAGAACCGCGTCCAAAATCGCTCGCTACAAATAGTTGAAAAGCGTGAAAGTTAATAAATAGGGTATAATAGTGGAAAAAATAATAAATATTGTATTGAGATTTTAAAAAGACAATTATTTTGAGACATAGAAAAAATACAAATGAAACACTTTTTATTAGACAGAGGGAGTATTATTTTCATCATTCTCAATACATGACAAAGGTAATTTAGTAAAAATATCATTCTCTCTCTTTCATTTATTCCTTTTTTTTAATTTGTTGTAGGGATGTAAATGGATATCCATGGGTACGAATACTATGATATTCGTATCCACCCCATTTGATAAATATGATATCTATATCCGCTCCATATTCATGTGGGTATCTATTAAGTGGGTAATCTGCGGATTTTATGGTATCCGCAGATATTTACAGATATCCATGGATAATATTTAAAAAAAAAAAAAATTTTTGAAAAAAAATATATTTTTAACTTCTTTTAAAGACAGAAAAAGTTATTATCACATAGCATCTATACAATTCCCTCTTAATTTAACAATAAAATTTTATCACATTAATTTTCTTCTTATTCACCAAAACATAATTAGATGCAAACATAATGTACAAACATTTCATTTTTAACCAAACAAATAAAAGATATTGTGATTGTGAGTTATGATGAAAAAGTAAATGACAGGGGAGTAGGAAGGGAGACACTCGTTCGACAGAGAAATGAAGACACTAGTTGGTTGGACTGTAAAATTATTGAAGTGAGGTATGAAGTATTGAAGAGTTTAAATATGAAATGGCTAATAGAATTTGAATGAAATGTAAAATGTTTTCTTCAAAGAAAATTAAAAAGAAAAAGAAATATAAGAAGACTATTTTTTTAAAGATGAAAAGATAAGGTATAATAAACTAATAATATTTAAATTATTTTTATAATTTATTAAAGAATATGGATATCCGCGAGCACAAATTTTATTAAACTCGTATTCATATCCATTAACAAACGGATATTTATATATCCATTTATTTTATCCATGGATATCCATTAAGCTATCCGCCCCATATCTGTGACGGATTTTATCCGCGGATATCCGCAGATATGAATTTTTTTCCATCTTATAATAAGTATCTTATTTGAGCTCTGTACGGTTCTTAAGAAAGTGATTAGATGTATTGATTTTAATGATAAAATTAGTATCTTTTACTGAAATACCCTTATTTATTATAGTTAATGGAATGGTTGCAAAGCGTGAAAGTTAATAAATACTACCTCCGTCCCAAATTATAAAACGTTTTGAGCATTTCACACGAATTAAGAAACTTAATTATTACATTATGGAAAAGATAAATTATATATAATTTTACAGTAATGTCTCTCATAATTACACAGGGAAGAGAAATTAAAAGAGTTGAAAAAATAAATAATAATAAATATTTGAGGGTATATTGGGAAAAATGTTTTTAATATTGCATTGAAAATATAAGGTGACTTATAATTTTGAACAAATTTTTTTGACAAATTGACTTATAATTTGTGACAGAGGGAGTAGGGTATAATAGTGAAAAAAAAAATATTGTATTAAAATTTTAAAATGACAATTATTTTAAGACATAGAAAAAGTGCAAATAAAACACTTTTTATGACACAGATGAAATATTATTTTCTTTATTCTCAATACATGATACAAATAATTTAGTAAAAATATCTTTATCTCTCTTTTATTTATTCTTTTTTTTAATTAGTACTCCCTCTGTCCTAAAATAAGAGTCTTTGTAGTAAAAAAAATTTGTCTCAAAATAAGAGTATTTTCATGTTTTCAAGTCAATAATAATTCATTCTTACCAACTTTATCCCTAATAAATATTATCTACGTAACTTTCAAGATATTATATCACATTACACCTTTATGACAACCAATAATAACTAAGGACGGTTTGATAAAATTGTTACATTTAATTCTTCAATTATTACTTTTCTTAATCTATATACAACAACTTTAAAAAACTTTTATTTTAAGACGGAGGGAGTCTAAAATAGTCAAGTGAATTACTAATTGTGAAACGGAGAGCAGTAATAAACCAATTAAATCAAGCAACTCTAATTAACACGACTGCACGTAGATTAATGTATTAAAGAGCCACCTAACTTATTTACCTTAAAATTTGTACTTTGAAATTTGAACCAGTATAGATAAACGATTGATCTGATTATGATTATGTGGGCATGCATGCATGCATGTATTTATTCACGTACTCCCTCCGTCTCATAAAAAATGTTTTATTTGCACTTTTGCATTGTCTCAAAATAATTGTCTATTTACATAACATTTATTATTATTTTTCCATTACTATATTCCTATTCATTAACTTTCATTTTATTCAACTATTCTATTAACTATATTTAATAGGGGTATTTTAGTAAATAATATTAATTTTTTCACTAAATCTAACACATCTAATTATTTTCTTAATAATCACGCATAACTCAAATAGGACATTTATAATAGTACGTAATAAATAAGAACCCTGACTTTTACGGTTAAAAGAAATTTTCATATTATTTTATATTTAATTTCTAATACATCATCATGCTCTTATTTTTTTCTGAACCAAGACAATATTCAAAGAAAAATGGAACCATGACTTGACCAACCAAGCCTGAAGTCAATAAATTCACTATGTACATGGAGAATGAGAAACTTGACAAATAATATGAGTTATATAGTATGTTTTGACACTTCACCTATATAAGAGCATTCCCAAAGGCACTTTAAAAAACTAAGGGCGGTTTAATAGATGAAGACAAATAATTTAAATATCAGAATGATATCTGCTCATGTTGTGTGGTAATTGGAAGGCAACAAATATACGCACGTGAATTCAGTTTCCCCTATTGAACAAGTTTGCAGAGAGAGAGAGAGTACATTACATGAGATGAATTGTCAAACACAGAATAGTCAATTTCAAAACACGTGCTCCAGTCAAATACTAGTACGCTAAAAAGTTAAAAACAGCTAAAAATCAAAGTATTTGTTTTCCTTGTTTGAAAATTTGAACAAATGAAAAGCGAAAAAAAATGAAGAGAATTGAAATTGACAATATCGGAGGAAAGAATGGGTAAATTAAGGGACACGCAAATTTAAAAACTTTCTTTTTTAAAACATCAACTATTGCAATCATTAAAATTAATGGAATTAATTAAATAAATGAGAATTGTGTTTAAATTAGGAATGTCAATTTGATTCATTCTCAATGGGCACTTGCAAAATTATTTATAATAGATAGCGTTAATACGACACGAGCTCGAATAATTACCCACAAAAATAATTTGGTATGAGTGCGGGTATAGGTACTTTGGTACCCATCCCGCCTCATACCCACACAGTATATATTTATGTATTTTAATTTTATATTTATATATTTTAATTTATATTATAATATAAAAATGTATGTCTATCAATTTAAAAAAATTTGTCATTGTTAAACTATTATGTATTTAATATAAATGTTTGTTTATTTCTACAATAAATTTTTTGAAATTTTTTTAATATTTTTCAAATTTTAAAATGATATGATATTTTATAACGGATCTATTTGTTTTTAATAGAAATGCGGGTAACGAATACGGGTATGGATACTTACATACCCATAGGACATGGGTACAGGTGCTAACTTTGGCGCCCAAACGGATATGGGCTCGGGTACAGAGATTTGTTCAAATCGCGGGTATGGGGATGAGTAACATAGTACCATGCCCAAACATTGCCCATCGTCATCCCTAGTTCCAATAATAACAAAACAATGACAAGAATTGTGAATGAGTAAAGAGTTGTAATACTTAATAAAAAGTTAGTAAAGAGTTGCAACAATTGGTGAAAGAATGTGTTTTATCAAGAGTCACAATATTTAATAAAGAATTGCAGCACTTAGTGAAAGGGCAACGTTTATCAAGGGTCGCAATACTTAATAAAGAGTTGCAATATTTGGTAAAATTGCGTGTTTGGTCAAGAGTCACAGCCTTGTGAAATAACACCATTTAATCTAAAAATAGTCTGTTTTGGATTCAGAAAAACATATAGATTTGAACTCTCCAATTCATTATTTAAATTTTAGATTTCTTTCTTCCATACATTTGAGTTTTTATTTGTCTTATGCAAACTTAAAGTAGGTTGAATTATCCTGGGTATTCATGTGTGTAGTTTGTGAGACAAAATGGAGAGTGTTTAAAATACTATTAGGAAAGTGCTTATATGCACGATTCTAGCACTGATTCATTTAACTTAGAAACAATTTCTAACAGTCTAATGTTATCTCAAATAATGGCTACTGAGACTTCCTTTCAACACTACTACAAATAATACATTTAATGACGAAACTTTCACCTCAGCCAAAAAAATATGAGGTCAAATGACCTAAAACACGTCATTTTTTTTAAGTTTCATCTTTTCCCTCGATTTTTTAGAAAAGCGACAGGTATATAGATCAGGGTTTGAGTTTCAATTTCCATCTCCTGCAAATTTATGCTTTATTTAGAACTAAAATTTCGTCTTTATTTTGTAAATCATCTTATACCTCGGTTGTTTAGAAAATCGACATTATAAGTTGATTAATATTATATTTAAATAAATTAAACACAACTTTTACCTAAGCTGATTTCCTCGATTTTTCTAAAAACCGAGATGTTAACTTTAATTATTATTTTACTCTTTCATTAAAATGTTAAGTTTCATTCATTCACTTTTTAGGCCTTAGAACTTTTCTTTGACTGAAACACCATTCTCTTCACCTAATGAACTGAAACACCATTCTCTCCACCTAACGAACTGAAACACCATTCTCTCCACCTAACAAACTGAAACACCATCTTCTCTAAGAAGGAGGAGGAAGGAAGCTTGAATCTCAAATCAACATTATTATTTACGTTTATGGTACGTAGAACTCTATCATGTGAATGTTGTTGTTATTGTTGTTGTCGTCGTCGTTGTTGTTGTTGTTATCATCGTCATTGTTGTTGTTTTGTCGTCGTTGTTATTGTTATTATTATTGTCGTTTTTGTTTTTGTTATTGTCATGATTTTTTAGACTTATGGTATAATGTACAGTGTTGTTTATTAGAAATTTATAGTTGTTGTAGTTTATTGTTATAGTTGTATAATTTTGTAATGTTCATTTTTATTTTACTTTAAGAAGACTATGTTATTATGGATCGTAGTTGGATGAGAGACAATATATTAAGTAAAGAGTATGAGAATGAATTTATTCAATTTCTTGAATTTGCAGAAAAAAATCTTCCTAACGATAATGGGATTTTTTGGTGTCCGTGTAAAATTTGTTGAAATACGCAAAACATCCAAGTGTTGTTATATTCAATCATTATGGTTGTGATGAAATTATTCAAAATTACACAGAACGGTATGGCATGGTGAAGTGACAAAAAAAGACATGTGTCACATAGAGTTGAAGATGATGAATTTATGAATGATACTCTAGAAGATATGATTCGTGATATTGGAGTAGATGCTTTTAAGAAAGCCCATGTGGTAGATACTTTGAAAAGTGGCATGGAAGAGTTGTTATATTCGGGATACAAAAAAATTATAAGATTGTCAGCTATGTTAAGAATATTTAATCTTAATGAAAGAAGTGGGTGGACGAATAAAAATTTCACTGAATTTCTTGAATTGTTGCAAGAAATGCTTATAGAAGGTAACACGTTGTCGAACCGTAGTTATGAGGCCAAGAAGTAATTGTGTCCAATGGGTTTGGCTATGTCAAAATACTTACGTGTCATAATAATTTCATATTATATAGGAAAGAGTATGAAAATTTGAAGGAGTTCTCGAGGTGTGGGGAGTCGTGCTACAAGAAGAAGGATAATGGTTTTGAAGATGATGATGGTGTAACTAGAAAGGGTGTTCTTCCAAGGTGATGTGGTACCTACTGATAATTCAAATGTTCAAGAGATTGTTTGCTAATGTAAATGACGCAAATAATACTAGATGGCATGCAGATGAAATATTATGTGACGAAAAAATTTGCCATGTAGCTAATTCATTACAATGGAAGAAAATTGATACGTTGTTTCCAGAATTTTCCCTTGAGCTAAGGAACCTTAGGCCTAGACTTGTCACCGAAGAAATCAACCCATTTTATAATTTGAGTACTAATTGTACTTCATGGCCGGTTCTTCTCATAATTTATAACTTATCTCAGTTGTTATGCATGAAGCGCAAACATATGATGTTTTCAATGATGATTTTGGGTCCAAAACAACCAGGGACCGACATATATGTTTATTTAACCCCGTTGATTGAAGATTTAAGAATTTTTTTTGAAGGTAGGCATTGATGTTGATGATGCGTATACAAGTGATAACTTTAAGTCGTGCGCCATGTTGCTTTGCATAATTAATGACTTCCCTACATACGTTAATTTGTCTAGGCACAATGTCAAGGGACATAAAGTGTGTCCAATATGTGAGGATAATACATGATTCCACCAGTTAAAAAATAGAAAAAAGAATGTTTACCTTGGGCATATAAAATTTCTAAGACCTAATCATTCATAACATAGATTGCGGGAGGATTTTAAGGGAAATCAAGAGTTTGGTATCACTCCAAAACCCTTAACTGGGAAGGATGTTTATAAAATACAACAACACATTAATGTTGTCTTTGGAAAGAAATGAAAAAGGATCGTGGAGAAAAATATTTGGAAAAAGATGTCGGTGTTCTTTGATCTTCTATATTCGTCTAGCCTCGATGTAAGACATTGTCTTGAGGTCATGCATGTGGAGAAAAATGTATGTGATAGTTTGATTGGAACACTTATAAATATTAAATGCAAGATAAAATGTACTAAGAAATCCCGTGAAGATATGATGTTGATGTGTATACGACAAGATTTAGCCCTGGAAGATATAGGAAATAGAAAATATTTTCCCCCCAGCATGTCATACTCTGTCTAACAAAGAAAAAAGAGTTTTTGCGATTGTTTACAGGGTATCAAAGTTCCCCAAGGGTACTCATCAAATGTGAAGAAACTTGTGTCAATGAATGATCTCAAATTAGTTGGCCTAAAATTTCATGATTGTCATGTCTTAATGCAACAACTTCTATCAGTGGCTATTTGTGGCATTCTACCAAAAAATGTAAGCGTAACTATAACAAGATTGTGCTTATTCTTCAATGCTATATGTAGTAAAGTCCTTGAACCTGGAATTTTAGATGAGTTGGCACATGAGGCTGCCATTTTTTTGTGTCAATTAGAAATGTTTTTTCCTCCATCATTCTTTGACATTATGGTTCACTTAATTGTTCATCTAGTAAGGGAGCTTAGAAATTGTGGTCCAATTAATTTACGGTGGATGTATCTGGTAGAGCGACACATGAAGATATTTAAAGAGTATACAAAGAATCATCATTGTTCGGAAGCTTCGATTGTTGAATGATACATCACAGAAGAATCTATTGAGTTTTGTATAAGCTATTTGTTAGAAGCGAACTCTATAGGAATTCTTAAGTCTCGTCGTGATGGAAGATATGATGGTAGAGGTATTCAAGATTTAAATGTTAAGACATTTGAATGAGGTCTAGTTCTTCAAGCATGTTTGTATATATTGAATAACCCTAGTGAACTTCAACCTTACTTAACCATCACAAAAGTATTATCAAGGATAATTTCCCCCGGATGAGTGAAAAAATGTTGTTGACAGAGCATGAAAAATCTTTCATAAATTGATTTAATGAAATGGTCTCTAAAGAGAGTCGTGCATCGGAGACAATTAAATGGATGTCACATATGTCAATGTTTAATGTAAAAACTTGGAATACATATGACATTGCTAAATATTCTGTCTATATAAAATCAAATGATGATCGTAGTACCGTGCATAATAGTGGGCTCATGGTTGAAGTTGAATCTGTGTACTTCTCTAGTTCGAAAGATAAGTATCATGTATTGGCATCTAGAACGTACTTTAGGGTCATTGAGGAGATTATGGAGATTTATTATGTTATTTTTAAAGGCCTTTATTTAAGTGCAAGTGGATTGACAGTAACAATAATGTAGAAACCAATGAATTAGGATTCACACGGGTTGATCTTCAAAAGGCGATTATATGAACGAACCATTCAACGTGGCATCCCAAGCAGAACAAGTGTTTTATGTCAATGATCCTTCTAACACAAGATGGTGAATTGTTATTCAAGGAAGATATGTTCCTGGTAGTGATGAAAATCAAGATTTTAATTTTGATACCCCCTCTTTTGCAACACTTGTAGGACTCAAATTAGAAGAAAATGATTCAGATGATTATGTGCATGTTATTCGTCTTGATCATCAAGAGATGATATGGGAAAACTAGTAAGAAAACGTTTTATATCACTTATATTCTTTTTAGTTTTAATTTGTTGTAAAATTATAAGGTGTACATGGGCCATTTTGGCTTTGCAAATGGTGTAAGCAATGGATATTTATGGTAAAATGATTATGTTTTAGAAATAGGCAAAATGTACAAAGTATCTATTTCTGAAATGGAAAAATATGGTTCTGTAATAATGTTTCTGTTTCAGAAATGGCCAAACTATGGTTCTGCAATACAGGTTAAAACAAAATATAGAAAATTAAAAATTAAAAATATTAAATACTAATGTTTTCCCCTCGGTTATTATTATAAACCGAGGTATTAATGTTAATCTATTACCTCGATTTCTCAAATAACCAAGAGGTAACGAGGGAGCCATCGAGTTCTAAAAATAATAAAAATGAAGAAATTGGGGATTGAACCAATGAAAAGAACACTTTATCCCTCGGTTATTCCAAAACCGAAGGGTAAAGTCGCAAGTTTTAATGACGTCATTCATTACCTTGCTTGTGTAACCGAGGTTATAGTCATTTCCCTTCTGAGGTCAAATCCCTTTTTTGTAGTAGTGTAAGTGTCAAAGTGATGAACCAAGACCTTGTGAAGTTGGACCATTTCGATAGGAGAAACTTCACTTACTGGCAAGACAAGATGATATTTCTCTTGACTGCATTGAAGATCTTGTATGTCTTGGATCTTGAATTGGCATTGTTTCTAGAATTACAAGATGATGATTTCGAGGAACTTAAGATAGAACACAAGACATTTGAAACACATTATCTGATTGTCTATACAACCTCTACACAGACAATCAATCTACAAGGGAAATCTAGAAGGCACTCGAGTTCAAATTTTGTGTTGAAGAGATATGTACTAAAAAGTTTCTAATTTCTAAGTATTTTGATTTTAAAATGTTGAATTCAAATATATACTTGTACAAGTGCACGAATTACAAGTTGATGCAATTATTACAAAATTGTTATCTTCTTGGAAAAGCTATAGGAAGAAGTTTCTTCACAATTTGGAGGAATTCTTACTAGAGCAAATCCATAAACATCTTCGAATCAAGGAGGAATTGAAATATAGATAGAAATTCGAGGTTCTTGGATTTTCTAAAGCCAATGTGGTGAGCGCAAAAGGTAAGAAGAAACAAGATGGTAAGAAGAACAATCTTTGTCATAAGAATGATCTAAATAAGTTCCACTTCTTCTGTCTTCAACTCACTTCCATGGTTTTTCCGCTTCCATAGTATTAAACTACGGTATGGGATAAGCACTCTACGTAGGTTGGTACAATGGATCTTTTTATTTTTATGATATGTGGGGGGTTTTTATTTGCATTTATTTCATTTAAGGTGACACGGTCAATTAGAAAATTGGTCGCACTAAAAAAGTATTAATAGAGTGATACGGTCGCATTAATTTTTCGTGCAAGGGCATGGGTTTTTAATAAGGCATCATGTTTAATAATCAAACTCGTCTTTACTCTCTTGAAGACTATACAACTTGCGACATGTAATTGCGCTCTTTAGGATATCATTGCACCCTACGAGGTATCATTGTGCCCTTTGGGGTATCATTATGTCCTAAAAGTATCATTACTCCCTACACGGTATAATTGCACCCTTTGGAATATCATTGCACCCTAAGGGGTATCATGGTTCCCTAAGGGTGTCACAGCAACTGTGAATTATTCTCAGATACATCACCATGTTAGATATAAACATTTCAAATTAGGTCAAACATTATGTTAAAGCTCTTCATAAATTCTTCTTTCTTGCTTTAACTCAAACAAACAGTTTTTGATTATATTATAACCCCTTATAGACTCTTTTGACCATATCCAACTAATAAGTGGTATGAAGATCCTGGTCTTTTGAACAAGGTTTGGCAACCTCAAAAGTAGAATATAGACAAAATGGTCCTAAGAGTGCTTATAATATAGCTCTAGTTTACAAGGTAAAAGTATGCTTATTGGAAGGATTATATAAGTAGACCCATTATGTCTATTAACATGAAAATTTGGATTTCTATTCACAAAGGTCATTTTATCCATAAAATTCCATTAACAACAACAAAACCAATAAAGTTACCAAGGATTGGATTGATGAGGAAATAAAAAAGGCCTCTTACGATTTGAAAGCAAGAAACGTCTTCATATCCGCCTTGAGCATTGATGAATACCTCTTAATTTCACTTTGTAAGACCTTTAATGCAGTGTAGGAATCATTTAAAGCTTTCCACGAGGGAATGAATAATGAAAAATATAATATAAATATTTTAACACAAGAGTATTAACTATTATGTATAAAACAATGGGAAATTGTTGCCTCCATGCAAATAAGATTCACTCACATTGTTAACAAATTATATTTTCTAGATAAAACTATATATAACCAAGATTACTCCAATAAAAATTTGAGATCCATGTGTAAGGAATGACAAACCAAGGTGACTCTCATTAAAGAGTCACAAAATCTAAGAACACTTGATATCCTATGACTATTCAAAAAATTGAAATAACAAGAAACGAGCTAAAGTGTCTTGATTATAGTGAAGGTAGTACTAAGAAGAAATCCAAGAGCAAAGAAGAAAGGGAGATAATCTCTTTGAAAGAAGCTACTTCCAAGGAAATAATAGAGGATGATAACAAAGACACAAGTGAATATTCTTCTAAAGATGAAAAGATAAGATTGTTCGTTAGACCCCACAATTGTTATATGAGGAAAAATGGACTCAATCATACTACAAGAACCTAATAAAGTTTAGAAAGTCTAATTTCTCAATAAAAGTGGATGTTTGTAAGAAGGAAGAAAATCATATCTCTTGTTATCAATGTGGTAAGACAATTTACATAAAGAAGCCATGTTCAAGTCTGGTGAAGTGCAAGACTAAATGATTGTTCTACAAGACAAAGGACAAGTCATCCAAAGGCCGTAGGACTTATATTGCAAATGAGGGTGATTAATAATCTTCATCCTTAAACAAATATACAAATTGGGATGAAATTGATCATATGTGTTTGATGGTGAAACATAAAGGTAGAGAGACGTGGAGGTAAGTGACCCATAATCCTACTTTTTAACTTTTTACAATGAACTATATAATGCCTTTTACGAAATGTATGAAGGAACAATTAACACAACTGCCTAAACCTCCAATTACTTTTGTTATGAATCCTAGTGATAAGATACAAGCTTTTAAAACATAAGACCTTATTGCCAAATTAGGAATGTCAATTTTTCCTAATGCGATTATGAAGTGGGTGAAAAAAGGTCCTGAAACTAACCCCAAGGGACTTAATTCAAGTTGAATACCTAAATTACCTCTTTAAGATTCAATGTATGAGTGCCTTAGAACCACCATCGGGATTAGGTTTCTGGACAAAAGGATACTCAAGGCACATGACGGGAGACACAAGCATGCTCATTGGTTTCACATAGAAGGAGTGCCTCTATGTTACTTATAGAGACAACTATCAAGGTAGATTATTAGGAGTGTATATTTGTGGGAAATATGTCCACAACTACCATTGATGTTTTTCTTATAAAATGTCTTAAACATAATATTCTCAACACAAGTCAATTATGCGACAAAGAGTACATAATCACTTTCGACACCCTTGGTTGTGTAATCGGGCATAAAGTTGATAAGGAGAGAGTGTTTAATGATTATAGATTTGAAAATGTATACACGCTTGATCTTGATGATGTATCAAATAGTGAAACCAAATGCTTAGTCATCTAGAGTGAATTCTCTTGGTTGTGGGATATGTGTCTGAGCCACATACATTTTAATTTGCTTAATATGATAACTTATTTATCAGGTTGCCCAGAATTAAGTTTTCAAAAGATAAATTATGTGATACATGCCCAATGAGAAAGGAGACAAAAGTTTCATTTAAATAAAAAATTATTTCAACTACCAAACCTCTGAAGCTTATCCATCAAGACCTCTTTTTCCCCTCAAGCTTCAGAGGATTCTGAAGGTGGTATGGTGGTTATGGATGCAGTGGCAGATAACCATGTCGAATCCAAGATCTGGTTCCTCGACTCAGGCTACTCAAATCACATGACTGGTCGAAAGGAGTAGTTGGAAGATTTTGACGAGTCGAAGAAGGGCAAGGTAAAACTTGTTGATAACAGTTCGTTGCAAGTATAAGGTAATGGCAACATAGTTTTTCAACTGAGTAATGGAACGAAAGCTATGATCAGAGATGTGTTATATGTACCTGGAATGAAGTGCAACATGTTAAGTGTTGGAAAACTGGTCGAAAAAGGCTTCTCAGTTGTCATGAAAGATGGATTTTTGAAATTGTTCGACACCTAGAACAATTTGGTCTTGAAATCTCTGTTATCGAAGAACAGGACGTTTAAGACCATGATCAGTTCGACTGAAGTACAATGTCTAAAAACTGTTGTCGACCACAAGGATAGTTGGTTGTGGCATTTGAGGTTTGGACATTTGAACTTTCGATCACTCAATCAGCTGATTGCTCAAGATATGGTATCTGGTATTCCAAGTCTTGAGATGCCTGACAAAATCTATGAAGGTTGTTTAGTCGGAAAGAAATCCAGAAATTCTTTCATTTCAACTATGCCAATGAGATCATCCAGCATACTCGAAGTTTTACATTCAGATGTATGTGGTCCGTTCGAAGAACATACCATTGGTGGAAACAGATATTTTGTTTTGTTTGTCGATGAGTTTAGTCGAAAGTTGTGGATCTATGTGATCAAGAGAAAGGATGAAGTATTTGTAATCTTTAAGAAATTCAAGATGCTTGTCGAAAACTAGAGTGAGAAGAGAATCACAGTTCTGCGAACCGATGGAGGAGGCGAATACACTTCGAAGATGTTTGAAAAATTCTGTGCAGAACATGGTGTTGATTATGAGGTAACTGCTTCTTATACTCCTCAACATAATGGAATTGCTGAAAGAAGAAACAGAACCATATTGGATATGGCGAGATGTATGCTCAAGCAGAAGAATTTTCCAAAATCTTTATGGGGTGAAGCTGTTTCGACTGCAGTTTATATCCTAAACATGTGCCCTACCAAGAAATTGAATAACAAGGTTCCTGAAGAAGTGTGGAGTGGAAAACGACCATCAGTGAGTCATCTGAAGGTGTTTGGCTCTATGTGTTACAAGCATGTTCCTGATGCAAGAAGAATGAAGCTTGATGACAAGAGTGAACCTATGATTCTGGTAGGATATCATGAGACTGGTGCATATAGGTTATTCAATCCAATTAATGATAAGATTATGTTGAGTCGAGATATTTTGATTTATGAAAATTCTTCTTGGGATTGGAATTCTAGTAATTCAATTAACAAGCCATTGATGAGCTCTAATTTCGATGAAGAAACTGATGAAGTTGAAGTTGAAGGAATTGTTAAGAATCCAGTCGAAGTCGAAGTAGAAGCAGTTACTGACATTCCCGACACAAATGTTGTGGCTGAAACAAGCAAAAGACCTTGGCAAAATAGAGTTCCTTCAACAAGACTTCTCGATTATAAAGTGACTAGTGATGATGAAGTCACACTAGATGGAGAATTAGTTCATTTTGCTTTACTTGCAGGTGCTGAACCAATTAACCATCATAATGCTTTAAAAATTCAACAGTGGAAGTTAGCTATGGTCGAAGAGTTACAGGCAATCGAAAGAAACAACACATGAGAGTTAGTCGAATTGCCAACACATACAACAACTATCGAAGTAAAGTGGGTGTTCAAGTTGAAACACAATGCTGATGGGTCGATAGCAAGACATAAAGCAAGATTAGTAGCTTGAGGGTTTCTTCAAAGAGAAGGACTTGACTACTCTGAAGTATTTGCTCTAGTAGCAAGACTGGAGACTGTTCGACTAGTGGTAGCATTGGCATGTAACCAAGGTTGGTCGACATTTCACTTAGATGTGAAGTCAACATTTCTGAATGGTTCGTTAGACGAAGAGGTCTATGTCACACAGCCTCTTGGGTTTATGATTCAGAAGGAAGTGAGTAAAGTATATAAGTTGCACAAAGCGCTCTATGGCCTCAAGCAGGCACCTAGGGCATGAAACAAGAAGATCGACTCATACTTAGTCGAATTGGGATTTGTCAAATACAAGTTTGAGTATGGTGTCTATGTTCAGGTTGTAGCACAAAATATAACAATCATCTGCTTATATGTCGATGACTTGTTGGTAACTGGAAATAGCTTGGAGAACTTGTCGAAGTTCAAAGAGCTGATGATGAAGGAATTTGAAATGTCGGATCTGGGAAAATCGTCTTATTTCCTAGGCATGGAATTTCAAATGCTGAATCAAGGTATGGTGCTACATCAAAGGAAGTATGTTAAAGAGATACTCAAGAGATTCATAATGGATGATTCGAATCCAGCATCCTCACCTGTCGAATCAAACTTGAAGTTGGAGAAGCATGGAGAGGAAGACAAAGTTGATGTAACTTTGTTCAAACAAATAGTTGGATCTTTGAGATATGTGTGCAAAATTCGACCTGATATAGGTTTCGCAGTCGGATTAGTGAGCAGATTCATGGGTGAACCAAGAGTGTCACACATGAAAGCTCCAAGAAAAATTCTGAGATACTTAAAAGGAACAACAAATTTTGGAATTCTATTTCGACGAGATTCTGAAGGCAAAGGAGCAATAGTTAATTGCTTTTTAGATGCTGATTGGTGTGGAGATAAGGAGGATCGAAGAAGTACAACTGGCTATTTCTTTCAAGTATTTGGTGCCCCAATCCCATGGTGTTCGAAGAAGCAACCTGTGGTGGCATTGTCATCGTGTGAAGCAGAATATATAACAGGATCCTATGATGCATGTCATGCAATTTGAACCAGATCAGTACTTGAATAAATGGAGGTCAAAGTGAAGAAACCTCTTGTGTTGCAAATCGACAACAAGTCAGCCATAAATCTGGCGAAGAATCCAGTTCTGCATAGAAGGAGTAAGCATATCGAAGCCAAATTTCACTTCTTGAGGGAAAAGGTAAATCGAGGTGAACTTGAAGTTAGGCATTGTTCAAGTGAAGCACAATTGGACGACATTTTCACCAAAGGATTGAAGATCGTCAGATTCCTGGATTTAAGAAAGAAATTAGGAATAGTTCAGATCGACTATGAGTAGCGTATGCTCGACAACTTGGATTATGGGGGTGTGTTGAAATATTTGATTAGATTTGATTAGATTTAATATTTAAATATAATCCAAGTTGTGATAGTCCAAGCCCAATTAGGGTTGTATATAAATAGTCCTAGTTTGTATCATTATTTAAACAATTTAATAATACAAATCCTTAATTCCTTATTCTCTCTCTATTCTCTCCTCACTAAAAGTGTCTCACGCACTAACAAATCATTTATATATAATGCTTGAAAAAAAATTTAGTATGAAATACAATATTAGTTTTGCTTGTATCAATGATCAATTTACTTATATTAGGTATGTGATCCTTCAAATTTAATTCAAATTAATTGTTTAATAAATACAATATTAGTTTTGCTTTCCTATTGTTTACATATTGTGTATATGATTTATATACTAAATAAGTGATTTATATTATTTACGTATTACATCGAACTCTTTTAACATTGCATTTTGATTTCTTTTAATTCCAATGCAAATAGCAAGTATGCTCTCTCTCTCTCTCTCTCTCTCTATATATATATATATATATATATATATATATATATGCGTGTGTTCATTTGCTAGTTTATTGTTTTGTTTTATTAGACAAAGTAATTAAGCTAACACATAAACATAAATAATAAATATTGTTCATAAATTTTATATATATATATATATATATATATATATATATATATATATATATATATATATATTCTTGTTGCAAGTGTTTGTACACAAAGTTGTGTGAGACTATTGTGATATTCATTTGTCTCTATGTTAATTATATGATTGATCATTAGCAACAAGATGAATGGAATTTTAGAAACAAAGGGCTTTCTAAATTCCACATTCAAGAAGAATGATCTTGGACTAGTTGACACACTTTTGAGGATCAAAGTAAAGCGAAATAGTAGGGGTTATGTGTTAGCAGGCCCAATAGGATTAAAAACAAGCCCAAGTGGATGGTAGACTACAATTTATAATAATAGGGATTTCTTAAATTTTAGTATTATTATTATTATGTTGTCTTATCTAATTGGGCCTGCTTTGTATTCAGCCCATTAGAAATTATGCTTTGTATTTAAGCTAGTGACTTGTTGGAAGAAGCAAGAATCAAGTTGAAATTTAAAATTTTCTCTCCTTCTTTTATGTTTTGTGTGTATTTTGGAAGAAACCCTAGATCTAAGAAAATAGTGTGTGTTCTACCCTATCAAATTGGTGCTTTCATCACTTGTATTCATGGCTCCTCCCCCCAAACCACCCAATCCTAGAGATATTATAGATGAGGCTGTTCAAACTGCTCATGTGCATCTAGACAATGCAATGACTCAAGCTCAGCAGCAAATGGATGAGAGGTTTGATAAAACCACTGCAGATTTGGAGCTCATTCAAACCCGTATGGACAATGAAAAACAAATCTCAGATTCAAGGTATGAAAACATCATGGGTATGCTAAACAAACTTGCTCTTCAAAGGGAGCAGCCGCCGGCTACCACTGTTGCAGCAGCAGCCACAACCGCTACTATTCATCCGGCCGCAACTACTGTTCACGCAGCAGCAGCAACGTCCCCTTCAAGTGTAAGTCAGATTTCCCAATTTATACCTAATTCTGCTACTATTCACAGCCCCATTATAACTTCTGCCCCCACCTCCTTACATTCCCCTCAATTCACCCAGCCCTAAACACCGTTGCTTTCCTCTACTATCCCTAACAACCTACTTCAACCCCATTTTACCACTTCCCCAATCAGACCTATCCCTACCCATATACCTAGATTTTTTTCTTCACCCTACATCACTCAAACCAACAACATTCCAACCACACAAAATTATCATACCCCAATGTTCCACCAGCATATACCCTGCCCAAATATTCTACCCAACAACCCTTTACCACCCTTTCGAACTCCCAAACTAAAACTTCCTATGTTTGATGGCTCAAACCCATTAGAATGGCTATTTCAAGCAGACCAATTTTTTGATTTTTATCAATTGCCACCTGATAATAGACTTGCTATGATGTCATTTTACATGAAAGGTGCGACTTTGGGATGGTACAAATGGATGTATCAAAGCCAATTGTTAAGTGATTGGCCTTCTTTTACTAAGGCATTGGAACTGCGTTTTGGTCCATCAACATATGCAAATCATCAGGCAGAATTATTTAAATTAAAGCAAGTTGGTTCTGTGGTGGAATATCAAGCAGCTTTCGAAAAATTGGGTACTCAAGTAGTTGGATTATCACAAGAAGCCATCCTTAATTGTTTTATTTCTGGTTTAGCTTCGGAAATTCAGAATGAAATTGCTATCCACAAACCCACTTCTATATCCCAAGCCATTGGATTAGCAAAATTAATTGAGTCTAAACTAAAGGATGCAAAACCTAAATACCCAAAATTTATTTCCAACACTCCTCACAAATCCATTACTGCCACACAAACAACACAACAACCCAACCAAACCCCAAAAACTGCTGCAACTAACCAACCCACCAAACTTCCAATTCGGAAGCTTTCTAATGCTCAACTTCAGGAGCGTCGTGCACAAGGTCTTTGTTTCAATTGCGACGAAAAATTTATCCCAGGCCACCGTTACTCAACCGGCAAATTTCTTTTACTCGTTGAAGACGAGGAACCTCAAATTGGGTTGGAATCCTCAAACACATTGGAGGACACGGTGGAAATCAATAACACTTCTACTGAAGTGGATGATACTTACTTTCAACTCTCACCACAAGCTGCTATTGGTCAGTTTTCACCCAAGACACTCAAATTCACCGACATGTTAAATGGCCTTATCGTCTCTGTCTTAATTGACACCGGCAGCACCCATAATATTCTACAGCCTCGCATCACCCAACACCTCAAAATCCCAACCAAACCTATCCCTAATTTTTCTGTAATGGTGGGTAACAAATCCAAATTATCTTGCTCTGGACTTTGTCCTCAAGTCCCGATCACATTACAAAATAACCTGTTCCACATACCTTTCCATTTGTTACCTATTGAAGGGGCTGATGTTGTGCTAGGCATGGAGTGGTTGAGAACCCTTGTCCCTATAATGGCTGATTTTTCCATCCCAAAATTATCTTTCACGTATAAAAACAATGCCATTACAATCACAGGCGACCAAAAGTCCTTACCCACCCAATCCTCATACAACCAACTTTGCCACCTTATGCAAACAGATTCCATTGCTTCAATTCACCTCTTGTTATACCAGCCTTCCGATGACACTGACATCAACCAGCCAATTACCAATCAAAACCCTCTTGACTCACTTCCATCATCACTTCCCCCACAAGTCAAAAAAATTCTGCAGTCCCACTCAACTATCTTTCAACTACCCCACGGCCTACCCCCCCCCCCCCCCCCTCTCGTTTTCATGACCATCATATACCTATCATACCCAACACAGCCCCAATTAATGTCAAACCGTACCGTTACCCACACTCCCAAAAAGAGGACATGACCACCATCATCCATGACATGTTAAAGGAAGGAATCATTAAGCCAAGCAATAGTCCATACTCCTCACCGGTGCTCTTAGTACGAAAAAAAGATGGCTCTTGGAGATTTTGTGTTGACTATAGAGCGTTAAATGCAGTAACAGTCCGTGACCATTTCCCTATCCCTACAATTGATGAACTCTTTGATGAGTTAGGATCCGCAACTATTTTCTCTAAGATCGACCTACGACCTGGTTACCACCAAATCCGGGTAGCTTCCGAAGACACACACAAAACAGCGTTCAGAACGTTTGATGGGCACTACGAGTTTTTAGTTATGCCATTTGGCCTTACTAATGCTCCTAGTTCATTTCAAGCTGCGATGAATGATTTATTGAGGCCATACCTACGTCGGTTTGTACTTGTTTTTTTTATGATATTCTCATTTATAGTTCTTGCATTGCTGACCATACACACCATTTAAAGTTGATTTTAGAGTTGCTGTTATCTAACCAGTTTTATGCCAAATTGTCCAAATGTGTCTTTGCTGTTCCTTCTATTGATTACCTAGGTCATGTTATCTCTACGGAAGGTGTAACCCCAGATCCAGCGAAAATTCAAGCAATCAATGATTGGACGAGGCCACGTTCACTCACGCAACTCAGGGGTTTTTTAGGTCTCACCGGCTTTTATCGTCGTTTTGTACGACATTACGCCTCTCTCGCCGCTCCCCTCACCGATTTATTGCGTTGCAGTAAATTACATTGGAGTACATCAGCAGACATTGCATTTACAACATTAAAGAAAAAGATGACGGAAACTCCGGTCTTGTGCCTTCCTGACTTCTCCCAAACTTTTGTGCTGGAGACCGACGCTTCAGCTGTTGCTATTGGTGGAGTCCTATCTCAGCAAGGCCATCCACTGGCATTCTTCAGCAAGAAAATGTGCAACCGTCTTCAAGCTTCTTCGGTGTATGTTCGCGAGATGTACGCCATTACAGAATCTGTGAAAAAATGGCGTTAATATTTAATTGGGAGGCATTTTCACATATATACTGATCAAAAGAGCTTAAAAAGTTTGCTGGTGCAAAATATTCAAACCCCTGAACAACAGAAATGGGCTGCTAAGTTGCAAGGGCTCAACTTCGAAATTTTTTACAAACCTGGTAAATCGAACCAAGTTGCTGATGCTTTGAGCCGAATGCATTCAGAAGAAGCTGCCATTCTCCTCTCCATCTCTTCACCAGTTCCTCTTTTGCTAGACCAACTCAGACAACACTATGAAAAGAACACAGAAGGTCAGAAACTTAGAGACAAAGTTTTGGAAGAGCCTTCAGCCCAGCCATGTTTTCAGTTTAAGGACGGACTTCTATTCTACAAAAATAAAATCTACATACCACAGGTGGACGAGTTAAGACACAATCTCCTGAAGGAATTTCACACTACTCCCACAGCCGGTCACTCTAGTTTCCACCCAACTCTTGCACGCATCTCTTCTTCTTTTCTCTGGCCAGGGATCTACAAAGATACAAAACAGTTTTGTCAACAATGCTTAGTCTGTCAACAAAACAAGAACCTTACAACACGTAAACAGGGATTACTACAACCATTATCGATTCCAACAAAGGTTTAGGATGACTTAAGCATGGATTTCATAACCCACTTACCTAGTTCTTTTGGTCACACAGCGATCTGGGTAATCTGTGACAGACTCACAAAATTCTGCCATTTCATAGGCCTTCCAACAAAATACTCAGCAAAGGACTTGGCTCTACGCTTCTCCGTCGAGATTTGTCGGTTACACGGCATCCCAAACTCGATAGTCTCAGATAGAGACCCACTGTTCCTCAGCTCCTTCTGGAAAGAGTTATTTCGCTCTCAAGGCACCACCTTGAAATACAACACCGCCTACCATCCTGAAACAGACGGGCAAACAGAAGTCACCAACCGTTGTTTAGAGACGTATCTACGGTGTTTTACTAGTGAACAACCCAAACAGTGGTTTAAATACTTACACTTAGCGGAATATTGGCACAACACCACCTTCCATAGTTCAATCAAGATGACTCCTTTTGAAGCCCTCTACGGTAGATCTCCCCCGTCCTTTTCGCATTACACTTTCGGATCTGTGACGCTTGAGGCACTTGATATGTCCTTACAACAAAGAGAGGAAATGTTAAACCAGTTGAAACATAATCTGGAGAAGAGCAGAAAAACCATGGAGGATCAAAGTAACAAAAAACGTTCAGACGTTACCTTTAGAGTTGGAGACCTGGTGTTGCTTAAATTGCAACCATACAGACAGACATCCATTCAACGCCGTGTTTCGAACAAACTTGCCAAAAGGTACTTTGGTCCCTTCAAAATACTAAGTCACATAGGAAAAGTTGCGTACAAGTTGGAACTCCCTTCTTCATCAAAGATCCATCCCGTCTTCCATGTTTCTCAGCTGAGAACCTTCCATGCAAGGCCAGATTCACCAACTTTCGGTCCGATCCCTCCTGAGTTCGACACCGTATACTCGGATCCGCTTCATGCAAGTGAAAAATATGATTCTCCTGAAAAAAATCAACAAGAGGATTAGAACTTCACAAAGATAATCAAATGGTACAAGTGGTAAACACAGAAGCCTCACCAACGCTCAACTCGGAAGAACAAATTGAAACGCCAACACCAAGAGTCGCCATCGAGGAAGAAAGGCATTTGATTCATCCAGCTAGTTCTAATATTGTGGCTCAGAATAGGGAGAAGTGTGGTGTTTTGAAGAAAAATAAGACCAACAATGAAAGGGAGAGAGGCGAAAATGAGAAGATGCAAATGACTGAGAGAGGAAATTCTCACCCACTTAACAATACATCTCAAGATATGGCCGTACTTGAGGATCCAACCCACGTGAAATTGCAGTCCGTGGGAAACCGTGCCTTGCATGCGTCTGACTTTGGCAAACCACTTTCACCTAATCCAACACTTATCTCTTCACTTCCACCGCCCATATCTTCAAAAAATCCACTTCCCCAACCAATGCATGACAGCTCACTTATCCAACCTGTCCCCACCACTCCCTCACGTGTTTCCAATACATCCAAACCCAATGTTACTGTTCCAATTTCCATTCCCTATTCTATTCAATCTTCAGCGCCTCTTCAGTTATCAAGTGGTGGGCCTACGCCTTGGGCCTCGTCATTCAAACAGTCCAAGCAAACTCCAACACCCATCCTTGAGGACAAGGATGTCCTTGGGCCGGACAGTACTGTCAGCAGGCCCAATAGGATTAAAAACAAGCCCAAGTGGATGGTAGACTACAATTTATAATAATAGGGATTTCTTAAATTTTAGTATTATTATTATTATGTTGTCTTATCTAATTGGGTCTGCTTTGTATTCAGCCCATTAGAAATTATGCTTTGTATTTAAGCTAGTGACTTGTTGGAAGAAGCAAGAATCAAGTTGAAATTTAAAATTTTCTCTCCTTCTTTTATGTTTTGTGTGTATTTTGGAAGAAACCCTAGATCTAAGAAAATAGTGTGTGTTCTACCCTATCATTATGAACTTAGTCAAACACATTATGTTGAGAAAGTACTTTATAAGTTCAAACATTTACATTCCAAGAAAGTGAGTACTCCATTTGATCCTAGTATCAAACTTTAAAATGATGATGAAAGAGACGTGGCTCAATTTGAATATGCAAGTACAAATGATTGTCTAATATATTTGATGCAATGTACCTGACATAACATTTGCAGTTAGTAAAATGAGTAGATTTACTAGCAATCCAAATAGTGAGCATTGGAAGGCCATCCCAAATAATTCTGGTTATCTTTTGAAACACAATAATTTTGGCCATCATTACGGTTGTTTTCCTAGCATACTAGAAGGATATACCAACGTGAGTTAAATATCGAGTGTTGGGGATTATAAATCTACAACTGAGGGATATTTACATTAGTTAGAGGTGAAATGTCTTGGAAGTGCAAGAAATAAACATGCATTACTCTCTCGACCATGGAATTAGAGTTTATGGCTCTTCCGTCCGTTGGGTCAGAAGCAGAATGGCTGAAAGACCTTCTATTAGAGATTCCATTAGCTAAGGACAATGTTTTGAAAGTGTTGATACATTGTGATAGTCAACCCACCTTGGCTAGAGCATTCAGTGCAGTATACAATGGAAAGTCTAAACACATAGGTCTTAAACATTCTTTCGTAAGAAAATTTTAAAGATGGGATCATTTTACTGACATATATACAAACAAGCTATAATTTGGCTGATCCGTTTACTAAGCCACTAGTCCGAGACTAAGTAAAGATTACCTCAAGAGGCATGGGATTAAAACTCCTTGAACAAGGGTTCCGACAACGAGAGCAACCCAATATGAAGTTAACAAATCTTAACCTAAGATTCAATGGGTAACAACAAGTCGTTCATTTGGATGTGTGTGCAACATTTTGGGACAATGTTGACCATTACATATTGAGGGTTGAGTTTTTTCAAACTCTTAATGAAGTTCTATATCGAGGATATGTATCTCAATAAATATATACAAAATGAACTTCACCTATATGAATTTCTAGATGGTGTCGTCTCGAAGTGAGAGTTAGAGTTTCTCTCATGAAAAATAGGAAAAGCACATGGTTATAAATAGTGTTAGGCGAGAGATGTAGGCGGAAAACCATTAAAGAATGTGTGTAAGCTAACGTCGGTATAATTACAAGGGGTAATGGTTCAAATCATAACTACCTAACATTCCGATTAAACTTTGTGTTATCCTTACTACAGTTAAATTTAAATCGAAAGATACTTAACTGTATTAATATTTTTTTCCTCTCTTTTTTTGGAATTGGTCTTGTCATTATTAAAACAAGTGAGAGATTGTTGTAAATTAATAATTAATAATCTTGAGTGTGTTTAAAAATGACAAGAAAATATGCAAGTGAAAGTTAATTTTTGGATTCAAAAATAGGAAACACTTATAAAGTGTTGTAGTAGGTAATTTGTATTTTGAATTCAGAAATAGGTAACACTTTATGAAGTGTTACAGAATGAAAGTATGCAACTCTTGAAGAGTGTTGTTATGGGCGAAACATTGGAACTTTTGGTAAAAGCATGCAACTTTTGATAAAAAAAGCATCTAACTTTTAGTAAAAGCATTTAAGTTTTGGTAAAAGGAGGTTGTTTCACTAAGAGTCGAAATCTTGTGAAACAACATCAATCTGGCATATAAATATTTCATTATGTATTCAGAAAATATAACAAAAATGGATATCCTCTATAATAAATTCTAGACACTCTTCACTACTTTCAAGTTTTCATCCGTCTTGTGCAAATTCGAGAAGGCTGAATTATCCAGGGTATTCCTGCGTACAAAATCTAAGACAATTTGAGAGTACTTAAAATACTAAAAAAAAATATTAGTTCGCAATTCTAGTTTCAATCTATTTAATTTAAATTAATTTCCTAACAGTAGTTGTTCCATATTTAATCTTTGTAATTCTCCCCTTCTTCAAACGTTCCCTCGCTCCGCCCTTCTCGATCTCACTTTTGTCTACTCTCTCTCTCTCTCTCTCTCTCTCTCTCTCTCTCTCTCTCTCTCTCTCTCTCTCTCTCTCATATTGATTAATTTAGAACAAGTTTTGGTCCCTTGTAATGACCATTAATTGTTACTCCATCCGTTCCACAATGAGTGACCCATTTAGAATAAAACAGAGTCCCAAAATGAATGACTCATTTCAATTTTACCCTCTAATTAATACTACCTCAACTCTCATAATAAGTGTCTTATTTGAGCTCCGCACGGTTCTTAAGAAAATGATTAGATGTATTAAATTTAATGATAAAATTAGTATTTTTTTTTACTGAAATACCCTTATTTATTATAGTTAATGGAATAGTTGAAAAACGTGAAAGTTAATAAATAGAGTATAATAGTGGAAAAAATAATAAATATTGTATTGAGATTTTAAAAAGACAATTATTTTGAGACATAGAAAAAATACAAATGAAACACTTTTTATTAGACAGAGGGAGTATTATTTTCATCATTCTCAATACATGACACAGGTAATTTAGTAAAAATATCATTCTCTCTCTTTCATTTATTCCTTTTTTTAATTTGTTGTAGGGATGTAAATGGATATCCATGGGGACGAATACTATGATATTTGTATCCACCCCGTTTGATAAATATGATATCCATATCCGCCCCATATTAATGTGGGTATCTGTTAAGTGGGTAATCCGCGGATTTTATGGTATCCGCAGATATTTACAGATATCCATGGATAATATTTTTTTTATAAAAAATATTTTTTGAAAAAAAAATATTTTTAACTTCTTTTAAAGATAGAAAAAGTTATTATCACATAGCATCCATACAATTCCCTCTTAATTTAACAATAAAATTTTATCACATTAATTTTCTTCTTATTCACCAAAACATAATTAGATGCAAACATAATATACATACATTTCATTTTTAACTAAACAAATAAAAGATATTGTGATTGTGAGTTATGATGAAAAAGTAAATGACAGGGGAGTAGGAAGGGAGACACTCGTTCGACAGAGGAATGAAGACACTAGTTGGTTGTACTGTAAAATTATTGAAGTGAGGTATGAAGTATTGAAGAGTTTAAATATGAAATGGCTAATAGAATTTGAATGAAATGTAAAATGTTTTCTTCAAAGAAAATTAAAAAGAAAAAGAAATATAAGAAGACTATTTTTTTAAAGATGAAAAGATAAGGTATAATAAACTAATAATATTTAAATTATTTTTATAATTTATTAACGAATATGGATATCCGCGGATACAAATTTTATTAAACTCGTATTCATATCCATTAACAAACGGGTATTTAAATATCCATTTATTTTATCTATGGATATCCATTAAGCTATCCGCCCCATATCTGTGACGGATTTTATCCGCGGATATCCGCAGATATGAATTTTTTTCCGTCTTATAATAAGTGTCTTATTTGAGTTCTGTACGGTTCTTAAGAAAGTGATTAGATGTATTGATTTTAATGATAAAATAATATGTTTTACAGAAATACCCTTATTTATTATAGTTAATGGAATGGTTGCAAAGCGTGAAAGTTAATAAATACTACCTTCGTCCCAAATTATAAAACGTTTTGAGCATTTCACACGAATTAAGAAACTTAATTATTACATTATGGAAAAGATAAATTATATATAATTTTACAGTAATGTCCCTCATAATTACACAGGGAAGAGAAATTAAAAGAGTTGAAAGAATAAATAATAATAAATATTTGAGGGTATATTGGGGAAAATGTCATTAATATTGCATTGAAAATATAAGGTGACTTATAATTTGGAACAAATTTTTTTGGCAAATTGACTTATAATTTGGGACAGAGGGAGTATGGTATAATAGTGAAAAAAAATACATATTGTATTAAAATTTTAAAATGACAATTATTTTAAGACATAGAAAAAATGCAAATGAAACACTTTTTATGACACTGATGAAATATTATTTTCTTTATTCCCAATACATGATAAAAATAATTTAGTAAAAATATCTTTATCTCTCTTTTATTTATTCCTTTTTTTAATTGGTACTCTCTCTATCCCAAAATAAAAGTCTTTATAGTAAAAAAATTTGTCTCAAAATAAGAGTATTTTCATGTTTTCAAGACAATAATGATTCATTCTTACCAACTTTATCCCTAATAAATATTAGCTACACAACTTTCAAGATATTATATCACAATACACCTTTATGACAACCAATGGTAACTAAGGACGGTTTGGTAAAATTGTTACATTTAATTCTTCAATCATTACTTTTCTTAATCTATGTGCAACAATCTTAAAAGACTTTTATTTTAAGACGAAGAAAATATAAAATAGTCAAGTGAATCACTAATTGTGAAACGGAGAGAGTAGTAATAAACCAATTAAATCAAGCAACTCTAATTAACACGACTGCATGTAGATTAATGTATTAAAGAGCCACCTAACTTATTTACCTTAAAATTTGTACTTTGAAATTTGAACCAGTCTAGATAAACGATTGATCTGATTATGATTATGTGGGCATGCATGCATGTATTTATCCACTTAATTTATAATAGTACGTAATAAATAAGAACCCTCACTACGCCAAAAATGATTTTAGGCAGCGCACCTTAGACAGCGCTTTTTTCCAAAAGCGCTGCTATAAGTTAAATAAAAAATAAAACACGGAAAGTATGTACGAAATTGTGTAAAAGCGCTGCTAAAAGGTCCACCTTAGACAGCGTTTTACTTAAAGCGCAGCTAAAGGCCCAACTACAAAGCGAAAGCGCTGCTAAAAACACTCATTAGATAGCGCTTCACAAAAGCGCTGTCTAAAGTCGTTTAAAATTAAAATTAAAAAACATATTCTATTCATTCTTTCTCTTCTCAGAACTGTTTCTCTTCTCTCGCGAAAAACCCTAAACCCAAAAAAAATCTCCGTCCTCCGTCCTCTCACGCACCACGCACCTCCGTCCTCTCCGGCGAGGCTTCTCCACAATCAGACGAAGCTTCTCCACAATCAGACGAAGCTTTTTCACGGATATCTCTCTCACTTTGCATCTTCCATTCCAAGGTTAGTTCACTATCTTCTATGTTCTTTGTCCAAGGTTAGAACACATAGCGAAAAAAATTTACTCAAGAAAAATATATTCTTAATTTAGTTGGTTCCTAGGAAGTTTGAAATTTAGGGGATACATAACCTGAAAGAAATATTAAAATTATATTTGTATGGTATTCATAGTTATACACTTCTACTAAGTAAACATTAGGTTTCAATTTTTCGTTTATAATTTTCTTGAGTATATGATATGCATCATTAGAGCAAACCTTAAATAAGTGATATATTTTTCTTAATTCACTTGTGTTCCCTATTTTTCGTTTTTTCTGTTTTCAACTCAGTTCAAGTTTGCTATTTTTGCAACACATGTTTCATTTTTGAGCTTATTTTTGACAGAATAATCATTTTTATTTCCAACTTATTTTTCGTCATTTTATTCTTAATCACTTGGCTTCATTAAGTTTGTGTGTTTGAGAGCATGCATAATGAAGTTTTTCAAGATAATAGAATTGTGAGAATATTGTGATATTGCATTATTTTGTAAATGAAATGTAACTATTACAATCTCTTATTACAGGTTAGATGGCTAATAACGAGGATCACCCACATGATGATTCTATTCATGATGGAGATGAGACCGGTAATGCAGTGGAAAGGGAAATTAGACTAGGAATTACAATTATGAAGCGACTCATTCGTGATAGAGATCGAGGCATAAAACATGATGTGCATTGGAGTCAAGATAACCAACTAATTGAGCCTAACGGTTCAACGTTGACAAATTATCTTGGTTCAGTTACAAGGAGATAAGTTCCAATTACTTGTGATGATTGGAGAAACAAATTGTTGAAAGACGCTAAAGACAAAATATGGATTGAGATACAGGTACCATATGTGATGTTATTTGTTTTTAATGTCAATTATGTATTTAAATTACTTATACTAACGCACTCTGTGTATGATTTTCGTAGAGGTCTTTCAACATTGATGATACCAGAAAAGATTATATACTCGGATTGGCCGGAAAAATACATAGAGGGTTTAGATCTTTTTTATCAAACAAGTATCTTAAGGATGCGGATAAAAAATTTATTGATGCAGAGCTTCTACAGAAATATGCAGATTTGATTACACCTCATGAATGGGAAACTTTTAAATCCAAACGAAAAACCCCAGAATTTGAGAGTGTAAGTGACATAAATCGACAACGAGCATCAAGTCCCGCGTATCCATACAAAAAAGGGCGTATGGGATATGCACGCTTACAACAAGCTATAGTAAGTATCTATAAATTGCAATGATATACTTGTTCATCATGAGTTATTTTTGATCATGTTATTTGGCTTAATGTGTAGTTAACAAAGGAAAAAATTTTTGAAACATCTCTTCCGGACCATGTTTTGTGGAAGGAAGCCCGCGTGGGTAAGGATGGAGTTGTTAAAGAAGATGTTCAACAAATTTTTTAGAAATGTGTAAGTATAAAATTATTGCTTGAATTAAATCATTCGTTTATTAACATATAATTAAGTCAAATTTTCGATATTCATATGAATTTCAGGAGCAGCTATCTCAGTCTATATCTCCAGATGAAGACAATGATTGCAGGAGGCTACTTAGTCGAGCATTAGATGTTCGTGAGTATTCTGGTCGTGTGAGGGGTAAGGGATATGGGATCACTCCAACATCCTTGAAAGAACCAAAGAAAAAATGGCTAGCAATAAAGAACTGCAGGCAAAGTTGGAATCATTAGAATCTGAAGTTCGTGAATTGAAAAAGGAAAAAGAAAGAGATAAAAAAGAAAGAGATCAAGCTTCAGCTTTTAAAGATACTAGTGAGAAATATAGTATCAATTGTAATTTTCAACCGAATATTCCCGAGGTAATTATATATATTATTATGAAATTAAATTAGCTTAATTTATTTAATTGACATATATACACATTAACAATGTCATATTTATTATTGGTTTTAGGGCATTTCCCGTTGTTAACTCTATTTATCGTCACCGACTTATCGGATGGTTGGCAAGGGAAAAGTGCATAACACTTTGGGAGAAATGCTTCACCATAAACCGCTCCCCACTGGATTTTTGAAAGTATCAATTGATATTGTTTTAGAGGGGGATGCCTTATTACCACTACCTGATGATGTTTCGGATGCAACATTGTTGGGAGATGCAATAGGATCGTTTGTTGCATGGTCGTCAAGCCTCATTTGCCTAGATGATAAGGTAAGCTTAAAACCATTATGAACCTTTGGGTATTCAAATTTTTTACGGGCATTTTACGTACATTTTTTTTACACGGTAATGTTAGACTCCAACAAAATCCAAATCAAATGATAAGGGGATTATGCGAGAAACCGAGTCGGTTGCATCGAGAAAAGAGGTACAACACAATTATATGATATTTATGCATGGAAAATGTTAATTCGTGATCTTATACTTCACCTAACTAATTATATGATATTTAGATTCAGGCTAAAGAGATTGAACAAGTCAGTAGGGGTAAGATGCCTGAAATTAGCAACATTCCCACACAAACAAAGGGTGTTGCTAAGAAGACCGCGGCTAGAAAAAAACCTACTTCTCAGTATAGGTCGTGCCTTCAGACATGTTTACTTATAACAGATATTCCGATGGTGGTACTCGGCTTATACCTATGGAGGAAGGTATTTTTGGTTTTGAATATTTGGAAACAATTGGTAGAGAGGACATGGAGCAAGTTTTTAAACATTTGGAATTTGGCATCGGTGTTGTCGATACATACATTCGGTATACTCCGATCAACTTTGTTTAATTAATTGAACAATTTATTTACTCATTTCAAATGAATAGTCTAATATGTTAATGATGTTTTTATTTAAGGTTTCTGTATGACAAATTGATGCGCCCGCGTGGATTGGAACAAAGATTCGCTTTCTTATCTCCCATGACTATCAACTCATGATTAATCGTACAGAAACCAGATGAAGTCATACAGTATGTACTCGGTTTATTTATGGCCAGCAAAGATACAAAAAAGTTGTTCTTTTTACCATATAATACTGGCAACGGGTTAGATTTTCATTCTAACTTCATCTATTATAATTTTTTGTTTTTTGAAGTTGTGTAGAAAGTTTCCATCTAACCTTTGTTTTCATTCTAACCTTTGTTTAATCTTACAGTGGACATTGGTTGTTGGTGGCAATTAATCCGATAAGAGAAATTGTATATTATCTGGATTCTTTACACAATGATCAAGCAACATACCCAGATATGAAGAAGTTGATTGATACGTAAGTGAGATTGTTCTAAAAATTCGTGTGTATATTTATTTATTTATGTGACATGTTCTAAATATTCGTTTATATTTTATTAGCGTTATACAAGTTTTTCGATCACAAAGAGATATTCAAGTTCCAAAGAGCAAAGCCAACAACATTACATGGATTAGAGTGGAGGTATATTTTCACAATTTTGATTATATTATTGATGATACTTGATAAAACTAGTTAAGGGGTATATCCTGATATATATCCGTATTTTCTTTCCATGTGTAGTGTCCTCGTCAGCGTAATGGAATAAATTGCGGATATTTCATGTTGAGGTTTATGAAAGAAACTCTTCTTTTGGATCGAATAGATATTCCATCCAAGGTATGGATTTCTAACTTAGGAATTATTTTAATATTTACCACATATGTCTCATATAATTAAATAGTTTTAGCTAAATCATACTATGTTATATTATTATGTAGTACTTTGATGAATTCAAATGTGTTCATTACTCAAAAGATCAATTGGATGAACTTAAGGAGGAATGATGTCAATTCATTATTGAGCTGAGAGTTTTATAAGGTATATTGTCTTTCTTTCATTGATGAGAATTTTGAGTATATATAAGTTTGAGTTTTGATGAATATGTCGTCATTAGTATATTAAATTGTGTTGCAATGTTGTTGTTGTTTGTTATAGAAGGTTGGAATCATAAATTGTGTTGGTGCTGCCAAATATTGATTGATATCTTGTCCATAGAAGGTTGGAATCATATACTGATTTTCATAGGCACTTGGCAATATTCAATAACTCATGATCATGTGTTGACATTTTTGGCAATGCTTGCAGCTTGAATATCAGATTTGGCAATGCTTGCAGCTTGAATATCAGATAAGAACAATGCCTTCTTTGTTTTCTTCTATATTTTGTCTAATGTTGTTGTTGTTTTGTTTCAGGTTATATGTGCAGATGTAGAAGATAGAGCTAACAAGTTCATTGTTGTTATTTTTTAGCTTGAATATCAGATTTTTTGTAGCTAACAAGATATATGAATTGTTGTTGTTTTTTAGCTTGAATATCATCAATTTTTTGTATATATAAATTATTGGATTAAAGATGTATATATAAATAGACAAATTTGGTGCATATTTATTGTATTGAAGCTCTAATTTATGAAAATTTGGTGCAAATTCTAAATGCATATTCTGGTGCAAAATGTGGTGAAAACCTGGTGCAAAATATGGTGATAATCTGGTAAATATTTATTGTATATATCAGACAGCGCTTTTTTTAAGTTTTATATATAAAAAATTTCGTGGACATTAGGCAGCGCTTCAAAGAAAAAAGCGCTGTCTGAAGTGGGGATTAGACAGCGCTTTAAATAAAAAGCGCTGACTAAAGTGACAAACAGATTGCGCTTTCAAAGTAAAAGCGCTGGCTAAAGCAGACATTTAGCAGCGCTTTCTCATTAACTAAAGCGTTGTCTTTACTTATAGCAGCGGTCGAATAGGCAGCGCTTTTAAGCGCTGTCTAAGCCCAAAAAAAGCGCTGTCTAATCCCTTCTTTGGCATAGTGCCTGACTTTTACGGTTAAAAGAAATTTTCATATTATTTTATACTCCCTCCGTTCCAAATTATAAGTCATTTTGCCAAAAAAAATTGTCTCAAATTATAAGTCATCTTACATTCCCAATGCAATATAAATGATATCTTCCCCAATATACCCTCAAATATTTATTATTATTTATTCTTTCAACTCTTTTAATTTCTCTCTCCTATATAATTATGAGGGGCATTACTGTAAAGTTATACATAATTTGTCTTTCTCATAAAGTAATAATTAAATTTCTTAATTTGTGTGAAAAGTCCAAAACATCTTATAATTTGGGACGGAGGAAGTATTTAATTTCTAATACATCATCATGCTCTTATTTTTTTCTGAACCAAGACAATATTCAAAGAAAAATGGAACCATGACTTGACCAACCAAGCCTGAAGTCAATAAATTCATTATGTACATGGAGAATGAGAAACTAGACAAATAATATGAGTTATATAGTATGTTTTGACACTTCACCTTGATTAGTATTATATAAGAGAATTCCCAAAGGCACTCTAAAAAACTAAGGGCGGTTTAGTAGATGAAGACCAATAATTTAGTTATCAGGATGAGCAAGTTTGTGTGGTTATTGGAAGGCAACAAATATACGCACGTGAATTCAGTTTCCCCTATTGAGCAAGTTTGTAGAGAGTACGTTGCATGAGATGAATTGTCAAACACAGAATAGTCAATTTCAAAACACGTGCTCCAGTCAAATACTAGTACGCTAAAAAGTTAAAAACAGCTAAAAATCAAAGCATTTGTTTTCCTTGTTTGAAAATTTGAACAAATGAAAAGCGAAAAAAATGAAGAGAATTGAAATTGACAATATCGGAGGAAAGAATGGGTAAATTAAGGGACACGCAAATTTAAAAACTTTCTTTTTTAAAACATCAACTATTGTAATCATTAAAATTAATGGAATAATTTAAATAAATGACAATTGTGTTTAAATTAGGAATGTCAATTTGATTCATTCTCAATGGCAGCCACAAAATTATTTATAATAGATAGTGTAAAAACCCGTAAAAATTAATACGACACGAGCTCGAATAATTACCCACAAAAATAATTTGGTATGAGTATGGGTATAGACACCTTGATACCCATCCCGCCTCATACCCACACAATATATATTTATGTATTTTAATTTTATATTTATATATTTTAATTTATATTATAATATAAAAATGTATGTCTATCGGTTTTAAAAAATTTGTCATTGTTAAACTATTATGTATTTAATATAAATGTTTGTTTATTTCTACAATAAAATTTATGAAATTTTTTTGATATTTTTCAAAACTTAAAATAATATGATATTTTATAACTGATCTATTTGTTTTTAATAGAAATGCGGGTAACGAATACGGGTATGGGTACTTACATACCCATAGGACATGGGTACAGGTGCTAACTTTGGCGCCCAAATAGAGATGGGCTCGGGTACAAAGATTTTTTCAAATTGCGGGTATGGGGATGAGTAACATAGTACCATGCCTAAACATTGCCCATCGTCATCCCTATTTCCAATAATAACAAAACAATGACAAGAATTGTGAATGAGTAAAGAGTTGTAATACTTAATAAAAAGTTAGTAAAGAGTTGCAACAATTGGTGAAAGAATGTGTTTTATCAAGAGTCACAATATTTAATAAAGAATTGCAGCACTTAGTGAAAGGGCAATGTTTATCAAGGGTCGCAAAACTTAATAAAGAGTTGCAATATTTGGTAAAATTGCGTGTGTGGTCAAGAGCCACAGCCTTGTGAAATAACACCATTTAATCTAAAAATAGTCTGTTTTGGATTCAGAAAAACATATAAATTTAAACTCTCCAATTCATTATTTAAATTTTAGATTTCTTTCTTCCATACATTTGAGTTTTTATTTGTCTTATTTAAACTTAAAGTATGTTGAATTATCCTGGGTATTCATGTGTGTAGTTTGTGAGACAAAATGGAGAGTGTTTAAAATACTATTAGGAAAGTGCTTATATGCACAATTCTAGCACTGATTCATTTAACTTAGAAACAATTTCTAAGAGTCTAATATCATCTCAAATAATGGCTACTGAGACTTCCTTTCAACACTACTACAAATAATATATTTAATGACGAAATTTTCACCTCAGCCAAAAAAATATGAGGTCAAATGACCAAAAACACGTCATTTTTTTTTTAAGTTTCATCTTTTCCCTCGATTTTTTTAGAAAAGCGACAGGTATATAGATCAGAGTTTGAGTTTCGATTTCCATCTCCTGCAAATTTATGCTTTATTTAGAACTAAAATTTCGTCTTTATTTTGTAAATCATCTTATACCTCGGTTGTTTAGAAAATCGACATTATAAGTTGATTAATATTATATTTAAATAAATTAAACACAACTTTTACCTAAGCTAATTTCCTCGATTTTTCTAAAAACCGAGATGTTAACTTTAATTATTATTTTACTTTTTCATTAAAATGTTAAGTTTCATTCATTCACTTTTTAGGTCTTAGAACTTTTCTTTGACTGAAACACCATTCTCTTCACCTAATGAACTGAAACAACATTCTCTCCACCTAACAAACTGAAACACCATTCTCTCCACCTAACAAACTGAAACACCATCTTCTCTAAGGAGGAGGAGGAAGGAAGCTTGAATCTCAAATCAACATTATTATTTACGTTTATGGTACGTAGAACTCTATCATGTGAATGTTGTTGTTATTGTTGTTGTCGTCGTTGTTGTTGTTGTCATCATCGTCATTGTTGTTGTTTTGTCGTCGTTGTTATTGTTATTATTATTGTTGTTTTTGTTTTTGTTATTGTCATGATTTTTGAGACTTATGGTATAATATACAGTGTTGTTTATTAGAAATTTATAGTTGTTGTAGTTTATTGTTATAGTTGTATAATTTTATAATGTTCATTTTTATTTTACTTTAAGAAGACTATGTTATTATGGATCGTAGTTGGATGAGAAACAATAGATTAAGTAAAGAGTATGAGAATGGATTTATTCAATTTCTTGAATTCGCAGAAAAAAAATCTTCCTAACGATAATGGGATTTTTTGGTGTCCGTGTAAAATTTGTTGAAATACGCAAAACATCCAAAGGTTGTTATATTCAATCATTATGGTTGTGATGAAATTATTCAAAATTACACAGAACAGTATGGCATGGTGAAGTGACAAAAACAGACCTGCGTCACATAGAGTTGAAGATGATGAATTTATGAATGATACTCTAGAAGATATGATTCGTGATATTGGAGTAGATGCTTTTAAGAAAGCCCATGTGGTAGATACTTTGAAAAGTGGCATGGAAGAGTTGTTATATCCGGGATACAAAAAAATTATAAGATTGTCAGCTATGTTAAGAATATTTAATCTTAATGAAAGAAGTGGGTGGACGAATAAAAATTTCACTGAATTTCTTGAATTGTTGCAAGAAATGCTTGTAGAAGGTAACACGTTGTCGAACCATAGTTATGAGGCCAAGAAGTAATTGTGTCCAATGGGTTTTGGCTATGTCAAAATACTTAAGTGTCATAATAATTTCATATTATATAGGAATGAGTATGAAAATTTGAAGGAGTTCTCGAGGTGTGGGGAGTCGTGCTACAAGAAGAAGGATAATGGTTTTGAAGATGATGATGGTGTAACTAGAAAGAATGTTCTTCCAAGGTGATGTGGTACCTACTGATAATTCAAATGTTCAAGAGATTGTTTGCTAATGTAAATGACGCAAATAATACTAGATGGCATGCAGATGAAAGATTATGTGACGAAAAAATTTGCCATGTAGCTAATTCATTACAATGGAAGAAAATTGATACGTTGTTTCCAGATTTTTCCCTTGAGCTAAGGAACCTTAGGCCTAGACTTGTCACCGAAGAAATTAACCCATTTTATAATTTGAGTACTAATTGTACTTCATGGCCGATTCTTCTCATAATTTACAACTTATCTCAGTTGTTGTGCATGAAGCGCAAACATATGATGTTTTCAATGACGATTATATGTTTATTTAACCCCATTGATTGAAGGTTTAAGAATTTTTTTAGAGGTAGGCATTGATGTTGATGATGCGTATACAAGTGATAACTTTAAGTCGTGCGCCATGTTGTTTTGCATAATTAATGACTTCCCTACATACGTTAATTTGTCTAGGAACAATGTCAAGGGACATAAAGTGTGTCCAATATGTGAAGATAATACATGATTCCACCAGTTAAAAAATAGAAAAAAGAATGTTTACCTTGGGCATATAAAATTTCGAATACCTAATCATTCATAACGTAGATTGCGGGAGGATTTTTAGGGAAATCAAGAGTTTGATATCACTCCAAAACCCTTAACTGGGAAGGATGTTTATAAAATACAACAACACATTAATGTTGTCTTTGGAAAGAAATGAAAAAGTTTCGTGGAGAAAAATATTTGGAAAAAGATGTCGGTGTTCTTTGATCTTCTATATTCGTCTAGCCTCGATGTAAGACATTGTCTTGAGGTCATGCATGTGGAGAAAAATGTATGTGATAGTTTGATTGGAACACTTATAAATATTAAATGCAAGATAAAATGTACTAAGAAATCCCGTGAAGATATGATGTTGATGTGTATACGACAAGATTTAGCCCTGGAAGATATAGGAAATAGAAAATATTTTCCCCCAGCATGTCATACTCTGTCTAACAAAGAAAAAAGAGTTTTTGCGATTGTTTGCAGGGTATCAAAGTTCCCCAAGGGTACTCATCAAATGTGAAGAAACTTGTGTCAATGAATGATCTCAAATTAGTTGGCCTAAAATTTCATGATTGTCATGTCTTGATGCAGCAACTTCTATCAGTGGCTATTTGTGGCATTCTACCGAAAAATGTAAGCGTAACTATAACAAGATTGTGCTTATTCTTCAATGCTATATGTAGTAAAGTCACTGAACCTGGAAATTTAGATGAGTTGGAACATGAGGCTGCCATTTTTTTGTGTCAATTAGAAATGTTTTTTCCTCCATCATTCTTTGACATTATGGTTCACTTAATTGTTCATCTAGTAAGGGAGCTTAGAAATTGTGGTCCAATTAAATTACAGTGGATGTATCTGGTAGAGCGACACATGAAGATATTTAAAGAGTATACAAAGAATCATCATTGTTCGGAAGCTTCGATTGTTGAACGATACATCACAGAAGAATCTATTGAGTTTTGTATAAGCTATTTGTTAGAAGCGAACTCTATAGGAATTCTTAAGTCTCGTCGTGATGGAAGATATGATGGTAGAGGTATTAAAGGTTTAAATGTTAAGACATTTGAATAAGGTCTAGTTCTTCAAGCATGTTTGTATATATTGAATAACCCTAGTGAACCTCAACCTTACTTAACCATCACAAAAGTATTATCAAGGATAATTTCCCCCAGATGAGTGAAAAAATGTTGTTGACAGAGCAAGACAAATCTTTCATAAATTGATTTAATGAAATGGTCTCTAAAGAGATTCGTGCATCGGAGACAATTAAATGGATGTCACATATGCCAATGTTTAATGTAAAAACTTGGAATACATATGACATTGCTAAATATTTTGTCTATATAAAATCAAATGATGATCATAGTACCGTGCATAATAGTGGGCTCATGGTTGAAGTTGAATTTGTGTACTTCTCTAGTTCGAAAGATAAGTATCATGTATTGGCATCTAGAACGTACTTTGGGGTCATTGAGGAGATTATGGAGATTTATTATGTTACTTTTAAAGTGCCTTTATTTAAGTGCAAGTGGATTGACAGTAACAATAATGTAGAAACCAATGAATTAGGATTCACACGGGTTGATCTTCAAAAGGCGACTTATATGAAAGAACCATTCAACGTGGCATCCCAAGCAGAACAAGTGTTTTATGTCAATGATCCTTCTAACACAAGATGGTGAATTGTTCTTCAAGGAAGATACACTACTACGAAAAACCCATTTAACAACGGTTGGAAATGACATATAATGACGGGGGCGAAGGCGTTGTTATGTAGAGTGTTGTTGTATATGAGGTACGTACAATGACGGTCCTGGAAACGTTGTTGTATTGCAGTATGCGCGCACCATTTCACGGCGGTTAGTTTAGTCAACCGTTGTGATATACTAAACTGTGATCTGGTTCGATTCTCAGCAACAACATTTTTTATTTATATTAGCGTTTGACATACAACTACGGATAGGTTTATAACCGCTACAAAAAACAGACTGTTTTAAATATAAAATTTATCTTCTTATCAAATTATTCCCATAATTTATCCTGTCAAAACAGCTTCTGTTTACATGCAAACACAATTCTTCCTATATTTTATCCTTATAAATGAATAAGAGAATTTACATCAAAAGCTAAATGAATCAGAGAATTAAACTGCTAACATTGTTTAAATCAAAAGTCAATATTATTGATTTCATTATGTGCATCAAAAGCCAAAACTATTGTTCACATTATGTGCATCAAAAGCAAAAAATATGTGCATAAAAAAATGTTGCTGATATATCATACAGCAGGAGCAGAACCCTTAGGCTCATTGTTGATATACGCCCAACGTTTACGAAGATCCATAAAGTCCTCAATGGGGAATGGGGTTTCGTCGTTAAACATCTACATAAGAGCAAAAAATTGAAGATCATGCATGATAATAATTCAATACTCAACTTATATATTAATATATGTAAATATTTTATGGCATATATTACCGTATCCCATAAATCAACAGTGCCGGCAAGGACGATGTTTAACATGTGTTTCATGATAAAATATCCACACTCGTAACTCCCGCGTTGTTTCCTCATCTACAAATTACATGAATATAAAAACATGAATACAACCACACATGCATGAATGTAAATGAAATAAACAGGTAATCAGACCACTTACTTTAGGAGCAAGGTATGTGGGCTTTTTTCTAACATTATTCAATATATTAACTTGCTCCACAATACTGCACATTGAAAATTAAATTAAACATATTACATGATAAACTAATTACAATTAATGCCAAAGAAAATGATATTAAACAAAGACACTTACGTTAATACAAGATCTTTCATTGGTTTGTGGAGTGGATCGTGCAAGGAACACAGTAATGTCACCGTATTTGTCCTAAACGATATTACAATCAATTGCCAATGACCACTGAATGAACACGAGAATATATATATATATATATATATATATATATAATAAATTACAACAATACTAACCTACATAGGTGTAATACCCCAAAATTTGCCCTCTCATTTCTTCATATCATTTAGCATGAGCTTTCATTTCATTGCATTGCATTCAAGCATAGAAAAATAAAACATCAAGCATTTAGCATTGCATCTTGCATAAGGGCATGTGATCAGTTGTTTCTCAAAGGGGTTGATCATCTAAAGCAAAAGAATAAGAGCCAAGGGTCTCTCACAAGTATCAAAGGTCTCTTACATCATATATCATCCCCCTTGATCTCACAAGCCATTGAAAGAAGGGAAATCATCAAGAGGATTGAACAGTGCATCATCTCCTATACAAAACAGTCTAAAATGGGGATTTGACTCTCAAACGGGCAAGCTCTTTGGGTTGTTATCACCTCAAAATGTCATATCTCCTCTTTGTTAGATAGGATATACATCATGTTCAGAGGAATTTGGATTTGGAGGATGTGCTTTTTCCTCTTAACCAGAGGGAACCAAGATTAGGGTTTTGGATTCAAGTGGTCTCCTGATGAAATTTTGATTCAAACTTGATCTCAATGTTTTCTACATGATATTAAGTGTCTAAGGATGGAAGATTGAACATTGATTCATTTCAGAAAAGGTTCAATTGATTAGTTGCTTGATAATCAAGAAATTGGGGAAAAAGTCAATTGTGCAATGAAAAAGTCAACTCCTGACTTTTTGAGGTCAAAATCATGAAATTAAAGTTATATGTGTCCATTGGACAAGATTTTATCAAGAAATGATGGATGAATCATGAAAAATCAAGAAATCACAAAACTGCCAAAAATAGGAACGTTAGGGTTTCCAAAAATGGCAAGTTTGGACCATTTTGTACCCTACTTTGAGGCTCTCTTTCTCCAAGATAGAAGCTCCAAACTTTAGGCCCAAGTTGAGCCAATTAAAGTTCACATTCTAAGCTTCAAATCCATATAAAGAACTCCTCCATTGGATCAATATTAAGAGAGTTATGATGGATCAAAGTTTGACAAAACTAGGTCAAAAACCATGTAATGACCAAGCAAAACCAAGTCCACCGGCCATAATTTTGACAAACACCTGGTGTGCCAAAAGTCAAAGAATTTTTCTCCATCAAGGAAGCTTCAAATGGAAAACTTTCCAACATTAAAGTTGTTCATTTCTATGCCCTCTTCAATGTTCATGTTGGACAAATTTCTATTTGAGCAAGTTATGAGATAGTTATGATAGCCCCAAGTTAGTATGATCATGCTGAAAATTCATAGGCCATGTTGCCTTGCCATGCCAAGTTTGCCACGCCCCAAGTCAGCTTTGGATCCATTGAGTTTATGTCCATTTTTAAGTGTGTTTGAGGTCCCATTTCAATCCAACTTCTACACCAATCTTGTTTTATGATCTATCCTCTTTCCATTGACATCAAAAGTAGCTATTTTCATTCACTAACAAGAGAGCAATTCCTCATCAAACTCTCTTATCTCCATTGAAATGGTGTTGCTACAAAATCAGAAAAACTCATTGTTGGTGTTGTGAATCCATACCAGCTTGCACGACAATGTTTCAAACATCACTCTCCATATTACTTCTTTTAGCCAAACACCTTTCTTTACATCCTACATTCACCATGCCATCATACACCAAAGAGGCAATGAATTAAAACTTGCTGAACAAGTTTCCTTTGCTGCAGCATGCCTCCATCTCCACCACTCTTTTCTCTCAGCTCCACCATAACATCATAAACACTCCCCACCCTATAACAGCTCATTCACTCGCCCCTAACTAACTTGACTCAGTTAGTTAGGGTGCACTCACTTAACCTCACCTAGTCAACTCAATTAACCATGATTTAGCACACTTAACCCAACATATAAATCAAAAGTTCACTCACAGTTTCAACTTCAACTCTCATTTTTCCAATTTCACTCCAAAAACAATTCAAGTTCTCTCTCCAAACTCTTTCTCTGTGTGCACGATTCTGTCATCACCTTCATCTACTTTATCTCTATCATCATCAATGGTGCATGATTGAAGTAAGAACCAGTATAATCCACACGAATTCTTCAGGTGTACTTCAACAGATTTTTGAATCTCTCTCTGTTCTCAAGATATCAAGCTCAAACAACATTTATTTTGCTTAAATTGAAGCTCCAAAGTTGAAGAGCAAGTTGATATCTCTGGTTTTCTCAACACTTCCAAGATCTCCAAGTTCCAGGTTCCAAAACACTCAAACATTTCTCTCACGTTTTCTTGCTTATTTTGTTATTTTTGTGTTGATTTGAGCTTATTAGAAGCTGCGTGAGTCCTGGCTAGTTGATAGGTCTCCTAGAGGCATAGTTTCAAAACTTAGGGCAACTTTAATCTCCTCGGTTCTCTGTATATATGATTGATATGTGGAAAATGTTTGTGGATTGGTGTTGTGCGTAAGTTCCTCTACATTTTGGTACCATTTTTGTGGATTTCTGCACATGTGAAAATTTGCAGACGGTGGAGTTCGTCGGAGAAGATGACCGGAGGTCCTTCTCCGGCCGGTGGTTTGAATGTGCTAGGGTTTTTGAGTTTTATATCGTGGCCGTTAGATTATTCCCATCGCATGGTTCAGGTGTTGCCAACACATTAAAAAGCATGTGCATCTCGCGTGTTTCATTTTTCTCTCTGTTGATTACATGTGCGTGTGCGTATCATTATTACCGTGTGCTTGCGTGTTGATTGACATGATCTAATTACTTGTGTGATCATCTTGCATTGACTTTGATCCAACGTCTGATATTAGGCTAACGCATTAATGAGAATGTTGCATATCATGTGACTCATTTGTTTTATCTCTGAGTGGTTGCCTACATGCGCGTGTAGTTTAGATATCATGTGCATGTGAATTAGTGCGCGTGATCTGATTACTTTGCATAAGTGGTGATGATGGATTCATCTTGTGGCTATAATTGCAACACGTATCTGACTGCATGTACACTCATCACACACAACCACACGCATATGGACTGGGTTGAGTAATTACTTTTCAGGCCCATTACATTTTTAACTGGCGAATTGCTTTCTCTGCACCCCTTTTCATTCTTTTATTATTTTTAATTTCTTTTCCATATGTGTTTGGTTTTCTATTTTTAAAAATAGTAAAACATTTCTAAAAATTCTAAATAAATTCATGTGTGTTCTTTACACATTTAAATAATTTTCTTTTATTTTTAATTCTGGTTTTGTTAATTTTTACACTTAATTGCATAATTTTCTTTTTAATTTCCTTTTTTTATTGAATTTCTTCATTGACACTCCAACATGCATATTTTCTTTCTCCCATTTCACATCACATTTTTAACTCATTCTTTTTGCATTGTTTATATAACACATTAAAGCATCTAAATCCAATTTTATTTGATTTTTAAAGTCATTTTATCATGTGTGTAGGTGTTCATTTTTGTGTAATCTTGTGATGTGTTTCAATGTGAATTTGTGGAACTATTAGGTCATGCTTTCTCTTGATTTTTTATATGAGTTTTGGTCCATGTTTTTACTTCCGACGTGCATTGTTTAGGACTTAATTTTACATTTTTCTCATATACTTTGATAGTTGTTTAATGCCTTGCATGTGAAGTTACTTGTGTGCATTTTTTTATGCCCCATTCTCACATGTTTTGATGAGGCATTTATGCCACCACTTGATGTTTGGTTGTGCATTTATTATAGGTCATTTGTATGATGTTAGAGGTCATATTTGTTCCATTATAGGTCATTTAGATATGTGTTTGCATTTTGACTTGAGTTTATGCTTTCTAATTTGAAGTTTGATATGAACTCTTGCATCTTCTCCTCTTATGCTTTAATTGCTTTATGTGTGCATTTTATATGACATCTCCCTCATTCTGTTTACATCTCATCAATGTTATTCCACTTCCAATGTGCATTCATCAATCATTTTACATGATATGCATCTATAATATGTCATTTGGTGCATATATTGAAACATGTTTCACTTCTACTTCATCTTATTCCTTCTACTTATTTTTTATCCATGTTTTGTTTGGTGATTCATGTGCATTGTAAGGTGTTCCTAAATGACTTGGGTTCTGACTTTGACCTTTCATGAAGCATTAATGCATGATCACTTTGCATATCCACTCATTCTTTATCTACTTCTTTCATAATGCATTTCCTTGTGGTTTAAGGCATTGTTTGTGTGCATTTGATTTGTGTTTGCTCTCATATCATTAAAGGACATTCTTATGATGTGCATTCTGACCTTATGCTTTCCTTAACCTTTAAGATGCTTTTACTTTGGTTATTGAATTTGTGTAAGCCTTACTTGTTCATCTTAATTGGTTTCTTCATTTGTAAATGACTGCACTAACCATTTCAGGGGCCAATGGTAAGTCACTTGAGTGTGGATATGCATCCACATTCTATTTTCTTCCTTCATCTTTTAATCATTCAATTTGTGTTGTTTAAGCATTTAATGATGCTTTGCTTTCATAATCTTCTTTCTTCCCTCTTAGAAACAACTTAACTTCCATCTTGGAAGTAAGTTGTTTTCTTTCTTTCTTCTTCTCTCCTTTCTTTTAGGATTAGGTTCCTCGAACCTCATTAACCATAGGATCACCATGCATGATAACATTAAGATTGAGTTTTAGTCTCCCTCTTTAGTTTTTACCTTTACTCCTCCTTTTGAGTTTTTCTTCTTCTCATCTCAAAACAAAAAGTAAAAAATACTTAATAAAGGCATAAAAAATATTGTATTTGAGCCTTTCATGTGAGAATAAGATAGTGAGGGGTCTTCTCTCACTTTCTTAGAATGTTTAGTGTACGTCCCGTCTTGGGTCGATATGCGAGGCATTCGATCCTACATGAGGGACTTAAATACAATAAGTGTTACAAAACATAAAATAATAAAAACACTTCTTTCTTAAAAGACAAAAACAAACAATAACGTCTTTCCTTCGGGAATTCTTTTCTCATCTCACTCATTCTTAACGTACGAACGTGCTTCTCCTTGTTCTCTTGCAAGACGGTAACGCCTAAGTCTCCATACAGCGAGCTGCAACACCTGAGCTAGAACATTAGCCGTTCCCTATAAACACAAACAATCCATCCCTAGTGAGGGGAACTACGTCGCTCTGATTCTCATGTTCCTGATGAGATACGTAGGCAGTGGGGTAGGGCCCATTCGAGCACTTCTTTTATTTTCCCTACATTTGTTTCTCTTTCTCTCCTTTCTTTTTCCAATTCTCCAGCTAGCAGTTCCTTTTCCAGTATCCTTTCCTTACACCCTTTGATTGAAGCAGCAAGCGTGGATCCCATCGGGTATGATGGACGCGTGGGGGTGCTAATACCTTCCTCTCGCGTAACCGACTCCCGAACCCAGTTCTCTTAGTCGCAAGACCATGCTCTATCCTTTCTCCAGGTTTCTTCAATGTTTCCTTTCCCTCATCTGTTCAGCAACAACAACCACAACAGCAAGCTCAGCAGCAACAGTAGCAACCCCCTTTCCAGCAAAGGTCTAGGCAGAGGGATCGTAAGATTGACCCTCTCCCTATGACTTATTCAGCGCTGTTACCTCAGTTACTTCAACTGAAGTTGGTTGAGCTTCGTACTATGAGACCTCCTGCCGCTGGCAACTTGCCACCTAATTTTGATGTTAACGCTCACTGTGATTTCCATTCGGGTGCTCAGGGGCATACCACTGAGAAGTGTTGGGCATTTCAGAATAAGGTGCAAGACTTGATCGATGCTAAAGCAATCAATTTCTCGTTACCTCCTAATGTTATCCAGAACCCCATGCCTAATCATGGTGTGGCGGATGTGCACGCTGTTGAGGACGGAAAGAAATTGAACTTGGTGGTAGACATTAGTCAGGTGAAGACTTCATTGCTAGTGGTGAAGGATCGTTTATTGAAGGGACAAGTGTTCCCGGGTTGTGATCAATATTGTTCCGAATGTATGGGCCAAGAGAATGGCTGTGATAAATTGAGAATTGGTTTGCAGAGTCTGATTGACGAGGGTCGTTTACAGTTTGGCCGGGTTGTAAAAGATACTGACGAGGTGTCAACTATGACCATTTATTATACTCCCGCTGAAATTCAGGTGCCTGCAAGTACAGCTCCTGTAGCAAGTGTTGTGCCAGAAAGATCCAGTCCTGTTACCATCACGGTGCCAGGACCAGTTCCGTTTACATCTACGAAAGCAATCCCATGGTATTATGGGGCAGACGTGTATTATGAAGGGAAAAAGCAGGAAGTCGGGACATCAGCCAGTTCAGATATTGATAATGTGGGTGGTGTAGGTGGCTTTACTAGGAGCGGAAGGTTGTTTGCTCCCCAAACTTTGCGAAGTGATAGAGAAGTTGAAGCTGCGGCAAAAGCTAAAGGTAAACAGGTGGTTGAGAATGTGCTTGTGCCTGAAACAGAGATAAAGATTACCTTTGACAACGAGGTAGAAGAGTTCATGAGGATAATAAAGAAAAGTGATTACAAGATTGTCGATCAACTGAACCAGACGCCCTCGAAGATTTCAATTTTGTCATTGTTGATGTGTTCTGACGCACACCGAGAGGCTTTGCTGAAAGTGTTGAAGAGAGCCTATGTTCCACAGGAAATCATTGTCAATCATCTTGAGGGTGTGATTTCTAATGTCAACGTCAGCCATGGATTGGGTTTCACAAGCAGAGATTTGATGTCTGAAGGAAGAAACCACAATAAAGCTTTGCACATTACAATGGAGTGTCGGGGTACAGTGTTGTCTCACGTGTTGGTAGACACTGGTTCCTCGCTCAATGTCTTGCCTAAGAAGGCGCTAATGAAGCTGGAGGTTGATGGGTTGATTTTAAGGCCAAGTGATTTGTTTGTCAGAGCATTCGATGGGACGAAAAGATCTGTATTTGGTGAAGTGGAATTACCTATGCAAATTGGACCGCAAGTGTTCAAATCTACATTCCACGTGATGGATATACAACCTACTTATAGCTGTTTATTGGGTCGCCCTTGGATTCATGCGACTGGGGCTGTCACATCCACCTTACACCAAAAGCTGAAATACGAGTTCGAGGGACAAGTAGTGACAGTGTGTGGTGAAGAAGACATTTTTGTCAGTCATTTGTCCACGTTCAAGTATGTTGAGATGGATGGGGAAATTCACGAAATGCTTTGCCAGTCGTTTGAGGCGGTGAATATTGATAACGTGCCTGAATCTTCCCTTGCACCAGATAGAGCCGGTACATCCATTTCATCCTATAAGCAAGCTGTCGAGGTTGTTAGAGCAGGTAATGCCCAAGGCTGGGGCAAGCTGATAGAGACACCAATGAAGGAGGACAAGTTTGGTATTGGCTATCATCCCTCTATGACTTCAGTTGCAGAGAATAGTGGACTCATCACTTTCAGCAGTGGGGGAATCATTTACCCAGATCAGTATTGTGCAGCTACAGAAGATGGCATTGACAGTGACTGTGACTTGGACAACTGGGTACACCCACGTGCTCTGGGACAACAATTGCTGAATTGGTCCGTTGAAGAAGTCATTCAAGTTACTCTTCAAACAGAGTAATTTTCTTTGTTTTTCTAACCATAATGCATGTTAAAATCTTGCGCTCTGCCCAAGGCGTATAGATTCATTTGTAGGGCCACCCTGTTTGCATTTGCAATTTTAATCATCAATAAAGGACGTTTTGCACTCAAATTTTGCTCTCTGTCTTTCATTTTTTATTTTTGTACAAAAATAATAAAATGGCAATGTTTCGTTTCTTTTTGTTTTAAAATAAATTCTAAAATAAAGCATGAACCCGTTCGTGCAGACTTGATCCTCCGGATTCCATTGATAACGGTTCTGCTATGGCTATGTATGACTTTGACAAACCGATTTATCAAGCCGAAGAAGGGGATGAGAAAGGCTGTGAACTCCCTGAGGAACTGGTCAGATTGTTAAAACAAGAGAAAAGGGCCATCCAGCCTCATCAAGAGACCATAGAGATCATCAATATTGGTACCGAGGATGCTAAGAAAGAGATCAAGATTGGCACCAGCCTGCAAGCAGATGTAAAGAAGGCCTTGACTGAAATGTTGTGTGAATATGTTGATATCTTCGCCTGGTCGTATCAAGACATGCCAGGGTTGGATACTGATATTGTTGTGCACAGGCTGCCATTGAGAGAAGAATGTCCGCCAGTCAAGCAGAAACTTCGTCGGACTCATCCCGATATGGCCATAAAGATCAAAGAAGAAGTTCAGAAGCAGTGGGACGCAGGGTTTCTTGCTGTGACCAATTATCCTCCCTGGGTAGCCAACATCATGCCGGTACCAAAGAAAGACGGAAAGGTTAGAATATGTGTGGATTATCGAGATCTTAACAAAGCTAGTCTGAAAGATGATTTTCCACTACCCCACATAGATGTGCTGGTTGACAATACTGCTCAGTTTTCAGTGTTCTCGTTTGTGGACGGTTTCTCCGGGTACAAGCAGATTAAGATGGCGCCTGAGGATATGGAGAAGACCACGTTCATTACTCCATGGGGTACGTACTGTTATAAGGCGATGCCTTTTGGATTGAAAAACGCAGGGGCAACGTATCAGCGGGCAATGGTAACATTATTCCACGACTTGATTCACAAAGAGATTGAATGTTATGTGGACGACATGATTGCCAAGTCGCGAACGGAAGACGAGCATCTGATTAAGTTGAAAAAATTGTTTGAAAGGTTGAGAAAGTTTCGTTTAAGGTTGAATCCAAACAAGTGCACTTTCGGGGTGCGTTCTGGAAAGTTGTTGGGTTTCATTGTGAGCGAAAAAGGGATTGAGATTGATCCTGCCAAAGTGAAAGCAATACAAAATATGCCTGAACCGAGAACAGAGAAAGAGGTTCGTGGTTTTCTGGGTAGATTGAACTACATTGCAAGGTTCATATCTCACCTAACAGCCACGTGCGAACCAATATTCAAACTGCTAAGAAAAGATCAAACGGTCAGGTGGAATGACGATTGCCAATTGGCGTTCGATAAAATAAAAGAATACTTGCAGGAACCTCCAATTCTCATGCCTCCAGTTTCAGGAAGACCTTTGATAATGTATTTGACAGTGCTTGAAGGTTCTATGGGTTGTGTTCTCGGTCAACACGACGAGACAAGTAGGAAGGCGCATGCTATCTACTACCTGAGCAAAAAGTTCAATGATTGCGAGTCCCGGTACTCAATGCTTGAGAAGACATGCTGTGCACTTACATGGGCTGCTAAGCGATTGAGGCAGTATATGATCAGGCACACAACTTTGTTGATTTCAAAAATGGATCCTATCAAATACATTTTTGAGAAACCAGCACTAACAGGCAGAGTTGCATGGTGGCAAATGGTTTTGACCGAATATGATATCCAGTATAATTCTCAAAAGGCCATCAAAGGAAGTATCTTGTCAGACTATCTTGTGCAACAACTGATTGATGATTACCAACCCATGAAATTTGATTTCCCTGATGAGGACATCATGTTTCTCAAAGCTAAAGATTGTGAGGAACCACTCCCGGAAGAGGGGTCGGACCCTGAATCCAAATGGAGTTTGATGTTTGATGGGGCTGTCAACATGAATGGGTGCAGAGTTGGAGCAGTTCTTATCATGCAGGAAGGTGTTCATATGCCTTTCACTGCCCGAATAACTTTCGGATGCACCAACAATGAAGCAGAGTATGAAGCTTGTATAATGGGGATTGAGGAGGCGATTAATTTACGAATTAAGACCCTTGATATCTTCGGTGATTCAGCTTTGGTAATCAATCAATTGAAAGGGAGTTGGTACACGCACCAAGCAAATCTGATTCCATATAGAGATTATACGAGGAGATTGCTAACATTTTTCACAACAGTGAAGTTGTACCATATTCCTCGAGATGAGAATAAGTTTGCGGATGCCTTGGCCACATTGTCTTCTATGATCAAAGTGCAAAGATGGAATCATGTACCTAAGATTGAGGTGTCTTGTCTTGACAGACCTGCATTTGTGTTTGCTGTTGATGCAACGTCTGATGACAAGCCATGGTTTCATGATATCAAGTGTTTCTTGAAAGGTCAAGAGTACCCGCCTGGGGCATCTACTAAAGATAAGAAGACGTTGAGAAGGTTGTCTGGTAGCTTCTTCTTGAATCAAGATGACTGCTGTACAAACGGAATTTTGACATGGCTCTGCTCAGATGTGTGGATAGACACAAAGCAGACTTGTTAATGCAGGAAGTACATGAAGGCTCTTTCGGTACCCATGCCGGAGGACACGCAATGGCTAAGAAATTATTGAGGTCGGGGTATTATTGGTTGACAATGGAGGCAGATTGTTGCAAGTACGCCCGTAAGTGTCACAAATGCCAGATTTATGCAGACAAAGTGCATGTTCCTCCAAATCCGTTGAGTGTCATGTCCTCTCCTTGGCCCTTTGCCATGTGGGGCATTGACATGATCGGAAAGATTGAGCCTACTTCTTCAAACGGCCATCGTTTCATCTTGGTCGCCATTGATTATTTCACTAAATGGGTTGAAGCAGCATCTTATGCCAACGTCACTAAGCAGGTGGTAGTTCGTTTCCTGAAACGGGATATCATTTGTCGCTACGGAGTGCCCGAGAGAATCATTACTGATAATGGTTCTAATCTGAACAACAAAATGATGGATGAGCTGTGCCGGGACTTCAAAATCAAGCATCACAATTCTTCTCCGTATTGCCCGAAGATGAATGGCGTTGTGGAGGCGGCCAACAAGAATATTAAGAAGATTGTGCAGAAAATGGTTATCATATATAAAGATTGGTATGAGATGCTACCGTTCGCCTTGCATGGGTACCGAACGCCAGTACGCACGTCCACTGGGGTAACACCATTCTCACTTGTATACGGTATGGAGGCAGTACTACCGGTTGAAGTTGAGATTCCATCCCTCAGAGTCATGATGGATTTCAAGTTAGACGAAGCTGAGTGGGTTCGTGCCAGATTTAATCAGTTGAGCTTTATTGAAGAGAAACGACTGACAGGTGTGTGTCATGGGCAGTTATACCAGCGAAGGATGAAGCAGGCATTTGACCAAAAGGTGCGTCCTCGGGTTCACAAAGTTGGAGATGTGGTACTCAAAAGGATCCTTCCTCCTAGTACAGATCACAGGGGCAAATGGACCCCCAACTATGAAGGTCCATTCGTGGTTAAGAAGGTTTTCTTGGGCGGAGCCTTATTACTTACAACCATGAACAGCGAAGACTTTTCATCCCCTGTCAACTCAGACGTAGTAAAAAAATACTTCGAATAAATAGACCCACTGGACAAAAAAAAAGAAAAGTCCAGGCAAAAAAGGGCATCCCGACGAACCACAAAAACAGAATAAAAAGGTTCGGGCAAAAATTAGGGATAAAATAAAAAATTTGTACACCCGGTGAGTTGAAAATACGCAAGGACAACTTAGGCAAAAAAGGGTATCCCGATGGATTGAAAACCCGAAAGGGCGGTCCATGCAAAAGAGGGATTTAAGCGAACGACTACAGTCTGAGTTATCTGTACTCCATCACCGTTTCAGCAACTGACTTTCTAAAGGGTAGGAATCGGTTTGATCATTCCTCAGAAGGCAAGGTCGGGGAGTCTTGAAGACATACTGACCATAGCAGGATTGAAACTCAGTGGAATGCCGTTTTCACATTGCCATTAGGATAGTTTCTTTTCTCAATTTACAGCACTCTCCTCTTTCCAGGGTTTGCTTCCCAATTGTACTTGCCTATTCTAGGCTTTTCAATCAATAAATTGAATTTCATTCAAAAGCTTCTCATTTTGTTTTTTACTGCTTTGTTTGCAAAAACGTCCGAATTTTTGATAAAACATTGCATTTGAAAACACTGTGGCCTTACAAATAACATGCGCAGAAAAACATTTAAAATCACTTTGAATGTTGAGTAATCTTGGATGGTGGATTCAAACCACGCAATATCCTGGGGCACGTGTGCATATTCTTTTGTTGCAGGTAGCAGGTACAAGTATTCCAAGAGCATGGATCATGTCTTCTAAACGAGGAATCCCTTATCCCCATGCAGAATACCGGGGCAGTCAAGTTCAAGAAGGGTCCCCACGTCACCTTTTGTCACAACGTTTACTGATTGAGTCCATCTTCGGCCGTCGGTCGCTCACGATGATTCGATATTGACAAGTTAATATCAACTGGGTAGTGTTGTATCTTATTAAGTCGATTCTCCTATTCACTACTTCCAACAGCTACAAGCTTTTCTGTGTCGATAATGGTTGTGAATTCCCCAATAGAGTTGATTTGCAGGCCTCGCAGTTAATCTTCAAGCCTCAACGAGTGTCCAGGAGTTTGAAGATGCCAACTCTTCTGTAAAATCCTCTTGGGACGATTTCTTCAGATCCGCCGCAAAAGACAAGCTGTTGAAATTCCTCTGCAAGATGTGTCCCAAATCTATTATCTCCATTAGAGTAACCTCTCAAGTCTCGGTATGTGTCTAAGAGTTTGAAGATGTGTGGTATTCTGTAAAATCCTCTTAAGAGACGTTCCCCAGTGAGAGACGCTTTGAAGCGGTTCTCCCCAGCAGAGTTTGGTGTCAACTCAATATCCCCAATGGAGTCGTCAAGCGGAAGGCTGCCTAGCATGAGACATTGTGGCTCTTATTCTAAGCTCGACAGCTTTGTTCCTCAACAGAATGTCTTCTAACCAGGATTTGTGTATCTCTGACGGAGTAGTTCTGGTCCCCAGCAAGATCGTACTTTCGGCAGTTATATCCCCATAGAGTTCCACATTGAATCTTGTCAACAATACTCTCCAGCTGAGTTGTTTTTCTTCCCCGCAGAAGTTTAGCAAGTTAACAGAATCTCTTCTTCAACAGAGTGTTAGCGTATTCTCCTCGGGTTGATAGATTCCCAAGCAGAGTTTTAATGACTTGTCTTCTTCAGCAGAGTGTTAGTACATTCTTTCCCCAGCCAAGTCAGAAAATTCTCATCCCCAACGGAGTTGCTATGACTATAATTTGTCCCCAGCCAGATGTAGCAGTTCCTGGCAAAGTCATCATTCTCCATATTTTAAAGTCCAATTTATTTTTGGAAAGCATGACAATTCTAAGCAAACAAATTAATCATTCATTCTCCAACAGAGAGACCATCCTTTCAGGAGTCTCTCAAGTCAAATCATTGATCATTGTTCCTCGGAATAGTCAGCAGAGATGTCTGATATGCATGCTAAGCATTATCCAGTATTGGAATGTTCAAGTCCAATCGTAGATTGGCAGAAGTCCATCCAAGGGTGGCAAAGCAAGGCAAAGTCCAACCGTAGATTGGCAAAAGTCCACCCGTAGTGTGGCAAGCCAGTAGTCGTCTGGCGTTGTTCAAAAAGACAGCAGCTAAGTCCAACCGTAGATTGGCAAAAGTCCATCCAAGGGTGGCAAAGCATCAAAGTCCAACCGTAGATTGACAAAAGTCCATCCAAGGGTGGCAAATCAGCTGCAAGTCCACCCGCAGTGTGGCAGGTCAGTAGTCGTCTGACTCCATTCAAAAAGACAATTTAAAGTCCAACCGTAGATTGGCGCAAGTCCACCCGCAGTGTGGCAAGCCAGTAGTCGTCTGGCGTTGTACAAAAGACATCGTTAAAGTCCAACCGTAGATTGGCGTAAGTCCACCCGCAGTGTGGCAAGCCAGTAGTCGTCTGGCGTTGTATACAAGACAGTGCTAAAGTCCACCCGTAGAGTGGCAGGCCAGTAGTCATCTGGCGTTGTACAAAAGACATTGCTAAAGTCCACCCGTAGTGTGGCAGGCCAATAGTCGTCTGGCATTTTACAAAAGACATTGCTACAGTCCACCAGTAGTGTGGCAAGCCAGTAGTCGTCTGGCGTTGTTCTAAAAGACGTTACTAAAGTCCACCCGTAGTGTGGCAAGCCAGTAGTCGTCTGGCGTTGTTCAAAAAGTCATCCCTTCAGTGCTATTCTTCCCGTCAGAGTGTTGTTGAAGCAAAGTTCACTTGGTGGGTTTATATCCCTTTTCTTCTTCTCCACAGAGTGCAAATTTTCTGGTTATTTTTGGTATTCAATCCCTCCATACCTTGAAAGTCTGACAGCAGTCGCTATCATCCATTCAGGTCTACAGTGATTGAATAAGGGCAGCTGTAATACCCCAAAATTTGCCCTCTCATTTCTTCATATCATTTAGCATGAGCTTTCATTTCATTGCATTGCATTCAAGCATAGAAAAATAAAACATCAAGCATTTAGCATTGCATCTTGCATAAGGGCATGTGATCAGTTGTTTCTCAAAGGGGTTGATCATCTAAAGCAAAAGAATAAGAGCCAAGGGTCTCTCACAAGCATCAAAGGTCTCTTACATCATATATCACCCCCCTTGATCTCACAAGTCATTGAAAAAAGGGAAATCATCAAGAGGATTGAACAGTGCATCATCTCCTATAAAAAACAGTCTAAAATGGGGATCTGACTCTCAAACGGGCAAGCTCTTTGGGTTGTTATCACCTCCAAATGTCATATCTCCTCTTTGTTAGATAGGATATACATCATGTTCAGAGGAATTTGGATTTGGAGGATGTGTTTTTTCCTCCTAACCAGAGGTACCAAGATTAGGGTTTTGGATTCAAGTCGTCTCCTGATGAAATTTTGATTCAAACTTGATCTCAATGTTTTCTACATGATATTAAGTGTCTAAGGATGGAAGATTGGACATTGATTCATTTCAGAAGAGCTTCAATTGATCAGTTGCTTGATAATCAAGAAATTGGAGGAAAAAGTCAATTGTGCAGTGAAAAAGTCAACTCCTGACTTTTTGAGGTCAAAATCATGAAATTTAAGTTATATGTGTCCATTGGACAATATTTGATCAAGAAATGATGGATGAATCATGAAAAATCAAGAATTCACAAAACTGCCAAAAATAGGAACTTTAGGGTTTCCAAAAATGGCAATTTTGACCATTTTGTACCCTACTTTGAGGCTCTCTTTCTCCAAGATAGAAGCTCCAAACTTCAGGCCCAAGTTGAGCCAATTAAAGATCACATTCTAAGCTTCAAATACATATAAAGAACTCCTCCATTGGATCAATATTGAGAGAGTTATGATGGATCAAAGTTTGACAAAACTAGGTCAAAAACCATGTCATGACCAAGCAAAACCAAGTCCACCGGCCCAAATTTTGACAAACACCTGGTGTACCAAAAGTCAAAGAATTTTTCTCCATCAAGGAAGCTTCAAATGGAAAACTTTCCAACATCAAAGTTGTTCCTTTCCATGCCCTCTTCAATGTTCATGTTGGACAAATTTCTATTTGATCAAGTTATGAGATAGTTATGATAGCCCCAAGTTAGTATGATCATGCTGAAAATTCATAGGCCATGTTGCCTTGCCATGCCAAGTTTGCCACGCCCCAAGTCAGCTTTGGATCCATTGAGTTCATGTCCATTTTTAAGTGTGTTTAAGGTCCCATTTCAATCCAACTTCCACACCAGTCTTGTTCTATGATCTATCCTCTTTCCATTGACATCAAAAGTAGCTATTTTCATTCACTAACAAGAGAGCAATTCCTCATCAAACTCTCTTATCTCCATTGAAATGGTGTTGCTACAAAATCAGAAAAACTCATTGTTGGTGTTGTGAATCCATACCAGCTTGCACGACAATGTTTCAAACATCACTCTCCATATTACTTCTTTTAGCCAAACACCTTTCTTTACATCCTACATTCACCATGCCATCATACACCAAAGAGGAAATGAATTAAAACTTGCTGAACAAGTTTCCTTCGCTGCAGCATACCTCCATCTCCACCACTCATTTCTCTCAGCTCCACCATAACATCATAAACACTCCCCACCCTATAACAGCTCATTCACTCGCCCCTAAATAACTTGACTCAGTTAGTTAGGGTGCACTCACTTAACCTCATCTAGTCAACTCAATTAACCATGAGTTAGCACACTTAACCCAACATATAAATCAAAAGTTCACTCACAGTTTCAACTTCAACTCTCATTTTTCCAATTTAACTCCAAAAACAATTCAAGTTCTCTCTCCAAACTCTTTCTCTGTGTGCACGATTCTGTCATCACCTTCATCTACTTCATCTCTATCATCATCAATGGTGCATGATTGAAGTAAGAACCAGCATAATCCACACGAATTCTTCAGGTGTACTTCAACAGATTTTTGAATCTCTCTCTGTTCTCAAGATATCAAGCTCAAACAGCATTTATTTTGCTTAAATTGAAGCTCCAAAGTTGAAGAGCAAGTTGATATCTCTGGTTTTCTCAACACTTCCAAGATCTCCAAGTTCCAGGTTCCAAAACACTTAAACATTTCTCTCACGTTTTCTTGCTTATTTTGTTATTTTTGTGTTGATTTGAGCTTATTAGAAGCTGCGTGAGTCCTGGCTAGTTGATAGGTCTCCTAGAGGCATATTTTCAAAACTTAGGGCAACTTTAATCTCCTCGGTTCTCTGTATATATGATTGATATGTGGAAAATGTTTGTGGATTGGTGTTGTGCGTAAGTTCGTCTACATTTTGGTACCATTTTTGTGGATTTCTGGACATGTGAAAATTTGCAGACGGTGGAGTTTGCCGGAGAAGATGACCGGAGGTCCTTCTCCGGCCGGTGGTTTGAATATGCTAGGGTTTTTGAGTTTTATATCGTGGCCGTTGGATTATTCCCATCGTGTGGTTCAGGTGTTGCCAACGCATTAAAAAGCATGTGCATCTCACGTGTTTCATTTTTCTCTCTGATTGATTACATGTGCGTGTGCGTATCATTATTACTGTGTGCTTGCGTGTTGATTGGCATGATCTAATTACTTGTGTGATCATCTTGCATTGACTTTGATCCAACGTCTGATATTAGGCCAACACATTAATGAGAATGTTGCATATCATGTGACTCATTTGTTTTATCTCTGAGTGGTTGCCTACATGCGCGTGTGGTTTAGATATCATGTGCATGTGATTTAGTGCGCGTGATCTGATTACTTTGCACAAGTGGATGATGGATTGATCTTGTGGCTATAATTGCAACACGTATCTGACTGCATGTACACTCATCACACACAACCACACGCATATGGACTGGGTTGAGTAATTAATTTTCACACACCACCTTTTCAGGCCCATTACATTTTTAACTGGCGAATTGCTTTCTCTGCACCCCCTTTCATTCTTTTATTATTTTTAATTTCTTTTCCATATCTGTTTGGTTTTCTATTTTTAAAAATAGTAAAACATTTCTAAAAATTCTAAATAAATTCATGTGTGTTCTTGACACATTTAAATAATTTTCTTTTATTTTTAATTCTGGTTTTATTAATTTTTGCACTTAATTGCATAATTTTCTTTTTAATTTCCTTTTTTTATTGAATTTCTTCATTGACACTCCAACTTGCATATTTTCTTTCTCCCATTTCACATCACATTTTTAACTCATTCTTTTTGAATTGTTTATATAACACATTAAAGCATCTAAATCCAATTTTATTTGATTTTTAAAGTTATTTTGTCATGTGCGTAGGTGTTCATTTTTGTGTAATCGTGTGATGTGTTTCAATGTGAATTTGTGGAACTATTAGGTCATGCTTTCTCTTGATTTTTTATATAAGTTTTGGTCCATGTTTTTGCTTCTGACTTGGATTGTTTAGGACTTAATTTTACATTTTTCTCATATACTTTGATAGTTGTTTAATGCCTTGCATGTGAAGTTACTTGTGTGCATTCTTTTATGCCCCCATTCTTACATGTTTTGATGAGGCATTTATGCCACCACTTGATGTTTGGTTGTGCATCTATTATAGGTCATTTGTATGATGTTAGAGGTCATATTTGTTCTATTATATGTCATTTAGATATGTTTTTGCATTTTGACTTGAGTTTATGCTTTCTAATTTGAAGTTTGATATGAACTCTTGCATCTTCTCCTCTTATGCTTTAATTGCTTTATGTGTGCATTTTATATGACATCTCCCTCATTCCGTTTACATCTCATCAATGTTATGCCACTGCCCATGTGCATTCATCAATCATTTTACATGATATGAATCTATAATATGTTATTTGGTGCATATATTGAAACATGTTTCACTTCTACTTCATCTTATTCCTTCTACTTATTTTGTATCCATGTTTTGTTTGGTGATTCATGTGCATTGTGAGGTGTTCCTAAATGACTTGGGTTCTGACTTTGACCTTTCATGAAGCATTAATGCATGATCACTTTGCATATCCACTCATTCTTCATCTACTTCTTTCATAATGCATTTCCTTGTGGTTTAAGGCATTGTTTGTGTGCATTTGATTTGTGTTTGCTCTCATATCATTAAAGGACATTCTTATGATGTGCATTCTGACCTTATGCTTTCCTTAACCTTTAATATGCTTTTACTTTGGTTATTGAATTTGTGTAAGCCTTACTTGTTCATCTTAATTGGTTTCTTCATTTGTAAATGATTGCACTAACCATTTCAGAGGCCAATGGTAAGTCACTTGAGTGTGGATATGCATCCACATTCTATTTTCTTCCTTCATATTTTAATCATTCAATTTGTGTTGTTTAAGCATTTAATGATGCTTTGGTTTCATAATCTTCTTTCTTCCCTCTTAGAAACAACTTAACTTCCATCTTGGAAGTAAGTTGTTTTCTTTCTTTCTTCTTATCTCCTTTCTTTTAGGATTAGGTTCCTCGAACCTCATTAACCATATGATCACCATGCATGATAACATTAAGATTGAGTTTTAGTCTCCCTCTTTAGTTTTTACCTTTACTCCTCCTTTTGAGTTTTTCTTCTTCCCATCTCAAAACAAAAAGTAAAAAATACTTAATAAAGGCATAAAAATATTGTATTTGAGCCTTTCATGTGAGAATAAGATAGTGAGGGGTCTTCTCTCACTTTCTTAGAATGTTTAGTGTACGTCCCGTCTTGGGTCGATATGCGAGGCATTCAATCCTACATGAGGGACTTAAATACAATACGTGTTACAAAACATAAAATAATCAAAACACTTCTTTCTTAAAAGACAAAAACAAACAATAACGTCTTTCCTTTGGGAATTCTTTTCTCTTCTCACTCATTCTCAACGTACGAACGTGCTTCTCCTCGTTCTCTTGCAAGATGGTAACGCCTAAGTCCTCCTACAGCGAGCTGCAACACCTGAGCTAGAACATTAGCCGTTCCCTAAAAAACACAAACAATCCATCCCTAGTGAGGGGAACTACGTCGCTCTGATTCTCATGTTCCTGATGAGATACGTAGGCAGTGTGGTAGGGCCCATTCGAGCACTTCTTTTATTTTCCCTACATTTGTTTCTCTTTCTCTCCTTTCTTTTTCCAGTTCTCCAGCTAGCAGTTCCTTTTCCAGTATCCTTTCCTTACACCCTTTGATTGAAGCAGCAAGCATGGATCCCATCGGGTACGATGGACGCGTGGGGGTGCTAATACCTCCCTCTCGCGTAACCGACTCCCGAACCCAGTTCTCTTGGTCGCAAGACCATGCTCTATCCTTCCTCCAGGTTTCTGCAGTGTTTCCTTTCCCTCTCTTGGGATAAATACACATTGCTGGCAACTCTATTTCGGTGCTACTTTCGCGTTTGTACTTGGATGAAAGTCCCGTGAGCGACAATAGGAATGGTGCAAGGTAACATTCTTTTCCTCCGTCATTTAGCCGGCTTTTCAAGTACTTTTATCTGATATTTTTATCATTATACGCCCAAGCAATAAAACTTGGGTCCAAGATTCCATAGGTACTTGATTTATTCAATTCTATACAAACATGGTGAATGTACCTAAATGGTCAAAGAAAATGAATAAATTAAGGGAGAAAATACAAAAAATTATAATGTTCTATAATGACTTGTATATTCGACTATATACTTACGTGCACCAAACTTGCAAAATAGATATGTCAAGCCAGTTATATCCTGCGAGAAAATCTCTCACATCTTCAGGAGTGTAATGCACTAAATTCAATTTTGGGCAATGTTCTAGCGGGAGAGCTTGCACAAGGCCTGTTATTGAAATGGAGTAGTATAAACTTGTTATTTCATTTGGACTAGGGTCCAATATCCCATTGCGGTTATCTACAGGTGGGGGGAGGGGTTGTACAATTACTCTCTTTTATAGAAGCGTGATTTACGACACTTCTACTTGGAGTTTGATCATCATCAAAGCAACGACAATCTTCATTAGTTCGTTGTTCGAGGCTTTCACTTAATCTCTATATCATAACATTCAATTATAACATAGAACAAAAATAAGCACAATATATTCAATTAGAACATACAATATATATCATACAAAAATAAGCGCGATTTACGACACATACCGAATACATCTCTTGTAACCTTTCCACTTCTTTCTCCCTTTTTTCCCTCTCCTCCTCAAACAGCCTCCTTTGCTCCGCCAATTGCTTCTCAACATTATCAATCTTTTGTCGTTGAGCAAGAAATTCAGCGGTTTCGGTGCTTCTTCTTTGAGATCCAAAGTATGACCTCAAGCCGACACCATCTCCAACACCACGGACACGACCTCCATGCTCAGTTGCTCCGATAGCTTCGACTAATATGTCATGTCGTTCTTCTAGAACAAATGCGCCTTCACGGGCCGCCACAACCAAATTATCCTACATAACATGAGCAACTTACATAAGCAAACGCATTTAAATAACAACTCATGAGCAACTTACATAAGCAAACGCATTTGAACAAAACATATACTTACAATTTTCTCAGCAACTACTCTTGAAGCCTCAGAGGTGCACTCTCCATTAGGTCTTAATCGACCCCTCTTCCATTTCTCATGTCTTGAAGGTGGAGATGGAATGTCACCATCTCCTTCTTCTTGTAGTTTTTCCTGCAGGATCCTCTTCTCAAGTTTCCTGTAACCCCCACGAGACAATCTATGGGGGTACATGTTTTTCGCCTTGTTCTGAATTCCTACTTCGCTTTTAGCCTGTTATTAACATAGTGAAAAATGTGTATGATTAGTATCTATAACTCATTAGCATAACATTATAGGTTACATAAGACTAGTACTAACCTTGAATTCCTCAAAACGGCGTTTCTTCGCAAACTTGTGCCACACCTTCTTCGATAAAAAACTATACCGAATCCATGGAGGTTGAAGACCGCTCTTAGGCTTCGTAATGTAGTCAGCCGTGAGTCGTGACTTAAATCCCCTCCAACGAACACCGACATAAGTTATCCACTTTCTTTTCAATTTTGAGTCATCGGTAAACTCAAAATTCAACTACATTAAATCAATATATAAGTATGAATTAGAAACTATAGGTAGTGATATCAAATATATGAAAATTATAGTATGAAATACCTTAACGTCTGTCCATATGTTGTCTTTGACATTAACATCCACTTCTCTCCAATCATCAATCAGTATACTGACTTTGCTACGTGCAAGGAACGCAACATAACTCCTAAAAGTAGCGTAATGTGGACAATCCACTAATCTGTAGTGCGAATCAAACTCGATCGTAATTTTTGCACCAGATGAGTTGCGGACTGATGTGAATTGGGGCATCATTATGACACCTCTTTGTGATCTTTTCGTTTGACTTTCAGTTGTTTGAGTTTCATTGGCTAACCTTTCATTTGTTTGAGTTTCTTCGCTGGTTTCTGATGAAGAACTCGACAAGGTCGACATCTAAGTTCAAAAACAACAACAACAACATGAACTACAATGGCAAAAGATTTTACTGTAGATTCATGTGGAAAATATTTTACGTACCCTAAACGTGACAACAAAGTAAACGATGTTGGTGTTGGAGTTGTTGTTGTCTTCCTTCCTTACGACAACGACGATGTTGTTGTTATCTTCCTTCTCGACGGTGTTGGTATGTGCGTAATCTTCTATTTTCTTTCTTCACAATCGTGACGATGATGACGAAAATGACAACAAATGGATACTGATGATGCAAGCTTTGGTGGAATCGTGTATTGTTTCACAATATTGAACGTTAGGGTTTAGGGTTGAAATCGTGTAACGTTTTGTCTGGTTTCTATTTTCAATGGAAAAAAGGATACTGAAGAGACAATGAAACTAGCTAGCTTGGAGAATATTGAAAAACTACTGCGACGGTCAAGAATTCACACAGTTATGATATATTATTTACATAATGAAATTTCATATTAAAGCGCCAGAGTTATTTTTAGAATTAAAAATTAAAAAAACATACAAAATATATCACAACGGTGTATATAAACAACTGTAGTCGTAACTTCTAATTTTTTAATTAAAAATAAATAAAAAAGTAAAGGCGCACTTTAACATAAAAGGAATAATATATATGAAGCGCTGAGGTTCGAACACATGAAAGCTTGAAGGTATCACCACGGTTGATTTATCAACCGTTGTTATATACAGATAATCACCACAGTTGGTTTATCAACCGTTGTTATATACAGATAATTTTTATTCAATAAACAAATAAAATACAACCGCGCCTTAGTTTAGATATGTCACAACGGTGTAGGGATGAAGCGTTATGAGCATGGCGTCGTTGTTTACGCGTTTTGTAGTAGTGATATGTTCCTGGTAGTGATGAAAATCAAGATTTTAATTTTGATACCCCCTCTTTTGCAACACCTGTAGGACTCAAATTAGAAGAAAATTATTTAGATGATGATGTGCATGCTATTCGTCTTGATCATCAAGAGATGATATGGGAAAACTAGTAAGAAAATGTTTTATATCACTTATATTCTTTTTAGTTTTAATTTGTTGTAAAATTATAAGGTGTACACGGACCATTTTGGCTTTGCAAATGGTGTAAGCAATGAATATTTATGGTAAAATGATTATGTTTTAGAAATAGACAAAATGTACAAAGTATCTATTTCTGAAATGGAAAAATATGGTTATGTAATAATGTTTCTGTTTCAGAAATGGCCAAACTATGGTTTTGCAATACAGGTTAAAACAAAATATAGAAAATTAAAAATTAAAAATATTAAATACTAATGTTTTCCCCTCGGTTATTATTATAAACCGAGGTAATAATGTTAATCTATTACCTCGATTTCTCAAATAACCAAGAGGTAATGAGGGAGCCATCCAGTTCTAAAAATAATAAATGCAGAAACTAGGGATTGAACCAATGAAAAGAACACTTTACCCCTCGGTTATTCCAAAACCGAGGGGTAAAGTCACAAGTTTTCATGACGTCATTCATTACCTTGCTTGTGTAACCGAGGTTATAGTCATTTCCCTTCTGAGGTCAAATCCCTTTTTTGTAGTAGTGTAAGTGTCAAAGTGATAAACCAAGACCTTGTGAAGTTGGACCATTTCGATAGGAGAAACTTTACTTACTGGCAAGACAAGATGATATTTCTCTTGACTACATTGAAGATCTTGTATGTCTTGGATCCTGAATTGGCATTGTTTCTAGAATTACAAGATGATGATTTCGAGGAACTTAATATAGAACACAAGACATTTGAAACACATTATCTGATTGTCTATACAACCTCTACACAGACAATCAATCTACAAGGGAAATCTAGAAGACACTCGAGTTCAATTTTTGTGTTGAAGAGATATGTACTAAAAAGTTTCTAATTTCTAAGTATTTTGATTTTAAAATGTTGAATTCAAATATATACTTGTACAAGTGCACGAATTACAAGTTGATGCAATTATTGCAAAGTTGTCATCTTCTTGGAAAAGCTATAGGAAAAAGTTTCTTCACAATTTGGAGGAATTCTTACTAGAGCAAATCCATAAACATCTTCGAATCAAGGAGGAATTGAAATATAGATAGAAATTCGAGGTTCTTGGATTTTCTAAAGCCAATGTGGTGAGCGCAAAAGGTAAGAAGAAACAAGATGGTAAGAAGAACAATCTTCGTCATAAGAATGATCTAAATAAGTTCCACTTCTTCTGCCTTCAACTCGCTTCCATGGTTTTTCCGCTTCCATAGTATTAAACTTAATGGTAAGGTACGGGATAAGCACTCTACGTAGGTTGGTACAATGGATCTTTTTATTTTTATGATATGAGGGGGGTTTTTATTTGCATTTATTTCATTTAAGGTGACACGGTCAATTAGAAAATTGATCGCACTAAAAAAGTATTAATAGAGTGATATGGTCGCATTAATTTTTTGTGCAAGGCCATGGGTTTTTAATGAGGCATCATGTTTAATAATCAAACTCGTCTTTACTCTCTTGAAGACTATACAACTTGTGACATGTAATTGCGCTCTTTAGGATATCATTGCACCCTACGTGGTATCATTGTGCCCTTTGGGGTATCATTATGTCCTACAAGTATCATTGCTCCCTCCACGGTATCATTGCACCCTTTGGAATATCATTGCACCCTAAGGGGTATCATGGTTCCCTAAAGGTGTCACAACAACTGTGAATTATTCTCAGATACATCACCATGTTAGATATAAACATTTCAAATTAGGTCAAACATTATGTTAAAGCTCTTCATAAATTCTTCTTTCTTGCTTTAACTCAAACAAACAGTTTTTGATTCTATTATAACCCCTTGTAGACTCTTTTGACTATATCCAACCAATAAGTGGTATGAAGAGCCTGGTCTTTTGAACAAGGTTTTGCAACCTCAAAAGTATAATATAGACAAAATGGTCCTAAGAGTGCTTATAATATAGGTCTAGTTTACAAGGTAAAAGTATGCTTATTGGAAGGATTATATAAGTAGACGCATTATGTCTATTAACATGAAAATTTGGTTTTCTATTCAAAAAGGTCATTTTATCCATAAAATTCCATTAACAACAACAAGACCAATAAAGTTACCAAGGATTGGATAGATGAGGAAATAAAAAAGGCCTCTTACGATTTGAAAGCAAGAAACGTCTTCATATCCGCCTTGAGCATTGATGAATACCTCTTAATTTCACATTGTAAGACCTTTAATGCAGTGTAGGAATCATTTAAAGCTTTCCACGAGGGAATGAATAATGAAAAATATAATATAAATATTTTAACACAAGAGTATTAACTATTATGTATAAAACAATGGGAAATTGATGCCTCCATGCAAATAAGATTCACTCACATTGTTAACAAATTATATTTTCTAGATAAAACTATATATAACCAAGATTACTCCAATAAAAATTTGAGATCCATGTGTAAGGAATGACAACCCAAGGTGACTCTCATTAAAGAGTCACAAAATCTAAGAACACTTGATATCCTATCACTATTCAAAAAATTGAAATAACAAGAAATGAGCTAAAGTGTCTTGATTATAGTGAAGGTAGTACTAAGAAGAAATCCAAGAGCAAAGAAGAAAGGGAGATAATCTCTTTGAAAGAAGTTACTTCCAAGGAAATAATAGAGGATGATAACAAAGACACAAGTGAATATTCTTCTAAAGATGAAAAGATAAGATTGTTCATTAGACCCCACAATTGTTATATGAGGAAAAATGGACTCAATCATATTACAAGAACCTAATAAAGTTTAGAAAGTCTAATTTCTCAATAAAAGTGGATGTTTGTATGAAGGAAGAAAATCATATCTCTTGTTATCAATGTGGTAAGACAATTTACATAAAGAAGCCATGTTCAAGTCTGGTGAAGTGCAAGACTAAATGATTGTTCTACAAGACAAATGACAAGTCATCCAAAGGCCGTAGGACTTATATTGCAAATGAGGGTGATTAATAATCTTCATCCTCAAACAAATATACAAATTGGGATGAAATTGATCATATGTGTTTGATGGTGAAACATAAAGGTAGATAGACGTGGAGGTAAGTGACCCATAATCCTATTTTTAACTTTTTACAATGAACTATATAATGCCTTTTATGAAATGTATGAAGGAACAATTAACACAACTGCCTAAACCTCCAATTACTTTTGTTATGAATCCTAGTGATAAGATACAAGCTTTTAAAACATAAGACCTTATTGCCAAATTAGGAATGTCAATTTTTCCTAATGCGATTATGAAGTGGGTGAAAAAAGGTCCTAAAACTAACCCCAAGGGACTTAATTCAAGTTGAATACCTAAATTACCTCTTTAAGATTCAATGTATGAGTGCCTTAGAACCACCATCGGGATTAGATTTCTGGACAAAAGGATACTCAAGGCACATGACGGGAGACACAAGCATGCTCATTGGTTTCACATAGAAGGAGTGCCCCTATGTTACTTATAGAGACAACTATCGAGGTAGATTATTAGGAGTGTATATTTGTGGGAAATATGTCCACAACTACCATTGATGTTTTTCTTATAAAAAGGGCTTAAACATAATATTCTCAACACAAGTCAATTATGCGACAAAGAGTACATAATCACTTTCGACACCCTTGGTTGTGTAATCGGCATAAAGTTGATAAGGAGAGAGTGTTTAATGATTATAGATTTGAAAATGTATACACGCTTGATCTTGATGATGTATCAAATAGTGAAACCAAATGCTTAGTCATCTAGAGTGAATTCTCTTGGTCGTGGGATATGTGTCTGAGCCACATACATTTTAATTTGCTTAATATGATAACTTATTTGTCAGGTTTCCCAAAATTAAGTTTTCAAAAGATAAATTATGTGATACATGCCCAATGAGAAAGGAGACAAAAGTTTCATTTAAATAAAAAATTATTTCAACTACCAAACCTCTGAAGCTTATCCATCAAGACCTCTTTTGCCCCTCAAGCTATAAAAGTTCATGAGGAAACATTTATGGTTTCGTCATTATATATGACTTTACCATGTATACTTGGATGTTTTTCATAGTACACAATTAAGAAACCTTTAATACTTTCGTTAGGTTTACCAAATTTTTCCAGTACCATTTAGATTTGAAAATAACAAACTTAAAGAGCAATCTTGGTAGGGAATTTGTAAATTACCACTTTGATAATTTTTTCCACAAAAACAGAATAACCTACAAATTTTCATGTTTGCGTACTCCACAACATGATTGTAATATGGAGCATAAAAATGGTGTCTTAGAAGAAGTAACACGAACTATGACAAGTGAGATGGGGCTACCCAATGGATTTGGGACAAATGCGGTTAAAATTGCATGACATTACAATGTGACCATTATACCTATCCTAAAGAAGACCCTATATGAGTTAATCAAGGGAAGAAAACCAAACCTTTCTTATTTATATGTATTTGTGTGTAAATGCTTAATTTTAAACAACAACAATGACAAGTTAGGTAAGTTTGACACTATGGATAAGGAAAGTATCTTTCTTGGATATGCTTCGTCGAGCAAAGCATATAGAGTCTTCAAAAATAGAGCCTCAACTGTTGAAGAACTGGTACATATAAAATTTGATGAAGTCAAATCCCAAAAGGTTGGGAAAGGTATTTATTCTACTTATGATGCTTCAAGTATAGTCACAAAAGACTTAGTCAAAAATAGTGTTCTAGAAGAAGATCCCCCAAAGAGTTAGGAAAATACAAATGATAACAAGGAAAGTGAATAAGAGGGTGTTAAACAATAAATCTCACCTCAAATACCACAATATTGGATCACCACAAAGGATTATCCGCTAGACAACATTCTTGGAGATATAAAAAAGGGTGTAAGTATATGTTATCAGGTGAACATATTATGTGATTATTTTACTTTCATATCACAAGTTATACTGAAATATGTTATGAATGTCTTTACTAGCGAAACTTGGCTTATCACAATGAATTTAAAAGATATGATGTGTGGGACTAAGTTCCACATTCTAAAAACAAAACATTTATAGGCACCCAATGGAGTTTTCAGAATAAAATCGATTAAAATTTAAGAATAACCGGAAATAAATCATGGCTTATGGAAAAAGGATACAATATAAAAGAGGGAATCGAGTATGAGGAGACTCATGCTTGTGTAGCTCGCATCGAAGCTGTTAGAATTTATTTGGCATTTTCTTGCTGCCTTGATTTCAAGTTATATCAAATGACATTAAATATGCAGTTCAAAATGAGTATATAAACGAAGAGGAGTACATATCTCCACCTATGGGTTTTGAGGACCAGGAAGACCCTATCTGTGTTTTTAAACTGAAAAGGGATCTTTGTGGTCTCAAGCAAGCCTTTATGGCTTGGTATAAGAGTCTTATTGGCTTATACTTAAGAAAGGGTTTACTCGTGGAAATTTTGACACCACCTTGTTTATAAAGAGAAAATGAAAGCACATTTAATTAGTTCGGATTTATGTAGACAGCTTTATTTTTGGTTCTACTAATGAATATATGTGTAGAGAATTGTTTAGTACTGTGCAGAGAGAATATGAGATTAACCTCATAAGAGAACTCAATTTTTTCTTAAGACTTATGATTAAGAGAATTGAGAAAAGGTCTTTCATCAGTCAAACAAAATGTTCTATGGAGCTACTCAAGAAGTATAAATGCAATTTGTAAAGTAAATCTCTACACTTATGGCTTCAAACCTAATGATTGACAAGGACAATTTAGTAATTAAGATCGAGACTTCAAAATATTGAGGTATCATAGGATTATTGTTATATTTAATAACAAGTAGGCTCAATATTATGTTTAGAAATTTTATGTGGCTAGTTATCAGACACCTCCTAGTAAATCACACTTTAAGACTAGGGAACATATTTTAAGATTTTCCAAGGGAAGTAGTTGTAGATTAGCAGGGTTTTAAGATTTTAACTTTGATGGGTGCAAGTCAAATAGGAAAATTAATTGTGGTACATTTCATATTTTTGGGAATTGTTTGATTTCTTAGTACACTAAAGAGTAACATAGCATTTCTCTTTCTACAGTTGAGACCAAATATGTAGTTGCTCGCAAATATTGTGCTTAAGTCATATGGCTTAAGCGCAAATTGTTAGACTAGGATTTAAAACTTGGCTCCATTCCTATAAATGTAACAGCACCAATGAAATCTATCTTACTAAGAACCTAATACTATATTCACAAACCATTTTCTACGAGATCATGTGGAAAAGGGTCATGTTATCTTTAACTACATAGATACTAAAGATCAGCTCGCTGACATTTTTACAAATATATTTTCTACGAAACCTTTCCATAAGATTTGTAGAGAATTTAAGATATGTTAAAGTATTGTAACACCCAATTTAAGGTAGAAATAGAATAGTTTTTTTTTTTTTCATTGCAGAAACATTTCTCAAAAATGAATTTTATTTTAATAACTTTACAATTCAAATAAACTATACAATTAAAATAGTATATCTAAAGAAAGCTTTAGAACCTTTTACAACTCAATTCTTTTGAAATCGAAATTATAAAAGAGAATCCTAAATCTAGACACGGTTGTGATCCGACTTAACTAGAATGGAAAGAAAAGCTTACACCTAAAAATTAATCAACTAAATGGAATGAGATGCCGCGATCTAAGTGAGTTCCCAAAAAGGGATAAAACATAGTATGCCACCTATGAAATATTACTATTAATTATATATCTAAAAATGTAATCATTATAGCATTAGATATGTACTTGAATCTTAAACTATATGCACACATAGTTCCATATACATGGGAATCCACTGTTACATTTAAGTATCCATAATATTAATGCAAATTTTATGAATTAAACGAGAACAAATAAATGAATTATCTTATTCATTTATCCTTCAAAGCATAGTTTTAAAAACCGGACCGGACCGGCCGGTCGGACCGGTTGGACTGGGAACCGGCCAGGTAACCGGTCGGGTTCGCTTGCTGGATCAGACATGTCTTCGAACCGGTGAGAACCGGTGTGAACCGGTGCGAACCGAGAAAACCAAGAAAACCGGCGGTTCAACTGCATATTTTTAAAAAAAATTAATTAATTTTTTTTAAAATTAAAAAAAAATTAATTAATTTTTTTTTAATTTTTTTTTTAATTTTTTTTTAATTTTTTTTTTAATTTTTTTTTAAAATTTTTTTTTACTCAAATACATAGAAACTTTTCTTCAAGAATAATAGTAATCACTCATTTAATTCAAGTGATACACAAATTAAGTTTTGTAATATCCACAAAACTATTTTTACTATTTTGTATTTATATTAATTGAAAAACCATCATACAAATATTTGTATAGAAATTTAAGAACACAAATTAAGAAACAAAATATAATATAATTTTATACTTAACCGATTTCCATTATATATATATATATATAGACTTGGAAAAATTATTATTTAAAATAATATTAATATTTGTATTGTTTTAATTATTAACATTAAAACTTATTTTTTATTAACATTAAAACTATGAATTTAAATTAGACTCTGTTTAATTTAAACTCTGTTTAAAATTTACAATTAGACTATTTTAAAATTTGAATTTAAATTATGAACCTGTGAATTTATGATATGATTTTTTCAAAAAATTTAAGTGTTAGTTATAGTTTTTAGAGACTGAATCATCCGGTTCGACCGGTTTTATACCTATTATAATGACAGGTTTATTCAACCGAGTTATCCGGTTTAATCCGGTTTGGTCATGCGGTTCGACCAATGACCCAGTGGTTCGACCGATAAACCAGTGAATCAGTATCCTCACCGATTTGATGACCGATCCGATTTTTAGAACACTGCTTCAAAGGACATTATTAAGGTGAGCCGCTTTGAGAAACTCTGCTTATCCGACCGATAACAACTTAATCGGACTCGGACCTGGCTCATAATCATTTAATTATTTAAAGACACTCTGAGGTTAACTATCTCATAGGCCTTCTAATTCGGTTGATATTAAATGTAAATTAACTCGGAGAAATCTAGCTCACAATCATTCATAATAAGTTATACTACATAAATTAGAATCCCTATAGGAATGCGTAGCATATATAATTTCTCCATCATTAATACATAAATATAATGATAAACTACTAACATAAAGTATAATAACTCACTTAAGAGTAAGAAAAGTCATTCATATCAAAACAGTCCAAAAATTATATTTTCACCAGTCATGTCTCAAATTTGACTAATTGTTTATAATATCAAACGGAGTCGGATTCAAGTGAATGTCAATTTTATAAAAAATTTAGAGTATATATTTTAAGACTATTCTTTTTATTTTATGACTTAAGATCCCAATCGGTTCAATCTAATAAAACAATATAGACTGGTACTGAAATAAGGCAGACTGTTTTCTCCAACTTGTAACTAGTATTTATCCTACTTTACTAAACGAAATAGAACACTTGAAAATTCTAATATGTAGAAAATTTCTTCTACTTTTTTATTATATAAGATTAACTCTTAAAGAACTTGTGTAGAGTGAGTTATACTAGATTACTAACAATATGTTAAATAATTGTGCTGCAGAATATCAAAACAGTAGTTGAACTTGCAATTCAGTTTTCTCATCTTTACCACAATTAACAAGATCCAAATCAAAGTATATCTCGTCCTAAATTTAGTCTAGTTTATAATGGTTTAATTTTCAATACTAAAATATCTATGTAACTAAATTTATAAGCAAATCACTAACAGGTTATCCTAATCACAAGTTACAGAATTTGCATACAACTCTTTTCTCACTTATCTTATATAGTTTCTACATCTTAGAGTCATATATGAAATTCTGGCCTATGCAGACAACAAATGTCCTAACACTTGTCAAGACATTGTGCTACATAATCATTTAAATTCAGAGGCGCAACAGCAGACTGATACATTGAATATTAGAACTGCACACTCACAGATGTCACGACATTTGATCCAACATGTTAATCAAGACTGAACTGAAAATAGCAGAATGATAAACAACACAGAATATGATGACCCAGTTCGGTGCAACTCACCTACATCTGGGGGATACCAATCCAGGAAGAAGTAATCACTATCAGTAGTATAGTTTTATGCAAACAACCTCAGGTTTACAGAAAGCACCCACGCTAACCTATCACTACCTAATGAAGACTTTATCATTAGAAGTCACATCTAAATGATAAGAGAACCCTCTCTCACTTCCTAAATCACAACCTGTGATTATCTAACAGTTACTACACCATAACTTTATCTACCCTATTGAAAGACACCCCTTCCAATACAAAGTTCAGTCAAGTATCCTTGACTAACAAGTTAACTTGGATTTGCTTCAAAGCTTCATCCAAGAACATTCACGATTCATTGCCTACGGGCTTCTGAATCTGTACAAGTTCCTATGTCTGCCACACTGCATCAAATCGATACAGAGGGAGACTTACAAGAGAAACCTATGACTCTCAAACCTAAACCCTACTTTACAAAATAGGATTCCTAAGTCTATGTCGTCCTCTCTACCCTTCTGTATAGGTCTTGGTATTCTTTTATAGTCTTCTGCTAAGTTGGGCTTTGTATCTTTCATCCTTGATCCATTGCTAATCATGCCTTGAATCATGGAACATATTTTCAAAAAAACCTGATATGATAGTCATGATGTCGAATCTTCATGCTGCGACATTTCACTCGACATCTTTAGTCTGGGTCTGAAATCTTCATGTTGGAACATTTTTCCCAACAATATGTTTTACCAAAATTTAGTCAAACTCTTGGAGCCATCAATCTCCCCTTTTTGACAAATTTTGGCTAAAACATCCTTCAGCCTGATGGTGCATGCAGTGGAAAAATATTTGAAGCAAGTGCTAAGGAAAAGGGAGAAGATAATTTGGAGTTACCCTCTTCATTTCCTTGTGATGCCGAGAACATAGTGAATGTAACTCAGGTCACAAAACACAACTTGCTTTCTAACTCTAGTCACAAAACACAACTCCCCAAGATGTTATAATCAAAACGTTGGAACATCCTTTGGAACATTTTTGCATACTTGCAGCACAAATGCACAAATGCACATACAAGCAGTAAGCCATTCTCCCCCTTTTTAGCCAAAAGATGGCAAAAGCGACCCATGCAGACCCAAACCCAAATGTTGTTTACCCACACCCGAACAAAACTCATTTTCCCTCAACTTAATAAGAAGAGATTTTATAACTCTCCTTAAATAATAAGAAGGCTATGTAGGTAGAGCCAATCTAAAAGACTAGTCAAAGATTCCATCGTTTCTGACTTGTTCTCGAAACTAATTCTGAACCTTGTTTTGATACCTAACCTGATATTGCCAGGCTTATGGTCCCCACAGATAGGACATTTTTATTCCAGATTTAGCAGACTTGATTACAAGCAAAACTCTTTCATTAGCAGAAAAACCAATTTCTTCCTGACAGCAACCAAGACTCTTTAACATACAACATCTGCTCATGCAGAGAAAAATAAATTCTCCCAGAACCAGGCCAAGACAATTTTCAAGGATCTTGTACCAGTAGTGCAATGTCATGACACTTCGTCTGACATCTCAACCCCAGTTGAGGTCATCTATCACAAACTGTTTGAGGCCACAAACAATTCTTGATAGGTAATCTGCACCACTACAACAACCCATCTCAGATCAAGGAGCAACTCCCCCTATCTAAGATAACCAGTGCTCCTCCAATGAACACTATGCTGATGAATGGAAAACATAAGATGCATATTCATGTCTTCAAGAGCGCACCATCAGTTCAAGCCACCTACTGAACACAATCATCAACTCTTTTATTGCTTCTTCTGATAAGAACCAATAATCACTCACACATGATCACCAGCATGCTACCCGTGAGGAAATAATAAAAGGATAACAATCCTACCATAACAAACTATTGGCTTAAGATCAAAGTCCCATTGATCCCCCTCATCCTGCAACCATCTACACACCACACGAACTCCTCTTGAATTCTCATGTATAGACCTCCAGCTACTTGAGGCACAAACCAATTGAATCAGAATGCTTCACATTCCTCAAAGAGACGCACAAGGCCCCTTAGTTTGTTATAACGATGTCAGATATCGTATGCATGCTCCAAAACTTCACAACTGCCAAACTGATCCACTACTAGCATGACTTGCAGCTAGGGGCAACATCCCCTTTGCAAGATTTTCCACTGACTTCACCAAGTCATCAATAGAGATAGACACCCCCACAATCCAAGATAGTCATTCCTTATTATTCTCCCGTATGATAACTTGGAATACTTCTGATTTTCAGGTGAATATCCACTTCTGAACGCATCAGAAACCAGACCTTCATGCAATCAACATATGATCCACTCCAGTCTTCTCAAACACTTACATCAGACTTCCAAGACAGTTCTTCTACTCCATCATTCTCCCATATGACAATGTAGATACTTCTTAGGCACGATGCAAGTAACCAGTTCCTTACAGAACCTGAAATTCTTCTTCAAGGATAACCAACCCAAAGATGTTCTAACATCAGTTAGGACATCTTCCACACATCACAGACACCACACACCATGGTTCTTGATATGCTCCATCACTGGACTTACTATCAGTATAGTAATCCAAACTGAAGATCTTCACACAACACTGCGCCACCAGTTTGAACAAAGAGAACTTCAGAAACCCAGAGAGAAATAAACTCTCATCCACCAAAAGAAGGTATACTTCCATCCTCAACCCAGAACTTCTGCCACAAGCTCCCAGAGAACCAAAACCTCCTTACATTTTCAACTAACTACTCTTCTGCACAAGGGCAATTAGTTTCAAGCATCCTGCTTGAATGCACACTATGAAACCAACCCAATGCCATCTTTTGATTGATCTCAATCTTCTTCAGAATTCCCACAAGATACACTAATCCACCAATGAAATCAGATCTTTAAGTTACATGAACTACTTGCCCCATAGAAAAACATCTTGGATCCACCAAGCCTCTTAGTCATGTAACATATTCCCATCCACAGCTCCGCAAACTGCATGAGATAGACCTTTTTGAAGCATCCACAACTTCCATTCTCCTGTAGATCACCTTATCTTAAGCTAATGTGCCACATCACTAGCTGAGACTTCTGATGTTGAGCTAGATGTCAGAACATTCTGATATGACATCCAATTATTGAATTCAGCTCCTCCTTCTGCCACTTAGAAGAACCTCTTCCCTTTGCAGAACAAGAGTTCCATGCTCTCATAGACTTGATTCAACAACCAAGTTTGAGTAGACAACCTCCATCCCGCTTTAGAACTCCAAAGACTTCAAACCTTCCACGTCTGAATCTTCAGAAAATAAGTAGTCCAAGACTACACCATAGCCATACTAAAGAATGCCACTTTCCTTAGTAGAGCAGACTGTAGAAAGTCAGAGATAACTGCCACTTAACTTTGACCTTTAACCTGAGAAAAATCCCATGCTCCCAAGTACCTAGATTAGAAATAAACGGATCCAAGCAATAACCATTAAGATTATGATGTCTTCATCTTCATCTTCAACAACATCAAAGTCCAGACTAGTTTCTTGCCAAGAAACTCTCCAGAGAACACATGCTTCTGTCACACCCGACTGAAGCCAATTCTTAGGTCACCACCTAAAACTAAAACAGATGCTAAACCGTATGCAATACCCCTTGTCGCTCCCAGGATTTTCATCCAGGTATAAACGCGAGAGTGGCGCGGAAAAACAGAGTCGCCAGCCGTGTAAATTTATCCCAAGAGAGGGAAAGGGAACACCGCATAAACCTGAGGAAGAGGGAAAGGAATGGTCATCGCAACCATAACCTGGGTTCAGGAGTCGGTTACGCGAGGGGAAGGTGCTAGCACCCCACGCGTCCAACGTACTCGATGGGATCCACGCTTGTTGTCTATTCTAAGGGTGAGTTATCCTATCATCTATGGTTGTACTAAGACGGGAGAGGGGAAAAACAAAGACAGACTCGGTAGGACGTCGACGTCCTAGGCCTACGTACCCCCTTTGTGCAATGGGGAATTCAGAGTCAACGTAGTTCGGACCAAGTTCTTTTTGTGTTTTTTATGAGCGACGTTAAGTTCGCGTCCGGCAGTTAGGGTCGATGCCTGTTTGCGACTCAGACGGAAGATAACGTGCCCTTTTTTAAAATAGCCTTTAGGTTGACGATCCCGAAGGACAAAAAAGTTTGAAATTGGTTTGTATTTTTTAGGACAGAAGTGGCTTAAGTTAGTTCATAAGTTGCATTGCACCAAAGTCTAGGGCACAGGGGCGAATACTTAACGCATCGTCCCAAGACAGGACACTCGCTAAGCACTCTAGAAAGATGAGAGAAAGCCCCTCATTTCTCATTTCCCACGCTTAAGGCTCGTGCGCAATACACTTTATACTTATTACGTGTTTTTAAGAAGTTTGAGATGAGAAGAGAGGAGACACAAAGGAGACTCTAAGGGGGACTAAGAGTCCTAAAGTTATCATGCATGGGTGACCTACGATTAGTGAGGTTTGATGACAACCTAAACCTAAAGGAAAAAAGATGAGAGAAGGAAAGAATAAGGGTGACCATGGATACTTATCCATACCCTCAAATAACTTACCTTAATCCCTGCATGAAAGGTTAGTGAGAAACAGACACAAGTAATATTAAGGCAAATGAAAACCAAACAATGGCATGTAATAGTGATAACAATCCAAACATGAATTAATAAATCAAATGAACAACCCCAAAACAATGGCACAAGTGCCTTTTCAAACAAGGTAACCAGACGTGATCAGAAATACACAATACAAGAAAATCTCACACAAAGAGCCATTAAACAAATAGTAAAACAATTTCTAAAATCACCAAATTAAATATCAATATTGCCCAACCAGAGACAAACAAAATACCAAAAACTCCTGCAAAAAATCAAGATGCTAGTCACTTAAACAATTAGGCAAAGCTCAGGTGCGAAGTAGGGTTTAATGTGCCAAAGGGAATGACAAAAATGCAATATGCACTAATTTTAAAAATGAAAGAAAAAATATTTTAATGTACTTCAGAATGTTATCTAACAAATGCAAAAAGAACGGATTGAAAATGTTTTATGGATGCAGAGAAATAAAATAAACAATTTTAAGTATGCATGATATGAGTAATGCAAAATGAAAATAATCTAAATAATTAATTTAGATGATAAAAAATAAAATAAAAATAAAAAATAAAATTTGGAAAATTTTATAAAAGGATAAAAAGTATGCATGAATTTTCTGGGATTTTTTAATATAAAAAAACTATTTTTAATAATTAAAATAAGGGATGTAATAATTAAATAAAATGAAGAATGAAGAAAATGGCATGGGGGGTGCAATGAGTAAATAGAACACGTTAGAAATATAATTGGGCTTAGAGGGAGGGTGCAGATAGTAAGGCCCAAACATTTAAAACTTGTTAGAAAAAAAAACAAAAAATAAAAAAGGAACACAATGCCCCAGTCAACGGATTGACTTAATATCAGCCAATGGATGCATCTGACGTGCCTCACCAAGTCAATCAACCAACCAGTATTCAAGATCAACGGTTATGATGAAAAGAACACACTAATTTTGGTGCACGCACGTACAACCAAACCCTCAGCATACTATACTCCCCCCATGTGCACGACACATGGTTTTTTAATGTGCTGTCGCGTTTTCAACCATACGATTAATCAAACGGTCCACCATTAGTCAACATAACGAAAAGTAAATGAAATGCAAGAATATGATTGGATGTACACAATAATAATGGTGGGGTAATAACCATGTGATCATCAGAATAAAAATTCAAAAAAATAAAATGTGGCACGATCTGGGCCGTTGGATGAAAAGAATGAAGGGTGAGGATTATATCTTCTTCATAAAAACCCTTGGCCGGCCGGAGACATTACCAGACGCCGGAGCCCTAGCTCCGGTCGTCATCTCCGGCGACCCCCACCCCCAAATTTCCCAGAAAGGACATGCGAATACACTGTTTTAATCAGAAAAATGTCAGGAGTTCAAATATCCAATCGAAAAAAGCAAATAACCAATGAATAAGGAGGTTCGAATGAAAACAAGTAAGGTTCAAAATTTTAAAACTCACCAAGCAACCAATGTACACGTCCAAATTTAAAAGTAAACATATCAGGATGATCAGTGGGCATCACACAACATTATGCATATCAAAAAGAAGGGTTTTGTGATCACGAAAAAATTGACTAACCTGAGATGGCACCACCCTTATCCTTGCTTTTATCTTCAAGTGACGGTTGGTTTTTGTTCTAGGGATCCCAAGGATGAAGTTTGTGGAAGAATTTTGTGATGAGACCTTGTGAATTGTGAGATACGACTAATCCAAGTTTTTAGGGTTTGAGCTTTGTTCCCCTTGAAAATCACGTGTAATCTGTCCTAACTAGTGCATGGATGAGTTTAAATATATTAGGGTTTTTTGCTGATAATAATTGGGCCTTGGTAATTCCTTGTTTAAAGAGTTTGGATGATTTTTTAGAGAATTGCATTATGTGAGATACACCTCTCTTCATGCGTGTGCACTTAAGAATTCCATGATGGATCACTCACATTTCAGTTGCTAATCACACCTGTATGGAATTTGGGCTTTGAGATGTATTGGTTAATGAGTTTTCAACATTTTGGCAATTTTGAATAATGGAGAATAAGTGAAAAATAACCCATGAAACTACTTGATTAAAAGGCCAAAAATGCTCCTTAGGGATTGTTCTTGGATGTTGGAACATGTCTTGAAGCAATGGAATTAATTATAGGTCACTATGCCAAAGTTTGTGAAAATGGAATCATGAGAAACCCTAAAAACCACTTTGTCTTCTTTTGATCATAAGTTGAGTTTCACAAATGATATGGAGACCCACTAGTACTTGTTAGAAAGAGGAGAAAAATATCTTCAACTTTCATGTTGGAGAAAAATTCATTTGAAGCTTTCTTTATGATGAAAAGTCAAGTTGAATTTAGTGTAGGAACTTGCCCAAAAAGGAAACTTTCAAATTATAGGTCATTTCCATATTTAGTAACTTTTGCACCAACTCCTGATTCTTGATAAATGGTATGAAAATTGACCCTTGAAGACCATATGAGGATATGAGACCTTGAAATCCTTGAAGAGAACCTCAAAATTCCACAGTTGACTTCTCCTCTCACTGTTGACTTTTACCCAATTCACCTGATTCCCAATCCATTGGCCAATTGAAATCCTCCTGGACCAAACTGATGGACAACCTCCCATCCCTAGGTACTTAGGGACCCAAGGAATACCATGGAATCAAGTCTTGCCCAAAAAATCAGAAATAAACTGACTTTATAGCAAACCCTAGTTTTGGTACCCTCAGTCTAGGAGGAAATAACACAGTCTCCAAATCTAAATTCCTCTGAATATGATGTGTATCCTCTCCAACAAAGATAAGATATGTCATTTGGTGATGATAAAAACCCAAGGAGCTTGCCCATTGGAGCAATAAACCCAAGAATATCAAAACCCTAATTTCTGCACTGGTTAGGAGAGAGTGATCCACTTGAACTCTCTTGCTTGACCCTTTGAAGAACATATTCTCCTCTTGAACTTGCCTCATGCACCTTGACCCCATGCTAAGAACCAATGATATGCACACATGATAATGCAAAATGCAATGCAACATAAGCCAGTTAGTAGTAAGGAGAGCAAATTTTGGGGTGCAACAGCTGCCCCTATTCAATCAACTTGGTCCTGAAGGTATGATAGCGACGGCTCTTAGACATTCGGGATGCACGGAGATTGAATACCAAAGAACCCGGAAATTTGCAATCCTCCGCTGGAGAATTGGCCATAAATGTTGTACTGTCGCAACGCAGACGAGTGCTAGCTACGCTGGGTATAAAGTGAAACAAACTCTCCCAAGTTACGTCATCTCTGCTGATAAAGAGAACTGACGAAGTAATCTCGAAAAATGCCATCCCTGCTGATAAAGGGAACTGCCGAAAGAAATCTTCAAAAGATTGCTATCTCTGCTGATAAAGAGAAACTAGCAAAATAAATGCCAACCCTGCTGATAAAGGGACCTGATGAAAGAAAATCTTGCGATCTCTGCTGATAAAGAGAAACTAGCAAAATAAATGCCATCCCAGCTGATAAAGGTACACTGACAAAAGAAAATCTTCAAAAGCTTGCTATCTCTGCTGATAAAGAGAAACTAGAAAAATAAATGTCATCCCTGCCATCCCTGCTGATAAAGGAAAATTGACAAAAGAAAATCTTCAAAAGCTTGCTATCTCTGCTGATAAAGAGAAACTAGCAAAATAAATGCCATCCCTACTGATAAAGGGACACTGACAAAAGAAAATCTTCAAAAGTTTGCTATCTCTGCTGATAAAGAGAAACTAGCAAAATAAATGCCATCCCTGCTGATAAAGGGAAACTGACAAAAGAAAATCTTCAAAAGCTTGTTATCTCTGCTGATAAAGAGAAACTAGCAAAATAAATGCCATCCCTGCTGATAAAGGGAAACTGACAAAAGAAAATCTTCAAAAGCTTGCTATCTCTGCTGATAAAGAGAAACTAGCAAAATACATGCCATCCCTGCTGATAAAGGGACACTGACAAAAGAAAATCTTCAAAAGCTTGCTATCTCTGCTGATAAAGAGAAACTAGCAAAATAAATACCATCCCTGCTGATAAAGGGAAACTAACAAAAGAAAATCTTCAAAAGCTTGCTATCTCTGCTGATAAAGAGAAACTAGCAAAATAAATGCCATCCCTGCTGATAAAGGGACACTGACAAAAGCAAATCTTCAAAAGCTTGCTATCTCTGCTGATAAAGAGAAACTAGCAAAATAAATGCCATCCCTGCTGATAAAGGGACACTGACAAAAGCAAATCTTCAAAAGCTTGCTATCTCTGCTGATAAAGAGAAACTAGCAAAATAAATGCCATCCCTGCTGATAAAGGGAAACTGACAAAAGAAAATCTTCAAAAGCTTGCTATCTCTGTTGATAAAGAGAAACTAGCAAAATAAATGCCATCCCTGCTGATAAAGGGACACTGACAAAAGAAAATCTTCAAAAGCTTGCTATCTCTGCTGATAAAGAGAAACTAGCAAAATAAATGCCATCCCTGCTGATAAAGGGAAACTGACAAAAGAAAATCTTTAAAAACTTGCTATCTCTGCTGATAAAGAGAAACTAGCAAAATAAATGCCATCCCTGCTGATAAAGGGAAACTGACAAAAGAAAATCTTCAAAAGCATGCTATCTCTGTTGATAAAGAGAAACTAGCAAAATAAATGCCATCCCTGCTGATAAAGGGAAACTGACAAAAGAAAATCTTCAAAAGCTTGCTATCTTTGCTGATAAAGAGAAACCAGCAAAATAAATGCCATCCCTGCTGATAAAGGGAAACTGACAAAAGAAAATCTTCAAAAGCTTACTATCTCTGCTGATAAAGAGAAACTAGCAAAATAAATGCCATCCCTGCTGATAAAGGGAAACTGAGAAAAGAAAATTTTCAAAAGCTTGCTATCTCTGCTGATAAAGAGAAACTAGCAAAATAAATGCCATCCCTGCTGATAAAGGGAAACTGACAAAAGAAAATCTTCAAAAGCTTGCTATCTCTGCTGATAAAGAGAAACTAGCAAAATAAATGCCATCCTTACTGATAAAGGGAAACTGACAAAAGAAAATCTTCAAAAGCTTGCTATCTCTGTTGATAAAGAGAAACTAGCAAAATAAATGCCATCCCTGCTGATAAAGGGAAACTGACAAAAGGAAATCTTCAAAAGCTTGCTATCTCTGCTGATAAAGAGAAACTGACAAAAGAAAATCTTCAAAAGCTTGCTATCTCTGCTGATAAAGAGAAACTAGCAACATAAATGCCATCCCTGCTGATAAAGGGAAGCTGACAAAAGAAAATATCTAAAAGATTGCTATCTCTGCTGATAAAGAGATCTAGCAAAACAAACGGAGACTTCACTGGGATAACGTGAAACAAGACTTCTGGTTTAAACCACCTCTGGCAAACAAAATATGTCAAGCAAGAACGGGATTTCACAAAAGAGAAAGGCCAGACAAACTTCTAACGGACCCATGATCCACAGATAAGATGACTCCGCTGGGGAAATGGGAAGTCTAAATAAAAGACTCTTCCGGGGAGCACAAGTATGAGGAACGCATCCCTTCAAAATCTCCTGAGTTATGCCATCTCTGCTGATAAAGAGAACTGGCAAGGAAAGTATCAAACCTGGCTTATGCTTTAAATGCAAATGTTTGAATTTTTGCGTAATGCTCCATACGACATGGAAATGCTACGCGTTTGCGGATGCAATGCGAATGCTCATGATATGCAAAAAGGGTCCTTCCAGCAAAAAAAATGTCGGAGAGAAAAGATCCATTCAGCTGGGGATGACAAAAATAAATTGCCCTCTGAATCTAGGAACTCTGCTGAGAAGGGTCATACTGATCGACTCTTTGGATCACCAACTTCTACTGGGGATAAAATACTGAAAGAACTACCGGGGGTTACACCTGTCCTTTACTGAAGGTAACATCCAAGACCTGAGATTTCTCCTCTGCTGGGGGAGTTGGGAATGAACGCCCATAACGAAACCGGAAGTCTGTTACTGAGGATGGCTAATAACCAATTGGGCTCAGAACCTGCTGGGGGATACCAGCCCAGAATACCATCTTGCTTAGGGATACTGCTGAACTTAGCCTGCTGATGGGGAGAATGACTTTACTCCCTTCTTGCTGGGGACTAGAACATGACATCGTTGGTGAAATCACACTTCCTGACTGGATGGGGAAGGTGAAAACCCTGATTCTGTGGGGAAATAACGTCTTGATCCGGAGAAAATGCTTTCCAGGTCTCCTGCTGGGGAAGGTCTGCTCTGCTGAGGAAAGTTCTGCCCTGCTGGGGGAGGAGCAATCTCAATGCTGGGGAGATCAAACTGCTGGGGAAGTACAATCCTGTTGCCCTGCAACCTGACTTGTCTTTATGGTCATAAGCGGCTCTTTGAACTTTTCACTTGCCCCAGACCACCAGGTCTAATGGAAGAAATCATCTTAAGAGGATTTTATAGAAGATCGGGCATTCGCACTGCCCCAGGGTCTTCAAACTCTTGGAGAGATTTATCGACGTGACTGCCCCAGATTAGCTACATCTTAACATGACTTACTGGGGAGAGCCCGCTCTACACTGAGTCTCTTGGAAGCATGCCCTTTGATATGATTGTCTTTTAGATTTTTCAAGCATCTCAACTTGGCAAGATCAAGCTTCTTGACTGACGTTCATTGTGTAAGCTACCATTGATGTTTAGGCACATGTATGCAAACAGAACAAGTTATTTATGAGAATGATAATTCTAATGCAACACTCATGTTAACCTTGAAGTTTTATTGGAAATGCGTCGCCAAGCTTTGTGAACGAATCACCAGCTGGGATGCGACCTTGATTTTTGAATGGCAAAATAATACGCACATGCAATACCAACCAATCTTATTAGCACAACTCATAGGAGTCAGGAACACTATCCTGTTGAAGTACGCTTTTGGAATAAACCCTGTTTCAATTAGGACTTTTAAGGGTTGTAACGTGGTCTGGTTCACGGTTTCAGAAAAAGGATTTATGGCTCAAAATTCATCGGTGCCCACCCACTCTTCGTGATGTTCTCCAGTCCTATGTGCAGTTAATCTGACCCAAACGCTCATCTCCCAACAGGTTTATGATCTTTAAGGAACCTATGCCACTAATGGTTTGGCACCTAAGGGAGTTTGGAATGATAGCCACCCTTTTTTATCTTTTGTGTCTGTAATCACACGAATTTGTTCTTATCGAGGATTTTCTTTCGTAATGCTTTTCACTTTTCTTTCTTCTGCTTTTTTGATCCCTGATTTTTGCCTAGACTGACTCTTTTGAGCTTTTCGATTTTTAAGTCCAGCGGGATGCCCTAACTTTTGCCTAAGTTGCTGGTTTTCAAGTTTCGACTTAGCGGGCTTTCCTTTTTTATTCCCCTTTTGAACAAAGAGTGTGACACTGGTTGTCTTACTTGCTTGAAAGGGTTGTGACTGTCTCACTCCTTGATTGTTGAAGGGTAACCATTGTGATTTCATATCTCTTGACATCTTGATGGTGGGATAGAAGGTAATGGATCCTCAGATGCACACTTTCCTCGAAATTTGAACGCTCGGTCAAACTAACTGATGCCTAACCTGCCCCTAGGTTAAGTATGAGGGTTTTTTCGTACGAAAGAAGCTCCTACTCCAAGGCTCAAAGGGGTTAACGAAGGTTTATCTCCTTATCTCTCCAGTGTTTAGGGGTTTGAAACAATGCCTGTACATCCTCAACAGGGTTCTATCCTTAAACATACGACCAGAGATTCTGCGTTTTCGTCTCATCATCCTCCCTCAAGAGTTCTAAATAAGAAAATTGGTATTGCAGTGCATATAAACATTTAAGAGTGAACACGAATGGATTACTTCAAGAAAAACATACTCATTGCATTAATATCATCATAAAAACAAACAAGTCTTACATGCATACGATGCTTTAACAAGAAATGAAAAACTACAAATGAAAATGCAGTAAAGAAGCTGAAGATTGCCATTGCTGAGGAAGCTTAATTCTGTCTGGACGTACTTGCAGACTGAGTGTTCATTTGAGAAAGGAGGCCTCCATTGATGTACATATCATCTTCAGTGAATACAATGATCTCTGAGTCTACCAGGTCTTGTACCTTGTGCTTGAATACATTATACTCATCAATTGTGTGCCTAAACATTCCCGAGTGGAACTCGCACCTAGCAGTCATGTCATAGTCCGGAGGAATAGGGTACGGTACTGGCGCGGTACCCCTCGTTTGAATCAGAGAGTTCTTGAGCAGACGAGTAAACAGCTGACTATAAGGGATAGGAATAGGATCAAATATCCTTTTGGGCCCTCTTGGTCTCGGTTGCCCCTGCTGCTGATAATTCTGCTGTTGGTGCTGATTTGGGTGCCTCACCTGCGCTTGCACTTTCCTTTCCACATTTGGCTGAGGCACAAACAAAGGTTGCTGGCGTAGAGCTTCTGCAGCAAATGGTTGTGGATAAAGTCCATGGCATGAGGTGGATCCTGAAAAGAGGGGAGGAGCCTCCTCTTCTTTCGCCATAATTGGGGCAACATCACCCTGTACATTCACGCCGCCCGACGTGAACTCAATTGCCCCTGCCTCAATCAAATCCTGGACTCGGTGCTGAAAGGCCCTACATTCCTCCACAGTATGCCCTGGTGCCCCAGAATGGAAATCACAATGGGCTCTTGCATCATAGCCTGGTGGAGGATTGCCGGTGTGAGGAGCCAAAGTCCTTTTCTGTACCAGTTGAAACTGAAGGAGATACAACAATAGTTGAGAATATGGCATAGGGAGCGGATGAAAACTCTTTCAGACCTCTTCTGCCCCTGTGTACACTTTTTGCCCTTGGGCTTCTCTTGGGAACCAAGACCTAACTGTTGTTGGGAGAATTCTGGAACTTCCGCTTGTGGTAGAGACTCACGAGGTAATCCACGATTTAAATCAAATTCCAAAGAGATGGGAGGAGTACGGATCTCTGTTGCGGAAGCGGGCACAGGACTGTCTTCCTTCTTCAACACTGTTTTCAAAATCTCCATGACCAAACCCATCTGAGTCTTCATCTGGTTGATCTCCTCCCTCAGCATCCTCTGCTCCTGGAGCATGTCTTCCCCAAATTCCCTCATCTGAACCTTCAGTTCACTCAACTCAGCTTGAACTTGCTCCATGATCAACTCTTGAATGGCCTGAGGAGTTAAGTCTGCAATTCTGAGATTATAACAAGATAAGAGCACCGGAGATAAACACCTGTTATGAAAAATGATCATGCAAAATGATTATGAATATGCAAATGCAAATGGACATGCTTGAATATTAGTAGGGCGATCCACCCCTTGATTCCAGTTTAATAACAAGATAGAACGGAACTTCTGCCCATATATTAAGAAAACCAGAGGGAAACCAAATGTCAACAATCACGATCCAAGGTAACAAGTATGAACATAAAAAATCAATAAAGGTCCCAACCAACAAGCCTGGTGGTGATCCAAATAATGAAAGAAAATAGAAGACTATGGCATATCATCAAAGTCCATAAGTGTCAATCCCCCCCATCCACTATGCTTTCTGCTCCAGTCTTGAATTTCCTTGAACAGCTTTCTGGTGTCGGGATGCTTTGGTCTCTGAATTAGCCCTTGAATGAGGACGTCTCTTCTATGTATAATCCCTTCCAAGTATCGGCAATGCAACTCCCAAGCGTCTTCTCCAGAAGCACCATCCATGCTAGGACCCTCATGTCTAGGTTTCTTCACTTCAGCTTGGACTTTCAGTTCTTCTATAGAGGCTATGGCTTCATTGAGTCGACCCTCGACTGCTTGTCTCTTGAATATCCCTGATAAGATCTCAGCGTCTTCTTTCTTGAGCGTCAATGTCAATTGGTCAATCTTAGCTAGATAACCGTCTTTCTTTCTCTTATTCTCGGCCATTGCAGTTTCTCGGTGTTCATCGAACCTGTGAATTTTCAACAAAGCCTTGTCTAATTCCTCCTTCTTCGACTCGAGAACCTTACTGATACCATCCAAAGCTTCTTTCATCCTTTTTCTGGATGCGACCATGTCAACTAGCTCTTTTTCCGCCTTAACAAGAAGCTCTGTTTTCAACTTGGCGGTATGAACAGCTTCACCCCGCTCATGCTTCAACTGATAGATCTCCCTTAGTAGCTCTCTGTTTTCTTCTCACAGCTTTTCCTTTTCAGCCCATAACTTGTCAAACTTCTCTATCTCAACTGTGGTAGGAGGCTTGATCATCAAAGGATACAAAGGTGGTTCCACTGGGAAGGGAAGAAGCTCCTCTTCTGCTCTCTTCTTAATCCACTCTTTATAGGAAGGAAAAGCCCGGTTATTACATTTCCCGAACGAAGTTTTACCCTTCTTGGTCACCTGTTTCCAAGCATTCACAATCTTCCTCATCAACTCTTGATCCTCAATACCATTGAAGAATAAGGACTCTCTGACATCTCGCTCTTCAGGTGGACCTCTTAAAGGATAACCAAACTGCCTGATAACAAGGGAAGGATTATAGTTGATTCCACCTTTTCTCCCTATCAAGGGTACATTAGGGAATTCTCCGCACTTGCAAATAATCTCCATTCCTAACAAGTCATGATTGAACCAAATAATATTGTCAGCAGTCAAGCCCATTAACCTCTTTGACCACTTCAGGGAGTCTTTCATATCAATAAAGGTGCCAGTTTCAGGGAGATGGCTTAGAAACCAAGTAGATAAGAACGGTGCACAACAACACATAGTTTTTCCCCGTCTATTTTCATTCTTGTAGTGAACTGAATGGTACACATCACCTAGCAAGGTAGGTATAGGATTCTTCGAAATAAAGATTCTGACAGCATGCATATCCACCAGATCAGGAACATTGGGAAACAGGACGATCCCATAGATGCACATAGCCAGAATAGCTTGGAAAGCAGTCCAATTCTTCTCTTTAACATGTATGCAAGCTTGATCAAACAAGAACTTAAATAAGAAACCCTTAGCTCCTTGTTTTTCCTCAATATTACCGCTCAGAACAGATTCACTAATATGAAGAGCAACATCCATTTCTCTTATCCCGGGGTGTTGTTCAGAAAAGAATACTATGTCATGCCTGATGGGGATTCCCAAAATAAATGATAACTCCTCCAACGTTGGGGCCAAGATGTAGTTTGGTAAAGTGAAGCAACGCAAAGACGGATCGTAAAACTGAAGAAGTGTATGGATGACATCCTTCTCATACTTGGAAATATTATAAACAAACTTCAAAAGTCTCCCATACCCTCCACTTAACTCTGTACGAACTCCGGGACCATCCATATTAATCAATTTGTGAATCAATGTCAAAGTCGGATCTGGGAACGAATAGGCAATAGTCTTCTTTCTCTGGACATCCATGCTGAAGTAACCTCAAAAAACTAGAATCAAGAGTAAGATGCAAGCCCTGAAAAATGTCAAACATGTCAGAATGCAAGAAAATGATATGCTCATGCAAACATGGGATCAAGGTGTCACTGCTGGATGTGCTGTGCTGTTAACTGAACGAGAACCACAACCCAGAAAACCAGAATTCTGAACCACTGAGATAACCAGGAACCCAAGTAATCAAACGTTGATGAGAAATCTAGAAAAAACAGGGTAGGTTGAAGGTTTCGGTTACCTGCAAACACCCATCCCCTCTCACGTGTGGGTACTAGGATGTTCAGTATTTCGGGCTCTCAGGTCGAGAAATGATGATACGTTCACCATTTTTGGTTTGGCATCATCATTAATCAAGGAGGCCTCAACTGATTCTCCAAAACGGAAGGTCCTCAGTTTCTAGCACTGAGGTCGAGAAACAATAGTACATTCATCCCTTGGGGTATAGTACTATCGTCAATCGTGGAGTGCCTCCACTGATTCTCTTCAAAAGATAGGAGCCATCCTATGCGAGTTCCAAAGTGGGCCCTCGGGTGCGAATGGGTTTGCCACAGAATGCGGTCTGCCACTGTCACCACTAAAGAGGGATGTTTCCACTAAGGTACTCGATGATCGGTCACCAGAGTCGACAGCTCTCTAGATCGACATCCTAACATACGCAAGACACACGCGTTAGAATGCGTCCCAAGATAGCCTCGTCTGGTTGTGAATTTCGTGAACACACAAACGTACCAAGCGGGCACGTAGGTCCCACTACTCTCCACTCTAGTCCTAGGGTGTACTCAAGCCTGGGTATTGGGCTTATCTCTCAGAATAACCCAACCTGCAAAACAGAAACAGCCAGCACAACACAACAATATCCAGTATGACAGTAATAAAAATGAAATGTAATGCAGAAAATGCGGTAAAAATAAAATACAACAAATAAAGCAAAACAAAAACAAAAACACCCAAAGAGAACAAAGACAAGGAAGCGCTAGGATTGACTCGCTTAGGGATGGACCAGCATAGGTCAACCAGAGTCCCCACCAGAGTCGCCAGCTGGCGCTCCCAGGATTTTCATCCAGGTACAAACGCGAGAGTGGCGTGGAAAAACAGAGTCGCCAGCCGTGTAAATTTATCCCAAGAGAGGGAAAGGGAACACCGCATAAACCTGAGGAAGAGGGAAAGGAATGGTCATCGCAACCATAACCTGGGTTCGGGAGTCGGTTACGCGAGGGGAAGGTGCTAGCACCCCATGCGTCCATTGTACTCGATGAGATCCACGCTTGTTGTCTATTCTAAGGGTGAGTTATCCTATCATCTATGGCTATACTAAGACGGGGGAGGGGAAAAACAAAGACAGACTCGGTAGGACGTCGACGTCCTAGGCCTATGTACCCCCTTTGTGCAATGGGGAATTCAGAGTCAACGTAGTTCAGACCAAGTTCTTTTTGTGTTTTTTATGAGCGGTGTTAAGTTCGCGTCCGGCAGTTAGGGTCGATGCCTGTTTGTGACTCAGACGGAAGGTAACGTGCCCTTTTTGAAAATAGCCTTTAGGTTGACGATCCCGAAGGACAAAAAAGTTTGAAATTGGTTTGTATTTTTTAGGACAGAAGTGGCTTAAGTTAGTTCATAAGTTGCATTGCACCAAAGTCTAGGGCACAGGGGCGAATACTTAACGCATCGTCCCAAGACAGGACGCTCGCTAAGCACTCTAGAAAGATGAGAGGAAGCCCCTCATTTCTCATTCCCCGCGCTTAAGGCTCATGCGCAATACACTTTATACTTATTACGTGTTTTTAAGAAGTTTGAGATGAGAAGAGATGAGACACAAAGGAGACTCTAAGGGGGACTAAGAGCCCTAAAGTTATCATGCATGGGTGACCTACGGTTAGTGAGGTTTGACGACAACCTAAACCTAAAGGAAAAAAGATGAGAGAAGGAAAGAATAAGGGTGACCATGGATACTTATCCATACCCTCAAATAACTTACCTTAATCCCTGCATGAAAGGTTAGTGAGAAATAGACACAAGTAATATTAAGGCAAATGAAAACCAAACAATGGCATGTAATATTGATAACAATCCAAACATGAATTAAGAAATCAAATGAACAACCTCAAAACAATGGCACAAGTGCCTTTTCAAACAAGGTAACCAGACGTGATCAGAAATACACAATACAAGAAAATCTCACACAAAGAGCCATTAAACAAATAGTAAAACAATTTCTAAAATCACCAAATTAAATATCAATATTGCCCAACCAGAGACAAACAAAATACCAAAAACTCCTACAAAAAATCAAGATGCTAGTCACTTAAACAATTAGGCAAAGCTCAGGTGCGAAGTAGGGTTCAATGTGCCAAAGGGAAGGACCAAAATGCAATATGCACTAATTTTAAAAATAAAAGAAAAAATATTTTAATGTACTTCAGAATGTTATCTAACAAATGCAAAAAGAACGGATTGAAAATGTTTTATGGATGCAGAGAAATAAATTAAACAATTTTAAGTATGCATGATATGAGTAATGCAAAATGAAAATAATCTAAATAATTAATTTAGATGATAAAAAATAAAATAAAAATAAAAAATAAAATTTGGAAAATTTTATAAAAGGATAAAAAGTATGCATGAATTTTCTGGGATTTTTAAATGTAAAAAAACTATTTTTAATAATTAAAATAAGGGATGTAATAATTAAATAAAATGAAGAATGAAGAAAATGGCATGGGGGGTGCAATGAGTAAATAGAACACGTTAGAAATATAATTGGGCTTAGAGGGAGGGTGCAGATAGTAAGGCCCAAACATTTAAAACCCGTTAGAAAAAAAAACAAAAAATAAAAAAGGAACACAATGCCCCAGTCAACGGATTGACTTAATATCAGCCAATGGATGCATCTGACGTGCCTCACCAAGTCAATCAACCAACCAGTATTCAAGATCAACAGTTATGATGAAAAGAACACACTAATTTTGGTGCACGCGCGTACAACCAAACCCTCAGCATACTATACTCCCCCACGTGCACGGCACAAGGTTTTTTAATGTGTTGTCGCGTTTTCAACCATACGATTAATCAAACGGTCCACCATTAGTCAACATAAGGAAAAGTAAATGAAATGCAAGAATATGATTGGATGTACACAATAATAATGGTGGGGTAATAACCATGTGATCATCAGAATAAAAATTCAAAAAAATAAAATGTGGCACGATCTGGGCCGTTGGATGAAAAGAATGAAGGGTGAGGATTATATCTTCTTCATAAAAACCCTTGGCCGGCCGGAGACATTACCAGACGCCGGAGCCCTAGCTTCAGTCGTCATCTCCGGCGACCCCCACCCCCAAATTTCCTAGAAAGGACATGCGAATACACTGTTTTAATCAGAAAAATGTCAGGAGTTCAAATATCCAATCGAAAAAAGCAAATAACCAATGAATAAGGAGGTTCGAATGAAAACAAGTAAGGTTCAAAATTTTAAAACTCACCAAGCAACCAATGTACACGTCCAAATTTAAAAGTAAACATATCAGGATGATCAGTGGGCATCACACAACATTATGCATATCAAAAAGAAGGGTTTTGTGATCATGAAAAAATTGACTAACCTGAGATGGCACAACCCTTATCCTTGCTTTTAGCTTCAAGTGACGGTTGGTTTTTGTTCTAGGGATCCCAAGGATGAATTTGTGGAAGAATTTTGTGATGAGACCTTGTGAATTGTGAGATACGACTAATCCAAGTTTTTAGGGTTTGAGCTTTGTTCCCCTTGAAAATCACATGTAATCTGTCCTAACCAGTGCATGGATGAGTTTAAATATATTAGGGTTTTTTGCTGATAATGATTGGGCCTTGGTAATTCCTTGTTTAAAGAGTTTGGATGATTTTTTAGAGAATTGCATTATGTGAGATACACCTCTCTTCATGCGTGTGCACTTAAGAATTCCATGATAGATCACTCACATTTCAGTTGCTAATCACACCTGTATGGAATTTGGGCTTTGAGATGTATTGGTTAATGAGTTTTCAACATTTTGGCAATTTTGAATAATGAAGAATAAGTGAAAAATAACCCATGAAACCACTTAATTAAAAGGCCAAAAATGCTCCTTAGGGATTGTTCTTGGATGTTGGAACATGTCTTGAAGCAATGGAATTAATTATAGGTCACTATGCCAAAGTTTGTGAAAATGGAATCATGAGAAACCCTAAAAACCACTTTGTCTTCTTTTGATCATAAGTTGAGTTTCACAAATGATATGGAGACCCACTAGTACTTGTTGGAAAGAGGAGAAAAAGATCTTCAACTTTCATGTTGGAGAAAAATTCATTTGAAGCTTTCTTGATGATGAAAAGTCAAGTTGAATTTAGTGTAGGAACTTGCCCAAAAAGGAAACTTTCAAATTATAGGTCATTTCCATATTTAGTAACTTTTGCACCAACTCCTGATTCTTGATAAATGGTATGAAAATTGACCCTTGAAGACCATATAAGGATGTGAGACCTTGAAATCCTTGAAGAGAACCTCAAAATTCCACAGTTGACTTCTCCTCTCACTGTTGACTTTTACCCAATTCACCTGATTCCCAATCCATTGGCCAATTGAAATCCACCTGGACCAAACTGATGGACAACCTCCCATCCCTAGGTACTTAGGGACCCAAGGAATACCATGGAATTAAGTCTTGCCCAAAAAATCAGAAATAAACTGACTTTATAGCAAACCTTAGTTTTGGTACCCTCAGTCTAGGAGGAAATAACACAGTCTCCAAATCTAAATTCCTCTGAATATGATGTGTATCCTCTCCAACAAAGATAAGATATGTCATTTGGTGATGATAAAAACCCAAGGAACTTGTCCATTGGAGCAATAAACCCAAGAATATCAAAACCCTAATTTATGCACTGGTTAGGAGAGAGTGATCCACTTGAACTCTCTTGCTTGACCCTTTGAAGAACATATTCTCCTATTGAACTTGCCTCATGCACCTTGACCCCATGCTAAGAACCAATGATATGCACACATGATAATGCAAAATGCAATGCAACATAAGCCAGTTAGTAGTAAGGAGAGCAAATTTTGGGGTGCAACACCCCTCCCATGATTCTGCACAAACTCTGATGATGAGATGTTCCAACATCTTGTTGAACATCAACAATCTTGACTTTCAAGGATAATAAATTAAATACTTGTGGATTCCACAAATAGCAATTGATCTTAAATCCTTGTCCAATAACCCTTCTTCACTGTTGTAGCTGAGCTCCACCAGATCACATCATGAACACTTATAAAGTATTCAATCTTTTTACAAGTATCTTCTTCAAAGGACAATGTTGAGATACCAAGGCTGCCACCCTTGACTCAAGTAACTAAGACTTTCTCTGAACAAATCTTATTTACCTCAACAATTCTTCAATCAGATTAGATCCACTCTTAGGGTCAAGAGAGATGAATCCTTCCTTGCTATTTTTGGATGGTGAAAATAAATCACCTCCACTTTCTTCAGATTGTGTTTCAAAGAAACACCTTCTAGTCAGAAGAGTAACTAGAAGACTCCAGATACACGACATAAATGCCTTTATGAGTGGACTTGAGAGAATTCTCAAGTATCTTTGACAACCTAGCCGATCAATAGTTTATCAAACTCCTAGAGTAAGAACCTGATAAACTTAAATTCAACTCCTCTCCTCTTCAACTGACTTCAACTGCACCAAGAAACCAAGCTTCCAAGTACCAAGTCATCATACCAGATATCTAACCACAACTCCCTTCACTCCATCACTCCCGACTTTGGAATAAAAGAATGCAGATATCTTCAAATATAGAGGTCGACGATTGAGATCTTCCACCAACTGTCTTTAGTAACAACTCCAGAATTCCATAATTCTAGAGCTCTTCCATCAGAAACACATGCAGCGGAACCATCAAGGAACAATTCTTACTTTCCCTAATAAGATGTCACAACATCTTATAAGACACACCAACAAGAGAACTAGCCACTTCTCCTGTAGTTGTTGTAGAATCTCCTAAACAACATGAACAACCTCCGGTTTGCTCCCTTCGATCAAGAACATCCATCTCATCCATTAATACCCTTGAGTATGTCTGAGTTGATTGACCTGATCTTCAAAACTCCTCATTTTTTAAACGCCAAAAAGTATCTCCCAAGGATCTCATCTAGAACCAGACAGGATGCCTGCTCTGATACCAATTGAAATTCTGGCCTATGCAGACAGCAGATGTCCTAACACATGCCAAGACATTGTGCTACATAATCATTTAAACTCAAAGGCGCAACAGCAAATTGATACCTTGAATATCAGAACTGCACACTCAGAGATGTCACGACATCTGATCCAACATGTTAATCAAGAATGAACTGAAAAATAGCAGAATGATAAACAACACAGAATATGATGACCCAGTTCGGTGCAACTCACCTACATCTGGGGGATACCAATCCAGGAAGAAATAATCACTATCAGTAGTATAGTTTTATGCAAACAACCTCAGGTTTACAGAAAGCACCCACGTTAACCTATCACTACCCAATGAAGACTTTATCATTAGAAGTCACATCTAAACGATAAGAGAACCCCCTTTCACTCGACATCTTTAGTCTGGGTCTGAAATCTTCATGTTGGAACATCTTTCCCAACATTGTGTTTTACCAAAATTTAGTCAAACTCTTGGAGCCATCAATATAGAACCTTTTAACATTTCCTAAATAACGAGCATACATACACAATTCTTAAAAACACAGCATTCACATAACTCTATATTTTATTATCTAATTTTAAAAATATTAAACATGTAATGTGCATATTCATGCATCATGAAAAAAAAACCATTCTAAGTCTACTATGCATGTGTTAGCTCCTAATTTCGATGCTATCTGCTTCAAACAAATTTGGCTTTAAAGAAGTTGTGTTGTTCTTTAAAAATAAATAAGCTAAAAGAAAAAAGAGGCTCCGACCATACTTGGTGAAAGCTTGGGTCGAAGAAAGGAGTCTTGAGACTTCAAATATTGCTAAGTTCAGGGAATCCTTTAGACTGGATAATGCGCTGCAGGTACAGTTAATTATTGGAGGTAAGTTCTACTATTTGAATTTGAAAAGAGGACAAGTGGCGAATATCCCGAAGTTGAAGACACGCAAAGTGCCAAGTGGCGTGTTCTAGGAGTAAACCGTCAAATGGTGGTTATTTTAGAGTATTATAAATAGGTTAGTTCTAGAGTTAGAATGGTGTGAAAAATCGTGTTGTACAAGTAACTCCATAATCACTCAAAGTATCCAGCGTGTAGAGAAAAGGGTGAAGCGAGAATGTATGTGATTGTAATCACCATTATCTTTCATTGCAATGCAATTTACTTTGAAGTTTCTACCTTAGATCCTTTACTTTGAAGTCCTTTAATTCAGTCTTTTACTTCTAAGCATTTTACATTACCAAGTTTTTACTTTGCAGTTCTTACATTATAAAGTTTTTACCTTCAAGCCTTTATATTTCTGCAGTTTATTCAAGATTTTATGCGCTTCTTGTATCATTTAAAGTTCAGTTTTTATCAAACTTTTCTTTACATTTCAGTCTTTCTTTAAGTTTCTTGTTTTAACCCAAACGTTTTCTTGCTTCTTATTACTTTTCATTCACATTTCAAAACATCCTTTTTGCACGCAAGCATTGTCGGAATGTCTGTTTTATGCATTAGTGAAACATTTTAAATACACTTATAGCACATGTCCTAGGATCAATCTGATTGATCCTGTAAGTTACTAGAACTTTGTTGTTTTAGAAGATCAGCGGTTGTTTACCAATTTCCAGGGTAAACAAATTGGCACCCCCAATGGGACAGTGCTAAACGTGTATTTGGAAGTTTGTAACTTTTAAATAACTGTCAAAAGGAAGTTTTATAACTGCCTTTTTGATATTTTTTCGTTTCATTGGTCGAGATTGTGGCAAACTTCATTGTATGCACGTGAGAAGTGGAAAGGTAGACAATTCAAATAAATTTAGACCAAAGAGAAGAAACACGAGGAAAATGGCATCTGGCGAACGGAATCCTAACCCCAGTTCTGCTGGAACGAATCCTCAACCAAGCAGTTCAAGCGCTCAGAACAACACCATCAATCCTCAAGAATTACCAAGAAGTACTGTGACGCCAACTCCGGTTCCTTCGTCAGGAGGGCCAACAGTATCAACCATGGTGACAGAGCCAATGCCTTCGACAACGGTAACAAGGGCGACATATGTGAGGCCTTACACACAGCCAGTCCTGGAGTACATTGGCCCATCAGTGAAAAATCCTCAGACTCCACCAGGGAATTTTGACGTTTAGGCAATTTCCTCCCCCAGGATTTTCACAGCCTCTGCCTAGGAACCCAATCTATGGCATGCCAACGTCGATGATGCAGAATTTGTGTAATGCACCCCCAGTATTTTCAGAGAATGTGATATCTTCCCCTTTACAGGAGTCAGGTTCTGGAATTAATATGGGTCGAAATAGCCAGTCTATAGGTGTGGGATATTCTGCTCAAGGGCCTAGCTTAACAAACAAATCTGCAGCATATTTGAGGCAACAGATGGATGAGAGCAACATGCAAATGGTACATACTTTGTCTCAGACAATGAGAGAGATTTTCCAGCCATTGATCCAGAATACTACTCAAACCAATCAAATGATGACAACCCAGATGGCGCGTATAGCAGAATCAATGGGAGTGGCCGCTCCTGTTCAACACCAAAATCAAGGAGTCGAGATGAGGGAAAACGCTCAACAAGTGAATTCGGTGAATCCAGAGTTGGTCGAACCACCTAGGGAGGAGCCTCCTAGAAATCAAATACCTATACTCAAAGAGGAGGAACCAAGGGTGTTGCTAGTAAACAGAAATCAAAATGCTGGTCGGGTAGTGAATCAGGTTCGACGCAATAATATAGCAGCGGAGAACAATTTGGAAGCCATGGTCGAAAGAATAATGGCTCGAAATGGTTTGAATATGGGTTTTTCTAGGCCAAACTTCACTTCGCCTATAGTAGACTATATACTCCAAGCTGAATTGCCCCCAGGACGAAAGTACCAAAGTTTACTAAGTTTTCAGGGGACACTACAGAGTCTACCGTCGAACATGTGGCGCACTACCTGATCGAAGATGGTGAGATTGCGAATGATGAGAGTCTAAGGGTGAAGTATTTCCCTAGTTCCCTCACTAAAAATGCATTCACGTGGTTCACTACGTTACCATCTGCTTCGATTTGTAATTGGACCCAGTTAGAACGTCTATTCCATGAGCAATTTTGCATGGGGCAGACTAAAATTAGTTTGAAGGAATTGTCTAGTGTGAAACGAAAGTTCAATGAGCCAATAGATGATTACTTGAACAGGTTTCGACTACTCAAGGCTAGGTGCTTTACACAAGTGCCTGAGCATGAACTTGTCGAAATGGCCACTGGTGGCCTTGATTACTCTATCAGAAAAAAACTAGACACCCAGTATTTGAGGGATATGGCCCAATTGACTGATAGAGTTCGACATCTAGAGCGTCTCAAGGACGAGAAAGCTAGGACGAATAAAAACAAGAAGGTGGCTTACGTCGAATACCAGGAGGGCACCGAAGAGCTGTATGACGAGCCTGTTAAGTTCGACGAAAGTGAAATAGATCTTGCTGAACTTAAGGAAGGTCCTCCTTATTCTTGTAAATTATTAGTCCCTTCAAATGGAAAAAACCCTGTCGAAACCGAAAAGAACGATAGGTTCCCAAAGAAAACATACACTTTCGACATCACTAAATGTGATGAAATTTTTGATTTGTTAGTTAAGGATGGTCAAATACTAGTGCCTCCTGGTGCTAAAGTACCACCTTTAGAGCAAAGAAAAAAGAGAGGCTTTTGTAAATACCATAATTATTTGGGTCATAAAACTTCTCAATGTTTTCTTTTCAGGGATCTGGTGTAGAATGTTATTCAGGAAGGCAGACTCAAATTTGGGGAGAAGACTAAGACCCAGATGAGAATTGATACCAACCCTCTTGAAGTAGCTGAAGCAAATTACACAGAGCCCCATGAGGTTAACATGGTCGAACTAGCTGAGGAATCTGACAACAGCTCAGACAGTGTTAGCACTAATGAAGCTCTTGGCAGAAATGCCACAGTGGTGGAGGTTACTGAGGACCTTACCAATGATGTTGTGTTCATTAGAGAAGTCGAGGAAATGGATGGCTGCCAGCTTGAGCATTTGATATGTATGGCTGCTGAACACTACTTTAGGACATCTTCTGAAGTTCAAAGGTTCGACGCTGAGGCTACAGTCGAGATCCATGATGAAGCTGAAGCATCAAAATTGCAGATGGTAACAAAAGAGACTGTTGACTGTTTCAGACAGATGGATGAGGCTACCGAAGGCCTTGATGTCCACTTCTCCAAAATGCGCGTAAAAGATGAAATGGACATAAACATGGTCAAAGTGACTAACGGACAGGCCATGGATATTGATGAACAGGTTAGTCAAGAAGACTGCAATAAGCTGGCTTATCCCTGAGAAGATGAAACCATTGTTGATTTTCTCCACAGGTGCCAAGGAAAAAACTCTGAAGTCATGTTGTGCCCTAGATGCAGTGTTATCTTTGACAAAGAAGCTGCTCATAGCCTCCAAGCGGGGAAAGAAGCCAAATCTGGATGTGAGAAAAGAGCTGATCAAAGGCCAGGGCGTTTCGACCCCAGGAAAGCTACTAAAAAACAATATGGCTAAAGGCCACAAATGCCAAGGGCTAAGCAGGCTACTTTCAAGCCTAGAAGTGAGGTACCAACTGGAAAGTGGGTCAAACCAGTTGAAGCAGCAGGGAAAGGGAAATAGAGATGGAAGAATTTCAACGTGGTTAGAGGTTCTTCAATGGAGTACCGGAAAGAATTCAAGTCCTCCAATAAAGCTGCCTATATTTCTGAGAATTACAAAGGCAAAAATCCTATGTCCAGGTCCCAGTGGAGAAGGGAACAGAGACGAAGGAAGGCTTTGAGAGAAGCTCAGGCCAAAGACCTAACTGAGACTAGTACCAATGTTCTGCCTGCCAACAATAAAGGTGTTGGGACGAAAATAACAAACCAGGTGTCTCTGGGGCGAAGGTTGTTTGCTGCCAAGAAGGAAGAGGATCAGAAATTTGCAGTCGAAGCAGCTGAGGATGAAGATTCGACCCACGACTTTAATTTAGACTCTGATGCCTCCTTAAACATCATTGTTAATGTAGTCTCAGTAATGCCAAGAGAATATGATAGGATAACTGAAGTGGAAAACTTGGACGCAACGCTGAGGCTGAAATGACAGCGCACCAACCTGTGTGCTACTATGTGATGAACAATGGCTGTGTCGAAGAACATAATGCTTTCTTTGAACGACCAACTGAGGCCATGAAAAGGCACTTGAAACCTCTGTACATTACAGGGAAAGTAGAGAACGTGGCTGTGAATAAAATCTTGGTGGATTGTGGGGCTACAGTCAATTTAATGCCACATTTCCTACTAAGCAAGATCGGTAAATTCGACTCTGATCTTAAGCCCCACAACATGGTCCTTTCTAACTATGAAGGGAAAATTGGTACCACTCTTGGCGTTCTGCAGGTTGATTTAACTGTGGGAACAGTAACAAGACCTACCTTGTTTATGGTGTTCGAAAGCAAAGCTAACTATAACATTCTGCTGGGGAGGGAATGGATCCATAGTGTTGGAGCAGTACCTTCGTCAATGCACCAGCGGATCACAATCTGGAGGCCTGATGGCATAGTATAAAACATTGAAGGTGATCAAGGGTACTTTAAGGTTCCTGTTAATCATGTTGATGGTGTCGAGTTTGACAAAAACTTGGCGCATATTGCGCCTTGTACTCCAGCAGAATTTGATTTCACCCCAGATGACCATGCATTCTGCTCATTATACTTGCACCCAGTGGAGGGATTTCGATAGGACAGAGAGGTCAGAAGGGAAGAAGGAAATGTCCCATACTTGGGGAGCCTGTAGACCCCACTGGCTGGGGAAGCAAATTCAGTAACAATGACTGAATTCGATGCACTACAAAGAATTTTGGCCTATGTGTCAGAATCTAAATTACAAGCGGCCTTGGAGGCTGCACACAACCACATGGCTGTCGAAGCCACAACTCAAATTTGTGAAGTAGGCCCTGGTAAGGACTTTGAGCCTGAACCACCTGATGGGTCTCAAATCAAAGACCAAAATCAAAGGCTTGATGCTATTTATGATAATGAGCCTTTGGGTTTCGAAAAGGATCCATTGTCAGACAACATTAAAATGCTGGCACAAGATCCTTTGGAAGAAATTGGCTTGGGTGAAGGGGGAGTAAAAAGGCCTACTTATGTTAGTGCTAATCTCGACCCACAACTCAAAGTCAAAATGGTCCAACTATTGAAGGAATTCAAGGATTGCTTCGCTTGGGACTATGACGAAATGCCTGGTTTGAGGAGAGAGCTTGTTGAACATAAGTTGCCAATCATACCTGGGAAAAAGCCAGTCAAGCAAAATCAAAGACGGTTTGCCCCAACAATTCTTTCAAAGATCAAAGAGGAAATTGAAAGGTTACTTAGATGCAAGTTCATCCGTACAGCTAGGTATGTCGAATGGCTAGATAATATTGTACCAGTCATTAAAAAGAATGGTTCTTTAAGGGTCTGTATAGATTTTAGAGATCTAAATTCTGCAACCCCCAAAAACGAATATTCTATGCCTGTGGCAGAAATGTTGATTGATTCTGCTGCAGGACATGAATACTTGAGTATGTTGTATGGTTATTCTGGTTATAACCAAATATTCATTGCTGAGGAAGATGTCCCAAAGACTGCTTTTCAATGTCCAGGGGCATTAGGCACCTACGAATGGGTAGTAATGCCTTTTGGTCTAAAAAAAGCTGGGGCAACTTACCAGCGAGCAATGAATTCGATCTTTCTTGATTTTATTGAGACTTTTATGCAGATCTATATTAATGATATTGTTGGTAAGTCTTTTTCAGGAAAAGATTATTTAAGCCATCTTCGACATTCCTTTCAAAGGATGAGAAAGCATGGTCTTAAAATGAATCCTCTCAAATGTGCTTTTTGTGTGCAGGCAGGGGATTTCTTAGGCTTTGTGGTCCACAAGAAGGGGATCGAAATTAACCAGAATAAAACCAAAGCCATTATGGAAGCAAAAGCGCCATCAACAAAGAAGGAATTGCAGTCTCTCTTGGGCAAAATAAATTTCTTGAGGAGGTTTATATCCAACTTGAGTGGGAAAACACAAGCCTTTTCGCCATTGCTTCGAGCTAGCAAGGATGGGTTCGACTGGGGGTAAGCTCAACAGGAAGCCTTCGACAAGATCAAAGAGTACCTGAGTCACCCCCCCGATTCTCTCACAACCTTGTGGCAATAAGAGTATGAGATTGTACATAGCTGCGTCAGATAGAACTTTAGGGAGCATGTTAGCTCAAGAGGATGTTGATGGTGTCAAAGAGCCATCTATTACCTTAGTAGAGTTTTAAATGATGCAGAAACTAGATATAGCATGATCGAAAAATTATGCTTATGTTTGTATTACTCTTGTACAAAATTGAAGCATTATATAAAACCACTTAATGCTTATGTTTCTTCTCATTATGACGTTATTAAACATATGTTGTCCAAACCTATTTTGCACAGTCGAATTGGAAAATGGGCATTAGCATTAACTGAATATTCTTTAGCCTATAAGCCTTTAAAAGCTGTTAAAGGACAAGTAGTGGCGGACATTATAGTCGACCATTCTATAAATGAAACCCCGCTGAACTATCTTGAAGCGGAACCTTGGAAGTTATACTTCGACGGGTCGAGCCACAAAGATGGGACAGGCATAGGAGTGCTTGTTATTTCTCCTAATAAAATTCCAACAACACTTAAGTATAAAATTGAAGGTCGTAGTTCTAACAACGATGCTGAATATGTAGCTTTAATTGCTGGACTTGAAGTATTGTTGGAATTGGGGGCAACTCATGTCGAAATAATGGGAGATTCAGAGCTGGTCATAAAACAAGTTACCAAGGAATACAAGTGCATAAAAGAAAACTTGATTATGTACTTTGTAATTATGAATCGACTGTTGAAAAAGTTCGACGCAGTTAGTTTTTGACACATCCCTAGACTGGAAAACCAGGTCGCTAATGACTTGGCTTAGATTGCATCAGGGTATAAAGTTTCGAAAGGCAAATTACAAGATGCAATCGAAGTTGAAGTTAGAGGAAAGGTGGTGTCAGTAGGATTAGCCCCATCAGACTTGGAAGAAACTAAGCTTGGATACGCTGATGAAGATAATTTTGCAATTCTGACAGTTGATAGCATAACTGACAAGGATTGGAGAAAATCTATAGTAGATTATCTAAAAAATCCAATATCTTCGACAGAAAGGAAAATCAAGTATCAAGCTTTGAGTTATGTCTTGTTGGGTAATGAATTATTCAAAAATACTCCTGAGGGAGTATTGCTTAAGTGCCTTAGTGAGGCAGAAGCGTACTTGGCCCTTTCGACTGTCCATAGTGGGACATGTGGAGCACATCAGATAGGCCATAAAATAAAATGGTTGTTATTTCGACAAGGTATGTATTGGCCTATGTTGAAATACAAATAGAGTTAGGGTTTTGTTATCGATCCTGTCATACCCTAATTTTTGACCCTAGGATTTTTGTTTTCATTTCGCATAGTCTGCATAACATATCATATCATCTATGCACAGCTAACCATTTTATTAGACTTTGTTTGTTTTTATTTGTGAAATTAGGGCCAATGCAGAAGGATCAAGAGTCATGGAGGTCGTGTGTGTGTTCAGTGGGATTCTGGTCCTTACAAGTTGTGTTGGATTCTTGTGGAGATAGAGGAGGGATAAGCCTCATTCTTATGATCCTCTAGTTAGTACAAGGCCATATCATTATTTTCAAAGATTTCCTCAGGGTCATAGTTCATTGCTTGTGGTTAACTTAGAGTACATGTCACAATTGATGAGTCCAAGATTATTCAAGCCATTATTAGTCAAGTTGCAAGTTCATGAAGATTCACATCAAAACTCAAGATTTCAAGATTCGAGATTTACAAAGTTCAAATTTAATAAGTTGATTACAAAGTTCCAATGGAAAATTCATTTTAAATAGGCCGAGGGAGATTCTGATGTTAAACTAAGAGAAATAGAAGGACATTTTGTGTTAGTGGTAATATTGCAACCATTGCTTGTGTTGCAAAAGGAGGTGATTGGAGAATATAGATAACATAAAAAAAATAAAAGATATTGGCCTTTCAAGTGATGTAATCCTTGATTCAGTAAGTCTTTACATTAAGAGCATAATACATATATAGGTGCCACCCTTGGACGGAACACTATTAACTGCTCTTGGAGTTCATACAAAGGAAAGTGTACAAGATCAATATGAAATCAAAAGGTACATCACAAATACAAGAATTTAAAATTCAAAGCCCAATGTTCTTTTACAAATTAATTCCAAGAGCTCCCTCCAATTCATGGTGTCTTCCTACTGTGATTCATGTTGTAGAACGAGGTTTATTTTATAATTTTACACTGACCATCACGTGCCACCACAACCACGTGTGGGAGACTCAGACGTCACTTCTACAATTGTGTTCACCTGCCTCTCAACGAATGGTCCTTTGGTGCTTGCTTTATCTTTGTTATCTTTGTGCTACCATTGTGTGCTACTAGCCTTTGGTACGTCACGCCCAATATAGCAAGCTGTTTATCCAAAAAACTACGGGTCCGCTGCTTCAAAGGATTTGAAGTATATTGTGAATTAATTGTTGAAAGCACTTCACAGATCGGTCCGAGCCTGCAATAGCGGATAAGAGGCTCTCAAGTTAATTAATGCAAGTGGAAAATACAAGCGAAGGTCATAGAAAGTATAAATTCAGAGCAAGAGTAGTTTATGGCTGCCATCAAAAGGGAAGTGACATCATGACAGCTTGTTTTCTTTCCAAAACATAATTCCAAACATCACCATCAACGCTCATAAACATGATCCTATTTTCCAAATATCACCATCAATGCTTTCCCAAACAGCCACAGATATGCTGAATTGAAAGAAGAAAGAAATCAAAACATGTTTGAATATGTCAGAAACGAAACAGGAATGATATTATCGTCATAAAATGTGTTCACAGCAACTTTATTGCCTTCTAAAACCAGAATCAACATCATGATCCCACATTTAAATTCAAAATAAGCAAATTTAATCAGTGGAGACTATAAAAGAGACCACACACACCAGTAGAAACACACATTCACACCAGTGAAAATCCATACAATTTACATATAAAATTCCTGCAGAAGTTCACACGAATCCGTCAAAAAAATACACATACACACAAACCAGAAACCATCAAGAAGAAGCATCAAACTCACATACACTGTGTAATATCCCAAAATTTGCCCTCTCTTTCTTTCATATCTTTGAGCATGAGTTTTCATTTGCATTGCATTTCATTCAAGCATAGAAAAACAAAGCATCAAGCATTTAGCATTGCATCTTGCATAAGGGCATGTGATCAGGTGATTCTCTAAGGTGTTGATCATCCAAAAAAGAAGACCAAGTGTTTCTCATAAGCTTCAAGGATATCTTACATCATGTGTCATCTCCATTTGATATCACAAGTCATTGAAAGAAAGGAATTCACCAAGAAGACTGAACAGTGCATGATCTCCTACACAAGGCAGTCAAAAGTTGGGATCTGACCCCTAAATGTGCAAGCTCTTTGAGTTTTTATCACCTACAAAGGACATATCTCATCTTTGTTTGAGAGGATACACAACATATTCAGAGGAATTGAGATTTGGAGGATGTGTTTTTTCCTCCTAACCAGAGGGTGCCAAAACTAGGGTTGGACCTAAAATCAGTTTATTTATGATTTCTTGGGCAAGACTTGATCTCATGGAATTCCTTATGTTCTTAAGTGTTCATGGGAGGAGTCTTGGCCATTGGTTCTTTGAGGAAGATGTTCAATGGATCAGTTACTTGTGTAATAAATAAAAGTCAACAGTTCAAAAGGAGGAAGTCAACTGTGGAATTTTGAGCTTCTTTTCATGGTTTTCAATGTCTCACATCCTCTTATGGTCTTCAAATGCCAATTTTCATGTCATTCATCAAGAATCAAGGGTTTGTGCAAAAGTTACTAAATATGGAAAATGACCTATAATGAAAACTTTCCATTTTTGACAACTTTTCCATCACATTCAACTTGACTTTTCATCATCAAGGAAGCTCCAAATGAATTTTCCTCTAACATGAAAGTTGAATATATTTCTCTCCCATTTCCAAAAAGTACTAGAACATTTCCATATCATTTTTGGAACTCTAGTTATGGCCAAAACAATGCAAGGTGTTTTTCATGGATTCCTTATAAGTCAAATTTTCCAACTTTTGCATTTTTGCACAAATGGACTTGTAATGTTCCCAATTGCTTCATGCCATATTACAACATCAAAATACAAGTCAAGAAGATCATTTGTGGCCTTTGAATCAATTCATGCCATGCCATATTTCTCATTATTCTCACAAAGTTCAAAAATGCCAAATTAATTCAAAACTTGCAAACCAAGAAAGTACAAGGCCCAAAATCAATTCAGAAGTGGTACATGAGTAAATTGGAGGTGATTTTTGCTGGGTACAAGGGTTTCCCACGTGCAAATTGGTGGTGGTGGTGGTGTAAAATGCATTTTTGGATTTTCACTCAAATCTCATTAACAAGAATTCTAATCACTTCCTAATCCCAATCAGTGAACTAATGAATGGTATATATGCTTACTCATGCCCTCACAGCTAGGGTAGAAGCTCTCATTTGTACTTGTGGTTTTTGGCTCTCACACTTTCTCTCATTGAATCTCATTCTTCTTGGACCTTCTCTGAATTTTCTCTTCACATTCTTGATCAGTCTCATACTGAAGAATTCATCAAGTGCCATTCAAGAGGGATCATCTTCAAACTTCAAGATCTAGCCAGATTCAAGCCTCTATTTGCATTTATTTTGCAAATAGAGATCAAAAGGAGTTGATCTGCAGCATTTGGAAGGATTTCTTGGTGTATTTCGTGTTCTTCAAGGTTCAGGTTGGTGATTTTTTTCATACTCTCAGAACTTGAATTTTTGATATGCATAATGATCTATGATGTGAACTGATTATTCTGAGCTATTTTATTTGAAGTTTGGACGTGTGGTTTGTGCATAATGTTGATTTAAAGTTTTAGATCTAAACTTGTTTCTCTTCGATTTGCATTATTGGTTGGTTATTTGTGAAAAATAATTGCATATTTGAGATCCTTGCGTTTTTCTGGTCAAAATAGTGTACCTATATGTATTTTCTGGAAAAAAGTGCACAGCAGCTCACCGGAGAGGGTGGCCGGAGCCCTAGCTCCGGCAGCTGCCGAAAAACCAGTCCGGCGAGGAGGCCAAGTGGAGAAGACGAGCAATGACCGTTGATCCTTTTGATCGGACGTACCACAGCGCGCCACGTTTTCTTTTTTTTTCTGTTTTTATTTCATGGATTTCATGCTTGCCAACCATGTTAACTACCATGTGACCGCTCATCATGGCCTTTGTTTTGGTTTTATTTTTGATCACGCGGTGGAGATGATGACAGTGAATTAATGAAGCATATGCAAGGCACATGGCTGGTGCATTGTGTTACCGTGTGATTGTGTGTGCGTGTGACTAGGTGGAGTATGGTGTGCCATTGAATCTGATCTGTTGATTTTAATTACCTCTTTATTGTGTTGACTCGTGGATAGGCGTTGGATCATTTGGTTGGCTGGATTTAATTCTGGAGTTTGACTGAGTCTATCCGTGCTCCCATTGACTGCGTTTTAGATCCTTAGCCATTGGGCCTTTGCTATGCGCGCCCCCTCGTTAGCCCATTTCTTTGTTTTCAACGTGGTTGCATGGCTGTTTGCACTCCCCTTGTTCTTTTCATTTTCTTTTCTCATTTTTTTTTTTATTTTTTTGTTTTGCATTTTAATTTCTAAAATTACTTTTATGCATCTAAAAATCATACAAAAAGTCATGAGACTTATTTTTAGTTTTCTCAAATTTTTCCATATTTTATTTTCTCATTTTATTTTTATTTTGGCATCTGTTTTAAGTAATTGTTTTATTTTCTTTTCTTATTTGTTTCACTTGCACACTCCAACTTGTGAAATTTATTTCTCCTCATCTACAATACATTTTTAATCCATTCTTTTTGCATCTGTTAGGTGACATATTAAACTGCATAAAAACATTTTTGTTTCATTTTAAAACTTTTCCATATTGCATTTTGGTCCCTTTCTTTTGCATGTTGAATCATTGTTCTTATGTGATCTTTGCCCAATTGTTTGAGATACTTAGTTTGTGTTTTTTGGTTTGATCTTTTTGCACATGTTACTTGACTGAGTTAACTTCTGTTTGGATATTTTTTTGGGATTTTATTAATTCACTTTGCTATTTTTGGTTGAGTGTTGTTTGTGATGCAAGTTTGATTGAGGTATACTTGGATGCATGATCTAGTTTGAATGCATTTGCTGACTTGTAATGAATTGATGCTTGAGATGTTTTTATGATCTGATCATGTTCTGTTTGAGCTTACTTGTGGCCTTGGAATCATCCCCATTTGATCATTTTTCAATTTGTTCTTGATTTTACAAGTTGATGTTGTTTTGGACTTGAATCTTGTGATATGTTCAACCTAATCTTGTGATGTTTCCTTGCTTGATCTCAACCAATGCATGAGGCCTTTTGTTTGATTTGTATGACATGCTAGAGGTTCTGACCTTCTTGGTTTAAGGTGCTTTATGTGACATGTTCTCACTCTTTGCTTCACATGTTTCTTTGTTTGTTGGCATGAATGATAAGTGGATGCTTTGATTAACTTTGATGCATGTTTTGAATGTGTTACTTAAGGTTTCATCTTGCATGACTTGAGTTTGATTTTGGTATGATGTTGATACATATGCTACTGCCCCTTGAGTTCATTGCTTGGTTTTCATCTCACTTGATCATCATGGTTTGATTTGTATGATGCATATCATCATCATTGGTTTTGTGGATTCTTTGGCTCATAATGCATCATAATGTGAAGCATTCTTGCATGTTTGGATTAGATGATCATGATATGAATTGAATTCTGACTTGGTTTCACTTTCATCTTATTTTGTTCATGTCATCTTTGTATGAACTCTTAGTGTGTGAAATTGTGAATCTTGTGCAAGTTTACTTGCATCCTTTCTTGTGTACCTTCACTTGTATACTTGATATGTGCTTATATGATCTTTGAAGCATGTTCTATGTTATGATTTGGATTTGATGATTATGGTGTGCTTGCTGCCCTATCTCTTTTCTTTTTCTTCCTTTCTCTTTTCTTCTCTTTCACTCTTTCTCATCCCATGAATCTCAAGACTTATTCAAGTCTTGGATTCTTTTCCCCTTAGAGCTACCTAGTCCAACTTAATTTTTGATTATGCTTGGAGTAGGATTAGCATTAGGTTAGGTAGTCTTTTCTCCTAAATCTCACTAACCCTAGGATATCCGTGCATGATAACATTAGGACTCTTAGTTTCCCTTTAGAATTTCCCTTGCGTCGTTTCTCTTCTCATCTCAAAAGAAAAGTAAAAAACACTTAATAAAGGTTAATGTGTATTGCACTTGAGCCTTACATGTGGGAAGTGGGGAAAGAGGGGCTTCCTCTCATTCTTCTAGGATACCTAGTGTATGTCCTGTTGGGGACGATGCGCGAAAGTATTCGTTCCTATATTTAAGACTTTGGTTCAATGCAAGTTGCAAATAACCATAAAAGACACCTCTTTCTAAAAAACTTCAAACAAACAATAACGTCTTTCCTTCGGGAATTATTTTCTCATCTCATCCGCTCTCAGCGCACGAACGTGCTTCTACTCGTTCTCTTGCAAGATGGTAACGCACTCGGACCAGCGAGCCTGCAACACCTGAGCTAGAACGTTAGCCGTTCCCAAAAAACACAAACAAAGCGACCCTCGTTGAGGGGAACTACGTCGCTCTGATTCTCATGCTCCCGATGAGATACATAGGCAGTGGGGTAGGGCCCATTCGAGCACTTTTTTTATTTTCCCTACATTTGTTTCTTGCTATCTCTCTCTCTCCTTTCTTTTTCTTTTTTCCTATTCCTTTTCCTTTCCAGTAGCAGCGGAGCTCCAGACGACAACACCCTTTGATTGAAGCAGCAAGCGTGGATCCCATCGGGTACGATGGACGTGAGGGGGTGCTAACACCTTCCTCTCACGTAACCAACTCCCGAACCCAGTTCTCTTGGTCGCAAGACCATGCTCTTTCCTTTCCTTCAGGTTTATGCGGTGTTTCCTTTCCCTCTCTTGGGATAAATACACATTGCTGGCGACTCTGTTTCGGTGCCACTTTCGCGTTTGTACTTGGATGAAAATCCCGGGAGCGACAGCTGGCGACTCTGCTGGGGAACGAACCCAGAATCTCTGGTTTCCTTAGCGAGTCAATCCTAGCACTTGTTCGTTTTCTTTCTTTGGGTGTTTATTCTGGTGATGTGTTTTGCTGTGTGTTGTATATTACTGTATTGCTGTTTACTGTGTTTTTTACTGCTTCACTATTTTTATCGCATTTTACTGCATTACATATCATTATATGCTGGATATTACTGCACTGTGCTGGCTGGTTTTCTGTTTGGCGGGTTGGGATGCTTTGAGAGATGAGCCCAATACCCAGGCTCGAGCATACACCTAGGTTTTAGCGTGGGCAGGCGTGACGCTCCCGTGGTGTTGGCCACGTGTGGGTGATTACGATCCCTACAATCAGACGAGGTTCTATCTGGAGCTATCTGCTACTGTATGTTGATACAGGCCAGTAGTTATTCTCTGGAGGAATTGTCGACTCTGATGACCATTCCCGAGGACTCAGTTGCGGCACTCCTCCCGAGATGTGACAGTGGCAACCCACGTTCTGTGGCAAACCCATTGCACATTCTCGATCCGAGGACCCAATGCTGGGAACTTGCTATAGGATTTCGCTTTTGTAGTGAATCAGCGGACGACCTCTTTGATTGGCGATAGCATTGTATCCTTCGGGCTGAATGTGCTATTACTTCTCAAACTTCTGAAGCTGAGGATCTTTTGTCTTGGAGAATCGGTTGAGGCCTCCTCGATTGATGATGATGCCAAACCAGAAATGGTGAACGTATCATCGTTTCTCGACTTGAGAGCCCGAGATACTGAACATCCTAGTACCCACATGTGAAAGGGATGGGGTTTGCAGGTTTACAGGTAACCGTGACTTTCAACCTACCTGGTTTTCTGGTTCTATCACTATGGTGGTTATTTGTTCTGGGTTTTGGTACAGAGACTTGGTTTGTTCAGTCAGCGCAGTGCAGCCAGTTTGTGTGGACACCTTGATCCCATGCCCTGTATTGCATTCCATTTTTCTGACATTCATGTTTGTGCACTTTCAGGTAGTATCTAGTCTTTGATTCCAGTCAGAGGGCATTCATAGGGATGGACACTAAGAGGGGTAAGAAGCACATCATCGTCTACAGGTTCCCGAAGATCACTCTTGGTCTGTTGAACAGTTTGCAGAGCATAGCTGGTCCAGAGGTTTTGGGAGCCTTTGAAGAGAAGTATGGTTGGATATTATCCCTGGTTCGGAGCCTCAGTGAATATGAATACGATGGGCTACACACCTTGATGCAATTTTATGACCCTTCCTTGAGGTGCTTTGTGATGCCAGATTATGTGTTGGTTCCTACCCTGGAGGAGTACTCCGACCTTTTAAAGATTCCTGTCAGAGAAGGTGTTCCTTTCTGTGGTTCCCAAGGAGATTGTGATTTCCAGGCAGTGGCTGAGGCTCTGTACTTGAGCAGATCTACAGTGGAGGCTGACTTTTCTAAGAAAGGAAAATTCTGAGGCTATCACTTGGGGTACTTAGTGAAGAAGGCTCAAGAGGAAGCAAAAGAAAAGAGGTGGATGGCTTTCAATGCAATATTGGCTCTGTGCATATATGGCATTGTGTTATTCCCTAATGAGTCTGATTTCGTCGATACGGATGCTATTTAGATATTTACAGCTCAGAATCCGATGCCGACTTTGTTAGGTGACCTCCACTACGCCCTATACAACAGGAATGAGAAAAGACGAGGTGGGGTGGTTTGTTGTTGTGCACCTCTCTTTTACAAGTGGTTTGCCAAACGTTTACCCCAATCTGGTGCTTTTGTTGATTCAAGGATTTCTTTAGAGTGGAGTAAGCGTCTGATGGGCTTAGCCGCTAAGGATATTCTGTGGGTGGATAAAGGATTAGTAGGGGCTGATATTTTGCATAGATGTGGTCGGTATCCTAATGTACCCTTGATTGGAAGAAAATGGGGTATTAATTACAACCTGTCTTTGGCTATTAGGCAGTTTGCGTATGCTCTAAAAGGTCCTCCGGTTGGGAAAGATTTAGAAGAATCTTTGTACTTTCACATGACCGATGGTGTGGCTATTGCACAAGAAGCTTCTCAAGCTTGGCTTAGCAGACAGAGGATAAGTAAGGCCGTTCTGGGCAAACCTAAGAATCAGGCTTTCCTTCCTTATGTGGATTGGGTAAAACAGAGAGTTGAGGAGTATTACTTGCCTTTTGATCGAGCACCTATGTTGTACCCAGAAAGTGTGGATGAAAGACTCACAGTACCATTCGAAGAATTCGATAAGCAGCGTAAGTTGGTATCTGATTTAAGGGTGGAAAGCTCTGACATGAGTCGTCGACTACAGAGTGCTCTACATGATAACTTGGAGTTGGAATGGAAGGTTCAAGACATGACTACGCACCTAGAGAAAAAAGAGAAGGATTTTGCTGATAGGGCTCAACACTTCAAAAAAATCAGTATGGCTGCTGATTCGTCAGTCAAAGCTAAGAGGAAAAACAAGAAGCTTTTGACTAAAGCAGAGGACGAGTTGGCCACGTATCAGGATATGTGGAAGGAAGCCAAGATTGAGAACGAAGAGCTGCAAGAAGAGCTTCAGGTAGTGAAAGCGAGGAAAGACCGTTACTTTTCCAAATGGAAAGAAGCCCAGAAAGAAATTGAAGAGCTTAAGCTGCAAGCGAGAATCAAGAAGTCCAAGCACGAAGACAACGATGTTGAAGAGCAGATTGCTAAGCTGAAGCAGGATGTTGAGAAGAGGAACAGGTTGATCAAGGGTTTGCTAGAAAGACCTGCTCATCCAGATACTGTGAACCTTCTTGAGGAGATTGAAGCCGGTTTATTTGGGATTGACTTGTAGTTTTTTTGTTGCTTGTTTTTGTTGTGATTACCATCAGGATTGTTGATGGAATCACTTTTGATTGTATTGGACCTATTTGTATGACTTTTTATGCTATGTTATTGTAATGTTTGTTTTGTTGGTTATCAGTAGTTTGAAAGGGGTTATCTTGTGATTGATTCTGCGGTATTTCTGGATTCGGATTTATTTTCCGATGTTGTGTCCGATCCCTTGCCCAAAACTGGAATCAAAGCAGATTCGGCCTGGAAATGTTTAAATATGATTGTTTGCATTTTGCATTTGCATCCTCATAATCATGAGCATTTTTGCATAGCAGGTACCTGTTGCAGGAGATCTCTAACCTTTATTTGGTTTCAGGAACTATAGTTGAGAATCATATTCATCGTTACTCAACTCGAGGGAATCAGGCTAGGATAATGGATCAAATGCAGAGTGATTTGGCTGAAATGAGGGCAAGAATGGACCAGTTCACGACTCTCATGACTGGAATGGCACAAAATCAAGAAAGATTGAGGCTTCTGGTCGAGCATCCAGAAGGCACGCTTGGAGTTAATCAGAATGACAATGGCACTCCTCCTCCTGTTGGCAATCCCCCTCCTGTGGGTAATATGGGTAATGGAAATGGCAGAAATGTTGGTGGTGTTCAGGAAGATGGTCAAGAAGACCAATTTACTCTGTTGGATGTTGAGATGGGTGCTCCTAATGACAAAAGGTATGACGAGTTGGCTAAAAAGATACGGGCTATGGAATGCAAGAATTCTATGGGTATTGATGTTACTAGTTTGGGGCTGGTACCAGGGGTCAGGATCTCTCCAAAATTCAAGCCGCCTGCTTTTGATAAATGTCATGGCAATACGTTTCCCCAGACACATATCCAAGCTTATTTTGGGAGGATCTCAGCTCATACAGATGATGAGAAGTTATGGATGCATTACTTTCAAGACAGTCTGGCTGGAGCTTCTTTGACCTGGTATATGAAATTGAATAGAGCTGTTGTGAGAAGTTGGAAGGATCTGGCTGAAGCATTCCTAAAGCAGTACCAGTACAATATTGACATGGCGCCCAATTGCACTCAATTGCAGGGGTTGTCACAGAATGCTAAGGAAAGTTCCAAAGAATATGCACAGAGGTGGAGGGAAATGGCTGCACAGGTTCAACCTCCTTTGTTGGATAGAGAAATGGCAGACATGTTTATGGGCACCCTGCAGGGGGCATATCTTAAAAGATTAGCTGCTTGTCCATCAACCGGATTTGCTGAGATAGTGATTGCTGGAGAAAGAATAGAGAGTTTGTTGAAGCTTGGAAAGATTAAAGATGTGAGTGGGGCTGGATCTTCTGGGACGAAGAAACCATTTGCTAGTGGTCAGAAAAGAAGAGAAGGTGATACAAATGTTGTGTTTAGAGGACGAGGCAGAGGACGTTCTCAGGGTTATCACCAGGTAGGTGCAGTGACAATCCCAGCACCGTCTGTTCAGCAACAACAACCCCAACAGTAGGTTCAGCAGCAACAACAGCAACCTCCTTTCCAACAGAGGTCTAGGCAGAGGGATCATAAGATTGACCCTCTCCCTTTGACTTATTCTGCGTTGCTACCACAGTTACTCCAGTTTAAGTTGGTTGAGCTCCGCACTATAAGGCCTCCTGCCGCTGGCAACTTGCCTCATAATTTTGATGCTAACGCACGATGCGAGTTCCACTCAGGTGCTCAGGGGCACTCCATTGAAAGATGTTGGGCTTTTCATCATAAAGTGCAAGACTTGATTGATGCCAAGGCAATCAATTTCTCTCGGCATCCTAATATTATTCAGCACCCCATACCTAATCATGGTGCGGCAAATGTGCATGCTGCGGAAAATGTGCATGCTATCGAAGATGGAAAGCGATTGAATTTGGTAGCAGACATCAGTCAGGTGAAGACTTCTTTGTTGGTTGTAAAAGATCATTTGTTGAAGGGACAAGTGTTCCCGGGCTGTAATCAAGTTTGTTCTGAGTGTATGAATCAAGAGAATGGCTGTGATAAGTTGAAAGCGGGTTTGCAGAATCTGATCAATGAAGGATGTCTACAGTTTGATAGGGTTATGAAAGAGACTGATGTTGTATCAACTGTGACCATCTATTATACTCCCGCCGAGATCCAGGTGCCTGCTAGTACAGTTCCTGTAGCAAGTGTTGTGCAATAAAGACCTAGTCCTGTTACCATCATGGTGCCAGGACCAGTTCCGTTTACAACTACACAGGAAATCCCGTGGCACTATGGGGCAGACGTATATTATTCTCCCGCTGAGATCCAGGTGCCTGCTAGTACAGTTCCTGTAGCGAGTGTTATCCAAGAAAGACCCAGTCCTGTTACCATCACGGTGCCAGGACCAGTTCCGTTTACAACTACAAAGGCAATTCCATGGCACTATGGAGCAGACATATATTATGAAGGTAAAAAGCAAGAAGTTGGGTCATCGGCCGGTTCGAATATTGATAATGTGGGTGGTGTAGGTGGTTTTACAAGAAGCGGAAGATTGTTTACTACCCAAACTTTGCGCAGTGATCAAGAAGCTGAAGCTGCTACAAAAGCTAAAGGAAAACAGGTGGCCGAGAGTGTGCCTGTACCTGAAACTGAGAAAAAGATTACTTTTGATAATGAGATGGAAGAGTTCATGAGGATAATCAAGAAAAGTGATTATAAGATTGTTGATCAACTGAATCAGACCCCTTCGAAGATTTCAATTTTGTCGCTGTTGATGTGTTCTGACGCGCATCGGGAGGCTTTTTTGAAAGTGTTGAAGAGTTCATATGTGCCACAGGAAATCACTGTAAATCAGCTTGAGGGTGTAATTTCCAATGTTAATGTCAGCCATGGTCTGGGCTTCACAAGTAGGGATTTGACCGCTGAAGGAAGAAACCACAATAAAGCTTTGCACATCACAATGGAGTGTAAGGGTGCAGTGTTGTCTCATGTACTGGTGGACACTGGTTCCTCACTCAATGTCTTTCCTAAGAAGGCACTAATGAAGCTGGAAGTTGATGGTTTGATTTTAAGGCCTAGCGAATTGGTTGTCAGAGCATTCGATGGGACCAAAAGATCTGTGTTTGGTGAAGTTGAATTGCCCATACAAATTGGACCGCAGGTGTTCAAATCCACATTCCATGTGATGGACATACAGCCTACATATAGCTGCTTATTGGGTCGCCCTTGGATTCATTCAGCTGGGGCTGTTACATCCACCTTACACCAAAAGCTGAAGTATGAGTTTGAAGGACAGGTTGTGACAGTGTGTGGTGAAGAAGATATCTTTGTTAGTCATTTGTCCACGTTTAAGTATGTGGAAATGGATGGGGAAATTCACGAGATGCTTTGCCAATCATTTGAAGCGATAAATATTGACAATGTGTCTGAGTCTTCCGTTGCACCAGTTGGAGCCGGTACCTCCATTTCATCCTACAAACAAGCTGTTGAGGTCGTCAGAGCCGGCAATGCCCAAGGCTGGGGCAGGTTGATAGAGACACCAATAAAGGAGGACAAATTTGGCATTGGTTATCATCCCTATATGACTTCAGAGGCGGAAAGCAGTGGACCCATCACTTTCAGTAGTGGGGGAATTATTTTCACATATCAGTCTTGTGCAGCTATAGAAGATGGTGTTGGCAGTGACTGTGACCTGGACAACTGGGTACGCCCACGTGCTCCGGGACAACAAGTGCATAACTGGTTTGTTGAAGAAGTCGTTCGGGTTACTCTTCAGACAGAGTAATTTTTTATTTGTTTTTCTAATCATAATGCATGTCAAAATCTTGCGCTCTGCCCAAGGCGTATAGATTCATTTTTAGGGCCACCCTGTTTGCATTTGCAATTTTAATCATCAATAAAGGACGTTTTGCACTCAAATTTTTGTTCTCTGTCTTTCAGTTTTTTTTTTTGCACAAATTTAATAAAATGGCAATGTTTCTTTTTCTGTTTATTTTACAATAATTTCTAAAATAAAGCATGAACCCGTTCGTGCAGACTTGATCCTTCGGATTCCATTGATAACGATTTTGCTATGGCTATGAATGACTTTGACAAACCGATTTATCAAGCCGAAGAAGGGGATGAGAAGGATTGTGAACTCCCTGAGGAACTGGCCAGATTGTTAAAACAAGAGGAAAGGGTCATCCAGCCTCATCAGGAGACTGTAGAGATCATCAATATTGGTACTGAGGACGTCAAGAAAGAGATCAAGATTGGTGCCTGCCTGCAAGCAGATGTAAAGAGAGCTTTGATTGAGTTGTTGTGTGAATATGCTGATATCTTCGCCTGGTCGTATCAAGACATGCCAGGGTTGGATACTGATATTGTTGTACACAGACTGTCACTAAGAGAAGAATGTCCGCCCGTTAAACAGAAACTTCGTCGGACTCACCCCGACATGGCCATAAAGATCAAAGAAGAAGTTCAGAAACAATGGGATGCATGATTTCTTGCTGTGACTCACTATCCTCCCTGGGTTGCCAACATTGTGCCGGTACCGAAGAAAGACGGAAAGGTTAGAATGTGTGTGGATTATCGAGATCTTAATAAAGCTAGTCCAAAAGATGATTTTCCAATGCCACACATTGATGTACTGGTCGACAATACAACTCAGTTTTCAGTGTTCTCGTTTATGGATGGTTTCTCCGGGTACAACCAGATCAAGATGGCACCTGAAGATATGGAGAAGACCATGTTCATTACTCCGTGGGGTACATACTGTTATAAGGTAATGCCTTTTGGGGTTAAAAACGCAGGGGCAACGTATCAACGGGCAATGGTAACTTTGTTTCACAACTTGATTCATAAAGAGATTGAATGTTATGTAGATGACATGATTGCCAAGTCGAGAACAGAAGAAGAACATCTGGTTAACTTGAAAAAGCTGTTTGAAAGGTTGAGGAAGTTCCGCTTGAGATTGAATCCAAATAAGTTCACTTTTGGGGTGCGTTCTGGAAAGCTGCTGGGTTTCATTGTGAGTGAAAAAGGAATTGAGGTTGATCTTGCCAAGGTGAAAGCAATACAAGAAATGCCTGAGCCGAGAACGGAAAAAGAGGTTCGTGGTTTTCTGGGTAGATTGAACTACATTGCAAGGTTCATATCTCACCTAACAGCCACGTGTGAACCAATTTTTAAGCTGCTAAGAAAAGATCAGACGGTCAGGTGGAATGACGATTGCCAGTTGGCATTCGATACGATAAAAGAATACTTGCAGGAACCTCCAATTCTCATACCTCCAGTTGAAGGAAGACCTTTGATAATGTATTTGACAGTGCTTGAAGGTTCTATGGGTTGTGTTCTCGGTCAACACGATGAGACAGGTAGGAAGGAGCATGCTATCTACTACCTGAGCAAAAAGTTCAATGATTGTGAGTCCCGTTACTCAATGCTTGAAAAGACATGCTGTGCACTTGCATGGGCCGCAAAGCGATTGAGGAAATATATGATTAGGCATACAACCTTGTTGATTTCCAAAATGGATCCTATCAAGTACATTTTTGAGAAACCAACGCTAACAGGCAGAATTGCACGGTGGCAAATGGTTCTGACAGAGTATGATATTCAGTACACTTCCCAAAAGGCCATCAAAGGAAGTGTCTTGTCAGACTATCTTGCGCAACAATCGATTGATGATTACCAACCCATGAAGTTTGATTTCCCTGATGAGGACATCATGTTTCGAAAAAGCCAAAGACTACGAGGAACCACTCCTGGAGGAGGGGCCAGACCCTGAATCCAAATGGAGTCTGATGTTTGATGGGGCCGTCAATATGAATGGATGCGGAGTTGGAGCAGTTCTTATCACGCTGGAAGGTGTCCATATGCCTTTCATTGCCCGAGTAACTTTCGGATGCACCAACAATGAAGCAGAGTATGAAGCTTGTATAATGGGGATTGAGGAGGCGATTAATTTACGGATTAAGACCCTTGATATCTTTGGTGATTCAGCCTTGGTAATTAATCAGGTGAAAGGGAGTTGGTACCCACACCAAGCAAATCTGGTTCCGTATAGGGATTATACAAGAAGGTTGCTGACATTCTTTACAACAGTGAAGCTGTACCATATTGCTCGAGATGAGAATAGGTTTGCAGATGCCTTGGCCACATTGTCCTCCATGATCAAAGTGCAAGGATGGAATCATGTACCTAAGATCGATGTGTCTCGTCTTGACAGACCTGCATTTGTGTTTACTGTTGATGCAACGTCTGATGACAAGCCATGGTTTCATGATATCAAGTGTTTCTTGAAAAGTCAAGAGTACCCGCCAGGGGCATCTACTAAAGATAAGAAGACGTTGAGAAGGTTGTCTGGTAGTTTCTTCTTGAATCAGGATGATGTGTTGTACAAGCGGAATTTTGACATGGTTCTCCTCAGATGTGTGGATAAATATGAGGCAGACTTGTTAATGCAGGAAGTACATGAAGGCTCTTTCGGTACCCATGCCGGAGGACATGCAATGGCTAAGAAATTGTTGAGATCAGGATATTACTGGTTGACTATAGAGTCAGATTGCTGCAAGTATGCCCGCAAGTGTCACAAATGTCAGATCTATGCAGACAAAGTGCATGTTCCTCCAAACCCGTTAAGTGTCATGTCCTCTCCTTGGCCCTTTGCCATGTGGGGCATTGATATGATCGGAAAGATTGAGCCTACTGCTTCAAATGGCCATCGTTTCATCTTGGTCGCCATTGATTATTTCACCAAATGGGTTGAAGCAGCATCTTATGCAAACGTCACTAAGCAGGTGGTAGCTCGTTTCCTGAAACGGGATATCATTTGTCGCTATGGAGTACCCGAGAGAATCATTACTGATAATGGTTCTAATCTGAATAACAAAATGATGGCTGAGCTGTGCCGGGACTTCAAAATTGAACACCACAATTCTTCTCCATATCGCCCGAAGATGAATGACGCTGTGGAAGCGGCCAACAAGAATATTAAGAAGATTGTGCAGAAAATGGTGGTCACCTACAAAGATTGGCATGAGATGTTACCGTTTGCTTTGCATGGGTATCGAACGTCAGTGCGCACGTCCACTGGGGCAACCCCATTCTCACTTGTATATGGTATGGAGGCAGTATTACCAGTTGAAGTGGAGATTCCATCCCTCAGAGTCATGATGGATGTCAAGCTAGACGAGGCTGAATGGGTACGCGCCAGGTTTGATCAGTTGAGCTTTATTGAGGAGAAACGACTAGCAGCTGTATGTCATGGGCAGTTATACCAACGGAGGATGAAGCAAGCATTTGACCAAAAGGTGCGTCCTCGGGTTTACAAAGTGGGAGATGTGGTACTCAAAAGGATCCTTCCTCCAAGTACAGATCACAGGGGCAAGTGGACTCCTAATTATGAAGGTCCATTCGTGGTTAAGAAGGTCTTCTCGGGCGGAGCCTTATTACTTACAACCATGGATGGCGAATACTTTTCATCCCCTGTCAACTCAGACGTAGTCAAAAAATATTTCGCATGAATAGACCCGCTGGACAAAAAAAAAAGAAAAAGTCCAGGCAAAAAAGGGGCATCCCGGCGAACCACAAAAACAGAATAAAAAGGTTCGGGCAAAAATTAGGGATAATAAATAAAAAAAAATTTGTACACCCGGTGAGTTGAAAATCCGCAAGGACAACTCAGGCAAAAAAGGGTATCCCGGTAGATTGAAAACCCGAAAGGGCGGTCTACGCAAAAGAGGGATTTAAGCGAACGACTACGATATGAGTTATCTGTACTCCATCATCCATTTCAACAACTGACATTCCAAAGGGTAGAAATCGGTCTGATCATTCCTCAGAAGGCAAGGCCGGGGAGTCTTGAAGACATACTGGCCATAGCAGAATGGAAACTCAGTGGAACGCCATTTTCACATTGCCATTAGGATAGTTTCTTTTCTCAATTTTCAGCGATCACCTCTTTCCAGGGATTGCTTCCTGATGTAATTGCCTATTCTGGGCCTTTTGATCAATAAATTGAATTTCAGTTAAAAGCTTCTTATTTTTTTTACTGCTTTGTTTGCAAAAACGTCTGAATTTTTGATAAAACATTGCATTTGAAAACATGGTGGCTTCACAATAACACGTGCAGAAAAACATTTAGAATTGCTTTGAATGTTGAATAATCCTGGATGGTGGATTCAAACCACGCAATATTCTGGGGCATGCGTGTGTTTCCTTTTGATTGCAGGTAACAGATTCAGATGATTTTAAGCACAAGATGAGTAATCATTTATTCCCACTTAGGAGACTGGGGCAATCGTGTTCGGGGAAGGGTTTACTTGTTACCCTTTTGTCACAACGTTTACTGATTGAGTCCATCAGATGGTTGACGGTCGTTCGCGATGTCCCGATATCAGGGAATGGAATTCAACTGGGTATCGTTGTATCTTATTAAGTCAATTCTCTCATTCAGTACTTCCAACAACTACAAGCTTTTCTGTGTCGATAATGGTTGCGAATTCCCAGTAGAGTCGCTTCGCAGACACCGAGGTTGATGGTTAATTCCCAATGAAGTCGTCAGGAGTTTGAAGATGCTTGATCTTCTGTAAAATCCTCTTAGGACATTTCTTCAGGTAAGTCGGGTATCATGGAGCAGGAAGCAAGTTGTTGACCCTCTCGAGCATGGGGCATTTTGGATTTCCCCAGCAAGAGATATTCCAGGTCTATCATCCCCAGTAGAGTTTGAGGACGTTTGGTCTTCTGTAAAATCCTCTCAAGAGACGTTCCCTAGCACAAGATGCTTTAAAGCAGTTTTTCTCCAACAGAGTTGATGATAAACTCATTATCCCCAACGGAATCGTCAAACGGAAAGTTCACCTAACATGGGGCATTGTGGCACTTATCCTAAGCTCAACAGTCTTATTCCTCAGCAGACTACCATGGAATTGCTTTGGGTTTCCCCAATAGATATAGGGACTTTTTTCCAGCAGGTTGCAGTGAAATGTTCTAACCAGGATTCGCATATCCCCGGCAGAGTAACCCTGATCCCTAGCAAGATCGTATCTCTGGTAGCGGTATCCCCACAGAGTTCAGCGTTGAATCTTGTTAACAATATTCCCCAGCTGAGTTGTTTTGTCCCCACAGAGGCCTGTTGATCAACAAAATCTATTCCTCTGCAGAGTGTTAGTACATGCTTTCCCCTGCCGGATAACAGGTTGAGTCTCCCCGTAAAAGATCTCAGGTTTGATAGATCCTTAAGCAGAGTTTTGATGACTTTTCTTCCCTATCAAGACGTCATGTAAAGAAATTCTCATCCCCAGCAGAGTTGCGGTGACCAGAATTCATCCCCCAAGCAGATGAAGTAATTCTTGGCAGAATCATCACTCCCCTCATGTTTCAAAGTCCAATTTATTTTTGGCAAACTTGACAATTCGAAGCAGACGGATTGTTTATTCATTCCCCAGCAGAGATATTATCCTTTCAGGAATCTCTGAGATCGAATCATTGATTGTTATTCCTCAGCAGAGTCAGCAGAGATGTCTGACACAGATGTAGAGCGTAATCCAATATTGGAATTGCTAAAGTCCACCCGTAGTGTGGCAAGCCAGTAGTCGTCTGGCATTGTTAAAAGACGTTATCAAAGTCCAACCGTAGATTGGCAAAAGGTCCATCCAAGGGTGGCAAATTCTCAAAGTCCAACCGTAGATTGGCGAAAAGTCCATCCAAGGGTGGCAAATCATTGGAAAGTCCAACCGTAGATTGGAAAAAGGTCCATCCAAGGGTGGCAAATTCTTAAAGTCCAACCGTAGATTGGCAAAAGTCCACCCGTAGTGTGGCAAGTCAGTAGTCGTCTGACTCCTTTTAAAAGACCGCAGCTAAGTCCAACTGTAGATTGGCAAAGGTCCATACAAGGGTGGCAAATCATCGGCAAGTCCAACCGTAGATTGGCAAAAGTCCCCCGTAGCGTGGCAATTCAGCTGCAAAGTCCAACCGTAGCTTGGCAAAAGTCCACCCGTAGTGTGGCAGGTCAGTAGTCTTCTGACTCCATTCAACAAGACAGTCCACCCGTAGTGTGGCAAGCCAGTAGTCGTCTGGCGTTGTACAAAAGACATTGTTAAAGTCCACCCGTAGTGTGGCAAGCCAGTAGTCGTCTGGCGTTGTGCTAAAAGACGTTGTTAAAGTCCACCCGTAGTGTGGCAGGCCAGTAGTCGTCTGACGTTATATAAAAGACATCTCTTCAGTGGTTTTCTTCATCACCAGAGTTTTGTTCAAGCAGAGTTCATTTGGTTGGGTTTATCCCTTTTCTTCTTCCCTGCGGAGTGCAAATTTTTGGGTTATTGTCAGTATTCAATCCCTCCATACCTTGAAAGGCTGACAGCAATCGCTATCATCCGTTCAGGTCTACAGTGATTGAATAGGGGCAACTGTAATACCCCAAAATTTTCCCTCTCTTTCTTTCATATCTTTGAGCATGAGTTTTCATTTGCATTGCATTGCATTCAAGCATAGAAAAACAAAGCATCAAGCATTTAGCATTGCATCTTGCATAAGGGCATGTGATCAGGTGATTCTCTAAGGTGTTGATCATCCAAAAAAGAAGACCAAGTGTTTCTCACAAGCTTCAAGGATCTCTTACATCATGTGTCATCTCCATTTGATATCACAAGTCATTGAAAGAAAAAAATTCACCAAGAAGACTGGACAGTGCATGATCTCCTACACAAGGCAGTCAAAAGTTGGGATCTGACCCCCAAATGTGCAAGCTCTTTGAGTTTTTATCACCTCCAAAGGATATATCTCATCTTTGTTTGAGAGGATACACAACATATTCAGAGGAATTGAGATTTGTAGGATGTGTTTTTTCCTCCTAACCAGAGGGTGCCAAAACTAGGGTTGGACCTAAAATCAGTTTATTTCTGATTTCTTGGGCAAGACTTGATCTCATGGCATTCCTTATGTTCTTAAGTGTTCATGGGAGGAGTCTTGGCCATTGGTTCTTTGAGGAAGATGTTCAATGGATCAGTTACTTGTGTAATAAACAAAATCAACAGTTCAAAAGGAGGAAGTCAACTGTGGAATTTTGAGCTTCTTTTCATGGTTTTCAATGTCTCACATCCTTTTATGGTCTTCAAATGCCAAGTTTCATGTCATTCATCAAGAATCAAGGGTTTGTGCAAAAGTTACTAAATATGGAAAATGACCTATAATGAAAACTTTCCATTTTTGGAAACTTTTCCATCACATTCAACTTGACTTTTCATCATCAAGGAAGCTCCAAATGAATTTTCCTCCAACATGAAAGTTGAAGATCTTTCTCTCCCATTTCCAAAAAGTACTAGAACATTTGCATATCATTTTTAGAACTCTAGTTATGGCCAAAACAATGCAAGGTGTTTTTCATGGATTCCTTATAAGTCAAATTTTCCACCTTTTGCATTTTTGCACAAATGGACTTGTAATGTTCCCAATTGCTTCATGCCATATTAAAACATCAAAATACAAGTCAAGAAGATCATTTGTGGCCTTTGAATCAATTCATGCCATGCCATATTTCTCATTATTCTCACAAAGTTCAAAAATGCCAAATTAATTCAAAACTTGCAAACCAAGAAAGTACAAGGCCCAAAATCAATTCAGAAGTGGTACATGAGTAAATTGGATGTGATTTTTGCTGGGTACAAGGGTTTCCCACGTGCAAATTGGTGGTGGTGGTGTAAAATGCATTTTTGGATTTTCACTCAAATCTCATTAACAAGAATTCTAATCACTTCCTAATCCTAATCAGTGAACTAATGAATGGTATATATGCTTACTCATGCCCTCACAGCTAGGGTAGAAGCTCTCATTTGCACACTTGTGGTTTTTGGCTCTCACATTTTCTGTCATTGAATCTCATTCTTCTTGGACCTTCTCTGAGTTTTCTCTTCACATTCTTGATTAGTGAAGAGAATAGAGCAAGAATCCACCGTTGTTTTGAGCTCATACTGAAGAATTCATCAAGTGCCATTCAAGAGGGATCATCTTCAAACTTCAAGATCTAGCCAGATTCAAGCCTCTATTTGCATTTATTTTGCAAATAGAGATCAAAAGGAGTTGATCTGCAGCATTTGGAAGGATTTCTTGGTGTATTTCGTGTTCTTCAAGGTTCAGGTTGGTGATTTTTTTCATACTCTCAGAACTTGAATTTTTGATATGCATAATGATCTATGATGTGCACTGATTATTCTGAGCTATTTTATTTGAAGTTTGGACATGTGGTTTGTGCATAATGTTGATTTAAAGTTTTAGATCTAAACTTGTTTCTCTTCGATTTGCATTATTGGTTGGTTATTTGTGAAAAATAATTGCATATTTGAGATCCTTGCGTTTTTCTGGTCAAAATAGTGTACCTATATGTATTTTCTGGAAAAAAGTGCACAACAGCTCACCGGAGAGGGAGGGTTGCTGCCGGAAAACCAGTCCGGCGAGGAGGCCAAGTGGAGAAGACGAGCAATGACCGTTGATTCTTTTGATCGGATGTACCACAGCGAGCCACGTTTTCTTTTTTTTTCTGTTTTTATTTCATGGATTTCATGCTTGCCAACCATGTTAACTACCATGTGACCGCTCATCATGGCCTTTGTTTTGGTTTTATTTTTGATCACGCGGTGGAGATGATGACAGCGAATTAATGAAGCACATGCAAGGCACATGGCTGGTGCATTGTGTTACCGTGTGATTGTGTGTGCGTGTGACTAGGTGGAGTATGGTGTGCCATTGAATCTGATCTGTTGATTTTAATTACCTCTTTATTGTGTTGACTCGTGGATAGGCGTTGGATCATTTGGTTGGCTGGATTTAATTCTGGAGTTTGACTGAGTCTATCCGTGCTCCTATTGACTGCTTTTTGGATCCTTGGCCATTGGGCCTTTGTATTGCGCGCCCCCCGTTAGCCCATTTCTTTGTTTTCAACGTGGTTGCATGGCTGTTTGCACCCCCCTTGTTTTTTTCATTTTCTTTTCTCATTTTTTTTGTTTTTTTTGTTTTGCATTTTAATTTCTAAAATTACTTTTATGCATCTAAAAATCATACAAAAAATCATGAGACTTATTTTTAGTTTTCTCAAATCTTTCCACATTTTATTTTCTCATTTTATTTTTATTTTGGCATCTGTTTTAAGTAATTGTTTTATTTTCTTTTCTTATTTGTTTCACTTGCACACTCCAACTTGTGAAATTTATTTCTCCTCATCTATAATACATTTTTAATCCATTCTTTTTGCATCTATTAGGTGACATATTAAACTGTATAAAAAAAAATTTGTTTCATTTTTAAAACTTTTCCATATTGCATTTTGGTCCCTTTCTTTTGCATGTTGAATCATTGTTCTTATGTGATCTTTGCCCAATTGTTTGAGATACTTAGTTTATGTTTTTTGGTTTGATCTTTTTGTACATGTTACTTGACTGAGTTAACTTCTGTTTGGATATTTTTTTGGGATTTTATTAATTCACTTTGCTATTTTTGGTTGAGTGTTGTTTGTGATGCATGTTTGATTGAGGTATACTTGGATGCATGATCTAGTTTGAATGCATTTGCTGACTTGTAATTAATTGATGCTTAAGATGTTTTTATGATCTGATCATGTTCTGTTTGAGCTTACTTATGGCCTTGGAATCATCCCCATTTGATCATTTTTCAATTTGTTCTTGATTTTACAAGTTGATGTTGTTTTGGACTTGAATCTTGTGATATGTTCAACCTAATCTTGTGATGTTTCCTTGCTTGATCTCAACCAATGCATGAGGCCTTTTGTTTGATTTGTATGACATGCTAGAGGTTCTGACCTTATTGGTTTAAGGTGCTTTATGTGACATGTTCTCACTCTTTGCTTCACATGTTTCTTTGTTTGTTGGCATGAATGATAAGTGGATGCTTTGATTAACTTTGAAGCATGTTTTGAATGTGTTGCTTAAGGTTTCATCTTGCATGACTTGAGTTTGATTTTGGTATGATGTTGATACATATGCTACTGCCCCTTGAGTTCATTGCTTGGTTTTCATCTCACTTGATCATCATGGTTTGATTTGTATGATGCATATCATCATCATTGGTTTTGTGTTTCTTTTGCTCATAATGCATCATAATGTGAAGCATTCTTGCATGTTTGGATTAGATGATCATGATATGAATTGAATTCTGACTTGGTTTCACTTTCATCTTATTTTGTTCATGTCATCTTTGTATGAACTCTTAGTGTGTGAAATTGTGAATCTTGTGCAAGTTTACTTGCATCCTTTCTTGTGTGCCTTCACTTATATACTTGATATGTGCTTATATGATCTTTGAAGCATGTTCTATGTTATGATTTGGATTTGATGATTATGGTGTGCTTGCTGCCCTATCTCTTTTCTTTTTCTTCCTTTCTCTTTTCTTCTCTTTCACTCTTTCTCATCCCATGAATCTCAAGACTTATTCAAGTCTTGGATTCTTTTCCCCTTAGAGCTACCTAGTCCAACTTAATTTTTTATTAAGCTTGGAGTAGGATTAGCATTAGGTTAGGTAGTCTTTTCTCCTAAACCTCACTAACCCTAGGATATCCGTGCATGATAACATTAGGACTCTTAGTTTCCCTTTAGAATTTCCCTTGCATCGTTTCTCTTCTCATCTCAAAAGAAAAGTAAAAAACACTTAATAAAGGTTAATGTGTATTGCGCTTGAGCCTTACATGTGGGAAGTGGGGAAAGAGGGGCTTCCTCTCATTTTTCTAGGATACCTAGTGTATGTCCTGTTGGGGACGATGCGCGAAAGTATTCGTTCCTATATTTAAGACTTTGGTTCAATGCAAGTTGCAAATAACCATAAAAGACACCTCTTTCTAAAAAACTTCAAACAAACAATAACGTCTTTCCTTCGGGAATTCTTTTCTCATCTCATCTGCTCTCAGCGCATGAACGTGCTTCTACTCGTTCTCTTGCAAGATGGTAACGCACTCGGACCAGCGAGCCTGCAACACCTGAGCTAGAATGTTAGCCGTTCCCAATAAACACAAACAAAGCGACCCTCGTTGAGGGGAACTACGTCGCTCTGATTCTCATACTCCCGATGAGATACGTAGGCAGTGGGGTAGGGCCCATTCGAGCACTTCTTTTATTTTCCCTACATTTGTTTCTTGCTCTCTCTCTCTCTCTCTCTCTCTCTCTCTCCTTTCTTTTTCCTTTTTCCCGTTCCTTTTCCTTTCCAGTAGCAGCGGAGCTCCAGATGACGACACCCTTTGATTGACGCAGCAAGCGTGGATCCCATCGGGTACGATGGACGTGAGGGGGTGCTAACATCTTCCTCTCACGTAACCGACTCCCGAACCCAGTTCTCTTGGTCGCAAGACCATGCTCTTTCCTTTCCTTCAGGTTTATGCGGTGTTTCCTTTCCCTCTCTTGGGATAAATACACATTGCTGGCGACTCTGTTTTGGTGCCACTTTCGCGTTTGTACTTGGATGAAAATCCCGGGAGCGACACACTGAGACGCACCCATCACATTCAGAACAGAAAAATACCTTAGCTCTTCACGCGCACGAGTCGAATCCGAAGCGATACTAGCTGCAACGAAAACAAAGAAGAAGGCGGAAAAGCAGAGAAAATCATTTGCAGATCGGCAGGTGGAGTTCGACAACGCCAATTTCCTACTACCAACCACCGTCGTGCCGTAAGTTAACTCTTTCGTTCTCTCGTTAACGATGTTCATTGGCTATTGTTGTTCTTATGTTTTCTGTATGAAATCGGTGTGAAGTTGACTAAGGAGGAAGTACCTTCGAGGTCGTCGACGTCACTGAAACCACCGTGTCGAAGCTACTCGGAGGATTAAGACAGAACCATGCGCTGAGTCCGACCACCGTGCGACATGACTGTGCCAATCGCCTCCGTTTTCAAATCCGTTGACTGCCGTGAGTGCATAATCAGAGGTTCAATTTCCTTTTCTAGTGGTTCTTCACTTTTGAAATTCTTGCTGTGATGCTTTATGATGTGTTGGATTTTTTAATTGCTGAATTATTGAGTTCATGGAGAAGTCGAGAGTGACCGTGAGCGAGAGTGAGAGAGAGCAATGATAGAAAGATGGAAATGCGAGTGGAGAGCTTGAGAGAAGAAGGGATTTGGCTAATTGTTAGGGTTCTTGACCCTTTCTTTCTTTACATGGCTGAAAACCGAACCGGGTTGAGGTTCGAACCGATCCATGTCTCCAAACCGCCCCAACCCTTGTCCTTTTGCCCTGAGCATGATTTTGGGCCTTAGCCCCTTTTATTTTTTCTATCAGCGCCCATGTAATCAATCTCTCCCCCTTTTAATTTAATTAGATTTTCTTTTTAATTTTTATTCAACTAGTTGCTTTATAATTTTAATTTAATTGATCTTATTTAGAATTTATTTGTTCAGCTAAATTAGTTTTAATCAGAAAATTAATTAGTTAATTAGATTTATTTAGGGTTTTATTTTATGTTACTTTTAATAAATTGTTAATATATTGTTTTTTTGTTAGTTAATTCTAATTCAGGACTTAACCTCTCATTTAGTTTACTTGTTAAAAAAAAAATTGAAGAAAAATATCAAAAAAAAATATTTGCTTTTCTCTCTTGATATTTTGTTTATATTTTTATATTTAAAATTCCAAAAATATTTTTTGATTAGTTAAAAAGAAAATTTCTACTCTTATTTCGATCTTTGTTTTTCGCCCGTATATTCAAACCATTTTTCCCCCTTATGAGTCGATTGCTTTTTAAGCATCGCCATCAACCTTTAGGTCTTTTACCTTAGCACATACCCTTAGCAAGCAAGCAATAGATAACATAAATATTAACAAGAGGTTCTTGTAGAGTACTACAGACGTTTAGGATGCTAATACCTTCCCTAGACGTAACCAACCTCCGAACCTTAGATCTCTTATTAGGTTTTTCGATCTTTAACCCTTTCCTTTGGATAAAATAAAGACCGGTGGTGAATTTCAAAAATTGTGATTCAAGTTAATCCAATAGCTTGGTATCCAATTCTCACCGCGACAGAAATGGCGACTTCACTGGGGGTTTTTCGACGGTTTCCCCTAACTTGTTTATATCTATGTTATTTATTTGTCTTCCTATATATCTTTATATCTGTATATATACTTGTTATGCTTGGGTTTTCTGTGTGCAGGGTTACTATTTGTGTGGTGAGACAAAGTCCTACACCCGGACTAGAGTGAAATTAAGATAGGAAAATGGTGAGACTTCAATGATACTTTGAGGGAGTCGATTCCTGAAAAAGTAAATTGAGACTTCACCACTCAGTCTAGGCCCTCTCGAATAAAATATTTGTCCAACGAGTTCATTCGTGAAGACGATATGGTTTCGATCTAAAGGCCCTCGGGACTGGGGACCGTAGTTACCTTTAACCCAACTTGGCCTATTAGGACGTAGTGCGGGGACTATGCGGGAGTCTATTTCTGCAATAGTCGCTACGCGATACTACACTCAGACGAGATTCTCTTGAGAATATTATTGACTACCAAGTGATCTGGAAAATCGATAATATCCGAAAGATGGGTTGCAGACTCTGGGAACTTTGTAGAACCCGTTCGGCAGGTACATTTGAAACCATAGTACACACCTATTGGGAAGGGTAGACCATGGCTCCATGCTCGTGATCTTCAAACCTAAGCCTTGGCTTGTTTGCTTGTATATGTGTATATGTGTATACCTATGTCTATGCATCCATTCATGCATTCATGAATAACCATTCGATTTCAAGAAACTCAATTGTTCTTTCATTTGCAAAATCAATAAAAAAATCCTGGATTATAAAATGAAACTTTTTTCAGCCCTTCCGAAATGTTTGCAACCTACTCTTGAGTTTCTTGAAACCATTACATTGCATTGCATATCATTTGCATCTTTGCATGATTCATTGCATACATCCGTTTGTCCAACAACTCATTCCCAGATGTCTCTATCTTCCAGCGTCACCCGTCCTTCGTCAAGCTAATTCCTCGACATCGACACCAGACTAGAGCTAACTACAGACGCATAATGGCAGAGCAAGAAGCACACAATACTGAGATGCGAATGGAGTTCGACGGCCTTAAGTCAAGCATGGCAAAGCTCCCTGAAATGCTCCAAGTTTTGATTGCTAGAGGAGAGCAACCCCAAAGGACTGTCATCCAGGAAGTTTCAAGCGCTGATCCTCGACCGGTTCAAATGCCACCTTTCACTTGGCCAAAGTTTGGCTTACCTTCCGACTATTCTCCACATCTTGCATCTACTGCTATGATTGGTCAGACTTCCAGACCAGTGTTTCAAGCTCCAGTTTTCTCCAAGCCTAGACCTGTGGTTACTGCTCCACGACCAGCTCCTCAACGTCCAGCTGTAGGATAGAATCGATACCGTAATAGGAATAATTTTGATCCTATTCCGATGACATATACTGAATTATATCCTGGTCTGGTTCAAAAATGTTTGATTACTACAAGGCATTTGCCTCCTCCTCCAAATCCTCTTCCAGCCGGCTATAGGGCTGATCTTCATTGTGAATTCCATCAAGGTGGTGCAGGTCATAATTTAGAAGGTTGCTTTGCATTGAAGGCTAGGGTACAAGAGCTGATCAGAATTGGTATCCTCTCCTTTCGTGACGCCAATCCAAATGTCAAGAACAATCCTTTTCCAGAGCACGCTAAGTGAAGCTTTAGTCGACTTCAACAGACTTCAGTGTTTCAGACGGGACAGCTCACCCTTGTTTCTGATTAGCCATTAGGCCATGTTTCTTATTGTTTGCACTTTCTTTGTACTAGTTGTTTGCATTTGAATTGTGTTTGTACTTTCATAATTAATAAAATGAGCATTGCAACTTTTTACTCAATTAATTTGTGTTTGCTATTTTACGCTTTATATTTCAAAAAAAAAACAAAAACAAAAACAAAAAATTATCTCTTTTCCACTTTCCTTCTGATTATGCTAAGATTGGAGGGAGGATGATGAAAACGTAATACTCATAATTGTTGTCGGTATGCTTTCAAATCAAAACTTTGCTGAGGATGTAAGGCATTGTTTCAATTCCCAAACACTGGAGAAATAAGGAAGATAACCCCTCGTTAACGCCTTTGAGCCTTGGAGTAGGAGTTTCTTTTCTTTACAAATAAAAACCTGCAATCTTAACCTGGGGCAGGGTAGTTCTCAGTTAACTGGATTGTGCATTCAAATACAAGAGTTTCATGCAAGACATCTTTCAACAAAAAGGTTACATTCTCAATTTTTCCTTAGCACGCAACAAGCAAGTGTCGAAGATGTCTTTCAAGTCAAAAGTCGATGATGGTTCGCCGTAATCATTAAGCCAAGCAGTCACTTTCTTTCAAAAAAAAAAAAGGATAAAAAAATCAAAAAAGGAAGAAGCCCGCTAAGTCGAAACCTGTGAAGGAGACTTAGGCAGACAAAAAACTGGGGCATCCCGCTGATTGTAAGATTCACGAGAAACAGTTCAGGCAAAAGTTAGGGATAATAAAAAGGAGAAATCTTTAAATCCTTATCATGAAATCCTCAATGAAAAAAAAAACCAAGAGCTATAAGGAAGTAGTGACTGTCACCTCAAAAGTCCCTTAACTTCTGAACCATCATCACTATCATCAATGCAATCCCTAACCTATGGGAACCTGAGTGCAAAGTCTGAGTTAACTGAGTGTAGGACTGGAGATCATCACGAAGATTGGGTGGGTACAAATAAACTTTGAGCCTTTATCCTTTGTTTCATAAACCGTGAACCAGACCACGTTATAACCCTCAAAAGACCTAATTGAAGCAAGGTTATTTTGAAAGCATACTACAACGAGGTTGCGTAAACTGACTCCTAAAGATCTTTGTAGATCATTTTTTTGGCATCACGCCTTTTTGCTTTATCTTTCACTTTTAAACGTCTTGAACCACCGTGTTCTAACCAGTGACCCTATTGTTTTACCTCTTTCCAAAAATGATTTTGATTTCAAAAGTTGCATGAACTTTGCATTTACTATGTTTGTATGAACACTTTTGTTTGCAATCTGGCTTCCGCTTAAGGAATTTTCAAACATTTGAGAAACTTGGTCAGTGATACAATCAGGGGCAAGTTTCTTCCAGATCCTGTTGAGAATCAGTTCAAGATTTGTGGTTCAGTGCAAGTCCTTCTCAGAATTGGTTATACAAAATTCTTTTTCAAGACTCATACTGGGGTAAGTTTTCCAAGTGCACAGTAATTCAGTCATTTTCAGCATCAATCCAAGCTGAAGCAATTATCAGTTCATCTACAACAGACAGCCAATTTGGGGCAGTTTACTTGAAAATCTCCAAGCAGCTCTCCATCCTTCCTATAAGGATCATCAGTTTGATACAGTTTACCAGTGTGGCAGATGTGTGCCCAGTGGTAGCATCTTTAGTCCCAAAGCAGAATGGCAGTGACATCCGTGTTGAGGAATCAGTCTTCCAGTCTTGTCTTCTCCACAAAAGAGTCGAGTCGTGTCGTCGACATCTACATTACATTTACATTTGATCATATATCATCTGCATAATTCATATACATATGCATAGCAAAAGTGTCATCCTCATTTGCACTCATTTGCATTATCCATTGGTCGTGTTGTTATCCACGTCTTACCTTTGCAGTCAAACTCCAACTTATTTGGAACCTACCAAACAGATATTTTCGCATCTATCCAATGCTTTCTTGGGTACCTCCTTGTTCATATTCGTCCAAAGCTTTCTTGGGTATATCTTTGTTCACATTCATCTAAAACCATTATTAGATATTGTGATTGTACCTTTCATTCAAGGCCATTATTGGATGTCTGGTTTCTTTACCATCTGATGTTCTTCCAGATGGGCCCCTCTTTCTGATGTTCTTTCGAATATGTACTTTTGTTCTGATGTTCTTCCAGAACTCCCTCTGTGTCTATCTGACGTTCTTCCAGATACGACTTTGTTTCTGATGTTTTTCCAGAACTTATCTGATGTTCTTCCAGATATTACCTTTGATTCTGATGCTTTTTCAAAATCTATCCGATGTTCTTCCGGATATGTACTTTTGTTCTGATGTTCTTCCAGAACTCCCTCTGTGTCTATCTGATGTTCTTCCAGATATGACTTTGTTTCTGATGTTTTTCCAGAACTTATCTGATGTTCTTCCAGATATTACCTTTGATTCTGATGCTTTTCCGGAATCTATCTGATGTTCTTCCGGATATGTACTTTTGTTCTGATGTTCTTCCAGAACTCCCTCTGTGTCTATCTGACATTCTTCCAGATATTACCTTTGATTCTGATGCTTTTCCAGAATCGCTCTGATGTTCTTCTAGATCGAGTCTTTGTTCACATTCATCTAAAGCCATTATTAGATATTGTGATGACCAGTTTCTTTGCATTCAATGCCATTCTTGAATGTAGTCTTTATCTCACATTCATCTGAAGCCATTATCAGATATTACAAGTGTACCTTTCATCCAAAGCCATTATTGGATGTTTGGTGCTTTTTTTTCATCCAATGCCATTCTTGGATGATGTTTTCCAGATACTTTGCTTTGTTTCCATTCATTTCTAACATGACTGTAACACATTTTCCCCTGTGGTACCCTTCCCCATAGGCTTCTCTATCTTGCATTCATTTCATCTCATATCATATCATCTACATCTGTGGCATCTTAGGGCCAAAAATTGTGCATGTTTATATTTAAGTCTCTCATATCTCGTCGAGACGAAGATTTCGATCTCCATATCTCCGGATACAAGAAACTTAAATAGGGGCATCTGTCATACCCTAATTTTTGACCCTAGGATTTTTGTTTTCATTTCGCATAGTCTGCATAACATATCATATCATCTATGCACAGCTAATCATTTTATTAGACTTTGTTTATTTTTATTTGTGAAATTAGGGCCAATGCAGAAGGATCAAGAGTCATGGAGGCCGTGTGTGTGTTCAGTGGGATTCTGGTCCTTACAAGTTATGTTGGATTCTTGTGGAGATAGAGGAGGGATATGCCTCATTCTTATGATTGTCTAGTTAGTACAAGGCCATATCATTATTTTCAAAGATTTCCTCAGGGTCATAGTTCATTGCTTGTGGTTAACTTAGAGTACATGTCACAATTGATGAGTCCGAGATTATTCAAGCCATTACTAGTCAAGTTGCAAGTTCATGAAGATTCACATCAAAACTCAAGATTTCAAGATTCGAGATTTACAAAGTTCAAATTTAATAAGTTGATTACAAAGTTCCAATGGAAAATTCATTTTAAATAGGCCGAGGGAGATTTTGATGTTAAACTAAGAGAAATAGAAGGACATTTTGTGTTAGTGGTAATATTGCAACCATTGCTTGTGTTGCAAAAGGAGGTGATTGGAGAATATAGATAACATCAAAAAAATAAAAGATATTGGCCTTTCAAGTGATGTAATCCTTGATTCAGTAAGTCTTTACATTAAGAGCATAATACATATATAGGTGCCACCCTTGGACGGAACACTATTAACTGCTCTTGGAGTTCATACAAAGGAAAGTGTACAAGATCAATATGAAATCAAAAGGTACATCACAAATACAAGAATTTAAAATTCAAAGCCCAATGTTCTTTTACAAATTAATTCCAAGAGCTCCCTCCAATTCATGGTGTCTTCCTACTGTGATTCATGTTGTAGAACGAGGTTCATTTTATAATTTTACACTGACCATCACGTGCCACCACAGCCACGTATGGGAGACTCGGACGTCACTTCTACAATTGTGTTCACCTGCCTCTCAACGAATGGTCCTTTGGTGCTTGCTTTATCTTTGTTATCTTTGTGCTACCATTGTGTGCTACTAGCCTTTGGTACGTCACGCCCAATATAGCAAGCTGTTTATCCAAAAAACTACGGGTCCGCTGCTTCCAAGGATTTGAAGTATATTGTGAATTAATTGTTGAAAGCACTTCACAGATCGGTCTGAGCCTGCAATAGAGGATAAGAGGCTCTCAAGTTAATTAATGCAAGTGGAAAATACAAGCAAAGGTCATAGAAAGTATAAATTCAGAGCAAGAGTAGTTTATGGCTGCCATCAAAAGGGAAGTGACATCATGACATCTTGTTTTCTTTCCAAAACATAATTCCAAACATCACCATCAACGCTCATAAACATGGTCTTATTTTCCAAATATCACCATCAATGCTTTCCCAAACAGCCACATATCTGCTGAATTGAAAGAAGAAAGAAATCAAAACATGTTTGAATATGTCAGAAACGAAACAGGAATGATATTATCGTCATAAAATGTGTTCACAGCAACTTTATTGCCTTCTAAAACCAGAATCAACATCATGATCCCACATTTAAATTCAAAATCAGCAAATTTAATCAGTGGAGACTATAAAAAAGACCACACACACCAGTAGAAACACACATTCACACCAGTGAAAATCCATACAATTTACATATAAAATTCCTGCAGAAGTTCACACGAATCCGTCAAAAAAATACACATACACACAAACCAGAAACCATCAAGAAGAAGCATCAAACTCACATACACTGAGACGCACCCATCACATTCAGAACAGAAAAATACCTTAGCTCTTCACGCGCACGAGTCGAATCCGAAGCGATACTAGCAGCAACGAAAACAAAGAAGAAGGCGGAAAAGCGGAGAAAATCGCTCGCAGATTGGCAGGTGGAGTTCGACAACGCCAATTTCCTACTACCAACCACCGTCGTGCCATAAGTTAACTCTTTCATTCTCTCGTTAACGATTTCCATTGGCTATTGTTGTTGTTATGTTTTCTGTATGAAATCGGTGTGAAGTTGACTAAGGAGGAAGTACCTTCGAGGTCGTCGACGTCACCGAAACCACCGTGTCGAAGCTACTCGGAGGATTAAGACAGAACCATGCGCTGAGTCCGACCACCGTGCGACACGACTGTGCCAATCGCCTCCGTTTTCAAATCCGTTGACCGCCGTGAGTGCATCATCAAAGGTTCGATTTCCTTTTCTAGTGGTTCTTCACTTTTGAAATTCTTGCTGTGATGCTTTATGATGTGTTGGATTTTTTAATTGCTGAATTATTGAGTTCATGGAGAAGTCGAGAGTGACCGTGAGCGAGAGTGAGAGAGAGAAATGATAGAGAGATGGAAATACGAGTGGAGAGCTTGAGAGAAGAAGGGATTTGGCTAATTGTTAGGGTTCTTGACCCTTTCTTTCTTTACATGGCTGAAAACCGAACCGGGTTGAGGTTCGAACCGATCCATGTCTCCAAACCGCCCCAACCCTTGTCCTTTTGCCCTGAGCATGATTTTGGGCCTTAGCCCCTTTTATATTTTCAATCAGCGCCCATGTAATCAATCTCACCCCCTTTTAATTTAATTAGATTTTCTTTTTAATTTTTATTCAACTAGTTGCTTTATAATTTTAATTTAATTGATCTTATTTAGAATTTATTTGTTCAGCTAAATTAGTTTTAATCAGAAAATTAATTAGTTAATTAGATTTATTTAGAGTTTTATTTTATCTTACTTTTAATAAATTGTTAATATATTATTTTTTTGTTAGTTAATTCTAATTCAGGACTTAACCTCTCATTTAGTTTACTTGTTAAAAAAAAATTGAAGAAAAATGTCAAAAAAAAATATTTGCTTTTCTCTCTTGATATTTTGTTTATATTTTTATATTTAAAAATCCAAAAATATTTTTTGATTAGTTAAAAAGAAAATTTCTACTCTTATTTCGATCTTTGTTTTTCGCCCGTATATTCAAACCATTTTTTTTCCCTTGTGAGTCGATTGCTTTTTAAGCATCGCCATCAACCTTTAGGTCTTTTACCTTAGCACATACCCTTAGCAAGCAAGCAATAGATAACATAAATATTAACAAGAGGTTCCTGTAGAGTACTATAGACGTTTAGGATGCTAATACCTTCCCTAGACGTAACCAACCCCCGAACCTTCGATCTCTTATTAGGTTTTTCGATCTTTAACCCTTTCCTTTGGATAAAATAAAGACCGGTGGTGAATTTCAAAAATTGTGATTCAAGTTAATCCAATAGCTTGGTAGCCAATTCTCACCGCGACAGATCCACAAAGATTGTTCGGTGATATCGCAGTCGTTCTACAGTTGTATACGTTTTAAACTTCAAAGTAACAAGGGGTTTTGGTTGTTTTGAGTCGGAAAGTTTGCATTCAAAGTTAAGTATAAGCGGTAAATAGATTTGTTTTAATGATTTATAAGAATCATGTCAAGATTAGGGTTCGACAAACCATTTTGCACGAATAGAATCGACAAAGTGAATGAACTCGTTTAGATGGTAAATGTAATCACATATCCTCCCAATATGTTTATTTCTAACACATATTGTGAGTTTTACCATTTTGATCCTTTGATGATCTCTCAATCAAACTATCAAAATGACAACATTAAAGTTCAATATTTATGAACATCAACACACATTACTATCTCTAGCCAATGTACATTGATGGATGAAAAACCTAGGTAAAGTGTAAGAACACATTTCTCAATCATGAACCAACACAAAGAATAAACAATAGAAACAAAGTTTTTCATCATACATTCATCATCCAAGAGTTCACAAGCTAGAGTCAATACATATACATGCAAAACAAAGGTTTATCTACCATCTAACCTTGACACAAAAGGGAAATTAGCTCTCCATTGTCATGGAAGCTAAACAATCAAGAAGATGAAGAAGAATATCAAGCATCAATGACGATTTCTCGACGAATGATGCTTCCAATCTTCCAAAATGGATGCTACAATGTTCACAAGGTGTTTTGCTCTAAAATGTATCAAGGAAGGTATGAAAAATACAGAAGAGTCTAATTATAAGGGGGCAGAGGATCGCAGAGCGCGCTGCACTTAACAATAAACTGCCTAAAGAGCGCGCTAAGTACCTCGCTGAGCGCAAAACTCTCTGTAACTACTTCCACCATCGCGCTAGGAGCGCGTTGAGCGCGCTTCAAGCATGTTCCAAAAATGCTTATTTTCCAAAACTGCTTTTGTGGGGCCTTCCTTGCTCCAATCTTTACACTTCCATGCAAAAATCTATAATAAAAACACAAAAGTTAAATAGATAAGTCAATTAATGCAATTAACTAGAAAACGGTTATTAACCGGAAACAATGGGAAAAGGCTTGGATTAACAAATAAAGATCACAAAAAGGTGCTAAAAACTAAACTAAATATTAACAGTTTTTAGCACCTAACCACTCTCCCCAACTTGTTTCTTTGTTTGTCCTCAAACAAAGGTAAAATAGGATAGAAGCAAAAGGAATACCCGATAAACAAACACAAACAAACATCAATGGTTCAAACCGAATTGATACACCTGCAAGTAATGCTTAGCTCTGACAGAATAAAAATATGTATATGAACTAACTTCTAAACATAAATAACAAGCACTCATCATAAGCAAACAAATGTTCAAACGGGAATCACCTAATTTATTCCAATGAGCCAAGCTCAATATATACAAGGGACAAAACACACTCACAAGCAATTGTGCCACATCCAAAACAAGTTATGCAATCATCTCACAATTTAATGAAAATAATGGAAACAAAGATCACAAAAGGACTTTCATAGGTTGTAACTTGGTCGGGGTTAAGAAACAAGGGTCATATGTACACGGCCTTTGAACAAGAGGGGGTAAAATTTATGAAGAGCATTTTCTTTTCTAAACAACCAATCTTGCTCAAACTTTCACATTATTCTCACAATGCATTCTATCTCATTCTCATTTGATTTCTACAATTTTCTTTTTCTTTCTCTTTTGATTTTTCATTTATTTTTCCTTTTCTTTCTTTTTCAAACTATTTTTTATTTCAATTGAGAATGCATTGCCCACAATTCCTTCTTCTCTTTTCAGAATGAACCAATCTCCCCAACTTCAACAATACTAAGACTTAAATCAAGAATTATCTTCAAAGCAATTAAAGTTCGGGTTCATGCTTCACGGATACAAATTTTTTCGTTTTAGGCTCAAGAGAGGTTTCTAGAGATCACACACTCACAAGGTGACTTGAAGTGATTTATGGAAATGTTGTTCTACTCATAGTACTCAAAAATTGCCTTGATCATTTCCAAGTTTCCAAAATTTCAAAACAAAAAGTAAGATTAAACATAAAAAATTTGAGTAAGCAACAATCACTTAAATCCCTCAATAATTTGTAAATAATGGAGGGAACTGACATTTTTGGTTATGTCCTAATTGATTCCAATATGAACAAATATGCAAAATGAAGAAAAACTTGAAAATTATGTAAAGCAAAAAGTTCATGTACATATTAACATTCTACAAAGCACAAAACAGAGTACCTTATTGTGCATCAATTCAGAAATTTATCATCACCATCAATGTGGTGACGCACATTACTTTAGTACAAAGAAACAAACTTGCTTCATACATCAATTACCTTGAAAATAGAGAACAAACAACCAAAATTTTTGTGCCAAAAATGATAAACATAAAACATCATCCGCCCGGATGGAAAATTCATTCATAACCAAAAATTTTGTAATAATTATCCAAAATCACATCCGCCCGGATGGAAAATTCAACAATCCTAAACACAAGTCGATAATACTACAAACATACTAATCATAGCAACATAAACAAAAAACAAAAGATACATCAAACCCAACATCAGTAAAAACTAGAACTCGATGCTCCAACGCCCTCGCCATCATCACCATCGTCAGCATCACCGTCATCTGCATCATCATTACCACCTGCCCCTTCCAGAAAACCAGGCCTGCCCTCAGGCCAATGAGCATATGCCATGAGGTCTTCGCGGGACCTCAACTGGTGATCCACATGTGGTTCCCGGATCTGCAACTGCAACTGTACCATAGAATCATGCATAAATAAGAGAGCCCTCTGATGAGCCTCGTGCATGGCCCAATTGGCCTCAACACTCAGATCATAAGCGCCCCCACTCCCGCGTCCGCGCCCGCGGCCAACAGGGGCAGCAGCAGCTACTGGGGCAGCGTCCTCCAAATCAAGCACCCTCATGCAATGACGAGTGACATAACCATCATCCATAACAGCAAGCTTAACACACCCATGGGTCGAGAGAGTAACTTGCGCCCTATGGCATAATGCCATAATAAGCCCTGGATAAGTAAGGGTACAAGCTACTCGATCACCATAAGGTGTACCACTCACAGCAATTTTCTTCATCTCAGTGGCAATAATCTGTGCGAAATCCACGGTCTTCTGGCTGCTAAGTAAATGAGCAATCAGAGAAGCTGTCTCTAAGGGAATTGAAGAGGTGTGACTCCGCGGTTTAAGGTTGTGTAAAACCACAGACATAACAAGTTGAGCGGCAGTATCCAACACACCTCGTACGAACTTGAGGGGCGCTCCACTAGCGTTTACTAGGTATGTTCCCCCGCGCACACATAAGGCATCTCTAAGTTGGTCGGCATTCCAATTACGCTGAGCCAACGTCTTCCCATAATCACATAGCTCACCCTCTCCCAGCTCGAGTGGGTTGCCAAGGTAGGTATTTATAGCATCCCGTGAGAAATCGATAGCCTTACCCCGAACCCAAGTCTTGAAATTGAACGACTCAACATTAGAGGGCAATGCATTGGCGAATAACTCCCTCACGATGTCAATATGGTACTCAGGGTAGGGTGAAGAAAGTGTATCCCAACCTGCACCTTGGACATGATGAGCAATGTTCCTGTGGGGTCCCTCTGAATCAAGTAAAATAATTCTGTCTGGCCAAATCGATCTTCTTTCAAGCTGCACATAACGTTGTTGTTGCTCCAAACCAACAAAACGAGTTCTATCGAAAGGGCCAGACGGAGCACGTCTGTTTGGGTTTGATGTAGAACCAGCTAGTCGTTGCTTTTTGCACCCTGACATCTGAAAAGAAGAACAAACAAAACATACACAAAACAGCCCCAAAGGTTAGTGAAAATAGCATACAAAAATTTCTAAATCCTTAAACAATTACATAGAATAATCAAAGGAAAGCAGAACATAAATCACAAAAGGGGAATTTTTCTGCAAATCCCAGACTGTGCTAAGCGCGCAGGAGCGCGCTGAGCGGGTTCTGCGAAATGCAGAAAAACCCCCCTCTGCAACAGAAGGTTCCAAAGGAAATTCTACTTCCTAAACACAGCCATATTCACAGAGAGATGTACAGTACGAATCCCCAAAATCAAAACAAACTAAATTATTCACAAAACTTAACTTCTAAAATTACAATCCCTAAATTCTAAAATTGAAACTCCTAACCACATGCATTCATATCAGTTTAAGCACCAAAAACAGTAAATTGACAACTAAAGAAGACATAGATGAAGTATAATCATGAACATTTAACATGCAACAACCAACCCAAAATGGGTTTTCAAAATGAGAAAATAAAAATAAAATAAAAGCATAAACTTACTGTTGAAGAAGATGAAGATGAGCACGAAGATGATGAAAATGGAGTTAGGGCACACAAAAACCCAAGAAGCTCACAAGAAATTTTGAAAATGGAGGAGAAGAGAAGGTAGGGAAGTTTTGAGTGAAAAAGGGTGAAATGAGGCAAAACCTCAGAACCCTAACAACATAAAACCCAATCTGGGTCGGGTACAGCTTAGTGGGCCCAGAAACACTATATTTTTTTTCAAAATTCCGCACACCGCGCTTAGCGGGACATGTTGCGCATTAAGCGCGCTCGCGACTGGAAGTAAGGGGTCATTTTTTTCAAAACCGCGCTAAGCGCGCGCCAAGCGCCAAGCGCGCTCTGCAATATAAAAAACCCTCCCAACAGCAAAAATTCAACATCCCCAAGTTCAAAACATCACCCTAAACAGCATACAACATCAATTTTTCAAAAAACATGTTTAAACATCAAATTCACTAGTAAACACGATAAAAACTTACAAAATTGGGGTGCCTCCCAATGAGCACTTGTTTAACGTCGGATAAGCTCGACGAGCCAAGATGCTCAATTAAGAACATCGAGGAGAACAAAACAATTGTTGCGATCAAAGTTACCACCAAGGTAGATTTTCAAGCGTTGACCATTTACGGTCCAACTGTCTTTTTTCTCTAAATCTTCGATCACAATCGCTCCATAACTTTTCACCTCTTTCACACGAAATGGTCCTGACCATTTTGATTTTAATTTTCCTGGAAAATGTTTTAACCGGGAATTAAACAACAGTACCAAATGGCCGACCTGGAAGTCCTTTTTCCAGATCTTCTTATCGTGATAATTCTTTACCTTTTCTTTATACAACCAACTGGAATGATAGGCTGCATTCCGCATTTCCTCCAATTCCTGAATTTGTAATTTTCTCTTCTCTCCGGCCAAGTTCGTATCAAAATTTAGCAGCTTAAGGGCCCACAGTACTTTGTGCTCCATTTCAACCGGTAAATGGCATGTTTTACCATAAACCATTTGAAATGGAGTTAAGCCAATTGGAGCTTTGTAAGCGGTCCGATATACCCACAAAGCCTCGTCCAATTTTTACGACCAATCTTTTCGCGAACTTGACACAGTTTTTTATAAAATTCTTTTTATTTCACGGTTCGACACCTCGGCCTGCCCGTTCGACTGTGGGTGGTAAGGGGTCACCACTTTATGCGATACACTGTAGTGTTTTAAAACACTTTCAAGAGATGTATTGCAAAAGTGTGACCCGCCATCACTAATGAGAACCCGAGGAGTGGCAAAACAGGAAAAAATGTTTTTATTTAAAAAATTAATCACCGTCTTGCCATCGGCCTTAGGTGAAGCAATCGCTTTAACCCACTTCGACACATAGTCAACCGCCACTAACATGTACTCATTTCCAAAAGAGGGGGGAAATGGACCAACAAAATCAATGCCCCAACAATCGAAAATTTCAACTTCTTGTATATTTTGAAGGGGCATTTCATCTCTTTTTCCATTTCCCCCACTTCTTTGGCAAGTGTCACAACTTTGCGCATGAAGATTAGCGTCTTTAAAGAGAGTAGGCCAATAAAAGCCTGATTGCAAGACTTTCGTGGCCGTCCTCGAACCATTGAAATGGCCGCCATAAGGCGAGTTGTGACAATGCCAAAGAATATTTTGGGCTTCTTCACTCGTGACACACCTTCTCAAAATGTTGTCACCTCCTAATTTCAACAAATATGGGTCATCCCACACATAGTAATTCGCATGCGACAGGAACTTCCTTTTTTGGTTCCAAGTTAGGTCTTGGGGCACCCAACCGGTTGCTTTGTGGTTAGCAAAATCTGCAAACCAAGGTCTAACTTGGACTTTAAACAATTTTTCATCGGGAAATCCCTCTCGGATTTCCTTTTCAGCTTTGGTTACCTCCACGTTAATCAAACGGGACAAATGATCCGCCACTAAATTCTCTTAACCCTTTTTATCCTTTATTTCCAAATCAAATTCTTAAAGCAAAAGGATCCAATGGATGAGCCTTTGCTTTAAATCCAGTTTAGTGAGCAGATATTTTATAGCTGAATGATCCGTGTAGACAACCACTTTTGACCCTATTAGGTAAGAACGAAACTTCTCAAGTGCGTATACAATCGCAAGCAATTCTTTTTCGGTTGTGGCATAATTTACTTGCGCCTCATTTAATACCTTGCTTGCTTAATGTATAGCATGAAAAGTTTTGTCCTTCCTTTAACCTAACACCGCTCTAACGACATAATCACTCGCATCGCACATTAGTTCAAAATTTAAAGTCCAATTTGGTGCGATGATTATTGGAGTGGTAATTAGTTTTTCAATCAAAATTTGGAAAGCAATAAGACATTCATCGTCAAAGAGAAATACCTGATCTTTATTGAGCAAGTTGCTCAATGGCCTTGCTACCTTTGCAAAATCTTTGATGAAACGCCTATAGAATCCCGCATGCCCCAAGAAGCTTCTGATTCCTTTGACGTTGGTAGGAGGAGGCAACTTCTCAATTACTTCAATCTTTGCTTGATCTACTTCAAGGCCTTTGGAAGAAACTTTGTGGCCAAGCACAATTCCCTCCGTCACCATAAAGTTACATTTCTCCCAATTCAACACCAAATTAGTCCTAACACACCTCTCAAGGACGGTTTCCAAATTCTTCAAACACAAGTCAAAAGATGCTCCAAACACGGAAAAATCATCCATAAACACCTCCATTATCTTTTCTATGAGGTCGGAGAAGATAGCTTAAACACACCTTTGGAAAGTTGTCGGCGCATTACATAAACCAAAAGGCATCTTACGATAGGCAAAAATGCCAAAGGGACAAGTAAAAGCCGTCTTCTCTTGATCCGCCGGGTCAACCGCAATTTGATTATACCCTGAATATCCGTCCAAGAAACAATAGAATTGCTGCCCGGATAACCTCTCGAGCATTTGGTCCATGAATGGAAGTGGAAAATGGTCTTTTCTAGTTGCGGTGTTCAACCTTCTATAATCAATGCACATTCTCCACCCCGTCACAATCTTTGTTGGGATAAACTCATTCTTATCGTTTCGGATAACGGTCATGCCACCCTTTTTAGGAACAACGTGCACGGGGCTTACCCATGGACTATCAGAGATCGGGTAGATCATTCCCGCATCCAAAACCTTCACAACTTCTTTCCTAACCACCTCTTTCATAGTTGGGTTCAAGCGGCGTTGTGGTTGAGCAACCGCCTTGAAATCTTCTTCCATAAGAATCTTGTGCATACAATAAGATGGACTAATTCCCTTAAGATCCGAAAGAACCCAACCTATTGCATCTTGATATTTCTTCAAAACTTGGATTAAACGGTCTTCCTCGTTTTTGGACAAAACGTTGCTAATGATAACCGGCTTGTTACCACCGTCATCAAGAAATGCATATTATAAATTTGAAGGCTAGACCTTTAATTCAAGTGGTGACTTCTCATCTTTCACATCCTTCTTTAACTCTTCCGTTTCTACTTCCCACGGTTGCAACTCTTTGAGAGATTCAAGCTCTTTTAAACATTCTTAAAGAGCTCTTTCTTCTTTGTCGGAAAACACCTCAAAAGATTCATCGAGAACCATTTCCAAAGGAGATAATATATGAACATGCTTTGAAACCTCTAAAGTTGCTTCTTCAATTGCATCGATACGAAAACTATCATGCTTGTCTCGAGAATGTTTCATTGCTTCAAAAAGATCAAAGCAAACTTCTTCGTTTTGAACCCTCACTTTCATTAAATCGTCATCCACATCAATCATCATCTGTGCGGTTTTCATGAAAGGTCGCCCAAGAATTAAAGGCGCATCCTCATCTTCCTCCATATCGATAACAGCGAAATCAACTGGAAAGAAAAACTTGTCAACTTTTACCAAGACATCTTGAGCCAACCCATGAGGATGAGTTGTGGACTTGTTGGCTAATTGTAACGTCATCCGAATGCCTTTCATCTCAATATTCCCAAGCCTCTTTACAATGGACAAAGGAATTAGATTAATGCTTGATCCCAAATCGATTAGGCCTTTGCCAACATAGACATCACCAATTGTTACCGGCAAAGTAACACGCCTCGGGTCAACTTCTTTTTTTGGAAGAGTTCTTTGAATGATGGCACTACAACTTGCATCAAGGATAATAGTTTCCGGTTTCAAATACCTCCGCTTCTTTGTGAGAATGTCTTTCATAAACTTAGCATATTTTGGCATTTGCTCCAAAGCTTCGGCAAAAGGAATGTTAATTTGCAATTGTTTAAAAATATCCATGAAACGAGCGTAATGTCGTTCATTTTCTTTCTTTGAAGGAGCATGAGGGTATGGTAAATGTTGGATCGGAATAGTGCTCACTACTTCCTTTCCCTTCTTCACTCTCCTAAGTCTATCATTTTTCTTCAACTCCTCACCACTCTTATTTTCAACTTCAACTATTTCATCATCTTTCTTTTCAACTACACCTTCATTTTCACTTTTATTTTCAACTACTTCCTCATCACTATCCTCCTCCAGAATACCATCAATTTTTTCTTCCTCCACCTTTTTCTCATTTTCTTTTACCAACTCCTTCCCACATCTTGTAACGATTGCCTTGCAATGCTCCTTAGGATTCACTTGAGTATTTGCGGAGAATGAAGGACCTGATTGTTGCTCGGCAAGTTGCTTGGCAAGTTACCCCACTTGATTTTCTAGATTCTTTATCGCCACATCACTACTCTTTTGATTGGCTATAGACATTTGCATGAATTGAGTCAAAGTGTCTTCCAACTTAGAGCTAGCAACCGAAGGTGGTGGAGGTTGATAAGGATATTTCCGGTTTGAAGAACCGCCACCATAACCTTGATTATGTTGATAGTTCGCCCTTGGTGGATATCCTTGATTGCCTTGGTAATGTTGTTAAGGATTGTGTTGTTGTTATTGATAAGGTTGTTGTTGTTGTTGTCTTCCTTGATAGGCTCGTTGATTATTCATGTAGTTCACTTCTTCAAATCTCGGAGGAGGACAAAATCCGGTGTCATGCTCTCCTTTGAAAAGTTCACAACAAGCAACTTGTTTACTCTTGCTAGGTTCCTTCAATTCTTTAATTTGTTGAGTCAAAAGTTCCACTTGTTGAGATATGAGCTTGTTTTGTGCAAGGATTGCATCATTAGTTCCCAATTCAAGTACCCCGGGCTTCTTTTGCGAGTTGTTACGACTTTGACTTTGAAGATCATTGAGAGCCATTCTATTGATGATATCCGTAGCTTCTTCATCACTCTTTGATAACAAAGATCCTCCAGAAGTGGCATCCAATAATGTCTTACAATTTGGTTAGAGACCATTCTTGAAGATGTGAATTTGTGCTAACTCGTCAAACCAGCGGCCTTTGCATTTGCAAAGCATGGATTTGAATCATTCCCATGCTTCATTCAGAGATTCACTAGTGCCCTGAGAGAACACAGAAATTGCAGTTTTTGACTCCATAAAACGGTTGTGAGAAAAGAACCGTTCTATAAATTTTTCCTCCAAAACGTTACAATCGGTCATCACAGCGGGAGTTTGATCAAGGTACCAATCCTTAGCCTTGCCAAGCAAAGCATGAGGAAATAGTCTCTTGAAAAGAGGTAAATCTTGCGCTTGATCGACTCCGGCCGCTAACGCTATCTCATAAAATTTGGTGAGAAAAGCGAAAGGGTCTTGATGATCCATTCCTGTGAACGGACTTCCATACAACAAGTTCAAAGTTCCAGTTTTCATCTCAACTTGCCTTCCTTGATTGTTGTTAGCAAACTGAGCGGTGTGACGTGGGCTATTTACACATGGTGTGGAAGCGGGTGGTGGTGGTGAATCCATGATTGGCGTGAACTGTGGAATTGGTGGTGGTGTAGAAATCGAACTTTCTCCTTGTTCTTGCCTTTGTCTAGCTAGTTGCCTCCTCCGTCTAGTTCTGCTATTGAGTCTACGAGCGGTTCTTTCAATCTCGGGATCAAATAGAAGTTGGTCCGCTGGTAGTTGCCCTCGCATAAACAAAGTTTGCACTCTAAACAAAACAAATCAACAAGCACAAGAAAAATGTTTAACAAGTCTAAAACTTTACAACTATTACAATGCTTGCAATATCAATTAACAATCCTCGGCAACGGCGCCAATTTGTTGAAATACAGATAGAGTTAGGGTTTTGTTATCGATCCACAGAGATTGTTCGGTGATATCGCAGTCGTTCTACAGTTGTATACGTTTTAAACTTCAAAGTAACAAGGGGTTTTGGTTGTTTTGAGTCGGAAAGTTTGCATTCAAAGTTAAGTATAAGCGGTAAAAAGATTTGTTTTAACGATTTATAAGAAGCATGTCAAGATTAGGGTTCGACAAACCATTTTGCACGGATAGAATCGACAAAGTGAATGAACTCGTTTAGACGGTAAATGTAATCACATATCCTCCCAATATGTTTATTTCTAACACATATTGTGAGTTTTACCATTTTGATCCTTTGATGATCTCTCACTCAAACTATCAAAATGACAACATTAAAGTTCAATATTTATTAACATCAACACACATTACTATCTCTAGCCAATGTACATTGATGGATGAAAAACCTAGGTAAAGTGTAAGAACACATTTCTCAATCATGAACCAACACAAAGAATAAACAATAGAAACAAAGTTTTTCATCATACATTCATCATCCAAGAGTTCACAAGCTAGAGTCAATACATATACATGCAAAACAAAGGTTTATCTACCATCTAACCTTGACACAAAAGGGAAATTAGCTCTCCATTCTCATGGAAGCTAAACAATCAAGAAGATGAAGAAGAATATCAAGCATCAATGATGGTTTCTCGACGAATGATGCTTCCAATATTCCAAAATGGATGCTACAGTGTTCACAAGGTGTTTTGCTCTAAAATGTATCAAGGAAGGTATGAAAAATACAGAAGAGTCTAATTATAAGGGGGCTGAGGATCACAGAGCGCGCTAAGCGCACAACACCGTTCTAAGCACGCTGCACTTTACAATAAACCGCCTAAAGAGCGCGCTGAGCGCGCTAAGTACCCCGCTGAGCGCAAAACTCTCTGTAACTACTTCCACCATCGCGCTAGGAGCGCGCTTCAAGCATGCTCCAAAAATGCTTATTTTCCAAAACTGCTTTTGTGGGGCCTTCCTTGCTCCAATCTTTACACTTCCATGCAAAAATCTATAATAAAAACACAAAAGTTAAATAGATAAGTCAATTAATGCAATTAACTTGAAAACGGTTATTAACCGGAAACAATGGGAAAAGGCTTGGATTAACAAATAAAGATCACAAAAAGGTGCTAAAACCTAAACTAAATATTAACAGTTTTTAGCACCTAACAGCCTACCATGTTAAAAGATTGCATTGAATTTTCTAAGGGTTGTCAGGAATGTCAAGTCCACGCTGACATTCAACACGTCCCTGCAAGTGAATTACACTCTATAGTGAAACCTTGGCCTTTTTGAGGATGGGCTTTGGATTTGGTTGGAGAAATCAGACCAGCATCATCAAAAAATCATAAGTACATTTTGGTGGGTATTGACTATTTTAGCAAATGGGTCGATGCTATCCCTTTACCAAATGTTGATCAGGAAGATGTGATTGAATTTATTCAGAAACACATCATCTATAGGTTTGGAATCCCAGAGGCAATTACAATAGACCAAGGATCAGTCTTCACTGGTCGAAAAATGCAAGAATTTTCCAAAGAAATGGGATTCAAGCTTTTGACGTCCACACCTTATTACGCTCAAGCTAATGGCCAAGTCGAAGCGGCCAATAAAGTAGTTATTGGGTTGATAAAAAAGCATATGGGAAAAAGGCCAAGAAATTGGCATAAGACATTGGACCAAATACTTTGGGCATGTCGAACGTCCCCCAAAGAGGCAACTAATACTACCCCATTTCGACTGACATTTGGTCATGATGGAATTTTTCCTGTAGAAATTTATCTTCAGTCCATAAGGATTCAAAGGCATCATGAGATCCCATCTGAATCTTATTGGAATATGATGCTTGATGGGCTAGTGGATTTAGATGAAGAAAGACTCCATGCGTTAGAGTTGCTGAAAAGGCAAAAGAGAAGGGTTGAGAAGTCTTATAACAAAAATGTCAAGATTAAAACCTTTTCAGCTGGGGAACTAGTGTGGAAAGTGATCCTGCCTATGGATCGAAAGACCAAATCTTTAGGGAAGTGGTCTCCTAAGTGGGAAGGTCCTTTTCAAATTATTAAGACATTCAGTAATAATGCTTACGAGGTTCATGAGATTGAGGGTGATCTAAGAGTCTTAAGGGTAAATGGGAAATATTTGAAAAAATATAAGCCTATTTTACAGGAGAATCATATTAGAACATAAGTTTTGATAAGATTGTAAAAGCCAAAATAGGCTAGATAAGGCCAAAATGGCGTAAAAAGGAAAAGAAATAAGTACAATAACGCGAAAACCAGGAGAAGAATCATTCATAGTCTCTCCAATTGATAGAGTTGAGGAAGGTGATATAATCTTCATCAGCTTCATCATCAGAATCTTGTGCTTTAGAACGCCCTTTCTTGGGGACCTTCATCTTAGTTTCTCGCTTCTTGGCGCGAGAGGTTACTCCAGTTGAAGTACCATTGTAGGAAGTAGTTGCTGCCTCAGCCTTCTTTGTCTCCTCAGCCACCTTCTTGGTCATTGCTTTCTTTGAGGAAGTACTCATATTTGCTTCAGTGAGTGCAAAATATGGTTCATGTGAAGAGGATTTTATAGGGGCAAGGCCTTGTAAGGATTGGCCAGTCAATAATGGAAACACGTGAAATTACTCTTGGAAACATACCCTAGGGTTACTCTATTAATGGAATAGAGACTTGTGTCGTTGGAGCATTAGCCTGTTAAAAGTTGCGTTGTTTTTATGATTCCCAAAAAAAGAGGCAGAGTGCCTTAATCACAAAGATTAGCAAAGTTTGAGGCCATTAATAAAACATTAAAAGAAAATGTGCCATTAGCAAAGTCTGCAAGTTGAAAAGTTAACAGCAAAGGGAAGGCATTTAAATGGATGCCAGAAGGCCTTGTAAGGATTGGCCAGTCAATAATGGAAACATGTGAAATTACTCTTGGAAACATACCCTAGGGTTACTCTATTAATGGAATAGAGACATGTGTCGTTGGAGCACTAGTCTGTTAAAAGCTGCGTTGTTTTTATGATTCCCAAGAAAAGAGGCAGAGTGCCTTAATCACAAAGATTAGCAAAGTTTGAGGCCATTAATAAAACATTAAAAGAAAATGTGCCATTAACAAAGTCTGCAAGTTAAAAAGTTAACATCAAAGGGAAGGCATTTAAATAGATGCCAGAAGGCATTAAGATTATCATTACATAAAGCCTCAATAGGGCCAGAAAATATGATGATAAAAAAGAACTACAAACAAAAGTCATAAGATGATCAAAAGGGGAGCTTCGACTTCAACTGAAGAAAGTTGACCTTGTGAGTATGAAGGCGTGTCTCGCATAGAGCTTTGTCGAGCTTGGCTGCTGAAAGTTTCTTTTCAAGCTGTTGGGTATTGTCAATGAAGTCCATAGTGCATTTCAGCTCTTTGGCCATTTCAGTATCATCAAAGTCCTTCAGCTCAAGATTGCGTTTTTCAGCATTGGAGATCTTGTTTTGCAGTTTTATGATTTGCTGTTTCCATGTGTCAATATCCCTTTGATTCGACAACATCTCTTCCTGCCTTTTAGCTTGGGCATTTTCCAGGTCTTCGACTTTAGCCTCTGAGGCGTGCGCTTCATCCCAAGCTAAATGTTCCAGTGCAGTTGTATTTTCAATGGTGCTTTGAATGGTGGGAAGAAGCTGGAAGTCCTCAGACATCTGATTTATTGAAGTAGTTAACTCTATAAGGAAATCAGATACCTCTTTTTTAAGGGTCGAGAGGTACAGTTTTTGGAGGGTGTCCTTCAGAAAGAGAGAAGCAGTTCGATCTGCATTTAAGATACTATGGATGTCTCCCATGAAGAACTTGTCTTTAATCTTCTGAAGAATAGGGCCAACAAAGTCATCTGGAGCTGAACCCCCAGAGGTGGTCGAGGTACTAAGGTTGTTACCTGAGGAGCTGTACTTCTTCCCAAGTATCATTTTGGCATATTCTCGAGGATTCAACCATCTAAGGGCTGCCAGTGGGTCTTCAGAAGTGCCTGTAGCTTTAGGAGTTGGATTTTTGACAGGACTTTTTTCAGCCCCAGGTGAAGTGGTCTGATCCCTCTCAGTTCTCTCTCTTTCATCCTCTCCATCCTCTTCTTGCTCTTCTTCATCTTCGACTTCTTCTTCTTCTTCTTCATCATTTTGGTTGTCATCCCCTTGATCATCGTCATTTCCCATAGTGTCCGTCTGTTCATTGGCAGTTTGATCGAGGTGATCATTGCCTGGTTCATTTTCAAGGCAGTTTTCCTCTTCGACCAGCGTCCTCTCTGCTTCCACGGCAACGGTTTCTGTGTGAGGTTGTTTGCTAGAAACATCATCCTTTTCAAGATCAGAGCCATCTGTCTGGGATTATTGAGTGGTGGTCTTGGCAGGCGAGTTTTTGTCTGTTTCATCCGCTGTCGAAGGAGGAACTGTAAGGAGGATAGGTTGGTTAATTTCGCTTATTGAGCTGTACCCAGAACCAAGGTCAGAAGTGAGGTGATAAGTTGGCTCACCTTGGCTATTTAGAAGAGTTGGTGTAGAGGTCGACGTAGTTTGTGGTGGGTTAGAATCACCTACATCAGCCTGAAACCACAAGTAAAGAGAATAAAATTGAAAGAGGTTTGAGTAAGGAGTGCAAATGCTATGAGGAAGATGGTGTGCATACCTGAGCATTTGCAACATCAGGGCTTGAGTTTTCACTCTCATGAGTGCCAGCGTTCGATTTTGACGCGGCCTTGGAGAATTGTTTCTCGACACCACTAGTGGTAGGTGTCTTTTTAAGAATTTTGGCTGCCTTCGAGGAAGGTTGGCCAGTAGCTCCAGAAGCTTTAGTAAGCTTCCCTTTCCTTTTATCTATGACCTCCTCAGGAGATTCATCATCAGTATCTAAAGGGATGATTGTTTGGGCGCCTTTCTTGGTTTTCTTTTGAGGCATTGGAGGTTTTCGAGCAATCTAAAAAGTTGATGCAAACATTAGAAGGCAATCACACAAAGAAGACTTAAGCAAGGGATATAAAATACCTTTGTGCCTTCAGGTTCTTTTTCAGCCTACACAGCATCACCCTTAGCTGGTTTGGTCTTCCTGGGCATAGCTGAAAAGACAAAGATAATTATTACAAGTTAATAATTAAGTGGTTAGTTAAAAATCACAAATCAAGGGCCTCAAACCTTCATATATTTCAAATTCGATATGAACACCCTCGATCCCTATATGAAGGTGTCCTTTGAAACTGTCCAGCGTATGTTTAGTCGCAACCACCCTTTTGGCTTTCAGTTGAGACTGCTGTCGAAGGATTTTTATGGAATCATCACAGACAAACCAGTCTGGAAATGGAAGGGCAAGTGCCACTCCAAAATCAGCGTTAGGCAGTCGAGGGAACTTTGGAGGAAAGAGTTTAAAAGCCATCTCATAACGTCTCTCAAGAGGAACGTTGGAAGGGATTTTTAAGTTATCCATTTTTTGTAGAAATTTCTCCTTCAAAGTGACAACAGCCTCACGAACGGTTTGACTAATATCATCTGGTCGATAGACAGTTTCAAAGTACCTTTGGAAGGCTTGAATTTCTTTGATATGAGTGAACTTACTCTTCCTGGTTTTCTCCTGCACATTAAGGAAAGCTTGGTCAAGTAATGAGGAGAAGGCAACAACATCAAGAAATTGTTCATTATAGTGCTTTGACCACCAGCCCTGAAATGGTTGAGTGCACAAAAAACTGGGTTGAAAGTACACAGGGGAAAGAACTGCTTTTCGAGCGTTCAACCGGTCGAAGTGGATTGCAGCACCTCCTTCGTCGAAGCTGACAGTATGAAGAACGACATGGCCCTTTTTCTCATATAGACATCTAGGGAAAATTTGGGCAAACCCAAATTGGCGAGAGACAAGGTTTGGTTGGTAAGCAATTGAGGCTGCCATATCTCTTCCAAGATTCAGCCTATGGGTAATAAATCTAGGAATCAAGAAAGCTTCCCAGATTGGAACAAATTCAGTATGGAGCTTTTTTGTCGAGTTGGGGAATGGCCTTGTGAACCATTCAGGGCCATATCTTCTTTCAGCAAAAGGAGCCATACTAGGTGTGAACTCATACCGTTTGGCAAACATCATAATATAGCTGGAGAAGGCTCCTTTGAGAGTTTCCCCATCATCATTAGGGGTGAGTTTTACCAGGCGAGTCCCTTCGACCCTCCTCTCTTTGATTTCAGTGGAGTTCTCATCGACTTTCCGTTTCCTGGGAAGGCTGGCTTCAAAGGTTGCGTTAAGCCATAATTGAAGCAGCCAAAAGGGATCATTCAAGTGTACAGTGCCCTGGGCCTCTAAATCTTTAAGTCGAGATGCCCCTTCGCTAATGGATTCATAGAGATTTGCCAGGATTAATTCACTAAGGCAAACCCCTCTGTTGTGGTGGAGTTGGTTGGATAGGGTTAGATATTTCTTAGCCACTTGTAGGGATTTGGAGCAAAAAAAATACCTAGACAACCACGTGTGAGGAATGCAATGTGTTCCTGATCAGATACTTCGACAGTGTCGCGTTTGAAGTGGTGGTTTATGAAATGGGTATAGGTAAGTTTGGAATTGGATATCCCTATAGTATCCTCTGCATTAGTTTCAGGGTCATAAGCAATGCCATCTGGTCGAAGCCCTGTGATGGCAGCTACATCGAAGAGGGTAGGGGTGGCCATCCCACAGGGAAGATGAAAAGTATAGTGGCTACTATCCCAAAAATAGAGGGATGCTGCCAGCAAGTTTAAACAATAAGGAATGTTAGTCTTCGACAGCATGAGCAAGTCATAAATTCCTATTGTTTTCCATTATTCAGTTTTGACCTTCTCCATCTTGGCCATCCAAAGGTCAAAATCTTTCAACGGGCTAACAACTCTCACCAATCCAGTGCCGTCTTGGAGGTATCTAAGGTCCATCTTGGTTAAAGTGGGTCTATCAGGGGAAGTTTCACCTATTTTAGGGTTGCTTTTTTGCCCTAATGGTCTTGATTTGCGATAGGAAGGAAAAAACTCACTGAGTTTTTCATCAGAAGCTTTAGCATCGGATAAAGGACCAGATAAAGCATAAGGTTTGTTCAAAACAATAAGAGGAATCATTACCTGAGATTCATAGATACTCCTTACTTCTGCAACATGGGGTTCTGGCATGAACTGGTGATTATTTACCATCTTAGGTCCTGGAAGGTTCGAAAATGGTGGAAGAGATTGTTTGAACTGTGCGACCTTGCCTTTTTGACCTTTCTTTTCTTGAGGAGCGGTTTGTGAGGACGCCATTGTTGGGAGTTAGAGAAGAAATGAAATGGTGTTCTGGGTTTCTTGAAGAAAGTTTGAAGGATAAAGAAATAAGTTGCAAGAAATTCTGAGAATGCAAAAGTTTTGCAAGTTGGGGAAAAAGGGTATTTATAGGCGTTTGGAAGTTAGAAGGATTGTGAATCCACCGTTAAAACAAATACGGTAGTGGGACGCGTGTCTTCTTTTGAAATTTTTGAGTGGTGGTAGTTATGACCAGACTGTGAAATGTCTAGTTTCAAGAAATGGTAATGATGAAGACTGATCACAGATACGGCTGAAAAGACGTTTGAAGATTCACCATCATGACAAGACGTCATAAGCGTGGTTGAAAGAAACTGAATAGTTTCTAGATCGTGGGTTGGTCAGTTATGACAATGTTTTTTCATAGTCGAATGAGCAGGCGTCGAAATTTTTTTATCAAAAAATGACCTTCCTACCAACACTGGCGAAAAGACATTTTTGGGGGGAAATTTGTTAGCTCCTAATTTCGACGCTACCTGCTTCAAACAAATTTGGCTTTAAAGAAGTTGTGTCGTTCTTTAAAAATAAATAAGCTAAAAGAAAAAAGAGGCTTCGACCATACTTGGTGAAAGCTTGGGTCGAAGAAAGGAGTCTTGAGACTTCAAATATTGCTAAGTCCAGGGAATCCATTCGACTGGATAATGCGCTGCAGGTACAGTTAATTATAGGAGGGAAGTTCTACTATTTGAATTTGAAATGAGGACAAGTGGCGAATATCCTGAAGTTGAAGACATGCAAAGTGCCAAGTGGCGTGTTCTAGGAGTAAACCGTCAAATGGTGGTTATTTTAGAGTATTATAAATAGGTTAGTTTTAGAGTTAGAATGGTGTGAAAAATCGTGTTGTACAAGTAACTCCATAATCACTCAAAGTATCCAGCGTGTAGAGAAAAGGGTGAAGCGAGAATGTACGTGATTGTAATCACCATTATCTTTCATTGCAATGCAATTTACTTTGAAGTTTCTACCTTAGATCCTTTACTTTGAAGTCCTTTAATTCAGTCTTTTACTTCTAAGCATTTTACATTACCAAGTTTTTACTTTGCAGTTCTTACATTATAAAGTTTTTACCTTCAAGCGTTTATATTTCTGCAGTTTATTCAAGATTTTATGCGCTTCTTTTATCATTTAAAGTTCAGTTTTTATCAAACTTTTCTTTACATTTCAGTCTTTCTTTAAGTTTCTTGTTTCAACCCAAACGTTTTCTTGCTTCTTATTACTCTTCATTCACATTTCAAAACATCCTTTTTGCACGCAAGCATTGTCGGAATGTTTGTTTTATGCATTAGTGAAACATTTTAAATACACTCATAGCACATGTCCTAGGATCAATCTGATCGATCCTGTAAGTTACTAGAACTTTGTTGTTTTAGAAGATCAGCGGTTGTTTACCAATTTCCAGGGTAAACAGCATGCTTCATGATTGATTCATAAATAAAACCCCAACCCTGGTTTTACAGCCACTAACCCCAAAATAATAAGGAATGAGGGAGGGAACTTGTTGGGGGAGTTCACTAAGGAGCATTGATACATAGTGTAGGACTAGGTACCTTTGTGAGAGACACACCACTTGTCCACCTAAAATCTTAAGGTGATAGGTGAGTGGGTTCTCCCACTTATAAATGCTCAAGTCACCACATTTCTATCCAATGTGAGACTATTTCCCCACTTACTCACACTTGCTTATATTATTCCAATACTCCCCCTCAACTGTGAGTCCACATTGTTCCCCCTTTTTTTATACTTGTATCGATACACCTCTTCATGGGAGTCAATTTCAACGCAACACCACTTCCTGGGCATTTCGATACAAGTAAGTCGGTCCCTTTCTCGAACCAGGCTTTGATACCATTTGCTGGGGGAATTTACTAGGGAGCATTGATACATAGTGTAGGACTATGCACCTTTGTGAGAGACACACCACTTGTCCACCTAAAACCTTAAGGTGATAGGTGAGTGGGTTCTCCCACTTATAAATGCTCAAGTCACCACATTCCTATCCAATGTGGGACTATTTTCCCACTTACTTACACTTGCTTATATTATTCCAATAGAACCCACCTTAACACATAAATATTATTATACTTGATCCCTTTCCTTGCTCATCTAACTCTAACTCCATGATTGATTATTCACCCCCCTTAATTTTTTTCCATAAATTCTCCAAGCAAGTGATCCTTTGCAAGTGGTGGCTTGATGATCAATAATCCCTTTCAAACTGATTTCCTCTCTTTTATTAAGGATAAAATATTATGGCTAGAAGACTGTGGACAAAAATTAGGAATGGAAGAGGTAGAAAGAGAACTTGCCTTACTTGAATCCAACATGAAGTTGAGTTTCCCGCAATGCATGCAAGGTTTCATGTGCTGAAATTTCTCCTTCCCCTTCTTCAAAAACGTGAAACACTCCTTTTGCAACCCTTATTCTGAATTTTGGCTTCAAAATGACATATTTACACTCAAGTGAAAAGACCAAAATGCCCCCTCACACTTAATGGAATTGTTAATTTGGTCATTTGCTCTAAATTCATGAGTTAATCACTTAATAATTTCCATAAACTTCCATGAGTCTTACATGACTTTAAATATTATATAATCTTTATATAATGACCAAGATATCCTTTATGGTAAAATGATCATTTTGCCCTTCATTTGAACTGGTGAAATTCCACTAATACTCTTTTGACTCAATTTTCATATAAACAAAGTAGAAAATAGTTCAACCTTAATTAATTATAAGTTAACTTGGATGATACATTGGTCCTAGTGGAATGACACAGTTTCCCTTACATGGTAAAACTAAATTTTACCCTTTAATCAAACTTCAATTGGTCAATTAGGCTGAGATGTTGCAATCTACCCCCTTAAAAGAATTTTGTCTTCGAAATTCACACTTTATTTCTAGTTTCAGCAAAACTTTCTTGCTTATAGGTGCAAACCTTATACAAATACTTCACCAGCCTAAAGTCTCAATTCTGCTTTTAAAGTTTATAATTATCTTACTATAACGGTCACCGGTCTCGAGGCTCTTTGATACTCGTCTACAGAAAAATATAGTATTAATTGGTGTTCCTCCATGAAACCCTACGTTTATCCACCTTTGTAGCTTAATTTAATGGTCATCTTTTAGAAATTGTACCCTGTAATACATTAGAATCCAAAATTCCTCTTATGTATGCGTTGTTCGACCTTCCACTCGATCCATTTTCACTTATCGAGGATGTTTCCTCTCAACATGCAGTTTTCTTAACCTTTTTATGCTAAAATTTCTCAATTTCTAAGTTTAGTTTTCAGACTCATGTATTAGGAACTCTACTCCAAGGTGTTCTAATGAGTCTTCATTTAATCTTGACTCAACTACTAGTATCTCATAATAGTTTTCCATAGTTGATTCTTGATTTTACTCTTTCTTAAGCAAATTATAAAGACTTCCAACAACTACATTTCTTATCTTTAAATTGAACTGGTTTGAGGTACACTATGCCTACCTCTAAGGTGTTCCTCGCATTATTCCTTTCATTCTAGTGCGGCATCCAAATGATCAAAAATTTGGTGTGTTACATCCTTCACACATTGTTGTATTTCGGTTTTGGAAAAATTACCACAGAGAAAATTATCGGGACCAGTCGCAGACAAGATCCCTTTCTTTAAGACGTTTCGTCGTACTGCCAAAATTATGCAATGCAGTCACGTTTTGACGACGTTTCTAAGATAAAATAGTCTGTTCAAAAAACAGGAGTATCACTTGCACTGTAATAAATCGTTTGTAGAGATACACCTCCAGATGGTGTTTTAAACCACTCGTATTTGAAAATAATTTCAGTCGTTGATGGTGCGATAAACCACTCGAAAAATAAAGAAGGACATAAATAATTTGAGACGAAGAGAATAAAGAGGGAGAAGAGAGATTCCAAAAATTTAGAAATCTAGCGTTATTTGCAACTGAACTGATGAACCCTATTAATGGGTAGGAGATTCATCTGATTGGAGAGAAAATAATGGGAGAGTGGAGAGAAAATAGTGGGAGAGAGTTATTCAGTTAAAACTAAGTTTTGATTAGCGACACATTATAATTATGAATTAATAATTAATTAATATTGTTAGTTCTATTATTGGCTGCAATTTTGGTAAAACAATGTGTTGGTTCAAGATGTCATATCTGATGTCTTAACTTGTGTTGCTAACATTCTGCCTGTGGTTTTGCTACTTAGTGTTGCAGGTCTGTGTTCTGATGTCAAACATGATGTCTTAACATCTTTTGACAGAACATCAGGTTCAGTCTGTTATGTTAGGGCTGCGCTTTATTTGCTGTATTTTTAGGATTGTCTGAGAGATTGCAGGCGAGATTCTTGGAGGAGATTTTATCTGATGCAATCATTTGTGGAGTATATATTGTTACTGTTTTAATGCGAAAAGATTTGAAGAAAAAATCAGTTTTAATTGTGAATCAAATCTGAGATTTTCAAGGAGTCCAAGCCCAAGAATAAGTTTCTATTTAAAGCAGCCTCAACCCTAGTTGGACGGCAAGAAGACAAGAGATTGTGTACTGAGTGTCAAGTATTAGGGTTTGTGTTTTCGTCTGTGTATTGTGAGCCATTCATTCATCTATTTTGATGTTTGAATTGGACTGATTTAATTAAGTTGTAATTTGTCCACTCTAATCTTTTAAGCACGAGTGTATTGTTCTTGATTGAAGCTTTTAAGCAAGATCAAGTATTGTCCTTGAAGTGTGTCTTCTATTCTCATTATTGTTAGTTGTTATCACTGGTGTGATTGAGGGGGAGTGAGAGGTGTCTCATATCTAAAAGTGTCTTAGGTAGAAGTTTCATTGGGTAGTGATTAAGTGAGTAGATTATCAACTTGTGTGTTGATTGTGGAGTCTATAAATTTATACTACTAATAGTGATTTTCCTCCCTGGCTTGGTAGCCCCCCAGACGTAGGTTGTTTGACCGAACTGGGTGAACATTCCTTTGTGTTGTTTACTGCTTTTATCTGTTACTATTATTGCCTTGTTCATACAACAGATATTGATGTTGTGACGTCTCACTTGACATCACATATCTGATACCAGAATTTCAATTGGTATCAGAGCGGGTCATCCTGCTCTGCATCTGGGTGAGATCTAGGGTTGTTACTTTCTGGTGCAATGGACAAGGAGAGTGGTGGATTTGTGAATAGACCCCCTATTCTAGATGGATCAAATTATGACTATTGGAAACCTCGCATGGTTACCTTTTTAAAGTCTTTAGACAACAGGGCTTGGAAGGCTGTTTTGACAGGATGGAAACACCCTGTCATTGTAGGAAAAGATGGTGTGTCTAAGCTGAAACCTGAAGAGGAGTGGACCAAGGAAGAAGATGAACTTGCACTTGGGAACTCTAAGGCCTTGAATGCCTTATTTAATGGTATGGACAAGAACATTTTCAGGCTGGTCAACACATGTGAAGTGGCTAAGGAGGCTTGGGATATTCTAAAAACAACTCATGAAGGAACCTCCAAGGTCAAGATGTCAAGACTTCAGCTGCTAACAACAAAGTTTGAAAGCTTGAAGATGAAAGATGAAGAGATCATTCATGACTTTCACATGAATATACTTGAACTGTCAAATGCTTCTAGTGCCCTAGGAGAAAGGATGTCTGATGAGAAGCTTGTGAGAAAAATTCTCAGATCTCTTCCCAAGAGATTTGATATGAAGGTGACTGCTATAGAGGAAGCTCAAGACATTAGCCAGATGAGGGTTGATGAATTGATTGGTTCACTTCAAACATTTGAATTAGGATTGAATGACAGATCTAAAAAGAAGGTTAAAAGCATAGCCTTGGTGTCTAGTACAGAAGATGATGAGGAAAAGTGTGGTCCTGAAACTCAAGAGGAGCTATCCAATGCCATTGTTCTGTTGGGAAGACAGTTTAATAAGGCGTGGAAAAGAATGGAAAGGAGGCATAAACCATATGTCAAGAACATCACGTCTCACATCAACAGGTCAGGTGATCAGAAGAAAACCAAAGCAGAGGAGAAGACTAATAATGACAAAGGGATCCAATGCCATGGCTGTGAAGGTTTTGGTCACATCAAAGCTGAATGCCCTACATACCTTAAACAGAAAAAGGGTTTGTCTGTCACTTGGTCTGATGAGGACACTGAAAGTGAGGATGAATCTGCCAAGCATGTCAGAGCTATGACTGGAATATGTGATTCTGATGAAGATTCTAGTGATGGAGAGATTACCTACGAGGAACTAGCTGCATCATATAGAGAGCTATGTATCAGAAGTGAAGAAGTGTGTCAAGAAGTGTCTCAACACACCTTGTTCATCCACTCTGAATTCATTACTTTCTGCCTGTTTATTTCGAATCTTCAAATCCACCAGTTTCACATCCAACTTCTGACTCTCTCTGGTACTATTAAGTAATTCATTGTTGATCTTCAGCATACCCAACATCACACTATGTGGTTTTCGTTCATAAACCAAAGTCAAGTCTCTGAACTGCTCAATCAATTCCGATTCTCTAACCATCATAGTAGACATATGCAAAGACTTCTGACTCAATGCATCAGCCATGATATTATCTTTATCGGGATGATAGTTCAAGCCAAATTCATAATCCTTCAAGGATTCTAACCATCTTCTTTGTCTCATGTTCAGGTCCTTCTGATCAAACAGATACTTCAAACTCTTGTGGTCACTATATAATTCAAATCTGGAACCATAAAGATAATGCCTCCAAATCTTCAATACAAATACCACTACAGCTAATTCCAAATCATGAGTAGGATAATTCCTCTCATGGACTCTTAATTGTCGTGAAGCATAAGCAACAACCTTACCATCCTGCATTAACACACCTCTTAAACCCATCAAAGAAGCGTCGCAATACACCATAAACAGTTCATTTGGTTAGGGTAGAATCAAAACTGGAGTTGTAGTCAATCTCTTCTTCAGCTCAATGAAACTCTTCTCATAGTGATCATTCCACACAAACGCTTTACCTTTGCAAGTCAACTGAGTCAACGGAAGTACCAACTTAGAAAAGCCTTCTATAAATCTACGATAATAACCAGCCAAGCCTAAAAAGCTTCTAATTACAGTAACCGACTTCAAAGCCTCCCACTGTAAAACTGTATCTACTTTGGATGGATCCACAACAATACCATCACCTGAAATGACATGACAAAGAAAACTCACTTCTTTCAACCAGAATTCGCACTTCAACAACTTCGCATAAAGATTCTTCTCTTTTAGCAATTGCAACACAATTCGCAAATGCTCAGCATGCTCATCTTTTGATTTAGAATAGATCAGAATGTCATCAATGAAAACTACAACGAACTGATCCAAGTAATTATGGAAGATTCGATTCATATACTCTATAAAAACACTAGGTGCATTAGAAACTACGAACGACATCAACAAATACTCATAATGTCCATCCCGAGTCCTGAAAGTTGTCTTCTTAATATCCTCATCCTTCACTCGAATCTAATGATATTCCGACCTTAAGTCAATCTTACTAAACACACGTGCACCCACTAACCGATCGATCAAATCATCTATTTATAGAAGTGGATACTTTTTCTTCACCAACAACACCAGAGCTCCCCAAGGCGATACACTTGGTCTCACGAATTTCTTTTCCAGCAACTCTTTTAACTGCTCTTTTAGTTCTGCTAATTCTAATGCCGACATCCTGTATGGTGCCATAGAAACGTCTGGTACCAGGGACAATATCAATAGAGAATTCCACCTCAATCTCTAGCGGCACATCTAATATTTCATCCGGAAACACATCTAGAAATGACGCACAACTGGAAGCCTATCGTTGTAGCTTTAGTGCTTATTTCCAGAACACACTACAACATTTTAACTATACGAGAACGCAAAAAAACCGTTGTGAAATCTAAAAAAACCGTTGTCTTTATGTATGAGAACGGTTTTTAGGCTGTTCCGAACTGAGGCGTTGCTCTAGCCTTTAGGAACGGTTTTTTACCCAACGACAACGCCTCATTCATAACCGTTGTTGTATTTTTCTTTAGAGAACGGTCTCAAACATCAACGGTCGAACTCTGTTTTTAAATAAAAACCGTTGCTATATTGGTTTTAATAGAGAACGGCTGCTTATAAGATATAGCAACGGATTGTAGCCGTAGTAAATTTGAAACCGTTCTAATAGATGCAGATCTTAATTTCTTCTTAAAAGGCTACGACAACGCTTTCTATAGTACAACAACATTTTATAACCGTTGCAAGAAATATTTTTTTTTACTAAAAAAATCAGTTTATTTTATAAACCTGATTATAACATCATTCATAATGTTTTTTGATATAATAATAGTCAAATATAAATTTCAAAATGATCTTCCATTAAAAAATATATAACATAATAAAAATTCATTATATATATCTTCATGTCAATCATTGATTCATAATCAACAAAACATCTTTAAATTACATAACATAATGTCAATCATTAATTCACAATCAACAAAACATCTTCAAATATATCCTAATCTCATTCAACATTCAGAATCAAAATAACATATTCAATCTATAAAAGTAAACTGAAACATCTACATCTACATCTAAGTCTCTTCATCTTCGAATGATTGAAAATCTTCATTGATATTATCATTCATGACCTGAAAAATAAAAGTAATATAATTTAAATAAGATTATTATCTGAAGGCTCTAAAATTACAATGTAAATAACGAATAAAACAATTCAATCTTACTTGATCCTTAGTTGGAGCGTCTGTTGAAGCAGAAGAACTTAAGACACTGTTAGCATCAGTTGCAGAAGCTGATATCAAAGCTGCTAGAGCCTGTATATTCAACTCTGAGGTGCTTTAATTTAAAACAGTCTTAAGAAGAAGATGAATTTTTCTATTTGTTTTCTCTTTATCTTAACGATGTTTCTCCTCCATCTCTTGTATCCTATCACTAATTTGTCTAACCTCAACAACACTCTCTTATAAGTTTTGCAATTTCTTCATTTCTTTTTAAGAGAGTTGGTGTTGTGGTTCTTCCATGACAACGCATTCTCCTAGGTTTTTGTTTTCCTAATACGCTTTCAAAAGCTTTTGAAATTTTTCCATGATTTTCAATCAAATCTTGAAGCTTTATTAACATACATAATATAATAATAGTAAATAAAAATAAAATGATAGAATAATCAAAACACTAACAGGTTGTTCAACACACTTCACAATGTATTTATTTCAAGTTAACATATTAATTCAAAACAGTACTTGTGAATTCATCACCTAGAAAGATAATGGGAATAAGTCTTGGTTATAATAAAAATGAATTTCCATCTATCACCGGTTTTGTACTATGTGCCAAAGCTTCCCTTCTATAGCAGTACTACATTTAGCTTGTAATTTAACTTCTAATTTCTTCAACCCCAAACACAAATAAAATTCAATTCACAAAATCCATGAACACCTCCCAATTTAATCTCATGATCCTTTTCTCTTCTCTGTCATCAAAATCCATGAGCAACATAAAATTCTACAACACCATAGTCCCTGCTACAAACCCCTCTAATTCTGTCTATGGACAATTCGTGTGTTCGAGTCTGTTATGAATGCAAAATTAATGCAACCATATCCTTTTTATAGATTTATCAATGCGCCATCACTGAAATACCAAGACCAAATCTACTACTAGAACTACTCTGTAACGAAAGGTTTTTGCACCAATATTTATATAAATAACTAAATCGATGACACCAACTAAACCAATACATCAGGATGAATCAAACTCTATAACTAAATTGTATTGAGAAAGTTATCAAGTTCAACCATTATATATAACTGCTTATAAAAAATTATTATATATAACTAAATTGCATTAAGCAAGTTCTCACCTTTTTATAAGGATGAATCGAACTCTTGCACACTATTGGTATCACGATACAATAGTCTCGGTTGTCTCAGATGCTAAATGTTCAAGCAAGGTATAGCAAATCTATTTGTACAAAAAATAAAACAAGAAGAAGATAAATTAATTAAATCATAAAATAGATGCATGTATGTGTGCATGGAAGCAAATCTAATAGGTTGAGGAATGAACAAGTCACTAGAATTACCATGACCCAACCTTCCAAATTCACCCTTGAAAATCAGAATAAGTTTTACTTCAAATCTAAGAATATTGATTTAACACTATTTTTAGTGCGAATAGTAGCATCATGAAACATTACATGCCTAGAATAGGAACTCATTCAAAGTAATGAGTTTTCATACAATCTAATAAATCTCCAGTCTCTTTCTTCCACCCAAATCAAACTTCAGTTCATTTGCATAGGAATAAAATATGGAATATAAAAGGACTATTAAATTAGCAATAATCATATCCCCAAATTAGCACCATTAAAAAAATGTCAATCAAGCAAACTACGAGCGAGTGCAAATATATACATTAAGAAAGAAAATGTGTATTTTAATTTTAGACCAAACCCCTCTCTTTAAAAAGATTAACTATATAGTAGTTACACCTCAAAGTTAGGTGCGGTTGTGATATGAAAGTCTTTGAAATCTGAATCAACTAGGTAAATACCTAACACAAAATTGATCAAATGAACTGGAATCTTTATATCAAGTACATCAAAAACATCAATATTATATTGACACTTCTAATAGAGTTGAATCTAATACATTAATATTATATTTGTAAATAGAGCTGAATCTAATACATCAATATTATATTAAAGAATAAAAAAACCATTCTAATAGAAGTAGCAAAGCAAATTTCAGTGATATATATGATACATAAAGTGAACTTCAAAGAAAACACAATCAGAAAAGAATGCATTTTCATTTTCTCAGTAAAGTAAACTTCAAAGAAACACAAGAGAAAAGAAAAGAAAAGATAGAGTATGCATATATCATCCCCAACTATATACTTCAACATGTGACTATGAATAAGCAATAGTATGATCAACACCACAAATCAGAGATACAATTTGTTGAGCATCCAATGCACTAAGTTGAGTAGGAAAAAGTCTATCAACAATATCACCATGACCTAATTGTCCATCTTCTCCCCTACCTCACGAGCAAACAACATTTCTAGCTGTAAAAAAAAGGATAAAAAACATCCATAACCACACAACTCAAAAACTAACAAAATAAAAAAAATTAAAGGACAAACTTGTAGTCAATGATGAATAATACATCACCATGGCTAAGAAAAGCAAATGCATTAAACATGGAATTTGTTAATCACCTTCTGCTTATCAATATCAGAGAGACTTTCTGATTCATTTTGCATTTTTGTATTCATATCATCTTCTATATGTGATTTATCATGATCAGCGTCTTTAGTGGTCTTAAATTCTTCATTAACCCCTGAAAGTATTTAAAGCAAACTAGATTAAAAAATTGTAAGCTAAGAAATTATAATAGCATTAAGAGAAATAATATCGCCCACCAATACTTTTAGGCTCGGAGGCATGTAACTCTATTTGGCTCTCGAATTAGATGATGGTTCTTTGATGATTGTATTAGCGTTAGATGCTCATATATGTGGTTTAACAAGTGGACATGTCTATGTAACTAACATTCTAAAAGCTTATTCTTACAGAAGATAAGTTGACAATGGGTTTACATATTTTTATGGTAGTAACAAGTCAATGTTGAAGTCCACTTAAAGTAATATGATCTATAAAACTTTGACATAGGTACAAATACAAGATACGACACCAACACTAACAAGCGGACAATGATAATAATTTAAGATAATACACGCGATTGAAGGGATATCGGACACCGAAATATGTCAAACACTCACGCCTTCAAGGAACTCGGTACTCACTTTATAAATTGAACATTCATCTAAGTCTAAAGTACCTACAAATCTTATTAGTACTTTATAATGTAAGAGCATATCTGAAGTTTTTTCCTTTGTGATGGTTGCAAAAGTAAATGCGTACTGCCATAAGCCTTAGTTGTACTTACATCATCTGATTTATTAGTATTCTCCTCAGAATGTGACATTATCATTCTAAACTTCTCAATACACTGAAATGCAGGAGGTTTTAAACCACCATTAAGTCCACCCGAGAGTGTATTAATCTGAAATAATCAGTAGAACAGTAAATCATAAAAATAATTAGTTTACTTAAAAGACAAAAGTAATGGATACAAAAGAAATTACTCATATCCCTATAACATGCTTCATATAATCCAAGTGTAAAATAGCACATTCCACTACCAGACGCGTTGGTCAATGTTGCTTCACATACTAATCCCAATTTCTGTCCCCGCCGCTATATTCTCCTTTCACAGTGTTTTCTCTAAACTTGAATTATTAGGGTTTTTGATAACGAAAAATAAAAGGTTAGGTTTGTAAGATGAACGCTGCGACCTCGAGAATAAAGAGAACATTAATGGAAAACTCGTACGCAGTAGAAGAAGTTTATGGATAGCTCGTATGGGTAGGCGAAGAAAGTTTAAGGCGACGATACACAGGAGAAAAGGGTTAGAGCAAGGGTTAGGTGAAGTAGATCATGTTCTGATATTGAATTTCTGATTGAGGGTTCTTGATTGAGAAGAATGAATGTTTTTAGGGTTTGGAAGAAGAAATTGAGAGTTTGATGAATTTGGGAGGGAAGCTTTTTCACTTTTAGCGGTCACGAAATTTTTTCGCTTACTTTGATAATACTGAAAGAAAATTGAAATTGTTTTTTTAGTTTGTTTTAGTCAACATAGGAGAACGGTGAAATGTATATATAAAATTTTTATTAAAGTAATTAAAAATATATAAGAACGGTTTTACCCGTTGCAATAAAAACCGTTCTCTTTGTCATCTACCAGAACGATATCGAGCCGTTGCATAAAATTTGTAAAAAATATATACCATATCACAACGAAATATAAAATTTGTTGTCTATTATATTCTACGAGAACGGTCTTTTTACCTCTCCTAAATTAGGCGTTGTCGTAGGGTACAAATGTTGTAGTGACACCATCATCGTAACATGGAAAACATCTGAGCCTCATCCCCTAAGAGTTCTTATACTTACTTAGCAGTTATAAACCTCTCCACTTCACCTTCGTCAAATTTAAGTTCACTCTCTGAGCAAGTCGCAGATATTTTCTGAAAAACATCATAAACTTACACACTATTGGCATAACTCTAGTCGTCACATCTCTCTCTACTCCATACATGTTCGTTCTCTTTCAGAGACATCCCAACTCGACCGAAGGACAAGAAACTCAATTCCGCCTCATCTCCAGATATAAGAATCTGCATCGACTCATCAAGACAATCTGTAAGCACTTGGCTTAACTCCAACAACTCACTGTTCACACTATCTAAGCTGGCAAGACATATCTATTCCATCCAACATGATCCCGTCTACTATCAATAATTGATTAAGGGTGATCAGTTCCTCAATTTATCAATAGACTGTTGAAAATCATGATTGGGCCATTTTACCAAACTATAATAGTGTTCCTTGCATCTTGTGCACAAAGCTACCTAAGGCACAAACCTTTAGTTGACATAATCATTCTCTCCGTATTTCCTTCAGTTTCAGAAACAACACAACTCCTGCACCCTTGAAATCAGCAGCACACTACACTACTCATCCAAATGATTGGTAAACACAGGGTTTAACTCCTACCAATCCGTCCCAAGAATAACATCATCTTGTTCCAACTGAATACAAAATGTGCCCATCCTTAGGAAACACGCCAGGATACTCCACACATCACTAACTAATCTCTAGCCAAAACATCGCCTTCCCCCTCACAAGGAAGCAAACAACGAGGACACCTGATTGTCTTCCCTCAAGGATCACACCATTCTCAAACAGATGAACAATCCAACACTGCACTCCCTCATGCAGTAACATGATATCAAATTTCTCAACAACTAGAATATCCAAGAGAAGCGGACGCTTCTCCCCCACTTGATTCATTGCCAACCTGCAGATAGAAAACAAAATAAGCATCGACAGTGTTTTCACACACATGTCGCATACTAGGGAACAACATAATTAAACAACCTGGCCGGACGAACCGACCTGCTCTGATACCACTATTTAACACCTTAAAACCCCCGCATGAAATTATAATAAAATATCAGAGTAAAATAAAACATACGCCATTTAGGATCCTATTTCAAGAAAACACCTGCTCATACATACGACATGTAACACGTACAATTTGAAATTTATTAATTGTGAATAGTAAAATCATGTATGAAGTTCATCTTTATTAAAGCAGCGGAAAAGCTTCATCACATTAGTAATAAAACATAACCTGTTTAAAGCAACATGGTCAACATCAATCTTAAAGAAAATTAAATAATTCTCAACAAAACAAATACTTATAAAAGCGTTCCAAAAATCCCAGTGTTACATATCAGAGCAGACGCCAACACTAAAAGCATAAATGGAAGACTCAATCATCCACTCACATCAAATCTCCTACTGTAGATTATCTGAACGTTACCAACGTAGAGGCAACATTCAAACAGAAGAGGTGAGATATCATAACTAGATAAAGGAAAGCATGATAATTAGTAAGGACAGATCATTTCATGCATAAGTCACCTATTCAACACATACCTCCCCGTAGTCAATATCCCATCAACAAAACAAAACAACAATCACAACTACAATGCAATCCAATGAGACTCACAACTCGACTCAATGCATGTGGTACCAATTCGATCTCTTTTTCATGATCATAATTCCCTTTGGAATTTCCATATAAGTCACTCACACCCCACATGAGAACACGACATCTGCGATCGCCCACACCCCGCATGGACACACTCACACCCGTAATCACTCACACCCCATATGGGCACACGATTACCCGAACAACAACAACAGAATTCCATTTCAAGGAATACGGATAAGGCGCTCAAACCCCACACGGGCACACCACTTATCTCACAACTCATGGTATAATGTAATTCATGCCAACAATAACATCAAGCACAATGACCAACACCATAGTCAAGGTACTCTGCCAATACTGGCCACCACACACCAAATACATGCTAAAATAGTTCAACAACAACATAATAATAATATAGCAATCAACAACAACAACAATAACAATACAACGTACAATGATATTCATCTTAATCATTATACCATACCAATACTAGTGACCATGCAACAACAGTTCTATAATAGCTCGACAACATCACCAACGACAACTTACAGCATAACAGTCAACAACATTATATTTCGGATTCTATCACATCACAACATAAACACTACCATTGCATTTAAGCCACTACACAACAAAGTAATCCTCTTCTGGACCAGAACCCATTTTTATAAGAAAGTTCATTGCGTTATCTTTCCAACGCTTTGAACGACGCGCGAATCGGACACCTGGAACTTAAGTTATGAATTTTCGAAGTTTTCCAAAAAATTTCGACACAGCGATGTAACGAGTTACCTCACCATGTAACCGGTTACATCAGTCCCAGAAGCAGAAATACCCAGTTTTTCTTCGATGTAACTGGTTACCTCAACCATGTAACCGGTTACATCATCTAAAATGCCCAAAAAATACGTTTTCAATGTAACCGGTTACCTCAACCATGTAATTGGTTACCTCACTGACAGAAGCACTTTTCTGCTATATTTTTACACCATAACTTATTTTTAAGTTGTTTCAAAACCATTTTTCTTACAATTCGTCCAACACACTTTTCAAAAGGTTAAAAACTCAAGTTTTCCTTTTCAAAATCGTTCATAACATTGTTCCAACTCTGACACGCGAATTACACGTACAACACTCCACATTTACAACATACGCCTCTCAATCCAACGAATTCAACAACAACAATCACATAAGACACAATTTTCAACAGAAATTAACACAACAACATATAATCCATTGAATTATCAAGAATCAATCACTCATCAAAACCATCACATTCATGAACAAAGAGAAGAAAATTCAAAACCCTACATGTTAGAAACTACCCACCAATCATCATGGCAACCCTTAGATAGTTAGAACCCCACCCTTACCTTAGAGTTTTGCCAAAACTTTCAACCTTAGCAATGGAGGTTCTCCCTCTTCTTCTCCTTTGCCCTAGCTCATCTTCTCTCTTTCTCTCTTGTGTTCACGTAAAACTACTTTCTCCCTATTTCTCTTATTTCTTATATTATTAAATTATTAAATTATTATTATTATTATTATTATTATTATTATTATTTAATCCAACTATTTAAAATAATAACAACAATAATAAACTAAATACTTATTTAAATATTAATCTCCACCTATTATTTTATTAAATAAATAGTAACTAATTTAAATAATTAGATATACTCCTCACACCACTAAGTTCTACACTTTTGCTCACACACCCCTAACACCTTGAAATATTATTCTTAAGGCTACTACCCCCCACCAAGGGTACCCAAAACATCACAAAATACGCATAGTCACATAATTTTAGATATCAACACATGAATATAATTACGAATAATAGTTAAAATAAAATGGGGCGTTACAGCGAGCATTGTATTTATCAATAGTTCTATCAAGTTTTAGTTTCTTTTTCAAAACCATTTATAACTAATTGGTTTGCAACCAGAAGGCAAGTCTACTAAGTTCCAGGTCTTGTTAGAATCTATAGATTCTATCTCATCATTTATAGCTTCTTGCCAAAAATCTGCATCCTAATATGACAATGCTTTTTGAAAATTTATTGGATCTTCTTCTATATTATAAGTTGCATAATCGGGCCCATAAGCTTTAGCAAATCTTACATTTTTACTTCGTCGATGTTCTGTTTCTACATTGTCGTCGCTTTCTGTGCTTCTTATCACAGGGATGTGACTCGATTGAGTGCCCCCACTATTTCTCGATTTGAAGGGAAATTTGTCTTCATAGAATTCAGCATCATTTGATTCTATGATCACTTTTGCATTCAGGTCATAAAACTTATATGTCTTACTGTTTGCTGCATACCCAATAAATACACATTCATAGACTCTACTAGCGTGTTTAACTCGTTTCGGATCCGGAATTCTGACATAAGCCAGACAACCACAAGTTCTCAAATAAGACAAGTTTGGTTGTCTTTTCTTCAATATCTCATAAGGTGAGATCTTACATTTTGAATTGGGAACTCTATTCAGGACATAGTAAACAATCAATAAAATTTGCCCCCACTAGTGAGGTGCACCACCAGAATTCATCATAATTGCAACAACAAGTTCAGTAAGAGTTCTATTCTTTCTTTCTGCTTTACCATTCATATAAGGAGAATATGGAGCAGTCGTTTAATGTACAATTCCATGTTCAATATAAAATCATTAAATAACTCAGAGTCGTATTCAGTCCACCTATCGCTACAAAATCTCTTAATCTTCTTACTAAGTTGATTCTCAATTTCAATTACATACATCTTAAACATGTCAAGTGCTTCACTTTTATTCTTCATTAAGTATACATAAGTATAATCAGAGTAATCGTAAATAAAAGTGATGAAATAGCGTTTACTATTTCTAGTTAAAGTTCCATCTAATTCCCATATATCATAGTGTATAAGATATAAGGGATCAGATTCTTTAATAATTGATTTATGAGAAGTCTTAGTAATTTTAGCTTGACTATAATATTCACATTTATTTGTATCATTGACATTTAATTTAGGGATTAGGCCTAAGTTTCTTGCATTAGAGATAACTCGCTTATTAACGTGACAAATTATAGCATGTCAAATATTAAAATCACACAAAGAGTAAACAAAAGGAGAAATTTTATTCAAATTAACATTCAACTTAAAGATTCCATCAGTGGTGTACCCTTTCCCAACAAAAATATCATTCTTAGGGATGGTGTACAAATCTGCCCCAATAAACTGAGTAAACCCTACCTTATTCAAAAGAAAACCAGAAATAATATTCTTCCTAATTTCAGGAACGTGCATGACGTCCTTCAAGATTAAAGTCTTTCCTAAGGTGAAGTTCAGCTTAACGTCTACAATTCCAGCAACATCGGTGGTTTGAGCATCTCCCAACAACATTTTCTTATCTTCAGCATTCGTGTATGTCTTGAACATAACACAATCATATCAGACATGACGAGAGGCGCCAGTGTCTATCCACCAACCATCACTTCCACCAACCATTTGATTTCAGTGATCATAGCAATGAATTGCCCATCAGTCAGGTTAACCTATGCATTAGAGCCAACAGGTTTAGGCCTGCTCTTACATCTCTTAGCCATATGACCCGGTTTTCCATAATTATAGCAAGTGAAAACTGAAGCGTAATTTCTTTGAGTTGGTGGTTGTTGTCTAGCAATCAGAGCAGATGGGCCCCTTGAAGGATTCCCATTCTTAATTCGGTTCACAACATTGCGGTTCTGATTCTTTAATGGTTTGTTTGCCCGTAGGCTTCAGAACCACACTGAATCTCTTTTTGTTGTTAGAAACAACTAAGACTTCATCCTTCTGATCTTGTCTTCTAGATTCCTCTTCAATTCAGAGGCGAGTAATTAGACTCTCAATTGAAAACTATTTTGTTTTATGTCGAGGCACATTTTTGAAATCTTTCCAACCAGAGGGCAGTTTGTCAATTATCACATCAATCTGAAATTGTTCATCGAGGGGCATACCTTTAGTTATGATTTCATGAGAAATCTTCTGAATTCCATGGCTTTGAGCTTCCACAAACTTTTCTCACTACTACAAAACGCGTAAACAACAACGTCATGGTCACTACACTTATTCCCTACACCGTTGTGTGTTAAGTGCCAAATTGTGCATATTTTAGATAGTATTTTGTGGCCCTTTTCAATTGGTTCTTTTGTGTTTTAGTAGTAAATACATATGTTTTAGTGTAAATATGCAAGTTTCCAATTTTATTGTAAATATTATAAATATTGATCATTTTGATGCTCTTTGACAGGTCTTCTAGCTTACATTTGATGATATGAACAATTGGTGAAGGAAAGAAGGCCTAAAAGTTGATTTTTGAGAAGTCGTGTCGGTAATTCGCGCTTAGCGCGCTTTCTGGCACGGGTTCAGTGCAGTTTTGATGCAGAGGCAGTAGCTAAGGTTCCTTGACCGCGCTTAGCGCGGGCAGGACCGCGCTTTGTGCGCTTTAAGGTGGTTTGAGGGTATTTTAAGTGAGATCACGCTTAGCGCGATCTAAGGCCGCTTAGCGCGGTATTAATAAATTCAATTCTTTGTTAATTTCTTGTCTCATTTTTGTAGGTATTCAAGCCTTGATTTCTATTCATTTTCATATAGAGCATTGAATAAGCTTTCCGAAACTTCCGACCGCGCCTCAAACGGAGTTACGGTTCGAAAGTTATGACGAAAACAAGATGCTGGATTTCTCTGATGGCGCTAAGCGCCCTCATAGCGCGGTTCGTGTCTTTTCAGCCCCTATTTATGTCACTTTTCAGCCTTTTTTAGGTTATTTTTTTGGGGGAACTTTCTCCTAACTTCATCAAACATATTTTAGGAGTAGAGAGGCTTAGAAACATCATTAGAGGATGCATATTGATGATCCGGAGTTGGATTTGCTTCAATCGGCTCTGACAAAGCGTGAGAAAATGGTTCTTCTCCTTTCTTCTCTTTGTATTCTCTATTTGTTGAGGTTTTGTGTGTAAATCTCTTGATACCTTATGTATTTCATCTAATGTATGTTTGTGAATTAGTTTTGATTCTCTATTGTTGATTGTCTTTGATTGTTTATTTGTGGTTCTTGACAAAAACCTTTTCAAATCTTTGATCTTAGATTTTCATCTATCAATGAGCAAACTTTTGACATGGTCTTGTGAGTTGATATTCATTGTATCTTTTATTGTATTGTGTTTATTAGTAGCATGAATAGCATGAGTAGGATCGATGCGGTATTGCGAGGATGTGTGATAATAGTGATGAAGAACGATATTCACAAACATTTGACAAAGTAGTTGAATGCATATTATTCATGTGTCCTTATTCTGATCATGGCGTTGTAGGTGAATTAAACAATTAGTTTGATATGGATGTTATAGTAATATCCGTTAGGTTATGAACTCTAGAGATAGATTTAGATCTACCATTCACCGTGGGTATCGATTCTTAATGCTCTGTGTTGTTGAGTTGCGTGAGACATCATCGATGAGGTGATGCGGTTGTTCTCTCTACTTTGCGTTAGACATAACCTTTGCTGTGAGTGATACGTGGTGATATTAGACGAACGTTTGATTTATGTATAATATGATCGGAAGAATGCATGTGTTATCGATTGATCTCTATTGAGTTTCTCTTCTCCAAAGAATGTGTTAATGTTATTTACATGCTTTTTGTTCCTTTAATTTCCGAATGTTACCGTTTGAAATCTCATTTCAAACAAAAGCTTAGAAACGTAGAGACCGTGAACGGTGCTCTTTCCCTCGCACCGATCCTTGTGGATACGACAACCCTCGGGAATTCTTTCAAACATAAACATTTGCTTGCCACTTTACCGCTTCAACAAGTTGTGACATCTCTAAACTAAGGCGCTATCATAATATTATTATTTTTTTGATTAAAAATTATTTGTATATAACAATGGTTAAGCATCCAATCGTTGTGATAAACTCAAGCTTTCATGGTTTAGAACCTCAAGGCCCTCATATATGTTATTCCTTTTTTAATATACATGTCATTATAGAACATTATCATTTATAGAACATCACCCCTAATTTATTCATTTTCTTTAACCATTTAGGTACATTCATCGTCTTTGTATAAAGTTGAATAAATCGAGTACTTACGGAATCTTGGATCCACTTTTTATTCGTTGGACTTTTAATGAACCAAAAGATATCCGAGAGTACTTGATAACACGGTTAAATGAGGGAGGAAAGAACTGTTACCTAGCATCATTCATCTGCACGTAAGTATTTTTGGAATTGATGTTTATTTTGTATTTAGTTTTGTTTTAGCAAATACCATTAACCTATATATGCTCTTGTTTATTCAGTGGTCATTGACAATTGATTATCATATCATTTAGGATGAATACGATAACTTTTCTGTGTTCCTTGCATGATCCACTGCAAAACAAAATGAAAGATATGATTAATTCGTAAGTGTATGCTTAATTCACTTTCTTTGACATTGTAACTAGTAAAAAACCTGTGCGGACGCACGGGTTATTGTTGTTTGGTTTAAAATGAAGTAATATAAAAACATTAAAAAGTAAATAATAATACATATTAATGAGGTAGAAATTAAATTAACAATGAAAAGAGTAATTGAGAAAAAAATAAAATAATTGAAAAAGAATAAAAAGTAATATTGTTATGTAAGGAGAAAAAGAGAAGTTGTAAAAGAAATAAAAATAAATAAAAAACAAATGGGGCCACGTGATGAAATGTTTGGGTATAAGATGGGGACAAAGAAACTATAAAGGGTACAATTTAGTACTGTATTTTTTTGTTAGGGTTTAGTTCAGAGTTGGAAACAAAAGGATCGTCCAAGCCGTCGAAGAAAGCAAAGGTTCACATTTGGAAGCTTAGGACAGGCAAAAATAAATAGGTATTGTTATGGTAGTGACCCGTGAGGATTTGAATAAGCATTTGTACTATTCAATTGTACTGAAATGCATATGGAAACTAATGAGCCACGAAAGTCCATGTATTCAACGTAGAAAGTCACCAATAACTATAAATATTTATAAATATCATTAATAATTATAAATATTTATAAATATTTGGTTGATTAAAAAAAGGTATTGTGGTGATAGTGTCCCGTGAAAATAATGAATTTCAGTGATAAAAGTTACAAGAGTTGGTAGCTTGGTGTTTTCACTACAATCTAAAAGATTCTCCAGGTCTTCATCACTAACATCTTTCTGTATCATTTTGTCCTCTTTGTTTCATCATGTAGTAATTTTGTCAACATCAAACAACACTTAAAAAATAAGTAATTTCATATTACATTTACTGAATGATAAACCAGAAGAAAAAAAAAAAAAAGAGGTCAGCTACTTAATTAACATATATTTAAAGGGTTAAAAAGCCAGTCTAAATTCAATCTCAACACAACATAAAATGGAGTAAAATGCAAAAAAATTATTTAAAGTAGGTTAAAAGCATGAACAATTGTATTTGATAGAAATGGTCACATTATTCTTTCTCGCTTTATTTGATATTTGGAATGCTATGTTAATATTGTTCAAGAAATGGAAGTTATGTCTCAGTAAGCACTAAAATTTGTTTGACAGAGGAGCTTGAGAAATGAGTTGACATACCAACATATTTGATAATTCATAATTCAACTCTTTATGCAAACTTTTGTAGACATTTAAATATAACAACAAAAGAAAGTACATAGCCGAAAAAAAGAAATTAACAGCAGAAAAGTTAATAGCATTAAAAGAAGAAGCTTCATGGCAGTGAGCTTTAAACGGAAACAATTCAAAACCGAAAAAAGCCAATAATACATAACACTGGAAATCACCACGAAACTGGTGGCCTCCGTCATCATTCTTACAACAACTATACTATCTCTATATCTTTCATCATGGCCAAGTTGAAGCAAACACTGGTAAATCCTGCCGGGAGGGACTTGTATGTTTCTTTGTATGCCTCGTGGTGTCATTCTCCAATGGCGATTATAAGTCTTTGCTTCTTAGCTCAGACTTACCAACATGTGAGTACTGTGATTCAATCTTTGGTAGAGGAGGATATTAATGTCAAATTGTTAGTACAGCTGGATAAGTTGATCCGTTTGCTGGAAACTCCCGTCTGCGATTATCTTCGACTGCAGCTTCTGGAGCCTGGAAAACATACATGGTTATTTAAAGCATTGTATGGCCTTCTGATGTGGTTTCCTCAGCAAAGCGCTGCATTCAAGATACTGCAGGCTTGCTTAAAAGTTGTGCCAGCGTATTCTTTCAATGGTGAGGAATTAAAGAAAACATCGTCTTGGGCCCCTATCAATTTCTCCATCACATGTCTGGTGGATCTCACCTCACAGAGGATGGTGACGTAGCCGTGGACCACAGGAACTCACACAATGCAATGGATTTTGTTGCAAGGATAAAACAGTTTCAGGAAATGCAGCAACACCCTTCCTGCATCAACATCCACAATCAACAACTATTCATATATATATACATACAAAATACAAGCAGCCAAGCAAAATCTCAAGCCAAGAATCCAAGCATACCTTTAATTTAATTAACATTCACACAAAAAAAAAATTGATGAAACACTTGACAAATTCATTATCTAGCCTCTAACACTAACAAACAGCAGCAGCATAATTCAAATTGCAATCTCAGGCCATGAAGAGAAAGCGAAGAATTACAATGCACAACGGTTGGACATGAGCTATAAACCACACACAGTTAACATCTAACGCTACCATAACTAATCAAATTCTATCTAATTGTTTCACCATTCTCATGACAGTTCAGCAGCAAATCAAAAGCAACATAAACCATACATAGCAGCCCCAAATTAACATTCATCTTGATTTTAAGGATCAAATAAGTTCATATGGCAGTCATAGCTTACCGACGCAGACATTCATCTTGATAATGAGTATAGAAGGCAACTTATTGATTAGGGTGTATCTACTGCTCTGCTTGAAAGTTTAAGCCCGGAACAAGTTTTCGCAGCTGTTAAGGCTCTCATGACAGCTGATCCGCCTCATGAATATATTGAACTTCTCGAGGAGTGTACTTCAGAATTTTTCCAATGAAATATGTACGGGATCAATAAAATTACAAAGTCCTTACAGATCACTGTCCAGATAAAGCGCAAAATGACCTCCCCCTCCAATTGCTATGTAGTCAGTGTTGCAAAGTGTGAAATAACGGTTTACCCCTGCAATTTTTTGTGGTTAGATTACCTAGTCAAGAGAAGTAGCATTTGAATGTCCAAACAAAACATGAATTGTTTTAGGATATCACATATTTTTGCACATTAAAACTTAAGCCTCATGCCGATGCTGAATCTTACAGAATTACCCTATTGAATCTCTAAACTCAAGAAGGGGTATACTTGTTGGACGATATATGATAGGATGATCGGAGATATTTGTGAAAACAAAAGTACTGTTTGTTCCCTGTACAAAATCTACTGTCAACAAGATAAAATAACAAATAGCATCATCGCATGATTATCCAGAAAACACTACTGGTCTATATGGGAGTATAGGATAAATAATTTTGAGCATGACCTGGTACTTCCTCTTGCTGGATGGTCTGAGAGGTGTTTCAACCAAGCTTCCAAATACCACTCCTTTTTTTATCTCCAACAACCTATAGAATGGAATGATATGCATAGATCAATGATGATTCAGGAAAGAAAAGAAGAATGAGCCAATCCATATTGAAGCATTGGAATTATCAAGATATGGCCTTAAAATTAGACATCATAAACTTGAGGATAATTAAGTTGTACCAGCAAACTCAATCCAGGCTATAACGCGCTTCTTCGGTAAAGAGTCGAAAGTGATATACCATTCCTTCAAGTGCTACATAAAATGTATTGAAATTGCTAACGAAATGATCATACCAATTAATAAAATTAATCACATAGCATTGAATCTTCATCTTCAGATGATACCTGTATAAGGCTGCAGGACCAATGTAATGAGCTTACCAGAAGGCTTTCTGAACAGGTTCTTAAGACAGAGGAGTTCAAGAATTTGTCTATTCATTTGAAGGAACTGAAAGACAAAGCTGAAACTGAATGTCTTAATGCCTGTGACAGAAGAGGAAATGATGGACCACCGGTTGCTATGCAGGAGTCATTGAGAATTGCATTTACCAAAGAACAATATTAAACTAAGTTGCAAGAACTGAAACAACATCTGTCTTTGTCAAAAAAAATAGTGAGGAAATGTTGTGGAAACTACAACATGCAAGTGAAGAAACTGAGAATAGAAAAAAATATGAAGTTTCTCAAATAAGAATAATGAAGAGTTGGGAATGAAGATCTTGGAATTGGAGGCTGAGTTACAGGCTGTAATATCTGACAAACGCAATTTGCTAAATGCTTATGACCTGTTAAATCCCCGCCTTTAAAGTTTAAAAAATTCCATAAGAAACAAACATAAAAACAATACAATCCATGGATTAAGAAGCTAATCAATAAAGAAAACACATGCTGGTTACTATTTTCACTTACATTCAATTTGTTCAGCAGCAGCCACCATATTCCATTTCACAGAGATTCTCTTGTTCTTTGATCCCCATCCCTATTCAATTTCTTCACAGCCACAGTCTAAACACAAATATTCAACATGAGAATTTCATAACTTGTAAAAAAACTAACATAAAATCAAAGCGTATTGAGCAAAATAACAATACCTTTAGAGGAAATTTCTTGAATTAGTTCATTACTATGAACTGTTATCCGATACTCCTCCATCTTCCTTAATCTATGGACGATCTATTTTTTTCACATAAGAATTGTGTTGGCAGAATTTCAATTACACCAATTTTATAATGATAAAGTCAAAAGAAACTATGCATATACTTACTCAAAACTGCATATGTTTTTAGCCTCTGCTCAGAATCCAACATTTTTCTTACAAGATTTGCAGCTCCACATGAAATAGATAGTCATCGATCGCTAGAAAAATCGACGTGGCCTTTTAGGATGGCATTAAATATCCCATTTTTAGATTCTGTCAAATTATGCAGACATAGAATCAATTCAAAAGTTAAGCTATTTTTCAATTCTAAATTAAATTAAAATTAATTTAGTGATTATAAACATGCCCAAAATGCATCACATACAATAATGTATAACATGTAAATATAGTCAAACTGATTGCTACAACAATCTATGCAAGACTTACAGTGTTTCCATCTACAACATGCAAAATAATGTCACTTTTGATAGCAGCATGTGCAATTTCTTTGGCATTTGAAGTCTTAACCTTTACAGAGTCAAAGTAGCCAATATCCTGAATTCCGAATCTAAGTTTCTTTAATCCAATAGCAAACAAACCAGCAAGACCATGGACCCTTTGTGCAATGGCTTTAAGGCCTTCAGGTCCATGAAATACAACATACATAGGAGCTGTGTTTGTAAGCAGTGTCTAAACCAAAACCAACCAGAATCAAAGAAAATTCGGAACCAAAATATATTCTACTTAAAAGCTAAGATTTCTAGCTTCATAAATAACATAAATTAATTGTGAAATTTATTAAAAGTGGTCGCCATATCATATGACACACAAAAATGTGACCTCAATCTCTTTCGACATTCCAAAATCAGTTAACATAACCTACAGATATAAGATCAGTTACAATGAAGATTACTGAGTTGAGTGCTAACACTAAGTCAATAAGAATCTATGAACATAACAACAACACATTATCTGAACACCTTTTCTATTTGGACACCTAAAACATGTGTATTCTAAAAACTCTAGCACGTTATCTCGTGGACCTTGGTAGACAATCTGACCTTCTGAAAGTAGAATAATATCTTCAAACAGTTCAAATGTCTCTGGTGCTGGTTGTAAAAGAGAAATGACAACAGTTACATCCATTACATGGACCATTTGTCTCATGAAGTTGCATATATGAAAAGTAGCTGAACTATCTAATCCTGTTGAAATTTCATGCATAAGTACTTTTGCTGGTCCTACCAACATTTCCCCTACAAGTTACATCAAAATCAATTGATATAGATTCATAAATAACTACAAATGCTAATAAAAAAGAACAGAACCTGTTGTTATTCGCTTCTTTTGTCCTCCAGAGATACCCCTTTTCATTTCATCACCAACCATAATGTCAGCACAAATATTCAATCCAAGCATCCGTTAACATTATAAAATTCTCCTTTTACCAAAGTGGATAAGTTTGGATAAATAACCTAATTAATCTTTCATAGCATAATTTCCTATAGATAAGGGCTTATCTATAAGCTATTTTTAAAAGGATAAAAATAGGATTAATGAACTTAACACGAAATTACAACTACAACATTCCAACTCAATGATTTGCTCTTATGTATACCAGAATGGGAAAATAGGATTATAAAATCAGGCCATAGGTTGGTAAAACACGTATTTTCAATGAAAACAATACAGATTTTGAAACATATTCCACAGTATTCAAGAAAGATACACAAGTATGAAATAATGAAAATTCCAATCAAAAGAACCAAATTCAGTTATTTATGCACAAGCAATGAAAAGTGTGTGCAAACATTTATCCTTTCTTACTGAAGAAATGTGCATGACTCAAGAAAATCAATGAATGGTCATAACTAACTATGTAACTCACCTGGACTATCCTCTTGCACATACTAAAGCTCAATCTGCCCTCATACCTATGACTGGTATATGTCCTACCGCCGGGTCCTGAGGAAACTGAGCTCCCAACTTCAGAATCGCTACTGGTGGTGATCCCTATCTCAAATCTAATATTTACATCACCGCTAGATGAGCTTGGTCTCTAGGTTGTCCATCCTTTCTCATTCCTGTATATACAACCATTTCAATTAGAACCAACCCTGTATGCTTTCCATACTAAAATAATTTGGAAGATAATGGATATAGGTCACTATAAATATCATCTAGAAACCATAAAAACACAAGTAACCAGTACCTTAACCATTTTAGACCACATTCCTTTTGCTGTTACACTACTTCTATCAGACAGCCCAAAATTTGGTAAAACATTTCAGAACATAATGTGAGCTCGTGTTTGAAATCATTTCTGAGTGAAATGTAGAAATTGTCAAAATTCAGCACCACTGTTTAGTAGTAAATTACAGAAACACGCAGCAATTCAGAACATACATGACCAGATATCAAAGTCAGAAGTAGAGGGTGATATGAGCATTCGGACAAAAACTTAGTCAAGTATCTGAGGTGAATACATACATTGTATCAGGATCTGAATAACTGTCTTTATCAAGTATCTTGACTACAACCTTTGTGCCATTCCATTTAGCAACTTGATATGCCCCCTGCAAAGAAATTGATCAAACACGAGTGAACAACTACACAAACAAGTAATTTTTATATGTAACATTAATTAACTAATTAGTGTCACATGTTTATACAATCTCAGTTCCATAAAATATTGCATATTTCATTACACATAGAACATCAACACATTAAAGAGGTAACATTTGTTATCACCAGGGAAGAAAACCAGAGATTTCATCAACACATTTTCCCTTGTTTTGATTTAGAATTTGAGATTCATAAATTGACTAAATTATAATACCTGTGGTTTCTCCAACAGTAAGAGTCACAATATCTGAGTTTGTTTTTGCGTTAATAGCTTTAAATCCCATATCTTCTGCAATCTCAATGCCGTGACAAGCTACCTAATAAGCTGCAGAAGCAACTACACCAGAAGGCATGTCATTAGGCTTTTCGGACGATGCTATTGAAGCTATCTAATTTAACTCTGTTCAACCTACAACAACTCACAGTAAATCAAAAATTTTGGGTTGTAGTACATAAGCAATGAAATTCTGGGTTGGTATAGCACATGATAATCAAACATCAAAGAAATAAAAATTGTTACCTCTTTGACGATGAACTCGGAGTGTGTTTTCTAGCCAGTATTAAAAACTACATCACTCAATCAAATGACATTTGATCAAACAATGTATCTTATGCTATTTGTTCAGCCAATTCCTTGATACTTGGATCCTATGACATATTGACATCCCAAATGGTGAACTCTTCAATAATGCACTCCCAACAACCAGTCATTGCCAACAGTGAGTACCACTTAAAAATGTCATAGGTTGCAAATGCACAAAATCTAATGCAAGTTATGTACTTGTAAACATATACTCAACTCAACTCATTAAAAAATACTAACACAACTTGATTATTAATAAATACAACAAACATCACACATAAAAAGCAAATAAGAAAGGAAATAATCACTTACATTGATAAGACCACTCATTGTTGAGAAATCAAAAGGATTAGCCGGAAAACCAGCCCCAGGTCCAGGAGTTGCTTTAGATGCTTCATCTTTGGAATTTTCATTCTCTGCTGAACAAAATTTTCATTCTTGAGGAATCATAAATCCAAATGGAATCATAAATCCAAACAAACAATAAACAGCTCATCTTTCAAATGGAATGACTACTTAACTGAACACAATGAGAAGTTATAATTTGTACATTCACCTGAAAAATTAGAAACCCTAAATCAGGCTGTGAAATGAATAGATAAATGAATATGAAATAGACAGAATCTAAGCATCAGCCAACAACAACAAATCAACACAACAACGAATCCGTAACAGAAATCAGACGGAAAAAGAAGAAGAAGACTCACCGTAAAAGTTGAATTCACGGAGAAAAGAAATTTCCACCACCACCTCTGACCGCAATTTTCTTTCTTCCACCACCCTCACGTCATGAGTTTGAATGTGACCATCACTGCGGACCGCGACTCCCTTTGCTGGAATCGCACCTCCCATTGCCGGAATCACACCCTAAATGTTTCAGACAAAAAAGGAGAGAGAAATTTTACACGAGAGAGGAGAGAAGAATTTTTGGTTTGAAATGTGAGAGAGGGAAATGTAAGCTTTGGTGTGGAAAAGAAAAAGTAATCACGTGGAAAGAAAGGGATGTGTAATGGGTTGTAGAATTTAGACTTAGTAAATTACCAAAAAGGGCAAGCAATGTACATGAAATTAAAAAATGAAAAGGGCAAAGATGTACATGCTTAAGCATGTTCCAATCTTTGGTAGGTAGTTGATTAGTTTATCATGTAATATGTTTAATTCAAATTCAATGTACAGTGTTGTGGAGCAAGTGAATATGATGAACAATATTAGAAGAAAGCCCAGATGGATCTGTCCTAAAGTAAGTGGGATGATTATGTTTCTTTCATTTACATTCATTGTGGTTGTTATCATGTGATTTTTGCTTAATTTTGTAGACAAGGAAACAACCCGGGAATTACGAGTGTGGTTATTATGTCATGAAACACATGCTAAACATTGTCCTTGCTGGCATTGTTGATTCATGGGATAAGGTATACATGTCATAAAATGTTTACATATATTAATATATAAGTTGACTATTGAATTATTATCATACATGTTATTGCCTCTTTCTTATGTATATGTTTCTTATGTAGATGTTTAACGACGAAACCCCATTCCCCGTTGAAGACTTCGTAAACGTTGGGCATATATCCACAATGTTCTTAAGGCTCTTGCTGATTGATGATGTCAATGACTTTTTTCTGTAGAGATGATGTGAATAACACTTTTCTGTATTGATGACATGCAAGGTTGTCAAACTCGCGGGTCTACTCAGACTCGTAAAGGGTCCGTAGACTCGACTTACAGATTCGACTCGCAAACTCGTACGAGTCTATGGAAAAATAAAAATGACTTTCAAAAACCTATATGTGACACATACATGACACACACATGTATTTTTTTAAACATGTAAATGCCTTATATATGATACAAATATATATAATATAATACCAATTAACATCAAAATTTAAATTTCATACTCCATAACAAATTTCTTAACAAAAAAAACTCAATAATAAAACAAACAAAATATCAAACTATGTATTTAATTACTTAAAGTACTAATTTCTTCTTAATTGACTACTACATAAAGTAAAAAAATCATAAAACAGATATGTTAATGGCTTTAAACATCCAAAACTCTAGTGAAATCATCACCACCAGTATTATCACCATCATCTTCATCGGTATCATGAATATCATCATCAAATTCTACCCCGGATGAAAAACCTTCTTAATCATTAACCAAAGTTGGATTGCTTGAAGTTCCACTTCTACCAAATTCAACATTTCCACCACCACCACTTTACACAACATTAGTAACAACAACATCAACTTTCACAACATTGTTAACAATAACATCATCTTACTCAACATTAACTTCAATTTGCATATTTTCCTCATTAGGATCTTCAGTTATCCATTCATCATCTTTACATAAGAGATTATACAAGAAAATGTACAAGAGAAACATCCAAGTGAAACATGTAAGTTAAATACTTACACAACAAATGATTAATTTACGGGAACGAACGCGAACAAATCAAGAGACATAATAAAAGCACGTCGTCTATGAAGGGATGAAAGGAGGAAGAAACTTTGCTGAAATAAGAGACTAGGAGAGAGGCTTTCTATTTCTCGTACAAGCAAAAACAATGGTTTTTTTTTTAAATAAAATAAAATCTTTTGGGGAATTTGGGCCTTTTTTGAGTTAAAAATAAAATAAAATTCAAAAAAAATTTATAGACTCGTAAAGTCACCATAGACTCGCGAGTCTATTTGAGTTTAAGCGAGTCTACCTGAGTCTACTCGAGTCTATCAAAAAAAGATTCTATGCACGTTTCTACTCATTTTTGCTTCCTAGACTCGTAAACTCGTACGAGTTTACGAGTCTACCCGCGCGTTTGACAACCATGATGACATGAATATAATGTTTGGTGTAAATATGGTTATAATAGTTACAATATTTACATAATGTATACCTTATCTGTTAGCTGTATTTTATGGTTATAATAGTTACAATACTTACAAATGAACAATGTTAGCTTATATGTTATGGTTAAAATGATTACATGTTAAATAATGAGATGAATTTGAATTGCTGAGAAATGCATATCAAAAACATAGGAAGTATTTCATGCTCTTTATATGCATGTATACCTTATGTGTTATGGTTAATATGGTTACAGGTTCAATAATGGGATGAATTTGAATTGCTGAGAAATGCATACTTAAAACATAGGAAGTTGTATATTTGTGTCTGCAGAATATATAATGATGGGTATAAAATATAACTGTAATAATACCTCGCGCGCTGCACAGAAAAAAATAAACATCAAAACGGCGCAGCTGAGAATCGAACTTAGGAGCATTATATTTATCACAAGGTTCGTTTTAATAACCGTTGTGATAGGGTGCGCTATTTCCAGGTAATTACAACGGTTAATGGCCCGTGATTATAAGTATCCATTTACAACGACACTCTACATAACAATGCATGCGCCAGCGTCATTATATGCCTTTCCCAACTGTTGTTAATTGGTATTTACGTAGTAGTGTCTCCACCATCTTATAATTCAGGTAGCGGCTGACAACATATTTCTTTGCGCTTGCTTCTTCAGTATCATATTTCTTATGCAGAGCTTCCCATACTTGTTTAGCAGTGTTACAATTAATGTAATAATCATACAGATCATCAGCAAGGTTGTTCAAAATGTGGTTTTTGCAAAGATAATCATTGTCTTTTCAGATGGAAATCTCTTTCTGGAGCTGTAAATCATCTGCCTTAGTTTTAGCAGAAGAGTCTGATTCAGATGAATTGAGAGTCCTGTCTGAATCCGCAGTTGTCTTACCATTAGTTTGTTCAGTTGATCCAGAAGGAGAAACATGGATATTCTCAGTCAGAACGTGGTCAACCTTCTTCAAAGTTAAGAAAAAATTTATCTTAGCTTGCCAACGTTTGAAGTAAGAACCCTCAAACTTAAATGGTTTGTCAAAGACAGTAGTGGCCGCAGTAGTACCGATAATTTTCTTAATAGCCATGGCAGTTACAAAAATCGTCTTAAAATTGTTGTGTTTTGGCTTTGGAAAAATTGTCACAAAGAAAATTATCGGGACGAGTCGTGTACTAGGTCGCTTTCTTTAAGACGTTTCGTCGTACTCCCAAAATTATGTAATGCAGTCACGTTTCGATGACGTCTCAAGGATAAAATAGCCCGTTCAAAAAATACGAATATCACTTGCACTGTAGTAAATCGTTCGTAGAGATACATCTCCAAATGGTGTTTTAAACCACTCGCATCTGAAAATAATTTCAGTCGTTGATGGTGTGATAAACCACTCGAAAAATAAAGAAGGACATAAATAATTTCAGATGAAGAGAATAAAAAGGGTGACACTACAAGAAAACATTAGTTTAGCCATCTGATTTTGCTGGGTGTTTCCCACTTCGCAAAATAAAGCACTTGCGGGGTGATATCCACCTCGCAACACAGTATTGTAAAAAATTAAAATTTGTATGGTTTTCCCACTCGCAATACATGGGGGGAAATTTAAAATTTTTGAAAAACAAACTTGCGACGTGATATTCCCCCCGCAACAATTTTTAATAAATTTGGGGGGAAATCCACTGATTCTTTACTGCTAAGTCAGTGGGAGTAGGGGAGTGGTCTTGTCAAAAATTAGCGAGGTGAAGCTCACTTCGCAACTACCAACGGACACTGTTTTTGCGGGGTGCATTGTACTTCGCAACATATTTGGTGGAAAGTTAATACAACATTTACTTTTTGCAGAGAGTGGCAGGTGACCGTTCTGTGCGTTAATGACAGAAAATATTGCGGGGTGGAATGCATGTCGCAAGTGACAACGGTAATAAATGTTGTGAGGTGGATATCACCCCACAACTTGCCTTTATATATCACCACCGTTCACGCTTCAGCTTCACCCTTTCTTCTTCATTCTTCACCCTTTCATTTTCACTCTTCTTCACTCTTCACCCTTTCATTTTCACTCTTCACTCTTTCCATTTTCTCTCATATTTCACGCTAAAATTCAAAGCTCAATACTCAAACTGGTTGCTGGATTCAAATTTGCCAACTAAATTTTCATCAAATTCGTTTATAAGGTACACATATGAATAAAATTTTTTGTATGATATTTGTTTAGATTTGTTTGGTTTGTATTATAGAAAAATATGAATATTTACTTGTTTAGATTTGTTTGGTTTGTATGATAGATTGGTTTATATGTATATATAACATGATATTTAGTTTGTTAATATGTTTTAAGATTGGTATAAAAAAATTAAACTACTAAATAATCTAAATAATCTGTTTATAAATATGTTAAAAATATTTTTTTTCATTTTTTTTATAAATTAGTAAATAAATAATATTTAAAATATAGTTTATTATTTTTGTAAATAAATAATAGATTTAGATTTATAGAAAAATATGAATATTTACTTGTTTAGATTTGTTTGGTTTGTATGATAGATATTGGTTTATATGTATATATAACATGATATTTAGTTTGCTAATATGTTTTAAGATTGATATAAAAAAATTAAACTACTAAATAATCTAAATATTCTGTTTATAAATATGTTAAAAATATTTTTTTTCTTCGTTTTTTTATAAATTAGTAAATAAATAATATTTAAAATATAGTTTATTATTTTTGTAAATAAATAATAGATTTAGATTTAGTTTAAGATTTAGATTTAGATTTAGTAAATAAATAATATATTTGGATTTAGTTTATTATTAAAACCGAAATTAATATAAATATGTATAATATAATTTTTAAACTAAATATTATATTTTTAAAAGTAGAATACTATTACTTTTTTATAAACAGAGAAATATAATTTATTTAAAACAGAATATTATTATTATTATTATTATTATTATTATTATTATTATTTAGTAAAACAGATTTAGATTTAGTTTATTATTAATATTATATTTATATTATTATTTTCATAAATAGGATGTTATTAATATTATATTTATAATATTATTTATATAACAGAATACTATTATTTTTAATAGATTTAGCTTTAGTTTATTATTAATATTATATTTATGAAAAATAATATTTTATTAAAAACAGAATATTAAAATAAAAAAAAAACAGAATATTATTTAAAGAAATAACAGATTATTATTTTTATTTTTATAAATAGGATGTTATTAATATTTGTGAAAACAAATTTTTTTATTTATTAAACAGAATATTTTTTTTCTTTTATAAAACAGAATTTTTTTTATTATAAAAAACAGAATATTATTATTATTATTTAGTAAAAGAGAATATTATCATTTATTTAAAAAACAGATTATTATTATTTTTAAAAACAGAATATATTTTAAATAGTTAATTCTTAAAAATAGTTAATTCTAAAAAAACAGAATTTTTATTATAAAACAGAATATTATTAAATAGTATAATATAGTTAATTATAAAACAGAATATTATTATAGTTAATTTTATAAAACAGAATATTTATTAAAATAGTTAATTCTTAAATAGTTAATTCTTAAAAAATAGAATGCTAAACATAATTATTATAAATTTATATTTTGTAGTAACATTGATACAATGCTAAACATAATTAACACATAAACATATATTATAGTAACATTAATTAATATTGTATTTACATTTTGTTACTATTTTTTAATATATCGTTATTATATGATAGTTATAATATATTTTTAAAATAGCATTGTGACATGATTTTATAATAGCATGATTATTTTGTAAATAGTATGGTATACTTTAATTTTGAAATGAAATGTTATTTATAATAACATAATTATAGTATTTTCTATGTTTTTAAAATAGAAATTTATGTGTATTAGTTATTTGATATAATTGACCAAAATTCCCGAATTGGTCAATTGATTAAAACGTTTATGTGATCATAATGGTTACGATATTGTAAACATGCAGTATGGAATATTACAAGTACTATCGTAGTTGGATGTACGATCGTATGTATGTAGGGAGACGTGGATTTAAACCACATTTTGAGGAAGGAGTTAAAGCGTTTGTTACATGGGCATTTGATCAAGAATGTTGTCGGATAGAGGGAGGAGTAAGATGTCCGTGTCTTAAATGTGGATGTAGACGTATAATAAGTAATCCGGAAGAAGTAGAAACTCATTTGAAGAGAAAGGAATTTAAGGAAAATTATTGGGTTTGGACATCAAATGGGGAAGCAATGCCGATGAATATGCTAGAGACTAGTAATTTACAACAGGGCTCAAGTAGTCGATCACAGATAGAGTATGAAGAACAGTTTAATCTGCACGATGACATGATTGGCGATGCTTTAGGGGTGAACGTGGCCTACGATGAACAACAAGATAGTGATGAGGAAGAGTTGCCGAATGAGAAAGCTCAAAAGTTTTATCAGTTGTTGAAAGAAATAAACACGCCATTGTTTGAGGGTTCGTCGGACTCTAAATTATCTATGTGTGTGAGGTTGTTGGCCGCGAAGTCAAACTGGAATGTTCCTGATCAGTGTCTGGAATTCTTTTGTCAAATGATGTTGGATGCGACCCCTACGAAAGACAATTTGCCTAGAAGTTATTATGACGCGAAGAGGTTGGTTATGAAGTTGGGTTTAGAAGTAAGGAAGATTGATTGTTGCATTAGAAGTTGCATGTTGTTCTATGACAATGAGTTTGGTACAAACGATGGAGCGTTGGAGGAATGTAAGTTTTGTAACAGTCCAAGGTATGCAGTTCGCACTAAAGCCATTGATCGTAATAAAAAATGCATAGCAGTGAAATCAATGTTTTATCTGCCGATAATACCAAGGTTGCAGAGATTGTTTGCTTCAATGCACAGTGTGAGTCAAATGACATGGCATCATACAAACAAAACAAGTACAGGCACCACACGACATCCATCTGATAGCGAGGCATGGAAGCACTTTGATCGGATGCATGCTGATTTTGCTGCAGAACCTAGAAATGTCAGACTCGGATTGTGCTCTGATGGTTTTACTCCATATGTCCAACAGTCGGGAACTGGATATTCTTGTTGGCCGGTTATTGTTACCCCTTACAACCTCCCCCCTGAGATGTGCATGACAAAGCCTTACATGTTTTTGACTTGCCTTATTCCAGGGCCGTCGAGTCCAAAAGCAGGAATTGATGTGTATTTACAACCTTTAATTGATGATTTAAAGAGGCTGTGGATTGGAGAATATACTTATGACATATCTCGTAAACAAAACTTCAACATGCGAGCTGCTTTGATGTGGACGATTAATGACTTTCCGGCATATGCCATGTTGTCTGGTTGGGGTACACATGGTAAAATGGGATGTCCTCATTGCATGGGTGAGACAAAGGCGTTTACATTGGATAAAGGAGGAAAAAGTTCGTGGTTTGACTGTCATCGTAGATTCCTACCAAAAAACCACATACTTAGAAAAAACATGAATGATTTCAGAAAAGATGTAAAAGTAACAGATCCGCCTCCCCCCTGTTTGTCATCAGTTGAAGTATGGAACATGGTTCGTGATCTACCGAAATTCACAGACAATGGAAAAGCGATCCGAATTCCAGGATACGGGGACAACCACAATTGGACTAAGAGAAGTATTTTTTGGGACCTCCCATATTGGAAAGATAATTTATTGCGACATAATCTTGATGTTATGCACATAGAGAAGAATTTTTTCGATAATGTATTTAACACTGTGATGGATGTCCAAGGCAAGACAAAAGATAATGAGAGTGCTAGAAAGGACATGCAACTGTTGTGTAATCGAAAAGATTTAGAGTTGAAGACTCTACCGAATGGGAAACTATTAAAACCCAAAGCTACTTATAGTCTAACTCCCCAAGAAGCCAAGCTTGTTTGTCGATGGTTAACTGAATTGAGAATGCCCGATGGTTATGCTTCTAACTTGGCAAGGTGTGCTAACCCTAACACTGGGAAGGTGAATGGAATGAAAAGTCATGATTGCCATGTTTTCATGGAACGGTTGCTTCCAATTGCCTTCAGCTCATTGCCAACACAAGTGCTTAATCCACTAACTGAAATTAGTCAATTTTTTAGAGATATTTGTGCGTCAATTTTAAGAGTGAATGACCTCATTAAGTTGAACAAAGACATTCCTCTCATTCTATGCAAGTTGGAACAAATTTTTCCACCTGGTTTTTTCGATTCAATGGAACATCTTCCTGTGCATCTTGCATATAAAGCTTTGCTTGGCGGACCTGTTCAATATAGGTGGATGTATCCATTTGAAAGATTCATGGGTGATTCAAAGAGATCAGTGAAAAATAAGGCTAAAGTTGAGGGTTCAATATTTGCACATTATTTGCATCGGGAAACATCACATTTTTCTCTCATTATTTCAATAACATGATGTTAATTCCAAGAATCATAAGGAATGAAGTTAAGGTTACAGAAAGAAGTCAATTCACCTTATCAGTCTTTGGTCTTCCTGGTCGGAGTTCTGGAAAGACGAATGTGCACTGGCTGACCGAAAAGGAATTGCAATCTGCTCATGTTCACGTGTTGATTAATTGCGTTGAAGTTAAACCATACATTGAGTAAGTATACCAAGTGAATATTTATTTTGAACACATTGGGTATAAACTTCTTACCTTCTAACTTACTTTTAATGTGTTTCGATATAGGTTATATAATACCTTCCATTATGAACTCACCGGTGGACAAGCAACAACTGCTGACATACATGCTTATTTTCCATCATGGTTCAAGCAACAATTGGCATGTAATGTTGAATCGTCTCCACAATTACTCCATTTGAGAAACTTGTCTGAAGGCCCTATTAAACGTGTGAACAAATGGCACACATACTTTGTAAACGGGTATAAATTTCACACCGATGAATGGACAGAAGGAAAGAAAACCATAAACAGTGGTGTGTTTGTAAAAGGAGTTACAGATGGTGGTGAAGACAACTTCTATGGTGTCATTACGCACATTTACGAGTTAGAATACAATTACTTGGACTCGGAAAACAAAGTTGTCTTGTTTTATTGTGATTGGTATGATCCATCTGATAGAGGCACAAAAATAAATAAAAAATATAACACTGTAGAGATTAAAATGGACCGAAGGTACAAACATTATGATCATTTCATCATGGCACATCTTGTCAGGCAAGTTTATTACGTCCCTTATCCTTCAATTCAGCGAGGTAAGTGAGATTGGTGTGTTGCAATCAAGTCAAAACCAATAGGCCATATTGAAAATGATGAACTTATGGAAGACGTTACTTATCAAGTCGATGAAATGTCACAAAATAATGATGTGATTGAAGTTGAACAACTCACAAGTTTGTGTGATAACGAGGTTGAGGGTCGGCAAGTTGATGACGTGGATGGAGATGATGAAGAGTCGGAATCCGAAGATAATTTTGAATCAAATGAAGATAATGAAGATTTTGAGGAGACACAATTTGAGTAGTATTTTAATGAATATGTATCTAGTATTTTAATGAAGATTTTGTTGTCATGCATCTAGTATTTCAATTTGAATGATGTTTATTTGAACGATGATGCAAACTAAATAATACATGTTGTGTATTTGTATCATGGGTCTATTGTATTGTCAACATATTGTTTATTAATTATTTTTTATAAACAAATTCTTTTCTTTTAATTAGGTAAAATGCCACCCCGTCCCGAGGATACAGGTAAGGGTAAGAAAATCTGTCGCCCGAAGATACATATAGTTGAGGCGCCTTGAGGCTCTATGTATTGTCCTTTGCCTTAGTCTAGTCAGGGGGCTCAGCAGACTACGCCTCAGTCTAGTCAGTGGGCACAACAGACTATGCCTCAGTCTACTAGTCAGTGGGCACAGCAGACTATGCCTCAGTCTAGTCCGTGGGCACAGCAGACCATGCCTCAGTCTAGTCCGTGGGCACAGCAGACCATGCCTCAGTCTAGTCCGTGGGCACAGCAGACCATGCCTCAGTCTAGTCTGTGGGCACAGCAGACCATGCCTCAGTCTATGACTTCATTACTCACTTCACAGGATGGTCCACCAGGATTTTTTATACCCACACCATTCCAGACAGACATACCCCCACCTGGGCCCTCATCATCCCATCAGCCTGAGGGATCTCGTATCCCACATCCTCCACGCAGATCCTCGTCACGCACCTCACATTCCCCACATGGATCCTCGACATCCCATCACCCTATGACCTCACCTGTACCCGCATCAGTCCAACCGGATGACCAGGAGGAGGAGGAGGAGGAGGACATTGAGGACGTGGATGTGGTTGCGATGGAATATAAACATGAGAAGTCTGGGGGAAGATGGATTATTAAGCCTGTTGGAGACTTGTAAGCTTCTTTCTTATATATTAAGCATATGCACATGTTTCCATTTTTTAAAGTTTAATTAATACATATTAAAATTATTGTTGTTTAGTTTTGTGCCAAGTAGGCCTGCTGTAGTTAGCATTAAGGAAGTTATCCAAGAGTTATATAAAACAGCATGGAAGACTTTTGGACAATTTATGAAGAAGGAACCTGAGTTGTATAAACAGTGGTTTGATAAATTCCGGGTATATATTTTCTTTAAGCAATTAATTTTTTAATTTCTAACTATCTTGTTTTAGGCATATAATAATTTTTCAATATTGCAGGAGAAGTGTGCATGGGACCCACTAGATGAGGAGTTGATTGAGATTAATTTTAAGAAGAGAGCATCAGCCCGACTTTCTGAAATGCTTAGGCGTGCTAGACTCGGATTTGAAGAAAGAGGGATCAGGCCTCCTTGGATGGGCGAAAAAGTATTCAAAGAATTGCTTGTTTATTGGAAATCTGATGAGTTTAAGAAAAAATCTGAAAAAGCAAAGCAACGTAGAGCATCAGAAAGGGGAGCCGCTAATCATAGAGCGGGAAGCATTAGTATGGCCGATCATGCTGAGCGGATGGTAATAATATTTTCATCTCACTACTTTTTTGAAATTATATTCTTAATTGTGATAATATTTTTTTTTAATTGAAGTTCTATGTGTATTAATTAGGCTTGTGAGAAAGGAAGAACTCCATTAATGTAAGAGCTTCACGAAAGGACTTATCGGGGAAGAGATGGAAAGTGGAGCGATGACTGTGCTAGAGAAATTCAGGTAAGATGATATTAATATTTAAATGTTATGTTAAATTTTTTTAATTAAATAAAATTTCCTAAACTATTATTTAATTTATTTTTTTATGCATGTGTAAGCGGAGTATGCAAAATTGAAGGCAACACTTTTAGCTAAACATCCAGAGTTAGGTGGCCCACGGGGGCGACATCCACTTGCTCCAGATGTTGACCAATATTTGCGGTTGAAAGCATGTAAGGGAAGGAATAGAAATGGAAAAATTTATGCTACTGGGACTTTAGCTGGCAACTACAAAAAAGGGGATAGGATATCTTTATTTAGGAGAATTTTATGCGGGGAAGGGTCTTCACGTCCTCCGACATTAACCCCTGAAATAACTGAAACAATTAGACAGCTAGCTCAGAGTGAAGCATCACGTGAAAATGAAGCATTGAGAAAAAAACAAATGGAGTTGGAGGAAGCATTGAGACTTTCACAAGAGCAAATAATGCTTACACAACAACAAGTACAACAACAAGTACAACAACAAATACAACAACAAATGCAACAATGGCAACAAATGTTTCAACAACAATATGGTGGTGGCGGAGGTGGACCGGTTGATAACCAAGGAGTGGTAGACGAGAATGATGAAGAAAACGGAAACAACCAAGATTCGGATCCGGAGTGAATGTCATTTTAAATTTAAATATTTTGGATTAATTATAAATTTATTTAATTATCAACTTTTTAAAATTAAATTTGAATTTGAATATTTAGAATTTAAAATAATATATCAATTTTAAATATTTCTGCATTTAAATTATTTATTATATTTATATTATTCTAAATATTAATTTAATATTTAGAATAATATAAATATATATATTTTTATTATATGCGTTAGTATTTGTGTGGTGATTTAAACTTGGTATATATAACTCCTTTGCCAGGTGAATTTTACCCAGCAAAATTGAATAATCAAAATTTGCTAGGTGGTAAGCACCCCGCAAATTTTCTAAACACTATAAACCTACATGCCCCACGCCTGCTCTGCAGAGAGAAATAATTAATATTAAACATTTGTTGGGTGATTTGCACCCTGCAAAATTCTGAACAAATCTGACCCACGCCTGCTCTGCTTGCTTTTAACAACTCTGACAGGCGTGTCTCATATCAACTGTGCAAATGCATTTGCGGGGTTATTGGTACCTGGCAACGTTGCGGGGTGAAATCTACCTGGCAAGGTTGCGGGGTGATTTTCACCTTGCAAAAAGTTGCGACTACTGTTTTTGCGAGGTATTTCAAACACCCCGCAAATATGACGTTGCAGGGTGAATTTTGGGTTTGCGGGGTGATATTCACCTAGCAAATTCCTGTTTTTTTTGTAGTGTGAAGAGAGATTCCAAAAATTCATAAATTTGACGTTTTTTACAACTAAACTGATGAACCCTATATTAATGGGTAGGAGATTCAACTGAGTGGAGAGAAAATAGTGGGAGAGTGGAGAGAAAATAATGAGAGAGAGTTATTCAGTCAAAACTAGATTAAAACTAAGTTTTAATGAGTAACACATTATAATTATTAATTAATAATTAATTAATATTAATTATTTAACGTTCACGTAATCAATTAGAATAAACCTCCATTAATTAATATGGATGACCCTTTCAAATTCACATCAAATTTTTTCAAATTCACATCAAAATTTTCCAACACACATACTATGTTCCACCATCGAAATGGCTTTCAACTCCTTCTCCATTGATTGAATGGTTCCCTCGTATATCTGTTGCACGGGAGAGGCTTATTGACTAGCTCGCTCAAGTCCATGGTGCTTGGAATAAATTTTTCATCCTCTAATCAAACTCACCTTTTTGGTGGTTAAACATTCAGTAACTCGACACATTACTCTCTTGTCCAGTGAAGAGAGCGTCTATAAATTGAGTCAAACTATTGAGGACTAACTCAGTTCAACCTAGGTTAATCATGCAACATTCTTAGTCTACAACTTGATTGTTTTTTCTAATGATGATATAAATTTTATGATTTATAACATTTAATTTTCACTTATCTACAGACTCATTTAGATTTATAACCTTACTATATCTGACTCCACTCTTAGCAACCAATTACTTTATTTATTTCCTAATGCATATTATGTAGCTTAATTTGTATCTTGAGTCGTTGTTGTAACTTCTCTCAGGTCCCTTTTCATAGTCGACATATTGTGCTTCCTTCTATAAAGTGGTGGTCGAGTTAAACTTCTAGTTGACCATAACCCATATGTTCTGACTTGTCATCAAACACTGATCGAACGAGCTGGTTCACCCAACTACTACAGTTTCCATTGTATTCCAATTTATATTGTATGACTCTATCCTCTTATTTTGAACTTGTTATGTTTAGAAAGCAGGACAGCAGGTAAAATAAAAATGATGTGGAAAAATTTCACTAGCCTCTGAATGTAGCAGTACAACCAGAAAGAATTGGAAGCATTACACGAATATGGCTCTGCCAATTGAAGAATGAAAGTACAACTTTTAACAGAAAGCTAACAGCTCAGAGGGAGAAGAGAATCCAATTGCTACTCATAAAATTCCACCACTAGTAATCATTTCCCTATTTAACAAAGTCCTCAGCGAACTTTCTGTTAGGAATCCTTTTTCTCACACCACGTCTTGGCTCCTTGATGTGTGGATCATATGCCATGTGTTCACTTGCATCATGTGAATTTGTTGTTCCTTTTGCCTTCGTGTCCCCATTCATAACATTACTCGCTCCATTAAAATTAACCTTGTCCTCAAGGTTAAAGTTAGGGTAATTGGCTGAGAATTCAGTCCAATTTTCCCAAGTAGCTTCAGATGCAGGTAGGTGACGCCACTGAACCAGAACTTGATAAACTTCCTTGCCAAGTTGTAGCAGTTCTCGAGAGTCAAGTATGATATCTGGAAGTAAAATAGGGCCTGTGTCAGAAGTGAGTAAAGGCAGTGGAAATTACTGATTTGAATGATCGCCCTTGCACAATTTCAAGTTGACAATGTGAAAGACAGGGTGAATTTTGGCAGAAGGAGGTAGTAAAACCTTGTATGCCACAGCTCCTATCTTTTCAATGATAGGAAAAGGACCAAAATAACGGAGGCCTCACTTCTGGTTTTTGCGTAAGGATATCGAATGTTGTCGGTATGGTTGTAGTTTAACCAAGACCATATCTCCAACTTGGAATTCTGTAAAAGTTCTCTTGGCATCGGCATACTTTTTCATAACCTGTTGCGCCTGGTGAAGGTAATCCTTTAGAATCACTAGTGTTTGGTCCCTCTCTGTCAGTGTCAGCAGTGTTTGCAATGAGGGGGAAGTTGTAACAGCAGTATCATATTTGATCAACATAGGGAGGTCTCTACCATAGACCGCTTTAAATGGAGTCATACCAATGCAGCACTGGAAAGAAGAGTTATACCAGAACTCGGCCCAGTCAAGTAGTCTAGACCATTTCTGAGGTACCTGTCCAGCAAAACAATGTAAATACATTTCCAAGCACTTGTTAACTGCCTCAGTTTGACCATCAGACTGCGGGTGGTATGCCGAGCTCATAGCTAGTGTAGTACCACTTAATTTGAACAACTGCTTCCAAAAGGAATTGGTGAAAACCTTGTCACGGTCAGAAACAAGGCTTCGAGGGAATCCATGTAATTTAACAATATGATGGAGGAAGGATTCAGCTACTTTCAGACTGGTAAAATCAGCTTTCAATGGTGCAAAGTGGCTATACTTAGATAGTCGATCGACAACCACCATGATAACTGAAAACCCATTGGATGGAGGAAGGCCGGTGATTAAATCCATAGACACATCTTCCCAAATTTGTGAGGGAATCGGCAATGGCTGAAGCAAGCCAGCAGGGGCAGTATTGGATGCTTTAGCATGTTGGCAGATTAGGCATTGAGACACAAACAATTTTATGGCCGTAGACATAGATGGCCACATGAATTGAGATGTCACTCTAGCTTTTGTACGTGCGATTCCAGCATGTCCACCTAAAAGAGAAGAATGGAATTCTTTTAGAATTGCTTGTATGATTCTTGGGATTGGAGGGACAACCAATTTATTCTTGTAGTACAACATGTTGTTTTTCACCTGATATAAAGGATCTGAACATGATCCTTGAAGGCACTATAATTTAATTTGATGCAATGTAGGATCAACATCCAATGCAACAGATACAAGATTCAAAAGTGGGTTGACAGTGCATGAAAAAGCTAAGAAAAATGATCTGGATAACGCAGTGTCATACCCCAAATTTGTCCTAACTGTATATCTTTTCATCTGTACATCCACTCACTAACAAGTATTCAAAAATACAAAAAAAAATATATGTTGCCTTCAACTTCATCTCTCTTTTATTTTTTATCCATTTTTATTTTTCATATCTATCTTTTAACCATTTTTATCCTTCATCCAATTTAATATCCATATATAAAATCCAATGTCCATATCCATTTCCACTTTCTATTTCTTATCAATTTCCATTACTTTCTATCATTTAAACCATATCCACTTTTAATATTCATTTAAAAAAAAAACCACATTCTTTTTTTTATCCAATTTTAATTCCAAATATCCAATCCATGTTACTATCATTTCAAAATCATAAAAAAAGTCCATTTGCACTAATATCCAAGCCCATTTCTATTTTTCTTTACAAGCCCATTCATAAAAAGAAGGATGTATGGATTCAATAAAAATATTTGAAGGCCTATGTTTCCTTTTAAGTTCAATGAATCCATTCTAAAGGAACCTCATGTTAGTCCATTACACCAGTGATAAGCCCTCTGTCTAATTCTTTCTAAGTTCATTATATTACAACAAACACAAAAGACAAAGAATATGCACAGCTAGCCATGAGTCAGGTCCCACGCAATAACCATATGTCTGCTACCACTGCTCTCCATAACAACGACATTACAACTATGCAAACCAACACCATCTGCCAACTTGCATCAAACTATAGCCTGCGCCTTGTTATGACCGTAACCTGTACCTCCAGCATCACAAACAACAACAGACAACCTGCAAATTGAAAGCAACCTCACAAAATATTACACGACAAATTCAATGTTGTGAAGTTTAGTTTTTGGACTTAAAAAGGCGGAGACGAGTAACAAAAGAAGGGACCGGAAAAAAAAAAGAAAAAAGAGAATTCTCTGCAAATTCCAACCTTGCATCCACCATACTCAAGATACTTCACAATAATCATACTCTAACACACCACCAGAACTCCTCCATAACCTGCCTTCACAAATTAGAAACGAACCTTCTTTCTTCTTCTCCTTCTACGCAACAAAACCCGCCACCAGCAACAGAACCACTTTTTTCTCGACTCACCAACAACAAAGCCATTTAACTCTTCACCTTCAATACTCAAAACCCAAACTCTTCAATACCAATACAAAACCTTCCCAAAACAGATCCAGAAATCAGTTTCAAACAGAAACAAAATTAAGAACTGAGATTCAGAGAGAGATTCGAAGTCAGAACAGAGTGAAAAAAAGAGAAAATGCGATCTGGAAGAGTTGAGATCGAACCGCATAACTCACTAATCCTTCGAAACCGCGGCCACTTCCGAAACTCTCAACAACCACCATCAACAACACTGTGATAACCGTCGCCGCCGTGTGTGAAACCACCACCTCCAAGCCATCCGCCGTAGCACCGTGAGAGAAAACTGCGGAATCGAACGGAGACGAGAGAGAGATTAAGGCACGTGCTCGCGAAGAAGGTTGGACTGCAGTATTCTTCTTCTTTGCTGAGCCGTTGTGGTTTATTTTCAATCTTGTTGATGTTGTGGTTTTCACCGACTTGTTGATGCTGTTGTGAACCACACTTCATTGCCTTTCCTTTGTTCTGTTTTAAGATAAAAACTTTGGAGGTTGTTGTTCATAGACCGTGTCTTCTACAGGTTTTGTTATTTTTTAATGATATGGCTCTTAGGCTTATGGCCCGTTTGAGGTTTCAAGTATCATCCTTGTTTTTTTTAAAAGAAAAAAGATAAAAACGGTGTAGCAGGAAGGTGTGCTTTGAGCCTGTGTGGTTCTTGACTCGTACACCCTTTCTTGTTTCTGCGCCACCCTTTCTTGTCGGATTAGTTTTTTCTAATTATTTCACCTTTTATTTTAAAGAAACGTTCATGATTGTATGTCTTACCTTTTATTATTATTTTTGTTTTTCAATTCATTTCAATCTTGTCATTTTAATTTCTTTTTCATTTCAATTTCATTTTCGAATTTATTTATGGGCCAATAATATCAAAAATATTTTGATTAAAGTTGATTTTCTCAAATCGATTCAAAATCTTGATTTATATGAGGCCTATTTATTTTTTATTTCAACTTATTTCATTACATTATTTTTATTCATTTATTTTGGGTCAATGAAAACCAAACATCGACGATTTGTCGATTTCTCGACTTAATCTCAATAAAGGTGAGACCTTTATTCTTTTTCCTATACCTTTTTGATTTAATTTCATTTTTGCCATTTTCTCATTATTTTTATTCATTTTGGGTCCATGAAAACCAAAATATCAAGATTTATCGATTTTTCGATTTTAAATCTTGATAAAGGTGAGACCTTTATTCTTTTTTGACATTTTCGATTTTATTTCATTTCTATAATTTTTATTTCACTTTTATTCATTTTTGGGTCAATGAAAATCAAATACTAAAGATTATCGATTTTTCGATTTAAATCTTAGTAAAGATGAGACCTTTGTTAGTTTTTCGATTTTTATGTCTATTTCGATTTATATTCTTTTATTTTCACCTTTGGTCAATGAAAGTAAAAAATCATTGATTATCGATTTTCTCGAATAAATTCCGATTAAGACGAGACCAATTTTATGTTATATTATACCTTGTTAATATTATCTCGATTATATTATCGTTCATTCTTATTCATATCCATATCATATTCATATTCATGCTTATCTAACCGTTTTCATTTGCTCAAACGTTACTTCCCGATTAAAATACTCAACACCTATTCAAATCATTTTTCAATTAAATCGCGAAAGAACTGAATTCTTGAGGTCTAACACTTCTTGGGTTCTTGAGTGACCGCTATCGAGGCGCACGCCTTAGGTGGTGATCATTCGACCTTTCGTTCCTAAAACACTCGTCTTAACTATTTGGACAAAGGAATGCCATTGGAATCTAGCATTCCACGTGGTACTTTCGTCGTCCAACAAACAATATTTCATATCTCAATCGAATGAAAAAGGTGTCGTTGGGATCTAGCATCCCAATAATGCCCCGATTAATTGGTTGCGAGGCCGACATCTCGTTTATCGAATAATCTCACTCTCTATAATATAATTAACAAATCAAACCATTCCAAAACCAATCCTCGATTCGTCGTCGAGCTACTTCTTGAAACATTCTCGTAAGTCGAGCACCTTTGCCTCGTCGTCAAATGCACAGTTGCACAATTCGTAGGTTTTGTTACTAGAAGCACCCCTAGGGACTAGTATCGAACCTCACCTGTTCTTTCAACCAATCCGATTCGATCTTTTTCAAACAGTTTTTTTAATCAACTAACGAAAGGAGGAGATTCTTGGAATCTAGCATTCCTTGTGTCTTCGAATGAATGGCTCTCGAGGCACGCCCTTGGGTTGTTGTTCATTCACTCTTTTGTCTTAAAACACTTAATCCCTATCAAACATTTTCGTAATTAACTCACGAAAGAACTGAATTCTTGGAGTCTAGCATTCCTTGGATTCTTGAGTGACTGCTCTCGAGGCACGCCCCTTGGGTTGTATGTCACTCAATCTTTTGTCTCCTAAATTTCAAACCCTAACCCTTGTTTTGTGGGCGTACCACGAACTACGACTGCTCTGATTCTTTATTCTCGTCCGAGTAAAGATACGTAGGCACAAGATTGCGATGATCTTGGCGAGCACACTTTTTCTTTTTCCACCATTTGCGTCTACCTTCCCTCCATCTTCCGTCTTCCCTTTATCCCTTCTCGTAGTCGAACTACGATTGCTCTGATTCCTCATTCTCGTCCGAATGAGCATACGTAGGCCCGAGGTCACGATGATCTTGCCGAGCACCCTATTCTAAAACCACCCCATTTCCCTTAGCAATCGAAACCTTTTACTTTACCTTTTCGCATATACCGTTGAGAAGAAAACAAGCAAGCTTAGATAACATTCCTCACAATTGGAACTAAGAGGTTCCCGTTAAGTACAACGGACGTGAGGGGGTGCGCATACCTTCTCCTCACGTAACCGACTCCCGAACCCGGAATGTGGTTGCGACGACCACATTCTTATCCTTCCTTAAAGGTTTTCTCGATATTTTCCTTTCCCTATTTTTGGGATAAATAAAGTTCGGTGGCGACTCTGTCGAACCGTTTTCCGCGCCTTTCGCGCGAGGGTCGTGTCTTCGATTAGCGATTTTTTGAGGTACGGCAGATGGAGACTCTGCTGGGGAAATTTTCTCCATGCAAGAGAGAGTCAAGCCTATCTTAGAGCGATTTGTGAGGAGCGTTATCTTTGTTTGTATGTTTTTTCTCGTTTACGTATTTGTTCTCTTATTGCTTTCTCCTATTGTTCTTGGTTGTTGGATCTTGGGATGATATCATGAGTAAAGCTCTACACCCGAGCTTTGGTAAAAACAGAGAGAACACATAGTTTAGAATTGGATGTCAAGTAGTGTTAGTCCCCAAGGACTCGCTCCTTGCGTGCCTAGCATGAAAGCTCCCCTAGAGTAGACCTTTTCGTAGATCCTGTTGTAACGCATCTAGCCTGTTGCACGACTTAATTCATGAAGGGTCCGTGACTCTATGAACCACTCTTAGAACCAAGTTCTATATTGGTGGTCGTGTAGTGTTAGTCTCCAAGGACTCGCTCCTTGTGCGCCTAGCATGAAGACCCCACTCAGGGGAGACCTTGTCGTCATTATCGTCGTAATGCAGCTAGCCTGTTGCGTGACGTTGATGCGATTAGTGTCCGTAATTCTGGGCACCTTATCCATCAACATAGAAACCATCACGTGAGTGGGTTTATGGGTAAAGAACCTAGAACTTCCCTCATAGAGCCTACCTATAAGGTTTCTTTGATCAGAAACTTTGGTCATTTACCCGTGAACGACCAACCTCAGAAATGTTTCAACCTGCGATCTGCGATCCTGGATCTTGCATCTTGCATTGCATACATGTCATTGCATTGCATTGCATCAGTTATACATCTTGCATTGCATTTCAACATCAGAATCTTACTTCACCTTCCTACCTTCTCCAGTAAATCAAGCTGATTCCTCGGCACCGGTACGCAACTCGAGCCAACACAAGAAGAACGATGGAGCAGATTCAGCAAGAGCAAGCTGCCTTCAGAGAGGAGTTGGACTCTATGAATGGAAAAATTGATCAGATTCTTGAAGCCATCCTGATGGCCAGAAGAGAAGAAGAACTTCGTGAAGCTGCTGCTGCCAACAACACTGTGCCTGCGCAAGGGTCACCCTCAAGGCTCTCAGTTCCTGTTCCCAACCCTATCAATTATGGGATACCAATGAACTTCACTCCTGCCGCTAAAGGAGCCACTACTCAACCACTTCCAACATCTGGAGTCGCTGTTGGTGCTATTCCGCAAGCCCAACCTGTTGTCACTCAGATTCCTATTCATCATACTGAAGAAAATCTGGCAGATCTGTATGATGAGGTACAGAACTACCATGCTGTTATCCCAATTATCAATCCTACTGCTGCTCAGGATTATGAAGCCATCAAGATGTGCCGTGATCTAGCTGAGAAACTTAGAGTCATGGAGGGGCGCAACTCAAAATCTCTGAACGCTCTGGAAATGTGCTTGGTGCCAGATGTTGTCATTCCTCCCAAGTTCAAGGTACAGGAATTCCCAAAATACAAAGGCCTCAGTTATCCCCACATGCATCTAAGGATGTACTGCCGCAAGATGGCTGCCTATGCCAAAGACGAAAATCTGATGATCCATTGCTTCCAAGACAGCTTGTCTGGGGCATCACTCGAATGATATATGCAGCTGGAGCGTAGCAATGTGCGCACTTGGGATGATCTAACTGATGCATTTGTCAAGCAATACAAGTACAACACTGACCTTTCTCCGAACCGTACTCAACTTCAGAGTATGGCCCAAAAGGACAACGAATCCTTTAAGGAGTACGCGCAACACTGGAGAGAGCTAGCTACAAGAGTGCATCCATCTCTTGTTGACCGTGAACTGATTGACATCTTCATGAGTACTTTACAAGGTCAATACTATGAGAAGTTGATTGGTAATGTTTCTGCCGGATTCTCTGATTTGGTAATTGTCGGTGAGAGAATTGAAGAAGGTCTGAAGAGCGGAAAGATCCAAGGAGGTTCTGGCAGCCAGTCTCAAGCCAAGAAACCTTTCAACAATGGATACAAGAAAAAAGAGGGCGAAACAAATGCTGTCTCTGCTCATAAAGTTCAAGCTCAACAAGCTCCTGCTCCAATGCCTTATCAAATGCCATACTTCCAGTATTCGTATGTTGCTGCAGCGTAATATGCTCCAATACCTTATCAGCCAACAATTCAAGCTGTTCAAGCTCCAATGCCTCAACAACAGGCTCCTCTGCAACAATCCTACAATCAGCAAGGGTATCAGTATCCTCCCCAATATCAACAACAGATAGTTGCTCAATAACGTCAGCCTAATCAACAGAGGACAAGGAGGTCTGTTAGAGACTTTGATCGTCTGTCGACAACATATGCTCAGATCTTTGCTCAATTGATGGAGAAGAGGGCCATTACTCTGAGAGACCTGGCTCCTCCAACTGTCATCCCTCCAGATTATGATGCTTATGCTTATTGCGAGTTTCATAAGGGTGCTCCAGGGCATACAATTGAGGATTACAGAGCTTTCAAACACAAGGTTCAAGACATGATCGACTCAAAGTTTTTCACGTTCAATGGGAGGGCTCCAAATGTCATCAAAAACCCCATGTCGCCGCCAAACTAGTGCCAACATCAAGTCAAGCCAAGTCAAATCAAGTCGAGTTCAAGTTTCCCCGAAGAAGGCAGTCATGTTGCCATCCCATCATTTGCATTCTTGCTATTTTGCTTTTGTTTGTTTAAGTACTGTATGCTTTGAACATTGCCTTTCGTATCTGGTTTTCTTAATGTATTGACTATGCATGTTTTGAATCAGTTATGTCGTATTCACTCATTTCTTCCATTTACTGTAAAACACTGACACATTTATCCACTTCACTCTATTTATCAACTGACGTTCAGCAATGATTGGAGGGAGGATGATGACAAAGAAATACCCATAATTGCAAAATGTATGCTTTCGGATAGAACCCCGCCGATGATGTACAGGCATTGTTTCAACCCCCAAACACTGGAGAGATAAGGAGATAATCCCTAGTTAACCACTTCGAGCCAAGAAGTAGCAAGTTTCCTTCGGATATTCAAACCCTTACACTCAACCTGGGGCAGGGTAGTGTTCAGTTAACTCAATTACGCACTCAAATCACAAAGACAAAATCCAAAAGACATGTCGGTTGTGCATCAATACCCATGACTTGGCAGTCACAATCATCCAACAAAACCAAAAAAAAAAAATCAAAAGCCTGCTAAGTCGAGCACCTCAAAGGAGACTTAGGCAAAAATCAAGGCAATCCCGATGGACTCGACAAGCAAAATTAGTCCATGCAAAAGATAGGGATCAAAAGCAAAATCAAAAGAGGCCCTCGAATCCTCACCAAAAACAAAATAAGACTCAGTGACCACCAAATCGAAATCAAAAGGGTCACTAACATCCATCAAAAACAAAATAAGGTGACTGCCATTTCGAGCAAACCTTGAGCCATCACTCTTACACCATCAACCCTTTTGGAATACAATCATGTGCAGAATTAACTGAACGTAGGACTGAAGATCATTACGAAGAAGGGGTGGGTACAAACCAAGTTTTAAGCCTATTATCCTTTGTTTCTTAAAACCGTGAACCAGACCACGTTACAACCCTCGAAAGGCCTAATTGAGGCAAGGTTTATTCTAAAAGCATACTATTGCAAGGTTGCGTAAACCTGACTCCCCACATATTTGCTAAATTTTCAGCATTGGTGTCATTCTCCTTGCTATATCTTTCACACCAATAAAATCTGCACAACGTCTGGGCTAACGGTCCATTCGTCTCACTATCATAACACTCCAATAAATGACTCTTTTTCAAAACTTGCTTGAGCATTATATTAAGATTACCATTTGTGAATGTATAATTTTTACTGCAAATCAGTGCTAGACATCAAAGCAATTCCAACAAGGGGCAATAAAAGAAGAACTTGAACTCTCAGTAATGCCGACCCGAAGCAAGACTACCTCAACCCACAGGCTGGGGAAAATCTTTCAACAGCTCAATCAGGGGCAAGCCTTCTCAAAGCACATCAAATCTCAACTTTCAAAGATCAAATCACTTCAGAATTGGTTAATCAGGGGCAAACCATTACTATGTTCGGACTGGGGCAAGATCCATTGCAGCAGGAAAATCCCTTTTGTATCTTCAAGATGGTCAAGCACAAAAGCAAGCAATCAAACTTGAGGCTTCGAGAGCATCTTCATCTGCTTCAATCATGGCGTCTTCAACAAACTGAGTGTCGAGGAAATCAAATCCCTCCCACCGCCTAAAAGTCCAATCCGCATTGGCAACTACCAAAATTCCCAACATATCCAATCACCCGTTTGCAATCATACGCATCATATGGGTCGCATTTATCATCATACTTCCCCAGCACTTGCATCTCCGCGCGTCAGCATTTGCATTGCACATCATTACAAAATCAAGCATTCATACATGTGTGAGATCCAGGATCAATCTCGAGACTGCAAGATGATCTTCAGCCTGGGCAGCGGCATCTTCATCAAATCCGTGGACGTTCTTCACAAAGTTATTCCAAGATGATCTTCAGCCCAGCCAAGGGAATCTCCTGGAAATCCGTGGACATTCCTCACAAAGTTGGTTCAACCTTTTGTTGATCAAGACAAGATCTCAAAGCAACCTTCTGCCCAGTCAGGGGCATCTTCTTCAAGTTCATGGGTGTTCCTCATGAAAGTCTTCAACCTTCTGTTGATGAAGTTGTGATCTCCAAGCAAGTTAGTGTGCATTCCTCATTGGGTTGTGTTCCTCAACATTTTGTTACTGAGGTCGTCATCCTCATCCCAACCAATAAACATTCCTCCGAGTCAGTGGGCGTTCCTCATTGAATATTTTCTTCAAGTCGAACTACGACTGCCCTGATTCTTTATTCTCGTCCGAATAAAGATACGTAGGCACAAGATTGCGTAGATCTTGGCGGGTTACCTTCCCCATTTTTCACTGTTTCCCTTTCCTTTTCGTGGGCGTTCCTCATTGAATTGTCACTTCAACCTTTTGATGATGTCTCCATATAAGCCTCACTCATCATATCCCCAACAAACTTGACCTTTTGTCAATTTCCTTACTATCATCCTCTTGGTGATAGCCAAACCCTGTCAACTCAATTCAACCTGCATCCTTTTGGTGTTGGTAACCCTCAAATCAGAAATTTCCTATCATCCTTTTGGTGGTAGCCATCCATGTCGAGTCAACTTAACCTTCATCCTTTTGGTGTTGGTCCTCGCAAGTAGGAAGTTCCTATCATCCTTTTGGTGGTAGTAACTTGTTTTGATCCGTCATCCTTTTGGTGTCGCCGATCCATAAACCCTTGGTCTGTGTGTCATCCTTTTGGTGAGTGACAGCCTTTGTGTGTGTTCCCTATTATCCTTTTGGTAATAGCAGGATGTGTTGTGTGCCATACTATCCTTTTGGTAGTGGCAGGCTGTGTGTGTGCCATACTATCCTTTTGGTAGTAGCAGGCTGTGTGTGTGTGCCCTATTATCCTTTTGGTAATAGCAGGCGGTGACCTCATTTTCATCCTTTTGGTGGAAGGGTCTCTGTGCGTGTGTGCCCTATTATCCTTTTGGTAATAGCAGGCTTTGACCTCATTTTCCATCCTTTTGGTGGAAGGGTCTGTGTGCGTGTGTGTCCTATTATCCTTTTGGTAATAGCAGGCTTTGACCTCATTTTCATCCTTTTGGTGAAAGGGTCTGTGTGTGTGTGTGTGCCCTATTATCCTTTTGGTAATAGCAGGCTTTGACCTCATTTTCATCCTTTTGGTGGAAGGGTCTGTGTGCGTGTGTGCCTTATTATCCTTTTAGTAATAGCAGGCTTTGACCTCATTTCCATCCTTTTGGTGGAAGGGTCTGTGTGTGCGCGCCCTATTATCCTTTTGGTAATAGCAGGTTGTGACCTCATTTTCGTCCTTTTGGTGGAAGGGTCTGTGTGCGTGTGTACCCTATTATCCTTTTGGTAATAGCAGGCTTTAACCTCATTTTCATCCTTTTGGTGGAAGGGTCTGTGTGCGTGTGTGCCTTATTACCCTTTTGGTAATAGCAGACTTTGACCTCATTTCCATCCTTTTGGTGGAAGGGTCTGTGTGCGTGTGTGCCCTATTATCCTTTTGGTAATAGCAGGCGTTGACCTCATTTTCATCCTTTTAGTGGAAGGGTCTGTGTGCGTGTGCGCCCTATTATCCTTTTGGTAATAGCAGGCTTTGACCTCATTTTCATCCTTTTGGTGGAAGGGTCTATGTGCGTGTGTGTTTACTATCAACCTTTTGGTGATAGGTCTGTCATCCTTTTGGTGTCAGATTCTCCTGTTATCATCCGTTTGGTGTTAACGATCTTTGCTAGTTCTCAGTGTCTACTCGAGGGTCAACATTGATCAGTTATTCCACCTCCCAAGCATCTTCTTTCTCGTCGGACAAATTCATGGCCTTCTTTATATCTAACTGTCTTCTACCTCGAAAGATGAACACCATATCAGTTCATCTAACTCGGTTCAAGCTAATTAGATAGGGGCATCTGTCATACCCCAAATTTGTCCTACCTGTATATCTTTTCATATGTACATCCACCCACTAACAAGTATTCAAAAATACAAAAAAAATATGTTGTCTTCAACTTCATCTCTCTTTTATTTTTTATCCATTTTTATTTTTCATATCTATCTTTTGACCATTTTTATCCTTCATCCAATTTAATATCCTTATATAAAATCCTATGTCCATATCCATTTCCACTTTCTATTTCTTATCAATTTCCATTACTTTCTATCATTTAAACCATATCCACTTTTAATATTCATTTTAAAAAAAACCACATTCTTTTTTTTTTATCCAATTTTAATTCCAAATATCCAATCCATGTTACTATCATTTCAAAATCATAAAAAAGTCCATTTGCAATAATATCCAAGCCCATTTCTATTTTTCTTTACAAGCCCATTCATAAAAAGAAGGATGTATGGATTCAATAAAAATATTTGAAGGCCTATGTTTCCTTTTAAATTCAATGAATCCATTCCAAAGGAACCTCATGTTAGTCCATTACACCAGTGATAAGCCCTCTGTCCAATTCTTTCAAAGTTCATTATATTACAACAAACACAAAAGACAAAGAATATGCGTAGCTAGCCATGAGTCAGGTCCCATGCAATAACCATATGTCTGCTACCACTGCTCTCCATAACAACGACATTACAACTATGCAAACCAACACAATCTGCCAACTTGCATCAAACTATAGCCTGCGCCTTGTTATGACCATAACCTGTACCTCCAGCATCACAAACAACAGCAGACAACCTGCAAATTGAAAGCAACCTCACAAAATATTACACGACAAATTCAATGTTGTGAAGTTTAGTTTTTGGACTTAAAAAGGGGGAGACGAGTAACAAAACAAGGGACCGGAAAAAAAAAAGAAAAAAGAGAATTCTCTGCAAATTCCAACCTTGCATCCACCATACTCAAGATACTTCACAATAATCATACTCTAACATACCACCAGAACTCCTCCATAACCTGCCTTCACAAATTAGAAACGAACCTTCTTTCTTCTTCTCCTTCTATGCAACAAAACCTGCCACCAGCAACAGAACCACTTTTTTCTCGACTCACCAACAACAAATCCATTTAACTCTTCACCTTCAATACTCAAAACCCAAACTCTTCAATACCAATACAAAACCTTCCCAAAACAGATCCAGAAATTAGTTTCAAACAGAAACAGAATTAAGAACTGAGATTCAGAGAGAGATTCGAAGTCAGAACAGAGTGAAAAAAAGAGAAAACGCGATCTGGAAGAGTTGAGATCGAACCGCATAGCTCACCAATCCTTCGAAACCGCGGCCACTTCCGAAACTCTCAACAACCACCATCAACAACACTGCGATAACCGTCGCCGCCGTGTGTGAAACCACCACCTCCAAGCCATCCGCCGTAGCACCGTGAGAGAAAACTGCGGAATCGAAGGGAGACGAGAGAGAGATTAAGGCACGTGCTCGCGAAGAAGGTTGGACTGTAGTATTCTTCTTTTTTGCTGAGCTGTTGTGGTTTATTTTCAATCTTGTTGATGTTGTGGTTTTCACCGACTTGTTGATGCTGTTGTGAACCACACTTCATTGCCTTACCTTTGTTCTGTTTTAAGATAAAAACTTTGGAGGTTGTTGTTCATAGACCGTGTCTTCTACAGGTTTTGTTATTTTTTAATGATATGGCTCTTGGGCTTATGGCCCATTTGAGGTTTCAAGTATCATCCTTGTTTTTTTTTAAAAGAAAAAAGATAAAAATGGTGTAGTAGGAAGGTGGGCTTTGAGCCTGTGTGGTTCTTGACTCGTACACCCTTTCTTGTTTCTGCGCCACCCTTTCTTGTTGGATTAGTTTTTTTTAATTATTTCACCTTTTATTTTAAAGAAACGTTCATGATTGTGTTTCTTACCTTTTATTATTATTTTTGTTTTTCAATTCATTTCAATCTTGTCATTTTAATTTCTTTTTCATTTCAATTTCATTTTCGAATTTATTTATGGGCCAATGATATCAAAAATATCTTGATTAAAGTTGATTTTCTCAAATCGATTCAAAATCTTGATTTATATGAGCCCTATTTATTTTTTATTTCAACTTATTTCATTACATTATTTTTATTCATTTATTTTGGGTCAATGAAAACCAAACATCGACGATTTGTCGATTTCTCGACTTAATCTCAATAAAGGCGAGACCTTTATTCTTTTTCCTATACCTTTTCGATTAATTTCATTTTTTCCATTTTCTCATTATTTTTATTCATTTTGGGTCCATGAAAACCAAAATATCAAGATTAATCGATTTTTCGATTTTAAATCTTGATAAAGGTGAGACTTTTATTCTTTTTTGACATTTTCGATTTTATTTCATTTCTATAAATTTTATTTCACTTTTATTCATTTTTGGGTCAATGAAAATCAAATACTAAAGATTATCGATTTTTCGATTTAAATCTTAGTAAAGATGAGACCTTTCTTAGTTTTCTGATTTTTATGTCTATTTCGATTTATATTCTTTTATTTTCACCTTTGGTCAATGAAAGTAAAAAATCGTTGATTATTGATTTTCTCGAATAAATTCCGATTAAGACGAGACCAATTTTATGTTATATTATACCTTGTTAATATTATCTCGATTATATTATCGTTCATTCTTATTCATATCCATATCATATTCATATTCATGCTTATCTAACAGTTTTCATTTGCTCAAACGCTACTTCCCGATTAAAATACTCAACACCTATTCAAATCATTTTTCAATTAAATCGCGAAAGAACTGAATTCTTGAGGTCTAGCACTTCTTGGGGTCTTGAGTGACCGCTATCGAGGCGCACGCCTTAGGTGGTGGTCATTCGACCTTTCGTTCCTAAAACACTCGTCTTAACTATTTGGACAAAGGAATGCCATTGGAATCTAGCATTCCACGTGGTACTTTCGTCCTCCAACAAATAATATTTCATATCTCAATCGAGTGAAAAAGGTGTCGTTGGGATCTAGCATCCCAATAATGCCCCGATTAATTGGTTGCGAGGCCGTCGTCTCATTTATCGAATAATCATCACTCTCTCTAAAACATTTAACAAATCAAACCATTCCAAAACCAATCCTCAATTCGTCGTCGAGCTACTTCTCGAAACATTCTCGTAAGTCGAGCACCTTTGCCTAGTCGTCAAATGCACACTTGCACATTTCGTAGGTTTTGTTACTAGGAGCACCCCTAGGGACTAGTATCGAACCTCACCTGTTCTTTCAACCAATCCGATTCGATCTTTTTCAAACCATTTTTTTAATCAACTAAAGAAAGGAGGAGATTCTTGGAATCTAGCATTCCTTGTGTCTTCGAATGAATGGCTCTCGAGGCACACCCTTAGGTTGTTGTTCATTCACTCTTTTGTCTTAAAACACTTAATCCCTATCAAATATTTTCGTAATTAAGTTACGAAAGAACTGAATTCTTGGAGTCTAGCATTCCTTGGATTCTTGAGTGACTGCTCTCGAGGCACGCCCCTCGGGTTGTATGTCACTCAATCTTTCGTCTCCTAAAATTCAAACCCTAACCCTTGTTTCGTGGGCGTACCACGAACTACGACTGCTCTGATTCTTTATTCTCGTCCGAGTAAAGATACGTAGGCACAAGATTGCGATGATCTTGGCAAGCACACTTTTTCTTTTTCCACCATTTGCGTATACCTTCCCTCCATCTTCCGTCTTCCCTTTATCCCTTCCCGTAGTCGAACTACGATTGCTTTGATTCCTCATTCTCGTTCGGATGAGCATACGTAGGCCTGAGGTCGCGATGATCTTGCCGAGCACCCTATCCTAAAACCACCCCATTTCCCTTAGCAATCGAAACCTTTTACTTTACCTTTTCGCATATACCGTCGAGAAGAAAACAAACAAGCTTAGATAACATTCCTCACAATTCGAACTAAGAGGTTCCCGTTGAGTACAACGGACGTGAGGGGGTGCGCGTACCTTCTCCTCATGTAACCGACTCCCGAACCCGAAATGTGGTTGCGACGACCACGTTCTTATCCTTCCTTAAAGGTTTTCTCGATATTTTTCTTTCCCTATTTTTGGGATAAATAAAGTTCGGTGGCGACTCTGTCGAACCGTTTTCCGCGCCTTTCGCGCGAGGGTCGTGTCTTCGATTAGCGATTTTTTGAGGTGCGACAATCAGCAACTATATTATCCTTGCCAGGCTTGTATTCTATAGAGAAATCAAATCTGAGAAATTTATGGAGCCACTTTTGTTGTTCTGGTGTCTGAATAGTTTGGTCAGTGAGAGCTTTTAAACTCTTTTGGTCTGTTCGAACAATGAATTTGTGACCCAGAATATAATGCCTAAATTTGGCCATAGCCTCGGTAATTGCGTATAATTCCCTAACATAAGCCGATTTATGTTGCATAGAGCTGTTAAGTTTCTTAGAAAAGTAAGATATTAGGTGTTTATCTTGACTCAGAATGACCCCAATTCATGTGCCAAAAGCATCAGTTTCTAAAATGAAGGGCTTAGAAAAATCTGGCAATGCCAACACAGGGGCATCTGTTATAGCATGCTTAAGGGTAGTGAAAGCTTCAGTGGATAAGTTGGTCCAATCAAAAGCATCTTTCTTTAATAAGGATTGATCATACCTGGATCAGACAGTTATTCAATGGCCAACAACGTCGTATGGACTTCAGCTCCGGTGAGGTTGAAAGACGGCCGGGGGGGGGGGGTGTACCTGCAAGGTACTCCGACGCTCAAGTATGGCAAAGGTCACGAGTAAAAGCAAGTACAGAAAAAGGTTAGAGTGTATGAGATTGTGTAACTTGACCCTCTCAAGTGAGAGGGTATTTATAGAGAGCCCCCAGCGCGGGGCCACGGTCACTAGCACTGGGCTGGATTGCGAGGCCCAATCCAAGTAACTGCCAGGGCTTACGTGGCGTAGGGAAGACCAGCACGTGGTCTTCGCCCTGGGGTAACCGTTCCTAGATCTCCGAAATTAGGGCAGACCGATTCCATCGGGAGTGGGTGGTTACATGAGAACGGGTCCTCGCGGGGAGGAGTCTTGCGTGTCGGGGAGAGACGTGACCTCGTGGGGAGGGCTCTTATGTGTAGGATATGGCTCCTCGTGGGGAGGAGAACCAAAGTATCGGGGAGGAGCGAGCCCGGAGAGGCTTAGCGCCTCTGCCCGATGCTCTATGTCGTGTGTGCCCGAACATCGCCGAGGTGTGGTGTGTGCCCGACACTATTGAGGTGGGGCATGTGCTTGACATTGGTCGTGATAAGAGGCCTTTGTTGGGCCATCCTAGGACGTGTGGGTTGGGCCTGCTTGATTGAGGAGCAGACCCCGGCCCAGTCCAGAACAGGAGCCCCCCAAGTCGTTGCTCTGAGGCGTCGGAGTAATGACTTAAGGGCCAGCTTTGTCGAGGACTTATCTAGTCGGGGAAGGATCCTAGACGAGGAGCGGTTGGTCAAACGGGGAGAAATAAATCGATCTGCTCGGGCTGGACTGGCCGCGAATGAGCGACGTCGCGGGGATATGAGAAGTATGAAGCGAGGCGAATGGAAAGATGCGTGTTGGGGAATGAAAATACGCGTGTTGGGGAATGAAAAGACACGCGTGGGAAAGCGTGTGCCACGTGTCACACCTCATCATTCCCTAGAGCAGCTACGCTAGGGTAGCGTAATCGATTGCCTAGGAAATCCTCGAGTCCCGAGAGGCCCTTATAAATAGGGGTCATCTCGTCTTATTTGCACTTTTGTTCCCCCTTCGCTCAGACTCCCTCTCTCTCTTCCTTCTCTACTTCGCAACCGTACGCCGCCACCAACTGCGGTGTCGGAACCCTACCAGAAGCATTTTTCAAGTAAGTTTATCTCTTTCTTCTCCTTTCGTTTGCATTTATAGGGTGGTTTTATGGTGAACTGCTGAAGTTCTTCATGGAAATCACGAAATCTCCGGCGAAAACGGCGGGATTTCTTAGTTTCTTGTTGCATATCGCGGGGAGAAGGGATGAATAACTCGGGGACATGAAGAATGTCCCGAGGACACGAGATGAAACTTTCGGGGTCCTCGCCAATATTTCTTCTGTGTGAGGGAATCCTCCTAACACGGCATGCCGGTGACCTAGGGATGGTCACGGGGAGGCTCGTCGGTTGCCTCGGGGGCGTGGACGAGCGCGACAGTCTCGAAACCCCGACGCTCCCTCTTCGCCCTTTCACTTGAACAATGGTGGAGCGGTGAATTTGATATGGATCATCGAATTCACTGTTTCCTTCTGCTTTTCAGGTATATGGAAGCTTTGTTAGTTTCCGTGGCCGTGGGATCGTTGGACGTCGACGACCAGCCCGACTCTCCAATGGCGCCAATCACTAGTGTCGAGGAACGTCCCCTTGCAGAGTGGGTTAGTGAAGAACCGCTAAATATGGCTTCCCAGTTTGTTGACGGGGACGAGGACGATTTTTTTGTACTGTCGAGCATCGGCTGGTGGGTTCGTCGAAGTCGTGGAGGGTGTTCCATCCCCAAGCACACCATCGCATATGCTCGACCTACCGAGGGATGAGGTTCCCTCTTTACAAGTTCATGTTCGACGAGGAAGGGTGGCGTTTGCCCTTCACGGACTTCCAACAAGCAGTGTTCATCTGTCTGCGCTTGGCGCCTTCGCAGCTTCACCCTAACTCCCTCACTTTTATCCGAGCCTTCGAGTTCGTCTATAAATATCTTCGGATCGGGACAACCGTGCCTCTTTTCTTTCGCATCTTCCACCTCTAGCGACAGGCCTCCGACGGCAGACACGGCTGGGTGTCTTTTAAACAAACGAGCAGTCTCTTCCACACCTACCTGGATTCTGTTCGTGACTTTAAATACTGGTATTATATCGTGAGGCCGCTCATGCTTAAAGTTGTGAATTCGGTGTATCGTCGAGTTTCCCGCGAGGTGGACGAGCAGACGGAGGAGGTCCTCGAGCCGGGATTCCCCTTGTTCTGGATGGAAGAACACTTCAAAAAGGGGACGGACAGCTACAAAGTCAGTCCTAGCCATCTTGAAGAGGGGGATCGCCTGGCCTACGAGAGGATAGTCACTTTCGTCAACGGTTTTAATAAAGCCAAGCTCGTGACGATGGACGGGGAATTCGTCCGGGGAGACGACGGGCAGGTGTTGACGAAATGCCGTTTGATCAATACGAGGGCCCTCCTCGAGACGTTCTCCGATGAGGATGCTCTCGAGCTGCTAGGTGGTGACATCCTCTTCGACTCACTTTTTCCTTCGTGTCCTGGTCTCTGATTTACTAACATTTATTTTCTTTTTGCAGGTAAGATGTCGACTACTGAGGAGCACTTCAAAATGTTGAAGGTTACCCGCCTTTCGAAGAAGGGAGGTAAAGGCCGCATCGAGCAACTCCGATTGCAGGTCCTCGGTCCTACTCTGGCCACTGGGGGTTCTTCTGGTTCTCCCCAGGACAACGACTCCCCCAGCACTCAGAGCTCCCTGAAGAGACAACGGCTTGTCGATCCAGTGGACGTCGACCTCATCGAGGACGAAAGCCCTCCTGCTGTGAAGTTTGTGCTCCCGCCTTGCCACTCGAGGCTGGACTTCTTCGTGGGGAATAATTCCCTATGCGTGGGTGCCCCCGAAGCTCAGGCCATCTTAAGCGTCGACAGGGTTTCTCGGAGAAGGGCGCTAGTGGAGGATGTGTCCGCGGTGATGTGGGTTTGTGCTGCTGCCTTGGTTCTGAACGACGAGGCATGCCCCGAAGATGAGCTGAACAGGTTGCGAGAGAGTTTCAGGTCCATCTCATCCGAAATGGAGAAGGTGGGCAAGGAGTTGGCTGACTGCAAAAGCCAGAACCAGGCCCAGGTCGAGCTTCAAGGGAAGTTGGAGGAGAAGTTGAAGAATGCTGAGGAGGAGCGGAAATGTCTCTTGGTTAGGGACGCCGAGCTTGAAGAGGCTGCTCGCCTGGCCGAGGAGGAGAGGGATCGTCTCTTGGCAAGGAATGCCGAGCTGAAGGAGGCTGTCCGCCCGGCTGATGAGGAAACCGAAGAAGACAAGTTGCTGACTTCGCGGGCAGCGCTGATAGCGAAGCTAAGGGAAGCCGAGCAAGACAACCTCGTGGCGGCTGAAATAGGTTTCAGGAACGCCGTGCAGCAGCTTCAGGTTCTCAACCCCGGCCTCATAACTAAAGGGACTGACCCCGACTACGAGGTGGTCGACGATCAGATCGTGCAGCCGATGCAACAAGACGAGGTTGTCGAACACGAACAGCCTGAGGGGACCGTCGCCGAGTAAGTTTTTCCTTTCTCGTTCTGTTTGGCCTGCGAGCCATTTTATTTTTCGATGCCTATGCCCGGATTACGTGCCAGGGGGTTTTTGATACTTACTTGTTTGTAATATTTGTACGTTGGGCTTCTGCCCGATCAATGCATTTTTGTTTGTCTGCTCGTGTGATGTTTGTATATTTTCGATTGTGTGTGATGTTGTTGCATTTGCTATACTTTGTTCGTTTTTGTCTAAGTAATAGAGATTTCTATACTTTGTTTTTTGTCTAAGTAATAGAGATTGGGAATTTACTCGACTTCGATAGTCCCCGACCACGTGGAGAGCTGCCCGGGTGGCCGGAGGCGTATTCCGACCTTCAACGAGGCTTAAGGGCTCAGTCGAGGTCTTAGCTTCGTGGTGCGAACTTCCCATCGCGAGCTGGATGTTCTGCCTGATTGGTACAATGACGGCGGAGTTCGATCGAGGTGTCCTCGTCGGATCAAAAGTCCTCGCGCACACAACACGCGGCCTTTGATCATCGTGTTCTGTATAGGGGTGTCGTGCTCGTACCCTAGTGCGTCCCCGTAATCGCGATGCTAGTGTGTCACGGGCAGTGTTTAACTGTAGTACTGTTTGAGCTTCTCAGCGTTCCACGGTCGAGCAAGTTCTTCCCCATGTAGATTTTTGAGGAAGTAGGCTCATGTCCCCGTTTTCGCGCAGACGCGGTACGGGCCCTCCCAGTTCGTGACGAGTTTGCCTTCTCGCAAATCTTTCTGGTTCCTTCGTAGGACGAGGGTGCCTACTTGAAAATCACGTTTGATAACTTTGTCGTTATAACGTAAAGTTATTTTCTGTTTAAGTGAAGCTTCTCGGAGAGAAGCGCCCGAACGTGTCTCCTCGACGAAATCGAGTTCTTCCCTCAGAGCTTCGTTGTTCGCGTCTCCGTCGAGGGGGGGCTTCCGTCCTCCTCGAGGGTTCCCTGATCTCCACGGGGATCACCGCTTCCGTTCCGTAGGTCAGACGAAAAGGGGTCTCTCCGGTCGTGGAATGTGGTGTTGTTCGGTAGGCCCAGAGTACGCTGTGTAGCTCCTCGACCCACCATTGTTTGCCGTCGCCTAAACGACGTTTCAATCCTCAGAGGATTACTCTGTTCGCCGCTTCGGCTTGGCCGTTCGTTTGAGGATGCTCGACCGACGTGAAGTGTTGCTTCGTGCCCAGTTTGGTGACGAAGTCTTGGAAGTTTTTGTCGCTGAACTATGTTCCGTTATCGGTGACAATAGCTTGGGGCACGCCGAATCGGGAGAGGACGTTCCTCTTGTAGAAACATAGTATGTTGAAGGCCCTGATTTTGACCAACACTTTCGCCTCGATCCACTTCGTAAAATAATCCACCCCGACAATGAGGTATTTGTTTTGATACGATCCCACAACGAAAGGTCCGATGATATCCATCCACCACCATGCAAACGGCCATGGGGAGGACAGTGTTTTGAGCTCGTTAGGAGGAGCGAGGTGTATGTCCCCGTGTCGCTGGAATCTATCGCACTTCTTGACGTGTTCCTTGGCGTCTTGTTGCATGGTGGGCCAGTAATACCCTGCCCGAAGTGCTTTACGGGCTAACGATCGTCCACCGAGGTACTGTGCATTGATTCCCTCATAGATTTCCTGGAGTATACCGGGGACCTTGGTCTCCTTGACACATCTGAGGAGGGGAATAGAAAACCCTCGCCGGTATAGCTTGTCCTCGACTATCGCTTATAAGCATGCCCGCTGCTTCACCATCCCCGCTTCCTTGGGATCTTTGGGCAGCCTGCCCGTCGTGAGGTACTCATATATCGGGGTCATCCAGCAATTGCTGTCCCCAATGGCGTTCACGTCCGTCGCTGGAACAGGTTTGTCTATGCTCGGGCGGGAAAGAACCTCCTGTATGACGGATTTGTTCCCGCCTTTCTTCTTTGTTCTCGCCAATTTGGACAAGACATCTGCTCGGGTATTATGCTCGCGAGGGATGTGCATTACTTCCGCTGAGGTGAATTTTTTCATGTTTTCTTTCACCAAGGTCAAGTATTCGATGAGGTTGTCGTTCTTGGTCTGGTATTCTCCTCGGACTTGTGAGGCCACGAGCTGGGAGTCGATGAAGATTTTGACTTCCTTGGCGCCGAGGTCCTCGGCCAACCGAAGCCTGGCGAGGAAAGCCTCGTACTCTGCTTGGTTGTTCAATGTCGGGAAGGATAGTTCGAGGGATACCTCGATCAGGATGCCTTCCTTATTTTCGAGGATGATGCCCGCTCCGCTTTCCTTTGGGCTGGATGCTCCGTTGACATAGATCGTCCATTTTTGGGATTCGTTGGTTGAAGGTTTCGGGGCGGTCATCTCCGCCACAAAGTCAGCCAATACCTGAGACTTCAGGGCTTTCCTTCCCTCGTATTGGATGTCAAACTCGGCGAGTTCGAGCGACCACCTGAGCATCCTCCCCGCTATATCCGGTTGTCCAAGGAGTTGCCTTAGTGGCTGTTCGGTCCTTACGATGACAGTGTGGGCTAGGAAGTAGTGGTGTAGCCTCCTGGCCGCGGTGACGAGGGCCAGGGCGACTTTCTCTATCTGCTGATACCTGAGCTCAGGGCCTTGGAGAGATTTGCTCGTGAAGTGAATCGGTTTCTGCCTGTCCGGGGTTTCCCGAATGAGGACGGCGCTGACCGCTTCACTCGTGATTTCGAGATACAAGAAAAGTGTCTCCCCGCTCTCGGGCCGTGAGAGGACTGGGGGTTGCGATAGGACTTGTTTTAGGTGGAAGGGCGCCTGCTCGCATTCTTTGCTCCATTCAAACGTCTTTTTTTGTCGAAGATGTTTGAAAAATGGGAGTGCGTATTGCGCAGACTTGGCGACGAAGCGGGAGAGGGCGGTGAGCATCCCGTTCAATGATTGTATTGGATTCTTCGAGTCCGGAGTAGGGATCTCGGAGGAAGTCCTACACTTGTCAGGGTTGGCTTCGATTCCTCGCTCTGTGAGGTAGAAGCCGAGGAACTTACCTTCCCGAACGCCGAAGGTGCATTTGTCGGGATTAAACCTCATGCGGCATCTCCTCGCTGTGTCGAACACCTTCTTGAGGTGCGCGGCATGGTCGACTTCTTCCGCGGATTTGACGATCATGTCGTCTATATAGACCTCGAGCATGTCGCCGATTTCAGCCCGAAAAACCTTGTTCATCATCCGTTGGTAGGTCGCACCGGCGTTCTTCAGGCCGAAGGGCATTACGTTGTAGTAGTAATTTCCCGACTCGGTCATGAAAGCCGTGTGCTGTTTGTCGACCTTGTCCATGGGAATTTGGTTGTATCCCGAGTAGGCGTCCATGAAGGATAATAGTTTGTAACCTGCAGAATTGTCAACCAGCTGGTCGATGTTAGGCAAAGGATAATAATCTTTTGGGCATGCCCGGTTAAGATCAGTATAGTCAACACACATCCTCCATTTTCCATTATTCTTTTTGACGAGTACAACGTTGGACAGCCAGGTTGTGTACCTGGCCTCCAAAATAAAATTTGCCTCTAGGAGGTCTTTTACAACTTTTTTAGCAGCCTCCGCTTTTTCGGGAGACTGCTTACGCCTACGTTGAGCTATGGCCCTAACGGCTGGATCTACTGCGAGCTAATGGCAAGCCACCTCGGGGTCAAGGCCAGGCATCTCGGAGGCGCTCCATGCGAACATATCAGCATTCTCCCAGAGACATGCCTTCAGCTGCTCCTTCGTCGGGTCGGGGATTCCGGTGCCAATCTTCACGTTACGGTCTGGATCGTCCCCGAGAGCCACGAGCTCAAAGTCTCCGTCTGGGATGGGGCGCGTTGGGTGGAGAGGTCGCCCGTTGTTTTCCGCCTGAAGGTCGAGGTCTTCTGCTCCGTATTCCTCGGGTTCGCCCGGGAACCTGCTATCGAGGTCGACCGCGTTGACGCGCAAGAGAGACCTCTGTTCGGTGTCTGGGGATGACTTTGCTCTGGTCTTGGGCTTGGTGCCGATGGAACTCATGCCTTTAATGGCAGCGTCGAAGCACCTCCTGGCCGCGTCTATGTCCCCGTGCATTGTAACTACCCGTCCCCTGGTCGTGTAGTACTTCATCTTGAGGTGGACCGTTGATGGCACCGCTGTAAGTTCGGCCAGGGTGGTCCTCTCGAGGATGCAGTTGTAGAGGGATGGACATTCGACCACCAGGAAGCGGGTCTTCACTTGTCGGGCAGTGTCTTCGGGCCCGAATGTGACCATCAACTCAACGTAGCCCCATGGTCTGGTGGTGGTGTTGTTGAACCTCTGCAGATCTGAACCGACGTACGGGTCAGATGTCTCTCGTCGAGCTGGAGAGTCCCGAACAGATGAGCGTACATGATGTCGACCGAACTGCCCTGGTCGACAAGGATCCTTCGAACGTCAAAATTCGCCATCTGTGCCCTGACCAGGGGGATAGTGGCGTTGGGTGCTCCGCCGGGGAGCTCTTCGAGGTAGAAGGTAATAGGGTTCGATTTCCCTTGCACCTTATCGAGAGTGGTGGTCTTCGCTGACGTTGCGGACTCTAGTTCGTTGAATTTTTGCTTGATCGACCCGACGGACAACTTCTCGTAAGATGACCATTGTCATGGGGAAGCCTTCCCTGGTGCTACGGGCCGTGATAGGGTCCTCGTGGGGGAAGTTCGCCCACATGTTGCGAACTGCTTCCTGGCCCTCATTGTCTCTGGGGACGAAAAAGTCTTCGGGTCGAGTGACACTAAGGGCGACCTGAAGCTGACTCTCGTCGGGAGGAGGTGTTGTCTCCTGGACGTTTTGGGCTTCCCGGGCACTGGGACGAGGATCATCATTCTTCTGGGCGTACTTCTTCAAGTGCCCTTCCTTAATCAGGATCTCAATTGCATCCTTGAGATGGATGCAGTCTTCTGTGACATGTCCGTGGCTCCGGTGGAACCTTCAGTACTTGGACTTGTCCGTCTTTGATTTGGGGGGAGTCGGCTTCGGAAAGCGGACGCCTCCTTTCAGAAATTCTGAGTTGGAACACTCGGAGAAGATTCGCGCGCGGGGCGCGTTAAGCGGCGTGTACTCCGTGAACAGGCCAGCTGGACCTTTCTGTTCGCGGGAGTCCCTGGGGCGGCCTTCTTTCTTTCTTTCTCCCCCACGTCGGGGAGGAGAGTCTTCCTTGTGGCCGCGGGGGCCTTCCTTGCACCTTGACTCGAGGGCGATCTATGCCGCCTCCGGAGGAGGTCCTCCAAACGGCGAGGTCTGCGGAGGCCCACGGACTTGGCGAAATCAGATCCAAAACGTAGTCCATGGATGATTAGATACTTTTTTATGTCGTCGGTCGTATGAACCTCGACAGCTTCCCTGTTGAATCTCTCAATGTAGTTCCTGAGACATTCGTTCTTCCCCTGGAAGATGCTCTCCAGGGCGGCCTCCGTCTTCAGGTGTCGACGAGACGCTATGAAGTGCTTGGTGAAGCGTTGCCTTAGTTGCTTCCAGGATGTGATCGACCTGGGGGCCAGACCCTTATACCAAGTCATGGCGCCCTTCCGTAAGGTCGTGGGGAAATGCCTGCACTTAATGGCCTCCCTGACATTTCTGAAGTCGAGCATGACTTCAAAACTTTCGACGTGATCGTCTGGGTCGGCCAGTCCATCGTAGGTCCCCAGTGGTGGGGGTTTCTCCATGCCCGCAGGAATTAGGGCGTCCATGATCTCCCATGATAGGGGGTCCTCTGGTCGTCGTCGTCGCTTCCGGCTGGGGACCCCGAAGGGGAGCGGTGATGTAGACCAGGTCCTTGTCGCGGAGGGGAATTCCTTGAGCGGTTCCTCAGTGGTTTTGCTCTTTTTGATGGTTGAGGAGGGCCTGGGTTCCTTCCGAGGCGGGGAATGATGGCGCTTGTGGGAGATCGCCGGCTGGGGGCGTTTGAGGCGTGGCCGACAGAGTCCTTCGCGGGGAAGGAGAACGGCGAGGCGAAGGTGGACGACGATGTCTTTGCGGGGAAAATCCTCGTGCCCGCCCTCGCTCTAGTGCTTCAATTCTGAGATTCTGGTGCATGATCAACTAATTGATCTGATTGACCAAGGCAAATAGGGCCACGGTGCTCGAATCTGCATTAGACGGAGGAGCAACTAGCTGGAAGACGACTTGCTGGTCGTCCTGGCGGGCGGCGTCGTAAGCCGTGTCTTGGGAGTCTGGGGAGGCGGTCTGCCCGTCTCTGACGTCACCTTCTTCGATGTTGAGGGCGGCAGTGTCCTCATGGTGGTTTCCGTTCTCGAGTTGCGCGAGGATGGTGTCCAGAGCTTTGTTCGCAGATGGGTTATTGGCCATGCTGGTGATGAGCGAAAGGATTGCTTTGGTTTATCATTGAAGGAAAAATGGGGAAGCAATGTTTCCCACAGACGACACCACTGATCGTACTTGGATCAGATAGTTATTCAATGGCCAGCAACGTCGTATGGACTTCAGCTCCGGTGAGGTTGAAAGACGGCGGGGGGGTGTACCTGCAAGGTACTCCGACGCTCAAGTAAGGCAAAGGTCACGAGTAAAAGCAAGTACAGAAAAAGGTTAGAGTGTATGAGATTGTGTAACCTGACCCTCTCAAGTGAGAGGATATTTATAGAGAGCCCCCAGCGCAGGGCCAACGTTCACTAGCACTGGGCTGGATTGCGAGGCCCAATCCAAGTAACTTCCAGGGCTTACGTGGCATAGTGAAGACCAGCACGTGGTCTTTGCCCTGGGGTAACCGTTCCTAGATCTCCGGAATTAGGGCAGACCGATTCCATCGGGAGTGGGTGGTTACATGAGAATGGGTCCTCGCGGGGAGGAGTCTTGCGTGTCGGGGAGAGACGTGCCCTCGCGGGGAGGGCTCTTATGTGTAAGAGATGGCTCCTCGTGGGGAGGAGCACCAAAGTGTCGGGGAGGAGCGAGCCCGGAGAGGCGTAGCGCCTCTGCCCGATGCTCTATGTCGTGTGTGCTCGAACACCGCCGAGGTGTGGTGTGTGCCCGACACTGTTGAGGTGGGACATATGCTCGATATTGGTCGTGCTAAGAGGCCTTTGTTGGGCCATCCCAGGACGTGTGGGTTGGGCCTGATCGATTGAGGAGCGGACCCCGGCCCAGTCCAGAACAAGGATGTTATGGGTGCAACAATTGTAGAATAATTTCAGATAAACCTCCTATAGTATCCATAAAGCCCTAAAAATCCTCATAATTGTTTGAAGTTTTGGGGCAGAGGCCAATCAAGTACAGCTTGGATTTTAGACTTGTCCATGTGTACACCTTGGTGTGAGATCGTATGCCCCAAGTAATCCATAGTGGTAAATCCAAAACAACATTTAGATTGTTTAGCATAAAGAGAGTGGTGACACGTCAATTTCAAAACTTGAGTCAAGTGCAGAAAGTGAGCAGACCATGTAGGACTATAAACTAAGATATCATCAAAGAATACCAAAATTAAACTGACCTGCAAAGTTATGCTTGGAAAACATGATTCATGAGACTTTAGAATGAAGTCGGTGCATTCGAAAGGCCGAATGGCATCACAAGCCATTCATAAAGACCTTTATGTGTTCTGAAAGTCGTGTTGTGTATGTCTTCTGGTTTGACCAGTATTGGATGATATCCCGAGCGAAGGTCCAGTTTAGAGAAATATTGTGCCCCATGTAGATCATCCAATAGTTCATCCACGGTAGGGATAGGAAAGTTGTCTTTGATTGTAAAAGAGTTCAAGGCTCTATAATCCGTGCAAAAGTGCCAAGAATCATCTTTCTTTTTTACGATCAATACTGGTGAAGAGATGGGACTACTGCTAGGTTGAATGATGCCTTGGTTAAGCATCTCAAACACCATTGTTTCAATATGAGCTTTCTGAATATGTGGATAACAATAAGGTCTCACCTTGACTGGATTTCTCCTTTCCATCAAGGGAATAACATGGTCTTGGAATCTACTAGGAGGTAAGCCTTTTGGCTCAGTAAAAATATCAGGAAAATTGTCGAGTACTGCTGCTAAATCAGGGTGCAGCGGTGTTGTTGATATGCCTTCAATAGGTCCCACATGCTGAAATTGCATGGTGAAAGACTCGGCAATAGAATGAGTATTTTGTAGCCTTTTGATGTGATGAAATTGTGCCTGAGTAGGTCCTCTGTGCTTATCACCATATAGAGTAATGAAGTTATCCTTGACATAAAATTTAATGGATAAAGCATTGTAGTCTGCTATGTGAGGACCTAAAGTTTTTAGCCAAGGTGCATCGAGAACCAAGTCTGAGCCGGTAATGAGCAACAAATAGACTGGTAAGTGAAGTGTGTTGCCTTGTATCATGACAGGAAAATCAGGGATGTAACCCGTAGTGGCTAGAGAGTTACTGTTACCCATCATTACTTGGAATTGTGTCGTTGATTCGATAGGTAGCTGGAGACACTTTATGATTCTAGGTTGTAAAAAATGATCAGAACTCTCGCTATCCAATATCACAGTGATAGAGATACCTTGAATCTGCCCTTGGAATCTCATAGTACCAGTGTTGTGAGAGCCATTCAATGCATTCAAAGATAAGTGATGTTTTGAATCCTCAAGGTGGTGATGTTCTGGTGTAGTATCAACTTGAGGTTCATGGAACTGGTTGTTATCCTCCTCCTCCTCCTCAGTTTGGAATAATAAGTAATGACGATTTAGGCATTTGTGGTTGATGGAGAATTTGTCATTGCAATAGTAACAAAGTCTTTTGTCTCTGCGTAATTGCATCTCAGCTCTAGTAATACTCTTTACTGGGTTTGATTTAGTGGTTGGATTGGGTGGTTTAGGGTTTGGTAAGATAGAAGGGGCGGGTTGAGGTCGCGTATTTGGGTATGAGGACGGAAAATGGTAGGGTTTTGCAGTGGTCGGGGTTAGGGGTTTTGGTGGTTGTGGTGAATATTTGTCCTCAAAGAGTTTCGTGAGGGCGAAGGCATGGGACAGGGACGATGGAGTTTGGGCTATGACATTTCTTTTGATATCGGGCTTAAGTGAAAATTTTACCCCATATCCCATCATTTATTCTCCTACCCTTACATTATATTTTTTTATCAAAATATACTCATAAAATAGGTACAAAATTTTCCTAATTTAATTATTTGATCTAGAATTTATTAATATTCTCAGTAATGGCAAGTATTATCTATCTATACTATTATATAATCTTATAATGTTTTCATCAAAGATTTCTCGCTAAAACTTTTTCCTTAATTTAATTAATTAAATATAAATATATTTATTATTAACTCCATTTAAAACTTCCAACTAATTCACATTCTTATATTTTAAATAATTATTAATTAATAAATGCAATAAAACACGTTCTATTTTTTTTTAATTCAGCCACCTACCAAAAATTAATTAAATGTAAATATATTTATTATTAATTCTATCATTTAAAACTTCTAACTAAGTCACATTCTTATATTTTAAATAATTATTAATAAACAAATGCAATAAGATACTTCCTGAATTTTTTTTAAATGCAACCACCTACCAATAATATGTTAACATAGTAACTACACAACCTAACTTTTCTCTTCATTCTATTAATTAATATTTTATTATTAATAATTAAATATTTATTATTATTATTAATTAAATAATAATTAAATTAAAATATTTAACATGTTTATTTCTCAAATTTCTCTCCACTCAACACTATCTATTTATATCATACAAACAGTTAACCTCTCTCCAATCATAACATCTCTCTAACCCCGCATTAATAGGACACATAGTAATATTAAATTAAAAAAAGGAAGTAAATAAATTAGACATATAATGCAAACCTTAAAATTACTTAATACAAAAATAAATTAATAAATGTAATTCATAAATCGGTTAAAGATTTTTATAGCCTCACTAATTTCATTACTTTATTCCATTATTTGCACAAAATTATCTTCCCACTAATCAAATTTATATCTCATCAATTAATCTCATTACTTTATTCCATTTTTTCTACAAAATCACCTTCTCACTAATCAAATTTATATCTCATCAAAATTAGTGGGGGCTATAAATTTTTTTAACCGTTTTATGAATTACATTTATTAATTTATTTTTGTATTAAGTAATTTTAAGGTTTGTATTATATGTCTAATTTATTTACTTTTTTATTTAATATTACTATGTGTCCTATTAATATGGGGTTAGAGAGATGTTATGATTAGAGAGAGGTTAATTATTTGTATGATATAAATAGATAGTGTTGAGTGGAGAGAAATTTGATAAATAAACATGTTAAATATTTTAATTTAATTATTAATTAATAATAATAATAATATTTAATTATTAATAATATAAGATTAATTAATAGAATGAAGAGAAAAGTTATGCTCGATAGTTATTATGTTAATATATTATTGGTAGGTGGTTGCATTTTAAAAAAATTTCAAGACGTGTTTTATTGCATTTGCTAATTAATAATTATTTAAAATATGAGAATGTGACTTAGTCAGAAGTTTTAAATCATTGAGTTAATTATAAACATATTTATATTTAATTAATTTTAGGTAGGTGGCTGCATTTTTTAAAAAAATTTAGGATGTGTCTTATTGCATTTGTTAATTAATAATTACTTAAAATATAAGAATGTGAGTTAGTGGGAAGTTTTAAATGGAGTTAATAATAAATATATTTATATTTAATTAATTAATTTAAAGAAAAAGTTTTAGCGGGAAATCTTTGATAGAGACATTATAAGAATATATAATAGTATAAATAATACTTGCCATATTTGCAGAGAATATTAATAAAGCATTTTTAAAAATAGATTTATTTATTAAATTCTGGATCAAATAATTAAATTATGAAAATTTTACACTTATTTATATAAGGATATTTTGGTAAAAAAAATATAATGTAGGGGTAGGGGAATAAATGATGGAGTATGGGGTCAGACCTTGTGCTCTATTGGCAAGCACAATAAAGGTGGAATAATACTCAGCAATAGTGTTTGTTTGGGTGAGTTTGAATAAGGCGGGTCATGGAGATTCATATGGAGAAGGCTCAAATTCCAACTCCAAAGCCCTTGTGAACATGGCCCATGACTGAAAGGGTTGGTTACGAGATATCATTTGAAACCATGGAACAACGTCTTTTTCCATGTGCACAACGGCGATAGTGAGACGATGAGCATCCGTAGTCGCATAATAATCGAAAAATTGTTCTGCCTTAAATATCCAATTCATCACCTCAGATCCATCAAATCGAGGAAAGTCAGAGTTTGATGTTACGTACTTGAAAGGGTTGCTGCGAGGACTGCGACGAAACAGAGTTCTTTCCACTTGGTGGTTGAGATGCATGAAGAGAGGTGAGCTGATGCTCGACCCGATCCATATGGCGATACTACATATACTCGTTGTGTTGACGATCTGTTTCCTCCATAAACTTTTGTACGGTTTTGGTGAGTTCAGCTATGAAGGATTCCATGCTCTTCATGCGAGTATTTCAACCATGGAAAGAAAAATGAAAGCACCAAATGTTATGTTTAGAAAGCAGAACAACAGGTAAAATAAAAATGATGTGGAAAAATTTCACTAGCCTCTGAATGTAGCAGTACAATCAGAAAGAATTGGAAGCATTACACGAATATGGCTCAGCCAATTAAAGAATGAAAGTACAACTTTTAACAGAAAGCTAACAGCTTAAAGGGAGAAGAGAATCCAATTTCTACTCATAAAATTCCACACCACCATTGGTAATCATTTCCCTATTTAGCAAAGTCCTCAGTGAACTTTCTATTAGAAATCCTTTTTCTCACACCACGTCTTGGCTCCTTGATGTGTGGATCATATGCCACGTGTCCACTTGCATCATGTGAATATGTTATTCCTTTTGCCTCTGTGTTCCCATTCATAACAGAACTCCTTTAGAAGTATTGGTTTTGCGGAATCTCATATGACTCTTAAGTATTGACACCGATCTACAACCAACACATTTCTTTTTAATATGTTTTGTTCTCACTCGCATATTTCCAAAAAAAATTCCCAAATGTTCACCCATGCTAATGGTGCTCCAAACCAAGAACGCATAACTATGGATTTCTCGTGGTATGGTTATAAAAAAGAAGTTGCATTCATCGGTGTAGGCGGTCGAGTTAACTCTTATATTCCATCCTTTCACCATGTAGTTATATACATGCACAACCTTAAGCTTTCATTTGTTTTATTATGGATTCGGTATAAAGGCTATCTCTAGTTGTTTGTTTCCATGCTTGTACTCCAATGGTTATTACCTCATCTGATTCATCTTTGAACCTCATAATTTTTCCTTTTCTTGGACAATATACCTTACCTTACTGATTTACACAACAACATTTGTTGTCTCTGGCAACACTTTTTTAGGTATAATGTTAAAATTGTTGCCTAAAATTCGTATAGGCGACGATTTATGGATGTTGACAAAAATATATTCGCAACCTTTGATAATTGTTGCCTAAAATAATTTTGGGGACGACTTTGGAGCATCACTCTTTTATTTTTTTGGCAACGATTGCTAATTGTGCTCTTAACTACTTTTGGGGACGATTATGGAGCTTCATTATACTATTTCTTTAGCAATATTTGATAATTGTCCCCTTAAATACTTTTGGGGACATTTTTAGATTGTTACATTAGTTCTAATAAAAGGTTACATTCCTTCAATGATGCATAACATTTTAGTAACATCAAATTTTTGGTGGCAATCTTCCCTCCAAACTTTTACACTAATAGAACAAATATTTTCCTCTACACATTATTAGAAAAAATGTAAATATAAAAAATTATCTAACACATAATATAATAATATTTTTCTCTCAACAATCTTTTTATTGTTGGAAAAATATAATTTATCCCAGCAACAATTATTGTTGTTTGAAATAATATAACTTTTTTATACGCATTTCTATTTGAAAATTTGTAAATTTTCAACAACCTAATTAGTTTCATGTCTTCGAAGCTGTTAATTACTGCTTGATTGATTCTGCAAATGCCATCACCTCTGAAACACGAGTACTTTTAAAATTGTGAAGTACCGGTACCGGGTACACACCTGTACCGGGTACTCGTACTGTACTTTTGGTATTTCATTTTTTCTCATTATTCGATTTTATCATTATGTGTTTTAATTAGTTTCATGTCTTCGAAGCTGTTAATTATGTGTTTTAATATTTTTGTTATTGTATTTTATCATTATTTTTTTTTTTAAATTTTTTATAGTTATATTTTGTTTTGAACCTAACAATTTGGTTCTCTACTCATACATTTTATAGAAAATTCTTATTTCTTGTTAAGGTACACGTACTTTGATTTTTTTTAAACTGTCGTATCCCGTACTGGTACCATTACCCTCATCAGGTATGTACATGTACCTATGTATCATAGGTTATCAACAAGAACTCCCTTTACAGAATAGACATAGCCTGGATTCTAATATCCAAAACAATTCAACATTAGATTTGTCTTCTCCTTCCATGAAGTAGTGACTATAACAATGGCGGAATGAATCAAGCAGTAATTAACTAACAGAAACATATGTGTGAAATTATTGAACTTTTGCAAAGCCAAATTAAGAGAGTCCTCATTAATAAGGTTACTATATATAATGTATTAGCTAGATGGAAAAAAATAACAAACTAAAAAACATAATTAATAATAATTTTTTTAACTAGTAAAACAAATAAAAAACTAAAAAGATAATTATCAATGCTATTTTTTATATAAATAGGTAAAACAAATAGTAACAAATTAAAGCAATACACCTTAATTTATACCGTAAAACATAACTAGTAAAACAAATAGTAACAAAAGAATACACCTTAATTTATGCGGTAAAACAAAACAAAAATTGATCGGAACGATCAACAATTTATTAATAATAACTTCTTACACAATAATTAAAATATAATAATAATAATTATTATTATTATTAATTTTCATTGAGAAAAATAAAATATTTATTTATTGTGTATGATACTTTTTTATGGAGCATAATTAACTTGATTGTAACATTTATTTTAATTTACCATAAATAATAAAACTAATTTAATAGTGATAAATTAAAAAATATTATGAAATCAAAATTTTATTCTAAAACATTTAGCAGCAGATTTCCCTCTAAATAGGAGGGAACAATATAATATTAATAATTAATTTGATATATTAAAATAAAAAAAGTTGTTATCTTTTTCATTAAAACAACACAATATTTTATTTAGGAAAAAGAAACCCTCGTTCATTATTCTCATTCAACTCTAATTTCCTCCTCTTTTTATTTTGAGCGTCGTCACACCATGAGAAACATCGTACCTTGAGCACATTCGTGAGATAATCTCTCATTTGTAAGATAGATCTCTTAATTTTGCAAACCACAAATCAATTATTGAAGCTACACACAAGTATGTTGGCCTTCTCATCTTCCGTACATATCGCACCACATTCGTATTTCACATTCTTTTCTCATATTTTTACTGAGGTGACTGAGGTTTTATGTTAGCCCACCGTGTTCCCATCTTAGGGAAGACAATGAGTACGGAGTACCAATGATTAAAGAGTATTAGTTTTCCACTATTCTTTTCTTTGAAAAATATATCATGATATATGTGTTTCATACTGATAGAGACAGGGACAGACCTAAAGCCTATCATGTGAGTGCATTGGCTCCCACTACAATTTAATTAATTAATTTATTAGTATACATGTAAATATGTTTCTGTGTAATTCTTTCCTATACATGTTTACAATCATTACGTGTAAGATATGTTTCAAAAGGGCTATATGCCTTCTATAGTACTACTATAAAAATACATATATCTCAATTAGGTGCATTTCAAGATTTTTACAAATATTTTAAAGATAATAAAGTTTAATAATTTTAAAATATTTGAGAAATGATTCATATTTATATTTAAAATTATATATTTTTAGTGTTACGATTCATATTAAATTTTGCCCCCACAATACAAAATTTCTAGATCCGTACCTAGATAGAGATAACTCCCAAATAACTATCAGTGAATTTTAAAGTATACGTAAATATCATTAAAATATTTTTTTTTTAAATTATATATATATATATATATATATATATATATATATATATATATATATATATATATAATTTTCTCCAAATAAAGTGTTTGTAAAAATAATTGGACTTTTCTTTTTGCAATTGATAATATGAAAATATCCTTTTAAAAAAGAGTTTAGATGGTAATATTTTGGGGGCTTGTTTGATTTTAAACTTTATCATGTTTTCTGCCACCATATTTAATAATAATTACAAAACTGGATGACACTTTGATTTTTTTCTATTTTCAAGGTTGAATGTAGTTAATAATAGTGCAAGATCTTTTTATTATATATGTCCCTTGTGCTTTCATATTTTTTGATTTAGGAATGATTAGACAATATTTGTTATTCAGCATGCCGAAAACTCATTTATACATCTGCAATTTTATTGTTTGAGCATTATTTACTCTTGTTCAAAATATAGAGGTAATTAGTGGAATGAAAATGTTTTGTTATTGACTACATGTAATATATAGAGGTAAATTTCAAGTTTTATTGAAATGATTTTGGGTTGTCATGACTGTATTAATAAATTTCAAGGTTTATTTCGTAATGGTTGATGTAATTTATTTGTTCATTAATGTTTTTGAGAAAAATGTTATCTACTAGCAGCACTGTTTTTCATAAGTCACATAGCTTAAGTTTATTAACTTCTTTGAAAAATATTATTGATTCATGTTGTTCTAGTTGTGTTATACTATCTAAATTTTGGTTGTTAATGTATGCAAAAGTTATAAATGATGATATTCAAGAGGACGGCGTAGATGATGGATTTCAAGAAGACGTCGTAGGTGACAAATTTCAAGAGGATGACATACACGTAGATGATGAATTTCAAGAAGATATTGGTGGTGAATTTCAAGAGGACAATGTAGATGAAGAATTTCTGGAGGACGACATATCAGATAAATTTCAAGAGGACGACGTGGATGGTGAATTTCAAGAAGACAAACTTGAATGAGTTGGATGATGTGTTTTTTTGGCTTGTAGTTGAAAGCATTAAACTTGAACTATGTTTTTTGTTATTTTGCTAGGGTCGTATTTCAAAGTATTAAACTTAGTATTATAAATAATGTTACGTTAGGAATTTTGTTTACTGGCTACTATCTTGAATTAATGTTTGAACTTTATTTTATTATAATATAACTTTTGTGATGTATGGTTATATTTGATTTTGTTTAAGTTATAATTGACATTTTTTTGAAGTCAATCATCATCGACTATATTATTTAGAAAATAATTGCAAAATTGTATATTTTATGGGGACATTGTAAAAACAATCCTCCTGATTCAGAAGGTGGGGAAACTATAAAAACAAACCTCTTTATTTTACGGGACACTATAAAAACAATCCTTTTGTTTTAGATTTAAAGCAATGTTTACTAATTGTAGCAGCATTTGGCAACGCTTAAAAATCGTTGCCTCAGAGGCCACGAATAATCGTCCCCTATTCCTTTTATTTAGGCAACGCTCTTAAAAATCATGCCCAAAGATCATGAAAAAACGTCCCTAAGACAAAAAACAACGCTCGCACAGGAGACGCCTAGAAAACGTCCCCTATTTTTTTAGGCAACGTTTTCTAAAGTTTTGGCAACATTTTTCAAATGTTATTGGAGAGCCTAAATGTTGTATCTTGGCTTTCATTTTATGAATTAGGGTATCTACATCCTTACTTCAGAACTATAATGTCTTATTTTATATCGAGAGTTAGATAGCTTCGTTATGTGCCTTCATTGACATTAGTTACTATGCAATTAATTTAATAATCTAACTCGTTACACGATCTAATCCAGCCTGGGATATTCTTCATTTGATTTTAATGATGCCCTTAATTATCCCTCGACAACTCCTTCACTTGGAGTATTGGGTTCCTCTGATCATGTTGGACCATCTTGCATGAGTCTAACTAGTATTCTACTATAATCCATGATAGGAAGATTCCTATCAAAATCTATGACTAGGGTTTCAACTAGAGAAAGGGGAAGAACATTAAAAACTATCTAAGAGAATTAAAATAAAGATGACATTTGATTTCTTTTTGATACCTAAAATGTGTTCAAGACACTTACATATATAATGATACTAATGGGCCAATGACTAAAATACCCAAATACTAGTGGAAGTCCAATTCAATAACAATTAAACTAAAATACCAACTAAGATAAAACCTTAAATTAATAAACTAAAATATAACTTGGTACTCTCTATCATTGCCGCCGAGTTCACTTGAACCTTGTCCTCAAGGTTCTAAGTTTGTCACAGGGAGAGAACTACTTGCTAAGGCATTCTCTAACCCTGCCACTAACAATGAAAACTACATTTTTGGGATCACTGCATAGGCCATTCAAGAGAGAGATAACATCCAAGCTAGGAGTTTTGTCTAGTGATCCCTGAGGCTCATTATTATGGATGAAAAACTTGGAACTTTGCTTATCCCAGCGAACCATTTTGTCATCTTTCTTCATAACCGTGTCCCCAGATGACAGTGATAAACTATAGCTTACCGTGACCGGAACCATTGTCTTGAGGAAACTCAGGTTGAGAAGTCCTTGAACAGCTTCATGCCTCTTGTCAGGTTCCATTTTCAGGCTAGAACAAGCCAGGAAACCAAGAATGAGTTTAACCAAACCTTTCATGTTGAAAATGTTATTAACATCAACTTGCACCATTTCAACACCATCATCATTAACAAAGGATGATTCTTCTTTGCACAGCGATTCAGAGATATTCCGAGCACCTATCTTTCGGTAGATGCCATACAACTTAGCAATAGAGGATGGCCCAAAATTCTGCTGAGGATACCACACAAAAATTTTATCTTGCTCAAAAAGCCTTTTCAGATGAAGATTTTCAGGAATAAATACATCTTCCTTATCCTGCAGAAATAGTTCTTTGCTGCCTCTGGTTACAGGTAGTTTGATCAGCCTCTCAGAAAGTTTATTTTCGGTATTTGTGATTAAGTGTTTGATAGTACCATGATGCCTCAATTGCTTCTTAGCATCCACCATTCTGATTGCTGAGTTCATTGCTTCACAAACATCATAAATGTTCCACGGATTCACCCGAATCGCACAGCTGAGCGTAGGAGAACAATCAATGAACTCCGAAACAATGATAACACTCTTTTTAGCCTCGTTGTTTTCCACCCCTAGTGCTTTGTCCAATTCAAAACTTCCTTGTCTGTAAACAGTATACTCATAAGGCATCAGAGTAGGAAGGATCTCATCTCCAAACACATTTGAGATAATATCTAGAGCAGTCGCACTACAGTTCCGTAAATTCCATGTGTTCACAACATCTTCGTCTACATCGTCTGATCCATGAAATCTGGATACATGAAATCGAGGTTTAAGATCCTGATTTTGATCCGGTTGTGAACCCTCTTCCTCAACTTTAATAAGTGATTCATCATCATCAGCATAAGCCATGTTGGACAACAATATCGGAATAAGACCGGGCAAGAACTCTCTCAAGTTTTCTGGTGGCATTTGAGCAACACAATATGCAGACCAAAATTCACAGGATTCGAGGGCCACTTCTTCATCTGTGTCCTTGTTGACTTGTAACATATATTCTATCACATTCTTTAGATGTGGCTGCAAGACAGATGGATGGACTTCAATCAGCTGAACAAATGCTGCACAAACCAACTTCTGGACTTCTGATGTAGGGTCATTTGCAAGAATAAACAGACCTTGAAGATATTGATCCATGGATACACATAAGGTAGCAGGCAGCAACATAATGTATTGATTGACAGAACCCAACGATAGCTTTCTTAATGAAGCATGAGGTGATTGGAAAAACCGAAACAATCTAGGAAGACCTATATTGATGGGACGCTCTGCTAACCCTGGTACATCAGCGTCAAGAATTTGGGGAACATCTTCACAAATCTTGGATAATGCATCAATTGCACCTTCCTTGTATATCTGTCGATAAATGTAAGCAGCAATTCCCGGCAAACGAGCATCTGTGCAAACATTGCTGATGAGCTGAGAGTTCACTGTTGTGGGGCATTTTGCAACAACAACTGTTTCGGCAAGCTGAGCAGCATCCGGTACGGGAATGGTTGACAGGGGTGTTTTAACAAACATATGGTGTGCAACATCTAAGAATTTAATGTTAGGTGGCAAAAAGGGTGAGATTATGTTCGGCTGTTTCAACGGTGGCGGCGGCGGCACCGGAGTTTGATTAGAATTCATTGTCGGTGGTGGCGACTTTCTTTCATCATCTGAAGTCATTGTACCTGATCCAAAAATTGTAACATCCATCTCTGAACAAGGTTTCATAGGAAGAAGTTCAAGGGAAATCAATCTAGAATCAGAGTTGTATAAAGCCCAATTATGCAACATGCTTCTAGGAAGATCTTCAGTGTCATATATGTCACAGTCATTATCAAAAACTATAAATTCATCTGTTTCTTGAAGAGAAGTTTTATAATAAGCAGGGAGAGGATAATTATTTGCAATCTCATCTTCATTAATTTTGATATAGAATTTGTTAGATGAAGATGATGATCTAGGGTTTTTCCTCTGCCTGTTAGATTTCCAATACTCTTCGTCCTGCAATAGTCTAGCTAACTTTGCATCCTCATCCTCTTCATCTACAGAATCCATCTGATTCTTTTTCTCTTCATCTGCAACTCCCGAACCAATCCTTAAAGATGCATTTGATGGCCTCACTTGTGTGTTTGCAAAATGTGCTTGGTTCCTCCTTCTTGTTCCTCGTTTGTGTTTGTGATTCTTAACCGATAAGAAGGAGACAATCCGACATGGTTTCTTTTTCACTAAATCTGCTGGATTTGAAATGGGTGAATGAGATGAATATAGTGGAGGAGTTTGGATGTGTATGTGTGATGCTGCTACGGTGGTATATGATGGTTGTTGGTGTTAAACGAAATTGTTTGGGTAAACATGTGAATATGAAAGATGTGTTGATGAATAAGAAGGATATGGGTTAGGATTAGGTGGATGATGTGAATACCCGTGATTTGGATACAAACTAGGTGATGATGATCCAATATGAGTGTAACAAGGTGTAAATATTTTCCATGGGAAAGATGGAAATGAGGGTGTGGTAGGAGTTGTGAAAGAGGGGTTTGTGAGATAGGTAGGAGGAATGCTCCATGGATGATATGAAGGTGTAAGATAAGGGTAATCCATAGGAGGATTTGAGTACATAATGAGAGCACCAATTGATAGGAAGATTCCTATCAAAATCTATGACTAGGGTTTCAACTAGAGAAAGGGGAAGAACATTAAAAACTATCTAAGAGAATTAAAATAAAGATGACATTTGATTTCTTTTTGATACCTAAAATGTGTCCATGACACTTACATATATAATGATACTAATGGGCCAATGACTAAAATACCCAAATACTAGTGGAAGCCCAATTCAATAACAATTAAACTAAAATACCAACTAAGATAAAACCTTAAATTAATAAACTAAAATATAACTTGGTACTCTCTATCATTTATTTATTATTATTTATTTATTTATTTATTATTTATTTTTTTGAATTAAAATAAAGATGACATTTGATTTCTTTTTGATACCTAAAATGTGTCTAAGATACTTACATATATAATGATACTAATGGGTCAATGACTAAAATACCCAAATACTAGTGGAAGCCCAATTCAATAACAATTAGACTAAAATACCAACTAAGATAAAACCTTAAATTAATAAACTAAAATATAACTTGGTACTCTCTATCAATCTATATCCTTATGATAAGATTTAGGGAATTTATTAACCGTCCAACTTAGTCATCGTACGTTTAGGAAAGATCATCTTTAGTTACTTTACTGCACCCTTTAGATTATGTTATTTACACCACAATTTAGGAATACTACCTTATTAATCTACATGATATGAAACTACTTTAAACACATTATCTTCGAATGAACTTTATCAGTACTACAAATCCAATGATCATATCTTCTTTACCTTTCCAATTTTGGAAAATAGTTAGAGAAATTCATTTTTTTCAAAAAAAAAAATTGTTCGAAATCAAGATTTGAATCCTTTCTTATTTAACTTACACCTTAGTTCAATGGCCGAATTTGAAAATTCAAGGGCATAAGCAGGACATTCCAGATGCTTCTAGAAATGTACATCTTAATGCACAAAAAGGAAACTAAGAGACTTCTTCTAGCACAAAAATGATTTGAGAAAATTTGTTTTATCAGATATTATCATTTCCCTTCCTCCATATAAATCCATGAGATGGGTTTCCCGTTAATTCATATTGAGGACGTGAAAAGAATACTAATATCTAGAATGACATAATGACTTCCTAACTGGATCATTTTTAGATTTGACTGAGAGACCGAACTGAATCGACATGATATTAAACTGTAACACCCAATTTCAAGTAGAAAGAGAAAAGAGTATTTTTTTTCATTGCGGAAACATTTCTCAAAAATTAAATTGATTTTTAATAACTTTATATTTAAAAATTAAAATATTATATCTAAATAAAACTTTAGAAAGTTACAGTCCAATGCTTTTGCCCTACTAGAAATACTCTGATTTCCTGCGGATTTTAGCTTGAAATCCGCATGAAACATGTTACCTTCAACTTTTTCTGCTGGGTTGCGTTCCCAGCTAAAACTTTCGTGGGTAATGTAAATTTGTAACCTAAATCTAGGGATTGATGTTCGTCGTTCGCCATTGTTGAGAGTTGGGCTTATGGTTTGGCCGCACGGTGTGTCCAAATTACAACTAGGGTTACTCTATCCACTAGTATCAGTTATGTCTTTTTGTTTTGTTTTATCTTTTAATGTTTTTTTTTTCTATTTTAATTTTAATAATTTGATCTTTAATTCTAAAATTTTATTTTACTAAAATTTATTAAAAAAAATATGACAAAAACAATCAGATAAATTATAAATTGAAATTATTTGATTGTTGCTATTGGAATTAAAAATAGTAAAATGTTAATTTAATAAAAATTTAATTACGAATATATTACTAATGATTTTATATAAATTATTTTTAAAAATTAATTTATTATATTTTTAGTTTTAGTATTTAAAAAAAAATTATTATAATTGTTATGATTAAAATTATTGGTTTACTAATAGAATGCGTATGTATTGTATCACAAGTAGCATTCCAACTTTTAAAATTGCTAATTGGCGCGCTTCAAACACTAAGAATCGTCACCATCTTCCACAAGTTCTATGTTTAAAAAACACTAAGAATAATAATAATAAAAATAAAATAATTTTAATAGTTATTAAATTTTCTTTCTACTCTTGAGTTTTCACAATGCGTGATCACACGATCATGTATTACCACATTCGAAATAACAAGTGTTTAAGTGAATGGTACTCTTATTACTAGAGCTGTCAAAATGGGCTACCTGGCCCTAAACAGGCCGACCCTGATGGGCTCGGGCTTTTTAGGGCTGGGCCAAAATAACTCATTTCTAATATGAGCTCAAAAATTACTACCCGAGCCCGGCCCTAGATGGACTTCGGGCTACCCGACCCTAAATGAGTTTTTTTTAATAAAAAAATAAAAATAAAAATACCATAATATTTATTATAAAGAAAAATAAAAGTTATATTATTTTAAACATAATACATTTTTAAATACTATATTATCTTTTATCAATAATATAATGTGTTTTTAAATACAATACATGTCTAAATTGTATAAAATAATACTCGGATATTTAACATAAGAAAAACTAATAGAATATGAGAAAAGAGTGTTGATTATATTACTGTATAATATTTAAAAGAGGAATATTGAATAGTATATATATAAAATTTAGTGAGGTGAGAAAAATCAATATGTTATTTTGGAGTAAAATAATATAAGTATTAGTATAATTTTTTAAAATTTATAGTGATATGGGTCTAATGGGCTACCCACGGCCCATATGGGCTAGCCCTATTTGGTAGTGGGCTTTTTAGGGTTGGGCTAAAAAGGTCCTGAAAAATATGGACTCTAATTTTAAGGTCCAAGCCCTATAATTCTTCGAGCCTGGTGGGCCGGCCCATTTGGGCTAACTCATTTTGACGGCTCTACTTATTACAACTATCCTCATACTCACAATACACAAGCGTATAAGAGAACAAAGCTCTCCAAAACATAAGAACATCGGCTCCTAACTATGCGGTCAATGGATATGCTAGGTAAAAGTTAGTCTCTTTGAACTGAGTGAATTCGAATTACGAAGCGATCTACCCCCATAGTCTTGAAAAACTAGTACAAAAAGCTGCAGCAAATATTGCAGTAAAAATCTCAGCAAAATCCGCAACAAATTTCGCAGCAATTCCTGCGACATTTCCAGAGGCTTCTAAGGTTTCCTCGAATAACCAATTCCTGTGAAATAAATCGCAGTTAAATCCGCAGGAAGATTGATAAATTATTATAAAATCTTAAATCGCAGGTAAGGTCTCAAGAATTCCTGCGAAATTTGCTTCAACACAATATTTTGCAGAAAATAATGTTTCATAATATAAATTCGCAGGTACACCTGCGGATAATTTTCCCGAGGAAAATCCGCAGGTAATTTGAAATCCAAATTATAAAATAAAATCCTAAATCTATACTCAGTTGTGATTCGATTTCAGTAGAATTGGAAGAAAAGCTTACGCCTGAAGAGATTCTATGATCTAAGTGAGCTTCCAAAGAGGGATAAAACATAGTATGTTATATATGAAATATAACTATAAATTATATATCTAAAAATGGCATCATTATGGCATTATATATGTACTTGAATCTTAAACCATATGCACACATGGTTTCAGATACATAGGCAACCACTGTACATTTAAGTAACCATAATATTAATTCAAATTTTATAAATTGAAAGGGAACACATAAATTCGTTATCTTATTCATTTTATCCTTCAAAGACATTCCTGATGGGAGCCGTTCTCAGGAAGCCTACTTATATGGTCAATAAAAACTCAATCAGAAGCAGACTTGGATCACAATCATTTAATTCTTCAAATACACTCTGAGATGAGTTGTCTCAGAGGCCTACTCATCTAGTTGATATTAAATGTAGATCTATTTGGAGAAATCTGGCTCACAATCATTCATAAAAATTATATCACATAAATCAGAATCCTTATAGAAAAGCTATCAAACTCAGGTGGCATATAATTTCTCCACCACCAAAAACATGAATGTTATGATCAGCTACTAATAAAAAGTATCATCACTTACTTAAGAGTAAGAAAAGTCATTCTTATCAAAATAGTCCCCAAATCATATTTTCCACTAGACATATCTCAAATTCGACTAATTATTTAAAATATCAAACTAAGTCAGATTCAAGCGAATGGACATTTTTTGAAAAAAATAATTTATCCCACTCTACTGAATAAAATGGGACAATTGAAAAGTCTAAGATGCAGGAAATGTTGTCCACTTATTATATAAGATCCACTCTTAAAAGATTTGTTTAAAGTGTATCTTAATAGGATTACTAACATTATGTAAGATAATTATGCTATAGAATATCAAAACAGTAGCTAAGCTTATAGTCCAATTTTCTCCGCTTTACCACAATTAAAAATATCCAAATCAAGGTTTATTCTATGTCTACTTTTTAATGGTTAAAATTTTAATTCTAAAAGTTCTATGTAACTAAAATTATAAGCAAATCACTAACATGTTATCTTAATCACAAGTTGCAGAATTTCCATACAACTCTTTTCTCATTAATCTCATATAGTTTCTACATCTTAGAGTCCTATAAGATCCCATAACCTTTCCTAAACAGCTAGGAAACATACACAAATTTTAAAACACATCATACATATCAACTCTATATTTACTCATCCCAATTGCAACTTTTACGAATTCAACAAAGCGCCTTTGTTTTATTTGTTTTAGATTTAATTGGTTGGTAATTTCTTATTTTATGTCGAGCTCAGTCTCGTTTATTTTGTAATTGCGTTGGAGTACCCTTTGTACTCCGTTTAATATAATCCTTGCTTACAAAAAAAAACTCTATTTAATTCTATTATTAAAAATTTCAAACATGTAATGTGCATATTCATCATGAAAAAAAGATCATGCTAAGTCTATTATTCATGCATCATGATTGATTCATAAATGAAACCTGAACCCTTGTTTTACATCCCCTAATAAAAATAATAATTAGGAATGAGGGAGGATGACCCACCTTAACATATAAGGATGAGGATGCTTAATCGCTTTCCTTGCCCATCCAACTCCAACTCCATAATTGATGAATGTTCATTTACCACTTTTTTTTTTTCATAAATTCTCCAAGGTAGTGATCATTTTGAAGAGGTGGCTTGATGATAAATAATCCTTTTCAAAACTGATTTCCTCTCTTTTGTCAAGGATTAAAGATGATGGTTAGGAGATGGTGGACAAAAATTAAGAATGGAAAAGGTAGGAAGAGAACTTGCCTTGCTTAAATCCAACATGAAGTTAAGTTTCCCTCAATGCATGCAAGGTATCTTGTGCTAATTTTTCTTTTTCCCCTTCTTCAAAACTGTGAAACACTCCTTATGCAACCTTAATTTTGAATTTTGGCTTCAAAATGTCATATATATATATATATATATATATATATATATATATATATATTCCCCTAACATTTGAAAAATACCTCTCTTTAAACTTTTTTTAGGCCAACTCATCAAAAATGATGATGTGGCAGCATTTTTTTATTTTAATTAATTTTCACATGTGTTAAATGAAAGGCAACAGGATGAAAATACCCTTCATTAAGCCCTGTATATTTCATCAAACACTGTGTTGAACGATTTGAACTTCTCTTTCATAGACTTGGCTATGGCATTAAGTGGCATTGAGCCACTGATCTCTATCTTTAGAAACCCAAACACCTTGTTCCATGAGCTTCTCTAATACTACATAAGGTACTGCCGAATTTTTGCAGTGTGTTTTTTGATCCAATCATCCCCTAAAAGTGCTCCTAACTCACTATCTTCGGCCTTTTCAATAATGTACTTGCAGTTATTTATCAAGAAAATATAGCACAAAGTAGGGTCCTTGTAGATTCTGGGTTTCGCTTCCAAATTGCTTTCTAATAGCTCCATTATCCAATCCATTTGCACTGGCAATGAGGAAGATGAATGCATTCTATAATCAATCTTGGGAAATGTTTTAAACACGTCAAGGATTCAGAATAATTGATGTTGAGTAATCAAAAGTAAGTATTTGTTTATTGTATCCACAGAGACTGGTGCAATGTTAGCAACAATTCGACAATTAATATCGTTTCAAGTTAAAGTTCACGGAATGGTTTGATTAAGGTAAAACTGAATATAAAATAAAACAGAATTTGTTAAATTGAAATTCACTTATATGAAAACTTGCTACGATTGGATTTCTTGTATCGTGCACATATGTATATCGCTGATTACGTATGCATAAAATTGATATTCATTCTTATCTTCATATACCACTTGCAACAACGTGTATGTCTACACAATTATTAAGATTTCAATCGGCTTGTTTAATTGACGATTTCTCAATCTATTAAAATATTTGATCGCATTAAGAACTGATATTTGTTTGTGAAAATTAAACCCTAATTTTATGTCTAGCAATTAGTGTTTAACTGATTTTTTTCTTAAATAAAGATCTGAACGTATTTCTCAATCACAATTCACATCCAAAGATTTAATCAATATAACAAAGATAGAATCGATAATAATGAATAAAAAGATTATATTAAAAGCATAATCAGTGAATATACATACGGTTACGGTAGATTCTTTCCAATCCCAACAAGAGAAGGAGTTTAGTTATCCATTGTCATGGTAGCTTGATACAAAAAGAAGGATTGGAGATGAATGTGCATCAACAACGATTTCTCGATTCTTGATGCAAATTCAGCTCGATCCTTGTTATCTTTCTCTCACATAAGCTATTAAAATGATATTTGAACTAAAAGAACTAACAATGGAATGAATTTATAAATGGCCCAAGTCCTCTATTTATAGTTTTTTTTCAAGAGCTGCTACCCTCGCCCTGCTCAGAAATCCTCGTTGCAGCACACCTTCATTGCTTAACCCTGAAGAAGTATTTTAAATCGCCTTTTTGGATTTTAGTGCCTTAGTGCGCTTTGTATTGAAAACTGTGTTGCAGCACAGTCGTGTTTTGTGTAGAAAGTTGTGCTGCAACGCACTTGCACCACCAGCGTGCTGGCAGTGAGCCCTCACTAGATTTTGGTTGTTTTGCAACTTCCTGAAGCATGCTTCAACGAGCTTTCAGCGGCATACTCGTGTTTCTATTCTTCAGCTCGCTATATGTGCGCTGCAGCGCCCTTGTGGCGAGCCAGTTTTTCTTCTTTGACTTTTAGGTTTGTGCTTGAGTGATCTTTCCTGCATGAATTCAAAACAATCATCAAAAGTAACTATTATTTTTCCTATCTTTATTTTCTAACTATAACAATGGTATTTAGTCAAAGATTTCGTATTTGTGGCCTTATAAGTGTCAAGATATTGTGTTGTAATACTCATCCTTGGCCACTTATCAAATTCCCTCTAACTTGAAGTCTTGTTTGTCCTCAATCAAGTGCATGGATCTTTTCAAAGAAATAGACTCTATCAAGGATCAAATTTCAATGATGCTTTTGAACAACAATTGATGAAAAATGCATGGTTCAAATAATGAATTCATATGCGAAGGTTGTGCTCATTTACCTTCTAGAATCAAAGCATGATTATGAAAGAAAGTTCTTTCATACAAATATCATATCATGTTCTAAAAAAGCAATGACACCATTTCACTTGAATCATCCTATCACTCTTCTTCATAAAAAGGATGAAAATTCTAAAATTTTCAATTGCATGGTAAATGGACTCTCATCCAATAACCTTGTCAACATCCTGATCAATTCATGTGTTCATCCTAGCAATTTAGATTTGAAAATTTTGAGAGTATAAATAACGAAGGACTTTATGAAGGTTGTAACTTGGTCAGGTTTCACAAGAAAAGAGGTATTTCCTAAAGCTATTGGTTCAAAAATCTATCCAAGTTTATGACTAGCTTCACTCCTTTGTTTATATTTTGATCTTTTACTTTTTCACTCCTTAATTCTTTTGTGATGCAAAAGTTTGCTTCTGCATTTATTTTTCTCTTTTTAGTTTTCTTTCTTTCTTCTTCATTAATTTGCATCTTTTTCTTTTTCTATTTGTACAATCAGCAATTTATCCCTAACTTACTTCTTTTCACGAGTGCAGCTTTTTTAAGCATGATTTTCTCCCATACCTTTTTGTTTTGGTTATGTTTTCAAAGAAGATGGAATGGATCAATCATAAATTATGTTTTCTTTTGAGTAAAGATCACAAATTCACTAAGTGGTTTTCTTAGTGATTTGTGTGATATTCAAAAATTGATCTATTCTTTGATTTTTCCGACTCAAAGGGTTCACCAATGCTCACTCAATATAAGGTATGATGAGGCTATTTGTTTGAGTAGTTTTTCTCAAACAACAAAAAATGCCTTAATCATCTTAATGCTCCCCAAAACTCAAAAAATAATTGTTGGATTCAACATGAATCGAACGAGTTTAAATCAAGGATTATTAGCAAGTATAACATTTAAGTGCACAATAGAAGTTCTCCCCACATTTCTGGTTTTGGATATATGATTCAAGCAAGAAAGTATGTTTTTCCAAAATGAGGCATGACATGATTTTGTAAGAAGCACAAACTTCAAAATCATGCTAACATTCTACAAAGCAAGTAAACGTGTACCTTACTTGCATTTCGACTAATTTTATCATCACCATTCATCTCACTTGTTGAGTTTTCAAAAAATACTTGATTCGGTCCTTTCTTGCTTCTTCAAGCAATTTAGACTCATGATGAAGACAAACACACAAAAATTTGCTTTGCATAACCAAGAAAATTGAAACATAATACTATTTTGAATGAACGAAATCCCAAAAAAAATCTTAACAAGTGCAACTATGGTGAATACACCATCAAACGATCACAAGTTTAGAAACAGATCAGAAGATAAACATAAACAGAAATAATTGACCAAAAGCTTTTAAAATTTCACTCAGATTTTGGTGAGCATTAATTCATTTCTTCGGAATGAATCATCTTCCATGTCATCGTTTTCTCTTTCTTCATCAGTATTCTCTTCATCCTCACCTTCTTGTTGGTGCTTTGCTGCCACATCATCATTTTTTAGTGCCTTTATCTACCATACCTATAATCACTTTTTGAACAAGTATTGAATAGTGAACTGTTGTTACAATCAATGTGTGTTAAAAACTGAAAAGCTTAGTCAATGCACATGGGGGTTAGATCAAAGCATTAAATGGGCATTAATTGCAGGTTGGTGAAATTCTGCATTTTTGCGAGTAGCCCAGAAGTGTTGCGTAGAGCGCAATGGCGCTATGCCCACCCCTGTTGCATAGAGTGCACATGCGCTATACTTAGGGTTGAGGGGCTATGCGTAAAAACCAGACATCGTAAACTTGAAATTATCCAGTGGTTTTTCAATCATGCAATTATATCCTTTAAGTCACAAAAGCTAAAATCAAATGTAAGACAAAAAGAAAACTTAAAACCTTGGGTTGCCTCCCAACAAGCGCTTGTTTAACGTCTTTAGCTCGACGCCTTTTTTTCAAGTGAATTCAAGGTGGTCTTTGTGAAATGGTCCATTCAACCCCATCAACATCATGTGGCTTTGTCTTGTCTTGTCTCTTTAATGGTCAGACCCTCTTGACAACATCGTGAATGGCTTTCTTGCACGTTTTGCTTTTCTCACAAATTCTTCTAATTCCTTTGCTTTTCTTTGGGAATGTGTTTATCTTTGTTTCCTCTTTTAGTATGAAAGATTCTAGTGATGTTTCAGGATCTGTTATACAGTTGTCTCACTTCAAAAAATACGACCTCGCGAGAAAAGATCTTCGATAGGACTGACAGAAGAGTCGCCACCAAACTTTATTTATTCCCAAAAGAGGGAAAGGGAAAATATCGAGAAAACCCACGGGATCGAAAAAAGGATAGGACAAGGTCGTCGCAACCTATGTCGGGGTTCAGAAGTTGGTTATGCAAGGGGATGGTATTAGCACCCCTCACATCCATTGTACTCAACGGAAACCATCTAGGATGTCTGCGCATGAAAGGGTGTTAAGGTAAAAGGATGTTTTTTTATTAGGGTGCTCGCCTCAGCGTTGGCCTCGTGCCTCTATACCCTCATGGTGCAATGAGGAAGTTAGAGCTTCGTAGTTCAGTCTAAAAATGATTGTTTGTTGGTTGATTTTACCTTGAAACGGGATTTTCAGAGTGAGGCCCTAAGGCGCAAAAAGAGAAGTTTGATGAGTTGATGTTGTTTTTATGTTTTGAAAAGATATTATTCTTGATTAGGATTTCTTTAAGACTATGGGTAGAGGTGATTATTTCAAGCAACCAAGTCAAACGCCTTATGTCGAAATAATTAGAGTGAGTGTAGGGAAGCTTCATTCTCACCCCTTCTCCACCACTTAAGGCTCGTGGCGCACAATCCCAATCATATCTTGTTGTGTTTTGAATTTACTTGAGAAAGAGCCACTTAATGTTGGATCAAGGGTTTGTTTCGATTGAGTATGAAAATGTTTTGGTGAATTGGTAGGTTGATGGCGATTCCAAAGGCAATCGTCTTACAAGAGGTAAATGCAAATGGAGTGTGATTGGTTAAGGGGTTGATAGTGAGGGAAACCCTATTGAATTGATTTATTATGAAAATGCTTGACGTTGGATCAAGCTTATTTGTGTTACTTTGAAAAGGGTTAATTTTATTCTTGCATTAAGGAAAGCGTAAGCAATCAGCAAGCAAGGAGAAAGCGGTAAAGTTATTACACGTCATGGGAATGGGGATACATTTTCTCAAATGGGGATGGAATAAGCAATAAGCACACAACCCAAATGATAAACTAAATGTGTACTAGCAAATTGGGCTAGTCTTTTAGATGACCAACTAGAAGTAATTGATTGAATAAGTATCATTGTAAGAAAGCCCAAGAGTAAGCTATGAATGATGTGTAATGGTGTCCTAAGACAAAGCAATACAAGATAAAGAAGTTCCAGCCAAAGCTCCTATGCTAGGGTTTCTGTACAAGGTCCAAATCTCCATGATGCAAAGGATAGTAACCACGGTCCAAGCTTAAAAGTCTTTTAGAGTTTTGATTTTTTATCATGTTTTTGTGTTTTTTAAATGAGATAAACAAATATGAATAAGATGACAATATGATATATGAACAATAAGGTATGAAAAATGATAATTGTAGCACCCCTAATCTATACCCCCAATTACTTAAAACAGTAAAAGAAAATTCAAAATTTCGTCAGAGTACATTTAAATTATCATGGCATAGACGGGGGAGTCACATTATATTGAAACAAACATACAACACCTGCTCATCAAGATATGCAACAGTGGGGTAGCAATCAACAGAGGAACTCAGTTCCTTACACCCACATTTCAGAATTTAGAATAAAAGCGGAAAATCTAAAACTGAATAACATATATATATATATCATGAAAAGTTTGTCATACATCATGTTGTACATGCACAAGCCAAAAGATATATATATACATAATACACAAATATCACAAACGGCCTCCCTAACTACCCGGTGTCACATATCAGAGCCGACCGACAAAAGAATGAAGACGCAAAGCTTCACAAAAATACCTCCAGCAACTCTAATCTGCAATGCCTCATAGAGCATTATAAAATAGCAGAAGGGTGAGAAAAACAACCATAATATAATTGCATACAATTATATATATAACACCAAAATCACACTTATATACGATTCTCACCACAACTCACGCCATAATTCAAACACAAGGCAATACAAGGAATAATTCATATTTCCATCACCAACACACATCCATATACCAATTTCATCCACAATTCGCACATAAAACAACCATAATGATTTATGCAAAGCACGAGACCGACACAACGACTCAATGCATATGCACATGCGGTACCGATTTTCATTGTTTCTCATCACTAGTTCACTCAAGAACTCTGCTGGAATCATCGCTCATTACATCACTGTAACTCCCCGTCAGGCATACGATGTCCCCCCTCGCTCACACCCCACACGGGCACACGACGTTTATGGATCGCTCACACCCCACACGGGCACACAACCCGATCGTTCACACCCCACATGGGCACACGATCGTCTATAATCATCGCTCACACCCCACATGGGAACACGACGTTATAGACAATTCCCTCTGGAATCCAAACCATCACTCAGGACGTCTCAACAATGCATATCATGATGCTTGGCATACAATGACTCATGACATCTAATATGTACACATATATGCATTCATAATCATGCATATATCAACAGCTACCATACATCGCAATTACTTGCTCTTAGGCCACACATCATCATCACAACACATTGCACATGCATTTTCATGTCACAACAGTACACAAATCATAGTATATCCATACCAATAACATATTGCACATACACATCAAGTTAACCCAATTAAACGGCAAAAGTCGACCCCAAAACCACACATTTTCTAATTCTCGACATAATTTAATCGGCCAACAATTCTCAAAACTATCCTCATAAGCAAGAACATTTTATAAGCTTTCCAACGATATAAAGAACACTTAAATCGGAAATACGGTTCAAGAGTTATGAATTTTTAGAGAAAAGTATTATTTGGAAAACTCTCAACACCGCCCGGCGAAACACTCACACCGCCCGGCGAAACACAGGCGTCACCAATTCTACCAAAATGACTCAAAAGAGTCAGGAACTTGTAACCTCTGCGCCTCTCAAAACCACCCGGCGAAAGAACGAACCGCCCGGCGAAACAAGCCCGCCGCCCGGCGCTTCACACCAGAAGCATAATTTTCTGTTTGCGTTTACACTGTTCTTCACCCCCAAAAATCTCATTTTTCCACCCAAATCACTTCCAGCAGCAAAACCGTTAATAGCAATGGTTCATAAACATATAGATATCATACAACACAAATTATATCGATTTCCGTCTGTGAAAACCTCGATTTCTACTCGTTTACCGCGTTTTCGACCTATAACCGAAAAACTATAAAAAAAATGATACAACATGCAAGCACATATACATAATCATACACAACGATAAGATAATCGAGTTTCGTACCCTTACCCGATTAAATAACGCGTAGAAAAGTCGGTTGATCGATTTCCAAGTTTTTCCAAAATTCTCTCTTTTCTTCTCTTCTCCTTTTCTTCTTTTCTCTTCTTACTATCTTTTTTTTTTCTTCTTTCCATTATATTATAACAACTTAACCCAAAATAAATCAAAATGCCCAAAATACCCCTACACTCAAATATCTCGCAAACGTTCCCAAAACCCGATAAAACATAATCACGATGAAAAATAACATATTTCCAAATAAAAATCGAAAATAAAATAAAATAATAATAAAATAATCAAAAAGACTCGATTAAATAAAAACACACAAAAACTGGGGCGTTACAACTCTCCCTCACTTAGAAATTTTCATCCTCGAAATATACCTGAGACGAACAATTCTGGATACGACTCCCGTATCCGACTCTCCAACTCCCAAGTCAAATTTCCCTCAGCAGCGCCTCCCCATGCCACTTTCACAAGTGCAATATCCTTGCCCCTCAACCGCTTCACCTCGCGATCCAAAACCCTAACTGGTAATGCCTCAACCGTAAGGTTCTCCCTTACCTCAACCTCATCCATCGGAATCACATACGATGGATCCGGAACATACTTCCGAAGCTGTGAAACATGGAACACACCGTGCAAATTCGACAGATTCGGCGGCAACGCCACCCTATACGCCACAGCACCCACTCTCGCGGATATCTGGTAAGGACCAATAAACCGAGAAGTAAGTTTCTTCGATTTCAATGCACGGCCCACACCCATCACCGGCGTAACCCTTAGAAATACATGATCGCCCTCTTGGAACTCAAGATCCTTCCGTCTCTGATCATGGTAACTCTTTTGTCTACTCTGAGAAGCCCTCATTTTCTCACGAATAAATTTCACTTTCTCCGTCGTCTGCTGCACCAACTCCGGTCCAACCACTGTACTCTCACCAGATTCGTGCCAACACAACGGTGTCCGACATCTTCGTCTATACAGTGCTTCAAACGGTGCCATTCCAATACTAGAATGGAAACTTTTATTATACGTGAACTCAATCAATGCAAGATAACTGTCCCACGCGCCACCTTGTTCCAAAACACACGCTCTCAACAAATCTTCCAACGACTGAATCGTCCTCTCCGACTGACCATCCGTCTGCGGATGATAAGCCGAACTCAATCTCAATTTAGAACCCAACGCCTTCTGCAAACTTTCCCAAAATCTCGAGGTAAACCTAGGATCTCGATCAGAAATAATACTCAATGGAACCCCATGTAATTTCACAATCACACTGATGTAAATCTCAGCTAACCACTCCAAAGGAAAACTGATGTCAATCAGAATAAAATGAGCCGATTTAGTCAGCCTATCAACAATCACCCAAATAGCATTATGCCCTCGTTGAGTATTCGGTAACCCCGTCACGAAATCCATGGAGATACTGTCCCACTTCCACTCAGGAATATCCAACGGTTGCAACAAACCACTAGGCCTCAGATGTTCCACCTTCGATTTCTGACAAGTCAAACATGCATAAACAAGCTGAGCCACATCTTTTTTCAATCCAGACCACCAGAAAATCTTCTTCAAATCCTGATACATCTTATTCGCTCCCAGATGTATACTCAAATTACTCCGGTGTCCTTCTTCCAAAATCATCTTTTTCAACTCCGCATCATCAGGAATACAAATCCTACCTCGGAATCTCAAAACACCATTAATATCCACTTAAAAATCACTATTTGCATCTTTTTCTCCAAACAACATCAAATCCACAAATTTCACATCCAGCTTTTGTTTCTCACTAACCGTCATCAGAAAATCATTAGTAATCGTTAGCATACCAAGCCTCACGCTAACCGTCGTCACTTCACAAACCAAACTCAAGTCTCTAAACGATTCCAAAAGTTCCCACTCCTTAACCATTAAAGCGGACATATGCAACGATTTCTGACTCAAGGCATCGGCTACCACATTAGCTTTACCAGGATGGTAATTCAAGCCAAATTCGTAGTCCTTCAAGAATTCCAACCACCTACGTTGCCTCATATTTAGCTCTTTCTGATCAAACAAATATTTCAAACTTTTGTGATCACTAAAGACTTCAAACCTTGCACCGTAGAGATAATGCCTCCAGATCTTCAACACAAAAACCGCAGCCGCTAGTTCAAGATCATGAGTAGGATAATTTTTCTCATGTACTCTTAACTGCCTTGAAGCATAAGCCACTACCTTACCTTCTTGCATCAGAACACCACCTAGACCAATCAAAGAAGCATCACAATAAACCACAAATGGTTCATTAGGATTCAGCAAAATCAAAATCGGAGCTGTCGTCAATCTTTTCTTCAGCTCATTAAAACTTTCCTCGCACCGAATATCCCAAATGAACGCTTGCCCTTTACAAGTCAACTGGGTCAAAGGAAGTGCTAGCTTAGAAAACCCTTCAACAACCCTTCGATAATAACCGGCCAAATCCAAAAAGCTTCGAATTTCAGTAACAGATCTCGGAGCCTCCCATTGTAGAACTGCTTCTACTTTAGATGGATCCACAGAAATGCCATTTCCTGAAATTACGTGTCCAAGAAAACTCACTTCCGACAACCAGAATTCACACTTAGTCAATTTCGCAAAAAGCTTCATTTCTTTCAAAACCTGCAAAACAATACGCAGATGTTCCGCATGCTCATCCCGAGACTTAGAATAAATTAAGATATCATCAATAAACACCACCACAAAACGATCCAACTGCTCGTAAAAAATACGATTCATGTACTCCATAAACACACCTGGCGCGTTAGAAACCCCGAATGGCATCACAGAATATTCATAATGACCGTATCGTGTCCTAAAAGCCGTCTTCTGAATATCTTCCTCTTTCACCCTAATCTGATGATATCCCGACCTTAAGTCAATCTTACTGAACACACAAGCACCAACCAACTGATCCATCAGATCATCAATCCTTGAAAGAGGATACTTATTCTTAATCGTCACCTTATTCAATTGGCGATAATCAATACACAACCGCATACTCCCATCCTTCTTTTTCACCAACAAAACTGGAGCACCCCAAGGAGAAACACTAGGTCTCACAAACCTCTTCTCCAACAACTCATTTAACTGCTTCTTTAACTCAACCAACTCAGATGCCGACATACGATAAGGTGCCATAGAAACAGGTCTAGTACCAGGAACTAGATCTGTAGAAAACTCCACCTCTCTCTTTGGTGGCAAGTATGAAATATCCTCAAGAAACACTTCCGGAAATTCACACACAACAGGAAACACATCAAGTGAAACTTGACTATCTACAGTCAAAGATGCAAACAACCCAAACAACTGAGCTTCATCCGCTAAAAGTCTATTCAACTCTTTGGTAGATAAGAAACTCGAGTCTTCGTCTTCCTCAAGAGAAGGAAACCTTACCAGCTTATGATAACAATCAATATGAACCCTAATGAATTGCAACCAATTCATACCCAGAACCACATCTAAACCCTCCAAAGGTAAACACACCAAATCCATCTCAAAGTCTTTACCATAAATGGTCAAAGGACAACTTAGACAGACCAAAGAAGTGGTTACTGACCCCATTGCTGGAGTATCAATAACCATCTCACCATCCATCGAAGACAACACAAGATTCAAACGCTTCGCGCACTCAGATGAAATAAATGAATGAGTTGCTCCAGTATCAATAATAGCAATCAAAGGCGTACTATTAATAAAACAAGTACCTCTGATCAGACGATCTGTACTTGAAGTCTGAGTCCCCGCTAAAGCAAATACCTTCCCACTAGCTGGAGCTTGCTTCGGTTTTGGACACTTCGTACTAATATGACCAGGTTCACCATAGTTGTAACATTTCACCACATTCTTCCTGGCACAATCAGCTGCAACATGTCCTACACCTCCACAATTAGTACACTTCCTCAAATCTTTCCTGTACTCAAACTGACGATGTCCCAACTCACCACATTTATAACATCTCAAAGGACCAGACATTCCTCCTCCACTTGACCTTTTCTCAAAATTCCCCCTTTGTTTACCTTTATCAGCTGGTGTCACATACGGACCACCACGGAACTGTTGCTTCCCTTTCCTCTCGCTCACACTCTTGTAGTGAGTAGAACGAGCCTTACTGTCCTCTTCATAAATTCTACAACAATCCACCAAATCAGAAAACCTCCGAATTCTTTGATATCCAATTGCCTGCTTTATCTCAGGACGCAAGCCATTCTCATACTTCACACACTTAGAAAATTCCACAGTCGCTTCAGCATAATGAGGATAAAACTGCACAAGTTCCACAAACTTAGCAGTATAATCAACAACCAATATATTACCTTATTTCAGTTCCAAGAACTCAATCTCCTTCTTTCCTCTTACATCTTCAGGAGAATACCTCCTCAGAAACTCAACGCTAAACACAACCCAAGTAATCTCCTCCTCTGCAGCTTCCAACACACGACGAGTACTAACCGACCAATCATCAGCTTCTTCTAATAACATGTGAGTGCCTAGTCTCACCTTCTGATCCTCAGCACAATCCATAACCCGAAAAATCCTTTCAATCTCCTTCAGCCAAATCTGAGCACCATCCGGATCATATCTTCCTTTGAAGACAGGCGGTTTGTTCTTTCTGAACTCATCATTACCAGCAGCATTAGGTGCACCCTGCACAGCACGAGCCATAGCTTGCATAGCAGCAGCCAAAGCAGCATCATTCCTACCAGCCATATTCTGTTCATTTCCAATAACAGAAACTATGGTTAAACAAACAGCTCACCCAAACACCACGACCAACAAGGACTGACACAACTGACATGGACTGGCATGAACTGACACAAACTGGCTCTGATACCACTTAATGTAACACCCCCAATCTATACCCCCAATTACTTAAAACAGTAAAAGATAATTCAAAATTTCGTCAGAGTATATTAAAATTATCATGGCATAGACGGGGGAGTCACATTATATTGAAACAAACATACAACACCTGCTCATCAAGATATGCAACAGTGGGGTAGCAATCAACAGAGGAACTCAGTTCCTTACACCCACATTTCAGAATTTAGAATAAAAGCGGAAAATCTAAAACTGAATAACATATATATATCATGAAAAGTTTGTCATACATCAAGTTGTACATGCACAAGCCAAAAGATATATATACATAATACACAAATATCACAAACGGCCTCCCTAACTACCCGGTGTCACATATTAGAGCCGATCGACAAAAGAATGAAGACGCAAAGCTTCACAAAAATACCTCCAGCAACTCTAATCTGCAATGCCTCATAGAGCATTATAAAACAGCAGAAGGGTGAGAAAAACAACCATAATATAATTGCATACAATTATATATATAACACCAAAATCACACTTATATACGATTCTCACCACATCTCACGCCATAATTCAAACACAAGGCAATACAAGTAATAATTCATATTACCATCACCAACACACATCCATATACCAATTTCATCCACAATTCACACATAAAACAACCATAATGATTTATGCAAAGCACGAGACCGACAAAACGACTCAATACATATGCACATGCGGTACCGACTTCCATTGTTTCTCATCACTAGTTCACTCAGGAACTCTGCTGGAATCATCGCTCGTTACATCACTGTAACTCCCCGTCGGGCATACGATGTCCCTCCTCGCTCACACCCCACACGGGCATACGACGTTTATGGATCGCTCACACCACGACCCGATCGCTCACACCCCACATGGGCACACGATCGTCTATAATCATCGCTCACACCCCACATGGGCACACGACGTTATAGCGAATTCCCTCTGGAATCCAAACCATCACTCAGGACGTCTCAACAATGCATATCATGATGCTTGGCATACATTGACTCAGGACATCTAATATGTACACATATATGCATTCATAATCATGCATATATCAACAGTTACCATACATCGTAATTACTTGCTCTTAGGCCACACATCATCATCACAACACATTGCACATGCATTTTCATGTCACAACAGCACACAAATCATAGTATATCCATACCAATAACATATTGTACATACACATCAAGTTAACCCAATTAAACGGCAAAAGTCGACCCCAAAACCACACATTTTCTAATTCCCGACATAATTTAATTGGCCAACAATTCTCAAAACTATCCTCACAAGCAAGAACATTTTATAAGCTTTCCAACGATATAAAGAACACTTAAATCGGAAATACGGTTCAAGAGTTATGAATTTTTAGAGAAAAGTATTATTTGGAAAACTCTCAGCACCGCCCGGCGAAACACCCTTCGCCACTACACCGCCCGGCGAAACACAGGCGTCACCAATTCTACCAAAATGACTCAAAAGAGTCAGGAACTTGTAACCTCTGCGCCTCTCAAAACCGCCCGGCGAAAGAACGAACCGCCCGACGAAACAAGCCCACCGCCCGACGCTTCACACCAGAAGCAGAATTTTCTGCTTGCGTTTACACTGTTCCTCACCCCCAAAAATCTCATTTTTCCACCCAAATCACTTCCAGCAGCAAAACCGTTAATAGCAATGGTTCATAAACATATAGAGATCATACAACACAAATTATATCGATTTCCGTCCGTGAAAACCTCGATTTCTACTCGTTTACGCGTTTTCGACCTATAACCGAAAAACTATCGGAAAAAAACAATACAACATGCAATCACACATACATAATCATACACAACGATAAGATAATCGAGTTTCGCACCCTTACCCGATTAAATAACGCGTAGAAAAGTTGGTTGATCGATTTCCAAGTTTTTCCAAAATTCTCTCTTTTCTTCTCTTCTCCTTTTCTTCTTTTCTCTTCTTACTATCTTTTTTTCTTCTTCTTTCCATTATATTATAACAACTTATCCCAAAATAAATCAAAATGCCCAAAATACCCCTACACTCAGATATCTCGTAAATGTTCCCAAAACCCGATAAAACATAATCACGATGAAAAATAACATATTTCCAAATAAAAGTCGAAAATAAAATAAAATAATAATAAAATAATCAAAAAGACTCGATTAAATAAAAACACACAAAAACTGGGGCGTTACAATAATGATATAAAGAGCAATGATATAAGTTGCGGAAAGTAAATGACGGAAAGATAAAGAGCGAAAATTAAAGTTAGATGTTAGTTGTTAATTGTCATTGATCGGATGATCACTTTATCGAATCGGGGTGAATTTAGCGCTATGTTAAGCAATCATAGCACAATCTAAGAGGAAGATCATACTATGGGAGACCGGTCAATAACAATAAGGAAGATCATACTATGGCAGTCCCCGACAACAACGCCATTTTGATGTTGAGTAATCAAAAGTAAGTATTTGTTTATCGTATCCACAGAGACTGGTGCGAAATTACCAACAATTCGATAATTAATATCGTTTCAAGTTAAAGTTCACTAAATGGTTTGATTAAGGTAAAACTGAATATAAAATAAAACGGAATTTATTAAATTGAAATTCACTGATATGAAAGCTTATTGGGATTGGATTTCCTCTACCGTACACACACACACACACACACACACACACACACACACATATATATATATATATATATATATATATATATCACTGGTTACATATGCATAAAATTAAAATTCATTCTTATCTTCATATACCACTCACAAGAATGTGTATGTCTACACAATTATTGAGATTTCAACTGGTTTGTTTAATCGGCGATTTCTCAATCTATTAAACAATCCAATCGCATTAAGAATTGATATTTGTTTGTGAAAATTAAACCCTAATTTTATGTCTAGCAATTAGTGTTTAACCAATTCTTATCTTAAATCAAGATCCGAACGTATTTCTCAATCACAATTCGCATCCAAATATTTAATCAATATAACAAAGATAGAATCAATAATAATGAATAACAAGATTATATTAAAAGCATAATCAATGAATATATATATATATATATATATATATATATATATATATATATATATATATATATATATATATATATATATATATATATATATATACGGTTACGGTAGATTCTTTCCAATCCCAACAAGAGAAGGAGTTTAGTTATCCATTGTCATGGTAGCTTGATACAAAAAGAAGGATTGAAGAATAATGTGCATCAACAACGATTTCTCGATTCTTGATGTGAATCCAGCTCGATCCTTGCTATCCTTCTCTCACTTAAGCTATTACAATGATATTTGAACTAAAAGAACTAAAAATGGAATGAATTTCTAAATGGCCCAAGTCCCCTATTTATAGTTTTTTTCCAAGAGCTGCTACTCTCGCCCTACTCAGAAATCCTCGCTGCAGCACACCTTCGTTGCTTAACCCTGAAGAAGTATTTTAAACTGCTTTTTGGGATTTTGTCACCTTAGTGCGCATTGCGCCGAAAAGTGTGTTGCAGTGCACTTGTGCTTTGCGCAGAAAGTTGTACTTCAGCGCACTTGCGCCACCAGCATGCTGGAAGCGAGCTTATTTGCAACTTCCTGAAGCGAGCTTGCAGCGCCATCCTCCTGTTTTTCTTCTTTTGCTCGCTGTATGTGCGATGCAGCGCCCTTGTGGCGAGCCAGTTTTTCTTCTTTGAATTTTAGGCTTGTGTTTGAGTGATATTTCCTGCATCAATTCAAAACAATCATTAAAAGTAACCATTATTTTTTCTATCTTCATTTTCTAACTAAAATAATGATATTTTGCTAAAGATTTCATATTCGTGGCCTTATAAGTGTCAAGATATTGTGCTTTAATACTCATCCTTGGCCACTTATCAATAACCGATCAGATGAATGGCTTTTGATGGCAACAACATCAGTAAAATTCAACCGTTGAACGGTGGATCCTCTTCAAACCTCCATGAAGGAGAAATCTGCGGCGGAGGAGAGTCTAAAGATGACGCGATTACAGAGTCGTTGCTCGCTGGGGAAAAGTATCTTAAGAGCGACATTGGAGACTTTAATTTATCTTTCAATCTCGTCTTCAATATCCTACCATGGCATCTTCTGAACATCCTCGATACTAAGTTTCTGTAACCCTAATCAAGAGAGACTTTCCTCCAAGAACTCCCTCCGATAACTAAGGTAAACATGCGAACACTCCTTTCCAAAACTACCAGCAACAATTCGCTTTGCGATCTCATGAAAGTCATTAATCATCGCCGACAGTAAAGCATAAATCACGATGTTGTAATCGGTTACCGGCATCGCAAAAGTAATCAGATCCTCTTCTTCTCCACCGTTCCTAACTTTTTCATCTTCTTCTTTTTCCAAGTCAAACGGTAAATTAATAAGATCCTCTTCTGCCATATGCTTGAGTTTGAACAAACTGAATTTTTCGTTTTTCTTGATTGTATAGACGAAAGAAGGACGATGAAAGGCCACATTTGAAGGAGAAGATGGAAGGAGAAAGGGAATTAGGGATTCGAAGGAAAAGATGGAAGGAGAAAGAGGATTAGGTTTTGTTTTTCAATACAGGGTATGTTCGTTATGTTGCCTTTTATTTAACACATGTGGAAATTAATTAAAATGAGATAATAAAAAAAATGATGTCACATCATCATTTTTGATGAGTTAGCCCGACAAAGGTTTAAAGAGAGATATTTTTTAAATGTTAGGGGAATTCATGCAACTTTTTTTTACAGGGAATTTTTCAAAAAAATGCCTATGTGGCTGAGGGGAAAAGATATTAACCCATATATATATATATATATATATATATATATATATATATATATATATATATATATATATATATATATATATATATATATATATATATATATATATATATAGTGGGTATCAACTTACTCCAAGAGTAAGTTTTTTTAGCTTACTCCAAATCATAGTCTTTTAATTGAATCCAATCTAATGGTTAATTAAGTAAAAGGCTAATTTAACCATTAGATTACATTCAATTCAAAGACTATGATTTGAAGTTTAAAAAACTTACTTTTGAAGTAAGTTGATCCTCACTCATATATATATATATATATATATATATATATATATATATATATATATATATATATATATATATATGTGTGTGTGTGTGTGTGTATCTGTAAAGACCAAAATCCCCCTCACATTTAATTGAATTGCTAATATGGTCTTTTGCTCTAAATTCTTGATTTAATTACTTATTGAATTGCTAATATGCTCTTAGATGACTTGAAATATAATATAATCTTTGTATAATGACCAAAATATCCTCTATAGTCAAATGGTTATTTTCCCCTCCATTTAAATGAGTGAAATCCATTAATACCTTTTTGCCTTGTTAGAGTTTTACTCTCTTCATCCTACATTGTGTGGATGGTGATGCTGCAATGGAAGCTTCACTTTGTAAAGCTGAAGATGCTAAGTAAAACGAAAATGCAACAGTGTTATGAAAAGTTTATCTTATCTTCTCATTAACCAATAGTGAAAGTGCAGTACAAATATATAAAAGATGTCTCAGCACTAGATGTTGAGCTTGCAGCAAAATACCCAAAATAGAATTAATTACAGCAAAAATAATAACCTACAGAGGGTGTACCATAGTGATAATACACCATATTCCTAACATCCCCCTCAAACTGAAGTGTAGGAAGGTTGTTGCACCACCTTTAATTTGGTTCTGATATCCTGAAAAGTTGTTGCACCAAGAGGCTTAGTAAGTGTATCAGCAAGTTGATTACCTGCAGGAACATGTTCGACCTGTAACTTTCCAGCCACCACACGTTTGCGGACAAAGTGAATGTCTAATTCAATATGCTTCATTCGAGCATGCAGAACAGGATTGTGGGATAGCAGAACGGCGCTTAAGTTGTCACAAAGTAAGATAAGTGGATGAATAGGAACGTACAGTTCTGACAGAAGAGACTCTAGCCAAAGAAGCTCAGATGTAGTGTGAGCCAACGCATGATACTTCGCTTCTGTACTAGATCGAGCAACAAGGGATTGTTTCTTTGAGCTCCAAGATACCAATTTTGGTCCAAAAAATATGCAGGAACCGGACGTAGACCATCTGTCATCTGGATCACTAGCCCAATCAGAATCACTATAGGCTCTAAGTGGGAATTTTGAGGTAGAAAGAGAGAGAGCTAACATGAGATCATACTTGATGGTACCACTTAAATACCACAGAAGTCTTATTACAGCAACCCAATGTGTATCAAGGGGGCATGACATGAATGGGTATGCTTTGTTCACAGCAAAGGCTATGTCAGACCTGGTGAGAGTAACATATTGAAGAACACCTACCATTGACCTGTACAAGTGTGGATCAGAAAATTGATTTGTACCATGCTTTCTCAACTTGCAACTGCTTAACATTGGAGTAGCAACACCATTGGCATTGTCCATCTTTGCTCTAGTGAGAAGGTCTTTGACATACTTGGACTGACTTAGAAAGAGAGGGCCATTGTGACAAAATTCCACTTCAATACCTAGAAAATAGCTAGGTCCCCCCAACCTTATTAAAGCAAACTCATGATGCAACTTGTAAATAAGTGTGTGTATAAGATCAGTGCTAGAACCAGTGATGAGTATATCATCCACATAAACCAGAGCATACAAAGTGACACCAAGCTTGGAATATACAAAAACAGAATTATCACATTTGGAAGTGTTAAAGCCAAAGTGTGGTAGAGCTTTGGTCAGTTTCTCGTACCAGGCCCTTGGGCTTGTTTGAGACCATAGATAGCTTTATGAAGCTTGCACACCAGATTTTTATCAGAGCTGACAAAGCCAGGTGGTTGAGTCATGTATACTTCATCATGAAGAATACCATTGAGGAAAGCATTATTCACATCTATCTGCTGACTATCCCATTTGTGTATGATAGCAAGAGTCAGAATCACCCTAATAGTAGTAGGTTTTACCACCGGAGAAAATGTTTCAGTGTAGTCAATGCCTTGCTCTTGATGGAAACCCTTTGCCACAAGCCTGGCTTTATATTTATGAAGAGTTCCATCAGCATTTTCTTTAATCTTGAATACCCACCTACAACCTACAACTTTTCTGCCAGGAGGAAGTGTGGTTAGTGTCCATGTGTTATTAGTTTTGAGGGCATTGTATTCATCTATCATGGCCTTAACCCACTCAGGCTTGGTCAAGGCGTGTTTGACACTGGTTGGTTCTGACTCAGAATGCACTAGAAAAACTTTAGGTTTGGATTTACCCGTTTTGGCTCTAGTCAACATGGGATGAGTGTTTTCAGGTGGAGGAATTTTAGGCAAACTTGTACCAATTGAGGGAGATTGAGAAGAATCAGAAATAGGAATACATGATGATAAAGTAAGTTGATTTGAAGACAAGGTGATGTTTGGCTTTAGAGAAGAGAAAGACTCTCGAGGAGGACTTGATTGGAATAGAGTGGGAAGAGTGTCAATAACAGGAGAGTTATTAGAGGAGGACGCTTCTTGGTAGGTACCCTCAGGGCAACCAGAAGTCTCAGAGCTAGGGTTGAGTGTCTCTATTACTATTAAATATTGGTGTGTACCCTTACCAACTATGTTTTCTATAGGAGAGCTGATCTTATGGCCAGTTGGACTGAACACATGACTAGTGGATAGAACAGGGAGACTTTATCCTATAACAGATTGGGTTAAGTTTTGGCTTTGGCCAGGCTGTTGTGTAGTAGAATCAGCAGACCTATGACTTTGGACAGGCTGGACAGGGCTAGACTGTGTATTAGCATACCGATGTACAATTGTAGACTTTTGTCCTTGGTGAGAGGAGTTAACAGCAGGACCTATGCTGCTTGAGTGATGAGGATTTGTAGAGTAAGATGACTGGTGGTCACTAGAGTCACTTATTAAAGCTGGATTTAAGGGTGTAGCTGGACCAGTATTAGGATGACTTGAGGGAATCCTGACAAGACCAAGAGAACCTGATGTAGGACAGGTCATATTGGTTGTATGTTGAGATTCTGTAGAGAAACTCTTGGAAGTGGGATGGAATAGTTGAGGAAAAGGAAAGAGGTGTTCATTGAAGGTGACATCCTTGAAAACATACACTTTACCATCTTTATTCAGAAACCTAAAGCCTTTATGTTGAGGAGAGGGACCTAGATACACACATTCTTGACTTCTAAACTATAGTTTGTGTTTATTGTAAGGTCTGAGTAGGGGAAAACATGAACACCCAAACACTCTCATGTAGAATAGTCTGGATCTTTGCCATACAAAGCATGAAATGGGGATGGAAATTTGGTAAAGTGGATGTAGGAAGTCTATTAATAATGTGAACTGAGGTGGAAAAACTATAATCCCAATATTAAATAGGTAAAGATGCATGAACAAGTAGGGTAAGACCCATCTCAACAATTTGCTTATGTTTTCTCTCTATTGTCCCATTTTGATGGGAAGTGTGAGGGAAAGTCAGCCTATGTGTGATCCCTAATTCTGTCAGAAACTTCTAAACTCTCCTCCAAAATCAGAATGAACAGACTTTATTGAAACATTGAACTGTGTTTGCACAAATGTTGAAAAGATTTTGAAGACATGTAAAGCCTCATACTTTTGTTTAAGCATGTACAACCATGTGTACCTGGTGTAACCATCAACAAATGCTATGTAATACCTATAGCCAGAGCTAGAGGGATTTGGGGAAGGTCCCCATAGGTCAGTATATATCATGTCAAATGGTTTATGGTAAATTGTTGTTGTTAAGGGAGCATGCAATTTATGTGCTTTACCAATGTTACAAGAAGTGCAACATGACCCCTAGTTTTATTAGTTTAAGCAATCTTACACAATTTGAGTATGGAAGCAACATAATTAAAATTGGCATGGCCAAGCCTATGATGCCACATGATGCTAGTATTACAATTGTCTATACTAGAAGAATTAGAGTTAGAGGCAACATAACTATGTACACCAGTAAAGGGAACATATTTGCTGACATGAATGAGGGGTCTTTTGAGATTGATAGGCAGATGAGGAAAGCAATATAAGCCACTGGCATCTAGGACTCCTTCAACAATCACTTGTCTAAAAGCCTGTGATTTTATATAGCACTTGCCAGGTAGAAACTCAAATATAACACAAGCATAGGGTGTAATGTGATGAGGAGCACCTGAATCTGCAAACCAAGCTTGGGATTCTAGCTCAGATGGTAGTTGATATTCTTGAGTGTATGTTGAAGGTCTGCTTGTAGTTGCCATCAATGCAATAATCTGAGAATTCTGTGAACCTTCAGAGCTGGCTTCTTGCTTTTGAGAGGGATTGTTCTTATTGCTAGTTGCTCCATTTGAAGCATTGCTTAAGGTGGATGGCATACAATTTTCATCAAACCTGTGCCAGCAAGTAGTCACTTCATGGCCATATTTGCCACACAACTGACATGTTGGAAGATTACCAGTTGTATATCAGCCTCTACCTCTAACTCTTCTGCGATTAAACCTCCATCTACCACGATTTGCAGAATAAGCTCCTCTGGAGCTATGATCTTCTTGAGGTGTATGTGCCACATTCGCTGCAACAGTAGTAGCGGCTAATTATTCACAAAACTTATCCAATTGTGCTTCTTGCACATAAAGAAGAGCTTCATCATCATAAAGAGTATGTGGTAAAGGACACCCATACATCTGCATAACAAAGAAATTGTACTCCTCAGGAAGACCTTGAAGGATTGAATCAACCTAGTCCTGTTTAGTAATGGAGTCACCAACAGCTAACAGAGAATTTTCTATACCTTTGATGCGTAAAACATACTCAGTGATGGATTTTGTACCCATCTTAGTGGATTTAAGCTCAACACGCAGTTGTCTAATCCTAGCCTTCATCTGAGCATTGAAAAATTGGTGAATCTTGTCCCAAACCTCATAAGAGTGTTTACACGCAAGAACACGTGGTAGGACAGATTCAGAAATTGTTGATAGCAGCCATATAAACAACGCTTGATCTTGTACAATCTAAGATTCATAATAATTAGAAAGAATACCTGCAACTCGATCTTGCTCAGACTTTAACTTCTGTGGAACCTGAGGATTGACGACGAACTTGTGCATTTTCTGAGAGAGGATCACTCCTTCAACTTGTTAATTTCAAAGGAGGTAATTATTCTCCTGTAGCTTGATCGAGAGCTTAGGTACGAAACCATTCGAAGACTTGTTCGCAGCAAAACCACTGAAGAGTTCTTGAGAATGCGCAAGGGTCTTAACCACCGATTCTTGATTTTCTTCAGACGCCGTTGTTGAGCTTGAATCACGAACTTGATGAATCTGAATCACGGGCCGAAGAAATTGATGTCGAGCTTGAATCACGGACTTGATGAATCTGAATCACGAGCCAAAGAAATTGAGAGAAACGAAGAACATAGTTAATCGGGCCGAAAAACGTGGACGATCGATCACGCGAATGATACCATGTTAGAGTTTTACTCTCTTCATCCTACACTTTGTGTGGATGGTGATGCTGCAATGGTTAAAATTTAATTAATTAATATGTTAACTTGATTGATACATTGATCCTTGTTCAATGACTCATTAACTCTTATATACCATTTATCCTTCAACCTTGAAATAACTCAAATTTTAATTGGTCAATTAGGTTAGGATGTTACAAGTATTAATCCATTCTATTTTATATGTATAATTTTGTTAAACTAACAAATACTTTTGTAGCAAGTTATCTTCATTGTTTGTTTGGGCTGGTACAAAAAATTGAATCTTAATATATTCAGTGTTTATTATTGTCTCTATTTGCTAGATTATATTTGATATATGCTTGCTTACTTTAACATTTGACGTTGTTATGTTGTGATTATTAGGTGTGCTTTTAAAATCTTTTTAGATGCATTATTTAATAAGCATGTTGTTCAATTACTATAACACCATGCATTACCAAACTTTGCTAGATATCTATTTGGCATTATCATACATTGTTGGCATTGTTTTTGTTTGGTTTTAATTTCAGGTGATTGGCATCATTATATTTATCTTCTATGTTTTTGGTACAAATGTTGATAATCCTTACATTTGTTGTTAGTTAACTAGTAAAAAACCCGTGCGGACGCACGGGTTATTGGTGTTTAGATTAAAACGAATAAAAAATTAAACATGTAGAATGAAAAAATATTAATTAATGTAGCTTGATTGTGAAAAATCATTAATAAAAAAAGACAATGAATTAGAAGTAAAAAAATATGAAAGTATTACATAAGTATAATAGAATTGAAATGTGTTATTTGAGAAAAAAAAAAGTGGAAAAAAATAGGAAGTCAAGCATAGGGTGTAATGTGATGAGGAGCACCTGAATCTGCAAACCAAGCTTGGGATTCTAGCTCAGATGGTAGTTGATATTCTTGAGTGTATGTTGAAGGTCTGCTTGTAGTGGCCATCAATGCAATAGTCTGAGAATTCTATGAACCTTCAGAGCTGGCTTCTTGCTTTTGAGAGGGATTGTTCTTGTTGCTAGTTGCTCCATTTGAAGCATTGCTTAAGGTGGATGGCATGCAATTTTCATCAAACCTGTGCCAGCAAGTAGTCACTTCATGGCCATATTTGCCACACAACTGACATGTTGGGCGATTACCAGGTGTATATCAGCCTCTACCTCTACCTCTGCTGCGATTAAACCTCCATCTACCACGATTTGCAGAATAAGCTCCTCTGGAGCTATGATCTTCTTGAGGTGTATGTGCCACATTCGCTGCAACAGTAGTAGCGGCTAATTATTCACAAAACTTATCCAATTGTGCTTCTTGCACATAAAGAAGAGCTTCATCATCATAAAGAGTATGTGGTAAAGGACACCCATACATCTGCATAACAAAGAAATTGTACTCCTCAGGAAGACCTTGAAGGATTGAATCAACCTAGTCCTGTTTAGTAATGGAGTCACCAACAGCTAACAGAGAATTTTCTATACCTTTGATGCGTAAAACATACTCAGTGATGGATTTTGTACCCATCTTAGTGGATTTAAGCTCAACACGCAGTTGTCTAATCCTAGCCTTCATCTGAGCATTGAAAAATTGGTGAATCTTGTCCCAAACCTCATAAGAGTGTTTACACGCAAGAACACGTGGTAGGACAGATTCAGAAATTGTTGATAGCAGCCATATAAACAACGCTTGATCTTGTACAATCTAAGATTCATAATAATTAGAAAGAATACCTGCAACTCGATCTTGCTCAGACTTTAACTTCTGTGGAACCTGAGGATTGACGACGAACTTGTGCATTTTCTGAGAGAGGATCACTCCTTCAACTTGTTAATTTCAAAGGAGGTAATTATTCTCCTGTAGCTTGATCAAGAGCTTAGGTACGAAACCATTCGAAGACTTGTTCGCAGCAAAACCACTGAAGAGTTCTTGAGAATGCGCAAGGGTCTTAACCACCGATTCTTGATTTTCTTCAGACGCCGTTGTTGAGCTTGAATCACGAACTTGATGAATCTGAATCACGGGCCGAAGAAATTGATGTCGAGCTTGAATCACGGACTTGATGAATCTGAATCACAAGCCAAAGAAATTGAGAGAAACGAAGAACATAGTTAATCGGGCCGAAAAACGTGGACGATCGATCACGCGAATGATACCATGTTAGAGTTTTGCTCTCTTCATCCTACACTTTGTGTGGATGGTGATGCTGCAATGGTTAAAATTTAATTAATTAATATGTTAACTTGGTTGATACATTGATCCTTGTTCAATGACTCATTAACTCTTATATACCATTTATCCTTCAACCTTGAAATAACTCAAATTTTAATTGGTCAATTAGGTTAGGATGTTACAAGTATTAATCCATTCTATTTTATATGTATAATTTTGTTAAACTAACAAATACTTTTGTAGCAAGTTATCTTCATTGTTTGTTTGGGCTGGTACAAAAAATTGAATCTTAATATATTCAGTGTTTATTATTGTCTCTATTTGCTAGATTATATTTGATATATGCTTGCTTACTTTAACATTTGACGTTGTTATGTTGTGATTATTAGGTGTGCTTTTAAAATCTTTTTAGATGCATTATTTAATAAGCATGTTGTTCAATTACTATAACACCATGCATTACCAAACTTTGCTAGATATCTATTTGGCATTATCATACATTGTTGGCATTGTTTTTGTTTGGTTTTAATTTCAGGTGATTGGCATCATTATATTTATCTTCTATGTTTTTGGTACAAATGTTGATAATCCTTACATTTGTTGTTAGTTAACTAGTAAAAAACCCGTGCGGACGCACGGGTTATTGGTGTTTAGATTAAAACGAATAAAAAATTAAACATGTAGAATGAAAAAATATTAATTAATGTAGCTTGATTGTGAAAAATCATTAATAAAAAAACCAATGAATTAGAAGTAAAAAAATATGAAAGTATTACATAAGTATAATAGAATTGAAATGTGTTATTTGAGAAAAAAAAAAGTGGAAAAAAATAGGAAGTCAAGCATAGGGTGTAATGTGATGAGGAGCACCTGAATCTGCAAACCAAGCTTGGGATTCTAGCTCAGATGGTAGTTGATATTCTTGAGTGTATGTTGAAGGTCTGCTTGTAGTGGCCATCAATGCAATAGTCTGAGAATTCTATGAACCTTCAGAGCTGGCTTCTTGCTTTTGAGAGGGATTGTTCTTGTTGCTAGTTGCTCCATTTGAAGCATTGCTTAAGGTGGATGGCATGCAATTTTCATCAAACCTGTGCCAGCAAGTAGTCACTTCATGGCCATATTTGCCACACAACTGACATGTTGGGCGATTACCAGGTGTATATCAGCCTCTACCTCTACCTCTGCTGCGATTAAACCTCCATCTACCACGATTTGCAGAATAAGCTCCTCTGGAGCTATGATCTTCTTGAGGTGTATGTGCCACATTCGCTGCAACAGTAGTAGCGGCTAATTATTCACAAAACTTATCCAATTGTGCTTCTTGCACATAAAGAAGAGCTTCATCATCATAAAGAGTATGTGGTAAAGGACACCCATACATCTGCATAACAAAAAAATTGTACTCCTCAGGAAGACCTTGAAGGATTGAATCAACCTAGTCCTGTTTAGTAATGGAGTCACCAACAGCTAACAGAGAATTTTCTATACCTTTGATGCGTAAAACATACTCAGTGATGGATTTTGTACCCATCTTAGTGGATTTAAGCTCAACACGCAGTTGTCTAATCCTAGCCTTCATCTGAGCATTGAAAAATTGGTGAATCTTGTCCCAAACCTCATAAGAGTGTTTACACGCAAGAACACGTGGTAGGACAGATTCAGAAATTGTTGATAGCAGCCATATAAACAACGCTTGATCTTGTACAATCTAAGATTCATAATAATTAGAAAGAATACCTGCAACTCGATCTTGCTCAGACTTTAACTTCTGTGGAACCTGAGGATTGACGACGAACTTGTGCATTTTCTGAGAGAGGATCACTCCTTCAACTTGTTAATTTCAAAGGAGGTAATTATTCTCCTGTAGCTTGATCGAGAGCTTAGGTACGAAACCATTCGAAGACTTGTTCGCAGCAAAACCACTGAAGAGTTCTTGAGAATGCGCAAGGGTCTTAACCACCGATTCTTGATTTTCTTCAGACGCCGTTGTTGAGCTTGAATCACGAACTTGATGAATCTGAATCACGGGCCGAAGAAATTGATGTCGAGCTTGAATCACGGACTTGATGAATCTGAATCACGAGCCAAAGAAATTGAGAGAAACGAAGAACATAGTTAATCGGGCCGAAAAACATGGACGATCGATCACGCGAATGATACCATGTTAGAGTTTTACTCTCTTCATCCTACACTTTGTGTGGATGGTGATGCTGCAATGGTTAAAATTTAATTAATTAATATGTTAACTTGGTTGATACATTGATCCTTGTTCAATGACTCATTAACTCTTATATACCATTTATCCTTCAACCTTGAAATAACTCAAATTTTAATTGGTCAATTAGGTTAGGATGTTACAAGTATTAATCCATTCTATTTTATATGTATAATTTTGTTAAACTAACAAATACTTTTGTAGCAAGTTATCTTCATTGTTTGTTTGGGCTGGTACAAAAAATTGAATCTTAATATATTCAGTGTTTATTATTGTCTCTATTTGCTAGATTATATTTGATATATGCTTGCTTACTTTAACATTTGACGTTGTTATGTTGTGATTATTAGGTGTGCTTTTAAAATCTTTTTAGATGCATTATTTAATAAGCATGTTGTTCAATTACTATAACACCATGCATTACCAAACTTTGCTAGATATCTATTTGGCATTATCATACATTGTTGGCATTGTTTTTGTTTGGTTTTAATTTCAGGTGATTGGCATCATTATATTTATCTTCTATGTTTTTGGTACAAATGTTGATAATCCTTACATTTGTTGTTAGTTAACTAGTAAAAAACCCGTGCGGACGCACGGGTTATTGGTGTTTAGATTAAAACGAATAAAAAATTAAACATGTAGAATGAAAAAATATTAATTAATGTAGCTTGATTGTGAAAAATCATTAATAAAAAAAGACAATGAATTAGAAGTAAAAAAATATGAAAGTATTACATAAGTATAATAGAATTGAAATGTGTTATTTGAGAAAAAAAAAAGTGGAAAAAAATAGGAAGTCAAGCATAGGGTGTAATGTGATGAGGAGCACCTGAATCTGCAAACCAAGCTTGGGATTCTAGCTCAGATGGTAGTTGATATTCTTGAGTGTATGTTGAAGGTCTGCTTGTAGTGGCCATCAATGCAATAGTCTGAGAATTCTATGAACCTTCAGAGCTGGCTTCTTGCTTTTGAGAGGGATTGTTCTTGTTGCTAGTTGCTCCATTTGAAGCATTGCTTAAGGTGGATGGCATGCAATTTTCATCAAACCTGTGCCAGCAAGTAGTCACTTCATGGCCATATTTGCCACACAACTGACATGTTGGGCGATTACCAGGTGTATATCAGCCTCTACCTCTACCTCTGCTGCGATTAAACCTCCATCTACCACGATTTGCAGAATAAGCTCCTCTGGAGCTATGATCTTCTTGAGGTGTATGTGCCACATTCGCTGCAACAGTAGTAGCGGCTAATTATTCACAAAACTTATCCAATTGTGCTTCTTGCACATAAAGAAGAGCTTCATCATCATAAAGAGTATGTGGTAAAGGACACCCATACATCTGCATAACAAAGAAATTGTACTCCTCAGGAAGACCTTGAAGGATTGAATCAACCTAGTCATGTTTAGTAATGGAGTCACCAACAGCTAACAGAGAATTTTCTATACCTTTGATGCGTAAAACATACTCAGTGATGGATTTTGTACCCATCTTAGTGGATTTAAGCTCAACACGCAGTTGTCTAATCCTAGCCTTCATCTGAGCATTGAAAAATTGGTGAATCTTGTCCCAAACCTCATAAGAGTGTTTACACGCAAGAACACGTGGTAGGACAGATTCAGAAATTGTTGATAGCAGCCATATAAACAACGCTTGATCTTGTACAATCTAAGATTCATAATAATTAGAAAGAATACCTGTAACTCGATCTTGCTCAGACTTTAACTTCTGTGGAACCTGAGGATTGACGACGAACTTGTGCATTTTCTGAGAGAGGATCACTCCTTCAACTTGTTAATTTCAAAGGAGGTAATTATTCTCCTGTAGCTTGATCAAGAGCTTAGGTACGAAACCATTCGAAGACTTGTTCGCAGCAAAACCACTGAAGAGTTCTTGAGAATGCGCAAGGGTCTTAACCACCGATTCTTGATTTTCTTCAGACGCCGTTGTTGAGCTTGAATCACGAACTTGATGAATCTGAATCACGGGCCGAAGAAATTGATGTCGAGCTTGAATCACGGACTTGATGAATCTGAATCACAAGCCAAAGAAATTGAGAGAAACGAAGAACATAGTTAATCGGGCCGAAAAACGTGGACGATCGATCACGCGAATGATACCATGTTAGAGTTTTGCTCTCTTCATCCTACACTTTGTGTGGATGGTGATGCTGCAATGGTTAAAATTTAATTAATTAATATGTTAACTTGGTTGATACATTGATCCTTGTTCAATGACTCATTAACTCTTATATACCATTTATCCTTCAACCTTGAAATAACTCAAATTTTAATTGGTCAATTAGGTTAGGATGTTACAAGTATTAATCCATTCTATTTTATATGTATAATTTTGTTAAACTAACAAATACTTTTGTAGCAAGTTATCTTCATTGTTTGTTTGGGCTGGTACAAAAAATTGAATCTTAATATATTCCGTGTTTATTATTGTCTCTATTTGCTAGATTATATTTGATATATGCTTGCTTACTTTAACATTTGACGTTGTTATGTTGTGATTATTAGGTGTGCTTTTAAAATCTTTTTAGATGCATTATTTAATAAGCATGTTGTTCAATTACTATAACACCATGCATTACCAAACTTTGCAAGATATCTATTTGGCATTTTCATACATTGTTGGCATTGTTTTTGTTTGGTTTTAATTTCAGGTGATTGGCATCATTATATTTATCTTCTATGTTTTTGGTACAATTGTTGATAATCCTTACATTTGTTGTTAGTTAACTAGTAAAAAACCCGTGCGGACGCACGGGTTATTGGTGTTTAGATTAAAACGAATAAATAATTAAACATGTAGAATGAAAAAATATTAATTAATGTAGCTTGATTGTGAAAAACCATTAATAAAAAAAGACAATGAATTAGAAGTAAAAAAATATGAAAGTATTACATAAGTATAATAGAATTGAAATGTGTTATTTGAGAAAAAAAAAAGTGGAAAAAAATAGGAAGTCAAGCATAGGGTTTAATGTGATGAGGAGCACCTGAATCTGCAAACCAAGCTTGGGATTCTAGCTCAGATGGTAGTTGATATTCTTGAGTGTATGTTGAAGGTCTGCTTGTAGTGGCCATCAATGCAATAGTCTGAGAATTCTGTGAACCTTCAGAGCTGGCTTCTTGCTTTTGAGAGGGATTGTTCTTGTTGCTAGTTGCTCCATTTGAAGCATTGCTTCAGGTGGATGGCATGCAATTTTCATCAAACCTGTGCCAGCAAGTAGTCACTTCATGGCCATATTTGCCACAGAACTGACATGTTGGGCGATTACCAGGTGTATATCAGCCTCTACCTCTAACTCTTCTGCGATTAAACCTCCATCTACCACGATTTGCAGAATAAGCTCCTCTGGAGCTATGATCTTCTTGAGGTGTATGTGCCACATTCGCTGCAACAGTAGTAGCGGCTAATTATTCACAAAACTTATCCAATTGTGCTTCTTGCACATAAAGAAGAGCTTCATCATCATAAAGAGTATGTGGTAAAGGACACCCATACATCTGCATAACAAAGAAATTGTACTCCTCAGGAAGACCTTGAAGGATTGAATCAACTTAGTCCTGTTTAGTAATGGAGTCACCAACAACTAACAGAGAATTTTCTATACCTTTGATGCGTAAAACATACTCAGTGATGGATTTTGTACCCATCTTAGTGGATTTAAGCTCAACACGCAGTTGTCTAATCCTAGCCTTCATCTGAGCATTGAAAAATTGGTGAATCTTGTCCCAAACCTTATAAGAGTGTTTACACGCAAAAACACGTGGTAGGACAGATTCAGAAATTGTTGATAGCAGCCATATAAACAACGCTTGATCTTGTACAATCTAAGATTCATAATAATTAGAAAGAATACCTGCAACTCGATCTTGCTCAGACTTTAACTTCTGTGGAACCTGAGGATTGACGACGAACTTGTGCATTTTCTGAGAGAGGATCACTCCTTCAACTTGTTAATTTCAAAGGAGGTAATTATTCTCTTGTAGCTTGATCGAGAGCTTAGGTACGAAACCATTCGAAGACTTGTTCGCAGCAAAACCACTGAAGAGTTCTTGAGAATGCGCAAGGGTCTTAACCACCGATTCTTGATTTTCTTCAGACGCCGTTGTTGAGCTTGAATCACGAACTTGATGAATCTGAATCACGGGCCGAAGAAATTGATGTCGAGCTTGAATCACGGACTTGATGAATCTGAATCACGAGCCAAAGAAATTGAGAGAAACGAAGAACATAGTTAATCGGGCCGAAAAACGTGGACGATCGATCACGCGAATGATACCATGTTAGAGTTTTACTCTCTTCATCCTACACTTTGTGTGGATGGTGATGCTGCAATGGTTAAAATTTAATTAATTAATATGTTAACTTGGTTGATACATTGATCCTTGTGCAATGACTCATTAACTCTTATATACCATTTATCCTTCAACCTTGAAATAACTCAAATTTTAATTGGTCAATTAGGTTAGGATGTTACAAGTATTAATCCATTCTATTTTATATGTATAATTTTGTTAAACTAACAAATACTTTTGTAGCAAGTTATCTTCATTGTTTGTTTGGGCTGGTACAAAAAATTGAATCTTAATATATTCAGTGTTTATTATTGTCTCTATTTGCTAGATTATATTTGATATATGCTTGCTTACTTTAACATTTGACGTTGTTATGTTGTGATTATTAGGTGTGCTTTTAAAATCTTTTTAGATGCATTATTTAATAAGCATGTTGTTCAATTACTATAACACCATGCATTACCAAACTTTGCAAGATATCTATTTGGCATTTTCATACATTGTTGGCATTGTTTTTGTTTGGTTTTAATTTCAGGTGATTGGCATCATTATATTTATCTTCTATGTTTTTGGTACAATTGTTGATAATCCTTACATTTGTTGTTAGTTAACTAGTAAAAAACCCGTGCGGACGCACGGGTTATTGGTGTTTAGATTAAAACGAATAAAAAATTAAACATGTAGAATGAAAAAATATTAATTAATGTAGCTTGATTGTGAAAAATCATTAATAAAAAAAGACAATGAATTAGAAGTAAAAAAATATGAAAGTATTACATAAGTATAATAGAATTGAAATGTGTTATTTGAGAAAAAAAAAAGTGGAAAAAAATAGGAAGTCAAGCATAGGGTTTAATGTGATGAGGAGCACCTGAATCTGCAAACCAAGCTTGGGATTCTAGCTCAGATGGTAGTTGATATTCTTGAGTGTATGTTGAAGGTCTGCTTGTAGTGGCCATCAATGCAATAGTCTGAGAATTCTATGAACCTTCAGAGCTGGCTTCTTGCTTTTGAGAGGGATTGTTCTTGTTGCTAGTTGCTCCATTTGAAGCATTGCTTCAGGTGGATGGCATGCAATTTTCATCAAACCTGTGCCAGCAAGTAGTCACTTCATGGCCATATTTGCCACACAACTGACATGTTGGGCGATTACCAGGTGTATATCAGCCTCTACCTCTACCTCTGCTGCGATTAAACCTCCATCTACCACGATTTGCAGAATAAGCTCCTCTGGAGCTATGATCTTCTTGAGGTGTATGTGCCACATTCGCTGCAACAGTAGTAGCGGCTAATTATTCACAAAACTTATCCAATTGTGCTTCTTGCACATAAAGAAGAGCTTCATCATCATAAAGAGTATGTGGTAAAGGACACCCATACATCTGCATAACAAAGAAATTGTACTCCTCAGGAAGACCTTGAAGGATTGAATCAACCTAGTCCTGTTTAGTAATGGAGTCACCAACAGCTAACAGAGAATTTTCTATACCTTTGATGCGTAAAACATACTCAGTGATGGATTTTGTACCCATCTTAGTGGATTTAAGCTCAACACGCAGTTGTCTAATCCTAGCCTTCATCTGAGCATTGAAAAATTGGTGAATCTTGTCCCAAACCTCATAAGAGTGTTTACACGCAAGAACACGTGGTAGGACAGATTCAGAAATTGTTGATAGCAGCCATATAAACAACGCTTGATCTTGTACAATCTAAGATTCATAATAATTAGAAAGAATACCTGTAACTCGATCTTGCTCAGACTTTAACTTCTGTGGAACCTGAGGATTGACGACGAACTTGTGCATTTTCTGAGAGAGGATCACTCCTCCAACTTGTTAATTTCAAAGGAGGTAATTATTCTCCTGTAGCTTGATCAAGAGCTTAGGTACGAAACCATTCGAAGACTTGTTCGCAGCAAAACCACTGAAGAGTTCTTGAGAATGCGCAAGGGTCTTAACCACCGATTCTTGATTTTCTTCAGACGCCGTTGTTGAGCTTGAATCACGAACTTGATGAATCTGAATCACGGGCCGAAGAAATTGATGTCGAGCTTGAATCACGGACTTGATGAATCTGAATCACAAGCCAAAGAAATTGAGAGAAACGAAGAACATAGTTAATCGGGCCGAAAAACGTGGACGATCGATCACGCGAATGATACCATGTTAGAGTTTTGCTCTCTTCATCCTACACTTTGTGTGGATGGTGATGCTGCAATGGTTAAAATTTAATTAATTAATATGTTAACTTGGTTGATACATTGATCCTTGTTCAATGACTCATTAACTCTTATATACCATTTATCCTTCAACCTTGAAATAACTCAAATTTTAATTGGTCAATTAGGTTAGGATGTTACAAGTATTAATCCATTCTATTTTATATGTATAATTTTGTTAAACTAACAAATACTTTTGTAGCAAGTTATCTTCATTGTTTGTTTGGGCTGGTACAAAAAATTGAATCTTAATATATTCCGTGTTTATTATTGTCTCTATTTGCTAGATTATATTTGATATATGCTTGCTTACTTTAACATTTGACGTTGTTATGTTGTGATTATTAGGTGTGCTTTTAAAATCTTTTTAGATGCATTATTTAATAAGCATGTTGTTCAATTACTATAACACCATGCATTACCAAACTTTGCAAGATATCTATTTGGCATTTTCATACATTGTTGGCATTGTTTTTGTTTGGTTTTAATTTCAGGTGATTGGCATCATTATATTTATCTTCTATGTTTTTGGTACAATTGTTGATAATCCTTACATTTGTTGTTAGTTAACTAGTAAAAAACTCGTGCGGACGCACGGGTTATTGGTGTTTAGATTAAAACGAATAAATAATTAAACATGTAGAATGAAAAAATATTAATTAATGTAGCTTGATTGTGAAAAACCATTAATAAAAAAAGACAATGAATTAGAAGTAAAAAAATATGAAAGTATTACATAAGTATAATAGAATTGAAATGTGTTATTTGAGAAAAAAAAAAGTGGAAAAAAATAGGAAGTCAAGCATAGGGTTTAATGTGATGAGGAGCACCTGAATCTGCAAACCAAGCTTGGGATTCTAGCTCAGATGGTAGTTGATATTCTTGAGTGTATGTTGAAGGTCTGCTTGTAGTGGCCATCAATGCAATAGTCTGAGAATTCTGTGAACCTTCAGAGCTGGCTTCTTGCTTTTGAGAGGGATTGTTCTTGTTGCTAGTTGCTCCATTTGAAGCATTGCTTCAGGTGGATGGCATGCAATTTTCATCAAACCTGTGCCAGCAAGTAGTCACTTCATGGCCATATTTGCCACAGAACTGACATGTTGGGCGATTACCAGGTGTATATCAGCCTCTACCTCTACCTCTGCTGCGATTAAACCTCCATCTACCACGATTTGCAGAATAAGCTCCTCTGGAGCTATGATCTTCTTGAGGTGTATGTGCCACATTCGCTGCAACAGTAGTAGCGGCTAATTATTCACAAAACTTATCCAATTGTGCTTCTTGCACATAAAGAAGAGCTTCATCATCATAAAGAGTATGTGGTAAAGGACACCCATACATCTGCATAACAAAGAAATTGTACTCCTCAGGAAGACCTTGAAGGATTGAATCAACTTAGTCCTGTTTAGTAATGGAGTCACCAACAACTAACAGAGAATTTTCTATACCTTTGATGCGTAAAACATACTCAGTGATGGATTTTGTACCCATCTTAGTGGATTTAAGCTCAACACGCAGTTGTCTAATCCTAGCCTTCATCTGAGCATTGAAAAATTGGTGAATCTTGTCCCAAACCTCATAAGAGTGTTTACACGCAAGAACACGTGGTAGGACAGATTCAGAAATTGTTGATAGCAGCCATATAAACAACGCTTGATCTTGTACAATCTAAGATTCATAATAATTAGAAAGAATACCTGCAACTCGATCTTGCTCAGACTTTAACTTCTGTGGAACCTGAGGATTGACGACGAACTTGTGCATTTTCTGAGAGAGGATCACTCCTTCAACTTGTTAATTTCAAAGGAGGTAATTATTCTCCTGTAGCTTGATCGAGAGCTTAGGTACGAAACCATTCGAAGACTTGTTCGCAGCAAAACCACTGAAGAGTTCTTGAGAATGCGCAAGGGTCTTAACCACCGATTCTTGATTTTCTTCAGACGCCATTGTTGAGCTTGAATCACGAACTTGATGAATCTGAATCACGGGCCGAAGAAATTGATGTCAAGCTTGAATCACGGACTTGATGAATCTGAATCACGAGCCAAAGAAATTGAGAGAAGCGAAGAACATAGTTAATCGGGCCGAAAAACGTGGACGATCGATCACGCGAATGATACCATGTTAGAGTTTTGCTCTCTTCATCCTACACTTTGTGTGGATGGTGATGCTGCAATGGTTAAAATTTAATTAATTAATATGTTAACTTGGTTGATACATTGATCCTTGTTCAATGACTCATTAACTCTTATATACCATTTATCCTTCAACCTTGAAATAACTCAAATTTTAATTGGTCAATTAGGTTAGGATGTTACAAGTATTAATCCATTCTATTTTATATGTATAATTTTGTTAAACTAACAAATACTTTTGTAGCAAGTTATCTTCATTGTTTGTTTGGGCTGGTACAAAAAATTGAATCTTAATATATTCCGTGTTTATTATTGTCTCTATTTGCTAGATTATATTTGATATATGCTTGCTTACTTTAACATTTGACGTTGTTATGTTGTGATTATTAGGTGTGCTTTTAAAATCTTTTTAGATGCATTATTTAATAAGCATGTTGTTCAATTACTATAACACCATGCATTACCAAACTTTGCAAGATATCTATTTGGCATTTTCATACATTGTTGGCATTGTTTTTGTTTGGTTTTAATTTCAGGTGATTGGCATCATTATATTTATCTTCTATGTTTTTGGTACAATTGTTGATAATCCTTACATTTGTTGTTAGTTAACTAGTAAAAAACCCGTGCGGACGCACGGGTTATTGGTGTTTAGATTAAAACGAATAAATAATTAAACATGTAGAATGAAAAAATATTAATTAATGTAGCTTGATTGTGAAAAACCATTAATAAAAAAAGACAATGAATTAGAAGTAAAAAAATATGAAAGTATTACATAAGTATAATAGAATTGAAATGTGTTATTTGAGAAAAAAAAAAGTGGAAAAAAATAGGAAGTCAAGCATAGGGTTTAATGTGATGAGGAGCACCTGAATCTGCAAACCAAGCTTGGGATTCTAGCTCAGATGGTAGTTGATATTCTTGAGTGTATGTTGAAGGTCTGCTTGTAGTGGCCATCAATGCAATAGTCTGAGAATTCTGTGAACCTTCAGAGCTGGCTTCTTGCTTTTGAGAGGGATTGTTCTTGTTGCTAGTTGCTCCATTTGAAGCATTGCTTCAGGTGGATGGCATGCAATTTTCATCAAACCTGTGCCAGCAAGTAGTCACTTCATGGCCATATTTGCCACAGAACTGACATGTTGGGCGATTACCAGGTGTATATCAGCCTCTACCTCTAACTCTTCTGCGATTAAACCTCCATCTACCACGATTTGCAGAATAAGCTCCTCTGGAGCTATGATCTTCTTGAGGTGTATGTGCCACATTCGCTGCAACAGTAGTAGCGGCTAATTATTCACAAAACTTATCCAATTGTGCTTCTTGCACATAAAGAAGAGCTTCATCATCATAAAGAGTATGTGGTAAAGGACACCCATACATCTGCATAACAAAGAAATTGTACTCCTCAGGAAGACCTTGAAGGATTGAATCAACTTAGTCCTGTTTAGTAATGGAGTCACCAACAACTAACAGAGAATTTTCTATACCTTTGATGCGTAAAACATACTCAGTGATGGATTTTGTACCCATCTTAGTGGATTTAAGCTCAACACGCAGTTGTCTAATCCTAGCCTTCATCTGAGCATTGAAAAATTGGTGAATCTTGTCCCAAACCTTATAAGAGTGTTTACACGCAAAAACACGTGGTAGGACAGATTCAGAAATTGTTGATAGCAGCCATATAAACAACGCTTGATCTTGTACAATCTAAGATTCATAATAATTAGAAAGAATACCTGCAACTCGATCTTGCTCAGACTTTAACTTCTGTGGAACCTGAGGATTGACGACGAACTTGTGCATTTTCTGAGAGAGGATCACTCCTTCAACTTGTTAATTTCAAAGGAGGTAATTATTCTCTTGTAGCTTGATCGAGAGCTTAGGTACGAAACCATTCGAAGACTTGTTCGCAGCAAAACCACTGAAGAGTTCTTGAGAATGCGCAAGGGTCTTAACCACCGATTCTTGATTTTCTTCAGACGCCGTTGTTGAGCTTGAATCACGAACTTGATGAATCTGAATCACGGGCTGAAGAAATTGATGTCGAGCTTGAATCACGGACTTGATGAATCTGAATCACGAGCCAAAGAAATTGAGAGAAGCGAAGAACATAGTTAATCGGGCCGAAAAACGTGGACGATCGATCACGCGAATGATACCATGTTAGAGTTTTACTCTCTTCATCCTACACTTTGTGTGGATGGTGATGCTGCAATGGTTAAAATTTAATTAATTAATATGTTAACTTGGTTGATACATTGATCCTTGTGCAATGACTCATTAACTCTTATATACCATTTATCCTTCAACCTTGAAATAACTCAAATTTTAATTGGTCAATTAGGTTAGGATGTTACAAGTATTAATCCATTCTATTTTATATGTATAATTTTGTTAAACTAACAAATACTTTTGTAGCAAGTTATCTTCATTGTTTGTTTGGGCTGGTACAAAAAATTGAATCTTAATATATTCAGTGTTTATTATTGTCTCTATTTGCTAGATTATATTTGATATATGCTTGCTTACTTTAACATTTGACGTTGTTATGTTGTGATTATTAGGTGTGCTTTTAAAATCTTTTTAGATGCATTATTTAATAAGCATGTTGTTCAATTATTATAACACCATGCATTACCAAACTTTGCTAGATATCTATTTGGCATTTTCATACATTGTTGGCATTGTTTTTGTTTGGTTTTAATTTCAGGTGATTGGCATCATTATATTTATCTTCTATGTTTTTGGTACAATTGTTGATAATCCTTACATTTGTTGTTAGTTAACTAGTAAAAAACTCGTGCGGACGCACGGGTTATTGGTGTTTAGATTAAAACGAATAAAAAATTAAACATGTAGAATGAAAAAATATTAATTAATGTAGCTTGATTGTGAAAAATCATTAATAAAAAAAGACAATGAATTAGAAGTAAAAAAATATGAAAGTATTACATAAGTATAATAGAATTGAAATGTGTTATTTGAGAAAAAAAAAAGTGGAAAAAAATAGGAAGTCAAGCATAGGGTGTAATGTGATGAGGAGCACCTGAATCTGCAAACCAAGCTTGGGATTCTAGCTCAGATGGTAGTTGATATTCTTGAGTGTATGTTGAAGGTCTGCTTGTAGTGGCCATCAATGCAATAGTCTGAGAATTCTATGAACCTTCAGAGCTGGCTTCTTGCTTTTGAGAGGGATTGTTCTTGTTGCTAGTTGCTCCATTTGAACCATTGCTTAAGGTGGATGGCATGCAATTTTCATCAAACCTGTGCCAGCAAGTAGTCACTTCATGGCCATATTTGCCACAGAACTGACATGTTGGGCGATTACCAGGTGTATATCAGCCTCTACCTCTAACTCTGCTGCGATTAAACCTCCATCTACCACGATTTGCAGAATAAGCTCCTCTGGAGCTATGATCTTCTTGAGGTGTATGTGCCACATTCGCTGCAACAGTAGTAGCGGCTAATTATTCACAAAACTTATCCAATTGTGCTTCTTGCACATAAAGAAGAGCTTCATCATCATAAAGAGTATGTGGTAAAGGACACCCATACATCTGCATAACAAAGAAATTGTACTCCTCAGGAAGACCTTGAAGGATTGAATCAACTTAGTCCTGTTTAGTAATGGAGTCACCAACAACTAACAGAGAATTTTCTATACCTTTGATGCGTAAAACATACTCAGTGATGGATTTTGTACCCATCTTAGTGGATTTAAGCTCAACACGCAGTTGTCTAATCCTAGCCTTCATCTGAGCATTGAAAAATTGGTGAATCTTGTCCCAAACCTTATAAGAGTGTTTACACGCAAAAACACGTGGTAGGATAGATTCAGAAATTGTTGATAGCAGCCATATAAACAACGCTTGATCTTGTACAATCTAAGATTCATAATAATTAGAAAGAATACCTGCAACTCGATCTTGCTCAGACTTTAACTTCTGTGGAACCTGAGGATTGACGACGAACTTGTGCATTTTCTGAGAGAGGATCACTCCTTCAACTTGTTAATTTCAAAGGAGGTAATTATTCTCTTGTAGCTTGATCGAGAGCTTAGGTACGAAACCATTCGAAGACTTGTTCGCAGCAAAACCACTGAAGAGTTCTTGAGAATGCGCAAGGGTCTTAACCACCGATTCTTGATTTTCTTCAGACGCCGTTGTTGAGCTTGAATCACGAACTTGATGAATCTGAATCACGGGCCGAAGAAATTGATGTCGAGCTTGAATCACGGACTTGATGAATCTGAATCACGAGCCAAAGAAATTGAGAGAAGCGAAGAACATAGTTAATCGGGCCGAAAAACGTGGACGATCGATCACGCGAATGATACCATGTTAGAGTTTTGCTCTCTTCATCCTACACTTTGTGTGGATGGTGATGCTGCAATGGTTAAAATTTAATTAATTAATATGTTAACTTGGTTGATACATTGATCCTTGTGCAATGACTCATTAACTCTTATATACCATTTATCCTTCAACCTTGAAATAACTCAAATTTTAATTGGTCAATTAGGTTAGGATGTTACAAGTATTAATCCATTCTATTTTATATGTATAATTTTGTTAAACTAACAAATACTTTTGTAGCAAGTTATCTTCATTGTTTGTTTGGGCTGGTACAAAAAATTGAATCTTAATATATTCAGTGTTTATTATTGTCTCTATTTGCTAGATTATATTTGATATATGCTTGCTTACTTTAACATTTGACGTTGTTATGTTGTGATTATTAGGTGTGCTTTTAAAATCTTTTTAGATGCATTATTTAATAAGCATGTTGTTCAATTATTATAACACCATGCATTACCAAACTTTGCTAGATATCTATTTGGCATTTTCATACATTGTTGGCATTGTTTTTGTTTGGTTTTAATTTCAGGTGATTGGCATCATTATATTTATCTTCTATGTTTTTGGTACAATTGTTGATAATCCTTACATTTGTTGTTAGTTAACTAGTAAAAAACTCGTGCGGACGCACGGGTTATTGGTGTTTAGATTAAAACGAATAAAAAATTAAACATGTAGAATGAAAAAATATTAATTAATGTAGCTTGATTGTGAAAAATCATTAATAAAAAAAGACAATGAATTAGAAGTAAAAAAATATGAAAGTATTACATAAGTATAATAGAATTGAAATGTGTTATTTGAGAAAAAAAAAAGTGGAAAAAAATAGGAAGTCAAGCATAGGGTGTAATGTGATGAGGAGCACCTGAATCTGCAAACCAAGCTTGGGATTCTAGCTCAGATGGTAGTTGATATTCTTGAGTGTATGTTGAAGGTCTGCTTGTAGTGGCCATCAATGCAATAGTCTGAGAATTCTATGAACCTTCAGAGCTGGCTTCTTGCTTTTGAGAGGGATTGTTCTTGTTGCTAGTTGCTCCATTTGAACCATTGCTTAAGGTGGATGGCATGCAATTTTCATCAAACCTGTGCCAGCAAGTAGTCACTTCATGGCCATATTTGCCACAGAACTGACATGTTGGGCGATTACCAGGTGTATATCAGCCTCTACCTCTAACTCTGCTGCGATTAAACCTCCATCTACCACGATTTGCAGAATAAGCTCCTCTGGAGCTATGATCTTCTTGAGGTGTATGTGCCACATTCGCTGCAACAGTAGTAGCGGCTAATTATTCACAAAACTTATCCAATTGTGCTTCTTGCACATAAAGAAGAGCTTCATCATCATAAAGAGTATGTGGTAAAGGACACCCATACATCTGCATAACAAAGAAATTGTACTCCTCAGGAAGACCTTGAAGGATTGAATCAACTTAGTCCTGTTTAGTAATGGAGTCACCAACAACTAACAGAGAATTTTCTATACCTTTGATGCGTAAAACATACTCAGTGATGGATTTTGTACCCATCTTAGTGGATTTAAGCTCAACACGCAGTTGTCTAATCCTAGCCTTCATCTGAGCATTGAAAAATTGGTGAATCTTGTCCCAAACCTTATAAGAGTGTTTACACGCAAAAACACGTGGTAGGATAGATTCAGAAATTGTTGATAGCAGCCATATAAACAACGCTTGATCTTGTACAATCTAAGATTCATAATAATTAGAAAGAATACCTGCAACTCGATCTTGCTCAGACTTTAACTTCTGTGGAACCTGAGGATTGACGACGAACTTGTGCATTTTCTGAGAGAGGATCACTCCTTCAACTTGTTAATTTCAAAGGAGGTAATTATTCTCTTGTAGCTTGATCGAGAGCTTAGGTACGAAACCATTCGAAGACTTGTTCGCAGCAAAACCACTGAAGAGTTCTTGAGAATGCGCAAGGGTCTTAACCACCGATTCTTGATTTTCTTCAGACGCCGTTGTTGAGCTTGAATCACGAACTTGATGAATCTGAATCACGGGCCGAAGAAATTGATGTCAAGCTTGAATCACGGACTTGATGAATCTGAATCACGAGCCAAAGAAATTGAGAGAAGCGAAGAACATAGTTAATCGGGCCGAAAAACGTGGACGATCGATCACGCGAATGATACCATGTTAGAGTTTTGCTCTCTTCATCCTACACTTTGTGTGGATGGTGATGCTGCAATGGTTAAAATTTAATTAATTAATATGTTAACTTGGTTGATACATTGATCCTTGTTCAATGACTCATTAACTCTTATATACCATTTATCCTTCAACCTTGAAATAACTCAAATTTTAATTGGTCAATTAGGTTAGGATGTTACAAGTATTAATCCATTCTATTTTATATGTATAATTTTGTTAAACTAACAAATACTTTTGTAGCAAGTTATCTTCATTGTTTGTTTGGGCTGGTACAAAAAATTGAATCTTAATATATTCCGTGTTTATTATTGTCTCTATTTGCTAGATTATATTTGATATATGCTTGCTTACTTTAACATTTGACGTTGTTATGTTGTGATTATTAGGTGTGCTTTTAAAATCTTTTTAGATGCATTATTTAATAAGCATGTTGTTCAATTACTATAACACCATGCATTACCAAACTTTGCAAGATATCTATTTGGCATTTTCATACATTGTTGGCATTGTTTTTGTTTGGTTTTAATTTCAGGTGATTGGCATCATTATATTTATCTTCTATGTTTTTGGTACAATTGTTGATAATCCTTACATTTGTTGTTAGTTAACTAGTAAAAAACCCGTGCGGACGCACGGGTTATTGGTGTTTAGATTAAAACGAATAAATAATTAAACATGTAGAATGAAAAAATATTAATTAATGTAGCTTGATTGTGAAAAACCATTAATAAAAAAAGACAATGAATTAGAAGTAAAAAAATATGAAAGTATTACATAAGTATAATAGAATTGAAATGTGTTATTTGAGAAAAAAAAAAGTGGAAAAAAATAGGAAGTCAAGCATAGGGTTTAATGTGATGAGGAGCACCTGAATCTGCAAACCAAGCTTGGGATTCTAGCTCAGATGGTAGTTGATATTCTTGAGTGTATGTTGAAGGTCTGCTTGTAGTGGCCATCAATGCAATAGTCTGAGAATTCTGTGAACCTTCAGAGCTGGCTTCTTGCTTTTGAGAGGGATTGTTCTTGTTGCTAGTTGCTCCATTTGAAGCATTGCTTCAGGTGGATGGCATGCAATTTTCATCAAACCTGTGCCAGCAAGTAGTCACTTCATGGCCATATTTGCCACAGAACTGACATGTTGGGCGATTACCAGGTGTATATCAGCCTCTACCTCTAACTCTTCTGCGATTAAACCTCCATCTACCACGATTTGCAGAATAAGCTCCTCTGGAGCTATGATCTTCTTGAGGTGTATGTGCCACATTCGCTGCAACAGTAGTAGCGGCTAATTATTCACAAAACTTATCCAATTGTGCTTCTTGCACATAAAGAAGAGCTTCATCATCATAAAGAGTATGTGGTAAAGGACACCCATACATCTGCATAACAAAGAAATTGTACTCCTCAGGAAGACCTTGAAGGATAGAATCAACTTAGTCCTGTTTAGTAATGGAGTCACCAACAACTAACAGAGAATTTTCTATACCTTTGATGCGTAAAACATACTCAGTGATGGATTTTGTACCCATCTTAGTGGATTTAAGCTCAACACGCAGTTGTCTAATCCTAGCCTTCATCTGAGCATTGAAAAATTGGTGAATCTTGTCCCAAACCTTATAAGAGTGTTTACACGCAAAAACACGTGGTAGGACAGATTCAGAAATTGTTGATAGCAGCCATATAAACAACGCTTGATCTTGTACAATCTAAGATTCATAATAATTAGAAAGAATACCTGCAACTCGATCTTGCTCAGACTTTAACTTCTGTGGAACCTGAGGATTGACGACGAACTTGTGCATTTTCTGAGAGAGGATCACTCCTTCAACTTGTTAATTTCAAAGGAGGTAATTATTCTCTTGTAGCTTGATCGAGAGCTTAGGTACGAAACCATTCGAAGACTTGTTCGCAGCAAAACCACTGAAGAGTTCTTGAGAATGCGCAAGGGTCTTAACCACCGATTCTTGATTTTCTTCAGACGCCGTTGTTGAGCTTGAATCACGAACTTGATGAATCTGAATCACGGGCCGAAGAAATTGATGTCGAGCTTGAATCACGGACTTGATGAATCTGAATCACGAGCCAAAGAAATTGAGAGAAGCGAAGAACATAGTTAATCGGGCCGAAAAACGTGGACGATCGATCACGCGAATGATACCATGTTAGAGTTTTACTCTCTTCATCCTACACTTTGTGTGGATGGTGATGCTGCAATGGTTAAAATTTAATTAATTAATATGTTAACTTGGTTGATACATTGATCCTTGTGCAATGACTCATTAACTCTTATATACCATTTATCCTTCAACCTTGAAATAACTCAAATTTTAATTGGTCAATTAGGTTAGGATGTTACAAGTATTAATCCATTCTATTTTATATGTATAATTTTGTTAAACTAACAAATACTTTTGTAGCAAGTTATCTTCATTGTTTGTTTGGGCTGGTACAAAAAATTGAATCTTAATATATTCAGTGTTTATTATTGTCTCTATTTGCTAGATTATATTTGATATATGCTTGCTTACTTTAACATTTGACGTTGTTATGTTGTGATTATTAGGTGTGCTTTTAAAATCTTTTTAGATGCATTATTTAATAAGCATGTTGTTCAATTATTATAACACCATGCATTACCAAACTTTGCTAGATATCTATTTGGCATTTTCATACATTGTTGGCATTGTTTTTGTTTGGTTTTAATTTCAGGTGATTGGCATCATTATATTTATCTTCTATGTTTTTGGTACAATTGTTGATAATCCTTACATTTGTTGTTAGTTAACTAGTAAAAAACTCGTGCGGACGCACGGGTTATTGGTGTTTAGATTAAAACGAATAAAAAATTAAACATGTAGAATGAAAAAATATTAATTAATGTAGCTTGATTGTGAAAAATCATTAATAAAAAAAGACAATGAATTAGAAGTAAAAAAATATGAAAGTATTACATAAGTATAATAGAATTGAAATGTGTTATTTGAGAAAAAAAAAAGTGGAAAAAAATAGGAAGTCAAGCATAGGGTGTAATGTGATGAGGAGCACCTGAATCTGCAAACCAAGCTTGGGATTCTAGCTCAGATGGTAGTTGATATTCTTGAGTGTATGTTGAAGGTCTGCTTGTAGTGGCCATCAATGCAATAGTCTGAGAATTCTATGAACCTTCAGAGCTGGCTTCTTGCTTTTGAGAGGGATTGTTCTTGTTGCTAGTTGCTCCATTTGAACCATTGCTTAAGGTGGATGGCATGCAATTTTCATCAAACCTGTGCCAGCAAGTAGTCACTTCATGGCCATATTTGCCACAGAACTGACATGTTGGGCGATTACCAGGTGTATATCAGCCTCTACCTCTAACTCTGCTGCGATTAAACCTCCATCTACCACGATTTGCAGAATAAGCTCCTCTGGAGCTATGATCTTCTTGAGGTGTATGTGCCACATTCGCTGCAACAGTAGTAGCGGCTAATTATTCACAAAACTTATCCAATTGTGCTTCTTGCACATAAAGAAGAGCTTCATCATCATAAAGAGTATGTGGTAAAGGACACCCATACATCTGCATAACAAAGAAATTGTACTCCTCAGGAAGACCTTGAAGGATTGAATCAACTTAGTCCTGTTTAGTAATGGAGTCACCAACAACTAACAGAGAATTTTCTATACCTTTGATGCGTAAAACATACTCAGTGATGGATTTTGTACCCATCTTAGTGGATTTAAGCTCAACACGCAGTTGTCTAATCCTAGCCTTCATCTGAGCATTGAAAAATTGGTGAATCTTGTCCCAAACCTTATAAGAGTGTTTACACGCAAAAACACGTGGTAGGATAGATTCAGAAATTGTTGATAGCAGCCATATAAACAACGCTTGATCTTGTACAATCTAAGATTCATAATAATTAGAAAGAATACCTGCAACTCGATCTTGCTCAGACTTTAACTTCTGTGGAACCTGAGGATTGACGACGAACTTGTGCATTTTCTGAGAGAGGATCACTCCTTCAACTTGTTAATTTCAAAGGAGGTAATTATTCTCTTGTAGCTTGATCGAGAGCTTAGGTACGAAACCATTCGAAGACTTGTTCGCAGCAAAACCACTGAAGAGTTCTTGAGAATGCGCAAGGGTCTTAACCACCGATTCTTGATTTTCTTCAGACGCCGTTGTTGAGCTTGAATCACGAACTTGATGAATCTGAATCACGGGCCGAAGAAATTGATGTCGAGCTTGAATCACGGACTTGATGAATCTGAATCACGAGCCAAAGAAATTGAGAGAAGCGAAGAACATAGTTAATCGGGCCGAAAAACGTGGACGATCGATCACGCGAATGATACCATGTTAGAGTTTTGCTCTCTTCATCCTACACTTTGTGTGGATGGTGATGCTGCAATGGTTAAAATTTAATTAATTAATATGTTAACTTGGTTGATACATTGATCCTTGTGCAATGACTCATTAACTCTTATATACCATTTATCCTTCAACCTTGAAATAACTCAAATTTTAATTGGTCAATTAGGTTAGGATGTTACAAGTATTAATCCATTCTATTTTATATGTATAATTTTGTTAAACTAACAAATACTTTTGTAGCAAGTTATCTTCATTGTTTGTTTGGGCTGGTACAAAAAATTGAATCTTAATATATTCAGTGTTTATTATTGTCTCTATTTGCTAGATTATATTTGATATATGCTTGCTTACTTTAACATTTGACGTTGTTATGTTGTGATTATTAGGTGTGCTTTTAAAATCTTTTTAGATGCATTATTTAATAAGCATGTTGTTCAATTATTATAACACCATGCATTACCAAACTTTGCTAGATATCTATTTGGCATTTTCATACATTGTTGGCATTGTTTTTGTTTGGTTTTAATTTCAGGTGATTGGCATCATTATATTTATCTTCTATGTTTTTGGTACAATTGTTGATAATCCTTACATTTGTTGTTAGTTAACTAGTAAAAAACTCGTGCGGACGCACGGGTTATTGGTGTTTAGATTAAAACGAATAAAAAATTAAACATGTAGAATGAAAAAATATTAATTAATGTAGCTTGATTGTGAAAAATCATTAATAAAAAAAGACAATGAATTAGAAGTAAAAAAATATGAAAGTATTACATAAGTATAATAGAATTGAAATGTGTTATTTGAGAAAAAAAAAGTGGAAAAAAATAGGAAGTCAAGCATAGGGTGTAATGTGATGAGGAGCACCTGAATCTGCAAACCAAGCTTGGGATTCTAGCTCAGATGGTAGTTGATATTCTTAAGTGTATGTTGAAGGTCTGCTTGTAGTGGCCATCAATGCAATAGTCTGAGAATTCTATGAACCTTCAGAGCTGGCTTCTTGCTTTTGAGAGGGATTGTTCTTGTTGCTAGTTGCTCCATTTGAACCATTGCTTAAGGTGGATGGCATGCAATTTTCATCAAACCTGTGCCAGCAAGTAGTCACTTCATGGCCATATTTGCCACAGAACTGACATGTTGGGCGATTACCAGGTGTATATCAGCCTCTACCTCTAACTCTGCTGCGATTAAACCTCCATCTACCACGATTTGCAGAATAAGCTCCTCTGGAGCTATGATCTTCTTGAGGTGTATGTGCCACATTCGCTGCAACAGTAGTAGCGGCTAATTATTCACAAAACTTATCCAATTGTGCTTCTTGCACATAAAGAAGAGCTTCATCATCATAAAGAGTATGTGGTAAAGGACACCCATACATCTGCATAACAAAGAAATTGTACTCCTCAGGAAGACCTTGAAGGATTGAATCAACTTAGTCCTGTTTAGTAATGGAGTCACCAACAACTAACAGAGAATTTTCTATACCTTTGATGCGTAAAACATACTCAGTGATGGATTTTGTACCCATCTTAGTGGATTTAAGCTCAACACGCAGTTGTCTAATCCTAGCCTTCATCTGAGCATTGAAAAATTGGTGAATCTTGTCCCAAACCTTATAAGAGTGTTTACACGCAAAAACACGTGGTAGGACAGATTCAGAAATTGTTGATAGCAGCCATATAAACAACGCTTGATCTTGTACAATCTAAGATTCATAATAATTAGAAAGAATACCTGCAACTCGATCTTGCTCAGACTTTAACTTCTGTGGAACCTGAGGATTGACGACGAACTTGTGCATTTTCTGAGAGAGGATCACTCCTTCAACTTGTTAATTTCAAAGGAGGTAATTATTCTCTTGTAGCTTGATCGAGAGCTTAGGTACGAAACCATTCGAAGACTTGTTCGCAGCAAAACCACTGAAGAGTTCTTGAGAATGCGCAAGGGTCTTAACCACCGATTCTTGATTTTCTTCAGACGCCGTTGTTGAGCTTGAATCACGAACTTGATGAATCTGAATCACGGGCCGAAGAAATTGATGTCGAGCTTGAATCACGGACTTGATGAATCTGAATCACGAGCCAAAGAAATTGAGAGAAGCGAAGAACATAGTTAATCGGGCCGAAAAACGTGGACGATCGATCACGCGAATGATACCATGTTAGAGTTTTACTCTCTTCATCCTACACTTTGTGTGGATGGTGATGCTGCAATGGTTAAAATTTAATTAATTAATATGTTAACTTGGTTGATACATTGATCCTTGTGCAATGACTCATTAACTCTTATATACCATTTATCCTTCAACCTTGAAATAACTCAAATTTTAATTGGTCAATTAGGTTAGGATGTTACAAGTATTAATCCATTCTATTTTATATGTATAATTTTGTTAAACTAACAAATACTTTTGTAGCAAGTTATCTTCATTGTTTGTTTGGGCTGGTACAAAAAATTGAATCTTAATATATTCAGTGTTTATTATTGTCTCTATTTGCTAGATTATATTTGATATATGCTTGCTTACTTTAACATTTGACGTTGTTATGTTGTGATTATTAGGTGTGCTTTTAAAATCTTTTTAGATGCATTATTTAATAAGCATGTTGTTCAATTATTATAACACCATGCATTACCAAACTTTGCTAGATATCTATTTGGCATTTTCATACATTGTTGGCATTGTTTTTGTTTGGTTTTAATTTCAGGTGATTGGCATCATTATATTTATCTTCTATGTTTTTGGTACAATTGTTGATAATCCTTACATTTGTTGTTAGTTAACTAGTAAAAAACTCGTGCGGACGCACGGGTTATTGGTGTTTAGATTAAAACGAATAAAAAATTAAACATGTAGAATGAAAAAATATTAATTAATGTAGCTTGATTGTGAAAAATCATTAATAAAAAAAGACAATGAATTAGAAGTAAAAAAATATGAAAGTATTACATAAGTATAATAGAATTGAAATGTGTTATTTGAGAAAAAAAAATTGGAAAAAAATAGGAAGTCAATATGTAGCCATATAAGTATGGGTTAGAAAAATAATTGAAATAAAAAAAAGGTTAGGAAAAAGAAAAACGTGAGGTATGTATAATATATGTGTGTGTGTGTGTGGGGGGGGGGGGGGGGGGGGGGGGGGGGGTACAATTGAAAAAATAAAGTGGTGGTGGATGAAAGTAATTAAAAAAAACTGAGTTTAGGTAGTTTAACGTGGGGTAGTAGGTTTGAATTAATTTAAGAAAAAGGTTGTGAATTGGGGGTAGAGTACAAGAGTTAGGGTTACCTTCAGAGGCAGAAGACAAAAGAAAAGGAAAGGAAGCTGAAGAATGTCAAGAAAGGGATCGTCATCGTCATGGAAGAGGTAAGTTTGTGATAAATGTCTGTAGTTATGGGTGTAGCGTTTGTGGGTTTATTACTGGAACCGTGGTTCTGTATGTTTCTTGAATCCTGATATTGCAAACATTGGGGACGACGGTATTGGGGAGTAAAGAGTAGATCGAAATCGTTGTTGCATGTGGTGCTATTGTGGAGTTTGAGCTTAATAGTTATGAGTATTGTTTCAAGCTGTAAATGTTTGTTTGTATAAAAGGGTATGTAGTTGTTCAGATAGCGTCTTGATTAAAATTTATTTTGCAAATTTCGTGTTGGATTTTAATATTGGTACAGCAGTGTAAATTGGTTGTTGTTGAAGTTAGTTATGGTTGTTGTCGTTTTGTGAAACTGCGAATTTTTTGTTTACATGGATTGATGGTTGTGTTTCATTTTGTATTATAAAGTGTTTGTCTTCGTCATGAAACTGTGGTTGTTTAAACGTGTTGGTGGGGGGGGGGGGGGGGTACAATTGAAAAAATAAAGTGGTGGTGGATGAAAGTAATTAAAAAAAACTGAGTTTAGGTAGTTTAACGTGGGGTGGTAGGTTTGAATTAATTTAAGAAAAAGGTTGTGAATTGGGGGTAGAGTACAAGAGTTAGGGTTACCTTCAGAGGCAGAAGACAAAAGAAAAGGAAAGGAAGCTGAAGAATGTCAAGAAAGGGATCGTCATCGTCATGGAAGAGGTAAGTTTGTGATAAATGTCTGTAGTTATGGGTGTAGCGTTTGTGGGTTTATTACTGGAACCGTGGTTCTGCATGTTTCTTGAATCCTGATATTGCAAACATTGGGGACGACGGTATTGGGGAGTAAAGAGTAGATCGAAATCGTTGTTGCATGTGGTGCTATTGTGGAGTTTGAGCTTAATAGTTATGAGTATTGTTTCAAGCTGTAAATGTTTGTTTGTATAAAAGGGTATGTAGTTGTTCAGATAGCGTCTTGATTAAAATTTATTTTGCAAATTTCGTGTTGGATTTTAATATTGGTACAGCAGTGTAAATTGGTTGTTGTTGAAGTTAGTTATGGTTGTTGTCGTTTTGTGAAACTGCGAATTTTTTGTTTACATGGATTGATGGTTGTGTTTCATTTTGTATTATAAAGTGTTTGTCTTCGTCATGAAACTGTGGTTGTTTAAACGTGTTGATTCCGTTCTGCTATCACATTTGTTTTGATTCGTTAATATTATGGAGTTTTGGATTTCAATTGTGTATCAGGTCAGAAGTTCGTTTCCATTATAGTTTTACTAAACTGATAGATTGTTGTTGTTTGTTCTTTTGTTGCTGTTGTAATATTTTTTTTGTTCTACTCGTAACATCTTTGTTGGTTCCAAATTCGAAGATGATCGAAACTGTGTTGATGCTGGTGTTAGTGTGTATTTTTGAGAAATTCTATTGTTGGAGTATGGCGTCTGCAAATTGATATTTAAATTAGAGGAGAAAAATGACATTTTTGTGTTTGTTTATTAATGAAAAAACAATATCACGTCTTTGTTCTTGTAGAAACTTCACGAAGACAGAGACATCAGTTTCATTAGTAATAAGATTTTTCTCCTTACTTTCAGGGAAGAATTGCGTCGATACCTCGAGCTTAAGTTAGCATACATGAGTTACGAAGACGATTATGTGCGGGTGATGCAAAAGGAGGAAAAATTGACGTTTGAGGAGTTCAGAAAAGAAAAAGAGAAGGCTGATACAAGAACATTTGCAAGAAGGTAATTGTGTGAATCTAAAATTGAGTTTCTGTTTATGTATATAATTTTTTATGTCGAGTAGTATAATATTTTATGTTAATGGTTTGAAGAGGAAATGAAATGCCTGCGGGAGAGAAATCTGGTAGTGCAACAATTGGGGAGCGTGGCTATGGATTAGGACAAGAAGCTGCTGCTGAATTGAAGGGCAAAAAGGCAAATGAAGGAAATGCTCAAATTGGAGAGGGAGCTTTGGATTTCAGTGTTATGAATTATATGAAAAAAGTGAATGTTTTAGAGAAAGATATGAAGGGTAACACAATGTCAATTGAATACAATGGGGTCAAGAAGAGAAAGATGACCGAGTCTGGTGAGGGGAGTGGAGGTAGGGGAAAAACTAATATCCGAGTGTCTGAAAAAGGAAAAGAACCTGCAGATGAAGTTTTAGAAGGAGAAATTGGGAAGAAGGACAGACCACCTATAGCCATATCATCCGATAGCGAAAGGTAAACAAAAAGTTAATAAATATAACAGTTGCTTCAAATTTTATTGGCTGAAAATTGTTATGACAAAGTATTGGTTGTTTGTGATGTTTTGTTATGATTTCTAGTTACGATGATGACGATTGTCAGAAGGTGATTGGAAGTCGGTTGAAGTACTATATATGGTTTCGGAAGATTCGTTCTGGAGACACGGCAAGGAATAATGTTTTGGTAAAAGTTGTGTTTAATGTTGTTGTATCAATCTAAAATATTGTAATGGAGAAATTTATAGGTATCGATATTTTTGTTTATTTTACAGCAACTACCGCAGCGAGTTATAAAAGAATGTGTGAAAGAAGGGGAAACAAAAATTAAGCTGTGTGATGGTAAACTGAGACAAATCTATGATTGTGAACTGCATAGGTCAGTTAGAAAGTACTCTACAAAAGTTTTCATTGGTCGCGGATGGTATGAGTTTTCGAAGAAAACAGAACTTAAAGCTGGTGATGAGCTTGCCTTCATGATTCGCACCCCTCCAGGCAAGAAAATTTATGTCAGGATCTTAAACCGTTGCGACTAATTGATTTGAAGGAGGATTAGCATTTAGGAATGAAGTGCTGCTGGTAGTTTATCGTATTATTTTGTTATGCTGATCTTGTGAATTTTAATGACTAAGTTGGAATCTATATGTTGTTGGTATAATTATGTTAGTGTTTTAAACTAAGTTGTTGAACATTTTGTTCTGTAAGGATAATATTAGTATTATGTTATAAATATGTTTTGATGAATTAAGTGTTACTGTCAGTTATAAGAAATTATTGATCAGTTGTATTTGTTTATTCATTGCCTTCTAATAAAGCTTGGATATCATGTATTGCAGTTGTTTTAGTAAAACAGGGGTGGTGCTAATGGTTGGTTGTGGTAATGAAGCAAAAACTGATTGCTTTGGTTGTGCTAATGGGTGGTTGTTCCAATTTATGCGTCAAAATGGATTTATATATAGGTTGATAATAAATAGGTAGAAATTAAAATGGTTATGAGATTTATGCGCTGCGTTAGTGGGAATAATAACATTGAAATAATTGATCAATGAAGTGAGAAAGAGTTAAAAAAAAAAAAAAAAAAGTTGAATAATTGAACTATGGCAGTAGTTAACATGAAGTCACAAAGAGTTGCATAGGAGAGTATCAAAATAATAAGAAATATACATCAGAACAGTTGGGACGATAGTCCCATAACAGGAGCAAAAACAAAAAAAATGGAAATCAAAGACTGCAAGGTTTCCAAAGCAGAGATAGAAATGGATATACGCAGCCACCTGTAAAATGAACAACAATGTCATATAACAGGAAATATAGGTTAATGAATTGTTATGTGTAAAGATGTAACAGTATTATACCTAAACAACATTATGAAAAACTTCTTTGAAAACCACATTAGTTGTGTAGTCAAGTGGGAGTTTATTTTTGTCATGAATCAATATTTTCAAACCAGCTTTACTTTTGACTCTTGAGACTGCAACATAGAGTTGTCCGTGACTGAAAACATCTTTTGGTAGATATATACCGACATAGTCTAAGGATTGGCCTTGAGATTTGTTGATTGTCATTGCAAAAGAGACAATAATTGGGAATTGTCGTCGAATAATCTTGAATGGCCATGGAGATTGCGACAGAGACATGGACATACGGGGAATGTAAATAGTGTTTCCAACATGAGTACTTGTAATAATCTTAGCCTCGATAACATGATTTGCAAGTCTGGTTACTGTCAACCTTGTTCCATTACAAAGTCCTTCCGATTGATCTAAATTTCGGATCAACATTACGGTTGTTCCGATCTTTAACTTCAAAGAATGGTTAGGTAATCCGGAAGTTTTTAAACAACTAAGAAATTCAGGAGTCAAATGTTGAAAAGCATCATTATCATTGGCTTCTGATCTGTCTATTGAATCACTACTTAAATACTCTTTTGCATCCCCTAAAAAAATAAAACATTGGAATGAGAAACGAAATAGGTATAATAATCACAAAATAGTGTATGATATGTACAAAGATGCTAGAGTAAAAAAGATATGTATGTTTTAAAAAAATAGTGTAAGATATGTGGAAACATGGTAGAGTAACGATAGTTGCCTGGAATGATGTTTGTAATGTAATCGATTTTGTCAACAATCTCAATAGTTGATGCCAAAATAGCTCTGCTCTGAAGGAAACTTGAATTTTTGTAATTCTCAAGTAGATTTGGATAAGTAGAAGTAACAATCTTATCAATAGGATCCACATAACCAGTTAGCAACAAATCGGGGGGGATTGTAATTTCTGCATAACCATCGTTTGGTTCATTGAGTTTTCCATCTCCCAATTGTAAAATCCAGTTAGAGAAATTCTCAATATCACTTCCATCATCTGAAACAGACCCGGTTTGCAATCGCATGTTTTTGGTAAGTGTTAGAACCTTGTAATGATCCCAAATGTAAGAGGCATTAATACTTGAATGAACTATATCAGACCTAGTGCCTCGTGGTACAACAGGAAGAATTTGTCTAAAATCACCACCAAATACAACAACTTTTCCACCAAAGATCTTGTCATAAGGGTTTTTTCCAACACCCATGATGTCTTTTAAAGACTTGTCTAGTGCCTCAAAACAGAATTTGTTTGCCATTGGAGCCTCATCCCAGATTATCAGCTTTGTTAATTTTAATAGTCCATCAAGGTCTGTTTTCTTGGCAATGTTACAAACGGATGACTCCAAACAGGGAACCGGGATTTTGAATCGTGAATGCGCAGTTCTACCGCCCGGTAATAGTAAACTTGCTATTCCACTAGAAGCAACATTTAAAACAATATCACGCTATGAACGCAAGGCTGCTGATAGTGTGTTCCACATGAATGTTTTTCCAGTACCACCATAACCATATAAAAAAAAGACACCTCCATTCTGTTCCTTAACAGCAGTCATAATTTTGTTGAATATCGTGTTTTGTTCGTCTTCATGATAAAAAATCTAGTTATATTAACAATTGTAAGTTATTTGTGTTAGACATAAATAATAAGGAGAAAGCTCATTTAAAATTGATTAGTAGTAGTGTGTATATGCCAATTTAATATTAGTATGACATTATTTATGGAATATGAAGTGTAGTGGCAGTAAGGAATGTTTGCCAACGTATAAAAGAATTGCATTGTATAGTCAACGAAATAATTGAAACACACTGGCTGTGGATATCCAACGAACGAAACAAAGTCCTTGGGTTCCACCAAAGACATTTAATATTAGTAAGTGTAAGTGTTAAAGAAGTTACTTGCAGATGTAGTAAAGAAATGAGTTCCACCAAAGTCATTTAATGTCCAGCTACCACATTAATATGAAGCACCAATTAAATGAATAATTACACATGTCGTGTAGCATGCATGCAAGGTGAGTAAAATTAACTTTTATGAAGTCTTGTTTCCTAGCACTTCATTTATATCCCATCTACCACATTAATGGCCATTGGTTGTATATAAAAAGGCACAAGTAGAATGGATTTCGCAGCTTGTGTACAAGTTATTAGTTAAAGAAAGATAGCAAGTAACAATGGAGGCAAATCCCATTCAACTATCAAGTGACAGCAGGTATGAAAATTTGTTTTTATAAATAACTTCGAATGTTATGATGTTTCAGTTTGTTTCTACACTTTGTAACATTGTATCGTTGCATCTGTATCAACAGCTACGAAACTGATGACACTGATGATGGATATAATAGTGAGAGAAACTATACATTGAGGGTTTACATAAAGTCTGGAAAGTTGGCGAAAAAAATGTTTTGGTTTGTGTGGATACATGCATGTTATATTTGATTTAGCCTAAACCAATTTATTTTAATGTTTATAATGGGGTTGACTTTTTTTTAGCACTTTCCAAGAAAAGCTTCTGAAGAATGCTTATTATGGAATCAGACATATATTGAGATGATAGATTTGTATATGGGTAACAGATATGACTGTGAAATTTTAAGTGCAAACCGAAACATTTTTTAGAAGTATATCGGCAGAGCGTGGTACAACTTAGTACGGACAAGAAAACTAAAGAGAGGAAATGTGGTTTATTTCACTTTAGTTAATCCCCCAGATAGGCTGTATGTTCAAGTTAGGGATAGATGAAGTCAGTTTGGGTTTATAAGTTACATTATGTGATGAAGTTATTTGCCGTATTAGTGGTACTAAGTGATGTTTAAGACAGTTATATTAAGTTGCAGCATTAGCACGTCAAGTAAATATGGTAGTACAATGTTGTTTTGTTTTGAATGATTGTGAAATGTATTGTTGGAAGTATTATTATGTAAGCCTTATAAAAATGTATTATTGGTAGTAGCATGGTGTTTATTTTGTTAGCATTGTGATTGTGTTGTTTTAATTATAATTGCTAAATGTAGATTTCATATGTACTGCTGGAGGTATCATTGAAAGTGACATAGCACGTAGAGAAAACAAACGTGATGAATGTGTGTGTAATGAATATTGTTTGGTTAGGAATAGGCTACCACAGGCTAAAATAAAACAACAGAGCATGCATAAATCATAGATATTAAAAAGTAAAGTGCATGTATTTTAAATAGAACCTGTTAATTTATGAAACAAGTCTTGGTACATTGAAGTTTGCTCAGAAATATCATATTGCCTTTCATCGTATATCAATCGATTTCCAAGAAAATCCAGGATGTAAGCATCGGGGTATGGCATAGGCTTAAACTCATTCAAGTTGCGTTTGTTTTTTTGTAACTGCTTCTCGATCTCTATCAATGTTAGTTGTTGTATTTCATGATCGGTCAAAGATAAATCTACATAATATGGTTAAAAGAAATAAGAAAAATCATTATGGCATTTTGAAAATATATTAATGGAAGAGATAGCAAAGTAAGGACAGGAGTGGCGAAGTACCTGGATTCATTGTCAATCTTCTTTCCTCGTACAGAATACCGTCAGATAAGTATGTCCATGTTTTTCGCCAAACATGTTCAGGACGATTCATCGAAGCTGATAACAACATAGTTACAAAAATCTTTCGCAAGAATATACCAGACCCCCAGTTGTAAGCCTCCTTTATAGCATCAATGAATTCCTTATCATCCTGAAGAAAGTCCAAAGCGTAGCACACCTCTCTAAAATTTGCATGTTTAAAACCGTCAACTATTTTGAGATCATCATAACATGTTGGGCCTTTTTTCACGGTTAGCAACATTCTCAAGTAATACAAATCACCAGTTGTTGGAGGAACCCAAATCAAGCGACCAATGGTATAACCTCTTTTCCTCGGTTTCCATTTTCTGGTTTTTCTGACGTAAACAAACTTGGACACGAATTGACCATATGTCAATGTCTTGGCTTCCTCATATTCCCTATTTGCCGCAAACCATGAAGTAAACATTGACTCTGTGACACTTGCTTTTAAAAGGACATTTCCGATTTGTTCGAAATCTTTATAGTAAACTGAGTGCTCGCCTTCCAAGTGAAAGAACAATCTTTCTACAGCTGGTTTTCTCCCATGGATAGAATACGAAAAAATTCTCCAACATGCTTCACTTGGAGAAACGTACCGGCAATCAAGGTATTGTTTTATTTCATCAACATGCGTATTACCGGTGGTAGTTGTTGGAACAATAACCGCTGAAATTCTATCAGAACCCTTGTTGATGTATTTGAACAGATACTTGATTGAAGTACTTTAATTGCACCATTCCATTTTTATGTGTGCTTCATATTTCATTAATAAGCTTGGGTTGTGTGGGACGACATGGCTACTGTTAAGTTGTATTCCATTTTTTTCGATGGTGTGCCCATTTTGTCTTCTTCTATAAACCGGATAACCATCTTGATCAACTATAGTGACATCTTGAAATTTCTTTAGGTAATACTTGGAACATCTTCCATCCTTCATACATGGACAATTTGGGTTTGCTACACCACACGGACCGTGTACCATGTGGTTTTTAACCAAATCATACAATCTTGGATGTTTCAAAGGATCTGGGACCTCAGCAGATATAATTTTATCAATGTCACCAGGTGTTGGATATTTGTTGGATGGATCCAAGAATATAAGGATATGAGCATGTGGTAAACCTCTTTTTTGGAATTCTATTGTGTACATATCTGTTAATCAAAGAAAAGAACAACATCAGTGGAGGATGTTGTTGAACAATTTAAATAGAGACACAAAGGTTGCTTTTGCAAAAATTAAATAATGATATAAACAAACTTTCAAGCAAGAACTTTTCCAAGGAAACCTTTTTTTGTAATGTCTGATAAGAGGTTATCAAACTTCATTTTGAAAATTCTCGCAATGATGTCTGGTCGATCGTGTGGCTTCAAGTTTAGGGGATCCAAAGCTCTTTTGATTTCAGGCCAATTAGGGTTGCAAGTAAAAGTAATAAATAGGTATGAGAATCCTACTTTACTACAAATGGCCATTTCATCATAGTATAACTGATCCATAAATCTTCGACTTCCAACATACGAAGATGGTAGGACAACTCTTTTGCCAATGGATGAACCACTTGTGCCAGGTTCGTTTGTTTCTTGGTTGAGGTTGTTATACTTAGATACTCTAAGTTTTGATTGGTTGTTTCTTAGCCATTTCAACCGCTCCCCCTCTAGCATTGTGTAACCGTCCACCAAAAATTGTTGGAACAACCTCCTAGATGATAAAAGTGTCCTACCCTCGTGACACCTGTTTTGAATTCGGAATGCAAGCCATTCTCGAATAGTAAGCCTGTTTCTTAGATCGTCTTCAAAAATGTCAAGATCTCGATGTGCAACATTAGGATATAACCATCTTCTCCGTATGGGAATATAAATGGATATTGAAAATCCATATAGCTTGCATGATACTCATCAATCTGTTTTAGCTTTCCTCCTTGCCTCTGCATAATTATATCTCTTTCATCTGTCGTATCAATGTCCCCAACAACTAATGCAGCTACTTCTGATACACTAGGTTGGTTGTACACTCTACCATCTGTAGTTCTATTTGCAATTAGTCGTAGTTGCAAGTTGTGGACATTCCCTTGGTTAAGTCTTTGTCTTGCCATTACAAAACTCTTTGCATGTGTATTATTGTTGTACAACATTTCCGAAAGTTGTTTGACAATGTTTGGATCAATGTTGTTGTTTTCTCTGTAGATATGGGAAAAGAGAATATTTAAACAAAAATGTAAAAAAATACAAAGCTGCCTGAGTAGCATATTCCAGGGTTATAAGTGGCAAAAGTGCTTACCGTAGACCTTTCATTCTATGAGCTATTTCATTTTCTGTGTCATATATATACAATTGGGCAAACTTTGTAGGATGTCCTTCAGGTGGTAATAAACTCCCTATCCGATGGCAAGTTTGACCTTGAATTCGTACTGTCGGTGGTCCACGTCCGTTGTTGAATTTGTTATCCAACTTTGCACCAGGTGAAGTGAACGCAAACATCATGTTGTAGGTTCGCAAGTTCGCCTGAAAATTTTTACTATCCTTTGCATCTTTATGAAATAGCAAATGGGATAATATTTCTGGAGGGTGTTTTAAGTATGGAAGTTCGACTTTGCCATTGCCACAACATAAAGTGTACTTGGGATTTGGTGTATGCTTATGTTTATCAATCCTCTCTTGGTACCACATTAAGGCTTTGCAATGTTGACACTCCATCATGGCATCACCCAAATCAGAATATTCTATAGAGATAGGGATATATTTAAATAATGAAATTCATATAGTAAAATGACGGTGAAAAATGTATTATACGAATGAAAAACATATGGTATACCTTGATTGTTAAGGTGATTTATGTTTGCATTTGAGAACGGCGCGTCAATGTCATCATTTTCGAAGCTTGAGTCGTCATCCGAGTGTTGACCTGTCCAAATGACAGGTGCAAATTATTAGCATTAAATGAATATTGACTGAAAGTGATATATATTAAAAATTATAAAGGGATCATAAAAACAAAAACCACATACTTTGGAAAGGGTCATAGTCAGAGTCATGTTCACTTTCACTATCAAAGTCCAGGTTTGAAGTAGGATTAAAAACATGTGTAGAGGTATCTTGTGTGGATATTGGTGTATTTAATTCAATGGTAACAGGCGGCTCAACAACATTGGCAGGAGTCCTGAAATACTATAGCTTCAACACACTGCATTTTTTGACATATTATTTCAAAAGAAATTGTTGAACCAATATGTATATACTTACACAGGAAGAGTATTAACCGGATAACGAATTGTTGGTAAGTTGACTTGCAAATGATTTATAACAACAAGATTTTTTGGGCGGCCTCTTCCGCGTTTAATTTGAAGTGGGACAAATTCGGTGGCCTTATTATTATCACAGCTGCAAATAACAACATTAGATTATAACGTATATAATGACTTGTGCGGTAGGGTAAGTTAAATAGTAGGGTATAAGTTACACTGTTGGGATTGGAGCCTGAGTCACATCGACATCCAAATTCTTTCGGCTCATAAGGAGTTGTACTCTTTCTAGTAAACGAAGACTCTTATTAGGTCAGCCTCTTGCCGGAGTAGTTTGTTCCGGAATTGAGCACAGTAAATTCTGGCATAATCTGAAGCATAAAATGACATAAGAAAAAATAATTTTGTTGTTAGAATAACGTATTGTGTATTGCGGAGTGATTAGTTACCTCAATGTTGGTGTTGGAGTCTGTTTAGTCCGAGGATGAGGTGGTGGTCCATGTGGATGTTGCAGTATGTTTGAATTATGATTTTCATCACCACTTGTGTCTTGGACATTTGAGAACAGACTTAGAAGGTTTGTTCCGATGTTATTAAGTTTGAACCGTTTGGGTGGAGTATGCATAACATGTTTGGAATGAGAAGGCTGTGTATGTGTAGAGTTGGTATTGAAAGGTTGGTTTATGCATTGTAAAGGAATTTCAGATAAGGGAATCCTAATAATGGATGGGGTAAAACCGTTGGCGTGGCAGTCATGCTTGCTGCGTTTTGATTTTTTACGCTTCAGTATTTGAAATCTACGGAACCGATTCCGCTTGGTTGCACACTGTCTCCAGAGTGCAACATCATCAGGAGTTGCATTGTAATAACTTTCTCTACATTTAACCAAAATAAAGACAATGACATAGTAAATACGTTATGCATTAATTTAAATAATTCTACAGAATGTCATATACATAATTATGGAATATTTATAAAATATTAACGGAAATATACTACATTATGCCTAACCTTTTATGCTGTGGTTGTTGCATTATGTAACATTACCAATGGTGCAACTGAGAGGAGATGGTTTGAATTTGAGGTTCCTGAACTATAAATGATAAGAACAACATCTGTAAGATAGGCTAATAAGCTGATAATGGGATACATGGATTAAGAATAGTTTTTAGAACTTACACTTGGTAATATCAGAATGAAGTCAAGCAAGTACTGTAACCACCACTTCAGAATAACAACAAAGAATGAACTGGAAAAAGGTGTGAATGAAAAAGGGCAGAATGCTTAAATGAAATATTTTAGAATAACAAAGCTTTGACAATTAGAATAATTAAATAAAATCGTATAATTTTATAAGAAAAAATATATTATGTTCATAATATATGTTAACAGCACAAGAGTAGTAATAATAATAATAATAATAATAATAATAATAATAATAATAATAATAATAATAATAATAATAACAATAAAATAAATATTATTAGTATTATTATTATTATTATTATAATTACAAACCTAACGAATAATAATTTCGTTGAACTAAATAGAAAATAGTAATTAAAATAATAATAATAATTATAATAGTAAATAGAAACCTATTAGTAATATTATTATTGAGTTGTAATATTAATCAGAATAAAGTAAGGAAAAATTTAATAAGCCCCTGTATTAATAGAAAGCTAATAATGGTTTAGTATGTTGTTTAATTGTAGCAATAATAAGCTTATATTAAGGACAAAGTAGAAAAAGAATAATAATAAATATAAAGGTAATAATCACAATGTTGTTCACGTTGCAATTATTGTAATAACATATTTAAAAAGATATATATAATAGTATTAATTAAGAGGAATTAATAATAATTTTGTTGTTGAAGTGCTAAATGCGATAGTAAAAAAAATTGAGTTGTGAGCATTGAGAAAGATAACAATGAATAGTAAACGCGCAGGGAGGTTGTGTGTGATTTGAGTGTGCTACAGTAAAGTGGATCACTTGCAGATTTCCTGCGCAGGCAGTGGTGGTAGTTGCATGGGAAAAGGAAATATTGGAAATCCCAGTCTAGTCTTAAGCAGCTTAGCTTGCAATGATAATTACTTTGTGTAGTGTAATAGGATAAAATAATAAAACAATTGTAGTAATGTACAAGTAATGATACAAGCAAGTGTGACCTTTCCAATCAAGTTGTAGCTGCATTTAATAAAGCTTGCGAATAAAATATGTGGTAAATAATACACATCATGTTACAGCAAAATATACCTTTTTAATTACTATTATTAACAAAATAAAGTTATGATGTGTAAAACATGTGGTAAATAATACACATCATGTTACAGCAATAGTACACATCATGTTAGCTCACTACTTTTAATTACTACTTTTTACAACATATACCTTTCTATTACAGCAAAAAAGCATTTAATAAGTTAGCAAACCAAATAAAGTTTTCAAATAAAATAGGTGGTAAATAATGGGTAGGGTGTGTGTTCCAATAGTACACATCAGGTTAACTCACTACTTTTCATGAATACTTTTTGCAACATTTCCCTTTTTATTACAACTTTTTGCTGTGTTTTGTTTAAGGATGTGAAAGTTGGAAAAATTATTACTTTTTGTATGGGCGTGTGTCAGAAGTTGGTATAAAATGAAGGACTTCAACATGACAAAAGTTTTATTATTACATGTAAGTCAAACCTGCAACATTATTATAACATATATTATTATTAAAGTTGCCTAATAAAATAAAATAAACTGGGTATTCTAAAAAAAATTATTATATAAAACAATATTACAACATTCATGGTGCAGTTGTAAAGATTGTTTACAGCAACATTTTGAAAATATTAGAATTAATTACATTTGCCTAATAAAGTACTTGAAAATATAATTGGAAATGTTTTGTATTTTAAACGTTATAAATAATTAAAGTTGTTGTATTAAATACTTGTATGGTAGGATATAGAGAAGTTAAACTTTTTGGTTGTAGTTGACGTTTGAAGTAATAAATATCTGAACAAAATATTTCCATTACCATTGATATTCATAACAAAATAAAGGAACACATCCTTCCATATTAAGATACAAAACTACCACTCCAAGAGTTAATATTCATGAGAAATGGAGTGGATATTAGATTGTACATAAAGAGATAGTAGTTAGATGTTCAAAAGATGAAACATTAATTAGGGAATATGTTGCATGGCATGCATCATGATATCATTTGTTCTTCGAGTGTCTTGCACTTTTGGGTCTTGAACTTTTGGTGGCAGATTGTTTTGGTGCCAAAAGTTCTGAAAAATCCGTATCATCATTTAAAACAACATCCGGCGACAATCTTTTAGCCGGGATATGGGTTAAGTTGGGTTCCGGGCTCCAGTTTTGTGCAGCAGAAGCATTACTCTACAAGTGGGTATTATAATTGTAATTTACATTGCAATATTATGAATTTCTTTGTTAATATAGTATATGAAAGCTTACAGTGGGATTTGAGGTTTGTGTGAGAGTGATATTGTTGTTATCATCTTCATCTATAATAGGGGCCTTTCCTTTGCTACCAGAATCTTTTGGTGGGATAATTGGGGCATCCTTTATAAAAAAAACTTATTGTTAATGTTATATACAGTAAACATAATATATATATATAAGAATATACATCATATAACCAAACAAAGAATTTTGTTGGATAATGAAAAACCTACTTCATTAGGCATGATGGCATCTCCAATCTGTAGCATAACGTCCTTATCTCTAGTGAGTCTCACTACAGATGCTTGTTTGTAAAATGGCTGATATTTGACCCGAAAAGCAAAACTCTTTTCCAGGAGATTATCAAGGTCGGCGGGGTAAATCAGTGGGTGGTCCTCATTGGTCTACGAGTAGCATTTCATAAAGGAATTTATGAAATAGATTGGAAGCATTGTATTAATATGTATTATTCTCGATTTACGGCAAATAATAATATTGGAAAGTATTTGTATTACTATGCATTGACCACAGATTTATGGAATATATTGAGAATATTAGGCATATTAGTGGGTAATGAAACAATGTTATGAGACATGGGTGTAACTTGCAGCCATGACGAAAGGTTATAGAATACTCACAGGTCGCATGATCTCCCTTAAAGCATGGGCAGACATACCAACAATTGGTATGCATTCTTTTTCCCATAAGACAAAATTCGCAGACACACCATCATGTTCCACCTCTATTTCAATTTTGTACCTAATTACACGAAACGTACACATGTTACATAACATAAGTTTTTCAATTAATCCACTATAAACAACAGGAATATCAAATGTGTAACGAAATTCATAGCTTGAATGGCAGTAAATACTTTGTAATTGGTGTCGCTTGGTCGCCACACATGCATTGGTTAGTTTTGTTACACTTTGAACATACTTCATAGTACCATCCAAACGGATTGGCCTTGAACCGCTTTGTTGTACCAATCGCATTGCAGAATGATTCCTACAAAAAATACTCCACATTATTAGAAAACACCGAAAACGATGAAAAAACCGAAAACCATATAACAATTATTGGCTTAATAATTAATGAGAATAAACGTAATTACGTCATGAAGAGTAAGCATATCTCTTATGCTCCTGACATCCTTCGTAAAGGAGAAGGACCTATCATCAAATGTCCCTTGTGAACACGAAGTTAGAGATCTACTTTGTGAGGCATCAGGTGTAGGATTTCCATTAATAAATCTGAGTCAGAAAACAAAGTATGCATGTATGGTTACTAAATTATAATTAGAATGGATATGTAATCAATAAAACCTATCTTAAGGTATATACGTTTTCATGAACTCAGCAACTTGAGGATGGTCATGGTTAAGTAGTAGCTTTGATCCATGCCATGAACTAGACAAGTTCAGCTTTCCAGATGCTGCATCGGAGTCAAACAATTACATATATTTATATCGGGTAGCCAAATTATGTAATGTGAAAATCCAGACAACAACAACACAAATTACATGAACTCTGGCGACACCATGCATGAGTGAGGATGACAACCAGCTGACCACTATCATTATTGTAAGACATAAATTGAGTGGCATATGACTCCCACAGCGTAACATCAATTTCAGTCCCACTGGAAACAAACAATAAGAAACAATGAATTATGTTTTATATAATGAAAACATGTATTCCAAATGTTAACATAAAAGTTACGAATGAAACCTTTGATCAGCAACAGACAGGTTAACGCAAGCCTTTTTCCCTGCACCTGGATGTTGTGTCCTAACAACTTGCATAACAACACCAATTACATCTACATCACAATGAAATGTTAGGTTGTGTGGTTTTTAAGAAATGAAGTACAATATTACATAAACATGAAAACACTCAGCATACCATACAAACGATCAACTATAAAATTCCCATTTATGAAATCTTGCAACGGTTTAAATTTAAATGTGTGCAGTGGGATATCTGGGATGTCTGTGGTTGTCACAGTGGTAACACGATTCCAAAATAGTTTGTAATCGTTGTCACACACTTTCAATGGTAAGTCATTCAGCACGGGTTCTCCATTGTAAATCATGTACGTATTATATTCCTGTAATAGTTTACTCCAGACATCAAATTCTCGGGACCGCGTAATCACCTGTATCTGATCTCCCTGTTTAAAATAAAAGTTTGTAAGGCACAACAGAAAAGGCTAAATTTACCAAGGGTTTAAAAAACAAAACATTAGACATAACCAACACCTTCCCATCTTGAATAACAGCCTCAATATGCTACTGTCCATTGCGCTCCTTTACGAACCACAGATGTACAACACGTACAGCCAGCTTCCAAACATTGTTATTAGGCTTCAAGTCACTGATCAGGATGGGTGGTCGTGACATCTTTCTTGCAAGTTATGAAAATGCAACAACAAATATAAAGTTAAATCCATTTTGTCCCATAAATAGTTCACAGCAGAAAAAGCACAATACATTACCGCATGCAAACCACAACAACTTTGTAACATTCAACCGACTAAACCATAAGCATCTAAGAAAAGTTAAAACACATTTAAAAATAGTACACATCAGGTCCTGAGAAAGTTAGGGTTTGAAAGAAAATCATTTAGCAACGCATGCAAAACACTCACAGGTTGTAAACATCAACAAACTATGTTATCAGGCTTCAAGTCACTGATCAGGATGGGTGGTCGTGACATCTTTCTTGCAAGTTATGAGAATGCAACAACAAATAGAAACTTAAAACCATTTTGTCCCATAATCAGTTCACAGCAGAAAAAGCACAAAACATTACCGCATGCAAACCACAACAACTTTGTAACCTTCAACCGACTAAACCACAAGCATCTAACAAAAGTTAAAACACATTTAACAATAGTAAACATCAGGTCCTGAGAAAGTTAGGGTTTGAAATAAATTCATTTAGCAACGCATGCAAAACACTCACAGGTTGTAAACATCAAAAATCTAAACCATAATTATAAATAAAGTAAACCCATTCAGCATTTAGAAGAAAACATATTTCCAGCTCAAAGTTGATTTTTCATAGAAACAACAACCCCTGAAAAACACTCAATCTTTGTAACATTCAAGAAACCCAAAAACAACAATATAACAATACTAACATGTTTTTTCAACCCAAAACACCGATTCCCATGAAAGACGAGGAAACGTAACCATGCATGTTAAACGAAGATGAATATTAAAGCCAGGATGTTACCGTTTTGGTTTTCGGAAGCTTCGATGGGGGTTGTTCTCCGTTTGCAGTGAAAGTGGGTTGAGATGAAGGAAGGTGGAAAGGACAGAGAAGAAGTGAAGTGATGAAATGATGTAAAAGTGAAGTGAAGTGATGAAGAAATGAAGTGAAGTGATGTGTCCTGGTAAGTGCAAGTTGGGAAAAGAAAGGAAACCACGTGGATAGAAAGGTGGTGTTAAGGGAAGTAGAAATTTTGAGATATCAAATTACCAAAAAGGGCATGAAATGGTCATGGACTAAATAAGTAGTTAAGGGCAAAGATGGGCATGCCTAAGCATGTTCCAATCTTTGGGCAAAGGTGTGAATGAAAAAGGGCAGAATGCTTAAATGAAATATATTAGAATAACAAAGCTTTGACAATTAGAATAATTAAATAAAATCTTATAATTTTATAAGAAAAAATATATTATGTTCATAACATATGTTAATAGCACAAGAGTAGTAATAATAATAATAATAATAATAATAATAATAATAATAATAATAATAATAATAATAATAATAACAATAAAATAAATATTATTAGTATTATTATTATTATTATTATAATTACAAACCTAACGAATAATAATTTCGTTGAACTGAATAGAAAATAGTGAGTAAAATAATAATAATTATTATAATAGTAATTAGAAACCTATTAGTAATATTATTATTGAGTTGTAATATTAATCAGAATAAAGTAAGGAAAAATTTAATAAGCCCCTATATTAATAGAAAGCTAATAATGGTTTAGTATGTTGTTTAATTGTAGCAATAATAAGCTTATATTAAGGACAAAGTAGAAAAAGAATAATAATAAATATAAAGGTAATAATCACAATGTTGTTCACGTTGCAATTATTGTAATAACATATTTAAAAAGAAATATATAATAGTATTAATTAAGAGGAATTAATAATAATTTTGTTGTTGAAGTGCTAAATGCAATAGTAAAAAAAATTGAGTTGTGAGCATTGAGAAAGATAACAATGAATAGTAAACGCGCAGGGAAGTTGTGTGTGATTTGAGTGTGCTACAGTAAAGTGGATCACTTGCAGATTTCATGCGCAGGCAGTGGTGGCAGTTGCATGGGAAAAGGAAATATTGGAAATCCCAGTCTAGTCTTGCAGCAGCTTAGCTTGCAATGATAATTACTTTGTGTAGTGTAATAGGATAAAATAATAAAACAATTGTAGTAATGTACAAGTAATGATACAAGCAAGTGTGACCTTTCCAATCAAGTTGTAGCTGCATTTAATAAAGCTTGCGAATAAAATATGTTGTAAATAATACACATCATGTTACAGCAAAATATACCTTTTTAATTACTATTATTAACAAAATAAAGTTATGGTGTGTAAAATATGTGGTAAATAATACACATAATGTTACAGCAATAGTACACATCATGTTAGCTCATTATTTTTAATTACTACTTTTTGCAACATATACCTTTTTATTACAGCAAAAAAGCATTTAATAAGTTAGCAAACCAAATAAAGTTTTCAAATAAAATAGGTGGTAAATAATGGGTAGGGTGTGTGTTCCAATAGTACACATCAGCTTAACTCACTACTTTTCATGAATACTTTTTGCAACATTTCCCTTTTTATTACAACTTTTTGCTGTGTTTTGTTTAAGAATGTGAAAGTTGAAAAAATTATTACTTTTTGTATGGGCGTGTGTCAGAAGTTGGTATAAAATGAAGGACTTCAACATGACAAAAGTTTTATTATTACATGTAAGTCAAACCTGCAACATTATTATAACATATATTATTATTAAAGTTGCCTAATAAAATAAAATAAACTGGGTATTCTGAAAAAAATTATTATATAAAACAATATTACAACATTCATGGTGCAGTTGTAAAGATTGTTTACAGCAACATTTTGAAAATATTAGAATTAATTACAGTTGCCTAATAATGTACTTGAAAATATAATTGGAAATGTTTTGTATTTTAAACGTTATAAATAATTAAAGTTGTTGTATTAAATACTTGTATGGTAGGATATAGAGAAGTTAAACTTTTTGGTTGTAGTTGACGTTTGAAGTAATAAATATCTGAACAAAATATTTCCATTACCATTGATATTCATAACAAAATAAAGGAACACATCCTTCCATATTAAGATACAAAACTACCACTCCAAGAGTTAATATTCATGAGAAATGGAGTGGATATTAGATTGTACATAAAGAGATAGTAGTTAGATGTTCAAAAGATGAAACATTAATTAGGGAATATGTTGCATGGCATGCATCATGATATCATTTTTTCTTCGAGTGTTTTGCGATTTTGGGTCTTGAACTTTTGGTGGCAGATTGTTTTGGTGCCAAAAGTTCTGAAAAATCCGTATCATCATTTAGAACAACATCCGGCGACAATCTTTTAGCCGGGCTATGGGTCAAGTTGGGTTCCAGGCTCCAGTTTTGTGCAGCAGAAGCATTACTCTACAATAGGGTAATATAATTGTAATTTACATTGCAATATTATGAATTTCTTTGTTAATACAGTATAGGAAAGCTTACAGTGGGATTTGGGGTTTGTGTGAGAGTGATATTGTTGTTATCATCTTCATCTATAATAGAGGCCTTTCCTTTGCTACCATAATCTTATGGTGGGATAATTGGGGCATCCTTTATAAAAAACCTTATTGTTAATGTTATATACAGTAAACATAATATATATAAGAATATACATCATATAACCAAACAATGAATTTTGTTGGATAATGAAAAACCTACTTCATTAGGCATGATGGCATCTCCAATCTGTAGCATAACGTCCTTATCTCTAGTGAGTCTCACTACAGATGCTTGTTTGTAAAATGGCTGATATTTGACCCGAAAAGCAAAACTCTTTTCCGGGAGATTATCAAGGTCGGCGGGGTAAATCAGTGGGTGGTCCTCATTGGTATACGAGTATCGTTTCATAAAGGAATTTATGAAATAGATTGGAAGCATTGTATTAATATGTATTATTCTCGATTTATGGCAAATAATAATATTGGAAAGCATTTGTATTACTATGCATTGACCACAGATGTATGGAATATATTGAGAATATTAGGCATATTAGTGGGTAATGAAACAATGTTATGAGACATGGGTGTAACTCGCAGCCATGACGAAAGGTTATAGAATACTCACAGGTCGCATGATCTCCCTTAAAGCATGGGCAGACATACCAACAATTGGTATACATTCTTTGTCCCAGAAGACAAAATTCGCAGACACACCATCATGTTCCACCTCTATTTTAATTTTGTACCTAATTACACGAAACGTACACATGTTACATAACAGAAGTTTTTCAATAATCCACTATAAACAACAAGAATATCAAATGTCTAAAGAAATTCATAGCTTGAATGTCAGTAAATACTTTGTAATTGGTGTCGCTTGGTCGCCACACATGCATTGGTTAGTTCTGTTACACTTTGAACATACTTCATAGTACCATCCAAACGGATTGGCCTTGAACCGCTTTATTGTACCAATCGTATTGCAGAATGATTCCTACAAAAAATACTCCACATTATTAGAAAACACCGAAAACGATGAAAAAACCGAAAACCGTATAATAATTAATGGCTTAATAATTAATGAGAATAAACGTAATTACGTCACGAAGAGTAAGCATATCTCTTATGCTCCTGACATCCTTCGTAAAGGAGAAAGACCTGTCATCAAATGTCCCTTGTGAACACGAAGTTAGAGATCTACTTTGTGAGGCATCAGGTGTAGGATTTCCATCAATAAATCGGAGTCAGAAAACAAAGTATGCATGTATGGTTACTAAATTATAATTAGAATGGATATGTAATCAATAAAACCTGTCTTAAGGTATATACGTTTTCATGAATTCAGCAACTTGAGGATGGTTATGGTTAAGTAGTAGCTTTGATCCATGCCATGAATTAGACAAGTTCAGCTTTCCAGATGCTGCATCGGAGTCAAACAATTACATATATTTATATCGGGTAGCCAAATTATGTAATGTGAAAATCCAGACAACAACAACACAAATTACATGAACTTTGGCGACACCATGCATGAGTGAGGATGACAACCAGCTGACCACTATCGTTATTGTAAGACATAAATTGAGTGGCATATGACTCCCACAGCGTAACATCAATTTCAGTCCCACTGGAAACAAACAATAAGAAACAATGAATTATGTTTTGTATAATGAAAACATGCATTCCAAATGTTAACATAAAAGTTACGAATGAAACCTTTGATCAGCAACAGACAGGTTAACGCAAGCCTTTTTCCCTGCACCTGGATGTTGTGTCCTAACAACTTACATAACAACACCAATTACATCTACATCACAATGAAATGTTAGGTTGTGTGGTTTTTAAGAAATGAAGTACAATATTACATAAACATGAAAACACTCAGCATACCATACAAACGATCAACTATAAAATTCCCATTTATGAAATCTTGCAACGATTTAAATTTGAATGTGTGCGGTGGGATATCTGGGATGACTGTGGCTGTCACAGTGGTAGCACGATTCCAAAATAATTTGTAATCGTTGTCACACACTTTCAATGGTAAGTCATTCAGCACGGGTTCTCCATTGTAAATCATGTACGTATTATATTCCTGTAATAGTTTGCTCCAGACATCAAATTCTCCGGACCGCGTAATCACCTGTATCTGATCTCCCTATTTAAAATAAAAGTTTGTAAGGCACAACAGAAAAGGCTAAATTTACCAAGGGTTTAAAAAACAAAACATTAGACATAACCAACACCTTTCCATCTTGAATAACAGCCTCAATATGCGGTTGTCCATTGCGCTCCTTTACGAACCACAGATCTACAACACGTACAGCCAGCTTCCAAACATTGTTATCAGGCTTCAAGTCACTGATCAGGATGGGTGGTCGTGACATCTTTCTTGCAAGTTATGAAAATGCAATAACAAATATAAAGTTAAATCCATTTTGTCCCATAAACAGTTCACGGCAGAAAAAGCACAATACATTACCGCATGCAAACCACAACAACTTTGTAACATTCAACCGACTAAACCACAAGCATCTAAGAAAAGTTAAAACATATTTAAAAATAGTACACATCAGGTCCTGAGAAAGTTAGGGTTTGAAAGAAAATCATTTAGCAACGCATGCAAAACACTCACAGGTTGTAAACATCAACAAACTATGTTATCAGGCTTCAAGTCACTGATCAGGATGGGTGGTCGTGACATCTTTCTTGCAAGTTATGAGAATGCAACAACAAATAGAAACTTAAAACCATTTTGTCCCATCATCAGTTCACAGCAGAAAAAGCACAAAACATTACCGCATGCAAACCACAACAACTTTGTAACCTTCAACCGACTAAACCACAAGCATCTAACAAAAGTTAAAACACATTTAACAATAGTAAACATCAGGTCCTGAGAAAGTTAGGGTTTGAAAGAAAATCATTTAGCAACGCATGCAAAACACTCACAGGTTGTAAACATCAACAAACTATGTTATCAGGCTTCAAGTCACTGATCAGGATGGGTGGTCGTGACATCTTTCTTGCAAGTTATGAGAATGCAACAACAAATAGAAACTTAAAACCATTTTGTCCCATCATCAGTTCACAGCAGAAAAAGCACAAAACATTACCGCATGCAAACCACAACAACTTTGTAACCTTCAACCGACTAAACCACAAGCATCTAACAAAAGTTAAAACACATTTAACAATAGTAAACATCAGGTCCTGAGAAAGTTAGGGTTTGAAAGAAATTCATTTAGCAACGCATGCAAAACACTCACAGGTTGTAAACATCAAAAATCTAAACCATAATTATAAATAAAGTAAACCCATTCAGCATTTAGAAGAAAACATATTTCCAGCTCAAAGTTGATTTTTCATAAAAACAACAACCCCTGAAAAACACTCAATCTTTGTAACATTCAAGAAACCCAAAAACAACAATATAACAATACTAACATGTTTTTTCAACCCAAAACACCGATTCCCATGAAAGACGAGGAAACGTAACCATGCATGTTAAACGAAGATGAATATTAAAGCCAGGATGTTACCGTTTTGGTTTTCGGAAGCTTCGATGAGGGTTGTTCTCCGTTTGCAGTGAAAGTGGGTTGAGATGAAGGAAGGTGGAAAGGACAGAGAAGAAGTGAAGTGATGAAATGATGTAAAAGTGAAGTGAAGTGATGAAGAAATGAAGTGAAGTGATGTGTCCTGGTAAGTGCAAGTTGGGAAAAGAAAGGAAGCCACGTGGATAGAAAGGTGGTGTTAAGGGAAGTAGAAATTTTGAGATATCAAATTACCAAAAAGGGCATGAAATGGTCATGGACTAAATAAGTAGTTAAGGGCAAAGATGGGCATGCCTAAGCATGTTCCAATCTTTGGGCAAAGGTGTGAATGAAAAAGGGCAGAATGCTTAAATGAAATATATTAGAATAACAAAGCTTTGACAATTAGAATAATTAAATAAAATCTTATAATTTTATAAGAAAAAATATATTATGTTCATAACATATGTTAACAGCACAAGAGTAGTAATAATAATAATAATAATAATAATAATAATAATAATAACAATAAAATAAATATTATTAGTATTATTATTATTATTATAATTACAAACCTAACGAATAATAATTTCGTTGAACTGAATAGAAAATAGTGAGTAAAATAATAATAATAATTATAATAGTAATTAGAAACCTATTAGTAATATTATTATTGAGTTGTAATATTAATCAGAATAAAGTAAGGAAAAATTTAATAAGCCCCTATATTAATAGAAAGCTAATAATGGTTTAGTATGTTGTTTAATTGTAGCAATAATAAGCTTATATTAAGGACAAAGTAGAAAAAGATTAATAATAAATATAAAGGTAATAATCACAATGTTGTTCACGTTGCAATTATTGTAATAACATATTTAAAAAGAAATATATAATAGTATTAATTAAGAGGAATTAATAATAATTTTGTTGTTGAAGTGCTAAATGCAATAGTAAAAAAAATTGAGTTGTGAGCATTGAGAAAGATAACAATGAATAGTAAACGCGCAGGGAAGTTGTGTGTGATTTGAGTGTGCTACAGTAAAGTGGATCACTTGCAGATTTCATGCGCAGGCAGTGGTGGCAGTTGCATGGGAAAAGGAAATATTGGAAATCCCAGTCTAGTCTTGCAGCAGCTTAGCTTGCAATGATAATTACTTTGTGTAGTGTAATAGGATAAAATAATAAAACAATTGTAGTAATGTACAAGTAATGATACAAGCAAGTGTGACCTTTCCAATCAAGTTGTAGCTGCATTTAATAAAGCTTGCGAATAAAATATGTGGTAAATAATACACATCATGTTACAGCAAAATATACCTTTTTAATTACTATTATTAACAAAATAAAGTTATGATGTGTAAAATATGTGGTAAATAATACACATAATGTTACAGCAATAGTACACATCATGTTAGCTCATTATTTTTAATTACTACTTTTTGCAACATATACCTTTTTATTACAGCAAAAAAGCATTTAATAAGTTAGCAAACCAAATAAAGTTTTCAAATAAAATAGGTGGTAAATAATGGGTAGGGTGTGTGTTCCAATAGTACACATCAGCTTAACTCACTACTTTTCATGAATACTTTTTGCAACATTTCCCTTTTTATTACAACTTTTTGCTGTGTTTTGTTTAAGAATGTGAAAGTTGAAAAAATTATTACTTTTTGTATGGGCGTGTGTCAGAAGTTGGTATAAAATGAAGGACTTCAACATGACAAAAGTTTTATTATTACATGTAAGTCAAACCTGCAACATTATTATAACATATATTATTATTAAAGTTGCCTAATAAAATAAAATAAACTGGGTATTCTGAAAAAAAATTATTATATAAAACAATATTACAACATTCATGGTGCAGTTGTAAAGATTGTTTACAGCAACATTTTGAAAATATTAGAATTAATTACAGTTGCCTAATAAAGTACTTGAAAATATAATTGGAAATGTTTTGTATTTTAAACGTTATAAATAATTAAAGTTGTTGTATTAAATACTTGTATGGTAGGATATAGAGAAGTTAAACTTTTTGGTTGTAGTTGACGTTTGAAGTAATAAATATCTGAACAAAATATTTCCATTACCATTGATATTCATAACAAAATAAAGGAACACATCCTTCCATATTAAGATACAAAACTACCACTCCAAGAGTTAATATTCATGAGAAATGGAGTGGATATTAGATTGTACATAAAGAGATAGTAGTTAGATGTTCAAAAGATGAAACATTAATTAGGGAATATGTTGCATGGCATGCATCATGATATCATTTTTTCTTCGAGTGTCTTGCGATTTTGGGTCTTGAACTTTTGGTGGCAGATTGTTTTGGTGCCAAAAGTTCTGAAAAATCCGTATCATCATTTAGAACAACATCCGGCGACAATCTTTTAGCCGGGCTATGGGTCAAGTTGGGTTCCAGGCTCCAGTTTTGTGCAGCAGAAGCATTACTCTACAAGAGGGTAATATAATTGTAATTTACATTGCAATATTATGAATTTCTTTGTTAATACAGTATAGGAAAGCTTACAGTGGGATTTGGGGTTTGTGTGAGAGTGATATTGTTGTTATCATCTTCATCTATAATAGAGGCCTTTCCTTTGCTACCATAATCTTATGGTGGGATAATTGGGGCATCCTTTATAAAAAACCTTATTGTTAATGTTATATACAGTAAACATAATATATATAAGAATATACATCATATAACCAAACAATGAATTTTGTTGGATAATGAAAAACCTACTTCATTAGGCATGATGGCATCTCCAATCTGTAGCATAACGTCCTTATCTCTAGTGAGTCTCACTACAGATGCTTGTTTGTAAAATGGCTGATATTTGACCCGAAAAGCAAAACTCTTTTCTGGGAGATTATCAAGGTCGGCGGGGTAAATCAGTGGGTGGTCCTCATTGGTCTACGAGTATCGTTTCATAAAAGAATTTATGAAATAGATTGGAAGCATTGTATTAATATGTATTATTCTCGATTTATGGAAAATAATAATATTGGAAAGTATTTGTATTACTATGCATTGACCACAGATGTATGGAATATATTGAGAATATTAGGCATATTAGTGGGTAATGAAACAATGTTATGAGACATGGGTGTAACTCGCAGCCATGACGAAAGGTTATAGAATACTCACAGGTCGCATGATCTCCCTTAAAGCATGGGCAGACATACCAACAATTGGTATGCATTCTTTGTCCCAGAAGACAAAATTCGCAGACACACCATCATGTTCCACCTCTATTTTAATTTTGTACCTAATTACACGAAACGTACACATGTTACATAACAGAAGTTTTTCAATAATCCACTATAAACAACAAGAATATCAAATGTCTAAAGAAATTCATAGCTTGAATGTCAGTAAATACTTTGTAATTGGTGTCGCTTGGTCGCCACACATGCATTGGTTAGTTCTGTTACACTTTGAACATACTTCATAGTACCATCCAAACGGATTGGCCTTGAACCGCTTTATTGTACCAATCGTATTGCAGAATGATTCCTACAAAAAATACTCCACATTATTAGAAAACACCGAAAACGATGAAAAAACCGAAAACCGTATAATAATTAATGGCTTAATAATTAATGAGAATAAACGTAATTACGTCACGAAGAGTAAGCATATCTCTTATGCTCCTGACATCCTTCGTAAAGGAGAAAGACCTGTCATCAAATGTCCCTTGTGAACACGAAGTTAGAGATCTACTTTGTGAGGCATCAGGTGTAGGATTTCCATCAATAAATCGGAGTCAGAAAACAAAGTATGCATGTATGGTTACTAAATTATAATTAGAATGGATATGTAATCAATAAAACCTGTCTTAAGGTATATACGTTTTCATGAATTCAGCAACTTGAGGATGGTCATGGTTAAGTAGTAGCTTTGATCCATGCCATGAATTAGACAAGTTCAGCTTTCCAGATGCTGCATCGGAGTCAAACAATTACATATATTTATATCGGGTAGCCAAATTATGTAATGTGAAAATCCAGACAACAACAACACAAATTACATGAACTCTGGCGACACCATGCATGAGTGAGGATGACAACCAGCTGACCACTATCGTTATTGTAAGACATAAATTGAGTGGCATATGACTCCCACAGCGTAACATCAATTTCAGTCCCACTGGAAACAAACAATAAGAAACAATGAATTATGTTTTGTATAATGAAAACATGCATTCCAAATGTTAACATAAAAGTTACGAATGAAACCTTTGATCAGCAACAGATAGGTTAACGCAAGCCTTTTTCCCTGCACCTGGATGTTGTGTCCTAACAACTTACATAACAACACCAATTACATCTACATCACAATGAAATGTTAGGTTGTGTGGTTTTTAAGAAATGAAGTACAATATTACATAAACATGAAAACACTCAGCATACCATACAAACGACCAACTATAAAATTCCCATTTATGAAATCTTGCAACGATTTAAATTTGAATGTGTGCGGTGGGATATCTGGGATGTCTGTGGCTGTCACAGTGGTAGCACGATTCCAAAATAATTTGTAATCGTTGTCACACACTTTCAATGGTAAGTCATTCAGCACGGGTTCTCCATTGTAAATCATGTACGTATTATATTCCTGTAATAGTTTGCTCCAGACATCAAATTCTCCGGACCGCGTAATCACCTGTATCTGATCTCCCTATTTAAAATAAAAGTTTGTAAGGCACAACAGAAAAGGCTAAATTTACCAAGGGTTTAAAAAACAAAACATTAGACATAACCAACACCTTTCCATCTTGAATAACAGCCTCAATATGCTGTTGTCCATTGCGCTCCTTTACGAACCACAGATCTACAACACGTACAGCCAGCTTCCAAACATTGTTATCAGGCTTCAAGTCACTGATCAGGATGGGTGGTCGTGACATCTTTCTTGCAAGTTATGAAAATGCAATAACAAATATAAAGTTAAATCCATTTTGTCCCATAAACAGTTCACGGCAGAAAAAGCACAATACATTACCGCATGCAAACCACAACAACTTTGTAACATTCAACCGACTAAACCACAAGCATCTAAGAAAAGTTAAAACATATTTAAAAATAGTACACATCAGGTCCTGAGAAAGTTAGGGTTTGAAAGAAAATCATTTAGCAACGCATGCAAAACACTCACAGGTTGTAAACATCAACAAACTATGTTATCAGGCTTCAAGTCACTGATCAGGATGGGTGGTCGTGGCATCTTTCTTGCAAGTTATGAGAATGCAACAACAAATAGAAACTTAAAACCATTTTGTCCCATAATCAGTTCACAGCAGAAAAAGCACAAAACATTACCGCATGCAAACCACAACAACTTTGTAACCTTCAACCGACTAAACCACAAGCATCTAACAAAAGTTAAAACACATTTAACAATAGTAAACATCAGGTCCTGAGAAAGTTAGGGTTTGAAAGAAATTCATTTAGCAACGCATGCAAAACACTCACAGGTTGTAAACATCAAAAATCTAAACCATAATTATAAATAAAGTAAACCCATTCAGCATTTAGAAGAAAACATATTTCCAGCTCAAAGTTGATTTTTCATAGAAACAACAACCCCTGAAAAACACTCAATCTTTGTAACATTCAAGAAACCCAAAAACAACAATATAACAATACTAACATGTTTTTTCAACCCAAAACACCGATTCCCATGAAAGACGAGGAAACGTAACCATGCATGTTAAACGAAGATGAATATTAAAGCCAGGATGTTACCGTTTTGGTTTTCGGAAGCTTCGATGGGGGTTGTTCTCCGTTTGCACTGAAAGTGGGTTGAGATGAAGGAAGGTGGAAAGGACAGAGAAGAAGTGAAGTGATGAAATGATGTAAAAGTGAAGTGAAGTGATGAAGAAATGAAGTGAAGTGATGTGTCCTGGTAAGTGCAAGTTGGGAAAAGAAAGGAAGCCACGTGGATAGAAAGGTGGTGTTAAGGGAAGTAGAAATTTTGAGATATCAAATTACCAAAAAGGGCATGAAATGGTCATGGACTAAATAAGCAGTTAAGGGCAAAGATGGGCATGCCTAAGCATGTTCCAATCTTTGGGCAAAGGTGTGAATGAAAAAGGGCAGAATGCTTAAATGAAATATATTAGAATAACAAAGCTTTGACAATTAGAATAATTAAATAAAATCTTATAATTTTATAAGAAAAAATATATTATGTTCATAACATATGTTAACAGCACAAGAGTAGTAATAATAATAATAATAATAATAATAATAATAACAATAAAATAAATATTATTAGTATTATTATTATTATTATAATTACAAACCTAACGAATAATAATTTCGTTGAACTGAATAGAAAATAGTGAGTAAAATAATAATAATAATTATAATAGTAATTAGAAACCTATTAGTAATATTATTATTGAGTTGTAATATTAATCAGAATAAAGTAAGGAAAAATTTAATAAGCCCCTATATTAATAGAAAGCTAATAATGGTTTAGTATGTTGTTTAATTGTAGCAATAATAAGCTTATATTAAGGATAAAGTAGAAAAAGAATAATAATAAATATAAAGGTAATAATCACAATGTTGTTCACGTTGCAATTATTGTAATAACATATTTAAAAAGAAATATATAATAGTATTAATTAAGAGGAATTAATAATAATTTTGTTGTTGAAGTGCTAAATGCAATAGTAAAAAAAATTGAGTTGTGAGCATTGAGAAAGATAACAATGAATAGTAAACGCGCAGGGAAGTTGGGTGTGATTTGAGTGTGCTACAGTAAAGTGGATCACTTGCAAATTTCATGCGCAGGCAGTGGTGGTAGTTGCATGGGAAAAGGAAATATTGGAAATCTCAGTCTAGTCTTGCAGCAGCTTAGCTTGCAATGATAATTACTTTGTGTAGTGTAATAGGATAAAATAATAAAACAATTGTAGTAATGTACAAGTAATGATACAAGCAAGTGTGACCTTTCCAATCAAGTTGTAGCTGCATTTAATAAAGCTTGCGAATAAAATATGTGGTAAATAATACACATCATGTTACAGCAAAATATACCTTTTTAATTACTATTATTAACAAAATAAAGTTATGATGTGTAAAATATGTGGTAAATAATACACATAATGTTACAGCAATAGTACACATCATGTTAGCTCATTATTTTTAATTACTACTTTTTGCAACATATACCTTTTTATTACAGCAAAAAAGCATTTAATAAGTTAGCAAACCAAATAAAGTTTTCAAATAAAATAGGTGGTAAATAATGGGTAGGGTGTGTGTTCCAATAGTACACATCAGCTTAACTCACTACTTTTCATGAATACTTTTTGCAACATTTCCCTTTTTATTACAACTTTTTGCTGTGTTTTGTTTAAGAATGTGAAAGTTGAAAAAATTATTACTTTTTGTATGGGCGTGTGTCAGAAGTTGGTATAAAATGAAGGACTTCAACATGACAAAAGTTTTATTATTACATGTAAGTCAAACCTGCAACATTATTATAACATATATTATTATTAAAGTTGCCTAATAAAATAAAATAAACTGGGTATTCTGAAAAAAATTATTATATAAAACAATATTACAACATTCATGGTGCAGTTGTAAAGATTGTTTACAGCAACATTTTGAAAATATTAGAATTAATTACAGTTGCCTAATAAAGTACTTGAAAATATAATTGGAAATGTTTTGTATTTTAAACGTTATAAATAATTAAAGTTGTTGTATTAAATACTTGTATGGTAGGATATAGAGAAGTTAAACTTTTTGGTTGTAGTTGACGTTTGAAGTAATAAATATCTGAACAAAATATTTCCATTACCATTGATATTCATAACAAAATAAAGGAACACATCCTTCCATATTAAGATACAAAACTACCACTCCAAGAGTTAATATTCATGAGAAATGGAGTGGATATTAGATTGTACATAAAGAGATAGTAGTTAGATGTTCAAAAGATGAAACATTAATTAGGGAATATGTTGCATGGCATGCATCATGATATCATTTTTTCTTCGAGTGTCTTGCGATTTTGGGTCTTGAACTTTTGGTGGCAGATTGTTTTGGTGCCAAAAGTTCTGAAGAATCCGTATCATCATTTAGAACAACATCCGGCGACAATCTTTTAGCCGGGCTATGGGTCAAGTTGGGTTCCAGGCTCCAGTTTTGTGCAGCAGAAGCATTACTCTACAAGAGGGTAATATAATTGTAATTTACATTGCAATATTATGAATTTCTTTGTTAATACAGTATAGGAAAGCTTACAGTGGGATTTGGGGTTTGTGTGAGAGTGATATTGTTGTTATCATCTTCATCTATAATAGAGGCCTTTCCTTTGCTACCATAATCTTATGGTGGGATAATTGGGGCATCCTTTATAAAAAACCTTATTGTTAATGTTATATACAGTAAACATAATATATATAAGAATATACATCATATAACCAAACAATGAATTTTGTTGGATAATGAAAAACCTACTTCATTAGGCATGATGCCATCTCCAATCTGTAGCATAACGTCCTTATCTCTAGTGAGTCTCACTACAGATGCTTGTTTGTAAAATGGCTGATATTTGACCCGAAAAGCAAAACTCTTTTCCGGGAGATTATCAAGGTCGGCGGGGTAAATCAGTGGGTGGTCCTCATTGGTCTACGAGTATCGTTTCATAAAGGAATTTATGAAATAGATTGGAAGCATTGTATTAATATGTATTATTCTCGATTTATGGCAAATAATAATATTGGAAAGTATTTGTATTACTATGCATTGACCACAGATGTATGGAATATATTGAGAATATTAGGCATATTAGTGGGTAATGAAACAATGTTATGAGACATGGGTGTAACTCGCAGCCATGACGAAAGGTTATAGAATACTCACAGGTCGCATGATCTCCCTTAAAGCATGGGCAGACATACCAACAATTGGTATGCATTCTTTGTCCCAGAAGACAAAATTCGCAGACACACCATCATGTTCCACCTCTATTTTAATTTTGTACCTAATTACACGAAACGTACACATGTTACATAACAGAAGTTTTTCAATAATCCACTATAAACAACAAGAATATCAAATGTCTAAAGAAATTCATAGCTTGAATGTTAGTAAATACTTTGTAATTGGTGTCGCTTGGTCGCCACACATGCATTGGTTAGTTCTGTTACACTTTGAACATACTTCATAGTACCATCCAAACGGATTGGCCTTGAACCGCTTTATTGTACCAATCGTATTGCAGAATGATTCCTACAAAAAATACTCCACATTATTAGAAAACACCGAAAACGATGAAAAAACCGAAAACCGTATAATAATTAATGGCTTAATAATTAATGAGAATAAACGTAATTACGTCACGAAGAGTAAGCATATCTCTTATGCTCCTGACATCCTTCGTAAAGGAGAAAGACCTGTCATCAAATGTCCCTTGTGAACACGAAGTTAGAGATCTACTTTGTGAGGCATCAGGTGTAGGATTTCCATCAATAAATCGGAGTCAGAAAACAAACTATGCATGTATGGTTACTAAATTATAATTAGAATGGATATGTAATCAATAAAACATGTCTTAAGGTAAATACGTTTTCATGAATTCAGCAACTTGAGGATGGTCATGGTTAAGTAGTAGCTTTGATCCATGCCATGAATTAGACAAGTTCAGCTTTCCAGATGCTGCATCGGAGTCAAACAATTACATATATTTATATCGGGTAGCCAAATTATGTAATGTGAAAATCCAGACAACAACAACACAAATTACATGAACTCTGGCGACACCATGCATGAGTGAGGATGACAACCAGCTGACCACTATCGTTATTGTAAGACATAAATTGAGTGGCATATGACTCCCACAGCGTAACATCAATTTCAGTCCCACTGGAAACAAACAATAAGAAACAATGAATTATCTTTTGTATAATGAAAACATGCATTCCAAATGTTAACATAAAAGTTACGAATGAAACCTTTGATCAGCAACAGACAGGTTAACGCAAGCCTTTTTCCCTGCACCTGGATGTTGTGTCCTAACAACTTACATAACAACACCAATTACATCTACATCACAATGAAATGTTAGGTTGTGTGGTTTTTAAGAAATGAAGTACAATATTACATAAACATGAAAACACTCAGCATACCATACAAACGACCAACTATAAAATTCCCATTTATGAAATCTTGCAACGATTTAAATTTGAATGTGTGCGGTGGGATATCTGGGATGTCTGTGGCTGTCACAGTGGTAGCACGATTCCAAAATAATTTGTAATCGTTGTCACACACTTTCAATGGTAAGTCATTCAGCACGGGTTCTCCATTGTAAATCATGTACGTATTATATTCCTGTAATAGTTTGCTCCAGACATCAAATTCTCCGGACCGCGTAATCACCTGTATCTGATCTCCCTATTTAAAATAAAAGTTTGTAAGGCACAACAGAAAAGGCTAAATTTACCAAGGGTTTAAAAAACAAAACATTAGACATAACCAACACCTTTCCATCTTGAATAACAGCCTCAATATGCTGTTGTCCATTGCGCTCCTTTACGAACCACAGATCTACAACACGTACAGCCAGCTTCCAAACATTGTTATCAGGCTTCAAGTCACTGATCAGGATGGGTGGTCGTGACAACTTTCTTGCAAGTTATGAAAATGCAATAACAAATATAAAGTTAAATCCATTTTGTCACATAAACAGTTCACGGCAGAAAAAGCACAATACATTACCGCATGCAAACCACAACAACTTTGTAACATTCAACCGACTAAACCACAAGCATCTAAGAAAAGTTAAAACATATTTAAAAATAGTACACATCAGGTCCTGAGAAAGTTAGGGTTTGAAAGAAAATCATTTAGCAACGCATGCAAAACACTCACAGGTTGTAAACATCAACAAACTATGTTATCAGGCTTCAAGTCACTGATCAGGATGGGTGGTCGTGGCATCTTTCTTGCAAGTTATGAGAATGCAACAACAAATAGAAACTTAAAACCATTTTGTCCCATAATCAGTTCACAGCAGAAAAAGCACAAAACATTACCGCATGCAAACCACAACAACTTTGTAACCTTCAACCGACTAAACCACAAGCATCTAACAAAAGTTAAAACACATTTAACAATAGTAAACATCAGGTCCTGAGAAAGTTAGGGTTTGAATGAAATTCATTTAGCAACGCATGCAAAACACTCACAGGTTGTAAACATCAAAAATCTAAACCATAATTATAAATAAAGTAAACCCATTCAGCATTTAGAAGAAAACATATTTCCAGCTCAAAGTTGATTTTTCATAGAAACAACAACCCCTGAAAAACACTCAATCTTTGTAACATTCAAGAAACCCAAAAACAACAATATAACAATACTAACATGTTTTTTCAACCCAAAACACCGATTCCCATGAAAGACGAGGAAACGTAACCATGCATGTTAAACGAAGATGAATATTAAAGCCAGGATGTTACCGTTTTGGTTTTCGGAAGCTTCGATGGGGGTTGTTCTCCGTTTGCACTGAAAGTGGGTTGAGATGAAGGAAGGTAGGTGGAAAGGACAGAGAAGAAGTGAAGTGATGAAATGATGTAAAAGTGAAGTGAAGTGATGAAGAAATGAAGTGAAGTGATGTGTCCTGGTAAGTGCAAGTTGGGAAAAGAAAGGAAGCCACGTGGATAGAAAGGTGGTGTTAAGGGAAGTAGAAATTTTGAGATATCAAATTACCAAAAAGGGCATGAAATGGTCATGGACTAAATAAGCAGTTAAGGGAAAAGATGGGCATGCCTAAGCATGTTCCAATCTTTGGGCAAAGGTGTGAATGAAAAAGGGCAGAATGCTTAAATGAAATATATTAGAATAACAAAGCTTTGACAATTAGAATAATTAAATAAAATCTTATAATTTTATAAGAAAAAATATATTATGTTCATAACATATGTTAACAGCACAAGAGTAGTAATAATAATAATAATAATAATAATAATAATAATAATAACAATAAAATAAATATTATTAGTATTATTATTATTATTATAATTACAAACCTAACGAATAATAATTTCGTTGAACTGAATAGAAAATAGTGAGTAAAATAATAATAATTATTATAATAGTAATTAGAAACCTATTAGTAATATTATTATTGAGTTGTAATATTAATCAGAATAAAGTAAGGAAAAATTTAATAAGCCCCTATATTAATAGAAAGCTAATAATGGTTTAGTATGTTGTTTAATTGTAGCAATAATAAGCTTATATTAAGGATAAAGTAGAAAAAGAATAATAATAAATATAAAGGTAATAATCACAATGTTGTTCACGTTGCAATTATTGTAATAACATATTTAAAAAGAAATATATAATAGTATTAATTAAGAGGAATTAATAATAATTTTGTTGTTGAAGTGCTAAATGCAATAGTAAAAAAAATTGAGTTGTGAGCATTGAGAAAGATAACAATGAATAGTAAACGCGCAGGGAAGTTGTGTGTGATTTGAGTGTGCTACAGTAAAGTGGATCACTTGCAGATTTCATGCGCAGGCAGTGGTGGTAGTTGCATGGGAAAAGGAAATATTGGAAATCCCAGTCTAGTCTTGTAGCAGCTTAGCTTGCAATGATAATTACTTTGTGTAGTGTAATAGGATAAAATAATAAAACAATTGTAGTAATGTACAAGTAATGATACAAGCAAGTGTGACCTTTCCAATCAAGTTGTAGCTGCATTTAATAAAGCTTGCGAATAAAATATGTGGTAAATAATACACATCATGTTACAGCAAAATATACCTTTTTAATTACTATTATTAACAAAATAAAGTTATGATGTGTAAAATATGTGGTAAATAATACACATAATGTTGCAGCAATAGTACACATCATGTTAGCTCATTATTTTTAATTACTACTTTTTGCAACATATACCTTTTTATTACAGCAAAAAAGCATTTAATAAGTTAGCAAACCAAATAAAGTTTTCAAATAAAATAGGTGGTAAATAATGGGTAGGGTGTGTGTTCCAATAGTACACATCAGCTTAACTCACTACTTTTCATGAATACTTTTTGCAACATTTCCCTTTTTATTACAACTTTTTGCTGTGTTTTGTTTAAGAATGTGAAAGTTGAAAAAATTATTACTTTTTGTATGGGCGTGTGTCAGAAGTTGGTATAAAATGAAGGACTTCAACATGACAAAAGTTTTATTATTACATGTAAGTCAAACCTGCAACATTATTATAACATATATTATTATTAAAGTTGCCTAATAAAATAAAATAAACTGGGTATTCTGAAAAAAAATTATTATATAAAACAATATTACAACATTCATGGTGCAGTTGTAAAGATTGTTTACAACAACATTTTGAAAATATTAGAATTAATTACAGTTGCCTAATAAAGTACTTGAAAATATAATTGGAAATGTTTTGTATTTTAAACGTTATAAATAATTAAAGTTGTTGTATTAAATACTTGTATGGTAGGATATAGAGAAGTTAAACTTTTTGGTTGTAGTTGACGTTTGAAGTAATAAATATCTGAACAAAATATTTCCATTACCATTGATATTCATAACAAAATAAAGGAACACATCCTTCCATATTAAGATACAAAACTACCACTCCAAGAGTTAATATTCATGAGAAATGGAGTGGATATTAGATTGTACATAAAGAGATAGTAGTTAGATGTTCAAAAGATGAAACATTAATTAGGGAATATGTTGCATGGCATGCATCATGATATCATTTTTTCTTCGAGTGTCTTGCGATTTTGGGTCTTGAACTTTTGGTGGCAGATTGTTTTGGTGCCAAAAGTTCTGAAAAATCCGTATCATCATTTAGAACAACATCCGGCGACAATCTTTTAGCCGGGCTATGGGTCAAGTTGGGTTCCAGGCTCCAGTTTTGTGCAGCAGAAGCATTACTCTACAAGAGGGTAATATAATTGTAATTTACATTGCAATATTATGAATTTCTTTGTTAATACAGTATAGGAAAGCTTACAGTGGGATTTGGGGTTTGTGTGAGAGTGATATTGTTGTTATCATCTTCATCTATAATAGAGGCCTTTCCTTTGCTACCATAATCTTATGGTGGGATAATTGGGGCATCCTTTATAAAAAACCTTATTGTTAATGTTATATACAGTAAACATAATATATATAAGAATATACATCATATAACCAAACAATGAATTTTGTTGGATAATGAAAAACCTACTTCATTAGGCATGATGGCATCTCCAATCTGTAGCATAACGTCCTTATCTCTAGTGAGTCTCACTACAGATGCTTGTTTGTAAAATGGCTGATATTTGACCCGAAAAGCAAAACTCTTTTCCGGGAGATTATCAAGGTCGGCGGGGTAAGTCAGTGGGTGGTCCTCATTGGTCTACGAGTATCGTTTCATAAAGGAATTTATGAAATAGATTGGAAGCATTGTATTAATATGTATTATTCTCGATTTATGGCAAATAATAATATTGGAAAGTATTTGTATTACTATGCATTGACCACAGATGTATGGAATATATTGAGAATATTAGGCATATTAGTGGGTAATGAAACAATGTTATGAGACATGGGTGTAACTCGCAGCCATGACGAAAGGTTATAGAATACTCACAGGTCGCATGATCTCCCTTAAAGCATGGGCAGACATACCAACAATTGGTATACATTCTTTGTCCCAGAAGACAAAATTCGCAGACACACCATCATGTTCCACCTCTATTTTAATTTTGTACCTAATTACACGAAACGTACACATGTTACATAACAGAAGTTTTTCAATAATCCACTATAAACAACAAGAATATCAAATGTCTAAAGAAATTCATAGCTTGAATGTCAGTAAATACTTTGTAATTGGTGTCGCTTGGTCGCCACACATGCATTGGTTAGTTCTGTTACACTTTGAACATACTTCATAGTACCATCCAAACGGATTGGCCTTGAACCGCTTTATTGTACCAATCGTATTGCAGAATGATTCCTACAAAAAATACTCCACATTATTAGAAAACACCGAAAACGATGAAAAGACCGAAAACCGTATAATAATTAATGGCTTAATAATTAATGAGAATAAACGTAATTACGTCACGAAGAGTAAGCATATCTCTTATGCTCCTGACATCCTTCGTAAAGGAGAAAGACCTGTCATCAAATGTCCCTTGTGAACACGAAGTTAGAGATCTACTTTGTGAGGCATCAGGTGTAGGATTTCCATCAATAAATCGGAGTCAGAAAACAAAGTATGCATGTATGGTTACTAAATTATAATTAGAATGGATATGTAATCAATAAAACCTGTCTTAAGGTATATACGTTTTCATGAATTCAGCAACTTGAGGATGGTCATGGTTAAGTAGTAGCTTTGATCCATGCCATGAATTAGACAAGTTCAGCTTTCCAGATGCTGCATCGGAGTCAAACAATTACATATATTTATATCGGGTAGCCAAATTATGTAATGTGAAAATCCAGACAACAACAACACAAATTACATGAACTCTGGCGACACCATGCATGAGTGAGGATGACAACCAGCTGACCACTATCGTTATTGTAAGACATAAATTGAGTGGCATATGACTCCCACAGCGTAACATCAATTTCAGTCCCACTGGAAACAAACAATAAGAAACAATGAATTATCTTTTGTATAATGAAAACATGCATTCCAAATGTTAACATAAAAGTTACGAATGAAACCTTTGATCAGCAACAGACAGGTTAACGCAAGCCTTTTTCCCTGCACCTGGATGTTGTGTCCTAACAACTTACATAACAACACCAATTACATCTACATCACAATGAAATGTTAGGTTGTGTGGTTTTTAAGAAATGAAGTACAATATTACATAAACATGAAAACACTCAGCATACCATACAAACGACCAACTATAAAATTCCCATTTATGAAATCTTGCAACGATTTAAATTTGAATGTGTGCGGTGGGATATCTGGGATGTCTGTGGCTGTCACAGTGGTAGCACGATTCCAAAATAATTTGTAATCGTTGTCACACACTTTCAATGGTAAGTCATTCAGCACGGGTTCTCCATTGTAAATCATGTACGTATTATATTCCTGTAATAGTTTGCTCCAGACATCAAATTCTCCGGACCGCGTAATCACCTGTATCTGATCTCCCTATTTAAAATAAAAGTTTGTAAGGCACAACAGAAAAGGCTAAATTTACCAAGGGTTTAAAAAACAAAACATTAGACATAACCAACACCTTTCCATCTTAAATAACAGCCTCAATATGCTGTTGTCCATTGCGCTCCTTTACGAACCACAGATCTACAACACGTACAGCCAGCTTCCAAACATTGTTATCAGGCTTCAAGTCACTGATCAGGATGGGTGGTCGTGACATCTTTCTTGCAAGTTATGAAAATGCAATAACAAATATAAAGTTAAATCCATTTTGTCCCATAAACAGTTCACGGCAGAAAAAGCACAATACATTACCGCATGCAAACCACAACAACTTTGTAACATTCAACCGACTAAACCACAAGCATCTAAGAAAAGTTAAAACATATTTAAAAATAGTACACATCAGGTCCTGAGAAAGTTAGGGTTTGAAAGAAAATCATTTAGCAACGCATGCAAAACACTCACAGGTTGTAAACATCAACAAACTATGTTATCAGGCTTCAAGTCACTGATCAGGATGGGTGGTCGTGACATCTTTCTTGCAAGTTATGAGAATGCAACAACAAATAGAAACTTAAAACCATTTTGTTCCATAATCAGTTCACAGCAGAAAAAGCACAAAACATTACCGCATGCAAACCACAACAACTTTGTAACCTTCTACCGACTAAACCACAAGCATCTAACAAAAGTTAAAACACATTTAACAATAGTAAACATCAGGTCCTGAGAAAGTTAGGGTTTGAAAGAAATTCATTTAGCAACGCATGCAAAACACTCACAGGTTGTAAACATCAAAAATCTAAACCATAATTATAAATAAAGTAAACCCATTCAGCATTTAGAAGAAAACATATTTCCAGCTCAAAGTTGATTTTTCATAGAAACAACAACCCCTGAAAAACACTCAATCTTTGTAACATTCAAGAAACCCAAAAACAACAATATAACAATACTAACATGTTTTTTCAACCCAAAACACCGATTCCCATGAAAGACGAGGAAACGTAACCATGCATGTTAAACGAAGATGAATATTAAAGCCAGGATGTTACCGTTTTGGTTTTCGGAAGCTTCGATGGGGGTTGTTCTCCGTTTGTACTGAAAGTGGGTTGAGATGAAGGAAGGTGGAAAGGACAGAGAAGAAGTGAAGTGATGAAATGATGTAAAAGTGAAGTGAAGTGATGAAGAAATGAAGTGAAGTGATGTGTCCTGGTAAGTGCAAGTTGGGAAAAGAAAGGAAGCCACGTGGATAGAAAGGTGGTGTTAAGGGAAGTAGAAATTTTGAGATATCAAATTACCAAAAAGGGCATGAAATGGTCATGGACTAAATAAGTAGTTAAGGGCAAAGATGGGCATGCCTAAGCATGTTCCAATCTTTGGGCAAAGGTGTGAATGAAAAAGGGCAGAATGCTTAAATGAAATATATTAGAATAACAAAGCTTTGACAATTAGAATAATTAAATAAAATCTTATAATTTTATAAGAAAAAATATATTATGTTCATAACATATGTTAACAGCACAAGAGTAGTAATAATAATAATAATAATAATAATAATAATAATAATAATAATAATAACAATAAAATAAATATTATTAGTATTATTATTATTATTATAATTACAAACCTAACGAATAATAATTTCGTTGAACTGAATAGAAAATAGTGAGTAAAATAATAATAATAATTATAATAGTAATTAGAAACCTATTAGTAATATTATTATTGAGTTGTAATATTAATCAGAATAAAGTAAGGAAAAATTTAATAAGCCCCTATATTAATAGAAAGCTAATAATGGTTTAGTATGTTGTTTAATTGTAGCAATAATAAGCTTATATTAAGGACAAAGTAGAAAAAGAATAATAATAAATATAAAGGTAATAATCACAATGTTGTTCACGTTGCAATTATTGTAATAACATATTTAAAAAGAAATATATAATAGTATTAATTAAGAGGAATTAATAATAATTTTGTTGTTGAAGTGCTAAATGCAATAGTAAAAAAAATTGAGTTGTGAGCATTGAGAAAGATAACAATGAATAGTAAACGCGCAGGGAAGTTGTGTGTGATTTGAGTGTGCTACAGTAAAGTGGATCACTTGCAGATTTCATGCGCAGGCAGTGGTGGTAGTTGCATGGGAAAAGGAAATATTGGAAATCTCAGTCTAGTCTTGCAGCAGCTTAGCTTGCAATGATAATTACTTTGTGTAGTGTAATAGGATAAAATAATAAAACAATTGTAGTAATGTACAAGTAATGATACAAGCAAGTGTGACCTTTCCAATCAAGTTGTAGCTGCATTTAATAAAGCTTGCGAATAAAATATGTGGTAAATAATACACATCATGTTACAGCAAAATATACCTTTTTAATTACTATTATTAACAAAATAAAGTTATGATGTGTAAAATATGTGGTAAATAATACACATAATGTTACAGCAATAGTACACATCATGTTAGCTCATTATTTTTAATTACTACTTTTTGCAACATATACCTTTTTATTACAGCAAAAAAGCATTTAATAAGTTAGCAAACCAAATAAAGTTTTCAAATAAAATAGGTGGTAAATAATGGGTAGGGTGTGTGTTCCAATAGTACACATCAGCTTAACTCACTACTTTTCATGAATACTTTTTGCAACATTTCCCTTTTTATTACAACTTTTTGCTGTGTTTTGTTTAAGAATGTGAAAGTTGAAAAAATTATTACTTTTTGTATGGGCGTGTGTCAGAAGTTGGTATAAAATGAAGGACTTCAACATGACAAAAGTTTTATTATTACATGTAAGTCAAACCTGCAACATTATTATAACATATATTATTATTAAAGTTGCCTAATAAAATAAAATAAACTGGGTATTCTGAAAAAAATTATTATATAAAACAATATTACAACATTCATGGTGCAGTTGTAAAGATTGTTTACAGCAACATTTTGAAAATATTAGAATTAATTACAGTTGCCTAATAAAGTACTTGAAAATATAATTGGAAATGTTTTGTATTTTAAACGTTATAAATAATTAAAGTTGTTGTATTAAATACTTGTATGGTAGGATATAGAGAAGTTAAACTTTTTGGTTGTAGTTGACGTTTGAAGTAATAAATATCTGAACAAAATATTTCCATTACCATTGATATTCATAACAAAATAAAGGAACACATCCTTCCATATTAAGATACAAAACTACCACTCCAAGAGTTAATATTCATGAGAAATGGAGTGGATATTAGATTGTACATAAAGAGATAGTAGTTAGATGTTCAAAAGATGAAACATTAATTAGGGAATATGTTGCATGGCATGCATCATGATATCATTTTTTCTTCGAGTGTCTTGCGATTTTGGGTCTTGAACTTTTGGTGGCAGATTGTTTTGGTGCCAAAAGTTCTGAAAAATCCGTATCATCATTTAGAACAACATCCGGCGACAATCTTTTAGCCGGGCTATGGGTCAAGTTGGGTTCCAGGCTCTAGTTTTGTGCAGCAGAAGCATTACTCTACAAGAGGGTAATATAATTGTAATTTACATTGCAATATTATGAATTTCTTTGTTAATACAGTATAGGAAAGCTTACAGTGGGATTTGGGGTTTGTGTGAGAGTGATATTGTTGTTATCATCTTCATCTATAATAGAGGCCTTTCCTTTGCTACCATAATCTTATGGTGGGATAATTGGGGCATCCTTTATAAATAACCTTATTGTTAATGTTATATACAGTAAACATAATATATATAAGAATATACATCATATAACCAAACAATGAATTTTGTTGGATAATGAAAAACCTACTTCATTAGGCATGATGGCATCTCCAATCTGTAGCATAACGTCCTTATCTCTAGTGAGTCTCACTACAGATGCTTGTTTGTAAAATGGCTGATATTTGACCCGAAAAGCAAAACTCTTTTCCGGGAGATTATCAAGGTCGGCGGGGTAAATCAGTGGGTGGTCCTCATTGGTCTACGAGTATCGTTTCATAAAGGAATTTATGAAATAGATTGGAAGCATTGTATTAATATGTATTATTCTCGATTTATGGCAAATAATAATATTGGAAAGTATTTGTATTACTATACATTGACCACAGATGTATGGAATATATTGAGAATATTAGGCATATTAGTGGGTAATGAAACAATGTTATGAGACATGGGTGTACCTCGCAGCCATGACGAAAGGTTATAGAATACTCACAGGTCGCATGATCTCCCTTAAAGCATGGGCAGACATACCAACAATTGGTATGCATTCTTTGTCCCAGAAGACAAAATTCGCAGACACACCATCATGTTCCACCTCTATTTTAATTTTGTACCTAATTACACGAAACGTACACATGTTACATAACAGAAGTTTTTCAATAATCCACTATAAACAACAAGAATATCAAATGTCTAAAGAAATTCATAGCTTGAATGTCAGTAAATACTTTGTAATTGGTGTCGCTTGGTCGCCACACATGCATTGGTTAGTTCTGTTACACTTTGAACATACTTCATAGTACCATCCAAACGGATTGGCCTTGAACCGCTTTATTGTACCAATCATATTGCAGAATGATTCCTACAAAAAATACTCCACATTATTAGAAAACACCGAAAACGATGAAAAACCCGAAAACCGTATAATAATTAATGGCTTAATAATTAATGAGAATAAACGTAATTACGTCACGAAGAGTAAGCATATCTCTTATGCTCCTGACATCCTTCGTAAAGGAGAAAGACCTGTCATCAAATGTCCCTTGTGAACACGAAGTTAGAGATCTACTTTGTGAGGCATCAGGTGTAGGATTTCCATCAATAAATCGGAGTCAGAAAACAAAGTATGCATGTATGGTTACTAAATTATAATTAGAATGGATATGTAATCAATAAAACCTGTCTTAAGGTATATACGTTTTCATGAATTCAGCAACTTGAGGATGGTCATGGTTAAGTAGTAGCTTTGATCCATGCCATGAATTAGACAAGTTCAGCTTTCCAGATGCTGCATCGGAGTCAAACAATTACATATATTTATATCGGGTAGCCAAATTATGTTATGTGAAAATCCAGACAACAACAACACAAATTACATGAACTCTGGCGACACCATGCATGAGTGAGGATGACAACCAGCTGACCACTATCGTTATTGTAAGACATAAATTGAGTGGCATATGACTCCCACAGCGTAACATCAATTTCAGTCCCACTGGAAACAAACAATAAGAAACAATGAATTATGTTTTGTATAATGAAAACATGCATTCCAAATGTTAACATAAAAGTTACGAATGAAACCTTTGATCAGCAACAGACAGGTTAACGCAAGCCTTTTTCCCTGCACCTGGATGTTGTGTCCTAACAACTTACATAACAACACCAATTACATCTACATCACAATGAAATGTTAGGTTGTGTGGTTTTTAAGAAATGAAGTACAATATTACATAAACATGAAAACACTCAGCATACCATACAAACGATCAACTATAAAATTGCCATTTATGAAATCTTGCAACGATTTAAATTTGAATGTGTGCGGTGGGATATCTGGGATGTCTGTGGCTGTCACAGTGGTAGCACGATTCCAAAATAATTTGTAATCGTTGTCACACACTTTCAATGGTAAGTCATTCAGCACGGGTTCTCCATTGTAAATCATGTACGTATTATATTCCTGTAATAGTTTGCTCCAGACATCAAATTCTCCGGACCGCGTAATCACCTGTATCTGATCTCCCTATTTAAAATAAAAGTTTGTAAGGCACAACAGAAAAGGCTAAATTTACCAAGGGTTTAAAAAAAAACATTAGACATAACCAACACCTTTCCATCTTAAATAACAGCCTCAATATGCTGTTGTCCATTGCGCTCCTTTACGAACCACAGATCTACAACACGTACAGCCAGCTTCCAAACATTGTTATCAGGCTTCAAGTCACTGATCAGGATGGGTGGTCGTGACATCTTTCTTGCAAGTTATGAAAATGCAATAACAAATATAAAGTTAAATCCATTTTGTCCCATAAACAGTTCACGGCAGAAAAAGCACAATACATTACCGCATGGAAACCACAACAACTTTGTAACATTCAACCGACTAAACCACAAGCATCTAAGAAAAGTTAAAACACATTAAAAAATAGTACACATCAGGTCCTGAGAAAGTTAGGGTTTGAAAGAAAATCATTTAGCAACGCATGCAAAACACTCACAGGTTGTAAACATCAACAAACTATGTTATCAGGCTTCAAGTCACTGATCAGGATGGGTGGTCGTGACATCTTTCTTGCAAGTTATGAGAATGCAACAACAAATAGAAACTTAAAACCATTTTGTCCCATAATCAGTTCACAGCAGAAAAAGCACAAAACATTACCTCATGCAAACCACAACAACTTTGTAACCTTCAACCGACTAAACCATAAGCATCTAAAAAAAGTTAAAACACGTTTAACAATAGTAAACATGAGGTCCTGAGAAAGTTAGGGTTTGAAAGAAATTCATTTAGCAACGCATGCAAAACACTCAGAGGTTGTAAACATCAAAAATCTAAACCATAATTATAAATAAAGTAAACCCATTCGGCATTTAGAAGAAAACATATTTCCAGCTCAAAGTTGATTTTTCATAGAAACAGCAACCCTTGAAAAACACTCAATCTTTGTAACATTCAAGAAACCCAAAAACAACAATATAACAATACTATTATGTTTTTTCAATCCAAAACACCGATTCCCATGAAAGACGAGGAAATGTAACCATGCATATTAAACGAAGATGAATATTAAAGCCAGGATGTTACCGTTTTGGTTTTCGGAAGCTTCGATGGGGGTTGTTCTCCGTTTGCAGTGAAAGTGGGTTGAGATGAAGGAAGGTGGAAAGGACAGAGAAGAAGTGAAGTGAAGTGATGAAATGATGAATAAGTGAAGTGAAGTGATGAAGAATTGAAGTGAAGTGATGTGTCCCGATAAGTGCAAGTTGGGAAAAAGAAAGGAAGCCACGTGGATAGAAAGGTGGTGTTAAGGGAAGTAGAAATTTTGAGATATCAAATTACCAAAAAGGGCATGAAATGGTCATGGACTAAATAAGTAGTTAAGGGCAAAGATGGGCATGCCTAAGCATGTTCCAATCTTTGGTAGGTAGTTGATTCTTATGTCATTGTGTGCACATGTAGACAATGACTTGTTTGGTACCCAGGCAAGGAAAAATATTAAAATAATAAAGAATACAGGTAATAGTATATAAATACGGTCTAGTTGTCGTTGTAAGTGTCATCTTGTCATCTTATAGTTACGTGAATAAAAGTTTCTAATTTCTCCCTATATGGCTATATTTATTTTGTTTTGCTTTTATTTTTGTTTTTAGGTGTTATCTACATTTACTCTATATGTGCATGAAGTTTTTGATTTACTGTATATTGCAGCTTGAATTGATTTTTCGTTTCTCTCTTTTTGATTTTGATGAAAAGGAGAGACGTTTTATGACTCTATATATAGTTTTAGGTCGATTAATTTAATATTTTAGGGAATGTTCTGCTTGTGGAGACTCAATTACTTATTAGTTGTCAAGCATAAAACGGGAGGACTGAAATTACTCATAAGGTAATTGTTGTGATCACAAACGATATCTTTCAACAAATAAAGATTGAAAAACGGAGTTTTTGCGTGAACAATGAAAAACGGTTAGAACAAAGAGAGAAAGAAGAAAAAAGATAAAGAAGAAAGAAGGAGAAGGATTAGGGCAAATTGTTTACTATTCACTTTCTCATAAGGGTTTACAAATGATTACAAATGAATATCACAATTGGTCTCACTCAACAACCTGAGTCATCTAGCCTATTTATAGACTAACTAGTTAACTTACATTACAAGCTAACTAAACAATTGGATCCTTAACACCAGACCCAATTCCACAAAATAAGTCAACAATATATTTTGACATTATATATTAGAACTAGCTTCGACTATAATATGCAACCCTTCGACATCAGCATGTGACCCAACTTCGACTTCATGCTTGTCTCCTATTGAAACACATGAAAGCTATTCCTCGACTGAGTTAGAGTTCGACCCAAAATCTCACAAATCTCCACCTTGGATATAAGTCTACAAACAACAGGGAATAAAGTAGCTTTCATCGTGTAGTTTTATCAACTGTATACAGTGGAAAAACATGCAACTTGGCAACTTCTTAGTGATCATACCAACAACATTGTCATCAGTCAAAACCTTCAGCACCTGGACTTCACCATGCTCGATTATCTCTAAGATGAAGTGCAGCTTTACATCGATGTGTTTGGTTCACTCATGATAGGCTGAGTTCTTCGACAGGTGTATTGCACTTTGCCTATCACATTTAACAGTGATACTTCAACCTTGAAGTTTCAGCTCCTTTGCAAAACCTTCAAGCCACAATGCTTCTTTCACAGCTTCAGTGAGGGCAATATATTCTGCTTCAGGGGCTAATAAGGCAACAACCTTCTGAAGCGTTGCTTTCCAACTGATTGTTGTGCCAAACATAGTGAACACATATTCAGAAATAGACTTTCCGGAATCCATACAACCTGCATAATCAGAGTCGACAAACCCTTCTATTTCGACTTTGCTATCATCACCATAGGCTCCACCATAAATTATGACTCTTTTCAGAGACCCATTTATGTACCTGAGAATCCACTTCAAAGCTTGCTAGTGCATTTTTCCAGGATTGGCCATATACCTGCTTACAAGGCTCACACCATACATTATGTCTGGCCTCATACAGACCATAACATACATCAAATAACTCTCTACACTAGCATATGGAATGCTACTCATATAGATTCTTTTAGCTTCAGTACTCGGACTTTGAGTAGTACTAAGCTTAAACTGAGGATTTGTTGGAGTTACAACTGGCTTTGAATTCGACACACCAAACTTGTCGAGAAGCTTTCGTATGTATGTCTCTTAAGATAAGCACAACATCAACTACTTTCTATCTCTCCGGATGTCAATCCCAAGAATCTTGGTGGCAACTCCCAGATCCTTCATTTCGAACTCCTTATTGAGTTCAACTTTCACCTCCATTACATCCTCGACACTGTTGCTAGCTATGAGGATATCATCCACATAAAGCAACAAAATAACAAGTGAGTTTCCAGGTCAAAATCTGAAGTAAACACAGTGGTCGAACTGGCTCCTAGTGAAACCAATGTGTGCCATGAACTTGTCGAATCTCCTGTTCCAATGTCGAGGAGATTGTTTCAGACCATACAAAGACCTATTCAGCTTACACACATTATCTTCCTTATCCTTTTCTGCATACCCTTCAGGTTGACGCATCAGGATCGTTTCGTCTAGACCATACAAAAATGTTGTCTTCACATCCATTTGCTCAAGTTCCAGGTTAAACTTTGCCACCATGGCTAACAACATTCTAATAGATATATGCTTCACAACAAGTGAGAACACATCATTGAAGTCGACACCTTCTTTCTGAGTGAACCCCCTAGCAACCAACCTTGCCTTAAAACGCTTCCACATCACTCCTTTGATTCCTTCTTTGACCTTGGAAATCCACTTACAATTGACTAACCTTGCTCTTGCAGGTTTCTCAATCAGCCCCCAAGTGTTATTATCATGAAGAGATTTTATCTCGTCATCCAAGGATTTTCGCCATTCAGTCTATTTTTGACTCCTCATAGCTTCCTTGTAATCTCTAGGTTCTTCCTTAAGTACCTCACTTGTAGAGATTAAGGAAAATGCTATAAGATCTATAAAACCAAGTCTCTGAGGTGGCTTGATGACTTTTCTCGACCTATCTCTTGCCAGTAGGTAGTCATCGACAATTTCCTCAGTCTCTTCAGTATCTTTCTCTTCTTCTTCGACTTCATCTGGGTTATGCACTTCAGCATCACTATGCTCCACCTTAACATGAATCTCTACCTGTTCCAGCTCTCCTTCAGAGATTTTTGCACTTCGACCAGCATTACCAATTTTATTGAACGCCATTTCGACTTCATTGAAAACTACATCACGACTTGTGATACATCTTCTGTGACCTAGTTCTAGGCACCACAACCTATAACCTTTGACTCCCTCAGGATATCCAAGGAACATGCATCTCAGAGCTCTAGGTTCGACCTTGTGTTGCCTAATATGAGCATAGGCTAAACAACCAAATACTCTCAGTTTGTCGAGATCTGGTGGCTGACCGGACCAAACTTCTTCAGGTGTCTTCATTCCCAAGGCAGTTGAGGGACATCTATTTATCAGATAAGCTGCTGTCGAAACAGCCTCCACCCACAACACCTTCTTCAATCCAACACTAACCAACATGCATCTAACCCTTTCAAGGATTGTTCGATTGAATCTCTCAGCTAAGCCATTTTGTTGAGGAGTACCTGCTACAGTCTTATGCCTTGCAATCCCAGACTCGACACAGTAATTGTCAAAAGCTTCATTGCAGCACTCAAGGCCATTGTTGGTTCTCAACCTCTTAACCTTTCTGCCAGTTTGAGTTTCGACCAGAAACTTCCAACTTTTAAAATTCTTAAAAGTTTCATCCTTAGTCTTGGTTAGGTGCTAAATTGTGTTAATATATAGTTTAGTTTTTAGCACCTTTTTGTGATCTTTATTTGATAATCGATGCTTTTTCCCATTGTTTCCGGTTAATAACCGTAGTATAGTTAATTACATTAGTAGACTTATTTATTTAACTTTTGTGTTTTAATTAAAGGTTTTTACATGGAAAGGTGAAGCTTGGAGCAAGGAAGGCTCCCTAGAAGCAGTTTTTGAAGAAAATGATTTTTGGAGCATGCTTGGAGCCCGCTAAGCGCGCTCCTAGCGCGGGGATGGAGCTAGTTACAGAGAGTAGCCCGCTTAGCGCGGTCCTGAGCCCGCTAAGCGCGCTTTTAGGTTGGTTTGGCAATAAATGAGACCGCTCTTAGCGCGCTTAGCGCGCTCTGCGATCCTTTGTCCCCTTATAAATAGACTTTTCTGTATTTTTCTTGGGATCCTTGATATATTTCAGAGCAAAATACATTGTAAACACTGTAGCATCTCATTTTGGAAGATTGGAAGCATCATTCGTCGAGAGATCATCATTGATGCTTGATATTCTTCTTCATCTTCTTGTTTGTTTAGCTTCCATGACAATGGAGAGCTAATTTTCCTTTTCTGTCAAGGTTAGATGGTAGATAAACCTTTCTTTTGCGTGTATATGTATTGACTCTAGCTTGTGAACTCTTGGATGATGAATGTATGATGAAAAAATTTGTTTCTATGGTTTATTCTTTGTGTTGGTTCATGATTGAGAAATGTGTTCTTACTCTTTACCTAGGTTTTTCATCCATCAATGCACATTGGCTAGAGATAGTTATGTGACTTGATGTTCACAAAATATTGAGCTTGAATGTTGTCATTTTGATAGTTTGAGTGAGAGATCATCAAAGGATCAAAATTGTAAAACTCACAATATATGTTAGAGATAAACATATTGGGAGGATATGTGATTGTATTTATCGTTTAACCGAGTTCATTAGCTTTATCAATTATATACATGCAAAATGGTTTGTCGAACCCTAATCTTGACATGCTTTTTATAAATCGTTAAAACAAATCTTTTTACCGCTATTACTTAAATTTGAATGCAAACGTTCTGACTAAAAACAACCAAAACCCCTTGTTACTTTGAAGTTTAAAACGTATACAACTGTAGAACGGTTGCGATATCACGAAAAATCTCTGTGGATCGATAACAAAACCCTAACTCTATTTGTATTTCAACAAATTGGCGCCGCTGCCGGGGATTGTTAATTGATATTGCAAGCATTGCAATAGTTGTGAAGTTTTAGACTTGTTAAAAAAAAATCTTGTGCTTGTTGATTTGTTTTGTTTAGTGTGCAGACTTTGTTTATGCGAGGGCAACTATCGGCGGACCAACTTCTATTCGATCCCGAGATTGAAAGAACCGCTCGTAGACTCAATAGCAGAACTAGACGGAGGATGCAACTAACTAGACAAAAGCAAGAACAGGGAGTAGGTTCGACTTCTACACCACCACCAATTCCACAGTTCACGCCAATCATGGAGCATCCACCACCACCATCCGCTTCCACACCATGTGTGAATAGTCCGCGTCACACTGCTCAGTTTGCTAACAATAATCAAGGAAGGCAAGCTAAGATGAAAATTGAAACTTTGAACTTGTTGTATGGAAGTCCGTTCACGGGAATGGATCATGAAGACCCTTTCGCTTTTCTCACCAAATTTTATGTGATAGCATTAGCGGCCGGAGCCGATCAAGCGCAAGAGTTACCTCTTTTCAAGAGAATATTTCCTCATGCTTTGCTTGGCAAGGCTAAATATTGGTATCTTGATCAAACTCCCGCTGTGATGACCGATTGGAATGTTCTGGAGGAAAAATTTATAGAACAGTTCTTTTCTCACAACCATTTTATTGAGTTAAAAACTGCAATTTCTGTATTCTCTTAGGGCACTAATGAATCTCTGAATGAAGCATGGAAACGATTCAAATCCATGCTTCAAAAATGCAAAGGCCACGGGTTTGACGAGTTAACACAAATTCACATCTTCAAGAATGGTCTCCAACCAAATTGCAAGACATTATTAGATGCCACTTCTGGAGGATCTTTGTTATCAAAGAGTTTCGAAGAAGCTACGGATATCATCAATAGAATGGCTCTCAATGATCTTCAAAGTCAAAGCCGTAACAACTCGCAAAAGAAGCCCGGGGTACTTGAATTGGGAACTAATGATGCAATCTTAGCATAAAACAAGCTTATATCTCAACAAGTGGAACTTTTGACTCAACAAATTAACGAAATGAAGGAACCTAGCAAGAGTAAACAAGTTGCTTGTTGTGAACTTTGCAAAGGAGAGCATGACACCGGATTTTGTCCTCCTCCGGGATTTGAAGAAGTGAACTACATGAACAATCAACGAGACTATCAAGGAAGACAACAACAACAACCTTATCAATAACACAATCCTCAACAACATTACCAAGGCAATCAAGGATATCCACTGAGGGGGAACTATCAAAATAATCAAGGTTATGGTGGCGGTTCTTCAAGCCGACAAAATCCTTATCAACCTCCACCACCTCCGGCTGCTAGCTCTAAGTTGGAAGACACTTTGAATCAATTCATTCAAATGTCTATGGCCAACCAAAAGAGTAGCGATGTAGCGATAAAGAATCTCGAAAATCAAGTTGGGCAACTTGCAAAACAACTTGCCGAGCAACAACCGGGTCCTTCATTCTCCGCAAATACTCAAGTAAACCCGAAGGAGCATTGTAAGGCTATTTTCACAAGAAGTGGGAGAACAATTGGAGGAGATGTTGAACATGAGGTGGTTGTTGAAAAAGAAAATGAAATTATGTTGGAGGAAGTTGAAAAAAATGATGAAAATGGTGTAGTTTAAAAGCATAATGAAGAAGTGAGGAAGAAAAAAGAAAAGGAAAGAAAGGAGTATGAAAAAGAAGTTTTACAAAGAAGATTACCATATCCCCATGCTCCTACCAAAAAAGAAAACGATAGGCATTACGAAAGATTCTTAGAATTGTTTAGTCGGTTGCAAGTAACCGTTCCTTTCTCGGAAGCTCTTGAGTTAATGCCTAAGTATGTCAAATTCATGAAAGGCATACTCGCTAAAAAGAAGAGGTACACGGACAAAGACAAAATTGAGCTTAATGCCGAATGTAGTGTTGTCATTCAAAGTGTGCTTCCGCGGAAAGAACAAGATCCGGGAAGAGTAGCTTTACCTATTACTATAGGTAATGATTTTAAATACAAAGCTTTGGTTGACATGGGTGCTAGTATCAATCTAATTTCGTTGCCCGTGGTGAAAAGACTTGATAATATGAATGTGAAGTCAACAACCATGACATTACAACTTGCGGATAAGTCTAAGACTCGTCCTCATGGTGTTGTGGAGGATGTTCTTGTAAAAGTGGACAAATTCTTGTTTCCGATTGACTTCGTGATTATTGAGATGGAGGGGGATGAAGATACACCAATAATTCTTGGAAGACCGTTCATGAAAACCGCCAAAATGTTGGTGGATGTTGATGAAGGCAGAATGAAGGTGCGAATCAAGGAGTGTGCTAAGGAAGATAAAACTTGTTTTACATTGTTCAAAGGAGTGATGTATGCGAATCAAGTAGATGAAAGCGGTCATAAGAAGAAAGAATTGAAAAGAGAGGCTTTGTGGAAGTAAAATAATGAAGATGCAAAAGTCGCAATGTCGCATTCATGTTGGGACTTTTCCTTCTTGAAAAAAAGGGGATCAAAGAAAGGACATGGCAATGGATGAAGTTCTTTTTCGCTAAGTTTGTTTCTTTCGGAGGCCAATTCTCTAACTTTTGGTTTCGAGCTGTCAAGGCTCCGGACCGTCGAGCTTCTCCGACGTTAAACAAGCGCTCATTGGGAGGCACCCCAATTTTGTAAGTTTTTACCGTTTTCTAGTCCATTTGCTATTTAAATCATGTTTTTTGTACAATTGATGTTTTTTGCTACTCTAAATGATGTTTTGAGCTGCTGGAAGTGGTTTATGTTTTGCAGTGCGCGCTTAGCGCATAGTAGCCCGCTTAGCGCAGTTTCAAGAAAAAGAACCCTATACTTCTAGTGGGCAGCGCGCTTAGCGCGGTCCAGAGCCCGCTTAGCGCGGTCTGCGAATTTTTGAAAAAAAAATGATTTTTTCTGGGCCCACTAATGCTGACCCGACCCAGAATGTGTTTTATGAGTTAGGGTTCTGAGGTTTGTGCCTCATTTCACCCTTTCTCACAACAAAACTCTTTTGCTCTCTTCTCCTTCAAAAAATTTCAAAAGTTCCTTGGAATTTCTTGTGCCCTAACTTCGTTTCTGTTATTTCTTGCTAAGCATCTTCATCAACTGTAAGTTTTTCGTTTTTCTTTTTAATTTTTCTTCAACTGCCATTTTGGGTTGTGTTTCTTTGAACCTTTGTTGTTCAATGTTCTTATTCATTGTTTTCTATTGTTTGTTTGTCAGTCTCCATTATTGTTTGTTTTCTATTGATTGTATGTGTAGAATTTAGGGAATGTGATTTAGAAATTAGGTTTTGTGTGTAAATTAGGGTTTTGATTGTGTGAATTCGTGACTGTGCAGAGGGGATTTTTTCTGCATTTCGCAGAGCCCGCTTAGCGCGGTCTGGGATTTGCAGAAAAATTCCCCTTTTCTTAATTCTGTTTTGCTTTCCTTAGGTTATTCTTAGTATTTGTTTAGGGATTTAGAAATATTTTAATACTATTTTCATTAACATTTGTGGCTATTTTGTGTGTGTTTTGTTTTTTCTTTTCAGATGTCTGGACGTAAGAAGCAATGTGTCGTTGGTTCTTCATCAAACCCACCTAGGCGCCCTCCACCCGGCCAGTTTGACAGTACCAGATTCCTTGGTCTTGAACAACAACAAAGATATCAGCAACTAGAAAGGAGAACGGTTTGGGCAGACCAGATTATTCTGATTGATCCTGACGGAAGCTATCGCAACATAACTTCTTTTGTTCAAGGTGAAGGCTGGGACAAGTTATCTTCGCCTTACCCCGAGTACCATTTGGACATTGTGAGGGAATTCTACGTGAATGCCTTGCCCTCCGATGGTGAGCGTTTCAATTTTAAAACTTGGGTTAGGGGGAAGGAAATTGATTTCTCGAGAGATGCGATTAACTCGTACCTTGGTAACCACCTTCAGCTGGTCGAGGATGAATTGTGTGATTTTGGAAGGATGATGGCTCGGCGTAGCTGGAATGTCGAGCAGTTAAGGGAAGTGTTATGTGTGAGGGGGTAAACATACCAGTTAAGCGCTAATGGAGCGCCTCTCAAGTTCTTGAGGAGTGTGTTGACTACGACTGCTCAAGTTATAATGTCGGTTGTTTTGCACAACCTAAAGCCACGTAGCCATACCTCCTCCATTCCTATGGAGACAGCAGCTCTTATAGCTTATATCCTTGACGATGAGAAGACTGTGGACTTAGCACGGATCATTTCCAATGAGCTTAAGAGGATAGATGTGAGTGTTACACCGCTCGGTGATAGGGTGGCCTGTACCTTGACATATCCTGGACTTATTATGGCCTTGTGCAATAGGGCGCGTGTCACCTTGCTAACTCATAGGAATGTAAAGTTGGTTGTTCTTGAATATAATTTTATCAGTTGTCATTGTTTGCAGGCACTTGATTTAGATGATGTTGTTCCGGTTGCTGCTGCTGCCCCTGTAAGGCGTGCTCGTAATCCGAGTGCTGAGGCCAATTGGGCCATGCACGAGGCTCACCAGCGGGCCTTCTTATTCATGCATGAATCGATGATGCAGTTGCAGCTCCATATTTGGGAGCCATTTGTTGATCACCTGTTGAGGTCTCGAGAGGACCTCATGGCTTATGCGAGATGGCCTGGGGACAGGCATGGTTTTCCGAAGGGGGCAGGTTATGATGCAGGTGATGGTGATGATGGTGATGATGGTGCTGGTGATGGGATGTCGAGCTCTAGTTCACATTGATGGGTTTGATGTGTCTATTTTTGTATTTTGTATTTTGTTATGATTAGTATGTTTCAATTATTATCTACTGTTGTTTAGGATTGTTGTATTCTCCATCCGGGCGGATGTTGATTTTTAATAATTGTTACAATATTTTTTTGGTTATTAGTGAATTTTCCATCCGGACGGATGATGTTCTATGTTTATAATTTTTGGTACAAATTTTTGTTGTTGTTTGTTCTCTATTTTAAGGTAATTAATGGATGAAGCAAGTTAATTTTTTGGTATAAAAGTGATGTGCTTCACCATACATTGATGGTGATGATAAATTTCTGAATTGATGCACAAAAAGGTACTCTGTTTTGTGCTTTGTAGAATGTTAATACGTACATGAACTTTTTGCTGTACATAATTTTCAAGCTTTTCTTCATTTTGCTTATTGGTTCATATTGGAATCAATTAGGACATAACCACAACTGTGAGTTCCCTCCATTGTTCACAAATTATTGAGGGATTTAAGTGGTTGTTGCTTACTCAAATTTTTTATGTTTAATCTTACTTTTGGTTTTGAAATTTTGGAAACTTAGAAATGATCAAGGCAAATTTTGAGTACTATGAGTAGAACCACTTTTCCAAAAGTCACTTCAAGTCACCTTGTGAGTGTGTGATCATTAGAAACCTCTCTTGAGGCTAAAGCAAAAAAATTTGTATCCGTGAAGCATGAACCCGAACTTTAACCGCTTTAAAGAGCATTTTTTATTTAAGTATTAGTATTGTTGAAGTTGGGGAGATTGGTTCATTGTGTAAAGAGAAGAAGAAATTGTGGGCAATGCATTCTCAAATGAAATCAAAAATAGATTGAAAAAGAAAGAAAAGGAAAAATAAATGAAAAATCAAAAGAGAAAGAAAAAGAAAAAGAAAATTGTAGAAATTAAAAGAGAAGGAGATAGAATGCATTGTGAAGATAATTTTGAAAGTTTGAGCAAGAATGGTTGTTAGAAAAGAAAATGCTCTTCATGAATTTTACCCTTTCTTGTTCAATGGTCGTGTACATGTGACCTTTGTTTCTTAACCCCGGCCAAGTTTCAACCTATAAAAGTCCTTTTGTGATCTTTGTTTCCATTGTTTTCATTAAATTGTGAGATGATTGCATAAATTGTTTTGGATGTGGCACAATTGCTTATGAGTGTGTTTTGTCCCATGTATATATTGAGCTTGGCTCATTTGAATAAATTAGGTGATTCCCGTTTGAGCATTTGTTTGCTTATGATGAGTGCTTGTTATTTATGTTTAGAAGTTAGTTCATATACATATTTTTATTCTGTCGGAGCTGAGCATTACTTGCAGACGTATCAATTCGGTTTGAACCATTGATTTTTGTTTGTGTTTGCTTATCCGATTTTTCTCTTGCTTCTAATCTATTTTCCCTTTGTTTGAGGACAAACAAAGAAACAAGTTGGGGAGAGTTGTTAAGTGCTAAAATGTGTTAATATATAGTTTAGTTTTTAGCACCTTTTTGTGATCTTTATTTGATAATCGATGCTTTTTCCCATTGTTTCTGGTTAATAACCGTAGTATAGTTAATTACATTAGTAGACTTATTTATTTAACTTTTGTGTTTAATTGAAGGTTTTTACATGGAAAGGTGAAGCTTGGAGCAAGGAAGGCTCCCTAGAAGCAGTTTTTGAAGAAAAATATTTTTGGAGCATGCTTGGAGCCCGCTAAGTGCGCTCCTAGCGCGGGGATGGAGCTAGTTACAGAGAGTAGCCCGCTTAGCACGGTCCAGAGCCCGTTAAGCGTGCTTTTAGATCGGTTTGGCAATAAATGAGACTGCGTTTAACACACTCTACGATCCTCTGCCCCCTTATAAATAGACTTTTCTGTATTTTTCTTGGGATCATTGATATATTTCAGAGCAAAATACATTGCAAACACTGTAGCATCTCATTTTGGAAGATTGGAAGCATCATTCGTCGAGAGATCGTCATTGATGCTTGATATTCTTCTTCATCTTCTTGTTTGTTTAGCTTTCGTGACAATGGGGAGCTAATTTTCCTTTTCTGTCAAGGTTAGATGGTAGATGAACCTTTCTTTTGTATGTATATGTATTGACTCTAGCTTGTGAACTCTTGGATGATGAATGTATGACGAAAAACTTTGTTTCTATGGTTTATTCTTTGTGTTGTTTCATGATTGAGAAATGTGTTCTTACTCTTTACCTAGGTTTTTCATCCATCAATGCACATTGGCTAGAGATAGTTATGTGAGTTGATGTTCACAAAATATTGAGCTTGAATGTTGTCATTTTGATAGTTTGAGTGAAAGATCATCAAAGGATCAAAATGGTAAGACTCACAATATGTGTTAGAGATAAACATATTGGGAGAATATGTGATTGTATTTATCGTTTAACCGAGTTCATTAGCTTTATCGATTATATACGTGCAAAATGGTTTGTCAAACCCTAATCTTGACATGCTTTTTATAAATCGTTAAAACAAATCTTTTTACCGCTATTACTTAAATTTGAATGCAAACGTTCCGACTAAAAATAACCAAAACCCCTTGTTACTTTGAAGTTTAAAACATATACAACTATAGAACGGCTGCGATATCAAGAACAGTCTCTGTGGATCGATAACAAAACCCTAACTCTATTTGTATTCCAACAGTCTTCTGAATGAATACCCATAATATTCTGGAATAGTCATCAACTATGGATAGAAAATAGCTTGCCCCTAAATGTGAAGAATTCCTTGCAGGTCCCCAAAGATCAACATGGATGTAATCAAGGGATCCATGTGTTCTTTGTTTGCCTTTGTTAAACTTTACCCTAAGGGATTTGCCAAATACACAAGGTTCACAAAACTTCAACTTCTCGACTTTATCACCTCCTAGCAGGTTCTGTTTCCCCAATTCGACCAGACCTCTTTCGCTGACATAGCCTAATCTCATGTGCCATAATTCTGTCTTCGACACCGGTTTCGTGGATGCAAAATCTACTGAACCATTTACAACCTCAGCCTCAAGGGTAATAAAGCCTTGTTTCTTCATGCCTCTCAAGACTTCCTTCGACCCTATCAAGACTTTCAAGATACCTTGCTCTCCTTTGAAGACATATCCTTTCTTGTTGAATTCACCAAGGGAAATTAAATTTCTGTTAAGGTCAGGTACATACCTAACCCCATTCAATATCCTTATTGACTCATCATTGAGCTTGAATCTCACTGATCCAATACCTGCAATCTTGCAAGCTTTATTGTTTCCTAGCAGCACTGATCCACCATCTTGATCACATAATTCTTCAAACACATTCTTGTTTGGAGTCATATGCCAAATACATCCAGAATCTATAATCCACTCTTTGCAAGAGATATTGTTCGACACTACAAGGACATCAGATGATTCATAATCATCTTTCACAATAGTTGCATTGCCATTGTCCTTACCTCCATGATTATTTAGGCGCTCAGGGCACATCTTTCTTGTGTGACCCTCCTTCTTATAGTGATAACACTTAATCCCAAAAATATCACCACCATAAGACTTTTGCTGAGTTTTACCTTTCTTCTTCTCAAACCTACCATCTCTCTTCGAGGATTTTCCCTTCGCGGACAACCCTTCGCCAACTGATGATGATGGTTTCTCCTCCTTTCTTTCATTCAAATCCTTCAAATACAATGCTGCTTGAACTTCTTCAAATGTCAGAGACTCTCTTCCATACAAGAGGGGTTCTTTGAAGTAAGCATGGGACTTAGGAAAAGAACACAACAATAACAATGTTTGATCTTCATCATTGATGGTAACATCAATATTTTCAAGATCAAGAATCAGCTTCCTGAACACATCCAATTGCTTCGTTAATGCTTTATCTTCAGTCATCTTGAATGAATACAAAACTTGCTTCAAGTACAAACGATTCACCAAGGATTTTGTCATATATAATCCTTCGAGTTTCAGCCAAACACCAGTTGTCGTCGTCTCCTTCGAAACCTGCCTAAGAACCTTATCACCAAGACTCAGAATAATTGACTATGGGATTTCTCGATCATCGTTGTCTTTTCCTTCTCCGTCAATGCAGCATCCATGGCATCTCCTCCCTTTAACGCTTCTAGCAAACCCTGTTGAACAAGAAGGGCTTGCATCTTCAAATGCCATAAACTGAAGTCATTAACTCCGGTAAACTTCTCAATTTCAAACTTTGTTGGGGACGTCTTTTCCACGCTCACCGCATCAGTTTATTGTGATCACAAACGATACCTTTCAACAAATAAAGATTGAGAAACGGAGTTCTTGGGTGAACAATGAAAAACGGTTAGAACAAAGAGAGAAAGAAGAAAGAAGGAGAAGGATTAGGGAAAATTATTTACTATTCACTTTCTCATAAGGGTTTACAAATTATTACAAGAGAATATCACAATTGGCCTCACTCAACAACATGAGTGATCTAGCCTATTTATAGACTAACTAACTAACTTACATTACAAGCTAACTAAACAATTGGATCCTTAACACAAGGCCCAATTCGACATAATAAGTCATCAATATATTTCAAAATTACATACTAGAACTAGCTTCGACTACAGTATGTAACCCTTCGACATCAGCATTTGACCCAGCTTTGACTTCATACTTGTCTCCTGTTGAAACACATGAAAGCTATTCCTCGACTGAGCTAGAGTTCGACCCAAAATCTCACAGTAATCCTTTAGATTTTGGAATGTTTTGGTGCTTGTTTTATGTATGCTTATTTTATGTATATTAGAAGTGTAATTGAGTTCCTCACAATACCATGAAATCTCAATACTTTGAAATACAATTTTCTATACATAAAATATATCGTTGACTAATGACAAAAGTAATAATTCAAGTCACGAAGCAACTTGATCGAATCAAGGAGTTTTTAAAACACTGACTAAAAGCAACCAGCCATGACTCAAATCATGCATATCCTTGATCAAAATCATGAATACTTGACTAAAGTCAACTAGACATAATTCAGATCATGCATATCCTTGACCAGGGTAATGAACATGGTTTATTTCTTTATTTTTGCCATTGTTTTTATCCGAATCTAACTCGTTCTGAGCAGAGTCATGACCGATATCAAACATGTTATGACCAAAGTCATGATTCGAATCAAACCTATTACGACAATCATGATCTGAATTAAACAGGTTATGACCAGGGTCACATGACTCGAATCAAGGACAACCATGACTCAAATCTTATGTTCAAAAGTTTGTTTTTCTTCACTTGAATCAAATCATTGCATACATATGAATTGATTCATTTTCATGACTTTTGACTCAGATCATGGGGCCTTTTTTGCACTATTTTTACACAGTTATGTACATTTCTCAGTACTTATATATATATATATATATATATATATATATATATATATATATATATATATATATATATATATATATATATATATATATATATATATTGGGAAAAATCTAAGTCCCACATTGGCTAAAGATAGGACTCATAAAGGATTTATATAGAGTGACACCTCTCACATTACCAACCGGTTTTGTAGGGATGAGCTAGGTCAAACTCTAATTCTATCATGGTATCACGAGCCTAACGATTCGGGCCACCCACCATTTATATATTCGGACCAAGTCCAAAAAAAAGTGTTGGACGCAAGGGGGTGTATTGGAAAAATCAAGTCTCAGACATCGATAATTCGGGCCACCCACTGTTTATATCCACACACCAAGCCCAATAGTGCTGGACATGAGGGGGTGTATTGAGAAAAAACCTAAGTCCCACATTGGCTAAAGATAAGACTCATAAAGAGTTTATATAGAGTGGCACCCCTCACCTTACCAAATGATTTTGTAATGATGAATTATGTCAAACTCTAATTCTATCATAGAGATTGAAATATGAAGCACCACTACGAGGATGACATCGTCGAACCCAAATAAATCTTATGCACCTTTTGTCTTCTATAAATCTTTCCTGTTTAGCATAAAAACACGTGTTCTTAGGATTTATCATCAACTACCTAACTAATATTGGAACATACATATTAACACCCTAAAATACCCTTTAATTATTTTTACTTTACACTAACAAATGCCCTTAATAGTAATTTACTAACTATAAAAATAAGTGACCAATGGGATTATTTCATTATGCCAAATGGCTCTTGGAATTGAAAAACCATTTCAATTTCAATCACTCAATTCCCTCTCTCTTTTCTTTTTCAAAAACGTTCTGACTTATTCTCTCTCTTTCTCCTTCTTGGTCGTTTGCCTCCGTTCTCTCTCCGCGTTCAACCCTAATCGTCGTCGCCATATCTCCGGCCATCACCACCTCCATGTTTTCATGGCAACCCATAATCTTGCCCTTCTCCTGGAGATTTCGTTTTCCTCAACGATTTCACGAATCGGTTGTGCTGCTCAAGAATCGGTTGTGATGCAAAGTGGAGCAACTGATGAAAAGGTAAGTTGTATGGTGTTAACGGTTAACCATCCTATCAGTTTGAAAGATTTTTGAGCCCTTATTTGTTTGTTGCTTCAGGATAGGAAGTACGCGACGGTAAAAAAAAACCGTGTTCTCTCTCCAGAATGTCATGGTATTCATCAGTTTTGTTATGACTAGGGTTTCACCTTTTCTTTCGCATCATTTTTCAGAGGTCACAGACTACGATTTCACGATTTTGTTTGTTTTTTTGTTTATCTCAGGTATAGGTGATACGTTTGGGAACAATCAGCTAATTCGTGTGAAAAACTTGGAGAGTGATGAGCTGGAATTTCTGAATCAAACCGTTAGTAATGGAGTTGCCTCAAATCCCTGAATTCAAGGGATTTTTGTGAACGGGTATGTACGAAGATGAATCTGGGATTGTGAAGTTTATCTGTAGTGTGATTAGGAATGTGTTTCTAGAAGCATGTGTGGTCCCGTTTTGATTCCAAAAGTTTCACTGTTGTAAAAACTTGGTTTGCCCTGTATTTTTCTATAAAGTTTTCTGTTATGTGTGTTATTGATGTATGTATGTGGTCCCATCTCTGATTTTAAGTAAATTCATTGCTGTAACAAATGAATTTACAACTCTGTAACAATCTAATTCAAGAATTGGTGTATTGTTTTATTTCACTGCAGTGACTTGTGTTTATCATTGCCTTGTGCTCCTTCAACCATTGTATGAATTGATCTTCTATTATGATTTTCATTGCAGTAGATTGAATTTGGAATTGGTTCTGGTTGTGTTACATGGTTCTTATCATGAATTACTTAAAATGTCAACTTTTAATCTGATATGAATTACATGGTTCATTTTCTTTCCTAACTGGGTTTCTTTTACCTGCTTTTTCATTTTATGTACTCATAATTTCATTTTATGCTAATTTTTAATCTGATATGATCATGTTTTTGTTTAAGGCATCTTTCCCGACGGTCAAGATATGGTTGTGAAGAGGTTGTCGTTAACCTCCCTGTAGGGTGCAATAGAGTTCAAAAATGAAGAGTTTGACATAAGAGCAGAAAAAGAGTTATGAGTTGAGATAAAGAAGGGGCTGATACTTGAGCAAAAGTCCTGCACCACAATTTGCTTAAGGTGAGAATCATGACATGCAGTTTATTAAGGTTTTTGTTCCAACCTGATTCAGGACAGTTAATGTTTTGAATTTGATTGACCTTTTCCTTTGTCCATTGTTATGCATAGGACTCCATGGCATTTCCCTATGTTTCAGCATCACAGGATGTAAATTTGGAAGATTCATTGGTTTCAGGATTTCCTGAAGCCTGCGAAGACGATTTAGGAATTAGCAACGTTGCTTTCCTTGGATCCTGCTCTATGGGCAATGGAAATCATGAAGAAACTACAACTTTGCACTCAGTTCAAGTAATATACAAATTCACGTCACATGACCGGTTATGCAATTTTAGGTCATGTTCTTGTAATGGTGCATGATGCTCTTTAGCAGAAGCTGTACCATCACAGATGAGAATGGGGTTTTTGTTGCATAAAGTAGATGAGATATCTGTGTTTTTATTTCTTAGTTTTTTTGCACATTCTATTTTTGCATATAAAGTTTATATATTCATTTGGGAGAATCTTTGGTATCACTTTAAATTAGTTGTTTGAAACTTATACGTTTTGTTTTAGACCAGAGATGGTTGTAGGTTGGTATCATTCACATCCTGGATTTGGATGCTGGCTTTCTGGAGTGGACATTAATACACAACAGGTTTTCAAGTTTTCTTCAATTTTCAACTTTCTGGAGTGGACATTAATACACAACAGGTTTTTAACATATAATTTCTATGATATTTGTTAAGGCAATTGAACTAAAGATGATATAAAATTATATAGAATTATGAGCAAAAGCATTCTCCTGCTCAAGATGCTGTTATTCGCGTTCATGGTCGACTCACAGAGGTAATCGCTTCTGTAAACTCCTATATTATTCTACGATTTTGATTTCATCGATCTTTCGTAATCAACTATTCAATTCACATGTTTCATTTCACAATTTGTTCTTTAAATTGCATCAGATTTTTAAATTTTGCGGCTCACCGTCTAAGGACTATTGGCTCCCGGTTCAGGCAGGTCAAGGGCCATAGGCCGAGGAAACCAATGAAAAGTGCAGCCAAGGGAAGTTTCTTAGTGTTTGACCTTTCATTATGAGTTTAATTTCTCTCATTTTGTTTTCTTGCAATTTTTCTATGTTTCTTACATTTCTCTCACAAAATGATAAGTTTATCTGTATATAATGGCTGTTTGGCTTATGCTTCTGCAGTTACTAATGTTTTCATATATGATCTGGTATGACATCAATGTTTGGCTTATGTTTCTAAGTATCTCAGTTTCAAAGAAGAACTTGTAGAAGGAAAGTAAGAAATCTATTGTATAGCTTTTATTATAAGAAATTAACTCTGAGACTGTTGTGATAACCGTTTGTGTTATATTCTGTAATAGGAGTAATGATAACATTATATTGGAGTTTGACCTTGAGCCATTTAATGCATCATTTCCACGTCCTACTCGCTCGTCTTCCATTGGCAACGGCGTGCAGTTTCTCAACCGCCACCTCTCGTCAAATATGTTCTGTAACAAATATTGCTTGGAACCCTGGCTTGATTTCCTCCGTGTTCACACATATAAAGGCCATGTATGTTCTCCCTGTGTAAAGCAATCATTTTTACTTTTAATGAAGTGTTTTAGCTAGACGACTACAGTTATAGTTTAAAAAATGCAATTTGACCCTAAACATCTCTCCTATATTATAATGTTACAGACACTGATGTTAAATGATAGAATACAAAGCATTTCCAAACTTCAGTCTACTTTGGTCAAGGCCGAGGATCATCTTTCATAGCTTGCGTCTGATACACTCTATTCTGAGTTTGAATATGAGTAAGCCTATGCTCTGTGATGGACAATTATATCTTTACTGTGCATTACAAATTATACGAGCATTTTATAGGATATTTTGATGTAAATTTTTACTTCTGACTCTTTTATCAATGTAGAATAAAAGGAATGGGGTTCGAGAGAGGTTGGGGTGATACTATTGCTCGGGTTTTAGAGACGATGCATCTTCTATTGGATATTCTTCAGGCTCATGATCCTTCTACACTAGAGAATTTTCTTGGAAGAGTGCCTATGGTGTTCAATGTTGTTATATTGTCTCCGCATGGTTATATTCTAATTGTAAGTGGAATATCTTAGGATCAGGTTCTTCTTATTTGACAGGGTTATATTGTAATTCTTTGCCTTTTAAAGTTCAAATAAAATTAAAATTGTTTGTTTCTTTCAAGATTACTAGGTTAATACCAGATGCAAAGGGGACAACATGTAACCAGCGACTAGAAAGAGTCAGTGGCACTGAATACACACATATTTTGCGTGTTTCATTCCGATCCAAAAAAGGAATTCTTTGTAAATGGATTTCAAGATTTGATGTCTGGCCTTTCCTGGAAACTTTTGCAGAGGTAAAGCCCATAAACTTTTGCACGGGAAGTAGAATTTCTCAAAGTTGAAAGAATGGTTAGAATCTATTCCCTGGCAAGCCTTACTCATATGTTTTGACAGGTTCAGTTGTAATTATGTTAAGTACACATCTTAATGACTGTGTACTTCCATATAATCAGGTTGATCCATTCTTGGATCAGTAATGATAATCAATTATATGCTAAGTTGCTCAGTGATTTTGTGTATTTACTTTTGTTGGAAGTTGTCTCCAAGCCCTTAACTCTTTCAAGTATTCTCCCTTGAAATCTATGGATATATCATTGGCATGTTTGAACTGAATAATCTGTAAGAGCTAACTTTGGAATTTTGTTTCTTTTCTATTCTGTCTAGCATCAGTGTTGTTTAGTAGTGGCCCTATAGCGTAACAAAATTTGGAAAAATCACTATTGTTCAGCAATATGCTATTAGTATAAATGCTGTCAAATAGCGGCCTATAACACTGCTGCGTATTCAAATTTGAACAAACGTTATTTTCCACGATCGACAAATTAGCTAGCCATAACTTTTGTTGGGTTTGGTTTCATAATGTAATGCTTAAATATTATTGCCATTGAAGTTAGCTGAAAATGTGAAGAATAATTTATTTGGATTATGAGATGTATATTAATCCTTATATTATTTTGTTTGTGATTTGGTTGTTGCTTCTCCTGTGGAGGATTACTTTTTATACATTGATGAAATGACAAGCCCTGATAAGGTTAGAATTTGGTTCACCTTGCTTTAACATTTCATCTCAAATGCATAAGTTTTTAAAGTTTTTTCTTTTATTACTTATGGCAGGAAGAAGCTGAGAAAATTACACAACCAATTCTAGATGCTCTTGGTGAAGACTATTCTACTTGTTGCGAAGGTACAGATTTCAGTGCCGTTTGTCTGATAATATATACAAATGAATTCTCTTTGTCTCTTCAGAAAATATTCATTTTTCACCTATTTAACTTGTGTTCTAGGAACTGCATTTTTTCCTTTGCAAAGCTGTATGAACCATTCCTGTTGTCCTAATGCCAAAGCTTTCAAAAGAGATGAGGTATGTGGGACAAAACTATCTTGATTTAATCTTATATTTCGGTTTCGTTTGATTTGATCCCTTATTCGATCATGTTACTACTGTTTTGAGAAGCTTATACAACTTTTGTCGCTAAAAAGGAAAAAGAATCCAAATAATGTTTAGCTTTTTTCTATAACATTCAATCTAAAGATATTCAACCTCTTTGCATGCAGGATAGAGATGGCCAAGCTACAATAATTGCACTGAGGCCCATCTGTAAAGGAGAAGAGGTTTGTTTATGCCTGTTTCTTATTTGCTAACTATTTTAAAATCGAACAATTTTGATGAGAAATTTTATACTCAATTTAAAGGTTCATAAAAATTTATATTTGAAAGTTTTTATCGAAGGTTCATACTGTCCCACCAGGTACACTAGTAGTGAATGCATTGTCAAAGCAGAGGGTTATGTTGGAAAATATTATGTTTGTATGTTTTAACATTGTGAATCTTTTTTTCTTGGAGATTCACAATGTTCTAACATATTTGTGAAAATTTGAAGCATTTGATGAATATCAAAACATTGAGAAACTCTAACATATATGAATGTTAATTAGCTGTTATTCTTACTTATAAAACTCTAACATGATTTTAGATCTCTACAAGTTCTAGCATGTATTCGTCATTTTTAATATGTCAAACCATCATAAAAATTTGTGTAACCCAACTCACTCACAAATTTTAAATGTGTATACTTTTTGCAATGCTTGGTTTTTAGAAATTACAGTACAACATGCATGTCCACTTTATCAAAAGAGATGCAAAAAATCATATATCATGTTTTGTTGTGTAATGTGTAAATCTATTTTTTAGCTTTTGGAAAATGATAGCAATAAATGCGTCTGATGTATTTCCGATTTCTTGGCTTTTGGGAAATGATAGCAATAAATTTTGTTGTGTATTGTCTACCCAATTATTGAGCTTCCGGAGCAGTTACCTTAGCTTCGTGCTGCTTCTGCTATCTCAAAGCTATCTCATAACGGTTTCCAGGATACAATTGTGGTTTATTACATGGAAGAATGAGAAGTGAAGAAAAAGAATAAACGGTAGGGAAGTTTAGGACTGGAGAATTGCATGTACAACTTGCCACTCAAGTAATTGAAATTGGTGTTGATGTTCCAGATGCATCGATGGTGGTTTGGGATGGCCGAGTTGGACGTGGAACAAGGCAGTCAAAATGTATATTAATATCATCAATTGTCAGCGGCCTTAATCGTCTGAAAGTATTGGAGCAATCGTCAAAGGGGTTTCATCTCGCTAATATGGACCTATTATTACGTGGACCTGGTGACTTTCTTGGCAAGAAACGATCTGAGCATCTTCCTGAGTTTTCTATTACCAAATTGGAAGTGGATGGGGATATCTTACAGGATGCACATGTTGCTGCACTGGTAAGTATTGTTTTAGTTATTTATAGGAGTTGTTTGCTAATTGATTTTATGGTGATTTTTTTACCATTATTGGCATAGTTATCCAGTTAATTTTTCGTAACTGATTGTGAACATAATATCTTTAGTGCTTCCCCTGATCTACTTAAACTAGAGCTTGGCATGAGACAGCCGCTTTGCATGCTAGGCGATTGATCAAGTCTTGATGGGATATTAAAGAGTTGGCATGTTCATTGTGATAATTTTGTAATGTAAATAGTTTAATAGGCCCTTCTTTGGTTATGTAGACAGAATATAACTGTTTGTTTTGTACATAAAAAATTTAAATACCTGAATGTTCTTTCTTCTGTTTTCCTCCTAAAAAGAAACACATTTGAAGAAATATATTATATTGTATTATATATAATGTATAATAGCGTGTTTTACAACATTTTAAAATTCACTAATAAAAGAACATATTAAAATAAAATGAAAATCAACATGTATGAATCAAGTGTATTACGGAAAAGCAGTAGCACAGTTGTTGTGAATTATGAAATTTGCACATGTATGTTAGGATTTGGATTATTATATGTTCCCTATGAATTCTATCATAGTATAATATTACTCTAGATATGATATAGAAAACAATAGGTATTGAATTAAGTCGACCTAAATCGACAATACTTAGGACAATAAAATATTAAAGAGTTTGATTGATGGCAATGGCAGTTGAGTATATTCTCGAGAGGTTCTATCTAATAAGGCTTCATTTTCGTATGGCTTCTACTCAATATAGAAGCAATTGGCACCTACCTGTAGTTAGTTTTTTATCACACTTGGGCCCGTTTGTTTTGAGTTTTTTTAAAAATGATTTTAATAGTACAACATAATTTTGTAGAAAAAATTTTTACATAGAAATTTTTCATAAAAACTTCAAATGAAAATTTGGTTTGAATAGTTATTCTTAAAATGTTATTTTAGGTATTTCATCACTTTATCGAAACTTTTTTTGGATATCAAAATTTCAAAAAATCACTTAATTTTGAAGCTATTTCAAATAGCTTTTCATAAAAATCATTTTTGAAATACAACTTTTTGAAAAAATTGTGATTTTGACTATGTTTTGGTCTTCAATAATGTATATTAATGTTATAGAATGTCAAAATTAGTCTTTTGATTTATAAAAAACAAATTTAAAAAAACTTGTAATATTTTAAAAAACGTTATTGTAAAATCTATTTTCAAAAATACAAAGAAAAAATCTATTTTTTTAAAGCTGAAACAAACTGGCCCTATCCAAATTAAATAAATAGATGCAGTGCAGAGAAAGAAAATTAGTGAGCCATTACTGGAATTAGTATATGTAAAAAATCTATTATATTTATTTTTGTATTTGTCTGTTGTAATGATTGTATTTATTTTACTTTGTATTAACATATACATTTTTCTTATTACAAATATATTAATAGAGATAAATATATTTAGACAAAAAATGAGTGAGTGTACTACGAAAATTGTTTAATAGTTTAAAATAATCAATATTTATTAAGAAAATTGAGATTACAAAATAGTCTCCAAATAATTATCTTATATTTAAATGAGAAGGTTTACTATTTGTATAGTTGGAACTTCCTAGATAACATGATGATGAGAAGGTTTGAGTTAGAAGATAGGTGGTGGTCTTAGCTATGAGCATGTCCATTCTTTGGGAGTATATAAGATTTCGTGAATGGGTGTTCCTTTGTTACATTTGTATTTTTTTCTTTTTTTTATATTTATTTTTGGCACTATTTTTGAAATGAATCGACTAATGAACTAACACTACTAAATCTATTATTTTTTATCACATCTCTATTAATATGTCTAATAATATATTTCTTACTTTTTCTTTTATCCGTGTGGACGCACGGGTCTTCTACTAGTTTTTATAGAAATTATGACGCAATGTTTCCTTGTGTATATCGATTTCTTGTATAAAGTAGAATTGATTAGATAAATATGTAGATATGTCAATTCATTAATAAATGCTATCTTAAATTGTTTATGATTTGGTTTAATTAAATTTAGATATCTCATTTGTTTTAAAACAACTTAAAAAAATCGTTTCAAATTCACTATTTTGCAATTCCTTGGAGTGTACACTAAACAACCAATAAAACATATATTAAAAAATATTCTTATAATTCGTCTTCTCTACTTGAACTCTTGAAAAATGTTTAAGTCTACTGCAAACCCTCTTATAGCCATTATTGAACATATTAAACCAACAAAAGTGTTATATAAGATCTAGAGGCATAAAAAACAAATATATAAATTAAAATACCAAACAAAAAGGTGAAGAGAGAGATGATTTTATGATAGCAATATAATTGACCTAAGGTTAAACTCTAAGTCTTTATCTTTTTACTTTAGTTTATGACGAAGTTACAAAACACATCTAAAAGAACTAAAGGGGATATGATTAGACATGGTTGTAAAAACATTGAGATAAGTTTTAATGGCGTGGATTAAGGTGCAAAGAAGGAGTTTTTCTGCTTTAGCTGTGAAGTGGGATATATTTCCTTTTGGTAAAGGGTTGGATAGAAGGGAGATAGAAGGTTTGAGTTCCTTCTATTTGTCAGATTTTCCAGATTTCACGAAAGCGATAGATTTATATGTGCTTTTTGGTTGCATTGGCAATGTGGAGGAGGTGGTAATCTCACCCAGGAGGAACAAATTGGGGAAACGCTTTGGGTTTGCTCGGTTCAAAGAGGTGGAGGATGTCAAAATGTTGGGAGTCAAGCTTGACAATGTGATGATAGAAGGGAAGAAGATCCATGCAAACCCTCCAAGGTTTGAGAGGGGAACGATAAGAAAGAAGGAGGTCGGTACGTTTAGGCGTAACGAATTGGGGGTGCAAGCTGGGAGGGTTGTTAATCGTAACGGTGGTGCTGATGGTATTCGCTATTCAGGGAGGACATACGCGGAGGCTTTGAATAGGAGTTCTAAAGTTGTTCAATCGGGTTACATAATGAAGTATGAATCGTCTGGCGAAGATAAGACTAGATTGCAGAAGGCATTAGTTGGAAGAACAGTTAAAGCAGGGATGGCTTACAACATTCAGTCTTGTTTGGAGATAGAGGGAGTTTTCTTAGTCAAAATAACTCCACTGGGTCCAAATTTGTGCTTGCTGGAGGAAAACGAAGCAGGGGCGTTTCAGGAACTTTCTTCGGAGGGTGGTTCGTGGTGGAGGAAATGGTTTAGTGAGATCTCAGCATGGTCCGAGGAACTGGTAGATGAGGAAAGAGTAATATGGATAAGTGCGTATGGGGTCCCTTGCCATGCGTGGAACATGGTTTTCTTTGAAAATTTGGCAAACTCGCTTGGTAGTTTCGTCAGCATAGATGAAAACACGCAGAAAGGAGTTACAATGGATGTTGGAAGAATCATGGTGAGGGTGCCAAGGTTTTCAGTCATCCCAGAAAAGTTGAAGGTGGAAATTGATGGCAAGCATTTTGAGGTGGTATTGAGGGAAGATTCAACAGGAACAGCATCAAATTATTTTGTTAAAACAAGAGACCGTGTAGGTAGTTCAACGGGCACTGAATCTAGCTTTGGGACAATGGTGGATGAAACCGTATCCGAGGACGAAGAAGACGAGTTTTTCGAGGAGCCTTTCTTGGAAGATGATTTGGCTAGTAAAAAGGTTATAAAGCTGAACGAGCAGGAGGATAGTACTGGCACGGTAGGGAATTTTCGTGTTTTAGGAGATAACACATTGTACAAGTCGAAGCAGGTTACAGATAAAGAGGGTTCGCAGGCGGTGGCATGTACGTTTGATGAGGCAATAAAGAAAAGTATAGGGGATGCGCGCGGCTCTATGCTGTCTATCTCTTCAAGAAGCCATAATGACTTTGACTTAGACAAGGACGGATCAGAAAATAGCATGGCTGGCAGTACTTATGTTAAGGATTCGTGTGGAATATGTGGGGCCCACACAACCAGAAAAAAAAAAGTAAAAAGAAAATGAGATATAGAAGTTTGTGTGGGGCCGAAGGAATTTTGGGAAACATACAGAAAGGGAGGTTGAAACGTAAACCTACAGGGAATAATAAAAAAAGGTTCAAAGGCCATTATTCTTCTTTAATGGAAACAGTGGATAGCATGAAGGGGAAAGAGAGTTCGAACGGCGTTTCTTTATGCAGGGAAAGGGAAACATCCAATTCTACAGCCTATTACGGGGAAAACTCAGCTGATACTGATATTATCAGAAGTAACTTTAGACAGTGGGAAAATCTGGATTCAAATGTTGGCGGGAAGATTTGGGAGATGGAAAAAACAAGGATTACAAAAGTAAAATTGATAAGATGGAAAAATTGGACAAGGAGAGAATGTTCACAGTGAAGGCGAATTCAACAGAGTGGAAATGATTATAGGATCATTTAATATCAGAGGGAGTGGAAGTTTGATAAAGAGAAAAAGAATCAGTCAAATCATTAAGAAGGGTAATGCAGATATGTTCCTTATACAGGAAACTAAAATGCTGTCTGTTCCGGAAGGTATGGCGAAAAGTTTTTGGTCCAATGAGGAAATAGGGTGGTCTTATTCTAGCTCAATGGGGCTGTCTAGAGGTATTTTGATTATGTGGAAGAACAATGTGAAGGTCATTAGCAGCTTTAAAGGGGAGGGGTATTTAGGGGTAAAAGTTTTATGGAAGGAAAATTATTATTACATTGTCAATGTGTATTCATCTTGCGAGATGGGGGCCAAAAGAGAGTTATGGAGATCTTTGTTGGAGCTAAAATCTCGACATGGTGACGGAGCTTGGTGTATAGGTGGTGATTTTAACGCTATATCTTATTCGTGAGAAAGGAGGGGGTCGACTCAGGGAATTCACAGAAGTGAGATTAGGGAGTTCAAGAATTTCATCAATGATAGTGAGTTGGTGGATGTCCCTTGCAAAGGAAAGAAGTTTACATGGTATAATGGAGAAGGAACTAGGATGAGTAGGATAGATCGTTTTATTGTGTCTAGCGACATCATTGGTAGATGGGGAGTTGTGGGCCAATTCATTGGCAAGAGAGATTTATCGGATCATTGTCCGGTTTGGTTAATGGTGAACTCGTCGGATTGGGGACCAAAGCCGTTTAAGTTTAACAACGAATGGTTTAATGATGATAATTTCATTCTGTTTGTCGAAAAAGAGTGGAAATACCTAATGTTAGAAGGAAAGAGTGACTTTGTTTTGAAGGAAAAGTTGAGATTACTTAAAACGAGTCTTAGGAGGTGGAATGTAGAGGTTTTTGGGAAGTATGACTTAGAGGTGGAGGATTGTGTTAAGGAAATGAACGAGGGGGATGAAGTGGTTGAGTTGGAAAGTGGTATAATTTCGGAAGAGGTTATGAATAATCGTAAGAAGGCTTCTAGTAGGTTTTGGTTGAACCTTAGAATTAAGGAAAATATGATTATCCAAAAGTCTAGATTAAAGTGGGCTAATGATGGAGATAATAACACTCGGTTTTTTCATAGTGTTATGAAAGCGAGGAGGAGACGCAACTTTATTGGTGGTCTTAATTCGGATAGAGGAATGCTAGAATCGGTGAGGGAGGTCAAGGAGGAGGTGAGGAATCACTTTGAAAAGAAGTACTTGGAGAACGATTTAAATAGGCCATTATTGGAGGGAATATCTTTTAATTCCATTAGTTTGGAAGAGAGGGAGTTGCTTGAGAAACCTTTCACGGAGGTGGAGATAAAGGAAGCGGTGTGGAGTTGCGATGGTTCTAAAAGCCCGGGACCGGATGGTTACACCTTGATGTTCATCAAGAAATGTTGGTATTTTCTTAAAGAGGATTTTTTTAGGTTTTTTTAAGGAGTTCCATAGTGGGGCTGTTTTATCGAAGGCAATAACATCGTTGTTTTTTACTTTGATCCCTAAGAAAGAGAACCCTTTGGATTTGGATGATTATAGAGCAATTTGTTTGGTGGGTTGTGTTTATAAGATTTTGGCAAAGATATTGGCGGCTAGGTTAAAGATGGTGTTGAAGTCCCTTATTTCAAATAGTCAAAGCGCCTTTGTTCCGGGTAGATAATTGCTCGATGGAGTTTTGGTAGCGAATGAGTTGGTGGATTATGCGGTAAAGGAAAAAAAAGAAGTTACTCTTTTCAAGGTGGATTTCGAGAAGGCTTATGATAAAGTGAATTGGGGTTTTCTAAGATATATGATGAGGAGAATGGGTTTTGGTGAACTATGGTTGAGTTGGATGGAGGTCACTATTTTCTCTAGCAAGATGTCCATTTTGGTTAATGGTAGTCCTACTAAGGAATTCTTGGTGGAAAGGGGACTAAGACAAGGAGATCCTTTATCTCCTTTTCTTTTTGTGATGGTGGCGGAGGGGCTAGCGGGGATGGTGAAGAGATCGGTTTTGCTTGGAGATTTTGCGGGAATCAATGTGAATGGTCGTTGTTTCATTGATATTCTTCAATTCGCAGATGATACTCTTTTGGTGGGAGACAGGAGTTGGAGGCATTTGTGGGCAATCAAAACGGTCTTAAGAGGTTTCGAATTAGTCTCGGGATTGGCATAAATTTCCATAAGAGTAAGCTAGTTGGGATCAATACATCAGAAAATTTTTTGGAGGTCGCGGCTTTTTTCTTATCTTGTAAAAAGGGTAGAAAAGAGTTTACTTTTCTAGGCATTCCTATTGGATCTAATCCTATGAGGGTTTCCTCTTGGTCCTCTTTGGTCTCGAAGTTGGAGGGAAGGTTGTCTAGATGGCAAAATCGTTTTTTGAGCATGGGGGGAAGAATTACTCTTCTCAAGTCCGTTCTCACGAGTCTCCTGATTTTCCAACTTTCTTTTAATTTGGCTCCGGTGAAAATTTGCAAAATTATCACTAAGATCCAAAACGGTTTTCTTTGGGGTAGCTCAGATTCTAAAAGGCGGATACATTGGATGGATTGGAATTCTCTTTGTCTTCCGGTAGATAAAGGGGGTTTAAATTTGAAGAGAATAAAGGATTTCAATTTTGCTCTTCTTAGTAAGTGGCGGTGGAGAATACTCCAAGGATCGGACAATATTTGGTTTAAGGTTTTAAAGGCTCGGTATGGTGACATTAGAATGTGGATTTTTGGTAGTCAGTTTCATCACAGCAGCTGGTCCTCGTCTTCATCGTGGTGGAAGGATATTCTATCGCTCTCGGGAAAATATCAGGATGATTTTTTCATGCATAAATGTAATTTTCAGGTTGGGAATGGTTACACGGTTCCCTTTTGGAATGCTGATTGGACAGGGACTGGATGTTTACAAAACAGGTTTTCTAAGGTGTATGATTTATCGAGTTTAAAGGCGGTGGCAGTAGCGGGGATGGGAGGATGGACCAACGGAGAGTGGAATTGGGGGGATTTTGGAACACCTCAATTAGCGGCATGGAGGGAAACGATGGCTAGTTCCTCGCCAGGAGAAAATGCTGGACTTATGAATGATGCGCAGTCTTCTAATGTGGAAGAAACGCAGACGCAGAGTTTATTATTTTTATCAGGTAATAGGGGTGAATCTAATTTACTTAATGCAGGAGGGATTATCAGTGATTTAACAAATAGGAGGGAGAGGCGTTTGGATACTAACAGCAGCAGTATGACGTGGAGGATTCTTCATCACATTGGCAGAAGGACAGAGGGAGAAGAGTTAAGAAGTTCTTATGGCAGCCAAGTTTTAACAAACAGTGAAGGTCAGAGTTTACTGATGAGCAACCATGAGTTGAGAGCAGTGGCTGAGGAGTGGCAGCAGCTGCGGCAGTTGGTAGAAACAGTGAGTTTAAACATAAATTCGAAGGACCGGGTGACTTGGATGGGAGGGGGTGATGACTTATTCTCGGTTAGTTCTGTGTACAAGCTGGCCAACAATTTTCATATTCCGTTCGGACCGCGTAATCGGAATGATGTTGTTTATAATTTAATTTGGAAAATGGAGGTTCCCATGAAATTTAAGGTGCATGGATGGAGATGTTTATTGAACAAATTGCCGACAAGAGATTCGTTGTTAGTGAGAGGAGTTATTACTTCGACGACAAACACAGATTTTCTTTTGTGTAACTCGCATTTGGAGACGGCGTCGCACTCTTTTCTTAATTGTCTGGTGGCTGCATTAGTTTGGAAAGAGACTGCTGAATGGATTGGTTTTAATTCAAATAGTGGAGGGGACTTCAAAAGTAGCTTTTTGGACTGGTTTCTATTTTGTAAAGCTAACAAAGTTAAGTCGGGAAGAGAAGGTAGCATTTGGTTGGCCGTTTGTTGGAATCTTTGGATGCTCAAAAATGGTATAGCGCTTAGGAATAATAGTTGGAATGTCGTAGATACGATGTGGTCGGTAAAATTTTCGGTGTGGAGGTGGTCTTTTATTGGGGACATTACTAATTCCAATTGTAATTTTTACGATTTTGTGAAAAATCCTTTGTTCTTTTTGACGTAGATGTCAATTGGTTGGTAATTTCTGCCTTTGGAGGAGCTAAGTCTCCCTCTTTTGTAAACAGGTTAGAGTACCCTTTGTACTCTTATCAATATATCTTGCTTACAAAAAAAAAAACACATCTAAAAGTTAGCACTACGATGTATGTTTTTTTCTAGTTGATATAAATTTAAGGGTTAAATAAGTATTAGGTCTCTGAAAATAATCCAACATTCAAGTTTAGTCCCTATAAATATTTTCTTCAAGGTTTGGTCCTCCTAAAGTTTTCCGTTTATAACTCTAGTCCCTCCCGTTAGTTTTCACTAACGGAGGATGATGTGGCAGGCCATGTGGAATTTTTTTGATGACGTGGTTTACATGTGGCAATGCCAACGTGGTAAAAATTGCTGACATGTATGCCACGTGGCAATTGTTTCAATTTTAATTTTTTTAATATTTATATCATATTTGAATTAAAAAATTGTAGCTAATTTACAGCAACTTTCTAGCTAATTCCTAGCTAATCTTTAGCTAATTTAAACAGAACATTTTTGTAGCTAATTCATAGCTAATCTCTAGCTAATTTAAACAATGTGAAATTATATTTTTGGATCATGATCATAAATAGCTTTTTTTGTCTAAAGATCAACCAGCTTAAAACAACCAAAAAGAAACTGCTTGTAAAAAAACACTTCACCCTACTATAGTAGTACTTGCATGATGAAACTTGTAGATAGTAAATTATAACCCTCAAAACACAACTAGCAAAATACTTCATGTTGTATAGAATGCTATACTGATTACATGTAGATGGAGAATACATGATACCATACATACAGTTAACCAATAGTTGTGAATGATGTAAAAGATAATGGCAAAAGTTAACCAACATACAAAACTATAGTCCAAATAAGAAGAAAAAAGATACCAATATATAAGCAAAGTACACCTATATACTAACAAAATTTAGTGCATGATACCATGACAGCAATTTGATAAGGCTATATGGGTGAACTTAAAAGCAATTCACAGTTCTTCTCTCATGCCAATTACATATTCCAGCATTTCAATGGCAACATCCACTCTGTAAATCGTTAAAATTAACGAGAAATATTAGCAATTAAAACCTAAAAATTGTAATCATTTGGCATTGAAGTCATATCGTTAAAGGTGTTTTATAGAAAGTACCTCTACTATTCAAATGTGAAGTAATCCTATGACTCAAACACTTACATTGAATGTTTGAAATAGAAAACATGTTGCCTCAAATTTCTTAAAACTAGTTCATATTTTATCAAAACATCAACCGGAAAATCAACAATTACATCAATGTCTTAATTTGTAGCTTATCAAACATTCCCATTTTAAAAGCTTGTTTTGTATTTTAAAACTAAAATTGTAATACGTTTTTGGCATTTCCTTCATTTTGTTATGATAGAATATATGCACTTAGATGATTAAATATGAAATACATTATGATATTGATTATGGTTTTAGGCATTTAGTTACATCTGCTCCAGACGAGATGCACCCAAGGAAGAGTTTAGCTGCTTACGACGAATTTGTTGATGTTGCACAACGTATAAGAGCTGCATTTAGAGAACACATGGAAAAAGAAATAAAGGAATTTTAGTTTTTCAGTCAAGAAAATGAAGCACGTAAGAGAGTTGCTGCAATTAAGATTCAACATGCCTTTCATAACTACAAAGCAAGGAAGAAGACTAAGATCGATTTTAGTATTCTGCCAATCCCCAATATCACAAAAAAAGAAAATGACAATTATACATCATATATCATAGAGGTAAAATAATGTATTGAGATTTGTAATCAAATATGTATTATATTTGGTATCTTAACGCCTCACACTATTGCAAAACATTAATTCTCTCCATGTGTAAGATATTGAAAACTATGCTAAAACCAAAGCATAATCAACAGTTAACTTGATTCGAGAATAAATTCATATCAGTAATCATGTATACTGCACTGCTGCCATCATTGCAATGACAACCATATCCTAATATCAACTAAATCCAAAATCAAAATAATTAGCACAAAAAGTAGGTCTATTAATCCAACAACCATCTAGCAAAGTTTGTATAATCTAACAACCATCTCAGGTAAAAACCTTACCTACAAAGACTAAAAATGTTGAAGAGATGAAGTTGCCTAATAGTTCAAAACTTCACTTTTTAACATCAAAGGGAAATCTAATATATAGTCATAATAAGTTGACTACTTTTGTTGTCCTCTAAAGTCACAAAGAAAAATTATTAGCATTTCAGAGACAGAGATTGAAAAATAAAATAAGGAAACCAGAATGTGTTACAACCCCACCTCAGTGGTCAAAGCTTGGTCCAAAAGTTTGAACCAATGGCCATTAGATCTCTTTGCTTGTCAACATTTAGCCTTCTTTCTTTTACCCGATGTGAGACTTGTTATTTTAACATTATAAGACACTGCCATAGTTCATCAAAACCTCCAATGGGTACACAATATGAAGAATGTTGGAAATGAGAACTTAAAACAAATAATGAAAACATACCTTAACCAGTATGCGAACTTTACAATCATGTAGCTTAAACCCTCGAAGAGATAACGAGGTTAGATTTGGACAATTATTTACTAGCTCAGAACAGGTTTGCGCTTTCAAGCTGTCATCTCTACCTGATAACTAAAAAGAGATAAGCATGGATATAAAGTGTTCTCAATGGGAAATAGGAAAAGTACAGTTGAAAAAATTATATACCTGTTCTCGAAGACTCAAAAAACAAACGCTCAATCAAGTGGCAGATTGCACTTACTGGTTGAATTTGGAATCAAATCCCTCTTATAAGAGGCTTTGATTCCACTTGTTCTGCTTTTAATTTCTGGAAAGAGTAGCTTAGGGTTCTTGACTGGAGAGGAGAAGAAGAGCTTAACAATTTAATCGTGGAGGAGGAAGGTGGAGGAGAAATATAATGAAAAATCATTTCTGACTAGGCATTACAAAAATATACAGTTGGCAAGTATTTTTACACATGTGGCACGCCAGGTCACCCTCCTTTAGTAGAAACTAACGGGAGGGACTACAGTTAGAAACGGAAAACTTTTGGAGGACCAAACCTTGAAGAAAATTTTTATAAGGACCAAACCTAAATGTTGGGTTATTTTCAGGGACCTTATACTTATTTAACCCTAAATTTAATTGGAGAGTCCATGAGGAATTTAAATGAAAGGTTGGAGATGAGGCTTATAAGTGTATGGCTTTCGCCTATGTAGAAGTAAGATGGAGTATATGAAATGTATGTTTAGAAAAAGGATAAGTGTTTCTAAATTAGAGGTGAAAGATGAAGATCATATCATACCATTGATTGTGCAGTTTAAATATCTTAAAATCATAGTACAAAGCGATGGAGAAATAGAAGGCAACGTGAATCATCTAATTCAAGATGAGTGGTTAAAATGGAGGAGGGACTCTGGTGTTTTGTGTGACACGAAAGTATTGCTCAAATTGAAGGGAAGTTTTTATTAGACAGTTCCGAGGATGTTGAACGGGATGAAATGTTGGTCGATAAATAACCAACACGAAAAATAAAATAAGTCCAGGAAAGATGAAGATGTTACATTTGATATGTGGTAAGATTAGACGAGATAAGATTAGAAATGGCATTAGTAAGAGTATTAGGGTAATGCCCATAGTAAAAAATTAGTCGAAAATAAACTTAAATGATTGTCATATATAACTGTTGTGAATTGATGTTGTTAAGAACAAACCAAAATATGAGATAGAGATTGAGTTTCTTGAACAAACACAAAAAACCCTATTAGGTTTTACGAAAGAGAGAGAAGAAGGAAGAAGAAAAATAAAAATTGGTTAAATTTGTTTTACTATTCACTTTCTCAATAAGGGTTCAAAGATTACAAGTGAATACCAACAATTAACCTCTCTCAACAACCATAGAGAACTAGTCTACTTATAGACTACTAAGCTAATTTAAGCTACAAGCTAACTTTACAATTGAGCTTATAACCAAGACCCAATTCGACATGCTAACTTAAACACAAAGCAAACATATTTCGACATCATGCTTGAATAGACTTTGACTACAACATGTACAACTCCTATCAACCATGAAGCTACCCTTGTCGACACTAGAGTTCGATCCAAACACCACAAATCTCCACCTTGAAATAAACTCTATACTAACAAAGGAACAAACTAGCTTTCATCATGCAGATTTATCAAATGCATACAGTGGAAAAACTTACTACTTGGCAATGTATTGGCGATCATATCAGCAACACTGTCATCAGTCGAAACCTTCAGCACTTGGACTTCTCCATGCTCGATTACCTCTCTAACGAAGTGAAACCTCACATTGATGTGCTTGGTTCGCTCATGATAGGCTGAACTATTCAAGAGATGTATTGCACTTTGAGTATCACATTTAACAGTGATAACTCGACCTTAAAGTTTCAGCTCCTTAGCAAAGCCTTCAAGCCATAATGCTTCTTTCACAACTTCAGTAAGGACGATATAGTCCGCTTTAGTGGTTGATAAGTCAAGAACCTTCTGAAGTGTTTCTTTTCAACTGATTGATGTGTCAAATATAGGGAACACATATCTAGAAATAGATTTTCTGTAATCCATACAACCTGCATAATCAGAGTTGACCAATCCTTCGATTTCAACTTTGTTATCATCACTACAAGCTCCACCATAAGTCAGGACTCTGCTAAGAGACCCATTGATGTACCTAAGAATCCAATTTAATACTTTCCAGTGCGCCTTCCCAAGATTGGTCATATACCTGCTTACAAGGCTCACTCCGTACGCTATGTCTGGCCTCGTACAGACCATAACATACATCAAAGAACCTATTATACTAGCATGTGGAATCAGGGCCGACCCTAGGGTTAGGCCACCAAGGCCACCGCCTAGGGCCTCCCTTTTTTATTTATATTTATATATGATTTTACTTAATGATTTTTTATTTATAAAAAAATAATCTTTAAATTATGTTATATACCAATTAAATAATAACATCTATTTAGAATATATAATAATATGTATAATTTGATTTATTAATTTAAAAATCACATGTAAAAAAATAAAATTTTGAATTTTTTAATATGGTAGGAGACTTGATATCTATTTTTTAAATATTGTTTTTTAATTATGATATTTTAAATAATGAAAAGAGTATTTAGATGAGTTAATTTTATTATCAATTAAAATAAAATATTAAATAAAATTAATTATAATAATTTAATAGTTTTATATCCTAAAACATTTAAAATATGTTAATTAAAAAAATATATTTTTATTATATTAAAAATATTTAATTTTAAATTTCGCCTCAGGCCTCAAGATGTGTTAGGTCAGCCCTGTATGGAATGTTATTCATATAGGCTCTTTCGACTTTAGTACTAGGACTTTGAGTCGTACTTAGTTTGTATTGAGGATTAGTCGGTGTTAGAACAAAATTTGAATTTGACATACCAAACTTGTCAAGAATCTTCTTCAGGTATGTCTCTTGAGATAAGTATAATCTCGAATGCTTTATATCTCTCTGAATGTCAATCCCAAAATTTATGGAGGCGGCTCCCAAATCCTTCATGTCAAACTCCTTATCGAGTTCAGACTTCACCTTCATAACATCTTCGACATTGTTGTTTGCTATAAGGATGTCATCCACTTAAAGAAACAAAATAACAAGTGAATTTCCAGGTCGAAATCTGAAGTAAACACAATGGTCGAAGTGGCTCCTAATGAAACCAATATGTGCCATGAACTTGTCGAAGATCCTATTCCATTGTCGAGGACCTATTCAGCTTGCACACATAATTTTCCTTTCCTTTTTCTACATACCCTTCAGATTGCCTCATCAGGATTATTTTATCTAGATGTCATACAGGAAGGTTGTCTTCACATCCATCTGTTAAAGTTTTAGGTCGAACTTTGCTACCATCACTAACACCATTCTAATGGATTTATGCTTTACAACAGGTTAGAGCACATCATTGAAGTCGACACATTCTTTCTAAGTGAACCCCCTAGCAACCAACCTTGCTTAAAATGATTCGACATCACTCATTTGATTCCTTCCTTAACCTTGAAGATCCACTTACAACTGACTAACCTGGCCCCTGCAGGATTCTCGATCAGCTCCCAATTGTTATTATCATGGAGATATTTCATCTCATCATCCATGGCTTTCATCCATTCAGTCTTATTTCGACTTCTCATAACTTCCTTATAGTCTCTAGGCTCTTCGTCAAGAACCTCACTTGCAGAGATTAAGGTATAAGTTATGAGATGTGCATAATTAAGTCTCTGAGGTGGCTTGATGATTCTTCTCGACCTGTCTCTTGCCAGCAGGTAATCATTATCAGTCTCCTAATCTTCATCAACAACTTGAGATTCTTATTTGACTTCATTCTGGTTATGCAATTTAGCATCACTATGCTCCACCTCAACAGGAATTTCTTCATGTTCTAGTTATTCTTCATAGATCTATGAACTTCGACCAGTGTCATCAATTTTCTTGAAAGCCATATCAGCTTCATTAAAAACTACATCTCGACTTGTGATACGCCTCATATGACCTGGCTCTAGGCACCACAGCCTATAAGCTTTGACTCCTTCTAGGTATCCAAGGAACATACATCTCAAAGCTCTGGGTTCGACTTTGTCTTGCCTAATATGAACATTGGCTAAACAACCAAATACTTTAAGTCTATCGAGACTAGGTGGATGTCTCGACCAGACTTCTTCAGGTGTCTTCATTCCCAAGGCTCTCGAGGGACACCTATTTATCAAGTATGTTGCAGTCACATCAGCTTCTGCCCAAAACACCTTCTTCAATCCTGCACTTACCAACATGCACCTCACCTTTTCCAGAATGATTCGATTAAACCTTTCAGCCAAACCATTTTATTGGGTAGTCCTTGCAGTAGTTTTGTGCCTTGCAATACCATACGGAGTACAATAGCTGTCGAAAGCCTCATTACAGAATTCAAGACCATTCTCAGTCCTCAACCTCTTGACCTTCCTGCCAGTTTAGTTTTTTACTAGAGTCTTCCAACTTTTGAAATTTACAAAAGTTTTATCCTTAGTCTTCTAGATGAATACCCATAACTTTTTGGAATAATCATCAACTATGGATAGGAAATACTTTGCACCTGATTATGAAGGATTCTTTGCAGGACCCAAAGATCAGCATGAATTTAATCAAGGGATCCATGTGTTCTTGTTTACCTTTGTTAAACTTCATTCTACATGATTTACCAAATACACAAGGTTCACAAAACTCTAGTTTTTCGACCTTGTCAACACACAACAAATTTTGTTTCGACAATTCGACTAGGCCTTTTTCACTGACATGGCCAAGTATCTTATGTCATAGCTCAGTCTTCGACACAAGTTTTGTTGATGCCACATCTGCTGAACCACTTACAACCTCACCCTCAAGGGTATACAAGCCTTGTTTCTTCATGCCTTTCAAGAATTTCTTCGACCCCTTCATTACCCTTAGAATGCTTTACTCTCCTTTGAAAACATACCCTTTCTTGTCGAATTCACCAAGAAAAATCAAATTCATCTTAAGATCAGGTATATACGTAACATCAGTCAATAGCCTTATTGACTCATGATAGAGCTTGAATCTTACAAATCCAATACTTGCAATTTTGCAAGCTTTGTTGTTTCCCAAGAGCACTAATCCACCATTTTGATCACACAATTCCTCAAACACGTCTTTGGTTGGAGTAATGTGTCAAGTACACCCTGAATCCATAATCCACTCCTTGCTAGAGTCGTGTCGCACCTCAAAAAATCATCGAAGACACGACCCTAGCGCGAAAGGCGCAGAAAACGATTTGACAGAGTCGCCACCGAACTTTATTTATCCTAAAAAGAGGGAAAGTAAAATATCGAGAAAACCTTTAAGGAGGGGTAAGAACATGGTCGTTGCAACCACATTCTGGGTTCGGGAGTCGGTTACGTGAGGGGAAGGTACACGCTCCCCCTCACGTCCGTTGTACTCAACGGGAACCTCTTGATTCGAATCGCGATACTCGATAGCTAAGTTTGTTTGTTTTCTTCTAAAAAAAAGCGGGAAGGTAACGATAAAAGGAAAAGATACTAAAGGGGGAATGGGTGGTTTTAGGATAGGGTGCTCGGCAAGATCATCGCGACCTCGGGCCTACGTATGCTCATTCGGACGAGAATGATGAATCAGAGCAATCGTAGTTCGACTATGGGGTTTGACGGAAAAAGATGGTAGTGTGCTCGCAAATGGGGGAAAAATAAAAAGTGTGCTCGCCAAGATCATCGCAATCTTGTGCCTACGTATCTTTACTCGGACGAGAATAAAGAATCAGAGCAGTCGTAGTTCGTGGTACGCCCACGAAACAAAGGAGTTGGTTGATTTTAAAGAGAGAGGCGTCAATTGCTCACACACGATTAAGAGAACTCGCACCCAAACAATCGAAGGAAGATCAAAGACTTGAACCCCCATTTTTCACCTTGAAGAGTTTCAATAGTTATTAATCGTTTTGAGGTTTATTGTGAAAATCCGCTTGATGTTGGATCAAGGGTTTATTGTGTGTGCTTGATTATTTTGAAAAGGAATTGATTTGTTAAAATAAGAGGCGTCGATTGCCTACACACGAGTAAGAGAACTCGCACCCAAACAATCGAAGGAAGATCAAAGACTTGAACCCTTATTTTTCACCTTAAAAGAGTTATGATAATTGTTAGTTGTTTTTGGAGTTTGATTATGAAAATCCGCTTGACGTTGTATCAAGGGTTTATTTGTTATGAAAAGAGTTTAATTTGAAGATGTCTCGACGACGAATCGAGGGTTTGGTTGAAAATGGCTCGACGACGAATCGAGAGTTTGGTTTAAAACAAGGTTTGTTTGAAAATGGCTCGACGACGAATCGAGTATTAGTTTGAAAATGGGTTGCCTATGCTAGTCCCTAGGGGGTGCTCCTAGTAAACAAACCACAATCAAAGTAATAATAAATGCGTACATCGGAATGGGAGAGGGGTACATGTAAAACACAAGTGTTGACATGAAATAAAGGGTCTCGTTGTAAGGTAGCCCAAGAGAAAGCCGTGTGTGTGCGAAGTGTCCTAAACTAATCCTTGAGCAAGCGTCGAGCAAGTGGATGATCATAACCAACAGTCCATCAAGTATTGTTTTAGGGTTTCGATATTTTTAGTGTTTTTTTATTAAAGTATGTACAAATGAAATGGTTAGATAAACATGAATATGAACAATATGATAAAAGTATGAATAAGGATAACATGAACAAAGATAATCAAGATAAAATGGATAAGAGATAGTATTTGTCGCGGCCGGCCAAAATATTCGAGTCGCCATCATATATTTTTTAGGGAAATAATGATAAACCTAAATATCCTTATCCTAAGGTAGAGATTCCTACGGTTCGGGAGTCATTTAAGTGAAGGGAAGGTGTTAGGCACCCTTCACTTCCATTGTACTCAATGGGATCCACCTTTGAGTTTAGGGTATGTTTGTTTGTCTAAGTTATAGGAAAACCTAAGTTTTTTATTAATTATACTCGCTAGGGTTGGTTTGCAACCCTATGCCTACGTACCCTCAAAATGAAGGATCGGAGTAACCGTAGTTCACCTCCCCTATTCCTACCCCCTAATCCTATTCCTAAATCCCAAATCCTATCCCTAAATCCCATCCACTATTTATACTCTTGGATAAAGTGTTATATCCCTTAGATCTAGTGTTTATACTCCTAGATGAGGAGTTCTATCCCTTAAATCCCTATCCATTATTTATACTCTCAGAGGAAGAGTTTTATCCCTTAATCATTTTATTTATACTCTCGGATATCAAGAGTGTTATCCCTAAATCCTTATCCCCTATCCTTTATTTAGGCTCTCGGACCAAGAGTTTTATCACTTAATCCTTTTATTTATACTCTCGGATATCAAGAGTTCTATCCCTTATCCCATCCTTTATTTAGGCTCTTGGACAAAGAGTTTTATCCCTTGTTTTAAATCCTTAAAAGAATCCTATTATAACCCTTAAGTTCTTAATAATTATCCCTTAAATTTTTTATAATATAAGATAGAAATCAAACCCAAAAGAAAAACAAATTAATTAATTCCATTATTTGTTGAATAAAAAAAAATACTTTTTACCAATAAATAAAACACTATTTTTAAAAACCCAGTTTATAAATAAAAACCCCATTTTAGGCAATATTGTACATCCATTTATTTAAATCCCAAAAATTGTAATAATAGAAAATATTATATCCCATATTTTAAATCCCAAAATGACATTTAGACCAAATCCCAAAATATTTAAAAAATAAAATCTAATCCCAATTTAATAAAATTTTAATAAATAGAATTCAAACCCCCAAAATAATAAAATTATGTCCCCAAGATATGAAAATTTAATCCCCAAAATTAAATAATTAAATTATAATTAAATTCAACCCCAAAACATGTTTTAATAACAAAATATTTTAATCCAAAAAATATTTAATAATTTAAATAAAATTATACCCCAAATATCCAAATTTTGATCCCCAAAATTATAACCCAAAACATTTAGATAGTATTTTTGATCCCAAAATATGATTTTAATTCAATTTAATAAAACCCCAAAAGTATGAAAATTCCCTTTAAAATAAACCATAAACCAAATGTTAAAAATACCAAAATAATCATCCTCAACAAAGAAAAATAATAATAATAGTCCTCATTTATAAAAATTATCCCTAAGTATTTAATAACAAAATGTTTTAACTTCAAAAAGATTTTAATTATACTAGTATAAAAAGTTTAATGATAAACTATATGAAAAGTTATAATTATAAAAGAGTTTTTGAATACATATCATATGCAAACAACATAAAGAAAATCCCCACAACATACATCAAATCAAACATATATGTTGGCTATACATAGGCAATTAAGCAAACAATTCAGATATGCATAATTAAATCATATATTTAAAAATTCGAATTCACCAACCTGGAGTGCCGTGACCCACTTAAGTTGTTGCTTCCTCCCTCCTATTCTTTACGTTCCTCGCGTATCCCTTTTCTCCTTAGTATTTCTTGACGTTCTTCATTTCCTCTCCCTATTTTTCTCCTTTTTCCCTTAACACAAGATTCCGACCCCTCTTCCCCTTTTAGTGTTGTTGTTCTTCAATGTGAAGAACAATAACTTTTTTTATATACTGATTATTGTGAATTTGTGGGTGAGAAAATATGAGAAAAAGAGGTTCTATTTATAGGTGAAAAATTAGGTCAGACATTGAATAAAATTTTTCAGTTTAGGAAGGTTTTAATCTGACCTGATTTTCCTCTATTTCTTGGAGCCCAAGCAAATGAATCTGGATGGATTCATGGCTTGGTGAATTTAAATAAAAAAATTAATATTTTAAATAAAAGAAATATCCTAATAATGATAATGAGAAAAAAAGATTTGATTGATTTTTATTTTTATTTTTATGATTTTTTGAGATTTTTTCCATAAAAACATGATTTTAATGAAAAAATCAATTTTTTAAAATAATTATTAAATGAAATACGAAAATTGATATTAAAATTATGAAAAAAACTATTTTTATAATTTTTCATGATTTAAAAGAAAAGGAAAAAAGTTAGTAATAAAGGAAAAACAAATAAAACATTAAAAGTGAGGAAGGTGGGATTCGAACTCACAACCTCTCTGTCTTGTAACTCCCTATACTCCCCTTGCTACCAACTGTACCACTTTATTTATTCAAAATAAAACAACATTAGCGGGTATTTTAATAATAATTCAATGATAGTATTAATATTAATAATAATATTAATATTAACATTAATCCTCCAATAACCCCACTATGACCCTAGTATAATTCGATTAAAAATTAATATGACCCTAATTAATCCCTATATATAAAGATAACAGTAATTTAACCCTATTTAACTCATAACGCCATCATAATTTATTCTACCCCTGCTATTAAAATAAATAAACCCCTCAATACAAAAAGCAAAAAAAGAATAGACGGGTGGTCAAAATTTGGGGTACGACAGATGCCCCTATTTAATCATCTTCGAATCAGAAAGAGGATGTTGCTGAGTCTTCCTCTTTTGTTGCAGAGACGATTAAATATAAGAAGGACCCTAATTTTGACCACAGAGTCCGGTAGGTACTACGCTGATCATCCTAAGATCCCAAGTAATAAACCCTTGACGAAATACCCGATTGAACCCCTTTGAAATTTTTTAGTGGAACCCCTTGATAACTCCTTTTGATGAAATCTCTTAAAATTTATTGACAACCCTTAATAAAATCGCTTATGCAAACCTCCTTGATAAATCCCTTGGTAAAACCCTTTGTTAAAATATGGTATAACCCTTTTGCTGGAATCCCTTGGATGAGATTTTGGAAAAAAACCCTTTTGACGAAATCGCTTGATAAGACCCCAGTGAAACCTTTTAATAAAACCATTTAATAAAACCCTGATGAAACCCCATGATAAGACATTGGTGAAATCCTTTAATAACATTCTGGTAGAACCCTTAATAGAACCCTTGAAAAAAAACCCTTAGTGGAACCCTTGATGAAAATCCTTAGATACCTGATGAAACCTATCCCTTATGAAGGCCATGCTGCCCAGTAAGGAATTAAACCCCTAAGAGTAAATATGAACCTTATGCATGTATGCATGTTTGGGTATATGAGCGCATGTATGCATGTTTGAGTTTATGAGTGCGTGTTAGATGCTAGAGCGTAGCGACATGACTGATGCATGATTTGGGCTAACGCCTCTTTTATGATATGCAATGCATGTGTTGTCCGAAATAAAACTTTCCATAACGTCCTGACTCCCTGACCCTTGAGACCTTGATAATCGTAGTGAGCCATGATACTCTTGATTCATGTTTAACATGCCGTTAAAGAACCTCCCCTGTTGGTTAGATTGTAACGTACATTCCTGTCAGTGTATAGACCTTATATCTTGCTTTGGAAGAATATGATCCCTTTGATGATTCCAAAAACCGAAGTAAAATCCATTTTCCCTTTTTAAACCTTTTATTTATACCTGATATTTCAATGCATTATCTCATAATTAACCGACACCTTGTAATCGAACGGAATAATTTTAGGAGGCAAAGAAACGTATTTGAAAAGCAAATTTATTGAGAATTGGCCCACAAATGGGCAATGATAAGCAAGGAGGGTAATTCTCATAAGGAGATATTACCAAAAATCCAGAAAAATGTAAAATGGCAATAAGAAAACAAATTTATTTATGATCCTATTAAATTTGAAACCAGCTAATATCCCTAAGACTCCAAGATCACGACACTTCGCTTCTCAAGATGACGGCTGGAATGATCGCTCCCTTCTGAATTCCTGTTACGGGGTGACTTGAGGGTTTTCAGTCATATGCCTTTTGGATATCCCTAACTTTTGCCTGAACCGCTCTTTTTAGAGTCTTAGTCCACCGGGATGATATACCATTTTTTCGACTAAGCCGCCCTTTAGGGTTTTCGACTTGTCGGGTATCATTTTTATCCAAATCCCTAATTTTTGCCTGGATTGCTCTTTCGAGTTTTCAATCCACCGGGACGCCCTAATTTTTGCCTGAGTCGCCCTTTAGGGTTTTCGACTTAGCGGGCTTTTATCCTCTTTTTCTAGGCATAGCATTTTTTACCGAATCGGAGTTCACCGGTCGTGGTAAATCCGCTCCATCCAGGGTTGTTAATATTAGTGCTCCGCCAGAGGAGGCACTCTTCACAACATATGGCCCTTCATAGGGTGGGGTCCATTTGACGTTGTGGTCTTTATGGATGGGTAATATTTTCCTTAACCCCAAGTCTCCCTCTTCGCGTAGGCAAGGACGGATTTTTTTGTCAAACGCTCTCTTAATTCCCTGTGGATATAACTACCCACAACCACACGTTTCCCTTAGACGAGGTTAGCTGATCGAGCCTAGTTTACACCCATTCTACCTTATCTAGATTAGCTTCCTTTATGATCCTAAATTCCGATTGATAGCCCCTGTCCTTATGCAAACATAAGTTTCCCTCGATATCTAGGCCTAGGTCCTTCATAGGAGTCCAAAGTTTCACAATCCATTGGATTCTCAAATTTTGTTAAATACATTATGAGTGGCCTCCTTGGGACTGGTGGCACCAATATAGGTTGCTTTTGCAAATATTCCTTGATCCAATCGAAATCCTTTTGACAATCTTCATTCCATTCAATGATTTGGTCCTTTTCTGAGTAATTTGATGATTGGCTCACAAGTAGCTGTAAGGTGGGAGATATCTCCCCAAAAATCCATGAACTTCCTTTTTTATCCTTGGAGCTGGCATCCCTTGAACGACTTTCATTTTGTCCTTTATTCCCCTTTGCTGACCATGGACCCTAGTATTTTTCCAGATTTGATTCCATGAGTACACCTTGTGGGCTTTAGTCGTAACTTGAATTTCCTTAACTGATCCAACAACTTTTCAAGTTAGTTATGTGATCTTCTTACTTTTGTGACTTGGTAATCGTATCACCCATATGAACCTCTATCTCCTTATGCCCCATATTACCATAGTCATTTGGTAAGTTACTCCTACGTTCTTTAACCCAACAGGCGTTACCTTGTGACAAAAAGTTGAGTTGCTTATTGACTTCTTCCCTGATCTGGAGGATCATCTCTGATCTAGTCCTCCTCAGCTTTTGCTTGATTGGCGTGTATTATAGTTTGAGTAGTGTTTTGTGCTTGCCGATGCTTGTATCAAGTCCTGGCGTATCTTGGTATGACCATGCAGACACGTCGAAGTATCCTCGCAATAGCTTGATCAGTCTTTCCTTTATATCCTTATCCGGAGAAACACGACTTTGACCCCTTTCCTATCTTCCTCAGTTCCCAGATTGATCACATCCACTGGTTCCTGATGAGGTTGTATTTCCTTGTCCTCTTGCCTCAACAGTCTGGCTAACTCTTCGGGAAGCTCACGCTCGTCCACATCACCCTCTTCCGCTTGGTTAATCGGTAATTCGGAGTCATTCGAGATTATAGCGGTGTCATTTTTAATAGGTCCATTTTTAAATTTGCATGAGGAAGATTTTTTTTATTTTTATTTTTTAATGAAGTGCTAGAAATGAAAATATCGAAAGAAGGTATATTGCCATTTTGAATAAACAAAAAATGAAAGAAAAAAAAAGATCTTGATTGAAAATAAAATGCAATTTTATTGATAGAGATAATCCAAAGAAATAAAAGGTGGCCCTACAAAGCTTTATCCACTTGCCTTGGGCATAGCAAGGGACTTATTATTATTTTAAGGAAAAAGTAAATTACTTCGAAACAGAAATCATCTCAGAAATCCCGATGGTTCTCCAATTGTCGAAATTAAGCATTCTTTCCTTCCTCTTCCACTAAGGCCACATGATCCCAAATTCCAAATCCCACACCATGGGAATCGCCTTCTAATCCTTCATTAACTGGTTTGTAACCCAGCCCAAACAAATCCTTCTCCTCAGGTGACTCCCATTGTTTGCCCCAGTTTGTTATGTCTTCCTTATTAATAAGGAATTCATCCCCCATCACTTCCATGGCGTTAACTGTTGCTCCAATGTGCCCCAGTAACGCATTATCTCTCAGATTTGGATCTTCAGGGTCTATAACACCGACATCATTTTCCTTTGAGTTATTTTCGGGGTACCCCTTATTGTTATGTTGGTCGGAGGATGACTGCCCAATCTTTCCTGTCTTTAAACCGTTCTCAATCCTCTCTACAATGATAACCAAGTCAGTGAATCCCGTTGAGACTGCCCCAATCATCCTTTCATAGTATAGTCCTTGCAGAGTTCCCATGAATGTATCTACTAGCTCGCTTTCCCGCAATGAAGGTTAAACACGAGAGGCTAGCTCCCTCTATCTCTGGGCATACTCCTTAAAAGATTCGTTCCCTTTTTGAGACATGTTTTGTAATTATATGCGATCAGGGGCCATGTCTACATTATATTGGTATTGCCTTATAAAGGCACTTGCCAGATCCTCCCAGTTCTTGATGTGAGTCCTCTCCAGTTGTACGTACCAATCCAAGGATGCCCCACTAAGGTTGTCTTGGAAAACATGCATCATCAGCTTTTCATTTTAGCATGAGCCCCCATCTTTCGGGAAAACATCCGGATGTGATTTTTGGGACAACTAACTCCTTTATACATCTCGAAGTTAGGTGCCTTAAACTTAGGAGGTATGACCACATCGGGCACCAGGCACATTTCCAAGGCATCTACTCCAAGAACATTGAGTCCGTCCACGACCTTTAGCCTTTCCTCAAGTGCTTTGTACTTATCATCAATCCTTCTCCTTTCCCCAACAGTGGTTCCTTTATTTTCGAGGGCCACTTGTCTCGGATTTTCACCCTTGTATGCGTAGTTCTCACGCGGAGTAGATCTGTAAGTAGTACGAGGTGCTCCATTGGAAATAGGTGGAGAGACGGTTCCCTCGAGAGGTTGGTCAACAGTTTTGTGCTTAGCAATTTTAGTCTCCTCACGTTCCAGATCACGGACAAACCCTAGTAGGGGGTTATTGTCTTCAACATGGGAGGTAGGAGTAGGAACCTTCCTTTGATGGCTTGAATTCGTTCTTCTGGCTATCAAATTCTGGACGGTAAGTGTCAGTTGATCAATCTGGCTTTTCATTTCTTCCACGTTCTCCTTGACAGTATCCATTTCTCCTCTTAGAGTAACCATATCCTTCTCCATCTGATCCATAGCTTTCCTTTGGTACGCTCGAGTGCGAGGTCGGGAAGTCAGATTGTTATGCCTGAGACGAAGTTTAAAAAAATGAATTTTTATTATTTTTCCTTATATTGAATGCATGTTGGTGATGAATGTATGAATATGCATGATGTATGCTAAATAACAAGGCCGGTGTAAGAGCTGTGCAAGCAGTGCCTTTGCACAGGGCCTCCAATTAATGATATGTTTTTCACAGGGCCTCCAATAAATGGTAATATTACATATTGAATATTGATGCAAATGTTGATTAAAAAAGAATACTCACGGTAGATAATAAGTTTACATAGAAATATCATTAATTTGATATAAAAAAGAAAATCATAACATTATTTATAAAATTAAATTTTATTAAATATTAAAAGAAGAGAAAATAATAACTAAATTTTATGTTATATACAAGTTAAATAAATAATAATTTTTAAAATAATTTTTTATGTTTTCTATTACATGCATAATTTTATTAGAACAGGGCCTCCGAATTATTCAAGACGGCCCTGCTAAATAATTTTAAAATTTTTATTTGGGGGGGAAATTCCAAAATCCATTGTAGTTATAGATGAATAGGCCCAAAGGATGAAAACCATACACTCAGAATATCAAATCCAAATCCGTTAGCCAATCCCAAATCCAAAATGACTTCCAAACTTATAACGGTAATTCCTCGGGAATAGCCCATAACAATCCCAAAAAATGGAAAATCTTGAACCTAAGAAGGCGTAAACTATATAGATGCCCCTAATTCCTTTTCAAATGGGCTTTAAGCTCCTCCAAGTATCCTTGCTTGAGCCCTTGCACTCCCCTATCCTCCTTGTAGTGAGATGATGGATCTTCAAGGGGTACAGCTGGTTTTTTTTTAAAGCTTGACCATTTTTCTTTTTATGTTTTTTTTTGCTGCTTTTTCTTTCCCTTTTTTTTCATGCCACTTGTAAGTTTTTTTCCTTGTAAATCCAAGTATAGCGTAAGAGCTAGTTGAAAATCCTTGAAGGGGAAGTCACGTAGAGGAGGATTGTGCAAGAGTAGTTATGGCCTCTACCTTTCTAGGAGTCCCTAAGAGATCGAGGATCCTTCCATGCTTGTGTATAACCATCCCTTGGGCAGATTTGGCATTAAGTCTTAAAGGCCTTTGAGACTTTGTAAATCAGCACTTAGCATTCTGATGCGTAGGGTAGCCCTTTTATTTGAATCAATCTTTCCCATATTCCTACAACACATCTTGAAATTCCCCACAAAAATGCATATATGCAAAAAAGTTTTTAAATGCATGATGACATGGACACCTTGTTCTTTGGTTAACTGTTCTTTGGGTTAGGGTAAGGTGAAAATGCAAGCATGACCCTAACTAGGTAGGCTCCCTATAATAGGTTTAGATCTAAAGCTTGTCTACCCAATCCCCTCACATGTAGGTTATAAAAATTTGGACAGCGTAACGACCCCACCATGTTCAGACTATACCCTTGTTTTACCATGAGAAGGAGCAAGCCTTCCTACGGTAATCCTTCGGGATAAGTCTCATTTGGGGTAGGAGCCTAGTAACAGCCATTGAGGGTTGAATACATAGGGTCTCCATATATTGGTGTGGGGTAGGTTAAAGGTTCTCAGAGTCACGGACCACATCCAAATCATTCCACTACGAGAGGGGCTAGCCCTTTCGTGAAGACGACTTTGGAAGGATCTACTCTGAGTGTGGCATCAATGCATTTTAGGGGACGTTGCGTCCCCCACAAAAACATTTATGTTCCACTTTAGGTTCTAGGGTTATCCTCCAAGCTTTGGGTTTTAGCTTCACTCTTTTTTTTTATTGCCTCAATCCCTTGCATGATAACAAAAAAAACAAAATGTTAAATAAATAAGTATATGAAATATAAATAAATAAATAACAATAAAATAAAATAAAAAAACAAAACAAAAAATAAACATCCAAGACAAACAAAACCCTAAATCCTTAGGCTAGGATTGACTCTCGCTAGAAAGGAATCCCCAGCAGAGTCGCCAGCTGTCGCGGCCGGCTAAAATATTCGAGTCGCCATCATTTTTTTTTTAGGGAAATAATGATAAACCTAAATATCCTTATCCTAAGGTAGAGATTCCTACGGTTCGGGAGTCATTTAAGTGAAGGGAAGGTGTTAGGCACCCTTCACTTCCATTGTACTCAATGGGATCCACCTTTGAGTTTAGGGTATGTTTGTTTGTCTAAGTTATAGGAAAACCTAAGTTTTTTATTAATTATACTCGCTAGGTTGGTTTGCAACCCTATGCCTACGTACCCTCAAAATGAAGGATCAGAGTAACCGTAGTTCACCTCCCCTATTCCTACCCCCTAATCCTATTCCTAAATCCCAAATCCTATCCCTAAATCCCATCCACTATTTATACTCTTGGATAAAGAGTTATATCCCTTAGATCTAGTGTTTATACTCCTAGATGAGGAGTTCTATCCCTTAAATCCCTTAAATCCCTATCCATTATTTATACTCTCGGAGGAAGAGTTTTATCCCTTAATCCTTTTACTTATACTCTCAGATATCAAGAGTGTTATCCCTAAATCCTTATCCCCTATCCTTTATTTAGGCTCTCGGACCAAGAGCTTTATCCCTTAATCATTTTATTTATACTCTCGGATATCAAGAGTTCTATCCTTTATCCCATCCTTTATTTAGGCTCTTGGACAAAGAGTTTTTCCCTTGTTTTAAATCCTTAAAAGAATCCTATTATAACCCTTAAGTTCTTAATAATTATCCCTTAAATTTTTTATAATATAAGATAGAAATCAAACCCAAAAGAAAAACAAATTAATTAATTCCATTATTTGTTGAATAAAAAAAAATACTTTTTACCAATAAATAAAACACTATTTTTAAAAACCCAGTTTATAAATAAAAACCCCATTTTAGGCAATATTGTACATCCATTTATTTAAATCCCAAAAATTGTAATAATAGAAAATATTATATCCCATATTTTAAATCCCAAAATGATATTTAGACCAAATCCCAAAATATTTAACAAATAAAATCTAATCCCAATTTAATAAAATTTTAATAAATAGAATTCAAACCCCCAAAATAATAAAATTATGTCCCCAAGATATGAAAATTTAATCCCCAAAATTAAATAATTAAATTATAATTAAATTCAACCCTAAAACATGTTTTAATAACAAAATATTTTAATCCCAAAAATATTTAATAATTTAAATAAAATTATACCCCAAATATCCAAATTTTGATCCCCAAAATTATAACCCAAAACATTTAGATAGTATTTTTGATCCCAAAATATGATTTTAATTCAATTTAATAAAACCCCAAAAGTATGAAAATTCCCTTTAAAATAAACCATAAACCAAATGTTAAAAATACCAAAATAACCATCCTCAACAAAGAAAAATAATAATAATAGTCCTCATTTATAAAAATTATCCCTAAGTATTTAATAACAAAATGTTTTAACTTCAAAAAGATTTTAATTATACTAGTATAAAAAGTTTAATGATAAACTATATGAAAAGTTATAATTATAAAAGAGTTTTTGAATACATATCATATGCAAACAACATAAAGAAAATCCCCACAACATACATCAAATCAAACATATATGTTGGCTATACATAGACAATTAAGCAAACAATTCAGATATGCATAATTAAATCATATATTTAAAAATTCGAATTCACCAACCTGGAGTGCCGTGACCCACTTTAGCTGTTGCTTCCACCCTCCTATTCTTTACGTTCCTCGCGTATCCCTTTTCTCCTTAGTATTTCTTGACGTTCTCCATTTCCTCTCCCTATTTTTCTCCTTTTTCCCCTAACACAAGATTCCGACCCCTCTTCCCCTTTTAGTGTTGTTGTTCTTCAATGTGAAGAACAATAACTTTTTTTTATACTGATTATTGTGAATTTGTGGGTGAGAAAATATGAGAAAAAGAGGTTCTATTTATAGGTGAAAAATTAGGTCAGACGTTGAATAAAAATTTTCAGTTTAGGAAGGTTTTAATCTGACCTGATTTTCCTCTATTTCTTGGAGTCCAAGCAAATGAATCTGGATGGAATCATGGCTTGGTGAATTTAAATTAAAAAATTAATATTTTAAATAAAAGAAATATCCTAATAATGATAATGAGAAAAAAAAATATTTGATTGATTTTTATTTTTATTTTTATGATTTTTTGAGATTTTTTCCATAAAAACATGATTTTAATGAAAAATCAATTTTTTAAAATAATTATTAAATGAAATACGAAAATTGATATTAAAATAATAAAAAAAACTATTTTTATAATTTTTCATGATTTAAAAGAAAAGGAAAAAAGTTAGTAATAAAGGAAAAACAAATAAAACATTAAAAGTGAGGAAGGTGGGATTCGAACTCACAACCTCTCTATCTTGTAACTCCCTATGCTCCCCTTGCTACCAACTATACCACTTTATTTATTCAAAATAAAACAACATTAGCGGGTATTTTAATAATAATTCAATGATAATATTAATATTAATAATAATATTAATATTAACATTAATCCTCCAATAACCCCACTATGACCCTAGTATAATTCGATTAAAAATTAATATGACCCTAATTAATCCCTATATATAAAGATAACATTAATCTAACCCTATTTAACTCATAACGCCATCATAATTTATTCTACCCCTGCTATTAAAATAAATAAACCCCTCAATACAAAAAGCAAAAAAAGAATAGACGGGTGGTCAAAATTTGGGGTACGACAGTATTAACATAAAATTAAGTTGGTATCGTCTTAATCACGATTTAATTGATAAATTGATAATCGACGACTTTTGACTTTCATTGACCAAAAGTGAAAATAAGAGAAATATAAAGTGACAATTAAGAAATTAAATCGAAAATATGAATACAAAGAATAAAGGTCTCACCTTTATCGAGATTTAATCGAGAAATTGATAAATCAATCGATATTTAGTTTTCATGGACCCAAAATGAAATAAAAATGAAATAAAATCGAAAAGGTGAATACAATGAGTAAAGGTCTCACCTTTATCGAGATTTATTCGAGAAATCGATAAATCGATCGATATTTGGTTTTCATCGACCCAAAATAAATAAAAATCGAATAAAATCGAAAAGGTGAATACAAAGAGTAAAGGTCTCACCTTTATCGAGATTTAAACGAGAAATCGATAAATCAATCGATATTTGGTTTTCATCGACCCAAAATAAATAAAAATGGAATATAATCGAAAGTGATAAGAAAGAGAATAAAGGTCTCACCTTTATCGAGATTTAATCGAGAAATCGATAAATCAGTCGATATTTGGTTTTCATTGACCCAAAATAAAAAATAAACTAATGAAATACATTGGAATAAAAATAAAAAAAATAAAGGTCTCACCTTTATCGAGATTTAATCGAGAAATCGATAAATCAATCGATACTTTGGTTTTCATTGACCCAATAAATGAATAAAAATAACATTATGAACAAAGAATTGAAAATAAACATAAATAAATTGTAGGCCTCAAATAAATCAAAATTTAATCGGTTTGATTAAATTATGAATTGAGTCATATCATTGGCCCAAAAATTGAATGAGAAAGAGGAAATCAAAATGAAAAATAGAAAATTAAGATAAATGGATCAAGGCAAATGATTAATAATAAAATATTAAGAATTATTTATTATGGAATTGAAAGAAAATGCTAAAAAGTATTCTTAATACAAATTAAGTTAATTAACTAAAGAAACAAGAGGGTGGGGTACCGGAAAAAAGACATGGGCTGGAACATATTTTGGCATATCCTTGGTTAGTTGTGCTGCTGCAGGTGATATTGTGTGGGTCCTGATGTGAGTAACGGATGAAACATGGTTTCTTGCAAGACTTTATAAAGAATAAAATAAAATAAAAAATGAATTTTGGTGAATGTCTTATAATTTGAAATAGAAAATGGTATTGGGCAATAAAAAAATAATTTAGGAATACACATGTAAACGAATTTTGCATAAATTGGAAATGTGAATGGATAAGTAGTTCATAGAAATTATAATGGATATTGGGCTTAAATTGACATGAAAAGTGGTTATGGATTAAAATTTTATGGATTGGATATTGAATAGTAAAAAAAAGGGATAATGAATATTGGTAAAAAATGGTTTTGAAATGGATAAAAATATGGATAAAAAATGGATATCTAAATAAGGAAATTGGATAATGGAATTGGGTAATTGAAAAATAGATATGGACATAAAAATGGATAATGGATATGGAAATGGTTTTTGAAATGAATATTAAAAGTGGATATGGTTTAATTAATGGAAATTGGTGAGAGATAGAAAGCGGAGACGAATATGGACATTGGATGGATTTGGAAAGTGGAAATGGCTAAAGTTGAAGACAACGTTTTTTTTTTTTTTTGAATTTTTTGAATAATTGTCAGTGGGTGGATGTACAGATGAAAAATATACAGGTAGGACAAATTTGGGGTATGACAGATGCCCCTATCTAATTGGCTTGAACCGAGAAAGATGAACTGATATGGCGTTCATCTTTCGAGGTAGAAGACAATTAGATATAAAGAAGACCACGAATTTGTCCGAAGAGAAAGAAAATGCTTGGGAAGTGAAATGATGGATCACACTACTATCTGCCACCAAAAGGATGACAAACCTATCACCAAAAGGATGATAGTAACTCACGCACACAGACCCTTTCACCAAAAGGATGAAAATGAGGTCAAAGCCTGCTATTACCAAAAGGATAATAGGGCACACACACAGACCCTTCCACGAAAAGGATGAAAATAAGGTCAACGCCTGCTATTTCCAAAAGGATAATAGGGCACACACGCACATACCCTTCCACCAAAAGGATGAAAATGAGGTCACAGCCTGCTATTACCAACAGGATAATAGGGCACACACGCATACAGACCCTTCCACCAAAAGGATGAAAATGAGGTCAAAGCATGCTATTACCAAAAGGATAATAGGGCACACACACAGACCCTTCCACCAAAAGGATGAAAATGAGGTCAACGTCTGCTATTACCAAAAGGATAATAGGGCACACACACGTACAGACCCTTCCACCAAAAGGATGAAAATGAGGTCAAAGCCTGCTATTACCAAAAGGATAATAGGGCACACACACGCACAGACCCTTCCACCAAAAGGATGAAAATGATGTCAAGGCCTACTATTACCAAAAGGATAATAGGGCACACACACACAGACCCTTCCACCAAAAGGATGAAAATGAGGTCAAAGCCTGCTACTACCAAAAGGATAGTATGGCACACAACACAGCCTGCTATTACCAAAAGGATAATAGGGCGCACACACACACACAACCTGCTATTACCAAAGGATAATAGGGAACACACACAAAGGCTGTCACTCACCAAAAGGATGACACACAGACCAAGGGTTTATGGATCGGCGACACCAAAAGGATGACGGATCAAAACAAGCTACTACCACCAAAAGGATGATAGGAACTTCCTACTTGCAAGGACCGACACCAAAAGGATGAAGGTTAAATTGAAATTACATGGTTTCGGCTATCACCAAAAGGAAATTTTTTTATTTGAGGGTTACCAACACCAAAAGGATGCAGGTTGAATTGAGTTGATTGGGTTTGGCTATCACCAAAAGGATGATAGTAAGGAAATTGACAAATGGTCAAGTTTTGCTGGGGATGTGATGAGATTTATTTGGAGACATCAACAAAAGGTTGAAGTAATGAAATCAATGAGGAAAGCCCACGAAAAAGGAAGGGAAAACAATGTAAAATAGAGAAGGTAACCCGCCAAGATCTACGCAATCTTGTGCCTGCGTATCTTTACTCGGACGAGAATAAAGAATCAGGGCAGTCGTAGTTCGACTTGAAGAAAAGATTCAATGAGGAACGCCCACTGACTTGGAGGAGTGTTTATTGGTTGGGATGAGGATGACGACCTCAGTAACAAAAAGGTTGAGGAACACAACTCAATGAGGAACGCCCACTGACTTGCTTGGAGATCACTGCTTTATTGAAAAAATTTCATAAGGAACGCCCATGAACTTGAAAGAGATGCCCCTGACTGGGCTGAAGATTGCTTTGAAATCTTGTTTTGAGCTTGATCAACAAAAGGTTGAAACAACTTCGCGAGGAACGCCCACGGATTTGCAGAAGATGCCCCTGACTGGGCTGAAGATCGTCTTGAAATCTTGAGATTGATCCTGGATCTTGACTTATGCATATGTACGAATGCTTGAATTTGTAATGATGTGCAATGCGAATGCTGACGCACGGAGATGCAAGTGTTGGGGGAGTATGATATAGTACAAATGATTCTAAATGCGACGAATGCGATGTGTATGATGCGTATGATTGCAAACGGGTGATTGGATATGTTTGGAGGCGCCAGCATGGTGGGCTTTTGGTAGTTTCCAATGAGGATTGGACTTTGGGCAGTGGGAGGGATTTGATTTCCTCGACACACAGTCTATTTGAAGACGTCATGATTGAAGCAGACGAAGATGCTCTCGAGCTCTGAGTTTGACCGCTTGTTGATTTGTTGGTGAGAATAGCCTGCTGTAATGAGTCTTGCCCCAGTCTGAATATGGTAATGGTCTGCCACTGATTGAGCTGCTGAATAATTTGCCCCAGCTTGTGGGTTTGAGGTATTCTTGCTTTGAGTCACGGCCACTGAGAGCTCAAATTCTTCTTTGATTGCCGCTTGTTAGAGTTGCTTTGATGTTAAGCACTGATTTGCAGTAAAAATTATACATTCACAAATGGTAATCTTAATATAATGCTCATGCAAGTTTTGAAAAAGAGTCGTTTATTGGAGTGTCGTGATAGTGAGACGAATGGACCATTAGCCCAAACGTGTGTTGATTTTGATGGTGTGAAAGATATAGCAATGAGAATGACACCAATGCTGAAGATTAGCAAATATGGGGAGTCAGTTTACGCAACCTTGCAATAGTACGCTTTCAGAATAAACTTCGCCTCAATTAGGTCTTTCGAGGGTTGTAACGCGGTCTGGTTTACGGTTTATGAAACAAAAGGATATAAGGCTCAAAACTTGGTTTGTACCCACCCCTTCTTCATGATGAACTTCCAGTCCTACGTTCAGTTAATTTTGCACATGTTTGTATTCCAAAAGGGTTGATGGCGCAAGCGTGATGATTCAAGGTTTGCTCGAAATGGCAGTCACCTTATTTTGTTTCTGATGGATGTCAGTGATCCTTTGGTTTTGATATGGTGGTCACTGGATATTATTTCATTTTTGGTGAGGATTCGAGGGCCTCTTTTGATTTTGTGTTTTTTTTTATTCCTGATTTCGCTTTTCGAGTCCATCAGGGTAGCCTTGATTTTTGCCTAAGTCTCCTTTGAGGTGCTCGACTTAGCAGGTTTTTGATTTTTTTGTTTTTGTTTTGTTTTGTTGGAGGATAGTGACTGCCAAGTCATGGGTATTGATGAATAACCGACATGTCTTTTGGATTTTGCTTTGTGATTTCGGTGTGTAGTTAGGATTAACTGAACACTACCCTGCCCCAGGTTGAGTGTAAGGGTTTATAGATCCGAAGGAAACTGCTACTTCTAGGCTCGAAGTGGTTTACTAGGGATTAACTCCTTGTCTCTCCAGTGTTTAGGGGGATTGAAACAATGCTTGTACATCATCGGTGTGGTTCTATCCAAAAGCATACATTTTGCAATTATGGGTATTTCGTTTTCATCATCCTCCCTCCAATCATTACTAAACAACAGTTAATAAAGAGAGTGGAGTAGAAATAAATGTGTCTGTGTTTTGCAGTAAAAGGAAAAAATGAGTGAATACGACATAACTGATTCAAAACATGCATAGTCAATACATTAAGAAAACCAAATACAAACGGAAATGTTCAAAGCATACAGTACTTAAACAAATAAAGACGAAAATACAAGAATACAAATGACGGGATGGCAACATGACTGCCTTCTTCGGGGAATGAACTTGACTTGACTTGACTTGATTTGATGCTAGCACTAGTTTGGCGGTGGCAGCGGGTTTTTGATGTCGTTTGGAGCCCTTCCATTGAACGTGAGAGACTTTGAGTCGATCATGTCTTGAACCTTGTGTTTGAAAGCTCTGCAGTCTTCAATCGTATGCCCTGGAGCACCCTCATGAAACTCGCAATGAGCATTAACATCATAATCTGGGGGAATGACAGTTGGAGGAGCTAGGTCCCTTAGAGAGATTGCCTTCTTTTCCATCAATTGAGCAAAGATCTGAGCATATGATGTTGACAGACGATCAAAGTCTCTATCTGGCCTCCTTGTCCTTTGTTGATTAAGCTGACATTGTTGAGCAGCTCTCTGTTGTTGATGTTGAGGAGGATACTGATACCCTTGCTGGTTGTAGGATTGTTGTTGAGGAGCCTGTTGTTGAGGCATTGGAGCTTGAACAGCTTGAACTGTTGGCTGATAAGGCATCGGAGCATATTGCGCAGTAACAACATACGGATACTGGAAGTAAGGGATTTGATAAGGCATTGGAGGGGGAGCTTGTTGAGCTTGCCCTCTTTGAGCAGAGACAAAATTTGTTTCACCCTCTTTCCTTTTGAATCCATTGAAGGGTTTCTTGACTACAGACTGACTGCTAGAACCTCCTTGGATCTTTCCACTTTTCAGACCTTCTTCAATTCTCTCACCGACAATTACCAAATCAGAGAATCCTGCAGAAACATTACCAATCAACTTCTCATAGTATTGGCCTTGCAAAGTACCCATGAAGATGTCAATCAATTCACGATCAATAAGAGGTGGATGCACCCTTGCAGCTAGCTCTCTCCAGCGTTGCGCGTACTCCTTAAAGGATTCATTGTCCTTTTGAGCCATACTCTGAAGTTGAGTACGGTTTAAAGAAAGATCAGTGTTGTACTTGTATTGCTTGACAAATGCATCGGCTAGATCATCCTAAGTGCGCACATTGCTACGCTCCAGCTGCATATACCATTCGAGTGATGCCCCAGACAAGCTGTCTTGGAAGCAATGGATCATCAGCTTTTCATCTTTGGCATGGGCAGCCATCTTGCGGCAGTACATCCTTAGATGCATGTGGGGAAAACTGAGACCTTTGTACTTTAGGAATTCTTGTACTTCAAATTTGGGAGGAATGACAACATCTGGCACCAAGCACATATCCAGAGCATTCAAAGAAGTCGAGTTGCGTCCCACCATGACTCGAAGTTTCTCAGCTAGATCACGGCACATCTTGATGGCTTCAGAATCCTGAGCAGCAGTAGGATTGACAATTGGGATAGCAACATGATAGTTTTGGACCTCATTATACTGATCTACCAGACCTTCTTCAGCATGAGGAATAGGAATCTGAGTGACAACAGGTTGGGCTTGCGGAATAGCACCAACAGTGACTCCAGATGTTGGAAGTGGTTGAGATGTGGCAGGAACGAAGTCCATTGGTATCCCATAAGTTATGGGGTTGGGAACAGGAACAGAGAGCCTCGAGTTAGATGCTTGTACATGCACAGTGTTGTTGGCGGCAGCGGCTTCACGCAGTTCTTCTTCCTTTCTGGCCATCATGATGGCTTCAAGAATCTGATCAATCTTTCCTTTGATAGAGTCCAACTCTTCTCTGAAGGCAGCTTGCTCTTGCTGAATCTGCTCCATCGTTCTTCTTGTGTTGGCTCTAGTTGCGTACTGGTGTCGAGGAATCAGCTTGATTTACTGGAGAAGGAAGGAAGTTGAAGTGAGATTCCGAGGTTGAAAATGTAATGCAAGATGCATAACAGATGCAATGCAATGACATGAGATGTAATGCAAGATGCAAGATCCAAGATCACGGAACCAAACAGCTTCAAAACAGTTATGCGGTTGGCCGGAGATGACGGGTCAAGAACCACAACTAGGATCAAGAAAACCCACAGGTAGGTTTCTAAAACAGGTAGGTGCCTAGAGTTATCGATATATTTCGAAAACATTATAACCAAGATGAACAGACATCCGACTATAATATCCTCGAAATAATCTCGTCTAGGTGAGGTCTTCGTTTCTTCCCCACGAGAAAGATTCCTCGGAGGCGCCCACTACACAACCATCGACACATGGGTTCTAAATAGGGTTCTCAAAATCCTAGATCGAGGTCGAAAATATTACTGTCAGGAAGTAATACGTTCGAGGGATCTCATCTGATTGGGGCGTTCGTATTAACTCACAAAGAATTAACACTACCAACCACCGTGGGTAAATTGGTTAATGGTCCTTGGGATCAACGACCCATGGCAAAGATTCACCACAACAATAATATCTCTAAGGGAATCTACTCCAAGCGGTGGTTTTCGCTTCAACTCACGCGGAAGAGACCACGCAATCCTACACTACGCAACCACCATCCTAAACCTAGGGTTTTTCTCGACTCGGGTGTAGAGCCATCTCACAAAGTTCCCAATGTCAGAACAACCCAACAATGTCACAAAAGGTAACACAAGTAAATAAACAAACGAATAAACGAGAAGAAAATAAATAAACAAATCTAAAGAGCTTGCGATTCGAATCAAGATAGGCTTGACTCTCTCTTGCATGGAGCAAACGATCCCCAGCAGAGTCGCCATCTGTCGCACCTCGAAAAATCATCGAAGGAATGACCCTCGCGCGAAAGGCGCGGAAAACGGTTCGACAGAGTCGCCACCGAACTTTATTTATCCCAAAAAAATGGAAAGGAAAATATCTAGAAAACCTTTAAGGAGGGGTAAGAACATGGTCGTTGCAACCACATTCTGAGTTCGGGAGTCGGTTACGTGAGGGGAAGGTACGCGCACCCCCTCATGTCCGTTGTACCCAACGGGAACCACTTGATTCAAATCGCGATACTCGATAGCTAAGTTTGTTTATTTTCTTCTCAAAAAAATGCGGGAAGGTAACGGTAAATGGAAAAGATACTAAAGGGGGAATGGGTGGTTTTAGGATAGGGTGCTCGGCAAGATCATCGCGACCTTGGGCCTACGTATGATCATTCGAACGAGAATGAGGAATCAGAGCAATCGTAGTTCGACTACTGGGTTTGACGGAAAAAGATGGTAGTGTGCTCGCAAACGGGGGAAAAAGAAAAAGTGTGCTCGCCAAGATCGTCGCAATCTTGTGCCTACGTATCTTTACTCGGACGAGAATAAAGAATCAGAGCAGTCGTAGTTCGTGGTACGCCCACGAAACAAGGGAGTTTGTTGATTTTAAAGAGAGAGGCGCCCATTTCTCACACACGAGTAAGAGAAATCGCACCCAAACAATCGAAGAAAGATCAAAGACTTGAACCCCCATTTTTCACCTTGAAGAGTTTCAATAGTTATTAATCGTTTTGAGGTTTATTGTGAAAATCCGGTTGAAGTTGGATCAAGGGTTTATTGTGTGCGCTTGATTATTTTGAAAAGGAATTGATTTGTTAAAAGAAGAGGCGTCGATTGCCTACACACGAGTAAGGGAACTCGCACCCAAACAATCGAAGGAAGATCAAAGACTTGAACCCCCATTTTTCACCTTAAAAGAGTTACGATAATTGTTAGTTGTTTTTGGAATTTGATTATGAAAATCTACTTGACTTTGGATCAAGGGTTTATTTGTTATGAAAAGAGTTTAATTTGAAGATGTCTCGACGACGAATCGAGGGTTTGGTTGAAAATGGCTCGACGACGAATCGAGAGTTTGGTTTGAAACGAGGTTTGTTTGAAAATGGCTCGACGACGAATTGTGTATTAGTTTGAAAATGGGTTGCCTATGCTAGTCCCTAGGGGGTGCTCCTAGTAAACAAACCACAATCAAAGTAATAATAAATGCGTACATCGGAATGAGAGAGGGGTACATGTAAAATACAAGTGTTGACATGAAATAAAGGGTCTCGTTGTAAGGTAGCCCAAGAGAAAGCCATGTGTGTGCGAAGTGTCCTAAACTAATCCTTGAGCAAGCGTCGAGCAAGTGGATGATCATAACCAACAGTCCATCAAGTATTGTTTTAGGGTTTCGATATTTTTAGTGTTTTTTTTATTAAAGTATGTACAAATGAAATGGTTAGATAAACATGAATATGAACAATATGATAAGAGTATGAATAAGGATAACATGAACAAAGATAATCAAGATAAAATGGACAAGAGATAGTATTAACATAAAATTAAGTTGGTCTCGTCTTAATCACGATTTAATCGATAAATTGATAATCGACGACTTTTGACTTTCATTGACCAAAAGTGAAAATAAAAGAAATATAAAGTGACAATTAAGAAATTAAATCGAAAATATGAATACAAAGAATAAAGGTCTCACCTTTATCGAGATTTAATCGAGAAATCGATAAATCAATCGATATTTAGTTTTCATGGACCCAAAATGAAATAAAAATGAAATAAAATCGAAAAGGTGAATACAAAGAGTAAAGGTCTCACCTTTATTGAGATTTAATCGAGAAATTGATAAATCGATCGATATTTGGTTTTCATCGACCCAAAATAAATAAAAATGGAATAAAATCGAAAAGGTGAATACAAAGAGTAAAGGTCTCACATTTATCGAGATTTAATCGAGAAATCGATAAATCGATCGATATTTGGTTTTCATCGACCCAAAATAAATAAAAATGTAATAAAATCGAAAGTGATAAGAAAGAGAATAAAGGTCTCACCTTTATCGAGATTTAATCGAGAAATCGATAAATCAATCGATATTTGGTTTTCATTGACCCAAAATAAAAAATAAACTAATGAGATACATTGGAATAAAAATAAAAAATAAAGGTCTCACCTTTATCGAGATTTAATCGAGAAATCGATAAATCAATCAATACTTTGGTTTTCATTGACCCAATAAATGAATAAAAATAACATTATGAACAAAGAATTGAAAATAAACATAAATAAATTGTAGGCCTCAAATAAATCAAAATTTAATCGGTTTGATTAAATTATGAATTGAGTCATATCATTGGCCCAAAATCTGAATGAGAAAGAGGAAATCAAAATGAAAAATAGAAAATTAAGATAAATGGATCAAGGCAAATGATTAATAATAAAATATTAAGAATTATTTATTATGGAATTGAAAGAAAATGCTAAAAAGGATTCTTAATACAAATTAAGTTAATTAACTAAAGAAACAAGAGGGTGGGGGTACCGAAAAAAAGACATGGGTTGGAATTGAAGGAGAGGAATCATCTGGGCTTGAAGCCCATCTTCCTCACAACAAAAAAACACGGTTAAAACACAAACCAAGATGTGGTTTAAAATCAAATCATTTTTTTAGCCTGAACACAACAACCTCATCAATGAACGCACGCTACCCCATTCTCAATCCAACCTTCAAGCCGCACGAATCGATTCGCCCAGGTTTGTGTTTGTTTTTTTTAATCTCGGTTCCTTCCTCTCTCTTTCTCACGGTTTCCAGTTTGTTCGTACTTCTGAATCTTTCTTCTTCTTTTTTTCTCAGTTTCGATTTGTGGTTCGGGTTTTGAAATGGTCTGTGAAATAAAATGTTGAAGGTTAGATGTTAATGGTGATTTTGAAGCGTGTTTGAGGGGGGATGTGATTCGGTTGTTGTTGGGTTTATTTTTGAAGCAAAAATGGTGGTGGTGATGGGTGATAAGGATTCCGGCACAGTGGTGGTCTTAGAAGAAGGTTGAGCGATTTGTTTCACGTTTTGAGTTTTGTGTTTATGGTTTGATTCCTTTCATCTCATCTCTCTTTTTCGATCTGGATTGGTTTTGAATTTGTGGTTATGGGTTTGATGTTAAAGAAAGGGTATTGTTGTTGATGAAGAACAGAGCAGGGATGAAGTTTGGGTTTGATTACGTTTGGGAATGGGTTTATTGTTTTTGTTGGTGAGATGTTGTTGGTCTTTGAATGGAGTATGTTCAGCGGTGCAAGGAGGAAGGAATGGTTCTATGAAGAGAAGGAATTTGGCAACGTATCAGTGGCTTTTTCCAAGCTTTTTTTCGAATGAGGGAGGAAGCAGCAAGTTTTATAGGGAAAGAGGTTTGAGGGTGGAATGGGAAACTCAGGTGAGAAATTTATGAGCTGGAAATGCAACGGTTTGGTGTGCGTACAAATTTAGTGGATATTGGTTTGTTTTTGTGCATCGTATTGCAGGGAAATGACTTGTGTGAGAGGAATTGCTTATGCTACTCGCTGCATTTTCGGTGAGTGGGTGCATCCATTATGATGTTGGCGAAGGTCTATTATTAAAGGAAAAGAAGGTTGTACGTATTTTGGCATATCCTTGGTTAGTTGTGCTGCTGCATGTGATATTGTGTGGGTCCTGATGTGAGTAACGGATGAAACATGGTTTCTTGCAAGACTTTATAAAGAATAAAATAAAATAAAAAATGAATTTTGGTGAATGTCTTATAATTTGAAATAGAAAATGGTATTGGGCAATAAAAAAATAATTTAGGAATACACATGTAAACGAATTTTGCATAAATTGGAAATGTGAATGGATAAGTAGTTCATAGAAATTGTAATGGATATTGGGCTTAAATTGACATGAAAAGTGGTTATGGATTAAAATTTTATGGATTGGATATTGAATAGTAAAAAAAAAGGGATAATGAATATTGGTAAAAAATGGTTTTGAAATGGATAAAAATATGGATAAAAAATGGATATCTAAATAAGGAAATTGGACAATGGAATTGGGTAATTGAAAAATAGATATGGACATAAAAATGGATAATGGATATGGAAATGGTTTTTGAAATGAATATTAAAAGTGGATATGGTTTAATTAATGAAAATTGGTGAGAGATAGAAAGCGGAGACGAATATGGACATTGGATGGATTTGGAAAGTGGAAATGGCTAAAGTTGAAGACAACGTTTTTTTTTTTTGAATTTTTTGAATAATTGTCAGTGGGTGGATGTACAGATGAAAAATATACAGGTAGGACAAATTTGGGGTATGACAAGTCGCTGCTTGAAAAAACCAGAACATCAAATAATTCATAACCATCTTACACAATGGTTGCATTATTATTATCATTTCCACCATGATTGTTCAGATGATCAGGGCATACTTTTCTTGTATGACCCTCATTCTTACAATAATAACACTTAATAGTATGAGCATTACCATCATAAGAATTTCGTAGAACTTTACCCTTCTTCTTCTTAAACCTACCATCTTTCTTCAAGATTTTCCCCTTAACGGATAAATCTTCAAGTGCCACAAATCGAAATCATTCACACGGTGTATTTTTCAATCTCATATTTTGTTGACGACATCTTCTTCTCCACGCTCACCGCACAAATTTGTTGTGAATTGATGTTGTCAAGAATAAATCAAAATATGAGATAAAGATTTAGTTTCTTGAACAAACACAAGAAACCTTGTTAGGTTTTACGAAAGAGGGAGGAGAAGGAAGAAGTAAAATAAGAATTTGTTAAAACTGTTTTACTATTCACCTTCTCAATAAAGGTTAAAAGATTACAAGTGAATACCAACAATTAACCTCTCTCAACAACCCAAGAGAACTAGTCTATTTATAGACTACTAAGCTAACTTAAGCTACAAGATAACTTAACAATTGAACTTATAACCAAGGCCCAACTCGACATGTTATCTTAAACACAAAGCAAACATATTTCAATAGCATACTTGAACAGATTTCGACTACAACATGCATAACTCCTGTCGAACCATGAAGCTACCCTTATTAACACTAGAGTTCGATTCAAATACCACAATAATGATTTTAAATCTTATAGAGGGTAATAAGTAACTTAAGGTAGAAAAAGATTTAAAATATTTTTAAGAGAAATTATTAGAAAAAAGACTTTGAGATTAACAAATTACTTCCTCTGGTCTTTTCTATAAAAGACACTTCACCTTTTTAAATTTATTGAATAATTAATATACTCGATCTGTATTATAGATCAGATATATTAATTATTTAATAAATCTAAAAAGATGAAATGTCTCTTTTAAAATGGACCGGAGAGAGTAATTGTTAATGGATTTTTATACCAGACCATCTAATAAATAATTTGACAAATTAATTGTTAATGGATTTTTCTACCGGGCCATCTAATAAATACTTTGAGTTTCACGTTCAATTTGTTATTCTCCATTTTGTATTATGATACTGAAAATAAATAATAAATAATATAAATTATTAAATAAAATAATAGTTATGGTTTTACTTTATTTTCTTTTTTTATTATATAATGTTATCGAATACAATAAATATTGTAGGACGAAGAGATCAATAGTTATCGTCTTCTAAAATAGTAATGTAATGTTTAAATAATACTATTCCACGTCAATGCAGTTGTTTTAGTGGGATAGGTTTGTCCTATACTTAATTTCTTTAATTTTGCTTACATACAAAAACATTAGTGAAGGGATAACTCCAAAATAAAATATACAAAATTATTACAAGTGCGAGACGTGGTCACACCATGATGGTTTTATTGTGATATGGACTTGATTAGAAGTTGACATGATAAATAATGCAAAGGAGTTTCTTGAGTTTGGAAACAAATAAATTCTCTATTATAATCTTTTTTTTAAGTAAACAAACTCTAGATGTAAAAGAGTATAAATAAAGAGAAATATATTGTGTTTGTATATTTTCTCTCCACAAATTAACAACTATATTAAAGATGTGTTGTTTCAAGTACTTCTTATTGTTCTCAAGTATTTTTTATTTTAAGGAATGTTGTTTCCATATTATTTTTGTCATACTTATTTTTATGCATAATTAATGAAAATCCAACATTCTCATGAGAATAAACTCAATTTTCTATAACTCCACACTACTATTTATATATTATTATTTTTTTTATAATTTTTAAATTAAATAAATAAGTAATTCTTGGAAAATTTAATTTTTATCCAAACACATAAGTGGAAATATTATTCCTAAGAATAATAATCCAAGGAATATGATTCAAATGAATGTTTTTTTTATAACTTGAAACACACCCTAGTAAAACAACTCTACCAATTAAGGACATCAAAATGCTTTGAGAAAATAGAAGTCAAAAGAGCGTTATCAATCCACTTCCTTAATCTAAACAACCAAATAAAATTTAGGCTTAAATAGTCATTTGGTCCCTGTAAGTTAACGAAATTTTGAATTTTGTCCATGTATCTTTTTTTTTTGGTCTGGATCCTTATAACTCAATTTTGCGTTACATTTAGTCTCTGACGTTAGCTTTTTATTAAAAACACGCTGACTGTGTAAACGGTGTACGTGGAAATTGCTTATATGTGTTTTTCATTTTTATCTGAAGTTGATGTGGGAATGCATGTGAAAGGGCCTTGAAAAGGAGGACGTAATCCAAAAAAAAAAATCACATTTTGCATTTTGTCAATTCTTCTTTTTCTTCATCTCATCTTCTTCTCAAGAACTTCAAAAATTTACCAAGAATCAATCATGACAACATCTTATGTTGGGAATTTCGTTGAGTCTGAAATCCCATTTTCTGGTTGCAACAAAGCTATGCGAATGTTCATTTCAAACTCAACTGAAAACCTTAAAAGAAGATTTTGTAAGTGTTCAAATTTGGGATTGGGTTGCAAGCTTTTCATTTGGGATGATGAACTTGAACGCAACACATCAAATGAACACAAAAACCCAATTGGATGCAATTGTTCAGAGGTAGTTCAGGAATTAGGGTGCATCACTAAAGGTCTTGAAGCTAGGAAAAAAGAGAAGATGGAAATGAAGTTGGAAAACGAAAGAAAGAAGGCAAGAATGTTGAAGTTGTTGTTGACTCTTTCATGGTGTTTCTTTTTTGCCTACCAGAAATGGTAGTGATTCATGGAGTCTGTAATTTGTCTTTTTTGTTTTAGTCCCTATTAGTATATTGGTTGTTAAAGTGCGTCCTTGTAATGCTACATCATGTAATGAATCAGAAGTAATGTTATTTTTGAATTCAGTCCCTAAATGTTTGTTACTTATTGTTTTGCACCCCTCTGCCTTATTTAAATGATTGTATTAAATCATAAATGCATAACACATAGCATAACATAACTTATTGTTACTTATTATTTTACAATCTTTTAGTTAATATTTCATAACATAAAGGCATAGAAAAGTGATCTCAAAATATAGGCAAAACACACCATACATAAACCAAAAGATGTCTCACAATTACATATAGCCAAAAGGCATATAAATTTGTTACATAGTACAGCAAATTCACACCTAAACACAAACCATAATGGTGTGATGTGTCTCAAAAGTAAATAAAGCCAAAGGTTATAGACTTATGTCAAACATTACAATAAAGACACAACAAACATATCCAAAAGGCATCATAATACACAATGAAACTATGCTTATGGTTCCTTGTCCACATCCATAGGCTGTGATGAATGAATTCCTTCTCCTTTCAGGTTTTTACACCTTAGGATCCTTGTTCTATCACTTATCCTCAACTCCAATTTCCTTGCAACTTGTGGTTTGTTTGTTTTCATCTTCTTCTTCTTCTGTGAAATGTAGGGTCAAGATTAGAGTTGCCATACATCATTCGAATAAAACCAAATTATTAGGAAATGGTACAATATACTCAACTATTTTAAGAACCTTTTGAGTAGTAGGCATAGATGTAGCAGGAACATTGTCAGACGATGCAACAGGTGTAACGCCCCGGTTTGTTTAATTGCATTTATTTATTTCATTTATGTGAATTTTGTGAAATGTGTGAATTTATTGTATTTTACCTGCTAATTGAGTTAATTGGTTAATTTCCCTGATAGGTAAAATATTTTCAATAAATTATAATATATTTTCAAATTTTATTTCCCGAAAATATATTTCATCGCTGTTTATGTTTTATCGCATTTTGAGAGCGGTTGGGAGATATTTGAGCGTAAGGGCAAAATGGTCATTTTGAGTAGTTAGATATTTTGTTATAAATAGAAATAGAGAGAGAGAAATAGAAAGAAAAGGAAAAGAAGAGAAAAGAGAGGAAAGAAAGGGAGAAGAAGAAAAGAGGGGAAAATCGAAGATTCTCCATTTCACTCGCGATTAATCGGGTAAGGGTAAGAAGTTTCGATTATATCATGCTTGTATATGTATATGTATGTTTTGTTTGAATGTTTGGGTGAAAAATATATGTTTTTTATTTGGTTGAATTTGTGAGCAATTGATAGAAATTGATGTTTTCACAGATGAATTGATGAAATGTATGCCTAAACGTGTTCTAACACGTTGTTTTGGGTCATTGGGGGTAATACTATCATGTGGGTTGAAGATTTGGTCATTTTTGGGTCCCAAACCCGTTTTGGAGAAATTCTGGTTCGTCCAGATTCGCCAGGCGAGTTGGTGGCGAGTCCGTTTCGCCAGGTATTCGCCAGGCGAATTTGTCTGGGACAACAAAAACAATATTTTCGTATTTTAGCCATAACTTTTGAACCGTAAGTCCGTTTTGGTCCCCGTTCGAAGCGTTAGAAAGCTTATGAAATGTTATTTCTTAGTTGGAGGGCAGTAGATGATTTATTTAGGTCGTGGTTTTGGGAAAGTGTTGGGTTGTCGGGTTTTTATCGCGTACAATGTGTGCGATTGATGTGTTAGCATGATATATGCTTGTGATATGTAACGTGTAGCTTGTTGACCGTTATATGATGTGAATATACATGATGAAATGTTGTGATGATGGGTTGTGGCCCTATGGAAAATATGTGCATTGTTTTGGATTAGACTTCGATGCGTGATTAATGATGTTGTTGTGTAGTAAAATACATTGTTTGATTGAAAATCAATGTATGTTGTTATGATGTGTTGTGGGTAGCCTTTGTGGTGTGAATCCCTTGTGGAAGTAATTGTGATTGTATGAGATGAATGCATGAATATATTGTGAATATGTATGCATTTCAAGAATGTCTTGAGTCATTTTGTATGTGAAGCATAATGATGTACATTCTTGTGTTGAGTGATTCTAATGAGAATCCGTTGTAATGTCGTGTGCTTATGTGAGGTGTGAATGATGATTACAAACGATTGTGTGCCTAGGTGAGGTGTGAGCAATCGGATTGTGTGCCCGGTATGTGGTATGTGATGAAATGCATTGTTTGAATTGTTTTCAATGCATGAATATGATGATGTGATAATCATATTGTCGATTTGTGAAGATGCATTTGATTGTCATGAGTTCTTGTGTGTCAAGCATCATGATATGCATTGTTGTGACGTCCTGAGTGACGGATTGGTTCCAGAGGGAATCCGCTATAATGTCGTGTGCCCGTGTGGGGTGTGACCGATGATTATAGACGATCGTGTGCCCATGTGCGGTGTGAGCGATCAGGTCGTGTGCCCGTGTGGGGTGTGAGCGATCCATAAACGTCGTATGCCCGTGTGGGGTGTGAGCGACGGGGAACATCGTATGCCCGACGGGGAGTTACAGTGATGTAACGAGCGATGGTTCCAGCAGAGTTCCTGAGTGAACTAGTGATGAGAAACATTGGAGTCGGTACCACATATGCATTGCATAGAGTCGTTGTGTCGGTCTCTGTGCATTTGCATAAATCATGAATGGATTGATTATGTGTGAACTTGTGATAGCTTTGGTGAATTATTATGCATAGGTGATAAATGCATTGGTTGTGAGTGATATGTTTTGTGTATAAACATATGATATGTGATGTGGTGGTGTGTTTTTATAGGTTATAACTGTGGTGTGCATTATGTGTGAAATGTGATTATATTGGTATAATTGTTATATGTTATGTGGTTAGATTGTTAGAAATATGTTAGGTATTGGTGGCATGCTATATGTGTTAGTATGTGATGTATGTGGTGAGAAATATAATATATGTGAATTTATTTGTGTTGTGGCATATTATTATGCAATCTTATTATAGTTGTTATTTCTCACCCTTCTGCTGGAATATGCTTTTTATGGCATAGTGCAGATTGCCAGTTTTAGAGGCGTGGAGGCAAGTGGAAGAGTTAGATCTTCATCTTTGCTTAAGTCTTGGTGTCTGCTCTGATACGTAGCACGGGAGTCGGGGAACGATTATGTTATATATGTATATATTTGTAGGATATATTTTGTATGAATATTTTGATGTATAAAACAGTTTATTTTGTAAAACAAGTCGGTTATGGATCTTTCCGCTTTATTCCATAATTGACATTTCCTTTATTATGGAAAAAGTTTCCCCTTTGAGGGTACTCTATTTTATGCTATGTATCAAATTTATGAGCAGGGATAATGTTTTGTTTATTTAAATGTGACATCCTTGTTTCTGTCGGAAAAATAAACTTTTAGTTACTCTGATTTTATTTATGTATTATTTATTCGCGATGGGAATTCGGGTGTTACATTAGTGGTATCAGAGCAGGTCGGTCCGTCCGGCCAAGTTGTTGAGTCAGTTGGTGTGACAGTTGAATACTGTCGGTGTTGTTTGCCCCTTAGTACGTGATATATGTGGAAGCACTGTCAGTACTTTCTAGTTTTCTAATCCTTTGTCTGTAGGATTTAGAATGAGATAGTGGGGGAGAAGCTGGTACTTCTCCAAGTTGCTTCCGGTGTGGAGCGTTGGCTCAGTGTGCCGTTGGGTGCACGAGTGTAAGTGTTGTTAGGACAGTGTCGTTCCCAGTTCCGGAGTGAATGCGGAGATAAGGTTTATGTCAACTAAGGATTTGTGCCTTAGGTAGTTTTGTGCACAGGATGCAAGAAATGCTATTATAGTTTGGTAAAGATGGTTTATACCCCATCATGATTATCGGCTGTCTATTGACAAATTGAGGAACTGATCACCCTTAATCTCTTGTTGATAGCAGACGGGAATTATGTTGGATGGAATAGACGTGTCTTTCCGGCTTTGGTAGTGTGTGTAATGAATTGCTTGGAAATTGAATAAGTGTTGGTTTGGAAAAGTTGGACTTTGAGGTGTGGAAACCATGGAAATGCAGCAGAAAATTCTGGTTTTGATGTGATTCACCAGGCGAATTGGGAATTCGCCAGGCAGATTAAGTCTCGCCAATAGTTCGCCAGGCGAGGTGCTGGCGAAGGGAGATTCGCCAGGCGGAATCGTGAGTCGCCAGGCGAAAACGGAGAGACAGAAATGTGTTAGCTACTGGAAGTTTGGGTTTTTAGAAAATTAGGTTTCGCCGCTTGTTCGCCAGGTGAAGGGCTGGCGAAGAGGTATTCGCCAGGAGAATTGGGAACTCGCCAGGCGGATTTGGCTGTTTTCCAATAAGTGACTTTCCTTCAAAAATTCATATCTTTTGACTCGGGTGTCCGATTTAAGCGTTCTTTATATCGATATGAAGCTATTGAAGTGTTCTATGATGTGGAAAGGGAAATTATTATTTATGAGACGGATTAGAGGTTTTGGTGTGTTGGTCAAATTGGAATGTCATTGAGAGAGAACGATTGAGTATCATTAATGGTTGTTCTCAGAGAGTAGAGTGTGAACTCAAATTTGGCGAAAGGGAAGATTTGAGGTTTGGATCTGCTAAGTGAGTAGAAAAAATCTTAGGCGATGAAACCAAGGTGTTTATTATATTTGTGATAATAGTGTTCTGGAAATTGGCAGGAAGTCACCGTGATGGGCCGTCAGTTGTGCATGGTTTTCGGATGTGTTTTTGGATGAAACATTAAGGTGTTGTCTTAGAGAGCTCCAGCTTTGTTAGTAACAAAAGGGAATGATGATTGAATGGAATAACGAGCATGATATGTATGACGGTATTGAGACTATGGAAATCGAAACTTAAAGTTCTGGAGACGTTTGGAGTCTTTGGAATTATAGAGCATTAATGGAAATTTTGAGAAAACCTTAAGGGTGGATGTACTATTTGAGAGTTCTTTTGGGATGGTTGTTGCTACACGTGGGGATTTATGGAATTTGGACTGCTAAGAGAAGAAATTGTGTATGGATTACTAGCAGTTGAATAAGGTAACGATTGAGAACAAGTGTCCACTTTCATGAACAGATGACTGGAATGGTTTGGTTGAGTTTGAGTGGAGTTGCAAGTGTATGGAATGTTTGATAAGAGTGGGGAATGGTGTGAGTTAAGGCTTTGATCGATTTGATGTGATTGGTTATGTTTGTTATCGTGATAGGCTGTAATTTACTTGGTTAAGCTTGTATGTGAGTAACCAGTTACCCAGTGGAAAGTTTTGCAAAAGCTTTAATAATTTATATCTTTTGGAATTTGGTTGGGCATTACAACGTACAATGATGTTGTTCGGTATTAGTAATGCGTCTGGAATGTTTGTGGAGTAGAGGAATCGTATCTTCCATATTTAATTGGATAAGTTTGTAGTGGTTTTGATTGAGGATATTCGGATTTGTTATAAACTCAGAGGAAGAATATGTAGAGTGTTTGAGATTTGAATTACAAGTGTTGAAAAAAGACGAAGTTTTATGCTAAGTTATTCAAGTGAGAATTTTGGTTGAAAAGGTTAGTTTTCTTGGATATATTATTTCCGATGATGGTATTGTTATGGATCCATCGGAAGTAGATGTGGTTCTTCAAGAGAGGTTCCAAAGTTGGTTAAGGAGATTAGAAACTTTTGGGCTTAGTTGGTTATTACCGGGGGTTATGGAAGGTTTTTCCAAGTTAGCATTTTCGTCACTTCGGTTGACCTGCAAAAGGTAAGTCATTTGCTTCGGATGTTCGTTGTGAGTAAGTTTTGGTGAGTTAAAGTAGAAGTTGTCTATGGCTTCAGTTTTGATATTGCGTGATCCCGATAAACCGTTTGTGGGGTATTGGGATGTGTCTTTGATGAGTTTAGTCAGTGTGTTAATGCAAGAGGGTAAAGTCATGGCTTATGCTTTACGACAATTGAGGATTTTTGAAAGGATCTATACTATTTTGGATTTGGAATTGGTTGTGGTTGTATTGTGTTGGAATATTTGGTGGTATTATTTTTATGGTTCTCGGCTCGAAGTGTTTGGTAATCGCAAGAGTTTAAAGTACTTGGTTGGTTTGAAGGAATAGAGTATGAGACAATGAGGATGGTTAGAATTTGTGATGAGTTATGACTTTAATTGGAATTTGTGACGAGTTATGAATTTGGCTTGGATTATCCTTTGGGAAAAGCTAAGGTTGTGCCTGAAAAGTTAAGTCGAAAGTTGTTATGCATGTCTGTTTTGATGGTCATAGAATTAAAATTAATTGAGAAATTCCGAGACTTGGGTCTGGTGTGTGAGATAACACAGGAGAGTGTGAGGTTGGGAATATTAACAGTGAACAGTGATTTTTGGTAAATATGAGGAAGAGTTAGACTTTGGACGTGAGATTGGTGGTTTTGATGGTTATGAGTAATCAAAGTGCGCAGCGGATGCGTGGTGTGGCACAATTTGTATTTACGTGTGGGACTTGTAAGAGTTCATAGGTTGAACATTGAGAACATGTAGGAATGGTGAGACTATTGGACGTTTCAGAATGGAAGTGTTAGGTGGAAGGTTTGAATATTATTCATGGGCTACTATATAAATGGATGTTTTGATTGTATGTTCGATTGGTGAATCGTAGCATTGTTGTAGTATGGTTGTGTGACAAGGATGTTGGTGTTCTGGTTTTGTTGATGTTGTTGAGACCTTGTGGTGTAGTGGAACTTTATGTTCTTGTTTGTGTTGTTGCCTCGTTTCCATGGTGATGGTTCGAGTGTGTGTAGCTAATTCCTGTGTGGGGAATTAGGGGAGTGTTACCTAGGGTAGGGTAACGATCTTGTTGTGTTTCGGTTCTAGAGTGAACCTGTGTGTTGGTATCTTGGCTTTTCTTTGAGTCGTGAGTTTGTCGTCTAGTGCATTGTATGGGCTTTGCATCTTGTCGTTGTAGTTGTCGTCGTTGTCGTGTCGTTGTGGTAGTTAGCAAGGTGGTTTGTCAGTTGTGTTATTCGTGGTGTGCCTTTTGTCGGCATGTTAGTTGGTTAGTCAGATGCGAGAGTCGTATCCGGAGTCGTTCATATCAGTTAGATTTTCGAGGACGAAAATGTCTAAATGGGGGAGAATTGTAACGCCCCGGTTTGTTTAATTGCATTTATTTATTTCATTTATGTGAATTTTGTGAAATGTGTGAATTTATTGTATTTTACCTGCTAATTGAGTTAATTGGTTAATTTCTCTGATAGGTAAAATATTTTCAATAAATTATAATATCTTTTCAACTTTTATTTCCCGAAAATATATTTCATCGCTGTTTATGTTTTATCGCATTTTGAGAGCGGTTGGGAGATATTTGAGCGTAAGGGCAAAATGGTCATTTTGAGTAGTTAGATATTTTGTTATAAATAGAAATAGAGAGAGAAATAGAAAGAAAAGGAAAAGAAGAGAAAAGAGAGGAAAGAAAGGGAGAAGAAGAAAAGAGGGGAAAATCGAAGATTCTCCGTTTCACTCGCGATTAATCGGGTAAGGGTAAGAAGTTTCGATTATATCATGCTTGTATATGTATATGTATGTTTTGTTTGAATGTTTGGGTGAAAAATATATGTTTTCTATTTGGTTGAATTTGTGAGCAATTGATAGAAATTGATGTTTTCACGGATGGATTGATGAAATGTATGCCTAAACGTGTTCTAACACGTTGTTTTGGGTCATTGGGGGTAATACTATCATGTGGGTTGAAGATTTGGTCATTTTTGGGTCCCAAACCCGTTTTGGAGAAATTCTGGTTCGTCCAGATTCGCCAGGTGAGTTGGTGGCGAGTCCGTTTCGCCAGGTATTCGCCAGGCGAATTTGTCTGGGACAACAAAAACAGTATTTTCGTATTTTAGCCATAACTTTTGAACCGTAAGTCCGTTTTGGTCCCCGTTCGAAGCATTAGAAAGCTTATGAAATGTTATTTCTTATAAAAATGGGTTGGAGGGCAGTAGATGATTTATTTAGGTCGTGGTTTTGGAAAAGTGTTGGGTTGTCGGGTTTTTATCGCGTACAATGTGTGCGATTGATGTGTTAGCATGATATATGCTTGTGATATGTAACGTGTAGCTTGTAGGCAGTTATATGATGTGAATATACATGATGAAATGTTGTGATGATGGGTTGTGGCCCTATGGCAAATATGTGCATTGTTTTGGATTAGACTTCGATGCGTGATTAATGATGTTGTTGTGTAGTAAAATACATTGTTTGATTGAATATCAATGTATGTTGTTATGATGTGTTGTGGGTAGCCTTTGTGGTGTGAATCCCTTGTGGAAGTAATTGTGATTGTATGAGATGAATGCATGAATATATTGTGAATATGTATGCATTTCAAGAATGTCTTGAGTCATTTTGTATGTGAAGCATAATGATGTACATTCTTGTGTTGAGTGATTCTAATGAGAATCCGTTGTAATGTCATGTTCCTATGTGAGGTGTGAGTGATGATTACAAACGATTGTGTGCCTAGGTGAGGTGTGAGCAATCGGATTGTGTGCCCGGTATGTGGTATGTGATGAAATGCATTGTTTGAATTGTTTTCAATGCATGAATATGATGATGTGATAATCATATTGTCGATTTGTGAAGATGCATTTGATTGTCATGAGTTCTTGTGTGTCAAGCATCATGATATGCATTGTTGTGATGTCTTGAGTGACGGATTGGTTCCAGAGGGAATCCGCTATAATGTTGTGTGCCCTTGTGGGGTGTGAGCGATGATTATAGACGATCGTGTGCCCATGTGGGGTGTGAACGATCGGGTCATGTGCCCGTGTGGGGTGTGAGCGATCCATAAACGTCTTGTGCCCGTGTGGGGTGTGAGCGACGGGGAACATCGTATGCCTGACGGGGAGTTACAGTGATGTAACGAGCGATGGTTCCAGCAGAGTTCCTGAGTGAACTAGTGATGAGAAACATTAGAGTCGGTACCGCATATGCATTGCATAGAGTCGTTGTGTCGGTCTCTGTGCATTTGCATAAATCATGAATGGATTGATTATGTGTGAGCTTGTGATAGCTTTGGTGAATTATTATGCATAGGTGATAAATGTATTGGTTGTGAGTGATATGTTTTGTGTATAAACATATGATATGTGATGTGGTGGTGTGTTTTCATAGGTTATAACTGTGGTGTGCATTATGTGTGAAATGTGATTATATTGGTATAATCGTTATATGCTATGTGGTTGGATTGTTAGGAATATGTTAGGTATTGGTGGCATGCTATATGTGTTAGTATGTGATGTATGTGGTGAAAAATATTATATATGTGAATTTATTTGTGTTGTGGCATATTATTATGCAATCTTGTTATAGTTGTTATTTCTCACCCTTCTGCTGGAATATGCTTTTTATGGCATAGTGCAGATTGCCAGTTTTAGAGGCGTGGAGCCAAGTGGAAGAGTTAGATCTTCGTCTTTGCTTAAGTCTTGGTGTCTGCTCTGATACGTAGCACGGGAGTCGGGGAACGATTACGTTATATATGTATATATTTGTAGGATATATTTTGTATGAATATTTTGATGTATAAAACAGTTTATTTTGTAAAACAAGTCGGTTATGGATCTTTCCGCTTTATTCCATAATTGACATTTCCTTTATTATGGAAAAAGTTTCCCCTTTGAGGGTACCCTATTTTATGCTATGTATCAAATTTATGAGCAGGGATGATGTTTTGTTTATTTAAATGTGACATCCTTGTTTCTGTCGGAAAAATAAACTTTTAGTTACTCTGATTTTATTTATGTATTATTTATTCGCGATGGGAATTCGGGTGTTACAACAGGTCACTCAAAATATAGTCAGGTATATCTTGAGTTTGTGAAGTTGCAACAGGTTCAGATGTTGTAACAGGTTGTGAAGTTGCAACAGGTTCAGATGATGTAACAGGTTGTAAAGTTGCAACAGGTTCGGATGATGTAACAGTTTGTGAAGAAGCAACAGGTACTGATGATGTAACAAATTCATTTTGTGCAGATGATGCAACGAGTTCAGTAACAACAAGATTAGGTTGTGTTTAGGTTGCCTCAAATGCTGCTGCAAGACTTGCAGCAAGCATTTCAAACTCAGGGTCAACTTTAATTTGATTCTCAACTTGAGTCTCAGTAGTTTGAGTATAACCTTGTCCTTGAACTGATGCAGATTGAGTTTGACGATTTCCTTGTCCTTTCCCTTGTTCTGGTGCAGTCTTCTTTGGCTTTCTCTGGATAAACAAAGCATAGTCAAGTAATTGACATTCACAATGATAAAAGTAAGATATGCAAACTTATAGCAAATTCAATACCTTGCCGTTTTTAGCTTCAGGGTCAACCACTTGACTAGTACAACTTCTTGCATTATGGCCATGTACACCACATCTAGTGCAATAATAAGTGGTTTGTGTTATTACTTTAGAAGCATTTGTGTCTCTAACCATTTACTATTCCTATCAGCATCACTGTTATACCACAATAACCAATAATCGGTGATCGTACCAGGATCAGACAGTATATGGTGGCCAACAACGACGTCTGGACTTCAGCTCCGGTGAGGTTGAAAGACCCGGGGGGGGGGGGGGGGGGTTGTACCTGCAAGGTACTCCGATGCTCAAGTAAGGTAACAGTCAGAGAATAATAGCAAGTACAGAGGTGAGAGTAAGAAAGTGTGTAACCTGGCCCTCTCAAGTGAGAGGGTATTTATAGAGAGCCCCCAGCGCGGGGCCAGCGGTCACTAGCACTGGGCTGGATCGCCAGGCCCAATCCAAGTAACTGCCAAGGCTTACGTGGCGTAGTGAAGATCAGCACGTGGTCTTCGCCCTGGGGTAACCGCTCCTAGATCTCCGGAATTAGGGCAGTTCGATTCCATCGGGAGTGGGCGGTTACATGAGAACGTGTCCTCGCGGGGAGGAGTCTTGTGTAGAAGGAGATGGCTCCTCGCGGGAAGGAGCACCTGAGTGTCGAGGAGGGATGAGCTCGGAGAGGCTTAGCACCTCTGCTCGACGCTCTATGCCGCGTGTGCCCGAACACCGCTAAGGTGTTGCATGTGCCCGACATAGTTGAGGTGGGCCTGTGCTCGACGTTGGTTGTGATAAGAGGCATTTGTTGGGCCACCCCATGACGTGTGGGTTGGGCCTGCTCGATTGAGGAGCAGACCCCGGCCCAGTCCAGAACAATTGGTATGCTCAAGCTCAGCTAACTCTTTCACAATACCTATTGCTTCAAATAAGCTCCACCTATCAGGATCTATTTCCACTACATGCTCGTTTCCCCTCGTGTAGTATACTAGGCAGTCCCTATCAAATTTACCCCCATAATGAACAATCAAAGAGAACTCCATGGATGAGTATTCGTACCTTCGTTTTGAAATCTATTGCATGTGATACCTATTGGATGATTTTAATATCAGCATTTTGCCATCTTCGTTTTCCACAACAGCTTCAATGGAGTGTTTCTATTTTTTGCTCAAAAACCCTAATTTGTAGGGACCAAAACACAAAGCATGTTTTATGTACACTTTTATATTTTTGGTTGGAAATTTAGAAATTTCCACGTAGGAATGTTCATAAGTGAAAAACATACATAAGCAATTTCCACGTAATCACCGTTTACACAATCAACGTTTTTCTAACAGAAGGTTGACATCAGGGACTAAATGCAACGCAAAATTGAGTTATAAGGACGCAGACAAAAAAAAAGATGCAGGGACTAAATTCAAAATCTCGCTAATTTACAGGGACCAAATGACTATTTAAGCCTAAAATGTATCCACAAAAGACGAGTTTTGGAACAATAATCTTTAAATCTATATTCAGTTACAAATCATTTCTTTAGCTACGTTATGTACATTCAGTTGTTGACTATAAAGAGTATTTTGATTTGCACCAACCCTAGTTAGATTCATGCTCAAGAACACATCTCCTTCATTCAAGCTTCTTTGAGGCATTTTATCAAACACCTTGAACACAATCTGACAACAAGTTAGATCTAAAAATAACACACACCACAAAACAACACAAACAAGAAACAACAGAAGCCATAGCAATACAAACACAATAAAAGAAGTCTTTATAGGAGCACTAACACATGACCTCAGAGATTTCATATTTTCTGATGGTGGAAGCTCTGGTGGGGGTCGAATTTCATGTTCGAACCACTTTGATCCATCAATTGGATGAGATGATTTTAGAGTTATAATCTTCTGGTGGTTGTTGGTGGAGTGGAAGAAACTTTTGATGGAGATTGGGCTTAATGAACGGTAGGAAAGCAACCTGGATGAGCGATTCGCCGAAATGAGCATGATAAGGGAAAGACTTGCAGTGGGGGTAGATGTTCATTGGAGAGGAGGCAACCATCATACTGACAGTAGAGAGCTCCAATGACAGAGGAGGAACCCTATAAGAAGAGAGGCGGCATTCTCCAAAAAAAGAAAAACCCTAATTTTAGAGGGAGCTCTCTCTAAACCTTTAAGAAAATTTACCAAATCTATTATAATCATCTTTATGATAGAGTCAATTAAGCACAATAATTTTTATTCTTTTTAATCTAACTCCTACTACTCGTTATACCATAATAATTAGGAGAGGAGCCAGTTATTATAGGTGAAAAGTTCAACTGCATTTTTTTATTACATATAATTCTCAAATATGTTATCATGAACCTTTACTTTTAATTCAAATCTATTCTACAAATTAATTTTGTATAATTTATTTGTTTAGGACTCTCGATAACTTCTTTCTTCCTTTTTTATTTACCGCATTTTTATTTTATACTCACTACTACAAAACGCGTAAACAACAACGCCCAAGTCACCACGGTTCTTCCAAAAACCGTGGTGATATCTCTAAACTCGGGCGCTAAATTTATATTATATTTTTTAATTAAAATTTTATAGGGTATAATAACGGTTATAAGTATAACCGATATGATAGAATCAATCTTTCATGGGTTCGAACCTCAGTTATGGCAAAAATGTTTTTCATTTAAGGTTAAGGCGCTCCTTTCATTTTTATTTATTTTTAAATAAGAGATATCACTACGGTTATTATGAATAACCGTCGTGATATAGTTTGCTATTATTTTAAAATATAAAATATAATTACGATTGTAGTTTTAAACCGTAACGAAAAGTGATAGTTTTTAATATATAAACTAAACTATTTGTGACTCACTTCATAACTGTCGTTTCTCTCTAAAGAAAACCCTAACACAACTCTCTCCTCTCATGAATCTTAACCAATACTGTTATAAGAGAATGGAGAAAAGAAGTTTAAAGGATATCTGACGAGAGCAACTCTGACGCAAACTCCTAAGGCGGCAAAGATGGTATGTTCTCCTGCTCTCATCTTTCTAGGATTATTGTTTTAGGGTTTAGTGAAATTCTGGTATCAGATGTGTGATGTTAAGTGTGATGTCACAACAACACAATCTGCTATATGAACAAGGTAAAAGCAACAGTAAATAACATAAAGAATTGTTCACCCAGTTCGGTCTAACTACCTACGTCTGGGGGCTACCAAGCCAGGGAGGAAAATCACTATCAGTAGTATCAAATTATAGACTCAACAATCCCAGTTGACATCTACCTAATTTAAACACTACCCAATGACAATTCTACCTAAGAAACAACTTAGGTATGAGAGACCACTCACTCCCTAATTCACCACAGTGATACAATCCAATGATTACACACTAATCACCCAACTTGATTCTGCTTAACAGCTTTGATCAAGAACAACACACTCTTGCTTAAAAGCTCTAGAGCGAATGCACTTACACCTCAAAATAGTAACACCAATTCACACACGAATGGTTTACAAAACACACACGAAGACACAGATGACACTTAGTCTATAGCTCTCTTTCTTCGTCACTATTCAACAAGGGTTGAGGCTGCTTTTATACCCTTCTGACTTGGGCTTGGGTCTCTTCCAGAAATATCTGATATTAAAACAAATTTGATCTTCAAATTTTTTTAAATTAAAATCTCTCCAAATCAGCCCTAATGTTGGTTACAGAATCTGCTCCATAATCTGCAATTATATCTGATTGGAAATCTCTTCTCCAAGATATTCGCATCCAATCACTCTAACAGATCTCCTCAAAAGTCACTAACACGCGCAGCCCTAAAATAGCACAATCTGATGTTCTGATGTTCTGATATAGTGATGTCAAGACATCACTTATAACATCAGCATATAAAACTTCAACCCTGCAGCAGCTAATGTAAGGAACCAATGTTATGACATCAGACATATGACATCAACATTGTTCAACTTTGTTTTACCAAAATTCCAGCCAATACAAGAACCAACAATCTCCCCCTTTGGCTAATTTTGGCTAAAACAAACTATGCCATCATCAGAGGTACCTGCAGCGGAAAACTTCAAACAAAAAAAAAACTCCAACAAAGCAGCAAAAATCACATAACAAGCTGCACAAAGCCAAACTCCCCCTCAAAGCCAAACTCCCCCTCAAGAACCAGCATACCAGCTGTTCAAACACTCTCCCCCTTAACTTCTGAACCATATCAGAAAAAGGCTTCACAACCATACCTTGGCATACCTTGGCAACTCTCTCCCCCTTTTTAGCCATAATTGGACAAACATCAACCTGTTAGTCCTACTAACTACCAAAAAGTCCTAAGCTAGCTCTCATTGTCAAGACAAATCACAGAACATAAACTAGAAGTACTTAAAAGCAACAATATTCAGAATACATAGCAAGCACACTAAGTGCAGAAGCAAAAATAAACTACAAAAATATAAAATAGCTAAAGAAACAGCAATTTAATCTTCATCAGCATCAGAGCCATCAGAACAAGCTGCAACATCTTCATCCTCAGTGTTAGGGTCACCTTCTTCAGAACCTGAACCTTCAACATGGTTCTGGAAATCATCATCATTTTGGCTAGCATTGACTGCTTCAACTTCTTTTTCTGCCAATCTCAGAGTCATGAGAAGTTTTTCAAATTTTAGTTTTCTTTCAGTACTCACTCTGATGACTTCATCCAACTCCTTGCAAGCCTCCTCCAATTCTGAAATCAACCCAATTTTGGCAGGTGGCTGTTGTGATGTTGAAGCTGATGTTTTGACAATGTCAGGAACATGCTTTCCTTCAAACAGCTTATAATGAATTAACAAGGCAGATTCCCTCTTACACACCACATCAGATTGATGAAGAATACCAGGATGTTGTGACAAGATGATCCCACAAATGAGAGAGGGAAAGGCAATAGGCATCTTCACTGCATTTGTAGCATCATGCTTGATAGTCTAATCATATATATATAAGCCCCATAATCAAACAACCTCTTTGTCCCAACAGCATAAATCAATTTTCCCAATCCAACAGAGATAGTTGTCTTGTGATTGGTAGGGACCCAATTAGCTGCTCCTATTCTGTGCAGAATAGCATATTTGACACTTAACAAACTGGCAGACAATTTTCCTTTCAGAGGCCAGACTTTCACTTGTCCTGCTGTGATTTCCTTACACACAACATTGTATATTTCTTCTAACTCTCTATACTCCTTCTCATCCCTTCCTAGGTAAGTGTTAATGACCTCAGGAGAAAAATTAACACATTGACCTCTTACATAAACCTTCCTAAAATCCATATTTCTGCTGTCATTAATAGCCACAGGAATGTTTACAATAAATTCCTTGACTAATCCATCATAGCACTTGGACAGTCCAGACACGGTCTTCATTAACCCAGCAAATCTAATCAATTCAATGACTTCCTTAAGTTCCAAAGCATCTCCACCAAGTTCTCTTTCCAGCGCTAGTCTTCTCTGACAGACAAATGTCCACATGGATGCACTACTAGCATAGTGGAATGAAATATTGTCAACAGGGATATCAGGAATTTTATCTGTAATTCTCTTCAATATAGACCTTCTCACAGGAGTAATGTCTTGAACATCATCCTCAACATCAAATTCAGACTCTGAATCCTCCCTCACCTTTCTCTTTTTGGAATTCACAGCAACTTTGCTCCAAGTCTTAGCAGGTCCTACCATAATTGACTTCTTCTTTTTGTTCTCAGGTCTCTCCTTAGGTGAGTACTCTACTGACTTCCCTCTTCTAGACCTCATTCTTTTGGAAATACCAGGGACAGCTTTTCCAATCACTTCATTATCAGAAAGATCAATCACATCCACCTTATCAGTATTCTTCTTTTCACTAGGGCTAGCTCCAACATCCCTATCAGGCGATGTTCTGACATTGGTTTCAACTTCTTCTTCAACCTGAATATCCTTTTCTCTTTCAGCTTTAGCTTCAACTTCATCTTCAATCTCAACATCCTCAATGACTGAAACAGCTAATCTATGCAGATTTGTTTCAGAATTTTCAATGTCTCCCTCTTCTCTAACAGATTGATCAGCAGGCCTTTGACTCAGAGGTCTAGATATTCCCTTCACAGGAATCCCCTTCTCAAATATTTTTGTGACAATATGATCAATGCTCTTGTCAACATCAACCCTTTCTTCAACAATTTGAGGAAGAGGGGTGGTAGTCCTAGGGTTAGGTTTGTCTCCAAACAACACACTAGTGACAAAGGCTCTACTTTCACTATCATCAAACTTACTACTCGCAGATTTATTAGAAGTATTACCTTTTGAAGGTCTCTTGGGTTGATACTTCTCAGGTCTTGTCTTTTATGAGGCTGGAATCATAAAGATAGGAGTAATGTCCATAGCTTCATTCACAGACATCTCTTTTAATGAAACTCTAGACTTTGCATGAGTAGAACTTTTGGACGCAGCCTTCTTGGATGGAGATGACACTTGTTTAGACATCGTTTCTGCACAACAACTGGTGACAAAAGGTGTTTTGTAATTTCTGTTCTTGAGGAGGAAGATGAAAGGACTTGGAGTGTGGAGAGTGAAATAACGTGAGAGAGCAATAATAGGGAATGATAGCCTAAGGTAAGGGTACTGCTTTTGTTGGTCACTTAAAGGCCAATAAATGTATTTTCCCCACCAAAACAAATTTCCTTTTAAATTTTTGAAATTTAATAAATGCACATCATAATTCATTAACCTTTGAATCCTTTTCCAATTGCCCAAATTTCTACTTAACACTTCACAACTTTCAGCACACATATCTTTAGGGAAATCGTCATTACCCTTCATACCTGAATGCTCAACCTCAACTACCCTAGTTTCTTCAATATTTCCTCTGAATAGTTGCATAACACTAGGATGTTTGGTGATCCTTCTAATGTCACATTCAGATGTCATAACATCATCCTTGACATTACATGATGAGCTAGACTCTTGAGGAACCCATAAATAATAGTTATATATGGATCTAACTCCCTTCATAACACCCTCATTCTTCCCATTAGTCACTAAACACTCATCTTTAATGTAGCTGACCTTGTATCCTTCACCACTTAGCTGACTGATGCTAATCAAATTAGCAGTCAATCCTTTGACAAGAAGAACATTTTCCAAATTTGGCCCATCATGACACCTCAATTTTCCAACTCCTTTTACTTCCTCTTTCTCTCCATTACCAAAAGTAACATCATTTGTGGAGCAAGTCTTGATATCCACCAAACAATTTTTGAACCCTGTCATATGCTTTGAACAGCCACTGTCAAAGTACCAACCATCCTTAACAGAATGTCTATTAGATGTGTGGGCCAATAGACATGTAACAGCAGCTTTAGGAACCCATTTTTTAACAGCCTTAGACCTGTTCTGATTCTGTCTAGGTTGATGGACAGATTTGGGATAGCCATGCAGTTTAAAGCAAGAATATTGCATATGGCCAAAACTTCCACAATAGAAACACCTAACTCTTTTAACCTCTTTTCTAAAGTGATTAAACTTCCTGCCACCTTGATGATGAAACTGCTGTGGCTGCCATCCAAAGTACTGGGGTTGTCTTCTTCCATAGTTAGCCTGTCTTCTGTAGTGATGATTCTGTCTCTTAGGCTGTCTTCTACCATGATGATGTGGCTTTCTTCTACCATAATAATGAGGCACTGCATTATTAGGTCCAAAGCCATACATATTCCCTTGATGTTGAGACATCTGATGGAACATGTTAAACCTAGAAGCCTGCATACTCCTATGGTATTGTGGAGGCATATACTGACTAGCTCCAGAAGCCTGTGCCTTCCCATGATGAGGATCATGAGAATACCCTTTCCCAACATTTTGAGGAAGTTGATGAACAACCTGCTTAGGTTTAGGATTATGTCTTCTTCTGTTATGTTGAGACATTGGTTGAGATATGTCCTTTTTGTTTCCAGAAGTACTAGCTTCACTAGAGACCTTCTCCTCAACAACAAATCCTAAGCTAGACTTGTCTCCTGCAACCTTTTCAGCCTGAAGAATCTTATCAAGAGTATCAGACCCACTGTTCAACATTCTGACAGACTTTTTCATTTGATCAAGTTGAGACTTAACTAACAAGACTTCATTTTCAAGATCAGCTTTAACAGTCTCAAGCTGGACTATTCTTTTCTTTTGTTTTTCACTTTCTTGACAAACCTCTGCACTCCTCAGACATAACTCTTGATAGGATGCTGCTAACTCCTCAAAAGTCAATTCCTCATCACTAGATTCTCCATCAGAAATACATGTTCCTGTCAATGCCCTAACATGCTTGGCAGACTCTTCTTCACTTTCACTGTCAGTATCAGACCAGGAAACAACCATGCCCTTTTTCTGCTTCTTAAGGAATGTAGGACATTCTTTCTTGACATGGCCATAGCCTTCACACTCAAAGCATTGAACTCCTTTGTCTTGAACATTCTTCTCTTCATCCTTCTCTTTTAACTTGTTGATGTCAGAGGAGATGTTCTTAACATTAGGTTTGTAGTTTTTATTCATCCTCTTAAACACCTTGTTAAACTGTCTTCCCATCAGAACAATAGCCTGAGACAGCTCCTCCTGAGACTCAACACCATTCCCTTTCTTCTCTTCTTGAGTATTAGATACCAAAGTTATACTCTTGGTCTTGTTTTCAGGTTCCTCTTCACTCAACCCTAACTCAAAAGTTTGAAGAGATCCAATCAACTCATCAACCCTCATTTTACTGATGTCTTAAGCTTCTTCAATTGCAGTCACCTTCATTTTATATCTCTTGGGAAGGGATCTGAGAATCTTCCTTACCAGCTTCTCTTCAGTCATCCTCTCTCCTAGGGCACTAGAAGCATTTGACGGCTCAAGGATGTTCATGTGGAAATCATGGATTGTCTCATCCTCCTTCATCTTCAGGTTTTCAAACTTTGTTGTCAAAAGTTGAAGTCTTGACATCTTGACTTTAGAGGTCCCTTCATGAGTTGTCTTCAAGATATCCCATGCTTCCTTAGCTACTTCACAAGTGTTGACCAACCTGAAGATGTTCTTATCAACACCATTGAATATGGCATTCAAGGCTTTAGAATTCCCAAGGGCAAGCTCATCTTATTCCTTGGTTCATTCTTCTTCAGGTTTCAGTTTTGAGCTACCCTCTACTTCCTTTCCATTCTCATCCTTTTCCACAATAACAGGATGTTTCCATTCTTTCACAATAGCCTTCCAAGCCCTGATGTCTAAAGACTTCAAGAAGGTAACCATCTGTGGTTTCCAATAGTCATAATTAGAGCCATCTAGAATAGGGGGTCTGTTCACAAATCCACCAGTCTCCTTGTCTATTGCACCAGAAAGTATCAGCCCTAGATCTCACCCAGATGCAGAGTATGATGCCTGCTCTGATACCAATTGAAATTCTGGTATCATATGTGTGATGTTAAGTGTGATGTCACAACAACACAGTCTGCTATATGAATAAGGTAAAAGCAACAGTAAATAACACAAAGAATTGTTCACCCAGTTCGGTATAACTACCTACGTCTGGGGGCTACCAAGCCAGGGAGGAAAATCACTATCAGTAGTATCAAATTACAAACTCAACAATCCCAGTTGACATCTACCTAATTTAAACACTACCCAATGACAATTCTACCTAAGAAACCACTTAGGTATGAGAGACCACTCACTCCCTAATTCACCACAGTGATACAATCCAATGATTACACACTAATCACCCAACTTGATTATGCTTAACAGCTTTGATCAAGAACAACACGCTCTTGCTTAAAAGCTCTAGAGTGAATACACTTACACCTCAAAATAGTAACACCAATTCACACACGAATGGTTTACAAAACACACACAAAGACACAGATGACACTCAGTCTATAGCTCTCTTTCTTCGTCACTATTCAACAAGGGTTGAGGCTGCTTTTATACCCTTCTGACTTGGGCTTGGATCTCTGCCAGAAATATCTGATATTAAAACAAATTTGATCTTCAAATCTTTTTAAATTAAAATCTCTCCAAATCAGCCCTAATGTCGGTTACAGAATCTGCTCCATAATTTGCAATTATATCTGATTGGAAATCTCTTCTCCAAGATATTCGCATCCAATCACTCTAACAGATCTCCTCAAAACTCACTAACACGCGCAACCCTAAAACATCACAATCTGATGTTCTGATGTTATGATATAGTGATGTCAAGACATCACTTATAACATCAGCATATAAAACTTCAACCCTGCAGCAGCTAATGTAAGGAACCAATGTTATGACATCAACATTGTTCAACTTTGTTTTACCAAAATTCCAGCCAATACAAGAACCAACAATTGGTTTTAGGATGCTGTGGAAAACATTATGTTATTAATGTTTTAGGGTTAAGTTTGATTTTGTTGTGTTTCCTTGTAGATACATGGTGATGATGGTGGTAGCAAGCATATGGTGGTAGCAAGCGTATGGTGGTAGCAAGCGTATACTATGGTGAAGTTTCATATGGTTTTTGTTTCCATGAAGAAAAATATAAGAAGTATGAAGTTATTGTATAAACTTCATCCACCTTATATTTCTTCTTCATGGCTTCACAAACTAGATAAACTTGATATATCTTGATTTGTTACAGTTCCACGATTATTTTCAAAAAAAAGGTGCGTTATTAACTCAATGTATCTTGATTTGTTACAATCCCACTTGGGGTTTTGTTGCTTAAATAATGTATGTTTTTTTTATTGTGTTTCATGTTGTTTTGCTGTATGTTGTTGTTGTTGACAAATGTTCTCAAAACAAGAACAAAACATTGCTAGTTCACAAGATAGAGGCTTCTTGTGACTTAACAATGTTTTATTCTTTAATTTCTTATATAGGTTGACAAGTTTAATTTATTACATACTATGTATATTGTTTGTTTCACTTACCTTTTAATGAAAATGCAATAATTTATATTGACATAGAAATTAATATTCTGAAAATTAAGATGTATTTGAAAACCAACCTATACTAATAAAAATTTTTCGAATCGCACCTGTTTCATTCAGCACATTTTATGTTCCTTAACACATAATATATGGTTTAGTGCTCTGTTTGCTTCAATTCATCGATATAATTTACAATCGCGTTGATAAGCGACGATGATGAGGTAAACTATAATAAAAGATATCGATGAATTGAAGGAATCAGATTATTGAATCGTATATTATGTGTTAAAGAACATAAAATGTGCTGAATGAGACGGATTCAATTTGGAAAAAAATTGATGTGTTAAAGTTGGTTTTCAAAAATAGTTTAATTTTCAGATTATATATTTCGTTACCAATTTGAATGGTTATATTTCTTTAAATAGGTGTAAGGTAAACCAAGCAATATACATTTTTATATAATAAACTATGTGTACTTTCCACGACGGTTGTCTAGGTTAACCGTCATCTAATTAAATAATTACGTTATCTATCACAACGGTTGTTAAGCATAACCGTTGTGATATAACGCACGCTTTCCAGAATACCACAACGGTCCCAGGGCCATGATTAAAAGTACCGCATTTACCACAATACTTTACATAACAACGCCTTGATCCGGGTTATTATATATATTTTTCAATCGTTGCTAAATGGGTTTTACGTAGTAGTGACTATTAATCATTTTATTGGGTAAGATGTGTGGACTATAGGATATCTACCTTACAATTTCCATTTGTATTTGTTGTGAATCTTGTTGTGAATTACGACAAAATTCAATATCAATGTGTGAGGTAAAGAACAATAACAACCATAATAAATGGTCTTCAGCAATAATAATCTGTACACAAATAATATAACAGAATAAGGCAAGGAAAAATGGAGGTTTGTTTACCCAGTTCTATCAAACGATCTACTCTGGGGGAGAGAGCAACTCTCTAATTTATTATACTAAAAAAGTTGTTACAAGAGATTACAGATGAGTTACAAGAAAATAGCCTTCGCCTTCAGGTTCCCAAGAATAACCCTATTTTCTACCCAAGTGTTTCTCAACCTCTCCAACTCTCAATATATGAATCACTCAAACCCAATGTGTAACAGTGTTTCACAATAAACTTAAACAACTCCAAAGATTTCCATAAACCTTTGCTTTTCTAAGGTTTTCCTTGTGAATAGCTAAAACCCTATGTTATCCCTTTAAACCCTTGCCCTCTCTTGCTGGTGTAAACTCTAAGATTGTCACACACTAAACATATAAGAGATACATATTTATAATAGCAAAGACCCAACAAACAAAGCCCAAAATCACATGGATCCATGGACCGAATTAAAAAAGCCCGAAAACTCGAAAACACTATTCAGCGTACGGACACTATTCATCGTACGGACGTCACAGTTCATCCGTACGAGTGACACTATTCATCCGTACGTATGACACTATTCACCGACCGATTTTTTGTGTGCTTTTCGACCGATTTTCGCAGTAAATGCAATCTCCAAAATATGTTTTCTTTCTCTTCAACAACAATGGTTTTAAGGCAAATTTACAACAGTATTAAATTATCTCTTTTTTCTGGCATTTTAAGAAACAATTAGTTATTTCTAGATTCTTCTCACAAGTTGAGTATATAAAGTATGCTAACTTCTCATGCATATAAACTAGTAGCAATTTGACGAGTCCTTTTAGAATCTCCTTCAGCACTTTCAGCCCTAAGGCATTTAGTTTCAGTTATTTCAATATTCACTTTGAATGTTCTGTTGCTTCTCTGTTCAGATTGCATAATCAGCTTCTGATCAGATTCATACAACTTCAAGAGATTGTCCTTCATAGTAACTTAGAAAGCTTTCTCAATTAGCTGACCTTTACTCTTCAAATTGCTCTTCATGCCAAGAACATACCATACATCCTTGATCAAAACAGTTTTATCATTCTTCATTCTAATTTTTACATTTCCCATTCCTTCAGCATTAAGGTACTTATCATCAGCACATCTGATCTTTATCCTCTTTCTAGAGTCACAATTAATAAGTCATTGTTTGTTTCCAGTTAGGTGATTTGAGCTATCAGTGTCCATATACCATCAATCTACCAAATATCCACGATCAGATTCAGAAGCCATCAATAGCACAGGTTCATCATCAGACTCTCCTCTAACTATGCTTGCTTCTTTTTATTTCCTTTCCTTGTTTGACCAACAATCAATAGTAAAGTGGCCAAACTTCTTACAATAGTATCGTTGAACATTCTTCTTGTCAAACATCTCATTTTCCTTCTGATGTTTCTTCTCACCAGAGTTGGAGGCTTCTGACTTCTGATAACCACCATCAAGTCTCTTCTTGCCCTCTGACCAATAGTGCTTCTGATTCTTCTTACCAGAAGATGCTTTCAGAGCCTGCTCTACCTCTCTTTCAGAGTTTTTCTCAGTTAGACGCAACTCTTGTGCCTCTAGACTACTCTGCAACTCTTCAATTCTCATGCTGCTGAAGTTTTTAGAGTGTTCAATTACTACAACAATGTAATCAAACTGAGGAGTAAGTGATCTCAATACTTTTTCAATGATTACTTATTCAAAGAGAGTTTCTCCACAAGATTTCATCTCATTTGTGATCAAAATCACTCTGGAGATGTAATCAGGTACCTTCTCATTGTTCTTCATACTGAGATTCTCATACTGCTTACGTAGAAACTGTAACTTCATCTTATTCACTAATCCATCACCATCATAGCACCGTACTAGTGTGTCCCACGTAGCTTTCGTCGTACTTGAATCAGCGATCATCTCAGACACATTCGTATCCACACACTGATGGAAATAGAACAACGTTTTCTGATCATTCTTTCTCATTTTTCTATGCGTGTTTCTTTGTGCTTCAGTTGCATCCGATACAACCGTCGTGTATTCGTCATTGACAATATCAAATGCATCTTGAGCGCCAAACAACACACGCATCTGAATCATCCACTAATTCCAATTCTTTCCATCAAATACTGAAAGTTTTGTGTTCATGCTACCGTTTTCGCCATTCATCTTCGTTCTTGTGCAAATTCACTCAAAACTCACCAACACTCGTGTTTCCCAATCCCTTATAATCTATGTGATGCTATTTCGATTTAGAAATTCAATTCATTGTGACTTTCAAAATCGAAACCAATCACACACGCCTCTCGTATACTCGTGTTTCCTGTTCCTGAATTTGAACCAGAGCTCTAGATACCAATTGTTGGAGCACGAGAATTGAAGAAGAAGAAGATGATGGAAGAGAGAAACAGAATCTATAACTAACTTTTGCTCTCAAATTTTTGAAAAACAGTTACAATGAATTTTGTTACAAAGTGAAGTAAGCTTTAACTTATATATAAGCCCAAGCTAAATGAAATTCAAATACAAACAAATTAAAAACAAATGACACTGAATTTGAATTACAACTAACACCTATGACGGAAGAAGAAAAAACAACTATTTGATCAGAATTATCATCTAGAATAGAATCAAAGAAGGAAGAAAATGTGTGTCTAATGGAAGATTTCAACGCGATTAGAGAAACATCTGAAAGAAAGAGGATATTGAATTGGTCAGAAGCTATGCGTTAAAAGATTTTGACGATTTCATAGTTAAGGCAAAATTGGTAGATCTTCATTGCACGGTATAAGAATCACTTAATCTAGATCTGGTGGTTTGGTGATGACTCGGCCGAATAAATTCCTTATTTCAAACCACTGGAGTAAAACCTGATCGAAAAGCATTAGGTGGTATCGAGATAAGGAATCATTTGATCACGTATTCATCAACTTTGAGAATTGAGGACCGAACCGCGATTCTCTCGTGTTATGGTTTAATTTCATTTGAGAAAAACGATGATTTCAATGATGATGATGAAGAGAATCCAAACCTCTTAACTAAGTAGTAATTAAAATTTAACTAATAATGATTTAGACATAATTCAAGCTCAAATTAAATTCAAACTTAGCGTTATAAAGAAATTTATAGTGAATAAATTTAATACTTCGATGCAATATACATTTGTCATCTCTCAGGTGAGGATGCAATAAGAAAAGAGCCACTAGAAATTTCACACAGCCACTAGAGGTGAAAAACAACAGGAAGATAACGGCGACAACGGTGGCACGCCGAACATCCCCTTGAAATCACTGTCCCAAAACCCAGTCCAAGTTGACGGCGTTAACGGCATCTCTTTAATACAGTTTACATCAAATTCCTCCGTTTTTTCCTTTTTCACCACCGGTTTCACTTCCACTACATCTTCCTCTCCCTCTTCACGGCAACGTTTTTTGTTCTCGCCGGAGTACGTTTTCTCCTTTTTCACCACCGGTTTCACTTCCACTACATCTTCCTCTCCCTCTTCACGGCAACGTTTTTGGTTGTCGCCGGAGTTCGTTTTCTCCTTTTTCACCACCGGTTTCACTTCCACTACATCATCCTCTTCCTCTTCACGGCAACGTTTTTTGTTCTCGCCGGAGTTCTCCGCTGCCGCCGCCATGGCGTTGACTTCTAATGGAAAGTTGAGAATCGCTTTAGATCCGCGCAGCCTAAAAGCGGCACGATCGTAGGCTTTCGCGGCTTCGATAGCCGTTTCAAAAGTTCCAAGCCACAGTCTGGAGCCGCGTTTGTTCGGGTCGCGGATCTCGGCGGCGAACTTTCCCCACGGTCTCTGTCTAACTCCTCTGTAGTGCTGTTTCTCGGCGACTTCCCGCTTTTGTACAACCACTTCCGGTTTCGGATCTTGTTTTCTGAATTGGATCCATTCGGTTTTGTTCGGGAGGGCGATTTCCAGTGACGGTTTTCGCTTCAGTTGAGGAGTCTTCTCCACCGTTGGCTGAGGATGAGATGTTAGCGCTTTAGGGCTCTCAGGTTCAGTTGTTTGAGGTTTGGAGTCAAATTCAAATATCGGAATCTGTGTATCTGTTTGAAGGAGATCAGTGAAATAATGATCCAAAGAGATTGATGAATCACAAGTGGTTTGGTTGGTTTGAAATTGAAAATCAAAATCAAAGCTCCAAGGTTGTGAAATTGGAGATGGAAGTGGTGAAAATTCACCAAGAAGATGCAGTTTGATGCGTTTAAGAGCTGAAACTTCATCTGCGTTAGCCATTAGAAAATTTATTATGTGTTACTTAAATTGAAGCTGTAGTTGGTTTTATTAGTAGAAGAAAAGAAGATAAGATTGATTGTGTGTTTGTCTAAGTGGAGTGGAAAAAGGGTATATATAGAGAGAAGAAAGATGAAAATTAATGAGTGAGTGAGGGTGAGTGAGACTTTCTAGTTAGGCGCAAGGATGGTAGAAGGAAGCATCCTATTTCGTTTTCTTGGTAATTCTTTTTTTTTAATTCTTTCTTTGCGGTTTGAATAGTAGTATAAATTTGGTCGTCAACTTGTCCATGTGACTTGCAACTTGTTAATATTAAACCATTCTTCACGGTTTTTCTGTCATTTCTCTTTCTCTTGTCGTTACTTAAATGGCGGTCCTTTTGAGTTATATCTTACGTGACCAATTATATATATATATATATATATATATATATATATATATATATATATATATATATATATATATATATATATATATATTAATACAGTAAACAATTAAATATTATAATAATATTGTTTATAAAAATAATTTAAAAAATAATTATTTTTAATTAAATAATATTATTTTTAATTTCTAAACGTTTATTAACCAACTTCATAACTTTATTAACCAATTATTTACTTTTCATTAATCAACTTTGATTTACTACATAAAATTATTTTTAATATCTTAATGTTTGTTAACCAACTTCATTACTTCATTAACTAATTTTTTACAATTCATTAACTAACTTTATTTTACTATAAAAAGTCATTATTCATGCACTATACATGGATGTTGTTCACTGTACTCTTCACGCACGGGTTCATGAAAATGTAGTATTTATTTTATAAAAAAAATTTGTTTATCGTATAAATACAATAAACAGTGCATACAATGTCAAATTTCAAATTTTGGTGTAATGTTGGTGTCAACATAGCACGTCTGTTTAAAAACATAATTAAATTATATTTAAATTTAATATTTAATTTTTTTAATCGATATCACTTAACACAATAACAGTTGAAAATTGCCTTAATATAACTGATGATGATAAAATCTTGCTTTTTCATTACTGTCAGATTGACACTTGTGTAGCAATTAAATTTTTACAATAGATTATTATGTTGAGAATGTAGTAAATGTGAGCAGTGTGGGTAATAATCTCACATTTGTTAGAAATGTGGAGACTTAAACATTTATAAGTGAGAGAGTTCATCCACCTATTACCTTAAGATTTTGGGTGAATATGTGGCATGTCTCTCACAAAGGTGTTGTTCTAAACAGAAGTCTCACAATGTCCAATCCTCCTAGTGAAATAAACTCCCCCAACACATTGGAGTTTTACTTGATTCGAGAAAGCTATATTTTGAGATTTTGGTCTCATGACACACTCTGCTGCTTATTGTTGTAGAATGTGCATAAGTTTTATTATTACTGTAACGCCCCAGTTTTGATCATTTTATTTAATCGAGTCGATTTAATTATTTTGAGTATTATATTATTTTTTTTATTTATTTATGACTTTGGTGTGATAATATGTTGTTTTACATTGTGATTATATTTTATCGCGTTTTGGGAACATTTGCGAGATAGTTGAGAGTGGGGGCAATTGGGTCATTTTGCATTATTTCTACTAAGTTAGTAAAAGAGAGAGAAAAGGGAGAGAATTGGAAAAGAAGAAAAATAGAAAGAAAGAAAGGAGAAGAAGGAAAAGAGGAGAAGAGAAAAAGAGAGAAAAAAAAGGAAAAAGCTAGGTGGGATCAAATCAACTTCTAGGAATCGATTTAATCGGGTAAGGGTGTGAAATTCAATTATCTTATACATGTGTATGATTATGTATGTGTTTGTTTGTTGTTTTGTTGGATTATATGAAAAATATAACAAAACCCATTTTTGTAAAAAGTGTTGGAATTCGATTTAAATCGTGTTGGAAATGATGTCTTTGTGTTCCTTGTTGTTGATACTTGATAGATATGTGTTGTTGTGAATCAAATTGGTATTTTTCTGGATTTAGGTGATGAATTTGGGTGTGGTTTGGGTGGAAAACGCAGAACTCGTTTCTGTAGGAATTTTTCTGGTTTTTCCAGGTCATACGCGTATGGGGCATGTTCATACGCGTATGGACCTTGGCAATACGCGTAACGTGGGCGAGCCATGGGCCAATACGCGTATGAGATGTTGTTTCACTCGGCCATCTGCCCATTTGCGTATGGTACGCGTATCACTTCAGGGCATTACGCGTATGTGGGGATGCACTACGCGTATGGGGTTTAAAATGGGATTTTTGGGAAGAAAATGGTTTCTGCCCATACGCGTATGGCCTTGGGCAATACGCGTATGGCATGGTGAGGATTTTGGGCAATACGCGTATGGCTCAGGGCAATACGCGTATGGCCAGGTGAATTGTAAAATGTGATTTTTCAAAATGTCGTTTTCGTTTTCGTCCGTAACTTTTGTTCCGATTATCTGATTTTTACATTCTTGGTGTCTTTGGAGAGGTATTGAGCTGTACTTTGTGATTATGATGTTTTGGAATTTGTTAGCCGATTTAATTATGTCGGGCAATGTGAATATTGTCGTTTTGTCGACTTTTGTCGTTTTAATGGTGTGTAAATGATGTGTATTATGCTATGTGCTTTTGATATGGATATCGTATGACTTGTATGACGTTGTATGATGTGAATGCATGTGATGACATGTTGTAGTGATGAATTGTGGCCGAAAGGCAAATAAATGCAATGTGTTGTATTTGGTTATAGATGCATGTTTGTGACTGCATATATGTGTGATGATGCATTGGTTGTCATGAGTCCTTGTGTGTCAAGCATCATGATATGCATCAATATTGCGTCCTGAGTGACGGAGGTTCCGGTGGGGAATCAGCTATAACATCGTGTGCCTCGAAAATATGAAAGGTATGAATAGCCTGAGGACCTAAAGCGATGGTTATATGCAATTGCGTCCTGAGTGACGGCGGTTCCGGTGGGGAATCAGCTATAACATCGCGTGCCTCGAAAATATGAAAGGTATGAATAGCCTGAGGACCTAAAGCGATGATTATAGACGATCGTGAGCCCATGTGGTGGGTGTGAGCGATCGAATTGTGTGCCATGTGGGACTTAAAGCAATCCGTAAACGTCGTGTGCCTCGAAAATATGAGGTATGAATAGCCTGAGGACCTAAAGCGACGATTGAACATCGTATGCCCGACGGGGAGTTACAGTGATGTAACGAGCGATGGTTCTGCAGAGTTCCTGAGGGAACTAGTATTGAGATATGAATCTTGGAGTCGGTACCGCATATGCATTTGTATAGAGAGTCGTTGTGTCGGTCTCTTTGCATCTGCATGAATTATGATTGCATTGGTTATATGTGGAAAATCATGATTTAACTGATTATGTGTGAGACATGGTGATTGAGCTTGTGATAGCATTTGTGAATTGAGGTGCATTTGTGTTAAATGTATTGAATTATGAATGACATGTTTTGTGTATAAACATATGCGTGATTGTGTGAATATGTGATTATGTGAATATAATCAGTATATGCTTTATGTGTTGACATTTGATAAATGTGGTGAGAATACTTGATATGTGTATTTTTATGTTGATATATATATAATTATATGCATTTATATTATGGTTGTTTTTCTCACCCTTCTGCTGTTTTATAATGCTCTATGAGGCATTGCAGATTAGAGTTGCTGGAAGTCTTTTGTGAAGATTGTATCTTCATTCTTTTGTCGGTCGGCTCTGATATGTGACACCGGGTAGTTAGGGAGGCCGTTTGTGTTTTTGGTGTATTGTGTATATTTATATCTTTAGGTTTGTACTTGTATAACTGATGTATGACCAACTTTTCATTGATATATATATATATATATATATATATATGTGTGTGTGTGTGTGTGTGATATTCAGTTTTTAGATTTTCCGCTTTTATTCTAAAAACTTTGAAATGTGGGTGTAAGGAACTGAGTTCCTCTGTTGAATGCTACCCCACTGTTACATATCTTTATGAGCAGGTGTTGTATGTTTTGTATCAAATTGATGTGATTTCCTCGTCTGTGCCGTGTTTTTAAATATACTCTGACGAAATTTTATTAAGTGTTTATTGTTTTATAATTATTTGGGGGTATAGATTGGGGGCGTCACATTAAGTGGTATCAGAGCCAGTCCGTGTCAGTTTGTGTCTGTCCTTGTTGGTCTTTGTGGTTCGGTGAGCTGTTTGTTTAACCATAGTTGCTGTTATTGGAAATGAACAGAATATGGCTCGGGCTGTGCAGGGTGTACTGAATGTTACGGGTAATGATGAGTTCAGGAAGAACGAACTGCCTATCTTCAAGGGAAGATATGATCCTGATGGTGCACAATTTTGGATTGAGGAGGTTGAAAGAATCTTCCATGTGATGAATTGTGCTGAAGAGAATAAGGTGAGACTGGGTACTCACATGCTGAAAGAAGAAGCAGTTGGTTGGTGGGTTAGTTTGCGCCAAGTGCTGGGAGAGGATGATGAAGAGGTTACTTGGGATTTGTTTGTCCGAGAGTTTCGGAGGAAGTATTATCCTGAAGGTGTGAAGGAAAAGAAAGAGATTGAGTTCTTGGAGTTGAAACAGGGTAATATGTATGTTGTTGATTACACTGCAAGGTTTGTGGAACTTATGCAGTTCTATCCTCATTATCCGGAAGCGACTACTGAATTTTCTAAGTGCGTGAAGTACGAGGACAGATTGCATCCGGAGATTAAAAGGGCAATCGGTTATCAGAGGATTAGAAGGTTTTCTGAATTGGTGGACAGTTGTAGGATTTACGAAGAGGATTGTAAGGTGCGTGCTACTCCCTATGAGAATGTGAATGACAGGAAAGGGAAACAACAGTCTCGTAGTGGGGGAGGAATGTCTAGTCCTCTGAGGTGTTACATTAAGTGTCACAAGTGTGGGGAAGTAGGACATCTTAAGTTGGATTGTAGGAGGAATAAACTGAAATGTTCTAATTATGGAGGTTCGGGACATGTCGCAGCTGATTGTAAGAGAATTAGGATGAAGTGTTTCAACTGCGGTGGAACAGGTCATATCAGTACGAGGTGTACAAAACCGAAGAAAGTTCAGACTGGTGGGAAGGCTGCTGCATTAGCAGGAGATGAGACTACTAGTGCGGATCGTTTGACTCAAGGTACTTGTTTTATTAATAGTACGCCTTTATTTTTGCTATTATTGGTATTGGAGCGACTCATTCGTTTATTTCGTATGAGTGCGCGAAGCGTTTGAATCTGTTGTGGTCTTTTTGGGATGGTAAGATGGTTATCGATATTTCTGCATAGGGGTCGGTAATTATTTCTTTGGTTTGTTTAAATTGTTCTTTGACCATTTATGGTAAAGGATTTGTGATGGATTAGGTGTGTTTACAGTTGGAGAGGTTAGAATGAGATAAGTGGGGGAGAAGCTGGTACTTCTCCATGTTGTTTCAGGTGTAGAGCGCTGGCTCAGTGTGTTCGGGATTGCAAGATTATAAGTGTAGTTTCTGGTTCAAGAAGGGATGCGGAGGTAAGGATTATGGCGACTAAGGATTTGTGCCTTCGGTAGTTTTGTGTATAGGATGTAAGGAATGCTATTATCGTTTGGTGGAGACAGTATATGCCTCATCATGGTTGTCGGCTGTCTATTGACAAATTGAGGAACTGATCACCCTTAATCTCTTGTTGATAGCAGACGGGAATTATGTTGGATGGAATGGACGTGTCTTTCCGGCTTTGATAGTGGTGCGGAATGGATTACTTGAAAGGTAAGGAGTTGGTTACAGATTGTTTTGGTGAGTTGATGAGAATTCTTATATCAGAAGATGAGACAGATTAGAGGTTTGAGTATGTGGATTAAGTTGGAATGTCTCTGAGGGATAATGATTGGGTATTACTAAGGGTTGGTAAGGAATAAGATGATAATAGGAGGATGCGTGTTAACCAGTGAGTAGTATGGGAACTTGCAGTTGTGTTTTGCATTGCTTGAGTTTTGAATTATGACGAATTGCAAACGATTTGAAATTCTTTGATGGTATTGAGATTGCAGAAATCTTGAGGAAACCCTTGGGGATGGATGTAATATTTGAGAGTTCCTTTTTGGGTGGTTGTTGCAATAGGATGGAATTTGGATTGTCAAGAGCAGGAATTGTGTATGGAGTACGGACAGTAGTATAGGGTTACGATTGAGAATAAGTGTTCACTTTCAGGGTTAGGTAACTGGAATGGTTTTGGTTGAGTTTGACCAGAATTACAATTTTTGGAATGTTTGATAAGAGTGGTGGTTTGTTTAAGTTGTGGTTTATGTTCTTCGACATTTGAGGAATCGTGGAAGGATCAGTACTATTGTGGAAGTGGGTGTAGTTGTATTATGTTGGATTATTAGAAGTATTATCTTTATGATTCTAGATTCGAAGTGTTTGGTAATTACAAGAATATTGAGTATTGGATTGGTCTGAAAGAATAGAGACAACGAGGATGATTAGGATTTGTGGCAGGTTATGAATTGGTTGGGGAAAGGATGATGTTGTGCCTGATGTGTAAGTCAAAAATCTTTTTGCATATCTGTTTTGAGGATCAAAGAGTTGGAATTATTTGAGCAGTCCAGAGGCTTGTGTCTGGTGTGTGAGATAACACAGAAGAGTGTGAGAATGGAAATATTAAAAGTGAACAGTGGTTTGGTGAGTATGCGAAAGAGTTAGACTTTGGACGTGAGATTGGTAGTTTTGATGGTTACGAGTCATCAGAGTGCGCAGCAGAAGCGTGATGTGGCACATTTCGTATATGCGTGTCTGACTTGTAAGAGTTCTTAGGTTGAACATTGGGAATCTGTAAAAATGATGAGACCAATGGACGTTTCAGAATGGAAGTGTTAGGTGAAAGGGTTCAATGGTATTCTTGGACTACTAAGTAGATGGGTGTTTTGGTTATATGTACGATTGGTGAATCGTGGCATTGTTGTGATAAGGTTGTGTGACAAGGGTGTTGGTATTCTCGTTTTGTTGATGTTGTGGAGATCTTGTCGTGTCGTGGAACTTTATGTTCTTGTTTATGTTATTGCCTCGTTTCCATTGTGTTGGTTCGAGTGCGTGTAGCTAACTCCTGTGTGAGGAATTAGACGTGGGATACCCACGGTAATGGTAACGATCTTGTTGTGTTTTGGTTCAAGAGTGAACCAGTGAGTTTGTGCTTGTGTATTCTTTGAGTTGGAAGTCGGTCGTCAAGTGCATTGTATGGGCTTTGCAGCTTGTCGTTATTGTTGTCGTTGTCGTGTCGTTGATTGTTGCTGCTGTTAGCAAGGTGGTTAGTCAGTTGTGTTATTTGTGGTGTGCTTTTGGTTGGTCTAGTGTTTGTTTGGTCGGATGCGAGGGCCGTGTTTGGAGTTGTTGGGTTTGGCTTTATTTTCGAGGACGAAAATTTCCAAGTGGGGGAGAGTTGTAACGCCCCAGTTTTGATCATTTTATTTAATCGAGTCGATTTAATTATTTTGAGTATTATATTATTATTTTTATTTATTTATGACTTTGGTGTGATAATATGTTGTTTTACATTGTGATTATATTTTATCGCGTTTTGGGAACATTTGCGAGATAGTTGAGAGTGGGGGCAATTGGGTCATTTTGCATTATTTCTACTAAGTTAGTAAAAGAGAGAGAAAAGGGAGAGAATTGGAAAAGAAGAAAAATAGAAAGAAAGAAAGGAGAAGAAGGAAAAGAGGAGAAGAGAAAAAGAGAGAAAAAAAAAGGAAAAAGCTAGGTGGGATCAAATCAACTTCTAGGAATCGATTTAATCGGGTAAGGGTGTGAAATTCAATTATCTTATACATATGTATGATTATGTATGTGTTTGTTTGTTGTTTTGTTAGATTATATGAAAAATATAACAAAACCCATTTTTGTAAAAAGTGTTGGAATTCGATTTAAATCGTGTTGGAAATGATGTCTTTGTGTTCCTTGTTGTTGATACTTGATAGATATGTGTTGTTGTGAATCAAATTGGTATTTTTCTGGATTTAGGTGATGAATTTGGGTGTGGTTTGGGTGGAAAACGCAGAACTCGTTTCTGCAGGAATTTTTCTGGTTTTTTCAGGTCATACGCGTATGGGGCATGTTCATACGCGTATGGACCTTGGCAATACGCGTAACGTCGGCGAGCCATGGGCCAATACGCGTATGAGATGTTGCTTCACTCGGCCATCTGCCCATTTGCGTATGGTATGCGTATCACTTCAGGGCATTACGCGTATGTGGGGATGCACTACGCGTATGGGGTTTAAAATGGGATTTTTGGGAAGAAAATGGTTTCTGCCCATACGCATATGGCCTTGGGCAATACGCGTATGGCATGGCGAGGATTTTGGGCAATACGCGTATGGCCAGGTGAATTGTAAAATGTGATTTTTCAAAATGTCGTTTTCGTTTTCGTCCGTAACTTTTGTTCTGATTATCCGATTTTTACATTCTTGGTGTCGTTGGAAAGGTATTGAGCTGTACTTTGTGATTATGATGTTTTGGAATTTGTTAGCCGATTTAATTATGTCGGGCAATGTGAATAGTGTCATTTTGTCGACTTTTTCCGTTTTAATGGTGTGTAAATGATGTGTATTATGCTATGTGCTTTTGATATGGATATCGTATGACTTGTATGACGTTGTATGATGTGAATGCATGTGATGACATGTTGTGGTGATGAATTGTGGCCGAAAGGCAAATAAATGCAATGTGTTGTATTTGGTTATAGATGCATGTTTGTGACTGCATATATGTGTGATGATGCATTGGTTGTCATGAGTCCTTGTGTGTCAAGCATCATGATATGCATCATTATTGCGTCCTGAGTGACGGCGGTTCCGGTGGGGAATCAGCTATAACATCGTGTGCCTCGAAAATATGAAAGGTATGAATAGCCTGAGGACCTAAAGCGATGGTTATATGCAATTGCGTCCTGAGTGACGGCGGTTCCGGTGGGGAATCAGCTATAACATCGCGTGCCTCGAAAATATGAAAGGTATGAATAGCCTGAGGACCTAAAGCGATGATTATAGACGATCGTGAGCCCATGTGGTGGGTGTGAGCGATCGGATTGTGTGCCATGTGGGACTTAAAGCAATCCATAAACGTCGTGTGCCTCGAAAATATGAGGTATGAATAGCCTGAGGACCTAAAGCGACGGTTGAACATCGTATGCCCGACGGGGAGTTACAGTGATGTAACGAGCGATGGTTCTGCAGAGTTCCTGAGGGAACTAGTATTGAGATATGAATCTTGGAGTCGGTACCGCATATGCATTTGCATAGAGAGTCGTTGTGTCAGTCTCTTTGCATCTGCATGAATTATGATTGCATTGGTTATATGTGGAAAATCATGATTTAACTAATTATGTGTGAGACATGGTGATTGAGCTTGTGATAGCATTTGTGAATTGAGGTGCATTTGTGTTAAATGTATTGAATTATGAATGACATGTTTTGTGTATAAACATATGCGTGATTGTGTGAATATGTGATTATGTGAATATAATCAGTATATGCTTTATGTGTTGACATTTGATAAATGTGGTGAGAATACTTGATATGTGTATTTTTATGTTGATATATATATATAATTATATGCATTTATATTATGGTTGTTTTTCTCACCCTTCTGCTGTTTTATAATGCTCTATGAGGCATTGCAGATTAGAGCTGCTGGAAGTATTTTGTGAAGATTGTATCTTTATTCTTTTGTTGGTCGGCTCTGATATGTGACACCGGGTAGTTAGGGAGGCCTTTTGTGTTTTTGGTGTATTGTGTATATTTATATCTTTAGGTTTGTACTTGTATAACTGATGTATGACCAACTTTTCATTGATATATATGTGTGATATTTAGTTTTTAGATTTTCCGCTTTTATTCTAAAAACTTTGAAATGTGGGTGTAAGGAACTGAGTTCCTCTGTTGAATGCTACCCCACTGTTACATATCTTTATGAGCAGGTGTTGTATGTTTTGTATCAAATTGATGTGATTTCCTCGTCTGTGCCGTGTTTTTAAATATACTCTGACGAAATTTTATTAAGTTTTTATTGTTTTATAATTATTTGGGGGTATAGATTGGGGGCGTCACAATTACCACTGATTCTATTTATAAAAGAAAAATTTTTACTTTTCCTGTTTATAAGAAAGTTTGCTTTTTTGTCGTATTACTACCGCTAGTTTGTGATGGTGATGTTGATATCGTATATTTCCTATACAACCTAAGACGCACCAATACCAAATCGCCCACTACAAAAAAGAGGTCTCGGAGACGAGCATTCTCCTTTTTAGTCATGCGATGTTAGGAAGCTAACAAGTTCTCTTTGAGAGTTTAATTTGTAGTAGTGCATTGCATGTAATCGGGGCTTCATTAAGCGCTTGAATTGAAGTGGAATCTCGAGTATACATCAGAATAGTGTGTGGCGTATGGCCAAAAAGTGCTTTGAACATAGAGATTTTTAAACCATTATGATAGCTTATGTTATTGAAAATCAAAGGATTAATGGAGAATTGGAAGGAGTTAGTGGTATGAAGTTGGTAATAAATGAGCACAAGTATAAGCTCCTGTGTATTAAGGTGAATTTGAAAAAGTTCATTAAAGTCCCACATATGAGGGGGATCACACTTTCGTAGTGTCTATATATTCTAAGTTGGTCAATTAGGTTAGGCCCCAAGAGTTAACCAATTTTGTGGTTGGGTGAGAACACACTATCATGAAACATCACACACGCGAGCCCGCCTCCGTCTGGCGAGCCGGCTCGGTCTGGTCTTGGGCTTGGGGTTGATTAAACCTTTGCCTTTGCCTTTCCTTCCACGCTTCAGCGACTGACTTGTTGAACTTTGTGGACAAATTTTCCAAAGGATTTTCATCATGATTAAGACCTCATCTCAATCTCATGTAAACATGAAATTTGTAGAGCTTTCTTCAAGCTTTCCAACCATTACAAGAACTCTTTCATTGGATAAATGCATCTCAAGTTATGTTGCTCCAAAGATGGTGTCACAAAATGTCCAATTCATGACTTAGAATTTTTCTAAGTTTCCTTTTGATGACATATTGGTGGACATAGTTTCAATTCAATTTTTTTTCCACTTTCCAAGCCTTATTTCAAATTGATTTCCAAATGAGAATTGTTGTATGATCTTCCTACTTTCATTTGAGCCAAAGAGCACACTAATTGAAGTTATATTCATGAACTTATGGTGGAGCAAAAATGGTTAGATGAATTTGTTTCCAAGGCATGATATCTCACCATTTTGTGCACAACATGAGCCAAAGTTGCAGCATTATTCTTGCTTTAAATTCACACACATATAAGACCTTATTTTCATCACCAAGCCTTGCCAAAACATTGCCAACATTCCCTTGTACCTCATGCTCCATATTTAAACCTTTTTGCCATAAATGGAATTCCTCAAAAACTTGCTCAGCAAGGATTCATGCTCCACTAATCCACTCTGAGCATTGTCCTCAACCATTGTCCACACAAGATGACAACAAACACTACCCTCATGCCAAGCAAACCCGTGCCATTCACATGGACACTTTCATTTTACAATTTTTTTCACAAGCTCATTAACCACTGTAATTCTGAGTTTTACCATATCAAAGGCTTCATATAAATATAAAAGAAAGAAAACCCTAGAGAGAGAGTCCATTCTCAGCAACCAAAGACTTTAGAAACTATTTCTTTTTTCCTAAAACTCTCTCACTTCGAATCTCATATCTAAAGAGTTTTCATTCCATTTCACCACCTCTGCTATCATTCTCAAGGCTAAAGGAAGCCCAAAGGCACACTTAAAGAGCATATGAAGCAAAGGTAGCAAGTACCACAAGCTCCATTATTGGTAACTTTCATCACCTCTATTCTCTCTTTTCGTACGTGTCATGAGTTTGTTTCTTACTTATTTATGCGTCTAAGGACTTGAGAAATCTATCCATGTTGTTGTTGTGCTGTTTTAATGAAGTTTCAGTTAGTGGCCTTGTTTTTTGTGGCTTGTTTTCATGGGTTTAGAGTGATTTGACAAAGAAACTAAGTTCATTTTTGAGCTCAGCATGAAAAACTGAGGGGAGGGGGTATTTTTTCATGTGTTCCCGGCAGTCACCACCACCGCCGGCGGTGGCCGGTGTAACACCCCACTTTCCTAATTTACAAATATATACAAATAATACAAAAATAATCAGAGTTCCCTTCATAAGTGGGATATCACACCCTGTTAAACATAACCCGAATTTCTCTATTTACTTCATTCACTCCTTTTCTCAATAATAAGTCAAAACATCGGAATGAAATATTGCGTCCACAATCATGACCATTCGTCAACATAATCAAAGTTCACATAAACACGTGGTTCACCATGTTTTAAAGTGAGTAATGATACATAACAAAATAAACGAAAGAACAACAAAAGATAAAATTCCCATTATCCCGTGTTACGTATCAGAGCGACTCCTAAGACTCGATCAGGCAACACGCACTCCATGCGCTACTCAAGTACCTGGATTATCTGTACTTCCCAAGAAGCACAGACAAAAGAAACAACAAAGAGGTAAGAACTACATCCAATAATTAACGGTGTAAAATACATGTTAAGGAGTAGTAATCAAGCAATCACACATAATGTGTACACATTCACGACACACTTGTCACTTTCAATTATAATTCAACAAGGACATAATAATGTAATGTGACTCAATGACACAATGCAAGTGGCACCAACAAACCATGGTTCATTCAATCGAACCTGATTCCTAATAGAATTCGGATAAATCATATGCACTCCCACTGAGCAATGATTTATCCCCATACAACTCCACAGTGGAGTCCGGACAATACTAGGTACCCATCATAGATTCTCACCTAGCTGTCTCCCCCAGACACGTCATGAAATGCATGACACAGATTATACACAAAACACATGTATAATAACAATTATACATCTTCACGATCCTCATAATCACACGTGAGATACATACTCACCGTAATACACACTAGTATTACCACAACTGTCCAATCATTTATATCCTGCATTAATATACAATTCACTAGGATTCACTCCACAAAGGCTACCCTCAGCAACATCTAAACGATATCATACATTGAAATTCATTTATTCAATACATTTATGCCACAAGGCCAGCATTCAATAACCACATTCTATAGCAAGATTCAAGATCATATAAACAGCCTAAAAGCTCCACATTTATATGGCAATAGCATAACACACGACAAAATACCGACCGCACGCATTTTATGCGATAAGAACATCCGACAGCACGACTATTTCTCCAAAACACGAATTAATTAAATTATATTTTACCCTCCAAACCATTTTTAATAGAAAGAATATCTCATTAGCTTTCCAACACTTCAAACGGGGCTTAAAACGGACTTACGGATCAAAAGATATGGATTTTTGAAGGTTTTCCAAAAACCAGAAAATGGCCCTGCAACAGCTACGGGTTTTGAGCAATTTTTCCTTAAAATCTCATCTAAACATCACTATAATACAAATTAAATACATAGCAACCTATATCTATCTTGTATCAATAATTAGGAACCTTAAAACATGATTTCCAACACAAAAGTTTTGGATTCAAATCTCAAAATCTCAACATATCAAATGTTGTAATTTTCCATCAAATTCAACCAAACATGTGAAAACATACAAGTAAGCATTTCCAACTAATTCATAACCTCACCCGACTATACTACGCGATTTATACCGAGTTTCTACCGTGAAAACATCAATTTCCACTCAATTTACCATTTCTATCAAATGTTAAAACCCTAACATTTTCAACCAAAATCAAACCAAACAAACATATACATATACATTTACAATCGAAATATAATCGGAACTTCTCACCCTTACCCGATTAATCGCGATTGAAACGGAGGTTTCTTCGATTTTTCCTCTTTCTCCTCTTCTCTCTTTTCCTTCGCTTCTCTTTCTCTATTTTTCTCTCCCTCTTTCTTATTTTACTACCACTAACTATATTATTACTAAAATTCTGATTTTATTTAATAATAATAATAATAATAATAATGATAATAATAATAATACTTCTTTCTACTACTACCAAATATGTCCCCTCATTATTCATTACTACCTTATTATTATTCCGACATCTCTATTTTGACGTTCCGTTAAGGACTCTATGCTTACAAGCTCAACTATACACACCCTAAACATGGCCAAACAAAAAAAATAACACACGATGATTAAATAAATTAAAATGGGGTGTTACAACTCTCCTCCACTTAAAATATTTTCGTCCTCGAAAATATACCTGATGGAAACAGTTCTGGATACGACTCTTACATCTTGCTTTCCAACTCCCAGGTCACACTTCCTCCAGCAGCTCTTCCCCAAGCTACTCTCACTAGAGGAATCTCTTTTCCTCTAAGTTGCTTCATATTGCGATCCTCGATCCTTATTGGCATCGCTTCTATAGTAAGATTATCTCGAATCTGCATTTCATCTCTCTGGATAACATGAGATAGATCCGGCACATACTTCCGAAGTTGCGACACATGAAATACGTCATGCAAGTTCAAAAGCTCCGGCGGCAACGCCACCTTGTAAGAAACAGCACCCACTCTTTGCAAGATCTGATACGGTCCAATGAATTTAGGATCCAGCTTCTTAGATTTCAATGCACGTCCAACACCGGTCACCGGGTTGACTCTCAGGAATACATGGTCACCTTCGCTGAATTCCAAATCTTTCTTCCAGTTATCGTGATAACTTTTCTGTCTACTCTGAGACTCTTTCATCTTTTCACGGATCATCCAAATTGTCTCAGTAGTTTATTGCACAATCTCAGGCCCAAGCACAATATTCTCACCAGTTTCATACCAACACTGAGGCGTCCTACACCTCCTACCATACAAAGCTTCGAAAGGTGCCATACCAATACTAGAATGGTGACTATTGTTATACGTGAACTCAATCAATGGCAAATGGGCATCCCACGCACCACCTTTCTCCAACACACAGGTTCTCAACAAATCCTCTAACGATTGAATAGTCCTCTCCGACTGACCATCGGTCTGTGGATGATAAGCCGAACTCAACATCAGTTTAGAACCCAAAGCTTCTTGCAAACTCTTCTAGAATCCTGAAGTAAACCTCTGATCTCTATCCGACACTATGCTCGACGGAACACCATGCAGCTTCACAATTATTCTGATATAATTCTCCGCCAGCTTTGACAACGAAAAACTGATATTAATTGGTATAAAATGTGCGGATTTTGTAAGTCGATCCACCACTACCCAAATAGCATCAAAGCCCCTCGCCGTATTTGGCAAACCAGTAACAAAATCCATAGTAATACTATCCCACTTCCATTCTGGAATCTCCAACGGTTGCATCAACCCCGAAGGTTTCTGATGCTCCACTTTTGACTTCTGACATGTCAAACAAGCATAAACGAACTGAGCTATATCTCTCTTCATACCGGACCACCAAAATAACTTCTTCAAGTCTTGGTACATTTTCGTGGCTCCCGGATGAATACTCAAGCTACTCCGGTGACTCTCCTCTAAGATTACTTTTCTCAATTCCATATTATTTGGCACACAAATCCTGCCCCGGAATCTCAGTACACCACCCTTATCCACCTTAAAATCACTCTCAGGATCGTCTCCCCTGTAGGCATCAAGTCCACTAGCTTCACATCCAGCCTCTGATTTTCCTTAATTGCATCCAAAAAGTCATTATTCACTTTAAGCATACCCAATCCAACACTTTCCGGTGTAGTTTCACAAACCATACTCAAGTCTCTGAACTGTTTAATTAATTCCATTTCTTTTATCATTAATGTCGACATATGTATTGTCTTCCGACTTAGAGCATCCGCTACAACATTAGCTTTTCCCGGATGGTAACTCAAATTAAAATCATAGTCCTTCAAGAACTCTAACCATCTTCTCTGCCTCATATTCAATTCCTTCTGATCAAACAAATACTTCAGACTCTTGTGGTCACTGAATAATTCAAATCTCGATCCATACAAATAATGTCTCCAAATTTTCAATACAAAACCACCGCAGCTAATTCAAGATCATGAGTAGGATAATTCCTCTCATGAACCCTCAATTACCATGAAGCATATGCCACCACCTTGCCATCTTGCATTAACACTCTGCCTAATCCCATCTTAGACGCATTGCAATACACTACAAAAGGTTCACTTGGATTTGGTAGAATCAATACCGGTGTTGTAGTCAATTTCTTTTTCAATTCTTCGAAACTTTCCTCACACGCTGTATCCCAAACAAAAGCTTGACTCTTTCTAGTTAACTGAGTCAACGGTAACGCCAAATTAGAAAATCCTTCGATAAATCTTCGGTAATAACCTGCCAAACCCAAGAAGCTTCTAATTTCCGTTACAGTCCTCGGAGGTTCCCACTGAAGCACTGCACTTACTTTAGATGGATCCACTGCTATGCCATCACCAGAAATAACATGACCCAAGAAACTCACAGTCTTCAACCAAAATTCACATTTTGAGAACTTTGCAAATAATTTATTATCCTTCAATACCTGCAATGCAATTCTCAAGTGTTCTGCATGATCCTCTTCAGACTTGGAGTAAATCAATATATCATCAATGAATGCCACAATAAACTGATCCAGATAAGAATGAAAGATACGGTTTATATATTCCATAAACACGCCTGACGCATTAGACACTCCGAAAGGCATCACTGCATATTGGTAATGTCCATAGAGAGTTCTGAACGCAGTCTTCTGAATATCACCTTCCTTCACTCTAATCTGATGGTAACCCGGCCTTAAATTAATTTTACTGAAAATACGAGCCCCCACAAGCTGATCCATTAAGTCATCAATCCTTGGAAGTGGATACTTATTCTTAATGGTCACTTTATTCAACTGACAGTAATCAATGCACAGACGCATACTACCATCCTTCTATTTCACTAACAACACCGGGTCTCCCCACGGCGACACACTTGACCTAATAAGCTTCTTATCAAGCAATCTCCGAGTTAAGATTTCAACTCTGGCAATTCTGATGCAGACATCCGTATGGTGCCATAGATATAGGTCTGGTACCAGGAATAAGATCAATAGTAAATTCAATTTCTCTCGTCGGAGGCAATTCGGTAATATCATTCGAAAACACTTCAGGAAATTCACTTACCACCGGTAACTCATTAACTGAGGTATTGCTTTCAACGGATAACCAGGCAAACACCGCAAACATCTTAGCTTCGTCTTCTAACAAGGTTCTCAATTCCTTAGTAGACATATAATTAGCCAACGCTTCCTCTTCAAGAGTAAGGAACAACAACCTCTTCCTAAAGCAATTAATGTAAACTCGGTTGAATTCTAACCAGTTCATTCCTAAAATAATATCCAGATTACTGAGTGGCAAACAAATCAAGTCCACTCTGAATTCTCTACCAAAAATAGTCAACGGACAATTCAAGCATGCTAAAGAAGTAACCAGAGAACCAATAGATGTAGTTTCAATAGTCATCCTCCGATCCAGAGTAGACGGCACAATTCCTAGTTTCTTCACACAATCAACAGAAATGAACGAGTGGGTTGCACCCATGTCAATGATAGCAATCAAAGGAATGTCATTAATAAAACAAGTACCTTTGATGGAACACTCATCACCGGTAGACTGGGCTCCTACCAATGCAAACACCCTTCCACTTGTCTGAGATTTCTTAGGCTTCTGACAGTGAGTGCTGATATGACCCTGTTCTCCATAGTTATAATGGGTAGGTATAGTAGTCCTGCAATTTGCCACAACATGACCTGGTCGTCCACACTTGAAGCACTTCTTCACCTCATTCTGACAATCATTAGCACAATGACCCGTGCCACCACATTTGAAACACTTGGTAGGATTGAGAGCCTTCTCTCCCCCACTTAGTTTCTTTCCCACAGCGGCTTTCTGTTTTCCTTTGTCAGCTGGAGCACTATAAGGCGTACCCCCATACCTCTGCTTACCCTTCCGGTCACTCAAGGCTTTGTAATGAGCAATCCGAGCCCTGTTATCATTATCATAAATCCGGCTTCTGTTTATCAGTTCTGGATAACTCCTTATCTTCTGACAAGCAATGACCTATTTGATCTCGGGACGCATCCCGTTCTCAAACTTCAAGCATTTCGAAGTCATAGCCTCATCAGTATTGTAGTGAGCACAATACTGCACCAACTCCTCAAACCGAGCAGCATATTCAACAACAGTCATGCTACCCTGTTTCAGTACCAGGAACTCAATCTCCCTCGCACTGCGAATATCTTTCGGGAAATACTTTTCCAAAAACTCACCCTGAAACACTGCCCAAGTAATATGAGTACCCGCAACTTCCAACCTCTGACGACTATTATCCCACCAGGCCCCGGCTTCGCCTTCCAGCATATGAGTGCCAAACTGCACCTTCTGAGCCTCATTGCATCCCATGGTCCTGAAGATCTTCTCAATAGCCTTCAACCACTTCTGTGCCGCTTCAGGATCAAGAATACCACCCTCAAATGTAGGCAGCTTATTGCTCTGAAACCTCTTTAAGTTACGGAACCGCGCCTCCCCAGCAATCTGATTGTTGTTCTGCACTGCCTGCGCCATAGCTTGCAGCGCCGCAGCAAGAGCAGCATCATTTATCCCTGCCATACTGTTCAATAATCACAACACGATTAGAAGAACACACAAATCTACTCCTATTCTAAGGACAGACTCCACTACAACATCTGGCCGGACGGACCGACCTGCTCTGATACCAATTGTAACACCCCACTTTCCCAATTTACAAATATATATAAATAATACAAAAATAATCAGAGTTCCCTTCATAAGTGGGATGTCACACCCTGTTAAACATAACCTGAATTTCTCTATTTACTTCATTCACTCCTTTTCTCAATAATAAGTCAAAACAGTGGAATGAAATATTGCATCCACAATCATGACCATTCGTCAACATAATCAAAGTTCACATAAACACGTGGTTCACCATGTTTTAAAGTGAGTAATGATACATAACAAAATAAACGAAAGAACAACAAAAGATAAAATTCCCATTATCCCGTGTTACGTATCAGAGCGACTCCTAAGACTCGATCAGGCAACACGCACTCCATGCGCTACTCAAGTACCTGGATTATCTATACTTCCCAAGAAGCACAAACACAAGAAACAACAAAGGGGTGAGAACTACATCCAATAATTAACGGTGTAAAATACATGTTAAGGAGTAGTAATCAAGCAATCACACATAATGTGTACACATTCACGACACACTTGTCACTTTCAATTATAATTCAACAAGGACATAATAATGTAATGTGACTCAATGACACAATGCAAGTGGCACCAACAAACCATGGTTCATTCAATCGAACCCGATTCCTAATAGAGTCCAGATAAATCATATACACTCCCACTGAGCAATGATTTATCTCCATACAACTCCACATTGGAGTCCGGATAATACTAGGCACCCATCATGGATTCCCACCTAGCTGTCTCCATCAGACACATCATGAAATGCATGACACAGATTATACACAAAACACATGTATAATAACAATTATACATCTTCACCATCCTCATGATCACACGTGAGATACATACTCACCGTAATACACACTAGTATTACCACAACTGTCTAATCATTTATCATATGCATTAATATACAATTCACTAGGATTCACGCCACGAAGGCTACCCTCAGCAACATCTAAACGATATCATACATTGAAATTCATTTATTCAATACCTTTATGCCACAAGGCCAACATTCAATAACCACATTCTATAGCAAGATTCAACATCATATAAACAGCCTAAAAGCTCCACATTTATATGGCAATAACATAACACACGACAAAATACCGACCACAAGCATTTTACGCGATAAGAACATCCGACAGCACGACTATTTCTCAAAAACACGAATTAATTAAATCATCTTTTACCCTTCAAACCATTTTTAATAGAAAGAATATCTCATTAGCTTTCCAACACTTCGAACAGGGATCAAAACGGACTTACGGATCAAAAGATATGAATTTTTGAAGTTTTTCCAAAAACTAGAAAATGGCCCTGCAACAGCTACGGGTTTTGAGCAATTTTTCCTTAAAATCTCATCTAAACATCACTATAATACAAATTAAATACATAGCAACCTATGTCTATCATGTATCAACAATTAGGAACCTTAAAACATGATTTCCAACACAAAAGTTTTGGATCAAAATCTCAAAATCTCAACATATCAAATGTTGTAATTTTCCATCAAATTCAACCAAACATGTGAAAACATACAAGTAAGCATTTCCAACTAATTCCTTACCTCACTCGACTATACTACGCGATTTATACCGAGTTTCAACCGTGAAAACATCAATTTCCACTCAATTTACCATTTCTATCAAATGTTAAAACCCTAACATTTTCAACCAAAATCAAACCAAACAAACACATACATATACAAATACAATCGAAATATAATAGGAACTTCTCACCCTTACCCGATTAATCGCGATTGAAACGGAGGTTTCTTCGATTTTTCCTCTTTCTCCCCTTCTCTCTTTTCCTTCGCTTCTCTTTCTCTATTTTTCTCTCCCTCTTTCTTATTTTACTACCACTAACTATATTATTATTAAAATTCTAATTTTATTTAATAATAATAATAATAATAATAATAATACTTCTTTCTACTATTACCAAATATGTCCCCTCATTATTCATTACTACCTTATTATTATTCCGACATCTCTATTTTTCCGTTCCATTAAGGACTCTACGCTTACAAGCTCAACTACACACACCCTAAACAAGACCAAACAAAAGAAATAACACACGACGATTAAATAAATTAAAAGGGGGTTTTACAGCCGGCCGGACTGGTTTTTTTCTGGCCAGGGTAGGGTTTCACGACCCTGATGCTTATTTGGTTGGAGGAGATGATGAGGTGGCGTGTTGTGAGTGGATGGGTTTTAGTTTTGTCTTATGTGACTTAAAAGATTTGTGACCGGCTGATGCTACGTTACATGAACTTTTGTTACACTTTTTTCTTTTTATTCTTTTTTGTTTTTATTATTAATATTTCATTTAATCTGATGAAGCTTTGAAGTGGTCTGGGCCTGCGCGCCAGTTACTACCCACACCTCCCTCATTGCAGGCCCATGCGCGTATTGGTTGTTTTTGCTTGTTTTCCAGAATTACTTTTACACCCCTCTTTTACCTTGTTCTTCTTTTATTTTCTTTTTCTTTTCCTTTCTTTTCCTATTTTATTTTTAATTCATCATTTGTTCTAAAAATCATTTTTATTTACTTTGACCTCTTATTTTATTTTTCATATTTTTCATTTTCATTTTTAATTTATTTTAATATGTTATTTTGATTTTATAATTCATAGTGTCCATTTTAACCTAGTTTAGAACTTTTTCTTTGATTGAGGTCCTTCCCTTTTGTTCCTTGAGCTGATTTTTTAGAGTGTTTTAGCACACATGATGAGGATGTTTGGGTATGCTTTCTGGTTTTTGATGATGTTGTTTGGATTGGTTTCCATTTGTCTGTTTGTGGCCCTCGATTTGTGCTCGATTCATATGACACTCGTCCTTGTTGATTTATTTTGTGTAAGCTTTTGTGCTTCTCTTGTGACAATATTTTGCACACACATACTTGAGTATATAAACTTGTGTTTGAGCCTTGATTTGGATTCTATTTGTTCACTTTCCTATTTTTAAATACTATGTCAAGTTGATGACCTTTTGTCCATGTTTTCATGCTTACTTTGACATAGTTTCTTAGGCATGTTTCTTGGGAGGCTTGAGTTGATTGAATATGTGTTTATGTGTGGTTTGAAAAGCATGTTTAACTTCTGAATTCATGATTAAAAGGTGTTCTTGTTTGCCCATTTGATCATTTGTACATGTCTTGTATTGTTTGAACCATTTCATGATGTTTTGGCTTGTTACTTGCATATGACTTTGCTCATGCATAAATGTGGTTCTTGTTGGTATTTCTTTTGACATCTTAATGTTGAACATAAGCTTTATGAGATGTGTGTCCTACTATCCATTTGGATTTGGAGTTGTAACTTCTATGTTGAACCTTTCTTTCCACTTGTCTTTATGTGGTAGAACTTATAACAAGTATGCTTGATGTCTTGGTGTGTGTTTGATTTTGTTCATGTGCATTTTGATATGTTGAGCACGACATGATGTAGTTACTGCCATTTTTTATTTGTCATCATATTTGATTCATTTCACTTTGTTTGATGATTGATAATACTCCTTGATTGGTCTTAAGTCACTTGTGTGTGCATTGATGCATTGTTTTGCCTAATTATTTTGACTTCCAACCTTTGAGCTTGGTTTGAAGTGTATGCACATGGTATTGGTGATTATCTTGTGTGATTGAATATGATGCTCTCATTTCTTGGTGCTTATGTCAACTTGTTTGAGTCTCATTGCTTGGTTACTTGGTGTTGCATCTTCTCTTTCACCTCTCTTTCTTTTCTCTTGAGTCTTGAGACTTATTTAAGTCTTGAGTTTGCTTTTGTTTGTGATTGATTAGTATATGTTTACTTGTGTTTGTTCACATGATCCCTTAGGATTCCTAGCTCAACTTAATTTCTGATTAAGTTAGAGGTAGGAGAGACATTAGGCTTTCAATCCTTTGCATGATAACAATTAGAATAGTCCCTTTTAAACCTTAACCTTAGGTCCATTGTGCATGACAACATTAGGATCTAGTTTCCCCTAGTTGTTTTCTTTTCAAACTTTGAGTCTTTTTTCTTTCTTATCTCAAAAAAAAAAAAAACAAAAACACTTAATAAATACGTCAAGTATTGTACGCCATGGGACTTAAGTACATGGGAAGTGATAAGCGGGAGTCTCTCCTAACCTTGTCTAGGGTGTTTTGCATACGTCCTGTCTTGGGTCAATTTTGCGAAGCATTCGATCCTATGTCATAGACTTCAGTGCGATACGAGTTTCAAACTAACTTAATTCACTTCTGTCTAAAAAACACAAACCAAATGAAAATTTTTTTATCCTTCGGGATTGGTGTTAAATCATTTTCAGAAAAGAGCACGTTATTTCCGTTCTACTACAAACAAGCATCGACCCTAACTGCTGGAACGCGAACTTGACGTCGCTCATAAAAGACACTTATCGACTCGTAGGTCGAACTACGATGACCATGTCTTCTCCATTTTGAGGTTTTCTTCGATCATTTCCTTTCCCCCGTTGGGATAAATAACGTTCGGTGGCGACTCTTCTGTTTTTTCCGCCGGTTGTTTTTCGCAGTTGCAACATTATGCAGAGAACAATGTCGTGACATATTGTTAGGACATCTGTGAGCTGTATGCCAGAATTTCACTCTCCCAACAACCTGAGAGAGCAGGCTATTTTTATATTAAAAGCTAATTCAAACAATTAGCTAACTTAAGCACTAAGCTACCTTAACCAATAAGCTAACTTAAACAACTGCGTGCTAGAACATGCTTCAACTATAGCATGCACATCTTCGACTCCTACATGTTTGAACAGTCTTCGACTATAGCATGCACAACTTCTGTCGAAACATGAAGTTATCCTTGTTGAGACTAGAGTTCAATCCAAAATACCACAAATTTCCACCTTGGGACAAACTCTAAAACATAAAGGGAACAAACTAGCTTTCATCATGCAGTTTTATCAATTTCATACAATGGAAGAACTTGCTACTTGCCAATGACATGGTGATCATATATGCAACATTGTGATCTATCGAAACCTTCATCACTTTGACTTCCCCACTTTCGATTTTCTCTCTGACGAAATGCAGCCTAACAATGATGTGTTTGGTCCTCTCATGATAGGCTTAATTCTTCGACAGATGTATGGAACTTTGACTATCACATTTAACAGTGATAACTCGACCTTGAAGTTTCAATTCCTTAACAAACTCTTCAAGCCACAATGCTTCTTTCATAATTTCAGTGAGGGCAATACATTCAGCTTTAGTGGTTGATAAGTCAACAACCTTCTGAAGAGAAGTTTCCCAACTGATTGTTGTACCAAAAATAGTGAAAACATAGCTAGGAAGAGATTTGCTGGTATCCATACATCCTGCATAGTCAAAGTCGACAAATCCTTCGACGTCGGCTTCGCCATCACTTATGGATCCACCATAAACCAAGACCTTGCTCAGGGAAACCTTTTATGTATCTGTTAGATGTCAAACATGCCTTATATTTCTCATTTATACTTGGCATTTTTCAACTCTTTTATGTTGATTTGTTGGAATTTATACTTGAAAGTTGTCATTCTTCAAATTATGTGAAAATACCTTTGGTACTTGTAATTTGTAGCAAACATGCCAGTGAATGTTCACTGTGGCAACGCTCCAGGGAAGACCTGGCGAAGCATCTCAGAGAAGAGGCAGTAGCTAAAGGGACCTAAGTTCGCCATGCGAACTTGTAGGCGAATAATTCGCTAGGCGAATAATCATTCGCACTGCGAACTTATGAAATATCTCAGAGCCAGTTTAACTGTGCAAAGGAACATCAGGTGCCCTATTTTAACATTCGCTAGTCGAATAAACTGTTCGCAGTGCGAACATGATAGGTTTTAAGTGATGTATTTAAGCACTTTTGGTCATTTTTGGGGATCATAACCCATTTTTACACACCACAACCTAGTTTTTTGAGTTTTCATCATCCAAGGGTGATATTTTGCATTGAGAAGCTGGATTTGCCTCCGATCTCAATTATTCGACGTGGATGCTTTTTCATCTCCTCCTGATACTTGTGAAGCAAGCTACCATGGTGATGGGTAGCTAAACACCTTTGTGTGTAGATTAGAGGTAGTTAATCTTGCTTTTATGTATTTCTTTTGATCTATTGTATATGAACAAGGTTGATGATCAATATATGATGAATTTGTTTGCTTTTAATGTTGTATTTATGGGTTGGATCACTCTAGACATAGATTTTCCAAACTTTGATCTAATGTCTTCATCTATTTAAAACCAAACTCTAGACATAGATTTGGGAGTTAATATTTTCTTTGTATTGATCTTAATGTTTATTGTTTCGATTGTTATGTTGAGACATCGTCTAACGATTTAAACAATAATACTCACGTAGTCGCTTTAGACATAAACGGATTCGTGAGGATACGCGATTGTATTGATCGAAACTAAGTTCATATACTTGATTAACCGGATATGTATGAAAAGGATTAACAAAATCTAATCTTGACATATTTTTACCAATCGATTAAAACCGAAACTTTTTACCGTTGATTACAAGTTTTATGCGAACATTGTGATACTAAATCAAACCAACCACTTTATTTGTTCTATGTTTAAAACGTTTCCAATTGTAAAACGGTAGTAATATCGCACAATCCCTGCGGATACGATAACAAAAACCCACACTGATAACTATTTCAACAGTATCTCATAATCCACTTCAAAGCTTGCCAGTGTGCCTTCCCAGGATTGGCCATATGCATGCTTACAAGGATCACTCTGTACACTATGTCTGGCCTCGTATAGACTATAATATAAATCAAAGAACTTACTATACTAGCATATGAAATTCTATTCATATAGGATCTTTCGACTTCAGTACTAGAACTTTGAGTCATACACAACTTGAATTGAGGATTTGTTGGTGTTACAACAAGCTTTGAATGCAACACACCAAATTTGTCGAGAATCTTCTTCAGGTATGTCTCTTGAGATAAGTATAATCTCGATTGCTTTCTATCTCTCTGGATGTCAATCCCAAAAATCCTGGTGGCAACTCCCAAATCCTTCTTGTCGAACTCCTTATCAAGTTTAACCTTCACCTTCATAACATCCTCGACATTGTTTCTTGCTATGACGATTTCATCCACATAAAGCAACAAAATAACAAGTGAATTTCCAAGTCGAAATATTAGGGAAACATAGTGGTCAAACTGACTCCAAGTGAAACTTATGTGTGTTATGAACTTGTCGAATCTCATATTCCATTGTCGAGGAGATTTCTTCAGGCCATATAATGACCTATTCACTTGCACACTTAATATTCCTTTCCTCTTTCAACATACCCTTCAGGTTGCCTCATCAGGATTGTTTCATTTAGATCACCATAGAGGAGAGCTGCCTTTACATCCATTTATTCAAGTTTTAAGTCGAACTTTGCCACTAGGAAAAAAATTCTAATGGATTTGTGCTTTATAACAGGTGAGAACACATCATTGATGTCGAATCGTTCTTTCTGAGTGAACCTCCTAGCAACCAACCTCGCCTTAAATCTATTCGACATTAATCCTCCGATTCATTCTTTAACCTTGAAAATCCACTTACAACTGACTAACCTATCTCCGACAGGTTTCTTGATCAACTCCCAAGTGTGGTTTGAGCCATTTAGTCTTGTTTCGACTCCTTATAGCTTCCTTTTAATCTCTAGGTTCTTTATTAACAACCTCACTTGCAGAGATTAAGGAAAAAGTTATGAGATCTGCATAACCATGTCTTTGAGATGGCTTGATGACTCTTCTTGACCTGTCTATTGCCAGCAGGTAGTCATTATCAATCTCGTCATCTTCACCAGAACTTGTATTTGTTCTTCGACTTCATCTAGGTTAAGAAATTCAACAACATTATGCTTCATCTCAACATGAATGTCTTCATGTTCCAGCTACTCTATAGAGATCTTCGTTCTTTGACTAACATCATTAGTTTTCTTGAAAGTCATCTCAACTTTATTGAAAGTTACATCTCGACTAGTGATACACCACATGTGACTTGGATCTAGGTACCATATCTTAAAAGCTTCAACTCCTTCAGGGTATCATAGAAACATACATCTCAGAGCTCTAGGTTTGACCTTGTCTTGCTTAATGTGAGTGAAAGCTCCAAGGATTTGACTAAATTTTGGTAAAACATAATGTTGTGAAAGATGTTCCAACATGAAGGTTTCTGCCCCAGACCAAAGATGTCAAATGGAATGTCCCAGCATGAAGACTCGACATCATGACTATCACAGCAGGTTTATTTTTAAATCTATTCTAAGATTCAAGGCGCGATTGGCAGTGGATCAAGGAATCAACCAACAGAAGATTTGTAGCCCAAGGAAGTAGAAGGCTATAAAAGAAGACCTAGTCCTAGGGCAGAAGAGAGAGAGAACGACATAGACTTAGAAATTCTATTTTGTAAACTTTTGTAAAGTAGGGTTTAGGGTTTTGAGAGTCGTTGGCTCCTTTGTGTTGTAAGTCTCCCTCTGTATCGATTTGATACACTGTGGAAGACATAGATGCTTGTACAGATTCAGAAACCCGTAGGTAATGAATCGTGTATTGTTCTTGGATAAAGCTTATAAACAAATCTAAGTTATCTTGTTAGTCAAGAATGTTTGACTGAACTTTGTATTGAAAAAGGTGTCTTTCAAGTAGGATGATACGGTTATTGTGACTATAATTGTTAGATAATCACAGGTTGTGATTTAGGGAGTGAGATGGGTTTATCTTACCAGATGTGACTTCTAATGATAAAGTCTCCATTGGGTAGTGATAGGTAAACCAGAGGTTGTTTACTGTAAACCATCGATTGTTTACATAAAACTATACTACTGATAGTGGATTCTTCTTTCTGGCTTGGTATGCCCCCAGATGTAGGTGATTTGCACTGAACTGGGTTTTCATATTCTGTGTTGTTTATCATTCTCCATTTTACAGTTCAGTTTTGATTAACATGTTGTAACAGATGTCAAAACATCTGTCTTGCCGATGTTGCTGATATTCTAAATATCAGTTTGTTTGTTCTGCCCTTGTTTTAAAGTTGTGTAGAGAACAATGTCTTGACATGTGTTAGGACATCTGCTATCTGCTATGCCAAAATTTCAATTGGTATCAGAGCAGGCATCCTGTCTGTTTCTGGATGAGAAATTGGGAGATAATTTCTGGCGCTTTAAACAAGGAGGATTTTGGGAGATCGGATCGTTCACTTAGATATACTCAAGGGTATTAATTGATGGGATGGATGTTCTGGATCAAAGGTAACAACTACTAGGGGGGTTGTTCATGTTTTCTGAGGAGTTTCTACAGCAACTACATAAGGAATGGCTAGTTCTCCTATATGGTGTCTTATAAGATGTTCTGACGTCTTATTAGGGCATCCTGAAGATGTTCCTTGGTGGTTTTGCTGCATATGTTTCTGATGTAAGAACTATGGTATTTATGGGATTCTGGAGTTGTGATAGAAGAAAGATGGTGAAAGATCTTGATTGTTGGCTTCTCTTCTTGAAGATATCAGCATCTGTGAAAGCTCTAGTCATTCCAAAGTCGGGAGCAATGGAATGGAGAGAGTTGTTGGTTGATTTCTGTCATGTTGACTTGATACTTGGAAGTTTGGTTCCAACTTGTATCTTGAAGTCAGTTTGAAGAGAAGGTGAGTTGAGATTGTGTTTATCGAATTCATTATCTATGAATTTGGTACGTGTTCTTTTCGACGAAGTTGCCAAAGATACTTGAGTTTTCACTCAAGTACACTCATAAAGGCATCTCTGGTCGTGGTTGAAGAGCTCTTTCAGAAGGATAATCTGTTCTCATGTTGAAGATGGATTTCTGAAGATCTCTGGTGCTAATAGATGTTATTCAACTTGGATATAATGGGAGGTGATTTATTTTCACCATTCATGATTTACAAGGATTCTATTAGCATAGGAAAGTCATAGGCAGGTTGATTCAAGGGTGGCAGACTTGATGTCTCAACATGTTGTTTGATTGGAAAGATGTTGACATGGTTGCGTTGATATCTGGTAGATCATATATCCTACAACATGTATGGTTTTGAGGACAAGAATTTAAGATCATTGTCTATTTATGGAATTTAAAAATATTTAATTGATTATTCTTGTATGTTGGAGTACAAGATCACTGGTGACAAGTTAGTACATCAGAAAGTACAACATCTCTTGTTGCATCTACTCAAGGATATGTTCTTTGGAGAATGGGTACAGTCAAGATAAGGAACTGGTGTTCTATCAGATGTTGAAACATCTTGACGGTGGAGTATGTGCAGAAGCATATTAATTCAAGGAGTGAATCTCTGGAGCAAAGGAGTTGTAGCTGATGATCTTAGTACTATACATGTGTGTGTGGTAGGATCAGTCTTTATTACAAGGCATGTAATCAGACTAAGAAGTTTCTTGGCAGGAAGCTTGACTAGAATGTAGTGCGGATGGAAGTGAAGATGAAGACAATTTTCTTGGATCAATTTATTTCTGACCTAGGAGTATTGGAGTGCAGCAGGTGTGTTCCAGTTTTTTTTACTAGAAGCATCTGATCTTTATCTGGAAAGCTTCCTGGCAAGAAACTTGTCTAGAATATGGTGCTGGTGATAACACTGCTTGGGTCAGTTTATTTCTGATCTAGGTGCGTAGGAGCATGTGATCTTGCTCATCTTGGAGATCAAGGATAAGTGGTAGTTATCTCTGACTTTATGAAGATGTCTCTACTTAAGGAAAGTGGGATTCCTTTTGTAAAGACCTTGTGTGACTTATCTCTTCTGAAGAATCAAGCTTTGGCATGTTTGGTTTCTCCGAAGACAAAGTGGTTATTGTAGTACAATAAAGCAGGATGGAGATTGTCTACTCTAACTTGATATCAATAATCAAGTCTATGAGAACATGAAACTCTTATTCTGTTATAGGGAGGAGGTTCTTCTAAGTGGCAGAATGAAGAACTGAATTCTTCAGTTGGATGTCGGATTAGGTGTTGTGACATCAAGCGCAAACTTCAGGGTCTTAGTTGATGTTGTGGCGCATCATCGTAAGATAAGCTGATCTTCTAAAAAATAAATGGAATTAATGCTTCAAAAAGGTCTATCTCATGCAGTTTGCGGGAGCTGCAAGAAGGAGTAGATGTTACATGTCTGAGTCTTGGTGTATCTAAGATGGCTTGCTATAGAGTAGGTGGATTATGTAACTTGAATATTAGGTTTCATTGGTGGATCAGAAGATTGTCTGGAACTCTGAAGAAAGCTGAGATTAATCAAACAGTGGCATTTGGTTGATCTTTATTGTGCATTCAAGCAGCGTGCTTGGAACTAATTACTCTTGTGCAAAAGGGTAGTTGGTTGAAATTCAAAGGAGGTTCTGGTTCTATTCATATCTTGGAGCTTGTGGTAGAAGCTCTAAGTTGCTTATGGAAGATTACCTTCTTTTGGGAGTTAAATGGGAGTTTATTTCTCTCTTTGGTTGTCTGGAGTTCTTATTGATCATGTTGGATGAGCTATGTTCTCTGAAGATCTTCACTTGGATTACTATGAAGATAGTAAGTCCAGTGGTGATTGTATCAAGAACCATAGTGTGTGGTGTCTGTGACATGATTAGGATGTCATAACTGATGTTAGAACATCATCATGGTTTCTGAACTTGAAGTTTAGATTGTGGAAGTTGATATTCACCAGTTGAATCAGAAGTGTTCTATCTTATCATATAGGAGAATGATAAATTGAAGACTGTCTTGGATCAGGGGGTGTTTATCTGGAAGACTGACTCTTGCTGAGGTCAAAATGCTTGTGAAGAGGTGGTTTCTTCTGTTACAAGTCATGCTAGAGAGAAGTGAATCAGTTTGGTGCTTGTGAAGCAAGTAAGCTGAGGGTCTCTGGGGCATGTGTTTGATGTCCTTTAAGTGTGAAGAACATCTGGGCGAGCTAGCAAACTAAGGGGCTCTGTATGTCTCTTTGAGGAATGTGAAGCATTCCAGATTCAATTGGATTGTATTTCAAGGAACAAGGATATCTATGGCTGTAAAATTCAAAGTGGGTTTGTACAGGGTATGGATGGTTTCTGGATGAGAGGGATCAATGGTGATTTTGGTCTCAATCCAAGAGTTTGTTGGTTGTGGTACAAGGATGTGGTCCGGGTACCTTCTCACTATATGATCTTGAAGTTGTCATGGGATATCATGTGGTGATTTTAGGGTGTTTCTTGTTGAAGGAACGTCATTTGTGAAAGATAGGGGATAACTTTTGTTTGTTAAATGTACTAGTGTGGTATATGGATTGCTTGAGGATCAAGCATTAGGTGAATGTGTTCAGCTGGTGTGTTGAACAGAGGGTGCGCTCTTGAAGACATGAAGATGAGTCTTATGTTTTCCATTCATTTAAAGTGTTCTTCTTTCAAAGGAGCACTAGTTATCTTAGATAGGGGGAGTTGAACTTCTGTTTTGGATATATTGCTGCAGTCGTGCAGTTGTCTATCAAGATTTTTTGTGGTTTCAAGCAGTTTGTGATAGAATACCTCTGGTGAGGATGTAATGTCAGATGAGATGTCGTGACATTGCGCTACTGGTATAAGTTCTAGGTGGACTTAACAGGTTGTTATAATTTTGTCATTGGGTGTCAATGGATTGAATCAGAGTGATACAAGTATCTTGGGAGTCTTTGTTGCTGTCTGGAAGAATTTGTTTTTCTCTGCAGATTGGAAGGTCAATAGAAGCATTCTGTTGATGTGTTAAAAATGTCGTGATCAAGTCTGCTAATTCTGGATTAAGGAATTGATTTAGAATAAAGAGAAGAAAGGTGTAATTATCTTTGTAAAACTTGTTCTGTCTATGCTAAATAAAACAATCATGTGGGGTCTATAAATTTTTTTTGGAAAACTGACAAAGTCATATTAGGTATCAAGACATTTCTCAGAATCTGTTCAGATAAAGACAATCAAAGGGACTGTGGTTTCAAGGACAAGTAAAAAAAAGTGGAAACTTTTAAAACTAACTTGGCCAGTGGTTACTTCTTACATTGACTAGTCTTTTGTTTCTTCCAAATGAATCATCACTGTCTTTGTAGCTCTTCAATATTTAAGGAGGCTTGTGCTGCTCGAGTTGCAGAACATCTTTCCTTTTAAGTTGAAAGCAAATGGGTTTCATCCGTGTTTGGGTAAGCACAGTCTGGGTATGGGTCTGTATTGGTCATGTTTGCCAACTTTTGGCTAAAAAGGGGGAGAATGGCTTCTTGATTACTGTTATGAGTTGTATGTGTGCATTTGTGCTGCTGGTTGCAATAAATGTCTTAAAGGATGTTCTAGCGTTCTAGGCTTTAACTTCTCAGAAAGCTTGTGTTTTGTGATCAGAGTTATGAAGGAAGTTGTGTTTTGTGATCTGAATCACAAGGTGAATGAAGAGGGGGTCTTCGAATTTTCTTCTCACTCTCTCATTCATAAGGAGAGGGTCTTGAAATTATCTTTTCCCTCTTCCATGACTCTTGCTTCAGGATTTCCCACTGCATGCACCATCGAACTGAAAAATGTTTTAGCCAAAATTTTTCAAAAGGGGGAGATTAAAGGCTCCAAGGATTTGACTAAATTTTGGTAAAACATAATGTGGTGAAAGATGTTCTAACATGAAGGTTTCTGCCCCAGACCAAAGATGTCGAATGAAATGTCCCAGTATAAAGACTCGACATCATGACTATCACAACAAGTTTATTTTTAAATCTGTTCCAAGATTCAAGGCGCGATTGGCAGTGGATCAAGGAACCAGCTAACAGAAGATTTGAAGCCCAAAGAAGCAGAAGGCTATAAAAGAAGACATAGTCCTAGGGCAGAAGAGAGAGAGAGAGAGAGAGAGAACGACATAGACTTAAGAATCCTATTTTGTAAACTTTTGTAAAGTAGGGTTTTGGGTTTTGAGAGTCGTTGGCTCCTTTGTGTTATAAGTCTCCCTCTGTATTGATTTGATACATTGTGGAAGACATAGATGCTTGTACAGATTCAGAAACCTGTAGGTAATGAATCGTGTATTGTTCTTGGGTGAAGCTTTTAAGCAAATCCAAGTTAGCTTGTTAGTCAAGAATGCTTGTCTGAACTTTGTATTGAAAGAGGTGTCTTTCAAGTAGGATGATACAGTTATTGTGACTATAACTGATAGATAATCACAGGTTGTGATTTAGAGAGTGAGATGGGTTTTTCTTATCATTTAGATGTGACTTCTAATGATAAAGTCTCCATTGAGTAGTGATAGGTAAATTAGAGATTGTTTACTGTAAATCAGCGGTTGTTTACATAAAACTATACTACTGATAGTGGACTCTTCTTCCTGGCTTGGTATGCCCCCAGATGTAGGTGATTTGCACCGAACTGGGTTTTCACATTCTGTGTTGTTTATCATTCTGCATTTTACAGTTCAGTTTTAATTAACTTGTTGTAACAGATGTCGAGACATCTATCTTGCTATTGTTGCTGATATTCTGAATATCAGTTTGTTTGTTCTGCCCTTGTTTTAAAGTTGTGCAGAGAACAATGCCTTGACATGTGTTAGGACATCTGTTATCTGCTATGCCAGAATTTCAGTGAGCATAGGCAAACAACCAAATGCTATAAGTCCGTCGAGAATAGGTGGATATCCCAACTAGACTTTTGCAAGTGTCTTCATCCCTAAGGCATATGAGGGACACCTATTTATCAGGTATGTTGCAGTCATAATAGCCTCAACCAAAAACACTTTCTTCAATCCAACACTAACCAACCTGCATCTAACCCTTTCCAAGATTGTTCGATTGGATCTCTCATCCAAGCCATTTTTCAAAGGAGTACTTGATGTAGTCTTGTGCCTTGCAATACCATACATACTACGATAATTATTGAAAACTTCATTGTAAAACTCAAGGCTATTATTGTTTTCAACCTCTTGACTTCCTGCCAGTCTGATTTTCGACCAGACTCTTCCAACTTTTCAAATTTTCAAAAGTTTTATCCTTAGTCTTTTGGATGAATACCCATAAAGTTTTGGAATATTCATCAACCATGGATAGAAAATGCTTTGCACCTAAGTGTGAAGGATTCCTTGCAGGCCCCCAAAGACCAGCATGAATGTAATCAAGAGATGCAAGTGTTCTTTGTTTGCCTTTTTTAGACTTCACTCTGCAAGAGTTACCAAACACACAAGGTTCATAGAATTCCAGCTTTTCGACTTTGTCACCCCCTACCAGGTTATGTTTCTTCAATTCAGCAAAACCCCTTTCATTGACATGGCCCAATCTCATGTACTACAATTTTGTCTTTAACATAGGTTTCATGGAGGCAAAATATATTGATCCACATACAACCTCATCCTCAAGGGTATACAACCCTTGTTTCTTCACGCCTCTCACGACTTCCTTCGACCCCTTTACGAATCTCAAGATATCTTGCTCTCCCTTGAACATATATCCTTTCTTGTCGAATTCACTAAGAGAAATCAAATTTATCTTAAGGTCAGGTACATACCTAACCCTAGTCAATAAATTTATTGACTCATCATGGAGCTTGAATCTCACAGATCCAATACTTGCAATTTTGCAGACTTTAATATTTCCCAATAGCACTGATCCATCATCATGATCACATAATTCCTCAAACACGTATTTGTTTGGAGTCATGTGCCAAGTGCCACCTAAATCCGTGATCCATTCCTTGCAAGAATTGTTGCTCGAAACTACCAGGACTTCAAGCGATTCAAAATCATCTTGAACATTGGTTGTGTCTCCATTATCCTTATCTCTATGATTACTCAGGCGTTCGACGCCCTTTCTTGTATGACCCTCCTTCTTACAATGGGAGCACCTAATTCCATAAGCATCACCACCATAAGAATTTTCCTGACCTTTACCTAATTCTAAAAGCAGCACCTGCAATCTTTCTTCAAGAATTTCAATTTAATGGACAAACCTTCACCAACATACGATGGCTTGTGCTCCATTCGTTTGTTCAAATCCTTAGAGTACAAGGCTGATAAAACTTCTTAAAAGGTCTTGGAATCTCTTCCACACAAGAGAGTTATTTAAAATGAGCATGATACTTAGCTAAAGAACAAAACAATAACAATGCTTGATCTTCATCATCGATACTAACCTCAATATTCTCCAGATCAAGAATCATATTGTTAAATATATCCAACTACTCTATCAAGACTCTATCTTCCCTCATCTTGAATGAATATAGAGCCTACTTTAGGTACAAATAATTTACCATGGATTTAGTCATGTACAACCCTTTAAGTTTGCTCTACACACTTGTTGTCATCTTCTCCTTTGAGACCTGACGGAGCACCTAATCACCAAGGCTTAATATAATGGCATCTTCGTCTTCTCCTTCTCTGTTATGGAAACATCCATATTCTCCGATCCTTTCAATGCTTCTAACAAACACTGTTGAACCAGTGGGGCTTGCTTCTTTAAGTGCCACAAACCAAAATCATTCAAATTGGTGAATTTCTCAATCTCATACTTCGTTGACGGTAGCATGTCCATGCTCACTTCACCAGTTTATTATGATAAACGCCGCACCAAGAACGAATAAAAAACTATAAGAAAGATTGAGTTTCTTCAACAAACACAAGAAACTCTTTTAGTTTTACGAAAGAGAGAGAAGAAGGAAGAAAAAGAATAAAAAGAATTAGCTAAAATCGTTTTTCTATTCTGAAATTCTGGTAGAAGATCTCATATGTCCTGAGAGATGTCGAGACACTTGATCTCTGCTTCACACACAAGAATAATAAGGAGCAGAATATAAACTGCAGAAAATAAAGTAACACACAAGGATTGTTAACCCAGTTCGGTGAACAACAACACCTACGTCTGGGGGCTACCAAGCCAGGAATGAAATCCACTAGATAATATTAATTCTAAGCTAAACACCTCCGATTTACAACTTATCACTTAATCACTACCCATGCTTAATTTCTACCTAAGACACTTCCTAGGTATGAGACCCTTCTCAATTCCCTTTCAATCACAACAGTGAGAGAAATTACAACTCAATGTAAACAGTCCAGCTCTAGTATCAACACGACATAAGAAAGGCTCACAAAATACAAACCCTAAACTCACTAGGCAACAATGTATTTTTTCACGCTTTTCCTAGGTTAAATCCATCCTATTTATAACCATAAACATGACTAGATTTGGGCTTCAGAAACACATCAATTTTGCTCCAAAGAATCTGCAACTAATTCTCCTCTAGAAAAGTTTCTTCAATCATCAGTTTCCTAAAGTGTCTCCACACTTAGAAACAACATCTTCAAATTATAATCAGAATCTTTGATTCCTCAATCTTGGACGCCACCTAGGAAAAGCAAATAATCCCATAATAATCTGAAATCTGGAATAACATAATTAAAAACATAAAAGTAACAGACAAAGATGTCGAATCATCATATGATAGGACATCTTGTCCAACATCTTGATCTTCAGTTAGTTCTTCATGTTAGGACGTCTTGTTCAACATCTTGTTGTCAAGTTAGTTTTACCAAAATTGATGCCAACCTCAAAGGCTTGGACTCATCAATCTCCCCCTTTGGCAGATTTTGGATAAAACTAACTAAATGAAACTTGCAGACAGAAAATCACAACCTGAGGCCAAGAAACATAACATCAGAACATCAGAACATCAGCAGCGGAAAAACATCTTGCCTCCCCCTCAATCAGTTCCTTCTTCTGCAAGCAACAGATTAGCATACCCCCCCTCAATGGTTAGCAGCAACAGTAGTCAGTGGTTAGTAAAGTTAGTATTACTCCCTCTTTTTAGCCATAATATGACAAAGGAAATTAAACTAACTAAATAACTAAGTAATAACATAAAGTATTAAAGAACAAAACAAGCACATTAAGTGCCAAAAGAAATCCTGGGCATTAAGCCCTTACATAACCACAAAAAAAAAACAAGACAACATTCAGCAGTCATCTTCAGTTTCCTCATCATCCTATTCCTCTTCTCCATGATCATCATTAGCCTCATCTTCAACATCATCATCAATATCCACCTCATTATTTCCAGTTGCATTCTTCTCAGCATCATCAGTGTCAGCTTCAGTCCCTTTATCTTGCTTAGCTGTCAAGACTTATATTAACTGCTCCAGTTTAGCCTTCCTTGATGTACTTGACTTGATGATGGCATCAAGATCCTTGCAGGTTTCCTTCAGCCGTGCAATGGTATCTTCCTTTGAAGTTCCAAGAACAGATGTTGATGCAGATGTTGAAACAATATCTGGAACATGACTCCCAGTAAACAACTTATAATGCAATGTCAAGGGAGAATCCCTTTTCATTACATAATCTGCAGTCACAAGAATACCAAGATAATGCTCCAGAATTATGCCACAAATGAGGAAGGGAAACCATATAGGCAGCTTAGTAGCAGTGGATGAGACTTGCTTCAGAGCTTGATCAAAGATATAGGTCCCAAAATCAAACTTTCTTCCTTTACCAATAATGTATATGAATTTTTCTAGCCCAGCAGATATGGTTAAAGTGTGGTTGGTAGGTACCCAGTTAACAGTACCAATTCTATACAGAATCGCATACTTCACACTGAGTTTCCCAGCTGACAGCTTCCCTTTATTTGGCCAATACTTCACAGAATTACAGGTGATCTCCTGACACTCCTGATCATCAGTATCTTCACACTCAGGTTAAGGGTCTACTGATCTTCCCAAAAACCTGTTGATAACAGTGGAGGAAAATTTCACAACATTTCCTCTAATATACACTTTCATGTAGTCTTCACTAGTGGCATCATTACATCCTTCAGGAATGTTCACTACAAATTCTTTGACCAACTTTTCATAGCAGGACCCGAATTTAGTGACTATCTTCATCAGGCCTGCAGCTTCAATTAGCTTCAACACCTCTTGGCATTACAGGGCATTCTTCCCTAGTTCTCTTTCCAAAGCTACTCTTCTTTGGTACACATATGGCCACCTCTCCACGTTTTTAGGAGCATGGAAGGAGACGTTGTCCAAGGGAGCTTTAGGAAGAGCAACAACTCTTTTCTTAGAGACTGGCTTCTTAACATGCATGATATCCTGGACATCTTCAGCAACATCATAGTCTGACTTAGTATCAGACTCGACCTTTCTCTTTTTAGACACAATAGCAACCTTGCTCCAAGGTTTATGTGGTCCAACCACATGTTTCTTAGCATCTTGGTCGGAGTGTTTTCAGCAGCAACACCCTTACCTTTTCTGCTCTTTAATCTATTGGCCACACCCGAGTTGAGGCTCTTGGTAATGATTTCATCATCAGAAGGCAAGTCATCAACATTGATAACTTGATCAGCAGTCTTACCAACAGTACCCTCAGATGTCTATTCCTTAGATTCTTCTACAGATGGGGATGTTCCACCATCTGTTTCAACATTTTTTACAACAGAGTCAGCAAGGGTGTGCAGGTTCCCTTCAGACCGTTCATGTTCATTCCCTTCAACATTCTCCCCAGTCACTACCCCTGGTTTAGCAATAGGAGCAGAGATAGTGGGAAGAATCTGAGCCAACGGTCTAGTAAATCCAGCAACATTCACCCGACCCCCTTGATTTAGGATCTAAGCCACTCTTGTTCCGATCCTCTTATATGTGTCAAAAATTTCTTCTTCTGTACTAGGGTTAGAAAATGCACTAGAGGTATTTGAAGGATTACTTGTAGGAATGTTTTTAGATTTTCTTACAGCAAGTTTATCCGGCTAGCATGGCACCACGGTCAAGGGATAACATCTATAACATCTTCAGCAGACAACTTCTCAGACCTATCCTTAGTTGCTGATGAAGAAGCTTTTTCTTTCTTCGCTATTCCTCTAGAAGAATGTTGTTGATACATCTTGTAACACTTGAAAGCAAAATTTAGTTTTTCTCCGAACAGGAGTATGAAGTAGTTTGTGAAAGATGATGCAGTATGGAGAAGACGTGCGCATGAACGATTTAGTTAAATTTGAAATGATTGTTTTTGAAACTATACATACCCTTGAATAGTGTTCCCATAAATTAAACCCTCAAGCAAGCAAAATCCTAATTTGCCCCTCAACATCTTAACCTGATTTTTGATACCACCAGTGAGGTTCATGTTGCCACAGGATGATGTCACGTTATCTTGTGTGACATCATGCCAAATCAGCACCCGTCTCAATCCTATGAACTGAGAGCAACTATCCCCTGTTGCTATTCCTTCAGTTTCTGTGATTGAGTCATCAGTGACAACATAAGCGCACCTTTTTCCTTCAAAATCATCAACCATAGAGACCCTATGAAGAAGTTACCGAATCCTTGAGATAGTGTGATGTTGTAACTTCTTGTGTGACATCTTGGTTAACTTCCCAATCTGCCATTCATCAATGTTCAGATCTGAGGCAGGTTTTTGATACTTCCCATTTGACATTGATGATCACTCTGTCTGTAAACAAGTCCATACATAGCAATTATTTTTTGATCTGGCACCCTTCATGATAACTTTATCTTTATCATTCATAACCAAACATTCAGATTTTGTAAAGTTGACCTTTAGACCTTGGTCACAAAGGTGAGTAATACTAATCAAATTAGCAGTCAGGCCCTTAACAAGCAACACATTATCAAGTCTAGGTTTCCCAACATGGTCCAATTTTCTAACCCTTTTAATTTTTCCTTTGGACCCATCTCCAATGGTGACATATTTGGAGGCATGAGATTCTATATTCACCAAAAAGTTCTTGACACCAGTCATGTGTCTTGAACAACCACTATCAAAGTAACACTTCTCTTCAGCAGAGCCTCTTAGAGAAGAATGAGCAGTTAGGGCCACATACTCATTCTTGGGACTCCACTTCTTTCATGCTTTACCAGTTTGCATCTTTCTGGATTGAGAACCAAACTTGGGATAGCCATGTAACTTGTAGCAGTAAGGTTTAATATGACCATACTTACCACAATGATGGCATTTCAAGTCTTGCTTCCTTTTGCCTGAAGTATCTTTCTGATGTCAGCGCTGATGCTGAAACATCCCTTTTGACATCTTCTGATTATGTCTTCTATGAGGGTGAGTAGAACTAGATTCTGGTTGTCTTCTTTTTCTCATCACAACTTGGTCATTGTAACCAAGTTCTCTGATATCTCCAGCATCCCTTCTAAATTTAAGGATCTCATCTAGCACATCAGAACTGCTGTTGAGCATTCTAACATTTTTGGTTATATTGTTAAGTTTGGAGTTGAGCAATACAACTTCCTCCTTTAGATCAATGATGATGTCAAGGTGCTTCAATCTTTCAGCCTCAAGACGCACAATAACACTATGTTGATCTTCTCCTAGCTGACAAACTTCTGCACTTCTGGTGTACAACTCCCTGTAGGAGTTGACCAGATCATTATATGAGAGTTCTCCAATATCTGATTCTACATCAGAGTCAAATACCCCTGTAAGAGCGAAAACCTGTTTAGGTGATTCTCCTTTACTTTCAGAATCATCTTCAGACCATGATGTCGACAAACCTTTCTTTTCTTTCTTGAGAAAAGTAGGACACTCCGATTTAATGTGTCAAAAACCATCACATTCATAGCACTTGATTCCTTTCCCTTTGCCAACATTCTCTTCATTTTTGGACTTTCTTCCAAAATCCTTCCTTTTGTTGTTGTCAGATGACTGAGTCTTGACATTTTCTCTTGACTCCCCTTCCATCCTCTTCAGTAATTGATTGTACTGTTTTCCAAGAAGCACAACAGCCTTAGACAATTCTTCCTTGGAATTTGTCTTTCCTTCATCTTGATTAGACACCAAGGCTATGCTTTTCTTTTTCTCAGTTTTCTCATTCAAGGCCATTTCAAAAGTTTGTAGAGAACCCATGAGTTCATCTACCTTCAGGGTATTTATATCTTGGGCTTCTTTGATGGCTGCCACCTTCATGTCAAACTTCTTGGGAAGGGATCTTAGGATTTTCTTGACCAGCTTAGCTTCTGGAATCTTCTCTCCAAGATCACTTGAAGTGTTGACAATATCAACAATGTTCATATGAAAGTCTTGAATACTTTCATCCTTATTCATTTCAAGTTTTCAAACTTGGTGGTGAGAAGTTGAAGTCTTGAGGATTTTACCCTAGAAGTTCCTTCATGCGCATTCTTCAAAATCTCCCAAGCATCCTTGGCAACAATACAGTTTTTGATAAGCCTGAAGATGCTTTTGTCAACACCATTGAACAAGGCATTCAAGGCTTTCTCAGGTTTCAACTCATCAGTGATCTTCCCATCCTTACCTTTGGCCTTTGGTGGGTCATACCCTTTGACCACAGACTTCCAAGCTTTACCATCCATAGACTTGATGAATGCCACCATGCGCTCTTTCCAATATTCATAATTGGAACCATCAAGAATGGACGGTCTATTTAATATTCCTCCTTCTTTATCCATTGAACCAGATAGTATCGTCCCTGAATCTCACCCAGATGCAGAGCAGGATGCCTGCTCAGATACCAATTAAAATTCTGGTAGCAGATCTCAGATGTCATGAGAGATGTCGAGACACTTGATCTCTGCTTCACACACAAGGATAATAAGGAGCAGAATACAAACTGCAGAAAATAAAGTAACACACAAGGATTGTTAACCCAGTTCGGTGAACAACAACACCTACGTCTGGGGGCTACCAAGCCAGGAATGAAATCCACTAGATAATATTAATTCTAAGCTAAACACCTCCGATTTACAACTTATCACTGAATCACTACTCGTGCTTAATTTCTACTTAAGACACTTCCTAGGTATGAGACCCTTCTCATTTCCCTTTCAATCACAGCAGTGAGAGAAATTACAACTCAATGTAAACAGTCCAGCTCTAGTATCAACACGTCATAAGAGAGGCTCACAAAATACAAACCCTAAACTCATTAGGCAGCAATGTATTTTTTCACGCTTTTCCTAGGTTAAATCCATCCTATTTATAACCATAAACATGACTGGATTTGGGCTTAAAAAAACGCATCAATTCTGCTCAACAGAATCTGCAACTAATTCTCCTTTAGAAAATTTTCTTCAATCCTAAGTTTCCTAAAGTGTCTCCACACTTAGAAACACCAGCTTCAAATTATAATCAAAATCTCTGATTCCTCAATCTTGGAGGCCACTTAGGAAAAACAAATAATCCCATGATAATCTGAAATCTAGAATAACATAATTAAAAACAGAAAAGTAACAGACAAAGATGTCGAATCATCATGATAGGACATCTTGTCCAACATCTTGATCTTCAGTTTGTTCTTCATGTTAGGACATCTTGTCCAACATATTGTTGTCAAGTTAGTTTAACCAAAATTGATGCCAACCTCAAAGGCTTGGACTCATCATATTCACTTTTCTAATTAGGGCAAGGGGTTACAAGTGAATAACAACAACCAACGCTTAACCCTTTCTCAATAACTTGAGAGTGTAGCCTATTTATAGACTACAAACTAACTTAAGCAAGAAGCTAACTTAAGCAAGAAGCTAACTTAACCAACGAGCTAACTTAAATAAGTTCATGCTAGAACATGCTTCGACTATAACACACACATCTTCTACTCTTGCATACTTGAAAAGACTTCGACTATATTATGCATACCTTATATCGAAACATGAAGTTATCCCTGTCGAGACTTGAGTTCGATCCAAAATACCACAAAAACTCTAGTCACACACACATTCTCTCTCTCTCTCTCTCTCTCTCAAAGTTTTCATTTGTAGCAGCTAACACAAATATTGAGGGCACTCTGTTCACATGGAGTGAGTAGAGGCGTTGTTCTTTGTTTAATGCCCTTGATTGGTCTCTAGATTATGCATCAACGGTTAATCGCCACAAGAGGTAAAAATTCTATCACTGATCATGTCCATTCGTAAGGATCAACTTAAAAAAAAAATTTTGTACTGCACTTTATATCATGATTTCTCTTTATAGAATTCTTTAAATCTTGACCAGTCTGCGCAAGATTTACATAAACATTAAAATGCTTATCTTTTCACAAAAATTATCTAGTTGTGATTCTTGCACATATAATAATGATTTAACATCATAGAGATAAGAAGAACTGATTTTGCTTTACACGCGCATCACATAAAGGATTATAGTCCTCTAGTAGGCCTTCAAGAACCACATCAATCTGATCTTGTTCAGTTATGGTGTCTTTAAGAGCAAGCAACAAATTAATAAGAGCCTTGACATTAAACACATATTAAATAACGATATGATTTTCTTTCTTAATGGATTTGAGTTCAAATCGAAGCTGACCAACAAGCGCTTTCATCATATTGTTGAAATACTTATGAATGCGATCCCAAACTTCATAAACATATTTACATGCAAGAACCACATGTAGTACTGAATCAAAAATATTAGAAAATAACTAAATGAATAACGAATAACGCTTGATCCTGAATGACCCGTGTTTCATAATCAGATGTGACCAAATTTCTTTGACGATGAATATCTAATTTGAACTTTGGAGGAATATATGGATTTACCACAAATTTGTGAATCTTTTGTGTGTGGATGACGCCCCCAACTTGTTGATTCCATAATAGGAAATTGCTATCTTGCAGATTGATAGACAATTTTGAACCAAAAGAGTTATGCAAAAAAGAACTTAAGTAAAATGAAGTGAAGATTTGAGAAGATTGAACTCGTTCCTAATAGATTAAAGACTCATGAACTTCCATTAAAACTTTTTGAAGCCTTCTCGTAACAGAACTCGGTTTAGAGAAGGGGAAGGCCATCAAAGGTTATTTATACTATAATGGAAATATTCAAAGTATGATGTCATTTGAATCTAAAAAACTTAATTACACATTTTGTTACAAGCTGAACTTTATATTAGAAAGGAAGTTTGTTCACTACTACAAATAATATATTTAACCTCGATTAAAATCGAGGTGTTACTTCGGTTTCATAAGCGAAGTAACGAAGGACGTCATAAAAAGTGCGCCATATTACCTCTCAGTTTTTAATAAAACAAACGGAAAAGGTGTAATAATCATGAGTTTGATCCCCAACGACAACTTTTTTGGAATTATTAAATGGTAAAAACACATTTCCTATTGGTTTTAACATTTTACCAACGGGTAAACACAATTGAGTTTATTATATATAACATGGATTGTTTATTTCACCAAACCCTGACTGAACATATAACTTCTCAAATTAAGTTACAAAATAATTATATGAATATTGTTAAATTTGAAGAACAACTTACAATAATCAATGATTTTTGAGCATCTTGTAACTCATCATTTATCTTTCGTTTTTTAATGGTTTGAATCTCGTTCAAAGTTTCAATTTCTTCATTGAAGAACAACTAGAAGCATTGAGAGAGATTTTAACCATAAAAGAATGTGAGATGAATTATGACTTTCAAAATGCTCGAAAAACATTAATTAGTGTAAGATAATTTTCAAATGCAATATAATTTTTCATATTATTATTTTCAAAATCAATTTAGTAGATAATATGTTCAAAGAGGGGTTAGTGAAACAAACAATTGACATTAGATATAATAAACTCAACTATATTTTATGTCACTCTAATGTCCTCTTGACACGTCTGGCGGAACAAGATGAGAGTTGCGCAAAGAATCACAAAAAAACGTAAGCTCAATCTCAAACTCAAAAACAACAATAAACAACAACAACAACATAACATTTAGTCTCAATTTAAACAACAATAACATTAAACAACAACTACAAAAACAATATCTCAACAAAACTACATAAACATCAACAATAAACCTACAACGTACTTATTTCAACAAATTCAATCCATGTTTAAACAACAACAATAATATTAAACCTTTAGGGTTTAGGGTCTCAACATCAACAACGATGTAACATGAATAGTGATGTTTACCGTACCAGATATGTGAGAATAAGTGAAAAAATTGATTTCGTCTTTCATTCTGACAAGTATTGAACGAGAGCAATAAACGCAAATCATCATTCTAGAGGATGATATGTGTTTAGGGCTCTATTTATTTAGGACTCTTCGTTAGAATTTTGTGTGTATGTTGTTTTGGTGTGTTATTTTCGACAAGTGAAACCGAATGATACAATCTAATATATATATATATATATATATAAACTATTTTCCCTCGATTAGGAAACATAACCGAGGTGAAATATGAATTAGTTTTGGAATAAAAATAAAATACAAAGAAATGCGTAAATTTTAATGAAATAAAAGTATAATTTGCAGTTAGTGGGATTTAAAATATATACTCTAAATTATATTATCCATTGACTATATCTGAAAACTGACGGAATAGTTTATATTTAAAAAAAAACGTATCACGTCTAGAATTAATATTTTAATTTTTAATTAGATAAGAAGAATTCGTTGTTATAAAATATATTATTAATAGTAATGCAATAATAAAATTTTTTAATTAATTCTAAATAAATTTAGTGGTAATGATAAAGAGTGTTGCTATGTTTACATAAAAAATCTTACACCACATTTTACAGCGTATGAAATACAGGGGTTAGGATTGTGTGACTTTAGGGAGGGAAAGGCATGGTGCCTTTATCTCCATCTCTCTCCAATATTTCTCTCTCTCATCTTAACTATTATCATTATTTTATTTATTTTTTATTTAAAACACCCACAAATGCACTAAAAACATGGTGTCTTTTCCTCCTTAAAGTCACACAATCCCAACCTGAAATACAGGTTGCCTATGTGTTAGCTTTGTGTCAGAATAAAGAAAAATATAATAATTAAATATTTTAAAATAACAAAACCGTATAATATTACAGTGTAGTGTAGTTGTAATATTCAGTGTAAAGCTAACATTTATCAATGATAAAAGGATAGAGTTTCGTAGTTTTTTGATAAAAATGATTAATCTTTCCAAAAAATAACTTTTATTTTCTAAAATTTAAAGAAAAATGATTTTAGAATCGAAATCATTCCGAAGGAAGTGTTTCAGAACACACTATTTATTCAAAGAAAAATGGAACCATGATTGTCTTTGACCATCAGGCATGAAATCAATAACTCACCTTGTGTACGTGGAGAAAGTGAAACTTGACAAAATCATGTGCAGAGTATATCATATGTTTTCAACACTTGACTTGGCTACTTAGTTTATTTTTCATGAGAGCTAGGCATAGAATATTATATATGTGTTTTTTCTTAAGCATCTTTCAAAATAATTAATATTTATTTTAAAGTGACAATTAATTGAAAGTATAAATTTTATTATAAATAAAATATAATCATGTTGTGTGTTTATTAGATGACAACATATGTTTAAGATGTGCACGATGAATTCAGTCGAGCTGGAAGCAAAGTGAGATAATGATCAGTTGATCGCTTTGAAATAAAGAAATACTAATCTTAATTACGTACAAGGGTGCATTGCATGAGATGAAATGATGAATGGTCAAACACAGAATAGTCAACTTCAAAGCACGTGCTACAAAATCAAATACGTAAAGAAAAACAAGGCATTTACGTTTCTATAGTTTGATTATTTTTTTCTTCTTTCGTTGAAAAATTCCTCATTTGAATTTTGAACAAATGTATCACTAAGAAGGTGATATCTGATTTGACAGAATCAAAAGGGATCATAGATAATATAAATTACACAACTCTTTTAGAGCATTTGGTATAGGTGTCAACCTTCGAAACAACCAATATCACAGCAACAATCAATTATTTTTTCATTAGGTACACAAATTTAACACAAATACTCAAATACTTATATATTTACTGTTGCCTTTATTTATACTGTGAATAATATATTTTTTATTTTATTAAAATAAAAATATATTATTTATAATAAAAATAGAGTAAATGGATGATATACTTACCGCTGTCAACCAATTACGATTATGAATCACGCAAAGTTAGACTTTAATTTTTTAAAAATTTATATGACATAATAAAACGATATGTTTTTATTAAATGACAATATAAAACTTTTTTATACTGTCAGTGCATCTCCTTTAACCTCATAAAAATATATTATTTTTAATTTTTTTAATATAAAGTTATTTTATTAATCAATTTTATTATTGTATTAATCAATAAATTGTATATTATTAATTCATTTTATTTATAACTCGTAAACTATATTTACTATGTTATTAACTAATATAATATATAGTAATAATTATATTCAAATTAAATTATCAACTGTATTAACAATTAACTTCATTAATTCATTTTATTATATTGTTTAAGACTATTTTTTATGTTTGAGAATTTTATTTTTTTTAAATCAACTTTGTTAATCAATCTTTACACTTAATTAATTACTTGGATAAAAAAAATGATTTGTTGTTGAGAATTTGAATGACTATTTTCTTATAACTTATTTGTTATGTTTTACAACAATTTTTGTAAGTATAGGGAATCAGAGAGTTTCTCTCTTTCCGATAGTAAATCGTTTGATCGAATTAAGTATACACGTTATTTTGTTTCTTGTTTTTTCTTCTTCTTCTGATTTATTGTGGATTTGTGTAAGGGTTCAATTGAAAACAGAATGCAACACAAGGAAAAGAAGGAATGGTACTATAATTTCATCAACAAATCACAGTACAATATTTTCTTAGATGATAACACTGAATTATAAAAATGGCAAAGGAAGTACAAAGAAAATCTAACAATGAGAGGTACTGTTAGATCCAAGGGAGAAGAGACTCAAGTTCACCCACAACTTTCCACACCCCATCATTATCAATCAATCCCTTATTTAACAAAGTCCTTGAGGTATTTTCTGTTAGGAATCTTATCTCTCCTGCCACGCCTTGGCTCCTGATAATTTGGATCATGCGCCACGTGTCCCACTTCCTCATATAATTCAGTGCTAGGAATATTCCTTTTGTCCTTATTCATAACATTACCCCCTCCATCAAAATTAACCTTGTCCTCAAGGTTAAAAGTAGGGAAGTTGTCAGCAAACTCTTCCTTAGTCTCCCACGTGGCGTCGGTGTGTGGAAAACTTGTCCATTTGACTAAGATTTGTGGCAGTTCCCGCCCTTTCTGCAGTAAGACTCTCGAATCCAGAATTTCTTCTGGTATCATCATAGGACCCGTCGCATTAGTAAGCAATGGAAGAGGTAAGTACTGAGTGTGGTGATCACCTTTGCACAGCTTCAAATTGACCACATGAAACACCGGGTGGATTTTGGCAGACGGGGGCAACAAGACTTTGTAAGCGACAGCTCCAATCTTCTCAATGATTGGAAAAGGTCCAAAATAGCGCATGCCAAGTTTCTGGTTCCTATGTAATGCCACCGAATGTTGCCGATAAGGCTGTAATTTGACCAAAACCATATCACCCAGCTGAAACTCTACAAATCGTCGCTTAACATCTGCATATTTTTTCATAACCAGTTGGGCACGATGCAGGTTAGCTTTCAGGAGCTGAAGAGTGTGATCCCTCTCAACTAACAACTGCTGTAGTGAAGGGGGAACAATATCTGCGGAGTCGTATTTCACTAATGTAGGAGGATCTCTCCCATATACAATCTTGAAAGGGGTCATGCCGATACTGCACTGAAATGAGGAGTTATACCAGAATTCTGCCCAGTCGAGTAACTTAGCCCATTTCTGAGGTACTTGGCCTGTGAAACATCGTAAGTATAATTCTAAACACTTGTTAACCGCCTCTGTTTGACCATCGGATTGAGGGTGATAGGCCGAGCTCATGGCCAAAGTAGTTCCGCTTAACTTGAATAAATGTTGCCAAAAGGAGCTAGTGAATACCTTATCTCGATCGGACACCAAACTGCAAGGAAAACCATGTAGTTTAACGATATTGTGGAGGAATGACTTTACTACTTTTAGACTAGTGAAATCAGCTTTAAGGGGAGCAAAGTGATTGGCTTTGGACAAGCGATCAACCACAACCATGATGACGGTGAATCCATTAGAAGGGGGCAGCCCGGTAATTAAATCCATAGAAAGATCCTCCCATACGTTAGCTGGAATGGGCAAGGGTTGTAGTAGGCCTGCTGGGGCAGCTGTTAAGGATTTTGCTTGTTGGCACACCAAGCATTGAGACACAAATAAGCGAATATCTTTGGTCATGGTAGGCCAAGTAAACTGTGACGCAATGCGTGCTCTGGTTTTAGCAATTCCAGAGTGACCACCTCGTAAAGAAGAATGAAACTCTTCTAAAATTGCTTAGATCAGATGCGACTTGGGGGGAACCATCACCCGATTTTTCCAAAACAATATGCCCTGCTGCACGTGGAAAAAAGGTTCTTGACATACACCTTGCAAACATTATTGTTTAATATCAGACAAATGAGGATCCTCATTGACAGCATCTGTAATAAGTGGAATGAGAGGGTTGTGGGGGCCAGATAAAGCAAGAAATTATCGGGATAACGCATCAGCCGCAATATTCTCCTTGTCGGGCTTGTACTCGATGGAGAAGTCAAAGCCTAAGAACTTATGAAGCCACTTCTGCTGCTCAGGTGTTTGTATAGTCTGCTCCGTTAATGCCTTCAAACTCTGTTGATCGGTGCGTATAATAAATTTGTTCCCCATAATGTAGTGTCTGAACTTAGCCATTGCCTCAGTGACAGCGTAAAGTTCGCGAACATAAGCTGACTTCCTTTGCATAGTGGGGTTTAGCTTCTTAGAAAAATATGCGATATGGTGCTTATCTTGGCTAAGGACTGCCCCTATGCCGCTACCAGAGGCGTCCGTTTCAAGAATAAAGGGCTTAGTAAAATCAGGCAGGGTCAAAACAGGTGCAGTAGTGATGGCATTTTTGAGAGCTTGGAACGCGTCAGTGGTGTCAGGGGTCCAAATAAACGCATCTTTCTTCAACAGTTCAGTCAGAGGTGCATCAATCATCGCATAATGGCGAACGAATCATCGATAATACCCGGACAAGCCCAAAAAACCCCTCAACTGTTTGAGATTGGTAGGCACAGGCCAATCCAGAACTGCTCGTATTTTGGATTTATCCATCTGAACACCACGGTTGAAAATAGTGTGACCCAAATAGTCAACCTCTGTAAAACCAAAACAACATTTAGACATTTTAGCAAACAGAGAATGAATGCGCATTAGTTGAAGAACTTCATCCAAATGACTCAAATGAGCAGACCACGATGGGCTATACACCAGGATATCATAAAAAAAAGACAAAAACATATTTTCTGAGCTGAGCATGAAAAACGTGATTCATCAAGCTTTGAAATGTTGTCGGAGCGTTGGACAGTCCAAACGGCATAACAAGCCACTCGTATAATCCGTGATGAGTCCTAAAAGCAGTTTTGTAACGATCCTCAGACTTAACCAAAATCTAATGGTATCCGGACCGTAAATCCAGCTTAGAAAAGTAGTGTGCCCCATATAATTCATCCAATAATACATCTATTGTCGGGATAGGAAAACTATCTTTGACAGTAATAGTGTTTAGAGCTCTATAATCAGTGCAAAACCTCCAAGATCCATCCTTCTTTTTAACTAATAACACAGGTGAAGAAAAAGGACTGTTGCTAGGTTGGATAATACCCTGTGTGAGCATATTAGTGACCATAAATTCAATTTGAGTTTTCTGGCTATGAGGGTACCGATATGGCCTTACCTTGACAGGGTTGCTGCCCTCAATCAAAGGAATTGTGTGATCCTGAAATCTAGAAGGTGGAAGACCCTGTGGTTCAGCAAAAACATCTGAGTAAGAGTGAATAAGATCTGCCAAGTCAGGGTGTAAGAGTGATTAATCCATTGGAGTAGGAGGGCCAATGTTTTGGAATTGGAGAGTATAGGAAGCAGCGATTGCTTTGGTATGATGGAGTCTCTTGATGTGATGGAATCGAGCTTGGCTTGGGCTTTTGTTTTTCTCTCCAAAGAGTGTCAAAACGTGTCTTTAACATAAAACTTGATTGATAAGGCATTGTAATCAGCAATGTGAGGACCAAGGGTTTTTAACCAGGGGGCCCCCAACACCAAATCTGCCCCTGTGATAGGTAAAAGATATACTGGTAGGTGTAGTGTGTGACCTTGGATAGCCACAGGAAGCTCAGCAATGTAGCCCACAATAGTCAGAGAGTTACCATTACCAACTAGAACCTTGAATTGTTCAGTGGATTGAATTGGAAGTTGGAGACAATGTGATATCCTTGGTTGCAGGAAGTTGTTAGAACTGCCACTGTCTAACAAAATATTGATACTGATACCCTGTACGTGACCTTGAAAGCGAAGTGTGCCTGAACCGTGGGATCCATTCAACGCATTCATGGAAAGATGGTGTTCGGATTCGACAATAGATGAAGGAATCGGTGAGTCAGGTGGATCCGAAGGTTGAGATAATTCGTCCTCGTTGTCAATCTGCAAAAGGAAGAAATGGCGATTGGGGCACTTATGGGTAATGGAGAATTTGTCGTCGCAGTAGTAACACAAGCCTTTCTCACGACGCACTTTCATTTTGGCTCGAGTGATGTTACGAACTGGGTGTGATTTGGGTGGTTAATTTAGTGGTTTTGGTTGAGGTGAAGGGAGAATGGGTTGTAGTGGCTGATTGCGAGGGTTAGGGTACGGAGTTAGGTAATGGTCGGGTTTGTTGGTGGTCATCGCCGATGGCTTTGGTGGTGGAGGGAAATATTTGTCTTCATAAAGTTTTGCAAGGGCGAAGGCACGTGATAGTGATGAGGGAGTCTGAGCAATGACGTCACGCTTAATGTCAGTTTTGAGGCCACTGATAAAACAATCAAGAACAGCTTATGGGCTTAAACCTTGGGCCCTGTTGGCTAGTACTGTAAACGCAGAATAGTAATCAGAGACAGTGGTGGATTGGGCCAGTTTGAATAGTGTTGGGCGTGGTGATTCATAGGGAGAAGGCCCAAATTCCATTTCCAAAGCACGAGTAAACATCCCCTAGGACTGGAATGGGTGGTTTCGTGTAATCATCTGAAACCACGGAACAACGTCTTTCTCCATGTGCACGGCGGCGATGGTGAGACGGTGGTTGTCTGGTGTCGCATAATAATCGAAAAACTGCTCAGCCTTAAAAATCCAGTTCATGACTCCCAATCCGTTGAAACGAGGGAAGTCCAACTTAATATTACGCACCTGAAATGGTTGGAGCGGCGGTGGAGTCGACGAAGTGGGGGTCTTTCCATCTGAGTGTTGCGGTGTCTGAAGCGAGCTCAACTGCTTCTCAATTCGTTCGAAGCGAACTTGATCCAGATGGCGGTGTTGCATATACTCACTGTGACGGTGATCTGAATCCTCGAAGAATTTTTGTAAGCTTTTGGTCATTTCAGCTATGGAGTTTTCCATACTTTTCATGCGGGTATTCTCAGCCATGGTGGAAAGCAATGAAAGCACCAAATCTAAGGGTTCAATTGAAAACAGAATGCAACATAAGGAAAAGAAGGAATGGTACTATAATTTCATCAACAAATCACAGTACAATATTTTCTTAGATGATAACACAAAATTATAAAAATGGCAAAGGAAGTACAAAGAAAATCTAATAGTGAGAGGTACTGTTAGATCCAAGGGAGAAGAGACTCAAGTTCACCCACAACTTTCCACACCACATCATTATCAATCAATCCCCTATTTAATAAAGTCCTTGAGGTATTTTCTGTTAGGAATCTTATCTCTCCTGCCACGCCTTGGCTCCTGATAATTTGGATCATGCGCCACGTGTCCCACTTCCTCATATAATTCAGTGCTAGGAATATTCCTTTTGTCCTTATTCATAGCAATTTGCTTTCACTTTTGATAGGTTATTGTTCTTGGTCTTTACACATCAAATTTATGTATGTGTTTGAACTCTGAATAATTATTGTTAAATGCTTTAAATAATTCAATCAATTCACAATAATGTGCTCGACGAATGGACAAGAGAGAAAAAATTATACCAATAAATCGTTAGAAATTTTTGAATCAAACAAATGAAACACTAATCCAAAATAATATGAAGAGAAGAAAAAAAAACAAATCACTACATCAAATTTATGTATGTGTTTGAACTCTAAATAATTATTGTTAAATGTTTTAAATTATTCTATCAATTCACAATAATGTGCTCGCCGAATGGACAAGAGAGAAAAGTTACACACCAATAAATCATTAGAATTTTTTGAATCAAATAAAAGAAACACTAATCCAAAATTATAGGAAGAGAAGAAAAAAAAAACAAACCGCTACCTCTCTTATTACATAAAAACAAATTGTCACAAACCCTGCTACACCTATTAGCCATTCTCCCATCAACAACGAAACTATGTCTAAATAAAGGGAATGGTTAATCCCACCTTAAATGGTGGAAAAATACCATATGAAAAAAAAACACTTTAATTTCGAAAATGCATCACGGGATGTACCCCTCGCCTCACTGAAACACGCCTCACTACTACATATTTGACCTATAATATCGCACATTTAATAGAATTTTTATGTAACGCGCTATTAAATATATCATCCAAATATCTATAATAGCACTTTTGTTACGGACGCTATTGTAAATTGTAATAGTATAAAAAATAATTTGGAAATATCATAGCGCTTTCTCCAAAAGAGCTATTATAAAATAAAAAAAATTTAAAAAAATTGCCTGAGACTATGATAGAACTTTTATTACTGGCGCTATTATAAACAGTAGTAGAATAAAAAATTATTTAGACATATAATAGCGCTTTCTCCAAAAGCGCTATCTTTGATATAGAAAAATAGAAAGAAAAAAAAAGTAATGTATTCATGCCAGCCAGATTCGAACCTGGGACGAGAGCCTTAAATTTTACAGGGTGCCTATAATAGCGCTTTCTCCAAAAGCGCCATCTTTAATATAGAAAAATAGAAAAAAAAAGTAATATATTCATGCGAGCTAGATTCGAACCTAGCAACTCTTAGTATAATTAAAAAAATCAATGATTCGAACACAGGTCTTTAAGGTTACATAAAAACCTTACCCTACTGGGCTATTTTATAAGCTCATAAGTATTATTGATATATATATATATATATATATATATATATATATATATATATATATATATATATATATATATATATATATATCACTACGCCAAAATTCGCTTTTGGCAGCACTACAAAGACAACGCTTTTATCACAAAGCGCTGCTATAAGTTTTGAAAAAAATTCGCTAAAAAAAAGCGCTGCTAAAGGCTACCTTTAGAAAGCGCTTTCTAAAAGCGCTGCTAAAGGCCGTACATAGACCCCACCTTAGAAACCGCTTTTACAAAAACGCTGCTAAAGGTATAACCTTAGAAAGCGCTGCTAAAGGGTAACCTTAGAAAGCGCTGCTAAAGTCCTTAAATTGGCCCCACATTTGAAAGCGCTTTCTGAAAGCGCTGCTATAGGCCAATGAAAAGAAAGTGCTTTCTAAGGAAAAAGCGCTGCTAAATCTAGCACCTAAGAAAACGCTTTCCAAAAACCCTGCCTTAGGTCATTTAATAATTAAAACATAAAAACACGCTTATTTTCAGAAGAGCCCTAATCATTTTTTCTAATCGTTTTCACTCATTTCTCTCTCACGACTGTTCTTCCTTTCTCCTTCCTCCTTTCTCCGAACGCCTCTGAACTTTCTCTGACCAGCATCATTCTCCGACCGCCACTGTACTTTCTCCGACCGCCATTGTTCTCTCTCGCGTCTGCTATTTTCGTTTTTGTTGAAACAAGAAGAAGAAGAAGCGGAAAACGAAGGAGAAGAAGAGGTATGTACCATTTTCGTTCTCTCTCGCCACTATTGTTGTTAAATGCTGCTTCTATTGTTGTTGTTGATACAATGTTGGTTCTGTAGTTGTTGTTGATACAATGTTGATAAAATGTGGTTCTGTATTTTCTGAATGTGGTTCTGTTGTTGTTGATACAATGTTGGTTCTGTTGTTGTTGATACAATGTTGGTTCTGTTGTTGTTGATACAATGTTGGTTAGAATATTTGTCGTTTTGTAACTCTCACACCAAGTGTTTGGTGAAATGCTTGAACCAAGTTTAAAATGCAGTTCGGTTATGAGCTTTTAAGTTAGTTGTGTAGTTAGTTTGAAACGGTTAGCATGAATATTGAAAAATCTGTTTTGTGAAATTGTTGTATGTGGAGTGTAGTATGCTTTCACTAGTGCGTACAACGTGCTTCATTGTCAAATTATTACTGTTCACCATTTTTTACCAGATGAAGCAATGTCTTCCTGATTGATTGATTGATAGAAGAGTGACATAAGCGTTTATCTATTAAAAAAGCACTTAATACAACAAATAAAAATTTAAAATAGTGTCCTCTTCATTCTAGGATGAGTGTCCTATTCTTTGAAAATGAAAATGAAATTGTTGAAATTAATTGATTCTTGAGACTTTGACTCATTTCTCCGATATATCTTGGTTGTCCTATTATATACTAAATTTGTCCTGTTATATTTGACATACACCATCAATTCTAACTTAGTGAATTTGCTATAGGGGTTACTTGTGAAGAGTGAAAGTCTGATTGTGTAATACCTGTCATACCCCAAATTTGTCCTACCCTCTCGTTTTCTTATACTAAGCATTTGTGTGGATTCATAGTCTTTCTCTAGATGATTATCTGGCCTCTGGCCATGATCCTTTAGAATTCAGGATCTTGTTTGGGCCTATTGTGATCATAGGCTCCTGCCAGAAAATATGTGTTTGATTTCAAGTGAAGATAAAAGAAAGATGTGTCTTCATTATTATAGTCACTTAGTCAAGACATGGTCTAATTTGTTGCAGGTTAGTTTTAGGCCATGTGTAATACTCCAAATTTTGACCACTTAGATTTCCCATCATTGTGAAAATCATCATCACAATATGGATGAGCCATCATGCTTCATCAGTCTCCCCAAAGATGGGTGAGCATCCAATACAATCAAAATTAGGGTTTCAAGCCCTCTCTGAGTGCTTAGACAAAGGATCAATCAAGGAATAACATGATCTTCAACTTGTCTAAATTCTCAAACATTCACAATGGATCAAAAAGGACTCCCACTTCAAGGATTAAGCACAATGCTCCCTTCTAAGTGGATTAAGCCTCAGAACCACCAGTGATCAAAACTCGATTGTATTTTCACTTCGTGTCATCTGCATATCATATCATTTGTTTTTGTCATGCATATTGTTTGAATTTTCAGTCGAAATATATACGTTGAAATTTTGTCTTTTTTGGTTAATTATGCGAAAATCGATGAACGGACATGTTTTTCAATTAAATTTACAAATGTTCATTGTTCATCTATCTTTCGCACGATTTAATCAATTTCTCATTTTTATTTTATTTTTACATATATAAAATAAAAATGAAAATAACAAAAAAATAAAAAAATATTAATATAATAATAATATATATATTCCGTATTTTATATATATATATATATATATATATATATATATATATATATATATATATATATATATATATATATATATTGTTGTTTTTTTGTCTTTTTATTTTTTATATATTTTTTATATATTTTTCATATTTTTTATGTATATATATATTTTATATATATATATATCGAATATATATATATATATATATATATATATATATATATATATATATATATATATATATATATATATAAATATATATTATATTATTTATAAAATTCACATATTTTGTTTTTTATGAATTTTTGTTTTTTTTATATATTTTGTTCTAAAAAAACTTTTGTTTTTAATACAATTTTGTTTTTTTATTATTATAGTATATAATTGTTTAAGTTAGCTTAAAATTTAAGCTAGCTTAAAAAATTATTTAAGTTAGCTTAAAATTTAAGCTAGCTTAAACTAAGTTAGCTTAATTTTTAAGCTTGGTATCTTGTTCTCCAAGGAATTTTTTTCCTATAAATACCACTTCATTTCTCATTCCAAATCACACCAAAACAATCTCTTATATTGTTTTCTCACTTCTCTCCCACATATTTCTTTCTTTCATTATTCTTTCTTATTTCTAGTTTTATCTAGGAAAGGTAAAAATATTGTTTAAGTTATTAATTAATTTAGATATTTCTATTTAATTTTGATTAATTAAATTATTAATTAATCATATTAAATACTAATATTTAAGTTATTAGTTAATTTAGATATTTCTATTTAATTTTGATTAATTAAATTATTAATTAATCATATTAAATACTAATATTTAAGTTATTATTTAATTTAGGTATTTCTATTTAATTTTGATTAATTAAATTATTAATTAATCATATTAAATACTAATATTTAAATTAATTGATAAAACTCTTTGGGCCTCTTGAGAGAGTGTAAGACCCATCCCCCTTGTACAAAAATAGTTTGGGCCTCACTCATTGTATAAGTCCCTCTGTACAAGTAAACGGCGCGATCGTCGCCCGTTTAAAAATAAAAATCATCTGGGCCTCTCCTTGAGCTATAAGACCCATTCAAAACAGTTTGGGCCTCTATTAGAGTGTAAGACCCAATCCCCCTTTTAACCAAAACATTTTGGGCCTCACTTATTGCATAAGTCCCTATGCGTTAAAAGAAAACCTCGGCGCGATCGCCATTTTTAAACGAAAAAATCATTTGGGCCTACCCTCATGTTATAAGCCCCTCTCTTTTCTTTAAAACTTTTTTTGGGCCTCTTGAGAGAGTGTAAGACCCATCCCTTTGTACAGAAAACCTTTTTGGGCCCCAGTCACTTGTATAAGTCCCGCTGTACAAAGTCAAACAGTGTGCTCACTGATAAAACCCTGGGCCTCTCCTTGAGCTGTAAGCCCCAAATCTTTCTTTTTCAAAGCACTTTCTCCTTTGATTTTGAATATACTGTTGTTTTCAATCTTTCTTTGTTGAACAACTAACCAAACAGCATGGAAGCACTACAACCGAGTAAGTGGTTATCGCTTTCATTTACTGCTTTCATATTATAAATTGTATTGTGGGGCTGCTCACTGTAAGTCTCCTTTCATAAACTCATATCTACTGTGTAATAATAGTATAGATATTTCGAGTTTCCCCGGCAACTACGTCTAGAACTAGGTGACGCCGTTTCATTTATTCGTAGAAATAGACGCCTAGATCCCCAATAGGAGCACCAGATACAGTCTTCTCTTCGGCTGTCCTCCTTAGGAATCGTCAAGAAGCTCTACTCCCCAAGATGAATGTATTCTCCGTGAATGGCATCTTTGAGTTTCTTCCAAATTCTCGAACTTTCCTGACTTGATCTATTCCTTGTGGATAGCTTGCCTTGAATGTCTCGGGGTTTGGGTACCCACTACGGTCATAATCTTGGACCTTAACTAAGGAACCCTCTTTAAAAGCTAAAAGTCGCTGGATAGTAAACCTCGCACGTTTACCAGTGATCTTTATCTTAAAAAGAGTTATCTCTCCTAATGGAAAGGAGATGATAAACCCACGAGCTTCTTAAAAGCATCGGCCTCCTCTTGGGCATTATTCAAGGACACTACGGCTTCTTAGAAGTATTCACAGCCTCCTCTTAGGCTTCGTATAATGATCTCTTCCTTCAGGAATGATAGCCTCCTCTTGGGCTTCGTACAAGGACCCGTCGGCTTCTTAAAAGTTTCCAGCCTCCTCTTGGGCTTCGTACAAATTGTCCCGACGACCTCCTAGAGGTATAGGAACAGAACCTAGTCATCCTCATAAAACAGTCCTTTCATAGAGTCTACTACTGTTTCTCAAAGCATAGTACAAAAGAAAAAAAACTCTAGACTTGGACAGTCTAACTTCCTTGAGTCTCAAAGACATTCTCAAGTGACCCCGTTCGTTAAATAGGAAGGAAACCCGCAGACTCGGACAGTCTCAATACCCTTTGGATTTCCCGTTTCCTCAAAGAGAAGGAAATATCTCTGATCCTCAAATCAAATCCCTGAGTACAGTGTTGCTCATATAAGAACTGATTTTCTCTTTTAAAATCAGTATATTGGATCTGTCACTCAACTGAGTCAAACTTTTAGCCTCTATCTCGGGCTTCGTACGAGACACAAAGACTCCCTCGTAGAGTCAAACAAACAATAGCCTCTATCTCGGGCTTTGTACGAGACACAAAGACTCTATCGTCGGGTCAAAAACTTTTAGCCTCTCTCTCGGGCTTTGTACGAGACACAAAATAGCCTCCTCTTAGGATTTGTATAATGATTTTCCTAGCGGAAATTAGCCTCCTCTTAGGCTTTGTATAAGAAAACCACTGGTTGATCCAATCAACCTTTTAGCATCAAAGATGTGCCTCGTTCACAGTACACAAACATCAACAACTCCTTTCCCTTCATCTAATCGCTGTAAGCGGCAAGCCTCTAGATCATCTATATCCATGCCACTGTCCCTCTTTTAGCATGAGAAATTCCTAAGGAAAGATGGCATTGCTCTACACTGAGTTAAAGTCTTCTCCTTCAGGTTAAAACCCTTTCTTCGGAAATTATGGCATTGCTCGGATCCGCGTATCCCAGTTAAAGTAATTCTCCTTCTCCCCTCTTTAGAGATGACAAATTCTCTCTAAAGTCGAGGTCTTTCAACTTCACGTCTTGGGCTTTGAATAAGACACAAATAGACTTTTCAGCTTCACATCTTGGGCTTTGAACAAGATATAAATCACCTTTCGCTTCACGTCTTGGGCTTTGAACAAGACACCAAAAACACCATTTCCTCCCATAGAATAGGAGGAACTACGAACGCTCTGATTTCCCTGTTTCGGTAAACGGGAATACGTAGGCATAAGATCAAAAGAAAAGATCTTAGCGAGCGCAATCAACAAAAAAACTAAATCCCATATCTCCATCAATCAAAAGCAGTAATTCAAAAGCATCAGTCCTAACATCCTAATCCTTGTTCCCCGCCAGAAACCTTCTGCCTAGATAAAAAGAAAGAAAACCGTATTGGCGAAAATACAAATAACCAGTACAAAGGCCCCCCACATTGATAGCATCCGTAACCTAACAGACCGCTGTTTAAACTCAGTATGCAAGCAGGGTTAATTGGAGACATCTATTTCCCTTCCTTATTCAGCTCACAATAGGATAAAAAATGAATCGACCTGTAGTTTTAAGCTCAACCGCAGAGAGCGACCAGCGCTTAAGAACCGCGTCCAAAATCGCTCGCTACAGAAAAGTGGCGCCCACCGTGGGGCCTTTCAAAGTTAGATCTAGGCACGGTCTTCCTTTTCACCTCTTGCGTGAAAAACTACAGAGTGGTAACTCAGCCGGGGAGCCATTTTCTGTCAAGAACTTAGGATTCTTAGCTTTATAAGTCTAGGATGATTAGGACAAATATATATACTGCTTTTCCTAATTGCTATACATGTTTATTTTTCTGCTAATAGGAATGCGTTTGATGCCGCATGTGGTGAGAATGAGTATACACTTAAGATAAGTGATGGCGACGGGGTCGACCATCAACCTCAGTGGAGGCTAACCAACGCAACCCATTCACTCTTCTAGCCAATGGGCCGGTTGTTAAGTCTGAGAAGCTGAGGAGCCAAACCCTTTCGTAGTGCGGAAACTATCGGAAATAGTTGTTACGCGATACTACCCTCATTTGAGGCTGGTGATCTATTCTCGGTGAATAGCACTTACTCTAAGATTGCACACAACTCGCTGGCGATCCGCTTGTTGTCTGCCTTCCTGGGAGGAGCTGATGATAATGAGTACAGGTACAAAAATCACCCTAGTATAAACCTTTGGGGATGGGTAGAGCCTCGACTTCATGACAACGACCCTCTGACCCCATGTTTTTTCTATGTTTTTGTGTGCTGCATTCATGCATCCATTTAATAAAACATTAAAACACAAAAAAAAAACTTTCTCTTCTAGTCTCTCTGTTTTTCAAATTAAACTAAGACTGTGATTGCAAATAACAGAGAAAAAGATTACGCTAATGGATTTCGGTAGAAGGAGAACTCGCCAGTATACCTTCAAGGTTCCAAAACTAGGGGATTTGAGAAGGTTAGCGAGGATGATCGTTAACCCAGAGGCTTTCAGAGCCAATCACGGTGGTTTGCTACCACTGTTAAGAGTCCATGTGATTGAGGGGATCATGGACGCGCTCATTCAGTTCTACGATCCGGTTTATCACTGTTTCACATTCCCGGATTACCAGCTATCACCAACGCTGGAGGAGTATTCTCATCTGACTGATTTACATATCACTGAGCGAGCTCCATTTTCTGGACTGGAAGAAATTCCAAAGAATCAGACTATTGCAATAGCAATTCATTTGGACGAGTCTGAGGTCAAGACTCACATGATTACTAAGGGTGGCATCCAAGGTTTGCCAGCCCAGTTCTTAACAAAAAAGGCTCTATACTTCGCTAGTATAGGGAACGGGACTGCTTTTGAAAGCATCTTTGTCTTGCTCGCCTACGGGTTATTTTTGTTTCCTAACATCAATAACTTCGTCGATATCAACGCTATTAAGGTTTTTCTCATTGGAAACCCTGTGCCGACTTTGCTCGCAGATGCGTATCATTCCGTACACTTGGGAAATTTGTACAGCGGAGGGGAGATCACATGCTGTGTACCTCTGCTTTACAAATGGTTTATCTCTCACTTGCCCAAGTCTGCTGCTTTTTGGGATTGCAAGAGTGTCTTACGTTGGTCGCAGAAGATCATGTCTCTCACCAATTCCGATATAGATTGGTGTAATAGGATTTATGAGGGAATCAGAATCATTGACCGTTGTGGAAACTTCCCCAGCGTACCCCTCATAGGAACTAAAGGAGGAATCAACTATCATCCGATATTAGTTCTTCGTCAATTTGGATACCCGATGAGACACATCCCACTGGGTGTTCATCTGGAAGGTCTTTTCTTCAAAGAAGGAGAAAGTGACAGAGCACTAAAGATGGAAATAGTGCAAGCTTGGAAACAGGTTCATAAGAAAGGACGAGAGTCTCTGGGAAAACCGGACTGTGTCTCGGTGGAGCCTTATCTCCATTGGGTACAAACCAAAGCTCTCAAGCTAAAAATGCCTTATCCTCGTTACAGAATTCTTCCACCGAGGGAATCTGTCATGTACTTCATGACGGAAACTGAAAAGCTTCAGGTTACTCTCAATAAAGTTCAAAAGGAAAGAAGATCTTGGAAGAACAAGTACCGCACCCTCGACGTAGAGTGTATCCAAATACAGCAACTACTAAAAGAGAAAGATGCCCTGATTGAAATTTTGGAGCAGCATGTTGTAGAGAATCAAGATGACCAAAGGAATTTGCTCACTCCTTTCACTTGGCAAAGGAATGACAACCCGACAACGGCCCAAGCGCCCCGGTCAAAGAAGAGGACTCGGGACCCATTAGTTTAGGTTTCTGTTTCTGCACTTTGTAATCTACTGTATTTCCATTTCTGTAATCCTTTAAATTTCAATAAAAAAGGGTTTCCCCACTGTTTGATATTTGCAATCTAATTTTTGAAGTTTATTTTGATTAAACCAAAAAACAACAATTAATATAATCATTGCATTCATCATTCTCACATCGCGTATTCTTCCTCCCTACGAATCTCACGTTTGTGTCTCGATTCTAGAGTCAAATTGTCTCATTCGTATAATACTCGGGCCAATCGTCAGAAAAGGATGGATGATCTTGAGGAAGAAAACAGAGAGTTGAAAGAAGAGATCGACGCTCTGAGAGAGGATATGAGAAAGCTTCGTAACGACATGCAAGCCATGGTAGAAGCTCAGCTACAAAGAACTGTGATCTTAGAGATCACCTCAACGCCCATCATAGAAAAGTATGATCCCAGGTATCAGATGCCAAAAGATCGTCCTTGGGGCATGCCTGTTAACTATATCCCGGAAGGATATGTTCCGCCGATCACTGAAGATCATGGAATCGCAACAGAAGCCGCTGGGCCTGAAGGTTACAAACTTCGGGAAAGCGAAGATGCCAGGGGCATACTGAAGACTCCTGAAGGTTACAAACTTCGGGAAACGCCAAGATTTACTGCCGTAGTCACGGTACCACCCCCTGTGGTGCACACTGTCCCGGAAGGACAGATTCCACAGACACCTTCTGGTAAGAAGGAAACTATGTTTGACAGAATGGATGAATTCCAGGAGCAGTTCTTGGAAATGCAGAAAGAGCTGCAAGCCATTCGCGGTCAGGATCTATTTGGAAAGGACGCCGCAAACCTCTGTTTGGTCCCAAACGTGAAAGTCCCGCACAAGTTCCAAGTGCCCGACTTTGAAAAATACAAGGGTAACTCTTGCCCTCAGAGCCATCTGGTGATGTACGCTCGGCGGATGTCAGCTCAGACGGAGAATCAGGACCTGCTGATTCACTACTTCCAGGATAGTTTAACCGGTGCTGCACTCAAATGGTACATGGGTTTAAACCGTACTACGATCAGTACATTCAGAGATCTTGGTACTGCCTTCGTCCAATAATACAAATACAATTTGGACATGGCACCCGACAGAGATCAACTCAGATCAATGTCGCAAAAGGAAAAGGAAACCTTTGAGGAGTATGCTCAAAGGTGGCGTGAAATTACCGCTCAAATTTGTCCACCTCTTGAGGAAAAAGAGATGACAAAGATCTTCTTAAAGACCTTGAGCTCATTTTACTACGGCCGAATGGTTGCCAGTGCGCCCAGTGATTTCACCGAAATGGTCGGCATGGGTGTACGTCTTGAGGAAGCCGTCCGAGAAGGACGTTTGGTAAAAGACACTGGATCGACGAGCGGTACTAAAAAATACGGTAGTGCTATCCCTAAGAAAAAAGAGCAAGATATTGGGAATATCTCTCTCGGAAAGCAAAGGCGACGTTATCAGCCAGTAGCAGCTATTACTCTTGCTATCGGCCCCGCGCCTGTTCCTATGTATCAACCTCAGGTTGCACAGAGCCAACCTGACCAACAAAGGACACAACAGCCTCTTCAGCAGGCTCGTCCTCCATATAACAACAACCGTACAATACGGCCACCAGGATTTGATCCTATACCCGTAACGTACGCATAACTGTTTCCGTTACTGCTGGCTAAGGGGCACATTCAGACTAAGTCTCCCCTTTCAGTTCTGGAAAATCTGCCTTTTTGGTTTAAAGCGGATCAAACATGCCCTTATTATCAAGGAGGTTCAGGGCATAACATTGAGACTTGTCTCAATTTCAAATCCGACGTACAAAAGCTTGTTAGGATCGGGCTCTTATCTTTCAAAGATACGAATCCTAATGTTCTTACGAACCCGCTGCCTCAACACGAGAAAGCTGCAGTCAATCTGATTGAGAAAGAGACTAACAATGTCTATCAAATTCATGATGTGCTCTTATTGGGGACCAATCTGGTCAAGATGCATTGTAGACAGAGTGGATATGGCCATGTGCCCCCTCATAACTATCACCAGTGTGATATCTGCTCTAAAGATAACCAAGGATGTTCGGTAGTGCAATCAGCTCTACAGGAACAAATGGATCTCGGATGGATCTAAGAGCACCAAGTTCGTGGAGTTAACATGGTTTACACGAATTCCAACGTCATTCAAAACCACGACATCCGTGCGATGAATGTCAACTTGGTGGCGATGCACTCAAGGCAAAGCCAGTATCATAATCTGCCGCGGCACGATTACAGTTCCTGTCTGATTTGCTCGGTAAACAAACAGGGATGCTCTTTCATACAAGAGGCCCTCCAGCGTCAGATGGATCTTGGATGGATCCAAGACTACCATGATAGGAATCCCTATCAAATCAATATGGTTCAGATCTTTGACATCCGCGTAATGGATACCAACCTGGTAGAGTTACATGCTGAGCAGGTCCGACTTGGATTCTTAATATCACATGACTATCAAAATTGTAAAGCGGGTTGCGAAAACGATCGACGTTGTACCCTTGTCCAGGAGGCACTTCAGCACTTGTTAAATCACTGGTGAATGCCAATCTATATGGACGAAGATACTCAGCAGATTAGTATCAATAACAGGAATCCTACTCGTCGTCAAAGTCAGGATGTCCGATCAATGGAAGGTAACCTAGTGAGGTTACATTGTATTTAAAGTGGGCGTGGCCAGGTGCCACCACACAACTATGACAGTTGTAACGTCTGTTCGGAAAGTAACCAAGGGTGTTACCTTGTGAGAGCAGCTCTTCAGGGTCAAGTCGATCATGGAGAAATTCGTCCATATCCAGGTTCTGGACCCATCAACTGGACGCCGAACTACCTTGCCGATCAAGTTGAGGATGTTGTCACAATCTCTAGTCATCATAGGGCCAGGGATGTTTTTGCCATCATCCCTCTACTTGACGAATCTAAAGTTCCCAACCCGGAACGGATCGAGATTACTTATGATGGTCAGAAAAATTAGAAGGTTCCCATAGTCATCTATCTACCGGGGCCACTACCGTATGAATCAGCTAAGGCAATCCCTTACAAATACGGTGCAACAATAATCGAGAATGGAAAGGAAATTCCATTACCCTCCTCGTGAATATTGTAGACATCAGTCGTGTAACACGGAGCGGTCGAATCTTCAACCGAGGGGTTGGAGAATCCAACAAAGAAAAGGAACTTCAGGCGGAAATTCCTGATCCACCAGTCAGTCAATCTGGTAATCCCGACCTTTCAAAAGACAAAGATGAGATGCTAAAGCTCATCCAAAGGAGTGAATATAACATTGTTGATCAACTGTTACAGACTCCTTCAAAGATCTCAGTATTATCACTGTTACTCAGTTTAGAAGCACACAAAGAGGCTCTACAGAAAGTCTTGGAGCAAGCCTTTGTGGAACAGGATGTAACAATCAGACAATTCGATAGCATTGTCTCTAACATCACTTCCTGCAATAATTTGGGATTTAGTGTTGAGGAATTACCTGAAGAGGGTCGTCGTCATAACATGGCGCTCAACATTACAGTTAACTGCCAGGACGATGCTTTAGCCAACGTACTGGTAGACACAGGGTCAGCCCTGAATGTTATGCCGAAGTCCACTTTGACGCAATTATCATTCAAGGGCCCTCCGATGAGAGTCAGCGAGGTCGTCATCAAAGCATTCGACGGATCCAGAAAAACAGTTATCGGCGAAGTTGATCTTCCCATAACTATTGGTCCTCACACTTTCCAAATCAGTTTCCAGGTCATGGACATCCGGGCAACATACAATTGTTTATTAGGAAGACCTTGGATACATCAGGCTGGAGCGGTTACTTCAACCCTCCACCAAAAGCTAAAGTTCGTCAAGAACGATCAACTTGTCACGGTTTGTGGGGAACAAGCCTTGCTTGTGAGTAACTTATCATCATCTACTTGTGTAGAACCCGAGGAGGTTATTGGAACTCAGTTCCAAGCACTATCGGTGAGCAAGAACGATCAATCCGAAGAAGGAACTTCAATTTCTTCATACAAAGATGCTATCAAAGCGGTCGAGAGTACCGATACGACAGGATGGGGACGGCTTGTCATTCCCATTGACAATAAAACAAAGAAGGGTCTTGGTTTTTCTGCGACCTGTACCCAGACAGCCGTCAACGATGAAAGTCTTAATCCCCTTCAAAACTTCGTCCACAATGGAGGTTTTCTTCACCCAGTGTCTCAGACAGTTCATGCTATCAATGAGGAAGATCCCTCTGACACAGATGAAGAATGGAAGTCCTACCTTAACAAGGACGACTATATGTCTCAGGAAGAGGTGCCTATGCCTTTTTGCTTTCCTACAGAAAGTCCGAGATTTATACCAAGATCAGATGTCGAAATGATCTACGGAGATTGTAATCCGGAAGGATGTCGTGCTCCACCAAATTCATTAGAGGAAGACACTCCGATGAAAGACAACTTTGACCACAATTACTATGGCCCAATGGATGGTCTGCCAATGTGGCAGCCTTACCCAGGAAACTTGGGGCAAGAAAGTCAGCCGAGTAATGAAACTCAGCTGAGCGCCATTGAATAGAATACCTGTGTCCCCACCATGTCATGGGATCAACACTCAGGTCATTCGGAAACTACTCAACATGAAGATGAATTCGCAACGTTTGCAGGACTAGAATTCATCAACTATGCTTTTCCTGAGGTCAACGTCATCGAGAGGGATGACTTCTCCAGTTCCAAAGAAGTTTGGGACACTTTGGGACAACCAAGTGGAAAATACGACTTTATGGTCAAGTACACTGCTCCCGAAAGCTCTCGTATCAGGCTCGAAGATATCCAGTCAACTGGATGGGGAGATACAGCTGAAAGCACAAATGCTATGCAAAATACAACAGAGGAATCCTCCTACGACAACTCTGCTTGGGAAACAGATTCCAATGATCCTGCTCCACCAGAAATCAGCGTCATTTCTGAAGACAAATCAAGGAAGGTGCCAGACTTTGTGATTCACCGAGGAGTTCGCCGCCAATGGGTTGCTGTCGAGGTTCCGAAGGTCGTTCGTCAGTCAAAGTAATTGCCATCTTTAACCTTTCACCCTGCCCAGGTGAAATGGATGTTTTGATAGGGCTCGCTTTTTGTAAATTTCCCTCTTCACTTTGTCCAGAGCGAGTGAGTTTTGTTTTATAGGGCTGTAGTTTCAAGATTCGACTTGTTCATTAATAAAATAACGTCGTTCTGTAATTTCCGCATTAATTGCTATTTTCTCTTTTGCTTTTTCAGAAAATGGTAATCCTAAAAAACATTCAAAAATAAAAACAAGCAGTAAAATAAATACACTGTACACACTTGCATTTTCTCTATCTCTTCTAAACACGAATCATCACGTCATGCAGATTGCTTATTTTATACCCCGTTGAAACATATGATCCAATGCCTTCTCCCAACTTTGAGTTCCCGGTATTCGAGGCTGAAGAAGAAAATGACGACGAAATTCCAGAAGAGATCTCCCGACTACTCAGACAAGAGGAAATGTCCATTGAACCTCACAAAGAGCCGTTGGAAACGGTAAACTTGGGTTCAGAAAAAGAGAGAAAAGAAATCAGGATCGGAGCACTGCTCAGTCCAACTGTCAAAGAAAGTTTGATAAAGCTTCTCAAAGAATTCCCCGATGTATTCGCTTGGGCCTATCAGGATATGCCAGGGTTGGATACCAGCATCGTGGAACATCACTTACCGCTAAGATCGGAATGTCCGCCAGTAAAGCAAAGGTTGAGACGGACTCACCCGGACATGGCCATCAAAATCAAAGAGGAGGTACAGAAACAGATCGACGCGGGTTTCCTCGCTACATCTGAATATCCTCAATGGTTAGCCAACATCGTACCCGTTCCCAAAAAGGACGGAAAGGTCAGAATGTGTGTTGATTACAGAGATCTAAACAAGGCAAGTCCAAAGGACGACTTTCCTTTACCACACATTGACATGCTGGTTGACAGCACAACAAAGTTCAAAGTATTCTCCTTTATGGATGGATTCTCGGGCTATAATCAGATCAAAATGGCGCCGAAAGACATGGAGAAAATTTCGTTCATTACCCCATGGGGTACCTTTTGTTACAAGGTAATGCCGTTCGGTTTGAAGAATGCCGGGGCAACCTATCAAAGGGCCATGACTACTCTGTTTCATGACATGATACACAAAGAAATCAAGGTATATGTCGATGATTTGATTGCAAAATCAAGAACAGAGGATGAGCACGTTGAACATCTATCAAAATTGTTCGAACGTCTAAGAAAATTCAAGCTCCGCTTGAATCCCAACAAGTGCACCTTCGGTGTCCGTTCAGGGAAATTACTAGGGTTCATCGTCAGCCAGAAAGGAATTGAAGTTGATCCTGACAAGGTCAAGGCCATTCAAGAAATGCCTTCTCCGAAAACTGAAAAACAAGTCAGAGGATTCCTGGGACGTTTGAACTACATCTCCAGATTCATATTCCTTATGACCGCGACATGTGCGCCGATTTTCAAATTACTCAAAAAGAACCAGGATTGCGTTTGGTCAGAAGATTGCCAAACCGCCTTCGACAGTATCAAGGAATATCTGTTGAATCCTCCGATTCTATCACCTCCACTGGAAGGAAGACCACTGATCATTTACCTCACAGTCCTAGAGGATTCAATGGGATGTGTACTTGGCCAACAAGACGAAACTAAAAGGAAAGAGTCTGCCATTTACTATCTAAGCAAGAAATTCACCGACTGCGAGACTCGGTACACAATGCTTGAGAAAACTTGTTGTGCTTTGGCTTGGGCAGCCAAACGTCTTCGCCAGTACATGATTCGTCATACTACTTGGTTGGTCTCCGAAATGGATCCAATCAAGTACGTTTTCGAAAAACCTGCTCTCACGGGAAGGATTGCCCGTTGGCAGATGTTACTATCAGAATATGACATAGAGTACCATGCTCAGAAAGCCGTTAAAGGAAGTATTTTAGCCGATCATTTGGCTCATCAACCGATTGACGATCAAGAATCAATCGGGTTTGACTTCCCGGACGAAGATGTCATGTATCTAAAGATGAAAGACTGCGATGAACCGCTACCCAGTGAAGGGCCAGAACCAGGTTCCCAATGGGGACTTATCTTTGACGGAGCTGTCAATCATTACGGAAACGGAATTGGGGCTACCCCTTTCTCTCTAGTGTATGGCATGGAGGCAGTTCTCCCCATAGAAGTAGAGATCCCATCAATCCGGGTATTGATGGAAGCTCAGCTCACCGAAGTTGAATGGTGTCAAAGTCGACACGACGAACTGAACCTGATCGAAGAAAAGAGAATCACGGCACTATGCCACGGTCAGTTGTATCAACAGAGAATGAAAAGGGCGTTCGACAAAAAGGTCCGACCTCGTATTTTCAGAAAAGGAAACCTCGTGCTCAAGAAGATACAATCATTTCTCACTGACTCTCGGGGCAAATGGACCCCAAATTATGATGGCCCCTATGTGGTCACGAAAGCTTTCTCAGGCGGCGCCTTGAGACTTGCAACCATGGACGGAGAGGAATTTGCCTACCCCACGAATGTTGATGTAGTCAAGAAATACTTCGCCTAAACTAAAAAAAAAAAAAACGTCTCGGTGGATTGAAAACCCAAAAGGGCGGTCCAGGAAAAAGTTAGAGACATGAAAAAAAATCATCCCGATGGATTGGAAATCTCATAGTACAATCCAGGAAAAAATTAGGGATAATGGCAAGTAACTATGTTCAACAGAGGCAAGTCCCTCAGCAGCAGTTACAGCATCATCTATCGGAGGAAATCTCCAGTCAAAGGTCATCTTCGACGGAAGCTCAGGATGTCCCAAACTCAAAGTTGGTAGAAGGATAGTGGTCGTTATGTTTTAACGTAGCCCTTTTCCCTGTAAATTACCATTTTCTAACTTTGTATATACTCTTTGGAATCACGCGTTTGGCTGATCTCCATCTTATCAATAAAATTTGAGCCCTTGTGCTTTTGTTTATAATTCTTTACTTGTTTTAGCTTTACAGAACGACGTTGTTTAAACTTAATCAGCGATTCTTGAAATAAAACAAAAATAAATTTACTTGTTAAACTTTTTCTGCTTTTAAATTAAAGATGGCATTTCTTTTGACCGTTGGACATCAGAAGAACATCGATCGCTTTTCTCGAAGTAAGCGAACTTCAAAATGTAGAATCAAAGTACTCCTTCTAAACCAGTTCGCCTGAATGAAGGGATCAACTGTGTCAGAGACCTTGTTTCGTCTGACATCCTCGGCCGAGTTCTCATCTCCTAAGCCCGATCAACATAGCTCCCAACGGGACTATCTCTCCTAAGCAAGGTGGAATTGCTATTTTGAATCAACGGTACTTCTTCGCCCCGCGATGGCCGAGTATCCAATTGTGTTCATCTCTTAGTCTGTATGTTGCGTCTGTTTTGTCAGCACATACATACATACATCATGCATTTTTTATTTGCATTCACATTTCATATTGCATCACTATCACTCTAGTCGGTCCTGTCCCCTAGTGGTAGAAGTCCTCTCAATCGAGTTGTCAGTTCTTGCCTCGTCAGGAAATATTGTGTCTGAACAACCTCGCTTCCAGTTTAATTCTGGAAAGTAGTTGGTCCTTGACCACTTTGATAACTTGAACCTCTGAAAAGCCAGAGAAAACCTTCAATAAGCATCACTCTTCGCCATTGAAGATGATATCCTTGCTTTCCCGGATTAAGGAAAATCCACAGAGAAAGCCTCGTGATCAGAGATTCTGCAGCACGCCAGTTTTGCTCCGAAAAACCACTGATGAGAAGGTCATTGGCACCTCAAAATTGGATCCCATCATATGACATTTCTCCGGGAAGATCCCGAGAAAAGTATGATGTAACCCCAAACGAAAACAGTCTCTCAAGAGACTCGCTTTCCCCAGTAGAATCGACAAATGGCGTCTCCAAAACAGAGAAGTTTGTGTACCTCTACAACTCAGGCGACTGGGTTCCCCAGCAAGTCTGACATCAAAACTTTTTCCACTCAAATGGCATCTCCCCAGGAAAATTCGGCGAGAAGTTTGAAGGAAAACTGCTACGAATAGCGTCCCTTGTCAGTAAAGTTTATTGACAAAAGAAACTAAGACCAGTTCCTCGGTAGGAAACCAGGATCGAGGGGAAGTTTAAATCAGAAACTAAGACCAGTTCCTTGGTAGGAAACCAGGATCGATGGGAAGTTTAAATCAGAAACTAAGACCAATTCCTTGGTAGGAAACCAAGAACGAGGGGAAGTTTAAATTAGAAACTAAGACCAGTTCCTTGGTAGGAAACCAGGATCGAGGGGAAGTTTAAATCAGAAACTAAGACCAGTTCCTTGGTAGGAAACCAGGATCGAGGGGAAGTTTAAATCAGAAACTAAGACCAGTTCCTTGGTAGGAAACCAAGAATGAGGGGAAGTTTAAATTAGAAACTACGACCAGTTCCTTGGTAGGAAACCAGGATCGAGGGGAAGTTTAAATCAGAAACTAAGACCAGTTCCTTGGTAGGAAACCAAGAACGAGGGGAAGTTCATTTCAGAGACTAAGGCCAGTTCCTTGGTAGGAAACCAGGATTGAGGGGAAGTTTGTTTCCACAACTGAGACCAGTTCCTTGGTAGGAGACCAGGATCGAGGGGAAGTTTACCTTTTCTAAGCATCATTGCTTAGCTAAAGAAGATGAATGCGTAAGCTACCATTCATAACCACCATCAAAATTTCGGATATTCCGATATTTAATCCTCTTGCACCCCGAATGCCCGAATCCCTTCGTCATTCACACCTTCGGGTCCAAGAAGATTAAATAGGGGCATCTGTAATACCCCAAATTTTGACCACTTAGATTTCCCATCATTGTGAAAATCATCATCACAATATGGATGAGCCATCATGCTTCATCAGTCTCCCCAAAGATGGGTGAGCATCCAATACAATCAAAATTAGGGTTTCAAGCCCTCTCTGAGTGCTTAGACAAAGGATCAATCAAGGAATAACATGATCTTCAACTTGTCTAAATTCTCAAACATTCACAATGGATCAAAAAGGACTCCCACTTCAAGGATTAAGCACAATGCTCCCTTCTAAGTGGATTAAGCCTTAGAACCACCAGTGATCAAAACTCGATTGTATTTTCACTTCGTGTCATCTGCATATCATATCATTTGTTTTTGTCATGCATATTGTTTGAATTTTCAGTCGAAATATATACGTTGAAATTTTGTCTTTTTTGGTTAATTATGCGAAAATCGATGAACAGACATGTTTTTCAATTAAATTTACAAATGTTCATTGTTCATCGATCTTTCGCACGATTTAATCAATTTCTCATTTTTATTTTATTTTTACATATATAAAATAAAAATGAAAATAACAAAAAAATAAAAAAATATTAATATAATAATAATAATATATATATATATATTCCGTATTTTTTTATATATATATATATATAGTTGTTTTTTTGTCTTTTTATTTTTTATATATTTTTTATATATTTTTCATATTTTTTATGTATATATATATTTTATATATATATATATATATATATATATATATATATATATATATAAATATATATTATATTATTTATAAAATTCATATATTTTGTTTTTTTATGAATTTTTGTTTTTTTTTATATATTTTGTTCTAAAAAAATTTTTGTTTTTAATACAATTTTGTTTTTTTATTATTATAGTATATAATTGTTTAAGTTAGCTTAAAATTTAAGCTAGCTTAAAAAATTATTTAAGTTAGCTTAAAATTTAAGCTAGCTTAAACTAAGTTAGCTTAATTTTTAAGCTTGGTATCTTGTTCTCCAAGGAATTTTTTTCCTATAAATACCACTTCATTTCTCATGCCAAATCACACCAAAACAATCTCTTATATTGTTTTCTCACTTCTCTCCCACATATTTCTTTCTTTCATTATTCTTTCTTATTTCTAGTTTTATCTAGGAAAGGTAAAAATATTGTTTAAGTTATTAATTAATTTAGATATTTCTATTTAATTTTGATTAATTAAATTATTAATTAATCATATTAAATACTAATATTTAAGTTATTAGTTAATTTAGATATTTCTATTTAATTTTGATTAATTAAATTATTAATTAATCATATTAAATACTAATATTTAAGTTATTATTTAATTTAGGTATTTCTATTTAATTTTGATTAATTAAATTATTAATTAATCATATTAAATACTAATATTTAAATTAATTGATAAAACTTTTTGGGCCTCTTGAGAGAGTGTAAGACCCATCCCCCTTGTACAAAAACAGTTTGGGCCTCACTCATTGTATAAGTCCCTCTGTACAAGTAAACGTCGCGATCGTCGCCCGTTTAAAAATAAAAATCATCTGGGCCTCTCCTTGAGCTATAAGACCCATTCAAAACACTTTGGGCCTCTATTAGAGTGTAAGACCCAATCCCCCTTTTAACCAAAACATTTTGGGCCTCACTTATTGCATAAGTCACTATGCGTTAAAAGAAAACCTCGGCGCGATCGCCATTTTTAAACGAAAAAATCATTTGGGCCTACCCTCATGTTATAAGCCCCTCTCTTTTCTTTAAAACTTTTTTTGGGCCTCTTGAGAGAGTGTAAGACCCATCCCTTTGTACAGAAAACCTTTTTGGGCCCCAGTCACTTGTATAAGTCCCGCTGTACAAAGTCAAACAGTGTGCTCACTGATAAAACCCTGGGCCTCTCCTTGAGCTGTAAGCCCCAAATCTTTCTTTTCCAAAGCACTTTCTCCTTTGATTTTGAATATACTGTTGTTTTCAATCTTTCTTTGTTGAACAACTAACCAAACAGCATGGAAGCACTACAACCGAGTAAGTGGTTATCGCTTTCATTTACTGCTTTCATATTATAAATTGTATTGTGGGGCTGCTCACTGTAAGTCTCCTTTCATAAACTCATATCTACTGTGTAATAATAGTATAGATATTTCGAGTTTCCCCGGCAACTACGTCTAGAACTAGGTGACGCCGTTTCATTTATTCGTAGAAATAGACGCCTAGATCCCCAATAGGAGCACCAGATACAGTCTTCTCTTCGGCTGTCCTCCTTAGGAACCGTCAAGAAGCTCTACTCCCCAAGTTGAATGTATTCTCCGTGAATGGCATCTTTGAGTTTCTTCCAAATTCTCGAACTTTCCTGACTTGATCTATTCCTTGTGGATAGCTTGCCTTGAATGTCTCGGGGTTTGGGTACCCACTACGGTCATAATCTTGGACCTTAACTAAGGAACCCTCTTTAAAAGCTAAAAGTCGCTGGATAGTAAACCTCGCACGTTTACCAGTGGTCTTTATCTTTAAAAGAGTTATCTCTCCTAATGGAAAGGAGATGATAGACCCACGGGCTTCTTAAAAGCATCGGCCTCCTCTTGGGCATTATTCAAGGACACTACGGCTTCTTAGAAGTATTCACAGCCTCCTCTTAGGCTTCGTATAATGATCTCTTCCTTCGGGAATGATAGCCTCCTCTTGGGCTTCGTACAAGGACCCGTCGGCTTCTTAAAAGTTTCCAGCCTCCTCTTGGGCTTCGTACAAATTGTCCCGACGACCTCCTAGAGGTATAGGAACAGAACCTAGTCATCCTCATAGAACAGTCCTTTCATAGAGTCTACTACTGTTTCTCAAAGCATAGTACAAAAGAAAAAAACTCTAGACTTGGGAAGTCTAGCTTCCTTGAGTCTCGGACAGTCTCAATAGGAAGGAAACCCTTCAGACTCGGACAGTCTCAATACCCTTTGGATTTCCCGTTTCCTCAAAGAGAAGGAAATATCCCTGATCCTCAAATCAAATCCCTGAGTACAGTGTTTCTCATATAAGAATTGATTTTCTCTTTTAAAATCAGTATATTGGATCTGTCACTCAACTGAGTCAAACTTTTAGCCTCTATCTCGGGCTTCGTACGAGACACAAAGACTCCCTCGTAGAGTCAAACAAACAATAGCCTCTATCTCGGGCTTTGTACGAGACACAAAGACTCTATCGTCGGGTCAAAAACTTTTAGCCTCTCTCTCGGGCTTTGTACGAGACACAAAATAGCCTCCTCTTAGGCTTTGTATAATGATTTTCCTAGCGGAAATTAGCCTCCTCTTAGGCTTTGTATAAGAAAACCACTGGTTGATCCAATCAACCTTTTAGCATCAAAGATGTGCCTCGTTCATATTACACAAACATCAACAACTCCTTTCCCTTCATCTAATCGCTGTAAGCGGCAAGCCTCTGGATCATCTATATCCATGCCACTGTCCCTCTTTTAGCATGAGAAATTCCTAAGGAAAGATGGCATTGCTCTACACTGAGTTAAAGTCTTCTCCTTCAGGTTAAAACCCTTTCTTCGGAAATTATGGCATTGCTCGGATCTGCGTATCCCAGTTAAAGTAATTCTCCTTCTCCCCTCTTTAGAGATGACAAATTCTCTCTAAAGTCGAGGTCTTTCAGCTTCACGTCTTGGGCTTTGAACAAGACACAAATAGACTTTTCAGCTTCACATCTTGGGCTTTGAACAAGATACAAATCACCTTTCGCTTCACGTCTTGGGCTTTGAACAAGACACCAAAAACACCATTTCCTCCCATAGAATAGGAGGAACTATGAACGCTCTGATTTCCCTGTTTCGGTAAACGGGAATACGTAGGCATAAGATCGAAAGAAAAGATCTTAGCGAGTGCAATCAACAAAAAAACCAAATCCCATATCTCCATCAATCAAAAGCAGTAATTCAAAAGCATCAGTCCTAACATCCTAATCCTTGTTCCCCGCCAGAAACCTTCTGCCTAGATAAAAAGAAAGAAAACCGTATTGGCGAAAATACAAATAACCAGTACAAAGGCCCCCCACATTGATAACATCCGTAACCTAACAGACTGCTGTTTAAACTCAGTATGCAAGCAGGGTTAATTGGAGACATCTATTTCCCTTCCTTATTCAGCTCACAATAGGATAAAAAATGAATCGACCTGTAGTTTTAAGCTCAACCACAGAGAGCGACCAGCTCTTAAGAACCGCGTCCAAAATCGTTCGCTACACCATGATATCAAATTATTCACATTATAGCCAATTGGTTTCAAGAGGATTTCGAGGCCTGTTTCAATTCATTCTCAGGCCATAATTCAAGTTGTTCTTGTGCCATTCATTTCTCAAGCCTTAACTCAACTCGTTTCAAGTTTGTTTCCAAGTTATTATTCAATTTGTTTCAAGGTGGTTTTAGGTCATTCTCAAGTCATCATTTCAAGTTGGTTCTAAGCATTATTTCAAAGTTTCTAAGCCTTGTAATCAAATTAGCCATGTCTTTAAGCCACAATTGCAAGAAGTGCAAACCATGATCATTTCGTGTCCAAGCTACAACTAGAAGTCTTTTAAGCCAAGTGTTTCTAAGCCTTAAGTATGAGTTTTCAAATCATGATTATGTTCAAGCCTAATTCATGTTTTATTTGCTCCATACCAAAATTAAGAATTTTCAATTACAAGGCATGAGTAGGAATCGCAAGTGTGGTTGCATTCTGTTTCAAGTCATGAATTGTCATGTTCTTTTTTTATTTAAAAAAAAAAAGGAAGACATGGCAAGGCGTGAGTTTTTCAAATAATAAATAGGCCTAAGGTTGGACCTGTTGGAATATTTTTTTCAAGATGAAACGTTATTGGTGATAAACTAAGGAACATACAAGTTTTTGCCAAATCATGAGTTTCAACAACGGCTACATCATAAAAATTCAAGGTTGAAAAGGAATCAAGGCATTACACTAATTGGTATTCAAGATTACAAGACCTAAAGCTCTAAAGATTTGCCCCACTCAAGCCATGGTGTTCTAAAGTCTTCATCACTCCAAGATTTTCATGTCTAAGCTCCATACTTTACACCAAGATGATCATGAGCATTGTACCTGCATAGAAAAACAACACACAACATGAGAATGAAGCATCATATGTAAAACCATCCACTTGATATACCAAACCATGATTCTACCATGACCTGCCATCGTTGGTCCCGCAAAACCTTCGCAATAGCCATTCGATCCAACACCATCACAATGAAACCATCCATGAAAACATGACCTGAAGCAAAGTACACCAAGGGAAAACGTTACGCAACAATTACCAGCACACAAGAATACCGCTTCAGCTCTTCAACACACCAATTCACAGGACCCACAATTTCACCATAAACCTGTACATGCGACAAAAACTCCTCTAGCTTGCACAAATATCACGAACGCACCTCACGCAAATTCCTATACACACCAAAATAGAGTCAACGTCAAAATTGGAGAAAAATATCGAAAAGCATAAACCCTGTTCTACTCTCTATTTCCTCTACAAAACACCATAATCCTCATCCACATCAAAAGAACATCCAAGCTGACAAATCCAAATGCCACAAAATACATACAGACCTAAACCTACTCAAATCATTAAGTTCATGTCACATTTCCAAATCATTGCCAACTAATTCATTTCGTAATCCACATAAACCATTCTTCACAATTAAAAAAAAAGAGACATGTTTCAATTCAAGAATTCTGTCATAAAAAGGAATCGTGGACCACAAGGATGGTCCAAGCACAACTGGACAAATACAGAACAGGGTTCAGAAAGTACAGATAACACAGATATACTATTTTGGCAAGAACACATTCTGAACCTTAGAAAGTAGCAAGAAGACATACCAAAATGGAGATTTCGGCAGCAGGGTTGCAAAACATCAAACCCTAATCCCTGAGCTATTTAAACACGATTCGTCTTTTCATAAAGGGGGAGAAAAAATTTTGGGGAAAAAAAAACAACAAGAAAAACCTTAAAAATTCCTACTCGAAAACCCTAACCAGAAGCTCATCTCATAAACATTTTTTTTGTCTCACACTGAGACTAAAAATTGTTGGAGCTAAAAAGAAGAGGTCGTTCAGAAGCTCATACGCACAGAGAGATCACAAGGGAGAAGAAGGGAAGCAAACAAAGTAGAAGAAGGTTCAAGAGGGGTTACCTGGGCACGAGCTGAGGAGACCTCCAAGAGGTACTATTTTTTAGCCTTATTTCTTTACCAATCTGATTCCTTTTGTTGAACTCTTGTTTGTTGTTGCCTTTTAATTTGCTCGAATGCTCATTTATGATTTGTGTGGCTTGATTTTCGGTTGCTTGAAATTAGTGTTTAGATTTGGAAACTCTCGATTTGTTGGTTTGGTTAGTTTTTAGAAAAAAATTGGGTCTGGATTTGAGTAGAGGGTGGAAGATAATATAGGGTTTGTGTTGTTCGTTTGCGGTTTGGCGGTGGTGTCGCCGGAGAAGACGGTGGCGGCCGCCGCGCGCCGTCGCTTCTCCGGCCGATCTAGGTTTCCTCGCTAACTTTTGGTATGGCTGAGTGGGTTGGTGACACTTGTCCCTCCCCTTGACAAGTGTCACCGGAAATTGATGCTCCCTCCTGATGTTTCGGTGTGCACTCCCTAGCCCTTATCATGCACGTGTGTTTTTTGCTCCGTTAGATCCAAAGTCAGTGTTGACTCTCTATAAGATCAACGCCCCACATTCATTAGGGAGGTCAACTGTTGACCTATAGTCCACCGTGGACTCCCCCAACGATTGGGCTACTAGCGTACTGCGCCTGAGGAATTTTAGAATCACACCCCCATTTTGCTTTCTGTTTCTGGCCCACTCTTTTGGTTTTTAGATTTATTTTAATCCCTTTTAACATATTTAAAATCCAAAAACATTTTTATTAACTTATTTAAAAAACAGAACTTATAAAATATGATTAATAAGTTAATTTAGTTAATTTTATTAAAATTTTTCATTTAATGCTAATTAATATTTTTATGATTAATTTTATTAAATATCGAATTTTAATTTAATTAATTATTAATTTGATTTCAAATCTAAAAAGTTTTAAAAAATACTTTTAATTAGTCCTCAATTCCTATTTAATTAATTCTATTAAATCATTTTATTTAATATTAATTAATTTTTGATAATTAATTTTATTAAATATTTTGATTTAATCTAGTTAATTATTGAAACTTTAATCTAAGAAACCTAGAACTTAATTTTAGTTTAGGACTTCCCCCCTTAGAATTAATTTAGAATTAGGTTACTAACCTAACTAATGTGCTTGATTTATTTATCCCACTATTTTATTTTATAGTTATTTTGTGTGTACTCTATTCATGTGGGTTTATTTCATGCTTTAATTATATGTATGCTATTCATATTAAACTTGTCCAAACCAAAGATCTTTTTTCAAACTAATACCTTGACTTAATGTCAAGCCATTTTCATACCTTGTAAGTCGATCGTTTTCACGATCGCAATCGACCTCACAATGCCTCCTCTGGGGCTTTATACAACGATAATTGTTGCACATTTCACTTTGGTTTGTATGCGTGTATGTGATTGGCCCACTTTAATCATGGCTCGATTATCCCCACTTGATTAATTACACCCCTCTCCCATAAGATTAAAATCAACCCCTTTTTACAACAATAAACAAGCTTGATCCAACGTCAAGTATTTTCCAAATCAAATTCAATTAATTTCCAACTTTCACTTGATCCACATATCAAGTCCCTTCACTTAATTTGTAAGTCGAGCGCTTTTGCCTCACAATCGACCTTACCTTGAACCATTAGGACCTCCTTTCCATTAGTCCTCAACCGTTTCACACGCAAATCTAAACCTCGATCAACATCGAGCATTTTTCAAATCAAACTAATACATTTAATCATACTTAAACACTTTTCTAAAAAAGGAGAAAAGGGAGTAGAATGGAATCTTCGACTCTTCTCCTCAATTATTTGGGCCCGAGGAATCTTTCTTAAGTTCGAGTAATTGTCTTCTTTAAAAGACTCATAACGCGATTACACATCAAACCCTTTTTTACAATAAATCAAATCAAATCTTCTTTTTTTCAAAACACTTGGATGAAAAAGAGAGAGAGTCGGTTCTTCGACTAACTTTCCCGATTACTTGGACCCGAGGAATCTTTCTTAAGTTCAAGTAATTGTCATCTATTCAACATACTTTAACCATATTAAAACTCTTTCATAATTAAGGATGAAAAAGAGAGAGAGTCGGTTCTTCGACTCGCTTTCCCGATTACTTGGGCCCGAGGAATCTTTCTTAAGTTCAAGTAATCGTCACCCAATCAAAATACAAACACATTAATCCAACTCCTCGCCGCCGTGCGATTAAAACTATTTTCCAAAAGAACAATGTTTAGTCCCCCTAAACACTTGTCCACTTAAAAAACACCAACCAAATAACAGTAGTCTCACAAACTACGAATGCTCTGACTTTCCCATTGCACGAGGGAATACGCAGGCACAAGGATCTTAGTCCTTGCCGAGCACACTAATAGAAAACCACCCATTTCCCCCCTTAGAAAGCAATATCTACCTTAGAAAAAAAATAAACAAACCAAGCTAACCTTTCTCACGAATCGAATCAAGAGGTTCCCGTTGAGTACAACGGACGTAGAGGGTGCTAACACCTTCCCTTTGCGTAACCGACTCCCGAACCCGAATTTGGTTGTGATGACCACGTTCTTATCTCCCTTTAAAGGTTTTATCGATATTTTCCTTTCCCTAACTTGGGATAAATAAAGTTCGGTGGCGACTCTGTTTCAACAGTTCTTTCCGCGTCCATCGCGAGGATCGTATTTTTCGAGGTACGACAGATGGCGACTCTGTTGGGGATGTCTAATAGTAGCCCTATGCTAGAGAGAGTCAACCCTAACTTGACTCGATTCGTGAGTGTTAGATCCGCTTGTTTGTTTATCTTCCCTTGCTTGTTTGCTTGCTTGTCTGATTATCTGTTGTCTACTTGCTTGCTTATTTCTATTATATCCTATTTTTGTTTCTTGTGACACTGTGGGGGTCCTCTGATCGTTGGTGCTTTGTGAGACGGCTCTACACCCGAGTCTGAGTATAACCCTAGGATTAGGATGGCGGTTGTGTAGTGGAATTCCTCGAGGAATCTTTCTCGTTGGGACGAAGTGAAGACCCCGCTTAGAGTTGATTCTCTTGGGATGTTATTGTCGTGGTGAATCTTTGCCGTGGCAGTGATGTTTTCAAGCTTGAATCCATAAATCTAAGGACCTTTAACCCATTTACCCATGGTGGTTGGTAGTGTTAACTCTTTGTGGGTTAATGTGAACGCCCCAATCAGATGAGATCCCTCGAACGTATTACTTCCTGACAGTAATATTTTCGACCTCGATCTAGGATTCTGAGAACCCTATTTAGAACCCTTGTGTCGATGGTTGTGTAGTGGACGCCTCCAAGGAATCTTTCTCGTGGGGACGATACGAAGACCTCACCTAGAGTTGATTATTTTGAGAATATTATAGTCGGACAAATCTTTGTTGTGGCTATAATGTTTTCGAAATATATCCGTAACTCTAGGAACCTACCTGTTTAGAGCCTACCTGTGGGGGATCCAATGATCAGAGATATCTTGTGTCTAGCTCCTTCCTCAGAATCAGATGATGTTGTAACCTTGCATCTGTATTTCGCGCTCATATCATAACATTTACATTTTGTGGATTTCATGGAATCTAAGAATTACATTGCAAACATTCAGGAATTATGGGAACAAACATCAGGGGTATCTGTCCATACACTTTCAGAAAGCCTAAGTTAGAGGATTTACGTGGCTTAGTTTCCCGCATCTCTGCTGTATTCAGAATTATCTTCGGGGAGGATTATGGAAAGCTCATTCGAATCTTGAATCAAGATGTGGATCAACGAGCACTTATCACTTTTGCTCAGTTTTATGACTCCTCCTTGAGATGTTTTGTATTTCAAGACTTTCAGTTGGCGCCCACACTTGAAGAATATGAGAAATTGGTGGGAATTCCTATGAAGAGCAAGCTACCGTTTGTGGGTGTAAATGAGTCCTTGGAAGAAAAGGTTATAGCTGATGCTCTCCATATGCACAAAAAAGATGTTACTGATAATTGGGTAAGGACTAAGGGTGGTGTTAAGGGGTTTCCTATTAAGTTCCTCATGGATCGAGCTGACACTCTCTTAAAGGCTCAAAGTTGGGAAGCTTGTTATGCTGTCGTGGCCTTAACCATCTATGGGATCATCTTATTCCCTAATATAGATGATTTTGTAGATGTGACTGCCGTTCATATCTTTTTGACTAAGAACCCCGTACCCACTCTTCTAGCTGACGTATTTTATTACTTGAGTTGGAGGCAAGAAAAGAAGGGAGGATCAATTATTTGCTGTGCACCTCTCTTATATCAGTGGATGATGATGCACCTTCCGACCAAGGGACCATTCGTTGATCGAGTCAATGAGAGCTAGGCTCAAAGGATGGTATCTCTCCGATCTGCTGACCTTTCTTGGTACTCACGAGACTACGACGAAGTTATTTCCAGCTGTGGCGATTTTCCCAACATCCCGCTAATTGGAACTCGAGGTTGTATTAACACCAACCCAATATTATCAGTTAGACAGCTCGGGTATCCAATGGTAGCTCCCCCCATGGAGAAGGATTTGGAAGATTTCATAATGCATGACTTGGGAACTAAGAATCCTGAGTTATTTGAAAGGGTCACAAGAGCTTGGAGGAATATAAGGAAGAAAGGAAAGGGTGACTTAGGGAAAAGGAACAGTATCACCAAAGAACCATACTTTGCATGGGCTAGAGAGAAGGCTAAGGAGATTAAGATGCCCTTTGAAGACAAGATGTCCGAGCCTTTACCCGAGCCAAAGCCTACTCACGTCCCAATTGAGGAGGCCGAGGATCTCAAGGCAACGATAGCCAGATTAGTAAAGGAAAATGAGCAACTCGAGTCGAAGCTTCGAGACGTTACTAGTGAGAAGAATAACTTGAAGTGGGAGCTTCAACAAAAGAACACTCAACTAGAAGCAACAGGAAGTAGGGCCAATGAAGAAGAGAAACAGAAGAAGAAAGTTAAGATTTGTCTGAATCAAGCTGATGGTGCATTAGAGAAGATTAAGGGAGAATTGAATCAGGCATATGTGAAGTGTGCTGAAAATAAGAAAGCTTGGCTCCTTGCCACTGAGAGGAAGAAGGCACTTAGAGAAGAGATGGGAGCGGAAATAGAAAAACTAAGCTCAGCTCTACGCCAGTCAAAGGCTTCTGAAGCAATGGAACACCAACTTAAAGAGGATTTCATGAGAGTTGCTTATGTGGAGCCGGCAGATTGGGACAGAGTGTGTGGTGAATTGAATAATCTTAAAAGGCTTGCGGAAGAGCAGAAGAATCATCTTGAGGCTGTCCTGGCGGACAAAGATATTTGGGCCTCCGCGAGGAAGAAGGTGCTTGATGAGTGTACTGGTTATGAGCGCTCTATTCACATTCTAATAGCTGATAGAGATATGTACCGCAACAAGCTTAATGGGCTAGTGGATTTTTGTAACTGGTTGGCTGAAGACTTGGTGTGGAAGCATAGGGATGCTTTGGAGGCTCTCGAAGAATCTACCCCTCAAGCCATCGTCGAATTTGTTTGCCTTTGTAAGGCGATGCTAAAGAGGTTTAAGGAAGAGTTGAAGGAGCGCGAGGCTCGAAGGCCCAAGTTTTGAGTCTTATGTTGTTTTTCTTGCTTTTTGAATTGTAATAATATCTGGATAATTATGTATCACTTGATCTTATGAATGAATGAGACTTGATCTCCTTTGCAGCAGTTTGTTTCTTAATATTCCTGTATAAATAATGATTAATTCGAACGATTCCCTGAAAACAAATGCATACCATCCTGCATACATACCATTGCATTCGTTTTCCAAAAAACACCTAGCAATAAACTCATTTACTCTATCATTTCTCCCAAACAGAAAATCTGACCACTCGACGCCGATACGAGACTCGCCAAAGCTTCAATATGACGCTGGAACAGATCGAGGAGAACCAGAACACAATGAGGAATGATATCGATTCGCTGAAGGCTAAAATGGATCAACTACTGGAAACTATGATGTTGCTGGCCCAGAAAGAGAAAGACGCCGAAACAGTGGCTAATGCCAAGAAGTTGGTTGAGAAGATAGGCACTTCTGGAGGTAAGGGAGTCCCTCCTCCCGCTTACATAGACCTGTTAGAACACTCGGCTCATCATGGATCTGTGAGCGATGCGTACGAGCAAGTTGATGCCTTCAACATACCACCTCCACCTCTTCAATTTGTTGGATCTGATCCATCTGCTGACCGGTTGCACGTACTAGAAGAGAAATTCAAGGCCTTGGAGGTTCAGACAACTCCCGGCTTGGATGCTGTCGACATGTGCTTGGTCCCTGGACTGGTAATCCCTCATAAGTTTCAAGTGCCGACGTTTGACAAATACAAGGGACTTAGCTGCCCTAAGACTCACTTGCGAGCATACTGTCGCAAAATGGCCGCCCACGTTAAGGACGACCCTATTCTAATTCACTACTTTCAGGATAGCCTCAGTGGGGCATCGCTGGAATGGTACATGCAGTTAGAGAAGAGACAGATTAATACCTGGAGGGATCTCTCTGAGGCGTTCCTCAAACATTACCAGCACAACACTAGTTTAGCACCAAACCGTACTCAATTACAAGATATGACTCAGCGCAACAATGAGTCATTCAAAGAATATGCTCAACGTTGGCAGGAATTGGCTTCTCGTGTTCAACCACCTTTGTTGGACAAAGAATTGATGGATATGTTCATGGGAACTTTGCAGCCTCAGTATTCAGACTGTATGATGGGATCTAGCTTCCCCAACTTTGCTGAGATTGTGTCAGTAGGAGAAAGAATCGAGAGCCAGTTGAAGAAGAAAGCTGTTATTTCTTCTACAAGCGGAATTAAAAAGCCTTTTGTGAAAAGGAAGGACGAAGAAACCAACTCTGTCATGAGAGGACGAGGGGGTAGAGCCCCAGTAAATATACCATATCAGCAAGTAGCTGCAGTTGCACAAGCCCCACTTCAACCACCTGCTCAGCAGCCGAATTATCAGAATGTTCCTCCGCCGCAATATCAGAATGCCCAGAGGCAACAAAGACCAAGAAGGCATATTGATCCTGTGCCAGTGCCGTATAGCCAGATTTTTTCTCAACTGTATCAGAGTGGGCATTTGAAACTCAGGGATTTGAGACCAGCAGTCTTCCCATATCCTCCCGGATACGATGCCAACGTCCATTGTGAGTTTCATAAAGGTGCTCCCGGGCATACCATAGAAAACTGCTATGCGTTTCAGAAGAGAGTTCAAGATTTGGTTGAGTCCAAAGATCTTACTTTCACTCAGCGAGGCGCTAATGTTAAACACAATCCCATGCCCCGCATGGAGGACCGTCTGTGAATGTTGTGGAAGAAGACAACGGACAGAGATTGATTACGAGGGTTGAAGATATTCGGACTCCTATGGCGGTTATAGGAGAAAAACTGAGGAGATGTGGGATGATCCCTGAAGATAAGCTTGAGAATTTGACTGATGAGGTGGTTAAGAAACATTTGCAGAAATTCCTGGATCAAGGTGTGATTCAAGTTGAACGTCGGGATGCAAGAGAACAAAGTGTGGCTGTCATTAACCTTCAGTTTGATGCACCTGAAGGCCGTCAACAAAGGCGAGTTCGTCCTGCTCCGGTAATCATTGAATATGATGGAGCTTGTGTTTTCCAACAAAGATCAGTTCGTCCTGCACCGTTGGTTATTCAGTTTGATGAGGCAGATGTTAGCAAGTCAAGGCCAGTGCGCCCTGTCCTGATAACCATTGAGTATCCTGGTAATGTTCCTGAGTCTAAGTGTGAAGCTATAGTGGGACCAGGTGGAATGACCCGTAGTGGTCGAATCTTTGCGGCAAAGCAAGCAGAGGTGCCGAATAATGACAAAGGTAAGGCGATTGTTGTACCAGTTGAGACTCCGAGTGCTGAATTACAAGAAGGGTTGTCGTCTCCAAGAGGGGCATTCACACAGAAGGAGGCTGAAGAGTTCCTAAAGATTATAAAGAAGAGTGACTACAAGGTAGTCGATCAGCTGAACCAGACTCCTGCCAAGATATCTATGCTCGCCCTGTTGCTCAATTCCGAGGCACATAGATCCTCCTTGCAGAAGGTGTTGAGTGCTGCACACATTACCAAGGATATCACCGTGGCACAATTCGATGATGTGATAGCCAGTGTCACCACTGGCAACTTTTTGGGGTTTAATGACGACGATCTGACTGCTGAAAAGAAAAACCATAACAAAGCTCTTCACATTTCCTTTAGGTGCGAAGACGTTTTGATATCTAGAGTCTTGGTGGATACTGGATCTTCCTTAAATGTGCTCCCAAAGATAACACTGGAGAGGTTGCCTGTGAATGGAGTAATCATGAAGCCAAGTACTCTCATAGTGAAGGCATTTGATGGATCTAGGCGCGCGGTTATTGGTGAGGTGGACTTACCGATTAAGATTGGACCTACGATTTTTACCATTACTTTTCAAGTGATGGACATCTATCCTGGTTACAGCTGCTTGCTAGGAAGGCCCTGGATTCACTCAGCGGGGGCAGTTACGTCCACTCTTCATCAGAAGCTGAAGTTCATTTCTAATGACAAGATGGTTGTGATAGGCGGCGAAGAGGACATCCTAGTAAGTCATTTGACATCATTCCGTTACATTGATGTCGAAGGTGAAACGGTTGAGACCCCTTTTCCGTCCTTTGAAGTGGTAAGTACACTGGTTGTGCAGCGAGTACCAGAGCAACAAGAGTTAAGATCGTCCATGGCCTCGTACGAGGAAGCTAAAGCTATGGTGAAAGAAGGTAGTGCCCAAGGCTGGGGCAAAGTGGTTGAAGTTACTGAAAAGCTTGATAAGTTTGGGCTGGGTTATCAGCCATCCCGCAGTTCAGCCTTTGTTCCATACAATGGAAATCAATTCCCTCCTGTTGAGAAGACTTTCATAAGTGCTGGCAGCATCTTTGATTCTCCAGTAGCAATGATCATTGAAGACCATGTTGGTGATGCGCAAGCGTCTGTAAGTTGGATCCGACAAGCAAATCCTGGTGAAGAGCTCCAGAATTGGAAGACCATTGAAGTCCCTCAGTTTTTCACACACCGAACGTAATTTTACTGTTTATCAAAAACCCTACGCTCTGCCCAAGGCGTAGTGGAGCATTGTATGGGCCACCTGATGTTTTCAAACTTCGTTTATCATTAATGAATTTCAGTTTGCATTCAATTTTCGCTCACTTTCTTTCATTCTTTTTACTTTACAATAAATGGCAATATTTTTCGTGCACAGTCTTTCTTAAATAAACTGCATAAATCATGAACATGCAGAAACACCACCGAGGTCCTTGAGATAGACGCTGCAACAGGTCTATTTGACTTTGATTGCCTAATCTACCAAGCTGAGGAGGAAGGCGTGAAAGATGGTGAACTCCCCGACGAGTTGGCAAAGATGCTCAAGCCAGAGGAGAAAGTCATCCTACCGCACCAAGAGGACATCGAAGTCATCAACCTGGGTACTAAGGAAGACAGAAGAGAGGTAAAAATAGGTGCATCTCTTCAAATTAAAGTTAAGACCAAGTTGATAGAGCTCCTCCATGAGTACGCTGACGTATTCGCCTGGTCGTATCAAGACATGCCAGGGTTGGATACTGATATGGTTGTACACAAGTTACCGCTCAAGGAGGAATGCCATGATGTCAAACAAAAGTTAAGAAGGACCCATCCAGATATGGATCTCAAAATTTGCGAAGAAGTCCGAAATCAAATTGATGCTGGATTCCTGGAAGTATCAAAGTACCCACAATGGGTTGCCAACATTGTGCCTGTACCGAAGAAAGATGGAAAGGTTCACATGTGTGTGGATTACAGAGATTTGAACAGAGCTAGCCCTAAAGAAGACTTCCCATTACCTCACATTGACGTATTGGTTGACAACACAGCTCAATTCTCCGTATTCTCTTTCATGGACGGATTTTATGGATATAATCAAATTAGGATGGATCCAAAGGATATGGAGAAGACCACATTTATCACCCCATGGGGCACCTTCTGCTATAATGTGATGCCATTCGGACTTAAGAATGCTGGGGCAACGTATCAGCGTGCAATGGTAATGCTTTTTCATGACATGATACATAAAGAGATTGAAGCGTACGTCGACGATATGATTGCCAAGTCTCAAACCGAGGAAGAACACTTGATCAATCTGCAAAAGCTGTTTGTTCGATTGAGGAAGTTTAGACTAAGACTCAACCCCAACAAGTGCACATTTGGGGTAGGATCGGGAAAATTGTTGGGCTTTATTATAAGTCAGAAAGGAATCGAAGTGGATCCTGATAAGGTGAGGGCAATTCAGAATATGCCTGCGCCTAGGACAGAGAAAGAGGTTCGTGGTTTTCTGGGAAGATTAAACTACATCGCCAGATTTATTTCACATCTTACTGCCACCTGCAAACCTATTTTCAAGCTGCTCAGAAAGAATCAGTCAATTGCGTGGGATGATGATTGCCAAGGGGCATTTGATAAGATCAAAGAGTATCTACAAGAACCACCGATCCTGATACCGCCTGTTCCTGAAAGGCCACTTATTATGTACCTGACTGTACTTGACGAATCTATGGGCTGTGTGTTGGGGCAACAAGATGAGACGGGAAAGAAAGAACACGCCATCTATTACCTCAGCAAGAAGTTCAATGACTGCGAGACAAGGTATTCCTTACTCGAGAAGACTTGTTGCGCATTGGCCTGGGCTGCCAAACGTCTCAGGCAGTATATGTTGACCCACACTACTTATCTGATTTCTAAGATGGATCCCATTAAATACATCTTTGAGAAACCTGCTCTCACCGGCAGAATAGCCCGATGGCAAATGCTTTTGTCTGAGTACGACATTCAATACGTCACTCAAAAAGCCATCAAGGGTAGCATACTGGCAGACCATCTCGCTCATCAACCGGTGGATGATTATTAGTCCATGATGTTCGATTTCCCAGACGAAGACATAATGGTACTAAAAGACTATGAAGAGCCAGGTCCAGATGAAGGGCCCGAACCAGGGGAGCGATGGACTCTCATGTTCGATGGTGCCTCAAACGTTCATGGAAATGGAATTGGGGCAGTGATTACATCACCCAAGAATTTCCACTTACCGTTCACAGCTAAGCTCTGCTTTCCATGCACCAATAACATGGCTGAGTATGAAGCTTGTATACTTGGATTGGAAGAAGCCATCAATTTAAGAATCAAGACTCTTGATGTGTTTGGAGATTCTGCTCTTGTAATACACCAGATTAGAGGTGACTGGGATGCCAAACATGTCAATCTAGTTCCATATCGAGATTACGTGGCAAAGCTCCTTCCCAGATTTGATGATATCACTTTTTCCCATGTGCCTAGAGAGGAAAATCAAATGGAAGACGCTTTGTCAACTTTGGCTTCTATGTATAAACTGATATGGCTCAACCACCGGCCGCATATTGATCTACAGTGATTTGAAGAGCCAGCTCACTGTTTGGCTACCGACGAAGAGTCAGATGAAAAGCCATGGTTCTATGACATCAAACGTTATCTGGAAAAACAAGAATATCCAGAGGGCGCTTTGGCGGTGGATAAGAGAACTTTGCGCAGATTGGCATCAAATTTCTTCCTCAATGGGAATGTGTTATACAAGCGTAATCATGATACTGTGCTACTCAGATGTGTGGAAAAACATGAAGCTGAGCAGATTGTGAAAGACATTCATGAAGGTTGTTTTGGTACCCACGCAAATGGGCATACTATGGCGAAGAAGATATTGAGAGCAGGCTATTATTGGCTTACCTTAGAGGCTGATTGCTACCATCATGCCTGAACTTGCCATAAATGCCAGATCTACTCTGATAAGATTCATGTACCTCCCACTCCCTTGAATGTCTTGACTTCACCATGGCCATTTTCCATGCGGGGAATAGACATGATTGGGATGATCGAGCCAAAAGCCTCAAATGGGCACCGCTTCATATTGGTTGCCATATACTACTTTACCAAATGGGTTGAGGCTGCATCGTATACGAACGTTACCAAGCAAGTGGTCGCTCGCTTCTTGAGACACAACATCATATGCAGATATGGAGTGCCTAACCGTATCATCACTGACAATGGGTCTAATCTCAACAACAAAATAATGGATGAATTGTGTGCTAGTTTCAAGATTGAGCACCATAATTCGACACCATACAGACCCAAAATGAACGGAGCCGTTGAGGCAGCCAACAAAAACATCAAAAAGATCATTCAGAAAATGGTGGTCACTTATAAGGATTGGCATGAGATGCTACCTTTTGCGCTGCACGGCTACCGTACCTCAGTGCGAACTTCAACAGGGGCGACTCCTTACTCATTGGTTTATGGCATGGAAGCGGTTCTTCCGATAGAAGTCGAAATCCCCTCATTGAGAGTATTGATGGAAGCTCAGCTTGATGAAGCAGAATGGGTGAAGACGAGGTTTGATGAACTCAACCTTCTTGAAGAAAAACGCTTGGCAGCAATATGCCATGGCCAGCTCTATCAAAGACGCATGAAGAAAGCTTTTGACAAGAAAGTACATCCTCGGACATTCCAGGGAGGTGACTTGGTGCTCAAGAGGATCATGACCATGTATAACGAATCCAGGGACAAGTGGACGCCAAATTACGAGGGCCCGTATGTTGTAAGAGAGGCATTCTCTGGTGGTGCCTTGAAGCTCGCAACTATGGACGGTGATGAATTACCATACCCGGTGAATGCAGAGTACGTTAAGCGATACTACGCCTAAAAAAGTGGAATAATAAAGCCGCTAAGTCGAAAACCTGAAAAGGCGACTTAGGCAGAAAATGGCAATCCCGGTGGACTTGAAAAACAAAATAAGTCCAGGCAAAATTAGGGATAAGATAAAAGATATAGGCCCGCTGAATTGAAAACCCGAAAGGGCGGTTCAGGCAAAAAAGAGCGTCCCGGTGGATTGAAAACCCGAAAGGGCGATCCAGGCAAAAGTTAGGGACAGATTCCAAGGGAAAATATCTAGTACGCACGTCCACTTGATCCTGATGTACCGCTGAAGAGAGAATTCAACCCAGCCGTCTTCCTACGAAGCAAGGTGTTGAAGTTATCAAAGTCATAGGGACCATAGCAGTGTTGAAACTCAATGGAACCTCATTAATTTGTATTGCCATTATGTTTTTATTGCACCACAATTACCTCATTAAGGAATTGCATCCCTGTACCTACTTACCCATTCCAGGGGCAAATCAATACAAAGAGAGATTTCTCACCAAATTGTGCTCATTTTTTTTACTTTATCTGTTTGTTTGCAAATTGATTTTGTTTTTGATAAACTGTGTTTTGAAACTTCGTTTAATAAAAACAATATTTGAAAACAATAAAATTTGTTTGGTGTTGAGAGAACTAAAAGGAATTAGATAGTCTCCAAAAGAATTTCACCACACGAAAGCATCAAATCAGGTGTCAGTCGTTCTAGCTCTTCACCACAAGCAGTGTGGTTTAATTGGAATGTACTTACCATAATCTCCAACAATGAATCTTTCAAGCTCAACAGGGGCAGTCACGCTCCCTAGTCATATTTGGCTTGTTCAAAAGGGGTCGAGTAGTCAAACACTCTCACCATCCCCACAAAAACCCAAAGTCCAATCCTCTATTGGCAACTACTCAAAAGTCCACGCTCGTTGGCACCTTCAAATCTACCGTTCAAAGTCCAGTCTTCATTGGCAACCATTAAAAGTCCACCGCCGCTGGCATCCTCATAACACCAAAATAACCAAAGTCCAATTTCATTTGGCAATTACCAAATCTAATCCCTGTTGATACCCTCGACAAGGAAACTCATCCCCAGCGCGCCCGATCATGTGCATTGACATACGCATGGCATGCAGGCGTAGTATCATAATCATATCTGGCATTAACATATTAGTCTTGTGCATTCATACGTGCATTAGATTCTCTAGCAGTTGTATCTTAGCATGTGTTTCAGTGCATTTTGCAATGCATGGCATATCCATCCCCAACATAGCATAACAGGATCCAGGATCAATTCGCAAGCATCTTGGCCAGTCCTCCATCAAAGTCGGCAGTATTCTTCTAAAAAGAGTTGATACCCCGCACATGCTCAAGGAATCCTATTCCCCAGCAAGACATTCTTCAGCCAGGCAATTGATATTGACAATCACCAGCAGCTGTTGCTATTCTTTTTCCCTAAGCAGAGGATACCATAGAAAGTTTCTTGTGAGCTCTCCCCTGCAAAGCCAGCACATTTCCTCCGATAGGAATCTTGCTCAACTATCCTCCCAGCAAATTTACTTCAGAGATACTGCTTTGGTATCATCGAGGAACCTTAACGGATAAGGGACTGCTTCGACGACCCAGAGAATCGTCTGCCTTCAGAGATACTACTTTGGTATCATCGAGGAACCTTAACGGATAAGGGACTGCTTCGACGACCCAGAGAATCGTCTGCCTTCAGAGATACTGCTTTGGTATCATCGAGGAACCTTAACGGATAAGGTACTGCTTCAATGTTCCAGAGAATTGTCTGCCCTTCAGAGATACTGCTTTGGTATCATCGAGGAACCTTAACGGATAAGGGACTGCTTCGACGACCCAGAGAATCGTCTGCCTTCAGAGATACTGCTTTGGTATCATCGAGGAACCTTAACAGATAAGGGACTGCTTCGACGACCCAGAGAATCGTCTGCCTTCAGAGTTACTGCTTTGGTATCATCGAGGAACCTTAACGGATAAGGTACCGCTTCAATGTTCCAGAGAATTGTCTGCCCTTCAGAGATACTGCTTTGGTATCATTGAGGAACCTTAACGGATAAGGGACTGCTTCGACGACCCAGAGAATCGTCTGCCTTCAGAGATACTGCTTTGGTATCATCGAGGAACCTTAACGGATAAGGGACTGCTTCGACGACCCAGAGAATCGTCTGCCTTCAGAGATACTGCTTTGGTATCATCGAGGAACCTTAATGGATAAGGTACTACTTCAATGTTCCAGAGAATCGTCTGCCTTTCAGAGTTACTGCTTTGGTATCATCGAGGAACCTTAACGGATAAGGTACTGTTTCAATGTTCCAGAGAATCGTCCGCCTTTCAGAGTTACTGCTTTGGTGTCATCGAGGAACCTTAATGGATAAGGGACTGCTTCGACGACCCAGAGAATCTCACATCTTCATCATCGGAGAACCTTAGTGGATAAGGGACTGCTTAGACCACCCAAAGGATCTCAAGTTATGTTGTTCAGTTTGAACCCCGCTACTTTGTTCTGCCAACTCTTACTCCATAGCACTTTACCTTCTGTCAGACAAATTTTTGGGGTCTTCTTGTATCTAATTGACTTCTACCCTTAAAATAAATGTTTTGCAGCTGTTCATTTTCTCGGGTTCAAGGCAATTAGATAGGGGCATCTGTCATACCCCAAATTTATCCTACCCTCTCGTTTTCTTATACTAAGCATTTGTGTGGATTCATAGTCTTTCTCTAGATGATTATCTGGCCTCTGGCCATGATCCTTTAGAATTCAGGATCTTGTTTGGGCCTATTGTGATCATAGGCTCCTGCCAGAAAATATGTGTTTGATTTCAAGTTAAGATAAAAGAAAGATGTGTCTTCCTTATTATAGTCACTTAGTTAAGACATGGTCTAATTTGTTGCAGGTTAGATTTAGGCCATGATATCAAATTATTCACATTATAGCCAATTGGTTTCAAGAGGATTTCGAGGTCTGTTTCAATTCATTCTCAGGCCATAATTCAAGTTGTTCTTGTGCCATTCATTTCTCAAGCCTTAACTCAACTCGTTTCAAGTTTGTTTCCAAGTTATTATTCAATTTGTTTCAAGGTGGTTTTAGGTCATTCTCAAGTCATCATTTCAAGTTGGTTCTAAGCATTATTTCAAAGTTTCTAAGCCTTGTAATCAAATTAGCCATGTCTTCAAGCCACAATTGCAAGAAGTGCAAACCATGATCATTTCGTGTCCAAGCTACAACTAGAAGTCTTTTAAGCCAAGTGTTTCTAAGCCTTAAGTATGAGTTTTCAAATCATGATTATGTTCAAGCCTAATTCATGTTTGATTTGCTCCATACCAAAATTAAGAATTTTCAATTACAAGGCATGAGTAGGAATCGCAAGTGTGGTTGCATTCTGTTTCAAGTCATGAATTGTCATGTTCTTTTTTTATTTAAAAAAAAAGGAAGACATGGCAAGGCGTGAGTTTTTCAAATGAGAAATAGGCCTAAGGTTGGACCCGTTGGAATATTTTTTTTCAAGATGTAACGTTATTGGTGATAAACTAAGGAACATACAAGTTTTTGCCAAATCATGAGTTTCAACAACGGCTGCATCATAAAAATTCAAGGTTGAAAAGGAATCAAGGCATTACACTAATTGGTATTCAAGATTACAAGACCTAAAGCTCTAAAGATTTGCCCCACTCAAGCCATGGTGTTCTAAAGTCTTCATCACTCCAAGATCTTCATGTCTAAGCTCCATACTTTACACCAAGATGATCATGAGCATTGTACCTGCATAGAAAAACAACACACAACATGAGAATGAAGCATCATATGTAAAACCATCCACTTGATATACCAAACCATGATTCTACCACGACCTGCCATCGTTGGTCCCGCAAAACCTTCGCAATAGCCATTCGATCCAACACCATCACAATGAAACCATCCAAGAAAACATGACCTGAAGCAAAGTACACCAAGGGAAAACGTTACGCAACAATTACCAGCACACAAGAATACCGCTTCAGCTCTTCAACACAACAATTCATAGGACCCATAATTTCACCATAAACCTGTACATGCGACAAAAACTCCTCTAGCTTGCAAAAATATCACGTACGCACCTCACGCAAATTCCTATACACACCAAAATAGAGTCAACGTCAAAATTGGAGAAAAATATCGAAAAGCATAAACCCTGTTCTACTCTCTATTTCCTCTACAAAACACCACAATCCTAATCCACATCAAAAGAACATCCAAGCTGACAAATCCAAATGCCGCAAAATACATACAGACCTAAACCTACTCAAATCATTAAGTTCATGTCACATTTCCAAATCATTGCCAACTAATTCATTTTGTAATCCACATAAACCATTCTTCACAATTAAAAAAAAAGAGACATGTTTCAATTCAAGAATTCTGTCATAAAAAGGAATCGTGGACCACAAGGATGGTCCAAGCACAACTGGACAAATACAGAACAGAGTTCAGAAAGTACAGATAACACAGATATACTATTTTGGTAAGAACACATTCCGAACCTTAGAAAGTAGCAAGAAAACATACCAAAATGGAGATTTGGGCAGCAGGGTTGCAAAACATCAAACCCTAATCCCTGAGCTATTTAAACACGATTCGTCTGTTCATAAAGGGGGAGAAAAATTTTGGGGGAAAAAAAACAACAAGAAAAACCCTAAAAATTCCTACTCGAAAACCCTAACCAGAAGCTCATCTCATAAACATTTTTTTTCTCTCACACTGAGACTAAAAATTGTTGGAGCTAAAAAGAAGAGGCCGTTCAGAAGCTCATACGCACAGAGAGATCACAAGGGAGAAGAAGGGAAGCAAACAAAGTAGAAGAAGGTTCAAGAGGGGTTACCTGGGCACGAGCTGAGGAGACCTCCAAGAGGTACTATTTTTGAGCCTTATTTCTTTACCAATCTGATTCCTTTTGTTGAACTCTTGTTTGTTGTTGCCTTTTGATTTGCTCGAATGCTCATTTATGATTTGTGTGGCTTGATTTTCGGTTGCTTGAAATTAGGGTTTAGATTTGGAAACTCTCAATTTGTTGGTTTGGTTAGTTTTTAGAAAAAAATTGGGTCTGGATTTGAGTAGAGGGTGGAAGATAATATAGGGTTTGTGTTGTTTGTTTGTAGTTTGGCGGTGGTGTCGCCTGAGAAGACGGTGGCGGCCGCCGCGCGCCGCCGCTTCTCCGGCCGATCTAGGTTTCCGGCGAGACTAATATTAGGGAGAGTGAGAACATTGAAAGAGAGAGGTAACGTTGAGATAGAGAGAGTGAAGAGTCTGAATGAGATTCTTTTTATTTCTTTTCTTGTTTTTTTTTCCTCGCTAACTTTTGGTGTGGCTGAGTGGGGTGATGACACTTGTCCCTCCCCTTGACAAGTGTCACCGGAAATTGATGCTCCCTCCTGATGTTTCGGTGTGCACTCCCTAGCCCTTATCATGCACGCGTGTTTTTTGCTCCGTTAGATCCAAAGTCAGTGTTGACTCTCTATAAGATCAACGCTCCACATTCATTAGGGAGGTCAACTGTTGACCTATAGTCCACCGTGGACTCCCCCAACGATTGGGCTTCTACCGTACTGCGCCTGAGGAATTTTAGAATCACACCCCCATTTTGCTTTCTGTTTCTGGCCCACTCTTTTGGTTTTTAGATTTATTTTAATCCCTTTTAACATATTTAAAATCCAAAAACATTTTTATTAACTTATTTAAAAAACAGAACTTATAAAATATGATTAATAAGTTAATTTAGTTAATTTTATTAAAATTTTTCATTTAATGCTAATTAATCTTTTTATGATTAATTTTATTAAATATCGAATTTTAATTTAATTAATTATTAATTTGATTTCAAATCTAAAAAGTTTTAAAAAATACTTTTAATTAGTCCTCAATTCCTATTTAATCAATTCTATTAAATCATTTTATTTAATATTAATTAATTTTTGATAATTAATTTTATTAAATATTTTGATTTAATCTAGTTAATTATTGAAACTTTAATCTAAGAAACCTAGAACTTAATTTTAGTTTAGGACTTCCCCCCTTAGAATTAATTTAGAATTAGGTTACTAACCTAACTAATGTGCTTGATTTATTTATCCCACTATTTTATTTTATAGTTATTTTGTGTGTACTCTATTCATGTAGGTTTATTTCATGCTTTAATTATATGTATGCTATTCATATTAAACTTGTCTAAACCAAAGATCTTTTTTCAAACTAATACCTTGACTTAATGTCAAGCCATTTTCATACCTTGTAAGTCGATTGTTTTCACGATCGCAATCAACCTCACAATGCCTCCTCTTGGGCTTTATACAACGATAATTGTTGCACATTTCACTTTGGTTTGTATGCGTGTATGTGATTGGCCTACTTTAATCATGGCTCGATTATCCCCACTTGATTAATTACACCCCTCTCCCATAAGATTAAAATCAACCCCTTTTTACAACAATAAACAAGCTTGATCCAACGTCAAGTATTTTCCAAATCAAATTCAATTAATTTCCAACTTTCACTTGATCCACATATCAAGTCCCTTCACTTAATTTGTAAGTCGAGCGCTTTTGCCTCGCAATCGACCTTACCTTGAACCATTAGGACCTCCTTTCCATTAGTCCTCAACCGTTTCACACGCAAATCCAAACCTCGATCAACATCGAGCATTTTATAAATCAAACTAATACATTTAATCATACTTAAACACTTTTCTAAAAAAGGAGAAAGGGAGTAGAATGGAATCTTCGACTCTTCTCCTCAATTATTTGGGCCCGAGGAATCTTTCTTAAGTTCGAGTAATTGTCTTCTTTAAAAGACTCATAACGCGATTACACATCAGACCCTTTTTTACAATAAATCAAATCAAATCTTCTTTTTTTCAAAACACTTGGATGAAAAAGAGAGAGAGTCGGTTCTTCGACTAACTTTCCCGATTACTTGGACCTGAGGAATCTTTCTTAAGTTCAAGTAATTGTCATCTATTCAACATACTTTAACCATATTAAAACTCTTTCATAATTAAGGATGAAAAAGAGAGAGAGCCGGTTCTTCGACTCGCTTTCCCGATTACTTGGGCCCGAGGAATCTTTCTTAAGTTCAAGTAATCGTCACCCAATCAAAATACAAACACATTAATCCAACTCCTCGCCACCGTGAGATTAAAACTATTTTCCAAAAGAACAATGTTTAGTCCCCCTAAACACTTGTCCACTTAAAAAACACCAACCAAACAACCGTAGTCTCACGAACTACGAATGCTCTAACTTTTCCATTGCACGAGGGAATACGTAGGCACAAGGATCTTAGTCCTTGCCTATCACACTAATAGAAAACCACCCATTTCCCCCCTTAGAAAGCAATATCTACCTTAGAAAAAAAAAACAAACAAACCAAGCTAACCTTTCTCACGAATCGAATCAAGAGGTTCCCGTTGAGTACAACGAACGTAGAGGGTGCTAACACCTTCCCTTTGCGTAACCGACTCCCGAACCCGAATTTGGTTGCAATGACCACGTTCTTATCTCCCTTTAAAGGTTTTATCGATATTTTCCTTTCCCTAACTTGGGATAAATAAAGTTCGGTGGCGACTCTGTTTCGAACAGTTCTTTCTGCGTCCATCGCGAGGATCGTATTTTTCGAGGTACAACAATACCCCGTATTTTATTACTCCAGATAATATTATATTGTGATCGATTAAGCCCAATGTACTCTGAGAAATTATTTGACAAAATAATTAGAGTAACGGTAGAACTTAGAATAAATCCAATTAATATTATCTGACTCTGAGGTATTTTACTAATTTGGACTTAAGAGACTTTTTGGACATTTAGTAGTATTATTTATCAATGATAGTTTACTATATGTTTCCTTTTCCTCCCATTTTCCAAACAAAAGAAAAAGTTAGTAAGAAAGAGAGAGAAAGAAGAAAGAAGGAAAGAAAGGAAAGAAAGGAGAGAAAAGTGGAGAAGAGGAAAAGAAGAGAAGTTCAAGAACTTCAAGAATCATCATCATCCATTCATCAAATCTTCACCCAATCTTCTCATCATCTTCATCTTGCTCATTTCAAGGTGGGTTCTAGTTAGAAACCTTTTTTTTTTTTTAGTTTTGGATAATATGAGTTTTAGGTTAGAATGTGGGAATTGATGTTTTAACGGTTGGAAATTGATATAAATCGAAATGAATGCTCAATGTGCTTATAGAAACATGTATTGATGATTGTTTTGATGTTTTAGTTTGATTGGAAATGTTAGGTTTTGTGAAACTTTGTGTTCTTGAGAAATGTATGGTTTTTGAATGTTGTTGATCAAACCTTGCTAGAACTAGGTTGTAGCACCTCTGTTGGTTGTAATTTATGGTTGAGAAGAGGTTTGGATGTGTGGGGAATTTCTGTTTTTGCTGAAGCATTTTTCTGAGTTTCGCAGAGCGCGCTTAGCGCGCAGGAGCCCGCTCAGCGCGGTGTTGAATTCCTGCAACCCCTCCAAACCGAAGAAAACGTGCTTAGCACGGACAGGGGCGCGCTTAGCGCGACCTGGGACTTGAAGTTTTTCTTCCCAGACGATAAAATTCATAACTTTCGACTCGTTTATCGGATTCGATCATTCTTTATATCGATGTAAAGTCGAGGAAATATTCTATGCAATGGAGATGAAATATGTCGATTTTACCGACCGATTAAATAATCGAGAAAGTTCCAAAAGTTTTTTAATTATGTTTTAAATGTTATAAATTATTCTATTGTGCAATTGTGAGATGCCTTGCCTATCCTATTATTGTTTAGCATGATTGTAATTGAATATGCATGTTAATATGGAAAAAGAAATAGAAAGAGTGAGGAAAACCTCCTTATGAACTATAGGATAATTTAAAAGGTTTGGATACACTAGTATGTAACATGTTGGTTAACCTTCGTGGTTTGAAAAGCATGAGAGGCCTTAAGGCATTATAGCCTTGTGATTGTAGAATACAATCGTATTGTTGTATGTGATCATGTAATCGTAACCGGTTTATCTTGAGTGTAGTTTCATGAGTCTCAGACTCCTCTGAAATGGATGCACAACTACTTGACAGGTTTGATTCCCCGTATTGTACGAATGGCGCCCATGGAGCGTATGCTTGTGACGGTTAATGGCCCGTGTGAAGTGACGGTTCATAACGGTTAATGGCCCGTAGAACCTGAATCCATTCGTATGTCAATTAGATTACAAGAATCTATGACTCGGGTCGCCTTCTAGACGTAGAAGCGGACGAGAACAGGAGGTACCTTGGTATGGTTATCGATTAGTGATGTTGTGAGTTAATGAACTCATGTCATGTTTCCATATAGTGTGACAATTGAAATGTGAACTCAAGAGTCTTTCCCCTTTTCCCCGGACTTGAGTTAGGATTGTTAGAACCTTGTTAATCCGAGAGGATCCATAAGATAGGGAACTCACTGAGATTTGATGTATCTCAACCCACGTTGTTGATGTATTTCAGGTGCTTCAGGTTCCGAGAAGGGTAAGGATAAGGTCGTGTGATATTTTCCTTGCTTGTTGATGGCTAGCTTCCATAGCGGAGTTTATTTTGAGATCGTTGTTGATCTAGTTCTTAGTTTTTATCTTTTGAACATCTTGTGTATAATATGCCTTAGGTTTTTGTACTTTGTACTTTAGGGCATTTATTTGTATACAATGTGTTAACTAGGAGCTTATGTGTTTCAGTACCAAACACTTGGATCTATATATAATATTTATGCTTTGATGTATGAGTTTTATATATGGGTCTTACAGTTGGTATCAGAGCAGGTCGTATCCTCGACCTAGCCATGAAATAGTATAAGTATTTCTTTCTGTTTCATATACGTTGTGTCGCCATTGGTCTTAAGTGTTATATTTATGGAATTGAACCTGATCAACTTAATCCTATTTGTATGACCTTTAGGAACATGGATGAAGGACGTAGAAACACTCGTGGTAGACCCCGTACCACTCCTGAAGGGACGAATCCGCCGGGCGGAGATGGCAATGCTCCTTTGTATCAGTTTATGCAACAGATGCAGCAGCAACAGAATCAATTCATGCAGCAAATGGTGCAACAAATGAATGGAGGTTTGCATCTTACGGTAGTTGCTCCAGAAGCTGGAGGTGGGAAATTCCGGGATTTTATCCGCATGAATCCCCCAGAATTTCATGGTGGATTAGATCCCGTGAAGGTTCACGAATGGATTTCTGGTATGGAGAGGATTTTCTTGATAGTCCAATGCAGCGAAGAGAACAAGGTGTTGTTCGCTTCTCACTCACTGAAGGGTCCCGCTATGAGATGGTGGGAGAGCGCTTCGGCTTTGATGGCTATTCAGGAAGTGCCTAAGGTTTGGGAATAGTTTAAAGTTATTTTCATGGAGAAGTATTTTTCGAGCTCATTGAGGACTCAGAAGGAATTTGAATTTCAACAATTAAGACAAGGTAGTATGACTGTGGCCAGTTATGCTGAGAAGTTTGAGGACATGGCTGCTTATTCTAGGCAGGCTATGTATGCTCTTGATGAAAGGTGGAAAATAGACCAGTTTCTGTTTGGACTAAAAGCTGAAATATCTCATAGTGTATCTCAGAGAGAGTTCACTACATATGCTGAAGTGTTAAGGCAATGCTATGTGGCCGAGCATAGTTTGAAGAAAGTCCAAGCTGAAGGTGTTGGGAGTAGAGTGAATCAAGGGGATCGCGGAAGATCCAATCAATAATTCAGGCCTAGGCAACAAGCCTTCAAAGGAAAGCAAGTTCAAGATTCAAGGGCGGGTACACCTCCGGTGTGTCGCACTTGTGGAAGGATGCATTATGGAAGGTGTGGTATAGACAATGTGAAGTGTTACCAATGTCAGAAGGTGGGTCATATGAAAAGAGATTGTCCTCAGAATAGGACTCAGACACAAGGAAGGGTTTATACCTTAGATGCAAGGAAGAAGAAGAGTGACAATTCCTTAATCGCTGGTACGTGCTTCGTTAACGGATTTCCTTGTTTTGTTCTATTTGATTGTGGAGCTACACACTCTTTTGTATCGATACAATGTATGAAGCGACTTAGGTTGCGGTCCGTTCCTTTGTCTCCTCCTATGGTGGTCACTACTGCCATGGATGAAATAGTTGAGACACCGTCGATGTGTGAAAACTGTCTTTTGTCTGTGGACGGTAGAGTTTTTTAGATTGATCTTATTTGTCTACCGCTTAAGAAAGTTGATGTTGTTTTGGGAATGGATTGGCTTTCTGCTAATTTGGTGTTTATTGGGTGTGAAGAAAAGCTCATCATCATTCCATCTGTGGATGCTACCCCGAAAGATGTCTTAACAACTATTCTAGAAGGTACGGTTGGAATGATAAATTTCTTGTTCGAAGAAGAGAAATATGTTCTTTTGGTTCTCACTAAGGAAGGGAGTAACGACCTTCAAGTTTTGGATATTCCAGTAGTTTGCGAGTTTTCCGAAGTTTTCCCCGAAGATATCATTTCTCTTCCTCCGGAGAGGGAAGTGGAATTTTCTATTGACCTGGTACCGGGAACGGCTCCTATATTCGTTTCTCCGTATCGGATGAGACCTTTGGAGTTAAGAGAATTAAAGGGACAATTAGAGGAGCTTATGGCTAAGCATTTTGTTAGACCTAGTGTCTCACCATGGGGAGCCCCAGTTTTGTTGGTAAAGAAGAAAGACGGCGGGATGCGATTGTGTATTGATTATCGTCAGCTGAATAAAGTCACCATTAAGAACAAGTATCCCTTGCCAAGGATAGACGACCTATTAGATCAATTGAAAGGAGCCTGTGTGTTCTCGAAGATTGATTTGAGGTCGGGTTATCACCAAATCCGAGTGAAGAGTTCTGATGTACCTAAGACTGCATTTAGGACCCGTTATGGTCTTTACGAATTCTTAGTGATGCCTTTCGGTGTGACTAATGCTCCAGCTGTTTTTATGGATTATATGAATCGGTTATTTCAAGCTTGCCTGGATCAATTTGTTGTGATCTTCATTGATGACATTCTTATCTATTCCCGTACTCCACAAGAGCATGAAGGACATTTGAGAATCGTCTTATCGATCTTACAAGAGAAGCAACTTTTTGCCAAGTTAAGCAAGTGTGAGTTCTGGATGTCTGAAGTTAGTTTTCTTGGTCACGTTATATCACAGGGTGGTGTGGCGGTGGATTAGGCAAAGGTTGAAGCTGTGATTAATTGGGAGAGACCAAAGAACATATCGGAAATTAGAAGTTTCTTGGGTCTAGCAGGTTACTACAGAAGGTTTATCAAAGGCTTTTCGCAATTAGCATTACCAATGACTAAGCTTACTCGGAAGGATTGCCCCTTTGACTGGGATTCGGCGTGTGAACAAAGTTTTATGAGTTTGAAGGAAAGATTGACTACAGCTCCTGTTCTGATTATTCCCGATCCTAGCAAGTCGTATGAGGTATTTTGTGATGCGTCTAAGATGGGATTAGGAGGAGTTTTAATGCAAGAAAGTCACGTGGTGGCTTATGCTTCTCGACAGTTGAAAATTCACGAGAAGAATTATCCGACCCACGATTTGGAATTAGTGGCGGTGGTGTTTACTTTGAAAGTGTGGCGTCACTATTTATACGGAGTACATTTTGAAATGTTTAGTGACCACAAGAGTTTAAAGTACCTTTTTGACCAAAAAGAGTTGAATATGCGTCAAAGGAGGTGGATGGAATATTTAAAGGATTATGATTTAGAGCTAAAATACCATCTAGGTAAAGCAAACAAAGTGGCTGATGCCTTGAGTAGGAAAGTTTTGAGAAAGGCCGATTTGATGATGTTAGAATATTCGTTGTTGGAAAAGTTTAGAGATTTAAATCTTCAATTTGTGTGGACTCCCAATGATGTGATTATGGGGAATTTGAATGTCAATTCTACGTTAAGAGTTGAAATTCAACAAGGATAATTATTGGATGAGAAGTTGCAAGAGATGCTAAGTCAACCGGGTTTTGTGCACGCTAGCGATGGAATGATTATGTTTAACCAAAGAATTTGCGTTCCGAACGATGCGACTTTGAAAAGAAGGATTTTGGAAGAAGCGCATAAAGATGCTTTTACTATACATCTGGGTTCTTCAAAGATGTATCAAGATTTAAAGAAGGACTATTGGTGGTCCGATATGAAAAGAGATGTTGCGGTCTTCGTGTCGGAATGTTCGGTATACCAACAAGTTAAGGTTGAACATCAAAGACCGGGTGGATTATTGCAACCAATAGAAATCCCAATTTGGAAATGGGATAGTATTTCTATGGATTTTGCAGTAGGTTTACCTCGTACGCAAGGTGGTTATGATTCGATTTAGGTGATTGTGGATCGACTAACGAAATCTGCGCATTTCTTAGCCGTGAAGACTACTTTCAAGGCAAGTCATCTTGCGAGGTTGTTTATTGCGGAGATTGTAAAATTGCATGGTATTCCCTCTAATATTGTGTCGGATAGAGATCCAAAGTTTACTTCAAGGTTTTGGAAAGTTTTTCAACAAGATATGGGGACAGAGTTGCGGTTGAGCACGTCTAATCATCCTCAGACGGATGGTCAAACTGAACGAACAATACAAACAATGGAGGATATGTTGCGAGCTTGTGTACTAGAAAGTAAGGGTAATTGGAAAGAACTACTACCATTGATTGAGTTCTCTTATAACAATAGTTATCATGCGAGCATCGGTATGGCTCCGTATGAAGCATTGTATGGAAGAAAGTGTAGGACCCCTTTGTGTTGGGCGGAAGTTGGGGAAGATAGAATCTTAGGACCTGAAATCATCCAAGAGACTACGGAAAAGATTCGAATGATCCGTGAGAAAATTAAGCAAGCACAAAATCGACAAAAGAGTTATGCGGACAATCGAAGGAGACCTTTAGAATTTGAAGAAGGTGACCATGTCTTTTTGAAAGTCACGCCTAGATTGAGACTGAAAGGACCGTTTAAGTCACGTAAGTTAAGTCCGAGATACGTGGGACCGTATCAAGTTTTAGAAAGGATTGGCGAAGTAGCATACAGGTTGGGCTTACCTCCTTCTCTGTCGGAAATGCACGATGTTTTCCATGTATATCAACTTCGGAGGTTTGTTCCAGATCCTCTTCAGCCGATTCTACCAGATACTGTTGAAATAGAAGCAGACTTAATGTTTGAACCTCAACCGAGCCGCATTGTGGGAAGAGAAATGAAAGTATTAAGGGACAAGGATATTTCTCTCGTTAAGGTGCAGTGGGATGTAACGCATCCGGGTGATGCAACCTGGGAACTTGAATCGGAAATGCGAGATGCTTACCCTCATCTGTTCAGGTAATCTTTAAATTCGAGGGCGAATTTCTATTTAAGGGGGGGGGGGGGAGGATGTAATACCCCATATTTTATTACTCTGGATAATATTATATTGTGATCGACTGAGCCCAGTGTGCTCTGAGAAATTATTTGACAAAATAATTAGAGTAACGGTAGAACTTAGAATAAATCCAATTAATATTATCTGACTCTGAGGTATTTTACTAATTTGGACTTAAGAGACTTTTTGGACATTTAGTAGTATTATTTGTTAATGATAGTTTACTATATGTTTCCTTTTCCTCCCATTTTCCAAACAAAAGAAAAAGTTAGTAAGAAAGAGAGAGAAAGAAGAAAGAAGGAAAGAAAGGAAAGAAAGGAGAGAAAAGTGGAGAAGAGGAAAAGAAGAGAAGTTCAAGAACTTCAAGAATCATCATCATCCATTCATCAAATCTTCACCCAATCTTCTCATCATCTTCATCTTGCTCATTTCAAGGTGGGTTCTAGTTAGAAACCTTTTTTTTTTAGTTTTGGATAATATGAGTTTTAGGTTAGAATGTGGGAATTGATGTTTTAACGGTTGGAAATTGATATAAATCGAAAGGAATGCTCAATGTGCTTATAGAAACATGTATTGATGATTGTTTTGATGTTTTGGTTTGATTGGAAATGTTAGGTTTTGTGAAACTTTGTGTTCTTGAGAAATGTATCGTTTTTGAATGTTGTTGATCAAACCTTGCTAGAACTAGGTTGTAGCACCTCTGTTGGTTGTAATTTATGGTTGAGAAGAGGTTTGGATGTGTGGGGAATTTCTGTTTTTGCTGAAGCATTTTTTTGAGTTTCGCAGAGCGCGCTTAGCGCGCAGGAGCCCGCTCAGCGCGGTGTTGAATTCCTGCAACCCCTCCAAGCCGAATAAAACGCGCTTAGCGCGACCTGGGACTTGAAGTTTTTCTTCCAAAACGAGAAAATTCATAACTTTCAACTCGTTTATCGGATTCGATCATTCTTTAAATCGATGTAAAGCCGAGGAAATATTCTATGCAATGGAGATGAAATATGTCAATTTTACTGACCGATTAAATAATCGAGAAAGTTCCAAAAGTGTTTTAATTATGTTTTAAATGTTATAAATTATTCTATTGTGCAATTGTGAGATGCCTTGCCTATCCTATTATTGTTTAGCATGATTGTAATTGAATATGCATGTTAATATGGAAAAAGAAATAGAAAGAGTGAGGAAAACCCCCTTATGAACTATAGGAGAATTTAGAAGGTTTGGAGACACTAATATGGAACATGTTGGTTAACCTTCGTGGTTTGAAAGGCATGAGAGGCCTTAAGGCATTATAGCCTTGTGATTGTCGAATACAATCGTATTGTTGTATGTGATCATGTAATCGTAACCGGTTTATCTTGAGTGTAGTTTCATGAGTCTCAGACTCCTCTGAAATGGATGCACAACTACTTGGCAGGTTTGATTCCCCGTATTGTACGAATGGCGCCTATGGAGCGCGTGCTTGTGACGGTTAATGGCCCGTGTGAAGTGACGGTTCATAACGGTTAATGGCCCGTAGAACCCGAATCCATTTGTATGTCAAGTAGATTACAAGGATCTATGACTCAGGTCGCCTTCTAGACGTAGAAGCGGATGGGAACAGGAAGTACCTTGGTATGGTTATCGATTAGTGATGTTGTGAGTTAATGAACTCATGTCATGTTTCCATATAGTGTGACAATTGAAATGTGAACTCAAGAGTCTTTCCCCTTTTCCCCGGACTTGAGTTAGGATTGTTAGAACCTTGTTAATCCGAGAGGATCCATAAGATAGGGAACTCACTGAGATTTGATGTATCTCACCCCACGTTGTTGATGTATTTAAGGTGCTTCAGGTTCCGAGAAGGGTAAGGATAAGGTCATGTGATCTTTTCCTTGCTTGTTGATGGCTAGCTTTCGTAGCGGAGTTTATTTTGAGACCATTGTTGATCTAGTTCATAGTTTTTATCTTTTGAACATCTTGTATATAATATGCCTTAGGTTTTTGTACTTTGTACTTTAGGGCATTTATTTGTATACAATGTGTTAACTAGGAGCTTATGTGTTTCAGTACCAAACACTTGGATCTATATATAATATTTATGCTTTGATGTATGAGTTTTATATATGGGTGTTGCAGATTGTTTCTAAGAATCTTACACCGTGTTGGTCCAGAAGCTGTTGACTTCCCTACAGGTAAATAGTTTTTATTTTGTTGTTGTTTAGCTTAATTAGTAAAACCATGGATAAGAAATGGATGTCTTCAAGTCGATTGTAGAAAGAGTATGAGAATGGGGTATCCGAATTCGTTAAGTTTGCTGTTGCGTATGCCAAAGACCCCAGTCGAATGACATGTCCTTGCTTGGATTGCTGTTATGGGAGCCGGGTTAACGCGGTTCAGTTGGCATTGCATTTAATGAGGCATGGAATTGGTCGAAGTTATACATGAGATGGATGTACCCTGTTGAACGTTATATGAAAATATTAAAAGGGTATGTAAAAAACCGAAGTCGACCCGAGGGATGTATTGCTGAACGATACATTGTTGAAGAAGCGATTGAGTTTTGTTCTGAATATCTGTCCAATGTTCAATCAATTGGACTCCCCAAATCTCATATTGTCGAAAAAAAAGAAGGAAAAAAGTTAATTGGAAATAAAGTTGTGACAGTATCATGGTTCGAACGTGATCAAGTGCATTTGTATGTTCTGCACAATGAGAACGAGGTTGAGCCGTATGTTGAAATGCACAAGGATGTTCTCCGAGGTTTAAATCTGAATAGAAATGAAAATTGGATAGTACGAGAGCACAATCGAAGTTTTATACCTTGGTTTAAGGATCATATATATTCAAAGTATTATTCAGATCCCGCTTCAATAATAGAAAGGTTGCGATGTTTAGCATATGGTCCAAGTCTGGTTGTGTTTTCTTATAGTGCATACGCAATTAATGGATACACGTTTTATACCAAAGAACAAGATGATAAAAGTACTATGCAAAATAGTGGTGTCACCGTGGTAGCTGAAGCAATGCACATTTCAAGTGTGAAGGACTTAAACCCCAAATTTGCAAATCTGTCATATTTTAGGGTTATCGAGCGCATTTGGGTGTTTGATTATGAGAAGTTTCAGGCTCCTATATTTGGTTGCAAGTGGGTTGAAAATAATAATGGCTTGCGAATGGATAAGTCCGGATTTTTGCAAGTGGATCTTAATAGGGTGGGGTACAAAGATGAGACTTTTATTCTAGCCTCTCAAGCTAAACAAGTGTTCTATGTCACTGATACGACAAGTACGAAATGGTCTATAGTGCTTTTATCTAACAAAGTAATTGATGAAAACATTGGAGATCAAGGTGATATTGATGTTGAGATTGAATCGTTTACTAGAAATGATCAAGATGAGAATATTATAGCAAATGAATCATATATTAGAAATGATCATAATGAGGGTATTTGGATCAATCCAACCGTCCGTGTTGTTAAGAGACGAGTATAACATATTCCAACCAAGAAAAGAAAGAGACGTTAGTGCAAAAGGTACTATTTCGTGTCTATTATTTAATAAGTTGAACAATTTATTTACACATTCCAATGAAAATAGTCTAATGTTTATTATGTTTTTTATTTAAGGTTCTTGTATGACAAATTGATGCGCGGGATTCTATTTCGTGTCTTTCGCACGTATAATACTGGCAACGAGTTAGTTTTTCATTCTAATTTCATTCTAATCTTTGTATCTTTTTCCTTATAATATTTGTTACGATACTTGATAAACCAAGACAACTATATATTCTTATTTGTTTTTATTTTGTTAGAGCAATACAAGTATAGATTGCGGTTATTACGTTTTGAGGTTTATGAGAGAAATCCTTCATTTGGATCAAATAGAGACTCCAATCATGGTATGGATTTATAACTTAGGGTTTATTTTAATATTTATCGAATATTTCATATAATTTATTACTTTTAACTAAATCATGCATGTTATGTTTTATTATGTAGTACTTTGATGAATACAAGTGTGCTCATTACTCGAAAGATAAATTGGAAGAAATCAAGGAGGAATTGTGTGAATACTTTATTGAGAAAAGAATCATATAAGGTATGAAAGTTGTTGTGTTGATTTATATCAAATGGTTTATGTGTTGAATTATAATGGTGTATATATTTTGGATTATAATGGTATATAATGCCTATGTTTGAATAAAAGCTTGTTTTTTAAATAAAGGCTCAATGGTTGAAATATAAGGCATATGTGTTGAAATAAAGGCTTGTTGAATATCATATAATGCCTATGTGTTTGAAATAAAGGCTTGAATTATATAGGTTTATGGTATTATTTCCAAAAATATGCTTTCTAAAAAAGAAAGAATAGGCAGCGCAACGCTTCCTAAATTCTGATTTATAAAAAAGTGCTTTTAAAAAGCACAATTTACGTGAAGAAAAGACAGCGCTTTTCAGAAAAAGCGCTGCCTATAGTTCACAATAGAAAGTTCTTTCCATTAAAAGTGCTGCCTTAAAGTGAAATAAAAAATACATTAGACAGCGCTTCAAAAAGCACTGTCTAAAGGGGGACAATAGATTGCGCTTTTCCTGAAAAAGCGCTGCCTAAAGATGCCAATAGAAAGCATAAAAGGCCAGAAAAAGCGCTGCTAAAGGCCCACTTTAGACAGCGCTTTTCTAGAAAAAGCGCTGCTAAATGCCCACTTTAAAATGCGCTTTTCCAGAAAAAGCGCTGCTAAAGGGCTACATAAGGCAGCGCTTTTGCATAAAACAAAAGCGTTGTCTTTACCTATAGCAGTGCCACCTTAGGCTGCGCTTTTAAGCGCTGTTAAAAGCCAAAAAAAGCGTTGTCTTTTCCCTTCCGTGGCATAGTGTGTGTGTGTGTGTGTGTATATATATATATATATATATATATAATGTTAAAATCCACTCTCTACAAAACCCACCCTCTACAAAACCCTAGAACAACTCCAAGTACACCACATGCATTCCTCAGTGAGACATCCTTTTTGACATAAATTGTTATGGAGAAGCATAACTGTATTCACACTAGATAAAATCTAAAGATGCATCTCCGGAACCACACCAGACAATAATTTTTTACTTTGATTTTGAGACGCTCTAATGAATTTGACGATATATTATAGCTATAATATCATTTTCAATTTTCGTATAAATTTAACCACACACTTTTAGAATAAAATGAAAATGACATATATAAATTAATAAATTTGGAGTACACAATGAATTCAAAATAAAATAGAATTGAAAATAGTGATCATAATACAAATATTATATACTACTGCGTATGACGGACTCGAGCCCCTTTTTTCTGCGTCGCCTCATATACTGTAGTGTCTCTCATGCCTCCCCCATCATGGCATTTAGAAATTCCTTCACCTCATAGCATATGGAAAAGAATCCTCTGTGTATACTTGCATGTCCAATCTCGATGATACGACAATATCTAGGTAATACATCAACAACATGATCTATTTTAGCACGCCCCTCCTCTAGTATCTCCTGATGAGCAAGCCTAGGTGGATCTCCCAGAGCATTCGGTGTCATATAAGGATGTGACACCCTGAAATACCACTGGATTTAGCCATGTACAACACTTCAGTCGCTAGGAGCTATAGTATTCCGTGCCTCATCTGGTACCAAATGATTAAGATAGTTATCAAACAGGGTATCCATATGTCAACGTGTTTGGTGGGAGGACCAGACTCAGAAGCGTATTTGGGAATAAACTGCATGTAGCCAAAATTTCATATCACGTGCTCGGGCAGATGAGGATAAGCCAGACGTGAATCGCAAGCCAATCGTCCCGAGTAGAAGGTTATGTCATCAAAGGGACACGTCTCACGGTGAGTGGCGTATGCCTGAAAGTGTATATCCTCTGTTACTAAGTGGCCAAGATACACTCTATATGGCTCCGTCATTTGATTCCTTTTAAGCGGGATGAATGCAAAAACATGTGGCATATCCTCAGTGTAGGTCGGAGCACATGATCAGCTATATATGTGTGGGAAGTGCTGAAGGATCAAAGCCTGAAAATGGTACATATGAATCATTAATAATGGCGTAGAAAAACTGTTATGAAAATCACACACAAACACTAAAAGATGTAGAAATATTACCATCAATAGTGTGATGTTTCCCGTCATCTATTTGATATTCCACATACAACCTCCAACTAATTTAGAGTACGATTAGACCAAACAAGCGCCCCCACTTATACTCATGGATCCACTCCATGTCATCGAAGTATCGAAGGTTGACCATGCCCACATAAGAGGCACTCTTGTCCATAAAAATGGGTGTGTCAACCAAATACAACATGTTTGCTCTCAAAGTGTATGTTCTATGTTACAGAACCTGCTCGTCATAACTAACAACATGTTTTACTACATGCAGTTGGCATGTACACAACCTCTTTAGGAATCAAAACAGGGCATGAACCCCTCGGGTGGCTTCTAACTCCTTTATGGAATCCGCTGGGTCAGCTCCTAGATAGTTCACCAGCATCTCTAATGTGTCATCTCTGTTAATCTTATTGTGGTCTAATAGTACCCCCTGATTAGAAGATATAGCAGGCATGAGACATTGTCTAATGTGATATACATCTCATCATGTGAAAGATGAAATGATGACATCTCTGAGTGCCATCTCTCTACAACTCCAAACAATCCAGAAACCTCACCCACATGATTACCACACAAAAACATGTTAATTCCTATCAATCTAACATATTAATCCATTTATTTAACCATAAAATCCATAATTTATTCATACTTTGAAAACCCCAATTTCACATCCAAGCTCATGTTTATGAAAAAAATGGCATATGTAACAATCACACCAAATACATTACACAAATGTGCAAGTAAATCATGGCATAGAAACATAATTATAATCATATTACTCCTCATACAACTCAATCAACAAAATAAGAAAATCTTATTGGAAGTTAAGGGAAACTTCTCTACCATTTCATGAATTAAGAACCCATAGATGAAGAATCTCTTACTTACCTTGTAACTCCAGAAAATTTAGCAGTGCAAACTTCAATTGATCTCTCTTCTCAAGCCCTAACACTCCCTTCTCAAGATCTTATCTCCAATTTCCTTATTTTTCACGTGCTGATGAAATAGCATCTAAAAACCTGATTTTATTCTAGCTTTTAAAATATATACTATTTTATTTAGTTTCTCTAATTTACACTTTTTACCCAACTAAAGTTCAGCTCTCCTCCACTCACCATTAAACTCTCTAAGTTCCCAAAAAAGGCCTTATTCTACAAATTCTCACCAATTTCTAGTTAATTAATTAATTAATTTCCAATAAACTAATTAATTAAAATAAAGCTTTACCAATGTCGTCACCGACCAAACATGTCCTATATTCACAAAATAATTATTTTAAATAAAATACTATATTAAATCAAATAAATAATTAAATAAGTGAATATTTAAATCTGGTCGTTAGAGTGATCACTAGGGTTGATCCAAGATGCATTATCAATCTGTCCTTGGCACTCCAAGTGATGAGCGATTTCTGCATCACTAGGATCATGTTTTAACAAAGTTATCGGCATGTTCCCTCCAATGACGAGCACCTTCTATTTTGACAAGGTTTTCATCCTTATTAAAATTCGCTGAAAAGAGAGTCTCTGGAGAATCCCTAGAAGGAGCATTGTCTGTAAGAGATTCTCTAGACAACTTCTCCATTTCTGAATCATCACTCAAAGGGGTGACTTCTTGTTCAAAATCCCCGTTGGTAGAGGAAAAGGAATATAATTCAGACTTCATTCCCCTTCTCGAAGAAGAAGAAATGCTACCATCCGAATCACTCCTGATGATGATAGAGTTATCGTTCATAGTAGCAAAAATACAGTAAAATACAAGAATGAAAAGATGAATGGAATAAAGGTACCTCGAAATGTAAGGTTGAAGGTGATAAAGCAGAGAAAGGACTGAAAATCAAAACTTTAAAGATTTAAGGCTTTAAATGTGTGACGACGGTTACACCTAGAAAACGACTCTCAAAGAAGAGGGAAAGGTTCAAGGAGTCAATGGAAATTCAATCTAAAAGAGGGCAAAAAATTTTCCTCTCTGTCTCTTTCCTTATATAGGTAAAGGCAATCGAACATATTGGTTCGGAATTAAAAGGCAAACATAGATCAACAGTTAGATTTTTCCTTAGAAACACATCCAAACTCAAGTGCACAGTAAGCTGCATCACGCCACTCTGAACCTTTTTAGGTCTCACGTCAAAGAAAAATGGCGAAACGCTTCTATGATGGGACTACCTGACACGTGACACATGGAAAACTATTTTCAAAAGTCAGCCATGACTACTAAAGACTCTTCTGACACCCAGAATGCTCAGCGATCCTTGGAGGAAACTATTCCGTGTTAGCCAAAGGCCTAGGAACCCAATGCTCCACACAAGCCAAAGGCCTAATAATACGCGGCCCGCTTATTCTACCTGATTCATCAAGCTCAAGGAATAAATACCTATATGAAGGGTTTTCAGATACACAAACTCTAATCTCCACTTCCATTGCAGTTATGTCAAACCCTAAATTAACTTGAGCATTGGAATGCTAACCATGTGGATACCCCCTCTATGAACCATCATACCAAAGATTAGCAGCGTCGTTCTAATACCGACACTGATCTATAATGTCGATTCAAGATCAACACTTCTGATTAAAGAAACACCGTGATAGAAACCTTCGATCCACGGTTCCGCATCGCAAAATTACCGACGGTGCTTCGTTCCATCGTAGCTTCTATGATTTCCTCCATTTCTAGTTCCACAACGGAACATAATACAACAAAATTTTACCTCTCCATCACAGAAAAGTTTGACAGTATGATCCGGGTATAGAGGAAGCAACGATAAGTCTGACGGGGCTCTTCCAAACCCCTCGGGTGCCTAGGGTGCTTGTGGAACCTTGAGTGTCTTAGGTTCCTGATTAGGGGGCACCTATCTCCTACAGAAAGACGGAGGTGGATATGTATGAACCCTAGAAGTTAACGTGTCTACATCAACCAATCTAGAAACGACATGTGCTTGTGATGATCGAGCTTTTTCCCTCCAAAGTGATTCATGTTAAGCAACTCTATTGTGCCTCAATCTATCTTGGTTATCAGCCATATTGCATGTAATTAAACCACATATGCATTATACCTATGAAATACAATGAGGTCAAGCCTAAAAATGAAGACTAATAAATTTCAGAGATGCATCTTCTGATTCTGGAAATCAAAACGTCGAAAAATTTCGAAGGTGCGTCTCCCTAAGGTTCTTCAACTCAAAATAACATCAACGGCGGAAATGAAATCCATGCCAACATCTAAAATAATGCATTGATCATTTAAACTACCTATCAACCACATTGCTCATTTGAATAGCATATATAAACTACCTATTACATAACCTAATGTTCAATTTCTACAAATGTATATAAAAATAAAAAACATACCAAATGTGAGTTTAGTTTGATGTTGAGGCATCTCTTTGATCGATTTGATGTTGATAAAAGAAGCTTTGAAGTGAGTTGAATGATTTTGAGAAAATATGAGTTGAAAGACTTTCAGACTTGGGATGTTGAGAGTTTGAGAGAGTCCTTTGAGAAGTGAGGAATGAGAAAGGGTCTAGCATTTTTTTATTAAAACAATGTACGGAAATGCATCTTCGTAAGTTACACGAAGATGCATTTTTTGTAAATTTTGTTATGCAGAACCTTAGGGTCTGACTTAGGAACGAATGTGTTTCGGGTATGTTCGGAGATGCATCTCCAGATTCTAGGAGTATTTTTTTATTTTTCAAAAGGGTGTGGTTGCAATCCTTAAGGTGTCTTAAACAGAAAGCACCTTAACTTTGACTAAATTTTGCTAAAACATTCTGATGATAAACTTGAAGAATCTGCAGAAGAAAAAGATGTCGAAGGAAATGTCTCGACATCCTGACTGACTTACTAAGTTAGCAGGTTTTAATATATTGCAAGAATTAAGGAGCGGATCAAGGAATCACAGGAAAAAAGGATAGAAAGCCCAAGACAGCAGAAGACTGTATAAGGAGACTTAGACCTAGGGTTAAGTACCGTACTTTTGTATCACTTATAAGTTTGTAACCTAGTTCTCTTATGTTGAATAAGGGTTTAGGGTTTGAGAGTCGTTGGTTCTCTTAGAGTTGTAAGTCTCCACTCTGTAATATTGGATGCAGAGTGGAAGGCATAGGTACCGGGATACAACCAGAAGCCTGTAGGTAATGTTTGTTGTATTGTTCTTGGACGAAGCTTTGAAGCAAGTCCAAGATAACTTGGAGGTCAAGAAACTGTGACAGGTTTTGTATTGGCAGAAGACAGAGAATTTACAGGTTGTGATTAGGATGTGAGTGGGGTATCTCATATCAGGGTTGTAAACATTTGAATTTAGCCTTGGTAAAGATTTTCATTGGGTAGATGTTAGGTATAAAGTTGTAAATGGGGGAGTTTAGCTTTGTAACAGTTCTACATATAGTGAAGTCTTCGTCCTGGATTGGTATCCCCCAGATGTAGGTGATTTGCACCGAACTGGGTTAACACATACTATCTTATTTAACATTCTGCAATTTACAGTTTTGTTATTGTTCTTGACTGACATGTTGGATCAGATGTCGTGACATCTGTAATTGTGCAGTTATGATATTCAAGGTATCAGTCTGCTGTTGCGCCTCTGAGTTTAAATGATTATGTAGCACACTGTCTTGACATATGTTAGGACATCTGCTGTCTGCATAGGCCAAAATTTCAATTGGTATCAGAGCAGGCATCCTGTTTGGTTCTGGATGAGATCTTTGGGAGACACTTTCTGGCGTTTAAACAAGGAGGAGTTTTAAAGATCAGATCAATCAACTCAGCCATACTCAAGGGTATTAATGGATGAGATGTATGTTCTGGATCGAATGGAGCAACCCGGAGGTTGTTCATGTTGCTGAGGAGATTCTACAAAAACTACAGGAGAAGTGGCTAGTTCTCTTGTTGGTGTGTCTTATAAGATGTTGTGACATCTTATTAGGGCAAGCAGGATCTGTTCCTTGGTGGTTCCGCTACATGTGTTTTTGATGGAAAAGCTCTAGAATTATGGGATTCTGAAGTTATTACTGAAGACAGTTGGTGGAAGGTCTCAATCGTCGGCCTGTATATTTGAAGATATCTGCATTCTTTTATTCCAAAGTCAGGAGCAATGGAGTAAAGGGAGTTGTGGTTAGATATCTGGTATGGTGACTTGGTACTTGGAAGCTTGGTTTCTAGGTGCAGTTGAAGTTAGTTGAAGAGGAGAGGAGTTGAGTTTAAGTTTATCAGGTTCTTGCTCTAGGAGTTTGATAAATTATTGATTGGCTAGGTTGTCAAAGATACTTTAGAATTCTCTCAAGTCCACTCATAAAGACATCTCAGCCTTGTATCTGGAGTCTTCTAGTTACTCTTCTGACTAGAAGGTGTTTCTTTGAAACACAATCTGAAGAAAGTGGAGGTGATTTATTTTCACCATCCAAAAACAGCAAGGAAGGATTCATCTCTCTTGACCCTAAGAGTGGATCCAATCTGATTGAAGAATTATTGAGGTAAATAAGATTTGTTCAGAGAAAGTCTTAGTTACTTAAGCCAAGGGTGGCAGCCTTGGTATCTCAACATTGTCCATTGAAGAAGATACTTGCAAAAAGGTTGAATACTTTATAAGTGTTCATGACGTGATCTGGTGCAGCTCAGCTACAACAGTGAAGAAGGGTTATTGGACAAGGATTTAAGATCAATTGCTATTTGTGAAATCCACAAGTATTTAATTGATTATCCTTGAAAGTCAAGATTGCTGATGTTCAACAAGATGTTGGAACATCTCATCATCAGAATTTGTGCAGAATCATGGGAGGGGTACTGCATACGCTTTAGCATCTGTTTCAGTCTTAGGTGGTGACCTAAGAAGTGGCTTCAGTCGGGTGTCATAGAAGCATGTGTTCTCTGGAGAGTTTCCTGGCAAGAAACTTGTCTCGACTTTGATGTTGTTGAAGATGAAGATGAAGACATCATAATCTTGATGGTTACAGCTTGGATCAGTTTATTTCTGATCTAGGTGCTTTGGAGCATGGATCTTGCTCTTCTTGGAAGTCAAAGTTAAGTGGCAGTTATCTCTGACTTTCTACAGTCTGCTCTACTAAGGAAAGTGGCATTCTTTGGTATAGCTATGGTGTAGTCTTGGACTATGTATTTTCTGAAGATTCAGACGTGGCATGTGTGAAGTCTTTGGAGTTTCAAAGCAGGATGGAGGTTGTCTACTCAAACTTGGTTGTTGAATCAAGTCGATGAGAGCATGAAACTCTTGTTCTGCGAAGGGAGGAGGTTCTTCTAAGTGGCAGAAGGAGGAGCTGAATTCAACAGTTGGATGTCATATCAGAATGTTCTGACATCTAGCTTAACATCAGAAGACTCAGCTGGTGAAGTGGCACATCAGCTTAAGATAAGGTGATCTACAGAATAATGGAAGTTGTGGATGCTTCAAAAAGGTCTATCTCATGCAGTTTGCGGGAGCTGTGAATGGGAAGATGTTACATGACTAAGAGGCTTAGTGGATCCAAGATGTCTTGCTATGGGCAAGTAGTTCATGTGACTTGAAGATCTGTTTTCATTGGTGGATCAGTGTATCTTGTGGGAATCTGAAGAAGACTGAGATCAATCAAAAGGTGGCATTTGGTTGGTTTCATAGTGTGCATTCAAGCAGGATGCTTGAAACTGATTGCTCTTGTGCAGAAGAGTAGTTAGTTGAAAACGCAGGAGGTTCTGGTTCTCTTGGAGCTTGTGGCAGAAGTTATGGGTTGAGGATGGAAGTATACCTTCTTTTGGTGGTTGAGAGTTTATTTCTCTCTGGGTTTCTGAAGCTTTCTTTGTTCAAGCTGGTGGCGCAGTGTTGTGTGAAGATCTTCAGTTTGGATTACTATGCTAATAGTAAGTCCAGTGGTGGAGCATATCAAGAACCATGGTGTGTGGTGTCTGTGATGTGTGGAAGATGTCCTAACTGATGTTAGAACATCTTTGGATTAATTATCCTTGGTGAAGGATTTCAGGTTCTGTGAGGAACTGGTTACTTGCATCGTGTCTAAGAAGTATCTACATTGTCATACGGGAGAATGATGGAGTAGAAGAACTGTCTTGGAAGGTTGATGTAAGGGTTTGAGAAGACTGGAGTGGATCATATGTTGATTGCATGAAGGTCTGGTTTCTGATGCGTTCAGAAGTGGATATTCACCAGAAAATCAGAAGTATTCCAGGTTATCATACGGGAGAATGATAAGGAATGACTGTCTTGGATTGTGGGGTGTCTATCTCTATTGTTGGCTTGGTGAAGTCAGTGGAAAATCTTGCGAAGGGGATGTTGCCCATGGCTGCAAGTCATGCTAGTAGTGGATCATTTTGGCAGCTGTGAAGTTCTGGAGCATGCATACGATATCTGACATCGTTATAACAAACTAAGGGGCCCTGTGCGTTTCTTTGAGGAATGTGAAGCATTCTGATTCAATTAGTTTGTGCCTCAAGCAGCTGGAGGTCTATACATGAGAATTCAAGAGGAGTTCGTGTGGTGTGTAGATGGTTGCAGGATGAGGGGGATCAATGGGACTTTGATCTTAAGCCAAGAGTTTGTTATGGTAGGATTGTTATCCTTTTATTATTTCCTCACGGGTAGCATGATGGTGATCATGTGTGAGTGATTATTGGTTCTTGTCAAAAGAAGCAATAAGAGAGTTGATGATTGTGTTCAGCAGGTGGCTTGAACTGAGGGTGTGCTCTTGAAGACATGAAGATGCGTCTTATGTTTTCCATTCATTAGCTAGGTGTTCTGTGGAGGAGCACTCGTTACCTTAGATAGGGGGAGTTGCTCCTTGATCTAAGATGGGTTACTGCGAGGATGCAGTTGAAGTTCCGGTTTGCATTTGTACGTCAAGCAAACTGTGATTATGTGTCCATCCTGGGAGGATAAGATGTCAAGAAGGATGTATTGACATTTTGTATTATTGCAAGTTGGGGGAGACTTGGCAGTACAAGTTAAGTGGTTCTTATTGGATGCTTAAGAATTATTGGTTGAGTCTGGGAGAATTTATTTTTCTCTGCAGATTGTGATCATGATTTTGTGAAGAAATCTCTGCAATGTCAAATCAGAAGAAGAATCTAGGAAGAATAGACAATGTTTGACATAATGTCAAGACATTGTTATAAAACATGTGTGCATGTAATAGGTTCTTTGGTCGACATTCTTAAAAGAAGAAACAATCAAAGGAGTCTTGGTTAGTGCAGTACTGGTGGAGTTATTGCCTTCGATTAATGGCCCTTTGAATTGACTAGCGTTATTTTCTGTGGTTTGTTACTTTCTAAGAAAATGGCTCAGCTATAAATAAGATTGCTTTGATCTTCTTTAGTCTTAATACTCTCTCTTTGGGTTGATGGCAGATGGGGTTCTTCAAAATCTGGGTATGTTGCGTCTGGGTTTGGGGCTGTCTTGATCACTTTTGCCAAGTTTTGGCTAAAAGGGGAGGAGAATGGTTTTCTGATGTTGTCTTAGATTGGGTACATTCCAACAGTTGTTTTGCAAGAATGATGGTTAAGATGTTCTGACATCTTAACAATATTTTTGTGTGTCTTGTGTCTTGTGATCTGAGTTGTGAAACAGGTTGTGTCTTGTGATCTGAGTTACGGAATCTGTGCTCTCAGTGTTACGAAACCTACAACTGCTGTTTCTTTTCTGGAGGAGTCTTCTGGGTCTCAAAACCTCTCTTGAAAGGAGGGGGAATATGTTGAGGGGGAGGCTCTCTCAGACCTTAGCTCCAATCAATTCTTAAGATGAAGGAGTCTTGATGAAGGAGTCTTGATGATTGCAGAATGCAGAAGAAAATGTTTTAGCCAAAATTTGTCAAAAGGGGGAGATTGAAAGCACCTAAAGTTTGACTAAATTTTGCTAAAACATTCTGATGATAAACTTGAAGAATCTGCAGAAGAAAAAGATGTCGAAGGAAATGTCTCGACATCCTGACTGACTTACTAAGTTAGCAGGTTTTAATATATTGCAAGAATTAAGGAGCGGATCAAGGAATCACAGGAGAAAAGATAGAAAGCCCAAGACAACAGAAGACTATATAAGGAGACTTAGACCTAGGGTTAAGGACCATACTTTTGTATCCCTTATAACTTTGTAACCTAGTTCTCTTGTGTTGAATAAGGGTTTAGGGTTTGAGAGTCGTTGGCTCTCTTAGGAGTTGTAAGTCTCCACTCTGTAATATGGGATGCAGAGTGGAAGACATATGTACAGGGATACAACCAGAAGCCTGTAGGTAATGGTTGTTGTATTGTTCTTGGACGAAGCTTTGAAGCAAGTCCAAGATAACTTGGAGGTCAAGAAACTGTGACAGGTTATGTATTGGCCGAAGACAGAGAATTTACAGGTTGTGATTAGGATGTGAGTGGGGTATCTCATATCAGGGTTGTAAACGTTTGAGTTTAGCCTTGGTAAAGATTTTCATTGGGTAGATGTTAGGTATAAAGTTGTAAACAGGGGAGTTTAGCTTTGTAACAGTTCTACAGATAGTGAAGTCTTCGTCCTGGATTGGTATCCCCCAAATGTAGTTGATTTGCACCGAACTGGGTTAACACATACTGTCTTATTTAACATTCTGCAATTTACAGTTTTGTTATTGTTCTTGACTGACATGTTGGATCAGATATCGTGGCAACTGTGATTATGCAGTTCTGATATTCAAGGTATCAGTCTGTTGTTGCGCCTCTGAGTTTAAATGATTATGTAGCACACTGTCTTGACATATGTTAGGACATGTGCTGTATGCATAGGCCAGAATTTCATAAATAATTCTGCTAAATAATTGAGAGGACTATATATATATATATATATATATATATATATATATATATATATATATATATATATATAGTTGTATCTTGATGTAGTTATAAAACTTTAGAGTGAAGACTCATTTTAGTCTCTCACAAAAATTGGAGAGTCCAAATTAATCCCTAAGAAAAAAAGTTCATATTTAAATCCTTGCAAAATTTAACCAAGCCATGTTAGTCCCTCTGTTAATATTTTTCTCAAACCGATTATTTTTCCTACTTTTGAATTGTGGCTGGACTGTCTCATGTGTATTATTTTTTCCATGTGTATCATAAAATAGAAAGAGAGGGAATTGGGGTTTTCTCTCCAGTCTCTCTTTAGTCTCAGGCTTTCATATTTTCTCAATATCTGGCTTTTCTCTTCCCACATGACCACACATACACCCATTTATTTCTAGCAAGATCAATTCCTGATATCGACGGTGATGACGAATAATTCAACTAGAGAAGATGACATACGACATACCAGAGACGGAGACAAAGGTAAGTTTCTTTGTTATTACCAGCCTAGCATCAACAATAGAGAATGGTTGTTATTATAACCCTAGCATAAAAAATAGAGAATTTGCATAGTGCAGTGATTACTGATTAGATAACCCTAGACATAACTGGTACCAGTAGTTGCCTTTTGTGCATAAATGAAACCATTTCAAAAACTTATGGACTTGTTTACATTCTAGAATATGTCACTATTAGATACCTGGCCGAAACATTAGTAGATACCCGACAAAACATTATTAGTATTATAATTCAGAATTTCAGATTCCACCGAATGTTATCACTACTACGTAAATACCAATTAACAATGGTTGGGAAAGGTATATAATGACACTGGTGCAGGCGTTGTTATGTAGAGTGTCGTTGTAAATGGAGTCTTATAATCACGGGCCATTAGCCGATGTAATTACCTGGAAACAGTGTGCCCTATCACAACAGTTAATAAAATGAACCGTTGTGATAAATATAATGCTCTTAGGTTCGATACCCAGCTACGCCGTTTTGATTTTTTTTCTATGCATTGCACGAGATATTATTACGGTTATATTTTATACCCGTCGTTATATATTCTTCAAACACAAATATACAACGACGGCTTAGATTTGTAAACGCAGTCAAAACTTCCTCTGTTTTAAATATGCATTTCTCAGCAATTCAAATTCATCCCATTATTGAACCTGTACCATTTTAAATATGCATTTCTCAGCAATTCAAATTCATCCCATCTTTTAACCTGCAACCATTTTAACCATAACAAATAAGCTAACATTCATTTGTAAGTATTGTAACTATATTATGACTATAAAATACAGCTAACAGATAAGGTATACATTATGTAAGTATTGTAACTATTATAACCATATTTACACCAAACACTATATTCTTGTCATCAATACAGAAAAGTGTTATTCACATAATCTCTACAGGAAAAAGTCATTGACATCATCAATCAGCAGGACCCTTAAGAACATTATGGATATATGCCCAACGTTTACGAAGATCTACGAAGTCCTCAACGGGGAATGAGGTTTCGTCGTTAAACATCTACATAAGAAACATCTACATAAGAAAGAGGCAATAACATGTATGATAATAATTCAATAGTCAACTTATCTGTTAATATATGTAAGCAATTTATGACATGTATACCTTATTCCATGAATCAACAATGCCGGCAAGGACAATGTTTAGCATGTGTTTCATGATATAATAACCACACTCGTAATTCCCGGGTTGTTTCCTTGTCTACAAATTTAAGCAAAAATCACATGAATACAACCACAATGAATGTAAATGAAAGAAACATAATCGTGCCACTTACTTTAGGACAGATCCATCTGGGCTTTCTTCTAATATTGTTCATCATATTCACTTGCTCCACAACACTGTACATTGAATTTGAATTAAACATATTACATCATAAACTAATTACAATGTCAAAGAAAATGAATTAAGCATACACTTACGAATTAATCATATCTTTCATTTTGTTTTGCAGTGGATCATGCAAGGAACACATAAAAGTTATCGTATTCGTCCGTAATGATATGATGATCAATTTCCAATGACCACTGAATAAACAAGAGCATATATATAGGTTAATGGTATTTGCTAAAACAAAACTAAATATAGAATAAACATCAATTCCAAAAATACTTACGTGCAGAGGAATGGTGCTAAGTAACATTCTTTTCCTCCCTCACTTAACCGAGTTATCAAGTACTCTCGGATAGCTTTTGGTTCATTAAAGTCCAACGAATAAAAAGTGGATCCAAGATTCCGTAAGTACTCGATTTATTCAACTCTATACAAAGACGGTGAATGTACCTAAAAGGTTAAAGAAAATGAATAAATTAGGGGTGATGTTCTATAAATGATAATGTTCTATAATGACATGTATATTCAACTATATATACTTACGTGCACCAAACTTGCAATATCCCGATGTCCAGCCACTTATACCCACCAAGAAAATCCCTTACATCATTAGGATTATAATAGAATAAACCCAAACATGGACAATGTTCTAGCGGGAGAGGTTGCGCTTCATTTATCACAGCAACTTTCAAGTATAACATTGTGATTTCATTTGGATTAAGGTCCATTATATCATTGCGGTTACCAGCAGGGGGATGACCTGAACAATTACTTCCTTTTGTAGAAGCATGACGTACAACACTTCTACTAGGAGTTCGTTCATCATCATCACCATCAATATTAAGGTGATCTCCATTTGTCCGTTGTTCCAAGTTTTCACTTAATCTCTACATCATAATATTCAATTAAAACATAAAAAAAAACAAGCACAATATATATCATACATTTCCGAAAAAACACTAACATCTCAAGTAAAGTACATACCGAATACATCTCTTGGAACCTTTCTATATCTTTCTCCCTTTTTTCCTTCTCCTCTTCTAACATTCTCCGTTGTTCTTCTAATTGCTTCCCAAAATTTTTAATCGTTTGTCTTTGTGCAATAATCTTCGGGCTTTCGGTACTTTTTCTTTGAGACCCAAAGAATGACCTTAAGCTGACACCTTCTCCAATAGCACGGACACGCCCACCATGCTCATCTGTTCCGATAGCTTCTACCAATATGTCATGTCGTGCTTGTGGAACAAATGTGTCTTCACGGGCTGCCTCAACCAACTTATCCTACACGACAAGAGAAACTTACATATATTTTTGCCAACGCATTTAAACAAAAAATAACATAAGCACCACAAATCATACTTACAATTTTTTTTGGCAACTACTCTTGAAGCCTCAGAGGTGTACTCTCCATCTAGTCTTAATCGAGCCCTCTTCCATTTCTCATGTCTTGAAGGTGGAGATGGGATGCGATCATCTTCAGTTTCTGATTGTCTTTCAAGCGTGATTTTTTTCTCAAGATTCCTATAACCCCCACGAGACAATCTATGGGGGTACACGTTCTTGACCTTATTGAGTATTCTGACTTCGCTTTTAACCTGTTATGAACATAGTGAAAAAATATATGATTAGTATCTATAACTCATTAGCATTACATTATCAGTTACATGAGAATAGTACTAACCTTAAATTCCTCAGAACGACGTATCTTTGCAAACCTTTTCCATTGCTTCTTCGATATAAAACTATATCGAATCCATGGATGAGCAAGACCGCTCTTAGGCCTTCTAATGTAGTCAGCCGTGAGTTGTGCCTTAAATCCCCTCCAACGAGTACCAGCATATGATATCCACTTTTTTTCAAATTTGAGTCATCGTCGGTAAACTCAAAATTCAACTACATTTAAATCAATATATAAGTATGTATTAGAAATTATAGATATTGATATCGGCGATATATAAAAATTATAGTATGTAATACCTTAACATCAGTCCATATGCTTTCTTTGACCTTATTATCAAATTTTTTTCCAATCATTAATCAATATACTGACCTTGCTACGTGCAAGGAACGAAACATAACTTTTAAAAGTAGAGTAGTGTTGACAATCCACTACTCTGTACAACGAATCAAACTGGATAGAAATTTTTTCACCTGATGCGTTCCGAACAGATGTGAATTGGAGCATCATTGTGACGCCTCTTTGTGATCTTTTTGTTTGACTTTCAGTTGTTTGAGTATCATTGTTTAACATCTCATTTGTTTGAGTTTCTTCGCTGGTTTTTGATGAAGAACTCAACAAGGTCGACATCTAAGTTCAAAAACAACAACAAGAACATAAACATCAACCACAAAATAAAACAACAACAACCACAACAATGGCAAATGAAGTTTACTGTAGATGCATGGGGAAAAATATTTTACTTACCCTAAACATGATGACTAAGTAAATGATGTTGGTGTTGGTGATGGTGTTGTCTTCCTTCCTTGTGGTGACGACGGTGTTGGTGTTGGTGTTGGTGATGAAGGTGTTGTTTTCCTTCCTTGTGGTAACAATGGCAAATACACAGTGAAGTAGGAACGATGGTGTTTTGGCTGAAATCGTGTAATGTTTCACAGTAATGAACGTTAGGGTTTGGGTTGAAATTGTGTATTGTTTCGTTTAGTTTTTATTTGCAATGGAAAAAAGGATATTGAAGAGACAAGCTAACTAGGAGTGTATAATATTATCACGCTACCACAACGGCCAATAATAGCAGCCGTAGTGATATTTTAGTTTCATGGTGAAATTTCATAAAAAAGCGCCAGAGTATTAACAATTAAAAATTTTAAATAAAAAACAAAATATATCACAACGGTTGTAAACATCAACCATAGTTAAAAACTTTAAAGTTTTTTATTTAAAAATAAATAAAAATGAAAAGACGCAACTTAACAATGGTGGAACTCTTGAACCGTCGTCATAAACTTTTAAGTTTTTTATTTAAAAATAATTAAAAAAGAAAAGGCGCCACTTAATATTAAAGGAATAACATATATAAGGGCCCTGAGGTTCAAACCCATGAAAGCTTAAGGTTATCACAACGGTTAAGCAGACAACCGTTGTTATATACAAATAATTTTTAATAAAAAAATATTATGATAGCGCCTTAGTTTAGAGATGTCACAACGGTGTAGGGAATAAGCATGGTGACCATGGCATTGTTGTTTACGCGATTTGTAGTAGTGTATACTAATGTTATTCTGAAGTGTTGTAGTGGACGACATGAAGAATTACATTGTAAAATGGATTTTGAATAAAGTAATCAATTCACGTTGTACAATAACTATAGCTAACTTCACGTGGTAGCATAGCTAACTTCACTTAAATTGGATTTTAGATTTTGGATAAAGTAAACCATTCATGTAATATCATAGCTAACTTCACCCTTTTTTTCTTTCTTAGTATAATTTGAAGGGGGAATATTTTGTCCATATCAATAAAAAAAATTATCTAGGGCACTGAAAAATGCAAGATTAGCAATAGAAGGTTATGAGAATGAGCAAAATGGACGAACTTGGGATTACTTGGCTGAATTAAGGAGAAGCAACTCCGAATCAATGACAAAGATGAAAGTGTTAGCCATGTTAGAATCCCTTCCTTTATTTCAGATATTGTATGTTTGTTTGGATGCTTGCAAAAACGATTTTAAAGCTAGATGTAGGCCATTGATAGGTTTTGATGGTTGTTTTTTTGAAAGGATATTAGTGGGGGCAACTCCTCTCAGATGTTTCTTGATAAGTGCAAATTGTAACTATTTTTGTATATAAGTTTTGTTGCACTTATCGATAATTTTTGGTTAATATCGTTCGAATAAACACCGTTTGGTTTGTAAATACGTTTACTTTACATATTAGTGTATATATCGCGTATCATGTAAATATCATAGAGTTTAATTGATTTTCTCTCATTTTTGTAGGTATTCAAGCAATGGTATTTTTCCATTGTTGTATAGAGCATTGAATAAGCTTTCCAGCGCTTCCGATCGTGCGTAAATCAGAGTTGCGGTTCAGAAGTTGTGGTCAAATTAAGGTCTGGTTTGCTGTCAAGTTCGCCTTGCGAGTTTGCCAGTGACTGTTCGCTTTGCGAATGGCTGGAGAGTTCTCAGCGAAGGCTCCCAGAATTGGACAGGGGAGAAAGAGACCAAAGTTCACTTTGCGAACTGTGCAGTGAGCATTCACTTTGCAGAGGCGAATTAGCATTTCAGAGGCACTTAAGTTCCATTTTTTTAGGCTCGCTTTGCGAGTAAAACGTTCGCTTAGCGAACGTGGCGGATTTTGTAATTCTATAAGTTCATTTTCAGTCATTTCTTAGGTATGGTTTTGGGTATTTTTGCTCCCAACTCCATCAAACTTAATTTTTCAGTAGATTAGCTTAGAAAACAACATGGAAGCTTGCATACGGATGAACCGGGGTGGATTGATCGTCGACCGACGTTGACAAACCGCGAGATGTTTGGTTTATTTCTCTTCGTCTTTATTTTTTCTTCTATGTTGGGTTGTGTATATGTATTTATTCTGAACTCATGTATATTTGTCGCCCATGGCATTGTATGATATCTGCTTTACAAATCTTTATTGGTGATTGTCTCTGATTTTTGCTTTATGCTCTGGTTTTGGGTTGTGTTAGAGACAAACTTCACAAACTTTGATTAGGGATGATTATTTGTTAGTTTCTGGATGCTAGAGATAGCTTGAGAGCTAACAATCTTCAATAGGCGTCGAAGCTTAATGCCTCTGTATCTTGAGTCGAATGCGAGAGTGTCGACGATGGTAACACGGTTGTTCTCTCAACTTTGCGTTAGACATAACCTTTGTTGTGAGCGATGCTGGATGATATTGAGGAGTATTGTAGGTGGAGTATAACTGGCCGGTAAGTTTAAGTTTGTGAGGAGTCGATTATGTGCATGCCGGATAAGTTTGTCTCTCTGATTAATGATTTCTTATTATGTTAATGTTTATTTGTCTGCATTTACTTTAAACCAATTTTAATCCAAACTCATAAAGGCGAGAGATTGTCGAACGACATTCTTTCCCTCGAACCGATCTCTGTCGACACGACATAAATCCCGGAGGGAATTCTTCTGAAAATAAATATTTTTGCTTGCCGCTTTACTGCTCCAACAAAATGGCGCTGTTGCCGGGGATTGGTTTTGATATTGAATCGCATTGCGATAGTTTCTTTGTTTTTGAGTTTTGTATATATCGTATATATTGTCTATTTCCATTATGTTTGTTCAAGTGTTGTATACATTTTGTTCCCGTAACGTTTGTTTAAATGTTTGGTTAGGGCACTTGCTTTTGGTTTGCGCAGTGAGGCATCACCATGGCATGAAGGAAGGAAGTTGCTAGCTAAGCACTGTAAAGGCGTCGAGCTTACGACGTAAAACAAGCATGTTTTATTGTTTTTAGTTTCTAATGTTTTAGTTTGTTGTCTGGACGCAAATTTTGGTTGGCTAATTTGAGGATGCATTTTGTGATTTTCCAAGTTTGATCGTTTCAACTTGCGGATGTATGGTAATGATATTTTTAAGTTGTTTACACGTCCAAGGTATGTGTTTATCGCTTTCTTGACTTTAGCATATTCATGATACTTATGCATTTTACAAACTTCCATGCCATTCATTCTTTTGTATACTTGTTCCTGATGTGAATCACTTTAGTTCCCACCTTTTTCGTGAGGTAGCTTTCCATTGTTTATATATGCGCGGAGTACCAACATTTTTGTTCTAACTGGATTATATTATGCTTAATCTTTTGTTTGTGTTGATTATATGAAAGCATGAAAAGGATCAAGGCATTTTGTTTCATTTTGAGCACAACTACCTATCCAATTAGTCATTCACCTTGTGAGCATGTGATCATTCGTAACCCCTTTGAGCTTTTTTATCCATGTTTTATTTGAATTTAATGCTTGTCTATGAGTATTTAGTTCACTTATTTTTGAATGGTTTTTGTTTTTTCTTGAACCCTCAACTTTGTGTTGTTGTATGAATTTTTGCCTTGCCTTAGAAAGTAGGGAGGATTCACATGATGATGTGGTTGAATTCAAGTTGGGGAGAGAATGATTGTTTACTCATTGGTTGGTTTCTATTACGTTAAAAATGAAAAGAAAAAAAAGAGAAAAATATGACAAAGAAAAGAAAATGAAAATGTGAAAAAGAAAGAAAAACAAAATCCTTGAGAAAGGAAACAAAAAAAGTTCAAATAATTGTGCTAAATAAGTATTGTGTTTTGTGTAACGCTTGAGATTTTGGAAGAATTTGATTAGAATTGTGTGTTTGAGTCTTTGTGAGTTGATCACTACCTTAAGTTTAGGCAACTTTTTGTTTCAATTACCTTTAGAAATTGCCCCTTGTTTGTTTACCCGACCACGCTACAACCTTGAAAGTCCTTGTGATTCTTGCCTTCGTATGTTCAATGTGAAATTGTGGATGGTTGCATAATTTAGTCTATTGTTTACAAGATTGTTGTGTGAGTGAAAAGTACCTCATTTTATGTTTTTCATCTACTGATTATTGTTTTTGCTAGGTGTGATTCACGTTTGAACTTGTGTTGTTTTAGGATGTTTGGCATGATTTTTGTCTTTTGCGTTTGTTACGTGACTATGTTATCGTTGTAGTTTAGTGGTAAGTATTTACTTTGTGTGTACCGTTTTTCATTTGAACCATACATTTGTTTCCGTTTTTCAAAACCTGTTGATTCGTGATTCTTTGGTTATTGCTTTTGTGTTTTTAAGTTTGCTTGATTCTTGTTTGCGGACAAACAAGTTTAAGTTGGGGGAGAGTTTGATAAGTGCAAATTGTAACTATTTTTTATATAAATTTTGTTGCACTTATCGATATTGTTTGGTTAATATCGTTCGATTAAACACCGTTTGGTTTGTAAATACGTTTACTTTACATTTTAGTGTATATATTGCGTATCGTGTAAATATCATTGAGTTTAATTGATTTTCTATCATTTTTCTAGGTATTCAAGCAATGATATTTTCCATTGCTGTATAGATCATTGAATAAGCTTTCCAGCGCTTCCGACCGTGCGTAAATCAGAGTTGTGGTTCAGAAGTTGTGGTCAAATTAAGGTCTGGTTTGCTGTCAAGTTCGCCTTACGAGTTTGCCAGCGACTGTTCGCTTTGCGAATGGCTGGCGAGTTCCTAGCGAAGGCTCCCAGAATTGGACAGGGGAGAAAGAGACCAAAGTTAGCTTTGCGAACTTTGCAGCGAGCATTCACTTTGCGAATAAATCGTTCGCACTGCGAACTTCTGGAATTTTGCAGAGGCGGTTTAGCATTTCACAAGCACTTAAGTGCCATTTTTTGAGGCCGCTTTGCGAGTAAAACGTTCGCTTAGCGAACGTGGCGGATTCTGTAATTCTATAAGTTCATTTTCAGTCATTTTTTAGGTATGGTTTTGAGGATTTTTGCTCCCAACTCCATCAAACTTCATTTTTCAGTAGATTAGCTTAGAAAAAAACATGGAAGCTTACATACGGATGAGCCGGGGTGGATTGATCGTCGACCGGCGTTGACAAACCGCGAGATGTTTGGTTTCTTTCTCTTCGTCTTTGTGTTTTTCTTCTAGGTTGGGTTGTGTATATGTATTTATTCTGAACTCATGTATATTTGCTGCCCATGGCGTTGTATGATATCTGCTTTACAAATCTTTATAGGTGATTGTCTCTGATTTTGTCTTTATGCTCTGGTTTTGGGTTGTTTTAGAGATAAGCTTCACAAACTTTGATTAGGGATGATTATCTGCTAGTTTCTGGATGCTAGAGATAGCTTTAGAGCTAACAATCTTCAATAGGCGTCGAAGCTTACTGCCTCTGTATCTTGAGTCGAGTGCGAGAGTGTCGACAATGGTAACACGGTTGTTCTCTCAACTTTACGTTAGACATAACCTTTGTTGTGAGCGATGCTGAATGATATTGAGGAGTATTGTAGGTGGAGTATAACTGGTTGGTTAGTTTAAGTTTGTGAGAAGTCGATTATGTGCATGCCTGATAAGTTCGTCTCTCTGATTAATGATTTCTTTTTATGTTAATGTTTATTTGTCTGCATTTAATTTAAACCCATTTTAATCCAAAATCATAAACACGAGAGATTGTCGAACGACATTCTTTCCCTCGAACCAATCTCTGTGGACACGACATAAATCCCGGAGGGAATTCTTTCGAAAATAAATATTTTTGCATGCCGCTTTACTGCTCAAACAAAATGGCACCGTTGTCGAGGATTGGTTTTGATATTGAATCGCATTGCGATAGTTTCTTTGTTTTTGACTTTTGTATATATCGTATATATTGTCTATTACCATTATGTTTGTTCAAGTGTTGTATACATTTCGTTCCCGTAACATATGTTTAAATGTTTGGTTAGGGAACTTGCTTTTGGTTTGTGCGGTGAGGCATCACCATGGCATGAAGGAAGGAAGTTGCTAGCTAAGCACTGTAAAGGCGTCGAGCTTACGACGTAAAACAAGCATGTATTATTGTTTTTAGTTTCTAATGCTTTTTGTTTGTTGTCTGGACGCAAATTTTGGTTGGCTAATTTGAGGATGTATTTTGTGATTTTCCAAGTTTGATCGTTTCAACTTGCGGATGTATGGTAATGATATTGTTAAGTTTTGTACACGTCCAAGGTATGTGTTTATTGCTTTCTTGACTTTAGCATATTCATGATACTTAGGCATTTCACAAACTTCCATGCCATTCATTCTTTTGTATACTTGTTTCTGATGTGAATCACTTTAGTTCCCACCTTTTTCGTGAGGTAGCTTTCCATTGTTCATATATGCTCGGAGTACCAACATTCTTGTTCTAACTGGATTTTATTATGCTTAATCTTTTGTTTGTGTTGATTATATGAAAGCATGAAAAGTATCAAGGCATTTTGTTTCATTTTGAGCACAACTACCTATTCAAATAGTCATTCACCTTGTGAGCGTGTGATCATTCGTAACCCCTTTGAGCTTTTTGATCCATGTTTTATTTGAACTTAATGCTTGTCTATGAGTGTTTAGTTCACTTATTTTTGAATGGATTTTGTTTTTTCTTGAACCCTCAACTTTGTGTTGTTGTATGAATTTTTGCCTTGCCTTAGAAAGTAGGGAGTATTCATATGATGATGTGGTTGAATTCAAGTTGGGGAGAGAATGATTGTTTACTCATTGGTTGGTATCTATGAGGTAGAAAAAGAAAAGAAAAAAAGAGAAAAATATGACCAAAAAAAAAAGAAAATAAAAATGTGAAAAAGATAGAAAAACAAAATCCTTGAGAAAGGAAACAAAAGGAGTTCAAATAATTGTGCTAAATAAGTATTGTGTTTTGTGTAACACTTGGGATTTTGGAAGAAGTTCATTGGAATTGTGTGTTTGAGTCTTTGTGAGTTGATCACTCCCTTAGGTTTAGGCAAGTTTTTGTTTCAATTACCTTTAGAAATTGCCCCTTGTTTGTTTACCCGACCACGCTACAACCTTGAAAGTCCTTGTGATTCTTGCCCTCGTATGTTCAATGTGAAATTGTGGATGGTTGCATAATTTAGTCTATTGTTTGCAAGATTGTTGTGTGAGTGAAAAGTAGCTCATTTTATGTTTTTCATCTACCGATGATTGTTTTTGCTAGGTGTGATTCACGTTTGAACTTGTGTTGTTTTAGGATGTTTGGCATGATTTTTGTCTTTTGCATTTGTTTCGTGACTATGTTATCGTTGTAGTTTAGTGGTAAGTATTTACTTTGTGTGTACCATTTTTCATTTGAACCATACATTTGTTTCCATTTTTCAAAACCTGTTGATTCGTGATTCTTTGGTTATTGCTTTTGTGTTTTTAAGTTTGCTTGATTCTTGTTTGCGGACAAACAAGTTTAAGTTGGGGAGAGTTTAATAAGTGCAAATTGTAACTATTTTTGTATATAAGTTTTGTTTCACTTATCGATACTTTTTGGTTAATATCGTTCGAATAAACACCGTTTGGTTTGTAAATACGTTTACTTTACATTTTAGTGTATATATTGTGTATCGTGTAAATATCATTGAGTTTAATTGATTTTCTATCATTTTTGTAGGTATTCAAGCAATGAGATTTTACCTTTGTTGTATAAATCATTGAATAAGCTTTCTAGCACTTCCGACTGTGCGTAAATCAGAGTTGCGGTTCAGAAGTTGTGGTCAAATTAAGGTCTGGTTTGCTGTCAAGTTCGCCTTGCGAGTTTGCCAGTGACTGTTCGCTTTGCGAATGGCTGGCGAGTTCCCAGCGAAGGCTCCCAGAATTGGACAGGGGAGAAAGAGACCAAAGTTCGCTTTGCGAACTGTGCAGCGAGCATTCACTTTGCGAGTAAATCGTTCGCACTGCGAACTTCTGGAATTTTGCAGAAGCGGTTTAGCATTTCAGAGGCACTTAAGTGCCATTTTTTGAGGCTCGCTTTGCGAGTAAAACGTTCTCTTAGCGAACGTGGCGGATTTTGTAATTCTATAAGTTCATTTTCAGTCATTTTTTAGGTATGGTTTTGGGGATTTTTGCTCCTAACTCCATCAAACTTCATTTTTCAGTAGATTAGCTTAGAAAACAACATGGAAGCTTGCATACGAATGAACCGGGGTGGATTGATCGTCGATCGGCGTTGACAAACCGCGAGATGTTTGGTTTATTTGTCTTCGTCTTTGTGTTTTTCTTCTATGTTGGGTTGTGTATATGTATTTATTCTAAACTCATGTATATTTGTCGCCCATGGCGTTGTATGATATCTGCTTTACAAATCTTTATAGGGGATTGTCTCTGATTCTTTCTTTATGCTCAGGGTTTGGGTTGCGTTAGAGATAAACTTCAAAAACTTTGATTAGGGATGAATATCTGTTAGTTTCTGGATGCTAGAGATAGCTTTAAAGCTAACAATCTTCAATAGGCGTCGAAGCTTAATGCCTCTGTATCTTGAGTCGAGTGCGAGAGTGTCGACGATGGTAACACAGTTGTTCTCTCAACTTTGCGTTAGACATAACCTTTGTTGTGAGCGATGCTGGATGATATTGAGGAGTATTGTAGGTGGAGTATAACTGGTCGGTAAGTTTAAGTTTGTGAGGATTCGATTATGTGCATGCCGGATAAGTTCGTCTCTCTGATTAATGATTTCTTTTTATGTTAATGTTTATTTGTCTGCATTTACTTTAAACCCATTTTAATCCAAACTTATAAACGGAGAGATTGTCGAACGACATTCTTTCCCTAGAACCGATCTCTGTGGACACGACATAAATCCCGGAGGGAATTCTTCCAAAAATAAATATTTTTGCTTGCCGCTTTACCGCTCCTACAAAATGGCGTCGTTGCCGGGGATTGGTTTTGATATTGAATCACATTGCGATAGTTTCTTTGTTTTTGAGTTTTGTATATATAGTATATATTGTCTATTTCCATTATGTTTGTTCAAGTTTTGTATACATTTTGTTCCCATAACGTTTGTTTAAATGTTTGGTTAGGGCACTTGCTTTTGGTTTGTGCGGTGAGGCATCACCATGGCATGAAGGAAGGAAGTTGCTAGCTAAACACTGTAAAGGCGTCGAGCTTACGACGTAAAACAAGCATGTTTTATTGTTTTTAGTTTCTAATGTTTTTGTTTGTTGTCTGGACGCAAATTTTGGTTGGCTAATTTGAGGACGCATTTCGTGATTTTCCAAGTTTGATCGTTTCAACTTACGGATGTATGGTAATGATATTGTTAAGTTTTGTACACGTCCAAGGTATGCGTTTATTGCTCTCTTGACTTTAGTATATTCATGATACTTAGGCATTTTACAAACTTCCATGCCATTCATTCTTTTGTATACTTGTTCCTGATGTGAATCACTTTAGTTCCCACCTTTTTCGTGAGGTAGCTTTCCATTGTTCATATATGCGCGGAGTACCAACATTCTTGTTCTAATTGGATTTTATTATGCTTAATCTTTTGTTTGTGTTGATCATATGAAAGCATGAAAAGGATCAAGGCATTTTGTTTCATTTTGAGCACAACTACCTTTCCAAATAGTCATTCACCTTGTGAGCGTGTGATTATTCGTAACCCCTTTGAGCTTTTTGATCCGTGTTTTATTTGAACTTAATGCTTGTCTATGAGTGTTTAGTTCACTTATTTTTGAATGGATTTTGTTTTTTCTTGAACCCTCAACTTTGTGTTGTTGTATGAATTTTTGCCTTGCCTTAGAAAGTAGGGAGTATTCACATGATGATGTGGTTGAATTCAAGTTGGGGAGAGAATGATTGTTTACTCATTGGTTGGTTTCTATTACGTTAAAAAAGAAAAGAAAAAAAAAGAGAAAAATATGACAAAGAAAAGAAAATAAAAATGTGAAAAAGAACGAAAAACAAAATCCTTGAGAAAGGAAACAAAAAGAGTTCAAATAATTGTGCTAAATAAGTATTGTGTTTTGTGTAACACTTGGGATTTTGGAAGAAGTTGATTGAAATTGTGTGTTTGAGTCTTTGTGAGTTGATCACTCCCTTAGGTTTAGGCAAGTTTTTGTTTCAATTACCTTTAGAAATTGCCCCTTGTTTGTTTACCCGACCACGCTACAACCTTGAGAGTCATTGTGATTCTTGCCTTCGTATGTTCAATGTGAAATTGTGGATGGTTGCATAATTTAGTCTATTGTTTGCAAGATTGTTGTGTGAGTGAAAAGTACCTCATTTTATGTTTTTCATCTACCGCTGATTGTTTTTGCTAGGTGTGATTCACGTTTGAACTTGTGTTGTTTTAGGATGTTTGGCATGATTTTTGTCTTTTGCATTTGTTTCGTGACTATGTTATCGTTGTAGTTTAGTGGTAAGTATTTACTTTGTGTGTACTATTTTTTATTTGAACCATACATTTGTTTCTGTTTTTCAAAACCTGTTGATTCGTGATTCTTTGGTTATTGCTTTTGTGTTTTTAAGTTTGCTTGATTCTTGTTTGCGGACAAACAAGTTTAAGTTGGGGAGAGTTTGATAAGTACAAGTTGTAACTATTTTTGTATATAAGTTTTGTTGCACTTATCGATACTTTTTGGTTAATATCGTTCGAATAAACACCGTTTGGTTTGTAAATACGTTTACTTTATATTTTAGTGTATATATTGCCTATCGTGTAAATATCATTGAGTGACATAGGAAACCATGTGAGCTATGGCTGGATTTTTATATTTGATCAACAAAAGGTAATGTTATCTTGTTTATAATTTACACGATTATGTGTTATGCTTTTTTTCCATTATCATTTTGTTCTCTTGTTATAGGAATTATTGCCTCCACTAAAGGAAGTAATGTCATGTGCTTATCATAGTAATTGTGCACTCCATATATGGAAGAACTTCATCAAGCAATTTAAGGACAAAGAGTTATGAGGCACTGTGTGGCAGTGTCCAAAAAGCACAACTGAACCAGAGTTCAATGCTCATATGGACAGATTGAATACACTTAATGAAAAAGCATGGAGTCATCTGAACAACATTGATAAAACAACATTGGTGAAGGCATATTTCAGTCATTAGCCTAAGTTGGATAACATCACAAACAACATGTGTGAATTTTGGAATAAAAAGATTGTGAAATATTGGGAAAAACATATTCTAACAATGATGGAAGAGTTAAGGTGTTACTTGATGAGGAGGATGTCATTTCATAAAAGAGTCTTAGGCACATGCAAGAGTATATTACCACCTGTTCAACAAAGGAAGATTGAAAAATTAAAGGTAGAGAGAAATAAATGGACACCTCAAATAACCAGTGATGATTAATATGAGGTTCGAAGACATGGCACAGACCTTGGTGTGAACTTGGATTTACGGATATGTACTTGTGAAATATGGCAATTTACTGGCATGTCTTTTATTCATGCCAATGCAGCTATAGCACATCAGGTTGACAAGTCCGAGAATTATGTGCATCAGTGGCTCACAATGGAAGCTTTGAGTGCTACTTATGATCATTACACTTGACCGGTCAACAACCAAGAATATTGTAAAATTACATAGCATCTTAAGCCAGAATCACCAAAGTTGAAAAGACCTATCAGTAGACCAAAGAAGCATAGAAGGAAAGATACAATTTCAGAAGATATGTCTGGAAGCGGAACATGCAAGGTTAAAAGAAGATATAAAGTGATTTGTCTAAAGTTTGGTGAAGCTGGTCATTATGAAAAGACATGCAAATGACCTCCAAAACAAGGATATGTGAAAAGAACAAAAAAGGTAGCAAAGAAAAAAACAACTATGGAAAATTCGTCACAAACTCAACCTCAAACGCAAATTTTTTCCGCATGTAATAATTGGTCACTTCTACTTTTGTTTGAACTTTATTTCAATCTAATGTTATGTTAATCTTTATGTGGCAGGAATCACCACAACCACCAGATGTAAGGCCTTCTCTTATTAGGCCACCACCATCTTCTTCTATTAGGTCATCACTTCCTCTAGTTAGGCCGCCACAACCACCTTTCATTGCATATCATTCAACATTTGTAACATCATCGATATGACCACCAACATCTCCATATCGCCCTTCACGTTCATCTCAACCTCCACAAATTAGACCTGGTAGTCCTAGATTCATACCTACTCCTAGATTTACACAATGGCGGTCAACATGACGTTTCCTTCTACTTTATTTAGTTTGTCTTTTGGATTTGATAGAATTATCAAATGTTTTGTTTTTAAGTTGTAATTGTTGGTACACCGTTCATTACAATTTTATGGCACTTTGTTTGTTTTGTTTATTTTGGTGATACTAGATGTTTTAGATTTTGAAATTCTATTTGTTTGTACAATGTTTTAGAATTTGATGGTACTATAATATTTTGAATTTGATAGTACATATATAATGTAGGTGATGGTAATGTAGGATATTTGCTCCCTGATTTCAATGTGGTGGTACTATAATTTATGATTGAACATATGTGTATTTTTTAAGGGATTAAATAGTGTATTTTTTGTTAGGGATCAAAACCTAATTAAATAATATAAGGGATTAAATAGTGTATTTTTTTTTGTTAGGGATCAAAATGTATTAAGTATTATTAATAATTAAAAAAATAATAAGAAATTGTGTTGATATAAGTGTTATTTGTAAGTTAAGACATAGAAAATAGGTTGGTTTAGTGGTAAAGAAAGTTGCTCATTGATTAAGGGTTCTTTGGTTCAACCCTTGCTTTGTGCAAAATTTTGATTTTGTAATATACATGGGACAGTCCAGTCACGGTTCAAAAGTAAGAAAAAGAACCAGCTTGAAAAAAATATTATCAGAGGGACTAACATGGCTCGGTTAAATTTTGCAAGGGATTAAATATGGATTTTTTCTTAGGGATTACTTTGGATTCTCCAATGTTTGTGAGGGACTAAAATGAATTTTCACTTAAAATTTTAAAATTTTAGTCTTAAAATAGTCTTAACACATTTTCGGCCAAAAATATAAAATAAAAATTATAGACAGGAATTGAACCTTTGACACACTCATAAAACAAATTCCTTACCAGAGGACTAACTTTCTTTATTTGGAAAGTATTCACAATAACTTCATATAAATAAAACATAATATGCTTATAAAAAAAAATAAAACATAATACTTAAAAGAGGATTGCTAATCCTACACTAAAAGTGTTACACCGTATTTACACCCCAAGCAAAATACATCAAGCACATGCATTCAGTTGTATTAAAAAAAAGTGGAAAATTAATTATTAAATATAATAAAGGAACAAAATCGTATGAAAGTACGGTGTCGTGTCAGATTTTTATGTAAAAATATCACTCCTCTACTTAAAAATTACGCATAATTAGTTCCAAAGTTCCTGAACTTTTTTTTTGGAAATCTTGGTATCCGGCCTTGCGACCGACTAATCCAAGAGGGACCAATCCCACCGTCCACTAGCGAGGGCCCCGTTTAAAGCCGGAGCAAAGCTCCGTATGGACTGATCCATACAAAGGTTGATTGCACCTAGTAGGATTCGAACCTGAGACCTTGAGAGGAGCACACTCTCAAGACCCAAGCCTCCACCACTAGGCCAAAGTTCCTAAACTTAATTTAATGTTTCGCTTTGGTCCCTTAACAAATAAAAGTTACATATTGGTCCCCTAAAAATTGTTCCATTACACAAAAAGGTCCTTGCCGTTAAAAATTCAGAAGAAAAAAAAAACGTTAACTTGGCTACGTGGCATGACAGGTTGGCAAGCTGAGTCAGCACATAAATTAAAAAAAATAATATCTTGATTAAACTGAAGAGGTTTTACCTTAGGAGGTTAAAACCCCCCGCAAAATGTTAATAATGTGTAAAAAAATATCAAACACTTCTGATCACTTAAATTTATTATTTCGTACATCATTCAATATCAAAATTTATCTTACAATAAGCATCATTGGGTAAGATTAGCTACAGGCCAACTCAAATTGAAGATTTTTACACGTTCAGTTTCGGATTGAATGCCAACAATGCTCCAATAAATAAACCGAACATGGATGTACGCAACGAGATCTTGATTTTTTCTTTTGCTATATATCTAATCAAACATACTTGAATCATCTTGTGCAGAATCATCAAGTTGTTGAACCATGTAGTTGTCAATATATGTCTGCTTAGTTGGATCCTATTCATTGCAAAATAAGATTATATGACTCAACTTGACATAAACATTATATGCCATGTACAAAATATATGTATCAATTTATCACTACCATAACTGAGTAAAAAAAACTGCTAATAAACTGTAAAACATGACATGTAAATATGATGATGCTTTGGTTCCAAAAGCCAAGTAGCCAACTACAAAATATTGACTACCTACTGTAAATTTCAACTACAAACCCTATCTTATTTCCTATATCTAACTACAATTAATACAAAATCCACTTTTTTGAAAAGCAAACTAGCTACCAATTATATTCTTGAATAAATCAAGGGAACATATCAGTGGCATATTCCTGTACATGTAAATACATTTTGGAAAGAAATATACATCAAAACTAGAAAGCATATGGAGATTTTTCAACATTAAGAGCCTTCACTATTCTATCTACCACATATGCCGACATCTACACTAAGCAAACAGCTACTCTTTTGAGAATTGAAATCTCAAATAGTTATATCAAAAGATAAACATATGTTTTTGTGTTCGAATCATTAAATGTTTGGTGATTTAACAAAAAAAGAAAGCATTAGTGATTGAACAAAAAAGGGTTATTGAAATTTAAAATGAAACAGGGAAAGAAGAAAAGTGGTGAGAGAGAACCTTGAAGATATTGACAGGGGCAGTGGAGAATGTGGATTCAAGGCCTTCGTCCCAAGTGCAAGATTTCTGTGGAGAAACATTAGATTCAAGAACTGAAGAAAATGATTTTGTGGTTGATGATGAACAAACTAGACCTGTTACATTTCAAAACATTCAGTTGAAGAAGATGAATAGAAACAGAGAAAGAAGAAGATATCTTGAAGTTAGAAAAAGGTCTAAGAAGGAAAAGAGAGAAGAAGGTGGCTGCTAGGATTTTGGAGGCGCAATGAGAAAAAGAGAGGAATTCGTATGTTAATAAAGAAGAAAAATAAAGCCACATAGCTAATAGTTTCGAAAAATTATATCCACTGAGATAAAAAAAATCCAACTAGATTTCCATGTAGGTAAAAGTTAACGTTCTTTAACAAAATATAATGGAAAAGACTAATTAGACTAACAAAACCATTTTAAGTGACTAACATGTAACGTTTTTTAGATACAGAACTAAAGTGAAACATTAAATTAAGTTAAAAGACTAAAAGATGCATTAAGCCTAAAAATTACATATAAAACCTATTATTTTATAGAAATAATAATATCTTGGAGTCACCTTTTAAAAAAAAACTGGGAGTAGTCATGTCCAACCGTGTCCCAACGTAGTGCTAAAGCTCCAGGATAAACTCAAAGAAACAATTGCAATAATAAGCCAACACATCTAACGAATTACTACAACAGAAGCTACTTGCCGCAACACCATTTGCAAAATGCAATGATGCAAATGATAAAAACTATAGGCGACCATACTAGACAACCATGGGAGCAATGTTCACTAAAAGGAAAAAAATAGCACCTCAAGATTAACGACTCTCCCAAATGATCCCAGACTAATCTCCATTCAACTAACAAACTAATATAAAGCTAGCAAATAAACAATGGAATCCTTCATTGGAAAGCTTACTCAATTCTAATCAAATCAACTAGCCTTTCTCCTCAGTTATAAGGGGATGCTAAATCCTATGAAGTACGCACACACTTCCAAAAGTAGACATGTTATGTCTTAAGTGTAATCCAAGCAATCATAAATGTTAGATTTTTATTATTCTGGTTAATTCACTCTGAGTTAATTATATAATCAGACGGGTATTTTAATTTGTGTTAAGTATATCATCGGGCAGGTAAAGGATATACCTAGGTGGGTATTGTTGAATGTAATCCATTGTTGTCGAAGTCGAAGTCGAAGACAACAGGTTGTTGTCTAGTGTCGAAGTCGAAGTCGATTTGCTTAGTGTCGAATTGTCGAAAGTGTTTCGACAGATTCATTTAGATGGGATTCAGATTTTGCTTTTATTAGATTAGATTTGATTTGATATCATTTAGATTAGATTTGATATTTTGGGCTTTTATAGTTTGGGCTTTGTCTTGAGATGCAAGCAAACCTAATTCTATAAATAGGGAGTTGCCCTCATTATTTTGTATCAATCAATTACAACACTTTGTAATTTCTCACAGAATTCTGCAGTTGCAGAGTGAGTAATAAGAAGAGAGAAAGTCCCACAGTTTGTGGGCAGCAAGAACACTATTCATCTTCTTCTTCCCTATTCTCTTTCTACTTTCTGTATAATTGCTGCGTGATAGTAGGAATTCCCATAGTCTTTGGGTTGATTCCAACATCTGGTATCTAGAGCTCCGGTTTAAGAGATTCAAGGGCAAGAAATCGCAAGAACGCGATGGCTACGAATCATCCAAACGGCCATTTTCCAGCAAACCTTCCAATTCTCAAGAAAGATAATTATGAGAATTGGTGCAAGCAAATCAAGGTTGTTTTCTGTTATCAAGATTTGTGGGATCTTGTGAAGGAAGGAATAACAACTCTTGAAGAAGGTGCGACGGATCAAGAAAAGGCTGCATTCAAAGAATTGAAGAAGAAAGATTATAAAGCTCTCTTTATAATCCATCAATGTGTTGATGCAGATAACTTTGAGAAAGTTAGTGATGCAGAAACAGCGAAGGATGCATGGGAGATTCTGGAAAAATCGTTTGGAGGCGCAGAGAAGGTGAAAGAGGTGAGGTTACAAACTCACAAAAGGGCGTATGAATTGCTTCAGATGGAAGACAATGAGAGCATAACAGATTTCTTCACAAGAGTTACGAGACTTGTGAATCAAATCAAAGTGTGTGGAGAAGTGTTGACGACGAAAGCAGTTGTCTCAAAGATTTTGAGATCGTTGGCTCCAAAATTTGATCACGTGGTAGTAGCCATAGAAGAATCAAAAGATTTGTCGAAGGTAACGAAAGAAGAGCTTCAAGGGACGCTTGAATCTCATGAACAAAGAATGGCTGAAAGAGCTGCAAGCAAGTCGAAGAATGATGTGGCCTTGCAAGCTCAATCAGTGAAAGATAAGAAGGGTAAAGAAAAGATGGTCGACAAAGGTAGAGGAAGCTACAACAATTCGACAGGCAGAGGAAATCAGCAAGAGGCGAATTGGTCGAACCATAGAAGGACCCAGAACCAAGGCAACCAAAGAGGTGGTGCTGCAGGTAGAGGAAGAAGTGGTGGTCGAAAGCCTGACAAAAGCCACATTCAGTGTTATAATTGTCACCAGTATGGTCACTATTCGACAAAATGTCCTGAAAGAAAGAATCAAGAAGATGATGCAAAGCTGGCGAAGCATGAAGAAGAAGAAGGTATGATGCTGATGGTTACAACCAGAGATAATGAGAGTCTCAAGGACCAGTGGTACTTGGACTCAGGATGCTCATCACACATGACTGGGAGGAAAGATTGGTTTGTCAACATGAAGCCCTCGTCGAAGAACACAGTGAAGTTTGCAAATGACAACACTCTAGCAGCTGAAGGTGTTGGTGATGTTCTGATTATGAGGAAAGATGGCAAAAGGTCAACAATTTCCAATGTGTTGTACATTCCAGGCATGAAGAGTAATTTGCTCAGTATAGGGCAGCTTGTCGAAAAGAACTACAAGGTAGTTGTCGAAGACAAGATGATGAGAGTTCTCGACGCAAGTGGTAGGTTGATCTTGAAGGCTCCAATGTCTCAGAATAGAACCTTCAAGATTGAACTAAATGTGATGGAGCACAAGTGTCTTGCAACTGCAGCTAGCAGAGATGAGTGGATATGGCATTATAGGCTTGGGCATCTCAACTTCAAAGACATCAGAGATCTGAAGAGAAAGAACATGGTTTCAGGTTTGCCAGAAATTAACATTCCAGATGAAGTTTGTGAGGAATGTGTGCAGGCAAAGCAACACAAGAATTGCTTCAGTAAGGATGCAGGAAGCAGGTCGAAGGGAATTCTTGATGTTGTGTACTCTGATGTATGTGGTCCAATCCAGGTCGATTCTATGGGAGGTAACAAATACTTTGTCACATTCATAGATGATTTCAGTCGAAAACTGTGGACCTACCTGATCAAGAAGAAAAGTGAAGTGATTGAGGTATTTGCCAAGTTCAAATCTATGGTCGAAAGACAAAGTGGTCGTAAGCTCAAGGTTTTGAGAACTGATGGTGGTGGAGAATATGTGTCGAAAGATTTCGACAGACTATGTGAGAAAGAAGGGATTGTGCATGAGGTGGTGCCACCCTACACTCCACAGCAGAATGGAATTGCAGAAAGGAAGAATCGAACCATCATGAACATGGTTCGAAGTATGTTGAAGGGCAAACATCTTCCTAAAGAATTATGGGGAGAAGCTGTTTCGACTTCGACATATCTTCTGAATAGGTGTCCGACGAAGAAGCTAAATGGGATTACACCAGAAGAATGTTGGTCTGGTGTGAAGCCAAGCTTAAGTCATCTTAAGGTCTTCGGATCGATTGCACATAGGCATGTGCCAGATCAGTTGAGACGAAAGTTAGATGACAAGTCAAGTCAAATGATCCTGGTGGGATATCATTCGACAGGTGGATACAAACTGTTCGACCCAGTGAACAAGCAGATTGTGATCAGCAGAGACGTGATCATTGATGAGCTTAAGGAGTGGGACTGGACAGAAAATGTCAACAAAGATTCAGTAAGAATCAGTTGTGAAGAACCAGCTAGAGAAGCTGAGAGAGAAGTTCGACAAGAAAGTGTCGAAGACCAAGCAGGACCAAGTAGACCTCGTCGATCAAGACAAATGCCAGCAAGATTGCAGGAATGTGTGATTACATCAGATGATGTTGTCGATGAAGAAGGTGAACTGGTACACTATGCTTTCTATGCAGATGTCGAACCTGTCAATGCAGCTGAGGCATTGAAAGATTCGAAGTGGGTGAAAGCAATGAATGAAGAAATAAAATCCATTGAAGTCAACAACACCTGGTCACTTGTCGAATTGCCTGAAGGCAAGAAGGCAATTGATGTGAAGTGGGTTTACAAAGTAAAGTTGAATCCAAAAGGTGAAGTAGTTCGACACAAAGCAAGACTCGTAGCGAAAGGATTTCTTCAGAAGGAAGGAATTGATTATGACGAAGTCTTTGCACCAGTTGCTTGGAGTTCGAGAAAGGAGCCAGTAGTGGCATTGTCATCATGCGAAGCAGAATACATTGCTGCTTCTCTTTGTGCATGTCAAGCAACATGGATGGTGAATCTGGTCGAAGAAATTACATCAATGAGTCATGGAGCAATTACCATGAAGATCGACAGCATGTCAGCTATCAACTTGGCGAAGAATCCAATAGCTCATGGTCGAAGCAAGCACATCGAGATGAGGTTCCATTATCTTCGAGAGCAGGTAGCAGAAGGGAAGATGAATTTGGAACACTGCAGAACTGAGAATCAGATTGCAGATATCATGACGAAGGGAGTGCAAGTCGAAGGATTCAGAAGGCTAAGGTCTATGATGAACATATATAGTTTAGACACAATGTATTAGGTGGTGTGTTGAATGTAATCCATTGTTGTCGAAGTCGAAGTCGAAGACAACAGGTTGTTGTCTAGTGTCGAAGTCGAAGTCGATTTGCTTAGTGTCGAATTGTCGAAAGTGTTTCGACAGATTCATTTAGATGGGATTCAGATTTTGCTTTTATTAGATTAGATTTGATTTGATATCATTTAGATTAGATTTGATATTTTGGGCTTTTATAGTTTGGGCTTTGTCTTGAGATGCAAGCAAACCTAATTCTATAAATAGGGAGTTGCCCTCATTATTTTGTATCAATCAATTACAACACTTTGTAATTTCTCACAGAATTCTGCAGTTGCAGAGTGAGTAATAAGAAGAGAGAAAGTCCCACAGTTTGTGGGCAGCAAGAACACTATTCATCTTCTTCTTCCCTATTCTCTTTCTACTTTCTGTATAATTGCTGCGTGATAGTAGGAATTCCCATAGTCTTTGGGTTGATTCCAACAGGTATATCAGACTATTTTATATAGTTTATTTAAATTTGATTTGAGTGGCTAGTGTGTCTATATATATCATCCTTCATTGTAATTGATAGTGCAACATTGAGTTCATCTTCCCTCATTTTGAAACATTTTTGCTGGGTTTCAAGTGTGAAAGTGCTAAAGTTTCACATTGACTAGAAATGAAGGAAATGTTGGGTTTATAAGAGAGGTGCCCATACCCCCACTCCCTTAAGGTTTTGGATGGATGCGTGGTGTGAAGGTCTCTTGGATCCTAAACGGCTAACCCATTGATACTTCTGACGCTCCACGAACTCCTAAGCAAGTGGTATCAGAGCCCTGGTTGGCTCGATGGGGAGCGAAAATGGATCCTAGTATGGATCAAGACAAGTGATGTAGATGACTCGAACTTGTGGAGGAAATTGTTGGGTTTAAAGTCTGAAAGTTCTAAGTCAAACATCGATTAAGAATAGAGGAAATGTTGGGTTTATAAGAGAGGTGACTCATACTCCCACTGCCTTATGGTTTAAAGTGGATATGTGGTGTCAAAGTCTCTTGGATCCTGAACGTTTAGCCTATTGACACTTCTAGCGCTGCTCGTACTCCCCAACAATTTCTCTCTTTTCTTTTTCTGTTATCCCCAACAAATTGGTATCTAGATCTTGGTAGATTCCTGGAAATATGTATGCTTGATTGAGTTATTAATCATGGTGGGTCATAGAAACTTTGCAGCACACCTACCTATTCTTGATGACAAGAATTGGAACAAGTGGGTGACTTAAATGAAGGTGATCTTTGGTGCACAGGATGTTAGTGACGGGATGGAAACAATACTCGAGGCTCTTCCTACTGAAGAAGTTGTAGCACATGAGAAAACTCACAAAGAAGATAAAAGGAGATATTGCAATGCCTTATTTATCATTCACCAAAGTGTTGAATCCAAGGTGTTTGAGAAAAATTGCTGGTGAAACTAGTTTGAAATCAGCTTAGGACAATCTTGAAAGGTATTTTGGTGGCGATGCAAAAGTAAAGAAAGCCAAGCTACAAGCATTGAGGAGGCAACTTTAACTATTGCAAATGAAAGATGATGGGAAGATAGGTTACTATATCTCACGATTGCTAACCTTGACAAATAAAATGAAAAAATGTGGTGAGTCTCTCAATGAGGTGAAAATTATAGAGAAGGTGTTAAGAATATTGCCTCCCTTCTTTGATCACATGGTCACTGATCTTTGCAGTTGATCAGAACCTAAAGTGGGCCAGAGACTTCGTCTTAGATGCTGGAATCCAAGGAGAAGGGGGTGTACCTGTAAGGCACTCCGGTGCCAAAGTAAGAATCGGGAGAGGAGAAGGCAAGTACAAAGTAAGAATGTCTTAGGGTAATTTTGGAATACCCGACCTTCTCAAAGGAGAGGGTATTTATAATGCCCTCAGTTCTTGGTCATTGGTCCCTATTTTCAGGCCTAGATATTCGCTCCCCAAAAATAGGTAACTTCCAGAAACTAGTCGTTGTGATGGGAAGACATGCTCGGAACTAGCCATTGCTTCGAGTAGGGGCGCGGTTGCGGGCAAGCACGTCGTGGCCATTCCTGTATGGTTGAACTCTGGCTTAAATTTATATCCCACTTGTGCTCATGGCTGCAACTGATGATGATATGTGAAACTCTCAAAACTTGTATCTTGACATAGGGTGCAACAACCATATGACTGGAAGAAGAAATTGGCTAATTAAATTTGATGCAAGCAAGAGGACAAACATCAAGCTGGATGACAAAAATTCCATTATAGCAGAAGAAATAGGCCATGTAGTCATGCAAAGGAAGGATAGTAAGCCAGCTGTGATCAAGAATGTGTTACCAGTGCCAGATATGTAATGTAATTTGCTGAGTATAGGTCAACTAGTGCAAAATGGCTTCTCAATACTTATGGAGGCTGATTGCTTGAAGCTTTTTGATAAAAGGGAAGACTTATTCTGAAAGGTTGCTTTTCAAGAAATAGAACCTTCAAGGTATGCATCCAAAGCTCTGAGTGAAGATGCCTTGTTGCAACATCTCATGAACATGAGCATAATTTATGGCATAAGAGGTATGGCCACTTAAACTACAAAAGCCTAAGCCAACTAAGTTCAAGAGGAATGATGATTGGATTCCCTAAGGTGCAGACACCTGAAAGCTCATGCATACTTTGCTTGGTGGGAAAGAAATCCATATTAGCTTTCAAATCCATCCTACATATGAGGACCAAAGAAAGGCTTGGTGTTGTACACTCAGACATTTATGGACCATTTGAAGTTCCTAGATATGGTGGGAATAAGTACTTTATCACCTTTGTGGATGAGTACTCAAGGATGATGTGTTTATTCCTAATAAAGGCCAAAAATGAAGCCCTGTCAATCTTCAAGGATTTCAAGGCAATGGTGGAAAGAAAAAGTGGCAAACTGATCAAGATCTTGAGGATAGATGGTGGAGGAGAGTACACCTCAAAGGAGTTTGATTCCTTCAACACAAGTCATGACATCACTCATTAAGTCACTGCATCATACACACCTTAACACATTGGCCTAACAAAAAGAAGAAATAGGAGTATCCTCAACATGGCTAGAAGCATCTTGAAGCAGAAAAACTTACCACATGAATTATGGGGTGAAGTTGAATCCACTGCTACCTACGTCTTAAAAAAATTACCTACGAAGAAATTGGTGAACAAAGTCCTTGATAAAGTTCGGTCAGGAAAAAAGCCTAGTGCCAACCACATGAAGATCTTTGGTTCCTTATGCTACAAGCATGTTCATAATGCCAAGAGAAGAAAGTTGGAAGATAATAGCAAGCCAATGATCCTTGTAGGATATCATCACACAGAAGCCTATTGGCTAATTAATCCTCAACCCAAAGCAAATAGCCATCAACAGAGATGTGATAGTCCTAAAGAATGATGCCTGGAACTGAAATGTCAAACACAACGAAGCTAGTTTAGTGTTTGTCCAACCCAAAGATTGTGATGTAGAGGAAGATGACATTGAGGACCTAGAAGTTATTGAAGAGGCCAATGAGGAAGAACTTGCACCAGCACAAGTCAGACCACAAATATCAAGGCAATTTCCTCGTTGATTATGAATAAGTTCATGATAATGATGTAGGCTCTGATGGAGAACTCATACATCTTGCAATGTTTGCAGATGCTGAACTAGAGGATTATCGTGCAACTCTCAAGGAGCAGGCCTGGAAGAAAGCTATGGTTGAAGAACTATCCTCCATATAGAAGAACAAAACTATGGAGCTGACTAAGCTACCTGAAGGAAAGAAAGTCATTGCAGTCATATGGATGTTCAAGATCAAATTAAATCCTGAAGGAAAAGTTATCAAGCACAAGGACAGACTGGTGACTAAGGGATTTCTTCATAAACAAGGATTCTACTATGATGAAGTCTTCTCACTAATTGCAAGACATGAGACCATCAAGTTGGTGATTGCTTTGGCATGCTACAAAAGTTGGTCCCTCTTTCATCTTGATGTGAAGTCAACCTTCCTTAATGAACCTCTAGAGGAAGAAGTTTTCATAGTTCAACCTCTTGGCTTTGTCATCAAAGGAAGACCTAGTTTGAAAATTGCACAAGGCCTTGTATGGCCAAAAACAGGCTCCAAGAGCATGGAATAGGAGAATTGACAAATACTTCATTGAGGAAGGATTCATAAAATGTAATTTTGAACATGGTGTGTACATCAAAGGCAAAGAAGGAAAGGATCTCCTGATCATTTGTCTCTATGCAGATGATCTTCTTATAACTGGGAGTTGTGAAACTAAAATTGAGCAATTCAAGGACAAGATGAACCAATTTTTTGACTTGACTGATCTGGGCAAGTTATCCTACTTTCTTGGCATGGAATTTCTACCTACCTCGTGCGGAATTATTTTTCACCAAGCCAAATATGCAAAAGAGTTCCTGACTAAATTCAACATGTTAGAGTGTAACATTTAGGTGAAGGCGAAAAAGATGGAGTGGATACTACCACATTCAGGAAATTGTTAGGTTCCTTGAGGACTTTATGTCAAAGCAGGCCAAATATTTGTTATGCAGCTAGTATAGTTAGCAGGTTCATGAGTAACCCTCTTAAGCAACACTGCAAAGTTGCAAAAAAGATAATGAGGTACATAAATTCAGTGGCGGAACATCATAGTGATAGGGGGTGGCCATGGCCCCCTCAAAATTCTCAATTTATTATTTAATTGTAATTTAAAATACATAATTTGTTATGAGTATATTTATAATAATAATTTGCATATAGTTATTTAACCACTGATCTGAACTGGTAGGATGATTAGGTGCTTTTTACCGCTAAGATATCAAAATCTTTTTAGCTGCATATAGTCTAACCTATTTTTAACCGCTTATTAATCATTTTAGCATTAATTTTTTTAAGTAAAAATGTGAAATTTAAGTGTTGAACCTATGTTTTATAATTAATCATCATTATTAAACACCAACAAAACACCAACAAAATGTAAGATATATGGACTAAAATGGAAGAAAAAAAATATAGGGACGAAAATCAAAAACTCGCTAACTTACAGGGACAAAAACATTATTTAAGCCTTAAAAATATAAAAAAAAATGTAACTATTTTAGCATAAAAAATTTATATAATATAGATGGAATAGTTAAAATTTACTTTATTTTATTATTATTATTATTATTATTATTATTATTATTATTGTTATAAATAAAAATTAATTATTTAAATTTATTAAACAATAATATGTATTTTACATCAGCTCCCTCATGATTTTCGGTCTGGTTCTGCCATTGCATAAATGGGACACTTCATTATGGTCTCTTATTTCCACAAGACAAAGTGAAGCTTGAAGTTGTGTATTTTCTAACAGAGGAACAAGTAGCTTATGTTCTCACTAATGCCATTAAAAGGCTGCAATTCTTAAAGTTGAGAAGGAAACTTGAAGTCATAGCATTTGATAGCTTGAATTAAGAAGGGATGTTGAGTGTAATTAAAGCAATCATAAATGTTAGGTTGTTACTATTGTGGTTAATTCAGTATATTTTAAGTATATAATCGAGCTGGTATTTCAGTTTGTGTTAAGTATATAACCAGACACATATATTGGTCTAAGGATATACTCAGGTGGGTATATCAGACTGTTTTAGACCATTTGTTTAAATTTGATTTGGATGGCTAGTGTGTCTATAAATACCACCCATCATTATAATTGATAGTGCACTATTAATATCCTCCACTTCTCCCCTCATTTTGCAATATTTTCGCTCTTTTCCTTTTTTTTTTCCCAACACTGTGGTGTCTGACATGCGTTGGTATCTGACATTTATAGCACACTTGTTTGACACATGTCAAAAAAGTTACATAAGTGTTAGAAAAGTCAAACAAGAGTCTCCGAAAAATTATTTTTTCTTTTGCTTCGACACTCTTTTATCAGTGTTTTGACACTTGTATAACACTCATACAACACGTATCAGACAATTCAGATAAATGTTAAAAAAGATTTTGCTTAAACAAACCTCATACATTTTATGGACAAACCTCACACACATCTAAAAGGGTTAAACATATATCGAAATAATACTATCCATGAAGAATTAAATACATTAATTTTTATTTTCATATTTTTATCTCTTTTAATAATAAATGGACAAATAAAATTAAATACTCTCATATATGTAAAGATGTCAACGTTCAATTTTTTTGACATTATCCGTGTTGAGAAGCATAAATCGGAAGAGATGGTGCTGAAAGTGGAGAGAGAGAAGATTGAGAAATTTTGTATTAACAAAAAAGAGAAAAATTAAATAATTCTCACAAATGGTATATGTAATACCCCAAAATTTGCCCTCTCATTTTTCATATCATTTAGGATATGCTTTCATTTCATTGCATTGCATTCAAGCATAGAAAAATTAAACATTAAACATTTAGCATTGCATCTTGCATAAGGGCATGAGATCAGGTGATTCTCAGAGGTGGATCATCCAAAGCTAAAGAATAAGAGCCAAGGGTTTCTCAACAAACCTCAAGGGTTTATTACATCATATATCATCCCACTTGATCTCACAAGTCATTGGAAGATGGGAACTCATTAAGAGGATTGAATAGTGCATCATCTCCTACACAAAACAGTCAAAATTAGGGTTTTGGATTCAAGGTGTCTCCTGATGAAATTTTGATGCAAACTTAATCTCAATGTTTTCTACATGATATTAAGTGTCTAAGGATGGAAGATTGGCCATTGGTTCATTTCAGAAGAGGTTCAATTGATCAGTTGCTTGAGAATCAAGAAAAGGGGGAAAAAGTCAATTGTGCAGTGAAAAAGTCAACTCCTGACTTTTTGAGGTCAAAATCATGAAATTCAAGTTATATATGTTCATTGGACAAGATTTGATCAAGAAATGGTGGAAGAATCATGAAAAATCAAGAAATTACAAAACCGCCAAAAATAGAAACTTTAGGGTTTCCAAAAATGGCAAGTTTGGACCATTTTGCACCACACTTTGAGGCTCTCTTTCTCCATGATAAAAGCTTCAAAACTCAGGCCCAAGTTGAGCCAATTAAAGTTCATGTTCTAAGCTTCAAATCCATATAAACAACTCTTCCATCGGATCAAAATTGAGGGAGTTATGATCAATCAAAGTTTGGTAAAATCAAGGCAAAAATCAAGTCATGGCAAGGCAAGAGCAGGCCCATAGGCCATAATTTCATCGAACAGTTGGCGTGCCAAATGTCAAGCCAATTTTCTCCATCAAGAATGCTTCAAATGAAAAATTATTGAACATCAAAGTTGTTCATCTCCTTGCCCTCTTCAACTTTGATGTTGGACATTTTTTCATTTGAACAAGTTATGAAGGTCATATGAGGGCTCGAACATGGGGGTTTCATGCTGAAAGTTCACAAGTCACAAGGCCTTGCTTGCAGCCCAAGTCACATTTCCATGCACCAATTGTGGTTCCTTGTTTTCCAAGCAACCGAGTTGATCCTAACTAACTGAGTTAACTAACTTGACTCGGTGAGTTGAGTCTAACTAACTCCGACCCTAGCTCCAAACCCAAACCTCATTCCAAACCATCTCATACTCCAAACCTAAAATCTATTTAAGAGATGCTTCACTCATTTTCAAGACCTTCAACCATTTTCTCAAATTTCTCACATTTCACTCTCATTTTCTCTCTTTACTTTGCTACAATTTCTACTTCTCTCTTCCAAAACCACACACAAAAGCTCTTATTTCTTGAAGAATAATCACTTTTTACATTGAAAAGTGATTAATTCTTGAGCTAAACTTCATATCTTGGTTTGCATTGGTTGGATTTTCTGGAATTGCAGCTTGTTCTTCTTCAATCCAAAGGTTTCTCACCATTTATTTTGGTGCAAGTTGGATTTTGGTGGATTTTCGCGATTTCGTTCGGTTTCGACGCGATTCGGCTATTGATTGAAGACTCTCTGGTTTTCTTTCATTTTCTGCATCAAGATTACTTTGCAACAATTACCAAAGCAAGTCTCCGCTTTGTAGGTTGGTTTTCCCTAAATCTACACTATTTTTAGCTTATTTGCAACGTATTCGATGTAGATCTTTGTGGATTTTCGATTTGGATTCATGTGCTTGAATTTGATTCTTGATGTTGTTGATTATTGAATCCAATTGATGTTTGTTGACTGTAATTCAATGTAATTTCGTGCCTAATTGATGACATGTTCGTTTGGAAGTTTGAAGAAGTGATTTGCTGCTGAAAAGTGCTTTTGAAACTAGTTTTTTTGGCCACTGACCCAGAGTAACCGGTTACTCACCGTTTGTTAACCGGTTACTCTGTGTATTTTTGCGTAAATTGTCTGATTTTCAACTAAGTAACCGGTTACTCACCGTTTGTTAACCGGTTACTCTGGGACAGAATGTGTATTTTTGTGCATTTTCTTGCTTGTTTGACATCCTTAACATGTGTAAACTTCATGGATCAATGCATTGATGATTGGTGGATTATTTTTGAGATATCTTAACTCACACCACAGTACGAACTTGATTTTTACGACACGCGTGCTTTGTTTTTCATTATGGAGCATATTGTTTGCATGGTTGATTAATTGATCCAACGATCACATAATGCACACACATTGAGCTTGTTAATTGTTAATGGATGCTTGTGTTGCTGGAACTGTTATGTGCATGTTCATTTGCTTTCTATTTCAAGAGGTGCACATTTGTTTTAATTTGTTCACATGTTTAATAATGTGTATTCTCTTACAATGTGCATCATTTCATGTTGTTTTTAAGACTTGGCCACCATGATTTATAATGAGTTTGTGATCATGTTTTGTTAATTGAATAATGTGCAAGGCTTGAAGCATGTTTGTTCTTTTATGAATGAATCATTTTTGAATGCATGCTGCCTCAGATTTTTCATTGCTGCCTATACATATGTATGTTGTAGTATGTGCTGCCAAATGCTTGTTACACCCATTTTTGTATGCTGAACATGAGCTGTTGTTTGCTGTTTGGTATATGAAGCTGAATTTACTGTTGTTCTGTTGCATGTGGGCTGTAATAGCTGTTGTTTTCATTATTTCCTTCCATTGGCTTGTCTGACCAAGTTCTTTTACTTAGGATTTTTTGTGAATAGTTTTTGAACTAACCTTTTCATGTAGGTGCTAAGGGTAAGTAAGTGTGTGGATATGCTTCCACATACACTCCTCTCCGTCATCTTTTCTTATTGCTTTTAATAATTCAACTTGTGTTTTTGTTGAGCATTTACATGCTTTCCTTGAATAACTTCTTCTTCACCCCTCTTTAAGACCAACTTAACTTCCATCTTGGAAGTAAGTTGCTTCTTTTGCTCTTCTTCTTCTTTCTTATAGAAGTAGGTTTGTTAAACCGCATTAACCATAGGATCTCCAAGAATGCTAACACTAGGATGTGTCTTAGTCTCCCCTTAGTTTTCACCTTTTCCTCTTTTGAGTCTCTTCTTCTCACCTCAAAACATAAATAAAAAACACTTAGTAAAGGCATAACATATATTGTATTTGAGCCTTTCATGTGAGAATGAGATAGTGAGGGGTCTTCTCTCGCTTTCTTAGAATGTTTAGCGTACGTCCCGTCTTGGGTCGATATGCGAGGCATTCGATCTTACATGAGAGACTTAAATCCAATATGTGTTGCAAAACACCAAATAAACAAGACACTTCTTTCTAAAAGACAAATACAAACAAACAATTTCCTTTCTCATCTCTTCACTCTTTCCTTAAGGACTCGTCATGTCCGTTCCACCACAAACAGGTAACGCCTAAGTCTCCCTACAGCGAGCTACAACACCTAACTGCTGGAACGCGCACTTTGACGTCTCCACTAAAAAACACAAACAAAGCGACCCTCGTTGAGGGGAACTACGTCGCTCTGATTCTCATGTTCCCGATGAGATACGTAGGCAGTGAGGTAGGGCCCATTCGAGCACTTCTTTTATTTTCCGTACATTTGTTTCTTTGTTCCTTTATGTTCTTGTTCCTTTTCCTTTCCGGTAGCAGCGGAGCTCCAGACGACGACACCCTTTGATCGAGACAAGCAAGCGTGGGTCCCATCGGGTACGATGGACGCGTGGGGGTGCTAATACCTTCCTCTCGCATAACCGACTCCCGAACCCAGTTCTCTTGGTCGCAAGACCATGTTCTTTTCCTTTCCCTCAGGTTTATGTGGTGTTTCCTTTCCCTCTCTTGGGATAAATACACATTGTTGGCGACTCTGTTTCGTGCCACTTTCGCGTTTGTACTTGGATGAAAATCCCGGGAGCGATAGCTGGCGACTCTGATGGGGACAATTTCTTCTTGCTGGGCCATCCCTAAGCAAGTCAATCCTAACGCTTGTTTGTTTTTTTTCTTTCTTTCATTGGGTGTTTACTGTCGTGCTTTATTTTGCTGTTTATTTACTTTACTGTATTTACTGCATTTTAGCATTACATATCATATTATTACTGTTGTGCTGGACTGGTTTTCTGTTTGGCAGGATGGGATTTCTGAGAGATAAGCCCATTACACAGGCTTGAGTATACACTTAGAATTAGAGTGGAGAGTAGTGGGACCTACGTGCCGTCTGGAGTGCGTTGGGTATTCACGAAATTCACAGCCAGACGAGGCTATCTTGGGACATGTTCTGACGTGCGTATCTTGCGCATTTCAGGATGTCGATCTAGAGAGTTGTCGACTCTGGTGACCGATCATTGAGGACCTTAGTGGAAACATCCCTCTTTAGTGGTGACAGTGGCAGACCACATTCTGTGGCAAACCCATTCGCACCTGAGGGCCCACTTTGGAACTTGCATAGGATGGCCTTTATTTTTGAGGTGAATCAGTGGACGACCTCTTTGATTGGCATAGCATTGTATCCTTCGGGCTGAAGTGCTATTGCTTCTCAAACCTCCGAAACTGAGGATCCTCATTTTCTAAGTATCCACATGTGAGTGTGGGTGGGATGTTTACAGGTTTGTAGGTAACCAAGCTTCCTACATACCTTGTCCTGTTGGTACTATTATATACAGATGGTGTATCCTATTACATTGGCTTGACACTCGCCTACAGAGATGTTATCATATTTATACAGACACGACGCACACAGTCCAGCAAAGACACCTGATTACCTGATCACATGCCCTTTTGTATTGCATTATCATATCATAGCGGTTGTGTTTGTCATTTACAGGTGCATAATACACTTCTGATTCCAATCCATGGGTTCAACAGAGAATGATGAGAAGAGGAAGAACAATGTTTCTTACAAGTTTCCAGACCCTACCTTGGATTTATTGCTCAAAGTTATAGATATGGCTGGCCCGGGTGTTCTTGATAGGTTTCAAAAGAAGTACGGGAATTTGGTTAAAATGGTCCGTACTATCACAAAGTATGAACATGATGCTTTGTACACTTTGCTGCAATTCTACGAGCCTTCGTTGAGATGTTTCCTCTTTCCAGATTACATTTAGATGCCAACACTGGAAGAATTCTCATTTATTTTGGGGATTCCGATCACGTCGGCAATACCGATCTTTTTTGGTAGTTCTCCTAGTACAAAAGAAATTGCTGCTGCAATGCAAATAGATCAGTCAGTGATAAAGAGTGGTGTGAGTAGCAAAAATAGAGTTGACGGATTTCATCTGGAATTCCTCTCTGATCAAGCTCAAGAGGCTACTAATGCTAAAAACTGGACGATTTACAATTCCATTCTGGCTCTCTGCATATATGGCCTAGCTCTTTTTCCCAATCAGCAAGACTTTGTGGATATGCAGGCGACGAGAATTTTCGTTCTTAAAAATCCAGTCCCTACTTTGTTAGGAGATTTTTATCATTCTGTGCATTACAAGAACGAGAAAAGAAGGGGAGGACCTGTTAGTTGTTGTACTCCACTGCTGTGCCATTGGCTTTTCAAGCATTTGCCTCAAACAGGTGCCTTTGTGGAAACCATAGATGTTGCGAAATGGTCCAAGCGAATGATAGGTTTAACTGCTGATAATATTATCTGGTTTGATCATCGGTTATTCAGAATAGAGCTTATCACAAGATACGAAAATTTTCAAAATGTACCCCTGATTGGCAGAAAAGGAGGGATCAATTATAATCCAGTTTTGGCCATCCGACAGTTCGGGTATGCTTCCAGGAATCCTCCTACGGAGCAAGACGTTGAAGAATCTTTGTTCTTTACAGGAACTGAAGATGAGAAGTTGACAGAAGTAGTGAATGCTTGGAAATATAAGCATAAAAATGGAAAAAACGGTTTTTGGGAAAGGAGATTGTAGGTCTTATCTTGAATATGACAGATGGATCGAGATGAAAGTAAAAGAACTGCTTTTACCCTTTTCAAGGGAACATTTTTTATGTTTAGTAGAGCCAGAACAGCCAACCATGGTGGCTATTGAGGAGTGTGAAAAGTGGCAGAAGATAGTAAAAGAGCTTCAAGCAGAGAATGCTGGTATAAGTAGTTGTCTCCAAAAAGCCCTGCATGACAATAAAGATCTAGAAGGCAGAAAAGATCTTAGCAACCAAAGAGAAAGATTTTTATGAAAGAGCACAACACTTCCAGAAGATCAGCAAAGGTGCCGATGCTGCCACTCAGGCTCACAAGACAACTAAACAAGACTTAGCTCAGACCAAAGATACATTGGCCAAATTCCAGCGAGCATGGGATGATGTTAGAATTGAAAATGCTGAGTTACAGGAACAGTTGAAGATTAAAGGCGAAGAGCTTAAGAAGGCACATGAGCAGAGGAGAAAGTATCGGGAAAGCCTCGGTAAAAGTCAATAACAGTTAGAAGAAGCTAGAAGAGAGCTGAAGAATACCAAGAAAGAGCTTGAAGAAGTCATGATAGAAAGGGAGATACTCAAGACGCAAGCTGGCATAAAGAGACACAAAGGAGTGTGCGATGACGAAGCTTTGATGCTGCATATGGGTTCCTTAACTGAGGCTCTTGAGAAAAGGGATGTTTTGATCAAAGAGATGATTGAAAAGCCGAATCACCAGCGTACTTGCATACTCTTTGAGGAGATCAAATACACAAGTGATAAGCTGAAGGACGTGGAATTATCAGACTGGTGTTCTTTTTCTTGTAGTTTGTTGTTAATGGTTACCATCAGGCTTGTTGATGGATCCATCTTTCCCTTGTATTTCATTTGTTGATGAACCTCTTTTGAATGTACTTAAATACTTTGTTGAATGGGGATGAGCAGTTTTATTCAAAATTAGTCCTTATCAGATATCTGTACACAAGCCCATGACCACGGCACGTCTCTTTATATCACGATTTCTGATCTTCAGATTTCTGTGGTTAAGATTGGAATAAGGGTGTAAGGCACCTCGGAAATGATAAACATGACATTTGCATTGCATGGCATATCATTTTGCATTTTGTTGCTTGTTTTGCAGGTACTCGTTGCCGGGTTTCTAACCTTTATTTGGTTTTCAGGCATTATAGCTGAGAATCACGTACACCGATACTCAACTCGAAGAAATCAAGCAAGGATAATGGATCAAATGCAGAATGATTTGGCTGAAATGAGGGCACGAATGGACCAGTTTATGACCCTCATGACTGGTATGGCACAAACTCAAGAGAGATTGAGGCTTCTGGTCAAGCGTCTAGAGACTACGCCAGGAGGTAATCAGAATGACAATTCACAGACACATGGCACTCCTCCTCCTGTTGGCAATCCTCCTCCTGTTGGTAATCTGGGTAATGGAAATGTCAGAAATACTGGTGTCGTTCAAGAAGATGTTCTGGAAGACCAATTTACCCTACTGGATGCTGATATGGGTAACCCCGGTGACCGAAGGTACGATGAGTTGGCTGAGAAGATCCGGGCCATAGAGTGCCAGAATTCTATGGGTATTAATGTCACTAGTTTGGGGCTGGTACCAGGAGTCAGAATTCCTCCAAAATTCAAGCCGCCTACTTTCGACAAATATCATGGCAATACGTGTCCCCGAACACATATTCAAGCTTATTTTTGGGAGGATTTCAGCCCATACAGATGATGAGAAGTTATGGATGCATTACTTTCAAGACAGTCTGGCTGGAGCTTCTTTGACCTGGTATATGAAATTGAACAGAGCTGCTGTGAGAAGTTGGAAGGATCTGGCAGAAGCATTCCTAAAGCAGTACCAGTACAATATTGACATGGCGCCCAACCGTACTCAATTGCAAGGGTTGTCACAGAATGCTAAGGAAAGTTTCAAGGAATACGCTCAAAGGTGGATAGAGATAGCTGTACAGGTTCAACCTCCTTTGCTGGATAGGGAAATGGAAGACATGTTTATGGGCACCCTACAAGGGGCGTTTCTTGAAAGGCTGGCTGCTTGTCCATCAACTGGATTTACTGATATCGTGATTGCTGGAGAAAGAATAGAGAGTCTGTTGAAACTTGGGACGATCCAAGATGTAGGTGGGGCTGGCTCTTCTGGGACGAAGAAACCATTTTCTAGTGGTCAGAAAAGAAGAGAATGTGATACCAACGCTGTATATAGAAGACGAGGCAGAGGACGTTCTCAGGCTTACCATCAAGTAGGTGCAGTGAAAATCCCAGCACCATCTGTTCAGCAACAACAACCACCATAGCAGGTTCAGCAACAACAACAGCAACCTCCTTTCCAGCAGAGGTCTAGGCAGAGAGATCGTAAGATTGATCCTCTCCCTATGACCTATTCAGCGTTGTTACCACAGTTACTCAAATTGAAGTTGGCTGAGCTTCGTACTATGAGACCTCCTGCCGCTGGCAAGTTGCCACCTAATTTTGATGTTAACGCTCACTGTGAGTTCCATTCAGGTGCTCAGGGCATACCACTGAGAAGTGTTGGGCATTTCAGAACAAGGTGCAAGACTTGATTGATGCCAAAGTAATCAATTTCTCGTTACCTCCTAATGTTCTCCAGAACCCCATGCCTGATCATGGTGTGGCAGATGTGCGTGCTATTGAAGACGAAAAGAGGTTAAATTTGGTAACGAATATCAGTCAGGTGAAGACTCCGTTGCTAGTGGTGAAGGATCGGTTGTTGAAGGGACAGGTGTCCCCGGGTTGTGATCAAGATTGTTCTGAATGTATGAGTCAGAAGAATGGCTGTGATAAGTTGAGAATTGGTTTGCAGAGTCTGATTGACGAGGGACGTCTACAGTTTGACCGGGCCGTGAAAGAAACTAATGAGGTGTCAACTGTGACCATCTATTATACTCCCGCTGAGATTCAGGTGCTTGCAAGTACAGCTCCTGTAGCAAGTGTTGTGCCAGAAAAATCCAGTCCTGTTACCATCACGGTGTCAGGACCAGTTCCGTTTACATCTACGAAGGCAATCCCATGGCACTATGGGGCAGACGTGTATTACGAAGGGAAAAAGTAGGAAGTCGGGACATCAGCCAGTTCAAATATTGATAATGTGGGTGGTGTAGGTGGCTTTACTCGGAGCGGAAGGTTGTTTGCTTCCCAAACGTTGCGCAGTGATAAAGAAGTTGAGGCCGCGGCCAAAGCTTAAGGAAAACAGGTGGCCGAGAGTGTGCCTGTGCCTGAAACAGAGACAAAGATTACCTTTGACAATGAGGTGGAAGAGTTCATGAGGATAATAAAGAAAAGTGATTATAAGGTTGTCGATCAACTGAACCAGACGCCCTCAAAAATTTCAATTTTGTCATTGTTGATGTGTTCTGACGCGCACCGGGAGGCTTTATTGAAAGTATTGAAGAGAGCATATGTTCCACAAGAAATCACTGTTAATCAGCTTGAGGGTGTAATTTCTAACGTCAATGTCAGCCATGGATTGGGTTTCACAAGTAGGGATTTGACTTCTGAAGGAAGAAACCACAACAAAGCTTTGCACATTACAATGGAGTGCAGGGGTGCAGTGCTGTCTCACGTGTTGGTAGACACTGGTTCCTCGCTCAATGTCTTGCCTAAGAAGGCACTGATGAAGCTAGAAGTTGATGGTTTGATTTTAAGGCCAAGTGATTTTGTTGTCAGAGCGTTCGATGGAACGAAAAGATCTGTGTTTGGTGAAGCGGAATTGCCTGTGCAAATTGGACCGCAGGTGTTCAAATCTACATTCCATGTGATGGATATAAAGCCAGCGTATAGCTGCTTATTAGGTCGCCCATGGATTCATGCGGCCGGGGCTGTTACATCCACCTTACACCAAAAGCTGAAATACGAGTTTGAGGGACAAGTTGTGACAGTGTGTGGTGAGGAAGACATTTTTGTTAGTCATTTGTCCACGTTCAAGTATGTCGAGATGGATGGGTAAATTCACGAGATGCATTGCCAGTTGTTTGAAGCGGTAAATATTGCCAACGTGCCTGAATCTTCCCTTGCACCAGATAGATCCGGTACATCCATTTCGTCCTATAAACAGCTATCGAGGTTGTCAGAGCAGGCAATGCCCAAGGCTGGGGCAAGCTGATAGAGACACCGATGAAGGAGGACAAGTTTGGTATTGGCTATCATCCCTCTATGACTTCAGTTGCAGAGAACAGTGGACCCATCACTTTCAACAGTGGGGGAATCATTTACCCAGATCAGTCTTGTGCAACTACAGAAGACGGCGTTGACAGTGACTGTGACTTAGACAACTGGGTACGCCCACGCGCTCCTGGACAATTATTGCAGAATTGGTCTGTTGAATGGTCATCCGGGTTACCCTTCAAACAGAGTAATTTTCTTTGTTTTTCTAACCATAATGCATGTTAAAATCTTGCGCTCTGCCCAAGGCGTATAGATTCATTTGTAGGGCCACCCTGTTTGCATTTGCAATTTTTAATCATCAATAAAGGACGTTTTGCACTCAAATTTTGTTCTCTGTCTTTCATTTTTATTTTTGCACAAAAATAATAAAATGGCAATGTTTTGTTTCTTTTTGTTTTAAAAATAAATTCTAAAATAAAGCATGAACTCGTTCGTGCAGACTTGATCCTCCGGATTCCATTGATAACAGTTCTGCTATGGCTATGTATGACTTTGACAAACCGATTTATCAAGCCGAAGAAGGGGATGAGAAGGGTTGTGAACTCCCTGAGGAACTAGCCAGATTGTTAAAACAAGAGGAAAGGACCATCCAGCCTCATCAAGAGACCATAGAGATCATCAATATTGGTACCGAGGATGCTAAGAAAGAGATCAAGATTGGCGCTAGCCTGCAAGCAGATGTGAAGAAAGCTTTGACTGAGATGTTGTGTGAATATGTTGATATCTTCGCCTGGTCGTATCAAGACATGCCAGGGTTGGATACTGATATTGTTGTACACAGGCTGCCGTTCAGAGAAGAATGTCCGCCAGTCAAGCAGAAACTTCGTCGGACTCATCCTGATATGGCCATTAAGATCAAAGAAGAAGTTCAGAAGCAGTGGGACGCAGGGTTTCTTGCTGTGACCAATTATCCTCCTTGGGTTGCCAACATCGTACCGGTACTAAAGAAAGACGGAAAGGTGAGAATGTGTGTGGATTATCGAGATCTTAACCAAGCTAGCCCGAAAGATGATTTTCCACTGCCTCACATCGATGTGCTGGTTGACAATATAGCTCAATTTTCAGTGTTCTCGTTTATGGATGGTTTTTCCGGGTACAACCAGATTAAGATGGAACCTGAGGATATGGAGAAAACCACATTCATTACTCCATGGGGTACATACTGTTATAAGGTGATGCCTTTAGGGTTGAAAAACGCAGGGGCAACATATCAGCGGGCAATGGTAACTTTGTTTCACGACTTAATTCACAAAGAGATTGAGTGTTATGTGGATGACATGATTGCCAAGTCGAGAACAGAAGAAGAACATCTGATTAACTTGAAAAAGTTGTTTGAAAGGTTGAGAAAGTTCCGTCTAAGGTTGAATCCTAACAAGTGCACTTTTGGGGTGCATTCTGGAAAGTTGCTGGGTTTCATTGTGAGCGAAAAAAGGATTGAGGTTGATCCTGCCAAAGTGAAAGCAATACAAGACATGCCTGAACCGAGAACAGAAAAAGAGGTTCATGATTTTCTGGGTAGATTGAACTACATTGCAAGGTTCATATCTCACCTAACAGCCACATGCGAACCAATATTCAAACTGCTAAGAAAAGATCAAACGGTCAGGTGGAATGACGATTGCCAATTGGCCTTCGATAAAATAAAAGAATACTTGCAGGAACCTCCAATTCTCATGCCTCTAGTGGCAGGAAGGCCTTTGATAATGTATTTGACAATGCTTGAAGGGTCTATGGGTTGTGTTCTCGGTCAATGCGACGAGACAGGTAGGAAAGAGCATGATATCTACTACCTGAGCAAAAAGTTCAATGACTGTGAGTCCCGATACTCAATTCTTGAGAAGACATGCTGTGCACTTGCATGGGCTGCTAAGCGATTGAGGCAGTATATGATCAGGCACACAACTTTGTTGATTTAAAAAATGGATCCTATCAAATACATTTTCGAGAAACCAGCATTAACAGGCAGAGTTACACGTTGGCAAATGGTTTTGACAGAATATGATATCCAATATACCTCTCAAAAGGCCATCAAAGGAAGTATCTTGTCAGACTATCTTGCGCAACAGCCGATTGATGATTACCAACCCATGAAATTTGATTTCCCTGATGAGGACATCATGTTTCTCAAAGCTAAAGACTACGACGAACCACTCCCGGAGGAGGGGCCAGACCCTGAATCCAAATGGAGTTTGATGTTTGATGGGGCTGTCAACATGAATGGGTGCGGAGTTGGAGCAGTTCTTATCACGCCAGAAGGTGTTCATATGCCTTTCACTGCCCGAATAACTTTCGGATGCACCAACAATGAAGCAGAATACGAAGCTTGTATAATGGGGATTGATGAGCCGATTAATTTGCGAATTAAGACCCTTGATATCTTCGGTGATTCAGCTTTGGTAATCAATCAAGTGAAAGGGAGTTGGTACACGCACCAAGCAAATCTGGTTCCGTATAGAGATTATACAAGGAGATTACTGACATTTTTCACAACAGTGAAGTTGTACCATATTCCTCGAGATGAAAATAAGTTTGCGGATGCCCTGGCCACGTTATATTCCATGATCAAAGTGCAAAGATGGAATCATGTACCTAAGATTGAAGTATCTCGTCTTGACAGACCTGCATTTGTGTTTGTTGTTGATGTGACGTCTGATGACAAGCCATGGTTTCATGACATTAAGTGTTTCTTGAAAAGTCAAGAGTACCCGCCTGGGGCATCTGCCAAAGATAAGAAGACGTTGAGAAGGTTATCTGGTAGCTTCTTCTTAAATCAGGATGACGTGTTGTACAAACGAAATTTTGACATGGTTCTGCTCAGATGCGTGGATAGACACGAAGCAGACCTGTTAATGCAGGAAGTACATGAAGGCTCTTTCGGTACCCATGTCGGAGGACACGCAATGGCCAAGAAACTATTGAGGTCGGGGTATTATTGGTTGACAATGGAAACAGATTGTTGCAAGTACGCCCGCAAATGTCACAAGTGCCAAATTTATGCAGACAAAGTGCATGTGCCTCCGAATCCGTTGAGTGTCATGTCCTCTCCTTGGCCCTTTGCCATGTGGGGCATTGACATGATCAGAAAGATTGAGCCTACTGATTCAAACGGCCATCGTTTCATCTTGGTCGCCATTGATTATTTCACTAAATGGGTTGAAGCAGCATCTTATGCCAACGTCACTAAGCAGGTGGTCGCTCGTTTCCTGAAACGGGATATCATTTGTCGCTATGGAGTGCCCGAAAGAATCATTACTGATAATGGTTCTAATCTGAACAACAAAATGATGGCTGAGTTGTGCCGGGACTTCAAAATTGAACATCACAATTCTTCTCCGTATCGCCCGAAGATGAATGGCGCTGTGGAGGCGGCCAACAAGAATATTAAGAAGATTGTGCAGAAAATGGTTGTCACATATAAAGATTGACATGAGATGTTACCATTTGCTTTGCATGGGTACCGAACGTCAGTACGCACGTCCACTAGGGCAACACCATTCTCACTTGTATACGGTATGGAGGCAGTACTACCGGTTGAAGTTGAGATTCTATCTCTCAGAGTCATGATGGATGTCAAGTTAGACGAAGCTGAGTGGGTTCGCGCCAAATTTAATCAGTTGAGCCTTATTGAAGAGAAACAGTTGGCAACTGTGTGTCATGGGTAGTTATACCAGCGGAGGATGAAGCAAGCATTCGACCAAAAGGTGCGCCCTCGGGTTTACAAAGTGGGAGATGTGGTACTCAAAAGGATCCTTCCTCCTAGTACAGATCACAGGGGCAAATGGACTCCCAACTATGAAGGTCCATTCGTGGTTAAGAAGGTCTTCTCGGGCGGAGCCTTGTTACTTACAACCATGGACGGCGAAGACTTTTCATCCCCTGTCAACTCAGACGTAGTCAAAAAATACTTCGCATAAATAGACCTGCTGGACAAAAAAAAAGAGAGAGAAAGTCCAGGCAAAAAAGGGCATCTCGGCGAACCACAAAAACTGAATAAAAAAGGTTTGGGCAAAAATTAGGGATATAAAATAAAAAAAATGGTACACCCGGTGAGTTGAAAATCCGCAAGGACAACTCAGGCAAAAAAGGGTATCCCGATGGATTGAAAACCCGAAAGGGCGGTCCATGTAAAAGAGGGATTTAAGCGAACACCTCTTTCCAGGGATTGCTTCCTGATGTAATTGCCTATTCTGGGCTTTTCTTCAATGAATTGAATTTTAGTAAAAAGCTTCTTATTTTGTTTTACTGCTTTGTTTGCAAAAACGTCCGAATTTTTGATAAAACATTGCATTTGAAAACATGGTGGCTTTACAATAACATGTGCAGGAAAACATTTAAAATTACTTTGAATGTTGAACAATCCTGGATGGTGGATTCAAACCACGCAATATTCCGGGGCATGTGTGTGTATGCTTTTGTTGCAGGTAACAGGTCCAGATGATTTCAAGCACAAGACGAGTAATCACTTATTCCCACGCATAAGACTAGGGAAATCATGTTCGGGGAAGGGTTCACTTGTCACCCTTTTGTCACAACGTTTACTAATTGAGTCCATCATTCGGTCGGCGGTCGGTCACGACGTTTCGATATCGGGGAATTGAGTTCAACTGGGTATCATTGTATCTTATTAAGTCTATTCTCTCATTCAGTACTTCCAACAGCTACAAGCTTTTCTGTGTCAATAACCGTTGCGAATTCCCCATTTGAGTTGCTTCGCAGACACCGAAGTTAATGGTCAATCCCCAGTGAAGTTGCCAGGAGTTTGAAGATGATTAATCTTCTGTAAAATCCTCCTATGACATTTTCTTCAGATAAGACTTGTATCATGAAAAAAAAGCAAGTTGTTGACTTTCCCAAGCATGGGGCATTTGGAATTTCCCCGGTAAAAGGCGTTCCAAATCTATTATCCCCAGTAGAGTTTGAAGATGTTTGGTCTTTTATAAAATCCTCTTAAAAGGGTATTCCCCAGCACGAGACACTTTAAAGCGGTGTTCCCAACAGCGTTTATTATAAACTCATCATCCCCAACGGAATCGTCAAACGGAAAGTTCGCCTAGCATGGGGCATTGTGGCGCTTATCCTAAGCTCGAAGGTTTTATTCCTCAGCAGACTATCGTGGAATTGCTTTGGGTTTCCCCAGCAGATCCCTAGCGACTCTTTCTCAGCATGTTTCAACGGATTGTCTTCTAACCAGGATTTGCATATCCCCGACAGAGTAGCCCTGATTCCCAGCAAGATCGTATCTCTGATAATTGTACTCCCCACAGAGTTCAGCATTGAATCTTGTCAACAATACTCCCTAGCTGAGTTGTTTTTCTCCCCGCAAGAGGCTTATTGATCAACATAATCTATTCCTCAGCAAGGTGATAGTACATTTTTTCCTCAGCCGGGTTAGCAGGTTGATTCTCCCCGCAAAGGATCTCGGGTTTTATAGATCCTCAAGTAGAGTTTTAATGACTTTTCTCCCCTAGCGGGACGTCATTCAAAAAATTCTCATCCCTAGCGGAGTTGCTATAACCAGAATTCATCCCCAAGCAGATGAAGTAATTCCTGGCAGAATCAACACTCCCCTCATATCTCAAAGTCCAATTTATTTTTGGCAGGTGTAACGATTCGAAGCAGACGGATTGTTCATTCATTCTCCAGCAGAGACATTATCCTTTTAGGAGTCTCTGAGATCAAATCATTGATTATTGTTCCTCAACAAAGTCAGCAGAGATGTCTGACACAGAGGCAGAGAGTAATCCAGTATTGGAAATTCTTAAAGTCCAACCGTAGATTGGAAAAAGGTCCATCCAAGGGTGGCAAATTCTTAAAGTCCAACCGTAGATTGGCAAAAAGTCCATCCAAGGGTGGCAAATCATCAGCAAGTTCAACCGTAGCTTGGCACAAGTCCACCCGCAGTGTGGCAAGTCAGTAGTCGTCTGACTCCCTTTAAAAGACCGCAGCTAAGTCCAACCGTAGATTGGTAAAAGTCCATCTAAGGGTGGCAAATCATTAGCAAGACCAACTGTAGATTGGCAAAAGTCCACCCGCAGTGTGGCAATTCAAAGTCCACCCGCAGTGTGGCAATTCAGCTGCAAAGTCCAACCGTAGATTGGCAAAAGTCCACCCGTAGTGTGGCAAGTCAGTAGTCGTCTGACTCCATTCAAAAAGACAGTCCACCCGCAGTGTGGCAAGCCAGTAGTCGTCTGGCGTTGTGTTAAAAGACATTGTTAAAGTCCACCCGCAGTGTGGCAAGCCAGTAGTCGTCTGGCGTTGTGTTAAAAGACATTGTTAAAGTCCACCTGCAGTGTGGCAAGCCAGTAGTCGTCTGGCGTTGTACAAAAGACATTGTTAAAGTCCACCCGCAGTGTGGCAAGCCAGTAGTCGTCTGGCGTTGTGCTAAAAGACATTGCTAAATTCCACCCGTAGTGTGGCAGGCCAGTAGTCGTCTGGCATTGTATAAAAGACATCTCTCCAGTGCTTTTCTTACCATCAGAGTTTTATTTAAGCAGGGCTCATTTGAGTGGGTTTATATCCCTTTTCTTCTTCTCCACAGAGTGCAAATTTTTGGTTATTTTTGGTATACAATCCCTCCATACCTTGAAAGTCTGACAGCAATCGCTATCATCCATTCAGGTCTACAGTGATTGAATAGGGGCAACTGTAATACCCCAAAATTTTCCCTCTCATTTTTCATATCATTTAGCATATGCTTTCATTTCATTGCATTGCATTCAAGCATAGAAAAATTAAACATTAAACATTTAGCATTGCATCTTGCATAAGGGCATGAGATCAGGTGATTCTCAGAGGTAGATCATCCAAAGCTAAAGAATGAGAGCCAAGGGTTTCTCAACAAACCTCAAGGGTTTATTACATCATATATCATCCCACTTGATCTCACAAGTCATTGGAAGATGAGAACTCATTAAGAGGATTGAACAGTGCATCATCTCCTACACAAAACAGTCAAAATTAGGGTTTTGGATTCAAGTGGTCTCCTGATGAAATTTTGATTTAAACTTGATCTCAATGTTTTCTACATGATATTAAGTGTCTAAGGATGGAAGATTGGCCATTGGTTCATTTCAGAAGAGGTTCAATTGATCAGTTACTTGAGAATCAAGAAAAGGGGGAAAAAGTCAATTGTGCAGTGAAAAAGTCAACTCCTGACTTATTGAGGTCAAAATCATGAATTTCAAGTTATATATGTTCATTGGACAAGATTTAATCAAGAAATGGTGGAAGAATCATGAAAAATCAAGAAATTACAAAACTGCCAAAAATAGAAACTTTAGGGTTTCTAAAAATGGTAAGTTTGGACCATTTTGCACCACACTTTGAGGCTCTCTTTCTCCATGATAAAAGCTTTAAACCTCAGGCCCAAGTTGAGCCAATTAAAATTCATGTTCTAAGCTTCAAATCCATATAAAGAACTCTTCCATCGGATCAAAATTGAGGGAGTTATGATCAATCAAAGTTTGGTAAAATCAAGGTAAAATTCAAGTCATGGCAAGGAAAGAGCAGGCCTATAGGCCATAATTTCATCGAACAGTTGGCGTGCCAAATGTCAAGCCAATTTTCTCCATCAATAATGCTTCAAATGAAAAATTGTTGAACATCAAAGTTGTTCATCTCCATGCCCTCTTCAACTTTGATGTTGGACATTTTTTCATTTGAACAAGTTATGAAGGTCATATGAGAGCTCGAACATGGGGGTTTCATGCTGAAAGTTCACAAGTCACAAGGCCTTGCTTGCAGCCCAAGTCACATATCCATGCACTAATTATGGTTCCTTGTTTTCCAAGCAACCGAGTTGATCCTAACTAACCGAGTTAACTAACTTGACTCGGTGAGTTGAGTCTAACTAACTCCGACCCTAGCTCCAAACCCAAACCTCATTCCAAACCATCTCATACTCCAAACCTAAAATCTATTTAAGAGATGCTTCACTCATTTTCAAGACCTTCAACCATTTTCTCAAATTTCTCACATTTCACTCTCATTTTCTCTCTTCACTTTGCTACAATTTCTACTTCTCTCTTCCAAAACCACACACAAAAGCTCTTATTTCTTGAAGAATAATCACTTTTTACATTGAAAAGTGATTAATTCTTGAGCTAAACTTCATCTCTTGGTTTGCATTGGTTGGATTTTCTGGAATTACAGCTTGTTCTTCTTCAATCCAAAGGTTTCTCACCATTTATTTTGGTGCAAGTTGGATTTTGGTGGATTTTCGCGATTTCGTTCGGTTTCGACACATTTCGGCTATTGATTGAAGAATCTCTGGTTTTCTTTCATTTTCTGCATCAAGATTACTTTGCAACAATTACCAAAGCAAGTCTCCGCTTTGTAGGTTGGTTTTCCCTAAATCTACATTGTTTTTAGCTTATTCGCAACGTATTCGATGTAGATCTTTGTGGATTTTCGATTTTGATTCATGTGCTTGAATTTGATTCTTGATGTTGTTGATTATTGAATCCAATTGATGTTTGTTTACTGTAATTCAATGTAATTTCGTGCCTAATTGATGACATGTTCGTTTGGAAGTTTGAAGAAATGATTTGCTGCTGAAAAGTGCTTTTGAAACTAGTTTTTTTGGCCACTGACCCAGAGTAACCGGTTACTCACCGTTTGTTAACCGGTTACTCTGTGTATTTTTGCGTAAATTGTCTGATTTTCAACTAAGTAACCGGTTACTCACCGTTTGTTAACCGGTTACTCTGGGACAGACTATGTATTTTTGTGCATTTTCTTGCTTGTTTGACATCCTTAACATGTGTAAACTTCATGGATCAATGCATTGATGATTGGTGGATTATTTTTGAGATATCTTAACTCACACCACAGTACGAACTTGATTTTTATGACACGCGTGCTTTGTTTTTCATTATGGAGCATATTGTTTGAATGGTTGATTAATTAATGCAACGATCACATAATGCACACACATTGAGCTTGTTAATTGTTAATGGATGCTTGTGTTGCTGGAACTGTTATGTGCATGTTCATTTGCTTTCTATTTCAAGAGGTGCACATTTGTTTTAATTTATTCTCATGCTTAATAATGTGTATTCTCTTACAATGTGCATCATTTCATGTTGTTTTAAGACTTGGCCACCATGATTTATAATGAGTTTGTGATCATGTTGTGTTAATTGAATAATGTGCAAGGCTTGAAGCATGTTTGTTCTTTTATGAATGAATCATTTGTGAATGCATGCTGCCTCAGATTTTTCATTGCTGCCTATACACATGTATGCTGTAGTATGTGCTGCCAAATGCTTGTTACACCCATTTTTGTATGCTGAACATGAGCTGTTGTTTGTTGTTTGGTATATGAAGCTGAATTTACTGTTGTTCTGTTGCATGTGGGCTGTAACAGCTGCTGTTTTCATTATTTCCTTCCATTGGCTTGTCTGACCAAGTTCTTTTACTTAGGATTTTTTGTGAATAGTTTTTGAACTAACCTTTTCATGTAGGTGCTAACGGTAAGTAAGTGTGTGGATATGCTTCCACATACACTCCTCTCCCTCATCTTCTCTTATTGCTTTTAATAATTCAACTTGTGTTTTTGTTGAGCATTTACATGCTTTCCTTGAATAACTTCTTCTTCACCCTTCTTTAAGACCAACTTAACTTCCATCTTGGAAGTAAGTTGCTTCTTTTGCTCTTCTTCTTCTTTCTTATAGAAGTAGGTTTGTTAAACCGCATTAACCATAAGATCTCCTAGAATGCTAACACTAGGGTGTGTCTTAGTCTCCCCTTAGTTTTCACCTTTTCCTCTTTTGAGTCTCTTCTTCTCACCTCAAAACAAAAATAAAAAACACTTAATAAAGGCATAACATATATTGTATTTGAGCCTTTCATGCGAGAATGAGATAGTGAGGGGTCTTCTCTCGCTTTCTTAGAATGTTTAGCGTATGTCCCGTCTTGGGTCGATATGCGAGGCATTTGATCTTACATGAGGGAGTTAAATCCAATATGTGTTGCAAAACACCAAATAAACAAGACACTTCTTTCTAAAAGACAAATACAAATAAACAATTTCTTTTCTCATCTCTTCACTCTTTCCTTAAGGACTCGTCATGTCCGTTCCACCGCAAACAGGTAACGCCTAAGTCTCCCTACAGCGAGCTGCAACACCTAACTGCTGGAACGCGCAATTTGACGTCTCCACTAAAAAACACAAACAAAGCGACCCTCGTTGAAGGGAACTACGTCGCTCTGATTCTCATGTTCCCGATGAGATACGTAGGCAGTGGGGTAGGGCCTATTCGAGCACTTCTTTTATTTTCCCTACATTTGTTTCTTCGTTCCTTTCTGTTCTTGTTCTTGTTCCTTTTCCTTTTCGGTAGCAGCGGAGCTCCAGACGACGACACCCTTTGATCGAGACAAGCAAGTGTGGATCCCATTGGGTACGATGGACGCGTGGGGGTGCTAATACCTTCCTATCGTATAACTGACTCCCGAACCCAGTTCTCTTGGTCGCAAGACCATGTTCTTTTCCTTTCCCTCAGGTTTATGCGGTGTTTCCTTTCCCTCTCTTGGGATAAATACACATTGCTAGCGACTCTGTTTCGTGCCACTTTCGCGTTTGTACTTGGATGAAAATCCTGGGAGCGACAATATCCTGACATGTAGCACCTTGAGGGCATTGTGAACAATTAGACACTACTTGATATATTAATTACTCAAATATACAAGTTAAAGTGTAATTTTAAAAATGGTAGAAGGGCAAATTATGAAAAATGATGGCATGTTTTATTCTTAGTTAGATAGTTTATTAAAATCTACGGCATATTATTGGCAATAAGTACTCCAAAACTATGACACTCTGATTTTCAATAACGAGAGTGTATTTTTTATTTATTTTAGAATTCGGAGACCCTCTTTCTATGGTTTTAAACAAGAACTAGTAGAAGACCCGTGCGTTCACACGGGTCAGTTCGTTCATATCTTAAATCATTCGATAAGTCTTGATCGTTGCTGATATATAATTGTTTTTATAAAATCATTAATAATTGCAAATATTTAAAATAAATGTGTAGCAAATCACCAACCTAATAAATCCAATATGCTTAATAACTATAAATATGTACAAATATCACTATTAAATATAAATATTTACAAATACTTTGTTGATTAAAATAAAAATAAAAAAGGTATTGTGGTGTTAGTGTCCCGTGAAAATAATGAATTTCAGTGATAAAAGTTACTATCTCCGTCCCTAAATATAAGACCCAGTTGAGAAAATCACGGGAATTAAGAAAGTTGGTTAGACTATTAAATTTATTGACTATGTTGTATAATTTTACAAGTTTATCCTTAGGAGAGAGAAATAGTTAATGTGTATGTAACTGTATTTATTACAGAGTACAAAAAAAGATGTAATATAATTAGGGGTATGAGTGGAAAAAAATAGTTAATGCATTTTGAAAGTTGAAGAGAGTCTTATAAAAAGGGACATGAAAAAAACTCAACAGGGTCTTATAATTAGGGACAGAGGTAGTACAAGAGTTAGTAGCTTGGTGTTTTCACTGCAATCCAACAGATTCTCCATGTCTTCATCACAAATAAATATTGTTATAGTAGTGACCCGTGAGGATTTGAGATATGTAAAAATGAATGACATATGGAAAGATATGACATATGAAATTAGAGGGTACATAAGAAATAAAATTGATACACCCATTCGTGGAGAAAACCTTGCCAAAAAACATTAGTTCCGGTGGTGCAGTAACAACCCATTATAAATATCTAGTTTTTAGAAAAAAAAACATTTATGGATACAACTTAGTATTAAAAATATGTTTACAATTTAAGATAGAAAAGTACAAAGTGACTACTGTTTTCTATATAATAAAAAATAAAATAATTGTTTTATGTAAATAAAGGAAAAAAAATATCGTGTTTTTTGTTTATAAAAGAAAAAGTATAACTCCTTTAGTTTTCCTTGCCTTACCATCCTCTTGATTAAGCATTTTTTAAATAGTTAATGGTCTTCTAGTCTTATCATCCTCTCAATCAAGTTTTTTTAATAACTGATGTCCTAATAGATAGTAACCTTGCTTAATGTACTAAATTTCATTTTCTGAAATAGCATTCGAAGCTGATTTTATAAGCCATTCAACAGCTTTACTTGGTTGGTCATAACCCAACCTATCTTGAAGATCATAGAATTGAATAGCGGTTGTCACAGAAAGCCTAACCCTTCTGTCTCTTAAACCCTTTGAAGTCATAACCTTGTTGTGCCTATTTTTTCCACCAAAGCTCTTGACACCCTTATGATTCTATATGAATGATGGTGCCAATTGTTGAACCTGTTTAAATTCCCATTTTCTTCTTCATTTCCAACTCTTGGGAATTTACATGATTGTTGTGCTTAAATCTCATCCTCCTCCTCCATACCAAAATCATGCCTTTGCAAAAACAAACCAACTTGGCTTTTTTTTACTTCCCTTTATTTACCTTTGAAATTTGTGCACAACTCTAGAGACTTGTTTGGCTGTGTAGTGAAAAAAGGGACTTTTTTTACACTCTGATATATCACGGTCCATGTCAGGAGGCCCTTGTTTAGCTTTTTGGAGTTTTGCAGAATAAAACGCTTTCAAAAAGCAAACCAAACCACTCCTGCAAAACTCAAAACCAAACACACCATTAAGCAGAAAACCAAACAGAATTAAATTGCATTCAATTTCAAAAACAAAACAAAATTAAAACACACTATCTATAGTACAAAATAAATATAAGATCTAAATATGTTTATGTTTAGCAACATTCATAGCTCATCATAGCTCATGATGAGCATAAAACCTCAATTTATGTTTATCAACATAGCATAGAATAGAGCCTCAAAAAAACCTACATCATTTTATGAAAAAACTCAAAACTTATAGACCCCAACCTATTTGTACCATAGATCTGAACCTTTCTGCTTTGTTTTTAAGGTAAAAAAAGGATGCAAATTTTGCATAAAACTATCTATCCGATCTGAACCAAACCCTTAATAGCTTTCACAATCCTATTTCTTAAAAATCCAGCTAGAAACTTAATAACCATGTATCACAATCAAGGTTCCAAAATGGATCAAGTTGAAGATTATTAATTCAATAAATGACATTAAAATGGATTGGATATATATCTTAACCTTGAATGTAATAATATAGATGATTTATAACTGACTTGTTTATAAACTAACTGAAATAATTATGATTCAATCCATAAAAAGTCTCTTTAAAAAAGTGTGTGTCAGACTTTAATTGTTGACAGTTTGGATGTATTATAAAAATATGAAATTTGAGTATAGATTGAAGTGCCCTAGAGAGAAGAAAGTTTACCTGGTGTAGTGTTGCTTTATGACATGTACTGACAGCATTGAGAAATGACAGCGGTATGGCTAGGAATGTTGATTTGAAACCATGTATGTAGTGTTGCTGCTACGATGGATTTGGTACTGAAGCATTCCAAAAAATCAGGAAGAAGTCAAATCGATATCATCAAAAGTGGAAAATATAACAGCTAGCGTATAAACTCTTGCATAAAAACAAATAAATATATGAAAGTATAGAGGCTGATGATAATATTGTTAGCTTTGGCCTCGAAAATGTGTTGTTTGGCAAAAGGACCTGCTGAGGCTTTGCTTTACACAGTGGGTTTAAGAAGTTAATTGGATTGTTGCATGAAAATGGTAATGCATAACAATTAAACGCCATGAAAATTGTTCAGTAAGATACTTCTCTAATATTAACCTCAGTAAACTTCAAAAAATTTAAACCATCCAACATATAATTAAAATCTTAATGAAACGTTTTTTGCTAGAGAAGTCATTTTCATACAGTAGCTTTGGCGGTAGACTGCTGATATCATACAATGATTCTAAATATTATTTGTTTATGTGTTTGTATATAATTATTAAACAAATAGATACAATCAGACAAATTCATACAAGAAATCAAATAGATAGTTAAGTGTTGTAATGTAAGTAAATGAGTATAGATAAAAAGTAGAAAAATATGAAAATAAATCCAGTTAGACATAGAGAAGATAAATCATTGATAAAATTCATATATAAATTAGGTTGTACAACTTTTTCACAATCATATTCTGTAAAAGTTAAATAGAAAATAGGGAAATCACTTCATCATTCGGAAGATGTAATACAAATCATCTGCAAAAATATCAACAATGTAAATTTACCATCTTGATTTCTCCAAAGCTATGTAGCTTGTGAATTTAGGGGTGAGCTAATAAATAAAATAATAGCTTCTGTTACAACTAATTCATCTTTCAAAGTTACCACCTAGCAGACTTTGAATTGATAGAAGAATAGTTCTTACATCATAAGCAGATGACCATTTATCCTGTAAATTTCAAAGATTAATCATTATAGAAGATAATATCAATAATCAATAGTTGTATTGAAGTATTGAAGAAAATTATAGACATTGGGGTGGAAGCATAATCATATTATTCATCACCTTAAGAATATATGAGCAAATATTGCCATGGAAATATACATTGGGTTGGAAGCATGTAGTGTTAAATATTACTTTTGGAACCTAAAAAGGATACTCATTGGAAAATGAAAGGGAAATTTTGTATTCTGCACAGATTAACCACGACAGTAAAATAAGTAACCCCTCCATCAGGCAACAGATCAACATCAAGATACTCTCAACCATTGAAAATGAAAAGGACAATTTGTATTCTACACAGATTAACCACGACGGTAAATTTTTTTTAGCCTTTACATCAATTTGCGCCAACATCAATAAATCATTGATTTTCCAACCATTACATCATTTAAGAATAAATAAACCGATAGATATAAAAACCAAACCTTTGGTTGAACCAGCAGTGGTTGTTTGATCTATGGAACTTGTATTGACGCCAACAATATGGAAGTAATAAAACGATGAAGAGCGAATCAATAGTTGTTTAGAAGTAAAGAGAACATGATTACATAAGAGATTTGAGTCTAGATGCAACTATCTTACCAACCATTATTAATCAAAAGCAGTGAAAAGATAATGAAACAAAACAAAACAAATAATGTCATAAAATTCTCTGTTCTGCAAAAGTAATGAAATTGAAAAAAAATCCAATAACATCAATACCAACTAATCAATAACATATATCCAACCTATAACATGTAATAGAAATCAATAAATTAAGCAATATCATGTTTACTATATAGTAATCATGTTTTAAATGAAAACATCAGTACCAACAACTCTTAAAGGAATACAGTGAAACATCAAGAGTGAAACTTTGATTGTTAATGGTGTTGTTGTGAATTCTCGTTATTCAAACCTGGTTGCTAAGTTGGTGGAAAAAATAGGACTGGTTTGATCTATTTGTGTTGTAAGCATGAAGAGTTGAGATCAATTGGTGGTAGTGGTGGTGGTGATGGTGGTGGGTGGAGAAAGGGGGCGACGACAAGATTTACGGTTTACAGAGAAAATGAGAGAGAGAATGGAGAGAGATAAATGTGGAAAATGAAAAGTCTGGAAAGAGAGATGTGTTAATTTGAATTTGGAATGTGTCGTAACCCGAAATTTGACCTTCCTCTTTTGCCTTTTGCATGAGCATAAGCATTCACATCGCTGGCATACGCATTCGCATTTTTTCCTCTAGTGTTTGATTGCAGGATATTCAGTTTTCCAATCCCAGTTAATCATATCCTCGCAAGGTCATTACCTCATCAAAACAAGCACAAAATGAAGGTTTCCATACCTATTCATCAATACAAGAGGTAGAAAATCGAAGCCGGGACCACAGCACCTTTTTTAGGGCAAATTGGGCATATTTTGGCCTGGTTAATCGATTAACCAATTGCAGTGCAATTGTGTTAATCGATTAACACGGGCAAAATAGGCACAATTTGCTGCTTTTTCATAACAACACCTTTGCACACATTTTAGTCTTGGATTCTAGCAGCATATGGAATATTCTAGACACCTCTAAACATTTCCAAGCTACTCAATTCATTCCAAGTGCATTTGCTATGATACTTCACTTCAAATCAAGTGCACCATGTTCCTTGTTCTCCAAGTAATGTGGATCTTTGGATGTTGGAATTCACCTTGGGATGGTTACCGAGTTGGTTCTAACTAACCGAGTTAACCGCCTTGACTCGGTGAGTCAAGTCCAACTAACTCCTAACCTAGCTCCAAACCCAAAGCTAATTCTAAACCAAGTTCCAAACCATCTCATATTCCAAACCTAAAGTCTATATAAACACACCTCCACTCACTTTTCAATGCCCCAACCATTCTCTACCATTTTTCACCAAGCTTCTCACATTTCACTCTCAATTCTATCATTTTTTCTCTAATTTCTCTACTCATTCTTCATCTTCATCTCAATTCTTCTCCATCAAACCTCACCAAAAGCTCTTATTCTTGAAGATTAATCACTTTTCACATTGAAAGTGATTAATTCTTGAGCTTAACCTTCATCATTTAGCATTCTTTGGTTGGATTTCTGGAATTACATCTCATTCTACTTCAATCCAAGGGTTTCACACCATTTATTTTGGTGCAAGTTCGATTTCGGTGCATTTTCGCGTTTTTGATCGGTTTCGACGCGTTTCGGCTACAATTCAAGAATCCTCTAGTTTTCTTTGATTTTCTGCACCAATATCACTTTGCAACATTTACCAAGGCACATCTCAGCCTTGTAGGTTGGTGGATTTCTTTCATTTTATCATTTCGATCGTTTTCGTATCGTTTGCGATATAATTGCGATATTCTTGCATGTGAATTGATTACACTTTTGCTTGATCCTCGATCTTGATTGTTAATTAATTATATTGTTGATCATTTGCTGTTTATAAGCTTGATTTTTCGTGCATAATTGTTTGCCCTAGCATTGGAGTGATTGCACAATCAAAAAGTTGGCCAAAAGCACTTTTCAAAACTGATTTTCTGCTCCCTGTGCAGTGTTAATCGATTAACACATTGCAGTGCAATTGTGTTAATCGATTAACCAGTGTTTTTTTGCACTTTTTGACGTGTTAATCGATTAACACTATTCACTGCAATTATGTTAATCGATTAACACTGAACCAGAAGGCCATTTTCTTGCATTTTCAAGTGTGTTTGCCATGCTTTTTTCATTTTAATTTCCATTGATTGTCATGCTTGATTTTATGGATGTTTTTAATGTCATTTCACTTCTGGTTGAAGCATGTTCATGAACTTTCGATGCGCATTTTCGATTATTCATTTGTTTCATGTTCTTAGCATTGCATGAACATAACAATTCTTGCACTATTTTTGTTCACATGATACATGAGTTTGTGTGGCATTTTGGTGATCATTTGGCACTGTTTTACACCTTCCATTTCAGTTTGCATTAAGTTTATTCTTCATGGATAAACTTAATCTTGTATAATCAATAATTCACTCCTTTTTGCTTTAATGACTTTTCATCCTCTTTGGAAAGTTGTTAGCATGTTTATCCCTTGATTAATTGATCGAAACTTTGTTTCGATTAATTGATCTTCCCTTTTCCTCTCTTTAGGCCTCCTTTAGATATTTCTCTCTCATTCCCCCTTGTGGAGTTGGAGTTTCGCGCCGTGCCTTGCACCGGAGCACTGTACAAATTAACGCCGCTATGCTGTCCGTTTCTTTACGGAGGAGCACTGTACAACTTGGAGTTGTTGCACTGTCAGTTTCAACTTCCGCATTACATCATGTGTGTGTTAGGGAAGGGATGAGAAGGGAGAATTCCTACTCTCATTCTGACTACTTCAGGTAGGGGACGAATGACCCTGTGCTTGGCTTAGTCATCTCTATCTCCAGGTGGTAATGTGCTTTCCTTCCCGAGTCGAGTCGATCCTTGATCACTCTTCTCTCTTTGCGCTCTCTTTCGATCCTTGATCACTCCTATCTCAATCTCTCTCGTGATCTATCACCATTCTTCTTGGTTACGATCCTATGTTCCTTGGGTTAGCAAGCTTTCTTTGTTTCAATACCCTATGCTTTTCTTGTAATCAATCATTGCTTTTTGATTCCCCTGAAGAGTTTCATTTCTCTCTCTTTGGTCCAACACAGTCTTCCTGTCACAACCATTTTCCCCAGGAGTTCGCAATCCTCTCTTGGTTCTTCCCCTTGGGTTAATCACCTATTCTTGGTTAATCACCTTTTTCTTCAGTTAATCACAGCCCGTCTGTTAATCACTGAGCACCCCTTGGGTTAATCACCTATTCTTGGTTAATCACCCTTTTCTTCAGTTAATCACAATCTGTCTGTTAATCACTGAGTACCTCTTGGGTTAATCACCTCTTGTTGTTAATCACCTTTTTCTTCAGTTAATCACAGTCCGTCTGTTAACACGCTTAGTCCCTCTTGGTTTAATCACCTCTTCTTGGTTAATCACCCATTTCTTCAGTTAATCACAGTCCGTCTGTTAATCACTGAACCCTTTTCGAGTTAATCACCTTCTCTTGGTTAATCACTCGCTTTTCTCTTCGGTTGGTCACAGTCCGTCTGTAAACACCGAATCCCCCGCAGTTGGCAACCTCCTCTTGGTTCGAATACTTGCACCCTTGGGTTAGTGACTTTTCTTTGGTTCAAATACCCTTTCTTCGGTTGAGTACTGTTTGTTGTCAATTTACCGAACCCCTTTGAGTCACGACTTTTGCTCGGTCCGGCACCCGTCCTTTGGGTCACGACCTTCGTTCGGTCCTACACCCGCTTTTCTGGTTAATCGTAGTTTCCTCTGTTATAACCAATGCTTCTCTACTCCCACAGAGTTGCAGTCCTACTCTCTTTCTTCGGTTAACCACTGCCAGCCAGTTAATATACCGACTCTCATTTTTCTCTTGGTTATGACACCACCCCTTTATTTGGATCCCTAGAGGAGTCCTTCATATGCCCATTGCTCTTACTTTCTTGGTTTCGACACCAATTCTCTTTGTTATCCCCAGCGGAGTTTCTTTCATTCTTGGTTTCGACACCATTTCTTTGGAATCCTCAGTGGAATTTCCTTCTTTCTTTTGCTCTTGGTTTCGACACCACCTCTTTCATCCCCTTGTTTCTCCCTTGTTTTGTTATCCGTCCAGTTCCCCGAACTACGGAAGCTCTGATTCTGCATTCTTTTGAATGTATGATACGTAGGCACGAGACGCAATGTCTTGGTGAGCACACTTCCACCTTTCCTCCGTCTTCCTCCTTTCTTTCCTTTTCTTTGTCCCCTGGTTCCATGAACTACGACGACTTCGTTCCTCCGCGAGCACTTCCTTCTGCTATTTCTTTTTCCCTTTCTCTCTCTCTCTCTCTCCTTCTTTTAGCTAGAAGCCTTTAGATAGATAACCCATCCAAGCCTAGAAGCAAGCGAAATGGTTCCCGTCGAGTACGACGGATGCGTTAGGTGCTATACCTTTCTTTCGCATAACCGACCCCCCGTTCCCGTTTCTCTTCCCCTTGGGTTTTATCGATATTTTCCCTGTCCTTTGGGACTAAATAAAGTTCGGTGGCGACTCTGTTGTTATCTTTGAGTGTGCGATTCACTCAGGTAGAAACCAGCCATCTTCAGCTGGCGAATCTGCCGGGGACAGATTGACCTATCGCTGGTCCATCCCTCGAGGGGTCTCGCCTAGTTTTGTTTGCTTTTTCTTGCTTGCTTGGGTGTTTATCTTTTGCGCTTTACTTGATTTAGCTTTATGTGAATTTATCGCATTCCTTTACTGCTTTGAATATTCATATGCTGCATATTCTGGATATCTGTTGTTTTCTGCTGTTGTTGGGATGGGTAGATATTATTGGAGAGAAAGGTCCTAACACCGGGCCTAGTATACACATAGGCTAGAATGTGGATAGTCGTGAGGCTTGCGTTTTGCGCGTTGGGATATCACGAGACCCACATCCCAGATCGTGATTCGTTTGAGAATACTTCTGTCCTGCGAGAATTCACTACGAAGGGGGATTTTCATCCTGAGTCCTATGGTTTGGGCGACCTTTTCTAGGGACCACCTTATTGTGTCTAGATCACACCTGTGAGGGGGATGGGTTTTTGCAGGAAAACAAGCCACTTCATACCCTTGTTCTCACACACGCCAGATTTCTTCACTGACACTTCAGATTATGTTGCACTGACACAGATTATATGCAGATATCCGGATTGTGCAGATTTGATTATTCGGGCAGTGTTGGCTTTTTGTTGCTGTGTTGCATATCATTTCATCATGTAAATTAATTTTTGCATGTGCATTTCCAGGTATTCGAAGGCTTATCTTTTGTTGACATTATCATAGAGATGAGTACTGGTTGTCGTGGCATCGTCAGTTACAAGTTTGTGGAGCCTAAGCTGGGTATTTTGAGAGGTTTGGCATCTTTGTTGGTTGGAGATCACAGAGGGGTTTTCATAGGTACTTATGGTAATCTGTTGACCATCCTCAACACTGAAGTCAACATCACTGCTATTCATACTCTAGTTCAGTTCTACGACCCGCCATATAGGTGCTTCATATTTCAGGATTATCAGCTAGCACCTACACTTGAGGAGTATGCTTATATTCTGGAGGTTGAGATCCAGAAGCAGGTTCCTTATGTTTACACTAGTGGTTGTCCGAAGTTTCATCTTATTGCTGATGCGCTTTGCATTAGTAAGAAAGATGTGGAGGATAATCTCAAGACCAAAGGGAAAAGTATTCGAGGGTTTACTTCGAAGTTCTTGGTTGACAAGGCCACTACTTTTGCTAAGGATAGAAACTGGAAGGCTTTCAACGCCGTTCTCGCTTTGCTGGTATATGGGATTGTCTTGTTTTCGAACATGGAGGATTTTGTAGATCAGGATGCCATCAGCATTTTCTTATCCAAGAATCCTGTTTCGACGCTTCTTGTTGATACCTACCATTCTATTCATTCCAGGAATGAAAAGAAGAAGGGAACCATTGTCTGTTGTGCTCCTTTGTTGTACCGATGGTTCATGTCTCACCTTCCATAGAAGGGTCCTTTTGTTGAGAATAAGGATAATCTCAAGTGGTCTCAACGAATCATGTCTCTTACCGCTAATGATATTTCTTGGTATTCTCAAGTCTTCGACGATATTCCAATCATTCTCCATTGTGGGAAATTCTCCAATGTGCCTCTCTTGGGTACAAAGGGTGGAATTAACTACAATCCGAGAATGGCCTACCGACAGTTGGGATACCCTATGGTTGACAAACCTGATCCTGAGGCAGTGGAAGCGTTCATCCTTCATGAAGGGGTTGATGACATGGGTTTGCTGAAGAGGTTTAGTGCCGCTTAGACTCAGATTCATATCGAAGGAAGAGCTGATTTGGGTAAGAAGAATTGTGTAGCCAAGGAAGCTTACACACATTGGGTCAAAGAGCGCGTCAAAGAGATCTTGTTGCCATTCTCTCCCGAGCCTTCCATGAATGCCAAGCTTCCTGAACTTGCCATTATTCCTCCATCTGAGGTCGATCAACTCAAGCTGACTGTTGAGAAGTTGAAGAAGGAGAATGCTGATCTTCGTCTCAACCTTGATAGAGTCACTTCCGAGAAGGATAGCCTACAGATTGAGCTCCATCAGAAGCGCGAGCGCATGCTCAAAGAGGTGGAGGTTGAACAGAACAAACGTAGGAAGGTGGGTGATGCTTTGAAGAGCACCTATGAGGGACTTGCTTCAAAGAAGAGACAACTCGCCAATGCTTATTATCAAGCCTAAAAAGAGGAGCTGAGCTACAACAAGCAACTTGAAGAGCTTTGAGGGAAGTTATCCGAGTTCAAGATAAAGTGGCAAAGTGAACAAGACCGTGCTAATAAGTTAGCAAAGGACTTTTCCCAATGTCAAGCTAAGCTCGACAAAGTCTTCAGTGAGATTCAAAAGCTGCAAGATCAAGCACATCAAAGCCAAGAGCAGATTAGTCAGCTCAACACAGAGAGCACTCAGTGGGAGCATCAAAGCCGTCATCTACAGAACCTCCTGGATCAGAAAGAGGCTTTTCTTCAAGACATGCTTCAGGGACCTAATCATTCTTTGCTGCACAACCTCATGAAGGATGTGAAGTATTGGAGTGAGAGGCACGACCGTTTAGCCAGATTTGCTGAGCATGCATTGGAAGACCTTCCAGGGTTGTTGAGGGATGCATATGCTGATGCATTGCCGCACCGGCTTCCTTGGACTGTTTTTCATTTCTTATCTGTGTGTAGGGTGGTATTTGATAGGATCCGTGTGGATTTTGTTGTAGCCCAAAAGGCAGATATTTGACTTGTATTTGACTTATACTTCTTTCCTCTATTGAATGAATGAATGAAGATGCTTGCTCACTGTATCTTTTATGCCTTTACTTGTATGCTTTATGATTATTGTCAACAAAGATAAGTTTAAGAATTCCTGAAATTTAAAACTTTATTTTTGCATGCATATCATACATTCATCTACACACATATGCACGTCCTTTCATCCGAAACCATTGCTCATCCTTGTCCGCCTTCCTTGTAGCAAGACGACGACTCGACATCGGTATTTTACTCGCTCAAGCAAATCCAGAATCATGGCCGACTTTGAAGCTGAGAACGCTGCTTACAAGGAAACTCTGGCACAATTCCAAGGTCGGATGGATCAGTTCCAAACGAACATGGATGTCATTATGGAGCTCCTTCGCGCCCAGAGAGACGTCGCTGCTGCTGCCACTATTGTTGCAACTACTACTGATGTAACTGTTGTTACTCCTGTGGTTGTTCCTCCTGTTGTTACAGCTACTCCTGCTGTTGTTGTTCCTTCTCCTGCTAGAGTTGATGCACTAGTTGAGCCTATGAATCAGCCTACTGTTCAGCCTAGTTTGAACCAGATGCCTGCTGGTTTCCCTTGGGGCATGCCTCTGAATTACACTCCTCATCTTGCAAATAATGGTAGTGCCTTCATGCCATATCATCCTTTTGTTGCACCCATGCCTAATGGGAATGCTGTCGCCAATCCATGGGTCATGCCTACTCCAGTCCCGCCTCCAGTGGTGAATGATGATCCTGAGAATCTTCAGGCTCAAACTCATCAAACGGTCGGATTGGTTGATACTGAAACTCCTGATGATGAAGAGCATGTGTATAGGGGTCCTCCTATTCATGTTTCGATTCCATCTCAGACTGTTCAAACTGCTGTTTCGAATGTTCATCTTGGGTTGTTCTATCCTAGGGCATCTTCCTCAGCTGCTGGGGTACCTCCCCCGAATTATCTGTATGGTGTTCGGATGGGTCAGAATGTCGGTCAGATGGTTAATCCTGGTTTGGTTTATCCTTCTCAGTTTGCTACTCCGCAAGTTCACGCTCCTGCCGCTTCTCAGCTGCCAAATCCTCAGATTCTTGTTAGGCCCACTAATCAGAGTAGATCTGTTGACTACAAGTTGTTGGAGGACCGTATCAGAGCTATCGAAGGGTTCTCTGCTTTTGGTATGGAAGCCAAAGACTTGTGTTTGGTTTCAAATGTTGTGCTGCCGCAGAAATTCAAGATACCTGATTTGCCGTAGTATAAAGGCTTGAGCTGCCTGCGTAGTCATATCACTATGTACTGTAGGAAGATGGCATCCCATATTGATAATGATGAATTGCTAGTTCATTGTTTTCAAGATAGTTTGTCTGGTGCTTCGTTGGATTGGTACATGGGCCTGGAGCACAGCAAAATCCGTACTTGGAGGGATTTATCTGAAGCGTTCGTGAGACAATACAAGTATAACCTTGATCTGGCGCTAACTAGATTGCAATTGCAGAATCAATCCCAGCGCTCAACTGAAACATTCAAGGAGTATGCACAAAGATGGCGTGAGATGGCATCTCGTGTACGACCTGCTCTCTCTGACAATGAGTTGGTTGACATCTTCATGGGTACATTGCGAAGATCTTACTCTGAGAAAATGGTGGGTAGTTCTTCATTGAGTTTTGCTGATGTTGTAACCATTGGTGAAAGGATTGAGAATGGTTTGAAGACTGGGAAGATTCCTGGAGTTGTTTCCCAGCAGCTGACCACTAGGAAGTCTTAGAACAGCCATTCCAAGAAAAAGGAAGGTGAAGCCAATGCTGTGACAGCTCAAGTTTCTCCTCAGTATCAAGCTCCCATGGCTCCTTTGTCGTACTATCCATATCTGTACATTGCTGCTGCACAGTATCAACAACCTCCATATCAGTATCATCCGTAACAACCAGTTCAGAATGCTCAGAATCAGCAACAGAATCAACATAACTAAAATCAGCAGAATCAGAACTGTCAGAACAACAACAATCAAGGAAACCGTAAGCGTCCGAATTTTGATAGAATTCCGGTGTTATACATGGAACTGTTTCCTTATCTGGTTCACCAAGGGGCAATTGTCCCCAAGCAGATTGCACCTGCAATTCCTCCATTTGGCCCGAAGCATAACCCAAATGCATCTTGTGCCTATCATGCTGGATACATAGGACATGCAACAGAGAATCGTTTTGTTTTCAAAACCAAGGTTCAGGAACTCATTGATAAGAAGGTTCTGACTTTTGCTGAGGAAGGACCCAACATTCAGAGTAATCCGTTGGCGAATCACGGTGGACCTGCAGTTAACATGATTGAGGATAATTCAGTGGCTGAATGTTCTTCTGGTTAGAAGCAAGGCAACTTTGTCAAGTTCCACAGCGCGGGTTTCCAGCAAGGTGACATCGTGGGAGATGCGGATGATGCTGGTCCAATTAATCAGATTTCAAGCTTTGTGCGCAAATGTCCACCAGGTTTCAAGCTCAACAATTGGACATCTACCGTGATTCCTGTGGGTTTCCCATACAACATGTAATGCATTTTGCTTTCTCGTTCCCTCGTCCTCGCCCGAGACGAGTGGATAGCTTGTAAAGGGCCTCATGCTTTTGCAATATTATGTGATCAATAAATAAAAGTTTTTGCATTCAAAATCATGCTCTTTTTTCTTTCTTTATTTTACTTTTAAAAAACAAATGGCAAAAGTTTCTTTTCTTTTTCACCTTTTAAATAGTTCATTCTAAACATATTCATAAACATGCAGAACTAATAAAAGCATCGATAACAACATGGCAAACATCCATTGTAATTCTAGAATTCCAATTAACCAAGCCTAAGAAGATGGTAAGGAAGATTGTGAATTACCGGCTGAACTGGCAAGGCTCCTTGAGCACGAGCGTAGAGAGATTCAGCCACACAAAGAGCCAGTGGAAATTGTCAATCTTGGTACTGATGAGGTCAGAAGAGAAGTCAAGGTTGGCGCATCCCTCGTAGAGCATGTACACTCCGAGTTAGTCAAGTTATTGAAAAAGTATGTGTTAGTTCTTGTATTGGCTGGAATTTTGGTAAAACAAAGTTGAACAATGTTGATGTCATATGTCTGATGTCTTAACATTGGTTCCTAACATTAGTTGTTGCAGGGTTGAAGTTTTATATGCTGATGTTAAACTTGATGTCTTGACATCAGTTATCTGAACATCAGAACATCAGGCTGTGATGTTTTAGGGTTGAGCGTGAAAGTGTGGTTTGAGAAGATCTGTTAGAGAGATTGTGTGCGAATATCTTGGAGAAGATATTTTCAGTTGCAATCAGATTTGGAGCAGATCATGTTGCTATGTTTAAGGGCTGTTTGATTTAAAAAGATTTGAAGATCAAATATGTTTTAAATTCTGTTTTTAAAACAAATCAAATCAGATTTTTGGAAGAGGTCCAAGCCCAAGTCAGAACTCTATTTAAAGCAGCCTCAACCCTTGTTGGAAAGGGACAAAGACAAGAGAGCAAAGACTGAGAGTCAAGTTAGAGTTTTCGTGTGTATTTTGTAAGCCTTTCATGGTTGAATAGGTGTTACTATTTTGGGTTGTAAGTGTATTCACTCTAGAGCTTTTAAGCAAGAGTGTGTTGTTCTTGATCAAAGCTGTTAAGCAAGATCAAGGTGTGGTTTAAAGTGTAATCTTTGAATTGTATCACTTAGGTGATTTAGGGAGTGAGTGGTTTCTCATATCTAAGTGGTCTCTTAGGTAGAAGTGTCATTGGGTAGTGATTAAGATTAGTAGATGTCAACTGGGATTGTTGAGTCTGTAATTTAATACTACTAATAGTGAATTTCCTCCCTGGCTTGGTAGCCCCCAGACGTAGGTTGTTAGACCGAACTGGGTGAACAATTCATTGTGTTGATTTACTATTGTTATTACCTTGTTCATATAGCAGAGTGTGTTGTTGTGACATCACACTTAACATCACACATCTGATACCAGAATTTCAATTGGTATCAGAGCACGCATCCTGCTCTGCATCTGGGTGAGATCTAGGGCTGATACTTTTTGGTGCAATGGACAAGGAGTGTGGTGGATTTGTGAATAGACCCCCTATTCTAGATGGATTAAATTATGACTATTGGAAACCTCGTATGGTTACATTCTTGAAGTCTTTAGACAGCAGGGCCTGGAAGGCAATTTTGAAAGAATGGAAACAACCTGTTATTATGGAAAAAGATGAGAATGGGAAGGAAGTAGAGGGTAGCTCAAAACTGAAACCTGAAGAAGAATGGACCAAGGAAGAAGATGAACTTTCCCTTGGGAATTCTAAAGCCTTGAATGCCATATTCAATGGTGTTGACAAGAACATCTTCAGGTTGGTCAACACTTGTGAAGTAGCTAAGGAAGCATGGGATATCTTGAAGACTACTCATGAAGGAACCTCCAAGGTTAAGATGTCAAGACTTCAACTTCTGACAACAAAGTTTGAAAATCTGAAGATGAAAGATGATGAGACCATTCATGACTTCCACATGAACATTCTTGAGTTGTCCAATGCTTCTAGTGCTTTAGGAGAAAGAATGACTGAAGAGAAGCTGGTAAGGAAAATTTTCAGATCCCTTCCTAAGAGATACAAAATGAAGGTGATTGCTATTGAAGAAGCTCAAGACATCAGCAAGATGAGACCTGATGAGTTAATTGGTTCTTTTCAGACATTTGAATTAGGGATGAATGAGGAATTTGAAAAGAAGACCAAAAGCATAGCATTGGTGTCTAAAGAGAAAGAGTGTGATCCTAAGACTGAGGAGGAGCTTTCAAATGCTATTGTTCTGCTGGGAAGACAGTTTAACAAGGTTCTAAAAAGGATAGACAGGAGCTACAAACCTAATGTCAAGAACATCACATCTGACACCAACAGATCAGGAGATCAGGGGAAGAAAACTAGAGATGAAGAAAAGACCAATAATGACAAAGGAGCTCAATGCTTTGAGTGTGAACGGTATGGTCATGCCAAGAAAGAATGTCCTACATATCTCAAAAAGCAGAAAAAGGGGTTATCTGCTTCCTGGTCTGATACTGATAGTGAGAGTGAATCTGAAGAAGAATCAGCTAAGCTTGTTAGAGCTATGATTGGGGTTTGTGAGTCAGATGATGATTCATATGATGATGAGGTTTCTTATGAAGAGCTTGTTTCCTCTTATAAAGAATTGTGCATGAGAAGTGAACAAGTTTTTCGTGAAGGAGAAAAGCTAAAGAAAATCATAGTGCAGTTAGAAGCTGAAAAAACTGAACTAGAAAATGAAGTCAGTATGCTTAACTCTAAACTGGATTCTATGACCAAAACTGTCAGAATGTTGAACAATGGTACTGATGCTCTAGACAACATTCTTAGTATTGGAAAACTTGCTGGAGACAAAAGTGGTTTGGGATTCAACAATGGTGCAGCTTCTAATGATGTTATTACCAGTTCCAAACCAGTGATGTTACAACAGATGTTTAAATATCCTGACAGGATTCCTTCTAGGAAGAAATTCAGGCGCTGGAGATGTCATCACTGTGGGCGTTTTGGACACATAAAGGCTTACTGTTATAAGCTACATGGGTATCCTCAGAAGACACATCAGTATACTCCCAGACAGAAGTTTCACAAAGGTAATAAGGCCTTCAATTCTAAGAAGCAATGGGTTCTAAAAGGTAAAGTTACCAGCTTAATAGCTCACACTTCTCTTAGGGTTTCTACCAAAGAAGACTGGTACTTTGATAGTGGGTGTTCAAGACACATGACAGGAGTTAAGAATTTGCTGGTAGATGTTAAGCTCCATTCTTCAGGTCATGTAACCTTTGGTGATGGTGTCAAAGGAGAAATCAAGGGGATGGGAAAGCTGAATTGTGCTGGTGCTCCTAGACTGGATGATGTTCTACTTGTCAAAGGGTTAACAACAAATTTGATCAGTATTAGTCAACTTTGTGATCAAGGATTCAAAGTAGACTTTACAAAATCTGAGTACAATGTCACAAATGAGAAAGGAGAAGTCATCATGAAGGGTGTTAGGTCTAAGGACAACTGTTATCTATGGGTGCAACAAGACTCAAGTACCTCAACATGTGTGTTTGCTAGAGATGATGAAGTCAAAATCTGGCATCAAAAGTTGGGACATCTTCATCTGAAGGGAATGAAGAGAATCATATCTTCATAAGCTGTCAGAGGAATTCCTAAACTCAATATTGAAGAAGGAAGAGTTTGTGGAGATTGTCAAATAGGGAAGCAGACCAAGATGTCACATCAGAAGCTTCAACATAACACCACCTCCAAAGTTTTGGAACTTCTTCATATGGACTTGATGGGACCTATGCAGGTAGAAAGTATAGGTGGGAAGAAGTATGCTTATGTTGGTGTAGATGACTATTCTAGGTACACCTGGGTAAGCTTCATCAAAGACAAAACAGAGGTGTTTGATGTATTTAAAGATTTATGTCAAAGACTCCAAAGAGAGAAAGATAGCAATGTCATCAGAATAAGGAGTGATCATGGGAGGGAATTTGAAAATAGCAAGTTTGTTGATTACTGCTCTGCTGAAGGCATCAGTCATGAGTTTTCCTCTCCTATTACTCCTCAGCAAAATGGAGTTGTTGAAAGGAAGAACAGAACTCTCCAAGAATCTGCTAGAGCAATGATTCATGCCAAAAAGCTTCCTTACCATTTTTGGGCTGAAGCCATGAACACTGTTTGCTATATTCACAACAGAGTTACTTTGAGAAGGGGCACTTCAGCTACTCTGTATGAACTGTGGAAAGGGAGAAAGCCTAATGTGAAGTACTTTCATGTTTTTGGAAGTAAATGTTATATTTTGTCAGATCGTGAACAGAGGAGAAAATTGGATCCTAAAAGTTATGAGGGAATCTTTCTAGGATACTCTACAAATAGCAGAGCTTACAGGGTTTTCAACTCCAGAACAAAGGTTATGATGGAGTCTATAAATATGGTGATTGATGACATTGATAAGCAGGAGGATGTTGATGTCCTGGATGATGTTGAAACATCAGTTGAAGAAGTCATAGCAGAAACTGAAGACAGAAGTGGGTCTCCCAGTCTTGTTGATGCTGAGCCTGAACCTGAACAATCTAATAAAGAACCATCTATTAGAGTGCAAAAGGACCATCCAAAGGAGCTTATCATAGGTGATCCTAAATCAGGGGTTAGCACTAGATCAAGAGAGGTTGTGTCAAATTCTTGTTTTGTTTCCAAAATTGAGCCCAAGAATGTCAAAGAAGCTCTGACTGATGAATTCTGGATTAATGCCATATATGAAGAGCTAGAACAATTCAAGAGGAATGAAGTGTGGGATCTTGTTCCAAGGCCTGGTGGAGTTAATATGATAGGCACCAAGTGGATTTACAAGGATAAATCTGATGAACAAGGAGTGGTCACCAGAAACAAGGCCAGATTAGTTGCTCAGGGATACACTCAGGTTGAAGGAATTGATTATGATGAAACCTTTGCTCCTGTGGCAAGACTGGAATCTATCAGATTACTCTTAGGGGTGGCTTGTAATTTCAAATTCAAGCTTTTTTAGATGGATGTTAAGAGTGCCTTCTTGAATGGTTACTTAAATGAAGAGGTGTATGTTGATCAACCAAAAGGATGTATTGATCCAACATTTCCTGACCATGTTTACAAACTAAGGAAAGCTCTCTATGGGTTGAAGCAAGCACCAAGAGCTTGGTATGAAAGGCTTACTGAATTCCTAGCTGTGAATGGCTACAGAAAAGGAGGGATTGACAAGACTTTGTTTGTTAAAGAGGAAGGAGGAAAACTGATGATAGCTCAAATATATGTTGATGACATAGTATTTGGTGGGATGCCAGATGCAATGGTGAAACATTTTGTGGAACAGATGCAGTCTGAGTTTGAAATGAGTCTTGTTGGAGAGGTCAGCTATTTTCTAGGTCTACAAGTTAGACAAATGGAAGACTCCATATTGATATCCCAGAGCAAGTATGCAAAGAACGTTGTTAAGAAGTTTGGTCTGGAAAATGCTAATCACAAGAGGACACCTGCTCCTACTCACTTAAAGTTGTCCAAGGATGAACATGGTGTGAGTGTGGATCAAAGTCTATACAGAAGCATGATTGGTAGCTTATTGTATCTCACAGCTAGCAGACCTGATATTTCTTTTGTTGTTGGAGTGTGTGCCAGATATCAATCTGAGCCTAAAGTTAGTCACTTGAATCAAGTGAAGAGGATTCTGAAATATGTGAATGGGACTAGTGACTATGGAATGCTTTACAGTCATGGATCAGGCACTGAGTTATGTGGTTTTTGTGATGCTGATTGGGCAGGGAGTGTTGATGATAGAAAAAGTACTTCAGGAGGTTGCTTCTTCTTAGGGAATAATCTGATATCATGGTTTAGTAAAAAGCAGAACTGTGTGTCTCTTTCTACTGCTGAAGCTGAGTACATAGTAGCAGGGAGTAGTTGTTCTCAACTTGTTTGGATGAAGCAGATGTTAACAAAATACAATGTCAAGTAAGATGTCATGACATTGTACTGTGATAATCTGAGTGCTATCAATATCTCTAAGAACCCTATTCAACATAGCAGAACTAAGCATATTGATATACGTCATCATTTTATAAGAGATTTGGTTGAAGACAAAGTAGTTGCTCTTGAACATGTTGCTACTGAAAAGCAGTTAGCAGATATTTTTACCAAGGCCTTAGATGCAAATCAATTTGAAAAATTAAGAAGAAAATTAGGAATTTGCATATATGAGGATTAAATGTGCTGGGAAGTGTCTTGTGCAGTTGTGATCTTTATTGCATATGTTTAGTTTAAAGGAAACATAATTTTATTCAACTGCTGAAAGCATACAAGATTAGATTTTAGTACATCAAAAGCAACATATAAAGGGTCTAAAGATTATCCCAACCCCCTGCATCAAGAAAAGTTTTCCAATCTTCATCCCATTCATCATCAGAAGCATGAAGTTGCACTGGAGGTTTTTTGATGTTTTTCATCCTTGTCTCTGATGTTTTTCTTGTTCTTGTTGCTCCTGAAGAAGTCCCAGCGGCTGTCATTATTTTGTTCTTATTCTTCAGTGGATCTGGTTTCTTGACCTCCTGCATGTGGTTCTTCCCTGCATCTTTGTTAGACTGACTCATACTTGTTTGTTGTCTGGTGCTGTAAGAAGGAAGAAGGCTTGGATTTTATAGTTCTATAAGAATCCATTGTTTGTATCGCCTGACCAGTCAAAGTTTTTGGAATTTGTGTTCCTTGGGAAGCTTGTTATTTGACCATGTCTTAATGGCTGTCAGATCTTTGTGTTTGATGTAGAAGTTGTCCAATTATGGCTAAAAAGGGGGAGAGTTAGTCGTTAGCCTATGTGCCTATGTGTTGCCTTGTTGTCTGTTGTGGTTCTAGGCTTGAGGGGGAGTGTGCATGTTTGAACAGCTGGTATGAAGTTTTTCCGCTGCAGGTATCTCTGATGTTGGCAGAGATTGTTTTAGCCAAAATTAGCCAAAGGGGGAGATTGTTAGTTCTTGTATTGGCTGGAATTTTGGTAAAACAAAGTTGAACGATATTGATGTCATATGTCTGATGTCTTAACATTAGTTCCTAACATTAGTTGTTGCAGGGTTGAAGTTTTATATGCTGATGTTAAACTTGATGTCTTGACATCAATTATCTGAACATCAGAACATCAGGATGTGATGTTTTAGGGTTGCGCGTAAAAGTTTGGTTTGAGAAGATCTGTTAGAGAGATTGTGTGCGAATATCTTGGAGAAGATATTTTCAGTTGCAATCAGATTTGGAGCAGATCCTGTTGCTATGTTTAAGGGCTGTTTGATTTAAAAAGATTTGAAGATCAAATCTGTTTTAAATTCTGTTTTTAAAACAAATCAAATCAGATTTTTGGAAGAGGTCCAAGCCCAAGTCAGAATTCTATTTAAAGCATCCTCAACCCTTGTTGGAAGGGGACGAAGACAAGAGAGCAAAGATTGAGAGTCAAGTTAGAGTTTTCGTGTGTATTTTGTAAGCCTTTCATGGTTGAATAGGTGTTACTATTTTGGGTTTTAAGTGTATTCACTCTAGAGCTTTTAAGCAAGAGTGTGTTGTTCTTGATCAAAGTTGTTAAGCAAGATCAAGGTGTGGTTTAAAGTGTAATCTTTGAATTGTATCACTGAGGTGATTTAGGAAGTGAGTGGTTTCTCATATCTAAGTGGTCTCTTAGGTAGAAGTGTCATTGGGTAGTGATTAAGATTAGTAGATGTCAACTGGGATTGTTGAGTCTGTAATTTAATACTACTAATAGTGAATTTCCTCCCTGGCTTGGTAGCCCCCAGACGTAGGTTGTTAGACCAAACTGGGTGAACAATTCATTGTGTTGATTTACTGTTGTTATTACCTTGTTCATATAGCAGAATGTGTTGTTGTGACGTCACACTTAACATCACACATCTGATACCAGAATTTCAATATGTTGATATCTTCACCTGGTCCTATCAAGATATGTCTGGGTTGGATACCAACATCGTTGAACATCACTTGCCACTCAAGCCCGGATGTCCTCCTATCAAGCAAAAGCTCAGAAGGACTAGACCCGACATGGCACTTAAAATCAGAGAAGAGGTAAAGAAGCAGCTTGACGTTGGGTTCCTCGCCACTTCCAAATATCCTGAATGGATTGCCAACATTGTCCTGGTTCCCAAGAAGGACGGTAAAGTTAGAATGTGTGTGGATTATCGAGATCTCAACAAGGCGGGCCCGAAGGATGATTTTCCTTTGCCTCATATTGATGTCTTGGTAGACAACACTGCGCAGTTCTCTGTCTTTTCCTTCATGGACAGTTTTTCAGGATATAATCAGATCAAGATGTCCCCGACTGATATGGAGAAGACTACTTTTATCACACCATGGGGTACATATTGCTACAAAGTCATGCCATTAGGTCTAAAGAATGCAGGGGCAACATACCAGCGTGCCATGACAACCCTCTTTCACGATATGATTCATAAAGAGATTGAGGTTTACGTGGACGATATGATTGCCAAGTCCAAAACTGAGGATATCACTTGGTTCATCTGAAGAAACTGTTTGACAGACTCCGGAAGTTTAGATTGTGGTTGAATCCTGCGAAGTGCACCTTCGGAGTTCGATCTGCTAAACTATTGGGCTTTATTGTAAGTCAGAAGGGCATTGAAGTTGATCCTAATAAGGTTCGAGCAATTCAAAACATGTCGCCTCCCAAAACAGAAAAATAAGTCTGTGGCTTTCTAGGCAGACTCAATTACATTTCAAGGTTCATCTCCCATTTGACGGCTACCTGTGAACCAATGTTCAAATTGCTAAGGAAAAATCAATCGGTTGAATGGAATAATGATTGTCAGGAAGCATTTGACAAAATAAAACAATACTTGCAAGAACCATCGATCTTAGTACCACCGGTTCCTGGTAGGCCTTTAATAATGTATCTCACCGTTCTCGATGAATCCATAGGATGTGTATTGGGTCAACATGACGACACTGGCAGAAAAGAACATGCAATATACTATCTGAGCAAGAAGTTCACTGATTGTGAGACCAAATACTCACTCTTGGAGAAAACTTGTTGTGCTCTGGTCTGGGCTGCTCGACACCTACGACAATACATGATTTGCCATACTACTTTGTTGATATCCAAAATGGATACGATAAAATACATCTTTGAAAAGCCTGCTGTCTCTGGAAGGATTGCTCGGTGGCAGATGCTGTTAACTGAATATGATATCCAACATGTTACCCAGAAAGCAATAAAAGGGAGCATCTTGTCTGACTACCTTGCTCATCAACCTGTAGAGAGTTATCAACAGATGAAGTTTGACTTTCCCGATGAGGATGTTCTGTTTATCAGAGATTATGATAGGATCCGAACCAGGGGCGCGATGGACGCTCATGTTCGACGGTGCCTCCAATTCTAAAGGTCGTGGAATCGTTGCTATCCTCATCTCTCCAACAGGTTTTCACCTTCCCTTCACTGCTAGATTATGCTTTGTATGCACCAATAATATGGCTGAATACGAAGCATGTATTTACGGTATTGAAGCGGCAATTGACATGAGAATCAAGATTCTTGAGGTCTATGTAGATTCTGCCTTGGTCATCGGTCAAGTCAGAGGGAACTTTGTGACTCGGGATTCCAAGCTGGTTCCGTACCAACAACACATAGCGAAGTTGATTCCTTACTTTGATGAGATCACTTTTCATCATATTCCTAGAGAGGAAAATCAACTAGCTGATGCTCTTGGCACTTTGGCATCCATGTTCAAGGTCAAGTGGAAGAATGAAGCTCCTCATATCCGCATTGATCACTTGAACGAACCAACACACTGTGTAGCAATCGAGGATGAGTCTGATGACAAGCCTTGGTTCTATGACATCAAAAGATATCTGGAAAAACAGGAATATCCCGAGGGTTTCACTATCACTAACAAGAAAGCTCTTAGGCGGCTTTGCGCCAAATTCTTCTTAAGTGGTGGTATACTGTACAAGAGGAATTACGATTCTGTGTTGCTCCGATGCGTGGATAGACACGAAGCAAACACGATCATAAGGTCCATACATGAGGGCTGCGAGGGTGTACATGCTAAAGGTCCTGCTATGGCTAAGAAGATCCTTCGGGCTGGGTATTACTGGACGACAATGGAGGTAGATTGTTACAACTTTGCCAAAAGATGTCACAAGTGCCAAATCTATGGAGACAAGATACATGCGCCTCCAACTCCATTGAATGTCTTGACTGCACCTTGGCCATTCTCCATGTGGGGTATAGATATGATTGGAATGATCGAGCCGAAGGCTTCTAACGGTCATCGATTCATTCTGGTTGCTATCGACTACTTCACCAAGTGGGTTGAAGCTGCTTCTTATGCAAACGTTACACGACAAGTGGTTGCCAGATTCATCAAGAAAGAGATAATTTGTCGCTATGGCATTCCTAGCAGCATTATCACGGACAATGCAAGAAACCTGAACAACAACATGATGAAGGAGTTGTGTCAAGAATTTAAGATCGAGCACCACAACTCTTCACCATATCGGCCCAAGATGAATGGCGCCGTTGAAGCAGTAAACAAAAACATCAAGAGGATTATCCAGAAATGGTCAAAACTTACAAAGATTGGCATAAAATGCTTCCCTTTGCACTGCATGGCTACAGAACTTCAGTTCGCACTTCCACTGGGGCAACTCCGTATTCGCTTGTGTATGGTATGGAGGCAGTTCTACCCATCGAAGTCAAAATTCCTTCGCTCAGAGTCATCATGGAAGCAGGTCTTGATGAAGCCTAATGGGTTCAATCCAGATATGACCAGCAGAATCTCATCAAAGAGAAGCTCCTTACAGCTGTTTGTCATGGTCAATTGTATCAGAAACGCCTTAAGCGGGCTTTTGACAAGAAAGTTCTTCCTCGAACATTCTGTGAAGGCGAACTCGTGCTCAAGAGATATTCACCTGTTCACTCGGATCCACGAGGCAAATGGACCCCCAATTACGAAGGACCCTTTGTTGTCAAGAAGGCCTTCTCAGGCGGAGCCCTGATCCTCACCACAATGGATGAGGAAGAGTTGCCATCACCCGTGAACTCCGATACAGTCAAAAAATATTATGCCTGAAAAAAAATGGATAAGAGTCCGCTAGATTGACATCCGCAAGGACAATCTAGGCAAAAAAATGGATGTCCCGATGGACCAAAAAAAAAAGAAATGTCCATGCAAAAGTTAGGGACAATGAAAAAAACAATAATAGCCCGCTAAGTTGAAAACCCGAAAGGGCGACTTAGGCAAAAATGGGCATCCCGGTGGACGAAAAAAATGTGAAAACATGTCCAGGCAAAAATTAGGGATAAGGGCATTGACTGTGAACACTTGAGCCTCTCTTCCTCATGGCTAGACCTCAGACGGTAACAGAACATTCCAATCATCATCGACTGGTGCAAGGCGTTGGAACCTAGACTTATAGCGGATGGTGGCCAATGTTGTAATCAATGCAAAGCATGATTTCCCTTTGCCATTTAAATTTGTTTTTCAATTTTATTGCAAATTTCCTCATCAAGGATTTTGCATCCTTGTACACACTCTATGTACAAAAAATTTCACATTCAATAAAATGCATTTTTTGTTATCTCAATTTGTTTTCATTCCAGTATTTTGTTTGCAAAATAAATAATTATTTGTGATCACATAATACTAAAAAACGTTGAGAACAATAAAAAGCTAAATCAATCGAGAAAGCATTATGCATTGCATGTGTTACTGGTAACTCATGCAGGGTGATCAGTGATATCCATTGGTAAGCCTAACGCCTGGCCGGCAATGTTTTGATTCAGTGAAGAAGTTGTTGTCTCCTCAGCAATTCCTCAGCAGAGTCATCATTCTCCCCTAGCAGGTTGCCAAGGTGTTCCCCAGCAAAGACGTTTTGTTCTTTCTTCCCCAACAATGGTTATGCATCCTCTCTTATGATTAGGAACTATCTGTCACCAAGAGCAGTGGTTTCTCCTCAGCTGAGTCAACATGATTCGGGAATCTCTTTTCCCCACGCAGAGCCAGTCTTGATAGGAAGGATTGACTTGGATCTTTCATCCCCAACAGGGACAGCCATGGTGATCTAGAAACCTGAGCTGTTCTCAGTTTCTTTTCCCCGGCGGGATCATCATCCTTTGTGAAACTCTCTTTTCCAGCAGAGTTTGTCTTTATCTGCAGGTCCTCTCCCCGACCGAGGATGTCGAAGTCATTTTGCTACGATTTTTGCCTAATCACTTCACACTGTGCCTCATCTTAAGCCTTTGCATTGCATGATATCAAGCATCATGTAGAAACGCATACATAGCATATGCATCGATCATACTCCCTCTCTTTTTGACTGACTTATCTCCCAGTAGATTCTCAGCTATCCTTGCACTTATCAACCTTCAAACACTTTCAACTCTCCTTTTGTCGTCGTCGGTCAAATTCTCGAGCTACTCTTTTATTTAATCCCCTTTTACCTCGAAGCATCGAAAAGCTAGCGCAATTCGTACATTTAGGTCCAAGAGGATTAAATAGGGGCAGTTGTCGTAACCCGAAATTAGACCTCCCTCTTTTGCCTTTTGCATGAGCATAAGCATTCACATCGCTGGCATACGCATTCGCATTTTTTCCTCTAGTGTTTGATTGCAGGATATTCAGGTTTTCCAAGCCCGATTAATCATATCCTCACAAGGTCATCACCTCATCAAAACAAGCACAAAATGAAGGTTTCCATACCTATTCATCAATACAAGAGGTGGAAAATCGAAGTCGGGACCACAACACCTTTTTTAGGGCAAATTGGGCATATTTTGGCCTGGTTAATCGATTAACCAATTGCAGTGCAATTGTGTTAATCGATTAACACAGGCAAAATAGGCACAATTTGCTGCTTTTTCATGACAGCACCTTTGCACACATTTTGGTCTTGGATTCTAGCAGCATATGGAATATTCTAGACACCTCTAAACATTTCCAAGCTACTCAATTCATTCCAAGTGCATTTGCTATGATACTTCACTTCAAATCAAGTGCACCATGTTTCTTGTTCTCCAAGTAATGTGGATATTTGGATGTTGGAATTCACCTTGGGATGGTTACCGAGTTGGTTCTAACTAACCGAGTTAACCGCCTTGACTCGGTGAGTCAAGTCTAACTAACTCCTAACCTAGCTCCAAACCCAAAGCTAATTCCAAACCAAGTTCCAAACCATCTCATATTCCAAACCTAAAGTCTATATAAACACACCTCCACTCACTTTTCAATGCCCCAACCATTCTCTACCATTTTTCACCAAGCTTCTCACATTTCACTCTCAATTCTCTCACTTTTTCTCTAATTTCTCTACTCATTCTTCATCTTCATCTCAATTCTTCTCCATCAAACCTCATCAAAAGCTCTTATTCTTGAATATTAATCACTTTTCACATTGAAAGTGATTAATTCTTGAGCTTAACCTTCATCATTTAGCATTCTTTGGTTGGATTTCTGGAGTTACATCCCATTCTACTTCAATCCAAGGGTTTCACACCATTTATTTTGGTGCAAGTTCGATTTCGGTGCATTTTCGCGTTTTTCATCGGTTTCGACGTGTTTCGGCTACAATTCAAGAATCCTCTGGTTTTCTTTGATTTTATGCACCAAGATCACTTTACAACATTTACCAAGGCACATCTCAGTCTTGTAGGTTGGTGGATTTCTTTCATTTTATCATTTCGATCATTTTCGTATCGTTTGCGATGTAATTGTGATATTCTTGTATGTGAATTGATTACACTTTTGCTTGATCCTCGATCTTGATTGTTAATTGATTCTATTGTAGATCATTTTCTGATTCTAAGCTTGATTTTTCGTGCATAATTGTTTGCCCTAGCATTGGAGTGATTGCACAATCAAAAAGTTGGCCAAAAGCACTTTTCAAAACTGATTTTCTGCTCCCTGTGCAGTGTTAATCGATTAACACATTGCAGTGCAATTATGTTAATCGATTAACACTGAACCAGAAGGCCATTTTCTTGCGTTTTCAAGTGTGTTTGCCATGCTTTCTTCATTTTAACTTCCATTGATTGTCATGCTTGATTTTATGGATGTTTTTAATGTCATTTCACTTCTGGTTGAAGCATGTTCATGAACTTTCGATGCGCATTTTCGATTATTCATTTGTTTCATGTTCTTAGCATTGTATGAACATAAAAATTTTTGCACTATTTTTGTTCACATGATACATGAGTTTGTGTGGCATTTTGGTGATCATTTGGAACTGTTTTGCACCTTCCATTTCAGTTTGCATTAAGTTTATTCTTCATGGATAAACTTAATCTTGTATAATCAATAATTCACTCCTTTTTGCTTTAATGACTTTTCATCCTCTTTGGAAAGTTGTTAGCATGTTTATCCCTTGATTAATTGATCGAAACTTTGTTTCGATTAATTGATCTTCCCTTTTCCTCTCTTTAGGCCTCCTTTAGAGCTTTCTCTCTCATTCCCCCTTGTGGAGTTGGAGTTTCGCGCCAGCCTTGCACCGGACACTGTACAAATTAACGTCGATATGTTGTCTGTTTCTCTACGCAGGAGCACTGTACAACTTGGAGTTGTTGCGCTGTCAGTTTCAACTTCCGCATTACATCCTCTGTGTGTCAGGGAAGGGATGAGAAGGGAGAATTCCTACTCTCATTCTGACTACTTCAGGTAGGGGACGAATGACCCTGTGCTTGGCTTAGTCATCTCTATCTCCAGGTGGTAATGTGCTTTCCTTCCCCAGTCGAGTCAATCCTTGATCACTCTTCTCTCTTTGCGCTCTCTTTCGATCCTTGATCACTCCTATCTCAATCTCTCTCGTGATCTATCACCATTCTTCTTGGTTACGATCCTATGTTCCTTGGGTTAGCAAGCTTTCTTTGTTTCAATACCCGATGCTTTTCTTGTAATCAATCATTGCTTTTTGATTCCCCTGAAGAGTTTCATTTCTCTCTCTTTGGTCCAACACAGTCTTCCTGTCACGACCATTTTCCCCAGGAGTTCGCAATCCTATCTTGGTTCTTCCCCTTGGGTTAATCACCTATTCTTGGTTAATCACCCTTTTCTTCAGTTAATCACATCCCGTCTGTTAATCACTGAGCACCCCTTAGGTTAATCACCATTTTCTTCAGTTAATCACTGTCTGTCTGTTAATCACTGAGTACCTCTTGGGTTAATCACATCTTCTTGGTTAATCACCCTTTTCTTCAGTTAATCACAGTCCGTCTGTTAACACGCTGAGTCCCTCTTGGGTTAATCACCTCTTCTTGGTTAATCACCCTTTTCTTCAGTTAATCACAGTCCGTCTGTTAATCACTGAACCCTTTTCGAGTTAATCACCTTCTCTTGGTTAATCACTCGCTTTTCTCTTCGGTTGGTCACAGTCCATCTGTAAACACCGAATCCCCCGCAGTTGGAAATCTCCTATTGGTTCGAATACTTGCACCCTTGGGTTAGTTACCTTTCTTTGGTTCAAATACCCTTTCTTCGGTTGAGTACTGTTTGTTCAGTCAGTTTACCGAACCCCTTTGGGCCACGACCTTTGCTTGGTCCTGCACCCGTCCTTTGGGTCACGACCTTCGTTTGATCCTACACCCGCTTTTCTGGTTAATCACAGTTTCCTCTGTTAAAACCAATGCTTCTCTACCCCCACAGAGTTGCAGTCATACTCTCTTTTTTCGGTTAACCACTGCCAGCCAGTTAATATACCGAGTCTCCTTTTTCTCTTGGTTATGACACCATCCCTTTATTTGGATCCCCAGAGGATTCCTTCCTATGCCCCTTGCTCTTACTTTCTTGGTTTCGACACCAATTCTCTTTGTTATCCCCAGCGGAGTTTCTTTCATTCTTGGTTTCGACACCATTTCTTTGGAATCCTCAGTGGAATTTCCTTCTTTCTTTTGCTCTTGGTTTCGACACCACCTCTTTCATCCCCTTGTTTCTCCCTTGTAGGCACGAGACGTAATATCTTGGCGAGCACACTTCCACACTTCCACCTTTCCTCCGTCTTCCTCCTTTCTTTCATTTTCTTCGTCCTCTGGTTCCATGAACTACGACGCTCTGATTTCCTCATTGCACTATGAGGGTACGTAGGCACGAGGACTTCGTTCCTCCGCGAGCAATTCCTTCTGCTCTTTCTTTTTCCCCTTTCTCTCTCTCTTCTTCTTTTAGCTAGAAGCCTTTAAATAGATAACCCATCCAAGCCTAGAAGCAAGCGAAATGGTTCCCGTCGAGTACGATGGATGCGTTAGGTGCTAATACCTTCCTTTCGCATAACCGACCCCCCGTTCCCGTTTCTCTTCCCCTTGGGTTTTATCGATATTTTTCCTGTCCTTTGGGACTAAATAAAGTTCGATGGCGACTCTGTTGTTATCTTTGAGTGTGCGATTCACTCAGGTAGAAACCAACCATCTTCAGAATGAAGACTAATTAGAGTGTGACAAGTGTAATTTAAAGAGAGGTGTGTGAGTGTTTTAATTGGAACATTTGTTAATTACTTATTTGTCCAAAGTCTAGTGTAAATTTTTTTAAGGGAATGACAATTTAGACAGTTTGGTCAACCTAATAGTAATGGGTATATAGTAGACTAAGAAAAAATGATGGTCCAAGTGTAACATAGGGAGATTTTTGACTTGTAGGGTTTGATTGATAGAGGAGAAACAGAAGAGAGAGTGTGGTTGAAGAGAAATGTGAAACTTCTCTTGCTTGGCTGTGGTGAGAAAGAGGAGAGAGAGAGTTATAATCCATGGGTCCCACCATTTTTCTAATCTTCTCATATTAGAAGAGAAACGAGAAAGAGTGTAAAATTTCCAATTTTACCACCATTGTATTATTAGCTTTTACCAATTTTCTAATATATGGTATAATATGAACTTTTTAATTAAAGGGTCATTTTTCCTTTTCAAAAATAATTACACTTCCTTTTTTTTATTTTTCTCATACTCTCTTATAACAAACAATATATCAAATTTATTAGATTTTTCACATCTTTCTTTCTTCTCACAATCTTTTTCATATCTTTCTCTCTTTTCATTTTCATCTCAAAACCAATTACACACGTAGATAGAGAGATGTTAATAATTAACAAACGGCCACAAGTTAATATATATTGATAATTTGATTCAGTTTTTAAAAATTATTTTAATAAAAAATCAATTAATCTTTAAATTTTTTTATTAACTTTAAAATCAATTCATAATTAATTTGCATTTAACCAGTTTAGAGAGGGTTATTTTCACTTCCTGGTTTTTATTATTTTGGTTAGAAAGTTGGAAAAGATGGTTTTGATTAAATGATTTAAAAAATAGTTTAAATTTTTTTAATTAAATATTTAATATTGTGAAAATACAATAATATTTAATCACCTCAAAATATTTTAATACTTAAGATAAACAACAATGATAACCAATATAAATACCTTTTAACAAAATTAATAAATGTATAAAAAAAGTGTAAGCAAATTCACACGACTAATAAACAAATAAATAGAATAAAGTGACAAATAGACATAAAATTTGTTCATTCAATGTAATTTAACTGATTTATTATAACAGAGAGCCACTCAACAATTCATTATACTTCAATTAAGAGATTAAAAAAAGAGTTAAAAATGATAGTTGATCTTACTTGATCAGAAAGTAGATTAGTGGCCAGCGAACGTCGTGAGCTCCGCTACTCCGATGGTGATGAGACGGTGGGGTGTACCTGCAAGGTACTCCGATGCCAAAGTCGGGAATGGAGCAAGCAAGTACAGAAAGTGAGAGTAAGAATGACAATAGAATACCTGACCCCACGAGAGGGTATTTATATTGTGCCCCCAGCGTTGGGCCAACGATCGGTTGTACTGGGTCGGGTTGCTAGGCCCAATGCAGATAACTGTCAGGGCTTACGTCGCATAGGGAAGACCAGCGCGTGGTCTTCTCCCTGGAGTAACTGTCCCGAGATCTCTGGAGAGTTGGCAGACCGACTCTTTCGGAGGTGGGTAGTTACCTGATGACGTGTCCCCGCAGGAGGAGCACGTGGAGAACGTGGGGGGAGAGGCATGAACTCTCCCCGGGACATGCAGCATCTGCTCGACGGTAATGTCATTAGGTGTACCCCACGTGGCACGAGTCATCAATGCCTAGGGCGGCTAGTAGTAGGGGCACTCAAGTGCCTAGAGACGCCTCGAGTCCCGTGTTAGGATTATAAATAGGTAACGAGTCTGTGTCATTTGCACGCTTTTGTTCCACTGATTAGTCTTCTTCAAGCTCCTTCTTGTGCTCGACATCACCGTCGTCGTCACCGTTGTCAACCGCTCTCCGACAGTCTCACTCCTAACCATCAAGTAAGTTTCCTCGTCCCCTCTATTGCAGTTTGATTTTACCGTTCATTTTTTGGGAAGGGACGTAGATCTTAGGGTAGCGTTTAGATATTCCGGTGACTTTTGTGAGTTTTCTGGCAAGTATATGAGTTTTTAGGCTTCATTCGCGAGGTTTCTGGCATATGTGTCAGAGATTTTAGGGGACTCCGCTAGCTTACTGAAGTTTGCGATGAATGTCTCGAGGACATGCGATAAATGTCTCGGGAACCTGATGAATGTCCTGGGGATCCGATGAATGTTCTGGGGAGCCTATGATTGTCCCAAGGAGCCGATGAATGCCTCGTCGAGAGGCCTCGTGCCCGTTGGACCGCGTCAGTTGGGCAGTTCCTTCCTTTTTTGTCAAAGAGAGTCACCTGGGCTACTCGGTGCCCTCCACACCCTTTCATTTGACTTGCGGTGGAAGGGTGGATTTGATTTCGGAAGTCGAATTCACTATGCTCCTCTGTTTTTCATGTAAAATGACTGTGAGGACTGCGGGTATTATTCAGATAGACACCGAACCCGACCTGCCCGAGCCCGTATAGCAACCCAGGGAGGAGCCAATTATTACGCCCGCGGATTGGGCCGGAGAAGAGCCCTTAAGAATCAGGTCGCAGTTTAACCTCGACGACACTGATGCCTTCGCGATTGTCGAGTACGTCACCGTAGGCAAACAAGCAAACTGGACGGTCTTTAAGCCCAGAGAGCATCACCGCATATGCTCGAGCTACCGAGGGTTAAGTTTTCCCATGTATGAGTTTACGTTCAGGGAGGCCGACATCCGTCTCCCTTTCAACGACTTCCAATGGAGGGTGTTCGACTGGCTACGTCTGGCGCCCTCCCAGCTCCACCCTAATGCGATGGCCTTCATGTGGGCGTTCGAGCTCGTGTGTGACTACCTTGGCATCGGGGCCACTCTTCCCCTGTTCTCCCGTACTTTCCATCTACAACGGTCAACTGACAATGGGCGACATAGTTGGGTTTCCTTGAAGCAGCCGAGGAAGTTGTTCAAGGCGTACTTAGATTCCATCTGGTGCTTCAAGGATAGGTTTTACTATGTCATGCCCGCCACGCACGAAGCCGTGGGGTCACTCTACACCATCGTGACTGACGATATGGGGGAGGAAAGATTTGAGTCTAAGTGTCCCTTGGAGTGGGAGGAAGCTCACTTCGAGAGTGGCACTGAGGCATACATTGTAAAGCCCAGTGAATTGGGTGTCGAGGACAAAGATGCGTTCACGAAGCTGGTCAAGTATGTCACCGGCTTTACTCGGGCCAAATGTATAAACAGGGACGGGAGTTTCATCCTCGATGCCTGAGGACAGGCCATGACTAAGCCCCGTATCATCAACACTAAAGCCCTCCTTGAATGCAAGTCTAAATATGAAGCCATGAGGTTTCTAGGTAGAAACCCTCTGCTTCGCTCGGGCATTCACCCCGTTTCATTTTCTTATACTGACTTGTTTCTTGTTTTTTTTCGCAGGCCAAATGTCGAACGCAACTGAGCGCATCATGAAGTTGGTCGCCACCCGGGTGCAAAGAGAAGTAAGGGTCGGGTCTAAGAAGTCATACAGACGGTGGTGCCTGTCGAAGGAGGAAGTGGCTCTTCTTCTCCCCAATGTAGCCAGTCTCCCCCCAGAGATGACCCCTTCCAAGAGACTACGCGCTGAGGGGCCTGTCCTCGTGGACCTCGAGGGTCCCGTCCCAACTGAGAAAGTCATGTTGCCTTCCTGTCACCTTGGACTTCTTCGGAGGGAGTCCCTCTGTTGTTGTCGAGGCTGAGGTGAAGGCGATTCTGAGAATTGAAAGAACGGCCAGGAGGAAAGCGCTTGCCGAAGACATGGCGGCCATGGTGCGAATTTTTTAGACCGCTCTGGTTCTGAACGATGAGACAAGCCCAACTTCTGAACTGCAAAAGCTGAGGGACGAGTACAACTCCTTCGAAAAGGAGAAGAACAAAGCTGAGAGCAACCTGCTGGAGGCCAGGACGAGGTGCGAAAACCACGTGCACGTCCTCCACGAGCTAAACGAGACGAATGCGGAGTTGAAGAGAACTCAAGAGGAATGGGACCGTCTCCGAAACAAGGTTACCGAGCTGGAGGCTGCTGCTAATCCAGCAGAAGATAAGATAGAGGATGAAAGGCACCTCGTCGGTCTTGGTGCTCTGATCGCCAAGGTTCGGGAGCTCGAGCAAGACTATTTGGAGGGCCTCGAAGTGGGTTTTAAGAGTGTTGTGGCGCAGATCGAGGCCGAAAATCCAGAGGTCCATCTTTCCCTTGACAGAGTCAGCCAGTTCCACCGTTTGGTCGACAACAAGGTGGTCATACCTGGGGAGGACGATGACGGTGAAGGGGAGACGGAGGCCCGGATAAAGGAGGAGATCACTTTTTGAGTTTCTTTTGTTTACTTGGTCTGCGTGCCGCTTTCTTTTAACTTTGTTTAGTTCGGCCTGCGTGCCGTGATTTTTAGGGCTGTTCATGGTATGGTTCTTTGAGAGAACCGAACCGAACCGAACCGAACCATTATATAAGGTCATCCGAACCGAACTGAACCGTTTCTATTTTTTTCAGAACTGAACTGAACCAGAATTTTTGGTTTGGCATAACGGTTCGGAACTCCGAACTGTACCAAACCATTATAAGACAAATTTTTTCAAACCAAACCATTTGTTAAAGAACCGAACCGTTATACTTGTTTTTTTATATTTTGTTTAATAAAAAACATTTTAAACATATTCAAAAAAATTCAATCGAACTATCAATTTTTACAAATCAATTTAAACAGCAGATACAATTTAATAAAATCAAACTAGGGCGTTCCAATACTCTTTTAACTTGCAAGGTCTTCATCATCATCATCAAAATTAGCCGATGTCGGAGATGTTATCTCTACAAAACAAAATAAAAAATTAGCTTGGATGAATTTCTAAATGTATAACTTGACTGTGAAAATATAAACAGCAAAACATGACAAATTGTCAGGTTCTATTGAAACAGTTGAGGTAAAAAACACTAATGCACTTCAACTAACTTGTGAATCTAAAGTGATCCAAATAGGAAAAGAAATCCAACATCATCACAGTGTGATTGAAAACTAAATCCACATTCTAATAATAACAAGTATTGGCAAACCAAGTAACACACATTTACAATGAATGTCAAACCAAGTAAACAAGGTCAGGCAATGCAAAAGAAAGTATCATCAACCTTCATACTTTACTATCCATTGGAATTAAAACAAAAGGCAAGTTGGAATCATACATCAAGGAAAGACATACATGGATTCACAACACACGAGCATGCTACCATTTATCATCATGCATTCATACAACCAACACACATCACATACAGCAAAATAAAGTTAAATTCAAACATCCAAAAAACATCATGAACTCATGATAGACCATCATCAAAACATTGCAGCAACATCACAATCGCCATACATCCTATCATCACTAACAGCATAACATACATAGCATCCATCTCAGATTGAATTAATTGAGTTAAATTACCAAAAAATCAAATCATAAAGGACACTATAACCGAATCAAATCATAAAGGACACTATATTTTTCTTATGTACTAGCTTACATCCACCAGTTAAAGCCAAAGTTCATAATAGTTAATAAAAATTTCACAGGGGTGGAGATAACATAAATAAGAACAAACTTGACTAAATTTGTATCATCAAAATGGCATGAAGAATATATAATATTTTACTACATCATAGTTTCTAACAGTTAATGAAACTAAAAAACAAAGTTTTATGTAGTCAGTTAGTTACCATGAAGAATAGATGAACAGAACCTGTTGTGGATAACTCAAAAACAAAGTAAAGTCCATTGTCAATACAACATCCTAGGAGAGACAAGACATTAGTATGACAAACATGTCCTATTGTACCAATCTCTGTCAAAAATTTGGCTATGGTAACTACTAACTACTACCCTAAATTATATCAACTATTCTTAGTGTGTTGAACTAGAAACCTTAACATTAAACATATGCATAAAGCAGAAAACATATATTATTCTAAAAAGGTTAGAAAATTAATTTACCTTGCTCTAATCGATGGATCTCATCAAGGTCTTCCTCAGAAAATAAGGAGAGTGATTTTCCTTTCAACCAGTCTTGCGTGCAAACAAGCGCTTCCACCATTTTAGGAGTTAGACAAGTGCGATAATCACTAACAACCCTTCCTATCTTTATACTAATCTGTTCAACATGTTATGTATTATGACATGCTTGTGTGTAAACTTTGCACTCAGTTCAGGTTGGGAAATTTATTGTCTTAATTTGTTCAACATATGTTTACTATTAGACTTTTCGAAGCCTGGAGTCTGAGGGTGCATGCTCTATAACATGGTTACCAAAAATAGAATAAACCAGTGACGGAGTATTGTTTTTCACACTAACTCTAACCTCATATTAAACTAACAACTTTTCTTACTAACCCATTTTATTACACACTAACAGTCACATTTCCATTAATCCCTAACTACTACATTATGACAATTTTTGTATGGCCACAAACAAACCACATTTTATGAATTATTGTTGAACAATTCCAACAAGATATTAACAGTTACCACATTCATTATCCTATTTACCAACCAGCTAGTAAAGCCAAGATTCCTCTAACTTAAGGCATCTATATATGAATACTTTTTACAGATAAATGTATTTGGTAAGCATTCAACATTTTTGAGAATATTACTCCCAAAAGTTGAGTTTATAACAAGCTCCAGAATCTCCCACAAACTAAAATTCATCAAATAAAAAACAACCCAGCAAATTCTTTGATTAATATGAATAATGAATAGTGAATAAATACTGCAAACACCACCAAATAGAACTTGAATTTGTAAACTACAACCATTAAAAGCAAATCTTCACAAATCAAACTAGTTCAGAAAATCCTCATAAAAAACGCAGAATCTCAAAACCAAAAACGCTTGAAGATAAATCAGCTAAAATATCGATCCGTTACAATATTGCACAGTGAAAATCGATACAAAAATGGAACCCAACATAAAGAAACTTACCAAAGATGAAATGAAATGGTAGAGTGAGATGCAGAATTGAGAAATGAGAGAGAACGTGAGAATGGATTTTGATTTTGAAAACTTCGACAATTTGGGAATTTAGGGTTTTTCATCTTTAGAGCTTCAATGGATTTTCATCTTTGAAATGAAATAGCTTAATGGTTTACTTTTGGTTAGTATTTGGTTAATTTAATTTGGTTCGGTTCTAGAACCGTTAGTAAAATAACGGTTCGGTTCACTAACCAAACATAACGGTTCGGTTATTTTAACTTCGGTTTAGTTCAGTTTGGCAGTTCGGTTCGGTTCATAGTTTTTTTGAGCAGTCCTAGTGATTTTGTATCAATTTCTGCCCGGCTTGCGTGCCAGGGGCTTATGACATTTTTGTATGTACTTTGAACAATAGGCTTCTGCCCAATTCTAATGTGATGTGTTTCTTTATCTTTGTGTGTTTGATGTTTGTATGTTGATGATATATCTGTTTCGTTTTTATCTAAGTAATTGGGGGTTTCGCTCGACTTTGTTGATCTTCGACAGTGCAGGGAACTGGTCGAGTGGTCGGAGCTGTATTCTGACCTTCAACAAGGCTAAGAGCTCGATCGAGGTCTTAGCTTCGTGGCGTGGGCTTCCCATCGCGAGTTGGGTGCCCTACCAAACTGGTACGACAACGGTGGAGCTCGATTGAGGAGTCCCCATCGGATCAAGGATCCTTACGCACACACAATACGGGCTCTTGTCTTCTTGTCTCGAGGAGGGGAGTCGCGCTTGTACCTTAATGCGCCCCCATAGTCGCGACATGGATGGGTCGCGGGCAGTGTTTAACTGTAATACTGTTTAAGCTTTTCAGCATTCCATGGTCGAGCAAGTTCCTCCCCGTGTAGATTTTCGAGGTAGTAGGCTCCTGTCCCCATTTTCCCCCGGACGCGGTAGGGTTCCTCCCAGTTCGCGATGAGCTTGCCTTCTCGCGAATATTTCTAGTTCCTTCGTAGGACGAGGGTGCCTACCTGAAAATCATGTTTAATAACTTTGTTGTTATAGCGTAAAGTTATCTTCTGTTTGAGTGAGGCTTTATGGAGGGACGCGCCCGACCTTATCTCTTCGACGAAGTCGTGCTCCTCCTAGAGGGCCTCATCGTTCGTCTCCTTGTCGAGGGGAGACTCTGTTCTTCTCGAGGGTTCCCTTATTTCCACAGGGATCACCGCCTCAGTTCTGTAGGTTAATCGGAAGGGGGTCTCCCTGGTAGTGGAGTTCGGGGTTGTTCTGTAGGCCCAGAAGATGCTGGGTAGCTCCTCGACCCATCTTTTCTTAGTGTCGTCCAATTTCCGTTTCAGACCTCGCAGAATCACCCTGTTCGCGGCTTCAGCCTAACCATTTTTTTGTGGGTGCTCGACTGAGGTGAAGTGTTGCTTCGTGCCCAGCTTCACAACAAAGTCCTGAAAGTTTTTATCAGTGAATTGCGTCTCGTTTTCGGTGACAATTTCCTGGGGCACGCCGAACCAGACAAGTATGTTCCTCTTGTAGAAACGTAGTATGTTGTGGGTCGTGATTTTGGCCAGGGCTTCAGCCTCAATCCACTTCGTGAAGTAATCAACACAAATGATCAGGTACTTATTTTGGTACGACCCCATGACGAAGGGCCCGAGGATATCCATCCTCCACCATGCAAATGGCCCAGGGACGAGAGCGTTTTGAGCTCACTGGGCGGGGCCAGGTGCATGTCCCCGTGTCGTTGGCATCTGTCAGACTTCTTGACGTGTTCCTTGGTGTCCTGCTGCATGGTGGACCAGTAAGACCCTGCTCGTAACGTTTTACGGGCTAGTGGTCGTCCTCCTAGGTGTTACGCGTTGATCCCCTTATGGATCTCTTGGAGTATGTTGGAGACCTTGGACTCCTCGATGCACCTGAGAACAGGGATCGAGAAGTCGCGCCGATATAATTTGTCTTCGACGATGGTAAAGGAGCAGGCACGTCGCCTAACAACTCCGGCGTCTTTGGGGTCGTCGGGTAGTTTGCTTGTGCTGAGGTACTCGTACACCGGGGTCATCCAGCTATGGCTGTCTCCAATGGTGTTCACGTCAGCCGCGAGGACGGTTTTCTCGATGCTCGGACGCGAGAGCACCTCCTGAATGACGAATTTATTCCCGCCTTTCTTCTTTGTTCTTGCGAGATTTGATAGAACGTTCGCTCGAGTATTGTGTTTGCGCGGGACGTGATTCACTTCCTCCGAGGAGAACTTTTTCATCGTTTCCTTCACCAGAGCCAAGTATTCGATGAGGCTGTCGTTTTTGGCTTGGTATTCTCCCCGTACATGGGAGGCTACGAGCTGGGAGTCGGTGAATATTTTGACCTCTTTGGCGCTGAGGTCCTCAACTAATCGTAACCCGGCGAGGAAAGCCTCATATTCGGCCTGATTGTTCGACGTCGGGAAAGACAACGTGAGGGAGACTTCGATCAAGATACCTTCCCCGTTTTCAAGGATGATGCCCGCTCCGTTACCAGTCAAGCTGGATGTCCCGTTGACATAGATCGTCCACATTTGGGATCCGTTGGTCGAAGGTTCTGGGAGGGTAATTTCTGCCATGAAGTCGGCCAGCACCTGAGCCTACAGGGCCTTTCTCCCCTCATATTGGATGTTAAACTCAACGAGTTCAAGCGACCATCTGAGCATCCTCCCCGCCATGTCTGGTCGGTCGAGGAGTTGTCTCACGGGTTGCTCGGCCCTCACCACGATCGTGTGGGCCAAGAAGTAGTGTCGCAGTATTTTGGCCGCGGTGACAAGAGCCAGAGCGAATTTTTTGATCTGCTGGTATCTAAGTTCCGGACCTTGGAGGGCTTTGCTGGTGAAGTAAATCGGCTTCTGCCCGTCGGGGGTTTCTCGGATTAGGACCGTGTTGACTGCTTCGCTCGTGATGGCGAGTGTCATACCCCAAATTTTGACCACTAAGATTTACTATCATTGTGCAAATCATCATCACAATATGGATGAACCATTAGTCTCCCCAAAGATGGGTGAGCATCCACTACAATCAGACTTAGGGTTTCAAGCCCTCTCAGAGCTCTTAGACAAAGGATCAATCAAGAAATGACATGATCTTCAACTTGTATAGCCTCTCAAACATCCACAAAGGATCAAGAGGACTCCCACTTCAAGGATTAAGCACAAGGCTTCTCCCTTCTAGGTGGATCAAGCCTTAAGATCATCAGTGTCACCAAATTAGGGTTTGGTCGACCAGGGCCTCCAGATGGAAATTTTCCTCTGGGCATGAGCCAATGCTTCAAAGCATAACCTAATATACCCCATGGAACCTCATGGACCCAGTCATCAAGTTAATTTAGCCTCAGGGGATGCATTCACTAAAAATCAGGAATTAGGATTTCTTGACCTAATTCACCCCCTAAGTTGACTTTTGGGACAAAACATGAGCCAAGACCTCAAGAGGGGAATTGAGGGTCTCAAATACATCACATTGATCCATTTGCAACAATGGATTGATCCAAGAAGCTTGAGCAACAAGTTTCAATTTCATCTGAACCACGGTTATGGTTTCGCGGAAAAAAGTCAACTGTATCTTTGACTTTGGACCAGGACATGCTCCCAAACCCTAAGACATGATTCAATACACCCTATAACACCTATGAAATCAATCCATCAAGTTTGATTTAGGTCAAGGACTTGATTTCATAGAGGATCGCACAGTTTGGAATTCATCTGACAAAAAGTCAACTGTGCAGAAAAGTCAACCTTTGACTTTTTGAGAATTTTCACAATTATGGTTATTTGACCCTAAAATGATGTTAATGTATGATTGGAATCATCATTCATCAAGAAAAATCAAGAAAAGTGGGATAACTTGTAAAAAGGGTAACCATAAAAACTTAGAAAATTTTCTAAGTTATGGAACAAAAGTGGCTAGGGTACCAACTTTGGAGGATCATAACTCCTAAACCACAAGGCCATTTTTACCCATCCAAAGCTGGATTTGTAGCTCTCATGGCCCTCTACAAAAGCTTCAACTACCACTCATTCCAATTCCCCATGGATTTCAAGTTATGGAATGATCAAAATCAAGAAAAGTGAAAATGTCACTTTTTTCCAACACTTAGTGAAATTTTCACTAAGTCAGAATCTGCCTTCACTTTTTTCCAAATGTAGGGGGATTTTTCACTTGGATCCAAAAAGTATCAAAACCAATTATGATCAAACAGTTTTGTATCATATGAGGGCTTTCCAAAATGGCCAAGAACTCCATCAAATTCCACTTGAGCCATGAGATATGACAATGGCAATATGCCTTGCTGAAAACTGCCAAGGCTAGGCAGAATTTTGCACTTTTGCTCGATTTGGTAAAATCAGATAATTCCAAGCCTTTTCATCACTTTGGAAACATCTGAGGATCAAATCTAAAGGGAACAAACACTGATCCAAGCCTCCAAAGTCTTTGGAACAAGAAGTAGCATGCCAAACCTAGAAATCCCTAAAAGAGGGACAAGACTCCAATTTTGGATTCGACATTTAATGGATGCACCAAGGTGGCATGGACTGACACATTTGCAACTGAATTCAGTCAAGATTCATCCAACAACTAGGGAACCACAACTCTGTGCTCTAACCTCTAGTCAATGGCTAGAGGAGACTTGGATTCCTATTGATCAACATTGGCCAAACCTCTGCTGCAGTTGCCATTCACTATTGATCCCAAGAAAAACTTGCTCTACTATAAATAGAGCTCATTTGTGCTCAGTTTGAGTACACCAAAGCCATCAAACAGATGTTTTCCTCAAAATCTCCTTCTTCACTCCAAAATTGCCTTCCAAAGCAAGTCACTATCGGGTTTTGAGTTTGAGAGCAATTCCAATCAAACCAATCACACACACACCTCATAAACATCATATAGAAGTGATCCAAACACTCACATAACATCTGGAACACCAAAATCACAAAATCACCAGCCAATTGCTCAAGCCTTTGACAGATTTGCAGTTGGGGTACCATCTCAAGTTCCAGATCATTTCAATCCACTACAAGCATCCAGACACACTCCATGGCACCTAGGGAGGCTGTCCATAACCTTGGAACCAAGCTGTAACACCTCTAACACAAAACACAATCACCAGCTGCAAGAGGTAAGCATGAACTCTTCTAACTCTATGATTCATGCATTTTTTGCTGCACAATAATTTGGCCATATGTTCATAATCATGCATGGAGTGTTTTCCCTCAATCAATTGCTTTGTTTGAATCGTGTATGGAATTTCTAAACCTTCATGCAGAATCTAGGGTTCTTGAGGTTTCTCTTTGATTTCTTATTCCATGTTTAAAATAAATGAAATTAAAGACCATAGACATGATCGTGAGGTTGAAACGAGTAGATTGATATGTAGATTGCATGATATAATCAAGTATTCAGTGAGATTGCATAGAAAACGCAAATCTGCATAAACAGAGGAAGGGCGCGTGTTCTTGCCATATTCTTGGCGCCCTTTTTAAAAAATTTGAATATTTGAATTTTGTGATTTTATTTAATTTATTCAAAAATTAATTTCTCTCTGAGTTTTAATGATTTTGAGTTGATTCTTTTTTTAATAATTCACAAAAATGTTAAAATATTTTATTTTCCCAAAAATATTATTTATTTCATATACTTGATATTTTTGTAAAGAATTAATATTTTAATTGTTTTTAACATTTAAAATATTTTTTCCATCTTGATTTTCCAAATTTTAGGGATTTCCAAACATTTTGTAGATCAAAACCTGATTTTTGAAACATTAATCCAAGATCACAATTTGTTTTTTCACATGTTTAACAATTTTGGTCATTTTAATTGAATTTTTTATTCAATTATTATACATTTTGAAAACAAATTAGGGTTTTTGATTAATTCAACCCTCATCAAACTTTTTCAAACACTCATGGGCCTCTATTAGAGTGTAAGACCCAAACCCTTTGAAAACCAAAACCATTTTTGGGCCTCAGATATTGTGTAAGACCCACTGCGTTTTCAAAAATCTCGGCGCGATCGCCATTTCAAATCAAAAATCACCTTGGGCCTCTCCTTGAGCTGTAAGACCCACCACTTGTACAAAAATAAATCATTGGGCCTCTATTAGAGTGTAAGTCCCAACCCCTCTTTGTAAATAAACCTTTTTGGGCCTCACACATTGTATAAGTCCCTCTGTATATTTACAAACGTTCGGCGCGGTCGTCGCCTTTTCAAACTAACCCTGGGCCTCTCCTCGAGCTATAAGACCCATTCAAAACCATTTTGGTCCTCTAATAGAGTGTAAGACCCAAACCCCCTTTTAACCAAAACAGTTTGGGGCCTTAGATATTGTATAAGTCCCTCTGCGGTAAAAGAAAAATCTCGGCGCGATCGCCAATTCAAAAACAAATCATCTGGGCCTACCCTCGTGTTATAAGCCTCATTCTTTTTCTTTAAACCCTTTGGGCCTCTTGAGAGAGTGTAAGACCCATCCCTTTGTACAGAAAACCTTTTTGGGCCTCAGTCACTTGTATAAGTCCCTGTACAAATTCAAAACAACAGTGCAATCACTGATAAAACTCTGGGCATCTCCTTGAGCTGTGAGCCCCAACAATATTTTCAAAGCACTTTCTCCTTTGATTTTGAATATAATATTGTTATCAAAGCTTTCTTTGTTGAACAACTAACAAAACAGCATGGAAGCTCTACAACCGAGTAAGTGTTTACCCGCTTTCTTTATCCGCTTTCATATATATATATATATATAACTGTATTGTGGGGCTGCTCAATGTAAGTCTTCCTTCACAAACTTTTATATACTTGTCAAATATCAATTGTGTAATACTAGTCAAAAACTAGATCCCCATAGGATTACCAGACACAGTCTTCCCTCCTCTTGGGGTTAAACAATATGGAGACATGAAAGGCAGCATTCTCGGTGAACCCTTTCACAGACTGTCACCCTTAGAAGTTGTCAAAGAGACTCTACTCCCCAGAGATGATATTTTCTCCGTGAATGGCATCTCTTGAGTTTATTCCAAATTCTCGAACTTTCCTGGCTTGATCTATTCTCTGTGAATGGCATGTCTTGAACTTCTCGGGGTTTGGGGACCCACAGGCTTCTTAAAAGCACCCTTAGAAATTGTCAAAGAGACTCTATTCCCCAGAGATGATTTTTTCTCCGTGAATGGCATCTCTTGAGTTTCTTCCAAATTCTCAAACTTTCCTAGCTTGATCTATTCTCTGTGAATGACATGTCTTGAACTTCTCAGGATAAAGCATCCCCGCCTCCTCTTGGGCATTGTACAAGGACCCTTCGGCTTCTTAAAAGCTCTTGTGCCTTCTCTTGGGCTTAGTACAAGGACCCAGAGACCTCTACAGGTATAGGAACAGAATCTAGTCATCAATTTGCTAGAGCTGTCTTTCTGAGTCAAGTGTCAGACCAGTTAATGGGTTGACCTTCATCCCTTAACATACCAGCCTCCTCTTGGGCATCATACAAAGATTGTTCACTATCTGAGAATCTATTTCTCAAAACACCAGTAGACTTGGACAGTCTCTATACCCTTTGGATTTCCCGCTTCCTTAAAGAACAAGAAGTAACCTGGATCCTCTTATCAATCCCAAAGCACGGCCTTACTGTTAATCAATATCTTTATAAGAACTGATTTTCTCTTTTATACAACATACTGGACCTATCACTCAACTGAAACAGTCACCAGCACATTCAGCCTCCATCTCGGGCTTCGTACGAGATAGAAAACACTCTCTTGTTGAGTATAAAAGATCCTCTTGTTGGGTCAAAACCTCTTTCAGCCTCCATCTCGGGCTTCGTACGAGATACTAAATCACTCTCTTGTTGAGTATAAAAGACTCTCTGTTGAGTCACTTCATTTTTAGCCTCTACCTCGGGATTTGTATGAGGCATCAAATCACTCTCTTGTTGAGTATAAAAGATTCTCTTGTTGAGTCAACCTCTTTTCAGCCTCCTCTTGGGCTTTGTACAATGATTCTCCCCAGTGGAACTAACCTTTTCAGACTCTCTTGTTGAGTCAAACCACTTTTTGCCTCCATCTCGGGCTTCGTACGAGATACAAAAACACTCTCTTGTTGAGTATAAAAGACACTCTTGTTGAGTTAATCTCTCTTTTAGCCTCCATCTCGGGCTTCATACGAGACACATGAAAACACCCTCTTGTTGGGTCAATAGCCTCCTCTTAGGCTTTGTATAAGGAAACCCTGGTTGAGTCAATCAACCTTTTAGCATCAAAACATGCTTTGCTCACAGCATACAAACGTCAAGAACTCCTCTTTAGAGATGACAAATTCTCTCTAAAGTCAAAACCTTTTAGCTTCACATCTTGGGCTTCGAACAAGATACAAATAGACCCTCCAGCTTCACATTTTGGGCTTTGAACAAGATATAAAGCACCTTTAGCTTCATGTCTTGGGCTTTGAACAAGACACCAAAACACAATTTCCTCCCATAGAATAGGAGGAACTACGATCGCTCTGATTTCCCTGTTTCGTTAAACGGGAATACGTAGGCATAAGATTGAAAAATCTTAGCGAGCACACTAATCAAAAACCCAAAATTCCGTATCTTCAAACATCAATCGAAAAGCATCAGTCCTAACATCCTACCAATAGTCTAGACCCCGTGTTCTCAACAACATAACCTAAGAGAAACCCACGATCTTTGTAGCATCTGTAAACCAACAATCATCTGTTCAAACTCAGTATGCAAGCAGGGTTAATTGGAGACATCTATTTCCCTTCATCAGCTTCAATAGGATAAAAAATGAGTCGAGCTATAGTACCCTAAAGCGATGGTGCTTCGTAACCACAAAAAAAACTCGCGCTACAGAAAAATGGCGACTCTGTTGGGGACATATTTTATTCATTGTATTATCTTTTCCCATCTCTTAGGCAGAGACCTTGAGTTCACGTTCATGTCACAGAAATGACAGCTCTGCTGGGGTGTCATTGTCTGTATAGGATTATAAGGATAGAGGTCTAGGATGATTAAGACAAATATATATACTGCTTTTCCTAATTGATATCTGTGTTTATTTTTCTGCTAATGGGAATGCGTGTGATGCCGCATGTGGAAAGATTAAGTATACACTTAAGATAGGTGATGGCAATGCGGGTAATCTTACTGGGAGTGAATTCCAGTTAAGAGCCCCCGATCGACCATCAAACTCAGTGGAGACTCCCTTTGCAGATACATTGCCTATACGACTTTGGTTGTTGAAAGTAGTGTGGTCGACTGGGTTATCTGAGAAGCTGAGGTTTTTAGCAGACTGCAGCCATTTTATAGTGCGGAAGCTATCGGAAATAGTTGTCACGCGATACTACCCTCATCTGAGATCACTCCAGGATACATCAGCTCGTTGGCGATCCGCTTGCTGTTGTTATCCTGGAGGGGTCAATGATTTTGCGGACAGGTACAAAAACTCACCAGTATAAACCTTTGGGGGGGTATAGCCTTGACTTCATGACACCGGCCCTTTGACCCCATGTTTTTTCTATGTTTTTGTGTGCTGCATTCATACATTCATTTAAAAAACATTAAAACAGAAAAAAAATCTTCTCTTCTAGTCTCTCTTTTTCAAATTAAACTAAGACAATGATTGCAAATGTCAGAGAGAAAGGAGATTGCGCTAATGGATTTCGGTAGAAGGAAAACTCATAAGTACACCTTCAAGGTTCCAAAGTTAGAGGATTTGAGAGGCTTGGCGAGAATGATCACCAACCACAAGGCTTTCAGAGCCAAGTATGGAGGACTGATGTCCTTGTTAAGGGTCCACGTAATTGAAGGAATCCTGTCCACGTTAATCCAGTTCTACGATCCAGTTTATCACTGTTTCACATTCCCAGATTATCAGCTTGTACCAACGCTGAAGGAGTATTCTCACTTGACTGATTTACACATTACTGATCAAGCTCCATTTTCTGGAGTGGAAGAAATTCCAAAGGATCAAACTATTGCAAGAGCAATTTATTTGGACGAATCAGAAGTCAGGACTCACCTGACCACTAAAGGTGGCATCCAAGGTTTGCCGGCCCAGTTCTTGACAAATAAAGCTCTATACTTTGCCAGTATAGGGAACGTGGCCGCTTTCGAGAGCATCTTTGTTTTTCTCACCTACGGGTTATTTTTGTTTCCCAACATCGATAACTTTGTAGATATTAACGCCATTAATATTTTCCTGATTGGAAACCCCGTACCGACCTTACTCGCAGATGCGTATCATTCGATACACTTAAGGAATTTATACAGCGGAGGAATGATCACGTGTTGTGTACCCCTGCTATACAAGTGGTTCACTTCCCATTTACCCAAGTCTGCCGCATTTTGGGATCAAAAGAATATTTTACGTTGGTCGCAGAGAGTCATGTCTCTTACTAACTCTGACATCGATTGGTACAATCGAATCTATGACGGGATCAGAATCATTGACCGTTGTAGAAATTTCCCAAATGTACCCCTTATAGGAACTAAGGGAGGAATCAACTATAATCCAATTCTCGTTCGTCGTCAATCTGGATACCCGATGAGGCATGTCCCGCGTAATGCTCATCTGGAAGGTCTTTTCTTCAAGGAAGGAGAAAATGACAGGGCACTAAAGACGGAAATAGTGCACGCTTGGAAACACGTTCATAGGAAAGGAAGAGAGTCTCTAGGAAAACTAGACTGTGTCTCGATGGAGCCTTATCTCCACTGGGTACAAACTAGAGCTCTCAAGCTGAGGATGCCTTACCCTCGTCAGGAAGTTCTTCCATTAAGGGACTCTGCCCTTTATTTCATGTCTGAGACGAAAAAGCTTCAGGTTACTCTCAGCAAAGTTCAGCAGGAGAAGAGGTCTTGGAGGAACAAGTACCGTATTCTCAATGTGGAGTGTAAGAAAATACAGCAACTGTTAAGAGAAAAAGATGCCCTAATTGAGATTCTAGAGCAACATGCTGTAGAGAATCAGGATGACCAAAGGAATTTGCTCGCTCCTTTCACTTGGCAAAGGAATGACAACCTGACAAAGGCCCAAGAGCCCCGGTCAAAGAATAGGAAAGCACCCGAATCAGCACTTGAGCTCTCTTCAGAGAGAACTCAGGATCCATTAGTTTAGGTTTTCATTTTTTCAGCACTTTGTAATCTACTGTATTTCCATTTCCGCAATCCTTTGAATTCAATAAAACGGGGTTTCCCCACTGTTTGATATTTGCAATCCAATTGTCAAAGTTTATTTTGATTAAACCAAAAAACAATTAATATAATCATTGCATTCATCATTCTCACGTCACGCATTCTTCTTACCTACGAATCTCACGTTTGTGTCTCGGTTTTAGAGTTAAACTGTCTCATTCGTACAATACTCGGGCCAATCGTCAGAAAAAGATGGATGATCTCGAGGAAGAGAACAGAGAGTTGAAAGAAGAGATCGACGCTCTGAGAGAGGATATGATAAAGCTTCGTAACGACATGCAAGCCATGACAGAAGCTCAGCTACAAAGAACTGTGATCTCAGAGATCACCTCAACGCCCATAGTAGAGAAGTATGATCCTAGGTATCAAATGCCGAAAGATCGTCCCTGGGGCATGCCTGTTAACTATATCCCGGAAGGATATGTTTCGCCGATCATTGAAGATCAGGAAATCATATCAGAAGTCGTTGGGCCTAAAGGTTACAAACTTCGGGAAAGCGAGGATGCCATAGGCATAAGGAGGACTCCTGAAGGTTACAAACTTCGGGAAGCGCCAAGATTCACTACCGTAGTAACGGTACCACCCCCTGTGGTGCACACTGTCCCGGAATGACAGATTCCACAGATACCTTCTGGTAGAAAGGAAAGTATATTCGATAGAATGGATGAATTCTGGGAGCAGTTCCTGGAAATGCAGAAGGAACTGCGAGCTATTCGCGGTCAGGATTTATTTGGAAAGAACACCGCAGACCTTTGTTTGGTCCCTAATGTGAAAGTCCCGCACAAGTTCCAAGTAACCGATTTTGAAAAGTACAAGGGTGACTCTTGCCCTCAAAGCCATTTGGTGATGTACGCTCGGCGAATGTCAGCTCAGACAGAGAACCAGGATCTACTGATTCACTACTTTCAGGATAGTTTAACCGGTGCCGCACTAAAATGGTACATGGGTTTAATCCGTGCTACGATCGGCACATTCAGAGATCTTGGCGCTGATTTCGTTCAGCAGTATAAATACAATTTGGACATGGCACTAGACAGAGATCAAGTCAGATCGATGTCACAAAAGGACAAGGAAACCTTTAAGGAGTACGCTCAGAGATGGCGAGAAATTGCCGCCCAGATTTGTCCACCTCTTGAGGAAAAAGAGATGACAAAGATCTTCTTAAAAACTTTGAGCTTATTTTACTACGACAGAATGGTCACCAGTGTGCCCAGTGACTTCACCGAGATGGTGGGCATGGGAGTTCGTCTTGAGGAAGCTGTCCGAGAAGGACTTTTAGTTAAAGACGCTGGATCATCAAGTAATACAAAACGATACGGTAGTGCTCTCCCTAAGAAAAAAGAGCAGGATATTGGGAATATCTCTCTCGGAAAGCAAAGACGACGTTGTCAACCAGTAGCAGCTGTGACTCCTGCTGTCAACCCTGCGCATGTTTCTACGTATCAACCCCAGGTTGCACAGAGCCAACCTAATCAACAGCAATATCAGCAAAGGACACAACAACCTCTTCAGCAGGCTCGTCCTCAATACAACAACAACCATACAACGCGGCCACCAGGATTTGATCCTATACCCGTATCGTACGCAGAACTGTTTTCGCTACTACTGGTCAAGGGGCATGTCCAGACTAAGTCTCCTCTTACAGTACCAGAAAATCCACCTTTTTGGTTCAAAGCGGATCAGACATGTCCTTACCATCAAGGAGGACCAATGCATAACATAGAGAACTGTCTCAGTTTCAAATGTGATGTGCAAAAGCTTGTTAGGAGCGGGCTCTTATCTTTCAAGGATACGAATCCAAATGTTCTCACGAACCCGCTGCCTCAACATGAGAAAGCTGCAGTCAATTTGATAGAGGGAGAGTCTAGCGACACCTATCAAATTCATGATGTACTCTTGTTAAGGGCCAATTTGGTCAAGATGCATTGTAGACAGAGTGGAAATGGCCATGTGCCACCTCATAATTATCACTAGTGTGATATCTGCTCTAAAAATAATCAGGGATGTTATGTGGTGCAATCAGCTCTACAGGAACAATTGGATCTCGGATGGATCCAGCAGCATCGAGTTCGTGGAGTTAACATGGTTTATACGAATTCCAACATCATTCAGAACCACGACATCCGTGCAATGAATCTCAACTTGGTGGCAATGCACTCAAGGCAAAGCCAGTACCATAATCTACCGCGGCACGATTATAATTCCTGTCTGACTTGTTCGGTAAACAAACAGGGATACTCTTTTGTACAAGAGGCCCTCCAGCGTCAGATGGATCTTGGATGGATCCAAGACTGCCATGATAGAAATCCTTATCAGATCAACATGATTCAAATCTTTGATATTCGTCTGATGAATACCAGCTTGGTAGAGTTACATGCCAGGCAGGTCCAACTTAGTTTTCTCACTTCGCATGATTACCAGAACTGTAAAGGATGTTGTGAGAGTAACCAAGGCTGCGCTCTTGTTCAAAGAACTTTACAACACTTGTTAAACCACTGGTGGCTTCCAATCTATCTGGATGAAGACACGCAACAAATCAATGTGCTTAATGGAAACCCCACTCGGCGTCAAAGTTGGGATGTCCGATCTACGGAAACAGATCTAGTGAGGTTGCACTGCATTCAAAGCGGGTGTGGCCAGGTGCCACCACACAACTATGAACGCTGGAGAGTCTGTTTGGAAAATAACCAAGGATGTTACCTCGTGCGAGCAGCCCTTCAGAGTTAGTTAGATCGCAGGGAGATTCACCCATACCTAGCTTCGGGGTCCGTCGACTAGATGCCAGACTACTTCGCTGATCAAATTAGAGACGTGGTTATAATCTCTGGCCCTGAGAAGAACAAGGATGTTTGTACTATCATCCCTCTACTGGACGAATCAAAGATTCTTTGCAAGGAACTGGTTGAAGTTGCTTACGACAGATAGAAAAATCAGAAGGCTCGTGTAGTTATTTATCTACCAGGACCATTACCGTATGAATCAGCTAAGGCGATCCCTTACAAATATGGTACGACAACAATTGAGAATGGAAAGGAAATTCCATTACCCTCCGTCGTGAATATTGCAGACATCAGTCGAGTAACACGGAGCGGTCGAATCTTCAACCGAGGAGTTGGAGAACGTAACAAAGAAAAGGAACTTCCGACAGAAGCTCCTGATCCACCAGTCGATCAATCCAGTAATCCCGACCTTTCAAAAAACAATGATGAGATGTTGAAGCTCATCCAAAGGAGTGAATACAACATTGTTGATCAATTGTTATAAACTCCTTCAAAGATCTCTGTGCTATCAATTTTACTCAGTTCTGAAGCCCACAAGGAGGCTCTACAGAAAGTCTTAGAGTAGGCCTTTGTGGAACAGGATGTGTCAATACGACAGTTCGATAGCATCATCTCTAGCATCACTTCCTGCAACAACTTAGGATTCAGTGTTGAGGATTTTCCAGAGGGAGGAAAAGCCACAATATGGCGCTCAATATCACAGTTAACTGTCAGGACGATGCTTTAGCCAACGTACTGGTAGACACAGGATCGACCATCAACATTATGCCGAAGTCCACTTTAATGCGACTATCATTCAAAGGATCCCAGATGAGGGGCAGTGAGGTTATCGTCAAAGCATTTGACGGGTCTCGGAAAGCAGTTATCGGCGAAGTCAACCTTCCCATAACTATCGACCCTCACACTTTCCTAATCACTTTCCAGGTCATGGACGTCCGGGCAGCGTACAGCTGTTTATTAGGAAGACCTTTGATACACCAGGCCGAGGCAGTCACTTTGACGCTGCACCAGAAACTTAAGTTCGTCAAGAACGATCAACTTGTCACGGTCTGTGGAGAACAAGCCTTGATCGTGAGTAACCTGTCATCATCTACTTGTGTAGAACCAGAGGACGTTGTTGGAACCCAGTTCCAAGCACTGTCGATGAGCAATGAGAAACAATCAAAAAACGGAACCTCGATTTCCTCATACAGAGATGCTCTCGAAGTGATCGAGAATAACAATGCAAAAGGATGGGGACAGCTTGTCATTCCTACTGATAATAAAACAAAGAAGGGTCTTGGTTTTTCTGCAACCTGCACCCAGACAGCTGCTAACGATGAAAGTCTTCATCCCATTCAGGATTTCTTCCACAGTGGAGGTTTCCTTCACCTAGTGCCTCAAACAGTCCATACTATCAACGAGGGAGATTCCTCCGATACGAATGAGGAATGGAAGTCCTATCTTAACGAGGACGGCTATATGTCTCAGGAAGAGGTGCCTACGCCATTTTGCTATCCCGCACAGAGTCCGAGATTCATACCGAGGTCAGATGTCGAAATGATATACGGGGATTGCGATCCGGAAGGATGTCGTGCTCCGCCAAATTCATTAGAGGAGGACACTCTGATGAAGGACAACTTTGACCACAGCTATTATGGCCCGATGGATGGCCTGCCTATCTGGCAGCCGTACCCAGGAGACTTGGGGCAAGAAAATCAACCGAACAATGAAAATCAGTTGAGCATCATTGAACAGAATACCTGTGTCCCCACCATGTCATGGGATCAACACTCAGGGCATTCAGAAAATATCCAGTACGACGATGAATTGGCAAAGCTTGCCGGACTAGAATTCATCAACTACGCTTTTCCTGAGGTTAACGTCATCGAGAGAGATGACCCCTCCAGTTCCAAAGATGTGTGGGACACCTTAGGACAACCAAGTGAAAAATTTGACTTCATGGTCAAGTACACCGCTCCCGAAAATTCTCGTATCAGGTTTGAAGATATCCAGCCAACTGGATGGGGAGATATGCCTGAGAGCACAAATACTATGCAAAGTACAACAGAGGAATCCTCCTACGACAACTCTTCCTAGGAGACAGATTCCAATGATCCTGCTCCGCCAGAAATCAGCGTCATTTCTGAAGACAAATCAAGGAAAGCACCAAACTTTGTGATTCACCGAGGAGTTCGCCGCCAATGGGTTGTTGTCGATATTCTGAAGATTGTTCATAAGTCAAAGTAATTGCCGTCTTTAACCTTTCACCCTGCCCAGGTGAAACGGATGTTTTGATAGGGCTCGCTTTCTGTAAATTTCCCTCTTCGCTTCGCCCAAAGTGACAGAGTTTTGTTTTATAGGGCTGTAGTTTCAAGAATCGACTTGTTCATTAATAAAATTACGTCGTTCTGTAATTTCCGCATTAATTGTTGTTTTCTCTTTTCGCTTTTTTCAGAAAATGGTAATCCTAAAAAAACAAGGCTTAAATGCACTTTTGGTCCTCCTAGTTTGAGTTTTTTTACACTTTTGATCCCCCTATTATAAAACCTGCAATTTTGGTCCCTCAATTTTAGTGGTCTTTGCATTTTTGTAGTCCCCCCCCCCTCCAATTTTGCATACGTGGCAGTGATGACTAAGATTTAAAAATTATTTTTAATTATATGGCAAAGATGACTAGGATATTTTATTATTTAATAATATTTTTAATTGATTTATTATTTAATAATGTTTTAATTAAATTAACATCTAATAATCTTTATAAAGGTTTTTTTAATTAATTAATTAAAACATTGAAAATACTACTAGATCTAAGCCCATTTACTTAAAGTAACAGTCCATCAGACATTTATAACTTATGATGTATATATGACTTATATAAACAATTGTATATTATTAAATAAATCGATGTGGGACTACAAGTGTTTCTTTGGTATTCATTTTCACCATTTTTCTGCTTCTGGAAGTAACAGTTATAAGTTTCATACACACACAATACACTATACTGAATACTCTATTAATGGAAATATTCACAACAGAGAAATGAAACTGTAGCATAGATTATATTCACAGAAGAGGAAATATTCACAAAGGCAGGTTGCACAAAAACAGTGATATGAATCTCATAAGCATTCTTATGTTTAATTTGCAATTAACCATGGTGATTCAAGAGACTTTGAGGCTTTATCCTACTGCAATATTTTAGGGAGAAGAGCTTACCAAGATATTGACTTTACATGTGAAATTTCTCTAAACATTACATACCTACTGACATATCTAACTAAAGCTACTATGTTTTAATAAACTAAAGCTAAATATGTATCTAACCAAAGCTAATGTAAAAGCTGTTGTATATATATATTTCAACTAAGACTAACGTGTCATGGAAATACCTACGGGTCAAGGATATTAAGTGGAAATGGTGATGGAAATGAGTTAAGATCTCACCGAAAGATATCCAGCCAACACTGGTCATTGGTAACAAATATTTGCAGGTCGTACCAGCTTCCCTTAAGTACAAAGTACCTTTCTGTGTTAGCTAGAGACCGTGATTGGGTATGTTTCTACTTTTATTATTTTTTCTATTAATTATCCAACCAATAAACTTACAATTTTTTGGTTCATGTTAGATTGAATTTTTGTCTTGAAGCTCAAATTGGACGATATCCGTATGATACTGTTGTCCAAGTGGTGAGTCTTGTATCCTGTTTTAATGTTGTTATTGTAGTGTAGTGGAAAAGTGGAAAAGTGGTTTATGTTAACATACACATTTGTTTGAACAGAATAAGGTTCAACCTCTCCACTTTCACTCTACTTGTTGATGTTGTTTGAACAGAATAAGGTTCAACCTCTCCACTTTCACTCTACTTGTTGATGTTGTTTCCGAGGTGATTGTAGTTTGTGTGTCAAAGATAAATGATCTGGTTTGTGTTAATTGCAGTAGCAGTATTGAGTCTCACATTGCTTATTTCTATTATAACTCAAGGGTTTATAAAGCTTGATCAAATATGAGTTATCACTTAAATAAGTTGGGATGGAAGTGGGCCTTTGGGAGTTTGATATATGTTGATACAAAATGGGCTATAGGCCCTAAATACTTTTCAAAATTTTAATTAATTAAATAATAATTTAAACTATTAATTATCTAATAAAAAATATTAAATTAATTAAAAATATTAAATTAATTAAAAATATTATTAAATATTAAAATATCCTAGTCATCAATGACAAGTCATTAAAAATATTTTTTTTAATCCTAATCATCAATGCCACATATGCAAAAATGGAGGGGGACCACAAAAATGCAAAGTGCATCTAACCTAAGGGACCAAAATCGCAGGTTTTGTAATAGGGGGGCTAATAGTATAAAAAGCCCAAATTAGAGGGACCAAAAGTGCATTTAAGCCAAACAACAATAATAAAAACAAGCAGTTTTCAAAAAAAATTACACTGCACACACTTGCATTTTCTATATCTCTTCTAAACACAAATCATCACGTCATGCAGATTGCTTGTTTTAAACCCCGTTGAAACATACGATCCAATGCCTTCTCCCAATTTTGAATTCCCGGTATTTGGGGCTGAAGAAGAAGGTGACGACGAAATTCCAGAAGAGATCTCCCGACTACTCAGACAAGAGGAAAGGTCCATTGAACCTCACCAAGAGCCATTGGAAACAATCAACGTGGGTTCAGAAAAAGAGAGAAAAGAAATCAGGATTGGGGCACTGCTCAGTCCGACTGCCAAAGAAAGTTTGACAAAGCTTCTCAAAGAGTTTCCCGATGTATTCGCTTGGTCCTATCAGGATATGCCAGGGTTGGATACCAGCATCGTGGAACACCATCTACCGTTAAGATCGGAATGTCCGCCAGTAAAACAGAGGTTGAGACGGACTCACCCGGACATGGCCATCAAAATCAAAGAGGAGGTACAGAAACAGATTAACGCGGGTTTCCTCGCCACATCAGAATATCCTCAATGGTTAGCCAACATCGTACCTGTTCCCAAAAAGGACGGAAAAGTCAGAATGTGTGTCGATTACAGAGATCTAAACAAGGCTAGTCCAAAGGAAGACTTTCCTTTACCACTCATTGACATGCTGGTAGACAGTACAGCAAAGTTCAAAGTTTTCTCCTTCATGGATGGATTCTCGGGCTATAATCAGATCAGAATGGCGTCGAGAGATATGGAGAAAACTTCATTTATCACCCCATGGGGTATCTTTTGTTACAAGGTAATGTCGTTCGGTCTGAAGAACGTCGGGGCAACCTATCAAAGGGCCATGACTACTCTTTTTCATGACATGATACACAAGGAAATCGAGGTATATGTCGATGATATGATTACAAAATCTAAAACAGAAGAAGAGCATGTGACCCACCTGTCAAAACTATTCGAGTGTCTGAGAAAGTACAAACTCCGCTTGAATCCCAACAAGTGCACCTTCGGTGTCCGTTCAGGGAAACTCTTAGGGTTCATCGTCAGCCAGAAAGGAATTGAGGTTGATCCTGACAAGGTCAAGGCCATTCGAGAAATGCCTTCTCCGAAAACTAAAAAACAAGTCAGGGGATTCCTGGGACGTTTGAATTACATCTCCAGATTCATATTCCTTATGACTGCAACATGTGCGCCAATTTTTAAATTACTCAAAAAGAACCAGGACTGCGTTTGGACAGAAGACTGTCAAACCGCCTTCGACAATATTAAGGAATACCTGTTGAATCCGTCGATTCTATCACCTCTAGTGGAAGGAAGACCACTAATCATCTACCTCACAGTCCTAGAAGACTCCACGGGGTGTGTACTTGGCCAACAAGACGAAACCAAATGGAAGGAGTCTTCCATCTACTATTTGAGCAAGAAATTCACCGACTGTGAAACTCGGTACACTGTGCTCGAGAAAACTTACTGTGCTTTGGCTTGGGCAGCCAAACGTCTTCGCCAGTACATGATTTGTCACACTACTTGGTTAATCTCAGAAATGGATCCAATCAAGTACGTCTTTGAAAAACCTGCTCTCACGGGAAGGATTGCCCGTTGGCAGATGTTGTTATCAGAATATGACATAGAGTACCATGCTCAGAAAGCCGTTGAGGGAAGTAGTTTAGCCGATCATTTGGCTCATCAATCGATTGACGATCAGGAATCAATCGGGTTTGACTTCCCAGAAGAAGATGTCATGTATCTAAAAATGAAAGACTGTGATGAACCGCTACCCAGTGAAGGGCCAAAACCAGATTCCCAATGGGGACTTATTTTTTACGGAGCTGTCAATCATTACGAAAATGGAATTGGGGCAATCATCATAACACCTCAGGGTACCCACATTCCTTTTACCGCCAGACTTACGTTCAAGTGCACAAACAACGAGGCCAAATACAAAGGTTGTATTATGGGTCTCGAGGAAGCAATCGATTTAAGGATCAAAAACTTGGACGTATATGGCGACTCAGCTTTGGTCGTCAATTAGATCAAAGGAGATTGGAACACATACCAATCAGGACTGATTCCTTACAAAGACTACGCAAGAAGGTTGTTACCCTTCTTCAACAGAGTCGAGTTTCATCACATCCCTCGTGATGAGAATCACATGGCTGATGCATTAGCCACTCTCTCTTCCATGATTAGTGTAGGTCAATGGAATGACTTACCTAAGATCGACATAATGCGCCTTGAACGGACCGCTTACATCTTCACGATCGAAGCAATCATAGACGACAAACCTTGGTATTACGATATCAAATGCTTCCTTCAGAAACAGGAGTACCCACCTGGGGCATCTAGAAAAGACAGAAAAACCCTCAGAAGACTGGCTGGCAGCTTCTTCCTGAGCGGTGATACCCTTTATAAGAGGAACTTTGACATGGTCTTGCTCCGATGTGTAGACAGACCAGAGGCAGACATGCTGATAAAATAAATTCACGAAGGATCCTTTGGTACTCATGCCAACGGACACACAATGGCGAGAAAAATTCTAAGAGCAGGGTACTACTGGTTGACCATGGAATCCGACTGCTACAAGTACATGAGGAGATGTCACAAGTGTCAGATATACTCTGACAAGATCCATGTACCGCCAACACATCTCAAAGTTCTTTCTTCCCCGTGGCCTTTTTCCATATGGGGAATCGACATGATTGGCATGATCGAACCCAAGGCTTCAAACGGACATCGGTTCATCCTGGTAGCCATTGATTACTTGACCAAGTGGGTCGAAGCAGCGTCATTCGCCAATGTAACCCGACAGGTGGTGGTCCGATTTATCAAAAACAATATCATCTGCCGTTATGGTGTTCCAAGCCAGATCATTACTGATAATGGATCTAACTTGAACAATAAGTTGATGAAAGAGTTATGCACAGAGTTCAAGATCGAACACCATAAATCATCTCCCTACCGACCCAAGATGAACGGAGCGGTAGAAGCGGCTAACAAGAACATCAAGAAAATTGTTCAGAAGATGGCTGTAACCTACAAACACTGGCACGAGATGCTGCCTTTTGCTCTTCACGGTTATCGTACATCTGTCCGCACTTCAACAGGGGCAACCCCTTTCTCTCTAGTATATGGCATGGAGGCAGTACTCCCCATCGAGGTAGAGATCCAATCGATCCGGGTATTGATGGAAGCTAAGCTTACAGAAGCTGAATGGTGTCAAGATCGGAACGACGAACTGAATTTGATCGAAGAAAAATGAATAACGGCACTATGCCATAGTCAGTTGTATCAGCAAAGGATGAAGAAAGCGTTTGACAAAAAAGTCTGACCTCTTGTGTTCAGGAAAGGAGACCTTGTGCTAAAAAAGATACAATCATTTTTCATTGATTCTCGGGGCAAGTGGACTCCGAATTATGACGGCCCCTATGTGGTCAAGAAATCTTTCTCAAGCGGCGCCTTGAGACTTGCAACCATGGACGGAGAGGAATTTTCCTACCCCACAAATGTTGACGTAGTCAAGAAATACTTCGCCTAAATAAAAAAAATATAATACAAAAAACGTCTCGGTGGATTGAAAACCCGAAAGGGCGGTCCAGGCAAAAATTAGAGACATGATCAAAAATCATCCTGGTGGATTGGAAACCTCAAAGTACAATCCTGGAAAAAATTAGGGATAATGGCAAGTAACTACGTTCGAAAAAGGGGCAAGTCCCTCGGCAGCAGTTACATCATCCGTTAGGAAAACTCCAGTCAAGGTCATCTTCGACAGAAGCTCAGGATGCCCCGAAGTCAAAGTTGGTAGAAGGATAGTGGTCGTTATGTTTCAATGTAGCCCTTTTCCCTTAAATTACCATTTTCTAACTTTGTAAATACTCTATAGAATCACGCGTTTGGCTGATTTCCATCCTATCAATAAAATTTGAGCCCTTGTGCTTTTGTTTGCAATTCTTATTTGTTTTAGCTTTACAGAATGACGTTTTAACATGGTCGACGATTCTTAAAACAAAACAAAAATGAATTTACTTGTAAAAAATTTTCTGCTTTTAATAAAGATGGCAATTTCTTTTGACTGTTGAACATCGAAAGAACATCAATCGCTTCTCCAGAAGTAAGCGAGCTTCAAAGTGCAGAATCAAAGTACTCCTTCTAAACCAGTGCACCTGAATGAAGGATCAGCTATGTCAGAGACCATTGTTTCATCTGACACCCCCGGCAGAGTTCTTACCTCCTAAGCCCGACCCAGATGGCTCCCCGCAGGGACTATCTCTCCTAAGCAAGGTAGAATTGCTATTTTGAACCCAGTGGTACCTCTTCGTCCCCCGCAATGGCCGAGTATCCAGTCATGTTCATCCATTAGTCTGTATGTCGTGTCAGTTTTGTCAGCATAAACATACATACATCATGCATTATTGATTTACATTCGCATTCATATTGCATCACTATCGTTCTAATCGGTCTTATCCCCTAGTGATAAAAGTCCTCTCAATCGAGTTATCAGTTCTTTCCTCGTTGGGAAATGTTGCATCTGAACTACCTCTCTCGTCCAGTTTATTTCTGGGATGAGGTCGGCCTTTGACCACTTTGATAACTTGAACCTCTGAAAAACCAGAGAATCCTCAGCCAACATCACTCTTCGCCATGGAAGATGATATCTTCGCTTTCCCAGAATTAAGGAAAATCCCTAGAGAAAGCCTCTCAACTAAAGACTTTCAGCAACACATTGGTCCTTCTCTTCAGAATGTCAATGTTAACAAAGTCACCGGCACCTCAAAATTGGGGTACATCATATGGTATTTCTCCAAGAAGACCTCGAGAAAAGTATGATGTAATATCCCTAAGCGGAAGCAGTCTCTCAAGAGACTCATTTTCCCCAGTAGAGTCGACAAATGGCGTCTCAAACAGAGAAGTTTGTGCTTCTCTACAATCAAAACTCTTTCCATCAAATGGCGTCTCCCCAGGAAAATTCGGCGAGAAGTTTGAGGAGAATTGCTACAAATAGCATCCCTTGTCAAGAAAGTTTAATGACAAAAGAAACTGAGACCAGTTCCTTGGTAGGAAACCAGGATCGAGGGGAAGTTTATTTCATAAATTGAGACCAGATCCTTGGTAGGAAACCAGGATCGAGGGGAGGTTTATATCGGAAACTGAGACCAGTTCCTTGGTAGGAAACCAGGATCGAGGGGAAGTTTATATCAGAAACTTAGACCGGTTCCTCGGTAGGAAACCAGGATCGAGGGGAAGTTTACCTTTTCTAAGCATCATTGCTTAGCAAAAGAGGAAGGATGCGCGAACTGCCATTCTTAACCACCATCAAAATTTCGGGTATTCCAATATTTAATCCTCTTGCACCCCGAATGCCCGAATACCTTCGCCATTCACATCTTCGGGTCCAAGAAGATTAAATAGGGGCATCTGTCATACCCCAAATTTTGACCACTAAGATTTCCCATCATTGTGCAAATCATCATCACAATATGGATGAACCATTAGTCTCCCCAAAGATGGGTGAGCATCCACTACAATCAGACTTAGAGTTTCAAGCCCTCTCAGAGCTCTTAGACAAAGGATCAATCAAGAAATGACATGATCTTCAACTTGTCTAGCCTCTCAAACATCCACAAAGGATCAAGAGGACTCCCACTTCAAGGATTAAGCACAAGGCTTCTCCCTTCTAGGTGGATCAAGCCTTAAGATCATCAGTGTCACCAAATTAGGGTTTGGTCGACCAGGGCCTCCAGATGGAAATTTTCCTCTGGGCATGAGCCAATGCTTCAAAGCATAACCTAATATACCCCATGTAACCTCATGGACCCAGTCATCAAGTCAATTTATCCTCAGGGGATGCATTCACTAAAAATCAGGAATTATGATTTCTTGACCTAATTCACCCCTAAGTTGACTTTTGGGACAAAACATGAGCCAAGACCTCAAGAGGGGATTTGAGGGTCTCAAATACATCACAAGTATCCATTTGCAACAATTGATTGATCTAAGAAGCTTGAGCAACAAGTTTCAATTTCATCTGAACCACAATTAGGGTTTCGCGGAAAAAGTCAACTGTATCTTTGACTTTTGACCAGGACATGCTCCAAAACCCTAAGACATGATTCAATACACCCTATAACACCTATGAAATTAATCCATCAAGTTTGATTTAGTTCAAGGACTTGATTTCATAGAGGATCGCACAGTTTGGAATTCATCTGACAAAAAGTCAATTGTGCACAAAAGTCAAACTTAGACTTTTTGAGATTTTTCACAATTATGGTTCTTTGACCCTAAAATGATGTTAATGTATGATTGGAATCATCATTCATTAAGAAAAATCAAGAAAAGTGGGATAACTTGTAAAAGGGATAACCATAAAATCTTAGAAAATTTTCTAAGTTATGGAACAAAAGTGGCTAGGGTACCAACTTTGGAGGATCATAACTCCTAAACCATAAGGTCATTTTTCCCCATCCAAAGCTGGATTTGTAGCTCTCATGGCCCTCTACAAAAGCTTCAACTACCACCCATTCCAATTCCCCATGGATTTCAAGTTATGGAATGATCAAAATCAAGAAAAGTGAAAATGTCACTTTTTTCCAACACTTAGTGAAATTTTCACCAAGTCAGAATCTGCCTTCACTTTTTTCCAAATGTAGGGGGGTTTTTCACTTGGATCCAAAAAGTATCAAAACCAATTATGATCAAACAGTTATTGTATCATATGAGAGCTTTCCAAAATGGCCAAGAACTCCATCAAATTCCACTTGAGCCATGAGATATGACAATGGCAATATGCCTTGCTGAAAACTGCCAAGGCTAGGCAGAATTTTGCACTTTTGCTCGATTTGGAAAAATCAGATAATTCCAAGCCTTGTCATCACTTTTGACACATCTGAGGATCAAATCTATAGGGAACAAACATTGATCCAAGCCTCCAAAGTCTTTGGAACAAGAAGTAGCATGCCAAACCTAGAAATCCCTAAAAGAGGGACAAGACTCCAATTTTGGATTCGAGCATTTAATGGATGCACCAAGGTGGCATGGACTGACACATTTGCAACTGAATTCAGTCAAGATTCATCCAACAACTAGGGAACCACAACTCTGTGCTCTAATCTCTAGTCATTGACTAGAGGAGACTTGGATTCCTATTGATCAACATTGGCCAAACCTCTGCTGCAGTTGCCATTCACTATTGATCCCAAAAAAAACTTGCTCTACTATAAATAGAGCTCATTTGTGCTCAGTTTGAGTACACCAAAGCCATCAAACAGATGCTTTCCTCAAAATCTCCTTATTCACTCCAAAACTGCCTTTCAAAGCAAGTCACTATCAGGTTTTGAGTTTGAGAGCAATTCCAATCAAACCAATCACACACACACCTCATAAACATCATATAGAAGTGATCCAAACACTCACATAACATCTGGAACACCAAAATCACAAAATCACCAGCCAATTGCTCAAGCCTTTGACAGATTTGCAGTTGGGATACCATCTCAAGTTCCAGATTATTTCAATCCACTCCAAGCATCCAGACACACTCCATGGCACCTAGGGAAGTTGTCCATAACCTTGGAACCAAGCTGTAACACCTCTAACACAAAACACGATCACCAGCTGCAAGAGGTAAGCATGAACTTTTCTAACTCTATGATCCATGCATTTTTTGCTGCACAATAATTTGGCCATATGTTCATAATCATGCATGGAATGTTTTCCCTCAATCAATTGCTTTGTTTGAATCGTGTATGAAATTTCTGAACCTTCATGCAGAATCTAGGGTTCTTGAGGTTTCTCTTTGATTTCTTATTCCATGTTTAAAATAAATGAAAATAAAGACCATAAACATGATCGTGAGGTTGAAACGAGTAGATTGATATGTAGATTGTATGATATAATCAAGTATTCAGTGAGATTGGATAGAAAACGCAAATCTGCATAAACAGAGGAAGGGCGCGTGTTCTTGCCATGTTCTTGGCGCCCTTTTTCAAAAATTTGAATATTTGAATTTTGTGATTTTATTTAATTGATTCAAAAATTAATTTCTCTCTGAGTTTTAATGATTTTGAGTTGATTCTTTTTTTAATAATTCACAAAAATGTTAAAATATTTTATTTTCCCAAAAAATCCCAAAAATATTATTTATTTCATATACTTGATATTTTTGTAAAGAATTAATATTTTAATTATTTTAAACATTTAAAATATTTTTTCCATCTTGATTTTCCAAATTTTAGGGATTTCCAAACATTTTGTAGATCAAAACCTGATTTTTGAAACATTAATCCAAGATCACAATTTGTTTTTTCACATGTTTAACAATTTTGGTCATTTTAATTGAATTTTTTATTCAATTAATATACATTTTGAAAACAAATTAGGATTTTTGATTGATTCAACCCTCATCAAACTTTTTTAAACACTCATGGCCCTCTATTAGAGTGTAAGACCCAAACCCTTTGAAAACCAAAACCATTTTTGGGCCTCAGATATTGTATAAGACCCACTGCGTTTTCAAAAATCTCGGCGCGATCGCCATTTCAAATAAAAAATCACCTTGGGCTTCTCCTTGAGCTGTAAGACCCACCACTTATACAAAAATAAATCATTGGGCCTCTATTAGAGTGTAAGTCCCAACCCCTCTTTGTAAATAAATCTTTTTTGGCCTCACACATTGTATAAGTCCCTCTGTATATTTACAAACGTTCGGCGCGGTCGTCGCCTTTTCAAAATAACCCTGGGCCTCTCCTCGAGCTATAAGACCCATTCAAAACCATTTTGGGCCTCTAATAGAGTGTAAGACTCAAACCCCCTTTTAACCAAAACAGTTTGGGGCCTCAGATATTGTATAAGTCCCTCTGCGGTAAAAGAAAAATCTCGGCGCGATCGCCAATTCAAAAACAAATCATCTGGGCCTACCCTCGTGTTATAAGTCCCATTCTTTTTATTTAAACCCTTTGGGCCTCTTGAGAGAGTGTAAGACCCATCCCTTTGTACAGAAAACCTTTTTGGCCTCAGTCACTTGTATAAGTCCCTGTACAAATTCAAAACAACAGTGCAATCACTGATAAAACTCTGGGCCTCTCCTTGAGCTGTAAGCCCCAACAATCTTTTCCAAGCACTTTCTCCTTTGATTTTGAATATAATATTGTTATCAAAGCTTTCTTTGTTGAACAACTAACAAAACAGCATGGAAGCTCTACAACCGAGTAAGTGTTTACCCGCTTTCTTTATCCGCTTTCATATATATATATAACTGTATTGTGGGGTTGTTCAATGTAAGTCTTCCTTCACAAACTTTTATATACTTGTCAAATATCAACTGTGTAATACTAGTATAGTTATATAGAGTTTTCCCCGGCAACTACGTCTAGCACTAGGTAAAGCCCCGTTGATCGCTCTTAAATACAGTCAAAAACTAGATCCCCATAGGATTACCAGACACAGTCTTCCCTCCTCTTGGGGTTAAACAATATGGAGACGTGAAAGGCAGCATTCTCGGTGAACCCTTTCACAGACTGTCACCCTTAGAAGTTGTCAAAGAGACTCTCCTCCCCAGAGATGATCTTTTCTCCGTGAATGGCATCTCTTGAGTTTCTTCCAAATTCTCGAACTTTCCTTGCTTGATCTATTCTCTGTGAATGGCATGTCTTGAACTTCTCGGAGTTTGGGGACCCACAGGCTTCTTAAAAGCACCCTTAGAAATTGTCAAAGAGACTCTATTCCCCAGAGATGATCTTTTCCCCTTGAATAGCATCTCTTGAGTTTCTTCCAAATTCTCGAACTTTCCTGGCTTGATCTATTCTCTGTGAATTGCATGTCTTGAACTTTTCGGGGTTTGGGGACCCACAGGCTTCCTAAAAGTATCCCCGCCTCCTCTTGGGTGTTGTACAAGGACCCTTCGGCTTCTTAAAAGCTCTCATGCCTTCTCTTGGGCTTAGTACAAGGACCCAGAGACCTCTACTGGTATAGGAACAGAATCTAGTCATCAATTTGCTAGAGCTGACTTTCTGAGTCAAGTGTCAGACCAGTTAATGGGTTAACCTTCATCCCTTAACATACCAACCTCCTCTTGGGCATCATACAAAGATCGTTCACTATCTGAGAATCGATTTCTCAAAACACCAGTAGACTTGGACAGTCTCAATACCCTTTGGATTTCCCGCTTCCTTAAAGAACGGGAAGTAACCCGAATCCTCTTATCAATCCCAAAGCCAACCTCACTGTTAATCAGTCTCTATATAAGAAATGATTTTCTCTTTTATACAACATACTGGACCTATCACTCAACTGAAACAGTCACCAGCACATTCAGCCTCCATCTCGGGCTTCGTACGAGATAGAAAACACTCTCTTGTTGAGTATAAAAGATCCTCTTGTTGGGTCAAAACCTCTTTCAGCCTCCATCTCGGGCTTCGTACGAGATATTAAATCACTCTCTTATTGAGTATAAAAGACTCTCTTGTTGAGTCACTTCATTTTTAGCCTCTACCTCGGGCTTTGTACGAGGCATCAAATCACTCTCTTGTTGAGTATAAAAGATTCTCTTGTTGAGTCCACCTCTTTTCAGCCTCCTCTTGGGCTTTGTACAATGATTCTCCCCAGTGAAGCTAACCTTTTCAGACTCTCTTGTTGAGTCAAACCACTTTTAGCCTCCATCTCAAGCTTCGTACGAGATACAAAAACACTCTCTTGTTGAGTATAAAAGACACTCTTGTTGAGTCAATCTCTCTTTTAGCCTCCATCTCGGGCTTCGTACGAGACACATGAAAACACCCTCTTGTTGGGTCAATAGCCTCCTCTTAGGCTTTGTATAAGGAAACCCCGGTTGAGTCAATCAACCTTTTAGCATCAAAACATGCTTTGCTCACAGGATACAAACGTCAACAACTCCTCTTTAGAGATGACAAATTCTCTCTAAAGTCAAAACCTTTTAGCTTCACATCTTGGGCTTCGAACAAGATACAAATAGACCCTTCTGCTTCACATCTTGGGCTTTGAACAAGATATAAACCACCTTTAGCTTTATGTCTTGGGCTTTGAACAAGACACCAAAACACCATTTCCTCCCATAGAATAGGAGGAACTATGATCGCTCTGATTTCCCTGTTTCGTTAAACGGGAATACGTAGGCATAAGATTGAAAAATCTTAGCGAGCACACTAATCAAAAACTCAAAATTCCGTATCTTCAAACATCAATCGAAAAGCATCAGTCCTAACATCCTACCAATAGTCTAGACCCCGTGTTCTCAACAACATAACCTAAGAGAGACCCACGATCTTTGTAGCATCTGTAAACCAACAGTCATCTGTTCAAACTCAGTATGCAAGCAGGGTTAATTAGAGACATCTATTTCCCTTCCTTCATCATCTTCAATAGGATAAAAAATGAATCGAGCTGTAGTACCCTAAAGCGATAGTGCTTCGTAACCACAAAAAAAACTCACGCTACAACGAGGTATAGGAATAACGTCTCCCCGCCTTCTGGTCGCGAGAGAACCGGGGATTGCAAAAGGACTTGTTTGAGGTGGAGGAGTGTCTGCTCGCATTCCTCGGTCCATTTGAACGTGGCTTTTTGGTGTAGAAGCTTGAAAAATGGGAGTGCGTACTGTGCCGACTTGGCCACGAAGTGGGAAAGCGAGGTCAACATTCCGTTCAGTGATTGTATCGATTTCTTCAAGTTCGGTGTCAGGATCTCAGAGAATGCCCTGCACTTGTCGGGGTTTGCCTCGATTTCTCGCTCTGTGAGGTAGAAACCGAGGAACTTGCCCGCCCTGACGCCTAAGGTGCATTTCTCGGGGTTGAACCTCATCCTGCATTTCCTTGTCGTGTCAAAGACCTTTTTGAGATGGGCAGCGTGCTCGACTTCTTCTACAGATTTGACGATCATGTCGTCCATGTAGACCTCGAGCATGTCGCCGATCTCTCCCCGGAAGACTTTGTTCATCATCTGCTGGTAGGTCGCGCCGGCGTTCTTCAGGCCGAAGGGCATCACGTTGTAGTAGTAATTTCCCGACTCGGTCATGAAGGCGGTGTGCTGCTTATCGACCTTGGCCATGGGGATTTGATTGTACCCCGAATAGGCGCCCATGAAGGACAGTAGTTTGAAACCTGCAGAATTGTCGACCAGCTGGTCGATGTTAGGCAATGGATAAGAATCTTTCGGGCACGCCCAGTTAAGATCAGTATAGTCAATGCACATCATCCATTTTCCATTATTTTTCTTGACAAGTACCACGTTGGACAGCCAGGTTATGTACCTGGCCTCCGAAATGAAATTTGCCTCTAAGAGGTCTTTTACATCTTTTTCAGCAGCCTCCGCTTTCTCGGGAGACTGCCTACGCCTACATTGCATTATAGCCCTAGCGGCTAGATCTACAGTGAGCTGTGACAAGCCACCTCTGGGTCAAAGCTGGCTATCACCGGCGCGCTCCACACGAAAAAATCAGCGTTCTCCTGGAGGCATGTCTTCAACTGCTTCTTTGCCAGGTCGGGGAGCCCGGGTACCAATCTTCACGTTCATATCTGGATCGTCACCGAGGGCGACGAGCTCAAAGTCTCTGTCTGGGATGGGGCATGTTGGGTGGAGAGGTTGCATGTTGCCTTCAGCTGGGAGGTCATTGTCCGCTGCTCCCTCTTCTTTCTGCTCGTTGGGGAAACGACTGTCGAGGTCCACCGGGTTGACGCACGGGAGTGGCTTCTGCACTACGTCCGAGGTTGACTTCTCTCCGGTCTTGGGCTTGACGTTGATCGAGCTCAGACCCTTGGTTGCAGCTTCGAAGCACCTCTTTGCAGCTTCGATATCCCAGTGGATGGTGACGACCCGACCTCGGGTGGTGTAGTATTTGACCTTCAGATGCACTGTAAATGGTACCACCGTGAGCTCGGCCAGAGTTGTCCTCCCCAGGATGCACTGGTATAGGGAAGGACAGTCCACTACCAGGAAGCGGGTCTTGACTTGTCGGGCAGTGTCATCACTCCCGAAAGTAACCATCGGCTCGACATAACCCCATGGCCTGGTGGCCGTGCCGTTGAAACCCTGGAGATTTGAGCCCACATAGGGGGTCAGATGCCTTTCATCGAGCTGGAGGGTCTCGAAGAGGTAGGCGTACATGATGTCCACCGAACACCCTTGGTCGACCAGGATTCTGCGGATGTCAAAGTTAGCCATCTGTGCCCGGATCAGGAGAGGGATGGTGAAGTTGGGCGCGCCACCTGGCAGTACCTCGAGGTAGAAGGTGATGGGGTTTGACTTCCCTTGCACCTTCTCAAAGGTGGCAGTCTGTACCGAGCTCGCGGATTCTAGCTCGTCAAACTTCCGCTTGATTGACCCGATGGAGACCTTGGTGAAGCCCCCACCGGATATAACCATTGCCGTGGGGAAACTTTCACATGGGCTGCAAGCAGTCACCGGGTCCTCGGGGGGAAGACTCTCCCAGGGGCTACGAGCGATCGCGGGGATCTCGGGCTCGTGTGGGACGTAAAAGTCCTCTGGTCTGGTGATACTCAGAGCGACTTGTAGTCTGTTCTCTCCGGTGGAAGGGGCCGTCTCCTCGACCCTTTGTGTTTCCTGGGCATCCTGTCTGGGGGGTCATTCCTCCTCGTATACTGCTTGAGGTGCCCCTCCTTGATCAAAATTTCTATCGCATCCTTGAGGTGGATACAGTCCTCGGTGACATGCTCATGGCTCCTATGGAACCTACAGTACTTGGACTTGTCAACATTAGCTTTGGGGGTGTCAGCTTCGAAAAGCGGACACCTCCTTTCTGGAATTCCGAGTTGGTGCACTCGGCCAAAATTTGCTCACATGGAGCAGTGAGTGGTGTGTACTCTTTGAACCGGCCAGCTGGACCTCTCGATTCACGAGAGTCCCTGGGACGGTCTTCTTTTTTTCTATCACTCCCTCGTCGGGGAGCGGTAGAGTCTTCTTTCCTGGAGTTTTGGGGGCCCTCTTGGTGCCGTGAGTCGCGGGCACATTAGGCAGCCTTAGTCTCCTCATACTGAATGTATGCTTGGGCCTTGTAGAGGAGCTCTTCCAAGTTGCGGGTTCTCTGGATGCCCACAGCCTTGGCAAACTCAGTGCGAGATCGTAATCCTCGCTCGATCAAGAACTTCTTCATGTCATCGGTAGTGGCTACCTCAACAACTTCCCGGTTGAATCTCTCGATGTAATCTCTGAGAGATTCGTCCCTCCCTTGAAGGATGGATTCCAGGGAGGCCACCGTCTTCGGGTGGCGTCGGGATGCAGTGAAATTCCTGGAGAACTGTCTCTTAAGTTCCTTCTAAGCAGTGATGGACTCTGGTGCGAGGCTTTTGTACCACGCCATGGCACCTTTTCGAAGGGTGGTCGGGAAGAGCCTGCACTTGATAGCTCCCCGGACATTCCTGTAGTCGAGCATAGCCTCGAAGCTCTCGAAGTGGTCGCCTGGGTCGGCAGTGTCGTCGTACATCGCCAAAGGTGGGGGCTTCTCCATCCTAACGAGTATAGACGTATCCATAATCTCCTTGGACAGGGGGGTACGCTGGTCGTCTTCGTCACTCCTAACTGGTGACTGCGAAGGGGAGTGATCGCCACGACCGTGCCTGTTTCGCCGGGAGGGACTCCTTGGTCGGCTCTTCGGCTTTTCGCCGTCAGCTCTGCTCCTCTTTTGGACAGGGGAGCGTCGTTGTTCCTTCCAAGCGGGGGAGAAATTGCGCTTCTGGGCGACCACAGGTTGGGGTCGTTCCAACCAGATTGCTACCATCCATTTGTTAGAAAAATTTAATAAATATTAAAATATTCTTTCTGTTATAAAATAACTTTCGTTTTAATAAATAAAATTTATTTTAAAATAATTGTCATTCTTAGAAATGATTATTTTTTTAGTTGGATAATTTAATTATTATTATGTGCACAAATTTTAATATATTAATAAGATTAATTTAATAAAAATATAATGTCTTGTAACAATATTATTAAACTAGTAAAAATTTCATGTATTCGCACGGGTTCTGGTTTGATACGCGCATTTTATATATATATATATATAAAAATTATTGTTTTATCGAAATTGTTGTAAAAAAATTATATATAAAAAAATTAACATCCTTTGGGTCAATAATAGACTTTTTTCGTATAAAAATATTATTATTTTTTTAAGATCGTTTATAAAAATATTTGGAACAATAGTAAACTTCTATGAACAATATATTTTTTATCTTTAATAAAAATATTTGTATCAACAATAAACTTTTTTTCAGACCTGTATGCTTGCTATCTCATATCACCTTTTGGAATTCATGTTGGATAGTAGCAGGGTCGCTGCGACTGTCGTTCCCGGGCCTGTATGCTGCTGCAATTCATAAGGGTGCTGATGTTCGAGATTTGGGATGTTGGGTGGGGGATAGTTGCAATTGTCTGTTAGGATTCCAAGATAGTATGCTGGTAGGGGATTTGCGTGAGGCCTTTTTAGAGCTATCTATAATTTTGGCTGATGTTAAACCTTCTATAGGTGTTGAAGACCAATTTTTGTGGAAATAGTCGCAAAACAATCGTTTATCCGTCAAATCAAGGTACACATTTATCCAAAAGGCTCGTGAGGGTGATACGTTAGATATTATTTCCAAGACTGTTTTGGATCTCTTATGGCATACGTCGATACTCATGAAAGTTAAGATTTTTCGGGTGGAGGTTGTTTTTGAATCGACTTCCTACCCGCTCTAATCTGGCGGCCAGGAGAATAATTTCTAACCCTATTGAATTGTGTTGCGTTTTCTATTTTCAATATCTTGAATCAGTTGAGCCTGTGTTCATTTTTTGTCCTAAAATTCAAGCTGTTTGGAGGGCGGTTAGTGATTGGGTAGGCGTTCCATTGACAAGTTCGGACAATTGTGGCGAGCATCTTCTAGATTGGTTCATTAAAATGGTTGAGGTATCATCTACGAAGGATGCTTGTGTAATTTAGTTTTGTATTGTTTGGTGTATATGGAGTCAAAGGAATCAAATCTTATTTAACAATGGGATCAGTTGTCCGACTGATATTGTTCTTAGCATTATCTATATCTCTAGGTAGTGGCTAGCCATTAGTTCGAGCCAGAGGATTTAGTGCAACAACTATGAGTGGTATAATCGTCCCATTGATTTTTTGTAAAGTTAGTAGTGTTGTGGATTTGTAGTATTGTATCTATAATTTGTTGAGGAATACTTGTATTCCTTTTCTAATATATGGTCTCTGATTGTAAAAAAATAGATTTTTTTTCGTTTATAAAAATATTTGTATCAACAATATACTTTTTCCGTTTATAAAAATATTTGTATCAACAGTAGACTTTTTTCTGTTTATAAAAATATTTGTATCAACAGTACTTTTTTGTTCTGTTTATACAAATATTTGTACCAACAATACACTTTTTCCGTTTATAAAAATATTTATATCAACTATACACATTTTTTCGTTTATACAAATATTTGTATCAATTATACACTTTTCCCGTTTATAAAAATAACATTATTTATTAGAATATTTGGATCAATTCTATATTTTTTTACCTATATAAAAACTAATTTTGTTTTAACTCTCGTTTATAAAAATAGTTGTATCAACATTACATGTTTCCCGCATGTAAAAGTGATATTTCAAATATTGATATTTGAGTCATTTATAGGATTTGATAAATTTATTCATCTATCTTAAAAATATTTACTACATAATAAAATTTATTGAACAAAATTTATTCAATACAAATGAATATTATAATTAAAAATAAAAATTATTTAAAAAAATATTCATTAATTCAAAATTTTAAAATTTTGTTATAAAATATTATAAAAATATAATTTAAACCATTTTTTATAACATAAATATAAGATTTTTTATCGGTGAATTCATAATTTATAATTAAGAATTATTTAATAACGTTATTAAATCATAAATTTTAATTAAAAAGCAGCTAATTAATATTGTTAATTAAAGTATTTATTTATTGTTGTGATGTTTTTAAATTTGTGTGTTATTATTCTTTGTGATGTTTCTTAGAGTATAATTATTGGTGCTTCTTGAACGTTCCTTCCTACCTTGCTTTTAATATCACTATATCAGAAAACAATGGATAAATGGAAAGAAAAGTCAGTTCCTGCATTAGCCATCATTGATACGATAAACAACGCTTCTATAAATTATTTACTTTTTTCTCTTTTAATTTAAAAAAGAAAAAATAAGAAAGTTAATACGAATGTGAGGTGTTCTGGACTGGACCAATGGCTAGAATTGGCCCAATCCGCCTCCGCTCCAAAGCGGCCCAAATTGCCTAAGCCCAATTCGCAGAGGGGCAAAAATAACATTTATGTCCCTCCAACCGGGCAAGGAACGCCACGTTCCTCCCCGGCTTTACTACCCGTCACGCACGGCTTCCTCGCTCCCCGAACAATCAAGGGCAGATGCCCGAAACCATGTATGTGCCCAACACAACGGCTAGTTTCGGACAGCCTGCCCGACATAACGGCTAGTTTGGGTAGTTACCTATTCTTTGGGGGAAACGGTTATTTCGCCCCGAAAATAGGACCGTTGGCCACGCGCTGGGGGCTCTATATAAACCCTCTCGCTTGAGAGGGTCAGGTATCACATTTTTTACCCTAAGAATACACTTTGTACTTGCCCTTTTTTCTCTGACCCTTTCTTACTTGAGCGTCGGAGTGCCTTGCAGGTACACCCCCTTTTCTCCTCGCCAACATTCCGAGCACCTTGCCATCCGACGACCAGCGTACGTGGATCTGATCGAATACTCGAGATCAGTGGCACCGTCTGTGGGAAACTCCTTGTTCTCCCCTTCTTTCTTTCCTCCTCGGAAACTAAAGGATCAAAACACACTTTCTTTAATCCACCCACATATGGCCGCTCAGAACTCCGCACAAGGTGTTGATATTGCAGTCCTCGTTCCCGTTAACAAGATGGACGTGGACGGAAGATCTCCGTTACTTTCTGATCCCCGTTTCCTTCGAGACGGGGCCCCTGCATCTCCAACTCCTCCTCCCACCGAGCAAGGAGGCAAACAGCTACCGTTGGGGGATCGACCAATTCCTGGCCCTCCCAGCGCTGACCTGGCCGTTGCAGCCCTCCTGGAAGCTGTCAACTGCACAAACCTCCTTATCTTGCAGCAAGGAGAAAGGATAAGAGCTCTCGAGGAAGCATCTCTTCCAAGATCCTCTCCTCCCAAGAGGAAACACCAGAGATCAAGAAGTCCGCCACCTAGGCGCGAGGAAGACCGTATGACGAGGCGTGAGCCTGAACCACAACGCGTTCGCAAGCGCGACCAGATCTCCACGCGGGATCAGTCACCACCAAGACACAAGAGAACGAGGCAGGGCAGACATTCTCCACCGGTCAGACCTCGCGACCGGCCACGATCACCCTCACCTCGCAGAGACCGCCGCCGCGAGCGCATACAACGGTCACCGTCAACTTCAAGTTCGGACAGCGACGACGAGCCTCGCGGCCCGTTGTCCCGCAGGATCCTGGCCACCCGCCTCCCTAAAGGACTGGAGAAGCCTCCGTCTCTAGGGACGTACGATGGAACCACTGACCCAGACGAGCACATAGAAAACATAGATGCTCTCTTGGACTACAGAGGAGTACGGGGAGCCATCAAATGCCGCCTATTCCCGACCACGCTCCGGAAGGGAGCAATGACCTGGTACAAACAACTGCCAGAGGAATCCATCACATCCTGGAGGCAGCTCGGGAGGATTTTCTCCCGTCACTTTACCACATCACGACGCCATCCAAAGACGGAGGCGTCCCTCAGTGCTGTCGTACAGGGAAGAGATGAGCCTCTTCGGGACTACATTGAGCGGTTCAACAAGGAGGCCGTCCAAGTGCCAACGACCGACGAGATGAAGAAATTCCTGCTCGAGCAGGGATTACGTCCTGGCTCAGACTTCGCGAAAGCCATCGGCCTCGATCCACCGAGGAACCTCAACGCCCTCCTCCACCAAGCCCAGTCGCATATACAGTACGAGAAGAAGGTTGCTGCCCACTCTGTCCGAGCCTCCCGACACCAAGAAGGTGCCCGGTCATCCAGAGCTGAAGAGCCCCCGACATCCCGTCGAGGAGATAAAAGACGCGACGATCGGCCTCGCGATGCACGCGAACAGAAGGGACCTTCTGGGCGGTTCCATGACTATACCCCCCTCACTACCTCGAGGGAGAAAATCTTGTCTGAATGTGCCAACTCAGAGTTCAAACAGGCGGGAGTCCGTTTCCCCAAACAGCTGTCGGCCAGGCCGGGTGTAGACAAGTCCAAGTATTGCCGCTTCCACAAGAGCCACGGCCATACGACGAAAGAATGCATCCACCTCAGAGATGCCATAGAGATTCTCATTCGCGACGGCCACCTGAAGCAGTTCGCGAAAAAGAAAGAAGCTCCCCGGCAAGAAACCCAGGAGAGCAAGAAGGTTGCAGAAGAGACTCCGCCCTCGGATGACACCAACGTGCAGGTCGCCATGTCCGTAACTCGGCCAGAGGACTTCCGCATCCCTGATAGTCTGCCCGTCTCCACGTACCTCGCTGCTCACAGCCCGTGGGAGGCATTCCCGTCAGCCATGGTCATTTCTGGTGGTGGGTACAACAAAATCACGGTCGGCTCAGTCAAGAGGAGTTTCGACCAACTGATCAGCAAGAGCTCCAACGAAGTCACTACGCTGGACACCACTCGCAAAGGATTTGTTCCTATTTCCTTCTACAAGGAGCAGCTCCTCGGCGGATCGCCAAACTCAAGCATTCCGCTGCTTATCCGAGCAAGGATGGCGAACTTCGACGTTCGCAGGAAACTAGTGGACCAGGGCAGTTCGGTTGATATAATGTACAACCACCTGTTCGAAACGCTGTAGCTGAATGGCTATCACCTTACTCCATACGTTGGATCTGACCTGCAGGGATTCAACGGAGCGGTGACAAAGCCCCGGGGTTACGTAGAGCTCATCGTAACATTCGGTTTAGGAAAGACAACCCGAGCAATTAAAGCACAGTTTCTGGTAATCGATTGCCCGTCACTATACCAGTGCATCTTTGGAAGGCCAACCCTGGCAGAGTTGATTGCAGTGCCTTCCACCGTACATCTCAAGATGAAGTACTACACTTCTGAAGGGATGGTCGCCACCCTCCACAGCGACATCGAAGCTGCCCGTCAGTGCTTTGAAGCAGCATCAAAAGGACTAAGCACCATCTCAGCAAAACCGAGGACTTCTGGTCATCCCCATCTGCCCAGCAGTTCCGAGCAACCAAAACCGCTCCCCCAGGTCGAATCTATCGACTTGGACAGCCGTTTCAGCGAGGAAGATCACACCAAAGGCCCAACAACTTCGGGCAGCCAGTCAGACAACGACGGTCATCTCCTACGCCCTGTCCCAGATGGCAACTTCGAGATCGTTCCGTTCGGAGAAGACCCCTAACGGGGAATGAAGATCGGAGCAGACCTCCCCGACCTGGCCAGAAGACAACTAAAAGCGTGCCTCCGGGAGAACGCAGACTTGTTCGCATGGAGCGCTGCTGAAATGCCAGGATTGGACCCGTCCGTCGCTTGCCACCAGCTTACAATTGATCCGGCCATCAAGGCCGTTGCCCAGCGCAGAAGGAAACAGTCCTCGGAGAAGACGGAAGCCGCGGAGAAAGCTGTCAAAGACCTTCTAGAAGCTAGGTTTATTTCTGAGGCCAAATACACTACATGGCTCTCAAATGTTGTACTTGTAAGAAAAAATAATGGCAAATGGAGAATGTGCGTTGATTACACTGATGTCAATAAGGCCTGTCCAAAGGACACCTACCCCCTCCCCAATATAGATAAGCTCGTAGATAACTCAGCAGGTTTTAAGCTTTTATCGTTCCTTGACGACTACTCGGGCTACAATCAAATCCCAATGGCCGCGAGCGATAAAACATACACGGCCTTCATGACCGAATCGGGCAACTATTATTACAACGTAATGCCCTTCGGGCTGAAGAACATTGGCGCTACGTACCAACGAATGATGAACAAAGTCTTCCAAGGACAAATAGGCGACATGCTCGAAGTATACATGGACGATATGATCGTCAAGTCCCACGAGGAACTAGATCATGTCGCCCATCTTCGCAAAATTTTCGAGCAAGCCAAAAAGTATCAAATGCGTTTTAACCCAGAGAAGTGCACGTTCGGTGTACGGGCAGGTAAATTCCTTGGCTTCTACCTAACGGAACGAGGAATAGAAGCTAACCCCGACAAGTGTTGGGCATTCTCTGAGTTCCCAACGCCCACGTCTAAAAAGAACATCCAATCCCTCAACGGGGTACTTACTTCATTATCACGCTTCGTTGCAAAGTCCGCCCAACGCGCCCTTCCTTTCTTCAAGCTCTTGCGAAAGGAGGCAGCGTTTGAATGGACGGAGGAATGTGAAGCATCCCTCCGTCACCTGAAGCAAGCTCTGTCGAAACCGCCCGTATTATCATGACCAGACGCCGGGGAAGTCTTGTTTCTATACCTCGCCGTCACTGCCGAGGCCGTCAGCGCCGTTCTCATTCGCGAGAATCCCAGCGGGCAAAAGCCAGTGTACTTCACGAGCAAAGCGTTGCAGGACGCAGAGCTGCGATATCAACAGATAGAAAAGGTAGCATTGGCCCTCATCAACGCGACCAGACGACTGAGACACTATTTCTTGGCCCACACGATCGTGGTAAGGACGGATCAGCCCATCAAGCAATTGCTGGGACGACCAGACATGGCCGGCAGAATGCTCAAATGGTCGTTGGAACTGTCCGAGTTTGACATCCAGTACAAAAGCAGGAAAGCTCTTAAAGCCCAAGTCTTGGCCGATTTTATAGCGGAAGTAACCTTCTCGGAATCCTCGTCCCACATAGCAAACAGATGGACCATCTATGTAGACGGAGCATCCAGCTCGAACGGCAGCGGGGCAGGCGTAATTTTGGAAAACGACGAAGGGACCATAGTCGAGGCTTTTCTCACATTGTCCTTTCCCACATCGAACAACCAAGCCGAATACGAAGCCTTCCTCGCCGGTTTGCGTCTAGCCGAAGACCTAGGGGCTGAAGAAATCATCATTTGCACGGACTCCCAACTCGTAGCCCACCAGGTATTAGGAGAGTATCAGACTAAAAACGATAGTCTCTCTGAATACCTAACCCTAGTCAAGGGAAAAATGTCGAGGTTTAGAATAGTAGAAGTGAGACACGTTCCACGCGAACATAACGTGCGAGCAGACGTCCTGTCCAAACTAGCGAGCACCAAGAGGAAATGCGGAAACAGATCAGTCCTCCAAGAGATACTTCCCCGATCCAACATCGATAAGGGATCCTCGACCCTACACGTGCACGCGATTGGGGACAGCGATTGCTGGATGACGCCCGTGTACAACTACCTCACCAGGGACGAACTTCCGGATGACCCCAAGGAAGCCAGCACCATCAGACGAAGAGCTTGCTCGTACGTCATCCTAAAAAACAAGCTCTATCGACGAGGCTTCTCCATCCCACTGCTCAAATGCATAGAGGAGGAAGTTGTCCCCCACGTATTGCGAGAGATCCACGAGGGCATTAACGCCCAGCACCTAGGAGGAAGGTCCCTTGCCCGCAAGGCCATCTGGGCAGGGTATTATTGGCCAACCATGCAGCACGATGCCAAGGAGCATGTGAAGAAATGCGACAAATTCCAACGGCACGGGGACATGCACCTAGCTCCACCCAATGAACTGAAGAGCATGACTTCCCCGTGGCCATTCGCCTGGTTGGGCCTAGACATCCTAGGACCCTTCGTGACGGGGTCCAGCCAAAACAAATACCTGATAGTGGGTGTGGACTATTTCACAAAATGGATAGAAGCAGAAGCCTTAGCAAAGATAACAGCACTTAACATTCTGCGCTTTTACAAGCGGAACATCCTTTCCCGTTTTGGGATTCCCCAAGCAATTGTCACGGACAATGGAACACAATTCACAGAGAAGAAGTTCCAAGACTTTGTCGCCCATCTCGGAACAAAGCAACACTTCGCTTCTGTAGAGCATCCCCAGACCAACGGGCAGGCAGAAGCGGCCAACCGCGTCATTCTTCGTGGCCTCAAGTGAAGACTGGATGAAACGAAGAAAGCCTGGGTCGAGGAGCTCCACAGCGCCTTGTGGGCCTACCGCACTACTCCCCAGTCCACCACCGGGGAAACACCTTTTCGCCTAGCATATGGCACGGAGGTTGTTCTACCCGTCGAAATCCACGTGCCGTCCAGAAGGACCGAATCACCTCTAGACGAGGAAATGAATAACGAAGTAATAAGAGAGGAGCTCGACCTTGTCGAGAAAATCCGAAAAGGAGCAGCCCTTCGCGAAGCATCCCTTAACCAAAAGATAGCAATCAGGCACAACGCCAAAGTCTTACGACGAGAGTTCGATGTGGGCAGCCTTGTCCTGCGAAGAAACCACAAGGACTCTCGCGAAGGAAAACTAGCAGCCAACTGGGAAGGACCATACAGAGTCCGTGCCAAAACGGGAAATGGTGCGTACTTCCTCGAAACCCTTAACGGGGATGCGCTCCCTCGACCATGGAACGCTGAGAAACTTAAGCAATACTACAGCTAAAGTAACTATAGGCTTCCTCGCATCAAGCGACCACCTAACGGTCATCGTGCTCGTCCAGGTACAAATGACGCACACGCACAAAGTAGAATCCCGCTCAAGTGAATGTGTCGGAGCTCTGCTCGTCGGCGGTCCTCAACCGAGCATCGCCTTCGCCCAAGTACCATGATCGGCAGAACCCCAGCTCGCGATGGGACGTTCACGCCGCGACCTCAGGCCTCGATCGCGACCTGAGATCCGCAACCTCGCCGGGATCATCCCCGGTTATTCGACCAGTTCTCCGCACTGACGAATCAATACACAACGAGCTATCTTTCAAAAAGAAAACTCCGTTAACAGACACACCCTCCGACGGGCAGCCATACATGCACAACTAATGTAAAGTACAGCAATACGAACAAAAATTACATAAATAACGTTAACCGAGCATTAAATAAAAAGGCCACAAGGGCCAAAAAATTATGCGTATTACATAAAAAAGGGGGCCACACCCCCCCCCCCCCCAAAATCAAATAAAGTTACAAGTGAATCAACGGCACGCAGGCCGGACAAAATACAACAACAACAAAATAACCAAAGCTCCTCATTCGTCCGCTTGCTCGGCTGTTTCCGGCTCGGGTCTCTGCTCCTCCTCGGGCTGCTCCTCGGGCTGAACCTCAGGGGTGTCAAGGACAAAGCCTGCGGGCAAGACGATGCGATCATCCTCCACTCGCGCAAGGTAGTGGATACCATTGGTCGAAATGTCGAGCCCAGGGTTCACCACCCGCAACTGGGCCACGGCACTTTCGAAGGACCCCACTGCCACAGCGATGCCGTCATCCTCGGCCTGCAGAATGCTGGCGACTAGCTCAGTCCTAGTTTTCAACACTTTTATCTCGTCCGGTTCACCAGCACCCGGGGCACTGGCCGCCATCAGCTCCTTGTTCAACTCCTCTGCAGCCTTCTTCTCCGCCTTCAGCTTGGCGACCTCCTCTTTCAGCTTGGTCACCTCCTCTTCGGCCTTCTTCCTAGCCTCACGAGCACCCTTAACTTCTTCCTTTAGGGACGCCTCGGAGGCCCGGGCAGTAGTGAGCTCAGCCTCAAGCACGGAGTCCCCTTCCGCATAAACGGCCGCCATTTCCAGCATCCTCACCATGGCAGAAGCATCCTGGGCCACCAGCGCCCTCTTGCTCGCTCGGTCCATGCTTCCCAGGTTGAGTGATTCTGCCCGCGGAACGACCAAAGTGTTGCCCTCAAAGAACCTCCGGTCAAGGACGCAAGGGGGGAGCTCAAACTTCCCTTTCTCAGGCGCCCGAGTCAGGTCCACGGCATCCGACGACCTTTACCGCTTCGCTCGCCCAGACAGAGCCAGTGGGGAGTCCCGGGGAGCTGGAGTGGGAGAAGCAGAGGTCCCCGCCGCAGCTTGAACAAGAGGAAGAGCACGAGCACCACCAGCAGGACAGGTCTTGGGAGGAGCCGCTCCAGCCTTACCCCTCGCCATGGCGTTCCTCACCACACGGTCACGAGCTTGAGGCATCTCACCTGCACGAATGAAAACAAGCACGTTAGTTACGGGGAAAGAAAATAACACAAACAAAATCTAAGTAATTATGACTACCGAGCAGCTTCTCAGCATCCGCAGGAGTCTTGCACTCCAGCAGTGCCTTCACGTTGATAAACCTGCGCTCAACCCTCTGGCTACCATCCTCCTCGAAGATGGGGTTACCCTTGCTCGTCCAACAGCTCGCGAGCTGGAAGGAGTTGACCCACTTCACCAGCGTCTCATAAGACACGACATCCTGCCCGCGTAGAGCGCTCGGTTCGAAGACATAGGAACTGGGCTTCTTTGAGAAGTGGTCGGGTCTCCAGCGGATCGGGAACTTGTACAACCTCTCCCCGATATACTTCCCCTCCTCGTTGAGCAACTCATCTCCGTTCTCATCCACCTCTACCTCCCAGACGTACACGCTGTCCTGGGCAGCCTCAGACAATGGCTCGACGATGAAGTATCGTCCCTTGAACGTTCGGATGGACTCCAAGAACGGCTTGAACAACTTTTTGGGCTGCTTCAAAGAGACCCATCCGTACCTTTTCCCCGCCAGCTGCCGCTGTAGGTGGAAAACAGCAAAGAATATAGGAATGGTGGTCCCCAGGGCAAGGTGCTCGCACACCAACTCAAAAGCCCGTATAAAGGCCAACGAATTGGGATGGAGTTGGGAAGGCGCCAACTTTAGATGCACAAACACCGACCGCTGGAAGTCAGTGAAGGGCAACCTCAGGCCCAATTCCTTGAAAGCATATTCATACATCGAGAAGCAGTCCCCGAAGCTCGAACAGACCCGCTCGTCCGAATTAGGAAAAAGCACTCTCCATTCACCCGCTGGTCCCACCTCGGTAAAGACGTCTGCCGGAGACCTCGCGAACGTGGAAATATGCTCGGAGGGCTCGGCCACCTCCCACTCATCCGGACAGAATCCTTCAACGTCTTCCTCCATGACGTCCACCTCTCTTTCCCCCTCAACTTCGCTCGTTTCCCCCTCGACTTCGCTCGAGGAGTTCGATGCCGTCGAACTCGAAGACGCAGAACTCGAGGCCGTTGCGCTGCTACTCTCCTCGGAGACAGTTTCCTCCTCGGATGTAACTGGGATAACCTCCCTCTCTGGCTCCATCGCCACTACGATCACCTGAAAAAGCAGAGAAAGACAGTGAATTCGACAGGAAATCAAATCCACCCTTCCACCGCTAAGTCAAGTGAAAGGGCGCGTAGGAGGCTAAGGACAACGTCCCCGGCCTAAGCCCTAACATCAAACAAAGAAAGAAAAACCCTGCGAGGAGATGCCCAAGACATACCATCTTCCTACGAGGAACCTCCCCGGGCTCGTGCCCAGATTCCGTTCGAAGCTCCGCCGGAAACTGCAAAGCTCCACCGAAATCTAGAAACGTTCTACCGGAAAATTCACCAATCCATCAGAAGATGGTAAGACGCGGTGGTCACGACTCACAACCACGACGTGGACCACCACGTTCACCGAACGCGCTACCTACTCCGGCAAGATGCTTGATGCAGTAGGAGGGCAGAACCGCCGCCCACCACCAACACTTGTCGGAAACCTACCTATTTTGTCACCTAAAACTAACCCTAGCCGCATGCAATCTACCATTAACAATGAGAGAAAGTAAAAAAAGTTGGAAATCAGAGAACTTACTTGATTTGAGTAGAAGAGAAAGACCGCTCGAAACTTGGCACGGTGGTCGGTTGCTCTGAAGATGGCGACGGGCAAGAACGCTGATGACGACGAAGAAAAATCAGAAGGGAAAAAGTACAAAATGGGACAACCTTCCCCCTTTTATACTGAGGGGCGCGTGTGTGTAGGAAATGATGACTGCCCACTAGCCATAATTACCTATTAACTACTACACAGGGCTCGATGCACACGTGGCGGCCCAACGTTTCCTATTCTGTCAGACGCTTTGTCTCCCCGCATACCGAGCAATAGGGTCACGACCACAAACATCACGGACACAGAGGCCACGAGCACCTCGAGACAATCATCCTCGTCTCCAAACGACGACTCCGCGTTAGCTCCCCCGAGCGGCGAGCAGTCCTTAAGTCATCACTCTCATGCTCGGGAGCAACGACTTGGGGGGCTCCTGTTCTGGACTGGACCAATGGCTAGAATTGGCCCAATCCGCCTCCGCTCCAAAGCGGCCCAAATTTCCTAAGCCCAATTCGCAGAGGGGCAAAAATGACATTTCTGTCCCTCCAACAGGGCAAGGAACGCCACGTTCCTCCCCGGCTTTACTGCCCGTCACGCACGGCTTCCTCGCTCCCCGAACAATCAAGGGCAGATGCCCGAAACCATGCCCGTGCCCGACACAACGGCTAGTTTCGGACACCCTGCCCGACGTAACGGCTAGTTTGGGTAGTTACCTATTCTTTGGGGGAAACAGTTATTTCGCCCCGAAAATAGGACCATTGGCCACGCGCTGGGAGCTCTATATAAACCCTCTCGCTTGAGAGGGTCAGGTATCATATTTTTTACCCTAAGAATACACTTTGTACTTGCCCTTTTTTCTCTGACCCTTTCTTACTTGAGCGTCGGAGTGCCTTGCAGGTACACCCCCTTTTCTCCTCGCCAACATTCCGAGCACCTTGCCATCCGACGACCAGCGTACGTGGATCTGATCGGATACTCGAGATCATGAGGTATATTAGAAGTTTGGTAGGATCCATTTTAAAATTTTTGAAAAATGGTATGAATATTTAAAAAATGTAGTTGAGTTTTTTAAATAATTGGAAAGAGTGAAATAATATAAAAAATTGAGTATAACTTATTTAAAGAACTCAAATGGATATTATTTCCATTTTTTATTATAAATTGTTTTAGACTTTTCACACGTATTAAGAAAAATAATAATTATTGTATGAAAATGGGAAATTATGAATATTTTTACAAAATTGTCCTTCAATAATGACATGGGGAGATAAATTTATATAATTGAAATGAGAGAGAATAATAAATTTTTAAGGGTATAACAAGGAAAATAACATTAATTATTCATTGATAATATAAAATGACTTTGATATAATTTTTTTTCTTCTAAAACGATTTATAATAAAAAACAGAGGGAGTACAATGGACGTGGATCTCGTAGTACCAATTTTAATATATTTCAACTAATGATGCACACTTTTTCATATGTATTTTTCAGTGCTTGAATTAATTATACAAAAAATTATAATAATGATCGTATTTATATGTTGAAATGTTAAAAGATAAAAAATGCCCATACTAAATATTGAGCTCATGTCTTAGTACATGCAAGAAGCTCCCCTTACCACTAAACTGTTATGCATTTTTTGTTTATATCAATTATATATAATATAAATTAAACGTAATCTAACTGAACTAAATTTAGTTGCATGTTGAAATGTTTAATATAAACTAAACTAAAATTTATTTAATTACAATATTTTAAACGTTTTAATAAATTAAATTTTATTTTAATAATTTATTTATAAATTAATATTAACGTTTTAATAAACTAAACTAAATTAATATTACGGTTTTAAATAATATTAATATAAACTAAATTAAACTAAACTAAATTTTTTTTAACGTTTTAACTAAATTAATATTAATAAAAAACTAAACTACATTAATTTTAACATTTTAACTAGACTATAATAAATTAATATTAACATTTTATGATAAATTAACATGTTAATAATATATTTAAATAAATATTTTATTTATTTATATTATTCAATTAAACATGTTAATAATAATTTTTATTTAATTTCAGTTTAATATATTTGAATATATATTTTATTTCAGTTTAATATTTTTAATTTCAGTTTAATATAATTAAATATATATTTTATTTCAGTTTGATATTTTTAATTTCACTTTAATATATTTAAATATATATTTTATTTTATTTTATTTATTTTATGTTAATTAATATTTTTTATTTATTTTAGTTAATTTTAGTTTAATATAAATATTTTTTAAGGTTATTATTTAATATTTTTAAACGTTATTAAATATTATTAATTACTAATATTGAAAATGCTATTTTAATTAAAAATATTTTTATTTTCAGTTTATTATTAATTATTAATATTAAAAACTGCTATTTTAATTAAAAAATATTTTTATTTTCAGTGTATAATTAAACTACTAATACTAAAACTACTATTTTAATTAATACTATTAAAAAATTAAAATTAATATTAATCTGAAAGTTAAAATTAATTAATTAAAATATAAGTATGTTAAAATAAATATTTTAATTAACAAGTCTTTTAATATTTTAATTATTATTAAAAAAATTAATAATAAATGGAATGACCTAGTTGGTAGCAAAAAGAGTGTAAGAAATTTGAGTACAAATGCCTGGGTTCGAATCTCACTGTTCCCACTTGTGATTTTTAATAATAATAATAATAATAATAATAATAATAATAATAATAATAATAATAATAATAATAATAAATTGAGAAGGAGAGCTATGTCTAGGGGTAGGGGAAGACCGAAGAAACAGGTATCCCAATCGTCGGTGCATAGCAAATGGAATGGGGTGGAAGTCCCGACGACGGAAGGAAAAGGAGATGATGCAAGGAAAGATGAACCAGAAGCTGCAGAAGTTAAGGGGCCAGAGGAAAACGAGGAGGCACAATCTACGACATAGCTCTGAATGGATGAAGTGCGGATGATAAGAGGAATTCATTGTGGGTGGATGTGATTCGTGGGAATCGTAATACCACGAATGGTATGCCAATCCAGTTTGTGGCACCTAAGATTATTGATGGACAAATAGAGGTTGAGATTGAGGAAGAAGATGTGGCATCGGAGGTAAGATTCTGGGAAACGGCGTTGATTATGTAGGTCATTGGAGGTGACCTGAGTATTAATGCTGTGAAGAATTATATGACGAGGGCTTGGAATTTTGTGACACTGCCAGAAATGTGTTATAATGAAGAGGGCTATTTTATTTTAAAGTTCAAATCGAGAAAGGAGAGAGATGAAGTGCTGATGAAGGGACCTTACACAATTCACAATATAACGATGGTAATAATGGAATGGAGGCAAAAATTTTCAATGGAACGAGATATCTTGAGAACGGTCCCTATCTGGATAAAACTCCCTCAATTGCCACTCCATTTGTGAGGGACGAAAAGCTTGGGGAAGAATGGAAGTGCAATAGGAAATCCTTTGTTTACGGACGAATGTACGGCGGGGAAACTGAGAGTGACCTATGCTCGCATTTTGGTGGAGGTTGATGCGACACAAAAATTGTGTGAGGAAATAACCATCAAGGACCGTGAAGGGAACAAAAGGAAGCAGAAGGTGGAATATGAATGACGACAAAAATATTGTGAAAGATGTCAAAAAATGGGGCACGTATGCAATAAATAGAGAAAGTTACAGGTCAAGACATGGAAGCCAAAAAATACACAAGAGGAGAACAAGACAGGGCGCAACAAGGGGGGCCGGGATGCAAATGGAGATGGTGAAAACGACCCAAGAAAAGGAACCAACGATGCAGACACTCTCACACCACACAACAACAACAAATGGACGGATGTCAGTCGAAAAAGCAGAGACAATGGAAAGAAGGTAATGACTGGTACTCAGATCAAGAATCTATTCGATTCTAACGGTTTTGAAACCCTAGGAGTTTGGGAGGACCCTAAGTTTACTCCTAACGGAGATCTATGATTATCTCATGGAATGTGCGAGGGCTGAATAAAAGAGCCAGAAATAGAGAGATTGGCTCCCGTCTCTCTCGGCTCAACCCGGGAATACCAATATTGTTGGAAACTAGAGTGAAACAGAAGAATGCTGAGAAATCTAGACAATTGTTGGGAAAACACTGGTCCAGTATTGACAATTACCAAGATCATGTGATTGGTAGAGTGTGGATCCTTTGGGATGGTGGTAGGGTTGATATCATGAAAGTTACTAGCACTACATAATGTATTCATTACGGAGTATATAGTAAGGAAGGTGTGCTAAAATACTGGTTAACTGTTGTTTATGCTTCTAACCAACTAGAGAATAGAAAGAAGCTATGGAATGACCTAGAGAACATAGGCATAAATCAAAGAGAACCTTGGGTTTTGATGGGCGACTTTAACAATGTCCTAAGTGTTCATGACAGAGTAGGGGGAAGATTGTTAAAGAGTTTGAGTACAAGGACTTGAAGCATATGATGGAAAACATGGGCCTGTTTGAGATTAATACTAAGGGAGATAGGTACACTTGGTTTAATAAACAGACTAGTGGAGCAATTTACTCGTGTATTGACAGGGCGATCGCCAATGTTGAATGGATCCAGATGCATATGAATTTGACCTTGTATGTGTTGGAAGCAGGTTTATCGGATCATTACCTACTCTGTATTAAGAAGGAGTGGGATATAACAAGGCAAAAAACTGGTTTTAAGTTTCTCAATAAAGTCATTGACATTGAGGGGTATACTGAGGAAGTCATGAAAAGCTGGAATATGCACACCAGGGGTAACCCGACCAAAAGTTTATGGCAGAAATTGATGAGGCTTCAAGATGTCATCAGGAAAGTGAGCAAACCTCTGATGGGCATAAAGAGACAAATTCAGGAGGCTAGAGATGAATTACAAAAGGTTCAACAGATTATGTCAACTGATAGAATGAATCCTCAAGTAATTATGCAGGAAAATATGTGTACACAAAATCTGATGCAATTGAATGAGGTTGATGAGCAGATAATGAGACAACGAGCGAAAATTGATTGGATTCGTCTAGGAGATGGAAACAATTCATATTTCCACTCCTCTCTGAAGAGCAAGCAACAATAAAAGAAAGTAATCCAACTTTGGAGAGTGGATGGGACAGTAGTGGAAACTCATGGAGACATTGCGAAGGAAGTGTTTGATTTTTATGAGAAACTCATGGGGACTAAGCAGACCAACCTTGAGGGAGTAGACATTAATGCTTTAAGAGGAGGAAAGCAGATCTCTAGAGAAATGAGGGCAATGTTAGTGAAGTCGGTGACGGTTGCTGAGATTGAGAAAGCACTGAAGAGCATGGGGGACCTTAAAGCACCAGGGGTTGATGGATTTGGAGCAAAATTCTTTAAAGCTTCATGGAACATTGTGAAGGAGGATGTTAATAGAATGGTGATGAATTTCTTTAACAGGGGTAGATTTGATAAAAGGTTTAACAGAACATTGGTGACACTTATCCATAAACATGATTATGCTAAAACCATTAGAGAGTATAGGCCAATCTCTTGTTGTACTACTGTGTATAAAATCATTTCCAAGGTGATGGCCAGTAGGATGAGTACGGTGCTCCCATGTATCATTAGCAAAAACCAAGCTGAGTTTGTGCCTGGACAGAAGATACAAGACCATGTATTATTAGCTTATGAACTTATCAAAAGGTAAAATAGGAAGAGCGGAACACTGAAATGCATGATACAGATGGATATTCATAAAGCCTACGATTCTGTGGACTGGCAGGCTCTGAATACAATTTTGGCTGAAGTCGGGTTTCCAAGACAATTCATTTATTGGATCATGACTGCAGTCACAACTGTAAGCTACCAATTCAACATAAATGGTGCTTATACGGATGTTATGCAGGCTCGAAGAGGTCTCCGACAAGGGGACCCCATTTCTCCCTTATTATTTGTTGTCGTAATGGAATATTTACACAGGAAGTTTAATGATCTCTCGTTGATTCCCAACTTTAATTTCCATAGTAATTGTGAAAAGTTGTGTATTGTTGATCTCAGTTTCGCAGATGATCTCTTGCTCTTCACGAGAGGGGATTTAATCTCCGTCCAACTGGTCATGGATAGTTCCATGTGTTTTCACGCTCCACTGGTCTTTATGTTAATTCGGCCAAATGCAAAATATACTATGGTGGAATGGATATAGATGTAGTGACAGATATAACAAATCTAACTGGATTTGTTGTTGGTGTTTTACCTTTCAGGTACATGGGAATCCCCCTCACGAGCAAACGGCTAACTAATAGCCAATGCGCAAGTCTTGTGGAAAGGATTAGCAGCAAGATCAATCACTGGAGCGATCACTTGCTGAGTTATGCAGGTCGAGTCCAATTGATTAATAGTGTAATTTTCAGCACCGCAAATTACTGGCTGCAATGTATTCTGTTACCTAAAGGGGTGGTTAAAAGACTTGACACTATGTGTAGAGGTTTTATGTGGACTGGTAAAGGAAACACGACCCGGAAATCTCCCATTTCGTGGGACAAAGTTTGCGAGCCCAAGAGATAAGGTGGTATGAATGTGATTAATTTACATATTTGGAACAATGCATGTATTGCAAAATTTCTCTGGAATTTGTGCAGGAAAACGGATAGTCTTTGGGTGCGTTGGGTACATCCATACTATATCAAACATGAGAATGTCATGTCAGCTCCATGCGGTTCATCTTGCTCTTGGATTTTAAGAAATGTGATGCATATGAGGGAGAAGGTGCAAGGGTTGTACCAGTAGCAGCAAATGAGTACAAATGGAAAATATGTGATGAAAAAGGTATACAACGAGATGTTGGGTCAAAAGCAACCTGTCCCGTGGAGCAAGATCATGTACGGCAATGAAGCAAGACCAAGGGTGAAGTTCACATTGTGGCTTGCGTGCCACAACCGACTGGCGACGAAAGATAGATTATTGAGATTCGGTATGATAAATAATGATGAATGTGGGTTCTGCCATACCAGAGAGAGCATGAGACACTTGTTTTTTGAATGTGAGATTATGAAGAACATTTGGATAGGGGTGCTGCAGTGGCTTAGGATAGACCATGATCCGGATGTTTGGGAACAAGAAGTTGAGTGGATGCAGCGCATGAGTAAAAGGAAAAATTGGCGAACGACGTTTCTAAAAACGGCGTTCGCTGAGACAGTATATGCTTGTTGGTTGTACAGGAACAGCAAAGTTTATAGAGAATCTCATAGTACCAATATAGAGAACCACAGGAGTATAGAAAAGGAAATTATAGAAATTATTGTCAATAGAATATGGAATAAACCGAAGCTCCGAGAGTATGTTGTTCATATATATTAGGAGAGATTTAGTTCTTTTGTTAGTTTATTTCTGGCTAGATCCTTTGGATCGCTTTGTGTAGACGGTTTTTTTGGATTTAATATATTCTTTCTCCAAAAAAAAATAAATTAAAATTAATAGTAAACTGAAAGTAATAATATAATTATGTTAAAATAAATATTATAATTAACATTAATTATGTATATTATAAATATTTTTATATAAGTATGTTAAAATAAATTTTTTAATTAACATTAATATTTTAATTACTATAAGTATTTGATGTATAAGTATGTTAAAAATTAAAATAAATAGTAAACGAAAGTATAATATAAGTATTTAATGCAAATACCTATACAAAAGAAACAATTAGCTTAGTGGAATAGAGTGTCATTTACAAACAATGTATCATGGGTTTAATACTTGTTGGATGCAAACTTTTTAAGTTTTGAAATTTAACATTTGAGGGGCCAAAATGAATACTCCATCCTACCCTTCTATCCTATATTTCTGCCACTTTTTTCTTAATCAATATTATTCATTATTACCTATAATAATGCATTTGGTTTATGTACACCATACTGAATAAATTTGAAAAAATATATGAAAAAAAATACTTTTAAAATTAATTATAAAAATAATACACTATTAGAAATACTCAGTCTACCTGCGGAATTTGACAAAATTTCCGCAGGAAATATGTTACTTGCGATTCTTCCTACTATTTTATGTTCCCAGCTAAAACTTTCGTGGGAAACTAATTTAGCAGGTAAAGTCGCAGAAAAATATCGCAGGTAAAACAGATAAATTCGCAGATAATACCGCAACTAATTAAAATTTTCGCAGGAAAAGTCGCAGCAAATTGAAATTCCGCAGGTAAATTCACAAGTAATTTCTCTCTGGTTTTTAATTTATACTATTATTTGTGTTTAATTCATATTTAAAATATTATAATTAATATTAAATATCAAAGTAAAAATAATATAAAAATAAAAATCTAATTTGAGTAAGCCAATGCAACACTAATCACATTCAAATTTTTAGAGCAACCAAACATTACTATTAAGTCAATAACAAGTACTTCTAGAGTTACATTACTAAAAATGACATAATCAAATTATTAGTAATCACTTGTCCAACCAAATTAATAAGAAAAAACAATGCAAATTTCAAACTATTTAACAAGAAAAAACAATCCAAATCAAATTTCACTACTAATGTGTTCACTAATGTCTTCATTTGATTCATCAACATCATCTTCACTTGGATTATCAGTTTCATTATTGGGTTGAGGTGGATGAGAAGATGCAGCAAATCCTAAATGATTCATTAACAATGAAAGTTTATTGTTCGTTTCAATCATCTCTTTTTCTTGTCGTTGCAATTGTTGCTTCATCTCCAACTTCTCTTGTTCTTGTCTTTGTAATGATACATTGAGAGAATGGACTTGACTTCTCAAATCATCCTCTTAAGAGTTACTCGAAAGACTTGGTTGAGTTGATAATTTCTTCCATGACGGTTTTTCCTCATTCAAATGAGTACGTATAATGTGAGCAATTTCTGAAACTACTAATTTGTGATGATCAAATCTGAAAAAGAGACATTTTCAGTTGATTCATCAACAACATCTTCACTTGGATTATCAGTTTCATTATTGGCTTGAGGTGGATGAGAAGATGCAGCAAATCCTAAATGATTCATTAACAATGAAAGTTTATTGTTCGTTTCAATCATCTCTTTTTCTTGTCGTTGCAATTGTTGCTTCATCTCCAACTTCTCTTGTTCTTGTCTTTGCAATGATACATTGAGAGAATGGACTTGACTTCTCAAATCATCAATCTCTTAAGAGTTACTCGAAAGACTTGGTTGAGTTGATAATTTCTTTCATGACGGTTTTTCCTCATTCATATGAGTACGTATAATGTGAGCAATTTCTGAAACTACTAATTTGTGATAATCAAATCTGAAAAAGAGACATTTTAAACAAACAAATATTGACTTAAATAGAGAAAGTAATGTTAAAGATAAAATAAAGTATCTTTTTTATTAGCTATTATATACGAGTAAGAGACTCACCCATCACCTTCAAGAAGTATTGGGATTCTAGTTCCAACGGTGTCTCCACTAGTATGGCTAAATTAAGATGTGGCTACAATGACCATAAATTGAGAAGGGCTGGGTCGAGATCGATGTTGAGGTTGGTTGGGTTGAGAAGCGTGTTGTAATATTCTCAAAAAACCAACCTCAGGTGATGCGATATATCTGACATGCACTTTTCTAGAAATTGAAAGTACATAGCTTCTCATGCTCAGTTTATGTTGCGTGTAGAATGCATCATGCTGTAAAATATAAGAGAAATCAAGAGTTAGTTTTGGAGCAAACAAGGAGGCTAAATCATGAGAATAAATTATACATTCAATTTACCTTAATATTCAACCACAAACCTGGTGTTTGTGGGGCCACTATTTTGAGGATATCTTCAAATCTATTTATTAAATAACCAAAAAGATGTAGCTGCATTTGTGATTCAGATTAATTGCTTGGCTGGCATATAGCTTCCATTATCGGGTTATATTCATTATCTATAGTCTTTATAGAGCTTCCATGGTCATACAAGGGAATGCAATTATAAAGGGATCTTGGTATAGTGAATTGGAAGCAACTATGGTCTAATTCTTCTTCAAGAAATTAATTATAATAGAAATTATACCATCTCTCTGTGTTTCATATTATGCAAGCTCGATAGGTTTTTGAATAAGGTTCAAAAATACATGGGTATTCATATAGATCGATATATGGACTAGGATCCATTGAGTGGTCTATCTAACCCATGAAATGACTTGTTTAACTTACTACCCGTGTGGGTTGGATTGTATGAAGATCTGAATAAACAATTAATGTTCGCAAAAGTTCTTGACAATAGACTAAGCTTTATTTTATTTTAATATCACTTAAAAAAATTGAACAACATAACATAATGACTAATTAACACTTTAGCTTTTGGTAAAACTTAGGTGTTGTAAGGTTCTTATTTATGTTATCACAACAATAGTATATTTTAATTGATAGACATTAGTATGGTTGAGTTTTGATGGTCTGGAATCTATTACTCTCACAAATATTGCATCAAGATATTTAGCTTTATAATTGTTACTATAAGAGTTTATTTCAACTCCTATGCAAAACATGTGCCAGGGTTTGTTAACTGTACAAAGACGACAACATACGACTTTATACAACAACTATATACTGATATGTTTTTCAATATATCCACCTATTTTTTGGTTCTTTGTTTCTTTCCTAGTCAATCATTATTGTAATATTAAATTCCAAATATATTTAGCTTAAGTATTCTTCTTTTTTAGTAGAAACACAGCAGCCATTCTACTCATCAGTATGCCATATTTGACCCCAAATGTAATAACAAAAGTTAAAAAATTGTATGCATACAGGGAATGAAAATAGCAGTGTTCTGTCTGAAACATTTTCATCAAATGTTTAGATACCGAGTCATGCTTAAACATGTGCAAAGTGTAAATTCACTTACTCGATTAGTGTATGAGGAATATAAGCAGCTATTGCCGGCTTAACAAAAGTGTAGTTTTAGGACACGTGACAGTTCGAAAACTCTATGAATTCATAGGTTTTGATGAAAGCTTCTTCATGATAAAGCTGCCAGTTTTATGCTAGAGCCCATAATCCAATACCATTTCCTTTGCACGGTCAGTCACCAGATCCACTTCCATCTAGCAGTAGTTGTAGCAAACTCTCTCGGCAGGTTGACCTTAGCAATGTCCGCTGTCAGCATGATCTATTACTTGTTGTATAAGAATAGTCTCCTAACCATCACACACAATGTTCCTAGCAACATCCATTGCATCATAATCTGGAGTCAACCGAACACAGGCTTTCTTCGTGCCATAGGCCTGCAAAAACAGAACAGATGTGGTTAGTATATAAGTGGTTAACCGTATAATATTATATTGTATGAAATACCAATACATTTAGTCGGTTTCAATATCGTATAACGGGTTCAATACTGTAGAATGGCTTGAATAATTAAAATTTACATTTTGCAAACCTAGAAGCATTGTCATGTACGTCAATCACCTGATCAAAGTGTTCACTTTCTTGGCCTGAATATCATACCTTTTCTTCACGGCATCTTTAATTTTCTTTTTGTCAGCGCGGAGGTCGACAATAAAAACAAGTGTATTGTTATCGTCAATTTTTTTCATTGCAGACTCGGTAGTTAGAGGAAACTTAAGTTATTAAAATGTTAAGATTATAATGGAGGAAATCTCAGTTATTAATAACAGTTAGAGGAAATCTCAGTAGAGAACTTTCACTTGGTAAGAGTGCCTTGGAAATCTCAATCTTATTATATAAAAAAAATCACGATAATTTATGTTTATGAAGTATCAAAGATTATATTTGTATCAATTATATATAAAGCTTCACATAAGCTATAGTAGTTACCGACTGTTAAGTTAGTTTTGAATTATTGAGTTAGCTAGACACTCACTAATCTCTTATTGTCGTATAAGTATCTAGATCATGTATTCAGTTTTATCTTGTAATCATTTCATGTCAAGCTTGCTGAAGTTTTCTTTCTCTACTCATTCTAACCAATACATGCTAAATCAATGCCGTATATGAATGTTAACACTACAGACCAAGAAATGCTACTAGCTTTTAAACAAAGAGGATTTTTTGTGTGGCTAAATCATAACATAACTTCAATAATACACAATAACACATAATCTATGTTATTCACAAATATTTTCAATGAACTCAATTACACACAATCTATGTTATTCACAAATATTTTCAATGAACTCAATTTTCTAACAGACATGAAGATTAGTATTTAACATTGTCCAAATAGTTTTCATGCTAGTAATTACTTCTAGGTATTTGTTTATATTATTCCATTATACTAAATGAAGGATAACATATATTTAGAAGTTAACATTTCCCTACTACAGCATAAGAAGGTGAGGTACAGAGCAACAAAGATGGAGTTATCAATTGTAGAAGGGGTGAGTTTCTCCTACCCCCTCCGTTCCTACAATTTTAGTTGTCTCCCAAATAAATAAGAAGGTGAGTTATCAATTTACATGCACAGCATATCATAGATTTTAGCTGTCAACAACCTCAGTACTCGTATCCTGTTCAACACAGTGACAAGATTTCAATTCAGTACAAATGCATCAAATCAAAGAATCTGTCCTGAGCAGAATACACAAAATGAAAGAATAAATGGTTTTGCAATACAATTTATCCCAAACTGATGGTTGAATATCATTCCATTAATTTCTGCTCTAGTTCACACACTGACACAAATATCCTCACTGCTGCGATACAAACAATTGAGTTCTAAACATTAATGTTGAAAAAACATGTCCTACACCGATATATCTTTCCACAAAAAACAATTTGTAGTCATTCACACCAGAAAACTATTTAAACTTACAAGATTATCCTTTTGATGAATAACTGTTTCAGCTGCAAGCATCTCGGTATACAACAAGCATGTTTTGATATGAGACGCGCGAGAGTCCTATAGTGATTGTCCGTCCAGTCCATCATTGGAGCCACACTGAAATTCAAGCAACACAAAACAAAGAGAACACCAAATATGTCAACAAAATCATAATCAATGACACAACTCGGTGTCCGGACCAAACTACTCAACCAAATACACAGGGGAAAGCATCACAGAACTTTCATCAAACACCTTGCCCTCATGAACATCCCTCTTCTTTGAAATCAAATCGGCATCTCTTTTTTTCCCAATATCACTGCAAACCCTACCAACAACCGATCCAAAACCTAAAGCTTTGTTACCCCGTAGCAGAGCCAAAGTTCTAGGTTTCAAATACTTTCCCCCAGTGCACCTCGATTTTCAAGCCGGTATAAGGAACATAATACACATATACATAGTTTTATGGAGCAGAACCAACATAATATACTAGTTCTAAGGGTGGAGAAAAATATCTCATACTTTAATGTTGTATTTATTGCTTTGAACCTTATATAAAACTGACTCTGCTCTGTAGTTGAGACACACAGATTCACAACATCATGGATCTATTTTTTCTAATTCATCACATCTTATGATGAATAATGACTATAATCTATTATCTAAGTCATAAACAAGCAGATCTGCAGCAAGCTCAATGACTCAAAAACTCCAAGCTAGTTACTCGTGTATGAATCAAGCTCAAGTTCCATGGAGTTGAAATTGAATAGCACAAATCCAAAGCTCTCATACAATTTGAAGTATGAGACATAAATTTAGCCAATAAGAAGAATGAAATACTCACAGTCATGATGTCACCAGCATACATAGCCAAAGGATCATTTTTCTTTTCATCTGCAAATGTCAAAGACAATGAAACAGTTACTACTGTGGGCACTAACTTGCAATTATGCCAACAAGAGAGATATGCAGATGCCTACCAATTTTATAAGCAGCTAAAGGAGCTACAGGGGAAATCAAGATGTCATTTTGATCCAGTGCCTCTTTAAAGCTATTCTTTATAATGGTTCTCAACAAACTGTAGAGATTAACCAATTGAGTCACCGTCAAATTATCAGTTGTTCAATCATGAAAATCACTACTATTAAGTAGAGCATATTGTTCAAGAGAAGCTCAAATGGATTTTGTGATTCACTACCTTTCGTCATATAGAGAATCTATGAGTGAACTGAGTAGGTACATGCATTGCAAAATTTGGTTGATATTCCTCTCAGAAACATAAAGACAAGCTAATTTCTCGCCATCAAAATGCTTTAAAGCATTCTTATCAAAACAAGGACAACCTCCTCCAGCTGAGAATGCATTACAATGAGTCATATAAAAACAAGCTCATACTCACACAATATGCAGGGTCACTCATTAATGAGCTAGTAAGGTCGTTCATTACTTATTTATTTAACCATGTTGTGAAGGGTTCATTAAGTATGAAAACAGTAAACATGTATATCATAAGCATATGGTCACAAGCAAATACCTCATAATGATATCACGAATGCATGACAACATGAGACATTTTATAGAACATTTAGAGTGCAATAAAGGAATTATAGAAAAAATATTAAAAACACACTGAGGTATTTTATCAAACATTTAGAGTGCGATAAAGGATCTCATGTTTTGCTCATAAGAGTATCTACTTCTTTATACAGAAAGATTCATAGTTCACATTTATTCAAATTCAAATTCTTAACCTGTAAAATCTTTAACCATATAAGAGTAACTATAATTGAAGGTAAGATTAAAAATAAACAAAATCTTAGAAATAAACAAAACCTTTAGCAGTGTATACTCTAAAATCACGATCTAACCGAAAAATATTACCACAACAGAGGAGTTGAAGTAACTCCGTTGGTAGTTCTCAAATGAAACACTTGGCTCAAATGAACGGAGGCTGAAGAAGAGTCGGTGGAGATGAATCAAAACGCTGATCTACTACCGTTACAAGCAACGCCGGTTGAAGACGGAAGGAATCGTGCCGGCGGCGTTAGGGTTTGAGGGAAAGAGAAGCAATCTCGTTTCTTCTCTGTTTGGCTTTGTAAAGGAAAAGAAAAGAAAAAAATGTGTATGCAATTTGTTTCAAAACTCTTGATTTTTTATTAACTAAAAAAAAAAGCCTTTTTTAATTATTAATTATTCTCCATCTTGTTTAAAATTAATACTAATTATTTAATTATTCTTTTAATAGATATTTTAAAAAATTATTTAAAAAAGTTATTTTATGTATTTTTAAAAGAGACTTTTTATTTTATTTTAAGAAATTTATTTATATTTTAAATTTGATTAAATACTAATCCCCTCTTTAATAAAATATTTAAAATAAACTTTCAAATTTAATAGTATAATTAAATTGGCCAATAAATATTATATCTTATTGGACATGAGGTGAGATACAACTTAAGCCTAAATATCAAGGTCTTCAAATTCTTCAAGTCTTTCCTTTAGCTTTATCTTTTCCCGAACTACCTGAAATATTGGACATGGGGTGAGATACAACTTATCTCAGTGGATTTCACGTATTTTATTGGTTCGCTTGTCCAAATGTACCTATTACTACCACATTAATCTAATACTACACATTCGTATTAGGTGAGGAAACTAAGAAATCAAAACTCTTGAATTTTCACAATGCGTGATCACACGATCACCTATTACCATATTCGAAATAACAAGTTTTTAAGAGAATGAAACTCTTATTACAATTATTCGTATTAGGCAAAGGCTTGTCGAATCCGAAAACTTTAAATTTTGCTTGGGCTGGAATCGATTTTGTTTCTACAAACAGTTTTCATTTTCAATACCAAATTTGTATTTAATTATTCATTATTAGCTAATACTCACTTTTAATGGTTGTTTATGAAATTTTAATGGCTACCAAAACATGTTTCAAGTTAGGGTTGTGTTTTTTATACACCGAAATGAATGTTTTTTATATCAAATACACTTTGTGTTATAGTTCTATGATAATCATTTTAATATTTTTCTTTTATGGTTTGTGTTTTATTTGGTTACATGTTTTGTGTTGTGTTTTGATAGTTCTTTCTTTGAAGAAAAGAAATTTATTTCTGTTTTATGACTGGTCTTACCTGTATCTTTATCCTTTTTTTTATATCTAGCAGTGTTTGCAGGTTACAGAGCTTATATCATTGTTTAACTTTAGTTAGCCAAACATATCCACTTTTTTTAGGTTTTGTAATTTTAGAGGAATGTAGAATATTTTGAAGGTGAGAAATTTAAATCTTAGAAGTTGAAGGTCCGGTAAATTCAGTTAATAAACATAATGAATATTTGTAAGCAGATAAAATCTTCAGAGGAATGTCCTAAAAATTCTTTTCTTTTCTTCAAATTTCAGTTTCCCTTTTATGATTTGTTACAATCCGTTGAACAATTTTATGAAAATTGAATTCTAATGTTTAAATTAATATGTGGGTTGTCTTTTTCTGGGCAAAAAAAACATATTATGTATAAACAACATGTTATGTTATTTGTCCACTTTTGAAAAGTGTATTCTATGTGAAAATATTTTGAATTAAAATCATCATGACATAACCAGTCATTTAAACTTTTTGAACATGAAAATATGAATAAAATTTCATACTATCGATGATCCCAAACAGTACAACTTGTCTTTCTCAAAAGTGTTCCCAATGGATCATGATTTCTTATGTTGTATGGATTTCAATAAAGAAGATAGTGTTCCCGTAAAAAAAACACGTTAGGTGAGCCAATTCAGCATTTTTTAGTCATACTCAATATTATGTGTATTTATTTTGTATTATTAAAACATGAATACTCAGTCTCGATAAAGGCTATATTGTCATGTCAGCCACCCTGTTGTGACTAAAAAGATAGATTTACTATCTATATGATGGCTATATTGTAAATTTTTTAGTTATTTGGTTTCTTCTTAGTTTGTTAAGATTTCTTGATTGTATTTTGTTTCTTGATTCAAATGATTCACACATTCTTCTTATTCTTTATTGGTTGTTAATAGTTTATTTCAATTTAAGGAACTGTTATTCTTTTTCTTTGATGCTTGTAAATCCAGTAAATTTTTTTTTATTATTTACTATTATGTTTAAATTTTAATATAGGTAACAGGTCAAAGCTTTCTTTCTCGATGGAACAAAATTAACAACAATTCATGGTTGCAAGTAAACTGGAGATTTTGGACAAGCATTATATGGTTCCTTTGTTTTTCAAGGTTTGCTTCTACTTTGATGCAAAATCTCATTATATGTATTTTTCTAAATATTCATGAAATTCATGAAAATGGAAATGGTAAAATATTGATTAACTTACTCTATTAGACTTGCAGATTTGACAAGTCCATTCTGAAATACTGATTAACTCGCATGTATATGTGCTTAAAGAATTGTTAATGTTTTAGTGTGAGACATTGTATGCAGAGTAGGTATGTGAAGTTATAATAAACATGTCTAAAAGGTATGCAATTATGTGATGCAAATGAATAGGGGCTTACTCTCTATTTGATTGAGTTGTCTTAGTTTTAAAAAATTTCCAAGTCAAAGAAGATGACACAAGGTGCTTACTTTCTAGGCTCTAAGTTTACATCAGTTGATTTTATTTACATCATTTTAGAGAGAAACAAAGTTTTTTATTTAATGCAATTTGAGTCATGTTTGAACTTGTGATTTAGAGAGGTATTTTTTATTTTATTTTTAGTCTTTAATCTCTGAGAAGATGTGAAGTCCATAACTTGTGAAACAAATTTGCATACAATTGCAATGAATTAACTCTGTTTTAAGTTTAGTTTCTCTAATGATGTTTTTGTATTAACTTTTATCTACTAAATTTCCATATCCTCATTAAAAACATATTGTAGACGAGTTTGTTAATGTTGCAATAATCGAGAAATCGATTGAAATTGATTGAACAAAAAATATTGAAATTTTAACTTGGTTATAGAGATAAAAGGTACCACAAATATTTCATCTCCTTTAGTATATTTCTTTCTGATTGGCCAATGTCCTATGATATTTGAAAATGAGTTGATAATGTCAATGTTTTATGAAACTTTGACTTATACTTTCATTTTATTTGGATGCAAATATTTAATTGTGTCTTTCTCAAAGTTAACAAAGCCACCATGAACATGCTCCACGGGATAGAGCTTATGTCACATATGGGTATGCGAAAACTCACTATTTAATGTCTGCATTAGTCCTTTATTTTTTACTCAGTGCAGGTTCTTAATTTATGAATTTATTTCAGGTATCCTAATCTGAAGAGTGTCAGGGAATTGATCTACAATAGGGGCTATGGAAAGGTTGACAATCAGAGAATTGTTTTGACTGACAACTTAATCATCGAACATGTATGTGTTTGAATTGGATTCCTTTCATCGCTTCAATCTCACAGTAGTTAATCTGCATTGTATGGCCTAAATGAGTTTGGACCTCATGTTTTCCTAATGTTTTATCCAATTTGACCAAGTCAGAATGTAAGTTGTTTATGATTTAAAAGGCAGTCCTGGTTGCTTGACAGTGTCTAATGTGTTTTCTTTACTAATCAAATTTCGATGTCCCATGTTATGGTGTTGCTATCATAGTTGTTGTTAACTGTTTTTGTTGCCTCACTATTTTCTTCTCTATTTTTCTCTTGACATGCTATTCATTACCTGGTTTTTAGGAAGCACGGGATCATTTGCATTGAAGATCTAATTCACGAGATCTTTGACTGTTGGACTTCACTTCAGAGAGGCAAACAACTTCCTATGGTCTTTCAAGCTCAAAGCTCCCTTGGGTGGCATGAAGAAGAATATTATATAGTAATCTAGACAACTAAATTTTCTTCTCATCGGTATATCAAAATAATGAATAATTGTTTTTATATTTATTGTTTGAAAGAATGTAATTCATTTGATCATAACTAAGATATTAGTGTATGTTGTCAACTTTACAATTGATTTTTTTGAAATGCAATGCAATTCTTTTATCTTATAATTTCTATTTCATTGATCTTGGTTATGCTTTCTCTATTCATTTAAGCATTATACAAGTATATGAAAATAATTTATCTCTATTATTACAAGTTAATTTTACCCGTGCGCGAGCACGGGTATTCGACTAGTTTGTTTCAAAACTCTTGATTTTTTATTAACTAAAAAAAAAGCCTTTTTTAATTATTAATTATTCTCCATCTTGTTTAAAATTAATACTAATTATTTAATTATTCTTTTAATAGATATTTTAAAAAATTATTTAAAAAAGTTATTTTATATATTTTTAAAAGAGACTTTTTATTTTATTTTAAGAAATTTATTTATATTTTAAATTTGATTAAATACTAATCCCCTCTTTAATAAAATATTTAAAATAAACTTTTAAATTTAATAGTATAATTAAATTGGCCAATAAATATTATATCTTATTGGACATGAGGTGAGATACAACTTAAGCCTAAATATCAAGGTCTTCAAATTCTTCAAGTCTTTCCTTTAGCTTTATCTTTTCCCGAACTACCTGAAATATTGGACATGGGGTGAGATACAACTTATCTCAGTGGATTTCACGTATTTTATTGGTTCGCTCGTCCAAATGTACCTATTACTACCACATTAATCTAATACTACACATTCGTATTAGGTGAGGAAACTAAGAAATCAAAACTCTTGAGTTTTCACAATGTGTGATCACACGATCACCTATTACCATATTCGAAATAACAAGTTTTTAAGAGAATGAAACTCTTATTACAATTATTCGTATTAGGCAAAGGCTAGTCTCTTTAAACTAAATGAATTACTAAACCTTATCCATTCGGGCATGGTTTTACGAAGCGGCCTACCCCCGTAGTCTTAAAAATGTATACTTTGAGGACTTACATACCTAATCATACTCCACCATTTTAAAAAGTTGATTTTTTCTAATTTTCACAAAAAAAGTATTAAATAAATAAATTTTCTTTAAAAAATAACTAAAAAACCCAATTAATATAGTAAAAAAAAAATTAATTACATGTTTGATATCTTTAATCTTCAAACTTTCTTTCTTCGCAGCCTGGAAGATGATTTGATTGCGTAATGTCCATATGTTGTAAATCGTTTCCGTGAGTACAAGTTTCAGTATTCTCCGTTTAGTACCTTTTCCTTTTACAACTAGTAGAATCCACTATATTTCCATTTGCCACCCATGGGGGGTTCTATTGTATCCAATCCACTTCATCATGTTGTTCCATATGTTGTTCACGAATTTGCATTCAGAGAACAGATGTTGTTGACTCTCTACTTGGTCGCAGAATATACATTTTCCATCAGTAGGTACTCCAAAATTGATCAGCCTGTCCTTTGTGGGGAGTCTGTGGCTGTAGAGCATCCAAAGCGTAAATATTGCACGCGGCCTGGCAACATTGCTCCACATGAGTATTTTCCAATTCACTGAAGGTTTATGGCCCCTGAACATGTGATATATTTTCCTTGTGCTGTATTTCATTTTCACCTGCAAATCATTCCAGCACGCGGATTGTGTAATAGTGGTTCTCTGTTTAAAGATTGTCGTGATTAACCATGAAGCATTGGTCTTTGGTTGGTATAAGGAAATCTCGTCTGACTTTAAGTAGTATATTTGCACCCATTGGATCCATAATTTGTCCTTCTTTTGTCATATATCCCATAGTAGTTTCCCGATTGTTGCCTTGTTCCAGTCTACTAAAGAATACGTATTCATGCCCCCTGCATTTTTGGGGTCACATATATGGTCCCAGGATATAGGGGATTTCTTACTTGGTTCATTACCTCCAGTCCATACAAACCTCCTACACATGCCTTCAATATGTTTCAAGATGATTTTAGGTAGCGAAAAAATCTGTAGCCAGTAGTTTGATATAGCAAACAATACACTTCTCACGAGTTTTATCCGACCTGCATATGATAACAGTCGCGTAGTCAAGATGACACTAATCACAAGATTAGGAGATTTTGTACTCACCTAAATTGACTAGTTATGTGTATTTGTCATTTAGAAACCTGGATCTTTAAGATCGGTATGTACTTGCAACGTTTTTTTAGTTAATGAAATTTCTCCTTATTCAAAAAAAAAATTTAAAATATAAGATTTAATATAAAATTAAAAAAATCTCAAAAACAAATCTTTGGAATCAATATGTCAATTATGTTTTATAAATTTATTATTAAGAGTAAAATAAAAATAGTACTAAAACCTGCAGCAAATATCGCAGTAAAGTTCCCAGCAAATTCCGCAGCAAACCTTGCAGCAATTCCTGCGAAATTTCCAGAGAATTTTGAGGTTTCTGTGGCTTAACAATTCCTGCGAATTAAATCGCAGTAAAATCCGCAGCAAAAATGATATATTATTTTAAAATCATAATCGCAGGTAAGGTCTCAGGAGTTCCTGCTAAATTTGCTGCAACTTCATTTTTCGCAGGAAATAGTGTTTTACAATATAAATTCGCAGGTAATGTCGCAGGCATACCAGCGGATAATTTTCTGCAGGAAAATCGGCAGGTAATTCGTGTATTACTAGTAGTGCCCAAATTTTAGTTAACAATTTTTTCTTTCCCAAAAAAAAAAGAAGGTACTGATTAATTGGTTATTATTACAATCATAAAAATAATACTAAAGAATATGGAAAGGAAGTGAAATTGGTAATTGCCGGCAGTTTTTCTCCAAGATTTTAGATAAAGTAGAGAAGATACAAAGAATGAAGCAAGATTCACGAAAAATAACAGGGAGTACAAACAACAACTTAGATCCCTCCAAATGCTCCGCACACTCATAAACTAAAATCACATACAGCCCAACAAAAATCATTAAAAACTAACAAAAGGCACATAAAATATGAATAATCAGTTAACGTAGTTGTATTATATAGAAGTTATACAGAACCTTGGATAAGTGTAGAATCCCTTTTCAAACAAAAATTGAAAGTTATAAACCCTCATAACGTATTTGACAAAATACTTGCAAAGATAACACAAACTTACCTTTTTTTTTTTGTGCTAATTATGAGGTTAGAAACTTGATATATCCAAAACATGAAAACTTCTCTTTGCAATTTTTATATCTTGCATCTCTATAAGAATGAGAAAGAATCAGACATCTTAAACATGGAAGCTACCCTTTTCAAAAGAAAAAGTAAAAGTAAAATAAAGCAAATGAAATATAAAATTAAATAACAAAATTTTATATATATATATATATATATATATATACCAAAACTTTCATCTTTATCTCTTTTTATAGGAATGAAAAAGAATTGAACATCTTATACTTTACCTATTAACATATCTTTCTTCTATTTCTTAAAAATAATATGTAATAAAACTGAATTAGGCATCGAGGAATATTATCAAACACTGTTTTTAAGAAAGATAGCAACAGAGGAAACAAACAGTGTAAACAAATAAATTCAGTTGCAAACAAACCACATTGTGCAATCAAAAGGTATGTGTGTCAAAGATTGAAGAAATTGACAAAATAAGTATAACAAAGAAAGATAATATTAAAGAAATTGAGTTTTTTATAATATTACATAAATATAACATTAAAGGAAAATAACACATAAACATAAAAAAAACTAAGAAAATATGTAAACAAAGAAGACTCTACAAACAAACAACGCCCGTGTAATAGAAAATTATGGTTTCATAAATTGAAGAAATTGATAAAATATATAACATTAATGAAAGATAACATGAAAGAAATTGAGGAAATCAATAACATTAAAGAAAAATAACATTAAAGAAAAATAACATAAAAAAATAAAATAAATTTTTAGGATTTAAGTGGTTGAAAAAATAGAGCTGAACAATGAAGAAGGATATGAAATAATGTCATTGCCTGAATGATCTACAGAACAGTTGAAATAGTTGATTGTAAGCAATGAAGCATCGAGTATAGGGAGTGGTTGAAGAAAATGAAAATGAGTATGAAAAGAATAGAGATATGATGAATTTTAGTTCTGCATATTAGAGAAGATAGGATAGAAATAGAGAAGTGATTGCTATGTGTCTGATTGATTTGACACATTTATGGTTTGATTGGAACCATAAATGAAGAAATGAAATCAAATTTGTTTGAAATAGTGCATAATGATAGTTAAAGTTGGACTTATTAGATAGAAAAATGAGAAATTGTACTTCAGTTCCAACTTAATAACTCAATTGGTTGGAAAAGTAATTTGTTGGATCAATTTTAACCCAAAAATAAAAATGTGGCATAATTAGAAGAAAGGATAGATATGATATTTCCAGAACAATTAACTTTTTTATATTATAGATTTCTTAATCCTAATTATGCAAAAATCTTAAACTATAATTATTTTTAAACAGATATAATACACTATTAGAAATACTCTGTTTTCCTGCGGAATTACCTGCGAATATTGACAAACTTTCTGCAGGAAACGTGTTACCTGCGATTCTTCCTTCTATTTTCTGTTCCCAGCTAAAACCTTCGTGGGTAAATAATTCAACAGGTAAAGTCGCAGGAAAAATTAGCAGGTAAAATAGCTAAATTCGCATATAATACCGCAGGTAACTGAAATTTTCGCAGGAAAAGTCGCAGCAAACTTAAAATCCGCAGGTAAATTCACAGGTAATTTCTCTAAGATTTTTAGTTTTTATTTTTGTGTTTAATTTATATTTAAAATATTATAATTAATGTTAAATATCAAAATAACAATAATATAAAACTAAAACTTTAATTTGAATAAGCTAATGCAACACTAATTACATTCAAATTTTAAAGCAACCAGGTTGCTATATATTACTATAAAGTCAATAACAAGTATTTCTAGAGTTACATTACTAAACATGACACAACCAATCTACTAATAATCACTTATCCAACCAAGTTAATAAGAAAAAACAATCCTAATTTCAGACAAGTTAACAATAAAAAACAATCCAAATCAAAATTCATACTAATGTATTCACTAATGTCTTCATCTGATTCATCAACACCATCTTCATTCGAATAATCAGTTAGTCGAAAGACTTGGTTGAGTTGATAATAAAATCATTTCTATATCCAAGACCAAATACTCTCTGACTTTCATCTTCATCCTCTCTTGAAATAGTTGAATTCTGAGAAGAAATCTCCAACTTTTTCCGTTCAAATTCACCCTAAAAAAATATTTAAATAACATAACAATAAGCATCATCTCATATGAAAAAACAACTCTAAAGGCACAAAAACTAGTCAAATTTCCATTCAAATAATAATAATAATAATAATAATAATAATAATAATAATGATAAAAGCTACTTCCACTTCATAGTACGTGTTACAGGCATAGATAAGGTTATGACACGTATTTTTCTATTATGCTGTATCTATCAATAGGAATTCCTACATCAAAGTCTTAAATATCTACATAGCATTTCTTTAACAGATCATTTTATCTTTCAAATTTATTATACCTCACTCTAGAGGTCTTGTGCACGCTATTCCCTATACAGACACAGCTGAATATATTTATACACCTTAGATTGAATGAACATAATTAGAAGCCATGAGAATAGAAACTAGAATTTACCTCCATAATTAAGTGCCAACCATCAACAGACCACTGAAAAGACAAAAAAAAAAAAAAAGAATTGAGTGACGACCAAACCTGAGATTATTATCAACAACTCTACATTCCATTGATGTTCTGAGCTCTTGCTAAATTTACAAACTTACCAGAACTTGGAGATTACAACAATAAAAAAATAATAAAATCCAACTGGCATATGATCAAGCCCTTTGATCTTTAAAACAGTGGTGTAGTAGTCATTTGTCTCTACTTTGCTGAATAACTCCTTTTCAATGTCACTAGCATCCATCACCCCTGCTTCTCAATCTGCTGCGACTTAAACTCATTAGGTATCTTTCTGGCCGTAGCGTAAATATGGCCAAATAGTGAAGTTAGAAAGTTTACATACCTATGCAAGTTGAAGGTACTGATCTGTAAGTTCTTCCATATTTCAATGGAAAGTTACCAGAGACTACAGTCTTATCAAACTCCAGAGTTTGAATTTCATTTGAGCTCTTGACATTATCAGCGACGCTGTCAGAATAACGCCTTATTGCCAACACTTCGGTGTTACAGTGAAGTTCTATAGGAAGCGATTCAGCAATCTTCTGCCAAAGACTTGTATATCCACCTTTAAATCGTCGTATCTTTCAAGTCATGGATGTTCTGGTAAATTCATGAATATAGGCATAGGGCATGTCTTGTATGAATCCATATCCCAAAGCAGTATAACCATATGCAACAGATTTAGGAACTGATTTGAGTCCATGATGCTCAAGATATTCCGGAGTTAAGTCTGCCGCAACTTCACTGACAACATGGATCCCAAAATGACCAGACTTCTTCACCTTTTCCAGTGAATATCACAAGAAGAATTAGCAAGATTCATCTTTCAATTGTAATCTCATAGGAAGATTAACAACAGAACAAGACGACTAACTTGGATTTTCAATGCAAGTGACATAACAGATACATAATCATCAGCAACTTTAATATCTCGGAATTTCCCCGAGGAAGTGTCGATAACAGCAAGCTTGTGGGAGTCCAATTCTTCTAGTGCAGAACTCGTCTCTTTTGCCAAGTGAAAGATCACAGGAGCACTGCTCACGCCCTGAACATGGACAAATATTATATGATAATAATTAGTAGAAGCACAAGATAAAGTTCATATAATGTTTTTGTCATAAGAGAAAAGTACATGCCTGAATTGTAAGGCGAACATCTAGAGTGCAGTTCTTTAATCTGTCCATGAATGCTTCAAATCCTTTCCTAGAAATATAGCTGAATCTATGCATATCTATATCAATCTCAAAGTAATTTTCTCCCTGTAAAAACAAAATTAAATAAACATATCAGTTAGGTTATTAGAAAGAAAGTGCTACATGTAGATATTCATTGTCTTTTATGATGAAATGACACTGCTTTAAATAGTGGGCTAAATATAAAGGTGCCACAATTAATCCATAAAAATTTAACCAAAGAGTTGTACCAAATTTTCTTTCTGCATAAGCTTTCTTTCTGCTGCACTCAATTGAAGGTCTTCAATATTGCCAACACGGCCTAGAATTTTCAACCGTTCTTGAAATGGCACAATTGTATCGAGCGGAAAACCTTTTACCTTTTCAACTTCATCATCCATAAACTTCTGTCAAACGACATGGACAGATTTTATGAACAACGTAAGAAATCATCTTAAAGAACTTATTGTAACGACAGAGAGAAAACAGAACTATAACACTTTTAGCAAGATGTATTGGTAATATCACCTTACCTTTCTTCCCATCCCACATGTAAACATCACCTGTAGCTGTTGGTGCTGCAGTCCAGTACTTTCCAGATGATATGCTCACCATATTTCTTCCACATATCGCATATAATTGTACAATTGTTCTAATCAGCATGTTTGTCCAATGAAATTGTAGCATAAGTGAAGAAAAGAATTATGAGCCAAGCTGTTAGCATTTTTAAGGCAGTGATTAAAAAGGAATATTGAATATATACCTCAATGAGCCAGTCAATCAGTATGGCCCTCATCCTTTCATTAATGTCAAATTGCTCAGCCATATAATTAGGCGAGACACAATCAGTACTCTGCAAGTAGTTAATGATGTTAGTAATTTAAATTTGATTATGCAGGGAAATCACATTACTGAGATTAGAATAGCATACAAAATCTCATTAAATTCAATGAATGCATTACGAATTGAAAAATGATTCTAGACATTACAAAATGAGAACCAATCAAGCAATGAACGAAAGTGGTGAACAGATGCTTGTGGTTGCATTGAATTGAATTATGATATCAAGAAATCAAATACAATTAGAGTTTCCATATGAATGGAATATAACTGCAAACCTGCCAAGATTTCAGTGGCTGATATTGGATTCACACCATCTTTAATATGTTTCACCTGCAATAGTAACGGCCGCTCCCGCCATGAATCCCACAATGGCAGCATGAGATAGGAAATCAATCAAGAAACCGAACCTGCGATAGAATCGGAGTGGCTGCCTTGAACCATAGATCTGAAATATGCTCTTTGGGTTTGTTTCTAGCATTTTCTTTAACTAAAGAGGTTGGCTTGAGGTACTGCATGAGTGCCTTCTTCAGCTGCAAACTGAGTTAGAGCTCTGCGAAAGGGATGAAACCAGCAAGGATGGGTCTGAAACACTGTGCTTCAGCAAGTCAACCGTCAACATCAAGTGCCACAAGCTATCTTCATCAACTCTCTTCGATACCACCAGCAGAATATGGCATATGGATGCTAGAAAAATAGCAAGTCGAATACCCCTAAGTCATGAGCCAATTTAGTCGACAAGGATTCTCTACTCGGCACAAAAATTGTCGAAGAATCGTCCGGTCTCATCATATCAGTTAAAACAGAAGCACTAAATACAGACTGGTTATCAAGAAGAATAATGCGTTCAGAAGGTATCCACGGTTCAGTACCAATAGAACAAGGTCTTGCCATAGCTCTAGTCTCTTCCGATTAAATGGTACAAGGAGGTAACTATTCTATATCAATTCTTTTCACCCTCCGCTCTTCTAGGCTAACAGTTGTAAAAAAGAAACAATCCAAAAGTTGCAATAGAAATGGCAACCATGATTTCTCCAATACATTTCTTAACGTTCAATCGATAAAAAGTACCATCAAGCTCCTAAAATATGGATGGCCAATATGTAAAGCATGAGGTTGTGGGCAGCACTTGCTGCTGTTTCTACTAATAGTTCCCAATTTGCCTGCTGCAAGATTCGAGATGCCCGTTTCCATGCTGTGTGGGGAGCGGTCTCTTAACCGCAACTGTTTCTATGGATACACTGTCGACATGAGCCTTCAATTCATGCAACCGATCACCAACTCTTGCCGCTGCTGCATTATACACTCTTTTTTGGCACATCTGAGCCTTTCTCCATGTTGAGTATATCACTAAAATTGATAGGATCACCTCCGATTATAGTAACCATCTTTCTAATTCTCGGAATGCCGGTATCTCTTGGCATAATTTCCTGTACCCCTGATGGATCATAGGTATGCAAGACCTGTCTTTTGGCGCAGCAACAACAACAGACAACCATTTTGAACAATTGACTTAAAAGCCCATTACAGGAGCTAGCAGGGAGATAACACAGAAAATGGTCATTTGATACAAATAGTGTAGATTGTTAATCATCTCTAGAACTTATTTCCATACAATCTGAAATGATACATGAGAAGTTGCATTTAGGACAACAGAAAACGTAGTAGCAAATAGAAAGCAAGGCCAAGTGTGGAAGCTAAATTAACATAGAATGGAAGATAAAACCTGTATTTCATAATTTTAGTTGCAGTAAAAAATCCAATTTCAAAAAACCTTTTTGTACATGACTTCAACTTTAACCAAGAAGTACTAGGAAAGTAGATAAGTATCTTATTTCCACATTTTGGAATAGGAGTTGATGTGCTTAAACTAAAAATAAATTAAGAGGACGGAAGGTCCTACAATCTCAGTCAATATAGCAGATAAAAGAGGAAGATTTTCACTATCCCCTACTCCACTTCCCATGACTGCTCATGAGCAACAAATTTCTTCCACTATTCTAATTAAGAACTAGCAGGTTTATGATTCATTTAAAATATGGTTTATTATTTTGAAAGCCGGCAGGTACGTTAAACCCAACGCAACGTAATATGATAAGAACTACACTATATTATATTGTTCATTCTCATGACCACTTTGCAAAGGACGTTCAGACTTGGCATGTAGTGATGTGACCTGAAGAGAAAATCCTTCTGTTGAAGAAATCAACAATGTTAGTGAAGACCAATCGGGTAAGTTAGTTGCTATTGTTGTTTAGCTAGTTCAAGTGTTGTTATTAGATCGTGTTTTAGAAAAGCAATGGAGTCTACTATGGTGCTTTTGAATAACATTGTTTGTCATTGTAATATTTAAACTAATGTTTGGAACTATGATACAAAAGAAAACTCAAAACCAATATTGTACAGTAACATGTAATAATGGCAGTGATGGCAAAATCAAATGGATTTTGTAGTTCACTACCTTTCGTCATATAGAGAATCTATGAGTGAACTGAGTAGGTACAAGCATTGCAAAATTTGGTTGATATTCCTCTCAGAAACATAAAGACAAGCTAATTTCTCGCCATCAAAATGCTTTATAAGCATTCTTATCAAAACAAGGACAAACTCCTCCAGCTGAGAATGCATTACAATGAGTCATATAAAAACAAGCTCATACTCACACAATGTGCAGGGTCACTCATTAATGAGTTAGTAAGGTCGCTCATTACTTATTTATTTAACCATGTTGTGAAGGGTTCATTAAGTATGAAAAAAGTAAACATGTATATCATAAGCATATTTTCACAAGCAAATACCTCATAATGATATCGTGAATGCATGACAACATGAGACATTTTATTAAACATTTAGAGTGCAATAAAGGAATTATAGAAAGAATATTAAAAACACACAGGCATTTTATCAAACATTTAGAGTGCGCTAAAGGATCTCATGTTTTGCTCATAAGAGTATCTACTTCTTTATACAGAAAGATTCATAATTCACATTTATTCAAATTCAAATTCTTAACCTGTAAAATCTTTAACCATATAAGAGTAACTATAATTGAAGGTAAGATTAAAACTAAACAAAACCCTTAGCAGTGTATACTCTAAAATCACGATCTAACCGAAAAATATTACCACAATAGAGAAGATGAAGTAACTCCGTTGGTAGTTCTCAAATGAAAACACTTGGCTTAAATGAACGGAGGCTGAAGAAAAGTCGGTGGAGATGAATCAAAACGCTGATCTACTACCGTTACAAGCAACGACGGTTGAAGACGGAAGGAATCGTGCCGGCGGCGTTAGGGTTTGAGGGAAAGAGAAGCAAATCTCGTTTCTTCTCTGTTTGGCTTTGTAAAAGAAAATAAAAGAAAAGAAAAAAATGTTGTATGCAATTTATTTCAAAACTCTTGATTTTTTATTAACTAAAAACATAAATAAAGAAAATAAACCTTTTTTAATTATTAATTATTCTCCATCTTATTTAAAATTAATACTAATTATTTAATTATTTTTTAATAGATATTTTAAAAAAATTATTTTATATATTTTTAAAAGAGATTTTTTATTTTATTTGAAGAAATTTATTTATATTTTAAATTTGATTGAATACTAATACCCTCTTTAATAAAATATTTAAAATAAACTTTCAACTTTAATAGTATAATTAAATTGGCCAATAAATATTATATCTTATTGGACATGAGATGAGATACAACTTAAGCCAAAATATCAAGGTTTTCAAAGTCTTCAAGCATTTCCTTTGGCTTTATCTTTTCCCAAACTATCTGAAATATTTGACATGGGGTGAGATACAACTTATCTCAGTGGATTTCACGTATTTTATTGGTTCGCTTGTCCAAATGTGCCTATTACTACCACATTAACCTAATACTACATATTCATATTAGGCGAGAGAACTAAGAGATCAAAACTCTTGAGTTTTCACAATGCGTGATCACACGATCACCTATTACCACATTTGAAATAACAATGATTTAAGAGAATGAAACTCTTATTACAACTATTTGTATTAGGAAAAAGTCAGTCTCTTTGAACTGAATGAATTACTAAACCTTATTCATTCGGGCATAGTTTTACGAAGAGACCTACCTCCGTAGTCTTGAAACTGTATACTTTGAAGACTTATATATCTAATCATACTCCACCCTTTAAAAAAAACTTAATTTTTCTAATTTTTAAAAGAATTAAATAAATAAATTTTCTTTAAAAAAAATAACTTAAAAACCCAATTAATATAGTAATTTTTTTTTTTAAATATAAGATTTAATATAAAATTAAAAAATATATCAAAAACAAATCTTTGGAATCAATATGTCAATTATGTTCTATAACTTGAGTAAAAATATAACTAATTTTAAAAAAAAAACTAGAACCAAAAATCAGCAGAAAATATTGCAGTAAACTTTCCAGCAAATTCCGCAGCAAACCTCCCAGCAAATTCCGCAGCAAACTTCGCAGAAATTCCTGCGAAACTTCCAGAGACTTGTGAGGTTTCCATGGCTTAATAATTCCTGCGAAAGATATCGCAGTAAAATCCGCAGGAAAAATGATATATTATTTTAAAATCATAAATCGTAGGTAAGGTCTCAGGAATTCCTGCGAAATTTGCTGCAACTTCATTTTTCGCAGGAAATAATGTTTCACAATAAATATTCGCTGGTAAAGTCGCAGGTAAATCTGCGAATAATTTTCGGCAGGAAAATCCGCAGGTAATTTGTGTATTTCTAGTAGTGATAGTATATTTTCTCTCTCACTCTCTCTTAGTTTATCACTTGAAATTTTAAAACATATAAAATATATAATTAAGATAATAAATTATTTGAATAGTTAAAATGATTTGTGGAGCCATATGATTTAAATTACTACTATATGTTGCAGTTAACACCTCTATCAGTAAAGGACGAGGGTCTTGCTTTATGCATGTGAGTCTAAAGAGCCGCCTGAAATCACTCATTAAGATATTGCATTAAAATATGAGGGGTCAATTAAATCCTTAAAAATGGATTAAGAATTCATTCGTGTGAGTACAAGTCGACTGAACTCAAAATGTATTATGCCACAATCCCATTTCCCATAGTTGTTCAAATGTAATCTGCATTATTACTTAGAGCATTTTTAATGCAGGTTCTGTAATATTAAATTCTTTAATAGTAACAGTAGTTATAAACAATTTGCATTGGAACAAGAATGAAATAACTGTAGGTAAACTAACAATTAGTTTTCGGCAGCTATATAACCAACGCACATTATCAAATTTCAATGACTCTAATTATTATTTTATTATTATTTTATATTATTAAAATAGCAATAATGCTCCAACAGCTCTAATTCAGCGGCTATGTATTTTTTCAAAATTATAATGGTTATATTAATAGTTTTTATCTTTCTATAAATACTATAGTAGTAACTTGTATTTTTTTGCACACAATTATAACTTGTATTTTTTATGTATTATTGTTGTGAATTTTGTATCATTTTTAATTTTATAATAAATATATTTATTATTATTTTCAACTTTTTTAGGTAAAATTTATTCAAATATTTTTTTCGCAACTTTAATAATTAATATTTTTTTTTTAAATAATGAATATTTTATGCATTTTAATTAAAATAATTAAATTAATGGTAACTTGAATAAAAAATAATTACAAATAAAAAATATTAAAAATATAAAATGTTGGGTCAAGTTTTGATTTTTTATAAACAACTATCATTAAAGTAAAAACAACTCAAATCAATTTTAAAAATTTTAAATCCTACAAATCACTTTGGACCCACAAAAAATATTTTAGTTTACTCTCACTAAAGATGCTCTTATATATTCTGTTTATTTTGAAAATCAATGAGGAAAATGTTAAAGAATTTGGTTATGATAGACCAATAAAGAAAGAAAAGTTCAATAGGATCATGTTGAAGGATTTTTTTTCAGAAAGATATGAAATTAACCAACTGCACAAGAGATACAGCAACCCTTACAAAGAAACAGTCAACATTTAAGACAAAACAAAGAGACAGAAAACCAGTCATAGAAAGAACAACTTATTTTAAGATTAGCAATAAAGAAATAACAATAAAGAAATGAGAATTCGAAAAGTAATTTATATGATATGTATTGGGTTTTGAGAAGAAAAAAAAGTTCAATAGATTCATGTTGAAGGATATTTAATTTCCTTGCTTGATAACTTATCCATAGATCACCATTCACCTAATTTAATTTCCTTGCATAACTTGCATATATCACTTGAAAGACAATTGGCAAATACACGGTGTTCTTTTCATTTTCTTTGTTTTATTTTGCATTATTTGGTAGCAGTTTCAAAAAGTACGCACGACAACAATGTTTAGAAAGATAACAAACCTAGGAATGGAAAAGTATTTGGCAATTTCTTAACACACCACCAAAGTTTCTTAGGTAACTTGTGTGCTTATAAAAATATCCTTCTGTTTCAAATGTGCAAATCTGTACGCACTATTTTTTGAATTTTTCAGTTTTATCCGAATGTGCACATCCGGTAAAAGTTCGTATTTGCAAATCCGGAATAAAATCAGATGCAGAACACCAAAAATCCAACAATGTTTCTCACATTCATAAAATAAAATCGGGATTACATTTAGAAATTCAGCATTACATCGACAGAAATTTAAATATTACAAGATCAATAGTCCGGTGGACGCTTGCACATCTCTAAGATGTCATCGACCGTTCTTCGGATTTTGACAGTCGTCTCGAACTCGAGCGGGAATCGTTCTTCGTAATCGAAAAAAGTTTGCCACATCGCTCTAACATCCCCTTGATTCTTGAGCTCAACAAGGTTGTAAGCGACGTTCCCTTCGTTGTCAATCGAAAGTGAATGATACTCAAGCTTGAGGGAGTAGACATTAATGCTTTAAGAGGAGGAAAGCAGATCTCTAGAGAAATGAGGGCAATGTTAGTGAAGTCGGTGACGGTTGCTGAGATTGAGAAAGCACTGAAGAGCATGGGGGACCTTAAAGCACCAGGGGTTGATGGATTTGGAGCAAAATTCTTTAAAGCTTCATGGAACATTGTGAAGGAGGATGTTAATAGAATGGTGATGAATTTCTTTAACAGGGGTAGATTTGATAAAAGGTTTAACAGAACATTGGTGACACTTATCCATAAACATGATTATGCTAAAACCATTAGAGAGTATAGGCCAATCTCTTGTTGTACTACTGTGTATAAAATCATTTCCAAGGTGATGGCCAGTAGGATGAGTACGGTGCTCCCATGTATCATTAGCAAAAACCAAGCTGAGTTTGTGCCTGGACAGAAGATACAAGACCATGTATTATTAGCTTATGAACTTATCAAAAGGTAAAATAGGAAGAGCGGAACACTGAAATGCATGATACAGATGGATATTCATAAAGCCTACGATTCTGTGGACTGGCAGGCTCTGAATACAATTTTGGCTGAAGTCGGGTTTCCAAGACAATTCATTTATTGGATCATGACTGCAGTCACAACTGTAAGCTACCAATTCAACATAAATGGTGCTTATACGGATGTTATGCAGGCTCGAAGAGGTCTCCGACAAGGGGACCCCATTTCTCCCTTATTATTTGTTGTCGTAATGGAATATTTACACAGGAAGTTTAATGATCTCTCGTTGATTCCCAACTTTAATTTCCATAGTAATTGTGAAAAGTTGTGTATTGTTGATCTCAGTTTCGCAGATGATCTCTTGCTCTTCACGAGAGGGGATTTAATCTCCGTCCAACTGGTCATGGATAGTTCCATGTGTTTTCACGCTCCACTGGTCTTTATGTTAATTCGGCCAAATGCAAAATATACTATGGTGGAATGGATATAGATGTAGTGACAGATATAACAAATCTAACTGGATTTGTTGTTGGTGTTTTACCTTTCAGGTACATGGGAATCCCCCTCACGAGCAAACGGCTAACTAATAGCCAATGCGCAAGTCTTGTGGAAAGGATTAGCAGCAAGATCAATCACTGGAGCGATCACTTGCTGAGTTATGCAGGTCGAGTCCAATTGATTAATAGTGTAATTTTCAGCACCGCAAATTACTGGCTGCAATGTATTCTGTTACCTAAAGGGGTGGTTAAAAGACTTGACACTATGTGTAGAGGTTTTATGTGGACTGGTAAAGGAAACACGACCCGGAAATCTCCCATTTCGTGGGACAAAGTTTGCGAGCCCAAGAGATAAGGTGGTATGAATGTGATTAATTTACATATTTGGAACAATGCATGTATTGCAAAATTTCTCTGGAATTTGTGCAGGAAAACGGATAGTCTTTGGGTGCGTTGGGTACATCCATACTATATCAAACATGAGAATGTCATGTCAGCTCCATGCGGTTCATCTTGCTCTTGGATTTTAAGAAATGTGATGCATATGAGGGAGAAGGTGCAAGGGTTGTACCAGTAGCAGCAAATGAGTACAAATGGAAAATATGTGATGAAAAAGGTATACAACGAGATGTTGGGTCAAAAGCAACCTGTCCCGTGGAGCAAGATCATGTACGGCAATGAAGCAAGACCAAGGGTGAAGTTCACATTGTGGCTTGCGTGCCACAACCGACTGGCGACGAAAGATAGATTATTGAGATTCGGTATGATAAATAATGATGAATGTGGGTTCTGCCATACCAGAGAGAGCATGAGACACTTGTTTTTTGAATGTGAGATTATGAAGAACATTTGGATAGGGGTGCTGCAGTGGCTTAGGATAGACCATGATCCGGATGTTTGGGAACAAGAAGTTGAGTGGATGCAGCGCATGAGTAAAAGGAAAAATTGGCGAACGACGTTTCTAAAAACGGCGTTCGCTGAGACAGTATATGCTTGTTGGTTGTACAGGAACAGCAAAGTTTATAGAGAATCTCATAGTACCAATATAGAGAACCACAGGAGTATAGAAAAGGAAATTATAGAAATTATTGTCAATAGAATATGGAATAAACCGAAGCTCCGAGAGTATGTTGTTCATATATATTAGGAGAGATTTAGTTCTTTTGTTAGTTTATTTCTGGCTAGATCCTTTGGATCGCTTTGTGTAGACGGTTTTTTTGGATTTAATATATTCTTTCTCCAAAAAAAAATAAATTAAAATTAATAGTAAACTGAAAGTAATAATATAATTATGTTAAAATAAATATTATAATTAACATTAATTATGTATATTATAAATATTTTTATATAAGTATGTTAAAATAAATTTTTTAATTAACATTAATATTTTAATTACTATAAGTATTTGATGTATAAGTATGTTAAAAATTAAAATAAATAGTAAACGAAAGTATAATATAAGTATTTAATGCAAATACCTATACAAAAGAAACAATTAGCTTAGTGGAATAGAGTGTCATTTACAAACAATGTATCATGGGTTTAATACTTGTTGGATGCAAACTTTTTAAGTTTTGAAATTTAACATTTGAGGGGCCAAAATGAATACTCCATCCTACCCTTCTATCCTATATTTCTGCCACTTTTTTCTTAATCAATATTATTCATTATTACCTATAATAATGCATTTGGTTTATGTACACCATACTGAATAAATTTGAAAAAATATATGAAAAAAAATACTTTTAAAATTAATTATAAAAATAATACACTATTAGAAATACTCAGTCTACCTGCGGAATTTGACAAAATTTCCGCAGGAAATATGTTACTTGCGATTCTTCCTACTATTTTATGTTCCCAGCTAAAACTTTCGTGGGAAACTAATTTAGCAGGTAAAGTCGCAGAAAAATATCGCAGGTAAAACAGATAAATTCGCAGATAATACCGCAACTAATTAAAATTTTTGCAGGAAAAGTCGCAGCAAATTGAAATTCCGCAGGTAAATTCACAAGTAATTTCTCTCTGGTTTTTAATTTATACTATTATTTGTGTTTAATTCATATTTAAAATATTATAATTAATATTAAATATCAAAGTAAAAATAATATAAAAATAAAAATCTAATTTGAGTAAGCCAATGCAACACTAATCACATTCAAATTTTTAGAGCAACCAAACATTACTATTAAGTCAATAACAAGTACTTCTAGAGTTACATTACTAAAAATGACATAATCAAATTATTAGTAATCACTTGTCCAACCAAATTAATAAGAAAAAACAATGCAAATTTCAAACTATTTAACAAGAAAAAACAATCCAAATCAAATTTCACTACTAATGTGTTCACTAATGTCTTCATTTGATTCATCAACATCATCTTCACTTGGATTATCAGTTTCATTATTGGGTTGAGGTGGATGAGAAGATGCAGCAAATCCTAAATGATTCATTAACAATGAAAGTTTATTGTTCGTTTCAATCATCTCTTTTTCTTGTCGTTGCAATTGTTGCTTCATCTCCAACTTCTCTTGTTCTTGTCTTTGTAATGATACATTGAGAGAATGGACTTGACTTCTCAAATCATCCTCTTAAGAGTTACTCGAAAGACTTGGTTGAGTTGATAATTTCTTCCATGACGGTTTTTCCTCATTCAAATGAGTACGTATAATGTGAGCAATTTCTGAAACTACTAATTTGTGATGATCAAATCTGAAAAAGAGACATTTTCAGTTGATTCATCAACATCATCTTCACTTGGATTATCAGTTTCATTATTGGCTTGAGGTGGATGAGAAGATGCAGCAAATCCTAAATGATTCATTAACAATGAAAGTTTATTGTTCGTTTCAATCATCTCTTTTTCTTGTCGTTGCAATTGTTGCTTCATCTCCAACTTCTCTTGTTCTTGTCTTTGCAATGATACATTGAGAGAATGGACTTGACTTCTCAAATCATCAATCTCTTAAGAGTTACTCGAAAGACTTGGTTGAGTTGATAATTTCTTTCATGACGGTTTTTCCTCATTCATATGAGTACGTATAATGTGAGCAATTTCTGAAACTACTAATTTGTGATAATCAAATCTGAAAAAGAGACATTTTAAACAAACAAATATTGACTTAAATAGAGAAAGTAATGTTAAAGATAAAATAAAGTATCTTTTTTATTAGCTATTATATACGAGTAAGAGACTCACCCATCACCTTCAAGAAGTATTGGGATTCTAGTTCCAACGGTGTCTCCACTAGTATGGCTAAATTAAGATGTGGCTACAATGACCATAAATTGAGAAGGGCTGGGTCGAGATCGATGTTGAGGTTGGTTGGGTTGAGAAGCGTGTTGTAATATTCTCAAAAAACCAACCTCAGGTGATGCGATATATCTGACATGCACTTTTCTAGAAATTGAAAGTACATAGCTTCTCATGCTCAGTTTATGTTGCGTGTAGAATGCATCATGCTGTAAAATATAAGAGAAATCAAGAGTTAGTTTTGGAGCAAACAAGGAGGCTAAATCATGAGAATAAATTATACATTCAATTTACCTTAATATTCAACCACAAACCTGGTGTTTGTGGGGCCACTATTTTGAGGATATCTTCAAATCTATTTATTAAATAACCAAAAAGATGTAGCTGCATTTGTGATTCAGATTAATTGCTTGGCTGGCATATAGCTTCCATTATCGGGTTATATTCATTATCTATAGTCTTTATAGAGCTTCCATGGTCATACAAGGGAATGCAATTATAAAGGGATCTTGGTATAGTGAATTGGAAGCAACTATGGTCTAATTCTTCTTCAAGAAATTAATTATAATAGAAATTATACCATCTCTCTGTGTTTCATATTATGCAAGCTCGATAGGTTTTTGAATAAGGTTCAAAAATACATGGGTATTCATATAGATCGATATATGGACTAGGATCCATTGAGTGGTCTATCTAACCCATGAAATGACTTGTTTAACTTACTACCCGTGTGGGTTGGATTGTATGAAGATCTGAATAAACAATTAATGTTCGCAAAAGTTCTTGACAATAGACTAAGCTTTATTTTATTTTAATATCACTTAAAAAAATTGAACAACATAACATAATGACTAATTAACACTTTAGCTTTTGGTAAAACTTAGGTGTTGTAAGGTTCTTATTTATGTTATCACAACAATAGTATATTTTAATTGATAGACATTAGTATGGTTGAGTTTTGATGGTCTGGAATCTATTACTCTCACAAATATTGCATCAAGATATTTAGCTTTATAATTGTTACTATAAGAGTTTATTTCAACTCCTATGCAAAACATGTGCCAGGGTTTGTTAACTGTACAAAGACGACAACATACGACTTTATACAACAACTATATACTGATATGTTTTTCAATATATCCACCTATTTTTTGGTTCTTTGTTTCTTTCCTAGTCAATCATTATTGTAATATTAAATTCCAAATATATTTAGCTTAAGTATTCTTCTTTTTTAGTAGAAACACAGCAGCCATTCTACTCATCAGTATGCCATATTTGACCCCAAATGTAATAACAAAAGTTAAAAAATTGTATGCATACAGGGAATGAAAATAGCAGTGTTCTGTCTGAAACATTTTCATCAAATGTTTAGATACCGAGTCATGCTTAAACATGTGCAAAGTGTAAATTCACTTACTCGATTAGTGTATGAGGAATATAAGCAGCTATTGCCGGCTTAACAAAAGTGTAGTTTTAGGACACGTGACAGTTCGAAAACTCTATGAATTCATAGGTTTTGATGAAAGCTTCTTCATGATAAAGCTGCCAGTTTTATGCTAGAGCCCATAATCCAATACCATTTCCTTTGCACGGTCAGTCACCAGATCCACTTCCATCTAGCAGTAGTTGTAGCAAACTCTCTCGGCAGGTTGACCTTAGCAATGTCCGCTGTCAGCATGATCTATTACTTGTTGTATAAGAATAGTCTCCTAACCATCACACACAATGTTCCTAGCAACATCCATTGCATCATAATCTGGAGTCAACCGAACACAGGCTTTCTTCGTGCCATAGGCCTGCAAAAACAGAACAGATGTGGTTAGTATATAAGTGGTTAACCGTATAATATTATATTGTATGAAATACCAATACATTTAGTCGGTTTCAATATCGTATAACGGGTTCAATACTGTAGAATGGCTTGAATAATTAAAATTTACATTTTGCAAACCTAGAAGCATTGTCATGTACGTCAATCACCTGATCAAAGTGTTCACTTTCTTGGCCTGAATATCATACCTTTTCTTCACGGCATCTTTAATTTTCTTTTTGTCAGCGCGGAGGTCGACAATAAAAACAAGTGTATTGTTATCGTCAATTTTTTTCATTGCAGACTCGGTAGTTAGAGGAAACTTAAGTTATTAAAATGTTAAGATTATAATGGAGGAAATCTCAGTTATTAATAACAGTTAGAGGAAATCTCAGTAGAGAACTTTCACTTGGTAAGAGTGCCTTGGAAATCTCAATCTTATTATATAAAAAAAATCACGATAATTTATGTTTATGAAGTATCAAAGATTATATTTGTATCAATTATATATAAAGCTTCACATAAGCTATAGTAGTTACCGACTGTTAAGTTAGTTTTGAATTATTGAGTTAGCTAGACACTCACTAATCTCTTATTGTCGTATAAGTATCTAGATCATGTATTCAGTTTTATCTTGTAATCATTTCATGTCAAGCTTGCTGAAGTTTTCTTTCTCTACTCATTCTAACCAATACATGCTAAATCAATGCCGTATATGAATGTTAACACTACAGACCAAGAAATGCTACTAGCTTTTAAACAAAGAGGATTTTTTGTGTGGCTAAATCATAACATAACTTCAATAATACACAATAACACATAATCTATGTTATTCACAAATATTTTCAATGAACTCAATTACACACAATCTATGTTATTCACAAATATTTTCAATGAACTCAATTTTCTAACAGACATGAAGATTAGTATTTAACATTGTCCAAATAGTTTTCATGCTAGTAATTACTTCTAGGTATTTGTTTATATTATTCCATTATACTAAATGAAGGATAACATATATTTAGAAGTTAACATTTCCCTACTACAGCATAAGAAGGTGAGGTACAGAGCAACAAAGATGGAGTTATCAATTGTAGAAGGGGTGAGTTTCTCCTACCCCCTCCGTTCCTACAATTTTAGTTGTCTCCCAAATAAATAAGAAGGTGAGTTATCAATTTACATGCACAGCATATCATAGATTTTAGCTGTCAACAACCTCAGTACTCGTATCCTGTTCAACACAGTGACAAGATTTCAATTCAGTACAAATGCATCAAATCAAAGAATCTGTCCTGAGCAGAATACACAAAATGAAAGAATAAATGGTTTTGCAATACAATTTATCCCAAACTGATGGTTGAATATCATTCCATTAATTTCTGCTCTAGTTCACACACTGACACAAATATCCTCACTGCTGCGATACAAACAATTGAGTTCTAAACATTAATGTTGAAAAAACATGTCCTACACCGATATATCTTTCCACAAAAAACAATTTGTAGTCATTCACACCAGAAAACTATTTAAACTTACAAGATTATCCTTTTGATGAATAACTGTTTCAGCTGCAAGCATCTCGGTATACAACAAGCATGTTTTGATATGAGACGCGCGAGAGTCCTATAGTGATTGTCCGTCCAGTCCATCATTGGAGCCACACTGAAATTCAAGCAACACAAAACAAAGAGAACACCAAATATGTCAACAAAATCATAATCAATGACACAACTCGGTGTCCGGACCAAACTACTCAACCAAATACACAGGGGAAAGCATCACAGAACTTTCATCAAACACCTTGCCCTCATGAACATCCCTCTTCTTTGAAATCAAATCGGCATCTCTTTTTTTCCCAATATCACTGCAAACCCTACCAACAACCGATCCAAAACCTAAAGCTTTGTTACCCCGTAGCAGAGCCAAAGTTCTAGGTTTCAAATACTTTCCCCCAGTGCACCTCGATTTTCAAGCCGGTATAAGGAACATAATACACATATACATAGTTTTATGGAGCAGAACCAACATAATATACTAGTTCTAAGGGTGGAGAAAAATATCTCATACTTTAATGTTGTATTTATTGCTTTGAACCTTATATAAAACTGACTCTGCTCTGTAGTTGAGACACACAGATTCACAACATCATGGATCTATTTTTTCTAATTCATCACATCTTATGATGAATAATGACTATAATCTATTATCTAAGTCATAAACAAGCAGATCTGCAGCAAGCTCAATGACTCAAAAACTCCAAGCTAGTTACTCGTGTATGAATCAAGCTCAAGTTCCATGGAGTTGAAATTGAATAGCACAAATCCAAAGCTCTCATACAATTTGAAGTATGAGACATAAATTTAGCCAATAAGAAGAATGAAATACTCACAGTCATGATGTCACCAGCATACATAGCCAAAGGATCATTTTTCTTTTCATCTGCAAATGTCAAAGACAATGAAACAGTTACTACTGTGGGCACTAACTTGCAATTATGCCAACAAGAGAGATATGCAGATGCCTACCAATTTTATAAGCAGCTAAAGGAGCTACAGGGGAAATCAAGATGTCATTTTGATCCAGTGCCTCTTTAAAGCTATTCTTTATAATGGTTCTCAACAAACTGTAGAGATTAACCAATTGAGTCACCGTCAAATTATCAGTTGTTCAATCATGAAAATCACTACTATTAAGTAGAGCATATTGTTCAAGAGAAGCTCAAATGGATTTTGTGATTCACTACCTTTCGTCATATAGAGAATCTATGAGTGAACTGAGTAGGTACATGCATTGCAAAATTTGGTTGATATTCCTCTCAGAAACATAAAGACAAGCTAATTTCTCGCCATCAAAATGCTTTAAAGCATTCTTATCAAAACAAGGACAACCTCCTCCAGCTGAGAATGCATTACAATGAGTCATATAAAAACAAGCTCATACTCACACAATATGCAGGGTCACTCATTAATGAGCTAGTAAGGTCGTTCATTACTTATTTATTTAACCATGTTGTGAAGGGTTCATTAAGTATGAAAACAGTAAACATGTATATCATAAGCATATGGTCACAAGCAAATACCTCATAATGATATCACGAATGCATGACAACATGAGACATTTTATAAAACATTTAGAGTGCAATAAAGGAATTATAGAAAAAATATTAAAAACACACTGAGGTATTTTATCAAACATTTAGAGTGCGATAAAGGATCTCATGTTTTGCTCATAAGAGTATCTACTTCTTTATACAGAAAGATTCATAGTTCACATTTATTCAAATTCAAATTCTTAACCTGTAAAATCTTTAACCATATAAGAGTAACTATAATTGAAGGTAAGATTAAAAATAAACAAAATCTTAGAAATAAACAAAACCTTTAGCAGTGTATACTCTAAAATCACGATCTAACCGAAAAATATTACCACAACAGAGGAGTTGAAGTAACTCCGTTGGTAGTTCTCAAATGAAACACTTGGCTCAAATGAACGGAGGCTGAAGAAGAGTCGGTGGAGATGAATCAAAACGCTGATCTACTACCGTTACAAGCAACGCCGGTTGAAGACGGAAGGAATCGTGCCGGCGGCGTTAGGGTTTGAGGGAAAGAGAAGCAATCTCGTTTCTTCTCTGTTTGGCTTTGTAAAGGAAAAGAAAAGAAAAAAATGTGTATGCAATTTGTTTCAAAACTCTTGATTTTTTATTAACTAAAAAAAAAAGCCTTTTTTAATTATTAATTATTCTCCATCTTGTTTAAAATTAATACTAATTATTTAATTATTCTTTTAATAGATATTTTAAAAAATTATTTAAAAAAGTTATTTTATGTATTTTTAAAAGAGACTTTTTATTTTATTTTAAGAAATTTATTTATATTTTAAATTTGATTAAATACTAATCCCCTCTTTAATAAAATATTTAAAATAAACTTTCAAATTTAATAGTATAATTAAATTGGCCAATAAATATTATATCTTATTGGACATGAGGTGAGATACAACTTAAGTCTAAATATCAAGGTCTTCAAATTCTTCAAGTCTTTCCTTTAGCTTTATCTTTTCCCGAACTACCTGAAATATTGGACATGGGGTGAGATACAACTTATCTCAGTGGATTTCACGTATTTTATTGGTTCGCTTGTCCAAATGTACCTATTACTACCACATTAATCTAATACTACACATTCGTATTAGGTGAGGAAACTAAGAAATCAAAACTCTTGAATTTTCACAATGCGTGATCACACGATCACCTATTACCATATTCGAAATAACAAGTTTTTAAGAGAATGAAACTCTTATTACAATTATTCGTATTAGGCAAAGGCTTGTCGAATCCGAAAACTTTAAATTTTGCTTGGGCTGGAATCGATTTTGTTTCTACAAACAGTTTTCATTTTCAATACCAAATTTGTATTTAATTATTCATTATTAGCTAATACTCACTTTTAATGGTTGTTTATGAAATTTTAATGGCTACCAAAACATGTTTCAAGTTAGGGTTGTGTTTTTTATACACCGAAATGAATGTTTTTTATATCAAATACACTTTGTGTTATAGTTCTATGATAATCATTTTAATATTTTTCTTTTATGGTTTGTGTTTTATTTGGTTACATGTTTTGTGTTGTGTTTTGATAGTTCTTTCTTTGAAGAAAAGAAATTTATTTCTGTTTTATGACTGGTCTTACCTGTATCTTTATCCTTTTTTTTATATCTAGCAGTGTTTGCAGGTTACAGAGCTTATATCATTGTTTAACTTTAGTTAGCCAAACATATCCACTTTTTTTAGGTTTTGTAATTTTAGAGGAATGTAGAATATTTTGAAGGTGAGAAATTTAAATCTTAGAAGTTGAAGGTCCGGTAAATTCAGTTAATAAACATAATGAATATTTGTAAGCAGATAAAATCTTCAGAGGAATGTCCTAAAAATTCTTTTCTTTTCTTCAAATTTCACTTTCCCTTTTATGATTTGTTACAATCCGTTGAACAATTTTATGAAAATTGAATTCTAATGTTTAAATTAATATGTGGGTTGTCTTTTTCTGGGCAAAAAAAACATATTATGTATAAACAACATGTTATGTTATTTGTCCACTTTTGAAAAGTGTATTCTATGTGAAAATATTTTGAATTAAAATCATCATGACATAACCAGTCATTTAAACTTTTTGAACATGAAAATATGAATAAAATTTCATACTATCGATGATCCCAAACAGTACAACTTGTCTTTCTCAAAAGTGTTCCCAATGGATCATGATTTCTTATGTTGTATGGATTTCAATAAAGAAGATAGTGTTCCCGTAAAAAAAACACGTTAGGTGAGCCAATTCAGCATTTTTTAGTCATACTCAATATTATGTGTATTTATTTTGTATTATTAAAACATGAATACTCAGTCTCGATAAAGGCTATATTGTCATGTCAGCCACCCTGTTGTGACTAAAAAGATAGATTTACTATCTATATGATGGCTATATTGTAAATTTTTTAGTTATTTGGTTTCTTCTTAGTTTGTTAAGATTTCTTGATTGTATTTTGTTTCTTGATTCAAATGATTCACACATTCTTCTTATTCTTTATTGGTTGTTAATAGTTTATTTCAATTTAAGGAACTGTTATTCTTTTTCTTTGATGCTTGTAAATCCAGTAAATTTTTTTTTATTATTTACTATTATGTTTAAATTTTAATATAGGTAACAGGTCAAAGCTTTCTTTCTCGATGGAACAAAATTAACAACAATTCATGGTTGCAAGTAAACTGGAGATTTTGGACAAGCATTATATGGTTCCTTTGTTTTTCAAGGTTTGCTTCTACTTTGATGCAAAATCTCATTATATGTATTTTTCTAAATATTCATGAAATTCATGAAAATGGAAATGGTAAAATATTGATTAACTTACTCTATTAGACTTGCAGATTTGACAAGTCCATTCTGAAATACTGATTAACTCGCATGTATATGTGCTTAAAGAATTGTTAATGTTTTAGTGTGAGACATTGTATGCAGAGTAGGTATGTGAAGTTATAATAAACATGTCTAAAAGGTATGCAATTATGTGATGCAAATGAATAGGGGCTTACTCTCTATTTGATTGAGTTGTCTTAGTTTTAAAAAATTTCCAAGTCAAAGAAGATGACACAAGGTGCTTACTTTCTAGGCTCTAAGTTTACATCAGTTGATTTTATTTACATCATTTTAGAGAGAAACAAAGTTTTTTATTTAATGCAATTTGAGTCATGTTTGAACTTGTGATTTAGAGAGGTATTTTTTATTTTATTTTTAGTCTTTAATCTCTGAGAAGATGTGAAGTCCATAACTTGTGAAACAAATTTGCATACAATTGCAATGAATTAACTCTGTTTTAAGTTTAGTTTCTCTAATGATGTTTTTGTATTAACTTTTATCTACTAAATTTCCATATCCTCATTAAAAACATATTGTAGACGAGTTTGTTAATGTTGCAATAATCGAGAAATCGATTGAAATTGATTGAACAAAAAATATTGAAATTTTAACTTGGTTATAGAGATAAAAGGTACCACAAATATTTCATCTCCTTTAGTATATTTCTTTCTGATTGGCCAATGTCCTATGATATTTGAAAATGAGTTGATAATGTCAATGTTTTATGAAACTTTGACTTATACTTTCATTTTATTTGGATGCAAATATTTAATTGTGTCTTTCTCAAAGTTAACAAAGCCACCATGAACATGCTCCACGGGATAGAGCTTATGTCACATATGGGTATGCGAAAACTCACTATTTAATGTCTGCATTAGTCCTTTATTTTTTACTCAGTGCAGGTTCTTAATTTATGAATTTATTTCAGGTATCCTAATATGAAGAGTGTCAGGGAATTGATCTACAATAGGGGCTATGGAAAGGTTGACAATCAGAGAATTGTTTTGACTGACAACTTAATCATCGAACATGTATGTGTTTGAATTGGATTCCTTTCATCGCTTCAATCTCACAGTAGTTAATCTGCATTGTATGGCCTAAATGAGTTTGGACCTCATGTTTTCCTAATGTTTTATCCAATTTGACCAAGTCAGAATGTAAGTTGTTTATGATTTAAAAGGCAGTCCTGGTTGCTTGACAGTGTCTAATGTGTTTTCTTTACTAATCAAATTTCGATGTCCCATGTTATGGTGTTGCTATCATAGTTGTTGTTAACTGTTTTTGTTGCCTCACTATTTTCTTCTCTATTTTTCTCTTGACATGCTATTCATTACCTGGTTTTTAGGAAGCACGGGATCATTTGCATTGAAGATCTAATTCACGAGATCTTTGACTGTTGGACTTCACTTCAGAGAGGCAAACAACTTCCTATGGTCTTTCAAGCTCAAAGCTCCCTTGGGTGGCATGAAGAAGAATATTATATAGTAATCTAGACAACTAAATTTTCTTCTCATCGGTATATCAAAATAATGAATAATTGTTTTTATATTTATTGTTTGAAAGAATGTAATTCATTTGATCATAACTAAGATATTAGTGTATGTTGTCAACTTTACAATTGATTTTTTTGAAATGCAATGCAATTCTTTTATCTTATAATTTCTATTTCATTGATCTTGGTTATGCTTTCTCTATTCATTTAAGCATTATACAAGTATATGAAAATAATTTATCTCTATTATTACAAGTTAATTTTACCCGTGCGCGAGCACGGGTATTCGACTAGTTTGTTTCAAAACTCTTGATTTTTTATTAACTAAAAAAAAAGCCTTTTTTAATTATTAATTATTCTCCATCTTGTTTAAAATTAATACTAATTATTTAATTATTCTTTTAATAGATATTTTAAAAAATTATTTAAAAAAGTTATTTTATATATTTTTAAAAGAGACTTTTTATTTTATTTTAAGAAATTTATTTATATTTTAAATTTGATTAAATACTAATCCCCTCTTTAATAAAATATTTAAAATAAACTTTTAAATTTAATAGTATAATTAAATTGGCCAATAAATATTATATCTTATTGGACATGAGGTGAGATACAACTTAAGCCTAAATATCAAGGTCTTCAAATTCTTCAAGTCTTTCCTTTAGCTTTATCTTTTCCCGAACTACCTGAAATATTGGACATGGGGTGAGATACAACTTATCTCAGTGGATTTCACGTATTTTATTGGTTCGCTCGTCCAAATGTACCTATTACTACCACATTAATCTAATACTACACATTCGTATTAGGTGAGGAAACTAAGAAATCAAAACTCTTGAGTTTTCACAATGTGTGATCACACGATCACCTATTACCATATTCGAAATAACAAGTTTTTAAGAGAATGAAACTCTTATTACAATTATTCGTATTAGGCAAAGGCTAGTCTCTTTAAACTAAATGAATTACTAAACCTTATCCATTCGGGCATGGTTTTACGAAGCGGCCTACCCCCGTAGTCTTAAAAATGTATACTTTGAGGACTTACATACCTAATCATACTCCACCATTTTAAAAAGTTGATTTTTTCTAATTTTCACAAAAAAAGTATTAAATAAATAAATTTTCTTTAAAAAATAACTAAAAAACCCAATTAATATAGTAAAAAAAAAATTAATTACATGTTTGATATCTTTAATCTTCAAACTTTCTTTCTTCGCAGCCTGGAAGATGATTTGATTGCGTAATGTCCATATGTTGTAAATCGTTTCCGTGAGTACAAGTTTCAGTATTCTCCGTTTAGTACCTTTTCCTTTTACAACTAGTAGAATCCACTATATTTCCATTTGCCACCCATGGGGGGTTCTATTGTATCCAATCCACTTCATCATGTTGTTCCATATGTTGTTCACGAATTTGCATTCAGAGAACAGATGTTGTTGACTCTCTACTTGGTCGCAGAATATACATTTTCCATCAGTAGGTACTCCAAAATTGATCAGCCTGTCCTTTGTGGGGAGTCTGTGGCTGTAGAGCATCCAAAGCGTAAATATTGCACGCGGCCTGGCAACATTGCTCCACATGAGTATTTTCCAATTCACTGAAGGTTTATGGCCCCTGAACATGTGATATATTTTCCTTGTGCTGTATTTCATTTTCACCTGCAAATCATTCCAGCACGCGGATTGTGTAATAGTGGTTCTCTGTTTAAAGATTGTCGTGATTAACCATGAAGCATTGGTCTTTGGTTGGTATAAGGAAATCTCGTCTGACTTTAAGTAGTATATTTGCACCCATTGGATCCATAATTTGTCCTTCTTTTGTCATATATCCCATAGTAGTTTCCCGATTGTTGCCTTGTTCCAGTCTACTAAAGAATACGTATTCATGCCCCCTGCATTTTTGGGGTCACATATATGGTCCCAGGATATAGGGGATTTCTTACTTGGTTCATTACCTCCAGTCCATACAAACCTCCTACACATGCCTTCAATATGTTTCAAGATGATTTTAGGTAGCGAAAAAATCTGTAGCCAGTAGTTTGATATAGCAAACAATACACTTCTCACGAGTTTTATCCGACCTGCATATGATAACAGTCGCGTAGTCAAGATGACACTAATCACAAGATTAGGAGATTTTGTACTCACCTAAATTGACTAGTTATGTGTATTTGTCATTTAGAAACCTGGATCTTTAAGATCGGTATGTACTTGCAACGTTTTTTTAGTTAATGAAATTTCTCCTTATTCAAAAAAAAAATTTAAAATATAAGATTTAATATAAAATTAAAAAAATCTCAAAAACAAATCTTTGGAATCAATATGTCAATTATGTTTTATAAATTTATTATTAAGAGTAAAATAAAAATAGTACTAAAACCTGCAGCAAATATCGCAGTAAAGTTCCCAGCAAATTCCGCAGCAAACCTTGCAGCAATTCCTGCGAAATTTCCAGAGAATTTTGAGGTTTCTGTGGCTTAACAATTCCTGCGAATTAAATCGCAGTAAAATCCGCAGCAAAAATGATATATTATTTTAAAATCATAATCGCAGGTAAGGTCTCAGGAGTTCCTGCTAAATTTGCTGCAACTTCATTTTTCGCAGGAAATAGTGTTTTACAATATAAATTCGCAGGTAATGTCGCAGGCATACCAGCGGATAATTTTCTGCAGGAAAATCGGCAGGTAATTCGTGTATTACTAGTAGTGCCCAAATAAAAGAAGGTACTGATTAATTGGTTATTATTACAATCATAAAAATAATACTAAAGAATATGGAAAGGAAGTGAAATTGGTAATTGCCGGCAGTTTTTCTCCAAGATTTTAGATAAAGTAGAGAAGATACAAAGAATGAAGCAAGATTCACGAAAAATAACAGGGAGTACAAACAACAACTTAGATCCCTCCAAATGCTCCGCACACTCATAAACTAAAATCACATACAGCCCAACAAAAATCATTAAAAACTAACAAAAGGCACATAAAATATGAATAATCAGTTAACGTAGTTGTATTATATAGAAGTTATACAGAACCTTGGATAAGTGTAGAATCCCTTTTCAAACAAAAATTGAAAGTTATAAACCCTCATAACGTATTTGACAAAATACTTGCAAAGATAACACAAACTTACCTTTTTTTTTTTGTGCTAATTATGAGGTTAGAAACTTGATATATCCAAAACATGAAAACTTCTCTTTGCAATTTTTATATCTTGCATCTCTATAAGAATGAGAAAGAATCAGACATCTTAAACATGGAAGCTACCCTTTTCAAAAGAAAAAGTAAAAGTAAAATAAAGCAAATGAAATATAAAATTAAATAACAAAATTTTATATATATATATATATATATATATATATATACCAAAACTTTCATCTTTATCTCTTTTTATAGGAATGAAAAAGAATTGAACATCTTATACTTTACCTATTAACATATCTTTCTTCTATTTCTTAAAAATAATATGTAATAAAACTGAATTAGGCATCGAGGAATATTATCAAACACTGTTTTTAAGAAAGATAGCAACAGAGGAAACAAACAGTGTAAACAAATAAATTCAGTTGCAAACAAACCACATTGTGCAATCAAAAGGTATGTGTGTCAAAGATTGAAGAAATTGACAAAATAAGTATAACAAAGAAAGATAATATTAAAGAAATTGAGTTTTTTATAATATTACATAAATATAACATTAAAGGAAAATAACACATAAACATAAAAAAAACTAAGAAAATATGTAAACAAAGAAGACTCTACAAACAAACAACGCCCGTGTAATAGAAAATTATGGTTTCATAAATTGAAGAAATTGATAAAATATATAACATTAATGAAAGATAACATGAAAGAAATTGAGGAAATCAATAACATTAAAGAAAAATAACATTAAAGAAAAATAACATAAAAAAATAAAATAAATTTTTAGGATTTAAGTGGTTGAAAAAATAGAGCTGAACAATGAAGAAGGATATGAAATAATGTCATTGCCTGAATGATCTACAGAACAGTTGAAATAGTTGATTGTAAGCAATGAAGCATCGAGTATAGGGAGTGGTTGAAGAAAATGAAAATGAGTATGAAAAGAATAGAGATATGATGAATTTTAGTTCTGCATATTAGAGAAGATAGGATAGAAATAGAGAAGTGATTGCTATGTGTCTGATTGATTTGACACATTTATGGTTTGATTGGAACCATAAATGAAGAAATGAAATCAAATTTGTTTGAAATAGTGCATAATGATAGTTAAAGTTGGACTTATTAGATAGAAAAATGAGAAATTGTACTTCAGTTCCAACTTAATAACTCAATTGGTTGGAAAAGTAATTTGTTGGATCAATTTTAACCCAAAAATAAAAATGTGGCATAATTAGAAGAAAGGATAGATATGATATTTCCAGAACAATTAACTTTTTTATATTATAGATTTCTTAATCCTAATTATGCAAAAATCTTAAACTATAATTATTTTTAAACAGATATAATACACTATTAGAAATACTCTGTTTTCCTGCGGAATTACCTGCGAATATTGACAAACTTTCTGCAGGAAACGTGTTACCTGCGATTCTTCCTTCTATTTTCTGTTCCCAGCTAAAACCTTCGTGGGTAAATAATTCAACAGGTAAAGTCGCAGGAAAAATTAGCAGGTAAAATAGCTAAATTCGCATATAATACCGCAGGTAACTGAAATTTTCGCAGGAAAAGTCGCAGCAAACTTAAAATCCGCAGGTAAATTCACAGGTAATTTCTCTAAGATTTTTAGTTTTTATTTTTGTGTTTAATTTATATTTAAAATATTATAATTAATGTTAAATATCAAAATAACAATAATATAAAACTAAAACTTTAATTTGAATAAGCTAATGCAACACTAATTACATTCAAATTTTAAAGCAACCAGGTTGCTATATATTACTATAAAGTCAATAACAAGTATTTCTAGAGTTACATTACTAAACATGACACAACCAATCTACTAATAATCACTTATCCAACCAAGTTAATAAGAAAAAACAATCCTAATTTCAGACAAGTTAACAATAAAAAACAATCCAAATCAAAATTCATACTAATGTATTCACTAATGTCTTCATCTGATTCATCAACACCATCTTCATTCGAATAATCAGTTAGTCGAAAGACTTGGTTGAGTTGATAATAAAATCATTTCTATATCCAAGACCAAATACTCTCTGACTTTCATCTTCATCCTCTCTTGAAATAGTTGAATTCTGAGAAGAAATCTCCAACTTTTTCCGTTCAAATTCACCCTAAAAAAATATTTAAATAACATAACAATAAGCATCATCTCATATGAAAAAACAACTCTAAAGGCACAAAAACTAGTCAAATTTCCATTCAAATAATAATAATAATAATAATAATAATAATAATAATAATGATAAAAGCTACTTCCACTTCATAGTACGTGTTACAGGCATAGATAAGGTTATGACACGTATTTTTCTATTATGCTGTATCTATCAATAGGAATTCCTACATCAAAGTCTTAAATATCTACATAGCATTTCTTTAACAGATCATTTTATCTTTCAAATTTATTATACCTCACTCTAGAGGTCTTGTGCACGCTATTCCCTATACAGACACAGCTGAATATATTTATACACCTTAGATTGAATGAACATAATTAGAAGCCATGAGAATAGAAACTAGAATTTACCTCCATAATTAAGTGCCAACCATCAACAGACCACTGAAAAGACAAAAAAAAAAAAAAAGAATTGAGTGACGACCAAACCTGAGATTATTATCAACAACTCTACATTCCATTGATGTTCTGAGCTCTTGCTAAATTTACAAACTTACCAGAACTTGGAGATTACAACAATAAAAAAATAATAAAATCCAACTGGCATATGATCAAGCCCTTTGATCTTTAAAACAGTGGTGTAGTAGTCATTTGTCTCTACTTTGCTGAATAACTCCTTTTCAATGTCACTAGCATCCATCACCCCTGCTTCTCAATCTGCTGCGACTTAAACTCATTAGGTATCTTTCTGGCCGTAGCGTAAATATGGCCAAATAGTGAAGTTAGAAAGTTTACATACCTATGCAAGTTGAAGGTACTGATCTGTAAGTTCTTCCATATTTCAATGGAAAGTTACCAGAGACTACAGTCTTATCAAACTCCAGAGTTTGAATTTCATTTGAGCTCTTGACATTATCAGCGACGCTGTCAGAATAACGCCTTATTGCCAACACTTCGGTGTTACAGTGAAGTTCTATAGGAAGCGATTCAGCAATCTTCTGCCAAAGACTTGTATATCCACCTTTAAATCGTCGTATCTTTCAAGTCATGGATGTTCTGGTAAATTCATGAATATAGGCATAGGGCATGTCTTGTATGAATCCATATCCCAAAGCAGTATAACCATATGCAACAGATTTAGGAACTGATTTGAGTCCATGATGCTCAAGATATTCCGGAGTTAAGTCTGCCGCAACTTCACTGACAACATGGATCCCAAAATGACCAGACTTCTTCACCTTTTCCAGTGAATATCACAAGAAGAATTAGCAAGATTCATCTTTCAATTGTAATCTCATAGGAAGATTAACAACAGAACAAGACGACTAACTTGGATTTTCAATGCAAGTGACATAACAGATACATAATCATCAGCAACTTTAATATCTCGGAATTTCCCCGAGGAAGTGTCGATAACAGCAAGCTTGTGGGAGTCCAATTCTTCTAGTGCAGAATTCGTCTCTTTTGCCAAGTGAAAGATCACAGGAGCACTGCTCACGCCCTGAACATGGACAAATATTATATGATAATAATTAGTAGAAGCACAAGATAAAGTTCATATAATGTTTGTCATAAGAGAAAAGTACATGCCTGAATTGTAAGGCGAACATCTAGAGTGCAGTTCTTTAATCTGTCCATGAATGCTTCAAATCCTTTCCTAGAAATATAGCTGAATCTATGCATATCTATATCAATCTCAAAGTAATTTTCTCCCTGTAAAAACAAAATTAAATAAACATATCAGTTAGGTTATTAGAAAGAAAGTGCTACATGTAGATATTCATTGTCTTTTATGATGAAATGACACTGCTTTAAATAGTGGGCTAAATATAAAGGTGCCACAATTAATCCATAAAAATTTAACCAAAGAGTTGTACCAAATTTTCTTTCTGCATAAGCTTTCTTTCTGCTGCACTCAATTGAAGGTCTTCAATATTGCCAACACGGCCTAGAATTTTCAACCGTTCTTGAAATGGCACAATTGTATCGAGCGGAAAACCTTTTACCTTTTCAACTTCATCATCCATAAACTTCTGTCAAACGACATGGACAGATTTTATGAACAACGTAAGAAATCATCTTAAAGAACTTATTGTAACGACAGAGAGAAAACAGAACTATAACACTTTTAGCAAGATGTATTGGTAATATCACCTTACCTTTCTTCCCATCCCACATGTAAACATCACCTGTAGCTGTTGGTGCTGCAGTCCAGTACTTTCCAGATGATATGCTCACCATATTTCTTCCACATATCGCATATAATTGTACAATTGTTCTAATCAGCATGTTTGTCCAATGAAATTGTAGCATAAGTGAAGAAAAGAATTATGAGCCAAGCTGTTAGCATTTTTAAGGCAGTGATTAAAAAGGAATATTGAATATATACCTCAATGAGCCAGTCAATCAGTATGGCCCTCATCCTTTCATTAATGTCAAATTGCTCAGCCATATAATTAGGCGAGACACAATCAGTACTCTGCAAGTAGTTAATGATGTTAGTAATTTAAATTTGATTATGCAGGGAAATCACATTACTGAGATTAGAATAGCATACAAAATCTCATTAAATTCAATGAATGCATTACGAATTGAAAAATGATTCTAGACATTACAAAATGAGAACCAATCAAGCAATGAACGAAAGTGGTGAACAGATGCTTGTGGTTGCATTGAATTGAATTATGATATCAAGAAATCAAATACAATTAGAGTTTCCATATGAATGGAATATAACTGCAAACCTGCCAAGATTTCAGTGGCTGATATTGGATTCACACCATCTTTAATATGTTTCACCTGCAATAGTAACGGCCGCTCCCGCCATGAATCCCACAATGGCAGCATGAGATAGGAAATCAATCAAGAAACCGAACCTGCGATAGAATCGGAGTGGCTGCCTTGAACCATAGATCTGAAATATGCTCTTTGGGTTTGTTTCTAGCATTTTCTTTAACTAAAGAGGTTGGCTTGAGGTACTGCATGAGTGCCTTCTTCAGCTGCAAACTGAGTTAGAGCTCTGCGAAAGGGATGAAACCAGCAAGGATGGGTCTGAAACACTGTGCTTCAGCAAGTCAACCGTCAACATCAAGTGCCACAAGCTATCTTCATCAACTCTCTTCGATACCACCAGCAGAATATGGCATATGGATGCTAGAAAAATAGCAAGTCGAATACCCCTAAGTCATGAGCCAATTTAGTCGACAAGGATTCTCTACTCGGCACAAAAATTGTCGAAGAATCGTCCGGTCTCATCATATCAGTTAAAACAGAAGCACTAAATACAGACTGGTTATCAAGAAGAATAATGCGTTCAGAAGGTATCCACGGTTCAGTACCAATAGAACAAGGTCTTGCCATAGCTCTAGTCTCTTCCGATTAAATGGTACAAGGAGGTAACTATTCTATATCAATTCTTTTCACCCTCCGCTCTTCTAGGCTAACAGTTGTAAAAAAGAAACAATCCAAAAGTTGCAATAGAAATGGCAACCATGATTTCTCCAATACATTTCTTAACGTTCAATCGATAAAAAGTACCATCAAGCTCCTAAAATATGGATGGCCAATATGTAAAGCATGAGGTTGTGGGCAGCACTTGCTGCTGTTTCTACTAATAGTTCCCAATTTGCCTGCTGCAAGATTCGAGATGCCCGTTTCCATGCTGTGTGGGGAGCGGTCTCTTAACCGCAACTGTTTCTATGGATACACTGTCGACATGAGCCTTCAATTCATGCAACCGATCACCAACTCTTGCCGCTGCTGCATTATACACTCTTTTTTGGCACATCTGAGCCTTTCTCCATGTTGAGTATATCACTAAAATTGATAGGATCACCTCCGATTATAGTAACCATCTTTCTAATTCTCGGAATGCCGGTATCTCTTGGCATAATTTCCTGTACCCCTGATGGATCATAGGTATGCAAGACCTGTCTTTTGGCGCAGCAACAACAACAGACAACCATTTTGAACAATTGACTTAAAAGCCCATTACAGGAGCTAGCAGGGAGATAACACAGAAAATGGTCATTTGATACAAATAGTGTAGATTGTTAATCATCTCTAGAACTTATTTCCATACAATCTGAAATGATACATGAGAAGTTGCATTTAGGACAACAGAAAACGTAGTAGCAAATAGAAAGCAAGGCCAAGTGTGGAAGCTAAATTAACATAGAATGGAAGATAAAACCTGTATTTCATAATTTTAGTTGCAGTAAAAAATCCAATTTCAAAAAACCTTTTTGTACATGACTTCAACTTTAACCAAGAAGTACTAGGAAAGTAGATAAGTATCTTATTTCCACATTTTGGAATAGGAGTTGATGTGCTTAAACTAAAAATAAATTAAGAGGACGGAAGGTCCTACAATCTCAGTCAATATAGCAGATAAAAGAGGAAGATTTTCACTATCCCCTACTCCACTTCCCATGACTGCTCATGAGCAACAAATTTCTTCCACTATTCTAATTAAGAACTAGCAGGTTTATGATTCATTTAAAATATGGTTTATTATTTTGAAAGCCGGCAGGTACGTTAAACCCAACGCAACGTAATATGATAAGAACTACACTATATTATATTGTTCATTCTCATGACCACTTTGCAAAGGACGTTCAGACTTGGCATGTAGTGATGTGACCTGAAGAGAAAATCCTTCTGTTGAAGAAATCAACAATGTTAGTGAAGACCAATCGGGTAAGTTAGTTGCTATTGTTGTTTAGCTAGTTCAAGTGTTGTTATTAGATCGTGTTTTAGAAAAGCAATGGAGTCTACTATGGTGCTTTTGAATAACATTGTTTGTCATTGTAATATTTAAACTAATGTTTGGAACTATGATACAAAAGAAAACTCAAAACCAATATTGTACAGTAACATGTAATAATGGCAGTGATGGCAAAATCAAATGGATTTTGTAGTTCACTACCTTTCGTCATATAGAGAATCTATGAGTGAACTGAGTAGGTACAAGCATTGCAAAATTTGGTTGATATTCCTCTCAGAAACATAAAGACAAGCTAATTTCTCGCCATCAAAATGCTTTATAAGCATTCTTATCAAAACAAGGACAAACTCCTCCAGCTGAGAATGCATTACAATGAGTCATATAAAAACAAGCTCATACTCACACAATGTGCAGGGTCACTCATTAATGAGTTAGTAAGGTCGCTCATTACTTATTTATTTAACCATGTTGTGAAGGGTTCATTAAGTATGAAAAAAGTAAACATGTATATCATAAGCATATTTTCACAAGCAAATACCTCATAATGATATCGTGAATGCATGACAACATGAGACATTTTATTAAACATTTAGAGTGCAATAAAGGAATTATAGAAAGAATATTAAAAACACACAGGCATTTTATCAAACATTTAGAGTGCGCTAAAGGATCTCATGTTTTGCTCATAAGAGTATCTACTTCTTTATACAGAAAGATTCATAATTCACATTTATTCAAATTCAAATTCTTAACCTGTAAAATCTTTAACCATATAAGAGTAACTATAATTGAAGGTAAGATTAAAACTAAACAAAACCCTTAGCAGTGTATACTCTAAAATCACGATCTAACCGAAAAATATTACCACAATAGAGAAGATGAAGTAACTCCGTTGGTAGTTCTCAAATGAAAACACTTGGCTTAAATGAACGGAGGCTGAAGAAAAGTCGGTGGAGATGAATCAAAACGCTGATCTACTACCGTTACAAGCAACGACGGTTGAAGACGGAAGGAATCGTGCCGGCGGCGTTAGGGTTTGAGGGAAAGAGAAGCAAATCTCGTTTCTTCTCTGTTTGGCTTTGTAAAAGAAAATAAAAGAAAAGAAAAAAATGTTGTATGCAATTTATTTCAAAACTCTTGATTTTTTATTAACTAAAAACATAAATAAAGAAAATAAACCTTTTTTAATTATTAATTATTCTCCATCTTATTTAAAATTAATACTAATTATTTAATTATTTTTTAATAGATATTTTAAAAAAATTATTTTATATATTTTTAAAAGAGATTTTTTATTTTATTTGAAGAAATTTATTTATATTTTAAATTTGATTGAATACTAATACCCTCTTTTATAAAATATTTAAAATAAACTTTCAACTTTAATAGTATAATTAAATTGGCCAATAAATATTATATCTTATTGGACATGAGATGAGATACAACTTAAGCCAAAATATCAAGGTTTTCAAAGTCTTCAAGCATTTCCTTTGGCTTTATCTTTTCCCAAACTATCTGAAATATTTGACATGGGGTGAGATACAACTTATCTCAGTGGATTTCACGTATTTTATTGGTTCGCTTGTCCAAATGTGCCTATTACTACCACATTAACCTAATACTACATATTCATATTAGGCGAGAGAACTAAGAGATCAAAACTCTTGAGTTTTCACAATGCGTGATCACACAATCACCTATTACCACATTTGAAATAACAATGATTTAAGAGAATGAAACTCTTATTACAACTATTTGTATTAGGAAAAAGTCAGTCTCTTTGAACTGAATGAATTACTAAACCTTATTCATTCGGGCATAGTTTTACGAAGAGACCTACCTCCGTAGTCTTGAAACTGTATACTTTGAAGACTTATATATCTAATCATACTCCACCCTTTAAAAAAAACTTAATTTTTCTAATTTTTAAAAGAATTAAATAAATAAATTTTCTTTAAAAAAAATAACTTAAAAACCCAATTAATATAGTAAATTTTTTTTTTAAATATAAGATTTAATATAAAATTAAAAAATATCTCAAAAACAAATCTTTGGAATCAATATGTCAATTATGTTCTATAACTTGAGTAAAAATATAACTAATTTTAAAAAAAAAACTAGAACCAAAAATCAGCAGAAAATATTGCAGTAAACTTTCCAGCAAATTCCGCAGCAAACCTCCCAGCAAATTCCGCAGCAAACTTCGCAGAAATTCCTGCGAAACTTCCAGAGACTTGTGAGGTTTCCATGGCTTAATAATTCCTGCGAAAGATATCGCAGTAAAATCCGCAGGAAAAATGATATATTATTTTAAAATCATAAATCGTAGGTAAGGTCTCAGGAATTCCTGCGAAATTTGCTGCAACTTCATTTTTCGCAGGAAATAATGTTTCACAATAAATATTCGCTGGTAAAGTCGCAGGTAAATCTGCGAATAATTTTCGGCAGGAAAATCCGCAGGTAATTTGTGTATTTCTAGTAGTGATAGTATATTTTCTCTCTCACTCTCTCTTAGTTTATCACTTGAAATTTTAAAACATATAAAATATATAATTAAGATAATAAATTATTTGAATAGTTAAAATGATTTGTGGAGCCATATGATTTAAATTACTACTATATGTTGCAGTTAACACCTCTATCAGTAAAGGACGAGGGTCTTGCTTTATGCATGTGAGTCTAAAGAGCCGCCTGAAATCACTCATTAAGATATTGCATTAAAATATGAGGGGTCAATTAAATCCTTAAAAATGGATTAAGAATTCATTCGTGTGAGTACAAGTCGACTGAACTCAAAATGTATTATGCCACAATCCCATTTCCCATAGTTGTTCAAATGTAATCTGCATTATTACTTAGAGCATTTTTAATGCAGGTTCTGTAATATTAAATTCTTTAATAGTAACAGTAGTTATAAACAATTTGCATTGGAACAAGAATGAAATAACTGTAGGTAAACTAACAATTAGTTTTCGGCAGCTATATAACCAACGCACATTATCAAATTTCAATGACTCTAATTATTATTTTATTATTATTTTATATTATTAAAATAGCAATAATGCTCCAACAGCTCTAATTCAGCGGCTATGTATTTTTTCAAAATTATAATGGTTATATTAATAGTTTTTATCTTTCTATAAATACTATAGTAGTAACTTGTATTTTTTTGCACACAATTATAACTTGTATTTTTTATGTATTATTGTTGTGAATTTTGTATCATTTTTAATTTTATAATAAATATATTTATTATTATTTTCAACTTTTTTAGGTAAAATTTATTCAAATATTTTTTTCGCAACTTTAATAATTAATATTTTTTTTTTAAATAATGAATATTTTATGCATTTTAATTAAAATAATTAAATTAATGGTAACTTGAATAAAAAATAATTACAAATAAAAAATATTAAAAATATAAAATGTTGGGTCAAGTTTTGATTTTTTATAAACAACTATCATTAAAGTAAAAACAACTCAAATCAATTTTAAAAATTTTAAATCCTACAAATCACTTTGGACCCACAAAAAATATTTTAGTTTACTCTCACTAAAGATGCTCTTATATATTCTGTTTATTTTGAAAATCAATGAGGAAAATGTTAAAGAATTTGGTTATGATAGACCAATAAAGAAAGAAAAGTTCAATAGGATCATGTTGAAGGATTTTTTTTCAGAAAGATATGAAATTAACCAACTGCACAAGAGATACAGCAACCCTTACAAAGAAACAGTCAACATTTAAGACAAAACAAAGAGACAGAAAACCAGTCATAGAAAGAACAACTTATTTTAAGATTAGCAATAAAGAAATAACAATAAAGAAATGAGAATTCGAAAAGTAATTTATATGATATGTATTGGGTTTTGAGAAGAAAAAAAAGTTCAATAGATTCATGTTGAAGGATATTTAATTTCCTTGCTTGATAACTTATCCATAGATCACCATTCACCTAATTTAATTTCCTTGCATAACTTGCATATATCACTTGAAAGACAATTGGCAAATACACGGTGTTCTTTTCATTTTCTTTGTTTTATTTTGCATTATTTGGTAGCAGTTTCAAAAAGTACGCACGACAACAATGTTTAGAAAGATAACAAACCTAGGAATGGAAAAGTATTTGGCAATTTCTTAACACACCACCAAAGTTTCTTAGGTAACTTGTGTGCTTATAAAAATATCCTTCTGTTTCAAATGTGCAAATCTGTACGCACTATTTTTTGAATTTTTCAGTTTTATCCGAATGTGCACATCCGGTAAAAGTTCGTATTTGCAAATCCGGAATAAAATCAGATGCAGAACACCAAAAATCCAACAATGTTTCTCACATTCATAAAATAAAATCGGGATTACATTTAGAAATTCAGCATTACATCGACAGAAATTTAAATATTACAAGATCAATAGTCCGGTGGACGCTTGCACATCTCTAAGATGTCATCGACCGTTCTTCGGATTTTGACAGTCGTCTCGAACTCGAGCGGGAATCGTTCTTCGTAATCGAAAAAAGTTTGCCACATCGCTCTAACATCCCCTTGATTCTTGAGCTCAACAAGGTTGTAAGCGACGTTCCCTTCGTTGTCAATCGAAAGTGAATGATACTCAAGCTTCGCAACCTTCCGTTTGTTTCCGTAAGGTAGGAGATGTTCGATGTCGTCAATGATCTCGCCGATGGAGATGTCCCTCATTAGCTTAAACGTGCGGCCGCGTGTTTTGCCGTCGGTGTAGGAGACACTTGCGACATACCAACGGAACTTGATTTCATTCAATTGAGACATTTTGAGTTTGTGTGAAAGATATCAAATGAAACCCCTAATTTATAGAAAACTTAGGGTAAAGTAATTTCTGCCTAAGTTCTTTCCGAATGTGCAGATACGGAAAAACCCTATAAATATTGGTTCCGAATGTGTATATCCAGAACTTTCCCGGATCTGCAAATCAGAATATTTTACTGATACATTTTTCAATCATAATTGACTATGTTATGCTACCAATTGCAATGCTTTCATTGGAATAAATTTAATAAGTGCATTAAAAAGGCATTTGAATAAAAATTCAATATATTTCACTTCAAAAATGTACATTTTGTCGTACGATTATACAAAAGAGTTAAAACAAAAGTCTCCGTCTAAATCTATCAGAGCTTGACTCGTAAACCTTGTCGTATTTTTCTTGATTTTCATACAAACGCAAATATGCTTCTTTATGCGTCTCCAACTCTAGGATAAGTTGATGACGAAAAAGTGCATGACCTTCCTCTCCTTTACCGAGTAGAGCCGAAACGGCTCGGTAACCGCAATTACCATCCCCTACAACATCGATGATACCATCGATATGCTTGTGCATAAAAACCGACATCTCGTCGATAGAGGAAATTATAGGTGGAATCGGTGTCGGAAGCGGTGCATTCGGAGTCGGAACTCGTGGAATCGGTGTCGGAGCCGGTTTGGTAATGCGAGCTCTTTTCATGGCACTTTGTAGAGATTTAGGAGTCGGTGAGTCCAGAAAGATTTTGTCAACGTGCTCATAATATGAAGGAGACCGAGTTGTCGAGTTGTTATTCGGTGTAGGCTTCAACTTCTTCGGAGCACCCTTTGTCTTAACCGGTTGAGACGGCGGTATCATTGCGGTTATTTCGAGAAAGGAAATCTTCCCCAATTCATCTTTGATGTGTAGCTTCATGTTGTCATCGGCCTTCGAAAATCTCGCTTGAGTCGCTTCTAATTCGGGCAAAATAGAGATATTTGGTTTATCTCCTTCCTTGCAACCATCATCATCAAAACTAAGTCTCATCCAATGAGGGCAAACTTCATCAATTTGTATTGGCTCACCTAGTTTCAACTTTGTAGCAATATGTAAAATTGTCCTCTTTTTCACACTCCATAAATGCAAAACCAACGGCATATGTCTTATCCATAGACGTAACACCGACCATCTCAAATAATGGAAGTCGATACTTGTTCGTCTTGTAGGTACAATCGAGAATGAGTCCAAAAAATATCTCAGACCGTAACTCCATCATCGCGATATCTGTACCGAGACACGTAATTGTTATCATCCAACAATTTCAACAATTGTTGCATCTCACTTCTATCTCCCCTAATTGCTTTGTTCGTCTGATACCGAATGTTATACACTTGCTTTATATTTGCTACATTGTCGGGTTCCTTCCGTTTCAACGTGGCAAGTATATTTTTCGGTTGGACAAGATTCAAAGTCATGTCGGCAATACATGTCTTCTCTTCCGACTTGAGCCGACATACACTAGGATGGACTTGAAACTTTGAGCACAATTCGTGATTATGTATAACACAGCGAACACTAAATCTCCATTATTTGGAAGCTAACATGTAACCACCAATCTTAAAAGGGCACTCACATTTTCTACTACCGGTGTCGTCTTTTTTTAACTTCCGTAGAAGAACCTGATATTTCCCGCTTCTTTCGCACCCCAAAATTACAAAAGCCTTTCTTCTTTCCGAACCATTATCCGATTTTCCGATATTTACACTGAAGCCAAGCCCAATAGCCGTCCTACGAATATATGTGAGCATGCAATCACGATCATCAAACTCTTTCTTGTTATTAAAGTCACCGCCGACATCAACCGACTTTACGATAATCCCTTCAACTTTCGGAGAAATCGGCGAAACTAATTCTTTTGAGATGTTATCGGGGTGCACCATATCTATTTATAAACAATAATAGAACAATAAATATATATAACTAAAACCTATTAAAAATTGCTGAAAATTAAAATTAATAAGTTTCAGGCATTTTTCTGGATGTGCACATCCGGACAAGTTCATGCTCAATACGTACCGGATTTACACATCCGAAAGTAGCGTAACTTGTTTTTTCCAAAAAGTAGATTGATAATGTGAGCAATGTAGTGGATGAAGTTGAATATTTACTTGAAATTCAATCTTCTCTTGCTCCCTTTGATTTGTTGCACCAAAAAGTTGAAGTTTTTGAGTGAGAAATGGTATTTATGAAGTAGGGTTTTTTAGGTTTGTGAGGGTGAGTGTCGAAGAAGAAAGGTTGAGAATGGGAAGGGGGAGTGATCATGCAGGTTCAAATATATCAACAATTATTCCGGATCTGCATATCCGGAGACCTTCCGCATATGCACATCCGGAACAAATATTTTTTTTAAGGTCATGGTGCGTCCGGATTTGCACATCCGGAATCAGGGGGCATAAGCGGAATTTCGCGCAATGTCTAAGAAACTTGTGTGGTGTATTAAGAAATTTCCAAGTATTTTATCTATGCTCTAATAACACGTTGATGTTAGATTTATCTGATTTTTTATAGGTTACAATCAAAACAGGTTAATCCCTTTTATTGGTTAAGTGATATCTTTTAATTAAAGACTGAGTATCTGAAACTTGATTGGTATGAGAAAAAGTGTGGGCTTTTACCTTGGACCCATAATGGGTAGGGACTAGGGTTATATATATTATATGAATGCTTACCTCCCCTAAAAAGTGTGGGCTTTAATTGGAGTTTGGAATTTTTTGAAACCATTGCAAACTCGTTTGGATCCTACATCTGCTCCAACGATAACACTTTGATGGGATTAAGCATGGATATAGCCAGATCCTTGGTGAGGGTGCCTTCTGATTTCAAGTTGTAGGATACCATAGAGGTTGAGATCGACGGCAAGAAATTTTCCATTCACATGCGAGAATATTCCTATAGACCATTGCGCATAGCGGTTCCGATCTTTAACAACAAACAAAGTGAGTCTGAATCTTCAAGTTCTAAGAAGGAATGGGTCATGGAGGAATCGGGAGGAAGGGACGACGATGAAAGGGAGAATTTTGATACTTGTGTTTGTCCGTTGGGTAATACACAGGTTGAGGAGGATGTTGGGGTAAAAGATATGGAGAGTTTTAATAACGTTCAGAACAGCCATGCAGGGAGTAGCTCGGCGCCAACTAGGACAGATGCGTGTAATCATCAATTAGGGGAGGGTTCATTTGACGTGGCAGTTGAAAACTGCAGGGCATTTATTGATCAGGTTGGAAATAGCAAGGAAGAGGGAGAAAATAAACATACGGATTCCTTTGTTGGAGAAACAAAAGAGAGCTTTTTTGAATATTCAGAGGGAGCAGTGAAATCATCGATTGGTGGGCCCAAAAAAGAGAGATTATGCTGTCTAAAAACAATGAAGTACAAAAAGTGGTATGGTCCACATGGAGTGTTGGGGGAGGTTAAGAAAAAAGGTGGTAAAAGTAGGAAAATGAAAGCTAATGCTTTTCCAAGTACTTCGGATCCTATTACTTCTTCTTCAAATAATAGTGTGAATCCCTCAAAGTCTGGAGGATCGGTTGGGCATGGAACTCAGGTAGAGAAATATTACTGTGAAAATTTGGAGGCTTCCGACATATTCAAGAGTAATGCTAGAGGTTGGGAGAACTTTGATTCCGGGGTGGGTGGTAAGCTTTGGGAGGCAATATCAAATTTGGGGGTTGTTGCGGTAGACAAAAAGAAGGATTTTAAGAAGACGATTGATGATTTAGAGAAGTTGGATAAGAGTAGAATGTTGGGAGGGAAGGAGAAATTATTATTGTTGAAATGATAATAGGCTCATTCAACATTAGAGGGGGAGGTAGTTTGGTTAAGAGGAAGAGAATTAGTCAAATTATCAAAAAAGGAAACGCGGATTTGTTCTTAATTCAAGAAACAAAATTATCTTCTATGTCGGAAGCAGTGGCGAGAAGTTTTTGGGCGAAGGAGGATATCGGGTGGACTTTGTCTAATGCCGAAGGTTTATCCGGAGGTTTAATTATTCTTTTGAAGATTAATAGTGTAGAGGTTCTTTGTAGCTTTAAAGGCGAAGGCTTTGTTGGTGTTAAAGTGGTGTGGAGTGGATCTATCTATTACATCGTTAATGTTTATTCTTCTTGTGATTTGGGGAAGAAAAGAATGCTTTGGAAGAAGTTGTTGGATTTGAAATCTATATTTTCGGATGGGGAGTGGTGCATAGGCGGTGATTTTAACGCTATTGTTAATTCTTATGAAAGGAAGGGTAGGGGCATAGGGAGCCACAATATGGAGATGAAGGAGTTTAGGGAGTTTGTGGTGGAGAGTGAGTTGATTAATGTCCCTTGTAAAGGGAAAATACTTTCTTGGTACAGTGGGGATGGTTCTTCGATGAGTAGATTAGATCGTTTCTTGTTCTCTGAATCGGCTATTGATAAATGGAGGATCATTGGCCAATTCATTGGATTGAGGGATATTTCAGATCATTGTCCAGTTTGGATTGTGGTGGATTCTTCGGATTGGGGCCCAAAACCGTTTATGTTCAACAATGAATGGTTTAGCAATAAGAATTTCTTGCCTTTTATTGAAAAAGAGTGGAGGAAGTTGCATATCAAAGGGAGAAGTGATTTTGTTCTTAAAGAAAAACTTAGGCTTCTCAAAAATAGCCTTCGTTCTTGGAACTCGGAGGTTTTTGGTAAAGTGGATTTGGAGATTGAGGATTGTGTGAGGGAGATTAATAAGGGTGACGAGACGGCGGAGTTAGCTAATGGTGATTTGTTGGAAGACTCTATTATTAACCGCAAGAACTCTACTAGTCGGTTTTGGTTGAATTTGAGAATTAAAGAGAACATGCTCATTCAAAAATCAAAATTAAAATGGCTCAATGATGGCGACAACAATAGTAGGTACTTCCATTGTATTATGAAGGAAAGAAGAAAGCGCAATCATATTGGGTCCATCAACTCGGATAGAGGTGTTTTGGTTTCAGTTAAGGATGTTAAGGAGGAGGTGAGGAATCATTTTGCTAACAAATTTGTTGAATCGGAGAGGGAGAGACCGATCTTGGACGGTATCCCTTTTAATACGCTTAATCTTGAGGAAAGGGAATCGTTTGAAAGCCCTTTTTCTGAGGAAGAAATTAAAGAAGCGGTTTGGAGTTGTGATGGCTCCAAGAGTTTGGGACCAGATGGTTACTCCTTTTTATTCATCAAAAAGTGTTGGTATTTTTATTAAAGACGATTTTTTTCGTTTTTTCAAAAAATTTCATGGAGGGGCTATTTTATCTAAGGCGATAGTTTCTTCTTTTTTGACTTTGATTCCAAAGAAGGAGAACCCGTTGGGTTTAGATGATTTTAGACCTATTTACTTAATAGGGTGTGTGTACAAAGCTCTTTCCAAGCTTTTGGCGGCTAGGCTTAAAAAGGTTTTGCATACTTTGATTTCTTCTTGCCAAAGTGCTTTTGTTCCGGGGAGACAATTACTCGATGGAGTTTTGGTCGCCAATGAAGTGGTTGATTATGCTAGCAAGGAGAAAAAAGTGTGTACTCTTTTCAAGGTGGATTTCGAGAAAGCTTATGACAAAGTTAGTTGGGACTTTCTTAGATATATGATGAGGAGAATGGGTTTTGGGGAGTTTTGGATTAGGTGGATGGAGGCTACCATTTTCTCTAGCAAGATGTCTGTGTTGGTTAATGGTAGTCCAACTAGCGAGTTCGTGGTGGAAAGGGGATTGAGACAAGGGGATCCCCTCTATCCCTTTCTTTTTGTCATGGTGGAGGAGGGGTTGAAGGGTTTAGTGAGGAGATCGGTTTGCTTGGAGATTTTGCCGGTTTTAATGTGAAGGGAAGATGCTCCATTGACATTCTCCAATTCGCAGATGATACTCTTTTATTGGGTGATGGTAGTAGGAAGCATCTTTGGGTGTTATAGGCGGTTCTTCGTGGTTTTGAGTTAGTGTCGAGTCTTGGAATTAATTTCTATAAAAGCAAGTTAATTGGAATTAATGTCCCTCCCAACTTTCTTGAAGCGGGGACCTTGTTCCTTTCTTGTAGAGCGGAACCGAAAGATTTTACCTTTCTCAGTATCCCTATCGGGTGTAATCCAAGAAGAATTTCCTCTTGGTCCTCTTTGGTGAGTAAGTTGGAAAGAAGGTTATCTTGTTGGCAAGGTAGATTTTTGGGTTTCGGAGGAAGGATCACTCTCATAAAATCGGTTCTTAATAGTCTTTCAATCTTTCATCTCTCTTTTTATAAAGCTCTGGTGAAGATTCGGAAAGACATCATCAAAATCCAAAGTAGATTTCTTTGGGGTGGTTCGGACGAGAAGAGGAAAACACATTGGATTAATTGGGACCATCTTTGTTTGCCTTTTTATAAAGGTGGCCTTAATTTGATGAGGATTGGGGATTTTAATATGGCCCTTCTTCACAAGTGGGGATGGAGTATCCTTGTCGGTTCGGAAAATTTGTGGTTCAAAATTTTGCAAGCGCGGTACGGAGACATCAAAATGATGATGTCTAATAGGGATTACGACTTGCCTAGTTGGAGTTCTCATTCGTCTTGGTGGAGTGATATTGTATCCCTCTCAAAGCACTATCCGGAGGATGTTTTCATTAATAATTGCTCGTTCCGTGTCAAAGATGGTTTTTCCACTTCTTTTTGGTGCGCTAGGTATATTGGATTGGAAAGTTTAAAATCTACTTTTTCGAGGTTATTCAACTACTCGCGTCTCAAGAATGTGGTTGTGGCGTCGTTGGGTGGTTGGGTGGAGGGAAAGTGGGAGTGGGGGGATTTCGGTGTTCATTTTCCTGGTACCCAAACGGAAACAGAAGCAGCTGAAGCGCAGGATGTTTTTGCGCCTGTTATGGAGTCTCTCAACAGGGAGGGACAGTTTTTTACTAACGTTTCTCATGCAGGTACTGGAACTAATTCGCTTTTGCGCCATGAGGACTTTCAGGCGGTTGGGTTGCATCCTCCTGAGGGTGATATGGCTGAAAATGATGGTTTTTATGTGCCTACCAGTAACATTCAAGATGAGGTTTTGCAAGCTGGTCATCCTGGGGTTACAACGCCAGTCAATGTTTCAGCTCAAGGGAATTTTTCTGCTGCATTTGCAGAATTGGAAAATCTTCGAAATTTATTAGCGGATGTGAAATTGGAAGTTGGAATGTCGGATGGTTTGCGGTGGTTGCCGGGGTTGGAGGAAATTTTTTCGGTAAAGTCTTTCTATCGGTTAACTAATGCATTTAGCATCCCCTTTGGCCCTGTTAATCGGTATGAGAGTGCTTTGGCTTTGATTTGGAAAATGGCCGCTCCTCAGAAAATTAAGGCCTTTGGATGGAGGTGTTTTCTGAATAAATTACCGACGAAGGATTTGTTGGATTTTAGAGGTATTTTACCTTCTTCTAGCGATACCAAGTGTGTTTTATGCAATTCATCCACATAATCGTTGTTTCACGTTTTATTCTCTTGTCCAGTGGCTTCTCTAGTTTGGAGGGAGGTGGCAGATTGGATCGGATTATCTGATAGTGATGGCAATAGCGCAATGAGTAGTTTTCTGGACTGGTTTGGATTTTGTAAATCAAAGCAGGTCAGAGCAGGGAAAGAAGGGTGTATTTGGTTAGCTATTTGTTGGAACTTGTGGGTTCTTAGGAATGGAATCATTTTCAGGAACATCGGTTGGAATGTGGCTGACACAGTTTGGTCGGTAAAGTTTATGGCTTAGCGTTAGTCTTTTATAGGAGATATTACTCATCCCAGTTGTAACTTGTATGAATTTAACAAAGACCCTTTATTTTATTTGTCGTAAGTTTAATTGGTAGGTAATCTCTTTATTTTGTTTGAGCTGAGTCTCATTCCTTTTGTAAACAGGTTCAAATACTTTTTGTACTGTTTTCAATTTATAACTTGCTTACAAAAAAAATTGTATTTCTGTTTTAGCATGCTATGAAAGTGTTTTTTTTTTTAAAATGGTTTTACCCTACCCACATTAATAACAGAATGCAGTTTTAGTTTTGTTTAATTGAATTTCGGAAGTGCCTATGAAAACGCTATGAAAGTCAATTGGTTTTCCACGTAAATAGCGCAATTTCCGTTTTCTTCATTTAATTGATTTCGCCTTTTCATCATTAATGAGCATATAAAACTAATTTCTGTTTTTTTTGTTTAATTATTTTCTCATTAGTGTGATATGAAAGTGCCTGCATAGTAGAAGAATTACTAATTGAATTTTATATAAAACTGTACATTAAATTAATTGAATTATATATATATATATATATATATATATATATATATATATATATATATATATATATATATATATATATATATATATATATATATATATATATATATATTTTACATTGTATTGTCTTGGATATTTTATTAAATAAATATTAGTTTATATAAATTTGTGATTTATTTATTTTGTCAAATATTTTGAAATAATATGTAATATCCCTATAATATTGAGATTGATACTGTTGAAGACAAAATTTATTGGGAATGTTATATTGTTTAAATTCATGATTGATTCATGGTATATTTTTTTTTGCGAGAAAAATTTGATTCCTATACAAGAAATTCTATAAATAATTGTGTGTGATTACCACCAAAGTGAGATCACTCATTTTAATTTATAAGTGTCTCTTTGTAGTTTGAGGAATGGTTTTCAGTCATTACTATGATTGACTTCCTAAAGGAGGACAATTGTATGTAGAGATTGTAATTAACTAAGAATGTAACTATTGGAGATGCTTTGGTCTAAGGAGTTTATTTTCCTAAAGGAGATAAATTTCTAAATCCAATGTATGCTCATTGAGTAGCTTATTCTTGAAATTTGTAGATGAAGTTATTGGAAGTGTTTTGGTTTAGAGAATTTATCTGTCCAAAGGAGATAGACTTTGGAACCTAATGTATGCTCATTGAGTAACTCATCTAAGATTCCGGCCCTTGTTGTGACCTGTGTTTGCACATTCCACCTAAAGAGGATTGCGTGATAATGTTGGCCTCTTCGTGATAGCTTATGTTCATTAAAGCTATATATTTCCTTTGTTATTTGTTCTAATACATTCCTGTTTTGTCTCAACAATGACCTTCTCTATGAACAATTGGTATGCTTCTATTGAGATCATGAATAGGTATAATTTTAAGAAATGGAATAAAGACTTAGAGTTTTCATTAAGGATTATTGATCTTGACATGACATTGCGTGAAACCAAACTTGTGATCAATGATCAGAGTACACCTGAAGACAAAGAAAAAATTAGCTAAGTGGGAGAGGAGTGACTGACTTAGCTTGTGTGTTATTAAGAGGACTAGTTATGTAAATTTGATGTTGAAATCTCAAGTTGTTGGTAAAGGTATCTTATTATATGGTTTATATGAGTTTTCTTTGGATTGTGATAATATTTCCTCATCCTTGAATGTTGAGAGCTTCCTTGCTAAAAGGTATACAATTAGAGAAAATACCTCTTTTTTGTAGTACAAGCGTTTATGCCATATCTCTAAAGAAAGAGTTGAAAGGTTAATTAAAGATGATATTTTTCCTTCCTTAGATTTCAATGATTTGGTGACTTGTGTGTATTGTATTAGAGGAAAATTTACTAAGACTAGTAAGAAAGATTCGACTAGAAGTTCAGACATTTTGGAAATTATTCATACAGACATTAGTGATCCTCTTTCTCCTACTATTTGTGGTAATAAATCTTTGATCACTTTCATTGATGATTTTTCCCGGTTTTACTATCTTTACTTGTTTAAGGAAAAATTAGAAGCACTTGAAAAGTTTAAAATCTTTAAAACTAGGGTTGAAAAGCAACTAAGAAAAGTGATAAAGGTGGTATGTTCTAACCGTGGTGGAGAGTATTATGGTAGATACGATTCTACTAGGCAACATATGGGGCCTTTTGCAAAATACTTGCAAGATTGTGGAATTGTTCCACAATACACCATGTCTGGTACTCCTAAACAAAATGGTGTAGTCGAATGGCGAAATCATACCCTTTAGGATATGATGAGAAGCATGATGAGTATGTGTAATTTATCAGAATTTTTATGGGGTGACGCTTTGAAAACAACCCTCCATATAGTTAACAGAGTTCCTAGTAAATCAGTTCCAAAAAACACCTTTTGAGCTTTGGACAGGTAGAAAACCCAGTTTGAACCACCTCTGTGTTTGGGGTTGCCCCGCAGAGGTTTAAATATATAATCCTTTCGAGACAAAGCTTGACCCAAAAACAAGTCATTGTTTTTTCATTGGATATTCATATCGAGCTAAAGGATACAAATTCTTTTGTCCTGGTAGAGGCAATAAAATTGTAGAGTCCATGCATGCTAAATTCCTTGAGCTTGATGTTGTTGAGCGTGTCATTGCATCTGGTAATATTTTTTCTGTTATGCCTGATGTTGTTACTTTGTCAATGCCTAACTTTGATAATTTTAGGTCATCCACTACTCATGGAGGTTTTGTTCCAAATGAGAATATGGTTGAACATCCAGTTGAAGAAGTGGTTGAACCACTTGTTAAAAATGTAGTTGACCCTCCTATTATAGCTGAGATTGCACAACCTGATGAGCCAGTTGAGCAAATTCATGATAGAAGGTTAGTAAGACAAAAACGACTTGCTATCCCTAATGATTTTGTAGTTTATCTTAGTGAAGATGCTTATGATGTTGGTATTGTTATTGATTCTAAAATTTATCTAGAAGCTATTACTTGTTCTCAATCTAGCACGTGGACAGATGCAATGAATGATGAAATGAAATCCATGGAAAATAATGATGTTCGGGAACTAGTGGAGTTACCAAGAAACTGTAGGGCGATTGGATACAAGTGGATATTCAAAACAAAGAAGGACTCGAAAGGTAAAATTGAGAGGTTTAAGGCGAGACTTGTAGCTAAAGGTTTCACACAAAAGGAAGGGGTTGACTTTAATGAAGCCTTTTCTCCTATTTCCATTAAAGACTCTTTTAGAATCGTTATGGCCCTTATAGCACATTTTGACTTGGAATTGCATCAGATGGATGCTAAGACTGCTTTTCTGAATGGTGGTATCAATGAGGAGGTGTACATGCAGCAGCCTGAGGGTTTTATGACAAGTGGTAATGAGCATTTGGTTTGTAAATTAAGAAAATCTATTTATGGTTTGAAACAGGCTTCTAGACAATGGTACTTGAAATTTGATGAGGTGGTAACTTCATTGGGTTTTGAAGGAAATAAAGTTGATCAGTGCATCTATCTTAAGGTCAGTGGGAGGAAATTCATCGTTCTCGTGTTGTATGTTGATGATATTTTGCTTTCCATTAGTGATCTTGGTCTACTTCATGAGACCAAACTTATGCTAACCAAGTTCTTTGATATGAAGTATCTTGGTGAAGCATCCTTTGTGTTGGGAATTGAAATACACAGGGATAGATCACGTGGTGTACTTGGTTTGTCACAGAGGGCTTATACTGATAAAGTCTTGGAGAGGTTCAATGTACAAAACTGTAAGCCAGGAGATGTTCCAATTACTAAAGGGGACAAATTCAGTAAAGAACAATGTCCTAAAAATGAGATTGAGCGGGAAGAGATGAAGGGAAAACCCTTTGACAGTGCATTGGGCAGCATGATGTATGGTCAAGTATGCAATAGGCCTGACATTGCTTTCATAGTTGGTGTCTTGGGACGATACCAGTCTAATCCTGGGAATGATCATTGGATTGCTGCTAAGAAAGTGATGAGACATTTACAGAGAAGTAAATAGTATATGCTTATTTTTAGGAGAGTTGACAACTTGGAAATAGTTTGGTATACTGACTCTGATCTTGCTGGTTGTGTTGATGATAGGAAATCTACTTCTCGTTACATATTTATGTTGGCTTGAGGTGCGATATCATGGAAGAGTAAAAAGCAAACTCTTGTCACCTCTTTTACTATGCAAGCAGAGTTTGTTGCTTGTTATGCAGCTGCCACTCATGCTGTTTGGTTAAGAAATTTAGTGACTGGACTTCATATTGTTGATTCCATTACAAAGCCACTAAAGCTTTATTGTTATAACAGTGCAGCTGTGTTCTACTCTAAGAATAATAAAACTTCTAGCGGTTCTAAGCATTTAGAATTGAAGTATTTGTCAGTCAGAGACCTTGTAAAGAAAAATGACATTGTTGTTGAGTACATTGGTACTTATTTCATGCTAGCTGATCCTCTAACTAAGGAACTTAGGCCCATTGTGTTCAAAAACCATGTTGAGAGTATGGGCATTGTGAGTTCTTTTGATGTACTTAGTTAGTGGGAGTTTGTTCTTTATGTCATTTTCTTATCATGATGTATTTTATTTCAGACACTTTAAGTGTTGGATTTTAGAGTACTTTCAATTTTAAGCAATTGATATTACAATCAATATTGTTATTATTATTTTTCATTGTTTATTTATATGTCAATTGTTGAAATTGGGACTTAGTGTCATTGGGAGCACAATGCCTATGGCCGACACTAGTTTGGAGATGGTATGGTTATAATTTTGAGCTCAGCATCTTTGGGACCACTATACCGGTGGTCGATGCCATATTAGAGCTAAGGTATGATTTTAAGCTCGGGGTTGTCTGGACCACTGTGCCGGTGGTCGGCGCCATATTGGAGCTGAGGCATTATGGTTTGTAAAACCATGCAATTTCTTTGGCTTTGTATTTGAGAGAAATTGTTAAGGACTGAAAAAGAAAATAGTAGTTGGCTGTTGGATCACATTAGCATGCTATTTTCTTGCCACACTTCACACTGATGACTAGTTGATGGAGTCTGTAGTATTTGTAACCACAGAAGATTTTATGTCAATGAAGGATACGTTGTGATTCAATATTGCTTGACTTTTGTTGGATGGAGTCATATTCAGATACTGCAACCAGAATCATGCATTTCCTTAAAATGCAGCCGCACTTTAAGGAATTAGTTATTAACCCGAGATTCGTTTTCAAAATGTATTTTAAAAAATAAAAATCGCACAATTGATTTTGCCCAAGTGGGAGAATGTTAGATTTATCTAACTTTTTATGGGCTACATTCAATTGTTATTTAGCTTGTGAAAAATGGGTTAATCGTGATTTTAATGGGGTGCATATATAAGCCCTTTTATTGGTTACGTGATCTATTTTAATTAAAGGTCGAGTATCTGAAGCCTGATTGGTGTAGGAAAAAGTGTGGGCTTTAACCTTAGGCCCATAATGGGTAGGGACTAAGGTTATATATATATTATATGGCTAGATCCCCTCTGTAATCACAAAAGAATCAGAAACATAACTGACGGCTCCACAACTTGCCTTATTGAGAGTTGTGAACGAGAGTGTGAGATGCATAGGAAGATACGTTCATTCATCCTTTCAGGATTCTGAATCATGACTTCAACAAGTAAGTATTGATGTTATAATTTCATATAATCGATCAATGAATATTTCTGCTTACAGCTGGTCCTCAAGATTCTGTTTATTTTGAAAAACAATGAAGAAAATGTTAAGAATTCGTGTGAGGACCTCAAAATGTATTATGCCAGAATCCTATTTCCCATAGTTACAAAGCTATCGTAATAGCAGGATACGATAAAAGCCACAACTATTACAATTATGTTAAGGTTTTAATAATATTATTATTGCCTACCACGATAGAGTTACTTTGGTGGATGAGGTTTGTTCTATGCCTATTTCTTTAATTTTAATGTTTTTTTATAAAAAAATCGATGTGTGAAAAAACTTATCGATTTTTTAAAAACCGACTTGTTTTATCGAATTTAAAAAAAAATTAAAAGTACTCTAAAGTGTTTAAAATATTCTAAAGGCAACTCTTCACGAGTGATAACTCTACTAATGTCGGACCCGGAACCGCCGCCGTCACGAGGCTCTCTGCTGCCGCCGTCGCCTACTCGCTGCATGACTCAGGCCACCACCATCGCAGCGCGGCCTGCCACACCGATTTTTTATTTTTCAATTTTCGTGAAAAGTCCAGTTTTCCAAAAAAAATAGGTTTCTGACTTTTTGGGAAAGATTTAGGAAAAAATACAGATCGTAAAAGTTTATGGGAATTTGAGAATAATAGGCCAATTAAGGTTGCTCAAAAATGCACAGACATCGGCAAGAATTCTATTACAACACATGTTATAATAAAATCATACAACAATACACATCGTTATCAATAACAACCATTCACGCTGACCATAGAGAATTTATCCCAAATCCCAATTGGTCACCTATATTAACATAGAGAAACTAAGTTATTTATCGATTGATGCCAATAGGGTTTTGGCCAAACATATTACATAAAGAAAAGAAAGTATAAATTCTGGTGCTGATGGGAGGGTAAGAACTCCTCGCCTCCTTGGCTACCTATGACACCCATCTGTAAAAAATATTCCCCTACTGCAAAATTGTAGTTTTTTCTTTTCCTACAATCGGCTCCCAAAGATTTGTGTAATCCCCAATCAGCCGCTCCCAACTTTTTATTTTTATTTTTACGTAAAACCCAATCTCTCTCTCTCTCTCTCTCTCTCTCTCTCTCTCACTCTCTCTCTCTCACTCTCTCAATATATATAATAACCTAATTTTATTCCAAATCCCAATTGGGCTTACACATTCACACTCACATCCCAAATAAATCTGACGCTCATATTTTTATTCCAAAAAGTCTAATTATCAAATAAAATATAACACTTTATTTTATTTTAAAATTTCAATTAAATAAGTATTTAATAAAAATCCTAAAAAATGTGAATTATTCCTAATAATTCTATTTTCTTTAATTATTATTAAATAATCAAAATTATTTAATTATCTCTAATAATTTAAATAAATATTATTTTATTTTTCCACTCTCAAACTCAATATTCCTAGTAATTACTAAATTAATAAAATATCCTTAAATCTTCTAAAAACACCAAAATAACTCAAATAACACACATAAATACTCCAATAATTAAATTAAATATTAATTTAAAAATTGGGGTGTTACAACTCTCCCCCACTAAGAAAGATTTTCACTCTCGAAAATTACCTGGCGAAAACAGATCTGTGTAATATTCCTTCATCCGCCTCTCCAGCTCCCACGTCATACTCCCTCTAGCAGGCACTCCCCAAACGACATTCACCAGAGCAATCTCTTTACCTCTGAGTTGCTTCACTTCTCGATCCTTAATCCTCATAGGTGATGCCTCAACAATTAGATTATTTTTCACTTGCACACCATCCCTTTGGATTATATGAGATGGATTGAGAATATACTTTCAGAGCTGGGATATATGAAAAACATCATGCAGATTCGAAAGGAATGGTGGCAAGGCCACCCTCTAGGCAACAGATCCAACTCGATTGGTAGTAGGAGAATTTGTTGGTTGTGGTGGAGGTATCACCATCTCTGGCGTCGTAGTCAAAACTAATGTTTGACTCATGGCAAGAGCAGTTACTCCAATGATTATTCTTCTACATTTGGAGCATCGTTATGGGGAGGGGAACCCCTTGAGGGGATGAATTCATTGATGACTGATGATACATACTAACAAATTTGCCACTCCTCAGACACATAAACATTCAACGGTTGAAACCATTTGAATATGTGAAGAATGTAAAACAAAAGTTTAAGTTTGCACAAAAGTTTGCCACCATGTGTGCCAATTTATTTATTGGTGTTTTTAATAAACAATCACGAGTTTTAGTTCACTTGTAGGATTAAACTCAAAAATATTAAGTGTATTTTTATGTAAAACATTTTAAGAAAAAGTAATTGTGCTAGAGTGATTTCTAATGTAAATAACAAAAGAAATAGAGTAAAAATGCTTAAATTAACAAAAATCAAGTAAATAAGTAAACAATAATACAACAATTGAAATGCTTGAATTGAAAATGGAACGTAGGTTCATACATTTCTCATAAACTTGTTATCTCAATGAATCAGATGTATGATTTCTAAAGAGAATAAAATGAATTGCGACCCCTTGCAACAGAGTCGAAATTTGCATATATACTAGGTACACTATCAACCACCAATAACAAATAATTCTTCAAATTCTGACACGTATACTACTACATGGGCTTTTGTCTTCTGATTTGTTTCCACGTGTCCTCGGCACTTGAACCGCTTCAAACTACCACTATTGTAAAAAAAAAACATCTTTAAGTCTTCCAACCACATCTGTCGAAAAAGTTATCATGTCGAGTTTGTGACTTGATGTCGAAAATATGACTTGGTTATGTAGCATTTTTATATATCTTATATCACACATTCATATTGAAATGCTAAGTTAGAAATCTCAGGCTAACAATGAGGTTGAATGTTTCGAAGATTGTTCAAATATTGAGTATGTTCTTTTGAAGAATTATATTGGAGTTGTATGATAAGAGTATGATGAAGTTGATGATGCATTGGCTTTTTTCTTCATCTTTAACTAATTGAAGTAACCTCCTTCTTTCTTAATTTTCCCTTAAATTCATGAAGCCTCCCATCTTTCGATTTAAGGATTAGATTAAACTTCCAATTCTTAACTCTTAGACATTGATTAATGACAAACATTCAAATATAATTTCTAACATTTCTAAACTTTGAAAAGAAATTAAAGGTGGTATCTTCTTCTTCATCTCGTGTGTTAATCTTTTTTTGCTCGATACTTGGAAAAACTTCAAATATCATCTCAAGAGTATCATACATTTCCTTGGCAGATTGACAGTGATGAGCAGTGAAAATTTTACTATCATCTAGAGATATTACTATAAAACTCTTGGTTTTTAAATCTATTCCAAACTTTCTTTTTTCCTCTTTGGTCCAAAGGGAATTGGGTTTACTCAATACTTCTCCATTTACTTGGTAGATAGGAATAAACGGACAATTGATTATAGTTTCCCATAATTCATGATTTATACTTTGAATAAAAATTTTAAGCCTAGCTAGCTATATATCAAATCTACTATTGTTCCTTTTGGGTTGGCTGCATTTGGTAGAAACAACACGTGAACAAGATGTATTTTAGGCAACATGTGGAACAAGATGTTACCACCGAGATGATCTTGAACCTTGAAAGCTTTTATCATGGGTTGAACTTTTGAACCTAATACAGAGGCTTGATCACACAATCCTCAAACCAAAGCTTTTTACGGGTTTAGCCTTGAAACCAAACAAACAATCCCTAAATGGATAAAGTATTCAACCAAGGTAAAAACATAAACTTCCTTGGTGAAGTTTCAAAATTACCCTTCCAAAGTTATAACTTCCTTACTCGCAAAATGACTTTCTCGAAGTGCACTTCGGCTAAACTTTTAGTGAGAGAAAGTAATTTTTTTAAAGAGAGAATTAAAAGTGAGAAATAAAATCACGTTTTTTGATGTTCAAATAAGTGGGAAGGGGCCTCTATTTATAGGCTAGAGGTTGACACAAAAAAGGAAAAGCTTTTGAGCCATTTATGACTTACCAATCAATTGGCAACATGCACAAATCAATTGGTAGGGTCTAAATTAAGCGATTAATAAATTAAAAATGGTATGAAAAGATATTTAGACATTACACCTCATTAAGATGTTGTCATTATTGCCTAGGTAGGAATTTTGAACTGACCCAATCAATTGGGTTAAGGTGCCAATCGATTGACAAAGAAAAAATTTGTCCATAGCTTTTCTGACAACTCCTAACTCATCTAGCACAACTTCAAGGTATTTTTGAAAGTTTTTCCTTAATAAAAATAAGTTTGAAAACAAGTTTGTGTATGTATGATTTAGCCTTGCATTTTTACGAGAATGCCCTTATGCTTTCACAATGTATTCACTCAAACATGTTGAGGCAGGCTTCCATATACTTCAAGACTTGTCAGGTGCTTCATCCTTATAGACACCTACTTGATTTTAATTTGAGATGTGTCTTAAGTTATATTCTATTTGATTTCCATCATTATAGAGTTAAGTCCTTCTAACCCTAATATCTGAGTTTGCATCTTTAATCGCTTAACTACTTTATGATTGACCTTAGTTATTATTATTATCAAAGGAATGTTCATCTTTAAAAGTTGTCATAATTAAGAACTAGTTGCCATCAATAAAAGTAGTTATCCTTATTAAAGGTATATCACCTAGAAGTAACCTGCAAAACAAGGTTCCATACTTTACCTGTCCCATTCATTGGAAACTAGCATAATTCTCCACAATCGCTAGGGACCGTCCCCCACCCAAGAGTAGGTCCCGTTCCCCGCCCCCAAGTTTGAGATTTATTTAAAGTGGACTTCTTCGGGATCCATCAGCTACGCTCTTAGAGTGGCTTGCTCCTAAGGGTAAGGGTGCACAAACTATGACACAATGGGCTTTATTTTTTTAACAATGTTTTAAAAATAAACAGGGTAACATTTCCATTTTGAAATATTATATTGTTATTCATATATGATGATAATAAAGATGATTCAAAATCTGAATGCTTTCCATAAAGTACTTAGCCTGAATATTGTTTAGAATCCTCGGTTTGGGTGGACTATTGGCCCGTCGTTTGATGGATCGAGGTGATGCAAATGACCTTCAAAACTGCTTTATGTTCAATTGGATTCCTTCATTCGGCGCCACTTTCATTATTGGTTTCGTGATATGGTCGCCTCGGCTCTATCAACGGTGTTGGTGACAACTTCTTAGAAAGTATATCGATGAAATATACGCTTGTCGTTCTCCTATATGTTCACTATTTGATCGGCTATAGAGAGTCTATTTTCTCGTGTTAATGAAAGGTAAGATCGATATGTTCTCGACAAATTTGACTTCTTCTATTGACCCATACTATTTGTTTGCGTTCTCGTCCCCCCGACCATCCCTAGGTGCACCAAACTGCCAGGATCTCTGTTGCCATTAGAGTTATGGCTTAATGATGTCATGTTGAAGGTTTTGTTGAACCTCTTGTGCCATCGGGGTCATCGATTCCATTTATCGTTCTATTTGTACAGATCGACAGAAGTTTGACTGTAGAGACTTCTCTATGTGTGGTGGTTCTCTTTAGCGTCGTTGATGCCAAGAATTAGTAGGAGCGTAAGGGTAAAATACATCAAAGAAGTCCACTCATATGTCATTTCCCTTATTTTGGGGTTACATCATGTGGCTTTGGCATCAGACAGGGTCTTATCGTGGAAATTCGCAAGAATCAAAGGTTCATTCCCTCAAACAACGCCATAATTTGGGATCAGAACTAGAATTATCCTTGGATTATAGTGTTGGATCCCTAATGTGGTGTTGCAAGTCTCCGATGAAGTGGATCAAGGGGTGAACTTACAAGGTTAGTACTCTAACGCCTAAGTCAGTTAATGAGTCCAAAAAAGGGTAGAGTGAAAGGTGGAAAGTATGAATGTACCTGAATCCTTACACACATTAAGATATTTATCCTTGGATCGAGCTTGTTGTTGGGCCTTCTTTGCAGTACTAAACATGCATTTCCTTATTGGGATTTTGACATTGCAGAAACAATGTGTGAGATGTAATAGTGTAAAATCAACTTTTTGTGATTAGTTGTGAACAAAAGACTCCTTTATATAGAATAAGAAATTGGCCAAGAAAAGAAATAATTTATGGACCTATACCACTCTCTAATCGATTAACTTGCAGCGTTGATCGATTTTGCTAATTAGAAAACAAACAAGTCAAATTTAGAGTCTAATCGATTAAGAGGGATTTCGATCGATTAGGCAGAGATCTCGATCCATAATCAGTTAGATACTAGTTATAATAAATTAGAGAGTGATATTTTACTTTCATGATTGGCCAAAATGCTTCGTAATCAATTAGATAAATGTCATAAATCATTTTAAAGAAGGTTTTGGAATAAATAAAGATTATAAAATCATTTTGAGTGTTTGTATGTGTGTCCACACTACTTAGTATCTTGAGAGCTACTCACACTTAATTTACATATTATTGATATAAACAAATAAAATTACACTAATACACAAGATTGGGAAAACTTTCATAGACTTCAGTTCCTTTGATTTATATTTTTTTATTTGATTATCTTTGTTCTCAACACCAAAACTCTATTAACTCAATCTTTTTATAACTTCATTTTTTCTAATTTGATGATGTTGAATATCACATTGCATTATTTTTGTCACCATCAAAACCACATACATAATCTCAACTACCTACCCACAATATAGAACCACAAAAAGAAGATAACAACAGAAGAAGAAATATTAATGATGTCATATGTGAAAGGAAGGTCATTTAAAAAAGACTTTTCTCACATGCCCATCTATTTTGTATGAAAGCATGATATTAAGGGTGGCAAACAGGCATAATCGTCTTATTTAGGTCTGGTCCGCAAAAGTCCGGAAATAATAGAGCGAGACAGGATGACCTTTGTGTAGAGCGCGGGCTTAAAACTATGGTTTGTCTTGAAAAAAATGAAAGTGGGACGGGCCTGCAAACACTCCACCTTTTTAACTTAAACATTGCAAAAAATTATGATAATGTCCGCGTTCGCAAAAAACAAGGCGGGATGAGACAAACATATTAGAATGTGCGAGTCTAAAACCTTGTTCCGCCTCGCGAAAGAATATGAAGAAAATGTGAATGTCCAACAATGTGAGCCCGTTTTGCCACCTTATATGACATGTAGTTGAACCTGAGATGTGTATGGTAAAACATCAAAAATTCTAAAAGTTCATAAATGTAGTTGAAAGTTAAAGAACAAAGTTTCTCTAACTTTTGAACGTTGAAGCACTCATTTAATGTAGTGGTTAGAGAATTTGAGGGAAAGGGAAGTTGAAAGTTTGAAAGACAATATTCTTAAACATTTGAAAGTTGAAGCATTCATTTATGCAATGGTTAGAGGATATGTGGGAAAATGGTGGAGAGCTCATTTTATTATAATATTTATTGAATAAATAGGACATACATTGATAATGTGTATTAATTTTGTATTATTAATTAATTATCATCGTGTATTCTAGCAAATTAAAGTGGAATTTGTAAGCTATGTAGCTAAGTGATAATTTTCTATTAGATTAGTGCATAATAATTAAACTCATATTTATTTTTAAATGTTAGGTTGTAGCAATTTAAAAATAAAGGAGGCACTTGAAATATATCAATAAAAAATAATTAAGTGAATAAATTAAATAATTTGATGCAATATACATTTGTCATCTCTAATAAGGATGTAATAAGAAAAGATCCCTAAAATAGAAAATTCACACAACCACTAGAGGTGAAAAACAAAAGGAAGATAACGGCGACAACTGTGGAACACCGAACACCCCCTTAATATCAACGTCCAAAAATTCAGTCCACGCAGACGGCGTTAACGGCATCTCTTTAAAACAGTTCACATCGAATTCCATTGTTTTCTCCTTTTTCACCACCGGTTTCACCTCCACCACATCTTCCTCTTCCTCTTCACGGCACCGTTTTTTGTTCTCGCCGGAGTTCTCCGCCGCCGCGATGGCATTGACTTCTAGTGGAAAGTTGAGAATCGCTTTAGCGCCTCGCAGCCGGAAAGCTGCTCGATCGTAGGCTTTAGCGGCTTCGATAGCCGTTTCAAAAGTTCCAAGCCAGAGCCTTGAGCCGCGTTTGTTAGGGTCTCGGATCTCGGCGGCGAATTTTCCCCATGGTCTCTGTCTAACTCCTCTGTAGTGCTGTTTCTCAGCAACTTCTGGCTTTTGTACAACCGCTTCTGGTTTCGGATCTGGTTTTCTGAATTGGATCCATTCGGTTTTATTCGGGAGAGCGATTTCCAGCGACGGCTTTCGCTTCAGTTGTGGTTTCGTCTCTACAGTTCGTTGAGCATGAGATGTTAGGGCTTCGGGGCTTTCCGGTTCGATTGTTTGGGGTTTGGAATCAAATTCGAAAAGTTCAGTGAAATAATGATCCAAAGAGATTGAAGAATCAGAAGTGGATTGATTGGTTTGAAATTGAAAATCAAAATCAAAGCTCCAAGGTTGTGAAATTGGAGATGGAAGAGGTGAAAATTCACCAAGAAGATGCAATTTGATACTTTTAAGAGCTGAAACTTCTTCAGCGTTAGCCATGAGTATATAAATATATATAGTAACTGAACTGAAGTTTTTTTTTTAATTAGAAAATGATGCGAAAGAGGAAAAGGAAAAATAAGAGGCAAAAAGTTGTAGAGTTTTGAGAAGAAGAAAGAAGAAAAGAGAGGATAAGATTTGTGTTTGTCTAAGCTGATAGAGAAAACGGATATATATATATAGTTGGGAGAAAGGTGATTTATGGAGTGATTTTAAACGTGCAAGCCGCTTTCTATTGAGGCGCTACCATGCTACCAGGAAGCATCCCATGCTCCAACCTATTCCCACCACTCGTATTACCGTACACCGCTCCAATGCTCCAACCTACAAAAAAACACTTTTTAAGGTAGTAGTATAGTAGAGTAGTAGTATCCAGATGAAACAGTGGATAGCATTGATCTGGTGTAGTTTAGGTGTTTTGTCAAGAATGTAGTATGGGTGTAATAGCAAGCACTTCTTGTGCAGTTATTAATAAAGTTTTATTTTTGCTTTTCAAAAAAAAAAAAAAAACATATAGTGTTTTTTTTTTTTTGGTAATAAAAACAGATAGTTAAATTAAAAGTAAACAATATCAAGTGTAAATAGTTTTGGTAGTTTTTTTTCCCCTAAAGGCAATTGAATTGATGAAAAACACAAAGGTGTTTATCCCATTACAGCAATAAAAAATAAAATAATAAGAAAAAAAAAGTTTCCAACCAGCACAATATTTTCGGAATGTTTTTTAAAAGGTGCATGCAAAAAGATAGAAAATTAGAGTTGAAATAGGGAAAGATGCATACAAAAAGATAGAAAATTAGATAGTTCAGCAATAAATTTAATAGGAAATTAGATAGGAAATTTCATATACGCAAAATTATTTCCAAGCAATAAATTTAATAGTTCAGCAAATATCATCTATATTACAATTTCATTAAAAAAAAGTAGATTTGATAAAATGGTTAATTTTTATTAGTTGAGAGTAAAATTATTTTACATCATCACTAAATATTCATTAAATACTTTGGTAATTATTTTTTCAATTAGAATTTAATTAATATTCATTTAGTGTAAAATTTACGATATCAATTTTAAGCAACTTTGAATTCAAATGAGAGTATTGGGGAGACTCTAATCCAAATACAAAAAGACAACCGAAATAGAACTAATATACAAATCAACTTATTTAAGATAATCAAGAGGACATTTATACTACTCATAAAAATTACACTTAATTCTATCGTTATCACATGTTACAAACCAATTCCAAGTTAACATTTTAACTTTAAAGACAATTTCTTCAACATCTCTTACTTCATCATTAAAAATAACGACATTTCTAGATATCCAAATGCTCCAAGCCACTGCCAGTCAAATCACCCCACTTTGTACTTCAAGACCCTACCATTTAAAATTGATTTGAACTGTAAAAAGTGATTGCAACACTATAATTCGACTGGTAAGGGAACTTGAGGCCAGCATTTGATCTTCTGCTATACGCCCCTAGCTGTCGAGTTATTAATCATCACATGATCAATTGATTCCGCAAATCTAAAACAATACACACACACAAACACATAAACACACACACACACACACACACACACACACACAAACGCGCGCACACACACACACACACACACACACTTAATCATATGGTCTATATATGATTCCCTTTCGAGCAAGTTGCCACCTAGTAGGTAATCTATTTTGGAATAACCTCCAACCAAATACCTTGACTTTGGACGGAATTTTCACTTCCCATAAAACCTTCATAGCTTGCTTAAATCCTAAGTTAGGAGCTTCCTCTTTTTGACCCTGCAACAACTTTTCATAACAGGACCTTATAGTGAAAGAGTTATTCGCACCATAAGGCCACACAACAGTATCTTGCTTTTTAAGTGCAGTCTTTACATCACACAACAATACCATTAATTCCTTTTCCTCTGCACAAAACTCAGAACTCTCTATGTCAATAAGCCACACCCACTTACCATTAACCCAGCTTCCCTGATTCCACACACTAGCTGCTTTGTTTAAAGCTACCATATATAAAATAGGAAATTGCATTGACAAAGGATGTTGACCCAACCATCTTGCAGTCCTGAACGAAATAATCTGGCCATCACCAAATCTGAATGTTAATAGTTGCATGATCCAATTTGGTTTCTTTGACTTTATCAACTTCAATAAGTCTCTCCACCAAAGGGACTCTTTAGACTTCTTTGGCTAGCCATCATTAAACCACAATCTAGTCCACAAGTTACCATACCATTGTTGTAGAATGTCCATCCATATTGCATTATCTTCCTTGAGAAACCTCCATACCCATTTGCTTAGCAGAGCACTATTAAAGTTGGACACATCCTTGATGTCAAGCCCCCTCCCCCCTCTTTCGACTTGCAAATTAATTTCCAACTTATCCAAAAAATACCATTATTCTTTGCAGAACCTTGCCATAAGAAATTCCTTTAGATGTCGATAATTTCATGAAGAACTTTGACTGGAGCTTCGAAAAAATATAAGTGATACACAAGCATATTTGTAAGAATGAAATTTATCGGTGTTACCCTACCATCTATCGATAACAATCTACCTTTCCAAGTTAATAGGTTTATCTTCAGGATTACGATAACTGATTTCCAAAAATCAACTCTTCTAGGATTGCTCCCAACAGTAATACAGAGAAATTTAAATGGTATGCTATCTGTAACACCCCAAATTCGATTAATTAAATTAATTGAATTATTTGAAATTTTATTTAATTAATTGGTGTTTATAAATCATTGTTGTGTGATTGTGGGGTGGGGGTAAGTATCCTTGGAATAAAGGTATAAAATGTAAGAGGGTGGTTGAATGGTTTAGAAGTTATTAGAATTTTAATTAATTATAATAATAAATAGTATTTTATTTGAATTAATTAATTAATTTGGGAAAATAACGAAATTGGGCCATTGGTAAGAATTGGAGAAAATAAGTGGTAAAAAGAGAGAGGATAGTAATGAGTTGGGAAAATTCTTAATTAAACAAAATGTTGGGGGAGTATATATTTTAAAAGTGGGGAAAGAGCTAGGTTCTTAGAGAATCTTCAGATACGTAGAAAAGAGGAAAAATAGGAGAGGAAGAGCAAGCTAGGAAATTAGAGAGAACTCATAGAAGCTGGACAATTCATTATTTATTGCTGAAAATCTAAGGTAAGGGGGGAGAAAGGAATACCAATCTAGGTGTCTTGCATGATGAGGTAGAGATGAGAGGTCCTTACTCTTTTTAGGGCAATTGAGATGTGAATGATTTTGATTTTCTATGATGTTTTGATGTTGTTGGTTGTTTTCAATGATTCAATTCGTATAACTACATGTGGACTATTTTCTGTTTTGAGATGTTAAATGTTTTCCACCATGTTTGAGAAATTGGAAGGTTTGGGGTAAACATGAATTAATGATATTTAATGATTTTGTTGATGACAATATGTGATATATTGTGAATTTACTGTTTTAATCATTGAATAATTGTAGTATGTTGAGTTCTGAGATCAGGGGTTTTTTCGGAATCGAAATTGGAGGTCCGAAGGGCCTTCAATAGTGAAAATCGTGTTCTGTATTTTTGCAGGTCTGGACGAGTTCGCTTAGCGAAAATACTTCTCTTATCGAATGTTCACTTAGTGAGCAAGGATTCGTTCAGCAAAGAGAAACACTACTGAAATACTGTTTTTTTCCAACTATTTTTGTCGTAGCTTGAGTTTCGTGACTTGGATTGATGAACGGTTTAAAGCCTTGTAAAGCTAAAGCGCTGAGATATCATATGTTGATGCTTGGTAAACTATTTGAATAATAATTATGTACCTACTATGGAAACATTTGTGATGACTTGTGTGATTGGTTAGCGAAACATTATGGTCATACGATGATGTGTTGCTGTTTTGGTGAAGTAACATGAATAAATGCTTATGAAGTTACATTTGTTAAGTTGTTGCTATTTGTTGTTGTTTATTGACGTATTAATATATTAATTAATTATTATGCATGATGAATGTTGTGGTGCATAAATAGTGAGATCTGTATGGTGAACCTTTTGGTGATAATGCATGTTATTGAGAGTCATGCATCATGGTGTACGAGCGTCGGTCCAGTTTTGGTGTGCTCTGGTCTGGTGGTATGATCGGGAGTGAGTAACTAGTTCTAGTGAGGAATTAGTGAAGCGTTACCTATGGTGATGGTAACGAACTATGGTATGCTTGTTTGCTTGGAAAATTCGCAAACAACCGCTGATCTCCTAATCTATGAAAGATTAGTTTACTTACAGGACCGATCAAACAAATCCTAGGACATTGTGCTTTAACAATTTTGGTAATTTTCGTTAGAAAACCTTTTGTTTATTGAATTCATCATGGTTTTTATCAATTCTGTATTGTTTTGACAAAAGTAACAACACTTTGCTCCTTAAATAAAATGGCGAAATGTAAATGACTTGCGAATAAGAAAATGACAAAAATGTAAAGGGACATGTAAAAGAGAAAACTTTAAACTTTTATTGAAATGCAAGGAATGAAAAACTGGTGTCTCTCAACGTACATTTTCTCAGTAAGTACTCTTTTCTCTCACGGTTACTTTGAGTATTTCTTGAGTGATTTGTACAAATTCTGAACACACCGGAAATCTAACACTAAGACTCCCTATTTATATACAAACGAAATAACCACCAATAACAACTATTTCTCCTAATGGCGACAAATGGCATTCTGCATGCATTCGTCTACCAGATGTGTTCCACGCGTCCAATTTCAAAAGCAAAACTCCCTCCTAAATTTGAATTTCAAACGTCCGTCGAATGAAGCATATTTCTTTTTTTGTCGAAATATTCCTCATACTTAGAAAGATCTATCAATGCTTTCCCTAAGTACCATTTGTCTTCGACTTGCTTTTCCCATCAAAAACCTTATGGTCGAAATGTCCTGGCGAATTTTCAATTTTGCTCTTGGACAATTATCTTGGCGTCGAAATTAGCAACCTACAAATTTCCCCCCAAGAAATGCATTTTCGATAAAGGGAGAAAAGCATTTTTTGCCAATGCAATTCGACGCCATCAATAATTCGACCAGTGACTGTTCACATGACTAGATGCTGGAAATGTCAGAATCATCATTGCGTTTTTCTCAAACGTCTTTTCAGCCCATGTTTTTTAAGATCTTCCATCATCCCTACTCTAGCCCCTAGCAGATCATGGGTCAAAACATAACTGCCATCGTCTGAATCATCCACTTCAAAACCTCCACGTGTCCCACAATCTTTCCATTATTTTTTATTAAAATTTCTGGATTCCAACCGCTTCCATCTTTCTTCCTATATATAAGTTGAAGAATCTCATTTTACCCCCTTTTACGTTTTTCTCTTCCTCAGAACAAAAACTCTCTTCAAACTTCCTCTTCTTCATTTTCCTCTATTTCTTCTATAATCAACAATGGCATCCTCTGCTACTCCAAAAACAGCAAGTAAAGATTCCCGGAAATCTAACAGCTTACACCAGTACACAAGATCCTTGGTCCCAAGGTGGTGGGAAACCAACAGTACGTCCCAGAGCCTCCAAATGAAGAGGAGAAACGCTGCATTTACCAATCTCAGGTACTCATTCCTATCTTGATTTCTGGTAAATCCCATGCAATGCTAGGACCTTTACCTGACTTAAAATTAGACCCGGTTAAGGTACAAGAATTGTTCCCAGCCTATCACCGTTACAAACCCATAGCTAACGGGGTTAGGCCTAGAACTGACAAGGAAAAAATTATAGACGAAAAGTCAAAAGTAGACGGCCAAGGGTCCCTTTCTGAAGAAGTCATAAACTTAGAGTATATGAATAATTTTAGAATCTTTAGATCCTGCCCTTTGTCGAAAGACCCCTCTGACTACCTAGCTTGGTTGGAAAAGATAAAGAAGGTTAAAAGTAATGCTTGGAAAACTATGGGATTTTTTATCTCATTCAGCTGTCGAAAGTAGGGCCAGAATATTGTCCCTCCATGCTTCTAGCTTCGCTTTACTTCTGGGACAATACTTATAACACCTTCTACCTTCCTTGTGGGATGATTACCCCCACTCTCTTCGACATAGCTGCCATAACTGGCTTAAGTCCATTAGGAGTGGATTATGATCCAAACTTACTATCCGACGATTCCATAGGATTCGACACCAACAAAGCCACTTTTACAGCCTATATCGCCAACTATCATGACAAGGAAACTGATGAAGTGTCTGATCAAGAGCATGTAGCCTTCTTGGCCCTTTGGCTGTCGAGATGCGTTTTTTGCTCCAGATCTCTCTAAGTGGCGAAGCGCTATATCACCATAGCAAATCAGGTTCATGCTGGGCACCAACTATGTCTTAGCGAGATGATCTTGGCGAACCTCTACGAATCTCTTGGCGAAGGGGTTACCTCCCTGAAGAATATTAAAGAGAAGAAAAGTCTACTGTTGTCACGACCCTTCTGGCTCTTGCAATTGTGGCTCAACGCCACCTTCGAAGCCTCCCTTCCCAACAAATCAACTGTAGACGAAGCTGCTCAGGGGGACAGAAGAGTCGAAGGCCTCCGTTTGGCGCAATTAACACCCCATGACGAAGGTCTAAGCCTTCACCAAACCTTCACCAGCTATGTTATGATGTTCGCTAAACGTTACAACTTCACCCCCAACATGGCTCCTTTTGCTGATAGAAAGGTTGGACCTGCATGATTTACCAGAAAACTTCCACTTGAGTCGAAAGCTCTAGAAGATGAATTCCTCAATGTCTAGGAATCTTTTCTTACTCCTAGACTTTTAGTTTCCAAACTTGCTCCCTCGAAGCTCAAGGTTTCCCTTGTCAATTACAAGCCCAATCTGGTCTCTCGACAGTTTGGGTTGATGCAAATACTACCAAAACCCCTCTTCTCAAGAAAGGGTTATTTGATTCACTATAATATGACTCATACAGAAGATGAGTGCTCTGAGTTACTGGCGAAGTATTCGAACCTGGTCGAAATCCAACCCGTGGTCCTTTGACCTAGCTTCCTCTGCACTCAAGAGTTTGACGAATGGTGGAGGGCTTATTATGACTCTCAATTTTTTAATGTGGCTTCTTTCACCATTCAACTGACCAGAGCCTTTGCCCTTGTGCATGACAAGACAAAGAAAGGTACTTCACGACATGTCAAAGAAATCCAAGCTTTCCATAAATACTTTGAAACTGCCTATAGGCCCAATGAACTTAGTCGAACCATAAGCGAAGCAGTTGTGACTTTGAAAGAAAAATTTACCAGAAAACTGGACGAGTTAAAACTACCCGCGTATGTTCGACCAGAACAACGTTATGAGGTAGCCTTTAACCTCTATCGACCAAGATTTCCTGCACTACCATCTGTTGAATTTGGCGTGGCTTTTAGCCCTCCATTTCCAGATTAGTTCACTTGTGGGGATTCTATGAAACTTCTTCGCCAAGAATACCAGAAACGTGCTAAGCGAGTGGTTCCGACTAAGTATACCTTGGACAATTTCAAAGGCCACATTCATATTGGCATAGAACACGTTCGCGTGGAAACTCCTATATAGAACACCTTCATATTGGATCAACTCATTGATGAATTGTAAAAGGAGATTTAGAATCTTTCTTATTCAATTCTTTGTATGCATCCTTTTCTTGATCCAATGCGTTTTCTGCAAGTGGTGTTACTCCTTCCTTCACAAGATCCTAAAGATCTTGATAACAGAAGACAACCTTCATTTGCTTGCACCAATTCTCATAATTATTGTTCTTGAGAATCGAAAGACTCGTCGAAAAATGTCCATTTGGATGATTCATTGCCATCGTGATTTCCTTCCACGAATCGCTTAGTCAGTGCTTTAGATACCAGATGTTGGAAATCTACCACAACCTATGTGGAATTTCTATCAATCTTGATGAATAAGATTATTATCGATACACAATAACAATGAAAAGAAAGAAAAATTGTAGAAGAAAGAAAATTAGGGCTTGACAAAATATAGAAGAAGATGGTGATTTCTGCAGAGTAACTCTCTGCCCACAAACTGTGAAAAACTTATTCACTTTACAACTGCAAAATTCTGTGAATTCAAATTGTTACAAGAATATGAGTCACTCCCTCTATTTATAGTTTTAGGTTAGCTGACTCCCTAAGTCAAAACCCAAAACACAAAAGGCCAAAATTTCTATTTTGGTGTAAGTTGAAATCCTATCGAGTAACCTGCTTTGATATTTCGACACACATACTAAGTTAATTTCAATACATCTTTATTTCTGTCGAGCACTACCTGCTTCAACAAAGAATTACATTCTCAACATTCATTCCATGCATATTTTAAATTTTATGGGTGATAAAGACATAGGTAGTATAGCAAAATCAAATGTACATCATTGTGACTTCTTGTGGTTGTTTCTAAAAATAAGGTAAATATATTTATTATATCTTTTGGTATGTGTTGTTCTCCGAATTTTTTTCCCTTTAAGTTTGATATCTTTGACGTGTTTTGATTTTCATCTATTTTTTGTTTTTGTCCAATCTCTTTGACTAATATTGAATTTTTTTTCTTTTGGGTTTAGTTCTTGCTCCCCAAGTTTTTTTTAATCTTTTTAAAATATTCTAACATTATAATCCTACTAATTTATTCAAATTTAAAAAAAGTTGTTGAATTCAATTTGTTGTCTTGACTAAGTTCTTATGCTTGTGTATATTTTGCTTACTTCATACATTAGCAAAGAAAGAATCTGGCAGACCTGCCTTGGTTATTTATGTTGGTTTTAATTCTTAATGATGAATGAGGAGACCACATGAGAGTTTTTTTTTTACTGCAGTACCTTAAAAATAAAAAATAAAAATAAAAATTCCTCTAGTACCCCAAAATATTTCTTTCCACAAACTACTCTACTTTAGGAATATTAGTATAATACAGTATAATATCCAATAGGTAAAGGATCATTGTTCCTAGTTGACCTTCGCCCAGCAACCTCAATACTTCCAATTTTTTTTCTTTCATTTTATATATATATTTAATATATTAAATATTAATATAATAATAAAATAATTATATTAATAATAGAAAATAATTTTAAAAAATATAATTCAGATTTTTATAAAAAAAAGCACATCTTTTTCATTTATGCCATACTACCATATTTAGTTATTTTATTTTAAATTAAAAATTTATTAAAAAGTTTTTTACTTAATTTATTTGTAATAATAAAATAACGAAAAAACAATGTTTATTCCATATATTTTATTTGATATCAAATGTTAGATTTTAATTGGTGTAATTTTATTTTATGTTTGTGTGATGATGTTTTCTAACCGGAACTTTCTAATTTAAAATATATTTCGCACTTCATCCGACAAACAAATTATATTTGATTAATTAATAATTTGATTAATATATATATATATATATATATATATATATATATATATATATATAAACCAGCCCATATATTACCAAAAGGAAACCGATACAAAAAGAGGGGGAATAAGTTAGCCCCAAGATCAATGGAATCTAAAGAAAGGTAAGCCTAATCTATTCTTTACAAAATCATTCCTAATTCTTAAAGGAATGGAATCAAAAAAAGTTAGAGTGTCGGTACCGAGCGCAAAATTCGCCAAAAAGTCGGCACAAGAATTTTCTTCTCTATAAATGTGGGTTATGATAATGTTAGAGAATTTCCCGGGACTAAAGCAGAAAATCCACCGGTTTCTATAAATCCAAGGAACCAAGTTGTGGTTGACAAAGGCTTTGGCAACCAGGGACGAATCCGTCTCAAGCCAAAGTCTAGACCAACCCCTCGAGAAAGCGGTATTCATGGCCCGAATCGCAGCTTCAAATTCTGCGTGAGAAGAAGAGGCACAATGGAGCTTTTCAGCAAAGGCTAAGACGAAATTACCAAAATGGTTACGAAATATACCTCCACTGCCAGTCGTTGAAGTCGCGTGAACAAAGGCGTCGTCGCAATTGCATTTGATCCAATCCAAGGCGGGGGGCTCCCAAAAAACCTCAGTGACGGAGGGAGCTTTAGGAGGCTTGATACGGACTCCGAAGGCCTTAATGATGGAGAAGTCAGCCATGTTCAAATAAGAAGTTTTGTTGCAAGAATTTCCAGAAAAACGAACTTGTTGAGAAATCCAACTAATAGCCATGTTCAAAGTAGCAATGCCATTGCCATGTTTAGCATCATTCCGACCATGCCAAATCAGAGCAAGAGAAGTGAAATCCGCTGCTTGAATAACCGAAACTGCCTGAGGGGAGGAAGCCATCGAACCAATCTTCAAACAGTCCAAAATAGAATGTGGGACAATGCGGAAATGAAATTTCGAACTTAACCTGTTCCAAATCCTTCTAGCAAAATTACAATTGAAAAAAATGTGGGAGAAAGAATCACAAGCAGAATGGCATAAGTAGCAGCGAGAAACAATAGAGATACCCCGGCGAGAGAGAAAATCATCCGAGGGAAGCTTTTGGAAAATCATCCTCCAGATAAGACAAGCACGGCTTGGCGGAATGAAGAGTCTTAATAAATTGTCCCAAGGAACTTTACAGGAAGGAAGAGTCTTAAATTTATAAGCTTCCTTCAAAGATAGAATCCCATTATCCGAGTTGCGCCAAAAGAGCAAATCATCGCAGGAATGATTTATAGCAGCAGAACTAATTAGATTACGGAGATCGGGGAACTAAATAAACCAAGAATCCGGAATAATCAGCTCACCATTGTGCAAAAAATCAGCAACCAAAGAAAACGGATCAATGCCTTTGTTAAGAAGCAAATCAGGATTGATAAAATCTACAAAGGGATCACCTGCCCAACTGTTTAACCAAAACCGAACTTTTCTCCCTGATCCCACGAACCAGCAGGTGTTACTGTATAACTCCGGAACCTCCAATTTGATATTGAACCTAATAGTGGAAGAAATATGGTGATTTATGAAACATGAGGGCGGCTAACACGCTTCTTCAGAAAAGAAGCCCAAACACCCGAAGAGTTCATCAAATCCGAAAGAAGCTTAAGGTTGGTAGCTTCATTCAAAATCAAAAGAGATCTAATACCTAAGCCGCCATTGATGAGCGGAAGGCAAACTTGTTTCCAAGCCACAGTGCAAATTTTCCGATTATTGATACAACCCGACCAAATAAAATTCCGACAAGCAGCCTCCAGTTTTTTAAGCAAAGTGATTGGCCAAGAATAAATATTGGTGGAGTACAAGAGCATGCTGTGGATAACAGATTTAACCAAAATAATGCGACCCGCCAAGGAGAGACAAGAGCCTTTCCAGCTAGCAAGCTTCGAGAGAATCCTATCGGCAATGGGAGTAAGATGTCGCTTACGAACCTTGCCCTTGAACAACGGAACACCCAGGTACTGGAAAGGAAACGAGCCAAGCTGGAAACCAGAAATCCTCAAAAGCCTAAGCTTCCTGCGAGAAGAAACATTGGCAGCAAAAAGGCACGATTTGGAGAAGTTAATAACTTGCCCAACAACAACAGAATACTCCTTGAATAAGGACATGACCAACTTGATGTTAGAGGTAGTGGCAGAAAAGAACATCAAAATGTCGTCCGCGTACATAATGTGAGACGGGATGGGATTGTTCCTAGAGGCATTGAATAGTTGGAGAGAACCATCTGAGACAGCTTTAGAGAACATCCTGCTCAAAACGTCTTCAGCCAGCACAAAAAGAAGCGGCGATAAGGGGTCGCCTTGACGGACACCTCGGCCGCAATTAAAATAACCGTAAGCTTGACCATTAAAATTTATAGAAAGAAAATCAGAATGGAGAATAGCTTGAATCCAACCACAGAAGGTAGAGCAGAACCCAAAAGAGTGTAGAACTTTAAAAAGAAAATTCCAATTGACAGTGTCGAAAGCTTTGGAGATATCCACTTTAAGAGCAACATTACCATATTTGCTTTTCTTGTCCATCACATTAACAGCTTCGGAAGCCAAACAGATACAATCTCTAATATTACGGCCCCGGATGAAACCGTGCTGCTCAGAAGAGATCAAAAAAGGCATAATAGAAGCTAATCTTTGCGCAAGAATCTTGGTGATAATTTTAAACTTGAAGTTGCATAGCGCAATAGGCCTGAAAGAATCCATGGTATAAGCATTCTGGACTTTAGGGATGAGACAGATGGTACTAACATTGTAATTGGGGATGATCCAACCCTCCTTGAAAAATTGCCAAACCGCCGCACAAACGTCATCTTTGATAATATCCCAATAACAATGATAGAAAATACGCCAAAACCGTCAGGACCGGGAGCACTACCACGATTAAGGTTGAAAACCGCATACCGAATTTCCTCAGCGGAGGGGATGCTGATCAGAATATCATTCATGGAGATAGAAACCAAAGAAGGAATAACGTCCTCAACAATGCACATGTCAGCCGGATCACCTGCAAAAGAGAAGAGATTAGTGTAATAATTAACTATAATTTGGGCCATGTTGTCTTGATCAGTAATAATGTTGTCACCATCCATCAGCATGGGAATAACACTTTTAGCACGCTTAATTTTTGCCATCCGATGAAAGAAAGATGTGTTGCGATCACCATCTTTATGCCAATTTAAACCCGATTTCTCAGCCCAAAAACAATTCTCCTGGTCCAGCGCAAGCTCCAGCTCAGACTGCACATTCTTTTCTAAGAGCCTAAGACTGTCCAAGGATCCAGCTTGGTTAATTTGATTTTGAATGTCCAACAATTAGTCTTTCTTGCATTGGACTAAATGATGAATGTTACCAAAGTGAGATCTATTCCAAATTTTGAGTTGAGATTTGAGGTACTGCAACTTTTTGGAAAGAACATACATAGGGCAGACAGTGAAGTTTGTTGACCAACAATTAGCAATGAAGGCTTTACACGAATCATCGAGCGTCCACATACCTTGAAATTTAAATTGAGGTTTAATAGTTATCTGACTAAAAGCAGCTTCCACCAAAATAGGATGGTGATCCGATCTGAAACGAGGAAACACCGACGAAGACATCCTAAAGCAAGCATTGCACCAGTTTAAATTACAAAGGGCTCTATCAAGCTTCCTTTCCACTGATGCCCTCCCTAATCTCCCATTAAACCAAGTGAAAAAGTTGCCATTCGAAGGGATTTCCAATAAGTTATTGTGATTAATCCAAGATTGAAATTCCTCCATAGGAGCTCTGTGAGGATTGCAAGTGCCACGATGCTCGTGAGCGCCAAAAATAGCATTAAAATCTCCAAGGATGCACCAAGGGATGTTGTGCGCGGCAAGACCAGAAGTGAGAGATTGCCAAAGTATTCTACGACGAATATGACATGTTGAGGCGTAAACCGCAGCAATACCAATTTGAACATTATCAACCAACACCGTAAAGGAGACGAACTGATCCGTCACAATTTGGACAGTAGGGGATAAATTCTTGCTACAAATACACCAGAGATTAGGTAGAAGCGTGTTCCTATTGTTGACTGCAAAGAGAGTAAGGTTTAGATTGTTCCAAAATGAAACTGGGAAAGTATTGTAATCCATCCAAGGTTCCGCAACAAAGCAAAAGTCTGGTTTTTGCTGAGTGAGAAAACTTTTGAGGGCTAACTTTAAGGGGGAGTTAGCAATACCCCTAATATTCCAATAGATGCACTTCATTTGGGGAGCCGTCTAGAACCAGCACCAAGTCTGGTGTCTAAAGCCTTTTTCGCCTTTAGCGAGAGTTTTCGAATACGTTTCCGTTGTGATTTAGAAATGATAGTTTGGAAGTCTAAAGAATCCTCCAATCCCTCAAACTCCTGCTCAGCAATATTAGCCCAAGAATCCCTAAGAATACAAGGTTGAACATTGGGATCACCTAAACTCTATTGCGTTTCATTAACACCTTCATCAGAGCTGCTTCCAATGTCAACAATTGGCTCAGTAGCAGTAACGTGGGGATCAGAAATACCTTCTTAAACATGAACCAGAGGTGGATCACATATATTTTGCTGTAGATTTTGAGTCTCATGTGTAGCTTCAATAATAGGAGTAAGTCTCAATGGCGGCTTTAAAATAGGTTCCACACATAATCCACTAGAATCTGGAATGGCAACAGAATCATTGTTGAGCACAACTTCAGCAGTAGTATCCACAGCTGTGACAGGAGCTTTTGGTTTAACCACAACAGTAGGTTTAGGCTTGGGTTCAGAATTCTTTTTACGCCTGCAATTCATTTCAGAATGACCCAGCAGCTTGTAAAAATCACAAAAGTCTGGAAGTCTTTCGTATTCGATATCGACGAAAAAAGCAAAACACACTCGTTCAACAAGAATTTTATCCCTCAATTCACTGAGCAGATCTATATCCACTAAAACTGTGACAAAATGACCAAAGGGACGATCAAATAATGGTCTGTTGGACGACGAATCTATGCAAATGGGAGTACCAATGCTACTAGCAATGGTGAAGATGATTTTGGGGCGCCAATATTCCTGCGCCAATCCGTGAATGCGCACCCAGACTTGGGCGGAACTATGATTCATATTGGAGGGGACAAAATTCTTAGTCCAAGGGAACAATTTTAACGTACCCGGATTAAGATTCCAAGACGGAGAAGAACAAACTCTACGAACGTCTTCAATGCACGAGAAGGAGAATTCGAAGAAACCTTTCCCAAGTGAGGTTACACCCCATTTTGAAATCGAACTCCAAAGAGCTTGAAGTTTAGCTTTGAGCTGCTGCACAGTCAGAGGAGAGGCACCCTTTGGCCAAAGAATCCGGCCATGGAGGTTGTGTTTGCAGGACATAGGATTTGGTAGCTTCCACATAGGATTTGGTATTTTTGACTTGTGGTTGAATGGGAGATGTGGACGGAGCATTGCGAGGAGGAGAAGTTTCAGGGAAGAGAAGGTTTGTGATGTTATCTTCCATGGAAGAAGACTGCCAAAGAAGAGGAAAAGGGGTTTCAGTGAAAAGTTAGAGAGAAGGGAGACATTCTCTCTCTAGAAAGTTTTCTCTTATGTTATAAATTTAATTATTCCATTTCTTGATTATAATATGAACTAATAAAACAAATATAATTATTTAAAAGTGTGTGTAATGTGTTGACAATTTTTGCAGCTATAGCAGATTCCATATTTTCTTTTCCTGTTTTGCAGCTATAGCAGATTCCATATTTTCTTTTCCTGTTTTTTAATATTGTTCATTTTAGTTCAAATGCATACAGTATTGGATGTCTTTCTTTTTCCTTTGCATAAACTTGTATTCTTAAGAGTAAATTCTTCATTTCTCATAGAAAATCCAAGGAAGCTTTCCTTTTAGATTTTAAAAATATTTACAACTTTGTATACATATGATATAGAATTATACGTCAACCCAAATCTTATCCGTGTGAAACTAGCCGGCATATTATTCAACAACATCATCGTTGATTAAATTTTTAATATTTATAGTAACCCGTTTATAATAACTCATTTCTGGTTTCAATATGGAACATTAATAAGAAAATGAGAGAAAAAGATATATGTAGTAGGATTTCGTGAGTGTACTTAATCCAGGAAGCCAAGAATAGGCGAAATGTAAAGGAAATACTTTCACAACAAGAAAATATGTGGTTTGCTACGACAGAAACAATAGTTAATTTGTAGCAAAATGTCAGTCTTGAGTTATGCTTCCCCAGCTATACAACTACAATATCGCCACCAAAATTTCATAGTAAATCTCAAGCTAAAATTTATTGTAATTTGAAAGTTATCTTTTATTTAGATTTTTTTTTTAATTTATTTTTAACCAAAATTAGTTACGCTTTATTTCTTTTTATTATTTAATTTTAATCAAAACTAATAAGGCTTAAATTTAAAAAAATCACAAAAATTAATTTATAAGGGTATCATAATTGTTGATAATTAAACATTTGTTTAAACAAACAATTAAAATTTTAAAATATTATTAATACAAATTTTCTCATTAAACTTGTATTTTATTACTAGAATAAAAAGTTTATCATTATTGAAAAAATCTACCTATTTTCTATCAACTTTCTATTTCTAACTGCAGTTAAAATGACCATTAGCTCCAAAAGCATTATCAAATTTGGGGAGTTTCCTAAATGCAATATCACCATAAACATCCTTTTGCTGCACATCCACATAATTTGTAGTTTTCAAAACCTGAAAAATAAGTTTACTGTAATAAGATTGAAGACACCAAATCTTTTCATAACATATACTTATCTAAAACACATTAAACATACCAGTATTTCACCGGTTAATGTGTTGTTTTCCAAATCCAACCTGACCAAGCTTGTCAGGTTTCCGAATTCTTTTGGTATGTTACCAGTGATGCATTTCCTTGCAAAGAACTGCAATTTTCATATGAATGGTTACTCTTAAGATATTGATTTTTTCTGTTAATGATGAATATTTAAAAGAACCAACCATATTACTAGTGATATGGAATTGACTTGAATTGCGGGGATATTTTGTGATATAAATTTGAGATATTTTAGAGCTCCTACCCTTGGGGTCAAGTATCCTGTGAATCCCATCATTGCCAATGAACTGCAACGAAGCAATTCGCAGAATTACATGGCATGCACAAATCAGAGATACAAAAGTGTGAAATATATAGCATAGATATATAATTTCCCATAAACAATGAAGGCAATGAAAGATTTCAACACCTTTGCAGATCAAACATTTAAAGAAAAAGTCAACAGCGAATATCTTACACTTCAAAAACATCGTTGTTTTGATTACAGTTAATATGTGACCAAGTACAAGGGTTGACTTGATTTTCATTCCAGTCAGTAAGTTGTTCACCTGAAGCATTTCGTGAAAACTTCAATGCAATCAGTGCATCTCCTGAAATGAGAAAAATCATTACATACTGGCTAGAAAAATACTGCAACTTTCATAAAACTAGGCTACATTCTATTTGAACAAGTTCAGTGGCATGCAAATATAAGATTGTACCTTGCTGATCAGACAACACAAAAGAACAGAAGCAACCCAACAATAATAAAACAAATAAGAAGTCCATATCTACTTGCTGGCTTCAACCACCTATTCAATGACCATGAAAATCATTATCATATTCGAAATCTTCATCTTTTTGTGAAGCTGCCACAGAGTTAAGGTTACCACACTTTATTATTTGTGGAAACGGAAAAACGAAAAACCAAAAGTAAAGGAGCTCTTAGAGTTTGTTGGATATGAGATTAAACTTTATCTTACAATATTGTGTAGGGATTGGATTTGAGAGTCAAAATGCAAGGCACAATCTTCCCAAAAATTTTGTTAACCTTGTCGTTCTTCCATCTTTTCCCTCACCCAGCATCTCTTACATTTGTGACCATTTCTTTGTCTCAACTCTAACGTGCTCCACTAATCTTTTTACAATAATCTTGCAATGTCCTGAACACCGATTCCCTTCACATGACAATTTTTCCTACATGATTTGAATATCATTCTTTCAGTAGTGAATTGTACTCTACCTCCATTCCCTCTAATAATATCCCCTTTCACAATCCCTCTAACAAAGATAGATTAAGAAGCTAAGCAATAAGACGAACACATGGTGGTTACTATTTTAACTTACATTCAATTTGTTCAGCAGGCTTTCCATAAGTGCAATTTCGACATGACCTTGTGAGCCTTTAACCGTAACCTGCACAAAACAGCTTATCATTAATATCATCTTTTAGTTTATTTTATGTAAACATATTGCTTTTAAATTGCTTCAACACATTGAAAATAATTTTTTACCATCAATTGTGTCTGTCCAGCTATTCCTTTAACAACACCAAGTGGGAAACCAACTTGTTCTAGCACATGACCCTTCTCAATGTGAAGCTGCAACACTATAAACAAATAACACAAATGCTCGTTATACCTCGACACAACACCAAACAGATTTTGGATTATACTTGACCTGCAAAAACATTTATTCTGCGGCTTCTATTGAGTTCTCTTTAAGAATCTCTTTTATTGTTACATTTCTGAAAGGCATCTATAATAAATATATTTCTTACATGAAATTTTGCAATCGCCATAACTAGTAAGTTCAAAGTTGATACCTCTTATCAGATATCTCCAATGTCGTAACAAGTAAAATACTCACTAGCTATAGCCCCACTACCTAAAAAAGTAGTTTGAAATCTCACAGCCTTTTCATCGCAAAATACAATCACCTACACGTTTAGATGACATTAGAATGAATCCAAATTCAAGATAAGATCCATGTCCATCCAAATAGACACACACTAGAGATTTGTACTGTTTGGATTCAATTTAGTGTTCACTCACTTAATGTCATAGATTATATGACTCACACAAGAATGTTATTGTTGGTAATATTTACACTCAAATCTTTGTTGTCTTCATTATCTGGTTTCTGTTTTGGTGTAGACACACTATGCTTTGAAAGCTGTCTGGTTGCATTTTCCTGTGACTCATGCAAGTTAAATGTCGTGTAAACCGACATTCCAGTGAGAGAAATAACTGCTCCGCCAATGCCAATAATCACTGGATCATAATCGACTAACAGATAACCTCCTAACAGAATGACACAGGTCATAAAATGTCCTAAAACAACATGAGTTGTAGCTGAAGTTGCCCTGCATCATACATAAAATCATCTATCATAAGCAGTGCATCACTATTTCTTTCTATTAAAACTTGAAAGCAGAAATAACTCTCACCTCAATGCCTATGCACCTGACCACTGTAAGAGAAAACCAAGAAGAGTGGATATGAAAATTGCAGACAAGCTGTTTACATCCCACTTGAAAGATAACACTCCTGGTGGATCAATCCAAGGCATCAAATACCCTAGGAAGAAATTATTTCTAGTCAATCTACAATGAAATTATTTCAAGTCTAGTTATTGAAAACTTAATTTTTAGAGAGGCGAAATTGGATAGTGTCTGCTAGTACTTACGCCAAAGTCGTCCAATTTCCTTGATGCTGTAAAGTAGTCCATAAACAAATAAAGGGAAAGAATGAAAAACGGTGAAAAGCATTGTTATGACCTTTTTTGAAGAAATGGTTTTCTTAAAAAATATGAACTCTGCCAAAACAATTGTTGGAGTAACAGCAATCTTGGCCATTTGGTAGAAACCAGCACTGCATGAACCGAACTGTTAGAAAACAAAAAAGGAAATTCCGAATATTTTATCGTAAATAAGCTGCTTAGATAAAGAACCCGAATGCAGTTTAGGCTAATAAACATGTTTGAGCAAAAGCATGAACCTGTTATACTTGAGGCTTGTGTTTGCAAGACCAGATGCAAATGCCATAACAGCGCCAAGTGCAAATATAGAAGAGAAAGGAGTTGATTTAGATGGAGGAGACACTAGAAACACCGAGATCATTTTGAATATTGCAAGCAAAACCCATGCAGTGATGTAGTGAACAAATGTGAGGAAAATTGGGAAGTTAAAACCAACTCTTCCCATGCAACATAAGAGATATTTCATATTGATGATAAGTTAAATGCAACATAAGAGGAAAAGCGACGATTTTAACAATAGTTATTTCAATAATTATTTGCACCTTAATGTGAATGCTCGTCCATCATGACCATCGGGAAATTGAACAGTCAAAAGTTTTTTTATCTGCTTTAACAATGACGCTACAAAATTCAACAACGCGTGTTACAAGAGATAATGAAATGTCCCGATATTTTGAATGATATTAATGTAAAGTAGTTGGGAGAAAACAAGCCAACCTGCCTGAATTGTTGAGACCAATGCCGCCTAGGGTCAAATTCACTTCATTTCCCTTTAGAGGGACGACATTCTGAAAAACATTAAACGAAACGATAAGAATGTATGAAACACGTAAACACATTAGAGTTACAGGTGCTCGTATAGGTATGCGCAAGTGTCTCTAAGGTTATGCCAACTCTTTCTGTCAAAAATGCTAATGATGAGTTCAATATTAGATATAATTATAATTGTACGAAAAAAATCTAGTCCAGGCAAATGTAAGGTTGTGTTTTATTTCAATCAGATGCCGAAACAAAATTACTTACCGGATCACTTCTGAAGAAAACAAGGGAGCCACTACCCACAGATGCCCCTGATGAGCCACCAGTAGCAGGGCTTCGCATTGACACCATTGCAGCTACTGATCTAATGGAAAGTTCTAAATCATTTTGTGTATCATCATGCGGTCATCATGAACCGATGAAACATTCTCTCTTTATTTGTCAGACATATCTTACCCTATCGTCACTTTTTCCATCATGAACCAATGAAAATATGATAGAAAATAATTTGAAAACCTACCTTATAAGTTTTAACAGTACACAAATATTCCATGGAACTTTATAGACAACAGAAAAAAACTTTAAACATCAAATCTCAATCATACCTTGTTAGAGATCTTAAATGAGAGTCACTAGAGTTCTTTGTATTCTTTGTAGAAATTAAAGGAATTACAGGTTCAACCTTGAATCTTCTCTGTAGTTATAATGAAAAGAAAATTAGCCATAGCTACATCTCGTTTAACGGTAAACACAATCTCGCTTAATGGAGCAATTGTGATTCTTCAGCAAACATTTCATAAACTACACAATAACAAAGAACACAAAACATCAATCATCTCTGCTGCTGAAAGTATAAACACCAAGTATTGTTAAGGATTTCTCAGTGTAAAGATATTTTACTCATAACTACTTATTTTGATGCAGATTCTTCATTAACAAAAATCAAATCACATGATAATTGAACAAACAATTTGAGTTATCATCACTTAACCAAGTAAGAAAAGAGATTCAAAGCAATTATACCGTTTATAGTTAATTGAAAAGAGATCCAGAGTTTTTGGTTGGATCGTGTAAAACCTGAATAGAGAAATAAAAACAAAAATTATGAAAAAATTGCATGTAAACTCAACAATGAAGTTAATTGAACAATTGTGGTAATTTAAAAAGAGATTCAAAGCAATTATATAGTTTATAGTTGGAGATTGGGGAGATCGATGATTTCAATCGAAGATTGAGTTAGAAAACATCGATCGGGGTGGAGGAGGACCAGGTCGACCAGAGAGGGTGAAAGACGAGATCGACCGGATAAAGAGAAAAATGAGGTTGATCGGAGACGGAGATGGACGTGTCGATCGGACACGGAGGTGAATGGATCAATCGGAGACGGAGAACAGTGTATGAGACTTAACAGCTTTGTAAACAGTAGATAGAAAATATATTATATATATTTTCAATATTTTGTATATTTTCAAATAATAAAGTTATATATATATATATATATATATATATATATATATATATATATATATATATATTGTTCTGGACTGGACCAATGGCTAGAATTGGCTCAATCCGCCTCTGCTCCAGAGCGACCCAAATTGCCTAAGTCCAATCCACAGAGGGGAAAAAGTGACCTTTCTGCCCCTCTAACCGGGCAAGGAACGCAACGTTCCTCCCCGGCGTTGATGCCCGTTACGCACAGCTTCCTCGCTGCCCGGACAGCAAAGGACAGGTGCCCGAAACTGCGTTTATGCCCGACATAACGGCTAGTTTCGAGTACCCTGCCCGGCCTAACGGCTAGTTTGGGCAGTCACCTATTCTTTGGGGAAAACGGTTATTTCGCCCCGAAAATAGGACCGTTGGCCACGCGCTGGGGGCTCTATATAAACCCTCTCGCTTGAGAGGGTCAGGTATCAAGCATTCACCCTAAGAACCCATACTTTGTACTTGCCCCTTTTCTCTGACCCTTTCTTACTTGAGCGTCGGAGTGCCTTACAGGTACACCCCCCTCCTCCTCTCCATACGACCAACATCCCTGACGCACTTGGCCGCCTGATTCTACAGGATCTGATCCAGCCTTCACGATCAGTGGCGCTGTCTGTAGGAATCTTTGTTCTCCCCTTATTTCTTTAACCGAAGATCAAAACAACTTTCGAACATCATCACGATCATGGCCTCCCAAGATCGCACCCAGGATGCTCTTCATTCCACCATCCTCCCCGTCAACAAATCTGACGTTGACGGCCAATCATCTCTCCTCCGAGATGCCCGTTTTCTTAGGGATGGAGCCACTGCTTCTCCTCCCCCTACCCCTGCTGGTCGCAACAACGATCAACCTCTTCTCGACCTCCAGTCCATTCCCGTTCCTCCCAACGCCGACCCGGCCGTGGCAGCTCTCCTGGAGGCACTCGACAAGACTAACACCCTGATCCTGCAGCAGAACGAGAGGATCGGGGCACTGGAAGAGTCTCGCCGTCCAACATCCCCTCCTACGCGGAGAAACCAGCGACGATCTAGAAGCCCGCAACCACGGAGAGAAATCGACCGAAGACTACGCCAAGAGCACGATCCTCGCGTAGCCCAAAAGCGCGACCATCTCTCCCCACGTGACCAGCACGCTCACGACCACAAAAGGACTCGAAGGAACGAAGAATCTCCAATCAAGTCCAAAGGAAAGGCACGCTCACCTTCTCCTCGAAGGAACCGTTCACCTTCTCCTCAAAGGAACTGCTCACCTTCTCCTCGAAGGAACCGCTCACCCTCTCCGCGAAGGAATCGCCGACGCGAGTAACCCGTCCGATCACCATCATACACCAGTTCTAGTGACGACGACAAGCCTCGCGGCCCGTTGTCCCAAGAGATCCTGGCTACCCGTCTCCCGAAAGGCTTGGAGAAACCCTCGTCACTTGGCACGTACGACGGGACCACTGACCCAGACGAGCACATCGAGAATATAGATGCGCTCCTAGACTACCGCGACGTACGGGGCGCCATAAAGTGCAGACTGTTCCCGACCATGCTCTGAAAGGGAGCAATGACATGGTACAAACAACTGCCCGAGGAATCCATCACCTCGTGGAAACAGCTCGGCAGGATGTTCTCGCGGCACTTCACGGCATCTCGTCGCCATCCCAAAACTGAGGCCTCCCTCGGAGCCATAATCCAGGGGAAAGACGAACCTCTCCGAGCATATATCGAGAGGTTCAACAAGGAAGTTGTCCAGGTCCCGACGACAGATAAGATGAAGAAGTTCCTGCTCGAACAAGGGGTCCGCCCGGACTCCGAGTTCGCCAAAGCCATTGGCCTCGCGCCACCGAGGAACTTGGACGCCCTCCTCCTCAAAGCCCAATCTCATATTCAGTACGAGGAGAAGATTGCGGCCCGTAACGTCCGAGCGTCTCGCCGCCAGGAGAACGCCCGGGCTTCTAAAGGAGAAGAAGCCTCGACGTCACGTCGAGGTGAACGAAGACACGAGGACCGTCCTTGCGACTCCCGTGAGAGCAAAGGGCCCTCCGGGCGTTTCCATGATTACACTCCCCTGACCGTTTCCAGGGAAAAGATTCTGTCCAAATGTGCCAATTCGGAGTTCAAACAAGCCGGGGTCCGTTTCCCCAAACAGCTGCCGAACAGACCAAACGTGGACAAGTCGAAATACTGCCGCTTCCACAAAAGTCACGACCATACTACGGAGGACTGCATCCATCTGAAGGATGCCATAGAGATACTTATCAGGGACGGGCACCTGAAACAGTTCGCGAAGAAGAAGGACACTCCTCGGCAGGACGCCCAGGAGTCCAAGAAGGTCGAGGAAGAGGTACCCTCCTCGGACGACGCCAACGTACAGGTCGTGATGTCCATCTCGCAGCCAGAGGACTTCTACGTCCCAGACGGGCTCAACGCCCCTACTTATTTCGCGGCCCACAACCCGTGGGAGACTTTTCCTTCCACCATGGTCATTTCTGGCAGGGGATTCAACAAAGTCACTGTGGGTTCCGTGAAACGGAAGTTCGAGCACCTGATCAGCACCAGCTCGAACAAAGTGACCACGCTTGATCAGGCCCCAAAGGGTTCCGTCCCCATCTCCTTCTATAGGGAGGAACTCCTCGGCGGATCCCCGAACTCAAGCATTTCATTGCTCGTCAGAGCCCAAATGGCAAACTTCGACGTTCGCCGAATCCTAGTCGTCCAGGGTAGCTCGGTCGACATCATGTACTCCTAGCTATTCTCAACGCTGCAGCTGGACGAATCGCACCTTACCCCCTACGTAGGGTCCGATTTGCAGAGGTTCAACGGGTCTGTGACCAAGCCATGGGGTTACGTCGAGTTGATCGTGACCTTCAGAGCAGCTAAAACGGCCAGATCCATCAAGGTGCAATTCCTGGTAATCGGATGCCCATCGCTTTACCAATGCATTTTCGGAAGGCCAACTCTAGCCGAGTTGGTAGCAGTGCCATTGACCGTACACCTGAAGATGAAGTATTACACTTCGAAAGGAATGGTCGCCACCCTCCACGGTGATATAGAAGCTGCCCGACGATGTTTTGAAGCGGCTGCAAAGGGGCTCAATGCCATCGCGCCCAAGCCTAAAGCGTCGAGCAAGCCAGCACTGCCGAGCAGCTCCGAGGAGGCCAAGCCTCTGCCCCAGGTCGATTCTATCGACCTCGACAGTCGCTTCCCTGAGGACCAATAGGAGGAACGAGCAGCTTCAGCCAGCCCATCTGCGTCATCCAGCAGCAGCTCTCATCCGATGCGCCCAATCCCGGATGGCAACTTCGAGCTAGTCCTGTTCGGCGAAGACCCCCAACAGGGAGTGAAAATCGGAGCAGACCTGCCTGACGTCGCGAGGAAGCAGCTCAAAGCGTGCCTCCGAGAGAATGCCGACCTTTTCGCGTGGAGCGCCGCGGAAATGCCTGGCCTGGATCCATCCATCGCATGTCACCAGCTGACCATTGACCTGGCCATCAAGGCCGTAGCACAACGTAGGAGGAAGCAGTCTCCGGAGAAAACAGAGGCTGTCGAAAAAGCTGTAAAGGACCTCCTCGAGGCCAAATTTATTTCGGAGGCCAAGTACACCACTTGGCTGTCCAACATTGTATTGGTTAAAAAATCTAATGGAAAATGGCGCATGTGCATTGATTATACCGATCTCAATAAGGCATGCCCGAAGGATGCCTACCCGCTCCCCAATATTGATAAACTTGTTGATAATTCTGCTGGTTTTAAACTTTTATCGTTCATGGACGCCTACTCGGGCTACAATCAAATCCCAATGGCAATGTCCGACAAAAAGTACACGACCTTCATGACCGAATCGGGGAACTATTACTACAACGTAATGCCCTTTGGCCTGAAGAACGCCGGAGCAACGTACCAACGAATGATGAACAAAGTATTTCAGGGAGAAATAGGCGACATGCTCGAAGTATACATGGACGACATGATCGTTAAGTCCCACGAGGAAACCGATCATACTGCCCACTTACGAAAGGTCTTCGAACAGGCCAGGAAATACAAAATGCGTTTTAACCCAGAGAAGTGCACGTTCGGCGTCCGGGCAGGCAAATTCCTCGGCTTCTACCTGACAGAATGAGGAATCGAAGCCAATCCCGACAAATGTCGGGCATTATCCGAGTTTCCTATGCCCAAATCCAAAAAATCCATCCAGTCCCTCAATGGGATGCTCGCGGCACTATCTTGTTTCGTGGCCAAGTCCGCCCAGCACGCCCTACCATTCTTCAAGCTCCTCCGCAGGGAGGCTGCGTTCGAATGGACCGAGGAGTGCGACAAGGCCCTTCTCCATCTGAAACGAGCACTCTCAGAGCCGCCGGTCCTCTCTCGCCCGGACAATGGCGAGACATTGTACCTATACCTGACCGTAGCTGCCGAAGCAGTGAGCGCCACCCTCATCCGCGAGACACCTGACGGGCAGAAGCCCATTTATTTCATGAGCAAGGCGCTGCAAGGACCAGAGTTATGTTACCAGAAGATAGAGAAAGTGGCGTTAGCCCTCATCAACGTAGCCAGGAGATTGAGACACTACTTCCTGGCTCACACGATCGTGGTTCGGACAGATCAACCCATAAAGCAGCTACTCGGTCGTCCAGATATGGCCGACAGAATGTTCAAGTGGTCGCTGGAACTATCCGAATTTGACATTCAATACGAAGGCAGAAATGCCCTCAAGGCCCAAGCTCTGGCCGACTTCATTGCGGAAATGACATTCGCGGACTTCCCCGCGAGCGAAGCGCGCAAATGGACCATCTTCGTCGACGGTGCTTCGAGTTCGGCAGGAAGCGGCGCGGGCATCATACTGGAAAATGACGAGGGGAATATCGTCGAGGTATCACTCACACTGTCTTTCCCAACCTCCAATAACCAGGCTGAATATGAAGCCTTCCTCGCTGGGCTACGCCTTGCCGAGGACCTGGGAGCGGAAGAAGTCGTCATCTGCACGGATTCACAACTTGTGGCCCTCCAGGTCCGAGGTGAATACCAAGCCAAAAACGACAACCTGACCGAATACTTGGCCCTGGTAAAGAAGGAGATGGCAAAGTTCATAACAGTAGAAGTGAAACACATTCCCCGCGAACTTAACGTACGAGCAGACGTGCTGTCTAAACTGGCCAGCACAAAGAAGAAAGGCGGAAACAAATCCGTCATACAAGAAGTACTTCCTCGACCCAGCATCGAGAAGGCCTCCCCGACACTCGACGTGCAGGTGATCGGCAACAACAACTGTTGGATGACCCCAGTCTACAACTACCTCGCCAAGGACGAACTCCCGTCCGACCCAAAGGAGGCCAGCATAGTCAGGCGAAGAGCCCGCTCTTATGTCTTGGTCGAAGACAAACTATATAGACGGGGATTCTCCATTCCGCTGCTCAAATGTGTCGAGGAAGAGATGGTCGCGCACATCCTGCGCGAAATCCACAAAGGAATCAACGCCCAACATCTCGGCGGAAGGTCCCTTGCTCGCAAGGCTCTCCGAGCAGGATACTACTGGCGGACCATGCAAAACGACGCGAAAGAACACGTGAACAAATGCGAGAAATGCCAACGGCACGGGGACATGCACCTGGCTCCGTCCAACGAGCTCAAGGCTATGTCCTCCCCGTGGCCATTCGCCTGGTGGGGCCTAGACATCCTAGGACCCTTCGTGGTAGGATCAAGTCAGAACAAGTACCTCATAGTGGGCGTAGATTATTTCACAAAGTGGATAGAAGCAAAAGCTCTAGCCAAAATAACTGCGCTCAACATCCTGCATTTCTACAAACAAAACATCCTTGCACGTTTCGGTATTCCACAAGCGATAGTAACGGACAACGGGACGCAGTTCACGGACAGGAAGTTTCAGGACTTCGTCGCCCAACTAGGCACGAAACAACACTTCGCATCCGTCGAACACCCTCAAACAAACGGTCAAGCTGAGGCGGCTAACTGAGTCATCCTTCGAGGCCTCAAGCGAAGGCTAGACGAAACAAAGAGGGCATGGGTCGAGGAGCTACACAGCGTGCTCTGGGCATACCGTACAACTCCCCATTCAACGACCGGGGAAACACCTTTCCGTTTAGCATACGGAACCGGGGCTGTAATTCCCGTCGAAGTTCACGTGCCCTCTAGGCGGACAGAGTCGCCCCTAGACGAAGAGATGAACGATGAATCTTTAAGGGAAGAGCTCGACCTCGTCGAGGAAATCAGAACCGGGGCAGCTCTCCGCGAGGTCTCACTGAAACAAAAGATCACCATCAGGCACAATGCCAAAGTGATACGACGAGAGTTCGACGTGGGAAGCCTTGTCCTAAGAAGAAACCACAAAGACTCTCGCGAAGGCAAATTAGCAGCCAATTGGGAGGGACCCTATCGCGTCCAGGCAAAAATGGAAAATGGGGCCTACTACCTAGAACATCTCACTGGGGAAGAACTCGCTCGACCATGGAACGCTGAAAAGCTAAAACAATACTACAGCTAAATCCTCGGTCCGAATCGTCGCGACGACGAACGTCAGCCACCGACCACTATGCACGTCTAGGTACAAGCGTCACATACGATTAAAGCATAGCCCCGCTCAGTAATGAGCCGGGTAAATTCTTGACAGTGGTCCTCGATCGAGCATCGCTGTCGTCAAAGTACCACGATTGGCAGAACCCCAGCTCGCGATGGGATGTTCACGCCGCGAACTCAGGCCTCAAACGCGACCTGAGCTCCGTTCCCCGCCAGGATATTCCCGGGCGGTTCGACCAGTTCCCCCACACTGCCGAACACATCTATTACGAGCAACCCCCAGAAATAGTCACACAAGTCAAGCACCCCTTATTACGGGCGGACATACATTCACAGCATGCATATAACACTTAGCAAACATAAACGTAAGTAAAATCATGCAAAGCCAGGAATAAAATAACTTAACATAGTGGGTGGCCACGAGGACCACTATTGTGCGTCGTTACATAAAACGGGGGCCACGCCCCCCCAAAAATAAATTACAATAATACGGCACGCAGGCCGGGCATATTATAACAACATCCAAAATAATAACAAACTCCTCATTCATTGGCGTGCTCGGTCGACTCTGGCTCAGGTCCCTGCTCCTCTGCAGGCTGATCCTCGGGGGTAACAACGAGGAGACCTTCGGGCAATACAATGCGACCATCCTCAACACGCGCAAGATAGTGAGTACCCTCGGCAGAGATCTCAAGCCCAGGATTCACCACCCGCAATTGAGTCACGGCGCTTTGAAAAGAATCCTCTGCCACGACGATGCCGTCATCTTCGGCCAGCAGGATGCAGGCAACCAGCTCAGACCTAGTCTTCAACTCTTTTACATCATCCGGCTCGTCGACACCCGGGGCGCTGGCCGCCATCAACTCTTTGTTCAGCTCCTCGGCAGCCTTTTTCTCCGCCGCCAGCTTGGAAACCTCCTCCTTCAGCCCGACCGTCTCCTCTTCGGCCTTCCTCCGAGCCTCTCGGGCACTCTTAACTTCCTCCTTGAGGGCCGCCTCAGAAGCCCGGGAAGCTTTAAGTTCGGACTCAAGTGCAGAGTCCCCTTCTGCGTAGACAGCAGCCATCTCCAGCATCCTGACCAGGGCAGAGGCATCTTGAGCCACCAGCGCCCTCTTGCTCGGGCGATCCATGCCTTCCAAGCAAAGGGATTCCGCCCGGGGACGACCAAAGAGTTACCTTCAAAGAACCTCCTATCAAGGATACACGGAGGAAGCTCAAACTTCCCTTTCTCCGGCACGCGGGTAAGGTCCACAACGTCTGATGTCCTTGGCCGCTTCGACCGCCCAGTCAAGGGCAGAGGAGATCCCCGTGGAGAAGGAGAGAGAGAAGAAGAGGAGCACGGGCACCAGCAGGCCGAGATTTAGGAGGGGTCGCTCCAGCATTATTCCTCGCCATAACATTCCTCACCACGCGGTCGCGAGCCTGAGGCATCTCACCTGCACAAATAAAGAAAAAAACGATCACGTTAGCTACGAGGAAAAGAGATAACACAAACAAAATCTAAATAACTAAGACTACCGAGCAGCTTCTCAGCGTCCGCGGGAGTCTTGCACTCCAGCAACGCCTTGACATTGACGAATCTGCGCTCAACTCTCTGGCTCCCATCCTCCTCGAAGATAGGGCTGCCCTTGCTCGTCCAATAGCTTGCAAGACTGAAGGAGTTGACCCAGTTCGCCAGCCTCTCGTACGACACGACGTCCTGCCCGCGCAGATCGCTCGGCTGAAAGACATAATCGCTGGGCTTCTTGGAGAAATGGTCGGGTGCCCAGCGGATAAGGAACCTGTAGAGCCTCTACCCAATATATTTCCCCTCCTCATTAAGAAGCTCATTTTTGTCCTCGTCAACCTCGGTTTCCCAGACGTATGTGCCGTCCTGGGCCACCTCGTACACGGGTTCAACGACGAAGTATCGCTCCTTGAAAGTCCGGATTGACTCCGAGAACGGCTTAAATAACTTTCTGGGATGCTTCAAAGAGACCCATCCGTACTTCTTCCCCGTCAGCTTCCTTTGAAGATGGAAAATAGCAAAGAACAGAGGGAGAGTAGTCCCCAGAGAGAGATGCTCGCAACCAATTCAAAAGCCCGGATGAAGGCCAGCGAATTAGGGTGAAGTTGAGAAGGGGCCAGCTTCAGGCGCTCGAACACCGACCGCTGGAAATCAGTGAAAGGAAGCCTCAGTCCCAGCTCTTTGAAGGCGTACTCGTACATTATAAAGCGGTCCCCGAAATTCGTACAGACCCGCTCGTTCAAAGTAGGGAAGTGTACCTTCTACTCCCCTTCTGGTCCTACCTCCGTAAAGACGTCCGCCAAAGACTTTGCGAACGTAGAAATATGCTCGGAAGGTTCGGCCACCTCCCACTCCTCCGCGAAGAACCCTTCGATGTCATCCTCCTCCATATCATCCTGAACCTCTTCTTCCTCCCCGACATTGGTGGACGAACTTGAGGCCGCCGAGCTCGAAGCCGTCGAGCTACTATTTTCCTCGGAGCCAGTTTCCTCCTCGGACGTGTCTAGAATAACTTCTCTGTCTGGCCCCGTTGCCATTACGATCACCTGAAAAGTAGAGAAAGATAGTGAATTCGACAGGAAATCAAATCCAACATTCCACTGCCAAGTCAAGTGAAAGGGCGCATAAAAGGCTGAGGACAACGACCCCGGCCTAAGCCCTAACATCGAAAGAAAACTAAAACCTCCCCGCGAGGAGATGCTCGAAACGTATCATCCTCCTCCGAGGAGATTCCCCATACTCATGCCCAGATTCCGTTTGAAGCTCCACCGGAAACCGCAAAGCTTCACCGGAATCTGGAAACGTTCTACCGAAAAATTCATCGCTCTATCTGAAGAGGAACAGATACGGTGGTCACGTATGCACAACTACCGCAACCACGCTGTGGACCATCCTACTCGCTGAACGCATTATCTACTCCGGCGAAGTGCTAGAGGCAGCAAAATAGCAGAACCACCGTCCACCACCAACACTCGCTAGAAATCCACCTATTTTGTCGTCTAAAGCTAACCCTAGCCGCATACGATCTACCACTAACAACAAAAGGGAGTAAAACAAGTTACAGATCAGAAAACTTACTTGATTTTGGAAGAAGTTAGAAGCTGATCGAAGTTGGTGACGGTGGTCGGAAAGCTTGAAGACGGTGACGGGCAAGAACCGAAAGAGACTGAGAGAAAGCAGAAAGGAAAAGTTTCAAATGAAATGGTTTCCCCCCTTTTTATACAAAGGGGCACGTGCAACCACGCGCACGTAGGCCATTATGACTACCCGCTAGCCACCATTGCCTATTAACGGCTACACGGAGCTCTAGGTACACGTGGTGTAACACCCCCCATATCCATACCCCCATTTACTTAAAGCAGTAAAAGAAAATTCAAAATTTCATCAGAGTATATTTAAATTATCATGGCATAGATGGGGGAGAATCACATTATATTGAAACAAATCATACAACACCTGCTCATAAAGATATGCAACAGTGGGGTAGCAATCTACAGAGGAACTCAGTTCCTTACACCCACATTTCAGATTTTAGAATAAAAGCGGAAAATCTAAAACTGAATATCATATATATATATATATATATATATATATATATCACATGAAAAGTTTGTCATACATCAAGTTATACATGCACAAGCCAAAAGATATATATACATAATACACAATAATCACAAACGACCTCCCTAACTACTCGGTGTCACATATAAGAGCCGACCGACAAAAGAATGAAGTCCTAAGCTTCAGAAAAAGACCTCCAGCAACTCTAATCTGCAATGCCTCGTAGAGCATTATAAAACAGCAGAAGGGTGAGAAAAACAATCATAATATCATTGCATACAATTATATATAACACAAAAATACACATATATACAGTTCTCACCACAACTCACACCATAATTCAAACACAAGACAACACAATGTATAATTCATATTTCCATCACCAAGGTATACCAACCATGCTCAATACAAGTATCACCAACACATATCCATATATCCATTTATCCATAATTCCACACATAAACAGACATTAATGATTTATGCAAATGCAAGAGACCGACACAACGACTCTTATGCATATGCACATGCGGTACCGACTTCCAATGTTTCTCATCACTAGTTCACTCAGGAACTCTGCTGGAATCATCGCTCGTTACATCACTGTAACTCCCCGTCGGGCATACGATGTCCCCCGTCGCTCACACCCCACACGGGCACACGACGTTTATGGATCGCTCACACCCCACACGGGCACACGACCCGATCGCTGACACCCCACATGGGCACACGATCGTCTATAACCATCGCTTTCGGTCTTCTTATTTTAAGGCTATTCATACCTCTTATTTTTAAGGCTCACGATGTTATAGCAGATTCCCTCTGGAATCAAACCGTCACTCAGGACGTCACAACAATGCATATCATGATGCTTGACATACAATGACTCATGACATTTAATATGCACACATAAATGCATTCTTCTACATCAACAAAATCAGACTTTGCACTTATGCCCAAAACAATGCATTTAATTACCATACGGCCACAAATCATCACGACACCATTTAAACACATGCATTTACATCATACAACAACACCTTGCATAATACCCATCAATTACGAACAATTATAACGACAAAAGTCGACAAACCGACACTATTCCAAATTCCTGACATAATTAAATCGGCTAACAATTTCCAAATCATCATAATAAGAAAGTACAACTCAATAGCTTTCCAACGATACCAAGAATGTAAAAATCGGACAAACGGAACCCAAGTTATGAAAGAAAAACGAAAACGATATTTTGAAAAGTCCCATTTTACCATTCTCCTGGCCATACACATATTGCCCTGAGCCATACGCGTATGGACAGAGACTCATTTTTCCCAAAATTCACGTTAAAATTCCAATACGCGTAGTGCCAACACCGTACGCGTATTGCCCTAAAATGTTACGCGTATCATACGCAAATGGGCAGATGGCCGAGCAAATTGAGAATCCATACGCGTATTGGCCCAAAACACGCCCATGCTACGCGTATAGCCAAGGCCCATACGCGTATGAACATGCCCCATACGCGTATGACCTGGAAAAACCAGAAAAATTCTGCAGAACAAAGTTCTGCGTTTTCCACCCCAAATCATCCAATTTTTCACCTACACACCAGAAAATTGCCAATACAATGTCTAACAACATGTATCTATTATGTACCAATAATAATGAACACTAAAAACATGATTTCCAACACATTTAATCGATTTCTAGTCAATTTTACATAATATAGGTTTTACTAAATTTTTCAAATTCAATCCAATAACAACCATAAACACAGATACATAATCATATACAAGCATACAATAACTGAGTTTCGCACCCTTACCCGATTAAATCGATTCTAGAAGTTGCTTTCTATGATTTTCCAAGTTTTTCTCACTTTTCTTCTTTTCTCCTCTTTTCTTCCCTTTTTCCTTCTTCTCTTTTTCTTTCTCTCTATTTTTCTCTCTTTCTATTTTCTATTCTTTCTAACTTAAGAAAAATATCATGAAATGACCAAAATACCCCCACACTCAAATATCTCGCAAACGTTCCCAAAACCCGATAAAATATCACAACATTGAAAAATAACATATTTTCAGATAAAAGTCGAAAATAAAATAAAATAATCATAAAATAATCAAACGACTCGATTAAATAAAAAACTGACAAAACTGGGGCGTTACAACTCTCCCCCACTTAGAAGTTTTCGTCCTCGAAAATATACCTGAGACGAACAACTCTGGATATGACTCCCGCATCCGACTCTCCAACTCCCAAGTCAAATTGCCCTCAGCAGCGCCTCCCCACACCACATTCACAAGTGCAATATCCTTGCCTCTCAACCGCTTCACCTCGCGATCCAAAATACTAACTGGTAACACCTCAACCGTAAGGTTCTCCCTTACCTCAACCTCATCCATCGGAATCACATGTGACGGATCCAGAACATACTTCCGAAGTTGTGAAACATGGAACACATCGTGCAAATTCGACAGATTCGGCGGCAACGCCACCCTATAAGCCACATCACCCACTCTTACGAATATCTGGTAAGGACCAATAAACCGAGAAGTAAGTTTCTTCGATTTCAACGCATGACCAACACCCGTTACCGGTGTAACTCTCAAAAATACATGATCGCCCTCTTGAAACTCAAGATCTTTCCATCTCCGGTCATGATAACTCTTTTGTTTACTCTGAGAAGCCTTCATTTTCTCTCGAATAAGCTTCACTTTTTCCGTAGTCTGTTGCACCAACTCTGGTCCAACCACCGTACTCTCACCAGATTCGTGCCAACACAATGGTGTTCGACATCTTCGTCCATATAATGCTTCAAACGGTGCCATTCCAATACTAGAATGAAAACTGTTATTATACGTGAATTCAATCAATGCAAGATAACTATCCCACGCACCACCTTGTTCAAGGACACAAGCCCTCAACAAATCTTCCAATGACTGAATCGTCCTCTCGGTCTGACCATCCGTCTGCGGATGATAAGCCGAACTCAATCTCAATTTAGAACCCAACGCCTTCTGTAAACTTTCCCAAAATCTCGAGGTAAATCTAGGATCTCGATCCGAGACAATACTCAATGGAACCCCATGCAACTTCACAATCACACTGATGTAAATCTCAGCTAACCTCTCCAAAGAAAAACTGATGTCAATCGGAATAAAATGAGTCGATTTAGTCAGTCTATCAACAATCACCCAAATAACATTATGCCCTCGCTGATTATTCGGAAACCCTGTCACAAAATCCATGGAAATGCTATCCCACTTCCACTCAGGAATATCCAACGGTTGCAACAAACCACTAGGCCTCAGATGTTCTACCTTCGATTTCTGACAAGTCAAACATGCATAAACAAACTGAGCCACATCTCTTTTCAAACCAGACCACCAGAAAATCTTCTTCAAATCCTGATACAACTTATTCGCTCCCGGATGTATACTCAAATTACTCCGGTGTCCTTCCTCCAAAATCATCCTTTTCAACTCCGCATCATCTGCAATACAAATTCTACCTCGGAATCTCAAAACACCATTAACATCCACTTGAAAATCACTATTCGCATCTTTTTCTCCAACCAACATCAAATCCACAAATCTCACATCCAGCTTTTGTTTCTCACTAACCGTCATCAGAAAATCATTAGTAATCGTTAGCATTCCAAGCCTCACGCTATCCGACGTCACTTCACAAACCAAACTCAAATCTCTAAACGATTCCAAAAGTTCCCACTCTTTAACCATTAAAGCAGACATATGCAACTATTTCTGGCTTAATGCATCGGCTACCACATTAGCTTTACCAGGATGGTAATTCAAGCCAAAGTCGTAGTCCTTTAAGAATTCCAACCATCTCCGCTGCCTCATATTTAACTCTTTCTGATCAAACAAATATTTCAAACTTTTATGATCACTAAAGACTTCAAACCTTACACCGTAGAGATAATGCCTCCAAATCTTCAACACAAAAACCACAGCCGCTAATTCAAGATCATGAGTGGGATAATTCTTCTCATGCACTCTCAACTGCCTCGAAGCATAAGACACGACCTTACCTTCTTGCATCAGAACACCACCTAGACCAATCAAAGAAGCATCACAATAAACCACGAATGGTTCATTAGGATTCGGTAAAATCAAAATCGGAGCTGTCGTCAATCTTCTCTTCAGCTCATTAAAACTTTCCTCGCACCGAATATCCCAAATGAACGCTTGCCCTTTACAAGTCAACTGGGTCAAAGGAAGTGCTAGCTTAGAAAAACCTTCAATGAACCTTCGATAATAACCAACCAAACCCAAAAAGCTTCAAATTTCAGTAACAGATCTCGGAGCTTCCCATTGTAGAACTGCTTCTACTTTAGATAGATCCACAGAAATACCATTACCTGAAATTACGTGCCCAAGAAAACTCACCTCCGACAGCCAGAATTCACACTTGGACAATTTGGCAAAAAGCTTCCTTTCTTTCAAAACCTGCAAAACAATACGCAAATGCTCCACATGCTCCTCCCGAGACTTAGAATAAATCAAAATGTCATAAATAAACACAACAACAAATCGATCCAAATGCTCGTGAAAAATACGATTCATGTACTCCATGAACACACCTGGCGCATTAGAAACCCCGAACGACATCATAGAATATTCATAATGACCATAACGTGTCCTGAAAGCCGTCTTCTGGATGTCTTCCTCTTTCACCCTAATCTGATGATACCCCGACCTCAAGTCAATCTTACTGAACACACAGGCACCCACCAACTGATCCATCAGATCATCAATCCTTGGAAGAGGATACTTATTCTTAATCGTTACCTTATTCAACTGGCGATAATCAATACACAACCGCATACTGCCATCTTTCTTTTTCACCAATAAAACTAGAGCACCCCAAGGAGAAACACTAGGTCTTACAAATCTCTTTTCCAACAACTCATTCAACTGCTTCTTTAACTCAACCAACTCAGATGCCGACATACGATAAGGTGCCATAGAAACAGGTATAGTACCAGGAACTAGATCTATAGAAAACTCCACCTCTCTCTCTGGCGGGAAGTCTGAAATATCCTCAGGAAACACTTCCGGAAATTCACACACAACAGGAAACACATCAAGTGAAACTTGACTATCCACAGTCAAAGATGCAAACAAACCAAACAACTGAGCTTCGTCCGCCAAAAGTCTCTTCAACTCTTTGGTGGATAAGAAACTCGAGTCTTCGTATTCCTCAAGAGAAGGAAACCTTACCAGCTTATGATAGCAATCAATATGAACTCGATTGAATTGCAACCAATTCATTCCCAGAACCACATCTAAACCCTCCAACGGTAAACACACCAAATCCAACTCAAAGTCTCTACCATAAATGGTCAAAGGACAACTCAAACAAACCAAATAAGTAGTTACTGAACCCATTGTTGGAGTATCAATAACCATTTTACCATCCATTAAAGACAACACAAGATTCAAACGCTTCGCGCACTCAGACGAAATAAACGAATGAGTCGCTCCAGTATCAATAATAGCAACTAAAGGAGTACTATTAATAAAACAAGTACCTCTGATCAGACGATCTGCACTTGAAGTCTGAGTCCCCGCCAAAGAAAATACCTTCCCACTAGCTGGAGCTTGCTTCGGTTTCTGACACTTCGTACTAATATGACCAGGTTCACCACAATTGAAACACTTCACCATATTTTTCCTGGCACAATCAGCAGCAACATGTCCTACACCTCCACAATTAGTACACTTCCTCATATCTTTCCTGCACTCAAACTGACGATGCCCCAACTCACCATATTTATAACATCTCAGAGGACCAGACATTCCTCCACTTGACCTTTTCTCAAAATTTCCCCTTTGTCTACCTTTATCAGCTGGTGTCACATAAGGACCACCACGGAACTGTTGCTTCCCTTTCCTCTCGCTCACACTCTTATAGTGAGTAGAACGAGCCTTACTATCTTCTTCATAAATCCTACAACAATCCACCAAGTCAGAAAACCTCCGAATCCTCTGATAACCAATTGCCTGCTTTATCTCAGGACGCAATCCGTTCTCAAACTTAACACACTTGGAAAATTCCGCAGTCGCTTCGGCATAATGAGGATAAAACTGCACAAGTTCCACAAACTTAGCAGTATAATCAACAACAGACATATTACCTTGTTTCAGTTCCAAGAACTCAATTTCCTTCTTTCCTCTTACATCTTCAGGAAAATACCTCCGCAAGAAACATTTATAACATCTCAGAGGACCAGACATTCCTTCACTTGACCTTTTCTCAAAATTTCCCCTTTGTCTACCTTTATTAGCTGGTGTCACATAAAGACCACCACGGAACTGTTGCTTCCCTTTCCTCTCGCTCACACTCTTATAGTGAGTAGAATGAGCCTTACTGTCTCCTTCATAAATCCTACAACAATCCACCAAATCAGAAAACCTCCGAATCCTCTGATAACCAATTGCATGCTTTATCTCAGGACGCAATCCGTTCTCAAACTTAACACACTTGGAAAATTCTGCAGTCGCTTCGACATAATGAGGATAAAACTGCACAAGTTCCACAAACTTAGCAGTATAATCAACAACATACATATTACCTTGTTTCAGTTCCAAGAACTCAATTTCCTTCTTTCCTCTTACATCTTCAGGAAAATACCTCCGCAAGAACTCCCGGCTAAAACCTTCCCAAGTAATTTCTTCCTCCTCTGCAGCTTCCAACACATGACGTGTACCTACCCATCAATCATCAGCTTCTTCTAGTAACATGTGAGTACCCAGTCTCACCTTCTGATCCTCATCACAATCCATCACTCGGAAAATCCTTTCAATCTCTTTCAACCAAATCTGTGCACCATCAGGATCATATCTTCCCTTGAAGACAGGCGGTTTGTTCTTCTTGAACTCATCGTTACCTGCAGCATTAGGCGCACCCTGCACATCACGAGCCATAGCTTGCATAGTAGCAACCAAAGCAGCATCATTCCTACCAGCCATATTCTGTTCATTTCCAATAACAGCACTTATGGTTAAACAAACAGCTCACCCAAACACAACGACCAACAAGGACTGACACAAATGACACGGACCGACACGAACTAGCTTTGATACCACTTAATGTAACACCCCCCATATCCATACCCCCATTTACTTAAAGCAGTAAAAGAAAATTCAAAATTTCATCAGTGTATATTTAAATTATCATGGCATAGACGGGGGAGAATCACATTATATTGAAACAAATCATACAACACCTGCTCATAAAGATATGCAACAGTGGGGTAGCAATCTACAGAGGAACTCAGTTCCTTACACCCACATTTCAGATTTTAGAATAAAAGCGGAAAATCTAAAACTGAATATCATATATATATATATATATATATATATATATATATATATATATATATATATATATATATATATATATATATCACATGAAAAGTTTGTCATACATCAAGTTATACATGCACAAGCCAAAAGATATATATACATAATACACAATAATCACAAACGGCCTCCCTAACTGCCCGGTGTCACATATCAGAGCCGACCGACAAAAGAATGAAGTCCTAAGCTTCACAAAAAGACCTCCAGCAACTCTAATCTGCAATGCCTCGTAGAGCATTATAAAATAGTAGAAGGGTGAGAAAAACAATCATAATATCATTGCATACAATTATATATAACACAAAAATACACATATATACAGTTCTCACCACAACTCACACCATAATTCAAACACAAGACAACACAATGTATAATTCATATTTCCATCACCAAGGTATACCAACCATGCTCAATACAAGTGCCACCAAAACATATCCATATATCCATTTATCCATAATTCCACACATAAACAGACATTAATGATTTATGCAAATACAAGAGACCGACACAATGACTCTTATGCATATGCACATGCGGTACTGACTTCCAATGTTTCTCATCACTAGTTCACTCAGGAACTCTGCTGGAATCATCGCTCGTTACATCACTGTAACTCCCCGTCGGGCATACGATGTCCCCCATCGCTCACACCCCACACGGGCACACGACGTTTATGGATCGCTCACACCCCACACGGGCACACGACCCGATCGCTGACACCCCACATGGGCACACGATCGTCTATAACCATCACTTTCGGTCCTCTTATTTTTAAGGCTATTCATACCTCTTATTTTTAAGGCTCACGATGTTATAGCAGATTCACTCTGGAATCAAACCGTCACTCAGGACGTCACAACAATGCATATTATGATGCTTGACATACAATGACTCATGACATTTAATATGCACACATAAATGCATTCTTCTACATCAACAAAATCACACTTTGCACTTATGCCCAAAACAATGCATTTAATTACCATACGGCCACAAATCATCACAACACCATTTAAACATATGCATTTACATCATACAACAGCACCTTGCATAATACCCATCAATTGCGCACAATTATAACGACAAAAGTCGACAAACCGACACTATTCCAAATTCCCGACATAATTAAATCGGCTAACAATTTCCAAATCATCATAATAAGAAAGTACAGCTCAATAGCTTTCCAACGATATCAAGAATGTAAAAATCGGACAAACGGAACCCAAGTTACGAAAGAAAAACGAAAACGATATTTTGAAAAGTCCCATTTTACCATTCTCCTGGCCATACGCGTATTGCCCTGAGCCATACGCGTATGGACAGAGACTCATTTTTCCCAAAATTCACGTTAAAATTCCAATACGCGTAGTGCCAACACCGTACGCGTATTGCCCTAAAATGTTACGCGTATCATACGCAAATGGGCAGATGGCCGAGAAAAATGAGAATCCATACGCGTATTGGCCCAAAACACGCCCATGCTACGCGTATAGCCAAGGCCCATACGCGTATGAACATGCCCCATACGCGTATGACCTGGAAAAACCAGAAAAATTCTGCAGAACAAAGTTCTGCGTTTTCCACCCTAAATCATCCAATTTTTCACCTACACACCAGAAAATTGCAAATACAATGTCTAACAACATGTATCTATTATGTACCAACAATAATGAACACTAAAAACATGATTTCCAACACATTTAATCGATTTCTAGTCTATTTTACATAATATAGGTTTTACTAAATTTTTCCAATTCAATCCAATAACAACCACAAACACACATACATAATCATATACAAGCATACAATAACTGAGTTTCGCACCCTTACCCGATTAAATCGATTCTAGAAGTTGTTTTCTTTGATTTTCCAAGTTTTTCTCACTTTTCTTCTCTTCTCCTCTTTTCTTCCCTTTTTCCTTCTTCTCTTTTTCTTTCTCTCTATTTTTCTCTCTTTCTATTTTCTATTCTTTCTAACTTAAGAAAAATATCATGAAATAACCAAAATACCCCCACACTCAAATATCTCGCAAACGTTCCCAAAACCCGATAAAATATCACAACATTGAAAAATAACATATTTTCAGATAAAAGTCGAAAATAAAATAAAATAATCATAAAATAATCAAACAACTCGATTAAATAAAAACTGACAAAACTGGGGCGTTACACGTGGCGCCCCAGCGTTTCAAATTCTGTCTAACCATTAGTCTCCCCGTACACCGGGCAACATGGTCACGACCACGAATCTCACGAACACCTGAGGTACGAGCACTTTGAGACAACCTTCCTCGCCTATAAACGACGACTCTATGCTAGCTCCCCGGAGCAACGAGCAGTCCTTAAGTCATCACTCCCATGCTCGGGAGCAACGACTTGGGGGGCTCCTGTTCTGGACTGGACCAATGGCTAGAATTGGCCCAATCTGCCTCTGCTCCAGAGCGGCCCTAATTGCCTAAGTCCAATCCACAGAGGGGCAAAAGTGACCTTTCTGCCCCTCCAACCGGGCAAGGAACGCAACATTCCTCCCCGGCGTTGATGCCCGTTACGCACGGCTTTCTCGCTGCCCGGACAGCAAAGGACATGTACCCGAAACTGCGTTTATACCCGACATAACGGCTAGTTTCGAGCACCCTGCCCGGCCTAACGGCTAGTTTGGGCAGTCACCTATTCTTGGGGGAAAACGGTTATTTCGCCCCCAAAATAGGACCGTTGGCCACGCGCTGGGGGCTCTATATAAACCCTCTCGCTTGAGAGGGTCAGGTATCAAACATTCACCCTAAGAATCCTTACTTTGTACTTGCTCCTTTTCTCTGACCCTTTCTTACTTGAGCGTCGGAGTGCCTTGCAGGTACACCCCCTCCTCCTCTCCATACGACCAGCATCCCTGACGCACTTGGCGGCCTGATTCTACAGGATCTGGTCCAGCCTTCACGATCACATATATATATATATATATATATATATATATATATATATATATATATATATATATATATATATATATAACCTTTATAGTTTATACTAATGTAACTTAATTAATAATAATAATAATAATAATAAATAATAGTAGTTGTTAAATAAAATATAGACAAGTAATATATAGGTGGTAGTTCATATGTAATTTAAATTGGAATTAGCTATAAATTTAATTTGTAGTTAAATAATGGTAGCTAATCCTACATTTTCTTGTAGTGTTTTTCAACATGAATCAATGACAAATGGAATAAGCAATGAAAGAGAATAATATGTAGTAGTATTTATAAGAAGTGAAAATGCTTCCTTTAGCCTCAATAGCCAATAATAGCGAAACAACATTAAAGGATCTAAACTTGAGTGTATCAAAAAAGGGAAGCTAGATTCGTTGGTCCTTCCCAACACTTTTTTAATCATTTCCACTATTAATGATGGATATTTATCAACAAAAAAAAAACTATAAGATCGAGAAAACCAATCTATATACATTGAACGGCCATTATTTATAAGTATGACATTACCCTAAACAATTCGTCTTTACGAGTCTCATGTTTAAGAGATTACGAACCGTTATATTTCTTCATTATACTTCTTACTTAAATAATTTGTATTTAAAATTCTCATGTTTGAGGGATTGTGAACTACTATATTTCTTTATATTTCTTTCTTAGACATTTCATTTTTTACTAGACCTCGTACTTTAAGATTGTGAATTGTTAAACTCTATTCACAAGTACTTCGCCCTTACATGTCTTGTACTTGAGGGACTTTAAATCATTATAGTTTTTCCTCAAACAATTCGTCCTTATAGATCTCATAATTAAGAGGTTGTAAATTAGTATATCTACAATAACTCGTACCCATCTAGCGTCAGAGGGCCCTATCTAGCGTAAATTAGTATATCTACAATAACTCGGACCCATCTAGCATCAGAGAGCCCTAACGGATCCGTGGAGAGCACATAAATCATTATATATAAGATGAAACAATATCTAAGTTATTTGGGAAAACTTGCCCTGACATACAAATATTTGAGGTCGTCGTGCCACAAAGTCGATATAGCCTTGAATAAGGAAGTTAACTCAACTTTGAAGCACGTAACGACTACAAATAAGAATCACAAGTCATAACCATAACAGAACAAGACAATGAATAATAGTAATGAATTTATGTAAGTAACCGACAAAAGGTAGCATAAATGCCGAGAGGTAGAAGAATGACATAAGGAACAAAGGTTCGGGGAATACCGAGTTCGATTTTTGATGGGAACAATATTTGGCCAGTATCAATACCTCTCGGCACTAGCTCTAAATTATTAGAGCCCCTTTTCCTTGTTAGAACAAAGGCACTGTGATGAACACACATTTAATGCTCAGCAAGATTGTAATTGCAAGATGATAGTAATAACATACACACACACACATACACACACACACACACTTTAATGTTTTGACATCATGGAAGACATCTTGGAGGAGAAGAAGAATGAAAGAAAGAGAATAAAGATGATTATCTTCATTTATTTTTCACATTACAAGGTGGTATTTATATGTATTACACAATGACTTGCAAATCAAGTTATCTACATTAAGTAACTAACTACCTAATCATGACAGTTATGGATTAAATCTCAACACTCCCCCTTAATTCATAACAGTTGGAAACTTATAACACCCAGCTTCTTTCTTAAAAACTCAAATCTGTCAAGTTTTAGAGCCTTTGTAAAACAATTTGCTAGCTGCACTTCAGTTGGCCAATATTACACCTCAATCATTCCATTGTTCACCTGTTCTCTAATGAAATTAAACCATGTATCAATGTGTTTACTTCTGCCATGTGAGATTGAATTTTTAGCAAGGCTAATAGCTGACTTGTTATCAATTCTGAGTATCAAAGGCTTTGTCACTTCACACCTCAGTTCCTTCATCACTGAATCCAACCACATTGATTGACAAGTTGCAAAAGTTCCTGCAATATATTCTGCCTCACAAGATGAAAGTGCAGTCACTGGTTGCTTCTTTATACACCATGATATAGTTGCTTCATTGAACTTAAAAACATAGCCAGAGGTACTCCTTCTATTTGTGTTGTCTCTACAACAATCACCATCTGAATATCCAATGAGCTCACTTTTTTCACCTTTGCTTCCATTTGGGAATAACATGCCAAACTCCTTTGTGCCTTTTATATACCTAAGTATCCTTCTAGCAGCTATCAAGTGAGTCTTCCTTAGACCATGCATGAACTTGCTAATCACACTACCAGAGTAGCAAATGTCAGGCCTGCTGTTGCACAAGTATCTCAATGAACCAACCATTTGTCTTAACAATGTTTGATCAACTTTTTTTCCTCACTGCACTCATCCAATTTTGAGTTTGTCTCTGATGGATTTGAAATTGAATTGCAGTTATTCATTTCAAATTTCTCAAGCAGTTCACTTATATACTTCTGTTGGTGCATAACTATTCCATTCTTCGCCTTCAGAAACTCCATTCCTAAGAAGAATGAGTGATCGCCTAGATCACTCATTTCAAATTCAGATTTCAACTTGTTTTCACATTTTCAATATCTGATGTCTTGCTTCTAGTAATGAGCAAATCATCCACATATAGGAAGATTATCATGATTTCCTCTTCACTTGAACTTTGCACATACACACCAAACTCTGCTAAACACTTTTTGAAACCTATTTGAATCAGAAACTGATCAATCCTCTTGTTCCAGACTCTAGGGGCCTGCTTCAAACCATACAAAGCCTTATGGAGTCTATACACTATGTTCTCCTTGCCTTTCACTTCAAAACCAGGAGGCTGTGACACAAACACTACCTCTTTAAGTGGACCATTTAGAAAGGCTAATTTCACATCTAAATGATAAAGTGACCACCTTCTCTTGCAAGCTAGAGCCACAATTAACCTTACAATTTCAAGCCTTGCAACTGGAGCAGACACCTCATTGTAATCAATACCATGTTTTTGTAAGAAACCTCTATCCACCAACCTTGCCGTATACTTTGAAATTTTCCCTTCAGGATTTAATTTCAGTTTGAACACCCACTTCACATCTATTTTTCTTTTTCTTATCTGGCAAGTTAACTAGCTCATAGGTTTGATTCTCCTCAATTGAATGGAGCTCTTTCATCATAGCTTTCCTCCATACATCTATCTTTAGTGCTTCTTTATAATTGAGAGGTTCAAAATCTGCCAACAATGCAAAATGAATGATATCACCTTCATCATTTACTGCATTATCAGGAATTAGTTCATAGCCATTCAACCTTCTTGGAGCTTGTCTGATTCTTTGAGGTCTCACAGTTGCTTCCTCTTCTTCTGGTTCATCTGTATCATTATTGTTCACTTCTTCATTATCCGATTCATCACTTGAATCAGGATAAATGCAGCTTTGTTGATTCTCTTTACTGCATACTGACTCATCTTCCCATTTCCACTTCTCAGCCTCATTCACAATCACATCTCTTCTGACATGAACCTTTTGAGTTAGAGGATTATAAAGCTTATAAGCACCTGTTGGATGATATCCTATAAGTCTCATAATCTCACTTTTATCTTCAAGCTTGCTTCTTCTAACATATGGTACATGTTTGTAGCACAAAGAGCCAAAAACTTTGAAATGATTCACACTAGGATTTCTTCCACACCAAGATTCCTCTCGTAGCTTCAAATTCAACTTCTTTGTAGAACATTTATTCAGAATGTAAGCAGCTGCAGTGAGTGCTTCACCCCAAAACTTGTGTAGTAGGTTTTTCTACTTGATCATACTCCTTGTCATATTCAGCAGTGTTCTATTCCTTCTCTCAACAAGTCCATTATGCTGAGGTGTATAGGGAGCTATTACCTCATGCACAATATCTTGATTGACACAGAAGGCTTCAAATTCTTTTGAGGTGTATTCTCCTCCACCATCAGTTCTCAAGATCTTAATAGATTTATCACTCTCCTTTTCTATTAAGATTTTGAATCTTTTGAATACATCTAAAGCCTCACTCTTAAGCTTGATTGTTTACAACCATATCATCCTTGTAAATTTATTAACAAATGTGATGAAGTACCTATTTCCTCCCAATGAAGATACTTCAAAAGGACCACATATATTAGAGTGAACTACTTGCAGTGCTACACTAGCTCTTTTAGGTGCTTTAGCAACAAAGGAAAGCCTATTTTGTTTGCTCTTTACACATACTTCACAAATTGCTTTTCTGACATTCAGTTTTGGCAAGCCATATACCAGTTCTTTAGAATTAAAATCACTAAGACTTCTAAAGTTTAGGTGAACATACCTCTTGTGCCATAGATCTTCAACATCTTCACTCAGTGTTGTAGATATGCACATCATCTTTTCACTTGAGATGTTGCATCTATATCTTCTACTCTTTGACATGTTTGATTTGAGCACCAGATTCTTCTTTGCATCAAACAACTTCAAAGAGTCACCATCCATAGTCACTGAGAATCCCTTCTCTACCAATTGACCAATGCTCGTGATATTACACTTCATCTCAGGAACATATATCACATCTTCAATAATGATTCTCTTGCCATCATTCCTTCTGATCACTATATTTCCACTACCTTCAGCCAAAAGATTTCTACTGTAAGTCAGTTTGACACTTGTTTTCTTACTAGTATCAAAACTTGTCAACCACTCTATGTGGTGTCATGTGATTTGAGAATCCAGAGTCAAGAAACCACTCTTCATTCTTCAATTTTTCATCACTGGTAGTAGCCATCATCAACACTGTACTGGAATCATCTTCACGAGCCAAATTTGCTTCTTCATTAGTATTTTGACCTTTCTTGAACAAACATTCATCAGCAAAGTGCTCATATTTCTCACAGTTGAAGCATTGCACCTTATTTTTATCAAAGTCCCTCTTCTTGTTCTAACATCTACCAAAGCCCCCTCTCTTTGAAGATTCAGCTTTGTCTTCACTCGTGTTCTTTTTATTGTTGGACCAATTTGCTTTGCTTTTTCCCTTCTTCTTGAAATTCTTTTGATTTCCCTCCTTCTTGGAAGTTTGAACTTGAAATGCTTGTTGAACTAATCTCTCAGAACTTCTATCAAGCACCGGGAGCTCATGTGCTTCCAATGTATTTTGCAACTCTTCAATTTTCATAGTTTTCACATCCTTTGCTTCTTGGATAGCTACAACTATGAAATCAAACTTTGGACTCAAAGATTTCATCACCTTTTTTACTACCATTTGATCAGTAATGCTCTCACCACAAGTTTGCATCTGATTAACATTGGTTGTTAATTTTGAAAAGTAATCACTTACTTTCTGATCTTCTTCCATCTGCATCATCTCATACTTTTTTCTATAGGATTGTAACTTCACTTGCTTCACCTTTTCTCCACCAGTGTGACAATTTTCTAAGATGTCCCATGCTTCTTTGGATCTTGTCGCTTTAGAAATCTTCTCAAAGTGTTGATTGTCAACATTCCACTGAATGTAGAACAAAGCTTTACAGTCTTTCTTCTTGACTTCCTTGAATGCAGTTCTCTGCGCATCAGTTGGATTCGCCACCAGATCCTCATAGCCATTTTACCCAATTTTACTCACTTCTTGTGATCCAAATAAAGACTTCATCAACGCACTCCAACGATCTCAGTTCTTGCCATCAAGAACCAGAATATTTGATCCAAAACCATTACTATTCATCTTGCCTATCAAGAAACTATCACTCAGTGTTTCCTTTGGATTGAACCCCTTACTTTTCACTCGTGTTTCCCTTAGATTGAACCAGGCTCTAGATGCCAATTGTTAGAACAAAGGCATTGTGATGAACACACAATTAATGCGCAGTAAGATTGTAATTGCAGGATGATAGTAATAGCACACACACAGACACACAGACACACACACACACACACTTTAATGTTTTGACATCTTGAAAGACATCTTAGAGGAGAAGAAGAAAGAAAGAAAATAGAGATGATTCTCTTCATTTATTTTTCACATTACAAGGTGATATCTATATGTATTACATAATGACTTGCAAAGCAAGTTATTTACATTAGATAACTAACTATCTAATCATGACAGTAATGGATTAAATCTCAACATTCATTAAAAACCAGAGTGCAAAAAGAAAAAAAACATCGTCACTTATTCACAATATCCATAATATTAAAGCTTTGTTTATCCACGGCAAGTAAAATCACATATATTGTACTCTTGTAAAAACAAAGTTTGAATAAAAAGGTATTAACTAGCGATTAATTATTAATATTTGTCAATAAAAATTATGTGGAACTAAAAACTAGTAACATAACAATTGGTGCGAGATCTAGGAGAAGACAGGCTTGGGATATGTTGCGAGATATTCGTAACATGTCGAGCTACCCGTGGTGTATAGTTGGTGACTTTAATGATTTGTTGTCTCAAGATGATAAACATGGCATTCACCCTCATCCGAATTGGTTGTGTGCCGGTTTTCGTCAAGCTATAAGTGATTGTAATCTTACTAATATCCAAATTGAAGGGCACCCGTTCACCTGGACCAAAAGTCGTGGCACTGACCATATGGTGGAGGAAAGGTTGGATAGAGCTTTTGCAGACCCGGAGTGGCTTAACTTATTCCCTAATGTTAAGCTTGTGAACTTGATAGCCACTCATTCGGACCATAGTCCGATTCTGCTTTGCTGTGATTTCGATCTCAAAAGGCGTAAACATCGTAACTTTAAGTTTGAAAACTATTGGCTGAAGGAGGAGGGGCTGGTGGAAGCAGTACAGAAAGGTTGGAGGATTAACGATAATTATGAAGTTGTGCAACGTATAGATTCCTGTGTGAATGAAATGGTAAGATGGAATAGGGTGAAAAATATGAAGAACAGAGAGGAGATGAAGGGTCTCAAAGAGAAACTAGAAACATTGAGAAAGAGTTCAGACCCGTCCGATGTTACTCGTTTTGCAGAAGTTTATCAAGAGTACAATAAATTCCTCATTAGAGAGGATACTTTTTGGAGACAGAGAGCGAAAATGCACTGGCTACGCGAGGGGGATCTCAACACCAAATTTTTCCATTTGTCGGCAATTTTTCGTCGAAACTTTCAGCAGCTGTCCATGCTTATGAATGAGGCAGATGAAGAAATCCGAGAACAAGCAGGCATGTGCAAGATCGCTAAATCCTATTTTGATAATTTGTTTACAGCTAGAGAGGGCTTGTACGAACCGGTTCTGAATTTAATCCAGCCTGTGATTTCTAGTGTTGATAATGAGAGACTCACAGCGCCTAATTCCAAGGAGGAATTGTATGAAGCGCTTAAGCATATGCACCCCGACAAATCTCCTGGCCCGGATGGTCTTAATCCGGCCTTTTACCAGAATTTTTGGAATATATGCGGTGATGATATCTTTGCAGCAGTCAAGATTTGGTTAGAACGAGGTTTCTTGCCGCCGTCTATAAATGACACGAATATATGCCTTATTCCTAAGTGTGGGAATCCTAAGAAGATGAAGGACCTGCGACCTATCTCCTTGTGCAATGTGATTTACAAGATGGTTTCCAAACTTCTTGCAAATAGATTGAAGTCGTGCTTGGATAAGTGTGTGGCGGAGGAGCAATCAGCGTTTGTGGAGGGTCGTTCTATTCTTGACAATGCTATGATTGCTTTCGAGGTTATTCATGCACTGAAGCGAAGAACTAAAGGTAATACAACCCATCTAGCCCTCAAGATTGATATTAGTAAAGCATATGATCGAGTGGATTGGGGATTTTTGAGAGGGATACTCTATAGACTTGGCTTTGAGGAAACATGGATTCGATGGGTAATGATGTGCGTTTCTTCGGTGAACTATTCTGTTCTTGTGAACGCGGATAGTGTTGGACCTATTCAGCCAGGAAGAGGATTGAGGCAAGGGGACCCTCTGTCCCCATATCTCTTTATTCTTATCTCAGAAGGCCTTTCTGCCCTTATTAAGGGTGCTGTGGCACGAGGCGACATTCACGGGGTCCAGATCTGCAGAGGGGCACCTAGTGTGTCTCATCTGCTTTTTGCTGACGATTGTTTTCTATTTTGCAGGGCCAATCTTATTGAGGTGTCGAAAATTATGGAGATTCTTAATACGTATGCTGAAGCCTCTGGTCAAGAGGTTAACTTGGCTAAGTCCGAAGTGTTTTTTAGTAGGAACATCAGCAAACCTGCTCAGGAGGATCTTGCTCGAATTATGGGAGTACGACATGTTTTGGGTACAGGGACTTATTTGGGCCTTCCGTCTATGATAGGAAGAAGTAAGAAGGCTACTTTTTCTTTTATAAAAGATAGAATATGGAAGAGAATTAATTCTTGGCGTGGACGATCGTTGTCCAAAGCTGGGAAAGAAGTTATGATAAAATCAGTTCTTCAGTCTATCCCGAATTATATTATGAGCATTTTTATTATTCCTGAAGGGGTGATGAATGACATAGAAAAGATGTTGAATTCTTTCTGGTGGAGTGGGGGAAATAATAATAAGGGGATCAAATGGATGGTATGGGAGAAGCTGACATGTCCTAAGAGTGAGGGAGGATTGGGATTCCGTGATCTTAGAGCGTTTAATTTGGCTATGGTGGCTAAACAGGGGTGGTCCTTGCTGACAAAACCTCATTCACTGGTCTCCAGAGTTATTAAAGCAAGGTACTATCCTAGGTCCTCGTTCTTTGAAGCTAATTTGGGTAGTAATCCTAGTTGTGTTTGGAAAAGTCTTGGGCAAGTTAGGAATATTTTAACTCTTGGTTGCAGGTTGAGTATTGGAAATGGTAGCAACATTATGGTGATGAATGAACCTTGGGTTAGAGGCAGAGTTGAAGGATGTTTGAGAGGTCCTCAAACTCAAGGTGCGTATGAAATTAATGTACAACATCTTTTATTGCCTAATGTTAAACAATGGAATGTTGTGATGATAAGAGAAATGTTTGATCATGCAGTGGCTGAGGACATCCTTCAGGTAACGTTAGTGGAGGAAGTTGTAGAAGATAAGTGGACTTGGAAGGAAGAGAGAAATGGTTGTTATAGTGTGAAAACTGGTTACAGAATGTGGAGGAAGATCCATAGAAACGTGGGGTGTGGTAGAGAGGATGGGGATTGGAAGAACATGTGGAATATTAAAGCTCCTCTAAGAGCTAAACACCTCTTGTGGAGAATTTGTAGGGGCTGCCTTCTGACTCGCTTGAGACTCCGGCAACATTATGTCCAGTGCCCGACGGGTTGCCAGTTTTGCGGGGATGTGGTGGAAGATGATTGGCATATTTTCTTTGGATGTGACGCCACCATTCAGTGTTGGCAGACAACAGGTTTGACTAATATTATTAATCCCCGTTAACATTCTTTTGATAATGCCAAGTCCTTGATTCTTGATATTTGTAGCCATGAGGATAGAAGGACAGCAGGCAGAGTTGCGGTTATGTTAGATGTACTTTGGAAGAACCGTAATAATATGGTTTGGAACAATGATCATGAGGAAGATTTTAGACTTGGTATGCTTGCTTACTGGAATTGGAAAAATTGGTTTTCTGCGCAAGAGAGTCATGATAGGGACATTAACCAGCATAATTTAGTTTCTTGGAGTCCGCCTAATGTAGGGAAGGTCAAGTGCAATGTTGACGCTGGTTTTAACATCAATCGTGGTACTACTTGGGAAGATTTGTCTTTGCAGGTATCCATCACATTGTAGAAGCGGAAGCCCTGGCGCTAAAGGAGGCAATTCAAGGAGCTATTGATATGCATTTGGTTGATGTTATCTTCGAAAGTGATTCCCAAAGCGTGATCCAAGCTATTTTTTCTAATAATAGTGGTATTTCTGAGTTTTGTTTAATTATTCGTTCTATCCAAAATTTGTTACAAAATTATCCTAACTTTGAGGTTAAGTTTGTTAAGCGTCAAGCGAATATGGTTGCCCACTCCTTAGCGAAGGCGACCGATTCTTGGGCTAGGCGTAATGTTATCGATTTGGTTCCTCGTTGTATTGAACATTATATATTGAATGAAATGTGTTAAGTTTTTTATTGTCAAAAAAAAAAAAAACAATTGTTCATTTATACTTGTTTCTAAAAATAGTAATATAAGTTCAAGATTGTTTAATGTATAAATATCTTGATGCACGACTAAAATTTTATCATTATTGAGAATTTGAAAATGGAAAGAACTTTAGAGAGTCTTAAACGATTTAAAAAAAAATTTAATTGGTATGCACTGACAACATAAAATTATTTTATACTGTCAATCAATCACCATCATGCATTACACCACATCATATTGTAAATTTTAAATTAATTATATGACATGACAAATTAATACATTCCTATTAGATGGAAAGTGTAAAATACATACCAATTAAAGTCTTTAAAAAATAATCAAATAGTTTGATTACATTTTCAAACATAAGAAATATTAGTGGCTAAAAGCTATTATTAAATTTGAAATAAAAGGCTTAATATCCTTTTTGGTCTTCTACCTATGACTCGGGGTCTATTTTGGTCCTCTTTCTTTTAAAAGTTCTAAATTGGAACCTTACGTTGTTTAACAGAATCAAATAAGTCATTTCCGTCAAATATTAGTAACAGTGTTAGAAATAAGAGACGTGGTAGCTGAGATGACAGAATTATTTTTTATTATTACATTTAATAATTAAATATTTTTATTTATTTTAATTTATTTATTTAAAAAATCAATTTAAATTCATTTTTGCAAACTTTAATACAAAATATTTGGGTCAGAAGCCCATGTTTTTTAGAGTAGGAGCTCAATATTCAAGATTTATTATTATAGTGTGAAAAAGTCTTTTATTGTTCTAAATTCAATGTGGAACTTCAATTGTTTTTCATAGAAGAATTGTTCCAACTCCCTAGCATAACTAAGTGTTTGGTTAATCTATCAAACAAAACTGTTTTATTTCTTTAATATTGCGTAGATATTTTGGAGTTGATATCAATGCCATACGAGAATATGCCAAGACGTTCAATGACATTCAACACCTGCGTGCTGAGATAAGATTCCTAATGACACAAATTTTTAAATTAATAATAATAACAATTGAAGAGCTTATTGGGTTTAGACCGACAATGATTAAGAGAAATCCTGCTAAAAAAATCTATTACTTTATTGCATTTTCTAAATGTATTGTACTTCTCACATATTATGGATTTTGGATTAGACTAGTTGGTAATGTCGTCTTGCATGCATAGTTTCTAATTTCATAGTTATGATTAATGTGAAAAATTCAATAAATTTACAATGTTTCTTCCTTTGCTTGTAATTATATAATTGATTTTCAACATATGGTGTATGATGCAGATAAGCCATAAGATCAACAGTTTAAGTTTTGGTCACCGTTACCCCGGATTGGTTAATCCTCTTGATGGGTAATTTTCTTTCTTCTCCCAAAGTATCCTTTATTTTGTGGTTACAAGGATGGTATGTGGCATAATAGTAAGAGAGAAGGAATCAATTTAATCATTTTCAAAACATTGTTACAATGAAAAATTGCTTAACAATAAGTGAGAAAAGTAGAAAAACAGCATGCTTAATTATATCTCACTATATTGTCAAATAAGTATAATGGATGCTAATTATACTTATTTGCATGGATCTTTATCTCCCCATGTAACTTATATCTATGGCTGCTAATTATACTTATTTGCATGGAGAAAATATGACTTGAGATATGTCGTATAAATTATAAAATGATCTAAGAAAAAGAGCTTCTAAGTTCTATCTCATTCTCAATCACAAGAATTGTAGATGTCTTCGTTTTTCTCGTCATTGTTCTTTATTATTCAACCATGGCCAATGAATCTCACACAAGCAGAAAAAAACATATTCATATTAGGCGGACAAAACAACATGGCCGGAAGAGGAGGCGTAACAAACGACACAACAACCGGCGCAACAACCTGGGATGGCATCGTTCCGCCTCAATGTAACCCAAACCATTAAATCCTTAATTTTTTATTTTTTAGATAGAAGAATGAATTCCCTATGATGCAAAAGAGACTTAACAATTGAAGTAATCAGAATACAACAAATAAAAAATTGATGCAGCAAAGCTAGTATGGAGCCTTCTCCTTGCTGTTGTTAGAGTGGATTGAGTTTAGTTCGAATTTGCAATAATAATCTTAAATGTTTATAAAGTATTTGTTCACACCTTATAATAAGTAATAATTAATGGACTTCTAGTGTAAAGAACATGGATTTCAAGCTCAAATATTTTATTTTAGTGTAAATAAAAAAAGTTATTGTCCACATACAACCTCAACTCATTAAACGGTTTGACTAAGATTTAAAATTTTTTTAAAAACATTTATTTACGATTCAAACTTGTGTTTTCTACAAAACATTAATCAATTGATCAATCATTGAGTTAATGATAAATTTTAAATTTGGTAATAAAAATGATTAAGAAGGCTCTTGAAATATATCCAAAAAAGAAAATGAAGTGAATAAATTAAATAAAAATTTCATAAAATGTGCATTTGTCATCTCTAGACGTGAAATACATAAACTAGACACAAAATCGAAAATTCACACAACCACTAGAGGTGAAAAACAAAAGGAAGATAACGGCGACAACGGTGGAACGCTGAACGTCCCCTTGACATCAACGTCCCAAAACCCAGTCCAAGTTGACGGCGTTAACGGCGTCTCTTTAATACAGTTCACATCAAATTCCTCCGTTTTCTCCTTTTTCACCACCGGTTTCACTTCCACCACATCGTCCTCTTCCTCTTCGCGGCAACGTTTTTTGTTCTCGCCGAATTTCTCCGCCGCCGCCGCCATGGCGTTGACTTCTAATGGAAAGTTGAGAATCGCTTTAGATCCGCGCAGCCTAAAAGCGGCACGATCGTAGGCTTTAGCGGCTTCGATAGCCGTTTCGAAAGTTCCAAGCCAAACTCTTGAGCCGCGTTTGTTAGGGTCGCGGATCTCGGCGGCGAACTTTCCCCACGGTCTCTGTCTAACTCCTCTGTAGTGCTGTTTCTCAACAACTTCCGGTTTCTGAACAACCACCTCTGGGTTCGGATCCGGGTTTCCGAATTGGATCCATTCAGTTTTGCTTGGAAGAGCGATTTTCAGCGACGGTTTACGATTCAGTTGAGGCTTCTTCTCTACAATTCGCTGAGGATGAGAAATTAGGGCTTCAGGACTAGCAGGTTCAATTGGTTGAGTCTTGGAGTCAAATTCAAAGATCGGAATCTGTGTCTCTGATTCAATAAGATTTGTGAAATAAGAGATTGAAGAATCAAAAGTGGAAGAGTTTGTTTGAGGTTGAGAATTGGTTGGAAATTGAAAATCAAAATCAAAGCTCCAAGGTTGTGAAATTGGAGATGGAAGAGGTGAAAATTCACCAAGAAGATGCAATTTGATGCTTTTAAGAGCTGAAACTTCTTCAGCGTTAGCCATTAGAGAATTTAATTATTAGTTGAATTGAAGTTCTTTTTATTAGAAGAGGAAATAATGAGAAGAAAGAAGAGAAGAGAGGGTTAGATTGTGTATGTCTAAGTTGAGTGGAAAAGGGTTATATATATAGAGAGGAGAAAGGTGAAAAATAATGAGAGTGTGGGTGCGACTTTGTAAAAAGGGATGGTAGGAGGAAGCATCGTATTTCTCTTTCTCAATCATTCTATCATTTTTTTTCTTTGTTTGCGGTTTGAATATTATAGGATAGGGGACACCCCTTATAAATTTGCTCCTTATCTTGTCTATATCAACTGCATCTTGTTGATGCTTACCCATTCTTTATTGTTTCTCTTTGTCCTTACTCTTGTTGTATTATTTTGTTTATCATTTTATTGAAAATATTTATTCCATCCAATTCGATATATATGTAAATAATAATGAAAGCACAAATATATTTTATGATTGGAACAAGAATTATTGAAATTATTTTTTTTGGTGTGTTTGTTTCAAGTTAAGAAATAATATTTTTTGGAATTTTATTCTCATTATTATTATTTGGAATAATATTCCTATTTAAGTGTTTGACAAAAAAACCTAAATTTTTTAGGATTGTTTAATATTTATTTAAATTTAAAAATTATATATAAAAATTAATAAATATATGTAGTAGTGGAAAATTGTAGTTAGTTGAACTTTATTGACAAAATACTCTTTTTTGTCCCTTAAGTATACTCTCTGGTTCACTTTGGTCCCTTAATGTTTTTTTGTGTCATTTTAGTCCTTTAATTGTATAAAAGATGCAAAAGAGTCCCTTCTGTCCATTTGATGCAAACGGCCATTTGTTTTGTCCACCTGGCGTCTGAGCTGGCATCATGACACCTTCTTCTTTATATCATCTTCATCGTTTCACTGTTTCCAGAAGAACTTGGTTATCTTCATCGCTCCATTGTTCCATCGTGGCACCATTGTTGTTTTCTTCATCGTTTCATAGTACGTATTGTCTTCTTCTTCTTCATCATCGTTCTAATTGCTTCAAGATGAAGGTTAGTCATGGCCATTCGTTTCTGAAGGAGAACAAATTTGAAAGTGGACATTTATGTGTTCAAAGTTGCTCGTGAGTTGTACCGTTGTGTCTTTGTGGAGATGAGGCAGTGCTTCGTAGGGCAAACACTGAGAAGAATTTCGAAAAGAAATTTTGGGGTTGTCCCAATTATAAGGTACACCCTAAATTTTGTTTGAGTTAAAATCTGGTAAAAATACGATTTTGATCCATATCTATTTCGCAGAGGTCCTTGCAAAGAGGATGTGGTTTTTTCATTTGGTTCCATGAAGAATTAACAGAAGACACAAATTAAGTTTTGGTGAATAGATTAGAAAGCTTATCAAAGGACTTTGAAAAACTGAAGTTTAGAAACGAAGAACTAGGAAAGGTTGTGACTGAAATTCAAGTTCAATTGAACAAGATGTGGAAGTGGAAAATTATGTGTTTTGTAATGTTATGTGTATGGTTTTTTAGGATGTTTTAGGAGTGGAAATTTATGTGACAAATAAGATGTTTTGTAATGTGTAACAAATCACAATTTAATCAATTTTATGAGTTTTTTTGTTTGGTATATGTTTATTTCTAGCAACATATTATTTGGTTGATACATTTTTTGCTCAAACATATATCAAATTGACATAACTTATAACATTGCTCAAAGATGAACACAAACTGACTTTAATTGATATTGTAGAAAAACATACAGATAGTTCCAGAAAGGCTCCAAAATGCATTGACATGTTACATAGACATGTTCAAAATGACTTCAAAATACACTACAACATACAGTTCAAAACGACTTCAAAAAACATTACAAAATACCAAATGTTCTAATACCATAAACTAAATAAAGCCTAATTAATACTAGATGTTTTTCTTTGGTGTAATCCTCTTGGTTAGGGTTGTCCTTCTGGTTGTAGGACCAATCACACTCTTTGAAGCATATAATCTTGTTGTTGGTCCTGGTGCTACAAATGGCCTTCTAACACCAAGCTTCTGTGGCCTTACAGTTGATTTTGCTGTTTCCAATGAGCATTGTCCTGATACAGCCTTTCCTTTAGAAGACTTGGTTGCAGCCTTGTAACCTTGTGTTGCTGATGACTGAGTTGCTGGTACATGGCTAGCTGTGGCCTGACTTGCATTAGCCTGAGATGCTGCTACATTAGAAGTTGTGGCCTGACTTGCATTAGCCTGAGATGTTGCTACATTAGAAGTTGTGGCCTGACTGGCATTGGTCTGAGATGCTACTACATTAGAAGCTGTGGCCTGACTGACATTGGTCTGAGATGCTGCTACATTAGAAGTTGTGGCCTGACTGGTATTGGTCTGAGATGCTGCTACATTAGATGTTGTGGCCTGACTGGTTATGTCCTTGCAGGTTAACTTGTTATGTCCTGCTTTTTTGCACCTAGAGCACATGACAATAAAACCTGTTCTTCTCATTTTTTGTCACTTCCATCAATCTCCCCTTGCTCAAGATTTCTCATTTTCTTTGGTCTACCAGGCATCTTCCTATACTTGGGTGGCTGAACATCTGGATATGGAGTCTTGACCCACAAATTAAATCCATTCACAGGGTAAAGAACAGGCTTGTACACTGCCTTGTGTAACACCCATTTTAATTATTTAGTCATCTTGTATTAATCTTTAAGTGAGTGCGTAGGGGGTAATGTTAGTAATATGGAAATATTATTATTACTATTATTTTAAGATTATATTTCATATTATTATTATTACTATTACTATGGTTATTATTTTTATTAAGGTTATGTAGTAAAATAAGACTTAATAGAAATAATGTGTTATTGGGCCAAGGAGATTAGTAAGGGTAGTTTAGTAATTGGAGAGTGATTAGTGGAAAATTGGTAAGGGTTTGAGAGCTAATCAGAATTTTTGGAGAGAAAGAGAAAGGCTTAGGAGAAAGGAAGATCAAGGGTGTCTAGAGCTTGCATTTGATCAGGATTTTCGCAGGAATTCTTCAAGATTCGAGGTAAGGGGGGAGAAAAGGGTTCAATATTGGTGTTTATTTCAAGATCGGGTAGTGGGGAGTCCTTAACCCCGTAGGAAAATTGTATGCAAACTGTTGAATCGTTGATTGTTGCATATGTATGTTGTGATTCTGAGAATCGTGCATGAATTAATATATATTTTCATGAATTTGTGTGGTTGTTGCTGTTGTATGAATATCTCTTGCAGATCTGTCATTTTGGGTTCGATTTGGGAGAACGAATTGAGATTTTTGGCGTGTAATACCTGTAGTAAATATAGGTACAAGAAAAGAGATGAAAATAGGACCTAAAATCAATGTAGAGACGATTATAGGACTGGTTGGGAGTGAAGGAGTGTAGAAATCGCAGCAGAATGCAGAATAGTGAGGCTTCTGGTGAATCGCGTAACAGATCTGGTGATACGCGTACCGTGAAGGGTGATACGCGTATGGGATGGCGCGGTACGCAGAGATACGCGTATGGGAACTAGGCAATACGCGTAATAGGAAGGCATACGTGTACGGTGTTGGAAACTGGGAATTTCAGTGTGGGGGAGTCTCTGCCCGTACGCGTACGACATGAGGCAATACGCGTATGGAAGTGGACATTGTTGAGGAGATACGCGTATGGGTGGAGTCAATACGCGTATGAGGAGGCGTGATACGCAGCAATACGCGTATGGTCAGCAGAGCTGCAGAATTTTTACCGTTTCGCGAGTTCTTTCCCGTTTTCGCGTCCGATTTGGTTTCTTTTGGTTTGAGAGGTTGGGAATAGGTGTCAGGTGCTGAGAAATAAGATGTAGGTGAGGAAAATATTAATTTTTATAATTTTTATTAATTAATTAGTGATTTGGGAGTTTGGTGCTTTTGAAGTAAATTATGTGGTGATGGTGTTGTTGATATGTATGGTGTGATCAAGAGGATCGTGTGCATGTATTTATGTTGTATACATGTTTTGTTGTGCATATTGAGTCTTGCATATTCATGGTGATTGGTGGGATGGATCGTTGCCCAGGAAGGATGTATGCGATTCATCTGTACTCCTATGTGGAGAATGGTGAGGGATAGATCATTGCCAAGTAGAGGTGTATGTGATCTATCCGGGGTTCGATTGAATGAACCAATGAGTCGGTACCGCATGCATGGTGTCGTGTCGCATTACATTAGTATTTGATGTTGTTGATGATATTGGGCAGTAGGTCGTGTTTGATGATTGATGATGACTACCTGTTTAGCATATATTTATCCACCTATAATATTTGAACATGATTTCTCACCCCTTTGTTGTTGCTGTGTCTGTGCTTCTTCGAAAGTACAGATAATCCAGGTACTTAGGTTGCTTGGATGTTCGTGTTGCTTGTTCGAGTCTATAGGAGTGCTCTGATACGTAACACAGGAATTATTTGGGGATTTTAAACTATTTGTTATTTGTTATTCTTTCATTTGTTACGTATCATATTTTGATGTATTTTTGGTGAACCACGATTTGATGTGGGATTTTTATAAGTTGTTGGCAGATGGTCGTGAGTTGAATGAATAAAAACTATTTCCGCTGTTTCATTTAATAAAGGAGTTTATTTGTTGGATTTTAAATGTGACATTCCACTTTTGGTGAACAACTCTGATTTACCTTTAAGATTTTGTATTTTATTTTATTTTGGGAAGTGGGGTGTTACAATTGGTATCAGAGCAGGTCGGTCCGTCCGGCCAGGTGTTATAGTTGAGTTTGTCCTTAGGATAGAAGTTGGTTGTGTGTTCTGACCTTGTGATGATTGTTGTCCAGTATGGCAGGAAGGAATGATGATGCTCTTCCTGTTGCTATGCAAGCCATGACACAAGCTGTAGAGAATGCCAACCAGGGTGGAGGTGCTCAGTTTCGTGACTTAGCACAGTTTCGGAGCAACAAACCGCCTACATATGAGGGAGGTATCTTAGACCCAGAGGCTGCACAGAAATGGCTGAAGGCTGTGGAGAAGATCTTCAGGACCATGGAATGCAGTGATGCTCAGAAGGTACGGTTTGGTACTCATATGCTGGAAGGAGAGGCTGAGGCTTGGTGGGACAACAGTCGCCAGAGATTGGAAGCTGCAGGTACTGAGATTACTTGGGCTGTGTTTCAAGCTGAGTTTCTGGAAAAGTATTTTCCAGAAGACATTCGTAGTGCGAAAGAGGTTGAATTTCTGGAGCTGAAGCAGGGTGATAAGACTGTGGCCGAGCATGCCGCTAAGTTTGAAGAGCTGGTTCAGTATTGTGCTCATTATAATACTGAAGAAGCTATGACGTCGAAGTGTTTGAAGTTTGAGAACGGGTTGCGTCCCGAGATCAAATTGGGTATTGCTTGTCAGAAGATAAGAAACTATCCAGAGCTGGTAAGCAGAAGCAGGATCTATGATAATGACAACAGAGCCAGAATTGCTCATTACAAAGCTGTGAATGAGAAGAAAAATAAGCAGAGATTTGGAGGTACACCTTATAGTGCTCCAGCTGATAAGGGGAAACAGAAAACTGATGGGGGGAAGAAGCAAAAGGAGAAGGGAGCAGGTGCTGATACTCTCAAGTGCTTCAGATGTGGTGGCGCGGGTCACCGTGCTAACGACTGTCAGAAAGAGGTGAAGAAGTGTTTCAAGTGTGGCAAGGCAGGTCATGTTATAGCTGATTGCAGAGCCACTATGCCTACTTGCTATAATTGTGGAGAGAAAGGTCACATCAGCACTCACTGTGAGAAGCCGAAGAAGTCTCAGGCGTCTCAGACTAGTGGGAAGGTGTTTGCCTTGGTGGGAGCCCAATCCACTGAGGAGGAGCGTTCCGTCAAAGGTACTTGCTTTATTAATGATGTTCCTTTGATTGCAATCATTGACACGGGTGCAACGCACTCGTTTATTTCTGTCGACTGTGTGAAGAGATTAAGGATTGTGCCATCTACTCTAGAACAGAGGATGACTATTGAAACTCCATCTCTTGGTTCCGTGGTTACTTCATTGGTGTGTTTGAAGTGTCCGCTGATCGTGTTTGGTAGAGATCTCAGAGGGGACTTGATTTGTTTGCCACTCGGTAATCTTGACGTTATTTTGGGGATGAACTGGTTGGAGTTCAACCGGGTATATATTGATTGCTTCAGGAAGACGTTGTTGTTCCTTACTCCCGAAATAAGAGACAAATAAAAAATTAAATCGGGAATATGGATACAAAGCAAAAAAGGTCTCACCTTTATCGAGATTTAATCGGGAATTCAATAAATCGATCGATATTTGGTTTTCATCGACCCAAAATGAATAAGAACAACAATAAAAATAAAATAAAATCGAGAAAATGAATACAAAGGATAAAGGTCTCACCTTTATCGAGATTTAATCGAGAAATCGATAAATCGATCGATATTTGGTAATACTAAAAAAATGAAATAAAAAATCTAAATAAATAAAATGATAAATACAAAATAAATTGAAATAAATAATCTAAAATGATAAATCGAAATAAAAATGAATAAAAAAAGGTAGGCCTCATATTAACCAAAATTATAGATCTACTTTCATAAATCCAATTTATGGTGGTTGTTATGTCATTGGCCCTAATAAAATTAAAGAGAAGAGGTAATTGAAATGTAATAAGTCAAATGAAAAATGATCTTAAAAATTAATACTGAAATATTAATAACTAAAAAAAATAACAATGATTTTAAACAAATTGAATTAAAGCAAAAGAATATAGGAAAGATGGAGGGGTGCGCAGAATCACACGGGCTTCCTAAGAAGGCCCATCATCTCATAGCTTGGTCCAAAGTAAAATCACCAAATGATCCATGAATTGAAACACTCAGCACACTCTTTGATGAATGGAAGGGGTACACCTCGGTTAACAAGAAAGAAAAAGGACAAAAACACGTGACTTATTTTGAACAAGGTAAAGCGTATACTGAGCAGAGAAACAACAACAACAATAAAAACCGGTGAAATCAAAAAAATCACTTAGAGGATTCATCCCCTTCATCATTCAACATTGGAGCCATGGAGAAAAATAACAATCACCGCGTAACAGAGATTTCCACGAGTAAATCAATAAGTGGGTACAACCTTCTTCCTTTTCTCGGTTCTGAGTTCTTGCTCGTGCTCTCTCGCTCTTATCGCTTCCGATATCGCGTCCGATTCAAGAGGTCTTCGAAAGTTCTCGTCTCAGGTTCGCAAGGTTTGTGCGATTTTCGATTTGTTCTTTGCTTGATTCAAATTCTCCTGTTCTTCTCCTTCTGTCTGGGTTTGTGATTTTGGATTTGGTGGTTCGGTTTAGATTTGGGGTTATTGAAGGGTGGAGGTTGACGGGTTGAAAATGAAGGAGGTCTTGGGTCGTTTGGTGATAGTGTGATGGATTTGAGTTGTGGGTTGATGAGGAAGTCGCGGTTTAGGGAAGGGTTTTCTGTTTGGTCCTGTTATATTGGTTTCGAAATGTTGTTGTTGTTGGCAAAGGTGAAGGGTTGAAGGTGAGTGGACGAAGGTTTGACGGTGGGAGGTTGTGAAAAAGGAGAGGTTTGGAGGTTTATGGATGTAGAAAGGTTTGAAGAAATTTTGGGTGAACAGAAGAGAATGAATGAATCTGGGAATGGTTTTCTTGGGGAAGAAATTCAGATGCAGTGAAGGTTATTTGAAGGTTAAATGGGAGAAATTTGTTTTGCAGGTTTAAGGTTTGATTTGCGGCTAGGGTCCCCTTAATGAATTGGGAAAGGTATGGTTTTATAGAGGGTTTGGAAGGGTGAAATGGGAAGAGGTGAATTGTGAGCTGGATTTCGCAGGGTATGAAGAGGCTTTCTCCCCGTTATGTGCACGTGCTTGCTTGTTTTTGTAGCAGTAATTTTCAAATTGGTGGTACCTTTTGAAATTTTGTTTGCAGGTTGGAGGGTGCGAGTCGCTATGGTACGAGTTGCGTACTGGTAGCAGCGGCTTGGTTTTGGAGTGAGGGTATTGTTGGAAGAGATTGAAGATTGTGAGCTAGAAATTAGTGAGGTATTAATGTTGTACGGATTTTCTGTTTTTGATGTGTGTACGAATTTTATGGGAGGTTTGCGGAATGATTGTGGTAATTGTTGTGTCGGTTTGTGGCGGAAAGTAATGTGCTGTGAAGGAATTTTCATTTTTGGTTTCATCTTTTGTAGAACAGTCGTGGTATTGTGGAGCTACACCTTGCAGTGTGCGGTTTTGTGTATGCGTTGCTGAGGATATTGGCAGCAACTTGTTTCATGGTTTATAGTGTGTAAAGGTGGCTGTGACATTATTTTGGAAGGTGAGTGGTTCTGCTGAAGGTTTATGTACGAAATTATGCAGGGTGTGGGACAGGTTGGTGTAAGTTATGGAATATCAGATGGTTGAGCGAATGATGTTGGAGGCTTGGAGGCTTTTGGGATTGTGGCTGGAGGTGGGCCTTGCAATGGTACCGTCAGTAATTAAATTCCATTTTTTCTACTCTCCTTTTTTGTGGTGATATTTTTTGTAAGAGGCTTTATTATTATTTTCTCTTATTTGGCAATTTTTGTTTTTATTTTGTAATAAGGAAATAAAAAGGGGCTTCTGTAGAAAGTGGCAATGTTCTATTTACTACATGATGGATAAAGATGGCCTAAAAATAGAGATGGACATATTGGATGGATTTTGGATTTTGAATATGGATTTAAAAAAATAAAAAAGTGGATATGGAAAATGGTTAATAGAATCTGGATTAGGAAAAAAAGAATTATGGATAATGGATAAGGATGAAAAATGGATAACTGTTTAGAAAAGAGAGATAAAATGGATAAAAAAAAAGAATATGGATTTTTGTAAACAAGAATGGGCTTTTGATGATGAGCCTTTTTGTGGATTGGGCTTGGATGTATTTTTTGTAGAAAAATGATAATAAGGATGGTTTTTAGAAAAATGATAATAATGGATAACTTAAAATAAGGAAATTGAATAATGGAATTGGGTAATTTGAAAAAATGGATCATAAAAATGGATAATGGTTCTGTAAATGGATAAATAAATGGATATAGATGGATAAAGAAAACTTGGACATAGGCAACAAGGAAACAACATATTTTTTTGGATTTTTCTGAATAATGATTAGTGAATGGATGTACAGATGAAAGATACACAGGTAGGACAAATTTGGGGTATGACAGATGCCCCTATCTAATTGGCTTAAACCGAGTGAGATGAACTGCTACGACGTTCGGTCTTTCGAGGTAGAAGACAATTAGATATGAAGAAGACCACAAATTTGTCTGAAAGAAAGAAAAGGATTGAGAAGTTGGAATAACAGAATAAATCTGACACCAAAAGGATGACAGACCTATCACCGAAACGATGATAGTGAACACACACACAGACCCTTCCACCAAAAGGATGGAAATAAGGTCATAACCTGCTATTATCGATGAAATAATAGAGTACACACACACAGACCCTTCCACCAAAAGGATGAAAATGAGGTCAAAGTCTGCTATTACCGACGAGATAATAGGGCACACACACACACAGACCCTTCCACCAAAAGGATGAAAATGAGTTCAAAGCCTGCTATTATCGACGAAATAATAGGGCACACACACACACAGACCCTTCCACCAAAAGGATGAAAATGAGGTCTCAACTTTCTATTACCAAAAGGATAATAGTAAGCCCATAGATTGCCGATATCAAAAGGATAACGAGTCTATCACCAAAAGGATAATATAGAACACACGCACACAGACCCTTCCACCAAAAGGATGAAAATGAGGTCAAAGCCTGCTATTACCGACGAGATAATAGGGCACTCACACAGCCTGCTATTATCGACGAGATAATAGGGCACACAACACAGCCTGCTATTACCGACGAGATAATAGGGCACACAACACAGCCTGCTATTACCAAAAGGATAATAGGGCACACAACACAGCCTGCTATTACCGACGAGATAATAGGGCACACAACACAATCTGCTATTACCAAAAGGATAATAGGGCACACACACAGCCTGCTATTACCAAAAGGATAATAGGGCACACACACAGCCTGCTATTACCAAAAGCATAATAGGGCGCCCACACAAAGGTTGTCACTCACCAAAAGGATAATAGGGACTTCTTATCCGTGAGGACCAACACCAAAAGGATGAAGGTTATATTGAGTTATTTCCGTTTTGGCTATCACCAAAAGGATGATAGTAAGGCAATTGACAAAAGGTCAAGTTTGCTGGGGATGTGATGAGATTTATTTGGAGACATTAACAAAAGGTTGAAGTAAAGAATTCAATGAGGAGAACCCACGAAAGGGAAACAGTGAAAAATGGATAGGGTAACCCGCCAAGATCTATGCAATCTTGTGCCTACGTATCTTTACTCGGACGAGAATAAAAAATCAGGGCAGTCGTAGTTCGACCAAGAAAAAGATTCAATGAGGAACGCCCACTGACTCGGAGGAATGTTTATTGGTTAGGACGAAGATGACGACCATATCAACAAAAGGTTGAGGAACACAACTCAATGAGGAACGCCCACTGACTTGCTTGGAGATCACTGCTTTGTTGAAAAATCTCATGAGGAACGCCCATGAACTTGAAAGAGATACCCCTGGCTGGGCTGAATACTTGCTTTGAACTCTTGATCAACAAAAGATTGAACAACTTCGTGAGGAATACTCACGGATTTGAAGAAGATGCCCCTGGCTGGGCTGAAGGTCATCTTGGAATAACTTTGTGAAGAACGTCCACGAATTTGATGAAAATGCCCCTGCCTGGGCTGAAGATCATCGTGAAATCTTGAGATACAACTTTGTGAGGAACACCCACAAATTGATGAAGATGCCCCTGGCGGGGCTGGAAATCATCTTGTAATCTTGAGATTGATCCTGGATCTTGACATGCATATGTGAATGCTTGATTTTGTAATGATGTGCAATGCAAATGCTAACGCACGGAGATGCAAGGGCTAGGGAAGTATGATTGAGTTTTTTTGGGATGCACATGATGCAAATGATGTCTATGATGACGAATGTGATGCATATGATGCGTATGATTGCAAACGGGTGATTGGATATGTTTGGATAGGGTGCCAGCATGGTGGACTTTTGGGTAGTTGCCAATGAGGATTGGACTTTCGGGCGGTGGGAGGGATTTGATTTCCTCGACACTCAGTTCGTTGAAGACGCCATGATTGAAGCGGACGAAGATGCTCTTGAAGCTCTGAGCTTGATTGCTAGATAATAAGTCGTTCCTGAGAAGACTATGAATCTGTGCTTGAGGGTCAGGATAGCCTGCTTGACCAACTTGAAGATACAAAAGGATCTGCTTGCTGCAATAGATCTTGCCCCAGTCTGAATATGGTAATGGTTTGCCCCTGATTTAATCTTTGAAAGTTGAGCTTTGATATGCTTTGAGATGTCTTGCCCCTGATTGAGCTGTTGAAAGATTTGCCCCAGCCTGTGGGTTTTGAGGGAGTCTTGCTTCAGGTCGGCACCACTGAAAGTTCAAGTTCCTCTTTGACTGCCCCTCGTTGGAGCTGCTTTGATGTCAAGCACTGATTTGCAGTTAAAATTGTACATTCACAAATGGTAATCTTAATACAATGTTCATGCAAGTTTTAAAAAAGAGTCGTTTATTGGAGTGTCGTGATAGTGAGAAACGAATGGACCGTTAGCCCAAATGTGTGCTGATTTTGATGGTGTGAAAGATATAGCAAGGAAAATGACACCAATGCTGAAGATTAGCAAATATGGGGAGTCAGGTTACGCAACCTTGCAACAATATGCTTTCAGAATAAACCTTTCCTCAATTAGGTCTTTCGAGGGTTGTAACGTGGTCTGGTTCGCGGTTTAAGAAACAAAGGATGTAAGGCTCAAAACTTGGTTTGTACCCACCCCTTCGTCGTGATAAACTCCAGTCCTACGTTCAGTTAATTCTGCACATGTTTGTATTCCAAAAGGGTTGATGGTTCAAGGTATGCTTGAAATGGCAGTCACCTTTATTTTGATTTTGATGGATGTCAGTGACCCTTGATTTTGATATGGTGGTCACTGAGTTTTATTCTATTTTTGTTGAGGATTCGAGGGCCTCTTTTGTTGTTTTTGATCCCTATCTTTTGCATGGACTGATTTTGCTTGTCGAGTCCATCAGGGTTGTCTTGATTTTTGCCTAAGTTGCCTTTGAGGTGTTCGACTTATCAGGCTTTTGATTTTTTGTTTTTGATTTTGTTGGAGGATTGTGACTGCCAAGTCATGGGTATTGATGAACAACCGTCATGTCTTTTGGATTTTGCTTTGTGATTTGAGTGTGTAGTTAGGATTAACTGAACACTACCCTGCCCCAGGTTGAGTGTAGGGTTTGAATATCCGAAGGAAACTGCTACTTCTAGGGTCGAAGTGGTTTACTAGGGATTAACTCCTTGTCTCTCCAGTGTTTGGGGGTTAAAACAATGCATGTACATCATCGACGAGATTCTGTCCGAAAGCATACATTTTGCAATTATGGGTATTTCGTTGTCATCATCCTCCCTCCAATCATTGCTAACAACAGTTTGATAAAGAGAGTGAAGTGGATAAATGTATCAGTGCTTTACAGTAAATGGAAGAAATGAGTGAATACGACATAACTGATTCAAAACATGCATAATCACTACATTAAGAAAACCAAATACAAACGGAAATGTTTAAAGCATACAGTACTTAAACAAACATAAGCAAAATACAAGAATGTAAATGATGGGATGGCAACATGACTGTCTTCTTCGGGGAAACTTGAACTTGAACTTGACTTGAGTTGACTTGACTTGACTTGATGATGGCACTATTTTGGTGGCGGCAGCGGGTTCTTGATGACGTTTGGAGCCTTCCCATTGAACGTGAGGAAATTCGAGTCAATCATGTCTTAAACTTTGTGTTTGAAAGCTCTGTAGTCCTCAATCGTATGCCCTGGAGCACCCTTATGAAACTCGCAATGAGCATTGGCATCATAATCCTGAGGGATGACAGTTGGAGGAGCCAAGTCTCTCGGAGTAACAGCCCTCTTCTCCATTAATTGAGCAAAAATCTGAGCATATGACGTTGGTAGACGATCAAAGTCCCTGTCAGACCTCCTTGTCCTCTGTTGATAGGGCTGGGGTTGTTGAGCAACTCTCTGTTGTTGATGCTGAGGAGGATACTGATACCCTTGTTGGTTGTAGGATTGTTGCTGAGGAGCCTGTTGTTGAGGCATTGGAGCTTGAACATCTTGAACAGCCGACTGATAAGGCATCGGAGCATATTGCGCAGCAGCAACATACGGATACTGGAAGTAAGGGATTTGATAAGGCATTGGAGCAGGAGCTTGTTGTTGAGCTTGCCCTTTCTGAGCAGAGACAACATTTGACTCGCCCTCTTTCTTTTTGTACCTCCTTGGATCTTTCCACTTTTCAGACCTTCTTCGATTCTCTCACAGACGATCACCAAATCATAGAATCCAGCAGAAACATTACCGATTAGCTTCTCGTAGTACTGGCCTTGCAAAGTACCCATGAAGATGTCAATCAATTCACGATCAACAAGAGGTGGATGCACCCTTGCAACTAGCTCTCTCCAGCGTTGCGCGTACTCCTTAAAGGATTCGTTGTCCTTTTGAGCCATACTCTGAAGTTGAGTACGATTCCGAGCAAGGTCAGTGTTGTACTTGTATTGCTTGACAAATGCATCAGCTAGATCATCCCAAGTGCGCACATTGCTACGCTCCAGCTGCATATATCACTCAAGAGATGCCCCAGACAGACTATCTTGGAAGCAATGGATCATCAGCTTTTCGTCTTTGGCATGGGCAGCCATCTTGCGGCAGTACATCCTTAGATGTGGGGACAACTGAGGACTTTGTACTTTGGGAATTCCTGTACTTTGAACTTGGGAGGAATGACAACATCTGGCACCAAACACATATCCAGAGCATTCAAAGACGTTGAGTTGCGACCCTCCATGACTCGGAGTTTCTCAGCTAGATCACGACACATCTTGATGGCTTCAGAATCCTGAGCAGTAGTAGGATTGACAATTGGGATAGCAGCATGGTAGTTTTGGACCTCATCATACTGATCCATCTGATTCTCTTCAGCATGAGGAATAGGAGTCTGAGTAACAATAGGTTGGGCTTGCGGAATGGCACCAACAGTAACTCCAGATGTTGGAAGTGGTTGAGACGTGGCAGGAGCGAAGTCCATTGGTATCCCATAAGTGATGGGGTTGGGAACAGGAATAGAGAACCTTGAGGTAGATGCTTGAACAGGCACAGTGTTGTTGGCGGCAGCGGCTTCACGTAATTCTTCTTCCTTTCTGGCCATCATGATGGCTTCGAGAATCTGGTCGATCTTTCCCTTGATAGAGTCTAATTCTTCTCTGAAGGTGGCTTGCTCTTGTTGAATCTGCTCCATCATGCGTCTGGTATTAGCTCGAGTTGCGTACTGATGTCGAGGAATCAGCTTGAATTACTGGAGAAGGAAGGAAGTTGAAGTGAGATTCTGGGGTTGAAAATGCAATGCAAGATGTACAACAGATGCAATACAATGCAATGATATGAGATGCAATGCAAGATGCAAGATCCAGGATCGCAGAATCAAACAGCTTCAAACAGTTCTGCAGTTGGCCGGAGGAACGGGTTAAGAACCACATCTAGGACAAGGAAAACCCACAGGTAGGTTTCTAAAATGGGTAGGTGCCTAGAGTTATGGATATATTTCGAAAACATTATAACCAAGACGAAGAGACATCAGACTATAATATCCTCGAAACAATCTCGTCTAGGTGAGGTCTTCGTTTCTTCCCCACGAGAAATATTCCTCAAAGGCGCCCACTACACAACCATCGACACACGGGTTCTAAATAGGGTTCTCAGAATCTTAGATCGAGGTCGAAAATACTACTGTCAGGAAGTAATACGTTCGAGGGATCTCATCTGATTGGGGCGTTCGCATTAACTCACATAGAATTAACACTACCAACCACCATGGGTAAATTGGGTTAATGGTCCTTGGGATCAGCGACCCACCTCGAAAGTATTACCACCATGGCAAAGATTCACCACAACAATAATATCTCCAAGGGAATCTACTCCAAGCGGTGGTTTTCGCTTCAACTCACGCGGAAGAGACCACGCAAGCCTACACTACACAACCACCATCCTAATCCTAGGGTTTTTCTCGACTCGGGTGTAGAGCCATCTCACAAAGTTCCCAATATCAGAACAACCCAACAATGTTACAAAAGGTAACACAAATAAGGAAATAGGAAAGCAAGTAAGTAAGCGAATGAGAAGAAAAGGATAAACTAAGCTAAAGAGCTAGCGATTCGAATCAAGATAGGCTTGACTCTCTCTTGCATGGAGCAAATATGTCCCCAACAGAGTCGCCATCTGTCGCACCTCGAAAATTCATCGAAAATACGACCCTCGCGCGAAAGGTGCGGAAAACGGTTCGACAGAGTCGCCACCGAACTTTATTTATCCCAAAAGAGGGAAAGGAAAATATCGAGAAAACCTTTAAGGGAGGATAAGAACCTGGTCGTCGCAACCACATTCTGGGTTTGGGAGTCGGTTACGTGAGGGGAAGGTACGCACACCCCCTCACGTCCGTTGTACTCAACGAGAACCTCTCGATTTGAATCGCAATGCTTGCTAGCTAAGTTTATCTATTTTCTTCTCTAAAATAAATGCAAAACGGTAAGATAAAAGGGAAAAGATGCTAAGGGAAAATGGGGTGGTTTAAGGATAGGGTGCTCGGCAAGGTCATCACGACCTCGGGCCTACGTATGCTCATTCGAACGAGAATGAGAAATCAGAGCAATCGTAGTTCGACTACGGGGTTTGACGGAAAAAGATGGTAGTGTGGAAAAGGTGGAAAAAGAAAAAAGTATGGACACAAACGGGGGAAAAAGAAAAAAAGTGTGGACGCAAACGGGGGAAAAAGAAAAAAAGTGTGCTCGCCAAGATCATCGCAATCTTGTGCCTACGTATCTTTATTCGGGCGAGAATAAAGAATCAGAGCAGTCGTAGTTCGTGGTACGCCCACGAAACAAGGGAGTTGGTTGATTTTAAAAGAGAGGCGTCGATTGCTCACACACGAGTAAGATAACTCGCACCCAAACAATCGAAGGAAGATCAAAGACTTGAACCCCCCATTTATCACCTTGAAAGAGTCATGATAGTTATTAGTCGTTTTGAGATTTGTTGTAAAAATCCGCTTGATGTTGGATCAAGGGTTTATTGTATGCGCTCGATTGGTTGAAACGAATTTGGTTAGTTTTAGAGAAGAGGCGTCAATTGCTTACACACGAGTAAGGAAACTCGCACCCAAACAATCGAAGAGAGATCAAAGACTTGAACCCCCATTTTTCACCTTGAAAGAGTTACGATAAATGTTAGCTGTTTTGATGTTTATTTGTGAAAATCCGCTTGATGTTAGATCAAGGGTTTATTGTATGCGCTTGGTTGTTTTGAAAAGGGTTGTATTTGTTAAAAGAGGAGGCGTCGGTTGCTTACACACGAGTAAGAGAACTCGCACCCAAACAATCGAAGAGAGATCAAAGACTTGAACCCCCATTTTTCATCTTAAAGAGTTACGATAGTTGTTAATTGTTTTTGAACTTTGATTATGAAAATCCGCTTGACGTTGGATCAAGGGTTTGTTTGTTATGAAAAGAATTTGATTGAAAAGACTATGGTTTAGATGTTGATTTTGAAAGTGGCTCGACGACGAATCGAGAGTTTGGTTGGAAAAAGGTTTGTTTAAAAATGGCTCGACGACGAATCGAGAGTTTGATGAAAATGAGTGAGAATCGATTCTAGTCCCTAAGGGTGCTCCTAGTAACGATGTCACGATGGGTTGTTTTGAAAATGGTCTCGACGACGAATCGAGTATTAATTTGAAAACGGGTTGTCTATGCTAGTCCCTAGGGGTGCTCCTAGTAAACAAACCGCAAACAAAAGGAAATAATAAATACGTACATCGGAATGGGGGAGGGGTACATGTAAAATACAAGTGTTGACAGAAATAAATGGTCTCATTGTAAGGTAGCCCAAGAGAAAGCCGTGTGTGTGCAAAGTGTCCTAAACTAAACCTTGAATATGCGTCGTCAAGCAAATGATCATAACCACAGTCCATTCATGTTCGTTTTTTATGGTTGCGATAGTTGTTAATTGTTTTCGATTAAGGGTGAACAAATGAACAATGGTTAGATAAATAAATATGGATATGAATAATGACAATATGAATAAAATAATATGGACAAGATATAATATGGATATAGAATCAGTCTCGTCTTACTCGCGATTTAATCGATACATTGATAATCGGATTTTTGACCTTCATTGACCCAAAATGAAAATAAGAGACAAATAAGAAATTAAATCGAGAATATGGATACAAAGCAAAAAAGGTCTCACCTTTATCGAGATTTAATCGAGAATTCAATAAATCGATCGATATTTGGTTTTCATCGACCCAAAATGAATAAGAACAACAATAAAAATGAAATAAAATCGAGAAAATGAATACAAAGGATAAAGGTCTCACCTTTATCGAGATTTAATCGAGATATCGATAAATCGATCGATATTTGGTTTTCATTGACCCAAAATACTAAAAAAATGAAATAAAAAATCTAAATAAATAAAATGATAAATACAAAATAAATTGAAATAAATGAACTAAAATGATAAATCGAAATAAAAATGAATAAAAAAAGGTAGGCCTCATATTAACCAAAATTATAGATCTACTTTCATAAATCCAATTTATGGTGGTTGTTATGTCATTGGCCCTAATAAAATTAAAGAGAAGAGTAATTGAAATGTAATAAGTCAAATGAAAAATGATCTTAAAAATTAATACTGAAATATTAATAACTAAAAAAAATAACAATGATTTTAAACAAATTGAATTAAAGCCAAAGAATATAGGAAAGATGGAGGGGTGCGCAGAATCACACGGGCTTCCTAAGAAGGCCCATCATCTCATAGCTTGGTCCAAAGTAAAATCACCAAATGATCCATGAATTGAAACACTCAGCACACTCTTTGATGAATGGAAGGGGTACACCTCGGTTAACAAGAAAGAAAAAGGACAAAAACATGTGACTTATTTTGAACAAGGTAAAATGTATACTGAGCAGAGAAACAACAACAACAATAAAAACCGGTGAAATCAAAAAAATCACTCAGAGGATTCATCCCCTTCATCGTTCAACATTGGAGCCATGGAGAAAAATAACAATTACCGCGTAACAGAGATTTCCACGAGTAAATCAATGAGTGGGTACAACCTTCTTCCTTTTCTCGGTTCTGAGTTCTTGCTCGTGCTCTCTCGCTCTTATCGCTTCCGATATCGCGTCCGATTCAAGAGGTCTTCGAAAGTTCTCGTCTCAGGTTCGCAAGGTTTGTGCGATTTTCAATTTGTTCTTTGCTTGATTCAAATTCTCCTCTTCTTCTCCTTCTGTCTGGGTTTGTGATTTTGGATTTGGTGGTTGGGTTTAGATTTGGGGTTATTGAAGGGTGGAGGGTGACGGGTTGAAAATGAAGGAGGTCTTGGGTCGTTTGGTGATAGTGCGATGGATTTGAGTTGTGGGTTGATGAGGAAGTCGCGGTTTAGGGAAGGGTTTTCTGTTTGGTCCTGTTATATTGGTTACGAAATGTTGTTGTTGTTGGCAAAGGTGAAGGGTTGAAGGTGAGTGGACGAAGGTTTGACGGTGGGAGGTTGTGAAAAAGGAGAGGTTTGAAGGTTTATGGATGTAGAAAGGTTTGAAGAAATTTTGGGTGAACAGAAGAGAATGAATGAATCTGGGAATGGTTTTCTTGGGGAAGAAATTCAGATGTAGTGAAGGTTATTTGAAGGTTAAATGGGAGAAATTTGTTTTGCAGGTTTAAGGTTTGATTTGCGGCTAGGGTCCCCTTAATAAATTGGGAAAGGTATGGTTTTATAGAGGGTTTGGAAGGGTGAAATAGGAAGAGGTGAATTGTGAGCTAGATTTCGCAGGGTATGAAGAGGCTTTCTCCCCGTTATGTGCGCGTGCTTGCTTGTTTTTGTAGCAGTAATTTTCAAATTAGTGGAACCTTTTGGAATTTTGTTTGCAGGTTGGAGGGTGCGAGTCGCTATGGTACGAGTTACGTACTGGTAGCAGCGGCTTGGTTTTGGAGTGAGGGTATTGTTGGAAGAGATTGAAGATTGTGAGCTAGAAATTTGTGAGGTATTAATGTTGTACGAATTTTCTGTTTTTGATGTGTGTACGAATTTTATGGGAGGTTTGCGGAATGATTGTGGTAATTGTTGTGTCGGTTTGTGGCGGAAAGTAATGTGTTATGAAGGAATTTTCATTTTTGATTTCATCTTTTGTAGAACAGTCGTGGTATTGTGGAGCTACACCTTTCAGTGTGCGGTTTTGTGTATGCGTTGCTGAGGATATTGGCAGCAACTTGTTTCATGGTTTATAGTGTGTAAAGGTGGCTGTGACATTATTTTGGAAGGTGAGTGGTTCTGCTGACGGTTTATGTACGAAATTATACAGGGTGTGGGACAGGTTGGTGTGAGTTATGGAATATCAGATGGTTGAGCGAATGATGTTGGAGGCTTGGAGGCTTTTGGGATTGTGGCTGGAGGTGGGCCTTGCAATGGTACCGTCAGCAATTAAATTCCATTTTTTCTACTCTCCTTTTTTGTGGTGATATTTTTTGTAAGAGGCTTTATTATTATTTTCTCTTATTTGGCAATTTTTGTTTTTATTTTGTAATGAGGAAATAAAAAGGGGCTTCTGTAGAAAGTGGCAATGTTTTATTTATTACATGATGGATAAAGATGGCCTAAAAATAGAGATGGACATATTGGATGGATTTTGGATTTTGAATATGGATTTAAAAAAATCAAAAAGTGGATATGGAAAATGGTTAATAGAATCTGGATTAGGAAAAAAAGAATTATGGATAATGGATAAGGATGAAAAATGGATAACTGTTTAGAAAAGAGAGATAAAATGGATAAAAAAAAAGAATATGGATTTTTGTAAACAAGAATGGGCTTTTGATGATGAGCCTTTTTGTGGATTGGGCTTGGATGTATTTTTTGTAGAAAAATGATAATAAGGATGGTTTTTAGAAAAATGATAATAATGGATAACTTAAAATAAGGAAATTGAATAATGGAATTGGGTAATTTGAAAAAATGGATCATAAAAATGGATAATGGTTCGGTAAATGGATAAATAAATGGATATAGATGGATAAAGAAAACTTGGACATAGGCAACAAGGAAACAACATATTTTTTTGGATTTTTCTGAATAATGATTAGTGAATGGATGTACAGATGAAAGATACACAGGTAGGACAAATTTGGGATATGACAGTAGACAGAAAAGTTATCACGATAATCGGAGGAAGGACTTGGAATTCAGTGAAGATGGTCACGTGTTCCTAAGAGTTAACCCAGTGACTGGTGTGGGTCGTGCTTTGAAATCTAAGAAGTTGGATCCTAAGTTTATTGGACCGTATCAAATCTTGCAGAGAGTTAGTGCAGTTGCTTATAGAGTGACATTGCCACCGGAACTTTCGAACTTGCATGACGTGTTTCATGTGTCGCAGCTTCGGAAGTATGTTTCAGATCCGTCTCATGTGATTCAGAGAGACGAAGTTTAGATCAGGGAGAATCTTACCGTAGAGACGATGCCGTTGAGGATCTAGGATCATAAGATGAAGCAACTTAGAGGAAAGAAGATACCTCTGGTGAGAGTAGCTTGGGGAGGTGTTGCAGGAGGCAGTGTGACCTGGGAATTGGAAAGCAGGATGCGAGAGTCGTATCCAGATTTGTTTCCATCAGGTAATTTTCGAGGACGAAAATAATTTAAGTGGGGGAGAGTTGTAACACCCATTTTAATTATTTAGTCATCTTGTATTAATCTTTAAGTGTGTCCTTGTTTGGGAGGGTGTTTGAGTGCGTAGGGGGTAATGTTAGTAATATGGAAATATTATTATTACTATTATTTTAAGATTATATTTCATATTATTATTATTACTATTACTATGGTTATTATTTTTATTAAGGTTATGTAGTAAAATAAGACTTAATAGAAATAATGTGTTATTGGGCCAAGGAGATTAGTAAGGGTAGTTTAGTAATTGGAGAGTGATTAGTGGAAAATTGGTAAGGGTTTGAGAGCTAATCAGAATTTTTGGAGAGAAAGAGAAAGGCTTAGGAGAAAGGAAGATCAAGGGTGTCTAGAGCTTGCATGTGATCAGGATTTTCGCAAGAATTCTTCAAGATTCGAGGTAAGGGGGGAGAAAAGGGTTCAATATTGGTGTTTATTTCATGATCGGGTAGTGGGGAGTCCTTAACCCCGTAGGAAAATTGTATGCAAACTGTTGAATCGTTGATTGTTGCATATGTATGTTGTGATTATGAGAATCGTGCATGAATTGATATATATATCCATGAATTTGTGTGGTTGTTGCTGTTGTATGAATATCTCTTGCTGATCTGTCGTTTTGGGGTTCAATTTGGGAGAACGAATTGAGATTTTAGGCATGTAATACCTGTAGTAAATTTAGGTACAAGAGAAGAGATGAAAATAGGACCTAAAATCAATGTAGAGACGATTATAGGACTGGTTGGGAGTGAAGGAGTGTAGAAATCGCAGCAGAATGCAGAATAGTGAGGCTTTTGGTGAATCGCGTAATAGATCTGGTGATACGCATACCGTGAAGGGTGATACGTGTATGGGATGGCGCGGTACGCAGAGATACGCGTATGGGAACTAGGCAGTACGCGTAATAGGAAGGCATATGCGTACGGTGTTGGAAACTGGGAATTTCAGTGTGGGGGAGTCTCTGCCCGTACGCGTACAGCATGAGGCAATACGCGTATGGAAGTGGACATTGTTGAGGAGATACGCGTATGGGTGGAGTCAATACGCGTATGGGGAGGCGTGATACGCAGCAATACGCGTATGGTCAGCAGAGCTGCAGAATGTTTACCGTTTCCCGAGTTCTTTCCCGTTTTCGCATCCGATTCGGTTTCTTTTGGTTTGAGAGGTTGGGAATAGGTGTCAGGTGCTGAGAAATAAGATGTAGGTGAGGAAAATATTAATTTTAATAATTTTTATTAATTAATTAGCGATTTGGGAGTTTGGTGCTTTTGAAGTAAATTATATGGTGATGGTGTTGTTGATATGTATGGTGTGATCAGGAGGATCGTGTGCATGTATTTATGTTGTATACATGTTTTGTTGTGCATATTGAGTCTTGCATATTCATGGTGATTGGTGGGATGGATCGTTGCCCAGGAGGGGTGTACGCGATTCATCCGTACTCCTATGTGGAGAATGGTGGGGGATAGATCATTGCCAAGTAGAGATGTATGTGATCTATCTGGGGTTTAATTGAATGAACCAATGAGTCGGTACCGCATGCATGGTGTTGTGTCGCATTACATTAGTATTTGATGTTGTTGATGATATTGGGCAGTAGGCCGTGTTTGATGATTGATGATGACTACCTGTTTAGCATGTATTTATCCACCTATAATATTTGAACGTGATTTCTCACCCCTTTGTTGTTGTTGTGTCTGTGCTTCTTCGGAAGTACAGATAATCCAAGTACTTAGGTTGCTTGGATGTTCGTGTTGCTTGTTCGAGTCTATAGGAGTGCTCTGATACGTAACACGGGAATTATTTGGGGATTTTAAACTATTTGTTATTTGTTATTCTTTCATTTGTTACATATCATATTTTGATGTATTTTTGGTGAACCACGATTTGATGTGGGATTTTTATAAGTTGTTGGCAGATGGCCGTGAGTTGAATGAATAAAAACTATTTCCGCTGTTTCATTTAATAAAGGAGTTTATTTGTTGGATTTTAAATGTGACATTCCACTTTTGGTGAACAACTCTGATTTATCTTTAAGATTTTGTATTTTATTTTATTTTGGGAAGTGGGGTGTTACACCTTGTATGTAGATATCCTATAATATTCAGGAATATAGTCATCAAATTTAAAGTTCCTACTCATCATGGATGACATTGCATGGACACAAGGAAGTCCTGTTAGATCCCATCTTCTACAGGAGCATTAGAAATCCTTCAAATTCACAGTGAAGGTCTCAGCTGGATTTTCCAAATGCCTTACTTCAAATATATGCTCATCTGACATTCTACAATAACAAGAAGCCCATCAATAACAAGAAGCCATAAGTATGTATAATCGCATGAATATCAAAAACCAATACTAAAATTGCATCAATACCTGACTAGCCATAAGTTTGTAAAATTGCTAGTTATCTCAAGTTTCTTTCTAATGTTGGGCAAAATATCATTACCAGATACATCTTGGAACCTCATTCTATTTTTTGTCCATCTCTCCATAATGTAAGTTCTGATCTCCTCAAGCATTGTCACGAGTGGTTTTCCTCTGGAGTCAACAATGACACTGTTAAATGACTCAGACATGTTATTTAACACATCATCACACTTATTGGATGTCCTAAAATATGATATACTCCAAAATCTTGGTGGTGTCTTCATCATATGGAGATATACTTCTTCATTGGCCAATCTCATTCTCCTCATCTCTCTTTCCCAAGCTTGAGCATATGTTGACTTTGCAGCCTTCCAGATAATTTCCTTCAACAGCTTACCAGGGAACCTTTTCCTGAAATTTTTTATACAAATGTCTAACACAAAAGCGTTGTTCAACATTGGGCAACAACTCATCCATTGCAGGTAAAAGCCCCTGCAATAACAATGTACATAAATAACAAGTTTACAAAACAGAAAAAAAGCAACATAATGTAAATGTCAACAACTAAGTACCTTTTGTTGGTCTGAAATGAAAGTGTATGTTAGACACTCAGTAGTACCACCTAGGTCAGCAATCAACAACTCCAAAAACCAAGTCCAGCTTTCCTTATTTTCACCTTCCACCACTGCAAATGCTATAGAAAGCATCTGATCATTTGGATCTCTTCCTATAGCTACCAGAATTTGCCCTCCACAAAGCCCCTTTAAGATCCACTTTCCACAATCCTTAATCAAAACATTCTGAGCTAGAGATGAATTGTAAAGATATGGATATTGGATCTTAAGAGCTTTTCCACCAATCCATCTAGACTGCCAAAAGAATGTATTTTCACCATTACCCACCTTCCGTGTTAACAAGCTGAATATGCCCTGATCATTTGAAGGCATTCCCAACCACATGAGGTCTTTCCATCACCTGGATTCTTGCCTTGTAATGTTCATATTCTGATCTATGCAGAGACTTTGTAGATCACTTCCATATCTAGCCTTGATGACTCCACTCCATAATGCTTCATTTTCATTGGTCAATCTCCAAAGCCATTTTTCTACTAAGGCTCTATTGAACATTGAAACGTCTTTGATTCCTAATCCACCTTGATTTCTTAGTTTACAAACTTGTGACCACTTCACCCAAGCAATACTCCTTTTGTCCCAGTCACCAGCCCAAAGAAACTTTCTTTGGATTGCTTTAATCTCTTTCAATACTATGACTAGAGCCAGATAAAATGATAAGAAATGGACTGGCATATTAGTTATAACCGAATTTATCAAAGTCACTCGTCCTCCAATAGATAGAATCCTTCCTTTCCACAAAGACAAACAAGCTTTAATTGCATCTACCACCGGTTTCTAGAATGTTGTTGTCTTGTGTCTACCACCAACTATCAGTCCCAAGAATCTAAATGGAAATTTTCCAACTTTGCAGGCCAAAAAATCTGATACAGCTTCCGTCTTATTATTCTCTATTCCCAAACCATATAAATTGCTCTTGCTATAATTTACCTTCAGCCCTGATACAATTTCTAAACCTCTCAGGATCGATTTAATAGCCCAAACCAGGAATCATCACACATTAACAATGTGTCATCTGTAAATTGTAGAAGACTTATTGAGGTTTCATCATCCAACTTCACACCTTTCAACATATTGTTGTTTTCAAAATTCTTTACCAGGACTGCCAGACATTCTGTTACTATAACAAACAGAAAAGGAGATAATGGGTCTCCTTGTTTGAGACCCCTATGCATTTTGAAGTCTTTGGATGAACTTCCATTTACTAACACTAATCCATAATTGTTACATATTAATCCTCTAATCCAACCAATCCATTTGTGTAAAGTCAACCTTGAACACAAATCCTTTTTTCTTTCTCTTCATCATATAATCATGAACTTCATTAGCCATCAATACTCAATCAAGGAGTTGTCTGCCAGGTATAAATGCAGTTTGAGAATGAGAAACCAATTTCCCAATGATTCTACTCAATCTTCTTGCAAGAATTTTTGAAAGAATCTTATGGATGCTCGCAATCAAAGCAATTGGTCTGTATTCACTCAAAGATTGAGGGTTATCCTTCTTTGGAATCAGAACAAAGAAAGATGAATAGAAAGATTTTGGTAACAATGCCTTCTCTTGGAATTCTGAAATACAGTTAATGATGTCACCTTTTATTATCTCCCAAGATTTCTTTATGAATTTCAAATTGAACCCGTCTGGGCCAGGGCTTTTATTACCATCACACGCGTTAATCGCCTCCTGTATCTCCTTAGGTGAGAAAGGCTCTGTCAGCATACTATTCTTCTTCTCATTGAGTTTTTCCAATGCATTTAAATCCAGATTAAATCCTCCATTTAACTTGTTCTTGTATTTATCCTCAAAATGATCGTGAATAGATTGTTTTAATGTCTCTACCTTCTCTTGCTCATTCAATCCAATATTCAAGGCTGAAATATAGTTATCTCTCCTCCTAGAATTTATAACAGAATGGAAATATTTTGAATTATTATCTCTTTCCATTATCCATTTAGTTATTGCCTTCTGTTATAACAAACTTTCTTTAAGGTTCATATTCTTCCAAATGTGTTCTATTACTTCACTTCTCTCCTTCAAGATACTGTCAGGAATCTCAGATTCCCAATCAATCATCTCTTCTTCCAATACATTTAGCTTCTCAATGCCTTCCTCTACTTTGAGGTCCAATATCCCAAAAACATTGTAATTCCACCACTTCAATCTTGATTTAAGAAACTTCATTTTTTGAATAAGAATACTATAAGCATCTCCTGTTACTTGACAAGATTCCCACACCTCTTTCACAAATTTTAAGAAATCCGGATGATCAAACCAAGCATTAGTAGTTTTGAATGGTTTGGGACCCCAATTCCTATCATTTAGAACTAGAGAAACTGGTCTATGATCAGATACCTCCCTATTTCCTACCGTCTGATGGACAACCTTCCAACTTCTAAGAAGATCATCTGAAATCAGGAACCTATCTAATCTACTCTTACATGATCCATTTGAATTAAACCATGTAAACCTGTTTCCTTCAACAGGTAAGTCTACTAATTCCATGTCTTCTATAAACAATCCAAATTCCTTCATCTCAACAAACTTATAAGACCCCTTACCTTTCCTCTCCCCTTTATCGTTAACAGCATTGAAGTCCCCCCCAAGGATCCAATCCCCACTAGGAAATTTTGAGTTCAGTCTAATTAGATCCTCCCATAGTCTCCTTTTCTCATTTAGCACACAGGACGAATAAATATTCACTATATATATTGCCCTTTGTCTACACATTCCATGAACCCCTAGAAATCCAGTACCAGAGAAACTAAACACATATCTAAATGATTTCTTATTCCATAAAGATAACATACCTCTAGATTGTCCAATTGATCCAGTTGCAGACCATTCAAGTTCTCCTCCTCCCCATAAGCTGTTGGCGAAGTTATCATCCATGTGTTGGCGTTTTGTTTCTTGTAGAAGACAAAACTCAATCTTCTTCTTCTTAATTAACTGTTTAACTCTCCTTTTTTTATGGAAGAGTTGCTCCCACGAATGTTAAAGGTAACAATAATCATGGAACTCTTAAGTAAGCCTCCTTCAAATTCTGAAATCTAGTTCTATCCTTTTTTTCCATATCTCTAATAATGCTCTCAAGAGCCTCATCATCCTCTTCACCTTCTACTCCCATATCCCTCAAAATGGCCCACACCTTGCCTGGGACGTCATCATGTTTTCTCTTTATCCTCTCATTTCCTTTTTCCACATCCTTATCAGAAATAGATCCACAACATAGTATAGATCCCCCCGAATATCTTGAGTTACTATCTTCTATCTGAGATGAGAAAATGGGTTGTTCAATTTGATCAATAGAAGAGTTAACAGGATTTACTAAAATAGAAGAGTGTAACAGAGCTGAATAATAAGAGGGTACAAATGGTATTTGAATGTTCTCATATATTTCAGTCAATGGTTTCTTTTTTCTGGTTAGACTAACAGCCGACGACCCAATTGGATTAGGTTTGGATAAAAGAAGAGAGTTTGGCCCTTCCTCTTCCTTATTAAGGTCTGAACCACAGTTTAGGCCCAAATCTAAATTGCTGCCTAATGGCTCAATATTCAAATTCTCCCGCCCACTGTTTCTTTCTACACGCACCATATCAACTTTCCTGGAATTCTCCAACCTATCACTCCTAATCCCCTTATCCTGTCCCATCTGGACTTCTTTTGATGCAATTACATTTAATGATACTTTTTCTTTTGACCTCTCCTCATTATGATACTTTTCACATCAGCTTCCAAAGATTGCCTTTTGAGTAACCTTTTGAACCTTCCCCAAGACAGCAGAGTCATTATGACTGACTATCTGCTTTTCCATGATATCTACATTGTCATTCTTCCCAATATCTGACACATGTCTGTCATCACCATCTTCATAAGATTTGTTACCTTGCCTGTTATATTCATCTTCTTCCCTTGAATCACCACCATTAACCGAATCATCGGCATCTTCGTCATCCTCGTCAGATTCTTCCTCCGTTTCCTCAACAAATGACTCCTCAGATTCTGCTTGTTCTTTCTTCTTGCCATGGAACACAATCCTCTTCGGACCATGATTGTCCTCCACCATCTTAATACAGAATAACCTTCCATTGATTTCAATATCAATCACCTCATTCAAATTACTGGTATATTTTGTTTTGATCAGGATTCTTGCAACATCAAACTTTGAATGAGTTTCAGTTTCCTCATCACTACAAATGAATTCACCTATTCTGCTAGAAATGTATTTGAAAAAATCATTTCTCCAAGCGTGACAAGGGATCCCAAAACATCTAACCCATGTGAGGCGTTCTGTGTCTACTTCTGCAGGTGACCATTGTCTAATATCCTCAAACCAATTTAACAGCCATTCTTCCTTTTCCTTAATTAGTGTTTAGACTGCATTCTCCTCAATATCTTCAAGGAAACACATTTTAGCTCCCATTGGTGTGATTTTAATGTGGAAAAAACCTTCTCTGTTAAATACTTCCTGGATGTGATATGAATTTCCCGGCTTCTTTACTACTCCCACATATGCTTCTTCAAATCTCTTCATTTCCTTCTCCTCTATTTTAAACATTAAACCAGCCCAACTGGGTATACTTCCTTCTTTTCACCTATTCTTGTACCATGTGAATTATTTTTAAATTTCACAGCACGTTGACCTCCTCCCCTCACCATATCAGCATAAGAGTTATCCATTCTAACCTTCTTTCAATTAGATCTTATATCATGAGTTCTTATTGATCCACTCTCAACCTGTCTTCTGGTATTGTAGTTTCCAATCACCAACCTATCTCTGTTAAACCTGGGCTTATTGACAAACAGTTTTCTACCATTAATTTGAATTTTATCCAATGAAATAGCCAATATCCTCTCATCTTTCACTCTTCTAAATCTCACAAAGCCATAACGTTTTCCTCTTTTGTCTCTCCTAGCCGGAATGAACACTTCAACTTCCATGAAGACTCTTGCCATATCTTTTGCATTATGGTTTTTAGGGAATACAGTGAAGAAGTATGAAGTGATAACTTCTTGTTTCCCTAAATGTTTACCACTTTTTTCCGTCCAAATCGATACCTTAAGCTTATCCAATCCCTTATTTCTCCTCTTCACAACCTCCCAATCCATATGAACTCAGCATTGATGTTAAAAATGTTGAAGAACTTAGAGATTTCACAACCTAAGTCAGTCAAAAGTCCGAAACAATCCCACTATTGCCAAGGCCCCTTGCCCTAAGGCAAGGAATTTAAGCCGAAGACAACAGCAAGATTAATTCCAGAAACTAAACTAACCTGTGAAAACTTATTTCAAAGATTGATTTTGATGAAGGTTCTCACTGCTTTGAATAAATCGACCTTATGATTGAAAGTGATAAAATGATGGAAGAAGAGATATAGGGGAATATGTCTGACATTATACCATTTATAATACATAATATACCATTTCTTCTAATGTTAATAATACATAATACCATTTATAATCATATTCATCCATAACACACTATACCATTTCTTCTAACATATAAATAATTTCACTTAACACCTAAAGACTACATGACAAATGCCTTTAGTCTTCTATTATTGCTTCATCCTTATCTTCTTTATCAAGGCACATAGATTTATCTAGACACTTGGTAATTTATACAACATTCTTTTCTTGTAAACACCGCTCATATGCATGGTTCTCATTCATCTTTATACTAGAACATAAATCATTGAGTATACATGACTTATAATTCATTGTTTGCATATTAAATGCATAGAATGAAAACTCAAAAGTTATCAATAAATTAACATTTCTATCTTTGAGTGTTTTTCCACTTGTTTTGTTTAGGATTATGAGATTAGGTGCCTTGTATAATACATTCCCGCATGAATCCTTTCCAATAGCTTGACATTGAAAGAATATACTTGAAAGTTGTTAGATACTTGGTTTGGGCCTAAGCCCAACAAATGTGAAAATGAGTTATTTTTGCTGATGTGGCTAGTTGGTTAGAGGGGAATGATAGTTATATAAAGGATATGGATAGCAAGGGGGAAGACATTGAGAATTATTCAGTTAGAAACCATAATAATTTGGCCAGAGAGAGAACTGTCTCTTTTATGAGGAGCTTTGCTCTGAGATTGTAGGGGTTATCAACTTCTGTAATAGTTACCATTTTTATATTAATAATACAATTTATTTTATCTTAAATATTAGGTTTCTAACATTGGTCCGACCTGTCGGATCTCGAGACGAAGCCAGTGAATTGCTAATGCCGGATAACTGTCGTATAACTATCTGAAACTGTTGGATAACTGCCGAAAACTGTTGTCTAACAACCGAAAACTATCGGATAATTGTCGGAGACTGCCAAGTAACTGTTGAAATCTGCCGGATAACTGTCGGTAACCGTTGTAAACTGCCGGATAACTACACAGAGAGGCAGCGATGGATGACTTTTGGACTATGAAGAGGGAATTACCAGATTTTATGGGGGCATGCCCTGTTGGCTGGATCTCTATGGCTGAAAAGTTCTTTGAGAAGAACAAAGTTCATTCTGATGATAAGCTGCAGTGGGCATTCATGAGCATGGAAGATGAATGAACGATGTTATGGTTTTATTATTGGTGTGAAGAGAATCCAGATGCTGACTAGAATTCATTCTCTATGGCTATGATTAGAGAATTTGGAGCACAAATGGTGCAAAATCAAGAATCAAAGCCGAAACTGTGGAAGGTGACAGAAACACACGATGAACCAATGTTAGAGGAGATGAAATTCAGTGTTGAACGAAAAGCAAAAGGTTATACAATATTTGAATCTGACTTCAAAGAGATTGTTGATACAATGATAGAAACAAATTACCGAAAACAAGGAACAAATACAATGCTTAACGGAAGAATGAATGAGATGCAAAGAAGAAATGAGCAGGCGTTCATTATTGGGCCACCTCCATTGCCGGAGCCACCAAACACCGACCTTCATGTGGTGGCTAACGAGAATCAAATAATCCAAGCGATTGTTGTCGAACTCCGACCCCCACCGGAACCGCTAAACGCGGATTCACATACAAAAATTTCTTCAAACTCTGATTTGCAAGGAAGAAAAGAGGGGTTCCATGGATTGCTCAACTTGGTATTTGACAGAGGCAAGTTTTTACACTGGAGAAGATTTGGCAGCAAGAGACGCAATATCTCAGCCTTGAGGTCAAGGCAGTTTTTCAAGGGGTGGATATTATTAGATACTTGGTTTGGGCCTAAGCCCAACAAATGTGAGAATGAGTTATTTTTGCTGATGTGACTAGTTGGTTAAAGGGGAATGATAGTTATATAAAGGATAATGATAGCAAGGGGGCGGCATTGAGAATTATTCAGTTAGAAACCATAATGGTTTGGCCAGAGAGAGAATTGTCTCTTTTCTGAGGAGCTTTGCTCTGAGATTGCAGGGGTTATCTTCTGTAATAGTTACCATTTTTCTATTAATAATACAATTTATTTTGTCTTGAATATTGGGTTCTTAACAAAAGTTGATTAAATAAATTTTATTTAATTGATCATCATAATACACGCCCTCTTTAGGTTCATTTCTTATAAGAAACATATTATTACTAACTCCAATAAGAACAAAATAAAAACAAAGTGCTTTGTCGGTTGATTTGTTGTAAAATTCAGACAAGCTGAGTAAAACTTTAAATACATATTTCTTTCTTCAGCAATATTCCTAAAATTCTGAACTGTTTCTTTAAAATTATATGGGAATAGATTAATTTCGTCCATATTTTTACTCAATTAAAGACAATAGATAAGTCCAAATTGAAACATATAAAATGCTATTAATTTAGGAGCTCCTGGAGTAATTATAACTTTTACTCCAAAAAGCTTTCTATCCACCATATAGAAGCAATTAGTGTTTTCTTTTTCAGTTCAGTGAATTAACTTTCTACGCGAGCGGAAGCCTACCAACAAAAAAAAAAAGAAGCAAATGATTCTAATAAAAACTCATAAAATTATAATTCAACTTATAATTTTTACAAGCACAAAATTACAAACCCTCTCATACAATTACAATTTTAATGAGAAAATTGAAAATCTTACCAATTATAATTTTTGAACGGAAAAATTGCAAACCCTCGCTCAATTGCAAATTTTGGACGAAAAAATTGCAAACACTCTCTCAATAGTAATTTTTGAACGGAAAAATTGCAAACCCTCTTAACAAACTATTTTTGAACGGAAAAATAGAAAATTCTCTTAACAACTTATTTTTGAACGGAAAAATAAAAAACACTATATAAACACACAACTACACAAATTCCCAATGCATCCAAAAGTTGTGTGGAAAACACAAATTCCTAGAATGGGTTATGGTTGATTTATTATGCCATTCTTATCTTCTTTGTGTTATCTTTAAGTATTATTCTTTCAATGCTTAGGAATAATTTTTGGAATTCCAGTAGAAGTATCAAGAGAGTGCAGGAAGCTCATGACATGCACGTTTGAGCTATAACAGTTGGAAATTTTTTTCTATCTTGTCATGTAGCAACTGAACTTGACATCAGTTCCATTTTTTTTTTTCTATTTTGTCATGTAGCAGCTGAACTTGACATCAGTTCCATTTATACCCTGTAGAGGGTTTCGGGAACAAATTGTACAAGATGGATAATTTCATAAATTCTAATTATTGATATTTTTTGTTGAGTTGTTTTAATAATTGAGTTGTTAGATTGTTTTTGGATTTTTTTAGGTTACTTCGTTGATAAAGGTGTCTGCTGCAGTGAAAGTCATCTGCAAGGTAACAAATCAATTAAGTTACTCATGACTAATCACTTGATAATTTTTGTAGAGTATGTTTGAATTTGAGAGGACAAGATATCCATTAGCTTTATTTTAGACTATGTTTAAATTTTAGAGGACTAGATATCCATTAGCTTTATTTTATGTCATTTATTTATGCAAATAGTGATTTAACACAGTTGTGATTTTATTTATAGATGTTATATTGTCCTATTCTTATCATATTTTAAGCAACTTTGGCATTGTAGATGCTCCACAGTACTCTATATATCCTGTTGCGCATCAATTTTGCATTACTTTAATACATAATGTTCAGCCTCTTGAGTGCAAACTAGGTAGAATACAATGTTTTGGGAAATAATAGCAGATCCTCAAGCAATCCATACAAAACTTGCTTTTCAGTAGTAGATATCTTATGGCAACTGTGTTTGTACATGCTGCTCAAACTGATCTTTTGCTTGATGTCTTTTTTCAGGATGTAGACAATCAGGTCAGCCGTCATTACTTGTACTTAAGGACAATAACCTCTTTCAGATAAAGTAGATAGCTTCTTTCCTATGTAAACCAAACAAAAAAATACTAGGAATGAACTATAAAGATCATGTTATTTTATATGTAGTGTTATTTACAGCTTGAAGTTGGAATTTACAGCTTGCAATGTAGTGTTATTTTATATTGTGTTATTTACAACTTGATGTTAGGATTTTCCAATTCCATTGAGACCATGTAGAGGCTATTTTGCTAGATATTTGCTCTCATTGTGAAACATGTTAATGACTAGGCTAGATAATTTAATAAGATATTGGTTGAATTTCACATGATTAGACATATATCCTGTACAGCATATTTAACTTTCACTACTAGCCACTGTTTTATAAAAAATGATTCTATACAATGTAATTTATCAAGGATGTCATGTTAACTTAGCATGTTAATGAGGTAGCTTAGATAAGATTGTTTTTTTTCCTCTTTCCTGTTTCTAATTTATGTTTAGTGTTATAGAAACTTACATGCTGAAATGGAATTAACAGTTAATTATTCACACTCAAAGCATTCATTATGCAAGCTATTAGCTTGGTTCAATTCCTTCTTTAATATCCTTATGATATAATATGTCAATTACAACATGATAATTGACACATGTATTGGAGGTGCAATGGAATAGTATTTCCAAAAGTTTTCATAACTTTTGGTATGGAGATCTATATCCATTTTACAAGTCATTGTATTTGTTTACCGAACATGCTAATTAACAGGTATCTTGATTACTATGTATATGATTGAATAATCTATTTCTTCTCACTCTGAAGATAATTTGCTATTATGTAATAGGTGTTATGCAATCACTCATTTACATGTGTCTAATGTTAAAAATATGACTTAAAGTGACACAATTAATTAAATTCAGCTAATAAAATATTCATTATTACTTTTAATGCGCATTAAATTCAATTATCGTACAAAATAATTTTTCATTAACTTTAATTTCATTTCAAATAAATAATTTAAGATATAAATGCTTTTACCCGTGCGGACGTACGGGTCTTCTACTAGTTGAAACATATAAAATGCTATTAATTTAGGAGCTCATGGAGTAATTATAACTTTTACTCCAAAAAGCTTTCTATCCACCATATAGAAGCAATTAGTGTTTTCTTTTTCAGTTCAGTGAATTAACTTTCTACGCGAGCGGAAGCCTACCAACAAAAAAAAAGAAGTAAATGATTCTAATAAAAACTCATAAAATCATAATTCAACTTATAATTTTTACAAGCACAAAATTACAAACCCTCTCATACAATTACAATTTTAATGAGAAAATTGAAAACCTTACCAATTATAATTTTTGAACGGAAAAATTGCAAACCCTCGCTCAATTGCAATTTTTGGACGAAAAAATTGCAAACCCTCTCTCAATAGTAATTTTTGAACGGAAAAATTGCAAACCCTCTCAACAAACTATTTTTGAGCGGAAAAATAGAAAATTCTCTTAACAACCTATTTTTGAACGGAAAAATAGAAAACACTATATAAACACACAACTATACAAATTCCCAATGCATCCAAAAGTTGTGTGGAAAACTAAAACTAACTATCTCTATTTATATTTATATTCAAATTCTATTTTTTTCTATTATCCAATATGGGGTTTGGATGAGTATACTATTTGACTCAATAAATCCTCCTTTCATCCAAAGTCTCACAGATCTTCACTTTGTCTTCAATTTCATCTTCAAAACGTTCATTATAATTATAATGATTAGGCATATTTGTAAAATTATTACTCTTCAATCTTTTTTTCTTCTTCCTCCCTTGATCAGAATAATTGTAACTATTCCTTCCTCCCTTAATCGGAACCTTAGCTCTGATACCAGTTGTTGGGAAAATAACAAAAAAACAACTTTCTACGCGTGCGGAAGCCTACCCATAAAAAGAAAAAGAAACAAATAATTCCAACAAAAACTCATAAAATCATAATTCAACTTGTAATTTTTATAAGCACAAAATTACAAATCCTCTCATACAATTGTAACTAGTAGGATACTCGTGCGTCAACACAGTTATTGGTGTGGACTGTGGAATTGTCACCAGTTTGGTTTTGAAATTCAAATAAAATAAAAAATATTTCCATTTAATTGTAAAAAAGGAAAAATAAAAAAGGTAGTCAAAGATAAAATATATAAGTTAATCAGAGATAAATATTTAAATGAAAGACATATATATCAAATAAAAACAAAATTGTATCAATTTTCTAATTTTTAAAAGAAAGACATCAATAATATATATTTCAATTATTCATATATTATCTTAAAAATTAGTGTATTTTAAATTAAAAATAATTTCTAAATAAAAATATTAGATACATAAATAATTAAAAAAACAACACATTTATCTCGTGTTTGAATTCATATAATATTTTAAATATTTTTATTTTTATTTTCTTTAATTGTACAGAAAATGTAATAACCCATGCCTTCACAGAGATTTTTGGTATGGTTACCCGTGTTCACACGGTACTTGTGTGTTACCTGTGCGTTACATGTGTGTTACCCGTGTGTTCACACGGATTTTGACCTGGTTACCCGCGCGCTCACACAGTACTGGTGTGTTACGCGCACTTATTTTTGAAATATAATAAAAATGTAAAAAAGAAAAACATTTTTTTTAACAAAATAGTTTATTATTTTAAAAGAAATAATTATTTTAATTTAAATATGGATTATAAATATAATTTTTTCATATATAAAATTAATTGGATGAAGGGTATATTTTCTTATATGTAATATCATATTTGTTTTGAAATTATTTATAAAAACATTTAGAAAAAAATATATTAAGATTCACTCATTAGTTTAAAAATAAAATTTGCTATTAATAATTTATATTAGTGAAATAAATGCATCAATAATATATAGTTCAATTTTTCATAAATTGTCTTAAAAAATATTTTATTCTAAAATAAAAATATTAGTAACATAAATAATTAAAAAAAAATACGTCTTGGAATTCATAAATTAATTTTAATATATTAATTTTTATTTTCTTTAATTGCACAAAAAATTGTAATAACCTATGGGTTCGCACGAATTCTAATCTGGATATCTGTGCGTTCGTACGAGTACTGATGTGTTACAGACATTTGCTTTTAAAATATAATAAAAATGTAAAATAAAAAAACAATATTTTTTTACCAAAAGAGTTTATTATTTTAAAATAAATAATTATTTTGATTTGAATATGGGCGATAAATATAATTTTTTTATATATAAAAAATATTGGATGAATGGTATATTTTCTTGTAATTAGTAATGACTCTATGTCCAAGTTTTACTGTATAATTATCATTGAAAAGTTATTAAATAATTATAATTAAAAAATTTCATATTAAAAATATATTAAGAAAGTTATATATTTAAAAAATACTTATAGAAATTTATAATATTCTCTTCTTACTTGCAATTAATATATTATAAATTATAAATTTATTATTTTACTAAAAAAATATTATTAAATATGTTTTAACTATACCTATATAAAGAGGATAGGTAATTTTGGTCTGACCTATTTTCTATTCCATAATTACCCTTCACTTATTCAACATTTTACAACACAGAACATCAATTTAATTTAAGTAACTTCCACTTACATTAACCTCTATACCTATATAAAGATGATAGGTAATTTTGGTCTGGCCTATTTTCTATTCCATAATTACCCTTCACTTATTTAATATTTTAAAACACAAAACATCAATTTAATTTAAGTAACTTCCACTTACATTAACCACTTACAAGTTATAAGAAAGAGATGGATATGAAATAACTACCAAGAAGTTATAAGGAAAATAACCACCAAGAAGTTATAAGGATGAGAGAGATAAATAGAACTTCAGAAGAAATAAACTTCATAATAATGAATATTTTTTTCTCTAAATCTGATACACTTTTTTCCATATGAAAATTCATATCATATTCATGATAAATGAAATGAAATACATCAAGTGAACAATGTCATCATGTCATCATAACAATAGCAAAAGGTAGTGTTCAATCAAATCTTAAGATTTCTCCTCCTATTTAACATTTTGGGCAAATAACCTTTTTCGTCCCTTAACTTTACTCCATGGTCCAAGTTGGTCCCTTAACTTTAAAAAGTGGCGATTTAGTCCTTTAACATTTTAAAACGTGCCACGTTTATCCTTCTGTTAGCTTCCGTTAGTCCCTTTTTGATAATGTTGTCCACGTGGGAGATATGGCTGTGACGTGGAAGTGTTGAATGTTTTAATTAATCTTTAGAAAATGAAAAGTCCATTCAATCTCTTTCTCAGTGGTGTAGCACTCTGCTAGGGCATGCGAATTGGAGAAGACGAAGTGCAAAACGAACGATTTCTCACCAGACGAGACGGTTCCAGACGAAAAGGAGTGAAGATCTTCATCTGCCATTGATCAAACGGTTAGTTAATTCGTCTTTCATATTTGTTAGGGTTAAAAGTTACGAAAATTAAGGTTCGTATTCAGTTTTAGTCTTCTTGTAGATTTGATAGGGTAAACCCTAATTTTGTAGATATTTTGGTCTGGTTAGGTATCATGGATGAAATTATTGAACTCAAAATTCATCATAGTGGGGAATTTACTGATGAGGGTCTGACTGTATATGCGAATGGTGTAGTTGATGATTTGAGGGTAGATGTAGACAGATGGAGTTATTTTGAGCTAGTGGGTGTGTTAAAAGATTTGGGTTATAGGGAGTTTGAAACAATCTACTACAAGGATCCGCAGTTTGGTATGAATGCACTAATTAATGACAAGGGTGCATTAGAAATAGCAGACCTGTATAGGGTTCACAAACGTGTTGATATTTACATTCAACACACGTTGTCTCAACCTGACTATTGTGACAAAGTTGATGTGGATGACATAGTTGGTGAGGGCCCTGAAGAAATTGTGGATGAGGTGGAGAAGTTACTTAGTAAGCTGGTTGATGAAGTTGTTCATGGTGAAAATACCACCCCTGTTCAGGTTAATGTAGAAGAACAAGTTATTGTAGAGAAACAAGTGAATGTTGAGGAACAAGTTAATGTAGAAGAACATGTGACTGGTGAGAAACAAGTGAATATTGAGGAACAAGTGACTGTTGAGAAAGAAGTGAATGTTGAGAAAGAAGTGGAAGTTGGAGTTGATGATGGTTTAAGTACTGATGATAGTGAAGATGAGGACTACAAGTATGATAGTGCACAAGATGTGGCTTTTGATGATGAGTCTGATGGGTTTGATGAGGTTGAGCAGGATGAAGTTGAATCCCTAATTCATGATGAAATTGAAGGTAGTAGCAAAGTTCATAAACACAAAGGGAAGGCTGGTGAAGATAAAGGCAGTGACAATGATACTGATGACATGGAGAGTGGTTGTGATAGTGATGAAAGTATTGGACTTCCAAGAAAAAAACATCCTATTTTTAGACAACCAAAAGACATGGCTGATTACAAGTGGGATGTGGGAGTCTATTTTAGTTCAAATGGTGAATTTAAGGAGGCAATAACTACTTATGCTATGCAGAATGGTAGAAATCTTAGGTTTGTAAAGAATGACAAAGTTAGGGTAAGGGCTAAATGCAAAGATGGTTGTAATTGGGAGGCATACAGTAGCAAGTTGCCCAATGAAGACACTTGGCAACTTAGGAAAGTGGTTGATGAGCATAGTTGCAGTAGGGAATATAATGTGAAACTGATGAGTACCAAATGGTTGAGTAAAAGAATCCAAAATAGCTTGAAAAATAATCCAAAGTTGAAGATAAGGGATATCAAAGAAAAGGCCCAAAAAAAATGGAATGTTAGGGTGAACAAAACAAAGGCAATAAGAGCAAGGTTTGCTGCAAGGGATTTTGTTGATGGATCATTCTTGGGAGATTACACAAGGGTGTATGACTACTGTCATGAATTGTTAAGAGCCAATCCTGGATCAACTGTGAAGCTCAAAGTGGATCCTGTACCAGAAGGTGTTGAGGATCATAGACCATGCTTTAGAAGGCTATATGTATGCTATGCTGCATGTAAAGAAAGCTTTAAACTGTGCAGACATGTAATAGGTTTAGATGGATGTTTTCTCAAAGGGTTGTGTGGAGGCCAGATTCTGGCTGCTATAGGGAGGGATCCTAATGATCAGATGCTTCCCATAGCATATGCAGTTGTGGAGGGTGAAAACAAGGACAGCTGGGATTGGTTCTTAGAGCTCCTAATTGATGACCTTGGAGGCAAAGAGCAATGCATGACTTACACCTTCATATCAGACCAACAAAAGGCAAGTTTTTCTTATCATTTTCCTTAGCTTTTTCTTATATTTTTCCTTATGTTTTTCTTATGTTTTTCCTATTGCAGGGGCTGTTACCCACTATGGAAGAGCTATTGCCTAGGGTGGAGCACAGGTTTTGTGTTAGGCATCTGTACAACAACTTTAGGAAGAGGTTTCCTGGAAAAATGTTGAAGGATATTATATGGAAGGCTGCCAAATCAACTTACCCACAAGCATGGGAAAGAGAGATGAAGGGAATGAGGGCTATAAATAAGGAAGCTTTTAAGCATATGATTAAGACCCCACCAAGGTTTTGGAGTAGGTCATACTTCAGGACTGAAAACAAATGTGATGTTGTTCTCAACAACATGTCTGAATCATTCAATAGTGTGATTCTTGAGGCAAGGGCCAAACCTTTAATCACTATGCTTGAAGACATAAGAATCTACATGATAGAGAGATGGGCTATCAACAGAATGAGGTTTGGTACTTTGGATGAGAATGACATATTGCCTAATATTAGAAAGAAACTTGATATCACAAGCACCTACACCAACAATTGGCTTGTAAGGTATGTCAGCTCAATACACTAGTAATTATTCAGTTGAATTAACAATGGCATGCAAGTGAATCATTTGTTCTATTTTCTTTGGTTCTTTAGGATGTCTGATGAGCATATGTTTGAAGTAAGGCACTTGGAGAATCAGGCTGATAAGTATGTTGTGAACCTGAAAGACCATGTGTGTTCATGCAGAAGATGGGAACTTACAGGACTCCCATGTGTGCATGCATTGTCTGCTATGAAGAGTAGGAATTTCAGGATAGAAAGTTACATCCCTGAATACTATAGAGTTTCAAAATACAAGGCAGTTTATAAACATGTCATCTACCGTGTTAATGGGTCTAACTTGTGGGTTAAGACACCATATCCTGATGTGCAACCACCCAAGTTCAAGAAGATGCCTGGTAGGCCCAAAAAGAGGAGACATTTAGAACAAGGAGAGATTGATGGATCTGATAACAAGATGAGAAGAACTGGTTTCTCGGTGAAGTGCAGCAGGTGTAAGAAATCAGGGCACTACAAGTCCACTTGTAAGGACACAAGTAGTCAGGCTGCACAACAGAGTACTCAAAACTCTGCCCAAGAATCTACTCAAACTGTTACTCAGCCTGCTGTGCAACCCAGTCAAGCATCTCAAACTGTGCAACCCAGTCAAGCATCTCAAACTGCCCAAGAATCTACTGCTCAGAAGACTCATGGTCCTGCAAAGGGGAAGACTCAGAAGCTACAAGTGAAAAAAGCTCCAAGGCCATTTATTCCACCAGGCCCTACAACCAGGCTGTCTGCATCAAAGAATGTTGTTGGTCCAGTCACTAGAAGATCTACTCCCACCAAGAGAACAACTGCAAAGAAGAATCCCTAGACATATTTAGGATTAGGTGTTTTAGTCACTATGGTTTTGTGGTTTTTGTTATGAAGTGAACCTGTTTTTTGTTTGCACTTTTAAGGTTGTGCTGTAATGAACAAGAATGTTATTTTGGTTCTGAACATGTTATGAACCTATTTTTAGTTATGTTTCTGGTCTGTTATGTAACCAACAAGAATGCTGTTATGGTTCTTAACGTTTTATGAACCAGTTTGTAATTATGTTTCTGTTATAAACCCGTTTTGAATCTGTTATAGGTCAATCTGATATAAGTCCCAATTATAGGGCAATAACATTCAGAATATTACAGCTCCAAATTATAGGTCATGTACCATATACTTATAGGTCATGTCCAAATATTATAGGTCATGTCCAAATATTACAAATGATGCAATATAACAGCAAATCTTTTTCATTAATAAAACATTCAAAAACAACATTCAACCTTACAAACAACATTCAAACCAGAAAACATTTAAATGGGGACAAAACATACTTTCACATACACAACATAAGTGACCTAATTCAACCTAAATAACATTACAACAATAACAATTAGAAACAACAAATTCCATATTTTTTTCCACTTCATCACCATCTTCATTTCAGCATCAATATTCATCAGCTTTTTCCCAAGTTCTTCAATGTCTTTTTTTGCCTCATCTAATCCCTTTACAGCCACCCCAATCCTATGCATTAAAAACTCTTCTTTCTCATCAAATGCATCTTCATGGTACCAACCAAAGTAATTGCATCCATCTTGCTTAAAATTGGGACAACCCCAAAATAACTTTCCCATGTTCTTCACTGTTTTTGCCCTTTGCAGAATAGCCATGTCTCCACAATAGCAAGAGGGCTTCCTCCAACGATTTCCACTGACTGTTGAATCCCCATTTTCTGCATTTCTCTTGCTCAAAGAAGAAGAAGAAGTACCCGATTTCATTTTCCCTAAACCCTAGCTTTTGCTTTGGAAAAAAATTGTAAGGATGGAAGATGATTTGAGTTTGCCCTAACAAGGAAGAAGAATGAGCGTCTGCAGAATGCACAACCAAGGAAGAAGACTATAAACAAATTCCAAGTCACCTGCCACGTAAGTAAATATAAACAGACGTTTGGTCAAACTAACGGCAGGACTAACTTGGCACTTTTTAAAAAGTTAAAGGACGAAATCGCCACTTTTTAAAGTTAAGGGACCATTTTGGACCATGGTGTAAAGTTAAAGGACGAAAAAGATTATTTTACCTAACATTTTTATTATTTATGTTGCTTCCATTTCTTTATCGTTTTATTTTTCTATCATTAAATTAAAATTGAATTATCAACTAGAATTTATACTCAACACATTTAATTTTTGTTTAATCTATACCTATATAAAGAGGATAGGTAATTTTGGTCTGGCCTATTTTCTATTCCATAATTACCCTTGACTTATTCAACATTTTACAACACAGAACATCAATTTAATTTAAGTAACTTCCACTTACATTACCCTCTATACCTATATAAAAATGATAGGTAATTTTGGTCTGGCCTATTTTCTATTCCATAATTACCCTTCACTTATTTAATATTTTAAAACACAAAACATCAATTTAATTTAAGTAACTTCCACTTACATTAACCACTTACAAGTTATAAGAAAGAGATGGATATGAAATAACTACCAAGAAGTTATAAGGAAAATAACCACCAAGAAGTTATAAGGATGAGAGAGATAAATAAAACTTTAGAAGAAATAAACTTCATAATAATGAATATTTTTTTCTCTAAATCTGATACACTTTTTTCCATATGAAAATTCATATCATATTCATGATAAACGAAATGAAATACATCAAGTGAACAATGTCATCATGTCATCATAACAATAGCAAAAGGTAGTGTTCAATCAAATCTTAAGATGTCTCCTCCTATTTAACATTTTTATTATTTATGTTGCTTCCATTTCTTTATCGTTTTATTTTTCTATCATTAAATTAAAATTGAATTATCAACTAGAATTTATACTCAACACATTTAATTTTTGTTTAATCTATACCTATATAAAGAGGATAGGTAATTTTGGTCTGACCTATTTTCTATTCCATAATTACCCTTCACTTATTCAACATTTTACAACACAAAACATCAATTTAATTTAAGTAACTTCCACTTACATTACCCTCTATACCTATATAAATATGATAGGTAATTTTGGTCTGACCTATTTTCTATTCCATAATTACCCTTCACTTATTTAATATTTTAAAACACAAAACATCAATTTAATTTAAGTAACTTCCACTTACATTAACCACTTACAAGTTATAAGAAAGAGATGGATATGAAATAACTACCAAGAAGTTATAAGGAAAATAACCACCAAGAAGTTATAAGGATGAGAGAGATAAATAGAACTTCAGAAGAAATAAACTTCATAATAATGAATATTTTTTTCTCTAAATCTGATACACTTTTTTTCCATATGAAAATTCATATCATATTCATGATAAACGAAATGAAATACATCAAGTGAACAATGTCATCATGTCATCATAACAATAGCAAAAGGTAGTGTTCAATCAAATCTTAAGATTTCTCCTCCTATTTAACATTTTTATTATTTATGTTGCTTCCATTTCTTTATCGTTTTATTTTTCTATCATTAAATTAAAATTGAATTATCAACTAGAATTTATACTCAACACATTTAATTTTTGTTTAATTTTACCACATAGATGAAGAAAGAACAAGATACAGCCAAAAGTCTATCGGGTTTCATTGTGGCTGTGAAGCATATGTACAATGTAATTATTATATCTTCTCTATTCAAAGTGGTACACAACAACAACAGAGATATGTTTCATCCATAATTTGGGGAATAAAATACATTGTGTTGAATTTTTATTTTTATCATTTTTTCTTTTCATTTATTTTTCAATTTGTCAATCTTCTATCTTCTACCTATTTTGTCTTTTTTTTTTCTATTGTTTTTGCTCAGAGTGTAATGAATTTTTTATATAAGAAAAAAATATTTTCTCATTTTTAAGTAACTTATTTTATATTTTATTTATTTGTGTTTTGCTAAAATGTGAGACAACTATTAATAATCAAATTCTTTATTTTGAAGGTTTAACTGGATTATCTACTGAAACTATAAAAGCAACTAAATTTTTAGAATTATTTATTATGTTTTTCGAAAGACAAATATAAAATGAAAAAAAGAAGACATGACTACATGCTCATGTGTATTAGGATATTGTATATGTGTGAGAGAAAAAGAAAATGGAAAAATGAGTTTAAATTTAAGTGAGCGGATAATTACTATTTCTATTTTGATAGTTAAGTAAAATTATAATTATTTAAAATAATATTTTATTTATATTTATACTTAGAGAAAATAGGTGATACACTGACACTGTAAAAAAATTTTACACTGTCAACCAATTCCGACCATGAATCCCGTCAAGTCAGACTGTAATTTTTAAAAAATTTATATGACATGACAAAACGTTATGTTTTTATTAGATGATAGTGTAAAATTTGTTTACACTATTAATGCACTACCATTAAACCCTTATACTTATTTGTAAAAATATCTATTTATATTATTTGTTTTTGGTTAGTAATTTAATCAATTTAATTTGTAAGAAATATTTATGAAATATATTTACTTTAAGATTTTAGAGATTTATAATTTCTTATGTGTGCACATTAAATAAAGTGGGTGGACGGCCGTTGCTCATCATAAAAGTTTCATACGAAAATGTTCGTTCATGTTTTGATTTGTACGCACACTAAAAATGTAGATAAACGAGCACGAGTGTGTCAGTTCAGAATTAAGTAAAAATTACGTTTGTGTTTTTAGACGTGTGTACATTAAAAAAGCGGACAAACGGGCACGGGAGTGCCCGTTTGGACGCTAGTGCATAATAATGTCTTCAATCTCTTATTAATACTTAGTGACAGCATTATTAAAATTTTAATTATTCAAACTAATTGTTTTGGAAATTTTTTCATAACGTGTTTAAATTTTTATAACATTTATTATTAAATAATGTGTTTAAATTTTGTAATAGGTAAAAAAAATAGTGTGAAATATGATTGTGTCACATCTAATAGAGTTATAGTCATCAAATGCAATAATTTTTGTCAGCATCCAAATCGATTCTCAATAATATAATTTTATAAACTAATAACATCAATACTAATAAGTGTTTGAAACTTAACCTATTCGATTTCAAATCCAAAAAGAACACTGATGCAAATCGGCTCGACATGATGGTATTCAAATCGTTGCTGATACCAAAATCAGTTACTCATACATTCAACATCTCTTAAGTTGTTTTTAAGTTATTTCGAACAATCATAAGCTTAAGTTCTCTAAAACAAACTCAAATAAGCCGATCTAAACAGTCTCGTAATCCATTTAATAATTATACACATGAATTGATGAATTTACCAATTTTTTCCAATGAGAAAGAAACAAACAAAGCATAGATGCAAAAGCATATGAATTTTGTGGTAACCTATTTGGATCAATGACAACCCCTCCATACTCATCATCAAAAGCACCAAGTATAAGATTTCTGTAATACAATCTTTCAATTGAGCCATTTATTCCATCAACACTATGAGAACATGTTGTTACTGCTGCAAAATAAGACTCATCTGAAGCACTATAACTCTTGAGAAACAACCCTGAAATCAAACATGAAAAATACCAAATTTCATACAAAAAACAGGCAGACAACAAAAAAAGAATCTAATTGGGTTTTGTTACATTTGCTGCAGTTGAAGGCTTCTATTCGCAATAACAATTTAAAACCATTGAAATAAACAAACATTAAAACACAAACGATGAAACAAAACCATTTCATCAAATTTCCAGATCTAAAGAAAAACAGACATCAAAAAACATGAGTCCTCCACCACTAACAGTTGAATCGAATCCACAAACCTAAAAGAAGATCTCCATCTTTTTCGCTTTAAATCGAATCCACAACCTAAAAGCAGATCCCTGTCTTTTTGTTCTCTTTAAATCAAAACAACAATTCGTAAACAAATTTATCGCTTGAACTCATATATAGTTGTTCTTCGCTTTATAAACTGATGTCCAGAACATAAGAAGTTCTTATATAAATTGAAATCGCAGTTACAAAATTTGTTTCTCTCATCAATGTTTGCAGTATGACAAGAAAATTAAATCTGAGTATAACTTGCATCAAAAACCAAAATAAATCAACTGAAGATATACTACCTTATTCAACATTCTATGTAACTCATCTCTGACCTTAACAACTCTATCTCTGTCATTAAAATCAACGAAAAAATTAGGGATTAAGCTTTATCAATTTCATCTATATAAACTGAAAAGGCAAAAAACCATACCTAAACAATTTCCTTCTTTGTCTACTGTAACACCCCATTTCTACCCGACAAATATATTGAAAATCAGAGTAGTAAAATTCAATCAACAAGTACACAAATAGGATGCCACATTCTACAGCTTTAAAAACTCATTCATTTAAATCAAATAGTACATCGATACGTAACACTTTTAATTCGGATGAAACTGTAATAACAACTTTTATTCATTCTTGGAAACCAAAACAATTTTCACAACTACGCAGCGGATTCTCAAATATTCAACTATACATGATATAACATTTGTTCAACTTAAACAACTTAGTAACAACATATTTCCATGGAAACAACTTAAAACAACAACAGAGCAACTAAGTGTTCATCCCCCCGAGTGTTACGTATCAGAGCGACATCACCGACTCAACTAATGAAGACAAACGACCTTCATCTCTGCTAACCTGCACGTTACCAACATAGGGGTAACATTTAAACAGAAGGGGTGAGATATCAACCAACATAAACAAGTGTATGATAAACAGTATATTAGATTAGAATCATAAAAATTTCACCACTTTAAACGACAAATTATACAGCAACCAACAAACAACTCAAATGAATACAAATTAGTAACAACAACAACTTAAATCAACCAACACATCAACCTAACAACTTATACTATACAACTTCAATTCATCACAACTTAACAACAACAACCACAGCTTTAACAATAATCCACAATTTATCAACATACTTTATCGACTTATTACACATATCAACATTTACGACATAATCACTACAATCAACCTAATCAACATAACCAACTTCAACTCTGAAATCAACGTAAACACCTTCATCAACTTCAACAAATATACTCAACATATTCAACTTCTTCAGCATCACCATAATCGACTGCATCAACTTAAACAACGCAAACAACTTTATCAACTTAAGCAACATGAACAACTTTATCAACTTGGACAACATAAACAACTTACTCAACTTCAACAAACACAATCAACACAAACAACATAAATAATGCGACCCAGGATGCGACTCGACTATGCGTATGCATGTGGTACCATTGGAGCAAAACTCCCAACTTAGAAACGGAGCAGAACTCCCAACTTAGAATATACCAGGTTATCGAGGTATCTGCAAGGCATAAGCCTTCAACTTAGTAATTTTGCCAATCCAGGCCAACGTGGTGAGCATCAGCTCCAACTTAAAAATTGCCAATCCAGGCCAATTTAATAATGATATGCTATGATGCAACGACTCAACACAAAACAACAACCAACTCCGAACAACATATAACAACCACATAACAACTTTAATTCAACACGATTCAACTTTGGCCATAGGCCTACAACTTATATACATCAACGTTGCTCATACGACCTACAACTTTAACATAAACATTGGTCATTCGACCTACGACTTAAAAATGCCCACAAACCGGGACAAAACCACATAAGCAACTATACAAGAAATCCACACATACAACACGAATTCAACAAAATAAACCGACAAAAATCACCTACTAATTATTACTAACTACCTCGACAATTTTCGTTAAATTCCGAGCAACTAATTTTACCGCGTAATTTCACCCGGTCGACTAAATCGGTACTGTTTTTACTACTATTACTGCTACCAATAATTTCCTACTATTCCTGTTAAATTCCATTTACTGATTCCAACATTTTTCTGTCACCAAATTAACACTGTTTTCACAATTCTATCACAATACCATCCTGCTAAAAAATTCATTTTTCTGTTAGAATCAACACTACTGATAGTCCTGAGTTGCTACCATGTTATTTCCTTTCATCAGCATAAAAACCATCTACTAATTAATCTAACTATGCATTTTTATTAGTCAAAACAATATCTAACACCTAAAATATTAAAATATGAATTTTACTTAAAACAGACAAAACTAAAGAAAACCAGGTGGCCCCCACATCATCAGGTGGCTCTCAACATTCATTTAGGTGGCTCTCAACATTAACTTAGGCTATATTATTTTCCGTTTACTGTTACCAGTATACTTTCATTATTCTGCTAACAAAACAAAACCTACTACTGCTATTTCTTTTCATTTTATTAAATAGAAACATGGCCTTGATTTTGTGCTACTTGATTATAATAATTGGTGGGATGGTATCATGAAATATATACTTTTCATTTATATGAAACAACTTATTAAACATGAATTAATCAAAGTACTTCTTCTTTATTTTTCATGGGTGGCTGACGCCACCCTTACTCCAAAGCATTTAATGGCTTGCGCCATATTGATATTGTGGCTGGCGCCACCTACATGTGGCCCACGCCATGTGTTTTCTTCTTTAGTTTTGGGTGGCCTGCGCCACCCCTATGTGTATGGTGGGTGGCCTGCGCCACCCGTGCACAGTGACATTTTCAACCCAACCAATTTTTCAGAAAATTAACAAATTCACTGCAACATTCATAAAATCATCCAGCCACAATTTTCACAACAAATTGACAATTAACATTTTCACAGAATCAATCAATTTCACTGCAAGGTTCACAAAATCAATCATCACACACCAGAATCACAATTTAACAACATCAATATTAATTTCCTCACAGACAACAACACCTATCGAAAATCAATGAAAGAAAATCATATAATCCCCAACCCTTATACCATTCATCATAAAATCAACACATTCACAGCAGAAAATCGTACAAATCCCAATCCCGCATACGGTCTACCATATACCCGGTTATAGAGATTGAACCCCACCCTTACCTTAATTGATGGCCGCTCGAATCTCCAACCGACTTTTCCGACTTGGCTTTCCGACGGCAACTTCTCGTATCCCTCTTTCTCCAACTTTTCCTCGTTCTCAACTTCTCACGTTCTCCTCTTTCTCTTTACTGATACCTCTAACTTCTTCTCCTTATTTTTCTCTAACTTCCTTTACTGCCTCCTCCACTTTTCTTTTTATTTTATTTCTACTAATTAATAAACTTAATATTATAATTTCTATTATCTATTGGGCTTATGCTTCTTACCCCTTAATCTACTACTTCCAACACAACACTTAAGCCCACTTAATTAAAACACTCTCTTATAATTCTATAATATTAATTCTAATATTATTTCTCTCGACTAAATTGACTAATTACCGACTATCACAGAAATCGTCCAAACCACCAAATCAACATATTCAACCATAAATGGAAAATATTCAATATTAATTTCCACAACTTCAATCAACTTATTAAATCAATTCAACTCGAACCAACTTAGAAACATCAACATAATATTCCGATATTCCGAAATCAACTTAAATCGACACAAATACTCACATCAACGCGAATCAACACAACATACTACAATTATATTTAATTAAATACTTAATTAAATAAACGGGCGTTACAACTCTCCCCCACTTAGAACATTTTCGTCCTCGAAAATTCATCCGATACAACTACTTCAACTATGGGATTCCATCCGACTAATCAACTCTTATTTCCGAAGGCAACCCGCGTATAATACAAAAAAATTCATAACATCAACGGCGAAAACAACCCGAATACTACTCATGCAACACACTTGACAACTTAACATCACAACATAAAGAGTAACCAACTTAAGAATTCGCCGGTTTTAGACCTAGAACGCAACAACATAAGAACACACAACTTAAACACGACATCAATATAACCAAACTACCAATATCGTTGTCACTCCCACATGAACAACGACACCATGCCACGCGTTCGCTGCGCACTCTGATTACTTGCAAAGTATCAAGACTACTCAGTTTAACTCCAACTTCTAATCACCAAACCGACATAACAAAAAACTTTTGACTTAACTCTTCTGAAATTCCATCCCAACAGGTATTCTACACTTTTGTAGTTACCGAATACTTCGAACTTAGATCCCTAAGACAACACCTCTGAACGTTCAACATAATTACAACGGCAACTACTTCCCAATTATCATAAAACATAACTACAACCTTACCATCTCCTATTTGCACGTTCCTCGAAAATCATCTTAAACACGCAGCATCATTACAACAACATAGGGTACCTGTGTACAATTAACTTCAACCAGATAAAGCATCTTTTCCTTTCCAACTAATCCAACAAACCAGATTATCGACTTTTACTCATACTGACACAATTCTTCATAAATTCTTATCCGAATTAACACAACCAAGTAACTCATCTTTACCAACCAAAAGTTCCACTTTTACAATTCAATTTATAACTTCACTTCTTTTTCTACTTGCAACTCAATTCTCAAATTACCCAGAACTCAACTGCGAATTTCCATACTACTCATCAATTAAATCGCAACCTCATGCCATCATCCTTAAATTCAACTAATATGCTCATATATGAATCTACATCGACAAAATAAACAATCCACAAGCACTTGACTTTACTTCAACCAATTCAACGTACGTACTATACTAGTTGGCACGACACATCTATCCATCAATTATGATTCCTTCTACTATCAACAAGAGATTAAGGGTGATCAGTTCCTCAATTTGTCAATAAACAGCCGGCAACCATAACAGTGGCATAAATCATCATTACCCAACACAATAGCGTACTACAACTTGTGCCCAAAGTCCGTAAGCACAATGCTCCGCCAACTCTCTGAGGCTTATCAACGTCTTCTTAGTTTCCTTAATTTCAACTTCGTCAATTATACCAAAACGTCCAAAATCCAATACATAATCTCTTATACATGCTCGTAGCACACACAATTATTAAATATCTTTCCAACACCGGAATCGCTACTACTTCAAGTACTATCCAACTCGGCTCGCTCCAATTACAACTCTTATCCAAGTTAAAATTTTTAGTGTTGCAAATCAACCATTCGTCTTTCTCTTAACATTACTATCACATAACATCATCACTTATTTCTCCTTATTCGACATAAATTGCATCTCGATGCTTTCTCAGATACCGTCACATCCTTATAATTACCAACATATTATTCTTATCAAAATTTCACACTCGGCTTCATCTTTCCAAATTTTTCAGCAGTAGTCGCTCAACTTCAACCACAGATATCTCTTTTGACACAGACCTCTCAATCACAAAATCATATTCTAAAATGAAGAGAATTTCGTAAAGATTCCAGAACTTCAAGAATCGCTTGAATCCGAGTTACGAGTAAAAAGTTATCATCCTTACAAAGAGACTGGTTCAGAATTTCCATATGCAGAATTTTCCAAAAATCAGCATCAGACCCAAATATTAAAACACACTTTTCTCCCTCTTCACAAACTTCCTGAAGACAAATCATATATGAAAACTGTAGGGAATTTCGTAAGCTTTCCAAAAAGTCCAGAACCGCTTCAATCGGAATCACGAGTAAAAAGCTATGCCTCTTTTACCGACAGCTGCTCCAAAATTGTAAAAATCAGAATTTGAGATTGATGAACATAAGTTCCATCTCTCTCCCGCTTGCTCCAAAGTCTACCAACAATCCTTTCTTTTCGTCCAACTCTAAAATTACTCGACTTTAATCCGACTATACTCAAGGCATATTAATCTACCGACTTGGTCCATCAACTTATCATTTCCGTTGGAATACTTCCTTATTCTCAATCAATTCCTCATCCATATTCCACACACTTCTCAAACTCGACCAATACGAATTCATGAGTCTAAACTCTCGCCGGTCCACAACAACATCGCTTCAACAACATTTGCACTCTTGCAATCAACATCACCTTGAACCAACTTCTACATACCAACAACACGTCCGGGAGACAAGCTTCACCCCCACTTAATCCAAACCAACACCTGCTGACAACGACCAGAAACTAACAAACAAGCACCGACAGTGTTTCTCACACATGTCGAGTACTAAGGAATAAACGACATTAGACAACTTGGCCGGACAGACCGACCTGCTCTGATACCACTAATGTAACACCCCATTTCTACCCGGCAAATATATTGAAAATCAAAGTAGTAAAATTCAATCAACAAGTACACAAATAGGATGCCACATTCTATAACTTTAAAAACTCATTCATTTAAATCAAATAGTACATCGATACGTAACACTTTTAATTCGGATGAAACTGTAATAACAACTTTTATTCATTCTTGGAAACCAAAACAATTTTCACAACTACGCAGCGGATTCTCATATATTCAACTATACATGATATAACATTTGTTCAACTTAAACAACTTAGTAACAACATATTTCCATGGAAACAACTTAAAACAACAACAGAGCAACTAAGCGTTCATCCCCCCAAGTGTTACGTATCAGAGCGACATCACCGACTCAACTAATGAAGACAAACGACCTTCATCTCTGCTAACCTGCACGTTACCAACATAGGGGTAACATTCAAACAGAAGGGGTGAGATATCAACCAACATAAACAAGTGTATGATAAACAGTATATTAGATTAGAATCATACAAATTTCACCACTTTAAACGACAAATTATACAGCAACCAACAAACAACTCAAATCAATACAAATTAGTAACAACAACAACTTAAATCAACCAACACATTAACCTAACAACTTATAATATACAACTTCAATTCATCACAACTTAACAACAACAACCACAACTTTAACAATAATCCACAATTTATCAACATACTTTATCGACTTATTACACATATCATCATTTACGACATAATCACTACAATCAACCTAATCAACATAACCAACTTCAACTCTGAAATCAACGTAAACACCTTCATCAACTTCAACAAATATACTCAACATATTCAACTTCTTCAGCATCAACATAATCGACTTAATCAACTTAAACAACGCAAACAACTTTATAAACTTAAGCAACATGAACAACTTTATCAACTTGGACAACATAAACAACTTACTCAACTTCAACAAACACAATCAACACAAACAACATAAATAATGCGACCCAGGATGCGACTCGACTATGCGTATGCATGTGGTACCATTGGAGCAAAACTCCCAACTTAGAAACGGAGCAGAACTCCCAACTTAGAATATACCATGTTATCGAGGTATCTGCAAGGCATAAGCCTTCAACTTAGTAATTTTGCCAATCCAGGCCAACGTGGTGAGCATCAGCTCCAACTTAAAAATTGCCAATCCAGGCCAACTTAATAATGCCTTGCTATGATGCAACGACTCAACACAAAACAGCAACCAACTCCGAACAACATATAACAACCACATAACAACTTTAATTCAACACGATTCAACTTTGGCCATAGGCCTACAACTTATATACATCAACGTTGGTCATACGACCTACAACTTTAACATCAACATTGGTCCTTCGACCTACGACTTAAAAATGCCCACAAACCGGGACAAAACCACATAAGTAAACTGTACAAGAAATCCACACATACAACACGAATTCAACAAAATAAACCGACAAAAATCACCTACTAATTATTACTAACTACCTCGACAATTTTCATTAAATTCCGAGCAACTAATTTTACCGCGTAATTTCACCCGGTCGACTAAATCGGTACTGTTTTTACTACTATTACTGCTACCAATAATTTCCTACTATTCCTGTTAAATTCCATTTACTGATTCCAACATTTTTCTGTCACCAAATTAACATTGTTATCACAATTCTATCACAATACCATCCTGCTAAAAAATTCATTTTTCTGTTAGAATCAACACTACTGATAGTCCTGAGTTGCTACCATGTTATTTCCTTTCATCAGCATAAAAACCATCTACTAATTAATCTAACTATGCATTTTAATTAGTCAAAACAATATCTAATACCTAAAATATTAAAATATGAATTTTACTTAAAACAGACAAAACTAAAGAAAACCAGGTGGCCCCCACATCATCAGGTGGCTCTCAACACTAATTTAGGTGGCTCTCAACATTCATTTAGGTGGCTCTCAACATTAACTTAGGCTATATTATTTTCCGTTTACTGTTACCAGTATACTTTCATTATTCTGCTAACAAAACAAAACCTACTACTGCTATTTCTTTTCATTTTATTAAATAGAAACATGTCCTTGATTTTGTGCTACTTGATTATAATAATTGGTGGGATGGTATCATGAAATATATACTTTTCATTTATATGAAACAACATATTAAACATGAATTAATCAAAGTACTTCTTCTTTATTTTTCATGGGTGGCTGACGCCGGCACCCTTACTCCAAAGCATTTAATGGCTTGCGCCATATTGATATTGTGGCTGGCGCCACCCACATGTGGCCCACGCCATGTGTTTTCTTCTTTAGTTTTGGGTGGCCTGCGCCACCCCTATGTGTATGGTGGGTGGCCTGCACCACCCGTGCACAGTGACATTTTCAACCCAACCATTTTTTCAGAAAATTAACAAATTCACTGCAACATTCATAAAATCATCCAGCCACAATTTTCACAACAAATCGACAATTAACATTTTCACAGAATCAATCAATTTCACTGCAAGGTTCACAAAATCAATCATCACACACCAGAATTACAATTTAACAACATCAATATTAATTTCCTCACAGACAACAACACCTATAGAAAATCAATGAAAGAAAATCATATAATCCCCAACCCTTATACCATTCATCATAAAATCAACACATTCACAGCAGAAAATCGTACAAATCCCAATCCCGCATACGGTCTACCATATACCCGGTTATAGATATTGAACCCCACCCTTATCTTAATTGATGGCCGCTCGAATCTCCGACCGACTTTTCCGACTTGGCTTTCCAACGACAACTTCTCGTATCCCTCTTTCTCCAACTTTTCCTCGTTCTCAACTTCTCACGTTCTCCTCTTTCTCTTTACTGATACCCCTAACTTCTTCTCCTTATTTTTTTCTAACTTCCTTTACTGCCTCCTCCACTTTTCTTTTTATTTTATTTCTACTAATTAATAAACTTAATATTATAATTTCTACTATCTATTGGGCTTATGCTTCTTACCCCTTAATCTACTACTTCCAACACAACACTTAAGCCCACTTAATTAAAACACTCTCTTATAATTCGATAATATTAATTCTAATATTATTTCTCTCGACTAAATCGACTAATTACCAACTATTACAGAAATCGTCCAAACCACCAAATCAACATATTCAACCATAAACGGAAAATATTCAATATTAATTTCCACAACTTCAATCAACTTATTAAATCAATTCAACTCGAACCAACTTAGAAACATCAACATAATATTCCGATATTCCGAAATCAACTTAAATCGACACAAATACTCACATCAACGCGAATCAACACAACATACTACAATTATATTTAATTAAATACTTAATTAAATAAACGGGCGTTACATCTACCCTTTTCCAACTCGGTCGAAGCCACAGATAAACAGTCATTTTTCACCAAAGAAATTTCGATCCGATTCAGTTTTTCGCGAATCTTCCTCCTTCAGCGTGAGCCAACACAACCAAACCTAAAATAAAAAACACTAAATCAGAAGAAATCAGAAAAAATAGATGAAACCCTAAAATCACACGTAAACCGATTCACACACCATTCTTGTTTCGGTGTGATACGAATATACCAAAAGAGGGAGAATATGATGGTGATGATGTTGTTACAAAATGAAGGTGGAGGAAGAGGGAGAAGCTTGACGAAGAGGAAGAAGAAGGACCTTCAGTCCACAGTCGACAGAGAGAAAGAGAAAAGAGAGAGAGAAAGAGAAAGAAAAATGACGAGAGAGAGAGAGCGAAAGTTAATTATTATTGTTGTTTTGTGAAACTTGACATAAAGTATACGTTGAAAGAAGAGAAAATAGGAAACTAAATTAAATTTGGATCAGTGACATCATCAACTCATTCCAACCTAATGATCAAAGGTAAAAAATAGTAACCATGTAATTGAAATAGAACTATATGACATCATTAGTTGGAAAAAGTATTTTTTGGACACAAAATACCCTTATTTTGGTGAGGTGGAAGATGTAGGGGTTGGAGAAATTTTGTAGTTTCCAGAGGGTTAAAAGCTATTATATGGTAGATTTTAAGGAGAAAATTGAAAATCCTACCAATTACAATTTTTGAACGGAAAAATTGCAAACCATCGCTCAGTTGCAATTTTTGGACGGAAAAATTGCAAACCCTCTCTCAATAGCAATGTTTGAACGGAAAAATTCCAAACCCTCTCAACAAACTATTTTTGAACGGAAAAATAGGAAACTCTCTCAACAACCTATTTTTGAACAGAAAAATAGAAAACTCTATCTAAACACAACTGTCCAAATCCCCAATACACCAAAAAGACTACATTCATTGTTGTGTGGAAAACTAAAACTAACAATCTTTATTTATATTAATACTAAAATTTTATTTTTTTTCTACTACCCGATGTGAGACTTGGATGAATATACTATTTGACCAAACACATCTATTCTTTAGTGTCTTTTCACTTGTTTTGTTTAGGAGTATGAGAATAGGTACCTTGTATAGCACATTCACGCAAGAATTTATTTCAATAACTTGACATTGGATCTGAGATGCATTTTCTTTCGTTTTTGTCGTGCTTCCTTTTTAGGAGCTCTTATTATATCGAGGGTTTGAGTACCCCTCATACTCGTTTAATTCCAATCCTTCCTTAAAAAAATTGACATTGAAAGAATATACTTGAAAGTTGATTAGATGAAAGTATATTTGATTGATCATCATACATATAGATTCATTTCATAGAGGAAACATATTATTACTACAATAAAAACAAAGTGCTTTGCCGGTTGATTTGTTTTAAAATTCAGATAAGCTGAGTAAAACTTTAAATAAATATTACTTTCTCCAGCAATATTTCTGATATTCTGAACTGTTTCTTTAAAATTATATGAGATAGATTAATTTCGTCCATATTTTTACTCAAATAAAGACATTCGATAAGTCCAAATTGAAACATATTAAATGCTAGTAATTGAGGAGCTCCTAGATTAATTATAACTTTTACTCCAAAAAACTTTCTATCCACCATATGGAAACACTTAGTAGTTTATTTTTCAGTCCAGTGAATAATTCTTTTGAGATTTATCTTAAACTTTTCTTTAGAGAATTTAACTTAAATTTCATGCTCACTGCAAGACATAATTGGCAAATTATCGAAAGAAGAAGGAAAATTTTCTTAAGAGTTTCATTTTTTTTTTCTTCAAGCCATTGGGATTAAATAGAAGAACACAAACAAACAGTGTTCAGAAAGGGATACACAAACTAAAAAGACATAGAGCGAGATTTCCAACCAACTCGAACCTAGCTACCCTCTTAGAGGGTTCATACAAAAAACTAAAAAATCAAAGTTGGGTTTACAAATTTCGCCCGCCTTACACCAATTCCAAGCCCTAATCTTGATGTCCCAACACAGATTATCCAAGTTGAATATTCCGTTTTCGAAAATGATACAATTTCTACATAACCAAATACTCCAAACTGTAATTAACCAAATCACTCCCAGCTTCAGATTCCTTTCAGAGGAGTTACCCAGACCACACAAATCCAAGAAAAAGTCAATTCTATTTCCTTCATAAAAACTTCCAAACCCACACCAATCCCCGATTCTTTCCCAAACTGCCATAATCGGACCACAAGCAAAACAGAGATGCCCGACGTCTTCTTCTTCCAATTCACATATGGCACAAATAGGGTTCAGATCTACACCACGCCTTATTAATTCTGTTTTAACTGCCAACCTACCCCATAAAACTCTCCAGCCGAAATAAGTCAGTTTAGGGACTGCTTTAAGTTTCCATAATGTGTCAAAAGCTAATAAACAAGAATGATTAGTAGAGGAGTAATTTAAATTCAGAGTATTATTCACCAGCAGTTTGTAAACTTCCTTAACCGAGAAAGTTTTCGCCTCCTGATCCAACCAGCTGACAGCATCTTGTTTTCCTTCATGAACTAGGATCAAGTCTCCAATAAAGCTCTTCAATTCCAGTAATCTAGCTCTGTTCTCAATCTGAACCGAAGGGGATAATCCTACTGAATTCCAGTTCCGCCCGTCAGTACCTGCCGCTCCCAGGTCGCTGACTTTCGCATCCTTTTCTGAACTGATACAAAAGAGATCGGCAAATTCTTTAGAAATACTCGTCCCGTTCCTCCAGTTCGCCGTCCAAAAAGGAGTATTGGACCCGTCTCCCAGGTGAAAAAGGACTTTATCTGCAAAATAAAAACTTTTGTTAGATAGGAATTTCCCGCTTTTTATGAGGTATTTCCACCACTGGGAAGAAGAATAAGAATTCTCCAAGTTGTCTGAAAGAATGTGATGTTGTATTGCTCCATATCTAGACTTCAAAAAATCCTTCCAAAGAGCAGGTTTATCGGCCACGATCCTCCACTTCCATTTGGTTATCAAAGCATAATTAAATTCTTCCATTTTTCTGATGCCAAGACCTCATTTGGACTTAGATAAGCAACAAACGTCCCAACTAATCCAATGAATTTTATTCTTCTCCTCCACTCCTCCCCAAAGGAAGTTACTCCTTAACGAATCGACTTTCTTAAGAACCGACTTTGGCGCTTTATAAAACGAAAATCAGTAAGTTGACAAACTCGATAGAACTGAATTGATGAGTAAGACCCTTCCTGCCAAAGAAAGAGTTTTTGCTTTCCAAGAGTTCAATTTCCTTTTAATTTTCTCGATGATAGGATTCCAGCCAGCAATTCTCCTAGGATTAAATCCTATAGGGATTCCTAAGAAAGAAAACGAAGCTTTTTCAACCCTACAAGAGAGGAAAGAAGAGGCAGCAAGAAGGAAGTGGGGGCTGACATTCAGACCAGTGAGCCTGCTTTTATTGAAGTTAACTTTCAGCCCTAAAATCAACTCAAAGCCTCTCAGAACAGATTTTATGCTCCATAAATTACTCCAAGTTCCCTGCCCTATAAAGAGCGTGTCGTCAGCAAATTGGACCAAGTCTATTGTCACAACATTGTCCACTGTAAATCCTTTGAAACTACCATTTGCAACCGCTTTAGACACGAGCCCTTTAAGGCCCTCCGCCACCATCAAAAAGAGAAAAGGGGCCAAAGGATCCCCTTGACGAAGACCCCTTTCAGCTTCAAAATCTAAAGTAGGAATGCCGTTAACTAGAATAGAGAGATGGCATTTGAAAATAGTCGCTTCCATCCATTTACGCCACCTAGCCCCAAAACCGAGTTTCTCTAACATAAAGCGAAGGAAGTTCCAGCTTACACAATTGTAAGCTCTCGCAAAGTCAGCCTTAATGAAGATACAATCCAGTTTATCTCTAGTTGCCATATCCAACGTTTTGTTTGCAATCACCACCCCGTCCAAGAGATTTCTTTCAGGAATAAAAGCAGATTGGCAGGGAGAAATGAATTTACCGATCACAGTTTTCAATTTCAAAGCGAGGAGTTTAGAGATGATCTTATAGAGGCTGCCTACTAAGCAAATGGGCCTATATTCTCCGAGGTTCAAAGGATTCTCGACTTTAGGGATGAGAGTTAGAAATGCAGATGTTATGGCTTTTGGAAGATAAGCCATCTCGTAGAAATCTTGAACAAAGAGGATGATATCAGTTTTCAAAATATTCCAGCACCTTTTGATGAAGTTAAGGTTGTAACCGTCGGGGCCTGGGCTTTTGAATCCGTCGCAACTCTAAACCGCTGCCTTGATCTCCTCTTCCGTAATCCGGGTCTCTAAAAAATTAGCGTCTTCCTCAGAAAGTCTTTTGAAGAAACATTTTTCAAGAACCGGTCTGTGTTTCACCGGCTCAGCATAAGCAGCCTTGAAGTACCTATGAACCTCTTCCTTCACTCCCTCCACTGATTCCATCATTCCCTACATAGTTTCGACCCTTCCAATAAACTTTCTCCTTTGCCTACCTCTGATCCACTGATGAAAGAACTTGGAATTGGAATCCCCGTCCTTAATCCAATTTCTTCTAGATTTTTGAAGCAGCAAGTTATCCTTAAAATGGAGCTTTCTCCAAAAGGAAGCACACTTCGTAGCTCGATTTGCCACGATCCCCTCTACCTCGTTGTTAACAGCAGTAGTAAGCATCCAGTCTGCTTTATTCAACTCATCAATTTCTTCTTCAACTCATCTTAAGAGTTTCATTGATGTTCTTTCAGGTGCATTATTTTCTGTTGTTTCAGAAAAAGTTCTTGGCCCAAGATAATTTTTTTTTCATGATTTTTCTAATTCCTTGCGATCGTTCATTGTTTTTTTAGCTTTTTCTTTTGTTGCATAACGTTTATAATAATTTTAGAGATCTTTGTACAATGAGGGGATGCTTTATATCATTCATTGTAAACTCTTAGAAATGCTCCATTTAATACTATACCATTTATTGGGTTCTATTACTTTAATTTTTTCAAGTGGATTTTTGTCTCTGAGTTAAGATTTTATAATTTATATTTCTTTCTCAATTAATTCCACTTCCTTTCCAATTTGGTTTTACTCTTTTATTTTGTGAATTTTGAGTGTTTGAGTTCTAACTGTTGTTTCTGTATTTCTTCTGTGACTCGTTTCATTTTCTTGAAAGTGCAAGGTTCATTGGTCATTGTTAATGGAAAAAGCAGAAGATTGGACTAGGGTATCCTACAAGCAGAAGAAAGGAAGAACTTGGGACGATGAAGGCAGAGGCAAAGGAAAATATATCAAAGATTCAACATCTTTTTTCATTACGGAGTTCCCGGAAAAGATGAGTGCCAAATACTTGTACAAGATTTTCTCAGATTATGGAGAGGTGGATGAGGTCTTCATACCTCAGAAGTGGGACAAAAGGGGAAGAAAGTATGGTTTTGTAAGGTTCTTTGGGGTGGAAGACATCAGAAGCATGAGTTTGAAACTAGATAACATTTTCATAGAAGGAAGGAAGTTGCACGCGAATGTACCCAGGTTTGCAAAGCATTCTAAGGATCCTAAGGCTTATGAAGGTCAGACCCAGGACAACAATTTTGTAAAGAAAAAGCAGAAGCAGAAGAAGGGCAACAAGAATCAGTCTTTTTATCATTATGAAGATAAACCCTCTAAACCCTCTTTCGCTGAAGCTGTTAGAAGGGGTGGTAAGGAAACGTTATGGGACTTGAAATTTGATGTAGAGGGGGGAGAAATGAGAAGATTCAGCAGAGTTTTTGTAGGTAGGGTGTTATCCCCTGGGATGGCTTACAATGTTCAAAGATGTTTCCATTCGGAAGGTTAATTTGGAGTCAAGGTAACCCCTCTGGGGGTGAACCTATGCCTCTTGGAGGAAAATGAAGCAGGTGAAATAGATGAGTTTATCAATAGCGCTAAAAGCTGGTTAGACCATTGGTTTGTGGAGGTCAGAAGTTGGGAGCCAGTTGATATTGATCCAGAAAGACTAACGTGGGTGAGAATTTATGGCACTCCTTTCCATGCTTGGTCGGTGGCGTTTTTTGAGTTCTTGTCTTCTAAAGTGGGCAAGTATGATAGTTGTGAAGAATATTCATCGAGTTTCTCTAAAATGGATGTGGCGAATGTCATGATCAGAACGTCTTGTGGGATTATTATCAATGAGGTGTTCAAAGTCAATATAAATGGTATCATATACCGTATTAGAATGGTTGAGGAAACGTTGGGTTCTATTTGCAAAACTATTTCGAAGCAACCTGTAGTGGATACGGATTCGGACTCAGAGGATTCATTAGTTAAAGAGAGTACTCACTGGTGGAGCTCCGGCGATGAGAAGGACGAAGAATGAGAAGAAGGAGAAGAAGAAGAGAGCGTCTGTCGAGGTTCGTATAGGAGCAGACCTACACCTACAGTAGGTTTCTTAAAGGGCACTTTTGTTTCATCTGAGTTGAGAAAAGATGTGTCAGTAAATACTTTTTGTGTGAAAGATGATGGGATCGAAGTCATTGGTCCGAGGAATCAGAAGGAGACTTCTGTCAATAGCCAGATGATGGTAGAGAAAGAGACGTCATAAATTTATGTTACAGGTACAGCTAGGAAGTCAAAGGAGAGGATAGGTCAAATAGGTATCTCTAATGAGAATCCTATAGTTGATAAAGGGGTGAAGGTGTCTTTTGATGGACAAATTAGGGCTCACTTGGTTTCTAAGGCCCAAGGGGTGCCTTTTGGGTCGGGTGGTAAGGGGGACTCTAAGGCCCAATTAGCGGTCAAGAATTCGTCTCATTCAACGACAGACTCAAGGGAATTGGGGTTATGGTTTTCATGCGGTCTCACCTCTATAATTCCATCTAAGTGTCTTGCTCAAAAGGTTAAAAAAAATTAAATGTTATTAGTTCTGAGGATTACTCAGAAGATCCTATTGAAGAATTTCAGGATCATGCGCAGTAAGGTATTCAAGTCCCTGTGTCTTGTCCTGGGAGTCAGAGAGAGGAAGAGGAACAGTTATCTCGCTGCTATTCAATTTTAGATTTAGAAGTCATGAAAGGGAACAAGAGGTTTTGGGAGGAATTGGAGAGCAAATTATCTAACAAAGTTTGGGAGATTGTGGTTTCTTTAGGAGTAAGAGGAGGTGACAATGAGTTAGATTTGGAGAAGGAAGTAAAAGCTCTTGAGAGGCGAGATGAAGAAGGAAATTGCAAGAGGGTGGCTAAGACTAAAGGGTTATTATGAATATTCTATCTCTTAATGTAAGAGGGTGTGGTAGTATCGTGAAAAGGAAGAGGGTAGCCAAGTTGATTCAATCCGTTGGCGTTGATGTTCGTTTTATTTAAGAAACTAAGAAGGTTTAGATTAATAGTCTTGTTGCTTCATCTCTTTGGGGGTAATTCAGAAGTGGAGTGGACAGAATCGGGTGCTAAAGGGAGTGCTGGTGGTAAGATTATTTTGTGGAAAAGAGACTCCTTGGACCTCATCTGCATTTTTAGAAAAGAAGGTTTTGTTGGGCTTAACACGATGTGGAAGGGCAGGGAATTTTTCATTGTGAATGTTTATTCTCCCTATAATTTGGAGAAGAGAAAGTTATGGACGAATCTAGTGAAGGTGAAAAAGAGGCTTGGGAGGGGAGATTAGATAATTGGTGGTGACTTCAACTCAGTAGCTTTCAAAGAATAAAGGAAAGGTAAGTTGGGACATGGTAGAAGTAAGGAGATGGAGGAGTTTAGGAGTTTTATCTTCAATTTGGAGTGTGTTGATGTCCCGTATGAGGGTGGAATATTTACTTAGTTCAACAACTCTGGTAATTCCATGAGTAGATTAGATAGGTTCTTGTTGTCAGAGAATTTGGTTGATGACTGGAAGATCATAGTCCAACACATTGGGAGAAGGGAAGTTTCTGATCACTGCCCCATTTAGTTGAAGACCAACTCTCTTGATTAGGGGCCAAAACCTTTTAGATTCATTAATAGTTGGCTGAAGCTTCCGGATTTCTTTACTTTTGTTAAGTCCAATTGGGATTCTATTGAGGTGAAGGGGAGAGGAGACTTTGTCCTTAAGGTGAAATTGGGAAGGCTTAAGGATAACCTTAAAAGGTGGAGTAGAGAGGTTTTTGGGTGGATAGATGTAAGGGTGGAAGAAGCTATTAAAGACCTTAATGATTTAGATGAGGAAGTTAATAGGCTTGGTTTTATCAATTTTGAAGAGATGGTTGTGAAGAGATCGAAGGCTACTGAGAAAGTGTGGTATAATTTGAACGTGAAAGAGGAATTAATCAGGATGAAGGCTAGGGAGTTATGGCTGAAGGAGGGTGATAGTAATTCTAGGTTCTTCCATTTTCCTGTTAGAAGAAGGAGAAGGACAAACAGGATCTAGTTTGTTGACACTAAAAGAGGTAAAATAGAGGATGTTGCAGGTGTTAAGAAAGAGGTTAGCAAGTTCTATGAAGACAATTTTAGAGAATCATGTCTTAATCGTCTGATCCTAGAAGACTTTGATATGAAGAGGTTATCAGATGTTGATAAAAGCTGGTTGGATTTTGAATTTTCTGAAGAAGAAATTAAGAAAGCTGTTTGGGGTTGTAATGGTGGCAAAAGCCCTAAGCCTGATGGTTTTACTTTTGCGTTCTTTCAAGTGTGCTGGGAGATTGTGAAAGATGATGTTATCAGGTTTGTCTTAGACTTCTATAGTAAACCTGTGTTAACGAAGGCTGCTTCTGCCTCCTTTATAACTTTAGTAGCAAAAACCAAGAACCCTCAATCTCTTGGGAATTTCAGACCTATTTGTTTAGTGAACTGCTACCAGAAGACCCTCTCTAAATTATTAGCTGGTAGGTTGAAGAAGGTGGTGAGCTCTTTAGTATCTCCTGAAAAAACTGCGTTTGTTCCAGGAAGGTGTATTTTCGATGGTGTTCTAGTAGCCAATGAGGTATTAGATCTAGATAAACGGAGTAAGAAGAGTTGTATGTTGTTGAAGATGGATTTTGAAAGGGCTTATGATTGCGTGTCGTGGGAGTTTCTTAAATCTTTGCTTGTTAAGATGAACTTTGGGATCAAATGGCTATCTTGGATTCATTCTCTGGTTTGTAATGGTTTTATGTCTGTGTTGGTAAATGGTAGCGCAACTAGAGATTTTAGAGTCAGTAAAGGATTGCGTCAAACGGATCCCTTATCGCATTTCTTTTTCATTCTTATTATGGAAGTTTTAACCCAAATGGTGAAGAAGGCTGAGGATAAAGGTTTATATAAAGGTTACAGAGTAAACTCAGATGTACATTATAGTATCACTCAGTTTGCTGATGATACTTTAATGATGGGGGAGGCCAATTGGAACATCCTTTGGTGTATCAAGGCAGTGCTTCGAGGTTTTGAATTACTTTCAGGCCTTAAGGTGAATTTCTACAAGAGTAGGATAGGAGGTGTCAACATTAGCCCAGATTTTTTGGAAGTTGCTTCTACTTTTTTGCATTATGAGATAATGAAGATGCCTTGTGTTTTTCTTAGAGTTTTCATTGGCGGCAGTCCTAGGAGGACTTACCTATGGCAGGGGATCATTGAGAAAGTTAGGAGCAAGTTAGCTGATTGGAAAGGGAGGCATCTGTCTATTGGAGGTAGACTTGTTCTTATAAATTCAGTCATAAATGCTCTTCCTTTGTATGCTTTTTCGTTCTACAAAGTTCTTGTAGGAACTATCAAGATCCTGCAGGGTATTCAAAGTAAGTTTTTGTGGGGAGGGTATGAATCAAGGAAGAGAGTGCATTGGGTGGATTGGAATACTATTTGTTTGCCTATAGAGAAAGGGGGACTAGGCATCAAGGACTTAAGTTATTTCAACAAAGCCCTCCTTTTGAAGTGGAAATGGAGTCTTCTAAAGTCAGAAGAGTGCGTGTGGAAGGGTTTATTGGAAATTAGGTATGGAAATAAAAGGTTAGCTCTGATTATTAATAGTTATGAAGGGGAGAAAGGCAAGAGAACTGATTCTATTTGGTGGAGGGATCTATTGGGGATGGGATACGACAGTGTTTCAAAGAGGAATTTTTTTATTGAAGATCTTTTGAATTCCATTAAGTTTTTCAGCTGGAGATGGTTAAATGTAGAAAGTTCTCTTAATTGTATCTCTTTTTATGATTGGTATACAATCCCTCTTATGTGTTTGAAGGGGAAGTTGTAGTTTGTTTTGTATTGGGTTGTTGTATCCGTTGTGAAGCCTTTTATAGTTTATATCATTGCCTTAAAAAAAAACAAATAATCTTGAAAGTGCATATGCAATCTCGTTCTTTTCACTTTTAATGTGAGAAAATGAGTAATTGTATTAAGCTAATTTCATTTTCCATCTTATAAGTCTCCCTTGCTTGTATGTTTGTATGTTCCTTTGTGATTAATATTTTTGATCCTGCAACATAAGTAGAATGGGTTCTAACAACAAATTATTTATCAATAACATATATTTGGTGTTTTTCTAATATTTGAATTAATGCTAATGTTTCTTTTTCATGAGTTGAATAATTAAATTCACTATCTGAGAAGGTCCCAGACATATATCTACGTAGTAATTATTTCTTTTAGCAAAGGGTTTTTGATTCATAACACCTCCCAAACTTTTGTTTGAAGCATCGATTTTAGTAATAATTTGATCATCATCCAATGGATGATATACTTTTGAAAGATCTCGACATAAATATTTCAATTTAATAACCGATATTTTGTCTTCTACGGTTCATGACTAAACCAGTAGGAAACCCGTGCGGACTGGCGTGGACTGCGGATATGTGACCATTTATTTTATGAAATATAAAAAAAAAACGAAAAAAAATGTAGTTTTAAATTAAAAAAGAATTAAAATGAAACACACAATAAACGATGTATTTTTTCCCGTGTATAAATATTATTTTGTTTTGACACTATTTATAAATAAATTTAAATCAATAGTAAAATTGATCTCGTTTATAAAAAAATATAAATGAAAAAAATATTTTTCTTTTGAGATTATATATAAAAATATTAGAATCAATAGTAAAGTTTTTCCCGTTTGTAAAAATATTTAAATCAATATATGTATGTTATTTTGTAAAATTAAATAGCTTATAAAAAAGTTGTAGTAAGAATTAAATAAGTTATAGGAAAACACATTTTCAATAAAGTTATTTGAACTTTTTTACCAATCATTCACTTGTATTGCATTAGCACAAAAACATATATACTATAATACTATTTCGTATACCATTGTATCTTGACAATATTTAATATTATTAAAGAGATTTAATAATTTTTGTATCTATAGTATACGAATGATGGATAAATGTTCTAAGTAAATTTTTTCCCGACTATAAAAATGAGAAATGTTTTTTTTTTTTTTGGATATTATTTGTACAAATATATCAATCAATAGTAAATTTAGTCGCGTTTATTAAAATAACATTGTTTAACAATAGTAATTCAAAATATCCATACCAAAGTGTATAAAAATAGTTGGTGGTTATAAATTTTCTTATATGGTAGATTATTGATAATGGAAAGGTAAAAATAACATTTAAATTTTAAACAGATTACGTTAGTGTACGTGTAGAAGTCATTGAAATTTTAGAAGTAAGAAAAAAAATTGTAAATAATTTATAACGTAAGATATAAATTAATTTGAAAATAATAATAATAATTATGAAATTTAGCTTAAACTAAATTATAAAAAACACTTGAAATAATCTGTCAATAAACAACATATAAAAATTAAGAAAGTTTAAGATTATAATATATAAAATATGCGACAAGAAGACAAATATCATCTAAAATATGCGACAAGATTTAGAAAGAAAATTTGCAAACTTAATCATCAACTCTAAAACTCCTCGATGTCATAAAGTTGTCCTAGTTGTAGTTGTGCTCATCGTCATCATCAGAATCAAATATATCATAGCTGGGTTCTTCATCATCATCTGAATCGAATTTTTTAACCCTTCTACCCATTGTTCGTAATCTCCCGAATCTTCTCCTCTTTCGTCTTTCTCGCACAGCAGGGGCCTGAGGTACCTGTTGGAAATAACCAGTAACTCATTATTGTGAAGAACATGAACCGAATTTTTCATGTCACATGAAGACAAAAAATAACAGACCATGATGACGATGTTCAAGAAAGGGCAAAAAGAGGTAGGGTTAAACAGAACTGTACTGGGCGGACATCATGACGATGTTCAACATGGGGAGGTTGTTGGTGGGGCAGGGGGTTGTGGTCGTCGGCAGGTGGTTGATTCTCCAGAAGTGGTTGGATGTCAGCAGCTGGTGTCACCTGGACAGGAGCATCACATTTTTGTTGCGTCTGTTGATTTAATAAAGAAAAAATGGTTGAAAGCGGAAGAAAGAAAAATGCAGAGATGTATGTAGTTATTGAAAAACGAAGTAGGTTATTAAGGATGCGAACCTGGTATGGTTGTTGGAACTGAGATGGCTGTTGCAATGCCGTCGATGGTTGTATTTCAGGAGTCGTCTACACATCAGTAGGCTGTGAAACCTGGACGACGATGTTGGTCGCCATAGAAATAGTGCTAACTTTCTGATTTGTTGTTTGTGTTGGTTAGAGAATGGGGCTTCTTTATATAGTTTGGCATGAGACTGTTAAGCTTCTCCCTGCATTTGGTAATGCAAAAGCATTAATTATCTTGAAACTGTAATAGTGGAACATAGGGAGGCAAAATAATAAGTAGCTGTGATGGTCAAAATTATTGAAAAGTTGGAAACACGGGGTAGGGAATAAAAAAAAGTTATCAATCGTTCCCACAACCTTAAATGTAGATATCTTCGATGCTTGAAATGTTCAATTCATGGACGCAATTTAATGAAAAGTTGAGTGAATGCTAAGAAAGATAAATTGGCAGGTATACCCGTTGCATCACTAACTTGACAGATTCACGAATAACATTATTCAATCATCTATCATATACAACACATCGAAACAGCAGAGTGAAATTAATAAGAAAACAATACTAATTATGTAATAAAATTAAAGAAGAATGTGATAGGCTCAACACACACAATTCTTTTTGAACTTAGAAATAGTAGACAAATTCTTCTCATTCTGACTGTCTGAATAGTTACACAGAATTATGAAACTTAGTGGTTCCTTTATTTCATAATTTAAGAGTTACGTCATCAATAACATATTAACGGGAATAATTTATCAGTAGCAAATGAGCATATAAATCAAACACCATGAATCAATGGGTTGCAAAGCCAATACTTATCATGCAAGAACATATATTAAATAGCTGAATTTGAAATGGGATACAATTTTAATTGCCTAACTCAAACTGTCCTTACCAATGACCGAATGAATTGTTGCTTTCTCACAACTTAAATTGACTATAAAGGATATAGTAACCAAAACCAGAATAACAAACACGTTAAATTGAAAAGTGAATTTACATTGCAACAAACATAAAAACGACTATCTATCATAATGCAGTTAACGAAAAATACTAATTTTTACCTGAGTAATATTCAAATTTAGAAAATTCCTTCTACCAGCTTCCTCTTCGAACTTTAATTCGTCTTCCAGCTCCTGACATTGTCCGGTGAACCCATAAAAAAAAAAAACCCAACTTGAACACACAAAGTTATACAACAACAACAAAAACAGTCAAAACCCTAAGTTGAACCCACACAGTTATAGAATAATAACAAAAACAGTCAAAACACTTACAACAATAGATGTCAAATATTAGGTTTCAGTACCCACAAAGTTACATTGACGTACCCGTAGAAATTGGATTCAATTATTCCTGAAAGAAGAACAACGATAACTCAGAAACGAAAACATATCTGTATTTTCTGTACAAACATCTCAAAATACACAAAATCCAGTATTTAGTCAGGAAAAAAATGCTAAACTCTACCTCAATAATCTTCAACTTTAGACAATGTCTTATATCAGCTTCCTCTTCCAGCCGTCATTCTTGATTCAGCTTCCGACATTATCGGGTGAACCCATAGAATCAAAAACCCTAACTTAAACCCACAAAGTTAAACAACAATAACGAAATCATTCAGTTTTCTCCGATCGATATTTGGTATGGCCATGACTATTCCCGTCGTTTTGAAGAAGACGAAGGAGGAGGAAAAGACAGAGGAGAAGAAGCAAATGGATAGTAGGAAGAAGAAGAGAGAGTGAGGGAGAAAGCAAGTTGAAATTCAAAATTGTTAAACGTGAGAAAATAATAGATGGTCTCAGAAGCTGACATGTGTCTAGAAGGGTAGAATGGTAACTTTGGTGATACCAAATTTTCTTATATGATAGATAACATCTTTCTCAAATTTTTGTTGAAGAAACTTTCTTTCATCTACAAGATTTTTGATAAAACCTTGGTTTGAAATATATGTTAGTAATCCAAAAAATCTTTGTAGTTCATTTTCGTCTTTTAATTTAGTAGAAAAGTCTTGAAGATTTTCTAATACATGTTTTTGCATTATAATTTTCCCTTTTTCAATTTCTAATATTAAATCATTGACTTTATTTTGAGCTACTATAACTTTTTTCTTACTTAATACTACTCCATGTTCTAAACAATTACTAAGCACTAATTGTACCATTTAAAAGTGATAATTTATATCTTTATTTGAAAAAAATTAATATATCATCAATATAAATAAGACAAAAATCCTTGAATTCGTTAACGATTGAGTTCATTCTTCGTTGGAAAATACATGATAATTGTTTCATTCCCATTAGAAGAATATTCCATTCATATTGATCTTGAGGGCAACTAAATGTTGTTAGGGCTTTAAATTCTTCTATTAATCTTATTTGGTAAAATCCATATTTATAATCAAAAGTACTAAATCAATTCATATTTCTAACTCTTTCAATAATCAGATATTTTCGTGGAAGAAAATAAGCATCACCTTCCATGACATCATTTATTTGCTTAAAATTAATTACCATCCTTCTCTTCTCCCCATTTAATTTCATTATGATATTCAACATAAAAAGCAAATGTCAAATGCTTACCTTTTAATGGTCTTATTAATCCTTTTTCACACATTTGTTTAACAGCTTCAGCAAATTCATCTTTATCTTGTTTTGTACATATCATAGGTTTATATATATATATATATATATATATATATATATATATATATATATATATATATATATATATATATATATATATATATATATATATATTGAATTTTTTAGTTTTAATTCAACTAATTCCATGTTTTTAATTATTAACTTTAGGATCTAGTAGATTTTCACTAGACACTTTATCTAACATTTCTTCAATATATGTTGGAATCTTTGTTCCTAATTCTAAATTAATTAATACAAAACACATTTTTCTACAAACTAAATATATAATTTCACCATGTTTTAGTCAGGAGAGCTTTGATTGCTTTCTTGAATAAATTGTTTGTGAGGAATGAATATTAGGAATATCAATTATTTCTTTCAACTGTTTTCCTTTAACATGTGAAGGCTTAACTGATATATACTTTAAGTATAGGCAAAATGGTGCATATAATCGTAGAAAATTATTTTCTATTATTATATCTTGCTCCGTTTCTTGTTGGTATATTGTAGGTGCCATAAATAATTTATTGGGTATATTGAGCCATATGCTATTTGAATTTTTAATGGTTTTCTAATCATTCCCATATTACTAAATAATGTTTTAGTTGCTATACAAATATTTACCTTTATATATATATATATATATATATATATATATATATATATATATATATATATATATATATATATATATATATATATATATATATATATACACACACACGCTTACTTTATTTTCTTTTTAAAATTTTAATTTTGATATATGTATTATTCAGATTCTTTTTCTTCTAAAGGCAATTCATCATCAATAAATTCATAGTACACTACAACCAAAATCACTTAGCTCATCTTTTAAAGATTCTAAATTATATATTTTATACATTTTATTTATTAGTTTTGTTTTTTTCCTTAAGATCATTTTCTTTCTTTGTTAGGCATTCATTAGCATAATAACCTATTATATCGCATATCCAACATACACTTTTTTTTTTTCTTTTGTACAATATTTTTTAGGTGTTTGTTTTTCCTTTCTAAAATATTTTTTATAGTATTTTTATAGGCCTTTTTTTATAGGTTTTTCATGTTTTCTTCTATAACTTTTTCTACTTCTTTGATTACAAACTTTTTTTTATAATCAAGCACTATTGCATTAAAAGGAAGAACTAGAGGTACTCCAACCGGATAAACAAAACTCAACGGTACAAGCTCCACGACCTAATAAGGTTAATTACAAAAATCGAGAGGGCATTTTAGCCACTCGTAGAAAGAGCACCTAGGATAATGTTTATGTTTAATGAGTAACCACCTCCAAGTATACAGAATAATTCTATCAAATATGACGTCGGGATTACATATTTCGTTATCGAATAAAATATTATTCCTCGACCGCCAAATACACCAACACATTGCAAACCAAAATATGCACACTGTATTCTTCGAACATTTCCCTAACATAGCCACCGCCCATTCAAACAAATGCAGAGTGCAATTCTGTTCTAGCAAGCACAGAATCCTGACCCAAGCTGCCACTTTCTTCCAAACCAAGACAATGTGAGGACAAGAGAAGAATAAATGATTATTTGTTTCCTCACAACCAAAGCAGAAAACACAAACTTTTTCATGCTGATTAGAGATGATGTTTCTGCGAACAAGGTTGGATCGAGTTGGAAGACGGTTTATCACCATTTGCCACGCAAAAATATTTACTTTGTAAGGAATTTTTGATATCCAAACAAGATCGAGCGCAGTTTTACAATCATCCTCCAATAAGGGCGGATATGAAGCGAGAATCATAGAGTCGTAGCAGGATTTCACCGTAAAAGTCCTACCATTATCCAACAGCCAGGTGAAGGCATCATGAGAACTACGGACAGGCTGGACTTCATCAAGAATCAATGACAGATCTGTAAATTCCCGATCCAAAGTACTGCCAGCCTCCAAATTCGACACACCATTATTCCACAGCCATACGATTTCGACCCATGAGCCAAACTCCATGATAACACCATTCTTGTTATCGAAAGGGCATTTTAGCCACTCGTAGAAAGAGCACCTAGGATAATGTTTATGTCTAATGGGTAACCACCTCTAAGTATATAGAATAATTCCATCAAATATGACGTCGGGATTACATATTTCGTTATCGAATAAAATATTATTCCTCGACCGCCAAATACACCAACACATTGCAAACCAAAATATGCACACTGTATTCTTTGAACATTTCCCTAACATAGCCACCGCCCATTCAAACAAATACAGAGTGCAATTTTGTTCTAGCAAGCACAGAATCCCGACCCAGACTGCCACTTTCTTCCAAACCAAGACAATGTGAGGACAAGAGAAGAATAAATGATTATTTGTTTCCTCACAACCAAAGCAAAAAACACAAACTTTTTCATGCGGATTAGAGATGATGTTTCTGCGAACAAGGTTGGATCGAGTTGGAAGACTATTTATTACCATTCGCCAGGCAAAAATATTTACTTTGTAAGGAATTTTTGATAGCCAAACAAGATCGAGCGCAATTTTGCAATCATCCTCCAATAAGGGTGGATATGAAGCGAGAATCATAGAGTCGTAGCATGATTTCATCGTAAAAGTCTTACCATTATCCAACAGCCAGATGAAGGCATCATGAGAACTACGAGCAGGCTGGACTTCATCAAGAATCAATGCCAGATCAATAAATTCCCGATCCAAAGTACCGCCAGCCTCCAAATTTGACACACCAATATTCCACAGCCATACGATTTTGACCCATGAGCCAAACTCCATGATAACACCATTCTTGTTATCGATAGCTAGAAATAAGTTAGGACACTGTCATTGTAATGAAGTGCTGCCCAACCATCTAGATTTCCAAAACATAATGTCATCACCATTACCAAGCCTACAAGACACAACATTATGAAATCCTCTTACAGAAATAGAACTGCCAACTGTCAACAAATCACACCACCACGTTGAGGCATTCTTTGATACGAATGGATCTCCAGGTGGGATAACACTTCTTATTAAATTCCTGTATCTTGTTGTTAGGAAGCCATACCACAAAACATTTTTATTAGAAAGAAGTCTCCACATCCACTTTGATAACAAAGCAATGTTAAAGATGCCAACATGTTTAACCCCTAAACCACTCAAAGCCTTTGGAAGACACAGTGTATTTCATCCAACCATGGCCAATCCAGCTTTTTCCGCCATACCCGTCCAAAGAAAATGCCGCTGCAACGAAATAATCTGTTGAACAACTTTTGTCGGCGCTTTGAAGAAAGACAAATGATGGATTGGGAGATTAGATAAAATAGAGTTCAACAATGTTACTCTTCCACCAATGGAAAGTAAACGGCCCTTCCAAGATGACAAACAGGACTTTAGACACTTAATAACTTGCTGCCAAAAATCCACTCGTCTATGGTTGCCTCCGACAGTAAGCCCAAGAAATTTAAAAGGGATTCTAGCCTTATTACAAGCCAGAAATCGGGCAGCACCATCCACGAAAAGATTGGTCCACTGCAATCCCCTATAAACAACTCTTTAGTGCGTTAATTTTTAAACACAAAACCAACTCGAAACCTCTAAGAATTTCCTTCTAACCCCAAATGTTTTGCCATTCATCCTGACACACAAGAATGGTGTCGTATGTGAATTGCAGAAGATTATGTGATGCACCATCATTGATTCTAAACCCGAAAAATAAATCTGTGTTCGACGCCTTCCTTACCAAATGAGCAAGCCCTTCAGCCACCATAGCGAATAAGAAAGGGGACAAAGGGTCTATTTTCCTGAGACCTCTAGTCGCCTTGAAGTCCTTGGTTGTGCTACTGTATACTAAGACAAACAAGAAACTAGTGAATACGCCGCCTTTGATCCAATGCTACCATTTCTCTCCAAACCCCATAACTGACATAATCTTCATGAGAAAGCTTCAATCCACATAATCATACGCTTTTGCGAAGTTCGCCTTGAGCAAAATACAACTTCTATTGTTCCTTCTTGCAAAATCAATCAATTTGTTTGCCACGACTACCCTGTCTAGTAATTGTCTTCTTGGGATAAACGTGATTTGAGATAGGGAAATTAACCCTCTAATAACCCTTCTCATACGAACAACCAACATCTTGGAGATTATTTAATACACACAACCAATGAGGCTAATTGGTCTAAAATTGTCAAAACCTTGAGGATTCTCCAATTTCGGTATCAAAACAATGAAAGATGACAGCATAGCCTTGGGCAGCTTTGCAGAGTCGTAGAACTCGCAAATACAATTAAAACATCTGTACCAATAATCTCCCAACATTTCTTAATGAAATTTAAGTTGAATTCATCCGGTCCGGGGCTTTTGTCACCGTCGCAATCTGCAACAGCCTCGAGGACTTCTTCTAAAGTAAAAGGCTCCTCTAATCTCAGGCCATCCGTAACAGATAGTTTAGGAAGGCTAGATAGATCCACCATTGGTTTATAATTGTGATCTTTTGAAAATCTCTCCTCATAATGATATTTAAAAGCACTTTTAATGGACTCTACATCTTCCAATAACAATGCTCCAACTTTCACAACAGCAATACTATTCTTGCGAGTTATACATTTTAACGACGTGCGGACAAACTTCGTATTTAAATCTTCATCCTTAACCCACTTAGCCCTTGACACTACTACGAAAACCCCATTTAACGACGCCAGGTTTACCACAGTTTCGTATCCCACCGTTGTAACAGGATTAAAAATTTATAACGCCATATTTAACGACGGTTGTATTACATAACCGTTGTAATATAAGCTGTGTAACAAGCTTCGATTCCCAGTTACTATATTCTTTTTTCCATATTTTTACATTTTAACACGCTTGTATTAGAAGACCGTTGTAATACATGTATCACGCTTCGATTCACAGCAATGTATTTTTTGTCATATTTTTAGATTTTAAACATGTATTAATTTTTTAAACATGGCTGACGCAATGTAATGTATGATGTATATTCCCAGCAATGTATTCTTTGGTATTTTTAAGTGCAATAGAGTATATATATATAACTTTAAAAATAAAACTGTAAGAGATGAACATATATAGAGATAATTTTTTTTTAATATTCCATTGAGAGTACATTGATAAACATATTACATATCAAGATCATTGTCAGAGCCCATAGCATAAAATGCATCTTCATAATCTAGACATCTCTCCTCACTCCCCTCATCGGAATCATAATATACATGCCTCCTTTTCTTCTTTATCTTCTTCTTCTTCGGCTTCTTCTTCTTCTTCTTCTTCTTATCCTTCCTTACCCTTAAGGCATCCCTGAAGTTGGCAGTTGCTGGTTGGACGACCTCCTGGATTGGCGCCTGACGTTTCTAGAATTCTCATTTGTTGAACTCATTATTACGAAGAATATATTATTTAGATATGTAAAATTGTCTATTTATAGATGAGGTTGAAGATGAAAAGACTGATAGTTTAGTGCTTGTAATGATGATAACTTGTAAACCTTTCATATTCTGGAACGATATTTTCTTGTAAACCGTTCATATGTTGGGAAGTGCAACGGTTAATAATATTACGACGGTTATAAGTAATGACCGTAGCGATATCACTTATAATCCAGGCGTAATTTTAGGAAAATGTTGTTGCCTGGTGTCGAACCTTGTACCACGTATAAGGGGTATCGCTACGGTTATTATAACTAACCATTGTGATATTGTTAAATTAATATATAATCTATCATAACGGTTATTTAAGAAAACCGTTATGAAAATTTTACCTATATAAGGGAATTAACTTTCCCTTTTTGACAGTCGCGCCGTTTCCTTCACAGCGAAACCCTAGCACCCAAACTTCATCTTTTTATAGAATCCGCGAGAAGAAATACAAGAAGTATGAAGCTTTTGATTTAAGCTTTTTCCTCCTTGTAGTTTTTCTTGCAGAATCTAAAACTAGATGAACATGGTGATGATGCTGGCGGTAGCAAGCGTAATGTACATATTGTTTATGGAAAATAAGGTAGTCTTCTACTTCAATCTTTTTGTTAGATAGTTCCCATTATCTCGTTTGCTTCATGTTATTTTTGTTGATTGTTCTCATTTTGTGCAGATTCGACTTCAATGCTTCACAAGCAAGGTGAACTTCATTGTAATGGTACAGTCCCACATCTTAGGGTTTGTTTCAACTTTTGGTTGTTTTGTTTTGAATACTAACTAATTTTCTTCATTGCTTCCCACTTCTTAGGGTTTGTTTCACATGGTGATGATGATGGTGGTACACATATATATATATATATATATATATATATATATATATATATATATATATATATATATATGAATTCATTCTGATAAGGTACATATATATGGATTCATTATTATATTGTATATGAAATTTAGTTTATTATATACTATGTATATTGTTTGTTTCACTATCCTTTTATTGAAAATGCAATCAGTTAAATTGATATAGAACATTAGTTTATTATATATATCCTATGTATATTGTATATAGTTAAATTTAATACTAACTAATTTTCTTCATTGCTTCCCACTTCTTAGGGTTTGTTTCACATGGTGATGATGATGGTGATACATACATATGAATTCATTCTGATAAGGTACATATATATGAATTCATTTTGATATTGTATATGAAATTTAGTTTATTATATACTATGTATATTGTTTGTTTCATTATCCTTTTATTGAAAATGCAATCAGTTAAATTGATATAGAAACTTATAATCTGAAAATTAGGATGTATTTAAAAACCAACATTTATCATGTCAATGTTTTCCGAATTGCATCCATTTCATTCAGCACATTTAATGTTCCTTAACATAAAATTTATGGTCCAATGGTCCGTTTGCTTCAATTCATCGATATCTTTTCTTATAGTTTACCTCATCGTCGTCACTAATCATCGTGGTTGTTAAGATCATGATTGTTATGATGATAAAATCGCGATGATTTTTGGCGATGATGAGGTTTTTTTTTTTTTTTAATAAGCTCAAAATTCGTATAAACTGGAGTACAAATGGGTACTCCAACCCGTATACAACTAAAGCCTGCTCAAATATCACCGGCTACAAAAATCACTCGGAGAATTAACCCAAGTGAAGTAATTACAAAAATAAGAACTTTTGTGACTCCTACCTATCCACCACCAAGTATAAATAAAAATACGATTAGAAATCGTATCAAAATCCCACACTTCCTCCCTAAAAATAATATTGTTACGACATAACCAAAGGATCCAAGAAATTGATAACCATAACCCTACTGCTATTTTAACCGACACCCCTCTATCGACACAACCCTGTATCCAACATGTTAAGTGAGAGACCATATTTCCTACTAATATACACGGTATCCCCAACCATTTACAAGCAAAATTCCACACCATAATAGATTTACCACATAGAAATAGAACATGTTCAGCCGACTCCATATCGAGGAAGCAAAAAGGGCATGACGTCTCATAACTATTAGAAACAATTCCTCTACGATACAAATTATCTCTCGTTGGAATTCGCCTATGGAGCATTCTCCACCCAAACACTTTCAGTTTAAACGGTACTTGCGCTAGCCAAACTAACATCAATGTCGCTTTCATTTCATCTCCTAACTGTATTGCATTATCTTCCATAATTTCCTGCAAAAAGACATACATAGATGAAACAGAATAGGTATAATTATCCTCCAGCAACCATTTAATGGTATCCTTGACATTCTTGATTATGGAAGTGGCAGCCAAGATCGAGTATAGTTCCACCAGCTGAACCCGCTCCATTTCCTGACTTTCTGCTACAGCAACCTTGATGTCCCAATTCCAAACCTCTCCCTCCCAATAACCATTACTATTAACTGAGCTAAATTCTGTGTCTGTTAATGCATATAGAGCAGGAAATCTTCTGCACAGTGGTTCCTCCACAACCCACTTCGACCTCCAAAAATCCACTCTCATCCCTTCTCCAAGATCGTATACAATTAAATCAACCAACCTATCTTCTTCCACTACATTCAAGGCCTGCAAAATATCTACAAACCATAACGAAGGCGCCACCTGCAAACTAGACATCTCCTTGTTAAAAAAATTAAAACAGCACATAGGATATCTATAATTAATCAAATCCCTCCAAATTGTGAGTTTATTGTCTAAAATCCTCCAAGCCCACTTAAGAAACAAAGCCAAATTGAATAACTTTAAATCTTTCACACCTAAACCACCCAAGTCTCTACTCTTACAAACCATTTGCCAACTTATCCAAGAGATCCCTTTTTTATTCTCAACCCCATTCCACAAAAAAGCTCTTTGAATAGACTTGAGAATGCTAACCACCTTAAGTGGCATTCTATAAAAAGACATGTAATGGATTGGCAGATTACTTAAGACGGAATTAATTAGGGTGACTCGACCTCCCATTGATAAGTACCTACTCCTCCACGTATTCAATCTAGCACGCATAATATCAATCACCGGTTTCCAAAACGAGATTAATCTATGATTACCTCCTACTAATATCCCAAGAAACGAAAATTGAGGAGAAGAAACTTTACAAGATAGAAATATCTCTGCAGATCTGATCTTGAAATCATCCAACCCAACACAAATTAACGCACTCTTACTGAAATTGATGTCCAAACCTGAAGTGAGTTGAAAAGCTTTCAAAATAGCTTTGAAGGCTAAGATATTCTTCCACGAACCATCCCCAATTAAAACCGAATCGTCAGAAAATTGTAACATGTGAAAACCAATCTCAGGATTGAGCTTAAATTCTGAAAAACAACCATTCGCAACAGCTCGCCTCATAATGATTTCCAACCCCTCTGCTGCCAGACAGAAAAGGAAAGGAGCTAAAGGGTCTCCTTGCTTGAGACCCCTCGTCACTCTATAATCTTGAGATGGGCTCCCATTTACTAAAACCGAAGAAAAACTATTAAACACTCCAAAGTCCATCCATCTCATCCACCTAATTCCAAAACCCATATGTTTCATCACTTCTCTAAGATAATTCCAATGAACACAGTCATACGCTTTAGCAAAATCCACTTTGAAAATCATTAGCTCCATTTTAGATCTCTTAGCAAAATCCAGGATCTCATTTAAAACCAATACCCCATCTAAAATGTTTCTTCCTTCCAAGAACGCCGTTTGTGTATTTGAAACAATGCCACCAATTTTCTTCTTAAGTCTATTTGCAAGAATTTTAGAAATAATCTTATAGACTGAGGTAACCAAAGAAATTGGCCTATAACCATCCAGATCTTCAGGATTTTCAGACTTTGGGATTAAAACCACAAAGGACGACGCAAAGGATTTATGAAGTTGTTCACCCTCAAAAAACTCCAACACACAATTAGAGAACTCTGACCCTACAATATCCCAGCATCTTTTCAGAAATTAAAAGCTGAACCCATCCGGTCCAGGGCTACGATCTCCAGAAAATCCAAAAACAACATCCTTGATTTCCTGAACTGTAACATCAACTTCTAATTCTTGGCTATCTGACAGAGACAAAGATTTAAAACCTGAAGCTCCAATTGAAGGAAATGCTCTTTCAGCCTTAGTAAACCTGTTAGCAAAATGAGACTTGGCATGTTTCTTCACCTTCTGTACATCTTCCTCCAATCTACCATTAATCATAACACCATTAATGGTATTCAAATTAATCCTTTGCCTCAAGACATTATGAAAAAACTTTGTATTAAGATCTCCATCAGCTATCCATTTGGTTCTCGATTTCTGCTTCAAGATACTCTCTTTAATTCTGATAGATTTCCAAAGATTATCTTCTGCAACATTCCTTCTCGTAAGATCCTCTCTAGAGATATTACCAAGATTATGATCCAACAACTCTTCCATTTCATTGACAACCCCCACTTCATTTTGGATACTTAGATCAATCCAACCAAACACATTTAAATTCCACCAACGAATACGGGTCCTCAAATGTTTCAACTTTTCTGCCAGAATATACGAAGCATTTCCTGTTATCTTATACTCATCCCACTCCCTTTTAACAAAGACTAAGAAATCTGCGTGGTCAAACCAACACGACAAAACCTTAAACGGCTTGGGACCCCAATTTAAATTCTTAGCTACAATCCAAACCGGCCTATGATCTGATATATCTCTCCCTCCAATTCGTTGAGTAACCATGTTCCACTCATTAAAAATAGTATGCGTCACAAGGAACCGATCAAGACGACTACAAACCGAATCTTTGGAATTGAACCAAGAAAATCTGAGACCACCACTTAAAGGTAAATCCACCAGACCCATCACGTTAATAAATTCAGAAAACTCAATCATGTATCTTCTGTTAGGACAAATATAACCAATCTGCTCCTCTCTACTCTTGACAGAATTAAAGTCCCCCCCAACTATCCAATTTCCAGGACTCAAACAACTTTTCAACTTTACTAATTCCTTCCATAAAACTCTCCTCTCACCAATATTAGAAGGGGAGTAAATATTAAACAGATAGCAAATTCTACTTTTCCATAAAACCTGAATCCCAATATAACCATGACCCCTATAACTGCATATAGGAATAAAAAGATCTGACTTCCATATGATGATTGAGCCTCCGGATAACCCAATAGCGTTAGAAGCAGACCAAAAGCAGGACCGATCTCTCCAAATACTATAGACTAATTCATCTGTAACACACTTACACTTCGTTTCCTGTAAAAAACAAATCTCTGCTCCACCTTTAATCAAAGTTTCTCTAATCTTCTTTCTCTTCAACACCCCTCCACACCCTCGAATATTGTATGTGACAATATTCATGAAAACTTATTAGCTTCCACCTTCTTTCCAGCAACTGCATTTCTATCCACATCTTCTAAATTCTTCAATATACTCTCAAACACCTCGTCGTCTTCCTCAGCTTCAATGCCCAACTGTTGTATATAATCCCACACCCTAACAGGCGTATTCTCCAATTTCTCCTTGATTCTAAAATTACATTGTGCAAGACCAGAATCAGTAATTGAATTACCATTTGAAACAGAAGGAAGATTTTCCTGGACTAAAAGGGAATCCTTCTTAATAACTTTACCAGACACCCTCTCTTGGGTTCCTTGTTTCTTGTGATACCTCAAAAACATAGTTTCAGCTTGAAGCAGAGTAGAGTAATATGAAGGGTCAAAAGGGATTTTGAGTCTCTGATAAATATCACCTATAATTTGCTTCTTAGTCTTCTTCTTAGTTTCCATAGGAAGCCTTCCTATACTGATATGATTCAATTGAATATCCCCTTCTATGGCCTCCTCAACTCTATTAGATTTAACCAACGACCAAGTAACATGATCTGGTATTAATCCCTCCTCAGTTGACTTACTTGAATTAGCCTCCAACTCACAAAGATCATCTTCACCAGCATCACTAGCACTGCTCAAACCATCCAGACTTGGGCTGTCATCAAGATCCTGACCAAATTTACAACAGTTAACATCTACCGAATCTGAATTATGAGACAATTCCTCAGTACCATTTCTCATGTCTTCAGCCTTATCACCATCTTCCTCCATCCCCTACATACTCGCCCCTCCCGACTTCTTGTTAAGTCCCACCTCACTACCCTCAGAGTTATAGATTTGAGAGTCCACAAAATCTGAGGTATCTTCTTCAAAGTAGTTTCTACCCCTACTAACACTATCTTTATCAAATGGCCCAAATGAATCCTCAACTATCTTAATACGATAAACATTGCCATTGACTTCCAAATTGACCACCTCATTGAGATTCAAAGCACACTTAGTCCTAATCAGAATTCTTGCCATATCAAACCTAGCATGCTTCTTCGTGTCATCATCCATGCTAACTAACTCACCCATGGTACCAGCTAATAACTTGAAAAAAATTTCTCTCCACGCATGACATGGAAGACCAAAGATCTTGACCCAAGTAAGTCTTTCTTGGTCCACATCATTTGGAGACCACTGACGTACTTCCGAGAACCATCTGGCAAACCAACTAGAATCCTCTGCTAATATTCTTTCAATATCACCTGAATTGTCTTCCTCAATAAGACAAAGATTAGCACCCATTGGTGTAACCCTAATATTAAAGAATCCTTCCAATTGAAATGCTTCTACAACCTCCTTCGCAGACCCAGGTACCTCCAGAACCCCTGTAAATGCCTGCTCAAACCTTTCCAAATCTTCTTTGTTGACATCAAAACTCAAATGAGCAAAGTTTGGTTTATCTCCCATAAGCACCTTCTCAGCTGTCTTAGAAGTCCTACCTGTCACCTGAGCGAAAGTCATTTTTGAACCAACACCATTCCTCTTCTCTACATGAGTTAAATGACCATCAACCTTCTTCTGTTCCATAACCTTACGAACAACAGAACCATTTCCTACCCCAACCCTATACTCTCTCTTGAATCTATAATAAAATGGGTATCATCTAATTCCGACCATTGAACCATAAATTTTATGTTTCCGCCCTCTTCTCTACATGGATATCTCATATATGATTTGTATAATTCCGCCTAAGTTATCATCTAATTCGATTGGATGAGATTTCCATGTATCTCTCATCTTTGCACAAAATGGGTATGGTAACTTGGATATAATAGCTCCTCTATATATTGTCCTAGTTTTTTTGTCTAACTCATAGTAGTATTTTTTTATATTCCTAGATAAAAATATCTATTTCACACATATCACATATTCGTATATTAATTAATTAGATGTGTTTTTGCCTTTTTTTTCGTAAAAGTTTATTTACTTCTGCTCTATGTTCAAGAGTATTATAGCCTATAAATTCTTTATATATTAATTCCATTATTAATTTAACAAATTGTTGATTATTTTCTACCATCATAGTATATTAATGTCAGGTTTCACCATCACTACTTGTTAAAAATTTCGACACATTTTTTGTTGTTCTATAAATTATTAAATTCTTGACATCCATTTGATTTATCTAAAAAAATTTATCATCAGTTGCTATAAACATAATAATATCATTGAACCACCTTTGTATTATGTTTTCTTGATTTCTTACCCAATCTAAGTTTAATATTTTTTTAATTTAATTTCTTCATAGTGAGGTTTAAACTCTTTTAAAAATTTTGTCCATTTTACACTAGACTTTGTATTACATAGAAGTTGGTATAGGTTCTTGCTTAACTATTCTATCTAATTGGTTAAATTTTTTTTGACCTAACTAATATTTCTCCTAAATATTTTAATGTTATGCTTCTACTATTTTCTTCATGATTTATAAGGGTTTCCAATTGATAAAGAATTTCCCTAATTTTTTAATTATTTATATCTTCATTAATTTCTTTATCTCTAATAATATCATCGAATGTAATTTTTGTATATTATTTATTTCATTACGACCATTTTTTATTTTATAATTAAATATATAATCTACAATTCTATTAATATTTTTGAATAATAAAATAATTTTTTTTTATCATAATATTTAATTCTTTATACATTATATCAATTCCTTCAAATAATAACATTATTTAAAATTTTGCTAGCTATTTCAATTTTTTCTAATAGCGCATCACCAATAAAGTCCTTCAAAAAACTCTTTAGCAAAAATAATGATATTTGAATGTTTAAGAAAAATGGAAATTAAATATTTACAAAATTATAATGCTTAATTTTATATAAAATTAACTAGGATGGGAAGATGATGTTCTAGTTGATAGTAGAGAAGACCTTTTTTTCTTTTCAAAATAGATGAATCATATTAAACATGGTATGAGGATTTGTTGCATGGCAAAGCTAAAGAACCGTCTGATTTTTAAGTAAATATGACGATCATAGAATGTGATTTTAGGAGAAAAAGTCATTTTGGAAACTCAACAGGCATTAAATGCTTTACAATGATATAGATAACTGATTATTGACAAAATCACTTTAGGTCCCTCAAACAGAAGAACTGAACTGGCTCCACAACTGTTGATTCCGTTTTTGTTTTGTAAATTGACTTCTTCTTCCATTTTGCATTTAATATTATCTGCTCTTCTGTCAGCCGGCTACATTATCATTCCAATCTTTAAAATATCATAAATAAAAGTTATATATATATATATATATATATATATATATATATATATATATATAACGTATCATATAAAAATGTTATTTTTATGTGAAAATATGAAAATAAATCTGAATTATTAGATTTTAAAATAAATTGTGGAGATTATGTGTCATTTTTTTTCTGTATCCTCCATTATTAAAATAAATGATGGAAGAGAAAAAGAAAAAAATGACACATAATCTCCACAATTTATTTTAAAATCTAATAGTTCAAATTCATTCACATGTTCTCACATAAAAATAACACTTTCATAGGATGGAAGAGAGAGAAAAAAAATGACACATAATCTCCATCATTTATTTTAAAATCTAATAGTTCAGATTCATTCACATATTCTCACATAAAAATAACACTTTTATAGGACGTCTTATATATATATATATATATATATATATATATATATATATATATATATATATATATATATATATATATATATATATATATATATAACTGTGTTTTTTTAATATAAATTAATAGTTTTTCTCCTAAACATTTTTCACTAAATTTTAATTGTAACATTTTTTATACTAAATTCTTTTTATATTGATTTTTATACTAAATATTGTTCAAACTTAATTGAGTTCTGATTCGACTATTTCAATTTTAAAATAAATGAAAGGTGATGAAGGAGTCAATGCGGATAGATTCATAACTCACCCATTTGTTTGCTTCTTCAAGCCTGTCTCAAACTCAACCACTCTAATGTATTAATTAATATTCTTTATCTATATATTAATTAATTAATGGTTAAGAACAAAGACATCCTGATCTGGCATATTCGTTTTTGAAATTCTATTCCTAGCAGAAAGATAGTAAAGACTAAAAAAACTTGTATATATAAGTTCTTGCCAAGTCTTGAACACGATAAAAGAGCAGTTATATAAATAATCCTATAATTGGCTTCATAAGTAATAATTAATCAAGACTATGTCTTCATGATCATAAATGATTCTCGATCGTCTTTATATAGTTGACCACACTTGTCTTGAAAAATTTTTGGTGACGGCGTTTGGTATTTCAGTAGAATTTTAGTTGACACTTTCAAAACAGTTGAATATTGAATTTGTTACTTAATTTAAACTTAGGGTTATTTGTATGATAATTTTTTTTTAATCAGCAATGTTATAACTCAAGAGAGTATAAGGGTACAAAAGAGAATCACTTCCGGTCATACAATTAACCGAAGATACAAACCACTCATAAAACGAGTAAGAACGGTATAAGATAGAGTTATCACTCAATCACCTCCAAGACAAAAACTTAACATTATTCAAAACTTTTATCACACTAAAAAGAGTGTTACTAAAGACAAAGTTATTTCGACTTCTCCATATACTCCACACAGCATGAGCACAAATAATAAAACCGATGTTTTTTCGAAACTCCTTCCTACATGAACTCTCAAAACAGTTAAAGAAGACAACACTGTTGAAACTCATAACCACTTCTATGCTCAGCCATAACTCTACTCCTCTCTAAACTTTAGCAGCATACTTACACTCTATGAAAAGATGATTAGAGGTTTCGATAGAAATGCAACAAACACCACAGTTAATACCTGAACCTGTCAAAGATAACTCCCCTCTTGGCCAACTGATGTTTCGATGCAATTCAGTCCCAGAATACTCTCCAAATGAAAATCTGGATTCTCGATGGAATTTTGGAATTCCACGACGTCTTTAAAGCTTCAACCGAGTCTCTGTCCACAGAGGGAAGTTCGCTTCCCCGTAGAACCAAGTCATAGCAGGAGCTGACCGAAAATGCGTCTTCCTCCCCACCGATCCAATTCAGCCCATCCTCCTTGTCTGGATCAAGGTGTAAGTGAGAAAGTCGCAGCGGTTGCAGCAGATGCAACTGAAGCAGAAAGAAACATGCATAGAGAAACGAGGAAGAAGGATCAGAAAGCGTTGTTCTACATCCATCAGTGTGTGAATGTGAATGTGTTTGAGAAGATCGTTGATTAATTGACAACGAAGGCTGCGTGGGACACACTAGTACGATGCTACGACAGTGATGCATCAGTGAAGAAGGTGAAGCTTCAGTCTCTACGTAAGCAGTATGAGAATCCCAACATGAAGAACAATGATAAGGTACCTGATTACTTCTTCAGAGTGATTCTGATCATAAATGAGATGAAATATTGTGGAGATACTCTCTCTGAACAAGTAATAATTGAAAAGGTACTTAGATCACATACTCTCAGTTTGATTACATTTTTGTAGCAATTGAACATTTTAAGGACCTTAGCATCATGAGAATTGAAGAACTTCAGAGTAGTATATAGGCACAAGAGTTGTGTTTAACTGAGAGAACCTCTGAAAGAGAGGTAAAGCAGGCTCTGAAATCATTTTATTGTAAGAATAATTAAAAGCAATCTTGGTCAGAGGCCAAGAAGAGACATGGTGGTGGTTATCAAAAGTCAGAAGTATCCAACTCTGATAAGAAGAAACATCAGAAGGGAAAGGGAGAAGTTTGACAAGAAGAGGGTTAAATGTTACTGTTGTAAGAAGTTTGGTCAATTTGCTACTGACTGTTGGTTAAACAAGGAAAGGAAATAAAAAAAAGCAAACATAGCCAGAGGAGAGTCTGATGATGAATCTGTGCTATTGATGGCTTCTAAGTATGATGGTGGGTATTTGGTAGAATGGTGGTATATGGATAGTGGCTCCTCAAATCCCTTAACTGGAAATAAAAAATGACTGATTAATTTTGACTCTAGGAAGAGGAAAAAAATTAGATGCGCTGATGATAAGTATATGAATGCTGAAGGCACTACTACAAAACAACCAAACAACAACGCCAGTGTAATACCCCGTATTTTATTACTCCAGATAATATTATATTGTGATCGACTGAGCCCAGTGTACTCTGAGAAATTATTTGACAAAATAATTAGAGTAACTGTGGAACTTAGAATAAATCCGATTTATATTATCTGACTTTGAGGTATTTTATTTATTTGGACTTAAGAGACTTTTGGATATTTAGTAGTATTATTTCTAATACTAGTTTACTACATAATTCCTTTTCCTCCCATTTTCCAAACAAAAGAAAAAGTTAGTAAGAAAGAGAGAGAAAGAAGAAAGAAGGAAAGAAAGGAAAGGAAGGAGAGAAAAGTGGAGAAGAGGAAATTTGAAGAAAACCAAGAGCAAATCATCATTCATTCATCCAATCCTTGCCTAATCATCTCATCTTCATCATTTTCATCATCTATCCATGGCGGGTTCTAGTTAGTACCAATTTTTAGAAGTTTTGGAATTGTTTGGTTTAGGTCGAATTTATGGAAATCGATGTTTTAACGGTTAGAATTCGATATAAATTGAAAGGAATGATCAATATGCTTGTAGAAACATATATTGATGCTTGTTTTGATGTTTTGATTTCTTTGGATTGATTGGGAAATTATAGGGTTTATGGAAATATTGTGTTCTTGAGAAATGTAGGTTTTAAGAATGTTGTTGTTCAAACCATGCTCCACTATGTTATTGTACCTCTGTTGGTGGTTGATTGTGGTTTGTAGGAGGTTTGGAGGTGTGGGAAATTTCTGTTATAGCAGGTTTTTTTCTGAGTTTCGCAGAGCGCGCTTAGCGCGCAGGAGGCCGCTCAGCGCGGTTTTGAATTCCTACAACCCCTCCAGGCAGAAGATTGTGCGCTCAGCGGGCAAGAGGGCGCGCTTAGCGCGACCTGGGACTTGGGATTTTATTCCTTAAGTGAGAAAATTCATAACTTTCGACTCGTTTATCGGAATCGATCATTCTTTATATCGATGTAAAGCCGAGGAAATATTCTATGCAATGGAGATGAAATGTGTCGATTTTACCAACTGATTAAATAATCGATAAAGTTCCAAAAGTGATATATTTATGTTTTAATTGTTATATATTATTCTACTATGCAATTATGACACGTCTTGCCTATCCTATTATTGTTTAACATGATTGTAAGTGAATATGCATGCCAATATGAAAACGATATAGAAAGAGTGAGGAAACCTCAAACTTGAACTATAGGAGAATCTAGTGAGGAACTAGAAATTGTAGACAACTTTAGATGGCGATGCTCGGGCACGTGTTATTGGAAGATACATCCTTGCCGAGTGTTGGCCTAGTTGAGAGTGAACACTAGTATGGAATATATGGTTAACCGTTGTGGTTGTGAAAAGGCAAGAGAGGCCTTAAGACGGTGTAGTCTTGTGATTGTCGAATATAATCGTATTTGTTGTATGTAATCATGTAATCGTAACCGGAATATTTGAGTGTAGTTTCATGGGTCTCGAGCTCCTCTGAAACGGGTACACAATTACTTGGTAGGTTTGATTCCCTACGTGTAGTACGATTGGAACCTATGCTATGGGTAGAGACTTGTGATGGTTAACAGGCCATGAGAAGTGACGGTTCACGGTTAACAGGCCGATGATCTCGAATCCAATTCGTATGCCAAGTAACTACAAGGATCTATGACTCGGGTTGCCTTCTAGACGTAGAAGCGGACGGGAAGACGAGATGTCTTGGTATGGTTATCGATTAGTGATGTTGTGAGTTAATGAACTCATGTCATGTTTCCATATTGTGTGAGAATTATAAAGTGTGAACTCAAGGGTCATTTTCCCCTTTTTCCCCGGACTTGAGTTAGGATGGTTAGAACCTTGATAATCTGAGAGAACCCATAAGATAGGGAACTCACTGAGATTTGATGTATCTCACCCCACGTTGTTGATGTATTTCAGGTGCTTCAGGTTCCGAGAAGGGTAAGGATAAGGTCGTGTGATCTTTTCCTTGTTTGTTGATGGCTAGCTTCCCTAGCGGAGTTTATTTTGAGATCATTGTTGATCTAGTTCTTAGTTTTTATCATTTGAACATCTTGTGTATAATATGCCTTAGGTTTTTGTACCTTGTACTTTAGGGCATTTATTTGTATACAATGTGTTAACTAGGAGCTTATGTGTTTCAGTACCAAACACTTGGATCTATATATAATATTTATGCTTTGATGTATGAGTTTTATATATGGGTGTTACAGCCAGGTTTACAACGGCATCCTATACACCGTTGTTATAGTGCGTACTGGATGCGCATAGATTATTTTAATTAGAAGTTTCAAGGGTATAATAACGGTTGTTGTGAACACCGTGGTGATACAATCAAGCTTTCATGGGTTCGAACCTCATCGCCCTCAAATAGTTTATTCCTTTGACATAAATGCGCCCTTTTTAAGTTTTATTTATATTTAACTAAAAAATAATAAGGATATCACTACGGTTATTTCTTAAAACCGTTGTTACAAACTGAAGCTTCTTTTTATTTATTTTAAACACCAAGTATATATCAATTTATCCACTGAAAAAAGAGACAAGACGAAACAACCCTAACACCAACGTCGTCACCATTGTCGGGAAGAAGACAACAACAACAAGAAAGTGTTCTACTTTAAGGTGTTACAATGTCGCATTTGAAGACAAAATCTTCCAAAGGTGTTTCTATGTCTTCTTCCGCTGTAAACTCTTGATCTGGAAATTTTTGTGGTTGTGATGGTCGTATGGTTTCGTACCAATGCAAGAAGGGACAAAATAAAGGAAGGCTTTTTTGGAGATGTCCATTTTGGAGGAGCGATGAAACATGTAATTTGTTCATATGAGATGAAGATGTGGGAGAAAGAGATGGAAATGAAGATGAGAGCATTATGAAGTCAGAGTTGGAAGCTGTGGGCTATTTGAAGGTTATGTATGAGGATTTATAGAAAAAGAACAAGAATTTGAAGAACAAACTGAAATCATAGATATTTTCTGGAAATCTCAAAATGTTATGTTTTCTTGTCTCCTTTATGTTTAATGTTTACTTTGTTATGAAATGTAATAGTTGAATTAGGGTTTGAATTACATTGTTGATGTTTAAACTGCAGATGCATTGTGAATTACATTGTTGATGTTTAAATTACATTATGAAGACAGGAATGCAACTAATAAAACTTTCGTCGGTTCGAACCTCAGCGCCATAAAATATTTTATTCCTTTAACGTTAAGGCGCACCTTTTCTTTTTTATTTATTTTAAAATTCACAAATAAAAGGGTTATCACTACGGTTCTTCTGGTTAACCGTAGTGATATATTTATAATAAATAAATACCTATCTATACGGTTGGTATTGTTAACCGTTGTGAAATAGTTTACCCATATATAAGCGAAATAACTTTCACTTATTGGCAGTAGCGCCGTTGCCTTCAAAGTGAAACCCTAGAACCCATTTTTTCTCTTAGTTTTCACCATTAGCCGTGAATCTTGTGCTTCATACATTAAGGTATTCTTATTCTTCCATCTATTGTTAGATATTTCTCATTATCTCGTTTGTTGCATGTTGTTTTTATTGATTGTTCTCATTTTTTCAGATTCGTTTTTACTACCTTAACAAAGACCATACTTTGGAAACTTCATAATGTTTGTGTAGCTATGGAAAAATGTATAAGAAGCATGAAGCTATGATGGAAACTTCATCCACCTTATACTTTTTTTTCATAGCATCACGAACAAGATGTTAGTAAATGAAGAAACAACAGTGTAAGTAAACTTCATCTAGTTTTAGAAACAATGAAAAGAAATATAAGAAGTATGAAGCTTTTGTGTAAGCTTCTTCCTCCTTGTATTTCTTCTTCATTGATTCCCAAACTAGTTGAACATCATAAATGATTCCAGTTCCACGATTAGTTTCAGTAAAAGGTACGTTATTCCCGTTCCTCTCTTTACTCTTCACTGGATTATGGTTTTAGGGTTTGTTTTCAACTGAGGATGCTCATTTTTGAAGTTTGATGTGTTTCCTTACAGGTTAAGGGGATGATACAGGGTGATCATGCTGGTGGTAGCAAGCGTATTATATGAGTTTATAATATCTGGATCTGATATAAAATGTTGTTTGAGTTTGTTATATTCTATGTAGATTGTTTGTTTCACTAACCCTCACTTAAAATACATTCATTTAATTTGACATAGATACTTATAATCTGCAAATTAAGTTGTATTTAAAAACCAACTTATATGAATCAATGTTTTCGAATTGCATCCCTCTCATCATTCATCTCACGTTGTTTGATATATATTTATTATGGTATAATGATCTGGCTCCTTAGATGCATCGCCATCTTCCATTATAGTTAAATTTCATTAACAACAAATTATTAGTTAATCTGTCTCTCCATCAACACTTATAATCGTAAAACTTCCGATTATAAAAATTATGATGATAAGTGATGATGATGAGGCAGATTATCCAATGTCTTGTTCTTATGGAAATTTAACTATAATCAAGGATAGCGATATATTGAAGGAGTCAGGTCAATAAACCACAATATATATGTAAAACAGCGTGAAATGCACGATGAGACTAATGCAATCAGAAAACATTGGTTTGTTTAAGTTGGTTTTCAAGAACAATTTAATTTGCAGATTATAGACTTCTTCATCAAATTGATTCCATGTATATTTCTTTAGTGAGGTGTTTGGAAAACAAGCAATCTACATTTAATATAATAAAATCACGGTACTTACAACAACGGTTATCTATTGTAACCAAGATCATAGATAATTTATGTTTTACATAATTCGCTGCTTTTGGGTTTCGAACCCAATACCTAAGTGTATGTATCACAACGGTTTATTATCATAACTGTTGTGATATATGGCGCGCGTCCTGCCTTTCATAACGATTTCCATACCGTTGTAGAAACAACGAACTTACAACAATAATCTACATAACAACGCCTTCGCCCGCGTCAATATATGTCATTCCCAACCGTTGTTAAATGGGTTTTTCATAGTAGTGAGGAAGGGGAAATATCAAGGTTAGAGTAAAGAATGGAAAAATTGTTCTGATCAAGAATGTGTGGTATGTTCGTGGAATGAAGGAAAATATGAGGAGTGTAGGTTAGCTAATTAACAAAGGTTTCTTAGTTATTATGAAGGACAATCTCTTAAAGTTGTATGATTCTGATCGAAAGCCGATTATGCAGTCTGAACAGGGAAGCAAGAAAACATTCAAGGTGAATTTGGAAATAGATGAAACTAAATGCCTTAGTGCAGAAGGTGTTGAAGGTGACAGTGAGCTGTGGCACAAGAGATTGGGGCATCTGGATCTCATAAGCGTAAGGCATCTGAGTTCTAAGAAGCTAGTATATGGCATTCCTAAGATTGTGAAGCCTAAGAAGTCATGTGAGATATGCATGAAAGGAAAGTAACCTAGAATGGTATATGCATCAAAAGTGGCTCCAAGAGCATAACATGCTTTAGGAGTAGTGCATTCTGATGTATGTTGACCATTTGAAGTACCTTCACTTAGAGAAAACAAGTATTTTATGTCTTTTGTGGATGGGTGATCAGTGTATTTTAATACACTATCTTTTACTTTGTGTTAAGACTTTTATATAATTTCTCACATTATTTTAATTGTTTTTAATAGGTTTTTGAATGTTAAGTTGTATTTTTCTTATTTTCTGAATAAACAGTTATTCACAGAAGCTCGTTGTGCAGGTCATAACTTGAGCTAAAAGAATCAAATTAACGTGTTCTAATATGAGTTGGAAAGCTGTGAAGACAAGCTACAAGTTTTGTGTTGAATTCAAAAGCAAATTCAGAGTGCAGAAGAGCCGCATAATTCGGTTTCAATTCAGACTTAAGAAAATACCTAGTTTTGGGGCCGATTTTGTATTTTTTTTGTTCGGGTTGGTTGCTATTAGTCCCGAATTTCCTTGCTCTATTTTAACAAACTAGTAGTTTTGCGTTTATTATTCATAATTCAAGAAATAAGAAATAGGGATTACAAATTCTATGGAGAGCTAATTCCCAAAGAGCCAATCTACTATATTCGGATTCCACTTTGAGTTTTTTATAAATTTCAGTTTAATTTCGATTTCTTTTTAATTCTAAACTCGTTTGCTAAATTTGATTGAACTCGTTTGCTTAATTCGATTGTTGCTTATAGGATAGAGTTAATTAAATTCAATTGTTTGTATGATCCTTAACTATAATCGTGTTAGTGTAGCTTTTTTCGTTATCGTGTTTGATTAAGTCACGTTTTCTTAATTCGCGGATGCTTAAATCCGTTTGCTTAATTCGGAAAGGAACATACATCATATAATACCAATTTCACTTGTCAGTGGATATTGTAATCGAATAGGATCGAATCCACTTAGGATATTGGAATCATAAGAATCCTTGATAAGTCAAAAAATCGATACAATAGATTAGCATATTTATCAATTTTTATTTTACTTTAATCATCTTTGATTTAAGTTCTGAACCTTAAAAACCCATCTCTTTCATTTGGTTGGTTAAATAATTTCGAGAGACTTTGCGATACGACTCGAGTGTTGTTTCTGTTATACTACGTTTTTTTAAACTCATTTTCGACCCGTGTGCGACAGTGGATCAAATTGACGTTGTTGCCATTGAATATTGTCTATTTTAACCAATATTAGAGTTATAGTTATTGTGTTTCAGCGTTCTTGCGTTCTGGCCTTTTCGCGTTTTAGTGTAAAAAAATTAATTTTTAAGAAAATCGTCTCAGATTAGTCTGATTATTTGGCGATTCATTAGATTAAAATAGGGATCAAAAGCCCTTATTTAGGAGGCACCCCTAAAAATCCAAAATTTCTTATTTTTCTATTTTTTATATTTATTTTCCATTTTCATATTTTTCAAAAAAATCTGAAAAAATTTATTGGAGTCTTATTTTGATTTTATTTGAATTTTAATGATATTTCTAGATTTTATTTTATTTTATTTTAATCGTTTTTCATTTTTTTCAATCGCTTTTCTCATTAGGGACATTGTTGGTATTTTCATAATTGTTGCATTGTTGACTCATGATGTATGACTACTAGTGATTGTGATTTTGTGTTCTCGCATAATTTGTTTGATTATGATTTAGAGTTTGAATATTATAATATGGTGAACAAAGAACTTTAAGAGAACTTGTTGCATCAGATGTGAGTTATAATGCACTTTGTATATATTGAGTATCCTGAAGTTGTTGCACTTTTTGAATTGAAATCTGGTTTAATACACTTGTTGCCAAGGATTAGTGGTCTTGTAGGTGAAGATCCTCATAAGCATTTGAAAGAACTCCATGTTGTGTATTCTACACCATTGAGGCCTCAAGGAATTGACTATGAATTTAACTCAAGGTTAGCATGTTGTAAGGATAAAAGATGATCAAAGAACGCCCTTTTACTTGAAATATATGAGTGTGACAAATCTATTGCGTTTGTATGAATTAGTTATTTCAATACTTTGAGAAATTTGTTATTTCTTGCATATATGTTGTAAGTTCTAATAATTGACTTTTAAATAAATAGATATATTGTAGATATGCATATATGTATCTACAAGTGGAGATTTATCCCTTGCTTAACATTGGAGATTTTTAAATTTTGTATATGCATTTGGTGAGAGTGGAAAACCTTCATCAAGAGACGATGACATCGTATCTCCAAATTCTTCACTTCAAATAGATCTAGAGTTAGTCTCGTGGAGGACCATATCTGACATTACTAAGGATGGGAGGTACTCATGTGAGTGATGTTGTTTTTTTCCACTAATAGAAGACTATCTAGGTTTAAGGATTTAAAAACTCTGGCCTTAAGAATTGTAGCCCCAGACTCTTACTAGTTAGAATATCCCAACCAAGTTTGAGGTTAGATGCCTCATTGAGTCTAAGAAGGGATCTTAAACCTTAACCACCATGGGGATGAGTTATGTGCTTTTTGTTCCCAACAACCATTACTAACTTCCTTTTTTCACTACTCCACTCCAAATGAAGTTTCTAACAGCTCTTTCAATCTCTTTGAATAAAGAAACAATGCAAGAATATACGGTAAAAGTGTGAGTAAGCATAATTTAAATTATGGACTCAACAAGCATTACTTACGATCCGTAGAAAGAATAAAACCTTTCCAGAAATCCATCTTATGGATGATTTTGTATGCAATAGGCTGCAAATAAGAGGACATAACTCTACCCTCGAATATTGGAACTCCAAGCTATTTGAAATGAATGGTTCCCCTTGAGAAGCCTATCATCTGAAGGATGCGTAAAATCATACCACAAGGAATGGAACCATAGTAAATGGAGGACTTGGTTGTGCTTACCACCTGACCTAAGGCAAGAGAGTACTAGTTGAAAAGATTAATGAGGACCTGTATGTTGGAGATCTCCCCTTTGCAGAAAATCAAAATATTATCTACATACATGACATGAGACGAAATGTATATTCCTTTTCTATTTTTGATGAATTTCAGGGAATCATCCACAACAAGTTTAGTAATGCTTCTACTGAGAACTTCTTTTGCAAGGCAAACTAGAAGAGGAGATAATGGATCTCCTTGTCTAACAACTCTTGTATAGTTGAAGAAACTATGTTGAGCACCATTTATGCATGGAAACAGAAAGAAAGGATAAATTTAGGATGGCTTGAATCTAATGGTAGAAGGTAATGTTGAAACCAAAAATTTGAAGAACGTGTAGAAGAAATTTCCAACTTATGGTGTCAAAAGCTTTATTTATGTCCACCTTAAAGGTTACGTTACATCCAAAAAAATTGGTATCAAGATGGTTTATGGCTTTAGTGCTAGACATATGCAATCCTTGTTAAATTGTAATTCCTAGTGTCTAAGTGTGTCGAAGTTGAAGTGTCTAAGTCAAGTGTCGAAGTCGAAACTTTCAGTGTGTCGAAATAGTTGTTTCACACATATTTGTTTTTGATTTGATATAGATATGATTTAGATTTGATTTGATTTAGTTCCTAAATAGATATTTTGGGCTTTTATAGTTTTGGGCTTTTGCTTGGAGTGCAAGCTACCTAAATCTATAAATAGGGAGAAACGCTTGTGTTTTTTAATAACAATAATAACAAGTAGTGAAGATAATCACAGTGCTTATGTAAATCACAGTTGCAAGATTGCAAGTGATAATAGAATCAGAAATCCCACAGTTCGTGGGTAACATTCTCTTCTCCAAATATTTCTTTTTTCTCGTTTCTTTCTTTCTTTCTTGCTGTTTGTTCTTCATCTTTATCATTGCCATTGCGAGTTTGTGGGTGTTGCACCCCAAATTTTACCCTCATCCTTCTGTGCTAGGTTTATTTGATTTATCGCCCTTATCTTTGCTATGGCTCATTTCAGCCCATTTTATCTGTCTGATATAACATGCTCTTAACATTTTATATATATAGCATTTAACTTTATCTAGCATTTTTATTTATCATTTTTAATTGTATTTATTTATTTATCATTTTAATTCATTGCTTTTTATTTATCTATCATTTTATCATTTACCCATTTAATTTATTTTTCCACCTCAATATTTGTATTTATTTTAATAGTCATTTATGTTAATTTGCAATTTAATTATGCAATTACATAAAAAAGAGGAATTATCTTATTTTGTCCAATTAAATAATTACAACTTAATGGTTAATTAATCCTCAATTAAGTGAAACTTAGAGTTTATTAGTGGGATACGCGTGATGGTCTTATTGGACAATTGTGGATATTCCCAAAATTTGATTGGCCAATGACTCAATGATCAACCAATCAGAAGATTGCTTTGTGCTTTGACTTTTCAACGGATGCATTGGACCAATTGAAGCAAGGCACACGACCTAGAGTTGTTTTCTTCCTCCTCCTTTCGTTTCATTGGGTTTGCAGAGAAAGTTTGGTTCAAAACATGATCCATTGCAATTTCAACCCGTTGCAAGCTAATTTCGAATTCATCAAATCAACACAAATCTTGGCACTATCATCCAATTCATCTTGCCCTAAAGTTACCTCTTTGAGTTCTATAAGATTTCAATTGGAAAACGCAAGGATGGAGGTTTCCTTTGGTGCGATTTTTTGCACCACCTGCGAATAGAGCAGAGTAAGGTCGTTTTTTATTTCCCAATTAGAGTGTACACAGGCTGATAGAAAGGAAAGGAAAGAAGATGCTACCCTCATTGGCTTTGGTAAATCAGAGGAGCAACGGCTACATGGTTTGGTTGATACAAGAAACCTTAGCCACTACCATTAGGATGAAGATTCTAACCTGACCCGGCCCATAACCTTGACCCAGTCCCTTGCCTATAAATGGAGGATGGAGGTTCAATGCAATTCACCAACAACCATTCACAAAAACACTCAAAAATATCATCAACATTTTCTTGCTTAAACACCAAAACTTTCTAATTCTCGAGTGAAGTCAAAGGAGCCTCAAACTTGTGGGGAAGCTGTGAGAAGAAGATTGCAGTTGGTAACATCTTTGTTTCCTTTCTATTTCATATGCTCATTTAGTTCTTCTTGCTCATGACCATGTTACGTCATATACCTTAAATTGCTTGACTGTTGTGTTTATTTTGGATGTTATTACCGTTTGCTTCTTGCTCATGAACATGTATGATGCCCTACCCAAATCCTATGTGTTAATATATGTTTTGAACTCTATTGACGTTAAGCTGTCATTGATGTTTTGTTTCTAGATATATGTCATGAAACTTGAGTCTTCTAGGATGTATTTGAAGGATTGATATCTTACTACGTTCATACTGGCCATGACACTATAGCTGATGTATTGATGAGTTCATGTTTTGTATACATAAGGCATGTATTTGTTGATCTGCTTTATGTTTTGTTTTCTGACAAGCCTTTTGAACTTGATAGATGTATTGTTAAGCTCATCACCATGGTGAATATGTGTTTCTTTTGTCAAATACATGCTTATGTTGTGGATGTGCATCTCTATTCATGCTATCTTTGCCCTTATATTTAAGATTTTGTGATCTCTTCATATTTAAGAAATCTGCCAAACCCTGAAACTCTGCAGTTTGTTTTGATTCTGAGCTTACTATGGATGCTTTACCTATATCTGTCACTTTGTTTAGCATGATTATAATGTCAATATGCTGGAAATATGTTTTGAACTATGTTTGTCCCTTATACCTTAACTGATTCGCTGCTTAGCCATACTCATGTTTATGATTTGCTTGACATGTTGAAACTTTTGTAGACAAACTGAACTGAGTCATGATCCTTTGAGGTTCATGACATATCTGTTGTGGCTTAATAATTTCTGCTTCTAGAATGAGTTTTATCCTGAAAAATCATTAGCATAATCTTACCTTGGGCATTTAGATTGATGTGTAGTGTATTTCCCCTAGTTATGTTGCTTTCCATTTTAAAATAAATTTGTTTTGGTATGCCATATGAATCATGTGCTGCAGTATCACAATCTATACCTCATTTGCTTTATACTTATTGATGCTTAATTTATGAGTTCAAACTTATGGCATGTATGCTTATTTTGAGTATTTGTACCCACATCTGCTAAGACCTGTTTTCAAACTTTCAAGCCAGTTCTCCAAAGTGTGAAAACTGATCATTGCTTCTCTATGTGCTATTACCTTAATTGAACCACCATCTATGTTGATGTTTATAAGGTTTCTATATGTTTGTGTACACATTGTTTTTTTGCTGTTTACTTTGTATGTCCCTAATTGGTAAAAAACACATGATCTGTTCAAAACATTTGTACTGTCTATGTGTGCAAATTCTGACTAGTATGCAAAATCTCGTTTTAATGTAAATAATTATTACTGTCTTAAGCTGTTGATCTGCCAAGTATTATGTATGTGTATAGCTTGTCTTGCCAATACCATCATTGACTTACATTCAAGTGATCATACATATCTCATGCCATGTTAATTGTTCCCCTGCTATGTCAAATTGATGAAGTATGGATAATCTGTTAGAATCTGTACTTCAGTCTATACTTACGAGCTGCATATCTTGATGAATTCTGTTTGCTTGAAAATTATGAATCAAATGTCTTCGATCAGTATATGAACATGTTTTGTTTAAAGTTTTATGGACTATTCACCTTGTCCCATATGTTTCGACTATCTTTTAGCAAAGCATCTGTTATAGATACATCAGTATTATGTTTATTTTGCAAATTGATTTGATTAACTTTTAACTTGTTGTTGGTCTTGTGCCCACTTGATATCATGCCTTGTATTGTCTATTCTATGTCTTTTATCTTATGACATGATAGCTTGCCTTTGCTTAAATTGTCTTGAACTTAGGTCTGCAATAACTGAACTGATGGTATGCTTGTTTCTTAAGTTCAAAAATTTGTCATAAGGACTGAAACTGTTGAATTTTTGTTTTAAGCCGTGATATTTATAATCTTGGTCTGTACTCACAATCCACATGTTGGTCTGATGCATATCTCAATCTTGTTGGCCTCATGTTCGTTTCTAATAATCACTATGACTTGAAGAAAGCATGATGTTTGATATATGCTTGAGTTATTTCCCTACTATGCATACTTGCTACCACCTCTGTTCACGACCATTTTTAGCTTTGTGTACTCAATATTAGAGTGCAATGATGTCATATCTGTCTTCTATGTTTCGTCCTAATGAATTTTGCCTTTTACTTCACCCAATTTGGTTACGTATTGATTGAGTTGTGAGCTCATGAACTTTGGCTTGTCCTTTTGATTTTCCATGCGCGCAAGTGTATTATATATATTCATGATTGTATCCTTGTTACTGGACGTATAGCCACCCCAGTGGCATGAAGCTTGCATTATGAGAGGGAGGTCTGGGGTTCGATCCCCTCGCCCAACCTTTTTTTATTTTCCTGATTCTTTACTCACTTCATAATATACTTCTATGTTGTCACCACATGTTTGAATATGCGCGTTGGCTTGTTGGCTTTGGTTTTTAAGATGTATATATGATGACTTGGGTTCAAACCCTATGTGTGCCATTCCTTTTTTTTTTAGTTAGTTATTTATTTCCCTTAAGTTTTTTTAGTTTTAGTTAATCATTTTAATTAAGTTTCCTTTTGTTCATCTTTAACCTATTTAGATTTTAAATCATCTTGTTTATTTTAAAATTAACCTTTAATTCTAATTGTGTTATTAATTGTTATTTCCAATTATGTTAATAATTATCAATTTGTGTCTTAACTTGGTGTTTCTAATATATGGTTAAATGTTAACTTCTAAATGTTAATTATCCACTTGTAGTTAATTTTTTAAATCACCTTATGTGTTGTAATTGTTAATTGCAATTGTGTTGTTAATTAATTATCCATCTTGATTTATTTATTAATATCTTTTGTTAGCATTTTTTGTTGATGTTGAGTGTTTCACTAAATGGTTTGTTTAATCCTTGAATTAATATATCCATGTCACGTGTTTGACTTTAAATATGAATGTCATTTTCCTTTAAATTGTCAACCTTGATTTCTATCGTTCTATATGTTGTCTTCCCAAAGATTGAAGTATATCGATTGTGTTCTTTTAATCATTTCTCTATGTTTATCTTCCTAAAGATTGAAGCGTATTGATGTACTCTTTTAATCATGTTTATCCATACTTTATCAGAGAATATATTGCCATCCTCATGCTTATGTTTTATCTCACATAACATTAATGTCCTATCTTTATCTTGTCTTATTTATTGTCATTATCAAATGTTTTCCCCCCTCATTCCAAAGGAAGGTGATAAATGCTGATTCTTAAAGTCATAGCCCCCATCTTAACCTAAGTAACCTCTTAGGAAGAAACCTTATTTCTTGGCCTCATCAGAGCCATAGAAATCATAACTAGCTTTAGGAGAGAGTCCCTTAACTCTTAGTAATATTCATCATAATGAATTTATCACTTTCCCCGCTAACTAACCTTTAGCATAGAACCTTTAGCAAACATAAAATAACATTTAACAAGAGGTTCCCGTAGAGTACTACGGACGTTTAGGGTGCTAATACCTTCCCTAGGCGTAACCAACTCCCGAACCTTAGATCCTTCCCTTTAGGTTTTTTCTAATGATCTTGAACCTTTCCTTTGGATAAATCAAGTCGTTGTAAAAGAAATATGATGCAAATTAATTAATAATTTGTTATCCGATTTTCACCGCAACAGAAATGGCGACTTCATTGGGGAAAGTTAGACCTATTGCTGGTCCTTTCCTAAGAGGGTTAAGCCTATCTTGTTTTATGTTATTCATGTTTGATTATTCTACTTGTATATTTGCTTGTATGTTATATTTGCATATCTGTTCTATGTCTGATATTATCCTGTTTGGTTTGGGTTATCTTGATATCAATGAGTGAGATAAGTCCTAACCCAGACTTGAGAGAACACATATGTTTAGGAACCGTGGACGTAGTCAAGGGAACTTCGAGGGAGAAATCCCAAAGGAGGGAACTTGAAGTCCACACTCAGTTGAGGCCCTCTTGGAAGTGGTATATGTTGAACGAGCAATCGTGAATGCGTTACTACTTTCGACCTAAGAGCCAGAGATACTGATGACCTTTAGTTAACCCTTTACCCCACCTGGCCTATTTAGGATGTAGTGCGATGATTATGAGGGAGTAATCCTAAATGATTGCTACGCGATACTACACTCAGACGAGACTCTCTTGAGAATTTTATTGATTACCGAGCAATTGGGAAGTCGATAAAATCCGAAAGATGGGTTGTCGACTCTGGGAACTTCTTAGAACCCTGTTCTACGGATACAAGAACCCTAGTACACACCCTGTGGTTAGTTCTTTACCCAGACTCCATGCTTTGATCTCAAACCCTTGATCCTGTTGCATGTGTGTTTTGCATCCTGTTTGCATCGCATTGCATATCATTTGCATCTTTGCATGTTTCATTGCATGTGTCTGTTTGCCCAGTTCTTCATTCCCAGTTATCTCTATCTTCCAGAGATTGCTTGTGAGTCGTCAAGTTGATTCCTCGACACCGATACCGGACTAGAGCTAACTACAGACGAAGGATGTCAGAACAAGAGGTACACAATGATAAGGTCCGAATGGAAATCGATGACCTTAAGTCAAGCGTGACCAAACTCACGGAGATGATTCAAGTTTTGATCGCTAGGGGAGAGCAACCCCAAAGGACCGTCATCCAGGAAGTTTCAAGCGCTGATCCTCCACCCGTTCAGTTACCACCATCAACTTGGCCCGAGTTTGGTTTACCTCCTAACTACTCTCCACCGATTGCATCTACTGCTATGGTCGGTCAGACTGCTATGCCTGTCTTCCAAACGCCTATCTTCGCCGAGACCAGACCTGTGGTCCACGCCACTCCATAACCCGTTCGAGCTTCTTTTGAGAATCCCCATTATGAGTACAATGCTACCGGTGCTCAGGGTGAAGAGCCTGAATATTTTGTTGAACCTGAAGTCGTCCATGAGCGGTTCCAAACCCTGGACAAAAGACTCAAAGCCATCGAGGGTAATGACTTCTTTAATGTGGATGCGGACAATATGTGTTTAGTATCAGACCTGGTTATACCCCCTAAGTTCACAACTCCAGATTTTGTGAAGTACAAGGGTCACTCTTGCCCAAGAGCTCATGTGGTCATGTATCTTCGCAGGATGACTACTCATGCCAAAAATCAAAAACTGCTTATCCACTATTTTCAAGATAGCTTGAGTGGAGCCTCACTCAAATGGTATATGGGTCTCGAGCAAAACTCCATTCATTGCTTCCAAGATCTCATAAATGCCTTCATGAAGCAATATAAGTATAACCTTGACGTGGCTCCTGATCACCGCCAGCTGCAAAATATGACTCAACATGAGAAGGAATCTTTTAAAGAGTATGCTCAATGCTGGAGAGAATTGGCTTCTCAAGTTGAACCTCCTTTGGGTGAGAAAGAATTAACTGGAATGTTTATGGATACACTGTCCCCATTTTATTGGGAGAAGATGATTGGAAGTGTCTCCTCCAACTTCATTGACTTGGTTACTATCGGCCAAAGACTCGAGGAAGGTCTTAAGAAAGGAAAGGTATCCAAAGCTGCTGAATCTTCCAATGCTGTGAAGAAACCCTATGGGAACTTTCATAAGAGGAAGGAGGATCAAACCAACGCTGTAATGTTTGAAGTGAAAAGGCCTCGTCCCCAACCTCGATATAATATTCACCCTATTGTTGCTGCCGTCACCCCTGTGGTTACTGCTCCACGACAAGCTCAAGCTACCCAACGTCCACCTGCAGGACAAAGCCAGTACCGTAATAGGGGTCAATTTGATCCTATTCCCATGACATACACCAAACTTTATCCTGGCATGGTGAAGAAAGGGTTGATTACCACAAGACCTTTGCCTCCTCCTCCAAATCCTCTTCCAGCCGGCTATAGGGCTGATCTCCATTGTGAATACCATCAAGGTGGTGCAGGTCACAATTTGGAAAATTGTTATGCACTAAAGGCTAGAGTACAAGAGTTGGTGAGAAGCAAAATCCTCTCCTTTAGAGAAAACCCTAATGTTCAGAGTAACCCTCTGCCCGGGCACGCCAAGTGAAGCTTCGGTCAACGCCAGCAGATTATTCTCCTAAAAGCCAGTGTTTCAGACAGGACATCTCATCTTTGTTTCTGATTAGTCACTAGGCCTTTGTTTCTTGTTGTTTGCATTTTTCTTTATAGTCGTTTGCTTTCAATTATGTTTGTACTTTCACAATTAATGAAATGAGCATTTGCAACTTTGTGAGTCAATTTGTTATGACCATTACTTACATTTTATGCTCTCTTTTGCAAAATATTTTATCTCTTTTTAGTGCAAAGACTGGAGGGAGGATGATGAAAATATTATCCATAATTGCTGTGGTGTGCTTTCAATTAAACCTTGCCGAGAGTGTAAGGAATTGTTTTCATTCCCTAAACATTGACGATAATCCATTATTAACCACTTCGAGCCTAGAAGTAGGAGTTTTCTTTCATCACACAAAATACCCTTAAGATCTTAACCTTGGGGCAGGGTAGTTCTCAGTTTAACTTAATTATGCATTCGAATACGAGCGCTTCATATAAGACGCCAGTCAGCTTTCAGGTCAAGTGACTTCCTATTTTTGGAAATTTGAATGTATATCTTGAGTTAACTGAACGTAGAATTTGTGCCTTTATCCTTTGTTTCATAAACCGTGAACCAAACCACATTACAACCCTTAAAAGACCTAATTGAGGTAAAGTTGTTTTGAAAAGCACATTACAACAAGGTTGTGTAACCTGACTCCCAAGGATCTTTGCAAATCATTTATCTTGCTTAAACTTATCACTTTAATGTCTTGAACCACCATGTTCAGACCAGTGATTCATTCGCTTTACATCTTTCAAAATAATTTTGATTTCAAAAAGTTGCATGAACTTTGCATTTACCACGTTTGTACAAATACTTTTGTTTGCAATCTAGCTTTCTTCGTAAAGAATTTCCAAACATTGGAGAAACTTGGTCAGTTATCCAATCAGGGGCAAGTTCCTGTCATCAGTTCAAGATTTATAGTTTAATGGCGACTTCTCAGAACTGGTCTATCCATAAAATCTTTCAAGACTCATACTGGGGTGAGCCTTCCCAGTGTACAGTAGAATTATCATCGTGCAAGACTCAGATTGGGGCAAGCTTTCTAAAAGCACCATGAAATGGTCATTTACAGAAACATTCAAGCTGAAGCAATTATTAGTTCATCTACAGCAGTCAGCTAATTTGGGGCAGCTAACTTGAGGAATCCTTAAGCAGCCCTTCATTCTTCATATAAGGAACATTAACTTGATACAGTTTACCAAGTGTGGCAGAGATGTGTTCAGCATTAGCATCTCTAGTCCCAAGCAGGATGGCAGTGATCTCCGTGTAGAGGAATCAGTCTTCCAGTCTTGCCTTTTCTCAAGAGTCGAGCCGTGTCGTCGACATCTACATCAACATCGGCATTTGCATTTGATCATATATCATCTGCATAATTCATATACATATGCATATCATGAGTGTTTCATCCTCATTTGCATTTCTCCCGAGGTCGTGTCGTTATCCACGTCTTACCTTGTGGTCAAAGTCCAATTTATTTGGTGCCTACCAAAATGTTACCTGTCCTTTTCATTCAGTTCCATCCCTGAATGTTGTCATTCTCTTGCGCATCTAATCTTGTTGATAGATGTTGGTCTTCTCTCATTCCAGTGCTATTTCTGGGCCTTTATATTCTCTTTACATTCAGTATAATTATTTGCTTTTACTTTCAGTGCTATTCCTGAAAGTTCTTTCCTTTTATCCAATGCTTTCTTGGACTACCCTTTTATCTCATTCTCATCTAATGATATTACGAGTCATATCTTTGTCTAAAGCCATTATTAGACATTGTGATTTATACCTTTTATTCAAAGCTATTATTGGATGATCGGTTCCTTCGCATTCAAGGCCATTCTTGAATGTGGTCTTATTCACCTTATCTAAAGCTGTTATTAGATATCGTGATTTGTACCTTTCATTCAAAGCTATTATTGGATGATCGGTTCCTTCGCATTCAAGGCCATTCTTGAATGTGTTCTTATTCACCTTATCTAAAGCTGTTATTAGATATCGTGATTTGTACCTTTCATTCAAAGCTATTATTGGATGATCGGTTTCCTTCGCATTCAAGGCCATTCTTGAATGTGGTCTTATTCACCTTATCTAAAGCTGTTATTAGATATCGTGATTTGTACCCTTCATTCAAAGCTATTATTGGATGACCAGTTTCCTTCGCATTCAAGGCCATTCTTGAATGTGGTCTTATTCACCTTATCTAAAGCCATTATTAGATATCGTGGTTTGCATCTCTCATTGGATGATTGGTTCCTTTTCATCTGATGTCTTTCCAGACGTGTCTCTTTCTGATGTTTTTCAGATCGAGTCTTTGTTCACCTTATCTAAAGCCGTTATTAGATATTGTGACCTTTAACCTTCATTCAAAGCCATTATTGAATGACTGGTTTCTTTTGCCTTATGTTGTTTTTCTAGGGGTGTCTTTGCTTTTATTCAACCAATGATCAGATCTTCTTTCTGAGTTTCATGCCCTGAAAAAGTGTAGGTTTGTTTTCCCAGTAGTCTGTCTCCCCGGTGAGTCCCTTGCGTTGGTTGGCCTGTATCCCCAGTGAGTTGTTTCTCATGGATACTAACCTGTTTCCTTCCCCAGTGAAGCTCTCTGGTCTTTTTGCTTCATGTTTACCCCTTGGTGTCTCGTTGTGTCTGCATTGTTTGCATCTTCTTGGCATCATGTTTGCTGCATTGCATATGTGTGCATCTAGGGTAAAATTTTCGGTTATCTGTATTTAAATATCTTACACTGTTGATTACATAAGGATTTTCATCTCTCATGTCATCAGGCGAAGATATTTAAATAGGGGCAACTGTTGTACCCTAAATTTTACCCTCATCTTTCTGTGCTAGGTTTATTTGATTTATCGCCCTTATCTTTGCTATGGCTCATTTCAGCCCATTTTATCTGTCTGATATAACATGCTCTTAACATTTTATATATATAGCATTTAACTTTATCTAGCATTTTTATTTATCATTTTTAATTGTATTTATTTATTTATTTATCATTTTAATTCATTGCTTTTTATTTATCTATCATTTTATCATTTACCTATTTAATTTATTTTTCCACCTCAATATTTGTATTTATTTTAATAGTCATTTATGTTAATTTGCAATTTAATTATGCAATTACATAAAAAAGAGGAATTATCTTATTTTGTCCAATTAAATAATTACAACTTAATGGTTAATTAATCCTCAATTAAGTGAAACTTAGAGTTTATTAGTGGGATACGCGTGATGGTCTTATTGGACAATTGTGGATATTCCCAAAATTTGATTGGCCAATGACTCAACGATCAACCAAACAGAAGATTGCTTTGTGCTTTGAATTTTCAACGGATGCATTGGACCAATTGAAGCAAGGCACACGTCCTAGAGTTGTTTTCGTCCTCCTCCTTTCGTTTCATTGAGTTTGCAGAGAAAGTTTGGTTCAAAACATGATCCGTTGCAATTTCAACCCGTTGCAAGCTAATTTCGAATTCATCAAATCAACACAAATCTTGGCACTATCATCCAATTCATCTTGCCCTAAAGTCACCTCTTTGAGTTCTATAAGATTTCAATTGGAAAAAGCAAGGATGGAGGTTTCCTTTGGTGCGATTTTCTGCACCACCTGCGAATAGAGCAGAGTAAGGTCGTTTTTGATTTCCCAATTAGAGTGTACACAGGCTGATAGAAAGGAAAGGAAAGAAAATGCTACCCTCATTGGCTTTGGTAAATCAGAGGAGCAACGACTACATGGTTTGGTTGATACAAGAAACCCTAGCCACTACCATTGGGATGAAGATTCTAACCTGACCCGGCCCATAACCTTGACCCAGTCCCTTGCCTATAAATGGAGGATGGAGGTTCAATGCAATTCACCAACAACCATTCACAAAAACACTCAAAAATATCATCTACATTTTCTTGCTTAAACACCAAAACTTTCTAATTCTCGAGTGAAGTCAAATGAGCCTCAAACTTGTGGGGAAGCTGTGAGAAGAAGATTGCAGTTGGTAACATCTCTGTTTCCTTTCTATTTCATATGCTCATTTAGTTCTTCTTGCTCATGACCATGTTACGTCATATACCTTAAATTGCTTGACTGTTGTGTTTATTTTGGATGTTATTACCGTTTCCTTCTTGCTCATGAACATGTATGATGCCCTACCCAAATCCTATGTGTTAATATATGTTTTGAACTCTATTGACGTTAAGCTGTCATTGATGTCTTGTTTCTAGATATATGTCATGAAACTTGAGTCTTCTAGGATGTATTTGAAGGATTGATATCTTACTACGTTCATACTGGCCATGACACTATAACTGATGTATTGATGAGTTCATGTTTTATATACATAAGGCATGTATTTGTTGATCTGCTTTATGTTTTGTTTTCTGACAAGCTTTTTGAACTTGATAGATGTATTGTTAAGCTCATCACCATGGTGAATATGTGTTTCTTTTGTCAAATACATGCTTATGTTGTGGATGTGCATCTCTATTCGTGCTATCTTTGCCCTTATATTTAAGATTTTGTGATCTCTTCATATTTAAGAAATCTGCCAAACCCTGAAACTCTGCAGTTTGTTTTGATTCTGAGCTTACTATGGATGCTTTACCTATATCTGTCACTTTGTTTAGCATGATTATAATGTCGATATGCTGGAAATATGTTTTGAACTATGTTTGTCCCTTATACCTTAACTGATTCGCTGCTTAGCCATACTCATGTTTATGATTTGCTTGACATGTTGAAACTTTTGTAGACAAACTGAACTGAGTCATGATCCTTTGAGGTTCATGACATATCTGTTATGGCTTAATAATTTCTGCTTCTAGAATGAGTTTTATCCTGAAAAATCATTAGCATAATCTTACCTTGGGCATTTAGATTGATGTGTAGTGTATTTCCCCTAGTTATGTTGCTTTCCATTTTAAAATAAATTTGTTTTGGTATGCCATCTGAATCATGTGCTGCAGTATCACAATCTATACCTCATTTGCTTTATACTTATTGATGCTTAATTTATGAGTTCAAACTTATGGCATGTATGCTTATTTTGAGTATTTGTACCCACATCTGCTAAGACCTGTTTTCAAACTTTCAAGCCAGTTCTCCAAAGTGTGAAAACTGATCATTGCTTCTCTATATGCTATTACCTTAATTGAACCACCATCTATGTTGATGTTTATAAGGTTTCTATATGTTTGTGTACACATTGTTTATTTGCTGTTTACTTTGTATGTCCCTAATTGGTAAAAAACACATGATCTGTTCAAAACATTTGTACTGTCTATGTGTGCAAATTCTGACTAGTATGCAAAATCTTGTTTTAATGTAAATAACTATTACTGTCTTAAGCTGTTGATCTGCCAAGTATTATGTATGTGTATAGCTTGCCTTGCCAATACCATCATTGACTTACATTCAAGTGATCATACATATCTCATGCCATGTTAATTGTTCCCCTGCTATGTCAAATTGATGAAGTATGCATAATCTGTTAGAATCTGTACTTCAGTCTATACTTACGAGCTGCATATCTTGATGAATTTTGTTTGCTTGAAAATTATGAACCAAATGTCTTCGAGCAGTATATGCACATGTTTTGTTTAAAGTTTTATGGACTATTCACCTTGTCCCATATGTTTCGACTATCTTTTAGCAAAGCATCTATTATAGATACATCAGTATTATGTTTATTTTGCAAATTGATTTGATTAACTTTTGACTTGTTGTTGGTCTTGTGCCCACTTGATATCATGCCTTGTATTGTCTATTCTATGTCTTATATCTTATGACATGATACCATGCCTTTGCTTAAATTGTCTTGAACTTAGGTCTGCACTAACTGAACTGATGGTATGCTTGTTTCTTAAGTTCAGAAATTTGTCATAAGGACTGAAACTGTTGAATTTTTGTTTTAAGCCGTGATATTTATAATCTTGGTCTGTACTCACAATCCACATGTTGGTCTGATGCATATCTCAATCTTGTTGGCCTCATGTTCGTTTCTGATAATCACTATGACTTGAAGAATGCATGATGTTTGATATATGCTTGAGTTATTTCCCTACTATGCATACTTGCTACCACCTCTGTTCACGACCATTTTTAGCTTTATGTACTCAATATTAGAGTGCAATGATGTCATATATGTGTTCTATGTTTCGTCCTGATGAATTTTGCCTTTTACTTCACCCAATTTGGTTACGTATTGATTGAGTTGTGAGCTCATGAACTTTGGCTTGTCCTTTTGATTTTCCATGCGCGCAAGTGTATTATATATATTCATGATTGTATCCTTGTTACTGGACGTATAGCCACCCCAGTGGCATGAAGCTTGCATTATGAGAGGGAGGTCTGGGGTTCGATCCCCTCGCCCAACCTTTTTTTATTTTCCTGATTCTTTACTCACTTCATAATATACTTCTATGTTATCACCACATGTTTGAATATGCGCGCTGGCTTGTTGGCTTTGGTTTTTAAGCTGTATATATGATGACTTGGGTTCAAACCCTATGTGTGCCATTCCTTTTTTTTAGTTAGTTATTTATTTCCCTTAAGTTTTTTTAGTTTTAGTTAATCATTTTAATTAAGTTTCCTTTTGTTCATCTTTAACCTATTTAAATTTTAAATCATCTTGTTTATTTTAAAATTAACCTTTAATTCTAATTGTGTTATTAATTGTTATTTCCAATTATGTTAATAATTATCAATTTGTGTCTTAACTTGGTGTTTCTAATATATGGTTAAATGTTAACTTCTAAATGTTAATTATCCACTTGTAGTTAATTTTTTAAATCACCTTATGTGTTGTAATTGTTAATTGCAATTGCGTTGTTAATTAATTATCCATCTTGATTTATTTATTAATATCTTTTGTTAGCATTTTTTGTTGATGTTGAGTGTTTCACTAAATGGTTTGTTTAATCCTTGAATTAATATATCCATGTCACGTGTTTGACTTTAAATATGAATGTCATTTTCCTTTAAATTCTCAACCTTGATTTCTATCGTTCTATATGTTGTCTTCCTAAAGATTGAAGTAAATCGATTGTGTTCTTTTAATCATTTCTCTATGTTTATCTTCCTAAAGATTGAAGCGTATTGATGTACTCTTTTAATCATGTTTATCCATACTTTATCAGAGAATATATTGCCATCCTCATGCTTATGTTTTATCTCACATAACATCAATGTCCTATCTTTATCTTGTCTTATTTATTGTCATTATCAAATGTTTTCCCCCCTCATTCCAAAGGAAGGTGATAAATGTTGATTCTTAAAGTCATAGCCCCCATCTTAACCTAAGTAAACTTTTAGGAAGAAACCTTATTTCTTGGCCTCATCAGAGCCATAGAAATCATAACTAGCTTTAGGAGAGAGTCCCTTAACTCTTAGTGATATTCATCATAATGAATTTATCACTTCCCCCGCTAACTAACCTTTAGCATAGAACCTTTAGCAAACATAAAATAACATTTAACAAGAGGTTCCCGTAGAGTACTACGGACGTTTAGGGTGCTAATATCTTCCCTAGGCGTAACCAACCCCCGAACCTTAGATCCTTCCCTTTAGGTTTTTTTTAACGATCTTGAACCTTTCCTTTGGATAAATCAAAGTCGGTTGTAAAAGAAATATGATGCAAATTAATTAATAAGTTGTTATCCGATTTTCACCGCAACAGTGGGTTTGTTATCAATCTTGAGATCAAGATTGAAGAGGAATTCTCATAGTTTGTGGTGAATTTCCAACATCTGGTATCTAGAGCTTCGGTTACGATTCAAGGAGGAAAATCGTGATGGCTATGAATCACTCAAACTGCACGTTCCGGCGACCCTACCAATTCTCAAGAAAGATAATTATGAGAATTGGTGCAAGCAGATCAAGGTGGTTTTCTGTTATCAAGATCTTTGGGATCTTGTGAAGGAAGGAGTAACACCGCTTGGGGAGAACGCGGCGGATCAAGAAAAGGCTGCACACAAAGAATTGAAGAAGAAAGATTATAAAGCGCTCTTTATAATCCATCAGTGTGTTGATCTATATAACTTTGAAAAAGTTAGTGATGCAGAGTCAGCGAAGGAAGCATGGGAGATTCTTGGAAAGTCGTTTGGAGGCGTAGAGAAGGTGAAAGAGGTGAGGTTACTAACTCATAAGAGAACCTATGAGTTGCTTCAGATGGAAGACAACGAAAGTATTACAGATTTCTTCACCAGAGTTACAAAACTGGTGAATCAAATCAAAGTATGTGGAGAGGTGTTGACATCAAGATCAGTTGTTTCAAAGATCTTGAGGTCATTGGCTCCAAAATTCGACCACGTGGTAGTAGCCATAGAAGATTCGAAAGACTTGTCAACATTGACAAAGGAAGAGCTTCAAGGGACGCTTGAGTCTCATGAACAAAGGATGGCTGAAAGAGCTGCAGCAAAGTCAAAGAGTGATATGGCTTTGCAGGCACAGTCAGAAAAGGAAAGGAAAGGCAAAGGAAACGTGAATGGCAACAAAGGAAGAGGAGGCAGCAATTTGACTCAGAAGAAACCCTGGAACCAAGGCAACCAAAGAGGTGGTGCTGCAGGTAAAGGAAGAGGTGGTGGTCGAAAGCCGGACAAAAGTCACATTCAATGTTTCAATTGTCAGAAGTATGGCCACTAAGTTAGTGATTGTCCAGAAAGGAAGAAAAGTCAAGAAGCTGATGCAAAGCTGGCGAAACATGAAGAAGAAGAGACGTTGCTGATGGTCACAACAAAAGATGAAGAAAGATTCCAAGATCAGTGGTACTTAGACTCAGGATGCTCATCACACATGACTGGAAGGAAAGATTAGTTTGTCAACATGAAGCCCTCGTCGAAGAACACTGTGAAGTTCTCAAATGACAACACTCTAGCAGCTGAAGGTGTTGGTGATGTTCTGATTATGAGGAAAGATGGCAAAAGGTCAACAATTTCCAATGTGTTGTATATACCAGGCATGAAGAGTAATTTGCTCAGTATAGGGCAGCTTGTCGAAAAGAACTACAAGGTCGTTGTCGAAGACAAAATGATGAGAGTTCTCGACGCGGGTGGCAAGTTGATCTTGAAGGCTCCAATGTCTCAGAATAGGACCTTCAAGATTGAACTCAAGGTGATGGAGCACAAGTGTCTAGCAATGGCAGCCAGCAGAGATGAGTGGTTATGGCATTTTCGACTAGGTCATCTCAACTTCAATGACATCAAAGAACTGAAGAGAAGAAATATGATTTCAGGATTACCAGAAATCGACATTCCAAGTGAAGTCTGTGAAGAGTGTGTTCAATCGAAACAACACAAGAATAGCTTCAACAAGGATGCAGGAAGGAAGTTGAAGGCAATTCTTGAAGTCATATACTCCGATGTATGTGGTCCAATCCAGGTGGATTCGATTGGTGTCAACAGATATTTTGTCACGTTTATAGATGATTATAGTCGAAAGTTGTGGACTTACCTCATCAAGAAGAAAAGTGATGTGATCGAGGTATTTTCTAGATTCAAATCCATGGTCGAAAGACAGAGTGGTAGAAAGGTGAAAATTTTGAGGACAGATGGTGGTGGAGAGTATGTGTCGAAATAGGTCGATGCATTATGTGAAAAAGAAGGGATTGTGCATGAGGTGGTGCCACCCTATACTCCACAGCAAAATGGAGTTGCAGAACGAAAGAATAGAACCATCATGAACATGGTGAGAAGTATGTTGAATGGAAAACATCTACCCAAAGAATTATGGGGAGAAGCGGTTTCGACAGCAACATATATTTTGAACAGATGTCCGACGAAGACGCTTGAAAGAATCACACCAGAAGAATGTTGGTCTGGTGTCAAGCCTAGCCTCAGTCACTTGAAGGTGTTTGGATCTATAACACATAGACATGTGCCAGATCATTTGAGAAGGAAGCTTGATGATAAGTCGAATCAGATGATCTTGATAGGATATCATTCGACTGAAGGTTACAGGTTGTTCGACCCAGTGAATAAGCAGGTAGTGATCAGCAGGGACGTGATCATAGATGAGCTTAAAGAATGGGATTAGACTGAGAATGCCAAGAAGGATTCAGTGAGAATCTCTTGTGAAGAACCAACCACTAAAGTCGAAAGAGAAGTTCGACAGGAACCAGTTGTAGATGAAGCAGGTTCAAGCAGACCTCGACGAACAAGACACATGCCTGCAAGGTTGCAAGAATGTGTAATTACATCAGATGATGTGGTCGATGAAGAGGGTGAGCTGGTACATTATGCTTTCTACGCAGATGTCGAACCAGTCAATGCAGCTGAGGCATTGAAAGATTCGAAGTGGGTGAAAGCAATGAATGAAGAGTTAGAGTCCATCGAAGTCAATAACACCTGGTCACTTGTCGAATTGCCTCAAGGCAAGAAGGCAATTGATGTAAAGTGGGTTTACAAGGTGAAGGTAAATCCTAGAGGAGAAGTAACTCGACACAAGGCGAGACTTGTGGCGAAAGAATTTCTACAAAAGGAAGGAATCGACTTCGATGAAGTGTTCGCACCTGTTGCTAGGATCAAAATAATCAAGTTAGTTGTTGGTCTAGCAAATATGAACAATTGGCACACATGTCAGATGGACGTGAAGTGTGCGTTCCTTAATGGACCCTTAGATGAAGAAGTTTATGTCGCACAACCAGCTGGGTATGTGAAACGAGGCGAAGAAGGAAAGGTGTATATGCTGCATAAAGCCCTGTATGGACTTAAGCAAGCTCCAAGAGCTTGGAATAAGAAAATCGACAGCTTCTTAAGGGAGAAAAAATTTGTAAAATGTACAACTGAGCATGGAGTGTATGTAAGGAGAAACAATAATGAATTGCTTATACTATGCCTCTATGTCGATGATTTGTTGATAACAGGTAGTTGCAAGAAGGAGATCGAAGATTTCAAACATGACCTAAGTGAGGAGTTTGAAATGTCAGACTTGGGAAATCTCTCATATTTCCTTGGCATCAAATTCTACAAGACTAGTAGAGGTTTGATGATGCACCAAAGAAGATATGCAGGCGAAATACTCAAGAGATTTAAGATGCAAGATTGCAACCCAACTTCGACTCCAGCTGAGACCAGACTACAACTGTCGAAGGATCCAGATGAAGATGATGTCGAACCAACCCAATACAGAAGACTTATTGGGTCACTCAGATACCTTTGTCACATAAGGCCTGACTTAGCATACAGTGTGGGTATGGTAAGTAGATTCATGCAGAAGCCAAAGGTATCACACCTAACAGCGACAAAGAGGATACTAAGGTATCTGAAAGGGACTCTCGACTATGGCATTTTGTTTCCTGCAGCTGATGAAGGGAAAGAACGCAAGTTAGTGGGATACACTGACTCTAGTTGGTGTAGTGATGCTGAGGATAGAAAATCCACAGCTGGATATGTGTTTATGTTAGGTGGTGCACCAGTTGCTTGGAGTTCGAGAAAGGAGCCAGTAGTGGCATTGTCATCATGCAAAGCAGAATATATAGCTGCTTCTCTTTGTGCATGTCTAGCAACTTGGATGGTGAACTTGGTCGAAGAGATTACAGGGAAGAGTCATAGAGCAATTACCATGAAGATCGACAACATGTCAGCTATCAACTTGGCAAAGAATCCAATAGCTCATGGTCGAAGCAAGCACATCGAGATGAGGTTCCACTATCTTCGAGAGCAGGTAGCAGAAGGGAAGATGAATTTGGAACACTGCAGAACTGAGAATCAGATTGCAGATATCATGACGAAGGGAGTGCAGGTCGAAGCCTTCAGAAGACTAAGAGCCATGATGAATGTAGGCAGCTTAGACACAATGAATTAGGCGGTGTGTTAAATTGTAATTCCTAGTGTCTAAGTGTGTCGAAGTCGAAGTGTCTAAGTTAAGTGTCGAAGTCGAAACTTTCAGTGTGTCGAAATAGTTGTTTCACACAGATTTGTTTTTTATTTGATTTAGATATGATTTAGATTAGATTTGATTTAGTTCCTAAATAGATATTTTGGGCTTTTGCTTGAAGTGCAAGCTACCTAAATCTATAAATAGGTAGAAACCCTTGTGTTTTGCAATAACAATAATAACAAGTAGTGAAGATAATCACAGTGATTGTGCAAATCACAGTTGCAAGATTGTAAGTGATAATAGAATCAGAAATCCCACAGTTCGTGGGTAACATTCTCTTCTCCAAATATTTCTTCTCTCTCGTTTCTTTCTTTCTTTCTTGCTGTTTGTTCTTCATCTTTATCATTGCCATTGCGAGTTTGTGGGTTTGTTATCAATCTTGAGATCAAGATTGAAGAGGAATTCTCATAGTTTATGGTAAATTTTCAATAATCCTTAATGCATCTACCTTGGATGGAACTTGTTTTCTCCTTGGAAACCAAAGGTGGCATGTGAAGGGCTAGCTTATCACAATGGATTTTAGAGATAATTTTAAACATGAAATTGGCCAAGGCAATTGGTCTAAAATTGTCTATAGAGTCAGATTCTTTAGATTTAGGCAAAAATTGACAGCATTAGAGTTGAACTTAGGAAGGATTCAACCACTTTTAAATAATTGAAGAATTGCATTGCATACATATATTTTGATGATAGGTGTTTAAGTTTGGTAGAACACTTCTACAAATCCATCAGGGTCCGGAGCACCATCTTTCTTCAGGTTAAAAACATCCATTTTTTTATCTATAAAGATGTAGGTATTCTAATGAGCAAAGTGTTCATGTTAGAATCAACAAAATAAGGGACCACTTCATCCCCCATAGATAAGTTTTAAGGATCATCTACAAGACACAAAATGTTAGTAAAATAAGTAACAACATGATTTGCTAATTCCACAAGATCATGAATGAGTTCCTCTTCCTTTCTCAAGAAAGTGATGGTGTTTTATTAATTTTTTTATTTATGGAAACTCTATGAAATAAAGTAGTGTTTCTATCCCCCCCTCCAAATACCATCTAACTTTGAAATTGTATAACGAGAACATTTCTTCTTTAACAACGACTTAATCAACTCATATTGGGCCAAAGTTTCTTGATCTTTAAGGTTCTCATTGTTCTCATATATACTAATTTGGTTTTGAATTGTAGCTAGCTTTTCAATTGAGGTTTTAACTATGATATGAATGTTTCCAAAGACCTCTTTACTCCAAGATTTTAGGCTAGTTTTGAGTAATTGTAACTTCCAGTTGAAAATGTACATTAGGCAACCAATAGTTGAAAATACCAACATTTAGCAATGACGTCCTCACATTTGTCATGCAAGGTCCACATGCTAAAAAACTTGATTGTGAAACATGATTGTGTTGAGAGAAGATAGCCTTTAAAAGCAAATGGTAATGATCAGATCTTAATTTGGTAAGAGTGGAAACATTCATAATTGAGTTTGTGGTTAGCCAGGTTTGGTTGCAAAAATCCATATCTAGTCTCCTTTCCACTAGTCCACAACCATGTCTACCATTTTCCCGAGTGTAAGGAGATCCCTTTGTAGGAATGCCAATGAGGTTGTTGTAATTTGACCAATTTTGAAATCCTCCATGTGCGTTTTGTTTGGAGTGTGGTTACCTATGTGTTCATGAAAGCTAAAAATTGCATTACAATCACCAATAATACACCAGGGCATTGTGTTATTGATCAAGGATGAAGAGTGTTCCATCCAAAGCCTTTTTCTACTTACATGACAAGTTTATGCATAAAAAATTGTGATGCTTAGTTCAATGGAGTCTTGCATGATTTTGAAGGAGACCAGTTGGTATGAGGTTGATGTTTCTTGTGGATAAATGGTTTGTTTCATATAAACCATAGGTTGAGAAGGAACCAACTCTCAAATTGCAAGAAACTTTTTTTAAACCAAGGGAGTTAAAAAAATTAAAAGGAAATTTGTTCATGTTCATCCAAGGTTCTACTATAAAACAAATATTTGGCTGTTGGGTTTTGATGTGATTCTTAAGTGTCAATCTTGTTAGGGCATTGACCAAGCCTCTAATATTACAATAGAGTCACTTCATTGCACAGGCTTAAAGCAACTAGCCTTGGCTCTAGTTATGTAATTATCTTTTTTTGGCAAAAATACTATCTGGGTCCTGTAAGTTGTCTTTCTTTTCAACAACTCAGTCCTTTATGTTTTTTTTTTGCTACAAACAGGTCTCATTTGTTTTTAAATTATAACAACCAAGTCCTTCAAGTTTTGTCTGTTGTACAAACTATGACCTTACCGTAACAAAACTGGTATAGAATTGCAACAAGTGTTACATGAAGGTGCCAAAAGTCATGTCTTATGACAAGTGTCACATGAAGGTACCAAAAGTCATGTCATACGACACTAACATCAAAATTAACAATGATTACCACTTCCGAACCAAAATACACATCAATTGGTAAAGTGTTGAAGGGTATATACTATCCGAGGAGTGATGTTGACAATTGTCCTACAAGTTTTAATCTAAGTTACTCATGGAGGAGTATCATGTCTACGAGACCCCTTGTTCAGGCTAGTTCCCAGTGGAGGATTGACAACGGTGCTTCGGTTAAGGTCTTCAAGGATAGAAGGATTCTTGGAAATTCGGGTTTCAAAACCTATGGGCGTAGTGGATCCTTGGACAGTGAGGCAGTTGTTAAAGACCTTATTGATGGTGATCTTGGATGCTGGATTTGGGAGTTGATTGCTGCGAATTTGGGTCAGATGAATGTTTTGAATATAGCAGGTATCCCTCTTTCTCAGCGCTCTATTGAGGATAAGATTATATGGCATTATGAGAAGAACGAAGAGTATTCAGTCCGCTCTGCCTATCATCAGTGTATGCACACAAAGACAAGCCTGATCCTTGGCCCTTCTTTTCCCTCCCATCAAGGTCTGTGGAAATCCGTTTGGAAAAACCTGTTAAATAATAGAGTCAGGAACTTCCTGTGGAGGTTAGCTAAAGATATCCTCCCCGCCTGCAGCAACCTTAGGAAGCGAGGTATGATGTTTGATACATTATGTCCTCTTTGTAATAATGCTGAGGAGACTAGTGTACATCTTTTCCTTGATTGTGACCTTGCTAGACAATTGTTCTTCTCATCCATTTTGGGTTTTAGAATTCCTCGCAATATTGATGTTTGTTCATGGCTGGAGATAATGCTTTCGAATGAGGACCTGTTTGTGTCTCAAATGTTAGGTACTCTCACCCATAAAATCTAGCAAGCTAGGAATGCCCTGCTGTTTCAGAAAAAGGCTTTTTATCCAATGCAAATTGCGGAGGATGCGTTAAAACTTGTTATCGAGTTTAATGAAAGGAATCCTGGGTTTGTCTCTAAAAAGAAAAGCTCAGTGCTTCCGGTGGAGTTGGACAAGAAGGTCACGACCATTCAGGTGGACGTCAGGGTTTATGCGGAGGGAGTGATTACTTTTGGATGCGTGTTGAAAGATGTTGAAGGAAATACTCTGTGGTCTGCGTGTATGGTTGAGAATTCTACAGTGGTTCCTTCTGATGCTGAAATTTTAGCCATAAGGTGGTGTATGCGATTGGCAAAAACCCTGCACATTGATGAATTATGGTGCAGTCCAATGCTCTAGTAGCAGTGGACTATATCAATGCTGTCTTAGATGATGTTGTGATGGAACCAATTGCAGGAGACTGTAGGATACTGCTTTGTAGTTTTAAATGTGCTTTTGTTATGTTTGTTAGTAAAGATTTTAATAGGGATGCCCATAATTTAACAAAACTTGACAAGTCACTTGGGCCAGATCTTGGTTAGGGCCTAGCCCACAACTAGTGTCTCAATCTGTTGTACCGCTTTTTCTTTAATGAAATTTAAGTTCTCATTAAAAAAACAACTCAATAGCGTTTTAACAATTAAAATTTCAAAAAAAATCTACTTTAAAATTGATATTTTATTTAAATTGAAATTTATTAAAATCTAAAACGAATAAATCCCATCATATATTAAAATTTATCAAAATTAATTTTTATGGTTATTTATAGAAAGTCGTTAATTGTGACTGGCTTCAATTATATATCAAAATTTTATAATAAACATCAGATGGAAAAATTTATTAAAATCCAAAATTTTATATATAATTGAAGTTCACCACAATGGAAAAAATTCTCTTTCAATTATATATATATATATATATATATATATATATATATATATATATATATATATATATATATATTACCCCTTATTTTATTTTGTTGATGTGAAACTTTTTTATGACATGGTACCATAGTTATTGATGTTTTATTATTCAAATCATTTCAAAAATAAATTATTAATTAGCATTTTTTAAAAGTCTTTTAAAAATTCTAAATTTATATGGAAATTAATTTATTAAAAAATTTTAAAACACACTTGTTTGGCTTTTCAATTTATATATGCAGGCAACAAGTTTATGCAGTTTATTGCTTCGAAATGATATATATGCGTTTCAATTAAATAAAATCTAACCAATATGGGACTTGTATTCCAAAACCACTAGCACCTTCTTTTATATCCATTGATTTTCATCCATTATTTTACACTAAATCACTAGCTATTTCTTTAATGGTCTCATCTTGAAATGTTCTGTTTATGTTCTTTAAGTTCCTTATTCTACAATCAAACACGATTTGTCATAGGTAGCATATATAACAATCGCATTCAAGTTGAAAAAGTTTCCCAGTTCCAAGTGAATCTAGCCTTATGTATTCTTTAGATTCTCTAGTTTTAAGTGGTTGAGATGCATCTATTTTACGAAACTCTTCTCCTTAAATCTGACACAGCAGAACAACAAATTTAACCATGACAGTAAAAGCAAAAATGGTATAAAACCCCCCACATATATATATATATATATATATATATATATATATATATATATATATATATATATATATATATATATAGAGAGAGAGAGAGAGAGAGAGAGAGAGAGAAAACACAAGGTTTTGTTTAGACAATTCCGCAATTGTCCTTACTATGGGTACGTCTACCCTCAATTCCAAATGGGATTGAGATATTAAGTAATCTTTGCAATATTGTTGAATACAATAGAGAAAAATAAATTCAAACCCTCAAATCCTAAATTTGATGTTGATTATATCTTCTTCTCTTCCCTTGATCTTAAGCAAGATTAAGTGTCCCAAGATTTCCAATTTGATCCTCTGATTTCGCTATTTCTTTGAAAGAAACCATTTTCTTCAAAGCTTTCACTCGGCTGAATCCTCGTTGCGAAATCTTGCGTAAAAAACCCCCCAAATCACCCTTGATCTTGGAGGGAAAACCCTAACTAATTTTATCAATGAAATCTCCAAAGTAATTTCAACCCAATTATATTTACAAATCCAAAATTGGACCTTATCAATCTTGTATCTAGATGTCACCCAACAAAAATGATTATGTGTAATTGTTGTGTGTATGCCTAGAGAAAGGTTGAAGATTGTGAGACTTTTTTTTTTGTATATTCTTTCGTTTCAATGTTTTGAAAAGGATGCATGAATGAATATGCGTGTGTGTGTGTGTGTGTGTGTGTGTGAGTGTGTGTGTGTGTGTGTGTGTGTGTGTGTGTGTGTGTGTGTGAGAGAGAGAGAGAGAGAGAGAGAGAGAGAGAGAAAGAGAGAGAGTGAGAGATAGATAGAGAGAGATAGAGAGAGAGAGAGAGAGAGAGAGAGAGAGAGAGAGAGAGAAATAACGGAAAAATATAATTTAGAAAATTTACAAGATTGGAATTTTCAAAAAGCATGTGTCGACCCATAGAAGCATTTTTGCTTTTATGTGTCGACCTAAAAAGCCTAAGCGTTGATCTAAAATGGATAGAAAGTTTTCTTAAGCTAAACACTTAATATGCGTCGACCTATAGTTCGTATGCGTCACCTGAGAGACTTATGTATCAACCTAAAATGTTTATGCGTCGACACATATTGGACAGAAACTTTATTTTTGCAAAATCTTCACTATGCGTCGACCTCTAGCACATATGTGTCGACTAAAGAGTCATATTCATCGTCCTAAAGAGCTTATGCATCAACATATATTGGACAATGGCTTTTATGTGTCAACTTGAAAACCTTATGTGTTGACTCATACAGAACAGAGATTTGTATGTGTCAACTTGAAAAACTTATGTGTTGACACATATACTAGTTTTTCACATAAAAACTTAATTTTATCTTGTAAAAACATTTTTAAACCGATTTTAAGTATCCTAAGATGAAAATTCACATCTAGACATTGAGGATAAGGTCCAATGTACACAAATACTAAGTGTCTTAGTTTTGACATTATTCAAAACATTTCTAAAAGAAAAGTGCACTCATATACTCCCCCTTTTTAATGATGGTAAAACGTACGGAGTATTTGATGTATTGATAAAATCTCCCCTTGAATATGTGCACCTTAGATACTTCGTTCTTGTATGGACTCCCCCCTTGAGAACATAAAAAAAACAAAAAAAAAACAAAGCCACAAACGTGAGAAGCATCATTTAAAACTTATAAAAACATATATAACACTCAGAGGCATTGCAAAGGTAAATTGTACAATAATAACGTGCACTCACATTTCATTAGAATGACGTTAAAGTTAAGATTGCCTAAATATAAATAAACATGCAAGAATCGATAAATAACATACTGAAACACCAATAGCTTCAAAAATACTTCTAATGTGAAGATATAATAGCATGAAACACATATGATAATGACATAATAACATGAAGTCACTATAAATATATAGATTGAAAACATATGGTTTAACAATGAAATTTTTAGAAGTGAGCATAGATGAAATGTATCATTCATCAAATATATCACACATTTTTGGAACATAAACATGCAATCAGAGAAGAAAAAAAATTACGAACAAAGAGATAAGTGAAACGATACTACATCATAGGATGAGAGACGGAGGATGCACTCACATGAAATAGAACTTTCTAAAGAAAGTTGAAACAAATGTAAAGAGTGTATGCAACAAAATATTTATGAAATATTTGAGATATCAAGAATGCCCAATTCCCGTCGAATTTTGAAAAATGGCTCAGTCGCAAGAGGTTTTATGAAAATGTCCGCAAGTTAATTTTTGCTATCAACATATTCAAAAACGACATCTCCTTTTTCAACATGGTCGCATAGGAAATCATGACGTGTATCAAAGTGTTTGGTACGAGAGTGTAACACCGGGTTTTTGGTTAGGTTAAATGCACCAGTATTTTTTCACATTATCAGAATATGTTGACGTTTGATGTCGAATTCAAATAGTTGTTGTTTGAGCCATAAAATTTAAGCATAACAACTACCGGCTGCGATGTATTCCGCCTTAATAGTTGACAAAGAAATAGAGACTTGTTTCTTGCTATGCCAACCAACTAAGGAGTTTGAAAACAGGTGGCAAGTTCCACTAGTACTCTTTATATCCGATTTGCAACCGGAAAAATCGGAATCAGATTAACCAACCAAACTACAATCGTTACCTTTGGAAAACCAAATCCCATACTTAAGTGTACCATGAAGGTATCTAAGGATGCGCTTTAAAGATTTTAAATAAGATTCCTTAGGAGCGCATTGATACCTAGCGCACATGCACACACTAAACATAATATTAGGTCTAGATGCAGAAAGATATAAAAGATATCCTATCATACCTCTATACCCTTTGACATCAACATCCGTTCAAATTTCATATTTGTCTAAGTTCCCGTTATTGGGCATTGGAGTGTCGATTAACTTTGTATCTGCCATTCTGAAGCGTTTAAGTAACTCTTGGCAGTATTTTGATTGACACACAAATATCCCTTCTTTGAACTCCTTGATTTGAAGTCCTCTAAAGTAAGTTAACTCTCCCATTAGACTCATTTCAAGTTCTCCCTGCATTAACTTTGAGAACTCTTTGACCAATTGCATGTTAGTAGAACCAAATATGATATCATCAACATAAATTTAAACGAGGAGAATATGTTTTCCTTGACGTTTGATAAATAGTGTTGTATCCATTTTCCCTCGAGAGTATCCTTCATCAAGTAGGAACTTACTAAGTTGCTCATACCAAGCCCTAGGGGTCTGTTTGAGACCATACAAAGCTTGTTTTAGTTTAAAAACGTGATTAGGATACTCATGATTTTCAAAACCGTGAGGTTGTGAAACATACACTTTTTCCCTTATATAACCATTAAATAAAGCACTTTTCACGTCCATTTGAAATAATTTGAAATCTTTAGAGCAAGCAAAAGCTAGTAAAAGGCGTATAGCCTTGAGGCGGGCAACCAGAGCATAAGTTTCCTCATAATCTACGCCCTCCTCTTGGTTATATCCTTGAGCCACTAGTCAGGCATTGTTCCTTATTATCACTCCATTTTTGTCCAAGTTATTTCTAAGAACCCACTTAGTGCCAATAACTTGATGGTCTCGCGGAGGTGGGACAAGGTCCCACACATAATTCCTTTTAAATTGATTCAACTCTTCTTGCATGGCCATAAGCCAATGCTCATTGATTAAGGCATCTTTTGTGTTTTTAGGTTCAATATAAGACAAAGATGCAAAGTGATAACAAAAATTACTTATCTTAGAGTGTGTAGTTATGCCTTTGGTGATTTCTCCAAGAATGTTGTCGAATGGATGGTCTTTAGCAGTTTTCCAAGCAAAGTGAAGATCATCCAATTTAATTGGACTTTCTTCCTTCTCTTTTTCAGGATCATCATCTTCCTTCTTCTCGGGTTTCACCGCTTTAGGTTAATCAATTCCTTGTTCGATGTCTTTGAGTATGTCTTCTGAAGATACACCTACATCATGCAAAGAAATACCATTCCTGACATTTTTCGGATAAGATTCATCAAAAGTGACATGCAAGGACTCTTCAACAGTAAGTAATCTCTTATTATACACTTTATAGGCTCTGCTTGACTGAGAGTATCCAAGGAAGATACCTTCGTAAACTTTCAAATCAAAATTTCCAAGATTTCCCTTACCATTATTCATTACAAAACACTTACACCCGAAGACATAAAGATGTCATAAGTTTGGTTTTCTACCTTTGAGAAGTTCATAAGGTGTTTTGTTGAAATATGATGTATAAGTATCCTATTTAAAACATAACACGCCATACTTATCGCATCGACCCAAAAACATTTAGGTAGACTACTCTCATTGATCATAATTCTTGCCAACTCCTCTAAAATTCGGTTTTTGCGCTCCACAACACCATTTTGTTGTGGAGTTCTTGGAGCTGAAAACCTATGTTCAATGTCATATTTATCACAATAATCTTCAAAGAGGTGGTTTTCAAACTCACCTCCATGATCACTTTGTATTGCAACTCTATTAAAGCTCATTTTATTTTGGGACAACTTTGCAAAACGTGTGAAAGCTGAAAAAGTCTCATCTTTACTATGCAAAAAGATGGTCCAACAAAATCTAGAATAATCGTCTATAATAACAAAACCATAGTAATTAACACTTAAGCTTTTTGTCCTTGAAGAACCAAAAAGACCCACATGGAGAAGCTCAAGAGGTCTAGAAGTTAAAAAAAAACATTTTTATATTTAAAAGAGACTTTTGTTTGCTTTCTTATTTGACACGCATCGCATAGGTGGTTTTTTGAAATTTTAATTTTAGGTATACCAATAACTAGATTCTTTGAGACCACTTTGTTTAGTAAATCAAAATTGACATGGGCTAAACATCTATGCCATAACCAAGATTCTTCACTCATGGTTACTAAACACTTAGTACTTCTCAATGATACTTCATTCAAGTTAAGCATATAGATATTATTTACCCTCAAGCTCTTGAACGAGTAATCTTTCTTTTCTTTATGTTCAATGATGCAATAATTATTTGTGAAAGTTATTTTATAGCCTTTTTGCATAACTGACTAATGCTAAGTAGATTATGTTTAAGACCTTCAACAAGTATAACATCAGATATAGTAGTAAAAGAGGGATTACCTACACTACTTTTACCAAGTATAACACCCTTATTGTTGTCTCCGTAGGCCCCATAGCCCTTATTTTTTGTCGTGAAGTCAATGAATATGGAAATGTCACCCATCATATGACTTAAGCATCCACTATCGAGAAACCACATTCTCCCCACTGAGCCAAGACATTCAACATTCTTCTTCTTGTGATTGGCCATAAGGAAAATATTTGTCATTTCATCACTTTCACTTGAGCTACCCTCATTTGAGGATTCACTATCACTTTCCCAAGCAATGTATGCTCTTTTAGGCTTGCTAGACTTCTTTTGTTGGCTCTTTCCGTTATCCTTCTCAAGCAATGAACAATCTGGCTTATAATGACTAGCTCTTCCATAATTATAACATGAACCTTTAGATTTTTCTTTATTTTTATAATCTTGATTTGAGTTATTTGATTGCCTTCTATAGTTGATGAGATTCTTGTCAAAATGCTTCACTCCATTTTTCTTCATATAATTATGGTACGTTTTAACAAATAACCCCATTTTTTCATCATTCAAACACTCACTATCACTAGTTCCACTATCATCTTGCTCTATAGTAGAGGACTTATAACTATAAGCCACTAAAGAAATTGACTTCTTGTCTACCTCCTTTCCTTTGTTCTTCTCCTTCTTATGCTTCTTATCATTCTTCTCCAAGAAAATGATCTCTTGCTCATGTTCTTCAAGTTTTTAAAACAAATTAGTAATGTCTAATGTCAAGAGATTATTATCTTCCTTGATTGTGGTGACCTTCAGTTGCCACTTCTTCTTAAGTAATCTTAAAATTTTGTTAGTAGAAATTTCATTGGAAACATGCTTACCAAGTGCATTCAAACGGTTTACAAGATGAGTGAACCTATTTTTCATATTGGCAATGGTTTCACCATGCCTCACATGAAAGAGTTCAAACTCTTGGTTTAAACTATTGATTATAGCTTATTTAACTTCATTTGTGCCCTCATGGGCAACTTGCAATGAGTCCCACATAGCTTTGGCGGTAGTACAATGAGAAACATGGTAATAATCATCAACTCCTAAAGAAGATATTAGAATATTCCTTGCTTTCCAATCACATAATCACTTTTTATCATCATCTAGATTCCATTGTGTTTCTGGTTTAGGTACAACAACACCATCCACATTGGTTATAGTAATTTCAAAAGGACCATTTTAGATGGCGTTCCATATATTTCTATCAATAAAATTGATATGGACATGCATACAATCCTTCCAATAACCATAATTTTTGCCATTGAAAATATGCGCTCTATTATACACCCCTTTAGGTTCTAAAGCCATAATCTAATAAGAAATTTCGAAGCACAAAATAAACCAGGCTCTGATACCACTTGTTAGACGAGGGCAACGATCTAGAGGGGGTGAATAGATTGCAAATAGACTTTTCTTTGATTAAAAATATGGCTTTAAAAATTATTTTCTATGGCAAGCGAAAGCGATTCCGGATCTACATTCGTCTATCCCAAACCGTTATCAGAAGAATCAGATATGTGTATTAAACTGTAGCTGAATGAAATTAATGTATCACAATGATGATAAAACAAATCAATATGTTTTACAAAATAACGTTTGAACAATGTTACACTATGAAATTAAGAAAAAAAATTAACTAAGACAATTTATCAAACACGTGGTGTGCAATGAACACCAAGCTGATTTTTCCTTTGTGTTGTTGATGAGAAAACCAATTGCAATTTTATAGATTAAAATTATCTTACAAAACAGTTTGAAATTTTTTAACACTAACAAAATTATCAGTATATGATATTGCACACTAAATGAATTCACAAATTATATATATATATATATGTAGTTTGAAATTTTTTAACACTAACAGAATTATCAGTATATGATATTGCACACCAAATGAATTCACAAATTATATATATATATATATATATATACAGAGAGAGAGAGAGAGAGAGAGAGAGAGAGAGAGAGAGAGAGAGAGAGAGAGAGATAGAGAGAGCACAAGGATTTGCTTAGGAAGTTCCCCAATTGTTCTGACTATGGGTACGTCTGGCCCCAATTCCAAATGAAATTAATATATTCAACAACCTTTGCAATATTGTTAAATACAAGAGAGAAACAAAAACTCAAACCCCCAAATCCTAAATTTGATGTTGATTTTATCTTCTTCTCTTCCCTTGATCTTAAGTAAGATCAAGTGTCCCAAGATTTCCAATTTGATCCTCTGGTTCTACTACTTCTTTGACAAAAGCCCATTTCTTCAAAGCTTTCAGTCAGCTGAATCCACATTGTGAAATCTTGTGCCAAAACCCCCCAAATCACCCTTGAACTTGGAGGGAAAACCCTAACTGCTTTTATCAATGAAACACCTAAAGTAATCTCAACCCAATTTAATTTACAAATCCTAAGTTGAACCTTATCAATCTTGTATCTAGATGGCACCCAACAAAAATGATTATGTGTAATTGTTGTGTATATGCATAAAGAAAGTTTGAAGATGATGAGACTTACTTTGTATATTCTTTGGTTTCATTATTTTGAAAAGGATGCATGAATGCATATATAGGAGTGTTTTAATTGAGGAGGGTTGAAATTGAGGAGGGATTCATGGATTTTATGTGACAAAAAGGTTCCACTCAAGTTCAAGGGAATGTTTTATCGGACTGTGGTAAGACCTACGATGTTGTATGAGATATAACCTTAGGCGCTTAAGATTCAACGAGAGAATAAAGTAAGTGTAGCATAAATGAGGGTGTTGCATTAGATGGTGGTAAGACTAGACATGATAAGAATAGAAATGACAATATTATATATAGTGTTGGAGTAGCACCTATAGTACAAAAATGGTGGAGAATAGACTTTGGTGGTTTGGACATGCAGAGAGAAAACATGATGATTATGTGGTAAGGAGAGTGATTCATATGGAGATGAGTCAATTAGTTAGAGGTTGATGAAGACCTAGGAAAACTATAATGTTGTTCATTTTGAATTGATTGTATTATGCAAAACAACATAGAGTGTACACGATGTTTTGGTAAAAAAAGGAAACATGTAGGACCAGATGTTCCAACATGTGTGTAACATCAGACACTTGTCAGCAGACCTTGATGAATGTTGTTCTGAGTGTATTTTTCTGATTGTGACTCAATCAGATTTTCTGCTATCTTTTAGCAATGCATTAATTAGATTTGTTTGGATGATTAAATTATCAATCTTGAGGATATAGCAACTGAAAAACAGTTGGCTGGCATTTTCAGTAAAGCTTTGGATGCAATTCAGTTTGAAAATTTAAGGGGTGCTATTGGTATTTGCATATGTGAGAGTCTATTGTAGTCAAAGCTAGGGAGGTGTGCAAGGAGAACAAGAAAGTCTCTCTCTCTCTCTCTCTCTCTCTCTCTCTCCTGTGGTCTATAGTGCATAAGAAATAAAGTTGATTGAAAAGTTGCTTTTTATATGGTTCATCGTAATAAGCAAGGATACACTTTTTCTCATGTTCTATGTTGAAGCTAGAGTAGCAGCAAGCAAAAATATATAAGTAACCCCGTTTTGTCGTTCTCCACGGGGATCAGTGCGAGGGAAAGAATGTCATTCGACGGTTTCTATGTTTCTAAGCTCATGGTTCAAAAGTTTTGGTTTTAAGAAGGAACCAAAAGCAAATGCGGAAAATGTAAAGACAGAAAATATAAAGTAAAGACTGAATTATAAACGGAGCCTTGTTGGAATTAAATCTCATCAATTGATAACACATGCATTCTTCTAATCATATTAAACATAAATTAATCATTCGCCTAATATCCTCACGTATCACCCACAACAGAGGTTATGTCTAATGCAACGTCGAGAGATCGACCGTATTGCCTCATTGGTGATGTCTCATGCAACAAAAACCAACACAGAGCATTAAGAGCTGATACTCACGCAAGTGTTAAGCCTAAATCTATTTCTAGAGTTCAAAACCAAACAGATAATCATCTTAGATCCAGATCTGAAGAGTATATGTCTATAGCGGTTCAAATCAAAGATAAATAGGTAAACAAAGATGACACCAAAATCAGATAAATGATTGCTTCATATAAAATGCCAATGATCAGAATACATACATACACTTAACCCTTTTTTACATGTATTCAACTAATTTGTCAAATGAATGTGAATATCGTTCTTCATCACTATTATCACGCATCCTCGCAATACCGTATCGATCCTACTCATGCTAGCCATGCTACTTAATCAACACAATAAAACAAAAGATACAATGAATATCAACTCACAAAACCTTGTCAAAAGTTTTACTCATTGATAGATGAAAATCTATGATCAAGGATTTGTAAAGGTTTTGTCAAGACCACAAATAATCAATCAAAGACAACAAACAATAGAAAATCAAAATATATTCACAAACATACATTAGATGAAATACAATAGGTATCAAAACATTACATCCAAATCCAACAAGAGATTGAAGCTCTTACCTTCTCCCCCTTGGGATTTGAGTTTCTATGCTGAAAAATGTCTTTCTACTAATATCTAACTTGTTGGAAATCTAATAATAAATCTAAAAAGTGTGAAAATTCTATTTATACACATTCAGGAATTTCACAGTTCGCAAAGCGAACCATTTATTCGCACAGCGAATGGTGAAAAATGGCACTTCAGGTGCCTCTAAACAGTTAAACCGCCCCATAAATTCTCGTGAGTTCGCAATGCGAATGAATGTTCGCAAAGCGAACATTCGCCTTCCAGATCGCAAAGCGAATTTTAGCTCCTTTCTCCTTTGCCAAAATCTAGGACCATTCGCCAGAGACCTCACCAGAGTTCGCAAAGCGAAGCTTCGCTGGCAAGTTCGCCAGAGTTTGCAAAGCGAACCTGCTGTTGTTTTTCCTCTACTCTTTGGCAGCTTGCATCATTTTCTTGTGTCTTACACTTTGATCATTTAGTGCCTTTTCCTGCACAATAAAACACACATTACAAGCACCAAAGGTATATTCTCAAGGTTAGAAAAACAACAATAATCATGGATAAAACCAATGAAAACATGAGAAAATAGTAGAAAAATGCAACGAAAGATATGTCATTTTTAGGTCAAATCCGCACCTAACAACTCTCCCCAACTAGATTTTTGCTTGTCCTCAAGCAAAGTATGCCCCTCTTTAAAACAAGAGGATTTGCTCAAGCTTAAGATTCAACCATAGTCAAGCATGAAAATGTGCACAAGCAACGTTCACCACTCAATAGAATCGAACAATGACAAAGAATTAAGTTCTTAAACAAATATCATAATAGTTCAAAGAACAACTAAATTTTCATACTTGAATCACTCTAACACTCCTCTTCAGAATAAGAATGAAGAAATTGACGCGTTTGCAACCGCGGGGAAATTTCACTCACCTGACAAACGATGCTAATAACAATCCAATTCATACAATATCTAACAATAAAAAATGAAAACATGGAAGCAAAAAAATCACTAAGGGCTTCAAAGGTTGTAGCTTGGTCGGGTTCACGATTTTCTTAGATACTCTCAGTCAAGTAAAGCTTATAGAATTTATAATAAAAGGTTACGATTTGTTGAAGAGTCGGTACACGTTACTTATAGGAAGAAGTCTACACAATTTCTACATGTGCATGATCATAATATTGATGTTTGGCATACTTGTTTTGAGTCTTGGTCAGCAAAAACGTGCAGAAAAATGAGTTTTTGAAAATCTGCAGGTCTTGAGTCGACCCAAGGTAAAAATGAGTCGACTCATGCGGTTTTGAACAATTTTTGTGAGATGTCCGGGATAGCGCACGCTGACCTCCCTGTTCCATGGGTCGACGCATGCTTCTGGAAATTTGAGTTTTTTGAAATCTGCAGGTCTTGAGTCGGCCCAAGGTAAGCATGAGTCGACTCATGCTGTTTTGAATAATTTTTGTGAAATATTCGGGTTAGCGCACGCTGACCTCCCTGTTACATGGGTCGACGCATGCTTCTGGAAATTTGAATTCTGCAAAATCAGGAGGCTTACATCGACGCAAGGTGCTGATGGGTCGACGCATGGTCTTCTATTTTGCGTAGTAATTCCCACGGGATAGCTCACGCCGGCCCTCATTAAAGGGGCGGTCGACCCAACTCTGTCTGAACTGATTTTTCTGCATTTAATTTTTCTGTTATTTCTGTTACTTCATATTGTGGGTCATTTTACTCATTTTAAATAGTTGGGTCAGCTCACTTTTCAAAATAATAAGAAACGTGAAAATATATACCAATCTTTCTCTTCATCTTCATCTTCAACCTTGAGTAAACAAACAATTACACATAATCATTTTTGTTTGTGTCGCCCATTATTTTGAAGTGATAACGTTCAGAATTAGGAAGTGTGTGATCTTCATTTCTGGGTTGAGAATTGGTAGGTGTTTCTTGAATAAAATCTCAGGTTTTGTCCTCCAAGAATCGACCGAGTGAAGGTGATTGAAGAGTTGCGGGTTCCTTCAATCTAGTAGCGTGAGGGTGATTTTGGGGTTTTTTGCACAAATAGTTTTGTTCTACAAAGGATTCAGCCGTTCGAAGGTAACCGAAGAACAGGGTGTTCGTTCGTTTTAGTAGCTACAGTCGGAGGATCGTAGAAGAAAGATTTGGGATCGGATCGTGGAGGATCAAAGTCGACCGAGTGAAGGTGACTGAAGAACGGTGGGTTCTTGCAATCTAGTAGTGTGGGACGATGACTTGTTCAATCAGATTCGAGGCACTTGATTCGTCTTGAATCAAGGGGAGAGAAGACTCTGCATCAACAATCAAAGACGTTTGAGAGTTTGGATGTTCATTGTTCTTCTCTTGTATAAACAATTTGCAAACAAAAATTTATATATATCTCAATTCCATTTGTGGAATTGGGGGCAGAGGTACCCATAGCGAGGACGATTGGGGAACTGCCTAATCAAATCGTGTTTGTCCTCTCTTTCCCTACTCTTTTACTTTTCAATATTATTCAAATTTACGAAGTTTCAATTGATCGATATTTCTGAGATAGTGTAATCTTGAGCTGATAAATTGTTTTGTAAATTTGATACAATCCCTTGGATTGTATTTAGGATCAGCTTGACATCACATTATTTTGAAATCTGCACTTAGTGTGTTTACGGACACCAAGTGTTCGATAATTTCTTTCAAAGCAAAATCGAATGCATTTGCATCTAATTGTTTGTCAACCTATCTCGTTGGATTGGATTAATATCAAGCAAATAAAACATTGTTGATTACATTCAAATTTTGTTGATTGATCTGAATTTTTCTCATCCGTTATTCATTCCTAATATTGTCGTGCATATCCGATCCTTTTAGTAGAGGTTCGTTGTAGACGTGATTCAGCGGTCGCTTCCATAAAAACTTTTTAAAACCAAATTTTTTGGAAACCCATTTGCGTGTAAAACTCGTGGGATCTATTCAACGCCCCTTCTAGATCCTAGCCATCGTCTAGAAAGTGGTATCACGAGCTCCGGTTTATCTAGTGCTTTGGTAAAACTTCTTGGAATATGGCGAGCGAACCTAAAGGGGCTTATAATAGAGCTCCAGTTTTTATAGGCGAGAATTACAGCTACTGGAAGGATTGTATGCGCATCCATATAAATTCCATAGATCAGAAGGTTTGGAACGTTATTTTAAATGGTCCCATGGAAATTACAATGACCAATGCTGAAGGCGTTGTCGTTCCCAAACCCGAAGCTTAATGGAATGAGGAGGACGAGAAAAAGTACAGCTATGATTGGAAGGCTCAAAATATGTTGATCTCCTCTTTGGGAGTTGACGAGTATTATCGAGTCTCTCATTGTGAAACGGCCAAAACCATGTGGGATGCTTTACAAGTAGCCCATGAAGGCACTAATGATGTTAAAATGGCCCGTATCAACACACTAACGCAAGAGTTCAATCTTTTTTACATGAAGCAAGGGGAAACCATTGCGGATATGCAAAAACGATTTACTCATATTATCAATAAATTGCATGTACTTGGTAAACCAATTCCAAACGAGGTTTCTACTAATAAGATTTTGAGGTGTCTTAATAGGGAATGGCAGCTGAAGGTCACCGCGATCAAGGAGGCCAATAATCTAGCTACTCTAGACCTCACCACATTATTTGGCAAACTCGATGAGCATGAGCAAGTGCTCGTTTGCCTTGAAAAACATGAGAAGAGTATAAAGAAGGAGAAAATAAAAGATACGGAAAAGAAGTCGATTGCTCTTAAGGCTTCTTGTCTAAAATCCACATCTAAGGAGCAAAGTGATGATGAAACCAACAATGACGAAGATGATGACTCCGATGATGATATGAGTCTATTTGTGAAGAGATACAATAAGTATGTTCGGAAGAATGATATTCAACACTCGGATAAAAATCTAGTCAAATTTAGGAGGCAATCTAGAAATGAAGGAAATAAGAATGGCAAGGTTAAAGGAACATGTTACAACTGTGGAAAATCCGGGCACTACAAGCCAGATTGTCCATCACTCAAGAAAGACAAGGATGAGGATAAGTATAAGAATCGTCAACACAAAAAGTCAAACAAGTCTAGACGAGCATACATCGCTTGGGAGAGCGATAGCGAGTCGGAAAAAGATGACAGCTCAAGTGACGAAAGTGAATCCGTTAATCTATGTTTTACGGCACATCCAAACAAGAAGAAAGAGGTAAAACACTCTAAATATGATCATTCTAAAAGTATGTCTCATTTAGAATTACAAAAGGCTTTTGATATGTTGCACCACGAGGCTAAGGAAGCTTTTCAACACTTAGCCTCGAACAAAAAGATTTTTAAATACTTGGAGAGAAAGGTTGTCGATTCTGAAAAGAAATTGGAAGCTCTTAAAAACTCCATGATGGATGCATCAAAAGCTAAGATTGATGAGAATAAGTCTCCATGGTTCAAGTTTGGGGGCTGTGATACTTGTCATATTTGGAAAAAAGAGGTGATAACCCTTAAGGCCAAATTAGACCAGGCTCTTAAGCCTAAAGTTACATTTGCTATTGATCGATCACATTATCGAGATATTATGAACAATCCGTATCAAAAGTATACGTATGTGATTCGAGATAGAGATAGCAAAGGTAAATTCCAAATGAACTGTGATTGCCTATATTGTTGCAAGCCTGGTCATACTATTGCTAAATGTCGTTTTAGAAGATTTCTTGTTTCAAAAGGCATTTATCCATGGTTGCCCAAGTGCGATCTTGGTTTCACTTACCGTAAAGGACCCAACGAGAATTGGGTACCTACTCTCCCTTGATCGTTTTGTAGGTACAAAGTCTTGAGACCACCGAAAGAAGATGGGTTCTGGATAGTGGCTGCTCAAGACATATGACAGGAGACATATCTCTTTTCATCGACTTTGTGGCGAAGAAAAAGGGGTTTGTCACCTACGGAGATAACAATAAGGGACAGATTCTCGGCATAGGTAGTGTAGGTAACCCCTCATCTACTACTATCTCTGATGTGCTGCTTGTGGAAGGCCTTAGACACAACCTTTTAAGTATTAGTCAACTATGTGACAAGAATTATAAAGTATCGTTTTCAAATGATTGTTGCATAGTTGAAGATAGTGACAAAAAGGATGTGTTTAAGGGCTTGAGGGTGAACAATGTCTATATGCTAGACTTAAATGAGGTATCGTTGAATGGAGACAAGTGTCTAGTTACTATGAATGAAGATTCATGGTTGTGGCATAGACGGTTGGCTCATATCAATTTTGATTTGCTTAACAAAATAGTCTCTAAAGACCTAGTCATTTGTTTGCCCAAAATCAAATTCACAAAGAATCGTCTTTGTGATGCTTATCAAATGGGGAAGCAAACAAGGATCTCATTCAAATCTAAAAACATCGTTACAACTATGAGACCCCTTGAGCTCCTCCATATTGACTTATTTGGACCATCTAGGATCAAAAGCCTAGTTGGTAACTATTATGGTTTTGTAATAGTCGATGACTTTTCTAGGTTTTGCTGGACTATTTTCTTAGCAAATAAGAGTGATACCTGTTCGGCCTTTGAAAATTTTTCTAAGTTATCTCAAAACAAGTTAAACATGAACATTGTGTCAATTCGAAGTGATCATGGGGGTGAGTTTGAAAACCATTTGTTTGAAGCATTTTGTGAATCCCATGGAATTAATCATAATTTTTTCGCACCACGTACACTTCAACAAAATGGGGTGGTGGAACGTAAAAATAAAATTTTGGAGGAACTTGGAATGACTATGATCAACGAAAGTGGACTTCCAAAATACTTTTGGGTCGACGCAATCAGTACGGCTTGTTACGTCTTGAATAGGGTGCTCATCCGAACTATTCTAAACAAGACACCGTATGAGCTTATAAAAGGGCGTAAGCCAAATATCTCTCACCTTCATGTCTTTGGTTGCAAGTGTTTGGTGTTGAACAATGGAAAAGAGACACTTGGTAAGTTTGATGCCAAGGCCGACGAGGGTATTTTTCTTAGATACTCTCAGTCAAGTAAATCTTATAGAATTTATAATAAAAGGTTACAAATTGTTGAAGAGTCGGTACACGTTACTTATAGGAAGAAGTCTACACAATTTCTACATGTGCATGATCATAATATTGATGTTTGTCATACTTGTTTTGAGTCTTGGTCAGCAAAAACGTGCAGAAAATGAGTTTTTGAAAATCTGCAGGTCTTGAGTCGACCCAAGGTAAGCATAAGTTGACTCATGCTGTTTTGAACAATTTTTGTGAAATGTCCGGGTTAGCGCACGCTGACCTCCCTGTTGCATGGGTCGACGCATGCTTCTGGAAATTTGAGTTTTTTGAAATATGCAGGTCTTGAGTCGACCCAAGGTAAGCATGAGTCGACTCATGCTGTTTTCAACAATTTTTGTGAAATATCCGGGTTAGTGCACGCTGACCTCCCTGTTGCATGGGTCGACGCATGCTTCTGGAAATTTGAATTCTGCAAAATCAGGAGGCTTGCATCGACGCAAGGTGCTGATGGGTCGACGCATGGTCGTCTATTTTGCATAGTAATTCCCACGGGATAGCTCACGCCGACCCTCATTAAAGGGGCGGTCGACCCAACTCTGTCTGAACTGATTTTTCTGTATTTAATTTTTCTGTTATTTCTGTTACTTCATATTGTGGGTCATTTTACTCATTTTAAATAGTTGGGTCAGCTCACTTTTCAAAATAACAAGAAACGTGAAAATATATACCAATCTTTCTCTTGATCTTCATCTTCAACCTTGAGTAAACAAACAATTACACATAATCATTTTTGTTTGTGTCGCCCATTATTTTGAAGTGATAACGTTCAGAATTAGGAAGTGTCTGATCTTCATTTCTGGGTTGAGAATTGGTAGGTGTTTCTTGAATAAAATCTCAGGTTTTGTCCTCCAAGAATCGACCGAGTGAAGGTGATTGAAGAGCTGCGGGTTCCTTCAATCTAGTAGCGTGAGGGTGATTTTGGGGTTTTTTGCACAAATCGTTTTGTTCTACAAAGGATTCAGCCATGCGAAGGTAACCGAAGAACAGGGTGTTCGTTCGTTTTAGTAGCTACAGTCGGAGGATCGTAGAAGAAAGATTTGGGATCAGATCTTGGAGGATCGAAGTCGACCGAGTGAAGGTGACTGAAGAACGGTGGGTTCTTGCAGTCTAGTAGCGTGGGATGGTGACTTGTTCAATCAGATTCGAGGCACTTGATTCGTCTTGTATCAAGGGGAGAGAAGACTCTGCATCAACAATCAAAGACGTTTGAGAGTTTGGATGTTCATTGTTCTTCTCTTGTATAAACAATTTGCAAACAGAAATTTATATATATCTCAATTCCATTTGTGGAATTGGGGGCAGAGGTACCCATAGCGAGGACGATTGGGGAACTGCCTAATCAAATCGTGTTTGTCCTCTCTTTCCCTACTCTTTTACTTTTCAATATTATTCGAATTTGCGAAGTTTCAATTGATCGATATTTCTGAGATAGTGTAATTTTGAGCTGATAAATTGTTTTGTAAATTTGATACAATCCCTTGGATTGTATTTAGGATCAGCTTGACATCACATTATTTGGAAATATACACTTAGTGTGTTGACGCGCACCAAGTGTTCGATAATTTCTTTCAATGAAAAATCGAACGCATTTGCATTTAATTGTTTGTCAACCTATCTCGTTGGATTGGATTAATATCAAGCAAATAAAACATTGTTGATTGCGTTCAAATTTTGTTGATTGATCTGAATTTTTCTCATCCGTTATTCATTCCTAATATTGTCGTGCATATCCGATCCTTTTAGTAGAGGTTTGTTATAGACGTGATTCAGTGGTCGCTTCCATAAAAACTTTTTAAAACCAAATTTTTTGGAAAGCCATTTGCGTGTAAAACTCGAGGGATCTATTCAACCCCCCTTCTAGATCCTAGCCATCGTCTAACAGAACCCAACACAGTGGCATTTGCCATTATTTTATAAGGGAACATATAAGAATCTTGAGCAGATAGGAACTGAAAAATAGTAGGCTGGCATGTTCACTAAAGCTTTGGATGCAGATCAATTTGAAAAGTTAAGGGGTGCTATTGGTATTTGCATATGTGAGAGTCTAGTAGTAAAAGATAGGGAGGCGTACAAAGAGAACAAGAAAGTGTCTCTCTCATATGGTTTATGGTGCATAAGAAATAAGCGTTATTGCAAAATTGCTTTTAATATGGTTCATCGTTACAAGCAAGGATATAATTTTTCTCATTCTCAATTGAGCTCAGAATATTGTTTACTCTCCATTCTCTCAAGTTTTTCCATTATGTTAAAAAATGAGTTAATCATCTAGTAAAGCCAAAGCTAAAGAGGTTAATATGTTGGATAACAAGTCTGGGAAGTAGGCTAGGGCTCCATAATAAAATAAGGATGATCTAGAGAAGAATGAATCCAATGTGGAGACACGTGTTGGACCCTCTATTGGAGCATCTGTGACTGGGAAGATTTATGTAACAAAGATGAAGTCTTTAGAAGATACTTGTTCAAATTCATGATTCTGACTCAATTGCTGATGAAGATTGTGTTACTTCATTGAATTAGGTGGATAGTCTGAAGATCAAGTCTAAATACTGATAGTTCCAAGTATTCCTATTTAAGTATGATTGTATGTTCCTTGTTTTGTTTCTAGATATGTAATAATTCCTAAACAATTATGGATTTGTTATGATATTCTCTGTATTTGATTATAAGTTGTTTGATAATATCTATCTGGTTTTCATTATTCCAATATCTTTGCCAAACTGTGGTAAAAAGGGGGAGTAAGAGTATGTGCCTGACTAACTATTGTGTGAGTACTGACTTGAGTGTCTACTGTAATCATGCATGGGTGCTTGTATGATTGTGTGTAATCCTTTGAATTGAACTTCTGGTGATTCCTCTGTTGCTTGTATGTCATTTGTACCCAATGAATTTACAGGAACAAATCTGATGAACATGACAATGTTACAAGAAACAAGACAATGTTAGTTGCCTAAGGGCACACTTAAATAAAAATAGTTGATTTTGATGAGACTTGTGAAGAAGAGTTCTTCTTGTTCTTGGTTATATTTTTGATGAAGACAAACACATCAACAAAAAGAAGTCAAAGCTTGAAGACTAGAGCAATCAAGTTCAAATTATCAAAAAGCTTATGAAAATTAATTGAAAAATCAAGATGGTTGAATATGCATTACAATTCAAGTATATATATCTTAATTGCATATAAAAATCATGAATATTCATTTTAAACCTTCCTTGCATATTTTAAAATGATTTTGAAACTAACCATTATGTATTTGGTAAATTGTAGCATTTGAAACCGTCGTAACAACACTTTAAAACCGCCACCATTTACTCTAAACGTAAAAATACCTAAATTTTTAAAAAAGTATCAGGTGTAACCGGTTACACATTCGAAAATTTCAATTTCACGTACTGTTTCAGGTGTAATCGGTTACGCCATTTTTGGTAACCGGTTACCACGGAAGCAGTGGCAGTGGTTCACTCATTTTCTGATCCAAACGAATTTTCGAAAGCATTTTTGAACCATGACATCTTTTCATGCATTGATACACTTTTAGAAAGGTTTTAAGGCACTATATGTACCATGGATTTCAGATTTTGAAAACATCTCTCTTTCATAGCAATTCAAACTTATTACTCTCTCATTTTCACAACAAGTGTCTTGTGACTTAACTTTTTGTTTGAAACTTACTCTATACATTTTCATTCATCTCTGAAAGTTTCAACACTATAATCATTGAGCACTTATGTTACATATTATGAATTGCCTACTCGATATAGAAGATCAATTCTAGGAATTTATATACATTGTTATACAACTTCAAACACTTGTAAAAATTAAGATTGTTGTGATTTCCTTGTTGTCCAGGATTGTTGGAAGCAAGAGAGTGAATAAGGGATGATTGTTCCCTTGTTGCACTTTGTAAAGATCATAAGGGGAATGTCCTTATTGATTCTGTTGCTTATGTTAGAAGATTGTAGGATAGGTTTTGGTGGAAGACTTGTACAAAGATCTGACATAGTTGAAAATCTCTCCCGTGGAGTGAGGGGACTCGAGTACTCTCGGATTGTGAGGGGAAACAGTATATATCGTTGTGTCATTTACTTTCTGTATTTATTTTTCAGCATATTCATTTTCATATCAATTCTAAAAAATAACAAAATCAGTGCTAACGCTTCAAATTGAAAAAAATCCAATAAATCTAATTCACCCCTTTTAGAGACCTCGCACATACTTACAAGACTTTTGCTCCGGTTTTTAAAATTAAGTTCATTAAATTGTTACTTAGATATTCCAAAATTAATTCAAAGTAAATAACATAAAATCAAATCAAAATAGATCAAATGCTTTTTAACTAATAATTTAAAATTAAACCACAAATAATTTTATATTTAAATTAAATATATTTTTACCTAAAAATGGAACTAAACCACGCTGAAAAACATTAATTATGCTGGTTTTTGTGTAAAGAAAAGAAAAAGATTACGATGGTGTGGCGCAAAATAATTTAGAATTGAACTATTACGTTTGTGTATGTAGGTTCAAGTTATAAAAAAACATTCTTTGAAATCATTTTCTTTGGATTATTATTTTTAAGAATAATATTCCCACTTGTATATTTGAATAAAAATTAATTTTTTTAGGAATGATTACATATTTATTTAATTTAAAAATTATAAAAAAAATAAAAAATAAAAAAATTGTGAGTAGTAGTGAGAAATTATAGGAAATTGAATTTATTGCTACCTTTTATGTATGAGAATAAATATGACAAAATTTATGTGCAAACAACCTTCATAGAAATAAAAAGTATTGGGTAACAATTTTTAAAAACTTGAAATAAACATGAGATTCTTGCATTTCCAATGGCATATTCCCGAAAATGTAATTTCAATCCCTAAAAGAAACACACCCTAAACAATTGTATAGGCATAACAATTAAGCAGAATGGTGGACACGTGTTTTATCTCCCTTGTATCCAAATTCAAATTTTTAAACAACTAGTGGGAAACCTGTGCGTCCGCACGGGTTCTGGTTCGTATCGCCGAAATGTCACCAATTAAATGATGAAATAAAAAAAATTCAATAAAATATACAAATTATTTTTGTAGAAAAAACAAATCAATTGTATTTTTCCATAAAAAAAAAGAAAATCAAATAAAAATACCTAAATCAAACCAGTTATAGAATTATCAAATATGTTTAAATTCAAAGTGTTTTTTTATCAGTCATATATCAAACATAACTAAAATAAAAAGTAAGTAAATGTTTTTTTTTGAACCACACGGTTAGTATTCCCCACACGTGCGCTTACTTAGTAAAACCACTGTTACCAAAACGATTAACGCTTCACATTCTAACATTCAGAAACCACAGTCATTATAACCCTATGTCATAAAAGGGTACAGCTGTGGACCGCGGAATTGTTAGAGTTATAATAAAAGGGTTTATAAAGTTTAATAAATGAGACAAATAAATATCCAAAATTAGAATTAATTGAAAATCAATAAAAAATTAATTTTACTATAGTTTAAAATATATAAAAACATGAAAAAGTCAGTAGTATAACTGACATAAGTTTTACATTAGTTTTCTTTAAATGTACAAAAAAAAGTAAAAATGCGTGTGTTCGTACGGATTTTGGTATGATTATCCGTGCGTTCACACGGTACTGGTGTGGTACGTACGCTTTTGTTTTCAAAATGTAATAATATAATAAGAAAAATGAAATGAAAAAAAAATTACCCGTGCGGGCACAGGTACTGGCAATGTTACCCATGCGTTCAGATGGTACTGGTGTGTTACCCGTGAGTTCGCAGGGAAACATATAATAAACCGTGCGCTCGCACTGATTTTAGAATGATTTTGAAATGATTAAAACTTTCTATAATATTAAAACATTAAAACTTTCTTATATATTAATTCTTTTTTAAAATTTCTTATATGTTAATTCCTTTTTAAAAGTGAAAATTTTAAAAAACTGTGCATAAAAATTATTATATGACTATTTAACCTTATGATATGAAACTGTTCATAAAAAACTATTCAACGATATCTAAAATATTATACCTCTAAATGAGTCTTTAAGCTTATAATATGATATAATACAAACAAATGAACATTGGAATTGCTAGATGAAATAATTATGCTTTTGATTGTATACTGTAAAATTAAATAGCACAAAGCAGGCCATACACAACAGTACCCGGTAGTTCAAAACTGTGAGAAATTTTCCATTGCACAGACCATTCTAATGGCTTCTATTGGCTCCCTAAAAGCCTCTCAAGTGATATATCAATTTACAAATTAAAGTCAGAATAGTATCAGTTACCGTTAAAACACTCATTTCAATATATATATATATATATATATATATATATATATATATATATATATATATATATATTATGGACTATATCATAAATCAAACGCTGTTCTATCATGATATCATTTTTGCTGAAAGCAAAAATATATAAATAAGTATGTGATCCATTGCATATATGTTCATAAACCAGGAGCCTTCTCTTATCCTTTATACAGAACTCAATCAACACAACATTATTATTATTTTTTTCATTCTAGGCATAAGCAATGCCAGACCAATGTCAACCAAAACAGTACAAAGGCCAATGCCAAGACAGTACAGCTAGGAAGAAAAACAAACTCACACAGCCAAAGGCCAAGACTAAGCTACACAGCCCCTAACCAAACCAAGGCAACTACAACCAAACATACAAATTGCCAATACACAAATCACCACCACTCCCAAGTCTGAAACGCAGCACAACCATAAACAGTTCATATCATAAGCTTAAATACTCAAAAATATTAAAACTTTCTTATATATTAATTCCTTTTTTATGAACTATACATAAGGTTAAACCAAAAATCACAACAGCCTTTTGACAGCCTTTTGATGGTAAAGGTATCTGAGGATATAATGAGGCTGGTATATGCACTAACTCGGCCCGATTGTTGACAATGGCATCTGCAACAAACTCAGCAGTCGCTTTCTCTCCACTAAAAGTGAAAGAATTGAAGAAATTTAAAATATAGATTAGCTGGAAGAGAGAATCCAGTGAAATTATAATAAAAAATGTTATTATGAATCAAAATGGAGGAAATTACTAACGTAAAAACAATTTACTACACTACAACCAAATCAAACTCCAAAACAGCATAACGATATAAGGCCAGACCACACCACAACTGGACTATTCGCAGAAGACACCACTGCCACCACTAACGGAAGCCGAAACTAAAAGAAGTATAAATAATTATATTCAAGAGAGGTGTTATTATTAAGACACTAGACCTTGTTGTGCCAATCATGTGGATGTTCTATATTGTTAAAATAAAATCTTGAAGACTGAAAAGGTGAGAACTTAAATTATAAGCCTAGTTATTGATCCATCATATTGCAAATTACGTTTGAGCTTCAATTGTTTCTGGTTGATTACATTTGACCTATTCCTTCTTTAGATAAAAGTTGGGAGATGAAAAGAGACGGGTAAAAAGAATTTAAAAAGGGACAGGTCTAACTTATAATCATTATTAATGAGTAAAATTTTAACAAATCACATAAAGGAAAGATTTTTAGTAACAAAAAAACCTCGTTACCAGGTCGCAAAAGGTTGATCATTCACCAGACACAAAGTAATTCTCTGCAATTTCCTCTTGTACTGACTTGAGATAAGGTTGCTTGTTTCACAGTGTATTAATTTCACAGAAGAACTCTTAAATACTAAAGGAATTAATTCCTTATGTTCTTTCACATCTGAGTTAAAGAAAACAAAAATCTTATGAAGCTCAATTACAATACAACCAAAAGCGACCTTGAGACGAAAACCTCTGCAATAAGAAAACATTAGACACAGAATCCTCAAAAGCAAATAAACCATAGATACAGTCAACATACCATTTAAATATGTAGTCACACTTAAAGGATATGTAGCATTGACATACCTCAGTATTCTTTTCCATTTCAATAGCGAGTGAATAAGATTAATAATATCTTGATAGTTGATAACTGGAGGAAGATAAAGCAAGAAGTTAAACCTTAATAGCATAATTGGTTCTGAGTGAAGGTAAAGATGACAGAAGATTTCTAATTTCAAAACCCTTTCCCAAAAAAGAAGCAAGACAGAGACCCATTATAGCCATGGCAACAACAGAACATGCAGGGGGAACTGCTTGACTACTTCCTAAAAATTATGTTGTAAGAAAACCTGCAACGGTAGAGCTCTGCATTCCAATGCATAATGAAATTGTCCAGTTAACCTGTTATTCCTTCCTGTTACAATACATTTATGTGATAGGTCAAAAGATATTTTGAACAAATATAACTAATTACAAAAGTTTACCCCATAATTTAGTATTTAATTTTTCATAATACTTTCCAAAATGAGAAAACCTTAATGTGGAAGATTTGAGAACCAATATCCTAAGATGAAGGCAGCATCATGAAATATTAATACTAGAAAAACCAACCGAAGTCCCCCGCCTAGCAACAATTGACTTCTGTTTATAGTGAGAGGGCTGTCAATGCACAATGAAGTACAAATCATAACAACAAATGGCATCACATATTTATTTAATTTAAAAATTATAAAAAAATAAAAAATAAAAAAATGTGAGTAGTAGTGAGAAATTATAGGAAATTGAATTTATTCCTACCTTTTATGTATGAGAATAAATATGACAAAATTTATGTGCAAACAGTAACGCCCCGAATTAATTAAAATATTTATTTAATTAATTTTTATTATAGAATTGTGTGAATATTATGATTTTCGATGGTTCTAATGAAAAGTTATAATCTAAGTGAAGTTGGAATTATTTTGAGAATTTTGGAACAATTTAGATTAATTAAATTAGATTTGTTTAATTAGAAGAATAAAGTAGAATTGGTGTTGGATGAGAGTAAGAGTAATTTAGTAAAAGGTGGAGGTTTAGTGAGGGCAATAAAGGAAAATCATAAAAGAGACTTAAGGGTTTATACGGAGGAATAAGGGTTTTGGAATTCACTATTGCATTGCGTTTTGGAAAAAGAGGCAGAGAGAAGAGAGAAGCAGTTAGACTTTGAGAAGTGCAGTGGAAGGATTGAAGAACACAAAGAGGATTCAAGGCTAAGGAATCATATCAGGTATGGGGAGTGAAATTGTGTTATTATAATTGATTTAAGTTTTAGGTAATTGTAGATTGTTTTGAATAATCAATCGATGATGAATTGTGATAGAGGTTTAAGTAGATCAGACAGAAAAATTTTGATATGTGGAGTACATTGAGAAACCGATAAATGACTGAATGTAGGAGTTATTGAGAGATATGAGAAATTATATAGCACGGATGATGGATGAATCGAGCTGAGTTATCAAATTTCTGAGTTGGAAAAATCTGTGAATTATTGCTGTTTCAGACATAAGGAAAAAAAAAGGGTTTGGTAAAGTGGCGCCAGCCACCTACTTTATATGTGGCGCCAGCCACATGGTGTGTGTGTGAAGGGGTGGCGCAAGCCACCATTTAAGTGGGGAGGGAAAAATTGTAATTTTTTTTTAGTTTTTCTTCTAAAAATCGTAACTTTTGTTTTATAAATCCAATTTTGATGCCGTTTGAAGCTATGGAAAGGTAACAAAATGATCTATAACATGGTAAAATAAAATAGATCATATAGTGTAATCCTCTAATTGAAATTGATAGACGAAGTGATGAGTGTCCCGTGTTAATATACTAGTAGGTTGCATGTCTGTGTGAAATTGCAGGATTCTATCTAGCAGTGAATTGGTTGATATTGGTGATAATGAAATGATGATATTATGATGATTATGGTGCTATTATGAGGTTTATTATGTTATTGCACTGTGATAATATTTTGTGACAAAACTGACAGTAAGTGTGTAAACTGTGTGAATATGTTGTGCTTATGACTGGAAATGGATTGTCTGGTATTGGCTATAATCACATGATGTTGTTTTGAGTATGATGAATGTGTGGGAAGTATTGAAGTGAATATTATGATAAGGATGGAATGCTGATGCGTTTTGACTAGCCGTGGTCGCATTTTATGATTTTTCGCATCATGCATTCATAGCATATTTTTTAGGACGAATTGTCCAGTGAAGTTTATAGGATGATATCCAGTGAAGTTGTAGGACTTATAGTCCAGTGATGGGCTTAATCCCATAGTGTGGATTAAGTGCAATTTATGAAGTGCTCTGGTTCCAAGCGGGAACCGATCCTATTGGTGGGGATCTTTGGAGATTGAAGATGACTAAGTCATCAATGAAGTTTCGGTACCGCATGCATATTGTATTTCATGACTGGTGGCATTGCATCATATTTGTTTCCGTGATGACTTTTGGGATGATTTTGACTTGTGCAACATTTTATGATTACATGCTGTTATGAATAAATGTGTTATGAACAAAATGTTGTTATGAATTATATGCTACCATGAATACATGCTGCTATGTTACTGTTGTTTCAATAGTTATAACTACTATATCTCTTACTTATCTCTTTTATAATAATTATGATTTACTCACCCTTCCTGTTGAATGTTTCCCCTATCTGGGCAACGCGCAGGTGATCCGGAGTAGCTATAGACGCATTGGAGGTTTAGCTTCAGAGTCATTTATTTTTATTTCGGTGGATTAGAGGGTGTCTTGCTCTGATATATGTAACATCGGGGTTTGGGATCGTCTGATCGAAATAACTGCGTTATTTTCCTTCTATTTGGTTATTATTGGAGATTTATGTATTATTTCCATGAATTTTATTTAAATGCTGAATTTTGAGTTACTGTTTGATGGAGTTATGATGAAGTATTTTAATAAAGAACCTGAGACTAAATTTTCCGCTGTGGAGTTTTAAATGCTGAATTTTCTTGGAGAATAATAATTATGAATTTTTTTGAGAACCTGTGTTACGGAGCAGGAACATATTATGATGTGATTTTATGAAATGAAATGTGACGCCCTTTCTTTGTGAAGATACTCTGATTATTTATTTAAATTATTGTGTGAACATGTCGTGGGGTAGAAGGGTGTTACACAAACAACCTTCATAGAAATAAAAAGTATTGGGTAACAATTTTTAAAAACTTGAAATAAACATGAGATTCTTGCATTTCGAATGACATATTCCCGAAAATGTAATTTAAATCCCAAAAAAAAACACACCCTAAACAATTGTATAGGCATAATAATTAAGCAGAATGGCGGACACGTGTTTTATCTCCCTTTATCCAAATTCAAATTTTTAAACAATTTATATTATTCAAATTTTTAAACAATTTACGTTCTCCATTCCAATTCTCTTGAAATGAAAAAGTATAACTCCAATCCGTTTAAATGATTCGAATTGAATTCGGGTATCCTTGTCTATCACCATCCATATAATAAAATTATTTATTTTTTTAACATTAAATTACATTTTAAATAATAAATAAAATAATTTTAAAGAATTTCATAATCAAATATTTTAAATAGTTAAATACAAATCAAAATATCAAACATCTAAATATATATTTAATAATTTAAATTATCAAAATTAAATGATAAAACACATAATAAAATAAATAAAACAGATTCAAAGTAGACAGTGTCTCCTTCCTATATTTTATAATGAAAAAAACTTAAATCCAATTAAGTTAGAGGGGGATTTTCTCCGTTACACTCGAGGCAGTTCAGACATGAATATGAGGTATCCATGTCTATTTGTGCGCGACTTTGATCATTAAGTACATATTCTTTTTACTTTATCATAATAATTTGAAATGTGGATAACTCAGCCTCTATGTTTTATTTATAATTAGCTGCTTCGGCCACTACAAATTTGGAGGCTTTGTGCCGCAAAATTTAGAGGGAAGAACTATTTTTCCCCAGTTTTTTTAATGTTTTTTTTTCTTTCAAATAAATGTATCAAAACATGAACTATAGCAGAAAACATAGCAACCCTACCTTAAAGCAGCAGGGCCTGCCAAAATAGCACTCAACATATGACTGGATTGTTGGAAAAAAATTACTTGGATGCATGACCATCCATGTTTTAGAAATCAACGTGAAGTTATTTGTTTTTCATTTATATTTTTAGTTGAAAATAATTAAAAACTCCCTATACAATTTGTGATAAAAAATATAAGAGAATAAAACAATACAATTTTTATTTTATATGCATTAATTTTAATTTACACAATACGTTAAAGAAATAATGTGGTTAATGTTCTGGGCTGGACTAATGGCTAAGCATGACCCAATCTACTTCTGTTATCAGAACTAGAGGTGTTCATTGGTTTGGACAAGTCCGAACCAAACCGGAATCCAAACCAAACCAATGTGTTTGGGTTGGACATTTTTTTCAGTTCGGGCAAAAACCGAACCAAACCAATTAAAACCGATGTTAATTGGTTCGGACAACGGATTTCTAAGTTGCTACTCGTAAACCTGAACCAAACCAATAACAATCAACATAATTAATTTATATAATAAATTATTAATTTCAATTAAGTTATTACTTATTTATTGAATGAAGAGAAAAATTGTTATAGCAGTTACCAAGTAAAAACCATAATGAAAGAAACAAAAAGGTATAGTTTCTAGACATTTCCAATAAAAAACCACAACCTTCTTCCCAAATCATAAAACCTCAAATCACAAGTATCTGCAAACTGCAAATCTTTAATTGTATACTATGGAATAAAATATGAGTATGCAATAAAATTATTTTAAGTTATTGAATATTTAAGTGAAATACAACAACTGTATGACTAAGGTGGTCATAACTTGTTTAAAAATATGTGTGTCATGTGTTCAATATTTATTTTTCATTGTGTGTAAACAAATAATTTTTAAAAAGGGTTAAATATGTTTTTAGTCCCTATAAAATTTGAAATTTCATTTTTAGTCCCTCCTGGGTTTTGACAACGGTTTTAGCTGGTTTTGGCAACGGTTTTTTTTGTAAAAACCGTTGTCAAAAGGTAGGGAATGACTAAAAATGAAATTTCAAACTTTATAGGGACTAAAAACATATTTAACCATTTTAAAAAATATTTTTGTATATTTATATTTAATTTATCCGATCAATCCAATCCAAACCAATCCATTATTTTTCGGATCGGTTTGGTTTGGGTTTTATTGCAAAAATATATAAATCCAATCCAAACCAATCCATTTATTTTTCATTGGTTCGGGTATCAGATTTTCTCAAAACCGAACCAAACCGGCCCGCGAACACCCCTAATCAGAACGGTCCAATTGCCTAAGTCCAATCCACGAAGGGCAGAATTTATCTTTCTGCCCTCCAATCGGGCACTATTGGACGGATGAACCCCAAGGACATTTGCTCCTCCCCGGTACTTCTGCCCGTCATGCACGACTCTATTAGTCCCAGGACAGTCATGGACATGTGCCTGGAACAACGTCTTTGCCCGACATAACGGCTAGTTTTGGACATCCTGCCCGACTTAACGGCTAGTTTTTGGGCAGTTACCTTTTTTTCGGGAAACAGTTATATCGCCCCGAAAATAGGGACCGTTGGTTACACGCTGAGGGCATTATATAAACCCTCTCACTTGAGAGGGTCAGGTATCCAATAATCATCCTAAAAACTCATACTTTGTAATTGCTCTTTTTTCTAACCTTTTCTTATTTGAGTGTCGGAGTGCCTTGCAGGTACCCCCTCCTCTCCTATGAACATCATCATCTACCCTATACGGAAGGCCACGAAGATCCATTATGATCACCTCCGATCAGTGGCGCCGTCTGTGAGAAAATAATTAAAAATTTCCTATACAATTTGTGATAAAAATATAAGAGAATAAAACAATACAATTTTTATTTTATATGCATTACTTTTAATTTACACAATACTTTAAAAGAAATAATGTAGCTAACATAATTCATTTTTACAAAAACTGATTTATAAGATAAAAATTGCTCGTATTTATAAATATATATTCAAATTATATATTATTTTATGAGAGACATTTAGCACATTCTCAAACGTTTAAGATTGAATATTTAAAGAATAAAATTAACTAGTGGATGATTGAATAGAAAAAAATCTAATAGCATATGAACCATCAAATCTTAAAAATATTTTTAGGGTCTGTTTAATGTGTAGGATAAAAGACACGATATGATATCTATATTATATCTTATCTCAATTCATTATTTATTGACACAACACAATATGATAAATTAATCCTGAAACTTATCATATTCTAATTCATTAGTTCAAATTTTATCCTGAATATGAGCTGAATTAAAATTCGGCAGAATATGATAAGAAAATAATTTACAAATTTACTCTTATAAAATTTAATTTAAAATAAAAAATTAAATATGATAAATATAAATAAATATTAATTTGATATTCAATTACAAAATATCAATAAATAATTTTAAAAAAATATGTTTGCTTTTGTCATGAGGGTGATTTCGTAACTTTATATAATTTAAAAAATTAAAACCTAATATATTGGAAGTATTAAAAATAAAATAGTTAGTAATTTTAAAAATATGAATATTAATTTTTTTTTATCAAATTAAATATATTTTCTTGTAAGGCTAATTTTGTCATTTACATTTTATAGATACATATTTTTATTTTGCTTATCTAATATTTATAATAGAATTCATGATCTTTTCAATAAAAAAACAAAAATTATTTACTTAGCAGTATCAATGAATTTTTTTTATTTTTTTAATCATATAAAATTATTAATTTTTTCATCAATTTTAAAATTTTAAAACATTTGAAAAATTAATTTAAAAAAAAGGTAGTTGTTTTACATAAGATAAGTCATATAAAGCTGGATAAATCATATAAAATTATTTATCCTATCATTTTTCCTATGTGAAACAAACACATGATATGATAAGTTTTATTCTGCCTATATTATATTTTTTTCTTATTATATTTTATATCTTATCATGTCTTTATTATATCTTACATAGTTCTATAATATTTTGGTAAGAAATATAATTAGACTCATCCGTAATTTAATTTGAGAATTTCTGAATACACAACCCATATTTATTAGGCACCATACGAATTTCCGTTTTTGTCCTCAAATTTCGGATGTGCACATCCAGACGCACCATTTTTTAAAAGAACATTGATTTGTCCCAGATGTGCATATCAGGAATAATTTCTGATCTGCAGATCCGAAAAATAGCAAAAATATTCCATAAAATCATTTATTTATAAATATAAATCTTATAAATAGATAAGTTAAAATTTTAAAATTCAAAACTATGAACAATATGAAAAAAAAATTAATATGATTTAAAACGAGATATGTTATTAATTATATTGAATTTTATTATTTTAGATGTTTTTAAAAATAATATTATAAAAAATTGTGCCAGATTTTAATATGACATTTTACAATTAAATTCATATATTTCTTACCATATTTAGCACACCTAATTTACGAATCGCAATGAAGAATTTTTTTGAATACAAATTAAAATTTATCAAAATATAATTTAAATGAATTAAATTCTTACAACATATACCACTTTAATATATATATATATATATATATATATATATATATATATATATATATATATATATATATATATATATATATAGTTCATATCCTATGAGAATGTCATTTTTATGTAAAAACATGAAAATGAATCTGAATAATTAGATTTTAAAATAAATTGTTGAAATTATGTGTGACTTTTGTTTTTCTCTCTCAACCATTATTAAAATAAATGATGAAGGAGAGAGAAAATAAACGATCACATAATCTCCACCATTTATTTTTAAATCTAATTGTTCAAATTCATTCTCATGTTCTCACATAAAAATGACATTCTCATATATATATATAGTTTGAACGAGAACTATAAAATGTAGCATGACTTTTTTATGGAATAACCTTAAAAAATATTTAGAAAAAAAATATTAACTTATCTATTTTTCTGGAAAAAGTATTAGTATAAAAAAGTATTAATATATTTTTCCGAATCTGCGGATCAAGAAAACGTATTAGTATATCTTTCCGGATCTGCAGATCAGAAATTAACCTTATAAAGTATTAGTACTAGAAAAAAATTTTTAACTTATCTATTTTTCCGAAAAAAAGTATTAGTATAAAAAAGTATTAGTATATTTTTTCGGATCTGCAGATCAGAAAAAAGTATTAGTATATCTTTTCGGATCTGCAGATCAGGAATTAACCTTAAAACATATTAGTATTAGAAAAAAAAATTCTAACTTATCTATTTTTCCGGAAAAAGTATTAGTAAAAAATTATTAGTATATTTTTCCGGATTTGCAGATGAGGAAAAAGTATTAGTATATCTTTCCGGATCTGCAGATCAGAAATTAACCTTAAAAAATATTAGTATTAGAAAAAAATTTTAACTTATCTATTTATAAGAATTATCTTTCGAAATAAATGATTTTATGGATTACTTTTGATTTTATCCGGATCTGCAAATCAGGAATTATTTCTGATATGCACATCTGTACCAAATTAACGTTTTTAAAAAAAATTGTGCATCTAAATGTTCACATCCGAAATCAGAGACCAAAAACAAAAATTTGCGCGTTGCCTAAAAAACATGGGTGATGTATTAAGAAATTCTTTTTAATTTTATAAAAAAGAGTTTGGTTGAATCACTTTCTCTAACACAAGCCAAAAAAAATTAACAGTACTTAGTTCAAATTAAATAATAGAGATATGAAATATATTGAGTAATAATTGATAACCGAATTCAATCAAATAACCAAAAAAAATTAACAGTACTTAGTTCAAATTTAAATATGATTTATTTGACTCTACTGTAATTACTTTGAAACAAGATCTACTTTTGAAGAAAAACAAATGCATTCCCCCCATTATATAGCTTTCAAAACACAGTTCCAGAGAGAGAATCCTATCGACAACATAAATAAAAAAATCAACAACTTGACGTAAAGATATAATTTTTATATTGAAAAGAATTTCAACTTGTTTGAATGAAAACATTTTACGTAACATTGCAAAGATATGACCCAACTGTTATTTTGGATTACTCAACAACTTGCTCTTAAATTAATAACAATGCAGACACCAGAGGACATTTCTATTATTATTTCTGCACGCACGTGAAGAGATAAATCTATTATTATTTACTATTTTTTGTTTTCTTTTTCAATTTCAAAGTTCATCAAGTAGATAAATAAAAAGGGGTCCATTGTGGGCCTTTTATGTTCAAACTAATATTGTATTTTAGTACTGAAAGATTGCGGTGATCCGCACGAGTTGGTAGTTGGCACGTAGTGACTAATTTGTATATAAAAATGGTTGGAAAAAATATGTAGTATTGGGAATTTTTCAAGTCAAAGTCTAATGTCTCATTTTGCTACGGTCAATGGTCAGCTTCAAGGGCTCTGTTGTGCTTATGTTTTGTTACGTGGGATGTATCTCTCTTTACAAATTTTTGTTTAATATTTGTGGTTTCTTGCACAAGTAGAGAATGTAGATATTGATATAACGTTGAATATATATATATATATATATATATATTGTTCTGGACTGGGCCAACGGCCATGCGCGGCCCAATCCGTGACTACTACAGTAACGGCCCAACGCTTGGATACAGTCCATTAAGATGACAAAAGTATCCTTTTGCCATTACAACCGGGCACCGACTGCTCAGTCCTGCCCGGATTTATTGTCCGCCACACACAAACTACAGCTCCCCGACAGCTGACGGACAGATGCCCGCAACTACCCTCCTGCCCGACATAACGGCTAATTTGGGCAGTTACCAATTCTTCAGGAAACGGTTATTTCGCCATGACAATAGGACCGTTGGCCACGCGCTGGGGAACATTATATAAACCCTCTCATTTGAGAGGGCGAGGTATCATTTTTTTGACCCTAAAAATACACTTTGTACTTGCCCCTTTTTCTCTGACCCTTTCTTACTTGAGCGTCGGATTGCCTTGCAGGTACACCCCCTTTTCTCCTCATTAACAGTCCGAACACCCTGCACGCCTGACGACCATCATCCGCCGAGCACCTTGCCATCTGACGACCAGCGTACGTGGATCTGATCGAATACTCGAGATCAGTGGCGCCGTCTGTGGGAAATCCTTGTTCTCCCCTTCTTTCTTTCCTCCTCGGAAACTAAAAGATCAAAACACACTTTCTTTAATCCACTCACCTATGGCCGCTCAGAACTCCGCACAAGGTGCTGATATTACAGTCCTCGTTCCCGTTAACAAGATGGACGTGGACAGAAGATCTCCGTTACTTTCTGATCCCCGTTTCCTTCGACCAAATCCTGGCCCCCCAGCGCCGATCTGGCCGTTGCAGCCCTCCTGGACGCTGTCAACCGCACAAACCTCCTTATCTTGCAGCAAGGAGAAAGGATAGGAGCTCTCGAAGAAGCAGCTCTACCAAGATCCTCCCCTCCTAGGAGGAAACACCAGAGATCAAGAAGCCCGCCACCTAGGCGCCGGGAAGACCGTATGACGAGGCGTGAGCCTGAACCACTACGCGTTCGCAAATGCGACCAGATCTCCCCTCGGGATTAGTCACCACCAAGACACAAGAGAACGAGGCAAGACGGGCATTCTCCACCGACCAGACCTCGCGACCGGCCACGATCGCCCTCACCTCGCAGAGACCGCTGCCGCGAACGCAGACAACGGTCACCGTCGACTTCAAGTTCGGACAGCGACGACGAGCCTCGCGGCCCGTTGTCCCACAGGATCCTGGCCACTCGTCTCCCCAAAGGACTAGAGAAACCTCCGTCTCTAGGGACTTATGATGGGACCACGGACCCAGCCGAGCACATAGAAAACATAGATGCTCTTCTGGACTACAGAGGGGTACGGGGAGCCATCAAATGCCGCCTGTTCCCAACCACGCTCCGGAAGGGAGCAATGACCTGGTACAAACAGCTGCCAGAAGAATCCATCACGTCCTGGAGACAGCTCGGGAGGATTTTCTCCCGACACTTTACTGCATCACGACGCCATCCAAAGACTGAGGCGTCCCTTGGAGCTGTTGTACAGGGGAGAGATGAACCTCTTCACATTGAGCGGTTCAACAAGGAAGCCGTCCAAGTGCCAACGACCGACGAGATGAAGAAGTTCCTGCTCGAGCAGGGACTACGTCCTGGCTCAGACTTCGCGAAAGCCATCGGCTTAGATCCACCGAGGAACCTCAACTCTCTCCTCCACCAAGCCCAGTCGCATATACAGTACGAGGAAAAAGTCGCTGCCCACTCTGTCCGGGCCTCCCGTCACCAGGAAGGTGCCCGGACATCTAGAGCTGAAGAGCCCTCGACATCCCGTCGAGGAGATAAAAGACGCGACGATCGGCCTCGCGATGCACGCGAACAGAAGGGACCTTCTGGACGTTTCCACGACTATACCCCCCTCACTACCTCGAGGGAGAAAATCCTGTCCGAATGTGCCAACTCAGAGTTCAAGCAAGCGGGGGTTCGCTTCCCCAAACAGATGTCGGCCAGACCAGGTGTGGACAAATCCAAGTATTGCCGCTTCCACAAGAGCCACGACCATACGACGGAAGAATGCATCCACCTCCGAGACGCCATAGAAATCCTCATTCGCGACGGCCACCTGAAGCAGTTCGCGAAGAAGAAAGAAGCTCCCCGGCAAGAAACCCAGGAGAGCAAGAAGGCTGCAGAAGAGACTCCGCCCTCCGATGACACCAACGTGCAGGTCGCTATGTCCGTGACTCGGCCAGAAGACTTATGTATCCCTGATAGTCTGCCCGCTTCCACGTCCCTCGGCGCTCACAGCCCGTGGGAAACCTTCCCATCGGCCATGGTCATCTCCGGTGGTGGATTCAACAAAATCACGGTTGGTTCGGTCAAGAGAAAGTTCGATCAACTGATCAGCAAGAGTTCCAACGAAGTTACCACGCTGGATACCACTCGCAAAGGATCCTCTCCCATTTCCTTCTACAAAGAGGAGCTCCTCGGCGGGTCACCAAACTCAAGAATCCCGCTTCTCATCCGGGCAAGGATGGCGAACTTCGACGTTCGCAGGATACTCGTGGACCAGGGCAGTTCGGTTGATATAATGTACAACCACCTGTTCGAGACACTGCAGTTGGACGACTCTCACCTTACTCCATACGTTAGATCCGACATGCAGGGATTCAACGGAGCAGTAACAAGGCCCCGAGGTTACGTAGAGCTCATCGTGACCTTCGGTTCAGGAAAGACAACCCGAGCAATCAAAGCACAGTTTTCAGTAATTGACTGCCCGTCACTATATCAGTGCATTTTTGGAAGGCCAACCCTGGCAGAGTTGGTTGCAGTGCCTTCCACCGTACATCTCAATATGAAGTACTACACTTCTGAAGGGACGGTCGCCACCCTCTACGGCGACATCGAAGCTGCCCGTCGATGCTTTGAAGCAGCATCAAAAGGACTGGGCACCATCTCAGCGAAGCCGTGGACATCTAGTCGCCCTCCTCTGCCCAGCAGCTCCGAGCAGCCAAAGCCACTCCCCCAAGTCGAATCCATCGATTTGGATAACCGTTTCAGCAAGGAGGACCACGCTAAAGACCCGACGACTTCGGGTAACCAGTCCCACAACAGCGGCCATCTCCTACGCCCCATACCAGATGGCAACTTCGAGATCCTCCCGTTCGGAGAAGACCCCCAACGGGGAGTGAAGATCGGAGCAGACCTCCCCGACTTGGCCAAGAGACAGCTAAAAGCGTGCCTCAGGGAGAATGCAGATTTGTTCGCATGGAGCGCTGCTGAAATGCCAGGATTGGACCCCTCCGTCGCTTGCCACCAGCTTACAATTGATCCGGCCGTCAAAGCCGTTGCCCAGCGCAGAAGGAAACAGTCCCCGGAGAAGATGGAAGCCGCGGAGAAAGCTGTTAAAGACCTTCTAGAAGCTAGGTTTATTTCTGAGGCCAAATACACTACATGGCTCTCAAATGTTGTACTTGTAAGAAAAAATAATGGCAAATGGAGAATGTGCGTTGATTATACCGATGTTAACAAGGCCTGTCCGAAGGACGCCTACCCCCTCCCCAACATAGATAAACTCGTAGATAACTCCGCAGGTTTTAAACTTTTATCGTTCCTCGACGCCTACTCGGGCTATAACCAAATCCCAATGGCCGCGAGCGATAGAACTTACACGACCTTCATGACCGAATCGGGCAACTATTACTACAACGTAATGCCCTTCGGACTGAAGAACGTCGGCGCTACGTACCAACGAATGATGAACAAAGTCTTCCAAGGACAAATAGGCGACATGCTCGAGGTATACATGGATGACATGATCGTCAAGTCCCACGAGGAGCTGGACCACGTCACCCACCTTCGCCAAATCTTCGAGCAAGCGAGAAAATATCAAATGCGTTTTAACCCAGAGAAGTGCACGTTCGGCGTACGGGCAGGTAAATTCCTTGGTTTCTACTTAACGGAACGAGGAATAGAGGCTAACCCCGACAAATGTCGGGCATTCTCTAAGTTCCTAACGCCCACGTCTAAGAAGAACATCCAGTCCCTCAACGGAGTACTCACCTCGTTGTCCCGCTTCGTCGCTAAATTCGCCCAACACGCCCTTCCTTTCTTCAAGCTCTTGAGAAAAGAAGCCGCGTTTGAATGGACCGAGGAATGCGAGGCGTCCCTCATCCACTTAAAACAAGCTCTGTCGAAACTGCCCGTGTTATCACGGCCAGATACCGGGGAAGTTTTGTTCTTATACGTCGCCGTCACCGCCGAGGCCGTGAGCGCCGTTCTCATCCGCGAGAATCACACCGGGCAAAAACCCGTATACTTCACGAGCAAAGCATTGCAGGACGCGGAGTTGCGATATCAGCATATAGAAAAGGTAGCATTGGCCCTCGTCAATGCTGCCAGACGACTGAGACACTACTTCTTGGCCCATACGATCGTGGTAAGGACGGATCAACCCATCAAGCAATTGCTGGGCCGGCCAGACATGGCCGGTCGAATGCTCAAGTGGTCGTTGGAGCTGTCCGAATTTGACGTCCGGTATGAAAGCAGAAAAGCTCTCAAAGCAAAGGCCCTGGCCAATTTCGTGGCGGAAGTAACCTTCCCAGACTCCTCGCCCCACATAGCAAACAAATGGACCATCTACGTGGACGGAGCATCCAGCTCGAGTGGCAGCGGGGCAGGAGTAATTCTTGAAAACGACGAAGGGACCATAGTAGAGGCGTCTCTCACTCTGTCCTTCCCCACATCGAACAACCAGGCGAAGTATGAGGCCTTCCTCGCTGGGTTGCGCCTAGCCGAAGACCTAGGGGCAGAAGAAATCATCATCTGCACGGACTCCCAGCTCGTAGCCCACCAGATCTCCGTGGAGTATCAGGCCAAAAACGACAGTCTATCTGAATACCTCTCCCTAGTCAAGGAAAAGATGTCGAGGTTCAGGGCGGTAGCAGTAAGACATGTTCCCCGCGAACACAACGTGCGAGCAGACGTCCTGTCCAAACTAGCGAGCACCAAGAGGAAAGGCGGAAACAGGTCAGTCATTCAAGAGATACTTCCCCGGTCCAGCATCGACAAGGTGTCCTCGACCCTACACGTGCATGCGATCGGAGACAGCGACTGCTGGATGACGCCCGTGTACAACTACCTCACCAGGGACGAACTTCTGGATGACCCCAAGGAAGCCAGCACCATCAGACGAAGAGCTTGCTCGTACGTCATCCTCGAGAATAAACTTTACCGAAGGGGCTTCTCCATCCCACTGCTAAAGTGCATAGAGGAGGAGATTATCCCCCACGTATTACGAGAAATCCACGAAGGTATTAACGCCCAACACCTGGGAGGAAGGTCCCTTGCCCGCAAGACACTCCGGGCAGGATATTACTGGCCAACTATGCAGCAAGACGCCAAAGAGCATGTGAAAAAAAATGCGACAAATGCCAACGGCACAGGGATATGCACCTAGCTCCACCTAACGAGCTGAAAAGCTTGACATCCCCGTGGCCATTCGCCTGGTGGGGCCTAGACATCCTAGGACCCTTCGTGACAGGGTCTAGCCAAAACAAATACCTGATAGTGGGCGTAGATTATTTCACAAAATGGATAGAAGCAGAAGCCTTAGCGAAGATAACAGCACTTAACATTCTACGCTTCTATAAGCGGAATATCCTTGCCCGTTTTGGGATTCCCCAAGCAATCGTCACGGACAATGGAACACAATTCACGGACAAGAAGTTCCAAGACTTCGTCGCCCATCTCGGAACAAAGCAACACTTCGCTTCGGTCGAGCACCCCCAGACCAATGGGCAGGCGGAAGCGGCCAACCGTGTCATCCTTCGTGGCCTCAAACGGAGACTGGACGAAACGAAGAAGGCCTGGGTGGAGGAGCTCCACAACGTCTTATGGGCATATCGTACCACTCCCCAGTCTACCACCGGGGAGACGCCTTTCCGCTTAGCATATGGCATGAAGGCTGTTTTACCCATCGAGATCCACGTACCGTCCAGAAGGACCGAGTCACCTCTAGACGAGGAGATGAATAACGAAGCGATGAGAGAAGAGCTCGACCTCGTCGAGGAAATTCGGACAGGAGCAGCCCTCCGCGAAGCGCCTCTTAAGCAAAAAATAGCAATCAGGCACAACGCCAAAGTCTTACGACGAGAATTCGACGTGGGCAGCCTTGTCCTGCGAAGAAACCACAAGGAATCTCGCGAAGGCAAACTAGCGGCCAACTGGGAAGGGCCATACAGAGTCCGTGCCAAAACGGGAAATGGTGCATACTTCCTCGAAAACCTCAACGGGGATACAATCCCTCGACCATGGAACGCTGAAAAACTTAAGCAATACTACATCTAAAGTCACAATAGGCTTCCTCGCGTCAAAGGACCACCCAACGGTCATCATGCTCGTCCAGGTACAAACGATGCATACATACAAAGCGGAATCCCGCTCAAGTAAATGAGCCGGAACTCTGCTCGTCGGCGGTCCTCAATTGAGCACCACCTTCGCCCAAGTACCATGATTGGCAGAACCCCAGCTCGCGATGGGACGTTCACGCCGCGAACTCAGGCCTCAATCGCGACCTGAGATCCGCAACCTCGCCAGGACCTTCCCCGGCTATTCGACCAGTTCTCTGCACTGGCGAATTCACACACAACGAGCAAGCTTCAAAAGATAGCTCTGCTAACGGACGCACCCTCCGACGGGCAGTCATACACGCACAACTAATGTAAAGTACAGCAACATAAACAAAAATCATATAAGTAACAAAACCGGCCATAAAGTAAAAAAGGCCACCAGGGCCAAAGATTGTACGAATTACATAAAAAGGGGGGCCACTAGGCATGGCAAGAAAACCCGGGCCCGCCGGGGCCCGCCCGGACCCGGCCCGAAATTAGCGGGGGAAACCCGATTTTATTGGGTGCGGGTGCGGGTGCGGGTAAAATCCGATTTGTAATTGCGGGTGCGGGTGCGGGGGCGGCGGGATGCTACTACCCGCCCGCACCCGCCCCCGCCCCCGCCCAGTCTTATAATATTTACTTTAATACCCATATTTAAATTATTTTATATCACATTTATTCACTTTTGAAGAAGTAATTAAAAATCCTCACTAGTCATTTCTCACCATTCACTCAAACTCACATCTTTAGAAACAAGTTTATTATTAAAATGGTTAAGTTTTTAATAAAATTGTTAATTTATATTACTATTTAAAAAAAATATTTTTTTGCGGGTGCGGGTGCGGGCAAACCCGTTTCTATCGGGGGCGGGTCTGGGTGGTAAATTTTCACCCCCGACTGAGTTTGAGGGCGGGGGCGGGTCTATAACAGAGAGGCGGGTGCGGGTGCGGGGCTAGCTAAACCCGCCCCCGACCCGCCCCGTTGCCATGCCTAGGGGCCACGTCCCCCAAACCAAATAAAATTACAACAAACTACACGGCACGCAGGCCGGCAAAACATCATTCCTCAGTGTCTTCGACTCGTTCACCATCGGGCGGAGAGGTCTGGGTTCTAGCTTGGCCGGCAAGGATAGACTCTGGCATCACTATTCGCCCGTCTTTAAAGTACGCCAGGAAATTGGTACCTTCGGTCACCAAATCAACACCAGGATTCACCACCTGAAGCTGAGACACTGCGTTTTTGAAGGACTCCTCACCGAGAACCACGTTGTCATCCTCGACCACCACCAGTCGGGCAACTAACTCTGACCTTGTCTTCAGCACTTTCACGTCCTCAGGCTCCTCCTCGCCCGGAGCATTGGTCGCCTGCAATTGCGCGACCAAGTCCTCAGCAGCCTTTTTCTCAGCCTCGAGCGTAACCATCTTCCCCTTTAGCTGGGCAACCTCCTCGCTCTCCTTCTCCCTCGCCTCCTTGACAGCCCTAGCTTCCTCCCTGACCTTCCTCAAACTCTCCTCGAGAGCGGTCACCTTCCCGCGGGCAATAGTCAACTCACCCTCAGTGGCCGCCATCTCCAGCAGTCTGACCACCGCAGAGGCATCCTGGGCCACCAACGCCCTCTTGCTCGGACGGTTCAGGTTTTGCAGATGTAGAGAATCAGCGTGGGGAATCACCAAAGAGGTCCCTTCAAAAAACCTCTTGTCCAGTACACAAGGAGGCAGCTCGAATTTCGCTTTCTCTGACGCTTTGCCCAGATCCACTGCCTCGTTCCTTGGACGCTTAGACCTGGTCGCCAGGGGAATTGGAGACCGTTGAGCATTGGCCGGTGAAGCATTCCTCTGAGGAGGCTGGGAATGACCAATCGCACGGGCAGGGGAAGGACGAACCTTAGGAGTAGCAGCTGCAGCATCTTGTTTCCGCGCGGCCACGTTCCTCACCATCCTTTCGTGGGCTGAAGGCATAGCGGCTGTAAAAGACAAAAACAGGCGTCAAATGATAGAAAATGACGAGCGATACAAAGCAATATATTAAGATTAAATACCGAGCAGATCCATAGCATCCCTATAAGTGTTGCACCCCAGCAGTGCCCTAACGTTAATAAAATGAGGCTCCACCCGAGGACTACCGTCGTCCTCAAGGATCACCACATTCTTCTTCGTGACACACTCGGCCATCCGGAACGAGTTCACGTACTTCAGCAGTTTCTCATATGAGGCAGCATCCCCCTCATCCAAATCGGTCGGCTCAAAAACATAGTCCTTTGGGGGCTTAGTAAAATGCGCCCCGGTCCACTGGAAGGGATATTTCAGCAATCGCCGCCCAATGTACTTACCCTCCTCGTTAATCCTATCCTCCCCGTTCTCATCCACTTCAAGCTCCCAGCAGAACGTGCTATCCTGGGCAGCCTCCGATACGGGCTCCACGACGAAGTACCTCGTCTTAAATGTACGGATAGATTCAGAGAAAGGTTTGAACAGCTTACGCTGCTGCTTCAAAGAGACCCAACCATAGCTCTTTCCAGAAGTCTGCCGTTGAAGATGAAATACGGTGAAGAAGAATGGAAGAGTCGCCCCTACCTGCAAGTGTTCACACACCAGCTCGAACACCCGCATGAACGCTAACGAGTTGGGGTGGAGCTGCGTAGGGGCCAGGTGAAGATGTAGAAAGACGGACTGCTGGAAATCCGTAAATGGAAGCCTCAAGCCCAACTCCTTGAAGACATATTCATACATCGTGAAACACTCCCCGTAATTGGTGTAGACGCGCTCATTAGCAGTGGGAAAGTGGACTCTCTAATCCCCGTCGTCTCCCACCGTCCGGAAGCAGTCTCCAACATAGCTCGCAAATTCGGACACGTGCTCAGAGGGTTCCGCTACCTCCCATTCTTCTGCTTTATTTTCTGCTACATCCTCCTCGGGTGCATCCTCCTCGGGTACCTCCTCCTCGAGCACCTCTTCCTGATCATCATCCCGCAGTTCGTCCTCTTGCTCGTAGTTCGTATCCTGCTCAGTAGACCCACTCGAAGACTGAGTGCTATTACTCCCCGAGGAACCAGAATCCTCCTCGGACGAATCTAATACAATTTCTCCACGGGGCCCTGTTGCCATCACCTGAAAAGCAGAGAAAGACTGTGAATTCGACAGCTAATCAAACTTCCACCGCTGAACAAGTGAAAGGGCGCGCTAAGGGCTGAGGACGACGTCCCCGGCCTAAGCCTTGACAACACTACGAAAAGTCTCCCCGCGAGACAATGCCCGGAACTCTCCTCCCACACGAGGAACTTCTCCAAAGCAAGATCACGAGTTTTTCATTCAGCTCATAACTCCATAAAACGCAACGCTCACACGGTCACGTGCACGTCACCATCGCGACGGCGTCACGGACAGACCCTCCACACACAGCGTAACAACAGGCTAACGGCGATGGAGACGGCGGAACCATCATCCACCACTGGCGGCTACCACATACATAGACCTAAGTCTCCTAAAATCTAACCTAACCACATGCAATGTCTAAGTAAACATCGACAAAAAGCAAAACAAGGAAAGGAGACGACTTACTCGTAAATATAAGGCTGAAAGGACTTGCTCGGAGCTTCAGACAATGAAGGTTGCAACGGACAGCGTTCACGGGCAAGGAATTTGCTGAAGATTGAAGGAAAAGGTTCTGAAGGAAGGTTTTCCTCCTATTTATACAGGAGGTCACGTGCAACCACACGCGCACATAGGTCATAATGACTACCCGCTAGTCATCATTGCCTAAGCGGCGGCGGCACAAGTTCCAACACACACGTGGCAACCCCCGTACCATTTCGTATTCCACTAAACTGTTGGTACCCACCGGTAACGGGCAACGTATTACAACCACGACCAACAGCCACAATGGACAATAGAAACCACGGGCTTCCACAGCCAGTGAGCGAAACGCTCCACTTCCCTGAGACTGTACGCTATCCTTAAGTCATCACTTCCATGCTCGGAAGCAACGACTTGGGGGGCTACTGTTCTGGACTGGGCCAACGGCCATGCGCGGCCCAATCCGTGACTACTACAGTAACGGCCCAACACTTGGATCCAGTCCATTAAGATGACAAAAGTACCCTTTTGCCATTACAACCAGGCACCGACTGCTCAGTCCTGCCCGGATTTATTGTCCGCCACACATGAACTACAACTCCCCTACAGCTGACGGACAGATGCCCGCAACTACCCTCCTGCCCGACATAACGGCTAGTTTGGGCAGTTGCCTATTCTTCAGGAAACGGTTATTTCGCCATGACAATAGGACCGTTGGCCACGTGCTGGGGAACATTATATAAACCCTCTCATTTGAGAGGGCGAGGTATCATTTTTTTGACCCTAAGAATACACTTTGTACTTGCCCCTTTTTCTCTGACCCTTTCTTACTTGAGCGTCGGAGTGCCTTGCAGGTACACCCCATTTTCTCCTCATCAACATTCCAAACACCCTGTACGCCTGACAACCATCATCCGCCGAGCACCTTGCCATCTGACGACCAGCGTACGTGGATCTGATCAAATACTCGAGATCATATATATATCATAATTAAATTACATAAATGTGTCAAACTTAATAACATGACACATTTGATAACTTCACCATACATTTGTATAACAAAATCCATTGTTAGATTGAAAGCTATTATCATATAGATCATCTCTATAAAATTTAACACATCAATCAGAAATTATTTGCTATGTTAAAGAGAATGAGTGAGGGCAAGATGTCTTAATACTTAGTCTTTATTTTAATGATGTCAAAATGTGTATTAACTCGTAGTGTGTAATTTGAACGATATCATCGTGTCATAGTCTGCATTCATATTTCACAATGCACAAATATCCCAAAATCACGTGTCTATACATATAGGAAGAGTCTCATATATTTCTTGTGTGTGTTTGATCATGTTGGGAGTCATAGGAATGCATAAACATAGCCTAGGTGGAACAAACTATGATCAAAAAGTCGTTTTTGGGAGTTTAAGCTGTTTGAGTTGACTAAAACCCTGTTCTGGTCGACTCATGAAAACTAATTTTTCAGCCATTTGCTCTAGGGTGTGCTCGCGTCAACCCTTAGGTCGACTTATACTGTTAACCTTTGTATCTGCATTTTTTCAGCAAGCTTGCGTCGACGCATGGACCCTATTCTGGTCGACGCATAGCTTCAACATTTGCGTAGTTTTGCTCACGGGTCCGCCGCTTAGGTCGACCCTCCTTATTTTTTGGTCGACCGTTAGCTAAATACCTGTCATTTTTCTGATCTCTCTCAATTTTAAATTGTTGTTTTTTTTTGTTAATTGGTCATGAGATCTTATATATATACATTGTACCTCATCATTTCATAACAATAAGATAAAGTGAAAGATATACACTTAATTTTTCTCTATTCATGTTCATCCTCATTCTTGCATTTTCTTAACAATTACACATAACAATTTGTGTTGATCTTTTGCATCATTGAGGTGATAACGTCCAAACATAGGATTGTGTATCTAGTTTGGGGTAAGTTTTTCAGTGGGGTTTTTCTTGAATAAAACCGTTAGGGTTTTGTTCTCCAAGATCGTATGGATTTGGGGGTTTTTGGACAAATCTTTGCTTCATAGATTCAGCTGAGCGAAGGTGATTAAAGAACGATGGGTTTGTTCAATCTAGTAGCGATAATCAGAGGATTATGCAAGAAATATTTGGGATCGAACTGTGTGTGATTGAAATCAGCCGAACGAAGGTGATTGAAGACCGGTGGGTTCATTCAATCTAGTAGCGATAAACGGAGGTTTATTCAACACGTTCGAGGCACTTGATTCAACTTGAATCAAGGGGAGAGAAGACATAGTATCAACATTAATAAGTATTCTTGAGTGTGTGATGACTAGGGCTTCTCTTGTAAAAACATTTGCAACAAGATAATACATATCTCAAATCTAGTTTTAGAATTGGGGGCCGATGTACCCGAAGCGAGGACGAAAGGGGAACTACCTAAACAAATTCGGTGTTGTTCTCTCTTTTCTTATCTCTTTAATTTTTGAACTATTTACGTTTGGGCAAAATCAATTGATCGATAAAATTATGTTATATTGTAGTGCTGAAAATCTGGTTTGAAAACTCATTACAATCACTTTGATTGTAATTGGAAAAATTCTGCACTACATTTACATAGAAATTAACACTTAGGGTGTTTTGCACACCAAGTGTTCGATAAATTGATCGCTCACAAACTGTTTGTGAAATTGTCAATTTTGGTTTACTTTTTATTAGTCATTGGAAATTGCACAAAATTAAGTGCAGTCAAGTATATTGATTAATAATAAAATTTGTGATTCGAATTTCTCATTGAGCCTATCACTCCAATTGGCTTACGTATATCCGGTCCTTTAGGTAACTGGTTCGTTTAGATGATATAGTTCCTCGGCCGCTTCCGCGAACATTTTTAAAATCAAATTTAAGGGTCGACTCTCTATTAAAAAGTAGTGATCTATTCAACCTCCCTTCTAGATCAATTGTCGTCATCTAACAAGTGGTATCACGAGCACCGGTTCATCTAGTGCTTCAAGTATAACTTTTTAGAAAATGGCTAACGAACCGAAAGGGGCTTACAATAGAGCACCGGTTTTTTAATGGTGAAAACTATAGTTACTGGAAGGATTGTATGAGTGTTCATATCAATTCTATTGATAGGAAGGTATAAAGCGTTATACAAAATGGTCTATGGAAATTACCATGACCAATGTGAATAACGTGGTAATACCTAAGCCGGAAGCACAATGGAATGAAGAACATGCGAAAAAATATAACTACGATTGGAAAGCTAGAAATATTCTGATTTCATCTTTGGGAGTTGATGAGTATTATAGGGTTTCACATTGTACGACTCCTAAAGCTATGTGGGAAGCATTGCAAGTTGCCCATGAGGGAATTAATGACGTCAAACTAGCTCAAATCAATACTTTGACACAAGAGTTTGATCTCTTTAACATGAAGCAAGGGGAAACCATTGCCGACATGCAAAAGAGATTTACTCATTTAATCAATAGACTAAACTCACTTGGTAGACCGGTTTCCAATGACGTTGCTAATAATAAAATCTTGAGGTGTCTTACTAGGGAATGGAAACCAAAGGTCACAACCATAAAGGAAGCCAATGATCTCATGACGTTAGACATCACAACTTTATTTGGGAAGCTCGAGGAACATGAGCAAGTGCTCATTAGTCTTGACCAATTTGAGAAAAGAGAAAAGAAAGAAAAGACCATGACCAAAGATGCGGAAAAGAAGTCAATAGCTCTAAAGGCTTCTAGCTCAAAGTCCTCAGCAAAAGAGCTAAGTGAGAGTGAATCGAGTGACGACAGTGAATCGAGTGACGACATTGAAGAAGATTTGAATGAGGATATGGGACTGTTTGTGAGGAGATATAATCGCTATATAAAGAAAAATGGTATTCAACATTCGGAAAAGAATCTCGTCAACTTTAGAAGACAAACAAGGTCTTCCAAGAATGAAGGTAACAAGAGTGGAAAAACTAAAGGGTCTTGCTTTAATTGTGGAAAAGTCAGCCATTATAAGCTGGATTGTCCATTGATGAAGAAGGACAAGGGAAAGGAAAAAAATTGTCCAAAAAAAATAAGGTAAACCTAGAAGAGCTTATATTGCTTGGGAAAGCGATAGTAAGTCATCTAGTGAAGAAAGTTCAAGTGACGAAGAAGAGTCCGTTAACCTTTGCCTCTCCGCTCATCAAATGAAAAAGAATAAAAAGAATTGGGTACCTATTTCCCTTGATTGATTGTGTTGGTACAACGTCTTGAGTTCGCGGAGAGAAGATGTGTTCTCGATAGTGGATGCTCAAGACACATGACGGGAGACATTTCTCTTTTCGTTGACTTTGTGGCAAAGAAAAAGGGATTTGTGACCTACAGAAATCACAATAAAGTGGCAATACTCGGCAAAGGTAGTGTAGGTAATCCCTCTTCTACTACTATCTCAAACGTGCTACTAGTTGAGGGTCTTAAACACAACCTAATTAGCATTAGTAAATTATGTGACAAGGGTTATAAAGTCTCATTTTCAAAAGATTGTTGCATAATTGAAAATAATGATAAAAAAGAGGATGTGTTTAAAGGCCTGAGGGTTAACAACGTCTATATGCTAGACTTGAGTGAGGTATCATTGAGTAGCGACAAATGTCTCATCACCATGAGTGAAGATTCATGGTTAGGGCATAGGTGTTTAGCGCATGTCAATTTCGATTTGCTTAATAAGATAGTTTCTAAGGACCTAGTAGTCGCCTTACCCAAAATCAAGTTTTCAAATGATCACTTATGTGATGCGTGCCAAATGGCGAAGCAAACAAGGATCTCCTTTAAGTCTAAAAACATTATTTCAACCACGAGACCCCTTGGACTCCTCCATATGGACCTCTTTGGACCATCTAGGATTAAGAGCTTAGGTGTTAACTACTGCGGTTTTGTGATTGTCGACGACTATTCTAGGTTTGGCTGGACTATTTTCTTAGCAAGCAAGGGCAATACTTTTTCGGCTTTTGAGAAGTTTGCCAAGCTCTCTCAAAACAAATTAAACACAAACATTGTAATAATCCGAAGTGATCATGAAGGTGAGTTTGAAAATCCCCTCTTTCAAGAATTTTGTGATAGGAATGAGATTGATCATAATTTTTCCGCACCACGTACCCCTCAACAAAACAGGGTTGTGGAACGTAAAAATAGAATTTTGGAAGAATTGGGAATAACAATGATCAATGAGAGAGACCTTCCTAAATACCTTTGGGCCAATGCCATTAGTACGGCTTGTTATGTTTTGAATAGGGTGCTCATCCGTTCTATTCTAAACAAAACTCTGTATGAGCTTTTAAAAGGGAGGAAGCCCAACGTATCACACCTTCACGTCTTTGGTTGTAAATGTTTTGTGTTGAATAATGGTAAAGAGACCCTTGGTAAGTTTGATTCTAAGGCCGACAAAGGTATCTTTCTTGGATACTCTCAATATAGTAAGGCATATAGGGTATACAATAAGAGGTTATTTACTGTTGAGGAGTCCATACACATTACTTTTAATGAGTCTTATCCGAAAAATGTCGGAAAAGGTATTTCTTTTCATGGTGCAGGTGTATCTTCAGAAGACATACTCAAGGACACTGATAAAGGGACTGATCAACCTGAAGCAGTGCATGTTGAGGAGGAAAAAGATCACCATCCTGAGAAGATTGAGGAGGATCATCCGAATAACAATGATGACCTTCCTCTAGCTTGGAAGTCTTCTAAAGACCATCCCATCGACAACATGCCTGGTGATATCTCAAAGGGAGTAACTACGAGATCCAAGCTAATTAACTTTTGTTATCACTTCGCTTTCGTCTCACAAATTAAGCCTAAAAACTCTAAAGAGGCCTTAATCGATAAACATTGGTTTTTATCAATGCAAGAGGAGTTAAATCAATTTAAAAGAAATGAGGTTTGGGACCTTATCCCTCCTCTGCGAGGCCATCGAGTAATCGGCACCAGATGGGTGTTTAGGAACAAGCTTGCAGAAAATGGAGTCATAACTAGAAATAAAGCGCGATTAGTTGCACAAGGGTATAACCAAGAGGAAGGCATAGAGTATGAGGAAACTTATGCGCCTGTCGCCCGACTCGAGGCTATACGCCTGTTGCTAGCTTACGCATGTGCTAAAAACTTCAAATTATTTCAAATGGATGTAAAATAGTGTTTTTCTGAACGGTTATATTAATGAAGAGGTTTATGTAGTCCAACCTCCTGGTTTTGAATCCCATGAGTATCCTAATCATGTTTATAAGATCAAACGTGCTTTTTACGGTCTCAAGCAAGCCCCTAGGGCTTGGTATGAGCGTCTTAGAAATTTTTTACTAGATCAAGGGTACTCTAGAGGGAAGGTTGACACAACCCTCTTTATTAAACGTCAGGGAAAACACTCAATTTTGGTACAAGTATATGTAGACGATATAATATTTGGATCTACTATTATAAATATGGTCAAGGAGTTCTCTAAGTTGATGCAAGGAGAGTTTGAGATGAGCATGATAAGGGAGCTAAACTATTTCCTCGAATTGCAAATCAAGCAACTTGAAGAAGAGACGTTCGTGAGCCAGACGAAGTATTGTCTTGAGCTACTCAAGCGCTTCGACATGGCTAACTCGAAAGCAATTCACACTCCAATGCCTACTTGTGCTAACTTGAGTCGAGATGAGAATGGTAAGGATGTAGATGTGAAGAACTATAGAGGTATGATAGGTTCTCTCCTCTATCTTACCGCATCCCGACCAGATATCATGTTTAGTGTCTGTATATGTGCTAGGTACCAATCATGTCCCAAGGAATCGCACTTAAAAGCTGTGAAGCGCATACTTAGATACCTATGTGGTACTCCAAAGTATGGGCTTTGGTATTCCAAGAGAAGTGATTGCTCTTTGGTTGGCTATTCTGATTTCGACTTTGCCGGTTGCAAATCGAATAGGAAAAGTACGAGTGGCACTTGTCATTTTTTCTCAAATTCCTTAGTGAGTTGGCATAGCAAAAAGCAAGTTTCCGTTGCTTTGTCAACAGCCGAGGCGGAATATGTTGCGGCCTGTAGTTGTTGTGCTCAAGTCTTATGGTACAAGCAACAATTACTCGACTTCAATGTTAAACTTGAAAGTATTCCATTTTGTGTGACAATATAAGCGCCATTAATTTAACCAAAATTATTGTACTACATTCACGCACGAAACATATTGAAATTCGCCATCATTTCCTTAAGGATCATGTAGAGAAAGGTGATGTTGTGTTTGAGCATGTTGATACTAAGAATCAACTTGCGGATATTTTCACAAAACCACTTGCGACATAGCCTTTTTTTAACATCCGTAGGGAACTTGGTGTTCTCGATATCTCAGATCGTGTCTAAATATGTATGATTGCATGCTCTATATCTATGCTTGTCTATGTTTTTCTTTGATTAACAATATAGAGAAGATCAAGCTATATGTGAGGGCATCTATCATCAATCGTCATCGGAGGTAATATCGTTCCTCTCTAGTTAACTAACCTTGATCACTTATATATGTAAGAAATTGTGCCAAAACGTGTGTTATATTGAAGTTTATTCTATGGTTTGGATCTATTTTAATCCATTTTTAAGTTTGAAATATGTGTGGTTTGCTATTTATCATTGATTGATGCATACATGAAGTGAACTGTGCATTTTTTCATGTTTGCACTGCATGAGTCGACCAAAACAGGACATGGTTCGACTCATGATCTTTATGTTTTCTTGTGTTTTAAATCGGGTGCACACAGGTCAACCCTTGGGTCGACTCAAACTTTGAAAATTTTAAATTTGTGTTTTTGTGTTCAGTATGCGTCGACACATTACTAGTTCGGTTGACGCTTCGCTGAAGCATTCTGAAAAAACGGCTTGAAGAATGCACGCCTCTTCATTGTTCTTGGGAACTTTGACCCATTTATTTTCCTTTACTCATTCAAAGCATTATCATCATTATCATTTGCATCTAGACACTACTCCTCATACTTCTCCTCTCCTTCAATTCTCTACAAAACCATAGAAACCCATTTACAAAAGTTCATCAAAAATAAAATTTTCAACATTCACAAGGTTTCCAGAGGTTCTCTCATCATCAAATCAAATTCGTGTACTGTTCATCTTCTCCAAAATTGGTGTTCTCATGGCTTCTACAAGAATTACAGGCAAAAGAACCACAAGGGCTTCAACATCAAGGGCAAGTACCTCTCAACCTAGGTCAAGTGTTCCGGTAAACGCTATTTCTTTGCTATCTGATGATTTGGCTGAAGCTTACAATAAAAACTTTGGTAAACGATCGATTGTTAGGCAATTTGCATATTATTCCTTAAGAGCTGAGCACATGCACCTTGGGGATATTATTGAATTGCTTAATGCTCAAGAGTTTGATAAGTTTTTGGAATGTGACACAAAGTACAATGAGGATTTGGTCAAGCTGTTTTTTACAGGTATTCATGGTAATTTTGACAGTTTTGAGTATGGCTATGAGAAAGGTGGTAGAACTCGCTTAGTCAATTCCAATGTTTGGAAAGACTTGTTCGACATGGATCTATAATCGTCCTCTTATCCTAAGGTTACCGATACCAACTGTGTTGAAGGATATGAGTTCAAAACCGCCCTAAATTCTATGTTGAAGAATCCATATCCTGACAATATTGTGGCTAGCGATTTGTTTCCCAAGACTGTTACTACCGGGCATGTGAAGGCTATTAATAGGGTCCTACAATAGATCATATCCCACATTCTTCGTCCCAAGAAGGGAGGATATTCTAGGGTTGACCAGGCTGAGGTCCATTTGGTGTATCTGCTGAAGAACAAGATACAGATTAATTGGCCTCACTACATTGCGAGTAGGATTTTTGCTCTCCGGGAGTCTGGTCGAGGTACAATCTTGTGCTATGCCTCTTTCATTCAAAGCATCCTTATAAAGGGGGGGGGGGGGGCTTGAGGATTGAGCTGTATAGTTGTAGTGCATTTCATATTTTGTTTGTCGCATATCATTTTATGTTTTTATGTATGTCTTGTGACTTGAAGTTTTTATTGGAATATTATGGCTATGTAATGCACTTTAATTTTCTCTATATGCTTCATGTCTTATTTATCCTTATAATTCCTGCATTAACATCATTTTATGTGGATGCTTGTTAATGTGTCTTTGTTGCAAAATATATGATTTTGTTCATATGGATATATTATGTTATTCTTTAACCTTGTGTTTCTCTCTTTTTGATGTTGTCAAAGAGTGAGAATAGTATATGCTCTGCAAAAAGCAGCACTTCATTTCATAAAGATTGATCAGATTGTATTTCAGAAGAATGTACAAAGTCAGGGGGAGGATGAGTCTCAAATTACTCGATAAGCTGAAGAGTTTTGCCATCATCAAAAAGGGGGAGTATGTGAGGGCAAGGTATCTTAATACTAGGATTTATTTTAATGATATCATAACGTGTACTAGCTCGTAGTGTGTAATTTGGACGATATCATCGCATCATAGTCTGCATTCATACTTTACAATGCAGAAATATCCCAAAATCAAGTGTCTATACATAAAGGAAGAGTCTCATATATTTCTTGTGTGTGTTTGACCATGTTGGGAGTCATAGGAATGCATAAACATAGCCTAGGTGGAACAAACTATGATCAAAAAGTCATTTTTGAGAGTTTAAGGTGTTTGAGTCGACTAAAACCCTGTTCTGGTCGACTCATGAAAACTATTTTTTTTGTCATTTTCTCTCGGGTGTGCTCGCGTCGACGCTTAGGTCGACTCATACTGTTAACCTTTGTATTTGCATTTTTTTAGCAAGCTTGCGTCGACGCATGGACCCTATTCTGGTCGATGCATAGCTTCAACGTTTGCGTAGTTTTGCTCATGGGTCCGCTCAGGTAGACCTTCCTTATTTTTTGGTCGACCGTTCGCTAAATACCTGTCACTTTTTTGATATCTCTCAATTTCAAATTGCTGTTATTTTTTGTCAGTTGGTCATGGGATCATATATATATACATTGTACATCATCATTTCATAACAACAAGAAAAAATGAAAGATATACACTGAATTTTTCTCTCATCATCTTCATCCTCATTCTTGCATTTTCTCAACAATTACACATAACAATTTTTGTTGATATTTTACATAATTGAGGTGATAACGTCCAAACATAGGATTGTGTATCTAGTTTGGGGTGAGTTTTTTAGTGGGTTTTTTCTTGAATAAAACCGTTAGGGTTTTGTCCTCCAAGATCGCGTGGATTTCGGGGTTTTTTGACAAATCTTTGCTTCATAGATTCAGCCGAGCGAAGGTGATTGAAGAACGGTGGGTTCATTCAATCTAGTAGCAATAATCGGAGGATTGTGCAAGAAATATTTGGGATCAAACTGTGTGTGATTGAAATTAGCCGAGCGAAGCTGATTGAAGACTGGTGGGTTCATTCAATCTAGTAGCGGTAAACGGAGGTTTATTCAACACGTTCGAGGCATTTGATTTGACTTGAATCAAGGGGAGAGAAGGCATAATATCAACATTAATAAGTATTCTTGAGTGTGTGGTGACTAGAGCTTCTCTTGTAAAAACATTTGCAACAAGATAATACATATCTCAAATCTAGTTTTAGAATTGGGGACAGACGTACCCGAAGCGAGGACGAAAGGGGAACTGCCTAAACAAATTCGGTGTTGTTCTCTCTTTCCTCATCTCTTTAATTTTTGAACTGTTTACGTTTGTGCAGAATAAATTAATCGATAAAATTCTATTATATTGTAGTGCTGAAAATCTGGTTTGAAAACTCATTATAATCACTTTGATGGTAATTGGACACAAAATCTGGTTTGAAAACTACATTTACATAGAAATTAACACTTGGGGTGTTTTGCACACCAAGTGTTCGATAAATTGATCGCTCACAAGCTGTTTGTGATATTGTCAATTTTGGTTTACTTTTTATTAGTCATTGGAAATTGCACAAAATTAAGTGAATTCAAGTGTATTGATTGATAATCAAGTTAGTGATTCGAATTCTCATTAAGCTTGTTATTCCATTTGGCTTGACGCATATCAGATCTTTTCGGTAACGGTTCGTTTAGACGACATAGTTCCTCGGCCGCTTCCGCAAAAATTTTTAAAATAAATTTTTAAACGCCGACTCTGTTTAAAAAGTAGTGATCTATTCAACCCCCTTTTAGATCAATTGTCATCGTCTAACAGAATGATAAAAATTAACGATTATATTAAAGTTTTGTAAGCCGTTAATTTTTATGTATCTCGTTGACATATCAAATGACTTTTGATTGATGTTAAATTTTATTGAGATGTTCTATATGATAATACTTTTCAACCCAACGGTGGATTTTGTTATACGGATGTGTGGTGAAAAGTTATTGGATGTGTTATACTATTAAGTTTGACATCATACTGTTATTTGATTATATATATATATATATATATATATATATATATATATATATATATATATTGTGAGATATTGGATCGAACTCTAGTATGGTCGAAGGGTAGCTTCTATTTCGACAGGAATTAAGCATGAAGTTGAAGTTTGTTCGCATGTGTTCTGTCGGAGTAATGCGTGTTGTAGTCGAAGTTTGTTCTAACATGCATTAGTCTATATTTCTAGGTTTGTTAGCATGTTGAATTAGGCCTTGTGTTAAGGATCAAATTGTTTAAGTTAGCTTGTACCGTAAGTTAGCTTGTAATGGGTAATTGTTAAACAGCCCATTAGGTTAGTGTGTTAGTTTTCTTATAAATAGCGTGCTAGTCTCTCATCTTGAACATAAGGAAAAATAGGAAGATAAAATCCTAATTCAAGTGAGAGAGGTTATTTGTTATTCTTGTATACTGTAATCTTGTTTGATAGAGAAAGGAAAGAATAGCAGTTTATAACCAATCCTTGTTGTTTTCTCTTGTTGATTTCCCTTGTATTTTCTTTAACCCTAACCCTTGTGTGTTTCTTGATAGTAAAGAAACCGTTAATATTTTGTTTTAAGGCATCCTAATTCACAACAAATTGGTGGGGTGAGCGTGGAGAAGATGCCTTCAACAAAGTATGAGATTGAAAAGTTCACCGGAGTGAACGATTTCGGTTTGTGGCGCTTGAAGTTGAAAGCCCTATTGGTTCAGCAGGGTTGTTTGGAAGCGTTGAAGGGAGAGGCATCCATGGATGCTGCATTAACGGTAAAAGAAAATATGACCATGATAGAGAAAGCCCACAACGTAACATTGTTGAGCCTTGGTGATAAGGTTCTTCGACATGTATCAAAGGAGACTACGACATCGGGGTTATGGTTAAAACTTGAAAGTTTGTACATGACCAAATCTCTGGTGAATCGATTCTACCTGAAGTAAGCTTTGTATTCATTCAAGATGAGTGAAGACAAAGTTTTGGCTTAGAAGTTGGATATGTTCAACAAGCTGATTCTTGATCTTGAAAATATTGATGTGAAGATCGATGACGAAGATCAAGCACTGTTGTTGTTGTGTGCTTTACCCAGAACACATGCTCACTTCAAAGAAACTCTCTTTTATGGAAGGGAGTCCCTGAGCTTTGAAGAAGTTCAACCAGCCTTGTATTCTAAGGACCTGAACGAATGAAAGGAGCATAAACCTTCGACAGTTGGTGAAGGTTTAGCCGTTAAGGGAAAATTCTTGCGAAAGGATGGTAAATTCGACAAGAAGAGAGGTAAAAGTTAGCAGAAGTCTTATAGTGGCTAAACATCTGGTATTCGATGTTATCACTGTAAGAAGGAGGGTCACACAAGAAAGGTGTGCCCTGAACGCCTAAAAGATCATGGAGGAAAAGATAATGGCAACGCAACCATTGTTCAAGATGACTTCGAGTCATCTGATGTCCTTGTAGTTTTAAGCGGCGACTCAAGAAAAGAGTAGATTATGGATTCAGGTTGCACTTGGCACATGACTCTAAACAAAGAATTGTTCGAGGAGCTATGTGATCAAGATGGTGGATTGGTACTGCTGGGAAACAACAAATCCTGCAAAATTGCAAGTATTGGATTTGTGAGATTCAAGCTCCATGATGAGTCAATAAGGTTATTGACTGAAGTTAGGTATGTACCTGATTTGAAGAGAAATTTAATTTCTCTTATTGAATTCGACATGAAGGGATATGTTTTCCAAGGAGATAAAAGTATCCTAAGAGTCATGAAGGGTTCGAAGGAAGTCTTTAGAGGCAAGAAGAAACAAGGCTTGTATACCCTTGAGACTGAGGTTGTAAGTGGTTCGACAAATATTGCATGCACGAAACCTGTGTCGAAGATAGAATTATGGCACACGAGATTGGGCCATGTCCGCGAAAGAGGCCTGGTCGAATTGGGGAAGCAGAACCTGCTAGGTGGTGACAAAGTCGAAAAGTTAGAGTTTTGTGAATCTTGTGTATTTGGTAAATCATGTAGGGAGAAGTTTAACAAAGGCAAGAAAAGAACACATGGATCCCTGGATTACATTCATGCTGATCTTTGGGGGCCTGCAAGGAATCCTTCATACTCAGGTGCAAGGTATTTTCTATCCATCGTTGATGACTATTCCCGAAAGTTATGGGTATTCATTCAGAAGACGAAGGATGAAACTTTTGAGAATTTCAAAAGTTGGAAGGTTCTGGTCGAAACTCAAACTGGCAGAAAGGTTAAGAGGTTGAGAACCGACAATGGCCTTGAGTTCTGCAATGAAGCATTCGACAGTTACTGTGTTGAGTCTGGGATTGCAAGGCATAAGACTGTAGCAGGTACTCCTCAACAAAATGGCTTAGCTGAGAGATTCAATCGAACAATCCTTGAAAGGGTTAGATGCATGTTTGTTAGTGCTGGATTAAAGAAGGTGTTTTGGGCGGAGGCTGTTTCGACAGCAGCGTATCTGATAAATAGATGTCCCTCGACTACCTTGGGAATGAAGACACCTGAAGATGTTTGGTCGGGACATCCACCTAGTCTCGAAAGACTGAGAGTATTTGGCTTGTGGCCTATGCTAGTATTAGGCAAGACAAGGTCGAACCTAGAGATCTGAAATGCATGTTCGTGGGATACCGTGAAGGAGTCAAAGCTTATAGGCTATGGTGCCTAGAGCCAGGTCACAAGAGGTGTATCACCAGTCGATATGTAGTTTTCAATGAAGATGAGATGGTTTTCAAGAAAACTGATGATGCTGATGAAGACCTGGAACAGAGAGAGATTCATGTTGAGGTGGAGCATGTTGATGCTGAATTGCGTACCCCAGATAAAGTCGAAGAAGAAGCAGAAGATGCAGTTGAAGATGACGAGACTGATAATGACTACCTGCTATCAATAGACAGGTCGATGAGAGTCATCAAGCCACCTCAGAACCTCAGAGACTTGGGCATGCAGGTCTTATAGCTTATGCCTTAATCTCTGCAAGTGAGGTTCTCGATGAAGAACCTAGAGACTATAGGGAAGTTATGAGGAGTTGAAAGAAGACTGAATGGCTGAAGGCCATGGATGATGAGATGAAATCTCTTCATGACAACAACATATGGAAATTGATCAAGAAACCTGCTGGAGCCAGGTTAGTCAACTGTAAATGGATTTTCAAAGTTAAGGAAGGAATCGAAGGAGTGGCGTCGAAGAGATTCAAGGCAAGGTTGGTTGCTAGGGGGTTCACTCAGAAAGCAGGTGTCGACTTCAATGATGTGTTCTCGCCTGTTGTGAAGCAGAGGTCCATTCGAATGTTGCTTGCCACGGTGGCACAGTTCGATCTTGAACTGGAACAAATGGATGTGAAGACTGCGTTCTTGTATGGTGATCTAGATGAAACAATCCTGATGAGGCAACTTGAAGGGTATGTCAAAAAGGGGAAAGAAGATTATGTGTGCAAGCTGAAGAGATCTTTATATGGACTAAAATAATCTCCTCGGCAGTGGAATAAGATATTTGACAAGTTCATTGCACGCATAAGTTTCATCAGAAGTCAGTTCGACCACTGTGTTTACTTCAGATTTCGACCTGGTAATTCATTTGTTATTTTGTTGCTTTACGTGGATGATATTCTAATAGCAAGCAACAATGTCGAAGAGGTAATAAGGGTGAAGGCTGAACTCAATAAGGAGTTCGAAATGAATGATCTGGGAGTTGTGTCCAGGATTCTCGGGATTGACATCCGAAGAGATAGAAAGCAGTCGAAATTATGCTTATCTCAAGAGGCATACCTACGGAAGATTCTCGAAAAGTATAGTATGTCGAATTCAAAGCCTGTTGTGACTCCGACAAACCCTCAATTCAAGCTGAGTATAGATCAGTGTCCCAGTACTGATGTCGAAAGATATTATATGAATAGCATTCCATATGCTAATATAGTGGGTTCTTTGATATATGTTATGGTCTGTACTAGACCTGACATAGCATATGCAGTAAGTCTTGTAAGCAGGTACATGGAGAATCCTGGAAAGGCTTACTGGCAAGCATTAAAGTGGATTTTAAGGTACATAAATGGGTCTCTTAATAGAGTCCTAATTTATGGTGGAGCCTTGGGTGAAGATAGTAAAGCAGTAATCAAAGGATGTATCGACTCTGATTATGTAGATTGTATGGATTCCAGAAAATCTATCTCTGGATATGTGTTCACTATGTTTAGCACAACAATAAGTTGGAAAGCAACACTTCAGAAGGTTGTTGCCTTATCAACCACTGAAGCAGAAGATATCGCCCTAACTAAACCTGTAAAGGAAGCATTGTGGCTTGAAGGTTTTGCAAAGGAGCTGAAACTTCAAGGTCCAGTTATCACTGTTAAATGTGATAGTCAAAGTGCAATACACCTGTCGAAGAATTCAGCCTATCACGAGCAAACCAAACACATTGATGTGAGGCTGCATTTCGTCAGACAGGTAATCGAGCATGGAGAAGTCCAAGTGCTGAAGGTTTCGACAGATCATAATGCTGCTGATATGATCACCAAGACGTTGCCCAATTGCAAGTTTTTCCACTGTATGCAGTAAATAAAGCTACATGAAGAAAGCTAGTTTATTCCTTGATGTTATAGAGTTTGTTCCAAGGTGGAGATTTGTGAGATATTGGGTCGAACTTTAGTATGGTTGAAGGGTAGCTTCTGGTTCGACAGGAATTAAGCATGAGGTCGAAGTTTGTTCGCATGTGTTATGTCGGAGTAATGCGTGTTGTAGTCGAAGTTTGTTCTAACATGCATTAGTCTATATTGCTAGGTTTGTTAGCATGTTGAATTGGGCCTTGTGTTAAGGATCAAATTGTTTATGTTAGCTTGTACCCTAAGTTAGCTTGTAATGGGTGATTGTTAAAAAGCCCATTAGGTTAGTTTGTTAGTTTTCTTATAAATAACATGCTAGTCTCTCATCTTGAACATAAGTAAAAATAGGAAGATAAAATCCTAATTCAAGTGAGAGAGGTTATTTGTTATTCTTGTATACTTGTAATCTTGTTTGATAGAGAAAGGAAAGAATAGCAGTTTATAACCAATCCTTGTTGTTTCCTCTTGTTGATTTCCCTTGTATTTTCTTTAACCCTAACCCTTGTGTGTTTCTTGATCGTAAAGAAACCGTCAATATTTTGTTTCAAGGCATCCTAATATATATATATATATCGATGGATCATCATGAGGGAAGCATTCACATTGGGTTAAACACTTACCTAAATGTTAAAGACTCACCCAAACAAGTGATTGAGACGTCACATATTCACTCAAAACCTTAAGGTGATAGGTGTATGAGTTCTCTTATTTATAAATTGCTCAATATTCATTTTTCTAAGCAATGTGGGATTTAGAATTCACAATTGTTTCATAACAATCTTCTCCTCAAATGTGAGTTCATCCGTTATGCTCCCCCTCAAGCGAAATCTCTTTCATCTACATACTTGTACTGTTGTTGAGAGCCACCCTTATCTCGTCATGGGCACTTCAACGGTACACACCACCTGACCACCATGTCAGGAAGACTTTCGACACAAGGAGTCGGTCCCTTACTCGAACGGGGCTCTGATACCACTAATGAGTCATCACAAGAGGGAAACATTCACATTAGGTCAAACACTCACCTAAAGATCAAAGACTCTACCAAAACAAGTGAAAGAGATACCACATATTCACCAAAAACCTTAAAGTGATAGATATATGTTGAGGTTGGTTGAAAATATACATGTTGAAGAAGTCTCACATCGCTTAGTTTTATGAATGAAGAGGGAGTCCAAGGCTATATATACGATACAAGTTATTTGAAGTCCCACATCGCTTAGTTTTGTGAAGGAAGTGGAAGTGCAATGCTATATATAGGATTCAAAATCTTCATTCCAAGATGCACCAGTCAAAAGCACTTTAAACTTGTATTTGACTTTCTTTATTCTCTTATACTCTTGTTTTAGAGTGTTGTGAGATGTAGTTATAGATTAGTTTTGGAGGGTGTGGATGTACTGGGAGTCTGAGTTAGTTGAGGATATATTATGTGTTGTAATAATTTTCACATAATGTTATTCTCTAGCTGTCTATATGGGAAATGCTAACATACACCCAAAATTGGTGGGCCCCACACAAAAATACACTACATCTATTTTCTTTCTAATTTTTTTCTTCATCTTTCTAATGTGGGTTCCACCCAAAATTGGTGAACCCCACACAAAAATACACTAAGGTTTATGTTGCTAATGCACACCTACATGGGTGTGCATTAGCATAACCCTATATATATATATATATATATATATATATATATATATATATATATATATATATATATATATATATATATATATATGTGTGTGTGTGTGTGTGTGTGTGTTTTTTTTTTTTTTTTTCATATACAAAATTGTAAGTGTGTTTATGGTCAATAAATGATCGGCAAAATTTATTTAACATCATAAATTAATATCCGTTTGTTTCTTTAAGCATATAAACAACATATTATTATTTTTTATTAGTTATTGATAATTAAAAGGGAAATGATGATTTTATTTGTTGTGTCTAACACAAATTAATATAAATTTCTATTTGAATGTGATAATCTAGCCTGCCACCGAAATATTTAAATAGTACTGATATATTTATACAAATTTCTATATGTCAGGTTTCCTTCTAAGCTAAAGCACTCACCCTTACATGCTTAGTGTTTGGGGATTATGTACTGCTATGCTTATACATACTTTAATTTTCCTATTTCACATTGGCCAAGCTCCGCACTGTATATCTAAGGCCCGAAGAAAGCTCATAGAAAAAAGGTTGAGGTTTCTACCAAAAATGTAGATGGCGAGTTTGCACGGTCTCTTGATTAGTTTTTTTAATGGAGGATGTGAACCTGTCATTGATAGCACATCCAGAGACAAGTAGTGATAATGAGGAATTTGACATACAAAGAGTTAGCAAGTTTAATAATCTTTATAAGCATTAAGCATAGGCGAGAGAACATCACCACCGGAGGGGAATGTAGGCAAATCATTGTTATAAAAGGGAGGGGGATAATAGGATTAAAGGAGGACAAACAAAGAAATAGAAACATATAAATCGAGACTTGGTTCACTGAACGATCAATTACGTTATTTAGGATATATATTTTTTAAGTATATCAGGTGCCTGTCATGGGAGTCTGATAAAATTTTTCGGAGTCACACCTTCTAAAACTTTGTAACAAGATCATTGTTTTCCAATGGTAATAAATACTGCAAGTAGTATTAACGATGATCGACATGACGTAACAGAAGTTTTGGCCGCTATGGAAGAATTGAAATGACATAATGAGAACTTGCATGAGGATATGAGAAACTTACAACATAGACAATGACAATCAATCGTGTTGAAAGAAGAGGCAAAGTTTCTTGATCCTAAGCATGTGTCCATTGAAATATGGGATACTTTGTCTCCGTTGAGATATTGAATGCTCTTGTCCTTGAAGGTTTCAAACCACCTCCATTAACACCTTTTGATGGAAAAAGTGATCTCTAAGAACACATCACAACCCTAAATACCTAGATGGCCATAGTTGGTGCAACTGATTCTCTCTAATGAAAACTCTTAGTAGGAACACTATAAAGTGCCACACTAAGGATGTACATGAACTTACCGAGATTCTATATAACTAGCTATGAGGTCATGGGAGGCGATGGAGAGCGAACCTGACATATGGTGTTATCGCACCTCGAAAAATACGATCATTTGCGAAGAGTATTGCACGCTCGATGAAAATGATATCGAACAGAGTCGCCACCGAATTTTATTTATTCTAATGAAGGAAAGGGAAAATATCGATAAAACCTTTAATAAAGAAAAATAGTTGTCGCAACTAAATTTGGATTCGGGAGTCGATTATGCACAGAAAAAGTAATAACGCCTCTCACATCCGTTGTACTCAACGGGTACCTTTTAATTAAATTTGCGATTTGAATGTTAGCTTATGTCATTTGTTTTCTTTAAGTTATTAAAAGAGAAAAGAGAAAAAGAAAAGGGTCGCAAAAAGTTTTTTATTAATGTGTTTGACAAGATTGCGCGTCTTGCTCCTACGTAACTCCAGGTGCGATGGAGAACTCAAGGCTACGTAGTTCTGGGCAGAAAATGTTTGTTTGTTGGTCGATTTTAGTGAAAGATGCTTAGTTGCATTCGAACGGAAAACATTACTATCATACCCCAATTTTGTCCGAGCATTTTAAAAAAAACTTTCATACATCTGACTTTATCTTTACTTTGCATCATCTGCATAATATAACATGTCCTTCATCACGAATAATGCCTAAAATGTCTACCCGAATAAATTTTCGGATCTACAGATAGACCAGTTTGACTGATTTTCAAATGTATGCAAAATTAGCGGGAGAAAATTTTCGAAATCGAGCTTGCAGACGTTAGTATTATTAATCTACGGTTTGCGTAGTTTAACCTGACGTGCTCGTTTTATTTTTTCGACTACTTTTACGGTCGCATTTTGATCAATCTGAGCCTTTTAACCAATCATTTTTTATTTTAAAATTTGATTAAAACCTGTATGTTTTCGAGAAGTTTTTTCGCGATGATCATTGCAGTGCATTCAGTTTAATTTTTCGAGCACTTTTGTGCCCGATTTTTAATTCATATTGAATCATTTTTTTATTTTTTTTTATAAAAATATTCAAAAAAATTAAATAGAATTTTCTATGTCTTTATTTTATTTTTATTGTGTTTATTTTAAAAGATGTGATTTTATTTGATTTATTTGATTTAATTTCATTTTAAATTCATAAAGCATCTTGAAGGGGGCAACTTTGTCATTTTAAATTAAGTTGTGTTAAAACAAATTTGGTTCATATACCATGTATCCTCTATGGTTTTGATGCTAACAAAGTATTTGAAGAACAATTAAAATTTGTAACTAGCTGGTTCATGTGTACAGAATTCAATTTACTTGATGAAACAGGATCCGTCACGAAGAAGCCATGGTTCTGTTCTAATCAAGTACTTGTGAGAGAGTCAGATTAGAAAGATATCTTTTGTACAGTTCATAATCAAAAGCGTGATAACCCTACCTTAAAAACTGATAAGTGTCAACTTAAGTTTAGAAATCACGGGACTCGAGAGTAGTTGACATTATCTTCAAAAAATTGTATTGTATTTGTTTCACAGAAGAGTTCTCTTGAAAAAGGACTTGTTCAGTGGATAATTCTTTGGCTATGAGTTCCAACCCCTGCTTTATTGGAAAAGAAGATGTGCAAGAAGATTTGAAGTGAATATAGACGTTGGGATGCTTCAACGACTCTATTTCTTCAGCTATAAAAGGAACAGAAGAATTGAAGATCAATTAAGAGAATAACACTGCAACTACAACAAAAATATACATGCACTTCACACTATTCATATCAGAAGCTATTCTTTAATAGTTCTTATTCTTGTATAGCTTAAGAATCTTTTGTGTTAAATTGTGTTGTATTATATTTAAACACCTCTGATTGTTAATCAAGTGTTGTTGTAAGTTATTCCCTCTCTAAATAGTCAGTTTAGATAAAAGTCTCTTGCCTTAGGCTTGAGAATTGAAGTCTTGAATTTGTGGAATTTGAACAGGAAGTCTTCTAAGTAGGAAGTCTTGTACTCGGGGGGTATAAGCAAGGAAGTCTTGAATCTGAAGGGTTTAAGCAGGAAAGTCTTAGGATCTGAGGATCTAACCAAGAAGCCTTTATCTGGTGCTGATTAAGCAAGAAAAACTTAGGTTGTTGGTTTGAGCAGGAGAAAGTCTTATACTTGAGGGTATAAGCAATTGTAATATGTTTGATTATAGTGGAAATCTCTTGTGCTAAAAGGGGACTGGAATACTCTCAGTTGGAGAGGAACCAATATAAGTTTTGTGTGTTCTTTGCCTATTTTATTTACTTATGTTATCTTATTCGCTGCACTTGTTATCTATTTCTGAACTTCTATTTAGATTCTGAACTCTGGTTCAGAAGTAGAAACGATTTGGTAAACATAATTCAACCCCCCCTTCTTATGTGTTTTTCTCACCTTTAGTTGGCATCAAAGGTTGGTCTGTGTGTAACATGTAACACCCCAAATATACCCCACGCATTTAAATATAAATGAGAATGAATTCAAACATTTCATATTTAGGATGTCACACAATTCGACACAACCAGCTGCTCATATATTATAATATGTAACACATGCAAGTATTTGAAAATTTGTTATAATAACTATAATAACTCAACTTGTCTTAATTTCAAAACTTTACTGAAATAGCGGATGCATCAACATAAACAGTTATTCAAAGCATAATTATTCTTCAAAATAACATAAACAACAATTATTCTAGAGATATCCAAAAATCTCCATCAACCTCAACATAACACAACGTTCCCTGACCCCGGTCTTACACATCAGAGCAGACGCCGACACTAAAGGAAAATAGAAGACTTCATCTTCTACTTACATCAACTCTTCTACTGCGAGTTATTTGCACGATGCCCATGTAAAGCCAACATTTAAACAGAAGGGGTGAGATATCATAAATAGATAAAGGAAAGCATGATAATAAAGCAAACATTAGATTATTTCATGCACATCACCCATTCCACATAACCAACACAACAACCATCCAACACAACAACAATAAACATTCAACATACAACAACATCAAACATACAACAACAACATCCAACATACAACTACAACATTCCACACACAACTACTACATTCAACACAACAACAAATGCAACCAATATGCGATGCAATGAGACTCAAAACTAGACTCAATGCATGTGGCACCATCGGTTCCTATTTCAGAACCCGACCCCTATTTTAGGATCACATTTCCCTTCGGAATTTCCATAATGTCGCTCACACCCCACATGGTCACACGACTTCCGTGATCGCTCACATTCCACATGGGCACACGAATCACCATAATCGCTCACACCCCACATGGACACACGATCACCTAAACAACAGTAACAACAACGATACGATTCCACAATTAGAATCCGGATAAGACACTCACACCCTACATGGGCACACGACTTATCTCACAACTCATGCAACCATGAAATGCATGAAAACAACAACAACAATGAGTATCTAAACAATGCAACTTGCCACTACAGGCCAATAACAACAATATGCCATACAGTCCAGCAACAACGACACACAACATGGCAAGCATCCACAAGGCATTTAGAATCATATCATACCACAACATAATGATAATAATGCGCTTAATACCAACAAACAGTAAACTCATTCAACTTATGCTACTAAAACTATTTTTAGATTAAAGTTGGTCATGCCAGCTTTCCGACGCTTTGAACGACACTCAAATCGGACTCCCGAAATGAAAGTTATGAATTTTTAAAGTTTTCAAAAATTGGTCTCAATGTAATTGATTACTCAAAATGAGGTAACTGGTTACCTAAAGCAGGTTAACCGATTACACCTTTTCCCAAAAAAGTTGTTTTTCAACAAGGTAACCGGTTACCCTATTTTTGGTAACCGATTACATTTGCAGCAGAATCACTTTTCTGCTGTTTATCAGTAAGAAAAGTGCCTTTTGTAGCGAGTGATTTTTGGATGTGGCTGCGAAGCACGATCGCTCTGGTACTACAGCTCGATTCATTTTTTATCCTATTAAAGCTGATGAAGGAAGGGAAATAGATGTCTCCAACTAACCCTGCTTGCATACTGAGATTAAACAGCGGACTGTTAGGTTACAGATGCTACAAAGATTCGGGGTTTCTCCTAGTTTATTTTGTTGACGAGGGGTGCTTTAGGCTATTGGTTAGGATGTTAGGACGAATATATATGAAAGTATGGGATTTTGGGTTTTTGTTTAGTGTGCTCGCTAAGATTTTTCTTTCAATCTTATGCCTACGTATTCCCGTTTACCGAAACAGGGAAATCAGAGCGTTCGTAGTTCCTCCTATTCTATGGGAGGAAATGGTTGTTTTTGGTGTCTTGTTCAAAGCCCAAGACGTGAAGCTAAAGGTAGTTTGTATCTTGTTCAAAGCCCAAGATGTGAAGCTAAAAGGTGTTGTCTTTAGAGAGAATTTGTCATCTCTAAAGAGGGGTTTGTCTATTACGACTGTTTATAAAGGAGAATTACTTTAACCGGGATTTGTGAATCCGGAAATGCCATAATTTCCTTTATAGGGGATTTCAACCTGAAGGAGAAGACTTTAACTCAATGTAGAGCAATGCTATCTTTCCTTAGGAATTTCTCATGCTAAAAGAGGGGCAGTGGCATAGATGTAGATGATCCAGAGGCTTGCCGCTTACAACGATTAGATGAAAGGGAAAGGAGTTGTTGATGTTTGTGTACTGTGAACGAGGCACAACTTTGATGCTAAAAGGTTGATTGGATCAACCAGTGGTTTTATTATACAAAGCCTAAGAGGAGGCTATTATGTGTCTCGTACAAAGCCTGAGAGAGAGGCTAAAAGGTTTTGACCCGACGATGGAGTCTTTTGGTATCTCGTATAAAGCCCGAGATGGAGGCGATTTGACTCAACAAGAGAGTTTTTTTGTATCTCGTACGAAGCCCGAGATGGAGGCTAAATTTTTTTTGGCTCAATAAGAACCTTTTTGTATCTCGTATAAAGCCCGAGATGGAGGCGAAAGGGATGATTGACTCAACGAGGGAGTCTCTTATATGTCTCGTACAAAGCCCGAGAGAGAGGCTAAACGTTGTTTGACTCCACCGGGGAGAATCATTTGTACAAGGCCCAAGAGAAGGCTAACTTCACTGGAGAAGGATCATTATACAAAGCCTAAGAGGAGGTTATGGTTACTGTTTCAGTTGAGTGACAGGTCCAGTATACTGATTTTGAAAGAGAAAATCAGTTCTTATATGAGCACCACTGTACTCAAGGATATGATTCGAGGATCCGGGTTATTCCTGTTCTTTAAGGTAGTGGGAAATCCGAAGGGTATTGAGACTGTCCGAGTCTATGGTTTTTCTTCCTATTTAACGAAGGGGTCACTTGAGAATGTTTTTGAGACTCAAGGAGATTAGACTGTCCAAGTCTAGAGTTTCATCTTTTGTAATGTGCTTTGAGAAACAGTAGTAGACTCTATGAAAGGAATGTTCTATGCAGATGACTAATTTCTATTCCTATACCTCTATGAGGTCGTCGGGACAATTTTTACGAAGCCCAAGAGGAGGTTGGAAGCTTTTAAGAAGCCGACGGGTCCTTGTACGATGCCCAAGAGGAGGCTATCATTCCCGGAGGAAGAGATCATTATGCGAAGCCTAAGAGGAGGCTGTGAATACATCTAAGAAGTCAAGAGGGTCCTTGTACTAAGCCCAAGAGGAGGCGGGGTTGCTTTTAGGAAGCCTGTGGGTCCTTGTATGATGCCCAAGAGGAGGCCGATGCTTTTAAGAAGCAGATGGGTCCCCAAACCCCGAGAAATTCAAGACAGGATATTCACGAGGAATAGATCAAGCCAGGAAAGTTCGAGAATTTGGAAGAAACTCAAGAGATGCCATTCACGGAGAAAAGATCATCTCTGGGGAGTAGAGTTTCTTTGACAAGTGCTTTTAAGAAGCCTGTGGGTCCCCAAACCCCGAGAAGTTCAAGACATGCCATTCACCGAGAATAGATCAAGCCAGGAAAGTTCGAGAATTTGGAAGAAACTCAAGAGATGCCATTCACGGAGAAAAGATCATCTCTGGGGAGTAGAGTTTCTTTGAAAACTTCTAAAAGTGACAGTCTATGAAAGGGTTCACCGAGAATGCTGCCTTTCATATCTCCATATTGTTTAACCCCAAGAGGAGGGAAGACTGTGTCTGGTAATCCTATGGGGATCTAGTTGTCTATTTCTACGAATAAACGAAACGGTTTCACCTAGTTCTAGACGTAGTTGCCGGGGAAACTCTAAATATCTATACTATTATTACACAGTTGATATGAGTTTATGAAAGAAGACTTACAGTGAAACAACCCCACAATACAGTTATATGTATATGAAAGCGGTAAATGAAAGCAATAACCACTTACTCGGTTGTAGAGCTTCCATGCTGTTTGGTTAGTTGTTCAACAAAGACAGATTGAAAACAACAGTATATTCAAAATCAAAGGAGAAAGTGCTTTGAAAAAGAAAGGTTTGGGGCTTACAGCTCAAGGAGAGGCCCAGGGTTTTATCAGTGAGCGCACTGTTATTTTGTACAGAGGGACTTATACAAGTGGCTGAGGCCCAAAAAGTTTTCCTGTACAAGGGATGGGTCTTACACTCTCTCAAGAGGCCTAAAAAGTTTTAAAGAAAAAGAGTGGGGCTTATAACACGAGGGTAGGCCCAGTTGATTTTTCGTTTAAAAATGGCGATCGCGCCGAGATTTTCTTTTAACGCGAAGGGACTTATACAATAAGTGAGGCCCAAAGTGATTTTGGTTAAAAAAGGGGGTTAGGTCTTACACTCTATTAGAGGCCCAAAAAGTTTTGAACGGGTCTTATAGCTCAAGGAGAGACCCAAAAGGTTATTTTTCAAAGGGCGACGATCGTGCCGTTTGTTTTTTACGGGATCGGGACTTATACAATACACTGAGGCCCAAAAATGATTTGGTAAAAAAAAAAAGGATTGGGTCTTACACTCTATTAGAGGCCCAAAGTGTTTTGAAAATGATTTATGAGGGTTGAATTAATCCAAAAACCCTAATTTGTTTTCAAAAATGTATTTAATTGAATAAAAATTCAATTAAAATGATCAAAATTGTTTAACATATGAAAAACAAATTGTGATTTTGGATTAATGCTTCAAAAATTAAGTATTGACCTACAAAATAATTAGAAAGCATTAAAAGTTGCAAAATCAAGGTGGAAAAAATATTTCAAATGTTAAAAACAATTAAAACATTAATTCTTTGCAAAAATATCAATTATACAAAATAAATAATATTTTTGGGATTTTTTGGGAAAATAAAATATTTTAACATTTTTGTGAATTATTAAAAAAAGAATCAACTCAAAATCATTAAAACTCAGAGAGAAATTAATTTTTGAATCAATTAAATAAAATCACAAAATTCAAATATTCAAATATTCAAAAAATGGCGCCAAGAACACCCAAGAACACGCGCGTGTTCTGGGTTTGCCCAGATTTGCATTTTCTCTCCAATCTCACTGAATACTTGATTATATCATGCAATCCACATACCAATCAACTCGTTTCAACCTCACGATCATGTCTATGGTATTTAATTTCATTTAAATTAAACATATAACAAGAAATCATGAAAAATCCTCAAGAACCCTAATTTCTGCATGAAGGGTAGGATTTTTGATACACGATTCAAACAATGCAATTAATTGAGGGGAAACATTCCATGCATGATTATGAACATTTGGCAAAAGTATTGTGCGAGGAAATATGCATAGATTGAGAGATAACCAAGTTTAAGCTTACCTCTAGGTCGTGACAGCAAGAGCAAATTGATTTCTGAGTAGGAGGTGTTACAGATGAGTTGTGATGATCTAAACAGCTTCCCTACACCCTATGGAGTGTGTTTGAATGCTTGGACTTGACTGAGAATGGCTGGATCACTTTATGGCATCTCAATTGCACTTTGGTTAAAACCTTGAGCAATTGACTGGTGATTCTGAGAAATCAGTGTTCCAGTTGCTGTTTAAGTGTTTGATCAGCTCACATATGATGTATATGAGGTGTGTGTGTGTGATTGGTTTGAGTGGAATTGCTCTCTAATGAAAAACCCGATAGTGACTTGCTAAGAAAGGCATTTTTGAGAGTGAGAAGTGGTTTTTGAGAAAGGCAAGTGTTGTAGGCCTTTGGTGTACTTAAACTGATCACAATTGAGCTCTATTTATAGTAGAGCAAGTTTGTTTTGGCATCCACAGTGAATGGCAACTGCAGAAGGTGTTTGTTCAATGTTGGCCAATGGAAATCCAAGTCTCCTCTAGCCATTGAATAGAGGTTAGGGCACAGGGTTGTGGTTCCCTTGGTCTTGGATAAGTATTGACTGAATTCAGTTGAGAATGGCTCAGTCCATGCCACCTTGATGCTTCCATTGAATGCTCCAATCCAAAATTGGAGTCTTATCCCTATTTTGGCCATTCTAGGTTCAACATGCTATTTCTTGTTCCAAAGACTTTGGAGGCTTGGCTCAGTGATTGTCCCCTTTATCTCTCTTTCTTCGGTTAAACACTGCCAGTCAGTTAATATACCAGATCCTTACTCTCTTGGTTTCAACACCATGCCTTTGTTGGGTCCCCAGTAGGGTCTCTAACCCTTTGATCCCTTGCACAACCGCTTTGTTCTCCTACTCCCTAATGGAGTCTCTATTATTCTTTCTCTCCTTTATCTTCTTGGTTTCGACACCATTTCTTGCACTTTATCCATAACACAGTTACTACCTCTCCTTTGTGCTTCTTTCTTAGTTTTGACACCAATTCTTTTGAATCCCTGGCGGATTTCTCTATGTCTTCTTTTGCTCTTAGTTTTGACACTGCTTTCTTTCATTCATTCGAATGTAAGATAAGTCGGCACAAGATTGCGATGATCTTGGCGAGCACACTTCCACCTTCTTCCTTTCTTTCCCTGGTTCCATGAACTACGACGCTTTGATTTCCTCATTGCACTATGAGGGTACGTAGGCACGAAGGCCCCAATCCTCTGCGAGCACTTTCTTTCTTTTTTCTATTTTCTCTTATCTCTCATCTTCTTTTAGCTAGAAGCCTTTAGATAGATAACCCATCATAGCCTGGAAGCAAGTAAAATGGTTCCCGTCGAGTACGACATATGCGTAAAGTGCTAGTACCTTCCTTTCTCATAACCGACCCCCTTACCCGTTTCTCTTCCCCTTGGATTTTATCGATATTTTTCCTGTCCTTTGGGACTAAATAAAGTTCGGTGGCAACTCTGTTGTATCTTTGAGTGTGCGATTCATTCAGGTATAATCGCGCTACCTTCAGCTGGCGACTCTGCTGGGGAGTCCTTGCTCTTGCAAGTTGGGGCCTCGCTTAGTTTTGTTTGCTTTCTTGGTTGTTTGTGTGTTTATCTTTTGTGCTTTACTTGCTTTATCTTTATGCTTGCTTTATGTTTATTTACTGCATTTCTTTACTGCTTTGAATATTCATATACTGTATATTCTGGATATCTGCTATATTTTCTGCTGTTGTTGGGATGGGTAGATATTATTGGAGAGATAAGTCCTAACACCGGGCTTGAGCATGCATATAGGCTAGAACGTGGATAGTCGTGAGGCCTGCGTTTTGCGCGTTGGGTTATCACGAGAGCCACATCCCATATCGTGATTCGCTTGAGAATACTTCCGTCCAGCGAGAATTCGCTACGGCGGGGGGTTTTCATTCTAAGTCCTATGGTTTGGGTGACCTTTCTAGGGGCCATCTTTGTATGTCTAGACCACACCTGTGAGCGGGATATGGTTTTTTGCAGGAAAACAAGCCTCTTCATACCTTTGTTCTCTCACACACATCAGATTATTTTGTACCGACACAGAATTATATATGCAGATATCCAGATTGTTCAGATTTGATTGTTCAGACAGTGATGGCTTCTTGTTCTTGTGTTGCATATCATTTCATCATGTAAATTAATTTTTTCATGTGCATTTCCAGGCTATTCGAAGGCTTATTCTTTGTTGACATTATCATAGAGATGAGTACTGGTTGCCGAGGTATCTTTAGCTACAAGTTTGCGGAGCCTAAGCTGAAGAATCTGAGAGGTTTGGCATCCCGTGTGGTTGAAGATAACAGAGGGGTTTTCAAAGATAGTTATGGTAATTTGTTGTCCATCCTCAACACTGAAGTCAACATCACTGCCATTTATACACTGGTTGAGTTCTACGACCCGCCACTTAGGTTCTTCACATTTCAGGATTATCAGCTAGCACCTACACTTGAGGAGTACTCTCATATCTTGGGGGTTGGGATCAAGAAGCAGGTTCCTTTTGTCTACACTAGCGGTTGTCCGAAATTTCCCCTTATTGCTGATGCTCTCCACATTAGTAAGAAGGATGTGGAAGCTAATATTAAGACTAAAGGGAATGGTATTCGAGGGTTTGCTTCAAAGTTTCTGGTTGACAAGGCCACTTCCTTTGCTGCAGATGGAAACTGGAAGGCTTTCAACACCGTTCTTGCTGTGCTGATATATGGGATTGTCTTGTTTCCGAACATGGAGGATTTTGTAGATCAGGCTGCCATCAGCAGATTCTTGTCCAAGAACCTTGTTCATACACTTCTTGCTGATACTTATCATTCTATTTATTCGAGGAATGAAAAGAAGAGAGGAACCATTGTGTGTTGTGCTCCTCTATTGTACCGATGGTTCATGTCTCGCCTTCCACAGAAGGACCCCTTTGTTGAGAATAAGGGTAATCTCAAGTGGTCTTAACGGATCATGTCTCTTACTGCTGATGACATCTCTTGGTATTCTCGAGTCTACGAAGATACTAAGATCATTCTTCATTGTGGAAAATTCTCCAATGTGCCTCTCTTGGGTACAAAGGATGGAATTAACTACAATCCGAGACTTGCCTTCCGACAGTTGGGATATCCTATGGTTGCCAAGCCAGATCCAGAGGTAGTGGAAGAGTTCATCTTTCATGAAGGGGTTGATGACATGGGATTACTGAAGAGGTTTAGTGCCACTTGGACTCAGATTCACCTTGAAGGAAGAGCCGATTTGGGTAAGAAGAATTGCATAGCCAAGGAAGATTACACACTTTGGGTCAAAGAGCGAGTTAAGGAGATCTTGTTGCCATTTTCTTCCGAGCCTTCAATGAATTTCAAGCTTCCTCAACTTGCCATTGTTTCTCCATCTGAAGTCGACCAACTCAAGCGGACTATTGAGATGTTGAAGAAGGAGAATGCTGATCTTTGTCTCAACCTTGATAGAGTCACATCCGAGAAGGAAAGCCTACAGATTGAGCTCCATCAGAAGCGCAAGCGTATGCTCAAAGAGGTGGAGGTTGAACAGAACAAGCGAAGGAAAGTGGGTGATGCTTTGAAGAATACCTATGAGGGACTTACTTCAAAAAAGAGACAACTCGCCGACACTCATATCAAGCCTACAAGGATGAGTTGAGCTGCAAGAAGCAACTTGAAGAGCTTCGAGGGAAGTTATCAGAGTACAAGACAAAGCTGTAAAGTGAGCAAGACCGTGTTAACAAGTTGGCAAAAGACTTTTCTCAGTATCAGGCCAAGCTCGACAAAGCCTTCGGTGAGATCCAAAAGCTGCAAGATCAAGTACATCAGAGCCGAGAGCAGATCAGTCAGATCAACACAGAGATTACTCATTGGGAGCATCAGAGCCGTCATTTGCAAGTCCTCTTGGATCAGAAAGAGGCCTTTCTTCAGGATCTTCTTCAGGGACCTAACCATTCTTTGTTGCGTAACCTTATGAAGGATATGAAGTATTGGAGTGAGAGACACGACCGTCTAGCCAGATTTGTTGAGCACGCACTTGAGGACTTACCTGGGTTGTTGAGGGATGCATATGCTGATGTGTTGTCGCACAAGACTCTCTAGGTTATTTTTCATTTCTTATCTATTTGTAGGGTGGTCTTTGATAGGATCCAGGCTGATCTTGTTGTAGCCCAAAAGGCAGATATTTGACTTGTACTTGACTTGTACTTCTTTCCTTTGTTGAATGAATAAAGTTTCTTGCCAGTTTTATCTTTGCACCTTTACTTGTAAGCTTTATGATTATTGTAAACAAAGATAAGTTTACGAATTCTTAGATTTTAAAAACTTTATTTTTGCATGCATTGCATACATTCATGCACACATATGCACGCCCCTTCATCCGGAAATCAATTGCTTACCCTGTCCCTCTCCGCCTTGTAGCAAGACGACGACTCGACATCGCTATTTCACTCGCTAAAATAAATCCAATATCATGGCTGATTTCGAATCTGAGAACGTTGCCTATAAGGAAACTCTGGCTCAATTTCAAGGTCGGATGGATCAGTTTCAAACTAACATGGATGTTATTATGGAGTTCCTGGTGCTCAGAAGAACGCTGCCGCTGCTGCCACAGTCGTTGCAACTACCACTAATGCAACCGTTGTTACCCCTGTTGTGACTATTCTTCCTGTTGTTACGGTTGTTCCTACTGTTGTTTCTTCGCCTGCTACTGTTGAAGTGTCGGTTGAGCCTGTAATTCGCCCCACTGTTCATCTGTCAAATTCTCAATCTGGTTTGAACAAGATGCTTTCTATTTTTCCTTGGGGAATGCCTCCGAATTTCACTCCTCAGATTGCGAATAGTGGTGCCTTCGTACCATAACAACCTTTTGTTGTGCCCATGCCTAATGGAAATGCTACTGCATATCCGTGAGGTATGCCTACTCCAGCTCCAGCTCCAGTGGTGAATGATAATCATGAGAATCTTCAGACTCGTCAGACTCCTGTGTTGGTCGATATTGAAACTCCTGATGACGATGAGCATGTGTATATGGGTCCTCCTCTTCATGTTCCAGTTTCATCCCAAGCTACTCAAACTGCTGTTCATAATGTTCCTTCTGGAATGCTCTATCCTGGGGCATCTTCAGCCACTGTGGTACCTCCTCCGAATTATCCGTTTGGTGTTCAAATGAGTCAGAATGCTGGCCATATGGTTAATCAGGGATTGGTATACCCTTGTCAGTTTACTACTCTGCAAGTGCATGCTCCGGCCGCATCTCAGCTTCCAAGTCCTCAGATCCTTGTCAGACCTACTGATCAAGGTAGGCCTGCTACAAGTTATTGGAAGACTGTATCAGAGCTATTGAAGGGTTTTCTGCTTTTGGCATGAAGGCCAAAGACTTATGTTTGGTTCCAAATGTTGTGTTGCCGCAGAAATTCAAGATACCTGAGCTTCTAAAGTATAAAGGTTTGAGTTGCCCACATAGTCACATTAATATGTACTGCAGGAAGATGGCATCCTATATTGATAACGATGAATTGTTAGTCCATTGTTTTCAGGATAGTTTGTTTGGTGCTTCATTGGATTGGTACATGGGCTTAGAACGCAGCAAAATCCGTACTTGGAGGGATTTGTCTGAAGCATTCCTGAAACAATACAAATACAATATTGACTTGGCGCCTACCAGATTGCAGTTGCAAAACCAGTCTCAGCGCTCAAGTGAAACATTTAAGGAGTATGCACAAACATGGCGTGAAATGGCATCTCATGTGCGACCTGCTCTCTCTGACAACGAGTTCGTCGACATATTTATGGCTACATTGCAAGGATCCTACTATGAGAAAATGGTGGGTAGCTCATCATCAAACTTTGCTGACATTGTAACAATTGGTGAAAGGATTGAGAACGGGCTGAAGATTGGAAAAATTTCTGGAGCTGCTTCCCAGCAGCCGGCCAACAGAAAATCCTAGAACAGTCATTCAAAGAAAAAGGAAGGTGAAGCCAACGTTGTGACAGCTAAAGTCTCTCCTCAGTATCAAGCACCCATGACTCTCATGCCTTACTATCCATATCCATACATTGCTTCTGAACAATATCAACAACCGCCGTATCAGTATCATCCACAACAACCAGTTCAGAACGCTCATAATCAGCAAAAACCACAACGTCAACAACAAACTCAATAGAACAATAAAAATCAGCAGAATCAAAACTGACAAAATAACAACAATCAAGGAAATCGTAAGCGCTCAAACTTCGACAAGATTCTGGTGCCATATACTGAATTGTTCCCTTACTTGGTTCATCAAGGGGCCATTGTTCCCAAAGACATTGCACCTGCAATTCCGCCATTCAACCCAAAGAATAATCCAAATGCGTCTCGTGCTTATCACTCTGGATACATAGGACATGCGACAAAGGACTGTATTGTTTTCAAAACCAAGGTTCAGGAGCTCATTGATCGAAAGATTTTAACTTTTGCTGAGGAAGGTCCTAACATTTAGCATAATCCATTGCCCAATCATGGCGGACCTACGGTTAACATGATTGAGGATAATTCAAGGGCTGAATTAATCATGGATTTTGACGAGGTAAAGACCCCAATGACTATGGTTATCAAGAGACTGGATGAGTATGGGTTGTTGAAAGGGCTGCACAGAAAGTGTCAGATTTGTGACGATAATCCCAACCAGTGTCGAAAGCTGAAGGGTTGTGTCCAAATTTTGATGAACCGAGGTGAAGTTCAATTTGCCAGATCTAAGCCAATTAAAGATGCTGCTGCTATAGAGCCATTCACCATCATCTATAGGAAGGTTCTTGTTGAATCTCCTAGAAAGAAAGTACAACCTATCGTTGTCTACTCGCTAAAGCCATTTCTGTATCAGAATTCTAAGGGGGTACCTTGGAGGTATGGGTCTACTGGGTTTTCTAGAGGTCGAGAGATAAGTGTTATACCCCAAATTTCGACCACTAAGATTCCCCATCATTATGCAAACCATCATCACAATATGGATGAACCATCATACCTCATTAGTCTCCCAAAAGATAGGTGAGCATCCACTATTATCAAACTTAGGGTTTCAAGCCCTCTCAGAGCTCTTAGACAAAGGATCAATCAATGAATGACATGATCTTCAACTTGTCTAAACCTCTCAAACATCCACAATGGATCAAGAGGTCTCCCACATCAAGGATCAAGCACAAGGCTGCAACATTCCAAGTGGATTAAGCCTCAAGATCGCCAATGTCACCAAATTAGGGTTTTGGTCGACCAGGGCCTCCAGATGGAATTTTCTCTCTGGGCATAAGCCAATGCTTTAAAACACAACCCAAAATACTCTAAGGGACCTCATGGACTTGATCATCAAGTCAATTTAATCTCAGGGGATGCATTCATAAAAAATTAGGAATTAGGGTTTCTTGACCTAATTCACCCCTAAGTTGACTTTTGGGACAAAGCATGAGCCAAAAACTCAAGACATGATTTGAGGGTCCCTAATACACTACATTGATCCATTTGCAACAATGGATTGATCCAAGAGGCTCGATTCACAAGTCTCAAGTTCATCAGAACCACAGTTAGGGTTTCACAGAAAAAGTCAACTATGCCTTTGACTTTTGACCAGGACATGCTCCCAAACCACGGGACATGATTCGATACACCCTATAACACCTATGAAATCAATCCAGCAAGTTTAATTTAGGTCAAGGACTTGATTTCATAGAGGATCGCACGGTTTGGAATTCATCTGATAAAAAGTCAATTGTGCCCAAAAGTCAAAGTTTGACTTTTTGATTTTTTGATCAATTATGGTTCCCTAACCCTAAAAGGATGTTAATGAGTGATTGGAATCATCATTCATCAAGAAAAATCAAGAAAAGTGGGATAACTTGTAAAAGGGGTAACCATAAAAAAACTTAGAAATTTTCTAAGTTATGGAACAAAGTGGCTAGGGTACCAACTTCCAAGGATCATAACTTGTGATCCAAGCAACCATTTTGGTTGATCCAAGGATGGATTTGTAGCTCTCATGGCATACTTTAAAAGTGTCAACTACACCTCATTCCAATTCTTCATGGATTTTTAGTTATGGAGTGACCAAAATGAAAAAACATGAAAATGCCACTTTTTCCAACACTTAGTGAAATTTTCACTAAGTCAGAATCTGTTTCACTTTTTTCAAAATGTAGGGGCATTTTTCACTTGGATCCAAAAAGTCTCAAGACAAACTATAATCACACATATGTTGTATCATATGAGAGCTTTCCAAAATGGCCAAGAACTCCATCAAATTCCATTTGAGCAAAGAGTTATGACAGTGGCAATATGCCTTGCTGCAACTGTCATGGCAAGGCAGATTTGTGCATTTTGCTCGATTTGATCAAATTGTACAAATGACAAACAAGTTTATCCATCTGAACACCTCAGGGGGAGACCAAGGAGGAACAAACACTGATCCATAAGCCTCCCAAGTCTTTGGAACTAAAAGTAGCATGCCAAACCTAAAAATGCCTAAAAGGGGGACAAGACTCCAATTTTGTTTTGGAGCATTCAATGGATGCACCAAGGTGGCATGAACTGAGCCTTTTCCAACTGAATGAGTCAAATATGATCTCTGAACTAGGGAACCAAAGGCATGTGCTTTAACCTCTAGTCAATGGCTAGAGGAGACTTAAGATTCCAAAGTGATGCAATTGGACAATGAGCTGTTACAGTTGCCATTCACTATTGCTTGCAAAACAAACTTGCTCTACTATAAATAGAGCTCATTTGTGCTCATTTTAAGTACACCAAAGGCCTACAACACTTGCCTTTCTCAAAATCATCTTCTCACTCTCAAAAATGCCTTTCTTAGCAAGTCACTATCGAATTTTTCAGTAGAGAGCAATTCCACTCAAACTAATTGCTCTAACACCTCATAAACATCATATGTGAGCTAATCAAACACTAAACACACAACTGTAACACTGATTTCTGAGAATCACCAGCCAGTTGTCCATGTTTTTCAACCAAGTTGCAGTTGAGATGCCATGAAGTGATCCATCTATTTCCAATCAAGTCCAAGCATTCTAACACACTCCATATGGTGTAGGGAAGCTGTTCAGATCATCACAACTCATATGTAACACCTCCAACTCAAAAATCACATTGCTCTTGCTGTCACGACCTTCAAGTAAGCCTAAACTTGGTCATCTCTTAATCTATGCATATTTCGTCACACAATACTTTTGCCAAAAGTTCATAATCATGCATAGAATATTTCCCCTCAATTAATTGCTTTGTTTGAATCGTGTATCAAAATTCTCAGCCTTCATGCAAATTTTAGGGTTCTTGAGGTTTTGTTTTGATTTCTTATTCCATGCTTAAAATAAATGAAATTAAAGACCATAGACATGATCATGAGGTGAAAACGAGCAGATTGATATGTGGATTGTGTGATTTCATCAAGTATTCAGTGAGATTGGATAGAAAATGCAAATTTGAGCAAAACTCCCTTCGCGCGTGTTCTTGGCCCATGTTCTTGGCGCCTTTTTCACAAATTTGAATATTTGAATTTTGTGATTTTATTTAATTGATTAAAAAATTAATATCTCTCTGAGTTTTAATGATTTTGAGTTAATTCTTTTTTTAATAATTCACAAAAATGTTAAAATATTTTATTTTGCCAAAAATTCCCAAAATATTATTTATTTCATGTACTTGATATTTTTGCAAAGAATTAATCTTTTATTTGTTTTTTAACATTTAAAATATTTTTTCCTCCTTGATTTGCCAAATTTAATTGGTTTCCAATCATTTTGTGGATATAAACATGATTTTTGAAACATTGATCCAAGATCACCACTCATTTTTCACATGTTTTCAATACTTTTTATTAATTTTTAAACAAAATTAATTCCTTTTTTAAACAAAATTAGGGTTTTGATTAATTTCACCCTCATCAATCATTTTCAAACACTCATGGGCTTCTAATAGAGTGTAAGACCCAACCCCTTTATAAATAATACCTTTGGGTCTCACACATTGTATAAGTCCCTCTGTATATTTTCAAACGTTTGGCGCGATCGTCTCCTTTTTAAAAAAAACCCATGGGCTTCTCCTTGAGCTATAAGACCCATCTTTATTCATTTTCAAACTATTTGGGCCTCTAATAGAGTGTAAGACCCAACCCCTTTTTGAAACCAAAATGATTTGGGCCTCAGATGTTGTATAAGACCCACTGTGTTTTCAAAAACCTCGGCGCGATCACCGTTTTCAACAAATAACCCTGGGCTTCTCCTTGAGTTGTAAGTCCCATCTCTTGTACAAAAATAAATGTTTGGGCCTCTAATAGAGTGTAAGACCCATCCCCTTGTACATAAAAACTTTTTGGGCCTCAGTCGTTGTATAAGTCCCGATACGATCTTTAAGATAACGGTGCGATCATCGTTAAAACTTGGGCCTCTCCTCGAGCTGTAAGCCCCAACAATCTTTTCAAAGCACATTCTCCTTTGATTTTGAATTCAAATACATGTTGTTATCAAAACTTTCTTTAATTTCTTTGTTGAACAACTAACACAACAGCATGGAAGCTCTACAACGGGTAAGTGTTTATCCACTTTCATTTACCGCTTCCATATGTATATAACTGTATTGTGGGGCCGTTTCACTGTGAGTCTTCTTTCACATCCTTTTATATACTTGTCACATATCCACTGTGTAATACTAGTATAGTTATTTAGAGTTTTCCCCGGCAACTACGTCTAGAACTAGGTAGAGCCTGTTGGTTACTCTCGAATACAAACAGAACTAGATCCCCCATAGGATTCCAGATACAGTCCTCCCTCCTCTTGGGGTTAAACAATATGGAACAAAGAGAAAGGCAGTATTCTCGGTGAACCTTTTCTCAGACTGTCACCCTTAGAAATTGTCAAAGAAACTCTAACTCCCCAGAGATGATCTTTTCTCCGTGAATGGCATCTCTTGAGTTTCTTCCAAATTCTAGAACTTTCCTGGAATGATCTCTTCTCTGTGAATTGCATTTCTTGAACTTCTCTTGGTTTGGGGACTCACAGGCTTCCTAAAAGCATCCCCGCCTCCTCTTGGGCGTTGTACAAGGACCCTTCGGCTTCTTAGAAGTTCTCATGCCTTCTCTTGGGCTTAATACAAGGACCCTGATGGCCTCTTAAAGGTATAAGACAGAACTTAGTCATCCTTTGCTAGAGCAGTCTTTCCAGCGTCAAAACTCCGGCCATTTTAGGGTTGATACTCATCCCTTAATGCCCGCACCTCCTCTTGGGCATTGTACAAAAGATAAAACTCTAGACTTGGACAGTCTAAACCTCTTGAGTCTCAAAGACATTCTCAAGTTCAGTTCAAACATAGGAAAAAACACCGATCTCTCTGGATCAACCTCCAGCAGAAACCCGGTCTCTCTTATGAGAGTTCCCCACACTTGGACCCGCTTCAGAATCTAAATAATCCTCAGCAGTAATTCAGCCTCCTCTTGGGCTTTGTACAAATGATTCTCCCCAACGGAGCTAACCTTTTCAGAATCTCTTGTTGAGTCAACCACTTTTAGCCTCCGTCTTGGGCTTTGTACAAGACATGTAAAAAAGCACTCTCTTGTTGAGTATAAAAGACTCTCTTGTTGAGTCAATCTCCTTTTAGCCTCAATCTCGAGCTTCGTACAAGACAGCAAATCACTCTCTTGTTGAGTATAAAAGACTCTCTTGTTGAGTCAATCAACCTTCTGACTCTCTTGTTGAGTCAATCACCTGTTCAAGAATCTCTTGTTGAGTCAACCTTTTTAGCCTCCGTCTTGGGCTTTATACAGGACAGATAAAAGTACTCTCTTATTGAGTCAAACCCTTTCAGCCTTCATCTTGGGCTTTATACAAGATACATTCTCCCCAACAGAGTCAAAATCCCTTTTCGCCTCAATCTTGGGCTTTGTACAAGACAAAAATAACATTTTCCCCAGAAAAGTCAAATTTCCAGCCTCCTCTTAGGCTTTGTATAAAGAAACCCCCGGTTGAGTCAATCAAACTCTTAGCATCAAACTCGTGCTTTGGTCAGGGCACACAAAAATCAACAATTCCCTCAGAGGAAGTCCAATCCCTCTTTAGAGATGACAAGTTCTCTCTCAGTTAAACTATTTAGCTTCAATCTTGGGCTTTGAACAAGACAAAAATACCCTTTTAGCTTCAATCTTGGGCTTTGAACAAGACACCAAAACATCTCTTTCCTCCCATATAATTGTAGGAACTACGATCGCTCTGATTTCCCTGTTTCATTAAACGAGAATACATAGGCATAAGATTGCGAAGTCTTAGCGACCATACTAATCAAAAACTCAAAGTTCAGTACCTTCACACATCCATCAAAAACATCAGACCTAGTACCTTACCAAAAGCCTCCTATACAATCACGACACCCCGTTCTTAAAAGAAATAACCCAAAGACAGACCCCGTATTTTGATAGCATATGTAAACCAACAGTTTTGACTGTTTAACCTCAGTATGCAAGCAGGGTTAATTGGAGACATCTATTTCCCTTCCTTAATCAGCTTCACAGGATAAAAAATGAATCGAACTGTAGTACCAAAGCGATAGTGATTCGAAACCACAAAAATCGCGCTACAGAAAAAATGGCGACCACAGTGGGAGTCTGTTCTTTCTTACAGTCTTAGGTAGAAAACTTTAAGCTCACAAAATACCACAGAAATGACGACTCTGCTAGGGAGTCATTGTCTATATAGGATCATAGGATTATAGAGGTCTAGGATGTTAGGACAAATATATATACTTCGTTTCCTAATTGATATATGTGTTTACTTTTCTGCTAATGGGAATGCGTGTGATGCAGTATGTGGAAAGATTGAGTATACACCTAAGATTAGTGATTGCACTAGATGGGTAATCTTGCGGGGAGTGAATCCCAGATAAGAGGTCCCGGTCGACCATCGAATCAGTGGAGATGCCCTTTGCGGATTCAATGCCTATACGACTTCGGTTGTTGAAAGCAGATTATTCGATTGGGTTATCTGAGAAGCTGAGGATTTTAGTAGACTGAAACCATTTTGTAGTGCGGAAGCTATCAGAAATAGTTGTCACGCGACACTACCCTCATTTGAGATTACTCTAAGATACTACAGCTCGCTGGCGATCCGCTTGCTGTCGTTATCCCAAGAGGGGTCAGTGATTTTGAGGACAGGTAAAAAAATAACCAGTATAACCTTTGGGGATGGGTAGAGCCTTGACTTCATGACATCGACCCTTTGACCCCATGTTTTTTCTATGTTTTTGTGTGCTGCATTCATGCATTCATTTCATTAAAAAACTTTAAACAAAGAAAAATCTTCTCTTCTAGTATCTCTTTTTCAAATTAAACTAAAACAATGATTGCAAATGTCAGAAAAAGAGATTGCTAATGGATTTCGGTAGAAGGAAGACTCATAAGTACACCTTCAAGGTTCCAAAACTAGAGGATTTAAGAGGGTTGGCAAGGATGATAACCAACCCTGAGGCTTTCAGAGCTAAGTAAGGGGGGACTGCTGTCTTTGTTAAGGGTCCATGTGATTGAGGGAATCCTGGCTACGCTCATTCAATTCTATGATTCGTTATATCACTGTTTCACATTCCCGGATTATCAACTAGCACCAACACTGGAGGAGTACTCTCACCTGACTGATTTACCCATTACTGATCAAGCTTCCTTTTTTGGACTAGAATAAATTCCAAAAGATCAAACCATTGCAAGAGTAATCTATTTGGACGAGTCAGAAGTCAGGACTCACATGATCATTAAGGTGGTATCCAGGATTTGCCACCCTAGTTCCTGATAAAGAAAGCTCTGTACTTTGCTAGTATAGGGAGTGTGGCTGCTTTCGAAAGCATCTTTGTTTTGCTTACCTACGGGTTATTTCTGTTTCCCAACATTGATAACTTCGTTGATATCAATGCCATTAAGATTTTTCTGATTGGAAACCCTGTACCGACCCTGCTCACAGATGCTTATCATTCTGTACACTTAAGAAATTTGTATAGCGGAGGAATGATCACATGCTGTGTACCCATGCTATATAATTGGTTCATTTCTCATTTGCCAAAGTCTGCTGCATTTTGGGATCAAAAGAATACTTTACATTGGTCACAGAGAATCATGTCTCTTACCAACTCTGACATCGATTGGTACAATCCAATTTATGATGGGATCAGAATCATTGACCGTTGTGGAAACTTCCCTAATGTACCCCTTATAGGAACTAAAGGAGGAATTAACTATCATCCAGTCTTAGTTCGTCGTCAATTCGGATACCCGATGAGGCATGTCCCGCGTAATGCTCATCTGGAAGGTCTTTTCTTCAAGGAAGGAGAAAATGACAGGGCACTAAAGACAGAAATAGTGCATGCCTGGAAACATGTTCACAGGAAAGAAAGAGAGTCTCCAGGAAAACCAGACTGTGTCTCGGTGGAACCTTATCTCCACTGGGTACAAACTAAAGCTCTCAAACTAAGAATGCCTTACCCTTGTCAGGAAGTTCTTCCATTAAGGGACCCTGTCTTTTACTTTATGTCTGATACGGAAAAACTTCAGGTAACTCTCAACAAAGTTCAACAGGAGAAGAGGTCTTGGAAGAACAAGTATCGTATTCTCAATGTTGAGTGCAAGAAAATACAACAACTGTTAAAAGAAAAAGATGCTCTGATTGAGATTTTAGAGCAACATGCTGTAGAAAATCAGGATGACCAAAGGAATTTGCTCGCTCCTTTCACTTGGCAAAGGAATGAAAACTCGACAACGGCTCAAGAGCCCCGGTCAAAGAAAAGGAAAATACCAGAACCAGCACTTGAGCTCCCCTCAGAGAGGACTCGGACCCATAAGTTTAGATTTCCTTTTACAGCACTATGTAAATTACTGTATTTCCATTTTCGCAATCTTTGAACTCAATAAAACGGGGTCTTCCCCACTGTTTGATATTTGAAATCCAATTGTCGAAGTTTATCTTGATTAAACAAAAAAAATATAATTAATATAATCATTGCGTATCATTCTTCATTCTCACATAACACATTCTTCTTCCCTAAGAATCTCACGTTTGCGTCTCTGCTCTAGAGTCAAATTGTCTCATTCGTAGAATACTCGGGCCAGTCAACAAAAGAAAATGAATGATCTCGAGGAAGAGAACAGAGATTTGAGGGAAGAGATCGAAACTCTGAAAGAGGATCTGAGAAAGCTTCATAACGACATGCAAGCTCTAGCAGAAGCTCAGATGCAACAACAAAGGACTGTGATCTCCGAGATCACATCAACGCCCATAGTGGAGAAGTATGATCCTAGGTATAAAATGCCAAAAGATCGTCCCTGGGGCATGCCTATCAACTATATCCCGGAAGGATATATTCCACCGATCACGGAGGATCCGGGAACTACAGCAAGAGCTGCTGGGCCTGATGGTTACAAACTTCGGGAAAGAAAAGATGCCAGGGGCATGACAGCAACTCCTGAAGGTTATAAACTTCGGGAAGCACCACGAGTCTCGACCGTAATGACTCTACCACCACCCGTGGTACATGGTGTCCCGGAAGGACAGATTCCACAAATACCTTCTGCTGGGAACGAAAGTATGTTCGACAGAATGAATGAGTTCCAGGAATAGTTCCTGGTGATGCAGAAAGAACTGCAAGCCCTTCGCGGTCAGAACCTATTTGGAAAAGGCGCCGCAGACCCTTTGTCTAGTCCCCAATGTGAAAGTTTCGTACAAGTTCAAAGTGCCCGAATTCGAAAAGTACAAGGGTAACTCTTGCCCTCAAAGCCATTTGGTGATGTATGCTCAGCGAATGTCAACTCAGACAAAGAACCAAGAGCTACTGATTCACTATTTTCAGGATAGTTTAACCGGTGCCGCACTCAAATGGTACATGGGTTTAAACCGCACTAAGATCGGCACTTTCAGAGATCTTGGCGCTGCTTTCATTCAACAATATAAGTATAACCTGGACATGGCACCGGACAGAGATCAACTCAGAGCCATGTCACAGAAGGACAAGGAAACCTTTAAGGAGTACGCTTAGAGATAGCGTGAAAGACGCGAAATCATCAAGCAGTACCAAAAATACGGTAGTGCTTTCCCTAAGGAAAAATAGGAAGATATTGGTAATATCTCTCTCGAAAAGCAAAGGCGACGGTACCAACCAGTAGCAATAGTAACTCCTGCTATCAACCCTGCACCTGTACCTACGTATCAACCTCAGGTTGCTCAAAGCCAACCTAATCAACAACAATATCAGTAAAGGACACAACAGCCTCTTCAGCAGGCTCGTCCTCCATATAACAACAACCGTACAACGCGACCACCAGGGTTTGACCCTATACCGATGTTGTACGCCGAACTATTTGTATTACTACTGGTCAAAGGACACATCCAGACCAGGTTTCCTCTTACAGTGCCGGAAAATCTGCCTTTTTGGTTCAAAGCAGATCAGACTTGCCCTTACCATCAAGGAGGATCGGGGCATAACATAGAGAACTGTCTCAGTTTCAAATCCGATGTGTAAAAGCTTGTTAGGAGCGGGGTCTTATCCTTCAAGGATACGAGTCCTAATGTTCAGACAAACCCACTGCCTCAACACGAGAAAGCTGCAGTAAATTTGATAGAAGGAGAGTCTAACAACATCTATCAAATTCATGATGTACTCTTGTTGAGGACCAATCTGGTTAAGATGCATCGCAGACAGAGCGGGTATGGCCATATACCACCTCACAATTATCACTAGTGTGATATCTGCTCTAAAGACAATCAAGGATGTTCTGTGGTGTAATCAGCTCTACAGGAACAATTGGATCTCGGGTGGATCCAAGAGCATCGAGTTCGTGAAGTTAACATGACTTATGCAAGTTCCAACATCATTCAGAACCACGACATCCGTGCAATGAATGTCAACTTAGTGGCAATACACTCAAGGCAAATCCAACATTATAATCTACCGCGTCATGATTACGATTCCTGTCTGGTCTGCTCAATAAGTAAACAGGGATGCTCTTTTGTACAAGAGACCCTCCAGCATCAGATGGATCTTGGATGGATTTAGGATTACCGTGATAGAGATCAGTATCAAGTGAATATGATTCAAATATTTGATATTCGCTTGATGAATACCAGCTTGGTGGAGTTACACACTACACAAGTCCAGCTCGGTTTTATAACTTATCATAATTATCAAAACGGTACAATATGCCGTAAGAGCGACCAAGGATGTGCTCTCGTTCAAAGAACTTTGCAACACTTGTTAAACCACTGGTGGCTTTCAATCTATATGGATGAAGACACGCAACAAGTCAGTATGATTAATGGGAACCCTACTAGGCATCAAAGTCAGGATGTTCGGTCAATGGAAATAGACCTAATGAGGTTACACTGCATTCAAAGCGGACGTGGCCAGGTGCCACCATATAACTACGAGCGCTGTAGAGTCTGCTCGGAAAATATCCAAGGATGTTACCTTGTGCGAGAAGCCCTTCAGAGCCAGTTAGACCGGGAAGAGATCCAACCGTGTCTAGTTTCGGGGTCCATCAACTTGATGCCTGACTATTTCGCTGACCAGATCAAGGATGTTGTCGTAATCTCTGATCGCGAAAGGACCAAAGATGTTTGTACCATCATCCCTCTTGACGAATCAAAGGTTCTTAACCAAGAACTGATTGAAGTTACTTATGACAGTCAGAGAAATTAGAAGGCTCCTGTAGTTATCTATCTGCCGGGACCGATGTTGTACAAGTATGATAAGGCTATCCCTTACAAATATGGTGCAACAACAATTGAGAATGGAAAGGAAATTCCATTACCCTCCATCTTGAATATTGCAGAAATCAGTCGAGTAACACAGAGCGGTCGAATCTTCAACAAAGGAGTTGGAGAACCTAACAGAGAAAAGGAACTTCAGACAGAAGCTCCCTATCCACCAGTCGGTCAATCCAGTGATCCCGACCTTTCAAGGAATGATGATGAGATGCTGAAGCTCATCCAGAGGAGTTAATACAATATTGTTGATCAGTTGTTACAAACTCCTTCAAAAATCTCTGTGTTATCTCTTTTACTCAGTTCCGAAGCCCAACGAGAGGCTCTACAGAAAGTCTTAGAACAGGCCTTTGTGGAATATGATGTGTCAATAAGACAATTCGGCAGCATCATCTCCAACATCATTTCCTGCAACAACTTGGGGTTTAGTGATGAGGAATTGCCAGAAGAAGGCAAAAGTCACAACATGGCGCTCAATATCACAGTTAACTACCAGGACGATGCCTTAGCCAGCGTACTGGTAGATACCGGACCGACTCTCAACGTTATGCCGAAGTCCACTCTAATGCGACTATCATTCAAAGGATCTCCGATGAGAGGCAGCGAGGTCGTCATCAAAGCATTTGACGGATCCTGAAAAATAGTTAGCGGCGAAGTCGACTTTCCCATAACTATCAGTCCTCACACTTTCCAAGTCACTTTCCAGGTCATGGACATCCGAGCAACATACAACTGTTTGTTTGGAAGACCTTGGATACACTAGGCTAGGGAAGTCACTTCGACACTTCACCAGAAGCTGAAGTTTGTCAAGAATGACTAACTCGTCATGGTCTGTGGAGAACAAGCCTTGATCGTGAGTAACCTTTCATTGTCCACGTGTGTAGAACCCGAGGAGGTTGTTGGAACTCAGTTCCAGGCACTTTCGGTAAGCAATGAGAATCAATTATATAAAGGAACATCGATCTCCTTGTACAAAGATGCTCTCGAGGTGATCAAAAGTAACAATGCAAAGGGATGGGGACATCTTGTCATTGCTACTGACAATAAAATAAAGGAGGGTCTTGGTTTTTCTGTAACCTGTACCCATACAGCTACTAACGATGAAAGTCTTCATCCCATTCAGAACTTCTTCCATAGTGGAGGTTTCCTTCACCCAGTGTCTCAAGAAGTACATACCATCAACGAGGGAGATTCCTTCGACACAGATGAGGAATGGAAGTCCTATCTTAACAAGGACGGTTATATGTCTCAGGAAGAGGTGCCTATGCCATTTTGCTATCCCGTACAGAGTCCGAGATATATACCAAGGTTTGATGTCGAAATGATATACGGAGATTGTGATTCAGAAGGATGCCGTGCTCCACCCAACTCATTAGAGGAGGACACTATGATGAAAGACAACTTTGACCACGACTATTATGGTTCAATGGATGGCCTGCCTATCTGGCAGCCGTACCTAGGAGACTTGGGGCAGGAAAATTAGCCGCACAAAGAAAATCAGCTGAGCATCATTGAAAAGAATACCTGTGTCCCCACCATGTCATGGGATCATTACTCGGGACATTATGAAAATATCCAGCACGACGATGAATTTGCAAAGCTCGCAGGGCTAGAGTTCATCAACTACACTTTTCCTGAGGTCAACGTCATCGAAAGGGATGACTCCTCCTGTTCCAAAGATGTGTGGGACACCTTGGGACAACAAAGTGGCAAATATGACTTCATGGTCAAGTATACCGCTCCCGAAAGCTCTCGTATCAGGCTCGAAGACATCCAGTCAAATGGAGGGGGAGATATACCTGAGAGTATAAATACTATGCAAAATACAACTGAGGAATCCTCCTATGACAACTCTGCCTGGGAGAGAGATTCCAATGATCCTGCTCCACCAGAAATCAGCGTTATTTCTGAAGACAAATCAAGGAAGGTACTAGACTTTGTGATTCACCGAGGAGTTCGCCGCCAATGGGTTACAGTCGATGTTCCAAAGATCGTTCATAAGTCTAAGTAATTGCCGTCTTTATCTTAACCTTTCACCCTGCCCAAGTGAAACAGATGTTTTGATAGGGCTCTCTTTTCTGTAAATACCTCTTCGCTTCGCCCAAAGCGACAAAGTTTTGTTTTATAGAGCTGTAGTTTCAAGAATCGACTAAATCATAAATAAAATAACGTCATTTTGTAATTTTCGCATTAATTGTTGTTTTCTCTTTTCGCTTTTTCAGAAAATGGTAATCCTAAAAAACAAAAAATAATAAAAACAAGCATCTTTCAAAAAAATTTACACTGCACACACTCTTGCATTTTCTCTATCTCTTCTAAAAAACAATCATCACGTCATGCAGATTGCTTGTTTTAAACCCCATTGAAACATACGATCCGATGCCTTCTCCCAACTTTGAATTCCTGGTATTTGAGGCTGAAGAAGAAGATGGCGACGAAATTCCAGAAGAGATCTCCCGATTACTCAGACAAGAGGAAAGGTCCATTAAACCTCACAAAGAGCCGTTGGAAACGGTCAACTTGGGTTCAGAGAAGGAGAGAAAAAAGGTCAAGATTGGGGCACTGCTCAGTCAAACTGTCAAAGAAAGTTTTACAAAGCTTCTTAAAGAGTTTTCCGATGTATTCTCTTGGTCCTATCAGGATATGCCAGGGTTGGATACCAGCATCGTGGAACATCATCTACCGTTGAGATCAGAACATCCGCCAGTAAAACAAAGGTTGAGACGGACTCATCCAGACATGGCCATCAAAATCAAGGAGGAAGTACAGAAACAGATTGACACGGGTTTTCTCGCCACATCAGAATATCCTCAATGGTTAGCCAACATCGTGCCAGTTGCAAAAAAGGACGGAAAGGTCAGGATGTGTGTAGACTACAGGGATCTAAACAAAGCCAGTCCGAAGGACGACTTTCCCTTGCCGCACATAGACATGCTAGTAGACAGTACAACAAAGTTCAAAGTATTCTCCTTCTTGGATGGATTCTCGGGCTATAATCAAATCAAAATGGCGCCGAAAGATATGGAGAAAACTTCATTCATCACCCCATGGGGAACCTTTTGTTACAAGGTAATGCCGTTCGCTTTGAAGAACGTCGGGGCAACCTATATAAGGGCCATGACTACTCTGTTCCATGACATGATACAAAAAGAAATCGAGGTATATGTCGATGACATGATTGCCAAATCTAAGATAGAAGAGGAGCATGTGACCCACCTGTCAAAGCTATTCGAGCGGTTGAGAAAGTACAGACTCCACTTGAATCCCAATAAGTGCACATTCGGTGTCCGTTCAGGGAAACTTCTAGGGTTCATCGTCAGCCAGAAAGGAATTGAGATTGATCCTGACAAGGTCAAGGCCATTCAAGAAATGCCTTCTCTGAGGACTGAAAAATAAGTCAGGGGATTCCTGGGACATCTGAACTACATTTCCAGGTTTATATTCCTCATGATTGCGACGTGCGCGCCGATTTTCAAATTACTAAAAAATAATCAGGACTGCATTTGGACAGAAGTCTGCCAAACCGCCTTCGACAGTATCAAGGAATATCTGTTAAACCCACCGATTCTATCACCTCTAGTGGAAGGAAGACCACTGATCATCTACCTAACAGTCTTGGAAGACTCAATGGGTTATGTACTTGGCCAACAAGACGAAACCAAAAGGAAAGAGTCTGCCATTTACTATTTGAGTAAGAAATTCACCGACTGCGAGACTCGGTACACTATGCTTGAGAAAACTTGTTATGCTTTGGCTTGGGCAGCCAAACTTCTTCGCCAGTATATGATTCGTCACACTACTTGGTTAATCTCCAAAATGGATCCAATCAAGTACGTCTTTGAAAAGTCTACTCTCACGGGAATGATCTCTCGTTGGCAGATGTTGTTATCTGAATACGACATCGAATACCATGCTCAGAAAGCCGTTAAAGGAAGTATTTTAGCCGATCATTTAGCTCATCAATCGATTGACGATCAGGAATCAGTCGGATTTGACTTCCTAGACGAAGATGTCATGTATTTGAAAATGAAAGATTGCGATGAACCGCTACCCAGTGAAGGGCCAGAACCAAGTTCCCAATGGGGACTTATCTTTGACGGAGCTGTCAATCATTATGGAAATGGAATTGGGGCAATCATCTTAACACCTCAGGGTACCCACATTCCTTTCACCGTTCGACTAACATTCAAGTGTACAAACAATGAGGCCGAATACGAAGCTTGTATCATGGGTCTCGAAGAAGCGATCGACTTGAGAATTAAGAACTTGGATGTATATGGGGACTCAACCCTGGTTATCAATAAGATTAAAGGAGATTGGAACACATACCAATCAGGACTGATTCCTTACAAAGACTATGCGAGAAGGTTGTTACCATTCTTCAGCAGAATCGAGTTTCACCACATCCCTCGTGAAGAGAATCACATGGCTGATGCATTAGCCACTCTCTCTTCCATGATTAGCATAGGTCAATGGAACGACTTACCTAAGATTGACATAATGCGCCTTGACTGGCCCGCTTACATCTTCACGATTGAAGTAGTCATAGACGACAAACCTTGGTATCACGATATCAAATGCTTCCTTTAGAAAAAAGAGTACCCGCCTGGGGCATTCAGAAAGGACCGAAAGACCCTCAGAAGACTGGCTGGAAACTTTTTCCTGAGCGGTGATACACTCAATAAGAGGAATTTCGACATGGTCTTGCTCCGATGTGTAGACAGACCAGAAGCAAACATGCTGATAATGGAAATTCACGAAGGATCCTTTGGCACCCATGCCAACAGACACACAATGGCGAGGAAAATTCTGAGAGCAGGGTACTACTGGTTGACCATGGAATCCGATTGCTACAAGTACATGAAGAAGTGTCATAAGTGTCAAATATACGCTGAAAAAATCCATGTACCGCCAACACATCTCAAAGTTCTCTCTTCCCCATGGCCTTTTTCCATATGGAGAATCGACATGATTGGCATGATCGAACCCAAAGCTTCAAACGGACATCGGTTCATCCTGGTAGCCATTGATTACTTCACCAAGTGGGTCAAAGCGGCGTCATACGCCAATGTAACCCGACAAGTAGTGGTCTGATTTATCAAAAACAATATCATTTGCCGTTATGGTGTTCCAAGACAGATCATTACCGATAATGGATCCAACTTGAACAACAAAATGATGAAATAGTTGTGCGCTGAGTTCAAGATCGAACACCATAACTCATCTCCCTACCGACCCAAGATGAACAGAGCGGTAGAAACGGTTAACAAGAACATCAAGAAGATTTTTAAGAAGATGGTTGTAACCTACAAAGACTGGCATGAAATGCTACCCTTTGCTCTTCACGGTTATCGTACATCTGTCCGCACTTCAACAGGGGCAACCCCTTTCTCTCTAGTATATGGCATGGAAGCAGTGCTCCCCGTAGAAGTAAAGATCCCATCAATCTGGGTATTGATGGATGCTAAGTTAACAGAGGTTGAATGGTGTCAAAGTCGACACGACGAGCTGAATCTGATCGAAGAGAAGCGAATAACGACTCTATGCCATGGTCAGTTGTTTCAATAGAGAATGAAGAAGGCGTTTGACAAAAAGGTCTGACCTCGCGTCTTCAGGAAAGGAGACCTCGTGCTAAAAAAGATCCAATCATTCTCACTGATTCTCGGGGCAAATGGACTCCGAACTATAACAGCCCCTATGTGGTCAAGAAAGCTTTCTCAGGCGGTGCCCTGAGACTTTCAACCATAGACGGAGAGGAATTTGCCTACCCCACAAATGTTGACGTAGTCAAAAAATACTTCGCCTAAATAAAATAAAAAAATCGTCTCGGTGGATTGAAAACCCGAAAGGGCGGTCTAGGTAAAAATTAGAGGCATAAGCAAAAATTATCCCGATGGATTGGAAATCTCAAAGTACAATCCAGGAAAAAGTTAGGGATTAATGGCAAGTAACTACATCCAACAAAGGGGCAAATCCCTCAGTGGCAGTTGCACTATCCGTCAGGAAAACTCCAGTCAAGGTCATCTTCGACAGAAGCTCAGGATGTCCAGAATTCAAAGTTGGTAGAAAGACAACGGTCGTTATGTTTCAATGCAGCCCCTTTCCCTTAAATTACCATTTTTTAAACTTTGTAAATACTCTATGGAATCACGCGCTTGGCTGATTTCCATCCTATCAATAAAGTTTGAGCCCTTGTGCTTTTGTTTACAATTCTGATTTGTTTTAGCTTTACAGAATGACATTTTAATATGACCAACGATTCTTGAAATAAAACAAAAATGAATTTACTTGTAAAAAATTTTCTGATTTTAAAATAAAGATGGCAATTCTTTTGACTGTTGAACATCGAAAGAACATCGATCGCTTCTCCAGAAGTAATCGAACCTCAAAGTGTAGAATCAAAGTATTCCTTCTAAACTAGTGCACCTGAATGAAGGATCAGCTGTGTCAGATGCGAATATTTCGTCCGACATCCCCAGCAGAGTTCTTATCTCCTAAGCCCGACCAACGGTTGTTTCCCACAGGGACTATCTCTCCTAAGCAAGGCAAAATTGCTACTTTTGGACCATTGATACTCGTCATCCCCCGCCGTGGCCGAGTATCCAGTCATGTTCATCCCCTAGTCTGTATGTTGCGTCAGTTTTGTCAGCATAAACATACATACATCATACATTATTGATTTACATTCATATTCATATTGCATCGCTATCACTCTAGTCGGTCTTGTTCCCAAGTGATAAAAGTCCTCTCAATCGAGTTGTCGGTTATTTCCTTGTCAGGAAACGTCATGTCTGAACAACTTCTCCTCCAATTTATTTCTGGATTGAAGGTGATTCTTTGACCACTTTGATAACTTGAACCTCTGAAAGGCAAGAAGACCTTCGACAAACATCACTCTTCGCCATCGAAGATGATATCTTCGCTTTCTTGGATTAAGGAAAATCCCCAGAGAAAGCCGCTTAATCAAAGATTCGGCAATACAGCAGTTCTCCTTTGGAAAATTCGTTGACAAAAAAGGTCATCAGTACATCAGGATTGGATTGCATCACATGGCATTCCTCCGAGAAGATCTCGAGGAAAAGTATGATGTAATATCCCCAAGCAGGAAACAGTCTCTCAAGAGACTCATTTTCCCCAGTAGAGTCAACAAATGGCGTCTCCAATAGAGAAGTTTGTACACCTCTGTAGCTCAGACAAATGGGTTCCCCAGCAAGTCCGACCTCAAAACCTTTTCCATCAAATGGCATCTCCCCAGGAAAAGTCGGCGAGAATTTTTAGGAAAACCTCTACGAACAGCGTCCCTTGTCAAGAAAGTTTATTGACAAAAGAAATTGAGACCAGTTCCTTGGTAGGAAACCAGGATCGAGGGGAAGTTTACATCAGAAACTAAGACCAGTTCCTTGGTAGGAAACCAGGATCGAGGGGAAGTTTACATCAGAAACTGAGACCAGTTCCTTGGTAGGAAACTAGGATCAAGGGGAAGTTTACATCTGAAACTGAGACCAGTTCCTTGGTAGAAAACCAGGATCGAGGGGAGGTTTATTTCAGAAACTGAGACCAGTTTCTTGGTAGGAAACCAGGATTGAGGGGAAGTTTCTACCTTTTCTAAGTATCATTGCTTAGCAAGAGAAGATGGAGGGTCAAGATGCCATTTATAACCACCATCAAAATTTCGGGTATTCCTATATTTAATCCTCTTACACCCCGAATGCCCGAATACCTTCGCTATTCACACCTTCGGGTCCAAGAAGATTAAATAGGGGCATCTGTCATACCCCAAATTTTTACCACTAATATCCCCCATCATTATGCAAACCATCACACAATAGGGATGTACCTTCATACCTCATTAGTCTCCCCAAAGATGGGTGAACATCCACTACAATCAATCATAGGGTCTCAAGCCCTCTCAGAGCTCTTAGACAAAGGATCAATCAAGGAATGACATGATCTTCAACTTGTCTAAACCTTTCAAACATCCACAATGGATCAAGAGGACTCCCACATCAAGGATCAAGCACAAGGCTGCAACATTCCAAGTGGATTAATCCTCAAGATCGTCAGTGTCATCAAATTAGGGTTTTGGTCGACCAGGGCCTCCAGATGGAATTTTCTCTCTGGGCATGAGCCAATGCTTCAAAGAATAACCCAAAATACTCTAAGGGACATCATGGACCCAATCATCAAGTCAATTTAGCCTTAGGGGGTGCATTCAGAAAAAATCAGGAATTTGGGTTTCTTGACCTAATTCACCCATAAGTTGACTTTTGGAGCTAAACATGAGCCAAGACCTCAAGACATGATTTGAGGGTCCCTAATACACTACATTGATCCATTTGCAACAATGGATTAATCAAAGAGGCTTGATTCACAAGTCTCAAGTTCATCAGAACCACAATTAGGGTTTTGCAGAAAAAGTCAACTGTGCCCTTAACTTTTGACCAGGACATGCTCCCAAATCTTGGGACATGATTCGATACACCCTATAACACCTATGAAATCAATCCAGAAAGTTTAATTTAGGTCAAGGACTTGATTTCATAGAGGATCACACAGTTTGGAATTCATCTGATAAAAAGTCAATTGTGCCCAAAAGTCAAAGTTTGACTTTTTTATTTTTTGATCAATTATGGTTCCCTAACCCTAAAATGATGTTAATGTGTGAATGGAATCATCATTCATCAAGAAAAATCAAGAAAAGTGGGATAACTTGTAAAAGGGGTAACCATAAAAAAACTTAGAAATTTTCTAAGTTATGGAACAAAGTGGCTAGGGTACCAACTTCCAAGGATCATAACTTATGATCCAAGCAACCATTTTGGTTGATCCAAAGATGGATTTGTAGCTCTCATGGCATACTTTAAAAGTATCAACTACTCCTCATTCCAATTCTTCATGGAATTTTAGTTATGGAGTGACCAAAATGACAAAAACAAGAAAATGCCACTTTTTCCAACACTTAGTGAAATTTTCACTAAGTCATAATCTATTTCACTTTTTTCAAAATGTAGGGGCATTTTTCAATTGGATCCAAAAAGTGTCAAGACAAACTATGATCACACATATGTTGTATCATATGAGAGCTTTCCAAAATGGCCAAGAACTCCATTAAATTCCATTTGAGCTAAGAGTTATGACAGTGGCAATATGCCTTGCTGCAACTGTCATGGCAAGGCAGATTTGTGCATTTTGCTCGATTTGATCAAGTTGTGCAAATGATAAACAAGTTTATCCATCTGAACACCTCAGGGGGAGACCAAGTAGGAACAAACACTGATTCATAAGCCTCCCAAGTCTTTGGAACTAAAAGTAGCATGCCAAACCTAAAAATGCCTAAAAGGGGGACAAGACTCCAATTTCTTTTTGGAGCATTCAATGGATGCACCAAGGTGGCAAGAACTGAGCCTTTTCCAACTGAATGAGTCAAAGATAATCTCTGAACTAGGGAACCAAAGGCCTGTGCTCTAACCTCTAGTCAATGGCTAGAGGAGACTTAAGATTCCAAAGTGATGCAATTGGACAATGAGCTGCTGCAGTTGCCATTCACTATTGCTTGCAAAACAAACTTGCTCTACTATAAATAGAGCTCATTTATGCCCAGTTTAAGTACACCAAAGGCCTACAACACTTTCCTTTCTCAAAATCATCTTCTCACTCTCGAAAATGCCTTTCTTAGCAAGTCACTATCGAATTTTTAAGTAGAGAGCAATTCCACTCAAACCAATTGCTCTAACACCTCATAAACATCATATGTGAGCTGATTAAACACTAAAAACACAACTGTAACACTGATTTCTCAGAATCACCAACCAGTTGCCCATGTTTTTCAACCAAGTTGCAGTTGAGATGCCATGAAGTGATCCAGCCATTTCCAATCAAGTCCAAGCATTCAAACACACTCCATATGGTGTAGGGAAGCTGTTCAGATCATCACAACTCATCTGTAACACCTCCAACTCAAAAATCACATTGCTATTGCTGTCACGACCTTCAAGTAAGCCTAAACTTGGTCATCTCTTAATATATGCATATTTCCTCGCACAATACTTTTGCCAAATGTTCATAATCATGCATAGAATGTTTCCCCTCAATTAATTGCTTTGTTTGAAACTTGTATCAAAATTCTCATCCTTCATGCAAATTTTAGGGTTCTTGAGATTTTGTCTTGATTTCTTATTCCATGCTTAAAATAAATGAAATTAAAGACCATAGACATGATCGTGAGGTGAAAACGAGCAGATTGATATGTGGATTATGTGATTTCATCAAGTATTCAGTGAGATTGGATAAAAAACGCAAATCTGAGCAAAACTCCTTTCGCGCGTGTTCTTGGCCCATGTTCTTGGCGCCTTTTTCACAAATTTGAATATTTGAATTTTGTGATTTTATTTAATTGATTCAAAAATTAATTTCTCTCTGAGTTTTAATGATTTTGAGTTCATTCTTTTTTTAATAATTCACAAAAATGTTAAAATATTTTATTTTGCCAAAAATTCCCAAAAATATTATTTATCTTAATACCTGAGAGAGAACTTGTCATCTCTAAAGAGGGATTCGACTTCCTCTGAGGGAATTGTTGATTTTGTGTGCCCTGATCAAAGCATGAGTTTGATGCTAAGAGGTTGATTGACTCAACCGGGGGTTTCTTTATACAAAGCCTAAGAGGAGGCTGAAAGTTTGACTTTTCTGGGGAAAATGTTCTTTTTGTCTGTTACAAAGCCCAAGATTGAGGCTAAACGAGATTTTGACTCCGTTGGGGAGAATGTATCTTGTATAAAGCCCAAGATGAAGGCTGAAAGGGTTTGACTCAACAAGAGAGTACTTTTGACTCCGTCTTGGGCTTTATACAGGACAGATAAAAGTACTCTCTTGTTGAGTCAAACCCTTTCAGCCTTCATCTTGGGCTTTATACAAGATACATTCTCCCCAACGGAGTCAAAATCTCATTTAGCCTCAATCTTGGGCTTTGTAACAGACAAAAAGAACATTTTCCCCAGAAAAGTCAAAGTTCCAGCCTCCTCTTAGGCTTTGTATAAAGAAACCCCCGGTTGAGTCAATCAACCTCTTAGCATCAAACTCATGCTTTGATCAGGGCACACAAAATCAACAATTCCCTCAGAGGAAGTCGAATCCCTCTTTAGAGATGACAAGTTCTCTCTCAGGTATTAAGATAAATAATATTTTTGGGAATTTTTTACAAAATAAAATATTTTAACATTTTTTTGAATTATTAAAAAAAGAATGAACTCAAAATCATTAAAACTCAGAGAGAAATTAATTTTTTAATCAATTAAATAAAATCACAAAATTCAAATATTCAAATTTGTGAAAAAGGCGCCAAGAACATGGGCCAAGAACACGCGCGAAGGGAGTTTTGCTCAGATTTGCATTTTCTGTCCAATCTCACTGAATACTTGATGAAATCACATAATCCACATATCAATCTGGTCGTTTTCACCTCACGATCATGTCGATGGTCTTTAATTTCACTCATTTTAAGCATGGAATAAGAAATCAAGACAAAACCTCAAGAACCCTAAAATTTGCATGAAGGCTGAGAATTTTGATACACGATTCAAACAAAGCAATTAATTGAGGGGAAACATTCTATGCATGATTATGAACATTTGGCAAAAGTATTGTGCGAGGAAATATGCATATATTAAGAGATGACCAAGTTTAGGCTTACTTGAAGGTCGTGACAGCAAGAGCAATGTGATTTTTGAGTTGGTGGTGTTACAGATGAGTTGTGATGATCTGAACAGCTTCCCTGCACCATATGGAGTGTGTTTGAATGCTTGGACTTGATTGGAAATGGCTGGATCACTTCATGGCATCTCAACTGCAACTTGGTTGAAAAACATGGGCAACTGGCTGGTGATTCTGAGAAATCAGTGTTACAGTTGTGTGTTTAGTGTTTGATCAGCTCACATATGATGTTTATGAGGTGTTAGAGCAATTGGTTTGAGTGGAATTGCTCTCTACTGAAAAATTCGATAGTGACTTGCTAAGAAAGGCATTTTTGAGAGTGAGAAGATGATTTTGATAAAGGCAAGTGTTGTAGGCCTTTGGTGTACTTAAACTGGGCACAAATGAGCTCTATTTATAGTAGATTAAGTTTGTTTTGAAAGCAATAGTGAATGGCAACTGCAGCAGCTCATTGTCCAATTGCATCACTTTGGAATCTTAAGTCTCCTCTAGCCATTGACTAGAGGTTAGAGCACAGGCCTTTGGTTCCCTAGTTCAGAGATTATCTTTGACTCATTCAGTTGGAAAAGGCTCAGTTCTTGCCACCTTGGTGCATCCATTGAATGCTCCAAAACAAAATTGGAGTCTTGTCCCACTTTTAGGCATTTTTAGGTTTGGCAAGCTACTTTTAGTTCCAAAGACTTGGGAGGCTTATGGATCAGTGTTTGTTCCTCCTTGGTCCCCCCCTGTGGTGTTCAGATGGATAAATTTGTTTGTCATTTGCACAATTTGATCAAATCGAGCAAAATGCACAAATCTGCCTTGCCATGACATAACTCTTTGCTCAAATGGAATTTGATGGAGTTATTGGCCATTTTGGAAAGCTCTCATATGATACAACATATGTGTTATCATAGTTTACCTTGACACTTTTTGGATCCAAGTGAAAAATGCCCCCTACATTTTGAAAAAAGTGAAACAGATTATGACTTAGTGAAAATTTCACTAAGTGTTGGAAAAAGTGGCATTTTCATGTTTTTGTCATTTTGGTCACTCCATAACTAAAAATCCATGAAGAATTGGAATGAGGTGTAGTTGACACTTTTAAAGTATCCCATGAGAGCTACAAATCCATCTTTGGATCAACCAAAATGGTTGCTTGGATCACAAGTTATGATCCTTGGAAGTTGGTACCCTAGCCACTTTGTTCCATAACTTAGAAAATTTCTAAGTTTTTCTATGGTTACCCCTTTTACAAGTTATCCCACTTTTCTTGATTTTTCTTGATTAATGATGATTCCAATCACACATTAACATCATTTTAGGGTTAGGGAACCATAATTGATCAAAAAATCAAAAAGTCAAACTTTGACTTTTGGGCACAATTGACTTTTTATCAGATGAATTCCAAACTGTGCGATCCTCTATTAAATCAAGTCCTTGACCTAAATTAAACTTGATGGATTGATTTCATAGGTGTTATAGGGTGTATCGAATCATGTCCCAGGGTTTGGGAGCATGTCCTGGTCAAAAGTCAAAGGCACAATTGACTTTTTCCGCGAAACCCTGACTGTGGTTCTGATGAACTTGAGACTTGTGAATCAAGCCTCTTGGATCAATCCATTATTGAAAATGGATCAATGTAGTGTATTAGGGACCCTCAAATCATGTCTTGAGGTCTTGGCTCATGTTTTGTCCCAAAAGTCAACTTAGGGTGAAATAGGTCAAGAAACCCTAATTCCTGAATTTTTATGAATGCATCCCCTGAGGTTAAATTGACTTGATGATCCAGTCCACGAGGTCCCTTAGAGTATTTTGGGTTGTGCTTTGAAGCATTGGCTCATTCCCAGAGAGAAAATTCCATCTAGAGGCTCTAGTCGACCAAAACCCTAATTTGGTGACACTGGCGATCTTGAGGCTTAATCCACTTGGAATGTTGCAGCCTTGTGCTTGATCCTTGATGTAGGAGTCCTCTTGATCCATTGTGGATGTTTTATAGGTTTAGACAAGTTGAAGATCATGTCATTCCTTGATTGATCCTTTGTCTAAGAGCTCTGAGAGGGCTTGAGACCCTAAGTTTGATTGTAGTGGATGCTCACCCATCTTTGGGGAGACTAATGAGGTATGATGGTTCATCCATATTGTGATGATGGTTTGCACAATGATGGGGGATCTTAGTGGTCAAAATTTGGGGTATGACAGATGCCCCTATTTAATCTTCTTGGGCCCGAAGGTGTGAATGGCGAAGGTATTCGGCCATTCAGGGTGCAAGAGGATTAAATATCGGAATACCTGAAATTTTGATGGTGGTTATGAATGGCAGCTGGCCTATCCATCTTCGTTTTTCTAAGAAATAATGCTTAGAAAAGGTAGAAACTTTCCCTCGATCCTGGTTTCCTACCAAGAAACTGGTCTCAGTTTCTGATATAAACTTCCCCTCGATCTTAGTTTCCTACCAAGGAACTGGACTCAGTTTCTGATGTAAACTTCCCCTCGATCTTGGTTTCCTACCAAGGAACTGGTCTCAATTTATGATGTAAACTTCAGCTCGATCCTGGTTTCCTACCAAGGAACTGGTTTCAATTTCTTTTGTCAATAAACTTTCTTGAAAAGGGACGCTGTTCGTAGCGGTTTTTCTCAAACTTCTCGCCGACTTTTCCTGGGGAGATGCCATTTGATGGAAAAGGTTTTGAGGTCAGACTTGTTGGGGAACCCATTCGTCTGAGCTGCAGAGGTGTACGAACTTCTCTATTGGAGACGCCATTTATTGACTCTACTGGGGAAAACGAGTCTCTTGAGAGACTGTTTCCTGCTTGGGGATATTACATTATACTTTTCCTCGAGATCTTCTCGGAGGAATGCCATGTGATGCAATCTAATCCTGAGGTACTGATGACCTTTTTTGCCAGCGAATTTTTCGAAGGAGAACTGCTGTATTGCCGAATCTTTGATTAAGAGGCTTTCTCTAGGGATTTTCCTTAATACAGGAAAGCGAAGATATCATCTTCGATGGCGAAGAGTGATGTTAGTCGAAGGTCTTCTTGCCTTTCAGAGGTTCAAGTTATCAAAGTGGTCAAAGAGCCACCTTCAATCCAGAAATAAATTGGAGGAGAGGTTGTTCAGACACGACGTTTCCTGACAAGGAAATAACCGACAACTCAATTGAGAGGACTTTTATCACTTGGGAACAAGACCGACTAGAGTGATAGCGATGCAATATGAATATGAATGTAAATCAATAATGCATGATGTATGTATGTTTATACTGACAAAACTGACGCAACATACAGACTAGTAGATGAACATGACTGGATACTCGGCCACAACGGGGGATGACGAGTATCAATGGTCCAAAAGTAGCAATTCTGCCTTGCTTAGGAGTGATAGTCCCTGTAGGGAACAACCGTTGGTTGGGCTTAGGAGATAAGAACCTTGCCGGGAATGTCAGACGGAATATTCGCATCTGACACAGCTGATCCTTCATTCAGGTGCACTGGTTTAGAAGGAATACTTTGATTCTACACTTTGAGGTTCGATTACTTCTGGAGAAGCGATCGATGTTCTTTCGATGTTCAACAGTCAAAAGAATTTCCATCTTTATTTTAAAAGCAGAAATTTTTTTACAAGTAAATTCATTTTTGTTTTATTTCAAGAATCGTTGGTCATATTAAAATGTCATTCTGTAAAGCTAAAACAAATAAGAATTGCAAACAAAAGCACAAGGGCTCAAACTTTATTGATAGGATGGAAATCATCCAAGCGCGTGATTCCATAGAATATTTACAAAGTTTAGAAAATGATAATTTAAGGGAAAAGGGATGCATTGAAACATAACGATCGCTATCCTTCTACCAACTTTGAATTCTGGACATCCTGAGCTTCTGTCGAAGATGACCTTGACTGGAGTTTTCCTGACGGATGGTGTAACTGCCGCTGGAGGACTTGCTCCTTTGTTGGACATAGTTACTTGCCATTAATCCCTAACTTTTTCCCGGATTTTACTTTGAGGTTTCCAATCCATCGGGATGATTTTTGCTTATGTCTCTAATTTTTTCCTGGACCGCCCTTTTGGGTTTTCAATCCACCGAGACAATTTTTTTTAGGCAAAGTATTTCTTGACTACGTCAACATTTGTGGGGTAGGCAAATTCCTCTCTGTCCATGGTTGCAAGTCTCAGGGCACCGCCTGAGAAAGCTTTCTTAACCACATTGGGGCCGTCATAGTTCGGAGTCCATTTGCCCCGAGAATCAGTGAGAAATGATTGGATCTTTTTGAGCACGAGGTCTCCTTTCCTGAAGACGCGAGGTCAGACCTTTTTGTCAAACGCCTTCTTTATTCTCTGTTGATACAACTGACCATGTCATTGAGCCGTTATTCGCTTCTCTTCGATCAGATTTAGCTCATCGTGTCGACTTTGACACGATTCAGCCTCTGTTAACTTAGCTTCCATCAATACCCAGATTAATGGGATCTCTACTTCTATAGGGAGCACTGGCTCCATGCCATATACTAGAGAGAAAGGGGTTGCCTCTGTTGAAGTGCAGATAGATGTGCGATAACCGTGAAGAGCAAGGGGTAGCATTTCATGCCAGTCTTTGTAGGTTACAACCATATTCTAAACAATCTTCTTGATGTTCTTGTTATCCACTTCTACCGCTCCGTTCATCTTAGGTCAATAGGGAGATGAGTTATGGTGTTCGGTCTTGAACTCAGTACACAACTCATTCATCATTTTGTTGTTCAAGTTGGATCCATTATCGGTAGTGATCTGGTTTGGAACACCATAACGGCAAATGATATTGTTTTTGATAAATTGGACCACCACTTGTCGGGTTACATTGGCGTATGACGCCGCTTCGACACACTTGGTGAAGTAATCAATGGCTACCAGGATGAACCGATGTCCGTTCGAAGCTTTTGGTTCGATCATGCCAATCATGCCGATTCCCCATATGGAAAAAGGCCATGGGGAAGAGAGAACTTTGAGGTGTGTTGGCGGTACATGGAATTTGTCAGCGTATATTTGACACTTGTGACACTTCCTCATGTACTTGTAGTAATCAGATTCCATGGTCAACCAGTAATACCCTACTCTCAGAATTTTCCTCGCCATTGTGTGTCCGTTGGCATGGGTGCCAAATGAGCCTTCGTGAATTTCTTTCATTAGCATGTTTGCCTCTGGTCTGTCCACGCATCGAAGCAAGACCATGTCAAATTTTCTCTTATAGAGTGTATCACCGCTCAGGAAGAAGTTTCCAGCCAGTCTTCTGAGGGTATTTCGGTCATTTCTGAATGCCCAAGGTGGGTACTCTTGTTTCTGAAGGAAGCATTTGATATCGTGATACCAAGGTTTGTCGTCTATGACTGCTTCAATCGTGAAGATGTAAGCGGACCGTTCAAGGCGCATTATGTCAATCTTAGGTAAGTCGTTCCATTGACCTATGCTAATCATGGAATAGAGAGTGGCTAATGCATCAGCCATGTGATTATCTTCACGAGGGATGTAGTGAAACTCGATTCTGCCGAAGAATGGTAACAACATTCTCACATAGTCTTTGTAAGGAATCAATCCTGATTGGTATGTATTCCAATCTCCTTTGATCTAATTGATAACCAGGGCCGAGTCGCCATATACATCCAAGTTTTTGATCCTCGAGTCGATCGCTTCTTCGAGACCCATGATACAAGCTTCGTATTCGGCCTCGTTGTTTGTACACTTGAATGTCAGTCGGACGGTGAAAGGAATATGGGTACCCTAAGGTGTTATGATTATTACCCCAATTCCATTTCCATAATGATTGACAGCTCCGTCAAAGATAAGTTCCCATTGGGAACCTGGTTCTGGCCCTTCACTGGGTAGCGGTTCATCGCAATCTTTCATTTTCAAGTACATGACATCTTCGTCTGGGAAGTCAAATCCGACTGATTCCTGATCATCAATCGGTTGATGAGCCAAATGATTGGCTAAAATACTTCCTTCAATGGCTTTCTGAGCATGGTACTCGATGTCGTATTCTGATAACAACATCTGCCAACGGGCGATCCTTCCCGTGAGAGCAGGCTTTTCAAAGACATAATTGATTGGATCCATTTCGGAGATTAACCAAGTAGTATGACGAATCATATACTGGTGAAGTCGTTTGGCTGCCCAAGCCAAAGCACAACAAGTTTTCTCAAGCATAGTGTACCGAGTCTCGCAGTCGGTGAATTTCTTGCTCAAATAGTAAATGGCAGACTCTTTCTTTTTGGTTTCGTTTTGTTGGCCAAGTACACAACCCATGGAGTCTTCCAAGACTGTTAAGTAAATGATCAGTGGTTTCCTTCCACTGGAGGTGATAGAATCGGTGGGTTCAACAGGTATTCCTTGATACTGTTGAAGGCAGTTTGGCAATCTTTTGTCCAAATGCAGTCCTGATTCTTTTTGAGTAATTTGAAAATCGGCGCACATGTCGCGTTCATGAGGAATATAAATCTGGAAATGTAATTCATACGTCCCAGGAATCCTTTGACTTGTTTTTCAGTCTTTGGAGAAGGCATTTCTTGAATGTCCTTGACCTTGTCAGGATCAACCTCAATTCCTTTCTGGCTGACGATGAACCCTAGAAGTTTCCCTGAACGGACACCGAATGTGCACTTATTGGGATTCAAGCGGAGTCTTTACTTTCTTAACCGCTCGAATAGTTTTGACAGGTGGGTCACATGCTCCATTTCTGTTTTAGATTTTGCAATCATATCATCGACATATACCTCTATTTCTTTGTGTATCATGTCATGAAAAAGAGTAGTCATGGCCCTTTGATAGGTTGCCCCGATGTTCTTCAAACCGAACTACATTACCTTGTAACAAAAGGTAGCCCATGGGGTAATGAATGAAGTTTTCTCCATATCTTTCGGCGCCATTTTTATCTGATTATAGACCGAGAATCCATCCATGAAGGAGAAAACTTTGAACTTTGTTGTACTGTCTACCAACATATCTATGTGCGTTAAGGGAAAGTCATCCTTTGGACTTGCTTTGTTCAGATCCCTATAGTCTACACACATTCTGATCTTTCCGTCCTTTTTCGGAATGGGTACTATGTTGGCTAACCATTGAGGATATTTCGATGTGGCGAGAAAACCCGCGTCAATCTGTTTCTGTACTTCCTCCTTAATTTTGATGGCCATGTCTGGGTGAGTCCGTCTCAATCTCTGTTCTACTAGAGGACATTCGGATCTCAACGGTAGATGATGTTCCACGATTCCAATCTTGATCTCTTTTCTCTCCTTCTATGAACCCAAGCTGACCATTTCCAACAGCTCTTTGTGAGGTTTAATGGACCTTTCCTCTTTTCTGAGTATACGGGAGATCTCTTCTGGAATTTCGTCGCCATCTTCTTCTTCAGCCTCAAATACCGGGAATTCAAAGTTGGGAGAAGGCATCAGATCGTATGTTTCAATGGGGTTTAAAACAAGCAATCTGTAAGACGTGATGATTATTTTTTAGAAGAGATAGAGAAAATACAATAGTGTGTGCAGTGTAAATTTTTTTGAAAGATGCTTGTTTTTATTATTTGTTTTTTTTAGGATTACCATTTTCTGAAAAAGCGAAAAGAGAAAACAACAATTAATGCGGAAATTACAGAATGACGTTATTTTATTTATGGTTTAGTCGATTCTTTAAACTACAGCCCTATAAAACAAAACTCTGTCGCTTTGGGCGAAGCGAAGAGGTATTTACAGAAAAGTGAGCCCTATCAAAACATCCGTTTCACCTGGGTAGGGTGAAAGGTTAAGATAAAGACGACAATTACTTAGACTTATGAACGATCTTCGGAACATCGACTGCAACCCATTGGCAGCGAACTCCTTGGTGAATCACAAAGTCTGGTACCTTCCTTGATTTGTCTTCAGAAATAACGCTGATTTCTGGTGGAGCAGGATCATTGGAATCTGTCTCCCAGGCAGAGTTGTCATAGGAGGATTCCTCAGTTGTATTTTGCATAGTATTTGTACTCTCAGGTATATCTCCCCATCCAGTTGGCTGGATGTCTTCGAGCCTGATACGAGAGCTTTCGGGAGCAGTATACTTGACCATGAAGTCGTATTTACCACTTGGTTGTCCCAAGGTGTCCCACACTTCATTGGAACTGGAGGAGTCATCCCTTTCGATGACGTCGACCTCAGGAAAAGTGTAGTTGATGAACTCTAGCCCTGCGAGCTTTGCAAATTCATCGTCGTGCTAGATATTTTCAGAATGCCCCGAGTAATTATCCCATGACATGGTGGGGACGCATGTATTCTTTTCAATGATGCTCAGCTGATTTTCTTTGTTCGGCTGATTTTTCTGCCCCAAGTTTCCTAGGTACGGCTTCCAGATAGGCAGGCCATCCATTGGGCCATAATAGTCATGGTCAAAGTTGTATTTCATCGGAGTGTCTTTCTCTAATGAATTTGGTGGAGCACAACATCCTTCCGTATCGCAATCTTCGTATATCATTTCGACGTCTGACCATGGTATAAATCTCGGACTCTGTGCGGGATATCAAAATGGCGTAGGAACTTCTTCCTGAGACATATAACCATCCTCGTTAAGATAGGACTTCCATTCCTCATCTGTGTCGGAGGAATCTCCCTCGTTGATGGTATGTACTTCTTGAGACACTGGGTGAAGGAAACCTCCACTATGGAAGAAGTTCTGAATGGGATGAAGACTTTCATCATTAGTAGCTATCTGGGTACAGGTTGCAGAAAAACCAAGACCCTCATTTGTTTTATTGTCAGTAGGAATGACAAGCTGTCCCCATCCCTTTGCATTGTTACTTTTGATCATCTCGAGAGCATCTTTGTACGAGGAGATCGATGTTCCTTTCTCTAATTGATTCTCATTGCTTACCGAAAGTATCTGGAACTGAGTTCCAATAACCTCCTCGGGTTCTACACAAGTGGACAATGAAAGATAACTCACGGTCAAGGCTTGTTCTCCACAGGCCATGACGAGTTGGTCATTCTTGATGAACTTCAGCTTCTGGTGAAGTGTCGAAGTGACTGCCCCAGCCTGGTGTATCCAAGGTATTCCTAACAAACAACTGTATGTTACTCGGATGTCCATGACCAGGAAAGTGACTAGGAAAGTGTGAAGACCGATAGTTATGGGAGGTCGACTTCGCTGATAACTGTTTTTCTGGATCCGTCAAATGCTTTAACGACGACCTCACTGCCTCTCATCGGAGATCCTTTGAATGATAGTCGCATTAGAGTGGACTTCGGCATAACATTGAGAGCCGATCCGGTATCTACCAGTACGCTGGCTAAGGCATCGTCCTGGTAGTTAACTCTGATATAAAGAGCCATGTTGTGAATTTTGCCTCCTTCTAGCAATTCCTCATCACTAAACCCCAAGTTGTTGCAAGAAGTGATGTTGGAGATGATGTTGTCGAACTGTCTTATTGACACATCCTGTTCCACAAAGGCTTGTTCTAATACTTTCTCTAGAGCCTCTCTGTGGGCTTCAGAACTGAGTAAAAGAGATAACACAGAGATCTTTGAAGGAGTTTGTAACAGCTGATCAACAATGTTGTACTCACTCTTTTGGATGAGCTTCAGCATCTCATCATTGTTCTTTTAAAGGTCGGGATCAATGGATTGACCGACTGGTGGATTGGGAGCTTCTGTCTGAAGTTCATTTTCTCTGTTAGGTTCTCTAATTCCTTTGTTGAAGATTCGACTGCTTTGTGTTACTCAACTGATGTCTGCAATATTCACGACGGAGGGTAATGGAATTTCCTTTCCATTCTCAATTGTTGTTGCACCATATTTGTAAGGGATAACCTTATCAGACTTGTACGACACTGGTCCCGGCAGATAGATAACTACATGAGCCTTCTGGTTTCTCTGACTGTCGTAAGTAACTTCAATCAGTTCTTGGTTAAGAACCTTTGATTCGTCAAGTAGAGGGATGAGGTACAAACATCTTTGGTCCTTTTGCGATCAGAGATTACGACAACATCCTTGACCTGGTCAGCGAAATAGTTGGGCATCAAGTTGATGGACCCTGAAACTGGACACAGTTGGATCTATTCGCGGTCCAACTGGCTCTGAAGGGCTGCTCGCACGAGGTAACATCCTTGGCTATTTTCCGAGCAGACTCTACAGCGCTCGTAGTTATGTGGTGGCACCTGGCCACGTCCGCTTTGAATGTAGTGTAACATCACTAGGTCTGTTTCCATTGATCGAACATCCCGACTTTAATGCCTAGTAGGGTTCCCATTAATCATACTGACTTATTACGTGTCTTCATCCATATAGATTGGAAGCCACCAGTGGTTTAACAAGTGTTGCAAAGTTCTTTGAACGAGAGCACATCCTTGGTCGCTCTTACGGCATATTGTACAGTTCTGATAATTATGCCAAGTTAGGAAACTGAGTTGGACTTGTGTAGCGTGTAACTCCACCAAGCTGGTATTCATCAAGCGAATATCAAAGATTTGAATCATATTCACTTGATACTGATCTCTATCGCGGTAATCCTGAATCCATCCAAGATCCATCTGACGCTGGAGAGTTTCTTGTACAAAAGAGAATCCCTGTTTGCTTACTGAGCAGACCAGACAGGAATCGTAATCATGCCGCGGCAGATTATGATGTTGGCTTTGCCTTGAGTGCATTTCCACTAAGTTGACATTCATTGCACGAATGTCGTGGTTCTAAATGATGTTGGAACTTGCATAAGTCATGTTAACTTCACGAACTCGATGCTCTTGGATCCACCCGAGATCCAATTGTTCCTGTAGAGCTGATTGCACCACAGAACATCCTTGATTTTTTTAGAGAAGATATCACACTGGTGATAATTGTGAGGTGGTATATGGCCATACCCACTCTGTCTGCGATGCATCTTGACCAGATTGGTCCTCAACAAGAGTACATCATGAATTTGGTAGCTGTTGTTAGACTCTCCTTCTATCAAATTTACTGCAGCTTTCTCGTGTTGAGGCAGCGGTTTCGTCTGAACATTTGGATTTGTATCCTTGAAGGATAAGACCCCACTCCTAACAAGCTTCTGCACATCCGATTTGAAACTGAGATAGTTCTCTATGTTATGCCCTGGTCCTCCTTGATGGTAAGGGCAAGTCTGATCTGCTTTGAACCAAAAAGGCATATTTTCCGGCACTGTAAGATGAGACCTGGCCTGGATGTATCCTTTGACCAGTAGTAATGGAAACAGTTCGGTGTACAACATCGATATAGGGTCAAACCCTGGTGGTCACGTTGTACGGTTGTTGTTATATGGAGGATGAGACTGCTAAAGAGGCTATTATGTCCTTTGCTGATATTGTTGTTGATTAGATTGGCTTTGAGCAACCTGAGGTTGATACGTAGGTACAGGCGCAGGTTTGATAGCAGGAGTTACTGCTGCTACTGGTTGGTACCGTCGCCTTTGTTTTTGAGAGAGATATTACCAATATCTTGCTATTTTTTCTTAGGGAAAGCACTACCGTATTTTTTGGTACTGCTTGATGATCCAGTGTCTTTTACTAAACGTCCTTCTCAAACTGCTTCCTCAAGACGAACTCCCATGTTCACCATCTTGGTGAAGTCACTGGGCGCACTGGCGACCATTTTGTCATAGTAAAATGAGCTCAAGGTTTTCAAGAAGATCTTTGTCATCTCCTTTTCCTCGAGAGGTGGACAAATCTGGGCGGAAATTTCACGCCATCTCTGAGCCTACTCCTTAAAGGTTTCCTTGTCCTTCTGTGACATGGCTCTGAGTTGATCTCTGTCCGGTGCCATATCCAGGTTATACTTATATTGTTGAACGAAAGCAGCGCCAAGATCTCTGAAAGTGCCGATCTTAGTGCGGTTTAAACCCATGTACCATTTGAGTGCGGTACCGGTTAAACTATCCTGAAAATAGTGAATCAATAGCTCTTGGTTCTTTGTCTGAGTTGACATTCGCCGAGCGTACATAACCTAATGGCTTTGAGGGCAAGAGTTACCCTTGTACTTTTCAAATTCGGGCACTTTGAACTTGTGCAGAACTTTCACATTGGGGGCCAAATAAAGGTCTGCGGTGTCTTTTCCAAATAGGTCCTGACCGCGAAGGGCTTGCAGTTCTTTCTGCATCTCTAGGAACTATTCCTGGAACTTATTCATTCTGTCGAACATACTTTCGTTCCCACCAGAAGGTATCTGTGGAATCTGTCCTTTCGGGACAGCATGTACCACGGGTGGTGGTATAGTCATTACGGCCGAGACTCGTGGTGCCTCCCGAAGTTTGTAATCTTCAGGAGTTGCTGTCATGCCCCTGGCATCTTCGCTCTCCCAAAGTTTGTAACCTTCAATCCCAGAGGCTCCTGCTACAGTTCCCGGATCCTCCTTGATCAGCGGAATATATCCTTCCAGGATATAGTTGAGTGGCATGCCCCTGGGACGATCTTTCGGCATTTTATACCTAGGATCATACTTCTCTATTAAAGGCGTTGATGTGATCTCTGAGATCACAATTCTTTATTATTGCATCTGAGCTTCTGCTAGAGCTTGCATGTTGTTATGAAGCTTTCTCAGATCCCCTTTCAGAGTGTCGATCTCTTCCCTTAACTCTATGTTCTCTTCCTCGAGATCATCCATCTTTTTCTGTCGATTGGCCCGAGTATTGTATGAATGAGACAGTTTGACTTTAGAATCGAGACGCAAACGTGAGATTCGTCGGTAAAAAGAATGCGTTATGTGAGAATGATGAATGATATGCAATGATTATATTAATTATATGTTTTTTTGTTTAATCAAAATAAACTTCGACAATTGGATTGCAAATATCAAACTGTGGGGAAGACCTCGTTTTATTAAATTCAAAGATTGAGGAAATAGAAATACAGTAATTTACATAGTGCTGTAAAAGGAAATCTAAACTTATGGATCCCGAGTCCTCTCTGAGGGGAGCTCAGGTGCTGGTTCTGGTATTTTCCTTTTCTTTGACCGGGGCTCTTGAGCCGTTGTTGGGTTGTCATTCCTTTGCCAAGTGAAAGGAGCGAGCAAATTCCTTTGTTCATCCTGATTTTCTACAGCATGTTGCTCTAAAATCTCAATCAGGGCATCTTTTTCTTTTAACAATTGCTGTATTTTCTTGCACTCCACATTGAGAATACGATACTTGTTCTTCCAAGACCTCTTCTCCTGTTGAACTTTGTTGAGAGTCACCTGATGTTTTTTCGCATCAGACATAAAGTAAAGGACAGGGTCCCTTAATGGAAGAACTTCCTGATGAGGGTAAGAGATCCTTAGCTTGAGAGCTCTAGTTTGTACCCAGTGGAGATAAGGTTCCACCGAGACACAGTCTGGTTTTCCTAGAGACTCTCTTCCTTTCCTATGAAAGTGTTTCCAGGCATGCACTATTTCTGTCTTTACTGCCGTGTCATTTTCTCCTTCCTTGAAGAAAAGACCTTCCAGATGAGCATTACGCGGGACATGCCTCATCAGGTATCCGAGTTGACGACGAACTAAAACTGGATGATAGTTAATTCCTCATTTAGTTCATATAAGGGGTACATTAGGGAAGTTTCCACAATGATCAATGATTCTGATCCCGTCATAAATTCGATTGTACCAATCGATGTCAGAGTTGGTAAGAGACATGATTCTCTGCGACCAACGTAAAGTATTCTTTTGATCCCAAATTGCAGCAGACTTTGGCAAATGAGAAATGAACCACTTATATAGCAGGGGTACACAACATGTGATCATTCCTCTACTATACAAATTCCTTAAGTGTATTGAATGATAAGCATCTGCGAGCAGGGTCGGTACAGGGTTTCCAATCAGAAAAATCTTAATGGCATTGACATCAACGAAGTTATCAATGTTGGGAAATAGAAATAACCCGTAGGTAAGCAAAACAAAGATGCTTTCGAAAGCGGCCACGTTCCCTATACTAGCAAAGTACAGAGCTTTCTTTATCAAGAACTGGGCTGGCAAACCCAGGATACCACCCTTAATGATTATGTGAGTCCTGACTTCTGACTCGTCCAAATAGATTGCTCTTGCAATGGTTTGATCCTTTGGAATTTCTTCCAGTCCAGAAAAGGGAGCTTGATCAGTAATGGGTAAATCAGTCAGGTGAGAGTACTCCTCCAGTGTTGGTGCTAGTTGATAATCCGAGAATGTGAAACAGTGATAGACCGGATCGTAGAATTGAATGAGCGTAGCCAGGATTCCCTCAATTACATGGACCCTTAATAGAGACAGCAGTCCTCCGTACTTAGCTATGAAAGCCTCAGGGTTGGTTACCATCCTTGCCAACCCTCTTAAATCCTCTAGTTTTGGAACCTTGAAGGTGTACTTATGAGTCTTCCTTCTATTGAAATCCATTAGGAATCTCTTTTTCTGACATTTGCAATCATTGTCTTAGTTTAATTTGAAAAAGAGAGACTAGAAGAGAAGATTTTTCTCTGTTTAAAGTTTTTTAATGAAATGAATGCATGAATGCAGCACACAAAAACATAGAAAAAACATGGGGTCAAAGGGTCGGTGTCATGAAGTCAAGGCTCTACCCATTCCCAAAGGTTATACTGGTGATTTTTGTACCTGTCCTCAAAATCACTGACCCCTCTTTGGATAACGACAGCAAGCGGATCGCCAGCGAGCTGTAGTATCTTAGAGTAATCTCAAATGAGGGTAGTATCACGTGACAACTATTTCCGATAGCTTCCGTACTACAAAATGGTTTCAGTCTACTAAAATTCTCAGCTTCTCAGATAACCCAATCGAACAATCTGCTTTCAACAACCGAAGTCGTATAGGCATTGAATCCACAAAGGGCATCTCCACTGATTCGATGGTCAACCGTGACCTCTTATCTGGGATTCACTCCCCGTAAGATTACCCGTCTAGTGCCATCACTTATCTTAGGTGTATACTCAATCTTTCCACATGCGGCATCACACGCATTCCCATTAGCAGAAAAGTAAACACATATATCAATTAGGAAACGCAGTATATATATATTTGTCCTAACATCCTAGACCTCTATAATCCTATGATCCTATACAGACAATGACTCCCCAGCAGAGTCGTCATTTCTGTGGTATTTTGTGAGCTTAAAGTTTTCCACCTAAGACTGTAAGAAAGAACAGACTCCCACTGTGGTCGCCATTTTTTCTGTAGCGCGATTTTTGTGGTTTCGAATCACTATCGCTTTGGTACTACAGTTTGATTCATTTTTTCTCATGTGAAGCTGATTAAGGCAGGGAAACAGATGTCTCCAATTAACCCTGCTTGCATACTGAGTTTAAACAGTCAAAACTGTTGTTTTACAGATGCTATCAAAATAGGGGGGGTATGTCTTTGGGTTATTTCGTTTAAGAATGGAGTGTCGTGACTGTATAGGAGGCTTTTGGTAAGGTACTAGGTCTGATGTTTTTGATGGATGTGTGAAGGTACTGGACTTTGAGTTTTTGATTAGTATGCTAGCTAAGATTTCGCAATCTTATGCCTACGTATTCCCGTTTAACAAAATAGGGAAATCAGAGCGATCGTAGTTCCTCCTATTTATGGGAGGAAAAAGATGTTTTGGTGTCTTGTTCAAAGCCCAAGATTGAAGCTAAAGGTGATTTGTATCTTGTTCAAAGCCCAAGATTGAAGCTAAAAAGTTTGACTAAAAGAGAACTTGTCATCTCTAAAGAGGGATTGGACTTCCTTTGAGGGAATTGTTGATTTTTGTGTGCCCTGATCAAAGCACGAGTTTGATGCTAAGAGGTTGATTGACTCAACCGGGGGTTTCTTTATACAAAGCCTAAGAGGAGGCTAGAAGTTTGACTTTTCTGGGGAAAATGTTCTCTCTGTCTTGTACAAAGCCCAAGATTGAGGCTAAAAGGGATTTTGACTCCGTTGGGGAGAATGTATCTTGTATAAATCCCAAGATGGAGGCTGAAAGGGTTTGACTCAATGAGAGAGTACTTTTATCTGTCATGTATAAAGCCCAAGACGGAGGCTAAAAAGGTTGACTCAACAAGAGAGTCTGAAGGTTGATTGACTCAACAAGAGAGTCTTTTATACTCAACAAGAGAGTGATTTGCTGTCTCGTACGAAGCCCGGGGTTGAGGCTAAAAGGAGATTGACTCAACAAGAGAGTCTTTTATACTCAATAAGAAAGTGTTTTTACACATCTTGTACAAAGCCCAAGACGGAGGCTAAAAGTGGTTGACTCAACAAGAGAGTCTGAAAAGGTTAGCTCCGTTGGGGACAATCATTTGGACAAAGCCCAAGAGGAGGCTGACTTGCTGATAAGGATTATTGAGATCTTGAAGCGGGTCCAAGTGTGGGGAACTCTCATGAGAGAGACCGGGTTTCTGTTGGAGATTGATCTAGAGTGATCGGTGTTTTTTCGTATGTTTGAAAGGAACTTGAGAATGTCTTTGAGACTCAAGAGGTTTAGACTGTCCAAGTCTAGAGTTTTATCTTTTGTACAATGCCCAAGAGGAGGCGCGGGCATTAAGGAATGAGTATTAACCCTAAAATGGTCGGAGTTTTGACGCTGGAAAGACTGCTCTAGCAAAGGATGACTAAGTTCTGTCTTATACCTTTAAGAGGTCGTTAGGGTCCTTGTATTAAGCCCAAGAGAAGGCATAAGAACTTCTAAGAAGCCGAAGGGTCCTTGTACGATGCCCAAGAGGAGGCGGGGATGCTTTTAGGAAGCCTGTGGGTCCCCAAACCAAGAGAAGTTCAAGAAATGCAATTCACAGAGAAGAGATCATTCCAGGAAAGTTCGAGAATTTGGAAGAAACTCAAGAGATGCCATTCACGGAGAAAAGATCATCTCTGGGGAGTTAGAGTTTCTTTGACAATTTCTAAGGGTGACAGTCTGAGAAAAGGTTCACCGAGAATACTGCCTTTCTCTTTGTTCCATACTGTTTAACCCCAAGAGAAGGGAAGACTGTATCTGGAATCCTACGGGGATCTAGTTTTGTTTGTATTTAAAGAGTGACCAATAGGGCTTTACCTAGTTCTAGACGTAGTTGCCGGGGAAAACTCTAAATTACTATACTAGTATTACACAGTGGATATGTGACAAGTATATAAAAGGATGTGAAAGAAGACTTACAGTGAAACAACCCCACAATTCAGTTGTATACATATGAAAACGGTAAATGAAAGCGGATAAACACTTACCCGTTGTAGAGCTTCTATGCTGTTTTGTTAGTTGTTCAACAAAGAAATTAAAGAAAGTTTTGATAACAACATTTATTTGAATTCAAAATCAAAGGAGAAAGTGCTTTGAAAAGATTGTTAGGGCTTACAGCTCAAGGAGAGGCCCAAGTTTTAATGTACAAGGGGATGGGTCTTACACTCTATTAGAGGCCCAAAGATTTATTTTTGTACAAGGGATGAGACTTATAACTCAAGGAGAAGCCCAAGGTTATTTGTTGAAAACGGCGATCACGCCGAGGTTTTTGAATACACAATGGGTCTTATACAACATCTGAGGCCCAAATCATTTTAGTTTTAAAAAGGGGTTGGGTCTTACACTCTATTAGAGGCCCAAATAGTTTGAAAATGAATAAAGACGGGTCTTATAGCTCAAGGAGAAGCCCAGTTGATTTTGTAAAAAAAGGCGACAATCACGCCGAACTTTTGAAAATATACAGAGGGACTTTTACAATATGTGAGGCCCGAAATTGTTTATTTACAAAGGGGTTGGGTCTTACACTCTATTATAGGCCCATGAGTGTTTGAAAATGATTGATGAGGATGGAATTAATCAAAACCCTAATTTTGTTTAAAAAAGGAATTAATTTTATTAAAAAATTAATAAAAAGTATTGAAAACATGTGAAAAATGAGTGGTGATCTTGGATCAATGTTTCAAAAATCATGTTTATATCCACAAAATGATTGGAAACCAATTAAATTTGGAAAATCAAGGAGGAAAAAATATTTTAAATGTTAAAAAACAAATAAAAGATTAATTCTTTACAAAAATATCAAGTACATGAAACCTAGTACCTTACCAAAAGCCTCCTATACAGTCACGACACTCCATTCTTAAACGAAATAAACCTAAAGACAGACCCCCCTATTTTGATAGCGTCTGTAAACCAACATTTTTTACTGTTTAACCTCAGTATACAAGCAGGGTTAATTGGAGACATCTATTTCCCTTCCTTAATCAGCTTGGCAGGATAAAAAATGAATCGAACTGTAGTACCAAAGCGATAGTGATTCGAAACCACAAAAATCACGCTACAATAAGGTTTGTTGAGTTTGAGATTATGAATGTTACAACCATTGGAGGTATGACCTATAGTGGACGAGTGTTTGCTCCGAAGGTCACTACAAAGCCTGTTCAAGTCCCAATTGTGGTTCCTCCCAAGGAGAAGCCTACATCTGCAACCCCTGTTGCTCAACAAGGGGCATCTACTACCATATCAATGCCAACTGTACCGTCTAAGGATGCCACAAAAAGCAAGGAGATAATTGATGATCAAGAGTTCCTTAAGCTGATCAAGAAAACTGACTTTAAGATTGTGGATCAGCTGGGGCAAACTCCCTCAAGTATATCAATCTTGTCTTTACTCATGAGCTCACCCGCACACAGATCAGCTTTGTTGAAAGTTTTGAACACTGCCCACGTGATGCATGATATATCTGTTGTCGAGTTCGATGATGTAGTGGCTGACATAACAACAAGCAGATACTTGGGCTTTAATGAATCAGAATTGCCTCCTGAAGGACCTGCCCACAATTGAGCATTGTACATATCCGTAACCTGCATGAACTCCTTATTATCTCGTGTTCTTGTGGACACCGGTTCTTCCCTCAACGTGATGCCTAAGGGCACATTGAGTCAATTACTGGTGGAAGGGAGCGAGATGAGGCCGAGCGCCTTAGTTGTCAGAGCCTTTGATGGTTCTCGAAGGCAAGTTATTGGAGAAGTGGATCTACCCATGAAGGTCGGACCGCATTTGCTTACCATTACTTTCCAAGTGATGGATATCAATCCCGCCTACAATTGCTTATTGGGTTGCCCATGGATTCATGCCACAGGGGCAGTCACTTCCACTTTGCATCAGAAATTGAAATTCATGTTTGATGATCAGCTGGTCATTGTCTGTGGTGAAGAGGATTTTATTGTAAGCGAATTGTCATCTTTTCGATATGTCGAGATCGATGAAGGCATAGCTAAAGTGCCGTTGCAGTGTCTTGAGTTCGAAGATGTCATCTCCGCTTCAACTAGTCAAAGTAGATCACCAAAAATAACCTTGTCATTCGCCAAGAGTGCTAAAGAGACTATCGGGAAAAGGTGCCTTGCCTGGTTGGGGGCATGTGATTGATGTGGTTGAAAAGCATGATCGCTTTGGATTGGGTTATCGTCCTGGTTGAAAATCTATCTTACGTGGTCAGAAGCAGTGCAACTTGATCAAGTTCAGTAGTGCAGGCTTTCAAAAGGGTGACATTGTGGCAGCCATCGATGATGCTGGTCCTAGTAACCAGATTTCAGACTTTGTGCTCAAGTGCCCGCCGTGTTTCGAGCTTAACAATTGGACATCTACTGTGATTTCTGTGGTTTTTCCAACAAGCATGTAATGTATTTTACTTTCTCATTCCCTCGTCCTTGCCCGAGACGAGTGGATAGTTTGTAAAGGGCCTCCCGCTTTTGCAATATTATATGATCAATAAATAATTTTTTTTTTTGCATTCAAAATCATGCTCTATTTTCTTTCTTTATTTTACTTTTTCACAAACAAATGACAAGAGTTTCTTTTATTTTCACCTTTTCAAAATATCTTATTCTAAACATATTCATAAACATGCAGAACAAATAAATGCATTGATATTGACATGGCAAACATCCATTGTAATTCTGGGATTCCAATTAACCAAGCTGAAGAAGATTGTGAGGAAGATTGTGAATTACAGGTTGAACTAGAAAGGCTCCTTGAGCACGAGCAAAAAGAGATTCAGCCGCACAAAGAGCCAGTGGAAGTTTTCAATCTTGGTACTGATGTTGTTAGAAGAGAAGTCAAGGTTGGTGCATCCCTCGTAAAGCATGTACACTCGGAGTTGGTCAAGTTATTGAAAGAGTATGTTGATATCTTTGCCTGGTCTTATCAAGATATGCCTAGGTTAGATACCAACATCATTGAACATCACTTGCCACTCAAGCCCGGATGTCCTCCTGTCAAGCAGAAACTCAGAAGGACTAGACCCGATATGGCACTTAAAATCAGAGAGAAGGTAAAGAAGCAGCTTGACGCTGGATTCATGGCCACCTCTGAATATCCTGAATTGATCGCCAACATCATCCCGGTTCCAAAGAAAAATAGGAAGGTCAGTCAGAATGTGTGTGGATTATCGAGATCTCAACAAGGCAAGCCCGAAAGATGATTTCCCTTTGCCTCATATTGATGTCTTAGTAGACAACACGATGCAGTTTTCTGTCTTTTCCTTCATGGACGGTTTCTCAGGATATAATCAAATCAAAATGTCCCTAGTTGATATGGAGAAAACCACTTTCATCACGCCATGGGGTACGTATTGCTACAAAGTCATGCCATTCGGTTTCAAGAATGCATAGGCAACATACCAACGTGCCATGACAACCCTCTTTCATGATATGATCCATAAAGAGATTGAGGTTTACGCGGACGATATGATTGACAAGTCCAAAACTGAAGATGATCACTTGGTTCATCTTAAGAAACTGTTTGACAGACTCTGGAAGTTCAGACTACAGTTGAATCCTGCGAAGTGCACCTTCAGAGTTCGATCTGGTAAATTGTTGGGCTTTATTGTGAGTCAGAAGGGCATTGAAGTTGATCCCGACAAGGTTCGAGCAATTCAGAACATGCCTCCTCCCAAAACAGAAAAAGAAGTCCGTGGCTTTCTGGGTAAACTTAATTACATTTCAAGAGTCATTTCGCACTTAACGGTTACCTGTGAACCGATATTCAAATTACTAAGAAAAAATCAATCGGTCGAATGGAACAATGATTGTTAAGAAGCTTTTGACAAAATAAAACAATATTTGCAAGAACCACCGATCTTAGTACCGCCGGTTCCTGGTAGGCCTTTAATCATGTATCTCACTATTCTCGATGAATCAATGGGATGTGTATTGGGTAAACATGAAGATACTGACAGAAAACATCATCTAATTTACTATCTGAGCAAGAAGTTCACTGATTGCGAGACTAGATACTCACTCTTGGAGAAAACTTGTTGTGCTCTGGTCTGGGCCGCTCGACGCCTATGATAATACATGATTAGCCATACAACTTTATTGATATCCAAAATGGATCCGATAAAGTACATATTCGAAAAGCCTGTTGTTGCGGTGAGAATCGGATACCAAGCCATTAATTAACTTGCATCGCAAAACTTTGAAGTTCACCACCGACTTTGATTTATCCAAAGGAAAGGTTCAAGATCGAGAAAAACCTAAAAGGGGGGGGGGGGGAGATCCAAGGTTCGGGGGTTGGTTACGCCTAGGGAAGGTATTAGCATCCTAAACGTCCGTAGTACCCTACGGGAACCTCTTGTTTTAGCTTGTTATATCTCACTCGCTTGCTAAGGGTGCTATGCTAAAGCTTGAAACCCTAGGGGTTAGTATCTAAGTATACTCGACAAAGTATCGCACCTTGCGCCTACGTATCCTGACGGGAGTGGAATCAGAGTATCCGTAGTTCACCGATCTAAGGGTGAAAAAGGAACCATTGACTATGGCCAACGTTCCATGGGGAAATGAATGTAAGCTCATTTTAGAGTTCACGATAACTCTCTATATCTAAGTTATAGGGGAAGGTGAGTTCTCACGATGGTGAGAATCTCATAGAGTTAAAAACTCTAACCTATTGCTAAGTTGTGATTTCATGGCTCTCATGAGGCCAAGAAACGGGGTAAACTTAAGAGGATAAGGTAGGATGGTTGTTTAGTGACTCATGAGTCAATTTAGGATGATCTCCCTTTGGAATGGGGGGAAAAGATAATAGTTTTAAATTACTATGAAATAAAGAGTTATATGAATACAATAAGATGATGTAAAAAGACATGAACAAGATATTAGGATAGAACAAAGTTCATAAATCATGCAAGGTTAGAATCACTCATATTAGATAATGTTTAAACATGATAAACAAAGATAACATCATGGGATGAATAAAAGAGTGCAATAAAGCCTTAAAAGAATTTCCAATTTCAACATGAATAAAAGCCAATAATACTAAACATTTTCAACCATTTCTTTTTATATTCAACAAGTAGATCCAATTAGAAACCAATAGCAAAAAGAATGGAAGAAAAAGGATAAAAAACAAGCAAGTTATGAAAGTTTGAAATTAAAGTATAAACTTGAAAATAAATAAAATAAACAAGTAATAAAAAGGAAGGAAAGGGCATTCCTAGGGATTGAACCCAGGACCCTGCGTATGCAAGCTTAAAACATTACCAACCGTGCCATGCGTGTGCCTTGAACAAACAATGATAACACATGTATATATGTAGAGGAAGCGAAATTCAGAAAAAAAAAAGAACAAAAGGACTGGGGCGAGGGGGATTCGAACCCCAGTCCTAAGGGTTAAAGGGCGCATGTGCATGTGTGTTCTTGCCACTGGGGTGGCTGTTACATCCGGTAACAATCCTGACTTAATTAATACATAACCCTTACGCGTGTGTATAATTCAAATTAACAAAGCAACCAAGTCAAACAACAATCTGCTCACGAAAGAAAACATCCATGCCATGCCATTCACCACTCAAATTATTGCCAATTAGAATGAAACAGAAACACATGGTTACCAACTTAGCATCATGAATTTCTAAACAAATTAAATACCAAGCAAAGCTTCTAACATACAAACTAAACATCCACATAGTAATTGAACACTTGAACACATGGTGTAACAATTCTAACACAAGCATGGCACCAGCAAGCATATAGCACATTCGAAAGGAGATCATGTAATGACATAACTTGAATGCAATTAATAAATAAACATGTAGACTATGGATCTAAATCAGCATGTCATTAGGTTGAGTTTCAAGAACAACAGAAGTTAAATATTGAACATGTTGAATGAAGAAAGCAACAAAAATGCTTTAGGATCAGGTTACATGATTAGTGTGGTTGAATGACCAGAATGCAAGGAAACAAAAGAACAAGACAGCAGCATCACTCACTCAAAGCATTAAAAGAAGGTAGTATGATGATATATTGGCAAGCATATGGTTAGACATGATGCAGTCAGTTTTGATAGCATGTTTTTAATGTTCAACAATAACTTAAACATGTCAGCAGAATAGAGCATATTATTTTAGGTATTGGAACTCAACAATGACAGCAATTCAATATAGAAGTTCGGAGTAAGCATGATTGCAGCAACACATCAAGCAAAAAGCAACATAAGGCAAACAAAACATGAAAAGCTTTGCAGGGTCCAATGCACTGGCCTTTAGAAGGTACCAACATGCCAAATTAGTTCAGATTAAACATGACATTTAGAAAACAATCAGAGGGGGAAGGCATCAAACAAAGAATTCGGTAGGTTCACAAATCTGTCTAAGGTTGTTTGTCCTAGGAGCAATTTGGCTGAGGCATGGCATGGTTAGAAATGCAGCAGGAGTATGTTCATTCTTCAGTCATAGGCATACAAAATGTATTAACTCAAACAAAACAGCATGGCAAGAGTTGGAACTGTATCATTATGAGGTAAACACACAAATCACATTGGTTTAAAACAACAATATTGCATGGATAGAGATATGCCAAAATGATAGTCAAATGATAGTTCATATAGATGGAAACAGTATGATAAGATAAACATAAGTTCAGGAGAAAAGATAAGTTGTGCTACATGTTCATGGCATTTTAGACACACAATGGTGTCATTGATCATAGATTCAAATAGAAATTATACACACATAGACATCCAAATCAAATAGTGGTTAGGCTAGAATATAAGCATAAACAAATGGCTCCACACTCATCACGTTAGTACAAATAGGACATTCATGCTTCTAATGATGAACACACAATAAGAATAACATCCATATGATCAAGGGCCATATAAGCTACACATATATTCTAGGCAAAACAAGACATATTACAAGGCAACATAACAATCAAATTCATTCAAGTGATACCATTCATAACAGACAGGGGCATATGACATGGTGAAATCCAACTTGGGCAATAATCATGAAGTGACATACATAACACACATGTGGACCAGGTACAAGGCAGGTTGGTACATATTATAAGCACAAAGTGTATCAAACATTCATAACTTAGAAGCATGTCAAAAGACAATTCCAGGCTAGCATGCATATTTGAACACAAAGCTTAACATGGAGAACAAAAACATGATGACACAAAAGAGAACACTCCTGAATTAACAGTTTAACCACAACAATTTTAGCATGCACAAAGTGAAATATCATGGTATGACAGATCATGGAGTATTGAGAGGCACATGATTAAATAGGAACAACTCAATGCAAATTGTCAGCAACAAAATTCTCATCCTAAGTTAAACATTCATGAACATGAACCTTACACATACATTAAATCAATATCATACCAATGAGCTGCAATACAAGAAGTCAAAGACATAAAGTAACCATTTGCATATCTTAGCACACCAAACTCAGGCACATGATTCAAAAAACAGTTTCTATGTTTAAGGACACGACTCAACAAATATCACACCTAGGCAAGACTTTAGATGCAAAGCATGGCAATAAGTTTAAGCACATAAACTGATTATTCATTAGTGATGATAGAAAGAGAATACAAATGACATTTAATGCAAGCAACTGCCAAACAAACATTGATGGTCAGGTTTACTAATCATAAAAAGTCATGAGCATATCAGAAATAGGTATGGAGCTAAGATTCAAGAATCTCCCATCTCAAAATAAAATCCAAGCACCAAGACATACATAAGTCGGTTAACAATTCCATCCATCTAAGCTTGACAGTACAATACCAAAGTGAAAACTTGTAAAGTTACAGCCAGCCAATGAACAAAAACTTAATCATCATGGTGATATCTCAAGCATAATAACTTAACACAAAAGGAAGCATACATATCTACCTCAACATATCAGTAAAACAAACAAAATCATTCTACTTCATGATATCAAGCCATGAGCAAACAAGCAAACATACTCAAGCACATATTAGCAGATTACATATGTAAAAGAACAACATAATGCACATGACATAATGATATCAATTGAGCATGATTATTAAAAGGGAAAGAGTATGATACCAAGTGGAGTAATGTCCACTGCACCTTCAAGTGTGCTGAATGCTCTCCTTTCTGAACTTAACAATAGAACTCCAAGGCCACCTTTCTCCTTTCTTGCTCGAAACTTAAGAATTCAGAGACTATTTGAGTACTTTTTTGAAAATTGTTCGTGACTTAAAGTGTTGAGGTGAGCTCCTTTTATAGGCTGAGCAAATGGGCTTTGTTTCATTGAGACCAAAGAGCAAACACATGGTATGCTGAGTAAATCACTAGGGTTTGCAATGTCTCTTTTCAAATTCGAACTTGGTCCAAACCTTGGAGACAAACGCGCCGCTCTTGCTGAACCAAAACCTCAGAGGTGCAGGGTAAATTTCACGACTCAGCGCATTGCTTGAAACTCCTTCTCTGTTGTCATATGAGAGGGTATCAAATGAGGCAATGGTTGGGGATCACGCAAGGGTATCTGCAGGTGGAAACAGTCCGTATGCTGAAACAAGTAACTCCTTAGAACCACTTTTAATGAATCAGAGTATTGAAAGCTCAAACGGGAAGTGATTTGGAGAATTCAAAAGTGAAAAAATGCATCAAGGAATTGGGTTGTAGCAACGATTTTTCAATGAATTGCTACGACTTGTATTGAATTCTTCTTCTCTTCTGAAACTCGCAAACACGACAAAGGAGAAGAAAATGTTTTGGTTGTTTCACTTACTTGCTAGCCACGCGGCGTCTCTTCATTGGTCAGAGAGGTAGAGTTGAAAAGTCAAAGCACATTGCATGATTCCTATTGGTCCTCAGCCAATGATTTTCATTCCAATATAATTTGTAACATGATTGTTTTGTAACGATGGGCCTATGGTGATGGGCTTGTGAGCAAATATTTGAAGGATTGGTTTTCTCTTTCTTTTTTTGTTATAAAAAGAAATGGTTTAGAAAAATAAATAATAGATGAATTTGGTAATTGAAATGGTTATGGTTTAGGAAAATGGATATTGACAAATAGAGACATTGGATAAAATTGGTTAATAAATGACTTGAAATTGGTTTGGAATTAAGGGTGACAATTGAGGGTGACTAAGGTGGATAGAAATTTGTTATGGAGAGGATCATGGAGATATCTCTTTGAACATGAGAAACTTGCTTGATTCAATGCTCCATCCAAGATCTTGATTGATCAATTCTTGAATCTTCTTGAGATAAAACCTGATTCACAAATGAAACAAACACAAAAAAAACCTGGTAAAGGGTTATCTATGCAATATGATTGACCTAATATGACATGCAAAAGATCAATGGATCTAAGGGTAAAATTTGGGGTACAACAGTTGCCCCTATTTAAATATCTTCACCGGATGACATGAGAGATGAAAATCCTCATGAAATCACGGTGAAAGATATTTAAATACAGATAACCGAAATTTTTTCCCTTAGATGCAAAGATATGCAATGCTACTAGTATGATGATATGATGCCATGATAGTGCAAAGATGCAGACAAACAAGTCACCAAGAGACAAAAAGAAAGCAAACAAACACAAGCGAGCCCTACGGGGAAGGATGAAGGTTAGTATCCCCAAGGAAAATCTCATTGGGGATACAGGCTGACCAACAAAAGAGACTCACTGGGGAGACTCTGAGGCAACACTGGGGATATAAGCCAGATAGGTACTCTCCACTAGGGAAAGATCCAGGGAGATGGACGACAGGTTCAAATGTAACCGGACGACGCTGGGGAAAAAGACACATTCTTACTGGGCGTGAAACCAGAAAGAAGACATGATCTCCACCGGGGATTAATTGAAATAAAAGATGGACACCCAAAAAAATATTTTCTGGAGATTTCTTATACTGAAGAGTTCAAACGAGATCTCCAAGAAAAACCAGAAAAGACAGAGACGAACTCTGCACACCAGATAATAAAAAAACAACTGGAGTTTTAATGGGAATAAGGTTAATGAGCCAAGAAAGGACTCTGGTACTCATATAAGTTGGTTGAGATAACAAATAATTTGCTTTATGAGGAAAACCAGTATGAGCTGGATTTGTAATTTGGTTTAGGTTCATATTTGACCGAGTTTAAGCAACTGGTTTTCATGATAACCTGAAGTTTCGGTTCACGATAACCTGATATCAAACAATGAGTTCACGATAACCAGAAGTTTAGGTTCACGATAACCTGATTTAAACAGCGGGTTCACGATAACCAGAAGTTTAGGTTCACGATAACCTGATATCAAACAACGGGTTCACGATAACCAGAAGTTTAGGTTCACGATAACCTGATATCAAACAACGGGTTCACGATAACCAGAAATTTAGGTTCACGATAACCTGATATAAACAATGTCAGTAGTTACTGGAATTTTAGGTATCCAAATGGGGTGATTAAGTAACATAATGGTTGCAGTTTAGACTTCCTGGGGAAAACGGCACAAAGAGTCAAAATCTGGCGCACAAAGGTGAAAAACCGGACACAAGCAAAACAAAGACAAGGATCCAAAAACCAGCAAAAAAGGAAAAAGAGAGAAGGGGAAAAAGACCACACCAACAAAATGCCCAAATGCAAAAGATGCTCAATGCTATGGCATGATGCGAATGCTTAATGATATGCAAGAAACGACACCAACAAAGAACGACAAACCGGAGACAGCAAAAAGGAAAACACCGTGTCCACTACAAGGAATCACACTAAAATCTGTGCAGGTAGTCAGTCTTAAAACCAATGTGAGAACATCCTTAGTTTGCCGGGGAATCAATTTTCAACAATCACCTTGTAAAGATACTGGTGAGAAAGCCTTTGTATTAGTGGTCAGGCATCGTTGAAACGTTTAATTCCGGGAAATATTGCCAATCCTCTTTTAGTAACAAAGAAAAGGGAGTTCAAAGTTTTCAAAACATTTTCCGCTTTTAAAATCGTTATTTAATAAATAAGTGAAGTTTTGCATAACAAGGAAAATCTCAGAGTAATGATAAATATCAAACAAAGAATGACTCAAAAATCTGATTTCATTAGAATGGTAACTTGCAATAGCGAAGTTCCATGGATTATTACAATTGAAAAATGGCAATGGGAAAGGATTACATCATATTCAATGACCACTATGACCCCTAATGACTAAAAAATTCTAGAATTCTTTGCTGCTGATACAGACAAGAGATCCTAGATTCTCAGGCGTAATATTTTCGTACTGCGTCAGCATTTACAGGGTGTGTGAGCTGTTCACCATCCATTGTGGTGAGGAATAAAGAACCTCCTGAGAACACAGTCTTTACCACAAATGGTCCCTCGTAGTTGGGGGCCCATTTTCCACGAGCATCCTTTTGTGATGGCAGAATCTTCTTGAGTACAAGCTCTCCTTCTCGAAATTCCCGAACACGGACCTTCTTGCCGAATGTCGTCTTCACTCTTCTCTGATACAGATGACCATGACACATAGCAGTTAGTCGCTTCTCATCAATGAGGTTCAGTTGGTCATATCTCTCTTTAACCCATTCAGCTTTGTCAAGCTTAGTTTCCATCAGGATTCTCAGGGATGGTATCTCTACTTCAATGGGGAGGGCCGCATCCATTCCATATACAAGAGAAAAAGGGGTTTCCCCTGTTGAGGTTCGAACCGAAGTTCTGTATCCGTGCAAAGAAAATGGTAACATTTTAAGCCAATCCTTATAAGTCTTAACCATCTTTTGCAGGATCTTTTTGATGTTTTTATTAGCAGCCTCGGCAGCTCCATTCATCTTGGGACGGTAAGGTGAGGAATTGAAATGTTCAATCTTGAAATTGTCACATAACTCTTTCATTGTTTTGTTGTTCAAATTTGTTCCATTGTCAGTGATGATCTTGTTGGGGATTCCATAACGACAAATGATATTATTCTTGATGAAACGGGCAACTACTTGCTTGGTCACTTTGGTAAAAGAAACAGCTTCAACCCACTTGGTGAAATAATCAATTGCCACTAAAATGAAACGATGGCCATTTGAAGCTTTCGGCTCAATAGCTCCAATCATGTCGATGCCCTACATGGAGAAAGGCCAAGGGGGAAGACAGAACATTCAGCAAGGTCGGAGGAACATGCATCTTGTCAGCGTAGATCTGGCACTTATGACACTTCCTGGCGTATTGGATACAATCAGCTTCCATAGTCAACCAATAATATACAACCCTCAAGATTTTCTTAACCATGGCATATCCATTGGCGTGAGTGCCAAAGGCTCCTTCGTGAATGTCGTGAATCAATAGGTCTGCTTCTCGCTTATCAACACATCTTAGCAGGACCATGTCATGATTCCTCTTGTAAAGTACATTGTTACTGAGAAAGAATTTGGATGACAATCTTCGTAAAGTTTTCTTATCAAGACTGGAAGCATTGGCAGGGTATTCCTGAGTTTTCAGATAATTCATGATGTCGTGAAACCATGGTTTTCCATCTGTCTCTTCTTCAACTGACTGGCAGTAAGCTGGTTCGTTCTTGCACTCGATACTGATGAGATGTACTTCATTGTGAAACCTGACTTGCCACATTGAAGCTAACATGGCTAGGGAGTCAGCTGTGTGATTTTCGGTGCGAGGTACATGACGGAAAGTGATTTCATCAAAACACTTAATCAAGTCCATAATGTATGCACGGTATGGAATGGGTTTTTCATCCTTGGTTTCCCATTCACCCTTGACTTGGTAAATGACCAAAGCAGAATCACCCATAACTTCAAGAACATTGATTCCAAGGTCGATTGTAGCTTCTAGACCCAAGATACATGCTTCGTACTCGGCAATATTATTCGTGCATCCAAAGTCCAACCTTACTGTGAAAGGAGTGTAACCGTCATCGGGGTCTATCAATACAACACCTACACCATGTCCTTTGAAATTGGAAGAACCATCAAACATCATCTTCCATCTAAAGCCGGTCTCAGGACCTTCATCAGGACCAGGCTCTTCACAATCTTTTACTACCATAATGTCTTCATCAGGGAAATCAAACTTGAGAGGTTCATAATTTTCCACTGGCTGATCCGCAAGGTACTCTGATAATACACTTCCCTTGATAGCCTTCTGAGGTACATATTAGATATCATATTCTGACAGTAGCATATGCCAACGAGCAAGTCTTCCTGTTTGAGCAGGCTTCTCAAAGATATACTTTATTGGATCCATTTTCGAGATCAACAAAGTGGTGTGACATATCAAATACTGCCTCAAACGTTTGGCGGCCCATGCTAAAGCACAATAGGTTTTCTCAAGCAGTGAATAACGGCTTTCACTATCAGCGAACTTCTTACTCAGGTAATAGATGGCGTGCTCTTTGCGACCAGTTTCATCATGTTGGCCCAATACAAAACCCATTGATCCTTCTAAAACAATCATGTACATGAAGAGAGGCCTTCCAGGAATGGGAGGAATCAGAATAGGTGGTTCTTGTAAATAGTTCTTGAGTTTTTCAAAATATTGTTGGCAATCAGAATTCCACTCTACAGTTTGGTCTTGGCGGAGCAGTTTGAAGATCGATTCACAAATTGGAGTCATGTTGGATATGAATCTGGATATATAGTTTAAACGACCCAGAAAACCTCTCACTTGTGATTCGGTCTGCGGAACTGGCATCTCTTGAATAGCTCGTACCTTGTCGGGATCTAGTTCAATTCCTTTTTTGCTGACGATAAAACCGGGCAACTTTCCTGACCTGACGCCAAAAGTACATTTGGCCGGATTCAACTTCAACTGATACTTCCGGAGTCTCTTGAACAACTTCAAGAGATGATCCAAATGTTCCTCCCCACTTCGGGATTTAGCAATCATGTCATCCATGTATACTTCAATTTCCTTGTGGATCATGTCATGGAATAAAGTCACCATAGCTCTCTGTTAGGTTGCCACTGCATTTTTCAAACCAAAGGGCATGACTTTGTAACAGTAGGTTCCCCACGGGGTGATAAATGTAGTTTTATCCATGTCAGCTGGGTCCATTTTGATCTAATTGTAACCGGAGAAACCGTTCATGAAGGAGAACACTTCAAACTTGGCTGTATTATCTACAAGAGTGTCGATATGCGGTAGGGGGAAATCATCCTTGGGACTAGCTTTGTTGAGATCCCTGTAATCTACGCACATTCGTACCTTGCCGTTTTTCTTTATAACAGGCACGATGTTGGCTACCCATTCTGGATATTTTGAAACTGCTAAGAAGCCTGCATCCAGTTGCTTCTTAACCTCATCTCTGATTTGGAGAGCCATGTCAGGTCTACTTCTACGGAGCTTCTGTTTCACAGGTGGACATTCAGGCTTGAGTGGTAGCTTATGAACTACTATGTCCGTATCTAATCCAGGCATGTCTTGATAAGACCAAGCAAACACATCTACATATTCTTCCAAAAGCAGTACTAGCCGCTGCCTGATTTCTGCCTCAAGTGTTGCCCTAATCTTGACCTCTTTCCTCTCTTCTTCAGTGCCAAGGTTGATGACGTCAACTTTTTCCTCGTGCGGTTGAAGATCCGTGTACTAATACTCACACATTTCTGCCAAATCATCGGGGACCTCATACTCCTCTTCTTCCTCAGCTTGATAAACAGGCGAGTCAAAGTCGATAGTGAGAGTAGGGTCGTTGAATACAACAGGTTTGGGAATTACTCTGCATGATGGGGGATTTATTTTATTAAAATGCACAAACATGAACGCAAGAAGGAGAAATTTGTAGTTTTGAAAATATTGCCATTTTTCTAAATGCGAAAACAAGAATAAAGACAAAACAATCACTTTCATTGATTAATAAGATTTAAAAGTGGTGGCCCATACAAAATAATCCGAAATCCTTGGGCAAGGCTGGGGAATTGAAAACATCAACAAAAACAAACAAATTACTCTGGCATAGGGTACAAAGTAGGTATCTCAATGGCTTCCCAGTTACTTAAAGCGGCGTCACACCGAAACACCAAGTGGTTGATATCTTCGTCTTCAGCGTCTTCAATAATAGCATGGACTTGTTGTCCTCCACTGACGAACACCTCTTGAATGGTCCTTGGTCTTCCCCTTGTTAAAGCAACTCTTCCCTCAAGAGTTGGTTTGCAACCCAACCCTTGGTATTTCTCTCTTTCTGGGACTTCGACGATCTTGCCCCAGCCTTCAGGTACTCCTCCTCGTAGAGCAGATTGAATGCTTTTGAAAGAAGCAAAAGATGGACAACCGGAGGCCACTGGTTCCTTATCATCAAGCATAACGGCATTTGCTATCTCGAGAGCCTGGAAGGAAGTTTCCAAAGCACCTTCATCCGCTTCAATGTAACGAAACGAGGACAAATTGCTGACCATCAGGTCTTCCTCACAATGTATAATAACTAGTTTCTCTTCGGCTACGAACTTCATCTTCTGATGCAAGGTAGAGGTCACAGCGCCAGCCTCATGGATTCATGGTCTACCCAACAAACAGCTGTAGGCAGGGTTGATATCCAAGATCTGAAAAAGGATGTTGAATACTTGAGGGCCAATCAAAACAGGTAGCTCAATCTCTCCCATCACCGATCTCCTTGAGCCATCAAAAGCTTTGACAATGAGTGAAGTAGGTCTCATTATAGCTCCTTGGTAAGACAGCTTCTCAAGAGTTCTCTTTGGCAAAACATTCAAGGATGAACCGGTATCTATGAGAACTCTGGCCATCGTATCCTCCTGGCATTTCACTGATACATGTAAGAAAAGATTATGATTCCTTCCAGGTTGAGGTAACTCCTCGTCACTGAAGCTGAGAGTGTTACAAGCTGTAATATTGGCGACGACATGGTCAAACTGTCCAGCTGTTATATCTTGGGCTACATGTGCCTGAGCTAATACCTTATGCAAAGCTGATATGTGAACAGGCAAATTGATTAATAGAGATAAGATCGAAATCTTGGACGGTGTCTGATGGAGCTGATCTACCACTTTGTAATCACTCATCTTGATAATTCTTAGGAACTCTTCGTCCTCTTCTTGAGAAATTACCTCCTTTCCTTTGTCTCCAGACGGTGTGGGGATAACAGTTTCTCGGGGTGTGGTTTCTTTGGAAGAAGAAGTGTATACTCTACCGCTTCGGGTCATCTTCCCAGTTCCAACTATATTGGTTACTTCTTCAACAGTAGTTCCCATCTCTTTCCTTGGAACTACATCTTCAACAGTGATTCCCACCTCTTTCCTTGGAATCACATCTTCTCGTCTCTTGCTACCCATAACATTCTCGTATACCCACGGAACTGCCTTGGTCCCTCTGAACCTAAACGGAACGGGTTGTCGAGTATCACATTGCTTGGAATGATTGATAGTGGAAGCATTAATCATTCCAGGACTGTTGAAAACTGGTACTAGTTTATTAAATACAGGAACTACAGACCCAGACTTAGGTGTGTTGGACCCGGATACCTGCCCTCTTGGCTTTGGTAGGTTAAACACAGGTTCGATTGCTGCAACCTGGTTTTCCTTTTCTTTGCTGAACACCTGTAGGAACCCTTCATTGATCAGATACTGAACATCATCTTGGACTAAACGGCAGCCTTTGATACTGACATTACATTCTTCACAGTCATCGTGGCAAACTTTAACTAACCCAGCTTTAAACAGCTTATCATGAAAAGTCTTGATATGGGTTTTGATCTTTGTTGCATCCAAAACTAATACCTCATCCTTTTCATCTTCGATGGCATTAGTAGCCCCGTGGGTAGGCAAAGGATTGTTTTTCACATTCGGTTGATTATCAGCAAATGAAAGGATATTCTTCTCCATCAACCCCTTCACTACATTTTTCAACGCTAAACAGCCCTCCAAGTCGTGACCAGCCCCTCCTTGATGAAAAGCACAAGTCGCATTTGGGTTGAAGAAAGGCATATATTTCTTGGTTGGTGGCCCCAAAGGTCTAGTAACGATCAACCCTTACTCCACTAAGGAAGGGTATAGCTCTATATATGACATTGGTATAGGTGGAAACACTGGCTTTCCTCCTTGCCTCTTGTGGGGAGAATTCTGCTGTGGAACCTGTGGCCTTGGTTGCTGATAATTCTGGTTTTTAGGCCATTGATAAGTTGTTTGTTGATAGGCTGGCGCCTACTACGCTGCTTGGTGGTTGAAAGTAGGCGTAATAACAGCTACGTAGGGTTGTTGAGCATACTGCATTTGGTAGATTGGATGCTGAGAGAAGTTGGGTCTCTGCTGTTGCTGGTACATCGGTTGCTTCCATCGAGGGCTCTGGGTCTTTCCTGCCATGACGGCATTAGTTTATCCTTCCCTCTTCTTGTGAGAATGACTAGGAGACTTCTTAGTATTGACGCCAGTTGAACTGCTCGGAGAACTGATTACCTTTCCACTCTTTAATCCTGCCTCTACCTTCACGCCAATTGCAACAATATCAGCGAAATTAGAACTGACACTGCTGATCATTCTCTCATAAAACTCAGGCTTTACTGTGTCTACGCACCAATCAGCCAACTCTTTCTCAATTAAGGGCGGTTCAACCTGAGATGCAGTCTCTCTCCACCGTTGTGCATATTCTTTGAAGGACTCAGTACTGTTCTGGGCCATACTCAATAACTGCCTACGGTCAGGGGCTAGATCCATATTGTACTTGTAGTGTTTTACAAAGGCATCAGTCACATCTTGGAAACAATGGACCTGGGACTGGTCCAGACTTAAATACCACTTAGCAGCAGCACCCTTCAAACTGTCTTGGAAACAATGGATCATTAGTTTGTCATTACGTACGTGCGCAGCCATTCTTCGGTAGTACATGATCAGATGGGATTTGGGACACGTGGCCCCTGAATACAACTCAAAATTTGGAAACTTGAATTTGGGTGGAATTACCAAGTCTGAGACCAAGCACATGTCCTTAATATCAGTACTGAAAGCATTACTTAACTCCATCGCCTTCATCTTCCTCTGCATTATTTCAACACTCTTCCTCAATTTCTCGTGTCGATCATCCCCTTCTTCTGACACATCAGCGTAATCGTAGGGATGATGGTTTTGGAAAACGGGATGCACTTGTGTTTGTACTGCTGGGGGAGCGTAGGTAGGAATAGCTTGCAGAGTCTCATTGACCAAAGGGATTGTTTGCTGAGTGGATAAAGGAACTGTAGCACGAATAAAATCAATGGGCATGCCCAAAGTATGGTTTGTGACAGGGATGATTGGAGGCTCTACCGTTGTGGTGACGATTTCGGAGACAACAGTAGCTTGGGTGTCCATCTTTGTTCTCATAACATTAATAGCCTCGAGGATTTGTCCCATCCCTCCTCGTATTTCATTCAATTCATTGTTGACTCTGTCCATTTCTCTGTATGCCTCTGACATTCGGAATCGAGCTTGGGCCCGAGTGTTGTAGTTGTGTATGGGATTCAGTGTGACGATTCTGAAGAGAACACAGTGACATAAGATAAAGACAAAGGGAAAATGCACATGATGATGCAAATGAGGATGCAAATGCAAATGCAAGCTAAACTATCAAGAAACCAAAGAAATTTTACAAATAATATAGACAATAGATTCTTTAACAAAACAAACTTCTTCATTCAAGTGTCTGGTGAGCATTACATCAGGAGCAGTGTATCCTCATACTCCGAGTACATAAGTAGAAATACATCAATATGAAGGGAACATTAGCAACAAAGGAAATAACAACAGTAACATCAAAGGAACTAAGGATTAGATCCGCTGGTTGATGATCCCTCTCCTCCATTAATCAATCTAATCAATTTGCTGATGCGCTCTTTTGTCTCCTCTCTTGCAAGAACCAATTCTCCCAAAGCTTCCACCATCCTTTGCTTTGTCTTTGAAGATGATTCATGGTGAGGGAGTGGCTTCATCATCACACGGGCTATGTCACGAGACCATTGTAAGTGGGCCTCTATGACTGGGCATTCATCTTTCCATAGTTGCCTGTTAATTTGGCGCCAAACGCGCTCCAATTGCATCTTCATTTCAAAACCTCCCCTCTCATCATAAAACATCATCTGCATATCCTCATCATCTGGAATTCCCTCCTTCAGATGACCCAGTTGACGGCGTGCAAGGACAGGGTTATAATTGATACAACCGTTCCTCCCCATGAGAGGCATATTTGGGCAATCCCCACAGCTATGGATTATAATAATTCCTTCTTCAGTTGAATCATACCATTCGACGTCGGTATACTTCAATTCCATCAGTTTTTTGGACCAAATCTTACAATCTTTGACCTCCCAGAAAGTCAGAATTTTTGGCAGATAAGAGACGAACCACTTGTAAAAGAGGGCTACGCAGCAGACAATTGGCCCACAGCCTCTTGTGTATCTGGTCTGTATGGCGTGGTAGACTCAACTAGCAGTGTTGGGACCAGATTGTTGACTGTAAAAATCTGAATGGCTTGTGTATCCACAAAGTCCTTGGTGCTTAGGAGCAGAAACAAACCATATATCATCAGAGCGAGGGTTGATTCAAACAAAGCCTCACTTCCTCTATTTTTGAAGAAAAGAGCCTTTTCCAGCAAGAATTGAGCGAAAAGTCCACGCTTTCCTTCTTTGTTAGTCAGGTTGGCCTGGATGTCAGACAATCTGATTCTGGTTGTTCTGGCGATGTCTCTGGCGGAGGGCATTTCTTCAATCCCAGAAAAGATGGGGGCTTCTCTGACTGGAATCCCTATCATGGCTGAGAATTCCTCTAGGGTTGGCACCAACTGGAATTCAGGGAATATGAAACAGTGGTACACAGGATGATACAACTGGACCAAAACCTTAAGGGGTCCTACAGTTACTGGTGTCTTCATCAGTGGAATGATACACCCATAACTATCAGCGAAGGCTGACTGGTCTTCATCCATCTCTCCCAACCACAACAAACGCTCCACCTCTGGTAGTTCAAAGAAATAAGGCCAAACTCTTTTCCCTGCAGCACCCATTTCTACAAAATCTGCAAAACAAAATTATTATCTTGATAGTTTAGCAGAGGATGCAAGATGCAATGCAAAGTTTCATGGAATTCAGACACTCGTGGAATATCAAAAGATACCAAAAAAGACCTCATTCATTAAATAAAAGATGAATTACAAAAGTGCATACACTTTCAAAAGCCCTAAACATGAAGCTAAATAAAAGCTAGAAAGTCCTAAGGAAATTCTCCTAAGAGTCTCATGTTGAGTCTTCTGATTTCTTTCTCCATCTGATCCCTTTCTGCGACGAGGTTGTCGAGGATGGATTTCCAAGCAGGAGCCTGCGTGATACAGGAATTTGGATCTTCCAGGGTTTTTCTCTTCTTGCATAAGAGCAACTCTTCATTCTTGTCCTGTAGTTGTTTCTGGAGTTCCAGGTTTTCTTCAACAACCACTTGATATTTGAGCTTCCAGGCTTCTTCTAACTGTTGGGCTTGTCTCAAAGAAATCTCCAGCTCTTCTTCTGTTGACATGAAGTATATAAACAGGCTCTTTCTTCAAAGCAATTGGTTCTTGCCTCTTGTAGGGCATCTTTAACTTTATGGCTCTTCTTCTGACCCATTGGAGATATGGCTCTAATGACACACAGTTAGGTATTCCCAAAGAACTTCTTCCTCTTTTACGCTTGCTACCCCAAGCGTTCAAGATCAGCTTCTTCTGCTCTTCGTTCTTATCATATACTTCAAAGTAGATGTTTTCCATATGAATACTGAGAGGTTTATCTTCCAAAGGATACCCTAATTGGCGTCGTGCTAATACAGGACTGTAGCTGATTCCACCTTTAATGCCAAGAAGAGGCACGTTGCCATAGTTTCCACAGCTATCTATAATCAGGATTCCATCATACACCCGATTATACCAGTCAATGTCTGCATGGGAGAGTGCCATAATTCTCTGAGACCATCATCCTTTCTTGGAATCCCAAAATGCACTTGCCTTTGGTAGATGCGAAATAAACCATCTATACAATATGAGGACACAACAAGTAATCTGTCCATTTCCATGAGCGTTCCTTGTATGGACTGAATGATAAGCTTCGGCAAGCAGGGTAGGTGCCGGATTCTGTTTCAAGAATATTTTGATTGCATTCAGATCCACAAAGTTGTCAATATTTGGAAACAAGAAAAGTTCGTAGATAAGCAATGCAAAAACAGCTTCAAAGGCATCTTGATTGGAGTGTTTAGCAAAATAACGAGCCTTTTCAAACAAAAACTTAGCAGTTAACCCAAAAATTCCTCCCTTAGAAGTTAAATTGCTTTTGATGTCAACTAACTCCAGATGAGTTTTCTTGGCTATTTCTTCCTCTTTAGGATCCTTCTCGAAGATAGGAAACGGGGACTCATCCTTGATAGGCAAACCAATTATTTGAGAGTATTCCTCAAGGATGGGTAAGAGTTGATAGTCAAGAAACGTGAAGCAGTGATACTTTGGATCGTAAAACTGAAGCAGAGTTGAGAGGAGTCCTTCATCAATGTTTTTCTTCAACAAAACCCACAACTTCCGATATCTGTCTATGAATCCTTCAGGGTCTGTTAGCAAATCTCCCAATCTCCTTAGGTCATCTAATTTTGGATTCTTGAAAGTGTATTTGACGGTGTTTCTTCTTGAGCTATCCATGATATCCCTCTGATATTTCACAAGAAAAGAAATCTAAGTTCCATGAAACTGATGCAACATGAGTTCTTATGATGTATGAATGCAAAGCACACACAAAGACACACACAACACATAAACAAAGGAGATAGGTTGGAGCATGGATCCAGGGTTTACCCTTCCCATTGGTATGTACTATTGGTTTTCATCTGTTGAACAGGGTTTTAAGAAGTTCCCAGAGTCGACAACTCATCTTTCAGATTTTATCGACTTCCTAAATGACTTGGTGATCAATAAAATTCTCAAGAGAATCTCGTCTGAGTGTAGTATCGCGTGACAACCAAATTAGAAATAGACTCCATCATGGTCACCACACTACATCCTAAAAGGCCAAGTGGGGTTTGGTAACTACGGTCCTCAATATCAAGGGCTCCTAGGTCGAGAGTAGCACGTTTTCACGAATAGACTCGTTCAACATGACTAAACTCTCAAGAGGACCTCAACTGAGTGATGATGTCTCAAGTTAACTTTTTCAGGAATCGACTCCCTCAAAGCCTCCTTGAATATACCATCGTCCTATCATAAGTGCACTCAAATCCGGGTTAGGATTTATCTCACCACTCAAGAACCATGTCAACAAAAGATCTCAAGCAAAGCATATATACAGGTAAACATACAAATATGTACAAATATCGCAAACAAGCATAAATAAAACAAGCAAAAACAAGGTGGGATTAACCCTCAAAAATCAAATTGGTATTCCCCAGTGAAGTCGCCATTTCTGTTGCGGTGAGAATCGGATAACAAGCTATTAATTAACTTGCATCGCAAAACTTTGAAGTTCACCACCGACTTTGATTTATCCAAAGGAAAGGTTCAAGATCGAGAAAAACCTAAAAGGGGGGAGATATAAGGTTCGGGGGTTGGTTACGCCTAGGGAAGGTATTAGCATCCTAAACATCCATAGTACCCTACGGGAACCTAAAGGTTGAAACCCTAGGGGTTAGTATCTAAGTATACTCGACAAAGTATCGCACCCTTGCGCCTACGTATCCTGACGGGAGTGGAATCAGAGTATCCGTAGTTCACCGATCTAAGGGTGAAAAAGGAACCATTGACTATGGCCAAAGTTCCATGGGGAAATGAGTGTAAGCTCATTTTAGAGTTCACGATAACTCTCAATATCTAAGTTATAGGGGAAGGTGAGTTCTCATGATGGTGAGAATCACATAGAGTTCAAAACTCTAACCTATTGCTAAGTTGTGATTTCATGGCTCTCATGAGGCCAAGAAATGGGGTAAACTTAAGAGGATAAGGTAGGATGGTTGTTTAGTGACTCATGAGTCAATTTAGGATGATCTCCCTTTGGAATGGGGGGAAAAGATAATAGTTTTAAATTACTATGAAATAAAGAGTTATATGAATACAATAAGATGATGTAAAAAGACATGAACAAGATATTAGGATAGAACAAAGTTCATAAATCATGCAAGGCTAGAATCACTCATATTAGACAATGTTCAAACATGATAAACAAAGATGACATCATGGGATGAATAAAAGAGTGCAATAAAGCCTTAAAAGAATTTCCAATTTCAACATGAATAAAAGCCAATAATATTAAACATTTTCAACCATTTCTTTTTATATTCAACAAGTAGATCCAATTAGAAACCAATAGCAAAAAGAATGGAAGAAAAAGGATAAAAAACAAGCAAGTTATGAAAGTTTGAAATTAAAGTATAAACTTGAAAATAAATAAAACAAACAAGTAATAAAAAGGAAGGAAAGGGCATTCCTAGGGATTGAACCCAGGACCCTGCGTATGCAAGCTTAAAACATTACTAACCGTGCCATGCGCGCGCCTTGAACAAACAATGATAACACATGTATATATGTAGAGGAAGCGAAATTCAGAAAAAAGAACAAAAGGACTGGGGCGAGGGGGATTCGAACCCCAGTCCTAAGGGTTAAAGGGCGCATGTGTATGTGTGTGCTTGCCACTGGGGTGGCTGTTACATCCGGTAACAATCCTGACTTAATTAATACATAACCCTTGCGCGTGTGTATAATTCAAATTAACAAAGCAACCAAGTCAAACAACAATCTGCTCACAAAAGAAAACATCCATGCCATGCCATTCACCACTCAAATCCTTGCCAGTTAGAATGAAACAGAAACACATGGTTACCAACTCCGCATCATGAATTTCTAAACAAATTAAATACCAAGCAAAGATTCTAACATACAAACTAAACATCCACAAAGTAATGGAACACTTGAACACATGGTGTAACAATTCTAACACAGGCATGGCAGCAGCAAGCATACAACACATTCGAAAGGAGATCATGTAATGACATAACTTGAATGCAATTAATAAACAAACATGTAGACTATGGATCCAAATCAGCACGTCATTAGGTTGAGTTTCAAGAACAGCAGAAGTTAAATATTGAACATGTTGAATGAAGAAAGCAACAAAAATACTTTAAGATCAGATTACATGATTAGTGTGGTTGAATGACCAGAATGCAAGGAAACAAAAGAACAAGACAACAGCATCACTCACTCAAAGCATTAAAAGAAGGTAGTATGATGATATATTGGTAAGCATATGGTTAGACATGATGCAGTCAGCTTTGATAGCCTGTTTTTAATGTTCAACAATAACTTAAGCATGTCAGCAGAATAGAGCATATTATTTTAGGTATTGGAACTCAACAATGACAACAATTCAATCTAGAAGTTCGGAGTAAGCATGATTGCAGCAACACATCAAACAAAAAGCAACATAAGGCAAACAAAACATGAAAATTTTAGCAGGGTCCAATGCTCTGGCCTTTAGAAGGTACCAACATGCCAAATTAGTTCAGATTAAACATGACATTTAGAAAACAATCAGAGGGGGAAGGCATCAAACAAGGAATTCAGTAGGTTCACAAATCTGTCTATGGTTGTTTGTCCTAGGAGCAATTTGGATGGGTCATGGCATGGTTAGAAATGTAGCAGGAGTATGTTCATTCTTTAGTCATAGGCATACAAAATGTATTAACTCAAACAAAACAGCATGGCAAGAGTTGGCACTGTATCATTATGAGGTAAACACACAAATCACATTGGTTTAAAACAACAATATTGAATGGATTGAGATATGCCAAAATGATAGTCAAATGATAGTTCATATAGATGGAAACAGTATGATAAGATAAACACAAATTCAGGAGAAAAGATAAGTTGTGCTACATGTTCATGGCATTTTAGACACACAATGTTGTCATAGATCATAGATTCAAATAGAAATTATACACACATAGACATCCAAATCAAATAATGGTTAGGCATGAATGTAAGCATAAACGAATGGCTTCACACTCATCATGTTGGTACAAATAGGATCATTCATGCTTCTAATGATGAACACATAATAAGAATAACATCCATATGATCAAGGGCCATATAAGCTACACATATATTCTAGGCAAAACAGGACATATTACAAGGCAACATAACAATCAAATTCATTCAAGTGATACCATTCATAACAGACAGGGGCATATGACATGGTGAAATCCAACTTGGGCAATAATCATGAAGAGACATACATAACACACATGTGGACTAGGTACAAGGCAAGTTGGTACATATTATAAGCACAAAGTGTATCAAACATTTATAACATAGAAGCATGTCAAAAGACAATTCAAGGCTAGCATGCATATTTGAGCACAAAGCTTAACATGGAGAACAAAAGCATGATGACACAAAAGAGAACACTCTGGAATTAACAGTTTCACCACAATAATTTTAGCATGCACAAAGTGAAATATCATGGTATGACAAATCATGGAGTATTGAGAGGCACATGATTAAATAGGAACAACTCAATGCAAATTGTTAGCAACAAAATTCTCATCCTAAGTTCAACATTCATGAACATGAACCTTACACATACATTAAATCAATATCATACCAATGAGCTGCAATACAAGAAGTCAAAGACATAAAGTAACCATTTGCATATCTTAGCACACCAAACTCAGGCACATGATTCAAAAAACAGTTTCTATGTTTAAGGACACGACTCAACAAATATCACACCTAGGCAAGACTTTAGATGCAAAGCATGGCAATAAGTTTAAGCACATAAACTGATTATTCATTAGTGATGACAGAAAGAGAATACAAATGACATTTAATGCAAGCAATTTCCAAACAAACATTGATGGTCAGGTTTACTAATCATAAAAAGTCATGAGCATATCAGAAATATGTATGGAGCTAAGATTCAAGAATCTCCCATCTCAAAATAAAATCCAAGCACCAAGACATACATAAGTAGGTTAACAATTCCATCCATCTAAGCTTGACAGTACAATACCAAAGTGAAAACTTGTAAATTTACAGCCAGCCAATGAACAAAAACTTAATCATCATGGTGATATCTCAAGCATAATAACTTAACACAAAAGGCAGCATACATGTCTACCTCAACATATCAGTAAAACAAACAAAATCATTCTACTTCATGATATCAAGCCATGAGCAAACAAGCAAACATACTCAAGCACATATTAGCAGATTACATATGTAAAAGAACAACATAATGCACATGACATAATGATATCAATTAAGCATGATTATTAAAAGGGAAAGAGTATGATACCAAGTGGAGTAATGTCCACTGTACCTTCAAGTGTGCTGAATGCTCTCCTTTCTGAACTTAACAATAGAACTCCAAGGCCACCTTTCTCCTTTCTTGCTCGAAACTTAAGAATTCAGAGACTATTTGAGTACTTTTTTGAAAATTGTCCGTGACTTAAAATGTTGAGGTGAGCTCCTTTTTTAGGCTGAGCAAATGGGCTTTGTTTCATTGAGACCAAAGAGCAAACACATGGTATGCTAAGTAAATCACTAGGGTTTGCAACGTCTCTTTTCAAATTCGAACTTGGTCCACTTCTTGGAGACAAACGCGCTGCTCTTGCTGAACCAAAACCTCAGAGGTGCAGGGTAAATTTCATGACTCAGCGCATTGCTTGAAACTCCTCCTCTGTTGTCATATGAGAGGGTATCAAATGAGGCAATGGTTGGGATCACGCAAGGGTATCTGCAGGTGGAAACAATCCGTATGCTGAAACAAGTAACTCCTCAGAACCACTTTTAATGAATCAGAGTATTGAAAGCTCAAACGGGAAGTGATTTGGAGAATTCAAAAGTGAAAAAACGCGCCAAGGAATTGGGTTGTAGCAACGATTTTTCAATGAATTGATACGACTTGTATTGAATACTTCTTCTCTTCTGAAACTCGCAAACACGACAAAGGAGAAGAAAATGTTTTGGTTGTTTCACTTCCTTGCTAGCCACGCAGCGTCTCTTCATTGGTCAGAGAGGTAGAGTTGAAAAGTCAAAGCACACTGCATGATTCCTATTGGTCCTCAGCCAATGAGTTTCATTCCAATATAATTTGTAACATGATTTTTTTGTAACGATGGGCCTATGGTGATGGGCTTGTGAGCAAATATTTGAAGGATTGGTTTTCTCTTTCTTTTTTTGTTATAAAAAGAAATGGTTTAGAAAAATAAATAATAGATGAATTTGGTAATTGAAATGGTTATGGTTTAGGAAAATGGATATTGACAAATAGAGACATTGGATAAAATTGGTTAATAAATGACTTGAAATTGGTTTGGAATTAAGGGTGACAATTGTGGGTGACTAAGGTGGATAGAAATTTGTTATGGAGAGGATCATGGAGATATCTCTTTGAACATGAGAAACATGCTTGATTCAATGCTCCATCCAAGATCTTGATTGATCAATTCTTGAATCTTCTTGAGATAAAACCTGATTCGCAAATGAAACAAACACAAACAAAACCTGGTAAAGGGTTAGCTATACAATATGATTGACCTAATATGACATGCAAAAGATCAATAGATCTAAGGGTAAAATTTGGGGTGCAACACCTGCTATCTCTGGAAGAATTGCTAGGTGGCAGATGCTGTTAACTGAGTATGATATCCAACATGTTACCTAGAAAGCAATAAAAGGAAGCGTCTTGTCTGACTACCTTGCTCATCAACCTGTGGAGGGTTATCATCAAATGATGTTTGACTTTCCCGATGAGGATGTCTTGTTTATCCGAGACTATGAGACTCCAGACCCTGATATAGGACCCAAACCAGGGGCACGATGGAAGCTCGTGTTCGACGGTGCCTCCAATGCTAAAGGTCGTGGAATTAGTGTTGTCCTCATCTCTCCAACAGGTTTTCACCTTCCCTTCACCGCCAGATTATGCTTTGCATGCACTAACAATATGGCTGAATACGAAGATGTATCTATGGTATTAAAGTGGCAATTGTCATGAGAATCAAGATTCTTGAGGTCTATGGAGATTCTACTTTGGTTATTGGCCAAGTCAGAGGGAACTTTGTAACTCGGGATTCCAAGCTGGTTCTGTACCAAAAGCACATCGCGAAATTGATTCCTTACTTTGATGAAATCTCTTTTCATCATATCCCCAGAGAGGAAAATTAACTAGCTGATGCTCTTGCCACCCTGGCATCCATGTTTAAGGCCAAGTGGAAGAATGAAGCTCCTTCTATCCGTATTGATCACTTGAACGAACCAGCGCACTATTTAGCAATCGAGGACAAGTCTGATGACAAGCCTTGGTTCTACGACATCAAGAGATATCTGTAAAAATAGGAATATCCTGAGGGTATTACTATCACTGACAAGAAGGCTCTTAGACGGCTCTGCGCCAAATTCTTCTTAAGTGGTGGTGTACTGTACAAGAGGAATTATGATTCTGTGTTGCTCAGATGCGTGGATAGACACGAAGCAAACACGATCATAAGGTCCATACATTAGGGTTGCGAGGGTGTACATGCTAAAGGTCCTGCAATGGCCAAAAAGATCCTTCGAGCTGGGTATTACTGGACAACAATGGAGGTTTATTATTACAACTTTGCCAAAAGATGTCACAAGTGCCAAATCTATGGTGACAAGATCCATGTATCTCCAACTCCATTGAATGTTCTGACTTTACCTTGGCCTTTCTCTATGTGGGGTATCGATATGATTGGAATGATCGAGCCGAAGGCTTCAAACGGTCACCGATTCATTTTAGTTGCTATCGACTACTTCACCAAGTGGGTTGAAGCAGCTTCGTACGCAAATGTTACAAGACAAGTGGTTGCTAGATTTACCAAAAAGGAGATAATCTGTCGCTATGGTATTCCTAGCAGCATTATCACTAACAATGCAAGCAACCTGAACAACAAGATGATGAAAGAGTTGTGTCAAGAATTCAAGATCGAGCACCATAACTCTTCACCATATCGGCCCAAGATGAATGGCGCCGTCGAAGCAGCAAACAAAAACATCAAAAGAATTATCCAGAAAATGGTCAAAACATACAAGGATTGGCATGAAATGCTTCCCTTTGCACTACATGACTACAGAACTTTAGTCTGCACTTCAACTGGGGAAACTCTGTATTCACTTGTGTATGGTATGGAGGTTGTTCAACCCATTGAAGTCAAAATTCCTTCGCTCAGAGTCATCATGGAAGCAGATCTTGATGAAGCTGAATGAGTTCAATCTAGATACGATCAGCTGAATCTCATCGAAGAGAAGCAGCTTACAGCCGTTTTTCATGATCAATTGTATCAGAGACGCCTCTAGCGAGCTTTTGACAAGAAAGTTCTCCCTCGAGCGTTCTAAGAAGGCGAACTCGTGCTCAAGAGGTACTCACCTGTTCACTCGGATCCATGCTGCAAGTGGACTCCCAACTACGAAGGACCCTTTGTTGTCAAGAAGGCCTTCTCAGGCGGAGCCCTGATCCTCACCACCATGGATAGGGAGGAGTTTCTATCGCCTGTGAACTCCGATACAGTCAAAAAATATTATGCTTGGAAAAAGAGAGGATAAAGAGCCCGCTAGATTGACATCCGAAAGGACAATCTAGCCAAAAATGGGCGTCCTGATGGACCAAAAAAAAGAAATGTCCATGCAAAAGTTATGGACAATGCAAAAAAAAAAATAATAGCCCACTAAGTTGAAAACCCGAAAGAGTGACTTAGGCAAAAATGGGTATCCCGGTGGACAAAAACAAATAGAAATATGTCCAGGCAAAAATTAGGGATAAAGGCATTTGACTATGAGCACTTGAGCCTACCCTCATCACAGCTAGATCACATACGATAACAGAGCAATCAAGTCATCATCAACAAGTGCAAGGCGTTGGAACCTAGACTTATGGTGGATGGTAGCCAATGTCGTAATCAATGCAAAACATAATTTCCCTTTGCCATTTACATTTGTTTTTCAATTTTATTGCAAAATTCCTCCTCATGGATTTTTGCATCCTTGTACACATCTTATGTACAAATATTTTTCACATTCAATAAAAATTCATCATTTTATTTCTCAATCATCTTTTTTCAGTATTTTGTTTGCAAAATAAATGATTATTTGTGATCACATAATACTATAAAGCGCTGAGAACAATAAAAAGCTAAACCAATGGAGAAATCATTATGCATTGCATGTTTCACGGGTAATCCCTAAGGGATAACCGGTGATATCCATTTGTAAGCTTGATTCATGGTAAGCACTATCACGGTCCTTTGTAGATGTTGTCATTTCCTTGAGAGAGCCATGATACCCCCAGCAAACGTTATTATATTTCTCTGGAAGGGTTGTTTACCTTTCATTTCCCCAGCAGATCCATAATGTTCCCAGTAAAGTCGTTGTGATTTGTTCTCCAGCAGAGACATGTTTGTTCTCTTGTTCCCCGGCAAGAGTTGTGCAATATCTTCAGCATGAGTTGTGCATCACTCCCAGCGGTAGCACATTTTAATTTCTTGTTCTCCCCAAGCAAAAAAGATCATTCAGACCTTGGAATTCCATAAGCAGGATCAGTCAAGGTTGGAATGCCTTTCCCCAGACAGAGTCAACCATGGTTCGAAGATCATCCTGGTTCCTTCATCCCTAGCAACAATGATGGTGATAGTTTAGAAATCCGAGATTTCACGGTTTCTTCCCAAACGGAGTCGTCACCATTTATGGGCTTTTTCTCCATCGGAGTCGTCATCATCTGTGGGCCCTCTTCCCAACCGAAGATGTCAAGCTCGTTTTGCTACAATCTTTGCCTACCCGCAACACAGTACCTTAACCTTTACCGCTGCATTTCGTGATATCAAGCATCATGTAGAACAACACATACATAGCATATGCATTTAGCATACTCCCTTTGTCTGATTCATCTCCCCAACAGAGATTCAGCCAAGCATCTTTCAACTCTTTTCTTGTCGCTGTCGGCCAAATTTTCGAGTTACCCTTTTATTTAATCCTCTTTTACCTCGAATCATCTAAAATCTGGCGCAATTCGAGCATTCAGATCCAAGAGGATTAAATAGGGTCAGCTGTCGTAACCCAAAATTTGACCTCCCTTTTGCCTTTTGCATAAGCACGCGCATTCGCATCGCTGACATACGCACTCGCACTTTTTCTTTGTGTTTTTGTTGCAGGAATATTCAGGTTTTCTAAGCCCGATTAATTGCATCCTCACAAAGTCATCAGATCATCAAAACAAGCACAAAACAAGGGTTTCCATGCCTATTCATCAAAACAAGAGGTGGAAAATCGAAATCGGGACCACAACACATGTTCCTAAGCATTTTGGGCAAATTTTGCCTAGGGTAATCGATTACCATTTTGCTAGGCAAAATAGGGTAATCGATTACCCTGTGTAAATTTGCAGATTTTGCTGCATTTTCAGGACAGCAACTTTGCACTCTCATTTCTCTGTGTTCTACTAGGTTCTAGCATCGTGTGGAACATTCTAGACAGTTCAAGACCATTCAAGACACTCCTTACATTTATTCCAATACATCACTTTGAATTAAGTGCACCATGTTCCTTGATTTCCAAGTATGTGAGCCTTTGATTTGTATTTACATTGGGATTGCTCCACCGAGTTAACTACCTGACTAACCGAGTCAACTTCCAACTCGGTGAGTCAAGTGTAACTAACTCCCAAGCTAGCTCCAAAGGTAACTCCAAAGCACATTCCAAACCTAGCAACTCCAAACCAAAACTCTATATAAACAGACCATTTCAATCATTTTTCACAATTCCTCACACTTCTCACTCTCAATTTTCTCATTCCTTTTTGCTTTTTCTGCAAGTTCTCACTTCATCTTCATCTTCTTCCCCAAACCACACAAAAGCTCCATTATCACCATTGAAGAGAAGTAACTTTCACATTGAAAGTGCTTTTTTCTTGAGCTTAACCTCTGTTCCTCTTCAATTTTGCTTGGATTCTTGGATCTACAGTAGCTTTTACTTCAATTCAAGTAATCTACTCAAGCAATTCAGTGTTAATTCGTATTCGATTCATTTTCGCGATTTTGCTCGATTTCACTACGATTCGAAGTGCAAGTGCAGAATTCTCTGGTTTTCTTCACTTATTTTAATCACACTTACTTTTCAACAACATCCAAGCCAATTCTCTGGCTTGTAGGTTGGTAAATTCTTACTCAATTTACTATTTCGATCATTTTCGCGCATTTACGATGTAGTTTCAATAGCTTTTCGGTTCAATTGAATTATGTGATTGTTGGATCTTTGATATTCATGTTCAATGCTTTTAATTTGTGTTTAAATGCTTATACATGATGTAATTTTCGTGGACAAATTCATACCATAGTATATAGAAGTTTGGATAAGTGATTAGGTGCTGAAATTGATTTTTGAAAAGCTGTTTTTTGCCACTGTTACAGTGGTAATCGATTACTCATATGAGGGTAATTGATTCCTCTACTCAAATTTTCACTAATTCTACGATTTTGAAGCAGGTAATCGATTACCTACATTGTGGTAATCGATTACCACTGTAATAGAATTCCATTTTTGAGTTTTTTCAAGCTTGTTTGACATCCTTTCCTCCTCTAACTTCCATGGATTGATATGCTTGATATTTGTGGATGTTTTAGGTGTTGTTTAGCCTCTATTTGAAGTATGCTTGCAATAATTCGATGCACGATTTATCGATTCTTGTAATTGTTCCGTTTTTGACATTACATGAACATGTTAATTCTTGCACACCTTTGTTCACATGATAACATGATTTGTGATGCATGCGAATTGACGTTTAGTACTGCCTTTGCAATTTCATTCTTGATCACATTAAATTTGTTCTTCATTGAGCAAGTTTAATATTGTATAATCAATAATCCTCACTTTTGCTTTAATGATTTTTCATCCTTTTCGAAAATTGTTAGCACGTCAATTCCCTTTGATTGATTGATCAAAACCATGTTTCGATTAGTTGATCTCCCCTTGCTTCCATTTAGGATCCATTAGAGTCTTGTTCTCTTTATCCCCTGTCGAGCCGGAGATTCGCACGTTGCACTGGAGCACTGTACAACTTGGCGCTGTTATGCTGTCTGTTTCAATTTCCACACTATACTTTGGTGGTAGAGAAGGGATGAGAGTGGAGAATTCCTACACTCATCTTGATTATTTTGGGTAGAGGACGAATGACCCTGTGCTTGGAATAATCGTCTCTATCTCTAGACTGTAGTGTATTCCAAGTCCGCAGACGAGTCGATCCTGGATCACTATCACTTTCGCATCTTTCAATCTCCCTTTTGATCAATCACCACTTTCTTGGTTAACGATCCTTGGCACTTTGGGTTAACAACCTCCTTTTGGTTCAATACCTTTTCTTCTGATCAATAGTTATTCATTGATCCCCCATCAGAGTCATGATCACTTGTTCCTTTGGTTAATCGCAGTCAAACTGTTAATACCAATTCTCTTTTCCCCTACAGTCGCAATATTTTTCCTTTGGTTAAACACAGTCTTCCTGTTAAACACCGAAACCCTAGCGGAGTTCGCAACCTACTCTTGGTTCCTCTCCCTTTGATTGGTTAACCACTGCATGTCAGTTAAAACACCAATTTGCACTTTCCCTCAGTTAACCACAGTCTATCTGTTAACATACGGAGTTTCTCTTGGGTTAATCACCTTCTTTTGGTTAATCACCCTCTTTCTCAGTTAACTACAGCCCGTCTGTTAACATACTGAGCTCCTTTTGAGTTAATCACATTCTCTTGGTTAATCACTCATTCTTTTGGTTAATCACAGTCTGTCTGTTAAAACCAATACCCTGTGAGTCAGTAGCTATCTTTTGGTTTGAATACTCGCACCCTTGGGTTAGTAACCTTCTATTGGTTCAAGAACCTTTTTCGTTGGTCAAGTATTGCTTGTTCAGTCAGTACCAACATCCCCAGTGGGTCACAGGCTTTGCTTGGTCCCGCACCCGTCCTTTGGGTCACGACCTTCGCTTGGTCCAGTAATACCCCAAAAATTTCCCTCTCATTTTTCATATCATTTAGCATATGCTTTCATTGCATTGCATTGCATTCAAGCATAGAAAAATAAAACATAGCATACATCTTGTATAAGGGCATGTGATCAGTGGATTGCAGAGCATTGACTATCCCAAGCCATAGAACAAGAGCCAAGGGTCTCCCAATAAGTCTCAAGGGTCTCTTACATCTCACATGATCTCAATTGATCCCATAAGTCATGGGAAGATGCGAATTCATCAAGAAGATTGGACAGTACACCATCTCCTAACAAAATAGTCCAAATTAGGGTTTGTGGTTCAAGCAGTCTCCTGATGAAATTTTGATTCAAACTTGATCTCAATGTTTTCTACATGATATCAAGTATTTAAGGATGGAAGATGGCCCATTGGTTCCTTTCAGAAGAGGTTCAATTGGCCAGTTGCTTGAGAATCAAGAAATTGGGGAAAAAGTCAATTGTGCAGTAAAAAAAGTCAACTCCTGACTTTTTAGGGTCAAATTCATGAAATTCAAGTTACATATGGTTAATGGACAAGATTTGATCAAGAAATGATGGAGGGATCATGAAAAATCAAGAAATGTAAAGTTTCCATTTTTAGAAACTTAGGGTTTCCAAAAATGGCAAGTTTGGACCATTTTGCACTACACTTTGAGGCTTCCTTTCTTCAAGATAAAAGCTCCAAACTTCAGGCCCAAGTTGAGCCAATTAAAGTTCACATTCTAAGCTTTAAATCCATATAAAGAACTCTTCAATTGGATCAAAATTGAGGGAGTTATGATCAATCAAAGTTTGGTAAAATCAAGGCAAAAACCAAGTCTTGGCAAGGCAAGTTCAAGCCTCCAGGCCATAATTTCATCAAACACTTGGTGTGCCAAATATCAAGTCATTTTTCTCATTGAATGAAGCTTCAAATTAAAAAATGTTGAACATCAAAGTTGTTCATTTCAATGCCCTCTTCAACTTTGATGTTGGACAGTTTTCCATTTGAGCAAGTTATGATGAAGTTATAGTGGTCCAAAGTTAAGGGGTTCATGCTGAATTTTTACAAGTCACATGGCCATGCACGCAAGTTGCCACACGCCCATGCACCAGTTCTAATCACTTGAGTTTTAAGCCATTTTCATTAACTTCCAAGCCTCCATTCAATTAGATTTAAACATCAAAAATGTCCTATGATGTAGCACCTTTCTAATGCCATCAATATCTCATCATTCCATCCACCATACACAAAGATATTCACCCTCAAAATCCCTTGGTTGCATTAAAACCATGTTGTAACATTGTTGTTGTTGATTCATACAGTCACACGCATGCTACACTTCTCCATTCTTTACCTCATTTGAGCCAATATTTCCTTACATACACATACCATACATGTTATGCCATACATCAAAGAGGAAGCAATTTCAAACAAACTTACACCACAAGTAATCATACTGCTACATCAGTACCACCACCATCATCATTCTCCATTATCCTCACCATAAGTGATCATGAGCTCTCCACACCATAGCCAACCTTCCCAACTCGCCACTAACTAACTTGACTCAGTTGGTTAGAGTGGACTCACTTAACCCAACTCACTAAACTCAATGTCCAACTGTTAACCACCATAGTTAAATTCTAACCACTCCTATATAATTCAAAATCTCACAGAATTGAACAAGGAAACTTCATTTCTTACTCTCACTCCAAAACACTCTCAAGTTTTCTCTCTAAATTCTCTCCCTCTCTCTCTACACGAATTCATCAAGATTCTTTCTCAATCTTCATCATTAAGATACTGAAGCTTTGAAGCATGAAAGATTGAAAGCATATTCAAGTTCTGAACCTCCATTTTCTCTTCCTTTCCAAGATTTACAACATTTATTTTGCTCAAAATTGAAGTTCTAGAAGTTCAAGATCTCACAAGATTCTCTGGTTTTCTTACAACTCAATCTTCTCCAAATTTCAGGTTCAAAATTCTTCAACTTATCCTGCTCGATTCTCTTGTTTTTAAGCTTGTTGTTGATGTGATTTTAGCTCATTAGGAGCTCTGAAACTCTGGCAAGTTTATAGATCTTGTTAGAAGCTTAGATTTGAAACCTAGGGCAAACTTCTCCCTTTCGATTCTCTTTGTATGTGCATGATCTGTGAGTTTTAAGGCTAGATTTGAATTCCTCTTGACTTCAGCTTCATTTTGATATATGGTTTGTGTATGTTTGTTGACCTGAAAATGTGATCCCACCGGAGACTCGCCGGAGAAGACGACCGGAAGTCTTCTCCGGCCACCTGATTCTCACTCAGGTCAAAACCCTAGCCGTTTGCCAGTTTTAAGTCGTGACCGTCTGATTTGTGCGTGTGAACGGCCAGGATCATGCCAACGCATACATGAGGGATGCTCCCTCTCACGTGCATCTTTTTTTTAACCTGAGTGACCTCTATGTGTGTGCGTGCATGCTACTTATTGTGGACTTTATCTCTGTTTCTCTTGATGCGTGTACTTGCTTGATAATCTTGCATTGACTTGATCCAACGCTTGCTATTGAGTCAACTATTGAATGAGGGTCTACTATAATTCTGTGTGCTACACACGTTTTGGACTGGATTGAATAATTGATATTCACACCCTTCTTTTATTGAGCCCAAACATATTTGAACTGAGTTCTTACTATATTCACACCCCCTGCTTATTTTACCTTCATTTTAAATTTCTTTTTTTATATAGTTTTCATTTCATTTCATTAAAAATACTAAAACGCATTGAAAAATTCTAAATAAATTCATGTGACATATTTACACATTTATTTAATTTCATACAATTTTTAATTCTGGTTTTATTAATTTTTGAGCATATTTCCACAATTTCTTTTCAATTTCTTTTTCATTTGAACCTTTCTTTGACACTTGAACTTGTGCATTTTATTTCTCCCATCTCATGCAACATTTTTGACTCATTCTTTTTGTATTGGTTAGATAACACATTAAAGTATATAAGAAAATTTTATTTTGATTTTTAAAGTCATTTTATCACATGTTTGAATGTTCATCTTTGCACTTCCTTTTGGTTTGTTTCAATGTCATTTTGTGAAATTCTTTGGTCATGTTTTCTTTTGAGCTTTGCTATGAGTTTTGGTACATGTTTTTGCTTCTGACTTGGATTGTTTAGGACCTATTTTTACAATTTTCTCATGTGCTTTGATATTTGTTTGATGCCTTGCATTTGAAGTTACATGTATGCACATTCTTCTACTTCATTCTCATATTTATTTCTCCCACCTCTTGTGTTCACTTTGTATGATATTATAGGTCATTTGTATGATATTATAGGTCATCTTGAACCATGATTATAGGTCATTTGTTTCCATTCTTTGTCATTTGTACATAATTGTTCTAAATGTCATCCTTATATGAATATTTTTGTCCTAATTCTTGCATCTTCTTTTCTTAAGCTCTACATGTTTCATGTGGGCATTTTGTATGACTTTTCATTCATCCCATTTGTATCTCACCAATGGTATGCCACTGCCCATATGCATTCATTAATCATTTCACATGTTATGCACTTTTGGTATGTCACTTTGTGCATCTAATTGGAAATTGTTTCTTTCTTTCTTATCTCTTCTTCATCTTATTTCTCTTACTTATATCATTGCATCCATGACTTGTATGATGATTCATATGAATTATAAGACATTTGTAAATGATATATGATTCTGATCTTGATCTTTTATGATGCATCAATGCATGATCACATTGCATATTCACTCATTCTTCATCTTTTACTTCCATGGTGCACTTCTTTGATGTTTATGACATTTGATTGTGAATAGTTTGTTCATGTTTAATATCTTAACATTAGAGAACATCCTTAGAGCATAGGTTCTGACCTTGAATAATTTTCAAATCTTAGGATCTTTATCCATTGATTCTTAATTTGTTTGATCATTACTTGTTATTCTTTCCTTATTTCACTACTTGTAAATAGTTTTTGAACTAACCCTTTTATGTAGGTGCTAATGGTAAGTAAGTGTGTGGACATGCTTCCACATACACTTCTTTCTTCTATTTTCTCTTATCTCCTTTAATCATTAAACTTGTGATCATGATAAGCATTTATATGCTTTCCTTGAATAACTTCTTTCTTCTCCCCTTTGAGTTATAACTCATCTTCTACTTTAGAAGTGAGTTGTTTAATTCACTCTTCTTATCCTTTCTCATAGGATTAGGTTTCTTAAACCACATTAACCATAGGAACATCCATGTATGATAACTTTAGGGTTTGAGTCTTAGTCTCCCTCATTAGATTTTACTTTCCTCAACCTTTTGAGTCTCTCTTCTTCTCATCTCTAAACAAAAATAAAAAATAATTAACAAAAGACATAACATGTATTGTATTTGAGCCTTTCATGTGAGAATAAGATAGTGAGGGGTCTTCTCTCATTTTCTTAGAATGTTTAGCGTACGTCTCGTCTTGGGTCGATATGCGAGGCATTCGATCCTACGTGAAAGACTTAAATACAATGTATGTTACAAAACACAAGAATAATCAAAACACTTCTTTCTAAAACACAAAAATAAACAACTCTCTTCTCATCTCCTTCATTCTATTCCTTAAGGATTCGTCACGTCCGTTCCACCGCAAACAGGTAACGCCTAAGTCTCCCTACAGCGAGCTGCAACACCTAACTGCTGGAACGCGCACTTTGACGTTTCCACTAAAAAACACAAACAAAGTAGCCCTGGCTGAGGGGAACTACGTCGCTCTGATTCTCATGTTCCCGATGAGATACGTAGGCAGTGGGGTAGGGCCCATTCGAGCACTCCTTTTATTTTCCCTACATTTGTTTCTCGTTCTCTTTCTATTCCTTTTCCAGCATCTTTTCTATCACCCTTTGAGCAGTACTTCAAGCGTGGATCCCGTCGAATACGACGGACGTAAAGGGGTGCGATAACCTTCCCTTCGCGTAACCGACTCCCGAACCCAGTTCTCTTGGTCGCAAGACCATGCTCTTTCCTTTCCCTCAGGTTTACGCAGTGTTTCCTTTCCCTCTCTTGGGATAAATACACATTGCTGGTGACTCGGTTTCCGCGCCACTTTTGCGTTTGTACCTGGATGAAAATCCCGAGAGCCACAGCTGGCGACTCTGCTGGGGACAGGTTGACCTCTTGCTGGTCCATCCCCTTTTGCGAGTCAATCCTAGCGCTTGTTTGTTTTTCTTTCATTGGGTGTTTACTTTAATGTTGTTTTTGCTGTTTTACTGTTTTACGGCTTTACTGTACATTACTGTATTCACCGCATTTACTGCATCATATTTCATTATTATACTGGACTGTGCTGTGCTGGTTTTCTGTTTGGCGGGATGGGTATTCTAAGAGATAAGCCCATTACATAGGCTTGAGTACATACATAGGATTAGAGTGGAAAGTAGTGTGGCCTACGTAGCATCTTGTTATGTATGGTTTATACAAAATCCACAACCAGACGAGGTTTTCTTGGGAGATGTTCTGATATGCGTGTCTTGTGCATTTCGGGGTGTTAACCTAGGAAGCTGTCGACTCTGGTGTCCATTCCCGAGGACTCAGTAACGGAACTCCTCCCAAGATGTGATAATGGCAGACCAGAAATGGCAAACCCATTACACTTCTTGATCCGAGGACCCAATGCTGGGAATTCGCTATAGGATATCCTTTTTTGAAAGAGAATCAGTGGAGGCACTCCTCGATTGGCGATAGTACTGTACCCCGAGGGATGAATGTACTGGAGAATCAGTTGAGGCCTCCTCGATTGATGATGATGCCAAACCAGAAATGGTGAACGTATCATCATTTCTCGACCTGAGAGCCCGGGATACTGAGGATCTTAGTACCCATATGTGAGATGGGCGGGTGTTTATAGGTGTGCAGGTGACCGAAACCTTCAACCTACCTGGTATTCTGGTTCTCTTATCAGTGCAAACTGATTAGCCTGGTATTCTGGGATTCTGATTATGCTGATATTCTGGTATTCCGGTATTCTGATTATTCCGGCACCCTTGCATTCTGGGATTCTGATTATGCCGATATTCTGGTATTCTGGTATTCTGATTATTCCGGCACCCTGGCATTCTGGTATTCTGATTATGCCGATATGCTGGTTATTCTGGTATTCTGGTTATTCGGGTATTCTCTTCAGAGCCGACCTGTGAACTTATTCAATCACCAGCACAGTGATTATTCATACCATATGGAAGCTTTGATCCCATGTCTGCTGCATCTGCATCATCATATTCGCATAGATGTTCTTGTATTTCCAAGGGATATTAACTTTGAGATTTGCTACTGAGCTGTTTCCCCTTTCTTGTGGATTATTCTGTACAAAATTTGAATCAAAGCAGATAGATTCCTTGGAAATAACCGAACATGGCATTTGCATTGCATTGCATATCATTTTTACATAACCGGTACCCGAGTCCGAGGGTGTGGATTATCATTTTGTCTGGGTATTCTTTTCAGAATGGCCAACATGACTTCTTCCAACTACTCGATTCACCACAATCAAGGTTCGGATATGGAACAACTCCGAGCGGAGGTGACTGAGATGAAGGCCCAACTGGGGCATTTTATGGTGGACATTCAAGCGTTGTCCCGAGGTCAGGAACTGCTAAGAGAAGAAGTCAATCGGATGAAGACTCATATGGGTCGGGTTATGGAAATTTTGAATGCCGTGTTAAGAAAGGAAAACAATCAGGTGCCCGCTTCCGCAGCAGAGGTTCTCACTCCTCCTACCTCTTTGGGGTCTCCTCTAGACCATGGATTGCCTCGTGAATCCTCTCCACCGTCAGAGCTTTTTAATCACCAACTGTTTCTTGAGGGTCTTAAGCCAGAGAAAGCTTGAAAAGAAGTTTGATCCGATTCTGATGCCATACGCTCAGTTGCTTCAACACTTGCTCAAGCTTCGGCTAATTAATTTGATTGATGCGGGACCTCCACACACCAAGTTTCGTATGGGTTCCAATGTCCATGTGTAATACCCCAAATTTTGACCACTTAGATTTCCCATCATTGTGAAAATCATCATCACAATATGGATGAACCATCATGCTTCATCAGTCTCCCCAAAGATGGGTGAGCATTCAATACAATCAAAATTAGGGTTTCAAGCCCTCTCTGAGTGCTTAGACAAAGGATCAATCAAGAAATGACATGATCTTCAACTTGTCTAATCTCTTAAATATCCACAAAGGATCAAAAGGACTCCCACTTCAAGGATTAAGCATAAGGATGCTCCCTTCTAGGTGGATCAAGCCTCAAGATCGCCAGTGTCACCAAATTAGGGTTTTGGTCGACCAGGGCCTCCAGATGGAAAATTTTCATCTGGGCACAAGGCAATGATCCAAAACATGACCTAATATACTTCATGGAACCTCATGAACCCATGCATCAAGTCAATTTTGCCTCAGGGGATGCATTCATCAAAAATCAGGAATTAGGGTTTCTTGACCTAATTCACCCCTAAGTTGACTTTTGGGACAAACCATGAGCCAAGACCTCAAGACATGATTTGAGGGTCTCTAATATACCATATTGATCCATTTGGAACAATGGATTGATCCAAGAAGCTTGAGCAACAAGTCTCAATTTCATCTGCACCACAATTAGGGTTTTAAGAGAAAGTCAACTGTAACTTTGACTTTTGACCAAGACATGCTCCCAAACCCTAATACATGATTGAATATACCATATGACACCCATGGAACATGTCCATCAAGTTTGATTTAGGTCAAGGACATGATTTCCTGAAGAATTGCACAGTTTGGAATTCATCTGATAAAAAGTCAACCGTGCACAAAAGTCAACTTTGACTTTTTGAGATTTTTCACCAAAATGGATTTTTAACCCTAAAATGATGTTAATGTATGATTTGAATCATCATTCATCAAGAAAAATCAAGAAAAGTGAGATAACTTGTAAAAGGGGTAACCATAAAACTTAGAAATTTTTCTAAGTTAAAAATAAAGTGGCAAAGGTACCAACTTTGGAGGACCATAACTCCTAAACCACAAGGCCATTTTTTCTCATCCAAAGATGGATTTGTAGCCCTCATTATCTCCTACAAAAACTTCAACTACAAGTCATTCCAATTCATTAAGGATTTTGAGTTATGGAGTGATCAAAGTGGCTGAAAAGTGAAAATGTCACTTTTTCCAACACTTAGTGAAATTTTCACTAAGTCAGATTCTGTCTCACTTTTTGCCAAATGTAGGGGGATTTTTCACTTGGAATCAAAAGAGGTCAAAACCAAACTTGTTTAAACAGTTGTTGTATCATGTAAGAGCTTTCCAAAATGGCCAAGAACATTGCCAAATTCAACCTACACTATGAGATACAATATTGCCAAGTTGCCTTGCTGAAATCTGTCAAGGCAAGGCAGAATTTGCAACTTTGGTCGATTTGCCAAAATCAGCCAAATTCAATTTCTCCTATCCACTTGGACACCTCAGAGGATTGAATCTAAAGGGGACAATCACTGAGCCAAGCCTCCAAGGTCCAAGGAACAAGAAATAACATGTTAAACCTAGAATGGCCAAAATAGGGACAAGACTTCAAATTTAGAATGAGGCATTCAATGGAACCATCAAGGTGGCATGGACTGAGCCATTCTCATCTGAAATCAGTCAAGACTTATCCAAGACCAAGGGGACCAAAGCTCTGTGCCCTAACCTCTAGTCAATGGCTAGAGGAGACTTGGATTTTCATTTGCAACCATTGGCCAAACCTACTTACCAGCTGCCATGCACTATTCCTTGCAAAACAAACTTGCTCTACTATAAATAGAGCTCAATTGTGGTCAGTTTGAGTACACCAAATCCATCTAACAGATGCTTTCCTCAAAATCTCTTTCTCTTGGCAAAAATGCCTTTCTTAGCAAGGTAGCTATCGGGTTTTGAGTTTGAGAGCAATTCCAATCAAACCAATCACTCACACACCTCACATACATCACATATGAGCTTATCAAACACTCACATAACATCTGGAACATCAAAATATCAAAATCACTTGCCATCCACACAAGTTTGAAGTGAAGTTGCAGCTGAGATGCCATAAACTGATCCAGTCCATTTCAATTCAATCCAAGTGTTCAAACAGACTCCATATGGTGTAGGGAAGCTGTCCAGATCATCACAACTTGTCTGTAACACCTCCAACTCAAAATCACATCTGCTCTTGCTGTCACGACTTGGAGGTAAGCCTAAACTTGGTCATCTCTCAATCTATGCATATTTCCTCGCACAATAATTTGGCCATATGTTCATAATCATGCATGGAATGTTTTCCCTCAATTAATTGCATTGTTCGAATCGTGTATCAAAAATCCTAGCCTTCATGCAGAAATTAGGGTTCTTGAGGTCTCTTCGTGATTTCTTGTTGTATGTTTAATTTAAATGAAATTAAAGTACATAGACATGATCGTGAGGTTGAGTCGAGCATAATGATATGTGGATTGCATGATATGATTACGTATTCATGGAGATTGGATAGAAAACACAAATCTGAGAAACCAAGAACACGCGCGTGTTCTTCAGCCTGTTCTTGGCGCCATTTTTAGAAATTCAAATATTTGAATTTTGTGATTTTGTTTAATTGATTAAAAAATTAATTTCTCTCTGAGTTTTAATGATTTTGAGTTGATTCTTTTTTTAATAATTCACAAAAATGTTAAAATATTTTATTTTCACAAAAAATCCCAAAAATATTATTTATTTCATATAATTGATATTTTTGCAAAGAATTAATATTTTAATTGTTTTTGACATTTTAAATATTTTTTCTACATTGATTTTGCAACTTTTAATGCTTTCTAATTATTTTGTAGGTCAATACTTAATTTTTGAAGCATTAATCCAAGATCACAATTTGTTTTCCATGTGTTAAACAATTTTTGATCATTTTAATTGAATTTTTATTCAATTAAATACATTTTGAAAACAAATTAGGGTTTTAGATTAATTCAACCCTCATAAATCACTTTTAAAACTTTTTTGGGCCTCTTGAGAGAGTGTAAGACCCATCCCCCTTGTACAAAAACTTTTTGGGCCTCACTCATTGTATAAGTCCCTCTGTACAAGTAAACGGCACGATCATCGCCCGTTTAAAAAAATAAAAATCATCTGGGCCTCTCCTTGAGCTATAAGACCCATTCAAAACATTTTGGGCCTCTATTAGAGTGTAAGACCCAATCCCCCTTTTAACCAAAACATTTTGGGCCTCACTTATTGTATAAGTCCCTCTGCGTTAAAAGAAAACCTCGGCGCGATCGCCATTTTTAAACGAAAAATCATTTGGGCCTACCCTCGTGTTATAAGCCCCACTCTTTTTTCTTTAAACCTTTTTGGGCCTCTTGAGAGAGTGTAAGACCCATCCCTTTGTACAGAAAACCTTTTTGGGCCCCAGTCACTTGTATAAGTCCCGCTGTACAAAGTCAAACAGTGTGCTCACTGATAAAACCCTGGGCCTCTCCTTGAGCTGTAAGCCCCAAATCTTTCTTTTTCAAAGCACTTTCTCCTTTGATTTTGAATATACTGTTGTTTTCAATCTTTCTTTGTTGAACAACTAACCAAACAGCATGGAAGCACTACAACCGAGTAAGTGGTTATCGCTTTCATTTACTGCTTTCATATTATAAACTGTATTGTGGGGCTGCTCACTGTAAGTCTCCTTTCATAAACTCATATCTACTGTGTAATAATAGTATAGATATTTCGAGTTTCCCCGGCAACTACGTCTAGAACTAGGTGACGCCGTTTCATTTATTCGTAGAAATAGATGCCTAGATCCCCAATAGGAGCACCAGATACAGTCTTCTCTTCGGCTGTCCTCCTTAGGAATCATCAAGAAGCTCTACTCCCCAAGATGAATGTATTCTCCATGAATAGCATCTTTGAGTTTCTTCCAAATTCTCGAACTTTCCTGACTTGATCTATTCCTTGTGGATAGCTTGCCTTGAATGTCTCGGGGTTTGGGTACCCACTACGGTCATAATCTTGGACCTTAACTAAGGAACCCTCTTTAAAAGCTAAAAGTCACTGGATAGTAAACCTCGCACGTTTACCAGTGGTTTTTATCTTTAAAAAGAGTTATCTCTCCTAATGGAAAGGAGATGATAGACCCACGGGCTTCTTAAAAGCATCGTCCTCCTCTTGGGCATTATTCAAGGACACTACGGCTTCTTAGAAGTATTCACAGCCTCCTCTTAGGCTTCATATAATGATCTCTTCCTCCGGGAATGATAGCCTCCTCTTGGGCTTGGTACAAGGACCCGTCGGCTTCTTAAAAGTTTCCAGCCTCCTCTTGGGCTTCGTACAAATTGTCCCGACGACCTCCTAGAGGTATAGGAACAGAACCTAGTCATCCTCATAGAACAGTCCTTTCATAGAGTCTACTACTGTTTCTCAAAGCATAGTACAAAAGAAAAAAACTATAGACTTGGACAGTCTAACTTCCTTGAGTCTCAAAAGACATTCTCAAGTGACCCCTTCGTTAAATAGGAAGGAAACCCACAGACTCGGACAGTCTCAATACCCTTTGGATTTCCCGTTTCCTCAAAGAAAAGGAAATATCCCTGATCCTCAAATCAAATCCCTGAGTACAGTGTTGCTCATATAAGAACTGATTTTCTCTTTTAAAATCAGTATATTGGATCTGTCACTCAACTGAAACAAACCTTTAGCCTCCATCTCGGGCTTCGTACGAGATACAAAAAGACTCTCTTGTTGAGTCAAACTTTTAGCCTCTATCTCGGGCTTCGTACGAGACACAAAGACTCTATCGTCGGGTCAAAAACTTTTAGCCTCTCTCTCTCGGGCTTTGTACGAGACACAAATTAGCCTCCTCTTAGGCTTTTGTATAAGAAAACCACTGGTTGATCCAATCAACCTTCTAGTATCAAAGTTGTGCCTCGTTCACAGTACACAAACATCAACAACTCCTTTCCTTTCATCTAATCGCTGTAAGCGGCAAGCCTCTGGATCATCTACATCCATGCCACTGTCCCTCTTTTAGCATGAGAAATTTCTAAGGAAAGATGGCATTGCTCTACACTGAGTTAAAGTCTTCTCCTTCAGGTTAAAACCCTTTCTTCGTAAATTATGGCATTGCTCGGATCCGCGTATCCCAGTTAAAGTAATTCTCCTTCTCCCCTCTTTAGAGATGACAAATTCTCTCTAAAGTCGAGGTATTTCGGCTTCACGTCTTGGGCTTTGAACAAGACACAAATAGACCTTTCAGCTTCACATCTTGGGCTTTGAACAAGATACAAACTACCTTTCGCTTCACGTCTTGGGCTTTGAACAAGACACCAAAAACCAATTTCCTCCCATAGAATAGGAGGAACTACGAACGCTCTGATTTCCCTGTTTCGGTAAACGAGAATACGTAGGCATAAGATCGAAAGAAAAGATCTTAGCGAGCGCAATCAACAAAAAACCTAAATCCCATATCTCCATCAATCAAAAAGCAGTAATTCAAAAGCATCAGTCCTAACATCCTAACCCTTGTTCCCCGCCAGAAACATTAAGCCCTAGAAAGAAAGAAACCTGTATTGGCGAAATACGAATAACCAGTACAAAGGCCCCCCCACATTGATAGCATCGTAACCTAACAGACCGCTGTTTAAACTCAGTATGCAAAGTAGGGTTAATTGGAGACATCTATTTCCCTTCCTTATTCAGCTCACAATAGGATAAAAAATGAATCGACCTGTAGTCAAAGCTCAAACCGCAGAGAGCGACCATCGCTTAAGAACCGCGTCCAAAATCGCTCGCTACAGAAAAGTGGCGCCCACCGTGGGGCCGATCATTCCTTCTTACAATCTAAACCTTGGGTAAGTCATTTTCATGGCGGTGGCCGCCAACAGAAAAGTGACGCCCACCGTGGGGCCGATCTTTCTTTCTTTCTGTTTTCCTTGTAAAATGGCGACTCTGCTGGGGAGTCATTACCAAGATCTTTCTGCCTTAGGGCATCATCCCCGTTTTCTACGGAAAATGGGAACTCTACCGAAGAGAAAGATTGACCTATGCTAGTCCATCTCTTAGGCAGAGAACCACAGATTGGGGCTTCCGCCGGGGAACCCACTTTCTGTCAGGAACTTAAGATTCATAGCTTTAAAGGTCTAGGATGTTTAAGACAAATATATATATACTGCTTTTCCTAATTGCTATACGTGTTTATTTTTCTGCTAATGGGAATGCGAGTGATGCCGTATGTGGAAAGATTGAGTATACAGCTAGAAAAGCCAACCCTTTCGTAGTGCGGAAACTATCGAAAATAGTTGTTACGCGATACTACCCTCATTTGAGGCTGGTGATCTATTCTCGGTGAATGGCACTTACTCTAAGATTGCACACAACTCGCTGGCGATCCGCTTGTTGTCTGCCTTCCTGGGAGGAGCTGATGATAATGAGTACAGGTACAAAAATCACCCTAGTATAAACCTTTGGGGATGGGTAGAGCCTTGACTTCATGACAACGACCCTCTGACCCCATGTTTTTTCTATGTTTTTGTGTGCTGCATTCATGCATTCATTTAATAAAACATTAAAACATTCAAAAAACTTTCTCTCCTAGTCTCTCTGTTTTTTAAATTAAACTAAGACTGTGATTGCAAATATTAGAGAAAAATATTGCATTAATGGATTTCGGTAGAAGGAGAACTCGCCAGTATACCTTCAAGGTTCCAAAGTTAGGAGATTTGAGAAGGTTAGCAAGGATGATCGTTAACCCAGAGGCTTTCAGAGCCAAGCACGGTGGTTTGCTACCACTGTTAAGAGTCCATGTGATTAAGGGGATCATGGACGTGCTCATTCAGTTCTACGATCCGGTTTATCACTGTTTCACATTCCCGGATTACCAGCTATCACCAACGCTGGAGGAGTATTCTCATCTGGCTGATTTACATATCACAGATCGAGCTCCATTTTCTGGACTGGAAGAAATTCCAAAGAATCAAACTATTGCAATAGCAATTCATTTGGACGAGTCTGAAGTCAGGACTCACATGACCGCTAAGGGTGGAATCCAAGGTTTGCCAGCCCAGTTCTTGACGAAGAAAGCTCTATACTTCGCTAGTATAGGGAACGTGACTGCTTTTGAAAGCGTCTTTGTCTTGCTCACCTACGGGTTATTTTTGTTTCCCAACATCAATAACTTCGTCGATATCAACGCTATTAAGGTTTTTCTCATTGGAAACCCTGTGCCGACTTTGCTCGCAGATGCGTATCATTCTGTACACTTGGGAAATTTGTACAGCGGAGGGGAGATCACATACTGTGTACCTTTGCTCTACAAATGGTTTATCTCTCACTTGCCCAAGTCTGCTGCTTTTTGGGATTGCAAGAGTGTCTTACGTTGGTCACAGAAGATCATGTCTCTTACCAACTCTGATATAGATTGGTGCAATAGGATTTATGAGGGAATCAGGATCATTGACCATTATGGAAACTTCCCCAGCATACCCCTCATAGGAACTAAAGGAGGAATCAACTATCATCCAATATTAGTTCTTCGTCAATTTGGATACCCGATGAGACACATCCCACTGGGTGTTCATCTGGAAGGTCTTTTCTTCAAAAAAGGAGAAAATGACAGAGCACTAAAGACGGAAATAGTGCAAGCTTGGAAACAGGTTCATAAGAAAGGACGAGAGTCTCTGGGAAAACCAGACTGTGTCTCGGTGGAGCCTTATCTCCATTGGGTACAAACCAGAGCTCTCAAGCTAAAGATGCCTTATCCTCGTTACGGAATTCTTTCGCCGGGGGAATCTGTCATGTACTTCATGACGGAAACTGAAAAGCTTCAGGTTACTCTCAACAAGGTTCAAAAGGAAAGAAGGTCTTAGAAGAACAAGTACAGCACCCTCGACGTAGAGTGTATCCAAATACAGCAACTACTAAAAGAGAAAGATGCTCTGATTGAAATTTTGGAGCAGCATGCTGTAGAGAATCAAGATGACCAAAGGAATTTGCTCACTCCTTTCACTGGGCAAAGGAATGACAACCCAACAACGGCCCAAGCGCCCCGGTCAAAGAAAAGGAAGATACCAGGATCAGCACCCGGTTTCTCCTCAGAGAGGATTCGGGACCCATTAGTTTAGGTTTCTGTTTCTGCATTTTGTAATCTACTGTATTTCCATTTCTGTAATCCTTTGGAATTCAATAAAAAGGGGTTTCCCCACGGTTTGATATTTGCAATCTAATTGTCGAAGTTTATTTTGATTAAACCAAAAAAACAACAATTAATATAATCATTGCATTCATCATTCTCACATCGCGTATTCTTCTACCCTACGAATCTCACGTTTGTGTCTCGATTCTAGAGTCAAACTGTCTCATTCGTATAATACTCGGGCCAATCGTCAGAAAAAGATGGATGATCTTGAGGAAGAAAACAGAGAGTTGAAAGAAGAGATCGACGTTCTGAGAGAGGATATGAGAAAGCTTCGTAACGACATGCAAGCCATGGCAGAAGCTCAGCTACAAAGAACTGTGATCTCAGAGATCACCTCAACGCCCATCATAGAAAAGTATGATCCTAGGTATCAGATGCCGAAAGATCGTCCTTTAGGCATGCCTGTTAACTATATCCCGGAAGGATATGTTCTGCCGATCACTGAAGATCAGGGAATCGCAACAGAAGCCGCTGGGCCTGAAGGTTACAAACTTCGGGAAAGCGAAGATGCCAGGGGCATACTCAAGACTCCTGAAGGTTACAAACTTCGGGAGGCGCCAAGACTTACTGCCGTAGTCACGGTTCCACCCCCTGTGGTGCACACTGTCCCGGAAGGACAGATTCCACAGACACCTTCTGGTAAGAAGGAAACTATGTTTGACAGAATGGATGAATTCCAGGAGCAGTTCTTGGAAATGCAGAAAGAGCTGCAAGCCATTCGCGGTCAGGATCTATTTGGAAAGGACGCCGCAGACCTCTGCTTGGTCCCAAATGTGAAAGTCCCGCACAAGTTCCAAGTGCCCGACTTTGAAAAATACAAGGGTAACTCTTGCCCTCAGAGCCATCTGGTGATGTACGCTCGGCGGATGTCAGCTCAGACGGAGAATCAGGACCTACTGATTCACTGCTTCCAGGATAGTTTAACCGGTGCCGCACTCAAATGGTACATGGGTTTAAACCGTACTACGATCAGTACATTCAGAGATCTTGGTACTGCCTTCGTCCAACAATACAAATACAATTTGGACATGGCACCCGACAGAGATCAACTCAGATCAATGTCGCAAAAGGAAAAGGAAACCTTTAAGGAGTATGCTCAAAGGTGGCGTGAAATTGCCGCTCAAATTTGTCTACCTCTTGAGGAAAAAGAGATGACAAAAATCTTCTTAAAGACCTTAAGCTCATTTTACTATGACCGAATGGTTGCCAGTGCACCCAGTGATTTCACCGAAATGGTCGGCATGGGTGTACGTCTTGAGGAAGCCGTCCGAGAAGGACGTTTGGTAAAAGACACTGGATCAACGAGCGGTACTAAAAAATACGGTAGTGCTCTCCCTAAGAAAAAAGAGCAAGATATTGGGAATATCTCTCTCGGAAAGCAAAGGCGTCATTATCAGCCAGTAGCAGCTGTTACTCCTGCTATCGGCCCCGCGCCTGTTCCTATGTATCAACCTCAGGTTGCGCAGAGCCAACCTGACCAACAAAGGACACAACAGCCTCTTCAGCAGGCTCATCCTCCATATAACAACAATCGTACAACACGGCCACCAGGATTTGATCCTATACCCATAACGTACGCATAACTATTTCTGTTACTGCTGGCTAAGGGGCACATCCAGACTAAGTCTCCTCTTACAGTACCAGAAAATCCGCCTCTTTGGTTTAAAGCGGATCAGACATGCCCTTATCATCAAGGAGGTGCAGGGCATAACATTGAGACTTGTCTCAATTTCAAATCCGACGTGCAAAAGCTTGTTAGGAGCGGGCTCTTATCTTTCAAAGATACGAATCCTAATGTTCTTATGAACCCGCTGCCTCAACACGAGAAAGCTGCAGTCAATCTGATTGAGAAAGAGACTAACAATGTCTATCAAATTCACAATGTACTCATGTTAAAGACCAATCTGGTCAAGATGCATTGTAGACAGAGTGGATATGGCCATGTGCCACCTCATAATTATCACCAGTGTGATATCTGCTCTAAAGACAACCAGGGGTGTTCTGTAGTGCAAGCAGCTCTACAGGAACAAATGGATCTTGGATGGATCCAAGAGCACCGAGTTCGTGGAGTTAACATGGTTTACACGAATTCCAACGTCATTCAAACCCACGACATCCGTGCGATGAATATCAACTTGGTGGCGATGCACTCAAGGCAAAGCCAGTATCATAATCTGCCGCGGCACGATTACAGTTCCTGTCTAATTTGCTCGGTAAACAAACAGGGATGCTCTTTCATACAAGAGGCCCTCCAGCGTCAGATGGATCTTGGATGGATCCAAGACTACCATGATAGGAACTCCTATCAAATCAACATGGTTCAAATCTTTGACATTCGCGTGATGAATACCAACCTGGTAGAGTTACATGCTGAGCAGGTCCGACTTGGATTCTTAATATCACATGACTATCAAAATTGTAAAGCGGGTTACGAAAACGATCGAGGTTGTACCCTTGTCCAGGAGGCACTTCAGCACTTGTTAAATCACTGGTGGATGCCAATCTATATGGACGAAGATACTCAGCAGATTAGTATCAATCAAAGGAATCCTACTCGTCGTCAAAGTCAGGATGTCCGATCAATGGAAGGTAACCTAGTGAGGTTACATTGTATTCAAAGTGGGCGTGGCCAGGTGCCACCACACAATTATGATAGTTGTAGCGTCTGTGCAGAAAGTAACCAAGGGTGTTACCTTGTGAGAGCAGCTCTTCAGGGTCAGATCGATCATGGAGAAATTTATCCATATCCAGGTTCAGGACCCATCATTTGGTCGCCGAACTACCTTGCCGAGCAAGTTGAGGATGTTGTCACGATCTCTGGCCATCACAGGACCAGGGATGTTTTTGCCATCATCCCTCTACTTGACAAATCTAGAGTTCCCAACCGGGAAAGGATCAAGGTTACCTATGATGGTCAGAAAAATCAGAAGGTTCCCATAGTCATCTATCTGTCGGGACCAACACCGTATGAATCAACTAAGGCTATCCCTTACAAATACGGTGCAACAACAATTGAGAATGGAAAGGAAATTCCATTACCCTCCGTTGTGAACATTGCAGACATCAGTCGTGTAACACGGAGCGGTCGAATCTTCAACCGAGGGGTTGGAGAATCCAACAAAGAAACGGAACTTCTGGCGGAAATTCCTGATCCACCAGTCAGTCAATCTGGTAATCCCGACTTTTCAAAAGACAAAGATGAGATGCTAAAGCTCATCCAAAGGAGTGAATACAACATTGTTGATCAACTGTTACAGACTTCTTCAAAGATCTCAGTATTATCACTGTTACTCAGTTCAGAAGCACACAGAGAGGCTCTACAGAAAGTCTTGGAGCAAGCCTTTGTGGAACAGGATGTAACAATCAGACAATTCGATAGCATTGTCTCTAACATCACTTCCTGCAATAATTTGGGATTTAGTGATGAGGAATTACCGGAAGAGGGTCGCCGTCATAACATGGCGCTCAACATTACAGTTAACTGCCAGGACGATGCTTTAGCCAACGTACTGGTAGACACAGGGTCAGCCCTGAATGTTATACCGAAGTCCACTTTGATGCAATTATCATTCAAGGGCCCTCCGATGAGAGTCAGCGAGGTCGTCGTCAAAGCATTCGACGGATCCAGAAAAACAGTTATCGGCGAAGTTGATCTTCCCATAACTCTTGGTCCTCACACTTTCCAAATCACTTTCCAGGTCATGGACATCCGGGCAACATACAGTTGTTTATTAGGAAGACCTTGGATACATCAGGCTGGAGCGGTTACTTCAACCCTCCACCAAAAGCTAAAGTTCGTCAAGAATGATCAACTTGTCACAGTTTGTGGGGAACAAGCCTTGCTTGTGAGTAACCTATCATCATCTGCTTGTGTAGAACCCGAGGAGGTTATTGGAACTCAGTTCCAAGCACTATCGATGAGCAAGAACGATCAATCCAAAGAAGGAACTTCAATTTCTTCATACAAAGATGCTATCAAAGCGGTCGAGAGTACCGATATGACAGGATGGGGACGACTTGTCATTCCTATTGACAATAAAACAAAGAAGGGTCTTGGTTTTTCTGCAACCTGTACCCAGACAGTTGCCAACGATGAAAGTCTTCATCCCCTTCAAAACTTCTTCCACTGTGGAGGTTTTCTTCACCCAGTGTCTCAGACAGTTCATGCTATCAATGAGGAAGATTCCTCTGACACGGATGAAGAATGGAAGTCCTACCTTAACAAGGACGGCTGTATGTCTCAGGAAGAGGTGCCTATGCCTTTTTGCTTTCCTACAGAAAGTCTGAGATTTATACCAAGATCAGATGTCGAACTGATATACGGAGATTGTGATCCGGAAGGATGCCGCGCTCCGCCAAATTCATTAGAGGAAGACACTCCGATGAAAGATAATTTTGACTACACCTATTATGGTCCAATGGATGGTCTGCCAATGTGGCAGCCTTACCCAGGAGACTTGGGGCGAGAAAGTCAGCCGAACAATGAAACTCAGCTGAGCGTCATTGAATAGAATACCCGTGTCCCCACCATGTCATGGGATCAACACTCAGGTCATTCAGAAACTACTCAACATGAAGATGAATTCGCCACGTTCGCAGAACTTGAATTCATCAACTATGCTTTTCCCGAGGTCAACATCATCGAGAGGGATGACTTCTCCAGTTCCAAAGAAGTTTGGGACACTCTGGGACAACCAAGTGGAAAATACGACTTTATGGTCAAGTACACTGCTCCCGAAAGCTCTCGTATCAGGCTCGAAGATATCCAGTCAACTGGATGGGGAGATACAACTGAGAGCACAAATGCTATGCAAAATGCAACAGAGGAATTCTCCTACGACAATTCTGCCTGGGAGACAGATTCCAATGATTCTGCTCCACCAGAAATCAACGTCATTTCTGAAGACAAATCAAGGAAGGTGCCAGACTTTGTGATTCACCGAGGAGTTCGCCGCCAATGGGTTGCCGTCGAGGTTCCGAAGGTCGTTCGTCAGTCAAAGTAATTGCCATCTTTAACCTTTCACCCTGCCCAGGTGAAACGGATATTTTGATAGGGCTCGCTTTTTGTAAATTTCCCTCTTCACTTCGCCCAAAGTGACAGAGTTTTGTTTTATATGGCTGTAGTTTCAAGATTTGACTTGTGCATTAATAAAATAACGTCGTTCTGTAATTTCCGCATTATTGCTGTTTTCTCTTTTTGCTTTTTCAGAAAATGGTAATCCTAAAAAACATTCAATAATAAAAACAAGCAGTAAAATAAATACACTGCACACACTTACATTTTCTCTATCTCTTCTAAACACGAATCATCACGTCATGCAGATTGCTTGTTTTAAACCCCGTTGAAACATACGATCCGATGCCTTCTTCCAACTTTGAGTTCCCGGTATTCGAGGCTGAAGAAGAAGTTGACAACGAAATTCCAGAAGAGATCTCCCGACTACTCAGACAAGAGGAAAGGTCCATTGAACCTCACAAAGAGCCGTTGGAAACGGTAAACTTGGGTTCAGAAAAAGAGAGAAAAGAAATCAGGATCGGAGCACTGCTCAGTCCAACTGTCAAAGAAAGTTTGATAAAGCTTCTCAAAGAATTCCCCGATGTATTCGCTTGGTCCTATCAGGATATGCTAGGGTTGGATACCAGCATCGTGGAACATCACTTACCACTAAGATCGAAATGTCCGCCAGTAAAGCAAAGGTTGAGACGGACTCACCCGGACATGGCCATCAAAATCAAGGAGGAGGTACAGAAACAGATCAACGCGGGTTTCCTCGCTACATCTGAATATCCTTAATGGTTAGCCAACATCGTACCCGTTTCGAAAAAGGACGGAAAGGTCAGAATGTGTGTTGATTACAGAGATCTAAACAAGGCAAGTCCAAAGGACGACTTTCCTTTACCACACATTGACATGCTGGTTGACAGCACAGCAAAGTTCAAAGTATTCTCCTTCATGGATGGATTCTCGGGCTATAACCAGATCAAAATGGCGCCGAAAGACATGGAGAAAACTTCGTTCATTACCCCATGGGGTACCTTTTGTTACAAGGTAATGCCGTTCGGTTTGAAGAATGCCGGGGCAACCTATCAAAGGGCCATGACTACTCTGTTTCATGACATGATACACAAAGAAATCGAGGTATATGTCGATGATTTGATTGCAAAATCAAGAACAGAGGATGAGCACGTTGAACATCTGTCAAAATTGTTCGAACGTTTAAGAAAATTCAAGCTCCGCTTGAATCCTAACAAGTGAACCTTCGGTGTCCGTTCGGGGAAATTACTAGGGTTCATCGTCAGCCAGAAAGGAATTGAAGTTGATCCTAACAAGGTCAAGGCCATTCAAGAAATGCCTTCTCCGAAAACTGAAAAACAAGTCAGAGGATTCCTGGGATGTTTGAACTACATCTCCAGATTCATATTCCTTATGACCGCGACATGTGCGCCGATTTTCAAATTACTCAAAAAGAACCAGGATTGCGTTTGGTCAGAAGATTGCCAAACCGCCTTCAACAGTATCAAGGAATATCTGTTGAATCCTCCGATTCTATCACCTCCAGTGGAAGGAAGACCACTGATCATTTACCTCACAGTCCTAGAGGACTCGATGGGATGTGTACTTGGCCAACAAGACGAAACTAAAAGGAAAGAGTCTGCCATTTACTATCTGAGCAAGAAATTCACCGACTGCGAGACTCGGTACACAATGCTTGAGAAAACTTGTTGCGCTTTGGCTTGGGCAGCCAAACGTCTTCGCCAATACATGATTCGTCATACTACTTGGTTGGTCTCCGAAATGGATCCAATCAAATACGTTTTCGAAAAATCTGCTCTTACGGGAAGGATTGCCCGTTGGCAGATGCTGTTATCAAAATATGACATAGAGTACCATGCTCAGAAAGCCGTTAAAGGAAGTATTTTAGCCGATCATTTGGCTCATCAACCGATTGACGATCAAGAATCAATCGGGTTTGACTTCCCAGACGAAGATGTCATGTATCTAAAGATGAAAGATTGCGATGAACCGCTACCCAGTGAAGGGCCAGAACCAAGTTTCCAATGGGGACTTATCTTTGACGGAGCAGTCAATCATTATGGAAACGGAATTGGGGCAATCATTGTTACCCCTCAGGGTACGCACATTCCTTTCACTGCTAGACTTACGTTCAAATGTACGAACAACGAGGCCGAATACGAAGCATGTATCATGGGTCTCGAAGAAGCGATTGATTTAAGGATCAAAATCTTGGACGTATACGGCGACTCAGCCTTGGTTATCAACCAGATCACAGGAGATTGGAACACATACCAATCAGGATTGATTCCTTACAAAGACTATGCAAGAAGGTTGTTACCCTTCTTCAACAGAGTCGACTTTCATCACATCCCTCGTGATGAGAATCACATGGCTGATGCATTAGCCACTCTCTCTTCCATGATTAGTGTAGGTCGATGGAATGACATACCTAAGATCGACATCATGCGCCTTGAACGGCCCGCTTACATCTTCGCGATTGAAGCAGTCATAGACGACAGACCTTGGTATCACGATATCAAATGCTTCCTTCAGAAACAAGAGTACCCATCTGGGGCACTCAGAAAAGACAGGAAAACCCTCAGAAGATTGGCTGGAAACTTCTTCCTGAGCGGTGACACTCTTTATAAGAGAAATTTTGACATGGTCTTGCTCCGATGTGTCGACAGACCAGAAGCAGACATGCTCATGAAAGAAATTCATGAAGGATCCTTTGGCACTCATGCCAACGGACACACAATGGCGAGAAAAATTCTCAGAGCAGGGTACTATTGGTTGACCATGGAATCCGACTGCTACAAGTACATGAGGAGGTGTCATAAGTGTCAGATATACTCCGACAAAATTCATGTACCGCCATCACATCTCAAAGTTCTTTCTTCCCCGTGGCCTTTTTCCATATGGGGAATCGACATGATTGGTATGATTGAGCCCAAGGCTTCAAACGGACATAGGTTCATCCTGGTAGCCATTGATTATTTCACCAAGTGGGTCGAAGCAGCGTCATTCTCCAATGTGACCCGACAAGTGGTGGTCCGATTTATCAAAAACAATATCATCTGCCGTTATGGTGTTCCAAGCGAGATCATTACTGACAATGGATCTAACTTGAACAATAAGATGATGAAAGAGTTGTGTGCAGAGTTCAAGATCGAACACCATAACTCATCTCCCTACCGACCCAAGATGAACGGAGCGGTAGAAGCGGCTAATAAGAACATCAAGAAGATCGTTCAAAAGATGGTTGTAACCTATAAAGATTGGCACGAAATGCTACCCTTTGCTCTTCACGGTTATCGAACATCTGTCCGCACTTCAACAGGGGCAACCCCTTTCTCTCTAGTATATGGCATGGAGGCAGTTCTCCCCATTGAAGTAGAGATCCCATCAATCCGGGTATTGATGGAAGCTCAGCTCACCGAAGCTGAGTGGTGTCAAAGTCGACACGACGAACTGAACCTGATCGAAGAAAAGAGAATCACGACACTATGCCATGGTCAGTTGTATCAACAGAGAATGAAAAGGGCGTTCGACAAAAAGGTCCGACCGCGTATCTTCAGAAAAGGAGACCTTGTGCTCAAGAAGATACAATCATTTCTCACTGATTCTCGGGGTAAATGGACCCCAAATTATGATGGCCCCTATGTGGTCACGAAAGCTTTCTCAGGCGGCGCCTTGAGACTTACAACTATGGACGGAGAGGAATTTGCCTACCCCACGAATATTGATGTAGTCAAGAAATACTTCGCCTAAAAAAAAAAACGTCTTGGTGGATTGAAAACCCGAAAGGGCGGTCCAGGCAAAAGTTAGAGACATGAAAAAAAATCATCCCGATGGATTGGAAATCTCATAGTACAATCCAGGCAAAAGTTAGGGATAATGGCAAGTAACTATGTTCAACAGAGGCAAGTCCCTCAGCAGCAGTTACAGCATCATCTATCGGAGGAAATCTCCAGTCAAAGGTCATCTTCAACGGAAGCTCAGGATGTCCCAAACTCAAAGTTGGTAGAAGGATAGTGGTCGTTATGTTTCAACGTAGCCCTTTTCCCTGTAAATTACCATTTTCTAACTTTGTATATACTCTTTGGAATCACGCGTTTGGCTGATCTCCATCTTATCAATAAAATTTGAGCCCTTGTGCTTTTGTTTGTAATTCTTTACTTGTTTTAGCTTTACAGAACGACGTTGTTTAAACTTAATCAACGATTCTTGAAACGAAACAAAAACGAATTTACTTGTTAAACTTTTTCTTCTTTTAAATTAAAGATGACATTTCTTTTGACTGTTGAACATCAAAGGAACATCAACCGCTTCTTCAGAAGTAAGCGAACTTCAAAGTACAGAATCAAAGTACTCCTTCTAACCCAGTACGCTTGAATGAAGGGATCACCTGTGTCAGAGACCTTGTTTCGTCTGACACGCCTCGGCCGAGTTCTCATCTCCTAAGCCCGATCAACATAGCTCCCAACGGGACTATCTCTCCTAAGTAAGGTGGAATTGCTATTTTGAATCAACGGTACTTCTACGCCCCGCGATGGTCGAGTATCCAATTGTGTTCATCTCTTAGTCTGTATGTTGCGTCAGTTTTGTCCGCATATACATACATACGTCATGCATTTTTTATTTGCATTCACATTTCATATTGCATCATTATCCCTCTAGTCGGTCCTGTCCCCTAGTGGTAGAAGTCCTCTTAATCGAGTTGTCAGTTCTTGCCTCGTCAGGAAATACTGTGTCTGAACAACCTCGCTTCCAGTTTAATTCTGGAAAGAAGTTGGTCCTTGACCACTTTCATAACTTGAACCTCTGAAAAGCCAGAGAAAACTTTCAATAAGCATCACTCTTCGCCATTGAAGATGATATCCTTGCTTTCCCGGATTAAGGAAAATCCACAGAGAAAGCCTCGTGGTCAGAGATTCGGCAGCACGCCAGTTTTGCTCCGAAAAACCACTGATGAGAAGGTCATTGGCACCTCAAAATTGGATCCCATCATATGGCATTTCTCCGGGAAGATCCCGAGAAAAGTATGATGTAACCCCAAACGAAAACAGTCTCTCAAGAGACTCGATTTCCCCAGTAGAATCGACAAATGGCATCTCCAAAATAGAGGAGTTTGTGGACCTCTACAACTCAGACGAATGGGTTCCCCAGCAAGTCTGACAACAAAACATTTTCTACTCAAATGGCATCTCCCCAGGAAAATTCGGCGAGAAGTTTGAAGGAAAACCGCTACACATAGCGTCCCTTGTCAATAAAGTTTATTGACAAAAGAAACTAAGACCAGTTCCTTGGTGGGAAACCAGGATCGAGGGGAAGTTTATTTCAAAAGAAACTAAGACCAGTTCCTTGGTAGGAAACCAGGATCGAGGGGAAGTTGACAAAAGAAACTAAGACCAGTTCCTTGGTAGGAAACCAGGAACGAGGGAAGTTCATTTCAGAGACTGAGACCAGTTCTTGGTAGGAAACCAAGAACGAGGGGAAGTTCAAAAGAAACCAAGACCAGTTCCTTGGTAGGAAACCAGGATCGAGGGGAAGTTTACCTTTTCTAAGCATCATTGCTTAGCTAAACAAGATGAATGCGTAAGCTACCATTCATAACCACCATCAAAATTTTGGGTATTCTGATATTTAATCCTCTTGCACCCCGAATGCCCGAATCCCTTCGTCATTCACACCTTCGGGTCCAAGAAGATTAAATAGGGGCATCTGTAATACCCCAAATTTTGACCACTTAGATTTCCCATCATTGTGAAAATCATCATCACAATATGGATGAACCATCATGCTTCATCAGTCTCCCCAAAGATGGGTGAGCATTAAATACAATCAAAATTAGGGTTTCAAGCCCTCTCTGAGTGCTTAGACAAAGGATCAATCAAGAAATGACATGATCTTCAACTTGTCTAATCTCTTAAATATCCACAAAGGATCAAAAGGACTCCCACTTCAAGGATTAAGCATAAGGATGCTCCCTTCTAGGTGGATCAAGCCTCAAGATCGCCAATGTCACCAAATTAGGGTTTTGGTCGACCAGGGCCTCCAGATGGAAAATTTTCATCTGGGCACAAGGCAATGATCCAAAACATGACCTAATATACTTCATGGAACCTCATGAACCCATGCATCAAGTCAATTTTGCCTCAGGGGATGCATTCATCAAAAATCAGGAATTAGGGTTTCTTGACCTAATTCACCCCTAAGTTGACTTTTGGGACAAACCATAAGCCAAGACCTCAAGACATGATTTGAGGGTCTCTAATATACCATATTGATCCATTTGGAATAATGGATTGATCCAAGAAGCTTGAGCAACAAGTCTCAATTTCATCTGCACTACAATTAGGGTTTTAAGAGAAAGTCAACTGTAACTTTGACTTTTGACCAAGACATGCTCCCAAACCCTAATACATGATTGAATATACCCTATGACACCCATGGAACATGTCCATCAAGTTTGATTTAGGTCAAGGACATGATTTCCTGAAGAATTGCACAGTTTGGAATTCATCTGATAAAAAGTCAACCGTGCACAAAAGTCAACTTTGACTTTTTGAGATTTTTCACCAAAATGGATTTTTAACCCTAAAATGATGTTAATGTATGATTTGAATCATCATTCATCAAGAAAAATCAAGAAAAGTGAGATAACTTGTAAAAGGGGTAACCATAAAACTTAGAAATTTTTCTAAGTTAAAAATAAAGTGGCAAAGGTACCAACTTTGGAGGACCATAACTCCTAAACCACAAGGCCATTTTTTCTCATCCAAAGATGGATTTGTAGCCCTCATTATCACCTACAAAAACTTCAACTACAAGTCATTCCAATTCATTAAGGATTTTGAGTTATGGAGTGATCAAAGTGGCTGAAAAGTGAAAATGTCACTTTTTCCAACACTTAGTGAAATTTTCACTAAGTCAGATTCTGCCTCACTTTTTGCCAAATGTAGGGGGATTTTTCACTTGGAATCAAAAGAGGTCAAAACCAAACTTGTTTAAACAGTTGTTGTATCATGTAAGAGCTTTCCAAAATGGCCAAGAACATTGCCAAATTCAACCTACACCATGAGATACAACATTGCCAAGTTGCCTTGCTGAAATCTGTCAAGGCAAGGCAGAATTTGCAACTTTGGTCGATTTGCCAAAATTAGCCAAATTTAATTGCTCCTATCCACTTGGACACCTCAGAGGATTGAATCTAAAGGGGACAATCACTGAGCCAAGCCTCCAAGGTCCAAGGAACAAGAAATAGCATGTTGAACCTAGAATGGCCAAAATAGGGACAAGACTTCAAATTTGGAATGAGGCATTCAATGGAACCATCAAGGTGGCATGGACTGAGCCATTCTCATCTGAAATCAGTAAAGACTTATCCAAGACCAAGGGGACCAAAGCTCTGTGCCCTAACCTCTAGTCAATGGCTAGAGGAGACTTGGATTTTCATTTGCCAACATTGGCCAAACCTACTTACCAGCTGCCATGCACTATTCCTTGCAAAACAAACTTGCTCTACTATAAATAGAGCTCAATTGTGGTCAGTTTGAGTACACCAAAGCCATCTAACAGATGCTTTCCTCAAATTCTCTTTCTCTTGGCAAAAATGCCTTTCTTAGCAAGGTAGCTATCGGGTTTTGAGTTTGAGAGCAATTCCAATCAAACCAATCACTCACATACCTCACATACATCACATATGAGCTGATCAAACACTCACATAACATCTGGAACATCAAAATCTCAAAATCACTTGCCATCCACACAAGTTTGAAGTGAAGTTGCAGCTGAGATGCCATAAACTGATCCAGTCCATTTCAATTCAATCCAAGTGTAGGGAAGCTGTCCAGATCATCACAACTTGTCTGTAACACCTCCAACTCAAAATCACATCTGCTCTTGCTGTCACGACTTGGAGGTAAGCCTAAACTTGGTCATCTCTCAATCTATGCATATTTCCTCGCACAATAATTTGGCCATATGTTCATAATCATGCATGGAATGTTTTCCCTCAATTAATTGCATTGTTCGAATCGTGTATCAAAAATCCTAGCCTTCAGGCAGAAATTAGGGTTCTTGAGGTCTCTTCGTGATTTCTTGTTGTATGTTTAATTTAAATGAAATTAAAGTACATAGACATGATCGTGACGTTGAGGCGAGCATAATGATATGTGGATTGCATGATATGATTACGTATTCATGGAGATTGGATAGAAAATGCAAATCTGAGAAACCAAGAACACGCGCGTGTTCTTCAGCCTGTTCTTGGCGCCATTTTTAGAAATTCAAATATTTGAATTTTGTGATTTTGTTTAATTGATTCAAAAATTAATTTCTCTCTGAGTTTTAATGATTTTGAGTTGATTCTTTTTTTAATAATTCACAAAAATGTTAAAATATTTTACTTTCACAAAAAATCCCAAAAATATTATTTATTTCATATAATTGATATTTTTGCAAAGAATTAATATTTTAATTGTTTTTGACATTTTAAATATTTTTTCTACATTGATTTTGCAACTTTTAATGCTTTCTAATTATTTTGTAGGTCAATACTTAATTTTTGAAGCATTAATCCAAGATCACAATTTGTTTTCCATGTGTTAAACAATTTTTGATCATTTTAATTGAATTTTTATTCAATTAAATACATTTTGAAAACAAATTAGGGTTTTGGATTAATTCAACCCTCATAAATCACTTTCAAAACTTTTTTGGGCCTCTTGAGAGAGTGTAAGACCCATCCCCCCTTGTACAAAAACTTTTTGGGCCTCACTCATTGTATAAGTCCCTCTGTACAAGTAAACGGCACGATCATCGCCCGTTTAAAAAAATAAAAATCATCTGGGCCTCTCCTTGAGCTATAAGACCCATTCAAAACATTTTGGGCCTCTATTAGAGTGTAAGACCCAATCCCCCTTTTAACCAAAACATTTTGGGCCTCACTTATTGTATAAGTCCCTCTGCGTTAAAAGAAAACCTCGGCGCGATCGCCATTTTTAAACGAAAAATCATTTGGGCCTACCCTCGTGTTATAAGCCCCACTCTTTTTTCTTTAAACCTTTTTGGGCCTCTTGAGAGAGTGTAAGACCCATCCCTTTGTATAGAAAACCTTTTTGGGCCCCAGTCACTTGTATAAGTCCCGCTGTACAAAGTCAAATAGTGTGCTCACTGATAAAACCCTGGGCCTCTCCTTGAGCTATAAGCCCCAAATCTTTCTTTTTCAAAGCACTTTCTCCTTTGATTTTGAATATACTGTTGTTTTCAATCTTTCTTTGTTGAACAACTAACCGAACAGCATGGAAGCACTACAACCGAGTAAGTGGTTATCGCTTTCATTTACTACTTTCATATTATAAACTGTATTGTGGGGCTGCTCACTATAAGTCTCCTTTCATAAACTCATATCTACTGTGTAATAATAGTATAGATATTTCGAGTTTCCCCGGCAACTACGTCTAGAACTAGGTGACGCCGTTTCATTTATTCGTAGAAATAGACGCCTAGATCCCCAATAGGAGCACCAGATACAGTCTTCTCTTCGGCTGTCCTCCTTAGGAATCATCAAGAAGCTCTACTCCCCAATATGAATGTATTCTCCGTGAATAGCATCTTTGAGTTTCTTCCAAATTCTCGAACTTTCCTGACTTGATCTATTCCTTGTGGATAGCTTGCCTTGAATGTCTCGGGGTTTGGGTACCCACTACGGTCATAATCTTGGACCTTAACTAAGGAACCCTCTTTAAAAGCTAAAAGTCGCTGGATAGTAAACCTCGCACGTTTACCAGTGGTTTTTATCTTTAAAAAGAGTTATCTCTCCTAATGGAAAGGAGATGATAGACCCACGGGCTTCTTAAAAGCATCGGCCTCCTCTTGGGCATTATTCAAGGACACTACGGCTTCTTAGAAGTATTCACAGCCTCCTCTTAGGCTTCATATAATGATCTCTTCCTCCGGGAATGATAGTCTCCTCTTGGGCTTGGTACAAGGACCCGTCGGCTTCTTAAAAGTTTACAGCCTCCTCTTGGGCTTCGTACAAATTGTCCCGACGACCTCCTAGAGGTATAGGAACAGAACCTAGTCATCCTCATAGAACAGTCCTTTCATAGAGTCTACTACTGTTTCTCAAAGCATAGTACAAAAGAAAAAAACTCTAGACTTGGACAGTCTAACTTCCTTGAGTCTCAAAAGACATTCTCAAGTGACCCCTTCGTTAAATAGGAAGGAAACCCGCAGACTCGGACAATCTCAATACCCTTTGGATTTCCCGTTTCCTCAAAGAAAAGGAAATATCCCTGATCCTCAAATCAAATCCCTGAGTACAGTGTTGCTCATATAAGAACTGATTTTCTCTTTTAAAATCAGTATATTGGATCTGTCACTCAACTGAAACAAACCTTTAGCCTCCATCTCGGGCTTCGTACGAGATACAAAAAGACTCTCTTATTGAGTCAAACTTTTAGCCTCTATCTCGGGCTTCGTACGAGACACAAAGACTCTATCGTCGGGTTAAAAACTTTTAGCCTCTCTCTCTCGGGCTTTGTACGAGACACAAATTAGCTTCCTCTTAGGCTTTTGTATAAGAAAACCACTGGTTGATCCAATCAACCTTCTAGCATCAAAGTTGTGCCTCGTTCACAGTACACAAACATCAACAACTCCTTTCCTTTCATCTAATCGCTGTAAGCGGCAAGCCTCTAGATCATCTACATCCATGCCACTGTCCCTCTTTTAGCATGAGAAATTCCTAAGGAAAGATGGCATTGCTCTACACTGAGTTAAAGTCTTCTCCTTCAGGTTAAAACCCTTTCTTCGGAAATTATGGCATTGCTCGGATCCGCGTATCCCAGTTAAAGTAATTCTCCTTCTCCCCTCTTTAGAGATGACAAATTCTCTCTAAAGTCGAGGTATTTCGGCTTCACGTCTTGGGCTTTGAACAAGACACAAATAGACCTTTCAGCTTCACATCTTGGGCTTTGAACAAGATACAAACTACCTTTCGCTTCACGTCTTGGGCTTTGAACAAGACACCAAAAACCAATTTCCTCCCATAGAATAGGAGGAACTACGAACGCTCTGATTTCCCTGTTTCGGTAAACGGGAATACGTAGGCATAAGATCGAAAGAAATGATCTTAGCGAGCGCAATCAACAAAAAACCCAAATCCCATATCTCCATCAATCAAAAAGCAGTAATTCAAAAGCATCAGTCCTAACATCCTAACCCTTGTTCCCCGCCAGAAACATTAAGCCATAGAAAGAAAGAAACCTGTATTGGCGAAATACGAATAACCAGTACAAAGGCCCCCCCACATTGATAGCATCCGTAACCTAACAGACTGTTGTTTAAACTCAGTATGCAAAGCAGGGTTAATTGGAGACATCTATTTCCCTTCCTTATTCAGCTCACAATAGGATAAAAAATGAATCGACCTGTAGTCAAAGCTCAAACCGCAGAGAGCAACCAACGCTTAAGAACCGCGTCCAAAATCGCTCGCTACACCATGATAGGTGTGAATTCCATTCAGGGGTACCTGGTCATGATGTTGAAAATTGTAAGATGCTCAAGTATAAGGTCTAAGGGCTTATTGATTCAGGGGCAATTGAGTTTGCGCCCATCAGCACTGTCAAGCGAAGAGATGTTCCTCCAACTGCTGCTAAAGAAATGGATTTTCTTCCCTCCTCTCAGGGACCTTCCTCAATCCAGAAGCCTTGGGTTCCGAAACTACCGCATTAACAAATCACAGCTGGGACCCTCCCGGTTGCATCCTTTCATCATCAACAGAAGCAATAAAGGGTTTTTGATCCTTTACCGATGTGTCATGCCAAATTACTTCAGCAACTGCTTCAGTTAAGATTGATTGAGCTCCAGAAGTTGACTTCTCCTCCTGCAAAGCTTCCAAAAGGATGGGATGCTAATGCTCATTGTGATTTTCACTCAGGGGCACCAGGCCATGATATTGAGGGGTGTAGAGCATTCCAGCACCAAGTGCAAGACTTAATTGACTCTAAAGCAATCGAGTTTGGACCGGATGGCATGAAGGTATTAGGTGATCTTACGCCAGTAGCTGCAAAGGAAGTGAGTATTCCTTTCCCTTCTCTAGGATCTACCTCAGGTCACGGGTGTATTCCTCAGCTTCAGGTTTCAAAGTCATCACGTCAGCACCTTTGTTTGTTCCTCGGCCAAATATGGAAAGAAAAGTACAGGGGCAGATTAGGCACCCTAATCAACATTGGTAGCAAAACGGTCAGCAACAGAGGCAACGAGGACTTAGGAGGTCTGAGAGAGTGTCTGCTCCAGTTCCTATTTCTCAAAGCCGACTTCTTGCTTGCTTTTTCCCAGGCTCATTGATTCAGCTGGGCAAGGTAGCGCCAGTGCCGTTTCCTTTTCCTCTGGATTATGACATGAATGCTAGGTGCGAGTTTCATTCGGGGACGTTTGAACATACAATTGACAATTGCAGAGTGTTCAGACATAAGGTGCAAGACTTGATTGACTCAAAGATTATCACACCAGACGGGTGGCCCATAAATTGAACTTTCTTCATCAGATTGAGCACCCAGTTTGCAAAGACATCTTCAGAATCAATAAGTCCAGACGAGTCAAGCCTCCTCAACAAGGACAATCATTTAGCTTCTTTACTGCATTCTCATGTGTAGCTTGTTATGTTTGTTAAAACGTTTGTATGCATGCATGAAATCTGTTTTTCTTTTTATGTTAATCTTAATAAAGCGCGCATGTTTTTCCTGAAGTAATCCATTTGTATTCACTCATAAGTTTGTATATGTGCATTGCAATACCAACTGTCGTGCTTAAACTCTTGAAGGAGGATGATGAGTTGAAAACGCAAAAATCTCTAATTGTGTGCTTTTGGGATAAAACCCTGTTGACGATGTGTAAAGGCATTGTTTCAAATCCCAAACACTGAAGATATAAGTAGACAGACCCTCATCCAAATAGGATCCCTAAAGTAGGAGTTTCTTTTAGTAAAAAAAAACCCTAACATTTAACCCCGGGGCAGGGTAGGCGTCAGTTAGTTTGACCAAGCGTTCAAACCTCAAAAGGAGTGTGCATCTGAGGATCAATTACTTTTCACTCTACCGTATCAAGAGGTCCAAAGAACAGAAACCACAATGGTTATCCCTCATCAACTGAGAAGTGAAATAGTCACAACCCTTCCAAAGAAATCAAGACAGCCGGTGTCGCACGACGTGTTCAAGAAAATAAAAAGAGAATAAAAAAAAAGAAATGAAAAAGCCCGCTAAGTTGAAACTTGAAAACAAGCAACTAAGGCAAAAGTTAGGGCATCCCGCTGGACTCCGAAATCAAAGATTCAAAAGAATCTGTCAAGGAAAAAGTTAGGGATAAGCAAAAGAATGTGAAAGCGAAATATGAACAGGATTACCCAAGAAAGATCCTCAAGCGAAAGAACAAAGTCGTATGACACAGACACAAAGACGAAAAAGGATGACTATTACTCCAATAAACTGATTGGTGCTTAAACTATTAAAAGTCAATGGTTCCTCAACCATCACAAAGGTTTCTTTTGAGAGGTGAACGCTAGTGCCGAACTAACTGGACATAGGACTGGAGGACATCACGAAGAGTGGGTGGGCACTAATAAATTTTGAGCCTTCCCTTGTTTCAATAACCGTGAACCAGTCCCCTTTACAAAATCGAAAGTCCTCAATTGAAACAGGGTTAGTTCGAAAGCATACTACCAAGAGATAGCGTTCCTAACTCCTGTGAGTTGTGCTAAAAAAAATATTTGTTGGTGTTGCATGTGCATTGCATTTTTTCATTCAAAAATTAATGTCGTATCCTAACCCGTGATCCGCTCACAAAGGGTTTGCGACATCTTTTCAGTAAAACTTCAAGATTAACATGTGTGTTGCATTAGAATTTTCATTCTCAGACTAAAACATTTTCTGCTTGCATACATTTGTTTGCCATCAAAAGAAGTTTACATATGGAAATTCAGTCCAGAAGCTTAATCTTGCCGAGTTGAGAATCCTGAAACTCCTGAAGGACAGCCACATCCAGTGGTACTTCCTCAGGAAACTTTGTTGATCGGGAGCTTTCCCAACAAGTTATGTTAAGACGTAGTCGATCTGGGGCAATCACGTCGAATCATCTTTTTAAGGTGTAGCCAACCTGAGCCAATTAAGTCGAGAAATCTCTTGAGAGTTCAGCCAAACTGGGGCAATTACTTCGAGATTCAAATCTCTCCAAAGGCAGGTATTCTGGGTCTTCCTTTAAAGATCAGTAGTCAGGGAAAAAACCACTTCAAGGTTCATGCTGGGGCAGGCCATCCCAAGAGCACGAGAAATTAGTCCATCCAGACGACTGATCAGCCTATCCAGGGTTCAGAATATTGGGGCAGAATATCTCACGGTGATATGAGATTGTTCATGAATCTTCTCGAGGAGAATTCCTCTATAGACGATACAGTCTGAGGCAGTTACTTCAAGATCCGACGAATCTCTCCAAGAGTTTGAAGACATTGAGGCGTTTTGGATGTCATACCTTCTGTAAAATCCTCTTGAGACAATTCCTTTTGGTGGACCATGTTGGTCTGGGGCAAGTAAAAAAAGGAAAAAACTGTTGTTCAAGCATATGCAGTCAATCAGCCAAAAGGCTTGAAACAAAGGGGCATTCCAACCCAAGGCATTTGTGGTCCCCTGTTTTCGGCAGGCTTCATTAATCATGTTCCCGGCAAGAGATGCATCAAAATCTTTCTCCCCAACAAGTGGTGGTTCAGAGTTAGATTTTCTCAGTTGCAGAAGTCATATCCAGCACGGGGATACGTGCATATCCTTTTGCTTGCAGGTAGCAGCCTCATACTAGGCTCAAAAGCAAGATTGAAGCCTTTTCAAGAGCATGGGTCATTTCTTCCAGACAAGTAATCACTTACCCTTAAGTCAGAATACCAGGGCAATCGTGTTCAGGAAAGGGTTCACATGTCATACTTTTGTCACAACTTTTACTGATGGAATACATCATTCGGCCGACGGTCGCTCACGACGATTCGATATTGACAAATCAATGCCAACTGTGTAGTGTTGCATCTTATTAAGTCGATTCTCCCGTTCGGAATTTCTAACAGTTACAAGCTTTTCTGTGTCGATAACGGTTGCAAATTCCCCAGTAGAGTTGCTTCGCAGACCTCGCAGTTAATGTTCAAGACTCAGTGAGTGTCCAGGAGTTTGAAGATGCCAAATCTTCTATAAAATCCTCTTGGGACGTTTTCTTTAGATCAGCCTTGTAATCTGGGGCAAAAGCAAGTTTGTGATCTGGGGCAAAATCCCGTCGGCAAGAGGAGTTCCAACTCATTATCCCCAGTAGCGTAACCTCTCAATTACAATACGTCTAGCTCAAGTCTCGGCATTTGCCTAAAAGTTGGAAGATGCTTGGTCTTCTGTAAGATCCTCTCAAGGGGCATTCCCAGCACGAGACGCTTTGAAACGGTTCTCTCCAGCAGAGTTCGTTGTCAACTCATTATCCCCAGTGGAGTCATCGAGCGGAAGGTTCGCATAGTAGGGGACACTGTGGATTTTATATTAAGCTTGACAGCTTTGCTCCTCAACAGATCACAGTGGATTTTCTTTGTGTTTTGCCAGCAGATCTCTAAGGACTCTTTCCCAGCAAGTCGTGACGGAACGTATTCTAGCCAGGATCTGCGTATCCCCTACGAAGTAGTTCCGATCCCAAGCAGGATCGTATCTCTGGTAGTTGTATCCCCGCAGAGTCCAGCATTGAATCTTGTCAGTAATTCTCCCCAGCTGAGTTGTTTTTTCTCCCCGTAGAGGTTTAACAGATCAATAGACTCCTCCTCAGCAGAGTGTTAGTACATTCTTCCCCAGCCAAGTTGGAAAGTTTTCATTCCTCCTGCGGAGTTGCCATGATCAGAACTCATCCCCAGGTAGATGAAATAATTCGTGGCAGAATCATCACTCCTTTATATCTCAAAGTCCAATTTATTTTTGGCAAGCGTGACAATTCGAAGCAGATGGATTGTTCATTCATTCTCCAACAGAGATACCATCCTTTCAGGAGTCTCTAAGGTCAAATCATTGATCATTGTTCCTCAGCAGAGTCAGCAGGGATGTCTGACATGCATGCAGAGCGTAATCCAGTATTGGAATTTTGCAAAAGTCCACCCGCAGTGTGTCCAGTCAATAGTCAACTGATTTCATCCAAGACAAAGCTAAGTCCAACCGCAGATTGGCAAAAGTCCATCTTAGGGTGGCAAATCATCAAAGTCCAACCGCAGATTGGCAAAAGTCCATCTTAGGGTGGCAAATCAGCAAAAGTCCAACCGCAGATTGGCAAAAGTCCATCTTAGGGTGGCAAATCAGTTTCAAGACCAACCGCGGATTGGCGAAAGTCCACCCGCAGTGTGGCAAGCCAGTAGTCGTCTGGCGTCGTTCTAAAAGATGTTGTTAAAGTCCACCCGCAGTGTGGCAAGCCAGTAGTTGTCTGGCGTCATTCTAAAAGACATTGTTAAAATGCACTCACAGCGTGGCAAGCCAGTAGTCGTCTGTCGTCGTTCTAAAAGACGTTGTTAAAGTCCACCCGCAGCGTGGCAAGCCAGTAGTCATCTGGCGTCGTTCCAAAAGACATTGTTAAAGTCCATCCGGAGTGTGGCAAGCCAGTAGTCATCTGGCGTCGTTCTAAAAGACGTTGTTAAAAGTCCACCCGCAGTGTGGCAAGCCAGTAGTCGTCTGGCGTCGTACAAAAGACATTCTTAAACTCCACCCACAGCGTGGCAAGCCATAATCGTCTGGCGCCGTTTAAAAGACATCTCTCCAGTGCTATTCTTCCCATCAGAGTTTTATCCAAGAAGATTTCATTTGGTTGGGTTTATATCCCTTTTCTTCTTCTCCACGGAGTGCAAATTTTCTGGTTATTTTCAGTATTCAATCCCTCCATACCTTGAAAGTCTGACAACAATCGCTATCATCCATTCAGGTCTACAGTGATTGAATAGGGGCAGCTGTAATACCCCAAAATTTTCCCTCACATTTTTCATATCATTTAGCATATGCTTTCATTTCATTGCATTGCATTCAAGCATAGAAATATAAAACATATCATACATCTTGCATAAGGGCATGTGATCAGTGGATTGCAGAGAATTGACTATCCCAAGCCATAGAACAAGAGCCAAGGGTCTCCCAACAAGTCTCAAGGGTCTCTTACATCTCACATGATCTCAATTGATCCCACAAGTCATGGGAAGATGGGAATTCATCAAGAAGATTGGACAGTGCATCATCTCCTAACAAAACAGCCCAAATTAGGGTTTGTGGTTCAAGCAGTCTCCTGATGAAATTTTGATTCAAACTTTATCTCAATGTTTTCTACATGATATTAAGTATTTAAGGATGGAAAATGGCCCATTGGTTCCTTTCAGAAGAGGTTCAATTGGCCAGTTGCTTGAGAATCAAGAAATTGGGGAAAAAGTCAACTGTGCAGTAAAAAAAGTCAACTCCTGACTTTTTAGGGTCAAATTCATGAAATTCAAGTTACATATGGTTAATGGACAAGATTTGATCAGGAAATGATGGAGGGATCATGAAAAATCAAGAAATGTACAAAGTTTCCATTTTTAGAAACTTAGGGTTTCCAAAAATGGCAAGTTTAGACCATTTTGCACTACACTTTGAGGCTTCCTTTCTTCAAGATAAAAGCTCCAAACTTCAGGCCCAAGTTGAGCCAATTAAAGTTCATATTCAAAGCTTCAAATCTATATAAAGAACTCTTCCATTGGATCAAAATTGAGGGAGTTATGATCAATCAAAGTTTGGTAAAATCAAGGCAAAAACCAAGTCATGGCAAGGCATGTTCAGGCCTCCAGGCCATAATTTCATCAAACACTTGGTGTGCCAAATGTCAAGTCAGTTTTCTCATTGAATGAAGCTTCAAATGAAAAAATGTTGAACATCAAAGTTGTTCATTTCAATGTTCTCTTCAACTTTGATGTTGGACATTTTTTTATTTGAGCAAGTTATGATGGAGTTATAGTGGTCCAAAGTTGAGGGGTTCATGCTGAATTTTTACAAGTCACATGGCCATGCACGCAAGTTACCACACGCCCATGCACCAGTTCTAATCACTTGAGTTTTAAGCCATTTTTCATTAACTTCCAAGCCTCCATTCAATTAGATTCAAACATAAAAAATGTCCTATGATGTACCACCTTTCTAATGCCATCAATATCTCATCATTCAATCCACCATACACAAAGATATCCACCCTCAAAATCCTTTGGTTGCATTAAAACCATGTTGTAACATTGTTGTTGTTGATTCATACAGTCACACGCATGCTACACTTCTCCATTTTTTACCTCATTTGAACCAACATTTCCTTACATACACATACCATACATGTCATGCCATACATCAAAGAGGAAGCAATTTCAAACAAACTTACACCACAAGTAACCATGCTGCTACATCAGTACCACCATCATCATCATTCTCCATTATCCTCACCATAAGTGATCATGAGCTCTCCACACCATAGCCAACCTTCCCAACTCGCCACTAACTAACTTGACTCAGTTAGTTAGAGTGGACTCACTTAACCCAACTCACTAAACTCAATGTTCAACTGTTAACCACCATAGTTAAATTCTAACCACACCTATATAATTCAAAATCTCACAGAATTGAATAAGGAGACTTCATTTCTTACTCTCACTCCAAAACACTCTCAAGTTTTCTCTCTAAACTCTCTCTCCCTCTCTCTCTACACGAATTCATCAAGATTCTTTCTCAATCTTCATCATCAAGATACTGAAGCTTTGAAGCATGAAAGATTGAAAGCATGTTCAAGTTCTGAACCTCCATTTTCTCTTCCTTTCCAAGATTCAACAGCATTTATTTTGCTCAAAATTGAAGTTCTAGAAGTTCAAGATCTCACAAGATTCTCTGGTTTTCTTACAACTCAATCTTCTCCAAATTTCAGGTTCAAAATTATTTAACTTAGCCTGCTCGATTCTCTTGTTTTTAAGCTTATTGTTGATGTGATTTTAGCTCATTAGGAGCTCTGAAACTCTGGCTAAATAAAGAGGGAGTTTCAGGCTAAAAACAAGAGAATCGAGCAGGCTAAGTTAAATAATTTTCTTATATAGCCTGCTCTGAAACTCCCTCATTAGATTTTACCTTCCTCAACCTTTTGAGTCTCTCTTCTTCTCATCTCTAAACAAAAATAAAAAATACTTAACAAAAGACATAACATGTATTGTATTTGAGCCTTTCATGTGAGAATAAGATAGTGAGGGGTCTTCTCTCATTTTCTTAGAATGTTTAGCGTACGTCCTGTCTTGGGTCGATATGCGAGGCATTCGATCCTACGTGAAAGACTTAAATACAATGTGTGTTACAAAACACAAGAATAATCAAAACACTTCTTTCTAAAACACAAAAACAAACAACTCTCTTCTCATATCCTTCATTCTATTCCTTAAGGATTCGTCACGTCCGTTCCACCGCAAACAGGTAACGCCTAAGCCTCCCTACAGCGAGCTACAACACCTAACTGCTAGAACGCGCACTCTGACGTTTCCACTAAAAAACACAAACAAAGTAGCCCTGGCTGAGGGGAACTACGTCGCTCTGATTCTCATGTTCCCGATGAGATACGTAGGCAGTGGGGTAGGGTCCATTCGAGCACTCCTTTTATTTTCCCTACATTTGTTTCTCGTTCTCTTTCCATTCCTTTTCCAGCATCTTTTCTATCACCCTTTGAGAAGTACTTCAAGCGTGGATCCCGTCGAATACGACGGACGTGAAGGGATGCGATAACCTTCCCTTCGCGTAACCGACTCCCAAACCCAGTTCTCTTGGTCGCAAGACCATGCTCTTTCCTTTCCTTCAGGTTTACGCAGTGTTTCCTTTCCCTCTCTTGGGATAATTACACATTGCTGGCGACTCTGTTTCCGCGCCACTTTCGCGTTTGTACCTGGATGAAAATCCCGGGAGCGACAGGTCCCACACCCGTCCTTTGGGTCATAACCTTTGCTTGGTTCTACACCTGTTCTTTTGGTTGATCACAGTATATCTGTTAAAACCTATCTCCTCGCACAGTTGCACCCTTTTCTTTCCTCGGTTAACCACTATTTATTAGTTAATATACCAAAATTCCCTTAGAGTCGAACACCTTCTCTTGGTTCAGTACTCTATCTTTTGGTTCATCACAGTCCTTCTGTTGACACCAAACCCTTTCTTCTCCACAGAGCCTTATCTCTCTTTCTTTGGTTAAACACTGCTAGTCAGTTAATATACTGGATCCTTACTCTCTTGGTTTCAACACTATACCTTTGTTGGTTCCCCAGTAGGGTCTCTAACCCTCTGATCCCCGTCACAGCCGCTTTGTTCTCCTACTCCCTAGTGGAGTCTCTATTATTCTTCTGCTCCTTTTTCTTCTTGGTTTCGACACAATTTCTTGCACTTTATCCTCAGCACAATTACTACCTCTCATTTGCGCTTCTTTCTTGGTTTTGACACCAATTCTTTTGAATCCCCAGCGAATTTCTCTTTGTCTTCTTTTTCTCTTGGTTTTGACACCGCTTACTTTTTTCCGTCTTGGTGCCACGAACTACGGACACTCTGATTCTTCATTCATTTAAATGTAAGATACGTAGGCACAAGATTGTGATTATCTTGGCAAGCACACTTCCACCTTCTTCCTTTCTTTCCCTGGTTCCATGAACTACAACGCTTTGATTTCCTCATTGCACTATGAGGGTACGTAGGCACGAGGGCCCTAATCCTCCGCGAGCACTTTCTTTCTTTTTTTCTCTTTTCTCTTGTCTCTCTTCTTCTTTTAGCTAGAATCCGTTAGATAGATAACCCATCCAAGCCTAGAAGCAAGCGAAATGGTTCCCGTCGAGTACGACGGATGCGTAAGGTGCTAGTACCTTCTTTTCGCATAACCGACCCCCTTACCTATTTCTCTTCCCCTTGGGGTTTATCGATATTTTCCCTGTCCTTTGGGACTAAATAAATTTCGGTGGTGACTCTGTTATATCCTTGAGTATGCGATTCACTCAGGTATAATCCCGCTAGCTTCAATGTGATCTTGAGATCTGCAAACTTTTCTACTAGCTTTGACTTTTCAAGGTCAAGCTTATCATTGAATTTGACATTAATTGATTCCTCAATAATTCATGTTCCTGTGTTATAGATTCTGTAGCCTTTAGAGAGTTCAGAGTATCCTAACAGTAAACACTTTTGAGCTTTGGAGTCAAACTTGCCAAGATTCTATTTAGTGTTCAACATAAAACAAATACAACCAAAAGTATGAAAATATGAAATGTTGGGTTTTCTATTCTTCTACAATTCATAAGGAGTCTTACCCAGAATAGGTCTTATTGAAACCCTGTTCTGAATATAACATGTTGTATTTACTGCCTCTGCCCAGAAATGCTTAGCCATGTCAGTTTCTTGGATCATGGTACGAGCCATTTCTTTCAAAGTCCTATTCTTCCTTTCCACTACTCCATTTTGTTGTGGAGTTCTAGGACAGGAGAAATCATGGGAAATGCCATGGGAATCAAAAAGATTCTCAAAGTATCGATCACTTCTGACTCTGACTATTTTGCAATCCTTCTCTATTTGTACTTGAGAGCAAAAGGTAGAGAACACAGAATGAGACTCATCCTTATGTTTCAAGAATTTTACCCATGTCCAACGACTATAATCATCAACGATTACTAATCCATACTTCTTTCCACTGATTGAAGCAGTTTTCACTGGTCCAAACAAATCAATGTGTAGAAGTTCTAACGGTCTAGAGGTGGACACAACATTTTTTGCTTTAAAGGAGATTTTAGAAAATTTTCCTTTCTGATATGCTTCACAAAGAGCATCTGAAGAATTCTTCAGATTTGGCAAGCCTCTGACAAGTTCAAGCTTATAAGTTGAGAAATCCTCCTCATGCTAATATGTCCTAAACGTCTATGCCATACCCATTGCTCTTCATTAATAGACATTAAGCATTTGACAATCTATTCATAAAGATCAGAAAGTATAATTTTATAAATGTTGTTTTTCCTCTTTCCGACAAACAGGATTGAACCATCTTTCTGACTTACAGCCTTACAAGACTTTTGATTAAAGATGATATCATAACCATTTTCACTAAGTTGACTAATTGACAATAATTTATGCATCAAACCATTGACCAAAAGAACATCAGTAATATAAGGAAGGTTACCATTACCAACAGTTCCAGAGCCAATGATTTTTCCTTTCTGGTTTCCTCCGAAACCAACGAAGCCTCCAGGCTTAAGTTCCAGACTTTGGAACATATGCCTTCTTCCCGTCATGTGTCGCGAGCAACCACTGTCCAGGTACCATGATTGGTGTTTCAACTGAGCTGCTAAGGATATCTGCAACATAGATTATCTTGTCCTTAGGTACCCATTTTCTGGGTCCTCTCTTGTTAGTTTTCCTAGAGTGTTTAATAACTTTGGGATTTTGTGCAACAGGATTATTAAGTGGAATTTGTGCATGATATTTGACTTTAGAAATAGATTTCTGTGTCGATGGGGGTTCTTGTGCAAACTCAGAGCAAACAATCTCAGTGCCAAAAGGCACAAAATGGTTATAGAGAGGTTTTGTTTTAACAGGTTAACTTTTGTCAAATTTAAATGTTTCTGTACACCCTAAACCTTTCTTACCATTTCTGCTAACCCCATATATCATGGAAGCTATTCTGCTTCTATTTATACTTTTAGCTAGAAAATACTGGAATGCTCTATCATACTTGTTGATACAGCTTGTGTCAGAGACATAGGAGATTAACTCTTCTTCTAATTTAGCAATTTTGCTTTTCAGGGCACACATACTATTTTTTAAGGAAACCATGTTTTCGTTTAGAGAAGAATTATTCTGCTCAAGCTTATCTTTTTCCTCAGAAGTAATTAAATGTGATCTTTTAAAATCTTTGTATTTACTCTGAAGAGTTTGATACTTTTCCAGCATTTCTGAAAGACACGACTCTAATTCACAACGAGAGAGTTTAGATAATACCTCTGAGTCAGAGTCAGAGTCTGATTCTGGTTTTGATGATATTTTGTCTTCTGGTTCTCCAAAAACTTCATCGTCAATTGTTGCTACTAGCACAACATTTGCTTGTTCTTCATCAGAGTCTTCTTCTTTAGAATCAGAGTTGTCCCAAGTTGCCATTATTCCTTTCTTCGCTTTGGAGAAGTTCTTCTTAAGCTTCTTGTCTTTCTTAAGCTTTGGACACTCGTTCTTGTAATGACCTGGATCATTACACTCATAACAGATGACTTCTTTTCCGGAGTTATGCTTCTTCTGTCCAGATGATGACTCAGAGCGGCCTTTGTTTCTTCTTGATCCTCTAAAGTTTATTTGCATATGCTTCCAGAGTTTGTTGATCCTTCTGGAGATAAGCAACAACTCATCTTCTGATTCTTCATCAGAATCTTCTGATTCTTCTTCAGCTTGATAATCCTTTGCCTTTTCAGGTTTAGACTTAAGAGCAATAGATTTACTTTTCTTCCGAGGTTCATCTTCTTCCAACTCTATCTCATGACTTCTTAAAGAACTAACAAGTTCTTCAAGACTTATGTTGTTAAGATCCTTGGATAGCTTTAGAGCTGTTACCATAGGTCTCCATTTCTTGGGAAGACTTCTGATGATATTTTTAACATGATCAGCAGTTGAGTAACCTTTGTCCAGAGCTTTAAGTCCTGTGACTAGCATTTAAACCTTGAAAACATAGTCTCAACTGTTTCATCATCCTCCATTCTGAATGCCTCATATTTTTGGATTAGGGCTAGCGCCTTTGTCTCCTTAACATGAGCATTTTCTTCATGAGTTATTCTCAGAGAATAAAAAATGGATTTGGCAGTATCTCTATTTATTATCTTCTCATACTCAGTATAAGAGATAGCATTTAGCAATGGTTCTTGCCTTGTGATGATTCTTGTAATCTTTCTTTTGTTGGTTGGTCATATCACTTCTAGATACTTTAGCACCTGTAGCATCAACTAGGTGAATGTAGCCATCGACTACAAGATCCCAAAGATCTACATCATAACTGTCATACCCCAAATTTTGACCACTAAGATTTCCCATCATTGTGAAAATCATCATCACAATATGGAGGAACCATCATACTTCATCAGTCTCCCCAAAGATGGCTGAGCATCCACTACAATCAAAATTAGGGTTTCAAGCCCTCTCTGAGTGCTTAGACAAAGGATCAATCAAGGAATGACATGATCTAACCTCTCAAATATCCACAATGGATCAAAAGGACTCCCACTTCAAGGATTAAGCACAAGGCTGCTCCCTTCTAGGTGGATTAAGTCTCAAGATCGACAGTGTCACCAAATTAGGGTTTTGGTCGACTAGGGCCTCCAGATGGAAATTTTTCATCTGGGCACAAGCCAATGATCCAAAACCTAACCTAATATACTCCATGGAACCTCATGGACCCAATCATCAAGTCAATTTTGCCTCAGGGGATGCATACATCAAAAATCAGGAATTAGGGTTTCTTGACCTAATTCACCCCTAAGTTGACTTTTGGGACAAATCATGAACCAAGACCTCAAGACATGATTTGAGGGTCTCTAATACACCACGGTTAGGGTTTTAAGGAAAAAGTCAACTGTAACTTTGACTTTTGACCAGGACATGCTCCCAAGCCCTATGAAATGCAAAAATATACCCTATGACACCCATGGAACATGTCCATCAAGTTTGATTTAGGTCAAGGACATGATTTCCTGAAGAATTGCACAGTTTGGAATTCATCTGATAAAAAGTCAACTGTGCACAAAAGTTAACTTTGACTTTTTGAGATTTTTCACCAAAATGGATTTTTAACCCTAAAATGATGTTAATGTATGATTTGAATCATCATTCATCAAGAAAAATCAAGAAAAATTGGATAACTTGTAAAAGGGGTAACCATAAAAAACTTAGAAAATTTTCTAAGTTAAAAATAAAGTGGCTAGGGTACTAACTTTGGAGGGTCATAACTCCTAAACCACAAAGCCATTTTCTCCCATCCAAGGCTTGATTTGTAGATCTCATTGCCTTCTACAAAAACTTCAACTAGACCGAATTCCAACTCCTCATGGATTTTGAGTTATGGAGTGATCAAAATCAAGAAAAGTCACTTTGTTCCAACACTTAGTGAAAATTTCACTAAGTCAGATTTTACCCTACTTTTTGCCAAATGTAGGGGGATTTTTCACTTGGATTCAAAAGAGATCAAAACCAAACATGTTCAAACAGTTGTTGTATCATGTAAGGGCTTTCTAAAATGACCAAGAACATTACCAAATTCAATTTGAGTCATGAGATATGACATTGGAAAGTTGCCTTGCTGAAATCTGCCAAGGCAAGGCAGAATTTGCATTTTTGCTCGATTTGCCAAAATCAGCCAAATCCAAATGCTCCTATCCACTTGGACACCTCTGAGGATTGAATCTAAAGGGGACAATCACTGAGCCAAGCCTCCAAAGTCTTTGGAACAAGAAATAGCATGTTGAACCTAGAATGGCCAAAATAGGGACAAGACTCCAATTTTGGATTCGAGCATTCAATGGAAGCATCAAGGTGGCATGGACTGAGCCATTTGCAACTGAATTCAGTCAAGACTTATCCAAGACCAAGGGAACCACAGCCCTGTGCCCTAACCTCTAGTCAATGGCAAGAGGACACTTGGATTTCCATTAGCCAACATTGAACAAACACCTGTTGCAGTTGCCATTCACTGTGGATCCCAAAACAAATGTGCTCTACTATAAATAGAGCTCAATTGTGATCAGTTTGAGTACACCAAAGCCATCAAACAGATGCTTTCCTCAAAACCTCTTTCTCTTGGCAAAAATGCCTTCTTTAGCAAGGCAACTTTGAGTTTTTGAGCTTGAGAGCTTTTCCATCACAATCAATCACACACACACCTCATATATATCATATGTAAGCTGTGCAAACTATCACAAGTGACCTGTAATCACAAAATCACAAAGTCACTTCTCAAAACCTCAAAATAGGCTTTTTTAGCATTTTTCAAGCCATGTCTTGATTCAGTCACTTTCCAAACCAGATAAAACCTCAAACACACTCCAAATATCATCCTTGAACTGTCCCAAATGGTTCCCCTCATCTGGAACACCATTAGAGAGAGTTGCTATTTTGGTCACTTTTAACCCCTTTTGCAAGAAAGGGACAGTTTGTGTTTTTGCAGGTACCAGTCAATTCCAATCATCCTAAAAGCTTCTAAGGGATCATTTGAGTGTGTCTAAAGCATCAAATCATTTCTGGAACAAGAGGTTTGACAGATTGCACAAAAGCTCCAAAATCTCAAAAAAAGAGGTAAGCCTCACAACTTGGAATCTTTCAAACATGCAATGCTTTGAAGTCCATTGATCATAAACATCTCATACATGTTGTATATGTTGTGTTTGAGCTAATTCACCATGTAATCCATGCTTGTACCAAGCTGTAGCATAGAAAATGCATTTATAGGTCATTTTCAAAACCACTCTCGGTTTTTGAGGAGGGAGTGTGATCTGAAAAAACTACCACCACCATTGGATTCCTTATGAAATTCTGGTCCAGATGCATATAAATTTTGTCTCAAACCATTAAGAATTGAGAAAGTTATGACCTTCACGTTTCTGAGCCAAAACTTGCCAAAACTTGCCTTGGGCCAGGCCTAAAACCAAGTCATGCCTTGTATATTTGTTGTTTTGTTTCAAACAATGGATGTATCACCACCCCAGTGGTAAGGCGCGCGCCTTGTAACCTTGAGGTCTTGGGTTCAAACCCCACCCATGCCATTTTGTGTTTTTTCATATTTTGCCATTTTTTCCAATATTTTTTATTGGTTATTTTTGCAAAAAATCAAAAAAATGTTGAAATATTTTATTCCACAAAAAAATTTAATTTATATTATTTATTTAATATAATTAGTATTTTTGTGAATAAATTCACTTTTATTTGTTTTTAAACATTTTAAAATGAATATTCATCTTGAAAAATCAAAACCAAATAATTTTTAATATCTCTTGTGATTTATACCTCATTTTTCAAACCTTAAACAAAAATCACAAGTGGTTTATTCAAACCTATTTGGTATTTTTCATTGATTTTCTTTAAATATTTACTTTTAAAGAATAAAATTAGGGTTTCTTTGATTTTCACTCAAACAAATCATTGGCAAACACTCATGGGCCTCTAATAGAGTGTAAGACCCAATCCTTTTTTTGACCAAATCATTTTTGGGCCTCAGTGTATTGTATAAGTCCCGATACCATCAAAAACAAACGGCGCGATCGTCGCCTTTTGAAAAATAACCTTTTGGGCCTCTCCTTGAGCTATAAGACCCATTCAAAACTTTTTGGCCTCTATTAGAGTGTAAGACCCAACCCCCTTTTAACCAAAAAAATTTTGGGCCTCACTTATTGTATAAGTCCCTCTGCGTTAAAAGAAAACCTCAGCGCGATCGCCATTTTAAACGAAAAAATCATTTGGGCCTACCCTCGTGTTATAAGCCCCACTCTTTTTCTTTAAACCTTTTGGGCCTCTTGAGAGAGTGTAAGACCCATCCCTTGGTACAAAAAACAATTTTTTGGCCACAGTCACTTGTATAAGTCCCTCTGTACAAATTTAAACAGTGCACTCACTGATAAAACCCTGGGCCTCTCCTTGAGCTGTAAGCCCCAAAATCTTTCTTTTTCAATGAACTTTCTCCTTTGATTTTGAAATATAATGTTGTTTTCAATCTTTCTTTGTTGAACAACTAACCAAACAGCATGGAAGCTCTACAACTGAGTAAGTGGTTATCGCTTTCATTTACCGCTTTCATATACATATAACTGTATTGTGGGGCTGTTTCACTATAAGTCTTCTTTCATAAACTCATATCAACTGTGTAATAATAGTATAGATATTTAGAGTTTCCCCGGCAACTACGTCTAGAACTAGGTGACGCCGTTTCGTTTATTCGTAGAAATAGACAACTAGATCCCCAATAGGATCACCAGATACAGTCTTCTCTTCGGCTGTCCTCATTAGGAATTGTCAAGAAACTCTATTCCCAGAGATGAATGTATTCTCCGTGAATGGCATCTTTGAGTTTCTTCCAAATTCTCGAACTTTCCTGACTTGATCTATTCCTTGTGAATAGCTTGCCTTGAATTTCTCGGGGTTTGGGGACCCACGAGCTTCTTAAAAGCATCTGCCTCCTCTTGGGCATCATACAAGGATCCACAGGCTTCCTAAAAGCAACCCCGCCTCCTCTTGGGCTTAGTACAAGGACCTGTCGGCTTCTTAGAAGTATTCACAGCCTCCTCTTAGGCTTCGTATAATGATCTCTTCCTCCGGGAATGATAGCCTCCTCTTGGGCATCGTACAAGGACCGATCGGCTTCTTAAAAGTTTCCAGCCTCCGCTTGGGCTTCGTACAAATTGTCCCGACGACCTCCTAGAGGTATAGGAACAGAACTTAATCATCTACATAGAACAGTCCTTTCAAAGAGTCTACTACTGTTTCTTAAAGCATAGTACAAAGGATGAAACTCTAGACACGGACAGTCTAATTTCCTTGAGCCTCAAAGACATTCTCAAGTGACCCCTTCAAAAATAGGAAGGAAACCCGTAGACTCGGACAGTCTCAATACCCTTCGGATTTCCCACTTCCTTAAAGAACAGGAATAATCTCGATCCTCAAATCAAATCCTTGAGTACAACATTGCTCATATAAGAATTGATTTTCTCTTTAAAAATCAGTCTACTGAACCTGTCACTCAACTGAAACAGTAACCATAGCCTCCTCTTAGGCTTTGGATAATGATCCTTCTCCAGTGATACTAGCCTCCCTCTTGGGCTTTGTACAATGATTCTCCCCAGCGGAGTCAAAAGTCGTTTAGCCTCCCTCTCGGGCTTTGTACGAGACACATAAAGAGACTCCCTCGTTGAGTCAATCACCCTTTCGCCTCCATCTCGGGCTTTATACGAGATACAAAAAGGTTCTTATTAAGCCAAACAAACCTTCATCCTCCATCTCGGGCTTTGTACGAGATACAAAAACTCTCTTGTTGAGTCAATTAGCCTCCATCTCGGGCTTTATACGAGATACCAAAGGATTCCCTCGTTGACTCAAAACCTTTTAGCCTCTCTCTCGGGCTTCGTACGAGACACATAAAAACTCCCTCTTGTTGGGCCGATAGCCTCCTCTTAGGCTTTATATAAGAAAACCACTGGTTGATCCAATCAACCTTTTGGCATCAAAGTTGTGCCTCGTTCACAGTACACAAACATCAACAACTCCTTCCCCTCCATCTAACTGCTGTAAGCGGCAAGCCTCTGGATCATCTACATCCATGCCAATGTCCCTCTTTTAGTATGAGAAATTCCTAAGGAAAGATAGCATTGCTCTACACTGAGTTAAAGTCTTCTCCTTCAGGTTGAAGTCCCCTAGAAAGGAAATTATGGCATTGTCGGATTCATAAATCCCGGTTAAAGTAATTCTCCTTTATAAACAGTCGTAACAGACATACCCCTCTTTAGAGATGACAAATTCTCCCTAAGGTCAACACTTTTAGCTTCACATCTTGGGCTTTGAACAAGATACAAATCACCTTTCGCTTCATGTCTTGGGCTTTGAACAAGACACCGAAACAACCATTTCCTCCCATAGAATAGGAGGAACTACGAACACTCTGATTTCCCTGTTTCGGTAAACGGGAATACGTAGGCATAAGATTGAAAGAAAAATCTTAGCGAGCACACTAAACAAAAAAACCAAAATCGCATACTTTCATATATATCCGTCCTAACATCTCAACCGATAGCCTAAAGCACCCCTCGTCAACAAAATAAACTAGAAGAAACCCCAAATCTTTGTAGCATCTGTAAACCAACAGTTTTGACTGTTTAACCTCAGTTTACAAGCAGGGTTAGTTGGAGACATCTATTTCCCTTCCTTCATCAGCTTTAATAGGATAAAAAATGAATCGAGTTGTAGTACTAGAGAGATCGTGCTTCGTAACCACATCCAAAAATCATTCGCTACAGAAGAATGGCGACTCTGCTGGGGAATGCGCAGGTCTCTTTAGGGATCTTGTTCTTTTTTGTGGAAAAACCTTAACGTCACTAGGATCTTAGGTCAAAACGCCGTTAATTTGAAATGAAACCACTGATTGGTGACTCCGCCGGGAAACCATTTTCTGTCAGGAACTTAAGATTCTTAGCTTTTAAAAGTCTAGGATGATTAGGACAAATATATATACTGCTTTTCCTAATTGCTATACGTGTTTATTTTTCTGCTAATGGGAATGCGTGTGATGCCGCATGTGGAAAGATCGAGTATACACTTAGGATAAGTGACGGTGACGAGGTCGACCATCAACCTCAGTGGAGGCTGACCAATGCAACCCATTCTCTCACCTAGACAATGGGCCGATTGTGATGTCTGAGAAGCTGAGGAGCCAAACCCTTTTGTAGTGCGAAACCTATCGGGAATAGTTGTTACGCGATACTACCCTCATTTGAGGCCGGTGATCTATTCTCGGTGAATGGCACTTACTCTAAGATTGCTTTACAACTCGCTGGCGATCCGCTTGTTGTTTTGCTTTCCTGGGAGGAGCTGATGATAATGAGTACAGGTACAAAAATCACCCTAGTATAAACCTTTAGGGATGGGTAGAGCCTTGACTTCGTGACAACGACCCTTTGACCCCATGTTTTTTCTATGTTTTTGTGTGCTGCATTCATGCATTCATTTAAAAAACATTAAAACATTCAAAAAAAAATTTCTCTTATAGTCTCTCTGTTTTTTAATTAAACTGAGACTGTGATTGCAAATATCAGAGAAAAGGATTGCACTAATGGATTTCGGTAGAAGGAGAACTCATAGTTATACTTTCAAGGTTCCAAAGCTAGAGGATTTGAGAAGGTTAGCGAGGATGATCACTAACCCAGAGGCTTTCAGAGCCAAACACGGAGGTCTGCTACCGCTGTTAAGAGTCCATGTGATTGAGGGAATCATGGATGCGCTCATTCAGTTTTACGATCCGGTTTATCACTACTTCACATTCCCGGATTACCAGCTCGTACCAACGCTGGAGGAGTATTCTCATCTGATCGATTTACATATCACAGATCGAGCTCCATTTTCTGGACTGGAAGAAATTCCAAAGAATCAGACCATTCCAAGAGCAATTCATTTGGACGAGTGTGAGGTTAGGACTCACATGACTACCAAGGGTGGCATCCAAGGTTTGCCAGCCCAGTTCTTGACAAAAAGGCCCTGTATTTTGCCAGTATAGGAAACGTGACTGCTTTTGAAAGCGTCTTTGTCTTGCTCACCTACGGGTTATTTTTGTTTCCCAACATCAATAACTTCGTCGATATCAACTCCATTAAGGTTTTTCTCATTGGAAACCCTGTGCCGACTTTGCTCGCAGATGCGTATCACTCTGTACACTTGGGAAATTTGTATAGCGGAGGGGAGATCACATGCTGTGTACCTCTGCTTTACAAATGGTTTATCTCTCACTTGCCCAAGTCTGCTGCTTTTTGGGATTGTAAAAGTGCCTTACGTTGGTCGCAGAAGATCATGTCTCTTACCAACTCTGATATAGATTGGTGTAATAGGATCTATGATGGGATCAGGATCATTGACCGTTGTGGAAACTTCCCCAGCGTACCCCTCATAGGAACTAAGGAAGGAATCAACTACCATCCGGTATTGGTTCTTCGTCAATTTGGATACCCGATGAGACACGTCCCACGGGGTGTTCATCTGGAAGGTCTTTTCTTCAAAGAAGGAGAAAATGACAGAGCACTAAAGATGGAAATAGTGCACGCTTGGAAGCATGTTCATAAGAAAGGAAGAGAGTCTCTGGGAAAACCAGACTGTGTCTCGGTGGAGCCTTATCTCCATTGGGTACAAACTAGAGCTCTCAAGCTAAAGATGTCTTATCCTCGTTACGGAATTCTTCCGCCGAGGGAATCTGTCATGTCCTTCATGACGGAAACTGAAAAGCTTCAGGTTACTCTCAACAAAGTTCAAAAGGAGAGAAGGTCTTGGAAGAACAACAACCGCACCCTCGACGTAGAGTGCATCAAAATACAGCAATTACTAAAAGAAAAAGATGCTCTGATTGAAATTTTGGAGCAACATGCTGTAGAGAGTCAAGAGGACCAAAGGAATTTGCAAACCATGGCAGAAGCTCAACTACAAAGGACTGTGATCTCAGAGATCACCTCGATGCCCATAGTGGAGAAGTATGATCCTAGGTATCAAATGTCGAAAGATCGTCCTTGGGGCATGCCTGTTAACTATATCCCGGAAGGATATGTTTCGCCGATCACTGAAGATCAGGGAATCACACTAGAAGCCGCTGGGCCTGAAGGTTACAAACTTCGGGAAAGCGAAGATGCCAGGGGCATACTGAACACTCCTGAAGGTTACATACTTCGGGAGACGCCAAGAATCACTACCGTAGTCACGATCCCACCCCCTGTGGTGCACACTGTCCGGAAGGACAGATTCCACAGATACCTTCTGGCAAGAAGGAAACTATATTTGACAGAATGGAGGAATTCCAGGAGCAGTTCTTGGAAATACAGAGGGAACTGCATGCCATTCGCGGTCAGGATTTATTTGGAAAGGATGCCGCAGACCTCTGCTTGGTCCCCAATGTGAAAGTTCCACACAAATTTCAAGTGCCCGACTTTGAAAAATACAAGGGTAACTCTTGCCCTCAAAGCCATCTGGTGATGTACGCTAGGCGAATGTCAGCTCAGACGGAGAATCAGGACCTACTGATTCACTACTTTCAGGATAGTTTAACCGGTGCCGCACTCAAATGGTACACGGGTTTAAACCGTACCACGATCAGCAGATTCAGAGATCTTGGCACTGCCTTCGTCCAACAATACAAATACAATTTAGACATGGCACCCGACAGAGATCAACTCAGATCATTGTCGCAAAAGGACAAGGAAACCTTTAAGGAGTACGCTCAAAGGTGGCGTGAGATTGCCGCTCAAATTTGTACACCTCTGGAGGAAAAAGAGATGACAAAGATCTTCTTAAAGACCTTAAGCTCATTTTACTATGACCGAATGGTTGCCAGTGCGCCTAGTGATTTCACCGAAATGGTCGGCATGGGCGTACGTCTTAAGGAAGTCGTCCGAGAAGGACGTTTGGTAAAAGACACTGGATCAACGAGCGGTACTAAAAAATACGGTAGTACTCTCCCTAAGAAAAAAGAGCAAGATATTGGGAATATCTCTCTCGGAAAGCAAAGGCGTCGTTATCAGCCGGTAGCAGTTGTGACTCCTGCTATCAACCCTGCGCCTATTCCTACGTATCAACCTCAGGTTGCGCAAAGCCAACCTAATCAGCAAAGGACACAACAGCCTCTTCAGCAGGCTCGTCCTCCATACAACAACAACCGTACAACACGGCCACCAGGATTTGATCCTATACCCGTGTCGTACGCAGAGTTGTTTCCATTACTACTGGCTAAGGGGCACATTCAGACTAAATCTCCTCTTACAGTACCGGAAAATCCGCCTTTTTGGTTTAAGGTGGATCAAACTTTCCCTTATCATCAAGGAGGTCCAGGGCATAACATAGAGACTTGTCTCAATTTCAAGTTCGACGTGCAAAAACTTGTTAGGAGCGGGGTCTTATCCTTCAAGGATACAAATCCTAATGTTCTCACGAGCCCGCTGCCTCAACATGAGAAGGCTGCAGTCAATTTGATAGAAGGAGAGACTAACGATGTCTATCAAATTCACGATGTACTCTTGTTGAAAACCAATTTGGTCAAGATGTATTGTAGACAGAGTGGATATGGCCATGTGTCACCTCATAATTATCACCAGTGTGATATCTGCTCTAAAGACAATCAGGGATGTTCTATGGTGCAAGCAGCTCTACAGGAACAGATGGATCTCGGATGGATCCAAGAGCACTGAGTTCGTGGAGTTAACATGGTTTACACGAATTCTAACGTCATTCAGAACCACGATATCCGTGCAATGAATGTCAACTTGGTGGCGATGCACTCAAGGCAAAGCCAGTATCATAATCTGCCGCAGCACGATTACAGTTCCTGTCTGATTTGTTCGGTAAACAAACAGGTATGCTCTTTCATACAGGAGGCCCTCCAGCGTCAGATGGATCTTGGATGGATCCAGGACTACCATGATAGGAATCCCTATCAGATCAACATGGTTCAGATCTTCGATATTGGCGTGATGAATGCCAACCTGGTAGAGTTACATGCTGACCAGGTCCGACTCGGATTCTTAATATCACATGACTATCAAAGCTGTAAAGCAGGTTGCAAAAACGATCGAGGTTGTACCCTTGTCCAGGAGGCACTTCAGCACTTGTTAAATCACTGGTGGATGGCAATTTATATGGATGAAGATACTCAGCAAATTAGTATCAGCAACAGGAATCCTACTCGGCGTCAGAGTCAGGATGTCTGATCTGTGGAAGCTAACCTAGTGAGGTTACATTGTATTCAAAGTGGGCGTGGTCAGGTGCCACCACACAATTATGACCGTTGTAGCGTCTGCTCGAAAAGTAACCAAGGGTGTTACCTTGTGAGAGCAGCTCTTCAGGGTCAGGTGGATCGTGGAGAGATTCGTCCATATCTGGGTTCTGGACCCATCAACTGGACGCCGAACTACCTTGCCGAGCAAGTTGAGGATGTTGTCACGATCTCTGGTCATCACAGGACCAGGGATGTTTTTTCCATTATCCCTCTACTTGACTAATCTAAAGTTCCCAACCGGGAACGGATCGAGATTAATTATGATGGTCAGAAAAATCAGAAGGTTCCCATAGTCATCTATCTACCGGGACCACTACCGTATGAAACAGCTAAGGCTATCCCTTACAAATATGGTGCAACAACAATTGAAAATGGAAAGGAAATTCCATTACCCTCCGTCGTGAATATTGCAGACATCAGTCGTGTAACACGGAGTGGTAGAATCTTCAACCGAGGGGTTGGAGAAGCTAACAAAGAAAAGGAACTTCAGAAAGAAGCTCCTGATCCACCAGTCGGTCAATCCAGTAATCCCGACCTTTCGAAAAACAATGATGAGATGCTGAAGCTCATCCAAAGGAGTGAATACAACATTGTCGATCAACTGTTACAAACTCCTTCAAAGATCTCGGTATTATCATTATTACTCAGTTCAGAAGCCCACGGTGAGGCTCTACAGAAAGTCTTGGAGCAAGCCTTTGTGGAACAGGATGTAACAATCAGACAATTTGATAGCATTGTCTCTAACATCACTTCCTGCAATAATTTGGGATTTAGTGATGACGAATTACCTGAAGAGGGTCGCCTTCATAACATGGCGCTCAATATCACAGTTAACTGCCAGGACGATGCTTTAGCCAGCGTACTGGTAGACACAGGGTCATCCCTGAATGTTATGCCGAAGTCCACTTTGATGCAATTATCATTCAAAGGCCCTCCGATGAGAGTCAGCGAGGTTGTCGTCAAAGCATTCGACGGATCCAGAAAAACAGTTATCAGCGAAGTTGATCTTTCCATAACTATCGGTCCTCACACTTTCCAAGTCACTTTCCAGGTCATGGACATCCGGGCAACATACAGTTGTTTATTAGGAAGACCTTGGATACATCAGGCTGGAGCGGTCACTTCGACCCTCCACCAAAAGCTAAAGTTCGTCAAGAACGATCAACTTGTCACGGTTTATGGGGAACAAGCCTTGCTTGTAAGCAACTTGTCATCGTCTACTGGTATAGAACCCGAGGAGGTTATTGGAACTCAGTTCCAAGCACTGTCGGTAAGCAAGAATAATCAGTTCAGAGGAGGAACATCGAATTCCTCATACAATGATGCTATTAAAGCGGTCGAGAGTACCAATACAACAGGATGGGGACAGTTTGTCATTCCTACTAGCAATACAACAAAGAAAGGTCTTGGTTTTTCTACAACCTATACCCAGACAGCTGCCAACGATGAAAGTCTTCATCCCCTTCAAAACTTCTTCCACAGTGGAGGTTTTCTTCACCCGGTGTCTCAAGCAGTACATGCTATCAATGAGGAAGATCCCTCAGACACATATGAAGAATGGAAGTCCTATTTGAACAAGGACGGTTATATGTCTCAGGAAGAGGTGCCTACGCCATTTTGCTATCCCGCACAGAGTCCGAGATTTATACCAAGGTCAGACGTTGAAATGATCTACGAAGATTGTGATCCGGAAGGATGTCGTGCTCCGCCAAATTCATTAGAGGAGGACACTCTGATGAAAGACAACTTTGACCACAACTACTATGGCCCAATGGATGGTCTGCCAATGTGGCAACCTTACCCAGAAAACTTGGGGCAAGAGAGTCAGCCAAACAATGAAAATCAACTGACCGTTTTTGAATAGAATACCTGTGTCCCCACCATGTCATGGGATCAACACTCAGGTCATTCAGAAACTACTCGACATGAAGATGAATTTGCAACGTTTGCAGGACTTGAATTCATCAACTATGCTTTTCCCGAGGTCAACGTCATCGAGAGAGATGACTCCTCCAATTCCAAAGAAGTTTGGGATACCTTGGGACAACTGAGTGGAAAATATGACTATATGGTCAAGTACACTGCTCCTGAAAGCTCTCGTATCAGGCTCGAAGACATCCAGCCAACTGGATGGGGAGATACAGCTGAGAGCACAAATGCTATGCAAAATGCAACAGAGGAATTCTCCTACGACAATTCTGCTTGGGAGACAGATTCCAATGATCCCGCTCCACCAGAAATCAGCATTATTTCTGAAGACAAATCAAGGAAGGTGCCAGACTTTGTGATTCACCGAGGAGTTCGCTGCCAATGGGTTGCCGTCGAGGTTCCGAAGATCGTTCATCAGTCAAAGTAATTGTCATCTTTAACCTTTAACCCTGCCCAGGTGAAACGAATGTTTTGATAAGGCTCGCTTTCTGTAAATTTTCCCTCTTCGCTCCGCCCAAAGCGACAGAGTTTTATTTTATAGGGCTGTAGTTTTAAGGATCGACTTGTTCATTAATAAAATAACGTCGTTCTGTAATTTCCGCATTAAATGCTATTTTCTCTTTTGGCTTTTTCAGAAAATGGTAATCCTAAAAAACAATTCAAATAAAAACAAGCAGTAAAATAAAAACACTGCACACACTTGCATTTTCTCTATCTCTTCTAAACACGAATCATCACGTCATGCAGATTGCTTGTTTTAAACCCCGTTGAAACATACGATCCGATGCCTTCTCCCAACTTTGAGTTCCCGGTATTCGAGGCTGAAGAAGAAAATGACGACAAAATTCCAGAAGAGATCTCTCGACTACTCAGACAAGAGGAGAGGTCCATTGAACCTCACAAAGAACCTTTAGAAATGGTAAACTTGGGTTCAGAACAAGAGAGAAAAGAAATCAGGATTGGGGCACTACTCAGTCCAACTGCCAAAGAGAGTTTGATGAAGCTTCTCAAAGAATTTCCCGATGTATTCGCTTGGTCCTATCAGGATATGCCAGGGTTGTATACCAGCATCGTGGAACATCACTTACCGTTGAGATCGGAATGTCCGCCAGTAAAGCAAAGGTTGAGACGGACTCACCCGGACATGGCCATCAAAATCAAAGAGGAGGTACAGAAACAGATTGACGCGGGTTTCCTCGCTACATCTGAATATCCACAATGGTTAGCCAACATCGTACCCGTTCCCAAAAAGGACGGAAAGGTCAGAATGTGTGTCGACTACAGGGATCTAAACAAGGCTAGTCCAAAGGACGACTTTCCTTTACCACACATTGACATGCTGGTAGACAGCACAACAAAGTTAAAAATTTACTCCTTCATGGATGGATTCTCGGGCTATAATCAGATCAAAATTGTGCCGAAAGACATGGAGAAAACTTCGTTCATTACCCCATGGGGCACCTTTTGTTACAACGTAATGTCGTTCGGTTTGAAGAACGCAGGGGCAACCTATCAAAGGGCCATGACTACTCTTTTTCATGACATGATACACAAAGAAATCGAGGTATATGTCGATGATATGATTGCAAAATCTAAAACAGAGTGTGAGCACGTTGAACATCTGTCAAAATTGTTCGAACGTTTAAGAAAATTCAAGCTCCGCTTGAATCCCAATAAGTGCACCTTCGGTGTCCGTTCTGGGAAACTCTTAGGGGTCATCGTTAGCCATAAAGGAATTGAGGTTGATCCTGACAAGGTCAAGGCCATTCAAAAAATGCCTTCTCCGAAAACTGAAAAACAAGTCAGAGGATTCCTGGGACGTTTGAACTACATCTCCAGTTTCATATTCCTTATGATCGTGACCTGTGCGCCGATTTTCAAACTACTCAAAAAGAACCAGGATTGCGTTTGGTCAGAAGATTGTCAAACCGCCTTCGACAGTATCAAGGAATATCTGTTGAATCCTCTGATTCTATCACCTCCAGTGGAAGGAAGACCACTGATCATTTACCTCACAGTTCTAGAGGACTCAATGGGATGTGTACTTGGCCAACAAGACGAAACCAAAAGGAAAGAATCTGCCATTTACTATTTGAGCAAGAAATTCACCGACTGCGAAACTCGGTACACGATGCTCGAGAAAACTTGCTGCGCTTTGGCTTGTCGGATTCACAAATCCCAGTTAAAGTAATTCACCTTTATAAACAGTCATAACAGACAGACCCCTCTTTAGAGATGACAAATTCTCTCTAAGGTCAACACTTTTAGCTTCACATCTTGGGCTTTGAACAAGATACAAATCACCTTTCGCTTCACGTCTTGGGCTTTGAACAAGACACCAAAACAACCATTTCCTCCCATAGAATAGGAGGAACTACGAACGCTCTGATTTCCCTGTTTCGGTAAACGGGAATACGTAGGCATAAGATTGAAAGAAAAATCTTAGCGAGCACACTAAACAAAAAACCCAAAATCCCATACTTTCATATATATCCGTCCTAACATCTCAACCGATAGCCTAAAGCACCCCTCGTCAACAAAATAAACTAGGAGAAACCCCGAATCTTTGTAGCATCTGTAAACCAACAGTTTTGACTGTTTAACCTCAGTTTGCAAGCAGGGTTAGTTAGAGACATCTATTTCCCTTCCTTCATCAGCTTTAATAGGATAAAAAATGAATCGATCTATAGTACTAGAGCGATCGTGCTTCGCAACCACATCCAAAAATCACTCGCTACAATAACCAAGAAAGAAACTTTCAATTCTATCCTTCTAGTAGTCAAACTTTTCACCGTCTAAGACTGGTGGTTTGGCACGGTAATGATCTTTCTCTTTTATAATAGGATTAACATTGGGTGTAGCCATGATGTCTCACATAAATACTAGATCGGTACTGAACACGGTGAAGTGTTGATAAATATTTTTATCATAATCAGAATCGGAGCTCTGATACCAATTGAAGGTGTGATAAAAACACAAGAAAGGGGTGGGGGTTTGAATTGGGTTTTCAAAATGAAAGCTTTTTGTGAAACTCAAACAAAGATCACAAATATACTAAAAATAGAGAAAGACACACGATATATTCTGGTTCACTTGAAAACTATCAAGTTAATCCAGTCCACCCGCCAAGGTGATTTCGCCTTATATACAAGGACTTAATCCACTATAACCAAACTGATTACAACTGCACTAGCAACAGCTGGTGACTAACATACACAGACTAAATGTCTCTTCTTAAGGATTCTGACCCAACTGGTCCTTTAAGGAATACAAACAACTATTTGACAAAATAAAATGTTTACAATGAAGTGCTTCTACATAAGCTGATATAAACACAATTTCTAGCTCAAACTAACTTAGAGAAAATCTACACAATAAGAACAATTTTATTCTTTGTATTGTAGTGCTTTACTGTTCACTCATGGATTTCTTTTCTCGTATGAATCAGTGTCTTAGTATATATATATTTTTACACTTGGTGTCCCATGATTCTTTAAGTGATCAAGTCTTTATATAGCCAGAAAAAAATCCGTTGAAGGGCAGATCAGGAATATCAGTAAAATTACTGGCGTCTTGAAATAATGTCGTTATGCTGGGATGAAAATCGTACACTGAAATTGTCCTTTGTACCACCAAATCAGGGTAGTGGAATGGTAGTGGAAAAGAACATGTTTGATCTGTACTATGTACTATTTTCCCTCGCAAACGTTTCATCTTCTTCTATCCATCAGAGGCTTCTGAATTGATATGATTAAACCATGATCCGAAGAATGAATCACTGGGTCTTCAGAGTCTGCAGAACTTGTTCAGCAAAACCTTGTCTTCAGAGTCTTCAGAACCCTTGGTTATTAGAAACATAAGCCTTCAGAGTCTTCAGAACTTGTTCAACAGAACCTTGTCTTCAGAGTCTTCAGAACTTGGTCTTCAGAAACTTAAGTCTTCAGAGCATTGTTCATCAGAACCTTGTCTTCAGAGTCTTTAGCACTTAGTCTTCAGATGATAAATAACTTAGTTATATTCAGATCCAGAATCCAAGAGAACATTGCAGCAACAACATATTGTATTCTTGGAGTCTTTCTGAAGCACAGTAGATCAGAAGCATTCTTGCTTCTTTGACGCAGAAGCGACTTTTGATAATTTGAGAGTGACGTTTCACATGATCTCTATCTTTATCAGAGTCAGAATTATCTTTATCAGAGTCAGAACCTATTTGTCAATACTTTAGAAAATAAACGTTAGAGTACCAAAATTGTTCTCACACAAATACAACTTTGTTATTATCAAAACTTAGAGATATCTTGCAGAACCAAATCTTGTTCTAACAACATGTACTGACCAAATCCCTCTCAACTTCCCCATTTTCTATTATTATTATACTATTATTATTATTATTATTAATATTTCACAAATTAGATAATAATAATAATAATAATAATAATCCCTAATTATTTAAATTAGTAATATTCAACTAATATTACTAATATTATTTAATTAGTCATTCTCAAAACACCACCAAGGTTTACACAATCGGTCATACATCTCTCACTCTTAGAGTCTTTAATTCTAAGGTCACTACCCTTTACCACAAGGTACCCCAACACACCAAAAACATCGATAACACACAAATATATGCACAATAACACATAAATAAATTATGCAAAACAAATTAAATAAGTTGGGGGTTACATAACACTTAATAGTGGTATAGATAAAGATCCAAAGAGAAAAATATGTCTACTGAGGATCCTACTGCTAGTACCTCAAGAAGAGGAATTTCCTATGATTACAGTGACTCTGAGAGAAATCATTATTCTGCTAAACCACCTGTATTCAATGGTGATTACACTTAGTTCGAATGGTGGTAAAGCAAGATGTACACTTATATTATTAGACTTGATGGTGAATTTTGGGATATTCTTGAAGATGGTATAGAGATCACCGTTGACAATGTTGGTATGATATCTGGAAAAAAAAAATTTGACTCCTGCTAAAATGAAAATTTATAGAAAACATCACAGAGTCAGAGGTATTCTGGTCGATGCTCTACCACATGCTGAGTATATGAAAATCATTGATAAGTCTTCTTCAAAGACTATCTTTGAATCATTGTGCTCTACCGATAAAGGGAATCAACAAGTTAGAGAAGCAAAACCTAACTTGTTGGTACAAAAATATGAGTTATTCAAAATGAAGGATGACGAGGATCTTGAAACCATGTGTAACGTGCGATTTTTGTCAGTGACGCAACCACCTTACCGCATTTGGTTGGAATTGGGTGCTACTTTCTGATTTCTTATTTATCCTATGAAGCTGGAAAGGAAAGGGAAGCTATCTAAAACTAACCTTGCACGTAAATGTTTTCTTTAACAAATGCGAAGAGATTAGGGGGTCCGGGATCAGGTTATACAAAGGGAAGTTGTTAATTACCCAGTGTATATAAGGTTATCCATAAATCGTTTGGCATGTTCTTCTGTTATCTACTTACTGGTGTTTATTTGTCATAAATTGGGAAAGTTTCTCCTTTGGGAATGTTGAGAGAGTATTTTTGTTGTTTTTCGGTTTTTTCGATGTTTTTGGTATGGTACTGGACCTAAAATTTTTGATATGTGTGCTAGCTAAGATTTCACAACCTTATGCCTACGTATTCTGGTAAAGGTAACAGGGAAATCAGAGCAATCGTAGTTCCTCCTATTCTATGGGAGGAAAAAGATGTTTGGTGTCTTGTTCAAAGCCCAAGATTGAAGCTAAATGAGTATTTGTGTCTTGTTCAAAGCCCAAGATTGAAGCTAAAAGGTTTTGACTGAGAGAGAATTTGTCATCTCTAAAGGAAGATATCTCACCTGTTCATCACAGTTGTTGGGGTATTTGGTTATAAAGGCAAATTACTTTAACTGGGTTATATGAAATCCAGAAATTCCATAATTTCCTTTATAAGGGAGATGTTTTGAAGGAGAAAACTTTAACTCAGTGTTGAGCAATGCTATTTTTCCTTAGGAATCTTTCATGCTAAGAGAGGGACATGGGCTTGGATGTAAATAATCCAGAGGCTTGCCACTTACAGCTGTTAGATGAAAGACGAAGTTTACCAGGATAAAAGAGGGACCACAACTTGGATTTTTTAATCAACAAGTGTGCCACTTACAACAGTTATCTGGAATTAGGGTTTTTTATTGTCTGTTTTGATGTGTGATGTACAGAGAAATGTCTTCCTGCAGAGAGAACTTTAGATTTCCTCTGAGGGGATTTTGGTTTTTTGTGTGCCTTAATCAAAGCCCAAGGTTGAAGCTAAAAGGTTGATTTTGTTTAGGGGGTTTTATATCTGTCTTGTACAAAGCCCAAGATTGATGCTGAAAGAGATTGACTCTTTTGGGGAATATTTTACCTGTCTTGTACAAAGCCCAAGATTGAGGCTAAAATAATTGACTCCACTGGGGAGAGGTTTTATCTGTCTTGTATAAAGTCCAAGATTGAGGCTAAAAGAAATTGATTGACTTAGCTGGAGAATATGGTCTATAAAGCCCAAGATTGAGGCTAAATCAGCTGAGGAAAAATCATTATACAAAGCCTAAGAGGAGGCCGGTTGGGGAATATCTTATATAAAGCCTAAGAGAAGGCTAACTTCTGCTGAGGATTATTGAGATCCAGAGGCAGGTCCAAAGTGCGGAATCAACTCTTGCTGAGGATTACAGAAGAGTTGAAATATCAGATGCCTTGAGGTTCTGATTTTTCTGAGGGTTTTATTGATGATAAGTTGACCCTAGTTGGGGAACTTAGAATGAAAGGTTTAAACTCTGCTGGTGAATTGATGAAATGATCAGGGTCTTTCCTGTGTTTTTTTAGAAAACTTGAGGGTTTCTTTGAGATCCAAGAGGAGATGAGACTTTCCAAGTCTACTGGTATGAAAAGATTTTCTCTTAACTGGAGAATGATCTTTGTATGAAGCCCAAGAGGAGGCTGATGTTTGAAGGGATGAGAATCAACCCTAAACTGGTCTGATGTTCAGACTCACTAGAGGATTGAACTAGCAAAAGATGACTAGGTTATGTCCTATACCTGTAGGAGGTCTTTAGGTCCTTGTACTAAGCCCAAGAGGAGGCTGAGAACTTCTAAGAAGCCTGAGGGTCCTTGTACATATCCTAAGAGGAGGCTGGGGATGCTTTTAGGAAGCCTATGGGTCGAAGCCTAAGAACTGTTCAAGAAAGGTTTCACCTGGAATAATCCTTTCTTTAATGAACAGTTCTAGGGTTTGAAGAAATTCAAGAGAGGTTTCACAGGGAATAATCCTCTTTGGGGAAATGAATTTCTTGTACAGATATTTCTAGTTTGTGACAGTCTTGAGAAAAGTTTCACCGGGAATAATGCATTTCTCTGTTCCATATTGTATAAGCCCAAAAGGAGCCAAGATTGTATCTAGAATTTCCTATGGGAAACTAGTTTTGACTGTGTTAAAAGAGTAACCCCAGGTTTGATCTAATCCTAGACCTAATTGCTAGGGAAAACTCTAAGCAAGTATATACAAGCATATATACAGAAGAAATATATAAACAAGTATGTTGAAGAAAACAGTAGAACTTACAGGTGAGCAAGCTTCCAACATTATAAACATAGTTGTATGGTTAGTTATTCAAGAAATTGAAGAAAGTTTTGATAAAACTATAAATTTGAATCTAAAACAAAATGAAAGTTGTTTTAAAAGGAATTTTTGGGGCTTATACTCAAGGAGAGGTTCAGATGATTTCGTTTGAAAAGGCGACGATCGCGTCTTAGTTTTGAAAATCACAGAGGGACTTATACAATGACTGAGGCCCAAAAGTTTATGTACAAAGGGGGTTTGGGTCTTACATTCTATTAGAGGCCCAAGAGTTTATTTTTTATAAAAGAGATGGGGCTTACAACTCAAGGAGAGGCCCAAATGAAAATTGTTTTGAAAACGACGATCGTGCCGAGATTTTTTTAAAACGTATCGGGACTTATACAATGACTGAGGCCCAAAGTGGTTTATTTACCAAGGGATGGGTCTTACACTCTATTAGAGGCCCACAAGTGTTTGAAAAAAAAAGGAGAGCAGGACTTACAACTCAAGGAGCCCAGATGAAAAACAATGATCGCACCGTTATTTTGAAAATTTGTATCGGGTCTTAAACAATGAATAAGGCCCAAAAAAGTTTGTTTTAACAAAGGGGTGGGTCTTACACTCTATTAGAGGCCCAAAAGTGTTTTGAAAAAGATTTGTAAGGGTGAAAATAATCAAAACCCTAATTTGATTAAAAATGTATTTTAATTGAATAAAAATTCAATTAAAATGATCAAAGTTATGAAACCTGTGTGAAAAAACAAGTTGTGATCTTGGATAAATGTTTGAAAAATCATGTTTAATCACACAAAAGATTGGAATTCATTTGAAATGAAAAGATCAAAGTGAGAATTTCATTTTTAAATGTTTAAAAACAAATAAAATGAAATTAATTACAAAAATTCTAACTATATTAAATAAATAATATAATTTGGATTTTTTGTAAAATAAAATAATTTAACATTTTTGTGACTTTTTAAAAAAAGGAACCAATAAAAAATGAGAGAGAAATTAATTTTTGAAGTTATTAAGAGATTGTGAAAAAATGTGAAAGAAATAAGTGGTAAAAAGAATGGGATGGTCCTCCCAAGGTTTGAACCCACGCCCTTGGGGTGGAGGGTTTAAAACTTTACCAACTGAGCCAAGTGCGTTGGCTGATAGAGAATGGCAAGGGTGAATAATATGTGATACTCCCTTTGGAAAATGGTTCAAAAAAAATACCAAAAGGTCCGGGGCGAGGGGGATTCGAACCCCAGACCTCTCGCTCGCTACACACACAAAAATACTAGTGTTTCCACTAGGGCGCAATGCCAATTCAAACATATATTGGCAAGTGTATAATATTTATTATGTTTGGTTCTAAAAACCTGAAAATGGCGCCATTTCTTCCTTGGGCCAACATCAGACTTGCGTGAAGCAAGTTATCTCTGTCGTTTCTCAACCATTTTACAAGATGTAAAAATGAAACTTATTCGTTTTTAACAAGGAACATAATGGTTCTTTTCAATTTCATTTAAATTAAGTGTAACAAAAGATATCATGTTGTAACCAGAAGAACCCTAAAAAATGCAAGAACTAAATGAAATCTCATACACACGAGATAAATAGCAATTGATTGAGGGTTAATGATCTATAAGCAATCAGAATCATGATGGTAACTTAAAACAACATTTATGATGCATGTAGCATGGAGTTTAAAAGTTTACGGCTTACCTCTACAAGAAGGAATCGATTTCTGTGGTAGAGGTGTTACAGAAGTGAAACAATGATCTGGGTAGCTTTCTTAGTCCTCAAGGATTGTGTTGCAACCTTCAGGATGTTTTGAAACTCTTTGGATAAGTTGGCTCAACTCTGACTGTAGTTGGACCAAATGAGAAATAGAGATGGTGATCCTGATGTTTAAGAAGTGTGAGGAGTGTTTGATCAGCTCAGATATGATGTATCAGATGTGTTAGAATAATTGGTTGTGATGGAATGGCTCTCTAATGAAAAAATCGATAGTGACTTGCAAATGAAGGCATTCCTGGGGTGATAGAGCTATTTTGAGGAAAGCAAGTGTTATCAAGCTTTGGTGTACTCAAACTGATCACAATTGATGTCTATTTATAGTGCAACAAGTTTGTTTTGGCATCAATAGTGAATGAAGGCTTGGGCAGTCCCTTGGCCAATGTTGATCAAAATGAATCTTTGGTCTTCTCTAGCCATTGATTTGGGTCAGTGCAGGAGGTTATGAGTCTTTTGGTTCAGAGATAAGACTTGACTCAATTCAGTCGGCAATGTCTTGATGCTTTCCACCTTGTGAATCCATTGAATGCATTGAAACAAAATTGGCGTCTTTGAGATTCTCACCCTTTTTAGGGGACACATAGCTACATGTAGATCCTTAGACTTGGGAAGCTTGTGAATCAGATATTTTCCCTTTAATGTTATCCCCTGAGGTGTCCAAATGGATGACAAGACTTATAATTGTCTAATTTAGCTAACTCGAGCAAAAATGCACAAATCTGTCTTGTACAAGACAGTTTGAAAGTGTCATTTTGGGAGGATCATATCTCCTTGATCAAATTGAGTTATGGAAAGCTCATGTACTTTTTAGAAAGCCCTCATATGGTACAATTCATGCGTGGTCATAGTTTGTCTTGAAACTATGTGGATTCAATTGAAAAATTCTCATGAACATTGATGTTCAATGCTGAAATTTAGACAGTTTTGTACGAAGTGTTAAATCTTTGATTTTTCACCACTTTGATCCATCCATAACCAAAAATCGATGAAGAATTAAAGTTTCATGTAGTTGAAGCTTTTGTAGAATGTAGGAAGACCTACAAATCAGGCTTTGGATCACTCAAAATGGCTGCTTGGATCAAAAGTTATGGTCCTTGGAAGTTGACACCAAAACCATCCAAATTTAGTAACTTAGAAAATTTCCAAATTTTCAAGGTTACCCCTTTTACAAGTTATCATGATTTCTTGATCAATTCTTGTTAAAATGACATTATAGATCATATTTTATGAGAATATGAGTCATAAGGATCATTTTTGCCAAAAAAGTCATGTCTTGACTTTTGGCTCCGGAGCGGTTCGGTGCGGAAAAACCCTAATTCCCGACTTTTGAGGAATGCATTCTCTGAGGGTAAGTCAACTTTGCAAAGGGACTCCTAGGGTTATCTTGAGCATATTGAGTCACATTTTGAAGCCTTGGCTCATTCCCTTATGAAAACTTCACTCTGGAGGTCTCAGTAAAAAAAACCCTAATTTGGTGACACTGGGGTTTTTGAGGCTCAATCAACTTGGAATGTTGCAACTTTATGCTTGACTCTTGATGTAGGAGACCTCTTGATCCTTCATGGATGTTTGAGAGTTTAGACAACTTGAAGATCATGTCATTTCTTGATTGATCTTTTGTCTAAATGCTCTGAGAGGGCTTGAAACCCTAATTCTTAATTGTAGTGAATGCCCACCAATCCTTGAGGAGATTGATGAGGTGTGATGGTACATCCATATTGTGGTAATGATCCTCACAATGATGGGAAATCTTGTGGTCAAAATTTGGGGTATGACACCATGTTCTCCAGGTTTCAGATTCTTGTATCAGACCTTCAAGTGTTAAATAAGAGTTACTCTACATGAGATCATGTTAAAAAGATTCTGAGAAGTATCCCTTTAAAGTTTAGACCTAAAGTAACAACTATTTAGGAAACTAAATACCTGAATACGCTATCTCTTGAAAGTCTAATCAATAATCTTCAGAGCAATAAGATGGAACTGAATGGAGATAAGTCTTTAAAGAAACTTAAAACTCTTGCCCTTAGATCTACTTCTGAAAAATCTGGTGAAAGATCCAAAAGGCTTTCAAAGATCAGTAAATCTGATGAAACTTCTGAAGAAGATTCTGATGGTAAATCTGATGACGATGATATGACATGCTTCATCAGAGGAATTCAGCAAATGGAAAGAAGGAATAAATAATTTTCTAAAAATAGTGGCTTTAGAAGATCTAAAGAGAAAGAAGAAGATAAAATCTGCTACAATTGCAATAAGCCTAGTCACTTCAGAAATAATTGTCCTGATATTAAGAAAGATAGTCAAAAGAAAGGAAGTCATCAGAAGGATAACTTCAGGAACAAATTTAAGAAGAATTTTATGGCAACATGGGAAAAGCTAGACGATGAAGACTCTGAAAGAGAAGATGAAGCCAATCTGGTGTTGATGGCTCACACATCTGAAGAAGGACTTTTATCTGAAACAGAGTCTGAAGACAAAAATGAGGTATACTCTTATTCTGACTTTATTTTATGCATGAATGATCTCATAAATCATTGCAAAGATCAAGCCAGTCACAGCAAAATTTTAAAAAAAGGCAATTTCATTCTGAAAAAAGAATTAAAGGAAATTAGCACATCTCAAAATGAATGTTCTACTTTAGGTAAGCATGATATACCATTTCATAACTTCATCACATATGACATTGATAAAACTAAACTTGCATCTATGATTTATGGAATTGGCAAAAGCAATAGAGAAGCTTTGGGGTACAATGAAAACTGTCCTAGTTCTGATATGTCATTGTATAAAGTGTTCACAGATCCTTGTTCCTCTAGCATTGCTCAAACAGTGTTAAGCAACTATTTTATTCCTGCTGCTGATAATGTAAAAGTTATGAATCTAACAGAACCTATTGATCAGAAGTTGAAAGGTATTGTAACATCAGAACCTGGTAGTCCTAAAGTTTTGATTACATCAATATCCAAAACATATGAATCACAGGCTAAGAGAAATTTAGAAACTAAGGTTGAAAATAAGTCCAGTCAAAGTTTTTGGAAACAAAAAACATGGAGTGAAGCTAAACCATTTTACATGGCAAAGGGACATGATAGGAAATAACCTATTAAGACTAACATGAAATGACCCATATGTGTATCGATACCTAAATCCCAAATTGTCTTTGTCGGGGCCGACAAAAATATTCGAGTCGCCATCATATTTTTTAAGGGAAAATAATGATAAACCTAATATCTTAATCCTAAGGTAGAGATTCCTATGGTTCGGGAGTCGGTTAAGTGAAGGGAAGGTGTTAGGCACCCCTCACTTCCATTGTACTCAATGGGATCCACCTTTGAATTTAGGGTATATTTGTTTGTCTAAGTTATAGGAAAACCTAAGTTTTTTATTAATTATACTCGCTAGGGTTGGTTTGCAACCCTATGCCTACGTACCCTCAATTTGAAGGATCAGAGTAATCGTAGTTCACCTCCCCTATTCCTACCCCCTAATCCTATTCACATTCCTAATCCTAAAACCAATCCACTATTTATACTCTTGGATAAAGAGTTCTATCCCTTAAATCTAGTGTTTATACTCCTAGATGAGGAGTTCTATCCCTTAAAACCCTATCCATTATTTATACTCTCGGACGGAAGAGTTTTATCCCAAAAATCCAAAATCCCATCCATTATTTAGGCTCTCGGACAAAGAGCTTTATCCCCATGTGTAAATCCCTTAGAATCTTAAAAATCCCAAAAAAACCACTTTTCCTGATTAAAAGAAAAGAAATTGAACCCTGAAGTTAAATAAGGTAATATGTCAAAAGGACAAAATTCCCCCCAAAATAAAATCCATAATCCAATAATTCTTAAGAAAATATTTTTTTATCCAAAATAAGATTAAACTTATTTTCTTTTTAATCCCCACTCCATATTTATACTTTTTGTTAAAATAATTTTTTTCTAAAAAAAATAATATACAAATAACATTTTTATCTACATAAGTTGTTAAAACTTAATTACAACCAAATAAAAAAATAAGTTAAATTATAAAAACCTAGATTAACAAATCAAAATAAAATGAAAATTTTATCTCACAACTTGAATCAAGGAATTGATTCAATTGTGGTTTTTTTTAAAATTAAAATGGTAAAAATATGTTTAATAAAAATCCAAAATAAATAAATAAACACAAATCCCAAAATAAATCCCTAAACCATTAATTTGTCCAAAAAAACCTAAATCTCCTAATTAACCCTTAGATACAACTAATACTTGAATTAAATTATGTTAAATAATTCAATTAATTAAATAAGAAAAAAAAACCAGGGGAGGGTGTAAAAACCCTTAAAAAAACAAATGGGCCATTTCGTGGGGGTGCCAAAAGTAAACTGGACACTAGGCCCAGTTGTTTTAAACCCAAGAGCAAGGAAACAAACAAAAAAAAATCCAGTCGGTGGAGTCAATGTGTGGACTCGTGCGTGACATCTGATGGAGATCAGACGATTCCAATGATTGAATTCCATCGATGTTGATTACCAATCTAAGTAAATTGATCTAACGGTTACCGTGCCAAGTCAAACAACAGAACACAATGTCCATACACCCACTGAATGGTCAAATTCACATGATCGTGTGGCTCACGAAAGGCTACACGTTAAGTATCCACGGCGCATGCGAAGGGGTATTTAAACCCAAACCCTTTAGAAAATCTTCATTTTTCCATTTCTTTCTCTCTCTAAGCTTCTCTCTCTCACTCTACTCTCTCCAAATCGTCTCGCCTCTCTCTAACTCTCCTTCTCCGACCATCGTCCTAAAACCTCCGGCCACCACTAGGACCGCCCTCAATTCCAGATTTCCGGTTGGATTCAACCGGAATCTTCAAAGCCACACGAACCCTAAACCACCCACGAAGAACCCTAGACCCATTCCACCCAGCATCGTCCAGTTCTTCAGGGTTCAAGATGAACCCTAAGAACCCTAGGGTTCTTGGGAAGAACCCTAACCCTACCTTTAATCCAAAACCCAGAATTCAATCAAACCTCAAGAACCCTAACTGGGTTCGAAGAACACTAACCCCCAAACCTGAAGAACCCTAACCCTATTTAAGAACCCTACCCGAAACAAACCCAGAACATTCAGAAACACAAATATAAACCCGATCCCCAACCCCCAAACACAAACAAATCACGCCTCAGAATCAAATCCAAAAAAAAAGCTAAGTTTATCTTGCTTACCGTCCGTGTAGTGACACTGGTAGTAATTTGTTTATCCCTTTCTCTTCTAATCTCCTCTTTTCTCTTATTCTGCAGGTAAGGATGGTTGAAGGCTAAGCTCAGAAGGATTAGGGTTCGAGTTTTGAACCCTAACTTTCTACAATCTTTAGAGCTTTAGTGAAAGGGTGGGGTTTGCGCAGCTGCAAGGATTTGTCGCCTAGGGTCCTCCTTCTTCTAAATTCTTCTGCTTTTTATAGTTTAGATTTAGGTTTTTAGAAGTTTAATTTTAGATTTCGATTTAGGAAAATGTTGATGTACTTTTCATTAACCTTTGATCCGATTTGATTTTTCTGTAACTTTTAGAATTAAGGTCTTAATAAAAAGATTCTTTCTCTTTTGATCTGATTGTAAATGGTTTGTACAGATTTGATTGAATTGTAATTTGGGCTGAAGATTTAATGAAATTTGATTTTGTTTGATACGATCCAACTTGATTTCCCCAATCTGCGCAGTTTAGGGTTTGAGAAGGTTGGGGAAGAAGGAGGCCCACTCGTTGGGTCAACAATCTTGACCAAAAAATAAAATAATAAATGAAATGAAATAAAAAAAAAAATAATAACAACAACCATTTTAATAAGTAACTAATAATCCTAAATATTAACATAACGACAACCTGATTAGTAAAACCAAAATAAAATAAAATAATAATAACCCTTAATAAATAAATAAATGAAAAAAATAGAATGATAATAATGACATTTAGTGGACCGATCCCTCTATCAATAAAACCTAATTACTAATTAAAAACATCCCTAATTAATAATTAATGATACACTCTAAAAATTAATCCTAAATGATATACTTAATTTCTAACTTAGACCTGAAATGTTTCGAATAATTTTAAAAGACCTTTTTAAACTAATTTAAAGCAGTAAATTAAACACTTAATCTTGAAACAAATAACCAAAAGCAATGACCAATACCAATATATGTGTATTATTTTTCTTCTTAAAAAGTGTTTAATTTTAGAAATAGATATCTCTAAAATAAATAAAACCTGACAAATTATATATAAAAAATGAACTAGCCCCCCACTAAATAAAACAAACAATAATACCCTCTATACTAGCCCAATTCCAAAGTGGACCCAAGAGTATTAGAAATTTCATGAGCCCATTAACATCCAACTGACACCCCTGGCAGTACAAAAAAATCCAAAAATAGCAACAAACCCCTGGTCAAAATTTAGGGTACTACAGCTGCCCCTATTTAATCGTCTTCGAATCAGAAGGATGATGTCGGTGAGCCTTCCTCCTTTTGAGGAGGAGACGATTAAATACAAGAAGAACCCTAAGTTTGACCGCAGAACCTGATAGGTGCTAAGTTGATATCCTAAAATCCTTGGTAACAGACCCTTGGCGGAATGTGCGATTGACCCCTTTATCCCTGAGTGTAAGCTATAATCCTTATGTCATGTATGCATGTTTAAAAGTATGTATGCTTTTATGCATGATGCATTATTTGGGCTAACGCCTCTTTTATGATATGTAATGCATGTACCTACGGAAACCACACCCTTTTGTAATATCCTGACTTCCCAACCCCTGAACCCTTGACTCTTCTGACGAGCGTAATAAGTCATCTTGCTCTTGACATCTGGAGATGCATAGAGAAACTCCCATAGTGATTGAAATCTGACCGTCAATTTGTGGATCCTTGTATTTTATCTTGAGAGAAAATATGATCCTTTTTGCTGTTTCCGAATCGAAGTAAAGTACCTTTTCCTTTTTCCCCCTTTTTTTTTTAGCTTTTTGATTATACCCAATGTCTCAATGTATTTTTATAAATAAAACTCGGCATTTTGTAATTAAGCAGAATAATTGAAAAGCAAAGAGAATTTTATTTATTGACGAAAGGCCCATAAATAGGCAATAGTACATAAGGAAAGAAAATCCTCATAAGGAGGAAGTACTACAAAAAAAGAAAAGAAATGGCAATACGAAAAACAAATTTATCTATGTCCCTATTGAATTTAAACACCAGCTAATATCCCTAAATCTCCGAGGTCTTGACACTTCGCTTCTGAGAATGATGACTGGACTGATCACTCCTTTCCAAACTCCACTAGTGTTATCAGTCCTATACCTTTTGGATATCCTTAATTTTACCTGGATCGTTCTTTTAGAACCTTATTCCCCCAGGATGCTATACCATTTTTTCAACTAGCCGCCCTTTAGGGTTTTCGACTTGTCGGGTATCATTTTTTAATCCCTAATTTTTGCCTAAGTCACCCTTTCGGGTTTTTGACTTAGCGGGCTTTTTATCCTCTTTTTCTAGGCATAGTATTTTTTGACTGAATCGGAATTTACTGGGCGCGGTAAATCCGCTCCATCCATAGTAGTCAACATTAAAGCTCCACCAGAGAAGGCGCTCTTTACAACATATGGTCCTTCATAGTTTATGGCCCATTTTCCACGAGGATCTTTATAAATGGGTAGCACCTTCCTTAATACCAGGTCTCCTTCCTCAAATAGGCAAGGACGAACTTTCTTATCGAATGCCTTCTTGAGTCTCCGCTGATATAGCTGACCATGACATACAGAGGCCATGCGCTTCTCCTCTATGAGGTTTAGTTGATCAAGTCTATTTTGTACCCATTCCTCTCCTTCCATCTTGGTCTCTATTATGACCCTAAGTGAAGGAATTTCTACTTCAATAGGGAGTACCGCCTCTGTACCATACACCAAGGAAAAAGGCGTAGCTCCTGTTGAAGTACGAACTGAGGTTCTATAGCCATGTAGGGCGAAAGGGAGCATTTCGTGCCAATCCTTGTAGGTCTTCACCATCTTCTAAATAATTTTCTTTATGTTCTTATTGGCTGCTTCTACCACGCCATTCATCTTCGGGCGATAAGGTGACGAGTTATGGTGATCGATTTTGAAACTCTCGCATAGCTCGTCCATTACTTTATTATTTAGATTGAGCCCATTATCCGTGATGATCTTGTTAGGAACTCCATAGCGACAAATTATCTCTTTCTTGATGAATCGTACAATTACTTGTCTTGTCACATTAGCATAGGAAGCAGCTTCCACCCATTTGGTGAAGTAGTCGATAGCAACTAGAATAAACCGGTGTCCATTTGATGCCTTTGGCTCGATCATCCCTATTATGTCTATCCCCCACATAGATAAAGGCCACGGGGCAGTTAACACGTTCAAAGGAGTTAGCGGCACATGAATTTTAGCCGCGTAGATTTGACACTTGTGGCAATTCTTGACATATTTAAAGCAGTCGGACTCCATAGTCAGCCAGTAGTACCCTGCTCGGAGAATCTTCTTAGCCATAGTATGCCCATTTGCATGAGTTCCGAAGGATCCCTCATGTATTTCTCTGATGAGCATGTCTTGTTCATGTCCATCTAAACACCGGAGTAACACCATGTCATGATTCCTTTTATATAGTACCTCTCCATCAAGGAAGAACTGGGCAGCCAGTCTTCTAAGTGTTTTCTTATCCCCACTTGAGGCATTTGTAGGATATTCTTGTTTTTGGAGGAACTGTTTGATATCATAAAACCATGGTTTATCATCCGCTTCTGCCTCTACTGCCCCACAATAAGATGGTTCATCAAGGCGATCAATTCTGATGGTTGGCGCTTCATTATACCATTTGACTTTGAACATGGACGCCAAAGTTGCCAAAGCGTCCGCCAGTTGATTCCGATCTCTAGGAATATGATGGAAAGTGTCTCATCAAAGTACACTATCCTTCTCCAGACACAGTCTCGATATCGAGTTAATTTGGCATTAAGTGTCCTACATTCCCCTTTGACTTGATTGATGACAAGAGCTGAATCCCCATATACCTCTAAGATCTTGATTCCAAGGTTGATGGCCTCATTAATTCCCAAGATACATGCCTCATATTCTGCCACATTGTTAGTACATGAGAAGCATATTCTGGTGGTAAAGGGAATATGAAATCCAGTGGGAGAGGTTATGACAGCCCCCACCCCATGTCCTTCTGCATTTGAGGCTCCATCAAATACAAGCTTCCACCGAGATCCGGGTTCAGGTCCTTCGTAAGAACTTGGGATATCATCATCTCTTACAGCCATTACGTCCTCATCTGGAAAATCAAATTGCATAGGCTGATAATCGTCCAACGGTTGATGAGCAAGGTGATCAGCTAACACACTTCCTTTTACGGCTTTCTGGGTAACATACTGGATATCATATTCAGTAAGTAACATCTGCCACCGTGCCACTCTCCCAGTTACTCCAGGCTTCTCAAATATATACTTGATAGGGTCCATCCTTGATATTAACAAAGTAGTATGGCACACCATATATTGTCTTAATCGTCGGGCAGCCCATACAAGAGCACAACAAGTTTTCTCCAAGAGCGAGTATTTGGATTCGCAATCCGTAAATTTCTTACTCAAGTTGCATGCTCCTTTCTCCTTGTTTCATCTTGTTGTCCGAGTACACAACCCATCGAATTATTAAGCATCGTCAGATACATTATGAGCGCTCTTCTAGGTACAAGTGGTACCAATATGGGTGGCTCTTGTAAATACCCTTTGATTCGATCAAAGGCCTTTTGACAATGTTCATCCCATTCAAGGCTTTGGCCTTTCCTCAATAACTTGAAGATCGGTTCACAAGTGGCGGTAAGGTGTGAGATGAATCTAGCAATATAGTTCAGCCTCCCTAAGAACCCTCGTACTTCTTTTTCAGTCCTTGGAGCTGGCATTCCTTGAATGGCCTTCACTTTATCAGGATCAACCTCTATACCTCTTTGACTGACTATGAACCCCAAAAATTTCCCAGATCTGACCCCAAAAGTACACTTCACATGGTTTAGTCGTAGCTTGAACTTCCTTAGCCGTTCAAACGACTTCCGTAAATTGACTATGTGCTCTTCCTCGGTTTGTGATTTAGCGATCATATCATCGACGTAAACCTCTATTTCCTTGTGCATCATGTCGTGGAATAGAGTGACCATTGCCCTTTGATAAGTTGCCCCTGCATTCTTTAATCCGAAGGGCATCACCTTGTAACAGAAGGTTCCCCAAGGGGTAATAAAGGTAGTCTTTTCCATATCGGATGGAGCCATGTTGATGTGATTATATCCGGAAAACCCATCCATAAATGAGAATACCGAAAATTAAGCCGTGTTATCCACCAATACATCAATGAGAGGTAATGGGAAATTGTCTTTAGGACTTGCTCTATTGAGATCTCGGTAGTCTACACACATTCTGACCTTCCCATCCTTCTTTGGTACAGGTACAATATTGGCTACCCATTCTGGATATTTTACTGCGGCTAAGAACCCTGCGTCGAACTGCTTTTTAACCTCTTCCTTGATTTTGAGAGTCATATCCGGTCTAGTTCGCCTTAACTTTTGCTTGACCGGCGGACATTCGGGTTTAAGCGGTAACTTATGTTCGGCAATGTCTGTGTCCAAACCGGGCATATCTTGGTAGGACCAAGCAAACACATCCACATATTCACGTAGCAACTTGATCAACTTCTCCTTTACATCCTCGTTCAAAGAAGCACCAACTTTGACTTCCTTTTTGTCCTCTTCAGTTCCCAGATTGATCACATCCACTGGTTCCTGATGAGGTTGTATCACCTTATCCTCTTGCTTTAACATTCTGGCCAGCTCTTCAGGAAGTTCACAATCGTCCTCATCACCCTCTTCCGCTTGGTTAATCAGGAACTCGAAGTTGTAAGGAATTATAGCGGTGTCGTTTTCAATAGGTTCATTTTTAAATCTGCATGAGGGAGATTTTTATGCTTATTATTTTTTGAGTTGGTGCAAATGAAAGTATTGAAAAGAAAGTGTATTGCCATTTTGAAAAGAATAACTGAGAAAGAAAAAAAAAAGGATCTTAATTGAAAACAAAATGCGATTTTATTATTAAATAATTCAAAGAAACAAAGGTGGCCCTACAAAGCTTGTCCATTTGCCTTGGGCATAGCAAAGGACATATTGTTTTTTTTTTTAGAAAAGTAAATTACTTTGAAATAGAAATCATCTCAGGAATCTCGATTGCTCTCCAATTGTTAAGAACTGTGCCTGGTGAGCAATGGCGCACCCAATCTGGTATCCCTCTATTTTCCTCTTCAATTGCAGTCACTTGATCTTCGTCTCTGAATCCGACACTAAGGAAAGTTTCTTCGAGAGGAGGAAATGTCATTTGTCGAGACTTCTGTACCTCTTTATTAGCTGGTTTGTAACCCAGCCCGAATTGATCCTTCTTTTCAAGTATCTCTATCACCTTGCCCCAACCCCTAGTATCCCCCTTCTGAATCAAGTCTGTGATCCTTTTCGGCCTTTCCTCCTGTCTAACGACTTGCTTACGACTGACCGTCGCAACCTCCAAAGCTTGGAACGGTATTTCAAATGTTTCTCTATCCACTTCTATGTATCTGAATGATGAGAGGTGGCTGACGAACATGTCTTCCTCCCCATCAACGATTATCAAATTGTCCCCAGATATGAAATTCAACTTCTGATGAAGTGTGGAAGTAATTGCGCCCGCAGCATGAATCCATGGTCGTCCTAGAAGACAAGTGTAGGAGGGATTAATGTCCATGACTTGGAAAGTGATCATGAAGGTATGTGATCCCACCACTGTAGGTATGTCCACTTCCCCAATTACCATTCTTTTTGAACCGCCGAACGCCCTGACAATCAGGGAACTGGTCTTCATAAAGGTCCTTACAGATGTTAATTTCATAAGGGTATCCTTAGACATGACATTTAGAGCAGACCATGTGTCTACCAGCACTCTTGAAAGAATAGTGTCCTGACATTTGACTGATATGTGTAAGGCCTTGTTATGTGCTTGCCCCTCGGGAGGTAATTCCTCATTACTGAAACCCAGGCAGGTGCTGGCGGCAATATTGGAGACTACCTCGTTGAATTGAATTACTGATATGTCTTTAGTGACATGGGCTTCATTTAGGACCTTCAGCAGGGATTCCCTATGTGCCTCCGAGCATAACAACAAGGATAGAATAGAGATCTTGGGTGGTGTTTGATTTAGTTGGTCCACCACCCTATAATCACTTTTCTTTATGATTCTTAAAAATTCCTCGGCATCTTCCTGAGATATGCCCTTCTTGGACGGTCCCTCGACTGTACTTGTGGTCTCTTTCCTTTTTGAGCTTTCGGGGATATCCTTCTTGGGTTGTTCTGAAGAGTATACCCTTCCACTACGTGTCATTCCTCCAATACCAGCTATGTTAGTAACTGCTGGTGATGGCACTATAGTCTTTCCTCCCACTGACGTCGTGACGTCATATTTCCAGGGTACAGTCTTGGAGCTTTCATATGGAAATGGCGTTGGTACATGGAATGTGATAGGACCTTCTGACGCTGCAGGCACCGAAGCTTTGACTGGCGTAGGAACAGGTATCTGAATTGGTGTTCGTGTAGGCATCGGAATTGTTATCTGAATAGGAACCTGTGTAAACCTTGAAACTGGTATTCGGATGGGCGCCTGTGCCTGCCTGGGAACTTGTATTTGAATAGGAACTTGTGTAGGCCTTGGAACTGGTATTTGAATGGGCGCCTGTGCCTGCCTGGGAACTTGTACTTGAATAGACACTTGTGTAGGCCTTGGAACTGGTATTTGAATGGGAGTCGTGACTCCTCTTTTCTGGTATAGAATCTCAGAAGGTGCCTACCCCTGGGCGTCTAAGGCAGCCACCTCATTCATATTCCTTAAGTACCCAATCTGTATTATCCCTTGGTCCATTAGTTGTTGGAGGACCTCCTTCATCTTCTTACAGCTATTGGGATCAATCGCGCAATTCTCATAGTCACCGTGCAGCCTTTCAAACTCCTCGTATCCAATTAAGGTTTCCCTCAATTTCGTCATAGGGGTCTTTACTTGCTCCAACCCTCTAATTATGATGTCCTCTCCTAGTCCCTCAATGGAGTTAACAGTTGGTCCAATGTGCCCTGGGAACGGGTTATCTCCTACATTTGGAGTGTCATAACTGAATTTAATAACCTTCTGATCCAGCAAATCTTGCACCTTAAATTTGAGAGCCAAACATTTTTCAGTCGTGTGCCCTGGCGATCCAGCATGGTAATCACATCTAGCATTAGCGTCATACCCTCGAGGAGTAGGCGTAGGAGGGGGCCCTAACGGCTTGATTTCTACCAATCCCTTTTGGATTAACATTGGTAGGATTTGAGTATATGTAGTGGGTATAGGGTCAAAGTCCTTCCATGGCCTCCTTTGTTCCCTTCGGGGATGCTTCTGTTGTTGCTGATTTTGAGGGGGTGGGGCCCTTGGCTGTTGGATCTGGAGCGTAGGAGACGTTTGGCCAGAGGTCGTGGCTGCCACGTAAGGGTTATAGGGCACTTGAGTATACCTATCAGCAGAAATGGCATTGGCCTCCTTCTTCGAACTGTTTCTGGAGTACCTTTTGTCGTTATGTTGATTGGAAGACGGTGTTCCAATCTTTCCACTTTTTAATCCATTCTCGATCCTTTCCCCAATGATAACAAAATTCACAAATCCTGCTGAGACCGATCCAATCATCTTTTCATAGTACAATCCTTGCAGTGTTCCCATGAATGTATCTACTAGCTCGTTTTCCCACAATGGAGGTTGTACACGAGATGCTAGCTCCCTCCATCTTTGGGCATACTCCTTAAAAGATTCATCCCTTTTCTGAGACATGTTTTGCAATTGCATGCGATTAGGGGCCATGTCTACATTATATTGGTATTGCCTTATGAAGGCACTTGCTAAATCATCCCAGTTCTTGATGTAGGTCCTTTCCAGCTGCATGTACCAGTCCAAGGATGCCCCACTAAGGCTATCTTGGAAAACATGCATCATCATCTTTTCGTTCTTAGCGTGTGCCCCCATCTTTCAGGAAAACATCCGAATGTGGCTTTTGGGACAACTAACCCCTTTGTACATCTCGAAGTTAGGCGCCTTAAACTTAGGAGGCACGACGTCGGGTACTAAGCACATTTCCAAGGCATCATTCCCAAAGATCTTGGATCATTCCACAGCCCTTAACCGTTCCTCAATTATCTTATACTTTTCATCCTCCTTTCTTCCTTCCACGGCAGCTAGTTTGGTTTCACGACCTACTTGCCTTGAGCCTTCCTCTCCATATTGGAGGTGCCAGTCATCTGAGACCTCACGAGTGACAGGTATCTGTATGGGTCGTGATTCTCCATTGTGCTCAGGTGGAGGAACAGACCCTACAGGAGGTTGAGTGTTAGCCTTCCCTTTACTAGCCTCTAAAGCCTCACGCTCCAAGTCAGCCACAAATCCCAAAAGAGGATTGTTATCTTCATATTGGGGAGGAGGGGTAGGAGCATTCCTACGGTTACTAGCCTCGGTGTCTCTTGCTATCATATTCTGAATTGCTCGAGTCAGCTGATCGATCTTGTCCTTCATTTCCTCCACGTTTCCCTTGACAACATCCACATCTCCTTTCAGAGCAGCGTGGTTCAGCTCCATTTGTTCCATAGCTTTCTTCTGGTAAGCACGGGTGTTGGGTCGAGAAGTCAGATTGTTGCGAAGATTCTGAGAGAAGATATCGAAAGGTGATTTCTGTTTGATGTTTATTTTTTTGAATTATGCTATGCATGCATGAATGTATGAGTATGCAAAAATTGTTTTTATTTCAGGAATCTTAAACTTTTCATTTATTAAGATTAAAGCCAAGGATAATGGAAAGCAAATACTTTTATTAATGGGAAGAAAGTACTAGGGTCGAAGCCCCCCTTATTACATAAGGAAAACTAAACTAGGGATAAACCCTTAAATTATTCGTAACAAAAAGCAAACGTAAGAAGTCATTACATAGAAAAGCTAAATCCTCCTCCTAATCCTAGCCCTAAAATCCTCTACCATCTCACGACAAAGTGTAAGGAAATCAGTAATCTCTTTGACCGACTTGAAGATATCAGCCATGTACTCAGCTTCCTTTAAACTTCGAGGGATCTCGTGGATGAGATCGTTGGATAGTAAGACCAACTTCAGATACCTTTCTCGATAATATGCCTCGTCCTCTCGTAACTTTGCCATGATCTCTAAATCCTCCCTAGTAGTTTGCTCTAGCTGCTGGTTATGTTCTTCAGCATAAAGGACCCATGCCCTTAGATCTTCGTAAGAATCCTGAAGCTCCCCATATAACCTTCTAAGTTCCTGGTTCTCCTCTGGAGTTTCTAACCATCCTTCTGGCCGTAGGGCAAGAAGTTCTTCGGCTGATCTCAATTGTACGGTTGCATCTAGGGCTTAAGCTTTGGACTTCAGCTTCAAGGTGGTGGATACGCCTGTCATATCCCTCTTTGAATTCTCTTTGCGTTGACGTCATCCAAATGTCTCTCCACTCGTCCCTTTGACGCCAGGCTCTATCTAGTTGCTCTTTGTGGTCTTTGAGGCGTGAACTCACAACTTGAAGGTCGGCATAAGCTTGTTCCTTCTTCTCTTCCTCCATCTGAGCTATCCCCTTATTGATCTTTGATTGCTCCATAACTTCATCGAGACTCCTCCTCAACTGACTACTCTCTCCAGTGGCTTGGTAATATTTGCCTTCCCACTCTTCTTTTTCTTTTTGTAATTGTGCAATAGTCTCTTTGAGTCTCTCACTTTCCTCCATGGAGATTGCGGCAGGTGGGGGAACCCTTGGATTAACAGGATGATCCAGGGTAAAGGGCAGCTTTACTATCCTTACTCTTTCTTCCATCCATTGCAGATATGGGACTCTCGACTCTTCTCTTGGTCTTTTCAAACTACTCTTCCCTTTTATAATTTGTCTCCAAGCTTGAGCAATTTTTAAGACGTCGGGATGATCTCCATTCACACCTTGCAAGATGAAACCTTTTAGCAACCTATCCTCTGGCTTATAGGCCAAGGGATGCCCTAGCTGCCTCATTGCCAAAATAGGGTTATAACTTATGCACCCTCTTGAGCCAATCAAGGGTACATTTGGAAAGTCTCCACAACTTAAGATCACATAATCTCTTTGGAGTATTTGAGGGAACCATAGGATGTCATTACCAATGAGGGATACCAGATATTGGGACCAATCATTAGCTTTCATCTGTCTCATATCCCTTATGTCCCTCAGTAGATGGGAGCATAACCACTTGTACAGTAATTGAGGGCAACATAGCATAGCCCCTCCTTTCTTCTCAAATTTTCAATGAAGAGTAAAGTATATATCCGCAAGGAGAGCCGTTGATGAGTCTTCTTCTCCGAGAGTCACAGCCAGAAATAGATTGATAGCGGCGATATCTATGAAGTTTGGAACACTTGGGAATAGGACCAACCCAAAGATAAGTAATACCATGATGGCGTCTTGGGCTACCCAATTTTTGCGAGTCGCGAAGTGACTAGCTTTATTTTCTAAGAACCATTTAGGAAACCCTTCGAAGCCATCTTTAGTTTTCAGATGAGCTTGTAGGTCTTCTTCTCGAATATAAAGACAGCTTGCCATTTCTTTCAAAGAAGGACTATACCCCAATGCTTTGAATGGACCTTTATTGCTTTTAGGGAGGTCAAGTATCCTTCGAACCTCTTCCAGGGTGGGAGCTATTTGGAAGTCCTTGAATTGGAAGCACCTTAACTCAGGATCATAAAATTGGGCCAAGGCAGTTAGGCATCCTCTTGCAGAGGAATGAGAACAAGATCCAGTATATCTCCATACCTACGAATTATAGGCTTCCTTCTTTCCTTAGGTAACTCAACAGCATAAGTCTTTAGGCCCTTTATGTCTGATGTCCTTACTTTAATTGGGAGAGTTTTCTTTTTCTCAAATTCCATTGTCCTTTGATTTAATCCCTTTTTATTGAATAATTTTAAGATTCATGTGAATGCAAAAAAGAAAATATGAGGATGATGAATGCAAATGATATCTTGATTAGGGTAAAGGTAATGTGTAAGCATGCCCTTAGTAAGGTGGGCTTCCCTAGAACAAGTTGGATCTAAGTTAAGACTACCCAATCCCATCACATGTAGGTTATACAAATTTGGACGACATAACGACCCCAAAATGTTCAGACTATACCCTTGATTTACCATGAGAAGGAGAAATCCTTCCTACGGTAATCCTTCGGGATAAGTCTTATTTGGGGTAGGAGCCTAGTGACATCCCTTAAGGGTTGACTACATAGGGTCTCCATAGATTGGTGTGGGGTAGGTTAAAGGTTCTCAGAGTCACGGACCACATCCAAATCATTCCACTACGCCAGGGGCTAGCCCTTTCGTGAGGACGACTTTGGAAGGATCTACTCTGAGTGTGGCATCAATGCATTGTTGGGGATGTCGCATCCCCCCCCCAAAAACATTTCCGTTCCACTTTATGTTCTAGGGTTATATTCTAAGCTTTGGGTTTTAGCATCACTCCTTTTTTTTTTTGCCCCAATCCCTTGTATAATGACAAAATAAAAAAAAAGGGTTAAATAAATAAAAAAAATGAAATAAATAAAAAAAGTACATAACAATAAAATAAAAACAAAGTAAAACATCCAAGACAAACAAATCCCTAAATCCTAAGGCAAGGAAGGACTCTCTCTAGGAAGGAATCCCCAACAGAGTCGCCAGCTGTCGCGGCCGGCAAAAATATTCGAGTCGCCATCATATTTTTTAAGGGAAAATAATGATAAACCTAATATCTTAATCCTAAGGTAGAGATTCCTACGGTTCGGGAGTCGGTTAAGTGAAGGGAAGGTGTTAGGCACCCCTCACTTCCATTGTACTCAATGGGATCCACCTTTGAATTTAGGGTATATTTGTTTGTCTAAGTTATAGGAAAACCTAAGTTTTTTATTAATTATACTCGCTAGGGTTGGTTTGCAACCCTATGCCTACGTACCCTCAATTTGAAGGATCAGAGTAATCGTAGTTCACCTACCCTATTCCTACCCCCTAATCCTATTCCCATTCCTAATCCTAAACCCAATCCACTATTTATACTTTTGGATAAAGAGTTCTATCCCTTAAATCTAGTGTTTATACTCCTAGATGAGGAGTTCTATCCCTTAAAACCCTATCCATTATTTATACTCTCGGACAGAAGAGTTTTATCCCAAAAATCCAAAATCCCATCCATTATTTAGGCTCTCGGATCAAGAGCTTTATCCCCATGTGTAAATCCCTTATAATCTTAAAAATCCCAAAAAAACCACTTTTCCTGATTAAAAGAAAAGAAATTGAACCCTGAAGTTAAATAAGGTAATATGTCAAAAGGACAAAATTCCCCCCAAAATAAAATCCATATCCCAATAATTCTTAAGAAAATATTTTTTTATCCAAAATAAGATTAAACTTATTTTCTTTTTAATCCCCACTCCATATTTATACTTTTTGTTAAAATAATTTTTTTCTAAAAAAAAATAATATACAAATAACATTTTTATCTACATAAGTTGTTAAAACTTAATTACAACCAAATAAAAAAATAAGTTAAATTATAAAAACCAAGATTAACAAATCAAAATAAAATTAAAATCTTATCTCACAACTTGAATCAAGGAATTGATTCAATTGTGGGTTTTTTTAGAATTAAAAAGGTAAAAATATGTTTAATAAAAATCCAAAATAAATAAATAAATAAATAAACACAAATCCCAAAATAAATCCCTAAACCCTTAATTTGTCCAAAAAAAAACCTAAATCTCCTAATTAACCCTCAGATACAACTAATACTTAAATTAAATTATGTTAAATAATTCAATTAATTAAATAAGAAAAAAAACCAGGGGAGGGTGTAAAAACCCTTAAAAAAACAAATAGGCCATTTCGTGGGGGTGCCAAAAGTAAACTGGGCACTACGCCCAGTTGTTTTAAACCCAAGAGTACGGAAACAAACAAAAAAAAATCCAGTCGGTGGAGTCAACGTGTGGACTCGTGCGTGACGTCTGATGGAGATCAGACATTCCAAGGATTGAATTCCTGGGCCATCGATGTTGATTACCAATCTAAGTAAATTGATCTAACGGCTACCGTGCCAAGTCAAACAACAAAACACGATGTCCATACACCCACTGAATGGTCAAAGTCACATGATCGTGTGGCTCACGAAAGGCCACACGTTAAGGATCCACGGCGCATGCGAAGGGATATTTAAACCCAAACCCTTCAGAAAATCTTCATTTTTCCATTTCTTTCTCTCTCTAAGCTTCTCTCTCTCTCACTCTACTCTCTCCAAATCCTCTCGCCTCTCTCTAACTCTCCTTCTCCGACCACCGTCCTAAAACCTCCGGCCACCACTAGGACCGCCCTCAATTCCAGATTTTCGGTTGGATTCAACCGGAATCTTCAAAGCCACACGAACCCTAAACCCCCCACAAAGAACCCTAGACCCATTCCACCCAGCATCGTCCAGTTCTTCAGGGTTCAAGATGAACCCTAAGAACCCTAGGGTTCTTGGGAAGAACCCTAACCCTACCTTCAATCTAAAACCCAGAATTCAATCAAACCTCAAGAACCCTAACTAGGTTCGAAGAACCCTAACCCCCAAACCTGAAGAACCCTAACCCTAAAGTGTATGAACCCTGACCCTATCTAAGAACCCTACCCCAAACAAACCCAGAACATCCAGAAACACAAATATAAACCCGATCCCCAACCCCCAAACACAAACAAATCACGCCTCAAAATCAAATCCAAAAAAAGTTATGTTTATCTTGCTTACCGTCCGTGTAGTGACACTGGTAGTAATTTGTTTATCCCTTTCTCTTCTAATCTCCTCTTTTCTCTTATTCTGCAGGTAAGGATGGTTGAAGGCTAAGCTCAGAAGGATTAGGGTTCGAGTTTTGAACCCTAGCTTTCTATAATCTTTAGAGCTTTAGTGAAAGGGTGGGTTTTGCGCAGCTGCAAGGATTTGTCGCCTAGGGTCCTCCTTCTTCTAAATTCTTCTGCTTTTTATAGTTTAGATTTAGGTTTTTAGAAGTTTAATTTTAGATTTCGATTTAGGAAAACGTTGATGTACTTTTCATTAACCTTTGATCCGATTTGATTTTTCTGTAACTTTTAGAATTAAGGTCTTAATAAAAAGATTCTTTCTCATTTGATCTGATTGTAAATGGTTTGTACAGATTTGATTGAATTGTAATTTGGGCTGAAGATTTAATGAAATTTGATTTTGTTTGATACGATCCAACTTGATTTCCCCAATCTGCGCAGTTTAGGGTTTGAGATGGTTGGGGAAGAAGGAGGCCCACTCGTTGGGTCAACAATCTTGACCAAAAAAATAAAATAATAAATGAAATAAAATAAAAATAATAATAATAACAACAACCATTTTAATAAGTAACTAATAATCCTAAATATTAACATAACGACAACCTGATTAGTAAAACCAAAATAAAATAAAATAATAATAACCCTTAATAAATAAATAAATGAAAAAATAGAATGATAATAATGACATTTAGTGGACCGATCCGTCTATCAATAAAACCTAATTACTAATTAAATACATCCCTAATTAATAATTAATGATACACTCTAAAAATTAATCCTAAATGATATATTTAATTTCTAACTTAGACCTGAAATGTTTCGAATAATTTTAAAAGACCTTTTTAAACTAATTTAATGCAGTAAATTAAACACTTAATCTTGAAACAAATAACCAAAAGCAATGACCAATACCAATATATGTGTATTATTTTTCTTCTTAAAAAGTGATTAATTTTAGAAATAGATATCTCTAAAATAAATAAAACCTGACAAATTATATATAAAAAATGAACTAGCCCCCCACTAAATAAAACAAACAATAAAACCCTCTATACTAGCCCAATTCCAAAGTGGACCCAAGAGTATTAGCAATTTCATGAGCCCATTAACATCCAACTGACACCCCTGGCAGTACAAAAAAATCCAAAAATAGCAACAAACCCCTGGTCAAAATTTAGGGTACTACAGTCTTTGCTACAGATATGCCTAAAGAAAAATATGGGAAGCCAATCGTGGTATCTAGACAGTGGTTGCTCACGTCATATGACGGGGGAAAGGCATATGTTCCAAACCCTTAATCTGAAAGAGGGAGGAAGTGTGGGTTTTGGAGGAGGCTAGAAAGGAAAGATCATTGATACAGGTACCATTGGTATCTCTCTAACCCTTATCAATAATGTTTGGTTGGTAGATGGCTTAAAGCATAATCTACTAAGCATAAGTCAATTGTGTGATAGTGGTTCTGAAGTAATGTTTAATAAGAATTTCTGTTCAGTTGTTAATGCTGACAAAACCATTGTATTTAAAGGGAAAAGGAAGGGGGAATGTTTATAAAATCAATATTTCTAAGTTGGATGATCATAAGGTCATTTTCCAAATGATAGTGAGTGATGAGAAATGGATTTGGCACATAAGGTTAGGTCACGCTAACTGAAGATTAATCTCTAAACTTAGCAAGAAAAAACTTGTTAAAGGGCTGTCAGATCTTGACTATCACTCAGATGCTCTCTATGGAACATGTCAAGTTGAAAAGATTATGAAAACCTCTTTTAAAACTAAAAACATTGTCTCTACCTCTAGACCCTTATAATTACTTCACATTGATCTGTTTGGTCCTATAGGAACTGCTTCTATCAGTAGGAAGAAATATGTTTTTTCATTGTTGATGATTTTAGCAGATGGACTTAGGTAAAATTTCTTCGATCTAAAGATGAAACATACGAAATATTTAGCATCTTCTGAATTCAAGTACAATCTGAGATGGAAGTAAAAATATTAAAAGTTAGAAGTGATCATGGTAGAGAGTTTGAAAATGAACCATTTGAACCTTTTAGTGAAAGATATAGAATTATCCATGAGTTCTCTTCTCCTAGAACTTCAAAGCAAAATTGGGTTGTAGAAAGAAAGAAGAGATCTTTAAAAGAAATGGCAAGAACCATGATACATGAAAATAAACTTCCAAAGTACTTGTGGGCAGAAGTTGTTAATGCATCTTTTTATATTCATAACATAATCTATATTAGACCAATTCTAAATAAAACATCGTATGGATTAGTTAAAGGTAGGAAACCAAGCATCTCTTATTTTCATCAATTTGGATGTATTTGTTACATTTTGAATAATAAGCTATACTTAAAGAAATTTGATGCAAAAGCTTAAAAGGGTATCTTTTTGGGATACTCTGAACACTCAAAAGCATAGAGAGTGTACAACTCAGAAACCAGAATGGTTGAAGAGTCTATGCACGTTAAATTTGATGACAAAATGTCTGATTGTAAAAAGTCAGAGTCTATCGATCAGGATGATAATCTTCCAGGAATTCAGAATTCTGAAGAACAGTTTGTGGTGTGTATTCTGAACGAAAAGAGTTTAGACGATGATCTGTCAGAATCTAATACTAGATCGGAAGTAACACCAGAAGCTACATAAATTGAATATGCTCCTGATAATCCTACTACAAATTCAGTAACTGTTAAAAAATGGTTCTGAAGCCTCTATTCCACCTAATAGATCATTTAAATATAAGGCTTCTTCTCCAGAAGGGCAAATCATTGGCAATAAAGACGAGCCATTGAGAACCAGATCAACTTTATGAAATGATCAATCAGTGCTTGGACTTATCTCATTGATCGAGCCTACCTCTATTGATGATGCCTTTTCAGATAATGGATAGATCGTGGCTATGCAAGATAAACTAAATCAGTTTGAAATAAATGATGTGTGGGATCTTGTTCCAAGACCACACCTGAAAAACATCATTGGCACCAAGTGGGTCTTTCGAAACAAACTCAATTAATAAGGAGAAGTTGTGAGGAACAAAGCTAGACTTGTAGCTTAGGGCTACAGTCAGCAAGAAGGAATTGACTTCTTTGAAACTTTTTCTCTTGTGGCAAAGTTAAAGGCTATAATACTTTTCTCTCTTATGATATTAATCACAACCTTTTGCTTTATCAGATGGACGTCAAAAGTGTTTTTCTGAATGGATTAATTACTGAAGAAGTTTATGTTAAAAAACCTCCTAGATTTGAATATCCAAACCATCCATACTTTGTCTACAAGCTTAAGAAATATCTCTTGAACTCAAACAAGCTCCAAAGGCTTGGTATGAGAGACTGAGTAACTTTCTCCTTGAGAATGGTTTCTCTAAAGGTAAATTTGACACTACACTATCTAGGAAAACTCTAAAGGAAGAATTTTTTATTGTTCAAATTTATGTTGATGATATAATCTTTGGTTCCACTAATGCATCTATTTGTCAAGAATTTTCAAAGATCATGCAGGCTGAATTTGAGATGAGCATGATGCGTGAATTAAAATACTTTCTTGGAATTCAAATCTACCAGAGAAAAGAAGGTATATACATTCATCAATCAAAGTACACAAGAGAACTTTTTAAGAAGTTCAATCTTGATAATTGCAAAGTCATGTCAAATTCTATTCATCCAACATGCAACCTGAATAGTGAAGAATGCAGGACCAAGTTGGATCTGACAAAATATCGAGGTATGATAGGTTCCTTAATCTATCTCACTACTTCTAGACCAGATATTTTATTCAGTGTATGCTTGTGTACAATATTCCAATCAGATCCTAGAGAAACTCATTTAACAGTCGTTAAGAGGATCTTTAGATATTTGAAAGGAATGACTAATCTTGGACTTCTTTATAATAAATCCTCATATTATAAGCTAGTTGGATTCTGTGATACTGACTATGTCGGAGATAAAATTGAGAGGAAATCCACAAGTGGAAACTGTCAATTCTTAGGTGAAAACCTTATATCTTGGGCTAGCAAAAGACAAGCAACTATTGCTCTCTCCAGAGCAGAAGCAAAATACATCTCAGCTGCTAAGTTTATTACTTAACTACTATGGATGAAGTATCAACTAGAAGATTATAAGATTTTTGGAAATAGTATTCCTATCTATTATGATAACACTGCTACTATTTGTCTAACCTAGAATCTGATTCAACATTCTAGAACTAAGCATATTGAAATCAAACACCATTTTATTAGGAACTATGTTTAGAAGGGTATAATGGATATTCAGTTTATTGATACTGACCATCAATGGGCTGATATATTTACAAAGCACTTAGCTATCGCAAGATTTGATTTTATTCAGAAAAATTTGAACATGGTCTTTGTTGATGAATAATGCTTAAAGTTTGAATGGGGCATCAAAAGGAAACATGGATTTAGATAGCACTCAGTTGGAATACAATATATCATTAAGTCTGTTAATTTTCTAAGTGGGGTTTATAAGCTTTAATTGTAGAGTTTGCTTAATCTTTGTCATTCTTGATTGCTTTATTATTTAAGCTGACACTAAGTGTTTAATTCTATGCTTTCTGCTTTGAATTAACAATTGGACTAATCTTCAGTTCTAATAAAATAAGAATCTTTGTCTTATATATACTCTGACATTTGAACTGATTGAAGAAGAAGTTTTGTAAAATAATGACTTGATTGTGGAAAGTAGTCTCAGAAACTCTTTTTTTAGTGAAATTGTTAAATACATTCAACAAGGCAAACTCAGAATGTACTTGCAAAAGTACCTTAAGTAATTAACCTTGGTTGTTGTGCTTTCTTAAAAGTAGTTATTCTCAAGACTAAAGGGGAATTTCTACTACTCTTGACTATTTTCATAAGTTGTCCTGAAATTTGGATCTTAAAAGGAGTGTACTAACAAAGATTCTGATTCGTTTTTAATCAGACTCATTATTGTCCAAACATCTAACACATGCTTGCTTATCTTAAAATAACATCATATCTGTTATATGACTGTATCTGAGTGTTACCTGATTTTTATGTATTATCTTCTATATAAGATAGTATTGTAAAATCACTGTGTTCTACATTCATTTCTTTTTTAATATAGCTTCAAAGACCATTAAAGGAGAAATCGATGATCTACATATTCCGAAGGAATATATTGTTGACCTCAATGAATTGACAGCTGCTAATCTTTCTTGGATAGTCTCAGATATTCATTTTAAGAAATGGGATGGATATTTTGTAATGCTTAATGGACCAATCTATCTAGATCTTGTGAAAGAATTTTGTGCAAATGCTCATGTTACTTAGAGTGAGTTAGATGTTTGTCAGATTCTCTCTATTGTCTATGGTTTTCATGTTGTGCTCAACCCTAAACTTATTTCTTAAGCAATAAAATGTGAAGAGAATGAAGTTACGGTTGAAGACTACAGACATGACAATAGGTTTACGAATCTTATTCACAACATCCATGATAATGAAGGCCCTGCAGCAAGTTCTTCTACTCTTACTCCTATGGCAAAAGTATGGTACCAATTTATGGGAACCAATCTAAGGCCTAAAGAAAAGGGTTTAGAATGGATTTCTCTTGATGATAAAGATTTCATTATGTTCTTGGTCTCAAGGATTAAAATCAACCTGCCTCAAACCATGTTCAATCATCTGAAAGAAGAGATATAAGTATCTCGTGAGGAATTATCTTTTCTCATTCCTTTTGGTAGGATTCTTTCTATGATGCTTGTCCAACAAGGTGTTGTTGCTCATATACAACATGTTAAGTTGATAGACAAACTTGTTCCTGACTGGTTTTTAGCATCGAATTGTTCAGAAACCATTATTAATCGCTAGAGTTCACTTATCAATTTTTCTGTTTGTTTTATTGTCTTTTTGTTGATGACAAAGGGGGAGCTTAATTTGGGACTCACGAGGAGCTTACAAACCTCATCTCTAAGATAGTTTGACATAGGGGGAGCTTACAAACCTCAGACCCTGAAAGTTATTGAGTAATTAATCTGCAACTAATTATTTTAAAATACTTAAGATTGTCATCATAAAAAAGGGAAATTGTTGAAACAAATTTGGTTCGTACCATGTATCCTCTAAGGTTTTGATGATAACAAAGTATTTGAAGAATAATTAGAATTTCTAACTAGCTGGTTCATGTGTACAGAATTTAATTTACTTGATGAAACATAATCTGTCATGAAGAAGCCATGGTTCTGTTCTAATCAAGAACTTCTGAGAGAGTCAGATCAGAAAGATATCTTTTGTACAGTTCAGAATCAGAAGCGTGCTAACCCTACCTCTGAAACTGATAGGTGTTAACTTAAGCTTAGAAATCACGGTACTCGAGAGTAGTTGACATTATCTTCAAAAGATTGTGTTGTACTTGTTTCACGGAAAAGTTCTATGGAAAAAGGCCTTGTTCAGTGGATAATTCCTTGGCTACGACTTCAAACACCTACTTTATTGGAAAATAAGATGTGCAAGAAGATTTGATGTGAATTTAGTCTTTGGGATGCTTCAACGACTCTATTTCTTCAGCTATAAAAGGAGCAGAAGAATTGGAGATCAATTAAGAGAATAACACTGCAACTACAACAGAAATATACATGCACTTCACACTATTCATATCAGCTCAAGAGAAACTAATCTTTAAGAGTTCTTATTCTTGTTTAGCTTAATAATATTTTGTGTTAAAGTGTGTTGTAATATATTTGAACACCTCTGATTGTTAATCAAGTATTGTTGTAAGTTATTCCTTCTCTAAATAGAATATTTAGATAAAAGTATCTTGCCTTGGGCTTGAGCATTGAAGTCTTGGATTTATGGAATCTGAGAAGGACGTCTTGGACTGTAGGTCTAACTAGGAAGTCTTGTACTCGAGGGGTATAAGTAAGTAAGTCTTGAATCCAAGGGGTTTAAGCAGGAAATTCTTAGGATCTGAGGATCGAAGCAATAAGTCTTGATCAGGTGCTCATTAAGCAAGGAAGACTTAGGCTGTAGGTTTGAGCAGAAGAAAGTCTTATACTTGAGGGTATAAGCAGTTGTAATCTGTTTGGTTATAGTGGAAATCTCTTATGCTGCAAGGGGACTGGACTACTCTCAGTTGGAAAGGAACTAGGATAACTTTTGTGTGTTCTTTTCCTATTTTATTTACTTCTCTTATCTTATCTGCTGCACTTGTTATCAGTTTATGAACTTCTGTTTAGATTCTAAACTCTGGTTCAGAAGTAGAAACGATTTGGCAAACACAATTCAACCCCCCTTTCTTGTGTATTTTTCTCACTTTCATGTTATGTTTCTTTATTTCAATCCTGGCCATTTGATCCATTTAATCAAGGGTTATCAAACATTATCCATGTGCATTTTTATCATCCAATAAAACAGTATAGAGAGAAGTTGAATTTAATCAATAGGAATAAAGAAAAGGGATCCAAGTTTACCCTCCCAATAGAAAGAGGACACGTAACCCATATCCCAAATGATTCTCACGCGCTAATCCAATGTGACTCTAATAAAAAAAGACAAAGGATATAACCAACTAGCAACATAGGAGTGATTTGGCTCTCTCTCAATAGTTTTCTCTCTCTCTCTCTCTCTCTCTCTCTCTCTCTCTCTCTCTCTCTCTCTCTCTCTCTCTCTCTCTCTCCCTCTCTCTCTCTCATAGAAAGGAGACAAGTGGCGCATGAGGAAAAGGGGACAATGAAAAGAACGGTAATAGGGGTTTTTCAACGTATTTCTCGGGAAAAAAATGAGATCTTGATTTCTCATAAAAAAAACAAAGAGAAAGCAGTCAGTGAGAGGGTAAAAAAGCTCTGAGAAATTCATTTAAAGGCCACATTCTTCTTCAGTAAAGGCTTTGACCTCTTCCTTCTTTCCATGGCCGATCACAACTTCTTCTCCTTTTCAACTTTTAATTTCTTCATCTCCTTCTAAGATCATATAATCCAGCCGCTACAAACACCCTGATATTGTTTTCCACTGCCAGACACGACACCCGTCATCAACCTTCACCACCATGTAGAAACTTCTCCTCACTTCAAAGTTGACCATACCACCATCAACGATCCATAATTGTTGTTAACCACCATTTTTCCCTTCATCCATAAATTGAAACACCCCCAATCTATACCCCGAGCAAATAAAGCGATAACAAATAAATCAGAGTATAATTGAAACATCCATGGCATAGACGGAGGCATCACATCAATTGAAACAAAATACAATAACCTGCTTATATAGATATGCAACAATCAGGTAGCACATAACGGAGGAACTCAGTTCCTAACACCCACAATTCAGATACAGAATAAAAGCAGAAAATCTGCAGCTGAATCTCATATATATATATAACATAAAAGTTTGTCTCTCATATACAGAGTCATACATGTACAATCCAAAAAGATATATATACACATAATCACACACGATCTCCCCGACTACCTGGTGCTACATATCAGAGCCAACCGACAAAAGAATGAAGACATAATCTTCACAAAAAGACCTCCAGCATCTAATCTGCAATGCCTCATAGAGCATTCAAAACAGCAGAAGGGTGAGAAACACAATTATAATATAATTCCATACAATTATATAATAACACAAAAATGCACATGTCAAACATTCTCACCACAACTTACACCATAATTCAAATACAAAACAACACCATTCATATCTCATACATCCATCGCAAAGGCATATCAATCATGCACAATACATTTATCACCAACATATATATATATATATATATATATATATATATATATATATCAACTCATCAATTCCATTCACAATTCCACACAAAATCAATCCATTCATGATTTATGCAAATGCACAGAGACCGACACAACGACTCTATGCAATGCAATGCGGTATCGTTCCATCCATCATTCTCATCATTAGTTCACTCAGGAACTATTGCAATCATCGCTTGTTACTTAGTGTAACTCCCCGTCGGGCAAACGATGTTCCCCGTCGCTCACACCTCTTTGTATAAGGCACGCGACGTTTATGGATAACTCACACCTCTTTGTATAAGGCACACGACCCGATCGCTCACACCTCTTTGTATAAGGCACACGATCGTCTATAATCATCACTCACACCTCTTTGTATAAGGCACACGATGTTATAACGGATCCCCTCTGGATTCGTTTCGTTGCTCACACCCACTAGGGCACACGACATCACAAGAATGCATATCATGATGCTTGGCATACAATAACTCATGACAATCAAATGCATACATATATACACCCATAATCATGCATATACAATCAAACACAACACAATGCATTTCTTTTCCCTTAGGCCAAAAAACATCATCACAACATTTCATCACATGCATTCACATCATACAACCGCACCCAAGTCATGCATTATATATCAAAAGCATATTGCATGATAACACATCAAATACACACAATTAAGATGGTAAAAGTTGACAAAACGACACATTCCCAAATTCCTGACATAATTAAATCGGCCATCATTCTCAAAACCATTTTAATAAGAAAGAACATCTCAAAAGCTTCCCAACGGTACCAAGAACGCCTCGATCCGAGTTACGGATCAAAAGTTACGGCATCGAACGCAAAATCGGGAAAATTCTGCACCCTCTCTGGTCCTACGCGTATTGCCTTGGGCCATACACGTATTGCCCAGCTCGCTCGCCCATCCATACGCGTATTGCCCAAAGTGCTACGCGTATGGGCAGAGACTAATTTCTCCCCAAAAATTCCACTAAAAACCCCGTATGCGTATTGCCTTCCTAGTTACGCGTAATGCCTTGCCAAGTACGCGTACCATTGCGCATTTCAGTAGAGGGCCGTGCAAAATGGGTTCCATATGCGTAATGCCCTCAATTCCCCCTAGCCATACGTGTATTGCCCAACCCAATATGCGTATTGCCATGCCTGTTACGCGTGTGGGCAGCGAAACCCAGAATTTTTCTGCAGAATTTCTGCTGCGAAATTCAACCAAATTCACTCCCAAATCTCATCTAAACAACAGGCAATTACCAATTGAATGCACAACAACATATATCTAACATGTATCAACAATAAGGAACCGTAAAACATGATATCTGACACAAATTGTATCAAATTCTAACAATCTCAACATAGTAATGGTTTTAGTTCTATATTCAATTTCAACCCAACAACCAACAAATACATACATAATCATACACAAGCATAGAATAATCGAGTTTCACACCCTTACCCGATTAATCGTGTTTTGAGATGTCGGTTGATTCGATTCCTTAAACCCCAAGTTTTCCTCTTTTTTTCTTCTTTCCTTTCTCTTTTCCTTCTTTCTCTTTTCCTTCTTTCTCTTTCCCTTCCTTACTATTTTCTCTCTTTTTTTCTCTTTAAGTTTCTAACTTAAACAAAATAAGTAAAATGACCAAAATACCCCTACACTCAAATATCTCGCAAACGCTCCCAAAACGCGATAAAACATAATAACGATGAAAAATAATATATTACCAAATAAAAGTCAAAAATAAAATAATATAAAAACAAAAATAATTAAATCGACTCGATTAAATAAATCTAACAAAACTGGGGCGTTACAACTCTCCCCCACTTAGAAATTTTCGTCCTCGAAAATATTACCTGAGACGAACAACTCCAGATACGACTCCCGCATCCGACTCTCCAACTCCCAAGTCAAATTGCCCTCAACAGTGCCTCCCCACGCTACTTTCACAAGCGCAATATCCTTGCCTCTTAACTGCTTCAACTCGCGATCCAAAATTCTCACCGGTAATGCCTCAACCGTAAGGTTCTCCCTTACCTCAACCTCATCCATCGGAATCACATGCGACGGATCCGGAACATACTTCCGAAGCTGTGAAACATGGAACACATCATGCAAATTTGAAAGATTCGGTGGCAACGCCACCCGATAAGCCACAACACCCACTCTCGTGGATATCTGTTAAGGACCAATAAATCGAGAAGTAAGCTTCTTCGACTTCAATGCACGCCCAACACCCGTCACCGGTGTAACTCTCAAAAATACATGATCGCCTTCTTGAAACTTAAGATATTTCCTCCTTCGATCATGATAACTCTTCTGCCTACTCTAAGAAGCCTTCATTTTCTCACGAATAAGTTTCACCTTTTCCGTAGTTTGTTGCACTAACTCCGGTCCAACCACCGAACTCTCCCCCGATTCATGCCAACACAAAGGTGTTCGACATCTCCTTCCGTACAACGCTTCAAAAGGTGCCATTCCAATACTTGAATGGAAACTGTTGTTATACGTGAATTCCACCAACGAAAGATAATTATCCCAAACACCACCTTGCTCAAGAACACAAGCTCTCAGCAAATCTTCCAATGACTGAATAGTTCTCTTGGTCTGACCATCCGTCTGAGGATGATAAGCAGAACTTAATCTCAAATTGGAACCTAACGCCTTTTGCAAACTTTCCCAAAATCTGGAAGTAAACCTCGGATCTCGATCTGAAATAATACACAACAGAACACCATGTAGCTTCACAATCACACGGATATAAATCTCAGCCAACCTCTCCAAAGAAAAATTGATGTCAATCGGAATGAAATGCGCCGATTTAGTCAGCCTATCCACAACCACCCAAATGGCATTATGTCGCCTCTGTGTATTCGGCAAACCTATCACAAAATCCATAGAAGTGTTGTCCCATTTCCACTCGGGAATATCCAACGGTTGCAATAATCCATTAGGCTTCTGATGTTCTACCTTCGACTTCTGACACGTCAAACACGCATAAACAAACTGAGCCACATCCCTCTTTAATCCGGAGCACCAAAAGATCTTCTTCAAATCTTGATACATCTTATTATCTCCCAGATGTATACTCAAACTACTCCGGTGTCCTTCCTCTAAAATCATCCTTTTCAAGTCCGAATCATCAGGAATACAGATTCTACCACGAAATCTCAAAACACCCTTATCATCCACTTTAAAGTCACCATTCACACCGTTAACTCCAACCGTCATCAAATCAACAAATTTCACATCCAACTTATGCTTCTCGCTAACGGTCGACAGAAAATCATTAGTAAGCTTTAACATACCAAGGCTCACGCTATCAGATGTCAATTCACACACCAAACTCAAATCTCTAAATGCTTCCAAAAGTTCCCACTCTTTAACCATCAAAGCTGACATATGCCAAGATTTCCGGCTTAACACATCGGCTACCACATTAGCTTTACCAAGATGGTAATTCAAGCCAAAATCGTAGTCCTTATAAAATTCCAACCATCTCCGTTGCCTCATATTCAACTCTTTCTGATCAAATGAGTATTTCAAACTCTTATGATCACTAAAGACTTCGAATCTTGCACCGTAGAGATAATGCCTCCAAATTTTCAACACAAAAACCACCGCCGCTAATTCCAAATCATGAGTAGGATAATTCTTCTCATAAACCCTCAATTTCCTCGAAGCATAAGCCACAACCTTGCCTCCTTGCATCAACACTCCACCTAAACCACTCAAAGACGCATCACAATACACCATAAACGGTTCAGTAGGATTCGGTAAGACCAAAATCGGAGATGTAGTCAATCTTCTCTTCAGCTCACTAAAACTTTCCTCACACTGAATATCCCAAATGAACTCTTGACCTTTACAAGTCAGTTGGGTCAAAGGAAGTGCTAACTTGGAAAAGCCTTCAAGGAATCTTCGATAATATCCAGCTAAACCCAAAAAACTTCTAATTTCAGTAACCGATCTAGGAGCCTCCCATTGTAGAACTGCATCTACTTTGGATGGATCCACAGTAATACCATTACCTGAAATCACATGCCCAAGAAAACTCACTTCTGACAACCAGAACTCACACTTGGACAACTTGGCATAAAGTCTCTTCTCCTTCAAAATTTGCAATACAATTCGCAAATGTTCCGCGTGTTCCTCCCGAGACTTAGAATAAATCAAAATGTCATCAATAAACACAACAATAAATCGATCCAAATGATCATGGAAAATACGATTCATATACTCCATAAACACACCCGGCGCATTAGAAACCCCGAACGGCATCACAGAATATTCGTAATGTCCGTAGCGTGTCCTAAAAGCTGTCTTCTGAATATCTTCCTCTTTCACTCTAATCTGATGATAACCTGACCTCAAATCAATTTTACTAAACACACACACACACCTACCAACTGGTCCATCAGATCATCAATTCTTGGAAGAGGATACTTATTCTTAATCGTCACCTTATTCAACTGGCGGTAATCAATACATAATCACATACTTCTATCTTTCTTTTTCACCAAAAGAACTGGAGCACCCCAAGGCGATACACTCGGCCTCACAAACCTCTTTTCTAACAATTCATTCAACTGCTTTTTCAACTCAACTAACTCAGATGCCGACATACGATAAGGTGCCATAGATACAGGTCTAGTACCAGGAACTAGATCTATAGAACACTTCACCTCTCTCTCTGGAGGCACATCTGAAATATCCTCTAGAAATACCTCTGGAAAATCACACACAACTGGAAACACGCCAATTGCAACTTGACTATCCACTGTCAACGATGCAAACAACCCGAACAACTGAGCTTCATCCGCCAAAAGCTTATTCAACTCTTTGGTAGATAAGAAACTCGATTCCTCGTCTTCCTCAAGAGAAGGAAATCTTACCAACTTATGATAACAATCAATATGCACTCGATTGAACTGCAACCAATTCATTCCCAGAACCACATCTAAACTCTCCAACGGCAGACACACCAAATCCATCTCAAAATCTTTACCATAAATGGTCAAAGGACAACTTAAACAAACCAAAGAAGTAGTTACCGACCCCATTGCTGGAGTATCAATAACCATCTCTCCACCCATCGAAGACAACAAAAGATTCAAACGCTTCGCACACTCAGACGAAATAAACAAATGAGTCGCTCCAGTATCAATAATAGCAACTAAAGGCATACTATTAATAAAACAAGTACCTCAGATCAGACGATCTGCACTAGTAGTATGAGTTCCTGCCAATGCAAATACTTTCCCTCCAGCTGGAGCTTGCTTTGGTTTCGGACACTTCGTACTAACATGACCAACTTCACCACAGTTGAAACACTTCACCACATTCTTCTTGCAATCAGTTGCGACATCTCTTATACCTCCACAATTGGAACACTTCCTTATATCCTTTCTACATTCAAACTGACGATGTCCTAAGTCAACACACCTAAAACATCTCAGAGGATTAGACATACCTCCCCCACTTGGACTTTTATCAAAATTACCCCTTTGCTTACCCTTGTCAGCTGGTGACACATAAGGACCACCACGAAACGGTTGCTTTCCTCTCCTTTCGTTCACACTCTTATAGTGAGTAGAACGAGCTTTGCTATCCTCCTCATAAATTCTACAACAATCCACCAAATCTGAAAACCTCCTAATCCTTTGATAACCAATTGCCTATTTGATCTCAGGACGCAACCCATTCTCAAACTTCACACATTTGGAAAACTCTGCAGTTGCTTCAGCATAATGTGAATAAAACTGAACAAGCTCCACGAACTTAGCAGTGTAGTCAACAACAGACATGTTACCCTATTGTAACTCCAAGAACTCTATCTCTTTCTTTCCTCTAACATCTTCAGGAAAATACTTCCTCAAAAACTCCCTGCTAAACAAAGTCCAAGTGACCTCTTCACCTGTAGCTTCCCAAACATGACGCTTACTAACCCACCAATCATCAGCCTCCTCCTGCAACACGTGAGTACCCAATCTCACCTTATGTTCCTCAGCACAGTCCATCACTCGAAAGATTCTTTCAATCTCCTTAAGCCAAATCTGAGCACCATCAGGATCATGTCTTCCTTTGAAGACAGACGGTCTGTTCTTCCTGAACTCATCATTCCCACCAGCATTAGGTGTACCCCGCACAGCCTGAGCCATAGCTTGCATGGCAGAAACAAGAGCAACGTCATTCCTACCAGCCATATTCTTTTCATATCCAATAACAGCAATTATGGTTAAACAAACAGCTCACCCCAAACACAAAGACCGACACGGACTAGCACGAACTGCACAAACTGGCTCTGATACCACTTAATGTAACACCCCCAATCTATACCCCGAGCAAATAAAGCGATAACAAATAAATCAGAGTATAATTGAAACATCCATGGCATAGACGGAGGCGTCACATCAATTGAAACAAAATACAACAACCTGCTTATATAGATATGCAACAATCAGGTAACACATAACGGAGAAACTCAGTTCCTAACACCCACAATTCAGATACAGAATAAAAGCGGAAAATCTGCAGCTGAATCTCATATATATATAACATAAAAGTTTGTCTGTCATATACAGAGTTATACATGTACAATCCAAAAAGATATATATACACATAATCACACACGATCTCCCCGACTACCTGGTGCTACATATCAGAGCCGACCGACAAAAGAATGAAGACATAATCTTCACAAAAAGACCTCCAGCATCTAATCTGCAATGCCTCATAGAGCATTCAAAATAGCAGAAGGGTGAGAAACACAATTATAATATAATTGCATACAATTATATAATAACACAAAAATGCACATGTCAAACATTCTCGCCACAACTTACACCATAATTCAAATACAAAACAACACCATTCATATCTCATACATCCATCACAAAGGTATATCAATCATGCACAATACATTTGTTGGGAATGTTTATGTTTAGTGTTGTAGAATCAATCTTGTGTAATGCTTAGTTTCATTTGTGTATGATTCGATTCACCCAATGGTGGTTCTGTTTTCGTGTTTGCGCATATGGTTACATTTTTTCGGTTGCAATGGTTATGTTGGACTTTTTCGTGATGTTATAATATTATGTACATATAGTGTAACACCGTAAATAATATTATGTTTTGCTGTTTCAATTTAGTTTGCATTGCGTTGTGCAAATCATATTTAATCTGTGGATTCGACGTCAAAAACATGCCGTTATGTCGCCGATTTTTTTTATCGATGCATTTTTATTTTGTTTGCGTCATGCTTGTGCAAATTTTTGTTTCGTATTTCAGATTTGTAAACAATTTTGTAAAAATTGTAAATAATATAATGCTGAGTTGCAGGCTTTATTTCATTGCATTTTTAATCGGATTTTTTATCCGCGGATTTGAAGTTTTCATGCCGTTATGCTGCTAAAATTTCAATACATCGATATGATATTTTCGCCGCGTTAAGATCCTTACATACGACACTTCGATTACGTTGTCACTTTGTACAAATCGGCTTTGAGCACATTGTGGCTAATTCGCTTCAATCATTTTTGCACCGACTTTGTCACTTATTTCTTTCTTTGTTTTAATTAAATTAATTAATTAAATTTTGTTTAATTAGTTGATTTTATTAATTAATTTTGATTAATTTGATTATTTGATTTAATTAAATAATTTTGATAGTTAATCTTAATTAGCTTAATTAAATTATTTAATCAAATTTTAATCAATTAATTTTGTTAATTAAATATTGATCGACTTATTCCACTATCCCAATTTCGCAATCATTTTGAAACAAAGTCCATTCAATCTCATTCCTATTCAGAATCATTTCCAAACCAATTTCATAATCAATTTCAAACACTTGATCCAACGTCAAGTTGTCCGTTAAAATCTTTTCTCAATAAATCGATTGAAAAAGAATATGGTGGTGTAGCGAGCGATTTTTGACGGTGACGCGACCACCTTATCGCTGGTTTTTGGGTTTCTCCTCACAATGAGGAGGGGTGCTACTTTCTGATTTCTTATTTATCCCATGAAGCTGGAAGGGAAAGGGAAGCTATCTAAAACTAACCTTGCACGCGAATGTTTAACCGAACAAACGCTTTTAAAGAGATTGGGGAGTCCGGGGTCAGGTTATACAATGGGGAGTTGTCAGTTACCCATCCTATATGTGGTTATCCACAAGATATTAGCTTTAGGTTTCGCTTTATACTTGATGGTGTTTATCCGTAAATGGGTTGGGAAAGTTTCTTGGGAAAGTATGAAAGAGAAAGTGAGTTTTTGTTGATGTTCGAGTGTTTTTGGTAAGGTACTAGACCTAAGTTTTGATTGGTATGAAGGTATTGGACCTATAATTTTTGTTTGGTATGCTCGCTAAGATTTGAAATCTTATGCCTACGTATTCCCGTTTAAACGAAACAGGGAAATCAGAGCAATCGTAGTTCCTCCTATTCTAAGGGAGGAAAAATATGTTTTGTGTCTTGTTCAAAGCCCGAGATTGAAGCTAAAAGGTTTTAATTGAGAGGGAATTTGTTATCTCTAAAGAGAGATTGGGCTTCCTCTGAGGGGATTGTTGATTTTTCTGTGCCTTGATCAAAGCCCAAGGTTGAAGCTAAGAGGTTGATTGACTCTACTGGAGAAGTCCTGATACAAAGCCTAAGAGGAGGTTGGAGATTACCGACTCAACAAGAGAGTGTTTATATGTCTTGTACAAAGCCCAAGATTGAGGCAAAAAAAAGAGACTAACTTTTTAGGGATATCATATACAAAGCCTAAGAAGAGGCTAAAAGTTTGACTTTTCCGGGGAAAATATTCTGTCTGTCTTGTACAAAGCCCAAGATTGAGGCTAAAAAGGGATTTTGACTTCGCCGGGGAGGTTTGTATAAGTCTTGTACGAAGCCCAAGATTGAGGCTGAAATGGGAAATTTAACTGACTCAGTTGAGGATATTTTTATGTGTCTTGTACAAAGCCCAACATTGAGGCTATACTGAGTTTGACTCTGCGGGAGAGTATTATCTGTCTTGTACAAAGCCCAAGATTAAGGCTGAAAAGAGTTTGACTCAGCTTAGGGAATTTATTTCTCGAAGCCTAAAGAAGGCTAGGAGGAATTGACTCCCCTGAGGAAGATACTTGTTCCAAGCTTGAGAGAAGGTTATGAAGATTTATGTCTTGTACAAAGCCCAAGATTGAGGCTAAACGGGTTTGACTCAACAAGAGAGTTCTTTTATTTGTCCTGTACGAAGCCCAGGATTGTGGCTGAACAAGCTGGAGAAATCATTCTTCCTAAGAGGAGGCTGACTTTTGCTAGGGGAAATATTTATGCCAAGCTTAGGAGGAGGCGGGAAATGATTGACTCAACAAGAGATTGTTTTTATCTGTCTTGTACCAAACCCAAGATTGAGGCTCAAAAAGGTTGACTCAACAAGAGAGTCTAAAAAGGTGATTTACTCAACAAGAGAGTCTGAAAAGGTTAGCTCCTCTGGGGAATATCATTGTACAAAGTCCAAGAGGAGGCTGACTGTGTGGAGGAAAGATCATTATACAAAGCCTAAGAGGAGGCTATCTTCTGCTAGGAATTATTGAGATCCCGAGCCAGGTCCAAATGGGGAATCAACTTTTGCTGAGGGTTACAGAAGAGCTACGGTATCAGATGCCTTGAGGTTCTGATTTGGGATAGTGTTATACTGATGATAAACTGACCCTGGCTTGGGGATTTCTAGGATAGAGACTGGGTTTTAGAATCCCTTTGGAGATTGATCCAGAATGACCGGGGTTTCTCCTATGTTTGTAGGGAACTTGAGAATGTCTTTGAGACTCAATGTTTAGACTGTCCAAGTCTACTGGTGTGGAAGAGTTTTATCTTATGCATGATGCCCAAGAGGAGGCGGGTGTTTTAAGGGATGAGAATCAACCCTAAATTGGTCAGAGATTTGACACTGGAAAAACCGCTCTAGCAAAGGATGACTAAGTTATGTCTTATACCTTTAGGAGGTCTTTAGGGTCCTTGTACTAGGCCCAAGAGAAGGCAAGAGAACTTCTAAGAAGCCGTAGGGTCCTTGTACAAAGCCCAAGAGGAGGAGGGGATGCTTTTAGGAAGCATGTGGGTCCCAAACCAAAAAAGTTCAAGAAATGCTATTCACAGAGAATAGATCGTTTAGTGAAAGTTCTGAGGTGTGTAGAAATTCAAGAGATGCTATTCACCGAGAATAGGTCAACTCTGGAGAGTAGAATTTCTTTGACAGTTGCTAATAGTGACAGACTGAGAAAAGGTTCACCGAGAATATTGCCTTTCTCTTTGTTCCATATTGTTTAAGCCCAAGAGAAGGCAAGACTGTATCTGGAAGTCCTATGGGGATCTAGTTTTGACTGTATTTAAGAGTGACCAGCTGGCTTTACCTAGTTCTAGACCTAGTTGTCGGGGAAAACTCTAAATAGCTATACTAGTATATATACAGTTGATATATGACAAGTATTTAAAAGGATATGAAAGAAGACTTACAGTGCGCAGCTTCCCACAATACAGTTATATATATGAAAGCGAGTAAATGAAAGCTGTTAAAACTTACAGGTGAGCAAGCTTCCATGTTGTATTGTTAGTTGTTCAAAGAAATTAAAGAAAGTTTTGATAACAACTGTATATTTGAACCTTAATAAAAAAAGGAAGTTGTTTTTGGGGAGATTGTTGGGGCTTATACTCAAGGAAAGGCCCAAGGTTTAACAATGATCGCACCGTTGTTTTGAATGTCGTATCGGGACTTATACAACAACTGAGGCCCAAAGCGGTTTATTTACAAAAGGGGTGGGTCTTATAACTCAAGGAGATGCCCAAAGATGTTTTAAAAGAAAAAGATGGGACTTACAACAGGATGGTAGGCCCAAAGGATTTCTGTTTTAAAAAATGGCGATCGTGCCGAAATTTTTTACCGTGTCGGGACTTATACAATATTTGAGGCCCAAAAATGGTTTATGTACAACAAGGGTTGGGTCTTACACTCTATTACAGGCCCATGAGTGTGAAAATGAATAAAGATGGGTCTTATAGCTCAAGGAGAAGCCCAGTTGATTTTATTAAAAAAAACGACGATCGCGTCGAACTTTTGAAAATGTACAAATGGACTTATACAATGTGTGAGGCCGAAAATTATTTTATTTACAAAGGGATGGGACTTACACTCTATCAAGAGGCCCAAAGAGTATTTAAAAGGTTTGATAAAGATCAAGAACCATAGAAACCCGTATTTCATTTTCTTTTAAAATTAATCCTTTTAATAAAAATGAAAAAATGACAAAAATACCAAATAAGTCTAAATAAACTACTTGTGATTTTTTATGAAGGTTTGAAAAATGAGTTTTTAATCACAAGATGATTTAGGACTCATTTGATTTTGATTTTCAAGATGAATATTCATTTCTGAAATGTTTAAAAAACAATTAAATGAATTTATTTACAAAAATATCAACTATATTAAATAAATAATATAAATTTGATTTTTCTGTAAAATAAAATATTTTAACATTTTTGTGATTTTTTGCAAAAAGAACCAATAAAAATGACTAAAATTGAAAGATAAATTAATTTTTCAAATCAATTAAGAAAATAATATGAAAAAATAAAAAATGGAAAAAGTGGTAAAAAAAAGGGTTTAGGGCGAGGGGGATTCGAATCCCAGACCTCCAAGTTACAGCGCATGCCTTCTACCACTAGGGTGGTGATACATCCGTGTATCAAAACCACCCCACAAATACATAAGGGGTGCCTTGTTTTAGGCCTAGGCAAGGCAAGTTCTTGGGCCAAAAACGTAAAGGCTGTAACTCTCTCATTTCTCCATGGATTGGGACAAAATTTAGGTCTATCCTACCTAGAATTTAACAAGGAATCCAATGGTGCCCTTAGTGTTTTCAGATAAGGTCCCAATTTTAAAACCCGATTTGATCCTCAGATGTGTCCAAATTGATGACAAGGCTTGGATTTATCAGATTTGGACAAATCGAGCAAAATGCACAAATTCTGCCTTGTAAAACCAGTTCATTATGCCATGTTTCAAGGGTTGTATCTCCTTGCTCAAATTGAATTCGGAGATGATCTGGTACTTGTTGGAAAGCCCTTATGGCATACTTTAACTTTAATGTTTACCTCTAGACCTGGTTTGACTTGGATCAAGGTGAAAAATGTCCCTACATTTTGGAAAAAGTAAGGCAGATTCTGACTTAGTGAAAATTTCACTAAGTATTGTAAAAATGTCATTTTCATGTTTTTAGACATTTTGATTACTCCATAACTAAAAATCCATGAGGAATTGGAATGAGCTGTAGTTGAAGCTTTTGTAGAGTGTAGCAAGACCTACAAATCCAGCTTGGGATCATCCAAAATGGTTGCTTGGATCTCAAGTTATGGTCCTTGGAAGTTGGTACCCTAGCCACTTTGTTCCATAACTTAGAAAAATTCTAAGTTTTTTTTATGGTTACCCCTTTTACAAGTTAACTCGCTTTCTTTGATTTTTCTTGATGAATGATGATTCAAATCACATATTAACATTGTTTTAGGGTTAAATAACCTTGGTTGACCAAAAATTTAAAAAGTCAAACTTTGGATTTTTGTACAGTTGACTTTTTATCGGATGAAATCCAAACTATGCGATCCTTTGTGAAATCTAGCCCTTGACCTAAATCAAACCTCATGGATGGATTCCATAGGTGTTATAGGGTGTATTGAATCATGTCTCAAGGTTTGGGAGCATGTCTTGGTCAAAAGTCAAAGGCACAGTTGACTTTTTCCTCGAAACCCTAACTGTGGTCCAGATGAAATTGAAACTAATGAACTTCCCTGGTCTTCAGCCAAGGAACTGGTCTTAGTTTCTGAAGTAAACTTCCCCTCGATCCTGGTTTTTCGGCCAAGGAACTGGTCTCAGTTTCTGATGTGAACTTCCCCTCGATCCTTGTTTTCAGCCAAGGAATTGGTCTTAGTTTCTGAAGTAAACTTCCCATCGATCCTGGTTTTCAGCCAAGGAACTGGTCTCACTTTCTTTTGTCAATAAACATTCTTGACAAAGGACGCTATTTGTAGCGGTTTTCCTCAAACTTCTCGCCGAATTTTCCTGAGGAGATGCCATTTGATAGGAAAAAGTTTTGATGTCAGACTTGCTGGGGAACCCATCCGTCTGAGTTGTAGAGTTGTACAAACTTCTTTGTTGGAGACGCCATTTGTTGACTCTACTGGTGAAAACGAGTCTCTTGAGTGACTGCTTTCTGCTTGGGGATATTACATCATACTTTTCTTCAAGATCTTCTCGGAGAAATGCCATGTGATGTGATCCAATTTTGAGGTGATGATGACTCCATTATCATTGACTCTCTTGGGTATAAAAGCAATGTGTTGCTGAGAGTCTTTAGTTGTGGGGCTTTCTCTGGGGATTTTCCTTAATCCGGGAAAGCGAAAATATCATCTTCAATGGTGAAGAGTGACGTTTGTCGAATGCCTTCTTGCTTTTCAGAGGTTCAAGTTATCAAAGTGGTCGAGGACCGTCTCCATCCCAGAAATAAACTGGGGAGAGTTTGCTTAGATGATTCGCTTCCTGACGAGGAAAGAACTGACAACTCGATTGATAAGAGGACTTTTATCGCTAGGGGATAAGACCGACTAGAGTGATAGTGATGCAATATGAATATGAATGTAAATCAATAATGCATGATGTATGTATGTTTATTCTGACAAAACTGACACGACATACAGACTAGTGGATGAACACGACTGGATACTCGGCCACTGCAGGGGACGAAGAAGTATCTTCGGTTCAAGATAGCAATTCTGCCTTGCTTCAGGAGAAAGCAGTTCCCGCAGGGAAAAACGTTGGTCGGGCTTAGGAGGTAAGAACTCTGTCGGGGCCGTCAGATGAAACATGGTTTCTGACACAGCTGATCCTTCATTCAGGTGCACTAGTTTAGAAGGATTGCTTTGATTCTGCATTTTGAAGCTTAATCGCCTTTGGAGTAGCGATCGATGTTCTTTCGTTGTTCAACAGTCGACAGAATTGTCGTCTTTATTTTTAAAAGCAGAAAAATTTGACAAGTAAATTCATTTTTGTTTTATTTCAAGAATCGTTGATCATGCAAAAATATCGTTCTGTAAAGCTAAAACAAATTATAATTGCAAACAAAAGCACTATGGTTCAAATTTTATTGATAGGATGGAAATCAGCCAAACGCATGATTTCATATAGTATTTACAAAGTAAGAAAATGGTAATTTAAGGGAAAAGGGCTGCATTGAAATAGAACGACCGCTATCCTTCTACCAACTTTGAATTCTAGACATCCTGAGCTTTTGTCGAAGATGACCTTGACTGGAGTTTTCCTGATGGATGGCATGACTACTGCTGAGGGATTTCCCCCTTTGTTGGACGTAGTTACTTGCCATGAATCCCTAACTTTTGCCTAGATTGAGCTTTGAGATTTCCAATCCATCGGGATAATTTTTTATTATGTCTCTAATTTTTGCCTGGACCGCCCTTTTGGGTTTTCAATCCACCGAGACGTTTTTTTATTTAGGCGAAGTATTTCTTGACTACGTCAACATTTGTGGGGTAGGAAAATTCCTCTTCATCCATGGTTGCGAGTCTCAAGGAGCCGCCTGAGAAAGCTTTCTTGACCACATAAGGGCCGTCATAATTCGGAGTCCACTTGCCTCAGGAATCAGTGAGAAAGAATTGTACCTTCTTGAGCACAAGGTCTCCTTTCCTGAAGACACGGGGTCGAACCTTTTTGTCAAACGCCTTCTTCATTCTTTGCTGATACAACTGACCATGGCACAGAGCCGTTATTCACTTTTCTTCGATCAGATTCAGTTCGTCGTGCCGACTTTGGCACCATTCAGCCTCTATTAGCTTAGCTTCCATCAATACCCGGATCGATGGGATCTCTACTTCTATGGGAAGCACTGCCTCCATGCCATATACTAGAAAGAAAGGGGTTGCCCCTGTTGAAGTGCGGACAGATGTGCGATAACCATGAATGGCAAAGGGTAGCATCTTGTGCCAGTCTTTATAGGTTACAACCATCTTCTAAACAATCTTCTTGATGTTCTTGTTAGCCGCTTCTACCGCTCTGTTCATCTTGGGTTGGTAGAGAGATGAGTTATGGTGTTCGATCTTGAACTCAGCGCACAACTCTTTCATCATCTTGTTATTTAAGTTAGATCCATTATCAGTAATGATCTGGCTTGGAACACCATAACGGCAGATGAGATTATTTTTGATAAATCAGACTACCACTTGTCGGGTTACATTAGCGTATGATGCTGCTTCGACCCACTTGGTGAAGTAGTCAATGGCTACTAGAATGAACCGATGTTCGTTTGAAGCCTTGGGTTCGATCATGCTAATCGTGTCGATTCCCTATATAGAAAAATGCCACGGGGAAGAGGGAACTTTGAGATGCGTTGGCAGTACATGGATCTTTTTGGAGTATATCTGACACTTGTGACATCTCTTCATGTACTTGTAGCAGTCGGATTCCATGGTCAACCAATAGTATCATGCTCTCAGAATTTTTCTCGCCATTGTGCGTCCATTGGCATGAGTGCCAAAGGACCCTTCGTGAATCTCCTTCATCAATATGTTTGCCACTGGTCTGTCTACGCATCGGAGCAAGACCATGTCAAAGTTTCTCTTATATAGTGTATCACCGCTCAAGAAGAAATTGCATGACAACCTTCTGAGGGTTTTCCTATCTTTTTTGGATGCCCCAGGTGGGTACTCTTGTTTTTGAAGGAAGCATTTGATATCATTATACCAAGGTTTGTCGTCTATGACTGCTTCGATCGTGAAGATGTAGGTGGGCCTTTCTAGGCGCATTATATCAATCTTAGGTATGTCATTCCATTGACCTACACTAATCATGGAAGATAGAGTGGCTAATGCATCAGCCATGTGATTTTCTTCACTAGGGATATGGTGAAACTCGACTTTGTTGAAGAATGGTAACAACCTTCTTGCGTAGTCTTTTTAAGGAATCGATCCTGATTTGTATGTGTTCCAATCTCCTTTGATCTGATTGATAACCAAGGCTAAGTCTCCATACACGTCCAAGTTCTTAATCCTCAAATCGATAGCTTCTTCGAGACCCATGATACAAGCTTCGTATTCGGCCTCGTTGTTTGTACATTTGAACGTTAGTCTGGCAGTGAAAGGAATGTGGGTACCCTGAGATGTTATGATGATTGCCCTAATTCCGTTTCCGTAATGATTAACAGCTCCGTCAAAGATAAGTCCCCATTGGGAACATAGTTATGGCCCTTCACTGGGTAGCGGTTCATCGCAGTCTTTCATTTTCAAGTACATGACATCTTCGTCTGGAAACTCAAATCCAATTGATTCTTGATCGTCAATCGGTTGATGAGCCAAATGATCGGCTAAAACACTTCCCTTGATGGCTTTCTGAGCATGGTATTTGATGTCGTATTCTGATAGCAACATCTGCCAACGGGCAATCCTTCCCGTGAGAGCAGGCTTTTCAAAGACATACTTGATTGGATCCATTTCGGAGATTAACCAAGTAGTGTGATGAATCATGTACTGGCGAAGACGTTTGGCTGCCCAAGCCAGAGCACAGTAAGTTTTCTCAAGCAGAGTGTACCGAGTCTCGCAGTCGGTGAATTTCTTGTTTAAATAGTAAATGCCAGACTTTTTCCTTTTGGGTTCGTCTTGTTGGCCAAGTACACAACCCTTGAGTCCTCCAAGACTGTTAGGTAGATGATCAACGGTCTCCCCTCTACAGGAGGTGATAGAATCGATGAGTTCAACGGGTATTCCTTGATACTGTCGAAGGTGGTTTAGCAGTCTTCTATCTAAATGCAGTCCTAATTCCTTTTGAGTAAGTTGAAAATTGGTGCGCATGTCGCGGTCATGAGGAATATAAATCTAGAAATATAGTTCAGACGTCCCAGGAATCCCCTGACTTATTTCTCAGTCTTTGGAGAAGGCATTTCTTGAATGGCCTTGACTTTGTCAGGATCAACCTCAATTCCTTTCTGGATGACGATGAACCCTAAAAGTTTCCCTGAGCGGACACCGAATGTGCATTTATTGGGATTCAAGCGGAGTTTGTACTTTCTCAAATGCTCAAATAGCTTTGACAGGTGGGTCACATGCTCCTCTTCCGTCTTAGATTTGGCAATCGTATCATCGACATATACCTCGATTTCCTTGTATATCATGTCATGACACATAGTAGTCACGGCCCTTTGATAGGTTGCCCTGACGTTCTTCGAACCGAACGACATTACCTTGTAACAAAAGGTACCCCATGGGGTGATGAACGAATTTTTCTCCATGTCTTTCGGCGCCATTTTGATTTGATTATAGCCCGAGAATCAATCCATGAAGGAGAAGACTTTGAACTTTGTTGTACTCTCTACCAGCATGTCAATGTGTGGTAAGGGAAAGTCATCCTTTGGACTGGCTTTGTTCAGATCCCTGTAGTCTACACATATTCTGACATTTCCGTCCTTTTTCGGAACTGGCACTATGTTGGCTAGCCATTGAGGATATTCTGATGTAACAAGGAAACCTGCGTCAATCTGTTTCTGTACTTCCTCTTTGATTTTGATGGACATGTCTGGATGAGTCCATCTCAACCTTTGTTTTACTGGCGGACATTCTGATCTTAACGGTAGATGATGTTCCACGATGCTGGTATCCAACCCTGGCATGTCCTGGTAGGACCAAGCGAATACATCGGGAAACCCTTTGAGAAGCTTTGTCAAACTTTCTTTGACAGTTGGACTGAGCAGTGACCCAATCTTGACTTCTTTTCTCTCTTCTTTTGAACCTAAGTTGACCATTTCCAACAACTCTTTGTAAGGTTCAATGGACTTTTCCTCTTGTTTGAGTAATCGGGAGAACTCTTCTAGAATTTCGTCGGCGTCTTCTTCTTCAGCCTCAAATACCGGGAATTCAAAGTTGGGAGAAGGCATTGGATCGTATGTTTCAATGGGGTTTAAAACAAGCAATCTGGATGACGTGATGATTGTTTTTAGAAGAGATAGAGAGAAATACAAGAGTGTGTGCAGTGTAATTTGTGAAAAATGCTTGTTTTTATTATTTGAGTTGTTTTTTAGGATTACCATTTTCTGAAAAAGCAAAAAGAGAAAACAGCAATAAATTCGGAAATTACAGAATGACGTTATTTTATTTAAGATCTTGTCGATTCTTGAAACTACAACCCTATAAAACAAAACTCGGTTGCTTTGGGCAAAGCGAAGAGGTACATCTATAGAAAGTGAGACCTATCAAAACATCTGTTTCACCTGGGCAGGGTGAAAGGTTAAAGTAAAGACGGAAATTACTTTGACTTATGAACGACTTTCAGAACGTTGACAATAACCCATTGGCGGCGAACTCCTCGGTGAATCACAAAGTTTGGTACCTTCTTTCTTGGCTTGTCTTCAGAAATGACGCTGATTTCTGGTGGAGCAGGATCATTGAAATCTGTCTCCCAGGCAGAGTTGTCGTAGGAGGATTCTTCTGTTATATCTTGCACAGTGTTTGCACTCTCAGGTAAATCTCCCCATCCAGTGGGATGGATTTCTTCGAGCCTGATACGAGAGCTTTCAGGAGCGGTGTACTTGACCATGAAGTCGTATTTGCCACTCGGTTGTCCTAAGGTGTCCCACACTTCTTTAGAACTGGAAAAAGCATCCCTTTCGATGACGTTGACCTCAGGAAAAGCGTAGTTAAGGAAGTCTTGTCCTGTAATTTTTGCAAATTCATCGTCGTGCTGGATATTTTCTGAATGCCCTGAGTAATGATCCCATGATTCGGTGGGAATGCAGGTATTCTTTTCAATGATGCTCAGCTGATATGCATCGTTCGGCTGACTCTTTTGCCCTGAGTCTCCTGGGTACGGCTGCCAGATTGGCAGGCCATCCATTGGGCCATAATAGTCATGGTCAAAGTTGTCTTTCATCAGAGTATCCTCCTCTAATGAGTTTGGTGGAGCACGACATCCTTCCGGATCACAATCCCCGTATATCATTTTGACATCTGACCTTGGTATATATCTCGGACTCTGTGCGGGATAGCAAAATGGTGTAGGCACCTCTTCCTGAGACATATAACTGTCCTCGTTATGATAGGACTTCCACTCTTCATATGTATCGGAGGAATCACCCTCGTTGATGGTATGTACTTCTTGAGACACTGGGTGGAGGAAACCTCCACTGTGGAAGAAGTCCTGAATAGGATGAAGGCTTTCATCGTTAATAGCAGTCTGGGTACAGGTTGAGGAAAAACCAAAACCTTTCTTTGTCTTGTTATCCGTGGGAATGACAAGCTGTCTCCATCCCTTTGTATTGTTACTTTTGATTACTTCGAGAGCATCTTTGTACGAGGAAATCGATGTTCCCTTTTTTGTTTGGTTGTCATGGCTCATTGAAAGTGCCTGGAACTGGGTTCCAACAACCTCCTCTGGTTCTACATAAGTGGACGACGATAAGTTGCTCACGATCAAGGCTTGCTCTCTGCAGACTGTGACATGTTGGTCATTCTTGATGAACTTCAGCTTCTGGTGAAGTGTCGAAGTGACTGCCCCAGCCTCGTGTATCCAAGGTCTTCCTAACAAACAGGTGTATGCTGCCCTGATGTCCATGACGTGGAAAGTGACTTGGAAAGTATGAGGACCGATAGTTATGGGAAGGTCGACTTCGCCGATAACTCTTTTTCGGGATCCGTCAAATGCCTTGACGATGACCTCACTGCCTCTCATCGGAGATCCTTTAAATGATACTCGCATTAGAGTGGACTTTGGCATAACATTCAGAGCTGATCCGGTATCTACCAGTATGCTGGCTAAAGCATCGTCCTGGCAGTTGACTGTAATATTGAGTGCCATGTTATGATTTTGGCCCTCTTTCGGCAGTTCCTCATCACTGAATCCCAAGCTGTTGCAGGAAGTGTTGTTGGAGATGATGCTGTCAAATTGTCTTATTATTACATCTTGTTCCATAAAGGCTTGCTCTAAGACTTTCTGTAGAGCCTCCCTGTGAGCTTCGGAACTGAGTAAAAGAGATAACACATATATTTTTGAAGGAGTTTGCAACAGTTGGTCAACTATGTTGTACTTACTCTTCTGGATGAGCTTCAGCATCTCATCGTTGTTCTTTGAAAGGTGGGGATCACTGGACTGATCGACTGGTTGATTAGGAACTTCTGTTTGGGGTTCCTTTTCTCTGATGGGTTCTCCAACTCCTCGGTTGAAGATTCGACCGCTCCGTGTCACTCGACTGATGTCTGCAATATTTACAACGGAGGGTAATGAAGTTTCTTTTCCATTCTCAATTGTTGTTGCACCGTATTTGTAAGGGATAGCCTTATCGTATTTGTACGGTAATGGTCCCGGCAGATAAATAACTGCAGGAGCCTTCTGATTTTTTTGACCATCATAGCCGACCACAATTGGTTCGAGGTTGAGAATCTTTCCACCGTCAAGAAGAACCCTCGATTCATGGAGTAAAGGGATTATGGCGCATACATCTTTGGCCACTTCTCGTTTAGGGATCAAGACAACATCTTTTCCTTAATTAGGATGATAGTCTGACATTGAATCAGAGCTTGACCATGGTTGAATCTCCTTATGGTCCAACTGACTTTGAAGGGCTGCTCGCACGAGGTAGCATCCTTGGTTATCCTCTGAGCAAATTCTACAGCGCTCATAGTTGTGTGGTGGCACCCGGCCACGTCCGTTTTGTATGCAGCGTAACCTTACTAGATCTGTTTCCATTGATCGAACATCCTGACTTTGATGACTAGTAGGGTTCCCGTCAATCATATTGACTTGTTGCGTGTCTTCATCTAGATAGATCGAAAGCCACAAGTGGTTCAACAAGTGTTACAGTTTCCTTTGAACGAGTGCACAGCCTTGGTCACTCTTACGACACACTTTACAGTTCTGATAATCATGCGAAGTCAGAAAATCGAGCTGAACTTGCTTAGCATGTAATTCCACCAAGCTGGTATTCATCAGGCGAATATCAAAAATTTGAATCATATTAACTTGATACTGACTTCTATCACGGTAATCCTGAATCCACCCAAGATCCATCTGACGTTGGAGGGCCTCTTGTACAAAAGAGCATCCCTAATTGTTTACCGAGCAGATCAGACAGGAATCATAATCGTGTCGTGGCAGATCATGATGTTGGCTTTGCCTTGAGTGCATTGCCACCAAGTTGACATTCATCGCACAGATGCGTGGTTCTGAATGATGTTGGAATTTGTATATGTCATGTCGACTTCACGAATTAGGTGATCTTGGATCCATCCGAGATCCATCTGTTCCTGTAGAGCTGATTGCACCACAGAACATCCTTGATCATTTTTAGAGCAGATATCACACTGGTGATAGTTATGAGACGGTACGTGACCGTATCCGCTCTGCCTACAATGCACCTTAACCAGGTTGGTTCCCAATAAGAGTACATTGTAAATTTGATAGCAGTGTTTAAACTCCTCCTCTATCAAATTGACTGCAGCTTTCTCGTGTTGAGGCAACGGGTTCCTCTGAACATTTGGATTTGTATCCTTGAAGGATAGGACCCCGCTCCTGACAAGCTTTTGTACGTCGGATTTGAAGCTGAGACAGTTTTCAATGTTATGCCCCGATCCTCCTTGATGATAAGGGCAAGTTTGATCCGCTTTGAACCAAAAAGGCAGATTCTCCGGTATCGCAAGAGGAGCCCTAGTTTGGATGTTCCCCTTGACCAGTAGTAGTGGAAACAGTTCTGCGTATAACATCGGTATAGGGTCGAACCCTGGCGGTCGCGTTGTACGGTTGTTGTTGTATTGAGGACGAGCCTGCTGAAGAGGTTGTTGTGTCCTTTGCTGATATTGTTGTTGATTCGGTTGGCTATGAGCAACCTGAGGTTTATACGTCGAGACAGGCGTAGGGTTGATAGTAGGAGTTACAGTTGCTACTGATTGGTACCGTCGCCTTGGCTTTGCGAGAGAGATATTGCCAATATCTTGCTCTTTTTTCTTAGGGAAAGCACTACCGTATCTTTTGGTAGTGCTTGATGGTCCAGCCTCTTTGACCATACGTCCTTCTCGGACTGCTTCTTCAAGACGAACTCCCATGCCCACCATCTCAGTAAAGTCGCTGGGCGCACTGGCGACAATTCTGTCGTAGTAAAATGAGCTCAAGGTTTTCAAGATGATTTTTGTCATCTCTTTTTCCTCAAGAGGTGGACAAATCTGGGTGGCAATTTCGCACCATCTTTGAGCATATTCCTTGAAGGTTTCCTTGTCTTTCTGCGACATGGCTCTGAGTTGATCTCTGTCTGGTGCCATGTCCAGGTTATACTTATACTGCTGAATGAAGGCAGCGCCAAGATCTCTGAAAGTGACGATCTTAGTGCAGTTCAAACCCATGTACCATTTGAGTGTGGTACCGGTTAAACTATCTGAAAGTAGTGGATCTGTAGCTATTGGTTCTCTGTCTGAGTTGACATCCTCCGAGCATAAATCACCAAATGACTTTGAGAGAAAGATTTACCCTTGTATTTTTCAAATTCGGGCACCTTGAATTTGTGCGGAACTTTCACATTGGGGACCAGACAAAGGTCTGCCGCGTCCAGTCCGAATAGATCCTAACCGCGAATGGCATGCAGTTCCTTCTGCATTTCCAAGAATTACTCCTGGAACTCATTCATTCTGTCGTACATACTTTTATTTCCACCATAAAGTATTTGTGGAATCTGTCCTTCCGGGACAGTGTGTACCACAGGTGGTTGTATAGTCATTATGGCAGTGACTCTTGGTGCTTCCCTCTCCCGAAGTTTGTAACGTTCAAGAGTTGCTGTCATGCCCCTTGCATTTTCGCTTTCCCGAAGTTTGTAACCTTCAGGCCCAGCGGCTCCTGCTGCAGTTTTCGGATCTTCCGTGATTGGCGTAATATATCCTTTCGGGATATAGTTGAGTGGCATGCCCCAGGGACGATCTTTAGGCATGTTGTACCGAGGATCATACTTTTCCACTATGGGCGTCGATGTGATCTCTGAGATCACAACCCTTTGTAGTTGCATCTGGGCTGCTGCCAGAGCTTGCATGTCATTGTGAAGTTTCCTCAGATCTTCCTTCAGAGTGTCGATTTCTTCTCTCAACTCTCTGTTCTCTTCCTCGAGATCATCCATTTTATTTTGTCGATTGGCCCGAGTATTGTATGAATGAGACAGTTTGACTCTCTCTAGAATCGAGACACAAATGTGAGATTCGGAGGTAAGAAGAATGCGTTATGCGAGAATGATGAATGATATGCAATGATTATATAAAATTTTTTGTTTAATCAAAAGAAACTTCAACAATTGGATTGCAAATATCATACAGTGGGGAACCCCGTTTTATTGAATTCAAAGATTGCGGAAATGGAAATATAGTAATTTACAAAATGCTGTAAAAGGAAATGGCTAAACTTATGGATCCTGAGTCCTCTCTGAGGAGAGCTCAGGTGCTGGTTCTGGTATTTTCCTTTTCTTTGACCGGGGCTCTTTAGCCGTTGTCGGGTTGTCATTCCGTTACCAAGTGAAAGGAGCGAGCAAATTCCTTTGGTCTTCTTGATTCTCTACAGCATGTTGCTCTAAAATCTCGATCAGAGCATCCTTTTCTTTTAACAGTTACTGTATTTTGGTACACTCCACATTGAGAATACGGTACTTGTTTTTCCAAGACTTCTTCTCCTGTTGAACTTTTTTTAGGGTGACCTGGAGTTTTTCCATATCAGACATAAAATAAAGGACAAATTCCTTTAATGGAAGAACTTCTTGACGAGGGTAAGGCATCCTCAGCTTGAGAGCTCTAGTTTGTACCCAGTGGAGATAAGGTTCCACAGAGACACAGTCTGGTTTTCCTAGAGACTCTCTTCCTTTCCTGTGAACATGTTTCCAGGCATGCACTATTTCTGTCTTTAGTGCCCCGTCATTTTCTCCTTCCTTGAAGAAAAGACCTTCCAGATGAACATTACGCGGGACATGTCTCATTGGGTATCCGAATTGATGATGAACTAAAGCTGGATGATAGTTGATTCCTTATTTAATTCCTATGAGGGGTACATTAGGGAAGTTTTCACAACGGTCAATGATTTTTATCCCGTCATAGATTCGATTGTACCAGTCTATGTCAGAGTTGGTAAGAAACATGATTCTCTGTGACCAACGTAGAGTACTCTTATGATCCCAAAAAGCAGCAGACTTGGGCAAGTGAGAAGTGAACCATCTGTATAGCAGGGGTACACAGCATGTGATCATTCCTCCGCCATACAAATTCCTTAAGTGTACAAAATGATAAGCATCTGCAAGCAAGGTTGGTACGGGGTTTCCAATCAGAAAAATCTTAATGGCATTGATATCAACAAAGTTATCAATGTTGGGAAACAGAAATAACCCGTAGGTGAGCAGACAAAGATGCTCTCGAAAGTAGTTACGTTCCCTATACTAGCAAATACAGAGCTTTCTTTATCAAAAACTTGGCTGGTAAACCTTGGATTCCACCCTTAATGGTCATGTGAGTCCTGACTTCTAACTCATCCAAATAGATAGCTCTTGCAATGGTTTGATCCTTTGGAATTTCTTCCAGTCCAGAAAATGGAGCTTGGTCAGTGATGGGTAAATCAGTTAAGTGAGAGTACTCCTCCAGTGTTGGTGCAAGTTGATAATCTGGGAATGTGAAACAGTGATAGACCGGATCGTAAAACTGAATCAGCATGGCCAGGATTCCTTCAATTACATGGACCCTTAACAGACACAGCAGGCCTCCGTACTTAGCTCTGAAAGCATCAGGGTTGGTGATCATCCTTGCCAACCCTCTTAAATCCTCTAATTTTGGAACCTTGAAGGTGTACTTGTGAGTCTTCCTTTTACCGAAATCCATAATGCAATCTTTTTCTCTGATATTTGCAATCATTGTCTTAGTTTAATTTAAAAAGAGAGATACTAGAAAAGAAGATTTTCTTTGTTTAAAGTTTTTTTTAATGAAATGAATGCATGAATGCAGTACACAAAAACATAGAAAAACATGGGGTCAAAGGTTCGGTGTCATGAAGCCATGGCTCTACCCATCCCCAAAGGTTGTACTGCTGATTTTTTGTACCTGTCCTCAAAATCATTGACCCCCCTTGGGATAACAACAACAGGCTGGTTCACCCGAGCGAGCTGCAGTATCTTAGAGTAATCTCAAATGAGGGTAGTATCGTGCGACAACTATTTCTGATAGCTTTCGCACTACAAAATAGTAACATGGTCTCAGCCTACTAAATCCTCAGTTTCATGGATACCACAATCGAACAATCTACTTTCAACAACCGAAGTCGTTTAGACATTGAATCTGCAAAGGGTATCCCCACTGATTCGATGGTCTACCGGGGTCTCTTATTTGGGAGTCACTCCCTGTAAGATTACCCATCTAATGCCATCACTTATCTTAGGTGTCACTCAAACTTTCCAGATGCGGCATCACCCGCAGTCCCATTAGCAGAAAATTAAACACGAATATCAATTAGGAAAAGCAATATATATATTCATTCCTAAAACTAACATCCTAGACCTCTTAAGAGCTAGTATATAATCCTGACAGATCAACGACGTCCCCAGCAGAGTCACCATTTTACTGTAGCGAGCGATTTTTGTCGGTGACGCGACCACCTTATCGCTGGTTTTTGGGTTTCTCCTCAAAATGAGGAGGGGGTGCTACTTTCTGATTTCTTATTTATCCCATGAAGCTGGAAGGGAAAGGGAAGCTATCTAAAACTAACCTTGCACGCGAATATTTAACCGAACAAATGCTTTTAAAGAGATTGGGGGGTTCGGGGTCAGGTTATACAATGGGGAGTTGTCAGTTACCCATCCTATATGTGGTTATCCACAGGATATTAGCTTTAGGTTTCGCTTTATACTTGATGGTTTTTATCCGTTAAAGGGTTGGGAAAGTTTCTTGGGAAAGTATGAGAGAGAGAGTGAGTTTTTGTTGATGTTCGGTTGTTTTTGGTAAGGTATTGGACCTAAGTTTTGATTGGTATGAAGGTACTGGACCTAGAGTTTTTGTTTGGTATGCTCGCTAAGATTTCGCAATCTTATGCCTAAGTATTCCCATTTAAGCGAAACAGGGAAATCAGAGCAATCGCAGTTCCTCCTATTCTAAGGGAGGAAAAAGATGTTTGGTGTCTTGTTCAAAGCCCAAGATTGAAGCTAAAATGTTTTAACTGAGAGAGAATTTGTTATCTCTAAAGAGGGATTGGGCTTCCTCTGAGGGGATTGTTGATTTTTGTGTGCCTTGATCAAAGCCCAAGGTTGAAGCTAAGAGGTTGATTGACTCCACTAGAGAAGTCCTGATACAAAGCCTAAAAGGAGGCTGGAGATTACCGACTCAACAAGAGAGTGTTTATATGTCTTGTACAAAGCCCAAGATTGAGGCAAAAAAAAAGAGACTGACTCTTTAGGGATATCATTATACAAAGCCTAAGAGAAGGCTAAAAGTTTGACTTTTCCGGGGAAAATATTCTGTCTGTCTTGTACAAAGCCCAAGATTGAGGCTAAAAAGGGATTTTGACTCCGACAGGGAGGTTTGTATATGTCTTGTACGAATCCCGAGATTGAGGCTGAAATGGGAAATTTAACTAACTCGAATGAGGATATTTTTATGTGTCTTGTACAAAGCCCAAGATTGAGGATATACTAAGTTTGACTCTGTGGGAGAGTATTATCTGTCTTGTACAAAGCCCAAGATTGAGGCTGAAAAGAGTTTGACTCAGCTTAGGGAATTTATTTCTCGAAGCCTAAAGAACGCTAGGAGGAATTGACTCCACTAGGGAAGATACTTGTCCCAAGCTTGAGAGAAGGTTATGAAGATTTATGTCTTGTACAAAGCCCAAGATTGAGGCTAAACGGGTTTGACTCAACGAGTGCTTTTTTTTGTCCTGTACGAAGCCCATGATTGTGGCTAAACAAGATGGAGAAATCATTTTTCCTAAGAGGAGGCTGACTTCTGATAGGGGAAATCTTTTTGCCAAGCCTAGGAGGAGGCTGGAAAAGATTGACTCAACAAGAGAGTGTTTTTATTTGTCTTGTCCAAAGCCCAAGATTGGGGCTAAAAAAGGTTGACTCAACAAGAGAGTTTAAAAGGTGATTGACTCAACAAGAGAGTCTGAAAAGGTTGACTCAATAAGAGAGTCTAAAAAGGTTAGCTCCGCTGGGGAGAATCATTGAACAAAGCCCAAGAGGAGGCTGACTGTGCGGAGGAAAGATCATTATACAAAGCCTAAGAGGAGGCTATCTTCAGCTGGGAATTATTGAGATCCCGAGGCAGGTCCAAATGTGGAATCAACTCTTGCTAAGGGTTACAGAAGAGTTGCGGTATCAGATTCCTTGAGGTTCTGATTTGGGATAGTGTTATACTGATGATAAACTGACCCTGGCTTGGGGATTTCTAGGAGAGAGACTGGGTTTTAGAACCCCTTTGGAGATTGATCCAGAATGACCAGGGTTTCTCCTATGTTTGTAGGGAGCTTGAGAATGTCTTTGAGACTCAAGGTTTAGACTGTCCAAGTCTACTGGTGTGGAAGAGTTTTATCTTTTGTATGATGCCCAAGAGGAGGCGGGTGTTTTAAGGGATGAGAATCAACCCTAAATTGGTCTGAGATTTGACACTGGAAAGACCGCTCTAGCAAAGGATGACTAAGCTCTGTCTTATACCTTTAGAAGTTCTTTAGGGTCCTTGTATTAAGCCCAAGAGAAGGCAAGAGAACTTCTAAGAAGTCGGAGGGTCCTTGTACAAAGCCCAAGAGGAGGCGGGGATGCTTTTAGGAAGCCTGTGGGTCCCAAACCAAAAAAATTTCAAGAAATGCTATTCACAGATAATAGATCATTTAGTGAAAGTTCTGAGGTTTGAAGAAATTCAAGAGATGCTATTCACCGAGAATAGGTCAACTCTAGGGAGTAGAATTTCTTTGACAGTTGCTAATAGTGACAGTCTGAGAAAAGGTTCACTGAGAATACTGCCTTTCTCTTTGTTCCATATTGTTTAAGCACAAGAGAAGGAAAGACTATATCTGGAAGTCCTATGGGGATCTAGTTTTGACTGTATTAAGAGTGACCAACTGGCTTTACCTAGTTCTAGACCTAGTTGCCGGGGAAAACTCTAAATAGCTATACTAGTATATATACAGTTATTATATGACAATTATTTAAAAGGATATGAAAGAAAACTTACAGTGCGTAGCTTCCCACAATACAGTTTTATATATATATATATATATATATATATATATATATGAAAGCGATTAAATGAAAGCTGTTAAAACTTACAAGTGAGCAAGCTTCCATGTTGTATTGTTAGTTGTTCAAAGAAATTAAAGAAAGTTTTGATAACAACTGTATATTTAAACCTTAATAAAAAAGGAAGTTGTTTTTGGAGAGATTGTTGGGGCTTATACTCAAGGAGAGGCCCAAGGTTTAACAGTGATCGCACCGTTGTTTTGAATTTCATATCAGGATTTATATAACGACTGAGGCCTAAAGCGGTTTATTTACAAAAGGGGTGGGTCTTATAACTCAAGGAGAGGCCCAAAGATGTTTTAAAAGAAAAATATGGGACTTACAACACGATTGGAGGCCCAAAGGATTTCTGTTTTAAAAAATGGCGATCGTGCCGAGATTTTTTACCGTGTCGGGACTTATACAATATTTGAGGCCCAAAAATGGTTTATGTACAACAAGGGTTAGGTCTTACACTCTATTAGAGGCCCTTGAGTGTGAAAATGAATAAATATGGGTCTTATAGCTCAAGGGGAAGCCCAGTTGATTTTATTAAAAAAAACCGACGATTGCGCCGAACTTTTAAAAATGTACAGAGGGACTTATACAATGTGTGAGGCCCAAAATTGTTTTATTTACAAAGGGATGGGACTTACACTCTATCAAGAGGCCCAAAGAGTTTTTAAAAGGTTTGATAAAGATCAAGAACCAAAGAAACCCTAATTTCATTTTCTTTTAAAAGTAATCCTTTTAATAAAAATGAAAAAAATGACAAAAATACCAAATAAGTCTAAATAAACTACTTGTGATTTTTTATTAAGGTTTGAAAAATGAGGTTTTAATCACAAGATGATTTAGGACTCATTTGATTTTGATTTTCAAGATAAATATTCGTTTTTGAAATGTTTAAAAAACAATAAAATGAATTTATTTACAAAAATATCAACTATCTTAAATAAATAATATAAATTTTAATTTTTTGTGAAATAAAATATTTTAACATTTTTGTGATTTTTTGCAAAAAGAACCAATCAAAAATGACTAAAATTGAAAGAGAAATTAATTTTTCAAATCATTTAAGAAAATAATATGAAAAAATAAAAAATGCAAAAAGTGGTAAAAAGGGTTTGGGGCGAGGGGGATTCGAACCCCAGACCTCCAAGTTACAGCGCGCGCCTTCTACCACTAGGGTGGTGATACATCCCTGTATCAAAACCACCCCACAAATACATAAGGGATGCCTTGTTTTAGGCCTAGCCAAGGCAAGGCAAGGCAAGTTCTTGGGCCAAAAACGTAAAGGCTGTAACTTTCTCATTTCTCCATGGATTGGGACAAAATTTAGGTCTATCCTGCCTAGAATTTCACAAGGAATCCAATGGTGCCCTTAGTTTTTTCAGATGAGGTCCCCATTTTAAAACCTGATGTGGTTTTGAAATAGGCCATGATTTGCATTTTCTATGCTACCTCATGGTATAGGCCAGAATTGTATGATGAATTGATTCAAACACAACATATACAACATGTATGAGATGTTTATGAGTAGTGGACTTCAAAATAATGCATAATTCAAAGAGTTCAAGTTGTGATGCTTACCTCTTTGGGAGTTTTTTGTGCTATCTGTCAAGTTTCTTGTGCCAGAAGTAATTTGATGCTTTAGACACTCTCAATTGATCCCTTAGAAGCTTTTAGAATGGTTGGAACCAGCTGGAATTTTCAGGAACAAGTTTGAGCTCTTTCTTGCAAAAAAGGCAAAAGTGACCAATATGGCAACTCTCTCAAATGGTGTTCCCGATGTGGGGAACCATTTGGGACAGTTCAAGGATGATATTTGGAGTGTGTTTGAGGTTTTATCTAGTTTTGAAAGTGACTGAATCAAGGCATGGCTTGAAAAATGCAAAAAAAAAATCCAATTTTGAGGTTTTGGAAGTGGACTTTGAGATTTTGGTGTTACAGGTCACATGTTAGTGTTTGAACAGCTTAGATACAACATATCAGAGGTGTTTGGATCATGAGTTGTGATGGAATTGCTTTCTAACTCAAAAACTCAGAGATGCCTTGCAAAAGAAGGCATTTTGGCCTAAAGAGAGGGATTTTGAGGAAAGAATCAGTTTGGTTGCTTTGGAGTACTCAAACTGATCACAATTAATGTCTATTTATAGTGTGTCAAGTTTGTTTTGTCATCAATAGTGAATGGAGGCTTCAGCAGGCATTTGGCCAATGTTATGCAAAAGGAATCTCAAGTCTCCTCTAGCCATTGACTTGAGATTAGAGCACAGGCTTTGTAGCTTTGGTTCAGAGATAAGTTTGGACTGAATTCAGTTGGAATAGGCTCAGTTCATGCCACCTTGATGCATTCATTAAAGGCTTGGAAACAAAATTGAATTCTTGGCACTTTTTAGCCTTTTTAGGTTTGGCATGGCTACTTGTAGATTCTTGGACTTGTGAGGCTTGGAGATCAGATCATCCCCCTTAGATTTGATCCTCAGATGTGTCCAAATTGATGACAAAGCTTGGATTTATCAGATTTGGACAAATCGAGCAAAATGCACAAATTTTGCCTTGTAAAACCAGTTCATGATGCCATGTTTCAAGGGTTGTATCTCCTTGCTCAAATAGAATTTGGAGATGATCTGGTACTTGTTGGAAAGCCCTTATGGTATACTTTAACTTTGATGTTTACCCCTAGACCTGGTTTGACTTGGATCAAGGTGAAAAATGTCCCTACATTTTGGAAAAAGTAAGGCAGATTCTGACTTAGTGAAAATTTCACTAAGTGTTGGATAAATGTCATTTTCATGTTTTTAGCCATTTTGATCACTCCATAACTAAAAATCCATAAGAAATTGGAATGAGCTGTAGTTGAAGCTTTTGTAGAGTGTAGCAAGACCTACAAATCCAGCTTTGGATCATCAGAAATGGTTGCTTGGATCTCAAGTTATGGTACTTGGAAGTTGGTACCCTAGCCACTTTGTTCCATAACTTAGAAAAATTCTAAGTTTTTTTATGGTTACCCCTTTTACAAGTTAACTCACTTTCTTTGATTTTTCTTGATGAATGACGATTCAAATCACATATTAACATTGTTTTAGGGTTAAAGAACCTTGGTTGACCAAAAATTCAAAAAGTCAAACTTTGGATTTTTGTACAGTTGACTTTTTATCGGATGAAATCCAAACTGTGCGATCCTTTGTGAAATCAAGCCCTTGATCTAAATCAAACCTAATGTGTGGATTCCATAGGTGTTATAAGGTGTATTGAATCATGTCCCAAGGTTAGGGAGCATGTCTTGGTTAAAATCAAAGGCACAGTTGACTTTTTCCTCGAAACCCTAACTGTGGTCCTGATGAAATTGAAACTTGTGAATCAAGCTTCTTGGATCAATCCATTGTTGCAAATGGATCAATGTAGTATATTGGAGACCCTCAAATCATGTCTTGAGGTCTTGGCTCATGCTTTGTCCCAAAAGTCAACTTAGGGGTGAATTAGGTCTAGAAACCCTAATTCCTTATTTTTGGTAAATGCATCCCCTGAGGTTAAATTGACTTGATTATTGGGTCCATGAGGTCCCTTGGAGTATCTTGAGTTGTGCTTTGAAGCATTGGCTCATGCCCAGAGGAAAATTTTCATCTGGAGGCCTCAGTCGACCAAAACCCTTATTTGGTGACACTGGCGATCTTGAGGCTTGATCCACTTGGAATGTTGCAACCTTGTGCTTGATTCTTGATGTGGAAGTCCTCTTGATCCTCTATAGGTGTTTGAGAGGTTAGACAAGTTGAATATCATGTCATTTCTTGATTGATCCTTTGTCTAAGTGCTTTGAGAGGGCTTGAAACCCTAATTCTTGATTGTGGTGAATGCTCAAACATCTCTGAGGATATTGATGAGGCATGATAGTTCATCCATATTGTGGTAATGATTTGCACAATGATGGGAAATCTTGGTGGTCAAAATTTGGAGTATTACAGGTGGAAGTAATTTTCTTCTCCTTTCCCGAATGTTCATGTGATGGCCACATTTAGCCTACCCTTTGAACATTCGTCAGTTGTTTCAAAACACTCTTAAATAAACGAATTAAGTTGACTCTTTCACAGGCGAAAAAGATTGGGGGTGGAAGTAATTTTCTTCTCCTTTCCCGAGTTTTTGTGTGATGGCCACACTTAGCCTACCGTTCGAATACTTATCGTCCGTTAAAGAAACACGACTTGTTTTGCCACATACATTTCATAATTAATCGTTTGAAAAATATTGGAATGGAAGTAATTTTCTTCTCCTTTCCCAAATATTCATGTGATGGTCGCACTTAGCATACCATTTGAATATTTGTCGATCACTTAAAATATTCAACCACATCAAACCTATCTTTTCTCACCCCCGTGCAATAAAAACCTTTCAAACCTAATTACTCGCCCCGTGCGATCGAACCTTTTTTTGCAAAAAAAACATTATTTAGTCCATTCTAATGCGAATACAAACTAGCGCTTCAGTCTCCGCCGCAAGCAAAAAAGACAATGTTTAACCGTTAGAATGTGATCTAAACACTTGTTCAATAAAACAAGCCAACAAACCGTAGTCTCCCCATATCTACGTAGCTTTGAATTCTCTATTGCACCCAGAGATATGTAGGAGCAAGACCTGCAATCTTGTCAGGCACATTAATAAAAAAGTTTTTTGCGGTTTTCCTTTCTTTTTCTTTTTAATCTTTTTACCACTTGGAGAAAGCAAATGACATAAGCTAACATTCAATTGAAAATCTAAGTAAAAGGTTCTCATTAAGTACAACGGACGTGAGGGGTGCTAATACTTTCGCCAATTGTATAATCAAGTCCCGAACCCGAATATGGTTGTGATAACCATTATTCTGTTTTTAAAAGGATTTATCGATATTTTCCCTTTTCTTCTTTGGAATAAATAAAGTTTGGTGGTTACTCTGTTCAACCAATTTTTTCGCGACCATCACAATGGATTATATATTTCGAGGTACGACAATTACTTAATACCCAAAACATGGAGAAGTGAACATTGGCATTGCATTGAAATGGACAACATAAATTAGATTCTCACAGAGTTATGTTCTCATCATATTCGAGCGAACGTTCTAACTTCTTGTATATGGTAGGAACACATTTTTATTTGCATCGTCTCGGAATGGACGGAGAATATTTCATTTATGAAAACGGTTTAAGGATCATGCGGCGGTGTGAAAAGACAAGTTTGATTAGTTGGATATGTTTTAGGCTTGAAAGATGAGTATTCAAGACTTACAAGAGGTTACCACTTGTGCCTAATACTCGGGAATATGACTGAACCTTTCAACCTTGTAATCTTTTTCTTTTAATTGGTTTTGCAAAAATGTTTGAATAGTTACAAGTGTTTTAAGCGAAAGACAAACACTTGAGCTTGAAAGTTATTACCCCTAAGATCCCACCTCATTTACATCTTTGCAATGCATCAAAATCACAAACTTGGTTGTCTCTTAATCCTCTTATTTTTGGGTTTGCCTTTGCAGAGATCATCAAGCACGTCTTTGTGTTTCTTTTGCATTTTTTGTACTTATATGCTTTATAATTCACTAACCACTAATTAATATACAAAAAAATTTCCCTGCCCCTTTTTGTTTCTTTTGCAAGGTAGGGTTTGGAATTAAGAGCATCAAGTGATTGTCTCCTCATATAAGGTTTGAGTTCCTCAAGTCAAAGTGTGGTCAACCATTGATTTTAAAAGGCTATTTATCAAAGCATGGCCTGTAATCTCAAATCATAGAGTCTCAAGCATCATTCAACTTCATTTGATCAAAGAGACTTCAAAGCTTGATAGCTTATTTCTCAAGAAACTTCAAAAGTTCATGTGTTTATTTCCATGTCTTTATCAACAAGTTTCCTCAAGCCATTGCAATTTTCATCAAAGAACAATCAAGAGTACATCATTTTGAGTTCATATGATCATCAATGTGCCTTTAAATGCAAGAAAAAAGTCCAAGTTTGCAAGTTTGTTCAAAGAGGTTTGACCTAAAAAGTCAAAATTCTAAGTCTAACTTCCAAATATCATAAGTTCTTCATACCCTCCAACTTCTCTTTACAAGTCAAGAGTCAATCATGCTTGGAAGATTATCAAAAGTTTGAAAACATTAGAGGTTATTTTGTGGACTTAGTGAAATTTGACCTAAATTCAAGCGATATTTGCCTAACTTACAAAGATCATAACTCTATCAATTTTAAACTTTTGTGGGCTGTTCTTTTTCCAATTGTCATATTTTATGTCCTATACAAGTATGTTTCAAGGATCAAAGGCCAATTATGCTTGGAAAGCCATGAAAAATTTGAAGACATTATAGGTCATTTTTTACTTAGAAAATTCTTGACCTCTGATTTCAGGTCATAGAGCCAACTTTACAAGGACATAACTTTTTCCTCAAGCATCCAAATGAAACCTTTCTTTTCACATTGTATTCTTTGTTATGATGTGATCATTTTGCAATAAGAATGGGCATTAAAGGTCAAGTGTACAAGATTTACCAATAGTTTGTACATGGCCTCATGGAACTGAAAATTGCTCATGGTCAGAATTTGCAAATCACTCAGTTCTCAATTTTAAGCCAAAGTTTGCACGTGTTTTTCCATGATGATGTTAAGTGACACCCGAGGATCAAAAATGACCCAAAATCAGAAGGTATGCATTGCGTTTTGGTGAATTCACAACCAAGAAAGATCACACTTTTGGTGCACATGATTTCACACGAATTCTAACCAATTTCCACACGTATCCCATTCATTCACCTCAGCTATAAATATAGGAAGCTTCTGCACTCAATTTCAAGCTTGAATAGCCTCCAGAAACCCTACTCGAGCTCACACTTTTTACTGAAATTTTGAGATTTCGTTTTCAAATTCTAAGCACTTTCAACTCCATTTCTTGGTTCCATTAGCACCCTCTGAATCGTGCTAACCAAATCAACCTTGCAACCTCTTTTGATCGTATTTGGATAAGGTAGTTAGAGGCTTTGTTTTCACTCAAACAAGTTACCACAATGTAGCCTGATACTCTCTAATGCTTTCCCCTAACTTATGTTGCTTTGATTGATCTTGTATGGCATTTAATTTTTCTTTTTGTGTTTTCATTTTCACTGAGTTTTCTTCAAAATTTTCCATGCTCGTTCTCAATAAATGTAAATTAAGCATACAGTTGAGTTTGCACTGATGAGACGGTTATAATGGTGGCAGTTTCATGCCTTGAGCTTGCCATTTGCTAAACTCCGGTGAGAAACTCAGCGGAGAAGATGAACAGAGGTGTGTAGCGGTGGCCGGAGATTGTTTTATTTTAAAAATGATCCATGACGTTATTTCATTTAAGGTCTACCGTGTTTCTTTAGATCCTGACCCTTGGATGTGTTTAAATTTAATCTGATGGCCACGAGTGTGTATGAATGATGTCCTTTGATTTGATATAATGGATGTGGCATTTTGATTCATTTTTATTTCATTTTATTGTTTTAAAATTCTCTTTCATTTCAAAAAATCATAAAAAATAACTCCTTCAACCTTTTTCACTCCACACTTTTCTATATTTTTCTAAAAATATTTTCTACCTAGTGTTATTTTTTTCATATTTTTATTTCATGATTTGATATTTTAATTTAATTTTCTCTTATTTCAAGCACTTTAATTAGTTTAAAAATACTTTTGTACATTTTAAAAATCTCCAAAAAATATCTTATAATCCTTGACTTGTTTCTGCCCTATCTGGATTTTATTGAGCTTTTATTTGATGTTTAGATGCTTCATTTGGATTTTCTCTTTTATTTTCATTTTAAAATCATTTTCATGCATTTTATTTGTTTATTATTGCATTTTAATTTTGATTGACTTCTGGTTGCCTTGGATCATGACTTCCTGATCAAAATCTTCCTCAATCTCAATGAACTTTGGGTGTTGATGAGGTTGGATGAATCTTCATCAATTCAAACTTATTATTAAATGATTATTTGGATCATTTTTAGTACTTTGGATTGATGATAGGTTTAGTACCTTAATCCACCAAGAAAGGTGATTGAAATTGATGATAGATGAATCTCAAGTCATGGTTCAATTTGGCTTCTCTCTTCATCTCCTTCTCCTTCTTTTTCTTTTTCTTTTCTCTTGATCAATTGGATGATTAAGAGTCCATCTTGTACATGAAGTTTGGATTGATTCTTGATGAACTTTCATCATTTCAAATATACCTTGCAATTAATCATGGATCATTTGAGGTACTTTGGATTGATGCATGAGTTTGTCATAAGTTATCATGAAGAATGATTTATGTAATTGACCAATCGCCTTGCTTTAGTGCTTGATCCCTCCTTGGGGTTTACTTGTGCTACATGTTTTACGAGTATGATTTCTATCATATCTCTAACATGTATGGTACATAAATTGTTATTGACCGGCCTCCCAGAGTATGATCTTCCTAATAGATTGTGTTATGATTGCTTAACATAACGTTAAATTTGTCCCAAATCGATTCATTAACTCTAACATCAATACTAACATTATTATTGTGGTAAGTTTTACTTTATGTCATTTACTTTTCTTGCACCTTTATTTTCATGTCATTTAATTTCTCGCTCTTTATTTTTATGCTTTTATTTTTAGCATTACATTTCATAATGTTTATGTTTATGCTTCTTTTTCTTTTTTCCACTTGGACATTTCTTTTTTCTTTTAAAGACATTAATAAAGGAAAAACCCCTAAAAAACTTTAATCTCTTGGACTAACGGTTACTATCCTTTGCTTAACTTGGAGTTTGACCTTTGGACCTATGGACTTTGGCTACTTTTCCCTATGCTATTAGATTCATCTAATACTTGAGACTTTTGGTTGACCTTTGAAGACTTGACTCTGATACATAGCTTTAGTCTTATAGCTTAAGTTCTTCTTCCAACTGATGTTTGTCTTATTCTGTGCTTACTTGTTGCTCATGGCTTACTCCAGAGGAATGGAATGTTGGTTTGACTCTTGTCAAGTGCTGGCTAAATCCTGGTTAGTACACTTACACACACTTCCACTTTATTGCTTTTCCTAGGATAGTCTCTTCATTTCATCCCCTTCTTAAATTTTCAAAATCTTCTCCCTTTTTCTAAACCTTCTTGTTTTCAAACTTGAACCACTTTCTCAATAAACCTTGACTTTGTCAAGTGATTTTCAAAACCTTTTTATTAAATAAATGCTAAGACATCCTAAGTATATCAAGACCATTTCAAAAGACTTAAAAAACACAAAACTCATTCAAATCTTTTGTGCCTTTGTGCACCTTTTCCTTTTAAACCTTTTCTTAAGGATGATCATTAGTTGTGTTCTTGTAGTAATGCAACTCCTATACTTCCACAATAATATAGAGAAGTGATGACATTATCCACTTAGATGTTGAGTGATAGACTTGTTGATTTCAATCCAAGCAAAATCCCTCCAACTTAAGATGATGCAAATGATCATTCCTCATTAATTGTGGGTAATAAATTGAGTTTCCACTCGAATACGAAGAAATGTCTATTCTTTTAAAATAAATCAAAATAAACACTTTTATTATTGTTACCATGAACTACGAGGTTTTGATCCTCCATTGTACTTTTTTGGGTACGTAGGCATGAGGCTCGGGAAGTCATGTCAAACAAAAAATCTAAAAAATATTTCTCTTTTCATCTCCCCAATCTTTTGCAAACAACCTTTTTAAAGCCAAAACGCAAATTTTTAAGAGGTTCCTATAGAGTATTATAGATGTTTTAGGTGCTAACAACTTCCCTTTGCATAACCAACCCCCGTACCCCTATCTCTTTGTTTTATTAGTTTTTTTCAAAACTTCTGTGGGTTTTATTCGTTCTTTTCCCATTTCTTTGCAAACAATAAAGAGCAGTGGTGACTTTGCTTTGTGAGTTTAGTTAATCAATAGCTAAATCTCCAAATTTTCACAGCTACAATTGCCATGACACTCTTGTTGTTAGTCAATTGAAGATGGTTCCTAGGATTCTATTGTGGTTAGTCTCTCACGTCTTGCGTCCCAAGAAAGGCGGGTATTCAAGAATTGACAACACTAAGATTCATCTTGTTTACATTCTCCTGCACACGATTCGAATCAATTGGGCTAACTACTTTGTTTACCAGATGTTTGCTATTAAGGAATACAATAAGGGAATGTCCTTTTGTTAAATGTCCATGATTTCCAAAATTCTCAACTATTTCGACATAGACATGCCAAATTTGTTATTTATATCACATGGGTCTGTTCAAGAGTTCTCCAAACGCACCTTAACTAATATGGGTTATTTTTGGGATGAGGAACGTAAGGTGTATTACTTCCTGTTGGGCAAACATGGGAAGAAAATATACAACTTTGATGACCCCTCTGAGTTTGCTGATACAACTACCTAGCCACATGTGACTGGTGATGAACCCATGCAAGATGATTATCATGATGATGATCAAATGGGTACAGAACATGAAGATCAATCCTCCATCATAACCTTGCTTCAGAATATGCATATAAAGCAGGATGAGCGCTATAAGGAGGAGTGTCAGAGAAGAGAAGCATTTGAAGCGACTCAAATGAAACAACTCTGTATTTTGCAAGAGCACATGAAGTCTCAAGATGCCAACTTTGAGGCTTTTGCATCATTTGTGACTGAAAGGTTGGTCTCTCTAAAAGATGAAATTGACGCAAATATTGTTGCTACGATTGCAAGGGTTAATCATATGATTACTTCCCAGAATGAAGACCACCACCATTATGCTCAATTCTATCAAGATATGTGTGACTTTTTGGATTGTCAATTTGGAAATGATGGCCAAGACTGGTTCTGTGGAGTAAGGCCTAGAGGTCGCGGAAGACATTGAAATGCTGAGTTTTCGAGTCGTCTATGTCTAGTGTCTTTGGATTTCTTTGGTCATGCATTTAGTTATTTAGTCCTCATGCATTTTTAGATTTTGTTTGGTTTGTTGCTTATGGTTTATGTATTGCCAATATTACCTAACTATTTGACTTTAAGACAATGCTTGTACTATGGTTGTTATGTTGAATGATTATAGTCATTGCTTAATATTGTTGTGTTTATTAATATTGTGTGTTTACATATATGATGAATGTATGTGAGTGCACCTCTTACCTTTACAAATTTCCTTTGTATAGTATATTGTATATGTGTAATGTGTATCTATGTGGTACTACTAATAACTTGCTTGTCTCTTTTTGATGTTGTCAAAGTGGGAGAAGAATATGAAGATATGATGTACACATTTAGGGGGAGCTTTTCATGTATCAAGAAACACATCGTCTCAAATTTCAAGTTTTCCCATCATAAAAAAAAAGGGAGTATGTGAGTGCATCTTTCCGTTTAGTTATGTTTTGGATGACGACAAAGCTAGGAGAAACTTTAGTGTTTTTATACATTGGACGATATCAACAAATTCTAGGTGTGCATTGTGAATTTTAGCATTAGAATGCATGATAACATGTTTCGAAATGATTTAGAAAGGATCCATGCATCAAAATTGAGTTTTTGTGTGAAAAACACTACATAGGTCGACACATACGACTTTAGGTCAAAATATGCAAGTTTTCCTTCCAGCACAGGTTGACACATAGCTCACTTTAGTTAACACCTGTGCCTCAATATTGAAGCTTGTAGCCACTGCCAATGTGTCGCCTCTAATAGGTCGACCTAAGACCTTTATAGGTCAACATATCTGCTTTCATAGGTCGACCTATAGACTTTAAATCTTGATTTTTTTGTTTTGTTTTCATTTCTTTTTGCATGATCTTTGCTTCATATCTTGCATACATATATATACTAATACATGCATTATACCTAGTGAGGTTCTACAGTAAAATCTACCAGAAACTAGGGTTTCAAAGCATATTCATTATCTTCAACCTCAGTTTTATGCATATAGACACAATCAAACTACACATAATCATTTTTTGATTGGGTGACCGTCTAGATTAGAGTTGACAACATCCAGTTAGGTTGGTGTACCGAGAATATTGGGTTGAGTTATTTGAGGGTTTCAAATAAGAAAACTGAGTTGGGGGTTTCCTTCAAGATCATTGAGAATTTGAAAGTTTTGGATAATATTACGCAATTCAGATCCGATCGAGTGAAAGCCTTGGGACAAGGGATTCCTTACAAGGGAGTAGCGTGAGACGGTGGATCGTCTTGGTAAATCTTGGGTTTCAACAAGTGTGCGCTTGTGATTAATTTGACCATGTGAAAGCCTTGGGACAAGGGGTGCCTTTCAAGGAAGTAGCAAGAATTGGTGAATTGAAGCGGCATTGTTGGTGACTTGATCAATCTTTGATCAAGGGTTTTGGAGGTTGTAGAATCAACAACACACCATAGGATTTGTAGGGTTAGAGTTCTTCATCTCTTCTGTATACACTTTTTGCAAAATACGGTTAATTGCAAGTATCCCAATTTGAATTCGAATTGAGGGCAGACGTACCCATAGCGAGGCCGATTGGTGAACTGCCTAAGCAAATCCTTCTCTCTCTCTCTCTCTCTCCTTCTCTCTCTCTCTCCCTCACTCTCTCTCTATATATATATATATATATATATATCTTTATCTTTTAATTTTTGTGTTTGCAAATTATTGAATTCATTGTTGTTTGATCAATTAATTTGGAAATTAATTTTTGATTACATTTTGAAATAAGGTTTGTTGATATAATCATAATCCATTTGATTGTGATTGGTTTTTCAATCAACAAAATAAGGAAAATTTCCTAACGACATCGATTGCATACAAAGTGTTCGATAAATTGCCTTATTGTGTTTTTGTGTGTTTTGATCATTGAGAATAAGCTATACGTGTAGCTTTGTAATCAATTGTTTGTGATTGATTGTTGTTGGGAAATTTTTATTCATTTTCATATGCTTGTGTACCTTTAAGCATATCCGAGTTTTTCGATAGAGGTCGGTTAGACGATTCGATTTGGGTTGTTTTCGCTGTGCCATAAAACTTTTGAAAATCATTTATTACAAAAGTTTGATTTTAAATTTGTGGTCTATTCACCCCCCCTCTATATCGAAGCATGCCGTCTAATAAGGATGTCAGATCCGGATTACTGCATTTGGGGAGACACCAATACAGTACATTTTACAATATCAAATGTGTTTTATCATATTGCAGGTATGATCCAGGTGAGAACCATGGATTGTTGGAAGAACATTTGGAAGCTGATAGTGCCAGAACGAGTCTAAAGTTTCATTTGGATGCTTCATCACAATGGGATCAAGACCAATCATTACCTCAATTTGCTTCACTTGAGAGATCCGTACTGCGAGGATTGTAAAGGGATGGAAGAAACAACAATACATGTTATGAGAGACTATTAAAATGCAAAACAAATTTGGACGTCTTTGCTGAATAATAATGATGGGAATATTTTTTTTAATCCAATTTTGAGTACTGTTGAATCTGAATTTTCAGACGAACTTTGGCAAAGAGGAAGATAATTGGCAGCTATTTGGACAACTGTTTGTCACCAGCTTTGGCAATGGAGGAACCTAAGGAACTTTACTGATGAACACATAGCCCTAAGTATCGCAACTGATGTTATCCGTGACAGGGTCAAGAGTTATAATGTCACCATGAGCATGCAACATTGCATGAAACAAAGTGGGATGAGCAACATTGTTATAGCTTGGAAGAAACTAGAGCATGAGTGGAATGTGTTTAATGCAGAACTTTGGGGTGTGTATGAAGGTCTAAAGTTTGCGCAAGTTAAAGGCTTTAGCAAAGTGGAGCTGCAAATTGATAGTCAAATAGTGGTTAATGCACTTCAAGACAGTACAATTAAGACCCAGAGATCACATTTAATTTGTAAAATCAAGTCTCATATGGAAGGAATCACGAAAATTAAAGTGTTTAAAGTTCACCGTACAACTAACCAATATGCAGATGCTTTAGTAAAGTATAGCTTGAGCCTTCAAGGGGGTTTGCTAGAATTAAGTGATTGTTCTAGATTTATTTATAATCTTATCTTAGAAGATAATAGTGGTATTGATTGGTTGGGTTTGTTTGTTTGGGCTTTTCCCTCCCAATTTACAAAAAAAAAATTAAAATTTTAAAATATTGATACTTTTACAATATATTATTTAAGCATGAGGTAAACTCTACAGTTTCACGTTTTGATTTTACCTAGGCAAAACAAGTCAAGGTAAAAACTCGATTCTCACGGTCTTTCTTTAATGACATGAACATTTAACGTTAGTATTTTCTAAGTTATTTTCTTCTCTTGTTTCCACTAAATTCTAAAGTTTTGCCAACACTCAACAGGGCTGACACAACATATTATGAGGTCTGAGATGAATATTAAAATGATGTTTTTTGTTTTAAACCACTAGGTTTTCTTTGTTGGTCTCCTTTTTTATAAATACAACATTCTACTCATTTATAGACGATGTAGGACTTAACCACTCACACTTTCACATAACAATCTTCTCCACAAATGTGAGTCTCACACATTCTATAGTAAAATCCAACACAGAATCTAACATCCGCTCCTCTACCAAAGCAAACTAAGACTCTAATACCATTTGTTGGAGAGTCTAAAGAAGTCAACGGATGTCCAATGTTCCAAAACCACAACAGAGGAAGACGTCATATCTCTACCAAAACTTAGATATACAAGTCACATTTCTTATAGATACAATATTATTTTTAATGAGACAATAGTTCGTAATTTTTCCTTCCATGGGTTTTGGTTTGGTATCCAAATTATTATTTTTTGTTACAATTTTTAATATTAATTTACTTTTAAAATTTTAAAAACTTAATCATTTTATTAACGGCTGAATTAAAAATTGTTAAAGTCAAATTACTTAGTCAAGATTATATGATGTCATAGAAATTTATTTAACATGATGTTGCATTATGTTAATATAACATGTATCTATTATTTAAAATATAAGTAAAAATTGAAATTCTAGCATAGCGGACAACAGATGTCCTAACACATGTCATGACATTGTTCTGCATAATTATTAAACAAGAACAGAACAGCAAAGTGATTTCCAGAAAATCAGTAACTGCATAAACACAGATGTTTCGACACCTGTTCCAACTTGTTAATCAAAACAAAACTGTAAATTGCATAATGATAAACAACACAGAATATGATGACCCAGTTCGGTGCAACTCACCTACATTTGGGGGATACCAATCCAGGAAGAAGAATTCACTATTAGTAGTATAGTCTTATGTAAACAACCTCAGGTTTACAGTAAACACCCACGCTTACCTATCACTACCCAATGAAGACTTTATCATTAGAAGTCACATCTAATTGATAAGAGAAACCCACCTCACTCCCTAAATCACAACCTGTGATTATCTAATAGTTACTACCCCATAACTGTATCATCCCAATTGAAAGACACCCATTCCAATACAAAGTTCAGTCAAGCATCCTTGACTAACAAGTTAACTTGGATTTGATTCAAAGCTTCATCCAAGAACAATACACGATTCATTACCTACAGGTTTCTGAATCTGTACAAGTACCTATGTTTACCACACTATATCAAATCGATACAGAGGGAGACTTACAAGAGAAACCTACGACTCTCAAAACCTAAACCTTACTTTACAAAATAGGATTCCTAAGTCTATGTCATCCTCTCTCTCTCTCTTTTCTGCCTAGGTCTTGGTCTTCTTTTATAAGCTTCTGCTGCGTTGGGCTTTCAATCTTCTGTTGGCTGGTTCCTTGATCCACGTCCTGATTGCTTCCTTAATTCTTGGACCAAACTTAGAAACAACCTGCTATATACGTTTAAGATGTCAGGACATTCATTAGGACATCATGTCTTGACCAGTCTTCTTCATGTTGGAACATTACATCCAATGCCTTGTTTTAACAAAAATTTGCTCAAATCTGCAGAGCCTTCAATCTCCCCCTTTTGACGAATTTTTGGTTAAAACTCCTTCGGTAGAAAAAGAAAGTCTGGCGTTTGGTAGATATGATTGGAACACTTCTGAGACTCTTTCTTACCCCTGAAATTCCTAGCTGTATGTTGGTGTACATGAGGAAGAGTATATAACCCTCTCCCCCTCAAACCAGTACTTGCCACGGAGGGATAAATCTTCCTCTTGAGGGGCATAAGAGAACCCACAAAAAGGTCCAGAAAGAGCTTAAGATGAAACAGTTGTATCATATGTAACACGGAGTCCATAGAGTATGTAACTCAGGTCACAAGACACGACCTGCTTCATAACTCAGATCACAAGGCACAACCGAAGAACTCAAGGATGTCAGAATATCTCATCCAACACTCCTGCAGAAGAATGCTTACACAAATTAGTATGTGTTGTAGAAACCAACACACAACTGAGATGAATCCATACTCCTTCTCCCCCTTTTTAACCAAAAATTAGCAACAGTAGCCAGTGCAATACCCACATGAAACTAATCTAGACCTTAACAAAAATCATGACGAGCTTGCCCAGAATACTAACTTTGAAAACCAGAAGCAGACTCCACCTTTAAATACTCAAACATATTTTTCTTGAAAATTATGGTTCATAGAAGTTCCCGCAGAGCAATTCATGTGGAGACAAAAATTAGGATAGGTAAACATAAATGAATGTGCACCGTCCAGTTAAAGTTTGACTGATCCAACTTTATGAGAGACCGTCCAAAGAATACACTAGCATCAACACACATGCTTAACACGTCTACGCTCTCCACCGTCCAAAACAGCCAATCATGTCGTACCCATACCGTTCTGACCTCTTGTCTGACTTTGTTTAGCTAAGTTATCGTTCCTGTGTTTTGTCTACAGTATAATCCTTTTAAACAGAACACCAAGAATACCTTACCAAGATGTTAAGACACTTCTTCAAACATCTTTCAGTTAGCATTAGAAACTCTTAAGATACTTGTATTCCTTCTAATTCAATCCATTGACACCAATGACAGAATCAGAACAACCTGATAACTTCACCCAGAACTTATATCAGTAGGGCAATGTCACGACATATTGTCTGACATACCAACCTTACCTGAGGCAATCTACCACAACTGCTTGAAACCACAAACAATCTTGAAAGATAATCTGCACCACTGCAGTAATACATCCACAACTGAAGTCTAACTCCCCCTATCATAGATAACCAGTGCTCCTTTGCCAGAAGAACACCCTAAATGAATGGAAAACATAAGACGCATCTTCATGTCTTCAAGAGTGCACCCTCTGTTCAACACACTTACTGAACACATTCACCTAATGCTTGACCCTCAAGCAAAGCATGTACCACACCAGTACATTTAATAGACAGAAGTTCTCCCCCTATCTTTCTCAACATATGCTTTTTCAGCAAGAAGCACCCAAAATCACCACATGATATCCCATGACAACTTCATGATCATATAGTGAGAGTACCAGGAACACATCCTTGTACCACAACCAACAAACTCTTGGATTGAGATCAAAGCTCCATTGATCCCTCTCATCCAGAAACCATCTATACACCACACAAACTCCTCCTGAATTCTCATGTATAGATCTTCTTGTTCCCTGAGATATAACCCAATTGAATCTGAATGTTTCACATTCTTCAAAGAGACACACAGGGCCCCTTAATTTTCTAGCTCACATAGACGTTCTTCATACTTGAAGGACATCAAACACATGATCCAGAAATCTTCATCCCATTTGCTCCACAAGCACCAAACTGATCCACTTCCAATATGTCCCATCCACATCAAACTTCCAAGACAATCCTTTACCCATCATTCTCCCGTATGAAAAGATAAATACCTCTTAGACAAGATGTGAGTGTCAAGTTCCACACTTAGAACTTAGAATCCTACTCCAAGGATAACTAACCCAGAAGATGTTATAACATCAGTTATGACATCCTTCACAGATCATAGACACCAACCAACATGGTTCTAGATATGCTCCACCACTAGACTTACTATCTGCATAGTAATCCAACTAAAGATCTTCAAACAAAACAGCACCACCAACTTGATCAACAAGACCTCCAGATAACCATTAGAGAGAAATAAACTCTCATCCACCAAAAGAAGATAATCTTAAATAAACTGAGAACTTCTGCCACAAGCTCCAAGAAAAAAATCAACACCTCCTCAAGTCTTCAACCAACTACCCTTCTGCCCAAGAGTAATTTGTTCCAAGACACTCCTCAAGAGTAATCAAATGCCACAGTTTGATTATCTTGATTTCTCGAATCCACAAATGAGAACTACCAAATGCCACTTTTGATTGCCTCATCCTTCTTGAATTCAAATATGAAACCAACCAAATGCCACTTTTTAATTGATCTCTCCCTTCTTCAGAACTCCCACAAGATACACTGATCCACCAATGAAATCTGATCTTTAAGTTACATGAACTACTTGCTCCATAGCAAGCCATCTTGGATTCACCAAGGCTTAGACGTGTAACATTTTCTCCTTCCATAGCTCCCGTAAACTGCATGAGATAGGCCTTTTTGAAGCATCCATAACTTCTATTATGTAGATCAACTTATCTTAAGCTGATGTGCCACATCACCAGCTGAGATCCTGATGTTAAGCTTGATGTCAGAACATTCTGATACGACACCCAGCTGCTGAATTCAGCTCCTCCTTCTGCCACTTAGAAGAACCTCCTCCCTATTACAGAACAAGAGTTCCATGCTCTCATAGACTTGATTTAACAACCAAGTTTGAGTTAGATAACCTCCATCCTGCTTAATCTAATCACAGGTATTCCATTCAAGCTCACACCTTGATGAATATCTGCTTCACAACTCCAAAGAACTCAATGTGCCAAGTCTGATTCTTCAGAAGATAAGTAATCATAGACTACACCACAACTATACCAAAGGATGCCACTTTCCTCAAGTAGAGCAGATTGTAGAAAGTCAGAGATAACTACCACTTAACCTTGACCTCCAAGATGAGCAGGATCACATGCTCCTAAGTACCTAGGTCAGAAATAAACTGACCTAAGCTATGCCATCACCAACACCATATTCTGGACAAGTCTCTTGCCAGGATACTTTCCATATATACATCAGATGCTTCTAGTAACAACTGGAACACACCTGCTGCACTCTAATACTCCTAGATCAGAAATAAACTGATCCAAGAACTACTCATCAAGATTATGATATCTTCTTCTTCATCTTCTACATCACCACTGTCTAGACCAATTTCTTGCCAGGAAACTCTCCAGAGATCAGATGCTTCTGCCACACCACACTGAAGCAGATGCTTATGTCAATACCCAAGAGAAATAGATCCAAAAGCTTATGCAGTACCCCTCCCATGATTCTGCACAAACCAGATGAAGAGATGTTCCAACATCGTGTTGAACATCAGCAATCTTGAACTTCACATACAAGGATAACCAATTAAATACTTGTGAATATCACAAATAGCAATTGATCTTAAATCCTTATTCAATAACCCTGTTTCACTATTGAAACCATACTCCAACAGATCACTCCATCAACACTTATCAAGTATTCAATCTTTTGCAAGTATCTTCTTTGACAAACAAAGTGTTGAGATACCAAGGCTGCTACCCTTGACTCAAGTAACTTAGATTCTCTCTGAACGAACCCCATTTACCTCAACAGTTCTGAAATCTCCATTCAAAATGGATCCATCCTTAGGATTAAGAGAGATGAATCCTTCCTTGTAGTTTTGGATGGTGAAAATAAATCACCTCCACTTTCTTCAGTTTATGTCTCACAAAAACACCCTCTAGTTAGAAGAATAACTAGAAGACTCCAGATGCACGATTGATATGCCTTTATGAGTGGACTTGAGAGCATTCTCAAGTATCTTTGACAACTTAGTCGATCAATAATTTATCAAACTCCTAGAATAAGAACTTGATAAACCTAATCTCAACTCCCTTTCTCTTCAACTGACTTCAAACTGTACACAGAAACCAAGCTTCCAAGTACCAAGTCACCATAACAGACATCTTCTAACAACTATCTCCATTCCATCCCTCCCGACTTTGGAATAAAAAGATGCAGATATCTTTAAATAAAGAGGCTGACGATTGAGATCTTCCACCATCTGTCTTTAGTAACAACTCCAGAATCCCATAAATTCCAGATCTCTTCCATCAGAAACATATGCAGCGGAACCACCAAGGAACAACTTCAGCTTGCCCTAATAAGATGTCAGAACATCTTATAAGACACACCAACAAGAGAACTAGACACTTCTCCTATAATTGTTGTAGAACCACCTCAGCAACATGAACAACCACCAGGTTGTTACCTTCGATCCAGAACATACATCCCATCCATTAATACCCCTGAGTATGTCTTAGTTGATTGATCTGATCTTCAAAACTCCTCCTTGTTTAAACACCAGAAAGTATCTCCCAAAGATCTCATCCAGAAACAGACAGGATGCCTGCTCTGATACCAATTGAAATTCTGGCATAGCAGACAACAGATGTCCTAACACATGTCAAGACATTGTTCTGTACAATTATTAAACAAGAACAGAACAACAGACTGATTTCCAGAAAATCAGTAACTGCATAAACACAGATGTTATGACATCTGTTCCAACATCTGTGATTATCTAACAGTTACTACACTATAACTGTATCATCCCTATTGAAAGACACCCCTTCCAATGCAAAGTTTAGTCAAGCATCCTTGACTAACAAGTTAACTTGGATTTGCTTCAAAGCTTCATCCAAGAACAATACACGATTCATTACCTACGGGTTTCTGAATCTATACAAGTTCTTATGTCTACCACACTGTATCAAATCAATACAGAGGGAGACTTACAAGAGAAACCTACGACTCTCAAAACCTAAACCCTTCTTTACAAAATAAGATTCCTAAGTCTATGTCGCCCTCTCTCTCTCTTTTCTGCCTAGGTCTTGGTCTTCTTTTATAAGCTTCTGCTGCGTTGGGCTTTCAATCTTTTGTTGGTTGGTTCCTTGATCCACGTTCTGATTGCTTCCTTAATTCTTGGACCAGGCTTATAAACAACCTGCTATATAAGTTTAAGATATCAGGACATTCGTTAGGACATCATGTCTTGATCAGTCTTCTTCATGTTGGAACATTACTTCCAACGCCTTGTTTTACCAAAAATTTGCTCAAATCTGCATAGGCTTCAAAAATCAACTATTATATAAGATAGAGTTAATAGCCATTTTGCCCTCTGCCATATAGGCGATTTTCGAAAAACCCCCTATAAAAAAAACTTGCAAAAAATACCCTAACATTTGAAAATTCTCTCAATTTTGACCTTCATCACGCCCGGTCAGCAAAAATGCTGACGTGTTAGGGTTTTTTTTAGTGATGTGGAAGGCCAAGTGGCTTTTTAATTTTATTTTTGAATTATTTTAATGCCACCTTGGCACTTCGTTTTTTATTTATTTTTGGTTTATTTAAAAAAATATGTAACATGTTCAAAATTTGTTGGAGGTGAGAATTAAACCCATCCCCTTTCTTTCGTAGGTTCACCTTCTTACCACTAAGTCAATCCACTTCTTTTGTTATTACATGCTTTTAAAATGTATATATTATATGTTTAGTATTTTTTTCTATTAATATAAACTAAATTATTTTAACATAAGAATTTAGTATTTAGTTTAATAGTTTCTAATAATACTAATAGTTTAATATTGCTATTCAATTTAGTTTTTATTTAGTTTTTATTTACTAATACGTTAGAATTTATTTATTCAATTTAGTTTAATACTAATAGTTTCTATTAATAATTTATTAGTTTTTAATAATACTAATAAACTAATTTAATTTTTACTACAGTAATTTAATTGAATATTTTTAGTTTTATTTGAATATTTTTGGTTTTACTTAAAACATTATTAAACTAATATTATTACTAGTATATTAATTTGGTATGTTAATTTAGTATATTAATTTAGTAATAAAATGTTAATTTAGTAATAAAATGTTAATTTAGTATGTTAATTTAGTATATTAATTTAGTTTATTAATTTAGTATGTTAATATGGTACAGTAATTAACATTTAAATATAAATGTTAATATTAATTTAGTTAAAATATTTAAATATAAGTGTTAATATATTTTATGTTATGTTTATTAAATTATGTTAGTTTAACTAAAAATATATTAACGCTTATATTTAAATATTTTAACTAAATTAATATTAACATTTATATTTAAATGTTAATTACTGTACCCTATTAACATACTAAATTAATATACTAAATTAACATACTAAATTAACATTTTATTACTAAATTAATATACTAAATTAACATTTTATTACTAAATTAATATACTAAATTAACATACCAAATTAATATACTAGTAATAATATTAGTTTAATAATGTTTTAAGTAAAACCCAAAATATTCAAATAAAACTAAAAAATATTCAATTAAATTACTGTAGCAAAAATTAAATTAGTTTATTAGTATTATTAAAAACTATTAAACTATTAATAGAAACTGTTCTGGACTAGACCAATGGCTAGAATTGGCCCAATCCGCCTCTGCTCCAGAGCGGCCCAAGTTGCCTAAGTCCAATCCACAGAGGGGCAAAAGTGACCTTTCTGCCCCTCCAACCGGGCAAGGAATGCAATGTTCCTCCCTGACGTTGATGCCCGTTACGCACGGCTTCCTCGCTGCCCGAACAGCAAAGGACAGGTGCCCGGAACTGCGTTTATGCCCGACATAACGGCTAGTTTCGGGCACCGTGCCCGGCCTAACGATTAGTTTGGGCAGTTACCTATTCTTTGAGGAAAACGGTTATTTCGTCCCAAAAATATGACCGTTGGCCACGCGCTGGGGGCTCTATATAAACCCTCTCGCTTGAGAGGGTCGGGTATCCAATATTCACCCTAAGAATTCATACTTTGTACTTGCCCCTTTTCTCTGACCCTTTCTCACATGAGCGTCGGAGTGCCTTGCAGGTACACCCCTTCCTCTCCATACGACCAACATCCCTGACGCACTTGGCGGCCTGATTCTACAGGATCTGATCCAGCCTTCACGATTAGTGGCACCGTCTGTGGGAAAAGTTGTTCTCCCCATCTTTCTTTAATCGAAGATCAAAACAACTCTCAAACACCATCACGATCATGGCCTCCCAAGATCGCTCCAAGGATGCTCTCCAATCAACCATCCTCCCCGTCAATAAATCTGACGTTGACGGCCAATCATCTCTCCTCCGAGATGCCCGTTTCCTTAGGGATGAAGCCATTGCATCTCCTTCCCCTGCCCCTGCTGATCGCAACAACGATCAACCGTCTCTCGACCTCCAGTCCGTTCCTGTTCCGCCCAACGCCGGCCCGGCCGTGGCAGCCCTCCGAGAGGCACTCAACAAAACTAACACCCTGATCCTGCACCAAAACGAGAGGATCGGGGAACTGGAAGAGTCTCGCCGTCCAAGATCCCCTCCTATGCGGAGGAACCAGCGACGATCAAGAAGCCCGCAGCCACAGAGAGAAATCGACCGAAGACTACACCAAGAGCATGATCCTCGCGTAGCCCGAAAGCGCGACCAGATCTCCCCGCGTGACCAGCAGGCTCATTACCACAAAAGGACTCGAAGGAACGAGGAATCTCCTATCAAGTCCAAAGGACGGGCGCGTTCACCTTCTCCTCGAAGGAACCGCTCACCTTCTCCTCGAAGGAACCACTCACCTTCTCCTCGAAGGAACCGCTCACATTCCCCACAAAGGAACCGCCGACGTGAGTATCCCGTCCAGTCACCATCATACACCAGTTCTAGTGACGACGACGAGCCTCGCGACCCGTTATCCCAGGAGATCTTGGCCACCCGTCTCCCAAAAGGCTTGGAGAAACCCCTGTCACTTGGCACATACGACGGGACCACCGACTCCGACGAGCACATCGAGAACATCGATGCGCTATTAGACTACTGCGGCGTACGGGGCGCCATTAAATGCATACTGTTCCCGGCCACGCTTCGGAAGGGAGCAATGACATGGTATAAACAACTGCCCGAGGAATCCATCACCTCGTGGAAACAGCTGGGCAGGATGTTCTCGTGGCACTTCACAGCATCTCGCCGCCATCCCAAAACTGAGGCCTCCCTCGGAGCCATAATCCAAGGGAAAGACGAACCTCTCCGCGCATATATCGAGAGGTTCAACAAGGAAGCTGTGCAGGTCCCGACGACAGATAAGATGAAGAAGTTCCTGCTCGAACAAGGGGTCCACCCGGACTCCGAGTTCGCTAAAGCCATTGGCCTCGCTCCACCGAGGAACTTAGACGCCCTCCTCCTCAAAGCCCAATCTCATATTCAGTACGAGGAGAATATTGCGGCCAGCAATGTCCAAGCGTCTCGCCACCAGGAAAACGCCCGGGCCTCCAAAGAAGAAGAAGTCTCGACGTCTCGTCGGGGTGAATGAAGGCACGTGGACCATCCCCGCGACTCCAGTGACAGCAAAGGGCCCTCCGGGCGTTTCCATGATTACACTTCCGTGACCGTTTCCAGGGAGAAGATTTTGACTGAATGTGCCAATTCGGAGTTCAAACAAGCCGGGGTCCTCTTCCTCAAACAGCTGCCGAACAGACCAAATGTGGACAAGTCAAAATACTGCCGCTTCCACAAAAGTCACGGTCATATTACGGAGGACTGCATCCATCTGAAGGATGCCATTGAAATACTGATCAGGGACGGCCACCTGAAGCAGTTCGCGAAGAAGAAGGACATTCCTCGGCAGGACGCCCAGGAGTCCAAGAAGGTCGAGGAGGAGATACCCTCCTCGGAAGACGCCAACATACAGGTCGTATGTCCATATCGCGACCCAAGGACTTCAACGTCCCTGACGGGCTCAGCGCCCCTGCATATTTCGCGGCCCATAGCCCGTGGGAGACCTTTCCCTCCGCCATGGTTATCTCTAGCAGGGGTTTCAACAAAGATACCGTGGGATCCGTGAAACAGAAGTTCGAACACCTGATCAACACCAGCTCAAACAAAGTGACCACGCTTGATCAGGCCCCGAAGGGTTCCGTCCCTATCTCCTTCTACAGGGAGGAACTTCTCGGCGGCTCCCCGAACTCAAGCATTCCGTTGCTCGTCAGAGCCTAAATGGCAAACTTCGACGTTCGTCGAATCCTAGTCGACCAGGGCAGCTCGGTAGACATCATGTACTCCCAGCTATTCTCAACGCTTCAGCTGGACGAATCGCACCTTACCCCCTACGTAGGGTCTGATTTACAGGGATTCAACGGGTCTGTGACCAAGCTGTGGGGTTACGTCGAGCTGATCGTGACCTTCAGAGCAGCTGAAACGGCCAGATCCATCAAGGTGCAATTTCTGGTAATCGACTGCCCGTCACTTTACCAATGCATTTTCGAAAGGCCAACTCTAGCCGAGTTGGTAGCAGTGCCATCGACCATCCACCTGAAGATGAAGTATTACACTTTGAAAGGAATGGTCGCCACCCTCCACGGTGATATAGAAGCTGCCCGACGGTGTTTTGAAGCAGCTACAAAGGGGCTCAACGCCATTGCACCCAAGCCTAAAGCGTCGAGCAAGCCAGCACTGCCAAGCAGCTTCGAGGAGGCTAAGCCTCTGCCCCAGGTCGACTCTATCGACCTCGACAGTCGCTTCCCCGAGGACCAACAAGAGGAACGAGCAGCTTCAGCCACCCCGTCCACGTCATCCAACAGCAACTCCCATCCGATGCGCCCAATCCCGGATGGCGATTTTGAGATAGTTCTGTTCGGCGAAGACCCCCAACGGGGAGTGAAGATCGGAGCTGACCTGCCTGACATCGCGAGGAAGCATCTCAAAGCATGCCTCAGAGAGAATGCCGACCTCTTCGCGTGGAGCGCCGCAGAAATGCCCGGTTTGGATCCGTCCACCGCCTGTCACCAGCTGACAATTGACCCGGCCATTAAGGTCGTAGCACAACGTAGAAGGAAGCAGTCTCCGGAGAAAACGGAGGCTGCTGAAAAAGCTGTAAAGGACCTCCTCGAGGTCAAATTTATTTCGGAAGCCAAGTACACCACTTGGCTGTCCAACGTTGTATTGGTTAAAAAATCTAATGGAAAATGGCGCATTTGGATTGATTATACTGATCTCAATAAGGCATGCCCGAAGGATGCCTACCCCCTCCCCAATATTGATAAACTTGTTGATAATTCCGCTGGTTTTAAACTTTTATCGTTCATGGACGCCTACTCAGGCTACAATCAAATCCCAATGGCAATGTCCGACAAAAAAATACGGCCTTCATGACCGAATCGGGTAACTATTACTACAATGTAATGCCCTTCGGCCCTAAGAACGCCAGAGCAACATACCAACGAATGATGAACAAAGTGTTCCGGGGAGAAATAGGCGACATGCTCGAAGTCTACATGGACGACATGATCGTAAAATCCCGCGAGGAAACCGATCACACCGCCCATCTACGAAAAGTATTCGAACAGGCAAGGAAATACAAAATGCGTTTCAATCCGGAGAAGTGCACGTTCGGTGTCCGGGTAGGAAAATTCCTTGGCTTCTACTTACCAGAACGAGGAATCGAGGCCAACCCCAACAAATGTCGGGCATTCTCCGAGTTTCCTACGCCCAAGTCCAAAAAATTCATCCAGTCCCTCAACGGGATGCTCACGTCACTATCTCGTTTTGTGGCCAAGTCCACCCAGCACGCCCTGCCATTCTTCAAACTCCTCCGCAAAGAGGCAGTATTCGAATGGACCGAGGAGTGCGACAAGGCCCTTCTCCATCTGAAACGGGCACTCTCAGAGCCGTCGGTCCTCACTCGACCGGACAACGGCAAAACGCTATACTTATATCTGGCTGTTGTGACCGAAGTAGTGAGTGCCGCTCTCATCCGCGAGACGCCTGACGGGCAGAAACCCATTTATTTCACAAGCAAAGCGTTGCAAGGACCAGAGTTAAGATACCAGCAGATAGAAAAGGTGGCACTGGCCCTCATCAATGCACCCAGAAGATTAAGACACTACTTCCTGGCTTACACGATCGTGGTTCGAACAGATTAGCCCATAAAGTAGCTACTCGGACGACCAGATATGGCCGGCCGAATGCTCAAATAGTCGCTGGAGCTGTCCGAATTTGACATCTAATACGAAGGTAGAAAAGCCCTCAAGGCCCAAGCTCTAGCCGATTTCGTCGCGGAGATGACATTCGCAGACTCCCCCGCGAGCGAAGCACGTAAATGGAGCATATTCGTCAACGGTGCCTCAAGCTCGGCAAGAAGCGGCGCAGGCATCATACTGGAGAGCGACGAAGGAATTATCATCGAGGTATCACTCACACTGTCTTTCCCAACCTCCAACAACCAGGCGAAGTATGAAGCCTTCCTTGCTGGGCTACGCCTTGCCGAGGATCTGGGTGCGCAAGAGGTTGTCATTTGCACGGATTCGCAACTCGTGGCCCTCCAGGTCCGGGGTGAATACCAAGCTAAAAACGACAACCTGACCGAATACTTGGCCTTAGTAAAGAAGGAAATAGCGAAATTCACAATAGTGGAAGTGAAACACGTTCCCCGCGAACATAACGTACGAGCAGACGTGCTGTCTAAACTGGCCAGCACGAAGAAGAAAGGCAGAAACAAATCCGTCATACAGGAAGTGATTCCTCAACCCAGCATCGAGAAGGCCTCCCCGACACTCGACGTGCAGGTGATCGGCGACAACAACTGCGGGATGACCCCACTCTACAACTATCTCACCAAAGACGAACTCCCGTCCGACGCAAAGGAGGCCATCACGATCAGGCGAAGAGCCTGCTCGTATGTCCTGGTCGAAGGTAAACTATACAGGCGGGGATTCTCCATTCCACTGCTCAAATGTGTCGAGGAGGAAATGGTCGCACACATCCTGCGCGAAATCCACGAGGGAATCAACAGCCAACATCTCAGAGGAAGGTCCCTTGCTCGCAAGGCTCTCCGAGCAGGATACTACTGGCCGACCATGCAAATCAACGTGAAAGAACACGTGAAGAAATGCGATAAATGCCAACGGCACGGGGACATGCACCTGGCTCTGCCTAACGAGCTCAAGGCTATGTCCTCCCCGTGGCCATTCGCCTGGTGGGGCCTAGATATCCTAGGACCCTTCGTGGTAGGATCAAGTCAGAACAAGTACCTCATAGTGCGCGTAGATTATTTCACAAAGTGGATAGAAGCAGAAGCTCTAGCCAAAATAACTGCCCTCAACATCCTGCATTTCTACAAACGAAACATCCTTGCACGTTTTGGTATTCCCCAAGCGATAGTAACGGACAACGGGACGCAGTTCACGGACAGGAAGTTTCAGCACTTCGTCGCCTAACTGGGCACGAAGCAACACTTCGTATCCGTCGAACACCCTCAAACAAACAGGCAGGCTGAGGCAGCTAACTGAGTCATCCTTCGAGGCCTCAAGCGAAGGCTAGACGAAACAAAGAAGGCATGGGTCGAGGAACTGCACAGCGTACTCTGGGCATACCGTACAACTCCACACTCAACGACCGGGGAAACACCTTTCTGTCTAGCATACGGAACCGAGGCTGTAATTCCCGTCGAAGTTCACATACCCTCTAGGAGGACAGAGTCGCCCCTAGACGAGGAGATGAACGACGAGTCTTTAAGAGAAGAGCTCGACCTCGTCGAGGAAATCAGAGCTGGAGCGGCCCTCCGCGAAGCCTCACTAAAACAAAAAATTACCATCAGGCACAACGCCAAGGTGATACGGCGAGAGTTCAACGTGGGAAGCCTTGTTCTAAGAAGAAACCACAAAGACTCTCGCGAAGGCAAACTAGCAGCCAACTGGGAAGGACCCTATCGCGTCCGGGCAAAAACGGAAAATGGGGCCTATTACCTAGAACATCACATTGGGGAAGAACTTGCTCGGCCATGGAATGCTGAAAAGCTAAAACAGTACTACAGCTAAATCTTCAGTTAGACTCGTCGCAACGACGAACGTCAGCTACCGACCACTATGCGCGTCTAGGTACAAGCGTCGCATACGATTAAAGCATAACCCCGCTTAGTAACGAATCCGGTAAGTGCTCGACAGCGGTCCTCGATCGAGCATCGCCGTCGTCAAAGTACCACGATTGGCAGAACCCCAGTTCGCGATGGGACGTTCACGCCGCGAACTCGGGCCTCAAACGCGACCTAAGTTCCGCTCCCCGCCAGGACATTCCCCGGCAGTTCGACCAGTTCCCCACACTGCCAAACACATCTATTACAAGCAATCTCCCCAAAAAATATTCACACAAGTCAGACTCCCCCTATCACAGGCGGACATACGTTCACAGCGAGCATGAATACGATGCTTAGCAAAAATAAAAGCAAGTAAAATCATGCAAACGAGAGAACTAAATATGTGATAATTTAACAAGTGGCCGCAAAAACCACAATTGTACGTTGTTACATAAAACGGGGGCCATGCCCCCCAAAAATAAATTACAAAGGCACGCAGGCCGGACAAATTACAACGACATCAAAAAAATAACAAATTCCTCATTCATCAGCGTGCTCGGTTGACTCTGGCTCGGGTCCCTACTCCTCTGCGGGCTGATCCTTGGGGGTAACGACAAGGAGACCTTTGGGCAAGACAATACGACCATCATCAACACGCGCAAGATAGTGAGTGCCCTTGGCAGAGATTTCAAGCCCAGGGTTCACCACGCGCAGCTGAGCCACAATGTTTCTAAAAGACTCCTCCACCACGGCGATGCCATCATCTTCGGCCAGCAGGATGTATGCAACCAGCTCGGACCTAGTTTTTAGATCTTTCAAATCGTCCGGCTCATCGGCACCCGGGGCATTGGGCGCCCTTAGCTCCCTGATCAGCTCCTCGGCAGCTTTCTTCTCCGCCGACAACTTAGAGTTCTCCTCTTTTAGCCTGGCCGCTTCCTCTTCCGCCTTCTTCCGAGCCTCGCCGGCACCCTTGACTTCTTCCTTGAGGGATGCCACAGAAGCACGGGCAGCGTTGAGTTCGAACTCAGTTGCAGAGTCCCCTTCAGCAAAATTGCCGCCATCTCCAGCATCCGGACCAAGGCTGAAGCGTCTTGGGCCACCAGCGCCCTCTTGTTCGGGCGGTCCATGCCTTCCAAGCGAAGAGATTCCACCCGGGGAACGACCAGAGAGTTGCCCTCAAAAAACCTCCTATCGAAGATGTAGGGAGGAAGCTCGAACTTCCCTTTCTCCGCTACTCGAGTAAGTTCCACGGCATCAACGGTCCTTGGCCGCTTGGGTCGCCCGACCAACGTCAGGGGAGATCCCCGGGGAGCAGGAGTTGGAAAAGTGCGCGAGTACCAGCGAACCGAGATTTCAAAGGAGCTGTTCCAGCTTTGTTCCTCGCCAGAGCAATCCTCACAACCCGATCATGAGCCTGAGGCATCTCACCTGCACAAACAAAACACGAGCATGTTAGATACGAAGAAAAGACATAACATGAACAAAATCTAAATAACTAAAGACTACCGAGCAGTTTCTCAGCATCCGCAGGAGTCTTGCACTCCAGCGGTGCCTTAACATTGATAAACCGGCGTTCGACCCTCTGACTCCCATCTTCCTCGAAGATCGGATCGCCCTTGCTCGTGTCACACTCAGCAAGGCTGAAGGAGTTAACCCACTTCTCCAGTGCCTCGTAAGCCACGACATCTTGCCTGCGCAGGTCGCTCGGCTGAAAAACGTAGCCGCTGGGCCTCTTGGCAAAATGGTCGGGTGCCCAGTGGATGGGAAACCTGTAGAGCCTCCGCCCAATGTACTTCCCCTCCTCGTTATGCAGCTCGTTTCCATCCTCGTCAACCTCAATCTCCCAGACGTACGTACTGTCCTGGGCAACCTCAGACACAGGCTCAATGACGAAGTACCGCTCCTTGAATGTCCGGATTGACTCCGAAAACGGTCTGAATAGCTTGCGAGGCTGCTTCAGAGAAACCCAGCCATACTTCTTCCCCGCCAGCTGCCTCTGTAGATGGAAAACAGCAAAGAACAGAGGGAGAGTGGCCCCTAAGGAAAGATGCTCGCACACCAACTCGAAAGCCCGGATGAAGGCCAGCGAGTTAGGGTGCAGTTGTGTAGGGGCCAACCTCAAATGCTCGAACACTAACCGCTAGAAATCGGTAAAAGGCAGGCCCAAGCCCAGCTCTTTGAAGGCGTACTCATACATTGTGAAGCGGTCCCCGAAGTTCGTGCAGACCCGCTCGTCTAAAGAAGGAAAGTGCACCCTCCACTCTCCTGCCGGTCCTACCTCCGTGAAGACGTCCACCAAGGACTTTGCAAACGTGGATATATGCTCGGAAGGTTCGGCCACCTCCCACTCTTCCGCGGAGAACCTTTTGACGTCTTCCTCCATGACGTCCAGCTCTTCCTCCTCCCCGACATTGCTCGAGGAACTCGATGTCGCCGAGCTCGAAGTCGTCGAGCTGCTCCTCTCCTCTCCTCGGAGCCGATTTCCTCCTCGGACGTATCTAGAATAACTTCTCTGTCTGGCCCCGTCGCCATTACGATCACCTAAAAAGCAGAGAAGACAGTGAATTCGACAGCAAATTAAATCCACCCTTCCACTGCTAAGCCAATTGAAAGGGCGCACAAAGGGCTGAGGACAACATCCCCGGCCTAAGCCCTAACATCAAAGGGAAAGCTGAAACCTCCCCGCGAGGAGACGCTCGAGACTGTCGTCCCAGAATGAGGAGCTTCCCTGCGCTCTCACCCAGTTTCCATTGAAGCTCCACCGGAAATCGCGAAGCTTCACCGGAACCTGGAAACGATCCACCGGAAAACTCATCGCTCTGTCAAAAGATGGACAAACGCGGTGGTCACACATGCAACCTCGTCGTGAACCACCCTCTTCACCAAACGCACTAACAGGTCCGACAACATGTTGGAAGCGTGAAAATGGCATAACCACCGTCCACCACCAACAATCGCCGGAAAATCACACATTTCGTCCTCTAAACTAGCCCTAACCGCATGCAAATCTACCACTAACAACGAAAAGGAGTAAAACAAGTCCCAGATCAGAAAACTTACTTGATTTTGTAGAAGAAAGAGGTTGCTCGAAGCTTAGCGCGGTGGTCGGAAGCACTGTAGACGGTGACGGGCAAAAGCTTAGAAGAGGCGAAGAAGAATCAGAAAGAAAAAGTGCAAAATGGGACAATCTTCCCCCTTTTATACAAAGGGGCACGTGCACACAAGCGCCCGTAGGCCATAATGACTACCTACTAGCCATCATTGCCTATTAACTGCTACACGGAGCTCGAGGCACACGTGGCAACCCAACGTTTCCAATTCTGTATGACACTTGATCTCCCCAAATACCGGGCAATAAGGTCACGACCAAGAATCTCGCGAACACCTGGGGTCACGAGCACTCTGAGACAACCCTCCCCGTCTTCAAACGACGACTCTATGCTAGCTCCCGGGAGCAACGAGCAGTCCTTAAGTCATCACTCTCATGCTCGGGAGCAACGACTTGGGGGGCTCCTGTTCTAGACTGGACCAATGGCTAGAATTGGCCCAATACGCCTCTGCTCCAGAGCGGCCCAAGTTGCCTAAGTCCAATCCACAGAGTGGCAAAAGTGACCTTTTTGCCCCTCCAACCGGGCAAGGAATGCAACGTTCCTCCTCGGCGTTGATGCCCGTTACGCACGGCTTCCTCGCTGCCAGAACAGCAAAGGACAGGTGCCCGGAACTGCGTTTATGCCCGACATAACGGCTAGTTTCGGGCACCGTGCCCGGCCTAACGACTAGTTTGGGCAGTTACCTATTCTTTGAGGAAAACGGTTATTTCGCCCCGAAAATAGAACCGTTGGCCACGCGCTGGGGGCTCTATATAAACCCTCTCGCTTGAGAGGGTCAGGTATCCAATATTCACCCTAAGAAATCATACTTTGTACTTGCCCCTTTTCTCTGACCCTTTCTCACTTGAGCGTCGGAGTGCCTTGCAGGTACACCCCCTCCTCTCCATACGACCAGCATCCCTGACGCACTTGGCGGCCTGATTCTACAGGATCTGATCCAGCCTTCACGATCAGAAACTATTAGTATTAAACTAAATTGAATAAATAAATTCTAACATATGAGTAAATAAAAACTAAATTGAATAGCAATATTAAACTATTAGTATTATTAGAAACTATTAAACTAAATACTAAATTTTAATGTTAAAATAATTTAGTTTATATTACTAGAAAAAAAATACTAAACATATAATATATACATTTTAAAAGCATGTAATAACAAAAGAAATGGATTGGATTAGTGATAAGGAGGGGAACCTATGAAAGAAAGGGGATGGGTTCAATTTCCACCTCTAACAAATTTTGAACATGTGACATATTTTTTAAAATAAATCAAAAATAAATAAAAAACGAAATGCCAAGGTGGCATTAAAATAATTCAAAAATAAAATTAAAAAGCCACTTGGCCTTCCACGTCACTAAAAAAAACCTGACACGTCAGCATTTTTGCTGACCGGGCGTGATGAAGGTCAAAATTGAGAAAATCTTCAAATGTTAGGGTATTTTTTGCAAGTTTTTTTTTATAGAGGATTTTTCTAAAAACGCCTATATGCCAGGGGGCAAAATGACTAATAATCCTATATATATATATATACAAAAAAAAATTATCCATTAGAAAAATGTTTAAATGTAATTAAGTCTTACCCTCTTTTTAATTTTATTTTTTTTGTCTTTGAAATTGTTAAAAACATATAAATGTGAAAAAAAAAATATATTAAAAAAAAATGATATTGCATATATTAATTATATGTGATATTTGTTTATATTTAAGATCATTGAATTTTTGTTGTTGCATATATTCGAAACCGAAAGGAATATCAAAGTAATTTGATATAGTTGAAATATTCAATATCTTGGTGAAAACAGTATTACATGATTAAACTATTTAGTTGCCAATAAAATGAAAATTCTATTTAGTGAAATATATAATTGTGTTTTATATTAAGTTCTTTCAAATAACTAATGAAAGACTGAAAATAGATTTTTTTTCTTTGAAAGCAATTATATTAAAGTGAGTACAAGGGGTACTCTCCCAATACATACAAAAGAACTTAGCAAAGGCATTTCTTATCAACACCAACTAAGGCAAATTTACGAAACCATACAAAAATCGTAAAAATTAGTGTTGGAATAATTTATGTGCAACTTGTAAGTTGCACAGCCTATATCCGCGGAGAACTCAACTGAACCCCATTCACATCATTATGAAACTGCATAAGATTATGGCAGTTTTTAGTGAGTGTCGACACTTAGATTATGGAATAAAATAGCTAACAATTTGGCCACTATATTGATCATATATACATGTGTGCATAGTGTAGTTAAAAGCATAAAGCATTGATGCAAATTGTGAGTAGTGTGGGGGCCTCTTATAGATTGCTGGGTTATTGAAATTGAAAGGTATACTTATCCATTGTAAATGTGGTCACAAATCACAATCCTTGTATCCATCTTGCTTGATAATTGTCGTTCTCATGGTCCTAGTCGCAAATTTCTTCGCCCGATTTGCCTGTCCTTCTTTATTTTTTCTTCTTCTAAAATTAATAATAAAATTTGTTTTCATTTATTTGGGAAAGGCACAACCGAGAATTTATAAAACATCAAACAATTCTTAGAAGTTTTAAATTAGAATTTGGACTTTGCAAAAATTCTGCAAATTTAAATATGTGATTACAGATAGTGTACTAGCGATGTAAATTTTACAATGCCGGAAATTATCATTCAATCATATCACATACTTAATTTAAACATATCAGTGTGATTTAGTAGAATATATACATATTCTTTTTTCTCTATATATATTACAGAAAGCAATGTATTGAATGAACATTTTCTATATTTGTCATTATTTGGTAATAAACTGATACAGGAGTATATATAGTTGATTTATAATAGCTGGTACAGCCTAACAACTCCTAGCATCTTTCATTATTTGGCCTAACTCAACCCTTGAAAATAAAGATAGTTAATAGATTAATGAACTCCTAATATCCCCCCTTAAGTAGAAGCATGTAGTTTAACATGCTCAACTTAATAAAAACTGCAGAGAAAGGTAGAGGTTCCAATGGTTTTGTAAACAAGTCAATTTTTTAATTTTGAGAAGTAATAAGTAGTAAGTGAAAAATATCAACTTGAAGTAGTTGACGAACAACATGACAATTAATGTCTAACTGTTTAGTTCGTTTGTAAAACGGCTAACTGAAGTAAATAGTTAAATAGGTAAGCAACTGAATTTGACAAGACGTGTAGGCAAGCAACTGCATTTGACAAGACATGTAAGTTGATGCCATGTGTTCAACTTTGGAGGAAGAACGGGGATTTGTGGTTTGCATCTTCGAATGCCAAGAAATTAATGAAGAACTCACCGGAGACTTTGAGATGAATGGGAGAATTAGAAGACTTTGATGACAATTGAGTAAAGAATAGATAATTAAAGTATCAGCGGTCAAGAAGCAAACACAAAACAAAATGTTCAAAGTTTTAGTTAAAAGGGATAATTAAAGTTAAATCGAGTAGCGAAAGTAATTAAAGTTGTGAAGTTGTGAAAGCTCACACAATTCAGTGATTAATACTTTATGTTGTATTTTGATCATTTAAGAATAATTTAAGATTGAGTACTCTTGTAGTACTAAGAAGATGCACGCACGCACACACATATGTACGCACTAAAAATATTCATTTTTTTTTAAAACCAATTAAAGTAAGTACTTAATCAATTAAACAAGTTTAATCAATTACGAAAGAAAAACTCATTTGTCTAATAGATTAGGTTTTTCATATAATCGATTAGAGCAAGAGTAATGCCTCTTAGTCAGTTAAGCAACATTTTTAATCGATTAAGTGACATTTCTCTTTAGGGTTTCCTGTTTTTGACTTAACCTAATCGATTAGGTTGATGTTCTAATCGATTAGGAATCGATCAGACCTATGGATTGTTGTCTTTTTGGGTTAAAAATTTTCATATATAAAGGAGTGTTTTCCTCACTTCTAAACACATGATTTTTCTTAATAATTAGTTCTCATATATCACTCATTATCCTTCTTTTATAAGTTTTATTCACTAGAAATTTAAGGATTATTGTGAGAGTGAAAAGCCTCATATGAGAGTTGTGTTATTCTACTATTGCGTTGAATTTATTTTTCAAAATCTTAGTTACCTAAAGATCTTGTAATAGATTTGAAGATTGCATTATAAACCTATAAAAAATATGGTGTAAGGTTGTTTGGCTAAACTTGTGTAAAAGCCCAAGTTGTTTAAGGTTTTTGGGATGGACATTTTTAGATCAAACGTCTACTACTCCACTAAAAGCAATTGATATACAAATATATTTTCTTACAGTAAAGAGCCATCAACGGGTTGTGCCTAACACATCGTAGGCGCCATAGGTTGGGATGTTAAGCCCGTCGAATCGCACCGGTGACGCTAGATAAATGAATCCAACAAACATGTGTAAAAACTCAAGTTGTTTAAGGTTGTTAGGTTGAACATGTATAAAAAGCTCAAAGTTATTTTTAGTGGAAATCTCAAGAGAAAATTCTTGAGGATTGGAGTAGGCCAACTGATTTAGGTTAAACCAAAATTATTTTTGGTGTGATCTTTCTAACCTTATCTCTTTATATTTATGTCATTTATCTTTTTCGAGAAAATATATATTTTTGCTAATTAATCTCTACTTATATCTTCTTCTTAATATAACACTACTACAGAAAACACATATAATGATGGTTTCGAAACACATATAATGACGGTTTCACGTCCGTTGTTAGGTAGAGTGTGATTGTATGTATGTTGGTTTCCACAATGGGCGAGTGACCGTGGTTATAAGTTAGGTAGCGTGCTACTTATAATAACTGGCAAAGAAAACAACAGTTGTGAAATAATTTATAGGTCCTGGATTTTAATCCCAGCAATGTCGTTCTTACTTTTTACTATTCTAGATAACACTCTACTTATAACAACGGTTGATTTAAAAACCGTTTTGATATTATTTGTTTTTTTAATATATATTTTTCTATTTTACAGTATTCCCAAATTTTTAACCTGAATATTTCTGAATCGTATCAAATCAAAAACAACAATACACTCATTTGTGAATTGAATTAGACCAAAAATTGTATTACATCAATGACACGATTCCATTAGAAACCAAAAATTGTATATTACATCAAAACCAAAATGACACAAAACAATCTACAATGTACAAATCATTACATCAAATAATATTATCTTGTTGTCTTGGTGTTTTGTCTCTTGGTGTCTTGACTTTAAACACATATAATTTTAAATAATAATAGTTGTTAGAAAATAAAATCATTAGAAATTATAACATACAATAAATTATGAACGAAGAATATAAAATACTTACTTGTTAATTTTCCCATATGTCTTCTTGATGATCGTTACGAATAACATGTAAATCATCTCTATCAACTTCTTCATATGAAGTAGGCACTTGTGTTGCATAAGAAGGAATGGAAGGAATATCAAAACCTTCATCATCACTATGAGGAATGTGTTTTTCTTTGAGAACAATTGATCACCTCCTCGATAATTCCGTAGAGTCTGTCACATAAAAAATTTATTTTTCTTGAGTAGCCATGATGTATGGTTTAATGTTATAATTTGGCTTGCCAAGGTCAATCTGTGTGAATCCTAACTCATCAATTTGTACATCATCGTTATTAGGAACCCACTTGCATTTAAATAAAGGCATTTTTAAAATAACATTATCAATCTCCAAAATCTCCTCAATGAAACCATAAAAAGCGGTGGTTGGAAAAATAGGATTCTTATCTTTTGAACTAGAGAAAAACATGGATTCGGCCTTAACCATAACTCCACTATTTGGCATTGTACTACGATCATCTTTTGCTTTTGTATAAAAGAAATAATTTGAAATGTCTTGTGTCATCCAAGTTACCACAATAAATTTTGGCATGTACGAAAACCATTTAAATGTATTAGATGCACCATCACCATTAGAAATCCTCTTATTAAACCAACTTATGTAGTCCTTGTTATGTCGTGTCAAGAACCACTTGTCATTCATTCGATGATATGTTTTCTTTATAATTGTTTTGTGAGTAGCTATGTAAGTTTCAACTACACTAAGATTATTCAATATATAGAAATGTGTTTAAAGTAATACATCTTGATCCATTGACTTAACATTTAAACCTTGAGTACCTTTACCTTCAAATCTATCAGCATGACGAGACTTTGGAATTTGAATAGACTCTATTTCAGACAAATAGTTTGAACAAAACTCAAGAGCTTCTTCTGTGATGTACCTTTCAACGATCGAAGCTTTCGATCGGTGACCATTCTTCGTATATCCTTTAAATATCTTCATGTATCGCTCTATAAGATACATCCACCTTAAATAAACTAGACCACAAAATCTGATTTCTCTAACTAGATGAACAAGTAAGTGAACCATAATGTCAAAAAACGATATAGGAAAATATATCTTCAATTGACACAATATTATTGTAGCCTCATCTTCTAATTCATCTAATTTTTTGAAATCAAGAACTTTATTAAATATAGCATTGAAGAATAAGAACAATCTGGTTATGGTTACTCTTATATTTTTTTCGAAGGATGTCACGGCTAGCCACTAGCAGAAGTTGTTGCATAAAGACATAACAATCATGAGATTTTAAGCCAAATAACTTGATATCTTTCATTGATACAAGTTTCTTAATGTTTGATGAGTAACCTTTGGAAACTTTGATAGACTGTGACATGACGGAGGCAAATAAGATCTTTTTCCTCTATCTTATAGAGCCAACTGTTATCGTATATCCAACTCCACCATATCTAAGCAATAATTCTTATTATCTTTAGTCTTGCCTAAAATGTTTAAAAGTGTTCCTATAAAACTATCATACACATTTTTCTCCACATGCATCACATTAAGACAATGTCTTACATCGAGTATAGACCAATATGGAAGATCAAAGAACACTTATCTATTTTTCCAAATATTTCTCTCAACATGACCAACTTTATTCTTTCCAATGACAACAGTAAGGTGTTCTTGTCGTTGATAAAGTTCATCACCAGTTAAAGGTTTAGGAGTTTGATCCGGAGTATTCGAACAGGTCCACGTAAGCTGGTCGTCAGATGGCAAGGTGCTCGGGTGTATGCTGGTCGTCAGGCGTGCGAGGTGTTCGGCTTGTGAATGAGGAGAGGAGGGGTGTACCTGCAAGGCGCTCTGACGTACAAGTAAGAAAATGTCAGAGAAAAGGGGCAAGTACAAAGCGTATTCTTAGGGTGAAAATGTGATCCCTGACCCTCTCAAGCGAGAGGGTTTATATAGAGCCCCCAGCGCGTGGCCAACGGTCCTATTCTCGGGGCAAAATAACCGTTTTCCCCAAAGAATAGGTAACTGCCCAAACTAGCCGTTATGTCGGGCAGGGTGCCAAAAACTAGTCGTTGTGTCGGGCATAAACGCAGTTCCGGGCATCTGTCCCTTGCTGTTCGGGCAGCGAGGAAGTCGTACGTAACGGGCATAAAACCCGGGGAGGACGTTGCGTTCCTTGCCCGGTTTGAGGGGCAAAAATGTCGTTATTGCCCCTCTGTGGATTGGGCTTAGGCAATTTGGGCAGCTCTGGAGCAGAGGCGGATTGGGCCAATTCTAGCCATTGGTCCAGTCCAGAACAGGAGCCCCCCAAGTCGTTGCTCCCGAGCATGAGAGTGATGACTTAAGGACTGCTCGTCGCTCAAGGGAGCTAGCGCGGAGACGAGGATGTTTGTCTCGAGGTGCTCGTGGCCCTCTGTGTCCGTGATGTTCTTGGTCGTGACCTTATTGCCCGGTATTCGGGGAGATAAAGCGTCTGACAGAATGGGAAACGTTGGGTTGCCACGTGTGCATCGAGCCCTGTGTAGCAGTTAATAGGTAATTATGGCTAGTGGGCAGTCATTATTGCCTACGGACGCGTGTGTGCACGTGCCCCTCAGTATAAAAAGGGGGAAGGTTGTCCCATTTTGCACTTTTTCCCTTCTGATTTCTCTTCGTCGTCATCAGCGTTCTTGCCCGTCGTCGTCTTCAGAGCAACCGACCACCGTGCCAAGTTTCGAGTAGTCTCCCTCTTCTATTTAAATCAAGTAAGTTTTCTGGTTTCCATCTTGTTTTACTTTCTCTTGTTGTTAGTGGTAGATTGCATGCGGCTAGGGTTATTTTTAGGTGACAAATAGGTAGATTTCTGGCGAGTGTTGGTGGTGGGCGGTGGTTCTGCCCTTCTGCTTCTTCAAGCATCTCGCCGGAGTAGGTAGCGCGTTTGGTGAGTGTGGTGGTCCACGTCGTGGTTGCGAGTCGTGACCACCGCATCTTATTATCTTCTGATGGAATGGTGAATTCTCCGGTAGAACGTTTCCAGATTCCGGTGGAGCTTCAAACGGAATCTGGGCACGAGCGCGGGGAGGTTCTTCGCAGGAAGATGGTATATCCCGGGCATCTCCTCGCGGGGAGGTTTTTCGTTTGATGTTAGGGCTTAGGCCGGGGATGTTGTCCTTAGCCTTTTACGCGCCCTTTCACTTGACTTGGCAGTGGAAGGGTGGATTTGATTTTCTGTCGAATTCACTGTCTTTCTCTGCTTTTTCAGGTGATCGTAATGGCGATGGAGCCAGAGAGAGAAGTTATCCCAGTCACATCCGAGGAGGAAACTGTCTCCGAGGAGAATAGCAGCGCAACGGCTTCGAGTTCTGCGTCTTCGAGCTCGGCGGCATCGAGCTCCTCGAGCGAAGTTGAAGAGGAAGAGGATTTGGATGTCATGGAGGAAGATGTTGAAGGGTTTTGTCCGGAGGAGTGGGAGGTGGCCGAGCCTTCCGAACATATTTCCACGTTCGCCAGATCTGTGGCGGATGCCTTTACAGAGGTGGGCCCACCGGGGGACTGGAGAGTGCATTTTCCCACCGTGGACGAGCGGGACTGCTCGGAGTTTGGGGACGCTTCACGATGTACGAGTACGCTTTCAAGGAGTTGGGGCTGAGGTTGCCCTTCACTGACTTCCAGCGGTCGGTATTTGAGCATCTCAAGCTGGCACCCTCGCAACTCCACCCCAATTCGCTGGCCTTTATACGGGCATTTGAGTTAGTGTGCGAGCATCTCACACTGGGAACCACTCTCCCTCTATTTTTTGCTGTTTTCCATCTTCAACGGTAGCTGGTGGGGAAGAAGTACGGATGGGTTTCCTTGAAGCAGCCCAAGAAGTTGTTTAAGCCGTTCTCGGAGTCAATCCGAACGTTCAAGGGACGGTACTTCATCGTTGAGCCAGTGTCTGAAGTTGCCCAGGACAGCACGTATGTCTGGGAGATAGAGGTTGATGAGAATGGAGAGGAGCTACTCAACGAGGAGGGGAAGTATATCGGGGAGAGGTTGTACAAGTTCCCGATCCGCTGGACACCTGACCATTTCTCCAAGAAGCCCAGTGCTTACGTCTTCGAGCCGAGCGCGCTACGCGGGCAGGATGTCGTGTCTTATGAGACGCTGGTGAAGTGGGTCAACTCCTTCAGTCTTGCGAGCTGCTGGACGAGCAAGGGTAACCCTATCTTCGGGGAGGATGGTAGCCAGAGGGTTGAGCGCAGGTTTATCAATGTGAAGGCACTGCTGGAGTGCAAGACTCCCGCAGATGCCGAGAAGCTGCTCGATAGTCTTAGTTGTTTAGACTTTGTTTTTGTTATTTCCTTTCCCCGTAACTAACGTGCTTGTTTTCATTTGTGCAGGTGAGATGCCTCAAGCTCGTGATCGTGTGGTGAGGAACGCCATGGCGAGGGGTAAGGCTGGAGCGGCTCCCCCTAAGACCCGGACTGCTGCTGGTACTTGTGCTCCTTCTCTTATTCAAACTGCTCTGGGGACCTCTTCCACGCCCTCTCCTGGTCCACGGGATTCTCCACTACCTTTGACCGGGAGGGCGAAGCGGCCACGGACGTTAGATGTTGTGGACCTGACTCGGGCGCCTGAGAAGGGGAAATTTGAGCTCCCCCCGTGCATCCTCGACAGGAGATTTTTTTAGGGCAACGCCCTGGTCGTTCCTCGGGCAGAGTCTCTTAGCTTGGAGAGCATGGACCGGCCGAGCAAGAGGGCGCTGGTGGCCTAGGATGCTTCTGCCCTTTTGAGGATGCTGGAGAGGGCAGCCGTTTACGCGGAAGGGGACACTGCGCTTGAGGCTGAACTTACTGCTGCCCGGGCTTCTGAGACGGCCTTGAAGGAGGAGGTTAAGGGTGCTCGTGAGGCTAGGAAGAAGGCCGAAGAGGAGATGACCAAGCTGAAAGAGGAGGTCACCAAGCTGAAGGCGGAGAAAAAGGCTGTCGAGGAGTTGAACAAAGAGCTGATGGCGGCCAGTGTCCCGTGTACTGATGAACCGGATGAGATAAAAGTGTTGAAAACTAGGTCTGAGTTGGTCGCCAGCATTCTGCAGGCCGAGGATGACGGTATCGCCGTGGCAGTGGAGTCATTCGAAAGTGTCATGGCCCAGTTGCGGGTGGTGAACCCTGGGCTTGAGATTTCGACCGAGGGTATCCACTATCTTGCGCGAGTGTAGGATGGTCGCATCGTCTTGCCAGCAGGCTTTGTTCTTGATACCCCTGAAGTTCAGACCGAGGACCAGCCCGTGGAGGAGCAGGGACCTGAGTCCGCCTCGACCGAGCATGCGGAAGAATGAGGAGTTTTGTTATTCTGATGTTGATGTATTTTGTCCGACCTGCGCGTCGTTGAGTTGTCTGTAATCTTATTTGATTTTGGGGGGGGCGTAGCCCCCTTTTTTATGTAATACGCACAATCTTTGGCCCTTGTGGCCTTTTTTTATTTAATGCCCAGTTTATGTTATTTATATGATTTTTGGTCATATTGCTGTACTTTACATTAGTTGTGCATGTATGACTGCTCGTCGGAGGGTGTGTCTGTTAACGGAGTTTTCTTTTTGAAAGATAGCTCGTTGTGTGTTGATTCGTCAGTGCGGAGAACTGGTCGAATAGCCGGGGAAGGTCCCGGCGAGGTTGCGGATCTCAGGTCGCGATTAAGGCCTGAGGTCGCGGCGTGAACGTCCCATCGGGAGCTGGGGTTCTGCCAATCATGGTACTTGGGCGAAGGCGATGCTCGGTTGAGGACCGCCGACGAGCAGAGCTCTAACTCATTCACTTGAGTGGGATTCTACTTTGTGTGTATGCGTCGTTTGTACTTGGACGAGCATGATGACCGTTAGGTGGTCCTTTGATGCGAGGAAGCCTATAGTTACTTTAGCTGTAGTATTGCTTAAGTTTTTCAGTGTTCCACGGTCGAGGGATTGCATCCCCGTTGAGGTTTTCGAGGAAGTATGCACCATTCCCCGTTTTGGTACGGACTCTGTATGGCCCTTCCCAGTTGGCTGCTAGTTTGCCTTCGCGAGAGTCCTTGTGGTTTCTTCACAGGACAAGGCTGCCCACATCGAACTCTCGTCATAAGACTTTGGCGTTGTGCCTGATTGCTATTTTTTGCTTAAGAGATGCTTCGCGGAGGGCTGCTCCTGTTCGGATTTCCTCGACAAGGTCGAGCTCCTCTCTTATCGCTTCGTCATTCATTTCCTCGTCTAGAGGTGATTCGGTCCTCTTGGACGGTACGTGGATTTCGATGGGTAAAACAGCCTCCGTGCCATATGCTAAGAGGAAAGGTGTTTCCCCGGTGGTGGACTGGGGAGTAGTGCGGTATGCCCATAAGACGCTGTGGAGCTCCTCGACCCAGGCTTTCTTTGTTTCATCCAATCTTCGCTTGAGGCCACGCAAAATGACACGATTGGCCGCTTCTTCCTGCCCGTTGGTCTGGGGATGTTCTACCGAAGCGAAATGTTGCTTTGTTCCGAGATGGGCGACAAAGTCTTGGAACTTCTTGTCCGTGAATTGTGTTCCATTGTCCGTGATAATTTCTTGGGGAATCCCAAAACTGGCAAGGATATTCCGCTTGTAAAAACGCAGAATGTTAAGTGTTGTTATCTTTGCTAAGGCTTCTACTTCTATCCATTTTGTGAAATAATTTACGCCCACTATCAAGTATTTGTTTTGGCTGGACCCCGTCACGAAGGGTCCTAGGATTTCTAGGCCCCACCAAGCGAATGGCCACGGGGAGGTCATGCTCTTCAGTTCGTTAGGTGGAGCTAGGTGCATATCCCCGTGCCGTTGGCATTTGTCGTATTTCTTCACATGCTCCTTGGCGTCTTGCTGCATGGTTGGCCAATAATACCCTGCCCAGAGGGCCTTGCGGGCAAGGGACCTTCCTCCCAGGTGCTGGGTGTTAATGCCTTCATGGATTTCTCGTAATACGTGGGGGACAACCTCCTCCTCTATGCACTTGAGTAGTGGGATGGAGAAGCCTCGTCGGTAGAGTTTGTTTTCGAGGATGACGTACGAGCAAGCTCTTCGTCTGATGGTGCTGGCTTCCTTGGGGTCATCCGGAAGTTAGTCCCTGGTGAGGTAGTTGTACACGGGCGTCATCCAGCAATCGTTTTCCCCGATCGCGTGCACGTGTAGGGTCGAGGATCCCTTATCGATGTTGGACCGGGGAAGTATCTCTTGGATGACTGACCTGTTTCCGCCTTTCCTCTTAGTGCTTGCTAGTTTGGATAAGACGTCTGCTCGCACATTGTGTTCGCGTGGAACATGTCTTACTTCTACCGTTCTGAACTTCGACATTTTTTCCTTGACTAGGGTGAGATATTCAGAGAGACTGTCGTTTTTGGCCTGATACTCCCCGGATATCTGGTGGGCTACGAGCTGAGAGTCCGTGCAGATGACGATTTCTTCAGCCCCTAGGTCTTCGGCTAGGCGCAACCCGGCGAGGAAGGCTTCATACTCGGCCTGGTTGCTCGACGTGGGAAAGGACAATGTGAGAGAAGCTTCGACTATGGTCCCTTCGTCGTTCTCCAGAATTACTCCTGCCCCGCTGCAGCTCGAGCTGGATGCTCCGTCCACATAGATGGTCCATCTGTTTGCTATGTGGGACGAGGAGTCTGAGAAGGTTACTTCAGCCCCGAAATCGGCCAGGGCCTGAGCTTTAAGAGCTTTTCTGCTTTCATACTGGATGTCGAATTCAGACAGTTCCAGTGACCATTAGAGCATTCGCCCGGCCATGTCTGGTCGTCCCAGTAATTGCTTGATGGGCTGATCCGTCCTTACCACGATCGTGTGGGCCAAGAAATAGTGTCTCAGTCGTCTGGCAGCGTTGACGAGGGCCAATGCTACCTTCTCTATCTACTGATATCGCAACTCCGCGTCCTGCAACGCTTTGCTCGTGAAGTATACTGGCTTTTGCCCGCCAGGATTCTCGTGAATGAGAACGGCGCTAACGGCCTCGGCAGTGACGGAAAGGTATAGGAACAAGATTTCCCCGGTATCTGGCTGTGATAATACAGGCGGTTTCGACAGAGCTTGCTTCAAGTGAATGAGGGATGCTTCGCATTCTTCGGTCCATTCAAACGCTGCTCCTCGTGGGACTTGACGGTCATGTCGTCTATGTATACCTCGAGCATTCGCCTATTTGTCCTTGGAAGACTTTGTTCATCATTCGTTGGTATGTGGCGCCGGCGTTCTTCAGCCCGAAGGGCATTACGTTGTAGTAATAGTTGCCCGATTCGGTCATGAAGGCCGTGTAAGGTTTATCGCTCGCGGCCATTGGTATTTGGTTGTAGCCCGAGTAGGCTTCGAGGAACGATAAAAGTTTAAAACCTGCTGAGTTATCTACGAGCTTATCTATATTGGGGAGGGGGTAGGCGTCCTTCGGACAGGCCTTATTAACATCGGTATAATCAACACACATCCTCCATTTGCCATTATTTTTTCTTACAAGTACAACATTTGAGAGCCATGTAGTGTATTTGGCCTCAGAAATAAACCTAGCTTCTAGAAGGTCTTTGACAGCTTTCTCCGCGGCTTCCATCTTCTCCAGGGATTGTTTCCTTCTGCGCTGGGTAACGGCTTTGACGGCCGGATCAATTGTAAGCTGGAGGCAAGCGACGGAGGGGTCTAATCCTAGAATTTCAGCAACGCTCCATGCGAGCAAGTCTGCATTCTCCCGGAGGCACGCTTTTAGTTGTCTCTTGGCCAGGTCGGGGAGGTCTGCTCCGATCTTCACTCCCCGTTGGGGGTCTTCTCCGAACGGAACGATCTCGAAGTTGCCATCTAGGACAGGGCGTAGGAGATGGCCGCTGTTGTTGGACTGGCTGCCCGAAGTCGTTGGGTCTTTGGCGTGATCTTCCTCGCTGAAACGGCTGTCCAAGTCAATAGATTCGACCCGGGGGAGCGGTTTTGGCTGCTCGGAGCTGCTGGGCAGAGGGGGACGACCAGAAATCCTCGGTCTTGCCGAGATGGTGCTTAGTCCTTTTGATGCTGCTTCAAAGCATCGACGGGCAGCTTCGATATCGCCGTGGAGGGTGGCGACCATCCCTTCAGAAGTGTAGTACTTCATCTTGAGATGTACGGTGGAAGGCACTGCAATCAACTCTGCCAGGGTTGGCCTTCCAAAAATGCACTGGTATAGTGACGGGCATTCAATTACCAGAAACTGTGCTTTGATTGCTCGAGTTGTCTTTCCTGAACCGAAGGTTACGATGAGCTCTACGTAACCCCGGGGCTTTGTCACTGCTCCGTTGAATCCCTGCAGGTCGGATCCAACGTATGGAGTAAGGTGAGAGTCGTCCAGCTGCAGTGTTTCGAACAAGTGGTTGTACATTATATCAACTGAACTTCCCTGGTCCACGAGTATTCTGCGAACGTCGAAGTTCACCATCCTTTCCCGGATAAGCAGCGGGAGGCTCGAGTTCGGTGCCCCGCCGAGGAGCTCCTCCTTGTAGAAGGAAATAAGAGCGGATCCTTTGTGAGTGGTATCCAGCGTGGTGACTTCATTGGAGCTTTTGCTGATCAGTTGATCGAATCTCCTCTTGACTGAGCCGACCGTGATTTTGTTGAATCCACCACCAGAAATTACCATGGCTGACGGGAAGGCCTCCCATGGGCTGTGAGCAGCGAGGAACGTGGAGACGGGCAGACCATCAGGGATGTGGAAGTCCTCTGGCCGAGTTATGGACATAGCGACCTGTACGTTGGTGTCATCGGAGGGCGGAGTCTCTTCTGCAACCTTTTTGCTCTCATGGGTTTCTTGCCGGGGAGCATCTTTCTTTTTCGCAAACTGCTTCAGGTGGCCGTCGCGAATAAGGATCTCTATGGCATCTCTGAGGTAGATGCATTCTTCCGTCGTATGACCGTGACTCTTGTGGAAGCGGCAATACTTGGATTTGTCTACACCCGGCCTGGCCGGCAACTGTTTGGGGAAACGGACTCCCGCCTGCTTGAATTTTGAGTTGGCACATTCGGACAAGATTTTCTCCCTCGAGGTAGTGAGGGGGGTATAATCATGGAACCGCCCAGAAGGTCCCTTTTGTTCGCGTGCATCGCAAGGCCGATCGTCGCGTCGTTTATCTCCTCGACGGGATGTCGAGGGTTCTTCAGCTCTGGATGATCGGGCACCTTCTTGGTTTCGAGAGGCTCGGACAGAGTGGGCAGCAACCTTTTCCTCGTATTGTATATGTGACTGGGCTTGGAGGAGAAGGGCGTTAAGGTTCCTCGGTGGATCGAGGCCGGTGGCTTTCGCGAAGTCTGAGCCAGGACGTAACCCCTGCTCGAGCAGGAATTTCTTCATCTCGTCGGTCGGTTGCACTTGGACGGCCTCCTTGTTGAACCGCTCAATGTAGGCCCGAAGGGGCTCATCTCTTCCCTGTACGACAGCTCTGAGGGATGCCTCGGTCTTCGGATGGCGTCGCGATGCAGTAAAGTGACGGGAGAAAATCCTCCCCAGCTGCCTCCAGGATGTAATGGATTCTTCTGGCAGCTGCTTGTACCATGTCATTGCTCCCTTCCGGAGCGTGGTCGGGAACAGGCGGCATTTGATGGCTCCTCGTACCCCTCTGTAGTCCAAAAGAGCATCTATGTTTTCTATGTGCTCGTCTGGGTCAGTGGTTCCATCGTAAGTCCCTAGAGACGGAGGTTTCTCTAGTCCTTTGGGAAGACGGGTGGCCAGCATCCTCCGGGACAACGGTCCGCGAGGCTCATCGTCGCTGTTTGAACTTGGAGTTGATGGTGACCGTTGTCTACGTTCGCGGCGGCGGTCTCGGCGAGGTGACGGTGAACGTAGACGGTCACGAGGTCTGACTGGCAGAGAGTGCCTGTCCTGCCTCGTTTTCTTGCGTCTTGGTGATGATCGATCTCGCGGGGAGATCTGGTCGCGCTTGCGAATGCGTTGAGATTCAGGCTCACGCCTCGTCATACGGTCTTCCCCGCGCCTAGGTGGCGGGCTTCTTGATTTCTGGTGTTTATTCTTCGGAGGAGAGGATCTTGGAAGAGATGCTCCCTCGAGAGCTCCTATTCTCTCTCCTTGCTGCAAGATAAGGAGGTTTGTGCGGTTGACAGCTTCCAGAAGAGCTGCAATGGCCAGGTCGGCGCTGGGAGGGCCAGGAATTGGTCGTTCACCCGACGTTAGCTGTTTGCCTCCTTGCTCAGTGGGAGGAGGAGTTGGAGACGCAGTGGCCCCGTCTCGAAGGAAACGGGGATCAGAAAGTAAAAAAGAACTGCCGTCAACGTCCATCTTGTTGACGGGAACGAGAACCGTAGCGTCAGCACCTTTTGTGGAGTTCTGAGCGGCCATATGTGGGCGGATCAAAGAAAGTATGTTTTGATCTTTTAGTTTCCGAGGAGGAAAGAAAGAAGGGGAGACAAAAGGAGTCCCCACAGTCGGCGCCACTGATCTGGAGTATTCGAACAGGTCCACGTAAGCTGGTCGTCAGATGGCAAGGTGCTCGGGCGTATGCTGGTCATCAGGCGTGCGAGGTGTTCGGCTTGTGAATGAGGAGAGGAGGGGGTGTACCTGCAAGGCGCTCCGACGTTCACGTAAGAAAAGGTTAGAGAAAAGGGGCAAGTACAAAGCGTATTCTTAGGGTGAAAATGTGATCCCTGACCCTCTCAAGCGAAAGGGTTTATATAGAGCCCCCAGCGCGTGGCCAACGGTCCTATTTTCGGGGCAAAATAACCGTTTTCCCCAAAGAATAGGTAACTGCCCAAACTAGTCGTTATGTCGGGCAGGGTGCCAAAAACTAGCCGTTGTGTCGGGCATAAACGCAGTTCCGAGCACCTGTCCCTTGTTGTTCGGGCAGCGAGGAAGCCGTGCGTAATGGGCATAAAAGTCGGGGAGGACGTTGCGTTCCTTGCCCGGTTGGAGGGGCAAAAATGTCGTTATTTCCCCTCTGTGGATTGGCCTTAGGCAATTTGGGCCGCTCTGGAGCAGAGGCGGATTGGGCCAATTCTAGCCATTGGTCCAATCCAGAACAAAGTTCTTTCAAGCTTCTTCTCTCCGTTAAAAGCCTTTTGCAATCTATGATAAGGATGATTGGGTTTTAGAAATTTCTGATACACAAGGTAAACAGTCTTTTTTCCAAACTCAAGATGGTGAAAATAGGTATTAGATTCACATACAGTGCACACTTTATGTCCTTTGACACTATATCCATCCAAATTACTATATGCATGAAAGTCGTTGATTGTGCAAAATAACATTGCACGCTTCTTAAACTTTTCACCAGAATATGAATCATCAAATTCAACACCTTTATCCCACAAAAAATTATATCCTTAATTAATCGACTTAGATAAACATCTATTTCATTCTCAGGTTGTCTTGGTCCAGAAATCATCATATTTAACATCACATACTTGCGCTTAATGCACAACTAAGGAGATAGGTTGTAAACAGTGAAAAGAACAAACCACAAATAATGGTTTGTACTCAGATTACCAAAGGGGTTCATTCCATTTGTGGCAAGCCCAAGCCTAAGGTTTCTTGGTTCAAGTCCAAAATCGGGAAACAATGAATCAATTTTCTTCCATTGCAAAGAATAAGCTACATGGTGAATGTTTCCATTACATTTTCTTTCATTTGCATGCCATCTAATATTCTTTGTGTCATTCGTGTTAGCAAAAAGTCTTTTTAACCTTGAACTTATTGGCAAGTACCATATTACTTGACATTGATCACGATTATTGTCATTTTCATGCCATCTAATATTTTTACTGTTGTGAAAAACGATACCGGAATAACAAAGTATATTTGGTTTCTTGAACACCAAGAAATCCACAAGGGTAGAAAAGAAGGGAAAAAAACTTGAACAAACAAACGAAACCCTATTAGGGTTCACAAAGGAAGAGAAAAGAGGAAGAAGAATAGAGAATTGGTTAAATCTATTTTACTATTCACTTTCTCAATAGGGTTCAAAGATTACAAGTGAATACCAACAAGTAACCTCTCTCAACCTAATAAGGTTTTGTCACACCTTAGGAAGAGAGACTAGTATGCTATTTATAATAAACCTAACATACTAATCTAATGGGATTTTTAACAATTACCCATTACAAGCTAAGTTAGGGTACAAGCTAACTTAAACAATTGGATCCATAACACAAGGCCCAATTCGATATCCTACATACTAGAACACAATTTGACTACAGCATGTAGGTCTTCGACAACAGCATGTGAGCGGACTTCGACGGCATGCTAAAACTAGAGTTCGATCTAATATCTCACAAATCTCCACCTTGGATCTAACTCTATATCCTCAAGAAATAAACTAGCTTTCTTCATGCAGCTTTATCAACTGCATACAGTGGAAAAACTTGCAACTAGGCAACGTCTTGGTGATCATATCAACAACATTATGATCTGTCGAAACCTTCAGCACTTGGTCTTCTCCACGCTCGATTAACCCTTTGACGAAATGCAGCCTCATATCAATGTGCTTGGTTCGCTCATGATAGGCTGAATTCTTCGACAGGTGTATTACACTTTAACTATCACATTTAATAGTGATAACTGGACCTTGAAGTTTCAGCTCCTTTGTAAAATCTTGAAGCCACAATGCTTCCTTTACAGCTTCAGTTAGGGCGATATATTCCACTTCAGTGGTTGATAAGGCAACAACCTTCTAAAGCGTTGCTTTCCAACTGATTGTTGTCCTAAACATAGTGAACACATATCCAGAAATAGATTTTCTAAAATCCATACAACCTGCATAATCAGAGTCGACATATCCTTCGATTGCTGCTTTACTATCTTCACCCAAGGCTCCACCATAAATTAGGACTCTATTCAGAGACTCATTTATCTACCTTAAAATTCACTTCAATGCTTGTCAGTGAGCCTTTCCAGGATTCGCCATGTACCTGCTTTCAAGACTTACTGCATATATTATGTCAGGTCTAGTATAGACCATAGCATACATCAAAGAACCCACTATATTAGCATATGGAATGATATTCATATAAGTTCTTTCGACATCAGTACTGGGACACTGATTTATACTCATCTTGAATTGAGGGTTTGTCGGAGCCACAACAGACTTTGAATTTAACATACCATACTTTTCGAGAGTCTTCCGTAGGTTTGCCTCTTGAGATAAGCATAATTTTGACTGCTTTCTATCTCTTTGAATGTCAATCCTAAGAATCCTGAACGCAGCTCCCAGATCCTTCATGTCAAACCCTTTATTGAGTTCAGCCTTCACCCTCATTACATCTTCGACATTGTTTCTTGCTATTAGAATATCATCCACATAAAGCAATAAAATAACAAATGAATTACCTGGTTGAAATCTGAAGTAAACACAGTGGTCGAACTGACTTCTAATGAAACTTATGCGTGCCATGAACTTGTCGAATATCCTATTCCACTGTCGAGGAGATTGTTTCAGTCTATATAAAGATCTCTTTAGTTTGCACACATAATCTTCCTTCCCCTTTTCGACATACCCTTCAGGTTGCCTCATCAGGATTGTTTCATCTAGATCACCATATAAGAACGCAATCTTCACATCCATCTGTTCCAGTTCAAGGTCAAACTGTGCCACCATGGCAAGCAACATTCTAATGGACCTGTGCTTCAAAACAGGAGAGAACACATCATTGAAGTCGACACCTTCTTTTTGAGTGAACCCCCTAGCGACCAATCTTGCCTTGTATCTCTTCGACGCCACTCATTCGATTCCTTCCTTAACTTTGAAAATCCATTTACACCTGACTAACCTGGCTCCAGCAGGTTTCTTGATCAGTTCCCATGTGCTTTTATCATGAAGAGATTTCATCTCATCATCCATGGCCTTCAGCCATTCAGTCTTCTTTCGAATCATCATAACTTCCTTATAGTCTCTAGGTTCTTCGTCGAGAACCTCACTTGCAGAGATTAAGGCATAAGCTATAAGATCTGTATACCCAAGTCTCTGAGGTGGCTTGATGACTCTCATCGACCTGTCTCTTACTAGCAGGGAGTCATTATCAGTCTCCTCATCTTCTACAACATCTTCTGCTTCTTCTTCGACTTCATCTGGGATACGCAATTCAGCATCAACATGCTCTACCTCAACAGGAATCTCTCCCTGTTCCAGCTCTTCGTCAGCATCATCAGTTTTCTTGAAAGCCATCTCAGCTTCATTGAAAACTATATCTCGACTGGTGATACACCTCCTATGACCTGGCTCTAGGCATCATAACCTATAAGCTTTGACTCCTTCATGGTATCCCATGAACATGCATTTCAGAGCTCTAAGTTCGACCTTGTCTTGCATAATGTGAGCATAGGCCACACATCCAAATACTCTCAGTCTGTCGAGACTAGGTGGATGTCCCGACCAGACTTCTTCAGGTGTCTTCATATCTAATGCAGTCGAAGGACATCTGTTTATCAGATAAGCTGCTGTCGAAACAGCCTCCGCCCAAAACACCTTCTTCAATCCAACACTAACCAACATGCATTTAACCCTTTCAAGGAGTGTTCAATTGAATCTCCCAGCTAGGCCATTTTGTTGAGGAGTACCTACTACAATCTTATGCCTTGCAATCCCATACTCAACACAGTAATTGTCGAATGCTTCATTGCAGAACTCAAGGCCATTATCGGTTCTCAACCTCTTAACCTTTCTGCCAGTTTGAGTTTAGACCAGAACCTTCCAACTTTTGAAATTCTCAAAAGTTTCATCCTTCGTATTCTGAATGAATACCCATAACTTTCTAGAATAGTCATCAACGATGGATAGAAAATACCTTGCACCTGAGTGTGAAGGATTCCTTACAGACCCCAAAGATCAGCATGAATGTAATCCAGAGATCCATGTGTTATTTGCTTGCCTTTGTTAAACTTCTCCCTATAGGATTTACCAAATACGCAAGATTCACAAAACTCTAACTTTTCGACTTTGCCACCACCTATCAGGTTCTGCTTCCCCAATTCGACCAAGTCTCTTTCGCTGACATGGCCCAATCTCATGTGCCATAATTATGTCTTCGACACATGTTTCGTGGATGCAATATTTGTCGAATCACTTACAACCTCAGCCTCAAGGGTATACAAGCCTTGTTTCTTCATGCCTCTCAAGACTACCTTCGACCCCTTCATGACTCTTAGGATACTTTTCTCTCCTTGGAAAACATATCCCTTCCTGTCGAATTCCCCAAGAGAAATTAAAATTCTCTTCAAATCAGGTACATACCTGACTTCAGTCAATAACCTTATTGACTCATCATGGAGCTTGAATCTCACAGATCCAATACCTGCAATTTTGTAGGATTTGTTGTTTTCCAGCAGCACCGATCCACCATCTTGATCACATTACTCCTCGAACAATTCTCTGTTTGGAGTCATGTGTCAAGTGCAACCTGAATCCATAATTCACTCTTTTCTTGAGTCGCCGCTTGAAACTCCAAGGACATCAGATGAGTCGAAGTCATCTTGAACAATGGTTGTGTTTCCATTATCCTTACCTCCATGCTCTTTTAGGTGTTCAGGGCACACCTTTCTTGTGTGACCCTCCTTCTTACAGTGATAACATCGAATACCAGATGTTTCGCCACTATAAGACTTGTGTTGACTTTTACCTCTCTTCTTGTCGAACTTACCATCCTTTCGCAAGAATTTTCCCTTAACGGCCAAACCTTCACCAACCTTCGAAGGTCTATGCTCCTTTCGTTCGTTCAGGTCCTTAGAATACAAGGCTGATTGAACTTCTTCAAAGCTCAGGGACTCCCTTCCATACAAGAAAGTTTCTTTGAAGTGAGCATGTGTTTTGGGCAAAGCAAACAATAGCAACAATGCTTGATCTTTATCATCGACCTTCACATCAATATTTTTAAGATCAAAAATCAGCTTGTTGAACATATCCAACTACTCAGCCAAAACTTTGTCTTCACTCATCTTGAATGAATACAAAGCTTGCTTCAGGTAGAGTCGGTTCACCAGAGATTTGGTCATGTACAAACTTTTATGTTTCAACCATAACCCTGATGCCGTAGTCTCCTTTGATACCTGTCGAAGAACCTTATCACCAAGCCTCAACAATATTGCACTATGGGTTTTCTCTATCATGTCCGCCTTTTCTTTTACCGTTAACGTAGCATCCATGGCTGCCTCTCCCTTCAACGCTTCCAAACAACCCTGCTGAACCAGTAGGGCTTTCATCTTCAAGCGCCACAGGCCGAAATCGTTCACTCTAGTGAACTTTTCAATCTTATATTTTGTTGAAGGCATCTTCTCCACGCTCACCACACCAATTTGTTGTGAAAAACGATACCGAAATAACAAAGTATATTTGGTTTCTTAAACACAAAGAAATCCTCAAGGGTAGAAAAGAAGGAAAAGAAAAACTTGAACAAACAAACGAAACCCTATTAGGGTTCACAAAGGAAGAGAAAATAGGAAGAAGAATAGAGAATAGCTTAAATCTGTTTTACTATTCGCTTTTTCAATAGGTTTCAAAGACTACAAGTGAATACTAACAATTAACCTCTCTCAACCTAATAAGGTTTTGTCACACCTTAGGAAGAGAGACTAGTATGCTATTTATAATAAACCTTACATACTAAACTAATGGGTTTTTTTAACAATTACCTATTACAAGCTAACTTAGGGTACAAGCTAACTTAAAAAATTGGATCCATAACATAAGGCCCAATTCGATCTCCTACATACTAGAACACAATTCGATTACAACATGTAGGTCTTCGACAACAGCATGCGAGCGGACTTCGACGGCATGCTAAAACTAGAGTTTGATCCAATATCTCACACTTACTAACATTTTCATTGCCATTATTATTCTTCAACTTGTAGTGTGACTCACCACATGCTGGAAATTGGTCAAAATTTTCATACTCTTTCCGGTATAATATGCAATCATTAAGGCATGCATGTATTTTGACATACTTCAAACCCATTGGACACAATATCTTCTTGGCCTCATAACAATGATCCGACAAATAGTTATCTCCTAGTGGCATTTGTTTCAACACATCAAGCAATTAAGTGAAATTTTTATCCGACCACCCACTTTTTGCCTTTAGATTAAACAATTTTAACAACACATGCAATTGTGTAAAACTAGTGCATCCCTTATATAAAGACGCATCTTTGTCGCTACATAAAGTATCATAAATATGGGCTTCATACAAGATAATTCTCCAAATGTCACGGATCATATATTCTAGACGATCATCTATATCTTCATCATCTTCATCCATTTGTGATGTCGCATTTTTATTATTATCCACGTCTCCATGCCATGTCCATGTTGTATAATTTTGACATATTCCATCACAACATAGGCGATATAATATTTCTTTCTTTGACTGTTGTTTTGATAATCCCATAAATAACACAAGGACAATACAAGATATCATTATTGCCAGGAACATTTTTTCAATGAATTCAAGGAATTCAAGAACTCCTTTCTCATACATCGGACTTAATCTATCAGCTTTCATCCAACTGCGATCCATAACAAATTCAAAAATTTACATCAAAAGAACAATGTGAATGGCACATTAATGCTACACACACAACATCTTCGTATGATTATATGCATATGCATATTCAACAACAAAACCTAAAACATATTCACAAAGTCTGGAAAAAAAAAACATGAACATGGAAACATGAGCAATACACATGACAATGTCAATACACACAACATTCTAATATCATTTATCTGTTAATAAATAAACCAATAACCCTAGCGAAGAATATAAATATTTAGAAGTGTCAGAGAGAGAGAGGGGGGGATGGTAAATAATCCTAGCGAAGAACATAAACATTCAGAAACGTCAGAGAGAGAGAGAGAGAGAGGGAGAGAGAGAGAGAGAGAGAGAGAGAGAGAGATTGGTAACATACCATAATTCGAAGAGGGTGACGATTTTGTTTCCATAAATGATTCGTTTCTAGAAATGAATGAAGATGGTGAAGATTTCGCTATCGTTGTCATCTCGTTCGCTAGGGCACCCTTGTGTATTATGAACGAAATAAAGTACCTGTTATATTTTAATCTTATGGAAAATAATTTCACAATGGTTGCAAGCTTCAACTGTAGTGAAATATGGAACATATAATCATGGTTGAATGAAATAATCGTAGTTGTTATACTTTCAATTTTTAAATAACAATAAATGTGAAAGGACACATGCTTATTTTTATTGAAAAATGGAAAAATATTGATGTTGGGATTCGAAGCTTGTCATCCAATTTCAATGACCATGGTTATTTTAAGGAATCGTGATGAAAAGTTTCTTAATAAAATTAAAAAAAACACACGAATTAAAAATGTGATATGATTACGGTGGCAAAATGGTTGTTGTAATATTGTGTCACCAAAGGTATATTTTCTAGTAGTGTAAATATTTTCAAAATAAATACTTTTATAAATATTTTTTGAAAACCGAATATCACAATTCACCCTCTCCCTCACCCTTTTGTGTTTGGAGTCGCTTGTTCAACAAGTGACATCTGAGTCTAACACTTGTTATAAAAGACTAATCATCTTAGAAAGTAAAATGGTAACCTCAAACATTTCTTTTAATAAGAGTATTTCCTTGAAAAAAACACACCATTTAATGGTGAATGGTATACTATATAGGAAGCAAGAATCAAAATGTTTTAAGAAATATTGATTTTGATTTGTGGGATTATGTTTTAGATGATCGTTTCGTTCTTACTTATTTCATAAATAATAAACTAGTGTTGGAAAATCAAATTTCATTAGATCTAATCAGTTAGTTAAGGGCTTAAGCTACTAGAGAGCTTATTTAAGAAAAAATTTCAAATCAATATCTTATGGGAATAATCAAACTGATTTTAGATGATTTTTCATGCCAAAAATAGCTCAAAAAAAGCTATTTAAAGGTACACATTCGTAACCCTTCTTTCCTCCCGAATTTTCTTTTCTTCTCTTGTTTGTGCAAGTGTTAATTGTTATTATCATTGTTACTATGACTCACATAAAAGTTTTTCACCCTTACTAAAAAGTATTTTCATCAAAGGCTTCCTCATCAAAAGTCACAGAAGAGAAAGATTTCTCCAAGCGTCAAGTGCTCAAGGCCTTCTATATGGAAGGGAATTTTGTCAAAGATTTTTCTCCTTATGATGGAATCTGTTATGGGTTACTTAAGAGATTTCATCGATGAAAAACAAAATTATGTGTATCCAAGGATAGTTCAAATTTTCTACTCCTAAAACAGATATCCCTGCCCTTCCAACAAGCTTTAATTCCGACGAATCCCAAACCCCTAAAACTGAAGTACAAGTCAAGACTACCCTTCCTCCATAATATTAACAAACCTCCTGAAGCACCAAGCACCCTCGAAAAAGTCCACTCAACCTCCGAATCACCCCAAAAAGAGGCAGTCGTAGCTTGATCAACGACTTCCAGCTTCATTTCTTGAACAAAACACAGGTCCACCTTATCCTTTTGAATCAAGTAACCTAACCTTTTTCTCTTAATGACACTCCCCCACCCCCTGATGTTCAAGGATAATATATTCATGGATCAACAGTTTTGGGACACACCTTCATGACCTCCCCTAGTTTGTCTATCTTTTCCATCTTTCTTAACTCTTCCTCCATCACCTCTTTTCCTCCACCACCTGAAATCCCCAAAACAGTTATCATCTCCATAATCTTCGCAGATACTTTAGATTCTACCTCATCCCAGAACCTCTTGTTGCCCTGTATAAATTCAGAATCAGTAACAGAGTGGCATCTGTTACCTGAAGACAAAGAACACTCTTTCTTGCCATTCTTCCTTTTAGCTAGAACTAGTCTCTTACTCTTCTTCATGGTTGCAGGGCACAGAGGAATCTCACAACTATCCTTACTACTCGATTCAGAAAGAGAAGAAAGTCTCACCCCAACATCTGAAGAAGGAACATTTTTTTCTCTAAGATTCTTAACACCACCGTCTTTAAAAGAAGAAGGGACAGACTCGGCCACAAAGGAGGCATCTCTGTCTTGAAAGTAGCCATCATTAGGAACAAAAGGAGGGGGGTGCTCATCATCACGTTCTGAACTTCCTAGAGAATTGGGCTTATCACCATCCAACCCAACAATATTAGATTGGGCCAATTGGGCTTTAAGGAGATCGTCAAAAACCACTAACGTAGTCTGGCCCAACACGCCACCAGATCCTTTGCTGCCCTTAGCAGAAAAAGTAGCCTCGAGGGAAGGGCCTGAGCTAATAGCAGCAATAGGCACATACCTAGTATCATTAATAGCTAGTCTGATGCTATCATCATACTGAGAAGCCCCCTTTTCCACACTAGGGACAATAAAACCCTTTTTGGTGAAATCATCTACCTTAATAGTCTCGTCAACTTTTTCATGGGTCCCACCTACATCGAACAAACCGATATCATCATCTTCGTCACTGAAAGAGGTTTCGTTCCAAGAAAATTGTCATTGCTGGAACCAGAATCCGATGACGAGCAATCAACTTCTGTTTTTTGCACCAACTTAGTCGATTGCCCCAGGGATTCCTCAACAATACGAATCCTAAAATCGACATTATTAACACTAACTGTAAGCACTTCGTTAATAAGGGTACCACAAGAAGTCCTAACCATCAGACTAGCAACATCCATCCTTGTTTGGTTAGACGTCGCTTCATCACAACACACAAACTTCCCTACAGTAATAGCTAAAATTTCAAAGAAGCTGCTACACCACGCGTGACTTTGAATACCGAATACCCTCAACCATGTAATTCTTTCATAGCCAACATCTTCTGACCTCCATCTTCTAACCTCAGCAAACCATTGACTCAACCAATCTGCAGCACCTTCCACAAGCGCTTCCAATTCTCCGGGATCATCTTCCTCAAGAAGGCATAAATTCGCTCCCAACGGAGTCACTTTCAGAGCAAAGTAGCCCTCAGCATACATCAACCTCTGGATGTTATAAGAAGAACCTGGGTTAAGAACTTTACCCACATATGCTTTCTTAAACCTCTTCAACACACTCTCCTCAACCTTGAATCGTAGGGCTTTTTTCTGACTAGATTCACCCTTGCCCCCCGCTGCCTCAGCATAAGATTTCCCGAACTCCGTAAAGTGACCTTTTGTTCTCTTGCTGCCTGGATAACCCTTCTTCAAGCCCTGTTGAAACTGTTCTTCGAAACCCTTACCTTTGCCGTTGAGCCCATTACCTGGAAAAGCATTCTTCACCGCGTGCTGGAATATGGGGATGTTTGCATGAAGTTTCTTCCCAGTGATCCATAAACTATCCATCTTGAGAACTAATCTTCTGACATCTTGAACCCCCACGAAGCGAACAAAATCGTACGTTCTGCCATGCTTATCCCTTTTAGCCGGAATAACGACCTCGTCAATCACTCCGAAGATTTCGAAATGATTGAAGAGGTCTTCGCCCTAAAGGGAACAGGAAACCGGAAACTCCGTCACGAAAATGGTTGTTACAGCCTTAGAAGACGATTCAAAAGAAGCACTCCTGTTAATCTTGGTATCCCATGTTGCTTTCTTGTTTCTGTTTCTCCCAAAAACCTTGATCCATTCACCTGACATAGCTTCTAATATCATACACTGAGATCTAAAGGTCATAAAAAAAATCGAACCTCGGGTTTTAATTACTATCCCTGTCTCTCTTTTTATTAAAATCTTCCGAAAATGTTTGTGTCTAGATATTTGCCTAATAATTCAAAAAGTTATTTGTGAGGATGAAAGCATGATCATTTTAGAAAGACTTTTGTAAAATAATTTATGGTACCTGAGAATAAAAACACTTTCTTAAATGAAATTAAATATAACCATTGTGTATATGGTTAAACTAACTATGTTAGATACTGTTTTAATATATCTGCAACTTAGGACTATATGTATAATACAAGCATCATGGTGATGGAAAAACGAGAAATGATTATCGAAACCATATCTCTCTCGTATAAAGAAAAAGTGAAGCGGACTCTTTTTACGCGCTCAGGCAGTGACAACAATATAGTACACAAGTTATTTGTGAATACAAGATTGTATGAAATTAAATTTCTCTATATTACTATTGACCACATCGGATCTTATTCCAATGTTCAGAATCTTACAACAGTCTAATTAATGAAGTTTTATATATTCTCAAAGTCTCTCATAATCATTAACACAACAATTGATCATAGTGACAAATTTTTTGTGAGAATCACTTTCGTGAAATAGAGGAAAATAAAAGAATTTTTAGGAAAAACACATCTTGAGAAAAATCATTACACTACTAAGAAAAATCTTTTAGGATGTGAATATAGGAATTTCCATGTTTGTATTAAGATTAGGAAGGGGATGCATGTTATCTTGACTCTTCATGTTGGAAAGGGTTAGGTCGAAGGTGTGAGTGTGATAGAGAGTATCATTAGTTATAATTTAATAATTTTGTTTAATTAGAATATTAATTTAATTAGTCTTTTATGTTAGTGTTATTAGTTATTAGTGTTATGAGGCTATTGTGTAATTGGGCTTTTAATTCATTACTCATTATGAACACTATATATGTAAGTGTCTTGGACACATTTTAGGTATCAATCAAGAAAAATATTATCTTTAATTTTTACTTTTCTTTAGATAGTTTTTAATTCTCTCTCTTTTATCATTGAAACCCTAGTCTCAAATTTTTGATAGGAAAACTTCTAATCAATTGGTGCTTTCATCATGTACTCAAATCCTCCTATGGATTATCTTTATCATACTCATTCATATCATCCATGGAGTATTCCTCCTACCTATCCCACAAACCCCTCTTTTACATCTCCTACCACACCTTCATTTCCATCCTTTCCATGGGAAATCTTTTCACCTTATTACACAAATCCATATGTTGCAACTCCATCTCCTTACTTGCATTTTAATCATGGGTATACACGACCTCAACCTAATCCATATTTATCCTATTCATCATTTCATTATTCATACTACTACAATAATTATCATCAACAACTACAACCAACAAAAACCTCCAATACAATTAGAAGGGATTTTGAGAAGTATTTGCAAGTATCTCACCTCTTATTTAAGAAAAGATCCAAAACAATCTCTACAAAAACCATTAGATCCATAATCACTCTATCCACCTCCCGGAAAACCCCATCCCACTCTTCCAATGATAGTGATGCAGAATACCTGAACGGAAAGACAGTTTCTAGAGGGGGAAAATCTTCCACACACCTCAAATCTGCAGCATCTTCATTTAGGTCAAAAATGAGATTGAAAAGGAATTTTCCCGAGCGCTTATCCGATGAATCAGATGACAACCCAAAACAACAACGCATGGAAGGTGAATCTCGAGGTAAGGCTATTACGGAAGCTTCTAATGATTCTGTTGGTGAAACGAAGAAAGTTGATGTCGTTGAACAGGAAGGAGAGATTCTTCATAACGGTTTGGGATCTGATGTGAATAACGTTCATGTCACTGATACTGTTGAGGAGGTTGGTACTGATGTAGTTTCTAATGATTTTCATAGTTTTATCTATCACCACCTGTTTGATCAAATTCCTCAACCCAATAAATTCATGTTTAACTATTTGATTAAGGGTTATTCTAATTCTAATGACCCTACTATGTCTTTGTTATTCTACCGTCGAATGGTGAGTGCTGGTCTTTTGTCGACCCAGTCCACCATCCCTTTTGTTCTTAAAGCTTGTTCTGCTAAATCGTGTTATTGGGTAGGTGTTTGTGTTTATGCTCAGTCTATTAAGCTTGGAATAGGGTCTCATGTCTGTGTTCAAAATTCAATCTTGGTTGTTTATGTTGCTTGTGATTTGATACTGAGTGCAAGAAAAGTGTTTGATGATATCTCTGAAAGGACCTTGGTTTCATGGAATTCGATGATTGCTGGGTATTCTAAAAGGGGTTGGTCTAAAGAAGTCGTTTTGTTGTTTCGAGAAATGCAACAAGTTGGGTTGGAGCCTGATGTGTTCACCTTGGTTGGTTTGCTTTCTGTTACACCAAAACACGGTAATTTGGATTTGGGAAGATTTGTGCATCGCTATATCGTTGTTACCGGAATTAAAACTAATTCGGTTGTCACCAATGCTTATGCCAATCATGGGCTTATTGACCATGCTTTGACATTTTTTTAACCTGGTGCCTGTGAAGAATGCGGTTTCTTGGAATTCAATAATTGGGTGTCATGTTCAAGAAGGACTTTACGCCGAAGCCGTCAAACTTTTCTACAGGATGTGTGGTTCAGGAGTGTTGCCTAATCATGCTACACTTGTTGCCATTCTTTCATGATGCAGATGTTGTTATGGAAGATCATGTTTTTCTTCTGAACAATTTCATCATGCCTCCACCACTTCTGCCTAAGAGAACATCAGCTTATGTTAGCCAACAAGATCGGCATGTAGCAGAGATGACCGTGGGGGAAACTCTCCAGTTTGCTGGTTGCTGTCAAGAAGCTGGATATGAAAAATCATTAGTTTCTAGACTGGTTTTAAAGAACGAGCAGATTACAGGCCTTGCCAACAACATACAGATTATTGCAAACATGGAAGATCCAATTGGTAGAGTTTTAAAACGAACTGAGCTTGCAGAGGGGCTAATTTTGGAGAACACATCATCTCCTTTGGGAGTTCTTTTAATTGTTTTTGAGTCTCGCCCCGATGCACTGGTGCAGATAGCTTCCTTGGCAGTACGAAGTGGGAATGGACTTCGGTTAAAAGGAGGCAAGAAGGCTAAGCTATCAAATGCAATTTTACACAAAGTAATTACTGAAGCTATACTAGATACTGTTGGTTTAAAACTTATTGGACTCATGACATCAAGAGCAGAAATACCTGAGCTACTTAAGTTGGATGATGTAATCGATCTAGTGATTCCAAGAGGCAGCAACAAACTTGTTTCTGATATCAAAAGTTCCACGAAAATCCCTGTTCTAGGTCATGCTGATGGAATTTATCACGTCTATGTTGATAAATCTGCAAATTTGGAGATGGCTAAGCAGATGGTACTTGATGCAAAAACAGATTATCCAGCAGGATGCAATGCCATGGAAACACTTCTTGTTCATAAGGATTTGGTGGAAAAAAGGCTGGATAAATGATATTTTCGTCGACTTGCGGACAGAAGGTGTTACGATATATGGAGGACCCAAAGCAAGTTCTCTATTAACTATTCCACTTGCTCGTTCACCACATCACGAGTATTGTTCGTTGGCTCGCACTATTGAAATCGTTGATGATGTTTATGCAACCACAATCATATCTCTTCTTCAACCAGCTCCTGAGACCTGTGAATTGGTTGATGATGTTATTTTTTTGTCTGACGGTCAGACTGTTTATCAGGGGCCCCGTGAGGCTGCTATTGAATTTTTCAATCTGATGGGATTTGGTTATCCTTAGCGAACAACTGAAGCAGACTTTTTACAAGAATTCACGTCTAAGAAGGACCAAGAGCAGTATATGTCCGTTCTCGACCGCCCTTACCGCTACACGCCTGCTGGTAAATTTGCCCAAGTTGTTTCCTTATATCGTGAGGGAACACTTTTGTCTGAGGAACTAAATATTCCTTTCAATAGGCGCTACAATCATCCAGCCGCTTTGGCAACTTGTTCCTATGGAGCAAAAAGGTTTGAACTTCTCAAGATTAATTATCAGTGGCAGAAGCTTCTCATAAAAAGAAATGCATTTATTTACATTTTTAAAATTGTTCAGCTGATTTTGGTTGCGTTGATTACAATGAGTATTTTTTTCCGAACAACGATGCACCATAATACAATTGATGATGGAGGCTTATATCTTGGAGCATTGTATTTTTCTATGATTACTATTCCTTTCAGTGGTTTTAGGGAAGTGTCAATGTTAGTTGCAAAGCTTCCAGTTCTTTACAAGCACAGAGACTTGCATTTCTATCCTAGTTGGGCATATACACTCCCTTTTTGGTTCCTTAGTATCCCAACTTATCTCATGGAGGCTGGATGTTGGGTAGTGGTATCACACTATTCAAGTGGATATGATCCTGCATATACTAGATTTCTTTAGCAAGGGGTTGAAACAAACAATCTCAAGTACTATGTGGAAGTCCTTTTGGAGTTGAAACAACAAGGGATATCAGAAGATAGACTGCAGCTGCTTGTTAATGTTACTGGAGCTTTTAAGTCGGGTGAGTTGACAACATTGGTTGGAGTAAGTGGTGCTGGGAAAACCACTCTGCTGGATATATTAGCTGGAAGAAAATCTGGCAGTGGTATATTTAAGTATAAGTTGTTAAGGTTGCCTGGACAAAAAAAAAGTGCTTTTGCTGCTTGGAAATTGGCTCAAAAGTGGAAATCAGGTTCTGCTTCAAGGAATGGTTTTACTCTTATCTACAACCTTGAGGACAAGGTTGTTTTTGAAGGGGTTGGTAATGATAGAGAGTATCATTAGTTATAATTTAATAATTTTGTTTAATTAGAATATCAATTTAATTAGTCTTTTATGTTAGTGTTATTAGTTATTAGTGTTATGGGGCTATTGTGTAACTAGGCTTTTAATTCATTACCCATTATGAACACTATATATGTAAGTGTCTTGGACACATTTTAGGTATCAATCAAGAAAAATATTATCTTTAATTTTTACTTTTCTTTAGATAGTTTTTAATTCTCTCTCTTTTATCATAGAAACCCTAGTTTCAAATCTTTGATAGGAAAACTTCTTATCAGAGTGATATTCGGAATGAGGTGTTTAATTTCTTTTTTTTAAATTATTTTCACAAATATTTTTAGGATAAGCCTTATTTGAATGGTGTATCTTTTCAATCTCTTTCTTTTTTGGATGTTGAGACATTGTCTTTTCCTTTTCTTTAGTTTGAGATTTATCCAGTGGTCATTTGATATCAGAGTAATAAGAGTCTTGGTTTAAATGGTTTCAATTTTTCATTTCTTTGGAGATTCTAGTATCTTCGGAAGGAAGAGTTAGGCTATTGTTTGAAAATTTTCAATCAAAGGCTTCTCTTCCAAGGAGTTTCTCTTCCTACTATGTTACCTTGATTCTAAAAGTGAAGCCTCCTTCCCAGTTGGGTGATTTCTGCTTTATCTCCTTCCAAAGCTCTCTCTATAAGTTTGTAGCTAAAGTCTGAACTTCTAGGTTAATTAACATTATGGAGAATCTAATCTCTCGGAATCAATTCCTATTTCTAAAAGGAAGGATTTTGGTTAATAGGTGTTTACGCCGAAAATTGGTAAACAATTGTTGGTCTCCTAATTAAGGGTTACTTGCAGGATCAACTAGTGAATCTTAAGACATAATGTCAAATAAAACCTTTTTTTTTGTTTTTCTATTGCAAAAGGGACTATTTTCGACTTGGTCGAAATAGGGATTCTAAGTGACTAAACGAATGCCTGAAAAGGTTGACTTCAACTGCTTTCGAAATGCAAATGAACAAAAGACAAAGACTGAAAGTGTAAAACGAAATAACTGGAAAAGGATTGAAATAAAAGTAATAAGGCAAAGTAAAGACTTTACATTGAATGTAAAAGATAGTGTTTCATTGTTCATACATTTTCTCAACCATTACTCTTTTCTTTAGACGCTGATACTTTGAGTGTTATGTGAGATTTATGTAGTAAAATGAACACACCAAATTCAACGTAATGAACTCCTATATATACAAGTGATAAATAATTATTCCTAATGTTTCTATCTTTAGAGTTCGCCACGTGAAGCTCTACATGCAGCCTGTCTCTGTGCTTTCTCCATGTGTCCTTCAGAAAAGAAACTTATAGGAAGTTATTAGTATTTGAACGTAGCATCTTCGCGCTCAAATAACCGCCTTTTTAACTAGTCGCTGGTGTCGAAAAATACCACGTGGTTGAGATGTATCATAACATCCCAAAAATTACTAAGTTCTGACTATAGTCGACCAAGACCTTTTAGGCCACCTGATAAGTGCAAATTGTAGCTATTTTTGTATATAAGTTTTGTTGCACTTAACGATACGTTTTGTTACAAACGTTCGAATAAACCCCACTTTGTGAATAAATACGTTAGTTAGTAGATATTTGTGTTTTTGATTCATTTGTGTAATAATTGATAGTTCTCCATTCATTTTGTAGGTGATAAAGCATTGTTGGAGCAATGAGCAATAAAAGCTCCAAGATGTGTCATTTGGATAAATAAAAGGAAGAAGGTAAAGAAAGAAAGCCATTTATAGAAGCTGGAAGCCAAAATAAGAAGTGCAGTCAGCCATCTTTCGCCGGGCAAAGCTTGTGTCGCTGGGCGATGCAGCTTTTTGCCGGGCGAGCCATACCAGAAGATTTCTTGACTGTCAAGCTCCGCCGGGCGGTACTTTGCTCCGCCGGGCGAAACTCTCTTTCGCCGGGCGATGCTGGGACGTGAGGAAATAAGGGACTTCCAAGAGCATTCCATATTTTTGACCTTTCGTAGGGCGTTGCTTCTGCCGCCAGGCGAAAGTAGATATTTATTGCCAGCATGCTTAAGTACGCAGCTGATGTGAGTGGGAATAAAAGCTCCGCCAGACGATGCATTCTACCGCCGGGCAGTGCGTCTGAGACAGAATTTTGTATTTAGTTTATTTTACTTCATTTTTGTTAGGTTATGTTGTTTGGGGGTGATTTTTGCTCTCCCAACTTCATCAACCTCATTCTTGGGTAGAATAGCTTAGAAAACATCATGGAAGCTTGCATTTGGATGATCCGGGGTGGATTTCTCATCGATCGGCTCTGACAATCCGTGAAGTGTTTGGTTCATTTCTGATTTTCTTCATGTCTTTCTTCTTTGTTGGCTTAGTATATGTTTTTACTTTGATCTTATGTACATTTGTCGCCCATGGCGTTATATTTAATTTGCTTTATGAATCTCTATTGGTGATTGTTCTTGATTTTTTCTTAAATGCGCGGGGTTTGGGTCGTGTTAGAGATAAACTTCACAAACTTCGATTAAGGATGATTATCTGTTAGTTTCTGGATGCTAGAGATAGATTTAGGGCTAACAATCCGTATGGGTGTCGAAACTTAATGCCTCCGTGTCTTGAGTCGGGTTCGAGAATGCCGATGAGGGTAGCATGGTTGAGTGTGCTAGAGATAGACATGTGATGTGAACGATACTGGGTGATATTGAGGAGTATTGTAAGTTGAGTGTAACTGGTCGATAGGTTTAAGTTTGTGATGAGTAGAATATATACATGCTTGATAAGTCTTTTCTCTCTGATGAATCAATTTTCTTGTGTTAATATTTACTTTTTTGTTTGTATACTTTAAAACCATTCTAAACCTAAACTCATTAACAATTATTCCAATCTCTGTGGACACGATAAATTCCCAGAAAAATAATTCCAAAATGTTTGTTGCTTGCCGCTATGCGCACTCCAACATCATGTCATCAACGTACCTTCGCCTTTGCTCTTTTGCTCTTTTACTGAGATTTTTCCCTTGTCCAAAATCTCAACTAACAAATTACCCTCCAAAAAGGCCTCTCTCGACGAACCTATGAGATAGGGGAATTTTGGCTTAATACCTCTTTTTGTCCCTTAACTTTAGTCAATGTTTCTCTTTGATCCCTAAAAAAGCGTTACATAGTGGTCCATTAACTTATACTTCGTTACATATTTTAGTCCTTTATGTTATTTTTATTAAAAAAACGTTAAAATTTTCTTTGCTGGACATTTAATGGCTGAGTTTGAATAAAATGGTTGACTTGGAATAAAATATCTGGTGCGACATGGAATAAAAAAACACAAACTTTGGAGTGAGTGAGAAAGAAAACAAGAAACACACCACCATTCCATTTACACACAAACAGAGATAAATGAAAACAAGATTTCATTTCTTCAACTCCAACCACCGCCCCTCTGCATCTGCAACTCCAACCACTCCTTTTTCACATCTTTTAACAATAATTATAACGTGTTCTCTCTTTTTTCAACCGTCACCTACCAATCCACGTTTTATTTTTCAAAAATCTCATTTGGGTTTTTTTTCTCAATGAGAGAGATGTTGACAAAAAGGTGAGATTTTTTTCAACAAAAATGAACACTGTTGGGCCAGAATTGGTGGAAATGTGAATGAGAATCTGTAACGAGTTTTCTAAATTGTTGGAGTTGGAAACATCAAAGAGTAATTTTAGGGAATCATTATTATTCATTGTTAAGTTAAAAAGGTGGAATTTTTAAATGAAAAATAGGGTTTTGATGATTGGTGTCAACCGAGAAACAACGGAGGCGGCGATGGAAGGAAAAATTAAACAAAACCAACATCCTCAAATTCTAAAACCCACTACTTTCCAAGTACCAAATTTCGATCCAATAAGAACTCATGTTCAATTTTTGAGACAGAACAATCCCAGAAAATATAAGTTAGATTTTTGGTGAAAAAATTTAAGTTAACAGTGAGTGAAATTGTGCTTACTGAATAGTCAAAATGGCATGAAAAAATGGAAATTGAACATCATTGAAAGTTGGGAGAAGAGATAGATCTGTGGCAACGATGGAAGAAAGAGAGAAAGTGAAAATAGGGTAGGGACAAAATGGAAATTGAACATGATTGAAAGTTGGGAGAAGACAGAAGTTGAATGTTGAATTTATCATTTCCTTACATGGCATGCCACCTCAGCCATAGTTAATGTTTTTTTTACACAAACTAACGGTAGGGAACAAATGGTTTAACGAAAGTGAAGTTAAGGGATTATTATGTAACGTTTTTTAGTTCGGAGACCAAAGCGAAACTTCGCTCAAAGTTAAAGGACCTAGGGACTAATTATGCAGGGAATTTTTTATCTTTCCATACACTATTCTCCTAGTGAGCTGACGTCACAATCATCATGACGTTTCCTTCAACCGTCACCTCGAAAACGTGCGTTTTCCCACTACCTCATACCTAAACTCATCATGGCATCTATTTCGTAGGGTAGTGTGGCTACGTGTAGCAGGTCGCCTTAGATTCTTTCCTTGAGGAGGTGCCACGTGCCACCTGCTTCGCGCTAACTGCTTAGTTGTGAAGACTGAAGAGTCTTTGATCGCTCCACTATAAATAGCATTTCTCTCCTTTTCACATCTTTTCCAACATTTTCTTCGTAACTTTGCTCTGAAAACCCTTTTGTTCATCAAATTTTCTCCAAAGCTCAAAGTCATTCAACAATGGCTCCTTCCAATAGAAATGTCAAAGCTTCCAAGGAACCCCTACCCACGGACTACATGATGAACAATGCCACCATGATAGGGAATTGGGAGTACGTTCTTGAAGCTCCTAATTTTGAAGAAAAGCTTCGCGTCTATAAGTCTCAGGTGCTCATTCCCTATGCCATTTCTGAAATAGACCATGCCCTCATGGGTCATATGCTTGGCCCTGTAGAGTGTCACACCAAGTATAAGGAATTTTTTCCTTCCTATCATATGATAAAACCCTTAGTTAATGTCAAGGCACCCATGAACTTAGAATACCATACTAACACTTTGAGAGTCTTTCGCGCAGCTCCCCCAACCAAAAAATGTGAAGACTATATCTCGTGGTTAGATAAGATAGAAGCTTAGATGAGCGGAGTCTGGAGAGAGATGGGCATCTTCGACATGATCCAACTGTCGAGATCTTGTCTGGCATGATGGTCGCCTCCTTTTATTATTGGGAGAGCACGACTAACACCTTTCAACTTCCCTGCAGAATGTTGACACACACGCTTTTCTACGTGGCGTCTATTACTGGCTTTCGCCCGAATGGCGGTAGCTTCGATCCCAACGAGCAAGACGAAGACAACATTGAGTTTGACAACAATCATGCTGGATTAAAAAAAAATACATTGAAGATTATCATGCCTCTGATACTCCTGAAGTTATTGCTAAAGAACATATTGCATTTCTGGCCCTGTGGCTATCCAATTGTGTGTTTTGCTGTCAACCCCTTAAGGTATCAAGGAGGTACTTAACTCTTGCAAACCTATTGCATGAGGGAAAAGATGCATGCCTTAGTCAATTAATCATAGGATCTTTTTACGCATCTTTGGGAGAGGCCACTTAAGCCCTAAGGAACATTAAACCCAAAGATGGTGTATTGCTTGCTGGGTCATTTTGGCTACTTCAATTATGGCTCAATACCACATTTGAAGATTCATTAAAGGTTAAGCGTCTTGACGACACTGATGCCATTATCAGCGGCCGAAGGATTGAAGGTGTTCGATTGAACCTCCTGACTCCCACTGACAAAAGCAGATCGGACCGAAAAGTGTTTTCCTCCTACCTCATGATGTTCGCCAAGCGCTATAGCTTTGCTGCAACTTTGAAGGTGTGAAAAACACAATAAATGGGGGTTTGAATTGGGTTTTTAAAACAAAAGTTTTTAATAATTCAAAAACTCAACAATCAAAAGATTGAACAATGAGAGAGACACAAGAATTTTTATCCTGGTTCGCTTGAAACTCAAAGCTAATCTAGTCCATCCGCCAAGGTGATTTCGCCTTATACACAAGGACTTAATCCACTATAATCAACTGATTACAAATGCACTAGCAACAAATGGTGACTAACAAAGCACAAATACAAATAGTCAATGTCTTCTCAAGGATATTGACCTAACTGGTCCCTCAAGGAACTACAAACAAACAATTTGAATACCAAGATGTGTGTTTACAAAGTGCTTCATACACAAGCAGATTTACACAATTAAAATACATAAAATATTTAAAGAAAATTTTACACAAGGTTTAAAGCTTTTCACCTCGAAAACACTCTTGTTGTTCGACAGGCTTTTCTTCAAGTCTCTAAGTCCCAAATATATAGCATGAAAAGGAACCGTTGGAGGGAAAATCAGGAATAGGAAAATGTAGTTGTCCACTAACCGAATAGTGACAGGTGTGACAAATAGTATTGTCCTTTTCGCCGACAAAATCAAGTAGTGGAGGAACAATTTTGTTTTGTACTGTGTACTATTTTGATCACGTATCTTTTATCCTTATCTTCAAATTCATTGGCTTCTGATGAAAAGTTGATGAAGCGTGAACAGAAGAGTCTCGTAGCTTGAAATCAGAATCTTCAGAATCATCAATCAGAATCTTGATCACATCAGCGTCTGACTTAAGATCTTCAGAGTCTTCAAAATCTTCAGCTAGAAATTTCAGAAGTTTTCCTTTCTTCAGAAGTTTGATGAACAGAGTTACATCCAGAAGCAGAAACCAAGAGAACATTGTAGCAGCAATATGACATCTTCTCAGAAGCTTCTTAGAAGAGAATTAGTGTAGAAGCACATTTTGAAACACGATTTTTCAGAAAGTGATGACGTTGCACGTCACTAAGTCAGAATCAAAGTTGTCTGTTAAAGCTACACAATAACAAACCATTAAGTACCAAAATTGTTCTGACACAAATAATACCTTGTTATTATCAAAACTCAAAGGTATATATGCAGAACCAAATCTTGTTCTAACAATATCCCTTTTTTTGATGATGACAAAATAATGTATTTTGATGAACAATTTTTACAGGGTAATCACAAAAAGTCATATCAGTAAGAAGCACAAAGCTCCCCTGAGATGATTAGTCCAAAAAGATAAAATCAAAATGAAATAGCACTTTCCTAATTAACCTTTTTACAGAGCCAGAATAATCTTCTGACAGAATCAAGGTTATCTGAGACAGTATTTCAGAAGTCTGGTTTGAAAAACTTATCCTGATTTTGAGATCCAAAAAAAACTTCAGATCCTGGTTAAAGTTAAAGTCTTCAGATCCTGGTTAAAGCTAAAGTTTTCAGATCCAGTTTAAAGCTAAAATTTTTACAAACATAAAGCCTTGTTGGAAAACTTTCTCAAATTGACACCTTAGAAACCATTTCTTCATAAATTAGTTGTCTTCAGTATCTTTTGATATTTGTTTCTTTCCGTGAAACAGCTAACAAAATATTCTCAAGTAAATGTTAGAAGAAACATTTTAGAATGTTTGGGTTCTGATTCATGAATATAGATATATCAAAATTATTATGTTTCTCCCTCTTTTTGTCAGCAATAAAAAAGATATGGAAATAAATAGAACACAAATGAGAAATAACTTCATTAATAAAAAAGAAATACCAGAAGGCGCACAAGTACAAAATAAAAAGAAAGAAACACAAACACTTAATCAATAGAAACACAAACAAAAAGTGCAAAAGAAATTCAAAGACTAAGGGTTTGGGTTCTGCGGGGAAAGTTTGGAGAGGATAAGCTCAAACATCTTTTCTTGCCTATCCAAGCGCTTGTTGACTTGGTTTTTGTCTTCCTTAAGCTTATCAAGTGTCTTCCGAATTTCTGGAATCACTCCAGAAGATGAAGTTTTAGCAGCAGCATTCAAATTTTCAGATGGTGGTCTTTCAGATTTCTTTGTTCCTTCACGATGTATTCGACTAGTATAGCAAGTACACACCTTGTACTTGGCAACCTCTTCGCTAACCTCTTTCAAGTCTTCTTTGGAAATGATCCAAACAATATCATTAACAAGGAGAGAGATTAGGTTGATAAAAGCATTGTTCCCGGTCTTCTCAGCATGCATCTTAACAAATATCCTCATCATGGTGTTCTTCCTCATAAGAATCACCGAATCTCTGAGAAGTCTAAATAGAAGAGTTGATAGTGTCAGGTTGACACCATCTTATAAAAAGAACAACATGAACTTATGGGAGGTATTAATGTGATCAACCATCTTAGTGCTAGGACAATGATACATGCTTCCAATGACGATTTTGAACCATACCCTTAAAATATCTACTATCTCTTTGAAGTTTGAAGCCAACGGTACCATTGCATCTTGTTTAGATTTAGATTTGATAAATGCAACTTTATTTCCTTTAACAACATGAGAGATGAATTTAGCAATGATCTTCTCTGTAACCTCATGTTTTCTGCTAAGAAGTAAGAAGTAACCTTTTCTTTTCCAGCTTTCGCATGATTCAAAAAATCTTCAACAAGGACTGGAAAAATAGGACCTTTCAGTCTTTCGAAGAAAGTATTCCAGCCTTGAAATTCAAGCGTCCCAGTAAGATCAAAACCATTATCTTTCAGATTATCAAAATCAATAATAGTTTCACAGAGCACGAAGAGGTCTTCAGTTGGAGTGTCGAGAGTGAGGACTGGCCTTTTAGGAATAACAAATGACGAAACTTGTTATTGAGGTTGTTGAGAACGTTGAGAAGATTCAGCCAATGTAGACAATTGAGAGTTGAGAGTTGAGCGTTGAAGATGAAGGTTGAAGATGAATAGTTACAGAGAGTGGTTTAGGGTTTGAAAGAGAGAATAATGTGGGAGTAATGTGAGCGTAGTGTGAAATGTGAGTGAACTGGGTTATACTTGTTATAAAGAAATAAAAACAATAATTAAACATGATTACAAACATTACACACACAATAATAGGGTGAAGGCGTATATATTTTGACCTATTTTCAAGAAAAATATGAAACCCAATATGTCACGTCATCAATACGCAAGTTAAGGAAGTGGGACATTTGTCACCACTTAAGACCGCACATTATCAAATGAAAAGACAACCATTAATATTGTAACTGTTTTTAATCCAGAAGACAAATCGATAGGATTTCTTTCTGAACAAAACCTTTCTGATTCATGAAACGTCCTCACTTCAGAAAGTTCATGTTTCAGAACCAAACAAATAACAACACAACCTCGCAAACTTAATCAAGAATTCGGATAAGCTAAACATTATAAAAAAAACATCATTTTATTATGGGCAAGTTTTTATAAACGGATTTTTCAAAATGAAAACTAATCTTTTTTCAGCAAGGGTTTTCATGAAGATATCAGCCCACTGGTGGTCTGTATCAATAAATTTTAAATGAAAAATACCCTTTTGAACACAGTCACGTAAAAAGTGATGTTTAATTTCAATATGTTTAGCTCTAGAATGACAGATAAGATTCTTGGATAAACAAATAGTAGAAGTATTATCACAGAAGATAGGAATGTTACTCTCATAAATTTGATAATCTTCCAGCTGATTCTTCATCCCGAGTATCTGAGTGTTACATCCGGAAGCTGCAATATATTCAGCTTCAGCTGTTGAGAGCGCAATTATTTACTGTATTTTGCTAGACCACGAGATTATATTGTGTCCCTAAAATTGACAACTTCCATAAGTATTTTTCCGTTCTATTCTGTCTCCAGAATAGTCAGCATCACAATAGCCTACTAATTTGTATTCACTTGATTCTCTATAAAAACAAACCAAGATTAGTAGTACCTTTTAGATATCTAAAGATTCTCTTAACAACAGTTAAGTGAGTCTCCCTAGGGTCTGATTAGAAGCGAGCACACAAACAAACACTGAATAGAATATCAGGTCTAGAAGCAGTTAGATAAAGGAGAGAGCCTATCATACCTCTGAATAGCTTCTGATCTACCTTACCACTTACCTCTTCCTTTTCCAGAATATATATAGGAAGCATTGGAGTCTTTACTAGCTTACATTATGATAAGTTAAACTTCTTCAAAAGTTCTCTTGTATACTTGCTTGGATGAATGTACGTTCCTTTTGAACATTGATCAATTTGAATCCCCGGAAAGAACTTGAGTTCTCCCATCAGACTTATTTCAAATTCTGCCTGCATTAACTTAGAAAATTCCTTGCACAAAGAAGCATTAGCAGAACCAAATATAATATCATCAACATAAATTTACACAACCAGAATATCATTCTTAAAGGTTTTGAAAAAGAGCGTTGTGTCCACTTTTCCTCTGGTGAAATCATTTTCCAAAAGGAAGTTACTTAGTCATTCATACCAAGCTTTAGGAGCTTATTTCAGACCATATAACAATTTTTTAAGTTTGAAAACAAAATCAGGGCTTTTCAGAACTTTCAAAACCAGATGGTTGGTGCACATACACTTCTTCAGAAATGTACCCATTTAAGAATGCACTCTTAACATCCATTTCATAGAGAGTGGTGTTATGATTGACTGCAAATGAAACTAAAAGGTGAATAGATTTTAACCTGGAAACTGGTGCAAAGGTTTCTGTATAGTTTATCCCTCCTTGCTAACTATAACCTTGTGCTACCAGTCGAGCCTTCTTTCTTACGACCTCACATATTTCATTGAGTTTGTTTCTGAATACCCATCTGGTTCCAATAACACGAACACCCTTTGTGCAGCGCGATTTTTTTGGTCTTGAGTCACGATCGCTTGGGTACTACAGTTCGATTCATTTTTTATCCTATTGAGCTGATTAAGGAAGGGAAATAGATGTCTCCAATTAACCCTGCTTGCATACTGAGTTTGAACAGCGGTCTGTAAGGTTATAGATGCGATTAAGACGTGGGACCCTCTTCGGTTATTTTGTTAAGAACACAGTGTCTGGACTATTTGTGAGGTTTTCAGTAGGATGTTAGGACTTGGTGCTTTTTGGGTTGATATATGGGGGTACTGGATTTGGGTCTTTGATTAGTATGCTCGCTAAGATTTTTGTAATCTTATGCCTACGTATTCCCGTTTAACAAAACAGGGAAATCAGAGCGATCGTAGTTCCTCCTATTCTATGGGAGCAAAAAGGTCGTTTGGTGTCTTGTTCAAAGCCCAAGATGTGAATCTAAAGGTGGTTTGTATCTTGTTCAAAGCCCAAGATGTGAAGCTAAAGGGTTAGAGAGAGTTTGTCATCTCTAAAGAGGAGTTGTTGATGTTTGTATGCTGTGAGCAAGGCACAGATTGGATGCTAAAAGGTTAATTGGCTCAACCGGCGTTTCTTTATACAAAGCCTAAGCGGAGGCTAGAAGTTCGACTTTTCCGGGGAAAATTTTCTTTCTATCTTGTACAAAGCCCAAGATTGAGGCTAAAAGGAAGTTGACTCAACAAGAGAGTCTTTTATACTCAACAAGAGAGTGTTTTTGTGTGTCCTGTACAAAGCCCAAGACGGAGGCTAAAGGTGATTGACTCAACAAGAGAGTCTTTTATATTCAACAAGAGAGTGATTTTGGTATCTCGTACAAAGCCCGAGATGGAGGCTAAGAAAGGGTTTGACTCAACGAGAGAGTCTTTTATACTCAACAAGAGAGTGTTTGTGTATGTCTTGTACAAATCCCAAGATGGAGGCTAAAGGAGATTGACTCAACAAGAGAGTCTTTTATACTCAAGAAGAGAGTGTTTTTGGGTATCTCGTACAAAGCCTAAGATAGAGGCTAAAAGGGTTGACTCAACAAGAGAGTACTTTTATCTGCCTTATACGAAGCCTAAGACGGAGGCTAAAAAGGTTTGACTCAACAAGAGAGTCTTTTATACTCAACAAGAGAGTGATTTGATGTCTCGTACGAAGCTCGAGATAGAGGCTAAAAGGGAGATTGACTCAACAAGAGAGTCTTTTATACTCAACAAGAGAGTGTTTTAGTGTCTCGTACGAAGCCCGGGAGGGAGGCTAAGAAGGAAGTGACTCACCAAAAGAGTCTTTTATACTCAACAAGAGAGTCTGAAAAGGTTAGCTCCCTTGGGGAGTATCATTGTACAAAGCCCAAGAGAAGGCTGACTTTTCTGAGGAAAGGATCATTATACAAAGCCTAAGAGGAGGCTATCTTATTGCTGTGGATTCTGGAGATCCTGCAGCGAGTCCAAGTGTGGGGAACTCTCATGAGAGAGACCGGGTTTCTGCCTATGTTTGAAGGGAACTTGAGAATGTCTTTGAGACTCAAGGGTCTTAGACTGTCCAAGTCTAGAGTTTTATCCATTGTACAATGCCCAAGAGGAGGCACGGGCATTAAGGGATGAGTATCAACCCTAAAGTGGCTAGAGGTTTGACACTGGAAAGACTGCTCTAGCAAAGGATAACTAAGTTCTGTCATATACCTTTAAGAGGTCGTTAGGGTCCTTGTATAAAGCCCAAGAGAAGGCATGAGAACTTCCAAGAAGCTGAAGGGTTCTTGTACAACGCCCAAGAGGAGGCAGGGATGCTTTTAGGAAGCCTGTGGGTCCCCAAACCCCGAGAAGTTCAAGACATGTTATTCACCGAAAATAGATCAAGCCATGAAAGTCCGAGAATTTGGAAGAAACTCAAGAGATTCTATTCACGGAGAATAGATCAACTCTGGGGAGTAGAGTTTCTTTGACAATTTCTAAGAGTGACAGTCTGAGAAAGGGTTCACCGAGAATGCTGCCTTTCACGTCTCCATATTGTTTAACCCCAAGAGGAGTGAAGACTGTATCTGGAAATCCTATGGGGATCTAGTTTTGTTTGTATTTAAGAGTGACCAACAGGGCTTTACCTAGTGCTAGACGTAGTTACCGGGGAAAACTCTAAATAATTATACTAGTATTACACAGTTGATATTTGACAAGTATATAAAAGTTTGTGAAAGAAGACTTACAGTGAAACAGCCCCACAATACAGTTATATACATATGAAAGCGGTAAATGAAAGCGGATAAACACTTACTCGGTTGTAGAGCTTCCATGCTGTTTGGTTAGTTGTTCAATAAAGAAAACTTTGATAACAATATTCTAAATCAAAGGGGAAAGTGCTTTGAAAAGTTGTTGGGGCTTACCGCTCAAGGAGAGGCCCAAGGTTTAACGATGATTGCACCGTGGTTTTGAAAACTGTACAGAGGGACTTATACTGAAATTCTGGTACATGTGCAGAGTTCAGATGTCCTATAACATGACATTCAACATCTGATCTGGCATGAACAGCATGGCAAGGTATAAACAGATAAAAACTGAAAAAAAACACACCAGAATTGTTAACCCAGTTCGGTTTAACACACCTACTCTGGGGGCTACCAAGCCAGGGATGAAGTCCACTATTAGTAGTATCAACTCAAAGCTAAACTCTCCGTTTACAGCTTATCACTTAATCACTACCCAATGACCCTTCTACCTAGATCATCTCTAGATATGAGAAACCCTTCTCACTCCCAATCATCGTAATGATGTCTAGCAGTCAACAATCCGCCACTGCATCAACGGCTCTTTACCTAAACAACAATTCAACAAGGAAGACACACTTCCAAGACACAACTTAGAGTTACTTAAAAGCTTCCTCCAAGAACAATACTCCTCTTACTTAACAGCTTCGAGGATCACAATTACAAACTGTCCAACTCACATGTCGAGTGGTACAGGAACCAACCATAATACTAGAACTTTTACATCTTTGGTTCGGTTACAAAACTAGGTTACAAAGCATCTATATATAACCTATTCCCAACTGGATTTGGGCCTACCAAAAACACAGCAAATGAACTGCTACAAATCAGCAGAGACTTCTGCTACATAATAGGACTTCAATCTTTAACTTCCTAAAATATCTCCATATTTAGAAAGTGTATATTTTCCAATATTTTTCTCAATTTCAGACTTGAATCTTCAGATCTTTAATTCAGCCCCACATAGAATTTGCATCTTATTTCCTGAATCTTCTGCATTCTGTTAAGACATAACAGAATTCTAAATTCTCTTCAGTTCTGGAGCGATGTCGAATGAACCTGCATGGGACATCTTGATACGACATGTTGTTCTTCAGCTCAACATGTTCCATTGCACACTAGGACTTCTTGCTCAACCTGTTCTTCTTTAGCAAGATAAACTATCCTATCTAACATATTGTTGTTATTATTTGTTTTACAAAATTTATGCCAACCCTTAAAATTAAAGAACTAACATTCTCCCCCTTTGGCAAATTTTGGCTAAAACAAATACATAAACATTACAACTCAGATTACAGCAGCAATCACTACTCTACACTACTGTCAGTAGTCATCAGCAACTACTGAACCTAATAGTAGCCATCAGTAGCGACTGAGAACAGCAATCATGGAGAATCATCTTCTTGGGAATACTTGAATGATGTTAGGACATCATGTTTGACAATTCTTCAAGCATAATCTAAGAGCTCCATAACATCACCTTCAAGCACCACAGCACAATAACTTCAGGCAGCACATTAGGACCTTAGAAGTAGAAAGTCCTGAAGTCATTTGGTGCACATGAGGAAGAAGATCTCTGGTGTACATGAGGAAGAAGATATCTGACACTCCCCCTTAATACAACACAATTCTTTTTCCTTCCAGATCAGACCTGGATAAATTGTAGAAGACTCCTCCAGAAAAGAAACGTTTGTCTTGACACCAAGGACCAATGGTGGCATAAGAGATTTCTGCACACCTTAATTAATCAGACGCCCCCAGTCGACCTGCGGCATAAGATGAAACTTAAGGCGTATCAATCTATCAACCCAGGTAACTCAGAACACAAGTCACAACTGTGTTCATAACTCAGGACACAAGTCACAAAGAACTCAACACCAACTCAAGGAAAGGACACCCTCGTCGACACCTCTGCACACGATTGGCACTCCAGACTGCAGACAAGGCATCTGCACAACCCATTTCACACATCCTTTCTCCCCCTTTTTAGCCAAAAATTGGCATAGAAGGCCCTCACAGAACCAGACCCAAGTGATGCTTACCCAAATACGAACAAATGCCATAAGACTTGCGAAACAAGAACACTCACTTGGCTGAAGGAGAAGAGAACAACCCCTATAAATAGCTGATCAGTTACTTTGGAATTAACGAGCTTTGAATACGTCAAGGTTCTTGGTCAAAGAAACGCTATTTTAGGTACCAAAAACTCCATTCAATATTCAATGCCTACCTTCCAAAACAGCCTTGACTACCTTTAATGTTTCTCAACTGAATCTTACCATAAATTAGGCCAATAACGCTCCATGCATAGGCAGAGACACGTGTTTCACCTTATCCTTGCACTACCGACCAGAATAATTCCTTGTTTGGCTCAAGAGAAACATGTCTTGTACCATGTTCTGACATCTTACCAAAATAGTTTGTCTGCTTTCTCATAAACTTATCAACCCAAGACTCCACAGAAACTTATACAAGCACATCTTCTTATCTAATGGATACTGAGACGACTTCTCACAATCCCTTCTAGATTCCTTCAAAACGGCAAAGAAAAATAAAGTCACCCAGATACAACAATTCTGCTTTTCAGACCTCTCCTGCATAAGCACTAACTTCGCATAGCTATGATATATCCCATCAAGATGTTTGATATCACACTGCACACACTTGAACAGCACACAGGCTACACAGAAATCGGCACACTTGCAGCAATAGGCTATAGACAACAGCCTTAACAGTCAATGCTCTTTATGATATCACAACAATATTGCCACATTCTGGTATATGTTGAGCAGGACCTCACCATGGTGAATTTAGATACATGGTCTGCCACGTCCAATAAACAAAAGCCCACATGATTTGAAATTTCTCACACATTCCATAACAGATGTCTTTAGATTACTTGCAACACAAGATAAGGACTGCCACCACCTTTTACTTGTATTAGAAAGAGCTTCCTTATCTTCAGCCATTCTGATAAGATTGCACCACTGGCAACAACCTTCTGTCCTTACATTCATCACACCCTAATTGAGTCTTCAACATGAGAGTAGTCATGCATTACCAGAACTGCTTACCAACAAAATCAGAATCTGCCCATTCTAATCCATATTATGTCAGAACTGCCACTTCAGACGATAATGTTGCTTCTTCCAACTCCACAAGCATGGTTCCTAGACCTCCATCCAGGAAACACAACAAGTAATGATGTTGTAACAATATGTAGGACATCAGCATAAGACAAAAGAACACACCTTCAGGTAGTTACAATCGCCTGATCACCACTAGCACCAGCAGCTTTACCGAAAGCAAACTCAATAGAATCACATCAGACAACTAGACAAGACCTAGGCTCATCCTTTTAGATACAATAGGACAACCTCTTAACCTACCAAGGCACCAACCACGAAGTTCCAGTGAAAAAAAATAGGTTCCCAAGAAACAAGTTCCCAAGCCAAAGACCACTTTGACTGGTCAGGTGATATAAACAAGGACTCTCTAAGCAGTATAAGAACCCAATCCTCCTTACTTCTAACATCGCATCACAGATAGAACCATGAGTCAGTCTAACAAGGATGCAGAAAAGAGACATAAGCAGGAAGTCAAGAACCCAGATCCACAGAAGTTGAAGGACAAAGCACTGTCCACAGCTGGGGCAACTTCAGGAGCAACAAGAGCAAGAAGGACATCAGAAACAAGGATGAAATCCGTCAAAAGAACCTAAGTGCAACTTCAAGCTTCTGATGATGAATAGGATGAAGATTGGAAAACTTTTCTTGATTCGGCGGGTTGGGATAACCTTTAGTCCATTTGTTTGTTGCTTTTACTAATCTTGTATGCTTTCAATAATGCAATATAGTTCAGTTTTAATTTTGTCCCTTTAAACTAAACATGTGCAATAAAGATCACATCTAAATAAGTGTTAACACCGTAAGCTGCAGAATTATCAATCTCCCCCTTAACATCACACGTCCAGCTGCATAAAATTTTGACATTCTCCCCCTATCAAGAATAACATGTGCTTCTTCGTACCTTGAAGAATGGAAAACATAAGACGCATCTTCATGTCTTCAAGAGCTCACTCTTTGTTCAACTCACAAGTTGAACACAATCCTCCCTTGTACTAATACTCACATGCTCCCAATCTGATCAACTTTTCTCTATCTAAGAGCACCAGTACTTCTTTGCAAGAAGAACACCTTAAATGAATGAAGAACATGAGACTCATCTTCATGTCTTCAAGAGCGCACTCTCTGTTCAACACACCTGCTGAACACATTCACCTACTGCTTGATCCTCACATCAGTGCATAAATCAGGTAGAGGCTTGTGAAAAAAAAACCATAACACTCTGAACAGAATGTTCTCTCAACAGATGTTAAAACATCAGTCTTGACATCATGAACAGAGTCCAGCTACACTAAGAAAAACACCACATTCCAAAACAGAAACTTCAAGCTTCCCCTTTTAGACCTCGGGACCAGAAACAACCATCATAACCCATCACAACACAAGAACACAAGAGCAGTATTCTCTCATCCAAATCTCCAAAGGCAATCATTCCCTATCATTCTTCCCTTTAATAGCAGCACAGACTGTGATTGGGTCAAATCAATCCTTAATCACACATAGTCAGTACTTGTCTAGCTTCACACGATCATTCAGATAATGCTTCCAAATAACAGAGAAAAAAAATGACTCTTTGATCTTTGACCTTCATGTCCAAGAAGTCTGCTAGAGATAATACTTCTTGAATCTCAGGTTCTCCACTCCTGCAGCAAGGACCAGAAATAAACTGACCTCAGGAGTAAATAACATGTTGATCACACCTTGACCAACTCACACATCTAAGATAAGTTCCAGGGCCAGAGACTTCTTAGACATACCATCCAGATGCCTCCTCTTCCAGATCAGGAGTAGGTTCTAAACCCATGTGATCAAACCATATTAGTTTAGCACCCAGAGCATCTGCTATGCCATTCCTTTAGACCCCAAGATTCTGCACTGTTCTGATGTGATGTTCTAACACAAGGTAGGACATCATTCCAAGGAACACATCAAGAGGTCAAAGACTGGAGATTACCCCTTTTTGGAATAGAAGCAAAAGAAATTTTCTTCTCGCTTACTTCAGATCTCTTCCTTACAACTTCACTTATCAATGCCTTTATGAGTGGACTTGAACAATAATCTTCAAGTATCGTTGACAAAGTAAGTTGAAGCAGTCTTGCACATATCTCATCACCATAGGATATACATTCATAGAAGAACAACCTTCTCAGTTACAACCTTACGAGTTTTCAGATAGATACGCAGCGGATCACAACACAAACTCCTCGAACCTTCAGGTGTCACATATCAGCCCTAGCATCATAATCCAAGTGACACCACAATACCACATGTTTGAAAATAAATCAAACCACACCACAGCAGCTTTTCAACCAAACCTCCAAGCCTTCAGCACATGCCACTGCCTCTCACGAACAGTTCATCCTCCACTTCTAGGGACCATTCTCACACCTATATGAACTTCTCCAAGTTCAAGCAACTTTTCAGTAGAAAGCTTCTACCTTGACCATGAACCAGAAAGTATCTTCCTTCGGATCTCATCCAGATACAGAACAGAATGACCTACTCTGATACCAATTGAAATTCTGGTACATGTGCAGAGTTCAGATGTCCTATAACATGACATTCGACATCTGATCTGGCATGAACAGCATGGCAAGGTATAAACAGATAAAAACTGAAAAAAAAACACACCAGAATTGTTAACCCAGTTCGGTTTAACACACCTACTCTGGGGGCTACCAAGCCAGGCATGAAGTCCACTATTAGTAGTATCAACTCAAAGCTAAACTCTCCGTTTACAGCTTATCACTTAATCACTACCCAATGACCCTTCTACCTAGATCATCTCTAGATATGAGAAACCCTTCTCTAGATATAAGAAAAATAATAAAAAGTGAAAAAAAATAGCAAAAAGATGGTCTGGGGCGAGGGGGATTCGAACCCCATACCTCTTGTGTACAGGGCGTGCGCCTTACCACTGGGGTGGTGATACATCCGTTGATTGAAACAAAACCTCCAATATACAAGGCTTACCTTGTTTTCTAGGCCTGGCCAAGGCAAGGCAAGACAAGATTTTGGTCAAAAACGTGAAGGCCATAACTTTCTCATTTCTCCACGGATGGAGACAAAATTTATATGCACCTGGCCTAGAATTTCACAAGGAATCCAATGGTGGTGGTGGTTTTCCCAGAAAATGAATCCTCCTCAAAACTCGATAGTGGTTTTGAAAGAGACCATGATTTACATTTTCTGTGCTACCTCTTGGTACAGGTATGAATTACATGATAAATTGGTGCAAACACAACACATATAACATGTATAAGAGATGCATGATCAATGGAACTCAAAGCAAGGCATATTTCAGAGAGTTCAAGTTGTGATGCTTACCTCTTTTTGGAGCTTTTGGGCTATCTGCCAAGTGCTTTGTTCCAGAAATGTTTTGATGCTTTGGACAATCTCAAATGATCCCTTAGAAGCTTTTAGAGTGGTTGGAACCAGCTGGAAACCTCGGGAATGGAAACTGGCCCTTTCTTGCAAAAGGGGCAAAAGTGGCCAAAATAGCAACTCTCTCAAATGGTGTTTCAGATGTGTGGAACCATTTGGGATAGTTCAAGGAAGATATTTGGAGTGTGTTTGAGGTTTTATCTGGTTTGGAAAGTGACTGAATCAAGACATGACTTGAAAAATGCAAAAGGCCTTATTTTGAGGTTTTGGGATAGGACTTTGAGATTTTGGTGTTACAGGCCACTTGTGAGAGTTTGGACGGCTTAAATATGACATATAGGATCATGAGTTGTGATGGAATTGCTCCCTAACTCAAAAACTCAGAGTTACCTTGCTAAAGAAGGCATTTTTTCCTAGAGAAAGAGATTTTGAGGAAAGCAAGTGTTGTAGTGCTTTGGTGTACTTAAACTGAGCACAAATGAGCTCTATTTATAGTAGAGTAAGTTTGTTTTGGCTGCAATAGTGAATGGCAACTACAGCAGAGGTTTGGCCAATGTTGAGCAATAGGAATCCAAGTCTCCTCTAGCCATTGACTAGAGGTTAGGGCACAGGCTGCTAGTTCCCTTGGTCTTGGATAAGTCTTGACTGAATTCAGTTGGGAATGGCTCAGTTCATGCCACCTTGGTGCATCCATTAAATGCTTCAAACCAAAATTGGAGTCTTGTCCCTCTTTAAGGCATTTCTAGGTTTGGCATGCTACTTTTGGTTCCAAAGACTTGGGAGGCTGATGGATCAGTGGTTGTCCCTCCTTGATCCCCCCTTGAGGTGTTCAGATGGATAGATTTGCTTGCCCTTTGCAAAATTTGAGTAAATCGAGCAAAATCCCCAAATCTGCCTTGCCATGACAGTTTGCAGCAAGGCATGTTGGCATGGTCATATCTCATGGCTTAAATGGAGTTTCATGGAGTTCTTGGCCATTTTGGAAAGCCCTCATATGATACAACATGTGTGTGATCATAGTTGGTCTTGATACTTTTTGGATCCAAGTGAAAAATCCCCCTACTTTTGGAAAAAAAGCAAGACAGATTCTGACTTAGTGAAAATTTCACTAAGTGTTGGAAAAAGTGACATTTCATGTTTTCAGCCATTTTGATCATTCCATAACTCAAAATCCATGATGAATTGGAATGAGGTGTAGTTGAAGCTTTTGTAGAGGGCCATGAGAGCTATAAATCCATCTTTGAATGGGGGAAAATGGCCTTGTGGTTTAGGAGTTATGATCCTCCAAAGTTGGTACCCTAGCCACTTTGTTCCATAACTTAGAAAATTTTCTAAGTTTTTATGGTTACCCCTTTTACAAGTTATCCCACTTTTCTTGATTTTTCTTGATGAATGATGATCCAAATCACACATTAACATCATTTTAGGGTTAAAGAACCATAATTGTGAAAAAATCTCAAAAACCCAAAGTTGACTTTTGTGCACAGTTGACTTTTTGTCAGATGAATTCCAAACTGTGCGATCCTCTATGAAATCAAGTCCTTGACCTAAATCAAACTTGATGGATTGATTTAATAGGTGTTATAGGGTGTATTGAATCATGTACCAAGGTTTAGGAGCATGTCCTGGTCAAAAGTCAAAGGCACAGTTGACTTTTCCTGCGAAACCCTAATTGTGGTTCTGATGAACTTGAAACTTGGGAATCAAGCTTCTTGGATCAATCCATTGTTGCAAATGGATCAATGTTGTTTATTAGAGACCCTCAAATCATGTCTTGAGGTCTTGGCTCATGATTTGTTCCAAAAGTCAACTTAGGGGTGAATTAGGTCAAGAAACCCTAATTCCTGATTTTTTATGAATGTATCCCCTGAGGCTAAATTTGACTTGATGATTGGTTCCATGAGGTCCCTTGGAGTATCTTAGGTTATGCTTTGAAGCATTGGCTCATGCCCAGAGGAAAATTTCCATCTGGAGGCCCTGGTAGACCAAAACCCTAATTTGGTGACATTGTCGATCTTGAGGCTTAATCCACCTGGAATGCTGCAACATTGTGCTTGATTCTTGCTGTGGGAGTCCTCTTGATCCATTGTGGATGTTTGAGAGGTTTAGACAAGTTGAAGATCATGTCATTGATTGATCTTTTGTCTAAGACTCTGAGAGGGCTTGAAACCCTAATTTTGATAGTAGTGAATGCTCACCCATCTTTGGGGAGATTGATGAGGCATGATGGTTCATCCATATTGTGATGATGATTTGCACAATGATGGGAAATCTTAGTGGTCAAAATTTGGGGTATGACAGATGCTCCTATTTAATCTTCTTAGACCCGATGGTGTGAATGGAGGAGGTATTCGGGCATTCGGGATGCAAGAGGATTAAATATTGGAATACCCGAAATTTTGATGGTGGTTATGAATGGTAGTTTGCTCATCCATCTTCTTTTGCTAAGCAATGATACTTAGAAAAGGTAAAAACTTCCCCTCGATCCTGGATTTCAGCCAAGGAATTGGTCTCAGTTTTCTTTTTAAACAAACTTCCCCTCGATCCTGGTTTCCTACCAAGGAATTGGTCTTAGTTTCTGAAATAAACTTCCCCTCGATCCTGGTTTCTCACCAAGGAACTGGTCTCAGTTTCTGAAATAAACTTCCGCTTGATCCTGGTTTCCTACCAAGGAACTGGTCTAAGTTTCTTTTGTCAATAAACTTTATTGACAAGGGATGCTATGTGTAGCGGTTTTCCTCAAACTTCTAGCCGAATTTTCCTGGAGAGATGCCATTTGATAGGAAAATTTTGATGTCAGACTTGCTGGGGAACCCAGTTGTCTGAGTTATAGAGGTGTACAAACTTCTCTGTTAGAGACGCCATTTGTCGACTCTATCGGGGAAAACGAGTTTCTTGAGAGACTGTTTTCGCTTGGGGTGTTACATCATACTTTTCTCGGGATCTTCTCGGAGAAATGCCATATGATGTGATCCAATTTTGAGGTGTTGATGACCTTTTTGTCAGCGGTTTTTTTGGAGAAAAACTGTTGTATTGTCGAATCTCTGATTAAGAGGCTTTCTCTGGGGATTTTCCTTAATCCGGGAAAGCAAAAATATCATCTCCATTGGCGAAGAGTGACTTTTGTCGAACATTTTCTGGTCTTTCAGAGGTTCAGGTAATCAAAGTGGTCGAGGACCAACTCTAATCCAGAAATAAACTAGAGGCGAGATAGTTCAGACGCAACATTTCCTGACGAGGAAATAACTGACAACTCGATTGAGAGGACTGTTATCCCTAGGGGATAAGATTGGCTGGAGTGATAGTGATGCAATATGAATGTGAATAAATAATGCATGATGTATGTATGAATATGCTGACAAAACTGACATGACATACAAACTGAGGGATGAACACGACTGAATACTCGGCCACTGCGGAGGACGAAGAGGTATCGCTGGTCCAAAAGTAGCAATTCTGCCTTGCTTAGGAGAGATAGTCCCTGTTGGGAGCTATGTTGGTCGGGCTTAGGAGGTAAGAATTCTGTCGGGGGTATCAGATGGGAAAGTCGCATCTGATATAGCTGGTCCTTCATTCAGGCGCACTGGTTTAGAAGGAGTACTTTGTGTTATTTCTTTGATTATGTGGTTGGCATTTATTTTGCTAAAACTATTCTAGCAGTAAGATTTTGAATCAAGATGTTCTAATTTTCTGTATTCAACATGTCGGATAAAGATGTCCCATCCTGGATCAAAGGACATCGCGTCTGATTTTGGTTAAAAGGAAGATTCTGTTAGTTGTTATTTGTTACTGAATATTCTATGAATATTTAGTTATCCTATGTGGTGTCCAAAGTAAATTGAGTTGAGTTTTGTGTTGGTTTTCGGGTTTTCACTACTTTCTAAATATGGAGACATATTAGGAAACTTTAGATTGAAGACCTATTTTCTTGGAGTTTATTTTGTAGACTTATGTGCAGTCCCTCTGCTGCATTTTGAAGCCCAACCCAGTCCAGTTTAATGTTATATATTAACTGGTGTAAACCTAGTTTAGGTGTGGAATTTACGTGTGTTTTTGTTAGGGTTTTTGATTGTTTATTGTGAGCCTAACTGGTATCATTCTGATAACAGTATAAGGACTGGTTTTATGTTGTAAGTTCTGTCAGTTACTCATAAGCTTTTAGGCATTGAGTTTCTTGTGTGTCAGTTGTCATAAGCTTTGAAGTATTGAGAATTGTGTGTTTTTGAAAGTGTGTCTTTCATTTTGTTACTTATGTGGAAAGGAACCAGTCACGGTTTGTGATTAAAGAGGGATTTGAGGAGGGCCTCATACCTAGGTGAGTCTTAGGTAGAAGTCATAGGAAGGGTAGTGATTAAGTGAGCGGATTGTAACCGAGTGTGGTTGCTGTATGATCTGTGAATTGATACTATCGTATATTGATTTCGTCCCTGGCCTGGTAGCCCCCAGAGTAGGATTGTTGATCCGAACTGGGTAAACATATCACTGTGTTCTTTACTTTCTGCACTGTTATTTTTATTGTTATCTTGTTCATTGTGTTGGATATCCATGTCTCAACATCTGTGTAGGACATCTGATATCTGTGCCAGAATTTCAATTGGTATCAGAGCTTGTACCCTAGTTTGTTTCTGGGTGAGATTCAGGGAAGGTACTTTCTGGTGCAATGGACAAGGATGGAGGATTTTTTAACAAACCACCTCTGCTTGATGGTTCCAACTATGACTATTGGAAACCAAGGATGATAGCGTTCATCAAATCCATGGATGATCAAGCATGGAAAGCTATTATCAAAGGATGGGAACCCCCAAAGGTTAGAGATGGAGAAGGTAATCCTACTGATGTGGTGAAGGAGGAGGAAGACTGGGATGATGCAGACTACAAAGGGTCTTTGGGAAATTCCAAAGCCATGAATGCCTTGTTTAATGGTGTTAACAGAAATATTTTCAGGTTGATTGAACATTGCACCATTGCAAAAGAGGCTTGGCAGGTCTTAAAGGTATCTCATGAAGGAACTTCAAAGGTGAAGATGTCAAAACTTCAGCTTCTCACTACCAAGTTTGAGAATTTGAAGATGAAGGAAGATGAGAGCATTCATGATTTTCACATGAACATTATTGAGATAGCTAATGCTTCAAGTGCCCTAGGTGAAAAGATGTCTGATAGCAAACTGGTCAGAAAAATCCTCAGATCTCTATCTAGGAGATTTGAAATGAAAGTGACTGCTATAGAGAAAGCTCAGGACATAGATAAGATGAAAGTGGATGAACTTGTGGGATCACTTCAAACATTTGAATTGGGGATTAGTGAAAAGTCTGAAAAGAAGAAGAGTATAGCTTTTGTGTCAAATGCTGGTGATTCAGAAGATGAAGGTAACCTGGTCAGAGATGAAGGGGTGTCTAAAGATCTGGTATTGCTTGGAAAATAATTTAACAAAGAGTTGAAAAGGATGGACTAGAAGTCAAGAGCTAATGTTCAGAATAAGTCACTCGGCATCAGTAAAAACCAGGATGGAGGCATAAGGTCCAGAACTGAAGAAGACTCCAATCAAGGGAAGAGAGTTCAGTGTTTTGAATGTGAGGGATTTGGGCACATAAAAACTGAGTGTCCCACGTATCTCAAAAGGCAAAAGAAGGGCTTATCTGTGTCTTGGTCAGAAGGAGAGTCTGAGAGTGATCTTGAAGAAGAATCAGCAAAATTGGTGACAGCCTTGACTGGAATCTGTAAATATGATGGAGAAACAACTTATGAGTCTGATGAAGGAAGAAGTTGTGATTCTGACAAAGAATCTTACATTGGAGAACTTACTAAATAGGAAGTTATCACTAGGTTCTCAGAGTTGTGTATCAAGAATGAAGAGAGGTGCCAGATAATATTAGAATAGAAGGTTCTGATAGCTCAACTAGAAGCTGAAAAGGAAGAACATCTATCGATCATTGTTGATCTTAAAGAAGAGGTTGTATTACAAAAGTCAAAACTTGACAATATGACCAAATCTATAAGAATGTTGAACAATAGTTCCACAGTGTTAGATGAGATTCTTCAGACTGGGAGAAATACTGGAAATGTACAAGGTCTTGGTTTTAACAATCAAGCGGAGAACTACAAGCAGTCTGTAGTAAAGTTTGTTCCTCAGAAAATAAAGCAAGAGGAGAAGATGTCAAATCACATGTTTCAACATCAGCTGAAACATCAGAAAATAGTATATAGTTCAAAGTATAAACCGTGGAGATGTCATTATTGTGGAAAGTTTGGTCACTTAAAGTCCTTTTGCTACAATTTGCATGGTTATCCCAAAACTGTTCATCAACCAAATAAAGAACAGATTTGGGCTAAAGTAAAGAAAAGATGGACTCCTAGAAATATGGTGGCTGGTCTCATAGCGTATACCTCTCTCAGAGCATCTGCAAGGGAAGATTGGTACTTTGACAGTGGTTGTTCAAGACACATGACTGGTGTGAAGAAATTTTTGTCAGATATCAAGCCTCACTCTACCAATTATGTCACTTTTGGGGATGGATCAAAAGGTGAAATAAAAGGTGTTGGAAAGCTGGACTACACAGGACAACCAAATCTGGATCGTGTTCTATTTGTCAAAGGGCTGACTGCAAATTTGATTAGTATAAGCCAACTGTGTGATCTAGGGCTCAAAGTAAATTTCACAAAATCTGAATGCCTAGTAACCAATGAAGAAAATGAAGTTGTCATAAAGGGAACCAGGTCTAAGGATAACTGTTATCTGTGGAATCCTCAAGGATTAGAAAGTTTGTCTACCTGTTTGATGTCAAAGGAAGATGAAACCAAACTGTGGCATCAGAAATTGGGTCACTTACATCTGAAAGGGATGTAGAAAGTTCTGTCAAGTGAGGCTGTTAGAGGTATTCCCAAGTTGAAGATTGATGAGGATAGAATATGTGGTGAATGTCAAGTTGGGAAGCAAACAAGGATGTCACACAAAAAGCTTCAACATCTTACCACAACTTCTAGAGTTCTGGAGCTGCTTCACATGGACTTAATGGGACCTATGCAAGTTGAAAGTCATGGAGGGAAGAAGTATGCCTATGTTGTCGTTGATGATTACTACAGATTCACCTGGATAAGCTTTATCAGAGAAAAGTCTAAAGTATTTGCAGCTTTCAAAGAATTGTGTCAAAGGATTCAACAAGAAAAGGATCGTGGCGTTGTTCGAATCAGAAGTGACCATGGGAAGGAATTTGAAAATAGTAGGTTTGAAGAGTTTTGTTCATCTGAAGGAATCACTCATGAATTCTCATCACCAATCACTCCTCAGCAAAATGGTATTGATAAAACACTCTTTGTCAAGGAGAAAGATGGGAAACTATTGATTGCTCAGATTTATGTAGATGATATTGTATTTGGGGGGATGTCGGATGAAATGGTCCAACATTTTGTCAAACAAATGCAATCTGAATTTGAAATGAGCTTCGTAGGTGAATTGACTTACTTCCTTGGATTGCAAGTCAAGCAGATGGAAGATTCCATTTTTATTTGTCAGAGCAAATATGCTAGGAATATTGTGAAGAAATTTGGATTGGATAATGCCAAGCACAAGAGAACTCCTGCTCCTACTCACTTGAAGTTATCCAAAGATGAAAAGGGAGTGAATGTTGAACAGAGTTTAAACAGGAGCATGATTGGTAGTCTGTTGTATCTTATAGCAAGTAGGCCAGACATAACCTTTGCAGTGAGTGTATGTGCAAGATACCAAGCAGAACCCAAGGTCAATCACATCAATCAAGTTAAAAGAATTCTTGAGTATGTGAGTGGTACGTGTGATTATGGGTTGTTATATTCCCATTATTCAAGTTCCATTTTAGTAGGATACTGTGATGCTGATTGGGCTGGAAGTGCTGATGATAGGAAGAGTACCTCTGGAGGTTGTTTCTTTTTGGGAAATAATCTTATTTCATGGTTTAGTAAGAAGCAAAATTATGTATCTCTTTCTACTGCTGAAGCTGAGTACATAGCAGCTGGAAGTAGTTGTGCTCAACTGGTGTGGATGAAGCAAATGTTATCTGAGTATAATGTCACACAAGATGTCATGACTTTATTTTGTGACAACCTGAGTGCTATTAATATTTCTAAAACTCCTATTCAACATAGCAGGACTAAGCACATTGATATCAGGTATCATTTCATCAGAGAACTTATGGAGGACAAAGTCATAACTCTTGAGCATGTTGGCACAGAAAATCAGCTTGCTGACATATTTACCAAGGCTTTGGATGCAGTTCAGTTTGAAAACCTTAGGAGAAGACTTGGGGTTTGTATTCATGAAGAATTATAGCATTTAATGTTCTTTGTGGCTGCCATATTAAAAAGAATAAAGGTAATTCTGTTAGTGCAGTTGGTTCAGGTGTTTATGAAGGGAAAGATGCTGAAGTTTGTGCATGACATTTGGTCATGTGATTGTGTGTGCATCTACTTTCTGATGTTGTTTATTCTGGTGTATGATTTGATCATTTCTCAAAATTAATAACTGTTCTACTTGCCTTTGTCCTATTTATGGCTAAAAAGGGGGAGTAGTGTGCTTGTGGTGTGCTTGTGCTGGTGCTGCAGTTGAGGGGGAGAATGTTGTTGTGTTTCTGCAGTTGAGGGGGAGTTTTGCAGTTGAGGGAGAGTTATTTTTTGTTGTGATTTTTTTGCTGCTGCTGTGTTTTTCGCTGCTGTCTCTGATAATTTTGTATTGTTTGTTGTGTAGTTTTAGCCAAAATAAGCCAAAGGGGGAGATTGTTATTTCTTTGATTATGTGGTTGGCATTTATTTTGCTAAAACTATTCTAGCAGCAAGATTTTGAATCAAGATGTTCTAATTTTCTGCATTCAACATGTCGGATAAATATGTCCCATCCTGGTTCATAGGACATCGCGTCTGATTTTGGTTAAAAGGAAGATTCTGTTAGTTGTTATTTGTTACTGAATATTCTGTGAATATTTAGTTATCTTATGTGGCGTCCAAAGTAAATTGAGTTGAGTTTTGTGTTGGTTTTCGGATTTTCACTACTTTCTAAATATGGAGACATATTGGGAAACTTTAGATTGCAGACCTATTTTCTTGGAGTTTATTTTGCAGAATTATGTGCAGTCTCTCTGCTGCGTTTTGAAGCCCAACCCAGTCCATTTTAATGCTATATATTGACTGGTGTAAACCTAGTTTAGGTGTGGAACTTACGTGTGTTTTTGTTAGGGTTTTTGATTGTTTATTGTGAGCCTAACTGGTATCATTCTGATAACAGTATAAGGATTAGTTTTGTGTTATAAGTTCTGTCAGTTACTCATGAGCTTTTAAGCATTGAGTTTCTTGTGTGTCAGTTCTCATAAGCTTTGAAGTATTGAGAATTGTGTGTTTTTAAAAGTGTGTCTTTCGTTTTGTTACTTGTGTGGAAAGGAACCAGTCACGGTTTGTGATTGAAGAGGGATTTGAGGAGGGTCTCATACCTAGGTGAGTCTTAGGTAGAAGTCATAGGAAGGGTAGTGATTAAGTGAGCGGATTGTAACCGGGTGTGGTTGTTGTATGATCTATAAATTGATACTATCGTATATTGATTTCGTCCCTGGCTTGGTAGCCCTCCAGAGTAGGATTGTTGATCCGAACTGGGTAAACATATCACTGTGTTCTTTACTTTCTACACTGTTATTTTTATTGTTATCTTGTTCATTGTGTTGGATATCCGTGTCTCAACATCTGTGTAGGACATGTGATATCGGTGCCAGAATTTCACTTTGATTCTGCACTTTGAAGCTCGCTTACTTCTGGAGAAGCGAGTGACGTTCTTTCGATGTTCAACAGTCAAAAGATTTGCCATCTTTGTTAAAAAGCAGAAAAAGTTTGAACAAGTAAATTCATTTTTCTTTTGTTTCAAGAATCGTTAATCATGTTAAAAACGTCGTTCTATAAAGCTAAAACAAATAAGAATTGCAAACAAAAACACAAGGGCTCAAATTTTATTGATAGGATGGAAATCAGCCAAACGCGTGATTCCATAGAGTATTTACAAAGTTAGAAAATGGTAATTTTATGGGAAAAGGGCTACATTGAAACATAATGACCACTATCCTTCTACCAACTTTGAAGTCTGGACATCCTGACCTTCTGTCGAAGATGACCCTGACTGGAGTTTTCTGATGGATGGCATGACTGCTACTGGGGGATTTGCCCCTGTTGGACATAGTTACTTGCCATTAATCCGTACTTTGATGTTTCCAATCCACCGGGATGATTTTTGATCATGTCTCTAATTTTTTCCTGGACCGCCCTTTCGGGTTTTCAATCCACCGAGACATTTCTTTTTTTTAGTTTAGGCGAAGTATTTCTTGACTACATCAACATTTGTGGGTTAGGCAAATTCCTTTCCATCCATGGTTGCAAGTTTTAAGGCGCCGCCTGAGAAAGCTTTCTTGACCACATAGGGGCCGTCATAATTCGGAGTCCATTTGCCCCGGGAATCAGTGAGAAATGATTGTATCTTTTTTAACACAAGGTCTCCTTTCCTAAAGACGCGAGGTCGGACCTTTTTTTCAAACGCCCTCTTCATTCTTTGTTGATACAACTGATCGTGGCATAGTGCCTCTATTCTCTTTTCTTCGATCAGATTCAATTCGTCGTGTCGACTTTGACACCACTCAGCTTCTGTAAGCTTAGCTTCCATCAATACCCGGATTGATGGGATCTCTACTTCTAAGGGAAGCACTATTTCCATGCCATATACTAGAGAGAAAGGGGTTGCCCCTGTTGAAGTGCGGACAGATGTTCGATAACCGTGAAGAGCAAAGGGTAGCATCTTGTGCCAGTCTTTATAGGTTACAACCATCTTTTGAACAATTTTCTTGATGTTCTTGTTAGCCGCTTCTACCTCCCCGTTCATCTTGGGTCGGTAGGGAGATGAGTTATGGTGTTCGATCTTGAACTCAGCGCATAACTCTTTCATCATCTTATTGTTCAAGTTAGACCCATTATCCATAATGATCTGGCTCGGAACACCATAATGGCAGATGATATTGTTTTTGATAAATCGGACCACCACTTGTCTGGTTATATTGGCGTATGACGCTGCTTCGAGCCACTTGGTGAAGTAATTGTGAAGACATGTCTTCTCAAGAATTTTGATGAAGACAACATTGGTTATATCATTTACTATGCTTGCTTAAAATGGAATTGGATCAAGGACTTTGAAGCTACATTGTAGAATTGAACAAAATTGTGCATTGGTTCAAGTGTTGAAGAACTCTTAAGGATTGATCAAAGGTATAATCAATTACTCATTAGCAATGTGCATACAAGTGTTCAAACTAGTCTTTATTTATGTCATGATCATTGGAAAACATTTTAAGCATCAAAAGATTGTTGTAGTTCTGTTTCTAAACGTTTTTCTCAAAACTGACTTCAAGTAACCGGTTACTCTGGGCATTTTTTCAAAAATTATTTTAACGTTGCATGAAGTAACCGGTTACTGACAGAGTGTTAACCGGTTACCACTGCTCAGAATTCAAAAATAATTGCATCTTTTCATGCTTCCTCATCAAACCTTTTCCATACGAACCATGGCATCCCTTAATCAATTATAGTTGTTTGTAGAGGTGTTTAAGCATTATAAAAGCATAAAATTGTCAGATTTTAAACTCACCTTCTTTGCTAAAAATTTTCAAACAATCATTCTTCTCTATTCTTGCATTTTTAACAAAGTGTTCTATCAATCTTTTCTAAAGTGAAACTTTTGCACAAGAAACTTTCATATATATTGCATAAGTTTCATCCTCATTGTGTTGAACACTTGTATAACATTCTTAGAGGGATTGCTACAAAGAAGAAGATCAATCTCTAGATTGATATATTGAAGATCCAAAATTTCTACATATGTACAAAATTCAGATTTTTTGTTATTTTGATTACAACTTATTTTTAGGATTGTTAAAGATAAGTTTGTAAGGTTTTTCCTTGTGATCCGGATTGTGGATACAAGAGGTCCATTTGTGAGAGATTTGTTCTCGATTGGACTTTAAACATTTGTAAATCCAAGAGGGTTGTTCTTGGTTGTTAGAGTAGTATAGAGAGACATAGTTTTGTCTTGTCTAGGAATCTAACATTTAGTGAAATTCTCTTTCAAGTTGAAAGGGGAGTGGAGTATCTCGACGTGTGAGGGGAACCACTATACGTCTTGGTGTTCATTTACTTTCTGCATTTACCAATTCATCACTTAGAAATCTCTAGGAAAGTAAAGATAAAAAATCTTCAAAAATCGGGATAATATTCTAAGAACCTAATTCACCCCCCCCCCCCCCTCTTAGGCTCACTTATAACTTACAGTAATCAACGGCTACCAGGATGAACCGATGTCCGTTTGAAGCCTTTGGTTCAATCATGCCAATCATGTTGATTCCCCATATGGAAAAAGGCCACGGGGAAGAGAGAACGTTGAGATGCGTTGGCGGTACATGGATTTTGTCGAAGTATATCTGACACTTGTGACACTTCCTCATGTACTTGTAGCAATCAAATTCCATGGTCAACCAGTAGTACCCTGCTCTCAGAATTTTTCTCGCCATTGTGTGTCTGTTGGCATGAGTGCCAAAGGATCCTTCGTGAATTTCTTTTATCAGCATCTCTGCTTCTGGTCTGTCTACACATCGGAGCAAGACCATGTCGAAATTTCTCTTATAGAGTGTATCACCACTCAGAAAGAAGCTGCCAACCAGTCTTCTGAGGGTTTTTCAGTCTTTCCTTAGTGCCCCAGGTGGGTACTCTTGTTTCTGAAGGAAGCATTTGATATCGTGATACCAAAGTTTGTCGTCTATGACTGCTTCGATCGTGAAGATGTAAGCGGGCCGCTCTAGGCACATTATGTCGATCTTAGGTAGGTCGTTCCATTGACCTACGCTAGTCATGGAAGAGAGAGTGGCTAACGCATCAGCCATGTGATTCTCTTCACGAGGGATATGATGAAACTCGATTCTGTTGAAGAAGGGTAACAACCTTCTTGCATAATCCTTGTAAGGAATCATCCCTGATTGGTATGTGTTTCAATCTCCTTTGATCTGATTGATAATCAGGGCTAAGTCACCATAAAATCCAAGTTTTTGATTCTCAAATCGATCCCTTCTTCGAGACCCATGATACAAGCTTCGTATTCGGCCTCGTTGTTTGTGCACTTGAATGTAAGTCTGGTAGTGAAAGGAATGTGGGTACCCTGAGGTGTTATGATGATTGCCCCCATTCCATTTCCATAATAATTGACGGCTCCATCAAAGATAAGTCCCCATTGGGAACCTGGTTCTAGCCCTTCACTAGGTAGCGGTTCATCACAATCTTTCATCTTTAAATACATGACATCTTCGTCTGGGAAGTCAAACCCGATTGATTCCTAATCCTCAATCGGTTAATAAGCCAAATGATCGGCTAAAATACTCCCCTTAACGGCTTTTTGAGCGTGGTATTCGATGTCGTATTCAGATAACAACATCTGCCAACGGGTGATTCTTCCTGTGAGAGCAGGTTTTTCAAATACATACTTGGTTGGATCCATTTCGGAGACCAACCAAGTAGTGTGACGAATCATGTATTGGCGAAGATGTTTGGCTGCCCAAGCCAGAGCACAACAATTTTTCTCAAGCATAGTGTACCGAGTCTCGCAGTCGGTGAATTTCTTACTCAGATAGGAGATAGCAGACTCTTTCCTTTTGGTTTCGTCTTGTTGACAAAGCACACAACCCATCGAGTCCTCTAGGACTGTGAGGTAGATGATCAGTGGTCTTTCTTCCATTGGAGGTGATAAAATCGGTGGGGTCAACAGGTATTTCTTAATATTGTCGAAGGAGGTTTGGCAATCTTCTGTCCAAACGCAGTCCTGGTTTTTTTTGAGTAACTTGAAAATCGGTGCACATGTCGCGGTCATGAGGAATATGAATCGGGAAATGTAGTTCAACCGTCCCAGGAATCCTCTGACTTGTTTTTCAGTCTTTGGAGAAGGCATTTCTTGAATGGTCTTGACCTTGTCAGGATCAACCTCAATTCCTTTCTGGCTGACGATGAACCCTAAGAGTTTCTCTGAGCGGACACCGAATGTGCACTTATTGGGATTCAAGCGGAGTTTGTATTTTCTCAACCGCTCAAATAGTTTTGATAGGTGGGTCACATGGTCCTCCTCTATTCTAGATTTGGCAATCATGTCATCGACATATACCTCGATTTCCTTGTGTATCATGCCATGAAAGCGAGTAGTCATGGCCCTTTGATAGGTTGCTCCGACATTCTTCAAACCGAACGGCATTACCTTGTAACAAAAGGTACCCCATGGGGTAATGAACAAAGTTTTCTCCATGTCTTTCGGCGCCATTTTAATCTGATTGTAGCCCAAGAATCCATCCTGAAGGAGAAAACTTTGAACTTTGTTGTACTGTCTACCAGCATGTCAATGTGTGGTAAAGGAAAGTCATCCTTTGGACTAGCCTTGTTTAGATCTCTGTAATCCACACACATTCTGACTTTTCCATCCTTTTTCGGAACGGGTACGATGTTGGCTAACCATTAAGGATATTCTGACGTGGCGAGGAAACCCGCGTCAATCTGTTTTTTTACCTCCTCCTTGATTTTGATGGCCATGTTCGGGTGAGTTCTTCTCAACCTTTGTTTTACCGGCGGACATTCCGACCTTAACGGTAGATGATGTTCCACGATGCTGGTATCCAACCCGGGCATGTCCTGATAGGACCAAGTGAAAACATCGGGAAACTCTTTGAGAAGCTTCGACATACCCTCTTTGGCAGTTGGACTGAGCAGTGCCCCAATCCTGATCTCTTTTCTCTCTTTTTCTGAACCCAAGTTTACCGTTTCCAGCGGCTCTTTGTGAGGTTCGATGGACCTTCCCTCCTGTTTGAGTAGTCGGGAGATCTCTTCTGGAATTTCGTTGTCAACTTATTCTTCAGCCTCGAATACCGAGAATTCAAAGTTGGGAAAGGCATCGGATCGTATGTTTCAATGGGGTTTAAAACAAGCAATCTGCATGACGTGATGATTTGTGTTTAGAAGAGATAGAGACAATGCAAGAGTGTGTGCAGTGTATTGCATTTTTTACTGCTTGTTTTTATTATTGAATTGTTTTTTAGGATTACCATTTTCTGGAAAACGAAAAGAGAAAACAGTAATTAATGCGGAAATTACAGAACGACGTTTATTTTATTTATGAACAAGTCAATTCTTGAAACTACAGCCCTATAAAACAAAACTCAGTCTCTTTGGGCGAAGCGAAGAGGGATATTTACAGAAAGTGAGCCCTATCAAAACATTCGTTTCACCTGGGCAGGGTGAAAGGTTAAAGACGGCAATTACTTTGACTTATGAACAATCTTCGGAACATCGACAGCAACCCATTGGCGGCGAACTCCTCGGCGAATCACAAAGTCTGGTACCTTCCTTGATTTGTCTTCAGAAATAACGCTGATTTCTGGTGGAGCAGGATCATTGGAATTTGTCTCCCAGGCAGAGTTGTCGTAGGAGGATTCCTCAGTTGTATTTTGCAGAGTAGTTATGCTCTCAGGTGGATCTCCCCACCCAGTTGGCTGAATGTCTTTGAGCCTGATGTGAGAGCTTTCAGGAGCGGTGTATTTGACCATGAAGTCGTATTTACCACTCGGTTGTCCCAAGGTGTCCCATACTTCTTAGGGACTGGAAAAGTCATCTCTCTCGATGACGTTGACCTCAGAAAAGGCATAGTTGATGAATTCTAGGCCGGCAAGCTTTGAAAATTCATCATCGTACGGGATATTTTCTAAATGACCCGAGTGTTGATCCCATGACATAGTGGGGAAGCAGGTATTCTGTTCAATGATGCTCAGCTGATTTTTATTGTTCGGCTTATTTTCTTGCCCCAAGTATCCTGGGTACGGCTGCCAGATAGGCAGGCCATCCATTGGGCCATAATAGTCGTGGTTAAAGTTGTCTTTCATCAGAGTGTCCTCCTCTAATGAGTTTGGTGGAGCACGGTATCCTTCCGGATCACAATCTCCATATATCATTTCGATGTCTGACCTCGGTATAAATCTCGAACTCTGTGCGGGATAGAAAAATAGCATAGGAACCTTTTCCTGAGACATATAGTCGTCCTCGTTAAGATAGGACTTCCACTCCTCATCTGTATCATAGGAATCTCCCTCGTTGATGGTATGAACTTCTTGAGATATTGGGTGGAGAAAACCTCCACTATGGAAGAAATCCTGAATGGGATAAAGACTTTCATCGTTAGCAGTTGTCTGGGTACAGGTTGCAGAAAAACCAAGACCCTTCTTTGTTTTGTTATCAGTAGGAAAGACAAGTTGTCCCCATCCTTTTGCATTGTTTCTTTTGATCACTTCGAGAGCATCTTTGTACGAGGAAATCGATGTTCCTTTGTCTGACTGATTGTCGTTGCTCACCGAAAGTGCTTGGAACTCAGTTCCAACAACCTCCTCGGGTTCTACACAAGTAGATAATGACAAGTTACTCACGAGCAAGGCTTGTTCTCCGTATACCGTGATGAGTTGATCGTTCTTGATGAATTTTAGTTTTTGGTGCAGCGTCGAAGTGACTGCCCCAGCCTGGTGTATCCAAGGTCTTCCTAATAAACAGCTGTATGCTGCCCGGACGTCCATGACCTGGAAAGTGGTTAGGAAAGTGTGAGGACCGATAGTTATGGAAAGGTCGACTTCGTCGATAACTGCTTTTCGAGATCCTTCAAATGCTTTGACGATGACCTCACTGCCCCTCATTGGGGATCCTTTAAATGATAGTCGCATTAACGTGGACTTTGGCATAACGTTGATGGTCGATTCAGTGTCTACCAGTACGTTGGCTAAAGCATCATCCTGGCAGTTAACTGTGATATTGAGCGCCATGTTGTGACTTTTGCCTTCCTCTGGCAATTCCTCATCACTGAACCCCAAGTTGTTGCATGAAGTGATGTTAGAGACGATGCTATCGAACTGTCGTATTGACACATCCTGTTCCATAAAGGCTTGCTCTAAGACTTTCTGTAGAGCCTCTCTGTGGGCCTCGGAACTGAGTAAAAGCGATAACACTAAGATCTTTGAAGGAGTTTGTAATAGCTGATCGACAATGTTGTATTCACTCCTTTGGATGAGCTTTAGCATCTCATCATTGTTCTTTGAAAGGTCGGGATCACTGGACTGACCGACTGGTGGATTGGGAGCTTCTGTCGGAAGTTCCTTTTCTTTGTTAGGTTCTCCAACTCCTCGGTTGAAGATTCGACCACTCCGTGTTACTCGACTGATGTCTGCAATATTCAAGACGGAGGGTAATGGAATTTATTTTCCATTCTTGACTGTTGTTGCACCGTATTTGTAAGGGATCGCCTTAGCAGGTTCATACGGTAACGGTCCTAGTAGGTAGATAACTACGGGGGCCTTCTGATTTCTTTGACTGTCGTAGGTAACTTCAATCAATTCCTGGTTAAGAACTCTTGATTCGTCAAGTAGAGGGATGATGGTACAAACATCTTTGGCACTTTCATGATCAAAGGTTACAACAACATCTTTAATTTGATCAGCGAAGTAGTCTGGCGTCCAGTTAATAGACCCCGAAACTAAATATTGTTGAATCTTTTTGCTGTCCAACTGACTCTGAAGGGCTGCCCGCACGAGGTAACATCCTTGGTTATTTTCCAAGCAGACTCTATAGCGTTCGTAGTTATGTGGTGGCACCTGGCCACATCCGCTTTGAATGCAATGCAACCTTACTAGATCTGTTTCCGTTGATCGGACATCCTGACTTTGATGCCGAGTAGGGTTCCCGTCAACCACACTGATTTGTTGCGTGCCTTCATCCATATAGATCGGAAGCCACCAGTGGTTTAGCAAGTGTTGCAATGTTCTTTGAACGAGAGTGCACCCTTGGTTACTCTCACAGCATACTGTACAGGTCGGATAATCATGTGAAGTGAGAAAACCGAGTTGGACTTGCTTAGCATGTAATTCTACCAAGCTGGTATTCATTAAACGAATATCAAAGATTTGAACCATGTTAATCTGATAAGGTTTGTTATCATGGTAGTCCTAGATCCATCCAAGATCCATCTGACGCTGGAGGGCCTCTTGTACAAAAGAGCATCCATGTTTGTTTACCAAGCAAGTCAGACAGGAATTGTAATCATGCCGCGGCAGATTATGATACTGGCTTTTCCTTGAGTGCATTGCCACTAAGTTGACATTCATCGCACGGATGTCGTGGCTCTGAATGATGTTGGAATTTGTATAAGTCATGCTGACCCCCCGAATTCGGTGCTCTTGGATCCATCTGAGATCCAATTGTTCCTGTAAAGCTGATTGCAACACAGAACATCCTTGATTGTTCTTAGAGGAGATATCACACTGATGATAGTTATGAGGTGGCACATGGCCATATCCACTCTGTCTACAATGCATCTTGACCAAGTTGGCCCTCAATAAGAGTACATCATGAATTTGATAGCTGTCATTGGACTCTCCCTCTATCAGATTTATCGCAACTTTCTCGTGTTGAGGCAGCGGGTTCATAAGAACATTCAGATTCATATCATTGAAAGATAAGACCCCGCTCTTAACAAGCTTTTGTGCGTCGGATTTGAAATTGAGACAGTTTTCTATGTTATGCCCTGGTCCTCCTTGATGGTAAGGACAAGTCTGATCTGCTTTGAACCAAAAAGGCGGATTTTCTGGTACTGTAAGAGGAGACTTGGTTTGGACATGCCCCTTGACCAGTAACAATGGAAACAATTCTGCGTACAACATTGGTATAGGGTCGAACCCTGGTGGTCGTGTTGTACGGTTGTTGTTGTACGGAGGACGAGCCTGCTGAAGAGGCTGTTGTGTCCTTTGCTGATATTATTGTTGATTTGGTTGGCTTTGCGCAACCTGAGGTTGATACGTAGGAACAGGCGCAGGGTTAATAGTAGGAGTTACAGCTGCTACTGGTTGGTAACTTCGCCTTTGCTTTCCGAGAGAGATATTCCCAATATCCTGCTCTTTTTTCTTAGGGAGAGCACTACCGTATTTTCTTATACTACTTAATGATCCAGTGTCTTTAACTAAATGTCCCTCTCAGATGGCTTCCTCAAGACGAACTCCCATGCCCACCATCTCGGTGAAATCACTGGGCGCACTGGCAACCATTAGGTCGTAGTAAAATGAGCTCAAGGTTTTCAAGAAGATCTTTGTCATCTCTTTTTCTTCAAGAGGTGGACAAATTTGAGCGGTAATTTCACGCCATCTCTGAGCGTACTCCTTAAAGGTTTCCTTGTCCTTTTGTGACATTGCTCTAAGTTGATCTCTGTCTGGTGCCATGTCCAAATTATACTTATATTGCTGAACGAAGGCAGCGCCAAGATCTCTGAAAGTAACAATCTTAGTGCGATTTAAACCCATGTACCACTTGAATGCGGCACCGGTTAAACTATCCTGAAAGTAGTGAATCAGTAGCTCCTGGTTCTTTGTCTGAGCCAACATTCGCCGAGCGTACATCACTAAGTAACTTTGAGGGCAAGAGTTACCCTTGTACTTTTCAAAATCGGGCACTTGGAACTTGTGCGGAACTTTCACTTTGGGGACGAAACAAAGGTCTGCGGCGTCCTTTCCCAATAAATCCTGGCCGCGAATGGCTTGCAGTTCCTTCTACATTTCCAGGAATTGTTCCTGGAACTCATTCATTTTGTCGAACATACTTTCGTTCCCACCAGAGGGTATCTGTGGAATCTGTCCTTCCGGGACAGTGTGTACCACGGGCGGTGGTAAAGTCATTACGGCTGAGACTCTTGGTGCCTCCCGAAGTTTGTAACCTTCAGGAGTTGCTGTCATGCCCCTGGCATGTTCGCTTTCCCGAAGTTTGTAACCTTCAGGGCCAGCAGTTCCTGCTGAAGTTTCCGGATCTTCCATGATCGGCGGAATATATCCTTCCGGGATATAGTTAATAGGCATGCCCCAGGGATGATCTTTCGGCATCTTATACCTAGGATCAGACTTCTCCACTATGGGCGTCGATGTGATCTCTGAGATCACAGTCCATTGTTGTTGCATCTGAGCTTCTTCCAGAGCTTGCATGTCGTTATGAAGCTTTCTCAGATCCTCCTTTAGAGTGTCGATCTCTTCCCTCAACTCTCTGTTCTCTTCCTCGAGATCATCCATCTTTTTCTGACGATTGTCCTGAGTATTGTATGAATGAGACAGTTTGACTCTAGAATCGAGACACAAACGTGAGATTCGTAGGTAAGAAGAATGTGTGATGCGAGAATGATGAATGATATGCAATGATTATATTAATTATATGTTTTTGTTTATTCAAAGTAAACTTCGACAATTATATTTCAAATATCAAACAGTGGGGAACCCCCGTTTTATTGAATTCAAAGGATTGCGGAAATGGAAATACAGTAGATTACAAAGTGCTGAATCTAAGTAATGGATCCTAAGTCCTCTCTGAGGAGAACTCAGGTGCTGGTTCTGGTACTTTCCTTTTCTTTGACCGAGGCTCTTGGGTCGTTGTCGGGTTGTCATTCCTTTGCCAAGTGAAAGGAGCGAGCAAATTCCTTTGGTCATCCTAATTCTCTACAGCATGCTGCTCTAAAATCTCAATCAGAGCATCCTTTTCTTTTAATAATTGATGTATTTTCCTGCACTCCACATTAAGAATACGATACTTGTTCCTCCAAGACCTCTTCTCCTGCTGAACTTTGCTGAGAGTAACCTGGAGCTTTTCCGTCTCAGACATAAAATAAAGGAAGGGGTCCCTTAACGGAAGAACTTCCTGACGAGGGTAAGGCATCCTCAGCTTGAGAGCTCTAGTTTATCCCGTCATAGATTTGATTGTACCAATCGATATCGGAGTTGGTAAGAGACATGATTCTCTGCGACTAACGTAAAGTATTCTTTTGATCCCAAAATGCAGCAGACTTGGGCAAATGGGAAGTGAACCATTTGTAAGGCAGGGGTACACAGCATGTGATCATTCCTCTGCTGTACAAATTCCTTAAGTGTACAGAATGATACGCATCTGCGAGCAAAGTCGGTACAGGGTTGCCAATCAGAAAAATCTTAATGGCGTTGATATCTACAAAGTTATCGATGTTGGGAAACAAAAATAACCCGTAGGTGAGCAAAACAAAGGTGCTCTCGAAAGCGGCCATATTTCCCTATACTAGCAAAGTATAGAGCTTTCTTTGTTAAGAACTGGGCTGGCAAACCCTGAACTCCACCCTTAGTGGTCATCTGAGTCCTGACCTCTGACTCATCCAAATAAATTGCTCTTGCAATAGTCTGATCCTTTGGAATTTCTTCCAGTCCAGAAAAGGGAGCGTGATCAGTAATATGTAAATCAGTCAGGTGAGAGTATTCCTCCAGCGTTGGTGCTAGCTGATAATCCGGAAATGTGAAATAATGATAGACCAGATCATAGAACTGGATTAGTGTGGACAGGATTCCTTCTATTACATGGACCCTTAACAAGGACAACAGTCCTCCGTACTTGGCTCTGAAAGCCTCGTGATTGGTTATCATCCTCACCAAACCTTTCAAATCCTCTAGTTTTGGAACCTTGAAGGTGTACTTATGAGTTCTCCTTCTACCGAAATCCATTAGCGCAATCACCTTTCTATGACATTTGCAATCATTGTCTTATTTAATTTGAAAAAGAGAGACTAGAAGAGAAGATTTTTTTGTTTTAATGTTTTTTAAATGAATGTATGAATGCAGCACACAAAAACATAGAAAAAACATGGGGTCAAAGGGTCGGTGTCATGAAGTCAAGGCTCTACCCCCCCCCCCCCAAAGGTTTATACTGGTGATGTTTTGTACCTGTCCGCAAAATCATTGATCCCTCTTGGGATGACAACAGCAAGCGGATCGCCAGCGAGCTGATGTATCCTAGAGAGATCTCAAATGAGGGTAGTATCGCGTGACAACTATTTCCAATAGCTTCCGCACTACAAAATGGTTTCAGCCTACTAAAAACCTCAGCTTCTCAGATAACCCAGTCGACCACACTACTTTCAATAACCGAAGTCGTATAGGCAATGTATCTGCAAAGGGAGTCTCTACTGAGTTTGATGGTCGACCGGGGACTCTTAGCTGGAATTCATTCCCAGTAAGATTACCCGTATTTCCATCACCTATCTTAGGTGTATACTCAATCTTTCCACATGCGGCATCACACGCATTCCCATTAGCAGAAAAATAAACACAAATATCAATTAGGAAAAGCAGGATATATATTTGTCTTAATCATCCTAGACCTCTAGTCTTATGATCCTATACAGACAATGGTTCCCCAGCAGAGTCACCATTTCTGTGACACTTTGAGAACTTAAAGTTTCTATCGAAGATGGTGAGAAAGAGCAGATGGGCCCCACGGTGGGCACCACTTTTTCTATAGCGCGATTTTTGTGGTCCTGAGTCACGATCGCTTGGGTACTACAGTTCGATTCATTTTTTATCCTATTGAGCTGATTAAGGAAGGGAAATACATGTCTCCAATTAACCCTGCTTGTATACTGAGTTTGAACAACGGTCTGTTAGGTTACAGATGCGATTAAGACGTGGGCCCATCTTCGGTTATTTTGTTAAGAACACAGTGTCTAGACTATTTATGAGGTTTTCAGTAGGATGTTAGGACTTGGTTCTTTTTGGGTTGATATATGGGGTACTGGATTTGGGTTTTTGATTAGTATGCTCGCTAAGATTTTTGTAATCTTATGCCTACGTATTCCCGTTTAACGAAACAGGGAAATCAGAGTGATCGTAGTTCCTCCTATTTTGTGGGAGGAAAAATGTTGTTTTGGTGTCTTGTTCAAAGCCCAAGACGTGAATCTAAAGGTGATTTGTATCTTGTTCAAAGCCCAAGATGTGAAGCTAAAGGGTTAGAGAGAGTTTGTCATCTCTAAAGAGGAGTTTTCGATGTTTGTATGCTGTGAGCAAGGCACAGATTGGATGCTAAAGGTTGATTGGCTCAACCGGGGTTTCCTTATACAAAGCCTAAGCAGAGGCTAGAAGTTCGACTTTTCCAGGGAAAATGTTCTTTCTGTCTTGTACAAAGCCCAAGATTGAGGCTAAAAGGAAGTTGACACAACAAGAGACTCTTTTATACTCAACAAGAGAGTGTTTTTGTGTGTCTTGTGCAAAGCCCAAGACGGAGGCTAAAGGTGATTGACTCAACAAGAGAGTCTTTTATACTCAACAAGAGAGTGATTTTGGTATCTCGTACAAAGCCCGAGATGGAGGCTAAGAAAGGGTTTGACTCAATGGGAGAGTCTTTTATACTCAACAAGAGAGTGTTTGTGTATGTCTTGTACAAAGCCCAAGACGGAAGCTAAAAGGAGATTGACTCAACAAGAGAGTATTTTATACTCAATAAGAGAGTGTTTTTGGGTATCTCGTACAAAGCCCGAGATGGAGGCTAAAAGGGTTGACTCAACAAGAGAGTACTTTTATTTGCCTTATACGAAGCCTAAGACAGAGGCTAAAAAGGTTTGACTCAACAAGAGAGTCTTTTATACTCAACAAGAGAGTGATTTGATGTCTCGTACGAAGCCCGAGATAGAGGCTAAAAGGGAGATTGACTCAACAAGAGAGTCTTTTATACTCAACAAGAGAGTGTTTTAGTGTCTCGTACAAAGCCCGAGAGGGAGGCTAAGAAGGAAGTGACTCACCAAAAGAGTCTTTTATACTCAACAAGAGAGTCTGAAAAGGTTAGCTCCGTTGGGGAGTATCATTGTACAAAGCCCAAGAGAAGGCTGACTTTCCTAAGGAAAGGATCATTATAAAAAGCCTAAGACGAGGCTATCTTATCGCTGTGGATTCTGGAGATCCGGCAGCGAGTCCAAGTGTGGGGAACTCTCATGAGAGAGATCGGGTTTCTGCCTATGTTTGAAGGGAACTTGAGAATATCTTTGAGACTCAAGGGTCTTAGACTGTCCAAGTCTAGATTTTTATCCTTTGTAAAATGCCCAAGAGGAGGCACGGGCATTAAGGGATGAGTATCAACCCTAAAGTGGCCAGAGGTTTGACACTGGAAAGACCACTCTAGCAAAGGAAGACTAAGTTATGTCTTATACCTTTAAGAGGTCGTCAGGGTCCTTGTATTAAAAGCCCAAGAGAAGGCATGAGAACTTCTAAGAAGCCGAAGGGTCCTTGTACAACGCCCAAGAGGAGGCGGGGATGCTTTTAGGAAGCCTGTGGGTCCCCAAACCCCGAGAAGTTCAAGACATGTTATTCACCGAGAATAGATTAAGCCAGGAAAGTCTGAGAATTTGGAAGAAACTTAAGAGATGTTATTCGCGGAGAATAGATCAACTCTGGGGAGTAGAGTTTCTTTGACAATTTCTAAGAGTAACAGTCTGAGAAAGGGTTCACCAAGAATGCTGCCTTTCACATCTCCATATTGTTTAACCCCAAGAGGAGGGAAGACTGTATCTGGAAATCCTATGGGGATCTAGTTTTATTTGTATTTAAGAGTGACCAACAGGGCTTTACCTAGTGTTATACGTAGTTGCCGGGGAAAACTCTAAATAACTATACTAGTATTACACAGTTGATATTTGACAAGTATATAAAAGTTTGTGAAAGAAGACTTACAGTGAAACAGCCCCACAATACAGTTATATACATATGAAAGCGGATAAACACTTACTCGGTTGTAGAGCTTCCATGCTGTTTGGTTAGTTGTTCAACAAAGAAAACTTTGATAACAATATTCAAAATCAAAGGGGAAAGTGCTTTGAAAAGTTGTTGGGGCTTACCGCTCAAGGAGAGGCCCAAGGTTTAACGGTGATTGCACCGTGGTTTTGTAAACTGTACAGAGGGACTTATACAATAAGTGAGGTCCACAAAGTTTTTATGTACAAGGGGGTTTTGGGTCTTACACTCTATTAGAGGCCCAAAGAGTTTGAAAAGAAATGGGGCTTATAACACGAGGGTAGACCCAAGCTTTAAACGGGCAATCCCGCCGAGATTCTTCTTTCAACGCATAGGGGCTTATACAATATCTGAGCCCCAAAAAGGTTTTGGTTAAAAGGGGATTGGGTCTTACACTCTATTAGAGGCCCAAAGAGTTATTTTAAGAAAATGAATGGGTCTTATAGCTCAAGGAGAGGCCCAGGGTTTTGTTTTAAAAGGCGATGATCGCGCCATGATTTTGAAAATACAACGGGACTTATACAACATCTGAGGCCCAAAATGGTTTGTATTTACAAAGGATTGGGTCTTACACTCTACTAATAGGCCCAAAGATTATTTTTGTACAAGTGATGGGACTTACAGCTCGAGGAGAGGCCCAAATGATTTGTTTGAAAACAGCGATCGTGCCGAGGTTTTTGAAAGCACAGTGGGTCTTATACGATGACCGAGGCCCAAATTATTTTGGTTTTCAAAAAGAGTTGGGTCTTACACTCTATTAGAGACCCAGAGTGTTTTGAAAATGATTTGAGGGTGAAAATCAAAGAAACCCTAATTTTGTTTTTCTTTAAAAGTAAATATTCAAAGAAAATCAATAAAATGATAAAAATACCAAATGAGTTTGAATAAACCACTTGTGATTTTTGTTTAAGGTTTGAAAAATGAGGTTTTAATCACAAGATGAATTAAAACTCATTTGGTTTTGATTTTCAAGGTAAATATTCACTTTTAAAATGTTTTAAAATAATTAAAAATGAATTTATTCACAAAAATACTAATTATATTAAATAAATCATATAAATCTAATTTTTTTGTGGAATAAAATATTTCAACATTTTTGTGACTTTTTTGCAAAAAGAACCAATCAAAAATAATTAAATTGAGGAAGTTATTAATTTTTCAAAACATTAAAAATAATAAGAAAAATAATAAAAAGTGAAAAAAATAGCAAAAAGATGGTCTGGGGCAAGGGGGATTCGAACCCCAGACCTCTTGTGTACAGGGCGCGCGCCTTACCACTGGGGTGGTGATACATCCGTTGATTGAAACAAAACCACAAATATACAAGGCTTGCCTTGTTTTCTAGGCCTGGCCAAGGCAAGGCAAGGCAAGATTTTGGTCAGAAACGTGAAGGCCATAACTTCCTCATTTCTCCATGGATGGAGACAAAATTTATATGCATCTGGCCTAGAATTTCACAAGGAATCCAATGGTGGTGGTGGTTTTCCCAGAAAATGAATCCTCCTCAAAACCCGATAGTGGTTTTGAAATAGACCATGTTTTACATTTTCTGTGCTACCTCTTGGTACAGGTATGAATTACATGATAAATTGGTGCAAACACAACACATATAACATGTATAAGAGATGCATGATCAATGGAACTCAAAGCAAGACATATTTCAGAGAGTTCAAGTTGTGATGCTTACCTCTTTTTGGAGCTTTTGGGCTATCTGTCAAGTGCTTTGTTCCAGAAATGTTTTGATGCTTTGGACAATCTCAAATGATCCCTTAGAAGCTTTTAGAGTGGTTGGAACCAGCTGGAAACCTCAGGAATGGAAACTGGCCCTTTCTTGCAAAAGGGGCAAAAGTGGCCAAAATAACAACTCTCTCAAATGGTGTTCCAGATGTGTGGAACCATTTGAGATAGTTCAAGGATGATATTTGGAGTGTGTTGAGGTTTTATCTGGTTTGGAAAGTGACTGAATCAAGTCATGGCTTGAAAAATGCAAAAAGGCCCTATTTTGAGGTTTTGGGAGGGGACTTTGAGATTTTGGTGTTACAGGTCACTTGTGAGAGTTTGGACAGCTTAGATATGACATATTGGATGTGTTTGGATCATGAGCTGTGATGGAATTGCTCTCTAACTGAAAAATTCATAGTTACCTTGCTAAAGAAGGCATTTTTTCCTAGAGAAAGAGATTTTGAGGAAAACAAGTGTTGTAGTTCTTTGGTGTACTTAAACTGAGCACAAATGAGCTCTATTTATAGTAGAGCAAGTTTGTTTTGGCTGCAATAGTGAATGACAACTGCAACAAAGGTTTGGCCAATGTTGAGCAATAGGAATCCAAGTCTCCTCTAGCCATTCACTAGAGGTTAGGGCACAGGCTGCTGGTTCCCTTGGTCTTGGATAAGTCTTGACTGAATTTAGTTGGGAATGGCTCAGTCCATACCACCTTGGTGCATCCATTAAATGCTTCAAACCAAAATTGGAGTCTTGTCCCTCTTTTAGGCATTTCAAGGTTTGGCATGCTGATTTTTGGTTCCAAAGACTTGGGAGGCTGATGGATCAGTGGTTGTCCCTCCTTGGTCCCCCCTTGAGGTGTTCAGATGGATAGATTTGCTTGCCCTTTGCAAAATTTGAGCAAATCGAGCAAAATCCCCAAATCTGCCTTGCCATTACAGTTTGCAGCAAGGCATGTTGGCATGGTCATATCTCATGGCTTAAGTGGAGTTTCATGGAGTTCTTGGCCATTTTGGAAAGCCTTCATATGATATAACATGTGTGTGATCATAGTTGGTTTTGATACTTTTTGGATCCAAGTGAAAAATCCCCCTACTTTTGGAAAAAAATCAAGACATATTCTGACTTAGTGAAAATTTCACTGTGTTGGAAAAAGTGACATTTCATGTTTTCAGCCATTTTGATCATTCCATAACTCAAAATCCATAATGAATTGGAATGAGGTGTAGTTGAAGCTTTTGTAGAGGGCCATGAGAACTACAAATCCAGCTTTGAATGGGGGAAAATGGCTTTGTGGTTTAGGAGTTATGATCCTCCAAAGTTGGTACCCTAGCCACTTTGTTCCATAACTTAGAAAATTTTCTAAGTTTTTATGGTTACCCCTTTTAAAAGTTATCCCACTTTTCTTGATTTTTCTTGATGAATGATGATCCAAATCACACATTAACATCATTTTAGGGTTAAAGAACCATAATTGTGAAAAATCTAAAAAAGTTAAAGTTGACTTTTGTGCACAGTTGACTTTTTGTCAGATGAATTACAAATTGTGCGATCCTCTATGAAATCAAGTCCTTGACCTAAATCAAACTTGATGGATTGATTTCATAGGTGTTATAGGGTGTATTGAATCATGTCCCAAGGTTTGGGAGCATGTCCTGGTCAAAAGTCAAAGGCACATTTGACTTTTCCTGTGAAACCCTAACTGTGGTTCTGATGAACTTGAAACTTGGGAATCAAGCTTCTTGGATCAATCCATTGTTTCAAATGGATCAATGTGGTTTATTAGAGACCCTCAAATCATGTCTTGAGGTCTTGGCTCATGATTTGTCCCAAAAGTCAACTTAGGGGTGAATTAGGTCAAGAAACCCTAATTCCTGATTTTTTATGAATGCATCCCCTGAGGCTAAATTTGACTTGATGATTGGTTCCATGAGGTCCCTTGGAGTATCTTATGTTATGCTTTGAAGCATTGGCTCATGCCCAGAGGAAAATTTCCATCTGGAGGCCCTGGTCGACCAAAACCCTAATTTGGTGACACTGTTGATCTTGAGGCTTAATCCACTTGGAATGCTGCAACATTGTGCTTGATTCTTGCTATGGGAGTCCTCTTGATCCATTGTGGATGTTTGAGAGGTTTAGACAAGTTGAAGATCATGTCATTGATTGATCTTTTGTCTAAGGCTCTGAGAGGGCTTGAAACCCTAATTTTGATAGTAGTGAATGCTCACCCATCTTTGGGGAGATTGATGAGGCATGATGGTTCATCCATATTGTGATGATGATTTGCACAATGATGGGAAATCTTAGTGGTCAAAATTTGGGGTATGACACTTTGGTTTCTGAACAAGATCACAAAACGTAATTTCTGGTGATTTGATTTAGTTCCTCTTTCATCGCCAGAATACATTCATTATCCAGAAGAGCTTCATCTATGGATGTTGGTTCTATCAAAGATACCAAACTTAGCAGAGTTTCTTCAAAATATTTGAATGAAGATTGAGTTCTGACTGGTGCATCTTTATCTCCCAGAATCAATTCTTCAAAATGAGAAGATATTGATCTACTCCTCTTCTGATGAGATGGACTAACAAAAGTTTTTGGTTGAGTCGTTTCTGATTCTTTAGCTTCAGAATCCTTGTCTTTTTATTCTGAGTCTTTGTCTTCAGAATCCTTGTCTTTTGATTATGAGAAAGTAATCTTCAAATCTGCAAGATTCTCAACTAGCTTTGACTTTTCAAGGTCAAGCCTATCATTGAATCTAACATGAATTGATCCCTCAACAATCCGTGTTTTTGTGTTTTAGATTTTGTAACCTTTTGAGCGTTCAGAATATCCTAACAGCAAACACTTTTGTGCCTTAGAATCAAACTTGCCAAGATTCTCTTTAGTGTTCAACATAAGAAAAATATAGTCAAAAGGGTGGAAATAAAAAATGTTGGGCTTTTTGTTCTTCCACAATTCATAAAGAGTCTTACCCAGAAAAGGTCTAATAGAAATCATGTTTTGAATATAACAAGATGTGTTTACTTCCTCTGCCCATAAATGCTTAGCCATGTCAGTTTCTTGGATCATGGAATGTGCCATTTCCTACAATGTCCTATTCTTCCTTTCTACAACCCCATTCTGTTGTGGAGTTCTAAGACAAGAGAAATCATGGGAAATTCCATAAGAATAAAAAAGATTCTCAAAGTATTTGTTCTCAAATTTGTCACCATGATCACTTCCGACTCTGACTATTTTGCAATCCTTCTCTGTTTGCACTTGTGAGTAAAAGGTAGAGAACACAGAATGTGACTCATCCTTGTGTTTCAATAACCTTACGCATGTCCAACGACTATAGTCATCAACAATGACCAATCCATACTTCTTGCCACTGATGGATGCAGTTTTCACTTGACCAAACAAATCAATATGCAGAAGCTTTAACAGTTTGGAGGTGGAGACAACATTCTTAGGTTTGAAAGAAGTTTTGGAAAACTTGCCTTTCTGACATGCTTCACAAAGAGCATCTGAAGCAAACTTCAGGTTGGGTAAGCCTCTGACTAATCCAAGCTTATTTAGCTGAGAAATCATCCTCATACTAATATTGCTCAAACGTATATGCCATACCCATTGCTCCTCATTAACAGACATTAAACAAGATATGTTTTGGTCCGTAAGATCAGAAAGTCTAGTCTTATAAATGTTGTTTTTCCTCTTTCCGTTAAAAATAATTGAACCATCTTTTTGACTCACAACTTTCCTGTCATGTGTCCCGAGAAACCACTGTCCAGGTACCATATCGGATGACACAATCAGTGCCAGAAGCATCCGAGATTATTTCTTCCGCCAATTTTGAAATTTTGCTCTTCAAAGCAGAATTTGTACTTTCCAAAGAAAAGATTTTCTCATTGAGAGAAGAAATATTATGTTTAAGCTTATTACAAGCTTCATAAGCAAATACTTGGACTTGTTTAAGATCCTTGTATTTACTTTGAAGACTTTGGTACTTTTCCAGCATTTCTAAGAGACATGACTCTAAATCAGAACGAGATAGGTTAGAAAATACCTCTGTAGGATCGAAGTCAGATTTTGATTCTGATTCTGACAACTCCTTATCTTTTGGTTCTTTAGAGACTTCAGCATCAGCTGTAGTTGCCATCAAGGCAACATTGTCCTGTTCCTTTTCATAATTTTCTTCTTCATAATCTAAGTCATCCCATGTAGCCATGAGCCCCTTCTTGCCTTTGAAAAATTTCTTCTTAGGCTTCTTGTCCTTCTTGAGCTTAGGACATTCATTTTTCTAGTGATTTGGCTCCTTGCACTCATAACAAATAATTTCTTTTACAAAACCCTACTTTTTCTGTCCAGACAATGAGTCAGAACGACCAGTGGTCTTCCTTGCTCCTTTGAACTTCCCTAGACCATTTTGTTTATACTTTGAGAGTCTGTTGACCCTTCAAGAAATAAGCTTTCGGTTCTATATTTCCAGTAGTCGAACTTATCACCATCAAAGACTGGTGGTTTGGCACTGTAATGATCTTTCTCATTGTTAACAATAGGAGCAGCAGCAGCCATTGCTTCTGACACAAATTGGATCGGTAATGAACACGGTGAAGTGTTGATAAAGCTTTTTATCACAATCAGAACCAGAGCTCTGATGCCAATTGAAGGTGTGAAAAACACAAGAAATAGGGGATTTGAATTGGGTTTTTAAAACAAAAGTTTTTATTAACTCAAACTCAACAATCAAAAGATTGAACAAAGAGAGAGAAAGAGACACAAGGATTTTTTATCCTGGTTCGCTTAAAACTCAAAGATAATCCATTCCACCCGACAAGGTGATTTTTGTTAGATGTCAAATATGTTATGTGTGTGTATTCAATACTTGGCATTTTTCATTACTTTCATGTTTTAATTGTGGATTTTATTGGTGATTTGTGATTGTTCTTTAAACATTGTAATATACCTTTGGTGCTTGTAATATGTGTGCTATTGTGCAGGAAAAGGCACTAAATGATCAAGAAATTAAGACAGAAAAATATGATGCAAGATGTCAAAGAAGGAGGAACACAATAGCAGGTTCGCTTTACGAATCATGGCGAATTCACCAGCGAACGTTCGCTTGGCGAACGGTGGTGAAGCTCCTAGCGAAGAGCTCCAAAATGAGACAGTGGGAAAAGGGAGTAAAATTCGCTTTGCGAACAACCAGTGAGTGTTCGCTGCTTCACTCGCTGTGCGAAGGAACTGGCGAAGGACTCTTGGCTGAGGCAGTGGATAAAGGAACCAAAATTCGCTTTGCAAATGTTTTGGCGAATGGTTCGCTTTGCGAATGAAACGTTCGCTTAACGAACCCGCGATGACAGCCAAGGGCGGTTTAAGCTTTCAGAGGCACTTAAAGTGCCATTTTTCTTCATTCGCTGGGCGAAGGAATCATTCGCTAGGCGAATGCATCAGATCCCAAGTGTGTTATAAATATATTTTTTAGTTTTCTTGGGATCATAACTTGATATTTTCACACCAAAACATATTTTTATGAACTTTGATCATCCAAGAGTGAATTTTCACATAGAGAAGCTGAAGTCACATCCAATCTCGATTATTCGACTCGGATGTTCTTTCATCTCCTCTTGAAAATTGTCATCTAAGCTACCATGAAAATGAGTAGCTAAGCACCTCTTGTGTTAAGGTTAGATGTAGTTGATCTTGGTCATATGTATTTCTTTTGATCTTTTGTATATGAACAAGGTTTATGATCAATATAGATGAAGTTATTTATTCTTAATGATGTATTTGTGGTTTGAATCACTCTAGACATAGATTTTCCAAATCATGACCTAATATTTTTATCTCTTAAAAACCAAACTCTAGACATAGATTTGGGATTTATTATTCGCTTTGTATTGAGCTTAACGATTGTTATTTCGATTGTTAACATGAGACATCATCTAACGATTTAAACAACTCACGAATTTGCTTTAGACATAAACTTATTCGCGAGGATACGCGGGTGTATTGATCGAAACTAAGTTCATATGCGTGATTAATCGGATATGTATGAAAAGGATTAGCGAAATCTAATCTTGGCATGCTTTTATAAAAACTACAACATCTTTGATATAGTTTACTTCTCTTGCTACCAAAATTGATGTTACAAAACAAAGAACAATTTGAAAACCAATTACTTAAAAGGTTTCGACTATTGAACGGCATGCATCAAAATATCGTACAATCCCTGCGGATACGATAAAAACACCCCCCGAAATACTGTTTCAACAAAATGGCGTCGTTGTCGGGGATTGCTGTTTGATATTGAAAGCATTGCAATAGTTGTTTTGTTTTAAGCTTGTTAACTTTTTCTTGAGCTTGTTGATTTATTTGGTTTAGTGTGCAGACTTCATTTTATGCGAGGGAAGTTACCTGCGGACCAACTTCTCTTTGATCCCGAGATTGAAAGAACCGCTCTTAAAATCAATAGCAGAACAATGCGGAGGAGGCAACTTGCCAAAGAAAGACGAGAGCGAGACGGAAGTTTAACTTCGACGCAAATACCACAGTTACCACCCATCATGATTGACCCACCACCACCACCACCTGCTTCAAGACCTTGTACTAATAGTCCGAGACATAAAGCACAATTTGCACATAATGCTCAGAATGGTCGGCATTTAGAAATGAAAACGGGTATCCTCTCGCTTCTATATCAGAGTCTTTTCACTGGTATGGATCACGAGGATCCTTTTACACACTTGACTAAGTTCTATGAGATTGCGGGGGCAACTGGTGCGCCCGAAGCTGAAGAGGAATCACTGTTTAAGAGACTATTCCTGCATTCCCTCATTGGGAAGGCCAAGGAATGGTATCTTGATCAATCTACGGCAATCATGACGGACAGGAATATACTTGAGGAAAAGTTTTTGGAACAATTTTTTCCACACACTCGTTTCATGGAGGCTAAGACAGCAATCGCAGTTTTCACTCAAGGTGCAAACGAATCTCTCAACGAAGCTTGGGAAAGATTCAAATCCATGTTGAGAAAATGTAAAGGGCATGGTTTCGATGAGCTTTCTCAAATTCATATTTTTCGGAATGGTCTTCAATTAGTGCAGAAAACATTGTTGGATGCCACCACGGGTGGATCCTTAATGAGCAAAAGTCCCGAAGAAGCCATTGCCATAATTGACAAGATGGTTTCAAATGACCATCAGGGGAACCATAACCGTGGTCCTTCTCAAAGGACTCCGGGAGTTTTGGAGTTGGGAACCAATGATGCTATACTTGCTCAAAACAAGTTATTATCCCAACAAGTTGAGTTGTTAACAAAATAAATGTCCAAACTACCTCAACAACTCAAAGAGATTCATGACTCCTCGAGCAAGAGTGTGCAAGTAGCTTGTTGTGAATTGTGTATAGGAGATCATCCTACCGGGTATTGTCCTCCGGTTGTAGAAGAAGTAAATTATGCTGGAAACCCTACTCAAGGTTATCATGGAAGACCTCCTTACCAAAATGCTCAACAACCTTACCAAAATCAGCAAGGCTACCAACCAAGGAGCAACTACCAAAATCAACAAGGAATTCGACAAAATCCTTACCGACCACCCCAAGATCAAAGTGGAAGTTCAAGGTTGGAGGAGACTTTCACACAATTTATGCAATTATCAATGGCAACTCAAAAGAGTACGGAAGCTTCGATTAAAAACCTTGAATCACAAGTCGGTCAACTTGCCAAGCAATTAGCCGAAAAGCAACCGGGCCCATCCTTCTCCGCTAACACTCAACCAAATCCCAAGGAGCATTGTAAGGACATTTTCACAAGAAGTAGAAGAACAATTGGTGAAGATGTTGAAAATGAGGTGGTAGTTGAAAAGGAAAATTATATTATGTTGGAGGAAGTCAAAAAAAATGATGAAAATGGGGTGGTTGAAAAGAATGATGAAGAAGTGAGGAAGAAAACAGAAAGAGAAAGAAAGGAGATTGAGAAGGAAGTTTTACAAAGAAGATTACCATATCCCCTACTCCAAAGAAAAAAGAGAACGATAGACATTACGCAAGATTCTTAGAATTGTTTAGTCGGTTGCAAGTGACCGTCCCTTTTTCTGAAGCCCTTGAATAAATACCTAAGTATGTCAAATTCATGAAAGACATACTTATGAAAAAAAAGAGGTGCACTGACAAAGACAACATTGATCTTAATGCCGAGTGTAGTGCCGTCATCCAAAGTGTGCTTCCGCGGAAAGAGCAAGATCCGGGAAGAGTAGCTTTACCTATTACTATAGGTAATAATTTTCAATGCAAAGCTTTGGTTGACATGGGTGCTAGTATTAATCTGATTCCTTTGTTTGTGGTGAAAAGACTTGAAAATATCAATGTAAAATCAACAACCATGACATTGCAACTTGCGGATAAGTCAAGAAATCGTCCGTATGGTGTTGTGGAGGATGTGCTTATAAAAGTGGATAAATTTCTATTTCCGGTTGATTTTGTGATTGTTGAGATGGATGAGGACGAAGATACGCCGATTATATTGGGTAGACCATTCATGAAAACGACCAAAATGTTGGTGGACGTTGATGAAGGCATAATGAAGGTGCGGATCAAGGATAGTGGTAAAGAGGACGAAGCTTGTTTTACATTGTTCAAAGGAGTTATGTATGCAAATCAAGTAGATGAAAGTGATCATAAGAAGAAATAATTGGAAATAGAGAGTTTTCGGAAGAAAAAGGATGAAGATGCGAAGGTAGCTTTGATGAAGTCATGTTGGGATTGGTCGTTTCTGAAGAAAAGGGGATCGAAAGTCGGACATGATTATGGTTGAGGTCTTTGATCGTAAAGTGTGTTTTTCTCTGAAGCCAATTCTTTAGCTTTTGGTTTTGAGGCGTCAAGTCTTCGGACCGTCGAGCTTAGCCGGCGTTAAACAAGCGCTTGTTGGGAAGCACTCCAACATTGTAAGAATTTATTGCTTTATATTCTGTTTTAAGGATTTAAGATGTTTTGTAGTATTCAAGGAAGTGGCAGTGGTGGAAAATCTTTTGAAAAACCTGTCATGTTCGCTGGCGTTCACTTTGCAAACCTGGGGCGAGCATTCGCTGGCTCCTTCGCTTTGCGAACCCAGCGAGACAGGGGATGTATGTTTTCTGCCACCTTAGTTAAAAAGGGTTTTTATTTTATTTTTGGATGGGCCAGTTACATGGGCCCATGACCTATTCCTTGTCTGGCCAAATTGAGAGGGAAACCCTAGTTTCCTTGAACACCCACTTTGCCTCTCCAAACTTTTTCAAAACTCTCTCTCTCTCTCAAGAACGCATTGTTTCACGAATTGGTCTCTGCTCTAACCAAATTTCATCAAGTTTATCCCATTTCAAGTGCAAGTTAAGGTTTGAACCTCTCATTTTCTCAATTTTTATCTCTGTTAGACATTAGGTTAGGACTTGGATTGAACTTTTAGAGACAAATTACTTAGGTTTTCAAAGTTTCAATTACTTCTGTTCATAATGCTCCATGTTGCTGCATATTTGCAATTAATCAAGCATTATGAATAGGGTTATGTAGTGAAGTAGTCTGCTGTTGGATTGTGATCTAATATTGTTTTTCTGCATTTTCGTGGGTTCGCTGCCATGTTTTCCTTGTGAATCTGGGAGAGCATTCTCCAGACTTCACTTTGCGAATCTGGGCTGAATGTTCGCCAGCCTTCGCTTTGCGATCCTTGGAGCGAACAAAACAAGATTAAAAAATTTTTTTCTGATGTTTGAGTTGGAATTCTGCTTTGGTTCTAATTACTAATGTGATGTGTTGCTACTTGTTCTGTTTATTAGTTGTTGTGTGCAGTTGGGTCCTAAAGTCAACCCTGCAAAGAAGAGAAAGGCCACAACTTCGCGACAAGTACCAATACAGTTTGATAACGATCGGTTTAAAGGGGCCAAGCAGGCTGCGAGGTTTGAGACCTTCGAAAGGAGAACTATTTTGGCCGAAAAGAGTTTTAATTTGAGCGACCGTGGGAGTTATCGGACGGTGGCTGCACTTTTGGAACAAAAAGGGTGGGATCGCTTGATGACTCCTCTTGATGGCTACAACGCTGAGGTCGTCCGTGAATTCTATGCCAACGCACTTCCCGGTGATAGGGAGCTTTTTAGTTGGACATCTCTAGTTAGGGGGACTTTGGTGAGATTTGACCGGAGAACAATAAATACTATTCTTGGAGACCCTTTGCCTTTGGTAGGCAGCCAGTTGGATGTGTACCATAGAGACCTTCATCTTCACCGTGATATCCCACGAATGACCAGTGATCTGCTACGTTTGGGAAAAGAGGTAGAACTCAACCCATCCGGGGTTGCTATTAGATATCGGCGGGCAGATATGCAACCTTTGGCTCAGCTCGTGCTACTTTTTGTGATTACCAATATCAAGCCAAAGTCACATTCTTCCACCATCCCTATACCACTCGACCACCTTGTCCATAGCATTCTTACGAATGTTCAGATCGACGTCGCCCGTATCATTGCTGATGAGATTAAGGTCATTGTTCTAAGTCGTCTTGGAGGTGCTGCTTCTCGGGCGAATGCCCCACTTACTTTCCCTTGTCTCATAATGACGTTGTGTGCACATGTTGGGGTTAATGTACCCGCACGCCGTCAGGTCACTATTCCTTCTGCCATTAATGATCGGTACGTGGACAAGTTTTGTAAGCCCAAGGGGGTAAGGGGGAGTCATCTGGTGCTGGTACTGATGCTAGCACAGGGGGTGGTGAAGTTTTTGGTTCGGGGTCAAATGTTTTTTATCCTTTTCAACAGGAAATATGCCAGTACAACTGGGACTGGATGGCAGCTTCTCAACGCGCCATGACTGACTTACATGATTCCATGCAGGTTCTTTAGTTGCAGATTCGCGATCTTGCCGATGAGCATTCTTTAATGTCTATGGAGCAGTTCCTTACACATGCTGGTTGGCCTGAGGTCAGGCCAGTACTCGGAGGGGGTGAGGATGCAGTTGATGATGATGCTGATGAGGAAGGTGTTGATGTTGAGGTTGATGATGATGATGAGGTGACTTGCTCTGTCGAGGGTTTTAGGGGACGAGGAGATCGAGGTGTCCGATGAGGACTGATTTTTGTTGTGATGATTTTGTACTTCCTTTGAGCATCAAAGTGAAGTTTTTCTTGTATTATGTTTTTACTTCAGTTTGTATTGATGTATTGTATCCACTTTGTGGATTATTTTGGATATGTGGATGTACTTGTACCCTTTGGTGGTACTTTTGACTTTGTAGGTGTGTTCACACCAGTACATTTTTATTAGTATTATTAGTAATATTAGTTATTTTTCAGTAAAAAAATTTTGTTTGTACTTTTACTAATATTTCGGTTTTAATTATTGTATTAAGTGTTGAGTTCTTTAATTTACGAATGCTCAACACTTAAATTGTTGGTATGCTTTTGTGTTAAGAGTTGAATTCTTCAGTTTACGAATGTTCAACTCTTAAAATGTTAATATGCTTTTTATTGCTTTATGTTAATATGCTTTTTATTGCTTAATGTTGGTATGCTTGTGGAAGTTAATATTTCCAACTTTTGGATGTTTTGTGGAAGAAACTTAGGTTGGTGTTGATTATGCATCAAAGAAGATTCCTCCAAGATTGGATGGCTATGATAGTACTTTAAGCATGATGTTGTGGCAAGGTACATAGTTACCTAGTTCTAGAATTTAGAATGTATTAGAACTTTGTTGTCTTTGTACAAATGAAAATGTTGTTTCTTATTACAACTCTATTTGAGTGTTTGTGTCATTTAGGTCCAAAAATCACAAAAGTGAGAAACCTCCAGGTTATACTATATGCTTGGGATTGATGATCAATTTTGTTTTATACTTTTAATTCATGCTTTATCTTGTGATGTGTGTGATTTTGTGGAAGTCTTAGAAATGATCAAGGCACTTGTTGATATTGAGCACAACCATGTCTAAACAGTAATTTACCCGTGAGTAGCGAGAATTTGTTAACCCCCTTTGCGCCTAAATTGTTTAGATCTCTTTTAGTAATGAACTTTGTGTTGTACATATTTTGAAAATCAAGTTCATCATTGAATTTTTGAGAGTTTCTAAAAAAATTTCTTCTAGAACCTTGGAACTTTTGTTTTAATTGATTTCCTTGCCTTAAAAAGCAAGGAACATTCACTTAAGGTTTAGTTGAAAATAAGTTGGGGAGAATGAAAAAGAAGATTGGTGAATTACTCAAAATTTGAAAACATTTAAGCAAGCATGAAAAGAAAAAAGTATGTGAATATTTGTATATAAAAGAGAAAAAGAATGCTTGCTTGAATGAGAAAAAAAACAAGTCCAGTAATTGTGTGAGGAAGTTTGAGAAGGTGTGATAAAGGAAGGAAATTGGTGAATGAAGTTGAGATGTTGTGAATACCTTGTTGAGTGAATGTTCTTTTGCATCGGCAATTTCGATTCAATGGCCTTTAGAAATGTCCCTTTATTGTTAACCCGACCAAGTTATAACCTTAAAGCCCTTAGTGATCTTTTGCTTCCATGATTTCTTTTGTGATCATTTAGATATTGTATGAATTGCTTAGTATTTGCATTATTTGTCATTTGAGTGAATTTGTCCCGTGCTTGCAGGCGCGTTTTCCTTCAATCCTTTTTCGAAGAGGACTGTTAGAATGACATGTGCATGATGATTTAGTTGTCTCTGGAAACTTCGTCTGAAAGTTGTTTAAGAGTCAAGTTCTTTTAAATTGTCGATTCTAGGATTGTGTAATTGTTGCCTTGTGGCAATTGTTGTTTATTTGAGCCGCTTATCTTGTCTTGGTTGAGTCAAATGCTCGAGCAAATCCTCTTGTTTTTAATGAGAGACATACTTTGCTTGAGGACAAACAAAGACATAGTTGGGGAGAGTTGTTAGATGTCAAATATGTTATATGTGTGTATTCAATACTTGGCATTTTTCATTACTTTCATGTTTTAATTGTGGATTTCTTTGGTGATTTGTTGTTGTTCTTTAAACATTGTAATATACCTTTGGTGCTTGTAATATGTGTGCTATTGTGCAGGAAAAGGCACTAAATGATCAAGAAATTAAGACACAAAAAGATGATGCAAGCTGTCAAAGAAGGAGGAACACAATAGCAGGTTCGCTTTGCGAATCCTGGCGAATTCATCAGCGAACGGTCGCTTGGCGAACGGTGGCGAAGCTCCCAGCGAAGAGCTCCAGAATGAGACAGTGCGAAAAGGGAGTAAAATTCGTTTTGTAAATAACCAGTGAGTGTTCGATGCTTCACTCGCTGTGCGAAGGACCTGGCGAAGGCCTCTTGGCTGAGGCAGTGGATAAAGGAACCAAAATTCGCTTTGCGAATATTTTGGCGAATGGTTTGCTTTGCGAATGAAACGTTCGCTTAGCGAACCCGCGATGACAGCCAAGAGCGGTTTAAACTTTCAGAGGCACTTAAAGTGCCATTTTTCTTCATTCGCTGGGCGAAGGGATCATTCGCTAGGCGAATGCATCAGATCCCAAGTGTGTTATAAATAGATTTTGGCTAAATTACATTCAGGGTCCTTTAAGTTATTTAATTGTAACACTTTGGTCCTTTATGTTTGTTTTGCTTCAAGTAGGTCCTTTAAGTTATTTTAAAATATCAAGTTAGTCCCTTAAGTTGTTTTTGTAACGCTTTGGTCCCTTTTTTTTAAATCTCCGTTAAAATAAATTGCAAACTCATACATCATTTCAACTGGTTTTTCGCGCTGATCATGAATATGCAATCAAATTTATCAAACAAGCTACGATTCATGAGAATTAGTTAAAAATGGATGAAATACATAATGAAAAAAATCATTGATCCGACCAAAATACACAATAAAACGCAAAACTAGTTACATATTCGTGATCAGCGCGAAAAACCAGTTCAAAAGGTATATGAGTTTATAATTTATTTTAACGGAGATTTTTAAAAAAGGGACCAAAGCATTACAAAAACAACTTAAGGGACTAACTTGATATTTTAAAATAACTTAAAGGACCTACTTGAAGCAAAACAAACATAAAAGACTAAAGTGTTACAATTAAATAACTTAAAGGACCCTGAATGTAATTTAGCCATAGATTTTTAGTTTTCTTGGGATCATAACTTGATATTTTCACACCAAAACATATTTTTTTGAACTTAGATCATCCAAGAGTGAATTTTCAAATAGAGAGGCTGAAGTCACATCCAATCTCGATTATTCGACTCGGATGTTATTTCATCTCCTCTTGAAACTTGTCATCCAAGCTACCATGAAAATGAGTAGCTAAGCACCTCTTGTGTTAAGGTTAAATGTAGTTGATCTTGGTCATATGTATTTCTTTTGATCTTTTGTATATGAACAAGGTTTATGATCAATATAGATGAAGTTATTTATTCTTAATGATGTATTTGTGGTTTGAATCACTCTAGACATAGATTTTCCAAATCATGACCTAATATTTTCATCTCATAAAAACCAAACTCTAGACATAGATTTGGGATTTATTATTCGCTTTGTATTGAGCTTAACGATTGTTGTTTCGATTGTTAGCGTGAGACATCATCCAACGATTTAAACAACGATACTCGCGAATTTGCTTTAGACATAAACTTATTCGCAAGGATACGTAGGTGTATTGATCGAAACTAAGTTCATATGTGTGATTAATCGGATATGTATGAAAAGAATTAGTGAAATCTAAGCTTGACATGCTTTTATAAAAACTACAACATCTTTGATACAATTTACTTCTCTTGCTACCAAAATTGATGTTACAAAACAAAGAACAATTTGAAAACCAATTACTTAAAACGTTTCAACTATTGAACGACATGCATCAAAATATCGCACAATCCTTGCGGATACGATAAAAACACCCCCCGAAATACTATTTCAACAATTTCTCCTTATACACAATGACTTAATCCACTATAATCAACTGATTACAAATGCACTAGCAACAACTGATGACTAACAACCCATAAAGACAAACAGTCAATGTCTTCTCAAGGATACTGACCTTACTGGTCCCTCAAGGAACTGCAAACAAACAGTTTGAATACAAAGATGTGTGTTTACAAAGTGTTTCTTAGACAAGCAGATTTACACAATTGAAATACATAAAATACTTAAAGAAAAGTTTGCACAAGGTTGAAAGCTTTTCACGTAGAAAACACTCTTGTTTACAAATATGTGTGTTTACAAAGTGTTGCACATCCGAAACAAAGCAACGTTTTTTAAAAAAACGGTGCGTTCGAATGTGGATATCCGAAACTGGGGGGCAAAAACGAAATTTCACGTGATGTATAAGAAACATAGGTGATGTGTTAAGAAACCCTCAATAAATAAATATCTAAATATCTAGCTTGATTGATTGAATGTGTTAAATAATTTACAAATTATGATGTTTATAGAGAAAACTATTTTACTAACCATACAATTATGGCCTATGAAAATATTATCTCATTCAAATATTTACACTGGTAACGTGTGTATCTCCCTCTACATTGGAAAATATAAAGTCTCGTATTCAACTTGTTTTTTTTCTTTCTAAAAGCCAATGAAATTAATTAGAATACTAGGGGGATTCTAACCCTTACAAAACAAGATAAAAACATTCCCTACCAACACCACTCTAGAGCCCTACAAAAGGATTCAAACAAAAATCTAGAAAGGTAGAGTTGGAATAAGGAATCTCCCCTATACATCTCCATTTCCAAGCTAAAATTTTAATACACCAACAAACATTATTAACAGAACAAGGAAGAGATTTAAAAATGGAATTGTTTCTTTCTAACCATAAAGACCAAATCGTCGTCAACCATAAAGCTCCTCTTGGAAACTTGTTTGGACCAACCCCTCTCCAATCGGAAAAGAACTTGTCAACGTTGCCTTCAAACGGGACATTAATGTTACTCTACCCTCCGATTTGAATCCAAACCTTCTTAGAAAAAGAGCAGGAGAAAAGAAGATGTTTAGCATTTTCATCTTCCAAATCGCACAAAACACATTTAGTTTCCACCTCTAACCCTCTTTTTGATAAAGAATCACGCGTCGAAATTCTGTTCCAAAACACTTTCCAACCAAAGACTTTGATTTTAGCAGGGACCTTTAATTTCCAAACCTATTTAAAAGAACTTTGTATATCCTGCTGCATTAATTCTTCATTTGTATCCGTTATCATCCTGTCATAGGTTGTTTTAACGGAATAACCAATAGCCTCCCCATCATCCCAAGAAACCTTATCAAGTTTATCCAAGACAATTTTAAAATTTTCCAACAAAATTAGCAAGTCTTTCTTGCTGTTTTCTAGCACCTCCTGCCCCGTGACAGTAAGGCCAAGATCTCCCCACACCCAACAACCATTATTCCACGAACCCATTTTTTCAGCACAATATTTTCCACAGCGTACGAGGTACTGAAATGCCATGGAGTGGAAGAAAGTGCAGCGACGAGGTTTTAAGTAGAAGATTTTAGGAAGATGGGATTCGTATCCAAGAGGAGATGGAGGATCGAGACTAGAAGGAGAGGAGGATGTCTCTTTTTATTTCTCTGCGATCCCGGATAGTTCAGGGGCAGAAGACATTTTCAAAGTTTTTTCCGAGTATGGAAAATTGAAGGAAGTCGTAATCCCACAGAAAAGGAACAAATATGGGAAGAGATTTGGATTTGCTAGATTTACTGAGGTTGAGGATGCCAGGCTATTGGCATTAAAGTTGGATAATATCTTCATAAACAATCGGAAGATCCATGCAAACGTCCCAAGGTTTGGAAGATCGGAGGACTCAAGAAGAGGTGTTAATCTGGAGTGGAAGAATAATGGGGGTGCGGAGAAGAAGACGAAGGGTTCAAACAGGTTCAAAAATAGATTTAAGGAGGAAGACTCGAAGAGGAGGGGAGGAGAGTTCGGAGTTAAAAGAGGCTACAGGTCTTATGCTGAAGTGGTTAATAACAAAGTAGAGATGGACAGAACCAGGAACATTACTACGCTGAAATTCAAAGTAAACGAGGCAGAGATGAAGAGATTTAAGAAGGCTTTTGTTGGGAAGGTGATTACACCCGGAATGTCTTATAATATCCAGAACAGCTTTGAGATTGAAGGATATTTATCGATCAAAGTCACCCCTCTAGGGGCGAATTTTTGTCTACTGGAAGAAAGTGATGAAGGACAAATTTCAGACTTGATAAAAGATGCTGAACCATGGTGGAGACAATGGTTTTCCAAAATTAGAGAGTGGAGGGAGAAAGATGTGGACAAAGACAGGATGACTTGGATTAGATGCTACGGTATTCCATGCCATGCTTGGAATTTTGATTTCTTTGAAACGATCGCGAAGATTGTGGGATCTTATGTCTGTGTTGATGAGAACACGATTAAAGGGACCTACATGGATGTAGCAAGAATTCTTGTCCGTACTAGTTGTGCTTTGGTGTTAAACGAGATCTTTAAAGCGGAGATCAACGGGGTGATTTTTAGCATCAAAATGGTTGAGGATATCCATGGGCCTCTTCGCATTTCGATTAATGAAGCAGGAGATAAGAAGGCAGTTGCATCAACTTCTTCTGTTTCGGAGAGTTCATGGAACAGGTTTGAAGGGGAAGAAGACGAAGGCAATTGGTTCAACGAGCAGGTTGACAATCAGATTGTAACTAATGGGATTCCGGGTTCTATTCAAACTGGTCTGGTTAACCATAATGAGCTAGCCAGGCCTAGGGGTGCTTCGTCAGAAGAGAGACAGATAGAGGCTATAGGGTCAGAAGATATAGGCGCAAATAAAGTAGATGTCACATCTACTTGTATTGTAGGCTTTGACGCAGCTATTCTAGCTAGCAAAGAAAACCTAGCACTAAAAGAGTCTTTGGAAATAGAAAGTGAAGGATTTAATATTATAGTCAGAGAAGGTGTAAAGGAGTCAGAAAAAGAAGAAGTTTGTTCTAAAAAGGATGTGTTGGAAAATAATAGAAAAAGTATCTTCAAGAAGACGACAAAAATGAGGAAGATGGATGAGTTAAGTGGGCCTACTGGTAAAAGTAAACTTAAACTTAAAAAGAGGCGCTTGGACCGGGTCTTGGAAATTGCTCCAGTTGGGTCTGAAGACCCAATCCAACCATTTTCCCAACCGTCTTACTTCAACCCATTAAAATCTAAAGACGTTGGTAAGGGGTGTCTCTTTTCCAATTCTTTTTCGGAAAACTCTGAGGATCTATCGGCATGAGCGATACTCTGCTGCGATTCTATCTCACATGGGGACGTAAAGCATTGCAATTCAAAAAATTTTGACACGTTGGATTCAAACGTGGGCTCGAAGGTGTGGAAACTAATGAACAAATTGGGGGTGAAACCAAAAGAAGGTATCAATGATTTCCCTGAGCAGATTTTAGCGTTGGAAGTTAAGGGCAGAGGCAGGTTGGAGGGCAGGAAGGCGAAAAAACTTGGTGAACAATGATAGTAGGCTCACTGAATATAAGAGGGGGAGGAAACATCACAAAGCGGAAGAGGATCAGTAGCTTGATCAGATCAGGTAAGGCTGACGTCTTTTTCATTCAAGAGTCGAAATTATTTGTAGTAGATGAGGCAATTATTTCTGAATTCTGGAGGCACAATGAGGTGGCCTGGACTTGTAGTAATTCTATTGGTTTCTCGGGAGGAATTGTAACAATGTGGAATGCGAAGTTATTCACACAAGAATTTTCTTTAAGAGGGGAAGGATATGTAGGTATTAAATTAGGTTGGAAGGATGAGTTTTATTTCTTTGTTAACATTTACTCTGGCTGCTCAATCACGGCAAAAAGAAAGTTGTGGAGGGATCTGTCTAACTTGAAAGAAAAGTGGAAAGATGGAATGTGGATTTTGGGAGGGGATTTTAATGCGATTGTTGAAACTTCAGAAAGAAAAGGGGAGTCTAGTCAGAATAGATCAGCAGAAATGAGGGATTTCTCTGATTTTATTCATTCCTCGGGTTTAACCGATCTCTCTGTTTTGGGAAACCGTTTCTCTTGGTTCAGCGGCGACGGAAAAGCTATGAGCAGGTTAGATAGGTTTTTAGTTGACGAGTCTTTTATCTACAGATGGGGTTTATTGATCAGGAGATTGGTCAAAGGGATTTATCAGATCATTGTCCCATCTGGTTGAAAATTTGTGCGAGGAACTGGGGCCCTAAACCCTTTAAATCAAACGACAACTGGTTTGATAATCCTGGCTTTCTAAGATTTGTGGAAGAAAAATGGTCAGGATATGAGGTTTCAGGGAGGAGTGATTTCGTTCCCAAGGAAAAATTCAAACTTCTTCGCAGTGACTTGAGGATTTGGAGCAGAGATGTTTTCGGCTGGATTGACCTGAAAGTGGAGGAAGAGGTGGAAATCATTAATGACATTGATTTAGATCTGTATTCTGCTGCTAATGAAGAAGTAGATAGTTTAGTCTTGAAGAGATCTGAAGCTTGTAGAGGTTTTTGGAGGAATCTTCGTATCAAAGATAACATGATTATTCAGAAGGCAAGAGTAAAGTGGAATAAGGAGGGAGATATAAACACAAAATTATTCCAAAATATGGTAAAAGGTAGGGCCAAAAGCAATTACATTGGGGCGGTTAGAACTCATACTGGTCTGGTGGATACTGTGACAGATGTGAAGACAGCGGTGCACGATTTCTTTGAGCAGAAATGTTCAGAAACTGATTTGGTGAGGCCTATTCTTGAGGACATAACGTTTAAGGCTCTGGCTGAGGAGGATTCTGTTAGTTTGGAAGTTTCGTTTTCGGAGGAGGAGATTAGGGAAGCTGTTTGGGACTGCGACTGTTCAAAAAGCCCAGTCCCGGACGGTTTTAACTTTGTTTTTTTGAAAAATACTGGCTCTTCATGAAGACTGATATTTGCAATTTTGTGAAAGACTTTCACCGGTACGCTCATCTTCCTAAGGCGATTAATTCTTCATTCTTGGTTTTAATTCCAAAGATTTCAATTTCGTTGGAGCTGTCCGACTATAGACCTATTTGCCTAGTGAGCAGCATGTACAAGATTTTGTCCAAAATTTTGGCAGCCAGGTTAAAAAGGGTGTTAGGCGGCTTGGTTTCCCCAAATCAATTCGCTTTTGTTCCCGGAAGATCTCTGCTTGACGGAGTTGTTGTAGATAACGAAGTGATCGACTTAGCTTACAAGGAAAAGAAGGAGTGTGTTCTGTTTAAGGTGGATTTTGAAAAGGCTTATGATAGTGTCAACTGGGATTTTTTGAGGTTCTTGCTCAAGAAGATGGGTTTTGGTAAAATCTGGTTAAAATGGATGAAGGCCTGCGTTTTTTTGGGGAATCTGTCTATTCTTGTAAAAGGTAGCCCGACAAAGGACTTTGTGATTAAAAGGGGTTTAATGCAGGGGGATCCCTTATCTCCGTTCCTTTTTGTTTTAGTTGCGGAGGGTTTGACGAAATTAATATATAGAGCTACGGAAATTGGGGAATTTTCTGGTTTCAAAATTGACAACAGCGTTTCGGTGGAGGTGATCCAGTTAGTGGATGACACCTTGATTGTGGGGGCAGGGGGTTGGAAGAACATTTAGTGTCTTAAGGCGATATTAAGGGGTTTCGAATTAGTCTCAGGTCTTGGTGTCAACTATCACAAGAGCAGACTAATAGGTGTGAATGTAAGCTCTCATTTTTTGGCGACATCGGCAAATTTCCTAGCTTGCAGAGTTGAAGTTGCTTCTTTCATGTTCTTGGGTATCAAAATAGGGTGAAATCCAAGAAGGGTCATAAATTGGAAACCTATTATCTTGAAGTTTAAAGAAAAGCTGGAAAGATGGAAAGGTCGTTTTCTCAGTATGGCAGGAAGAATAACACTCATCAATTCTGTTCTTACGAGTTTACCGGTCTTTTGGTTTTCTTTTTATAAAGCCCCAGTGACGGTGTGGAATGAGATTGATAGAATAAGGCGTAACTTTCTTTGGGGTAGTATCAACGGTAAGCCCAAAATAAGTTGGATAAAGTGGGAGGTGGTTTGTCGGTCGAAAGCTAACAGAGGGTTAGGAATAAGGAGTATTAAAGAATTTAACCTGGCTTTGTTACTTAAGTGGAAGTGGAGACTATTGAACGATCTGCCGGCACTGTGGAACAAGGTTATCAAGGCGCGTTACGGCAATGCCGAACTGTGGGGTGCTGTCATCAAATCAAAACAGGAAGAAGCCTACATCTAGTTGGTGGAAAGATGTGGTTAACACAGGTGTTTCATCAGGTTCTGAACTCTTTCATTTTGCTGATTTTGTTCGTTTTACTATTGGAAATAGAGAAAAAACTCCATTTTGGCACGGTCAGTGGTGCCATTCTGTTCTTTTAGCAGGAGCTTTTCATGAGTTATTCGTATTCAACTTGTTGTATCCTCTTTCTTGACATGTTTCGTTAACTTATCCTTATATACATGTTATTGCTAGTATGTAGTTCCACAATCTTCACCCTCTTATTATTAACATATAATTTAGCCATAAATCTCAATCATCCATTACTAATGTGTTTTGATTCGGTCTAGAGTCTTATTGATTACAATATGCCCCAATAAAATTGAAATTATTCTTTAATTTAAAAAAGGATTAACTTCAATAATAACTAGATAAACTTAATCCTGTCTAATAGAACTAGATAAATTTATTAAATTTTCAATATATATGTTGATTAGATAAATTAGTTATTGAATGAATTTTAAAAATAAATTATTTCTTATAATAAAAGAGAAATATTACTTAACGTAAAAAACTACATTTCAAAAAGTTTGTAACATTTCAAAAAGTTTGTAATATTAAGTTCTGTTTGGTAAAAATAGTTTATGACTGATAAGTTAGCTGATAGCTTATAGCTTATGATTGATAGCTGGTGACTGATAGTTTATAACTTATAGTTGATAGCTGATGACTTATAACTGATAAATTAATTGAAGTGTTTGGTAAAATTAGCGGTTTAATTAGGTGATAAAATAAAATGACAAAAGATATTTAATAATTATTATTTTATTTTAAATTATAATAAATTATAAAGGATGTGGTGGATTTTAGTTAAAATAATAAGGATAAAAATTGAAGAAAAAATGATAAGTTATAAGCTATAAGCTAAAACACTATTTAAAATAGCGTCTAAAAAATAAGCTATAAATTAATAAAATAAGTTATAAGTCTGTGATGAAAAAAACGTTACCAAACAGGTCTTTTATTGTTATATAGACTTATAAGTTATAAGACATAAGTTATAAGTTTAAAAAGTATTTTGTTAACCAGAACCAAACAAGATATTTACGCATAAAATTATTGAAACTAAAATCTCCATTATTGTTTCAAAAAGTTAAGAGGATAATTATCTTACTAATAATACTCTTTTCGTCCTATAATAAGTGACTCATTTAAAATAAAATAGTGTTTTAAAACGTATGATTTATTTTAATTTTCAATGCAATTTTTTTTATTTTACCCTCTAATTAATACTCCTCCGTCCCATAATGAGTGACTCATTTGGAATAACATGGTGTCTCAAAATGTATGACCCATTCTCTCTTCTTCATTTATTTCTTTTTTTCTTAATCTGTGTAAAAAGTCAACTGGATCACTCATTATAGGACTAAGGGAGTATTAGTTTCATCATTCTTAATACATCATAAGGATATTTTAGTAAAAATATTATTATCTCTTTTTTATTTATTTTTTTTCTTAATCTCTTTAAAAACTCAACTGAATCATTCATTGTGAAACAGAGAGAATCTCAACAAAACAAAAAATCAAAGATACTAGCAAACATGGAAAGGGACAATTGGACAACCAAGAAGACAAGCAAAGCAGCAAGTTGTATGCCTCGGTAAGACAAATGACGCCACACATATGCATTCATTTTCATTGCTTATCTTAGAAAAAAATTAAAGAAAAAAATGAGAAAAGCAAGATAAATTAACCACGTGATAAAAATCCCTTCCCACTTGCAAAACTTTAACACATGCGAACCTTCACCGAAGCTAACTTAGTCGATGAATACACATCAATTCATGATGGTAGTGCAATAAAATAATACACACAATCCCCATTTAGACTTTTATTTATTTTTTAAATCTAAATATTCAAAACCATAAATCCAAATGCATGAACCTATAATCCTATAAATACCTCACTTATTCTCAACATTTCAAGTTCGAATATTCAACCCCTCTCTCAAAAACTATCACAAATTTAAACTCAATAGACACAAAATTAACACCACAAAAATGTTTGGAAACAATAATTTTGATTCCGATTTTGCCCTTCTAGACTCCATTCGCCGCCATTTGTTGGGTGAGTCCGAATCAATTTTCGGAGCTCCAACAACTTCTTCGGGTAATACTAATACCCGGATTTTCTCTCGGAGCTCCAGTTTCAGTAGCTTATATCCATGTTTGAGTGATAATTGGGGCGATTTGCCTCTCAAAGAAGATGATTCTGAGGATATGGTGCTCTACGGTGTCCTCCGTGACGCCGTAAATGTCGGGTGGGTTCCGTCTCTCGAAATTGGGTCACCCGAGAGTATTTCATCGGGTTTTCCGTTGGAGTTGGTAAAACCGGAGCCAGATATTATGCCGGTTGAGAATATTCCCACGGTGGTGCCTGCGGCGGTTCAAGTGGTTCCGAAAGGGCCCAAAGCTGCTCCGGTTAAAGGGAAGCACTACCGGGGTGTGAGACAACGGCCGTGGGGGAAATTCGCGGCGGAGATTCGTGATCCGGCTAAGAACGGAGCTAGGGTTTGGCTTGGAACATTCGAAACCGCTGAGGATGCGGCGTTGGCTTACGATAGAGCTGCGTATAGGATGAGAGGATCGAGAGCTTTGCTGAATTTTCCTCTTCGGGTTAACTCCGGTGAACCCGACCCGGTAAGGATTACTTCTAAAAGATCTTCGCCGGAACGTTCTTCTTCGTCTTCATCCTCGGAGAGTAATTCTCCGGCAAAGAAGAAGAAGGTAATGGCAGCTCAAGTGCCTCAGTTGACACGTGGAGGACAGTTATTGGTTTCTTAATATATGATTATCCGTACTAGGAACAAAAATGTTTAGGTTACTGTTGTGTTGTGTTTGTTCAATGCAATTTGTAATTATCAGAAGACATGTGTGTATAGCACTACCCTTTCTTTTTGTGGCACTTGCCTACACATTTTTGGAACCAAGGAAAAAGATGATAGATAGAAAATGTAGCAAGATGTGACTCTTGAGAAGACAAAAATGCGGGAGAGAAAACAAAATGTGAAAAATGAGAAAGGAAATTATGATGTTTGGGAAATAGTGATTAGTGAATGAGGTGGGGTTATTATGTAATGTAGCCTTGTGAATAAAGGATTTGTTTTATTTGTTTTATCAACATTATGAATGTGTTAATTGTGATAAATGAGATAAGACCAAAGTTTTTGTATTCTAATTTGAAGTTATCCAAAGATACGCATAGAGTTGAGTTATACGATGAGAAACAGCCCTTATAAATTTGATCAGTTCATGGCCATTATCAATTATAGCAATTGTTATTTTGAGTCGCGTGTAGTAAAATAAAATTGCAGTTAGGTATGTGAATATAACAATAACATTATTGTGAAAAATTGAAAGATAAGTACAAGACAAATTGTCTAGCCATTAATAATGGTCTATAGATTTGAATGTGAATTTATATGAAATTGAGATATTATATTTTTTTTTTCGTAAATATTTAATTAAAATATGTGTTGGCAATTAAATTTGTTAATAAAAATAAATTAGTATATTTTTTAATCATTTTACTCATACATGCCTCGTATTTATAAAGAGGGGATTATTATTGTACATACTCATAAAATTATGTTGATTGAACGATATCTAACTCGGTGATATACTAAGTATGAAATAGAAACTCTATGCCTACTTATACGTTGGATAGGATGAAAATAAGTCGATTTCACTTTGGACGAAAAGCAACTCGACTATGCGGGGTGGTTGTATAGCTCCGAGAGAACACCGAAGATCATAGGGAACGGTTATGAAAAGATACATTGCGACCAAGGAGTTACAATCATTGAAGAGTCAAACGTTATGTGAATATTATTTATGAAAAGGCGACGGACGTTACTAGAAGGGATCAGCTGAGACACCTGTAGATAGGAAATATTCTGGAAAGAAAGGACAACCAATACATAGAACAGACGCTCATAACCATTCATTTAAGACTCTCTTCGGACAAATAGCGAAAAAGTCAACCTCTTAGTGTCTTAGCAAGAACATTTGGCACCCACTGTGGGACCTCAGTAAAGCTTGCCTAGGCCACCTAAAACAACTTTTAAATACCATCAGTAATTCAGGGATACAATGTTCGGGTCATCTCAAAGTCGAAGCGACCCACCTCCACCACCAAATATAACCTAGTTATTGGCGGTGGTGGAGGTCATCCGCCAGTAGGACGAAATCTTACAAGACAATGTACAGGTTCTGCAGACCCAAAACCAACAAGAAGGTGAGACGAATGAGGAATCCTTGGACGCTCAACCTCTATCAAAAGTTATCTGGGATGAACAAGTCCCAGAAAACTTCAAGTCACCAGTATTAGCATCCTTTGATGGAAAGACAAATCCACAGGAACACATCATTGCAATCAATAATCAAATGGAAATTTTTGGGGCTTCTAACTCCCTCAAATGTAAACTTATGACTGGAAATTTTAAGGAATGAGCTTTATAGTGGTATATGATGTTAGACGACGACAATTGATCTAGAAGGGGGGTTGAATAGATCACTTCGTTTTAATGGTGAGTCGGCGCTAAAATTTGTTTTTAAAACTATTTTGCGGAAGCGACCGAGGATAATTCGTCTACACGAGTCGAGTTACTAGAAGAATCGGATATACATAAGCCAAATGGAACGAAAGGCTCGATGAGAAATAATTGAATCGCAACTTAACTATTAATTAATTTACCAACAGCACTTAATATGGTGCAATCTTCAATGAACATTCAAAAATTAAACCAAAATTGACAATATATTAAACACCTTGTAAGCATTCAATTTATCGAGCACTTGGAGTGCATAAAACTCCAAGCTAAACCTTCTATGTTAGTTAGTGCAGAATTTTCACTAAGCACAATCCAAAATGATTGTGCAATGGTTTTCAAATCAAATTTTTTGCACTATACTATACCAGAATTTTTATCGATCAATTGAACAATCACAGGCGTAAACAGTTCAAAAATTAAATGAGATAGGGAAAGAAAAACGACACCAAGTTTGTTTAGGCAGTTCCCCTCTCGTCCTCGCTTCGGGTACGTTTTCTCCTAATTATAAATCTAGAATTGAGATATCTATAATCTTGTTTGCAAAATATTTTTACAAGAGAAAACTTAGCTATCACACACTAAAGAAACTCCGTTGATGCAGATATTATGTCTTCTCTTCCCTTGATTCGAGTCGAATCAAGTGCCTCGAACTTGTTCGATGAACCTCCGTTTACCGTTACTAAATCGAAAAAACACACTGGTCTTCAATCACCTTCACTCGGATGATTCTGATCCACACATAATTTGATCCCTAAACCTTGTTGCACAATCCTCCGGTTAAGGCTACTAGATCGACAAAACCCACCGTTCTTCGATCACCTTCACTCGGCTGAATTCATTGCACACAAGATCTGATCCAAAAACCCCCAAATCCAATTGATCTTGGAGGACAAAACCCTTGAGGTTTTATTCAAGAAAAAACCCACTGAAACAGTCACCCCAAACAAGCAACAATTCTATGTTTGGACGTTATCACCTCATGATGCAAAGGATCAACAAAAATGGTTATGTGTATCTGTTGAGAAAATGCAAGAATGAAGATGAAGGTGATGAGAGAAAAGTTTCAATGTAAATCTTTCACTTTTTCTGGTTGTGTAAAAAATGAGGAACCATGTATTTATATGATGTTGGGACTAACTACCAATCATAACAGCATTTTGAACTTTGAAAAAATAAATAAATAAATAAATGAGTTATATGTAGCAAAGAGTCGACCACAAGTAACTGAGGGCCAGCGCAGGCAATCTGCGCAAGTTGGGGAACCATGCGTCGACCGCCACAGGGGTCATGCGTTGACGCATGGCTAAAGAAAATGCAGAAACATAAATATTGACAGCATGTGTTGACCATAGGGTCAGCGTGCTCTAACCAGATGAAAACTTCAACAATACCAACATGTCATGAGTCGACCAGAGCCTAGTGTAGGTCGACTCAAGCTACCAAAACACCTAAAAAGTGATTTTTGCACATGTTTTCATCTACTTAGGCAATGTTTATGCATACCTAAGACTTATACCATGATGACATACATGTAATAGATGTGCAAGACTCTTCCTATATGTTTGGACACATGATTATTAATTGTTTTATGCATTGCGAAATAAGAATACCGACAATTATGAGATGATACCGTCCAAATTACAAACTACGAGCTAGTACACATTTTGACTTCATTAAAATAAAGATCAAGTGAAAGACACCTTGCCCTCACATACTCCCCCTTTTTTATGATGGCAAAATCTTCTTTAGCTTGTTTTGTAATTTGAATCTCATCCTCCCCCTAACTTTGTGAAGTCCTCTAAAATTCAACTTTGCTGTTTGTAGGTATCCTTCTCCCCCTTTGACAACATCAAAAAGAGAAAAAGGCCATGGTCAAAGGATAACATCAACACACTTATGAATTCACTCAACAATTTGCATACAAGATACATCAACATACATTCACATATAATGATGATAATGCTAATATCATACGGATAAATAAGGCACAAAAAATGCATAGATAGAAACTCAAAATACATTCCATAAGAGAGAAAATGTCAACAAACTCCAATGTCATGCCAAGTACATAAGCAAATCTCAGCACATAAAAGTCATACAAACATAAAGCAATATATGAAATGCAATAAACTAAGATCCTATTCCTCATGGTCTCCTCCCCCTAAAGTGGTGACCCCTTCCTCTGAAATACTGTTCTAGAGGTGGAGGAAGTGGTTGCTCTTCCAACCGCTCATTAAGTTCAAACACAGCCCGGTTAAGAGTGTTGAGACCATTAGTTAAACAGTAGGTCTGACTCTCAGCAGTAGTATCCAAAGTGTCAAATCGAGTCATGACTGCAGAAGAAAACCGTTTGAAGTTTTGATTTTGCCCTTCCAACTGGTTTGAGAGAGTCGTATACCTCCCCTCCTGTGTGGTCATAAAACTTTGTTGCTGAAGCTGCATTGAGCGTAACATTTCCAGGACTTCCTCGTTGTTCTGTTATGGATGCTGTGTAGGAGTAGGAATAGAGTACTCAGGTTGGTGTCACTCATACTCTTCATGTTGGTGCCATTCATGGTTTGGAGGATTATAAGATGAACCAAGTGAGGTCAATTCGGTGTGTTGCCACTCGCCCCATCCCTGATTAGCATAGGGATCTTGAGGGGGAGAGTAGCCCATCCATTCAACATTATCCGCTTCCACATTATGCACCTCTGTTTGCATATGTTACCAGTTTCTCCTCCTTGCTCATTCTCTTCTTCATCCTCCTCTTCATCTGCAACATCATAATGAGTACCTTGATGTGTGGTTCTGTACCGAAACTTGTATTCTTTGTCTTGATTGTCCCAGAAATACCCCATCATGGTGAGAGTCTTCTGAGTGAACTCTTGATCAAATGTTAATGACATATACGGGATGCCTTGGACCACCACCTTAACTTTGTTCAAAATACACTGAATGAAAGATGCATAACATAATGTTGTACCTCGAGTGGATTCGCGAAGTGCAAACATCCGACTTATGATGTAATGTGGCCAGTCAATACTTTTTTTGTTTTTCAACAGATAAATCAAATGAACCTCAGTTTGATCAACCCGTGAGTAGCCTCCTTTCTTGGGTCGTAGGATATGAGCAATAATCCACTGAAGAATCCTATCAACGATCTTCAACTGTCCTGCTGTAACCGTCTTAAGAAACAAATTTCTATTCACAATGCTCTCAGAGTAAGGATCTCGTAGCATTGAGTTCAAGGCAGTCTTAAACTCATAATCATCAACAAATGTAAAATTCGTGACCTTAGGAAAAGTGGATCCTTGTGGGTTTATGTGGACCAAATTGTTCCAAACAGTTGAGTTAACAGTATACATCTTACGACCTATCATGTACTTAAAAGTAGAGCCTTCAAATTTACCTTGAAGTCCTGTGTATAATAACTTAACCAAGTCCTCATTGTACTTGGTGTCACACTCCAGGAACTCATTAAATTGTTGAAAGTTCTGCAGTTCAATAATTTCAGGCAAATGAAAATGCTCAGTCTCAAAGGATAGTAAACAAATTGTTTGACAACAGACCGGTTATGAAAATCCTTGTTGAAAGTTTCAGTTAGATTATCAGATAATAAAGAGAGAGCATTTACCGGCATGTTTGATGTACCCACTCTTGAAGTAGAGGCTCTAGATGATCTTTTTCCAGTGATTCTTGTTGAAGCCATTGAAAACACTCTTTTGAACACAGATGAACAATACCGAAATTGTAGATGGAGATTAACAGTGTCGAATCTTGATGATGAAGATGAACAGACTAAGAAACCTTGATTCTATGTAGAGAGAACCCTTAAACACCCTTTTAATTTTGGAACTTTTGGATTTTGAAGAAGGTATTAGTAATGGGTTTTTAGGGTTTTGGAAGTTTGAAAGGAGATGAGAGGAATGAGGAATATAGTAAATGTTGAAGACTCTAAAGATTTGACTTAAATTTTGGTAAAACTCATTGTCAAACAAAACACAAAGATGTCGAAGGAGATGTCATAGCATGAAGACTCGACATCTAGACTGCCATAATAGATTGCTTAAATCCGTTTCAAATCTGCTCCAAGTTCTAGGCGTGTTTAGCAGTGGATGAAGGAAAGATTTGTTTGAAGATTTGAAGCCTATCTGAAGACTATAAATAGAAGACTTAGACCTAGGATTTGATATGCCTTTTGTAACCTAGTTCTCTTGCATAAGAAACAAGAATTCAGGGTTTGAGAGTCGTTGGCTCTCTAGGTTGTAAGTCTCCCTTTGTAACAATTGTTGCATTGTGGCAAATATAGGTGTCACACAGATCCATAAGCCTTGAGGTATTGGATTGTGTATTGTTCTTGGATGAAGCTTTTAAGCAAATCCGAGTTATCTTGTTTGTCAAGTATGCTTGACAAAATTCTGTATTGACAGGGATGATGTAGAAATCACAGTTGGTGATTAAGGGAAGTGAGTGGGGTATCTCGTATCAAAGAGGTTGTTCTTTGATAAAGTCTTCATTGGGTAGAGATTAGGATATAAAGTTGTAAACGGGGGAGTTTAGCTTCGTAAAAATTCTACAGATAGTGGAGTCTTCTTCCTGGATTGGCATCCCCCAGATGTAGGTGAATTGCACCGAACTGGGTTAACAATTATTGTGTTCTTTATCATTCTGTAGATTTACTTTTCTGTTAGGGTTAATGATAAACATGTTGGATCATATGTCGTAACATCTATGATTTTTCAGTTATGATATTCAAGGTATCAGTCTGCTATTCTGTTTCTTATTTAAATGCTTATGCAGAACAATATCTTGACATGTGTTATGACATCTGTTGTCTGCATTGCCAGAATTTCAATTTGTATCAGAGCAAACATCCTGTCTGTTTATGGATGAGATCTTTGGGAGATACTTTCTAGCGTTTAAACAAGGAGGAGTTTTGAAGATTAGATCAATCAACTCAGACATACTCAAGGGTATTAATGGATGGGATAGATGTTCTGGATCGAAGGTAACAACCCAGAGGTTGTTCATGTTGCTGAGGAGGTTCTACAACAACTACAGGAGAAGTGGCTAGTTCTCTTGTTGGGGTGTCTTATAAGATGTTTTGATATCTTATTAGGGCAAGTTGAATTTGTTCCTTGGTGGTTCCGCTGCATGTGTTTCTGATGGAAGAGCTCTAGAATTATGGGATTCTGGAGTTGTTGATGAAGACAAATGGTGGAAGGTCTCAATCGTCGGCCTCAATATGGGAAGATATCTGCATTGTTTTATTCCAAAGTCATGAGCGATGGAATGAAGGGAGTTGTTGAAAGATGTCAATTATGGTGACTTTGTACTTGGAAGCTTGGTTCCATGGTACAGCTTGAAGTCAGTTGAAGAGAAGAGGAGTAGAGTTTAGGTTTATCAAGTTCTTGCTCTGGGAGTTTGATAAATTATTGATTGGCTAAGTTGTCAAAGATACTTGAGAATTCTCTCAAGTCCACTCATAAAGGCGTCTCAGTCGTGCATCTGGAGTCTTCTAGTTATTTTTATGACTAGAACGTGTTTCTATGAAACACAACCTGAAGAAAGTGGAGGTGATTTATTTTCACTATCCAAAACAACAAGGAAGGATTCATCTCTCTTAACCCTAAGGGTGGATCCAATCTGATTGGAGTTCTCATAATCGTTGAGGTAAATAGGATTTGTTCAGAGAAAATCTTAGTTACTTGAGTCAAGGGTGGCAACCTTGGTATCTCAACACTGTTTGTCAAAGAAGATACTTGCAAAAGATTGAATACTTGATAAGTGTTCATGAAGTGATCTGGTGGAGCTTAGCTACAACAGTGTAGAAGGGTTATTGGACAAGGATTTAAGATCAATTTCTATTTGTGGAATTCACAAGTATTTAATTGATTATCCTTAAAAGTCAAAATTGCTGATGTTCAACAAGATGTTGGAACATCTCATCATCAGAGTTTGTGTAGGATCATGGGAGGGGTACTGCATACACTTTAGCATCTATTTTGGTCTTGGGTGTTGACCTAAGAATCTGCTTCAGTCTGGTGTGACAGAAGCATGTGATCTCTGGAGAGTTTCCTGGCAAGAAACTGGTCTGGACATTGGTACTGTTGAAGATGAAGATGAAGACATCATAATCTTGATGGTTATTTCTTGGATTAGTTTATTTCTGATCTAGGTACTTGGGAGCATATGATCTTGCTCAATTTGAAGGTCAAGGTTAAGTTACCTCTGACTTTCTACAGACTGCTCTACTAAGGAAAGTGGCATTCTTTGGTATAGCTATGGTGTAGTCTAGGACTACTTTATCTTCTGAAGATTCAGACGTGGCAGGTGTGAAGTCTTTGGAGTTTCAAAGCAGGATGGAGGTTGTCTACTCAAACTTGGTTGTTGAATAAAGTCTATGAGAGCATGAAACTCTTGTTCTGTAATAGGGAGGAGGTTCTTCTAAGTGGCAGAAGGAGGAGCTGAATTCAGCAGTTGGATGTCGTATCAGAATGTTCTGACATCTAGCTTAACATCAGAATCTCAGCTGGTGATGTGGCACGTCAGCTTAAGATAAGGTGATCTACAGGAGAATGGAAGTTATGGATACTTCAAAAAGGTCTATCTCATGCAGTTTGCGGGAGCTGTGGTTTGAGAAGATGTTACATGTCTAGAGGCTTGGTGGATCCAAGATGTCTTGCCATGGAGCAAGTAGTTCATGTGACTTGAAAATCAGATTTCATTAGTGGATCAGTGTATCTTGTGGGAGTTCTGAAGAAGAATGAGATCAGATAAAAGGTGGCATTTGGTTGATCTTTAGTGTGCATTCAAGCAAGGTGCTTGTAACTAATTACTCTTGGGTAAAAGGGTACTTGGTTGAAAATGACAGGATGTGATGATTCTTGGAGCTTGTGGCAGAAGTTCTTAGTTTATGAAAGATACCTTCTTTTAGTGGATGAGAGTTTATTTCTCTCTGGGTTTCTGGAGTTCTCTTTGTTCAAGCTGGTGGCACAGTGTTGTGTGAAGATCTTCAGATGGATTACTATGTAGATAGTAAGTCCAGTGGTGGAGCATATCAAGAACCATGATGTGTGGTGTCTGTGATATGTGAAGGATGTCCTAACTGATGTTAGAACATTTTCTGGGTTGGTTATCCTTGGAGTAGGATACTAAGTTCTGTGAGAACTTATTACTTACATCTTTTCTAAGAAGTATCTACATTGTCATACGGGAGAATGATGGAGTAGAAGAAATGCCTTGGAAGGATGATGTAGAGAAGACTGAAGTGGATCATGTGTTGATTGCATGGAAGTCTGAATATGGATATTCACCAGTTGATCTGAAGTATTCCAGGTTATCATACGGGAGAATGATGAAGGAATGACTGTCTTGGATTGTTGGGTGTCTATCTATTGATTGACCTTGCTAAGGTCAGATGAAAAACTTGTTGAGGGGATAACGCCCCTATTGGCAAGTCATGCTAAAGGGAAGTGGATCAGTTTGGCAGCAGTGAAGTTCTGAAGCATGTATACGGTATCTGACACCGTTGGAAGAAAACAAACTAAGAGGTATGGTATCTCTTTGAGGAATATGGATCATTCCATATCAATTGGATTTTATCTCAGGGAACAAGGAGATCTATACATGAGAATTCAAGAGGAATTCGTTTGGTGTATGGATAGTTTCTGGAAGAGGGGGATCAATGGATATTTGATCTTAATCCAAGAGTTTGTTAATTTAGGATGGTGATCCTAATGAGTCCTCACGGGAAGCATGATGGTGTTCATGTATGAGTGATTATTGGTTCTTGTCAGAAGAAGCAATAAGTGGAGTTGATGATTGTGTTCAGCAGGTAGGTTGGACAGAGGGTGCGCTCTTGAAGACATGAAGACACGTCTTATGTTTTCCATTCATCAGCATAAGTGTTCATTGGAGGAGCACTGGTTATCTTAGATAGGGGTTGCTCCTTGATTTAAGATATATTACTGCATGGGTGCAGTTCAGGATCCAGTTTGTATTGTGCATCAAGTAAGCTGTGATTATGTTTCCATCCTGGGAGGATGAGATGTCAAGAAGGATGTCTTGACATTAGTGTACTATTGCAATTTGGGGGAAACTTGACAGTGCAAATTACATGGTTCTTAATGGATGCTTAAGAATCATTAGTTAGGTCTAGAAGAATTTAATTTTCTCTGCAGAATGTGATTATAAGACTGTGAAGGTATTGATCAGTACAGAAGTTCTCTTTGGGAGACAATGTCTGACATGATGTCAGAACATTGTTAATGACATATGACAAGTTATATCCGGATATGAATCTGCTCTAGACACTTTTGTGTATTTTTGGCTAAAAAGGGGGAGAAAGGAGTATCTGCAGTGTTTCTACAGAAACAGTTCTTCGTGTCCTAAGTGTCGTTTGTGTCTTTGGTCCTGAGTTAGGAACATAATCATGTGCTTAGGGGGGTTTTATCCTCCTCCTCGTGTACACCAACATAAGGAAAAATTAATTTAGGATTTCTGGAATCTCAGGAGTCTTAAATTAATACTTATGAGTTTCTTATTCAAGTTGACACGAATACAGGAGAATCCTGGTTTTATTGTACAAAATGAGTTTTAGCCAAAATTTGTCAAAAGGGGGAGATTGAAGACTCTAAAGATTTGACTTAAATTTTGGTAAAACTCATTGTCAAACAAAACATAAAGATATCGAAGGAGATGTCATAGCATGAAGACTCGACATCTGGACTGCCATAATAGATTGCTTAAATCGGTTTCAAATCTGCTCCAAGTTTCTAGGCGTGTTTAGCAGTGGATCAAGGAAAGATTTTTTTGAAGATTTGAAGCCCATCTGAAGACTATAAATAGAAGACTTAGACCTAGGATTTGATATGCCTTTTGTAACCTAGTTCTCTTGCGTAAGAAACAAGAGTTTAGGGTTTGAGAGTCGTTGGCTCTCTAGGTTGTAAGTCTCCCTTTGTATCAGTTAATGCATTGTGGCAGATATAGGTGTCGCACAGATCCTTAAGCCTTGAGGTATTGGATTGTGTATTGTTCTTGGATGAAGCTTTTAAGCAAATTCGAGTTAGCTTGTTTGCCAAGTATGCTTAACAGAATTCTGTATTGATAGGGATGATGTAGAAATCACAATTGGTGATTAAGGGAAGTGAGTGGGGTATCTCGTATCAAAGAGGTTGTTCTTTGATAAAGTCTTCATTGGGTAGAGATTAGGATATAAAGTTGTAAACAGGGGAGTTTAGCTTTGTAACAATTCTACAGATAGTGAAGTTTTCTTCCTGGATTAGTATCCCCCAGATGTAGATGAATTGCACCAAACTGGGTTAACAATTGTTGTGTTCTTTATCATTCTGCAAATTTACTTTTCTGTTAGGGTTCATGATAAACATGTTGGATCAGATGTCGTAACATCTGTGATTTTACAGTTCTGATATTTAAAGTATCAGTATGCGGTTCTGTTTCTTATTTAAATGTTTATGCAGAACAATGTCTTGACATGTGTTAGGACATCTGCTATCTGCATTGCCAGAATTTTAAATGCAATGAGTAATGATGAGAAATTGGAAAATGAAACATACAATTTAATTTTGGTCAAGATTTCTAACAAGCAAAAGGGTGCGCATCTTCCTGAGGAAAAAAATTTCAGACTTCGTCATCGATGCGTCGACCTAAACAGGTCATGCGTCGACGCACACTGAACGAATTTTTATAATTTCAAAATTTTAAAATGATGCGTGGACCATAGGTCGACCTGCGCTTGCCCGCCCCTGATTGTGAGAAAAGTTGACATTCTTGAGTCGACCCATGTCCTGTTTTGGTCGACTCAAATAAGTAGAACATGGAAAAATGTATATTTTGAGCATATTATGCATCAAGTATGAATAAATACCAAGACACACACATGCCAAACTTAAAAAATGGATAAAAAATACATCTAATGATGAAATAAACATCAATTCAAACCACAATTTGGTCACACTAGTTTACACATATAATTGATCAAGAGTAGTAATCTAAGAAGGAACGATATTACCTCAGACAATTGATGATAAATTCCTTCACATGTAGCTTAATCTTTTCAATTATTGTTAGTCAAAGAAAAATATAGACAAGCAATAGTATAGAGCATGCAATCATGTATACATAATCAAACGAGATCTGAGATATCGAGAACACCAAGTTCCCTACGGATATTAAAGAAAGGCTCCGTCGCAAGTGGTTTTGTAAAAATGTCCGCAAGTTGATTCTTAGAATCAACATGCTTAAATACCACATCGTCTTTCTCTACATGATCCCTAAGGAAATGATGCCTTACTTCTATAAGTTTTGTGCGAGAATGTAATATCGGGTTTTTGGTTAGGTTAATGGAACTTGTATTATCACACAAAATAGGAATACGTTTAAGTTGAACATTGTAGTCGAGCAATTGTTGCTTAAGCCATAAGACTTAAGCACAACAACTACCGGCAACAATGTATTCCGCCTCGGCTGTTGACAAAACAACGGAAACTTGCTTTTTGCTATGCCAACTCACTAAGGAATTTGAGAAAAAGTGACAAGTACCACTAGTGCTTTTCCTATCCGATTTGCAACCGGCAAAGTCGGAATTGGAATAACCAACCAAAGAGTAATCGCTTCCCTTGGAATACCAAAGCTCATACTTTAGAGTACCACATAGATACCTAAGTATGCGCTTTAAGAATTTTAAATGAGATTCCTTAGGACATGATTGGTACCTAGCACACATGCAGACACTAAACATGATATCTGGTCGGGATGCGGTAAGATAGACGAGTGTCAATAACCTTTGAGCTAGCCATGTCGAAGCGCTTGAGTAGCTCAAGACAATACTTCGTCTGGCTCACGAATGTCCCTTCATCAAGTTGCTTGATTTGCAATCCGAGGAAATATTTTAGCTCCCTCATCATGCTCATCTCTAACTCTCCCTGCATTAACTTAGAAAACTCCTTGACCATATTTGTGTTAGTAGAACCAAATATAATATCGTCTACATAAAATTGTACCAAAATTTGGTGTTTTTCTTGACGTTTAATGAATAGAGTTGTGTCAACCTTTCCTCTGGAGTACCATTGATCAAGTAGAAATTTGCTAAGATGCTCATACCAAGCCCTAGGGCTTGTTTGAGACTGTACAAAGCACGTTAAGGAATGCACTTTTTACATCCATTTGAAATAATTTGAAGTTTTTCGCACATGCGTAGGTAAGCAACAGGCGTATAGCCTCGAGTCGGGCAACAGGCGCATAAGTTTCCTCATAGTCTATGCCTTCCTCTTGGTTATACCCTTGCGCAACTAAGCGCGCTTTATTTCTAGTTATAACTCCATTTTCGCCGAGCTTGTTCCTAAACACCCATCGGGTGCCGATTACTCGATGGCCTCACGGAGGAGGGACAAGGTCCCAAACCTCATTTCTTTTAAATTAATTCAACTCCTCTTGCATTGAAAAAAGCCAATGTTCATCGAGTAGGGCCTCTTTTGAGTTTTTAGGCTCAACTTGCGAAACGAAAGCGGAGTAATAACAGAAGTTACTTAGCTTGGAACGAGTTGTTACTCCCTTTGAGATGTCACCGAGAATGTTGTCGATGGGATGATCTTTGGAAGACTTCCAAGCTGGAGGGAGGTCATCATTATTATACGGATGATCCTCCTCACTTTTCACTGGTTGGTGATCTTTTTCCTCCTCAACATGCACTGCTTCAGGTTGATCAGCCCCTTTATCAGTGTCCTTGAGTATGTCTTCTGAAGATACACCTGCACCATGAAAAAAACTACCTTTTCTGACATTTTTCGGATAAGACTCATCAAAAGTAACATGTACCGACTCCTCAACAGTAAGTAACCTTTTATTGTAAACCCTATATACCTTACTAGACTAAGAGTATCCGAGAAAGATACCTTCGCCGGCCTTAGCATCAAACTTACCAAGTGTCTCTTTACCATTATTCAACACGTAACATTTGCAACCAAAAATGTGAAGGTGAGATACGTTCGGATTTCTCCCTTTTAAAAGCTCATACGGTGTCTTGTTTAGAATAGGACGGATGAGCACCCTACTCAAAACGTAACAAGTCGTACTAATGGCATCGGCCCAAAAGTATTTTGGAAGGCCACTCTCATTGATCACAGTCCTTCCTAATTTTTCCAAAATTATGTTTTTACGTTCCACAACCCTGTTTTGTTGAGGGGTACGTAGTGCGGAAAAATTATGATCAATCTCATGGCTTTCACAAAATGCTTCAAAAAGATGATTTTCGAACTCACCCCCATGATCACTTCTAATTGGTATAATGTTTGTGTTCAATTTGTTTTGGTATAACTTGGCAAAATTTTCAAAAGCCGAAAAAGTATCGTTCTTGCTTGCTAAGAAAATAGTCCAGCAAAACCTAGAAAAGTCATCGACAATCACAAAACCATAATAGTTACCACCTAGACTTTTAATCCTAGATGGTCCAAAGAGGTCCATATGGAGGAGCTCAAGGGGTCTCGTGGTTGAAACAATGTTTTAAGACTTAAACGAGATCCTTGTTTGCTTCCCCATTTGGCATGCATCACATAAGTGATCCTTTGTGAATTAGATTTTGGGTAAGCCGATTACTAGGTCTTTAGAAACTATCTTATTAAGCAAATCAAAATTAACATGCGCCAACCGTCTATGCCATAACCATGAATCTTCACTCGTGGTGACTAGAGACTTGTCGCTACTCAACGATACCTCATTCAAGTCTAGCATATAGACGTTATTGACCCTCAGGCCCTTAAACACATCTTTTTTATCACTATTTTCAATTATGCAACAATCCTTTGAAAAAGATACTTTATAGTCCTTTTCACATAATTCACTAATGCTTAAGAGGTTGTGTTTAAGACCCTCAACAAGAAGCACGTCTGAGATAGTAGTAGATGAGGGGTTACCTACACTACGTTTGCCAAGTATTTGTCCCTTGTTGTTGTCTCCGTAGGTAACAAACCCCTTTTTCTTTGCCACGAAGTCGATGAAAAGAGATATATCTCCAGTCATATGTCTTGAGCAGCCACTATCAAGAACCCATCTTCTTTCCGCGGTCTTAAGACGTTGTACCTACACAATCAATCAAGGGAAACAGGTACCCAATTCTTATTGGGTCCTTGGTTGTGAGTGAAAACAGGATTGCATTTGAGCAACCATTGATAAACGCCTTTAGGAACTAAAAACCTCCTAAAGCGACACTTAGCAATGGTATGACCCCTTTTGCAACAATACATGCAAGTAAGGTTAACATGAGAATCACTTTTGCTAGGTTGATATCTAATCACATAAGTATATTTTTGATATGGATTAATCATGCTTTTCTTAAAATGTGATCTATCAATAACAAAAGTCATTTTTGGTTCTAGAGCCTTGTCAAGTTTGGCCTTAAGAGTTCTAACCTTTTTTTTCCAAATACGACAAGTATCGCGACCAAAATTTAACCACTTACTTTTGTCTTCCTCAACATCTACCTTTGTTATTTCCACCATGGACTTTTTGAGAGCCTCTAATTCCTTTTCGGAATCGGAGATCTTTTGCTCCAAATGAGAAAATATTTGTTTATTTGAAGCTAACCATTTAAAGGCTTCCTTGGCCTCATGGTGTAGAGTATCAAATGCATGTTGTAGTTCAGAATAAGACATTGAATTAGAGTTATCGTACTTAGAATGACTTACCTTTTTGTTCTTTTTCCTTTGGTGAGCGGAAAGGAAAAGGTTGACGGACTCTTCTTCGTCACTTGAACTTTCATCACTAGACGATTCACTATCGCTTTCCCAAGCGATATAGGCTCTTCTAGGTTTAGATTGTTTCTTCCCTTAACGACTTTTATCCTTACCTTTGTCCTTCTTCAACAATGGACAATCCGGCTTATAATGGCCGACTTTTCCACAGTTATAGCAAAACCCCTTAGATTTTCCACTCTTTTTGTCTTCATTCTTGGAAGACCTTGATTGTTTTCTAAAGTTGACGAGGTTTTTCTCCGAATGTTGAATACAATTTTTCATGATATAACGATTGTATCGCTTCACAAATAATCCCATGTCTTCATTCGTATCCTCTTGCTCATCATCACTAGATTCACTCTCGCTTAGCTCATTTGCAGAGGACTTTGAACAAGAAGTCTTTAGAGCTATCGACTTCTTTTCCGTGTCTTTGGTCTTGTTTTTTTCCTTCTTCTCTCTTTTCTCAAATTGGTCTAAGTTAATGAGCATTTGCTCATGTTCCTCGAGCTTCCCAAATAAAGTTGTGATGTATAACATCATTAGGTCGTTGGCTTCTTTTATGGCGGTCACCTTCGGTTGCCAATCCCTAGTAAGACACCTCAAGATTTTATTAGTAGCAACGTCACTGGAAATTGGTCTACCAAGTGAGTTAAGTCTATTGATTAAATGAGTGAACCTCGTTTGCATGTCGGCAATGGTTTTCCCTTACTTCATGTGAAAGAGGTCGAACTCTTGAGTCAATGTATTGATTCTATCTAGCTTGACGTCGTTAGTTACCTCATGGGCAACTTGTAATGCGTCCCGCATAGCTTTAGCACTCGTACAATGTAAAACTCTATAGTATTCATCAACTCCCAATGAGGAGATCAGAATATTTCTAGCCTTACAATCGTAGTTGTACTTTTTCTTGTCTTCTTCATTCCATTGTGCTTCAGGCTTAGGTACTACCACGTTATTCGCATTGTTCATGGTTATTTCCATTGGACCGTTTTGTATAACGCTCCATACCTTCCTATCAATAGAATTAATGTGTACACGCATACAATCCTTCCAGTAACTGTAGTTCTCACTGTTAAAAATAGGTGCTCTATTGTAAGCCCCTTTCGGTTCGTTTGCCATTTTCTAAAAAGTTATACTTGAAGCACTAGATAAATCGGTGCTCCTGATACCACTTGTTAGACGACGGCAATTGATCTAAAAGGGGGTTGAATAGATCACTTCTTTTTAATTGCGAGTCGGCGCTAAAATTTGTTTTTAAAAATATTTTACGGAAGCGGCCGAGGATAATTCGTCTACACGAACCGAGTTACTAGAAGAATCGGATATACGTAAGCCAAATGGAACGAAAGGCTCGATGAGAAAAAATTGTATCGCAACTTAACTATTGATCAATTTACAAACATCACTTAATATGGTACAATCTCCAATGAACAGTCAAAAATTAAACCAAAATTGACAATATATCAAACACCTTGTAAAAGTTCAATTTATCGAGCACTTGGAGTGCATAAAACTCCAAGCTAAACCTTATATGTTAGTTAGTGTAGAATTTTCACTAAGCACAATCCAAAATGATTGTGCAATAGTTTTCAAATCAAATTTTCTGCACTATACTATACCAGAACTTTTATCGATCAATTGAACAATCACAAGCGTAAACAGTTCGAAAATTAAATGAGATAGGGAAAGAGAAAAGACACCAAGTTTGTTTAGGCAGTTCTCCTTTCGTCCTCGCTTCGGGTACGTCTGCCCCCAATTCTAAATCTAGAATTGAGATATCTATAATCTTGTTTGCAAATTGTTTTTACAAGAGAAAACTTAGCTATCACACACTCAAGAAACTCCGTTGATGTAGATATTATGTCTTCTCTTCCCTTGATTCGAGTCGAATCAAGTGCCTCGAACTTGTTGGATGAACCTCCGTTTACCATTACTAGATTGAAAGAACACACCGGTCTTCAATCACCTTCACTCGGCTGATTCCGATTCACACACAATTCGATCCTCAAACCTTGTTGCACAATCCTCCGGTTAATGCTACTAGATCAACAAAACCCACCGTTCTTAGATCACCTTCGCTCGAATGAATTCAATGCATACAAGATCTGATCCAAAAAACCCCAAATCCAATTGATCTTGGAGGAAAAAACCCTAGAGGTTTTATTCAAGAAAAAACCCACTAAAACACTCACCCCAAACAAGCAACAATTCTATGTTTTGACGGTATCACCTCATGATGCAAAAGATCAACAAAAATGGTTATGTGTATTTGTTGAGAAAATGCAAGAATGAAGATGAAGGTGATGAGAGAAAAGTTTCTTTGTAAATCTTTCACTTTTTCTTGTTGTTGTGTAAAAAATGAGGAACCAAGTATTTATATAATGCTGGGACCAACTACCAATTATAACAGTATTTTGAACTTTGAAAAAATCAGAAAAATGAGTTATATGCAGCGAAGAGTTGACCACAAGTAAATGAGGGTTAGCCTGCACTGACCCGTGGGCAATCTGCGCAAGTTGGGGAATCATGCGTCGACCGCCACAGGGGTCATGCGTCGATGCATGGATGAAGAAAATGCAGAAACAGAAATATTGACAGCATGCATCGACAATAGGGCCAGCGTGCACTAACCCGATGAAAACTTCAATAATACCAACATGTCATGAGTCGACCAGGGCCTAGTTTAGGTCTACTCAAGCTACCCAAATACCTAAAAAGTGTTTTTTGCACATGTTTTCATCTACTTAGGCAATGTTTATGCATACCTAAGACTTATACCATGATTACATACATGTAATAAATGTGCAAGACTCTTCTTATATGTTTGGACACATGATTATTAATTGTTTTATGCATTGCGAAATAAGAATGCCGACAATGATGAGATGATACCGTCCAAATTACAAACTATGAGCTAGTACATATTTTGACATCATTAAAATAAAGCTCAAGTGAAAGACACCTTGCCCTCACATATGAGCCTGCCAATATTTTCTGTCATTAGTTACCAGGATCTAACTAAAAATATGATGAAACATCTTCCAGCAAGCAAACACCGGAAGGTGTCAACCACCAGTTTATTCAATGTCCAACAAGGACATGCGGGGTCGCTACGAGAGTACTTAGGTAGATGCAATGAAGAAACCATCAAGGTGTCCCATCCAAATCAAGAAATGTTCGTCGGAGCATTCCAACATGGTCTAAGGGCAGGCCAATTTAATGAGTCTTTAGCGCAGAAATCGGCGTCTAGCATAGATGAAGTCATTACACGGGCGGAGTACTACATCAAGGGGAAAGAAAGTATTATGGAAAAAAGGTATCGAGATGCAAAAGAAAATTCGTGTACGGGAGAAGAAGGATCAGGTCATAGGAAGGGATATCATAGAAAGGGAGCTATAGATCGGCAGATGCATAAGTCATCATAGCGCTCGTTCAAAAGAGAAACAGAGTACACTCCATTAAATGCATGTCGGTCTGATATCTTGAAGGATGTATATCACCTCAACCTATTGCCCATACCAAAGCGCTCAAATGTAGGAGTACATGTGGTAATGGGGAAGGACAAAAGTGCATGGTGTGCGTACATAGAGTTTGTGGGCATCACACAAAATTATCATCAGTTAAAAAGGAAATTGAAATTATGATTCAGAGAGGTAAGCTATTGTCATATGTCAAGGACACGGGATGACAACCTGGTATGAGAAGTCCCCCCCCCCCCCCCCCCCCGCGAGAAGAAGAAGAAGAAAGTGAAGCTCGAGTAGCTCGCCATACGCTTAACACCATTGCAAGAGGATTCACTGCAGAAATCAGTTCGAAAAGAAAAAGGTATGCTATATCGGTTATGCATGTCGAACAAATATCACATTTGAAAGAAAAATAAAGCTTTGTTGTAGTCAGTTTTTCCAAAATAGATGCGAAGGGTGTGTTAGCTAATGAGAAAGATCGAATGATGATCCAAGTTAGGATACGAGATTGGAATGTAAGACGAGTCTTGATATATCCTAGAAGTTTGGTGGACGTCTTATACTGGGATGCATTCAAGGGAATGAACTTCGACACCTTGGAGTTGTTGTCATTTAAAGGTACCCATGTGGGATTCTCGGGTGAACAGGTACAGGTGCTCAGATATCTGCCCATAATGACGACTTTTGGTAGCTGGAACAATGCGAAAAGTATCAAGGTAAGATATTTAATTGTTAACGTCGCGTCTCTCTATAACATCATTATTGGCAGCCCATTGTTTAATGCTCTAAAGGCGGTATTGTCCACGGTGTATTTCACGATGAAGTATCCCCTAGAAGATGGCCGAGTGGGATTAATAAAGGGCAACCAAGAATTGGCCAGAAAATGTTACAAGGATAGCTTGAGGCTCAAAAGAAACGATCAAGCTAAAGGTCCTGTCAAAGAGGAGTCGTTAAAAGTAAATTTAGTAGATATCAACTTAAAAGAAAAAATACCAGAAGGTCGACTGACAATCAAAAAAGTATCTTATAATAGAAAATTTTCTACGGAACCAGGAACTACCATGGGGCTTGCTTCCCGAATTGAAGAATGGACATTTTAAAGAAAGACTTTAAAAGCAAAGACGAGAGATTTCAAGAAAAACCAAGCGGTAGCAAGGAACGAAGGAACAAGAAATGGGGCTCAAAACTTAAAAGGAATGAAGAAAAATAAGATATCTTAGGATGGGAATGTAATATAGACTTTGTAATAAGAATTACCAATAAAGTCATCAGGGTGTACTCTTTTCCCTCTGAGAGGGTTTTTAATGAAGAACTCATATTTAAATAATTATATCATGTGAAATAGATAAGTCGGTCCTAGGATGTAATCGGCTATGTCCGAGCTATGCGCACTCGATGCCTCTGGCCAAAGTTCAAGTTAATATACTTCTGGCATGATCGGCTTTGTCTGGGATATGCACACTCGATGCCTCTGGCCAAATTCCAAGTTAATATACCTCTGGCATGACCGGCTTTGTCCAGGCTATACGCACTCGATGCCTCTGGTCAAAGTCCAAGTTAATATTGAAGTAAATATAAATGTCACTAGAAGGGGGGTTGAATAGTGACCCCTTTTTTAAATTTTAAAATAAAGACATAAATCAAATCACTCTATAATAAAAGTTATATATATGTGTGAGGTGAATTGAAATAAATAAGTAAGAGCTAAAAAAATTACACAAAGATATATCCTGGTTCACCAAACTTGGCTACTCCAGTCCTCACAATTTCTTGTCAGATTTTCCAATAAATGCTTATCATCTTTCTTAGATCCTTTTACAAAAGCATGTATTTTCTTAGCCTCGTCAGGCTTACATATCCGACTTCATCTCAAAGCTGCTTCTAGCTTACAAATTTTTTCACTAGTGATCTTGCTTGAGAAATCTCACAATACCTTTTGAATGAAATTGTTACAACAATGAATTTTGTGATTTCTTACTATAAAGATATGGATTTATAAATCAATAATCTTAGAAAAACTTGTTTCAAAGATTATATTTTAGTAGTGAAGAAATTTGATGTGGATAATGATGAATTCTTGCTTCAATTTTTGCTTGTAGTGTTGTGTCTTAGAAAGAACTAACAAAGACATTTTATAGACTTTTTGATCCTTTCATATGCTGAGTACCAAAGCTGTTCAGAGTGTGAAGCTCTATTTACCAATCTGCCACTAGTAATTACAACTTTGCCATTTGTAGTGTAAAAAGGAAGAACTTCTTATTACGAAAGTGTCATTTTATTATTCTGATCCTCATCTCACATTACTTTGATCCTTGAATGCTTTAATTAATTACACTATTGCCATTTTAATAATTCCTTGGAGGCCACGCATAAACCATAATTACCACATTGCCATTTTTACAAATTCTTTGATACTCACGTTGAGGAATAATTACCATGATGCCATTCCACAATATTCTTGATCCTCATGTTTTAGCCTTTGATCCTCTTGTGTGAAATAATATATTTTTCAAGTACTTTCAAGGCAATATTTTTTAGATCATTAAAACAAACAGGCTTAAATAAAATAAAATGGTTTTGACACAATAAAATATTTTGACTTAACAAATATACCTCTGGCATGATCGACTTTGTCTGGGCTATGCGCACTCGATGCCTTTGGACAAAGTCCAAGTTAATATACATCTGTCATGATTAGATTTGTTCGGGCTATGTGTACTTGATGCCTCTAGCCAAAGTCCAAGTTAATATACATCTGGCATGATCGGCTTTGTTCGGGCTATGCGCACTTAATGCCTCTGGCCAAAGTCCAAGTTAATATACCTCTGGTATGTTCGGCTTTGTATGAGCTATGCGCACTTGATGCCTCTGGCCAAAGTCCAAGTTAATATACCTCTGGCATGATCGATTTTATCCGGGCTATGCGCACTCGATGCCTCTGGCCCAAATCCAAGTTAATATACTTCTGGCATGATCGGCTTTGTCCGGGCTATGCGCACTTGATGCCTCTGGCCAAAGTCCAAGTTAATAAACCTTTGGCATGATCGGCTTTATCCGGGATATGCGCACTTGATGCCTCTGACCAATGTCATAGATAATATACCTCTGGCGTAAGTTGGCTTTGTGTTATACCATCAATCAAATACCCAGTATGATATACTCGAAGTTAGTTGATTTGTGTTCGAAGCTAATAAGCCTCCTCAAGATCGTAAAGGCCCTTAGAATTCGAGGTTGGGGCTTTAAAAGTGTGTATAATAAACTACGGTTAAGGAGGTAAACTGATTAATTAATGGATGTTCTAAATGGAAAAATAATCTGTTGATAGAAAATGAGAACCAAGCGTTTCAAAGGATTAAATGAGAACATCTCACAAAGAATCCAATTCCCGCTCAGAACATTACTCTCCAATTCTCCAAATCGTATAATCTGGATGAACACCCTTGGCCCTAGAGTTTTATAGCCAGTTGTATATTATTAGATTGCTCAAACAAATTAAAACACAGAGCACGAAAATATAATAAACTGTGGAAATAACATTCATAAAATAAAATGTAGTTGTCTTACAGACCATCATAGGGCCTGAATACAAAAAGATGAGAGCACAAAAATACGTAAAGCATTACAAAGAGGAAAGTAAAAAAATATTCCTCAATTTTGCCTTCATTGACACATTAGGGGCTTCTGGATTGAATTATCAGCAGGAGGAAGTTCAGTCTCTTCCATGTCCACAAGACAACCGTCAACCACGACCTTGAAAAAATCCATCTCGGAAAAATCAAGGTTAGGATAGAGGCATAGGACCTGATCCTTCGCCCTATCGAAAAAAACATCACCGACATTAAGGACGTCGATCTAAGCTTGCTTCGAAGAAATCTTCAAATGACCAATCAAGTCTTGGGCAAATTTATGCTACTCGGATTGTTTGTCAACAGAGGCCTGTAGGTCTTGCTCCGACGATTCTGATCTCTCCCTCTTAGTTTTCTCTTCCGACAATTGCTTCTCCAGTTCAGCTATCCTATCCGCATACAATTCCTATTTATCTTTCATTTGGGAAATCTCGTGTCTAAGATTACCTCCATCTGTTCGCTATTATCCCCGACTTCAAACAAACCCCTCGTAAGCACATCACGACCGATGGAATTCACTTTGTTACATCTTTCGTAGCATTTAGTCGGTCATAAAGGGACTTCAATCCATACAAGTTATTGCTCTAAAACTTGAATTCATTGGACCATTTAGAATGATCACTTCCTCCGGCTTCATGCATCAAAGAGGAAATCTCCCAGTTATCCCTGCATACGTCGTCACTCATCAAAGTTCGCATAACCTTGGGAGATCCCAGATGGGTCTCCATCTGAGGAGAGTGGGGGTAACAAAAGATCCAGAGGTGTTTGAAACCGCCTTGCTAGGTGTCTGATTCCTTTTCTTCAAGGACCAAGTTTCCAAGTCGGACAAATCTAACTTGGCAACGGCTTGGCCAGCCGCGCGCCTTGCTGCTCGAGCTTATGACATCAATCTCTTATGCTCTGTCAATGATAGATTAGTCATTTTATCTGCAAAAAAGAGAAAAATTTCAGAGGAATGAAGAGATTTATCTTGAAAAAGTAATAAACTAAAAAGACAAAAGTTACCCAGAAAAGAAAATTATGCTCTTAGAACAATGATAATAGGTTCCAAAATTTTATCACGTGAAATACATCTAGTATAGCTAAGGATCTAATCTCCTAGTTGTTTAATTTATCAAAGTCAAAACCGGATATAGAAATTAAATTTCTAGCCCAATAGATAGGAAAGCGATGGGATCCATCCAAGGCATATAGCACTTGAGAACACCTCAGACCACATTTAATCTGAAGGAACCGGTCTTTAAAACATTTGTAGTTAGAGGTAAAGGCTTGAAGAAATCTCTTTCCCGGAAGGCCGCTGATGGTAACCCAGCCTCCTTTTTCAACTCCCTTAATTTCAAAGAAGGAGAAAAACAAACTTATGGTAGGTTTTATAGATATGGCTTCATAAACTATTTCGAAGGCCTTTATGAAGCCCCAACTATTGGGGCGAAGCTGAGAAAGAACGACATTCAAAACCTTTAGTAGATCCAATTCAAAATCAGTAAAGGGAAGTTGGAATTTGTAGTCTTCCAATACTCCAACATAAAAATGGAAGTACTCATTTTTAACTCCCCTAGGAAGAACTATAAAAACATGCTCGCCGAGAATACAAGATTCCAAAATAACATCATTCTCGTTCCCAGTAGAGGAAACATTTATCATGGCACAAAGATTAGAGATTTCAAAGTCGTCAACAGAACTATGGTCATAACTCATTACTTCCACAGCAAACGAGTATGTAATCTCCATCAACACCTTTACAGAGGAACCTGACGAAGAAGATTCGGAGTCAAAATCGCTAAAAAAATTGGAAATGTCTCCGTAAGCCTCCCTTATAATACGATCAAATTCGGTCTGAGTCAAAGTGTCCCTACGACCTCTCACGTAAAAATACCAAAGATCTTTTATCTCTCGAGCACTTAGGGTTCTTTATGAATCAATATTATCATTACAAGAATTTATAATAGTCATATTAAGAAACACAATAAAATAAGTAAGTATACCTGATCTTGACAAAGGGATGCAAACCTTTTTGAAAAATCACTTCAGAAGAGAAGTAAGATGAATAAGGATACGAATGGGAAACCTCAATGGAAGAGAAATTGCTTTAAAATCTCAAGGAATTCAAAACGGTGAGGGGGTCTGAAAGGATTAAATTCCCATAAAAGTCATAATTGCTGAGATAAAGGAAAATCTGGAAAAAGATACACCATGACACATCACTATAGAAGAGGCCTAAAGGACATTTCCGGTTCAGGGGAGAGCATGATAAGAATTTTTTAGTATTATTTTTGTCCGAGCATTACAGTCCTCCAAGATTCATGCTCGGGGGGGGGGGGGGGGGGGGGCTTATGTACATACCCGCAAAATTATGTTGACTGGACAATGTCTAACCCGGTGATACACCGAGTATGAAATAGAAAACTTTATGCCTATTTATATGTCGAATAGGATGGAAATTAGCTAATCTCACCTTGGACGAAAAGCAACTTGGCTATGCAGGGTGGATGTATAGCTCAGACAGAACACCAAAGGTCATAGGGAATGGTTATAAAAACATACATTGCAGCCAAGGAGTTACAATCATTGAAGGGTCAAACGTTATGTGAGTATTTATGAAGGGGCAACGGACGTTACTAAAAGTGATAAGCTGAGACATCTATAAATAGGGAATATTCTGGAAAAAATAGATAACCAATACACAGAACAAATACTCATAACCATTCATTCAAGGCTCTCTTTGGATAAATAGCGAAGAAGTCAACATTTTAGTGATTTAGCAAGAGCTATTACATTATGACTCAAGTCCACGTAATAACAACAACTTCTACTCATTTGCCTACCACTTCAAAGAGAGGATAATGAATACTCTATACGAGGTTAAATATGTGTCAGGCGCAAGGGTATGCTCATTATGTCTCTCTATATTAGAGGTAAAATATCAATCATTATGTAAATTACATCGTCTTATTGGCCTCATTGGCCTCGTACTTGAGATATTGTATACCAATATATTTATAATGGCCCAAACTCACCTAGAATAAACATAACTTATCCCTTTTCTCAAGAGCACGATGAACCCTCAAAGAGTACTTAAGCAGTCATGAATGAGTTAAAGTTAACCTCAAGTAATATTAACTAGCCTTCAACGATATTCTACGAGGATGAGATCACCCAACTAGGAGCTGACTCAGCCAAGAGTCGGGTAACAATTTATTGGTCTTAAGCATCTAGTTCATAGACGAAGAAAAACATGACAATAATGGTCATGAAGGCATAACAGTCATAATTGTGAAAAAGATGTTCATCATCTATCGTAATTTAGTTTTGATGAAGATAAAAGTTAATCAAAGAAGAAAAAGGTTGAAGTCTATCTAAATCAAACATCAAGATTGTACAAGTCATTAGATATTGAAGTAAAAGGTAATTTGATCTTGAAGAAAGGTATCCAATGTTAATTCATTCTATATAAAACTTTATATCTTCTTCACTAAAGTTTCTCCAAACATTCATGCATCACGGCATTTCATGCCAAGTCTTTTAAAAAGAAAAATATAAAATTTTACTTGAGTGTAATCGATTGCATTATTCATACATTCAATTGCACATCCATAATGCTATTTAAATTTTAATTTATTCTATTTTTTTATCAATTGTTGCAGTTGGAAACCGCCGTAATTTACGTGTTTTAAACTAATATTTAAATTTGAATTTATTTTGTTTTTGATCAATTAAGGCAGTTAAAAATCACCATAACTAGCTTATATTTGTTGTTGATTGAAATTTAAAAATTATTCTGCACAGGTATCCATTTAATTGATTTAAAAAACCCTGTACATAATGTAGAATTGTGTCTTTTCATGAACCATTATCATTCTAAACTATTGTAAACCTTCATGAAAATGTCTCAAACTTTTGCATTAATTCATAGAGCTTTCTTAGGATATATTTAAGGCAAAATATATCATAATTTCAAATTACCTCTTTCATAAAAAATTCACATACAATTGAAACAATTTTCAAAATGTTTGTACATCACAAAACATTGAAACTTTGTGCATAAACTTTCATATCATTGAAAAAGTTTCATTCAAATTTTTGAGCAGTTAAGGTTCATAGAATTGTACATTGAAAGAGAAGATAAACTGTCTATTGAAATTAATTCAAGAACAACTTCATATATTCAAATTAGTTCTAGTATTGTAATTGATCACCAAGTGTGTGGTGACTTAATTTGTAAAGAAAGTGTGTGTACTTTCTAAAAATGTTTGCAAATAGAAAGTGGTATATTTTCTGTTTGTGTTGGAAAATAATGATTCAGAGAGATTCAATGTCCACCATATTGTTGGTGTTTGTGAAAAGGTTCTTTGAATTGGATTGGTTCAAAGTCCACCATAGGTTTGGTGTTTATGTTAGAAGATTATAAGAGAGTCTTGGTGTGAGATTGTACAAAGATATAACATAGTAAAATCCTTCACGAGGTATGAAGGGACTAGATGTACCTTTGGTTATAAGGGGAACTGGTATAATTCTTGTGTCTCATTTACTTTCATGCACTTTATTTTTCTGCATTATTGTTTTAAGTTCTTCATCATAATTCTGGAAAAATAAAAAGGAAAGTATCATCGCTTAAGAACGAGAAAAATTCATAAAATCTAATTCACCACTTCTTAGGTTGAACTTTGTAGTTACAATAACAGTTGCAAACAACCATAATAATAAAGGCCACGAAGACTTGTCGCACATTAGGAATCCTACACAACAAAGGGATATGGAAATTCAAGAGCAATGATCGTGTAACAAAAGTGGAAGGCCAAAGTACATACAATTATAAATACGCAATCAATGATTAGAATAAATGATTATTTACTCACGTATTCACATTGATTGAGACTTTAATTGTCCTACGCATGTGAGGTCACAAATATTGTTGCCTTTTCAAGTATAGTAGGAGGTGAGTCATCGAGCATGCTCCCTAACCCAACACAATTATCCTCATTATAATCGAGAATGTAGCCCTAAGGTTCGCCGAGTTAGCTGACCATGTATCCAAATATTGTAGGAACAAATCACCCACCATGCTCTCAAGTGGTCTAGGGTCACATTACATGTAACATGTATTATAGGAAAAGGGCCTGACACCCTTCATCAAAGAACATAGAATATATGATAAAATGACTCCAACTACAAAAGGAGAAGGATAAATTATGATAAACAAATTTTAAAAACTTTTTCTCTAAAATGTTTTTTTTAAGATTTATGTTAGAAGTGTGGAGTTATGGGCTTGTAGGTATATGTCTGGAAAAATCGATTTACCTATATGGTTTTGATGATGACAACAATATAAGACGAAGTCTTCATCTGAAGTGATGATCAAGTTATTGTGCTTGGAGATTAATAAGTCAAAGCTTATCTCTTTAGGACAACACTTAATGTCAAATGATGTTTGATGGAACTCCTGATGATCTTAGTCAAGCAATCTCACTGATGATGGTATAGATCACAAAGCCTTAACAAGCCTCATCAGATAAAATCAAGTCAAGTTCTAGATGAAATGCTAAATCTTTATTGTGTCAAGCAAGGGATCTTGGATCTTGAGAGTTAAGAAAGAGAAGACGTATGAAATCATGCCTTGTTCGTGTTGAGTGGTATGTGTTTACAAAGGTATAAGACTAACTCTTGAATTATTAATGAAAATCACACACACACACACACACACACACACACACACACACACACATTTAAATTATCATAAATCCTCTCTGACTGTGTTAAAAAAACACTAACGTTTTTTGTTCTTAGCTAATAGATTAGGGACTCATTCTAATAAATTAAGAGGTTTTTTACATGGTATAATCGATTAACGTTTTAGGTTTAATCAATTATCACTTTTGTAATGCTCATAATCGATTAGAGGTACACATAATCGAATAGTGAGTACGCCATTTAAAAACCTTCCATTTTTTAACTTATCTAATCAATTAGACCTTGTAGTTACTCGATTAAAAACATTAAAAATCTCATGAAATATTTCCATTTTTGAGCCACGCTTTGTCCTATAAATAGAGAGCTCCTTTCTCATTTCATTCACACAAGAAAATGTATTTTTAATACTCTTTCTCACTCTCCATTATCTTTTCTCTCTTTATTTCTTCTATACTTTTGCCTTAGTTCATTGAGAATCAAATTTATCTGTGAGATGTTTGATTATGATGTTGGAGAATTTTTATAATATCTCTTATGGAATCTTTGTTTGTTTGTGAGGTTGTCCGTAAAATTATCGGGTTTGGTTTGTGAGCTTCACTTGTTATAAAAGGTCTCATTGAGTTTCAGAGATTGTTCGTCAAAATATCCATCTGGTTCATGAGTCGAGCCTGATAAAACTCTCCTCTAGTTTGAGAATAACCTGGTACAAAATCTCGTGTTTGGTTTGGAGGATATCCTGTGTAAAACTCCAAGTTTGTTTGTAAGAAGGTTCTTGGGCATAACCTGTGAAAAACTCACTCACATAGTGGAATTCTCAAGAAGAAATTCGTAGGGAGAGAATGCAGACCAAGTGGTAAGGCTGAACTTCTATAAATCTTTGGTGCATTCTTATTATCCCTTATTTCTCTTTATTTTTGTCGTTTTCTTATTTTCATTGTGTTCGAATTTGTTTTTACCTTTGATTTTATACTATTTATTTATTTATTTGCTTAACCGTTTCAAAATTATTTTAAATAATTTCTTTTTTCAAAGATATTTTATTTGGACATCATTTCTCAACATAAGACAATTCACCCCCCCCCCCCCCTTTCACTCTTGTGTTTGGAGTCACTTGTCTAATAAGAAGAAGGGGCGAACAAATAATAGGTAATTGAGTAAATCAATAACAGTGAAGAATATAAAAGACAAAAAAAATATACAAGGTAAGAAAAATCGTATCATATATCATCTTTGTTCGGCCTTAAACTAGGTGACCTACTCTACTCCCCAATATTTTCACTAAAATCAACTTGATATTTTTCACATGATTAGCCCAAACAACTTTTTTCAAACAACTTGAAGTTTTGCACAAGAATGGCCCAATAACATTTCACAAACAAGCTTGAGCTTTTACACATAATCAATCCAAACAACCTTAAACAAAACACCTAGAGTTTTTACACAGGTTTATCTCAACAACCTTGAACAAAACTTTTTACTAGTTTATCTTGCAAACTCCAAATTTATTACAAAAAAAACCAAAAAGAACCACGCTCTTGAATAAACAATTGCAACACCAACACTAACACAACTCTCATATGAAACTTTCCACTCTTTCAACACTAATGCAACTCTAGTGAAAAAAACTTTATAAAAAAATGATTAGTAGAAAGATAGGAGGTGATTTTTATTCTGAAAATTGGTGTGGTTTGAAATGTGGAGAACTTCCCTTTATATAGGAAAAATATGGCTAAAAAAGGAAACAATTCACGGGCTTTAAACTGTTAATTGATTTAAAACATGTTTTTATCGATTAGCTTAAACCAAAAAGGAAAATTTGCCACTTAATCGATTACAAGCTTCCTTTATCTATTAGAAAGTGTTATAATTTGTTTTAATTGATTAGAAGAGAGGCTTAATCGATTAACTAGTGTATTTTGCTCTCCTAACCTATTAAACAAGCTTTTTAGTCATTTAAGAACTTGCTCATATTGGTTTTAAAAAGTTTTATAAACAAGATGAGATGATTAAAATACTTCTTGTGTGTGTGTGTGTGTGTGTGTGTACCTTAGTATATCAAGATCCACTCTTGCTTCATTTACAAGTAACATATTAAAAACAAGATAAAATGCTAAGCGAATGATCAGACGAGCTTTCACAACTTCAAGTTCACATTTCCACAACTTCAAGTTATATTTCTTGATTAAAATATTTCTATAACTTGATTTAAACTTTATCCAGAACTTTCACCTTGAAGTTAATACTCTTTATCTTGTGATTATTCCTTTACTGGTGAGACTTTAGATATATTTTTGCTTGTTTACTTGTCATCATCAAAATCATTAGGAGATTGTTTGAACAACATATATAACCATAATATATACCTACCTAAAAGCTTAGATCAAATGGTCATTTTTTACATTCACAACTTTAAATACCTCATGTTTAGCATATCATTGGTAAGGTTACTACTATTTTACTCGCTGCAAGTATAATTAGTGTCAATCACGGGTTCAGGTAAAACTGACTTGAACCACACTATTTTTCCTAGATCTTTTGATAAACTTAGCCTCTATTTGACAAAGGTGGCCACAAGGGTTACATGTAGTAATGGCTTCAGATAGTTGAGCTAGGGTTCAAAGGAGTTGGAGGTCCAGGGTTCAAGTTCTGACAACAATGTAAATATATACTAATAATTTTCCATTAAAAAAAATTCACATATTCACACTGATTAAGGCTTTTCTTATCCTACACAAACAAGGTCACAACTATTGTACTTTTATAAAATACAATTGGCACCCACTGTTAGGCCTCGGTAAAACTAACGTGGGACACACCAAAATTTTCCACATCATATTTGTTATTTAACCATTATTTCATAATGGTGGGCGCGAGACGTACATCTAGCTTTTGCGACGAAGACATGGAAACAAAGATTCAAGTAGCCATGAACGAGTTGCATCTTTAGAGAGAAGCTCTTAAAACTAGAAAAATATGCCTTAATGAAAATTTCATGTAGTTCTAGAGGTCGCATCACCTTGGGCAATATCACCTTAAGATCCCTAGACAAGAAAAGGAAAAGGAACTTGAGGCTTTCAAATAGATCTGCCACACTCTAAATACCCTCGCAGGACTTATCATAAAAATATATTCTCCATAAGTTATGCATACTTCAGAACCAACTACAAAATGATAGAAACTTCCCCATTTGTCATCGCCTTCTATTGTCATTTGCATTCAAATTTTTTAGTGGAATATGAAGAGATTTTCGGTCAACCCCAAAAGTTTAGCTGATGTCCTTTAGTGGAATGCTTTCAAATGGTTACAATTGGATCCCAAATAATTACGATTCTCAAAGGGTCCCTAGTTAGCTTCTCAAGAGATCATGTAAAAGTCCATGGTTACATCCTAGTTAAAACTGAATTCACTCCTAGGGTAACCTTATGTAATTAAGGTGTTTTCTTGATTTTTTTTATGTATAATATATTATAATTGATCCCTCATAATAACTTGCACTTTCACCTCTTTGAAAATGATTTTTTGCATACATAAAAAAGTACTTTAACCAAAGTCAACACTAGTGATTAGGATCATGTACAGTCTTGATCAAGATCATGAAAATTTTTAAAATGATGATCAAAATCATAATTTGAATCATGAGAAATATTTTAAATTTATGTTTTTCCACTAGAAATGTGAGCAGGATCATGGTTCAGATCATGCACATTTAAATTCATTATTTTTTAACACTGGAAATGTGATCTAAATCATGTGTTTTGGTGATTCAAATCATGAAAGTTGTCTCTTCAAGCTTCCCGATTTAGAAAACATGATTTAATTCATGGATCGGTTTGATTCGAATCATATGAATTGAATCATGCCTCAAAATCTCATATTTTGTTTACTTGGTTTGGTTCATTTCTTCACTTGATTTGAATCCCCACATATGGTTTTGACTTGAATAATGAGGTCATTTTTACACAGTTTTTGTGCCTTTTGTCCAACACATATAAATGCATGTATTTTAATTATTTTAAATAAATATTTTTCTTTGACAATTCATTTCTTCCTCAAACACCAAAACTTCATCTTGAGCATTAAAGGCACTAAACTCAAAAAGAGTGTGAGTTTGTTGTGAGGAATCCATTAGATACTAATGTTTGGTTAAATTTTTCTAGCAAGACAATTCTTTTTTGGATTTTTGATAGTGAATGTTCAAAGAGAAAAGGAAAGATTTTCTCTAAAGGTTTGGGTGTTTCTTTGATTCAACTTTGTTCAAGGATTCGAATTCAATATGTTCTTGGTTGAATTTGAAGAATTTATACTTAAAGGAAGCTTTAGAATCTTGAAGAAGTGAATGTGTTTCAAATTAAGATCAGGGGAATTTTAATCTCAATGCATTAGGATCCGTGTATAGTTTTGAAGCAAATTAAGAAATTTAGGAATATTTTTTTTTGGATTTAAGCTTTATTTAACATATTTATGTGATATTCAAAGTTGTACAAAAATACCTTGTAACTTATTAAATTTATTGGAAGACAACAAAATTCTGGTGAACATTTATTACTGACTAGATTAGGTATCATGCGAGTATGAAATTCATAAAACCATAACAAATATAGTGCACCACTTCTCTCTCTCTCTCTCTCTCTCTCTCTCTCTCTCTCTCTCTCTCTCTCTCTCTCTCTCTCTCTTATTTCTTTTAGCTTTAGAATTTGTATGATTTAGGTTTTATTGCTTTATTATAATTGTATGTATTATGCTTTAAATTTTTGTTTGTAAAGATTTTTTTCTTATGCCTAGGTTTGGTTAGATTTACTCTCCAAATTATTAGTTTGTTAATTATTTTGTAAAGCTGCAATCTAGAATGCTTATGAATTTAATCTAGATTAATTCAAACCTCTCAATTTGAATCAATAAAGAATTAATTGCTAGTATCTCATTCTAATTGCTTTTTAATCTTTGAATAGTGGAGTATAACCTATCCAATCATGCGCAATTTTGATAATGTTTTAAACCAATTTTACTTCCGCAAAAAAACTATGATTTACAAATTTTTAAAATCATTAGACTCTATTTATCCCCTACCTTTAGACAATTTAAAATCCATATTTTTAGTTGCATGTCCCTAATATATTAAGGGGGAATACCCAATACGGTTATTTTGTTGCTTGTCTTATCGCTTTCATTTTGATTTACTTTCAATTATCTCCTTCATGATTGAACCTCTATGGATCAAGATTTGAAATGCTTATTTTTTTAGTATGCATAAACCATTGATTAGATTTGAACTTGATAATGATGCTTTTTTGTCAAATTTCACGAGTCAGTGGAATAAGAGCCATATATGTTAATGATTCAATTTAGGTGGAAAGAAAAATCTCAAATTGTTTTGAAATTTGTGAAAATTGAAGATTTTGTGTGTTTGATTTAAATCAAGCATATATCCTGATTCAAATCAAATTGAACAGAGGCATACCAAATGTTTTCAAGCACTTTGATTCAAATAAGAATTTACACCCGGTTCGAATTAGACATTTTCTAGTCACCTCTGGTTGATTTGATTCGAATAAGACTTTACACCTAATTCGAATCAGAAAGTTTTCTCGCATTTTTCTGTTGGATCTGCTTGAATTGATTCAAATCATAATTAACACTTGATTCGAACCATGGGGTCTTTGATTCGAATCAGACTTTGTTCTTGATTCAAATAAGAAGAGAAATGAGTTTAAACTCCATTTTCTTCTTATTCCACTTCACTTGTTTAGTTGATTAAAATCATGAAATGCTTTTAATTTGAATCTAACTAACTTTTTCCATTCATTTGTGTGCTTAATCTTAAACACATATAAATTCTTTTTGAAATCATTTTTCACAATAACACAGATAACATTTTTTGTAATCTTCACAGTGATTGTGTGAAAACCAACACTATATGTTTTTCAAAGTCAAAACTCTTGCAACGAATTTCTTTCGTCTTCAACGTCAGTTTGATTTCAAATCTTGATAATGAGAGATGTGTAATTGATTGAGGGAGACGTCGTCTTGAAACTAATCATTCTTAAAGATTCGGTTGAGATATTGGGTAGCTTGCAAGATTGAGGTTGTTGTCATTGGTGCTGACAAAATCTAGTGAAAAGAAGGAGGTTCTTCTCTCTAGATTGCCTTAGTATTGATTGTGTGAAAGGCTACGGACAAGGCGGAGTTCTTATCAAATCATCTGACAATTCATTGCTCAAGGAATCGGTAGGATCAAGGGTTGATTGCTACACACAAAGTCTTGGAAAAGATTGGTAATATTGGAAGATTTAAGAAGCGTTAATCGAGTAAAGATTATGTATAAGAGTTTAGAATTACACTGTATACAAGTCAAGATCCTGATAGGAGATTTTATTTTTCTTAGCATTATTATGTATTGGTGATTGTAGAACTCCTTCAAATATTTGTCAAATAAAAAGGAGCACTGAATGTTCCAATGGAAAACATTGAAGAGTGCACATAGGCAAAGCGAGGACGAACGCTGAAGCACTATAAATATCGGTGTCATATCCTTCCCTTACTCTTGCATTCAATTTTTGTAGGATTTGCATGCTTAAGTATTTCAATTCTAGAGTAGTTTATTACTTATTCAATTGATATCTATTAATTGTGTAAGGTTTGTTTTTTTTAGAATTTGTGCCTAATCTAGCTGCATTGGTGATTAAAATCTGAGAAACTATTGAGGTTGGGATTCATTATAATTGAATCATTGTATAATCACATATTGTGAAATATATAATTGAATCAATCGTATACATTTGTGTATCATCACAAAACCATCGTTTGGTATTTGGAAATTAATTAAGAGTTAACGTGATCAAGTTTCGATAAACGTATAATTTTCATATTTTCGCTTCAAACCTTCTGCTCACATCTTTTGAAAAACTTTAGTAATCCTTTTGAAAACACAATTGAACATTTTTAATAAGGGTCTATTCACTCCCCTTTAAACCGTTTTTCTACTTCCCTATTCACACCCAACAATATTCACCAACAAGTGACATTAAGGGCTTAGTATTTTGATCAAGGTATCGCGACCACAAAAGTATGAATATGTTTAATAACCATCATAATGGTGTGTATAATAGAGCTCATATATTTATGGGAGAAAACTATGTATATTGGAAATATTTTATGGATGTCCATCTCATGTCAGTTGACTTGCACCTTTGGGTTGCAGTCTAAGAAAGCTTTTTTACCCCTAAAAAGAAATTCGATGACATCTCAATAAAGATTTTTCCTAATGATTTGGATGATGATGATGATATAAAGGAAGCTTCTTATGACTTGAAGGAAATAAATATCCTTATCTCCACTTTAAGCATTAAGGTATACTTATCTATCCCATGTTGTAAAGCAGCTAAAGTAATGTGGGATGCATTACAAGTTCTCCATTAGAAAATCGAAGATGTTAATCAATATAAGATTAATAATAACAAAAGTGTATGAAGTCTTTTGCATGGATCCCAAAGAAATTTTTGCCTCCATACAAATGAGATTCTCTCATATAGTTAACAAAATGGAAAATCTAGGTAAGACTACTTCTATCTAGGATTGTGCTAATAAAAATTTTAGATCTATGAGCTGATACATGAAGCCAAAGGTATTTTCCATTAAAGAATCTCACCATATAAATACTCTTGACATGTTAACTCTTTTTAGCAAGTTGACAAAACACCATCACAATCTGAAAAGACTTGAATCAAGTGAAGGAGATATCAAGAGGAAAGACAAAAACAAGGAAGAGAAGGAAAAACATTTCCTTGAAGACCTGTACTTCCAAGGCCAAAATTGAGGATGATGATAAGGAAATTATTGAAAATTATTCAAAGGATTAAGAGATAAGATTGTTTGTTCAATGCTATAATTGACATAGAAGGAAGAGTGTTCTCAAACATTCAGACAAGAACTTCAATTATTCTAAGGTTAAATCCATCAAGAAAGTGTGATAACAAGAAGACGGAAGAAAAATAAAACATATGTTGTGAGTGTATTAAACATGGGTATCTCAAGACCAAATGTCCAAATCTAGTGAAACATAAAAGTAAACAACCGCTCTACATGATGAAAGGCAAAGTGGCTAAGGGTTGTAGAGCATACATAGCTTGGGAAGATGATGAAGACTCCTCATATTCCAACAAAAACTTTGATAAGGATGAAATCATTCATTTTTTGTTTAATGGTGCGACATATAGACAAAGACATAGAGGTAAGTGATTACAATTCACATTATATACCTTCTTACAATGGATTATCAAATACATTTAAAGAAATGCATGAAGAGGATTTGATTTCTTTTAATAAAATATCCCTCAAGAAGAAAATAGTTTAAAATTGAAGGGTGAAAACTTAAAACTCAAAGGTGCTCTAGAAACTCTAAAAGAGGATCATGCATCTCTTGTAAGCGACCATTTCAGTATGCCTCTTACTTCATAACAAAATTTGGAATAAAGTAAGTGTGCGGCTTGTACAAATTTGAAACTGAAACTAACAACTTAAAGGTATAAATGTAGAGAGTTAGTTTGATTTTATTTACCACAACAATTCTAGTCCTTTGGGTGTATTGAGAATTAAGGTAGTTGTGTGTCTAGAGAGGGTTTACAATTTTTCCGTACAAAAATTGTGGTGGAGAGCGTTTTCTATTTTCCGTCCAAAAATAGTTGTTGAGAGGGTTTTCTATTTTTCCATTAAAAAATAGTTGTTGAGAGAGTTTACAATTTTTCCGTCCAAAAATTGCAAGTTAGTAATAAATTTTTGATTGTGAGTTTATTTTATTTTATTTGTATCAATTATGTATTATTTTGGTTTTCAATTACTCTCATTTTTCAATTCCAACCATGATCGTTCAGGTCGACATATGTTAGCATGTAATTTGTCTTGTCATTTGAGGGTCTTATTTTGATTTTCTCTTTGGATCGAATGTTTTTTTTAAAGACAAACATATGTCTACTCTATAAGTTATAAAACCTTATGCTTTAGCAATATATATGTCAACATATATTTTACTTTATGTTTCACTTTATTTCGAGTGAGTATTATCGTAACTATTATTATCCACTGAATTTAAATAATTAAATTGAACTCTCCAATTAGGGGATTTCTTAACACACCACCCAACCTTCTTAGGCACTATGAGCGCTGACGAAAATATCCCTGCGTTCCGGATGTGCAAATCCGGACGCACCCTTTTTTATAAAAATTTTCTGTTTTTTCCGGATGTGCACATCCGGAAGAAATTCGTATTTGCAAATCTGGAATAAATCCTGATACAGAACACCAAAAATCCAACAATGTTTCTCACATTCATAAAATAAAATCGGGATTACATTCAGAAAATCACCATTACATCGACAAAAATTTAAATATTACAAGATCAATAGCCTGGTGGACGCTTGCACATCTCTAAGATGTCATCGACCGTTCTTTGAATTTTGACGGTCGCCTCGAACTCGAGCGGGAATCGTTCTTCGTAACCGAAAAAAGTTTGCCACATCGCTCTAATATCGTCTTGATTCTTGAGCTCAACAAGGATGTAAGCGACATTCCCTTCGTTGTCAACCGAAGGTGAACGATACTGAAGCTTCGCAACCTTCCGTTTGTCTCTGTAAGGTAGGCGATGTTCGATGTCGTCAATGATCTCGCCGATGGAGATGTCCCTCGTTAGCTTAAACGTGCGACCGCGTGTTTTGCCGTCGGTGTAGGAGACACTTGCGACATATCAACGGAACTTGATTTCATACAATTGAGACATTTTGAGTTTGTGTGAATGATATCAAATGAAACCCCTAATTTATAGAAAAGTTAGGGTGAAGTTATTTCTGCCTAAGTTCTTTCCGGATGTGCAGATCCGGAAAAACCCTACAAATATTGGTTCCGGATGTGCACATTCAGAAATTTTCCGGATCTGCAAATCAAAATATTTTACTGATACATTTTCAAACAGAATTGAACATGTTATGCAACCAATTGGAATGCTTTCATTGCAATAAAATTCATAAGAGTATTAAAAAGACATATGAATGAAAATTCAATATATTTCACTTCAAAAATGTAAATTTTGTCGTATGATTATACAAAAGAGTTAAAACAAAAATCTTCGTCTAAATCTATCGGAGCTTAAACTTTCGACTTTTCCGCATTTGATGCCTTTTCAATTGCGTTCAATCTTTCGAATTCAAGCATCCCTTCAACCAAACTATCCGACCACGACTCGGTAATTGCGGTTGCATGCGTCGCCCATTGCGGCGATTTAGGTGGTATGGGGCATCCGAGTTTCAAGATAACTTGTACAAAATGTCTTGATTTCGCAAGCCATCTGATACACATGATGCAATCATTTGGATTGGACGGAGGTGCGGTGTGGAGTGGAAAAAATGTTTCCGAAAAACCGTATCGCGTCAAGTCGATACACACCATATCGTAGGCGCATACGATAAGATGCATGATATTTGCCGTTTCTTTCACACCCCAAAATTACAAAAGTCTTTCTTCTTTCTGAACCATTATCCGATCTTCTGATATTTACACCGAAGCCAAGCTCAATAGCCGTTCTACGAATGTATGCGAGCATGCTTTCACGATCATCAAAGTCTTGCTTGTTGTTAAAGTCACCGCCGACATCAACCGACTTTATGAGCATTGCCTTCATCTTTCGGGGAAATCGGCGCAACTAATTCTTTTGACATGTTATCGGGGTGCACCATATCTATTTATAAACAAGAATAGAACAATAAATATATATAAATAAAATATATTAAAAATTGCTGAAATTTTAAATTAATTAGTTCCAGGCACTTCTCCGGATGTGCACATCCGAAAATGTTCATGCTAAATTCGTTTCGGAAGTTCACATCCGGAAGTAGCGTAACTTGTTTTTTTTTAAAAAGTAGATTGATAATGTGAGCAATGTAGTGGATGAAGTTGAATATTTACCTGAAATTCAATCTTTTCTTGCTCCCTTTGATTTGTTGCACCAAAAATTTGAACTTTTTTAGTGAGAAATGGTATTGATGAAGTAGGGTTTTTTGGGTTGGTGAGAGTGAGTATGGAAGAAGAAAGGTTGATTATGGGAAGGGGGAGTGATCATGCAGCTTCAAATATATCAGCAATTATTCCGGATATACAGATTCGGAGGTCTTCCGGATATACACATATGAAACGATTTTTTTTTAAGGTTACGGTGCGTCTGGATATACACATCCGAAATTAGGAGCCAAAAAAGAAATTTTATGTGATGTCTAAAAAATTTGGATGGTGTATTAAAAAACTCCCATTTAATTAATCGAGTTTGAGGTAGAGATATCAAATGTTTGAAAGATCTTGTATAAAAAGATAAAGTTGATTTTATTTGAATCATTAATTTCTTTAAGGACTTTATTTAACCATGAAATATTTGTATATAAATTTTGTTTCTATAATTTAATAATACAAAAAGTGGGGCCTCGTTTACACCTTAAAAACGGCCATAGCTGAGCTGACAATTTAGACCCGTTTATAATTTTGCTTCTGTCTGGACCTATATATATAAAAGATCAATTTATATTTCATATATACGACCATTGCACATATACCTTAATACAAATACAAATATACAAATACAAATAGGATGTACGCAGATGGTTTATACAAACTTTCACCTAAAAAATGATAGTATATAAAAATATAAAGGAATTTTAGTGCATGCAATATAATAACATATATTACAACTAAACATGATATAATGTGATGTTAAATATCTTAAAAGAGTGAAACTTTTTAAAAGATGGTATCATCATCTATTATAATTTGACATTAAAAATAGATAATATTATAATAATTTTCAAATTGTTCGAAGTAAAACATTACTGCGTTTTGTTCAATGTTTTCATAAAGAAATGGAAACAAAAGCAATAATTGAGAACGTTGGAAGTTTGATTCAAACTTGTATTCCAGCTACATAACAAAGTTTTCTAGCTTAAACTAGAAAGAATTTAAAAATAAATAAATAAAAAGTTTGGGAGACAATATTGCTATTATCGGTACTAGCGTTCAGACGGGCACTCGCGTGTCCGTCCGTCCGTTTTTTTAATGCACGCATAAAAATTTAAATGATATTTTTTTATCTAATACTAATTTTAAATGGAAGTTAAGTAGGAAGTTAATAGTAGGAAGTTAGATAGTAAGTTATGTAGAAACTTAATGGAAATTATTAAGTAAGTTATACATTAAAATAAGGGTAAAATTGGTAGAGAAATAGGCTACACCAAAACACCATATTTTGTCTTTATATATGTTATAGATTACGTTGCAATTTTGACAGTTTTAATCCGAACTTAAAAAAACACGTGTAATTCAGTTTAGTTTGGTTGAGAAATAAAATGGAACTAAATTAAACTAAATTAATACAATTTAGATTAGTTTGATTAATTCGGTTTTTAAAAATATTATTATTGAATCATACGTATACATACAAAAGAGAATATATTTGGCAAAATATATTTTTTATTTTTTAACTATATTTTTAAATTTAGATTGATCTCTTAATTATTTTTTGTGTCAAATTGATCTATTAACTCTTTAAAACATGTCATATTGATCCTTTTTATCTAATTAGTGATACATTTAGCAACCGGTTTTAAAATTTTTCTGTTGCTAATTAGATAAAAAGGATTAACATATCATATTTTAAAGAGTTAAGGGACCAATCTAACATGAAAAATAATTAAGAGATCAATCTAAACATAGTTAAAGAAGCAAAACAAATATTTTGCCAACATATTTTTATGTTAGTTATTCATAGTTATAGTAAAATAAGCTTATAATTGTTAAAATAAATTTATAATTTTATCTTATTTTTAAAAAAATTATATAAAATTGTATTTTTAAATAAATTTAAAATACTACTAATATTTTATGTATAAAATGATAAAAAAAATAATGTAAATTATATTTTTCTTTTATTTTTATATTTATCAATAATATCAATAAATTAAAAGTGAAAATGAAAATTGATATATAACAATTTTATTTTAAATATAAACAATAATATTTATAACTAAGTAATATTTAATTTTTATTGATATGTAAATTAAAATAAATTTTATTTTATGTGGAATTTTTAGTTTCCTTGTTTCTTTTAAAAGAATAAGTTTGAGGTTGTTTTTTAAAGTGAGCAAAGTTTAAGTTTGGGATTGGAGTACTAAAGAATATGGTAAAAAAAAATTGCAAAAAAAAAAAAAGAAGTTAAATAACTTCTTAAAAAAGAGAGAAAAAAATAAGAATGAGAAAGACCATCTCTAATACCAGTAGAACAAAGGGAATATTTGTATGAAAAGGAGTTTGATAATACAAGGAAAATTAGATACCTAACTCCAAAGGTTTAAGCCTACTCTCCTAAATTATCCTACCTTGACATAAGCCCCATTACAACCCGAAAAAAATTTGAGTGTGTTTAAACGAATTTAATTTACATTTTTAGAAACTTTTCAAATTCACTATAAGATGTTTTTGTATGTTGATTGAGAGATTACCTTTTTATTACGAGTGAAATTACAGTGAGATGAGAGATAGGTTGAGTAGTTATTGCATTGGAGGAATTTTTTTGAATTTTCTTGATTGAAGCTGAAAACATAAGTGATGATCAGGTAATGAAAACATATAAAGGTGATTGGTTATAGTAGCACTTTGTTTTTCTGTTGAAATGTGCAATTGCACACAAGTTACTTGAGAACAAGCAACAAATTAAGTTTGGGGTTGTGATGACACTCTGCCATTACATCTTTTGGACAAGAATTTGGAGCAATTTCAGTCAAATATGGGGCCAATATGAAGCAAAAGTACAAAATAAGTGCTTATAATAACCAAGTGTGGAGAAAATATGGACTTAGTAAAAATTGGTGAGAAAAGGCAAAAAGGACGAAAAGCTAATGAATTTCTCGCGCCCCGTCGTGGGCACAATGGCACTGCACCACACCTCATTGTGGGCACGATAGAAGCCATCGTGGGCGCGATACTTCTCATCGTGGGCACAATGGACCTTTATTCTGGGTCTTTCTTACGCGTTCTGGAAGCTTTAAAAGGGGATTTTTTTTTTCATCTTTTGAAGGGTTCTACGATTTTGATTGAAAGTGACAGCAAAATGTACTAGGAGGAAAATTTTGGGAGCATTGGAAGTCAATGAAGGCCAAACTCTTCAAGCATTTCACATGTTATCTTCATCTTATTTCTTGGTATTACTTTGTATCATTATGAGTAGATAAAACTTGCTTGGAACCTATTGGCTTACATGTTTAATTTAATGATATATGGATAATTGAAGTTATATTATTTAATTGCCTTTGTTCGTAATTCTTGTTATTTGTGGATTCACTAATAATATGGTTTTAGACGAGTGAGGATTACTGACCCTATGCCTACGAGTATGAACTAGAGAAATTAATCTACTTTCACAGGTTGAATATGGATAGGATACCACTAGTAGTGGCATTTGAATTAACGTACTGTACCAACGCCTAACTTCACTTACTCTAGCTGAATAAGGATAAAAGACCTTTAGTAGAAGTTATGAGCTGTACACCAAGGGATTGGGTACAATGATTTTGTTAGTTCGTCGTGAAAATATAAAGACATTACCATCCATATAATTTATTAAACATCAACATGAGATAAACAAGGGATTAACGCCAAACCTAGTCACTTTCTCGTATTAATTTTAGAACAAGTTTAATTTTCGCATTAAAAGTCGAACCCCCCAATAGTTACTTTTATTATTCGCACAATCGTGGTTTTATTAATTAGCAATCCTCGTGAAGACGATATCTTTTACTATTACTTTGACATTATCAGTATACTTTCTGATAAGTCGTCAGTGGTTCTAGTCAAGAAGGCCTCGAGAAAATGGAGGATGTGTTTCAACTACGCCGACCTCAATCGAGCATGTCCAAAAGATTCATATCCGCTCCCAAACATCGATGAGCTCGTCGACAATTTTACTGACTATTAGCTCTATCCTTCATGGAAGCATACTCTAAATACAACTAAATACCAATGTTGGGACCCACTGAGTAAAAATTGCGTTCATGATCGAGCAAGCCAATTACCACTACAACTTCATGCCATTCGGGCTAAAAATGTCAAAGCAACCTAACAAAGGATGTTGAACAAAGTTATCTAAGAAGAAATAGGGGACAACATGGAAGTAGACATGGATAATATGATAGTGAAGTCCAGTGCGGATGCACTTCATGCTCAGCATCTCCAGCTGGTATTTAAAAGAGTCTGGGAATACAATATGAGGCTTAATCCCAATAAATGCACTTTCGTAGTAAGGGCCTGCAATTTTTTGGGTTTCTATTTGACAAAATGAAGGGTTAAGGCCAATCCTAATAAATGTGAAGCAATTATCCTGGAGGAAATTGAAGAGCTGACATGTAAGACAATAAACCCCCTTCCCAAGGAAACAAGTGGTTCCGCCCACGGAGAAGAAAGAGACTTCTTAGAAGAAAATAGGATGTAAATCACCATCAATAGTGCCATTGTCCAGCAAGCCACATCTACGAAGTAAAATCACCACAGATGGCATAAAGAATTCTAGTCAGGAAACCTGGTATTGCGAATGGCCGACATCGGGGGTAAGAATGCTCGTGACGGCAAGCTAGCAACAAACTAGAAATGACCTTATCGAATGAAAGAAAGCACCGAGAGGGGATCATGTCAATTGGAATCTCTATAAGGATATCAGATACTGAGGACATGCAACGTAGCCAAATTCAGACGGTATTATAGTTAAAATTAAGTTCAATGTTTTTTCTTATATAACCTCACCAATATGAAAATTGACCGACATTTAAATGAAATTCCTTTCTGTTATTTTTCATCTGTTTGTTTTGTTTGTCTATTTCCCCTCTTCAGGGCATTAGTGTTGGGGGGAGTTTACTAGGGAGCATTGATACATAGTGTAGGACTAGGCACCTTTGTGAGAGACACACCACTTGCCCACCTAAAACCTTAAGGTGATATGTGAGTGGGTTCTCCCACTTATAAATGCTCAAGTCACCACATTCTTATCCAATGTGGGACTATTTCCCCACTTACTCACACTTGCTTATATTATTCCAATACTCCCCCTTAAGTGTGAGTTCACAATGTTCCCCCTTTTTTATACTTGTACCGCCGTTGACACCTTTTTCAAGGGCCTTTCAAGGGCATTTCGATACACCTCTTCCTGGGTGTCGATTTCAACGGGACACCACTTCCTGGGCATTTCGATACAAGTAAGTCGGTCCCTTTCTCGAACCAGGCTCTGATACCATTTGTTGGGGGGAGTTTACTAGGGAGCATTGATACATAGTGTAGGACTAGGCACTTTACGGTGATAGGTGAGTGGGTTCTCCCACTTATAAATGCTCAAGTCACCATATTCGTATCCAATGTGGGACTATTTCCCCACTTACTCACACTTGCTTATATTATTCCAATAATTAGAACTTCAACAATTGGGGATGACGCCGAAGACGCTTTTCACGTTCGATGACAACAAACAATATCCCACAATGCTAAACACGCCTTTAGAATCCAGAGGAGTTGTTATAGACGTTTTACACGTTTGACTACAACAACCAATTCCCCCAATGGGTGCTATCGAATACGATTTCCAAGCCCAAATATAGCATTTAAATAACCTATTGTCAAGGAAATACACGCATTTATGCGTAGCTGGTGCACCCCTTCGAATCTAGCCAATCCAAGGGACGTAAGTGGTGGAGCCTAGTGACTCCCACCTCGATCTGAGTCATACATAAGGGTAAAGACGGGGAACCTCTAACCTTGGTCAGGAATTATTCCTCTGTGACATGGAGTGTAGTACAAATACAAAGGCATGGTTGTATCTCGCCAGACGAGGAAAAAGCGCAAATAATAAAAATGTTATTTCTCTAGAAAAGGACAAAGCACAAACAATCAAAGTTCTAAATACAACAAGGTATCTCAAAATAGAAAACAACCACATGTAACATTATACATGTAGGTACTTGGTAAATATATCAAAAAATAATTAAAGGAGTTAGAAGGAAATGCATAAAGCGTGAAGCTCCGCGGCAAGAGACTCTAATTGGTACTAGACACTTCAGAAAGCATCCCTTTTCAGAAGGTCGTCATCAGAGAATTCTTGGAATAGAAGATCTAACGCAATTCGTTTCCTCCATAGAGTTTCTTTTCTTTTTGCCAAGTTTTCCTTACATTCGGCCAGTTCTTCTACAGTACTCTAGACCACAAGAGATGAAACCTTTACTTAGAGCTCACTCTGATAGACAACATCCTCCATTTTCTTAAGTTGGTCCCTAAGATCTTCCACCTGCCTGCCCATCTAATTCATTCGGGAATCCATGTAGATGCCTTTCTTCAGACAAATGGACACTCGCTCCATCTGACCCCTCATCTCCAACGAATACTTCTCAAGACCCACCTTCTTTACCCTTGCAAAGTCGCAATACGTCCTTAACGATTCCACCTCTTGAGACAAAACAAAAGGTGCCAAAATTCTTCAGGGTTAAGATATAATTGATTAAGGAATTGCACCATCCTCATAACACAAACAAATATCTCCTTTACCATATCACGTTAGATGGGAGGAGAAAGTTGGCTACCAAACGCGTAATCCCCCACAAATAAAAAGTTATTTATCTCCCTCAGTTGCTGAGAAGAAAGACCAACTAGAAGGGAAGGAAAGTGAAGGGAAACACCTTTTACCCTTCCAGCCGCACCAATCTCAGAGTCAATTTTCACTTGTTTCGGCTTCTTTACCCAATCTTTACTGGGGACAGTAACACCGATTCTAACATTTTTCTTTTTGGGCCGACCTTCCGAGGGAATCAGAGCAAGCGAGGGAAGCCCGGATTCTAGTGCAATATTGGCCGTAGAGATGAGACTTTTCTTATCCTTATTTTAAAAGGGAGGAAACTAAAGAATGAAGATTTAACAAATCCATATACCCACGAAGAAAGGGGAAGTAAAACAACTTACCAAACACCTCTTTCTGTCCTTCCGCATAACTACCTTTCGCCACTTCCTTGCAGGGAATCAAATAATTAGAAAATAGAAGCATAATCACTTTCATCTCCTTATCAACCTCGTTAAGAGCTTCATAAGGGACCTAATAACTTTTTGAGTTTTTGGAAAAAATTATCCAAATATTTGAATCCTTGTCGTCGGTCCGTGCACTCATTATGTTCGTCAGGAGTAGAAGAAACAATACAAGATTTCTCACGAGCATGAGAGGAAAGAGGTTTATCCAGAAAGTAGTTAAGTTTAAATTGCTTCCAGGTGTCGATGTAGACCTTGAAGACCAGGTTTCTGGCATAACGAAGAGAAACGAGCCCATAAACAACAACACCGATCGAAATGTGGCATACTTCAAAAACATTTAAAAAGAGATACCGAGAAGCTAAATCCGCCTTTCCTTGGTACTCATACCTGTACTAGAATACTCGAACAAAACCCCAGGCACATGGATGGAGTTGCGAAGGAGAAACACAAAAAATGGTCCAAAAACTCCTTATCAAAAAAAGTTAGCGAAAGACGAAGAACTAACTCCCAAAAAATGCAGGTGTAAAAAGGGATAAAACACCCTTCAAACTTATGGAATATCGCTTTCTCAGTCGGAACTGATAGAACGCCCCAATCAGAGGGAGCCCCTATTTCTAAAGGATTTTATGACATTTCTTTCCCTTGAACAAAAGCGGGTTTATGAGCGAAATACTTTAGTTCGACCGAAGAGTAATTTTTTATCGTGATCGCCTCCATCAGACTAATTTATCAAGCAAAGACCTAGGTTTACTAAACAAAGCAGAGCGATACGAAGAGAATAAACAAAAATATGGCAAGAACAAGAACAAGAAATCGAGGAACAGTGCCTACACTCTTGTAAAAAGGGGGAAAACAAAAATCAACGGTTCAGATCGAGTAATGAAGGGAAAATCCGAGGATAGCCAGCATCTTGTCCCATTAATTCGCACGATGATAGAAAATACTTGAGTACCTTAGGTAGGGTAATCGATTCCTAACCCACATACCTATGGTGATGTGTTAGCGATTAATGATGACAATGAATCAGTGACAAGAAAGCATTAAATATGCATGTCCTTCATTGTTTCCGCGACATGCTCCAGACATTTCAATTTAACAAAAAAATGAGATAAAACTTCGATAAAGTCGACCACAACAACTAAAAACTTCCTGATATCCAAGGCTCCTAGCAAGTCTCGGGAGAAACAGTTCTGGATCGACCATATCTTTCTCGATCCGACCATCTTGATATAGACCACTCTGGGTTGAAGTTTAAGACAACCAAACATGCGGTTGAGCTTCTAGAGACTGCCTCTTACCACTGGATTATCACGCATTTTGTTGTAGGAGATATACGCCTCAGACACATCCAACGATCTTCCACATTCTATGTCTGAAAGATTGCGATGTTATTATTCCTCTTCCTTATATAAGGAATGTCACTATTTTCAAGTAGCAAGTTTCAAACACAATTTGAATACTCTCTACTATTTCACATACTGACTCGAACGTCGAATTGCTAACTTTGCAGATACACACCCGCTCTACCGTATAGAAAGCCCTACTCCGATGTAGCTTCCGCATCTCACTTTTTTTTGGTTTAGAACGAAATAATTTTTATTCTTATAAAAAATATTTATTTTGAAAAAAAAAAAGAAGTAAATTTTATATTGGTGGAGGCAAACTGTAAACCTCATTTAGATGGATAGTCAAATTTTCACACATTACATAAATAATTATTAGAATATATCAATAATCATTTAAAATTTTTTATTAAAATTATGATTCTCTTTTTTGTTTATCACATTTTTAAAAAAATGTCAAGTATATAATTTATTTTATAACGGAAAGAGTACCATAATATTATATACTTTTCGAAGTTAAAATGAACAAACATAGCGTCAACTACCCAAATAGACCGCACGTGGGATCTTACAACAACAGTATGGAAGACCTTAAATTGTAAGGTTTGTATCTTATCCTCAACCAGAGACTTTCAAACTTTGACCTTGACTTTTCTCAATTTTCCCCTTTGAATTTCAATGATATAGTGTGCAAGGAACATTTTTCAAGCATAAAAAATACTCTCTCTGTCTCATAAAAAGTGTCTTATTTGAGCAATGCGTGGTTATTAAAAAATGATTGGATGTATTAGTTTTAGTGAAAAAACTAATGACATTTACTAAAATACCTCTATTAAATGTAGCTAATAAAGTAGTTGAATAAAGTGAAAGCTAATTAATAAAGGTAAGTAGTGGAAAAATAATAATAAATATTACATTGGTAATATAAGTGGACAATTATTTTAAAACAAAAAAAAGTATAAATAAGACACTTTTTATAAAACGGAAGGAGTATTCAAAAGGGTATAAGATGAAAGAGTAACAACAAATTCCTTATGGCTTTTTCAATAATAATAGTAGGTAAAACGTTCACACACACTACACTTGAGTCTCTAAAGAGTGCTTCGAGAAGTTTTAAAATATAGATTGAAAATTGAAAACTAAGAAGCAATTTTTATACGATGCACACGAGGGTTTTTGCTTAACGCAGCCTCTTGTGAGATTCATCCCCTATGTGGCTATATGTCATGCTATTGCTAACTAATATTTTAATTTTTTATGTTTCTCTGTGTTTAAAGGACACGTGCAATGAGCCAGCTTCGTGAATATACAGATGGGTGATTAGAAGGACATTTATATGACGTGGGAGATAAAGAATCCTACAAATTTGCGGCAGGGTTTTAAAAACCGAACCGGTCATCAAATTGATGAGGGTACTAGATAATTGATTTATCGGTCGAATTACTGGGGTATTGGTCGAATCGCATGACTAAACCGGATTAAACCGGATAACTCGGTTGAATAAATCTGCCATTATAATAAGTATAAAATCGGTAAAACCGATCGAACCAGATGATTCGGTCTCTAAAAAATATAACTAACACTTAAAATTTTTGAAAATATTATATCATAAATTCACAGGTTCATAATTTAAATACAAATTTTAAACAGAGTCTAATTATAAATTTTAAACAGAGTCTAAATTAAACAAAGTTTAATTTAAATTCATAGTTTTAATGTTAATAGAAAATCAATTTTAATGTTAATAATTAAAATAATACAAATATTAAGATTATTCTAAATAATAAATTTTCCAAATCTATATATATATATAAAATGGAAATCAGTTCAGTCTAAAATTATATTATATTTAGTTTTTTAATCTGTGTTCTTAAATTTCTATATAAATATTTATATGATGATTTTTCAATCAATATAAATACAAAATAATAAAAATAGTTTTGTGGATATTATGAAACTTAATTTGTGTATCACTTGAATCAAATGGGTGATCACTATTATTCTTGGAGAAAAGTTTATATGTATTTGAGTAAAAAACATTTTTAAAAAAAAAAATTAATTTTTTTTTAAATAAGCAGTTGAACCACCGGTTTTCCCGGTTTGCACCGGTTCACACCGGTTCAAAGACATGGGCGATCGAACAAGCGAACCCGGCTGGTTACCTGGCCGGTTCCCGGTCCAACCGGTCCGACCGGCCAGTCCGATCCGGTTTTTAAAACACTGCTTTGCAGCATGTTATGTGATTTAGAATTAATTTTAATTGTGATAATAATTATTTTTTAAATCATAAATTTTACATAAATTTGTTTTGAACTTATCAAACATCCATTAAAACCGATTCAATTTAATAAAGACACATCAATCACTAATTATCAAGTGGATTTGCCCGGTAAAAAAGCACATCCCTTCTTTTATTTATACCATGTTTATAAAATAATCTGCTTAAGGCAATGACGGTAGATCACCGCAGTAGAGACGCCAATAACATACCGCCCCATGAAAGGTATGACCTCATCTTAAGACTTTTTTATCGTCCGGTCGTGATAAATATGTGATAAGACGTTTATTGAGTAGAAAGAAGTCAAGGTTATTAACTGATCACACCATCTTAAAAATATGAATTTAACGGTCCACTGTTGATTGGGTGGGCGTGACCCTTTCTAAGTGAACCCTAGGCCCAAAAAGACTATATAATTATCTCTCATATAGGGGGAGAAGAGACATATTTTAAGTCATACAAATCTTAAGATATACAGATCACACCTTGATTAAAAATAATACATGAACTTTATTTTCTGATGTGAAAGATCAGTTAAAACTGCAACTATAGAGCTTACTAAAAAATTTATACCCCACTAAATCTAGACTCTGATACCACTTGTTAGGAATAAACAAGCATAGAAAAAAAAGAGGAACACAATAACAACACAAGAGATTAACGTGGAAACTCCAAAACCTAAAAAAACCAAGATCGTAATTTTAAAAAATGAACATACTCCACCATAAAGAGTATAATCACTTGAAGCTACACCACTACAAGAATTACACATTGTCTTCACCGACAATCATAGTTTTCAAAAACGATGATACTCCACCTAAAAAAGAGTATACTTCACTTGAAGTTTAACCACTTCAAGAATTTTCCCATGTCGAAAATCAGGTTGAAACTTTATGGTGCAACATCCTTTTTGGTAGGAAGCTCTTCAATCATCGACTTAATCTCAACACACACTTTGCATTAATGCCCATGTGTTAATCCGCTGGCAATAACTCGCTCTTTTCCATGACAGCGGAAATGTCATGAGGGCACACTTCTCAATTTTCAGAGAAGATCATTCTCTCTCACAGCGAGAGAGACATTGCTAGCATTTGACTCAAAGCCAAGTTCTCCACATTTCCAACATCTCACACCCGTTTCATTGTTTTTCTTCACATACGACATTCCTCTAGCAACCAACACTGAGTTTGATGAGGTATTCTCCTCACCCTTCAATCTTCTTTCTTCAGAAATAATCTTACTAGCAACTTCTTCAAAGCTCAAAGTTTCATTCCCATATATTAAAGGGTTAAATATGTTTCTGGACCCTATAAAATTACCCAATTATATTTTTGGTCTCTATAATAAAAAGCGTGTTTTGGTCCCTACAAAATAATTATGCACGTAGTTTGAGTCTCTACTGTTAAATTAATGTGTATTTTTGAATGATTGTTTTGCAGATATGTTTAGAACGTTATAAAAAGTTCCTCGAAAAAAAAGAAACTCAAAATTTGATTTATAATTCAAGATTTTCATTACTTTTATCATTTTCTTTTGAAATTTAAAAAATTTATATTTAATTCTTCTCATTTTAAAAAATTATATAATTTGGTAAAGAAACATTTTATAGTAATCTGAACACGTATGAAAAAAATTATTCGAAAATTTAAAAGTTTAGGGGTAATTAAATAGTTTTTAAAATTTTAGAAAATAGCAAGGACTAAAACTGCATGCATAAAATTTTTCTAGGGACCAAAATATGTCATTTTTTTATAGGGACTAAAAATGAAATGTGAGATATTTATAGGGACCAAAAAAATATTTAACCCTATATTAAAACAGGTTTAATATGCTCATAGGAAGATGGAAGAGACCATATGAGTCTCAAAGCTTTATCTTCATTGTAATACCCAGTATTAAATAAAATGCTCTAAATAATATTAAGTGATATCAACTGGGTTCCAGTGTGCTCTGAGAGTTATCTGTTGAGATAATTAGAGTAAATGATGAGCTCAGAGTTAATTTAATTAATATTATCTTACTCTGAGGTTTTATTAATTGGTACAATAGAGACATTTTGGATACCCTCAATTGGGACATTTAACTAAGTTAGTCTTACTAACTTTAATGATATTTTCCTTATATCATTTTCCTTCTCTTTTCCTTTCATTTTTGGGAATATAGAGAGTGAAAGATAGTAAGAGAGAGTTAGAGAGAAGGACGAGAAAGAAGAGAAAGAAGAAGAAGGAAACCCTAAAAGGAGAAAAAGCTTCATCATTTCTTCATCAAATCATCTCATTTTCATCATCATCAACTTCTTCATCTTGTGTTAAAGGTGGATTCTAGGTAGAAACTCAAGGTTAGAGTATTTAGATAGAATGAGAAACGTTAGGTTATTGTGTTATTGTTCCATTTCCATGAAAAATGTATGATTCATGTTATATTCATGATATTGATGTTATTCTAATGTTGTGTTGGTGTTTGTTTTGACATACATGAGCCTTATGAAAAATGGGTTTAAAACCCCTTTGGATTGAACAGTTTATGCTGGTAACAATTTCTGAATCGCAGAGTTCGCTCAGCGAACTGCAAGCAAACATGACCGACTGTCATGCTCGCACTGCGAGGTGAATGCAAGTTAAAGGCGAATACTCGCCCAGGGTTCGCTCAGCGAGCAGCGAAAGCTTTCGCTACTGCCATTTATTTTTTCTGCCTCGCTTAGAGTTCGCCCAGTGAACTCAAGGCGAATGGTCCTCGCCTGAGCTTCGCACAGCGAGCCTGGCAATGTTTTTCCCCTTTTTATTTTCTTGTTTCTTGGTTATTTTCCATGCATGTCTATTGTTGCTATACCTTGTTTACCTCGATTATTATGAATGTTATGTATGTGTAATTATGGGTTGATGAATTGATTAAAATAATGATTATGTGACTAAAAAGAATTAAGAAAGAGTGAGGAAAACCTTGCCACAATCTCATGGAATGATCTAGTGAAATAACTAGGAGTGGATAGATAACTTAGATGACAATGCTTGTGCATTTGATGCCTAGGCGTGCATCCTAGACAAGTAGTTGTCTAGTGGAGAAATGAGACATTATATGGAACATGTTTAAGTTGTGTTACATCGAGAATAAGGTGAATGTATCTCCTTGCAATTGTTGAATACAATCATGCTTGCGTTGTGATCACGCAGTCGAAAAAAATCCGTTGAGTTGTGTCGTTCCAAGAGTAAGGCTTATGTAGATCGCTCATCTAGAATGTATGCATTATTACTTTGGCAGGAGTTCCCCTAAATGAATGGAGCCTATGGGCAAGATACTTAAGATGGGAAGGGTCCCATGGAAAGTGATGATTCATGTGGGAATAACATTGGATCCGAATTCATTCATTTATCCCGTGTGTAGTACGAATGGAGCCTACGGGTAAGATACTTGAGATGGGAAGGTTCCCATTGGAAGTGACGATTCATGTGGAAAACACCTTGAATCTGAATCCATTTCGTATGCTAAAGTACAGTACAAGGATCCATGACCTGAGCCAAAAGTCCTAGACGTAGAAGAGGACGGGAAAAGGGGATACCTTGGTATAATTTCTGATTAGTGATGGTTTGAGTTGTTAAATTCAAGTAACATGTTCCCATATAGTGTGGGGCTGTGAACTCAAGTCTTGTCTCTCCCCTTTTGACTTGAGTTAGGATTGGTTAGAACCTTGTAAAGCCGAGAGAATCCGTAAGATATGGAACCCACTGGGATTATTATCTCACCCCATGTTGTTAATTATATTTCAGGTGGTTCAGGTTCCGCGAAGGGTAAGGATAAAGCAGCTTGAGATCCTTACTTGTCTTGGCTTTTAGGATGGCGTTGTTTCCGCTGTATATACTCTATTTTGGGATCATTTTTATGATCTAGTTCTTAGTATTTTGGAGCATCTTATGTATATTATGCCATTGTGTTAGATTTTATGTTTTTAGCATGTAATGTATGCAATGTGCTACTAGGAACTTATTTGTATTTTAGTACCAAACGTACAAACATGTATAATATGTATTTCTAGACATATGTATTTATATATGGGTGTTACAGTTGGTATCAGAGCAGGTCGTATTCTCGAACTAGCCATGAAATATTATAAGTATTTCTTTTTGCTTCATATGTGTGCGGATACCATCGTTCTGAATGTTATATTCTTAGTTTCGAGCCTGATTAACTTGATTCTATTTGACTAACGTTTAGGGACATGGCTGACAGACGCAAAAGACGTGGCTAGAGTTACTGAGACAGTGTTATGTATCTGAGCATAACCTGAAGAGAGTCCAAGAAGAGGGAGGTGTGGCTAGAGTTGGTCAGAGAGATCAAGGAAGACCAAGTCAACAATTCAAGCCTAGACAACAATCTTTCAAATGGAAATAAGTGCAGATGGCTAGACCCAATACTCATCCCTCATGCGTATGTGTGGTAAAACCCATTTCGGAAGGTGTGGCCTCGGAGGCGTGAAATGTTATCAATGTCAAGGATTGTGCCATATAAAGAAGGATTTCCCTCAGAATGGAACCCAAGCGCAAGGGAGGAATGTCGATCGAGTTTATACCTTGAATGCAAGGAAGGCAAAGGCTGACAACTCTTTGATTGCGGGTATGTGTTTTGTAAATGAACATCCTTATTTTGTATTATTTGATTGTGGAGCAACACACTCTTTTGTGTCGATGCAATGTATGAAGCTACTTGGGTTACAAGATATTCCTTTGTCTCCTCCTATGGTGGTTACTACCGCCATGGATGAAATGGTTGAGACACCTTTAATTTGTGAAAATTGTGTGTTATCTGTGGATGGTAGAGTTTTTCAGATTGACCTCATTTGTCTGCCACTAAAGAAAGTTGATGTGGTTTTGGGGATGGATTGGGTTTCTGCTAATTCGGTGTTCATTGGTTGTGAGGAGAAGTTGATCATCATTACGTCTAGAGAAGATACTCCGAAGGATGTTTTGAATACTATTTTAAAAGGTACGGTTGGCATGGTTAATTTCTTGTTTGAGAAGGAAAAGTTTGTTCTTTTGGTTCTCACTAAGGATGTAAGTAACGGCCTAAAGGTTTTACAAATCCCTGTTGTCTGTGAGTTTCCAGAAGTCTTCCCCGAGGATGTCATTTCTTTCCCTTCGGAGAGGGAAGTAGAATTCTCTATTGACATGGTACCGGGAATGACGCCTATGTATTTTACAATATTCAATCTTTTGTTTTATTTTTTGTTTTCTATACTATTTCAATTTCGTAATTTCCCTTTTGTATTTTGAATTCCTAACAATTCCATTTAATAAAAAGTGTGATGTTTTTATTTTCCTAAATGTTTACTTTCCTACATGTTTGCATATTTATATTATTGCAATGCATCTTTACCCGCCTTTTTGATTTCGACAAAGGGGGAGAAGTATACTCTCAAGGGGTGTAAAGTATACTCTCTACTAATTTGAGGGAAAGTTTAACTACTCCAAACAAACATGTGTTATTTCTTTTACCACCTCCCTGAGAGATGTATTATCATCATCAAAAAGGGGGAGAATATGGAATCTTGTTTTGCATGTTATTCGTCTAGAAAACCCGCTTAAAGAATAACAAGTTTTTTATGATAACAACTAAAGTCAAGCGTAAAGTTATTAAGGACGCAAAAAAATTAATAGGGGTTGATAAACTTGATTCTCTGATGATAGCACCTAAATGGAATATAACTCAAGTCTCACCTCAAAGTAAAAACCAAGGAAGTGTCTATAATTTTGGAAGTATCTAAAAAGTCTTGAAGAATATGAAAGCTCGCTCCGATACATGTGAGTGAATATACTTTGTAAAAGCATTAGAGTTTTCTTGTAAAGTTTACGGATAATCACACATGCGCGCGCACACACACACATACACACACACACATACACAAGTTTTCAAACTTATTTTTCTCAAGAAAATACTCCTGAAAATGCCTTGAAGTCATGCCAGATGAGTTAGAAGCTTTCATAAAAGCTCTGGGCGAATTTCTGTTTTTACCAATCAATTGGCACTTGACCCAATCGATTGGGTTAGTGCAAAAATATACCCTAATCAATTAGGACAATATATAAATGATAGACAACAACTATATATATTTTCTTTCCTTTTAAAGCTTATTAATTGATTACTTTTACAGCAACCAATCAATTAGTATATGTGTCAATCGATTGACTAATTGTTGAAAGTATTTTTGGTGGGACAAGTATTTATTTTATCGTATCCACATAGATTAGTGTGATATTACTACCGTTCTACAATTAACAATGTTTTAAGTAAAGGTTTCAAAGGGTTTTCGATTGTGAGATGAAACATTAACTAGAATTTATAATAATGGTAAAAGATTTGGAAAATTAACGTTTAAAAAGCATGTAAAGATTATAATTTATCAACCTATTTCATATGTATTCAACTAATCTAGCATGTGAAATATTTTTAATCAATATAATCACGTATCACTCATCAATACCGCTTATGTCTAACAGGTATTGCAATTTTACTATATTGTTTAATCGATGATATCTCAACCTATTAAACAATACAATAACATTAAAACTTGATACAAGTGAATAGAAAACTCCAAATCTATGTCTAGACTTTGGTCTTTGATAAATGAAAACTTAGGTCAAGACATGAAAGATATTTCTCAACAATGATTCAAACCACAAATATAACATCAAAGCAAAGATAATCTTTTATATTGATCATTAACTAGTTAACATACAAAGGATCAAAAGAAATAAATAATATTTAGATTACTTACATCTAATCTTGATACAAGGGGTTTTAGCTACACATCATGGTAGCTTACTTCACAAGAAAGGAGAAGAGATTCAGAAGCATCAATGTAGAAAAATCGAAGATTGATGCTCCAAAGACTTGATTGTGAGTTCTCTACTATTTTTGGTGGGTTTTGCTTTAAAAATGGGTATTGTGTGCAAAAAATTATAAAGTAGAAAAGTATATATACTAGGATCAAAAAGCATATTGCGTTAAGCACAACAGAGCTCGCTTAGCGCGGCTACGAGACAAAAAGAGAAAACTGCTACAAACAGTGCTAAGCGTCGCACTTCCCACTGCCTGGCCATCTCTAAGCGCGCTTTGATCACGCTTAGCACAAAATGAAATTCTTAATTTCCATCCAAAAATGCATCTTGAAGCTTTTCATTTGCCCTTTAAGTTCTCAATGCTTCACCTATGCAAGGAAACCTACAAAATAAAATGAATATGCTCAAACTATACGATATTTACACGATAAAACTAAAAACCAATTATTTACATTGAAGTTAAGGCTTTTCCATGAAATTCCAATGAAACTAAGTGAAAATGGCCACAAAATACTATTGATTTTATACACAACTTAGCCCTTATCACTCATCAATTCTGGCCCAAAAAATTCCTTTATGGTGCCAATCTCTAGCCCATAAATAGAGGTCTTTTTCCACATATTTTCACACGTAAGCTTTCATTCCTCACTCCCAACTCTCTCTCTAAAAATATTTATGTTTACTTTCTCTCACTAAAGTTTAGTCATAGCCCTTTCGATAAAGTCGCTTTATAAGTAAGGCAGTTGTAATTGTGGAAGGTTGGACTTGTAAGTTCACCAAGGAATTTATATTTTTAACTTGGTTGAAAAATTCATCTATTTAGGGATTATTTATTTGGGTTCAAAGTTAAATCTGTTAAAAAACTTGGTTTTGTGGATTTAGTTACTAAGTCGCCGGTTCGGTTCAAAAACTCGGCCCATTCAAAATTCTTCATTCGATTCAAGCTTAGCCCAACATTAACGCTTATTAAGGTTGGAAATCAGCCCTGTATAAAATCTCATAGGTTTTTGGTTAGCCTGATATAAAACCACGGTTCAGTTCGTGAGCTCTGCCCGGTGTTAAAAGCTCTCCCAAGTTTAAGATCAACCCATGCAAAGTCTTGGTTTAAAGTTTGAAGATTAATCGCTCTAATTTTCTTGTGGAAAGAATAATCGCTTCGATCCATCATTTGGAAGGAAGACTCGCCGCTTATTTTTGTGTTTGTTGTATGGTTGGAAGTTAGCCACAAACTTCATTTTTCTTTTATAAGAGGGTTCGAGAGTTCAACCTACTAAAAGCTCTTAAGTTTATTGGATACTCTCAAGAACAAATCTTAGGGAGAGGATTAAGCCTTTTATTTTTTACGAGCCTCTATCACTTTTAGTGTTATCTCTCTATCCCTTAACTTTATAATTTTCACAATTTATTTTCCATTTTTTAATTAGAAAATTTTTCTAAAATGTTTTCAACCTCTGAAATCGATTAAAAAAGTTTTTCAAAATCATTTTTTTCTTCTGAAACACACAATTCACCACTTCTTGTGTGTGAAGTCACATGTCCAACAAGATGAAGATGATTGTTTTTTGTTCATGAAGAACCGATGGTTGCTGATTCTTTCTTGGCTCATCACGAGGTCGAGCTTTATGTAGAGATTGATAGGTGGGTCTGGAGACATTCTATAAATGATTTGTTCTCTATTGTGTTTGCCTATCAAGTCCAAGCTAGATGTGGTCCTATCTTCGATGAGATTCTTGAGAATGTATTCCCAACCCTTCTTGCAATTTGGGAGAGTTAGACCCCCTCTAAGATTGTGTTTTTTTATTGGCAACTTCTGCCAGATAGATTTCCTTCTAAGAAAAATCTATTCAAGCGAAATGTTATTATCGATCACGAAGAGACATAGTGTACTTTTTATGGGGATCATGTTGAGTCGGTCTCCCATTTGTTTCTACCATAGCTCCATGGTATTATGTGATTTTTTTTAATGTTTCTTGGTAGCTCTAGGATGCATTATGGTTCTGTTGTCTGAGATTTAGTTTGTTCGTGGTTGGATGGTGTGTCTTTGTTTGAGTAGGACTGTAATTATCTTGTTTCTCTTTTGTTTGGTTGTATTGGTTGCGACTATATATAGTGGTTGTTTATTATTATTTTTATGTGTGTTTGTTTATCTTTAGCTGTCTTGCCAATTTTACATTTTTTGTGTCTATTATATCTCTTTGATAATTTTATGTGAGCTTAAACCTTTATTTATTATTCTATTATTTGACTATTAAAAAATAATGTATTACAACGAAACATGTGGTGAGATATTAAATAATTTAATAATCTAATTGAAATATACTGACAATGTCACTGTCAGGTAATTATATAGATTGTGAAAAAAATTTGACTTTTATTTTAATCATCTATAAAATAATGCAAATGAATGATGACAATGAATCGACAATTTAAAACGTTTTACACTAAAAATGCATAATAATTAATCTCATATCTTAAAAGAGTAAAACTTTTTAAAAGATGATATCATCACTTATAATTATTTGACATCAAAAATAGATATATTATAGTAATAATTTTCAAATTGTTCCAAGTAAAACATTTCTGCTTTTTGTTCCATGTTTTCACAATTTGTTTTTTTTAAAACAAAAGCAACAATTGCGACCATTGGAAGTTTTATTCAAACTTGTATTCCAGCTACTTAACACAGTTTTCTAGCATTCTTTTTCGAAGAGTTTAATTTATATTAATTTCTTTCGGTCATATTAATTTATATTTTAAAAATATATATTTAAAAATTTAAAAGTATTTTAAAGAAATTAAAAGAGTTTAATGTAATTCATTGATAGTGTAAAAATTTTTTACATTATCATCTAATAAAAATATATCATTCTATTATGTAATATAATTAATTTAAAATTTTAAATCTGACTTAATGTGATTTATGTTATTATTGATTCACAGTATAAAAAACTTTTATACTATCAATGCATTACCTCTATTTCCTATTTCAAATTAACCAAAATAATTAACATTGTTTGAAAATAAAACTAAGAGCGGTTTATATAAAACACTCATATGCCTAACTCAACTAAACACATTTTAAAAAAATAAAATTGTGAGAGTTCTCCTTCCTAAAATCGAGAATATTTTGTCCGTAGTGTTAGTGACTTGAAGTCGATAAATATGTTAGTTTCGACAGTGAAAATTTGAAGTTCGCATCTGATCTTTTAACTTCAATTGAGAGACTATTATTCCGAACTGGTATAGTGAAAGTTTTCACATTTAAAATAAATAATAGTAATTAATTGTATTAACTTTGAACATAAAATCAACCGGAATACATTAAATACACAATTTTAAAATATGGATCATGCCAATCAGTGCTTCGAAAACATTAGTTAAAAATTTTAAATAAAGAAAATATATTATGTTCAGTTTATTCAATACACACAATATTTTTTTAAAAATTTGATTATTTCTCTTTTCAGTATATTAAATACATATGTATTTAAAAAAAACATTTATTTTTAATCTATTAAATAATATTCAACTTACTATTTTAATATCTTAACCATTACTCTAAGAACACTCGTTAGCATTTTCCTTAAAATATTACTTTAAAAAAAATGCTAACTAGTGTCTCCGAGTACTCGTTAAGAATATAAAGAAGTATGTTTTCTTTAAAAATAATTGTATTAAATATATTAAAAATTAAAATAATTGACTTTTTTAAAAAATAAATAGTATCTTTTTTATAAATAACTTGTATTTAATATAATGTTTTCTTTATTTAAAAACCTTAAAAAGTATCCCGGCACCATTCATTATCCTAAAGTTTTAACATATGCGATGTTATTAAAAGGGAAAATTCCAAAACATCTATAAAGTTTGTGTAAGGTTAAGAAATTTTCCAAGTTTAAATGAACGACATAGCGTTACCAGAAAACACAGCACGTGGGATCTTACAGCAGTATGGAAGACCTTAAATTTGGTTTGTATCTTATCCTCAACCGGAGACTTTCAAACTTTGACCTTGACTTTTCCCAATTGCCCTTATGAATTTTAAATGATGTAGTGTGCAAGGAACATTTTTCAAGCATAAAAAATATTCAAAGGAGATAAGAAGAAAGATAAGTAACAACAGATTCCTTATGGCTTTTTCAATAATAATAATTCTAACCTAGTAGGTAAAACGTCCACACACACTACACTCGAGTCTCTATAAAGAGTGCTTCGAGAAGTTTTAAAGTATATATATTGAGAAATGAGAATTAAGAATATATTTTTATACGATGCACACGAGGGTTTTTGCTAAAGGCAGCCCCTTATGAGATTCATCCCCTATGTGGCTATATGTCATGTTTTAACTAGTTTTTTAATTTGTGTTTCTCTATGTTAAAAGGACAGGTGCAATGAGGCGGCTTCTAGAATGTACAGATAGGGTGATGTTAAAAGGACGTTTATATGATATGGGAGATAAAGAATCCTAGAAACTTTGCACCTTGTTGTTCATCATTAAATAGTTGAGCGATTTAGAATTAATTTTAATTCATAATTATGTATTTTATTGTTATTTATTTATTTATTTAATAAGTAACTTTTACATAAATTTTGTTTTGGACGGGTTAAAGATCTATTAAAACTAACTCAATCTAAGGACACATCAATCAGTAATAATTAGGTGGATTTGCTTCAACATGCTCGTACAACAGCACAGGTTTCTTTTCATTTATATTGTCAATATGCAGTCAACAATTCTATGTGCTCTATACTAGACAAATTTATTAAATATGTAATTCATTATTTTAGAAACATTAGATTTGATTTAGAAATAACAGATTTGATTTAGAAAGATTAGATTAGATATTTTTTGATTTTTATAGTTTGAGTTTTAGTTTGAGATGCAAGTTAACCTAAATCTATAAATAGGGGGAACTCTTATTATTGTAATCATCAAGTTTGATAATCACGGTTTTGCAGTTGTAAAGTGATAATAAAATTTCACAGTGGTGGGCAGAGAGTTACTCTGCAATTCATACTCATTTTCTTTAAACATGTTCTTGTTTTTGTTCATTGTCATTACAAAACAATCTTGAGATCAAGATTGAGAAGAATTCACCATAGATCGTGGTTGAATTCCAACATCTGGTATTTAAAGCTCCGGTTTTAATTCAAGGGAAGAACAACTGTGATGGCGATGAATCACCCGAACGATCACTTTCCAGCAATTCTTCTCATTCTCAAGAAAGATAATTATGAGAATTGGTGCAAGCAGATTAAGGTGGTTTTCTGTTACCAAGATCTTTTGGATCTTGTGAAGGAGCGATTATGACCGCTTGCAAAAACTACGAAAGATCAGGAGAAAGCAACATATAAAGAATTGAAGAAGAAAGATTATAAAGCTCTCTTTATAATTCATCAATGTGTTGATCCATATAACTTTGAAAATGTTAGTGATGTAGAATCAGCAAAAGAAGCTTGGGAGATTCTTGAAAAATCGTTTGGAGGCGCAGAGAATGTGAAAGAGGTGAGGTTAAAAACTCACAAAAGGACTTATGAATTGCTTTAGATGGAAGGCAATGAAAGTATAACAGATTTCTTCACCAGAGTTACAAAGCTGGTGAATCAAATCAAGGTATGTGGGGAAGTGTTGACATCAAGATCAGCTGTGTCAAAGATCTTGAGGTCATTGGCTCCAAAATTCGACCACGTGGTAGTAGCCATAGAAGAGTTGAAAGACTTGTCGGTATTGACGAAGGAAGAGCTTCAAGGGACGCATGAGTCTCATGAACAAAGAATGGATGAAAGAGCCGCAGGAAAGTCAAAGAGTGATATGGCTTTGCAGGCGCAATCTAAAAACGAAAGGAAAGGCAAAGGAAGCTGGGATGGCAACAAAGGTAGAGGAGGCTACACCAATTCGACTGGTTGAAATCAGCACGAGGGAAACTGGTTGAACCAGGGAAAACCCTGGAACCAAGTGTTGCGGTGAGAATCAGATATCAAGCTATTAATTAACTTAAATCACAAATCATGAAGTTCACCGCTGAGCTTTGATTTTGTTAGTTTCTTGGTTTGGCTGGAATTTTGGTAAAACAAAGATTGTTCAATGTTTGATGTCAAGGTGGTGATGTCACAATATTGAGTCTTAACACTGGGCTGTGTTAAGTGTTTAAGTTACTAAAGTTTGGATGTCTGATGTCACAAGCGATGTTGTGACATTAGATCTGCAGAATTAATAACATCAAGTTGTGATGTTGTTAGGGTTTGCGTGTTAGCTGGAATTGTGGAGAACTGTTAGTCTCATTAGATGCGAATATCTTGGGTTAGATATTCTTCGCTGCATAGGAGATCTGGTGCAGATTTGTAGGAGATTTAAAAGGTTGAAGATTTGAAAAGATTTTAGGAGAAAATCTGTTTTGAAGATTCAGTTTTAAATAACAAATCAAGTCAGATATTGCAGGAGTCCAAGCCCAATTCAGGTTGCTATATAAAGCGCACAAAACCAAAGGAAAAGGTACAGAAATACAGAGAGAAGATCAAGAGCATAGGCTGAGTGTCTTAAGTATTTTGTACGAGTTTTGTATACATCATTCTAGGTTGAATTGGTGAGTTGTTTTTTGTCCTCTCTTAGAAGCTGTGAAGCGAAAGAGAGTTGTGTAACTTGATCAAAGCTGTGAAGCAGAATCAAGGTTTCTCAAAGAGGTTGTTCTTTGAGAGGTTTAAGGGATTGAGTAGTGTTCTCATATCTAAGTGGTTTCTTAGGTAGAAAGTCACTAGTAGGAATTAAGATTAGGAGATTGTCAACTGGGTTGTTGAGTCTGTAATTTAATTCTACAAGTAGTGAAATTCATCCCTGGCTTGGTAGCCCCCAGACGTAGGTAGTTAGACCGAACTGGGTGAACAATTCTGTGTGTTATTCTTCTGTTTATTTTGTCCATTGTGCAGAGTGTGTTGTTGTGACATCGCACTTAACATCACACGTTTTATACCAGAATTTTAGATTTATCCAAAGGAAAGGATAAAGATCGAAGAAAACCCTAAGTGTGATATGTAACAACAAAGCTAGAGATCTAAGGTTCGGGGGTTGGTTATACCTAGGGAAGGTGTTAGCATCCTAAGTATCTGTAGTTTACTTGCTAAGGAAAAGGTGCTAACGTAAAGACCCAGGGTATATACAAAGTATGCTCGCCAAGACATCGTATCTTGTGCCTACGTATCCTAACTAGGATGGAATCAGAGCATTCGTAGTTCACCTCACTAAGAGTGAGAAACTCTTGACTGTGGTCAAGGTTCCAAAGGGGGAAAGTAAGTATCCATGCCAAGTCACTTATATAGAGTGCAACGACTCTAATCCTAAGGCCAGGACAAATGGAAAGGAAGTGTCCATGGCAAAACACTCACATAGAGTACGGAGACTCTAATCCTAAGGCTGGGATAAAAGGTAAGGTAAGTTGGTCTCGATCGCACGACGGCGAGAGATAAGTGAGTTAGTTGTTAGTGAGCTCGCCAAGACATCGCGTCTCGTGCCTACGTATCCTAACTAGGAATGAGGAATCAGAGCCTCCGTAGTTCACCTCACTAAGAGTGAGGAACTCTTGACTATGGTCAAGGTTTCAAGGGGAAGTAATTGTTCATAACCATGACACTTACATGGAGTGTGGCGACTCCAATCCTAAGGCTAGGATAAATGGTAAGACTCTAACAAGGTCTCAAGGGAAAGGTGGACAAGGTTATCCCAATCATGACATGGCAGTCAACAAGAGTGATCATTTCCTTTGGAATAGGGCACAGGCAATTAACATAGGGGTAAAAAGAGAAACCTCATGCATGGAAATAAAGTTATGAATGGCGATGAGCATAAAATAGTGGGAAAAAAATAGTCAATGCAAGAATCGAGATCGAAATCTCAAATAGAAATAGTCAAATCTCTAAGGGGAGGGACCAAGTCATATTTCAATAAGTTAGTAGTCAAGAAAATTAGTGAAGATTAAAATAAAAAATAAATCCTACATATTCACATTCTAAACATTATTTAAAATTTAAGAATTAATCCAATATGAAAAATATTTTTTGAGTTTTTATTAATTGTTTTAACAAATAAATTGAATAGGAAAGTATACTCCTAAGAAAAATAAAAACTAATTAACCAAATATTATCAATTAAAGGAAATTAATTAATATACATATTATAAATTAACAGTATTTACAAAATAGTTAATAATAGTATAATTAACAAAATATTAGTAAAGTATTTAACAAGAATTTTTAACAAAATATTTAACAAGAATATTTAATAAAAATAATTAACAAAAATATTAACAAGAACTTTTAACAAAATAATTGATAAAAATGTTTAACAAAATATTTATCAAAAATTATTTAATAAAATTGAAGGGTGTGAAAGTGATAAGGAGTGTATGGAAAAGAAAAACAACATAGGCTCACAAGCCCATGCACATTCCCACGGATAACCAAAAAGGAAGGGTGGGTAGCAACAAAGCCAACACGGGCCTTTAAGCCCATCAAGTCACGGATCGCTCTCCAAATAAACTAAAACCTAAGAAGACACGGCTCATGTACCTCATCAGCTAAAAAGCCACAGAAATCAAAGTAGAATGTTAATGAAATAAGGTAGCAACAACAACATCTGTAGCCTTGCCAAACTAAAAGGGGAAATTCAAAATAAAAAGAGTGAGAATCGTAACAAAACCTCCTCTTTCTCTTGTGATGTGTTATCTCTGGTCTTCCACCCTTCTTAATCTCTCTATGTTTCTCTCTCAGTTGCGTGATCTTCTTCCTCTTCTTAATCGTGATTTCCTCACCATCGAAAATAAAAAACAATCACGGCCCTTTCAAGCTCGCGCGGCGGTTCATGGTTCCATCCGTCTCGTTCGTATTTCTGTGTGTTTGGGTTGAAAGAAGAAAAATGGAGCTGGGGCTTTTGTGAGTTTATTTGTGATTTTGTTTAGGTACAGAATAGAGGAAGCTCGAGTGCGGTTGACGGAGGTTTGTGAAATTTGGTTATGGTTGTTTTTGGAGACGAGGTTTTAAAGGTTGTATGGAGATGGATAAAGGAGATGGCATAGCAAGTGGAAGGAAAAATAAGGGTTGCTCCAAGGTTAATGGGATTCCCTTTGTTGTTGACTATGTAACGAGATACATGCCCTCTTTTGAAGGTGAGTTCTCACAACCATTCTTCTTTTGCAAAAAACTATTTTTTTTCTTTCTGTTCTTACTATTGATCCTCTTTTATGGGGTTTCCCACACTTTTTAATTCACTTCTCCTCCCAACAACGAATTGTTTGATAAGTTTTATGGTAAAATCCTTTTGTCATGTTATTGCTGTGATGTCTCTTTCAATGCAGCTTTGTTGGTTTTTTTTTCTTCTCATGTTATTGTTGTTCTGTTCTTTATGTGTATCAGGTCGCAGGCTTCAGCGTAGGTTGTAGCATACAATTTGTTTTGGTTTGTAGCAGTGTTGTACTTTTCATGATGGAGAGTTTTGTAGGTTCCAATTTGGTGTAAGGTTTTGAGGTTTGGAGCATAATTTCTGGTCTTGGTGCTATTGCAGGTTGCAGGTCTTTTGTAAGCTTCGTACCGTTTTGCACTAGAGTGTTGCGTTTGAGCATGGTTTTGTGAATTTTGTTTCAGAGTTTTGTGTGGTTCGTGTAAATTGTACAAGGCGGGTCATGGCAAGCTGTTGCTTTGGAAGCTGAATGAGATTTCTTTGGCATTATTTTTATTGTAATTTGATTGTAAATGGGCATGGTTTGTAGTTAATGTATGGGTTTTTTGTATTGTGTTGGGCGTATGGACATTGAAAGGATTTGTATGGATATTGAATTGACTTTTTGTGAATGAAAGATGAATTATGGTAATTTGAATTTTGTAAATTAAGGAAAAAAGTGGATGTTGGATATGAATAAATGGACATGGATATTTGAAATGGATAAATTGAATTTGGAAAAATGGAAATGGATTAGAAAATGGATTGGGATATTTAGAAAGTGGATTTAGAAAAACGGGAAAATAAATTGAATAAAGATAACGGAAATGGATAAATTGAATTTGGAAAAATGGAAGTGGATTAGAATGAAATGGATGATTAGATAAAAAGGAAATGGATTGTGAATTGAAAATGGATATGAAACCAAAAATGAAATTATTATTGAAAAAATGGTTTATGGTTAAAAACAAATGGATAATTGAATTGACAATGTGGATATGGATATGGTTTTGAAATTTGAAAGTGAAATGTGTAATTGGGTTAAAATTGGATCGTTTTTTTTTACATGCCTCCACCTTTGAACCTCACTTAAAAGCTTTGACAATTACACTTAATCGCCACAGATCCTGAAAATATACCAATTGTCTTGACCTTGAATGGCTCTGCAACTTGAATCCACCAGACGAACTTGAATTGACATAGAACCCTAGTATGATGATCTTCAGATGTAAACCACTGATCTATGCCAAATTCAACTTGAGAATGAAACATATTCCTCCTTCTTGATCAAGATCAGACTATTGGGCACATACACTTAACCTGTAACACCTCAATTCCCATCGCGAATAAATAATACATAAATAAATCAGAGTAAATAAAAATTTATTTTTCCGACAGAAACAAGGATGCCACATTTAAATATAGAAAACACAATCCCTGCTCATAAGTTTGATACATAACACAAAATGGAATAAACGTAAAAGGGAAACTTTTTCCATATAAAAGGAAAGTTCAATTATGGAATAAAGCGGAAAGATCCATAACTAACTTGTTTTACAAAATAAACTGTTTTATAATCTCAAAATATTCATACAACGGTAATACAAAATAGATCCAATAAATGTATACATATATAACTAAAGCGTTCCCCGACTCCCGTGTTACGTATCAGAGCAGACAGACCAACAAAATGGTGGAGAACTAATCTTCACAAAAGCCTCCAAGACACAAATCTGCAATTGCCTCATAGAGCAACAAACCACAGCAGAAGGGTGAGAAATAACAACTAAATCAAGATTGCATAATAATATGCAAACACATATAAATTCACATGCAAAGTTATTCTCACCACAAGCATCACATACCAATACATATAGCATATCATAGATAAGTAATACAATCATTGTAATGTACAACATCCCCACAAAACATAGCATATATCAATTATACCAACATAATCACATATTCGCACATAAGGCATCCCAAAGTTATAACATATGGAAACACACCACCATATCTCATAGCATATGTATATACATAAAACATATCATCCACAACCAATGCATTTATCACATATGCACATCAATTCACCAATTCAAACATAAATCTCAGCACATACTCAATCAATTCACAATTTCCCACACATAATGCATCCATTCACAATTCTCACACATAATCAATCCATTCATGATTTATGCAAATGCACAGAGACCGACACAACGACTCTATGCAATGCATATGCGGTACCATCCATCCATCAATCTCATCACTAGTTCACTCAGGAACTATTGGAACCATCGCTTGTTACTTAGGATTACTCATGTAACAACCCGTCGGGAAAATGATGTTCCCCGTCGCTTTAGGTCCTCTTATTTTTTTAAGGCACACGATATTTATGGATCGCTTTAGGTCCTCTTTGTATAAGGCACACGATCCAATCACTTTAGGTCCTCTTTGTATAAGGCACACGATCGTCTATAATCATCGCTTTAGGTCCTCTTTGTATAAGACACACGATGTTATAGCGGATTCCCTCTGGAATCGATTCGTCGCTCACACCCACTAGGGCACACGACATCACAAGATGCATATCATGATGCTTGACACACAAGAACTCATGACAATCAAATGCATCTTCACAATTCACCCATATGAATTATCTCATCATCATTATTCATGCATCAAAAACACTTTAAACAATGCATTTCATCACAACCCACAACAATCATGCAATCACAATTACTTCCATAAGGGATTCACACCACAAAGGCTACCCACCACACATCATAACAACATACATTGATATTCAATCAAACAATGCATTTTACCACACAACAACATCATTAATCATGCATCGAAGTTTAACCCAAAACAATGCATTTACTTGCCATAAGGCCACAAACCATCATCACATCATTTAATCAAATGCATTCATATCACATATCCGCACTCAAGTCATACGATGTATATCAAAAGTATATTGCATGATAACACATCAATTACACACAGTTACGACGGTAAAAGTCGACCAAACGACACATTTCCAAACCCCAGACATAATTTAATCGGCCAACAACCTCAAAACCATTTTAATAAGAAAGAACATGTCAAAATCTTTCCAACGCATCAAACCGCGCCTCAAACCGACTTACGGATCACAAGTTATAAAGAAAACAAGTTGGAAAAAGCTGTCATGTTCGCAATGCGAAGCTCCTAGCGAGTCCTTTGCTTCCTCATTCGCAGTGCGAATACCCCAGCGAACCATGGCAGAAAGGAAAATAGCCCACAGTTCGCAGTGCGAACTCCCAGCGAACCTTCGATGTGCCATTCGCAGTGCAAATTCCCCAGCGAACCATGGCAGAAAGAAAAACAACACAACGTTCGCAGTGCGAACCTCATGCGAACGTTCGATTTCCACTTCGCTGCCGTTCGTAATGCGAACCTGCGAATTCTGGGATTCACAGCAGCGCTGTTATAGGTCATAATGGGTCCAAATTCATCATTCTCACACCCCAAACACTCCCAATTCATACTATAACAACCAAAACATGATCCAAACCTAATAACAAGTATTTTACTCAGTTTATATCGAATTTCATCCGTGAAAACATCGATTTCTATCAATCGCTCCTAATTCCAATTGGTAAGAAAAGTTGTGAAACAACCAAAACAATTACAACAAACAAGACATATACATACACAAGCAAGATATAATTGAAACTTCTCACCCTTACCCGATTAATTGCGCTCGAAACGGAGTTCCCGCGATTTTCCTCTTTCTCCTCTTTTATCTTTCTTTCTTCTCCTTTTCTTTCTCTTCTTTTTCTTTTCCATTCTTTTCTCTCTTTTTCTCTCCACTTTCTATTTATTAAAAATATCTAATCCCCTAAAAAGACTATTTTACCCCTCAACTCAAATATCTCGCAAACGCTCTCAAAACGCGATAAAACATAAACAGCGATGAAAAATAATATATTGTCAAATAAAAGTCAAGAATAAAATAATATAAAACAAAAATAATTAAATTGACTCAATTAAATAAATAAGACAAAACCGGGGCATTACATAATCTGCTAGCCTTTAGTGAAACTCAATTGAACAACACTTACTCATCTTAAACACAAAGGGTGAGAAACCCTAATCTCCCTACCCTGAGTGCACACTGATGAAACAATGATTTGATGAGAACAAAAACCTAATTCATAATCTTTGCCATGACCTGATAACCTGATACTGAAACAAACCACTTGTTTGACCAAGATTAGGTCAAACTTCCACTGAATCTCAAACCACACCGCACACACCCTTGACATGGTAACTTTGCCTGATTTTTTATTCGATCTTGCAAAACCCGGGCCTCGAAGAACTTGTGATGAAGCCAAATTACACTGGATTATTGAGAAAGGGAGGTCTCTTAGGAGTATGAGGATTTGATTGGTTGGTGATCTATCCAAAACCTTGATTGATCCATCCATTAAACCTTTTGAAATAATTAACCCTGATTCACAAGTGAAACAAAACAAACAATATTTGATAACTTGGTTAGTTATGCATGAATGATTGACCTAGAATGTTATGCAAAAGATCAAAGAATCTAAGGGTAAAATTTGGGGTATCACAGTTGCCCATATTTAAATATCTTTATCGGATGACATCAGTGATGGCAATCCTCATGAAATCATGGTGAAAGATATTTAAATATAGATAATTGAAAATTTTTCCCTTAGATGCAATGACATGCTATGCTATGGACAAAAGAAAACTAAACTATAATACTGACATGCCATTAACTCTATCATGATGAAAATGATGGGATGATAAATGCAAAAATACAGACAAAAATGAAAGCAAACAGGGATAAAGTCCACACAATGAGTAACCACTCACTGGGGATGACAACAACGCTGGGGAAGTTGAAGCAAACTAGGGGAAGCTAAAGAGATTGATCAACTGGTTCGGACGTGACCGGCCGATACTTTAGCTTGCTGGAGGTTGAACCAAGAGGTGGTCTCCACTGGGGAATATCCAGAGTAGTTGATCAACAAGTTCAAGCAATAACCGATTGACACTCTAAAAAGAATAGACAGGACACAACCCTCAAAGCCTTAGGATTGGACCAAAGAAAAGGTAAAAGTAACATCCTCATTGGAAGTAGAACAAAAAGATGGGCTCCAATGGAGGTATCTAGAATGATTGATCATCAGGTTCAAGCAATGACTGGATGATATTCTAGAGCATAAAGATCCTCAATGAAGGTAGAACCGGAAAGATGTCTCCAATGGGGAATGAAAATAAAACAAGACATCTAAAGTGATGGATCAACAGGTTCAAGCCATGACCGTTTGATACTTTAGAAAAAGAGATCCTCATTGGAGGTAGAACAAAAAATGGTCTCCACTGGGGAATATCTAGATCAGTTGATCAATAACTTCAAACAATGACTAGCTGACACTCTGAAAAGAATAAAGCAACCTCATTGGAAGTAGAACAAAAAGATGGGCTCCAATGGAAGTATCTAGAATGATAGATCATCAAGTTCAAGCGTGACTAGATGACATCCTAGAAAGAAAAGATCCTCAATGAAGGTAGAACCAGAAATACGATCTCCACTAGGGAAAGAAAATTTTCACAAATGAGTGACATCGTCAAAGAGTTGATGGGAAGATATTTGAACTACATAACCACATCATCAAAGAGTTGATGGAAAGAAAAATGGCATCGTCAAAGGGTTGACGGAATGAAGAAAGATTCATCGAAGAGACACCTCATCAAAGAATTGACGGAAAGAAACAATTCACCAAACATTATCATCGTCAAAGAGTTGATGGCAACGAAACAATTCACTAATGAGTGACGTCATCAAAGGGTTGATAGAAAGGAAATTGAAATAAAGAGACATATCGTCAAAGAGTTGACGGAAAGGACACATGTTCGAAGAAACACATCGTCAAAGGATTGATAACATGAAAATCTGATCTTAGACTACATCGTCAAAGAGTTGACGGAAAGTAATAATTCACCAAACATTATCATCGTCAAAGGGTTGACGAAAAGAAAACTTGATCGAAGGAACACCTCGTCAAAGGGTTGACAGAAGGAAGAAAATATTCACTAACGAATGACATTGTCAAAGGGTTGACGGAAACGAACCAATTCATTAAAGAGTGGCATCATCAAAGGGTTGATGGAAATGAACTAACGTCGTCAAAGGGTTGACGGGAAGCAACATGTTATTCACTAAAGATTGACTTCGTCAAAGAGTTAACGAAACAAACGACTGGTTCACTAAAGGGTGACATCGTCAAAAGGGCTGACGGAAAAATACTTAAATTCACTGACCGGTGACATCGTCAAAGGGTTGACGGAAAGAACAACTGACATAAATGGTCACATCATCAAAGAGTTGATGGGAAAAAAATGAAATAAAGAGACACCTCGTCAAAGGGTTGACGGAAAGAACATATGTCTGAAGGAATACATCGTCAAAGGATTGATGGAAAGAAAACCTGATCTCGAACTACATCATCAAAGGGTTGATGGAAAGAAACAATTCACCAAACATTATCATCGTCAAAGGGTTGACGGCAATGAACACCTGTCCGAAGGAACACATCGTCAAAGGAATGATAGAATGAAAACCTGATATCGGACTACATCGTCAAAGGGTTGACGGAAAGAAACAATTCACCAAACATTATCATCGTCAAAGGGTTGACGAAAAGAAGACCTCAAGTAAGAATATCATCAAGGAGTTGATGGAAAAGAATGTATTTGAAAGTCATCATCAAAGGGTTGATGGAAAATGACTGATCGAGGGTAACACCAATTGTAACTACAAAAAGTTCAATAACACCAAGGACGGATAAGCTTCTCAGGGGAGACTACCACTTATCGCCATATAAAACAAGTTTCTCAAAGAGACTGCCACTTGTTGTATACAAAAGGTTGATGAAAACACCAAAGAAGGATAAGCTTCTCGGGAGAGATTGCCACTTATCGTTGCAAAAACATCAATGACAAAACAAGTTTCTCAAGAAGACTACCATTTGTTGTCTGGGTATAAATTCCAAGGAGATGTTGTTACAACAACACTGCTAGAGAATAGATTTTGCCTTCAATGAGGATCTGTAAAAGATTCTTCCTGCGAGACATAGTGCAAAATAAATGCACATTCAAATTAGGTTCGACGACCTAATCTGGTTTAAAAGCAACACCTGCAGGGACCAAAGTCTAATCTAGGAACAAGCTAGAAAGAAACGGTTAAACAAGACTCTACCCATTGAGGAATGAACTCCAATGGGGAATTATCTTATCCAAACATGGAAAAGATAACTGAAGCAACCATCATTCACGAGGGTCGAACTCTGTGGGGAATTTAGAAAGGATGGGCACTTTATGCTTAAGGCTGACGACCCTATTAGAGAGAAACAACAAACCCAGTCACTTGGGGAATAAACACCAAAGTAACGAAGTAGGTAAACACCAGAAAAATAGAAAAAATGCTCAGATGTCATGCATATGTATGAGTGCATGTATGTCATGTTTAATGCTTATGCTGACAAAACAGACGAGGGGAAGCAAAACTGGAGATGAAATAAACATATCGACAAGGATACCCAGTCAACTTCACCAGATTGGAACATCATTAGGGATGAACATGTAGAACAAACAGTTCTACTTCAAGGTCTCAACCTTCTACTGGGGAAAAAGAGTATTCCACTCGGAGTATAACATCATGACTTTACCTGAGGGATTTGTAAGAGCAAGAGTTGTCTCTGCAAGTTATCTCTATGTTTTGATGATAACAATGAGTATTTGTGAAAGAACTATTTTATGCTCTAATGTTTATTTCTGTGCAGATCATATTTATTAAAGATATTAGATCAAACAAACATGTGTGAAGATGTGCGTAAAAGATTACATGCGAGTTACTATGTGTAACACAAGTCGCAAGAAGCAAGTTTGCTTCTATATCTGATCATAATCAGAAAGATCCAAGGATGCCGATATTGCTGTTGCAACTCACTTATGGATGCTGTTCTGAAAGTGGTTATGATTCTGAAGATAGCGAAGCTTCTAAAGATATAATCTTCTAGAGAACCGAAGTGCTGAAGATTCAAATGACTTAAAGTTCTGAAGTCTGAAGGCTCTGAAGACCAAGTGCAGAAAGTTTCTGAAGACTTATGAGTTCTGAAGATTATGGTTCTAAAGGTCAAGTTCTGAAGACTCTGAAGACCAGGTTCTGCAGACTCTGAAGACTTGAAGCATTGAAGATAAAGGGTTTCAAGATAAGTGCTGAAGTTCTGAAGACAAGAATTGGAATGAGCAAGTACTGAAGACTGAAGACTTAAGATTCTTAAGACCCAGTTATAAAGTCTCTACTCATGCTTTAATTAATTACCATCAGAAACCTCTGAAGATTTGAAGATAAATGTTACCGTTAGCAATGACTGTACGCCGTACTAAAAAGATCTATCCCATCACTTCTTCTATAGTAAAAAGAAGATATGGCAGTACAACTTTCATCATTGTATAACGACTCTTTTCAAACAGCCAACAGCTCTTCAACGTCTATATTTTACTTGGCTATTTAAAGAAAGGAGTACGCGCTTCTGAAGGTGTCGATGTGATGATAATCGCAGCGATCAGTTATCGTTGTTACACTTAACATACAAAGCTATCACCATTAACACACGACCATTATTGTTGAAGCTCAAAGATCATCATTCAACACAACAACAATCAATTAGAACATAAACTGTTAATGAACAAGACAACATTATAAATTAGTCAAGTCATTAACCAACTTCATCATCTGGGCTATATTGAATATCTGAAGCAAGGAGTTGTTGCTCGAAGCTTGCTCAATGAAGAAGATGAAGAAGAAGATCTACAAGATGTCATCAACTGTCAAATCAACATACATCTTTGTAGAATCTGAAGATAGCAAGGAGCTCCTGCTCATATCTTGCTTGAACACTTGTGTGCTCATATGTACTTAAACTTAGGAGTTTATCAGCTTATTTAGAAGAAATTAATGTAATCTCCAGAACAACTAATTCTATGTGAATTAGGATTCCTCAAGTGATCAGTGTGATCGGAGACTTGAGAAGACAATGACTTGGTGTCATTGTGGAAATCCTGAAATATGGTCAATGATAGTCATATCTCAAAGAGGACGAATTGTGGGTCAGACTCTTGTGAGATCACTGATGGAACTCATTGAAAATCCTGGAAGAATGGTCAGTAAATGTTATATTCGTTAACTCGGATCCCTGAATGTTTAGCTGTGAAATCCTGATAGTAGATCTTGCGAGATTGGAACCTATTAGGTCAATGTTCATTATATCCATTAACTTGGATCCATGAACGGTTCATTGTGGGTTAGTCACAGCTGCGGTTGTGCAAGTTGTTAGTCACCGGCGTTAGCCCGTGCATCTGTAATCGGTTTTGATTATAGTGGATTAAGTCCTTGTGTTCAAGGTGAAATCACCTTGGAAAGGTGGACTGGACTAGCTTGAGAGTTGCTCAGGTGAAACAGGATATATCGTGTGTTCTTTACTCTTGCTTATGCTTTGATTTATTATTTATGTTTCTGTATCAATTATCAGAACCTTGCAACTCAACTCTGATAAGCTTCCGCATTGCAAGTCTAAATCATGCATAGCTTATTCAGACTCTTCTTGATGCTTATGCTTTATGCATCGCACAGTCTGAATGACGTATCGCAAGTCAGAGTCTCTCAACGCAACTCTAATATTCTCTTAGCGCATTAACGATAAGAGGTGAAAAGTTTTTAAGAGTTAAAACACAATTCAAACCCCCCTTTCTTGTGTAATTCTCACACCTTCAGGATTGCCATCATGAGCCTGATTTCCTTGTTGGAAGAGAAAGATTCATGGGGAATTGCCAAGATCAACTGAAGTAACAACTTACTGGGGAGCTGGCAAAAGATGTCACAAGAACAATATAGTTTTGCACTCTAATTTTCATAATGATTATCACAATGAGCAACGGCTCTTGCAACAAATAAACTTCAAATCTCCTCTGCCCCAGATTACATGGTCTATGGGAAGAAATTACCAAGAGGATTTTACAGAAGAAATGGCATACAAGATGCTTCATTATCTTCAAACTCTTGGAGAGATTCACAAATTTCGACGTAATTGCCCCAGTTTAACTGTATTTGCACGACGAAGTCCTCAAATTTGTCCTTCAGACTCAGACTGTGGGAGTAACAACTAGGGAACAAACTTGCCCCTGCTAGCTGGTTGATCTGTGAAGGAGTTGCCCCAAACTAACTGACCTTTGAGAGATTTATCGAATCTCGACCTAACTGCTTTTGATTAACTGGTCTTTGAGATATTTACCAAATCTCGATCTGATTTCCCCAAATTAACTAGTCCTCGAGAGATTTGTCGAATCTCGACCTAAATGCTTCTGATTAACTGGTCTTCAAGATATTTACCAAATCTCGATCCGATTGCCCCAGATTATCTGAATCTTGGAGTGAATTCCCTTCCTGCTCAACGGAGTCTTCAGGAACTTTGTATCTTAGCTTGATCAACCCTTTCATTGAAGAAACCTTCTTGGGGTCAAGTTCTTACTCACAAGTAAAACTGATCGTTTTGAAAATGATAATTTTAATGCAATGCATATGACAGTTTTGAAATCCAAGTCTGCTCATTGGAAAATATACTGCGATAAATAGTGAATAAATCACTAATCAGAATGTCACATGAATGATAAGAAAATCCTTTTAGGAGTCATCTTTGACGTGATCTTATCGTAGTATGCTTTCGAAATAACCTTGCTTCAATTAGGTATTTTAAAGGTTGTAACGTGGTTTGGTTCACGGCTCATGAAACAAAGGATAAAGGCTCAAAGTTTGTTTATTCCCACCCAATCTTCATAAATGAACTTCAATCTTACGTTCAGTTAACTCAGGCTATACATTCAGGTTCCTACAAGCTAGGAATTGAGCTGGTGACAGTTGGTGATGGTTCAGCACCTAGGGCAGTCACTACTCCCTTACAACATTCAGTTGTTTTTACCATCGTGGACTTTCATGGTGAGGAATTAAGGTCAACCTCTTTTTGGTTATCATACAAACCTTTTTTGTATAAGGCAAGGTCATGAGCTTCCCATCTTTCTTAGCTTTTGCCTTGAAAGGGACTCGACTCATCCTTCGAGTAATGATTTCTTAACGATCCTTCCTTATTTATCACTTTGGGAACAACTTGTACAACATTTGTTCACTTGATTTAAGAGGGTTGACAAGTGTCTTGCATGAAGCTCTTGCATTCGAATGTATAATCAAGTTAAACTGAGAACTACACTGCCTCAGGTTTAGAATATTGGGTTTTTTAATTTCGAAAGTAAACAACTACTTCTAGGCTCAAAGTGGTTGACTAGGGATTAACTCCTTATTTCTCCCGTGTTTGGGAATTGAAATAATGCATGTACATCATCAGCAAGGCTTTATTCAAAAGCATACTATCGCAGGTTTTACGTCTTTCGATTTCATCATCCTCCCTCGGATTTTTCTTAAACAAGAGTTGGATATTAAAAGTATGAGTGAACACGAATAGACTTAATCAAAACATGCATATTCATTTTATTAATAAAATCATGTTTAACAACATTGTCTCAAAGCAAGTAGCACTTAACAAAGAAACTACAAAATGCAAAAGTAAAGACATGATCTAAAAGATTGCCAGCTTCGGGGAACTGGGTTTTCCTTTCTTGATTTGCCATTGAGCTAACCATCTTCAAAGTTGATTGTCGAGATCAGTCTGAGAATCATCTTCACATCTACTCTCGGCAATTTCTTCCACCACATGGACTGATGAACTCGCCTGATTGGGTGAAGGACTGGTGACTTAAATGCCTTGAGGTGTGAATGAGAACATCTCGGAGTCAAGTAGAGTCTGGACCTTGCTCTTGAGCACCTTGCAGTCTTCAGCTAAATGCCCCTGTGCCCCAGCATGGTAGTCACATCGGGCGTTGGCATCAAAGCCTGATGGGTACAGAGGGATCATTGGATCTATCTCCTTCGGCACTATCAATCCACCCTTATTCAAATCTGGCAATATCTGACTATATGACATTGGTAGCGGAGTGAAATGCCTCTCCGGCTTCCTTGGCCTTTGTCGGGCGTGCTGACGCGACTGACGGTGGTATGACCGTTGATACTAAGGAGGTCTTAGATTTGGAGAAGAATATTGTCCATGTGGAGAAGATGCTATCTAACACTGAGACGCAAAAGATTGTTGACTCTAATCAGTTGAGATGCATGAGTGATGAGGCTGAGGTATCAGAGATTTCCAGATGGAATTACTTTCTTCCTCCCATTATTCTTAAGAACTGACAACTGATTCATTCTCACTAGCTGGGATGTTCGAGGTGTCTTGGATTTTTTCGCTCTTGAGACTGTTCTTAATGCATTCTCCAGCTATTATCAAGTCAGAGAAGTTTGATATCCCACTGCTAAACAGTTTTTCTAGGTACGGGTCTTGCAAAGTATCCATGAACCAGTCAACCAATTCTCTATCCAAGAGTGGTGGTTGGACACGAGCAGTTATTTCTCTCCACCTCTGAGCATATCCTCTAAAGGTTTCATTGTCCTCTTGAGATAAGCCTAGAAACTGCAGGCGGATGGGAGCCATGTCAAGATTGAAGTTGTATTTCTTCACAAAGGAAATAGCCAGGTCTGACCATGATTGGATGTGACTACTCTCTAGCTGCATGCACCAATTTAGTGATACCCCACTTAGACTGTCCTAGAAACAGTGAATCATAAGCTTGTCGTTGCGGACATATCAGGTCATTTTTCTGCAAAACATCACCAAATGCTGCTTTAGACAACTATGACTTTTGTACTTCTTAAACTTCGGCGTCTTGAACTTTGGAGGCATTACAAGGCCGGGTACCAAACACATGTTCAAAGCATTCAGGTTAGGAGCGTTAGGACCCTCCATGGCTTTAAGCTTTTCTTCCACCACACGATATCTTTCCATAATCTCAACGTCTCGTGGGTCCTTGGTTTCCACCACAGGGACTGCCTCTTGGAAATCTGGCTCAGGAAAGGCAAAACTATGATAGTCCATGGCATCAACAAATGAGGAATGTCCATCTTGGACGATGGTGCATTCTTGTATAATAGGATTCTCAACTAAGATCCGCACAGGCTGATCTTGAGCAACATTGTTCACAGAAATCCTCTGAATATTGTCATCTCTCTTTTCCAAGGCTGTTATAGCTTCCACAAGTTGGTCAAACTGATCTTTCATCAATTCAATATTCGCTATTGTTACAAACTGGTTCTGATCTTCTGAGCTCATGATCCTTCAAAAGTTACTTCAAGTCCAATGCTGGCACAGAAAAGTCAACTGTGGGTTACGGACGAAGGATGGATGAGACTCAAGGCTGAGAAATGCAAATGAAATACAAATGCAAGCCAAATGGTTTCAAGGAACTCAAAAGTAAGTTGCAAACATTTTGGAAAAATCAAAAAGTTCACTTCAAAATCCATGATCTCGATTGATTCTTTGCAAAGAAATGAACAACTGAATTCCTTGAAACCAAATGGTTATTCATGAATGCATGAATGTATGGATGAATGTATGCACAAACACAGGTATACAGATATTCACATATATACGCATATATACATGCAAACAAACATGGGCCTAGGTTTGAAGATAACGAGCATGGAGCCATGGTCTACCCATCCCAAAAGGCGAGTACTAAGGGTTCTTGATCTACAGAACAGGGTTCTAAGAAGTTCCCATAGTCATCGATAAATCTTTCGGATATTATCGGCTTACTCGACTACTCATGCGGGCTAATAATATTCTCAAGATAAACTCGTCTGAGTGTAGTATCGCATGATAACCATCACATGTCTACACCTGGATAATCACTACAGTACATCCTAAAAAGGCTTAGAGGGGTAACTAAAGGTCCTCAACTTCACGGACTCCTAGGTCGAAAAAAGTAATGCCAATACGACTACTCGCATCTGGCATAAGTAATCCCAAAGGGGCCTTTACTGAGCGTGGTTATATCATATGTTAGACATGTTAGGACTACTCCCAACAGCTAACTATTGATTATACCACTATCCTATCATAACTGTACACTCAAGTCCGGGCTAGGACTTATCTCACCACTCAAGGTAACAACCCTGCATACAGAAAAACCCAGGCACAACAGACATATATACAAATATTTACAAATATACAAGCGTACAAGCAAGCAAACATATAAAATAACACAAAAACAAACAAGGTGGGCTTAACCCTCTTAGGGGAAGTATCCCTAGTGAAGTTGCCATTTATGTTGCGGTGAGAATCGGATATCAAGCTATTAATTAAATTGAATCACAAATCATGAAGTTCACCACGGAGCTTTGATTTATCCAAAGGAAAGGGTAAAGATTTAAGAAAACCTTAAGTGTGTTATGTAACAACAAAGCTAGAGATCTAAGGTTCGGGGGTTAGTTATACCTAGGGAAGGTGTTAGCATCCTAAGCATCTGTAGTACTCTACGGGAACCTCTTATTAGTATTTGTGTTATGCTAAAGTTTGCTTGCTAAGAAAAAGGTGCTAAGGTAAAGACCTAGGGTATATACAAAGTATGCTCGTCAAGACATCGCATCTCGCGCCTACGTATCCTAACTAGGATGGAATCAAAGCATTCGTAGTTCACCTTACTAAGAGTAAGGAACTTTTGATTGTGGCCAAGGTTCCAAAGGGGGGAAATAAGTATCCATTGCAAGACACTTACATAGAGTGCGACGACTTTAATCCTAAGGCTGGGACAAAGGGAAAGAAAGTGTCCATGGCAACACTCACATAGAGTACGGCTACTCTAATCCTAAGGCTAGGATAAAAGGTAAGGTAAGTTGGTCTCGATCGCACGGTGGCAAGAGATAATGGAGTTAGTTGTTAGTGAGCTCGCCAAGACATCAGGTCTCGTGCCTACGTATCCTAACTAGGAATGAGGAATCAGAGCCTCTGTTGTTCACGTCGCTAAGAGTGAGGAACTCTTGACTATGGTTAAGGTTCCAAGGGGAAGTAAGTGTTCATAAGCATGACACTTACATGGAGTGCGACGACTCCAATCCTAAGGCTAGGATAAACGGTAAGACTCTAACAAGGTCTAAAAGGAAAGGTGGACAAGGTTATCCCAATCATGACATGACAATCAACAAGAGTAGTCCTTTCCTTTGGAATAAGGCACATGCAATTAATAAAGGGGCAAAAAGAGAAACCTCAAGCATGGAAATAAAGTTATGAATGGTGATGAGCACGAAATAATGAAAAAAAAGATAGTCAATGCAAGAATCGAGATCAAAAACTCAAAAAGAAATAGTAAAATCCCTAAGGGGAGGGACCAAGTCATATGTCAATAAGTTAGTAGTCAAAAAAATGAGCGAAGATTAAAATAAAAAATAAATCCTACATATTCACATTCTAAACATTATTTAAAATTTAAGAATTAATCTAATAAGAAAAATATTTTTTGAGTTTTTATTAATTGTTTTAACAAATAAATTGAATAAGAAAGTATAATCCTATAAAAATAAAAACTAATTAACCAAATATTATCAATTAAAGAAAACTAATTCACATACATATTATAAATGAATAGTATTTACAAAATAGTTAATAATATTATAATTAACAAAATATTAGTAAAGTATTTATCAAGAATTTTTAACAAAATATTTAACAACAATATTGAATAAAAATAATTAACAAGAATATTAACAAGAACTTTTAACAAAATAATTGATAAAAATGTTTAATAAAATATTTATCAAAAATTATTTAATAAAATTGAATGGTGTGTAAGTGATAAGGAGTGTATGGAAAAGAAAAACAACATAGGCTCACAAGCCCATGTACATTCCCACGGATAACCAAAAAGGAGGGGTGGATAGCAACAAAGCCAACACGGGCCTTTAAGCCCATCAAGTCACGGATCACTCTCCAAATAAACCAAAACTGAAGAAGACACGGCTCATGTACCTCATAAGCTAGAAAGCCACAGAAATCAAAGTAAAATGTTAATGAAATAAGGTAGCAACAACAACATCAGTAGCCTTGCCAAACTAAAAGGGGAAATTCAAAATAAAAAGAGAGAGAATCGTAACGAAACCTCCTCTTTCTCTTGCGATGCGTTATCTCTGCTCTTCCACCCTTCTTAATCTCTCTCTATTTCTCTCTCGGTTACGTGATCTTCTTCCTCTTCTTAATCGTGATTTCCTCACCATCGAAAATAAAAAACAATAACGACCCTTTCAAGCTCGCGCAGAGGATCATGGTTCCATCCGTCTCGCTCGTATCTCTACGTGATTGGGTTCAAAGAAGAAAAATGGAGTTGGGGTTTTTGTGAGTTTATTTGTGATTTTGTTAAGGTACAGAATAGAGGAAGCTCGAGTGCGGTTGACGGAGGTTTGTGAAATTTGGTTATGGTTGTTTTTGGAGACGAGGTTCTGAAGGTTGGATGGAGATAGATAAAGAAGATGGCGTAGCAGGTGGAAGGAAAAATAAGGGTTGCTCCAAGGTTAATGGGATTCCCTTTGTTGTTGACTATGGAACGAGATATCTGCCCTCCTTTGAAGGTGGGTTCTCACAGCCATTCTTCTTTTGCAAAAAACATTTTTTTTTCTTTCTGTTCTTATTATTGATCCTCTTTTATGGTTTTTCCCACACTTTTTAATTCTTTTCTCCTCCCCACAACGAATTGTTTGATAAGTTTTATGGTAAAATCCTTTTGTCCTGTTATTGCTGTGATGTTTCTTTCAATGCAACTTTGTTGGTTTTTTTTGCTTCTCATGTTATTGTTGTTCTATTCTTTATGTGTATCAGGTCGCAGGCTTCAGCGTAGGTTGTAGCAGACAGTTTGTTTTGGTTTGTAGCAGTGTTGTATTTTTCATGATGCAGAGTTTTGCAGGTCCCAATTTGGTGTAAGGTTTTGAGATTTGGAGCAGAATTTCTTCTCTTGGTGATATTGCAGGTTGCAGGTCTTTTGTAAGCTTCGTACCGTTTTGCACAGGAGTGTTGCGTTTGAGCATGGTTTTGTGAATTTTATTTTGGAGTTTTGTGTGGTTCGTGTGAATTGTACAAGGCGGGTCATGGAAAGTTGTTGGTTTGGAAGCTGAAGGAGATTTCTTTGGCATTATTTTTTGTAACTTGATTGTAAATGGACATGGTTTGTAGTTAATGTATGGGTTTTTTGTATTATGTTGGGCTTACGGACATTGAAAGGATTTGTATGGATATTGAATTGACTTTTTATGAATGAAAGATGAATTATGGTTATTTGAATTTTGGAAATTAAATAAAAAAAATGGATGTTGGATATGAATAAATAGACATGGATAATTGAAATGGACAAATTGAATTTGGAAAAATGGAAATGGATTAGAAAATCGATTGGGATATTTAGAAAATGGATTTAGAAAACGGGAAAATAAATTGAATAAAGATAATGGAAATGGATAAATTGAATTTGGAAAAATGGAAATGGATTAGAATGAAATGGATGATTAGATAAAAAGGAAATTGATTGTGAATTGAAAATAGATATGAAATCAAAAATGGAATTATTATTGAAAAAATGGTCTATGGTTATAAACAAATGGATAATTGAATTGACAATGTGGATATGGATATGGTTTTGAAATTTGGAAGTGAAATAGGTAATTGGATTAAAACTCGATTATTTTTTGTGACATGCCTCCACCTTTGAACCACACTTAAAAGCTTTGACAATTGCACTTAATCGCCACAGATCCTGAAAATATACCAACTGTCTTGACCTTGAATGGCTCTGCAACTTGAATCCACCTGACGAACTTGAATTGACATGGAACCCTAGTCTGATGATCTTTAAATGTAAAGCATTGATCTATGCCAAACTCAACTTGAGAATGAAACCAATTCATCCTTCTTGATAAAGATCAAACTAATGCACACATACACTTAACCTGCTAGCCTTTAGTGAAACTCAACTGAACAACACTTGCCCATCTTAAACACAAAGGGTGAGAAACCCTAATCTCCCTGCCTTGAGTGCACACTGATGAAACAATGACTTGATGAGAATAAAAACCTAATTCAGAATCTTTGCCATGGCCTGATAACCTGATACTGAAACAAACCACTTGTTTGACCAAGATTAGGTCAAACTTCCACTGAATCTCAAACCACACCGCACACACCCTTGACCTGGTAACTTTGCCTGATTTTTGATTCGATCTTACAAAACCCGAGCCTCGAAGAACTTGTGATGAAGCCAAATTACACTGGATTATTGAGAAATGGAGGTCTCTTAGGAGTATGAGGATTTGATTGGTTGGTGATCTATCCAAAACCTTGATTGATCTATCCATTGAACCTTTTGAAACAAACTCTAATTCATAAGTGAAATAAAACAAACAATATCTGATAACTTTGTTAGTTATGCATGAATGATTGACCTAGAATATTATGCAAAAGATCAAAGAATCTAAGGGTAAAATTTGGGGTATGACACTAAAGCAACCAAAGAGGTGGTGATGCATGTAGAGGAAGAGGTGGTGGTCGAAAGCCTGACAAAAGTCACATTCAGTGTTTCAATTGTCAAAAGTATGGTCACTATTTTAGTGATTGTCCAGAAAAGAAGAAGAATCAAGAAATTGATGCAAAATTGGCAAAACATGAAGAAGAAGAAGAAGAGATGTTGTTGATGGTCACAACAAGATACGAAGAGAGATTCTAGGACCCGTGGTACTTGGAATTAGGATCCTCATCAGACATGACTGGAAGTAAAGATATGAAGTCCTCGTCAAAGAACACGGTGAAGTTTGCAAATGATAACACTCTAGCAGCTGAAGGTGTTGGTGATGTTCAGATCGTCAGGAAGGATGGCAAGAAATCAATAATTTCAAATGTGTTATACATACCAGGCATGAAAAGTAACATGCTCAGTATAGGACAACTTGTCGAAAAGAACTACAAGGTAGTTGTCGAAGACAAGATGATGAGAGTTCTCAACACAGGTGGTAGGTTGATCTTTAAGGATCCAATGTCTCAGAATAGGACCTTCAAGATTGAAATTAATGTGATGGAGCACAAGTTCCTAGTAACTGTAGCCCGGAGAGATGAGTGGTTATGGCATTTTCGACTAGGCCATCTAAACTTCAATGACATCAGAGAGCTAAAGAGAAGAAATATGGCTTCAGGATTACCTGAAATTGACATTCCAAGTGAAGTCTGTGAAGAGTGTGTTCAGTCAAAACAACACAAGAATAACTTCACCAAGGATGCAGGAAGGAAGTCGAAGGGAATTCTAGAAGTCATATATTCTTATGTATGTGGTCCAATCCAGGTGGATTCGATTGCAGGCAACAAATACTTTGTCACGTTCATAGATGATTACAGTCAAAAGCTGTGAATTTACCTCATCAAGAAGAAAAGTGATGTGATCGAGGTATTTTCCATATTCAAAACTATGGTCGAAAGATAGAGTGGTCGAAAGCTGAAAATTCTGAGGACTGATGGTGGTGGAGAGTATGTGTCGAAAGAGTTTAATGCATTATGTGAAAAGGAATGTATTATGCATGAGGTGGTGCCACCCTACACTCCACAGCAAAATGGAATTGCAGAAAGAAAGAACAGAACCATCATAAACATGGTGAGAAGTATGTTGAATGGAAAGCATCTACCCAAAGAATTATGGGGAGAAGCGGTTTCGACAGCAACATATATATTAAATAGATGTCCGACGAAGAAGCTTGAAGGAATCACACCAGAAGAATGTTGGTCTGGTGTCAAGCCTAGCCTCATTCACTTGAAGGTGTTTGGATCTATAGCACATAGACATGTGCCAGATTAGTTGAGAAGGAAGCTTGATGACAAGTCGAATCAGATGATCTTGATAAGATATCAATCGACTAGAGGTTACAAGTTGTTCGACCCAGTGAATAAGCAGGTTGTGATTAGTAGGGATGTAATCATAGATGAGCTTAAAGAATGGGATTGGACTGAGAATGTTAAGAAGGATTCAGTGAGAATCTCTTGTGAAGAACCAGCCACTGAAGTCGAAAGAGAAGTTCGACAGGAACAAGTTAGAGATGAAGCAGGCCTAAGCAGACCTCGATGAACAAGACACATTCCAGCAAGGCTGCAAGAATGTGTGATTACATTAAATGATGTGGTCGATGAAGAGGGTGAGTTGGTACATTATACTTTCTACGCAGATGTCGAACCAGTCAATGCAGCTGAGGCATTGAAAGATTCGAAGTAGGTAAAAGCAATGAATGAAGAGTTAGAGTCCATCGAAGTCAACAACAGTTGGTCACTTGTCAAATTTCCTCAAGGCAAGAAGGCAATTGATGTGAAATGGGTTTACAAGGTGAAAGTGAATCCTAAAGGAGAGGTAACTCGACATAAGGCGAGACTTATAGCGAAAGGATTTCTACAGAAGAAAGGAATCGACTTCGACGAAGTTTTTGCACCCGTTGCCAGGATCGAAACAATCAGGTTGGTTGTTGGTCTAGCAAATATGAACAATTGGCACACATGTCAGATGGACGTGAAGTGTGCATTCCTTAATGGCCCCTTAGACGAAGAAGTTTATGTCGCACAACCAGCTGGGTATTGTTCGCTGTTGATCTTGGCGAACAACCTCTGGTTTACCAGAATGGTGAAATCTGGGTTACTTGCAGGATTAACCAAACAAATCCTAGGACGTCGGGCGAAAACTTAGATCAACGTGATAATTTTAAATTAAGGGTGATATCTTGGTTCTTGGTTTTATGTATTTAAGTCTTTTGGAATAAAGGATTTCAACTAACTTTAAAGGAAAGTCTGAGATAAAAGAAAGTGACTTTGAAAAGAACTTTTAAAGTAAAATGACGAAGAAAGAACTTTAAAATAAAATGACGAAGAAAACATAAAGATGCTGGTAAATGTAAAGGAATTGGTAAAAAGACTTTGATTGATAAAGAAATTAAAAGATGGTGTTTACACGTACATTTTTCCAAATAACTCTTTTCTCTCACACGGGTACTTTGAGTAATTGCAGGAAGTTTTGTACAAGTTTTTTCACACACACTGAATTCTAATAACAACTATCCTATTTATAGATAAACAAAATAACTGCTATTAACGACTAAATCCTAAAATTTCGACATCTGGCCTTCTGCATGTCTTCCTTTCGCCAGATACTTCCACGCGTCTTCTGCCAAACGTTATAATTCTCTTGAATTTGAATCTTCAAGTTATGTCGAACAAACGCGTCCTTTCAGACTTGTCGAATTGTCAAAAAATGATAAATGTCCCTCAAACCTGTCTGACGAAGACTTCCTCATATTTCTGTCGAAGTGTCGAAATTCTTATCTTGTCGAAGTGTCTTCTGGATACCTTCATTTTCTTCCTCCTTTTCCTGTAGTTATCATCTCTAGTCAAGGAACATCATTTTGCCTTCCAAGACATGGTGTCGAAAATATATGTCTACAAATTGCCCCCCAGCAAAGATGTTTCGACTTATTTCTGGAGAAACCATTATTTGCTGTCGAAGATATTTCGACGCCATGTTACCTGCATTAATGATGCTGGTTTTCAAGACGTGACCTTTGTTCAGTCCCAAGAAAATTCATCATTGCATTTCTCTGAAAACGTTCCATCAAATCCCACGTTCAGACATGATGTCCATACCCCTAAAACCTAGCTAGCCATGCTTTTTTCAACTTCCACTTTTTATCATCACCGTTAAGATGATGCCACGCGCCCTCCATGATCACCACTAAACCTAAAGGGCTTTTGATAATCTCTTATAAATACCTGAACCATTATTTCTCTTTCTTTTTTACGCGTTTGAACTCTTCTTCTTCACAACTGCTTCAAATCTTCATCTTCTTTCTAAAACTTTCTGATTCAACAATGGCTTTTCAAAAATTATCAAGCAGCAAACCTTCCAAAAGTGAGCAACCTTCCATCATCCCTCCTGCGCATAGGTTGGATGAACCAACACTGATTGGGGATCAACAATACATTCCTGAGCCTCCAAATGCGAGGGAAAAAGACTGCATTTTTAAATCCCAGGTACTCATCCCTGTTATTATTTCTGGTAATCACTATGCTATGTTAGGACCACTCCCTAACCCAGACATTAAACCTGAGCGTTTACAAGAGTTCTTTCCTACTTATTCTCACACAAAACCCATAGGTGCTGGGGTGAAACCCCCTACTCTAGAGAAACCAGTAGAACAAACTGAACCTCAAGGTTCAAGCGAAAAAGATGAGGAAGCAATAAATTTAACTTATCTGAATTATACTAGGATTTTTAGAACTTGCCCTTGGTCGAAAGACCTTTCAGACTACTTGTCTTGGTTGAACAGAGTTGAAAACGTTAAAGAAAAATTTTGGAAAGAAATAGGAATTTTTGACTTGATACAATTATCAAGAGCAGGACCCAATGTTTGCCCTAACATGCTGCTAGCCTCCCTTTACTTTTGGGATAGTACGTATAACACCTTCCACCTCCCCTGCGGGATGGTTACCCCTACGCTGTTCGACATAGCCGCCATAGTTGGCCTTAGTCCAGTTGGCATTGACTTCGACCCCACTCACCTGAACGAGGACTCCATAGATTTCGACACTAGTTTCGCCCCATACTCCCTTTTTATGTCTCACTACCATGGCGAAAATGACCAAGAAGTTTCTGACAAAGAGCACATAGCTTTTCTAACCTTGTGGCTGACCAAATTCGTCTTTTGCTCCCGCTCACTTCAAGTGGCTAAGAGGTTCATCACTATGGCGAACCAACTCCACGCTGGGATCAAATTATGCTTGAGTGAGGTAATCTTGGCGAACCTGTATGAGTCCTTGAGTGAAAGCGTGCGTTCTTTGAAGACATTGAAGGACAAAGGGAAGCTTAATTTGGCAGGCCCCTTTTGGCTCTTGCAACTATGGCTGAATGCCACTTTCGAAGCCTTTATTCCTGTGAAGCATGACATAAATGAAGGGGAATTCAAAAACAGGAGTGTCGAATGGCCTAGATTGGTGCAATTGACACCAACTGATGAAGCAATTAGCCTTCGGCGGGCCTTTACTAGCTACGTAATGATGTTTGCTGAGAGACATCATTTTACTTCGACTATGGCTCCATTTGCTGACAGAACAATTGGACCTGAATGGTTTTCACGACAATTCCCCTTGCAAACCAAAAAAGATGAAAATATCTTCCTAAATGTCTAGGAATCCTTTTTGACCCCTAGGCTCCTGTTCTCCCACCGCAGTACTACGAAACCCCAGATTGCCTTAATAGTTTATCAACCTAACTTGGTCGCCAGGCAATTTGGCCTAATTCAAATCATGCCTCGACCTCTTTTCCCTAAAAAAGGGGCCATCATTTTCTACAACTCCTTCCACGACGAAGCCACCAGCAGGGAATTGTTGAAAAAGCTGACTGACGAATCTTTGGATATTCGACCGGTGGTTTTTCAACCATCATTCCTTTGCACTCCTGAGTTCGACGCATGGTGGAGGGAATACTATGCTACCAAATTTTTCGACGTAAAAGCTTTCACCACCCATCTGACGAATTCTTTTGCTCTTGTGCAGGAACGGACTAAAAAAGGTACACAAAGACATATCCGAGAAATACAAAAATTTCAAAAATACTTTGAAACCGTTTACAGACCTGATGATCTTAGTCGAACCATACGCGAAGCAGCGGTTACTTTAAAAGAAAAATTCACGGAGAAGTTGGAGAAGTTGACACTGCCTCCAAACATTCGACCAGAAGTGCGTTACAACTTGGCTTTCAGCTATTACCCTCCTAAATTTCCACCTTTACCATCTGCTGAATTTGGTGTGGCTTTAAGTCCTCCATTCCCAGATTGGTTCACATGTGGGAATCATATGAAAATTCTTCGTGAAAGTTATAAAAAACCTGCTAAACACGTGGTTGCGACTAAGTATCATCTGGATAACTACCCAGGGCACCTTCATATTGGAATAGAACACGTTCGCGTGGAAGATCCCATTCTTGAAGGTGTTAACAACAACACGAATTTTATCATTTTATTATCACGTATTTCTCACTGCCTAACTTTCCCCTTTTTCTATTTTTTTTTTTTTAGCTGTGAAAGTGCCTGCCAAGAAAGCTTCCGTCGAAACTCCACAAAGTGCCGCCCAGACACCTTCGACTAAGGTATAAATCTCTTCCTCTTTTGATCTATTCTTTTATCTCTTTAAGACACTCACTATTTTGATTTATATGATCAGGTAAGTCAAAAAACCTCTACATTCCAAAAAAGAAAGAAAATACCAGAGATAATCCCTGTCGAAGAGTCCAGTGATGAGTCTCCATCTCCAAATCCCCCTCCTCCAAAGAAGAAAAGACTGCAAAAAATCGCCTCACAAAAATCCATTGTCAAATCTTCTAAAAGGGAATCTTCTAGCAGTCCTGCTACAAAACATCAGCCGAAGGATACGGGGAGTGGAAAGTCTAGCTCCAAAACTGAGACTTCCAAGGTAAATTTCAATCTTGACCCTTCTCATTTATTTTATTTCATTTCTAACTTAGAAATTTTTTCTTTTGATAGAAGCCAAAGGTCGTCGACAAACAGCCTGAGACAATCCAGGAGGAGGTCGTTCGAGAGGAGGACACTCCCATCAAAGAACTTGAGAGAAAAACGGTCGAAGCATTCAACACTACTGTGGGAGCTGATTCTGATAACACCTCTCCTTCTCATCCTGGATTACACGCTGAGCAACAAAAAGATGATGATGCTGAAGCAGACACTGCTGTCAAAGGAGATCCTGAAGAGAAGACTGCTGACGAAGAAGATCTGTCGAAGCAACAGGAAGCTAGGCGAACTTCAGAGCATAGCAACCAGCCTACTCCTGACCAAACTCAAAGGAGTTCCCAAACAACTGGTTCGACTAGTCTTTCTCATAAAGAGCTTGAAAGTCTCAAAGTGCAGAAACCCCTGGACTACCTGAAAGCCATACTTAGCACCAGATTCAATTTTAAAGACTCTTCCTACAGCAGTTCGACTACTTCTGGAGCCACTTCTGAAGTGCAGTCTCTACCTAATATCATGACTCAGATCAAGGCAAAGATCCTTGATGTTGACTTGTTCCAAGTTCTAGAGGAAAATGCCATTGCTCCAATGGAGTTGAAGAAACTGTTGAAGCAAGTTAACGTCTTGGATGCTTCTGTCGAAGTCTGCAATTTTGTGATAGAGCTGACAACTGTGATTGACTTATCCAGCGCAGATCTTCACCGTCGAAGGGACTTATGTCAACAAATCAAGAAAAAAATGGACCAACAAGCTGCTGAATGGAACTCTGTTTCTGTTTCGACAAATAAGGTTTCGAAACTACAAGAGCTTTCTGAAGCCTCTGTCAAGAAGATTGCTACTTGCCATAACCACATTCAAACATGGAAGAAACAAATAGCAGTTCTCCAAGAGAAAATTTCCAAAGAGGAGGAACTCATAGCTTCTATTCAACAGCCTAGGCAAAGCGAGATTGATGAAGAGTTGAAGGTTGGCATTCAACACGCAGAGACCGCTCAAAAGATCAACCAAGAGATTGAGGTTGCCCATATTCACAGGAACCTCTGTGATCGTCGACTTCAATTTCAGAAAGACAAATTCACCGCTTTGAAGGCACAGTTTGCAAACCTTCAGCTTTAGTCGAATTTTCCTGTCAATTTCTAGCCCTTTGAGGCTTTATTTGTAATGATTTAACGCCATCTGTTTGGCAGCACACTATTTACTTTCAATTTCAATTTTATTCGACTGCTATCTTTATTTCCTGCAATATTGGTTTATACTTTTTCAAATATTTGCCATTTATTTTTAATATCCTTTCGTCTTTCCCTATTTCTTCGACCTCATATGCGCCATTAGAAAATATTTTCAAAACTTTGAAAGGTCCTTCCCATTTGGGAGACCATTTTCCCATAACTCTGTCTTTTCGATCCATAGGAAGAATTACCTTCCACACATAATCACCAATTGAAAAAGTCTTAAATTTTACTTTTCTATTGTAGAACTTTTCGACTCTCTCTTTTTGTCTCTTTATGAGATCTAAGGCACGTAGCCTTTCTTCGTCTAAATCAACCAATTCATCCATCATCATACTCCAGTATGTCTCTGATGGGATCTGATGATGCCTTTGAACCCTAACTGATTGCAAATACAACTCGGCTGGCAAAACTGCATCATGCCCATAAGTTAATTTAAATGGAGTCGAATTGGTTGCTTCTTTAGGAGATGTTCGACAAGCCCATAAAATTTGATCTAAGGTATTGTGCCAATTTTTTGGCTTTCCACCTACATGTTTTTTGATCAAATTTATCACTACCTTGTTAGCTGCTTCGACTTGTCCATTAGCCTGAGCATAATAAGGTGTCGAAGTAAGGAGCTTAAAACCTGTATCTTGTGCAAACTTCTGCATTTTTCGACCGGTAAACACAGATCCTTGATCTGTTGTTATTGTTTCCGGTATCCCAAATCTGTAGATTATATGCTTTTGGATAAAATCCATAACCGCTTCTTGATCTACATTCACCAATGGTATGGCTTCAATCCACTTAGTAAAATAATCTACTCCAACTAAAATGTACCTTTGCCCTTTTGAAGAAGCTGGTCGAATTTCACCGATTAAATCTAACGCCCAACCTCTGAACGGCCAAGGCTTTACAATCGAATGTAACTCACTTGCAGGAACATGTGGTATGCCTGCATGTACTTGGCACTCTTGACATCCTTTTGCAAATTCGACACAATCCTTTAGCATTGCTGGCCAATACATTCCTTGTTGAAACAATAACCACTTCATTTTGTGGCCTGCTTGGTGTGCGCCACACGCTCCACTATGCACATTTGACAATGCTATGTATGCTTCATTTTCGCCTAAGCATTTCAACAAGACTCCTTCCGCAGTCTTCTTGAACAATTCATTGCCAAAAAGTACATAACTCAAAGCTCTATATTTTACCTTTCGTTCGACTTTCTGACTTGGATCTTGCAAATATTCTTTGATGGGTTTTCTCCAGTCTTCGACTCCTGCATCATCTACGTTGCAAATCTCATAATTCTCTTCGTCACCATATCCCAATTTTATTGTCTCCAAATCTGATGGGGACAAACCTACAGATATGACTCTTCCTCTGACTTCAATGGCTTTTTCTAACTTCTCCTCCGACACTTTGTATCCTGATGCCAGTTGAGCCAGATCATTCGCCTCTTGATTCTCCATCCTGGGAATGTGCCTAAAAACCACATTGTCGAACTTCTTGAGAAGTCTACTTGCTATCACGAAGTACATTATTAGATTCTCTTTCACACATTTGTACTCCTTAGTCAACTGCTTTATTACCAACTCAGAGTCACCCATTATTTCGACTCTTGTTGCCCCCAATTCCAACAAGATTTCAAGTCCAGCAATCAAAGCTTCATATTCGACTTCATTGTTCGAACACAGCCCTTCGACTTTGTACTTGAACTTTGTTGGAATTTTGTCAGGAGAAATAATCACCATCCCAATACCAAGTCCATTCTTATGCCTGGAACCGTCGAAATACAGTTTCCAAGGTGCTTGTTCGACGTATTCTATAGTTTCGACTATAGAGTGGTCAGCTATAAAATCAGCCACCACCTGTCCTTTCATAGCCTTTAAAGGCAAATATTTTAAGGAGCATTCTGTTAGAGCCAAAGCCCACTTTCCAATTCGACTATGTAAAATAGACTTAGACAACATATGTTTTATTACGTCGAAATGAGAAGATACATATACATCAACAGGCTTTATATAATGCTTCAATTTCATACAAGAGAAATATACACATAAACATAGTTTTTCTATAGCACTATATCTAGTTTCAGCATCATTTAAGACTCTGCTGAGATAATAGATGGCCCTTTCGACGCCATTCTCATCCTCTTGACACAACATACTTCCTAATGTCTTGTCTGATGCAGAGATATACAGTCTCATGCTTCTTTTCCTACAAGGGGACATCAAGATTGGAGGACTAGCCAAGTACTCTTTGATTTTGTCGAAAGCCACTTGCTGCTCTTGCCCCCAGGTGAATTCTTCTTTCTTTAGTCGAAGTAGAGGAGAAAAGGGTTGTGTTTTTCCACTGAGGTTGGAGATGAATCTTCTTAGAAAATTGATCTTCCCTAGTAGAGATTGCAATCCCTTTTTCGTTGATGGCGCTTTTGCTTCCATTATAGCTTTGGCTTTGTTTTCATTTATTTCGATCCCTTTCTTGTGGACCACAAAACCTAAAAAATCACCCGCCTGCACACCAAAAGCACATTTAAGGGGATTCATCTTTAGACCAAACTTTCTCATCCTCTCAAAGGATTGTCGAAGATGGTCTATATGATCTTTTCCTGAAACAGACTTGATTACAATATCATCAATGTAAATCTGCATAAACGTCTCAATAAAATCATGGAAAATTGAATTCATAGCCCTTTGGTAAGTGGCCCCAGCATTCTTTAACCCAAAAGGCATCACTACCCATTCATAAGTTCCAATTGCTCCAGGACAACGAAAAGCTGTCTTAGAAACATCTTCTTCAGCAATAAAAATTTGGTTATAGCCAGAGTATCCATCCAACATGCTTAGATACTCGTGACCTGCTGCAGAATCTATAAGCATTTCTGCGACTGGCATAGGATATTCGTCCTTTGGGGTAGCAGAATTTAAATCTCTAAAATCAATGCATACCCTAAGTTTGCCATTTTTCTTAATAACCGGAACTATATTTGCAATCCAATCAACATACCTGGTAGTGCGGATGAAGTTGCATTTTAGAAGTCTTTCGACCTCTTCTTTTATTTTCGACAGAACTTCTGGTGCAAAGCGCCTTGGAGTTTGCTTGACTGGCTTCTTCCCTTCTATGATTGGCAGCTTCAATTCGACCAAACTTCTGTCCAAACCCGGCATTTCGTCATAATCCCATGCAAAGCAATCTTTGAACTCCTTCAACAACTGGATTATTTCGACTCTGAACTGAGGATCCATCCTTGCACTTATGTAGGTTGGTCTTTTTTCTGCCCCCAGCCCCAAGTTGATTTCTTCTAAAGGATCCTGCGCCACCATCTTCAAGTTGTTCGACACTGGATCTTTTTCGAACCCCAAAGGTTCATCGTCATAAATGGCGTCAAGTTTCTGGTTTTGCCATTCGTCTATTTGGTTGTTGTTATTATTTTCCTCAACGTCTTTTTGGAGACACTGTTCATTTGAATCTTCATGATTGGCTTCGACAGCCATGTATTTTACTTCGGCCTCCAGAGCCGCTTTGAATTTGTTTTCGGCTAAGTAAGCCGTAATTTTGTCGAGCACTGCTTGTTCACTCATCATCATTGTCGAACTCATTCCCTCATCCTGTCGGTGCTACGTTGGTAGTCCCCCACATGTAGTTGGAGTCACCAATGACTTCCTTATCCCACTGAAAACCATGTGTAGGATGGAGATACATGGAACAGTACGCGTTGTCCGTTGCCTTCAAGTCGAATTTCGCCGGACTGCAAGGGGGTATGTGGGCTAAGTTTTTGTCGAAACTTCGATCGCTTATATTGTTAACTTCGGACATGAAGTAACTTTGGTCTGCTTCTATGTTCTCGACGATTCCATCTGGCCTCCAAATAACTATTCTCTGGTGCATCGACGAGGGAACAACACCTATACCATGGATCCATTCTCTTCCCAACAGCAAGTTGTAGTTTGCCCTAGAAGCAATAACTATAAACATTGTTGGCCTTGTTATAGTACCAACTGTCAGATCCACTTGAATAACTCCCATGGTTGTTCCTACCTTTCCTTCGTAATTCGACAGAACCATGTTGTGGGGCTTTGCATCCGAGTCATCTTTGCCAATCTTTTTCAGCATGAAATGGGGCATTAAATTCACAGCGGCACCCCCATCCACTAGGATCTTGTTCACACCGACACTCTCAATCTTTCCTTTGATAAACAAAGGCTTCAAGTGCGCCTTCATGGAATCGTCTGGTCTTTCGAAGAAAGCATTTTGCTCTTCGACACAACCATTATTCATTACGTAGTAACACACGGGCTTGTGCACCATCGTTTCCTCTTCCATCCCATCCTCTTCGTCTTCGACTTCCATGATCCTATCATAGTCTCTGGGAAGGACCGAGACCACATTACAGCCAACGTCGAAGGATGCCTCCGAATCTGACTTGAAATCATCTGTCATCTCGTCATCCTCCATCTTCTTCTCTTTGGGCACACTTTGCGCTGCCACGCTGTTTGGTTTGATTTGCTGGAGAGGCTCCTTCTTGTTCGCCATTTGAGCGTTGCTGCTACATTCTGCTTCATCCTTGTTTCCAGCCACTTTTCTCATCATACCTTTTTCAGCAGCTTCCTTCTCAAACCTCTTTTGCCTTTGGAACCTCCTCCACTGGGATCTCGACATGGGGTTCTTCCCTTTATAATTCTCTGAAGGATATGGCCTAGGTTTATATTTCTCCAACTCCTTCTTGTTTTCCATTGAAGTGCCTCTCTGCACATCGAAATTCTTCCACTTCTTCTGGCCTTGGGCATCTCTGATGGGTTGAACCCATTTGTCATCTATCACTTTGTTTGATGGCTTGTAAGTGCCATAGTGTCTGTCTCCGCGCCTCCATTGGTGGTGCTCACTCCTTCTTGGATCGTATCTTGTCGCTCCCTCATTCGCCTTCCTTCTTGCTTGATCTATTGCCTCCAAGTGGGTGGCAGCCTTTCTGTCGAAAATGGAACTGCAACGAGGGCATAGCATCACGTCACTCTTCCTTCTCTGGCACCTTTTGATGAATTCGACCAAACTCTCATCTTCTTTGGGGTACGCCAGCTTTTGGTACTCCTCTCGACGTTGATCTTCATCTACTGCTGCCTGAGTTTTCTGCGAAACTTCTACCATATTGATTCCCACATTTTGCTTGTCAGCAATGGTTAGTCTGTTCATCTTTTCAATGAGCTTTTCCTCTTCGACTCTGTCCTTCTTTTTCGTCAAGTCGAACTTCCCTTCTGGGCAGCAACACCAGGATATGTTCCTAGGAGCATGCTTGCAGCAACACTTGTTTGACTTTTCTTTAGGATCCTCTTTTATTCTTCGTAGGATCCCATAAGTCCCAGATTTCCCACGGCCATGTACAGCTTTTTCTTTCATTTCTGTGACTTCCTTGTCGAAAGGTCCCATGATGTTGATGCAGTAATTTGCAACATCGGCCTCCTTCATGTTGTCAAGATCAAGGCCTTCAGTAGCCTTGTTTTCAGCAACGAAGTCCTCAGTAACTTCTTCCTTGGCGATAAGGGAATCACCATCGTCATCAAAATCGCTTCCCCAACCAATTGGTCGGATTTCACTGATGTTGGTGCGATAAGTTGCAGGAATAGTGTACTTCACCAGGTAGTCGAATTTTCCACTCGGCTGTCCCAAGCAATCCCAGATTTCTCCCGGTCGAACCACCATGTCTTCAGCAACACTGTCATCGTTCTTCTCGTTGGACCCCTCTGTAGTTTTCTGATTTTCAAAGCTTTCAGTAGCTTCGACCTTACCTTCATCGTCGAAGTCCTCAGTGACTTCAACTGTGTTTTTGTTGTCAAGATCTTCAGCGACTTTGACTTCATTATCGTTGTCGAACGCTTCAGTACCCTCGACTTCGTTCTGGCCTGCAAGATCTTCAGTGATCTCGACCATGTTGATACTGGTGTCGAAACCTTCCATAGCCTCCACCATCTCGAAACTGCCATCAGAAGCAACTTCAATCTCCACCATATTCACAGTGGATGGTTCAGCATAGTGTGCTTCGACAACCTGCATGGGATTCGAATCAATCCCCATTTGTTGTTTTGGCTTCTCGCCGAACTTCAGCCTTCCATCACGGATAGCATTTTGAACTAGATCCCTGAAAAGAAAACATTGAGATGTTTTATGACCCAAAAAGTTATGGTACTTACAAAAACCCCTCTTTTTCTGCTGTTCGACAGGCGGTTCTTTGGCGCCTGGCGGCTTTATTAACTGACCATCTTTGACCAATAAATCAAAAATTTCGTCACACTTGGTGACGTCGAACATATAAGTTCGTTTGGGAAACTTATCATTCTTTTCAGGTTCGACTGGATTTTTTCCATTCGACGGAGCTAGTACTTTACAGGCGTATGGAGGGCCTGACTTTAGTTCTGCCAGATCAATTTCTTGCTCGTCGAACAAAATTAGTTCATTTTCGTCACCATCATCATCCTGGCATACTCCTACATAGGCCACTCTTTCCTTTTTATTTTTATTTGATCTGAATTTCTCAGCTTTTAGCCTCTCAATCTGTCTTACCCTATCTGCTAATTGTGCCATATCTCTTAAATATTGAGTGTCTAATTTTTTCCTTATAGAATAATCTAGACCCCCTGCAGCCATTTCGACTAACTCCCGTTCTGGCACTTGTGTGAAACATCTTGCCTTAAGCAACCTGAACCTGTTTAGGTAATCATCTATAGGTTCTAAAAATTTCCTCTTAACACTGGCTAATTCCTTCAAACTTATCTTAGTCTGACCCATATAGAATTGTTCATGGAACAATCTTTCTAATTGGGTCCATGTGAATATAGAGTTCGCGGGCAAGGATGTAAACCAGGTGAATGCATTTTTTGTCAAGGAACTTGGAAAGTACTTCATTTTCAAATTTTCGTTATTGACTATTTCTCCCGCTTCTATTAGATAACGCGCTACGTGCTCTATAGTGGATTCACTAGTATCTCCTGAAAACTTAGTAAACTTAGGAACTTTCCATCTTGGGGGTAGTTCCTCTTGCAGAATGTGTTCTGACAATGGGGAAGTATAAGTAGGCCTTTGCAAACCTATATTTACACCGTTTTGGGCCATTATCCTTTCGACCATGGCTGTTATGTTATTTTCGACAGGAAAATTATTATATCGTATTCGCTGTTGCAACACATCATCAGCATCTTGGCCTCTCTGGACTATTACCCTCCTAGGTTCTTGTTGAACGGGGATTTCGACACGAGGCTGCTCGACCACTGCCTCTTGGTTTCTAGGGTTTGCCTGAGGATTCTCTAAAGGCCTTTGATTTATCGTGGGTTCCTCTTCGACATTTACTACTTGGTTTTGAATCACTTGTTCTCTTTGTCGTGTTTGAGGAACACCAAAAAAGTCAGCAATGCGCGTCATTTGCGCAGCCAACAATTGGTTGGTTTGGGTAGTGTTTTGTATTAAAGGGTTAAACACTGCCCCCATTTGTTGAGTCAACATTTGGACCATATCATGATTACTTTCGTCCATTTGTTGTCGAATTACTTGCGCAGAATTATTGGTAATTGCTGGCATTTGGAAATTTGGTAGGGATTGGTTCAATCTACTCATATTTCCACCGTATCCTGATCCTTGCAATGGCGAAGACATGTGGACCATGGCGTCAGAATACAAGGGTGGTGCACTTTGCAAATTTGCCATCACTGACGTTGGCATTCCATATGGTTGTTCTCTTCCGAACATAGGCATGGAAAAATTTGTCTGGAATGGCCTAAAATTTTGTCCTCCCGGGGGAGGCGTCCCCAAAGGCCTTGAATGTCCCATTGTGGAGGAACTAGGCATACTTTGGGAGAGCGAAACCGCTGGTGTAAATCCTGTTGACGAAGGCATAATCTCCTCCAGAACAGGGTTTGAATCCACATTTCCCCCTGCCGAAGGTATAGGGTTGGAAACTGGAATATTTTCATTTGAATTTGAATTGGGGTTAGGATTATTTGACTGATTCGCCATTTTCCTTACTCTAGTTCTTTTGGGTCTCTCTACGTCAGATACGGCTAATTTACCGCTTCTTAGTATCATACAACGAAGAAAAAGCCTTAATTTTTAAAATTTATTTAAGTTTTATATTGCACTGGTCCCACTGGGCGTGCCAATTTGTTCGCTGTTGATCTTGGCGAACAACCTCTGGTTTACCAGAATGGTGAAATCTGGGTTACTTGCAGGATTAACCAAACAAATCCTAGGACGTCGGGCGAAAACTTAGATCAACGTGATAATTTTAAATTAAGGGTGATATCTTGGTTCTTGGTTTTATGTATTTAAGTCTTTTGGAATAAAGGATTTCAACTAACTTTAAAGGAAAGTCTGAGATAAAAGAAAGTGACTTTGAAAAGAACTTTTAAAGTAAAATGACGAAGAAAGAACTTTAAAATAAAATGACGAAGAAAACATAAAGATGCTGGTAAATGTAAAGGAATTGGTAAAAAGACTTTGATTGATAAAGAAATTAAAAGATGGTGTTTACACGTACATTTTTCCAAATAACTCTTTTCTCTCACACGGGTACTTTGAGTAATTGCAGGAAGTTTTGTACAAGTTTTTTCACACACACTGAATTCTAATAACAACTATCCTATTTATAGATAAACAAAATAACTGCTATTAACGACTAAATCCTAAAATTTCGACATCTGGCCTTCTGCATGTCTTCCTTTCGCCAGATACTTCCACGCGTCTTCTGCCAAACGTTATAATTCTCTTGAATTTGAATCTTCAAGTTATGTCGAACAAACGCGTCCTTTCAGACTTGTCGAATTGTCAAAAAATGATAAATGTCCCTCAAACCTGTCTGACGAAGACTTCCTCATATTTCTGTCGAAGTGTCGAAATTCTTATCTTGTCGAAGTGTCTTCTGGATACCTTCATTTTCTTCCTCCTTTTCCTGTAGTTATCATCTCTAGTCAAGGAACATCATTTTGCCTTCCAAGACATGGTGTCGAAAATATATGTCTACAGGTATATGAATCGAGGCGAAGAAAGAAAGGTGTATAGGCTGCATAAAACCCTGTATGGACTTAAGCAAGCTCCAAGCGTTTGGAATAAGAAAATCAAAAGATTCTTAAGGGATAGGGAATTTGTGAAGTGTACGACTGAGCATGGAGTGTATGTAAGAAGAAGCAGTAGTGAAGTGCTTATACTATGCCTCTATGTCGATGACCTGTTGATAACAGGAAGTTGCAAGAAGGAGATCGAAGACTTCAAACATAACCTGAATGAGGAGTTTGAAATGTCATACTTGGGAAATCTCTCTTATTTCCTTAGCATCGAATTCTACAAGACTGGTAGAGGTTTGATGATGCACCAAAGAAGATATGCCGGCGAAATACTCAAGAGGTTTGAGATGCAAGATTGCAACCCAACTTCGACTCCAACTAAGACCAGATTGAAATTGTCGAAGGATTCAGATGAAGATGATGTTGACCCAACCCAATATAGAAGACTTATTGGGTCACTTAGATACCTTTGTCACACAAGGCCTGACTTAGCATACAATATGGGTATGGTAAGTAGATTCATGCAAAAGCCAAAGGTATCACACCTAACAGCAACGAAGAGGATACCGAGGTATCTGAAAGGAACTCTCGACTACTGCATTTTGTTTCCTACAGCTAATGAAGAAAAAGAATGCAAGTCAGTGGGATACACCGACTCTAGTTGGTGTAGTGATGCTTAGGATAGAAAATCCACAACTAGCTATGTGTTTATGTTAGGTGATGCACCAGTTGCTTGGAGTTCGAGAAAGGAGCCAGTAGTGGCATTGTCATCATGCGAAGCAGAATATATAACTTCTTCTCTTTGTGCATGTCAAGCAACCTGGACGGTGAACCTGGTCGAAGAGATCACAGCGAAGAGTCATGGAGCAATTACCATGAATATTGACAACATGTCAACTATCAACTTGGAGAAGAATCCAATAGCACATGGTCGAAGCAAACACGTCGAAATGAGGTTTCATTATCTTTGAGAATAGGTAGCAGAAGGGAAGATGAACTTGTAACACTGCAGAACTAAGAATCGGATTGCAGAAATCATGACGAAGGGAGTGTCAGTCGAAGTGTTCAAGAAGCTAAGGTCTATGATAAATGTAGATAGTTTAGACACAATGAATTAGTTGGTGTGTTAAATATGTAATTCATTGTTTTAGAAAGATTAGTTTTGATTTAGAAAGATCATATTTGATTTAGAAAGATTAGATTAGATATTTTTGGGCTTTTATAGTTTACGCTTTAGCTTGAGATGCAAGTTAACCTAAATCTATAAATAGGAAGGAACCCTTATCATTGTAATCATCAAGTTTGATAATCACGGTTTTGCAGTTGCAAAGTGATAATAAAATTCCATAGTGATGGGCAGAGAGTTACTCTGCAGTTCATACTCATCTTCTTTAAACGTGTTCTTGTTTTTGTTCATTGTTATTACATAACAATCTTGAGATCAAGATTGAGAAGAATTTACCATAGATCGTGGTTGAATTCCAACAAAATTGAAGATAATTATAATAGTTTTTATATATAATTAGTCACAAAGTTCCTTAATTTAATTTAATGTTTCACTTTAACTCTTTAACTAAAAAAAGTTACATAGTAGTCTCTTAAAAAACCGTTAATTAACAAAGTTTAATTTTACATAATAGTTACTTAAAATTTACATTAGTTAAATTGATCATTGTCGTTAAATTTTTTGAAAAAAAAAAAGTTAACTTTGCCTGAATGGCATGGCAACATGATATTTGTTAATTAGCAGAGTTAGCATATATATTAAAAAATTAGTATTTTGTTCAAATTGGAGGTTTTGTTTTCAGAGGTTAAAAACATCCACAAATTGTTAATAATGTGTAAAAAAAATAACATTACATTGCTATCACAATAATCAACAAATCCTTCTAAAATAGAGTAATCACTCACACAGTATAACACAAAAAATATTAAAAATCTAAAAAATCAACAATCAATTAGCACAAATTTATATAATATTATGATTCACACTATGTGAATTAGAAATTAAAAAACTTGTCCCTGAAATGTATGAAGGATGACTTTGAAAATGAACTCTTCCATTGAATGAACTTTTTTTGACGTTGAATTGAAATTCCATTACTGATGAACAACGGGGGAAACAGATTCATCCCCTGATACAAAAGGGTATCCTCCAATCCAAATCTTGGACCCGAAGGACTTTCCCAACAAAACAAGGTTATGAGCATCTCTATTATCATTTCTACTAAAAAACATTAATGAGCTGAAAGAAAAACTATCAAGCATTGTTCTGCAGTCCTGAGCTATCAGGTCAATCTCAGCATTCACTTCGGAACGATTGACACAATCTACGACCAGGGAAGAGTTGGACTGGATGATGGTTTTGTCGATCTTCAAGCATTGTGCCATTCTTAAAGCCCACAGTATACCAAGAATCTCTGCCACCACCGGGTTAACCACCCTTGTCTCGGTCTTGCTAGCAGCTAGAAAGATGTCTTTCTCCGGGTTGCGGATTATACATCCCAAAGCAATAGCCTCGCCTTCCATTAAGCCAGCATCCACCTGTATCAGAAAATAGCAGCCAATTGTTTTGTTAAGTTCAGGAACAGGTTTTGGAGTCTTCCACTTACCCAACACGGGGTCCGCTCTGTTGATTTCAACAACACAATTCAGTGCATCGAGGGCAACATGCTGAGGTGAAACCACCTTATGATCAAACACGAAAGCACACCTTGCCTTCCAGATCTTTTGTAGCATAGTGCAAACCAATTGGGAGCTAAACAGATCTTCGCAGGAGAGGATGCTAACCAACCAGTCTTGGATGCTGGTATCCCTAGGGGTTCTATAGTTCAAGATAGAGGAAAACAAAACCTGTTTGGCAAAGTAGCAGTCAAGGAAAAGATGATAGCAAGACTCTGTATCCGCACTGCAAAATGGGCAAAGGTTATCAAGCTGGATCCCTTTTTTTTCCAAGTTCCCTCTTGTTGGAAGAATCTCCTTGGCAAGTCGCCAGATAAAGTTACGAGTCCTTGTGTGGATTTTTGCTTTCCAAATACCATTCCATAGAGCCTGAAACGAGGTAGAGGAAGGTCCAGGCCTTCTATCAAGCTTCAAATTCTGGCAGATGCGATACCCGGATCTAACTGAATATTCACCGTTTCTCTCCATGTGCCATATTAGCTTATCCTCACCCTCACCCCAACACAGAGGGATACTGATAACCTGCTTAGCATCTTCCTTGTCAAGCTTTTCTTCCAAGGCATCCTTCTTCCACACTTTCAGGTCTTCATCTATAAAGTCACAAACTTTGGTTTCCTCAGTGATCTCCTTAGTTGGGCCAAGTAGCTTAAAGCCAGGGTTTTTTGGTATCCACTTATCAGTGCTGACGTGAATCTTCCTCCCGTTTCCAACTCTCCATCTCGCCCCTTTCTCGATGATTTCTCTCGCACTTAATATGCTGCGCCATGCATAACTGGGAGCAAAACTGATGCTGCTGTTTTCAATAGACGATCTGGGATAGTATCTCCCCTTGAACACCCTCCCAAAAAGGGATTCTTCCTTAGTAAGCAATCTCCAATAATGTTTCCCAAGTAGGCTGGAGTTAAAATCACTAATGCCCTTGAAGCCCATTCCTCCAATTCCTTTGCCTGTAGCCAACTTATCCCAACGCAACCAATGAAGCTTATATGTGCCCCCTTTTGTGCCCCACCAGAAGTTAGAAATTATGGCCTCAATCTCATGGCAAATGGACTCCGGAAGTTTGTAACAGCTCATTACGTAGGTTGGAATTTCCTGAACTACAACCTTGATGAGGACTTCCTTACCAGCTCTAGATAAACACTTTTCTTTCCATCCCTTCACTTTCTTCCAAACCCTTTCAATTACCAATTTGAATATCTCATTCTTTGATCTTCCAAAAACGACCGGGAGGCCCAAATATTTCGCATGGCTCTGGACTAGTCTTACTCCCATCATATCCTTAATCTCAGTCTGGTGCACACCCTCAACGTTTCTGCTGAATGAGACTTCAGATTTGTCTAGGTTCACAACTTGGCCGGATGCTTGTCGGTACTTGTCCAGGATAGCCAAAATTGTCCCAGCTTCTGTGGTACTTGCCCTAGCAAACAGTAAACTATCATCTGCGAATACCAGGTGGGTGATTGTAGGGGCCTTCCGCACAACTTGAAGCCCATGGATCCTTTTCTCTGTCCACTCCTTCCTGATTAAACCTGAAAGAACATCAGCACACAAAATAAAAAGGTAAGGGGAGAGCGGGTCTCCTTGACCGATTCCTCTCTCCGGAGAAAATTTGGTTCCTGGTTGGCCGTTGACAAGAACACTATAGGACACAGTTGAAATACATTTGCCAATAACCTCCACCAGTTATTGGGGAAAACCCATTGATTTTAGGACTTCAGTGATGAACGTCCATTCCAATCTGTCGTACGCCTTGGACATATCGAGCTTGATTGCCATCATCCCTTTCTTGCCTTTGGTTTTCTTTTTCATCCAATGGAAGCACTCCATTGCTATTAGAGAATTATCCGTAATGAGGCGCCCTTGTACAAAGGCACTTTGTTCTTCGTCAACAATATCTGGAAGGATTTTCTTGATTCGATTTGCAATAGTCTTTGTAATAATCTTCATTACCACATTACAGAGACTAATGGGTCTAAAGTCCTTCGCCTTGGCTGGTCGCTTGCACTTGGGAATAAGCACAATGTGTGTAGCATTAAGGGCACTTGGATCAACCTTGTTGTTTAGGATCTCCAACGCCACCCTGCTGATATCAGGACCCACAATGCTCCAGTACCTCTGAAAGAAAAGAGCCGATAATCCATCAGGTCCCGGTGCTTTCAGGGGGTGCATCTGAAACATCGCAGCTTTAACTTCGTCCTCAGAGAACCTTTCAGCGCACCACTGCACCTGGTTCTGGTTGAGTTTACCTTTCACCACAGAGCATACATCTTTAACATTTGATGGCATACTAGACGAGAACAGTTCCGCGAAGTAGTGTGACAGGATTCTCTGGCAGTGATCCTCCCCCTTCCACCAACAGTCATTATCGTCTTTGAGCTTGTATACTGTATTCACATGCTTCCTCTGGCTAGCTTTCCGGTGAAAGAATTTACTGTTCTTGTCTCCATGATTCAACCATAGGGCTCTTCTTTTTTGGCGCCACATGATTTCTCCTGCTTGAAGTAACTTGTTTTTTTGAGACTCAAGGGCCTTTGTTTTCAAAATGGCTTCCTTAGAACAATCCCACCTCTCCTCCAACTTCAGGCTCTCCTCGATTCTGCCAATCTCTTTGCTGATTGCACTGCTCCTCAATTCTTTGAAGATCTCATCAAGTGACTTCATCGCGTTAAGCTTAGCATCAACTCCCCCTAGCTCCATTCCATAATCTTGCCACTTCAGCTTCACATTTGTCCTCCTTGCTCCAAATTTCTTCGAATCTGAAAATATACTTTCTCTTTTTCCTCACACCACCGGAATCATCTTCTAGAACAATCCTAACTGCAGCATGGTCAGAGCCAAACCTGGCAAGATGGTTGACTCTAATGGGACCGAGACTAGTGATAAAATTCTCAGTCGCAAGGCATCGATCGAGCCTGCATTGAACGTTGTGCTCCTTCTCTCTACCATTTGTCCAAGTAAACTTGTATCCTTCAAAGCCAAGATCTGAGAGTTTACAAGAGTCAAGCGCCTGTCGACCAATGGCCAATTGGCTATATGATCTGCAGTTTCCTCCTTTCTTTTCGTGGTCATAAAGGATGTCGTTAAGGTCGCCAAAACAGAGAAAGGTATCACCCGCTGTGGTAACTAAGTCTTTTATGAGGTCCCACGTCTTCTTCTTAAGATGTTCTTCAGGATGCCCATAAACCCCACTAAAAAACCAAGTTACACCAGTTTCTTCATCTCTCACCTCCCCTCCAATATGGTTATTAGAGAAGGAACTAATGGAGAGCTTTATCGACTCCCTCCACAACAGAATTAAACCACCAGCCCTGACCCTTCCATCCCCGGTGCAATCAACCACAAAACATTCCTCGTATCCACATTTATTCTTGATAGCCTGGACTTCCTCACTCTTCAATCTAGTTTCCATGAGAAAGACCAGCTCGGAGTTTTCTAATCGTATGAGCCTTAGCAAGGCCCTAACTGCACGGGGACTCCCCAACCCCTTGCAGTTCCAGCTTATGATCCTCATTGGTCTAGGCGGTGTTGGTTCACCAACACCACCTCTGGTAATTTTTCTTTCTCCATTCCTCCTTCTTGCCCTCTCCTCTTTTTTTCTCCTCTTTCCAGCCCACCTACGGTACCGTCAACGATCATAACGTCTACTAGATGACGTTTCCCCCTTCTAATTCCAGGAATTTTTTCTGGCTAGGACTCGATCTTCTCGGATTCTGTTTCCTAGTCCACGTCCTCTTTTTGATGGTGGGAGGATCAGCAGTTTGGATCTTGTCTTTGGTTTTCCCCAGTTTAGAAATTTCGAATGCACCGAGGGATTCCGCCACTGCCTCTACTTCCTGATTATTTTCCTTTGATCCAACTAGTTGGTTATTCTTTTCCTCTCGTTGTGGTTGCTTGTTCAAAATAATTTCCCTTTGATTGACCTCATCTTCAGTATCTTTCTCTTTCTCTTTTGAAGGACATTTGCTATTCCCAGAGGATATATTAAACAGGCTTCTGTTGCAAGAGCTTGATGTAGAGTCCTTCCTCTGTTCAGCTGGTGACTTTGGCAGAGGAGACACTCGCAGCCAAGGTCCGAAAGCTAGCTCTTTTTCTTCTAACTCATCAAAGCCTTCATCTGATAAGTCTGTTACTGCTTCACAATCCTTCAGTTGATGACCTAATCTTCCGCAAACAAAACAGAGAGTTGGAAGGCGTTCGTATTTGAAGAAAACTTTAAAGTTCTTCTCCTTAAACCTAACCACCGTGCCTCTCTTAAGAGGTTTTTTCAGGTCCATCGTAACTTTCAAACGGAGAAATCTCCCATTCATATGAGCGTCCTTCTGATCTACTTCCTCAAAGTTCCCCAGGATCCCTCCTAGTTTCTTCGCCATCGCTTCTGTCCTTAACATCAAGGGAAGTTCATAGATTCTGACCCAGAAAGTTCCGTAGTGCATCTTAATATCGGACGACTGTTCTTCACCAGAAACCCTTGCAAGGAATACTAAGTTTCGATCAAAGCTCCAAGGGCCGTTCCGTAACACCTTTTCCAGATCACGTTTTGTGCTGAAATGGAATAGAAACAGATTTTTATTAAGTTCCTGGGTCTCAACCATGTTCTTCAACTTCCAGGCGTTAATCATCGTTGAGGTGAAAGCCCTTGAATTGAAATAGCTATCGGTCCAAATCTTTGTCGCTAACGTCCGTTGAAAAATCTCCTCCTCTCCAACCTCCTCCGCTTCCGCCGTAACACCTTCTTCTTCTTCCTTTGAGAGTGAAAGTTCCTTCCATTTCTCCATCAGGGGAAACGGTAATGAGAGTCCACCGGCAAGGAAAAAACACAGTGTACAGGAAAGGGGTGAGTAAGAAGGAAAATATGTTGACACCAATAGGCGTGGTGAGGGAATCCAGAAAAAACTGGGAAGATGGCAACACCGGCGCCGCACACAAAGTGGGGGACGAGAGAACACAAAGCCAAAAACCCTAGGAGGTTTTGGGGGAAGACACGTTAAGTTCTAGAGAGAAGTCAGACCCTTTCTCTCTAGGACACGTGAGTGTATAATATCATCCATTGAATGAACTTGTTCGCGATGAAAGTTTAGAATTGAATGAACCTTCCATTTTTATCAATTTAAAAAAAAAAAAATTTCCAAACATTAAACTCGTAGTTAACAAATGATTAATTAGTATATAGACAAAGCATACAAATCAAGTGAATTAACAAAGCTCAATTTAAGCCCTTTCATTGTGATGAGAAACAATATAAATTTGATTCAACAATTAAGATTGGACATAATTGGTAATATGAATCATGCTAAAGGATGAAATAAGCATAAAAGAGGAAGTTTGATCTTACCTTCATCGTTCCTGAGGTTCGTCAATCCTCTTCCTCGCCGTCGTCTTTGTTTCTATTTGCAAGTGTGACCTAGGATTCCAATTTGCAAGTGTTCCCAAATATCTAACTGGGTCCAAACTAAAAATAACTTGGGTAATAAAACGAAATAAGTTAAGTAATAAAACTAAAAAAGTCATGCCACATATTAAAGATCCATCAACATTGTCACATAGTCCAAGTTAACGTTTTTTTTTTCAAAAAACTTAATGGCATGAACCATTTTGTATAACAGAATAATTTTTAAGGGGTCACTATGTAAATTTTTTTAGTTAAGAGATCAAAGTGAAACATTAAATTAAGTTAAGGGATCAAAGGAAGCATTAAACCTAATTTTTTAAAAATATGTGTGACTTTTAGTCACACCGAAATACACTTTTACTCATACTTGCAAAATTTCACCTCATTTATATATATATATTAACTTGAGCATCAGAGTGTTAAACTTTTGTAGATATCCTATTTGATCATTGGAGAACCTTAACCACACAGTGGAAGTTTCATTATGGTAATCGTCTTCAACCTAGCATATATTTTTGTTCTAGTATGGAGTAGTGATGTTATCTGTGGGAACATCTTCTAATTCTCACAAATTATCTTTCAGTTCTTTAAATTTTTTCAGTTGCACCAGCACGATAGTTTTTTGTTACGCCTCTGAGCAACCATAATTTTTTCTCAATTGATTCCCTGCTACATTTCTGATGGTTGGTTTAAAAACATTACAAAATCGAAATTCAATTTAGGGTATCCAATTAATTGTTCAAATTCTTCAAGACAATGTTCCACCAATTCTCTCTGATATTAAATGAAAACCCTTAGGCCTTCATCTATGATTCTACTATGGCGGCTCATGAAACTCATCTAGTTAATATGCCACAGATCCAGATTTTGTCCACCTCGTGATTCACTCTCTCCACCACAACCTAATATTTCTCCTCCTTAACATCATGTTCGAGTTACCTACCATTTCAACTTCTCTAACATCTTCAAGTTGCGTTAGGTGAAACAAATGCTAATTATCTTCTATTGTACATTTTCAACCTCATGTAGCAACAAAACATGAGAATCATTTGTTTATAAGAAGAATAGGAATGGGTTCCAACTAAGATTGCAACCCATTTAGAGGTTTTGAAATGCAGTCACTCCATAGATATCCAGAAGGATGTTCTTGTAGATACAATAATCTTCTTCATCATGAACATTTCTTTTATCTCCATGTGGCTCTGATGGAGGATACAATAGTTGAATACTGAATGTGAGAAAAACACAAGAGATATTGAATCGTGTTCGCTTTTCTCAAATTTTTTCAACTTCTACTTCTAATTGATCTTAATCAGAGTATGAACCATCAATTTAGAGTCTGAACCCTCAATTCAGAGTCTGAATCAGAGTCACTTAGAGTCAGAACTCTTAAAAGTCTTTATAAGATTCTACAACAGAATCTGACTCAGAGGTAAACAAATGATAGCAGCGGAATATTCTTCAGAATTAAGTAAAGTAAGAGACACAAGCAGTAATCTCGGTTCCTCTCACAACCTGAGAGTAGTCCAGTCCCCTTGCACTTCTAAGAGATTTCCACTATAACCAAACTGATTACAAATGTTCAAGCACACAAGTAAGATACTTTCAAATGCTCAAGCACAAAAGCCAGAGACTTCCTTTGCTTAAACCCACAAGTAAGAGACTTATTTGCTCAAGCACACAAATCTTAATCAGAGTCTGAATCCTTAATTCAGAGTTTGAATCAGAGTCACTTAAAGTCAGAACTCTTGAAAGTCTTTATAAGATTCTACAACAGAATCTAACTCATAGGTAAACAAATGATAGCAGCGGAATATTCTTCAAAAGTAAGTAAAGTAAGAGACACAAGCAGTTATCCTGGTTCCTTTCACAACCTGAGAATAGTCCAGTCCCCTTGCACTTCTAAGAGATTTCCACTATAACCAAACTGATTACAAATGTTCAAGCACGTGTGTAATAGACTTTCAAATGCTCAAGCACAGAAGCAAGAGACTTCCTTTGCTTAAACCTACAAGTAAGAGACTTATTTGCTCAAGCACACAAGAGACTTCCTTTGCTCAAACCATAAAATAAGAGAATTATATGCTCAAGCACACAACCAAGAGACTTCAAATGCTCAATCACTAAATCAATAGACTGCTGGCTCTAAACAAATTGTTAAGAGATTTAGGTAAAACTACAGTTGATATACAATCAGTGGTGTAGACAGAATACAACTTAAAAATACCCTAAGACTTAAGAACTTTTAAAATATAGATAATGTTAAGATGTTCTAAGTCTAATAAACTTTAAAGAGTAGCTTCTCTTTAAAATGCTAAATAAGTCAAAGTGTAGAAAAGTGAAAAGTGAAAAATGAAATAGGAATGAAAAGGTCAAATTGAAAAAGAAAATGAAAACAATACTAAGTATAGAGCATCAAAAAGAAAAAGGAAAATAATGTAGTAAAAGGGAACTGAAAAAGAAAAACAAAAGAGAGCTCGTAAAAAATTATAATTGATTACTCTCTTAAACATTGTCATAGAGATTTAATAAAGTTTAATAAAGTTTTATGTCAACTAACGGCTTAACACAACTCTCTCCTTTTATCTGAACTTAAAGCGCATAACGAAGCTAACATATGCATAATTCAAATGTTATACAATGGATTCAAACGGACGCACTTAAGATTTATTTCAAATGTATATGCCACTGGATCAAACCATGAATTGTTATGGCACAAATATAAGAAATATAAGACTTAGTTGTTTTTTTTTTCTCTTGAACCTAAAGGTTCTTGGAATAAAATAAAATAAAATAAAATCAATAATTTATTCTAAACTCAGCCACATTAAAGCCTAAGAAAGATTTTAGTAATCAATAGTTTGATAACTTGTTTGCATTAATATATATGATATATGATAATTAATCTGACTGGGATGAACATAGGTAAACATAGATAGGGGTGACAAACAAGACACACCCGCCCAAACAAACAGAACGGACATAGTTGAAAATGAGGACCTAAAATCTAAACCCACCCCACAAAAAAGTGAGGGTGTGATAGGAAAAGCCTACGAACATTTCATTTTTTAAACTTAAAAATGCAAAAATTATGTAAATGCTCGTACCCGTAAAAGTTCGCGAATAAAACAGAATGGGAAGGAGCGGACACATTAAAGGGTGAGCGGCAGACACATTAGAGGGTGAGGACCTAAACCCTTGGCCCTCCCCACACTAAATTGCGGTCAAAACAGACATGCCCAACGGACCGGACCCGTTTTGCCACACCAAAACATAGGTGTATAGTAAGAGAAAAAACACTCAGTCTTCTAAGAGAAACAAGTGCAGAATTGTGAACCCATAACATCATTTTATTTCTCGCGTGTACAAATGATCAAACAAGTCTTTTTGTTTTCCCCCTTGGATGGAAGAGGACGACAAAACTACCACAGATCAAAAGCCGGCAAATTGTTAGAAGACGTTTGAATTGAAGAGGCTAAAAAGTTTACAAGATCTCTGAATGTAACTAAAAACCTAACCATGCACACAGATAAAGTGAATAAAGAGCTGCATGAGTGCCTGGAGATTATATACTACAGATACCTTCAAGAAGTTACTTAAATGAAAATTAACCCTAAAAAGCTCAAAGTGAGATTGCCTTAATATCCATCACTCTTTCTTTGATATTGCAATGACATTGAAATTGAGAGAATCTGGATTCTTCTGAATCATGCTCTGGATGGCTTTAGCTGCATCCTGCAGTAAATATATATGTTAATTAATAACAATTACTTTCCTACAGAATTGTGGCCATTGAGTACTGTTTTTTTTTTCTTTTCATCATTTTAAGGCAAAACCCGAAAGCAGAACCACTTGACAACAATATTATCATGGAATCTTTTCTCTATAAGCAATTGCAGATTAAATCAAATTATATCCTTATGCTAAATACATGTCTTTTCAGGAACAATACAATTAAAGCCTTAACATTGTATGATATTTACCTTCAACAGAGTACTTGGTGAGGACGGACCGTGTGATATTGGTGCTGACTTTCTTCCATCAAGCTCATAAAGTTCACCTGCATACAACAAGATTTCAAAGAAATTAAATCAGATATAGATAGGCTTCATACTGCAGAAGGGAGAAGGGTTCAAAATTGGTTTTGGATCATTTATTTCGATGTAGGCTTCAGCTGGCTCCCTAAGATTTAGATATTTTTGGTTCTTTGTTGTTGTCGTAGCTGTTGCATAGTGAAGAAAATGCTAATGAAGTACAAAAAAGGAATTACCATCCACACAAGCAAAGCAGATGAAATGAGTATCCACGTTATCTGATGCCTGCATTACAAATATTTCAAACAAAAGTTGTTAATACAGGCAAGAACATAAAATGGAAATAAACAAAAAAATTAAGTTCTGCCTTGCAGGATAAAAACTAATTTATGAGTATTAAAGCCCAGAAAGTAGATATTACAAAAGAAAAACATTTTAATTGATCCATTCCTCCTATCTCAGGTCAAGATAACCCAAAGTGAGGAGAAAACATAATCTCACTGTGGAATATAGAAATCACTAGGTATTGGAATGCATGGTCTCTCTCATCCAAAATTAACTAACCAACACTCAATGTGTTCTGTTCCATCATGTTGAACCAGATTGTGTGCAATGCTAATGGGTGATTGGTTTCCAAATTGTTTCATAGGTACATATCCTTTATTCTCAAGCATCTAGCATGATCTTAGACTATTTGAGAACTAATCAACCATTAGCATTGCACATAGTCTAGTTCACCGTCTAACTTTTTGATAAAAAGAAAATTAAGAAATTGGGTAATACAAAACTTTTTTTTTTTGATGAAAAACTTTTCATCTTTTTCATTGCAATAATTTGGGTCTCAGCTACATTATGCAAAGGAATGTTTAAAGCATTGGTCACAGAAAAATTCGAGAAAAATCATAATGTTTAATATCTTTACTCATATTGGGTTGAGACATTGAGAGTTATCATTGAGCCAATTTGGTTTTCCTTTTCTCTAATACACTAATTTTGGTGTACCAGCTCTAGCCCTGATTCTTTGATTTATGTTGGGCTCCGTACCGGAAGTGTATTTCTCTCTTCCGTTCTCTTCCTTCTTTTTTTGGCTAGATATTAAGCATATTATTACTCAAAGATTCTTTGCGGGTACGAACCTTGGCCAGTTAGTTCTAATGAAGGTGCTAAGTTTTGTGCATTAGAAGACATTAACTAGACTAGACTTGAGGGTGGCTTTGGGAGGAAATTTATGTTGGACTTAGGAAAGGAGGATTGGTCGGGAGGAAATTGGGGAGATCAATGGGAGTCATAAGGCATGCACTGCACCAAGGGAGGAAATTGGGGAGATCAATGGGAGTCATGAGGCATGCACTGCATTAAACTAGACTGGAGGGTGGCTTTGGGAGTTTCTTTGGTCGTGGTTGAAAACTTGAAGTTGAATAGTGAAAGGGAAATTTTGTAATAGCTAGATATTGCAAAGACAACCACACCAAGGTGGTGACAGCAGTGTAAAACTGGTGGAACAGATGCAAGAGACAACAGAGAGAAGATTGAGACTAATAGCGCGGTGAACAGATCCCTGGAAACATAACTTTTCAAACAGACAAATTTGCACAAACTAAGTTATATAACTACAAAATTTGAGCATAAGTTCAAATTTTTAGTACAAAGGGCTAAATCCACATTCACATAACTACATATCATACAAGGACCTATAAATATAAACTGTATCGAATAAAGGTTTCTGCATATCCAAGGAATAACAAAAACAACAAACAAGTAACAGTAAGAACAAGATATTTTCAAATACTTATGAAAACATAACATAATCCAATTTAATCCAATTTACCATTGCCTTAAAATTTAAATTTACCGTTGCCATAAAATTTAAATCCAATCCAATTTACCGTTGCCTTAAAATTTAAATCCAATCCAATTTAGAGTTGCCTTCAAATTTAAATACAATCCAATTTACCGTTGCCTTAAAATTTAAATTTAATCGATAAAATACCTCTGTATCACCAGCAGTGGCTGCAACAGAATGAGCCACCTCCATCTCTGAGTCATTCTCAAGAAACAAAGCACGCTGCAAGATACAAAAGATAGAAAACACAAAATGAGCATTATGCTTAGCCGACAAAAAATCTCAATTTCTTCCATTAGTTAAATATGAGAAAGAAGGAGAGGAGATTGGGGTAAGAAAAAGTAACCTGCATTGGGTCCAAGTTTGCAGTAGATTTGAAGAACTTATCAAAGAACGACTCCTCAACTGATAACAACAAAAGCAACACAAACTGAATTATATTTAATCGTCAATGCACCCAAAAAAACTAAAGATAATTAAATTGTTGAAAAACTTACCAAACTTGATTTCAGAAGTTATGTTACCAAGAGCATGAAGAAGCCCTATTGTCCCACAAGCATTACCCACAGTTTGATTCATAAAATACACTTTCTTGTTATATTCCTACACCAGAACAACACGTCTAAATAATCAATAACATACTCATATGCTACCCAAAATTCAAATTTCATATACATTGTTCAATAAAACAATCAAACAAACTAGATATCTGCAGTTACCTTTTTTCCTTTATTCTGTTGCAACCTCTCCTCTTCAGACTGATAAGAGATAAAAACTCATAAAATCAGAAAAACAAAAACATACAAACAGTGAAATTATTTAAAGACGCATTCAATCAATCACTATCTATGCATAGAAATTAACCTTGGCGGTGAGAGGGTAAAGAAAAAGCACAGCAAGAACAGGCTTTGGAACCATTTCCAAAAGCTCTTCATCCAATCCATAAACATCGTAGCACCCAGCTTGATCCTCTGGAAGACCAAGACCGGAAAGGAACTGCAATTCGCCGAAAAGAACTATAGGGTTTAATCATGCACGCTACTAATTAACTTCAATTTCAATTTACTATTACAATTCAAAGATTGTAACAATTGAAAAGAAGGATGAAAAGGGAAAGATAGATAGATAGATGATGATACCTGGTTCATGACATCAGGGTTAGCTTCAAGAGGAAGCCATCTTTTTGAAGAAGGAGTGGCCATTGTGCGATTCTTTTCTTTCTACTTTCTACACAAGTTTGTCTGTAATGCTTAATGCTTGAAACTCTCGGTGATTCTGAAATGAAAATCAAGAGGCAATATATATGGTTTGTGTTGTGTTGAATGTTGATCTCTTATTGGGCCTGCAAGAAGTCCATTGTTTCTTATCAAACTAGAAATTAACCCTGACAACCCCAGTTTGACCTTTCACCCCATACTTTTTCATAATTTTCATATTATTTTGTTAAAATTATAAAAAAGTCCGGACAAAAAATTCGGTAGAAGAAGTGAAATATCCGGTACAAATCTAAAAATCTGGTAGTTTCTTGCACCATGGATTGATAATGATTGAATGGTGAAATATGATCGTATTAAGTTGAAGAGTGGTGAAGTTTTGAAGATTATGTAGAGAACATATCATTGGAGGCTAACTAAGAGACTAATCGAGTTTGATTCGACAATTTCTAGATTTGTTGATGACATAATCAAGATGTTGAAACGTCCAGAATTATCTTATAGTGTTTAAGTTTTTGTATTTATTATTGTTGAGTTAAGTTATGTAATCGTTTGTCTAAGTTATGTAACCGTTTGTCAAATGTCAAGTTATGTTCATCATGCAATAATGAAAGTGCTAAATGTTATATAATAAAATGTGTTGTGCAAATATCTGAGTAATAATACATATAATATGCGAATAATACAAAAATGATGATAAGGTCTAAGTAGGTCCCCCTCTGGCTAAGTGTACTGCTTGTGATGCCAAAGTTTAAACCTTACCATTTGGGTTTACCAAATCCGAGAGGTCATCCATAATGATTGTTATCATTTGCATACACTGAGCTTCATCCGCACCATGTGGTGGTGAAGGTGGTTGCACGTCATCAGAAGGTCCCTTGGCATGAGAAGGTTCAGCATCATCTTCATACTCTTTATGTGGGATCATGTGAAGGTTTGAAACAGTAAGGTACCACTCCAAGTACCCATCCACACACTACGCAGGGAACTGAACCTCCACTGCATGATCTCTAAGCACGGGGTAGAATTTAAAATGTTACTAACCAACCATCTATCAATGCCCTTAAATGGAATAGCAATGAATGGTCATAGGTTGTCTTGGACATATCCAAACTAGCCCAGACACCTCTTAGGTTAGTGTCTAGCCACTAATGTCTCCCATCTCATATAACAAAAAAAAAGTGGAGTGCCATCGAACTCCTTATGCACTTTATGGTGTGCGCATGGTATCTAAATGACATCGTCTACGGTCAGTGCATCAACCTCCTCCTGTACTCAACAAAACCTATTGGGTGTGTGTGCCTGGACTTCCATCTCTTGGCCCATGTGGAACTAGCAGTGGTAAAAATAATCTGTCACTCACAAATAGAAGGGAAGTGCTCGTATATCCAACATTGCACAAGAACAATATAGAAATCAAGAAATGTCATATACAAATCAAGAAATGTCATAAAATAAGAACCAATGTCCACAAGAAATATTTTATAAACTACCATATTAAAAAAAACGAAAAAATTTCATGCTTTTCCCGAATTTTTTGAAATAACTGATATAAATTTCTCACTACTGATTTTTTCAAAACATCACGTAAATCACATGATTATTATCATTTTTTCAAAATAATCAGTAAAAAACATGCATTTTACTGATTTTTTCTAAAAATCGAGAACATTAATGCATTTTGCTAGTTTTTTTCAGAAAATTCAGAAAAAATGTTAGCATTTTTATCAATTTTTTCAAAAATCTAGTAATGATGCATGAAAATCATGAATTGTCACTGGTTTTTTAGAAATATGCGGTAAAAATGCATGATTGTTTTACAAAAAAAAACGCTATCAACAGAAAGATTCGGTAAAATTGATACTTACTTCTCATAATACTCGAAAATTTTGGTAGTTTGCCTAAAAAGTTCAGTATTTACGAGAGTTTTTCAAAATACTTGAAATATCTCAAAGGAATTGTGAAATGAATTTTTATATTTTACAGGGTTAATATAGTAAATGCATATGATCTGGGAGTGCCAGGTCAAACTAGGAAGGTGGCAGGATAAATCCTCCTAAACAAACTGCAGAATAGAAAAAATCCATTTCAAAATCAAAGAAAATGTTTTAGTTAGGGTTTGTTTGGGAGTTTGGAGGGGAGGGAAATGAAGGGTTTCGAAAAATAATTTTATTTAAAAATATAGAAAAAAATTGGACATTTTTTAAAACAAAAATTGTGTTTAGAATGATAAATTTTGAGTTCTCCCAAATTAGGCGTTTTTTGGTGTTATGAATAAAAACAAACTCTTCAAAACTCTCCCATCCAAAATCCTTATATTCTTTTCACTCAATTATTCCTATTTTTCAATGTCATCCCTTCTCTTCCCCTCCAAACTTCCAAACAAAGCCTTCGGAGATTGCTTTTCCCACCCTAGGGATTGCTCTCAAACCCTAGTTAAAAAATAAAACTACCTCTAGAATACAGAAATGTATCTTGAAACGCACCTCATTCACACACAATTTATTCATTATTAGGTTAGACCCTAATTTCATGTCAAAAATTAATGCTGAAATGCATCTCTGTATAACTTATGGAAATACACCTTTAGACGAGTTTGTGATAAAAAACGTGTCAGCCTCTTCTCCTTCCTCATTTTTTTTACTCTCTCTAACTCTCAAACTCTGTCGAACTTTCAAACTCTCTTAACTCACTTCCAAGTTTCTTGTAATGCCCTGTATAATATATACCTATAATAATACAATACAAGCATTTTATTTAGTACTGACACCATCATAAGTGCCTAATGGCGTAATTCACATACTTGACCATTTCTAAAACATAATACAATCTATAATACAAGATATGGAAACTAGCAAAAAAAAAATAAAAACTAAGATCAATATACAATATCCTCAATTGTATACGACAATTACACAACGGAAAACTTAAGCTAAGCTTATCTTGAAACATCCAAGCATAGCTCAACTTGTAAATCAAACCTGCAACACTGCCTGAAAAATAACAACAATAATGGGGTGAGATATTAATCTCAGTGAGTTCCTTATCTTATGGATTCTCTCGGCTTTACAGGGTTCTAGCCAAAACCTAACTCAAGTCAAGGGGAAGGGAAATGACCTTGAGTTCTCAATCTCACACTATATGGAAGCATGCTTATGAGTCTGTTAACTCAAAATTAATTATCACTAATCGGTCACCTAAACAAGGCATCCCCTTTTCCCGTTCTCTTCTACGTCTAGAAGTCAGAATGAGTCATTGACCCTCGTAGATTTCTTGGCATACGAGATGGATTCAGAACTAAGGGACACGTTATCACCTTAATTCGTCACTTCACACGGTCTATACACCGTCACAAGTCTGTTTACCATATAGGTTTCATTTGTACTATAATCGGGAATCAAACCTACCAAGAAATCATGCATTCATTCCAGAGGAGCTCGTTACTCATGAAACGGTACACATTAGGGAAATGGTTACGATTACGTGATTTTACATACAACCGTGATTGTATTCAACAATTACTAGGCCATTTTCGCCTTAAGGCCCATTCGCCTTTTCACATAAAACCCAAAGGTTTACACACATGTTCCACACTAGTGTTTCACTCTCTCCTAGACCATTACTCGTCAAGGATGCACCTTTCTACATCGAATGCACGAGCATCGCCATCTAGGTTATCTACTATAGACCATTACTCGTCAAGGATGCACCTTTCTACATCGAATGCACGAGCATCGCCATCTAGGTTATCTACTCTAGACCATTACTCGTCAAGGATGCACCTTTCTACATTGAATGCATGAGCATCGCCATCTATGTTATCTACTCTAGACCATTACTCGTCAAGGATGCACCTTTCTACATCGAATGCACGAGCATCGCCATCTAGAGTTTCTATCAATTTCTAGTCACAATACTAGATTCCACTATCATTTTGTTTTGGGGTAAAGTCTCTTCACTCTTACTAATTCATATTTTAAACATGTATTTTCTCTCATCACAATTCATAATTTGATAGATATGGCATAACACAATTCGTATAAGTGAACATTTATCACAACATATCACATAACATTATTTTTACTCAATCACAAAGTTAACACAATTCCTAGGTTCCCTCCGATTCATTTAATCGGGTATCAAAATCAATATTTTTCATTTTTATCCTGTAGGATACTTTCACAGCTTTCCATCGACTATAACCATGCCTCGATCAGAATTACGATCCAAAAGATATGAATTTTCAAACATTTTCACAAATCATAACAGTGGTAACTGGTTACCTTAAAATGAGTAACTGGTTACTAAAGCTGTACTATTTAAAACAGAACCAAAATGAGAGTTAGAGGCACATTTTGGTAACCGGTTACCTCCGAATGAGTAACCTGTTACTTAGTTCATTTTTCACGCGGAATCCCAAAATTTCCTGCAAGTAACCGGTTACCTTAAAATGAGTAACCGGTTACCACTGAACCAGAATAAAAAAAACTGTTTTTAATGGTATGATTCCAAATCAAATTCAATCAAAACATATTTTATCATACCAACAAGTATTCCCGATTATTTCCACATACAACCCGACTATATTACGCGGTTTATTTCACGTTTTATCCGTTAGAAACATCAATTCCACACAATTATTCATTTTCTCTCAAACTCTAACCTAAGTTCAACATCATGAAATTTCTAGAACTTAAGGTGTCTATCTAGAACCCACCTGATAATCGAAGAAGAGGTTGAAAAAAGATGATGAATGATGATCCATGAGCTTCTTCTTCTTGGAGCTTTTCTCTCTTCTTCCTCTCCATTTCCTCTTTCTCTTCTTCTCACCCACTTTCTATTCTTTTCCTTCTTTCAATATATATATAATGTTTAATATATTATATAATCCAACAGGGTAAAATATCTCCAATCGATATTTTATCGTCTCAACCAAATTGATCAATTATTAGAGTTACCATACGATCCTCTCTTGAACTAATAATTATTGATCTGTCTCTTTCATTAAATAATCTATCTCTTCAGAGTTCACTAAATGCTCTAATGATCCCACTTAATAATACTTAAAGAATTCCATTATTCCAATTGATCAGAGATAGAGCACATAGATACTTATCAGATCTATCTGATATCCAATTGAGCATTTAAATAATACGGTGTATTACACTCACCCCCTTAAATTGAAATTCGCCCCCGAATATCCTCCACTCAACAGTAATCACAACTTGTATCACTGCCTTAGATCCACACTTAACTTTACTTCCGTTCAAATTTCTGATGTATTCCAGTTCCAACTTAACTTCACAGACCAAAATCCTTATTGTCACGAATTATCAAACTTCGGATCCTTAGTCATACTCTTATTCCAATATTGGGTTAATTCTAACTTTGCTTTTTTCGTAATTCATCTGTTATTTTCATACTAAAACACTTGGTCACATTCTACCTTCAGAAAGAATGTACCATTCCATATTCCTCTACTGAGTCACAAACAAAACCGTAACACCTTATCTCGGTTCAGGAGAACAAACACTCATCAAATCCTCATGAGGTAATTCGGTGATTCCTTAACTTTATGCAATCATCGACGATTTATCTTTTCTTAAATACTTCAATGTCCAAAACCACTTCATAATTAGTCAAACGACTTCTTTACCAATTCCATCTGGTCCAATGCTGTACATGGTACTCATTAAATACGATATTTCATCTCTTTCGTACCATGTCAAAAGGTAACACACTTAGAACAAGATCTTCTTATTTCCATACTTATAAGCAACAATTTCTCAAATCCCTAATATTCTGACTGAACTCTTCCATCTGTCACCTTCCACTATGTAACCCAAATTCTATCAGTAGAACACCACGAATTCTTAAGCACCAAAAGGTAGCTAACAGTCTGCGGAGAAACACACTTATCCACTAGGGTCCTTACTAACCAACGGTACAAGAAACTTACTGACGTCCTATGGTAGAACAATTTCCTTACCAACATATAATATTATAGCATCAAGCCAACATTCTCCAGACGATAAAGGTATAGGAGTTACACTGCTACAACCATAACCACACAACTCTCAATCCATTCTAAACTCGAACCAATACATCCCAAAAATAACTTAACAACCTCCGGTTTTGGTTACCACATTCCGTATCAATTCTTCTTACAGGGTTTCCGACTCACTCAAGGTTTCTTGTTGATTCGAGATCTTAATTCAATCACAAGTAACACCATCACGGAACTTCAAACATATGCGAATCACCTCTACTAAAACTTAAGCCATCCAAAGCGCAATTGTAAATTTCTATACTACTCACCAATTCGCCTACGACACTTCGCACGCATATACGCCGTCGAAGTCCATACCACGCTTCTCAATTGAATCCTCCTCTCTCAATCGTTCTGTTCCATATACAATCCAATTTACATGCTTAACTTCTGAACACCCAATTCTCACTCTTACTTGGAAGGATAACTTTCAAATTTCCTCCTCTGGGTATGTACAACTGTACACACCTGGTACCACTCTCACAGTCTAAATCCGATGTCATGAACTCACGGGAAATGACAATAACTAACTCTGACCAACCGTTCATACCTTACTAACACCATAATTACACACCAAAATATTCCTTGCGAGATAAAAACTTTGTGAGCATTCTCTAACTTCGCCCTAAAGGCTTGGTAACAATACACCTCATACTTTCTCACACTCAACACAATTCACAAGATTACTTCCCCATAAGTCAAACTCCCTCATCGTCTGAACAAATGGTCAACTATGCAACACCTTTCCATAAGTTCCAATTTCAAAGCACAAATCCGTCTTTCATTTACTTGCAATCCAGTTCTCCATTCACACAACACTCTCCAATAGGAGCAACATAAGGTAACAAAACGTAGATGATGGTTCCTAAGGGATTTCACAATTTACCCACATGTTAATCGATTAACCGTCTGAGGCTAATCAGTCAACTCCTTAAAGTTCAGCGTAAAACACCTTCCATGCACGTGTTAATCGGTTAACCAAATAGCGTTAATCGGTTAACACTGCTGCAGAATCTAAAAACCAGTTTTTTCTTAATTCAAAGCCATCCCCACTAAAAACCATCAATCTTATTTGTTCTAACTTGAAATATCATTCTCAACTCGCGGCTTCTTAACTTGTATAACATTCACCAACCATGATCAACTCAAGGTAATACCGAACAAAGTCAAAACATGTAGATGGCACACTCCAACCAAGTGACAAGGCAAAATTCCAAATTCTGACGCGGTCACACGACAAATCTCCGGCAGGATAGTTCGTTTTCTACTCATACTACCACGTAGCGGACATCCAATAATGACGACATCCTAGGGTTTTAACCACAATTCATACTTGATTCATCCACAAGTAAAAACCAACACGCAACCATTATACGATACCACAAAAGCGATGGACATCTCATGTCGGCATACAACCTTGTCCTCTCACTTGAACTCCTTGGTGAGAAATAAAATAACAACGTTCTTAGTCCAACAAAAGGTAGATTCCGAATATTCCGATTGTTCACAAATACAGAAGTTTCTCTATACTTGAAAATAAATCGGGGCAATGCATCCTCTTGAAGAACCTTTCCATCACTTCGTACACATTAACCGGAATTTCTTACCCTTCACTATCCACAGCACACCATACATACACCTAATTCACTTAATGAAAGATTCGAAACCAATAATTCTCATCAATTACTTACAAAACCCATCAGGTATAAACCGTTCCATGATTTACACTTAGTCTGTAATAAGTCCTGATTTGCTTCTCATTGTTTTAACACAAGCTTACTTCTTAGGATACAACACTCACTGTTCCACAAAGTACGTCTCATCACACTTGTCTCAAGAATAAGAACCCATCACGTACACTTGTGACCACGGTGCTACTACTACACTTGTTCTTAATACCAAGGTGTAACTTTCTCATTTCACATCATACTACTAGATTCTCGTGGGTGAACCATCCTTAATTACACTTCCTTAATTATAGGTTCATCGACACCTTAAAAACTCCATTGCACACTCGTCCAAAATACGTTATGTTATCACTTCCTCATAACATACTGTTAATACCATTTTCCACACTGCATTTACTCCGCTCTCCATTGTAATCCTCTTAGGTCCAAATATAAAACCATCATACTAAAATTTCCTTGAGTCCAAGGTACTTATTCTGTTTCTCAACACAACTTCTCTACTACTGTAGGTTCCAACAAAAGCCGAACTTTCTTAACTCTCCACTTTAAGCAGTTGGAAGATATTGCTCCGAGCACATTCCTTAAGGTACTCTCGCCCATTCAAGATACCATAGCGTTCTTAGAAAGTGAAGCACCAATAATTATCTCACTTTCGGACCTTACGTCACACGTTCCACAAAACAACTTTTCTTTTTCACGGGATGAGATTACTTGAAATCCTTATCCACACTAGTGGCCAATCTAGTTATACTAGCAATTTTACATATTCCTCAATACCTTGACCAATCGTCCGATAGAAATCCTTAACTTTCAGACTCCATCAATTCCAAAGGATTGCTTGAACAACACACTACTCTTCAATTCCATGCTACACAAAGCACAAATTCTACTAAGATCTCAAATGAGCTGACCAAAACTCCTCACACTAATGCTTGGCTTGAGCCTACCCTCACAGCACAAGTTCCGACAACACTTCGGAGTCCTCGTGGTCGCTCAACCATGATTCTACCTATCACATGCATAGCATTAGATTGATCAGGCCCAACACTACATAGTATGATATTAAGAGTCATGCTGGCAAGACACACTTAAGAGACAGGAATAGATTTGCTTATGATGTTTCAAGGCTAGGTCGAGGACACGACCTGCTCTGATACCAACTGTAATGCCCTGTATAATATATACCTAGAATAATACAATACAAGCATTTTATTTGGTACTGACACCATCATAAGTTCCTAATGGCGTAATTCACATACTTGACCATTTCTAAAACATAATACAATCTATGGTACAAGATATGGAAACTAGCCAAAAAAATAAAAACTAAGATCAATATACAATATCCTCAATTGTATACGACAATTACACAGCGAAAAACTTAAGCTAAGCTTCTCTTAAAACATCCAAGCATAGCTCCACTTGTAAATCAAACCAGCAACACTGCCTGCAAAATAGCCGCAATAATGGGGTGAGATGTTAATCTTAGTGAGTTCCCTATCTTATGGATTCTCTCAGCTTTACAGGGTTCTAACCAAAACCTAACTCAAGTCAAGGGGAAGGGAAATGACTTTGAGTTCTCAATCTCACACTATATGAAAACATGCTTATGAGTTTGTTAACTCAAAATTAATTATCACTAATCGGTAACCTCGTAAAGGCATCCCCTTTTCCCGTCCCCTTCTACGTCTAGAAGTCGGAACGAGTCACGGACCCTCGTAGATTTCTTGGCATACGAGATGGATTCGGAACTAAGGGACACATTATCACCTTAATTCGTCACTTCACACGGTTTGTACACCGTCACAAGTCTCTTTACCATATAGGTTACATTCGTACTATAATCGGGAATCAAACCTACCAAGAAATCGTGCATTTATTCCAGAGGAGCTCGTTACTCATGAAACGACACATATTAGGGAAATGGTTACAATTACGTGATTTTACATACAATCGTGATTGTATTCAACAATTACTAGGCCATTTTCGCCTTAAGGCTCATCCGCCTTTTCACATAAAAGCCAAAGGTTTACACACATGTTCCACACTAGTGTTTCACTCTCTCCTAGACCATTAATCGTCAAGGATGCACCTTTCTACTTCTAATGCACTTGCATCGCCATCTTGGTTATCTACTCTAGACCATTACTCGTCAAAGATACACCTTTCTACATCGAATGCACGAGCATCACCATCTAGGTTATCTACTCTAGACCATTACTTGTCAAGGATGCACCTTTCTACATCGAATGCACGAGCATCGCCATCTAGGTTATTTACTCTAGACCATTACTCGTCAAGGATGCACCTTTCTACATCGAATGCACGAGCATCGCCATCTAGGTTATCTACTCTAGAAACATCGATTCCACACAATTATTCATTTTCTCTCAAACTCTAACCTAAGTTCAACATCATGAAATTTTTAGAACTTCAGGTGTCTATCTAGAACCCACCTGATAATCGAAGAGGAGGTTGAAGAAGATGATGAATGATGATCCATGAGCTTCTTCTTCTTGGAGCTTTTCTCTCTTCTTCCTCTCCATTTCCTCTTTCTCTTCTTCTCACCCACTTTATATTCTTTTCCTTCTTTCAATATATATATATATATATATATATATAATGCTTATTATATTATATAATCCAACAGGGTAAAATATCTCCAATCGATATTTTATCGTCTCAACCAAATTGATCAATTATTAGAGTTACCATAAGACCCTCTCTTGAACTAATAATTATTGATCTGTCTCTTTCATTAAATAATCTATCTCTTCAGATCTCACTAAATGCTCTAATGATCCCACTTAACAATACTTAAAGAATTCCATTATTCAAATTGATCAGAGATAGAGCACATAGATACTCATCTGATCTATCTGATATCCAATTGAGCATTTAAATAATACGGGATATTACATTTCTACTCTCTACATCTAATCAATCAAAGAGATCAACATCAAACTCACATTTGGTGAGTTTTTGATTTCCCTATGAAAATTTTATTTCTCTATGCATTTGTAGAAATTGAGCAATGTGTTTGATAGGTTGTGTAATAGTTAGTTTAGATAGGTTATTTAACTGAGCAATGTGGTTGATAGTAGGGGTGTTCGCGGTGCGGTTTGGTTCGGTTTTAAGCATAAAAATCATCCTAACCGCGAGATAAAAATGCATGCGGTTCGGTTTGGTTCGGTTGATTTTTAAAAATTCATCCAAACCAAACCAATGCGGTTAGAATCGGTTCGGTGGTTGCGGTTTATAGACTTCTTGATTATGGAATTATAAAACTAAGAAACTAATCATATAATTTCCTAAACAGAACAATCATACAAAGCAAGTTGTTTATTACAAATAAGTTGTTTATTAAAAAATGCTAGTTATATGGCCATGTTTTTCTGACAGGGGTAATAGTTACCGCATATAAAACATATCCATAAAAAGTTAATCTTCAACAAAAAAAAAATAATAATAATAAAATAAAACAAACATTACTAGAATTAAATTAATAGAGATACTGCAGTCATTTTAGAAGGGAATCTTATCACTAACAAAGAAAATACAATTTGGAATTGAAATTAAGATTGCAGTCAATAAATTGAAATTGAAATTGAAAGTTTAATTTAAAATTAAAATAGTAGTATTACTGTATTAAAAAAGAAAACAAGTTTAATATGATAATAAAAATTAGATATTAGTATTGAAAGCTAATGACTGAATGGAATTGGAAGTGAGTCACGTGGAATTGGAAATATAATAATAGAAATTAGTAACTTAAGTTTAAAATGCGGTTTGGTTCGGTTTGGTTCGGTTTTGTGAAATGAAAACCGCAAACCGAACCAAACCGTGCGGTTCAGTAAAAAAATCATCCAAAATCATCCAAACCAAATGTAGGTTTTGCGGTTTTTGATTTGGATTGGTTCGATTTGCGGTTTTGCTTTTGGATTGGTTCGGATACGATCACCCATAGTTGATAGTTAGTTTAAATGAGCAAAGTGTTTTGAGAAAGTTGGATTTCTATGCATTTTTCCATTCTCGTTCTCTCTGAGTTGCAGGTTATTACGAAAATGCATTTCCGTATTTGGTATGTTTGTATTGTTTGCTTTGATTTTCATTATGTTTCATATGGATTTGATCTTTTCTTTTATGTAATGCTTGTGTGGTTTAATTATAGACATTATGACTGATAATTAAGAAAGATTGAGGCTCAGTAGAGTTTCGCATCATGCATCAGTTCGTATGAAAAATCCTGAATTTCACAACGACTGGTCAGTTCTAGTTTATTGATGTTGAGGCATCAACATCAGGGGTTCATGCATATCCGGCTTCGTCCTTCCCGGAGGAGGAAAATGTCACCTCTTGATACCCCAGAAGCCCTGTCAATCTAAGTTATGGCACCCCAGGTTGATTTCGCTCTTGAGGGATTAGAGGAGGCCCGTAAGACTTATTGTTGCTGCCTATATATCCGAAACATGTTCCCATGAATGTGTGGGACTGAAAGGTCAAATTCATATGTATTTATTTTTTGAAACACATGTGTTATAATATTTAAAGTTTATGGCGATGATTTATTTTTCTGTAGGACCGTGATGCTTTAAAATGCATCAACCATGGTTAGAAGATTGCGATGTTGCCTCAGCCTCAAGACCAGTGGTTCCATGATGTGATGCAACTATTTGGGTTGAAATACTTATGCAAGACCATGTATTCTAGTATTAATCATGGTATGATTTTAGCGTTTATTGAGAGATGGCACTCTGAGACATCATATTTTCATCTTCCACGTAGTGAGATTTCCATCATATTAAACGATGTCTCATATATGATGCATCTTCCGATCAGTAGAAGACTGTTAGACCACGACAAGATTATCAGTAAATGATTGTGTCATGCTAGGTTTGGATTCCTAGAGAGCTTGTATGCACAATAGTTGATAACTGAAGAGCAGACCAATGGTAATGAGGAGTAGGTTATGTTGCATAGAGCATATGCATTGAGAGCATACATGTTGTATTTAGTTGGCACGTCCATATGTGTAGACAATAGTGCTGATTATGTGGATGTGGTTTACGTTAGATGCATAAGTACAAATGGGGGCCTATTGTTTGGTCCACTTGTACTCTAAGTTATCGTAAGGTTGTATATGGAATATCAAATAGATGACAGCTAGTTGTACGCTATTGATGGTAATATATTCGCATCCTGTATTGTTTATGTACAATTTTCCTAACACTTGTGCTACGCCATTTCTAATAATTCATATGTACCATTTTCAGGCATGGATCATTTAACACTTCCCGCGCATATTTGGGTGGTCATATATTGATACCTACATTGAGAATATGCCTTGTACTTGTGCATTCATCCCACTCAAAGAAATCAGGTGGCAGAGCCCTTCAAAGTGTATATTGACCACATAGTTGCAAATGTTATACACTTACAGGCGTATGTAGATCATCGTCAGATGCATCCTTGGGATGACATAGCCTTCTACTCTAGATGGTTGACTTTTGGGTCACGTTTAATGTATCCACGTCTTTCTGAGAATTTCATGCATCAGTTCGAGTATATGTAGTTTGTTCCAACGAATCCCTCTGATTATGCTCCTTCTACTATGGTATGCGTAGATGTAAATGCCACATATGTGCATACAACTTTGTCTAGTGGCATCTCAGAGTTCATGTCCTTATATGACACTAGATGCTTTGGGAGATCCCCATTGGCTAGCTCATTAGGAGGAGATAGTGGATGAGAAGTATGTTAAGGCAGACCATGTCATTTATGTGTTGCCAACATGTCGCCCTATCATGGATCTTCAACGAATGGGCATAGACAGAGGTGTTTATCTGGAAGGCTATCCTATGAGGGACATTGTTGATGTCGTTCTTGCTAAGGCACGAACGACACTTCAGTATAGGAGGCAGTGTAGGAATAGGGGGTCCAACATACGTGGTAGTATAGTATTTGTATTAGGGATACTATTATCGTTTAAAATTTATTTTAACTTTATTATGGATTCAGGATTTATTCATTTAAATATGGAACTTTCATATTATCTGATAAGTGTGTGATTTGATTTATAAAAAATTTATTATGATAGTATAATTATAATACATGGTCTAATATAGTGGTTTATTTCCAACCAAAAAAATCAAAATTTATTATCTATGGTGATTACGGATATGTGCTTCCGTATTTTTTCTAAGGTGAATATGGAGATGCATCTCCGGATTAATTTATGTTAAAATGAAGGTATCTCATTTAGGGATGCATGAGGTGTGTATAGGGTGAATAGAGAATTCCACTTCCAGACTAATTTCAGGCATAAAAAAAATATGACTTCTTTACACATGAATTTAGTGTGAAAATGGTGCGTTCGGAAATGAATTTTCGAATTCGTATAAGCATTTTGGAATTTTCTTAAGGTGCTTGTCTACCATTTAAGCTGGAAGAAGCAATTCCCTTTATTTATCTCTCTCAAGTTCGAATTTTTGTACACAAGAATTATATAGTTTGATAAAGTTACAATTAGATGATCCGAAATAAGATAATAAGTACTTTTAGTAACAATTAAATTAGTTAAATTTATTATCATTTAAAAAATAAATATTAAGTTATTACATTAATTTAAATAATTATTTTGTATTCTAAAATGCATGAAAAATATAAATAAAAATTAGCAATTTATTAAAATGCTATCATAATTTATAACAATATTTTTATGGTAAAAATTCTATTAATTAATTCATCATTATGGTATCACTCGTGACTAGAGCTGTTAAAATTGGATAGTCCATATAGATTGGTCCGCCAGACCCGAAAAATCATAGGACTTAGCTCTTAAAAATTAGAGCCTATATTTTTCAGGGCTTTTTTATTTCAGCCCTAAAAAGCCCGCTACCTATTAGGGTTATTTCATATGGGTCGTAGATAGCCCGTTAGACCAACATAGTTATAAAATTTTTTAAAAATTATATTAATACTGATATTGTTTTACTCTAAAATAACACATTGATTTTTCTCAGCTTACTAAATTTTATCTTTATTCTATTCAATCTTTCTCTTTTAAATCTTATACATTAATATAATTAACGCTCTTTCCTCGTATTCTATTATTTTCACTTATGTTAAATATTAGAGTAATATTTTATACAATTTAAACATGTATTGTATTTAAAAACATATTATAGTATTTATAAAAGATAATATAGTACTTAAAAATGTATTATCTTTAAAAAAATATAATTTTTTATTTCATTTATAATAAATATTATGGAGTTTTTATTTTACTTAAAAAAAAATCCATTTAGGGTTGGTAGCCTGAAGCCCATCTATAGTCGGGCTTGAGTAGTAATTTTCGAGTCCATATTATAATAGAGTTTTTTTAGCTCAATTCTAAAAAAACCCCGAGAGCCTCCAAGACCGGCCCGTTTAGGACCGAGTAACCCATTTTGACTGAAAAAAATTTGGCATGTTTGAATCTACATTGGTAAATCATATATCTCTTCCCAACATACGTTGAACATGAATTTCTTAGACTTATGTTTGTTTGATTCTGAAATAATGAAAATTAATTTTAAGTAAAATAATTTTGTAAAATTAATTTTGATTAGAAGTGAATTAAAAATAAAATATTTTTGGTTTTAAGCATAACCTCAACATTTTTCCATAACAGACAACATTAAGTTTACCGTGCTTTCTAAGTTTGCAGGAAAGGCCCGTACACAATACAGAATATGCCGATGCTACTGACTGAGTGGAAACCAAATTTCAATTTGAAGAAAGATATGCTAAGAACTATCTCCATATGGATCAAATTACCTCAGCTACCACTGTATTTGTGGGGTGCAAAGAGTTTAAGTAAGATTGGAAGCGCTTTAGGCACATTGTTGATGACGGACGAATGCACGACGAATAGATATCGTATCTCATATGCCAGAATTTTGGTTGAAGTAGATATTACGCAGAAGGTAATAACTGAAATCACAATTAGAGACAAGGATGGACAAAAAATGCAACAAGCTGTGGAATATGAATGGAGACCTCCGTACTGCACGACATGTCATAAACTTGGGCACACATGTGAAGGAAAACAACAAAAACAAGTTACATAGAAGTGGCTGCCGAAAGAGACTAATACATAACAAGTGATACAAATGGTAGCACCCGCTACAACTGATGATCAAAAGACAAACACATCTGCCAACCCAGATCAACAGTCTCCTACCGGTATCCAGGATAGGATATATCATAATTCAGAGGATGAGACAACATGGACTGAAGTAAAGAAAAAACCAAAGATAGGAACAAAAGCAACAACAGTGGTAAGAATCCAATTATCACTTCATCAAAGGTCAAACATGGGAATGGGTTTGAGACACTAAGGGATAGTTCAGCCTTAGCGTTCCTTGATGATGTTCCATGATAGTTTCATGGAATGTAAGGGGGATGAACAAGGCGGGTAAGATTAGGGAGATTAGCTCCCGTCTCCTAAATCTAAATCCTGCAATCATAGTGTTGATCGAGACTAGAGTAAAGAAAAGTAAAGCTGAAGTGATTAGAGGAAGATTGAACCTTATAGTTACTTATATGGATTATTATGCTAATCATGATAATGGAATATTGTGGGTGGGCTGGGATGAAAATCGAGTGACTGTGGAATATGTGGAAAGCACTGACCAAATGATCCATTGCAGAGTGGCTGATATTACTGGGAAATTCTTATACTGGATGACTGTAATTTATGCCCAAAATCAGATGCATATTAGGAGAAAACTATGGCAAGATGTTGAGAGTATTCATTCCGACTAGCAGGGACCATGGATGCTTATAGGTGACTTTAATAATGTTATTAAAGTGGAAGACAGAGTAGGAGAAAATATGATAATTGAAAGAGAATATATTGACCTGGTAAGCATGATGAGCAACACTGAGTTGTATGAAATGGAAAGTGTGGTGACTACTTTACTTGGTCAAACAAACAAGGAGAAAATGCTATCTATTCTAGAATAGACATAATTTTGGGCAATGCAGACTGGATGCAGCCGCACAATCAATATACCTTGACAAACATGACCCCCAATGTATCAGATCATTCAATGCTTGTGCTAAGGGATCATGAACAAAAACAGTTTAGACCTACCCTTTTCAAATTCATCAACTGTACTGCAGAACTAGATAATTTTCAGGAGACTGTTAGGAAAAGTTGGGACATACCTCTGACTGGTAGACCTATGTTTGTTGTTTGGAAGAAATTGATAAGGCTTCAACCTCTCATCAAGAAACTGAGCAAGCCCATTACTGAAGTGAACCAGAATATCACAAAGGTTAGAGAAGAACTAATGAAGGCACAAACTGTTTTAATAGCTGACAGGATGAATCCAAATAATATTGATAATGTGAAACAATGGTCTGATGAGTTGATTAAATGGCAAGATATAGAATTCAAGGTGTTGAGACAAAAGGCAAAAATATAGTGGTTGAGACAAAGTGATGGAAACAACAGGTACTTTCATGCATCCATTAAGATGAGGCAGAAATTTAAAAGTATGCAGTGCATTCAAAGAGAGGATGGTTCTTATGCAAATACCCAACAAGAGTTGGAAAATGAAGTACTAGATTTCTACAGGGACCTCATGGGAAAGGATGCTAGTGAAATTGAAGGCATAGACACTAATGCAATGAGAGAGGGAGCACAACTGAATGAAACTCAGAGAGAGCTTCTTACGGTCCCTATTACAGAAGATGAAATAGTTGCAGCCCTTAAAGATATTGGAAATGACAAGTCACCAGGTATTGATGGATATGGAGCTTTGTTCTTTAAGAAAGCCTGACAGATAATAAAAATCGATGTTGTGAAAGCTATCCAAGATTTTTTTGACAAGGGTAGAATGTACAAGGTTGTCAATTGTTCCATAGTGACTTTGATCCCAAAACACAATGATGCAAAAAGAATCAAGGAATACCGACCAATTGCTTGTTGTAGCACATTATACAAAATTATTTCAAAGATAATGGCAACCAGAATGACCAAGGTGCTAAATACTATAGTTGGACATAATCAAGCTGCTTTTGTGAAAGGACAAAATATTCATAATCATATCCTCTTCACTTATGAACTGATCAGGGGTTATGAAAGGAAGGGAGGGACTCCAAGATGCTTGATGCAAATGGACATTCAAAAAGCATACGACAAGGTTGATTGGAATGCATTGGAAGCTATACTGAATGAAATTAGTTTTCCCTGAAAATTCCCCAAGTGAATAATGGTTGCGGTTTCATCGGTATCCCATAGATTCAACGTAAATGGACATCACTCCGACGTGATGGAGGCAAAAAGAGGACTGAGGCAAGGTGACCCTATATCACCCTTGCTATTTTCCATTGTAATGGAATGCTTGGATAGATACCTCTACAAGATGCAAAAGGACAACAACTTCAACTATCATCCTAAATGTGAAATTTTGAAGATCACCAATTTATATTTAGCAGATGATCTGCTACTGTTTTCTCATGGAGATGAATGGTCTGTCAAGATGATGATGAATACATTCACGAAGTTTTCAAAGGCAACAGGCCTAAAAGTGAACCCTAAAAAATGCAGGATTTATTGTGCTGGTATGGACACTAGGACAAAAGAGAGGCTTATTCAAGTTACTGAATTCCAGGAAGGCCAACTACCTTTCAAGTATGTAGGTGTGCCAGTGATGGGTAAGAAACTTCCTATCCATCATTATATGCCTCTAGTGGATCGAATTATCGGTAAAATCAAACACTGGAGCGCATGAATGCTCACATATGCAGGAAGATTGCAACTGATAAAAAATGTGATGTTTGCAATTACTAATTATTGGTTACAATGTTTCCCATTTCCCAAGAGTGTTATTCAGAAAATAGAGTCCATTTGCCGCATCTTCTTATGGACAAGTGGTTTCGAGGGTAGTCGCAAAGCACCTGTAGCCTGGAAAACGGTATGCAGTCCTAAAAGTCGAGGGGGTTTGAATATAATTGATATTTATAATTGGTATAAGACAAACCTGATAAGACTCTTGTGGAATTTAAGTGGAAAATCTGATTCTCTATGGGTTAGATGGATTCAAACATATTATCTGAAAGCCAAACATCTGATGGATGTGGAACCCAAGCCCACATATACATGGATCATAAAGTCTATTCTCAAGCAGAGAGATGATATCAGTCAGAGGGATGAATTGGAAGAGATCATGAAATAGGACAAATTCAATATGAATAAAGCATACAAAATCCTGCAGCAATGTGATCAAAAGGTTGAGTGGAGAAATTTAATTTTTGGTAACAGTGCCAGACCCCGATCGAGTTTTATCATGTAGCTTGCCTGCCATGGTAAACTATCCACTAAGGATAGGCTTTTTAATTTTGGAATGATTGATAATAAGAAATGTTGTTTTTGTTCTAAGGAAGAATCAATAAACCATCTATTTTTTGATTGCCAAACTACAAAAAACATCTGGACAGAGGTACTTAGATGGATTTAGGTTCACCTTATGCCTGAAACCTGGATTCTTGAACTTACATGGCTGATACAACAAACAAAAGGGAAAAGTGTTAGAGCTGCCATACTCAAAATGGCCCGTACATAGACCATTTACGAGCTTTGGAATATGAGGAATCAGAAGAATTTTAGAAATGAGGTGGATACCACGGTTATAGGGAATAGAATTATAGACACAATTGTTTATAGAGGCTGGAATAATAAGAAACTTAGAAAATATATAGCTACACTAATGATAGAAGGGTGATAGCTTTTAATTTTCTTAGTGTCTTTCATAGGTTTTCTTGATTTTCTAGTTGTTGGAGCATAAAGGATCGCTTGTACATAACGTTTTTTTGAATTTAATCAAAGTCTCATTAATTAAAAAAAAATATATATATATAAAATAAAATAATTTATATTTAAATACATTTATAGAAAAATAAATATAACAATAAATTTTAGAGATTAAAGGTAGTGCACTGACAGTGTAAACTAGTTTTACACCATCATCCAATATAATTATAACATTCCGCCATGTCATACCAATATTTTAAAATTTAACGTGTGATTTGGCGAAATACACGTCCGTGATTTTACACTATCGGTGCATTTTTTTCTCTAAATCTTAATATAAAATTACATTTACGCTTAAAAACTAAAAGCTCTAATTTTAAAATTGATTTAAATCAAATTTAGATTCTAAATAAAATCAATTTTAGATGCATAGTCAATTTTAATTTAAAGAAACCAAATAATTGATAATTAAAGAGTAACAACAATCAAGTCTTTTTTCGATTAAGTAGAGTCGGTTACGTAGATCAACTTTCATCATAATGTTTTATCCAACATAATATTTTCTATCCAAAACATTAATCTTCAAGTCTTTCTTAATAACTTTTGTTCTGGACTGGGCCTAAGGATGGCCCACCGTCGGGCAAGGCCCAACCCAACTTCTCGTCGGGGAGGGCCCAATTGAGGTCCATCCCATCAAGCAACTACCCACTTTCGAAATAACTGGTCAGCTCACCTTCCAATGATCAAGGGGCAGTTGATCCAGGGCAAAAACCACGTGCTGGTCTTCCCTACGCCACGTAAGCCCTGGCAGTTACTCGTATTGGGTCTTGCGATCCAACCCAATGTAAAGTAACTGTTGGCCCCGCGCTAGGGGCACATTATAAATACCCTCTTTCACTAGAGGGTCAGGTATTCTATTCTCTACACCTTTTCTCTGTACTTGCTTTCTCTCTTGCTGAAACTTACTTTGGCATTGGAGTACCTTGTAGGTACACCCCTCTCCTCTTCTCTACCACCAACGAATAAAGGAGCTCACGACGTGTTACTGGCTGCTGATCCTTTTCTGATCCAGTGATCCCACCCGTCTGTGGGAACCTTTACTTCCCCGTTCTTTCTCCCGTAGAAACACAAGAACCAAAGCAGTTTTTAATCTCTGACGATCATGGTCAGCCCACGCACTGACGACAATGCTCTAGAAACCGCCTTCACCACGTTCACCAACGGCGACGAACATGATCCCAACGCGACTGTTCACGTCGAGGAAGGCGATCCTAGGAACGGGCACACTGCCTTTCCCTCCCCCGACGAAGCGACATTCAACATCGCCCGATGCTCTGATAGCTCGGTGATCTACTAGCTAATTCCTGTGCCGCTCAACGCTGACCCGACCATGGTGGCTCTATTCGTGGCGATCAATCAGACAAATATGATGATTTTCCAACAGAATAAGCGGATCGGGATCCTTGAGAAGGAGTGACAATCGCGCTCTCCCCTGCGGAGACATCGTCGCCCTATTTCTCTCAGTCATTCCCCTCCCCCGCAGAGGCCGCGACACGATGACTCTCAGAGCCCTTCTCCTCGACAACCGGGGTGTCGCCCACATTTGGAAAGGCCTCAGCCCGTGGCCACCTAGAAGCGCGACCGATCCCCTCCCCGGAAGGAGCGACGTTTCCCCACTCATAAGAGGAATAAAGCTGAAGGATACGTCGAGAAGCCAAAGAGCCGGCCAAGGAGCCCTTCCCGCCGATGCCGAAACTCTCGATGTGACCTGTCCCCGCTGTGATCACCTATCAAGAGCGACGGGGACGACTAGTGCACGCCGTTCTCCAAAGCCATCATGGAGACTCCCTTGCCCGTCGGGATGGAAAAACCCCCGGCCTTCGCGACCTATGATGGTACGACCAATCCGAAAGACCACATTGAAAGCATCGATGCGATGCTCGACTACCGGAACGTCCGGGGTGCCATCATGTGTAGGCTCTTCCTCATGACCCTGAGAAAAGGCGCAATGGCATGGTACAAGAGTCTCGAGCCCGAGTCCATCGCCTCTTGTAAGGAGATAAAAAGGCAGTTCTTCAAGCACTTCACCGCTTCCCGGCGCCACCCGAAGACCTAAGCATCCCTATAAGCCATCATCCAGGGAAAAGATGAATCTCTTTGGGACTACATAGAGAGGTTCAATCGAGAAGCTGTCCAGGTATCCACCTCAGATGACATGAAGAGATATTTGATCGAGCGAGGACGGCGTTCTCGCACCGAGTTCGCCAAGGCAGTCGGCATTGAAAGGCCCAACACCTTAGACGCGCTCCTCCACAAGTCCCATGCATACATCCAATATGAAGAGATAAAGACTGCAAACTGCGCTCGCAACTCGCATAATCAAGAAGGGGCTAGGAGCTCCAGGCACTAAGATTCCACCGCTCCCCGACCAGTCGGGGAGAGAAGAAGAGAAGATCGGCCCCGGGACCCGAGAACAAAAGGGACCAGCAGGTCGCTTCACTAAGTATGCGCTACTCACAGCTCCCGGCGAGCGCGTCCTGGCTGAGTGCATCAACTCGGAGTTCCAGCGAGGCGGTGTCCGCTTCCCGAAGACGACACCCCCTAAGCCAAACGTCGACAAGTCCAAGTACTACTGGTTCCACAAGAGTCACGGGCACATAATGGAGGATTGCATCCACCTCAAGGACTCCATCAAAATCTTGATCAAGGAGGAGCACTTGAAGTAGTATACCAAGAGGAGCGAAGCCCCCTGACAGGAGGCCCGGGAGACCAAAAAGGTCGAGGAGGTGACCTCGTCCTTCGGCAATAGCGGGCTGCAAGTCGCTCTGTGTGTCACCCGACCAGAGGACTTCTACTTCCCCTATGAGCCCGACCTTCCCATGACCGCTCGTAGTCCATGGGAAAGCTTCCCCGCCACCATTGTCATATTCGGCGGGGGGTTCAACAAAGTCTTTGTGGGGTCGGTGAAGCAGAAGTTCGACGAACTGATAGAGGCGAGCTCGGCGCAGAATGCCACATTCGATTAGGTCCAGGGAAAATCGAACCCCATCACCTTCTACCTCGACGAATTGTCTGGCGACGCCCATAACTCCAACATCCCTCTCTTGATCAGGGCACAGATGGCAAACTTCGACGTCCGCCACATCCTAGTCGACCAAGGGAGCTCAGGGACATAATGTATGCCCACCTGTTCACTACCCTCCAACTTGACGAGACACATCTGACCCCGTATGTTGGCTCCGACCTGCAGGGCTTCAACGACACCACCACAAGACCGTGGGGCTACGCCGAGCTAATGGTCACCTTCGAGAACGACGAAACTGCCCAACAAATTAAGGTCTGCTTCCTGGTAGTGGAGTTCCCCTCTCTATACCAGTGCATTCTGGAAAGGCCAACCCTGGCCGAACTCACAACTGTGCCATCTACAGTCCACCTGAAGATGAAGTACTACACGACCAGGGCCGCGTCGTTACCCTCCATGGGGACATTGAGGCCTCTAGGAGATGTTTTGAGGCTGCCACCAAGGGGTTAAACTCGATCAACATCAATCCCAAGACCGCCAGAAAGTCAGTCCAGAACGAGGAGCAGAAGCCACTCCCGCGTGTCAACGTGGTCGACCTTGATAGTCGCTTCCCCAGCAAGCAAGAGCAGAGCGAGGTAGTGGATCACCCCCTCCAACTGAAGGCAATGGACAACCTCTTCACCCCATGCGCCTTGTTCCAGATGGAGACTTCGAGCTCATCATGCTCAGGGACGACCCAGACATAAACGTGAAGATTGGCTCGGGCCTCCCCGACCTGGTAAGGAAGCAGCTGATGTCCTGCCTCAGGGAGAACGCTGATTTGTTCGCGTAGAGCGCTGCAGAGATGCTCTTCCTCGACCCAGATGTGGCCTGCCACCAACTCACAATAGATCCAGCCACTAGGGCTGTAGTACAACGTAGGCGTAGGCAGTCTCCAAAGAAAGCGGAGGCTGCTGAAAAGGCTGTAAAAGACCTCTTAGAGTTGAACTTTATTTTGGAAGCCTAGTATACAACCTAGCTATCCAATTTTGTACTCGTTAAAAAGAATAATGGAAAATGGAGAATGTGTGTTGATTATACCGATCTTAATCGGGCATACCCGAAAGATGCATATCCATTGCATAACATCGACAAACTGGTCAATAATTCTGCAGGTTTTAAATTGTTGTCGTTCATGGATGCATACTCGGGATACAATCAAATCCCCATGGCGAAGACCGACAAATAATACACGGCTTTCATGACCAAGTCAGGCAACTATTACTACAACATAATGCCCTTCGGTCTAAAAAAACGCTGGCGGGACCTACCTACGGATGATGAACAAAGTCTTTCGGGGCGAGATTGAAGACATGTTCGAGGTCTACATGGATGACATGATTGTAAAATCATGAGAACAGATCGACCACACTGCCTATCTCAGAAGGGTCTTCGATACAGCAAGGAGATGCAAGATGAGGTTAAACCCGGAGAAGTGCACCTTCGGTGTCCGAGTAGGAAAGTTCCTCGGCTTCTATCTGACAGAACGAGGAATCAAGGCGAACCTTGACAAGTGCAGGGTGTTCTCCGAGTTCCCAATGCTGAACTCAAAGAAATCGATCCAATCGCTAAACGGGATGCTCACCTCGTTGTCCCGCTTTGTGGCCAAATCGGCCCAACACGCACTCCCTTTTTTCAAACTCTCGCGACCAGAAAACGGGGAGACGTTATACTTGTACCACGTTGTCACAACCGAGGCAGTCAGCGCGGCTCTTATCAGGGAAACCTCTGAAGGACAGAAGCCGATATACTTCACCAGTAAAGCCCTCCAAGGCCCCGAACTTAGGTACCAGCAGATCGAGAAGGTTTCTTTGGCCCTCGTCACTGCGGCCAGAAGGCTGCGGCACTACTTCTTAGCCCACACGATCGTGGTAAGGACGGACCAACCCGTGAGGCAGCTCCTCGGCCGACCCGGCATAGCGGGTAGGTTGCTCAAATGGTCGCTCGAGCTCTCCGAGTTCGACGTCCAGTACGAGGGTAGGAAGGCCCTGAAGGCTCAAGTGCTAGCCAACTTTGTTGCGGAGATGACCACCCCGGAACCCTCGAACGACGGATCCCAGAAGTGTACGATCTACGTCGATGGGGTATCCTGTTCAACGGGAAGTGGAACAGGCTATCCTAGAAAACAAGGAAGGAATTTTGATCGAGGTCTCTCTCACATTATCCTTCTCGCCATCAAACAACCAGGTCGAGTACGAGGTCTTCCTCGCCGGACTACACCTGGCAGAGAACCTCGACGCGAAATAGGTAAAAATATTTACCGACTCCCAGCTCGTGGCCTCTCAGGTGCAGTGAGAGTACCAGGCCAAGAACGACAACCTCATCGAGTACTTGGCCCTAGTGAAAGAGAAGATGAAAAAATTTGTCTCGGAGGAAATAAGTCACGTCCTGCGCGAACACAATTCTCGGGCGGACATCCTATCTAAGTTGGCGAGCACAAAGAAAAAAGGCGGGAACAAGTCTGTCATCCAAGAAGTGCTTCCACGGCCAAGTATCGAGAAATCCACCTCGATCGTCGACGTAAATGCCATCGGTGACGGCCACTGCTGGATGACCCTGGTATACGATTACCTCAGAATGGGGAAACTACCTGACGACTCTAGGGAGGCTAGCATAGTCAGGCGATGTGCCTGCTCATACGCCATCGTCGAGTACAAGTTATACCGGAGGGGTTTCTCCATTCCCCTCCTCAAATACGTCGAGGAGTCCAAGGTCCCTAACATACTCCAGGAGATCCTCGAAGGGATCAACACACAACACCTCGGCGGACGGTCCCTATCCCGTAAAACATTATGGGCAGAGTACTACTGGGCCATCATGCAACAAGACGCCAAAGAGCATGTGAAGAAGTGCGACAAGTGTCAACGACACGGGGACATGCACCTGGCCCTGCCCAATGAGCTCAAAATGCTCTCATCCCCATGGCCATTTGCCTGGTGGGGGATGGACATCCTCGGGCCCTTCACAATAGGGTCATACCAAAACAAATATTTGATAGTCAGTGTCGACTACTTCACTAAGTGGATAGAGGCCGAAGCCTTAGCCAAAATCACGACCACAATATACTCCGTTTCAAAAAAAGGAATATACTTGCCTGGTTCGGCGTACCCAAGCAATCGTCATCGACAACGGGACACAATTCACCGACTAGAACTTTCAGGACTTCGTTACCAAGCTGGGCACGGAGCAACACTTCACATTTTTCGAGCACCCGCAAACGAACGGGCAGGCCGAATCCGCGAACAGAGTGATCCTGCGAGACCTGAAACGAAGATTGGGCGACGACAAGAAAAGGTGGGTCGAGGAATTGCACAACATGCTCTAGGCCTACAGAACAACCCCACACTCGACCACAGGGGATACCCTATTCCGACTGACCTATGGAAACGAGGCAGTAATTTTGGTGGAAATAAGAGAACCCTCAAGAAAGGCTGAGTCCCCCCTCGACAGGGAGACCAACAACGAGGCCCTAAGGGAGGAGCTCAACCTAGTCAAAGAGATCCGGTTGTGGGCATCCCTCCGTGAAGCCTCGCTCAAACAGAAGATAAATTTGCGACATGACAGCAAAGTCATCAAGCGCGAATTTCAGGTGGGCAGCCTAGTCCTACAAAGGAACTAGAAAGATCCGCGCGAAGGCAAGCTTACCGCGAACTGGGAGGGGCCCTTGTCGCTCCCGGGATTTTCATCCAAGTAAAAACGCGAAAGTGGCGCGGAAACAGAGTCGCCAGCAATGTGTATTTATCCCAAGAGAGGGAAAGGAAACACTGCGTAAACCCGAGGGAAAGGAAAAAATCATGGTCTCGCGACCAAGAGAAACGAGTACGGGAGTCGGTTACACGAGGGGAAGGTATTAGCACCCCCACGCGTCCATCGTACTCGATGGGATCCACGCTTGTTGTCTCGATCAAAGGGTGTCGTCGTCTAGAACTCCACTGCTACTGGAAAGCAAAAGGAACAATAATGAAAAAGAACAAAAAAACGAAGAAGAAAAGAAAAAGAAGTGACTCGATAGGATATCGTCGGAGTCCTAGGCCTACGTATTCCCTCGTGCAATGGGAAAGTCAGAGTCAACGTAGTTCGGACACGAACAAAGGGGGAAGGTTGCTCGCCAAGACATCGCCGTCTTGTGCCTACGTATCCTCAATCTAATCATAAGGAGGAAATCAGAGCAGTCGTAGTTCGACCTAACGGGTCTTAGTGTTTTTTATGAGCGACGTTAAGTTCGCGTCCGGCAGTTAGGGTCGATGCCTGTTTGCGACGAGACGGAAGTAACGTGCCCTTTTCTGAAAATGAGGTTTGAAACTTAGCGATCCTGAAGGATGAAAAAGGTTTGAGTTTGTTTTTGTATGTTTTAGACAGAAGTGTTTTGATTGATTGTTGTTTGTAACATGTATTGTACTAAAGTCTATGACATAGGAGCGAATGCGTCACATGGTCGTCCTAACAGGACGTATGCTAACACTCTAGAAAAAGGAGAGGAAACCCCTCGTTCCTCACTTCCCACATGCAAGGCTCATGCGAAATACACGTTAATTTTATTAAGTGTTTTAGAAGTGTTATGAGATGAGAAGAGAAGACTCTAGGGAAAAGAAAACACTAAGGGGAAACTAATTTGTTCCTAATGTTATCATGCAAAAGTGGCCCTAAGGTTGAGGTTTAAGAACCTAAGTCTAAAGAAGAGAGAGGGATAGCACTACCTAATGCTTATCCTACCCCACCTTAATCAAACATTAAGGATGAGATAGGATCCCAAAGGGGTGTAAAGAAGTTGTACACAAAGCATTATATCATACTATTCACAAAAGAGAAAGAGAATTGAAAGAGATAAGAGATGAAAGAAGAAATGAGTATGGATTAACATCCACATACTCAAGTACCTTACCTCTGCCCCTACACAAAAGGTTAGTACATAATCATCACAAGTAATGAAAACTAGTACAAGAAACTAAACCAAACAAAACTATTTGCTTTAAGAAGACAAATTAAGAAGAAAGTAGAGTGCAAACCAAAAGGAAAGGGTCCTAATGGATAAGGGACATTCAAACTCAGTATGTACATGTTAAGGGATCATACTAATGTAAACATGTCATATGAAATCAAACAAAAGCAAACTATGCACTAAACAATCATACAAACGCAAGTGATATGCCACTAATGCAAGGTAGATGCATATGGAATGCAAACATGTACTAATGCATGAACATAAGTCAAGGTCAGAATTGAATGTCATTTATGAATGCATATGAATGTCATTGAAGGATCATACGAGTCATGGATGCAAGCATTTAAAGAAATGAAACAAGAAGAAGTGAACAAATAACAATTGAAATTCAACAATGATGCATACTTGTAATGCAAGTAGGAAATGAAGATGTAAGATGAATAATCATGCAAATGGATACAAGGCAGTAGCTCATGACATTTGAAATGACATTTAGAAGTCAATAATTTTCTTACAAAGTCCATACAAGTCTCACATTGAAGCACATTGAAGAACAAGAACAACTAGGTCCAAACAAGTTCATACAAGTTCTAACTATGTACATACTAGACAAAACAAACCAAAAGAAGTCATGTAAGTGAAATGGATCATGGATGAGCATCCAAGTCAGTAGAATGTCACATTTTAAATGAAATTGAAATCAAAATAAGAATCCTATAATGTTCATACACAACTCATATCACTACTTGTTAAAGGTTAAGAGCAAAACAAGTTAAAAATTATCAAGCATGGATGACTTATGAAATGAGTGAAGATAGATGAAATTAGAATGAGTTAAAGGCATGTTAGACATGTCAAGGTTAGAGGCTATTGACCTCTAATAGGTCTCATATAAGTCCTAAAATAAATAGAAGAAATAGATCACACAAGGTTCAATTAAAGTTAACAAACAATGTTCAATTATGAGATGACATACCAAAGTAATAATGCATGAAACAAATGGGCATTTGTGGGTCAAAAGAGTATTTACAAGTATATGAACATATTATAGGTCCTATGGGATCATGTATAATGGAATGATGCAACAAGTAAAAGCATATTACACAAACAAATGAAACTAAAACAAGTTGAGCAAGTGAAGACAATTTGTGGTCATATGAATTCAATAAAAGGGAAATGAAGTTATAAGTCACACATGAATGGTTAGTGATGATCTAAAACAGAAAGTGAGTCAATTTTGGATAGCTTTTAGGTCCTATAAGTCTTCATGAAGATATGCCATGCAACACATAAAAGAAAGTAGACAAAGAAGGGTCAAATACTAAATGCCAATCCATGTTCAATTAAGCCTATACAAATCAATCAAAGTTAAGAGTTAAAGACCTATAATTTGGTTTTGGAAGACCTATAAGGATGACTAAACATGTATACAAATGAATGCACAAGTATCATGTTGAATGGTTACACAATGAGCATGAAACCCTAGAACTAGCACTCTAAACATCTACACAATCAAGGTGTACTTCAACAATTAACACAAGCATAGTTAAATGTTGTAAAAATTCAAAGGAAACAAGTGAGATGGAGTATAATCAGAGGCAAAACAATATGCAAAATAATGAGCAAAAATTCATTTGTTATCATGTTTAAACAAGACCTATAACATGCACTATAGTCATTGAACAAACACATTTAAGATGACATTAAAAAACCAATAAAATATCCCCTAAAAAATCCTATAAAATTTCATTATGATAATTAACATGTCCTAAAATCCTATACCAAATTCCATACAAAAATCCCTCTTCTAAGTGTGCTTAAAAAATGAATTACCAAACATGTATCACAAGGAAGGTTCATATAAATGCACTCAAACGAAAATTCTCTAAGAATATGAAAAAAAAGATCAAATCAGCAATTAAAATTCATCAAAAATTCGTTAAAGGTGTTAAGATGATACATGAATATTTTTAGAATTTTTGGATATTCACAGGTATTTTAAAAAATGCATTTTCACACATGTATGAAAAAAAACAAACAAAAAATAGCAACTAAAGGGAGGGGTGCAACATTAGTAATTCCCAGTTCACACTTACTTGGGCCACTTAACATGGGGGTGGGGATAACCAAAGTAACGAGGCCCAACACGCGTGGGTCTGATGGTTCATAGCATAGGGTTCAGTCAAATCTTTTGAATCACTGGGAGACGTTGGATCAAGTCAATCTAACATGATTGGGAAAATATAAGGATCTAAGGGCTCATGATTGGAGGAACATGGAGGTCATCACTATCCAATTATTCAGAATCAAATAAAGAGAAGAAAAAAAGTCACGTGCATGAGGGGTGGGTATTTTATGCGTTGGCATGATTTTATGTGTTGGATCAAACTGAGATGGAGGGCCAGGATTAGAACATGGAGGGATGTTAGGGTTTGTGGCATGGATGCCGGACTGGATATCCGGTCACCCTCTCCGGTGATCCAACCACCGTGGCCAAGAACAAAAAAGTCTAGAAATTCACCAAATCACCACCATTCGACTTGTTTCTTCGTGTTGGTTCCTAAAATGCTATTGCTTTTTCATGATTCTTCTTCTATCATTCTAACCGAAGCAAAATAAAAAATCCTAAAATTCCTAGATCTCACATTTTGCTAATCCAGACACACAAACAATGCCTCCAAGTGGAGGACCTAAGTAACCAAGTCAAAAACGCATTCTTAATCACTAGAAATGGCCTAAAACTGTATGAATATCTAAAAAATCTTACCTGACTTGTGACGATTTCTTTAGCTACGAAAAAATCAATGATCTGCCCCTGTGATCTTTAAAGCACGTGTACTGGCGAAATAAACGCGTGGAATCACTTGTATTTTTCTGAAAAAGGGAACTGAAGAAGATGCTATGGAAAAGCACGGATGGTGATAGAACAATTTTCAGCCTTAATCCCTTTCCCTCCGAAAACAACTCTTTGACACTGATGGATGATGATTATTCAAGAAAAATGGGAAGAGAGAGAGAGAGAGCTTCTATGCAGTTTCAAAGCTAGCAGAAATCTTTGGGAATGTGTAGAGAGAAAATGGTTGTAACTGAATCCGTTGCACCTTAGTTAGAGGATTATATATGCAGTTAGAATGAATTAACTAAGGTTAAAGTTGAGTTAAGTGTGGTTAGAGTTGAGTTAAGAATAAGTGACAGTGAAAAATGGAGAGTGGTTATGGTAAACACGGGTTAGTGGGCCTTATTCATGTGCATGAAGGTGTATGACATGATGATGATGGCCTGTTATGGAGGAACGAATTTTAGCTGGTACAACCATAATGCTTGCTGGCTAAGTTTCTTTTGTTTTCCTCTCACTTGCCATATGTGGAAGGAATAATACATGTGCATGCTATGTGAAGAGATTGCATGGCTTATTTAGGCAATGTATTTCGTGACCAAAGAGCTGAATACAAACCAAAACCAGAATTTGCCTAAAACTGTCTTAATGAGATTCAAGTGACCAGCTGACTTGTTGTTCAAGCATCTCACAAATGGCACGTGCATTTTTGGTATTTGAGAGGCCTTTCAAAAGATCTCATAACGAGCTTCAAATTGTGCTTTGAATCATTCCAATTGGAGCTCAGATGAGAGAAATATGTTGGTTTAAAGTTGAGAAGAAAGTGATTTGGCTAGGAAGACTGCATGTGTGCATGGGCTACTCATGTTGGGCAAAATTTCATCTTTGATACCCGTGACTTGATCTTACCATATCTTGAGATGTGTTTGTCAAAATGAAAAACGCTCAACATCAAAGTTGTAGAGGGATGCAAGATGAACAACTTTGATGTTGACAACTTTTTCATTTGAAGCTTGCATCATGGTGTAATTGGTCCCTGAACTTGAACCTAGCACGCACACAACATGTTTGATCAATTGCATGCGTGTGGCTCGCCCATGACTTGGGCATGCTGGCCAAAATGCAACTTGCAACCTCCAACTTTAAAACATCACAACTCCTTCAATTTTGGTCCAATGGAAGTGTTCTAGCTATGGTCTTGAAGCTTGGAACATAAAATACAAGATAGGGCTTGAAATTTTTCCATTTGAAGTTTTTACCCTGAAGAAAGAGAGCTCTAAAGATGGTCCCTTACCTTGCCAAAACTTACCAAATAAGGAAACTTTATGAAATCTATTTTTAGCATCTTTTTACATCTCTTGATTTTTGATGGATCCCTTGATATTTCTTGATCAAATCTTCACTAAGGATCATATCTGAGATGAGGAACATGATACTGGCCCTAAAAAGTCAAGAGTTGACTTTTTCCTCTGCACGGTTGACTTTTTCCCAATTCTCCTGATTTTTAATCATTTGTTCAATTGGAACTCTTCCAAACCAAATTGATGGACAATCCTTCAACCTTAGACACTTAAGGACATGTAAAATACCATGAAATCAAGTCTTGCCCAAAAAATCAGAAATAAACTGATTTTATGGCAAACCTTAGTTTTGAACCCTCAGTCTAGGAGAAATCAGCACATCCTCCAGATCCAAATTCCTCTGAGTATGAAGTGTATCCTCTTAAACAATGATGGGATGTGCCATTTGGAGATGATAAAAGCTTAATGATCTTGCCCATTAGGTTATTATACTCAAGAATTCCAAAACCTAATTTTGTACTGGTTAGGAGAATGTGATTCCCTTGCATTCTCTTGCCAAGTTTGATCATATGATAAGGTGTGACTCAATTTAAGATCTCTTGAGGCTCAAGGCTCCTTGGATTTGATTTAGACACCCTGATCCCATGCCAATGAACCAATGAAATGCAAGGATGATAATACAAAGCATGCAATGAAACATAAGCCAGTTAAAAAAATAAGAGGGCAAATTTTGAGGTGTTACAGCTGCCCCTATTCAAACTTCTTGGATCCGAGAGTATGGAAGCGAAAGTTTCCAAACGGCCGGGATACACGGAGTTTGAATATCAAAGTAACCTGGAAAATTGCAACCTGTGGGCATAATGAAATATAGTGTTTACGAGGACGGCCGAAGGCGAACTCGGAAAGGTAGACCGTCCGAAGGCGGACTAAACTGGGGATATAAGAATAAACGAGGACGGCCGAAGGCGAACTCGAAAAGGTAGACTGGCCGAAGGCAGACTACGCTGGGGAGAAACAAGATAATATGAGGGCGACCGAAGGCGAACTCGAAAAGAAAGATCGGCCGAAGACGGAATTTCAAACAAGGGTAGACCGGCCGAAGACGGGCTAACCAACAACAATACGAGTGCGACCGAAGTCAGACTCGAAAAGAAAGACTGACCGAAGATGGAATTTCATCAACAAACGAGTACGACCGAAAGCGGACTCGAAAGGAAAGACCGGCCGAGGACAGAATTTCAACAACAAACGAGTACGACCGAAAGCGGATTCGAAAAGAAAGACCGGCTGAGGACGAAATTTCAACAACAAACGAGTACGACCGAAAGCGGACTCGCAAAGGAAGACCGGCCGAGGACGGAATTTCAACAACAAATGAGTACGACCGAAAGTGGACTCGAAAAGAAAGACCGGACGAGGACGGAATATCAATAACAAACGAGTACAACCGAAAGCAGACTCGTAACAACAAACGAGTACGACCGAAAGCGGACTCGAAAAGAAAGACCGGCCGAAGATGGAATTTCAAAGAAAGGATATACCATATAGGATAAACCTACTAGGGATAACAAAATAACCAAAGAGTGTGAGGACGACCGAAGGCGAACTCGAAAAGAAAGACCCAGCCGAAGATGGACTTTCAAAGAAAGACTAATCCGAAGATGGACCCTCAAACCTAAGATAGGTAGAATCCACAGACCTGCAACGATGACTCCGCTGGTGAAAAGAGAAATCTAAACAGACAACTCTGTAGGGGAGTATAGGAATGAATAACAGTAAGAAGGACGAATCCAAGATGGTCGCGGTGTAATGTTAAACCACATCACCCAAGTTATATCCCTTTCTGCTGGGGAAAGAATCTGGTAGAAGGTATCAAACCTGGCTTATGCTTCGACTGCATATGTTTGAATTTTTCTATGGCGTAATGCTCCATACAAAATGGAAATGCTACGCGTTTGGAAGGATGCCATGCAAAAATGCTTATGCGATGCAAAAGGAATGTCTCAGCAAAATAAATGCTGAAGACAAAGGCAGCTCCACCGGGGATGACAAACTAAATTGTCCTTTGAATAAAAATGACCCTGATGAGGAAGATTTCACTGAACGACTTCCTGATCACCAACTCTGCTGGAGATGAAAAACTTCGAGAGAAATACCACTCCGTTGGAGATGGATAAAGACGAGTATTGAAGATGGAACCCTAAGATAATTTCTTTCCACTGGGGATTACCAATGACTTCTACCGAAGATAGAACTCAAAACCTGGATCTGAAAAAATGCCCATAACAATTGGACTTAAAACCTGCTGGGGATATCAACCACTGTTGAACAAACCACTGTGAAGATCACCACCAAACTCTACTTGGGGAGACAAGTCAATAATTTTGAACCTGTTTGGGGATATCAACCACTGTTGAACAAACCACTGTGAAGATCACCACCAAACTCTGCTTAGGGAGACAAGTCAATAATTCTGAACCTGCTTGGGGATATTACTGAACTTAACCTACTGCTGGGAGATACCCTTACCTTTACCCTGTTGGGAAATACCGGCCACTACCAACAAGTCTGCTTGGGGAACGGTGGTTAACGGTATCAACTCTGCTAGAGGATAACATCAAGCTCACTCATCTGTTGGGGGATTAACTCATACCGTTGCCGGTGAGAAGAACATTTCCTGACTAGCTGAGGAAAGTGGGTATTCAAACTCTGTGAGGAAATAACATCTTTGTCCAAAGAAGATATTCCATAAGTCTCCTACTGGGGATGCAGAAGTATCAACTTCTGACTGCTGGCAAAAGAGTAATGAATCAATCACAACTCTAGCTGGGGAAATAATCCTCTGTACTCTACTGAGGAAGATAATCCTCGATACTCTGGCTGGGGAAAGTAACAACCTGCTGAGGAGGATGAACTTTTCAATGCTAAGGAAAGTAGCTCTACTGGGGAGAAATCCTGTTACCCTGCAAACGAAATCAATAATATATGCAAAACGGCCATCTAGATTACCATCTTAATGACTGTTGTCTGAGCAATTTCCACTGTTTTCCGATATGCTTCGCAAAGCTTAACATTTTCGCATGCAATGTTTATCAAAAATATTGGACGTTTTCACAAACAAAATAGTTAAAAGAAAAAACACAAATGAAAAGCTCTTTGAATGAAAATGAAAGTTTTATTGGATGAATTGGCCTGTAAATAGGCATTTACATCCGGAAGAAATTCCTGAAAAGAGGTAATTGCACAAAAGAAATAAAATAAAATACACATGTCGGCAATGTGGGGAACAAATATCCACCATAATTCAATTCAGCTATGACCCGATATGGCTCATTTTTCGCAGATGCTTTGACCTTCGAAGAGACTGACTGGACTGATTCTTTTCCTTCGAAATTTCCAAGTATTAAAAGTGTTCACAGATCGAACGCAGATCGTAGCCTCTTGCTTTCAAATCCCTAACTTTTGCCTGGATCGCCCTTTACGGGTTTTCAATCCACCGGGATACCCACTTTTGCCAAAGCTGCCTTTTCAGGTTTTCAACTTTGCGGGTTTATTCTTTTTTTTTATCCCTAATTTTTGCCCGAACCTTTCTTTTTATGGTTCACCGGGATGCCCCTTTTTTGCCTGGACTTTCTTTTTGTGTCCAGCGGGTCCTTTTTATGCAAAGTATTTTTTTGACTACGTCTGCGTTCACAAGGGATGTAAAATCTTCGCCATCCATAGTTGAGAGTAATAAGGCTCTGCCAGAGAAAACCTGTCTTACTACATATGGACCTTCGTAATTTGGAGTCCATTTGCCCCTGTGATCTATTTGAGGAGAAAGGATCCTTTTCAAAACCAATTCGCCGGCCTGGAAACATCGAGGACGCACTTTCTGATCAGAGGCTTTCTTCATCCTGCTCTGATACAACCGGCCATGTGCAATGGCTGCCAATCTCTTCTCTTCAATAAGGTTCAGTTGATTTAATCAGGAACGCGCCCATTCGGCTTCATCAAGCTTTACATCTGCCAGAATTCTTAAAGAAGGAATCTCAACCTCTACTGGTAGAACTGCTTCCATACCATATACAAGTGAGAAAGGAGTTGCCCCAGTTGATGTACGCACCAAAGTACGATAACCGTGTAAAGCATAAGGCAACATCTTATGCCAGTCTTTATACGTCACCACCATTTTCTGCACAATCTTCTTGATATTCTTATTTGCCGCTTCAACAGCCCCATTCATCTTCGGACGATAGGGAGAAGAATTGTGATGTTCAATCTTAAAGCTCTGACATAGCTCCTTCATCATTTTGTTGTTTAAATTTGAACCATTATCAGCAACGATTCTCTCCGGGACTCCATACCGACAGATGATGTCCTTCTTGATAAACCGAGCTACCACTTGTCTGGTGACGTTGGCATACGAGACTCCTTCCACCCACTTCGCGAAGTAATCAATGGTAACCAAAATGAAACGATGCCCATTGGAAGCAGCCGGCTCAATCTTTCCGATCATATCAATGCCCCACATGGCGAAGGGCCAAGGTGATGACAACACATTCAGAGGAGTAGGCGGCACGTGCACCTTATTTGCATAAATCTGGCATTTATGACACTTCCGGGCTATTTAAAACAATCAGATTCCATAGTCATCCAATAATACCCCGCTCTCAACAGCTTTCTAGCCATAGCATGCCCATTGGCATGGGTACCGAAAGAACCTTCATGGACCTCTTCCATTAATAGGCTTGCCTCGTGTTCATCAACACAACGTAGCAAGACTATGTCAAAGTTCCTCTTGTATAACACATCGTCTTTGTTCAAAAAGAAATTCCCTGCCAACCTCCTCAGAGTTTTCTTATCCTTGGCAGACGCACCCTCTGGATACTCTTGACTCTTCAGAAAAACCTTCATATCATGATACCAAGGTTTGCCATCTGATACACCTTCCACCGCAAACACAAAAGCTGGTCTATCCAGACACATGATTCTGATTGAAGGAGTTTTATTCCAACGATTCACCTGATACATCGAAGACAACGTTGCCAACGCATCTACCATCTGATTCTCCACCCGGGGTATATGATGGAAATTGACTCTGTCAAAGAAAGGTAACAACCTTCTGGCATAGTTGTTATAAGGCACCAAATTCACTTGACGAGTTTCCCATTCACCGGTAATCTGATTAACCACCAACGCGGAATCACCATAAACATCGACGTTCTTGATTCTCAAATCCATTGCTTCTTCTAACCCCATGATGCATGCTTCATACTTCGCCTCATTGTTGGTGCATATGAACGCTAATCGGGCAGTGAAGGGTATATGAGAACCCTGTGGAGTCGTAATGATTGCCCCTATTCCGTTACCATATGAGTTGATTGCTCCATCAAAGACTAGCTTCCATTGGGATCCAATTTCAGGTCCCTCATCATGCAAAGGCTCTTCACAATCTTTCATCTTTAGAAACATGATATGCTCATCAGGAAATTCAAACTTCATCGGTTGATAATCCTCAATCAGTTGTTCAGCAAGATATTCTGACAAAACACTTCCCTTAATGGCTTTTTGGGAAACATATTAAATATCGTACTCTGTCAGAACCATCTGCCAATGGGCTATTCTTCCAGAAAGCGCCTGCTTTTCAAACACATACTTGACCAAATCCATCTTCGAAATCAAGAGGGTTGTGTGATTTAACATATACTGCCTCAAACGCTTAGCTGCCCAAGCGAGTGCACAACATGTTTTTTCCAGCATTGAGTACCTTGACTCATAATCAGTGAACTTTTTACTCAGGTAGTATATGGCATGCTCTTTTCTACCTGACTCGTTGTATTAACCGAGCACACACCCCATTGAGTTCTCAAGAACCGTAAGATACATAATCAATGGCCTTCCTGGAACTGGCGGCATAAGGACCGGAGGTTCCTGCAAATATTCTTTTATTTTTTCAAACGCCTTTTGACAATTCTCGTTCCACCTGACTTCTTGATCTTTTCTTAACAATTTGAATATTGGTTCACAAGTGGCTGTAAGATGAGAGATGAATCTAGCAATGTAGTTCAACCTCCCCAGGAAGCCACGAACCTCCTTCTCTATTCTCAGCTCAGGAATTTCTTGTACGGCTTTTACTTTTGCAGGATCAACCTCGATCCCCTTTTCGCTGATGTAACGCCCGTTTATTTAATTAAGTATTTAATTAAATATAATTGTAGTATGTTGTGTTGATTCACGTTGATTTGAGTATTTGTGTCGATTTGCGTTGGTTTGTGATACTTGTGTTGATTTAAGTTGATTTCGGAATATCGGAATATTATGTTGATGTTTCTAAGTTGGTTCGAGTTGAATTAATTTAATAAGTTGATTTAAGTTGTGGAAATTAATATTGAATATTTTCCGTTTATGGTTGAATATGTTGATTTGGTGGTTTGGACGATTTATGTGATAGTCGGTAATTAGTCGATTTAGTCGAGAGAAATAATATTAGAATTAATATTATAGAATTATAAGAGAGTGTTTTATTTAAGTGGGCTTAGTCGTTGCGTTGGTGGTAGTAATCGGTGAGGTGTTAATTAGTAGGCCCAAATTGAGATTATAAATATAATAATAATTATAATAAAAAAAAATAAGGAGCAGAAGTTTGGGGTATCAGTAAAGAGAAAGAGGAGAACATGAGAAGTTGAGAATGAGGAAAAGTTGGAGAAAGAGGGATACGAGAAGTTGCCGTCGGAAAGCCAAGTCGGAAAAGTTGGTCGGAGATTCGAGCGGCCATCAATTAAGGTAAGGGTGGGGTTCAATCTCTATAACCGGGTATATGGTAGACCGTATGTGGGATTGGGATTTGTATGATTTTTTCTACTGTGAAGGTTGTTGATTTGTTCGATCTTGTTGTTCTGATGTTGAATTGAATATTACTGTTTCTGTGAAAAATTGTGTTGTTGTGTTGATTGAAAAATTGTATTTCTGTGTTCCTATGAAAATCTTGCTTCTGGTTGATTTTGTGTGTGATCCGGTGTTAAAAACGGGAGTGAAACAATTCTGGAAAAGAAAAACGGAGGATTATACAAGGAAAAGGGGTGGCTTGCGCCACCCATGTGTGAGATTATACAAGGAAGGGGTGGCGAAGGGGGTGGCTTGCGCCACCCATGGTATTGTGAGGGGTGGCTTGCGCCACCTATAGCATGCTGAAGGTGGCTTGCGCCACCTGATCATGTGGGGGCCACCTGGTTCTTTTGAATATATTGTTTTGTTTTAGTAGTATTAACATTAGTGAATTAAAACAATACAGTAATGAATCATATATTATTAAATCATATATGTTCGTAAATGATGAGAGCCACCTTAAATTCATGATGAGATCCACCTTAAATTCATGATGAGAGCCACATATGCCAGGTGGAATCACTTATATGTTATTCTGAGTGACTAATTCAATTGATTAAATCAGGTGAATTATTTTAATGGATTGATTCATAAATTAATTAATGGTTAAACGTGATACACCTAGTGAGTAAATGAATTAGAATTAATGAGTAGGACTAATAGTGTAATATGTTTGGATTGCTATATCAGTATATCATGTTTTAATAGAAACAAACTGGTTTTCGGCAGAAACCGAATGATGCAAATTTTCATGACAGATGATTTTAAATTATAGCAAGAGTATTGTATCAGAAACCAGAAAAGTTACAGAATTTTATAATGAACCAGTATTAATAGTAGAAGCTGAAACAGTACAGTTTTAGCCGACTTAGTCGATTTAAGCGGAAAAATTAGTTGTTCGGAATTTAACGAAAATTGTCGAGGTAGTTAGTAGTAATTAGTAGGTGATTTTAGTCGGTTTGTTTTGTTGAATTCGTGTTGTATGTGTGGATTTCTTGTACAGTTGCTTATGTGGTTTTGTCCCGGTTTGTGGGCATTTTTAAGTCGTAGGTCGAAGGACCAATGTTGATGTTAAAGTTGTAGGTCGTATGACCAACGTTGATGTATAAAGGTTGTAGGCCTATGGCCAAAGTTGAATCGTGTTTAATTAAAGTTGATATGTGGTTTGTTATATGTTGTTCGGAGTTGGTTGTTGTTTGTGTTGAGTCGTTGCATCATGGCATAATATTATTAAGTTGGCCTGGATTGGCAATTTTTAAGTTGGAGCTGATGCTCACCACGTTGGCCTGGATTGGAAAAATTACTAAGTTGAAGGCTTATGCCTTGCAGATACCTCGATAACCTGGTATATTTTAAGTTGGGAGTTCTGCTCCATTTCTAAGTTTGGAGTTTTGCTCCAATGGTACCACATGCATACGCATAGTCGAGTCGCATCCTGTGTCGCATTATTTATGTTGTTTGTGTTGATTGTGTTTGTTGAAGTTGATGAAGGTGTTTACGTTGATTTCAGAGTTGAAGTTGGTTATGTTGATTAGGTTGATTGTAGTGATTATGTCGTAAATGTTGATATGTGTAATAAGTCGATAAAGTATGTTGATAAATTGTGGATTATTGTTAAAGTTATGGTTGTTGTTGTTAAGTTGTGATGAATTGAAGTTGTATATTATAAGTTGTTATGTTGATGTGTTGGTTGATTTAAGTTGTTGTGGTTACTAATTTGTATTGATTGAGTTGTTTGTTGGTTGTTGTATAATTTGTCGTTTAAGGTGGTGAAATTTGTATGATTCTAATATAATATACTGTTTATCATACACTTGTTTATGTTTGTTGATATCTCACCCCTTCTGTTTGAATGTTACCCCTATGTTGGTAACGTGCAGGTTAGCAGAGATGAAGGTCGTTTATCTTCATTAGTTGAGTCGGTGATGTCGCTCTGATACGTAACACTCGGGGGGATGAACGCTTAGTTGCTCTGTTGTTGTTTTAAGTTGTTTACATGAAAATATGTTGTTACTAAGTTGTTTAAGTTGAACAAATGGTATATCATGTAAAGTTGAATATTTGAGAATCCGCTGCGTAGTTGTGAAAATTGGTTTGGTTTCCAAGAATGAATAAAAGTTGTTATTATAGTTTCATCCGAATTAAAAGTGTTATGTATCGATGTACTATTTGATTTAAATGAATAAGTTTTTAAAGTTGTAAAATGTGGCATCCTATTTGTGTACTTTTTGATTGAATTTTACTACTCTGATTTTCAATATAATTGCCGGGTAGAAACGGGGTGTTACATTAGTGGTATCAGAGCAGGTCGGTCCGTCCGGCCAATGTTGTCTAATGTCGTTTATTCCTTAGTACTCGACATGTGTGAGAAACACTGTCGGTGCTTGTTTGTTAGTTTCTGGTCGTTGTCTGCAGGTGTTGGTTTGGATTAAGTGGGGGAGAAGCTTGTCTCCCGGACGTGTTGTTGGTATGTAGAAGTTGGTTCAAGGTGATGTTGATTGCAAGAGTGCAAATGTTGTTGAAGCGATGTTGTTGCGGACCGGCGAGAGTTTAGACTCATGAATTCGTATCGGCCGAGTTTGAGAAGTGTGTGGAATATGGATGAGGAATTGATTGAGAATAAGGAAGCAATCCAATGGAAATGATAAGTTGATGGATCAAGTCGGTAGGTTAATATGCCTTGAGTATAGTCGGATTAAAGTCGAGTAATTTTAGAGTTGGATGAAAAGAAATGATTGTTGGTAGATTTTGGAGCAATCGGGAGAGAGATGGAACTTATGTTCATCAATCTCAAATTCTGATTTTTTTTGCAATTTCGGAGCAGCTGTCGGTAAAAGAGGCATAACTTTTTACTTATGATTCCGATTGAAGCGATTCTGGACTTTTTGGAAAGCTTACGAAATTCCCTACAGTTTTTATATACTATTTGTCTTTAGGAAGTTTGTGAAGAGGGATAAAAGTGCGTTTTAATATTTGGGTCTGATGCTGATTTTTGGAAAATTCTGCATATGGAAATTCTGAACCAGTCCCGTTGTAAGGATGATAACTTTTTACTCGTAACTCGGATTCAAACGATTCTTGAAGTTCTGGAATCTTTACGAAATTCTCTTCATTTTAGAATATGATTTTGTGATTGAGAGGTCTGTATCAAAGGAGATATCTGTGGTTGAAGTTGAGCGACTACTGCTGAAAAATTTGGAAAGATGACGCCGAGTGTGAAATTTTGATAAGAATAATATGTTGGTAATTATAAGGATGTGACGGTATCTGAAAAATCATGGAGATACAATTTATGTTGAATAAGGAGAAATAAGTGATGATTTCATGTGATAGTAATGTTGAGAAACAGACGGATGGTTGATTTGCAACGTTAAAAATTTTAACTTGGATAAGAGTTGTAATTGGAGCGAGCCGAGCTGGATAGTACTTGAAGTAGTAGAGATTCCGGTGTTGGAAAGATATTTAATAATTGTGGTGCTACGAGCATGTATAAAATATTATGTATTGGATTTTGGACGTTTTGGTATAATTGACGAAGTTGAAATTAAGGAAACTAAGGAGACGTTGATGAGCCTCTGAGAGTTGGCGGAGCATTGTGCTTACGGACTTTGGGCACAAGTTGTAGTACGCTATTGTGTTGGGTAATGATGATTTATGTCACTGTTATGGTTGCCGGCTGTCTATTGACAAATTGAGGAACTGATCACCCTTAATCTCTTGTTGATAGTAGACAGAATCATAATGGATGGATAGATGTGTCGTGCCCACTAGTATAGTACGTACGTTGAATTGGTTGAAGTCAAGCCAAGTGCTTGTGGATTGTTTATTTTGTCGATGTAGATTCATATATGAGCATATTAGTTGAATTTAAGGATGGTGGCATGAGGTTGCGATTTAATTGATGAGTAGTATGGAAATTCGCAGTTGAGTTCTGGGTAATTTGAGAATTGAGTTGCAAATAGAAAAAGAAGTGAAGTTATAAGTTGAATTGTAAAAGTGGAACTTTTGTTTGGTAAAGATGAGTTACTTGGTTGTGTTAATTCGGATAAGAATTTATGAAGAATTATGCCAGTATGAGTAAAAGTCGATAATTTGGTTTGTTGGATTAGTTGGAAAGGAAAATGTGATTTATCTGGTTGAAGTTAATTGTACACAGGTACCCTATGTTGTTGTAATGATGTTGCGTGTTTAAGATGATTTTCGAGGGACGTGTAAATAGGAGATGGCAAAGTTGTAGTTATGTTTTATGATAATTGGGAAGTAGTCGACGTTGTAATTATGTTGAACATTCAGAGGTGTTGTCTTACGGATCTAAGTTCGAAGTATTCGGTAACTACAAAAGTGTAGAATACCTGTTGGGATGGAATTTCCGAAGAGTTAAGTCGAAAGTCTTTTGCTATGTCGGTTTTGGCGATTGAGAAGTTAGGAATAAAATGGGTAGACTTGATACTTTGCAAGTAATCAGATTGCGCAGCGAACGCGTGGTGTTGTACAGTTGTTCATGCGTGAGCAATAACGATGTTGGTAGTTGGTTGCGTTGATGCCGTGTTTAAGTTGTGTGTTTGTATGTTGTTGCGTTCTAGTTCTTAAATCGGCGAATTCTTAAGTTGGTTACTCTTTATGTTGTGATGTTAAGTTGTCAAGTGTGTTGCATGAGTAGTATTTGGGTTGTTTTCGCCGTTGATGTTATGAATTGTTTGTATTATACGTAGGTTGCCTTCGGAGATGAGAGTTGATTAGTCGGATGGAATCACATAGTTGGAGTAGTTGTATCGGATGAATTTTCGAGGACGAAAATGTTCTAAGTGGGGGAGAGTTGTAACACCCGTCTATTTAATTAAGTATTTAATTAAATATAATTGTAGTATGTTGTGTTGATTCACGTTGATTTGAGTATTTGTGTCGATTTGCGTTGGTTTATGATACTTGTGTTGATTTAAGTTGATTTCAGAATATCGAAATATTATGTTGATGTTTCTAAGTTGGTTCGAGTTGAATTGATTTAATAAGTTGATTTAAGTTGTGGAAATTAATATTGAATATTTTCCGTTTATGGTTGAATATGTTGATTTGGTGGTTTGGACGATTTATGTGATAGTCGGTAATTAGTCGATTTAGTCGAGAGAAATAATATTAGAATTAATACTATAGAATTATAAGAGAGTGTTTTATTTAAGTGGGCTTAGTCGTTGCGTTGGTGGTAGTAATCGGTGAGGTGTTAATTAGTAGGCCCAAATTGAGATTATAATTATAATAATAATTATAATAAAAAGAAAAATAAGGAGAAGAAGTTAGGGGTATCAGTAAAGAGAAAGAGGAGAACGTGAGAAGTTGAGAACGAGGAAAAGTTGGAGAAAGAGGGATACGAGAAGTTACCGTCGAAAAGCCAAGTCGGAAAAGTCGGTCGGAGATTCGAGCGGCCATCAATTAAGGTAAGGGTGGGGTTCAATCTCTATAACTGGGTATATGGTAGACCGTATGTGGGATTGGGATTTGTATGATTTTTTCTACTGTGAAGGTTGTTGATTTGTTCGATCTTGTTGTTCTGATGTTGAATTGAATATTACTATTTCTGTGAAAAATTGTGTTGTTGTGTTGATTGAAAAATTGTATTTCTGTGTTCCTATGAAAATCTTGCTTCTGGTTGATTTTGTGTGTGATCCGGTGTTAAAAACAGGAGTGAAACAATTCTGGAAAAGAAAAACGGAGGATTATACAAGGAAAAGGGGTGGCTTGCGCCACCCATGTGTGAGATTATACAAGGAAGGGGTGGCTTGCGCCACCCATGGTATTGTGAGGGGTGGCTTGCGCCACCTATAGCATGCTGAAGGTGGCTTGCGCCACCTGATCATGTGGGGGCCACCTGGTTCTTTTGAATATATTGTTTTGTTTTAGTAGTATTAACATTAGTGAATTAAAACAATACAGTAATGAATCATATATTATTAAATCATATATGTTAGTAAATGATGAGAGCCACCTTAAATTCATGATGAGAGCCACCTTAATTCCATGATGAGAGCCACATATGCCAGGTGGAATCACTTATATGTTATTCTGAGTGACTAATTCAATTAATTAAATTAGGTGAATTATTTTAATGGATTGATTCATAAATTAATTAATGGTTAAACGTGATACACCTAGTGAGTAAATGAATTAGAATTAATGAGTAGGACTGATAGTGTAATATGTTTGGATTGCTATATCAGTATATCATGTTTTAATAGAAACAAACTGGTTTTCGGCAGAAACCGAATGATGCAAATTTCCATGACAGATGATTTTAAATTATAGCAAGAGTATTGTATCAGAAACCAGAAAAGTTACAGAATTTTATAATGAACAAGTATTAATAGTAGAAGCTGAAACAGTACAGTTTTAGCCGACTTAGCCGATTTAAGCGGAAAAATTAGTTGTTCGGAATTTAACGAAAATTGTCGAGGTAGTTAGTAGTAATTAGTAGGTGATTTTGGTCAGTTTGTTTTGTTGAATTCGTGTTGTATGTGTGGATTTCTTGTACAGTTGCTTATGTGGTTTTGTCCCGGTTTGTGGGCATTTTTAAGTCGTAGGTCGAAGGACCAATGTTGATGTTAAAGTTGTAGGTCGTATGACCAACGTTGATGTATAAAGGTTATAGGCCTATGGCCAAAGTTGAATCGTGTTGAATTAAAGTTGATATGTGGTTTGTTATATGTTGTTCGAAGTTGGTTGTTGTTTGTGTTGAGTCGTTGCATCATGGCATAACATTATTAAGTTGGCCTGGATTGGCAATTTTTAAGTTGGAGCTGATGCTCACCACGTTGGCCTGGATTGGAAAAATTACTAAGTTGAAGGCTTATGCCTTGCAGATACCTCGATAACCTGGTATATTTTAAGTTGGGAGTTCTGCTCCATTTCTAAGTTTGGAGTTTTGCTCCAATGGTACCACATGCATACGCATAGTCGAGTCGCATCCTGTGTCGCATTATTTATGTTGTTTGTGTTGATTGTGTTTGTTGAAGTTGATGAAGGTGTTTACGTTGATTCCAGAGTTGAAGTTGGTTATGTTGATTAGGTTGATTGTAGTGATTATGTCGTAAATGTTGATATGTGTAATAAGTCGATAAAGTATGTTGATAAATTGTGGATTATTGTTAAAGTTGTGGTTGTTGTTGTTAAGTTGTGATGAATTGAAGTTTTATATTATAAGTTGTTATGTTGATGTGTTGGTTGATTTAAGTTGTTGTGGTTACTAATTTGTATTGATTGAGTTGTTTGTTGGTTGTTGTATAATTTGTCGTTTAAGGTGGTAAAATTTGTATGATTCTAATCTAATATACTGTTTATCATACACTTGTTTATGTTGGTTGATATTTCACCCCTTTTGTTTGAATGTTACCCCTATGTTGGTAACGTGCAGGTTAGCAGAGATGAAGGTCGTTTATCTTCATTAGTTGAGTCGGTGATGTCGCTCTGATACGTAACACTCGGGGGGATGAACGCTTAGTTGCTCTGTTGTTGTTTTAAGTTGTTTACATGAAAATATGTTGTTACTAAGTTGTTTAAGTTGAACAAATGGTATATCATGTAAAGTTGAATATTTGAGAATCCGCCGCGTAGTTGTGAAAATTGGTTTGGTTTCCAAGAATGAATAAAATTTGTTATTATAGTTTCATCCGAATTAAAAGTGTTATGTATCGATGTACTATTTGATTTAAATGAATAAGTTTTTAAAGTTGTTAAATGTGGCATCCTATTTGTGTACTTGTTGATTGAATTTTACTACTCTGATTTTCAATATAATTGCTGGGTAGAAATGGGGTGTTACAGTTGACAATAAACCCCAGTAACTTTCCAGATCTCACATTGAAGGTGCACTTGTTCGGATTCAACCTCAGTCTGAACTTTATCAACCTATCAAATAGCTTCTGAAGATTTACCAGATGCTCTTCCTCCGTTTGTGACTTCGTGATCATATCATCAACATAGACCTCTATCTCGTTGTGAATCATATCATGAAAGAGAGTCACCATTGCCCGCTGATAAGTTGCCCCAGCATTTTTCAATCTAAAGGGCATCACTTTGTAACAGAATGTTCCCCACGGTGTTATGAACGTTGTTTTCTCCATATCCTCTGGGGCCATTTTGATTTGGTTATACCCAGAGAAGCCATCCATGAAGGAAAATACAGAGTATTGAGCAGTGTTGTCCACTAACATGTCAATGTGAGGAAGCGGGAAATCATCTTTCGGGCTTGCTCTATTCAGATCTCTATAATCAACACACATCCTGACCTTCCCGTCCTTCTTAGGTACAGGCACTGTGTTAGCAACCCACGGAGGATAACTTGTTACAGCCAGGAATCCAGCATATATCTGTTTCTGAACCTCTTCTTTAATCTTGACAGACATTTCAGGTTTCGTTCTCCTCAACTTCTGCTTAACCGGAGTACATCCCTCTTTGAGCAGCAGCCGGTGTACCACAATGTCAGTGTCAAGTCTGGGCTTGTCTTGGTAAGACCAGACGAAGATATCCACATACTTTCGAAGCATTTCGATCAATCTATCCTTTACACTATCTTCCAAAGCAGCCCCAATCTTTACCTCTTTCTTCGCATCCTCGGATCCCAAGTTAACAATCTCAATCTCCTCCTGATGAGGCACAATGACCCTTTCCTCCTATTTTAACAGTCTGGCCAATTCCTCGGGTAAGTCACACTCTTCCTCAGCCTCTTCTTCAGCCTGATATATGGGATTATCGAAATCATACTAAGCCATAGCCGAATCAGGAGGGGTGGAATCTGAACAAGGTAACCTGCATGATATATGATTCATGTTTTATTATGTATGCAACAAACAAAACACATTGCCATTTTGATGTGATTTTATGCACAAAATAAAACAGAAAAACAGGGCTCAGAAATATTTGAATGCGAAAATTCCTTTATTATTGATAAAGAAAAACCTACAAAATGTTCAATCCCTACAAACAAGAATCGCTACGTCTTGGGCAGAACGTAGGATCAAACATAATAGAAAAACAAAGACAATTACTCTGGGCCAGTCACTTGAATGATCTTCTCCGATGACCAGTTGCAAGGGCTTTGACCAGGCATGTGGGGGCGGATCCAATTATCCATGGCGCAATCGCTGTCCCCATCCTCTTCAATAGCATTGACTCCATCAAAGAATACCACAACACTGGTAAAACGAACTGAGCTGTAAAACTTTGGAGACTCTTCAGGACGCCTGGGTGGCTTGTAACCCAACCCGTAAGTATTCTGCTTTTTCTGAACCTCAATAACCTGGCCCCATTTTTGTGAGCTTCCTGCTTCAACTATAGCCCGTGCATCCTTGAAGGAAGACATAGAAATCTCCGGTTAATCTATCACTGTAGGCTGCTTATCCACTTCAGATGGGCTAACCTCCTTGGGAGCTTCCTCATGAACTTTTACCGCTTCAAAAGCCTAACATAACGTTTCCTGTATTTCGCCATCTACCTCCACATATTTGAAAGTAGATAGATGGCTTATCATAATATCCTCCTCTCCGCTGACCGTCACCACGTGTCCGTCTACCATATACTTCAACTTCTGATGGAGTGTAGATGTCATAGCCCCAGCACTGTGAATCCATGGCCGACCAAGTAGACACTGTAAGCAGGCTGAATATCCATTATATAGAATGTGGCATCTAAGACCTCCGGGCCAACCTTAATTGGCAGCACAATCCACCCAAAAATAGATCTTTTTGAACCATCAAATGCGCGCACCACCAAATCACTTGGCGTGCATATCAACCCTCGGGTGTCCAGCTTCATCAAGGCTTTCTTGGGCAGAACATTCAAACAGGACCCAGTATCCACAAGCACGTGAGACATCAATGATCCACGACACTCAACAGAAATACGCAAGGCATTATTATGGTTCCTCCCAGCTGGAGTTAAGTCAACATCTGTAAACCCCAAACCACTGCCTGCATTTACATGGGCCACTACCCCCTCAAGTTGATTAACTGAGATCTCCTGGGGTACATACGCAGCATTCAATACTTTCAACAGCGCGTTTCGATGTGCCTCCGAGCACAACAACAAGGATAAGATTGATATCTTGGACGGGGTCTGGTGCAAATGATCCACTATTTTATAGTCACTTCTTCGAATCAACCTCATAAACTCTTCCACATTCTCGGAGAAAGAGTTATTAACCAGCCTTGCAGTGGGACCATTCACTACTGGCGTTTACACAGAATTATCTACAACTTGCTTACCTTTATCTTGTCTGGAACTACCAGCCTGTTCCTCAGAAGGAGTAACGATTCTGCCACTTTGGGTAATAGCTCCTGCTTCCTCATTATTCTCAAGACTGGAATTTGCTGCTGAGGTTCCCACTAACTCTTGTTTCTGCCCATTAACAAAAACTTCTGCACCATAGTTCCAAGGAATAGCCTTGGTGCTCTCATAAGGAATGGGTCCAAGACCTGTAATTATAACTGACGCTGGTCTTGCCGCCGCTGAAATTGTGATTGTCTTAAAGGGAATAGTGATAGTAGCCACCTCACTGCCAATAAATTCTTTTTGTTGGTCACACCTGTCAAACTGCAACCTACCTTCATCGATCAACTTTTGAACTTCTGATTTCAACAACCCACAACCATTCATTTGTATCATACATTCTGAACAATTTCCATCACATCCGGGGGCTACTCCACCCTTTAATAATCTCTCTTTCACCTCCATCAAATGAGTCTTTAATTCGTTCACATCCATAATCAGATTCAAAGATTCATTCTCCTCTAACACAACATTAACCCTCGGCCCGCCATGATCAGATGTCCGGGTGCCCCAGAATGAAAGTCGCAATGGGCGTTAGGATTATAACTCGGAGGTGGATTACCAGTTATAGGAGCTAGGGTCCTCTTTTGAATTAACTGCAACTGAAGTAAGTGTTGGAATAACTGTGAATACGGTAGAGGCGGAGTATCAAAATGTCAGTTCTGTTTAGGCGTAAATTGTTGCTGGCGTGGAGCACGATTCTGTTGTTGATGTGGAGGTGCTGCGGGAATTGTCACCGATGCTACCTGCTGGTTATAGTTCTGGCGTGGCTTCCCTTTACCTCGGTAAGATGAGACATCATTCGTTTCCTCCTTCTTCTTATAATTCCCATATGGCTTCTTCCCCTGACCAGAAGATGATCCCTCACTACCCGAAACCTTCCCAGCTCTGATTCCACTCTCCAACATCTCCCCCACCATGATCAGATAAGCAAACTTGCCTATCATGCACGGTAACAACTTCTCATAATAATGTTCTGGCAAGGTAGCCATGAACATATTCAACATTTCCTTTTCCAACATAGGTGGCTGTACCCTTGCCGCCAACTCGCGCCATCTCTGCGCGCACTCTTTAAAGCTTTCACTGTTCTTTTGGGACATGCTCTGTAGCTGTGTACGATTGGGAGGCATATCAGTATTATACTAATAGTGTTTGACAAACGCTTCCACCAGCTCTCTCCAGTTGTGGACATGGCACCTCTCAAGTTGCATGTACCATTCCAGGGAAGCCCCAGACAAGCTGTCCTAGAAAAAGTGCATCAGTAGTTTTTCATCACTAGAGTATGCAGCCATCTTTCTGGCATATGCCCGAACATGTGTCTTGGGGCAAGTAGTACCATTGTATTTCTCAAAAATGGGGACTTGAAACTTATGTGGAATCCTAACACCAGGAACCAACCCTAGATCATCCAAATCCATTCCCACAAAATTTTGATTCACCACCCCCTTTAGTTGCTCTTCAATCAGTCGGATCCTCTGGTCATTGACAACAAGGAGACCAGCATCTATGCCTTGCATAGAGAAAACATCGTCTTGCTGGTCATCAAAGTGATGGCCATGAACTGCATGAATATTGCTTCCTCCTCCAACCACATAAGGGATTACCACATTTCCTCCTCTGCCCGGAGGGACAACAATAATAGGGATTCCACCTGGAGGCCCATTCTGAACACCATTTCCATTAACACCTTTGCCTGGAGGAATAACATTATTCTGGAGACCACCATGAAGTACACCATCCTTATCTACTCTTGCCACCAGGGGTTGAACAAGGGTTCTGAGCTGCTTCTGCCTCTGTGCAACTCCTTGCATCAGTTCCATGAATTGGGCCATACGGGCTTGCATGGCGGCCATTTCTGCTTGCATTTGCTCCATTACTCTTTTCTGGTTGAGTCGAGTAGAATATTGGTGAATCGGTTGGTCAGCTATCCTGCCTGTAACCAAATAAAGGTTAGAAAAATCCGGAACGAGTACCTGTTATGCAAAAATGCTTATGATTATGAGAATGCAAATGCCATGTTTTTCATCCCCAAGGCATTTTACACCCTGATTCCAGTTTTAAACACAAGAAAACTCAATAATAGTCACATAATGTTGAGAGAAAAATATTGCGAAGAACTGTGTTGTGATAATGTGCTTGTGAATAGAGCGATGTCGAAGAACCACCTCTGAATAAACCATTCATTTGAATTTAACAGAAAGCCAATAAGTGTTGAAGAATTTTACAATGAGTCCATAAATGGGAAGTACATCAAGAAAGTGGCTCCATCAACAAGCCTGATGGTAGCCAACGATACATCGACAACAACTACATTAGGAAGATGGAAAAGTAATATCAATCATCTAACTCCAAATCTTTCAACTTCTCACTAGAATGCTTGATTTCTTCAAAGAGGATTCTGGTGCGCTGATGACCCGACCTTTCAATCATTTCTTTGATCAAAACATCCCTCTTCTTTAGGGCTTCAGCTAATGAGTCCATGTGTATCAAAAGAGCCTCGTCATCGCTCACCTGCTTAGGCTTTTTCACACCAGCTCGCATTTTGAGCTATTCCATCTCTGCCACAGCATCTTCAAGTTCCTTCTTGGAAACTTTCAACTCATCTTTAACCTTCTCCAGCTGCTCTTGGCTTTTACCGGAGTCTTCACGATGCTTTCTCCGTTGTTCATGCACTCTCTGAAGTTCATCGTCTCTGGATTTTAACTGCTCTTGCAGCTCTGCATTCTCAATTCTCACTTCGTCCCATGCCTGCTGAAGTTGAGTGAGCTTGGCTTTTGTTTTGACTAAAGATTATTTAGTCTGCCTGTAAGTTTGAGCAGAAGTTTCAACAGCCATATTAACTTTCTGGTATTGCCGGGCCCTTTCAGCAAAGTCCTTTTCTCTTGGTGTTAAGATCTTTTCTGCATCTTGGGCTTTGTGTTCCAATTCCTTGTTGGCATGTAATGCTTCTTGAAGTTGGCTGCTCATATCAGAATTCTCCCCTCTAAGCTCTTTCACCAAATTCTTCAATTTGTTGAATTCTTCAATGGCCACCGTATCCCTCTCTTCTACAACCTCAGGGTATAAAGGAGGTGCGGGATCAAAAGGTGTCACTCCCGGGATTTTCATCCATGTACAAACGCGAAAGTGGCGCGAAAACAGAGTCGCCAACAATGTGTATTTATCCCAAGAGAGGGAAAGGAAACACTGCATAAACCTGGGGGAAAGGAAAAGCATGGTCTCACGACCAAGAGAAACGGGTAAGGGAGTCGGTTACGCGAAGGGAAGGTGTTAGCACCCAACACGTCCATCGTACTCGATGGGATCCACGCTTGTTGTCTCGATCAGAGGGTGTCGTCATCTGGAGCTCCACTGCTACTGGACCGGAGAAGGAACAAGAACGGAAAAGAACGGAGCAACGAAGAAGAAAAGAAAAAGAAGTGACTCGATAGGACATCCTCAGAGTCCTAGGCCTACGTATTCCCTCGGGAAAGGGAAAGTCAGAGTCAACGTAGTTCGGACACGAACTAGGGAAGAAGGTTGCTTGCCAAGACATCTCCGTCTCGTGCCTACGTATCCTCGATCTAACCAGAAGGAGGAAATCAGAGCAGTCGTAGTTCGACTTAACCAAGTCTGTGTTTTTTATGAGCGACGTTAAGTTTGCGTCCGGCAGTTAGGGTCGATGCCTGTTTGCGACTAAACGGAAAATAACGTGCTCTTTTCTGAAGATGAAGTTTGAAACTTAACGATCCCGAAGGATAAAAATGTTTGAATTTGTTTTGTGCTTTTTAGACAGAAGTTTTTTTTGAAGTTGTTTGTAACTTGCATTGCACCCAAGTTTACCATGCGGGAACGAATGAGTCGCATGGTCGCCCCCAAATGGAACGTATGCTACCCACTCTAAAAGAGGAGGGGAGACCCCTCGTTCTTCATTTCCTACACCTGAGGCTCAAGCGCAATGCATGTTTAACCTTTATTAAGTGTTTTATAAAGATTACGAGATGAGGAGAGAAGACTCAAGTTGAAAAGAAAACACTAAAGGGAATCCAATTGTCCTAATGTTATCATGCGAAGGTGGCCCTAAGGTCAGGATTAAGAGGGAAGTCTACCTAATGTTGTCATGCATGGATTGCTATCCTAATGTCTCTCCTACCTCCGACTTAATCAAAAATTAAGTGGAGCAAGGAATCCTACAGGATCATGTCATCAGACAAGTAAACACAGGATAAATCAATCACAAAATGAACTAAAGCAACGAAAGAATAAACAACGTCAGTCAGCAATAATGTCACATAACCGAATAAGGAGAGGGTGAGCTTTATCCAAGGGGTCATATCAACCGAGGCAAACAAGCTATCTGTGGGAAATAAAAGTACTCATCCGATGATATCGAGAACCATGGAGAGCAGAGTAAGAAGGGGAAGATGTGAATCAGATCACATAAGCATCAGCATAGGTCAATGCGAGCTATAGACAAGGCGTGGGGGTTTGATTGCTAAACCCTCCTTCCACTGACGGACTCGACAACAAGAGCAGGTAAGGTTCAGAGCTTCAATCATGTAATGAGAGCTAAGAACGACTCAACTAGAATAGCGGGGGTCGATTGCGAACCCTGCCTTCCGTCAATTGCCTCCTTAGAGGTCTTCAGCACAATATCAAACAAGCACAATCATGGCCTCACTTGAGGGCTTTCCATACAATCCTACTTATCATGGCATCGACTATTCCTACTTCTCATGGCATTTGAAAGCATTAAAGAGAAGTGAAGAGATAAGAGGTCCTACCAAACGGATATGAATCTGTAGCAAAGAAACGAAAGAGCAACGAAAGCAAGTCACGAAAGCACCTATAAACATATAGCAAACCAAGTTAGAAACAAGCTTTTATTTACAAAATGAAATGGTCACACCACCTTTGGAATGTCTCCTTTATGTACCTTGCACATGTGAACCAAAAACATTAGTAATAACAAGAGAGTGTATGTACAACATGAAACCTAAGTCTAATGGCTATGTACATTTGAATCACACTAGTCAAAGTGAAAGACCTAAAAGGATTATGAAGTTACAAGTTAAGTTACAACTATGCTGCGAGACTAATCTACTTTGAAGTTAAAGGTAAACCAACAAAAGAAAGCCATTACAAGTTAGGTGAATTGAATTAAAACATGAAAATGGACCAAGGTCAGAAGTGAAACAACTTATACGCATGCTTAAATCCAATCTCTAAGTGTCACAAAGGTTTGCATCAAACTCTCTCTCCAAAGTCAATTCATTCCATGAGCAAAATCACATTCAAATTTCTCATACAAGTATGTAAAATTGTCACTCAAGTAAGACAAATGAAATGACATGGTAAGGCAATGTTAAAGCTCACACATAAGAGGAAAATGACCTATAAAATGTCCTAATTGAATCCCAAAACAATCATGAACATGGCATACAAGCGGCATCAAAAGAAGTGGCCAAAGTGAAACACAAATTCAAGCTCGCATACACACAAAGAAGGCATCATTTAAGGCATGCAATACTCAAGCATGTCTCAATTATGCATCAAAATACACTTAATAATGTGCTAAAACTCATATTCAAAGTTGGCCCAAAGTGCCCTCATACAATTCCTAAACATGACCTCTTTCTAAGCATGTATCAACATGTTCGGTTCGCATTGGAAAATGAGTGAAAAATAGCAAAATGCTCTTGAAAATTATGATTAATCAACCAAGTCATTCCAAGTCCAGTAGGTAATCACATACAAAAGATGTAGTTAGCAAGGGAAGCTAAGCCCAAAGAAGACTTGTGGCCTGGGGGTGCACGGTAGGTCTTCACATCCTAACTGCTGTACGATCAATCTTAGGGAATTAAACAAATGGTCTTGAAGCGCGGGTGCGTGGTAGTTATTATGGGGATGTACACACGTGATTAATAGTTAGAACCTACTGGACGGTGACAAGTGTCGCCGCTGGAGTGGGCCGCACCACCACCGTCCTATCCTTTTATCACATAAGAACGGTGATACTAAAAATTTAATGACACAATCCTTTCTCTCAACAAGTCCCTCTCTCTCTCGTCTACAACTCTCTCTCTCGCATGATCTTCTTCTCTTAAAAACCTAACCGCCGGAGACGATGGTGGCCGGCGGCGGCGTCGCCGTCTTCACCGGCACCCAACTGTAGCGAGCGATTTTGGACGCGGTTGCGAAGCGCTATCACTCTTTGGTGTCTACAGCTCGATTCATTTTTTATCCTATTAAAGCTGATGAAGGAAGGGACATAGATGTCTCAAATTAACCCTGCATGCAAACTGAGTTTAAACAGCGGTCTGTTAAGTTACAGATGCTACAAAGATTCGGGGTCTCTATCGGGTTTATTTTTTTAAAAGTGGTGGGAGGTTTAGATGTTAGGACGGATGTATATGAAAGTATGGGATTTTGGGTTTTTGTTTAGTGTGCTCGCTAAGATTTTTCTTTCAATCTTATGCCTACGTATTCCCATTTACCGAAACAGGGAAATCAGAGCGTTTGTAGTTCCTCCTATTCTATGGGAGGAAATGGTTGTTTTGGTGTCTTGTTCAAAGCCCAAGACGTGAAGCTAAAGGTAGTTTGTATCTTGTTCAAAGCCCAAGACGTGAAGCTAAAAGGGTGTTGACTTTAGAGAGAATTTGCCATCTCTAAAGAGGGTTGTTTGTCACAACTGTTGAGTACCTGACTGTAAAGGAGGATTACTTTAACCGAGATATGCGGATCCTAGCAATGCCATAATTTCCTTTATAGGGGATTTTAACCTGAAGGAGAAGACTTTAACTCATTTTAGAGCAATGCCATCTTTCCTTAGGAATTTCTCATACTAAAAGAGGGACAGTGGCATGGATGTAGATGATCCAGAGGCTTGCCGCTTACAGCAATTAGATGAAGGGGAAAGAGTTGTTGATGTTTGTGTACTGTGAACGAGGCACAACTTTGATGCTAAAAGGTTGATTGGACCAACCAGTGGTTTTCTTATACAAAGCCTAAGAGGAGGCTAATATGTGTCTCGTACAAAGCCCGAGAGAGAGGCTAAAAGGTTTTGACTCAACGAGGGAATCTTTTGGTATCTCGTATAAAGCCCGAGATGGAGGCTATTTAAGTCAACAAGAGAGTTTTTTTGTATCTCGTACGAAGCCCGAGATGGAGGCAAAAATTTGTTTGGCTCGATAAGAACCTTTTTGTATCTCGTATAAAGCCTGAGATGGAGGCGAAAGGGTGATTGACTCAACGAGGGAGTCTCTTTATGTGTCTCGTACAAAGCCCGAGAGAGAGGTTGAACGTTGTTTGACTCCGCTGGGGAGGATCATTGTACAAAGCCCAAGAGGGAGGCTAGTATGACTGGAGAAGGATCATTATATAAAGCCTAAGAGGAGGCTATGGTTACCGTTTCAGTTAAGTGACAGGTCCAATATACTGATTTAAAGAGAAAATCAGTTCTTATATGAGCAACACTGTACTCGAGGATTTGATTCGAGGATCCGGGCTATTCCTGTTCTTTAAGGAATTGGGAAATCCGAAGGGTATTGAGACTGTCCGAGTCTACGGGTTTTCTTCCTATTTAACTAAGGGGTCACTTGAGAATGTCTTTGAGACTCAAGGATATTAGACTGTCCAAGTCTAGAGTTTCATCTTTTGTACTATGTTTTGAGAAACAGTAGTAGACTCTATGAAAGGACTGTTCTATGCAGATGACTAAGTTCTGTTCCTATACCTCTAGGAGGTCGTCGGGACAATTTGTACGAAGCCCAAGAGGAGGCTGGAAACTTTTAAGAAGCTGATCGGTCCTTGTACGAAGCCCAAGAGGAGGCTATCATTCCCGGAGGAAGAGATCATTATACGAAGCCTAAGAGGAGGCTGTGAATACTTCTAAGAAGCCGTAGGGTCCTTGTACTAAGCCCAAGAGGAGGCGGGGTTGCTTTTAGGAAGCCTGTGGGGTCCTTGTATGATGCCCAAGAGGAGGCCGATGCTTTTAAGAAGCCCGTGGGTCCCCAAACCCCGAGAAATTCAAGGCAAGCTATTCACAAGGAATAGATCAAGTCAGGAAAGTTCGAGAATTTGGAAGAAACTCAAAGATGCCATTCACGGAGAATACATTCATCTCTGGGAGTAGAGTTTCTTGACAATTCCTAATGAGGACTGCCGAAGAGAAGACTGTATCTGGTGATCCTATTGGGGATCTAGTTGTCTATTTCTAGGAATAAACGAAACGGCGTCACCTAGTTCTAGACGTAGTTGCCGGGGAAACTCTAAATATCTATACTATTATTACACAGTTGATATGAGTTTATGAAAGAAGACTTACAGTGAAACAGCCCCACAATACAGTTATATGTATATGAAAACGGTAAATGAAAGCAATAACCACTTACTCGGTTGTAGAGCTTCCATGCTGTTTGGTTAGTTGTTCAACAAAGAAAGATTGAAAACAACAGTATATTTCAAAATCAAAGGAGAAAGTGCTTTGAAAAAGAAAGATTTGGGGCTTACAGCTCAAGGAGAGGCCCAGGGTTTTATCAGTGAGCGCATTGTTTGAATTTGTACAGAGGGACTTATACAAGTGACTGAGGCCCAAAAAGGTTTTCTGTACAAAGGGATGGGTCTTACACTCTCTCAAGAGGCCCAAAAGGTTTAAAGAAAAAGAGTGGGGCTTATAACACGAGGGTATGCCCAATTGATTTTTCGTTTAAAATGGCGATCGCGCCGAGATTTTCTTTAAACGCGAAGGGGCTTATATAATAAGTGAGGCCCAAATGATTTTGGTTAAAAGGGGGTTGGGTCTTACACTCTATTAGAGGCCCAAAAGTTTTGAATGGGTCTTATAGCTCAAGGAGAGGCCCAGAAGGTTATTTTTCAAAAGGCGACGATCGCGCCATTTGTTTTTTACGGTATCGGGACTTATACAATACACTGAGGCCCAAAAATGATTTGGTCAAAAAAAGGATTGGGTCTTACACTCTATTAGAGGCCCAATAGTTTTGAATGGGTCTTATAGCTCAAGGAGAGGCCCAGATGGTTAATTTTCAAAAGACGACGATCGCGCCGTTTGTTTTTTACGGTATCGGGACTTATACAATACACTGAGGCGCAAAAATGATTTGGTCAAAAAAAGGATTGGGTCTTACACTCTATTAGAGGCCCAAAAGTGTTTTGAAAATGATTTATGAGGGTTGAATTAATCCAAAAACCCTAATTTGTTTTCAAAATGTGTTTTAATTGAATAAAAATTCAATTAAAATGATCAAAATTGTTTAACATATGGAAAACAAATTGTGATCTTGGATTACTGCTTTAAAAATTAAGTATTGACCTACAAAATAATTAGAAAGCATTAAAAGTTGCAAAATCAAGGTGGAAAAAATATTTTAAATGTCAAAAATAATTAAAACATTAATTCTTTGCAAAAATATCAATTATATAAAATAAATAATATTTTTGGGATTTTTTGGGAAAATAAAATATTTTAACATTTTTGTGAATTATTAAAAAAAGAATCAACTCAAAATCATTAAAACTCAGAGAGAAATTAATTTTTGAATCAATTAAATAAAATCACAAAATTCAAATATTCAAATATTCAAAAAATGGCGCCAAGAACACCCAAGAACACGCGCGTGTTCTGGGTTTGCCCAGATTTTCATTTTCTCTCCAATCTCACTGAATACTTGATCATATCATGCAATCCACATACCAATCAACTCGTTTCAACCTCACGATCATGTCCATGGTATTTAATTTCATTTAATTAAACATATAACAAGAAATCATGAAAAATCCTCAAGAACCCTAATTTCTGCATGAAGACTAGGATTTTTGATACACGATTCAAACAATGCAATTAATTGAGGGAAAACATTCCATGCATGATTATGAACATATGGCCAAATTATTGTGCAGCAAAAATTGCATGGATCATAGAGTTAGAAGAGCTCATGCTTACCACTTGCAGCCGATGATCGTGATTTGTGTTGGAGATGTTACAGCTAGGTTCCAATGATCTGGATAGCTTCCCTAGGTGCCATGGAGTGTGTATGAATGCTTGGAATGGATTGAAATGGTTTGGAGCTGAAGATGGTACCTCAACTGCAAAACTGTCAAGAACTTGAGCAATTGGCTGGTGATTTTGTGAAATCTGTGTTCCAGATGTTATGTGAGTGTTTGGATAACTTATATATGATGTATGTGAGGTGTGTGAGTGATTGGTTTGATTGGAAAAGCTCTCAAACTCAAAACCCGATAGTGACTTGCCTTAGAAGGTAAAATTGGAGTGAAAGAAGAGATTTTGAGGAAAGCATCTGTTTGATGGCTTTGGTGTACTCAATCTGATCACAATAGAGCTCTATTTATAGTAAAGCAAGTTTGTTTTGGGATCCACAGTGAATGGCAACTGCAGCAGGTGTTTGTTCAATGTTGTCCAATAGAAATGCAAGTTTCCTCTAGCCATTGACTAGAGGTTAGGGCATAGGGATGTGGTTCCCTTGGTCTTGGATAAGTCTTGACTGAATTCAGTTGAGAATGGCTCAGTCCATGCCACCTTGATGCTTCCATTGAATGCTCCAATCCAAAATTGGAGTCTTGTCCCTATTTTGGCCATTCTAGGTTCAACATGCTATTTCTTGTTCCAAAAACTTTGGAGGCTTGGCTCAGTGATTGTCCCCTTTAGATTCAATCCTCAGAGGTGTCCAAGTGGATAGGAGCATTTGGATTTGGCTGATTTTTGCAAATCGACCAAAAATGCAAAATCTGCCTTGCCTTGACAGATTTCAACAAGGCAACTTGCCAATGTCATATCTCATGACTCAAATTGAATTTGGTAATGTTCTTGGCCATTTTGGAAAGCCCTTACATGATACAACAACTATTTGAACATGTTTGGTTTTGATCTCTTTTGAATCCAAGTGAAAAATCCCCCTACATTTGGCAAAAAGTAGGGTAAAATCTGACTTAGTGAAATTTTCACTAAGTGTTGGAACAAAGTGACTTTTCTTGATTTTGATCACTCCATAACTCAAAATCCATGAGGAATTTGGACATAGGTCAGTATGAAGCTTTTGTAGAGGGAAATGTGATCTACAAATCAAGCTTTGAATGGGGACCAATGGCCTTGTGGTTTAGGAGTTATGGTCCTTCAAAGTTGGCACATTAGTGTCACTTTTTCCATAACTTAGAAATTTTTCTAAGTTTTTATGGTTACCCCTTTTACAAGTTATCCCACTTTCTTTGATTTTTCTTGATGAATGATGATTCAAATCATACATTAACATCATTTTAGGGTTAAAAATCCATTTTGGTGAAAAATCTCAAAAAGTCAAAGTTGACTTTTGTGCACAGTTGACTTTTTATCAGATGAATTCCAAACTGTGCAATTATTTATGAAATCATGTCCTTGACCTAAATCAAACTTGATGGACATGTTCCATGGGTGTCATAGGGTATATTGAATCATGTCTTAGGGCTTGGGAGCATGTCCTGGTCAAAAGTCAAAGTTACAGTTGACTTTCCTCGCGAAACCCTAATTGTGGTGCAGATGAAATTGAGACTTGTTTCTCAAGCTTCTTGGATTAATCCATTGTTCCAAATGGATCAATATGGTTCATTAAAGACCCTCAAATCCTCTCTTGAGGTCTTAGCCCATGATTTGTCCCAGAAGTCAACTTAGGGGTGAATTAGGTCAAGAAACCCTAATTCCTGATTTTTGCTGAATGCATCCCCTAAGGCAAAATTGACTTGATGATTGGGTCCATGAAGTTCCATGGAGTATATTAGGTTATGTTTTGGATCATTGGCTTGTGCCCAGATAAAATATTTCCATCTGGAGGCCCTGGTCGACCAAAACCCTAATTTGGTGACACTGTCGACCTTGAGACTTGATCCACCCAGAAGGGAGCAGCCTTGTGCTTGATCCTTGAAGTGGAAGTCCTTTTGATCCATTGTGGATGTTCTAGAGGCTAGACAAGTTGAAGATCATGTCATTCCTTGATTGATCCTTTGCCTAAGGCCCGGAAAGGGCTTGAAACCCTAATTCTTGATGGTAGTGAATGCTCAACAATCCTCGAGGAGATTGATGAGGCATGAAAGTACATCCATATTGTGATGATGATTTGCACAATGATGGAAAATCTAAGTGGTCAAAATTTGGGGTATGACACTAACCACCCCAAAACACCAAATGTCCAACACAAACCCTAACTAAAATCGCGCCCTCTCTCCGAATCCGTAAACGGTTTTATCAAATTCTTCCTCAAACCACGGGATCGACACTATCAGAAATGAAAATTAAGAAACACAACAATGCTCAAACACCAATTCAACATCAAAACCATAACGAACTCCTAATGAGTTCGAGGCCGCAGCTACGAGAGGCTCGAGATTTGTGTACCTGCAATCGAGGAGGCGACCGGAAACTCGAAGGTTCGTAATTCTTCCCTTGTGCATTCTTCTTCTTCTACACTGTGTGATTTTAACTTGTTGTTGTGGTTATGAACTTCTTGCGTCCTGAAACTGTTGTCCTTGATGTTGAATCTTGTAGAGAAGATTGAAGGTACGGAGAGATTCTTGCGAGTTGTCGTTGCGTTGATGATGGATGATGATTCTTTTCGGTCGATGAGATTGAGATTTTTGATGATGCGATGACGGAAATCGAAGGTATACCTGCGTTGAAGATGATGCCGCAGATTGAAGAAGAAGTTCTGACGTTGAAGAAGGTTGTAGATGGAATTGGAGGATTGTGTGAATTCGATCAAGATTGAAGTTAGGTTATGGTTGGAGGAGCTTGAAAATCCAAGATTGATGGTGGAGGATTGAAGGTAGAAGATTCAAGGTTGAGGATTTTGGAGAGTGAGATGGAGATTGAGGATTGAATCAAGAGAAGATGGTTGCAGAAGTTTTTTGTTAGAGATTTTCAGTTAGGTGGTTAGGGTCAGTTTTCTGTTAGTTAGAAGTTGAGAGTTTTTCTGTTATGGGTTCATGAAAAATTCTGTTGGAAAACTGTTAGAGGATCGTTATGCTAGTTCTGGTGTGAATTGGTTAGTTGGTTTTTTCTGATCGTTATTCTGTTATGAAAAACTTAGTTTTTAACTTTGCTGTGCATTTCTGATGTACGCTGAATCTCCTCTTTTTTCTTTATGCCGCAGCTTTCTATATGGATTGTGGATATTATTTTATGTATGGATAATGAATTGGTTATTTGAACCTAAAAGTCAAAATGGGACTAGTTTTAATTTGGATGAAGTGAATTTAATTGGATTTGGATTGAAAAATGGGTATAAACAAGAATGGATGTGGGCTAAAAAAATGGCAAAATGGATATGTATTAAAAAATAACTATGGCTTTTTGAATATAATGAATTGAAATATGGTTATTGAAATCGATATGGTTCATGAAAACGGATATTGAAAAAATGACAAATGATGATGAACAATACATTTGCTACTTGAATTTCAAGAAAATCTTCATGACCAATCTTATTAAACATCTTTTCAAATCAACTTCAAATCCAAATCAACTCTGCATTCTTAATAGATCCTCTGTTCCAATCTCCCATCCATATTTAACTTGCACTACAAGCAACCAACAATTGAGAGGGCAACATTGGTTAGACCACAATATAAATCCACAACTGGATCTCATGTCAAGATGCCTTTTGCCATGAACCCCAACCACCATCTTCTATTGATGAATATCAACCAAGTCGCACAGAAGATAAGAAACCATGATCCCATGCCTTAGGAGCACAATGCAAATGAATGAATGAGCTATGACCTAAATGAGATGCGAATGAAAAAGAAACATAAGCCAGAAAAAGGTAGGCAAATTTTGAGGTGCTACAGCTGCCCCTATTCAAACTTCTTGGATCCGAGGGTATGATAGCAACGGCTTTTAGACAATCAGGATACACGGGGTTTGAATACGAAAATAACCTGAAAATTTGCAACCTGCGGAGAGATACAAAATGAAGTGCTCGCTAACCGAAGGTGGACTCAAAAGCAATGGATACCAACCAAAAGTAGGGATGTACGAGAACGTCGATCAAAGGCGCGTCCACAACAAAAGAGACCAACCAATAGTTGGGATAAACAAAGAGAATACCAACCAAAAGTTGGTATGAACAAAGATAATGCCAACCAAAAGTTGGGATGAACAAAGAGAATACCGCCAAAAGTCGGGATAAGCAAAGAGCACCAACCAAAAGTTGGAATAACCAAGAGAATATCAACCAAAAGTTGGGATAAGCAAAGGGTACCAACCAAAAGTTGGAATAACCAAGAGAAAACCAACCAAAAGTTGGGATAAACGAAGGGTACCAACCAAAAGTTGGAATAACCAAGAGAATACCAACCAAAAGTTGGGATAAGCAAAGGGTACCAACCAAAAGTTGGAATAACCAAGAGAAAACCAACCAAAAGTTGGGATAAACGAAGGGTACCAACCAAAAGTTGGAATAACCAAGAGAATACCAACCAAAAGTTGGGATAAGCAAAGGGTACCAACCAAAAGTTGGGATAACCAAGAGAATACCAACCAACAGTTGGGATAAAGATACCAACCAAGAGTTGGGATGAAGAAAGGGATTACGAACCAAAAGTTGGAATAACGAAGGGAATACCAACCAATAGTTGGAATACCGAGGACGCCGACCAAAGGCGTACCCACAACAAGCAAAACCAACCAAAAGTTGGGATGAACGAAGGATACCAACCAAAAGTTGGGATAAGCAAAGGGTACCAACCAAAAGTTGGAATAACCAAGAGAAAACCAACCAAAAGTTGGGAAAACAAATGGAATACCAACCAAAAGTTGGGATAACAGCCGCCAATGCACAGGAAGTAGAATCAACGGACTTACAACCTGAAAAGAAGATGACTCCATTGGGGAAAGAGAAGTCTACACAGACAACTCTGTATGGGAGTACCAGAAGGAACTACAGTAAGAAAGACCCACTGGTTGCGGTGTAATGTTAAACAACATCTCCTGAATTACATCTCTTTCTGCTGGGGAAAGGTACTGGTAAAAGATATCAAAGGCTTATGCTTCGAATGCATATGTTTGAATTTTTCTATGGCGTAATGTTCCATACAAAATGGAAATGCTACGCATTTGGGAGGATTCCATGCAAAAATGCTTATGCAATGCAAAAGAGGCGTCTTAGCAAAATAAATGCTGAAGACCAAGGCAGCTCCACTGGGGATGACAAACTAAATTTTCTCCGAGAATAAAACCCTGCTGAGGAATACTTCCATGAACGACTTCCTGATCACAAGCTCTGCTGGAGATGGGAACCCCGAGAGAAATTCCACTCTGTTGGGGATTATACATACTCTTTGAAAAGGATACCAAGGCCTGAATCAGAATAGTGTCAAATAACACTTGGACTTAAAACCTGCTGGGGATGTCAACCATCGTTGGACAAACCGCTGCGAGGATTACCACCAAACCCTGCTTGGGGAGAAAAATCACCAATACTAGACCCGCTGGGGACACCAATACTCTGCGGGGAAGACAACATCTTTATCTCGAGAATATGCTCCACAAATCTCCTGTGGTAACAAAACAATCATCCATCCTAAAGCAATCCACTTTAGATGCTGGTTGAGGAATAATCTTTTGTACTCTGATTGGGGAGAGTGATAGTCTAATAAAGGTGATGAAACCTTAACTCTGTTGGGGAGGAAAGTTAATGAAACCTGTCGAGGAATATCATTGAGCTTAACCTGCTGTTGGAGGAAAGAATTTACCCTGCTGGAGATTAGAGCGTGCCGTTGCTGACGGAATTACACTTCCTGACCTACTGAGGAAAGTGAGTATCAGACTCTGTGGGGAAAATAAAATCTTTTCAAAGACATCCAACACATCTCCCGCCGGAGATACAACCACATTCACCTCGGAGCAATCCACTTTAATCTGCTTGCCGGGGAATGATCAACCAACCATGACTTCATCTGGGGAACACAATCCTCTGTACTCTTGCTGGAGAGAGTAAGCTCTGCTGAGGATGACGAACTTTCAGTGCTGGGGAGAGAAACTCTACTAGGGAAAACAAGTTTGTTACCCTGCAGCCATATGATAACCTGAACCATCTCTATGTTCATAAACGGCCTTTTGAACTCTCCATTTGCCCCAGACCACCAGGTCTAAAGGAAGAAATCATCTCAAGAGGATTTTATAGAAGACCGGGCATTCACACTGCCCCAGGGTCTTCAAGCTCTTGGAGAGATTTATCAGATCTCGACGCAACTGCCCCAGACTTCATAATCCACGCAGTAAATTACCTCGAAAGGATTTGTAATGACTTGAAAATACTCTTCCCCAGTATTCTGAACTTTGAAGAGGTGCTTTCAATTAACCGTCTTCATGGGTGGACGACTTCTCACGCTCTAGGGGTGGCCTGCCCCAAGTCTTGAAGAAACTTTTCCCCTGACTGATCTTACAAAGATTTGTCAAATCGACCTGATTGCCCCATATTAAGCGCTTGTGGAGAGATTTATTGAATCTCGACATAATTGCCCCAGTTTGGCTGAACTCTGAAGAGATTTCTCGATGTGATTGGCTCAGATTGGCTGAATCCTGGAATAAATTGCCTATTTGGCGTGATCATTTAGTGACTTGCCCTTGCTCAACGAAGTCTTCTGGCGTTTGTATCTTATCTTGATCAACCTTTCCACTGTAGAAACTTTCCTGATGTTAAGTGCTTACTCGCAAGTAAAACAATGCGTTTTGAAAATGACACTTTTAATGCCATGCATATGATAGTTTTGAAATCCAAATTTGTTCACTGAAAAATGTGGTGACATATAGTGAACGAGTCAATTATCAGAATGTCACATCGATACCAACATGAATGGTAATAAAAGCCTTTTAGGAGTCAGAACTGATGCGATATTAACCGAAGTATGCTTTCGAAACAATCCTGTTTCAATTAGGTCTTTTGAAGGTTGTAACGTGGCCTGGTTCACAGTTTGAGAAAGAAAGGATATAAGGCTCAAAGTTTTATTTTAACCCACCCATTCTCCTTGATGTTCTCCAGTCCTACGTTCAGCTAATTCGACACGAGCACTCACCTTTCAAAAAGCTTACTGCATGGTAAGAGGATAAAAGGAACCCACACGGTTTTTGGAGTGACAGTCACCCCTTTTTCCTTTGGTGTCTGTAATCACACGACTTGTTCTTTCGCTTGAGGATTTTCCTTTTTGTAATCCTTTTTGCTTTTCGCTTTTCCGTTCTTTTGATTTCCCTGATTTTTTCCTGGTCTGATTCTTTTTGAATCTTTCGATTTCGAAGTCCAGCGGGATGCCCTGACTTTTGCCTAAGTCGTTTTTTTCAAGTTTCGACTTAGCAGGCTTTTTCCTTTTTCTCTTTTTTTTAACGAATCGTGTGACACTGTCTTGTCTGACTTGTTTGAAAGGGTTATGACTGCCTCACTCCTTGATTGTTGATGGATAACCATTGTGGTTTCACATCTCTTGGCCTCCTGACGGTGGAATAGAAGGTAATGGATCCTCAGATGCACACTCCTTTTGAAATTTGAACGCTGGGTCAAATTAACTGACGCCTACCCTACCCCTGGGTTAAATGTGAGGGTTTTTTCATACGAAAAGAAAAAAGAAACTCCTACTTCAAGGCTCAAAGGGGTTAACGAGGGTCTATCTCCCTTATATATCCAGTGTTTGGGGATTTGAAACAATACATGTACATCATCAACAGGGTTTTTGTTCAAAAGCATACAAATCACAAGTTTTGCGTCTTCGATTTCGTCATCCTCCCTAGGCTCTTGCTTAAACAAGCATACAGTATCGATAAAAAAATATGAGTGAACACGAATGGATTTAGTCAAAACATGCATATTCATTTCATTACCATTATCAATTAAAAACAGACAAGTTTTACAAATGAGTTTGCACTTTAACAGAAAAGAAACTACAAATGCAAAGAAATGACATGATATAATGATTGCCAGCTTCGAGGAACTGGGCTTTCCAAGCTTGGTTTGCCACTGAGCTAGCCATCTTCAGCATTTCTCTTTGAAGTCACTCTGATAACCGTTTGCATAACTGTTCTTGGTGACTTCTTCCATAACACGGACTGATGAACCCACATGACTGGATGAAGGAGAGTTGTTAATCTGAATACCCTGAGGCGTGAATGAGAACATATTGGAGTCAAGAAGTGTCTGAACCTTACTCTTGAGTACCTTACAGTCTTCAGTTAAATGCCCCTGTGCCCCAGCGTGGTAGTCACAATGGGCGTTGACATCAAAACTGGTGGGAACGGAGGAATCTCCATACCTATCTCCTTTGGCACTATAAGTCCACCTCTGATCAAATCTGGCAACATATGATTGTATCACATCGGCAACTGAGTGAATCGTCCCTCTGGCTTCCTTGGCCTTTGTCGGGCGTGCTGATGACAGTATGATCTTTGATTCTGAGGAGGTCCCTGATTTAGAGATGGCAACTGTCCTTGATATGAAGACTCAGAAGATTGCTGAGAAAGACCAGTTGATATGCCTGAACGTTGAGAATGAGGTATTGTAGATTCTTGGATGGAACTATTTTCTTCCTCGAATTCTTCTTGAGAATTGACAGCTGATGCACTTTCATTAGCTTGGAAGTTCGAGACGTCTTGCATCTTTCCATACTTGAGAGGCTCTCGATACGTTCTCCCACCATTACCAGGTCAGAAAATTTTTCCGCCCTATTGACAATCCTTTTCCGAGTATGAACCTTGCAAGGTATCCACGAACAAATCTACCAATTCTCTATCCGAAAGTGGTGGTTGAACACGAGTAGCTAACTCTCTCCATCCCTTGAGCATACCCTCTGAATGGTTCATTATTCGCCTGAGACACGTCTTGCAAATACATCCGGTTGGGAGCCATGTCAAGATTATAGTTGTATTGCTTCACGCAGGTGTTGGCTAGATCTGACCATGATTGGATGCAACCACTTTCTAACTGAATATACCAGTACAAAGATGCCCCACTTAGACTGTCTTGGAAACAGTGGATCATGAGCTTGTCATTGTGGGTATACGAAGTCATTCTTAGGCAAAATATCACCAAATGTAGTTTGGACAACTATCCCCTTTGTATGGCTCAAACTTCGGTGTCTAAAACTTCAGAGGCATTACAAGGCCAGGCACCAAACACATGCTCGAAGCATTCAGATCAAGAGTATCACGCCTCTCCAGGGTTTTCAGCTTTTCCTCCAACACACGATATTTTTCGTCATCAACAGATCGTGGGTTCTTCGACGTCTTCTTTGGAAATACCCCTTGGACTCTTGGCACAGAGGAAACAAAACTCGGATAATTAGTGACATCAAGAGAAGATAAATGCCCGCCTAGGACAATGGGACACTCTTACATAACAGGATCCTCAACAGGGAATCCCACAGGCTAAGCTTGAGCAACATCGTTCACTAGAGGTGGGACGACATTCCCTACCATAGAAGTCCTCTAAACATTGTCCTCTCCCCTAGTCATGGCTGTCATAGCTTCCATAAGTTGGTCCAACTGACTGTTTATCAACTCAACATCGGCCCGCGTCACAAACTGATTCTGGTCCCCTGAATTCATGATCTTTCCCAAGGTTGATTCAAGTCCAATATGAAAGTCGGGAAACCAACCGCAGGTCGAGGCAAAGGATGAATGAGCTCACTGGTCTGGCCTGGAGAAAGATATGCAAAATGATGCAAGATGCAGATGCAATGTAATAATATGAATGCAATAAGACATGGGATCAAAGCCTCCGTATAGTCTGAATAATCACTGTGCTGTGCTGACGACTGAATAAGCTCATAGGCCTGCTCTGAAGAAAATACCAGAATACCAGAATACCCGAGTGCCCGAATACCAGAATAATCGGAATACCAGAATGCCAGAATATCGGCATAATCAGAATACCAAAATGCTAGAATATCGGCATAATTAGAATCCCAGAATACCAGGCTGATAAGTTTGCACTGATAAGAGAACCAGAATACCAGGTAGGTTGAGGTTTCGGTCACCTGCAAACCTGTAAACAACCCGCCCCTCTCACATGTGGGTACTAGAAAGGTAAGGATTCTCAATATCACAGACTCTCAGGTCGAGAAATGATGATACGTTCACCATTTCTGGTTTGGCATCATCATCAATCGAGGAGGCCTCAACTGAATTCCCTCAAAAACGAAAGGTCCTCAGCTTCTGGCACTGAGGTCGAGAAGCAATAGTACATTCATCCCTCGGGGTATAGTACTATCGCCAATCGAGGAGTGCCTCCACTGATTCTCTTTCAAAAAGGATACCCTATAGCAAGTTCCCAGCATCGGGTCCTCGGATCGAGAATGTGTAATGGGTTTGCCATTTCTGGTCTGCCATTATCACATGTCGGGAGGAGAGGCGTTGCTGAGTCCTCGGGAGACGAACGCCAGAGTTGACAGTTTTCTAGGTTACAATCCATCGTCTGCCCCAAATGCGCAGGATAGAATATTACCAAAGATAACCTCGTCTGGATGTGGAGTTTTCATGTATACTACGTCTGGCCAAATGCCAAACAAGTCACACTACTTTCCACGCTAATCATAGGTGTATGCTCAAGCTTAGGTATGGGGCTTTTCTCTCATGAATCCAACCCACCCTACAAACAGGAAATCCAGCAGCACAACACAATCCAATATAATAAGGAAATGAAAAATGCAATAAATGTGGTAAAACAATAGTACAGTAAAGCAATAATATAGTAAACAGCAATACAGTAAAATAGTAAAATAGCAAAATAAAGCACCACAGTAAACACCCCATGAAAGAAAAACAGACAAGCGCTAGGATTGACCGCTTAAGGAACCAGAGATTCTGGGTTCGATCCCCAACAGAGTCGCCAACTGTCGCTCCCGGGATTTTCATCCAAGTATAAACGCGAAAGTGGCGCGAAAACAGAGTCGCCAACAATGTGTATTTATCCCAAGAGAGGGAAAGGAAACACTGCATAAACCTGGGGGAAAGGAAAAGCATGGTCTCACGACCAAGAGAAACGGGTAAGGGAGTCGGTTACGCGAAGGGAAGGTGTTAGCACCCAACACGTCCATCGTACTCGATGGGATCCACGCTTGTTGTCTCGATCAAAGGGTGTCGTCGTCTGGAGCTCCACTGCTACTGGACCGGAGAAGGAACAAGAACGGAAAAGAACGGAGCAACGAAGAAGAAAAGAAAAAGAAGTGACTCGATAGGACATCCTCGGAGTCCTAGGCCTACGTATTCCCTCGGGAAAGGGAAAGTCAGAGTCAACGTAGTTCGGACACGACCTAGGGAAGAAGGTTGCTCGCAAAGACATCGCCGTCTCATGCCTACGTATCCTATATCTAACCAGAAGGAGGAAATCAGAGCAGTCGTAGTTCGACTTAACCAAGTCTGTGTTTTTTATGAGCGACGTTAAGTTCGTGTCCGGCAGTTAGGGTCGATGCCTGTTTGCGACTAAACGGAAAATAACGTGCTCTTTTCTGAAGATGAAGTTTGAAACTTAACGATCCCGAAGGATAAAAATGTTTGAATTTGTTTTGTGCTTTTTAGACAGAAGTGTTTTTTGAAGTTGTTTGTAACTTGCATTGCACCCAAGTTTACCATGCGGGAACGAATGAGTCGCATGGTCGCCCCCAAATGGAACGTATGCTACCCACTCTAGAAGATGAGGGGAGACCCCTCGTTCTTCATTTCCTACACCTGAGGCTCAAGCGCAATGCATGTTTAACCTTTATTAAGTGTTTTATAAAGATTACGAGATGAGGAGAGAAGACTCAAGTTGAAAAGAAAACACTAAAGGGAATCTAATTGTCTAATGTTATCATGTGAAGGTGGCCCTAAGGTCAGGATCAAGAGGGAAGTCTACCTAATGTTGTCATGCATGGATTGCTATCCTAATGTCTCTCCTACCTCCGACTTAATCAAAAATTAAATGGAGCAAGGAATCCTACAGGATCGTGTCATCAGACAAGTAAACACTGGATAAATCAATCACAAAATGAACTAAAGCAACGAAAGAATAAACAGCATCAGTCAGCAATAATGTCACATAACCGAATAAGGAGAGGGGGAGCTTTAGCCAAGGGGTCATATCAACCGAGGTAAACAAGCTATCTGTGGGAAATAAGAGTACTCATCCGATGATATCGAGAACCATGGAGAGCAGAGTAAGAAGGGGAAGATGTGAATCAGATCACATAAGCATCAGCATAGGTTAATGCGAGCTATAGACAAGGCGTGGGGGATTGATTGCTAAACCCTCCTTCCACTGACGGACTCGACAACAAGAGCAGGTAATGTCCAGAGCTTCAATCATGTAATGAGAGCTAAGAACGACTCAACTAGAATAACGGGGGTCGATTGTGAACCCTGCCTTCCGTCAATTGCCTCCTTAGAGGTCTTCAGCACAATATCAAACAAGCACAATCATGGCCTCACTTGAGGGCTTTCCATACAATCCTACTTATCATGGCATCGACTATTCCTACTTCTCATGGCATTTGAAAGCATTAAAGAGAAGTGAAGAGAAAAGAGGTCCTACCAAACGGATATGAATCCGTAGAAAAGCAACGAAAGCAAGTCACGAAAGCACCTATAAACATATAGCAAACCAAGTTAGAAACAAGCTTTTATTTACAAAATGAAATGGTCACACCACCTTTGGAATGTCTCCTTTATGTACCTTGCACATGTGAACCAAAGACATTAGTAATAACAAGAGAGTGTATGTACAACATGAAACCTAAGTCTAATGTCTATGTACATTTGAATCACACTAGCCAAAGTGAAGACCTAAAAGGATTATGAAGTTACAAGTCAAGTTACAACTATGTTGCGAGACTAATCTACTTTGAAGTTAAAGGTAAACCAACAAAAGAAAGCCATTACAAGTTAGGTGAATTGAATTAAAACGTGAAAATGGACCAAGTTCAGAAGTGAAACAACTTATACGCATGCTTAAATCCAATCTCGAAGTGTCACAAAGGTTTGCATCAAACTCTCTCTCCAAAGTCAATTCATTCCATGAGCAAAATCACATTCAAATTTCTCATACAAGTATGTAAAATTGTCACTCAAGTAAGACAAATGAAATGACATGGTAAGGCAATGTTAAAGCTCACACATCAGAGGCAAATGACCTATAAAATGTCCTAATTGAATCCCAAAACAATCATGAACATGGCATACAAGCGGCATCAAAAGAAGTGGCCAAAGTGAAACACAAATTCAAGCTCGCATACACACAAAGAAGGCATCATTTAAGGCATGTGAAATGATCAAATGCAATACTCAAGCATGTCTCAATTATGCATCAAAATACACTTAATAATGTGCTAAAACTCATATTCAAAGTTGGCCCAAAGTGCCCTCATACAATTCCTAAACATGACCTCTTTCTAAGCATGTATCAACATGTTCGGTTTGCATTGGAAAATGAGTGAAAAATAGAAAAATGCTCTTGAAAATTATGAGTAATCAGCCAAGTCATTCCAAGTCCAGTAGGTAATCACATGCAAAAGATAGGGTTCATACTATGCACCAAACATATTCAATCAATTGCAAATATGGATCAATTTATCAATGATGCTCTTACAAAATAAGGCACAAAGATGATGCTCAAAATCAATTCAATAATCATGAACATGGCACCAATAAAACATCATTAGGTCATATAATCAGAGGACTAAATGTGCACCAAAAATTAGCTCCAAATTGTCAAGGTAATAACACATTCTAAGACTTGCATCACAAGATACACCATTAAGAACACAACTCTTTCCAAAATTCCAGAAGAAATATCAAACAGCCCCTAAAATGGAATTAAAAATATCCAAAAATTAATTAACACCCCTAAAAACATACATGAATTTTATTGGAATTTTCTGAAGCACAAAACTATTTTTAGAAAATCGGTTTTGAAAATATTATCAAAAAATAAAATGACCAAATACCAAAGAAGCAGGGGGTGCGGTCAGTAGATTCCTATGTTCAGAATTTCATTGGGCTCAAGTGTGGGGTGTAGTTAGCAAGGGAACCTAAGCCCAAAGAAGACTTGTGGCCTGGGGGTGCACGGTAGGTCTTCACATCCTAACTTCCGTACGATCAATCTTAGGGAATTAAACAAATGGTCTTGAAGTGCGGGTGCGTGGTAGTTATCATGGGGATGTACACACGTGATTAATAGTTAGAACCTACCGGACGGTGACAAGGGTCGCCTTCGGAGTGGACCGCACCACCACCATCCTATCCTTTTATCACATAAGAACAGTGATACTAAAAATTTAATGACACAATCCTTTCTCTCAACAAGTCCCTCTCTCTCTCGTCTACAACTCTCTCTCACGCATGATCTTCTTCTCTTAAAAACCTAACCGCCGGAGACGATGGTGGCCGGCGGCGGCGCCGCCGTCTTCTCCGGCACCCAACCACCCCAAAACACCAAATGTCCAACACAAACCCTAACTAAAATCGCGCCCTCTCTCCGAATCCGTAAACGGTTTTCTCAAATTCTTCCTCAAACCATGGGATCGACACTATCAGAAATGAAAATTAAGAAAACACAACAATGCTCAAACACCAATTCAACATTAAAACCACAACGAACTCCTAATGAGTTCGAGGCCGCAGCTACGAGAGGCTCGAGATTTGTGTACCTGCAATCGAGGAGGCGACCGGAAACTCGAAGGTTCGTAATTCTTCCCTTGCGCGTTCTTCTTCTTCTACACTGTGTGATTTTAACTTGTTGTCATGGTTATGAACTTCTTGCGTCCTGAAACTGTTGTCCTTGATGTTGAATCTTGTAGAGAAGATTGAAGGTACAGAGAGATTCTTGCGAGTTGTCATTGCGTTGATGATGGATGATGATTCTTTCCGGTCGATGAGATTGAGATTTTTGATGATGCGATGACGGAAACCGAAGGTATATCTGCGTTGAAGATGATGCCGCAGATTGAAGAAGAAGTTCTGACGTTGAAGAAGGTTGTAGATGGAATTGGAGGATTGTGTGAATTTGATCAAGATTGAAGTTAGGTTATGGTAGTAGGAGCTTGAAAATCTAAGATTGATGGTGGAGGATTGAAGGTAGAAGATTCAAGGTTGAGGATTTTGGAGAGTGAGATGGAGATTGAGGATTGAATCAAGAGAAGATGGTTGCAAAAGTTTTTTGTTAGAGATTTTCAGTTAGGTGGTTAGGATCAGTTTTCTGTTAGTTAGAAGTTGAGAGTTTTTCTGTTATGGGTTCATGAAAAATTCTGTTGGAAAACTGTTAGAGGATCGTTATGCTAGTTCTGGTGTGAATTGGTTAGTTGGTTTTTTCAGATAGTTATTCTGTTATGAAAAAATTAGTTTTTAACTTTGCTGTGCATTTCTGATGTGCGCTGAATCTCCTCTTTTTTCTTTATGCCGCAGCTTTCTATATGGATTGTGGATATTGTTTTATGTATGGATAATGAATTGGTTATTTGAACCTAAAAGTCAAAATGGGACTAGTTTTAATTTGGATGAAGTGAATTTAATTGGATTTGGATTGAAAAATGGGTATAAACAAGAATGGATGTGGGCTAAAAAAATGGCAAAATGGATATGTATTAAAAAATAACTATGGATTTTTTAATATAATGAATTGAAATATGGTTATTGAAATCGATATGGTTCATGAAAACGGATATTGAAAAAATGACAAATGATGATGAACAATACATTTGCTACTTGAATTTCAAGAAAATCCACATGACCAATCTTATTGAACATCTTTTCAAATCAACTTCAAATCTAAATCAACTCTGCATTCTTAATAGATCCTCTGTTCCAATCTCCCATCCATATTAAACTTGCACTACAAGCAACCAACAATTGAGAGGGCAACATTGGTTAGACCATAATATAAATCCACAACTGGATCTCATGTCAAGATGCCTTTTGCCATAAACCCCAACCGCCATCTTCTATTGATGAATATCAACCAAGTCGCACAGAAGATAAGAAACCATGATCCCATGCCTTAGGAGCAAAATGCAAATGAATTAATGAGCTATGACCTAAATGAGATGCGAATGAAAAAGAAACATAAGCCAGAAAAAGGTAGGGCAAATTTTGAGGTGCTACAAAAGGCAGATAGAAATCTTCCACCCTTTTCCTTATCCAGTTCTCATAAGGTGGATAAGTTCGGTTATTGGGTTTTCCAAGAACTCATTTGCCTTTTCTTTGGATGCTATTCCAGGCTTCCGAAGCTTTTCGGACTATTGCTTGATCGTCACCTACTTGAAAGTACAAGGACTCTTCCACACTTCTCTCGGTAGGGGGATTTTCCAGAGCATAACTGAATTGTCTAATGGCCAGAGAGGGATTATAGTTGATGCCTCCCTTCCTCCCTATCAATGAAACATTGGGGAATCCACCACAACAATGAATAATATCCCCACCAAGTAGCCCCTGATCTATCCTGATGATGTCTTTAGCAGACAAACCCATCAGTCTATGACGCCATTCCAATGAACCCTTGGTATCCACGAATGCACCTTTGCGTGGTAGCCGATGCGAAAACCATTTGTAGAATAAAGGCGCACAGCAATTGACATATCCCCCTCTTTTCTTTTCATTCCTGTTATGAACTAAATGATAAATATAACCCAATAAAGTGGGTATTGGATTTTGAGTAGTGAATATTTTGACAGCGTCCATATCAACAAATTCTGGCACATTTGGGAACAGAATAATGCCATATACGCAAAGAGCTAACACAACGCAAAAAAACATTCCAATCTTTGTCTTTAGCGGCTTTCTGAGCAATCTTGGTCAAGTACGTCAGAAGGTACCCTTGAAATTCCCCTTTTTTGGTGATATTGGCCTCCACTGTTGATTTGCTCAAATAAAGAGCAGCAGCCATGGCCTCATAATCTGGATTTGTCTTCGAACTGAAAAATGGTACCTCTTCCTTAATGGAGATCCCCAAGATATTCGAATACTCTTCCAAAGTAGGGACCAAGACATAATCCTGAAATACAAAACACCGTAGAGAAGGATCGTAGAATTGCATTAATGTGTGGAGACCCACCCATTCATATTCACTGAGGTTGCAAACAAATGACAAAATCCGACCGTACTTTTCTCTGAATGCTTCCAACACCTCTGAGCTAGCCATAGCCTTCAAACGGCTAATAGAACCCAAATCTGGCTTCAGAAATTTGTAGGTGATGACATTCTTTTTCTTTCTCTCAACATCCATCGGAAAAGAAGCCCCTGACTGGAATCGAAGGTATAATATTGCCCTGGAAATGGAAAAAACATGTATGTTAAGATATGAAAATGCAATGCAAAGGCATGTGATCAGAGTGTCCGGTGTCTGTGCTGGACTGTGCAGATAGTGACATTAGTATATTTGTGGATAGTGTTGAACTATGAATAATAACCATCTGAACATAATAATATGAACCAGAAGAACCAGGATATTAGGTATGTGGGAGGTCTAAGTCACCTGCAAACCTGTAAACACCTGCCCATTCTCACATGTGGGTACTAGAAAACCGAGGATCCTCAATATCACGGGCTCTCAGGTCGAGAAATGATGATACGTTCACCATTTCTGGTTTGGCCTCATCATCAATCGAGGAGGCCTCAACTGATTCCCCTAAAAAAGGATATCCTATATGAATTCCCAATATTGGGTCCTCGAATCGAGAAGTGTAATGGGTTTGCCATTTCTAGTATGCCATTATCACATCTCGGGAGGAGTGTCGTTACTGAGTCCTCGGGAATGGTCACCAGAGTCGACAGCTCATATAGGGATATCTAATGGCCTGCATAACTTACAGTATCAGATACCGCCTATATGGGCCTCGTCTGGCTGTGGATCTTGCGAAGACTTAACGTGATAACACCACGCAAGCGATCGACTATCCACTCTAAATCCTATGTGTATGCTCAAGCCTGGGTAGTGGGCTTATCTCTCAGAACATCCCAACCTGACAACCAGAAAACCAGTACAGCACAGCATAATCCAGTATAATAATGAAATACAATGTAATAAATGCGGTAAATACAGTAATATAGTAAAGAAATAATGCAGTAAAATAGTAAAACAGCAAACAAAGCACAACAATAAACACCCAATGAAAATAAACAACCAAGCGCTAGGATTGACTCGCAAAAGGGGATGGACCAGCAAGAGGTCAACCAGTCACTAGCAGAGTCGCCAGCTGTCGCTCCCGGGATTTTCATCCAAGTACAAACGCGAAAGTGGCGTGAAAACAGAGTCGCCGACAATGTGTATTATCCCAAGAGAGGGAAAGGAAACACTGCGCAAACCTGAGGGAAAGGAAAAAAGCATGGTCTCACGACCAAGAGAAACGGGTACGGGAGTCGGTTACGCGAGGGGAAGGTATTAGCACCCCCACGCGTCCATCGTACTCGATGGGATCCACGCTTGTTGTCTCGATCAAAGGGTGTCATCGTCTAGAACTCCACTGCTACTGGAAAGGAAAAGGAACGGGAATGGAAAAGAACGAAGAAACGAAGAAGAAAAGAAAAAGAAGTGACTCGATAGGACATCGTCGGAGTCCTAGGCCTACGTATTCCCTCGTGCAATGGGAAAGTCAGAGTCAACGTAGTTCGGACACGAACAAAGGGGGAAGGTTGCTCGCCAAGACATCGTCATCTTGTGCCTACGTATTGTCAATCTAACCAGAAGGAGGAAATCAGAGCAGTCGTAGTTCGACCTAACGAGGTATTAGTGTTTTTTATGAGCGACGTTAAGTTCGCGTTCGGCAGTTAGGGTCGATGCCTGTTTGCGACAAGACGGAAGTAACGTGCCCTTTTTTGAAAATGAGGTTTGAAACTTAGCGATCCCGAAGGATGAAAAAGGTTTGAGTTTGTTTTTGTATGTTTTAGACAAAAGTGTTTTGATTGATTGTTGTTTGTAACATGTATTGCACTAAAGTCTATGACATAGGAGCGAATGTGTCGCATGGTCGTCCTAACAGGACGTATGCTAACAATCTAGAAAAAGGAGAGGAAACCCCTCATTCCTCACTTCCCACATGCAAGGCTCATGCGCAATACACGTTAATTTTATTAAGTGTTTTAGAAGTGTTATGAGATGAAAAGAGAAGACTCAAGGGAAAAGAAAACACTAAGGGGAAACTAATTTGTTCCTAATGTTATCATGCAAAAGTGGCCCTAAGGTTGAGGTTTAAGAACCTAAGTCTAAAGAAGAGAGAGGGATAGCACTACCTAATGCTTATCCTACCCCACCTTAATCAAACATTAAGGATGAGCTAGGATCCCAAAGGGGTGTAAAGAAGTTGTACACAAAGCATTATATCATGCTATTCGAAAAAGAGAAAGAGAATTGAAAGAGATAAGAGATGAAAGAAGAAATGAGTATGGATTAACATCCACATACTCAAGTACCTTACCTCTGACCCTACACAAAAGGTTAGTACATAATCATCACAAGTAATGAAAACTAGTACAAGAAACTAAACCAAACAAAACTATTTTCTTTAAGAAGACAAATTAAGAAGAAAGTAGAGTGCAAACCAAAAGGAAAGGGTCCTAATGGCTAAGGGACATTCAAAATAAGTATGTACATGTTAAGGGATCATACTAATGTAAACATGTCATATGAAATCAAACAAAAGCAAACTATGCACTAAACAACCATACAAACGCAAGTGATATACCAATAATGCAAGGTAGATGCATATGGAATGCAAACATGTACTAATGCATGAACATAAGTCAAGGTCAGAATTGAATATCATTTATGAATGCATATGAATGTCATTGAAGGATCATATGAGTCATGGATGCAAGCATTTAAAGAAATGAAACAAGAAGAAGTGAACAAATAACAATTGAAATTCAACAATGATGCATACTTGTAATGCAAGTAGGAAATGAAGATGTTCGATGAATAATCATGCAAATGGATACAAGGCAGTAGCTCATGACATTTGAAATGGAATTTAGAAGTCAATAATGTTCTTATAAAGTCCATACAAGTCTCACATTGAAGCACATTGAAGAACAAGAACAACTAGGTCCAAACAAGTTCATACAAGTTCTAACTATGCACATACTAGACAAAACAAACCAAAAGAAGTCATGTAAGTGAAATGGATCATGGATGATCATCCAAGTCAGTAGCATGTCACACTTTAAATGAAATTGAAATCAAAATAAGAATCCTATAATGTTCATACACAACTCATATCACTACTTGTTAAAGGTTAAGAGCAAAACAAGTTCAAAATTGTCAAGCATGGATGACTTATGAAATGAGTGAAGATAGATGAAATTAGAATGAGTTAAAGGCATGCTAGACATGTCAAGATCAGAGGCTATTGACCTCAAATAGGTCTCATATAAGTCCTAAAAGAAATAAAAGAAATAGATCACACAAGGTTCAAACAAAGTTAACAAACAATGTTCAATTAGGAGATGACATACCAAAGTAATAATGCATGAAACAAATGGGCATTTGTGGGTCAAAAGAGTATTTACAAGTATATGAACATATTATAGGTCCTATGAGATCATGTATAATGGAATGATGCAACAAGTAAAAGCATATTACACAAACAAATGAAACTAAAACAATTTGAGCAAGTGAAGACAATTTGTGGTCATATGAATTCAATAAAAGGCAAATGAAGTTATAAGTCACACATGAATGGTTAGTGATGATCTAAAACAGAAAGTGAGTCAATTTTGGATAGCTTTTAGTTCCTATAAGTCTTCATGAAGATATGCCATGCAACACATAAAAGAAAGTAGACAAATAAGGGTCAAATACCAAATGCTAATCCATGTTCAATTAAGCCTATACAAATCAATCAAAGTTAAGAGTTAAAGACCTATAATTTGGTTTTAGAAGACCTATAAGAATGCCTAAACATGTATACAAATGAATGCACAAGTATCATGTTGAATGGTTACACAATGAGCATGAAGCCCTAGAACTAGCACTCTAAACATCTACACAATCAAGGTGTACTTCAACAATTAACACAAGCATGGTTAAATGTTGTAAAAATTCAAAGGAAACAAGTGAGATGGAGTATAATCAGAGGCTAAACAATATGCAGAAGAATGAGCAAAAATTCATTTGTTATCATGTTTAAACAAGACCTATAACATGCACTATAGTCATTGAACAAACACATTTAAGATGGCATTCAAAAACCAATCAAATATCCCCTAAAAAATCCTATAAAATTTCATTAAGATCATTAACATGTCCTAAAATCCTATACCAAATTCCATGCAAAAATCCCTCTTCTAAGTGTGCTTAAAAAATGAATTACCAAACATGTATCACAAGGAAGGTTCATATAAATGCACCCAAACGAAAATTCCCTAAGAATATGAAAAAAAAAGACCAAATCAGCAATTAAAATTCATAAAAAATTCATTAAAGGTGTTAATATGATACATGAATATTTTTAGAATTTTTGGATAATCACAAGTATTTTTAAAAATACATTTTCACACATGTATGAAAAAAAAATAAACAAAATAATAGCAAATAAAGGGAGGGGTGCAACATTAGTAATTCCCAGTTCACACTTACTTGGGCCACTTAACATGGGGGTGGGGATAGCCAAAGTAACGAGGCCCAACACGCGTGGGTCTGATGGTTCATAGCATAGGGTTTAGTCAAATCTTTTGAATTACTGGGAGATGTTGGATCAAGTCAATCTAACATGATTGGGAAAGTATGAGGATCTAAAGGCTCGTGATTGGAGGAACAGGGAGGTCATCACTATCCAATTATTCAGAATCAAATAAAGAGAAGAAAAAAAGTCACGTGCGCGAGGGGTGGGTATTTTATGCGTTGGCATGATTTCATGTGTTGGATCAAACTGAGATGGAGGGCCAGGATTAGAACATGGAGGGATGTTAGGGTTTGTGGCAAGGCTACCAGACTGGATATCTGGTCACCCTCTCCGGTGATCCAACCACCGTGGCCAAGAACAAAAAAGTCCAAAAATTCACCAAATCACCACCATTCGACTCGTTTCTTCGTGCTGGTTCCTAAAATGCTATTGCTTTTTCATGTTTCTTCTTCTATCATTCTAACCGAAGCAAAATAAAAAATCCTAAAATTCCTAGATCTCACATTTTGCTAATCCAGACACACAAACAATGCCTCCAAGTGGAGGACCCAAGTAACCAAGTCAAAAACGCGTTCTTAATCACTAGAAATGGCCTAAAACTGTATGAATATCTAACAAATCTTACCTGACTTGTGACGATTTCTTTAGCTACGAACAAATCAATGATCTGCCCCTGTGATCTTCAAAGCACGTGTACTGGCGAAATAAACGCGTGGAATCACTTGTATTTTTCTAAAAAAGGGAACTGAAGAATATGCTATGGAAAAGCACGGATGGTGATAGAACAGTTTGCAGCCTTAATCCCTTTCCCTCCGAAAACAACTCTTTGACGCTGATGGATGATGATTCTTCAAGAAAAATGGGAAGAGAGAGAGAGAGCTTCTATGCAGTTTCAAAGCTAGCAGAAATCTTTGGGAATGTATAGAGAGAAAATGGTTGTAACTGAATCTGTTGCACCTTGGTTAGAGGACTATATATGCAGTTAGAATGAATTAACTGAGTTTAAAGTTGAGTTAAGTGTGGTTAGAGTTGAGTTAAGAATGAGTGACAGTGAAAAATGGAGAGTGATTTTGGTAAACACGGGTTAGTGGGCCTTATTCATGTGCATGGAGGTGCATGACATGATGATGATGGCCTATTATGGAGGAACGAATTTTAGCTAGTACAACCATAATGGTTGCTGGCTAAGTTTCTTTTTTTTTCCTCTCACTTGGCATATGTGGAAGGAATAATACATGTGCATGCTATGTGAAGAGATTGCATGGCTTATTTAGGCAATGTATTTCGTGACCAAAGAGCTGAATACAAACCAAAACCATAATTTTCCTAAAACTGTCTTAATGAGATTCAAGTGACCAGCTGACTTGTTGTTCAAGCATCTCACAAATGGCACGTGCGTTTTTGGTATTTGAGAGGCCTTTCAAAAGATCTCATAATGAGTGATCTCATAATGAGTTTCCAGTTGTGCTTTGAATCATTCCAATTGGAGCTCAGATGAGAGAAATATGTTGGTTCAAAGTTGAGAAGAAACTGATTTGGCTAGGCAGACTGCATGTGTGCATGGGCTGTTCATGTTGGGCAAAATTTCATTTTTGATACCCGTGACTTGATCTTGCCATATCTTGAGATGTGTTTGTCAAAATGAAAAACGCTCAACATCAAAGTTGTATAGGGATGCAAGATGAACAACTTTGATGTTGACAACTTTTTCATTTGAAGCTTGCATCATGGTGTAATTGGTCCCTGAACTTGAACCTAGCACGCACACAACATGTTTGATCAATTGCATGCGTGTGGCTCGCCCATGACTTGGGCATGCTGGCCAAAATGCAACTTGTAACCTCCAACTTTAAAACATCACAACTCCTTCAATTTTTGGTCCAATGAAAGTGTTCTAGCTATGGTCTTGAAGCTTGGAACATAAACTACAAGATAGGGCTTGGAATTTTTCCATTTGAAGTTTTTACCCTAAAGAAATAGAGCTCTAAAGATGGTCCCTTACCTTGCCAAAACTTACCAAATAAGGAAACTTTATGAAATCTATTTTTAGCCACTTTTTACATCTCTTGATTTTTGATGGATCCCTTGATATTTCTTGATCAAATCTTCACTAAGGATCATATCTGAGATGAGGAACATGATACTGACCCTAAAAAGTCAAAAGTTGAATTTTCCTCTGCACAGTTGACTTTTTCCCAATTCTCCTAATTTTTAAGCATTTGTTCAATTGGAACTCTTCCAAACCAAATTGATGGACAATCCTTCAACCTTAGACACTTAAGGACATGTAAAATACCATGAAATCAAGTCTTGCCCGAAAAATCAGAAATAAACTGATTTTATGGCAAACCCTAATTTTGAACCCTCAGTCTAGGAGAAATCAGCACATCCTCCAGATCCAAATTCCTCTGAGTATGAAGTGTATCCTCTTAAACAATGATGGGATGTGTCATTTGGAGATGATAAAAGCTCAATGATCTTGCCCATTGGGGTATTATACTCAAGAATTCCAAAACCTAATTTTGTACTGGTTAGGAGAATGTGATTCCCTTGCATTCTCTTGCCAAGTTTGATCATATGATAAGGTGATGACTCAATTTAAGATCTCTTGAGGCTCAAGGCTCCTTGGATTTGATTTAGACACCCTGATCCCATGCCCATGAACCAATGAAATGCAAGGATGATAATGCAAAGCATGCAATGAAACATAAGCCAGTTAAAAAAAACAAGAGGGAAAATTTTGAGGTGTTACACCCCTATCGCGTCCACGCGAAAACGGGACCGAAGCCTACTACCACAAAAACCTGCACGGGGAGGAACTTGCTCGACCATGGAACGCTGAAAAGCTTAAACAGTACTACAGTTAAACACTGCCCGCGACCTATTCGCGTCGCGACTACAGGGGCATGCTAGGGTACCGGCGCGACTCCTAAACTCGAGACAAGAAGACAAAAGCCCGCTCTTGTGTGTGCGAGAAAACTCTTGATCTAATGGGGACACCTCGACCGAGCTCCACCGTTGTCGTACCAACTAGGAAGAACGCTTAGCTCGCGATGGGAAGTTCACGCCCCGAAGCAAAGACCTCGATTGAGCTCTTAGCTTTGTCAAAGGTCGGAATCTGACTCTGACCACTCAACCAGTTCCGTGCACTGTTGAGGACCAAAAACGTCGAGCAAAGGCCCCAAATACTTAAACGAAAACACACAAATATAAAACATGTATTCAACATACAAGAAGCACACACAGAATATAAACATACCAAAAGATAGAGCATAATGCATTATGTCGGGCAGAGCCCCTTGAAATTCTGGTATAGCAGATCATGAAGATGTCGAACAGGATGTCGAGACACTTGATCTCTGCTTCACACACAAGGAAAAATAGGAGCAGAAAATACTATGCAGAAAATACATAGAACACGCAGCAATTGTTAACCCAGTTCGGTGCAACTCACCTACGTCTAGGGGCTTCCAAGCCAGGAATGAAATCCACTAAGCAGTATTAGTTCAAAGCTAAACACCTCTGTTTACAACTTGTCACCTAATCACTACCGGTGCTATATTTCTACCTAAGACACTCCTAGGTATGAGACCCTTCTCAATTCCCTTTCAATCATAGTAGTGACTGAACAATTACAAATCAATAAAACAGTCCAACTCAACTATTCACACAATACAAGAGAGGCTCACAAAATACAAACCCTAATCACACTAGGCAACAATGTATTTTTCGACACATTTTTCCTAGGTTAAATCCATCCTATTTATAACCATAAACAAGACTGGATTTGGGCTTCAGAAAACGCAGCAATTCTGCTCCACAGAATCTACAACTTATTCTCCTCTAGAATAGTTTCTTCAATCCTAAGTTTCCTAAAGTGTCTCCACACTTAGAAACAACATCCTCAAATTAGAATCAGAATCTCTGATTCCTCAATCTTGGACGCCACCTAGGAAAAACAAATAATCCCACAATAAACTAAAATCTGGAATAACATAATTAAAACTGAAAAGTAGCAGACAAAGATGTCGAATCATCATGATAGGACATCTTGTCCAACATCTTGATCTTCAGTTAGTTCTTCATGTTATGACATCTTGTCCAACACCTTGCTAACAAGTTAGTTTTACCAAAATTGATGTCAACCACAAAGGCTTGGACTCAACAATCTCCCCCTTTGGCAGATTTTGGCTAAAACTAACTAAAAGGAACTTGCAGACAGAAAACCACAGTCCGAGGCCAAGAAATAAAACATCAGAACATCAGCAGCGGAAAACAAGAAAAAACATCTTGCCTCCCCCTCAACCATTTCCTTCTTCTGCAAGCAGCAGTATGGCATACTCCCCCTCAATGGTTAGCAGCAGCAGCAGTGGTTAGTAGAGTTAGTATTACTCCCCCTTTTTAGCCATAATATGACAAAGGCAGATAAACTAACTAAATAACCAAGCAAAAGCATAAACTATTAGAGTACAAAACAAGCACATGGAGTGCTAAACATAATCCTGGACATTAAGCCCTTACGTAACCACAAAAAAATAAATAAAAGAAGACAACAATCAGCAGTCATCTTTAGTTTCCTCATCTTGTACTGTTGACAAGTGATGCTCAGCCTGAGAGTAGTCTTGGAAGACCTCTCTCTACTTGATAGGAACATATATGCAATTACTTGAATAGCATTCCCACACCAAGTAGATTGCTACAAATCTTCAGACGGGTAAACTCCAAGCTTGCCTCTCAACACTTCAAATTGATAAGCATCTAAGGCTTTAGTGAAGATGTCAGCTAGCTGATTTTTTGTGGCAACATGCTCCAAAGTTATGACTTTGTCTTCCACAAGATTCCAAATAAAATGATGCCTGATGTAAATATGTTTGGTTCTGCTGTACTGAATAAGATTCTTTGAAATATTTATGGCACTCAAGTTGTCACAGAAAAGTGTCATGGCATCTTGAATAACATTGAATTTAGTCAGCATCTGCTTTATCTACTGATAGCTCCAAGAGTTTGACTAAATTTTGGTAAAACATAATGTTGGGAAAGATGTTCCAACATAAAGATTTATGCCCCAGACCAAAGATGTCGAATAGAATGTCACAGTATGTAGATTTGACATCTTGACTATCACAACAGGTTTTTTTAAATCTGTTCCAAGATTCAAGGCGCGATTGGCAATGGATCAAGGATCAAATATATGAAGCCTAACTCAGCAGAAGACTATAAAAGAAGACCAAGACCTAGACAGAAAAATAGTGAGAGAGGACGACATAGACTTAAGAATCCTATTTTGTAAAGTAGGGTTTAGTTTTGAGAGTCGTAGGGTTCTTTTGTAAGTCTCCCTCTGTATCGATTTGATGCAGTGTGGTAGACATAGGAACTTGTACAGATTCAGAAGCCCGTAGGCAATGAATTGGGAGTGTTCTTGGATGAAGCTTTTAAGCAAATCCAAGTTAACTTGTTGGTCAAGGATGCTGACTGAATTTTGTATTGGAAGGGGTGTCTTTCAATATGGTAGATACAATTATGATGTAGTAACTGTTAGATAATCACAGGTTGTGATTTAGGAAGTGAGAGGGGGTTCTCTTATCATTTAGATGTGACTTCTAATGATAAAGTCTTCATTGGGTAGTGATAGGTTAGCGTGGGTGCTTTCTGTAAACCTAAGGTTGTTTGCATAAAACTATACTACTGATAATGATTACTTCTTCCTGGATTGGTATCCCCCAGATGTAGGTGAGTTGCACCGAACTGGGTCATCATATTCTGTGTTGTTTATCATTTTGCTATTTTCAGTTCAGTCTTGATTAACATGTTGGATCAGATGTCATGACATCTGTGATTGTGCAGTTCTGATATTCAAGGTATCAATCTGCTGTTGCGCCTCTGAGTTTAAATGATTATGTAGCACAATGTCTTGACATGTGTTAGGACATCTGTTGTCTGCATAGGCAAGAATTTCAATTGGTATCAGAGCAGACATCCTGTCTAGTTCTGGATGAGATCTTTGGGAGATACTTTCTGGCATTTAAACAAGGAGGAGTTTTGAATATCAGATCAATTAACTCAGACATACTCAAGGGTATTAATGGATGAGATGGATGTTCTGGATCGAAGGGAGCAACCCGGAAGTTGTTCATGTTGCTGAGGAGATTCTACAATAACTACAGGAGAAGTGGCTAGTTCTCTTGTTGGTGTGTCTTATAAGATGTTCTGACATCTTATTAGGGCAAGCAGGATCTGTTCCTTGGTGGTTCCGCTACATGTGTTTATGATGGAAGAGCTCTAGAATTATGGGATTCTGGAGTTGTTACTAAAGACAGTTGGTGGAAGGTCTCAATCGTCGGCCTCTATATTTGAAGATATCTGCATTCTTTTATTCCAAAGTCGGGAGCGATGGAGTGAAGGGAATTGTGGTTAGATATCTGGTATTATGACTTGGTACTTGGAAGCTTGGTTTCTTGGTGCAGTTGAAGTCAGTTGAAGAGGAGAGGAGTTGAGTTTTAGTTAATTAGGTTCTTGCTCTAGGAGTTTGATAAACTATTGATCGGCTAGGTTGTCAAAGATACTTGAGAATTCTCTCAAGTCTACTCATAAAGGCATCTAAGTCGTGTATCTGGAGTCTTCTAGTTATTCTTCTGACTAGAAGGTGTTTCTTTGAAACACAGTCTGAAGAAAGTGGAGGTGATTTATTTTCACCATCCAAAAATAGCAAGGAAGGATTCATCTCTCTTGACCCTAAGAGTGGATCCAATCTGATTGAAGAATTATTGAGGTAAATAAGATTCGTTCAGAGAGAATCTTAGTTACTTGAGTCAAGGGTGGCAGCCTTGGTATCTCAACACTGTTTGTTAAAGAAGATACTTGCAAAAGATTGAATACTTGATAAGTGTTCATGAAGTGATCTGGTGGAGCTCAGCTACAATAGTGAAGAAGGATTATTGGACAAGGATTTAAGATCAATTGTTATTTGTGAAATCCACAAGTATTTAATTGATTATCCTTGAAAGTTAAGATTGCTGATGTTCAACAAGATGTTGGAACATCTCATCATCAGAGTTTGTGCAGAATCATGGGAGGGGTACTGTATATGCTTTAGCATCTGTTTTAGTCTTAGGTGGTGACCTAAGAAGTGGCTTCAGTCGGGTGTGACAGAAGCATGTGTTCTCTGGAGAGTTTCTTGGCAAGAAACTAGTCTGGACTTTGATGCTGTTGAAGATGAAGATGAAGACATCATAATCTTGATGGTTACAGCTTGGATCAGTTTATTTCTGATCTAGGTGATTTGGAGCATGGATCTTGCTCTTCTTGGAAGTCAAAGTTAAGTGGCAGTTATCTCTAACTTTCTACAGTCTACTCTACTAAGGAAAGTGGCATTCTTTGGTATGGCTATGGTATGGTCTTGGACTACTTATTTTCTGAAGATTCAGACGTGGCAGGTGTGAAGTCTTTGGAGTTCTAAAATAGAATGGAGGTTGTCTACTCAAACTTAGTTGCTGAATCAAGTCTATGAGAGCATGGAACTCTTGTTCTGCAAAGGGAATAGGTTCTTCTAAGTGGCAGAAGGAGGAGCTGAATTCAACAGTTGGATGTCATATCAAAATGTTCTGACATCTAGCTTAACATCAGAAGTCTCAGCTGGTGATGTGGCACATCAGCTTAAGATAAGGTGATCTACATGAGAATGGAAGTTATGGATGCTTCAAAAAGGTCTATCTCATGCAGTTTGCGGGAGCTGTGGATGGGAAGATGTTACATGACTAAGAGGCTTGGTGAATCCAAGATGTCTTGCTATGGGGCAAGTAGTTCATGTGACTTGAAGTTCTGATTTCATTGGTGGATCAGTATATCTTATGGGAGTTCTGAAGGAGAGTGATATCAATCAAAAGGTGGCATTTGATTGGTTTCATAGTGTGCATTCAACCAGGATGCTTGAAACTGATTGCTCTTGTGCAGAAGAGTAGTTAGTTGAAAATGTATGGAGGTTCTGGTTCTCTTGGAGCTTGTGGCAGAAGTTATGGGTTGAGGATGGAAGTATACCTTCTTTTTGGTGGATGAGAGTTTATTTCTCTCTGGGTTTCTGAAGTTCTCTTTATTCAAGTTGGTGGCGCAGTGTTGTGTGAAGATCTTCAGTTTGGATTACTATGCTGATAGTAAGTCCAGTAGCGGAGCATATCAAGAACCATGGTGTGTGGTGTCTATGATGTGTGGAAGATGTCATAACTGATGTTATAACATCTTTGGGTTGGTTATCCTTGGTGAAGGATTTCAGGTTTTGTGCGGAACTGGTTACTTGCATCGTGTCTAAGAAGTATCTACATTGTCATATGGGAGAATGATGGAGTAGAAGAACTGTCTTGGAAGGTTGATGTAAGAAGACTGGAGTGGATCATATGTTGATTGCATGAAGGTCTGGTTTCTGATGCGTTCAGAAGTGGATATTCACCAGAAAATCAGAAGTATTCCAGGTTATCATACAAGAGAATGATAAGGAAAGACAGTCTTGGATTGTGGGGTGTCTATCTCTATTGCTGGCTTGGTAAAGTCAGTGGAAAATCTTGCGAAGGGGATATTGCTCCTGGCTGCAAGTCATGCTAGTAGTGGATCAGTTTGGCTGCTGTGAAGTTCTGGAGCATGTATATGATATCTGACATCGTTATAACAAACTAAGGGACCTTATGCGTCTCTTTGAGGGATGTGAAGCATTCTGATTCAATTGGTTTGTGCCTCAAGCAGCTGGAGGTCTATACATGAGAATTCAAGAGGAGTTCGTGTGGTGTGTAGATGGTTGTTGGATGAGGGGGATCAATGGGACTTTGATCTTAAGCCAAGAGTTTGTTATGGTAGGATTGTTATCCTTTTATTATTTCCTCACGGGTAGCATGATGGTGATCATGTGTGAGGGATTATTGGTTCTTGTCAGAAGAAGCAATAAGAGAGTTGATGATTATGTTCAGCAGGTGGCTTGAACTGAGGGTGCGCTCTTGAAGACATGAAGATGCGTCTTATGTTTTCCATTCATTAGCTAGGTGTTCATTGGAGGAGCACTGGTTATCTTAGATAGGGGGAGTTGCTCCTTGATCTGAGATGGGTTATTGTAGTGGTGCAGATTTCCTATCAAGAATTGTTTGTGGCCTCAAATAGTTTGTGATAGATGGTATCAACAGGGGTTGAGATCTCAGACGAAGTGTCGTGACATTTCACTACTAGTACAAGTTCCTTGGAAATTTCCTTGACCTGGTTTTAGGAAAATTTATTTTTTCTTTGCAGAAGCAGATTTTGTCTGTTGAAGAGTCTTGGATGCTATTTGGAAGAAATTGGTTTTCTGCAAATGGGAAGGTGAATAATCAGAATCTGTTGTAATCAATGCTGCTAAATCTGGACTAAGCAAATCTTAGCTGTGGGGACCATAAGCCTGACAATATCAGGTTAGGTATCAGGACAAGGTTCAGAAGTAGTTTCGAGGACAAGTCAGAAATGATGGAATCTTTGACTAGTCTTTTGGATTGGCTCTACCTACATAGCTTTCTCATTATTTAAGGAGAGTTGTAAAATCTCTTCATACTAAGTTAAGAGAAAATGAGTTTTGTTCGGGTGTGCGTAAGCATCATTTGGGTTTGGGTATGCATGGGTCACTTTTGCCATCTTTTGGCTAAAAAGGGGGAGAATGGCTTACTGATGAAAGGTGTATGTGCAGTTGTTACTGGTAGGCAAAAATGTTCCAAAAAATGTTCCAACGTTCTGGTTATAACATCTTGGGGAGTTGTAATTTGTGATCAGAGTTAGAAAGCAAGTTGTGTTTTGTGACCTGAGTTACATTCTCTATGTTCTCGGTGTCATAAGGAAATGAAGAGGGTAACTCCAAATTATCTTCTCCCTTTTCATTAACACTTGCTTCAAGTATTTTTCCACTGCATACACCATCAAGCTGAAGGATGTTTTAGCCAAAATTTGTCAAAAGGGGGAGATTGATAGCTCCAAGAGTTTGACTAAATTTTGGTAAAACATGATGTTGGGAAAGATGTTCCAACATGAAGATTTATGCCCCAGACCAAAGATGTCGAATAGAATGTCACAGCATGTAGATTCGACATCTTGACTATCACAACAGGTTGTTTTAAATCTGTTCCAAGATTCAAGGCGCGTTTGGCAATGGATCAAGGATCAAAGATATGAAGCCCAACTCAGCAGAAGACTATAAAAGAAGACCAAGAGCTAGACAGAAAAATAGTGAGAGAGGACGACATAGACTTAGGAATCCTATTTTGTAAAGTAGGGTTTAGGTTTGAGAGTCGTAGGGTTCTCTTGTAAGTCTCCCTCTGTATCGATTTGATGCAGTGTGGTAGACATAGGAACTTGTACAGACTCAAAAGCCCGTAGACAATGAATCGTGAGTGTTCTTGGATGAAGCTTTTAAGCAAATCCAAGTTAACTTGTTGGTCAAGGATGCTGACTGAATTTTGTATTGGAAGGGGTGTCTTTCAATAGGGTAGATACATTTATGATGTAGTAACTATTATATAATCACAGGTTGTGATTTAGGAAGTAAGAGGGGGTTCTCTTATCATTTAGATGTGACTTCTAATGATAAAGTCTTCATTGGGTAGTGATAGGTTAGCGTGGGTGCTTTCTGCAAACCTAAGGTTGTTTGCATAAAACTATACTACTGATAATGATTACTTCTTCTTGGATTGGTATCTCCCAGATGTAGGTGAGTTGCACCGAACTGGGTCATCATATTCTGTGTTGTTTATCATTCTGCTATTTTCAGTTCAGTCTTGATTAACATGTTGGATCAGATGTCGTGACATCTGTGATTGTGCAGTTCTGATATTCAAGGTATCAGTTTGCTGTTGCGCCTCTGAGTTTAAATGATTATGTAGCACAATGTCTTGACATGTGTTAGGACATCTGCTGTCTGCATAGGCCAGAATTTCATCTACGTCATTTGAGAACAACTGCTACTTGCAACTATATATTCAGCCTCAGCAGTAGGTAAAGAAACACAATTTTGCTTCTTACTAAACCATGAAATCAAGTTGTTTCCCAGAAAGAAACATCCACCAGAGGTGCTCTTCCTATCATCAGCACTCCTGGCCCAATCAGCATCATAGTATCCTATTAACACAGAATTAGAACTATGAGTATATAGCAGCCCATAGTCACATGTACCATTCACATACTCCAGACTTCTTTTGACCTGATTAATATGGATAACTTTAGGTTCAGCCTGATATCTAGCACAGACTCCTACTGCAAAAGTTATATCAGGTATGCTAGTAGTAAGGTATAGAAGACTTCCAATCATGCTTCTATATAGACTCAAATCAACACTAACACCTTTCTCATCCTTAGACAACTTCAACTGTGTATGAGCAGGAGTTCTTTTGTGGTTCGCATTCTCCAAGCCAAACTTCTTTACTATACTTTTAGCATATTTCCCTTGACAAAGGAATATTGAGTCTTCCATCTATTTAACTTGGAGATCAAGAAAGTAGGTTAATTCACCCACTAAACTCATCTCAAACTCGGATAACACAATATCATCAACATAGATTTGAATTATCATGAGTTTTCCACCCCTTTCTTTGACAAATAGGGTTTTGTCAATTCCACCTTTTTTGTAACCATTATTGAGAAGGAATTCAATTAGCCTTTCATACCAAGCCCTTGGAGCTTGTTTCAACCCATACAAGGCCCTATTCAACTGGAATACATGATCTGGAAATGTAGGATTAACAAATCCTTTAGATTGTTCCACATATACTTCTTCATTCAAGTATCCATTCAGAAAGGCACTCTTAACATCCATTTGAAATAGCTTGAATTTTAACAGGCAAACTACTCCAAGTAACAATCTCACAAACTCCAATCTAGCAACAGGAGCAAAAGTTTCATCAAAATATACTCCCTCAATCTGAGTGTACCCTTGAGCAACAAGTCTAGCCTTGTTTCTCGTGACTACACCTTGCTCATCAGACTTATTTTTAAACACCCGTCTTGTACTAATCACATTTGACCCTTCTGGTCTTTGTTGGAACAAGATTTGGTTCTACAAGATATCTCTAAGTTTTGATAATAACAAAGTTGTATTTGTGTGAACAATTTTGGTACTCTAACGTTTGTTTTCTAAAGTGTTGACAAACAGGTTCTAACTCTGATAAAGATAATTTTGACTCTGATAAAGATATCTCTGACCCTGATAGAGATCATGTGGAACGTCACTCTCAATTAATCAAAAGTTACTTTTGCGTCAAAGAATCAAGTTTGCTTCAGAACTACTCTACTTCAGAGAAATTATAAGAAGACAATATGTTGCTACTGCAATGTTCTCTTGGATCCTGGCTCTGAATATAACTCTGATATTTATTTTCTGAAGACTAAATGCTAAAGACTCTGAAGAAAAGGTTCTGCTGAACAACGTTCTAAAGACTCTGAAGATTTAAGTTTCTGAAGATCAAGTTCTGAAGACTCTGAAGACAAGGTTCTGCTGAACAACATTCTGAAGACTCTGAAGACTTAAGTTTTTTATAACCAAGGGTTCTGAAGAAGGAGTGCTGAAGACTCTGAAGACAAGGTTCTGCTAAACAAGTTCTAAAGACTCTGAAGACTCAAGACTCTGAAGACCCGGTGATCAATTCTTCTGATCATGCTTCAATCATATCAATTCAGAAGCCTTTGATGAATAGAAGAAGATGAAACATCTGCGAGGGAAAATAGTGCATAGTATAGATCAAACATGTTCTTTTCCACTACCATTCCACTACCCTGAATTGGTGGTACAAAGGACAACTTCAGTGTATAATTTTCATCCCAGCATAACAACATTATTTCAAGTCGCCAGTAATTTTACTGATATTTCTGATTAGCCCTTCAACGGATCTTTTTCTGGCTATATAAAGACTTGATCACTCAAAGAATAGTGTGACACCAAGTGTGAAAAGGATATATACTGAGACACTGATTCATATGAGAAAGAAACATAGAAATACAAATAGAGAAATCCATGAGTGAACAGTAAAGCACTACAATACAAAGAAGAAATTGTGTTCATACTGTATAGATTTTCTCTAAGTTAGTTTGAGATAGAAATTGTGTTTATATCAGCTTGTGTAGAAGCATTTCATTGTAAACATCATATTTGATCAAATAGTTATTTTTATTCCTTAAGGGACCAGTTGGGTCAAAATCCTTAAGAAGAGACGGTTAGTCTATGTATGTTAGTCACCAGCAGTTGCTAGTGCAGCTATAATCAGTTTGGTTATAGTGGATTAAGTCTTTGTGTATAAAGCGAAATCACCTTGGTGGGTGGACTGGATTCACTTGATAGTTTTCAAGTGAACCAAGATATATCATGTGTTTTTCTCTATTGCTAGTTAATTTGTGATCTTTGTTTGAGTTTCACAAAAAGCTTTCATTTTGAAAACCCAATTCAAACCCCCCTTTCTTGTGTTTTTCTCACACCTTCAATTGGCATCAGAGCTCCAGTTCTGATTATGATAATAAGATTTACCAACACTTCACCGTGTTCAGTACCGATCCATTATTTGTGTGATATATCATGGCTACACCTAATGTTAATCCTGTTGTAGAAGAGAAAGATCATTACAGTGTCAAACCACTAGTCTTTGATGGTGAAAAGTTTGACTACTTGAAGGATAGAATTGAAAGTTTCTTTCTTGGTTATGATGTAGATCTTTGGGATCTTGTAGTCGATGGCTACACTCACCCAGTTGATGCTACAGGTGTTAAAGTGTCTAGAAGTGATATGACCAACCAACAAAAGAAATATTACAAGAATCATCACAAGGCAAGAACCATATTGCTAAATGCTATCTCTTATACTGAGTATAAGAAGATAACAAATAGAGATACTGCCAAATACATTTTTGATTCTCTGAGAATAACTCATGAAGGAAATGCTCAAGTTAAGGAGACAAAGGTGCTGGCCCTAATCCAGAAATGTGTGGCATTCAGAATAGAGGATGATGAAATAGTTGAGACTAAGTTTACAAGGTTTCAAATGCTAGTAGCAGGACTTAAAGTTCTGGACAAAGGTTACTCAACTGCTGATCATGTTAAAAAGATCATTAGAAGTCTTCCCAAGAAATGGGGACCTATAGTAACAACTCTAAAGCTATCCAAGGATCTTAACAGCATAAGTCTTGAAGAACTTGTTAGTTCTTTAGGAACTCATGAGATATAGTTGGAAGAAGATGAAACTCAGAAGAAAAGTAAATCTATTGCTCTTAAGTATAAACCTGAAAAGGCAAAGGCTTATAAAGCTGAGGAAGAATCAGAAGATTTTGATGAAGAATCAGAAGTTGAGTTGTCACTTATCTCCAGAAGGATCAACTAACTCTTAAAGCATAAGCAAGGAAACTTTAGAGGATCAAGAAGAAACAAATGTCGTTTTGAGTCATCATTTGGACAAAAGAAGCATAAATCTGGAAAAGAAGTCATCTGCTATGAGTGTAATGAGCCAGGTCATTACAAAAAAGAGTGTCCAAAGCTTAAGAAAGACAAGAAGCCTAAGAAGAACTTCTCCAAAGCGAAGAATGGAATAATGGCAACTTGGGATGATTCTGATTCTGAAGAAGAAGACTCTGATGAAAAACAAGCAAACGTTAGCTAGTAGTAACAATTGACGCTGAAGTTTCTGGAGAACCAGAAGACAAAATATCATCAGAACCAGAATCAGACTCAGACTCAAACTCAGAGGTATTATCTAAACTCTCTCGTTATGAATTAGAGTCATGTGTTTCAGAAATGCTGGAAGGGTATCAAACTCTTCAGAGTAAATACAAAGATCTTAAAAGATTGCATGTAATTGCTTCTGATGCAAAAGATAAGCTTGAGCAGAATAATTCTTCTCTAAATGAAAACATTTTTTCCTTAAAAAAATAGTAATTGTGCTTTGAAAAGCAAAATTTCTAAATTAGAAGAAGAATTAATCTCCAATGTCTCTGATACAAGCTGTATAAACAAGTATGATAGAGCATTTCAGTGTTTTCTAGCTAAAAGCATAGATAGAAGCAGAATAGCTTCCATGATCTATGGAGTTAGCAGAAATGGTAAGAACAGTTTGGGGTTTACAGAAACATTTGATATTGACGAAAATCATCTTGTTAAACCAAAACCTCTCTATGACTATTTTGTGCCTTCTGGCACTGAGCTTGTTTGCTCTGAGTTTGCACAAGAACCCCCACCGACACAGAAATCTATTTCTAAAGTCAAATATCATGCATAAATTCCACTTGATTATCCTGTTGCACATAAGCCCAAAGTTGTTAGACACTCTGGGAAAACTAACAAGAGAGGACCCAGAAAGTGGGTACCTAAGAACAAGATAATCTATGTTGCAGATATCCTTAGAAGCTCAGTTGAAACACCAATCATGGTACCTGGACAGTGGTTGCTCGCGACACATGATGGGAAGAAGGCATGTGTTCCAAAGTTTGGAACTTAAGCCTGAAGGCTTCGTTGGTTTCGGAGGAAACCAGAAGGGAAAAATCATTGGCTCTGGAACTATTAGTAATGGTAACCTTCCTTTTATTACTGATGTTCTTTTGGTCGATGGTTTGATGCATAACTTGTTGTCAATTAATCAACTTAGTGACAATGGTTATGATATCATATTTAATCAAAAGTCCTGTAAGGCTATAAGTCAGAAAGATGGCTCAATCCTGTTTGTTGGAAAGAGGAAAAACAACATTTATAAAATTAGACTTTCTGATCTCCGTGGACAGAATGTCAAATGCTTAATGTCTGTTAATGAGGAGCAATGGGTATGGCATATACGTTTAGGCCATATTAGCATGAGGAGGATTTCTCAGCTAAATAAGCTTGAACTTGTCAAAGGCTTGCCAAATCTGAAGTATTCTTCAGATGCTCTTTGTGAAGCATGTCAGAAGGGAAAGTCTCTAAAACTTCCTTTAAAGCAAATACTGTTGTGTCCACCTCTAGACCATTAGAACTTCTACGTATTGATTTGTTTGGGCCAGTGAAAACTGCTTCAATAAGTGGAAAGAAGTATGGATTAGTTATCGTTGATGATTATAGTCGTTGGACATGGGTAAAATTCTTGCAACACAGGGATGCGTCTCATTCTGTGTTCTCTACCTTTTGCTCTCAAGTGCAAACAGAGAAGGATTGCAGAATAGTCAGAGTCAGAAGTGATCATGGCGGAGAATTTGAGAACAAATACTTTGAGAATCTTTTGGATTCCCATGGCATTTCCCATGATTTCTCTTGTCCTAGAACTCCACAGCAAAATGGAGTAGTGTAAAGGAAGTATAGGACTTTGCAAGAAATGGCTCGTACCATGATTCAAGAAACTGATATGGCTAAGCACTTTTGGGAAGAGGCAGTAAATACAACATGTTATATTCAGAATAGAATTTCAATAAGACCTATTCTAGGAAAGACTCCTTATGAATTATGGACGAATAGAAAACCCAACATTTCATATTTTTATCCTTTTGCCTGTATTTGTTTTATGTTGAACACTAAAGAGAATCTTGGCAAGTTTGACTCCAAAGCTCAAAAGTGTTTACTGTTAGGATACTCTGAACGCTCTAAAGGCTACAGAATCTATAACACAGAAACACGAATTGTTGAGGAATTAATTCATGTAAGATTCAATGATAAGCTTGACCCTAAAAAGTCAAAGCTAGTTGAAAAGTTTGCAGATCTGAAGATTACCTTATTAGAATCCAAAGAAGAAGATTTAAAAGCAGGAGGCAAAGATGCAGACTCTCCAGATTCAGATACAACCTTACCAGAAACTGGAAATAATCCATCTCATCAGAAGAAGAATAGACTAAAGACTTTTCATTCTGAAGAATTGATTCTGGGAGACAAAGCTGATCTAGTCAGAACTCGTTCATCATTCAAACCTTCTGAAAAAACTCTTTTGGGTTTGGTGTCTCTGATAGAGCTAACATCGGTTGATGAAGCTCTTAAGGAAAATGAGTGGATTCTGGCCATGCAAGAAGAGCTGAATCATTCACCAGAAATGATGTCTGGGATCTTGTTTAGAAACCTAAAGGTGTCCGCGTAATTGGAACAAAGTGGGTATTCAGAAACAAGTTAGATGACAAAGGTGAGGTCGTAAGAAACAAAGCACGACTGGTAGCACAAGGTTATAGTCAGCAAGAAGGGACACACTATACAAAAACCTTTGCACCAGTTGACAGGTTAGAATCTATTCGCATTTTAATTTCATTTGTTGTGAATCATGACATTAGTTTATATCAGATGGATGTAAAGAGTGCATTTTTAAATGGATATATTTCTGAAGAAGTGTATGTTCACCAACCTCCTGGTTTTGAGAATTCTGAAAAACCCAGATTTTGTTTTCAAACTTAAAAAATTGTTATATGGTTTAAAACAGGCTCCCAGAGCTTGGTATGAAAGGCTAAGTAACTTTCTTTTGGAAAATGACTTTACTAGAGGAAAAGTGGATACAACACTCTTTTGTAAAACCTTTAAAAATGACATTCTGGTTGTTCAAATATATGTTGATGATATTATATTTGGTTATGCTAATATTTCCTTGTGCAAGTAATTTTCTAAGTTAATGCAGGCTGAATTTGAAATGAGTCTGATGGGAGAACTTAGATTCTTTCTGGGAATTCAGATTGATCAACGTCCAGAAGGAACATACATTCATCAGAGCAAGTATGCAAAAGAACTTCTGAAGAAGTTCAATATGTCAGAAAGTAAACCTGCTAAGACTCATATGTATCCGACATGCATTCTGGAGAAAGAAGAAGTAAGTAAAAAGGTTTGTCAGAAGCTTTATCATGGTATGATAGGCTCTCTTCTGTATTTGACTGCTTCTCGTCCAGATATTCTGTTTAGCATATATCTTTGTGCTCGTTTCCAATCATATCCAAGGGAAACTCACTTAACTACTGTTAAGAGAATCCTAAGGTATCTAAAAGGAACAACTAACAATGACTTGATGTATAAGAAAACATCAGAGTACAAGCTCTCTAGTTACTGTGATGCAGATTATGTTGGAGACAGATTGGAAAGGAAAAGTACTTCTGGAAACAGTCAATTTCTGGGAAGTAACCTTGTCTCTTGGGCAAGCAAAAGACAATCAATAATTGCTCTCTCAACTACAGAAGTAGAATATATCTTACCATCTCTGTACAATACTCAGATACTCTGGATGAAGAATCAACTTGAAGATTATCAGATACACGAGTGTGACATTTCTATCTTCTGTGATAATACTTATGCCATTTGTTTATCTAAGAATTCTATTCTACATTCTAGGGCAAAACATATTGAAATAAAACATCACTTTTTACGTGACTATGTTCAGAAGGGTACTTTTCAGTTAAAATTTGTGGATACAGATCACCAGTGGGCTGATATTTTCACAAAACCCCTTGCCGAAGATAGATTCGTATTCATTCTGGAAAATCTATTTATTATACCTTGTCCAGAATGAGAAGATGATATTTTGATGTATCAAGTCACCAGAACTTCTTATATAAGATTCTGATGTTAAGCAAAGTGTTTTATTATTTTATTATGACTTTCTAATTTATGATACTTCTACAAGTTAGAAGATGTCCTAATCAGAAACTAGTCCAGTCAGATACCTCTTAGTATTCTTGACTTTGGGAATATCAAACGTGCTCTCTTGAAAACAAACGGTTATGATTATTTGTGAAACCTGTCCAAAATTAAATCATACATACTGTTGAAGAAACGCCTCGAGCGTTGTGATTTCGTGAGACTAGGTTTCAAGTAATTACTCCTAAATATTCCTATAATCATGTTTAACGCATTGGATTTGAATATTTAATTGATAACTATTTAAATCTTTACGTCTTCCTCCCTTATTATGCATTCATAAAACTGTGTGTAAGACAAAGATTTCTTGAAACTAAACACTTCTCTTCTCAACCTTTATTCTTTGTCAGATTCTGCCCTCCCACTTTCAGGTATACATTTATTCCTATTTGGTGACTGATGTCAAGATTTGAATAACGTATACCTGATATGTGATCTTTTGGAGACTGATACACTCCTTTATCATTTTTTGTTTTTGTTTGTATCCCTTGTATTGGAAATGATGAATTTTTCGTTTCAATTCATCTAATCTTTATTGCCATTTATTGCCAACACTTTTTGTTCTCTTTATATACCACATTTCTCCTCATAACTCTTCATTCGTTCCTAAACTTGCTTTTCATTCCTATCTTTTTTCATTCACTGTGTCTTCTAAAACCATTAAGGGAGAAATCTTTGAATTAGATCTCTTGAAAGAATACTCTATTTATTTCAAGGCTCTAGTTGATAATGGTCTTTCCAATATTCTCTCAGATATCATCTACCAGAACTGGGATAAATACCTTGAAATACTCAATGGACCTATCTATCCAGTTCTTGTAAAAGAGTTCTGGGCCAATGCTCGCATCCTTGCATATGAGTCCGATACTTGTTACATACTGTCTATTGTATCTGGTTTTCCCATTATGATTAACTCCACTATCATCTCTCAAGCTATTGAATGTAAAGAAGATGGTGAATGTGTTAAATATTACAGAGGAAACAACTGGTTTGCTAAACACATTCACATCACCTATCTTCACGAAGGACCTGCTGATAGTCCCTCTTCTCTCACCTATGAGGCAAAAGTCAGGTACCAAATTATGGGAACGAATCTTAGGCCAAGAGAAAAAGGAACAGGAAGGCTCTCTACATTGGATAGGCTTTTCATTTTTTTCTTAATCTCCATGATTAAGATCAATTTGCCTTAATCATGTTCAACTTCTTGAAAGAAGAAATACTTTCATCGAGAGAGGAGTTATCGTTTCAGATTCCCTACAGTAGAGTTATTTCTCACTTTCTTGATCTTCAAGGAGTTGTTGCTTACTTAAAACAAATCGGAATGACTGAGAAACTTGCTACTGATTGGTGTTCTCTCATGAATTATTCTGAAACCATCATCAAGAAATGAGATAGCTGGTTGGCGGGTGTTTTTGTTGGTCTCTCAGTTGCTTGGTCTCTCTTTTCATTTGTGTTTGCTTATATTTATTGTTGTTTATTGTTTGTTTGTTGTCTTGTTTTGTGTGCCCTGCTCCTGTACCGCGCCTCTGGCGTCTTTTTTTTTAATCAATGAAAATTATCCTTATTGCATCTATCTTATCTTATTGCATTTCTTTATGATTTCCATCAAAGGGGGAGAAGTACTAAATTGAACTTATCAAAATCAAAATGCTTGCGTTAACCATTAATTACCCTTTTTTATTATGATAAAAAGGGGGAGTATTTAAATGGAAAGTTATTTTGATAGATATCTTGTCTCTGAATCATAGCTCTAACATTCTAACACTTTAATTGCAAAATTCTCTTAGAATGCTTTTCAGGAACAATATTTATATTGGCAAAATGACTCTAATATCAATCAGGCTCTGATTTGACTAATCAAGCTTTGTTATCAAGATGCATTACCACTCTAATCAAGCTCTGATATTTTTGGATCTGATTAGATCCTTACAATCAAGCTCCGATATTCCAAATCTGATAACATTTTTTTAAGTCTTAGATTCAGGGGGAGCTTGATAAAGGGAAGTTTACTTTGAACCTATCTGAGTCAATTCTTATTAATTATCTCCGTACAAAATTGTGTTATCAAAATACATTGTTTTGTCATTATCAAAAAGGGGGAGATTATTGGAACAAGATTTGGTTCTGCAAGACATCTCTAAGTTTTGATAATAACAAAGTTGTATTTGTGTGAGAACAATTTTGGTACTCTAACGTTTGTTTTCTAAAGTGTTGACAAACAGGTTCTGACTCTGATAAAGATAATTCTGACTCTGATAAAGATAGCTCTGACTCAGATAGAGATCATGTGGAACGTCTCTCTCAATTAATCAAAAGTCACTTCTGCGTCAAAGAAGCAAGTTTGCTTCTGATCTACTCTAATTCAGGGAAATTCTAAAAAGATAATATGTTGCTGCTGCAATGTTCTCTTGGATTATGGCTCTGAATATAACTTTTATATTTATCTTCTGAAGACTAAATGCTAAAGACTCTGAAGACAAAGTTCTGCTGAACAACATTATAAAGACTCTGAAGATTTAAGTTTCTGAAGATCAAGTTTTGAAGACTCTGAAGACAAGGTTCTGCTGAACAACGTTCTGAAGACTCTGAAGACTTAAGTTTCTGATAACCAAGGGTTCTGAAGAAGGAGTGTTGAAGACTCTGAAGACAAGGTTCTGCTGAACAAGTTCTGAAGACTATGAAGACTCAAGACCTGAAGACTCTGAAGACTCAAGACTCTGAAGACCCAGTGATCAATTCTTCTGATCATGCTTCAATCATATCAATTCATAAGCCTTTGATGAATAGAAGAAAATGAAACGTTTGCAAGGGAAAATAGTACATAGTACAGATCAAACACGTTCTTTTCCACTACCATTCCACTACCCTGAATTGGTGGTACAAAAGACAACTTCAGTGTACGATTTTCATCCCAGCATCACGACATTATTTCAAGTCGCCAGTAATTTTACTGTTATTCCTGATCTGCCCTTCAACAGATCTTTTTCTAGCTATATAAAGGCATGATCACTCAAAGAATTGTGTGACACCAAGTGTGAAAAAGATATATATTGAGACACTGATTCATATGTGAAAGAAACATAGAAATACAAATAGAGAAATCCATGACTGAACAGTAAAGCACTACAATACAAAGAAGAAATTTTGTTCATACTGTATAGATTTTCTCTAAGTTAGTTTGAGCTAGAAATTGTGTTTATATCAGCTTGTATAGAAGCAATTCATTGTAAACATTATGTTTGATCAAACAGTTGTTTGTATTCCTTAAGGGACTAGTTGGGTCAGAATCCTTAAAAAGTGACGGTTAGTCTGTGTATGTCAATCACCAACAGTTTCTAGTGCAGTTGTAATCAGTTAAGTTATAGTGGATTAATTCCTTGTGTATAAGGCGAAATCACCTTGGCGGGTGAACTGGATTAACTTGATAGTTTTCAAGTGAACCAGGATATATCGTGTGTCTTTCTGTATTGCTAGTTTATTTGTGATCTTTGTTTGAGTTTCATAAAAAACTTTCATTTTGAAAACCCAATTCAAACCCCCCTTTCTTGTGTTTTTCTCCCACCTTCATTCTTGGCACTAGATCCCAAACCTCATACCTCTTGAACTGCCACAGTTCCTCTTGCATAACATTGATCCAGAATTCATCAGTCAAGGCCTCCTTGACATTCTTGGGTTCCAACTTTGAAACAAAATAAGCGCCAGCAACTACATCTCGTGACCTGGTCATTTTTACACCATTTGGATCTCCTATTATAAGCTCCTTATGATGATCCTTCTGAACTCTGGTGGAGGGTCCCTTGTCAACCTTTTCAGTCACTGCAGATTTAGGATTAACATCATTAGATTCTGCAGTACCCTCAGGAGCATCATGTGATATTCCAACATCCTCTGTGACATCTTCATCCCCCATGGGAAAGAATGCTCCAATATCATCAGTAACACCAGCTTTTGTAGTTGCATCATCAACCACGACATATATGGATTCCAGCACCACCTGAGTTCTTGAGTTGTAAACTCTATAGGCTCTGCTATTCGTAGAGTACCCAGAAAGATTCCTTCATCACTTTTGGGATTCATTTTCCTTCTTTGCTCACAGTCAGCCAAGATGTAACATTTGCTTCCAAAAACATGGAAGGATTTCACAGTTTGCTTCCATCCTTTCCACAGCTCATATAATGTGGCAGATGTCCTAGATCTGATGGTTACTCTGTTTAGAATGTAACAAGCTATGTTCATAGCTTCAGCCCAAAAATGATATGGAAGTTTCTTGGCATGAAGCATGACCCTTGCACATTCTTGAATTGTCCTATTCTTTCTTTCAACCACACCATTATGTTGAGGAGTGATAGCTGAAGAAAACTCGTGACTAATTCCTTCATAGGAACAGAACTCATTAAACTTGATGTTTTCAAACTCCTTTCCATGGTCACTTCTGATTCTGACTATGCCACAATCCTTCTCCCTTTGAAGTTTTTGACACAGTCCTTTGAACACTTCAAATACTTCTGACTTCTCTTTGATGAAATGCACCCATGTGTATCTAGAGAAGTCATCCACCACAACATAAGCATACCTCTTTCCACCAAGACTTTCAACCTGCATAGGTCCCATCAAGTCCATATGAAGTAGCTCTAAGATTTTTGAGGTAGTCAGATGTTGAAGCCTTTTATGTGACATCCTAGTCTATTTTTCAATTTGACATTCGCCACAAACTCTTCCTTCATCTATTTTTAGATTAGGGATACCTCTAACAGCCTCTTTAGATAGGACTTCTTTCATTCCCTTTAAGTGCAAATGACCAAGTTTCAGATGACACGTCTTCACCTCATCTTCTCTTGACATCAAGGAGGTGGAGGGACACTTTGTTTCAAGGGGAGCCCACAAGTAACAATTATCCTTGGATCTGGTACCCTTCATGATAAGTTCCTCTTTATCATTTGTTACCAGACACTTAGATTTAGAGAAGTTAACCTTGAGGCCCTAGTCACACAATTGGCTAACACTTATCAAATTAGCAGTCAATCCTTTGACAAACGACACTTTATCCTGGCTAGGCTGCCCATCATACTTTAGCTTCCCAACACCTTTTATCTCACCTTTTGACCCATCTCCAAAGGTGACATAGCTAGTGGAATGAGTTTTAATATAAACTAAAAACTTCTTGACATCATTCATGTGTCTAGAACATCCACTATCAAAATACCATTCTTCTCTGGCAGAGGCTCTCAGAGAGGTGTGAGCTATGAGGGCGATAGTTTCATTCTTAGGGATCCACTTCTTCTTTCCTTTAGCAGCCTCCCTTCTCCTTCTGAGTCGAGTTGATGATTTGGGATAACCATGTAACTTGTAGCAGAAGGCCTTTATGTGACCATACTTACCATAGTGATGACACTTCTTGTCTTGATTCTTTCTTCCCGAGGAGTTCTTCTAAGGCCTTTGACGAAGTTGGGACATCCTACTTGACACCGTTTGATCCTGCTTTCTTTTCTGTTGAACGGTTTTCACACTAGGCCTTTGTCCTTTATTCCTAACTTGATCAGTGTAACCGAGTCCTCTTCCATTTCCAGCATTTCTTCCTGAATTAAGAATTTCATCCAGCACATCTGAACTGTTATTGAGCATTCTTATGTATTTAGTCATGTCAAGTATAGAATTAAGCAACACAACTTCATCCTCCAGATCAGAGATAGTGGCCAAGTGTTTTAGTCTTTCATCACAAAGTTGAGAAATAAGATTCTGCTGATCCTGCCCTAGTTGACACACTTTAACACTTCTGATGCACGGCTCCTTATAAGAGGCAGTTATTTCATCAGGAGTGAGATCTTCAATATCTGATTCCTTATCCGAGTCATAAACTCCAGTAAGTGCAGAGACATGTTTAGTAGTTTCTCTGTCGCTCGAGGAGTCATCTTCAGACCAAGAGGTAGATAAACCTTTCTTCTATTTCTTGAGAAAGGTAGGACACTCTGCTCTTGTGTGTCCAACCCCCCCCCCCCCCACTCATAACATTGGATTCCCTTCCCTCTTTTGGTTTTCTTATCATTACCAGTTCTTCTTCCAAAATCCCTCCTTCTGTTGATGTCAGAAGACTGAGCTTTGACATTAGATCTTGACTTCTCGTCCAGTTTCTTCAACAGTTGGTTATACTGTTTTTCAAGAAATCCCACAGCTTTGGACAATTCCTCATTAGAATCACACTCTTTTTGCCTATTCACCAAAGCTAAACTTTTCTTCTTTTCAGCTTTCTCACTGATTGCCATCTCAAAAGTATGAAGTAGTCCCATGAGCTCATCCACTTTCATAGTGTTTATATCCTGGGCTTCCTCAATAGCAGACACCTTCATATCAAATTTCTTTAGAAGTGACCTTAGGATCTTTTGAACTAACTTGGCTTCTGGAACTTTCTCTCCAAGATCACTTGAAGTGTTGGCAATATCAACAATGTTCATATGAAAGTCTTGTATAATTTCACCCTCTTTCATCCTCAAGTTCTCAAACTTGGTGGTGAGGAGTTGAAGTCTTAAGGATTTTACCCTAGAAGTTCCTTCATGTGCAGTTTTTCAGAATCTCCCAAGCATTCTTGGCAACAGTACAGTTTTTGATCAGCCTAAAGATATTCTTGTCAACACCATTGAACAGAGAATTCAAGGCCTTGGAGTTACCTTGAGCAAGCTTATCATCTTCATCATCCTAGACTTCCTCAAGTTTCAACTCATCAGTAATCTTCCCATCCTTGTCTTTGGCCTTTGGTGGATCCCACCCTTTGACCACGGACTTCCAAGCTTTACCATCCATAGACTTGATAAATTCCACCATGCACATTTTCCAATATTCATAATTGGAACCATCAAGAATGGGTGGCCTGTTTAAAATTCCTCCTTCCTTGTCCATTGAACCATAAATTATCGTCCTTGAATCTCACCCAGATGCAGAGCAGGATGCCTCCTCTGATACCAATTGAAATTCTGGTATAGAAGATCACGGAGATGTCGAACAAGATGTCAATACACTTGATCTTTGCTTCACACACAAGGACAAATATGAGCAAAAAATACTATGCAGGAAATACAGAGAACACGCAGCAATTGTTAACCCAGTTCGGTGTAACTCACCTACGTCTTGGGGCTTCCAAGCCAAGAATGAAATCCACTAAGCAGTATTAGTTCAAAGCTAAACACCTCCGTTTACAAATTGTAACCTAATCACTACTCGTGCTATATTTCTACCTAAGACACTCCTAGGTATGAGACCCTTCTCAATTCCCTTTCAATTACAGCAGTGACTGAACAATTACAACTCAATAAAACATTCCAACTCAAGTATTCACACAATACAAGAGAGGCTCACAAAATACAAACCCTAATCACACGTAACAATGTATTTTTTGACACACTTTTCCTAGGTTAAATCCATAATATTTATAACCATAAACAAGACTGGACTTGGCCTTCAAAAAACGCATCAATTCCGCTCCACAAAATCTGCAACTTATTATCCTCTGGAATAGTTTCTTCAATCCTAAGTTTCCTAAAGTGTCTCCACACTAAGAAACATCATCTTCAAATTAGAATCAGAATCTCTGGTTCCTCAATCTTGGACGCCACCTAGGAAAAACAAATAATCCCACAATAAACTAAAATCTGGTATAACATAATTAAAACTGAAAAGTAACAGACAAAGATGTTGAATCATCATGATAGGACATCTTGTCCAACATCTTGATCTTCAGTTAGTTCTTCATGTTAGGACATCTTGTCCAACATCTTGCTGACAAGTTAGTTTTACCAAAATTGATGCCAAACATAAAGGCTTGCACTCATCACCCCTGTTCAAATATTACAAGTTAAAACCCTTGGCACACAGACCGGGCAGAGTCAGCTACTAACTATGGCACGCAGGCCGGACAAAACAATTCAAATGGCGCACAGGCCAAACAGCTAAACAAGAAGAAAAGGAATCAAGCAGCGGCGTCCTCCTCGGGCTGGGGTTCCCCATCACTCCGACCAGTTCCCTCGTTGGACGCCTCGGGGACCACCACCCTACCATCAACCACCCGGCAGAAAGGGTCAATCCCCTTGAGGACAAGCTAAGCCCCAAGATTCACGATCTAGACCTGCTCCAAAGCATTGTTGAATCCCACCTTGAGAGCCCCCAAGCAGTCCTGCTCGAGCTCTCAGATCTGGGCGACCAGGGCACCACGGGTTGCGAGGGCCCTCTCCTCCTCTGTTTCATCCTCAGCAGGCTTGGCATCAGCCTCCATCTCAGCAACCTTGGTCAGAAGACGATCTCGTTCCTCCTTGGTTCCTTTCAACTCTTCCCTCATTTCATTCATCTCATGGAGGAGGCGCATCTGGGCTTCGTACCTCATATAACCCTCGAGTAGATCGTTCTCCGCCTTATTTTTCTCCGCAAAAAGGACAACATTCTTATCCTGCAACTTTTTTAGCTCAGAGGTCGGGCTGGTTTCATCATTGAGAACCAAGGCCATTTCAAAGATCCTCATCATGACGCCCATGTCCTCGGTTAACTCTTTTCTCCTGGCCACCCTGTTGATCCCCATGATTTCCTTGGTTTCGACTTCGACCATAGTCGGGGATTGTCCCCGGAGAAGAAGTCACAATGGAGGTGGCAAGGGGGCGGCACAAACTTCTCCTCGGGTGCGCTCTCATCGAGGTCGACAAGTACGGGCTCCTCGGTGCGTTGTCTTTTAGATGAAGTCTCCTACAGGGGAGGATACTGGCTACATTGGGGGGAAGAGGAACCACTTGCCCCTTGGTCGGGCTTCAGCATCTTCTGGACCTGTGAGACTCTGCCCTTGGCAGCCTTCTTCGCACCCTTGGTTGCCGCGAGCTTCATGATACGTTCCTGCATGTTCGACATCTGGCTCGCGACAGAGAACAAAGAAAATTAAATCAGTACAAAAAAAGAGAAAAGGGAAGGCACCCGAGTAAAGAAAATGTTCACTACCTAAGAACCTCAAGGCTTCCTTATGGAACCCGCACTCGGGGAGGGTCTTGGTGTTAATCAATCGAGCCTCTCGGTGAACATCTCCGCGTTTGTTGAGGATGAAACTCCCATCCTTGTAAACACATTTGGCGAGAGTGAAACTGGAGGCGAATTTGACAATCTTCTTGTAAGATTGCTGGTCGTCGGCGTCCAGGTCGCCGTGCTTCACAATGTAGTTGTTTGTGCCCTTCGCGAAGTGGTCTTCCTCCCACTTGAGGGGAAACTTCGACACCAATGTCTCCTCGTGCTGCCCGTCTTCCTATGTGACCACAAAGTCATACAGGGAGTCGACGGCCACGTGCGAGACGGGATTGAAGACATAGAACCTGTCCTTGAAGGTGCGAACAGAATCCTGGTATGCCCAGAACAGCTTCCTCAGCTGCTTTAGGGACACCCAGCTATGCCGACTGTGAGCAGATGCTCGTTGTAGGTGAAAAGGGTGGAAGAACAAAGGAAGTGTGGCCCTAATACAGAGATGTTCGTACACAAGTTCGAACGCCTGCTCGAACGCTGTCGCATTTGGGTGAAGTTATGAAGACGCCAGACGTAACCACTAGAACACCCCCTTCTAAAAATCACTGAAGGGGAGACGGATTCCTGTGTCCCGAAACGCGAACTCGTACATCAGGAACCTCATCCCTCTGAAACTCGAGCAGATGCGATGCTTTTGATGAGTCCAAGCCTTTGAGGTTGGCATCAATTTTGGTAAAACTAACTTAACCGAAAGATGTTGGACAAGATGTCCTAACATGTTGAACTAATTGAAGATTAAGATGTTAGACAAGATGTCTTATCATGTTAATTCAACATCTTTGTCTGTTACAGTTTGTGACAACTGTTATTTGGTTTCTAGTTTTTATGGGAATGTTTATTTTTCCTAGGTGGCGTCCAAGATTGAGGAATCGGAGATTCTGATTCTAAGTGGAATATGTTGCTTCTAAGTGTGGAGACACTTTAGGAAACTTAGGATTGAAGAAACTATTCTAGAGAAGAATAAGATGCAGATTCCGTGGAGTTGAATTGCTGTGATTGTGAAGCCTAAATCCAGTCTTGTTTATTGTTATAAATAGGATGGATTTAACTTAGAACAGGCAGAGAATATACACGGTTATTAGTGAGTACTAGGGTTTGTACTTTTGTGAGCCTCTCTTGTATTGCGTGAATACCTTAGTTGGACAATGTTATTGAGTTGTAATTGTTAAGTCACTGTTGTGATTGAAAGGGAATTGAGAAGGGTCTCATACCTAGGAGTGTCTTAGGTAGAAATATAGCACGGGTAGTGATTGGGTGACAAGTTGTAAACAGTGGAGTTTAGCTTAGAACTAATACTGCTTAGTGGATTTCATTCCTGGCTTGGTAGCCCCCAGACGTAAGTGTTGTTGTTCACCGAACTGGGTTAACAATTCTTGTGTGTCTTTTTACTTTCTGCTGTTTGTATTATGCTCCTTATTATCCTTGTGTGAGAAGCAAAGATCAAATGTCACGACATCTTGTCCGACATCTTAGTGATCTGCTTTACCAGAATTTTAATTGGTATCAGAGCAGGCATCCTGCTCTGTATCTGGGTGAGATTCAGGGACGATAATTTCTGGTTCAATGGATAAAGAGGGAGGAATATTGAATAGATCACCCATACTTGATGGATCCAATTATGAATATTAGAAAGTGCGCATGGTGGCCTTCATCAAGTCCATGGATGGTAAAGCCTGGAAGTCTGTGGTCAAAGGGTGGGATCCACCTAAAGCTAAAGACAAGGATGGGAAGATTACTGATGAGTTAAAACCCGAGGAAGACTGAGATGATGAAGATGATAAGATTGCTCAAGGTAATTTCAAAGCCTTGAATGCCTTAATCGATGGTGTGGACAAGAACATCTTCAGGCTGATCAAGAACTGCACTATTGCAAAGGATGCCTGGGAAATCTTGAAGACTGCTCGTGAAGAAACTTCTAGAGTTAAATCCTCAAGACTTCAACTTCTCACCTCCAAGTTTGAGAATTTGAGGATGAAGGAGGATGAAAGTATTCAAGAATTTCATATAAATATTGTGGACATTGCCAATACTTCAGGTGATCTTGGAGAAAAGATTCCAGAAGCAAAGCTTCTCCAGAAAATCCTAAGATCTCTTCCTAAGAAGTTTGACATGAAGGTGACAGCCGTTGAAGAGGCTCAAGATATCAATACCTTGAAGGTAGATGAACTCATGGGTTCTCTACAAACTTTTGAAATGGCACTGAATGAGAAGACTGAGAAAAAGAAAAAATTAGCCTTGGTGTCTAACCGAGATGAGGGTAAGACAAATTCCAAAGAAGAGATGTCAAAGGCTCTTGTGTTTCTGGGGAAATAGTACAATCAATTATTGAAGAGGATGGAGGGAGAGTCAAGAGCTAATATCAAGACTTAGCCATTCAACAGCCATAAAAGGAATGACTTTGGAAGGAACTTCAAGTATGAAGAGAAAGATGGCAAAGGAAAAGGGATTAAGTGCTTTGAATGTGAGGGATTTGGACACATTAAATTTGAGAGTCCTACTTTTCTCAAGAAAGAAAAGAAAGGCTTTACTACATCTGAAGGTGCGAGAAAGACACAAGAAAGGGGGGGTTTGAATTGTGTATTCACTTTTAAAAACTTTTCACCTCTTATCATTAAAGCACTAAGATAACATCAGAGTTCATTGAGAGACTCTGACTTATAAAGTAGCATTCAGACTTGGCAATGCGTAAAGCATATATGACAGGGAGAGTCTAATAAGATATGCATCATTCAGAACTTGCAGTGCGGAAGCTTATCAGAGTTAGGTTGCAAGGTTCTGATTTATTTATGTAAGGTTCTGATATTTGAGAGTAAGACATAAACAATAAATTAAAGCATAAGCAAGAGTAAAGAACACACGATATATCCTGGTTCACTTGAGCCATTCCCAAGTTAGTCCAGTCCACCCTCCTCAGGTGATTTCGCCTTGAACACAAGGACTTAATCCACTATAACCAAATCCGATTACAGATGCACGGGCAACAGTCGGTGACTAACAACCTGCACAACCACAGCTGTGACTAACACACAATGAACCATTCAGGGATTCAACTTAATGAATATAATAAACATTGACCTGCATGTTCCAATCTTGCAAGATCTACTGCTAGGATTTCACAGCTAAATGTTCAGGGATTCGTCGCAACGAATATAACGTTTATTGACCCTATTTCAGGATTTACCACAATGACACCAAGCCATTGTCTTCTTAACTCTCCGATCACACTGACCACTCAAGGAATCCTAATTCACATAGAATTAGTTAAACTGGAGATTACAAAGATGCTTCTTAACAAGCAGATTACTCCTAAGTTTAAGTACAAAAGAACACACAAGTGATCAAGCAAGATGTGAGCAACAGCTCCTTGCTATCTTAAGATTCTACGAAGATGTATGTTGATTTGACAGTAGATGACATCTTGTAGATCTTCTTCTTCTTCGTCTTCTTGGTTGAGCAAGCTTTGAGCAACAACTCCTTGCTTCAGATCTTCAATGTAGCTCAGACGAGAAGGTGGTTGATTACTTGACTGATTTGTAATGTTGTCTTCTTCATCAACAGCTTCTGTTCCAATTGATTGTTGTTGTGTTGAATGATGATGATCTTTGAGCTTCAACAACAAAGGTCGTGTGTTAGTGGTGATATCTTTGGATATTAAGTGTTACAACGAGAACTCATCGTTGTGGCTATCATTACATCGACACCTTCAGAAGTGCATACTCCTTTCCTTTAAATAGCCAAGTAAAATATAGTCGTTTGAGAGCTTTTGGCCGTTTGAAAAGAGTCGTTATGCAATGATTAAAGTTGTACTGCCATATCTTCTTTTTACTGTAGAAGTGATGGGATTGGTCTTTTAGAATGGTGTACAGTCATTGCTAACGGTAACATTTGTCTTCAAATCTTCAGAGGCTTCTGATGGTAATTAATTGACGCATGAGTAGAGACTTTATAACTGGGTCTTCAGATCTTTCAAGTCTTCCGTCTTCAGAACTTGTCCATTAGGAATCTGTCTTCAGAACTTCAGCACTTGTCTTGAAACCCGTTATCTTCACTGCTTCAAGTCTTCAGAATCTTAAGAACTTGTCCATTAGGAATCTGTTTTCAGAATCTTCAACACTTGACCTTTGGAACCATAATCTTCAGAACTCTTCAGTCTTCATAATCTTTCTGCACTTGGTCTTCAGAGCCTTCAGCCTTCATAACTTCAAGTCATGAGAATCTTCAGCACTTCGGTTTTCTAGAAGATTGTCTCTTCAGAAGCTTCGCTATCTTCAGAATCATAACCACTCTCAGAGAGCATCCACAAGAGCATTGCAACAGCAATATCGGCATCCTTGGATCTGACTGATTATGATCAGATACAAAAGCATACTTGCTTTTTTCGACTCGTGTCACACATAGTAACTTCGCATATAATCAATTACGCACATTTGGCTGGTGCTTGTCTGATCTAATATCTTCCATGATTATGATCTGCACACAACACACATTAGAACATAAAATGGTTCTTTCACAAATACCATTGTTATCATCAAAACATAGAGACGACTTGTAGAGACAAATTTTGCTCTAACAATCTCCCCCTTTTTGATGATGACAAAACCATGTATTTTGATTGAACATTTTATACAAGGTAATCACCAAAACTAAACATATTCAGAGTCCGGAACAACAGCTCCCCCTGAATGTGTTATCCCCAAAATTTTATCTGTGATCATCTAGAAACTCATATGATCCAAAGACACACAAAATAACAATTTGAGTTGCCAGAACAAAGAATAGAAAAGGAATACTTCTCTATCTTGTCTTTTAGGAGACAAAAGTCTTCAGCATCTGGACTAGTTCATCAGAACTTCCGTCTTCAAATCTTTAGAACTTAGTTCCTTTTTACGTCGTATCAGAGCTCATAATCTTCAGAGACGTCTGAAGCATTTTCTACTTTTCAGCATATTCATTTTAGCACAGAAACAGAACAGTTCTCATCTAATAACATAGCTACGCTATTTATCAGAAATAGACACTATTTTGAGAAACTCCCCCTGAGTTTCAGACTTGATGAAGATTATAGATTTTAACATTTTGAATCTTCTGGGTAGTTTCTCCTTAGATTGCTATAAGTCAGATATTGGGATCTTCAGAATCATAATTCAGATATATTAATTTTTAAATCACCAATAAGATCATGACTTTTCAAAGTTTAACTTTAAACACAGGCCTTCATCTCAGAACCTTGTTATTGTCACAACTCAGTGGTTCATCAAAGCTTGATTCTTGATCAGATACCAATAGAAGGATAATTAGTGATCGATCAACGCTTGATTCTGAATCTGGTACCAATGTGATTTAATTTTTAGTCAGATACCAACTGAAGGTATTCTTATTCCAAATGAAAGGTATTGCCTTAGTGTGCTGAAATTGATACCAATGAAGGTATTTGAAACATTTTCACAGCTTAGCTCTGATTGATATCACTACAGACTGAGTTTGATACCAATCTTTATATACTTAATCTGATTTCCAAGTGTAGATTTAGTCAGATACCAAATCATTTCTTCTCAATTGGATTCTTGATTAAAATCAGAACTACTCTTTCTTGGATCTTCAATCTATATCTTCAGACAGTCCTTGACTTTTGATTTGCATAGTTCTTTTGAAAGGCATCTTGAGATGTAGACTTTACTTTGACTGCTTTTAGAGCTTTCCTGCTTCTGATTCTTATGTTCTGAATATCACATTCTCAGACAGCTTACAGCTTCTGAACCAAGTGAAACAGAGATCACGATAACTTTGACTTTCAGAAAGTTCTCAACTTCTGAACAGTACTGGGTAAATCTGATTCTGAACACATGTTCACGAAGTGTACAACTTCGATCATATAAACAAACAGTTCATAAGAACTTCTATCAGAGTTCTTCTTTCTTAACCTGTTCTGAGAATGCCTAGTGAACTTGTTCAGAGTTCCTTGGTTAAACATCAAACAACAAACACTAGTAGTAAACGCATTTTATATGATTAATTTATTTGTTTGAGTGTTTGCATTCTTCTTTTTAAGATTTCTAATCAAAATCATAATCATATTTCTAATTCTTCCCCTTTTTGACATCATCAAAAAGTTTGAGCATATAAGCATTTAGAACTTAACCAATATGATAATGAACAGTTTAACATAGACTCTTCAAAAGATATTTCAAAAGATATTTCATTAAATACAAAATATAGACTCTTCAAAGTCCTAACTAGTTCAGAGTCAAAAGTTGAATGATTAAGCATTTTAAGTGTTATGAATATGAAAATGAACAATCATTCAGAAATCAACCTTAGGCATTTTCATTGATTAATTGATTTGGAACTATACAGGGAGCAGAGAATGAGATAGGAACATCAACACAAAATGATAATTACATCTAATCAACAAAGCATAACAACGATTGAAGAGACATCAAGGTTTAAAACTTAATCATCAAAATCTTCAACATTATCCACTCTTTCACATCTGGTTTCGACCGGTGAAGGTCCTGGTCTAAGCCTGCTTATTAATTTCCAGGCCTTTTCTTTCAATATTATTTCAGATAATACCCTTCCATAAGGAATATACGAGTGCATCTGATTTCTTGAGACTTTGATAGAGTGTCTCATGTGGTTGAAATTTTTTTTGGGAAGATCTATCGTCACGTGATGCGTTAGGAGGAAGACGACGATTCCGTCATCACGCGTTATAGTGCCTCTAGCAGTTGCACGAGGACGAAGGTTGGTTAAGGAGAATTTGAACCAGGTTTTTGGAGAAGGAAGAAGATTCTCAGGGTTGTTTGGTTCATAAGGAACTGAATCTTCAAACAGAACCTTGCACCTCTCCACCATGCTTAAATCAGATTGATAATCATCAATCGTGGCTCCGAAGGAGACACATCTAGTGATTTTCTCTATCGAGGAGACAGAGATAGCGATGGGGTGAAAATGGACTTCAGACCATATAGTGTTCCTGTCATTGCTGACTCTAGCAAAATTCCATAATTCCTTAACAAGGTCTGGAAAGATGGGACCATTCAGTAGTGAGTAATAGCACTGCCAAGACTGAGCTTGCATGCTCCTTATTATTTCCAAACCATTATCTCTGAGACGAGATAGGTTAGGCCTTTTCTCAGAAATAACTTCTAAATTTTATTTTCTTCCTAAAAAGGTTGGGCCAGTTCTCTGAGAAGTCATCATCTTTGTTGTAGTTCAAATAAGGGTTTTTGGGAGGATGATAATTTAGGTTTGAGGATGTGTAATACGGTGGAGAACTGACTTTTCAATTTTGTTTTCGCAAAACATGTTGCGGTTAGCAAGAGTCGCCACCGACTTTTCTTTTATCCAATTTATTTAGGAAAGGTGAAAAGAACAGGAATGACTTTTTTGAAAAGATTTTGAGTTCGGGGGGTAAGTTATGAAAAGGGAAGGTGTTAGCACCCCTTTTCATTCCTAGTTATCTACGGGCTCTTAATTGCTTGCTCACTTTAACTTGCTTTTTTTTTTTTGAAATGTGGTGTGTGTTTAGAAAATATTTTGTAAAAGTTGACTTTGTAATAATTCGTGTAAGAATGTATACAAAGTGTTTGTTTTTGAAAATATTTTTGAAAGTATGAGGTGTGAAAAGTATTTGTTTTTTTTTTAGTTGTGAGCAAGCATTTAAAAGTTATTTACCCTTAATTTATAAGGTATTTCTTGTACTTATCATTTTCCTTGAGAGATAGTACTATCCATACCATTAGTGGGTAGGTAGTCCTATCTATTGGATGTGAATGGACAGCGAAGGGTCATCGAATGGTCATAGAAGACAACATGTAAGGATACCTTAGCAATTTGAAGGGACTATCATCATTTTTCCGTAGGGTCATCGAGGGACAAGATCATTTTTCGTAGGCAACTCGAAGGGTCATCGAGGGACTATGATCTTTATATCGAAGGGACTATGATGATATTATTCGTAAGCGTCTTTTGCTAAAGTATCCCTACGTTCGAGGGACATGACCATTATTTTGTAAGGCAAACGAAGAGAGGTTACCCTAGAGGTGCATGTGTGTGCATTAGGTCGATGGCGATGCTAAAAAGCAGTCGACTTACAGGGTTTAAAAAAGGGGCTCGATTATCAAATCGAGAATTGTTTGATATTTTAAAAAAGGTTTTAATATTGCAGCAAGATATGAGCAAAATAAAGGAAAGCAATAAAATTAATTTACACATCATGGGAATTGGGATACATTTTGCCAATGGGGATAAAATGAGCGATAAATATAAACACCCAATAATTCAACGGTAATTAGCAAAAGTTTTAATCCAAACTTAATAACCAGATTAATAATAAAAAAAAGAATAATGATATTTAAATCTAAATTCAAACAAGATTAAGATTAAAATTGAAACAAAATTAACATCAAAAATTAAAAAATGAAATCAAAATTATTCGAGAATTAATAAAAGAACATCGCTAACGCAAAAGGTGCGATCATCGCAATTTGGATCCAAGTGATGTGGGTCTATTTATAACAAAAAGCAAAGAAAAAGTAAATTTAACATGCTAGAAAAAAAAATCAATAATGTTGCTAACGCACAAATGCGATCATCGCAATCATGGATCCGAATTGTACCGATCTAAATAAAAAGAAAAATAAAGTAAAAGAATTTTTGAAATTTGATAAAAACCAACAAAGTTGCTAACGCGAAAGCGCGGTCATCGCAACCGGATCCAAATCGGGCAGATATGAATTTACAAAAAAAAAGCACAAATAAAAAGGAATTTTAAATGTAATAAAAACTCAATAATGTTGCTAACGCGAAATGCGATCATCGCAACCGGATCCGAATTGTACCGATCTAAATAAAAAGAAAAATAAAGTAAGAATTTTTAAAATTTGATAAAAACCAACAAAGTTGCTAACGCGAAAGCGCGATCATCGCAACCGGATCCAAATCGGGCAGATATGAATTTACAAAAAAAGAAGCACAAATAAAAAGGAATTTTAAATGTAATAAAACTCAATAATGTTGCTAACGCGAAATGTGATCATCGCAACCGGATCGAACCAAACATAAATGTCACGCATCAAGCACACCAATATGCAAACTGTGTATCGACATAATTCGATCCGAATAATCTAAAATAATAAATTATAATAATAAAATAATAAAAATTAAAAATAATAAAAATTTAAAAATTAACAAACTATATATATGTATATTAACCATAACGTTATATATATCAAAACACTTTATACCTGTATGTAATGACTGAGAACCTGCTTCACCATAATAATAATTACAAACCAAAACGTAAATCGTAACAATAACGATAATCATGTGAAAAACAGTATGTTTAGCAATAGCAAAATATATGTACCGCCATGATGAAACATGCATACAAATATATATATGATGAAACCGGTAGAAAAAATTAGAATAAGAAACAAATCACCGTCATAAACAGTGATCATCGTACCGGTACCGTAAATTTAATTGGTTTAGTTATTGATAGAAGAAAATAGAAAGCAAGCGGCTACCTCTATGAATTTTTTCGGGTTCTCTTTTTTTTTTTCTGTTATGTGTAAAACAACTTGTATTTATAGGTCTAGAAAATTAGGTTAAAAAATTTAAAAAGAAAAATAATAATCAGTTTTAATTCCTATTGATCAAATAATATCTGAATAAAAATCAAATAGTATCTGATTTTTACTTGGTCACCAAGTAGACCAATGACATAAATTGACCAATAGGAAATGAGTACACAAAAAGAAAATATTTTTTTGTATCTATTATGATTTTTGCACTCCTTTTTGGTAAAAAGTGCATAAAATCAAATATATAACTATTTTTCAAAAATGCCTTAAAATTAAAAACGAAAATTAAAAACAAATAATAAAAAAATACAATTTTTGTGATTTTTTTAAAATAATTTAAAATGGAAAGAAAGTTAGTAACAAATAACAGAAACAAATTCAAAACGTAACATGTGAGATTCGAACCCACGACCTCATATTTGCAAGCCTTATCTCCTTTCCAATTGTGCCAATTCATTTATTCGAAACAGAAATGCGCTTGAAAGCATATGAAGGTCAAACAATTATTTGTTATTTAAACAATTTAAAGTAAACTGTTACCTATTTTTTGAGTAAAACTTACTGTTTAAATGTTAGTAAAAATTGAACCAAAAAACTTATAAAATCAAAGTTAAAAAATAATTTAAATGTTAGAAAATAGGGCAGGCAAATTTTGGGGTACAACAACTGCCCCTGTTCAATCTTCTTAAACCTGAAGAGTTAGATTGGCATGTCTGCCATTCGTGATTTGAAGGTGGAAGAGGATTGAACACTTAAGTGCCCAAAAATTTGCACTCACGGGTGCACGAAGTAGCGCTTGTTGGTTGATTGTATTGCTTGAATGGGTTTAAAGATGTCATTCGGAAAGATGACAGGATGAAGATGGTCTTATAGATGCCATCCAAAGTAACTGCTGATAGGAGTATCAGAATGAGTCTAGGTTTGACTGTATCTGAGGAATATACTAGAATGAGTCTGTGTCCAACTGTATCTAGCAGACGTGCTGGGGAGTGCCAGAATGATTCTTATGCCTTGATTGTATCTGTATGATGTTCTAGAATGAGTCTATGTCTTGACTGTATCTATAAGGAGATCAGAATGAATCTTTGCCTGACTATATCTGAGTGCCGTACTAGAATGAGTCTACGTCTGACTGTATTGTATCTAAAAGATGTACTGGAATAAGTATCAGAATGAATCTGTGTCTTGATTGTATCTGAACTGCGTCTAGAAGATGTACTGGAATGAGTATCAAAATGAATTTGTGTCTTGATTGTATCTAAACTGTGTCTAGAAGATGTACTGGAATGAGTATCAGAATGAATTTGTGTCTTGATTATATCTGAACTGTGTCTAGAAGATGTACTGGAATGAGTCTACTCCTGACGGTATCCAAAGGAGTATCAGAATGAATCTTCGACTGATTGTATCTGAAAGATGATAAATTGTTGACAATATTTGTCCGTTTGAGAACTAACCTGAAAAAAGCAAGTTAGTTTTATGCAATGTCATGATATATGTAATGCATTGCGTAATGATGCTCTTAAACTAAATGAGAATGTTATATGCGTTTTGTATGCGTATGCTATAATGTATTGTAAATGATGTATGGGTATGAAATGTCGCTAAAGGTAGCGGTGGCTTTGAATAGTAAAGTCTGATTGGGGAAAATAAATCCCTGACTGTTGTGGGGGATGGAGAAAATAAATCTTCAGATCCTGTTTGGAATGACTCTACTGGGGATTCATACTCTCCGTTTGGGAATATTCCGCTGGGGATCTTTGACTTCCGCTTGTGGATAGAAGTATTCTGTCAGGAGAGTCGGTAGTCCGTGGTTCTTTTACTGTGGAAATTGATTGTATGCATTCTGACTGGGAATAAAAGAGATGGATAATTCTCTGATGCACTATCTGACCAGGTTTCAGACACGAGTGTCAACTCTTCTGGGGATAGCATCCTTGAATAAATTCTGCTAGGGGAGAGGATTCTATAGTGTTAGAGAAATAAACTCAGCTGGGGAATTGAATTTTGTATACTACATAGAGGGAATAACCTCCGATGGGGATTAGAATTTCATAGGCTGCGTTGAGGAAATTTCTGTTGTATGCTGGGGAAATGATCGACTTCTTTATCTGCTAGGGGATCTATGATCATGCCAAGCTGTCTATCAAAGATATGGAAGTGAATCGCTGGAAGATGCCCCGATTTCTGTCTGAGGGCATACTAATTCTGTAGGGGAATATATCTCTGTTGGGGATGAGCTTGTGAAGATAACTCAATAGAGATAATTCCATGGAGATTGCTCTGTGGGGATATTTCCATGAACTGGCTCTGTGGGGGTTCGTGGATATCTTGAACACTATCCCAACTCCTAGAATCTTTAGTAAATGTTATTCCTGTTTTCATGTATATATATTTTTTGGTAAACATCGATCATATTCAAGTGCATATGTTCATTCAAAGTACCCAGTGGACGTTTACGCAAACAAAACAGGGAAAGTAAAAGCAATTTTTGAATTTGAAAATAGACTTGTATTGATTTTGAAATTGGCCTATAAACAGGCGGTTTTGTACAAGGAGACAGAAATCCTAGTAAGAGGAAATTGTCGTAAAATTGAAAAGGTACAAAGTGATAAACAAAGAAAAACAACTATGTGGAAATGATCCCGTTGAGTTTTAACTCTGCTATTGCCACTATATCTTCAAGCATCTCATCCCTTGCTGTCGGAAGGAAGATGACTGGATTGATCTGCGCCGTTCAAACTTGATAAAACTAAGCTGGAAGCAGATAAGTGATCCAACAGGACATAGTCGTGCGCTTTAATCCCTAACTTTTACCTGGACCGCCTTTTCAGGTTTTCAGTCCACCAGGATACCCTTTTTTGCCCAAGCCGCCTTTTCAGGTTTTCGACTTGCCGGGTGTATAGTTCTTTTGTATATAGATCCCTAATTTTTGCCCGAACCCTTTTGGTTCGCCGGGATGCCCTTATTTTTGCCTAGGCCAGTCAACCTAGCGGGTCTCTTCTTATGCGTAGTATCTTTTGACTATGTCCGCGTTCACAGGGTGCGGGAAATCTTCACCGTCCATAGTAGTAAGCATCATAGCACCGCCAGAAAATATTTTCTTGATTACAAATGGACCTTCATATGTGGGAGTCCATTTGCCCCTGGGATCACCCTGTGGTAGTATGATATGCTTTATTACCAAATCACCGGCCTGGTACAATTGGTGCTTGACTTTCTTGTTAAAGGCCTTGATCATACGCTTCTGATACATCTGGCCATGACAGACAGCCGTAAGCCTCTTCTCACCAATCAAATTTATCTGATCAAGTTGAGTCTGAACCCATTCATCTTCGTCTAAGCCTGCATCTTGCATAATCCTTAGGGAAGGAATCTGAACTTCAACAGGTAAAACTGCCTCCATACCATAGACTAAAGAGAAAGGGGTTGTAAGTTCCTGGATTGGCTGGAATTTTGGTAAAACAACAAGGTGTTCAATGCTGATGTCATGGTGTTGATGTTGCAGCATTGAGTCTTAGTACTGGGTTGTACTAAGTTGTGAAGGTTAACTATGTTTGATGTCATGGGCTTGATGTCATAACATTGCACTTAACACTGGGTTGTGTTAAGGTTGCTAGTTGCTGAAGTGGATGTCTGATGTCACATAGGTGATGTTGTAACATCAGACCTGCAGAACTGAAGCTAATGACAGCATGGGCTTGTTGTTATTAGGGTCGCGTATTAGCTGGAATTGTGGAGAGTGTTGACTCGTTGGATGAGAATATCTTGGGCTAGATATTTTCTGTTACATGGGAGATTTGATTGCAGGTTTGTTGGAGAATTAAAAGGTGGAAGATTTAAAAAGATTTTGGGGATAAGATCTGTTTTAAAAGATTCAGTTTTTAATTAACAAATCTGATCAAATATTGTGACAAATCCAATCCAAATTCAAGGAGCTATATAAAGCGCACAAGACCAAGGAAGAAGGTACAGAAAACAGATTGAAGATCAAGAGCTGGAGGCTTAGTGTCTAGGGTTTGTTTAGAGTACTTGTATTTACACTATTCTAGGTTTGAATAGGTGTTATGTTTCTGTCCTCTCTAGAAGCTGTGAAGCAATAGAGAGTTGTTGATTGATCGAAGCTAGGAAGTAAGATCAAGGGATCTCAAAGAGGTTGTTCTTTGAGTATTTTAGGGGATTGAGTAGTGTTCTCATATCTAAGTGGTTTCTTAGGTAGAAAGTCACTAGTAGAGTATAAGTTTAGGAGATTGTCAACTGGTGTGTTGAGTCTGTAAATTATATCTACAAGTAGTGAATTTCATCCCTGGCTTGGTAGCCCCCAGACGTAGGTAGTTAGACCGAACTGGGTGAACAATTCCTTGTGTTATTTTGTGTTCTGTTATTGCTGTCCATTATTGCAGAGTGTGTTGTTGTGACATTGCACCTTAACATCACACGTCTGGTACCAGAATTTCAATTGGTATCAGAGCAGACATCCTGTCTGTCTCTGGGTGTGATCTAGGGAAGTTACTTTCTGGTGAAAGATGGACAAAGAGGTTGGAGGATTCGTCAATAGACCCCCTATATTGGATGGCTCAAATTATGAGTATTGGAAGCCTAGAATGACTACCTTCTTGAAGTTATTAGACAGCAGAGCTTGGAAGGCTGTCGTTAAAGAGTGGGAAGCTCCAGTTGTATGTGAGAAAGATGAAGCTAGCAAGGATAAAGAAGGCACCTCAAAGCCTAAGCCTGAAGAAGAATGGACCAAGGAAGAAGATGAGCTTGCCCTTGGGAATTCAAAAGCCCTAAATGCTATCTTCAATGGAGTTGACAAGAACATATTCAGGCTGATCAACTCATGTGAAACTGCTAAGGCTGCTTGGGATATTTTGAAGGCTACTCATGAAGGTACATCTAGAGTTAAGATGTCAAGACTTCAGCTTTTAACTTTTAAGTTTGAAAGCTTGAAGATGAAGGAAGATGAGACTATTCATGACTTCCACATGAGTGTTCTTGAGCTGTCAAATGCATCCAGTGCTCTTGGTGAGAAGATGACAGAAGAAAAGCTGGTTAGAAAGATCCTCAGGTCCCTTCCTAAGAAGTATAAGATGAAGGTGACTGCCATTGAAGAATCTCAAGACATTAGCAAGATGAGAGTTGATGAGCTCATTGGGTCTCTTCAAACATTTGAACTTGGACTGAATGAGGAAGAACCAGAAAAGAAGCCTAAGAGTATAGCTTTAGTCTCCACTCCTACAGCAGCTAAAGATGATGAGTCCCAGGAGGATCTGCCTCAGGCTATAGTTATGTTAGGAAGACAGTTCAATAAAGTGTTCAAGAAGATGAACTATAGACCTAGTGTCAAGAACATCTCTTCTGACATCAGCAAGTCAAAAGAGAAAGACGAAGAGAAGATTACACAAGATAAAGGAGTTCAGTGCTTTGAATGTGAAGGGTATGGACATGTCAAGAAAGAGTGTCCCACATTCTTGAAGAAGCAGAAGAAGGGCATGACAGTTTCCTGGTCTGACTCTGATAGTGAAAGTGAAATTGAGTCAGCAAAGCATGTTACAGCTTTGATAGGAATTGTTGAACCTGATGATGATAGTGATGGAGAAGTCACTTATGATGAGCTAGCTTCAACCTACAAACAGCTGTGCTTAAAGAGTGTTGAACTATGTCAGGAGAGGAATCAACAGAAGAAACAAATTGCTCAGCTAGAAAATGACAAAGCTGAATTGGAAAAAGAAGTCTTATGTGTCAAAGCTCATCTTAATCATATGACTAAATCTGTTAGAATGTTGAACAGTGGGACAGCCACTCTTGACAAGATACTACAGTCAGAAAAAGCTGCTGGAGACAAAGTTGGGATAGGTTGTAAAGAAACTTCAGAAGCAAGCACTTCAGGTTCAAAGAAGGAAGTGTCACAACCTGTGCCTCAACATCAGCCTAAAAGGCAGAATCAGAAAGCTGATGCTTCACGGCCTAAGAAGATTGAGAAGAAGACTGGTCCTAATCAGAAGAGAAAGCAGCCACAAGGAGCTAGTCAGTATATGCCCCCACAATACCACAAGAGCATGAAGGCTGCAAGGTTCAAACAGAACATGTTCCATCAGATGTCTCAACATCAGGGTAACTGGTATGGATATAATAATGTTGTGCCTCATTACTATGGAAGAAGGAAGCCTCATCACCATAGGAGACAGCCTAGAAGACAGCATCCTCAGTTCAGGAGACAATCTACCTATGGTAAAAGACAACAGCCTCACCATAGAAGACAGTCAAACTTTGGAAGAAGAAGACAGCACCAGTACTATGGATGGCAGCCACAACAATTTCATCATCAAGGTGGCAGGAAGTTTAACAACTTCAGTGAAGAGAGAGTAAGGTGCTTCTATTGTGGGAGATTTGGTCATATGCAGTTTTCTTGCTTTAAACTGCATGGATATCCCAATCTGTTCCTCAACCTAGACAGAAGGAGAACAGGACTAAGGTTGTTAAACAGTGGGTTCCTAAAGCTCAAGCTACATGTCTATTGGCTCACACCTCAGATAGACATTTTGCTAAGGATGAATGGTACTTTGACAGTGGTTGTTCAACGCACATGACTGGGTCCAAAGATCTTTTGGTGAATGTCAATTCTTGCTCCTCTAATGTTGTCACTTTTGGTAATGGAGAAAAATGGGTGGTAGAAGGTGTTGGAAGAGTGAAGTGTTTTGATGGACCTGACCTTGACAATGTTCTTCTTGTCAAAGGTTTGAATGCTAATTTGATTAGCATAAGTCAGCTCTGTGATGAAGGGTACAAGGTCAGCTACACTAAGGATGAGTGTTTGGTGACTAGTGACAAGAATGAGGTAGTGATGAAGGGAGTAAGATCCAAAGATAATTGTTATCAGTGGATACCTCAAGTGGACAGCTTATCTAGTGATGTGGTAAAATCAGATGGTGACATCAAGTGTGAAAGTATGGTGAAAAGTCAATCTGGGTTAATAACTTATGGTGCTGTTACTCCTAAGTTGGATGATGTGTTAAAAGCCAAATTGAGTAGTCAGTTATGTGAGCAAGATGAAGAAGTCAACAATGCTGATGGAAGGATCAAAAGTTGTGACCTTACGAAGTGTTGGGAGCTGAATACTTGTGAGGCCAAGAAAGATGACAACATGACTAATGACTTCTATAGTTCAGAAGAAAAAGTTCACAGGTTGACAATCCTTGGGTTGGAAGATACAGATGTTGAAACATCTCAAGTCAAGAAAGGTACTTTTAGCCTTAAAATAAAGAAGAATGATGATGAACTGATTGCAAAAGTGTCTCCTGGGGTTGCTAAAAGACTGAAAGCTATTGAGTCACCGCCAAAGGTGAGAACTGATAAGCAGAAGACCTCAGAGGTTGGTCCTACAAGATCCTGGAGTAAAGTGTCAAGAAAGAAGAAGACCAGAAATAAGTCTGATGGTAATGTTCAGGACATCATTCATGTGAAGAAAGCTGTTGTTAGAACTTCTGAGAAAATTCAAAAAGGCATACTAGATAACATTCCTGTGCTTTTCATAAAATGGTGGAAGTATGTTCTGGAAAAAGAATTTGGTATAAATACTCTGGATATGGTTGAGTTTGCTAGGATATGGTTCAGAGAGGGTGTGGGAACTTATGGTATTCAGGTGTGTATGAATAAGTTGCTCTGACTGTGTTTTATTGGGAGCTTCTTGAAGGACTTCTCTGTGCAATGAGTCCTTTGAATGGTGATGAGAAGCTGATGTGCCAAAAGATGTTATAACATCACTTGGCTGACAAAGAGTTTGAAGAAGGAACATGGTATTTTGACAGTGGGTGTTCCAAACACATGTCTGCAAGTAGATCCATGTTTGCTGGTGGTTAGATGATTAAGATTGGACATGTGGAGTTGAATGCTCTAGCATTTTGGTCAAAAGAAGTGGAGATTATGGTCATGTGTTTAAGCATGACTACTGTCTTTGAAGACATCACCAGTTTCAACAACTACTGGTGGATGTAAGGAAAGAGGAAGTGTGATCTCTTGAAGAGACTGGATCTCAGTAAAGCTTATAAGTAAGCTGAGAATTTGTGGAGTTTGTGACACAGTGTTGAGTTTGGATTATTTTGCTGATAGTAAATCCAGTAGTGGAGCATATGTAATACCCTGGTGTCAAGAGTATCCTTGGTGAAGGATGTCTTTGTTCTGGATCTGAAGCTTAGTGCTTACATTATATCTAAGGAGCATCTACATAGTCATACGGGAGAATGATGATGTAGAAGATTTGCCTTGGATGGAGAATGTAGAGAAGACTGAAGTGGATCAGGTAGTGATTAAAAAGTATGATAGGGAATGACCACCTTTGGAGAAAGGGACAGTGGTACCAAAATGCATGTACTCAGAAAAAGTGCTCAAAGGTTCATCTTCATCTAGAGCATTTGTTAATCATGACAGGGGGAGTACTTGTCTATGGATTTTGCAGCAAAAGTGCATTTATTGTGAAGATTGCATGCTGATCAAGCTTGTGGATGATTGTGTGAAGCCTTCATAACTGGATGGATGAAGAATATGTCTGTATTTTCAAAACGTGGATATTGCTGACAGAAGAAGTATGGTTGTGTACAGGGTGTCATAAGAGTTACTTGTTGAGGTTTGTCTAATTATGGCTAAAAAGGGGGAGAGTTGAAAATTGCCATGGAAAGAAGAGTAAGTGTTAAAAGAAGATGCTGCTAAAAGAATAAAGGTGTTTAGTTGAAAAGTGTTGATGCAGCTGTTGAGGGGGAGTGTAGACAGTATAGTTGTGGAGCTGCTAGTGAAGTGTTCATAGCATTGAAGAGTGCAGAGTGCAGCAAAGCAGACATCAATGGGGAGTGCTGCACATTGTGAGCTACTGAACAGCTGTGATGCTGGTTCATGTTTTTGAGGGGGAGCACCAATTGGCTGTTGTCAATAATGAAGATGGTGCTGCAGCAGATCAAGTGATGAAGACTATGAAGACTGAAGATTGTCAAACTGCTGCTGATATAGTTTCAAAATATTGAAGATATTCCGCTGCTGAAGTCTCTGAAGATGCAGAGATTGTTTTAGCCAAAATTAGCCAAATGGGGAGATTGTAAGTTCCTGGATTGGCTGGAATTTTGGTAAAACAACAAGGTGTTCAATGCTGATGTCATGGTGTTGATGTTGCAGCATTGAGTCTTAGTACTGGGCTGTACTAAGTTGTGAAGGTTAACTATGTTTGATGTCATGGGCTTGATGTCATAACATTGCACTTAACACTGGGCTGTGTTAAGGTTGCTAGTTGCTGAAGTGGATGTCTGATGTCACATAGGTGATGTTGTAACATCAGACCTGCAGAACTGAAGCTAATGACAGCATGGGCTTGTTGTTATTAGGGTCGCGTATTAGCTGGAATTGTGGAGAGTGTTGACTCATTGGATGAGAATATCTTGGGCTAGATATTTTCTGTTACATGGGAGATTTGATTGCAGGTTTGTTGGAGAATTAAAAGGTGGAAGATTTAAAAAGATTTTGGGGATAAAATCTGTTTTAAAAGATTCAGTTTTTAATTAACAAATCTGATCAAATATTGTGACAAATCCAATCCAAATTCAAGGAGCTATATAAAGCGTACAAGACCAAGGAAGAAGGTACAGAAAACAGATTGAAGATCAAGAGCTGGAGGCTTAGTGTCTAGGGTTTGTTTAGAGTACTTGTATTTACACTATTCTAGGTTTGAATAGGTGTTATGTTTCTGTCCTCTCTAGAAGCTGTGAAGCAATAGAGAGTTGTTGATTGATCGAAGCTAGGAAGCAAGATCAAGGGTTCTCAAAGAGGTTGTTCTTTGAGTATTTTAGGGGATTGAGTAGTGTTCTCATATCTAAGTGGTTTCTTAGGTAGAAAGTCACTAGTAGAGTATAAGTTTAGGAGATTGTCAACTGGTGTGTTGAGTCTGTAAATTATATCTACAAGTAGTGAATTTCATCCCTGGCTTGGTAGCCCCCAGACGTAGGTAGTTAGACCGAACTGGGTGAACAATTCCTTGTGTTATTTTGTGTTCTGTTATTGCTGTCCATTATTGCAGAGTGTGTTGTTGTGACATTGCACCTTAACATCACACGTCTGGTACCAGAATTTCAGGGGTTGCCCCTGTTGAGATACGTACTGAGGTGCAATAACCATGAAGAGCAAATGGTAACATCTCATGCCAATCTTTGTATGTCACCGTCATCTTTTGCAAGATCTTCTTAATATTCTTGTTGGCAGCTTCCACTGCGCCATTCATCTTTGGTCGATATGGAGAAGAATTGTGATGCTTAATCTTGAACTGCGTGCAGAGTTCAGTGATCATAGTGTTGTTCAGATTAGTACCATTGTCTGTGATAATCCTTTCAGGGATGCCATATCGACAGATAAGGTTATGCTTGATGAACCGAGCTACAACATTCTTGGTAACAGAAGCGAACGAGGCTGCTTCCACCCACTTCGTAAAGTAATCGATAGCAACAAGGATGAAACGATGTCCATTGGAAGCGGTAGGTTTAATCTCTCCTATCATATCAATGCCCCACCTTGCAAAAGGCCAAGGAGCAGTCAGAACATTCAATGGAACCGGTGGTACATGTACTTTGTCAGCATAGATCTGGCACTTGTGACAAGTTTTGGAGTGATGATGGCAATCAGTTTCCATGGTTGACCAGTAGTAACCTGCTCTCAAAATTTTCTTAGCCATTGTATGCCCACTGGAGTGAGTGCCAAAAATTCCGTCATGCATCTCTTCCATAATATTTTCTGCTTCCTTCTTGTCTACACAGCGAAGCAAGGTTGAATCGTGGTTGCGTTTGTATAAAATTTCGTTACTCAGAAAGAACTTAGCAGAGAACCTCCTTAGAAACTTCCTGTCATTGTTAGATGCCCCTTCAGGATATTCCTGAGTTTTGAGATATATTTTCACTTCGTGGAACCAAGGTTTCTCTTCTCCCCTATCAGTATCAACTTCATAACAGTATGCCGGCTCGTCTAGTCTGTCAATGGTAATCCTAGGAGCCTCATTGTCCCATCTAGATTTGAACATAGATGACATGGTGGCTAACACGTCTGCCAACTGATTCTCTTCTCGTGGAATATACTCAAAAGTGATTTCTTCAAAGTATGGAATCAAAGTCAACACATGTTCTCGGTAAGGAATGAGATTTTGATGCTTCGTGTCCCATTCTCCTTTAATCTGACTGATCACTATAGCTGAGTCCCCATATACATTTAAGAATTTGATTCTCATATCAATGGCAGCTTTGATACCCATGATGCACGCTTCATACTCAGCCATATTGTTGGTACAGTCAAAGTAAAGTCTAGTAGTAAACGGCGTATGGCAACCCTTAGGAGAGATAATTACAGCACCAATACCATTGCCGAGTGCGTTAGAAGCTCCATCAAAAACCATAGTCCATCGGGATCCTAGTTCAAGTCCTTCATATGGTCCAGGTTCTTCATAATCAGTAACAAGCATAATATTCTCATCTGAGAACTCAAAATTCATAGACTGATAGTCATCCACCGCTTGATAAGCCAAATGATCAGCTAGTACACTTCCTTTGATTGCTTTCTGCGTAGTGTACTGGATGTCGTATTCTGTCAAGACCATCTTCCATCTTGCTATTCGTCCGGAGAGAGCAGGTTTCTCAAATATGTATTTGATAGGATCCATCTTAGAGATCAATAAAGTGGTATGAGTCAACATATACTGTCTTAGTCGGCGAGCAGCCCATGCCAAAGCGCAGCAAGTTTTCTCAAGCAGTGAATATCTTGTTTCACAGTCGGTAAACTTTTTGCTAAGGTAGTATATTGCATGTTCTTTTCGACCAGACTCGTCATGTTGCCCCAACACACACCCTATTGAATTCTCTAGCACTGTTAAGTACATGATTAGAGGTCTTCCTTCAACTGGCAGCATCAGAATCGAAGGTTCTTGGAGATACTCCTTGATCTTATCAAAAGCTATCTGACATTCGTCGTTCCACTTCACTACTTGATCTTTTCTCAGTAATTTGAAGATTGGCTCACAAGTAGCGGTCAAATGGGAGATAAATCTGGAAATATAGTTCAAACATCCCAAGAAACCTCTGACTTCTCTCTCAGTACGGGGAGCGGGCATATCTTGTATAGCTTTTACCTTTGCAGGGTCGACTTCAATACCTTTACCACTGACGACGAAACCCAAAAGTTTACCGGATCTAACCCCAAAGGTGCATTTGTTTGGATTTAATCTCAACTTGTACTTCTTCAACCTCTCAAACAGCTTGCGTAGGTGGTCAAGGTGCTCTTCTTCATTCTGAGATTTGGCTATCATATCATCAACGTATACCTCTATCTCGTGATGGATCATATCATGGAATAAAGCAACCATAGCGTGCTGGTATGTTGCCCCTGCGTTCTTCAAACAAAATGGCATTACCTTGTAACAAAAGGTGCCCCACTGTGTAACGAATGTAGTCTTCTCCATGTCTTCAGGTGCCATCTTGATTTGATTATAACCTGAGAAACCATCCATGAATGAGAATATCTTGTGCTAAGCAGTGTTGTCTACCAGAACGTCAATATGTGGGAGAGGGAAGTCATCTTTGGGGCTTGCCCTGTTCAGATCCCTGTAGTCCACACACATACGAACTTTACCATCCTTCTTAGGCACTGGTACCACATTTGAAACCCACTGAGGATATGATGTGACAGCTAGGAAACCTGCATTGAACTGCTTCATAACCTCGGCTTTGATCTTTTCAGACATCTCAGGGCGCATACGACGAACCTTCTGCTTTATCGGAGGACAACCTTCCTTCATTGGTAAACGGTGAACCACGATATCGACATCAAGTCCTAGCATATCTTCATAAGACCAAGCGAAAATCTCAGCATAATCACGTAGCATCTGAATCAGTCTTTTCTTGACACGGTCTTCTAATCCGGCACCTATCTTGATTTCTTTCTTATCCTCCTCAGTACCTAGATTTACGACCTCGACTGGCTCTTCGTGCGGTTGTATAGTCTTTTCTTCTTGCTCTAATAGTCTAGCAAGCTCTCTAGGCACTTGACAATCTTCCTCACCTTCGTCCTCGGCTTGGTAGATCGGATTTTCGAAGTCATAATTGACAATAGCATAACCGTTATCAATGGTATCCAGAGTGGATGTGGATCTGCATTTATCGCGTGGGTGTGTGTAAGAACACATAGCTATTTTGATGAATATAAAGTAAAAGAAAAGACAAAGAGCGCAAAATTTGAATGCAAAACGTCCATTGATTTATTGAATGAAAATATGCGATGAAATGACAACCCTAACAAATGGGCCATTGTGCCCCGGGCAAGGCACAAGGCTTAAAAGTTTTATTGTTCAAATTAACAAAACCAAACTTTGAAAATAAGAAAAACAGAAAATATCATTTACTCCTGACTAAAGGAGATAGGAATAATGTCTTCAGTCTTCCAATTGTTGAGCCCACTGCCAATGGTAGGAAAGATCCAACTGTCTAGATCACAATCACTATCAGCATCCTCCACAGCGTTGACCTGATCTTTATGAACTCCTTTGTTGGTGATACGAATAGCACGAGCACGACGTAAAGCCCTCTGAGCCTCTGAAGTGAAGCCCAAACCAAATTTGTCAGACTTGTAAGGGATGTCAGGAAGCTGACCCCAAATGGTACAACCACCTTCTTCAACTACAGCTCTAGTATCCTTTAGGGAAACCATTGTAGGAGGCACTCTAGTAACCTTGGGAACAGTAGGAACTGGTTTAGCAATAGGAGCAGTCTGAGGAGCCAATTCAAATGTTTGACAAGGAGTCTCGAGGAATTCGCCATCCATCTCAACATACTTGAAAGTATTCAAATGACTAACCATGTACTCTTCTTCACCATATACGGTGGCAATCTTGCCTTTCACGGGATACTTCAGCTTTTGATGTAAGGTAGAAGTCACAGCGCCTGCCCCATGTATCCAAGGGCGCCCAAGCAGACAGGAATAGGCAGGACGAATGTCCATTACGTAGAAAGTAGAAACAAAGACTTGAGAACCCACTCTGATTGGAAGATTAACCTCTCCGTGTACTAATCTCTTTGAACCATCAAAAGCTCTCACCACAACATCACTGGGTCTCAGCACAACCCCTTCACAGTCAAGCTTGTCTAGAGCAATCTTTGGCAATACATTCAATGAGGAACCCGTGTCCACCAGTACATGAGATAGAGTAGTTCCCCTACACTCAATGGAGACATGCAGGGCCTTATTGTGGTTCCTTCCGGCAGGAGTCAGATCGGCGTCAGAAAATCCTAGACCATTATCAGTTGTCAGGCTAGCGACACAATTTTCAAACTAGTCAACAGAGATTTCCTGCGGCACATGCGCAGATTTCAAAAACTTCACCAAAGCCTTAGCATGGGCCTCGAAGCACAACAACAGAGATAGCATAAAGATCTTGGAGGGGGTGTGCCCCAACACTGTTCAACAACATTGTAATCACTCTTGCGGATAATTTTTAGCACTTCCTCCATTTCTTTGGAGGGATCTTCGATAGTAGTTTCACTCGGGGTCTTCATTTGGGCAGGCTCAACCACCGGTTCTTTGTCTCGAGTCTCAGTAATTGATTTGGAGGCAGAGATACGAACTGGAGTAGCAACAGTTTTCGGAGAGATTTCTGGGGAGAAAACTCTTCCACTTCGGGTAACCTTACTAGTCCCGACGATATTGTCGACATCGGGATTAGTAACTTCAGTAGTTTCATCAGTCAAAGGCTCTTGCTTGACACCATGAATGTAAACATCCGCACCATACTTCCAAGGGATAGCCTTGCTAGAGGAATATGGAATTGGACCCGGCGTAGTAATAATTAGGGGAGCCACTCTAGGCTCGGCAGTAATCTTCACATGAACTTTATAGGTGATCCTTACAGGAGTTTTGGAATTAGTAACCACAAATACGTCCTCAAAATTTAGACCTCGGGACGAATTTTCACATAAGCTCTCCATAGAAGGAATCTTCTCAAACAGTATAGTACGGTCGTCCATCAAACGTTGAATGCCCTCTTTCAGCTTCACACAACCATTGGATTGAGATGCACAATAATGACAGTTTTCAACGCAGCCCGGAAATAAACCGGCTTGCAACAACTTCTTCTTAACAATTGATAAAGGAGCAGTCAAGTCAACCACAGTAGCAACATAAGAACCATCATCAATAGCACTAACGATCTTGTCATGATTCGGCATAGGAGTGGTAATCACATTAGAAGTCTCAGGGGGATCAAACTCAATCTCTTTAGCGTCAATCATGTCTTGAATCTTGTTCTTCAGTGCCCAACAGTTGTTCGTATCATGTCCAGGACTATTAGAATGGTATGCACACCTTGCATCAGGATTATAACTAAGAGCAGAAGTATTAGGATTCCTAGGAGGATCCCTCAAAGTAACCAACTCTGCCTTCAACATAAGCTGCAACGCCTGAGCCAATGACATGTTGATCTTTGTAAACTGTCTCCTGGGTGTATCCTGCTTACGCTGATTACCTTGTTGTTGTTGTGGCACCGGTACAGAGATCAGAACTGCCCCGACAGATTGGTTGCGGCCTTTCTGTCCGTGTACAACATTAGATTCCTTCTTCCCATTATGTGGCTTCTTTGTAGTGTTTGAAGATGTAGCCACTTGTATTTTACCACTTCGAATTCCATTTTCAACACGTTCTCCTGTCAATATCAGCTCGGTGAAACCGGATGACGAGCTTCTAAGTAGATGACTATAGAAAGGACCGGTTAATGTGCTCATGAACATGTCAATCAACTCTCTGTCAGCTAAAGGAGGTTGAACTCTGCTTGCGAGATCTCTCCACTTCTGTGCATACTCTTTAAAGCTTTCCTCAGAACCCATTGACATACTCTGTAGTTGCATTCGGGTTGGTGCCAGATCAGAATTGTACTGGTATTGTTTGTAGAAAGCTGCAGCCAAATCTTCCCATGTATGAATGTTGGTACTTTCGAGTTGATAGTACCATTCCAATTGTGCTCCAGACAAACTCTCTAGAAAGAAATGCACCCACAATTTCTTATCAGCAGTGTGTGGTTGAATCTTTCGGACATATGATCTCAAATACAGCTTCGGACAAGAAACACCATCATACTTAGCAAAAGTGGGAATTGTGAACTTAGGAGGAATGACAACCTCTGAGACTAGACCCAAATCCTCAAAATTCAAGCCAGGCACCTTATGGATTTCCATAGCTTTCAGACGTTCTTCTAATAGCTTATACTTCTCATCAGCAGGAGGGTATTGTTCATCCAAATAATCTTCTTCCTCTCCATCAGAATATTTGTCAGAACCATGGTTGCTTTTTTCCTTAGTTTTAACACTTTTACCATCTTCATCTTGTTCATCATCTTGGTCTACTGGGATCCCAATTTCCTTGACCTGTTTAGCCGGACCTCTGAATCTCCTCCCCATGTTGATGACACCAGTTGATTTTCTTGCTTTCTTCTTCTTCTTGGTCAGAAGTGGTTTCAGTTCTTCTTGCCCCTTGGACAAGTTCAGGATCAGCTCTTGGAACTGGGCGTTCTGGGCCTGGAGATCTTTGACGGTTTGCTCGAGAGCCATTTCTTCTGAAATAAACAGCGAGAAGATGAGAGACCTGTCTTAGAAACCTGCTATGCAATGATTATGAGATGTAGATGCATATGCAATGATTTCAAGGACTTTAGAGTTTATCTTTGCAAACAGAAACAAAAGGAAAACTTTTATTAGTAAACTCAAAATTCATTTTTTTCTTTTATGCCTCTTGGGCTACAATGAAAGGAAATTTCAAAAAGCAAATTCAAAAACGCCTAAGACCTATGACTCAAGACTCAAGTCTCAAAAATGCCGATGTAAGCATTGATGCTCTGCTCCTCATGAAGTAATTTCGTCAACTCCAACACCTTCTTCTCACTAACATAGAACTGAGTCTCAAAGGTGTCTCTTTCTTCTTTCATCTGAACCCAGGATTTCTGCAGCTCTTCAAGATCGGTAGGCATATCTGGATGGAGAATGACTTGAGAAACATCTCCCTCAAACTCAGGTTCAACAATCACTGGTCTGACAGCTGGATATGGCATAATAAGATCTCGAGCACGAGTGCGCACCCATCTGAGGTAAGGCTCCAAAGAAATAGAGTTCTTCTGTCCCAAGGTCCTGCTTTCAATCTTATACACCTTATTCCACGTGCGTATAAACCTTTGACGGTAACCTTGAGGATAATCTTCATAATCGAACATAATACCCTGAATAAGCATATCATGAGGACCATCCCTTCGAGCATAACCAAACTGGCGCAAGGCTATCGAAGGATTATAGGTGATGCCTCCCCTAATGCCAAGGAGTGGTACATTAGGGAATTCCCCACAATGATCAATAAGAGTGAAGTCTTCAAGAGATCGGGCACACCAATAGATATCTGAATGGGAGAGTGACATTATCCTTCGAGACCACTGCAACCTTTGTTCATTCTTCAATACTGACCGGGGAAGGTGCGAAATAAACCACCTGGATAGTAAGGGTACGTAACACATGAGAGTCCCTCACTTCTTGATAGTACGAGTGTGAAGCGAGTGCAGAATATCCCCGAGAAAGGTAGGTACCGGGTTATGAGTCAGAAATATTTTGATAGCGTGCACGTCTATGAGTTGGTCTGGATTAGGGAACAACACCAACCCATAGATCAACAAAGTCAATACCTCCTCAAAAGCATGGTAACTCATAGCGCTTAGGAACAATTGAGCCTTCTCAATTAGGAACTTAGCAAGAAACCCCTTGACTCCACTCCTTGTTTCCCAATTAGACACAATGTCTGACCTCTTCAGATGTAAAGCAGTTGCAATAACTTCAGGCTTTGGAACGTCTTCTAGACCGGTAAAAGGCATCTGATCGAGAATAGGTATTCTAAGTAACTTAGAGAACTCCTTCATCGTGGGCACCAATTGGTAATCCGGGAAGGTGAAACAGTGGTGCTTAGGATCGAAGAATTGGAATAGGACTCTCATCATGTCTTCTTCAAAACCTGAGGTAACTAAGTCGAGTAGAAAACCATGCCTTTTGGTGAATCGAGAACCATCGGGAACCCTTGAGACCAATTCTTTAAGCTGGGAAGGAACCCTTACAAAGTTGACTCGGATGAAATTTCTAGGAACGGAAGCCATGACCTACAATGACGAATAAAGATAAATTCCTTGGTCCTTGAAATGGTTAGTGAAAATGATATGTTATGATGTTATGATGTCATGTACATGTTAATAGTAAATATGTAGCACACATAAACAAGTCATACAAGAGCCTTAGGTTTAAAGGCTTGTATGAAGTCCAAAGGTAAGTACCCTTCCCCGCTGAGGTTTAGTTGGCTTAACCTGTCCTAGGATAGTAACCGGGTTCTAAAGGACTCATATCACGGATCTTTCTCAAAGGCTTTATTTTAGTGCGACATTCGAGTGGTCGACCAAAACATCCCGAAAGTCTTATCTCAATGAGCGTAGCCTCGAGTATCAACCAACTTCGGTCTAAATCCAAAGTCGGCCATCTCACTACCTTCTAATGGCCAAAGATGAGTTAACTAGGGTTCTAAAGACTGTGACCATCATATCAACCATATCGATACATGTCGTACAGTCTCCATGATCTATTGTCACTTACCTAAGGAATCACTAGGTCCGGGTGTAGGACCTTTCACACAAGTAACCCCAAAACAAGGCCCATTAAAAATAAAGCACATAAGTCAAACAATTTTAAGCAAGTGGTAAAGTGATCTAACTCTAAGGTAACCCCTCTTTTAAAATGTCCCCAGCAGAGTTGCCAGTTCTGTAATACGGTGGAGAACTGACTTTTCAATTTTGTTTTCGCAAAACATGTTGCGGTTAGCAAGAGTCGCCACCGACTTTTTTTTTATCCAATTTATTTGGGAAAGGTGAAAAGAACAGGAAAGACCTTTTTGAAAAGATTTTGAGTTCGGGGGGTAAGTTATGAAAAGGGAAGGTGTTAGCACCCTTTTTCATCCGTAGTTATCTACAGGCTCTTAATTGCTTGCTCACTTTAACTTTTTTTTTTTTTTTGAAATGTGGTGTGTGTTTAGAAAATATTTTGTAAAAGTTGACTTTGTAATATTTTTAAAAGTTGATTTTGCAAAGTGTTTGTTTTTGAAAATATTTTTGAAAGTATGAGGTGTGAAAAGTATTTGTTTTTTTTTTTAGTTGTGAGCAAGCATTTAAAAGTTACTTACCCTTAATTTATAAGGTCTTTCTTGTACTTATCATTTTCCTTGAGAGATAGTACTATCCATACCATTAGTGGGTAAGTAGTCCTATCTATTGGATGTGAAGGGACAGCGAAGGGTCATCGAATAGTCATAGAAGGCAACATGTAAGGATACCTTAGCAATTTGAAGGGACTATCATCATTTTTCCGTAGGGTCATCGAGGGACCAGATCATTTTTCGTAGGCAACTCGAAGGGTCATCGAGGGACTGTGATCTTTATATCGAAGGGACTATGATGATATTATTCGTAAGCGTCTTTTGCTAAAGTATCCCTGCGTTCGAGGGACATGACCATTATTTCGTAACGCAAACGAAGAGAGGTTACCCTAGAGGTGCATGTGTGTGCATTAGGTCGATGGCGATGCTAAAAAGCAGTCGACTTACAGGGTTTAAAAAAGGGGCTCGATTATTGAATCGAGAATTGTTTGATATTTTAAAAAAGGTTTTAATATTGTAGCAAGATATGAGCAAAATAAAGGAAAGCAATAATATTAATTTACACATCATGAGAATTGGGATACATTTTGCCAATGGGGATAAAATGAGCGATAAATATAAACACGCAATAATTCAACGGTAATTAGCAAAAGTTTTAATCCAAACTTAATAACCAGATTAATAATAAAAAAAAAAAGAATAATGATATTTAAATCTAAATTCAAACAAGATTAAGATTAAAATTGAAACAAAATTAACATCAAAAATTAAAAAATGAAATCAAAATTATTCGAGAATTAATAAAAGAACATCGCTAACGCAAAAGGTGCGATCATCGCAATTTAGATCCAAGTGATGTGGGTCTATTTATAACAAAAGTTGCTAACGCACAAATGCGATCATCGCAATCATGAATCCGAATTGTACCGATCTAAATAAAAAGAAAAATAAAGTAAAAGAATTTTTGAAATTTGATAAAAACCAACAAAGTTGCTAACGCGAATGCGCGATCATCACAACCGGATCCAAATCGGGCAGATATGAGTTTACAAAAAAAGAAGCACAAATAAAAAGGAATTTTAAATGTAATAAAAACTCAATAATGTTGCTAACGCGAAATGCGATCATCGCAACCGGATCCGAATTGTACCGATCTAAATAAAAAGAAAAATAAAGTAAGAATTTTTAAAATTTGATAAAAACCAACAAAGTTGTTAACGCGAAAACGTGATCATCGCAACCAGATCCAAATCGGGCAGATATGAATTTACAAAAAAAGAAGCACAAATAAAAAGGAATTTTAAATGTAATAAAACTCAATAATGTTGCTAACGCGAAATGCGATCATCGCAACCGGATCGAACCAAACATAAATGTCACGCATCAAGCACACCAATATGCAAACTGCGTATCGACATAATTCGATCCAAATAATCTAAAATAATAAATAATAAAAATTAAAAATAATAAAAATTTAAAAATTAACAAACTATATATATGTATATTAACCATAACGTTATATATATCAAAACACTTTATACATGTATGTAATGACTGAGAACCTGCTTCACCATAATAATAATTACAAACCAAAACGTAAATCGTAACAATAACGATAATCATGTGAAAAACAGTATGTTTAGCAATAGCAAAATATATGTACCGCCATGATGAAACATGCATTATAATATGTGTTAACATATCAGTATGTTATGTTAGACAAATATATGTATGATGAAACCGGTAGAAAAAATTAGAATAAGAAACAAATCACCGTCATAAACAGTGATCATCGTACCGGTACCGTAAATTCAATTGGTTTAGTTATTGATAGAAGAAGAAAATAGAAAGCAAGCGGCTACCTCTATGAATTTTTCCGGGTTCTTTTTTTTTTCTGCTATGTGTAAAACAACCTGTATTTATAGGTCTAGAAAATTAGGTTAAAAAAATTTAAAAAGGAAAATAATAATCAGTTTTAATTCCTATTGATCAAATAATATCTGAATAAAAATCAAATAGTATCTGATTTTTACTTGGTCACCAAGTAGACCAATGACATAAATTGACCAATAGAAAATGAGTACACAAAAAGAAAATATTTTTTTGTATCTCCTTTCCAATTGTGCCAATTCATTTATTCGAAACAGAAATGCACTTGAAAGCATATGAAGGTCAAACAACTATTTGTTATTTAAACAATTTAAAGTAAACTGTTACCTATTTTTTGAGTAAAGCTTACTGTTTAAATGTTAGTAAAAATTGAACCAAAAAACTTATAAAATCAAAGTTAAAAAATAATTTAAATGTTAGAAAATAGGGCAGACAATTTTTGGGGTACAACAGGATGAAATAAGGTAAAAGATAATCCTACTATTTAAAGACGAGTGAGAGTGAAGAGTAATGACTGAATTGGTACAAAGGATTTGGGTTTACTATTTCCTAGGTAAGTTATGATTGCTTAAGGTATACTAAAGGGTGTAACTGTGTGGGAAAAGAAAACGGAGCAGTTACTTAATTTAATTGGAGAAAATTTACCGGTTACTGATAACAACTATTCCACTGTGAGTGGTGAAAGTGGATGATGTAACTTAATGATGACGGATTCTTGAGCCACTCAAAATCTTTCATATGTCTTTCAAAAGATATGTGTACTTGAGATCAATTTACTTTTAATGCATGTCAGATTTTTTATTTGTTTAATTTCAATTTGCGTAGTAATGAGCGTGAGAAAAATGATTCATAGAAAGGAAAGATATTTCATTAATTAAGACGATTCATAGACATAGTTTTGGCAATTTTTCAACTCTAAGTAATTAAAAAAAACGAACTGACACGAGTACAATAACTTGGAATAGATACGATTACATAAAGGAACATGCACACAGCAGACACAGTTTAAATAGGGATGAGTTTAGTTTGCCTAGTTGCTAAAGATTTCACATTTAGTCTTCAACAAGCAGTTCTCTGGAAGGCTTTCAGGACCATCTTCTTCAATTTCCTCTTTGATCATATCCACAATTCCTTCTCTGAAGAAAATCTCAGACAAAACTCTTCCATAAGGAATGTAGGACTTTGTGAGGTTTCTGGACTCAGAGATGGATTTCCAGAGACAGTTGAAGATAGTGTGTGGTAGGTTTATCTGAAAATCATTCATCAGTAAATGAATGAATTGATGGTCATGGAATCTTAGTATGTCATGGTATTCTCCTATGGGAAGGAAATTTGACAAAACTAGTTTGTACCATGCTTTGGGAATAGGTAGGAGATTTTCAGGATTGGATGGTTCATATCCAGATGAAAGGTTATGAAGGAATGTAAATCTTCTAGCAACAAAGAACTTGTTTAGGTCACAGTCAACAGTGATTCCAACATTCTCACATCCAGTTGCTAGAGTGACTGAGAAAGGAGTGATAGTGATGGGGACTTCAAGAACAAAAGAGGTGATATGTCCAGTTTATTGATCAAGGAAGGCATGCTTCCAGAAGTCTTTCACCAGATTTACGTAAATGGGTTTTTCTAGCATAGTGGAGTATCTAGTCCATCGTTGAGTATAAAACACATCTACTAGACTGTTAGCAATGTTACTCGAAAGAGGAGGAACATTAATCTCAATTTGTTTTTCAGGAATGATTTCAAGAAGATCTTCGTTTCCAAGAAAGGTTAGTGGAGGCATGATGGTAGACGGAAAACAGAGCTTTGACACTTAAGGTTTTGTGATAGAACGACTTGAGTATGATATCTTTTGATAGGAAGAAGTGATTTATAGACATCTAAATAAGTAAGATGAGTTGTGCCTAACCTAGGGAAAACATATATCAAGTATAAAGAAGGATTTTAATAAGATTTCAATAGAGCATGTGTTCTCAGAGATATGTCATGATTACTCAAGATTCGCAGTTATGATTGTGGTTACGTTTGAGTGCACACATTTTCAAAAGATTTTTCTTGAAGGAGAGAATATTTTAGATCATTAATATTTTACCTACCAGACAATTTTCAGTTTGGACTTGCACTATTATTTAATTAGTCATAGTTAAGAAGAAGCATACCTTAGAGAATCTGAAATATTTATCATGATACCTTATCTGGGTGCATTCCATTTTGACTCTGAGCTTTCTTGCGTTTAAGCTTCTGATTGACATCTTTCTGCTTCTGACTCTCTTGAGAGTGAACCATCGAACAATTGTTGAATCCGCATTCTTCAGAAATTCTCTGTATTCTGGCGTTGAAGAATATTTGTGTCTCCTGACTCTGATCTCTAGTTCTGAGAGCTAGGCTTAATCTTTTCTTAAGATGATCCTTTCCTTTTTCTTGTTCTGATTTATTCAACTGACTTCTGAGAGTAACCAATCAGAGACTCAAATCTTAAATATCAGAACGACTATCTTCCCTCAAGCTTCCTTGTTTTCAGAAGTTCGTTAATTTCATAATTTAAACATAAACCACTGAGAGGTTATGTGTTGGAGAGAATTGATTGACCTCTCATAACATCTTCTGACTTTGTTTCTTTGAACAGATGCATAGCTTGTTCAGAACCAAGTATCACCAAACATGTGTGTAACACGAGACATAGTTTGCATGACACTTCTTGTTTTCGTAATACTGATCTAACTTGTTTAGAGTTAGTCCATCAAAGGATTAACAGCCTATCTGCTTCTGAATGTCAACTGATTTCTTCATTCTGAAGGACATCAGCGACTTAAATCTTTTCAAGTGGATAACTTCAGTGTTTGCATCTAGTTGAACATCTTCAGATTCCGGATTTATGAAGTTCTGAGAGAATTATCAGATAGTGATCTGACCAATCATATTTGGTTCAACTGAGAAGGAATCTCAAGATAACAGAACTCAATCAACTATGTCAATCAATCAAGACTTAGAATTCATTCTTAATTAAATTCTTGATGAATCATTGGATTTCTTCTTCCTGAATATTCTTTCGGTTTTCTGCAACGCTTTTCAAGAAAAAAATATTCAGTTCTTCATTGAATCTCTTGACTTCTTGATCAGTTTGAGATTCATGTGTTGAACCATTACGAAGAGTTTGAATACTTCAGATTTCTGACATCTTCTACAAACTTCATTCTGAAGTTCAAAACCATTGAACAACAATCTATCTTCTTTACATGAAGAAGTTCTTAATGAGTTTCAAACGAGAAAGTCAAGGGTGGACCTAATCCGTTTATTGAAAACATCTCAAAAACTCATAAAGAAATAATCTTCAGTAAACAAGACTTCTTGTTTTCTGATGATTCAACCTTGAGCAAATACGTGGTTTATCCACACGTATCTTCTACGATAAGCATTCAATAGATACTACTTCTTATCTGATGAGTCTATCTTGTCAGCTGATTCTTTAATCTTCATCAAGGCTTAAGTGAGGAAGATTCAGTTGTTGACAACTGCAGAACTTCCAGAATCAGTGACTTGCTTAAGTAATCATGTTGATTACAATTTTGTACACAGTCATCTTCTGAACTGTTACAGAAATTGTAAGTGGATTGAAATCTCACCCAGAGTATTTCTACACACCACATCTGGATCTTTTTCTGACACTGTTAAGTGTTTGATATCCATCAATAACAGAACCGGAGCTCTGATACCAATTGAAGGTGCAAGAAAGACACAAGAAAGGGGGGGTTGAATTGTGTATTCACTCTTAAAACTTTTCGCCTCTTATCATTAAAGCACTAAGATAACATCAGAGTTCGTTGAGAGACTCTGACTTGCGAAGTAGCATTCAGACTTGGCAACGCGTAAAGCATATATGACAGGGAGAGTCTGAATAAGATATGCATCATTCAGAACTTGCAGTGCGGAAGCTTATCAGAGTTAGGTTGCAAGGTTCTGATTTGTTTATGTAAGGTTTTTATATTTGAGAGTAAGACATGAACAATAAATCAAAGCATAAGCAAGAGTAAAGAACACACGATATATCCTGGTTCACTTGAGCCATTCCCAAGCTAGTCCAGTCCACCCTCCTCAGGTGATTTCGCCTTGAACACAAGGACTTAATCCACTATAACCAAATCCGATTACAGATGCACGGGCAACAGCCGGTGACTAACACACAATGAACCATTCAGGGATTCAACTTATTGAATATAACGAACATTGACCTGCTGGTTCCAATCTCGCAAGATCTACTGCTAGGATTTCACAGCTAAATGTTCAGGGATTCGTCGCAACGAATATAACGTTTACTGGCCCTATTTCAGGATTTACCACAATGACACCAAGACATTGTGTTCTCAAGTCTTCGGTTACACTGACCACTCAAGGAATCCTAATTCACATAGAATTAGTTAAACTGGAGATTACAAAGATGCTTCTTAACAAGCAGATTACTCCTAAGTTTAAGTACAAAAGAACACACAAGTGTTCAAGCAAGATGTGAGCAACAGCTCCTTGCTATCTTAAGATTCTACGAATATGTATGTTGATTTGACAGTTGATGACATCTTGTAGATCTTCTTCTTCTTCGTCTTCTTGGTTGAGCAAGCTTTGAGCAACAACTCCTTGCTTCAGATCTTCAATGTAGCTCAGATAAGAAGGTGGTTGATGACTTGACTGATTTGCAAAGTTGTCTTCTTCATCAACAGCTTCTGTTCCAATTGATTGTTGCTGTGTTGAATGATGATGATCTTTGAGCTTCAACAACAAAGGTCGTGTGTTAATGGTGATAGCTTTGGATATTAAGTGTTATAACGAGAACTCATCGTTGTGGCTATCATTACATCGACACCTTCAGAAGTGCATACTCCTTTCCTTTAAATAGCCAAGTAAAATATAGTCGTTGGAGAGCTTTTGGCCATTTGAAAAGAGTCGTTATGCAATGATTAAAGTTGTACTGCCATATCTTCTTTTTACTGTAGAAGTGATGGGATTGGTCTTTTAGAACGGTGTACAGTCATTGATAACGGTAACATTTCTCTTCAAATCTTCAGAGGCTTCTGATGGTAATTAATTAAAGCATGAGTAGAGACTTTATAACTGGGTCTTCAGATCTTTCAAGTCTTCCGTCTTCAGAACTTGTCCATTAGGAATCTGTCTTCAGAACTTCAGCACTTGTCTTGAAACCCGTTATATTCACTGCTTCAAGTATTCAGAATCTTTAGAACTTATCCATTAGGAATCTGTCTTCAGAATCTTCAGCACTTGACCTTTGGAACCATAATCTTCAGAATTCTTCAGTCTTCAGAATCTTTCTGCACTTGGTCTTCAGAGCCTTCAGCCTTCAGAACTTCAAGTCATGAGAATCTTCAGCACTTCGGTTCTCTAGAAGATTGTCTCTTCAGAAGCTTCGCTATCTTCAGAATCATAACCACTCTCAAAGAGCATCCACAAGAGCATTGCAACAGCAATATCGGCATCCTTGGATCTGACTGATTATGATCAGATACAGAAGCATACTTGCTTCTTGCGATTTGTGTCACACATAGTAACTCACATATAATCAATTACGCACGTTTGGCTGGTGCTTGCTGGATCTGATATCTTTCATGATTATGATCTGCACACAACACACATTAGAACATAAAATGGTTCTTTCACAAATACCATTGTTATCATCAAAATATAGAGACGACTTGTAGAGACAACTTTTGCTCTAACAACATCTTGGTCTGAAGATGATTGTGCAAGTGATGAAGAATCACTTGAACACGTTTCTTCTCTTACAGCGGTATTTGACTCTAATATAGAATCAGAAATTGGAGATCTCTCATATAATGATCTGATCAAATCCTACAAGGAGTTGTACACAAGATGTGATGAAGTATGTCAGCTAGGAGATGACCAATATAAGGTTATTATGCTTCTCGAGGCTGAAAGATTGAAACAACTTGGTATCATCTCTGATCTTAAAGAGGAAGTTGTTGTGCTTAACTCCAGACTTGACAATGTAACCAAAACTGTTAGAATGCTCAACAGCAGTTCTGATGTGCTAGATGAGATACTACAGTTTGAGAGGAATGCTGGAAATGTCAGAGGACTTAGTTACGATGATCAAGTAGTGATAAGCAAGAATAGAGATCCATGATGTAGTTCTGATCAGCCTAAAAGAAGACAGAAGGTGTCAAACAGAATGTTTCAACATCAGTACAGACATCAGAAAAATACTTCAGGCAAAAAGAAGCAAGATTGGAAATGTCATTATTGTGGTAAGTATGTTCATATTAAACCTTATTGCTACAAGATACATGGTTATCCTAAGGATGGTATTGCTGGAAAGAAGTGGAGTCCCAAGAATGAGTTTGTGGCCCTAATAGCTCATTCTCCCCTAAAAGGGTATGCTGAAGAGAAGTGGTACTTTGATAGTGGTTGTTCAAGACACATGATTGGTTTCAAGAACTATTTGGTGAATATAGAACCTCATGCCTCCAACTATTTCACCTTTGGAGATGGATCCAAAGGAAAGATTAAAGGGGTTGGAAAATTGGATCATGCTGGGAATCCTAGACTTAACAATGTGCTGTTTATCAAGGGATTGACTGCAAATTTGATTAGCATCAGTCAACTGTGTGATCAAGGTCTAAAAGGCAACTTTACCAAATCTGAATGTTTGGTTATGAATGATAAAGATAGGATTATCATGAAAGGTGTCAGATCAAAGAATAACTGCTATGTATGGACGTCTTTACAGACAAAATCCCCATCAGTGTCAAATGAGAAGTGTCAGAAACATGCCTCAAATCTGAACATGGATGAATGGCAAATTGGAAAGTTAACTAAGATGTCACATAGGAGGTTGCAACATCAAACTATCTCAAGAATTGAGAACCTCCTTCATAAGGCCTCTATGGTTGATGACCTTGAAGGGAAAAGATGCTCTTATGATGTCACTGATGACTAAATCATAGAAACTGAAGGAATAACAACAAAGAATAGTTGCTCTCAGGTCACAGGAATGAGACAGGTGCTGTTTTGGCATGATGTCACACAAGATGTCGTGACATCATTCTTTGACAACTTGAACCTCACTAGTGGTATAAAAATTTAGGAAAAGATGTTGAAGGACAAATTAGAGTTTTACTTGTTTTAAGGTTTGGAACAATTAATGTGTGGGAACACTAATCAAGGGTATGCATGGTTTCAAAATCAATCATTTCAAATCAACCTAAACCGCTCTCACGTTAAATACCTTCACTCTGCACTATTCTCCACAAACTCCATCTTCCAGTTTGAAGAAAAATCTAATCTTGTTCACTCTACGGTGTCTCAACAACAATCGTCAAAAAGAGCAAGCAAGAAGGATATTGTTGCGACATCCTCTACTAGGGCAAAGCTTGGGGAGTTGTCTGCTGAAGATACAATTGATGTTGTTCCCCTGGCTATTGTACCATGCAAAACTGACAAACTCCCTGTAAGAAGATCTAAGAATATTCCCCCAAGTAATCCTTCAAACACTTCTGGTGTTTTTTCTAACCCTATGAAGGAAAAATAAATTTTTAATACGGATGAGAGGATTGACAGAATAGTGAATAAGATCATAAGTCGAGGGGATAGAATGAATGTTGCTGGAATCACTAGACCTCTGGATCAGATTATGCCAACAAACTCAGCTCATGTTGATGAACTTGAGAAGGTGACTGGGAGAAATGATGATGAGGATATTGATGAAGGAGATGGTCATGAAACGTCAGAAGGGAATCTTCACACCCTTGCTGATTCTGTTGTGAGAAATGTTGGATCAGATGATGGAACATCTCCATCTGTAGAGGAATCTCAGGGACAGGCAACTAAGGATATAGCTGAAGAGGTTGCTGACAGGGTTATCAATGTTGACGACCTTCCTTCTGATGATGAGATCATTGCAAAAAGTCTCCACCCGGGAGTGGCTAAGAGACTAAAGTCTAAAAAAGGTAAGAGTGCAGCTGCTGAAGACACTCCAACCAAGATACCTAGGAAATTTGTGGTTGGACCACATAAACCATGGAGTAAAGTTGATGTGGTGTCAAGGAAGAGAAAAGTTGAATCTGATATTGAATCAGATTTTGATGTTGAACATGATGTCCAGGACATCATGCCTGTTAAGAAACCAGCCTCTAAGAAGAAGGTTGTTACTCTCCCTAAAGCTCCCTTGGACAACATCTCATTTCATGATGTTGAAAATGTAAACAGATGGAGGTATGTGTACCACAAAAGAGTTGTATTGGAGAGGGAATTGGGGAAGAATGCTATCAACTGTAAGGAAGTGATGGATTTGATTGAAGCTGCTAGCTTATTAAAGACTGTCACTCAATTTGGCTCATGCTATGAGAGACTGGTTAAAGAGTTTGCTGTAAACATTCCAGAGGGATGTAATGATCGAAAAAGTGAAGATTACCTGAAGGTATATGTCAGAGGAAATGTTGTGACATTTTCTCCTACTGAGATCAACAAGTTCCTTGGAAGATCTGAAGTTCCTCAAGCTGAGATTGAAGTCACTGATGATCAGGTTTGTAGGGAAATTACTGGCAATACCGTGAAGAATTGGCCTAGCAAAGAAAAGCTGTCAGTTGGGAAGCTAAGTGTGAAATATGCCATTCTTCATAGGATTGGTACTGTGAACTGGGTCCCTACAAATCACACCTCTACCATTTCTACTGGGCTTGGGAGGTTTATCTATGTTATTGGTAAGAGGAAGTCATTCGACTTTGGTGCATACATCTTTGAACAAATTTTGAAGCAGTCTGTCTCTTCTGCTGTGAAGATGCCTATTTGCTTCCCTTCACTCATCTACGGAGTGATTCTTCAACAACATCCTGGCATCCTTCTACCTATTGATAATGTCATGAGGAGGGAGTCTCCCCTGACATTGCACTATAAGTTGTTTTCTGGAAGTCATGTTCCAAATATTGCTTCAACCTCTACTCCAACATCTGGTGCCACAACTTCAAAGGAGGAAACTATTGCTCAAGTAAAGGAGACCTGCAGGGAGCTTGATGCCATCATCAAGACCAGTACAGCTAGGAAGGATAAACTGGAGCAATTGATACAAGCCTTGATTGCTGAGCAAGACAAGGACATTGAAGCTGACACTAGTGATGCTGTGAAGAATGCTGCTGGCAACAATAAGGTGAACAATGATGATTTGATGAAGATGTTACTACTGATGATGATTCTGGTGGTGATGCAGAAAAGGAAGAGGGTGATGAGGAAACTGAAGATAACTGCTGAATGTTGTCTTCTTTTTAATTTTTTGTAAGGGCTTAATGCCCAGGATAATTTTTTTTTGTGCTTGGTGTGTACTTTAATACTTTATGTCTTTTTGCTTGGTTATTTAGTTAGTCCATCTACCTTTGTCATATTATGGCTAAAAGAGGGGAGTAATACTAACTTTACTAACCACTGCTGACTGCTGCTAACCATTAAGGGGGAGTATGCTATTGCTGCTTACAGAAGAAGGAACTGGTTGAGGGGGAGACAACAAGATGTTTGATGCATTTTCCGCCGCTGTTCTGATGATCTATTTCTTGCCTCTGAAGGATACTTGTAGTTAGTTTTAGCCAAAATCTGCCAAAGGGGGAGATTGAAGAGTCCAAGCCTTTGAGGTTGGCATCAATTTTGGTAAAACTAACTTAACAGAAAGATGTTGGACAAGATGTCCTAACATGTTGAACTCACTGAAGATTAAGATGTTAAACAAGATGTCTTATCATGTTGATTCGACATCGTTGTCTGTTACAGTTTGTGACAACTGTTATTTGGTTTCCAGTTTTTATGGGAATGTTTATTTTTCCTAGGTGGCGTCCAAGATTGAGGAATCAGAGATTCTGATTCTAAGTAGAAGATGTTGCTTCTAAGTGTGGAGACACTTTAGGAAACTTAGGATTGAGGAAACTATTCTAGAGAAGAATAAGGTGCATATTCAGTGGAGCTGAATTGCTGCGATTCTGAAGCCCAAATCCAGTCTTGTCTATTGTTATAAATAGGATGGATTTAACCTAGAATAGGCAGAGAATATACACGTGTTAGTGAGTACTAGGTTTTGTACTTTTTTGAGCCTCTCTTGTATTGAGTGAATACCTGAGTTGGACAGTGTTATTGAGTTGTAGTTGTTCAATCACTACTGTGATTGAAAGGGAATTGAGAAGGGTCTCATACCTAGGAGTGTCTTAGGTAGAAATATAGCACGGGTAGTGATTAGGTGACAAGTTGTAAATGGTGGAGTTTAGCTTAGAACTAATACTGCTTAGTGGATTTCATTCCTGGCTTGGTAGCCCCCAAACGTAGGTGTTGTTGTTCACCGAACTGGGTTAACAATTCTTGTGTGTATTTTTGCTTTCTTTTGTTTGTATTCTGCTCCTTATTATCCTTGTGTGAGAAGCAGAGATCAAGTGTCACGACATCCTGTCTGACATCTTAGTGATCTGCTTTACCAGAATTTCAGCTTTTATTTGGGCTTATAGACCATCCAACTCGGGGAGGAGCCCTCGACGCGGTCCTCGACGGTGGTGAAGGCGTCCGTGTCGTCGACGGTAAAGCGCGACGCGATGTTAAGAGGTTCCTGCTCGGCCCAATCTTCGGGCATGCGAGCTCTTTCGGCTCCAACTTGCTTGACGGGTGTGTCGGACTCAGCTTCGTCGTCGATATGAATGACGCCCTCGATCCTTACGGCCATTTTACCTGAAAAATAGAGGAAAACACTGAATTTGATTTCCAAGATCAAATCTACCCTTCCACCGCAAATCAAGTGAAAGGACAAAGAGAAGGACGAGGAGCCCCTAGACGAATTCTCCTCGGCATAGAGTAACGAGCCCCCACCTCGACGGAGAGACTCCCATCGACAGAGACCTCCTCGCAATATTCACACACTTGCGGGAAGCAATGCTCCCCGAGACCTTCATCACAGGTCCTCGAGGCCTTCATCAGAAACTTCCTAAAGTTTCCAGAATCCTCATGAACTTCCCGACGTCTTGGCCGGAAACTTCATGAGCACGGCCAGAAAACTCATAGTTCGGCCGAAAACTTCATGAGTTCTGCCGAAAAACTCATAGTTCTGCCGGAAACTTCATGAAAGTCACCGGAAAACTCATACGTCCCCCCTAAACTCTACGAGCTCCCCAGAGAAGTCGCTGGTAAATTCATAAAAACTAGAAAAAGGGAACGGAAACTTACTTTAAGGAAGAAGATCTGGGCGACGAAGAAAGGCTGACGGCGGCGGACGCGGTCTGGAGAGCGGAGAGAGTTTGGAAGAAATTCTGATTGAAATGAAGGGGAACATGAAAATGAAGGAGACTTTCCCCTATTTATAATCCTAGCACGAGAAGTGAGGCAGCACTAGGCACTCAAGTGCCCCTACACAGCCGTCCTAGGCATTAATTACTCGTGACATGTGCCTCTAGAAAACACCGCGCATGTCCTCTCAATTCCCCCCCCCCCTTGCTCGACGGACCAGGCATGCCCCTTCCTTTCTGTCTTCGCCACATCGTCGGCCAGAGCACCATACGGGGACATATCCATAGGGGGAAGAAGGAAAATGGCCAATTGTACGTTGAACAGACAGACCTCCCCGCAAACTCCTGTCTTGTCGAGCATCTCCTACTCCTGGCCACATGCATCGCCCCCCAGCTCGGTGTTGCGTACACACTGACGCTCTACCGAATAGGTCCTCAACGTTTAAACTGACTCTTAAATCATTACTCCTCTACTTCAGAGCAACGACTTGGGGGCTCCTGTTCTGGACTGGGCTTAAGGCTGGCCCACCGTCAACTCCTCGTTGGGGAGGGCCCAATTGAGGTCCATCCCATCTACACACGCGTCTCCCCCACGGACTCCGCGTGTCCCCCACGCGGGGACAGTCATCAGGCAACAACCCACTTCTGAAAGAACTGGTCAGCCCACCTTTCGAAGATTACGGGGCGTTTGATCTAGGGCGAAGACCACATGTTGGTCTTCCCTACGCCACGTAAGCCTTGGCAGTTACTCGTATTGGGCCTTGCGATCCAACCCAATGCAAAGTAAGCGTTGGCCCTGCGCTGGGGGCACATTATAAATATCCTCTTTCACTAGAGGGTCAGGTATTCTATTCTCTAGACCTTTTCTCTGTACTTGCTTTCTCTCTTACTGAAACTTACTTTGGCATCGGAGTACCTTGCAGGTACACCCCCCTCCTCTTCTCCACCACCAGCGAATAAAGAAGCTCACAACGTGTTGTTGGCTGCTGATCCTTTTCTGATCCAGTGCAATCAACTTCTCTTATAAGTTTTTCTAGGTCTTCATATTCCTCTAGTTGCTTAACTTCTTTCCATTTGACATACTCTCCGTACCACCAGATCTACAAATCTTCTCTTTACATACTCAAACCACTTAAGTATATTTTTCACCATCTTTTTTACTATAGGTGTTAGTTAAACACTCTCTAATATTTTCATTTTTAATCATATTCTATTTAGTCTTACCACACATCCAACGCAATGTCCTCATCTGTGCTACACTTATTTTATTTTCGTTTTGATTCTTAATCGCCCCACATTTTGTCCCATACAACATTGAAGGTTTTATTGCAACTCGATAAAATTTTTCCTTCAGGTTGTGCGGTACCTTTGTGTTACATAAAATCCCTAATGTTTTCCTATATTTCAGCCACTCAGCTTGAATTTGATGATTTAAATCCCCTTCTATTTTTCCATCATTTTGTATTACAGACTCGAGATATTAAAAGCGTGCGATCTAAAGGATGATATGATCTCTAACTTTCACCTCTAAGTTAGATACACGTCTTCTTTTGTTGAACTTACATTCCATATATTCCTTCTTACTCTTCTTTTGTTGAACTTACATTCCATATATTCCTTCTTACTCTTCTTTTGTTGAACTTACATTTCATATATTCCTTCTTACTTCTGCTTAGGTATAAACTCATTGTTTCTAAAACTCATCTCCAACTCTCCAACTTCTCATATAAATCTTTCTTCGACTCTCAAAGTAGAATTATATCATCGGCAAAAAAAACATGTATCTCGAGGCTAAATCTTGAGTGTATTTCATTAGTGCATCCAAAATTAAGGTAAAAAAAATTGTAAGGATTTAGGTTTAAACATTGATGCAAATCTATTGTAATAGAAAAATCGTATATCTCTGCATACTGTATCTGCACACTAGTCGATACCGTTGAAAATATATTAGATAATCAAAAACTACTTTTATGAATAAAAATGCCTGAAACCTCTGCATTGCCACGCTATTTCACCGAAATTTTGTAAAATTTCAACGCAGATTCAATCGAATTCTTGGGCAGAAAAGAACCACATTCAACTCTTCCAAAGAGCAGGACTTTATGATGGTGCATATAGTGTGGCGGATGGACTAGCAAATCATGCTCACATTCCAAACTGTAGGGATTTATTCTTCCATTGGGATGTTCTCCGCCTCTTGTTCATGATAAAATTTCGTTTTGCTTTAGAGCATTGCCTTCCCTTTGATTTCTTTTATTTTAAAAAACTTTATTTCAATGGATTGAATTGTGTCTGAATCCGACCAATCTGTTTATCAAATGAACTTTTATCTATAAGCTGATTCCAATTAACCATTGCTTGGAAACATCCTAAACAAACTTTTGAAATCACCAAAAGAAAAAGGAGATAAATTTTAAATGTTTACAACAGTCAAATAAATTGAGAAAAAGCACAAGGCCAATTCATTGAAAAAAGAAAGGTGAAATTTATTGCTTCAATGGAATAAATAGTGTCTCAAATCACATATTATTGAGGCAAAAGTAGTGACAGTTTCACATCTAAGTTGCTTCCAGGTTCAACACATCACTTGAATCACTGATGATAAACATTGCTGTCTAGCAACATAGACAGAGATAGTCAGCAGAATATTCCTTTCACTCACCGGTGTACCTTGGTTTCCGCTTTTCAGCAAATGCAGCCAAGCCTTCCAGTCGATCTTTGGTATTCAACACCTGATCATAGCAATCTTCTTCCAAAACCAATGCCGATGTTAGATCTGTTTCCACACCCTCGTTAATAGCTCTTTTAGCCATCCTTATTGCTAAAGGGCCCTGTTAACAATTTACTGCAAGTCTGTAACTGAATAGCAATACATATACAATAACAATAACCATGCTTTATCTCACATGTAAAAATTTAGACTAAAGGGAGAATGTTTTCTTTTGGAAATTCTATACTTGTATTTACTCTTCATACTATCTATTCTAAACAACTCTAACAATTCATTTTAGGCTAACACTCAAACATAAAAATGAACGAAAAATTATTCCATAATATAATCTAATCAAAAGTAATTTCAGACAATACTCTCTTGACTGGCACAGTCAAGTTTCCTAAACAATCATTGCTTGTTGCCATCGAAGATGTACCAATGAAAATACATAATGATCTGCTACACAGTGAATCATGCCAAATTGCGGAATAACCTTGCTAAATTTCCCGAACCAAGCTCGGGGTAATTGCGTTAGACCAAACTATGATTTTTGTAACCTGCAAACAAGACTAGAATCCCCCTAGCAACAAAGTCAGATGGTTGCTCCATATAAATATTCTCTTTTAAGTCTCCATACAAGAATGCATTTTTAATATCAAGTTGATACATCGGTCAATGTTTCATAACAGCCATTGACAAGAAAAGCCGAACAAATATCATCTTTGCAACCAGAGAGAAGGTAGCATTATAGTCAAGGCGATAAATTTGAGTGCAAAATTTTGCCACCCATCAAGCTTTTAAACAATCCATGTGTCCATCGAGTCCTACTTTAATAGCAAAGACTCACCGACAACCAACTAAAGATTTCTCAGGTGGAAGTGGAACAAGCTTCCATGTACCACTGGACTCCAATGCAGTCATTTCATCAATCATTGCTTGTCGCCATATCATGGATGGGATCAAGTTTCCTGGACAATCTTAGGAAAAGAGATAACAAATATAGCAGAAACAAAGGCATACTGGGAAGTGATAGGCGGTGATAACTCAATCTATTATAAGTAGAGTGGAGATTAGAAGTAGACTGTTTACCTTTACGAAGAGCAATAGGTAAGTCAACGGAAGGATTAGGTGTGATCGCAACATAAGATACGATAGGAGCATAACCTGAATAACCAGAAAAAAGTAGGGGTGGTCTCTTGAACTAAATCACAAAAATTTGTAGGAGCAGTATCTGGAACTCTAACACGTTGACCCTTATAAGTAATACCATAACAACAAAAATCAGGGCTACTCCGTGATAGTGAAGGTTTATAAGTAGAGACAGGTATTTTAAATAAAAGAATAGATAGCACCTGGGAGGTAGAATCTGAGAATGTAGCTGGTGTCACAAAGAAATGTGTATCCACAAAGAATGTAACATTTGCAGAGACATAAAAATGATGTATAATATGGACAATAACACCGATACTCTTTTTGAACTCTGAAGTACCCCATAAACACACACTTGATAGCTCGTGCAGACAATCTATCACAACTGAGAGAAAGATCGTGAACAAAACAAGTGGAGTTGAACACTCAAAGAGGGAAAAATACATAGGGTCCCTAGAAAACAAGAGAGAATGTGGAATCTCATCCAATACTGATGATGACGTGGTTGATCAAATAAAGGCTGAGGCGTGTCACCCAAAAATGTTAAAGGTATGTGAGCATTGATCAAAATGGTCCGAGTTGTATCAACTAGAGGACAATGTTTCCGCTCAGCAACACCATTTTGTTGCAGTGTGTACGGACAACTAGACTGATGTGTAATGTCATGAGAAGTTAAGGAGTTGAATTGTGCAGAAAAATACTATTTGGCGCTGTCACTTGCACATTCTAATGGTTTTCTCAAATTGAGTTTTATCTCTGGACAAAAATCTAAAATGTGCCAAATAATTTTTAACAATCCTTCAATAAAGTTATCCAAGCACATTAGGAGAAGTAGTCAATGAAAGTAGCTTAGTACCAAATATCCTAAAACTGAGGGCACGTGACTAGGACCCCAAATATCATAATGCACAATATCAAAGGCATACTTGGATCTTTTTTGGAAATACTGTGAAAAGACGCTCAAACATGTTTGCCGAGATGACATGACTCACGATCAAGGGACTTTAAATGTGAGAGTTGATGACCTGCCAAGCTGACACAGCCCGTAATCAAGGGACTTTAAATGTTGAAGACCCAACACTTTCAGCTTATCCAGACTTGGATGACCCAATCAACAATGAATGATATCTAAAGATGCATAAACAATGCATACAATTGATAAAGGAGGTTGAAGGTACCATGCTACAATTGTCTTTCCTATACTTTGGTCTTATATAAGGCAAGAGTCAGAAGTAAAGGTTATGTAATAAGTTTACTAATTGAAATAACATAGAATCCAAGGACAGAGATGGTAGATGTGAAACTTGACCAATACCACTAACTTGTGCCTTAGAATCTATTAGACATCTTCAGTTTTGTAACTGTTATTAAATTATTAGGAGAATTAGTGGGTAATTATTATAATTATTATATTATTAAGAGCATTTATATTTTATTGATTCAGAGTATTTATGTTTAGAATAAATAGGGGAAGACATTGGGGAGTTGATCAGTAGAATCGGATAGGAAAATGGTCATTTTGGCATTAGGAGGTGCAGTCGCAGACCCTGGAAGTTCTGCAATATTATTCTGTACATCAAGGGCTTTTCCCTATTTTCTATTCTATATCAGTTGGTTTCTATCAAAATCATTAGCATCGATAATAATGTAAGATATTATAGGAAGTGACATGTTATGGATAAGAGAGTGATTACCAACTACATCATCATCAGAAGCACCGGAATCTAAAATTCATGATTGCATAGAGTGGGATAGACAAACTGTAGAATTACTGAATGAGCTAATTTGGCTGAAATTGAAACATTTTGGACACAGCCATATAATACAAACAAATAATGGAATAAAGCAGCCGTAAATCGTTCAAACATCAGCAATAATAAACATGCAGTGGCAGATATGCAGAACAAATGCAAAACACAACAACCAAGTTGGCCTGAAATCTGGACCAACAAACTTTAGGATACAATCACAGAAACAATTGCCCGAAACAGTATCAAAGAAATGTTCTGGTAGGAGTCACGGACATTAAAAACAAACCCAACTGCCAAAGAAACCTCCAAAACATTTATGAAATGCGGGCCCACAAGCTGGAAATGGTCCCAACGAACCATAAAAGAAGGGGTCCAGATGGTGGCGAAGGCGGGGCAGGAAGGCGTGTGGGATCCACGCGCCAGAAAATGTAAGATTTTGTGCTAGCGTGTTGCTTGACGTTTGAAGGTGGCGCTTCGTCAGCCAGAAGATCGGTGTCATCCATCCGAGTGGTGGTGGGCGTGTCAATTATGGAGGTTGTGGTTAGCAAGTTGTTTAGCAATAGCAATGTACTCATTATAAGTTAAAACACGTATGTAAAGTCTTTTTCTTTTTCATAATAGACCAACTTCTTTGAAAAAACAACATTTTAAAAAAATCAATCACTGCTATTTATAAATGGATTTTTAATAGCACAAAAAGCCCGATCCCAACATTTCCAAATGGCATATTCATATAAGACACTGCATCAGTTGCAGCATGTAATATCTTTGAGAGATACCTTTTGATTGATATTCCGAGCAATTTCAAGTGCTTTGGAATGAGCTTCGCCAGCAGCAACACAGTAATTGACAAGACCTGTTTGTACATATGATCATGAAGTTAAGCATCATTGATATTAGTTGGGAAAGCTAAGAGATAATTGAAATAGTCCTTTATTGAGAAATGGAGTTAAGTATCATTGATATCAGTGGAGGGAAAAGGAGAGATAAGTGGCCTAATTTCTTTATGAAACGGCTCAGCAAGTATTTAGAATTTTTCTGGTGACAAGAGTATAGTTTTTGTCATGGTGGTTTTTCTCTTTGCTTTCCTGGAGTTCAGCAAGAAATGGCTACGAGTAAGAAAGTCATACTGTTGCCAAGTGAACTCCAAGACAATGAAAGTTTGATAAACAAAAACTTAAACTTCAGAATGTTTTGAGTTAAATAGCCCTTCTCTATTAATTTAAGAAAGAAGTCAGAAGATTGACTAAACAAACTGGGGAGAAAACTTGCGACTAAAATTAAGGAGTTCTTCCAACCGGATATGGATATTTGTGTTTATCATGTTTTTCGGGAAGCTAATCGGTGTGCTGATGCCCTCGCTAAGTAAGGAATTCATCTCTCTAGAGGAACTTGTCTGTTTGATTTGTGTCCTTTGTCTATTGTGCACCTGGTTGAAGGTGACTTAGTTGGAAATCCTGTTGATAGATTTGTTCAATTGTAGTTTTCTTTGGGCCTAGGCCCTTCATTATACCAAAAAAAAAATACCCATGGATAGCGCCTCGATGCCATTAATCTTTCGACCAGTAAAAATAATATCCTTTGCTATTGCTTTTCCAACCAATCTAGGTAGTCGCTGTGTTCCACCTGCCCTGTGCACAACAAGATTCCATGAGACCTGATCTATTCCATGATTTATCTGGAAATTTTATCTCTACTTATTATTTGGTAGCGGAATTGAAGAGACACACAAAAGGCAAAAATAGATGGTGTCAAAGGTACAACACGGTGAAGATAATTAGTATACTGCATACCCTGGGATTATAGCAAGTCCTGTCTCTGGCAAACCCATCACAGCATTTGCTCCTATGTCATGAAAGAGGAAATTATTAAAAAAGAAAGACTGTTGCTTACATTCTACTCAGGATCATCTAAACTATCCTACAGACAAATAGATCAAATTCGCGAAAGTAAATATAGTTGACTACCACATATTCGAATATCACATGCCAAAGCCATTTCAAGTCCACCACCAAGAGCTACTCCTTCAATAACAGCAATAGTTGGTACACGAATTTCCTGAATAAAGAAAAATGTTGTGGTAGTTTCAAGGAATGGTGTCGACAAAATGCGTACAACCACATCAAACGAGCATGGTAGAGCCCACTCAGAAACTTTCCATCACCAAATTACATTTTACAGTTAGCTAAGAAAAACTATAAACGGAGGTAAAAAGAGTATAATTGGGTCAGCTCATGAGCTAAATAACCACCCTTCCATCCCAAAAAAACAGCAAGTTGTGAAGAAAAGAAAAGTTTTAACTAAAGACCTCTAAAGCATAGCATGATGCTTCATATGTCATTCAGTCATCATATGATGTTAATAAGTATACATCTAGATTGTAAATAATGGAATAATGTAAACTAACCTCTAGAAATGACAATGCGGAACGAAGAGAATTCACAAAAAACTTAACCTCTGATTCATTCATGGCCCTGCGCTCCTGCGATCAGATAAACATGAAACCTTTAAAACGCACAAGTGACGCTGCTCTAAAATATCAGTGCTATGAATTGCATATTATGAGAAATAGCTGTTATTTCAAATTTAACTATTCGACACCTCGTAATAAATAGCATATTCCGGAAACCTAAGATTCCATCGTTCCAAACAAAACATCAGATTTAATAAAATAAAAAGATGTAATTAACCTTTAAATCAGCCCCTGCACAAAATACACCAGGAACTGAACTGCGGATCATAGCAACATTAGCATCAGAGTTCTTGTTAATCAATTCAAACACAGTACTCAAACCACGCAGCATCTCTTTCCCTATAGCATTTTTAGCTTCAGGCCTATCCAACCTAACCTCAACAATCCCTATAAACAAACAAAAAAAAAGTTCCTATAATTTTGGACTCAGAATCGAAGAAACAACGTAACAAACAAACTAGAAAATATGGAAAGAAATTACCAGAATCTTCGTCAGAAAGTTTGTGAAGCTGGACGAATTGAGAAGGTGAAGACTCCAAAATAAGAGTTCGGAGAGTGTGGTGCTGATAGGGTTTCGAAGTTTTCACGTAGGAGGTGGTGTTCGATAACCTGGTCAACACTCTGAAAGCGCACATTTTTTGGCTTATGTGACTACAGAGAAGCGGGGAGTAGAGCAGTTAATCACTTGATAGTAAGAGGGCTTTTATAGTGTATCGGAAAGGGGTGGACAAAAGATTCCGACCACCCGCAAACTGCATTACCCAAAAATAATTTAGACTATTCGGTCGGATTTATATGGTACCAGTTTAAAAGTGGTTGAATTCGAGTTATAATGGATATATTCGGTCGGAGCTGGATATCAAAAATGTATCCATCGGAATCCAAATCCGACAATAAAATCTACACATTTAATATAATAATATGTATTTACTGATTTTATTGTCAAATCATATCTCATTATTCATTACAATAATGGTCATTCTGCTTGCATAATAACCAAAAATCTCATTATTCATTATACTTTATTTCAGCAGCTATGCTATGTTTATACCTTTTTTTTATAGTACACTGTATGCATCCTTCACAACTACTGTGTGAATAATGATGTGAACAGTAAATTCGTACATGAATAGTAATGTGAACAGTGTCTGTGAACCGTCAATCCGTACATGAATAGTGGCGTGAACAGTGTCTGTGAACAGTGATTTTTTATAGTAAATCAAACTTGGTTAATAGAATGTAAAAAATTAGTTAATATAGTGATGAAGTTGGTTAATAAAGGTCCAGATATTAAAAAAAAAATTTACTAGTAAAATAAAGTTAGTTAATATAATGTAAAAAGTTGGTTAATAAAGTTATGAAGTTGGTTAATAAGATCCAGATATTAAAAAAAAAATTACTAGTAAAATAAAGTTGGTTAATGCAATGTAAAAAGTTGGTTAATAAAGTTATTAAGTTGGTTAATAAACGTCTTAATATAAAAAAATAATTACTTTTTATATATTTTTTTTAAAATCATTTTATTATTATAATATTTTACTGTTCACCGTATTGATGAACAGTAAAATACGGTGTAGTGTAAAGGTTGGTGTAAGAATAACATTTCTCTTATTTCAGAATCTTTTTTCTCTCTCTCATACTTCTTCTAAACATTTCTATATTATCTTATTTGACATTTCTGTTTTTCACTTTTCTCTCTCTTCTATTTCTTCTAAATATGTTATCTTACTCACAATTTCTCTCTCTCACTTCACTAAAGTTTTATCTTATATTGTTTTGACCATTTGCAAAAGCTCAGTTTTTAGTAAGTCTATAGTTTCAAGAAAGAAAACGAAATGAATTTTGCTTCAAATTTGCTCAAAATATGTAGATCTACATAAGTTTCAACTTTCAACTTTCAACATATAATTCAAATACAAAGAAATCAAGTCTCCATTGTAATGAGATCTGACTAAAATGAGACACTTTGTTGTGTTTCTATTTTTTTTTTAAGATTTAAAGTTTGATTTTCTATTTTTTGTTTTGAGATTCTATGTAATATTGTTGGTATTTGATGATATAATGGTAAAATTTATGAACTCTTGTGTTTAGTAGCTTAAATTTATCTTAATGTAATTTTTAAGGTTTTTTTGTTTACTTTAATCTGTTCCAAACCACCCATCTAACCTATGTTTAATCCAATCCGTCACTGGTCGTAATTGAAAATCGAGTTGGTCGAAAATGGGTTCGCATTTAACATCTGTGGTTATATCCGGATTGGGTTTTTTGGTCCGATTTCGACCATATCCGCCCGTTTGTCCACCCCTAATTTTGTTAGTGACAATTTTTTTTAAAGAAATGCTCTTTTACTATCTACCCAATACAAAAAAGTTCCATGCTTTTCCAGAATTGCCCTTCAACCAGAAAAAAATTACACTATCAAAAGGTTGTTTTGGTAACTAGCAAATTCAACAAAAATAATACTATTCCCTCCAGTTTTCCACTTTTCTCTCTTACTCTTTCATTTTCCCTTATCTCTCTCTTTCTCCCGTTTTCCCTCTCTTTGTTCTCTCAGTTTCCCAACAAACCCTAAACCCAACCCCCCGTCGCCGCCCCTTTTCTCTCTTCTCTCTATTTTTTCCACAAACCCTAGCGCAGTCACTGCTTTCACCTCCTTCTTCAAGTTCCTTCTTCAACAGTATCAGGTATTTTTAACCAACTCCTTCTTCTTCAACCTCCATTTATTTCACTACTCTAACTCCTTTCATTTTTACATGTTTATCTCTTACTCTGGAACTCATTTCATCAAAACTTCCAAGGTTAGATCTTTTTTCCTCATCAAACCTCATGTTTTGAACTACAAGTTTGTTCCTTTGTGTACTGATTTTCTATAAATATTGTTATGGTTTCTTTTTATACTGTTAAATCATTCATAAAACATGATTTTGTTATGGTTTGTTCAAGTTCTACTCAATATGTTAGTTTCATTATTTCATTATACATCAATATGGTAAATCTTATCATATATAGTTATATACCATTCGAAGCTAACCTATTTCTTTATGTCTCTGAGAAGATGAGTCACGTGGAGGATGATTCAGCAATAGTATGGGCAATAGGGCCTGATTCTGGTGTAATAGCAAAACATGCAATGGTATCTCAAGTTTTCAGGTTGATGATTGAAGATGGTGTTGAGCCTGATGTGGTATCATGGACTTCTGTTATATCTGGTTTTGTACAAAACTTTCAAAATAAGGAAGCCTTTGATATGTTAAAGCAAATGTTTAATTATGGGTTCTGCTCAACTTCGGCTACTATCAGGGCACTTCTTCCACAAAAACATGTATAGTAAATTTATCTGCTACTTTCGAACACAGTTGTTTCTAATTGTATTTTCATTTATCCACTGTCGCGTTTCCTGACAAAAACATGTTTAATTGGTTACTGATCGTACCTGGATCAGACAGTTGATAGTGGCCAACGGCGTCTGGAATGGCAGCTCCGGTGATGAGAGACGGCCGGGGGGGGGGGGGGGGGGGGGGGTGTACCTGCAAGGTACTCCGACGCTCAAGTGAGAGAGTGTACAGAGTAACAGCAAATACAGAAAGTGTAGAGTGGAAAGAAGAATGTGTCTAACCTGACCCTTTCAAATGAGAGGGTATTTATAGAGAGCCCCCAACGCGGGGCCAACGGTTACCTGTAGTGGGCTGGATCAACTAGGCCCACTCCAAGCAACTGCTAGGGCTTACGTGTAGTAGTGAAGACCAGCACGTGGTCTTCGCCCTAGAGTAACTGCTCCTAGATTTCCGGAAGTAGGGCAGACCGAATCCTTCGGACGTGGGAGGTTACTTGGAACGTGTCCACGTGGTATGGATCGTTGGGTACTCCTCGCGGGGAGGAGCCTTCTGTGTCGAGGAGATATGAATCTCGTAGAATGGACATGGCCTCGCGGGGAGGAGCCTTCTGTGTCGAGGATATATCAAGCCCGTAGAATGGACATGGCCTCGCGGGGAGGGATCATGTCCGTCGAGGAGTGACGTGTAGCATTATCGCGGGGAGAAGCTGATCTGTCGGGGAGGTACATCTCAGCAGGGTGTGATGTCCTTTTTTCCTATTGTCCCAAGTGCCCGACACTGCCTAAGTGCCCGACGAAACTGTGGCTTGCACGTGGCAGTCACGTGTCTTGCAGAAGGGCCTTATTGGGCCTCTCCGGGCTGTATGGGTTGGGCCTGCTCGCCTGTTGGATAGCCTCGGCCCAGTCCAGAACAGGAGCCCCCCAAGTCGTTGCTCTGAGATGCCAGAGTAATGACTTAAGGGTTATTGGCATGTCGGGGATACGCCAAGAGAGGAACCGAGGAGGCCATTCTCGTGCTCGAAGTTTCTACGGTCGCACACAAGTCGGGCATCGGACAGTTGTGTCTGGTCGTAACGCCGGGGAGATGAGGGGTTTCAGATTCTAAACGTTGGGGAAAATCGAAAGGACACGCGTGGGAGGATGAACGGCTGCATGTGTGCCACGTGTCGTCTGTCATCATTACCTAGGGCGGCTAGGGTGGCTAGCTAGGGTAACGCACTCAAGTGCCCTATGTCCCTCGAGTTCCGTGAAAACCACTATAAAAACTCCTCCCCTCGTTCATTTTCCCATTTTTTCTGTTTCTCTCTCAATAATCTCCCTCCTTCTCTCTCTATTTTCTACAGCAGCCGTTCGCCGCCGTCAACTGCCAGAACTCCGCACCAGAAACCTAAATCGTCGCCTATAAGGTATTTGTTCAAAAACTGACCTTTTTCTTGCGTTTCCTCTTGATTTTAACTAGCGTATAGCACTTCCTTGGTGAACTGATGAAGTTCCCATGAGAAATGAAAGGGTTTCTGGCGAATATGGCGGGAATCTTTTGTTGTTGGGAGAGGAAGTGTTGAGAACTTCTCTCGCTTTTGTTGAATGTATCGGGGACAAGGGATGAATATCTCGGGGATGCGATGAATGTCCCGGGGTCCCCAATGGTTACTCTTTTCGTAAGCGTTATGGGAAAAAGGGGCAGAATTTTCCGGGGAGGCGATGAGTTCCCTGGTGACCATGTTGTTCCTCGGCCGGCTATGTCGGGGAGACGAGAAAGCCTTGCCCCTTCCTCGCCCGTTTGCTTGAACAGCGGTGGAGGGGTGAATTTGATATGACCCATCGAATTCACCATTTCCTTCTGCTTTTCAGGTAAATGGACGGTTTGGTTGCGAAGGTGGCCGTAGGATCCTTTGAAGAAGACGACCACCCAGAGTCTCCTATGGCTCATATGGCTTTTGCACAAGAGCGCCCGCTCGAGGAGTGGGTCTGCGACGAAGCCCTAGAGATGTCGTCCATCTTTGTCTACCGAGACGTGGAAGATACATTTTGTACCGTCGAGTATCAGCTAATTAGGTCTGATAAATCATGGAAGGTTTTCCGCCCTGAAGAGCATCACCGAATATGCTCGCCTTACCGAGGAATGCGTATCCCATTATACGAGTTCATGTTCGACGAAGCGGGGTGGAGGCTGCCCTTCACGGATTTCCAAGAGGGGGTCTTCGCCTGGTTGAAGCTGGCACCCTCGCAAATTCACCCGAACTCGCTGGCCTTTATCCGGGCTTTTGAGCTTGTTTGTAAACATCTGAAAATCGGACCGACAGTGTCCCTCTTCTTTCAAATATTCCATCTTCAAAGGTCGTCGGCCGGTGGACGACACGGCTGGGTGTCCTTTAAGCAAAGCAAAGCTCTGTTCCACACGTATTTGGATTCCATCCGGGATTTCAAGTACCGTTATTATTTTGTGAAGTCGGTCACCCTTGGGGCTATCAACTCGCTGTACCGCAGAGTTACCCGTAAAGTAGACGGTCGCTCTGAGGAGGTTCTGGAGCCGAAGTTCCCCCTGTACTAGACGGAGGAACACTTCAAAAAAGGGGTGGATAAATACAAGGTGAAACACAATAAGTTAGACGTCGACGACCGGGAAGCTTATGATAAGATCGTCGCGTTTGTGGAAAGCTTCAATGAAGCTCAGCACGAAACACCGGATGGCGAGCCTATAACGGGAGCAGACGGGCAGGTGGTGAAGCAACGTCGCTTGATCAATACCCGTGTTCTGCTCGAGACCTTCTCTGATGAAGAAGCAGATGAGCTGTTAGGTGGTGAAAACATCCTCGACCTAAGCCTTCCTCGCGTCTGTATGTTTTGCCTTACTAATGTTTTCTTTCTTTTTGCAGGGAAAATGGCCGGAGCTGAGGAGAGGCTCAAGAAGTTGAAGGCGAAGAGGGCTCGGGAAGAATAGGCTCGGGGAGAGCCATCTCATTCAAAGGGTCAAGGTGTTGCTCCTTCTGGGGCCATGCCCGAAGGTATTTCCTCTGTTGCGATGCCCGAAGGTTCCAGCCAATCCCAGCTTGCTTTGACTGCGTCGGGGACTTCAGGTAGGCGTACACCTCCTGCTGGGAGCCAGTCCCCGAGTAATCAAGGGACGCCGAAACGGCTACGGGTTTCGAATGCGGAGTTTGTCGACCTGGCCCATGAAGAAAGTCCTCCACCTCCTCCAAGCTTCGAACTCCCACCATGTCATCTCAAGCCCCGCTTCTTCTTCGAAGTCATCTATCCTCGCGTCCCTCCCTCTGAAATCCAAGCTGTGCTGGGGACCACTGCAGAAGCGAGGAGGGGAACGATCTTTGAGGACATGTCTGCCGTTATGCGGCTCTGTTCGACTGCTATTGTCCTGGACGATGAAACCCGCCCCGCTGCTGAACTTTCTCGATTGCAAGAAAAGCTCGAGACCTTGGAGGCTGAACTGCTAGACCTGCGCAAAGAGTTGAAGGAATGCAGGGACCTAAATAAAGAACAGAGCGAGCAGCAGCAGCGGGCGGAGACAAAGCTAAAGGAAGCTGAGGAAGCGGAGAAAGGTCATATTACCCGGATCACCGAGGTGGAGGCAGAGGAGAAGCGGCTCAAGGAGAGGGTCGCAGAGCTGGAGAATGTTGTTCGGCCAGCTAAAGGTGAAACTGAAGAGGATAAGCTCCTAACCTCTCGGGCAGCTCTGGTGGCCAAACTCAGGAGAGTCGAGCAGGATCTCCGGCTAGCCGAGGATGATACTCTTGTGGCCGCGGACATAGGGTTCCGAAATGCAGTGGCGCAGCTTCGGATCCTAAATCCCGACCTTGTGACCGACGGGGTTGATGCTAACTACGAGGTGGTCGATGGCCGGATAGTGCTGCCCGGGCAAGGAGGTAATGCCAACGAAGGAGGTGGGCCAGACGCTGCTGAGACTGCTGCTGCATAGGAGTATAGTTTACTTGGCCTGCGTGCCATTTTGTTGTTTCTGCTCGGCTTGTGGGCCAGGGGCTTATTGATGTAATATTCGTACAATGGGTTTTGCCCGATTCTAATACTTCGCTTTGCCTCTTTATTTATTTTGCTTGTGTGTGATACTTTATACATTCCTTATTTTTGCCTAAGTAGTTGAGATCGCTGGCGCCTTGGGAGTTTGCTCGACTCTGATGATCCTCGACTGTTAAGAGAACTAGTCGAGTGGTCGGGGTTGTACTCTGACCTTCAACGAGGCTAAGAAGTCGGTCGAGGTCTTAGCTTCGTGGCGTGAACTTCCCATCACAAGCTAGGTGTTCTGCCTATTTGGTACGTCAACGACGGAGCTCGGTCGAGGTCTCCTCGTCGGGCCAAAAAGTCTCACGCACACACTTCGTGGTTTTTTGCCGTCGTGTGTTATATAGAGGTGTCGCGCATGTATCGTTGCATGCCCCCGTGGTCGCGACGTCGTACTGTCTCGGGCAGTGTCTAACTGTAATATTGTTTGAGCTTCTCAGCATTCCATGGTCGAGCAAGTTGTTCACCGTGGAGGTTTTCGAGGTAATAGGCACCCGTCCTCGTCTTTGCGATGACACGGTATGGGCCCTCCCAATTTGCGGCCAGCTTTCCTTCGCGTGAATCTTTCTGATTTCTCCGTAGGACAAGCTGCCAACTTGGAAGTCTCGTTTGATAACTTTGTCATTATAACGCAAAGTTATTTTTTGTTTTAAAGAGGCTTCTTGAAGGGAAGCGCCGGTCCTTATCTCCTCGACAAGGTCGAGCTCCTCTCGCAGGGCTTCGTTGTTTGTTTCTTCGTCGAGGGGAGCTTCTGTAGCCTCTCGCCTGCAGCTTCTTCCTGCTCCCCGGGAAACCTGCTGTCAAGGTCGACCGCGCTGACCGGCGGGAGTGGAACCTGGGCGACGTCTGGAGATGCCTCAGCCTGAGTCTTGGGTTTGACGCTGCCGACGACACTCAGACCCTTGATTGCTGCGTCGAAACATCTTCTGGCCGCCTTGATGTCCCCATGGAGAGTGACCACACGTCCACGCTTCGTGTAGTACTTCATCTTTAGGTGGACCGTTGATGGTACGGCCGTCAGTTCCGCCAACGTGGTCCTCCCCATGATGTAGTTGTAGAGGGACGGGCAGTCCACCACCAAGAAACGCGTCTTCACCTGTCGGGCAATTTCCTCAATCCCGAAGGTGACCATCAACTCCACGAAGCCCCATGGTCTGGTGGTCGCGCCATTGAAGCCTTGTAGGTCTGACCCTACGTACGGGGACAAGTGTCTCTTGGTCAGCTGGAGGGTCTCGAAGAGGTGGACGTACATGATATCCACCGAGCTCCCCTGGTCAACCAAAATTTTGTGGACATCAAAATTGGCCATCTGTGCCCGGATCAGGAGGGGGATGTTGGCGTTAGGTGCCCCACCGGGAAGTTCCTCGAGGTAGAAGGTTATCGAAGTTGATCTTCTATTAACCCTCTCAAGGGTAGGGGCTCGAGGAGTTGTTGCTTTCAGTTCGTCGAATTTCCTCTTTATTGACCCTACGGTCAAACGGTCGGGGGCTCTGCCAGATATGACTAGGGCTTGGGGGAAAGACTCTCAGGTACTGTGGGCACTTATTGGCTCTTCTGCTAGGAAGCTCTTCCACATGTTTCGGACAGCTTCAGGGTTGTCGAGTCCTCCCGAAAAGCCAAAGTCTTCAGGTCGCGTGATGCTCAACGCGACTTGCAGCGATCCATTGTTGGGAGAAGGAGTTGACTCCTCGACAGTCTGGGCCTCCTGGCCGCTGGGGCGGGGGCCTCTTGCTGCTTGGCGTACTTCTTCAGGTACCCCTCTTTAATCAGCATTTCGATTGTGTCCTTAAGGTGGACGCAATCCTCAGTAACGTGCCCGTGACTGCGATGGAACTGGCAGTACTTGGACTTGTTAGCATTTGTTTTGGGAGCCGTCGATTTCGAGAAGCGGATTCCCCCTTTGACGAACTCCGAATTGGCACAGTCGCTAAAAATGCGCGCGCGGGACGCGTTTAGCGGTGTGTAGTCTTTGAAAAGGCCAGACGGTCCCCGTGATTCGCGGGGCTCTTTAGTCCGGGCTTCTTTTTTTCTTTCCCCACCTCGCCTAGGTGGAGGGGAGTCTTCTCTTCTCCTGTCTCCACCTCGCCTGGGTGGAGGGGAGTCTTCTTCCTTGTTGCCGCGGGGGCCTTCTCTGCGCCTCGAATCGAGGGTAATTTGTGCAGCTTCAGCTTCCTCGAACTCAATATGCGACTGAGCCCTCTCGAGGAGGCCTTCAAAGTTGCGGGGACGATGTAGTCCGACGGATTCTACGAACTTGGATCCTAGTCGCAAACCCTTGATGATGATATACATTTTGATGTGATCGGTCACGTGGATTTCGACCGCTTCTTTGTTGAACCTCTCGATGTAGCTCCGGAGAGGTTCATCCTTCCCCTGAAAGATGGCTTCCAGGGAGGCTATCGTCTTCGGATGTCGACGAGAAGCCGTAAAATGTTTTCTGAAGCGCTCCCTCAGGACCTTCCACAACGTGATTGATTCAGATGCTAGGTTTTTGTACCAAGCCATGGCCCCTTTCCGAAGAGTCGTAGGGAATAATCGACATTTGATAACGCCAGAGACATTCCTGAAATCGAGCAGAGCTTCAAAACTCTCGACATGGTTATCAGGATCAGATGTCCCGTCATATGTCCCCAAGGATGGGGGCCTCTCCAGGACCTTAGGAATAGGGGCGTCCATGATGTGCCTGGCCAGAGGGGTCCGGTAATCGTCATCCTCGCTGGCTCCCGGAGACACAGAGGGGGAGTGTTGTCCATGAACATAGCGACGCCTCGAGGAATGGTCCTTTGGGCGGCCTCTGGGCTCCTCGGCGTCCGACCTGCTCCTTTTATTTTTCGAGGAGCGAACTGGCCCCTTTGGTGGCGGGGAACGGTGGCGTTTCTGAGTATGTTCCGGCTGAGTACGCTCTAAGCGTGGCCTGCGACCCCTAGGAACTGGGGAGGGGGCTGCGAGATGCCTCTGGGGACTGCGAATGTCTTTGAAATGGTGGTGGTCAGTGCCTTCGCGGGGAAGTCCGACCACGACCTTTCTCCAGCGCCTCGATCCGAATGTTCTAGTTGAAGATCATCTGGTTGGTCTGATTGACCAAAGCAAACAGGGCAGCAGTGCTCGGGTCCGCATTTGGCGGCGGGTCCACGGGTTGGAAAACAGGCTGGAGGACCGTTTCATGTCCGTCTTGGTGAGCTGTCTCGTACTCCACTTCCTCGGAAAATGGTGAGGCGGTGAGTCCGTCTCTGATGTCGTTCTCCACGACAGGTTGGGCAGCGTTGTTGTCGACGCGGTTGCCAGTACTGAGCTGCGTGATAACGTTGTCTAGAGCTTGATTCGCCGACGGGTTGGTCATGATGGTTGTTGAATGGAGAAAGATTTGGTTTATCGAGCAGAAAAACGGGGAAGCTTATATTTTCCCACAGACGGCGCCACTGATCGTACCTGGATCAGACAGTTGATAGTGGCCAATGGCGTCTAGAACGGCAGCTCCGGTGATGGTGAGAGACGGTGGGGGGGTGGGGGGTGGTGGGTGGTGTACCTGCAAGGTACTCCGACGCTCAAGTGAGAGAGTGTACAGAGTAACAGCAAATACAGAAAGTGTAGAGTGGCAAGAAGAATGTGTCTAACCTGACCCTCTCAAATGAGAGGGTATTTATAGAGAGCTCCCAGCGCGGGGCCAACGGTTACCTGCAGTGGGCTGGATCAACTAGGCTCACTCCAAGCAACTGCTAGGGCTTACGTGTAGTAGTGAAGACCAGCACGTGGTCTTCGCCCTAGAGTAACTGCTCCTAGATTTCTGGAAGTAGGGCAGACCGAATCCTTTGGACGTGGGAGGTTACTTGGAACGTGTCCACGTCGTATGGACCGTTGGGTACTCCTCGCGGGGAAGAGCCTTCTGTGTCGAGGAGATATGAATCCCGTAGAATGGACATGGCCTCGCGGGGAGGAGCCTTCTGTGTCGAGGATATATCAAGCCCGTAGAATGGACATGGCCTTGCGGGGAGGGATCATGTCCGTCGAGGAGTGACGTGTAGCATTCTCGCAGGGAGAAGCTGATCTGTCGGAGAGGTACATCTCAGCAGGGTGTGATGTCCTCTTTTCCTATTGTCCCAAGTGCCCGACACTGCCTAAGTGCCCGACGAAACTGTGGCTTGCACGTGGCAGTCACGTGTCTTGCAGAAGGGCCTTATTGGGCCTCCCCAGGCTGTATGGGTTTGGCCTGCTCGCCTGTTGGATAGCCTCGGCCCAGTCCATAACAGTTACTATTGTTTAGTAAATTTAAATAAGTCATATTACAATTTTCTACAATGTATTTTTCTAATTCCATGATCAACGAGTAAGTGAGGAAGTGGTTGCAAGAGTAATGGACATGATAATAAAGATCCAATGTCGGCGCCTCCGTTGCTGCATCTATCTCCGACGATGGACATGATAATAAAGATCATGTAGCATTTAATTTTTGAATGTTTTGGTTGTTGCTTTTTGAAATTATGACTTGTGAATGTTGTTCTGAAATGAGAAGTGTGATACACGTGACTTTTGATGAAAACATTTAGTTCTATGAAAATTCCTAATTATAGGTTGTTCTTATTGTGATTATCTATGTGGATGTGTTAGAGCAGCTTCTGATACTACACTTCAGGTGGTATTTTTATATGGCATATACTTATTCGTATTCACAATCATATTAAAATTGAGATGGATTTTAATTATAACCCCCATTTTTATTATGAATAGGCTATTGGACACTACTACAATCAGCTACAATCTTTGAACCTTGGATGGTCTGATGAGGTTAGTGATGTTGGAGTAATGAGTTTAGCATATGATTGTCCTGATCTAAGAATAGTTGACTTGTGTGGCTGTCTCAAGATTACGGGTATTTACCTTGATATTAAGTTTTGTTACTATGTAACACATACACGGACACTAATCAAAATTTTGATTTTGGCTTTGATTGCAGATGATAGTGTGATTGCTTTGGCAAACAGGTGCCCTCACCTGAGGTCCCTTGGACTGTACTTTTGCAAGAACATAACAGACAATGCAATGTATTCGTTAGCACAAAACAAGGTGAAGAACTGGATGTGGGGAGCTGTGAAATAAGGAAATGAAGAGGATGGACTTAGGAATTTGAACATTAGTCAATGCACTTCACTCACTCCTTCTGCTGTTCAGGAAGACACTCACTCATCATGAGTGGTTGTCTCAATTTGACTTCTTTCAAGTAATCAGTAAAATACTGAACATATTTCCATTTGCCTAGAGTCAGTAAATTTCAAAATTATGTTTATTTCCAGTGCGCCGATCGCCCTTCAGTCGTGAGAGATCTCCATATAGCGGGGAGAAATCCCCCCATGGTCGGGAAAGGTCCCCAATTACGAGGAGCTGGGACAGAAGTCGACAGCATGATCATAAATTGAGAAGTCCAGCACGCACCGAATAGTCGCCACAAGATCAGTACTGGAGACAACATGATCATACGATGAGAAGTCCAACACTCACCGAGCAGTCACCACAAGATCAGGGTTGGCGACACCACAGTCATAAATTGAGAAGTCCTGCACTCATCGAGCAGACACCGCAAGATCAAGGTTGGCGACAACACAGTCATAAACTGAGAAGTCCAGCATGCGTCGAGCAGTTGTCACAAGATCAAGGTCGGCGTCATGATCAAGGTCTCTCTCAAAATCATCTCTTCAACCAAGTTTTTTCCTTTTGTGATCTGTTTTGACATTTGAAGTGAAAAATCATGTTATAACATTGTTGTTTTTTCCGTTTTCTTCTGCTCAGTATCTACTTTGATCGAATAATCACTTTTGTATTCAACTTGTTTTTCTTCATTCTGTTGTTAATCACTTACTTTCATTAAGTTTGTGTGTTTGACATCATGCATAATAATGTTTTTCAAGTTTGACAGTATTATCAGTTTGAGATTATAATGGTTTTTGTGTGTTTGTCATATGAGGTTTGACAATATTTCACATGTTGAACATTACATGTAACATGTTGTTGTTATCGTTTTCGACAGTATAATGGTTTGACAGTGTTTCATATATGTAAGTTTCAAGTTACAGTTTTTAGTAAAACGGTAACATCTACATTTAAAAGTTTCAGTTTTTAGGTTTTTTGGCACAGAGTAGTAAGTTTCATTTTCAAGTTATTTTGAACTTATTTGTCACAACATAATGAGACATAGTAGTAAGTTTTTTTACAGCTTTGTGTATTTGACAGCAAAATACTTTTTACACATTATGTTTCATTTTTTACTATGTTTCACAGCAAAAATATGTTTCATAGCATATTTTTTGACAGCAAAGTCTTTTGAACTTATTTGTCACAGCATAATGAGATAGAGATTTGTTGCATTCCAACTTATTTTGAACAGCAAACTCAGTTTGACAGCATAATGGGATAACTGTTCTTGAGATCAAAATCTTTTTTACATGATAATGAGATTTGTGTGTTTGTCATATGATGTTGGACTTTTGTATGAATTAAAGTTTAAACTCTCTTTAACATTTCAAGAATATCTCTTCTCCAACAAGTTGTGAATATGACAGAACATCCAATGTAATCATATCTAAAAATATACAAAAGGTACAATTGCTTTTCAATTTGTAAGACATGTCAACAAAACTTTGAATATTTTTTGGTAGAAACTAATTTTAAATGCTTTGATGGTCAGCCCTTTCACTTCCTATATTAATGCAACAAATTTCATGATAACACTAACCTATCTTGCGTGCAAACAATATGATAAATTAGTATCCTTTTTAGCTGTCAAAATTGTGTTAATACCTATGGATATTTTTATAGGAACTGTACCTTCTAAATATACAAACTATATGCACTAACTATGTCTAACTAAATTTTGTTTTTCTAATTAGATTATTTCCATTCAAGTTACATTATTGAGGTACCTCATTATAAAGAAAAAAATAATTTGTAATTGCATTTTAGTCCTCTAATTATCCTAAAACTATAATGTGTTTAATGACATACTTTTCAAAACAATTCATGCTATTGAGACTGGGAAACAAAGTGCTGTTCTTGAATGGTTTGAATGACCAACACTTTATAACTCATGGATTGATTCAAAATCTTCACTTTGTAACTTTGTATTGTGAAAACACTCATTTGTTAAAAATGAAACTCATTATTTTTATGGGACACTATCACCACAATACCTTTTTTAGTTATTAGTGATATTTGTAAATATTTATAGTTATTAAGCATATTGAATTTATCATATTGGTGATTTGTTACATATTTATTTTTAAATATTTTAAGTTATTAATAATTTTATAGTAACAATTATATATCAGCAACAATCAAATCTTATATGAATGAACTTACTCGTGCGGACGCACGGGTCATCTACTAGTATTTATTTAAAAATGTCTTTTAAGCGTTTGGAAATATGTGTTAGGCGACATTTAAAATTACATTAGTCTTTGTTTTTTTAATCCATTTCCTTTTGAATAAAATATAAATCGCATATGCATTTTCGTATGTTATTTGAATGTATTCGAATATGTATTTCCGAAATATTCTTTAAACTCAACTATTTTTATTTTTCCACAAAATTTTATATTTTCTGAGACACACGTGTTTTAGGTCGTTTTAGACCATGAATTAGAAGGAAAAAACATATGTTAATTTATTCAAACATAATACATAATTATGAAAAAAGCATAGTACTCAATTATGAAAAAATTCACACAATAAATTGTTCTGAAAATATACAAAAAAAATACAAGTAAGCATAAACTATTGGGTCATCCTAACCTTCTGCCTTTTCTTCCGCCCGTACTTCACGACATTCTGTAACTCGACAATCATGTCTTCCACGAGAGTCCACTGAGGATTGTCATCCTCAAAGAGTCTTGCATCTATGTTTTCTTTACCCATCTCTATAACACGTTGACAGGCTCTTGGTGTGGTCATCCATAACTTCAAGTACCACCTAATTAGCTGGCTTAGGTGGTCTTTCAATAGTCAGGGTCGGCCCAACATATATTAAGGCCTAAGGCGAATTTAAAATATATTTTTTAAAATTAATAATAATATTTTTAATCAAAATTTTATTTTATAAATGTTTGAAATACAAAATATTTATTAAATTATTCTAATCAATTCAGTTTAATATATTTTTTAATTAATAATAAAATCAATTCTTTTAGTTTTTGTTGTGATATTTTTTATATTAAAATAAAATATAATTAACTTCAAACAAATTAAAAAAAAACACTTTTTTTGTACACACAATAGTTACAAAAATAATTAACATTGTTATATAAATAACATAGATTAAAAAATCATATCTTTTTATTTAATTAAATATAATAATTAATGTATTATTTTTTACTTGTATTATTTTTATAAATTAATAATAGTATATTCTAAGATGAATAAATAATATTAAAAAATATAAAGTAAGGGATTGAATGGTGCATGTTTATTAGAGAATGCTAGAATAAAATATAAACGATTTACTAAAAGTCACATGCATAGATAAGTATTTATTACTATTCACTTAGAAAGAAACGTAGAGATAATAGCATCAACACTAGGCTAGTGATTGGTAAAAAGGAAGTTTGAGTCCTTAGGCAAAAGCATTTACACTACACGCCAGAATTGATTAGTAAAACAAAAGTTTGAGGCCCTAGGTAATTGTCTAGCTGTCCTAACTCTTGGTGTCGTGATAGGGTGTGACACTTTATAAAATTATGTCAGATAGCTGTTAGCATAAGTCTACTGAAAATGAGCTAGCACCCTACGATACTCCTTTAGTATCAAGTGACTCTCGAAATTCTCCAATATCACATCAATATTTCTGTGGCAAATAGATGAAGGAGCAGACTCATAGGACGGTCTCAGAATAATCTACAAATAGTCAAACTGCAGCATCAACCGCTCGGGCAAATAAAGATACATAAGAGATGACTCTCATGCCAACCATCTAGAGTATAAGGAAATGACGACTAGCAAATGCGTCTTGCGGTGATTGTAACACCAAAATTTTAGTAATTATTTATTTATGTTAATTAATTGAGTGATTTTATGAATTAATTGATTTATTTGATTTACTGGATTTATTTGAATTAAATGAATTATTTGATTTATTGAATTTATATGAATTATTTGATTTATATGAATTAATTGATTTATTGAAATTATTTAATTTTTTGATTTAATTAATTTATTTTATTTGGTGGAATAAAATAGAATTGGTAAGAATAAGTAATTGGGTCTAAGTGAGAGTGTGAATAGAAATGTGAGAGTGAGTTAGTGAGACCAATAAAAATTAGATTTGTTATGAGTGAATTGTTAGAGTTTAACAAAAAGAGAAGAGATAGAATATAAAGTTGGTAAAGGAGGCTAAAGAGAAAGATGAGTGGAAAAAAAGAGAAAAACTAAGAGAAACTTAAGAAATTCAAAAAAATTAAGAGAAGGGTAAATTTTTAATTAATTATTGGGATTGTTTGATAATATTTAATGGGTAGAAAAATATTTAGGCTTAAACCCTAAAATTTTCTTGATTTTATGATGGTTAGATTTTGATGAAAATCTTTGACATTGATAACTAATTTTGATTGGGAGTGCTAAAAATATAGAGTATTTGTTTACTGTTTATGGAAACAAATTGAAATGATTAGAAATGAGAAGTATATATATTAGTATGAGCTGTAATGGAATTGTAGAAAAATAAGAATATGTGAATTTCTTTTTACTCCTTTCGTTATTGTAGCGGAAATCAAATCATGAGGTTAATAGCAATAAAGTAATGGCAATGGAAATGTTTTTCTTTTTTGGTCCGTGTCATTGTCAATTTTTCAGAGTAATTGGATAACTTTACTGGTGGTGATATCTTCCTTTACTATGGCACTAAATATATATTTTTTTTTTTTCAAAATTCATATTCATTTGTTTCCCCCTAGGCATGTCTAGGAATGACATGATGAGACCTTGGTGCTTGCAGAATTTTATTGCATGTTAATTATTATGGCCGATTGTTTTATGAAGGAGTTCCTATAATTATTACTTTGACAGCTATTATATACCTAAGAAATGCTCTTACAAAGATGTCAAGGATAAAGAATTGGGGAATGAAAAATTGTGAATTTAGTATCAATCCTTTATTACCCAGGATACTGTAGCATACGCAGAAGATATATGAATTAAAGTGATCATTTATGCACATTCCCTGTCGCGACACACCATTAAATGAAAGTGAAGATGTGATACTTCATTTAAGTAAGTAAGTTGTAGCAATAAATAAGTATTAGGAATGAAATTGTCCTTTTATTCTTATATTATAGCGATAATAAGAAAAAAAATTAGGAAAGCAAGTAACCACTTCAACTCTTGTGTGGGTCAGTTTATACGGAGCTTTGCTTCGGCTTTAAATATGACTCCCGCTAGTGAACGGTGGGATTGGTTCATCTTGAATTAGTCGGTCACAAAGTCGGATATCAAAATTTTCAAATAAAAAAAATAACCACTTAATTCTCGCTTCATGGAGCGTAAGATTTTCTAGGAAGTGAATGTGAATTAAATTTGTTTTAATTACTTCATATATGTGTTATTATAAATTTAAATGTTTATTAAAATACTAAATGTTTTATTGAATATTTAATATTTAATTTAAATATTGATTAGTTAATTAAAATATTAATTATTTAATTAGATATTAGTTATTATGTTTAGTTATACTGTTAGCTTAAAAAAATTAGTGTAGGTTAGTAAATGTGTTAGTTCCACTTTGAATGAAGAGGTGATGGAATTTGTTAGAGCTATGTGACTTTGAAATTGATTCAAATTATGTTGGTTAAATTGAATTGAATAGTTAGTTTATTGTTGAATTATGTTATAATTTGTTAGTGTTAGCTTGAATAAAAAACATAATTGTATTATTACAAATTGGAGTGTTTAAATAAATACTAAATATTTATTTAAAATATTGAAGGTTTTTTTAATATTGAATATTCTTGCATATTTATTAAATATTGATGAATTATTAAATATCAATTATTTATAAAAATAGTGATTACTTTTTAAAATAATGATTGTTGTTAAAATATCGATTATTTATTGAATATTGAATATTTATTGAGTAGTGGATATTTATTTGAATATCGAATTTTAATTATTGATGATGAATTAATTATTCTATCTTTAAATAGTGATGTGTGTTTTGTGAATTGGGTTGAATTGTGTTTATGCTTGTGTATGTGCAAATATGTGTTAATTCAAGTGTGATGAATTATTGAAGATATGCTTGAATATTAAGATTGGGGAATGGTCTTAATTGCATATGATTGTTGATTTGCACGCGCATCATTTGTGTCAAGAGGCAATGTTTGTTAGTTCTGTGGGAGCTAGTGACTTGTCCCAAACCTAGAGCGGGGTTTAAAAGCTTAGAGAATGGGCTTTTGTGTGTTATTGGTCTAGAGAACGGACCTGGTTTAATGTAAAAATCGAAAAATAATAACAAGTGATTGGTACTTGATGACTTGATTTCATATCGTACATTTTGATTCATTTCGCACATTTCTACTTATCATTTTATTGAGTCTTTACCGTTTTCTATGCTATTTACTCATGTTTTCCTTTGTTTTGCCTTGACAGGTGTTCTATCAGCAATGTAGAAGAAAAGAATGAAAGTTGAGCTAAAGAATGAAGAAAAAGCAGCAAAAGTGCAAGTTCTGGCATCCCTAAAGGAATGGCGCTCGCCATGCCCTGAGGAAGGCGTTCGCCATGCCCAAAATGGAAGGAATCTTCAATTTGAAGCAATGACGATCGCCATTAAGTATACGGCGGTCGCCGTTTGTGGAGGGATCAGTTTTTCTGCAGCAGCTTGGCAGTTGTGCTCATTTTGAATTCAAACTCGAACCAAACTGCTTAGAGCCAAGAATTCTCTATATATAGACCTCTTTGGAGGGTAGTTTGAGCATCCAAGTACCCGGCGGAAGCGCTGCCGAATTCTCTCTAGCCTAACTACATACTTACTGTCCAAAGTAACAATTGCTCACACTGAGTAGTTGTTACAATGTTGTATTTATTTCTTTACATTTTCAGTGGTTTGTACGCTTGGATCAAGTTATTATTCAATAGAAGTTTCAATTTCAGTTTATCTTCTTCGCATTCTACAGGTTATTTATTCTTCCGTTTTTACTGCATTATTTTGTATACGTGTTTGCAACATAACTTAATTTCTACAAAAACCTAAATCTGTATTTTTGTTAAAATCAACCAACATGTATGTTTTAAATTCCAGCACTGTTAACATGTTAGTTTTAGGATTTAATATGTTAGGCTAAACTTGTTTGAGCCCGTAGTTTGAGGATCGTCGTTTCGACGGGACTCTGTAGAAACCACCGGTGTAAAATATGATTGTTCAAGAATCTGGTTTTAGTGTCTAATTTTAATTTAAGTTGCTTTGTCGTTAGAGCGAGAGGCTACTTAACAGCGTTTTGTCATGAGAGTGAGAAATGCATTAACGTGTGTCCGATAGAACGAGAGTTTGAGGTAAGCATCGGATAGTAGACACTGAGCACTGAACCTAAACACAGCGAGAGCGCTTTAGGCTTCATTTAGGCTTTGTTGGTTTTCAAAGTGCGTCTTTTAATTACCGAGTGAGCGTGAGCAAAATCTTGGGGTCATTAGGTGTGGCTTGGTCAATAGCGCGAGAGTGTGAGATTGAGTCTTTAAATCAGTATTTCCTACAGAATAAAATTGAGATCTTTGTTAACACCCAAAATTTACGGAGTCCCTTAGGAGCAAGGAAATCATTCTTCGGTCTCATTTCGTTATTTATTTCAAATCCCATTAGAATTATGATCCTTTTACCGCCAATTCAAGCCTTAGCTTTACACCGCAATAATTGATAACTTTAGGTTAATTATTAGTCCTTGTGGGTTCGACAATCTTTTAAAAATACGCGATAAGCTGTATACTTGCAGTAGTAATCTGACCAATACGCAAAGTCGCGATTAAGTTTTTGGCGTCGTTGCCGGGGACTAATTTAGTCAATATTGTGATACTTTTGTTGCACAGTATAGACTAAGGCAACTTTTTATTTTCCTTTGCAATCTGTCGATTGTATGCCAAACACTCGCTCTCAAGGCGAAGAGTTAGAAATACCAATTGACGAAATCAAGCGTTTTGCCAATTTAAGACGCCGAATCAACGAATACCGTATTAGGTACAACCTTCCAGATCCTATAATTCCTTACTCAGATTCGGAACCCGAATCAGAACCAGAACCAAACATGGTCGAAGGACCGAGAAACCGTCCTCTAAAGTATTTCGCTATTCCATCACAAGAAGAACCACATAACAAAATTGATGCCCCAGCTATTAACCGTAACGATTTCGAGTTGAAACCTTCACTAATATCAGCAGTTCAACAAAATCAATTCTCGAGTAATGCTGTGGATGACCCGAACCTTCATTTATCAATATTCGTACAATATGCAGACACCATAAAAGCCAATGGAGTCAATCAAGAAGCAATAAGACTAAGATTTTTTCCGTTCTCATTGAGGGATAGAGCTAGAGCTTAGCTCCAGTCTCTACCATCCCATTCAATGACGACATGGGACGAGTTGAAGAAAGTCTTCTTAGCCAGATATTTCCCACCAAGCAAGTCAGCTATGCTGAGAGCCCAAATTAAAGGATTTAAGCAAAAAGATAACGAATCTTTATTCGATGCTTGGAAGAGATACAAGGACATGTTGAGGATATGCCCACACTATGAACTTAAAGAATGGATGATAATACATACCTTTTACGGTGGGCTATTGTACAATACCAAAATGAACCTGTGCGCTGCCGCAGGCGGTGCTCTAATGGATAAACCGTATGCAGAAGCTTATGAACTCATAGAGACTATGGCTCAAAACCATTTCCAATGGGGAGGTGAACGCGCTGGTGTAGAGAAACCAACTCTGAAAGGCGGAATGCATGAAATTAACGGTATAGACCGAGTGAATGCTAAATGGACGCACTTACTCAAAAGATCGAAAGTTTAGCAATAGTACCACCAGCAGCTACCGTAGCTGCGCTGACACCAAATTGTGAAATATGCGGAAACCCTGGGCATGCAAATGTCGAATGTCATCTATTAGCCGGTATACCTACCGACCAAGTGAACTACGCTCAAGGGAACCCATATTCAAACACTTACAATCCTGGATGGAGAAATCACCCGAACTTTTCATATAAGAATAACAATGCTTTGCATCCACCAACCCCAGCACCTGTTGTTCCACCTGGTTATCAGAAAGGAGCGCAATCCACTCCACCACCACCTAGAAAGTCAAATCTGGAAATCATGATGGAAAACTTTATGAATGCTCAAGCTCAGCAAAATAAGGACTTCGCAAATCAAAACGCTCATACGAGCGAATTGATGAAACAATTGTCAAGCAAGCTTGATGTCATGGGTACTCATAACAAGATGTTAGAAACTCAAATCACTCAAGTAGCTCAACAACAATCAACCATAGCAGCCCCCGCTGGAACATTTCCTGGCCAAACACAACCAAATCCAAAAGGACATGCTAATGCTATAACCTTACAAAGCAGAACCGAATTAGATTGACCAATCGATCCGAGACTCCAAAATCTAGCCATGTATCAAAATTCCTCTAAGGAAACCGAGAAAGTAAGAGAACCAAATACAGAGAAGGAAGATGAAAGCGGGATGGCCGTAGAGAAAGAAACACCCTATGTGCCTCCGCCACCATACAAACCACTCGTACCTTATCCTGGAAGACTAGCTAAATCCAAAAAGGAAGGACAATTCAAGAAATTCGTAGAGCTTCTAAAGCAACTGAATATAACCATACCATTCACAGAAGCTATTACGCAGATGCCTTCATATGCCAAATTTCTTAAAGAGATCCTATCCAATAAGAAGAAGCTAGAAGATAACGAAACTGTTATGCTCACTGCCAAGTGTAGCGCCATTATTCAAAATAGCATACCTCCTAAACTAAAAGATCCAGGTAGCTTTTCCATACCATATGTAATCGGAAAGTTTGTCATAGACAAAGCGTTATGCGACTTAGGAGCCAGTGTTAGCCTAATGCCCTTATCAATATGTAAGAAACTTGACTTAGGAGAATTGAGACCAACAAAAATGTCTCTACAACTAGCGGATCGTTCTGTTAAATATCCAGTAGGTATGTTAGAAAACGTGTCAGTTCGTATAGGTCAGTTCTATATTCCGATAGATTTCGTGATAATGGACATTAAGGAAGATTCTAATATACCAATCATCTTAGGTAGACCGTTCTTAGCAACAGCTGGAGCTATAATAGATGTTAAGAAAGGAAAATTAACCTTCGAAGTAGGGTAAGAAAAAGTCGAATTCATCTTAGCCCAATTCCTAAAAGCCCCAGCTTTAGACGATTTATGCTATTTTCTAGACGTTATCGACGAATGCGTCAGAGAAATGGAGAAGGAACCGAAAAGGTACACGGAAATACTAAAGATTCCAGCCCCTCCAATATTCAAAGACGATAACTGGCGTGAGCCATACGAAGATGACAGTCTAAGAGAATGCCTAACACTAACACCTGATCCAATGCCTTGCCCAAAGAAACCATCTGTAGAACTTAAAACACTACCCAAAGATTTAAGATATGAATTTCTAGACACTGAACTTGAAAAACCTGTAATAGTTAATGCCGATTTAGGACAAATAAAAACTGAGAAACTATTGGAAGTCTTAAGAAAATATCCCACAGCTCTTGGATACAACATCTCCGATCTAAAAGGAATAAGTCCCTTTATATGTATGCATCGCATCATGATGGAGGAAGACTGTAAGACATCTAGAGAACATCAAAGACAATTGAACCCTGTCCTAAGCGATGTAGTCAAGAAAGAAGTGCAAAAACTATTAGAAGCAGGAATCATATACCCGATATCTGACAGTAACTGGGTCAGCCCAGTGCATGTCGTACCAAAGAAGGGTGGTGTTACAGTTGTAACTAACGAAAAAGGCGAGTCCTTAGCAAAACAAACTCAAACTGGATGGAGGATGTGCATAGACTATAGGAAGCTGAATAAGGCTTGTTAGTTTCTTGGATTGGCTGGAATTTTGGTAAAACAAAGTATGTTCAATGTTGATGTCAAGGTGGTGATGTTGCAACATTGAGTCTTAACACTGGGCTGTGTTAAGTAGTGAAGCTGGTCAATGTTTGATGTCATATGGGTGATGTCACAACATTGAGTCTTAACACTGGGTTGTGTTAAGTGTTTAAGTTGGATGTATGATGTCACATGCGATGTTGTGACATCAGGTCTGCAGAATTAATAACATCAGGTTTAGTGATGTTATTAGGGTTTGCGTTTTAGCTGGAATTGTGAAGAGCAGGTAGTCTCATTGGATGCGGATATCTTAGGATAGATATTCTTCGATGCATAGGAGATCTGGTGCAGATTTGTAGGGAGATTTAAAAGGTTGAAGATTTGAAAAGATTTTAGGAGAAAATTTGTTTTGAAGATTCAGTTTTAAATATCAAATCTGGTCAGATATTGTAGGTGATCCAAAGCCCAATTCAGATGGCTATATAAAGCGCATCAACCAAAGGAAGAAGGTACAGAAAACAGACAGAAGATAGGGAGCTTTAACTGGAGGTTAAACATTGTCTTTGTGCGTGTTTTTGTATACACTATTCTAGTGTGAATTGGTGAGTTGTGTTTTGTCCTCTCTAAAGCTGTGAAGCAAAGAGAGTTGTGTAACTTGATCAAAGCTGTGAAGCAGGATCAAGGGTTCTCAAAGAGGTTGTTCTTTGAGTGTTGTAGGGATTGAGTAGTGTTCTCATATCTAAGTGGTTTCTTAGGTAGAAAGTCACTAGTAGGAATTAAGTTTAGGAGATTGTCAACTGGGTTGTTGAGTCTGTAAATTAATTCTACAAGTAGTGAATTTCATCCCTGGCTTGGTAGCCCCCAGATTAGGTTGTTTGGACTGAATTGGGTTAACAATTTGGTGTGTTCTTATGTTGTTTATTTTGTCCATTGTGCAGAGTGTGTTGTAACATCGTGTGTGACATCACACATATCTGGTACCAGAATTTCAATTGGTATCAGAGCAGGCATCCTGTCTGTCTCTGGGTGAGATCTAGGGAAGTTACTTTCTGGTGTAAAGATGGACAAAGAAGTTGGAGGATTTGTCAACAGACCCCCTATTTTGGATGGCTCGAATTACGATTATTGGAAGCCAAGGATGATCACCTTTTTGAAATCCTTGGACAGCAGGGCTTGGAAGGCTATCATTAAAGAATGGAAAGCACCTGTTGTGGTTGAAAAAGATGATGCTGGGAAAGATAAAGAGGGCACCTCAAAGCCGAAGCCTGAAGAAGAATGGACCAAGGAAGAAGATGAACTTGCCCTTGGTAATTCCAAAGCGTTAAATGCAATTTTCAATGGAGTGGATAAGAACATATTCAGGTTGATCAATACCTGTGAAGTTTCTAAGGAAGCTTGGGATATTTTGAAGGCTACACATGAAGGAACATCTAGAGTTAAGATGTCAAGACTTCAGCTTTTAACATCTAAGTTTGAAAGTCTGAAGATGAAGGATGATGAGACTATCCATGACTTCCATATGAGTGTTCTTGAGCTGGCCAATGCATCTAGTGCTCTTGGAGAGAAAATGACAGAAGAAAAGCTTGTAAGGAAGATCCTTAGGTCCCTTCCTAAGAGATACAAGATGAAGGTGACTGCTATTGAAGAAGCGCAAGACATCAGCCAGATGAGGGTTGATGAGCTCATTGGATCTCTTCAAACATTTGAGCTTGGGTTGAATGAGGAAGAACCTGAAAAGAAGCCAAAAAGTATAGTCTTGACTTCAAATGCTCAAGAAGAGAAAGGGAAGAGTACTGAATCCCAGGAGGATTTATCTCAGGCCATAGCTATGTTGGGAAGGCAATTCAACAAAGTGTTCAAGAGGATGAACAATAACTCCAGGCCTAATATCAAGAACATCCCTTCTGACATCAGCAAGTCTAAAGAGAAGGATGAAGAGATGACTGCTCAAGACAAGGGTGTTCAGTGCTTTGAATGTGAAGGTTATAGACATGTCAAGAAAGAATGTCCCACATTATTGAAGAAGCAGAAGAAGGGCATGACAGTCTCCTGGTCTGACTCTGATAGTGAAAGTGAAGGTGAGTCAGCAAAGCATGTTAGAGCTTTGACAGGAACTATTGTTTCTGATGATGAGTCAAGTGATGGAGAAATAACTTTTGAGGAGTTAACGTCCACTTATAAAGAGCTTTGTCTGAAGAGTGCTGAGATCTGTCAAGAAAACAAGAGCCAAAAGAGACAGATTGCTCAGCTTGAAACTGCTAAAGCTGATCTGGAAAGTGAAGTCTTATGTGTCAAAGCTCATCTTGATCATATGACCAAGTCTGTTAGGATGCTGAACAGTGGAATAGACATACTTGATGAGATTCTTCAGACAGAAAAGGTTGCTGGAGATAAGTCAGGCATAGGATTTGTGGTTGAGAAAAAGGTTACTGCTGAAGCAAGCACTTCAGGAACCAAAGAGGAGATGATGTCTCAACCAATGTCTCAACATGACAAGAAGAGACAGGATCCTAAACCTAAGAAGGTTGCTAATCCACAGCCTCATAGTGTTGAGAAGAAGAATGCTCATGGTCCTCATCAAGGGAAGACTCATAATCAAGGAGCTAGGCAGTATATGCCTCCTCAATACCATAGGAGCATGCAGACTGCTAGGGTTAAACAGAACATGTTTCATCAAATGTTTCAACATCAAGGAAACATGTATGGCTATGGTTATAATAATGTTGTGCCTCATCATTATGGAAGAAGAAGGCCACATCACCATAGGAGACAACCTAGAAGACAACAACCTTACCATAGAAGACAGTCAAACTATGGAAGTAGAAGACAACATCAACACTATGGATGGCAGCCACAACAATATCATCATGGTGGCAGAAGGTTTAACCACTTCAGAGAAGACAGAGTTAGGTGGTTCTACTGTGGAAGATTTGGACACTTGCAGTTTTCTTGCTTCAAGCTTCATGGTTATCCCAAATCTGTACCTCAACCCAGACAGAAGGAAAATAGGCCCAAGATTGTGAAACAGAGGGTTTCTAAAGCTCAGGCCACATGTCTATTGGCTCACACCTCAGATGGACAGTTTGCTAAAGATGGATGGTACTTTGACAGTGGATGTTCAAAGCACATGACTGGATCAAAGAAGCATTTGGTAGAGTTCAATCCTTGCCATGCAAATGATGTTGTGTTTGGCAATGGAGAAAAAAGAGTAGTAGAAGGAGTTGGAAGAGTGAAGAATTATGATGGTCTTACTCTTGATAGTGTGCTCCTTGTCCAAGGGTTGAATGCTAATCTGATTAGCATTAGTCAACTTTGTGATGAAGGTTACAAAGTATGCTACACTAAAGATGGGTGCGTGGTAGCTTATGAGCATAATGAGGTGGTTATGAAGGGAGCAAGATCTAAAGATAATTGCTATCAGTGGATACCTCAAGAGGTCAGCTTATCTGGTGATGTTGAGGATGATGTTATGACATTTGACTGTGACATCAGAAGGATCACCAAACAACCTAGTGTTATGCAGGTATTCACAGGAAAACTGGAGGAACCTAAGGTCATAGAGGATGATCATTCTAATATGAAGAGTAATGACAATTTCTCTGAAGATATGGGTACTGGTAGTAGTGATCTTAAGAAGTTTTGGAAGCAAGATGATAAGCAGACTGAGGAAGATGCAGGTGTTAGAGCTGATGTTGAAACATCTCAAGTCAAGAAAGGTACTTCTAGCCTTAAAATAAAGAAGAATGATGATGAGCTGATTACAAAAGTTGTTCCTACAATTGCTAAAAGACTGAAATCAAGGAAAGGGAAAGCTATTGAGTCACCTCCAAAAGTGAGAACTGATAAGCAGCAGATCTATGTGGATGGTACTACAAAATCCACGAGTAAAGTTTCCAGAAATAGGAAGATCAGAGATGAGTCTGATGATAATATTCAGTACATCATTCATGTGAAGAAAGTTGTTGTGATTAGAACTTCTTATCAAATTCCTGAGGCTCCACTGGATAACACTGCCTTTCATTTTGTGGAGAGCGTAAAAAGGTGGAAGTATGTTTTTCAAAGGAAGCTTAACATGGAAAAAGAATTTGGTATAGATGCTCTGGATATGGTTGAGTTTGCTAGGATATGGTTCAGAGAGGGTGTGGGAACTTATGGTATTCAGGTGTGTATGATAACCTGAATAAGCTGCTCTGACTGTGTTTTATTGGGAGCTTCTTGAAGGACTTCTCTGTGCAATGAGTCCTTTGAATGGTGATGAGAAGCCGATGTCCCAAAAGATGTTGTAACATCATGGTTGCTGGTGATTTTATCTGGAAAATGATTGAGATTGAACATGTGGAGTTGGATGCTCTAGCATTTTTTGTCAGAAGAGGTGGAGATTCTGGTCTTGTGTTTAGTAGTTTGTTCTGGCAAAGCATGACTACTGTTTTTGAAGACTTCACTAGTTTCAACAACTACTGGTGGATGTAATGGTAGAGGAATTGTGTTGTAGAGACTGGATCTCAGTAAAGCTTTTAAGTAAGCTGAGAATTTGTGGAGTTTGGATTACTATACTGATAGTAAGTCCAGTGGTGGAGCATATCAAGAACCATGGTGTCAAGAGTGTCCTAACAGATGTTAGAACATTTTCTGGGTTGGATATCCTTGGTAAAGGATGATTTTGTTCTGGTTCTGAAGCCTTGTGCATACATTATACCTAAGGAGCGTCTACGTAGTCATACGGGAGAATGATGAAGTAGAAGGTCTGCCTTGGTTAGAGAATGTAGAGAAGACTGAAGTCTGAAGATGAAGAGTATGATAGCCTTTAGAGAAAGGGACAGTGGTACCAAAATGCATGTGCTCAGCAAGTGTGCTCAAATGTTCATATTCATCTAGAGCATTAGTTATCCTTGCCAGGGGGAGTACTTATCTATGGTGTTTGCTACAAGGTGCACATATTATGAAGCTTGCATGCTGATCAAGCTTGTGGAGATTGGTTGCCTCTTATGAGGATATAATGTCAGATAGCATGTTATGACATTAGGCTATTGATTGGTGTGGTCTTGAATGGTTCTAGTCATGTGAAGCTATTTGTTTGAATCCTGTGCGCACATACTTCTGAGGAGATGTCTGAAGACAAAATTGAATCATGACCTTGAATAGATTGTACTCTTGTCTTGGTGTGTGTTATTTATTCTAAGTAAGAGGAGTTGACTTAGAGTTCAGTGGAAGGAATTGTGTGTGTGCTTCAGATCTTGTGGATGATTGTGTGAAGCCTTCATGACTGGATGGATGAAGACTATGTCTGGATTTTCAAAATGTGTGGATATTGCTGACATAAGAAGTATGGTTTTGTACAGGTTGTCATAGGACTTACATGTTGAGGTTTGTCCAATTGTGGCTAAAAAGGGGGAGAGTTAGTCAAGAGTATGCCAAGGAGTTTTGAAATAAATGCAGAAGTGCAGATATTGAGGGGGAGAGTTGTTGAACAGCTGGTATGCTGGTTTTGGTTCTGAGGGGGAGCTTGCCCCATGCTGCTGGTTAGTGGTGAAGGTTGTGTGCAGCAGAGTATTGGAGTGTGTGTGTAGCATGCTGAAGTCTTTGTTTGTGAAGCTGTTGTGAAGAAAAGATGCTGCTGCTGGGAGTTTTGAAATTATTCAAGTTTATTCCGCTGCTAAAGTCTCTGAAGATGCAGAGATTGTTTTAGCCAAAATTAGCCAAAGGGGGAGATTGTTAGTTTCTTGGATTGGCTGAAATTTTGGTAAAACAAAGTATGTTCAATGTTGATGTCAAGGTGGTGATGTTGCAACATTGAGTCTTAACACTGGGCTGTGTTAAGTAGTGAAGCTGTTCAATGTTTGATGTCATATGGGTGATGTCACAACATTGAGTCTTAACACTGGGTTGTGTTAAGTGTTTAAGTTGGATGTCTGATGTCACATGCGATGTTGTGACATCAGGTCTGCAGAATTAATAACATCAGGTTTAGTGATGTTATTAGGGTTTGCGTTTTAGCTGGAATTGTGGAGAACAGGTAGTCTTATTGGATGCGGATATCTTGGGATAGATATTCTTCGCTGCATAGGAGATCTGGTGCAGATTTGTAGGGAGATTTAAAAGGTTGAAGATTTGAAAAGATTTTAGGAGAAAAACTGTTTTGAAGATTCAGTTTTAAATATCAAATCTGGTCAGATATTGTAGGTGATCCAAAGCCCAATTCAGATGGCTATATAAAGCGCATCAACCAAAGGAAGAAGGTACAGAAAACAGACAGAAGATAGGGAGCTTTAACTGGAGGTTAAACATTGTCTTTGTGTGTGTTTTTGTATACACCATTCTAGTGTGAATTGGTGAGTTGTGTCCTGTCCTCTCTAAAGCTGTGAAGCAAAGAGAGTTTTGTAACTTGATCAAAGCTGTGAAGCAGGATCAAGGGTTCTCAAAGAGGTTGTTCTTTGAGTGTTGTAGGGATTGAGTAGTGTTCTCATATCTAAGTGGTTTCTTAGGTAGAAAGTCACTAGTAGGAATTAAGTTTAGGAGATTGTCAACTGGGTTGTTGAGTCTGTAAATTAATTCTACAAGTAGTGAATTTCATCCCTGGCTTGGTAGCCCCCAGATTAGGTTGTTTGGACTGAACTGGGTTAACAATTTGGTGTGTTCTTCTGTTGTTTATTTTGTCCATTGTGCAGAGTGTGTTGTAACATCGTGTGTGACATCACACATATCTGGTACCAGAATTTCAAGGCTACTAGAAAAGATCGTTTTCCTTTACCCTTCATAGACCAAATGCTTGAACGGCTAGCCAAACATTCACATTTCTGTTACTTAGACGAATACTCAGGATTTTTCCAAATACCTATTCATCCTGATGACCAAGAAAATACCACATTTACTTGCCCCTATGGCACATTTGCCTATCGACAAATGCCGTTTGGACTGTGTAATGCTCCCGTAACCTTTCAGAGATGCATGATGTCGATCTTTGCTGATTTCATAGACGACATAATGGAAGTATTTATGGACGATTTCCCTGTATGTGGGGGAAGTTTCAAAAATTATTTGTCAAACCTTAAGATAGTGCTTGAATGTTGCGTTAAAGTGAACTTTGTGTTAAATTGGGAGAAATGCAATTTCATGACGCGACAAGGAATAGTTCTTGGACATGTAGTATCTGATAGAGGTATTGATGTAGACAAAGCAAAGATAGAAGTCATAGAAAACCTTCAACCTCCAAAAACAGTTAGAGAAGTACGAAGCTTTTTGGGACATGCCAGTTTTTACCGACGATTCATTAAAGACTTCTCTAAGATTACAAAGCCATTAACTGGACTATTAATGAAAGAAGTCGAATTCATATTCGATGAAGAATGCTTGAAAGCATTTGAACATCTGAAGGATGCTCTTATTACCGCACCCATTATACAACCACCTGATTGGAGTTTACCCTTTGAAATAATGTGCAACGCTAGTGATTACGTTGTAGGCGCTATCTTAGGACAAAGAAAGGATAAAAAGCTTCATGATATTTACTACGCAAGTAGAACCTTGGACAACGCACAGATGAACTACGCAACCACAGAAAAGGAACTCATGGCCGTTGTATTCGTCTTAGATAAATTTCGTTCCTATCTAGTAGGAGCAAAAATCATTATCTATACCGATCATGTCGCGATTAGGTACTTGTTGACTAAGAAGGATGCCAAACCAAGACTCTTGAGAGGGATCTTGCTTTTGCAAGAATTCGATTTGGAAATTAAGGATAAGAAAGGTACAGAAACCGTAGTAGCAGATCATCTCTATAGGATTGAGGATCTAAAGCCCGAAGAAGTGCCTATAAACGATGAATTCCCTTATGACAGACTAGTAGCCCAGTTGGAAAGCAAAAGCAAGACTATAGAATATTCCTTGTTATTTAACGATGCAGAAACAAATGAAATAGTAGAAGCAATTTGTACTGAAATCATATTGCCATGGTATGCTGACTTTGTTAACTACCTAGCAGCCAAAGTGCTTCCACCAGATCTAACATACCGACAAAAGAAAAAGTTCTTCCATGATCTTAAATAGTACTACTGGGATGAACCCCTACTATTCAAAAGAGGCGCCGATGGAATATTTCGTCGATGTGTCCCTGAATCGGAAGTAGCGGATGTCATATCCCATTGTCATGCTGCACCGTATGGAGGACATGCGAGTACATCAAAGACATGCGCAAAGATACTACAATCTGGCCTCTTCTGGCCAAACCTTTGGAAGGACGTCCACATCGCTGTTATGAACTGCGACTGGTGTCAACGCACTGGAAATATTTCTAGACGTGATGAGATGCCGCAACAGGGAATTTTAGAAGTAGAAGTTTTTGACATATGGGGCATTGATTTCATGGGACCTTTTTCAACGTCTTTTGGAAACAAATACATACTCGTTGCAGTTGATTACGTATCAAAGTGGATTAAGGCGATAGCTTCTCATATAAATGATGCACGAGTGGTGGTAAAACTCTTCAAAAACATAATCTTTCCCAGATTCGGTGTACTAAGAATTGTCATTAGTGATGGCGGTTCCCATTTCATTTCAAATGTCTTCGGGAAGCAATTGCTTAAATACGAAGTACGACACCGAGTAGCAACACCCTATCACCCTCAAACAAGTGGACAAGTAGAGGTATCAAATAGGGAGATAAACAAATTTTAGAGAAAACCATTGCAACTTCTAGGAAGGATTGGTCTACTAAACTTCATGAAGCTCTGTGGGCTTACAGAACAGCCTACGAGACCCCTATAGGAACCACACCGTTCAAACTAGTTTATGGAAAATCATGCCATCTGCCTGTGGAACTTGAGCACAAAGCTTATTGGGCTATTAAGACCCTGAATATAAACTATAAGGCAGCAAGCGAGAAAAGGATTCTAGATATCCATGAACTAGAGGAACTAAGACTTGATGCTTATGAAAATGCCCGAATATACAAAGAAAGAACCAAGAAATGGCATGACAAAAGGATAGCAAAGAAAGAGTTCAACGAAGGAGATACAGTTCTTCTCTTTAACTCTAGACTTAAACTTTTTTCTAGGAAGTTACGTTCTAGATGGTCTGGTCCTTTCGAAGTTACGAAAGTTCTGCAAAGTGGAGCAGTTGAAATTAGAGGAAAGTCGAATGAGACGTTCATTGTGAACGACCAAAGACTCAAGCACTACCACTTAGTAAAAAAACAAGGAATTCTGCACAAATGACAAGTTGGAAGAGCTTCCCGCTCCTCCAGACGAATGATGCGCCTTTTTCAGTTCCAATGTCAAGCTTCCGACATTAAATAAAGGGCTCCGTGGGAGCTAAACCACGATCTTTAGTTCTTGTTATTTATTTGTTAGTTTTAAGACATTGCATACATGTTAAGTATAAAATCTATTTCATATGCATTACCATTTGTTGCATTTATTATTGTTACTGTTATTATTACTATTATTATCATTATTATTATTACTATTTTTATCTTAATTATACTAACGCGTAACTATAATATTATTTCCCTAATAGTATAATATTTTCAATTTTCAAGATAACCTTCTTTAGGATACCTTTGACCCGTGACCATGCAGACATTCGAGAACCATAACGTTGTCTTCAGGAATGATGTCCAGAGGCGTCAATTTGAGACTTTGTCTCAAAGAAATTTTGTTGTGTCCATCTACCCTGATGACTCTGCTATGCAAACCCTTAGTATCTGGGATAGCGTTGTTTACCTTCTGAACCAAATAGGTTGGACTAACTTTGCCTTAGAAAAGAAATTCAGCACCTACCGTAACCTGACTTTGGAGTTCCTTAGCTCCCTTTACTATGATTCCACCCATGGTTTTGGATTTGGCCATGGATTGGCCACTTTCAGGTTGTTTGGAAACAAATATAGGTTCACACACCATGAACTTGTTGACTTGTTGGGCTTTCCTAATGAGTCTAATGTTGTAACCAAAACTCCTGTTGATGCCTTTACTGGTTATGATCTTCAACAATTCTGGGGTACCATATCTGGAAACGGTAATGCTGAGCCTAATGCTATGTTTTCTGAGAGCATCCACAATCCAGGATTGAGATATTTTCATAAGATTATTGCTCACACTTTCTTTGGTAAGGAAGAGAACATCACCTCTGTGTATAGGGATGAACTGTATATCATGCTTTGTGCATCCCAAGGAAAACCTGTTAATGCTGCCCTGTTCTTGCTTACTAACTTAAGCCGTCTTACTCGTGATTCTTTTGAGCCAATCAGAATAGGTGGGTTGGTGACGATGATTGCTGATGCAATTGGAACGAAATATCATCTAAATCGTTCCTCTGCTTTCGGTGACATTCGTCCCATGGACATCAACTTCTATTTCAACTGTGGCATAATTGCAAATCTTGGCCCTGTTGAATGTGAACTTCTTATTGACAATGTTGTAGTTCATGCCTTTACCCTGCCTAACCATGAGAAAACTAGTGTGCACAACAAGAATAACTGGCTTTATTATTTGGAGGTCTTCAATGAGTCTCTGACTCCACCTGAGTCTCCTTAAGCTTATGAGAACCATGATACTGTTATGTCTGACACTACCACTCAAGGTTCCGAGATTAATCATGTTATCCCAACTATCACTGTAGTTGCTTCTATAAATGGCATCCGGTCTGAATTGGATTTCGTTCGAGATGAGATTTCCTCTCTCAGTGTTGATTTCATAGGACTTATGGATGTTGTCCATGAGGAGTTGGATCATTTGTTCCAGATTGTCTATTCCCTTAGGCAACATCATGGATGATTCCGAGGCTGTACTATTTTCCCTATTTTTTTAGGATAGTTTGCTTCCCTGTATAGTGTTTCCCTTTCCCGTATTGTCTGTACTGTTATTTCCCATTTCATTGTATACCGTTGGAATGTCGACGAGTAATTGTAATGTACTTCGATTTCGATCAATGCAATTTCCTTTCCTTAGTATTTTATGTTTTAGTACTGTTTAAATGTTATAGAGCCCTGTCTAATTCTTTTAGTACTTAGTATCTCATGTTTGTGCTAGAAAACAAGAAAAAGACCAAAAAAAAATATCAAATAGCTGCATTCTGTAAGTGCCAGAATTCAAAATTCGTGCCTTAAGCAAATGGCGACTGCCATATGCCTAACGGCGATCGCCGTTCTGTCCTGGGAGGTAGATGGCATAAATTTTTGAATTCAAACACGTTTTTCTCTTCATATTCCCCATTTAAACCATCTTTTCATGTTCCAAGGCACCCTAACCACCACATTAACTCCTCATTATCCTATCAAAACTCTCCACCACCCTCCATATTTAAACCACTCAAAAACTCTCTACTTGCAACACCATTCCAAAAAAAAAATGGAAGCCAATTAAGAAGTTGATTACATGGGTATAGTGTTCCCTGAAGGAGCAATCAGAGACACCCAACATACAAACTTCCACAGAATCTGCAGAAGACCCATTTGTGCAACGAGGTATCCTGACCCAGAAGCTCTTCGTACCCTAGGTCTCTTCCGAAGCGTCTCTTGGATGCTCAAAAATCTAGGTATGACTCGCTTTTGCTCAATGTCTAATGCTCCTTCTGTTAGGCTAACTTATGAGTTTCTTAGTTCACTTCGTTATAGCTATGACCTTTCCCGTACCACTGGAACCATACACTTTAGAATGTTTAATGTTGATTACTCGCTGACCCAAGAGCGCTTAGGAGAGATTTTTGGTTTTCCTACTGGTGAGTGGGAGGCTGAGCCTTTAACTTTTGGCACCAAATCACCAACACCACCACCACCAAATGGGAAGGCCTAAAGGCCACTACCATCCACAACCCAGTCATCCGGTACTTACACCCCATCCTTGCCTCCACCATCTTTGGACGTGAAAACCCAGGTAATACGAACTCGAAAGATTTATTCTTTATCTACCGTGCTCTCCTCTAAGCCCTAGTGAATCCCGCACCATTTCTCCTGGCCCACTTTATAAGTGTCGCAAATAGAACTGGTGGTTTCATCTATATCGGCGGAATCATTACCGCCATAGCTTGCTCATTGGATTTAGAGGCTGATTTAGAAAATGCCGATAGTATCCCTTGTCTCTTTGCTGATCTTGAGTTTTGCCGTAATATGCGGCTTGTCAAAAGTTTTCCCGGTGGCAAGTATCATATTATGGTCTGTGCCTGTGAGGTCCGAGGTTTAACTTTGCCTTGCTTTGAGTGTATTGATGTGCGTGATAACACTAACTGGTTGTTTGATTTATGAGCGCTAGATTTAGAGGAGGAGAGTGTTGAGAGACATTATCGTGAGGTTATGGGACAACCAACTGGGCAGATCCGTACTCGTAGCCGCGCTGCTGACACACCTGGGCCTAGCACCCAAGCACACACTCCACCTTTATCTGATTTTGCAGGTATGCGTACATCGCTGAACGACATCTTATCGGAGCTTAGGCAGCAAAGAGAGAGAGAAACTGAGCGTGACGTGATGATGTATGATATGCAGAAGAGGCAGGCTGAGTTTATGGAGAGGACCCAGCTTGATTTGAGATACGTTGTCTCTGAGATGGGAGGATTACGTAGAGAGGTGCATCGTATTGCAGATTGTGTTCAGCACGTTCCACAAGATAACCCAGTTATCATACAGGACCGACACCCTCGCGGAGGCCGTGGCCGCCACCATTGATTCTCACCAGGTTCCATCGCTCTTTCTTTCGCCTTAGGCTAAGACATTGAGGACAATGTCAAGTTTAAGTGTGGGGGGAGTCATTTACCGCTTTTATTTATTTCTTGTTATTTCCTGCTTTCTAGTTTTAGTTTGCTTTATTGAGTCATATGCGCGTTTGAGTCGATTGTTACTTTACATTTTCGCATTGTCTATTAACTCCCTTATTTTAACCCCAATTTAAAAAAAAAATTCCTTTTGACTCAATGGCATGACATATTAAGTATAGGTTATTTTATCTCTGTTTTAGGCTATGTAGACAGACTTGGGAAAGTTTTGTTAATATCGTTACCGTTCCTACACCCTAGAGTTCCTAAGTATGCGATATCGGTTTAAATACACATTATGCCAAGACCTTGTTCCTACTTCTTTAGAAGTAGCCTCTTTATTAGTTTATATCAGCAGTCAGCACCATCCTTGCGTGTGAACTAAGTAATGAACCGATGCAAATATGTATTGATCTCAAAATTTATGATTATGTGAGTTTTATTGGATATTGCGAATGAAAGACCTGTTCTAACTAATTTAGGTGGCCCTCACCCGGCCATTTAGCCCAAAGGCTCAGACTCTTGAAATTCGTTGGCAAAAAAAATGTTGAATAAGAGAACATAAAACACTAACAGGTTCACTTACCATGTAAATACGAAGGATAACGAGCTTAATGTGATTGCGCTAGAATGAAAGATAGGTGAATAAGAATGAAGTCTGTAGGTCGAGTTATAATGTCATGATTTGAACTGGTATTGCATAGGAAGGAACTCTTTGTCCGCTTTTGTAGAATCGTGTCGTTACGGTATCCTTGTTTTCATTATTTAGTACCTATCTGTGTAACATTAGCCTAGCAACCTTGCACTTTTATCGTTTTCGTCGTGCCTATGAGTCGAACATCGTGCTTATTATTTTATTTCATTGGGAGTTTGCTTGAGGACAAACAAAAGTCTTAGTGTGGGGGAGTTTGATGACTCGATTTCATATTGTATATTTTGATTCATTTCGCGCATTTCTACTTATCGTTTTATCGAGTTTTTACCGTGTTATATGCTATTTACTCATGTTTTCCTTTGTTTTGCCTTGACAGGTGTTCTATCAGTAATGTAGAAGAAAATAATGAAAGTTGAGCTAAAGAATGAAGAAAAAGCAGCAAAAGTGCAAGTTTTGGCATCCCTAAAGGAATGGCACTCGCCATGCCCTGAGGAAGGCGTTCGCCATGCCCAAAAAGGAGGGAATCTCCAATTTGAAGCAATGGCGGTCGCCATTAAGCATACGACGGTCGCCGTTTGTGGCGGGATCAGTTTTTCTACAACAGTTTGGCAGTTGTGCTCATTTTGAATTCAAACTTGAACCAAACTGCTTGGAGCCAAGAATTCTCTATATATAGACCCCTTTGGAGGGTAGTTTGAGCATCCAAGTACCCGGCGGAAGCGCTGCCGAATTCTCTCTAGCCTAACTACATACTTACTGTCCAAAGTAACAATTGCTCACACTGAGTAGTTGTTACACTGTTGTATTTCTTTCTTTACATTTTCGCTGGTTTGTACGCTTGGATCAAGTTATTATTCAATAGAAGTTTCAATTTCAGTTTATCTTCTTCGCATTCTACAGGTTATTTATTCTTCCGTTTTTACTGCATTATTTCGTATACGTGTTTGCAACATAACTTAATTTCTACAAAAACCTAAATATGTATTTTTGTTAAAATCAACCAATATGTATGATTTAATTTCCAGCACTGTTAACATGTTAGTTTTAGGATTTAATATGTTAGGCTAAACTTGTTTGAGCCCGTAGTTTGAGGACCGTCGTTTCGACAGGACTCTGTAGAAACCACCGGTGTAAAATATGATTGTTCAAGAATCTGGTTTTAGTGTCTAATTTTAATTTAAGTTGCTTTTTCGTGAGAGCGAGAGGCTACTTAACAGTGTTTTGTCTTGAGAGTGAGAAATGCATTAAGGTGTGTCCGATAGAACAAGAGTTTGAGGTAAGCACCGGATAGTAGACACTGAGCACTGAACCTAAACACAACAAGAGCGCTTTAGGCTTCATTTATGCTTTTTTGGTTTTCAAAGTGCGTCTTTTAATTACCGAGCGAGCGAGAGCAAAATCTTGGGGTCATTAAGTTTGGCTTGGTCAATAGCGCGAGAGTGTGAGATTGAGTCTTTAAATCAGTATTTCCTACATAATAAAATTGAGATCTTTTTTAACACCCGGAATTTACGGAGTCCCTTAGGAGCACGGAAATCATTCTTCGATCTCATTTCGTTATTTATTTCAAATCCCGTTAGAATTAAGATCCTTTTACCGCCAATTCAAGCCTTAGCTTTGCACCACAATAATTGATCACTTTAGGTTGATTATTAGTCATTGTGGATTCGACAATCTTTTAAAACTACGCGATAAGTTGTATACTTGCAGTAGTAATCTGACCAATACGCAAAGTCGCGATCAGTACCACATGCATGAGTTGCATTTGAGTCTTGCATCGAGTCACATGGTGTCTTTGGCTGCAATATGAGATTATGTGTGATTATATGAATTGTTGAATTTGTTAAATTTGTGGAATTGTGAGTATGCACTTGTGAATGGTATGGTTACTTGAGTGATACTATGTTGATGAAACTTTTGAAGTATGAGAATAATAATTGTGATTATGCTTATATGCCTTAAATTATACATTATCTTATGATTTTGATAATTATGTGAATTCTCACTCTTTTGTTGGAATGATGTTTTGTACGACATTGCTCAGGTACCGAGGAGTAGAGTTGCTTCGAGTGCGAGGTAGTTGTTGGAGTAGCTGATTTAGTTTCTTTATTTATGTTGGGTTGAGTTTTGCTCTAATCGTGTAACACTGGGATCACTTTCGGTTTATGTTTGAGAGATATATTATGTACTCTACTTTATATTGTTATGTTTATTTTAATTAAGTGGAGTATTGGCTTTTATGTCTAAGTATTGATTATGAATGTGATGAGCATAAGACTTTCATTATATCTATTATGATTGAAGTAAATCCGCTTCTACATGCTAATGTGAAAGTGTATGAAAAGCATGAATTTATTTTAAGTGTTATTGAGCATGACATGTGTTTTTGTGATGTTTTGAAAATATATGTGACTCCCTTTTGTGAAATGCATGATAATTACTTTGATTTATTTATATTTAGTCCACGGGGTTTAGAAGGGTGTTACAGTGACCCTCGTATGGGCAAAAGCAAATGTCATATGTTACATGACGATCAAGATGCACTTTGAATGGCTCGACCGCATTATTTCCCATGTACGCAATAAATGCGGCATCTCATGGCCAATCCTCAGTGTAGGCAGACACAACTTCCTACCCAGTGATGCGAGGGAATTAGGATATAACCCATTCTTGAAAAGCATTCAGATACAATATTAATAACAAGTGTAACAACTGAATTATAAAAATATTAGAAATAATAAATTATCGTAAGCAGTGTACAACTACCTATCATCTGGTTTGTCTTCCAAATACAACCCTCGCCTAGCTTCGAGTACAAATAGACCAAACAGGTGGTCCCCCAATAATACTCGTGAGTCGTAGTCAGGTCAATGAAGTACTTAAGGTAGACCACATCGACATAGGTTTCACTTTTGCCCGCAAATATGGACGTGTCAACCAAGAATAAAAGGTAACACCTCAATATCCAAGTCTGGTGGTACTCAGCATGCAGATTATCACCTTCGGCATCTTTAACCCACTGTAGATGGTCTTTATATAAATTTTAAAAAACTAAATCTTGCATGAGCACCTCTTGTGTTAGCTGCCTCCTTTGAGGCCTTAGTTGGATCATCCCCTAAATGGGTGACCATCATCTCGATGACTTCCTCTCGGCCCATCCCAGTAATTTTCCATTGATGGAAAGATGCAGGAGGTATGAGACGTCATTCAATGTGACGGTCATCTTGCCTATAGGTAGTTGGAAAAAAGGACGTCTCTGAATGCCACCTCTCTACAAAAGTCGTCTGCATGTTGTGGCTTATGGTCATGTACTCAATAGAACATAAACTGGAAAAATCGAAATAACGGATAACATCAACGAACCAAACTGCAGTGGGTTGTTCCAACTCCAGTATCTTCCTATTGTGGTTTAACGATTTCAAACACATATGCTTCTATAAAAAGAAAATATCAACATCAGTGTCGATTTAATTAGTTGAAAACATATGTATTACAAAAAGAAAATAAATGTACCTCTCCTTCTCAGACATGCCTAACAACATGGTCTGCATTGAGTTGAAGTAAGGAGGTGTCAAATAGGCCTCCTGGATAAATCTTTAAAGGTGTATCAGCATCGCCTTCCTCCCGGGCTTCAAGTGTAACATCCCAAATTTATATTAATATTTTTATTTAATTATTTGACAATTTATATGGGGTTACTTGATTTATTTTAATTATTCTGGATTATATAAGTCATTTTGGTGTATTAGGAGGACTAATGTTATTTTAGTAATTTAATAATTATTGGAAATATCAGGTTTAAGAGTCGGGGGAAATAAAATTAGAATATTTAATTATTTAGAATATTTATTTAGTTAAAAATTGAATGTTATAGTAAAAGATTATTTATTAAAATAATTGGAGTTTTTAGAAATAATTAGAATTTTTAATTATTTAGACATAATTACAATAATGAGTTGGATAAAATGTAAAATTAATATTTTATTATTATTATTATTATTATTATTATTATATAAATTAAAGTTTTATTAAATAATTATTTAGTGAATATTTTATTTAATAAAATAAAAGTGTTTTTTATCAGATATTAGAGGGGGGGTGAGTGAGAGGGGTGTGAGAAAAACTGAAACTTTTAGATTAATATATATAGTTAATGTGAAAAGGGTGAGCGACAATGGAAAAAGTTAGAAATTGGGAAAGCGGTCGATAGAGAAATTGGAATACACGGGATTTTGAGAGCAAGTGTGAGGAACATGAAGAAACTCTAAAGCTTATATTCGAGATAAGGGGGAGAATTTCTTTACTTATCGGCGACTTTAATCAGTCAGGATAGTGAGGGGGTCATTATCCTCCTATCTTTGTATTTCCATACTACATGGACTTTGGCCTTGTATGTGACCAAAGGGATTCAGCCTAACCCTTGAGGCCACTCATTGATTTGATGATCTAATTTTTGTTACTGTAATATATGTATTAATTTGTGAATAATATGATATGCCTTTTTATTTTTGGATTTTTGTGATGATTTTGAGATGATTGGAGGACTATAATTTTTGTGATATGTTTCGTCAAATGAGGTTTGGACAAAACCCCATTGGCATCGATAAATAAATAGTTTAGTTTTTGTGTGTTTATTGTGTGACCAAATGGGGTTTGGGCAAAATGTTATTGGCATAGATAAATAAATAGTTTAGTTTCTATGTGTTTATCATGTGACCAAATGAGATTTCGAATAAATCCCTTATGATGATATTGTTATAAAGAATATCTATATTATATGAATTTTAGTTATTATAACCAGATTACATATAAATTGTGGTATGATTGATATGAGTTAGGATATTATTTGTTTACTGTGTTTGTTTGGGATGTTTGGAAGAAAAGAGTTTTTTTTTGTGAATCTTGTGTTTGTGTTCGATTTGTAGTTTTGGCCATTTTTCCCCAATTGCTGTCAAAAGTCAGTATTTTTTTTATGTCAGATATACCATATTGTTTCAAAAGACCAATTTTTCCCAAAAAGTGTTGAGTCATAGGTATATGAATTAGTTATGATAATCCATGTTTAAAATGGAGTGGAGATAGGTTTGGGTCAAAGAAATTGGATTTAGGAATGAAATTCCCATAAGGAAACCGAAGAAAAACACAAGAGAGTATCAATCGACTTGTTTCTTGCATAACATGAGTTTCGTAAGTCCTTTTCGGATGTCGTTGGTTGAGTTAGAAAGAGAGTTCAAATATTTTCAATATTTAATCATTAGGGTGTGTTTGTTTCAAGTTAAGAAATAACATTCCTAGGAATCTTATTCCCATCATTATTATTACTTGGAATAATATTCCTATTCAAGTGTTTGGTGAAAACTAAATTTCCTAGGAATGTTTATAATATTTATTTAATTTAAAAATTATAAAAAAGTAAAATAAATGAATAAATGTGAGTAGTAGTGGGGAGTTGTAGTTAGTTAAATTTTATTCCCATGGGAATGTTGGATTCCTACCCTTTAAGCCTTGGAATAAAAATAAAAGAATCATGTGTAAATAAAATTCCTGGGAATAAAATATGCCTTGGAATAATTTTTTTAAAATTGAATCAAACATGGGAATGTTGCATTCCCATGACAATATTCCCGGGAATATTTTTTACAACCTTGAAACAAACACACCCTTAGTATATAATTTTTCATGCTATTTTGAAACCAAACATTTTATTTTAGAGTTTATGCAGGAATTGTCGCGATAAGGCTGAATTGAAACGAATAGAACTAGAATTTCGTAACTCTGCTTGAGGTATGGTTAAGTGCGTTTGAAAGAGTGTTTAAATAACTTTCAAACTAGAGAGTTTCATAATTTTCTCATAAATATAAAACTTTTGGAGCCATTTTGAAGTCAGACAAAACATTATGCCAGATGCGAGTAACCGTTCTTGTTGTTTGATTAAACTGAACCGATTGGTGCAATAAGTCTAGAAATAAAAATCATATTATTAAAATAGACTTTCTAACCTTTCCGAAAAATATTCATTTGCTTGATTCCGAATCTGTTTAATATTTTAAATAATTATTCGAATATGATGTGTGACTAGTAGGAAACATGATTTTGGGGTTGTTTTGATGAGTGTAAGTTGTTATTAAGTAGTCTTGAGATGTTTAGAGTTGTGATAGTATAATTGGTAGTTTGATATATTTTAGAGTTTCCTTTGAGCAACTTTGATAAGTTTTATAGTTATGTTGATAAGTTTAAGAGAGCGAGAGAGAGAGAGAGAGAGAGAGAGAGAGAGAGAGATTTGTTACTTTAGATTTGTTAGAGTTACTATTTGAGTAACTTTGATATGTTTTAGAATTGTATTGGAATGCCTTGGTGTTAAGAGTTATCATCCTGTTGATGGTTTGACACAAGTAATAATAATAGTGAGTTACTCTATTGATGAGTTTAAAGTTATGTTGAATATTTTGAGTCATCTTTAATTGTGCAAGAGTTATCAATTGATTACTTTAGAGTTATTGGGAGCCAATAGAATTTTAGTAGAGTTATCACTCGTGAAAGTTACCAATAGAACACTTATGGGTAAATTGGGCACTTAAGGGTTACCCTAGGGTTGTTGAGTTTTATTGGTGAGATGTTTAGAGTTTCCTTGAAAACTGCATAAAATAAATTATTTCAATTGTTTTCGAGTTAGGAGTATATAATATAAAATATACCTTTTTCCTGATGTTTTTGAGTTTAGAGTAATTATTGAGTAACAATACAAGTTTGCTTTTCTTTCTTATTATTTCAAGGAAATATTTAATTACATAAATATTTACGAGTTGAGATTATTTATAAGTATGAAATAATAATAAAATATTTTATGGAGATGTGTTGGAATTATAATTATTGAAAATACTTTTTGTTGTGAATAGTAATTTAGTGGGATTATAGTGGTGGCTTGACTATTGGTAAATGCTTGGTTCGTATATCGAACCTTTTTTATGTATAATGTTGAGATGCCTTTTTGGTGATTGTTGAGTGCATGCTTGTTTGTCTACATTATTATGCATGCATATATTTTGGAGATAGGAAGGACTTCGGTCCAGTGATGGCCTTAGATTCATTTGGTGGAATCGTTGGTTCAGGTGAAGGACCATAGGAGGGTCTCAAATTCATTTGGTGGAATCGTTGGTTCATTAAGGGACCAGAGACCACAGATAAATCATTAATATACCTCTGATATCCAAAGAAAAACCTGGTACCACATGCATATAGATGGGGGAGTTGGTGCATTTAGCATTACATTCTCATTTGCATGATGAGTTATTTGGTTGTTGTTGTGTTGTGAGAATGATCTGCGTTGTTGCTGTTACTATCTTACTATTTATTTTCATCGTTAACATCTATAAAGATTACTCTCATCCATTTCTTGTTTCTTTTGTGTGGTTTTGTACATTTTTGTACAGATACTCTGGAGTAAGTGCTGCTATAAGTTGGAAGAAGGCTTTTGAAGCTCTCTTCATTTAAACACTATTTTTCCTTATTAGATGGATTTTGCTCTGATCTATAACACCGGGAAAGGGACATTGATTTGTTTAAGTTGATGTTTGATTTTCAGTATCTTTGATTAATCATTTCAGTTGAAGAAATATTGCATGTTTTGGTAATTTGATTGAGTTATGCTACGAGTTTTAAAAACAATTTGGAAAAATATGATTGTATGTTTGCGTAGCATCCTAAAACGATGATTTTATTTCTTTAAATTAAGAGTTGGGGTTTTAGGGTGTTACATCAGGGGCTTTAGGGAATTCATGTTCTGCTACATCACCAGGGGACTCGTGGCCCCGTGAATTAGATCCCTGAGAGAGGTGACAACGAGAAGTAGAACCAGATGTTTGGGTGATAACCACAAAACATATCGCGTTTCAGACTCGATGCACATGACATTTCAGTCCGTTTTATTTCCTTTTTATGGTTTTATGCTGGTATATTGGGTCAGTTTCAGGTATTTTCCATGAAGGAGCACCCATGCAAGAAATCAGGATAAAAATGGCAAATAATAGAGAAAAAAGGGCAAGTTATGCACTCATGGTGTTTGCCATGACGTTCACCGTGACGTGGCAGACATAGGAGCCACATGCCATCCAAAGAGAAGCAAAAGGGCATGTTTCAGGGGTCGTGGAATTCGCCATGAGGCCATGGCGTTCTCCATGGACCTTAAAGACCCAGACTTATCCACTTTGCACTCGTGGCGTTCTCCATGAGGCCACGACGTCCGCCATGGACTTTGAGGCCAGAAAAATAGCAACTGTCAGACTCAGTCCTTTCCCACTTCATCAAATAACTCTCCCACTCCTCCTACACGATTTCATACTATTTTCACCTATTTCCAGGTCTATAAATAGGTAAAAGTCTTAGATTTTTATCATCCAATTTTTTAGTCATTAATTTTAGGCAGAAATTCTACTATTGTAAAAGCTGTAAGTTTCTCACATTGAGGGACTACTACATCTTAACACTAGGAATTTGATGTGCGTACTTGGATCAACATTATAACAATCTTGCTGAAATTCATTTTGCAATTTTAATTTCAGAAGTCAATTTTATTTCCACCTTTTATTTGCAGGTTCTATTTTGTTTACATGTTTTATTTTCAGCTTTAATTTAGTGATGTTATTATTTCTGCACTAATTGTTTTCTGAATTTTTATTATCATTGTTGCCATTAATTTTCAATTTTAGTTATTATTCATTGGTCCTGCTATTAATTTTCAGTATTGTTTTGCACTGTTTTCACTTTACACACATGTATATGTCAGTTTGATGAAACTGATATACAATTAAATTTGGTATTATACAACATATTCATTCACTTTACACACACGTATATGTCAGTTTGGTGAAACTGATATACTATTAAATTTGGTATTATACGACATATTCATTCACGTGTATGTGTGTTTGGTTATTTGCATATATATATATATATATATATATATATATATATATATATATGGGTTTTGCTAATGCACACTCATGTAGGTGTGCATTAACAACATACACCTTAGTGTATTTTTGTGTGGGGTCCATCAATTTTGGGTGGGACCCACATTAGAAAGATGAAGAAAAAAAAAAAAAAAAAAAAAAAATATAGTGTATTTTTGTGTGAGGCCCACCAATTTTAGGTGTATATTAGCATTTCCCTATATATATATATATATATATATATATATATATATATCTCATATGATAATGTCATTTTTATGTGAGAACATGAGAATGAATCCGAACCATTAGATTTTAAAATAAATGGTGAAGATTATTTGTGATTTTTATTTTTCTCTCTCCTCCATTATTAAAATAAATGAGGGAGGAGAAAGAAAAAAACTGACACATAATCTCCGTCATTTATTTTAAAATCTAATGATTGAGATTCATTCTCATGTTCTCACATAAAAATGACATTCTCATATATATATATATATATTGTTTCTATTCTTTTTATTAGTTTATTTTATGTTTAGTTTAATATCATTTCAATTAGATTACAATGTGTTTCCCATAACAACCATGTCCGGTTAAGCTCTTAGAGTTCGGGTTGTGAGGACCGTTGTTCTGACAAGATTCAGTAAAATAAAATAACACTAATTTTCAATATTAAAATAATTTTTTGGTTCTAAATTTTGTTTCAAAAAGTCGAAAGCTTTGCGCGACAGCAAAAGCACTCAGATATCGGTTAATAGCGCGACAGTGTGAAACTGGTGTCTGATCATAAAATTTAGATTTTTAATTTCTAAAAATAGCGACAACGCTTTATTAACTAAGTAGGACTTATCGATTTTAAAATTTTTTCCGAAACTATAACTTGTACGTGTGACAGCAGACAACTATAGTTCCAGAATCCGACACTGGCTGAACGAACGTGAGTAGTGTCTTTAAATTAGTAATTCCTCTGAAAAAGATTTTAAAACCAAAGTTAAGTGCTAAAATTTTATGAGTCCCTAAGGTACCAGAAAATTACATTCTGGTCTCCGTTTCAATAAACTTTAAAACAAGCATTTTTAATACGATTTCATCAACAATTTATACTGCTAGCCTTAGATTTACAAAACGATGATAAATTATTGTAGGTCGACATTAGTCTCTGTGGGTTCGACATTTTTTATACTATCACTGAATTTTATATGCACTTGCAAATAAGCGACACAACAATGGGAACATCAACGATGTGAACCATCGAACGAGTTATCATTGAATCGTGGCCTAGTGGTTCTGGTTGCAGCCCTGTCATGTCGTACTGACACAGTTTAGGACACACATTTGAGCCTAATTCTGCCAGCTTTATTTTCAACCATTGCACCTATGTTACAAACAGACATGGAGAAAAATAACATGTCATGACAAATCCACAAAATTAACCAAATTTGAGCATGAGTCAAATCCAGAGATGCATCTAAAAAAATAGCACTGAGAAAATTTGGAAATGTATCTCCGGACAAAGCTATGATTCTTAGCCATTGAAGAAATGTCATTGCTGCCATAACCCTTCCAAATATGTAAATACATGTTCTTCTAAGCTACCAATTTTGTTTACACTACTATCTAATATACCTAAAACAACTAGTGTAGCACTAACAAATATCTAAAAGTTAAGAATCGCAATCGTAAATTTGATCGAGTCCTTAAATTAAGAGATAAGAATGTTAACGACTTTCATGAAAAATCGAAGAAGCAAGAAATTTTAGACAAGTTAAACGAATTAGTTCAATTACTTAAAGACGAAAGTATAAGCTCAAAGATATAAGAATCATCAACAACTTCATTAAACTCTTACAAGGCAACTTGTCAAACCTCGAAAAATACGACCTCGCGAAGAAAGTTCGCGGATGGACTAATAGAGAGTCGCCACCGAACTTTATTTATTCCCAAAGAGTGAAAGGGAAAATATTGATAAAACCCATCGATGGAAAAGGATAAGACATGGTCGTCACAACCAATGTCGGGTTCAGAAGTCAGTTATGCAAGGGGAAGGTATTAGCACTCCTCGCATCTGTTACACTCAACGTGAACCATATAGGTCATCTAAGCGTGAATGAGTGTCGTTATCTAAAGGTCTACTTGCTAAAAGAAAAATATAGGGTTTTTTTATTAGGGTACTCGCCATGGATGAGAACCCTCGTGTTTACGTATCTCCATTATGAAATAAAGAATCAGAGCTCTATAGTTCAGAGTAGAAAATAAGTGTTTGTTTGTTGATTTTACCTTGAAAAAGGGGGTTTCGGAGTGATGCCCTAAGGCGCAAAAAGAGTTTGATGAGTTGATGTTGTTTTTAGGAATTTTGAAAGAAATGGTTCTTGATTAGGATTGCACTAAGGACTATGGGTAGTGGTGAATATTTTGAATCACCAAGCCAAACGTCTTGTGTCCAAAATACTCAGAGTGAGTGTAGGAAAACCCTACTCTCACCCCTTCTCCACCACTTTAGGCTCGTGGAGCACAATTCTCCTCGTATTTTATTGTGTTTTTAATTTGCTTGAGAAAAAGCCACTTTATTTTGTATCAAGGGTTTGTTTGGTCAATTAAGAAAATGTTTTTGGACAATGGAAAGGTTGATGGCGATGCAAAAGCAATCGACATACAAAGGATAAATGCAAAATGTAATGGAATTGGTTAAGAGTTAATGATAATTGAAGTGCTATTGAATTTTATTTTTTATGACAAATGTTTGACGTTGGATCAAGCTTATTTGTGTTCTTTTGAAAAGAGGTGATTGATTTTATTCTTGCATTAGATGCTACCTAGGAAAAAGCAAACAAAGAGAAAGCGGTAAAATTATTACACGTCATGAGAGTGGGGGTACATTTTTTTCGAACGGGGAAAAGAATAAACAATAAACACACAACCCAAACAAGCAAACATACACAAGTGGATATAACATGAAAGCGATAAAACAATTAAATCGAATTTAAACTACGAGTGTACTAGCAAAATTGGCTAGTCTTTTAAACGACTAATTAGAAGTAATTAATCAAGTAAGTCTCATTGTAAGAAAGCCCAAGAGTAAGCTATGAATGTGTGCAAGTGTGAGCATGAGGTGTCCTAAGCTAAGATAATGAAAATAGAGAGGTCCAATCCAAGTCTCCTTTGCTAGAGTTTAAGTACAAGGTCCAAAACTCCATGATTTTAAAGATAGTAACCACAGTCTAAGCTTATTGTTTGTTAGGGTTTTTGATTATTTTATAATGTTTTTGTATTTTTTAATAAGATGAAGAATAAAGAAGAAGAAAGACATAATAATAAAGGCATGAATGATAAATGAACAATAAATAAATTACGAAAAAATAAATGACATACAGTAAATAGGAAGAAAATAAAGAGCGGAAATGTAAAAGTCAGAAGTTAGAAGTTAGCTATTAATGGTTATTGATCGAATGATCGATTTATCGATTCAGGACCAATTTAACGCTATGTTAAGCAATCGTAGCATGACCTATATGAAGATCATACTATGGAAGGCTTGTCAATAACAATGTTTGTGTTTAAACATGCTAGAGAAATGATATGTGAATCATTCTCCTAAAGTCATGCCACACGAAAAGAAAAGGAGGAACGGTCTCGTCTTTAATCAAGAATTTTCATGATTAATCAAGGGAAACCTATCATTATCTCAAAGTGTAGAGAATGATCCAAATGATCATTCATTAACATATTTGAAATAATGAAGATTCAATCTCCTTGAAAATTAATATTCCATGATATTAAGATCTTCATCAACCAAAATAAAAATTGTAAGAAGGGAAATTAAAAGATAAACAACAAAATAAAACAATAATAATAATAAGAGATATTAGGGTATGGAATCACAAAATAAAAGAAGTTTTAGAAAAAATTGATCAAAGTATAATAACAACTAAAAAACAAAGAAAGTAATTAAAAAAGAAAAAAGAAATAATAAAAAAAAAAACAATTAAGAAAAAATTAGAAAGAAGAATGAAGAGGGAGTGCAACGGGCTAATGGGAGTGTGCTAAAAGTAAAGGCAACTTGGGCTGAGCTCAAAATCAAACATGGAAGAAAGTTTTAAAAACAACATTGCAGCATCAAGAGAAACAACGTGTTTCTCTTCTCTTCTGAAGGTTCAACGCGTCGGGAACCCAGTTTCACATCATCTTAATCTACTCTACTTCCAATATGAGTTCAACTCTAATCAATGAGGTAAACTGAAACAAAAAATAAATGGAAAACAAATTATGGATCGGTGACAAATTTAAGGCAGCGTAAGAAACACCTTCAAGGGAAAATCAGGTATGAAATTCTAGGTTTCTTCTCCTTCTTTGTATCCTCCTTCACCTTCACGCTATAGATGTTGTTGTGATGCAAAATCGTTGATGTTTATGTTGTATTTTGCGTGTATATTATGGAGTGATGAATATGTTGTGTGAAGAGTGAAGAAGGTGTTTAAAGGATTTGTTTGTGGTTTGTGTTGTTTTGATTTGAAGGTGAGAGTGCTGAAAACAGTTTGTTTCATTTTGCAGGTTGTGAATGAATGAATTTGTGTTGAAGGTTGGAGATGATTTTGGCAGCAATGTTTTGGATATCTAAAGCTTGGGGAATGAATAAGGAAGCTGTTCAATTTATAGGAAAATGAGGTGATGAATTTTGTGACGTTTGTTAAGGTTTGTTGTCATTTTGAGAGTAATACTATACATATAGGACAAATTTGGGGTATGACAGTTGCCCCTATCTAATTGCCTTAAACTTAGTAAGGTGGCTGCCATAGTGTTCATTCCTTCAAGGAAGAATTCAATTAGATACGAAAAAGACTCTGAATTTGTCTTAGAAGAAAGAAAGTGTGATAGAACCCAAATGTTTGAGAAGTAGGATATCAGATCAATGTCGACCCTCAAGTGAAAACTGAATAACTTGCAAAGGATATCATAGACAAAATAACGATGATAATAAGACTATTGAAAAAAGGTCAAAATGATATCAATAGAAGTCAATAGAACAAACTTGCTGGAGGAATATTAGTACATCAATGAGTAAGAATTATTTGGGTATATCAACAAAAGGTTGAAACAAAGAAGTTACCAAGGAAGATCATCCTTATCAACAAAAGGTTGACAGGAGCCAACTCACTGGGGAGCGCCCAACAAGTAAGGCAGGAATTTATCCAAAGAAATATCACTGACTGAGATGAGTGTCACACCCTAATTTTTGACCCTAAGATTCTGCATTTTTTCGTTTTGCATCGTCGGCATAGCACATCATGCATTTCATCTTGCATGATACCCAATTTATCAGCCAGAATAAACTTGTTGAATTTATAGCCGATTCGGTCAATTAAAAGTAACCTATGCGAAAAATCAGTGGACGGAGAATTTTAAAATCGAGCCTGTAGACGTCAATGGTATTAATCTACGTTTCGCGTAGTTTAATCTGGCGTGCTTGTTTAAATTTTTTGACCATTTTTCAGTCGCATTTCTGGACAGTTTAAGCTATTTTAGCGGGTAAAATTTATTTTGAAATTTGACCAAACGCAGTATTTTTCCAATATGTATATTTTGCGCTGATCATTTTGGTGTATTCGTTTTATTTTTCCGAACACGTCGACGTCAGGGCAATTTATCGTTTTTATCGTTTTTTTAGAATTAAATAATCTTCTTATTATTGTTCAGATATTATTATTATTTAGAATTATTTTATTTAAGTTTTATTTAATTGTTTTTAATTTAATTTTTGTTTTTTAATAATATTCAAAAGTTTGTTTTTATCCCATTTTAGAAACACTTGTATATTAAGTTTAGTAAAGCTTTTTTCCTACAAACTATTTTGTGAAATACACCATACCACCAGCATTTTGATTCCCTGCGCAAAGAACAAAAAGAGTCATTTTTTCTCTATTTAGACCACACACATACTGTTCATAAAAAGACAAAAAAGAGATATACATAAAAAACTCCCTTCTTACGACCCACTTCATATACCACTCTGCAGCACCCTTCAATGTCGTGCGGGACCCACCTATTACTCACCTCGTGTCCTCTATTTTATTCACACACACTCACCTCACAATTAAAAAACACTAACCTACAAACCAGCCTTCAGCAGCTTATTCTCACTTTCCTACACGCATACCACGATACTCTCTCTCTCCCCCTCTCTTTCTCTCTCTCTCTCACACTCTCTCTCTCTCTCTCTCTCTCTCTCTCTCTCTCTCTCAAGATACCCCATCCTCACCTTGTTAAAAAAACCATAATCTTCAGATTTCCGAAAAAGGAACACCTAAAACGGACTTTTCACTTTATTTCAATAAAAGAAGGCATTACATGTAACTAAGAAAACAACATCATCTCACACAACATAACCACTCCATCTCACCCTCACTGAAAAAATCCTGCGCATTCTCAAAGAAACAAAACGCATGTTTTTTTTATTTCCACTTCACATACATAACAGCCTTTCATGTTTAAAAACCAGATCACCCTCACAAAACCTCATAACCTCACTTCCATGTACACTAAACAAGCTTCACTACTGATCCGATGTACACGAACTGGTCCACGCGGGCTGGTCGTTATGGAGGTTCCCGGATGGGTGCTGGTCGTACTCGCTGTCTGGTAAGTGATTGAGGAGAGGTGGTGGTGTACCTGCAAGGCACTCCGACACTCAAGTAAGAAAGGGTCAGAGAAAAGGGGCAAGTACAAAGTATTAGTTCGTAGGGTGAATATTTGATACCTGACCCTCTCAGGTGAGAGGGTTTATATAGGGCTCTAAGCGCGTGGCTAACGGACCTATTTTCGGGGCGAAATAACCGTTTTCCCTAAAGAATCAGTCGCTGCCCAAACTAGCCGTTATGTCGGGCATATGCTTAGTTTCGGGCATCTGCCCATGGCTGTTCGGGGAGCACTGAAGCTGTGCGTGTTGGGCAGAATGTCCGGGGAGGAACGTTATGTTCCTTGCCCGGTAGGAGGGGCAGAAAGGTAACTTTTGCCCTTCTGTGGATTGGACTTAGGCGATTTGGGCCGCTCTGTAGCAGAGGCTTATTGGACCAATTCTATCCATTGGTCCAGTCCAGAACAGGAGCCCCCCAAGTCGTTGCTCCCGAGCATGGGAGTGATGACTTAAGGACTCCTCGTTGTCCCGGGGAACTATCAAGAAGCCGTCGTTGGATACGAGGACGACTGCCTCGAGGTGCTCGTGGTTCTCCGTGTCCGCGATATTTGTGGTCGACTCCATCTTGCCCGGTATTCGGGGAGGTGACGCGTCAGATGGAATGGGAAACGTTGGGTCGCCACGTGTGCATCGAGACCTGTGTAGCAGTTACCTAGGAAATTATGGCTAGTGGGCCGTCATTATTGCCTACGGGCGCGTGTGTGTACGTGCCCCTTGGTATAAAATGGGGGAAACCGTCCCATTTTCCACTTTTCCTTCTTCTGATTCTTCCTCGTCACCAGTGCGTTTGCCCGTCACCTTCTTCAAGTAGCCGACCGTCGTGCCGACCACCGTGACAAGTTTCGAGCAGCCGTTTTCTTCCACTTTCTTCTAGTAAAATCAAGTAAGTATCCTGATTTTTTGCTTGTTTTGCTTCCTTTTGTTGTTAGTGGTAGATTTCATGCGGCTAGGGTTAGTTCTAGATGGCAAAATAGGTAGATTTCCGGCGAGTGTTGGTGGTGGGCGGAGGTTCTGCCTTTTTTCTGTACCAAATGTCTCGCCGGATTATGTAGCACGTTTGGTGGTCGTGGTGGCCCACGTGGTGGTTGCGAGTCGTGACCATCGCGCTCTATCATCCGTTAATGGATTTGGTGAGTTTCCCGCTAGGACGTTTCTAGATTCCGGTAGAGTTTCGACGAAATCTGGGTACAGGCGCGGGGATATTTTGTCCTTCTTTGTTTGATGTTAGGGCTTAGGCCGGGGACGTAGTTCCTAGCCTTTCGCGCGCCCTTTCACTTGTCTTAGCGGTGGAAGGGTGGATTTGATTTCCTGTCGAATTCACTGCCTTTCTCTGCTTTTTCAGGTGATCATAGTGGCGATGGAGCCCGAGAGGGAGGTTATACCCGTTACGTCCGAGGAGGAAACTGTCTCCGAGGGAAGTAGTAGTGCAACAGCCTCGAGCTCCGCGTCTTCGAGTTCGACGGCTTCGAATTCCACGAGCGACGTCGAGGGGGAAGCGAGTGATGCTGAGGAGGGAGATGACCTGGTGGTCGTGGAGGAAGATGTAATGGAAGAGGACGTAGACGCGTTCTTCCCGGAAGAGTGGGAGGTGGCCGAGCCTTCCGAACACACTTCCACGTTTGCGAGGTTTGCGGCGGACGCTTTTACTAAGGTGGGGCCCTCAGGTGAATGGAGGGTGCTTCTGCCTAATGTGGGCGAGCGGATCTGCTCGAGCTTCGGGGACTGCTTCGGGATGTACGAATATGTCTTCAAAGAACTGGGGCTGAGGTTGCCCTTCACTGACTTCCAGCGGTCGGTGTTCCATCATCTGAAGTTGGCGCCTTCCCAACTCCACCCCAATTCGCTGGCCTTTATACGGGCTTTTGAGTTGGTGTGCGAGCACCTTGCTTTGGGGCCCACCATCCCTTTGTTCTTTGCTGTTTTCCACCTACAGCGGCAGTTGACGGGGAAGAGGTACAGATGGGTCTCTTTGAAGCAGCCTAAAAAACTGTTCAAGCCGTTCTCGGAGTCCATCCGAAACTTCAAGAGACGGTACTACATCGTCGAGCCTCTGTCCGAAGCTGCTCAGGACAGCGTGTATGCCTGGGAGTTAGAGTGTGACGAGAACGGAGAGGAGCTGCTCACCGAGGAGGGGAAGTACGTCGGGGAGAGGGTGTATAAGTTTCCAATCCGCTGGACACCCGACCACTTCTCAAAGAAGCCCAGTGCCTATGTTTTTGAGCCGAGTGCTTTACGCGGGCAGGATGCCGCGTCTTACGAGACCCTGGTGAAGTGGGTCAACTCCTTTCAGCTCGCGACCTGTTGGACGAGCAAGGGTAATCCTATCTTCGAGGAGGATGGGAGTCAAAGGGTCGAGCGCCGGTTTATCCCCGTCAAGGCACTGCTGGAGTGCAAGACTTCTGCGGATGTCACGACGCTGCTCGGTAGATTTAGTTACTTAGACTTTATTTGCTATTCTTTCTTCCCTGTTTCTGACGCGCTTGTTTTATTTGTGCAGGTGAGATGCCTCAAGCCCGTGACCGTGTGGTGAGGAATGCCATGGCGAGGGGCAAGGCTGGAGCGACTCCCTCCAAGACCCGGACTGCTGCTGGTGCTCGTGCGCCTCCCCCTATTCAAACTGCTCCGGGGACCTCCTGTTCTCCCACTCCTTGTCCACGGGATTCTCCGCTGCCTTTGGTCGGGCGACCGAAGCGCCTCCGGACAACAGATACGGTGGATCTGAGGGGGGCAGTTGAGAAGGGGAAGTTCGAACTTCCTCCGTGCATCAACGATATGAGGTTCTTCGAGGGTAATACCTTGGTTGTTCCTCGGGCTGAATCTCTTAGCCTGGGGAACATGGATCGCGCGGGCAAAAGGGCGATGGTGGCCAGGGATGCTTCTGCCCTCGTGAGGATGCTCGAGATGGCAGCTGTGTACGCTGAGGGGGACCACGTGCTCGAGGCTGAGCTTACTGCTGCTCGGGCCTCCAAAGCGACGCTGAAGGAGGAGGTCCGGCGTGCCCGTGAGGCGAAGAAGAAAGCCGAGGAAGAGGCGACAACGCTGAGGGAGGAAGTCACCAAGCTAAGGTCGGAGAAGAAGGCGTCCGAGGAGTTGAACGCGGAGTTGATGGCGGCCAATGCCCTGGGTGATGACGAACCAGAGGAGATAAGAGTGTTGAAGACTCAGGCAGAGCTGGTCGCTGGCATTCTGCAGGCCGAGGATGATGGTATTGCTGTGGCCGCGGAGTCTTTTGATAGTGCGGTGGCCTAGTTGCGAGTGGTGAACCCTGGGCTCGAGATTTCGACCGGGGGTACTCACTACCTAGCTCGTGTGGAGGGTGGCCGCATTGTCCTGCCCGAGGGTCTTGTTCTCGATACTTCCGAGGAACATATCGAGGAGCAGCCCGTGGAGGAGCTGAGGCCTAAAGCTGCGTCAACCGAGCGTGTGGAAGACTGAAGAGTTTTTGTTGCTTAGCTGTATCTTGTCCGGCCTGCGTGCCGTTGAACTCGTTGTAATCTTATTTTTGTTCTGGGGGCGTGGCCCCCTTTTTAATGTAACAAGCACAATCTATGGCCCTTGTGGCCTTTTAATTTAATGCCCGGTTAATTTATACAACTTCTGTTTATACTGTTGTACTTTGTTTTAGTTGTGCATGTGTGACTGCCCGTCAGAGGGTGTGTTTGTCAACAAGGCTTATTTTTGACAGATTGCTCGTTGCGTTATGAATTCGCCAGTGCGGGGAACTGGTCGAACAGCCGGGGAAGATCCTGGCGAGGTTGCGGATCTCAGGTCGCGATTGAGGCCTGAGGTCGCGGCGTGAACGTCCCATCGCGAGCTGGGGTTCTGCCAATCATGGTACTTGGGCGAAGGCGGTGCTCGATCGAGGGCCGTTGACGAGCGGAGCTCCAGCTCATTTATTTGAGCGGGATTCCACTTTGTACGTATGCGTCGTTTGTACCTGAACGAGCATGATGGCCGTTAGACGGCCTTGTGACGCGAGGAAGCTTCTTGTGCCTTTTAGCTGTAGTATTGCTTAAGTTTTTCAGCATTCCATGGTCGAGGGAGCGTTTCCCCGTTGAGGTTTTCAAGGAAGTATGCGCCGTTCCCCGTTTTGGCGCGGACTCGGTATGGTCCTTCCCAGTTGGCCGCCAGTTTACCTTCGCGGGAGTCCTTGTGGTTTCTTCGCAAGACAAGGCTGCCCACGTCGAACTCCCGTCGAAAGACTTTGGCGTTGTGCCTGATCGCTATTTTTTGCTTAAGAGATGCCTCGCGGAGGGCTGCTCCCGTTCGGATTTCCTCGACGAGGTCGAGCTCCTCTCTTATCGCTTCGTCGTTCATTTCCTCGTCCAGGGGTGATTCCGTCCTCCTGGACGGTACGTGGATTTCAATGGGTATGACTGCCTCGGTGCCATATGCCAAACGGAAAGGTGTTTTCCCGGTGGTGGACTGGGGAGTGGTGCGGTATGCCCACAGGACACTGTGAAGCTACTCGACCCAGGCTTTCTTTGTTTCGTCCAGTCTTCACTTGAGGCCGCGCAGTATGACACGATTGGCCGCCTCTGCCTGCCCGTTGGTTTGGGGATGCTCTACGGAAGCGAAGTGTTGCCTCGTTCCGAGGTGTGCGACAAAGTCTTGGAATTTTTTGTCTGTGAATTGTGTTCCATTGTCCGTGACAATTGCTTGGGGGATCCCAAACCGGGAAAGTATATTCCGCTTGCAGAAGCGCAGAATGTTGAGCGCTGTTATCTTGGCTAAAGCTTCTGCTTCTATCCACTTTGTGAAGTAATCTACACCCACTATCAGGTATTTGTTTTGGCTGGACCCCGTCACGAAGGGTCCTAGGATGTCCAGGCCCCACCAGGCGAACGACCACGGGGAGGTCATGCTTTTTAGTTCGTTTGGCGGAGCTAGGTGCATATCCCCGTGCCGTTGGCATTTGTCGCATTTCTTCACATGCTCCTTGGCGTCTTGTTGCATGGTCGGCCAATAGTACCCTGCTCGGAGGGCCTTACGGGCAAGGGACTTTCCTCCGAGGTGTTGGGCGTTGATGCCCTCATGGATTTCTCACAATACGTGGGGGACGACCTCCTCTTCTATGCATTTAAGAAGTGGGATGGAGAAGCCCCGCCGGTAGAGTTTGTTTTCGAGGATAACGTACGAGCAGGCCCTTCGTTTGATGGTGTTGGCCTCCTTGGGATCCTCTGGAAGTTCGTCCCTGGTGAGGTAGTTGTAAACGGGCGTCATCCAGCAATCGCTATCCCCGATCGCGTGTACGTGTAGGGTCGAAGATTCCTTAGTGATGCTGGACCGGGGAAGTATTTCTTGGATGACTGACCTGTTTCCGCCTTTCCTCTTGGTGCTTGCCAGTTTTGACAATACGTCTGCTCGTACGTTGTGTTTGCGTGGAACGTGTCTTACTTCCACTATTCTGAATTTCGACATCTTTTCTCTGACGAGGGTGAGGTATTCGGAGAGTCTGTCGTTTTTGGCTTGATATTCCCCGGATACCTGGTTGGCTACGAGCTGCGAATCCGTGCAGATGATGACTTCCTCGGCCCCCAGGTCTTCGGCTAGGCGTAGTTCGGTGAGGAAGGCTTCGTACTCGGCCTGGTTGTTCGACGTGGGAAAAGACAATGTGAGGGAAGCCTCGACTATGGTTCCTTCGTCATTTTCCAGAATTATGCCTGCCCCGCTGCCACTAGAGCTGGATGCTCCGTCCACATAGATGGTCCATCTGTTCACTAGGTGGGGCGAGGAATTTGAGAAAGTTACCTCTGCTACGAAATCAGCCAGGGCCTGAGCCTTAAGAGCTTTCCTGCTTTCGTACTGGATGTCGAATTCGGACAGTTCTAGCGACCATCTGAGCATTCGCCCCGCCATGTCTGGCCGTCCCAGTAGCTGCTTGATGGGCTGACCTGTCCTCACCACGATCGTGTGGGCCAAGAAATAGTGTCTTAGTCGTCTGGCAGCGTTGACGAGGGCCAATGCTACCTTCTCTATCTGTTGATATCTCAATTCTATGTCCTGCAGTGCCTTGCTCGTGAAATATACCTGCTTTTGCCCGCTAGGATTTTCGCGGATGAGAACGGCGCTAACGGCCTCGGCGGAGACGGCGAGGTACAGGAACAAGACCTCCCCGGTTTCTGGTCGTGACAACACGGGCGGTTCCGATAGAGCTTGCTTCAAGTGGAGGAGGGATGCCTCGCATTCTTCGGTCCATTCAAACGCTGCTTCTTTCCGCAAGAGCTTGAAGAAAGGAAGGGCGTGCTGGGCGGACTTTGCGACGAAGCGGTATAGCGAGGTCAGTACTCCGTTGAGGGATTGGATGTTCTTTTTAGACGTGGGCGTTGGGAACTCGGAGAATGCCCGACATTTGTCGGGGTTAGCCTCTATTCCTCGTTCTGTTAGGTAGAAACCGAGGAACTTACCCGCCCGTACCCCGAACGTGCACTTCTCCGGGTTGAAACGCATTTGGTATTTCCTTGCCTGCTCGAAAATTTTGCGGAGGTGGGCGACATGGTCTAGTTCCTCGTGGGATTTGACGATCATGTCGTCCATGTATACCTTGAGCATATCGCCTATCTGTTCATGGAAGACTTTGTTCATCATTCGTTGGTATGTAGCACCGGTGTTCTTCAGTCCGAAGGGCATTACGTTGTAGTAATAGTTGCCCGATTCGGTTATGAAGGCTGTGTAAGTTTTATCGCTCGCGGCCATTGGTATTTGGTTATAGCCCGAGTAGGCGTCGAGGAACGATAAAAGTTTAAAACCGACCGAATTATCTACGAGTTTGTCTATATTGGGGAGGGGGTAGGCGTCCTTCGGACAGGCCTTATTAACATCAGTATAATCAATGCACATCCTCCATTTGCCATTATTTTTTCGTACAAGTACAACATTAGAGAGCCATGTAGTATATTTGGCCTCGGAAATAAACCTAGCTTCTAAAAGGTCTTTGACAGCTTTCTCCGCGGCTTCTGTCTTCTCCGGGGATTGCTTCCTTCTGCGCTGGCCAATGGCTTTGACGGTCGGGTCGATCGTGAGCTGGTGGCAGGCGACGGAGGGGTCCAATCCGGGCATCTCAGCAGCGCTCCACGCGAACAGGTCTGCGTTTTCGCGGAGGCACGCTTTCAGTTGTCTTCTGGCCAGGTCGGGCAGATCTGCTCCGATCTTCACTCCCCGTTGGGGGTCTTCTCCGAACGGAACGATCTCGAAGTTGCCATCTGGGACAGGTCGTAGGAGATGGCCGCTGTTGTCAGACTTACTGCCCGACGGCGTTGTAACCTTGGCGCGATCTTCTTCGCTGAACCGGCTGTCTAGATCGATTGATTCGACCTGGGGAAGTGGTCTTGGCTGCTCGGAGCTGCTGGGCAGGGGGGAACGACCAGATGCTCTTGGCTTCGCCGAGATGGTGTTAAGTCCCTTTGATGCTGCTTCAAAGCAGCGGCGGGCAGCCTCGATGTCGCCGTGGAGGGTGGCGACCATCCCTTCAGAAGTGTAGTACTTCATTTTGAGATGTACGGTGGAAGGTACTGCAATCAACTCTGCCAGGGTTGGCCTTCCGAAGATGCACTGGTATAGTGACGGGCAATCGATTACCAGAAACTGTGCCTTGATTGCTCGGGTTGTCTTTCCTGAACCGAAGGTTACGATGAGCTCTACGTAACCTCGGGGCTTTGTCACCGCTCCGTTGAACCCTTGCAGGTCGGATCCGACGTATGGAGTGAGGTGAGAGTCGTTCAACTGCAATGTCTCAAACAGGTGGTTGTACATTATGTCAACCGAACTGCCCTGGTCCACGACTATCCTTCGGACATCAAAATTCGCCATCATGACCCGGACAAGCAGTGGGATGTTCGAATTCGGTGCCCCGCCGAGGAGTTCTTCCTTGTAGAAGGAAATGGGAGCGGACCCTTTGTGCGTGGTGTCCAGCGTGGTGACCTCGTTGGAGCTTTTGCTGATCAGTTGGTCGAATCTCCTTTTGACCGAGCTAACTATGACTTTGTTGAATCCACCCCCGGAGATCACCATGGCCGACGGGAAGGCCTCCCATGGGCTGCTGGCAGCGAGGTATGTGGAGGCGAGCAGATCGTCCGGGATGCGAAAGTCTTCTGGTCGTTTCACGGACATAGCGACATGGACGTTGGCGTCGTCGGAGGGCGGAATTTCCTCTGCGACCTTTTTGCTTTCCTGGGCCTCTTGCCGGGGAGCGTCCTTCTTTTTTGCGAACTGCTTCAGATGGCCGTCGCGAATGAGGATCTCTATGGCATCTCTGAGGTGGATGCACTGTTCCGTTGTATGGCCGTGACTCTTGTGGAAACGGCAGTACTTGGACTTGTCCATCCCTGGCCTGACCGGCAGCTGCTTGGGGAAACGGACTCCCGCCTGTTTGAACTCCGAGTTGGCGCACTCGGACAATATTTTCTCCCTCGAGGCAGTGAGGGGGGTATAATCGTGGAATCGCCCGGAGGGTGCTCTCTGCTCGCGTGTATCGCGAGGTCGATCGTCGCGTTTCTTGTCTCCTCGACGGGACGTCGAGGGTTCTTCAACTCTGGACGTCCGGGCACCTTCTTGGTTGCGAGATGTCCGGACCGAGTGGGCAGCGACCTTCTCCTCGTACTGTATATGTGACTGGGCCTGGTGGAGAAGTGCATTGAGATTCCTCGGTGGGTTGAGGCCGATGGCTTTCGCGAAATCGGAACCGGGACGTAACCCTTGCTCGAGCAAGAATTTCTTCATGGCGTCGGTCGTTGGTACTTGGACAGCCTCCTTGTTGAAGCGCTCGATATAAACCCGGAGAGGCTCATCTTTGCCTTGTACGACGGCTCCCAGGGACGTCTCGGTCTTGGGGTGGCGTCGTGAAGCAGTGAAGTGATGGGAGAAGATCCTCCCCAGCTGTCTCCATGACGTGATGGATTCCTCGGGCAGCTGCTTGTACCACGTCATTGCTCCTTTACGGAGCGTGGTTGGGAACAGGCGGCACTTGATGGCTCCCTGTACCCCTCTGTAATCCAAGAGAGCGTCGATGTTCTCTATATGCTCGTCCGGGTGGGCGGTTCCATCGTACGTCCCTAGCGACGGAGGTTTCTCCAGCCCCTTAGGAAGGCGAGTTGCTAGGATCTCCTGGGACAACGGGCCGCGAGGTTCGTCGTCGCTATCTGAACTTGGCTCTGATGGTGACCGACGTCTGCGCTCGCGGCGACGGTTTCTGCGAGGTGAGGGTGAACGGGTCCGGTCACGAGGTCTGCCCGGCAGGGAGGGCCTATCTTGCCTCGTTCTTTTGCATCTCGATGGGGATCGATCTCGCGGGGAGATCTGGTCGCGCTTGCGAGTGGGTCATATCTCAGGCTCGTGCCTAACCGCACGGTCTTCTCCGCGCCTAGGTGGCGGGCTTTTGGATCTTCGGGCTTTATTCCGGGGAGGAGAGGATCTTGGGAAAGATGCCTCCTCAAGAGCTCCTATCCTTTCTCCTTGTTGTAGGATGAGGAGGTTGGTGCGGTTAACAGCTTCCAGAAGGGCTGCCACGGCCAAGTCGGCGCTGGGCGGACCGGGAACTGGCCGGTCTTCCGATGGGATCTGCACGTCTCCTTGCCCGGTGGGGGGAGGAGTTGGAGATGCAGTAGCCCCGTCCCGACAGAAACGGGGTTCAGAAGGTAACGAAGAATGGCCGTCAACGTCCATCTTGTTGACGGGGACGAGAACAGTGGTGTCAGCACCTATCACGGAATTCTAGGCAGCCATACGTGGGCGGATCAAAGAGAAGATGTTTTGATCTTTCGGTTTCCGAGGAGGAATGAAAGAAGGGGAGAATAAGAAGTTCCCATAGACGGCGCCACTGATCCGATGTACACGAACTGGTCCACGCGGGCTGGTCGTTATGGATGATAACGCGAAATTATATCGTGTATTTGACTTGACATGCATGAATTTATATTGTGTTTTTAATTGGTTTTTCCCGATTTATGTTTTATTCTACCCGTATTTGTTTATGTTTTTCAGGCACTCGAGTCGAACCGGGATTTAACGGAAAATAAATAATTATTGAAGAAATGAAGAGAAAAGAAATGAAGAGGAAAGAAAATGATTGGAAGAAGTGAAATGGAAAGAAAATGAAAGGAAAGAAAAAAGGAGGAAAGAAAAGAAGAAAAAAAATATATATAGGGTGGGCCCACCACTCAACAAAGGGTGGCGCAAGCCACACCTAAGGAGTGGCGCCCACCACATGCATTGAAGAAGTGGCGCAAGCCACATTGGCAAAGGAGGAAGAGGTGGCGCCCGCCACCTATTTCTGAGGAGAAAAAGAAAAAAATAGTTGCACCACCCTCCTATTATTTCTAGGTTTTTCAACCGTCCATTGCATGATTTTCTCAGCACTTCCACACGATTCACACGAAATTTTCTCAACTGCCAAGCCTCTATAAATTGAACGGAAGACCTCCATTGAAGGGGTCGGCGAATTTGGGAGAGAGCGAATTAGTTTTTCTGCATCCTTTCAATTAAACAGTTATTAGCTTTTGTTATTTTCCCTGCACTTCTGCACTTCCGTTTTTCATTATTTCTTCTTGTAAGCACTGTGTTGGATTACTTCAAGTTTGTATCAAGGATTCGTTGCAAGCTATTTCAATTCCAGGTTTTATTATATACTTTATTCTGTTATTATTTCACAGCATGATAAATAGTAGTTATATATGTATTGCTAGTATGTTTTTCATTCAAATCATGTCTGGCTAAATATTTGGTATCAGTATGTAAACAAATTATTCACCTGGGATTAAATAATAATCGGTGCCATATTTCTACAAATTAGTTTTTAGGCCGAGGTTTCTTATTTTATCAAGTAGTTTTTCTTACGAAAGTAAAAAGACATTTAAGGTTGAAGTCAAGATAAACGAGAGTTTGAGAGTTTAACCAGATAGCTGAAACTAGGCATTGATTTTAAACACAGCGGAAGCACTTTAGAATCGATTAGGACTTGTTTATTTTCAAAAAGTATTTTTAAATTCAAATGATACAGCGAGAGCGCTCATTCTGATTTAACGGTATAGTCTGAATCAACAAACACGAGAGTGTGAGATGAGGTCTTTTAAATGAATATTTTCTACTGAAAAGTAATTTGACATTTAAACCTGCACCGATGACTTATTAAATTCCAGACGATTAATGCGTTACATACTGATATCTCGTTATTGATTATTTTTATCAAAAGTTTGTACTCTTAGATTTATTTTCTGTCGCCTTACTTCCCTTAGAAATATTAGTCTTAGCTAAACATAGTAACATTCTGATAGCACTAGTTTGATTATCAGTCCTTGTGCGATCGATATCTTTTTAAAACTACGCGATAGACTGTGCGCTTGCAGTTAGTAACCCCATTCGACTCATAAAGTCGCGATCAAGTTTTTGGCGCCGTTGCCGGGGACTTTGATTTAGTCATTAGTGCGATTCATTTGTTGCGCAGTATAGACTAAGGCAACAAATTTTATTTTCCTTTTTTTTTCTCGATTGTATGCCAAGTACTCGCTCACAAAGCGAAGACTTGCAACCCCCAATCGCCGAACTAGAGCGTTTCTTACATTTAAGACGCAGACTACTTGAGTATCAACACAAGTATAATATTCCTGATCTCCCTGCTTACCCCCCTGAACCAGTCAAGGAACAAAACATGGGTGAGAGACCACAAAACCGTCCTCTTAAGTTCTATGCCACCCCGTCTGAGCAAGAACCACATAGTAGCATTGCTGCCCCTGCTATCAACCGAAATGATTTCGAGTTGAAACCTTCATTGCTGTCAGCCGTACAACAACATCAGTTTTCTGGAAACCCTACAGAAGATCCCAACGAACATCTGACCAAGTTTGTGCAGTACGCAGACACAATAAAGGCAAATGGTGTAACTGCAGACGCAATAAGACTACGTCTTTTTCCTTTCTCATTAAGAGACAGAGCTTGGGCTTGGTTGCAATCCTTGCCATCAAACTCTATTACTACGTGGGATGAGTTGAAAAAGGTATTCTTAGCACGATATTTCCCCCCGAGCAAAACAGCTATGTTAAGAGCCCAAATTAATAGTTTGAATCTCTTTACGATGCATGGGAAAGATATAAAGACATGATGAGGATGTGCCCACATCACGGTCTTGAAGATTGGTTAATCATCCATACATTTTACAATGGTCTCTTGTACAATACAAGATTGACAATAGATGCCGCCGCTGGTGGTACGCTTATGGATAAACCATATGAAGAAGCCCACCAACTGATCGAGAGCATGGCTCAAAACCACTACCAATGGGGAGGAGAAAGAACTGCAGTGGAAAAATCCCAAACAAAAGGTGGAATGTACGAGGTAAGTAGCCTTGATCATGTCAATGCTAAGGTAGATGCCCTTGCCTAAAAGATTGATAACTTGACCATAACACCTGCAGCCACCGTGGCTGTTGTAGCTCAAAACTGCGAATTATGTGGAAACCCTGGACATGCTGCCACTGAATGTCAAATTTTGGCAGGAGTCTCTAGTGACCAAGTAAATTATGCTCAAGGAAACCCTTATGCAAATACCTACAATCCGGGATGGAAGAACCACCCAAACTTCTCTTATAAAAACAAAAATGCATTATATGCACCTGGTCAAGCACCTGCTGCGCCACCAGGCTACCAAAAGGCTGCTGCAACTGCCCCTAATATTCCTAGGAAGTCCAACCTTGAACTACTGATGGAAAACTTTATAGCTACCCAGGCTCAAACAAACAAAGACTTCCTGAATCAAAATATACACACTAGTGAGCAAATTAAGCAATTAGCAAACAAAGTAGACGCTTTAGCCACCCACAACAAAATGCTTGAAACCCAAATTTCGCAAGTGGCACAACAACAAGCACCTACTGCCGCCCCTGCAGGAACATTTCCTGGACAGCCACAACCTAACCCGAAAGGACATGCAAATGCCGTTATATTGAGAAGTGGTAAAGAACTAGAAGGACCCGTTGATCCAAGACTTCAGAATCCGCCCATGTACCAAAAGCCTAATACTGAGAAGGAGAATGAATCCAAGGAAAAGGAAGATAATGACCAAGAGGCCGTGGAGAAGCCTTATGTGCCTCCACCACCATATAAACCACCGATTCCGTATCCTCAAAGATTCGCAAATTCTAAAACTGCAGGGCAATTTAAGAAATTTGTTGAACTTCTGAAACAATTAAACATCACAACACCTTTTACAGAAGCTATCACTCAGATGCCCTCATATGCTAAGTTCCTTAAAGAAATCCTATCTAATAAGAAAAAGATTGAGGATAACAAAACAGTTACACTTACTGCTGAGTGTAGCGCAATAATCCAAAACAACATGCCTCCTAAGCTGAAAGACCCAGGTAGTTTCTCCATACCCTGTGTAATTGGAAAGTTCGTCATAGACAAGGCTCTGTGCGACTTAGGTGCCAGTATCAGTGTAATGCCCTTATCCATATGCAAAAAGCTTGATATGGGAGAATTAAGACCAACTAAGATGTCCGTTCAATTAGCCGACCGCTCTATTAAATATCCCGTTGGTATACTAGAGAATGTTCCAGTTCGAATCGGACAATTCTATATTCCTACCAATTTTATAATCATGGACATTAAAGAAGACTCCACTACGCCTATCATATTAGGGAGACCATTCTTAGCTACCGCCGAAGCTATTATAGACGTAAAAAGAGGTAAGCTAACCTTTGAAGTCGGTGAGGAAAAGGTTGAATTTATCCTGACACAATTCTTACAAGCACCGGCTATAGAGGACACATGTTATCTATTAGATGTCATAGATGAGTGCGTAAGAGAAATGGAAATGGAACCGACCATATACTCAGATATTATAAAAATTCCAATACCTCCGATTTTTGAAGATGATAATTGGCGTGAACCATACCAAGATGATAGCCTAAGCGAATGTTTAGCACTTACACCCGATCATCTTCCTTGCCCAAAGAAACCAGCGTTAGAACTGAAAACATTACCTGATAGTTTGAGGTACGAATTTCTAGACACAGAACTCGAACGACCTGTGATAGTCAATGCAGACTTAGGACAACCCGAAACCAAGAAACTTTTAGATGTCTTAAGAAAATATCCAACTGCGTTGGGCTACAACATCGCTGACCTTAAAGGAATAAGTCCTTCTATCTGTATGCATCGCATTATGCTAGAGGAAGACTGTAAGACCTCTAGAGAACACCAGAGAAGGATTAATCCAATCCTGAGTACTGTAGTTAAGGATGAAGTGAAAAAGCTTTTAGATACGGGAATTATATACCCGATATCAGACAGTAAATGGGTTAGCCCAGTACATGTCGTACCTAAGAAGGGAGGTGTTACAGTTGTTAAGAACTCAAAAGGTGAATCTATAATGCAAAGAGTCGTAACTGGAAGTAGGATGTGTATCGATTATAGAAAATTGAACAAAGCTACTCGTTAAGATCATTTTCCATTACCATTCATTGACCAAATGTTGGAACGATTGGCAAAACATTCTTACTTCTGCTATTTAGACGGTTATTCAGGATTCTTCCAAATCCATATTCATCCTGATGACCAAGAAAAGACAACTTTCACATGTCCCTATGGTACATTTGCTTACCGACGAATGCCGTTTGGATTATGTAACGCTCCCGCAACATTCCAAAGATGCATGATGTCGATTTTCGCTGACTTTATAGACGACATTATGGAAGTGTTTATGGACGATTTTTCTGTTTGTGGGCAGAGTTTTGAAGGATGTCTATCGAACCTAGAAATGGTACTTGAAAGATGTGTAAAAGTCAATCTCGTACTAAACTGGGAGAAATGCCATTTTATGGTCAATCAAGGAATCGTGCTTGGACACGTAGTATCTGATAGAGGGATTGAAGTTGATAAAGCAAAGATAGAGATTATAGAAAACCTTCAACCTCCAAAATCCGTACGAGAAATAAGAAGTTTCTTAGGACACGCGGGTTTCTACCGACGATTCATTAAAGATTTCTCGAAAATTACCAAACCACTGACAGGTTTATTAATGAAAGACGCTGAATTTATCTTCGATGAGAAATGCCTAAAAGCGTTTGAGCAATTAAAAACGGCTCTCGTTACCGCACCTATCATGCAACCACCTGATTGGAGATTACCATTTGAAATCATGTGTGATGCGAGTGACTATGCCGTAGGCGCGGTCTTAGGACAAAGAAAGGACAGAAAGCTCCATGCAATTTACTACGCAAGTAGAACCTTAGATCCTGCCCAAATGAACTATGCCACCACTGAAAAGGAACTCCTAGCTGTCGTGTTCGCTCTGGATAAATTCCGATCCTACTTGGTAGGAGCGAAAATCATTATCTATACCGATCATGCTGCGATAAGATACCTATTAAGTAAGAAAGATGCCAAACCTAGACTTTTAAGATGGATCCTACTCTTACAAGAATTCGACCTAGAGATAAAGGATAAAAAAGGCACCGAAAATGTAGTCGCAGACCATTTATCAAGAATTGAAGGTATTAAGCCTGAGCAAGTGCCTATTAATGATGACTTCCCATATGAGCGACTGATAGCCCAATTGGAAAGCAATATGTCTGAATTAACCTTGAACGATACCAGACCAAAGGAATTAGTGGAAGAAATTCAAACGAACACAACACTGCCATGGTATGCTGACTTTGTTAACTACCTAGCTGCTGGGGTACTTCCACCAGATCTAACTTACCAACAAAAGAAGAAATTCTTTCATGACCTTAAACAATATTATTGGGATGAGCCCTTACTTTTTAAGAGGGGTGCCGATGGAATTTTCCGTCGATGTGTACCCGAAGATGAAATAGAAAACATAATCTCACATTGTCACTCTGCTCCTTATGGCGGACACGCAAGCACTTCAAAAACTTGCGCTAAGATCTTACAATCTGGCCTATTCTGGCCTAATCTATGGAAAGATATCCATATCGCGATATTAAACTGTGACAGGTGCCAACGCACCGGTAACATCTCCAGACGCGATGAGATGCCACAAAAGAGTATTTTAGAAGTGGAAGTTTTTGATGTGTGGGGGATTGACTTCATGGGACCATTCCCATCTTCTTTTGGTAATAAGTATATACTCGTTGCTGTTGATTACGTTTCAAAATGGATCGAGGCTGTAGCTTCTCCAACAAATGACACACGAGTAGTAATCAAGCTTTTCAAGAACATAATCTTCCCTAGATTCGGTGTGCCTAGACTTGTCATCAGTGACGGAGGCTCCCATTTTATATCTAAGATATTTGAAAAACTTCTACTGAAGTATGGAGTCCGACACCGTGTAGCAACACCGTATCATCCACAAACAAGTGGACAAGTCAAAGTCTCGAACAGAGAAATCAAACAAATCTTAGAAAAGATTGTTGCAACGTCTAGAAAGGACTGGTCATCGAAATTACACGAAGCTCTGTGGGCATATATGACAGCTTATAAAACCCCGATAGGAACCACACCTTTTAAGTTAGTCTACGGAAAATCATGCCATCTCCCTGTAGAATTAGAGCACAAAGCTTACTGGGCCATTAAGACCCTCAACTTAGACCATAATGCCGCAGGTGAGAAAAGAATCTTAGACATTCACGAACTAGAAGAACTTCGACTAGACGCATACGAGAATGCTAGGATATATAAAGAAAGAACTAAAAAATGGCATGACAAACGCATTTCCCGTAAAGAATTTAATAAAGGCGACGTAGTGCTCCTGTTTAATTCACGCCTTAAACTCTTTCCGGGAAAACTTAGATCTAGATGGTCAGGACCCTTCATAATAAGTAAGGTTTTCCCAAGTGGTGCCGTAGAAATAAAAAGTAGATCTAGCCAACCATTTATAGTAAACGGACAGCGTTTAAAACATTATCACTGCGTAGAAAATAGAGATTACTCAGCTAGTCTAAAGCTCCTAGAGCTGCCCGTTCACTCTGACAACTGACTTTGCACTAGAACTATGTCAGGTTTAAGACGTTAAAAACAACGCTTGGTGGGAGGCAACCCACGTATTTAAAAAAAAAAAAAACCCGAGTTTTAAAGTTTTATTTTATTTCCTTTCTATTTTATTTTCTTTTATTTCTCGTTTAGTTCTTATTTTTATTGCATTTTTGTTTTGTTTCCTCTCCTTCTCCCCATTTCTTGATGCCATAATTAACATGTTCATCACTGACTTTGCATGATTCTCTATTTTACTTACAGGCTAACTTAGCTTAGTTAGTAACTAACTTTCAAGATGCAACAAGTAGATTACATGAACATTTTTTTCAGAGGCAGAGCTCAGAGGAGGAGATTTGAGATGTTAGCTCAGAGAGATATGGCTTTGACTATTTACTATGATGGACCTACCATGGCTGAGTTAGGTATCAGGGACAGCATCCTGTTTCTGTTTAGCCAGCTGGGGTGGGAGACTGCTTCTATCAGACGAAGGTTTACTTCTTATCGTAGGCTGACACTTGAGTTCCTTAGCTCCCTTACTCACATACCTAACCATGGCTACGGATTCCATAGAGGGCTGGTTACTTTTAGACTGTTTGATAATGACTATACCTATAACCATAGAGAACTTGCTGAACTCCTAGGATTCCCTAGTGGACCTGATGTGATTACCGCATACCAAGATGAAGTGCTCCTTGACCTTGACTTGAACTACTTTTGGGGAAACATAACTGGTAATTATAATCCTGAACCCTTTGGCATGTTTTCTGAGAGTATCCACAACCCAGCCATCCGGTATTTTCACAAAATCCTAGCCCATACCATTTTCGGTAAGGAAGAAAATGACACCTCTGTATCCAGAATTGAGCTTTATATTTTGTATTGTGCTTCACAGGGCCGCCCAGTAAATGGTGCTACCTTTATGATCACTAATTTGGTGAGTCTTATACTGGATGCTCGAACCCCTATCATAGTAGGAGGTTTAGTCACTATGATAGCAAATGCCATAGGACTGAGGCAGCCTCTGATCAGGTTTAACCCTCTTGGTACCTTCCGACCTATGAACCTTAACTTCTGCTTTAACCGCCGTATCATAGGAAACCTCGGGCCGGATACCTTTGACTACCTAATTAATAATGAGGTCGTCCGTCTTTTCACTTTACCTAACCATGAGCACACCAGTGTCCACAATAGAAACAATTGGTTTTATGACTTGACCGACCCACTTCCTGCTCCACCATCACCACCTGATACACCACAGATTTATGAATTTGATGCAGACTATATTTCTGATGCTGAATCTCACACTCCTACTATAGCTCCTATAGCTCCTCCTCCACCAATTGATTTCAGTACTGCCATAACAGCCTTGGAAAACCGAGTGACTGACCTTCAAACAGAATTCACCACTATTCGCACTGAATTTCATGGATTTATGGATATAGTGGTAGAACAATTGGATCATTTTCATCAGCAACTATTTTCTAGAGGACTTGCTAATAATCCAAATCAACGTGGCTAGGGCAGTATTTGCTTCACATCCGAGCTTCTGCATTTAACAGTGAGGACACAGTTAATTCTAAGTGTGGGAGACGGAAGCTAACTTTTCATTCAGTTTTTCTCATTTCCGTAATTCAATTCAGTTTTTCCAATTCCGTAATTTAATTTTTACTGTTACAAATTTTTCATTTCAGTTGCACTTGGGTTTAATGTATTTTGGTTTAAATTTACTAAAGTTTCAAGTTTCAATTGCTTTCAGTATGTTGGTTTGCTTTGGCTACATTTATTGTTTTGCTTTGGTTGCATTTATTTTTGATTCAGTTCAAGCATGTGAATCTGACAGCTATTTCATTGATTTTTCTGCTATTTCATTATTCATATGTTTGCTGTATCATCTATCATCACTCTGCTACATTAGTAAATGTTGATCAAAGTAAGGGCACGCATGGTCTTGATAAATATATTAGTAGCCTGCTCGCATGACAAATCTTATCACATACAGAAAATTATCACATGCAGAAAAGAAACAAAATTGAAGGAATCTGCATGTGAAGTGTGGAAGTTGACGTATGGAAGGTGAAGTTAAAAAACGAAAAACTAACCAAAAAAATTTAATAGGATTTAATGTGGCTCTCGCCACCCTTGGCCTTGTGGCTCGCGCCACCTTCCTTTCATGTGGCTCTCGCCACTTCTTAAAATCACGTGGCTCCCGCCACTCCACAAACATGTGGCTTCCACCACTTTGTACTTTGTGGCCCCCGCCACCTATAATTCAACCTCTGCATGTTCACATGCATGCGTATGTGGGACACTCGTTCCCCACGTACAATGCATGCAGAGCACATGGCCTTCCCTTGACCAATTTATTCCACATTAATCTGCAACTATTTCACACTTTCCTCTATTTAAACTGATATCTACACTGCTTAGCCACTCACTCGCAAATAACCATTCCTCTTCATAAACACACTAAAAAGTTCTGTGAGTTTTGCACTGCACCATATTCAGAAAATGGAACCAGCAGCAACAACACAAGGGTTTACATTACTTTGCAGAGATCAAAACCAAGCAGCTCTTCTCCAGTCGCTTAGACAACGCGAGATCGAGCCAACAAGGTATGCGGATACTAATTGTTTAGAAGTTTTAGGACTTACCGAAAGCGTAGACTTTTTATTGAAAAGAGTAAATTTGAAACAATTTTTGTCTAATAGAGACCCCGTCTATGTCCCGCTTACCTTAGAATTTCTTAGCTCTCTTATTTATGACCTCGAAGGGACGGTCCAGTTTCGAATGTTTAATATTGAATTTAATTTCACTTTTGATGAACTGGCCGCTAAACTAAATTTCCCAGTAGGAGACAATGTATGGTATAGTATCCCGTGTGGATCTGACTGGGTTCACAGTTACAAGTGTCTTTGGAGAGGTCTAACGGGCACTCATACGCAAAGTTGTGAAGGAAATAAGGCCACTCTCATTCAAAACCCGGCTTTTCGTTATTTTCGCCAACTATTGGCCACTACAATTTTCGGCCGGTCTAATTCAAACAAAGTAAACGAGAAGGAGTTTTTCTATTTACTTAGCGCCTTTGCAGACCGTCGAATAAACCATATTCCGTTCATGTTTAACCATATGTGCTCCATTACAGCCGCGAACAAAGGTTCTATCACATTCGGCGGTCTAATAACAACTATAGCTCGAGCCCTTGGGCTCGAAGCCCATCTTGCAGCCTTAACACCACTTCCTTCTCTTACCATTGATTTGAAAATGACTGAACGTATGAAGCTGGTTAAGAAAAGAGAAGACGGTATATATGATCTGCTGATTGACAATAAAGTTTTCCCAAATTTTACACTTCCTAACCCAAGTCGCACAGATGTGCAGCGAGAGGAAAACTATTGTTATACTGATAACCCAGGCCCCGCGCACATTCCTGAGAATGTTGCTGCTGGCGGGGACGAAACTAACTCACAAGCACACACCGCACCCTCCTCCTCTAATTTTGTTGCAGGTACATCATCCAGACGCAGGCCTAGGAGACGAGAGGAAGAACCATCCAGAAATCTAGAAAGCATATACGCTGAGGTGATGAGACAGAGTGACGCAAACGCACTCCGCGACCAAACCATACAAAGCATCGCAGCTCAGCAAGCTCAAATGATGGCTCAGCAAACCCAGATGTACAACCAACAAGCGGAGATGATCCAGGTTTTACAACGAATGCAGCGAGGCCAGGACGACATGGCAGAGCTGATCCAAGGGATGGTCGGTATGAATGTGCAAGCACATGAATAACATCAGGATCTGGGTGCTTCAGAACATCAAACCAGAAACACCAGACGAGCACGGACTCGAGGAAGAGGCCGCTAGTAGGCCGTTTTTTTTCCAGGTTTCTCCTTCCTTTTTCACCTTACGTTGTTGCATTGGGGACAATGCTCAATTTAAGTGTGGGGGAGGAAGTTTTATCGCTTTCATTTAAATTATTTTGTTTATTTACCGCTTTTCTAGGTAGATTTAAAATTTTTCATGCTTATTTCCCCTTCAATAAAAGAAATTCATGTGCTGTCGAGTCTCTACACATAGTTTCTGCTATTACTTAGATTCTCCCAACTTTCTTGAGCCATAAAAAAATTTTTTATTTTGGTTTGATACATGACATGGCACTTTAAAAGCTTAGAAGGCTAAATTAGGAAGACTTGGGAAAGTGTTAATAAAATCGGTACTGTTTTAACACCTTGAACCCCCGAATATACAGATGAATCTGAGTACTTATTATGCCGAGGCCTGCAATTTTAAAATAACCTCTTGATTAGTTTATACTAGCAGTCAGCACCATCCTAAGGCACAAACTAAGTAATAAACTGATGCAAATATGTGTTCGATCTCAAAAAGGGAATTAAATGAGTTAATAGAAAAGGAGAATAAAAGACATGTTCCCTCTAAGTTAGGTGGTCCTCGCCCGACCATTTAGCCCAACGGATCGGACTCTGGAAATTCGAAACTAAAAGAAATTTTTTTGCAAAAGATTTGGAAAATGAGATCACTGAACACTAACAGGTTTACTTACCATGAGTGTGCGTGGATAACGGGCTTAATGTGATTGCGCGAGAATGAAAAAGAGGTGAAAGAGAATAGGTCGAGTTATAATACCATGATTCAGATCTGTCTGTATAAGGTGGGAGTTTTTGATTACATGATGTAATTTTGTTTCATTACGGTATCCTTGGTGTTGATATTTAGTACCTATCTTTCTGACAAGGCTTAGCATCATTGTATGATCTGTGTCGTGTTTTTGTTTCAAACCCGTGTTTAGATGTTTCATTTGCTTGAGGACAAGCAAAGGTTCAAGTGTGGGGGAGTTTGATAACGCGAAATTATATCGTGTATTTGACTTGACATGCATGAATTTATATTGTGTTTTTAATTGGTTTTTCCCGATTTATGTTTTATTCTACCCGTATTTGTTTATGTTTTTCAGGCACTCGAGTCGAACCGGGATTTAACGGAAAATAAATAATTATTGAAGAAATGAAGAGAAAAGAAATGAAGAGGAAAGAAAATGATTGGAAGAAGTGAAATGGAAAGAAAATGAAAGGAAAGAAAAAAGGAGGAAAGAAAAGAAGAAAAAATATATATATAGGGTGGGCCCACCACTCAACAAAGGGTGGCGCAAGCCACACCTAAGGAGTGGCGCCCACCACATGCATTGAAGAAGTGGCGCAAGCCACATTGGCAAAGGAGGAAGAGGTGGCGCCCGCCACCTATTTCTGAGGAGAAAAAGAAAAAAATAGTTGCACCACCCTCCTATTATTTCTAGGTTTTCAACCGTCCATTGCATGATTTTCTCAGCACTTCCACACGATTCACACGAAATTTTCTCAACTGTCAAGCCTCTATAAATTGAACGGAAGACCTCCATTGAAGGGGTCGGCGAATTTGGGAGAGAGCGAATTAGTTTTTCTGCATCCTTTCAATTAAACAGTTATTAGCTTTTGTTATTTTCCCTGCACTTCTGCACTTCCGTTTTTCATTATTTCTTCTTGTAAGCACTGTGTTGGATTACTTCAAGTTTGTATCAAGGATTCGTTGCAAGCTATTTCAATTCCAGGTTTTATTATATGCTTTATTCTGTTATTATTTCACAGCATGGTAAATAGTAGTTATATATGTATTGCTAGTATGTTTTTCATTCAAATCATGTCTGGCTAAATATTTGGTATCAGTATGTAAACAAATTATTCACCTGGGATTAAATAATAATCGGTGCCATATTTCTACAAATTAGTTTTTAGGCTGAGGTTTCTTATTTTATCAAGTAGTTTTTCTTATGAAAGTAAAAAGACATTTAAGGTTGAAGTCAAGATAAACGAGAGTTTGAGAGTTTAACCAGATAGCTGAAACTAGGCATTGATTTTAAACACAGCGGAAGCACTTTAGAATCGATTAGGACTTGTTTATTTTCAAAAAGTATTTTTAAATGCAAATGATACAGCGAGAGCGCTCATTCTGATTTAACGGTATAGTCTGAATCAACAAACACGAGAGTGTGAGATGAGGTCTTTTAAATGAATATTTTCTACTGAAAAGTAATTTGACATTTAAACCTGCACCGATGACTTATTAAATTCCAGACGATTAATGCGTTACATACTGATATCTCGTTATTGATTATTTTTATCAAAAGTCAGTACTCTTAGATTTATTTTCTGTCGCCTTACTTCCCTTAGAAATATTAGTCTTAGCTAAACATAGTAACATTCTGATAGCACTAGTTTGATTATCAGTCCTTGTGGGATCAATATCTTTTTAAAACTACGCGATAGACTGTGCGCTTGCAGTTAGTAACCCCATTCGACTCATAAAGTCGCGATCAATGGAGGTGCCCGGATGGGTGCTGGTCGTACTCGCTGTCCGGTAAGTGATTGAGGAGAGGTGGTGGTGTACCTGCAAAGCACTCCGACGCTCAAGTAAGAAAGGGTCAGAGAAAAGGGGCAAGTACAAAGTATTAGTTCGTAGGGTGAATATTTGATACCTGACCCTCTCAGGTGAAAGGGTTTATATAGGGCTCTAAGCGCGTGGCTAACGGACCTATTTTCGGGGAGAAATAACCGTTTTCCCTAAAGAATCGATCGCTGCCCAAACTAGCCGTTATGTCGGGCATATGCTTAGTTTCGGGCATCTGCCCATGGCTGTTCGGGGAGCACTGAAGCTGTGCGTTTTGGGCAGAATGTCCGGGGAGGAACGTTATGTTCCTTGCCCGGTAGGAGGGGCAGAAAGGTAACTTTTGCCCTTCTGTGGATTGGACTTAGGCGATTTGGGCTGCTCTGTAGCAGAGGCTTATTGGGCCAATTCTATCCATTGGTCCAGTCCAGAACAACTACCAACTTCAACAACATAAAAACACACCTCATTAAATCTCAGAATCTCCTCTCCAAAACACACTACAACACCTTGCCTTCATTAACCAATTCTTCCATAACCTGCTCACCTTCATAGCTCCAAACAAACACGTACATAAATCGCTAGCTCTCTATGAAGATTTGTGTCCTTTAACTTTCAAAGAGAGAGTGTTGCAGAATAAGCTTTACATGAAACAAAATACAGACACACTTAAAACTTGTTTTCCTCATTCTTCCTTAATCACCCAAAAGCACACGCTCTAACCTCACTACCTTAAACCACTCTTCACTCTCAACCATAAACATCCTGCTACTTCCTCCGCCATTTTCTTCAACCATCACAAAACTTTAAACACATTCATTTCCTACTCCCTCTCTACCTTCTGCGTCGTAAATACCGACACCTAACAACCTCCATCGTTCTCGCCCAAAGACCCACACCGCTACACTTTTTCTCTCTCTGTCAAACTTTCGTACGACACCATATCTCACCTTTCTCCACCCTCCGTCGCTGGTACCGCCCATCATGCTAACTCCAATAAAACGTCACAAACCATTCTCGATGTTGCTGCACACTCACAATAACTCATAAACCACACCCTTACTCCACCGTGTAAAAACAGAACCCAACTCCTTTCCACTCCGCCAACACGCAACACCACAACCGTCACCATCGTCCACTACCCTTCATAACCATTCAATATAAAACTCCCTTAACACAACAACCCAGCATCCACAAAACTCACCGAAATACATTGCGACGAGCTTCAAAGCGAACCACAACAAAACAATAAGCAGACTCGAGAAAAAGAGATTGAGGGTGAAGAGAGAAGAAGAACGAAAATGAGTTCCGCGAGAGAGGAGGGACGATACGACGAATGAAAGTTTGAGGACGACGGAGTTTTCTTTTCAGACCTTGTGAGTTTCAAAATTTGAGAAAAGGATAAACATGAATGTTTAACGTGTTAGTGACTGGCCCTTTTTTTTGTTATTGCTGTCAAAACCTTCCCTCTCATCTCATGATTGTTGGGCTTAGCTCTTTATATTTGACCCATTCCTATCACACCCACTAGTTCACTTTTACACCTCCCTTTGATCTTAATTAAATTAGGATTTAATTTAATTTTCTTTTAATTAGATTTTAGTCTAGTTAATCTTTTTTAGAATTTAGTTTAATTCTTTAACTAGATTTTTTTAGTTTAATTAGTTTTTAATTAGAATTTAATTTAATTAGTTTTAGTTAGAATTTAATTAGTTTTTTAGAATTTAGAATCTATGTAACTAGTTCTTAATTAGAATTTATTTATTTAGTTCTTTAATTAGATTCTAGCTTTTTAATTATTTAGTTTTAATTAATTATTTAGTGTTTAATTAGAGTTAGCTTTTTAGATTAGAGTTTAGAATTAGTTAATTAGTTAATTTTTTATTAGAATTTATTAGTTGATTAGTTTTCAGTTTAATTAGGTTTTATTTTTCTTAATTCCTAATTAATCTTGACATCCTCGATTTTCCCTGTAGTACATTTTTGGATTTATCTTCATGATACTAATCTTGTATATTCTCTTGTGGCCTGACTTTATTTTTAGTGATTACCCGCTTCCATGTTTTGGGCGTGCTTTTCCTTGATTAGGTCTTGATACTTTGTCTTGATTAATTGATGATATTTATTCTTGATGTCTTACCTTGTGATTTAATCGCATGTCTTGATCCATGCTTTGTTCATACGCTGTCATTTGTTCATGTTCTTTGCTATTTGCTCATGGTACATTATTTTCATGATGCCTATTTTGCTCAAGTCTAAGGGAAGGACTTGTGGTTGACTATACAATCATGTTCATTTGCATCTTCTACTTCTTTGCTTGATCCCTGTTTTCCCTATAGGTTGATCACCGTAGGATATATATATCTAGAATGTTAACTCTAGCTTAGACTGTTCATTCCCTTTAGACAGATACCTCTTAGGTAGTTTCCCTTAGGATTGTTTCCCTTAGGATGTTCAACCTTAGACAGCTTACAGTTAGTTCCCAACTCCCAAGAGAGATTAGACACGAGTCATCCCAAGTTGAGATGTAATTCTCCTACCCCATGACATAACTGAGAAAGTTGTAGATTCTTTTCCACTTGAGAGAGGTATGTGGCATACTCGTCGATTTGATATCCGAGTCAGAGTCTTTCTCTTAATGTGAAGCAAGATCCATCTTCCACGTGTTTGTGGTGGTTTTAGTTGAGTTTTCCCTTAAGATGACGACTTGTCTCTTCTCCTAACCAATCAACAAACATAGGTTTACCCGTAGTTGTCCGAACTACGGACGCTCTGATTTCTCAAAGTTTCTTTTGAGAATACGTAGGCACAAGGTCAATCCTTGACGAGCAACCTTTTTTTACACCCTGTCTACCCTTAGTGAGGGGAACTACAAATGCTCTGGTTCTTTTAGACAAGATACGTAGGCATGAGATGTGATGTCTTGGCGAGCATACTTAGTGTATATACCCCTAGGTCTTTTCTTTTCCCCTTAGCAAACAAAACAGATAACACATTAAAACAAGAGGTTCTTGTAGAGTACTACAGATATCTAGGATGCTAGCACCTTCCCTAGGTATAACCAACCCCCGAACCTTAGATCTCTTACATTGCTTTGCATTGCAATTATGGATTTCGATCTTTACCCTTTCCTAAGGATAAATCATAGTTCGGTGGTGAATTAAGATTTGCGATTCAAGTTAATTAATAGCTTGATATCCGATTCTCACTGCGACAGAAATATCGACTTCACTGGAGAATTTGGCTCTCCCCTAAGAGGGTTACACCTATCTTGTTTTATGTGTTATTTGTTTGTATACTTATATTTGTTGTATATTTGTATATCTGTTTACTTGTATATTTGTATGTATCTGTCTGCTTGGGTTTTTCTGTTTGGCAGGGTATTTACTTTGAGTGGTGAGGATATGTCCTATACCCGGACTTGAGTGCACCTATGATAGGAAGGTGGTATATTCAAGGAGACTTTGAGGGAGTTGTTTCCCGAAAAAGTTGACTCTAGAAACCACCACTCAGTGGAGGCCCTCTTAATAGTAGTCATGTTGAACGAGTCTATTCATGAAAACGCTACTACTTTCGACCTAGGAGCCCATGACACTGATGACCATTAGTCACCTTTTAACCCCACTTGGCCTTTTAGGATGTAGTGCAATGACTATGAGGGAGTAGTCCCAAAATGGTTTATACGTGATACTACACTCAGACGAGACTCTCTTGAGAATATTATTGACTACCGAGTTATTCGGGAAATTGATAATATCCGAAAGATGGGTTGTGGACTCTGGGAACTTCCTAGAACCTTGTTCTGCAGATCATGAACCCATAGTACACACCTTTGGGATGGGTAGACCATGGCTCCATGCTCGTGATCTTCAAACCTAGGCCCTTGTTTGTTTGCATGTATATATGCGAATATGTGAATATGTGTATACCTATGTTTGTGCATTCATCCTTCCATGCATTCATGCACTATATTTCTAACTCTTCAAGGAACTTAGAGTTATCTTGCAAATATCATAAGTTTTACCATGGATTTTGGAAGTTGTACTCTATTTTGTAATCCTTCAAAATTTTCAATGAAATGAGATTTTCAGCCATTCAAAGTGTTATCCATTTTATGGTGTTTGCAAACATAACTTTTGAGTTCTTTGAAATTCATTTACATTTTGCACAACATGCATCATGTAGCATTACATTTGCATACATCTTTTCCCTAAACATAACTCATTCAGCCTTCTGTCCTTGTGTCACTCAGCTGATTTCTTGGCATTTGTACCGAGCTCGAAGTGGTTACTAAAGGATAATGGAGAGAACAGAGAATGTTGACCCCATGTCAGCCTTTAGAGTGATGACAAACCCGATGTTTGATCTTCCTTTTGATGACAATGCTCCACAAGTGGATGTTCCTACTCGATCTAAGCCTGTGCAAGATAACCTGACTGTTCAAGTTGATGAAAGAGATTCCCGATTTCTAAGATATGTGCCAAATCCTCACAATGTACGCCCTATGACAAAGGCGAATGATCCTAGGGTTGCAGAAATCGAGGGAGGAATTCGTGATCTCGAGGAACAATTGAAGATGATGAAAGGACTCAATGTATCTGGTCTTAAGGCTCATGACTTGTGTCTATTTCCGGGCGTGGTTATTCCCCCGAAGTTCAAAATTCCAGTCTTTGAAATATACAAGGGTGTTAGCTGTCCAAGATACCATTTGACGATGTTCTGTCGAAAGATGACTGCTTATATCGACAATGAAAAGCTGATGATTCACTGCTTTCAAGAAAGTTTATGTGGTGCATCTTTGATGTGGTATATGAAGCTAGAAAGGAACCATATTCAGTTTTGGGAAGACCTAGTTGATGCTTTTGTGAAGCAGTAGAGTTACAATATGGACATGGCTCTAGACATCGATCAGTTGTTGAGCATGAGTCATAAGGACCACGAATCCTTCAGGGAGTATACACAGCGGTGGAAAGAATTGGCATCCCAAGTTCATTCACCACTCCAAGAGAAAGAACTAGCCAAGATGTTTCTAAAAACGCTGTCAGACTCTTATTATGTCAGGATGGTAGGTATTGTGCCATTGGAGTTCTCTAAAATTGTGGAAGTTGGAGTAAACATCTAGGACGCATTCAAAGGTGGAAGAATCCAAGATGACTCGAATATCCAAGCTAGTGAAGAGAAATCTGTTAGTAATTCCCAAGAGGAAAGAAGTGTTGATGTTGATGCAATTTGGGATTCTCCTCAGACCTTGCAAGCTCCAGTTCTGGTTCCTTATCACCAATATCAGTGAGCAACGCCTATTCAGTGCCAGCAACCACTACCTCGTGGACTTCCGTATTAGCAACAAGGGTTGATTCCTTAGGATCAATGTCAGAATTGACAAGTTCGAAATCTGAATTATCAGAATCTGCAGAGACCTCTGGACAGTCTAGAAGGAGAGACTTGCCTGTTGGATCTAATTCCAACAACTTACAATCAATTGTGGACTTATTTTGCCCAAAGTTCGGTGATGACACTCAGAAAGACCAGAGCCATGAAATCTCGCCCTCCTTGGTATAATCCAAATACCAGTTGTGAATTTCATGATGGAGCAGTGGGGCATCCAATTGAAGAGTGCAAGGTTTTCTAGGAAAAGATTCAAGAGATGATAAACAATGAAGTGCTGACCTTCAAGGGAGGAAGCCTAAATATGAATGGAACGCCTTTATGCTGATAGATATGAAGACTCAAGAGAGTCCTTTCCAAGCTGGTGAAATCAAGAGGAGAGCTCATTCCCAAGATCATCAGGTTGTTTGCTTGCTTGCATTCATTGTTATTCCTTTGATGGTAAAAGCATGATTTGCATGTAAGAACTTGTTTGTTTTGAATGATTAATGCAATGAATATGTTTGCATTAAAGAAATCTATTCGTATTCACTCTTAAAATGCTTTTTCTGTTTTATAATGCCAATGCTAGCCAGTCTCTCGCCTAGGCAGAGAATTGGGAGGAGGATGACAAATCAAAAACGCAAGATTTCTTGTTGTATGCTTTTGAATAAAACCCTGTTGATGATGTAAGGCTTTGTTTCGAATCCCCAAACACCGGAGATATAAGGGAGATAGACCCTTTTTAACCCCTTTGAGCCTTGAAGTAGGAGTTTCCTTCCAAATCAAAAACCTTCAATTTTAACGTAGAGCAGGGTAGTTCTCAGTTAATTTGGTTGTACGTTCATGCAAGACACCTTTCATATAAAGGTTGCACACACAAATTTTCCTTCGTACACATCAAACAAGTGTCGAAGATGTCTTTCAAGTCCAATGCCAATAATGGTTCACCGTAATCATTAAGCTGGCTAGCCACTTTCCTTACTCAAAGAATGAGTCGAGTCTCTTTCAAGGAAAAAGCTAAGAAGGATGGCAAGCTCATGACTCTGCCATATACAAAAATGTTTGCATGACAACCAAAAAGAGGAAATCTTTAAATCCCTCACCATGAAAGTCCTCAATGGCAAATCGTTTGGTAAGGAAGTGATGACCGCCGTTTCAAAAGTCCATTGACTTCTGAACCATCGTTACTATCATCAGTGTAATTTCCAACCTCTTGGAACCTGAATGTGTAGTCTGAGTTGACTGAGCATAGGATTGAAGAACATCACGAATAAGGGGTGGGTACAAATAAACATTGATCCTTATATCCTTTGTTTCATAAACCGTAAACCAAACCACGATACAACCCTCAAAAAACCTAATTGAAGCAGGGTTTATTTTGAAAGCATACTTATTGAGATGACGTTTCCTGACTCCTATGAGCTATGCTCAAATTTGTGTTGGCTTTGTAAAATCAATTTCATATCCTAACTAGTGATTCGGTTACAAGTTATTGTGATATATTTTCAATAAAAAACTTTAAGACTAACATGTGTGTTGCATTAGCATTTTCAAAACTAACATTTTTCTGCTTTCTAAGATTACTTGACATCATAGAAGCTTGCATAGGAACATCAATGATGAGCTCAATATTTTGAGACTTGGAACTCTGTGAATAAATGAGCGAATCATTCCAAAAGACGACCATATCCAGGGGCATGTTGCCTGAAGACTCTGCTGATCAGGGGAAAGTTGTCTCCGAGTTGTTGATTTCACAGTCTGGCTATCCCTAAAGGGTAAATTTGAAGACTCGGTTGAACAGAATACAGTCAATCTGGGGCAGTTACGTCGAGATTCGACAAATTTCTCAAAGAGTTGGAAGACATTGGAGCATTTTGGATGCCAAGTTTTTTGTAAAATCCTCTTGAGATGACTTCTTCTCATAAACCATGTGATATGGGCATTTGAGAATTGAAGACTTTCATCCATTCACAACAACTGTTGTTCGAAATGGCGACTACCACGCAGTTCCTCAATGCAAAACATCTTTGTTCTCATAACGTTCTTCACCCATATCCCCAGTAAGTCTATACTTCAGGTAATCACGACTATTCCCCCGGTGAATCTCGCTTCAAGCAGTTATGGCAGGTTTGGTGTAAGAATTCCCCAGTTGGTGACCTAAGAATTCCCCCCAGTGAATTTCCTTGGCTTCAACCTTCCTAGTGAAGTGAATGCTATTTCACTCCTCAGTGAATCTCTTACAACTTCATTTTTCCCTAGCAAAGTGGATGTTTATTTCATCTCCATGAAGTCTTAACTCTGACAGCTGCAACATTGATTCGAGCTTCCCCAAAGAGGTGGATATTTATTTTATCCCCTGTGTGGCCTCAACTCTGGCATCTCCAGTTATAACTTTCATTTAGACTACTTCAGTTCATCGTGGATATCTATATTATCCTTATAAAGTCTCTCCAATCACGAGTTTGATCTTTTCCCAGTGGATATTTCTCATCCCCAACAGAGTATCAAGATTCATCTTGACAATCCCCTAAGTGAAGTCTTGATGTTCATCCCCAAGTGGAGTACTCTCTTTTCCCCAGATAACTTTGAAGCCTTGATGCAGGACTGTGATTTCATATGTGGCTTCCCATTCATCCCCCAGTGATGCTTCTATATTGTAGAGATTGACTGAGTATCTGTGTCGAGATGTTTATTTCATCTCCAGTTTACTTCTCCTTGTTTGTTTTGTTAGCATAAGCATAACATAACATACATTCATTCATATAGATACATGGCATCTGCGTATTTCTATATAAGGTTTTTCTCGAGCCGATTCATATGGTATCTAATCATATAGATGGTTAGTGTTGGTATCCATGCTAAGTCAATTTATGAGACTGGTGTAAATTCAGGTGTTCACTTTGGTTGTGTTTATTCCCAAGTGACTGGGTTTATCCTCTCTCTCCAATAGAATTGTCAGCCCTAAGCAGAAAGTGCACATATTTTCTAATTCCCCACTGAGTTCGATCCTTGTGGAATATGGTTGCTTTAGTTTTCTTTTCCATTTCTGGATAAGATAAATTCCCATTTGAGTTCATTCCTCAATGAGTAGAGTCTTGTTTGACCGTTTCTCTTCAGTTATTTTCTGGATTAAACTTTGGTCCCTGACAATCACAATTTTGAATCTCTCTAGGCTTTTGAACCTAGATCGAACGTGTATTTATTTTGCACTTTGTCTCCCCAGGAAGAGTCTATTTGAAGACCACCTTTATTTCTCCAACAGTTTCTCGGAGTTTATACCCGGACAACAAATGGCAGCTCTTTATTTGAGCAGTTTGTTTTGGTCTCAGGTTTTCTATTTGGATGGAAAATGGAAGTCTCTTTTCAAGACAGTTTATCTACCCCTACTAAGTTATCAGGATTATCAATTTGTCCTCCATCAAATGGCATCTCACCGGAAATCCGTCAGAGATGTTTGTTGAAGACTTTACAAGTGTTTCTCTTTATTTGAGAATTCCTTATACAAGGATTTTATTTGTTCCAATGCAATCTTCAAGCTACAACAATATTACTCCTCAGTGATGTTCTCCCTGTGAGTCCACTACCCAATTTGCTTCCATCAAATGGCATCTCCTCGAGAAGTTTGGTGAAGATTCAGATGATTTTTCTCTTTATTTGAGAAGACATGTCTCCAAGTCAACCAGTTCGCATCTCCTTTGAAGATCCCCGTTGAAACTTCCAAATCTCCAGTAAATTATGGATTCCCGCTGAAGTCGTAGACCTCCAGTGAAGTTCTTATTCCATGTGAAAGATACTCTCCCATAAGTATTCACCATTCCAGGAAGAAACTAAGACCAGTCCGTGGTCCAAGACCCGGTACGAGGGGAGGTTTGTTTACCTTTTTCAAGCTAATGGAGCTTTATCAAAGAAGAAACTGAGACTAGTCCGTGGTCCAAGACCCGATACGAGGGGAGGCTTGTTTACCCTTTTCAAGCTAATGGAGCTTGATCAAAGAAGAGATTGAGACCAGTCCGCGGTCCAAGACCCGGTACGAGGGGAGGTTTGTTTACCCTTTTCAAGCTAATGGAGCTTGATCAAAGAAGAGACGAAAACTAGTCTGCGGTCCAAGACCCGGTACGAGGGGAGGTTTGTTTACCCTTTTTAAGCTAATGGAGCTTGATCAAAGAAGAAACTGAGACCAGTCCGCGGTCCAAGACCCGGTACGAGGGGATGTTTGTTTACCCTTTTCAAGCTAATGGAGTTTGATCAAAGAAGAGACTGAGACCAGTCCGCGGTCCAAGACCCAGTACGAGGGGAGGTTTGTTTACGCTTCTCAAGGAAAACCTTGATTGAAGAAGAAACTGAGACCAGCATGTGGCTTGCAACACAAGGCGAGGGGAGGCTTATCATCTTTTTTTAAACAGATCATTTGATTATTTAGAAGTTGGCTCTATTTCAGATTCTTTGGTTAATCTCGGCAGTAGATTCTCCGATGAATTTTAAAATGGAATTCTTAGCAAAAACCTCGGTAGTAGGTATTTTCTTTTCTTTTCCTAGTAAGTCTCGGCAGAAGATTTCCAGTAGACCTCGGCAGAAGGTGTTTTCATTTGTAAATTCTCTGGTTATTCTCGGCAGTAGATCTCCAGCAGACTTCAACATAAGATGTTCTTTCTTTCCAGGATCTCGGCAGTAGATTCTCTGGTTAACTTTGATGCATCTCTAAACTTCAACAGACATTTGTTTTCTTTTCAGATTCCCTGGTTAATCTCGGCAGCAGATTACCCAGTAATTTTGATGGTTGGCATTTTTCAATAAAGCCTTGACAAAAGGTATTCTCAGTGAGGTTTTAAGTCTCGGCAGTAGACTCCTCCAGTTGGTATCTCTTGAAATCCCCACAGTTAGCTTCGACAGTAGGTTCTCCGAGTGGATTTTGTTAAAAGATTTCATCACAAGTTCATCACCATGTGTTTAAGATACCTTGTGATTGTCAATTGGTAGTCTCTTCCCCAGTGGAGTTAATTCTCATCCCTAGTGGAGTTAATTCTTTTCCCCGTGGAGTCTTACTTTGCTAAGTCTTCCTCGTTGGGTCTTTCATCCTTTAACTGTGTTTCAGCGTTTCTGTATATAGTTATCCCCTATGGCATCATTCTCCACGGGATCTCTGTCTAGCATTCATATCATATCATATCATATCATGTGCATCTTATGGCATTTTAGGGCAAAAAATTATGCATGTTTGTATTTAAGTCTCTCCTATCACGTCGAGACGAAGATTTCAATCTCCATATCTCCAGATAGAAGAAACTTAAATAGGGGCATCTGTCACACCCTAATTTTTGACCCTAAGATTCTGCATTTTTTCGTTTTACATCGTCTACATACCATATCACGCATTTCATCTTGCATGATACCTAATTTATCAGCCAAAATAAACTTGTTGGATTTACAGCCGATTCGGTCAATTAAAAGTCAACTATGCGAAAAATCAGTGGACGGAGAATTTTAAAATCGAGCCTGCAGACGTCAGTGTTATTAATCTAAGTTTCGCGTAGTTTAATCTGGCGTGCTCGTTTAAATTTTTCGACCACTTTTCGGTCGCATTTATGGATAATTTAAGTTGTTTTAAAGGGTAAAATTTATTTCAAAATTTGACCAAACGCTGCATTTTTCCAATACGTATATTTTCCGCTGATCATTTTGGTGTATTCGTTTTATTTTCTGAGCACGTCGACGTCGGGCCGATTTATTGTTTTTTTTAATTAAATAATCTTTTTATTATTGTTCAGATATTATTATTATTATTTAGAATTATTTCATTTAAGTTTCATTTAATTGTTTTTAATTTTATTTTTGTTTTTTAATAATATTCAAAATTTTGTTTTTATCCCATTTTAGAAACACTTGTATATTAAGTTTAGTAAAGTTTTTTTCCTACTATCTATTTTGTGAAATACACCATACCACCAGCATTTTGATTCCTCGCGCATAAAAGAACAAAAAGAGTCATTTTTCTCTATTTAGACCATACACATACTGTTCATAAAAAGGAAAAAAAGAGATATACATAAAAAACTCCCTCCTTACGACCCACTTCATATATCACTCTGCAGCATCCTTCAATGTCGTGCGGGACCCACCTATTACTCACCTCGTGTCCTCTATTTTATTCACACACACTCACCTCATAATTAAAAGACACTAACCTACAAACCAGCCTTCAACAACTTATTCTCACTTTCCTACATGCATACCATGATACTCTCTCTCTCTCTCTCTCTCTCTCTCTCTCTCTCAAGACACCCATCCTCACCTTGTTAAAAAAAACTTAATCTTCAGATTTCCATAAAAGGAACACCTAAAAGGGACTTTTCACTTTTTTTTTCAATAAAAGGAGGTATTACATGTAACTAAGAAAACAACATCATCTCACACAACATAACCACTCCATCTCACCCTCACTGGAAAAATTATGCGCATTCTCAAAGAAACAAAACACGTGTTTTTTTCCACTTCACATACATAACAACCTTTCATGTTTAAAAACCAGAACACCCTCACAAAACCTTATAAACTCACTTCCATGTACGCCAAACAAGCTTCACTACCAACATCAACAACACAAAAACACAACTCATTCAATCTCATAATCTCCTCTCCAAAACACACTACAACACCTTGCCTTCACTAACCAATTCTTCCATAACCTGTTCACCTTCATAGCTCCAAACAAACACGTACATAAATCTCTAGCTCTCCATGAATATTTGTGACCTTCAACTTCCAAAGAGAGAGTGTTGCAAAACAAGCTTTACATGAAACAAAATACAGACACACTTAAAACTTGTTTTCCTCCTTCTTCCTTAATCACCCAAAAGCACACGCTCTAACCTCACTACCTTAAACCATTCTTCAATCTCAACCATAAACATCCTGCTACTTCTTCCGCCATTTTCGTCAACCATCACAAAACTTCAGACACATTCATTTCCTACTCCCTCTCTACCTTCTGCGTCGTAAATACCGACACCCAACAACCTCCACCGTTCTCTCCGAAAGACCCACACCGCTACACCTTTTTTTTCTCTCTGTCAAACTTTCGCACGACACCATATCTCACCTTTCTCCACCCTCAGTCGCTGCTACCACCCATCATGCTAACTTCAATACAACGTCACAAACCATTCTCGACGTTGCTGCATACTCACAATAACTCATAAACCACACCCTTACTCCGTCGTGTAAAAGCAGAACCCAACTCCTTTCAACTTCGCCACCACGCAACACCAAAACCGTCACCATCGTCCACTACCCTTCATAACCGTTCAACATAAAATGCCTTTAACACAACAACCCATCATCCACAAAACTCATTGAAATACACCTCGACGAGCTTCAAAGCGAACCACAACAAAACAATAAACAGACTCGAGAAGAAGAGATTGAGGACGAAGAGAGAAAAAGAACGGAAAGGAGTTCTGCAAGAGAGGAGGGAAGAGACAACGAATAAAAGTTTGAGGACGGCGGAGTTTTCTTTCGTGACCTGGTGAAATTCAAAATTTGAGAAGAGTTAGTGACTGAACCTTTTTTTTGTTGTTGCTGTCAAAACCTTCCCTCTCATCTCATGATTGTTGGGCTTAGCTCATTAGATTTGACCCATTCCTATCACACCCACTAGTTCACTCTTACACCTCCCTTTGATCTTAATTAAATTAGGATTTAGTTTAATTTTCTTTTAATTAGATTTTAGTCTAGTTAATCTTTTTTTGAATTTAGTTTAATTCTTTAACTAGATTTTTTTTTAGTTTAATTAGTTTTTAATTAGAATTTAATTTAATTAGTTTTAGTTAGAATTTAATTAGTTAGTTTTTTAGAGTTTAGAATCTATTTAACTAGTTCTTAATTAGAATTTATTTATTTAGTTCTTTAATTAGATTCTAGCTTTTTAATTATTTGGTTTTAATTAATTATTTAGTTTTTAATTAGAGTTAGCTTTTTAAATTAGAGTTTAGAATTAGTTAATTAGTTAATTTTTTATTAGAATTTATTAGGTGATTAGTTTCAGTTTATTCCTAATTAATCTTGACATCCTCGATTTTCCTTGTAGTACATTTTTGGATTTATCTTCATGATACTGATTTTGTATATTCTCTTGTGGACTTTATTTTTGGTGATTACCCGGTTCCATGTTTTGGGCGTGCTTTTCCTTGATTAATTCTTGATATTTTGTCTTGATTAATTGATGATATTTATTCTTGATGTCTTACCTTGTGATTTGATCGCATGTCTTGATCCCTGCTTTGTACATACGCTGTCATTTGTTCATGCTCTTACTTTGCTATTTGCTCACGGTACATTATTTTCATGATGCTTATTTTGCTCAAGTCCAAGGGAAGGACTTGTGGTTGACTATACAGTCATGTTCATTTGCATCTTCTACCTCTTTGCTTTATCCCTGTTTTCCCTATAGGTTGATCACCATAGGATGTATATATCTAGATTGTTAACTCTAGCTTAGACTGTTCATTCCCTTTAGACAAATACCTCTTAGGTAGTTTCCCTTAGGATAGTTTCCCTTAGGATGTTCAACCTTAGACAACTTACAGTTAGTTCCCATCTCCCATTAGAGATTAGACACGAGTCATCCCTAGTTGAGATGTAATTCTCCTACCCCATGACATAGCTGAGAAAGTTGTAGATTCTTTTCCACTTGAGAGAGGTATGTGGCATACTCGTCGATTTGATATCTGAGTTAGAGCCTTTCTCTTAATGTGAAGCAAGATCCATCTTCCATGTGTTTGTGGTGGTTTTAGTTGAGTTTTCCCTTAAGATGGCGACTTGTCTCTTCTCCTAACCAATCAACAAACATAGTTTTACCCGTAGTTGTCCAAACTACAGACGTTCTGATTTCTCAAAGTTTCTTTTGAGAATGCGTAGGCACAAGGTCAATCCTTGTTACACCCTGTTTACCCTTAGTGAGGGGAACTACGAATACTCTGATTCTTTTAGACAAGATACGTAGGCACGAGATGCGATGTCTTGGCGAGCATACTTAGTGTATATACCCCTAGGTCTTTTCTTTTCCCCTCAGCAAACAAAATAGATAACACATTAAAACAAGAGGTTCCTGTAGAGTACTACACATATCTAGGATGCTAGCACCTTCCCTAGGTATAACCAACCCCCGAACCTTAGATTTCTTGCATTGCTTTGCATTGAAATTAAGGCTTTCGATATTTACCCTTTCCTTTGGATAAATCAAAGTTCGGTGGTGAATTAAGATTTGCGATTCAAGTTAATTAATAACTTGATATCCGATTCTTACCGCGACAATGAGGATAACAACTTCATCAACAAAAGGTTGAGGAAAACAACTCCATGGGGGACGCCCACTGAACAACGCACGATAAAAACTCACTCAGAGAAATACCACTGACTTAGATGAGGATCGGCCTGGACTCTCATGCTTGATTCTGGATCCTGACTTATGCATGTATGCATGTTTGATTTTGCAAAGGTACTCCACTTTGGATGCAAATGATGATGCACTGAGATGCATGTAGGGATACAAATGCTGGGGATATAGATAATTTTGGTTCATGTATGCGATGATGCATGTGATGCATATGATGTATGTTTGAATACATATAGGTGATTGGATAGGTTTTATGAAGGTGCCAGCAAGGTGGGCTTTTGTTTTGGTAGTTACTAATTTGATTTGGACTTTGGTTGGTGAAAGGATTTGACTTCCTAACACTCAATCTCTGAAGATGCCATGATCAAAGGCATGCGAAGATACTCTCAGTGTCCCAAGCTCGATCACTTGTGATAATTCGTGGTGTTTGTTCCTAAGAGAACCACAACTTTTATGCCTGAGGGTCAGGATGGCCTGAATATAAGTGTAGCAACGTGATCAACACAAAGGTTGTGATTTTTCTCTGCCCAAAAGCTTTTTGACATGATATTATGTTGTATACGCGTAATCTTTCGGTACTTGCTTTAAACTCAATGGTTGCTAGCGTCTGGAAAGATCTACTCGTCCAACATCAAGGTACATAAAAGACCTGCCCTCTTGCAACTTGTTTTGCCCCAGTCCGTAGGGTTCTTGAAAGAATTCTCCTTGAACATAAGTTTTTAGGAGTTACCATGACATGATTTGCCCTAGTGTCTGAATATGGTAGTAGTCTACCCCCGATTAACCAATTCTTGAAATGGTCTAATATTTGGAAGCTAGGCTTTAATGTGCTTCTCAGATGACCTGTCCCCGATTGAGCTTCTGAGGGACTTGTCCCAGACTCATAGGGTTATGAGGTAGTTGTTGTACCCCAAATTTTACCCCTTAGATGTCATATCATCTTGCACTTACATTTAGACTTCAATCATATGTGCATTGTTAACTAAGTATTTCTTTTTGCAAGTTGTCTATTTTTACTGCGGAAGTTAGGGTTTACATAAAAAGGACAAGGTCTCCCTAATACATCTGTTGGCCAAATGCAACCATTTGAATCTACATACATCCAAGAAGTCTTTTTCGACAAAAAATCAAATGTTTCACCAAGACAAGTCAACCATTGCCTTTCATGTCAAGCAAAGTGTGATTCCAAGTCTTAAGAAATTATGCCATGTGTTAATAAACATCCTTGGAATCCACTTTTGAGCCTTAAAGATTTTTCTCTTAAGTGCAAGAATTGTTCATGGAGATAAAATATTCATCAAAGTGCAACATCTCAAAGTGGTGCCATGGGAGGATTTAATTTTGCCATTTCTTAAGTTTGTTTCCGTGACATTTCTTTTTGTTCATGGACATATGGTTTGTCTTAAATTTCTATTGGGCCCAAAATGTGTCATCTGGATCAAAGGTCATAAAGTGGTGAAAATTCAAAGTGGTGCTCCCGTATTGGTTAAGTAATAAGGCCCCGTGCATCTAGTTTAATTCTTGTGCCACTTGTTATTTAAAAAAAAAACTAAAGATGCTTTGCTTGAAAAATAATTTTCGTGGAGTCACTAAATGTTACCTATTTTAGCTCACCCTCTCCTGACGAAGCCAAAAGGTTGCTGAGACATCATGTTGGATTAATGAAATAAAAGGGTTCAGCATAAGAGGCCTATGTTCATGCTCAGGAATCCGTAATGTTCAAATTCAAATTATTACCGCTTTCCACCATTTTTTCTCATGACATAAATAAAGGAGTCTTTGTAGTGAATATTGAAGGGTGAAAATAACAGACTGCACCACCACCTCCTCCGCTGCACTTGTTCAGCATGGTGATCTCCAAGGTTGACTAAGATCAACGGCTGAGGGGAGTGATACACAAACCCTAATTTTTTCTCCCGTGGATAAACCAATTACCCACTGTATCTTCAAGGCACGGATCAGCTTGCTTCGCCTATAAAAGGAGACCACTTCTCCTTTGTTCAGACACCAGAAATTGCCATGAAATTTCTCTATACTTCTCCCTCCCATAATCCTGCAAGTAATCCTCAAATTTGCAAGGAATTCATCACTTTCCATTCCCTCTGTAAACACACAGAAACACCAAAAAAAAGGGACCGAGAAAAATACAAAGAAACTCTCTCAAAATCTCTCCACTTTTCCATTTCTTGAGTTCTGCAAGTAACCTTCAAAGCTTGCAAGAAACTTATCATTTTATTCCTTCCTGTAAACACTTCAAACCTCCATAACCTTAACCACCAAAAGCTCGTGTGTCTTTCTGAGAGTGTGGCTCTGTAGTAGTTGAGGAAGGAAAGCACATCCACCACTTCCAGAAACCCTCACCGGTGAAGAAGCAGTGGACTTTCTCTACTAGGTATCACTCTATCTCACTCTATTTTTTATACACGATGATCATGTGATACATACTTGCACCATACTGTTATCATATTTGTTATCTCATTATCGTCTGAGCATGTGATCATTCTGCTCCATTTGGTTATCATGTTTTCTATATTCCTGAACGTCTGTTTAGTACTTATTCTTGTGATGAAATCATTAACATGTTAGTTTCATTTTGTTAATCGTCAACTGGATTTGTATTCGTATTCGAAAATTGAACAAAAATAAAAGAAGTTTGTGGTGGCACTCGCCACGTTAGAAATATGGCGCTCGCCACACAATTAATTCATTAAATGAAGCATGGTACACCACTAAAAGAAAGAAAAAAAAAAGAAAACAAAAAAGAAGAAGAAAAAGGACTCTATGGCGCCAGCCATATCCAAATGTGGCGCCAGCCACCCTGTGGAGCCCCCCAATGGCGCCAGCCGTGCATGTGTGTGGCGAGAGCCACTTAACCTTTTATTCTTTTTTTTTTTTGTTTTTTTATCATGTTATGTGTTTATTTCTTATTTCACTTTGTATTTTTCTTTTCTTCTCCTAATATCTTCAAAAAAACATTAAAAATATTGATTAGTTCATTTTTAGACTTCTTTTGCAAATAAAATCAACTCTTTTTCGGGAAGATGTTAATAAATGTGTTTTTGAAGTATTGCTGTAACTTGCAAATTTATTTTCAGATTTTAACAATTTCACCATTAGGGTGTTGTCTGTTTTCACTTTTGTTGCTAAACTTCAAATGTATTTGTTCTTAAAAGAGGAGAATGTTTTCGCTGCCATGCCTGACATATTTATGTGCCTACTGACTTTGAAGAGTTTTTCTTGAGAGCATGCTGTAACTTGTTGATTTCTATTGAACTTTGTTTCCTGGCTATGAACAAAGCTTTCTCCTGAGTGTTATTTGCTTTTTTTTACCTCTGTTGCTAAATCTTAAATGTCTGGGTTTTTAAAGTGTGAGAAATTTCTTTCCTGCCATACTTGGTATATGTGTCCATTGTCTGTAAAATGAGTTATTTTGGAAATACGTTGTGGTTCATGAAACTTTGTTTTCCTGATTTTAATAAACCTTACCATGAGATTGCTGTTTGTTTTCTTATTCTCTGTTGATGTTGCATGACCTAAATCCAAATCCATTTGCTTCAAATTGTGAATGCCTTCTCTGCCATAATTTTCACAGTTACATGATCACTTGTACTTGCTGTTTGCTATGTTCACATTTAAGAATTCACTTCATGTGTTAGTTAAATGCTTACTGTTTGGAATTATTAAACTCATGTGTTTCATTATATTTCAACCCCACTATAACTCTTGTTTACAAGATGTTATTCTCCCCCTTCCTTCCAAAGGAAAAGTTTTTCTATTGATTTCAAGGTCATAGAAAACTCATTGCTACCTTGGACCTCATAGTCTTAGGCAACTTTCCCCCATTGACCTCATAGTCAATAGGACCCCTCTTGACCTCATAGTCATAGAGTAATCTCTTTAACCTTTGACCTCATAGTCAGAGGAATCTTATGGCCTCATAGTCATAGAGTAATCTCTTCAACCTTTGACCTCATAGTCATAGGAATCTCATGGCCTCATAGTCATAGAGTTACTTCTTCAACCTTTGACCTCATAGTCATAGGAACCTCTTGGCCTCATAGTCATAGAGTTACATCTTTAACCTTTGACCTCATAGTCATAGGTATCCCTTGACCTCATAGTCATTGGCAATATCTTTAACCTTGACCTCATAGTCATAGGTAAGCTTTGACCTCATAGTTATAGCCATCCTCCATTGACCTCATAGTCATGGAAAAGTATCTCTATTGACCTCATAGTCATAGATAGCTCATTACCTTCCTTTGACCTCGTAGTCATAGGATTCCCTCTTGACCTCATAGTCATAGGGCCATCTTTAACCTTGACCTCATAGTCATAGGTAACCTTTGACCTCATAGTCATAGGTAAGCTTTGACCTCATAGTCATAGCCATCCTTCATTGACCTCATAATCATGGAAAAGTCTCTCTATTGACCTCATAGTCATATATAGCTCATTACCTTCCCTTGACCTCAAAGTCATAGGATTCCCTCTTGACCTCATAGTCATAGGGCCATCTTTAACCTTTGACCTCATAGTCATAGGCAAGCTTCGACCTCATAGTCATGGCCACCCTTCCTTGACCTCGTAGCCATAAGATTACCTCTAAACCTCATAGTCATAGAGACACCTCAATCCCCTCTGACCTCATAGTCATAGGATCCCATCTTGGCCTCATAGCCATCTTCCAACCTTGCCCTCATAGTCATAAAAAGTCTCTCTATTGACCTCATAGTCATAGATAGCTCATTAACACCTTGACCTCATAGTCATAGGCGGCATACCATCTTGACCTCATAGTCATCTTACCATCTTGACCTCATAGTCATAGGCCTCATAGCCATTCAATCTCACAACTTAGACTTAGAGAGTTTCCTAAACTCTAAATGAGCTCATACTCATTACCCCTTGGAACTTTGGCCATAGTCAACGGTTCCTCTTCCACCCTTAGTTAGGTGAACTATGGTTGCTCTGATTCATTAGTCAGATACGTAGGCACAAGACGCGATGTCTCGGAAAGCAAACTTAGTGTACATACTCATAGTTCCTAACCTTAGCTTTAGCAGATTCTTAGCAAGCAAACATAACGTAACACAAACTAAACAAGAGGTTCCTGTAGAGTACTACAGATATTATGGGTGCTAATACCTTCCCTTAGTATAACCAACCCCCGAACCTTAGATCTCCCCCCTTTAGGTTTTCTCGATCTTGAACCTTTCCTTTGGATAAATCAAAGTCGGTGGTGAACTTCAAAGTTTTGTGATGCAAGTTAATTAATAGCTTGTTATCCGATTCTCACTGCAACAGAAATGGCGACTTCACTGGGGACTTTTTGAGGGTTAAGCCTACCTTGTTTTGCTTATGTTATTTATGATTGCTTACTATATTTGTACATATATCTGTATATTTGTTTGGTTCCTTCTGTGGGCATGGTACTATTGAGTGGTGAGATAAGTCCTAACCCGAACTTGAGAGTACATTTGATTAGGATCGTGGACATAGTCAAGGAAACTTCGAGGGAGAAATCCCAAAGGATTTAACTTGAAGTTACACACTCAGTTGAGGCCCTCTTGGAAGTGGTATATGTTGAACGAGCAATCGTGAATGCATTACTACCTTCAACTTTGGTGCCAGGGATACTGATGACCTTTAGTTACCCTTTTACTCCACTTGGCCTTTTTAGGATGTAGTACGATGACTATGAGGGAGTAATCCTAAATGATTGCTACGCGATACTACACTCAGATGAGACTCTCTTGAGAATTTTATTGATTACCGAGCAATTGGGAAGTCGATAAAATCCGAAAGATGGGTTGTCGACTCTGAGAACTTCTTAGAACCATGTTCTGCAAATTGAAAACCCATAGTACACACCTTTTGGGATGGGTAGACCATGGCTCCATGCTCGTGATCTTCAAACCTAAGCCCTTTCTTGTTTGTATATGTGTGTTTGTGCATACATTCATCCCATCATGACAGCCATTTGATTTCAAAGAACTCAGATGTTCTTTCCTTTGCAAAATCAAAAGAGACCATGGATTTTAAAACAAAACTCTTCAGCTTTCAAAAAGTTTGCAACTTGCCTTTGAGTTCCTTGAAACCATTTTGCTTGCATTTTCATCCCATGCGCATGTCGTCGCATTCGCATCTCATTTGCATCTCTCAGTCTTGAGTCCCCCTTCTTCTTCTATGTCTGAAGGATACCCATCCCACGTTCTGGACCAATGGTGACAATGAATGAAGTTCTGAAGAACCAAGAAGTCTTGAAAGAGGAAGTCAGAATCCTCAAATGCTAGATGAGTTGGGTTCTCAAAACTTTGCAAGCTCTGATGAAGAAAGAGGAGCACGCTCCCCCTATCACTCCAAGAGAGGTTGTCAGTTCATCGCCTCCTGTGGATCCTCCGACTCAAGAATCTCCTCAGTATCAAGGGCCGGACCGCTGTTAACCACGCCAGCATGTACGACCAAGGCCAAGAAAGCCAGAAAGAAATTTCACTAAGCTACCAATGTCGTACAGTCAATTACTGCCAGTTTTGATCAAAGGAGGATTGATAGTGCCAAAAGAATTAAAGCCAGTACCATTTCCATACCCGCCAGGCTTTGACGCCAATGCTCGATGTGACTACCATGCTGGGGTACAGGGGCATTCCACTGAAGACTGTAAGGTGCTCCCGAGTAAAATTCAGAACCTGTTAGACTCTGAGAGGATCTCATTCACGCCTCAAGGCATTCAAATCAACCAACATTTGCCATCTCCCGTGGTTCTCCCATACCAAGGATCTGCCTTTGGAGAAACTTCACGCCAACCAATCTTTGGTCTTGGTCTTGCACCAGAATGTAATTTTCATCAGGTGTCCACCGAAAGGGTGTTTTAGCCTCAAACTGCGGTTTGTCCTCACCAAGATAAAAAGAGGTGCTCTATCCAAAGGGGCAAGGTTCACTACACACCTATCCCGGTGCCACTAAGCAAACTGTTCACACTGCTAATTCAAAACAAGTTGGTGACTTCTCAACCTTACAACCCTGTGTCAGGACCATGGCACAATGCAAATATGACGTGCGACTTTCATAAAGGGGCCGAAGGACATAGTTTGGATGGTTGTCGAGCCTTAGAAGCTACTGTGCAAAGGCTGATTTATGATAGGGATCTGATCCTTGAAGAAGATCGGCCGGAGGTTGAATGCAAATTCCACATTGGTACAATAGGGCATCCCATTGAAGAATGCCAAGAGTTCGGGGCGAGACTTCTAAGCCTGCTGAAAACACTGCAACCTCAAGAAGGTGAGTCCGATGCCAATGCCTTGATTTCTGATGCAAAAGGCAAAACACTCGCAAGGCCTTTAAATATTCTGTATCACAAGGAACTAGTGATTAGTGGAGAAGGTGTTCCCGCGCTTGGGCCCGGAAACTGAAATCTTTTGAAATCAATTCGCCAAAGCTGGATGTATTTTGTTCATTTCAGTATTTTCAATTGTATTTCCTTCACTTTGAATTTATATTTGCTTATAAGCATTGTTGTACTTTCAAATTGGCAGCATTAATGAAATGATTATGCATCTTTTGATTAAATCCATTTGTTTCACTCATTTACTGTTATTTTCATAAAAGCAAAAAAATATATATCTTGTTCCACTCCCTTTATCAAACTGTTTGTTTAAGCAAAGATTGGGGAGGATGATGAAAATATTATCCATAATTGATGTGGTATGCTTTCAATTAAACTTTACCGAGAATGTAAGGCATTGTTTCAATTCCCAAACACCGGAGAAATAAGGAAGATAATCCCTCGCTAACCCCTTTGAGCCTAGAAGTAGGAGTTTTCTTTCCTTACAAATAAAAACCCTTAAATCTAAACCTTGGGGTGGGTAGTTCTCAGTTTAACTTAGTTATGCACTCTAAAAGCAAGGGCTTCATGCAAGACACCAGTCAGCACTCTCAAATCAAATGAATAAATGTTGTACAAGTTGTTCTCGAATTGACAAATAAGGAAGGACCATTGAGAAATCCTTAATCGATGAATGAGCCGAGTCCCTTTCAAGGTAAAAGCCAAGAAAGATGGGAAGCCCAGAACTTTGCCTTATACAAGAGGGCTTGTACGACAACCAACAAAAATAAGGTCTCAAAACCTCAGAAGACAAAGAAGAAGTCTCAAAACCTTAGAAGACAAAGAAGAAGTCTCAAAACCTCAACAAGTAAAGGATAACCAAATGCTGCAAGAGAGTAATGACTATGAAGGTGTCTTAATCATCACCAACTATCATCAGTTCAATTTCCTAGCCTATGGGAATCTGAATGTATAGCCTAAGTTGACTGAGCATAGGATTGGAGTTCATCACGAAGTTTGGGTGGGGACAAATAAACTTTGAGCCTTTATCCTTTGTTTCATAAACCGTGAACCAGGCCACGTTACAACCCTTAAAAGACCTAATTGAGGTAAGGTTGTTTTGAAAGCATACTACAACAAGGTTAATTAACCTGACTCCTAATGATCTTTGTTGTTTGCGTGTGTTGATCACTTCATCTGTCATTCCGTAAATAACTAGATCCATTTTGTTTTTGATTTAATCATTCCACTGTGTGTGTTTCATCAATAAAACTTAATTTCAAAAGCTTGCATGAATATCGCATTGAAATTGCCAATTTTTAATGAACAATACTTATTTGTAAAAAACAATTTAACATCAAAGAAATCCCAACAAGCGCAGCCAGCTAGGGAATTCGACTTGATAAAGGAAGCTCAGTCTGGGGCATCTGCTCCATAGATCCAGCATCTCAAGAGCTACCGAATCAGGGGCAAGAACGCTTCAAATTCAGGATATTGGGGCAAGCCTTCTTGAGGTAATCTTATGATAAGTTTGGACTCCAATGACCTACCAACAGGGACAAGTGCGTTCCCCAGTTGTTTCTACAGCAGTCTGAGGACGTTGTATCGCAAATACCGTTAATCAGGGACAATCAGGTCGAGATTAGACAAATCTCTCAAAGGTCAATTAGTCTGGGGCACCTCCTTCATGGATCAACCAGTCTGAAGAACAAGTTCAAGGACCTTGTTGTATAAATGCAGTAAAACTGGGGCAGATATGTCAAGATCCATGAATCTCTTCAAGAGTTTGAGGATATTGGAGCATCTGGTATACCAATTCTTCTGTAAAATCCTTTTGATGACTTATCCTCATAGACCAGTTAATCAGAAGCAGTCAGGTCGAGATTCAGTAAATCTCTCAAAGGCCAGTTAGTCCGGGGCATCTACTTTACAGATCAACCACTTAGCGAGGGACAAGTTTGTTTCCCCGTTTTTACTCCCACAGTCTGAAGAGCAGGTTCAAAGACTTTGTTGTGCAAGCGCCGTCAATCTGGGGCAGTTATGCCGAGATCCATGAATCTCTCCAAGAGTTTGAAGATATTAAAGTATTTCGTATGCCGATTCTCCTGTAAAATCCTCTTAAACCATGTAATTTGGGGCAGAGAAGATTTGAAGAGTACCTAAGAGCCGTTGTTCGTCATGGTGATCATCATGCAAGTCAGGACGCAGAATGACCCTGTTCTTGTGAAATCCTTTGCCAGCTTCCCTGTAAATTGTTACTTCGGTCGTGCTTGGCCAATCTTCATGGATCTTTCTCATCCAGTAAATAAATCAAGCTCATGATGCTACACCAAGTGGATCACTTTTTCCCCAGAGAAGTTTTGAGGTAGAACCGATTCTGCAAGTTCATCCCCAACGATGGTCCAATCTGATGAAGTTTGGCTGGGTATCCTTGTCAAGATGTTTATTTCATCTCCAGTCTCGCTTCCTTTTGTCTGTTTTGTCATCATAAGCATAAGCATGGCATGAGCATGGCATAAGCATTCAGGTGCATAACATCTTAGCATATCTGTTTCCTTTTCTGGTGTTTACCTGTTTTGTTCACTTTGGCGTTTATCTCCCCAAGTGACTGGGTTTGTGTATTATCTCCAATAGAGTTGTCAGCCATAGGCATAAAGTGCCCATCCTTTCTAAATTCCTCACAGAGATTAGTTCCAGTGGATGATGGTTGGTTCAGTTATCTTTTTCCATACATAGGATAAGATAATCCCCATTTGAGCTTATTCCTCAATGGCTGGAGTTTTGTTGGACCGTTTCTTTCTAGCTTGTTCCTAGATTGAACTTTGATCCCTGGCAGGTGTGGTTTCTGATCCCATCTTGAACGTGTATTTATTTTGCACTGTGTCTCGCAGGAAGAATCTTTTGCAGACCCTCATTGAAGACAATTGCTTCTCCAGTAGTGTTGTAATATCAACATCTCTTTGGAATTTATACCCAACAACAAGTGGCAATCTCCTTGAGAAGCTTGTTTTGCTATCATTACCTCTACAACGATAAGCGGCAATCTCTCTCCTGAGAAGCTTATCCGCCCTTGGTTTCATTCATACTTCCACAGTTACCAATGATGTTACCTTTAATCAGTCACTTTCCATCAACCTGTTTAATGTGATCCATATATGTTATTATTTCTTCCCGTCAATCTGTTTGATGGGGTGTTCCGAGCTCAGGTTTCGTACCTTCGGATATGTTATTTTTTCTTCCCGTCAATCTGTTTGATGGGGTTTTCCGAGCTCAGGTTTCGTACCTTTGGATATGTTGTTATTTCTTCCCGTCAGTCTGTTTGATGGGGTGTTCCGAGCTCTGGTTTCGTACCTTCGGATATGTGTTATTATTCTTGGCCGTCAACTAGTTCTGACGATATACAAGCCAGGTCAGATATAAACCTAAGACCCAGCCAATACTGGTATTCAAAGTCCAGCTCATACTGGTATCTAAGATCCGGCTCATACTGGTAGTCAAACTATAACCCCAAATTGGTGTCCTTTCCAACTCATATTGGTACCCAGGTCTAATCATTAATGATCCATTAACCTTATTCCCAGCTAAAGTCCAGTCATCTTTTCATCTGGCACGCATAGTTTATCTCTGTCTTTTTCTGACTTTTCTTGAAGATCCCGTTTGAACTCTTCAGTATAAGAAATCCCTAGGATATGTCTATCATTTTATTTCGAACTGATCCCCAGTGGAGACCGTGTCTTCCTTCTGGTTTCATGCCCAGCGAGAATGTGTGTCATCTTTCCCCAGTGTCATCCGGTCACATTTTGAGCCTGTCGTCCAACTCCCCGATTTTTTTCCCAGTATCTTCAGTAAAGACCTGTGGGGATTCCCTCTTGACCTCATAGTCATAGGGCTACCCTTAAACCTTTGAACTCATAGTCATAGGTAAGCTTTGACCTCGTAGTCATAGCCATTCTCCTTTGACCTCATAGTCATGGGATTCCCTCTTGACCTCGTAGTCATAGGGCTACCTTTAAACCTTTGACCTCATAGTCATAGGTAAGCTTTGGCCTCATAGTCATAGCCTTTCTTCCTTTGACCTCATAGTCATGGGATCTCATCTTGGCCTCATAGCCACCTCCAATCTTGGCCTCATAGCCATCTTTTCACCTTGGCCTCATAGCCATCCACCTCTACAACTTAGAATTAAGTTGGAGTTCTTGGACTCTATGTGATACTCACCATGTTGAGCACTCACCTTCATCCTTCCCCGGCAATGCCCGCTTTCGGTAGTTTGCTCTTTATTTCTGGTGTCCTATTTTGTCTGCATTTTGCACTATTATGACATCATATCATCATACTAGAGTTCATGGTATGTCAACATATGCATGTCTGTTGCCTGTCCTTAGCATCTGCATTCCATCTAAGGGCAAAATTTTCGGTTTGCTATATTTAAATACCTTTCACCTTGATGACCCGAGGATTTTCATTCCTCGTGCCATCCGGTAAAGCTATTTAAATAGGGGCAACTGTTGTACCCCAAATTTTACCCCTTAGATGTCATATCATCTTGCACTTACATTTAGACTTCAATCATGTGTGCATTGTTAACTAACCATTTCTTTTTGCAAGTTGTCTATTTTTATTGCGGAAGTTAGGGTTTACATAAAAAGGACAAGGTCTCCCTAATACATCTGTTGGCCAAATGCAACCATTTGAATCTACATACATCCAAGAAGTCTTTTTCGACAAAAAATTAAATGTTTCACCAAGACAAGTCAACCATTGTCTTTCATGTCAAGCAAAGTGTGATTCCAAGTCTTGAGAAATTATGCCGTGTGTTAATAAACATCCTTGGAATCCACTTTTGAGCCTTAAAGATTTTTCTCTTAAGTGCAAGAATTGTTCATGGAGATAAAATATTCATCAAAGTGCAACATCTCAAAGTGGTGCCATGGGAGGATTTAATTTTGCCATTTCTTAAGTTTGTTTCCGTGACATTTCTTTTTGTTCATGGACATATGGTTTGTCTCAAATTTCTATTGGGCCCAAAATGTGTCATCTGGATCAAAGGTCATAAAGTGGTGAAAATTCAAAGTGGTGCTCCCGTATTGGTTAAGTAATAAGGCCCAGTGCATCTAGTTTAATTCTTGTGCCACTTGTTATTTAAAAAAAAAAACTGAAGATGCTTTGCTTGAAAAACAATTTTCGTGGAGTCACTAAATGTTACCTGTTTGAGCTCACCCTCTCCTGACGAAGCCAAAAGGTTGCTGAGACATCATGTTGGATTAATGAAATAAAAGGGTTCAGCATAAGAGGCCTATGTTCATGCTCAGGAATCCGTAATTATCAAATTTAAATTATTAACTCTTTCCACCGTTTTTTCTCATGACACAAATAAAGGAGTTTTTGGAGTGAATATTGAAGGGTGAAAATAACAGACTGCACCACCACCTCCTCCGCTGCACTTGTTCAGCATGGTGATCTCCAAGGTTGACTAAGATCAACGGCTGAGGGGAGTGATACACAAACCCTAATTTTTTCTCCCGTGGATAAACCAATTACCCACTGTATCTTCAAGGCACGGATCAGCTTGCTTCACCTATAAAAGGAGACCACTTCTCCTTTGTTCAGACACCAGAAATTGCCAAGAAATTTCTCTCTACTTCTCCCTCCCATAATCCTGCAAGTAATCCTCAAACTTGCAAATAATTCATCACTTTCCATTCCCTCTATAAAAATACAGAAACACCACAAAAAAGGGACCGAGAAAAATACAAAGAAACTCTCTCAAAATCTCTCCACTTTTCCATTTCTTGAGTTCTGCAAGTAACCTTCGAAGCTTGCAAGAAACTTATCATTTTATTCCCTCCCGTAAACACTTCAAACCTCCAACACCTTAACCACCAAAAGCTCGTGTGTCTTTCTGAGAGTGTGGCTCTGTAGCAGTTGAGGAAGGAAAACACATCCACCACATCCAGAAACCCTCACCGGTGAAGAAGCAGTGAACTTTCTCTACTAGGTATCACTCTATCTCACTCTGTTTTTTATACACGATGATCATGTGATACATACTTGCACCATACTGTTATCATATTTGTTATCTCCTTATCGTCTGAGCATGTGATCATTCTGCTCCATTTGGTTATCATGTTTTCTATATTCCTGAATGTCTGTTTAGTACTTATTCTTGTGATGAAATCATTAACATGTTAGTTTCATTTTGTTAATCGTCAACTGGATTTGTATTCGTATTCGAAAATTAAACAAAAATAAAAGAAGTTTGTGGTGGCACTCGCCACGTTAGAAATATGGCGCTTGCCACACTATTAATTCATTAAATAAAGCATGGTACACCACTAAAAGAAAGGAAAAAAAAGAAAACAAAAAAAAAGAAGAAAAAGGACCCTATGGCGCCAGCCATATCCAAATGTGGCGCAAGCCACCCTGTGGGCCCCCCCATGGCGCCAGCCATGCATGTGTGTGGCGAGAGCCACTTAACCTTTTATTCTTTTTTTGTTTTTTTTATCATGTTATGTGTTTATTTCTTACTTCACTTTGTATTTTTCTTTTCTTCTCCTAATATCTTCAAAAAACATTAAAAATATTCATTAATTCATTTTTAGACTTCTTTTGCAAATAAAATCAACTCTTTTTCGGGAAGATATTAATAAATGTGTCTTTGAAGTATTGCTGTAACTTGTAAATTTGTTTCCAGATTTTAACAATTTCACCATTAGGGTGTTGTCTGTTTTCACTTTTGTTGCTAAACTTCAAATGTATTTGTTCTCAAAAGAGGAGAATGTTTTCGCTGCCATGCCTGACATATTTATGGGCCTACTGACTTTGAAGAGTTTTTCTTGAGAGCATGCTGTTACTTGTGGATTTCTATTGAACTTTGTTTCCTGGCTATGAACAAAACTTTCTCTTGAGTGTTATTTGCTTTTTTTTTACCTCTGTTGCTAAATCTCAAATGTCTGGGTTTTTAAAGTATGAGAAATGCCTTTCCTGCCATACTTGGTATATGTATCCATTGGCTTTAAAATGAGTTATTTTGGAAATACGCTGTGGTTCATGAAACTTTGTTTTCCTGATTTTAACAAACCTTACCATGAGATTGTTGTTTGTTATCTTATTCTCTATTGATGTTGCATGACCTAAATCCAAATCCATTTGCTTCAAATTGTGAATGCCTTCTCTGCCATAATTGTCACAGTTACATGATCACTTGTACTTGCTGTTTGCTATGTTCACATTTAAGAATTCACTTCATGTGTTGGTTAAATGCTTACTGTTTGGAATTATTAAATTCGTGTGTTTCATTATATTTCAACCCCAATATAACTCTTTTTTACAAGATGTTATTCTCCCCCTTCCTTCCAAAGGAAAAGTTTTTCTATTGATTTCAAGGTCATAGAAAACTCATTGCTACCTTGGACCTCATAGTCTTAGGCAACTTTCCCCCATTGACCTCATAGTCAATAGGATCCCTCTTGACCTCATAGTCATAGAGTAATCTCTTCAACCTTTGACCTCATAGTCATAGGAATCTCATGGCCTCATAGTCATAGAGTAATCTCTTCAACCTTTGACCTCATAGTCATAGGAATCTCATGGCCTCATAGTCATAGAGTTACTTCTTCAACCTTTGACCTCATAGTCATAGAAACCTCTTGGCCTCATAGTCATAGAGTTACATCTTTAACCTTTGACCTCATAGTCATAGGTAGCCCTTGACCTCATAGTCATTGGCAATATCTTTAACCTTGACCTCATAGTCATAGGTAACCTTTGACCTCATAGTCATAGGTAAGCTTTGACCTCATAGTCATAGCCATCCTCCATTGACCTCATAGTCATAGCCATCCTCCATTGACCTCATAGTCATAGCCATCCTCCATTGACCTCATAGTCATGGAAAAGTCTCTCTGTTGACCTCATAGTCATAGATAACTCATTACATTCCTTTGACCTCATAGTCATAGGATTCCCTCTTGACCTCATAGTCATAGGGTCATCTTTAACCTTGACCTCATAGTCATAGGTAACCTTTGACCTCATAGTCATAGGTAAGCTTTGACCTCATAGTTATAGCCATCCTCCATTGACCTCATAGTCATGGAAAAGTCTCTCTATTGACCTCATAGTCATAGATAGCTCATTACCTTCCCTTGACCTCATAGTCATAGGATTCCCTCTTGACCTCATAGTCATAGGGCCATCTTTAACCTTTGACCTCATAGTTATAGGCAAGCTTCGACCTCATAGTCATGGCCACCCTTCCTTGACCTCGTAGCCATAGGATTACCTCTAAACCTCATAGTCATAGAGACACCTCAATCCCCTCTGACCTCATAGTCATAGGATCCCATCTTGGGCTCATAGCCATCTTCCAACCTTGACCTCATAGTCATAAAAAGTCTCTCTATTGACCTCATAGTCATAGATAGCTCATTAACACCTTGACCTCATAGTCATAGGCGGCATACCATCTTGCATAGTCATAGGCCTCATAGCCATTCAATATCACAACTTAGACTTAGAGAGTTTCCTAAACTCTAAATGAGCTCATACTCATTACCCATTGGAACTTTGGCCATAGTCAACGGTTCCTCTTCCACCCTTAGTTAGGTGAACTATGGTTGCTCTGATTCATTAGTCAGATACGTAGGCACAAGACGCGACGTCTTGGCAAGCAAAATTAGTGTACATACTCATAGGTCCTAACCTTAGCTTTAGCAGATTCTTAGCAAGCAAACATAACGTAACACAAACTAAACAAGAGGTTCCTGTAGAGTACTACAGATATTAAGGGTGCTAATACCTTCCCTTAGTATAACCAACCCCCGAAGCTTAGATCTCCCCCCTTTAGGTTTTCTCGATCTTGAACCTTTCCTTTGGATAAATCAAAGTCGGTGGTGAACTTCAAAGTTTTGTGATGCAAGTTAATTAATAGCTTGTTATCCGATTCTCACCGCAACAGTAGTCTTGATTCAAGTCAGCACCAACGAAAGTTCAAGTTCCTCTTTGATTACCTATTGTTAGAATTTCCTTGATGTCAAATACTAGTTTTCAGTTACAATTGTTCATTCAAAAATGGTAATTTTAATGCCAAGTTCATGCAAGTTTTGAAAAATTCATTTATTGGAATGTTGTGGTAGTGTGAGACGAATAGACCATTAGTCCAAACGCAATGCTAATTTAGCTAGTGTGTGAAAGATGCAGCGAGAATATGACATCAATACTGAAGATTAGCAAATCTTTAGGAGTCAGTTTATGCAACCTTGCAGTAGCATGCTTTCAAAATAATCCTTGCCTCAATTAGGTCTTTTAAGGGTTGTAACATGGTCTGGTTCTTGGTTATTGAAACAAAGGATATAAGGCTCAAAACTTAGTTTGTACCCACCCCTTCTTCTTAATGATCTCTATTCCTACACTCAGTTAATTCAACACGTTCGTCTTCCAAAAGGGGTCGGCGGTGTAAGGGTGAAGATGATGATTCAATATTTTCTTTTGAAATGGCAGTCATCTCATTTTGTTTTTCATGGAAGTCGGTGACCCTTTGACTTTGACATGGTGGTCACTGAATTTTATTTTGTTTTTGCTTGAGGATTTGATAAACTCTTTTAATTGTCTTTTGATCCCTAATTTTTGCCTGGACTGCTTTTTGAGTCTTTTAGTCTACTTGGGATCTCCCTAATTTTTGCCTAAGTCGCCTCTTTGGGTGTTCGACCTAGCGAGCTTTTTCTTCTTTTTTTTCCAATTTTGCTGAAGGATTGTGACTGCCAACTCATTGGTTACTGAAGAACAACCGACATAACTTTTGGGTTTTTGCATGGTTCCTTCGATACGTCAGGATGTGTGTGGAACGACATGTGGTTGATCCCTATACATGATGTATCATTCTTGTAATTCGAGTACGTAGTCAGATTAGCTGAACACTACCCTGCCCCAGGTTAAGTGTAAGGGTTTGTAGATCTGAAATAAACTCCTACTTCTAGAATCAAAGTGGTTAACTAGGGACTAACTCCATATCTCTCTAGTGTTTGGAGATTCGAAACAATGCCTATACATCATCAACACAATTTTATCTGAAAGCATACGTATGGCAATTATGGGTATTTTGTTTTCATCATCCTCCCTCTAATCTTTGCTAGGCCAATAGTATGATAAAGAAAGTTAAGTGGAGAAGTATGTGTTCATGCTTTGAAATAAACGAGTGAATATGAAAAGACTAATTCAGAACATGCATAATCACTTCATTAATAAAACCAAATACAAATAACAATGTTTAAAGCAAACAATACTTAGACAAACAAGAACAAAATACAAGAATGAAAAATGATAGTATGGCATAAAGATTGCCTTCATTTAGAAAATGGACTCCCCTTTCTTAATTCACTATTGAACTAGCTTCTTCAGAGTTGGAAATCGTTCTGTTTGTTCAGACTGGTATGAAGATCTCATCATGCTTGTCTTCCATGCGGTGTCATGGGGTTTATTGCAACATTCGGGTATCTTGGTGTGAATGTGAGCTCCTTAGATTCAATCAAGTCTTGAACTTTGTGCTTGAAAGCTTTACAATTCTTGATTGTGTGCCCTGGGGGCCCTTATGATACGCACTGTGAGCATTAGCATCATAGCCTGGAGGGATAACAGCTGGAGGTGCTAGATCCTTCAAGGTAATCGATCCATCCTTTAGAAGATAAGGGAAGGTATGGCCATATGACACATGCAAAGGATCAAAATGTCTTTCTGGCCTCCTCATCCTTTGCTGGTTAAGTTAAAATTGTTGTGGAGCGCGTTGCTGAGGTATCTGAGCAGGAATTAGAGCTGGAATAGTTTACTGATAAGGCACATGAGCATATTGTGTAGCTGCAACATATGGGTACTGGAAGTAGGGTATTGGAGCAGGTGCCCTCTGTTGTGCTTTCCCCCTTTGAAAAGAGATAAAATTTGTTTCGCCCTCTTTTTTCTTGTATCCATTGAAAGGATTCTTTATTCCAGCCTGGCTGCTAGAACCTCCTTGAATCTTTCCACTTTTCAAACCTTCTTTTATTCTCTCACATATGATTACCATGTCTGAGAATCCTAAAGACACATTGATGATCAGCTTTTCACAGTATTTCCATTACAAGGTACCCATGAAAATATCAATCAATTAATGGTCAACTAGTGGCGGATGCACTATTGTAGCTAACACCCTCCAATGCTGCACGTACTCTTTAAAGGATTCATTGTCCTTTTGAACCATACTCTAGAGTTCAGTACGGTTTGGAGCCAGATCAGTGTTGTATTTGTATTTCTTAATGAATGCTTCAACTAACTTAGCCCAGGTATCACTACTACGAACAATCCATTTAACAACGGTTGGGAATGACATATAATATCGCCGGCGAAGGCATTGTTATGTAGATTGTCGTTGTAAGTTCGCTATTTCTACAACGGTCTGGAAACCGTTGTAATAAATTGGAAAACGCACTATCTATAATGATGGTTATTTTAAATACCCGTTGTTGTATGTATTTTAAAAAAATGCAGCATTAGAACTACCTATTATGACGGTTATTTTAAATAACCGTTGCTGTATGTCTTTTAAAAAAATAAAAATAAAATTGTAGCATTAGAACAAGATCATTAGCAAGAACAAGAACAACAAGAACATCAAGAACAACAATAAGAATAACAACAACAACAACAACAACAACAACAACATCAATAACTACAACAACAACAACAACAACAACAACAACAACAACAACAATAACAAAAACAACAACAACAACAACAACAACAACAACAACAACAACAACAACAACAATAACAAAAAGAAGAAGAAGAAAAAGAAGAAGAAGAAGAACAAGAACAACAACAACAACAACAACAACAATAATAATAATAACAATAATAACAACAAGAACAACATTAATAAAAAAAGAACAACAAGAACAACAATGATAACAAAGAACAACAATAATTAAAAAAGAACACCAACAACTAACATCGTTAACTCGAGTTCTAAAATTTGTTATGAAATTTGGTTTAGTGGAGAAATAGAGTATCATAAATGAAAGATGATGTTTAGAGGTAGAAGATGTCTAAGTTTTAAGTTTCACGTGGATCACTAATAGTAGTGTCTTGGCTGTTGATAATCACTAAATGGACGGCCAAGATTTGTTTAAAGATAGTGAATAAACTCAATATGCACGCCACCTATAATGTTGGTAATGAGACTTAAAAAATGCTGGTGCTGGGACTTGAACCCATGACAAAATGATACCTATAATGACAGTTGGTTTAAATTACCCGTGGTGAAAGGTCTGTAAGCATTTTGAAAAAATAAGTAAAAAACGCCACCTATAATGACAGTTGGTTTAAATACCTGTGGTTAAAGGTCTGTCAGCATTTTGGAAAAATAGGAAAGAAGTAACATGATTAAAATAAATTCAGAAAAATCTAAAAACACGAAATTTAATCTAATTAGGTAAAATAAGAATTTTGAGATTTTTTTTTGGAATTTGTTGAGACTATGAAAACAGTAAAAAATTCATTAAAAATAGAAAAAAGATGAATTTGGGGTTTTGAGGGTGAAGTCCCGTAACTCTTTTGGAGTAAGGGACTAATGACCGCACAATTTTTCTGCTTCAGATGCACGAAACAGATCTAAAAAAGGAGACGATTTTCCCTAAAACCGATTTTTTGAAGTGCAAGACCTAAAACTAAACTATAGGCTATAATGACGTTTGAAAACATAACCATGGTGAAAGGTTGTTGGCATTTTGAAAAAATATTTAAAAACCATAAATCCTGGTGCTGGGAATTGAACCCATGACCAGACGCTACCTATAATGACGGTTCTTTAAATACCCGTGGTGAAAGGCCTCACATTTCACCACAGTTGGAATTTTAACCGTCATTAAAAAAACTCGCGAATCTATTACAACGGTGTATAGGCAAGCCGTTATAAGCCTGACGTTGTTGTTTGCGCGTTTTGTAGTAGTGTATGCACATTGCTGCACTCCATGTGCATGTACCATTCTAGAGACGCCTTAGACAAGTTGTCTTGGAAATAATGGATCATAAGTTTTTCATCCCTAGTGTAGGCAACCATCTTCCTTGACTGTTCGTTGCGTATGTGAGTTATGGTCAGGAAACAATTCCTTCAAGGAAATCTATTCTGAATGAGATATTCGTATCAAACCACACGAGAAAAGCTTCTCGGCGCCCCATACTATGTGACCATCAATCCTAGTTTGGCCAATGGTTCAAGGTTCTAAAAAGCTCCTTAGAGTCACAAATCCCAATGAAAACATTGATCGTCCACGCCAAATGCTTGACGGTCGTCAATATTCTCAATAGAATCTACTCTAAGCGAGGTTCTCGTATTGACCCTTACGAGGAAATCTCCTCGGTGGTCCATACTACTCAACCTCTCCTATCTCAAGTTTACACTCTAGACTCGGGTAGAGAGCCTTTCCCTCAAGGTCTGTAATCAAAGTACCATCCAATACCATAGCAAATAAGATAAATATTTACAACAAAAGGCAATAAATAAAGCAAATAAAGCAGAAAGATAAACACCTAAACATGCGAAAAAGGCAACTTAGACTAGGCTTGACTTGCTTAGGGAAGATTCCCCAGCAGAGTCGCCATCTGTCGTACCTTGAAAAATATGACCTCGCGAAGGAAGTTCGCGGATGGACTAATAGAGAGTCGCCACCGAACTTTATTTATTCCTAAAGAGGGAAAGGGAAAATATCGATAAAACCCATAGACAGAAAATGATAGGACATGGTCGTCGCAACCAATGTCGGGTTCGGAAGTCGGTTATGCAAGGGGAAGGTATTAGCACCCTTCACATTCATTATACTCAGCGGGAACCATCTAAATCATCTAAGCGTGAATGAGTGTCGTTATCTAAAGGTCTACTTGCTAAAGGAAAAATGGAGGGTTTTTTGTTAGGGTGCTAAACAAGGATGAGAACCCTCGTGCCTACATATCTCCATTATGAAATGAAGAATCATTGCTCCGTAGTTTGGAGTAGAAAATAAGTGTTTGTTGGTTGATTTTACCTTGAAAAAATGGGTTTCAGAGTGATGCCCTAAAGCACAAAACTAGTTTGATGAATTGATGTTGTTTTTAGGATTTTTGAAAGAAATGATTCTTGATTAGGATTGCAATAATGACTATGGGTAGAGGTGGATATTTTGAATCACCAAGCCAAACGTCTTGTGTCCAAAATACTCAGAGTGAGTGTAGGAAAACTCCATTCTCACCCCTTCCCCACCACTTAAGGCTCGTGGCGCACAATTCTCTTCGTATTTTATTGTGTTTTGAATTTGCTTGAGAAAAAGCCACTTGATGTTGGATCAAGGTTTTGTTTGGTCGATTAAGAAAATATTTTGGTCAATGGGAAGGCTGATGGTGATGCAAAAGCAATCGACTTACAAAGGGTAAATGCAAAATGGAGTGGAATTGGTTAAGAGTTAATTATCATTGAAGTACTATTGAATTTTATTTTTTATGAAAAATGGTTGATGTTGGATCAAGCTTATTTGTGTTCTTTTGAAAAGAGGTGATTGATTTTATTCTCGCATTAGAGGTTACCTAGGCAAAAGCAAACAAAGAGAAAACGGTAAAATTATTACACGTCATGAGAGTGAGGGTACATTTTTTCGAATGGGGAAAATAATAAACAATAAACACACAACACAAACAAGCAAACATACACAAGTGAATATATCATAAAAGCGATAAAACAATTAAATTAAATTTAAACTACGAGTGTACTAGCAAAGTGGGCTAGTCTTTTAAACGACTAATTCGAAGTAATTAATTGAGCAAGTCTCATTGTAAGAAAGCCTAAGAGTAAGCTATGAATGTGTGAAAGTGTGAGCATGAGGTGTCCTAAGCTAAGATAATGAAAATAGAGAAGTCCAATCCAAGTCTCCTTTGGAAGGGTTTAAGTACAAGGTCCAAAACTCCATGATGCTAGAGATAGTAACCATAGTCCAAACTTATTGTTTTTTAGGCTTTTTGATCATTTTGTCATGTTTTTGTATTTTTTAATAAGATGAAGAATAAAGAATAAGAAAGACATGATAATAAAGGCATGAATGATAAATGAACAATAAAGTAAATGACGAAAAGTAAATGACAAAAAGTAAATAGCAAGAAAATAAGGAGCGAAAATGTAAAAGTCAAAAGTTAGAAGTTAGATGTTAATGGTTATTGATCGAATGATCGATTTATCGATTCGAGACCAATTTAGCGCTATGTTAAGCAATCGTAACATGATCTATATGAAGATCATACAATGGAAGATCGGTCAATAACAATGTTTGTGTTAAAATATGCTAGAGACATGATATGTGAATCATTCTTCTAAAGTCATGTCACACGAAAAGAAAAGGAGGAATGTAACAGTCCGTTTTTAATATTTCCTTTTTCCGTGCTTTTTGGTGTTAATTGGTCGAGTCTTTATTTTTAATTGAGCAATATTTATGTTAATTGCTAATTGGTGTGATTATATGTTATTTTTGCACATTGTGTATTTTTACCGTTTTTGAGAGTTTGCGGGGAAAATTGGAATAGAGGGTATTTGACATATTTCATAATTAATAGTATTAGTTAATAATAGTTAGTTTAGATATTTATTAGAAATGTTTAGAATTTTTAAGTTAAGAAAATATAAAAGAAAATAGTTAGTATAAGTTTAGAAAAGAAGAAAAAGAAAAGTTAGTAAGAGTTTCCCAAAAGAGAAGAAAAAGAGAGAAATAGAGAAGTGAAGAGAAAGTGAAGACAAAGGGGAAAAATCACCAAGCAAGCTTTAGGAATCAGATTGTTATCGGGTAAGGGTGTGAAACTCGGTTATTATATTGATTGTGTATGATTATATATGTTTGTTTTTGAATTGTTTGAATGTGTAGAGAATTATGTGGTTAGGTTGCTATTTTTGACATAATCGGTAGAATCGAGAGTTTTCACGGATGAAATTCGAAACAAATTGTGTAGTTTAGTCGTGTGAGGTTAGGCCGAGATTATAGAGACTCGTTTCGTTGAAATCGGTTGATATTGTGAGTTTTGACATTTTTGGGTTTTGAAAATGTGAGATTTTGGTGAAAAATAAAAGTCGTGGAATCGGGTTTTTCTTGATCCTAATATGTTGGTATGTATTTATGTGATATTACCATGTATTTATTCGGGAGAAAGGAATTGAATCGGTCGGGTTTCCGGAGGGTTTTGTGTAGAGGCAGCAGCTGATTTTTCTGGTTTTTAACAGGTGCAATCGATTGCAGCAGGATGCAAATCGATTGCACATGAAAAAAAGGGCGAAAAATGTGATTTCTGGGGCCGTGCAATCGATTGCACACAGGTGTAAATCGATTGCACTCTGCTGTTCTTTTTCAAAAATTTGTTTTTTTAAAAGTTGTATAACTTTTTCGTCGTTTATCCGTTTTAGCTGTTCTTTATATCGATCTGAAGCTAAAAATATGTTCTATGATTTGGTGAAGAAAAATATTATTTTTAGCCGACTTTTAGCCGACTTTTCTGAGAAACCGTAAAATGGAAATTTTGAGTTATTTTCTATATTGTGCGATAGGATATGATATGTAACGTATGACTTGTGTGAGGGATGTTTGATGGGTATATGATGTTGTGGTGAAGGTTTGTGGCCGTTTGACAATTATGTGCATTGTATTATATGTACTTGAAATGCATGATTTAATGTATGAGCCTTGATTGCCATGGGTCATTATATGACATGCATCAGGTTGTAGACATTGTAGATCCCTTCGTGGGTGTAAACAATGCATGTAGACATTGTAGATCCCTTTGTGGGTGTAAACAATGCATGTAGACATTGTAGATCCCTTCGAGGGTGTAAACAATGCATGTTGAATTGTAGATCCCTTATGGGTGTAAGCAATTGTTGTATTGATCGTGTGCCTATTATGAAGGACTAAAAACGATCCATAACGTCGTATGCTTGTTGATAAGTGGTAGCGACGGGGAACATCGTATGCCCGACGGGGAGTTACCCTAAGTAACGAGCGATGATTCCAAGAGTTCCTAGGGGACTAATGGTACCGCATGCATAGAGTCGTTGTGTCGGTCTCTGTGCATTTGCATAATTCATTACATGAATGTTTATGTGTTGAATTTTGAGAAGGATTTGTTATGCATTGTGTTAATGTATATGCTTATGTGATTGATGTGTGAAATGGGTTTAATATGTCTTGTGTTGTTTACAAGTATCGTATTTGTGTGGTGAGAATAATTGTGCATATTTTGCTAAGTGTTTTATAATGATATGCAATTATATTATAATCCTGTTTCTCACCCTTCTGCTGTGGTTTAATGCTGTAATGGCATTGCAGATTAGACGCTGGAGGTCTTTTGCGAAGATTAGTGTCTTCGTCTTTTTGTCGTTCCGTCGGCTCTGATATGTAACACGGGTAGTCGGGGTTCGAGTGTAGATGTTTCTTTTGGCTTGTATATAGTGGTTTTGTATGAACATGTATATGACATACTTATCTTTTGTGATGACATCAGTTATGGATGTTCCGCTTTAATTCTGTAACTGAACGATGATATTTTGGAACTGAGTTCCTATGTTTATATGACTATCAGGTTGTTATATATCTATATGAGCAGGTTGTTTTAGTTCACGTTGGTGTGGCATCTCTGGCTATATCATGATAAATTATTCTTTGCTCTGATGTTTTATTTATAAGATTAGTTTATTCCGGTTTTTGTACGGGGTATAGAAGGGGTGTTACAAGGAACGGTCTCATCTTTAATCAAGAATTTCCATGATTAATTAAGGGCAACCTATCACTATCTCAAAGTGTAAAGAATGATCCAAATGATCATTCATCAACATATTTAAAATAATGAAGATTCAATCTCCTTGAAAATCAATATTCCATAATATTAAGATCTTCATCAACCAAAAAAATCATAAGAAGTGAAATTAAAAAATAAACAACAAAATAAAATAATAATAATAAAACAAGAGATATTAGGGTATGAAATCACAAAATAAAAGAAGTTTTAGAAAAAAATTATCAAAGTATAATAACAACTAAAATTAAAAAAAAAAAGTAATTGAAAAAGAAAAATGAAATAATAAAAAAACAATTAAGAAAAAAATAAAAAGAAGAATGGAGAGGGAGTGCAACGGGCTTATGAGAGTTTGCTAAAAGTAATGGCAACTTGGGTTGAGCCCAAAATCAAACATGGAAGAAAGGTTTTAAAAACAACATTGTAGCATCAAGAGAAACAATGTGTTTCTCTTCTCTTCTGAAGGTTCAACACGTCTGGAACCCAGGTTCTACCCCGCCGCGCCGACACACCTTGGCGGCGGCTGCCGTGGCGGCTACCGAATCCAATCAAAGCATCACATCATCTTAATCTACTCTACTTCCAATCTGAGTTTAACTTTAATCAATGAGGTAAGCCAAAACCAAAAATCATTGGAACACAAATTATGGATCGGCGACGAGTTTAAGGCAACGTAAGAAACACCTTCAAGGGAAAATCAGGTACATAATTCTATGTTTCTTCTCCTTCTTCGTATCCTCCTTCTCCTTCACGTTATGGTTGTTGTTGTGATGCAAAGTCATTGCTGTTTATGTTGTGTTTTGCGTGTGGATTGTAGAGTGATGAATAAGTTGCGTGAAGAGTGAAAAATGTGTTTAAAGGGTTTGTTTGTGGTTTGTGTTATTTTGATTTGAAGGTGAGAGTGATGAAAACAGATTGTTTCGTTTTGAGGAAGCTGTTCAATTTATCGGAAAATGAGGTGATGAATTTTGTGACGTTTGTTGCCGTTTTCATGCTCGTTGCAAGTCGTTTTCGCGTTTTGGTTTGAGGAAGGCTTGGAGCTCGTCGCAGCTTGGCTTATGTAGAGGTTTGCAGCTTGTAGCTTGTTTTGCGCAAAGGCTTCATGTGCATGTTGTTTGCATAGTAGCGGCTGTGTCTGGCTTGTACGAATTAGCTTGTAGAAGCTTGGGTCTTGGCTTATTTTGTGCAGTGGCTTGCGTGTATTTCATGGCAGCTTGGATACTTGGTTTGGACGTGTTAAGGTTTGATTTTGGCTTCTTTTTTTGGATGTCTTGCTGCCTTTTGATGTGTGGTAGCCCCATGAGATTTTATTTGTTTTCCTCTCTTTTGTTGCATAATGGGTCTTGGTGTAAATTGAAATGGATATTGCATTGGTTTTTTTATACAAATCTCATGCTTATATATGTTGTGTTGGACTTTTGCCTTGTAATTGTGTGTCTTGCTTTTTTCTCTTTTAGCTTGTATGACAATGGCATTTTCCATGATGACATGCTTGATGATACCTTGGGCAATACTTAATGACAATAATAGTGATGATGAAGTTGGACCATGACAAGGCTTTGTACTATACTTGATCCTTTCTTATGAGTAAATGATGAATATTTGAATACACACCTAAAATCCAACCTAAATCAAACTTGAATGAATTGACTTTGAATGAATGAATGCCTTGGATCTTCGAGCAAAGATGAATCAAAACCAAATCTTGAACTTTCACTTGAGCATGAAGCAATCCCAACTTGTTTGACCAAGATTAGGTCAAACCTTTCTTGAATATCTCTCATTGATTAATAACAACATCCTCTTGACTGGATAGTCTTGACTAAGTCTTGATTCACCCTTGCTAACATCTGAGCTTAGACAACAAGAACATGAAAATAACAAGCACATACTTTTTTGGATTTTTGAATAATGGTTAGTAAACATAAAAGCAAATGGAAACACAAATGAGGGTAAATCTATATAAGTAGGACAAATTTAGCATATGACACAACTCATATGGTCTCCTTTAAAAAAACGATTTTGGTAGTTGAACAATCCTTGGAGGATTCAACATCAAATGAAGAAGAAGCCTCATCTAGTGGAATCTTTGAGATAATAAAATAAAATAAAGTATCTACAAATGATAAATAGTAAACATTAGGAAGAACCTTCAAAGAATATTCGTCCAATGAAGAAGATAAAGTCTGCTTAAATGTATCTCATGAAGAAGATGACCATGAGGTAACAAAGTTATCATACAAGCAGCTGTTTAAATTAAGTGCTAAGTTAGTTGAGGAAAAATGATAATATTAAAAAGTGTAACATATACCTTAAGGATTATCTTGAGTTTATATAAAGAGCAATGAAACGCTTAAGCATGAAATAACGAATATTAGAAACCAAGCTTGAACATGTGAGACTTGTGTCTCGATGTAAAAGGAAGTAACAAACTTGCATGAAACCCTAAGTAAATTTAGCAAGGAGAAATAAAAGCTTGGCTTGATTTTATCAAGTTAAAGGCCTTCCTTAAATAAAACTAGATTAGGGTTTAAGCTCGATATAACACAGATTAAATAATAAAATAGGATGGAAGTGAGTCAACCTATTTATAAATGTTCTCATTGTAACAGATTTGGCCATTTAGAGTCATTTTTTTTTATAAATTGAAAATGTCTAAAGATAGTAACCCTATACCTTTTAGAACTACTAACGCATCGGGACCCAAGAAAATTTAGGTACTAAAGGTGAAACCCTAATATGTTTTTGCATAAATGCTTTGCAACTTTAATTAAGCCTTAGTGCATATTAAATAAAATTGTGCAAAGCAAAGAGTATACTCTCGAGTATACAATAGTTTGAATTGAAGTCAATGATCCAAGGATGCTCGATGATGATGTATATTAATGATCTTGATCAAAGTAAGTGTTTCATTGAGGATGGTCCCAACATCTCTGATCTATGATGATCTGCTAACCTCCTAGTAGGTTGAGAAGAGAAGTTTGTGGTGGACATCTCTACCTCAATGTTAAGCCAACTCTCATATCCAACGATCAGTGGAGAAGGACATGCCGTATTATATTGGCATTCCCTCAAAAAGGGGAGTTTTATCAAGGTTGCTTGGTAATCAAGTGTTTTTCAAGAAAGGGATATATACAAGCTGGCCATAGGTTCAAAAAGATAGAAAGCCAAAGCAGAATCCAAACCAAGACTCAAAAAGCACTAAGAAGGTTGAATTTCAAAATACCAATCAAAACCAATCGATTAGATTACCTTTGTGCTTTAATTTTGAAATCAAGTCAAATACAAACTTCTGTTTAAGGACTAATCGTCTTAGAAGGAAGATGACTTCAAACAAGAGATATTTTCTAAACAGGCCACCATTTTTTAATGATAGCAAATTTAATATTTGGAAAGCTAAGTTTAGAATTGTTCATCAAAGTTTAAATCATGAATTGTGAGAAATAATAATCAGTGGTCTGATTTACCCTACACATCAAGTAAATGATGAAGTAGTGGATAAACCATGTCCCCTTTTGACCGAAGAGGAAAATAGAAAATTAGAGATATATCTTAAAACAAAGAATTTTATAATAATTTCTCTAGATGATAGCAAACTTTATGATATTCATCGCTGTAAAATTGCCAAGGAAATGTGGGATGCTCTTGAAAAAATATATGGAGTTTCTCCAAGTATCGAACAAGAGAAGGTGAACACACGAGGCGAAGAAGATAAAGATATCACTCTCTGATGTTTTTCAAAATTTAGAAATATTGGAAACTTTGTTGGAAATTGTATCACTAACAAATATCTAAGAATTAAGAATTTTAAATTTAATCTAACTCTGAAATCAAAAGATGGGAGCCTTCATGAATTTCAGAAGGAAAAAAAAACAAGAAAGAAGGAAATTAGAGAGAAATTGAACAAACTACTTCAATTACTTAAAGATGAAGAAATAGAAACCGAGGAATCATCGTCTTCATACTCATATCATACAACTCTAGTACAACCTTTCGAAAGAACATACTCAGTAGTTGAACGATCTTCAGAAGATTTAACACCAAACGAAGGATCCTCTTGATCAAGGAATGACAAAGAAGAAGAATTAGATTATTTAATACTTAAACGGAGAAGAGGAGGAGAAAAATCAACCTCTGGGAGAAATAAGAAAGAATCCTCTTCCAACAAAGAAAATGAAATATGCTTAAAGGCAGTCTATGAGGGAGAATCCATTCTAGGTATTAAGCCATCTTATACACAATTATTTAGAATGAGTGGTAAATTAGCGGAAGAAAATGATAAACTGAGAGACCGTACCCTAAGTCTTAAGGAATCACTAAGATGTCTTAAGGAAATCAATGATTCTTTCAAAATAGAAATAACTAAGCTCAGAAATTAAAAAGAAGAATGTAAGCATTTTGACTTCCTTATAAAAGAAGTAACTAATTTATGTGAAACCCTAGGAAAGTTCACCAAAGGGAAAGAGAAGTTTGACGTGATCCTATCAGGTCAAATATTCTCTATAAAAAATGGTTTAGGGTTTAAGAAATATAGAAAACCCAAAAAAAGATATAGAAAAGAAGCGTCCATTTTATAAATACAATCATTGTAAGAAAATGGGACACTTAAAAGCTTTTGTTTTGATAAATTGAAAATATTTAAAGGTAACAACCTTAGATCTTTGAGAACTAATGCTCCTGTATGGGCACCAAAGGTGAAAACTTAAACTATTTTGCAGGTATGATTTGTAGCTCGAATCCTTAAAATAAATATAAATGGAGTTGTGCAAAGCAAAATTATACTTCTTAAGTATACAACTTTTATGATGTTTGTTAGATCTATGATTTTAGGATTGACAGCAATTTTGCTAAAATATGGTTCACAACCAGATGTTGTGTAAAATATTCTAACTTGTTGGTCTGTCAACATTAAAGACAGTTGTTCTGACAAATGTTGTGACATGCTGTACCAGAACATTAATATAGGTTGTGGTTTTATTCTTGACAGAATTGATTTGATTTTGTGAGATTTTGTTTGGATATATCTCACTTATTTGCGCAGGTAAAAAAGATTTAATCTAGAACATTTGATTTTATCTCCAACTGTGCATAAGTTTTTAAAATTGGATGTTGAGACAATTTAGGAAACTTGATGATTTGTTCCAAGATTTAAGGAGACTTTTTATGCATAATTAATTGATGCAACCCTCAGCGTGTGGATCAAGCAATATCTGTGTGAAGATTTCGAAGCCCATGGACTGCTAAGGAGTATTTAAAGAGCAACCTAAACTTAATGAAGATACGTGTTTCACTTTTGTAAAAAAATAAGGGGAGGTTTTAGAATCGTAGGTTTTGAGAGTCTCTTTAGTGTGACTTTGTAAGTCACCCTTGTATCTTTTGATACATTGAGGTAACTGATTGTGTATTGTTTATTATCCACTCTAAAGCTTTTAAGCAAGAGTGTATTGTTATTTGTTGAAGCTTATAAGAAAAACTACGTATTGTAGTTGGAAGAGTGTTCTTCTTCTTTTTGATTTCTTGAGGCATTGTCACTAGGATTGTGACTGATTAGGAAGTGAGAGGGGGATCTCATATCTAGAGGGTTTCTAGGTAGAAGTTGCACAAGGTAATGATAACCCAAGGATAGACGATGTTCTGATGTGAGCACATCATTATTAACTTGTGTTAGAGTGCCAAAATTTCAATGTTCATGATCCAAGGATAGACGATGATGGCAGATATCAATTGTCATGATCAAAGCAAATTATTTCATAATATCTCAAAGGTCTTGATCCTTAGCAATCATATGAATGGATATTTATGTAATGGATTTAATTGTTTTATTTCACTAACTCACACATCCAATTGTGCATAGAGAATGACACACCATAGTATTTTTGTGTTCCCTCCTTGGGGAAATTTTATCAATAATTTTTTATAAATGAGGTATACATTATTTTAAGGTTGAAATAACCAGGAAACTCTGATTAACCCTTTAAAATAATAAATTTAATTCTTGTTTATCTCAATAAATTAATATTCTAACCAAAAAGATGAGTATTATTGTGTTTTACAATAAAGGGGTGCAAATAATGATAAATAGGGATGCACAAAAGTGACAAATATAGCACAAGGCCCAACATGCACCAAGGAGGTTGAATTGTGTAGGCCCGATCAGTTAGCACGTAATGATAACCGATTAGAAAATCTTGGCATGAATATTTTTAGATCAAATCCAAGCTTAACTCGTGCCTCAAGAAAATCAAATCCCAACATTAATGAAGATCTCATGAAATCCTAAAAAATTTGAAAATCTCATGAAACCCTTAGCTAATCCGTTAGGAGACTAAAAAGTGGAAAGCTTTTAATTTAATTTTTTATCAGCACAATTTGCATTGAAAGCTTTTTAGGAATATACGATCAAATCCTCATATGGCATGCTATAAATAGGTATGTATTTCATTCACTTTTGCATCTAAAAAATCATCTCTTATAAACCTTCTTTGTGAGAACTCTTCAGCTATAAGCATCACTATGGCCCCCTCAAGCCAAAATCTCAGAGGAACACCCAAAAGAATAGTGTGCACTAATGGACTAATCAATCGAAAGCAAGTAGAAAAGATGATAATCCTAGCAAAGAAAGTAATTCAACCCTGTTACATAGAACCAGGCCTATTGAAGAGTCACAAACCCTATCACCAAATTTGCCAAATAAGAATAAAGATTTAAATATCAACCACTAGATTTTTTCACTCATTGATACACATCAAATCGAATGCACTCAAGTACTCTCTAAATCACACCACACTGTAGTTGGTCACATCATCGCGCTTATCAGGAATGGGTGAAAAAGCGTCTCAATGATGAAAGTGCAGTAAATGCGCTTCTTCCTTATTACTTTTCAAAACTAATCCTAAGTGATTCAGGTATACCTAACACCAGACTATAACAAGGAGGATGGTAATGATGCTTAAGGCTTACCCATACTCCTTTAATGTCCGACCAAGCCTTGGGGGCAACTGCACTGGACCAGCTAAATGCCCTACTGGTCAAGGCCTAATCCATTAAAGCTCCACTCAATATGATCTAAAATATAAAAATGGTTAACACACTATGAAAGATAGACCATCTCTGATTTCCAATTTCACTAGACTCTTCTTGAATTTAGAACTGACTTAGGCGTTAGAGTGCTAACCATGCATGTCCACTTTGCGCTGCCATAACAGATATCAAAGCGACCAATCAAAACCACTATTATCATCATTTCATCATTTATGGTTCTTTCTTGGAGTTGGATCATCCATTTAAGGTTCCCAAACGGAATAGTTTTTAAATTAAGTAGTAAAGGAAAATGATCAGATCTATTTTTTTATTAAAGTTTGACAAGATATGATAGTGCATCATTTTAGCCAAGCTCAATTACAAATTGACCTATCTAGTGTCTTCTTAGTGTTTTGAACACCATTCCTACTATTTGACCAAGTAAAACAGGCTCCTTGAGTGGGGATGTGAAAAAGGTCATAAGTTTCAATCCACAATTAGAAGTCTTCCATAGGTTGCTGTTAGTGCTGTAGTAAAGCGGCAAGAAGCAAAAAATTTAGTTTTGAAGAAATTTCCTTCGGGGTTTATATCGTCTCCACAGGGATCAGTGTGAGGGAAAGAATTTTCGTTCAACGGTCTCTACATTTCTAAGCTTGTGGTGCAAAAGTTTTAGTTAAAAGGTTTAAGGCACCAAAATTAAAGGCAGAAAATATAAAGTAAAGACAGAATTATAAATGGAGCTTTATTGGGATTGGATCTTATCAATTGATAACATGTGAATTCTTCTAATCTAGTAAATAAAAATCAATCATTCGTCTAATATCCTCACGTATCACCCACAACAGAGGTTGTGCCTAACGCAACATTGAGAGAACAACCGTATTGTCTCATTGGTGATGTCTCATGCAACTTAACAACATAGAGCATTAAGAACTGATACTCACGCAAATGTTAAGCCTAAATCTATGTCTAGGGTTTAGAACCTAACAAATAATCATCCTAGATCTAGATCTAAAAAGTATATGTCTATAGCGCTTCAAATCAAAGATAAACAGGTAATAAAAGATAACACCCATATCAAATAAATGATTACTTTATATTAAATGCCATGATTAAAATACGTACATACGCTTAACCCTTTTTACATGCATTCACCTAATTTTCCAAATGTATGTGAACAAGTTTCGCATCTCTATTATCACGCATCCTCACAGTACCGTATTGATCATACTCATGCTGCTCATGCTACTAATCAACACAATAAAATAAAAGATACAAGTGAATATCAACTTACAAGACTATGTCAGAAGTTTGCTCAATGATAGATGAAAATCTAAGATCAAATATTTGAAAAGAGTTTTGTCAAGACCCACAAATAAGCAATCAAAGACAATTAACAATATTGAATCAAAGCTAGTTCACAAACATACATTAGATGAAATACATAAGGTATCAAAAGATTACATCTAAACCCAACAAGAGATTGAAAACCTTACCTTCTCCCTCTTAGGATTTGTGTTTCTCTCTATAGAATATACTTGGAACAAAGAGAGATAAAATTCTGATGTGAAAAATGTAACCTCTTTCTAAAAAGCAAGAAAATACTTATATAGTATTTACAAAATCTGTCATGTTCGCACTACGAACTACCTATTCGCCTAGTGAAGTCCCCTTTTTGGCACTTGAAGTGCCTCAGGAACAGTTAAACCGCCCTTGGAAAATATATGAGTTTGCCTTGCAAGCAATTCTTCGCACTGCGAACTACCTCACTACTAGTTCGCACAACGAACTTTGGGTCCTTTAGTTACTGACTTCCAAGGTTTCCTCCTCGCTGGGACCTCACTGCTACTTCGACCAGCGAACATTCGCTGGCTACTCGCTACTGTTCGCCCAAAGAACATTGCAGAATCTTCACATTTTTTTGGCTTCCTTGTCCAATCTTTTGTGTCTTACTCATTGATGTTTTATGCCTAATTTCTTCACAATAACACACACATCATAGAATCCAAAGGTATTTAGAATATAATTGAAGAATCACACAAGAACATGAATTACATCCATTAAAACATGAGAAATGAGTTGAGAAATGCCAAGAAAGATAGCTCAAAATAGGTCATATTTTGCACTTAACAACTCTCCACAACTAGATTTTTGCTTGTCCTCAAGCAAAGTATGCCCCTCATGAAAACAAGAGGACTTTCTCAAGCATAAGATTCAACCAAGAAAGGATTAACGGTTCAAATTAAAACAAGAGAAATTTTCTCAAATAAGAGGATTTAGTCAAGCAAGAAAATGCGCACAAGCAACTTTCACCACTCAATAGAATAAACAATGACAAAGAATTTAGTTCTTGAACAAATATCATACAATTTTTCAAATAACAACTAAATATTCATACTTGAATCGCTCTAACACTCCTCTTCAGAATAAAAATGAAGAAATTAACATGTTTACAACCGCGGGGCAATTTCACTCGCCTGACAACCAATGCTAATAACAATGTAATTCATACATCCATCTAATAATAAAAAATGAAATCATGGAAGAAAAAAGACCACTAAGGGCTTGAAAGGTTGTAGCTTGGCCAGGTTTCACAACAAAGGGTCATTTCTTAGGCTATTGAATCAAAGTTGCCACGCAAAAGAAACATTCACTATACATGGTATTTACACATCATAACTTCATTCACCAATTTCTTTTCTCTATTACTCACCCTTTTCAAACTTCCTTATTGCACATTATTCATTTTTTTCATTCAAACAAGCATTCCTTTTCTTTTTCTTTTTCACAATTCATATACACAATTTTCTTTTCCATGCTTGTTTGAAAATTTTCAATTTTTTTGAGTAACCTACCACTTTCTTTTCACTCTCCCCAACTTAAATTCAACCAAACCTCAAGTGAATACTCCTTGCTTATTATGGCAAGGAAATCAATTTAAAACAATGTTCAAAGGTTTAAGAAGAAATTTTTAAAATCTCACAAAATTCAATGATGAACTACACTTAGAAATTATGTACAACATCAAGTTCATCACTAAAATGAAATCTAAATTGTTTAGACTCAAAGGGGTTAACGAAGTCTCACTACTCACTGGTAAGTTACTTTTGGATATGGTTGTGCTCATTATCAACAAATTCCTTGATCATATCTAATGTTTCCACAAAATCACAATAATCAAAAGATTAAGCATGAATCAAATGAATTAAACAAAGTTATCAGTCATCCTAGCATATAGTAAACAATGGAGGTTTCTCACAAATTGTGGCTATTGGACTTAAGTGAAAGAAGCATTCAAACACAGTTGCAAAATGAAACAAAAATACACATTTGCACAAAGCACAAAATTCTTAAATCATTCTAACATTCTATAAAGCGGTACACTTTACCTTGCTTGCATTCACATGTTCAACATCCTACCATCACCATCCACACTTGGGAAAATCTTTATTGGATACTTTTATACAAATAGCAATCAATCTAGAAAAAGTTCTCATCATTCCTCCCTAATCACACTTAAGAAAACGTTAAAGGAAACAAGTATATATACAATATAAACAATTGTACAAAGCTCAAAAATATAGAAACTATTGCAATGCACTCAATATCTAAACACCAATCCCCGACAACGACGCCATTTTGTTAGTGTTGTAGTAAAGCGGCAAGAAGCAAGAATTTAGTTTTGAAGGAATTTCCTCTGGGGTTCATATCATCTCCACAGGGATCGGTGCGAGGGAAAGAATTGTCATTCAACGGTCTCTACATTTCTAAGTTTGTGGTGCAAAAGTTTTGGTTAAAAGGTTTAAGGCACCAAAATTAAAGGCATAAAATATAAAGGCGGAAAATATAAAGTAAAGACTGAATTATAAACGGAGCCTTGTTGGGATTGGATCTCATCAATTGATAACACGTGCAGTATTCTAATCAAGTAAACACAAATCAATCATTCGTCTAATATCCTCACGTATCACCCACAATAGAGGTTAGCCTAACACAACGTTGAGAGAACAGACGTATTGTCTCATTGGTGATGTCTCATGCAACTTAACAACCCAAACCATTAAGAACTGATACTCACGCAAATGTTAAGCTTAAATCTATGTCTAGAGTTTAGAACCTAACAGATAATCATCCTAGATCTAGATCTGAAGAGTATATGTCTATAACGGTTCAAATCAAAGTTAAACAGGTAATCAAAGATAACACCCATATCAGATAAATGATTGCTTCATATTAAATGCCATGATTAAAATACGTACATACGCTTAACCCTTTTTACATGCATTCATCTAATTTTCCAAATGTATGTGAACAAGTTTCGCATCCCTATTATCACGCATCCTCACAGTACCGTATTGATCATACTCATGCTACTCATGCTACTAATCAACACAATAAAATAAAAGATACAAATGAATATCAACTTACAAGACTATGTCACAAGTTTGCTCATTGATAGATGAAAATCTAAGATCAAATATTTGAAAAGAGTTTTGTCAAGACCCACAAATAAGCAATCAAAGACAATCAACAATATTGAATCAAAGCTAGTTCACAAACATACATTAGATGAAATACATAAGGTACCAAAAGATTACATCCAAACCCAACAAGAGATTGAAGATCTTACCTTCTCCCTCTTAGGATCTGTGTTTCTCTCTCTAGAATATACTTGGAATGAAGAGAGATAAAATTCTGATGTGAAAAATGTAACCTCTTTTTAGAAAGCAAGAAAAGTACTTATATAGTATTTACAAAATCTGTCATGTTCGCACTACGAATTACGTATTTGTAACACCCAGATATAATATCATACATCAAAGCATAAATACTATACATGAATCCAAGTATTTGGTACTGAAATATACAAGTTCCTAATCAACACATTATATACATGCTATGCCCAACCCTTAATATAAAAAAAACTACTAAGGCATAATGTATACAAGATGTTCAAAAGATAAATACTAAGAACTAGATCGACAATGATCTAAAAAAAACTCCACAATGGAAGCTAAGCCATCAAACAAGTAAGGATAATCACACAGCTTTATCCTTACCCTTCGCGGAACCTGAAGTACCTGAAATATAATCAACAATAGTGGGGTGAGATACATCAAATCTCAGTGAGTTCCCTATCTTATAGATTATCTCGGCTTTACAAGGTTCTATCTTATTCTAGCTCAAGTTGGGGAAAGGAACTAGACCTTGAGCTCAAACACTTCTGACTAGAGAAACAATCGTACAATACACAAAACAACAACTAGTTAAGGAATCTTCTCCCCGACCATCCCGCACAAGGGCTCTACAACACGGGTCACAGATCCTTAACGTAGATAACTTCTCCCCGGCCATCCCGCACAAGGGGCTCTTCAACACAGGTCACGGTTATCTACAAATTGTACTTCTCCCCGGCCATCCTACACAAGAGGATCTCGACACGGGTCACGTACCAACCACTAAGTAACTTCTCTCCGGCCAGCCCACACAAGGAACACTTCAATGCGGGTCATGGTTACTTACTTAATAAATACTTCTCCCTGGCCATCCCGCACAAGGGGCTCTACAACACGGGTCACGATATTTATTAAGGGATATCCTACAAACCAGAGGAGATACAATCCTCCACACACAACTACTAAACAAAGACACTCTTCTGGTGTCGATGTCTATGCATTTCCGCACAATTCTCTAAGTCATTCTATTGTACTAAGGTTTCCTCACTAACTCACATCTTGAAGCTTTTAAAATTTCAAAAGTTCCTTTTTCATAAATTGCTTAATTCTGTTTATTTAACATAATCGAATAAATTCCATCTCATAACAATATTTTCACATTCCATATCATAGAACACTATCATAGCTTCACATCGATATAAAGAACACTTATATCGGAGTCACGGTTCACAAGTTATGAAGGAAACAAAACGGAAATCTGTCATGTTCGCTAGGCGAATCTCCAAGCGAACATTCGCTTTCGCCTTCGCCTTGCGAACCTCTAGCGAACCAAGATAAAGCCAAAAGGGCACAAAGTTCACTTTGTGAACACCAGGCAAACATTCGTCTTCCCTTCGCTTTGGGATTCGCTAGGCGAACCCTTGAGAACCATTCGCTTTGCCCTTCACTAGGGGTTTGCTAGGCGAACCCTGCAAAAACCCAGAATTTCTCAGCAGCGACTAAACATAACATTTGCCCAAAAATCTCATTCAAAACATAACCAAACACACAAACAAGTATTTACAGATGATCAAACATATATATCAATCATACCACACAATTTATATCACATTCCAACCGTTGGATTCTTTGATTTAGCAAAATTACTCATTTTTCTCAAAATCCAACCTAACTCTAGAACCTCAAGAATTCTACAACTAAAGCTTTTATCTAGAACCCACCTGGATTAGAAGATGATGATGAAGAAGATGAGATGAATTGATGAAGAGTAGAGGATGATTCTTGATCTTGAGCTCTTTGATTTTCTCTTCTTTCCTTTCCTTTTCCTTCACTCTAAATTCTCTTTCTCCAAATGTTTCTATCTTTGGAAAATGAGGGAAAAATAAATGATATAGGAAATACTCATAAGTTAGTAACACTACTAAATGTCCAAATTATCTCAAATATACCAATTAATAAAACCTTAGAGTTAGATAATATTAATCTGATCAGCTCTGAGTTCATCAGTTGCTCTAATTATCTTGACAGATAATTACTCAGAGTACACTAGATCTCAACTGGTCTCAACTAATATTATCCAGAGTGTTAATAAAATACGGGGTATTACATCCTCCCCTCCTTAAATATAAATTCGTCCTCGAATTTAAAAGATTACCTGAACAGATGAGGGTAAGAATCTCGCATTTCCGATTCTAGTTCCCAAGTAGCATCACCCGGATGCGTCACATCCCATTGCACCTTAACAAGAGGAATGTCTTTGTTCCTTAATACCTTTGTTTCTCTTCCCACAATACGGCTCGGTTGAGGTTCAAAAGTCAAGTCTGCTTCTATTTTCAGTTAGTCTGGTAGAACTGGACGAAGAGGATCAGGAATAATCTTTCGGAGCTGAGATACATGAAAGACATCATGCATCTCTGATAGAGAGGGTGGTAAGGCTAATCGGTAAGCTACTTCACCGATCCTTTCCAAGATCCGATACGGTCCCACGTATCTCGGACTTAACTTGCGTGACTTAAATGGTCCTTTCAATCTCAACCTTGGAGTAACTTTCAAAAACACATGGTCACCTTCCTCAAATTCTAAAGGTCTCCTACAATTGTTCGCATAACTCTTTTGACGATCTTGTGCTTGTTTAACTTTCTCACGGATCATTTGAATCTTTTCCATAGTTTCTTGAATAATTTCGGGTCCCAAAATTCTATCTTCACCAACTTCCGCCCAACACATAGGTGTCCTACACTTCCTCCCATACAACACTTCATAAGGAGCCATACCGATGCTCGCATGGTGACTATTGTTATAAGAAAACTCAATCAACGGTAGAAGTTCTTTCCAATTTCCTCTACTTTCTAGTACACAAGCTCTTAACATGTCTTCCATCGTTTGTATTGTTCGCTCAGTCTGACCATCCGTCTGAGGATGATTAGACGTGCTCAAACGCAACCTCGTACCCACAGCTTGTTGAAAAGCCTTCCAAAATCTTGAAGTAAACTTTGGATCTCTATCGGACACAATGTTAGAGTGAACACCATGCAATCTCACAATTTTAGAAATAAACAACTTTGCAAGATGACTTGCCTTGTAATTAGTCTTCACGGCTATGAAATGCACAGATTTTGTTAGTCGATCCACAATCACCCAAATAGAATCATAACCACATTGCGTACGGGGTAAACCTACTGCAAAGTCCATAGAAATACTATCCCACTTCCAAACTGGAATCTCTAAAGGTTGCAACAGACCGCCCAGTCTTTGGTGTTCAATCTTCACCTGTTGGCACACTGCGTATTCCGTCATATACACCGCAATATCCTTTTTCATCCCGGACCACCAATAATCCTTCTTTAAGTCCTGATACATCTTTTAAGAACCAGGATGTATCGTAAAAGTACCCTTATGAGCTTTATCTAAAATCTTTCTTTTTAATACCGCGTCATTCGGAACACAAATCCTTTGGTTAAACAGGACGATCCCATCCGCTGCTCGTGTAAAACCCGGTTGAAGTAACATCCCTTGAAACTCCTCCTCTAAAACTTGTTCTTGTTGAATCTCATCTCTTAGAATAGAATTGCCATTCAAATTTCCCATAATTACACCATTCGGAGTCCCTACAAATTGAAGATTAAGATCTCTAAACTTTTCCAAAAAAGCATACTCCAATATCATCAATTCGGCACTATGAACCATTTTCTGACTTAAAGCATCTGCTACTGTATTTGCTTTTCCTGGATGATACTTTAATTCTAAGTCATAATCGTTTAAGTACTCCATCCACCTTCTTTGTCGCATATTCAACTCCTTTTGATCAAATAAATACTTCAAACTTTTATGGTCACTGAACGTTTCAAAACGTACACCATACGGATAAGGGCGCCACAACTTCAGTGCAAACACAACTGCTGCTAGTTCCAAATCGTGAGTTGGATAATTCTTCTCATGAACTTTCAATTGTCGAGAAGCGTAAGCTACCACTTGATTGCTTTGCATCAGAACACCTCTTAATCCCATCTTAGAAGCATCACAAAATACTTCGTAAGAGTTGTTAGGATCAGGAATGATTAACATAGGAGCATTCGTTAATCTTTCCTTCAATTTCATAAAGCTTTGCTCACAACCCGAATCCCACTCATAAGCACAATCTTTTCGAGTAAGTTTGGTCATTGGTAGGGCCAATTGAGAAAAACCTTTGATGAACCTTCTATAGTAACTTGCCAATCCCAAGAAACTTCTAACTTCTGAAGCATTCCTCAGTCTCTCCCAATTAATCACTGCTTCTACCTTTGACGGATCTACCTTCACACCACCTTGAGATATGATATGACCAAGAAATTTAAGTTTCGACATCCAAAACTCACACTTACTTAACTTAGCAAAAAGTTGCTTTTCTTGCAACACCGATAAAACAATTCTCAGATGTTCCCCGTGCTCTTGTGAAGTATGAGAATAAATAAGAATGTCGTCAATAAAGATCACGACAAATTGGTCCAAGTAAGCTTGAAATATACGGTTCTTGTAATCCATAAAAATAGCTGGAGCATTAGTCACACCGAAAGGCATCACTAAAAATTCATAATGGCCATAACGGGTTCTAAATGCAGTCTTAGGCACATCGGAACTCTTCACTCGGATCTGATGATAACCCGACCGTAAATCAATCTTCGAGAATACACAGGCTCCTTTTAATTTATCCAACAGGTCGTCTATCCTGGGTAAGGGGTACTTGTTCTTAATGGTGACTTTATTCAACTGGCGATAATCAATACACAGACGCATTCCACCATCTTTCTTCTTTACCAATAACACTGGAGCTCCCCACGGTGAAACGCTAGGTCTAACAAAATTCTTAGCCATCAAGTCCTCCAATTGGCCCTTTGATTCTCTTAGTTCAAGCGGTGCCATCCGATAAGGAGAAGCGAATATAGGAGCCGTTCCCGGTACCAGGCCAATAGAGAACTCAACTTCTCTCTCCGGAGGAAGAGAAGTAACGTCCCCAGGAAAAACTTCGGGAAACTCACAGACTATAGGAATACTCAGCACTTGCTGGTCACTACTGTCATACCCCAAATTTTGACCACTAAGATTTCCCATCATTGTACAAATCATCATCACAATGTGGATGAACCATCATGCCTCATCAAATGCCTCAAGGGTTGTTGAGCATTCACTACAATCAAAATTAGGGTTTTAAGCCCTCTCTGAGTGCTTAGACAAAGGATCAAGCAAGGAATGACATGATTTTCAACTTGTCTAACCTCTCAAACATCCACAATGGATCAAAAGGACTCCCACTTCAAGGATTAAGCACAAGGTTGCTCCCTTCTAGGTGGATCAAGTCTCAAGATCGCCAGTATCACCAAATTAGGGTTTTGGTCGACTAGGGCCTCTAGATGGGAAGTTTTCATCTGGACACAAGCCAAAGATCCAAAACACAACCTAATGTACTTCATGGAACCTCATGGACCCAAGCATCAAGTCAATTTGACCTCAGGGGATGCATTCATCAAAAATCAGGAATTAGGGTTTCTTGACTTAATTCACCCCTAAGTTGACTTTTAGGGCAAATCAAGAGCCAAGACCTCAAGACTTGATTTGAGGGTCTCTAATAAACTATATTGATCCATTTGGGACAATGGATTGATCTAGGAAGCTTGAGCAACAAGTCTCAATTTCATCTGCACCACAATTAGGGTTTTAAGGAAAAAGTCAACTGTAACTTTGACTTTTGACCAGGACATGCTCCCAAGCCCTATGACATGCATTAATATACCCTATGACACCCATGGAACATTTCCATCAAGTTTGATTTAGGTCAAGGACATGATTTCCTGAAGAATTGCACAGTTTAGAATTCATCTGATAAAAAGTCAACTGTGCACAAAAGTCAACTTTGACTTTTTGAGATTTTTCACCAAAATGGATTTTTAACCCTAAAATGATGTTAATGTATGATTTGAATCATCATTCATCAAGAAAAATCAAAGGAAATGGGATAACTTGAAAATGGGGTAACCATAAAACTTAGAAATTTTTCTAAGTTATGGAAAAAGTACCACTAATGCACTAACTTTGGAGGACCATGACTCCTAAACCACATGGCCATTTTTTCTCATCCAAAGATGGATTTGTAGCCCTAATTACCCTCTACAAAAACTTCAACTAGACCTAAGTCCAATTCATTAAGGATTTTGAGTTATGGAGTGATCAAAATCAAGAAATCACACTTTGTTCCAACACTTAGTGAAAATTTCACTAAGTCAGATTTTGCTTCACTTTTTGCCAAATGTAGAGGGATTTTTCACTTGGAATCAAAAGAGATCAAAACCAAACTTGTTCAAACAGTTATTGTATCATGTAAGGGCTTTCCAAAATGGCCATGAACATTGTCAAATTCAACTTACCCCATGAGATATGACATTGTCAAGTTGCCTTGCTGAAATCTGTCAAAGGCAGATTTTGCATTTTGGCTCGATTTGCCAAAATCAGCCAAATTCAAATGCTCCTATCCACTTGGACACATCTGAGGATTGAATCTAAAGGGGACAATCACTGAGCCAAGCCTCCAAAGTCCATGGAACAAGAAATAGCATGTTGAACCTAGAATGGCCAAAATAGGGACAAGACTCCAAATTTGGATTGAAGCATTCAATGGAAGCATCAAGGTGGCATGGACTGAGCCATTATCATCTGAAATCAGTCAAGACTTATCCAAGACCAAGGGAACCAAAGCTCTGTGCCCTAACCTCTAGTCAATGGCTAGAGGAGACTTGGATTTTCATTTTCCAACATTGGCCAAACCTCAGCTGCAGTTGCCATTCACTGTGGATCCCAAAACATACTTGCTCTACTATAAATAGAGCTCAATTTTGATCAGTTTGAGTACACCAAAGCCATCAAACAAATGCTTTCCTCAAAATCTCTTCTTTCACTCCAATTTTGCCTTCTAAGGCAAGTCACTATCGGGTTTTGAGTTTGAGAGCAATTTCAATCAAACCAGTCACTCACACACCTCACATACATCACATATGAGTTGATCAAACACTTAGATCACTTCTGAAACACCAATTTCACAAAATCACCAGCTGGTTACTCAAGGTTTTAACCAAAGTGCAGCTGAGGTACCACAAATTGATCCAGCCAATTTCAATCAAGTCCAACCATTCAAACACACTCCATAGGGTGTAGGGAAGCTGTTCAGATCATCACCACTCATCTGTAACACCTCCAAATCAAAAATCACATTGCACTTGCTGTCACGGCTTAGAGGTAAGCATATACTTGGTCATCTCTCAATCTATGCATATTTCCTCGCACAATAATTTGGCCATATGTTCATAATCATGCATGGAATGTTTTCCCTCAATTAATTGCATTGTTTGAATCGTGTATCAAAAATCCTAGCCTTCATGCAGAAATTAGGGTTCTTGAGGTTTCTTCGTGATTTCATGTTTTATGTTTAATTTAAATGAAATTAAGTGTTATAGACATGATCGTGAGGTTGAGACGAGCACAATGGTATGTGGATTGCATGATATGATTACGTATTCAGTGAGATTGGATAGAAAACGCAAATCAGCCAAACCTAGAAAAACGCGCGTGTTCTTGCTTGTGTTCTTGGCGCCTTTTTCATAAATTCAAATATTTGAATTTTGTGGTTTTTATTTAATTGATTCAAAAATTAATTTCTCTCTGAGTTTTAATGATTTTGAGTTGATTCTTTTTTTAATAATTCACAAAAATGTTAAAATATTTTATTTTATCAAAAAATCCCAAAAATATTATTTATTTCATATAATTGATATTTTTGCAAAGAATTAATATTTTAATTGTTTTTGACATATTAAATATTTTTTCCACATTGATTTTGAAACTTTTAATGCCTTCTAATTATTTTGTAGGTCAATACTTAATTTTTGAAGCATTAATCCAAGATCACAATTTGTTTTCCATATGTTAAACAATTTTGATCATTTTAATTGAATTTTTATTCAATTAAAACACATTTTGAAAACAAATTAGGGTTTTTGGATTAATTCAACCCTCATAAATCATTTTCAAAACATTTTGGGCCTCTAATAGAGTGTAAGATCCAATCCTTTCTTGACCAAACCATTTTGGGCCTCAGTGTATTGTATATGTCCTGATACCGTCAAAAACAAACGGCGCGATCGTCGCCTTTTGAAAAATAACCTTTTGGGCCTCTCCTTGAGCTATAAGACCCATTCAAAACATTTTGGGCCTCTAATAAAGTGTAAGACCCAATCCCCTTTTAACCAAAATCTTTTTGGGCCTCACTTTTTGTATAAGTCCCTCTGCGTTAAAAGAAATCTCGGCGCGATCGCCATTGTTAAACGAAAAATCATCTGGGCCCACCATCGTGTTATAAGCCCCACTCTTTTTCTTTAAAAAACTTTTTGGGCCTCTTGAGAGAGTGTAAGACCCATCCCTTTGTACAGAAAACTTTTTTGGGCCTCAGTCACTTGTATAAGTCCCTCTGTACAAAATCAAACAGTGCGCTCACTGATAAAACCCTGGGCCTCTCCTTGAGCTGTAAGCCCCAAATCTTTTTGTTTCAAAGCACTTTCTCCTTTGATTTTGAATATACTGTTATTTTCAATCTTTCTTTGTTGAACAACTAACCAAACAGCATGGAAGCTCTACAACCGAGTAAGTGGTTATTGCTTTCATTTACCGCTTTCATATACATATAACTGTATTGCGGGACTGTTTCACTGTAAGTCTTCTTTCATAAACTCATATCAACTGTGTAATAATAGTATAGATATTTCGAGTTTTCCCGGCAACTATGTCTAGAACTAGGTGACGCCGTTTCGTTTATGCATAGAAATAGACAACTAGATCCCCAATAGGATCACCAGATACAGTCTTCTCTTCGGCTGTCCTCATTAGGAATTATCAAGAAACTCTACTCCCAGAGATGAATGTCTTCTCCGTGAATGACATCTTTGAGTTTTTTCCAAATTCTCGAACTTTCCTGACTTTGATCTATTCTCAGTGAATAGCATTGCCTTGAATTTCTCGGGGTTTGGGGACCCATCGGCTTCTTAAAAGCATCGGGCTCCTCTTGGGCATCGTACAAGGACCCACAGGCTTCCTAAAAGCAACCCCGCCTCCTCTTGGGCTTAGTACAAGGACCCTACGGCTTCTTAGAAGTATTCACCGCCTCCTCTTAGGCTTCGTATAATGACCTCTTCCTCCGGGAATGATAGCTCCTCTTGGGCTTAGTACAAGGACCCGTCGGCTTCTTAAAAGTTTCCAGCCTCCTCTTGGGCTTCGTACAAATTGTCCCGACGACCTCCTAGAGGTATAGGAATAGAACTTAGTCATCTTCATAGAACAATCCTTTCAAAGAGTCTATTACTGTTACTCAAAACATAGTATAAAAGACAAAACTCTAGACTTGGAGAGTCTAATTTCCTTGAGTCTCAAAGACATTCTCAAGCACCCCTTCGTTAAATAGGAAGGAAACCCGTAGACTCGGACAGTCTCAATACCCTTCAGATTTCCCGCTTCCTTAAAGAACAGGAATAACCCGGATCCTCAAATCAAATCCATGAGTACAGTGTTGCTCATATAAGAACTGATTTTCTCCTTTAATCAGTGTATTGGACCTATCACTTAACTGAAATAGTCACCATAGCCTCCTCTTGGGCTTTGTACAACGATTCTCCCCAGCGGAGTCAAACAACGTTCGGCCTCTCTCTCGGGCTTTGTACGAGACACATAAGAGACTCCCTTGCTAAAGTCAATTACCCCTTTTTTGCATCCATCTCGGGCTTTATACGAGATACAAAAAGGTTCTTATTGAGCCAAATAAACAATAGCCTCCATCTCGGGCTTTATACGAGATACCAAAAGATTCCATCGTTGAGTCAAAAACCTTTTAGCCTCTCTCTCGGGCTTTGTACGAGACACATATCAGCCTCCTCTTAGGCTTTATATAAGAAGACCACTGGTTAATCCAATTAACCTTTTAGCATCAAAGTTGTGCCTCGTTCACAGTACATAAACATCAACAACTCCTTTCCCCTTCATCTAATCGCTGTAAGCGGCAAGCCTCTGGATCATCTACATCCATGCCACTGTCCCTCTTTTAGCATGAGAAATTCCTAAGGAAAGATAGCATTGCTCTACACTGAGTTAAAGTCTTCTCCTTTAGGTTAAAACCCCCTATAAAGGAAATTATGGCATTACTAGGATCCGCGTATCCCGGTTAAAGTAATTCTCCTTTATAAAACAGTTGTGATATACAACCCCCTCTTTAGAGATGACAAGTTCTCTCTAAAGTTGAGACCTTTCAGCTTCACATCTTGGGCTTTGAACAAGATACAAATCACCTTTCGCTTCACGTCTTGGGCTTTGAACAAGACACCAAAACACCCATTTCCTCCCATAGAATAGGAGGAACTACGAACGCTCTGATTTCTCTATTTCGGTAAACGGGAATACGTAGGCATAAGATCGAAAGAAAAGATCTTAGCGAGCACAATCCACAAAAAACCCAAATCCCGTATCAAAAGCAGTAATTCAAAAGCACCAGTTCTAACATCCTAATCCTTGTTCCCCGCTAGAAAGTCCTAGAAAGAAAGAAAACAGTATTGGCGAAAATACAAATAACCAGTACAAAGGCCCTCCTACATTGATAACATCTGTAACCTAACAGACCGCTGTTTAAACTCAGTATGCAAAGCAGGGTTAATTGGAGACATCTATTTCCCTTCCTTATTCAGCTCACAATAGGATAAAAAATGAATCGACCTGTAGTTTAAGCTCAACCACAGAGAGCGACCAGCGCTTAAGAACCGCGTCCAAAATCGCTCGCTACAGAAAAATGGTGCCCACCGTGGGGCCGTTCAAAGTTAGATCTAGGCACGGTCGTCCCCATTTTTCACAGAAAAATGGCGCCCACCGTGGGACCTGTCTTTCTTTTTCCTTTTTCCTTTTCATCTCTTGTGTGAATACCACAGATTGGGGCTTCCGCCGGGGAACCCATTTTCTGTCAGGAACTTAGGATTCATAGCTTTAAAGGTCTAGGATGTTTAGGACAAATATATATATACTGCTTTTCCTAATTGCTATACATGTTTATTTTTTAGCTAATGGGAATGCGGGTGATGCCGTATGTGGAAAGAATGAGTATACACCTAAGATAAGTGATGACGACGGGGTCGACCATCAACCTCAGTGGAGGCTGACCAACGCAACCCATTCTCTCACCTAGACAATGGGCCGGTTGTTAAGTCTGAGAAGCTGAGGAGCCAAACCCTTTCGTAGTGCGGAAACTATCAGAAATAGTTGTTACGCGATACTACCCTCATTTGAGGCTGGTGATCTATTCTCGATGAATGGCACTTACTCTAAGATTGCTTTACAACTCACTGGCGATCCGCTTGTTGTTTTGCTTTCCTGGGAGGAGCTGATGATAATGAGTACAGGTACAAAAATCACCCTAGTATAAACCTTTGGGGATGGGTAGAGCCTTGACTTCATGACAACGACCCTTTGACCCCATGTTTTTTCTATGTTTTTGTGTGCTGCATTCATGCATTCATCTAAAAAACATTAAAACATTCAAAAAATTTCTTTTCTAGTCTCTCTGTTCTTTCAAAATAAACTAAGACTGTGATTGCAAATATCAGAGAAAAGGATTGGACTAATGGATTTCGGTAGAAGGAGAACTCACCAGTATACCTTCAAGGTTCCAAAACTAGAGGATTTGAGAAGGTTACCGAGGATGATCACTAACCCAGAGGCTTTCAGAGCCAAGCACAGAGGTTTGCTACCACTATTAAGAGTCCATGTGATTGAGGGAATCATGGATGCGCTCATTCAGTTTTATGATCCGGTTTATCACTGTTTCACATTCCCGGATTACCAGCTTGCACCCACGCTGGAGGAGTATTCTCATCTGGTTGATTTACATATTACGGATCGAGCTCCATTTTCTGGACTGGAAGAAATTCCAATGAATCAGACCATAGCAAGAGCAATTCATTTGTACGAGTCTGAAGTTAGGACTCACCTAACCACTAAGGGTGGCGTCCAAGGTTTGCCAGCCCAGTTCTTGACGAAGAAGGCCCTATATTTTGCTAGTATAGGAAACATATCTGCTTTTGAAAGCATCTTTGTCTTGCTCACCTACGGGTTATTTTTGTTTCCTAACATCAATAACTTCGTCGACATTAACTCCATTAAGGTTTTTCTCATTGGAAATCCTGTGCCGACTTTGCTCGCAGATGCGTATCATTCTGTACACCTGGGAAATTTGTACAACGGAGGCGAGATCACATGCTGTGTACCTTTGCTTTACAAATGATTTATCTCTCACTTGCCCAAGTCTGCTACTTTTTGGGATTGCAAGAGTGCCTTACGTTGGTCGCAGAAGATCATGTCTCTTACCAACTCTGATATAGATTGGTGTAATAGGATTTATGAGGGAATTAGGATCATTGACCGTTGTGGAAACTTCCCCAACGTACCCCTTATAGGAACTAAAGGAGGAATCAACTACCATCCGGTATTGGTTCGCCGTCAATTTGGATACCCGATGAGACATATCCCACTGGGTGTTCATCTGGAAGGTCTTTTCTTCAAAGAAGGAGAAAACGACAAAGCACTAAAGATGGAAATAGTGCGCGCTTGGAAGCATGTTCATAAGAAAGGACGAAAGTCTCTGGGAAAACCAGAATGTGTCTCGGTGGAGCCTTACCTCCATTGGGTACAAACTAGAGCTCTTAAGCTAAAGATGCCTTATCCTCGTTACAGAATTCTTCCGCCGAGGGAATCTGTCATGTACTTCATGACGGAAACTGAAAAGCTTCAGGTTACTCTCAACAAAATTCAGAAGGAGAGAAGGTCTTGGAAGAACAAGTACCGCACCCTCGACATAGAGTGCATCAAAATACAGCAATTACTGAAAGAAAAAGATGCTCTGATTGAAATTTTGGAGCAACATGCTGTAGATAATCAAGATGACCAAAGGAATTTGCTCGCTCCTTTCACTTGGCAAAGGAATGACAACCCGACAACGGCCCAAGAGCCCCGGTCAAAGAAAAGGAAGATACCAGAATCAGCACCCGATTTCTCTTCAGAGAGGACTTGGGACCCATTAGTTTAGGTTTCTATTTCTGCACTTTGTAATCCACTGTATTTGAATTTCAATAAAAAGGGGTTTCCCCACCATTTGATATTTGCAATCTAATTGTCGAAGTTTATTTTGCTTAAACCATTAAACAATTAATATAATCCTTGCATTCATCATTCTCACATCGCGTATTCTTCTTACCTACGAATCTCACATTTGTGTCTCGGTTCTAGAGTCAAACTGTCTCATTCATATAATACTCGGGCCAATCGTCAAAAAAGGATGGATGATCTTGAGGAAGAAAACAGAGAGTTGAAAGAAGAGATCGACGCTCTGAGAGAGGATATGAGAAAGCTTCGTAACGACATGCAAGCCATGGTGGAAGCTCAGCTACAAAGAACTATGATCTCAGAGATCACCTCAACGCCCGTAGTGGAGAGATATGATCCTAGGTATCAGATACCGAAAGATCGTCCTTGGGGCATGCCTGTTAACTATATCCTGAAAGGATATGTTCCGCCGATCACTGAAGATCAGGGAATTACAATAGAAGCCTCTGGGCCTGAAGGTTACAAACTTCGGGAAAGCGAAGATGCCAGAGGCATACTGAAGACTCCTGAAGGTTACAAACTTCGGGAGACGCCAGGACTCACTGCCATAGTCACGGTCCCACCCCCTGTGGTGCACACTGTCCTGGAAAGACATATTCCACCAACACCTTCCGGTAAGAAGGAAACTATGTTCGATAGAATGGATGAATTCCAGGAACAGTTCTTGGAAATGCAGAAGGAACTGCAAGCCATTCACGGTCAGGATCTATTTGGAAAAGACGCCGCAGATCTCTGCTTGGTCCCCAATGTAAAAGTCCCGCACAAGTTCCAAGTGCCTGACTTTGAAAAATACAAGGGTAACTCTTGCCCTCAGAGCCATCTGGTGATGTACGCTCGGTGGATGTCAGCTCAGACGGAGAATCAGGACCTACTGATTCACTACTTCCAGGATAGTTTAACTGGTGCCGCACTCAAATGGTACATGGGTTTAAACCGTACTACGATCAGCACATTCAGAGATCTTGGTACTGCCTTCGTCCAACAATACAAATACAATTTGGACATGGCACCCGACAGAGATCAACTCAGATCGATGTCGCAAAAGGACAAGGAAACCTTTAAGGAGTATGCCCAAAGGTGGCGTGAAATTTCCGCTCAAATTTGTCCACCTCTTGAGGAAAAAGAGATGACAAAGATCTTCTTAAAGACCTTAAGCTCATTTTACTATGACCGAATGGTTGCCAGTGCGCCCAGTGATTTCACCGAGATGGTCGGCATGGGCGTACGTCTTGAGGAAGCCGTCCGAGAAGGACGTTTGGTAAAAGACACTGGATCGACGAGCGGTGCTAAAAAATACGGTAGTGCTCTCCCTAAGAAAAAAGAGCAAGATATTGGGAATATCTCTCTCGGAAAGCAAAGGCGACGTTATCAACCGGTAGCAGCTGTGACTCCTGCTATCAACCCTGCGTCTATTCCTACGTATCAACCTCAGGTTGCGCAGAGCCAACCTGACCAGCAAAGGACACAACAGCCTCTTCAGCAGGCTCGTCCTCCATATATTAACAACTGTACAACACGGCCGCCAGGAATTGATCCTATACTCGTGTCGTACGCAGAGTTGTTTCCATTACTACTGGCTAAGGGGCACATTCAGACTAAGTCTCCTCTTACAGTACCGGAAAATCCGTCTTTTTGGTTTAAGGTGGATCAGACGTGCCCTTATCATCAAGGAGGTCCAGGGCATAACATAGAGACTTGTCTCAATTTCAAGTCTGACGTGCTAAAACTTGTTAGGAGCAGGGTCTTATCTTTCAAGGATACGAATCCCAATGTTCTCACGAACCCGCTGCCTCAACATGAGAAGGCTGCAGTCAATTTGATAGAAGTAGAGACTAACGATGTCTATCAAATTCACGATGTACTCTTGTTGAAAACCAATCTGGTCAAGATGCATTGTAGACAGAGTGGATATGGCCATGTGCCACCTCATAACTATCATCAGTGTAATATCTGCTCTAAAGACAATCAAGGATGTTCTGTGGTGCAAGCAGCTCTACAGGAACAGATGGATCTCGGATGGATCCAAGAGCACCGAGTTCGTGGGGTTAACATGGTCTACACGAATTCTAACGTCATTCAGAACCACGACATCCGTGCAATGAATGTCAACTTAGTGGTGATGCACTCAAGGCAAAGCCAGTATCATAATCTGCCGCGGCACGATTACAGTTCTTGTCTGATTTGCTCGGTAAACAAACAGGGATGCTCTTTCATACAAGAGGCCCTCCAGCGTCAGATGGATCTTGGATGGATCCAAGACTACCATGATAGGAACTCCTATCAAATCAACATGGTTCAGATCTTCGATATTCGCGTGATGAATACCAACCTGGTAGAGTTACATGCTGAGCAGGTCCGACTCGGATTCTTAATATCACATGACTATCAAAGCTGTAAAGCAAGTTGCAAAAACGATCGAGGTTGTACCCTTGTCCAGGAGGCACTTCAGCACTTGTTAAATCATTGGTGGATGTCAATCTATATGGATGAAGATACTCAACAGATTAGTATCAGTAATAGAAACCCCACTCGGCGTCAAAGTCAGGATGTCCGATCAGTGGAAGCTAACCTAGTAAGGTTACATTGTATTCAAAGTGGGCGTGGCCAGGTGCCACCACACAACTATGACAGTTGTGGCGTCTGTTCGGAAAGTAACCAAGGGTGTTACCTTGTGAGAGCAGCTCTTCAGGGTCAGGTCGATCGTGGAGAAATTCGTCCATATTTGGGTTCTGGACCCATCAACTGGATGCCGAACGGCCTTGCCGAGCAAGTTGAGGATGTTGTCACGATCTCTGGTCATCACAGGACCAGGGATGTTTTCGCCATTATTCCTCTACTTGACGAATCTAAAGTTCCCAACCGGGAACGAATCAAGATTACTTATGATGGTCAGAAAAATCAGAAGGCTCCCGTGGTCATCTATCTGCCGGGACCACTACCGTATGAATCAACTAAGGCTATCCCTTACAAGTACGGTGCAACAACCATTGAAAATGGAAAGGAAATTCCATTACCCTCCATTGTGAACATTGCAGACATCAGTTGAGTAACACAGAGTGGTAGAATCTTCAACCGAGGAGTTGGAGAACTTAACAAGGAGAAGGAACTTCAGGCAGAAGCTCCCGATCCCCCAGTCGGTCAATCCAGTAATCCCGACCTTTCGAAAAATAATGATGAGATGCTGAAGCTCATCCAAAGGAGTGAATACAACATTGTTGATCAGCTGTTACAGACTCCTTCAAAGATCTCGGTGTTATCACTGTTACTCAGTTCAGAAGCCCACAAGGAGGCTCTACAGAAAGTCTTGGAGCAAGCCTTTGTGGAACAGGATGTAACAATCAGACAGTTCGATAGCATTGTCTCTAACATCACTTCCTGCAATAATTTGGGATTTAGTGATGAGGAATTACCCGAAGTGGGTCGCTGTCATAACATGGCGCTCAATATCACAGTTAACTGCCAGGACGATGCTTTAGCCAGCGTACTGGTAGACACAGGGTCAGCCCTGAATGTTATACCGAAGTCCACTTTGATGCAATTATCATTCAAAGGACCTCCAATGAGAATCAGCGAGGTCGCCGTCAAAGCATTCGACGGATCCAGAAAAACGTTTATCGGCGAAGTTGATCTTCCCATAACTATCGGTCCTCACACTTTCCAAGTCACTTTCCAGGTCATGGACATCCGGGCAACATACAACTGGTTATTAGGAAGACCTTGGATACACCAGGCTGGAGCGGTTACTTCAACCCTCCACCAAAAGCTAAAGTTCGCTCAGAACGATCAGCTTGTCACGGTTTGTGGGGAACAAGCCTTGCTTGTAAGCAACTTGTCATCATCTACTGGAATAGAACCCGAGGAGGTTATTGGAACTCAGTTCCAAGCACTGTCGGTAAGCGAGAATAATCAGTTCAGAGGAGGAACCTCGATTTCCTCATACAAAGATGCTATTAAAGCGGTCGAGAGTACCGATACGACAGGATGGGGACAACTTGTCATTCCCATTGACAATAAAACAAAGAAGGGTCTTGGTTTTTCTGCAACCTGTACCCGGACAGCTGCCAACGATGAAAGTCTTCATCCCCTTCAAAACTTATTCCACAGTGGAGGTTTCCTTCACCCAGTGTCTCAGACAGTTCATGCTATCAATGAGGAAGATACCTCTGACACAGATGAAGAATGGAAGTCCTACCTTAACAAGGATGGTTATATGTCTCAGGAAGAGGTGCCTATGCCTTTTTGCTTTCCTACAGAAAGTCCGAGATTTATACCAAGATCAGATGTCGAAATGATCTATGGGGATTGTGATCCGGAAGGATGCCGCGCTCCGCCAAATTCATTAGAGGAAGACACTCTGATGAAAGATAATTTTGATTACACCTACTATGGCCCAATGGATGGTCTGCCAATGTGGCAACCTTATCCCGGAAACTTGGGGCAAGGAAGTCAGCCGAGTAATGAAACTCAACTGAGCATCATTGAACGGAATACCTGTGTCCCCACCATGTCATGGGATCAACACTCAGGTCATTCATAAACTACTCAACATGAAGATGAATTCGCAACGTTTGCAGGACTTAAGTTCATCAATTATTCTTTTCCCGAGGTCAACGTCATTGAGAGAGATGACTCCTCCAGTTCCAAAGAAGTTTGGGACACTCTGGGAGAACCAAGTGGAAAATTCGACTATATGGTCAAGTACACCGCTCCCGAAAGCTCTCGTATCAGGCTCAAAGATATCCAGCCTACTGGATGGGGAGATACATCCGAGAGCACAAATGCTATGCGAAATATAACAGAGGAATTCTCCTACGACAACTCTACCTGGGAAACAGATTCCAATGATCCTGCTCCACCAGAAATCAGCGTTATTTCTGAAGACAAATCAAGGAAGGTGCTAGACTTTGTGATTCACCGAGGAGTTCGCCGCCAATGGGTTGCCGTCGAGGTTCCGAAGATCGTTCATCAGTCAAAGTAATTGCCATCTTTAACCTTTCACCCTGCCTAGGTGAAACAGATGTTTTGATAGGGGCACTACTCAGTCCAATTGCCAGAGAGGGTTTGATAAAGCTTCTCAGAGAATTTCCCGATGTATTCACTTGGTCCTATTAGGATATGCCAGGGTTGGATACCAGCATCGTGGAACATCACTTACCGTTGAGATTGGAATGTCCGCCAGTAAAGCAAAGGTTGAGACGCACTCACCCGGACATGGCCATCAAAATCAAAGAGGAGGTACAAAAGCAAATTGACGCGGGTTTCCTCGCTACGTCTGAATATCCTCAATGGTTAGCCAACATCGTACCCGTTCCCAAAAAGGACGGAAAGGTCAGAATGTGTGTTGATTACAGAGATCTGAATAAGGCAAGTCCAAAGGACGACTTTCCTTTACCACACATTGACATGTTGGTTGACAGCACAACAAAGTTCAAAGTATTCTCCTTCATGGATGGATTCTCGGGCTATAACCAGATCAAAATGGCGCCGAAATACATGGAGAAAACTTCGTTCATTACCCCATGGGGTACCTTTTATTACAAGGTAATGCCGTTCGGTTTGAAGAACGCCGGGGCAACTTATCAAAGGGCCATGACTACTCTGTTTCATGACATGATACATAAGGAAATCGAGGTATATGTCGATTATATGATTGCAAAATCAAAGACAGAGGAGGAGCATGTAACCCACCTGTCAAAATTGTTCGAACGTCTAAGAAAATTCAAGCTCCGCTTGAATCCCAACAAGTGCACCTTCGGTGTCCGTTCAGGGAAACTACTAGGGTTCATCGTCAGCCAGAAAGGAATTGAAGTTGATCCTGACAAGGTCAAGGCCATCCAAGAAATGCCTTCTCCGAAAACTAAAAAACAAGTCAGAGGATTCCTGGGACGTTTGAACTACATCTCCAGATTCATATTCCTCATGACCGCGACATGCGCGCCGATTTTCAAATTACTCAAAAAGAACTAGGATTGCGTTTGGTCAGAAGATTGCCAAACTGCCTTCAACAGTATTAAGGAATACCTGTTGAATCCGCCGATTCTATCACCTCCAGTGGAAGGAAGACCACCGATCATTTACCTCACAGTCCTAGAGGACTCAATGGGATGTGTACTTGGCCAACAAGACGAAACTAAAAGAAAAGAGTCTGCCATCTACTATTTGAGCAAGAAATTCACCGACTGCGAGACTCGGTACACGATGCTTGAGAAAACTTGTTGCGCTTTGGCTTGGGTAGCCAAACGTCTTCGCCAATACATGACTCGTCATACTACTTGGTTGGTCTCCGAAATGGATCCAATCAAGTACGTATTTGAAAAACCTGCTCTTACGGGAAGAATTGCCCGTTGGCAGATGCTGTTATCAGAATATGACATAGAGTACCACGCTCAGAAAGCCGTTAAGGGAAGTATTTTAGCCGATCATTTAGCTCATCAATCGATTGACGATCAAGAATCAATCGGGTTTGACTTCCCAGACGAAGATGTCATGTATTTAAAAATGATAGACTGCGATGAACCGCTACCCAGTGAAGGGCCAGAACCAGGTTCCCAATGGGGACTTATCTTTGACGGAGTAGTTAATCATTATGGAAACGGAATTGGGGCAATCATTGTTACCCCTCAGGGTACCCACATTCCTTTCACTACTAGACTTACGTTCAAATGTACGAACAATGAGGCCGAATACGAAGCTTGTATTATGGGTCTCGAGGAAGCGATTGATTTAAGGATCAAAAACTTGGACGTATATGGTGACTCAGCTTTGGTTATCAATCAGATAAAAGGAGATTGGAACATATACCAATCAGGACTGATTCCTTACAAAGACTATGCAAGAAGGTTGTTACCCTTCTTCAACAGAGTTGAGTTTCATCACATCCCTCGTGATGAGAATCACATGGCTGATGCATTAGCCACTATCTCTTCCATGATTAGTGTAGGTAAATGGAATGACATACCTAAGATTGACATAATGCGCCTTGAACGGCCCGCTTACGTCTTCATGATTGAAGCTGTCATAGATGACAAACCTTGGTACCACGATATCAAATGCTTCCTTCAGAAACAAGGATACCCACCTGGGGCATCTAGAAAAGACAGGAAAACCCTCAGAAGATTGGCTGGAAACTTCCTCCTGAGCGGTGACACTCTCTATAAGAGAAATTTTGACATGGTCTTGCTCCGATGCGTAGACAGACCAGAAGCAGACATGATTATGAAAGAAATTCATGAAGGATCCTTTGGCACTCATGCCAACGGACACACAATGGCGAGAAAAATTCTGAGAGCAGGGTACTACTGGTTGACCATGGAATCCGACTGCTACAAGTACATGAGGAGGTGTCACAAGTGTCAGATATACTCCGACAAAATTCATGTACCGCCATCACATCTCAAAGTTCTCTCTTCCCCATGGCCTTTTTCCATATGTGGAATCGACATGATTGGCTTGATTGAACCCAAGGCTTCGAACGGACATCGGTTCATCCTTGTAGCCATTGACTACTTCACCAAGTGGGTCGAAGCAGCGTCATTCGCTAATGTAACCCGACAAGTGGTGGTCCGGTTTATCAAAAACAATATCATCTGCCATTATGGTGTTCCAAGCGAGATCATTACTGACAATGGATCTAACTTGAACAATAAGATGATGAAGGAGTTGTGCGCTGAGTTCAAGATCGAACACCATAACTCATCTCCCTACCGACCCAAGATGAACGGAGCGGTAGAAGCGGCTAACAAGAACATCAAGAAGATCGTTCAAAAGATGGTTGTAACCCACAAAGACTGGCACGAGATGCTACCCTTTGCTCTTCATGGTTATCGCACATCTGTCCGTACTTCAACAGGGGCAACCCCTTTCTCTCTAGTATATGGCATGGAGGCAGTTCTCCCCATAGAAGTAGAGATCCCATCAATCAGGGTATTGATGGAAGCTAAGCTCACTGAACCTGAATGGTGTCAAAGTCGACATGGCGAACTGAATCTGATCGAAGAAAAGAGAATAACGGCACTATACCATGGTCAGTTGTATTAACAGAGAATGAAGAGGGCGTTCGACAAAAAGGTCTGACCTCGTGTCTTCAGGAAAGGAGACCTCGTGCTCAAGAAGATACAATCATTTCTCACTAATTCCCGGGGAAAGTGGACTCCAAATTATGATGGCCCCTATGTGGTCACGAAAGCTTTCTCAGGCGGTGCCTTGAGACTTGCAACCATGGACGGAGAGGAATTTGCCTATCCCATGAATATTGATGTAGTCAAGAAATACTTCGCCTAAAAAAAACGTCTCGGTGGATTGAAAACCCGAAAGGGCGGTCCAGGCAAAAGTTAGAGACATGAAAAAAATCATCCCGATGGATTGGAAACATCATTGTACAATCCAGGCAAAAATTAGGGATAATGGCAAGTAACTATGTTCAACAGAGGCAAGTCCCTCAGCAACAGCAGTTACATCATCCATCAGAGGGAAACTCCAGTCAAGGTCATCTTCGACAGAAGCTCAGGATGCCCTGAATTCAAAGTTGGTAGAAGGATAGTGGTCGTTATGTTTCAACGTAGCCATTTTCCCTGTAAATTACCATTTTCAAACTTTGTAAATACTCAATGGAATCACGCGTTTGTCTGATCTCCATCTTATCAATAAAATTTGAGCCTTGTGCTTTTTTTTGTAATTCTTGCTTGTTTTAGCTTTACAGAACGACGTTGTTAACATGATTAACGATTCTTGAAATAAAACAAAAATGAATTTACTTGTTAAAACTTTTTCTGCTTTTTAAAGACGGCAATTTCTTTTGACTATTGAACATCAGAAGAACATCGGTCGCTTCTCCAGAAGTAAGCGAACTTCAAAGTGCAGAATCAAAGTATTCCTTCTAACCCAGTACGCCTGAATAAAGGGATCAACTGTGTCAGAGACCTTGTTTCGTCTGACATCCACGACAGAGTTCTTACCTCCTAAGCCCGATCTACGGTATTCCCCGCAGGGATTATCTCTCCTAAGCAAGGTGGAATTGCTATCTTGAACCAGCGATATCTCTATACGCCCTGCGATGGTCGAGTATCCAGTCATGTTCATCTTTTAGTTTGTGTGTCGCGTCAGTTTTGTCAGCATATACATACATACATCATGCATTATTGATTTGCATTTACATTTCATATTGCATCGCTATCACTCTAGTCGGTCTTATCCCCTAGTGATAAAAGTCCTCTCAATCGAGTTGTCGGACCTTTCCTCGTTGGGAAGTGAATCATCTAAGCAATCTCTCTCCCGTTTATCTCTAGATCAGAGTCGACACTAGACCACTTTGATAACTTGAACCTTTGAAAGGCCATAGAATCTTCAACAGATGTCACTCTTCGCCATTGAAGATGATATCCTTGCTTTCCCGGATTAAAGAAAATCCCCAGAGAAAGCCTCTTAAGCAAGGGTTCGGCAGTGCATCAGTATTTCTCCGAAAATCCGCTGATGAAAAGGTCATCGGCACCTCAAAATTGGACCCCATCATATGGCATTTCTCTGGGAAGATCCCGAGAAAAGTATGATGTAAGATCCCTAAGTGGAAACAGTCTCTCAAGATACTCGCTTTCCCCCAGTAGAATCGACAAATGGCGTCTCCAACAGAGAAGTTTGTGCACCTCTACAACTCAGACGACTGGATCCCCCCAGCGAGCCTGACATCAAAACTTTTTCCACTCAAATGGCATCTCCCCAGGAAAATTCGGTGAGAAGTTTGAAGGAAAACCGCTACTAATAACGTTCCTTGTCAAGAAATTTTGTTGACAAAAGAAACTGAGACCAGTTCCTTGGTAGGAAACCAGGATCGAGGGGAAGTTTAAATCAAAAAACTTAGACCAGTTCCCTGGTAGGAAACCAGGATCGAGGGGAAGTTTAAATCAGAAACTAAGACCAGTTCCTTGGTAGGAAACCAGGATCGAGGGGAAGTTTATATCAGAAACTAAGACCAGTTCCTCGGTGGGAAACCAGGATCGAGGGGAAGTTTACCTTTTCTAAGCATCATTGCTCAGCAAAAGAAGATAAGTGCGCAAGCTACCATTCATAACCACCATCAAAATTTTGGGTATTCCGATATTTAATCCTCTTGCACCCTGAATGCCCGAATACCTTCGTCATTCACACCTTCGGGTTCAAGAAGATTAAATAGGGGCATCTGTCATACCCCAAATCTTGACCACTAAGATTTCCCATCATTGTCCAAATCATCATCACAATGTGGATGAACCATCATGCCTCATCAAATGCCTCAAGGGTTGTTGAGCATTCACTACAATCAAAATTAGGGTTTTAAGCCCTCTTTGAGTGCTTAGACAAAGGATCAATCAAGGAATGACATGATCTTCAACTTGTCTAACCTCTCAAACATCCACAATGGATCAAAAGGACTCCCACTTCAAGGATTAAGCACAAGGTTGCTCCCTTCTAGGCGGATCAAGTCTCAAGATCGCCAGTATCACCAAATTAGGGTTTTGGTCGACCAGGGCCTCTAGATGGGAAGTTTTCATATGGACACAAGCCAAAGATCCAAAACACAACCTAATGTACTTCATGGAACCTCATGGACCCAAGCATCAAGTCAATTTGACCTCAGGGGATGCATTCATCAAAAATCAGGAATTAGGGTTTCTTGACCTAATTCACCCCTAAGTTGACTTTTAGGGAAAATCAAGAGCCAAGGCCTCAAGACATGATTTGAGGGTCTCTAATAAACTATATTGATCCATTTGGGATAATGGATTGATCTAGGAAGCTTGAACAACAAGTCTCAATTTCATCTGCACCACAATTAGGGTTTTAAGGAAAAAGTCAACTGTAACTTTGACTTTTGACCAGGACATGCTCCCAAGCCCTATGACATGTATCAATATACCCTATGACACCCATGGAACATGTCCATCAAGTTTGATTTAGGTCAAGGACATGATTTCCTGAAGAATTGCACAGTTTCGAATTCATCTGATAAAAAGTCAACTGTGCACAAAAGTCAACTTTGACTTTTTGAGATTTTTCACCAAAATGGATTTTTAACCCTAAAATGATGTTAATGTATGATTTGAATCATCATTCATCAAGAAAAATCAAAGGAAATGGGATAACTTGTAAAAGGGGTAACCATAAAACTTAGAAATTTTTCTAAGTTATGGAAAAAGTACCACTAATGCACTAACTTTGGAGGACCATGACTCCTAAACCACATGGCCATTTTTTCTCATCCAAAGATGGATTTGTAGCCCTCATTACCCTCTACAAAAACTTCAACTAGACCTAAGTCCAATTCATTAGGGATTTTGAGTTATGGAGTGATCAAAATCAAGAAATCACACTTTGTTCCAACACTTAGTGAAAATTTCACTAAGTCAGATTTTGCTTCACTTTTTGCCAAATGTAGAGGGGTTTTTCACTTGGAATCAAAAGAGATCAAAACCAAACTTGTTCAAACAGTTGTTGTATCATGTAAGGGCTTTCCAAAATGGCCAAGAACATTGCCAAATTCAACTTACCCCATGAGATATGACATTGTCAAGTTGCCTTGCTGAAATCTGTCAAAGGCAAGGCAGATTTTGCATTTTGGCTCGATTTGCCAAAATCAGCCAAATTCAAATGCTCCTATCCACTTGGACACATCTGAGGATTGAATCTAAAGGGGACAATCACTGAGCCAAGCCTCCAAAGTCCATGGAACAAGAAATAGCATGTTGAACCTAGAATGGCCAAAATAGGGACAAGACTCCAAATTTGGATTGAAGCATTCAATGGAAGCATCAAGGTGGCATGGACTGAGCCATTCTCATCTGAAATCAGTCAAGACTTATCCAAGACCAAGGGAACCAAAGCTCTGTGCCCTAACCTCTAGTCAATGACTAGAGGAGACTTGGATTTTCATTTGCCAACATTGGCCAAACCTCTGCTGCAGTTGCCATTCACTATGGATCCCAAAACAAACTTGCTCTACTATAAATAGAGCTCAATTGTGATCAGTTTGAGTACACCAAAGCCATCAAACAGATGCTTTCCTCAAAATCTCTTCTTTCACTCCAATTTTGCCTTCTAAGGCAAGTCACTATCGGGTTTTGAGTTTGAGAGCTATTCCAATCAAACCAATCACTCACACACCTCACATACATCACATATGAGCTGATCAAACACTTAGATCACTTCTAAAACACCAATTTCACAAAATCACCAGCTGGTTGCTCAAGGTTTTAACCAAAGTGCAGCTGAGGTACCACAAATTGATCCAGCCAATTTCAATCAAGTCCAACCATTCAAACACACTCCATAGGGTGTAGGGAAGCTGTTCAGATCATCACCACTCATCTGTAACACCTCCAAATCAAAAATCACATTGCACTTGCTGTCACGGCTTAGAGGTAAGCATATACTTGGTCATCTCTCAATCTATGCATATTTCCTCGCACAAGAATTTGGCCATATGTTCATAATCATGCATGGAATGTTTTCCCTCAATTAATTGCATTGTTTGAATCGTGTATCAAAAATCCTAGCCTTCATGCAGAAATTAGGGTTCTTGAGGTTTCTTCATGATTTCATGTTTTATGTTTAATTTAAATGAAATTAAGTGTTATAGACATGATCGTGAGGTTGAGACGAGCATAATGGTATGTGGATTGCATGATATGATTATGTATTCAGTGAGATTGGATAGAAAACGCAAATCAGCCAAACCTAGAAAAACGCGCGTGTTCTTGCTTGTGTTCTTGACGCCTTTTTCATAAATTCAAATATTTGAATTTTGTGGTTTTTATTTAATTGATTCAAAAATTAATTTCTCTCTGAGTTTTAATGATTTTGAGTTGATTCTTTTTTTAATAATTCACAAAAATGTTAAAATATTTTATTTTATAAAAAAATACCAAAAATATTATTTATTTCATATAATTGATATTTTTGCAAAGAATTAATATTTTAATTGTTTTTGACATATTAAATATTTTTTCCACATTGATTTTGCAACTTTTAATGCCTTCTAATTATTTTGTAGGTCAATACTTAATTTTTGAAGCATTAATCCAAGATCACAATTTGTTTTCCATATGTTAAACAATTTTGATCATTTTAATTGAATTTTTATTCAATTAAAACACATTTTGAAAACAAATTAGGGTTTTTGGATTAATTCAACCCTCATAAATCATTTTCAAAACATTTTGGGCCTCTAATAGAGTGTAAGATCCAATCCTTTCTTGACCAAACCATTTTGGGCCTCAGTGTATTGTATATGTCCTGATACCGTAAAAAACAAACGGCGCGATCGTCGCCTTTTGAAAAATAACCTTTTGGGCCTCTCCTTGAGCTATAAGACCCATTCAAAACATTTTGGGCCTCTAATAAAGTGTAAGACCCCATCCCTTTGTACAGAAAACTTTTTTGGGCCTCAGTCACTTGTATAAGTCCCTCTGTACAAAATCAAACAGTGCGCTCACTGATAAAACCCTGGGCCTCTCCTTGAGCTGTAAGCCCCAAATCTTTTTGTTTCAAAGCACTTTCTCCTTTGATTTTGAATATACTGTTGTTTTCAATCTTTCTTTATTGAACAACTAACCAAACAGCATGGAAGCTCTACAACCGAGTAAGTGGTTATTGCTTTCATTTACCGCTTTCATATACATATAACTGTATTGTGGGGCTGTTTCACTGTAAGTCTTCTTTCATAAACTCATATCAACTGTGTAATAATAGTATAGATATTTCGAGTTTCCCTGACAACTACGTCTAGAACTAGGTGACGCCGTTTCGTTTATTCATAGAAATAGACAACTAGATCCCCAATAGGATCACCAGATACAGTCTTCTCTTCGGCTGTCCTCATTAGGAATTGTCAAGAAACTCTACTCCCAAAGATGAATGTCTTCTCCGTGAATGGCATCTTTAAGTTTCTTCCAAATTCTCGAACTTTCCTGACTTTGATCTATTCTCGGTGAATAGCATTGCCTTGAATTTCTCGGGGTTTGGGGACTCATCAGCTTCTTAAAAGCATCGGCCTCCTCTTGGGCATCGTACAAGGACCCACAGGCTTCCTAAAAGCAACCCCGCCTCCTCTTGGGCTTAGTACAAGGACCCTACGGCTTCTTAGAAGTATTCACCGCCTCCTCTTAGGCTTCGTATAATGATCTCTTCCTCCAGGAATGATAGCCTCCTCTTGGGCTTAGTACAAGGACCCGTCGGCTTCTTAAAAGTTTCCAGCCTCCTCTTGGGCTTCGTACAAATTGTCCCGACGACCTCCTAGAGGTATAGGAACAGAACTTAGTCATCTTCATAGAACAATCCTTTCAAAGAGTCTATTACTGTTACTCAAAACATAGTATAAAAGACGAAACTCTAGACTTGGACAGTCTAATTTCCTTGAGTCTCAAAGACATTCTCAAGCACCCATTCGTTAAATAGGAAGGAAACCCGTAGACTCGGACAGTCTCAATACCTTTCGAATTTCCCGCTTCCTTAAAGAACAGGAATAACCCGGATCCTCAAATCAAATCCATGAGTACAGTGTTGCTCATATAAGAACTGATTTTCTCCTTTAATCAGTGTATTGGACCTATCACTTAACTGAAACAGTCACCATAGCCTCCTCTTGGGCTTTGTACAACAATTCTCCCCAGCGGAGTCAAACAACGTTCGGCCTCTCTCTCGGGCTTTGTACGAGACACATAAGAGACTCCCTTGCTAAAGTCAATTACCCCTTTTTTGCATCCATCTCGGGCTTTATACGAGATACAAAAACGTTCTTATTGAGCCAAATAGATAATAGCCTCCATCTCGGGCTTTATACGAGATACCAAAAGATCCATCGTTGAGTCAAAAACCTTTTAGCCTCTCTCTCGGGCTTTGTACGAGACATATATCAGCCTCCTCTTAGGCTTTGTATAAGAAAACCACTGGTTGATCCAATCAACCTTTAGCATCAAAGCTGTGCCTCGTTCATAGTACACCAACATCAACAACTCCTTTCCCCTTCATCTAATCGCTGTAAGCGGCAAGCCTCTGGATCGTCTACATCCATGCCACTGTCCCTCTTTTAGCATGACAAATTCCTAAGGAAAGATAGCATTGGTCTACACTGAGTTAAAGTCTTCTCCTTTAGGTTAAAACCCCCTATAAAGGAAATTATGGCATTACTAGGATCCACGTATCCCGGTTAAAGTAATTCTCCTTTATAAAACAGTTGTGATATACAACCCCCTCTTTAGAGATGACAAGTTCTCTCTAAAGTTGAGACCTTTCAACTTCACATCTTGGGCTTTGAACAAGATACAAATCACCTTTCGCTTCACGTCTTGGGCTTTGAACAAGACACCAAAACACCCATTTCCTCCCATAGAATAGGAGGAACTACGAACGCTCTGATTTCCCTGTTTTGGTAAACGGGAATACGTAGGCATAAGATCGAAAGAAAAGATCTTAGCGAGCATAATCCACAAAAAACCCAAATCCCGTATCAAAAGCAGTAATTCAAAAGCACCAGTTCTAACATCCTAATCCTTGTTCCCCGATAGAAAGTCCTAGAAAGAAAGAAAATAGTATTGGCGAAAATACAAATAACCAGTACAAAGGCCCCCCCACATTGATAGCATCCGTAACCTAACAGACCGCTGTTTAAACTCAGTATGCAAAGCAGGGTTAATTGGAGACATCTATTTCCCTTCCTTATTCAGCTCACAATAGGATAAAAAATGAATCGACCTGTAGTTTAAGCTCAACCGCAGAGAGCGACCAGCGCTTAAGAACCGCGTCCAAAATCGCTCGCTACAACTACTCCCCTCCTTAGTAAGAACCAGTAAAACAGATTTCTCCTTCTCAAACAAAAAATTTATCATTCCCACCGTACCTTCTAAAATAGTTGTTAACACATCCTTCGGGGTAGCCTCAACAGATGGAATGATGATTAGCTTTTCCTCACACCCAATAAACACCGAATTAGCAGAAAGCCAATCCATCCCCAAAACGACATCAACTTTCTTAAGCAGTAAACAAATAAGGTCAATCTAAAAAACTCTACCATCTACAGACAAAACACAGTTTTCACACATCAACGGGGTCCCAACCATTTCATCCATGACGGTAGTGACCACCATAGGAGGAGACAAAGGAATAGCTTGCAACCCAATTCGCTTCATACATCTCATTAACACAAAAGAATGTGTTTCTCCACAATAAAATAAAACAAAACAAGGACGCCCGTTCACAAAACACGTACCTACAATCGAAGAGTTGTCATTCTTTGTCTTCCTTGCATCCAAGGTAAAAACTCTTCCGATATTCCTTCCTTGCACTTGGTTTCTATTCTGAGTACAATCTCTAGCCACATGACCCAGTCCATTACAATTATAACACCTAAAACTCCCATCGGCACACTTCCCAAAATGACTTTTGTTGCACACCCTACATAGAGGAATAACGTTAGGTCTAGTAACCTGCACCTGCTTCCCTTTGAAAGCTTCTGATCTAGGCCCAATTTGTTGACTTGGTCTCCCATGCTCACCCTGATTCATCCTACTTGCAACACCTTCAGCGTGGACTTTCGTCAAACCATGCTCAGCCACATAGCATTGCCTTAGAACTTCATTATAAGTAGTGGACTCCCTCTGAGATACATCGCCTGGAGCATACATCGCCTGCCTAGAGTAAGCAGCCATGAAATTTGCCTTTGAATTGTTCCCAGACCTTGGGCACACCCTGAATAGTCATAAGAGCCGACGCACTCTCCCACCACCTCATGATAGGACCCTTCAACGAATGAGAAGCGAATACCACCTTATTCTCATCACTACAGTGCACTATCAAGAAAATTCTTTCCATACCAGACACCCATTCATGAGCCTTTACAGGATCTAATCCGCCATGAAATTCTGGAGGATTCATGCGGAAGAAATCCCAGAAACTCCCACCTACATCTTTTGGAACAACCACCTGAGGATGAAGACCTCTATTCATTTGTTGTACCATTTGCTCCATGAATTGGTTCTGTTGCTGCTGCATCTGTTGCATAAACTGATACAAAGGAGCATTCACATCGCCGCCTGGGGGATTCGTCCCAGCTGGAGTAGCTCTGGGTCTACCACAATTGCTTCTGTGTTCGTCAGCCATGTTCCTAAAGGTCATACAGATAAGATTAAGTTGATCAGGCTCAATACCATAAATATAACACTTAAGACCAATGGCGACACAACGCATATGTAACGGAAAGAAATACTTATACTATTTCATGGCTAGGTCGAGGATACGACCTGCTCTGATACCAACTGTAACACCCACATATAATATCATACATCAAAGCATAAATACTATACATGAATCCAAGTATTTGGTACTGAAATATACAAGTTCCTAGTCAACAGATTATATACATGCTATGCCCAACCCTTAATACAAAAAAAAAAACTACTAAGGCATAATGTATACAAGATGTTCAAAAGATAAATACTAAGAAATAGATCGACAATGATCTCAAAAAAACTCCACAACGGAAGGTATGCCATCAAACAAATAAGGATAGTCACACGACTTTATCCTTACCCTTCGCGGAACCTGAAGTACCTGAAATATAATCAACAATAGTGGGGTGAGATACATCAAATCTCAGTGAGTTCCCTATCTTATAGATTCTCTCGACTTTACAAGGTTCTATCTTATTCTAGATCAAGTCGGGGGAAAGGAACTAGACCTTGAGCTTAAACACTTCTGACTAGAGAAACAATCATACAATACACAAAACGACAACTAGTTAAGGAATCTTCTCCCCGACCATCCCGCACAAGGGGCTCTACAACACGAGTCACAGACCCTTAACGTAGATAACTTCTCCCCGGCCATCCCGCACAAGGGGTTCTTCAACACGGGTCACGATTATCTACAAATGGTACTTCTCCCCGGCCATCCTACATAAGAGGATCTCGACACGGGTCACGTACCAACCACTAAGTAACTTCTCTCCGGCCAGCCCACACAAGGAGCACTTCAATGCGGGTCACAGTTACTTACTTAATAAATACTTCTCCCTGGCCATCCCGTACAAGGGGCTCTACAACACGGGTCACGATATTTATTAAGGGATATCCTACAAACCGAAGGAGATACAATCCTCCACACACAACTACTAAACAAAGACGCTCTTCTAGTGTCGATGTCTAAGCATTGCCGCACAGTTCTCTAAGTCATTCTATTGTACTAAGGTTTCCTCACTAACTCACATCTTGAAGCTTTTAAATTTTCAAAAGTTCCTTTTTCATAAACCACTTAATTCCGTTTATTTAACATAATCGAATAAATTCCATCTCATAAACAATATTTTCACCTTCCATATCATAGAACACTATCATAGCTGTTGAGTCCCTGCTTTTGAGGTTGGTATTAATTTTGGTAAAACTAACTTAGCAGAAAGATGTTGGACAAGATGTCCTAACATGCTAGACTAACTGCAGGTTGATATGTTTGACAAGATGTCCTATCAGGAGGATTTGGCATCTTTGTCTCTTACAGTTTTGAACTAACTGTTTGTGGTAACAGGTGTGATTGGAATATGACTATGATTCCAGGTGGCATCTAAGATTGTGGAATCAGAGCTTCTGATTCTAATTGGATTTGTGGTTTCCTTGTGAAGGAGACATTTTTGGTAACTTGGGATTGAAGAAAGAATTAGGTCGCTAATTCCGAGGAAGGATTCTGCTACATTTTAGAAGCCCAAGTCCAGCTGTGGCTTGCAATATAAATAGGTTAGAATTAACCTAGTTCATGGTTGGTTGTTGCAGCTGTTTAGAAGTACTAGGGTTTGTACTTGTGAGCCTCTCGTGTATTGCGTGAATACTTGAGAAGGACATTCTTATTGAGTTGTAATATTTTCAGTCACTGCTGTGATTGAAAGTGAATTGAGAAGGGTCTCATACCTAGGAGAGTCTTAGGTAGAAATCTAGGAAGGGTAGTTTCTAGGTGATAAGTTGTAAAAGTTGGAGTTTAGCTTAGAACCAATTCTACATAGTGATTTCATTCCTGGATTGGTAGTCCCCAGATGTAGGTGTTGTTGTTCACCGAACTGGGTTAACAATCTCGAGTGTTATTTAGTTTCTGCTATTTACAATTGTTCTTCCTTAGATCCTTGTGAGAAGCAGAGATCAAGTGTCACGACATCTTGTCTGACATCTTCGTGATCTGCTTAACCAGAATTTCAATTGGTATTAGGGCAATGAACACAGCCTGCTACATTATAAACAGGGTAACCATCTGGTCAGGAACTTCTGCTACCTTGTATGAATTATGGAAGGGTAGAAAACCAATGGTGAAATACTTCCATGTCTTCGGAAGCAAATGCTACATTCTAGTAGACCGTGAGCAGAGGGGAAAGATGGATCCCAAGAGTGAGGAAGGAATCTTCCTAGGTTACTCCACAAACAGCAGAGCATACCGTGTCTACAATCTAAGAAATCAAGTTGTATTGGAATCCATAAATGTTGTGGTTGATGACTCTCCTATGGAGGTTGAAGCTACAAATGACATTGGAGCATTCTTCCCAATGGAGGATGAAGATGTTACAGAAGATGTTGAAACACCTCAAGACGACATTGAAGATATTGTAGTTCCCAACGATGACAATCATGAGTCTATTGTGTCCGAGAGAGCTGACAAAGGACCTTCCACCAGAATATAGAAGGATCATCCCAAGGAACTCATAATAGGGGATCCAAATGGAGGTAGGATGACTAGATCACGTGATGTGGTGGCAAGTGCCTGCTTTGTATCAAAGATGGAACTAAAGAATGTTAAGGAAGCCTTGACAGATGAATTCTAGATTAATGCAATGCAAGAAGAGCTTGAGCAGTTCAAGAGACATGATGTTTGGGATCTGGTACCCAGGGCCGAAGGATCAAATGTGATCGGCACTACGTGGGTCTTTAAGAACAAGTCTGATGAACATGGAGTTGTCACAAGAAACAAGGCTAGACTCGTCTCACAGGGATATACCCAGATAGAGGGAGTGGACTTTGATGAGACTTTTGCACCTGTAGCCATACTGGAATTTGTACGACCGCTCCTTGGAATAGCTTATCTTCTGAAGTTCAAACTCTTTCAAATGGATGTCAAAAGTGCTTTCTTGAACGGATATCTCAGCGAGGAGGTCTATGTGGAACAACCCAAAGGCTTTGTTGATCCAACATTTCCAGATCATGTTTACAAGCTGAAGAAAGCCTTATACGGGTTGAAACAAGCACCAAGGGCCTGGTATGAAAGGCTGACTGAGTTCCTTGTTATAAATGGCTACAGAAAGGGAGGAATTGATAAAACTCTCTTTGTCAGAGAAAAGGAAGGTAATCTTATGATAGCTCAAATCTACGTTGATGACATTGTTTTTGGTGGAATGTCGGAAGAAATGGTCCAACATTTTGTTAAGCAAATGCAGTCAGAGTTTGAAATGAGTTTAGTCGGAGAATTAACCTACCTTCTTGGTTTCCAAGTCAAACAAATGGAAGACTCCATTTTTCTCTGTCAAGGGAAATATGCCAAGAATATTGTCAAGAAGTTTGGCTTGGAAAATGCAAAACACAAGAGGACTCCTGCCCCTACACACTTGAAATTGACAAGAGATGAGAATGGTATAAGCATTGATAAGAGTCTCTATAGAAGCATGATTAGAAGTCTCCTATATCTTACAGCCAGTAGACCTGATATAATGTTCTCTGTAGGAGTCTGTGCAAGGTATCAGCCTGAACCCAAAGTAATTCATATTAATCAAGTTAATAGGATTCTGAAGTATGTGAATGGGACATACAACTATGGTTTACTCTACACACACAGCTCTGACTCTGTATTAATAGGATTCTGTGATGTTGACTAGGCTGGGAATGCAGATGATAGAAAAAGTACCTCAGGGGGATGCTTCTTCTTAGGAAACAATCTAATTTCCTGGTTTAGCAAAAAGAAAAACTGTGTTTCCCTGTCCACGTACAGGTGAAGCTGAGTACATTGCTGCGGGGAGTAGTTGCTCTCAAATGATGTGGATGAAACAAATGTTGACTGAATACAATGTCCCACAAGATGTTATGACACTCTTCTGTGACAACTTAAGTGCTATAAATATTTCTAAGAATCCCATCCAGCACAGCCGAACTAAACACATTGACATCAGGCATCATTTCATTCGAGATCTGGTGGAAGATAAAGTCATCACTCTAGAACATGTGGCCACAGAAAATCAGTTAGCTGAGATCTTCACTAAAGCTCTGGATGCAAATCAATTTAAGACATTGAGAGGCAAGCTTGGCGTTTGCCTTTCTGATGAGGCATAACTTTCTATTGGTTGGGGTGGGAATAATATTCTGGTCTCTGAATATGTATTCTCACCATAGTGAGAGGATTTTTTTTTTAGTATTCTCTCTTATTCTTACTGTTTTGTTGTTTCTTTTTGGTTGTGTAAGGGTTGTGTGCCCAGGATAATTTTTTTCTTTTTCTGTTGGGTGTGTAAACTTTTACTTTGAACTGGTTTATTAGTTTTTAGGTTAGTCTTTCTACCTTTGTCATATTGTGTCTAAAAAGGGGGAGAATTACAAACATCACTAACCCACTCCTGACTGCTGATGATTTACTAACTATTGAGGGGGAGTAGATCTGAACTGATTGAGGGGGAGACATGTTTTGCTTTTGATTCTGAACTGATTAAGGGGGAGACATGTTTTGCTTTTGATTCCCCTGCTGCTATGTTAGTGGTCTCCCTGATTTGTTTCTGCAGGTGAATGGAAGTAAGTTTTAGCCAAAATCTGCCAAAGGGGGAGATTGTTGAGTCCCTGCTTTTGAGGTTGGCATTAATTTTGGTAAAACTAACTTAGCAGAAAGATGTTGGACAAGATGTCCTAACATGGTAGACTAACTGCAGGTTGAGATGTTTGACAAGATGTCCTATCTGGAGGATTCAACATCTTTGTCTCTTACAGTTTTGAACTAACTGTTTGTGGTAACAGGTGTGATTAGAATATGACTAGGATTCCAGGTGGCATCTGAGATTATGGAATCAGAGATTCTGATTCTAATTGGATTTGCGATTTTCTTGTGAATGAGACATTTTTGGTAACTTGGGATTGAAGAAAGAATTAGGTCGCTAATTCTGAGGAAGATTTCTGCTGCGTTTTAGAAGCCCAAGTCCAGCTGTGGTTTGCAATATAAATAGGTTAGAATTAACCTAGTTCATGGTTAGTTGTTGCAGCTGTTTAGAAGTACTAGGGTTTGTACTTGTGAGCCTCTCGTGTATTGCGTGAATACTTGAGAAGGACATTCTTATTGAGTTGTAATATTTTCAGTCACTGCTATGATTGAAAGGGAATTAAGAAGGGTCTCATACCTAAGAGAGTCTTAGGTAGAAATCTAGGAAGGGTAGTTTCTAGGTGATAAGTTGTAAACGTTGGAGTTTAGCTTAGAACCAATTCTACATAGTGATTTCATTCCTGGCTTGGTAGCCCCCAGACGTAGGTGTTGTTGTTCACCGAACTAGGTTAACAATCTCGAGTGTTATTTACTTTCTGCTATTTACAGTTGTCCTTCCTTAGATCCTTGTGAGAAACAGAGATCAAGTGTCACGACATCTTGTCTGACATCTTCGTGATCTGCTTAACCAGAATTTCAATAGCTCCATATCGATATAAAGAACACTTAAATCGGAGTCACGGTTCACAAGTTATGAAGGAAACAAAATGGAAATTTGTCATGTTCGCTAGGTAAATCTCCAGGCGAACGTTCGCCTTCGCCTTCGCCTTGCGAACCTCTAGCGAACCAAGACAGAGCCAAAAGGGCACAAATTTCGCTTTGCGAACACCAGGTGAACATTCGCCTTCCCTTCGCTTTAGGGTTCGCTAGGCGAACCCTCAAGAACCATTCGCTTTGCCCTTCGCCAGGGGTTCGCTAGGCAACCCTGCAAAACCCAGAATTTCTCAGCAGCGACAAACGGAACATTTGCCCAAAAATCTCATTCAAAACATAACCAAACACACAAACAAGTATTTACAGATGATCAAACATATATATATCAATCATACCACACAATTTATATCACATTCCAACCGTTAGATTCTTTGATTTAGCAAAATTACTCATTTTTCTCAAAATCCAACCTAACTTTAGAACCTCATGAATTCTACAACTAAAGCTTCTATCTAGAACCCACCTGGTTTAGAAGATGATGATGAAGAAGATGAGATGAATTGAAGAAGAGTAGAGGATGATTCTTGATCTTGAGCTCTTGGATTTTCTCTTCTTTCCTTTCCTTTTCCTTCACTCTAACTTCTCTTTCTCCAAATGTTTCTATCTTTGGAAAATGAGGGAAAAAGAAATGATAGGAAATACTCATTAGTTAGTAACACTACTAAATATCCAAATGGTCTCAAATGAACCAATTAATAAAACCTTAGAGTTAGATAATATTACTCGGATCAGCTCTAAGTTCATCAGTTGCTCTAATTATCTTGACATATAATTACTCAGAGTACACTGGATCTCAAATGGTATCAACTAATATTATCCAGAGTGTTAATAAAATACAGGGTATTACAGTATTCTCCTAGCGAAGTCCTCTTTTTGGCACTTGAAGTATCTCAGGAACAGTTAAACCACCCATGGAAAATGTTTTAGTTCGCCGTGCGAGCAATTCTTCGCACTACAAACTACCTCACTACTAGTTCGCACAACGAACTTTGAGTCCTTTAGCTTACGACTTCCAAGGTTTCCTCCTCGCTGGGACCTCGCTGCTACTTCGCCCAGCGAACATTCGCTGGCTGCTCGCTATTGTTCTCCCAGCGAACATTACATAATCTTTATTTTTCTTTGGCTTCCTTGTCCAATCTTTTGTGTCTTACTCATTGATGTTTTATGCCTAATTTCTGCACAATAACACACACATCAAAGAATCCAAAGGTATTTGTAATATAATTTAAGAATCACATAAGAACATGAATTACATCCATTAAAACATGAGAAATGAGTTGAAATATTCCAAGAAACATAGCTCAAAATAGGTCATATTTTGCACTTAACAGTTGCCTAGCAGGATTGTGGGACCTCTTATGCTCATGAGCATCGATAATTGCATTGAAGTCCCAAAATATTACCAGGGGGAGTTAAACTAATTTTGGTGAATAAGGAGTTGGTGCTAAAGTTGCCTTCTCCTATGGTAATAGGTGGATGCATAAATTATTGAGATGTTGAAAATATTTTCATTTTCTTTAATAGAGAAAGGGATTTGTTGATCATCAATGGAGATTATAGAAGGGTTCAAGTGAATAAAGAAAAAAACTCCACAGGTTGGGAAGCAAATTATCTCTTTTGTTCAAGGCAAAAAGCTTAAGGTCTAGTCTAGAAACCTTAAGACATTAGAAAAATTCTAAATATCCATCTAAGGCCCAACTATCAAAACAATATCAGGATGATTAAAGGAAATAAGTCTTTGAGGGTGAATTGACTAAACTCGTAATGTTCCTAAAATGCACTTTTATTAGGAACGTTTAGAAATTCCATCTTTTGACATGGTTCCATAAAAATTCTTAGAGTTTAAAGCATGCCTTTTCTTCCTTGATTTAGTATGCACCATGTTGAAAGGGGCTTTAATTATATGGTGTTCCACATGTTCATTTTATAGGTCTTCTAATAGTCTAAGTTTTTTCTATTCATACTCAATAATGTTGACCCAAGATTGGTTTAGAAAGTCTATATTCATCTTGATCCTACTTTTTGAAGTGATAGGGGGCCAACCTCAATAATGTCAATCATGTCCCCCATCCAGTTGAGTAGCATCAACAATTTTAGAGCTACTAGAGCTTGAATCTTCAACCTCCTAAGTGACATGGCATGTCTGAAGATGTTGTAGCAGGTCAGTGTCGTCGTCCTGCCCTGCAAGGATAGAGAAACTATTAAGTTGGGAAAAAGAAGTGAATGCTTTCTCAACAGGGAATTTCCCCTCATTTTTAGGCTAGGGGCAGGATCAACCACAATAGTGTAATTCAAAATTAGAGTCCCCTCATTGGCTAAATCTTTGTCAACTCTGATATTCTTATGGACAAATATTTTTTTTCCTTTGGTTAACTTGTTTCCTATCCTAACCATCTTTTTCCTGCATCACTTTTCCATCAAGTGCAAGCCTTTTTTTTGCAATAATCAATGGAGTATCCAAGAATATTACAATGACTTCAAAATTCAGGTAGATTATCATAATATAATTCAAAAATAAGGCAAACCATTTACGTTCTACCAAAACTTTATATCTCAAAGGTTATGATAGATCCATATCAATTAGGACTCTGACAAACTAACCAAAGGTACGATCAAATAATGGTTTAATAATCATTGAATCAGTGCAAATGTGAGTTCCAAATGTTGCTTGCAATTGTAAAGAGAATGTAAGGAGGCCAATATTTTTGTGATACACCATAAAACTTAACCCATACCTGACATGAATAACTATATTGATCTTAGGGTTGAAATCTATAGACTAAGAAAAGATCCTAATATTCTTGGACTTAGACTCCAAAAGGCTACAAAGATAACCCATATGACATCCTAAAGTGACAAGAAGGTGAACTCGTAGAAACCCTTCCGTAGTGAAATCAGACCCTATTAAGCCAAATTCTCCCACAAAGGGGATAACATATTCTTCAAGGCAACCGAGGTAAACAAGTTGACCATTTTGGCCAAATTATGTGTCCGTGAAAGTTATGCTTGCATGATTCAAGTCCAGTAAGATATTCTTCCTCAAGAATCTTAATTGGAAGCATATCTCCCTTGACACAAGCTTGAGGTAACTATGAGGGTGGAGTGTCACACACATTCAAGAGCGCCTGGGTAAACAGTTGGTGTAAGCCCTAGAGGCCAATACTTTTGGTACTTGTATCTAATTATTTATTAATAATAAAAGGCATTTCTTTATTATGTTTGTTTTTCCAAAATAATAAAGTCCCTATAATAGCTAGTATGTTTAATGAACTATTAAGTATGACTTAATCATGAGATCCCATTAAACATAAGGACATTATTCTTAAAGTATACATAGTTGAGCTTTACTGTGAAGTGGGATAACCTTAAAGCATTAATGTAGATAGACTGATGATCACATCTTATGGATCATGGATAAGGAGTTATCAAGTCTTAACATAAGTATGAATATTAGGAGTAATATTTATACTGGATTGACCCGCTATGAGAGTACTACATGGAATGTTATGAAAAGTGTCATAAGTTACTCTCATGGTAATTGTGGTGTATACCACCCTTCGACCTGAAACTATTATGGACCCTAGATGTATAGTCGAGTACTTTATTGTTGATCAAACATTATTGATCAAACATTATCCGTAACTGGATGACCATAAAGACAGTTGATGGGTACTCCACAAAGCATGTTGAGGGACATGAATGACCTAGATGGAATTTGCCCATCATGCGTAACAAGATAAATGTCTAAGGGCCCAATATTAAACTGGACAAAGATGACACAATATATGCCTTGTGTTCAATATAGACATATGGGCAAAAGGGTAATTGTACACACAAGTTATTGCGGTGAGAATCGGATACCAAACTATTAATTAACTTGAATCACAAAACTTTGAAATTCACCACCGAGCTTTGATTTATCCAAAGGAAAGGGTAAAGATCGAAGAAAACCCTAAGTGCGCTATGTGAAGACACAGCTAAGAGATCGGGGATCGGGGGTTGGTTATACCTAGGGAAGGTGTTAGCATCCTAAGTGTCTGTAGTACTCTACAGGAACCTTTTGTTTGTATTTGTGTTAATTTATTATTTGGAAGATGACTATAATTAGGCCAAGATGGTAATGAGCTATCTATGATTTTGAGGTTAATAGAGAAACTTTCCTTTGGAACTGTATTGAGGATTAGTCAAATCAAACAGGCAACCAAAATCAAAACAGAAACATGAGGGTCATCCACAATATTTTATCAGAAAATACTTATAAGTCTCACCAAGGAGAGAAATGAAAAATTTGTAGTCCAAGAAGTTAAAAGTTGAAATGAAATAGACTTGAAAACGGTCTAGTCTTAATCAAGACTTATCAATATAGATTGACAACTATGATTCTTGATTTTCATCGACTAAAAAGTGAATGAAACTGAAATAAAAAGAAAATGGTCTCATATTGATCAAAATTTTGTCGATTTAATGAAATCGGCCAAACCATGAAGTTTGTTATATCATTGACCCAAAATAAAGAAAATAGAATCAAAATGAAAATAAAGTTGGTCTCGTCTTAATCAAGATTTAATCGAGATTTCGATAATCTAATGATATTTGACTTTCATTGACCAACAAAAAGAGAAAATGGCCTCATACTAATCAAGATTTTTAGTGATTTTGAATAAATCCACCACGTCATGACTTTTATATATCATTGGCCCAAAAATTTGCGTAAAAAATAAAATGAAATGAAAATGTTAAAAATAAATCAAAACAAATGAATTCAAAAAAATAATGCCATTACAAAATAATTTGAAGAACATAGAAGTAATAAAAAAAATCTACAATTTTTAAAAGAGTGGATAGAATTTACTAAACAAAATGAGATCATGTGGGCTATGAGCCCATCACTCATCTAGAAACAACCATCACGATTTGAAATGACAAAAGGGTGGTATAGAGAGAACCAAATGCATTCAGTTCCTCTTACTTTTTTATTTTAAAACCAACGAAGATAATCCAAAGGAAAAGAATGTCACGATCAACTAAATTGGACCCTTATCCTCCTTTTTTTTTTAAAAAATGAGTACGCAACCATGGCGGAAAACGGTGTAGCAGAGACGAAATGAAAGAAGGAACGCAATTTCCCTTTCTCTCCCCGTCTTCGTCTCTTGATTCAATTTAGTTTGGGTTTGTTACGAGATCTTTTACCCCTCAATTAGGTTTGTTGTAAGGTTTGTGCTAGTGTGTCTTTCTGCTTTGATCTCCTCTCCTCTTCTATGATTAGGTTTTCAGTTTGTAATTTTGAATGGGTGTTGCAAAATGAGGTTTTTGGTGAAGGTGAAAATGGAGGGTTGAGTGGCAGTGCTGATGTTGTTGATAGATTAAGAGTGAATGAAGATGAAGGTTTATTGTTATGATTTGGGCGATTGGAGAGGAGGAGGGGATTTAAGGGTACTCTATTAAGGGTTTTCTCGAGATTGGAATTTTGATTTCGAATTGTTGTTTTTGATTTCAGGTGAAGAGGTTATTTTGGTTATGGTTATTGTTGCAGAACCATGAATGTTGGGAAGAAAGAGGTGAGGTTGATGAGATTTTTAAGAAGAGAAGAGTTGTTTCAATGGAGGGTTATGTATCGAAGGCAAGGTGTGTCTGCTCGAAGATTGATGAAGTGGTTTTATTTTTTTGAAGAATTCCAGAACAGAGGAAGTATTGAAGGCTTTTTGAAAAGTGAAGGTCAGTTTGAAGTATGGAGTGGATTTTTGTGAATCACTTTCTACCGAATCTCTTCCTTTTTCATTTCTCCTCCTCTTTTCATACGACTCTTCCCCCTTTTAATTCCTCTCCAAACTTGTTGGCTAAGTTTAGGTCCCAAAATTCTTTGTCCTCTTGTTCAGATTTTTGTGTCGTGGTAGTACAATTTGAAGGCTTGCCACAAGTTTTGTCTGGTGTGGTTCTGCGTTGGCAGCATGTGCAGTGCTCGGTGGCATGATATTGTTGTCTTTGGTGTTACAGAGTTGCTTTGGAACATTGTTGGTGAGGGCAGGCATATCACTGGGTGATATTTGTCTTGTGATGTAGCACAGTGGTGGCAGGTACAGAGTTTTGGAGGTCTACATTTTGGAGTGGCCTGTACGGGTGTATTGACCAGCTTTGGCACAGTTGTGGTAGCAGCAAGTGTTGTTGCTGTCATCTGTGGTACAGACGGAGTGGGTGTTTTTTGTAATGTTCTTCTCTTTTTTGTTTTTTTTTTAAATTTTATTTTGGAAATTGGGTATGGGTTTGGAAAACTTGGGGTTTGTAAATTGGACCTTATAATGATGATGTGTGATGGGCCTCGAATATGATTTGTAGCATTGAATTGAATTCGATATCTTGGAAAGAATGAGGGACATTTGATTGTGAATTGAAAACTAATCTTAAATGAATTTGAAACTTAAATCTTGAATCTAAACTTGGAACTTGAATCTTGTAATTTTGAAATGGAAATTGAATTTGGGAATTGAAATAGAATGGAAAAAGAAATTGAGAAGAAATTGAAGAGGAGATTTGAATTGAAACGTTGAAATAAAAAAAAGATTTGAAACTTGAATATGAATTTTGAGATGGGGTTGAAATTTGGATTTGGCTATTTATGGAATAGGAGGATGAATAACTTAAATGAATAATTGGAAAAGAAAGTGGATAACAAGGGTGGATTTAGAAATAATGAATACGGATATTGGTTAGGGAAATGAATTGAATTGAAAAATGGATATGGATAATGGGTTTTGTCACACGCCACTAAACTTGAACAACATCCAGAACCCTGACAATTGCACTTGACCACCACAAATCCTGGACAACGACACAAATTCAAATCCATATTGAAATGATCTTGAGCTGAATAGTGTGTTTGAAACCTCATTTGAACAGGACTACAACTTTGAACTAATTCAACCATTTGGACATTGATGACATCCTAGAAAAGAAAGGCATCCTCAATGAAGTTTAAACTGAGAAAACGTTCTCCACTGGGGATGAAAAGCTTCACAAACGAGTGGCATTGTCAAAGGGTTGACAGAAAGATACATAAACTTGATAGTCACCACTAAAATGTTAATGATAGGCTAGCAAATCACCAGACATTATCATCGTCAATGGGTTGACGGATACGATCCAATTTGGAAAATATTCAGTTAAGAGTGGCTTCACCAAATGATTGATGGGACTAAACCAACTGACATACTCAACAGGTCAAAAACACTTCATCGAAGAGGCACCTCGTCAAAGAATTAACGGAAAGAAAACTGACATAAATGGTGACATCGTCAAGGAATTGACGGAAATGAAACATTTCAAACATCATCCACGTCAAAGGATTGACAGAATGAAACAATTCACCAAAGAAACACCTCGTCAAAGGATTGACAGAAAGAAAACTTCATTAAAGAGTGACATCGTCAAAGGGTTAATGGTAGGGTATCCACTATCAACGTCTAAAGGTTGAAGGAAGGATAATCGAAATAAAGAACCACATCATCAAAGGATTGATGGAAAGAAAGCTGACATCGTCAAAAGGGATGACAGGAAAAAATGTATTGGGGAGTCATCATCAAAGGGTTGATGGTAGGGTAGCAAATCACCAGACATTATCATCGTCAAAAGGTTGACGAATATGATCCAATTCAGGAAATATTCACCAAAAAGTGGCATCATCAAAGGATTGATGGAACAAAACCGACTGACATATTCAAAGGGTTGAAAACATATCGTCAAAGAGACACCTCGTCAAAGAATTGACGGAAAAACACATATCCAAACATTATCATCATCAAGGGGTTAACGACAACGAAACAATTCACTAGTGAGTGACGTCATCAAAGGGTTGGTGGTAAGGTAACCACTATCAACGTCAAAAGGTTGATGGAAGGATAATCGAAATAAAGAGCCACGTCATCAAAGGATTGATGGAAAGAAAGCTGACATCGTCAAAGGATTTACGGAGCAAATAACTGGTTCACTAAAGAGTGACATCGTCAAAGGGTTGACAGGGAGATACTGACATAAATGATGACATCGTCAAAGAGTTGACAGAAATGAAACATTTCACTAAAGAGTGACGTCGTCAAAGAGTTGACGGAAAGAAACACCTCAAGTCGGAATTTCATCTAGGGGTTGATGGAAAAGGGTGTATTTGAAAGTTGTTGTAAAAAAAAGTTAACAGTAATGACTGATCGAGGGTAACAAAAATTATAACCACAAAATGGTTGAATAACACCAAGGACGGATAAGCTTCTCGGGTGAGATGGCCACTTATCGTTACAAACATAACAATGACAATGAGAGTAAAGTGCCAACAATGATTGGACTCAGAAATAACATGCCAGTAAACACTGGACTCATAGTATAAATATTTGAAATGACGCCAATAATCACTGGACTTAGACACCAATTTGAGTTGGCGTGCCAATAAACATTGGACTTGGACACCAATTTGAGTTGGCCTGCCAATAAAGACTGGACTTGGACACCAATTTGAGTTGGCCTGCCAAAAAACACAGGACTTGGGGATAACAACAATGATTGGATGAACAAACACGCCAGTAAACACTAGACTTAAACACCAATTTGAGTTGACCTGGACACCAATTTGAGTTGGCTTGGATACCAATTTGAGTTAGCTTAGATAGCAATTTGAGTTGGCTTAGATACCAATTTGAGTTGGCTTAGATACCAATTTGAGTTGGCTTGCCAGTAAACACTAGACTTTAGGTTCATATTTGACCTGAGTTTTAAACAATGCCAACAATCACTGGACTTTGGAAACCAATTTGAGTGTGCCTTCCAGTAAACACTGGACTTTAGGTTTATATTTGACCTGAGTTTTAAACAATGCCAGCAATCACTGGACTTTAGGATCATATTTGACCTGAGTTTAGGTTCATATCTGACCTGATGGTAAATCGTCGCTTGTAATAAAATCCTTGTAAAGAGGGTAACTCAAATAAAGAGAAACCATTTGTGAGGTCTTCAACAAAATCCTTCTGACAAACTTCTAGGGGAATACCAATTGTAATTGCAGAAAGTCGGATAACACCAGAGGTAGATAAGCTTCTCAGAAGAGACTGCCACTTATCACCATAGAAAACAAGCTTCCCCAAGAGATTGCCACTTGTTGTTTAGGTGTAAATTCCATGGAGATGTTGTTATCACAACACTACTGGAGAATGAATTATGTCTTCAATGTGGATCTGTAACTGATTCTTATGCAAGACACAGTGCAAAATAAATGCACGTTTAAGATAGGTTCGGAAACCACATATACCAGGGACCAAAGTTTAATCTAGGAACAAGCTAGAAAGAAACGGTCAAACAAGACTCCAACCATTGAGGAATGAGCTCAAATGGGGATTTATCTCATCCAAATATGGAAAAGATAACTGAAGCAACCATCATCCACGAGGATAAAACTCTGTGGGGAATTCTAGAAAGGGTGGGCACTTTATGCCTAAAGGCTGACAACTCTATTGGAGAGAAAAGACAAACCCAGTCACTTGGGGAATAACCGCCAAAGTGAGCAAAACCGGTAAACACCAAAAAGGTAGCAAAAATGCTCGGATACCATGCATATGTATGAATGTCTGTATTCCATGCTTATGCTGACGAAACAGACAAAGGAAGAAAACCGGAGATGAAATAAACATCTCGACAAGGATACCCAGCCAACCTCATCAGATTGAACCATCACTAGGGATGAATAAGTAGGATCAATAACCTTACTTCAAGGTTACAACCTTCTCTGGGGAAAAAAGTATCTCACTCGGAGTGTAACATCATGACTTCACTAAGATTGCCATCATGAGCTTGATTTCCTTGTTGGAGGAGGAAGATCCATGGAGAATTGCAAAGATCAACTGAAATAACAATTTACCGGGGAGCTGGAAAAGGATATCAAAAGAACAGAGTAATTCTGCATCCTAACTTGCATGATGATCATCACAATGAACAACGGCTCTTGCAACAAGTAAACTTCCAATCTTCTCTGCCCCAGATTACATGGTCTGTGAGAAGAAAATACAAAGAGGATTTTACTGAAGAATTGACCTACAAGATGCTTCGATATCTTCAAACTCTTGGAGAGATTCATGAATCTCAATGTAACTACCCCTGTTTAACTGCATTTGCAAAGCAAAGTCCTCAGACATATTTGTCAGACTGTGGGAGTAACAACTGGGAAACAGACTTGCCCCTGTCGACTGGCTTTCAGAGTCATTGCCTTGGAAAGGGAGTTGGGAAACAAATTTCCCTAAAGGTGACCTCAAGACTGCTTGCCCCAATATCCTGAACTCCGAAGAGTTATTCCCCTGATTCAATAGCTCTTGGAATGGTTGATTAACAAATCCTCCAAATCGGTTGCCCCAGACTGAGCTTCCTTTACCAAGTTAAATTCCCTAGCCGACTGCTTTTATTGGGATTCCTTTGGTATTGAATTGTCTTGCAAGCAATATTTTTCATTAAAAATTGGCAATTTCAATGCAACAATCATGCAAGCTTTTGGAATCAAATTTTATTGATGAAAACACAGTGTAGTGATTAAATAATCAAACTCAGCACATATCTAGTCATTTACGGAACGACAAATTTTGTGATCAACACACACAATTAACAAAGATTATTACGAGTCAGTTTATCCAACCTTGTTATAGTATGCTTTCAAAACAACCTCACCTCAATTAGGTCTTTTAAAGGTTGTAACGCGGCTTGGTTCACGGCTCATGAAACAAAGGATAAAGGCTCAAACTTTTATTTGTCCCCATATAATCTTTGTGATGAACTTCAATCCTAAACTCAGTTAACTCAGGACATACATTCAGGTTCCTATAGGCTAGGAATTGAGCTAATGATAGTTGGTGATGTTTCAGACATCTAGGGTAGTCATTACTCCCTTACAACATTCATTTGTTCTTACTAATGAGGACTTTCAGAGTAAAAGCTTTAAATTCATCCTCTTTTTGGTTTTCATACAAACCTTTTTGTATAAGGTAATGATCATGAGCTTCCCATATTTCTTAGCTTTTACCTTGAAAGGGACTCGACTCATTCTTCGAGTAAGGATTTCTTAACGATCCTTCCTTATTTGTCACTTTGGGAACAACTTGTACAACATTTGTTCATTTGATTCGAGAGAGTTGACATGTGTTTTGCATGAATCTCTTGCATTAGAATGCATTCCCAAGTTAAACTGAGAACTACCCAGCCCCAAGATTGAGATTACGGATTTTTTGTGAGGAAAGGAAACTCATACTTCTAGGCTCGAAGAGGTTAGCAAGGGATTATCTTCCTTATTTCTCGAGTGTTTAGGAATTGAAACAATGCCTTACATCATCGGAAAGGTTTAATTGAAAGCATACCACAACAATTATGGATATAGTATTTTCATAATTCTCCCCAATCTTTGTTTAAACAACAGTTTGATAAAGATAAGTGGATGGAAAAAGATAAATGTTTTTGCTTTTTTCTTGCCACTAAAAAAATGAGTGAATACGAATGGACTTAATCAAAAGATGCATAAACATTTCATTAATCTTGCCAATTTGAAAAAACAACAGCTTACAAGCAAATACAAATTCAAACATGCAAATAAAATACAACAAAAATGTTGAAACAGCCAAAAGATTGCCAGCTTTGAAGACTGGGCCTTCCTTTCTTGACTTGCCACTAAGATAATCATCATCAAAGTTGATTGTCGAGATCCGTCTGAGAATCATCTTCACATCTATCCTCAATAATTTCTTCCATCTCGGAGTCTGATGAACCCGCCTGATTAGGTGAAGGTTTGTTGATTTGAATACCTTGAGGTGTGAATGAGAACATCTCAGAGTCAAGCAGAGTGTGAACCTTGCTTCTGAACACTTTACAATCTTCAGTTGAATGCCCTTGTGCCCCAGCATGGTAATCACAATGGGTGTCGACTCTCTTTGTCAAAGCTGTCACGGCTTCCACAATCTGATCCAACTGATCTTTCAACAATTCAAAACCCGTTCTTATCACAAACTGGTTCTGCTCTCCTGAATTCATGATCTTTCAAAAGCTACTTCAAATCCAATGCTGGCTTTGGGAAGTCAACTGTTGGGTTATGGACAAGGAAGGATGAGAATCAAGGCTGAGAAATGCAAATGAGATGGGATGTGATGACATGCACATGCAAGGCAAACCAAATGGTTTCAGGGGACTCAAAGGCGAATTGCAAACTTTTTTTGGAAAAACTGAAGAGTTTTACTGGAAAATCTATTGATCTTTGCAAAGGAAAGAATGTCTGAGTTCCTTGAAACTAAAGGGCTATGAATACGTGAATGTATGTAGAAACACATGTATACAGATATTCACAAATATACAGGTATATACATGCGAACAAACAAGGGCTTAGGTTTAGAGATCACGTGCGTGGAGCCATGGTCCACCCATCCCAAAAGGTGTGTACTACGGGTTTATTAACTGTAGAACATGGTTCTAAAAAAGTTCCCAGAGTCAACGACCCATCTTTCGAATATTGTCGATTTCCCGAATGACTTGGTAGTTAATAATATTCTCAAGAGAATCTCGTCTGAGTGTAGTATCGCGTATCAACTCTTTTAGGAATAGAGTCCCTCATAGTCATCGCACTACATCCTAAAAAGGCCAAATGGGGTTAAAGGTGACTAATGGTCATCAGTTTCATGGGCACATAGGTCGAGAGTAGTAATGTTTTCACGAATAGACTTGTTCAACATGACTAAACTCTCAAGAGGGCCTCAACTGAGTGATGGTGTCTAAAGTCAACTTTTTCTAGAATCGACTCCCTCAAAGTCTCCTTGAATATACCATCGTCCTATCATAAGTGCGCTCAAGTCCGGGTTAGGACTTATCTCACCACTCAAAAGTAGCACCCTACACACAGAAAACCCAAGCACAACAGATATATACAAATATATACAGACAAGCAAACATATAACATAAACACAACCACAAACAAGGTGGGCTTAACCCTCAAAAGATATTCCCTAGTGAAGTCTCAATTTCTATTGCGGTGAGAATCGGATACCAAGCTATTAATTAACTTGAATCACAAAACTTTGAAATTCACCACCGAGCTTTGATTTATCCAAAGGAAAGGGTAAAGATCGAAGAAAACCCTAAGTGCGCTATGTGAAGACACAACTAAGAGATCGGGGATCGGGGGTTGGTTATACCTAGGGAAGGTGTTAGCATCCTAAGTGTTTGTAGCACTATACAGGAACCTTTTGTTTGTATTTGTGTTAATTTATTATTTGCTTGTTAAGGGGATCTGCTAAAGGTTAAGGTAAAGACCTATCGTAAAGACCAAGGTGATAAAGGTAAAGACCTAAGGGTATATACACTAAGTATGCTTGCCAAGACGTCGCATCTCGTGCCTACGTATCCTAATAAGGATGAAATCAGAGCATTCGTAGTTCACCTAACTAGGGACGAGGAACCATTGACTATGGTCAAAGTTCCAAGGGGAAATGGGTATTCACGATCATGATACTCACATAGAGTTAAAGAACTCTATAAATCTAAGTTGTAAGGCAAATTGGCTAGACAAGATATCGCATCTTGTGCCTACGTATCCTGATTAGGAATGAGGAATCAGAGCCTCCGCAGTTCGCCTAACTAAGGGTGAGGAACCATTGACTATGGCCAAAGTTCCAAAGGGAATGAGTATGATACTCAGGTAGAGTTAAAGAACTCTCTAATTCTAAGTTGTAGGGGGAAAGTGAATACTCATATTGATGAAAATCACATAGAGTTCAAGAAATCTATCCTAGCTCTAAGTTGTGAAGTAAGCGGCTCTATGACTTTGAGGTCAAGAGGGAAAGATGGTCACCTATGACTATGAGGTCAAGGAGGGAAAGGGTTACCTATGACTACGAGGTCAAGGGTGGAAGATGACTATAATTAGGCCAAGATGGTAATGAGCTATCTATGATTTTGAGGTCAATAGAGAAACTTTCCTTTGGAGCTGTATTGAGGGTTAGTCAAATCAAACAGGCAACCAAAATCAAAACAGAAACATGAGGGTCATCCACAATATTTTATCAAAAAATACTTATAAGTCTCACCAAGGAGAGAAATGAAAAGTTAGTAGTCCAAGAAGTTAAATGTTGAAATGAAATAGACTTGAAAACGGTCTAGTCTTATTCAAGACTTATCAATAAAGATTGACAACTATGATTCTTGACTTTCATCGACTAAAAAGTGATTGAAACTAAAATAATAAGAAAGTGGTCTCATATTGATCAAAATTTTGTCGATTTAATGAAATCAGCCAAACCATGAAGTTTGTTATACCATTGACCCAAAATAAAGAAAATTGAATCGAAATGAAAATAAAGTTGGTCTCGTCTTAATCAATATTTAATAGAGAAATCGATAATCTAATGATATTTGACTTTCATTGACCTACAAAAAGAGAAAATGGCCTCATACTAATCAAGATTTTTAGTGATTTTGAATAAATCCACCAAGTCATGATTTTTATATATCATTGGGCAAAAAATTTGTGTAAAAAACGAAATGAAATGAAAATGTTAAAAATAAATCAAAACAAATGAATTCAAAAAAATAATGCCATTACAAAATAATTTGAAGAACATAAAAATAATAAATAAAAAAATCTACAATTTTTAAAAGAGTGGATAGAATTTACAAAACAAAATGAGATCATGTGGGCTATGAGCCCATCACTCATCTAGAAACAACCATGACGATTTGAAATGACAAAAGGGTGGTATAGAGAGAACCAAATGCATTCAGTTCCTCTTACTTTTTTATTTTAAAACCAACGAAGATAATCCAAAGGAAAAGAATGTCATGGTCAACTAAATTGGACCCTTATCCTCCTTTTTAAAAAAAAAAAACGAGTACGTATCCATGGCGAAAACAGTGTAGCAGAGAAGAAATGAAAGAAGGAACACAATCTCCCTTTCTCTCCCCGTCTTCATCTCTTGATTCGATCTAGTTTGGGTTTGTTACGAGATCTTTTACCCCTCAATCAGGTTTGTTGAAAGGTTTGTGCTAGTGTTCCTTTCTGCTTTGATCTCTTCTCCTCTTCTCTAATTAGGTTTTCAGTTTGTGATTTTGAATGGGTGTTGCGAAATGAGGTTTTTGGTGAAGGTGAAAATGGAGGGTTAAGTGGTGGTGCTGGTGTTGTTGATAGATTATGAGTGAATGAAGATGAAGGTTTATTGTTATGATTTGGGTGATTGGAGAGGAGGAGGGGATTTAAGGGTACTCTGTTAAGGCTTTTCCCGAGATTGGAGTTCTAATTTCGAATTGTTGTTTTTGATTTCAGGTGAAGAGGTTATTTTGGTTATAGTTATTGTTGCAGAACCATGAATGTTGGGAAGAAAGAGGTGAGGTTGAAGAGATTTTTAAGAAGAGAAGAGTTTGAAATTCTGGTATCAGACGTGTGACATTAAGGTGTGATGTCACAACAACACACTCTGCACAATGGACAACAATAACAGTAAAATAACACCAAAAATTGTTGACCCAGTTCGGTTACAACCAACCTACTCTGGGGGCTACCAAGCCAGGGATGGAATTCACTACTTGTAGATATAATTTACAGACTCAACAACCCGTTGACAATCTCCTAAACTTATACTCTACTAATGACTTCCTACCTAAGAAACCACTTAGGTATGAGAACACCACTCAATCCCTTACAAACACTCAAAGAAACCACTTTGAGTACCCTTGATCTTACTTCACAGCTTCGATCAATCAACCACTCTCTATTGCTTCACAGCTTCTAGAGAGGACAGAAACTCAACACCTATTCAAACCCTAGAATAGTGTAAATACAAGCACTCTAAACAAACTCTAGACACTAAGCCTCCAGCTCTTGATCTTCTGAATGTTTTCTGTCACTTTTTCCTTTGGTCTTGTGCGCTTTATATAGCTCCTTGAATTGGTCTTGGACTTGCTACAATATTTGATCAGATTTGTTAATTAAAACTGAATCTTCAAAACAGATTTTATCCCCAAAATCTTTTTAAATCTTCAACCTTTTAATTCTCCAACAGACCTGCAATCAAATCTCCCATGTAACAGAAAATATCTATCCCAAGATATTCTCATTCAATGAGTCAACAACTCTCCACAATTCCAGCTAATACGCGTGCCCTAACAACATCTGCACCTGATGTTATTGTTTCTGCAGATCTGATGTTACAACAACACCTGTGTGACATCAGACATCCAACTTCAGCAATTAACTACTTAACACAGCCCAGTGTTAAGACTTCAATGTTGCAACATCAGCACCTTGACATCAACATTGAACATGCTTTGTTTTACCAAAATTCCAGCCAATCCAGAAACTAACGATCTCCCCCTTTGGCTAATTTTGGCTAAAACAACCTCTGCACTCTGCAATCAACTTCTGCACTCTGCACCTTCAGAGATTTCAGCAGCGGAATAATCTTCAGAAATTTGAAACTCATTAGCAGCAGTTTGACAATCTTCATAGTCTACATCACTTGATCTGCTGCAGCACCATCTTCATTATTGACAACAGCCAATTGGTGCTCCCCCTCTAAAACATGAACCAGCATCACAGCTGTTCAGTAGCTCACAATGTGCAGCAATTTACTCCCCCTGGATAGCAATTTTATCCCCCTAGATGTCTGCTTGGCTGCACTCTTCAAATGTCATGATATCTTCACAAGTTCAGTCAAAACTCCCTCTTAATGCAGCAAACAAACTTTTCAACTAAACACCTTTTAGCAACATCAATCTATCTCCCTCTGCATCACATTAGCAGCATATGGCAATAATACTCTTGACTATCTTGGCTATTTTCTCCCCCTTTTTAGCCACAATTAGACAATCTTCATATGGCAGTTGACTACATATTTTCAGAAACACCCCAACTGCCCACAACCCCTCTGGCAGATTTAGTCTTCATAAATGCAGATTCCTAATTTGCTTCTTAACCTTTCAAATTGGTTTGCATCCAAGGCTTTAGTGAATATGTCAGCCAGCTGGTTCTCTGTGGCTACATGCTCCAAGGTAACAATTTTTTCTTCTACCAGATCCCTTATGAAGTGATGCCTTATGTCTATGTGCTTTGTCCTACTGTGTTGTATAGGATTTTTAGATATATTAATTGCACTCAGATTATCGCAGTACAATGTCATAACATCTTGTTTAACATTGTATTCACTCAACATCTGCTTCATCCAGACCAGCTGAGAGCAACTACTTCCTGCTGCTATATACTCCACTTCAGCAGTTGAGAGAGATACACAATTCTGCTTCTTGCTTAACCAGGAAATCAGATTGTTCCCTAGAAAGAAACACCCTCTTGAAGTGCTTTTTCTATCATCTGCACTTCCAGCCCAATCAGCATCACATTATCCTTTTAAATCAATCCCAGAATCATGGCTATATAACATTCCATAGTCACTCGTGCCATTTACATATTTCAGAATCCTCTTCACTTGATTCAAGTGACTTACCTTAGGATCAGACTGATATCTAGCACACACTCCAACAGCAAAGGAAATATCAGGTCTGCTTGCAGTGAGATATAGTAAACTCCCAATCATACTTCTGTACAAGCTGTGATCCACACTCACTCCATTCTCATCCTTGGAGAGCTTCAAATGGGTGGGAGCAGGTGTCCTTTTGTGATTGGCTTTATCTAGGCCAAACTTCTTTACTATGCTCTTAGCATATTTGCTTTGAGAAATAAAGATAGAATCCTCCATTTGTCTGACTTGCAATCCAAGGAAGTAGCTAAGTTCACCAACCAAACTCATTTCAAATTCTGATTGCATTTGTTGGACAAACTGTTTTACCATAGCATCTGACATCCCCCCAAATACAATGTCATCCACATAAATTTGGGCTACCATTAGTTTTCCGCCTTCTTCCTTGACAAACAAGGTTTTGTCAATGCCTCATTTTCTATACCCATTTGCTACTAAGAATTCTGTCAACCTCTTATACCATGCCCTTGGAGCTTGTTTTAAGCCATACAGTGTCTTCCTCAGTTTGAACACATGATTGGGGAAGTTTGGATCAGTGAATCCTTTGGGTTGATCTACATAGACTTCTTCATTCAGATAGCCATTTAGAAAGGCACTCTTCACATCCATTTGGAACAGCTTGAATCTAAGGTTACAAGCCATACCCAAAAGTAGTCTGATGGATTCTAATCTCGCCACTGGAGCAAACGTCTCATCAAACTCAACTCCCTCCACTTGAGTATAACCTTGTGCAACAAGTCTCGCTTTGTTTCTTGTAACACTCCAAGCTCGTCTGACTTGTTTTTGTAGATCCACTTTGTTCCAATAACATTCACCCCTTCTGGTCTTGGCACAAGATCCCGAACTTCATTTCTTCTGAACTGCTCCAGTTCTTCTTGCATAGCATTTATCCAAAATTCATCTGTCAGAGCTTCCTTGACATTTTTTTGATCAATTTTGGATACGAAGCACGAGCTAGCTATGATTTCTCTGGACCTAGTTCTTACTCCAGAATTTGGATCACCTATGATTAGCTCCTTAGGATGATCCTTCTGAATTCTGATAGAAGGATCCTTCTGAGGTTGCTCAGGCTCAGTATCAGCAGCGCCTGGGGATGGATTTCTTTCTTCAACTTCAACAGCTACCTCATCAGCTGATGTTCCAACATCTTCTATGAAATCCTCAACTTCCTGCTTATCTTCATCATCAATCACAACATTGATTGACTCCATCATCACTTTGGTCCTGGAGTTGAAGACCCGATAAGCTCTGCTATTGATGGAGTACCCCAAAAATATCCCTTCATTGCTTTTGGAATCTAATTTCCTTCTCTGCTCTCTATCTTCCAGGATGTAACATCTACTACCAAACACATGGAAGTACTTGACATTAGGTTTTCTTCCCTTCCATAGTTCATATAGAGTGGATGAAGTGCCTCTTCTTAGGGTAACTCTGTTGTGAATGTAGCAGGCAGTGTTCATGGCTTCAGCCCAGAAGTGATAAGGTAGTTTCTTGGCATGAATCATTGCTCTAGCCGACTCTTGTATAGTTCTGTTCTTCCTCTCAACAATTCCATTTTGCTGAGGGGTGATAGGCGATGAAAACTCATGACTTATACCTTCAGATGAACAAAATTCTTCAAACTTATGATCACTTCTAATTCTGATGACCTTACTCTCCTTTTCTCTTTGGAGCTTTTGACAGAGCTCTTTAAAGACATCAAACACCTCAGATTTGTCTTTGATGAAATTCACCCAGGTGTATCTTGAGTAGTCATCCACAACTACATAAGCATATTTCTTTCCACCCAGACTTTCAACCTGCATAGGTCCCATCAAATCCATATGAAGAAGCTCCAATACCTTGGAGGTGGTGTCATGTTGAAGCTTCGGATGAGACATCTTTGTCTGCTTTCCTTTTTTACAGTCTCCACACACCTTTCCTTCCTCAATACTAAGTTTTGGAATCCCTCTGACTGCTTCTGAGGAGATAATTCTCTTCATTCCCTTTAGGTGAAGATGTCCCAGCTTCTGATGCCAGATTTTGACATCATCTTCTTTAGCAATCACACACGTGGAGGAATTTGAATTTTGCGGCACCCAAAGATAACAATTGTCCTTAGATCTGGCTCCCTTCATAATGACTTCTCCTTTGTCATCTTTCACATTAAATTCGGACTTTGTGAAGTCTACTTTGAATCCTTGATCACAAAGTTGACTAATACTAATCAAATTAGTTGTTAGTCCTTTAACAAGAAGAACATTCTCCAGCTTGGGAGTACTGTCACAGTTTAGTCTTCCAATCCCCTTTATCTCTCCTTTGATCCCATCACCAAATGTAACATAGCCAGAAGACTGAGGTTTCACATCAACAAGCAGATTCTTTACTCCAGTCATGTGTCTTGAACACCCACTGTCAAAATACCAGTCATCTTTGGTAGAAACCCTCAAGGAAGTGTGAGCTATCAAGCTGGTAACTTTAGGTATCCATTTCTTCATCACCTTAGGCCTAACCTCTTGCTGTTTGGGTTGAGGAGCAGAATTAGGATATCCGTGAAGCTTAAAGCACGAGGATTGCATATGACCAATCCTGCCACAATAGAAGCATCTGACTCTGCAGTTTCTAAAGTGGTTAAATCTTCTCCCACTTTGATAATGTTGTGGCTGCCACCCATATTGTTGTCTCCTTATTCCATAGTTGAATTATCTTCTCCTGTATTGATGATGCTGTCTCTTAGGCTGTCTTCTATGGTGATGAGGCTTCCTTCTTCCACCATACCATTTTTCCTGATGTTGAAACCTCTGCTGAGACATGTTCTGCTTGAACCTGGCAGTTTGCATACTCTGGTGATATTGGGGAGGCATATACTGACTAGCTCCTTGGGGCTGTATCTTCCTCTGATGAGGACCATTCTTCTTCTCAGCATTCTGGGGATGAACAACCTTCTTTGGGATAGGGCCCTGTTTTGTAGGTTGATGTTGAGACAACGGTTGAGACATCTCCCTTTTTGTTCCTGAAGTTCTGGCCACATATCTTATGCCTGATTTATCTCCAGCAGATTTCTCTAACTGAAGAATCTTATCAAGATCAGCAGTACCACTGTTCATCATCCTAATGAATTTAGTCATCTGATCCAGTTGGGACTTAACTTGCACAACTTCGTTTTCCCGATCAGCTTTTTCATTTTCAAGCTGAGCAATCTGTTGCTTATGATACTTGTTTTCTTGACAAATCTCAAAACTTTTCAAACACAGCTCTCGATAAGTAGAAGCTAGCTCCTCATAAGTTATTTCTTCATCACTATCATCATCAGACACAACAGTTCCTGTTAAGGCTCTAGCATACCTTGCTGACTCACCATCACTTTCACTATCAGATTCAGACCAGGAAACTGACATGCCCTTCTTCTGCTTCTTCAAGAATGTGGGACATTCTTTCTTGACATGTCCATACCCTTCACATTCAAAGCACTGAACACTTCTATCCTGGGCAGTCTTCTCTTCATCTTTCTCTTTTGGATTGCTGATGTCAGAGGAACTGTTCTTGACACTAGGCTTGTAGTTATTGTTCCATATTTTTAACACTTTGTTGAACTGCCTTCCCAACATTGCAATGGCTTGTGACAAATCTTCCTGAGAATCTTTGACTACCTTATCTTCTGCAGGAGTGGAGACCAAAGCAATACCCTTGGGCTTCTTTTCTGGTTCTTCTTCATTTAAACCAAGTTCAAAAGTCTGAAGAGATCCAATGAGCTCATCTACTCTCATCTTGCTGATGTCTTGAGCTTCTTCAATAGCAGTCACTTTCATCTTGTACCTCTTAGGTAGGGACCTAAGGATCTTCCTCACAAGCTTTTCTTCAGACATTTTCTCTCCAAGAGCACTAGAAGCATTGGCCAGCTCAAGAATACTCATGTGGAAATCATGAATAGTCTCATCTTCCTTCATATTCAGGCTTTCAAATTTTGATGTTAAAATCTGAAGTCTCGACATCTTGACTCTAGATGTCCCTTCATGAGTAGCCTGCAAGATATCCCATGCTTGCTTAGCAACTTCACAGGTATTAATTAACCTGGAGATATTCTTATCCACTCCATTGAATATGGCATTTAGAGCTTTAGAATTTCCAAGGGCAAGCTCGTCTTCCTCCTTGGTCCACTCTTCTTTAGGCTTTGGCTTAGAGGTGCCTTCTTTATCTTTACCAGCATCATCCTTTTCACATATAACAGGTGCTTTCCACTCTTTAATAACAGCCTTCCAAGCCCTACTGTCCAAGGATTTTAAGAAGGTGGTCATCCTTGGCTTCCAATAGTCATAATTGGATCCATCCAAAATAGGGGGTCTGTTGACGAATCCTCCAACTTATTTGTCCATCTTTACACCAGAAAGTAACTTCCCTAGATCTCACCCAGAGACAGACAGGATGCCTGCTCTGATACCAATTGAAATTCTGGTATCAGACGTGTGATGTTAAGGTGTGATGTCACAACAACACACTCTGCACAATGGACAGCAATAACAGTAAAATAACACCAAGAATTGTTGACCCAGTTCGGTTACAACCAACCTACTCTGGGGGCTACCAAGCCAGGGATGGAATTCACTACTTGTAGATATAATTTACAGACTCAACAACCCGTTGACAATCTCCTAAACTTATACTCTACTAATGACTTCCTACCTAAGAAACCACTTAGGTATGAGAACACCACTCAATCCCTTACAAACACTCAAAGAAACCACTTTGAGTACCCTTGATCTTACTTCACAGCTTCGATCAATCAACCACTCTCTATTGCTTCACAGCTTCTAGAGAGGACAGAAACTCAACACCTATTCAAACCCTAGAATAGTGTAAATACAAGCACTCTAAACAAACTCTAGACACTAAGCCTCCAGCTCTTGATCTTCTGAATGTTTTCTGTCACTTTTTCCTTTGGTCTTGTGCGCTTTATATAGCTCCTTGAATTGGTCTTGGACTTGCTACAATATTTGATCATATTTGTTAATTAAAACTGAATCTTCAAAACAGATTTTATCCCCAAAATCTTTTTAAATCTTCAACCTTTTAATTCTCCAACAGACCTGCAATCAAATCTCCCATGTAACAGAAAATATCTATCCCAAGATATTCTCATCCAATGAGTCAACCACTCTCCACAATTCTAGCTAACACGCGTGCCCTAACAACATCTGTACCCGATGTTATTGTTTCTGCAGATCTGATGTTACAACAACACCTGTGTGACATCAGACATCCAACTTCAGCAATTAACTACTTAACACAGCCCAGTGTTAAGACTTCAATGTTGCAACATCATCACCTTGACATCAACATTGAACATGCTTTGTTTTACCAAAATTCCAGCCAATCCAGGAACTAACAGAGTTGTTTCAATGGAGGGTTATGTATTGAAGGCAAGGTGGGTCTGCTCGAAGATTGATGAAGTGGTTTTATTTTTCGAAGAATTCCAGAATAGAGGAAGTATTGAAGGCTTTTTGAAAAGTAAAGGTCAGTTTGAAGTATGGGGTGGATTTTTGTGAATCACTTTCTACCGAATCTCTTTCTTTTTCATTTCTCCTCCTCTTTTCATAAGACTTTCCCCCCTTTTAATTCCTCTCGAAACTTGTTGGCTAAGTTTAGGTCCCAAAATGCTTTGTCCTCTTGTTCAGATTTTTGTGTCGTGGTAGTATAATTTGGAGGCTTGCCATAGGTTTTGTCTGGTATGGTTCTGCGTTGGCAGCATGTGCAGTGCTCGGTCGCGTGATATTGTTGTCTTTGGTGTTACAGAATTGCTTTAGAACATTGTTGGCGAGGGCAGGCATATCACTGGGTGATATTTGTCTTGTGATGTAGCACAATGGTGGCAGGTACAGAGTTTTGGAGGTCTACGTTTTGGAGTGGCCTGTACGGGTGTATTGACCAGCTTTGGCACAGTTGTGGTAGCAGCAAGTGTTGTTGCTGTCATCTGTGGTACAAATGGAGTGGGTTTTTTTTGTAATGTTCTTCTCTTTTTTTGTATTTTTTTATTTTATTTTGGAAATTGGTAATGGGTTTGGAAAACTTGGGTTTTGTAAATTGGATCTTATAATGATGATGTATGATGGGCCTCGAATATGATTTGTAGCATTGAATTGAATTTGGTATCTTGGCAAGAATGAGGGACATTTGATTGTGAATTGTAAACTAATCTTAAATGAATTTGAAACTTAAATCTTGAATTTAAACTTGGAACTTGAATCTTGTAATTTTGAAATGGAAATTGAATTTGGGAATTGAAATAGAATGGAAAAAGAAATTGAGAAGAAATTGAAGAGGAGATTTGAATTGAAACGTTGAAATAAAAAAAAGATTTGAAACTTTAATATGAATTTTGAGATGGGGTTGAAATTTGGATTTGGCTATTTATGGAAAAGGAGGATGAATAACTTAAATGAATAATTGGAAAAGAAAGTGAATAACAAAGGTGGATTTAGAAATAATGAATACAGATATTGGTTAGGGAAATGAATTGAATTGAAAAATGGATATGGATAATGGGTTTTGTCACACGCCACCGAACTTGAACAACATCCAGAACCTTGACAATTGCACTTGACCACCACAAATCCTGGACAACGACACAAATTCAAATCCATCTTGAAATGATCTTGAGCTGAATAGTGTGTTTGAAATCTCATTTGAACAGGACTACAACTTTGAACTAATTCAACCATTTGGACATTGATGACATCCTAGAAAAGAAAGGCATCCTCAATGAAGGTTGAACTGAGAAAACGGTCTCCACTGGGGAAGAAAAGCTTCACAAACGAGTGGCATTGTCAACGGGTTGACAGAAATATACATAAACTTGAGAGTCACCACTAAAATGTTAATGATAGGGTAGCAAATCACTAGACATTATCATCGTCAATGGGTTGACGGATACGATCCAATTTGGAAAATATTCAGTTAAGAGTGGCATCACCAAATAATTGATGGGACAAAACCAACTGACATACTCAAAGGGTTGAAAACACTTCATCGAAGAGGCACCTCGTCAATGAATTGGCGGAAAGAAAACAGACATAAATGGTGACATTGTCAAGGAGTTGACGGAAATGAAACACTTCAAACATAATCCACGTCAAAGGATTGACAGAATGAAACAATTCACCAAAGGGTTGAAAACATTTCGTCAAAGAGACACCTCGTCAAAGAATTGACGGAAAAACACATGTCCAAACATTATCATCGTCAAGGGGTTAACAACAACGAAACAATTCACTAGTGAGTGACGTCATCAAAGGGTTGGTGGTAAGGTAACCACTATCAACGTCAAAAGGTTGACGGAAGGATAATCAAAATTAAGAGCCACATCATCAAAGGATTGATGGAAAGAAAGCTGACATCGTCAAAGGATTGACAGAGCAAACAATAGGTTTACTAAAGAGTGACATCGTCAAAGGGTTGACGTGGAGATACTGACATAAATGATGACATCGTCAAAGAGTTGACGGAAATGAAACATTTCACTAAAGAGTGACGTCGTCAAAGAGTTGACGAAAAGAAACACCTCAAGTCGAAACTTCATCAAGGGGTTGATGGAAAAGGGTGTATTTGAAAGTTGTTGTCAAAAAAAGTTAACAGTAATGACTAATCGAGGGTAACAAAAGTTATAACCACAAAATAGTTGAATAACACCAAGGACGGATAAGCTTCTCGGGTGAGATGGCCACTTATCGTTACAAACATAACAATGACAATGAGAGTAAAGTGCCAACAATGATTGGACTCAGAAATAACATGCCAGTAAACACTGGACTCGTAGTATAAAATTTGAAATGACGCCAATAAACACTGGACTTAGACACCAATTTGAGTTAGCCTGCCAATAAACACTGGACTTAGACACCAATTTGAGTTGGCCTGCCAATAAACACTAGACTTGGACACCAATTTGAGTTGGCCTACCCATAAACACTGGACTTGGAGATAACAACAATGATTGGATGAACAAACATGCCAGTAAACACTAGACTTAAACACCAATTTGAGTTGGCCTGGACACCAATTTGAGTTGGCTTGGATACCAATTTGAGATAGCTTAGATACCAATTTGAGTTGGCTTAGATACCAATTTTAGTTGGCTTGCCAGTAAACACTGGACTTTAGGTTCATATCTGACCTGAGTTTTAAACAATGCCAACAATCACTGGACTTTGGATACCAATTTAAGTTGGCCTTCCAGTAAACACTGGATTTTAGGTTCATATTTGACCAGAGTTTTAAACAATGCCAACAATCACTAGACTTTAGGATCATATTTGACTTGAGTTTAGGTTCATATCTGACCTGATGGCAAATCGTCGCTTGTAATAAAATCCTTGTAAAGAGGGTAACTCAAATAAAGAGAAACCATTTGTGAGGTCTTCAACAAAATACTTCTGACAAACTTCTAGGGGAATACCAATTGTAATTGCAGAAAGTCGGATAGCACCAGAGGTAGATAAGCTTCTCAGAAGAGACTGCCACTTATCACCATAGAAAACAAGCTTCCCCAAGAGATTGCCACTTGTTGTTTGGGTGTAAATTCCAAGGAGATGTTGTTATCATAACACTGCTGGAGAATGAATTATGTCTTCAATGTGGATCTGTAACAAATTCTTCTGCGGGACACAGTGCAAAATAAATGCATGTTTAAGATAGGTTCGGAAAGCACATATGCCAGGGACCAAAGTTTAATCTAGGAACAAGCTACAAAGAAACGGTCAAACAAGACTCAAACCATTGAGGAATGAGCTCAAATAGAGATTTATCTCATCCAAATATGGAAAATATAACTGAAGCAACCATCATCCACGAGGATAAGACTCTGTGGAGAATTCTAGAAAGGGTGGGCACTTTATGCCTAAGGGCTAACAGCTCTATTGGAGAGAAAAGACAAACCCAATCACTTGGGGAATAACCGCCAAAGTGAGCAAAATCGGTAAACACTAAAAGGGTAGCAAAAATGCTCGGATGCCATGCATATGTATGAATGTCTGTATGCCATGCTTATGCTGACGAAACAGACAAAGGAAGCAAACCGGAGATGAAATAAACATCTCGAAAAGGATACCCAGCCAACCTCATCAGATTGGACCATCACTAGGGATGAATAAGTAGGATCAACAACCTTACTTCAAGGTTACAAACTTCTCTGGGGAAAAAAGTATCTCACTCGGAGTGTAACATCATGACTTCACTAAGATTGCCATCATAAGCTTGATTTCCTTGTTGGAGGAGTAAGATCCATGGAGTATTGCAAAAATCAACTGAAATAACAATTTACTGGGGAGCTGGAAAAGGATATCACAAGAACAGAGTATTCTGCATCCTAACTTGCATGATGATCATCATAATGAACAACGGCTCTTGCAACAAGTAAACTTTAAATCATCTCTGCCCCAGATTACATGGTCTGTGAGAAGAAAATACCAAGAGGATTTTACAGAAGAATTGACCTACAAGATGCTTCGATATCTTCAAACTCTTGGAGAGATTCATGAATCTCAACGTAACTACCCCTGTTTAACTGCATTTGCAAAGTAAAGTCCTCAGACTTATCTGTCAGACTGTGGGAGTAACAACTGGGAAACAGACTTGCCCCTGTCGACTGGCTTTCAGAGCCATTGCCTTGGAAAGGGAGTTGGGAAACGGCTTGCCATAAAGATGACCTCAAGACTGCTTGCCCCAATATCCTGAACTCTGAAGAGTTATGCCCCTGATTCAATAGCTCTTGGAATGGTTGATTAACAGATCCTCCAAATCGGTTGCCCCAGACTGAGCTTCCTTTACCAAGTCAAATTCCCTAGCTGGCTGCTTTTGTTGGGATTCCTTTGGTATTGAATTGTCTTGCAAACAATATTGTTCATTAAAAATTGGCAATTTCAATGCAACATTCATGCAAGCTTTTGGAATCAATCTTTATTGATGAAAACACAGTTGAGTGATTAAATAATCAAACGCAACGCATATCTAGTCATCTACGGAATGACAGATTTTGTGATCAACACACACAATTAACAAAGATCATTAGGAGTCAGTTTATCCAACCTTGTTGTAGTATGCTTTCAAAATAACCTTACCTCAATTAGGTCTTTTAAAGGTTGTAACGCGGCTTGGTTCACGGTTCATGAAACAAAGGATAAAGACTCAAAGTTTTATTTATCCCCATACAATCTTCGTGATGAACTTCAATCTTAAACTCAGATAACTCAGGCTATACATTCAGGTTCCTATAGGCTAGGAATTGAGCTGATGATAGTTGGTGATGTTTCAGACACCTAGGGTAGTCATTACTCCCTTACAACATTCAGTTGTTCTTACTATTGAGGACTTTCAGAGTAAAAGCTTTAAGTTCATCCACTTTTTGGTTTTCATACAAACCTTTTTGTATAAGGTAATGGTCACGAGCTTCCCATCTTTCTTAGCTATTGCCTTGAAAGGGACTCGGCTCATTCTTCAAGTAAGGATTTCTTAACGATCCTTCCTTATTTTTCACTTTGGGAACAACTTGTACAACATTTATTCATTTGATTCGAGAGAGTTGACATGTGTCTTGCATAAATCTCTTGCATTAGAATACATACCCAAGTTAAACTGAGAACTACCCTGCCCCAAGGTTGAGATTACGGGTTTTTTGTGAGGAAAGGAAACTCATACTTCTAGGCTCGAAGGGGTTAGCAAGGGAATATCTTCCTTATTTCTCCAGTGTTTAGGAATTGAAACAATGCCTTACATCATTGGCAAGGTTTAATTGAAAGCATACCACAACAATTATGGATATAATATTTTCATCCTTCTCCCCAATCTTTGTTTAAACAACAGTTTGATAAAGATAAGTGGATGGAAAAAGATAAATGTTTTTTCTTTTTTCTTGCCACTAAAAGAATGAGTGAATATGAATGGACTTAATCAAAAGATGCATAAACATTTCATTAATCTTGCCAATTTGAAAAAACAACAGTTTACAAGCAAATATAAATTCAAACATGCAAATAAAATACAACAAAAATGCTGAAACAGCCAAAATATTGCAAGCTTTGAAGACTGGGCCTTCCTTTCTTGACTTGCCACTGAGATGATCATCATCAGAGTCGATTGTTGAGATCCGTCTGAGAATCATCTTCACATCTATCCTCAACAATTTCTTCCATCTCAGAGTCTGATGAACCCACCTGATTAGGTGAAGGTTTATTGATTTGAATACCTTGAGGTGTGAATGAGAACATCTCGGAGTCAAGCAGAGTGTGAACCTTGCTTCTGAGCACTTTATAATCTTCAGTTGAATGCCCTTTTGCCCCAGCATGGTAGTGACAATGGGCGTCGACTCTCTTTGTCAAAGCTGTCATGGCTTCCACAATCTGATCCAACTGATCTTTCAACAATTCAAAACCCGCTCTTGTCACAAACTGGTTCTGCTCTCCTGAAATCATGATTTTTCAAAAGTTGCTTCAAATCCAATGTTGGCTTTAGGAAGTCAACTGTTAGGTTATGGACAAGGAAGGATGAGACTCAAGGCTGAGAAATGCAAATTAGATGCGATGTGATGACATGCACATGCAATGCAAACCAAATGGTTTCAGGGGACTCAAAGGCGAGTTGCAAACTTTTTTTGGAAAAACTGAAGAGTTTTACTGGAAAATCTATTGATCTTTGCAAAGGAAAGAATGCCTGAGTTCCTTGAAACCAAAGGGCTATGAATGCGTGAATGTATGTACAAACACACGTACACAGATATTCACAAATATACCGGTATATACGTGCGAACAAACAAGGGCTTAGGTTTAGAGATCACGTGCGTGGAGCCATGGTCCACCCATCCCAAAAGGTGTGTACTACGGGTTTATTAACTGTAGAACATGGTTCTAAAAAAGTTCCGAGAGTCAACGACCCATGTTTTAGATATTGTCGATTTCCCGAATGACTCGGTAGTCAATAATTTTCTCAAGAGAATCTCGTCTGAGTGTAGTATCGCGTATCAACTATTTTGGGAATATTGTCCCTCATAGTCATCGCACTACATCCTAAAAGGGCCAAGTGGGGTTAAAGGTGACTAATGGTCCTCAGTTTCACGGGCACATAGGGCGAGAGTAGTAACGTTTTCACGAATAGACTCGTTCAACATGACTAAACTCTCAAGAGGGCGTCAACTGAATGATGGTGTCTCAAGTCAACTTTTTCGGGAATCGACTCCCTCAAAGTCTCCTTGAATATACCATCATCCTATCATAAGTGCGCTCAAGTCCGGGTTAGGACTTATCTCATCACTCAAAAGTAGCACCCTGCACACAGAAAACCCAAGCACAATAGATATATACAGATATACAGACAAGCAAACATATAACATAAACACAACCACAAACAAGGTAGGCTTAACCCTCAAAAGATATTCCCTAGTGAAGTCTCAATTTCTGTTGCAGTGAGAATCGGATACCAAGCTATTAATTAACTTGAATCACAAAACTTTGAAATTCACCACCGAGCGTTGATTTATCCAAAGGAAAGGGTAAAGATCGAAGAAAACCCTAAGTGCGCTATGTGAAGACACAACTAAGAGATCGGGGATCGGGGGTTGGTTATACCTAGGGAAGGTGTTAACATCCTAAGTATCTGTAGTACTCTACAAGAACCTCTTGTTTGTATTTGTGTTAAGTTATTATTTGCTTGCTAAGGGGATTTGCTAAAGGTTAAGGTAAAGAGCGACGGTGACCAAGGTGATAAAGGTAAAAACCTAAAGGTATATACACTAAGTATGCTTGCCAAGACGTCGCATCTCGTGCCTACGTATCCTAATAAGGATGGAATCAGAGCATTCGTAGTTCACCTAACTAGGGACGAGGAACCATTGACTATGGTCAAAGTTCCAAGGGGAAATGGGTATTCACGATCATGATACTCACATAGAGTTAAAGAACTCTATAAATCTAAGTTGTAAGGAAAATTGGCTCGACAAGATATCGCATCTTGTGCCTACGTATCCTGATTAGGAATGAGGAATCAGAGCCTCCGTAGTTCGCCTAACTAAGGGTGAGGAACCATTGACTATGGCAAAGTTCCAAAGGGAATGAGTATGATACTCATGTAGAGTTAAAGAACTCTCTAATTCTAAGTCGTAGGGGGAAAGTGAATACTCATGGTGATGAGAATCACATAGAGTTCAGGAACTCTATCCTAGCTCTAAGTTGTGAAGTAAGTGGCTCTATGACTTTGAGGTCAAGAGGGAAAGATGGTCACCTATGACTATAAGGTCAAGGAGGGAAAGGGTTACCTATAACTATGAGGTCAAGAGTGGAAGATGACTCTAATTAGGCCAAGATGGTAATGAGCTATCTATGATTTTGAGGTCAATAGAGAAACTTTCCTTTGGAAATGTATTGAGGATTAGTCAAATGAAGCAGGAAACCAAAATCAAAATAGGAACATGAGGGTCATCCATAATATTTTATCAGAAAATACTTACAAGTCTTACCAAGGAGAGAAATGAAAAGTTAGTAGTCCAAGAAGTTAAAAGTTGAAATGAAATAGACTTGAAAACGGTCTAGTCTTAATCAAGACTTATCAATAAAGATTAACAACTATGATTCTTGACTTTCATCGACTAAAAAGTGAATGAAACTGAAATAAAAAGAAAGTGGTCTCATATTGATCAAAAATTTGTATATTTAATGAAATCGGCCAAACCATGAAGTTTGTTATATCATTGACCCAAAATAAAGAAAATTGAATCGAAATGAAAATAAAGTTGGTCTCGTCTTAATCAAGATTTAATCGAGAAATCGATAATCTAATGATATTTAACTTTCATTGACCAACAAAAAGAGAAAATGGCCTCATACTAATGAAGATTTTCAGTGATTTTGAATAAATCCACCAAGTCATGATTTTTATATAACATTGGCCCAAAAATTTGCGTAAAAAATGAAATGAAATGAAAATGTTAAAAATAAATCAAAACAAATGAATTCAAAAAAATGATGCCATTAAAAAATAATTTGAAGAACATAAAAATAATAAATAAATAAAAAATCTACAATTTTAAAAAGAGTGGATAGATTTACAAAACAAAATGAGATCATGTGGGCTATGAGCCAATCACTCATCTAGAAACAACCATCATGATTTGAAATGACAAAAGGGTGGTATAGAGAGAACCAAATGCATTCAGTTCCTCTTACTTTTTTATTTTAAAACCAACGAAGATAATCCAAAGGAAAAGAATGTCACAGTCAACTAAATTGGACCTTTATCCTCCTTTTTTAAAAAAAATGAGTACGCATCCATGGTGGAAAACGGTGTAGCAGAGAAGAAATGAAAGAAGAAACACAGTCTCCCTTTCTCTCCCCGTCTTCGTCTCTTGATTCAATCTAGTTTGGGTTTGTTACGAGATCTTTTACCCCTCAATCAGGTTTGTTGTAAGGTTTGTGCTAGTGTGCCTTTCTGCTTTAATCTCTTCTCCTCTTCTTTGATTAGGTTTTCAGTTTGTGATTTTGAATGGGTGTTGTGAAATGAGGTTTTTGGTGAAGGTGAAAATGGACGGTATAGTGGTGGTGTTGATGTTGTTGATAGATTAAGAGTGAATGAAGATGAAGGTTTATTGTTATGATTTGGGCCATTAGAGAGGAGGAGGGGATTTAAGGGTACTCTATTAAGGGTTTTCTCGAGATTGGAGTTCTGATTTTGAATTGTTGTTTTTTATTTCAGGTGAAGAGGTTATTTTGGTTATGGTTATTGTTGCAGAACCATGAATGTTGGGAAGAAAGAGGTGAGGTTGAAGAGATTTTTAAGAAGAGAAAAGTTGTTTCAATGGAGGGTTATGTATTGAAGGCAAGGTGGGTCTGCTCGAAGATTAATGAAGTGGTTTTATTTTTTGAAGAATTCCAGAACAGAGGAAGTATTGAAGGCTTTTTGAAAAGTGAAGGTCAGTTTGAAGTATGGAGTGGATTTTTGTGAATCACTTTCTACCGAATCTCTTCCATTTTCATTTCTCCTCCTCTTTTCATACGACTCTTCCCCCTTTTAATTCCTCTCCAAACGTGTTGGCTAAGTTTAGGTCCCAAAATGCTTTGTCCTCTTGTTCATATTTTTGTGTCGTGGTAGTACAATTTAGAGTCTTGCCACAGGTTTTGTCTGGTGTGGTTCTGCGTTGGCAGCATGTGCAGTGCTCGGTGGCGTGATATTGTTGTCTTTGGTGTTATAGAGTTGCTTTGGAACATTGTTGGCGAGGGCAGACATATCACTGGGTGATATTTGTCTTGTGATGTAGCACAGTGGTGACAGGTACAGAGTTTTGGAGGTCTACGTTTTGGAGTGGCCTGTACGGGTGTATTGACCAGTTTTCACACAGTTGTGGTAGCAGCAAGTGTTGTTGATGTCATCTGTGGTACAGATGGAGTGGGTGTTTTTTGTAATGTTCTTCTCTTTTTTTTTTTTTTGGAAATTGGTAATGGGTTTGGAAAACTTGGGTTTTGTAAATATGACCTTATAATGATGATGTATGATGGTCCTCGAATATGATTTGTAGCATTGAATTGAATTTGGTAACGTGGCAAGAATGAGGGACATTTGATTGTGAATTGAAAACTAATCTTAAATGAATTTGAAACTTAAATCTTGAATTAAAATTTGGAACTTGAATCTTGTAATTTTGAAATGGAAATTGAATTTGGGAATTGAAATAGAATGGAAAAAGAAATTGAGAAGAAATTGAAGAGGAGATTTGAATTGAAACATTGAAATAAAAAAAATATTTGAAACTTGAATATGAATTTTGAGATGGGGTAGAAATTTGGATTTGGCTATTTATGGAAAAGGAGGATGAATAACTTAAATGAATAATTGGAAAAGAAAGTGGATAACAAAGGTGGATTTAGAAATAATGAATATGGATATTGGTTAGGGAAATGAATTGAATTGAAAAATGGATATGGATAATGGGTTTTGTCACACGCCACCAAACTTGAACAACATCCAGAACCTTGACAATTACACTTGACCACCACAAATCCTGGACAACGACACAAATTCAAATCCATCTTGAAATGATCTTGAGCTGAATAGTGTGTTTGAAATCTCATTTGAACAGGACTACAACTTTGAACAAATTCAACCATTTGGACATTGATGACATCCTAGAAAAGAAAGGCATCCTCAATGAAGGTTGAACTGAGAAAACGGTCTCCACTGGGGAAGAAAAGCTTCACAAATGAGTGGTATTGTCAAAGGGTTGACAGAAAGATACATAAACTTGAGAGTCACCACGAAAATGTTAATGATAGGGTAGCAAATCACCAGACATTATCATCGTCAATGGGTTGACGGATACGATCCAATTTGGAAAATATTTAGTTAAGAGTGGCATCACCAAATGATTGATGGGACAAAACCAACTGACATACTCAAAGGGTTGAAAACACTTCATCAAAGAGGCACCTCGTCAAAGAATTGACGGAAAGAAAACTGACATAAATGGTGACATCGTCAAGTAGTTGACGGAATGAAACACTTCAAACATCATCCACGTCAAAGGATTGACAGAATGAAACAATTCACCAAAGAAACACCTCGTCAAAGGATTGATGGAAAGAAAACTTCACTAAAGAGTGACATTGTCAAAGGGTTAATGGTAGGGTAGCCACTATCAACGTCAAAAGGTTGACGGAAGGATAATCGAAATAAAGATCCATATCATCAAAGGATTGATGGAAAGAAAGCTAACATCTTCAAAAGGGGTGACGGGAAAAAATGTAGTGGGGAGTCATCATCAAATAGCAAATCACCAGACATTATCATTGTCAAAAGGTTGACGGATATGATCCAATTCAGGAAATATTCACCAAAAAGTGGCATCATCAAAGGATTGATGGAACAAAACCGACTGACATATTCTAAGGGTTGAAAACATTACGTCAAAGAGACACCTCGTCAAAGAATTGGCGGAAAAACACATGTCCAAACATTATCATCGTCAAGGGGTTAACGAAAACGAAACGATTAACTAGTGAGTGACTTCATCAAAGGGTTGGTGGTCAGGTAACCACTATCAACGTCAAAAGGTTGACGGAAGGATAATCAAAATAAAGAGCCACATCATCAAAGGATTGATGGAAAGAAAACTAACATCGTAAAAGGATTGACGGAGCAAACAATTGGTTCACTAAAGAGTGACATCATCAAAGGGTTGACGGAGAGATACTGACGTAAATGATGACATCGTCAAAGAGTTAACGGAAATGAAACATTTTACTAAAGAGTGACGTCATCAAAGAGTTGACGGAAAGAAACACCTCAAGTCAGAATTTCATCAAGGGGTTGACGGAAAAGGGTGTATTTGAAAGTTGTTGTCAAAAAAAGTTAACAGTAATGACTGATCCAGGGTAACAAAAATTATAACCACAAAATGGTTGAATAACACCAAGGACGGATAAGCTTCTTGGGTGAGATGGCCACTTATCGTTACAAACATAACAATGGCAATGAGAGTAAAGTGCCAACAATGATTGGAGTCAGAAATAACATGCCAGTAAACACTGGACTCATAGTATAAATATTTGAAATGACGCCAATAAACACTGGACTTAGACACCAATTTGAGTTGGCTTGCCAATAAACACTGGACTTAGACACCAATTTGAGTTGTTCTGCCAATAAACACTGGACTTGGACACCAATTTGAGTTGGTCTGCCAATAAACACTGGACTTGGGGATAACAACAATGATTGGATGAACAAACATGCCAGTAAACACTGGACTTAAACACCAATTTAAGTTGGCATGGACACCAATTTGAGTTGGCTTGGATACCAATTTGAGTTAGCTTAGATACCAATTTGAGTTGACTTAGATACCAATTTGAGTTGGCTTGCCAGTAAACACTGGACTTTATGTTCATATCTGACCTAAGTTTTAAACAATGCCAATAATCACTGGACTTTGGACACCAATTTGAGTTGGCTTTCCAGTAAACACTGGACTTTAGGTTCATATTTGACCTGAGTTTTAAACAATGCCAGCAATCACTAGACTTTAGGATCATATTTGACCTGAGTTTAGGTTCATATCTGACCTGATGGAAAATCGTCGCTTGTAATAAAATCCTTGTAAAGAGGGTAAATCAATTAAAGAGAAACCATTTGTGAGGTCTTCAACAAAATCCTTCTGACAAACTTCTTGGGGAATACCAATTGTAATTGCAGAAATTCGGATACCACCAGAGGTAGATAAGCTTCTCAGAAGAGACTGCCACTTATCACCATAGAAAACAAGCTTCCCCAAGAGATTGCCACTTGTTGTTTGGGTGTAAATTCCAAGGAGATGTTGTTATCACAAAACTGCTGAAGAATGAATTATGTCTTCAATGTGGATCTGTAGCAGATTCTTCTGCGAGACACAGAGGAAAATAAATACACGTTTAAGATAGGTTCAGAAAGCACATATGTCAGGGACCAATGTTTAATCTAGGAACAAGCTAGAAAGAAATGGTCAAACAAGACTCCAACCATTGAGGAATAAGCTCAAATGGGGATTTATCTCATCCAAATATGGAAAAGATAACTGAAGCAACCATCATCCACGAGGATAAAACTCTGTGGGGAATTCTAGAAAGGGTGGCCACTTTATGTCTAAGGGATGACAACTCTATTGGAGAGAAAAGACAAACCCAGTCACTTGGGGAATAACCTCCAAAGTGAGCAAAACCGATAAACACCAAAAAGGTAGCAAAAATGCTCGGATGCCATGCATATGTATGAATGTCCTTATGTCATGCTTATGCTGACGAAACAGACAAAGGAAGCAAACCGGAGATAAAATAAACATCTCGACAAGGATACCCAGCCAACCTCATCAAATTGGACCATCACTAGGGATGAATAAGTAGGATCAACAACCTTACTTCAAGGTTACAACCTTCTCTGGGGAAAAAGTATCTCACTCGGAGTGTAACATCATGACTTCACTAAAATTGCCATCATGAGCTTGATTTCCTTGTTGGAGGAGGAAGATCCATGGAGAATTGCAAAGATCAACTGAAATAACAATTTACTGGGGAGCCAGAAAAGGATATCACAAGAATAGAGTAATTCTACATCTTAACTTGCATGATGATCATCACAATGAACAATGGCTCTTGCAACAAGTAAACTTCAAATCTTCTCTGCCCCAGATTACATGGTCTCTGAGAAGAAAATACCAAGAGGATTTTACAGAAGAATTGACCTACAAGATGCTTCGATATCTTCAAACTCTTGGACAGCTTCACGAATCTCAACGTAACTACCCCTGTTTAACTGCGTTTACAAAGCAAAGTCCTCAGACTTATCTGTCAGACTGTGGGAGTAACAACTGGGAAACAGACTTGCCCCTGTCGACTGGCTTTCAGAGTCATTGCCTTGGAAAGGGAGTTGGGAAATGACTTGCCAGAAAGATGACCTCATGACTGCTTGCCCCAATATCCTGAACTCCGAAGAGTTATGCCCCTGATTCAATAGCTCTTGGAATGGTTGATTAAAAAATCCTCCAAATCGGTTGCCCCATACTGAGCTTCCTTTACCAAGTCAAATTCCCTAGCTGGATGCCTTTGTTGGGATTCCTTTGGTATTGAATTGTCTTGCAAACAATATTGTTCATTAAAAATTGGCAATTTCAATGTAACATTCATGCAAGCTTTTGGAATCAAATTTTATTGATGAAAACACAATGGAGTGATTAAATAATCAAACGCAACGCATATCTAGTCATTTATGGAATGACAGATTTTGTGATCAACACACACAATTAAAAAATATCATTAGGAGTCAGTTTATCCAATCTTGTTGTAGTATGCTTTCAAAACAACCTTACCTCAATTAGGTCTTTTAAAGGTTGTAACGCGACTTGGTTCCCGGCTCATGAAACAAAGGATAAAGGCTCAAAGTTTTATTTTTCCCCATACAATCTTCGTGATGAACTTCAATCCTAAACTCAGTTAACTCAGCTATACATTCAGGTTCCTATAGGCTAGGAATTGAGCTGATGATAGTTGGTGATGTTTCAGACACCTAGGGTAGTCATTACTCCCTTACAACATTCAGTTGTTCTTACTGTTGAGGAATTCAGAGTAAAAGCTTTAAGTTCATCCTCTTTTTAGTTTTCATAGAAACCTTTTTGTATAAGGTAATAATCATGAGCTTCCCATCTTTCTTAGCTTTTGCCTTGAAAGGGACTCGGCTCATTCTTTGAGTAAGGATTTCTTAACGATCCTTCCTTATTTATCACTTTGGGAACAACTTGTACAACATTTGTTCATTTGATTCGAGAGAGTTGACAGGTGTCTTGCATGAATCTCTTGAATTAGAATGCATACCCAAGTTAAACTGAGAACTACCCTGCCCCAAGGTTGAGATTACGGGTTTTTTGTGAGGAAAGGAAACTCATACTTCTAGGCTCGAAGGGGTTAGCAAGGGATTATCTTCCTTATTTCTCCAGTGTTTAGGAATTGAAACAATGCCTTACATCATCGGCAAGGTTTAATTGAAAACATACCACAACAATTATGGATATAATATTTTCATCATTCTTCCTAATCTTTGTTTAAACAACAGTTTGATAAAGACAAGTGGATGGAAAAAGATAAATGTTTTGGCTTTTTTCTTGCCACAAAAAAATGAGTGAATACGAATGGACTTAATCAAAAGATGCATAAACATTTCATTAATCTTGCCAATTTGAAAAAACAACAGCTTACAAGCAAATACAAGTTCAAACATGCAAATAAAATACAACAAAAATGCTGAAACAGCCAAAAGATTGGCAGCTTTGAAGACTGAGCCTTCCTTTCTTGACTTGCCACTGAGATAATCATCATCAGAGTTGATTGTCGAGATCCTTCTGAGAATCATCTTCACATCTATCCTCAACAATTTCTTCCATCTCGGAGTCTGATGAACCCGCCTGATTAGGTGAAAGTTTATTGATTTGAATACCTTGAGGTGTGAATGAGAACATCTCGGAGTCAAGAAGAGTGTGAACCTTGCTTCTGAGCACTTTATAATCTTCAGTTGAATGCCCTTTTGCCCCACCATGGTAGTCATAATGGGCGTCGACTCTCTTTGTCAAAGCTGTCATGGCTTCCACAATCTGATCTAACTGATCTTTTAACAATTCAAACCCCGTTCTTGTCACAAACTGGTTCTGCTCTCCTGAATTCATGATCTTTCAAAAGCTACTTCAAATCCAATGCTGGCTTTGGGAAGTCAACTACTGGGTTATGGACAAGGAAGGATGAGACTCAAGGCTGAGAAATGCAAATGAGATGCGATGTGATGACATGCACATGCAATGCAAACCAAATGGTTTCAGGGGACTCAAAGGCGAGTTGCAAACATTTTTTGGAAAAACTGAAGAGTTTTATTGGAAAATCTATTAATCTTTGCAAAGGAAAGAATGCCTGAGTTCCTTGCAACCAAAGGGCTATGAATGTGTGAATGTATGTACAAACACACGTACACAGATATTCACAAATATACAGGTATATACATGCGAACAAACAAGGGCTTAGGTTTAGAGATCACGTGCGTGGAGCCATGGTCTACCCATCCCAAAAGGTGTATACTACGGGTTTATTAACTGTAGAACATGGTTCTAAAAAAGTTCCCAGAGTCAACGACCCATCTTTCAGATATTGTCAATTTCCCGAATGACTCGGTAGTCAATAATATTATCAAGAGAATCTCGTCTGAGTGTAGTATCGCGTATCAACTATTTTGGGAATAGAGTCCCTCATAGTCATCGCACTACATCCTAAAAAGGCCAAGTGGGGTTAAAGGTGACTAATGGTCATCAGTTTCATGGGCACATAGGTCGAGAGTAGTAACGTTTTCACGAATAGACTCGTTCAACATGACTAAACTCTCAAGAGGGCCTCAACTGAGTGATGGTGTCTCAAGTCAACTTTTTTGGGAATCGACTCCCTCAAAGTCTCCTTGAATATACCATCGTCCTATCATAAGTGCACTCAAGTCCGAGTTAGGACTTATCTCACCACTCAAAAGTAGCACCCTGTACACAGAAAACCCAAGCACAACAGATATATACAGACAAGCAAACATATAACATAAACATAACCATAAACAAGGTGGGCTTAACCCTCAAAAGATATTCCCTAGTGAAGTCGCCATTTCTGTTGCGGTGAGAATCTGATACCAAACTATTAATTAACTTGAATCACAAAACTTTGAAATTCACCACCGAGCTTTGATTTATCCAAAGGAAAGGGTAAAGATCGAAGAAAACCCTAAGTGCGCTATGTGAAAACACAGCTAAGAGATGGGGGATAGGGGGTTGGTTATACCTAGGGAAGGTGTTAGCATCCTAAGTATCTGTAGTACTCTATAAGAACCTCTTGATTGTATTTGTGTTAAGTTATTATTTGCTTGCTAAGGGGATCTGCTAAAGGCTAAGGTAAAGACCTATGGTGACCAAGGTGATAAAGGTAAAGACCTAATGGTATATACACTAAGTATGCTCGCCAAGATGTCGCATCTCGTGCCTACGTATCCTAATAAGGATGGAATTAGAGCATTCGTAATTTACCTAACTAGGGACGAGGAACCATTGACTATGGTCAAAGTTCCGAGGGGAAATGGGTATTCACGATCATGATACTCACATAGAGTTAAAGAACTCTATAAATCTAAGTTGTAAGGCAAATTGGCTCGACAAGATATCACATCTTGTGCCTACATATCCTGATTAGGAATGAGGAATCAGAGCCTCCGCAGTTCACCTAACTAAGGGGAGGAACCATTGACTATGGCCAAAGTTCCAAAGGGAATGGGTATGATACTCATGTAGAGTTAAAGAACTCTCTAATTCTAAGTTGTAGGGGGAAAGTGAATACTTATGGTGATGAGAATCACATAGAGTTCAAGAACTCTATCCTAGCTCTAAGTTGTGAAGTAAGTGGCTCTATGACTTTGAGGTCAAGAGAGAAAGATGGTCATCTATGACTATAAGCTCAAGGAGGAAAAGGGTTACCTATGACTATGAGGTCAAGGGTGGAAGATGACTCTAATTAGGCCAAGATGGTAATGAGCTATCTATGACTTTGAGGTCAATAGAGAAACTTTCCTTTGGAATTGTATTGAGGATTAGTCAAATGAAGTAGCCAACCAAAATCAAAACAGGAACATGAGGGTCATCCATAAAATTTTATCAGAAAATACTTACAAGTCTCACCAAGGAGAGAAATGAAAAGTTAGTAGTCCAAGAAGTTAAAAGTTGAAATAAAATAGACTTGAAAACGGTCTAGTCTTAATCAAGACTTATCAATAAAGATTGAAAACTATGATTCTTGACTTTCATCGACTAAAAAGTGAATGAAACTGAAATAAAAAGAAGGTGGTCTCATATTGATCAAAATTTTGTCGATTTAATAAAATCGGCCAAACCATGAAGTTTGTTATATCATTGACCCAAAATAAAGAAAATTGAATCTAAATGAAAATAAAATTGGTCTCGTACTAAAATTGACCCAAAATAAAATTTTGTCGATAATCTAATGATATTTGACTTGCATTGACCAACAAAAAGAGAAAATGGCCTCATACTAATCAAGATTTTTAGTGATTTTGAATAAATCCACCAAGTCATGATTTTTATATATCCTTGGCCCAAAAATTTGCGTAAAAAACGAAATAAAATGAAAATGTTAAAAATAAATCAAAACAAATTAATTCAAAAAAATAATGCCATTACAAAATAATTTGAAGAACATAAAAATAATAAATAAAAAAATCTACAATTTTTAAAAGAGTGGATAGAATTTACAAAACAAAATGAGATCATGTGGGCTATCTAGAAACAACCAGAAAATTTTACCCCATACTCCATCATTTATTCCCCTACCCCTACATTATATTTTTTTTACGAAAATATCCTCATATAAATAAGTGCAAAATTTTCCTAATTTAATTATTTGATCCACAATTTAATAAATAAATCTATCTTTAAAAACTGCTTTATTAATATTCTCAGCAAATATGGCAAGTATTATCTATACTATTAAATAATCTTATAATGTCTCCATCAAAGATTTTCCGCTAAAACTTTTTCCTTTAATTAATTAATTAAATATAAATATATTTATTGTTAACTCCATTTAAAACTTCCGGCTAACTCATTCTTATATTTTAAATAATTACTAATTAACAAATGCAATAAGACACGTCTTAAAAAAATTTTAAAATGCAGCCACCTACCAAAAATTAATTAAATATAAATATATTTATTATTAACTCCATCATTTAAAACTTCTAACTAAGTCACATTCTTATATTTTAAATAATTATTAATTAACAAATGCAATAAGACACTCCTAAATTTTTTTAAAATGCAGTCACCTACTTTTTTTTTTGTAAGCAAGTTATATATTAAAGAGAGAACTAAGGGTTCTCTAACCTGTTTACAAAAGGGAAACGAGATACAAGGCTACAAAGAACTCGACCCCCCAAAAATTCGAAAATTGGGAATCAATTGAGTTACGATAAAAAATACAACGGATTTTTACAAAAATCGTAAAAATTACAATTAAGATTCCCAATTTCCCTGATTATGGACCATTTCCAAACCAAAATTTTGATGTTCCAAACTACATCAAGGACATTCCAACCTTGATTCTAAAAAATAATGCTATTTCTAAGATTCCAAATATTCCAACAAATGGCCAACCAAAAGATGTCGGCTTTCCGAGATTTCACTTTGAAAAGTTTGCAAAAATCAAACCACCTCAAAAAGCTATCCATAAACGAGATTGGACTAGCCGGCACTACCTCCTCAAAACCAATCCACTCCCTTATTTCCCTCCAAATCAGCCCCACTACTATACAAGACATAAAAGTATGGGCCAAAGTTTCCTCCTCTGATAAAAAAAAAATACAAAGAGATGAAGTATTGGACGGAATAATACCTCTAATTTTAAGATTATCCCTTGTCGGAAGTCTCTTCTTGAGAACCCTCCAACCAAAAGCTTTGGTTTTCGCCGGAACATCCTCTTTTCATAACCGATTCCACATCAATTCAGCCCCGACATGATACGAAAAAGCAAAAAAAATAATCGTAGCAGCCATGCTGCCAGAAATAAGCTGCGAAGCACAGCTCGTTATAGAGAATCCCATGACAGGATCTGGTCACCTACTAATAATATGTTAACATAGTAACTACTCAGCCTAACTTTTCTCGTCATTTTATTAATTAATCTTTTATTATTAAAAATTAAAAATTATTATTATTATTAATTAAATAATACTTAAATTAAAATATTTAACATGTTTATTTCTCAAATTTCTCTCCGCTCAACACTCTCTATTTATATCATACAAATAATTAACCTCTCTCCACTCATAATATCTCTTTAACCCCACATTAATAGGACAATTAGTAATATTAAATTAAAAAATTAAAAAAATAAATAAATTAGACATATAATGCAAACCTTAAATTTACTTAATAGAAAAATAAATTAATAAATATAATTCATAAAACAGTTAAAGTTTTTTATAATTTCATTTTAGTGGGGACTATAAAAAACTTTAACCGTTTTATGAATTATATTTATTAATTTATTTTTGTATTAAGTAATTTTAAGGTTTTCATTATATGTCTAATTTATTTATTTTTTTATTTTTTAATTTAATATTACTATGTCCTATTAACGTGGGGTTTGAGAGGTGTTATGAGTGGAGAAAAGTTAATTGTTTGTATGATATAAATAGAGAGTGTTGAGCGGAGGAGAGATATTTGAGAAATAAACATGTGAAATATTTTAATTTAATTATTATTTAATTAATAATAATAATATTTAATTATGAATATTAAAAGATTAATTAATAAAATGAAGAGAAAAGTTATGTTGGATAGTTACTATATTAACATATTATTGGTAGGTGGGTGCATTTAAAAAAAAATTCTGGAGTGTCTTATTGCATTTTTTAATTAATAATTATTTAAAATATAAGAATGTGACTTAGTTAGAAGTTTTAAATGATGGAGTTAATAATAATATATTTGTATTTAATTAATTTTTCGTAGGTGGCTGCATTTTAAAAAAAAATTAGAACGTGTCTTATTGCGTTTGTTACTTAATAATTATTTAAAATATAAGAATGAGTTAGTCGAAAGTTTTAAATGAAGTTAATAATAAATATATTTATATTTAACTAATTAATTAAAGGAAAAAGTTTTAGCGGAAAATCTTTGATGGAGACATTATAAGATTATATAATAGTATAGATAATACTTGCCATATTTGCTGAGAATATTAATAAAGCAGCTTTTAAAAATAGATTTATTTATTAAATTGTGGATCAAATAATTAAATTAAGAAAATTTTACACTTATTTATATGAGGATATTTTGGTAAAAAAAATATTATAGGGGTAGGAGAATAAATGATGGGGTATGGGGTAAAATTTTCTTAATTGTAAAATGAGAATTTCAAGTTTTATTTTTGAGAGAATATTAGTAAATTATCACTGAATTTGAAATACACTAGTCAATTTCAACAAAAGAAACCGACTAAAACACACTAAATAATCCTGTTACTTGTTTGAATGCATGATACAATATTTAACATTAACTAAATAATTGTACAAGTAGTTAATAAACTTCAATTAAAGATAAATTATTCAAATGAATAATATTGAATAAATTTAATCAAAGTACTGTGCTATGATATTATCTTTTAGACACCCCAAACTACATTATCCAAAGTCTCTTTCAAAACTATTAGGACTAATATTGTTATTTAGATGTTCAAATTACATTGTGTATATATTTTAAGGAGGAAAATTCTTATTTACCCATCATAAAAAATTGAATGCATCCATTTGTATTAAAATTGTCAAAATTTAAACCATCAAATAAATTATTAAATGTGATATTAATCGGTTGTAAAAAAAACTAAATATAAAAAAAAAATTGAAAAAAAATAATAACCAATTTAAAACTGGTTATATAACCGTAATCAAATTTATAACCGGTTTTATAACTAATTTTGATTGAAATGTGGTTACGATTATGAATCCAAACTATTTAACTGGTTTAAAAATAACCAACCATGCACACCCCTATCAATTAGACCGGAAGGAGATTCGACCATGTTCGAGTTCGGGGTCGATTAACATAATACAAGGCGATCTCGCTAATCAAAGTGAAAACGTTGTTCCCAATCATAAAATGGCCGAAGACGTATACGCCATAATCCCTCTGCTCAACGAGTCAAAGGTCTCTCTTGACAATAGAAGAATTCTCAACCTCGAACCAATTGAGGTTGTCTACGATGGTCAGAAAAATCAAAAGGCTCCTGTAGTTATTTACTTACCAGGTCCCACACCGTACAAATCCGATAAGGCTGTCGCTTACAAGTACGGTGCAACAACAATAAAAAATGGAAAGGAAACTCCATTACCCTCCATCGTAAACATTGTCGACATCAGTCGAGTCACAAGGAGCGGTCGGATCTTCAACAGAGGAGTTTGAGAACCTGCTAAAGAAAGGGAACCTAAAGCGGAAGTTCCCAATTAATAAATCGGGCAATCCAGTAATCTCGAACTTACAAAGAACAACGATGAGATGATGAAGGTCATCCAGAAAAGCGAGTACAACATTGTAAACCAATTGTTACAAACTCCGTCTAGAATCTCTGTGTTATCTCTCCTACTTAGTTCTGAAGCTCACAGGGAAGCTTTACAGAAAGTCTTAGAGCAAGCCTTTATGGAACAAGATGTAACAGTATGACAGTTTGACAATATCATCTTCAACATCACTTCCTGCAACAACTTAGGATTCAATGATGAATAACTGTCAAAAGAAGGCAAAAATCACAATATGGTTCATAACATTACAATCAACTGCTAAGACGATGCTTTAGCCAGCGTACTGGTTGACACAGGAACATCTCTGAATGTTATGCCAAAGTCAACTTTAACACGAATATCACTTCAAGTGGCTCCGGTGAGAGGCAGTGAGATCATTGTCAAAGCCTTTGACGGATCCAGAAAAACAGTTATCGACGAAGTCGATCTTCCCATAACCATCGGTCCTCACACTTTCCAAGTCACTGTCCAGGTCATGGACATCCAGGCAGCATACAACTGTTTATTAGGAAGACCTTGGATACACGAAGCTGGGGCAGTCACTTCGACACTTCATCAGAAGCAGAAGTTCATCAAGAAAGACAAGCTAGTCACAGTCTGCGGAGAGCAAGCCTTAATCGTGAGCAACTTATCATCATTCTCCTATTTAGAACCAGAAGAGGTTGTTGGGACTCAGTTCCAAGCACTCTCAGTGAGCAATGAAAATCGATCAGAAAAAGGAACGTCGATTTCCTCATATAAGGACGCTCTTGAAGTGATCAAAAGTAATAACACAAAAGATGGGGACAGTTTGTAGTTCCTACTGATAACAAGACGAAGAAATGTCTTGGTTTCTCTTCAACCTTTACCCAGACTGCCAAGAAAGACGAAAGTTTTCGTCCCATTCAGAACTTCTTCCACAGTGGAGGTTTCCTCCACCCAGTGTCTCAAGAAGTACACACTATCAATGCAAGTGACTCCTCCGATACAGATGAGGAATGGAAAATTTATCTCAACAAGGACGGTTATATGTCTCATGGAGAGGTGCACACGCCGCTCTACTTTCCCAAATAGAGCCCGAGATATATACCAAGGTCAGACGTCCGGACGATCTATGGAGACTGTGCTCTTGAGGGATGACGTGCTCTGCCTAACTCATTAGAAGACGATCCGATGAAAGACAATTTCAACTACGACTATTTTGATCCCCTGGATGACTTGCTTATCTGGCAGCCGTGCTCGGAAGACTTGGGGCAAAAGAGTCGGCCCAACGATGCATATCAACTGAGCAATATTGAAAAGAATACATGCGTCCCCACCGAGTCATAGGATCATTACCCCGGACATTCATAAAATATCTGGCACAACGATGAACCTGCAAAGATTGTAGGACAAGAGTTCATCAACTATGCTTTCCTTGAGGTCAACATCATCGAGGAAGATGACTCCTCCAGCCCCACAGAAGTATGGGACACTTTAGGACAACCGAGTGGTAAGTACGACTTCTTGGTCAAAAACACCGCTCCTGAAAGCTCTCGCATCAGGTACGAGGACATCCAGCCAACTGGATGGGGAAATCCTCTCGATAGTGAAAACGTTAAGGAAGATACAACAGAAGAGTTCGTTTAAGACAACTCTGCTTAGGAGGAAGACTCCAATGATCCTGCTCCGCCAGAAATCAGCGTCATTTCTAAGGACAAATCAAGAAAGAAGGTGCCAGACTTTGTGATTCATCGAGGAGTTCGTCGCCAATGGGTTACTGTCGATGTCCCAAAAGTCGTCCATAAGTCTAAGTAATTGTCATCTTTGTTTTAACCTTTCACCTTGCCCAGGTGAAATAGATGTTTTATAGGGCTCGCTTTTCTGTAAATGTCCCTCTTCGCTTTGCCCAAAGCGATAGGGTTTTGTTTTATAGGGTTGTAGTTTCAAGAATTGCCGAATCATAAATAAATAATGTCATTCTGTCATTCCCGCATTTATTGCTATTTTCACTTTTCGTTTTTCAGAAAATGGTAATACTAAAACAACCCAAAATAAAAACAAGCATTTTTCAGAAAATACACTGCACACACTCTTGCATTTCTCTCTATCTCTTCTAAAAAACAAATCATCACGTCATGCAGATTGCTTTTTTTAAACCCATTAAAACATACAATCTAATGCCTTCTCCCAACTTTGAATTCCCAGTTTTTGAAGTTGAAGAAGAAGAGGACGCAGAAATTCCAGAAGAGATCTCCCGATTACTCAAACAAGAGGAAAGGTCTATTGAGCCTCACAAGGAACCGTTGGAAACAGTTAACTTAGGTTCATAGGAAGGAAAGAAAGAAGTCAAGATCGGGGCACTGCTTAAGCCAACTGTCAGAGAAGACTTGATAAGACTTCTCAAAGAGTTTCCAGATGTATTTGCTTGGTCCTATCAGGACATGCCAGGGTTGGATACCAGCATCGTGGAACATCATCTACCGCTAAAGACAGAATGTCCACCGGTAAAACAAAGGCTGAGACGGACTCATCCAGATATGGCTATCAAAATCAAGGAGGAAGTGCAGAAACAGATAGACGCATGTTTCCTTGCCACCTCAGAATATCCTCAATGGCTAGTCAACATAGTGCCAGTTCTGAAAAAGGATGGAAAAGTCATAATGTGTGTAGACCACAGGGATCTGAACAAAGCAAGCCCAAAGGATGACTTCCCCTTACCACACATTGATATGCTGGTAGATAGTACAACAAAATTCAAAGTCTTCTCCTTCACGGATGGATTCTCGGGCTATAATCAAATCAAAATGGCGTCGAAAGATATGGAGAAAACTTCATTCATCACCCCATGGGGCACCTTTTGTTACAAGGTAATGTCGTTCGGTTTAAAGAACACTGGGGCAACCTATCAAAGGGCCCTGACGACTCTGTTTCACGACATGATGCACAAGGAAATCGAAGTGTATGTCGTTGACATGATTGCCAAATCTAGAACAGAGGAAGAACATGTTGAACACTTGTAAAAATTGTTCAAACGTATGAGGAAATATAAACTACGCTTGAATCCCTGCTCAGGGAAACTCTTCGGGTTCATCGTCAGCCAAAAAAGAATTGAGGTTGATCTTGACAAGGTCAAGGCCATTCAATAAATGCCTTCACCAAAGACTGAAAAATAGGTCAGAGGTTTTTTGGGACGCCTGAATTACATCTCAAGGTTTATATCCCTCATGACCATGACATGCGCGCTAATCTTCAAATTACTCAGAAAGAATCAAAACTATGAATGGACAGAAGATTGCCCGAAAGCTTTTGATAGTATCAAGGAATATCTGTTGAATCCACCAATTCTGCCACCCCCAGTGGAAGGAAGACCACTGATTCTTTATCTAACTGTCTTGGAAGACTCAATGGGCAGTGTACTTGGTCAACAAGACGAAACAAAAAGAAAAGAGTCTGCCATTTACTACTTAAGCAAGAAATTCACCTACTGTGAAACTCGGTACACTATGCTCGAGAAAACTTGTTATACTCTGGCTTGGGCAGCCAAACGTCTTTGCCAGTACATGATTTGCCACACTACTTGGTTAATTTCCAAAATGGACCCAATCAAGTACGTCTTTGAAAAGCCTGCTCTCACGGGAAGGATTTCCCGTTGGCAGATGTTGTTATTGGAATACGACATGGGGTACCATGCTCAGAAAGTCGTCAAAGAAAGTATTTTAGCCGATCATTTGGCTCATCAACCGATTGACGATCAGGAATCAGTCGGATTTGACTTCCCAGACGAAGATGTCATGTATTTGAAAATGAAAGATTGCGATGAACCGCTACCCAATGAAGGGCCAGAACCAGGTTCCCAATGGGGACTAATATTTCACGAAGCTGTTAACACTTATGGAAACAGAATTAGGGCAATCATCGTAACACCTCAGGATACCCATATTCCTTTCACTGCCAGATTGACGTTCAAATGCACAAACAACGAGGCCGAATACGAAGCTTGTATCATGGGTCTCAAAGAAGCAATCGACTTAAGAATTCAGAACTTGGATGTGTATGGAGACTCAGCCCTGGTTATCAATCAGATCAAAGGAGATTGGAATACATACCAATTAGGATTGATTCCTTACAAAGATTACGCAAGAAGGTTGTTACCATTCTTCAATAGAATCGGGTTTCACCATATTCCTCATGAAGAAAATCACATGGCTGATGCATTAACCACTCTCTCTTCCATGATTAGTGTAGGTCAATGGAACGAAGTACCTAAGATTGACATAATGTGCCTTGAAAAGCCCTCTTACATCTTCATAATTGAATCAGTCATAGACGACAAACCTTGGTACGACGATATCAAATGCTTCCTTCGAAAACAAGAGTACCCACCCGGGACATCGAGAAAAGACAGGAAGACTCTCAAGAGACTGGCTGGTAACTTCTTCCTGAACGGTGATACACTCTATAAAAGAAACTTCGACATGGTTTTGCTCAGATGCGTAGACAGACAAGAAGCAAACATGTTGATGAAAGAGATTCATGAAGGATCGTTTGGCACTCATGCCAACGGACACACAATGGCGAGAAAAATTTTGAGAGCAGGATATTACTGGTTGACAGTGGAATCTGATTGCTACAAGTACATGAGAAGGTGTCACAAGTGTCAGATATACACAGATAAAATCCATGTACCGCCAACGCATCTCAAAATCCTTTCTTCTCCATGGCCTTTTTCCATATGGGGAATCGACATGATTGGCATGATTGAACCCAAAGCTTCAAACGGATATCAATTCATCCTGGTAGTTATTGACTACTTCACTAAATGGGTCGAAGTAGTGTCATACACCAATGTAACCCGATAAGTGGTAGTCCAATTTATCAAAAATAGTCTCATCTGCCGTTATGGTGTTCCAAGCCAGATCATTACTGACAATGGATCTAATTTGAATAATAAGATGATGAAAGAGTTGTGCGTTGAGTTCAAGATCGAACACCAGAACTCATCTCCCTACCAGCCTAAGATGAATGGAGCGGTAGAAGCGGCTAACAAGAACATTAAGAAGATCGTTCAAAAGATGGTTGTAACCTACAAAGACTGACACGAGATGCTACCCTTTGCTCTTCTTGGTTATCGCACATCTGTCCGCACTTCAACAGGGGCAACCCCTTTCTCTCTAGTATATGGCATGGAGGCAGTACTCCCCATAGAAGTAGAGATCCCATCAATCAGGGTATTGATGGAAGCTAAGCTAACAGATGTTGAATGGTGTCAAAGTCAACACGATGAACTGAATCTATTCGAAGAAAAATGAATGACGGCTCTATGCCATGGTCAATTATATCAGCAAAGAATGAAGAAAGCGTTCAACAAAAAGGTCCAACCCCGTGTCTTCAGAAAAGGAGACCTCGTGCTCAAGAAGATACAATCATTCCTCACTGATTCCCGGGACAAATGGACTCTGAATTATGACGGCCTCTATGTGGTCAAGAAGGCCTTCTCAGGCCGTGCCTTGAGACTGCAACCATGGATGGAGAGGAGTTTGCCTAACCCACGAATGTTGATGTAGTCAAGAAATACTTCATCTAAATAAAAAAAAACAAAGAAAGAAAATGCCTCGGTGGATTGAAAACCCGAAAGGGCGATCCAGGCAAAAATTAGAGACTTGAGCAAAAATCATCCCGATGGATTGAAAACCTCAAAAGACAATCTAGGAAAAAGTTAGGGATTCATGGCAAGTAACTACGCCTGACAAGGTTAAATCCCCAGCCGTAATGCCATCCATCAGAAAAACTTCAGTCAAGGTCATCTTCGACAGAAGCCCAGAATGTCCGGAATTCAAAGTTGGTAGAAGGATAGCGGTCGTTATGTTTCAATGTAGCCATTTTCCCTTAAATTACCTTTTTCTGAACTTTGTAAATGCTCTATGGTATCACACGCTTGGCTGATTTCCATTCTATCAATAAAATTTGAGCCCTGGTGCTTTTGTTTGCAATTCTCATTTGTTTTTGCTTTATAGAATGACATTTTAACATGATCACCGATTCTTGAAATAAAACAAAAAGGAATTTACTTGTAAAAATTTTCTTCTGCTTTTAAAATAAAGATGGCATTTCCTTTTGACTTTGAACATCGAAAAGAACGTCGATAGCATCTCTAGAGGAGATTAAACCTCAAAATGCAGAATCAAAGTACTCCTTCTAAACCAGTACACCTGAATGAAGGATCAACTGTTTCAGATGCAATAACTCATCTGATATTCCCGGCAGAGTTCTTACCTCTTAAGACCGATTGACAATTTCGTCTCCCCTGTAAGGTATACTTCTCCTAAGCAAGGCAGGATTGCTATCTTGTACCCGCGGTACTTTTCATCCCCCACAGTGGCCGAGTATCCAGTCGTGTTCATCCACTAGTCTGTATGTCGCGTCAGTTTTGCAGCATAAACATACATACTTAATGCATAATTGATTCATATACATATTCACATTGCATTGCTATCACTTTGGTCATACTCACTCCTAAGTGATAAAGTCCTTTTGTCGATCTAGTTGTCAGTTCCTTCTTCGTCAGGAAATGTTTTGTCTGAACAATCTCTCCCCAATTTATTTCTGGATTGGAGCCTGTCCTCGACCACTTTGATAAATTGAACCTCTGAAAGACAAGAAGAAATTCAACAGACACCTTTGGAACATCACTCTTCACCATTGAAGATGATTTTTTTTGCTTTCCTGGATTAAGGAAAATCCCCAGAGAAAGCCTCTTAACAAAAGACTCTCGGCAATACATCAGTTTTTTCTCCCAAGAAATTCGATGTTAATGAAGTCATCAGCACCTCAAAATTGGATCACATCATATGGCATTTCTCCGAAAAAGACCTCGAAGAAAAGTATGATGTAATATCCCCATGCAAAAAGCAGTCTCTCAAGAGACTCGTTTTCCCCAGTAGAGTCAACAAATGGCATCTCCAACAGAGAAGTTTGCACACCTCTACAGCTCAGACAAATGGGTGTCCCCAACAAGTCTGACCTCATTCTTTTTCCATCAAATGGCGTCTCCCCAGTAAAACTCGGTGAGAAGTTTGATGAAAACCGCTGTAAATAGCGTTCCTTGTCGAGAAAAAAACTCGACAAGAAGAAACTGAGACCAGTTCCGTGGCTAAAAACCAGGATTGAGGGGAAGTTTATTTTCAAAAGAAACTGAGACCAGTTCCGTGGCTGAAAACCAGGATCGAGGGGAATTTTATTTACAACAGAAACTGAGACCAGTTTCGTGGCTGAAAACCATGATCGAGGGGAAGTTTATTTTCAAAAGAAAACTTAGACTAGTTCTGTGGCTGAAAACTAGGATCGAGGGGAAGTTTATTTACAACAGAAACTGAGACCAGTTTTGTGGCTGAAAACCAGGATCGAGGGGAAGTTTTACCCTTTTCTAATTAACATTGCTTAGCAAAGGAAGATGGATGAGTAAACCACTAACATTCATAACCACTGTCAAACTTTCGAGTATTCCGATATTTAATCCTCTTGCACCCTGAATGTCCGAATATCTTCACCATTCACACCTTTGGGTCCAAGAAGATTAAATAGGGGCATCTGTTATACCCCAAATTTTGACCACTAAGATTTCCCATAATTGTGCAAATCATTGCCACAATAGGGATGTACCATTATACCTCATCAATCTCCTCAAAGATTGTTGAGCATCCACTCTGATCAAGAATTTGGGTTTTGAGCCCTCTCAAAACATTTAGACAAATGATCAATCAAGAAATGACATGATCTTCAACTTGTCTAACCTCTTAAAACATCCATAAGGGATCAAGAGGTCTCCCACATCAAGAATCAAGCACAAGGTTGCAACATTCCCTGTCATCAAGCCTCAAGATCGCCAGTGTCACCAAATTAGGGTTTTGGTCGACCAAGGCCTCCAGATGAAAATTTTCATCTAGGAATGAGCCAATACTTCAAAACATGATCCAAGATTCTCCAAGGGACCTCATGGATCCAATCATCAAGTCAAATTAGCATCAGGGGGAGCATTCATCAAAAATCAAGAATTAGGGTTTCTTGACCTAATTCACCCCTAAGTTGAATTTTGAGGCAAGACATGAACCAAAACCTTAAGATATGATTTGAAGGCCTCAAGTACACCACATTGATCCATTTGAAACAATGGATTGATCAAAGAAGCTTGATTCACAAGTTTCAATTTCATCAGGATCACAATTAGGGTTTTGAAGAAAAAGTCAATTGTATCTTTGACTTTTGACCAAGACATGTTCCCAAACCTTGGAACATGTTCAAGACACCCTAAAATACCTATGGAATCAATCCATTAGGTTTGAAATGGTTCAAGGACTTGATTTCATAAGGAATCACACAGTTTGGAATTCATCAGATAAAAAGTCAACTGTGCCTAAAATCAAGTTTGGCTTTTTGGAATTTTTCACAAATATGGTTCCCCTAAGTCCAAAACAATGTTAATGTATGGTATTGATCATCATTCATCAAGAAAAATCAAGAAAAGTGAGATTTCTTGCAAAAGGGGCAACCATGAGAAACCAAAATTTTTCTAAGTTATGGAATAAAAGTGATTTTGTACCAACTTTGTAAGGTCATAACTCCTAAACCACAAGGCCTTTTTCTCCCATTCAAAGCTCAAATGAAAGTTCATCTTACATAATTTAAAAGTGTCAACTACAAGTAATTCTAAATCCTCATGGATTTCAAGTTATGGATTGATCAAAATCACAAAATTTGGAAATGGCTACTTTTTCCAACACTTAGAAAAATTTTCAACAAGTCAAATTCTGTTCCAATTTTTCCCAACTTTGAGGTCCTTTTTCATCTTGATCCAAGATGAACTAGGTTCATTGGTGGACATCAAAGTTAAAGTACATCATGCAAACTTTCCAAAATGTCCAAGAACTCAATCAAATTCCAATTGAGCTAGGAGTTATGGATCTCACAAGTTGCCTAAACACAAACTGTTCTTTTACAGCATTTTGTACAAAACTTGCATCACACGATTCCTTAGACTTATTTTAGGCACTTTGATCATTCAAATTCTGTCCAATTACAGCATAATTGAATGAGGGATCTGATCCATAACACAAAATGCCAAGAACCTAGCCTTCCAAGACAAAAGATCATCATTGTGGCATGTGATATCTCATGATGCAAAACTTTGAATTTTCAAATTTGGCATCAAGCATTCAATGGATTCATCAAGGTGGCATGAACTGAGGCAAGTCTAAATGAATGAGTCAAGCCTTGTCCCTGCAACAAAGGACTCATAGCATGCTCCCTAATCCCTGCAACCATTGGACAATGGACTGTACCAGTTGCCAATCACTATTGCATCCAAAACAAACTTGCTCTACTATAAATAGAGCTCATTTGTGATCATTTTAAGTACAGCAAAGCACCCAAACTGATGCTTTCCTCAAGCTCTCTCTTTCACTCCAAAAAACACCTTCTCTTGCAAGTCACTATTGGGTTTTGCATTTGAGAACATTTCTGTCCAAACCAATGATGCAAACACCTTACATACATCATATGTAAGTGATTCAAACACTAAAACAACATCTGGAACATCAGAATCACAAAGTGGTATCCCATTTGCACAAGCTTTTAACAGATTTGCAGTTGAGATGCCACATCAAGTTCCAACTAATTTCAATCCACTCTAAGCATTCAAACACACTCCTTGGCACCTAAGGAAGTTGTCCAAATCATTGGAACACCTCTGTAACACCTCCATCATCAAGCTCGATCATCAGCTACAAGAGGTAAGCCTTGAACTTTCAAACTCATTTATGCATGCATCATAAACATGTTTTCAAGTTACCATTATGTTTCTAGATGTTCATAGATCATTTTCCCTCAATCAATTGCCATGAATCAATCGTGTATGGAATTTCATATTGGTTTGTGCAAATTAGGGTTCATCTAGTTTGTGCATGATAATTCTCTCCACACTTAATTTAAATGAAATTGAGTAATACCATCTTGTTCCTTGTTCAAAAGTGAGCTAGTTTGATGTTTACTTCATCCAAATCCATTGAGAAACAAGAGAGATTGGATTGATTCCGCATCTGGTGGGAAAACAAAGAAGATGATGTTCTTCGCGCGTTTTTCAAATTTTGAAATATTTTAATTATTTAATTAATTTTGGTTTTCTGTTTAATTGATTCAAAAATTAATTTCTCTCTGAATATTTGTGTTTTTGAATTAATTATTTTTCTCAAAATTCAAAAAAATGTTTAATTATTTTATTTTACAAAAAAAATCCAATTTATATTATTTATTTAATATATTTAGAATTTTTGTAATCAATTTCAGTTTTATTTGTTTTTAAACATTTTAAATCAAATTCTCAATTTGATCTTTTCATTCTAAATGAATCTCAAGCTTTCATGTAATAAAACATGATTTTTCAAAAAAAATTTCAAAGTGTACAACTTGTTTTTGAATATATTTGATATTTTATATCATTTATTATTTAAATTTCCTTTGAAAAATGATATTTTAATTTAAAATTAGGGTTTCCTCTTGATTTTAAATTTTAAAACACTTTTGGGCCTCTAATAGAGTGTAAGACCCATCCCTTGTCACACAAAACCTTTTTGGGCCTCAATCATTATATAAGTCCCGATACGATTTCAAAAATCTCAGCGCGATCACCGTTTTCAAACAATTTCAATTTGGGCCTCTCCCTGAGTTATAAGTCCCATTCTTTTTCTTAAAACACTTTTGTGCCTCTAATAGAGTACAAGACCCAACCCCTTTGTACATAAATAATTTTGGGCCTCAGTCATTGTATAAGTCCCATTGTGTTTTCTAAAATCTCGGCGTGATCATCGCCTTTTCAACAAAAATCATATGGGCCTACCCTTGTGTTATAAGTCCTATCTTTCTTTTTCAAAATAAATTTTGGGCCTCTAATGGAGTGTAAGACCCAACCCTCCTTTGTACATAAAAATTTTTGGGCCTCAGTTGTTATATAAGTCCATCTGTGTTTTCAAAAATCTCGACGCGATTGTCGCCTTTTCAAAAGAATTCATTTGGGCCTCTTTTTGGTATAAGCCCTAACTTCTTTTCAAAACAACTTTCTCTTTTGATTTAAATTCAAATTTATAGTTGTTATCAAAACTTTCTTCAATTTCTTGAATAACTAACCATACAGCTGTAACACTAGAAGCTTGCTCGCTTGTAAGTTTTATCAGCTTTCTTTTACATTCTTGTTCATATATATATATATATATATCTGCTTAGAGTTTTCCCCGACGATTAGATCTAAGATTAGATAACGCCAGTGGTCACTCTTTCAACACAGTCAAAACTAGTTCCCCATAGGAATTTCCAGATACAGTCTTGCCTCCTCTTGGGCTTATACAATATGGAACAGAGAAAGGCATTATTCCCGGTGAAACTTTTCTCAAGACTGTCACTATTAGAAAACTGTCAAAGAAATTCACTTTCTCCAGAGAGGATTAATTCTCGGTGAAACCTCTCTTGAATTTCTTCAAACCCTAAAACTGTTCACTAAAGAAAGGATTATTCCCGGTGAAACCTTTCTTGAACTTTTCTTAAGTTTGGACCCACAGGCTTCCTAAAAGCATCCCCAGCCTCCTCTTGGGCTTTGTACAAGGACCCTCAGGCTTCTTAGATGTTCTCAGCCTCCTCTTGGTCTTAGTACAAGGACCCAGACACCTCCTACAAGTATAGGACAGAACCTAGTCATCATTTGTTAGAGCAATCCTCTCTAGAGTCAAAACATCAGACAATTGTAGGGTTGATTCTCATCCCTTAAAACATCAGCCTCCTCTTGGGCCTCATACAAAGATAAACCTTTTCATACCAGTAGACTTGGACAGTCTCATCTTCTCTTGGATCTCAAAGAAACCTTCAAGTTTCCTACAAGCACAGGAAAAATCCTGATCACCTGATCCATCTCCAAGCAGAGTTAAAACCTCCACAGGTTTCACAACTCAATCTTTAAACTCTCACTTTAAAACTTCCCCAGCTAGGGACAGATTTACTACCAGTAAACTTTCAGAAAAATCAGAACCTCATGGTCTCTGATATTTCAACTCTTCTATAATCCCCGGCAAGAGTTGATTCCCCAATTTGGACTTGTCTCTGGATCTCAATAATCCTCAGTAGAAGCTAGCCTCCTCTTAGGCTTCATATAAGAAATTCCCTAACCAGCCTCCTCTTAGGCTTTGTATAATGATCATCCCTCATCAAATTTTAGCCTCAATCTTGGGCTTTGTACAAGACACATACAAATATTCTCCAGTTGAGTCAACCACCTCTTTTAGCCTCAATCTTGGGCTTTGTACAAGACACGCGTTAAGTGTTCTCCTCAGTGAATCATAACTTTTAGCCTCAATCTTGGGCTTTGTACAAGACAGATAAAACCTCTCCCCAGTGGAGTCATAACTTTTAGCCTCAATCTTGGGCTTTGTACAGGACAGACTAAATATTCCCCAAAAGAGTCAATCTCTTTTTAGCCTCAATCTTGGGCTTTGTACAAGACAGATGAAAACACTCTCTTGTTGAGTCAATATTCTTTAGCATCCTCTTAGGCTTTGTATAATGATCTCCCCAAAACAAAAAAATCAAACTTTCAGCTTTAACCTTGGGCTTTGATCAAGGCACATAAAAATCAACATCCCCTCAGAGGAAATCAAAATCTCTCTGTAGGAAGACATTTCTTTGTACAATCACTCACCAAAATCAACATCCCCTCAGAGAACATTTCTCTGTACAATCTCTCTATGGCACACTTATTGATTCTAAAATCCAAGCTGTGGTCCATCTCTTATCCTGGTAAACTTCATCTAATTGATGTAAGTGGTAAGCCTCTAGATTATTTACATCCAAGCCAATGTCCCTCTCTTAGTTTGAAAGATTCCTAAGGAAAAATAGCATTGCTCTACACAGAGTTCAAGTTTTCTCCTTCAGGACAAATCCCCTGTAAAGGAAATTATGGCATTGCTGGACTCCATATATTCCAGTTAAAGTAATCCTCTTTTATAATCAGTCACCCAAACAACTGTGATAAACAGATGAGATATCTCCCTTTAGAGTTAACAAATTCTCTCTCAGTCAAACCTTTAGCTTCAATCATGGGCTTTGAACAAGACACAAACAACCTTTAGCTTCAATCTTGGGCTTTAAACAAGACACCAGACATTTTTTCCTCCCATAGAAATAGGAGGAACTACGATTGCTCTGATTTCCCTATTTTTATTTAACAGGAATACGTAGGCATAAGATTGCGAAATCTTAGCGAGCATACTTATCAAAAACCTTAGGTCCAGTACCTTACCTAAAACATCGAAAAACCAAAAAAACAACAAAAATACTCTCTCTCTCTCCACTTTCCCAAAGAAGAAACTTTCCCATTTACGACAGACAAACACCAACAAATAGAAAGTAGAATAAAATGCTAAATAATCTATGGATAACCATATATAGGATGGGTAATTGACAACTCCCCATTGTATCACCTGACCCCGAACTCCCCAATCTCTTTGCATTTGTTAAAGAAAACATTTGAGTGCAATGTTATTTTAGATAGCTTCCCTTTCCTTTCCAGCTTCATAGGATAAATAAGAAATCAGAAAGTAGCACCCAATGGCGATAAGGTGGTCGCGTCACCGACAAAAATCGCATGCTACACTCGACCATGCTAGTCTCCTCCCTGTACTTCTGGGATAGTACCCACAATACTTTCCATCTTCCTTGCGGAATGATGTCACCAACCCTTTTCGACATAGCTGCCATCACGGGGCTTAAACCTACTGGTAACACCTATGATCCAGATTCTAACGACACCATAGGTTTTTCAACTTCTAGAGCTGCTTATTCTACCCATATTGCACATTACCAAGGTAAAACAACTAACGAAGTCATTGTGGTAGAGTATATAGATTTCCTTGCTTTATGGTTGTCCTGCAATGCCTTCTGCTCGAAGTCACTTCAGGTGGCCAAGAAGTATCTGACTATGGCTAACCAACTCCATTCTGGCCATGACTTATGTTTAAGTGAAATGATTCTGGAAAATCTTTATGAGTCCATGGTTGAAGGTGTCACCCAGCTCAAATGCCTCAGAGACAAAGGGAACCTTCTCCTTTCTAGCCCCTTCTGGTTGTTACAGCTATGATTGAATGCTTCCTTCGAAGCATGTATCCCCATCAAGAACCCTATTAGTGCAAACGCGGATGAAGTGAAGAATATGAGAGTTGAAGGGATGCGATTATCCATGTTAACTTCTAGCGATGAAGGATGTCGCCTCCAGCAGACCTTCACCAACTAAGTGATGATGTTTGCCAAGCGTTATGATTTTACGTCAAACATGGCTCCTTTTGCTGTAAGAAGAAATGGTCCTTAATGGTTCACTAAACCATTCCCAGCTCCATCAAAAACCCAAGAAGCAGAATCCCTTGCCATCTAGGAAGCTTTCTTAACTCCTAGGGTGTTAACCCTCAGGCTTAACCTGTCAAAAAGTAAGGTCACCCTTATTGCTTATCAACCAAATCTTGTCGCTCGACAGTTTGGCTTGATCCAAATTCTACCAAAACCCATATATGAGAAAAAGAATGCCTTTCTTCTCTACAATGCAATTCACACTAAGGTTGTGAACATCAAGCAAATAGCTCGTTATGCTGGCCAGACACAACTCATTCTTGTTGCCTTTGAACAAAATTTCCTCTTCACCACACAGTTCGACAAGTGGTGGAAAGAGTACTACGCCAAAGAATTCTTCAATATTGCTGCCTTTACTCAGCATCTTAACAAGGCTTTCCTCTCTGTGCTGGAGAAAATCAAGAAAGGTACTTCGAATCATATTAAGGAAATCCAAGCATTCCAAAAGTACTTCGAAACTGCCTATAGGCCTGATGATATTAGTCGAACCGTCCGCGAAGCAACAATTACTTTAAAAGAGAAATTTTTAAAGAAAATTGAGAACTTAAAGCTACCTTCGTTCGTTCCTCCTGAGAAACGGTACGAAACAGCTTTTAACATGTATCCTTCTAAATTCCCTCGACTGCCAAGTGCTGACTTTGGTGTGGCTTTTAGCCTTCCATTCCCATACTGGTTCGTCTGTGGGAATTTTGTAAGAATACTTCGCCATGAATCACAAAAACGTGCCCAGTGGGTTGTTGCGATTAAGCATACATTAGATAGTTTCAAAGGACATCTTCATATTGACACGAAGATGTTTGCATCGAGTCTGAAATATATGAAGGTGTGGAATGGGAGGTGTTTCGACTCACCTTTTTCGATTATTTATTTTTCTTTACTTGTAATAACTGTTTTGATTTTCTTTCAACCGTGAAGGTTCCACCCAAAAAACTTGCGGCTAAAAAACCAGTCGAAGTAAAGGAAGAAGGAGGCAGCAAAACAAAAAAAAACTAGGGTCATTTTTATTTTACTCATCACCCCTTTCTCGTGCATTGTTATGTTCCTAATGATTTGAACCATCTTTTCAGGGAAATCGAAACCACCACCAACTCCACAGAAACGCAAACCCCAAAAAACTTGAATTCCAAGTAATTGAATCTGATGATGATGATCTGTCTCCCACCACATAACAACCCCTCAAACGAAGGAAAAGGCAAATAAAGATGCATGAAGATCTAGCCCAAACTCAGGCGAAGGTTACCAAAGTTCGACAAAGAAATCTATTGCGCTAAAGATATTGGAACCCAACCCTGAGGATATATCGACGAAATCTACAGAGTAGCTAGAAAGTGATAACTCCGGTCCTGGAGCTGAAGGTTCCAAGGTACAACAAATATAACAAATTATTATTTTATTCAGTTACTTTTTCTTTTTAACTTACTAACTTTCGATGCTATCTTCGGGACGCTGAAGGTGCTCCTAAGCAACCACCGGCTAAATCACTTGACACAACAGTCCTTCTCAACAGTGATGGTAATCCCACTTATCATCCAAATTTTACAAAAGACTCAGAAAAGATCTCGATGAGCGAAATAAACCAACCAGTCAAGGTACAATGCGAGACTTCGCCACCCAAGACTAACACTCAGAATTCCCACACTAGAGGCTCCGAGCGTGAGGGTAAACAAGAAAAAGAAACCCAGGTTGAGGTAACCAAGGATCATGTGGAAATGGAGCATGCTGAAGGCAATGTCAAAGGTGAATATGAGGATGGCTCCCCCAAGGTCGAAGATCTAGGATCTGCTGGCCAAGACCAAGATGACGAAATGGAAGAACAAGAGGATTACCACCCTGCACCTGTTGTTGATGAATTTGAAGATGAGGACGAAAACGATGATGAGGATAAAGGGACAGGTGAAAAAGAGAAAGAGCAGGCACATGATCAATCTGGCATCATTCAAACAACTGATGTTGTACATGAGAACACAAAGGCTTCGACTGGAATAACTATGACTCTTTCTTCAGAGGAACTAGTAGCCTTGACGCGGAGCAAAGCTCTCGAATATCTGAAAGCTATGATCAGCGCAAGAGGAAGTTCATCTGAGAAAAGCCTCAGTTCCTCTTCAACATCAGGCAGTCAGTCTTGCAGCAAACCTATGTATGATGCACTCTTAAAGAATAAGGATTAATTCTTTAGAGTTTATTTATTTCGAATCTTGGAAGGCGATCTTACTTCTTAATTTGCCCTGAAAGGCCTCCTTAAATAAGTTAACATTTTAACTACTTCTCCTGAAGTTGCGAATGTCATGGTGGAGCTAAACTCGATGATCGAACACACCATCATTGATTTAAACATAATAAAACAAGCTTCGAGTGAGATTGAAAATGTGGCTGGAACTATAGCAGCTGTATGGGATGCTGCTACCGAATCCACCGACAGAGTTGCAGAACTGGAAAGGAGCCAAGAGCAAAATAGAGGAAAGGTCGAAAGCTATGGTTAGGATATTGCATCTTGGGAAGCACAAATAAAGGAATTATAAACCAAGATCTCTAAGGCCAAGGAGCATCAAGTTGAACTTCTAAAGTTCGATGACTCTGAACTGACCAAAGAGATTGAAGTTGGGCTGGAGCACGTCGACAGGGCTCAGAAGCTGGAGGCAAGGATTGAAACCCTCAAATGGAATAAATATGTCTATGAAAAGTGTCTGGCTTTTCAGAAAATGAAGTATCTCAGCATGAAAGCTTCTCTTCCATTTCAGTCCCAATCTCTTTATTTTGGCTTTGCAAGATTTTATTTTTGGATGCAATGACTTTGAGCCCTTCATGGCTTTTAATGTAATGACTTGAGCCATTTTGGCAACATATGTTTCGATTTACCATGTTGGCTTTGACCACTTTGCATGCAATCATTCCTTTGTTATTTTTACTTCTTGGAGTGCAGGTTCGTATTTTTTCAAATACTTCCCATTCACCCTCTGGATCCTTTTATCTTTATTTAGCTCTTCGATTTCGTATGCACCATTTGAAAAAACTTGTATAATTTAGAAGGGGCCCTCCCACTTATGGGACCATTTTCCCAAAGTTCTATCCTTTCGATCCATGGGAATGATCACTTTCCAAACCAAGTCTCTAGGTAAAAATGTTTTAACTTTGACCCTTTTGTTGTACGATTTCTCTATTTTCTTTTTCTGCCTTTTCAACAATTCTAAGGCATTAAGTCTTTCTTCATCTAAATCAACCAACTCATCCAACATCATGTTCCAATTTGATTCAGATGGAATGTCATGGTGTATTTGGGTTCTCGTTGATTGTAAGTATATTTCAACTGGAAAAGCCACGTCATGACCGTACGTCAGTCTAAAAGGAGTAGTATTAGTAGCTTCCTTAGGGGAGGTTCGGCATGCCCAGAGAATCTAGCCTAATTTCTTATGCCAATTCTTTGGCTTTTTCCCCACATGTTTCTTAATAAAACCAATCACAACCTTATTTTCCGCTTCGACTTAACCATTGGCTTGTGCATAATAAGGTGTAGATGTCACCAATTTGAAACCCATGTCCTTAGAAAATTCTTGCAATTTTCAACCAGTAAACACAGATCTTTGATCCGTTGTAATAGTCTCGGGGATTCCAAACCTATATATAATATGATTTTGGACGAACTCGATTACAGCGACTTTATCCACGTTGCCAGTGGTATAGCTTCGATCCATTTTGTAAAATAATCGATGCCAACCAAGATATATCTTTGACTTTTGGATGATGTTGGTCGAATTTCTCCAATTAAATCTAAAGCCCAACCTCTAAAGGTCCAAGGTTTCACTATAGAATGCAGTTCGCTTGCAGGAACATGATGTATACCTGCGTGTATTTGGAACTCTTAACATTCTTTGGTGAACTCAATCCAATCTTTCAACATGGTAGGCCAATACATTCCTTGTTGAAACAATATCCACTTCATTTTATGGCCTACCTGATGTGCCCTGCATGCCCCATTATGGACACTCGAAAGGGCTAAATATGCCTCAGATTCACTAAGAGATTTGAGTAAGATTCCCTCAGGATTATTTTTAAATAATTCATTTCCCAAAAGATCATAGCTTAAAGCTCGATACGTGGTTTTTCGCTTGTAGCGCAATTTTTGTGGTCTTGAATCACGATCGCTTAGGTACTACAGTTCAATTCATTTTTTATCCTATCGAGCTGATTAAGGAAGGGAAATAGATGTCTCCAATTAACCCTACTTGCATACTGAGTTTAAACAGCTGACTGTTAGTTTACAGATGCTATTGAGGTGTGGGCCCCTCTTCGGTTATTTTGTTAAGATTAGAACGTCTGGACCATTTGCGGGGTTTTTGGTAAGATGTTAGGATTTGGTGCTTTTGGGTTGATATATGAAGGTGCTGGATTTTGGGTTTTTGATTAGTATACTCGCTAAGATTTTTCAGTCTTATGCCTACGTATTCCCGAGACAGGGAAATCAGCGCAATCGTAGTTCCTCCTATTCTATGGGAGGAAAAGGTTGTTTTGGTGTCTTGTTCAAAGCCCAAGAAATGAAGCTAAAGGTGGTTTGTATCTTGTTCAAAGCCCAAGATGTGAAGCTAAAAGGTTTGGATAAGAGAGAATTTGTCATCTCTAAAGAGGAGTTGTTGATGTTTGTATGCTGTGAGCAAGGCACAGATTTGATGCTAAAAGGTTGATTGACTCAACCGAGGTTTCCTTATACAAAGCCTACGAGGAGGAGATTGACCCAACAAGAGGGTGTCTTTTATTTGTTGTCTCGTACGAAGCCTGAGATAAAGGCTAAAAGGGTTGACTCAACATGAGAGTGCTAACAAGTGACTGACTTAAAAAGAGAGTGCTTTTTATGTGTCTTGTACGAAGCCCAAGACGGAGGCTAAAGGGTTTGACTCAACAAGAGAGTATTTTTGTTTGTCCTATATAAAGCCCAGGGCGGAGGCTAAAAGGTTGACTCAACAAGAGAGCCTGTTTGATAGGTGACTGACTCAATAAGAGAGTCTTTTATGCTCAACAAGAGAGTGTTTTGCTGTCTCGTACGAAGCACAAGATAAAGGCTAAAAGGGGATTGACTTAACAAGAAAGTCTTTTATATTCAACAAGAGAGTGTTTTATAGGTGTCTTGTATGAAGCCCAAGATGGAGGCTAAAGAGAGATTGACTCAACAAGAGAGTGGCTTTTTATAGGTGTCTTGTACGAACCCCAAGACGGAGGCTAAAAAGGGGGTTTGACTCAACAAGAGAGTCTGAAAAGGTTAGCTCCGCTGGGGAGAGTCATTTGTACAAAGCCCAAGAGGAGGCTATCTTACTGCCGAGGATTAGATCCATATGCAGGACCAAGTGGGAGAGCCCTCATAAGAGAGGTCGGGTTTTTGAGTGATCAGTGTTTTTTCCTATGTTTGAAAGGAATTTGAGAATGTCTTTAAGATTTAAGGGGTTTAGACTGTTCAAGTCTGGAGTTTTATCTATTGTACAATGCCCAAGAGGAGGCAGGGGCATTTAGGGATGAGTATCAACCCTAAAGTGGCCAGAGGTTTGACGTTGGAAAGACTGCTTTAGCAAAGGATGACTAAGTTCTGTCTTATACTTTTAAGAGGTCATCAGGGTCCTTGTATTAAGCCCAAGAGAAGGCATGAGAATTTCTAAGAAGCCGAAGGGTCCTTGTATAATGCCCAAGAGGAGGCGAGGGTGCTTTTAGGATGCCTGTGGGTCCCCAAACCCCGAGAAGTTCAAGAAATGCAATTCACAGAGAAGAGATCCTTACAGGAAAGTTTGAGAATTTGGAAGAAACTCAAGAGATGCTATTCACGGAGAATATATCAACTCTGGGGAGTAGAGTCTCTTTGACAATTTCTAAGAGTGACAGTCTGAGAAAAGGTTCACCAAGAATACTGCCTTTCTCTTTGTTCCGTATTGTTTAACCCCAAGAGAAGGGAAGACTATATCTGGAATCCTACGGGGGATCTAGTTTTGTTTGTATTTAAGAGTGACCAACAAGGCTTTACCTAGTGCTAGACGTAGTTGCGGGGAAAACTCTAAATAACTATACTAGTATTACACAGTTGATATGTGACAAGTATATAAAGGATGTGAAAGAAGACTTACAGTGAAACAACCCCACAATACAGTTATATACTTATGAAAGCGATAAATGAAAACGGATAAACACTTACCCGTTGTAGAGCTTCCATTCTGTTTGGTTAGTTGTTCAACAAATAAAACTTTGATAACAATATTATATTCAAAATCAAAGGAGAAAGTGCTTTGAAAAGTTGTTGGGGCTTACAGCTCAAGGAGAGGCCCAAGTTTTAACGATGATTGCACCGTTGTTTTGATAACTGTATAGAGGGACTATACAATATGTGAGGCCCAAAAGTTTTGGTTTTCAAAGAGGATTGGGTCTTACACTCTATTAGAGGCCCAAAAGAGTTTTAAAAGGAATGGGACTTATAGCTCGAGGAGAGGCCCAATTGGTTTTGTTAAAAAAGGCGACGATCGCGCCGTTTTTTGAAAATACTGTGGGACTTATACAATGAGTGAGGCCCAAAAGTGGTGTATTTACAAAGGGGATGGGTCTTACACTCTAATATAGGCCCATGGTGTTTTAAAGAAAGGAAATGGGGCTTATAACACGAGGGTAGGCCCAGATGATTTTCGTTTTGAAATGGAGATCGCGCCGAGATATTTGAAAACGCAGTGGGCCTTATACAATGACTGAGGCCCAAAAATGTTTTGGTTTTCAAAGGAGGGTTGGGTCTTACACTCTATTAGAGGCCCAAAAGAGTTTGAAAAAGATTTGTGAGGGTGAAAATCAAAGAAACCCTAATTTTGTTTTCCTTAAAAAGTAAATATTTAAAGAAAATCAATATAAATACCAAATAAGTTTGAATAAACCACTTGTGATTTTTGTTTAGGGTTTGAAAAATGAGGTTTTAATCACAAGATGATTTAGAACTCATTTGGTTTTGATTTTCAAAATGAATATTCACTTTTAAATGTTTAAAAACAATTAAAAATGAATTTATTCAAAAAAATACTAATTATATTAAATAAATAATATAAATTTGATTTTTTTTGTGGAATAAAATATTTCAACATTTTTGTGATTTTTTGCAAAAAGAACCAATAAAAAATAATTAAAATTGAGGGAGTTATTAATTTTTCAAATCATTAAAAGTAATATGAAAAATAATAAAAAAACTGGAAAAAACCATTAGAAAGGGGTCTGGGGCGAGGGGGATTCGAACCCCAGACCTCTTGTGTACAGCATGTGCGCCTTACCACTGGGGTGGTGATACATCCGTGTATCAAATCCCAGCCATAAATATACAAGGCTTGCCTTGTTCTTGGCCTGGCCAAGGCAAGGCAATGCATGGTTTTTGGTCAGAAACGTGAAGGTCATAACTTCCTCATTTCTCCATGGATGGAGACAAAATTTATATGCATCTGGCCTAGAATTTCCTAAGGAATCCAATGGTGGTGGTGGTTTTTCTAGAAAATTAATCCTCTTCAAAACCCAATAGTGGTTTTGAAATAGGCCATAATGTGCATTTTCTGTGCTACCTCTTGGTACAGCCATGAATTACATGATGAATTGGTTCAAACACAACACATATAACATGTATAAGAGATGCATGATCAGTGAACCTCAAAGCAAGGCCTATTTTAAAGAGTTCAAGTTGTGATGCTTACCTCCTTTGGAGCTTTTTGGGCTATCTGCCATGTGCTTTGTTCCAGAAATGTTTTGATGCTTTGAACACTCTCAAATGATCCCTTAGAAGCTTTTAGGATGATTGGAATCAGCTGGAAACCTCAGGAATGGAAATTGGCCCTTTCTTGCAAAAGGGGCAAAAGTGGCCAAAATAAGAACTCTCTCAAATGATGTTCCAGATGTGTGGAACCATTTGGGACAGTTCAAGGATGAAATTTGGAGTGTGTTTGAGGCTTTATCTAGTTTTGAAAGTGAGTGAATCAAGACATGGCTTGAAAAAGGCAAAAAGGCCCTATTTTGAGGTTTTGAGAGTGGACTTTGTGATTTTAGTGTTACAGGCCACTTGTGAGAGTTTGGACAGCTTAGATATGACATATTGGATGTATTTGGATCATGAGCTGTGATGAAATTGCTCTTTAACTCAAAAACTCAGAGTTACTGTGCTAAAGAAGGCATTTTTTCCTAGAGAAAGAGATTTTGAGGAAAGCAAGTGTTGTAGTGCTTTGGTGTACTTAAACTGAGCACAAATGAGCTCTATTTATAGTAAAGCAAGTTTGTTTTGGCTGCAATAGTGAATGGCAACTGCAGCAGAGGTTTGGCCAATGGTTGCATTTTGGAATCCAAGTCTCCTCTAGCCATTGACTAGAGGTTAGGGCACAGGCTGCTGGTTCCCTTGGTTCAGATCTTATCCTTGACTCATTCAGTTGGAAATGGTTAAAGTCATGCCACCTTGGTGCATCCATTGAATGCTCCAAAACAAAATTGGAGTCTTGTCCCCTCTTTAGGGTTTTTTAGGTTTGGCATGCTATTTTTAGTTCCAAAGACTTAGGAGGCTTATGGATCAGTGTTTGTCCCTCCTTGGTCCCTCCCTGAGGTGTTCAGATGGATAAGCATGCTTGTAATTTGCACAAATTGCTCAAATCAAGTAAAATGCACAAATCTGCCTTACCATGGCAGTTTGCAGCAAGGAACATTGCCATTATCATATCTCATGGCTCAAATGGAATTTGATGGAGTTCTTGGCCATTTTGGAAAGCTCTTATATGATAAAACACATGTGTGATCATAATTTGTATTGAAACTTTTTGGATCCCAGTGAAAAATGGCCCTACATTTTGGAAAAAGTGAAACAGATTCTGACTTAGTGAAAATTTCACTAAGTGTTGGAAAAAAGTGACATTTTCACTTTTTGTCATTTTGGTCACTCCATAACTTAAAATCCATGAGGAATTGGAGTGAGGTGTAGTTGAAGCTTTTGTAGTGTGCCATGAGAGCTACAAATCCATCTTTGGATCAGCCAAAATGGTTGCTTGGATCTCAAGTTATGATCCTTGGAAGTTGGTACCCTAGCCACTTTGTTCCATAACTTAGAAAATTTCTAAGTTTTTTATGGTTACCCCTTTTACAAGTTATCCCACTTTCTTTGATTTTTCTTGATGAATGATGATTCAAATCATACATTAACATCATTTTAGGGTTAGGGAACCATAATTGATCAAAAAATAAAAAAAGTCAAACATTGACTTTTGGGCACAGTTGACTTTTTATCAGATGAATTCCAAACTGTGCGATCCTATATGAAATCAAGTCCTTGACCTAAATGAAACTTGATGGATTGATTTCATAGGTGTTATAGGGTGTATTGAATCATGTCCCAAGGTTTGGGAGCATGTCTTGGTCAAAAGTCAAAGGCACAGTTGACTTTTTCCGCGAAACCCTAACTGTGGTTCTGATGAACTTGAAACTTGGGAATCAAGCTTCTTGGATCAATCCATTGTTGTAAATGGATCAATGTGGTGTGTTGGAGACCCTCAAATCCTCTCTTGAGGTATGGGCTCGTGTTTTGTCCCAAAAGTCAACTTAGGGGTGAATTAGGTCAAGAAACCCTAATTCCTGATTTTTAGTGAATGCATCCCCTGAGGCCAAATTGACTTGATGATTGGGTTCATGAGGTCCGTTGGACTATATTAGGATATGATTTTAAGCATTGGCTAATGCCCAGAGGAACATTTCCATCTGGAGGCTCTGATCGACCAAAACCCTAATTTGGTGACACTGTTGATTTTGAGGCTTGATCCACTCAGAATGCTGCAACCTTGTGCTTGATTCTTGCTGTGGGAGTCCTCTTGATCCATTGTGGATGTTTAAGAGGTTATACAAGTGGAAGATCATGTCAATTCTTGATTGATCCTTTGTCTAAGGCTCAGAGAGGGCTTGAAACCCTAATGATTGTTTGTGATGAAGGTTCACCCATCTTTGGGGAGACTGATGAGGCATGATGGTTCATTCATATTGTGATGATGATTTGCACAATGATGGGAAATATTAGTGGTCAAAATTTGGGGTATGACAGATGCCCCTATTTAATCTTCTTGGACCCGAAGGTGTGAATGGCGAAAGTATTCGGGCATTCGGGGTGCAAGATGATTAAATATCGGAATACCCAAAATTTTGATGGTGGTTATGAATGGAAATTTGCGCATCCTTCTTCTTTTGCTAAGAAATGATGCTTAGAAAAGGTAAACCTCCCCTCGATCCTGGTTTCCTACCAAGGAACTGGTCTCAGTTTCTGAAATAAACTTTCACTCGATCCTGGTTTCCTACCAAGGAACTGGTCTTAGTTTCTGAAATAAACTTCCCATTGATCCTGGTTTCCTACCAAGGAACTGGTCTAAGTTTCCAAAATAAACTTCCCCTCGATCCTGGTTTCCTACCAAGGAACTGGTCTAAGTTTCTTTTGTCAATAAACTTTCTTGACAAGGGACACTATGTGTAGCGATTTTCCTCAAACTTCTCGCCGAATTTTCCTGGGGAGATGCCATTTGACGGAAAAAGGTTTTGATGTCAGAGTTGTAGGGGAACCCAGTCGTCTGAGTTGTAGAGGTGTATAAACTTCTCTGTTTGGAGATGCCATTTGCCGAACCTACTGGAAAAAACGAGTCTCTTGAGAGACTGCTTTCGCTTGGGGTATTACATCATACTTTTCTCGGGATCTTCTCGGAGAAATGCCATATGATGTGATCCAATTTTTAGGTGCTGATGACCTTTTCGTCAGCGGATTTTTTGGAGAAAAACTGCTGTATTGCCGAATCTCTGATTAAGAGGCTTTCTCTAGGGATTTTCCTTAATCCGGGAAAGCGAAAATATCATCTTCAATGGTGAAGAGTGATGTTTGTCGAAGGTTTTCTAATCTTTCAGAGGTTCAAGTCATCAAAGTGGTCAAGGGACCAACTTGTATCCAGAATTAAACTGGAGGCGAGATTGTTTAGATGGTTCACTTCATGGCGAGGAAAGGGCTGACAACTCGATTGAGAGGACTTTTATCACTAGGGGACAAGACCGACTGGAGTGATAGTGATGCAATATGAATGTGAATGCAAATCAATAATGCATGATGTATGTATGTTTATGCTGACAAAACTGATACGACATACAAACTGACGGATGAACACGGCTGGATACTCGGCCACTGCGGGGGATGAAAAGTATCATTGGTTCATGATAGCAATTCTGCCTTACTTAGGGGAGATAGTCCTTGTGGGGGAGCAACCTTTGGTCGGGCTTAGGAGGTAAGAACTCTGCTGGGGGTATCAGATGGGAAAGTCGTATCTGATACAACTAATCCTTCATTCAGGCGCACGGGTTTAGAAGGAGTACCTTGATTATGCACTTTGAAGCTCGATTACTTCTGGAGAAACGATCGATGTTCTTTCGATGTTCAACAGTCAAAAGAAATTGCCATCTTTATTTTAAAGCAGAAAAAAATTTAACAAGTAAATTCATTTTTGTTTTATTTCAAGAATCGTTAATCATGTTAAAATGTCGTTCTGTAAAGCTAAAACAAATAAGAATTGCAAATAAAAGCACTAGGGCTCAAATTTTATTGATAGGATGGAAATCAGCCAAGTGCGTGATTCCATAGAGCATTTACAAAGTTAGAAAATGGTAATTTAAGGGAAAAGGGTTACATTGAAACATAATGACCGATATCCTTCTACCAAATTTGAATTCTGGGCATCCTGAGCTTCTGTCGAAGATGACCTTGACTGGAGTTTTTTTTTTATGAATGGCATGACTGCTGCTGGGGGATTTGCCCCTGTTGAACATAGTTACTTGCCATTATCCCTACTTTTTCTTGGATTGTACTTTGAGATTTCCAATCCATCGGGATGACTTTTGATTACGTCTCTAATTTTTTCCCGGACCGCCCTTTCGGGTTTTCAATCCACCGAGACGTTTTTTTTCTTTTTTTAGGCGAAGTATTTCTTGACTACATCAACATTCGTGGGGTAGGAAAATTCCTCTCCGTCCATGGTTGCAAGTCTCAAGGCACCACCTGAGAAAGCTTTCTTGACCACATAAGGGCCATCATAATTCGGAGTCCATTTGCCCCGGGAATCAGTGATAAATGATTGTATCTTTTTTAGCACAAGGTCTCCTTTCCTGAAGACACGGTGTCTGACCTTTTTGTCAAACGCCTTCTTCATTCTTTGTTGATACAACTGACCATGACATAGTGTCGTTATTCATTTTTCTTCTATTAGATTCAGTTCATCGTGTCGACTTTGACACTATTCAGCTTCTGTTAGCTTAGCTTCCATCAATACCTGGATTGATACCATATACCAGAGAGAAAGGGGTAGCCCCTGTTGAAGTGCGGACAGATGTTCGATAACCGTGCAGAGCAAAGGGTAGCATCTCGTGCCAGTCTTTGTAGGTTACGACCATCTTTTGAACAATCTTCTTGATGTTCTTGTTAGCCGCTTCTACCGCCCCGTTCATCTTGGGTCGGTAGGGAGATGAATTATGGTGTTCGATCTTGAACTCTGCACAATTCTTTCATCATCTTATTATTAAAGTTAGATCCATTATCCGTAATGATCTGGCTCGGAACACCATAACGGCAGATGAGATTATTTTTTATAAATTGGACCACCAGTTGTCGGGTTACATTGGCATATGACGCTGCTTCAACCCACTTGGTGAAATAGTCAATGGCTACCAGGATGAACCGATGTCCGTTTGAAGCCTTAGGTTCGATTATGCCAGTCATGTCGATTCCCCATATGGAAAAAGGCCATGGGGAAGAAAGAACTTTGAGATGCGTTGGCGGTACATGGATTTTGTCTAAGTATATCTGACACTTGTGACACCTCCTCATGTACTTGTAGTAGTCGAATTCCATGGTCAACCAGTAGTACCCTGCTCTCAGAATTTTTCTCACCATTGTGTGTCCGTGGGCATGAGGGCCAAAGGATCCTTCGTGAATTTCTTTTATCAGCACGTTTGCGTCTGGTCTGTCTACGTATCAGAGCAAGACCATGTGAAAATTTCTCTTATAGAGTGTATCACCGCTCAGGAAGAAACTGCCAGCCAGCCTTCTGAGGGATTTTTTGTCCTTCCTTAGTGCCCCAAGTGGGTACTCTTGTTTCTGAAGGAAGAATTTGATATCGTGATACCAAGGTTTGTCGTCTATGCCTGCTTCAATCGTGAAGATGTAAGCGGGCCTTTCAAGACGCATTATGTCGATCTTAGGTATGTCGTTCCATTGACCTACACTAATCATGGAAGAGAGAGTGGCTAATGCATCATCCATGTGATTCTCTTCACGAGGGATATGATGAAACTCGATTCTATTGAAGAAGGGCAACAACCTTCTCGCATTATCTTTGTAAAGAATCAGTCCTGATTGGTATGTGTTTCAATCTCCTTTGATTTGATTGACGACCAGAGCTGAGTCGCCATATACATCCAAATTCTTGATCCTTAAGTCGATCGTTTCTTCGAGACCCATGATACAAGCTTCGTATTCGGCCTCGTTGTTTGTGCACTTGAATGTCAGTCGTGCGGTGAAAGGAATGTGGGTACCCTAAGGGGTTATGATGATTGCCCCAACTCCATTTCCATAATGATTGACAGCTCCGTCAAAGATTAGTCCCCAATGGGAACCTGGTTCTAGCCCTTCACTGGGTAGCAGTTCATCGCAATCTTTCATTTTCAAGTACATGACATCTTCGTCTGGAAATTCAAACCCGACTAATTCCTGATCGTAAATCGATTGATGAACCAAATGATCGGCCAAAATACTTCCTTTGACGGCTTTCTGAGCATGGTAATCTATGTCATATTCTGATAACAACATCTATCAACGGGCTATCCTTCCCGTGAGAGCAGGTTTTTCAAAGACATACTTGATTGGATCCATTTCTGAGATCAACCAAGTAGTGTGACAAATCATATACTAGCGAAGACGTTTGGCTGCCCAAGCCATAGCGCATCAAGTTTTCTCAAGCATTTTGTACCGAGTCTCGCAGTCAGTGAACTTCTTGCTCAGATAGTAAATGGCAGACTCTTTCCTTTTTGTTTCGTCTTGTTGGCCAAGTACACAACCCATTGAGTCCTCTAAGACTGTTAAGTAGATGATCAGTGGTCTTCCTTCCACTGGAGGTGATATAATCGGTGGGTTCAACAGGTATTTCGTAATACTGTCGAAGGCGGTTTGGCAATCTTCTGTCCAAACGCAGTCCTGACTCTTTTTGAGTAATTGGAGATGGGCGCGCATGTCGCGGTCATGAGGAATATGAATCTGGAGATGTAGTTCAAACGTCCCAGGAATCCTCTGACTTATTTTTCAGTTTTCGGAGAAGGCATTTCTTGAATAGCCTTGACCTTGTCAGGATCAACTTCAATTCCTTTCTGGCTGACGATGAACCCTAAGAATTTCCCTGAACGGACACTGAATGTGCATTTGTTAGGATTCAAGCTGAGTTTGTACTTTCTCAACTGCTTGAGTATTTTAACAGGTGGGTCACATGCTCCTCTTCTGTTTTAGATTTAGCAATCATATCATCGACATATACCTCAATTTCTTTGTGCATCATGTCGTGAAACAAAGTATTCATGGCCCTTTGATAGGTTGCCCCGACGTTCTTCAAACCGAACGGCATTACCTTGTAACAAAAGGTGCCCCATGGGGTGATGAATGAAGTTTTCTCCATATTTTCCGGCGCCATTTTGATTTGATTATAGCCTGAGAATCCATCCATGAAGGAGAAGACTTTGAACTTTGTTGTACTGTCAACCAGCATGTCTATATGTGGTAAGGAGAAGTCGTCCTTTGGACTTACTTTGTTCAGATCCCTGTAGTCTACACACATTCTGACTTTTCTGTCCTTTTTCGAAACTGGCACTATGTTGGCTAGCCATTGAGGATATTCTGAGGTGGCAAGGAAACCTGCGTCAATCTGTTTCTGCACTTCCTCCTTGATTTTGATAGCCATATCCAGGTGAGATCGTCTCAGCCTTTGTTTCACCGGAGGACATTCTCTCTTTAACGGTAGATGATGTTCCACGATGCTGGTATCCAAACCTGGCATGTCCTGATAGGACCAAGAAAATACATCTGGAAACTCTAGAGAAGTTTTATCAAGTCTTTTCTGACAGTCGGACTGAGCAGTGCCCTAATCTTGACTTCTTTCCTCTCTTCTTTTGAACCTAAGTTGACCGTTTCCAACAGCTCTTTGTGAGGTTCAATGGACCTTTCTTCATGTTTGAGTAATCGGGAGATCTCCTCTGGAATTTCTTCGTCCTCTTCTTCTTCAGCTCCAAATACCGGGAATTCAAAGTTGGGAGAAGGCATTGGATCGTATGTTTCAACAGGGTTTAAAACAAGCAATCTGCATGACGTGATGATTTGTTTTTAGGAGACAGAGAGAAATGCAAGAGTGTGTGTAGTGTATTTTCTGAAAAATGCTTGTTATTGTTATTTTTGGTTGTTTTAGGATTACCATTTTATGAAAAACGAAAATTGAAAACAACAGTAAATGCAAAAATTACAGAACGACGTTTATTTATTTATGATTTGTCGATTCTTGAAATACAACCCTATAAAACAAAACTCTGTCGCTTCGGGCAAAGCGAAGAGGAACATTTACAGAAAAGTGAGCCCTATAAAAACATTTGTTTCACCTGGGCAGGGTGAAAGGTTAAAACAAAGACAACAATTACTTAGACTTATGGACGACTTTCGGGACATCGACAACAACCCATTGGCGACGAACTCCTCAATGCATCACAAAGTTTGGTACCTTCTTTCTTGGGTTGTCCTCAAAAATGACGCTAATTTCTAGCGGAGCAGGATCGTTGGAGTCTTCCTCCCAGGAAGAGTTGTCGTAGATGAACTCTTATGTTGTATCTTGCACAATGTTTTCACTCTCAGGCGGATCTCCCCATCCAGTTGGCTGGATATCCTCGAGCCTGATACGAGAGCTTTCAGGAGCGGTGTACTTGACTAGGAAGTCGTACTTGCCACTCGGATGTCCTAAGGTGTCCCCTACTTCGGTGGGAGAAGAGGAGTCATCCTTCTCGATGAAGTTGACCTCGGGAAAAGCATAGTTGATGAACTCTTGTCTTGTAATTTTTGCAGATTCATCATTGTGCTGGATATCTTTGGAATGTCCTGAGTAACGATCCCATGACTCGATGGGGACACAAGTATTCTTTTCAATGATGCTCAGCTGATAAGCATCGTTTGGCTGACTCTTTTGCCCCAAGTCTCATGGGTACGACTGCCAGATAGGTAAATCATCCAGGGGATCAAACTAGTCATAGTCGAATTTGCTCTTCATCGGATCATCTTCTAAAGAGTTTGGTGGAGCACGACATCCCTCAGGATCAAAATCTCTGTATATCATCTTGACGTCTGATCTTGGTATGTATCTCGGACTCTGTGTGGGAAAGCAAAATGGCGTGTGCTTTTCTTCCTGAGACATATAACCATTGTCTTTGAGATAAGATTTCCATTCCTCGTCCGTATTGGAGGAGTCACCCTCATTGATGATGTGTACTTCTTGAGACACTGGGTGGAGGAAGCCTCCATTGTGGAAGAAATCCTGAATGGGACGAAAACTTTCATCTTTAGTAGTCTGGGTACAGGCTGAAGAAAAACCAAGACCTTTCTTTGTCTTGTTATCAGTAGGAATGACAAGTTATCCCCATCCTTTGGTATTGTTACTTTTGATCACTTCGAGAGCATCTTTGTACGAGGATATTGATGTTCCTTTCTCTGATTGATTGTCATTGCTCACCGAAAGTTCCTGGAACTGAGTTCCAACAACCTCCTCGGGTTCTACACAAGTAGATAATGAAAGGTTACTCGCGATTAAGGCTTGTTCTCCACAGACCGTGATGAGTTGGTCATTCTTGACAAACTTCAGTTTTTGGTCCAGCGTCGAAGTGACTGCCCCAGCCTGGTGCATCCAAGGTCTTCCTAATAAGCAGCTGTATGCGGTTCGGACGTCCATGACCTGGAAAGTGACTTGGAAAGTGTGAGGACCGATAGTTATGGGAATGTCGACTTCGCCGATAACTGCTTTTTGAGACCCGTCAAATACTTTGACGACGGCCTCACTGCCCCTCATTAGGGATCCTTTGAATGATAGTCGCATTAATGTGGACTTCGGCATGACATTCAGAGCCGATCCGGTGTCTACCAGTACGCTGGCTAAAGCATCGTCCTGGCAGTTAACTATGATATTGAGCGCCATGTTGTGACTTTTGCCTCCTTCTGGAAATTCCTCATCACTGAACCCTAAGTTGTTGCAGGAAGTGATGTTAGAGATGATGCTATCGAACTGTCGTATTGACACATCCTGTTCCACAAAGGCCTGCTCTAAGACTTTCTGTAGAGCCTCTCTGTGGGCTTCTAAACTGAGTAAAAGTGATAGCACAAAGATCTTTGAAGGAGTTTGTAATAGTTTATCAACAATGTTGTATTCACTCCTTTGGATGAGCTTCATCATCTCATTGTTGTTGTTTGAAAGGTCAGGATCACTGGACTGACCGACTGGTGGATTGGGAGCTTCAGTCTAAAGTTCCTTTTCTTTGGTAAGTTCTCCAACTCCCCGGTTGAAGATTCGACCGCTTCGTGTTACTCGACTGATGTCTGCAATATTCACGACGGAGGGTAATGGAGTTTCCTTTCCATTCTCAATGGTTGTTGCACCGTATTTGTAAGGGATCGCCTTATCGGATTTGTACGACGTTGGTCCCGGCAGATAGATAACTACAGGAGCCTTCTAATTTTTCTGACTGTCGTAAGTAACTTCAATCAGTTCCTGGTTAAGAACCTTTGATTCGTCAAGTAGAGGGATGATGGCACAAACATCTTTGGTCCTCTCGCGATCAGAGATTACAACAACATGTTTGATCTGATCAGCGAAATAGTATGACGTCCAGTTGATGGACCCCGAAACTGAATATTGTTGAATCTCTTTGCGGTCCAACTGACTTTGAAGGGCTGCTCGCACGAGGTAACATCCTTGGTTATTTTCCGAGCAAACTCTACTGCGTTCATAATTATGTGGTGGCACCCGGCCACGTCCGCTTTGAATGCAGTGTAACCTCACTTGGTCCGTTTCCATTGATCGAACATCCTGACTTTGATGCCTAGTAGGGTTTCCATTAACCACACTGATTTGTTGCGTGTCTTCGTCCATATAGATCGGAAGCCACCAGTGGTTTAACAAGTGTTGCAAAGTTCTTTGAACGAGAGCGCATCCCTGGTCACTCTCACAACATCCTTTACAATTCTGATAATTATGCGAAGTCAGAAAATCGAGCTGGACTTATGTAGCGTGTAACTCCACCAAGCTTGTTTTCATCAAGCGAATATCGAATATTTGAATCATATTCACTTGATACTGATTTCTATCATGGTAGTCCTGGATCCATCCAAGATCCATCTGACGCTGGAGGGCCTCTTGTACAAAAGAGCATCCCTGTTTGTTTACCGAGCAAATTAGACAGGAATTGTAATCGTGCCGCGGCAGATTATGATACTGGCTTTGCCTTGAGTGCATTGCCACCAAGTTGACATTCATCGCACAGATGTCGTGGTTCAGAATAATGTTGGAACTTGTATGAGTCATGTTAACTCCACGAACTCGGTGCTCTTGAATCCACCCGAGATCCAATTGTTCCTGTAGAGCTGATTGCACCACAGAACATCCTTGATTGTCTTTAGAGCAGATATCACACTGGTGATAATTGTGAGATGGTACATGGCCATACCCGCTCTGTCTGCGATGCATCTTGACCAGATTGGTCCTCAATAAGAGTACATCATGAATTTGATAGTTGTTGTTAGACTCTCCCTCTATCAAATTTACCGCGGCTTTCTTGTGTTGAGGCAACGGGTTCGTGAGAACATTCGGATTTGTATCTTTGAAAGATAAGACCCCGCTCCTGACAAGCCTTTATACGTCGGATTTGAAACTGAGACAGTTTTCTATGTTATGCCCTGGCCTCCCTTGATGGTAATGACAAGTCTGATCCTCCTTAAACCAAAAAGGAGGATTTTCCGGTACTGTAAGAGGAGACCTGGTTTGGATGTGCCCTTTGACCAGTAGTAACGAAAACAGTTATGCATACAACATTGGTATAGGGTTAAACCCTGGTGGTCGCGTTGTATGGTTGTTGTTGTACGAAGGACGAGCCTGCTGAAGAGGTTGTTGTGTCCTTTGCTGATATTGCTGTTGATTTGGTTGGCTTTAAGCAACCTGAGGTTGATACGTAGGAACAGGCGCAGGGGTAATAACAGGAGTTACAGCTGCCACTGGTTGGTAACGTCGCCTTTGCTTTCCGAGAGAGATATTCCCAATATCCTGCTCTTTTTTCTTAGGGAGAGCACTACCGTATCTTTTTGTACTACTTGATGATCCAGCGTCTTTAACTAAACGTCCTTCTCGGACGGCTTCCTTAAGACGAACTCCCATGCCCACCATCTCGGTGAAGTCACTGCGCGCACTGGCAACCATTCTGTCGTAGTAAAATGAGCTCAAGGTTTTCAAGAAGATCTTTGTCATCTCTTTTTCCTCAAGAGGTGGACAAATCTGGGCGGCAATTTCACGCCATCTCTGAGCGTACTCCTTAAAGGTTTCTTTGTCCTTTTGTGACATTGATCTGAGTTGATCTCTGTCTGGTGCCATGTCTGTGAGAACAAGATTTGATTCTGCGACTTTATCTCTAAGTTTTGATGATATCAAATTGTATTTCTGTATGAACAATTTTGTACAGCTAATGGTTGTTATTTGTGAGAACTTAACAAACAGGTTATGCTTCCGTAAAACGGCGCGAAATCAATGCTTAAAGGAAAACACTTCGCCTAAAAAGCAGAACTCAATACGAGAGAATAGAAAGTCCAGATGCTAATACAAAAGAAAAGGAGAACGAGTTCTGAAGATCTGAAGACATGGGTTCTGATAGAACGAAGTCCAGATGTTGAAGACTTGCGCTCTCTGATCAAGGTTCTGAAGACCAACAAGTCTCTACTCATGCTTCAATTAGATACTATTAAAAGCCTCTGAAGATATGAGGACAATGCACCAAGCAAACAAAGTTCTGAAGACCAAGTGCCGAAGACTCTGAAGACGCTGCTCTGAAGATCCGAAGACTTGAGAAACTCAAGAACCTAGCTAAGTTTTCCCTTCTTATTCATGCTCATGAAAAGCCTCTAAAGTTGAGAAGCCAAGAAGATAAAGCTACATAGTACAGCTGTACCTCAATTCTAGCGAAGATATCTTGGTAACAGTGCAACGGTACAATCGAAGACAGAAAGCGCAACACGCAAAAGGTTTTATCTGTCCTCATGCTTCTAGCCGCCAGCCTACTTAGATATAATGATTACACTTCAATGGCTCTTTTCACAGGGCTATAAAAGGAAGCAAAAGACGTGAAGAAAGATACACACGAACGCTACCACATACTCTCTCTATCTGAAATCTTTCTTAAGTCATTCTGGTCAAAAACGTGTTTACATTTTCAGCTTGTATAGAAGCACATTTCTGTAAACGTAACTTGTTCAAACTTAGGTTTGTGTTCCTTGAGAAAGACCTTGTGGTGGTATTTCTTGAGAAGTCTAAGTTGTGTGTCTTAGAGGTTGTTCCTTGAGTAAGACCTGTGAGGTTGTATTACTTGAGAAGTCTAAAACTTGTGAGTTTTAGAGGTTGTGTTAGTCACCAGCGGTTTGGCTCGTGCATTGTACTGATTTGACTGAATAGTGGATTAAGACCTCGTTGAGAGAGGAAAAATCACCTTGGCGGGTGGACTAGACTAACTTGAGGGTTTCTCAAGTGAACTAGTATAAACATAACGTGTTCATCACTTGATTCTCAACATAGGTCACTACCATTAAAACGAAAGGGTTTCTAAAAAGAATTTATTTTTAAGAAACAAGCTTATTTTGAAAAACCAATTCAAACCCCCCATTTCTTGTGTTTTTCACACCTTCAATGTCCGGGTTATACTTATACTGCTGAACGAAGGTAGCGCCAAGATCTCTGAAAGTAGCGATCTTAGTGCCGTTTAAACCCATGTACCATTTAAGTGCGGCATCGGTTAAACTATCCTGAAAATAGTGAATCAGTAGCTCCTGGTTCTTTGTCTGAGTTGACATCCGCCGAGCGTACATCACCAAATGGCTTTGAGGGCAAGAGTTGCCCTTGTACTTTTCAAATTCGGGCACTTTGAATTTGTGCGGAACTTGCGCATTGGGGACCAAACAAAGGTCTGCGGCATCTTTTCCAAATAGATCCTGACCGTGAATGGCTTGCAGCTCATTCTGCATTTCCAGGAACTATTCCTAAAACTCATTCATTCTGTCAAACATACTTTCGTTTCCACCAGAAGGTATCTGGGGAATCTGTCCTTCCGGGACAGTGTGCACCACAGGTGGTGGTATGGTCATTATGGCAGAGACTTTTGGTGCCTCCCGAAGTTTGTAACCTTCAGGAGTCATTGTCATGCCCCTGGCATCTTCGCTTTCCCGAAGTTTGTAACCTTCAGGCCCAGCAGCTCCTGCTGCAGTTTCTGGATCTTCCATGATCGGCAGAATATATCCTTCTGGGATATAGTTGAGTGGCATGCCCCAGGGACGTTCTTTCGGAATTTCATACCTAGGATCATACTTCTTCACTATGAGCGTAGATGTGATCTCTGAGATCACAGTCCTTTGTTGTTGCATCTGGGCTGCTGCCAGAGATTGCATCTCATTATGAAGCATTCTCAGATCTTCTTTCAGAGTGTCGATATCTTCTCTCAACTCTCTGTTTTCTTCCTCGAGATCATCCATCTTTTTCTGTCGATTGGCTCGAGTATTGTACGAATGAGACACTTTGACTCTCCTTAGAACCGAGACACAAACATGAGATTCGCAGGGAAGAAGAATGCGTTTATGTGAGAATGATGAATGATATGCAATGATTATATTAATTAATTTTGTTTATTCAAAATAAACTTCGATAATTAGATTGCAAATATCAAACAGTGGGGAAACCCCGTTTTATTGAATTCAAAGATTACGCAATCGGAAATACAGTAGATTACAAAGTACTAAAAAAAGAAATGTCTAAACTAAAGAGTCCTGAGTCCACTCTGAAGAGAGCTCAGGTGCTGGTTCTGGTGTTTTCCTTTTCTTTGACCGGGGCTCTGGAGCCGTTGTCGTGTTGTCATTCCTTTGCCAAGTGAAAGGAACGAGCAAATTTCTTTGGTCATCCTGATTTTCTACAGCATGTTGCTCTAAAATCTCAATCAGAGCATCCTTATCTTTCAATAGTTGTTGTATTTTCTTGCATTCCACATTGAGAATACGGTACTTGTTCCTCCAAGACCTCTTCTCCTGCTGAACTTTGTTGAGAGTCACCTGAAGTTTTTCCGTCTCGGACATAAAATAAAGGGCAGAGTCCCTTAATGAAAGAACTTCCTGGCGAGGGTAAGGTATCCTCAGCTTGAGAGCTCTAGTTTGTACCCAGTGGAGATTAGGCTCCACCGAGACACAGTCTGGTTTTCCTAGAGACTCTCTTCCTTTCCTATGAACGTGTTTCCAGGCATGCACTATTTCTGTCTTTAGTGCCCTGTCGTTTTCTCCTTCCTTAAAGAAAAGACCTTCCAGATGAGCATTCCGTGGGACATGCCTCATTGGGTATCCAAGTTGACGACGAACTAATACCGGATGATAATTGATTCCCCCCTTAGTTCCTATAAGGGGTACATTTGGGAAATTTCCACAATGGTCAATGATTCTGATCCCGTCATAGATTCGATTGTACCAATCGATGTCAGAGTTGGTAAGAGACATGATTCTCTGTGACCAACGTAAAGTATTCTTTTGATCCCAAAATGCGGCAGACTTGGGCAAGTGGGAAATGAACCATTTGTACAGCAGGGGCACACAACATGTGATCATTACTCCGCTGTATAAATTCCTTAAGTGTACAGAATGATACGCATCTGCGAGTAAGGTTGGTACAGGGTTTCCAATCAGACATATCTTAATGGCATTGATATCTACAAAGTTATCGATGTTGGGAAACAAAAATAACCCGTAGGTGAGCAAAACAAAGATGCTCTCGAAAGCGGCCACATTCCCTATACTGGCAAAGTACAGGGCTTTCTTTATTAAAAACTAGGCTGGCAAACCTTGGATACCACCCTTAGTGGTCATGTGAGTCCTGACCTCTGACTCGTCCAAATAGATTGCTCTTGCAATGGTTTGATCCTTTGGAATTTCTTCCAGTCTAGAAAAGGGAGCTTGATCAGTGATATGTAGATTAGTCAGGTGAGAATACTCCTCCAGTGTTGGTGCTAGTTGATAATCCGGGAATGTGAAGCAGTGATAAACCGGATCATAGAACTGAATGAGCGTAGACAGGATCCCTTCAATTACATGGACCCTTAATATGGACAACAGTCCTCCATACTTGGCTCTGAAAGCCTCGGGGTTGGTGATCATCCTCGCCAAACCTCTTAAATCCTCTAACTTTGGAACCTTGAAGGTATACTTGTGAGTTTTTCTTCTACCGAAATCCATCAGCAATCTCTCTCTCTCTCTGACATTTGCAATCATTGTCTTAGTTTAATTTGAAAAAGAGAGATTAGAAGAGAAGTTTTTTTTGTTTTAATGTTTTTTAAATGAATGTATAAATGCAGCACACAAAAACATAGAAAAAACATGGGGTCAAAGGGTCGGTGTCATGAAGTCAAGGCTCTACCCATCCCTAAAGGTTTTATACTAGTGATTTTTTGTACCTGTTCGCAAAATCATTGACCCCTCTTAGGATAACAACAACAAGCGGATTGCCAGCGAGCTGATGTATCTTAGAGTGATCTCAAATGAGGGTAGTATCACGTGACAACTGTTTTCGATAGCTTCCGCACTACAAAATGGTTTCAGTCTACTAAAAATCTCAGCTTCTCAGATAATCCAGTCGACCGCACTACTTTCAACAACCAAAGTCGTATATGCAATGTATCTGCAAAGGGAGTCTCCACTGAGTTTGATGGTCGACCGGGGACTCTTAACTAGGATTCACTCCCCGTAAGATTACCCGTATAATGTCATCACCTATATTAGGTGTATACTCAATCTTTTCACATGCGGCATCACACGCATTCCCATTACCAGAAAAATAAACACGGATATCAATTAGGAAAAGCAATATATATATTTGTCTTAATCATCCTAGACCTCTAGTCTTATGATCTTATACAGACAATGACTCCCCGGCAGAGTCGCCATTTCTGTGACACTTGGTGAACTTAAGGACTTCACCTTAAAATGGGGACGGCAAGATCTTACCTTGCCTCCCACTGTGGTCGTTACTCTTCTGTGGCATTTTCTTAAGGTTTCTACCGAAGATTGTAAGAAAGAGAACTGGACCCCATGGTGGGCGCCATTTTTTCTGTAGCGCGATTTTTGTGGTCTTGAATCAAGATCGCTTGGGTACTACAGTTCGATTCATTTTTTTATCCTATCGAGCTAATTAAGGAAGGGAAATAGATGTCTCCAATTAACCCTGTTTGTATACTGAGTTTAAACAGCTGACTGTTAGTTTACAGATGCTATTGAGGTGTGGGCCCCTCTTCGGTTATTTTGTTAAGATTAGAACGTCTGTACCATTTACGAGGTTTTTTGTAAGATGTTAGGATTTGGTGCTTTTGGGTTTATATATGAAGGTGCTGGATTTTGGGTTTTTGATTAGTATGCTCGCTAAGATTTTTCAATCTTATGCCTACGTATTCCCGAGACAGGGAAATCAGAGCGATCGTAGTTCCTCCTATTCTATGGGAGGAAAAAGGTTGTTTTGGTGTCTTGTTCAAAGCCCAAGACGTGAAGCTAAAGGTGGTTTGTATCTTGTTCAAAGCCCAAGATGTGAAGCTAAAAGGTTTGGATGAGAAAGAATTCGCCATCTCTAAAGAGGAGTTGTTGATGTTTGTATGTTGTGAACAAGGCACAGATTTGATGCTAAAAGGTTGATTGACTCAACTGAGGTTTCCTTATACAAAGCCTAAGAGGAGGAGATTGACCCAACAAGAGGGTGTCTTTTATTTGTTGTCTCGTCCTAGAGAGTACAAACAAGTGACTGACTTAACAAGAGAGTGCTTTTTATGTGTCTTGTACGAAGCCCAAGACGGAGGCTAAAGGGTTTGACTCAACAAGAGAGTACTTTTGTTTGTCCTGTATAAAGCCCAGGGTGGAGGCTAAAAGGTTGACTCAACAAGAGAGCCTGTTTGATAGGTGACTGACTCAACAAGAGAGTCTTTTATACTCAACAAGAGAGTGTTTTGCTGTCTCGTACGAAGCTCGAGATAAAGGCTAAAAGGGGATTGACTCAACAAGAGAGTCTTTTATACTCAACAAGAGAGTGTTTTATAGGTGTCTTGTATGAAGCCCAAGAAGGAGGCTAAAGAGAGATTGACTCAACAAGAGAGTCTTTTATACCCAACAAGAGAGTGGGTTTTTATAGGTGTTTTGTACGAAGCCCAATACGGAGGCTAAAAAAGGGGTTTGACTCAACAAGAGAGTCTGAAAAGGTTAGCTCTGCTGGGGAGAGTCATTTGTACAAAGCCCAAGAGGAGGTTATCTTACTGTCGAGGATTAGATCCATATGCAGGACCAAGTGGGAGAGCCCTCATGAGAGAGGCGGGATTTTTGAGTGATCAGTGTTTTTTCCTATGTTTGAAAGGAATTTGAGAATGTCTTTGAGACTCAAGGAGTTTAGATTGTCCAAGTCTGGAGTTTTATCTATTGTACAATGCCTAAGAGGAGGCACGGGCATTTAGGGATGAGTATCAACCCTAAAGTGGCCAGAGGTTTGACGCTGGAAAGACTGCTTTAGCAAAGGATGACTAAGTTATGTTTTATACCTTTAAGAGGTCGTCAGGGTCCTTGTATTAAGCCCAAGAGAAGGCATGAGAACTTCTAATAAGCCGAAGGGTCCTTGTACAACGCCCAAGAGGACGCGGGGATGCTTTTAGGAAGCCTGTGGGTCCCCAAACCCCGAGAAGTTCAAGAAATGTAATTCACAGAGAATGGATCATTCTAGGAAAGTTTGAGAATTTGGAAGAAACTCAAGAGATGCTATTCACGGAGAATAGATCAACTCTGGGGAGTAGAGTCTCTTTGACAATTTCTAAGAGTGACAGTCTGAGAAAAGGTTCATCGAGAATACTGCCTTTCTCTTTGTTCCATATTGTTTAACCCTAAGAGAAGGGAAGACTGTATCTGGAATCCTACAGGAGATCTAGTTTTGTTTGTATTTAAGAGTAACCAACAAGGATTTACCAAGTGATAGACGTAGTTGCCAGGAAAAACTCTAAATAACTATACTAGTATTACACAGTTGATATGTGACAAGTATATAAAGGATGTGAAAGAAGACTTACAGTGAAACAACCCCACAATACAGTTATATACTTATGAAAGCGATAAATGAAAACGGATAAACACTTACCCGTTGTAGAGCTTTCATGCTGTTTGGTTAGTTTTTCAACAAAGAAAACTTTGATAACAATATTATATTCAAAATCAAAGGAGAAAGTGTTTTGAAAAGTTGTTGGGGCTTACAGCTCAAGGAGAGGCCCAAGTTTTAACGATGATTGCACCGTTGTTTTGACAACCGTACAAAGGGACTTATACAATATGTGAGGCCCAAAAGTTTTGGTTTTCAAAGAGGATTGAGTCTTACACTCAATTATAGGCCCAAAAGAGTTTTAAAAGGAATGGGACTTATAGCTCGAGGAGTGGCCCAATTGGTTTTGTTAAAAAAGGCGACGATCGCGCCGTTGTTTTTGAAAATACAATGGGACTTATACAATGACTAAGGCCCAAAAGTGGTGTATTTACAAAGGGGATGAGTCTTACACTCTAATAGAGGCCCATGGTGTTTTAAAGAAAGGAAATGGGGCTTATAACACGAGGGTAGGCCCAGATGATTTTCGTTTTGAAATGGCGATCGCGCCAAGATATTTGAAAACGCAGTGGGTCTTATACAATGACTGAGGCCCAAAAATGTTCTGATTTTCAAAGGAGGGTTTGGTCTTACACTCTATTAGAAGCCCAAAAGAGTTTGAAAAAGATTTGTGAGGGTGAAAATCAAAGAAACTCTAATTTTGTTTTCCTTAAAAAGTAAATATTTAAAGAAAATCAATAAAAATACCAAATAAGTTTGAATAAATCACTTGTGATTTTTGTTTAAGGTTTGAAAAATGAGGTTTTAATCACAAGATGATTTATAACTCATTTGGTTTTGATTTTCAAAATGAATATTCACATTTAAATGTTTAAAAACAATTAAAAATGAATTTATTCACAAAAATACTAATTATATTAAATAAATAATATAAATTTTATTTTTTCATGGAATAAAATATTTCAACATTTTTGTGATTTTTTGCAAAAAGAACCAATAAAAAATAATTAAAATTGAGGGAGTTATTAATTTTTCAAATCATTAAAAATAATATGAAAAATAATAAAAAAGTGAAAAAAAAACCATTAAAAAGGGGTCTGGGGCGAGGGGGATTCGAACTCCAGACCTCTTGTGTGCAGTATGCGCGCCTTACCATTGGGGTGGTGATACATCCGTGTATCAAACCCCAGACATAAATATACAAGGCTTGCCTTGTTCTTGGCCTGGCAAAGGCAAGGCAAGGCAGGGTCTTTGGTCAGAGACGTGAAGGTCAGAACTTCCTCATTTCTCCATGGATGGAGACAAAATTTATATGCATCTGGCCTAGAATTTCCTAAGGAATCCAATGGTGGTGGTGGTTTTTCCAGAAAATTAATCCTCTTCAAAACCCGATAGTGATTTTGAAATAGGCCATAATGTGCATTTTCTGTGCTACCTCTTTGTACAGCCATGAATTACATGGTGAATTGGTTCAAACACAACACATATAACATGTGTAAGAGATGCATGATTAGTGGACCTCAAAGCAAGGCCTATTTTAAAGAGTTCAAGTTGTGATGCTTACCTCCTTTGGAGCTTTTTGGGCTATCTGCCATGTGCTTTGTTCTAGAAATGTTTTGATGCTTTGAACACTCTCAAATGATCCCATGAAAGCTTTTAGGATGATTGGAATCAGCTGGAAACCTCAGGAATGGAAATTGGCCCTTTCTTGCAAAAGGGGCAAAAGTGGCCAAAATAAGAACTCTCTCAAATGATGTTCCAAATGTGTGGAACCATTTGGGACAGTTCAAGGATGAAATTTGGAGTGTGTTTGAGGCTTTATCTGGTTTTGAAAGTGACTGAATCAAGACATGGCTTGAAACATGCAAAAAGGCCCTATTTTGAGGTTTTGAGATGGGACTTTGTGATTTTGGTGTTACAGGTCACTTGTGAGAGTTTGGACAACTTAGATATGACATATTGGATGTGTTTGGATCATGAGCTGTGATGAAATTGTTTTTTAACTCAAAAACTCAGAGTTACCTTGCTAAAGAAGGCATATTTGCCTAGAGAAAGAGATTTTGAGGAAAGCAAGTGTTGTAGTGCTTTGGTGTACTTAAACTGAGCACAATTAAGCTCTATTTATAGTAGAGAAAGTTTGTTTTGGCTGCAATAGTGAATGGCAACTGCAGCTGAGGTTTGGCCAATGGTTGCATTTTGGAATCCAAGTCTCCTCTAGCCATTGACTAGAGGTTAAGGCACAGGCTGTTGGTTCCCTTGGTTCAGATCTTATCCTTGACTCATTCAGTTGGAAATGGTTCAGTTCATGCCACCTTGGTGCATCCATTGAATGCTCCAAAACAAAACTGGAGTCTTGTCCCCTCTTTAGGGTTTTTTAGGTTTGGCATGCTATTTTTAGTTCCAAAGACTTGGGAGGCTTATGGATCAGTGTTTGTCCCTCCTTGGTCCCTCCCTGAGGTGTTCAGATAGATAAACATGCTTGTAATTTGTACAAATTGCTCAAATCGAGCAAAATGCACAAATCTGCCTTGCCATGGTTGTTTACAGCAAGGCACATTGCCATTATCATATCTCATGGCTCAAATGCAATTTGATGGAGTTCTTGGCCATTTTGGAAAGCTCTTATATGATACAACACATGTGTGATCATAATTTGTCTTGAAATTTTTTGGATCCAAGTGAAAAATTCCCCTACATTTTGGAAAAAGTGAAACAAATTCTGACTTAGTGAAAATTTCACTAAGTTTTGGAAAAGTGACATTTTCACTTTTTGTCATTTTGGTCACTCCATAACTTAAAATCTATGAGGAATTGGAGTGAGGTGTAGTTGAAGCTTTTGTAGTGTTCCATGAGAGCTACAAATCCATCTTTGGATCAGCCCTAATGGTTGCTTGGATCTCAAGTTATGATCCTTGAAAGTTGGCACCCTAGCCACTTAGTTCCATAACTTAGAAAATTTCTAAGTTTTTTATGGTTACCCCTTTTACAAGTTATCCCACTTTCTTTGATTTTTCTTGATGAATGATGATTCAAATCACACATTAACATCATTTTAGGGTTAGGGAACCATAATTGATCAAAAAATCAAAAAGTCAAACTTTGACTTTTGGGCACAGTTGACTTTTTATCATATGAATTCCAAACTGTGCGATCCTATATGAAATCAAGTCCTTGACCTAAATCAAACTTGATGGAATGATTTCATAGGTGTTATAGGGTGTATTGAATCATGTCCCAAGGTTTGGGAGCATGTCTTGGTCAAAAGTCAAAGGCACAGTTGACTTTTTCCGCGAAACCCTAACTGTGGTTCTGATGAACTTGAAACTTGGGAATCAAGCATCTTGGATCAATACATTGTTTCAAATGGATCATTGTGGTGTGTTGGAGACCCTCAATTCCTCTTTTGAGGTCTTGGCTCATGTTTTGTCCCAAAAGTCAACTTGGGGGTGAAATAGGTCAAGAAACCCTAATTCCTGATTTTTAGTGAATGCATCCCCTGAGGCCAAATTGACTAGATGATTGGGTTCATGAGGTCCCTTGGAGTATATTAGGATATGCTTTGAAGCATTGGCTCATGCCTAGAGGAAAATTTCCATCTGGAGGCCTTGGTCGACCAAAACCCTAATTTGGTGACACTGTTGATTTTGAGGCTTGATCCACTCAGAATGCAGCAACCTTGTGCTTGATTCCTGCTGTGGGAGTCCTCTTGATCTATTGTGGATGTTTGAGAGGTTAGACAAGTTGAAGATCATGTCAATTCTTGATTGATCCTTTGTCTAAGGCTCAGAGAGGGCTTGAAACCCTAATGATTATTTGTGATGAAGGCTCACCCATCTTTGGGGAGACTGATGAGGCATGATGGTCCATCCATATTGTGATGATGATTTGCACAATGATGGGAAATCTTATTGGTCAAAATTTGGGGTATGACATCGCTCAGCAGATGTTGTTGGATTTTGTAAGTACTCTACTACTGTCTTTCTCCAATCGTCATCCATCAGGCTGTTTATATTCAGTATCTCGAAATTCTCTTTGTCAGCATATCCCAACTTCGTTGTTTCCAGATATGATGGGGATAGTCTGGCTGACACAACCCTTCCTCTGACTTCGATTGCATTTTGCAATTTTTCTTTTGAAATTTTATACCCAGAGGCAATCTGTGCCAAGTCATTGGCCTCTTGATTCTCTAGTTGAGGGATGTGTCGAATACTAACCATCTCGAATCTTTTCAAGAGTCAATTGGCTATCACAAAGTACATGATAATATTTTCCTTAACACACTTGTACTCCTTTGTAATTTGTTTTATGACTAACTCTGAGTCACCCATTATTTCGACTCGAGTTCCCCCACATTCCAACAATATCTCAAGTCCGGCTATTAGGGCCTCATATTCAGCCTCATTGTTCGAACAAAGGCCTTTGACTTCATACTTGAATTCTGTTGAAATTTTGTCAGGAGAAATAATTAGGACTCCCATGCCCATTCCATCTTTATGTCTAGAACCGTCGAAGTACAACTTCCAAGGCTCGATCTCAAGGTAGTTTAATGAATTCTCAGTTATAGAGTGGTTGACTATAAAGTCTGCTACCACTTGTCCCTTAACAGCCTTTAAAGGCATATAGGTTAAGGAATATTCAGTTAAAGCTAATGCCCATTTACCAATTCGATTGTGCAAGATCGGTTTAGACAACATATATTTTATAATATCAAAATGAGATGAAACAAAAACATCCACTGGTTTTATATAATGCTTTAACTTCGTACATGAGAAAAACACATATAAGCATAATTTTTTGACTATTCTATACCTAGTTTTTGCATCGTTCAAGACCCTACTAAGGTAGTAAATGGCTCTTTTGACGCCATTTTCATCCTCTTTAGCTAACATGCTCCCTAAAGTCTTGTTCGACGCAGATATATATAACCTCATACTTTTATTCCTTCAAGGTGGTATCAGAATTGGAGGGTGGGCCAAGTATTCCTTGATCTTGTCGAAGGATTCTTGCTAAGCTTTCCCTCATTCAAAACCTTCCCTCTTAAGTTGAAGCAGAGGTGAGAAGGCTTGAGTCTTGCCACTAAGGTTAGAGATAAACCTCCTTCAGAAATTAATCTTTCCAAGCAGTGACTGCAACTCCTTCTTGGTTGATGACGTTTTCGCCTCCATTATGGCTTTGGCCTTGTTCTGGTTTATTTCGATTCCCTTTTCCACGAAGCCTAAGAAATCTCCAGCCTGTACACAGAAAGCAAATTTGAGAGGGTTCATTTTCAATCCATGTCTCCTCATCCTTTCAAAGGACTGTGGAAGTTGGTCTATGTGACTCTTCCCTGAAATAGACTTAACAACAATTTCATCAATATAAATTTGCATAAAAGTCTCGATAAAATCATAGAAAATGGAGTTCATTGCTCTTTGGTATGTTACCCCAGCATTTTTAAAGCAAAAGGCATTACAACTCATTCATAGGTGCCTAAGGCTCCAGAGCATCTAAACGCCGTTTTTGGGACATCTTCTTCAGCAATGAAAATTTTATTGTACCCAGAATACCCATCGAGCATGCTAAGGTACTCATGTCCTGCGGCAAAATCGACTAACATTTCCGCCACAGGCATCGAATATTCATCTTTCGGGGTTGCAGAATTTAAGTCTCTAAAATCTATGCATACCCTTAACTTGCCATTTTTCTTAGTAACTGGAACAATATTGGCAAGGCATTCGACATACCTGGTCGTGCAGATGAATTTACATCTAATAAGTCTTTTAACCTCCTCTTTGATCTTCGAGAGAACCTCGGGTGCAAAGCGCCTTGGAGTCTGCTTGACATGCTTCTTCCCAGGCTTTATTGGCAGCTTCAGTTCGACCAGATCTCTGCTCAAACCAGGCATTTCGTCATTATCCCTTGCAAAGCAGTCTTTGAACTCCTTCAATAATTGGATTACTTCGACCTTGAGCTGTGGGCTGACGTTGGCGCTGATGTATGTCGTCCTCTTCACTGCCCCCTCTCCCAGGTCGATCTCTTCAAGTGGATCTTGTGCCAGCATTTTGATGTTGCTCGCTGTCGTACCTCAAAAAATACGATCCTCGCGATGGACGCGGAAAAAACTGTTTGAAACTGAGTCGCCACCGAACTTTATTCATTCCAAGGAAGGAATAGAAAAATATCGATAAAACCTTTTAAAGGATAAGAAAATGGTCAGCGCAACCAAATTCGGGTTCGGGAGTCGATTACGCAAGAGGGAAGGTGTTAGCACCCTCTACGTCCGTTGTACTCAACGGGAACCTCTTGATTCGATTCGTGAGGAAGGTTAGCTTGGTTTGTTTGTTTTCTTCTAAGGGATATTGCTTTCTAAGGGGGAAATGGGGTGGTTTTTATTAGTGTGCTTGGCAAGGATGAAGATCCTTGTGCCTACGTATTCCCTCGTGCAATGGGAAAGTCAGAGCATTCGTAGTTCATGGGACTACGGTTGTTTGGTTTGTGTTTTTTAGGCGAACAAGGGTTTAATTCGCATTCTAACTGCTAAACATTAGCTTGTCTGCTCGCTAGAGGAGGTTGAAGCACTAGTTCATATGCGCGGAAGAATGGACTAAACAATGTTCTTTTTGTGAAAGTTGTTCGAGTATGAATTATGTGTATTAGAGATTTGATTGAGAAAAAGGTTTGATTTGGACGTGTTTTAGGCGAACGAGAGTTTAGGTTGCATTCTAACTGCTAAACGTTGGCTTGTCTGCTCGTCAAGGGAGGCTGAAGCACGAGTTCATATGCGCGAAAGAATGACTTAAACAATGTTCTTTGGAAAAGGTGTTTGAGTTGTGGATTAAGTGTATTAGGGTTTCGGTTGCGTGGGAAGTCTTTGGTTTGTTAAGTATTTTAGAGGAAGTACGACGACTATTCGATTATCGAGACGTCAGCCTCGCAACCAATTAATCGGGGCATTACTGAGATGCTAGATCTCAACGACACCTTTTTCATTCTATTGATTATAAAATTATGTTTGTTGGACAATAGGCTTCTTTGTCCACGTAATTAGGGCAAGTATTTTAGGAACGAAAGATCGAAACGAACACAACCCAAAGCGTGCGCCTCAAGAGCGTTCGTTCAAGGACCCAAGAAGTGCTAGACCTCAAGAGTCCACCTCTTTCGTATTTTAATTAAAAAAATAGTTTAGAAATATTAATCAAAATATTTTATGATTTAATTTGCTTTTAAGAGAATATTTGTAAAGATTAAGTAACGTTTTTAATTGGTTAAGAAAATATATTTTTAAAGATTAAGTAATGTGATTAAGATTTGAATGAATAAGAAAAAAAGTTTTAAGGAGGGTTGAGTATTCTAGTAGGATTATAGTTTTATAAGTTTTTGGAATAGAAGATCGGAATGAACAGAACCCAAGGCGTGCGCCTCAAGAGCGGTCGTTCAAGGACCCAAGTGCTAGACCCCAAAAGCCCGCTACTTCCATAATTAATTAGGAAAATAGTTTAGAAATATTAACCTAAATATTTCATGATTTCATTTAACAAGATACTTAGAGATTAAGTAAAATGGGTTATAATTTAACTTGATTTGAGAAAATTATTAGGAATTTAATTAGATTAATTTTAACTTGAGAAAATATTGTATTCCTAAGGGTTAAGTATTTTGATTAATATTAGAAGTTTTTAAGTATATTATAATAAACGAAAGACGGAATAAACACAACTCGAAGCGTGCACCCCAAGAGCATACATCCAAGGACCCAAGGAGTGCTAGACCCCAAAAGTCCACTACTTTCGTAATTGATTAGAAAAATGATTTGAATATCTTAAGAAATTAAATATTATCCAAGAGTTGATTAAGGGGAAATGTTATTTTAAGTTTGTAGCATGAATTGTGAAATAAAATTCACATTAATAAAGTATCCACATAATAATTATAAAATAGGATGGGGGAGATAATCAAATATATTAGTGATTAGTAACTTTACCCTAAAGTTAGTCTAAATGAGAGAACCCTAAACTAAAATTTAAATCCTAATTTTTAGAATTAAAATAAAGTCCAAATAATTAATTAGATTTAAATCAAAATATTTAATAAAATTAATTATTAAAATTAATTAATATTAAATAAAATGATTTAATAAAATTAATTAAAGTTTGAGTGGATATTTGATTTTTTAGGATTAAGAAAAGGTTCAAAATTAATTAGATTAAATTAAAATATTTAATAAAATTAATTAATATTAAATAAAATAATTTAATAGAATTAGTTAAGTAAAAGAAATGAGAATTAATTAGGAAAAAGTATCTTTTAGTTTTTTTTATAATTAATACCAAACTATGATTAATCAAATTAAAATTCAACATTTAATAAAATTAACCATAAATAGGTTAATTAATATTAAATGAATAATTTTAATAAAATTAACCAAAATGTTTAACGATAATATTTTCAAGATTTAATAGAATAAAATATTTTTAGAGTTTTTTTTTAAGTAAATAAAATAATTTTTTTTTTTTTTAAAAAAAAAGAAAACAAAAAACAATGGGCCAAAAACTAAAGGAAATAGGGGGTGTGATTAAGAAAGTCACCCAGGGCCCAAACAACGCAAGCCCAGCGTGAGGGGAGAGTCCATGATGGACTCTAGGTCAGCAGTTGACCAGGAGACAAGATCTGGGACGTCCATTCACTAAAGAGCCAAAGATGACTCTTAATCCAATGGTCAGAAACGCGCATGTATACGGTGGGGATGCAGGGAGAGCGCGTGTGACTGGTGACACTTGTCACCGGCACATGCAGCCACCATTATCAGCATTTGAACGCGTGAAAAAAAATAAAAAGGAAGTTGTGCTTTCTTTTACATCTTCATCTTATTATCTCTCACTCTCTCTATCCCAGCTCCCTCTCTCTACACCTTTCCTCATCGGAACCCTAGAAACGACCAGAGAAGCGGCGGCGCGCGGCGGCCGCCACCGTCTTCTCCGGCGATACCACCTCAAAACCTCACAAGCTCTACATTAACCCCAACTATTTTCTCCTTCTCTACACGAATCTAAACCTAGATTTACGAAAAAAAATTAACCACAACCTCAAATCGAACTCGTTCCCAAATAACCCTAACCCAAAAAAAAATAAGCAAATCGAAGCAGATGAAGGAAAATACACAACAAACAGCAACGAAGATTCAAGAAAGAACGACCAGATTCAAGGAGAAAGAAGGATTAAAGGAACTACCTCTGGAAGATCTCCTCTGTGGATTTTCAAAATGCAATCAGGTATTTGATTCCAACCTTCCCCTTTTTTTTTGTTCGCTATCTTTCTCCTCCTTCTCCTTTGATTTCTTCTGTGTGTGTTGTTGTCATTGTGAGTAACGTGAGAGGCTTAGCTCGTCTCTATCAGAATTTCAGTGTGAAATTCTGTAGAGATTTAGAATGAGAGCTTTAGAAAATTATGGTTTGTGGTTCCTTGCGCCGCCGTGTAGGGTTTTTTTCCGGTTTTTTTCTTCGTCCCCTTTATTGATGAATCCCTTCTCCTTATATAATAGAATTTTAGGGTTTGAAGTTTTGAAAATGAGCTGAAGAATCTTTACATTAGGAATCTCTGTTAACAACCTTATTGATGCCAAAAAATGTCTTCCTATTTTGATGAATTCTGTGGTTTTATGAATTTCTCTGTTATTACTTTCTTAGATTCAGAATTTATTTTTGCCAAATTATGAAATCTCTCTGTCTACTGCTCTTTTGAACCTCTGCGCTCTGCCCTGTTTTTTTGTCTGGCTGTACCTTCTGAATTTCTGCCATGGTTGTAATTTCAACTTGTGTATGAACTATTCTTAGTGGTCCCTTTGATTTTTAAATTTTGAATTTTGATGGTGTATTATGTGCAAGTGATAGTAATATATTCTAAGCTATTAGAGAGCTTTTGGTGGGATTAATGAGGCGAGTCGGCTCAAGATATTTGTCTTGAGGAACTTGGCAAGAGGTGTAGGATCCGCATCTTTTATCTTTGATTTTGAAGCTCATGGGATTGTTTTACATTACTAGTTCGAGGTTTAAATTTCTGCAGTGTAGAGCTTAAAACCTTAAACATTGTAACCTTGTGTATTGTCTTTTTTTTTGTAAGTAGAGTCAAAAGGTTGTATAGATCGTTATTGGACTTAAACTGATGATTTTAAAATTATATTGAGAGTTGTACGTAAGTTTTAGCCTCTAATCTGTACTTTTGGCACGTTGGAGGTGGGTCCAAGGTCAAGGACTTGTGATTTGCCTTTTAATGTCATAACTCATGGACTGATAATATCTTGATATCGAGTATGAGCAGGATTTGGCCCCAACAAGTGGTATTTTTACCATTCAGCATAATACTTCATGGGCGATGGCTCACATCTTGAAGTTAAATCTAGCGATGCTCCGTCTTGTGCAAGGATCCATTTATATATTGAAAATAATCTCCAATATGCCATAAACAGAATCTCATCAAGACTAAAAAAACTAAGCATGTCTTTGAGAAAAAAAACTCTATTCACAACTTGCCAATTCTCTATATGCTCGTATCTTGCCAATTTGAGATTACCAACCATGACCTCCAATCACGCATATATATTTTTAAAACCTAGTCTTCATCTCTTGCAACTGCGATTTAATTTGATCCTCTTGGCCTGAGCGTAAACAGATATCATCTTAAAAAAGAATAAACATATGATTTGTGTCCAATCTTGAAACAATCTTAGGCACGGCCTAAAGAGGTATTGTTCAGGGCTTGAAACAATATAACCAAACGATCACATCTTGAAGATTATCCATTTATGGCTAAGACTTTTAAGCGAATTTATCAAATTTGCCTTTCGAAACAAGGGACCTCACGGATGCAACTAATATGTTCAAAACCTATTTCATGACTTGGAAGTGAATTAATTATGACTCCATAAACTCTAACCACGACCTTAAATTAATTTGCACTATTACGTATCGGTTATGCCAACCTTACCATGCACATGGCCTAAAACTCACCCACCAATTCTAAAACCAATTCAAACTTAGATTAATGGTCACTGCTTAGCTCGTTTAACCATACCACATCAGTGTCACACTTGGATATGGTTAAAAATCTTCTTAATCATAGCTTAAAACTTCAAGCGATTCTAAGTCTGATCTTTTGAGGAAATAGATTCTAATTATTGTACTTGATCTACTAGAGTCATCTTGGACCATAACCTAAAATCGTCTTGAAACCGCATCTTGGCTAAATGGTTATGAGAATGAGGATACATCTTTCCTTTATCTTCACCTGAATTTAACACACTTGCAAGAGCCCCTAATTACAAAGAGTACAAACCAAATCTCCATAGCCTAAACTATATGACGATCTTGGGAGAAGTCCATGAAGCGACAACATACTATATGACACTCTCTAGTGGATCCTTCTCGAAACCCAAAGGCTCATCATAATAGATGGCGTCGAGCCTTTGGCCTTGCACCTCATCCTGAACCTTATCTGGTGGTTCTGGATCGAAGTCCTTACTAGGGCCTCCTTGATGTGCTTCAATTTCCTTGGCTTCGACAGCCATAAATTTTACTTCAGCCTCTAAGGCTGCTTTTAGCTTGTTTTCGTCTATATAAGCTGAAATCCTTTCAAGGGCTAGTGACTCAGTCATCATCACCGAATTCGCTTACCCAGCCAATTGGCTGGATATGGGCTATTCCGAAGACATAGTCTTCTTTGCCTACAACTTCTCTGTCCCACTAGAACCCATGAGTTAGGTGTAGATAAAGAGAACATAAAGTGTTCTCTGTGGGTGTCATGTTGAATCCCGCAAGATTACATGGACCAATGTGGGCCAAATTCTGGTCGAAAACTCCTTGTGTCGATCTGATTCACTTCGGCCATAAAATAACTCTGGTCCGCCTCAATGTTTTTAACGATCCCATCATTGCGCCAAATAGTGATCCTTTGGTGCATTGGGGAGGGAATGGCACCAATGCCGTGAATCCACTCCCTACCAAGTAGTAGATTGTAATTAGCCTTCGAGGCTATCACCATAAACATCATTGGCCTAGTTATAGTGCCAACAGTCAAGACTACCTGTATAAGTCCCATTGTGGTTCCTATCTTGCCCAAATAATTCGACAAAACCATATTATGAGGTTTTGTATCTATGTCATCTTTTCCGATCCTCTTCAGCATATGATGCAGCATTAAGTTGACTGTCGCCCTGCCGTCGACCTGGAGCTTACTTATTCTGATATTTCCCACTTTCCCCTGATAAATAGAGGTTTTAAATGTCTCTTCTTCGACTCATCAGGCCTTTTAAAGAAGGCGTTATGTTCCTCTACATAGCCATTATTCATGATGTAGTAACAGACAGGCTTGTGTCAAGCCGTCTCCATTTCCATGGTATCTTCTTATTCTTCTACCTCAATCACTTGGCCGTACTCTCTAGGAAGTACTGACACCACATTACACATGATTTCTAGTGAGGCTTCTGACCCGGAATTGAAATCGTCAGTCATTATGTCATCTTTGTCATCATATTTTTTTGAAGCAACTTCTTCTTAGGAGAGAACAATTTTCTCTCGACAGGTTTCTTTTCCTCTTTCTTCGCTGGTATGTTGCTACTCGATTCAGGCTTCGCCTTCTCCACGGCTTCCCTTTCGGCCTTTCTTCGTCTCTACTGTCTCCTCCACTGGGATCTTGACATCAGATTCTTTCCTTTATAATTCTCTGAAGGGTATGTTAGCCGCTTTGACGCCTGGAATTCTTTTCTGTACGTCAAAGAAGAACCTCTCTAAACTTTGAAGTTTTTCCATTTTTTTTGGCTCTGCTCTCAATTTTTGACTGGTCTGATCCATTTGTCTCTGGGAGCCTCCACTGTAGGTTTGAAAGTAGTGGGTTTGTTGCCGCTGAGCCTTTGCCTTGCCTACTCCCGTCTCCTAGGGTCACTCCTATTGTCGAAAGTGTGGTGGCCGTGAGAGGCTTTCCGATTTCTTCTATTATTTGCCATACGAACCCCTTGGAGATTCTGAGATGCCTTCTTGTCAAAAATCGCGCTGCATCGAGGACACAGTATAACTTCTGATTTCTTCCTCTAACAACTGTGAAGGAAATTAGTCAGGCTTTCGTCCTGCTTTGGGAAAGCCAGCTTATTATATTCTTCTTATCGAAGGTCCTCGTCAACCTCCATGAAGTTTCCTGAGAGACATCGACCATGTTCACACCCATGCTGGCCTTTTCACCAATGTCCAGCTCTTCCAGTTTCACCCTAAGGCCCTCAGTAGCCTCAGCCAGATTATCAATTTCCACGAAACCCTCAATGGTTTCTTTTGTTGTTATCATCGAGTTTAATTCTTTAGTGATTCCTTTGTAAGAGCCTTCAGTGACTCCATGAGTGAAACTATCAGTAGTTTCTTTCTCGAAACCCTCAGTGGTTTCTGTGGTGTACCCTTCAATGACTTCACAGATGAAACTTTCAATGATCTCTCTGTCGAAATCCTCTGTAACCTTGACCATGACCGCTTCGTTGGCGAATTCTTCAGTAACTTTGACCATGTTGATTACAGATGGCTCCGTGTAGTGGGCATCGGCCACCTGAAGAGGTTCGAAATCAATTTTCATTTAGGCATTCGATTTCTCTCTGAATTTGAGCCTTCCTTCCTTAATTGCATTCTGAACAAGATCCCTGAAAAGAAAACATTGAGATATTTTATGACCCAAGAAATTATGATACTTACAAAAACCTCTCTTTTTTCTTTGCTCTAAGGAGGCATTTTAGCACCAGGAGGCACTATCATTTGGCCATCATTAAATAAAAAATCAAAGATTTTATCACATTTTGTGACGTCGAAAGTGTAAGTCTTCTTAGGAAATCTATCGTTCTTTTCTGGTTCAACTGGGTTTTTTCCATTTGAAGGAGCTAAGACCTTACAAGAGTAAGGTGGCCCTTGCTTTAGTTCATCAAGGTCAATTTTGTTTTCTTCGAAGATTAAAGGCTCGTCATATGTTCCTTCGTCGTCTTTATTAAATTCGATGTAGGCTACCCATCTATTATTTTTGTTCTAACTGTCGAACCCTATCAGGCAACTGGGCCATATCCCTCAAGTACTGGGTGTCTAACTGCTTCCTAATGGAGTAGTCAAGGTCCCCAACGGCCATTTCGACCAACTTATATTATGGCACCTGTGTGAATCATCTGGCTTTGAATAAGCGAAATCTATTCAAATAATTATCTATTGGCTCAGTAAACTTTCGCTTAATACTAGCCAATTCTTTTAGGCTAATCTTGGTTTATCCCATGAAAAATTGTTCATGGAACAATCTCTCCAATTGAGTACAAGTATGGATCGAATTTGCTTGCAAAGTTGTGAACCACATAAAGGCATTTTTGGTGAGAGAGATTGGGAAATACTTAATCCTAAGGTTTTCGTTGTTTGAAATCTCTCATGCCTCTATTAAGTACCTAACCATGTGTTCGACAGTAGACTCATTAGTATCCCCCAAAAACTTAGTGAATTTAGGGACTTTCCATCTAGCGGGTAAATCTGATTGCAAAATGTATTCTGATAATGGTGATGTGTAATTTGATCTTCGAAGGCCAATATTTACCCCATTTCGCGCCATAATCCTTTCGACCATGGCTGCTAGATTGTTATCCGCTACCATATCATCACGTCGAATTTGTTGTATGACATTGTCAGCATTTTGGTTTCTATTCACCATTACTACCCTTGGTTCCTCCTCTATTGGAATTTGTGGTTGATTCTTAGGGGGTTCGACTCTAGGTTGTTCGATTACCTCTCCCTGGTTCGCCACGTTCGCTCAGGGTGCGTTCCTTTGGTTTTGTTGGACTTGCTTAATATTGACATCCTCTTCAAAGGCTAGCCCTTTATTTTCCACCATATACTCCCTCTTTGGGTGTCAAGGAGGCTGTGGTACACCAAAAAAGTCCTCAATGCACGTCATTTGGGCGGCCATTTGTTGGTTGGTTTGGGTAGTATTTTGGATTAGAGGATTAAAGATTGTCCCCATTGTTTGGGAAAGAATATGGACCATTTCGTGGTTACTCTCGTCCATTTGCTGCCTAATAACCGGTGCAGAACTATTGGCTATGCTTGGCATTTAGGTGGAAAAACCTATCGCTAAGGGTTGGCCATTTCGACCCATATTATTAATCCCAGACCCTGACCCATGTAATGGCAAAGTTACATTCATTACGGGTTCTGAGAATGTTGACCCGACGTTATGTAAATTCGCCATCATGGATGTTGGCATTCCAAAAGGTTGTTCTCAACTGATTAAAGGCATAGAGAAGCCTAGAGGCATAAAGGGTTTGTTCAAAGCGTTTCCTATTGGTGGGGGGTTACTGGAGGACCCTGTGGCCCAACGTAAGTTAAAATGGGCTCACAGTGGGCAATCGATTGCGTAGGCGTCGAACTTGCCATGGATAGTATCGGTTTAAAAATGGGTACTAAAACTATTGTTCCCCATGTCGAAGACACTGGGGGAGGCTCTCCAATGTTATTTGATGTATTTTGAGGATTTGAATTGTTTGGCTGATTTTGGTTTGCCATTCTCCTCGTGTATCTTCTCCTTGGTCTATCTTCGTTAGTGGTGGCTACTTTACCACTTCTCAATAACATACAACGGAGTTTTGAAAGAGAGAGACAACAAAAATAAAGAACTTAGTAAAATTTTCAAAAGAAAAATTATTTAAAAATGTCACTAGCACCGTCCCATTGGGCGTGCCAATTTGTTTACCGTGAAAATTTGTAAGCAACTTCTGGTCTCCAAATATTGGTTAACTTACAGGATCAACTAGTGAATCCTAGGACATGTGCTAATGCTTTTTAAATTAAAGTTTGAGAAACAATGAACACTTCGACAATATTCATGATTTGAAAATAGTTTTACTTCGAATATATAAAAGAACTTATGTTGCAGGAAAGTAATCGAAAGTGCAGTAAAACGCGCTAAAAGTAACATGTGCAAAATAAAGAAGATAAATTTATGGGCAAAAGCATAAACTAAATTTGATTAAAATGCAAGAAAATGGTGTTTCATCAAACATACATTTCTCAATAACTCTTTTCTCTACACACTGGGTACTTTGAGTAATTTGAGTGATTTGTACAAACTTGACCACACACGAAATCCTAACACTAAGACCTTTTATTTATACTAAATTGAAATAACTGTCTTTAACAGCCTTTCTCCTAAATCAAGACTAGTAGCGCTCGACATGTCTTCGTTTCTCCACCATGGTCCACGTGTCTTCTCTTGAAACTGGATAAGAACAAAGTTCCCTCCTTTATTCAAATTCAAACTTCAAATCGAAAAACACCATCAGTAGCGTCCTCGTCGAATTACATCTTCAAACTTAGAAAATCTTCCTAAGTCCAACCAATCTTTCCTTCTTGCACAAGGATAACTTCGACTGGACCTCCATAATTACATTGTCCTGTAAAAGTCCATCATAACTTCACAGAAATTCTCTTTCCCTTATTTATTCCACTAATTCAAACCAGACGTCGAAATTATGAGCTAACACCATCATGTGTGCAGATTAAACATCGAAAACTCCATTGAAAAACATGTCCCTATGCCCTCTCCTAACTGTGAGTTCCCAATATTCGAAGCTGAAGATAGAGAAGAGGAAGAAATTCTGGATGAAACCTCTCGGCTACTTGAGCGAGAAGAACCTTCCATTCATCCATACAAATAATCGATAGAGGTGATCAAGCTTGGTTCCAATGAAGACAGAAAAATGGTCAAAATTGGGGCACTGCTTAGTCCAACTGTCAAAATAAAAATGATAAAACTCCTCAAAGAGTTCCTATATGTGATTGCTTGGTCCTACCAAGACATGCCAGGGTTGGACACCGATATTGTGGAGCACCACTTACCACTGAAGCCAGAATATCTGCCAATCAAACAGAAATTGAGGAGAACTCGCCCAGATATGGCCATCAAAATCAAAGAGGAATTACATAAGCAAATCGACACAGGTTTCCTTGCCACGACCGAATGCCCTCAGGGGTTGGCCAACCTAGTGCCTGTTCCAAAAACGAATGGAAAAGTCAGAATGTGCGTGGACTACCGAGACTTAAATAAAACTAGCCCGAAAGATGACTTTCCATTACCGCATATTGACATGTTGGTTGACAACACTGCAAAATTCAAAGTATTCTCCTTCATGGATGGATTCTCCGGGTTTAATCAAATCAGAATGGAATCTGAAGACATGGAAAAAACCTCATTCATTATGCCATGGGGAACATTTTGCTACAAAGTAATGCCTTTTGGTTTAAAGAATGCGGGTGCAACCTACCAAAGAGCCATGACAACTCTTTTCCACAACATGATGCACAAAGAAATTGAGGTATATGTCGATGATATGATTGCTAAGTCCGAAACTGAAGAGGAACATGTGGAGTATTTACTGAAGTTACTCCAGCGTTTGAGGAAATACAAACTCTTCTTAAATACTAACAAATGTACATTTAGAGTTCATTCAGGGAAACTCTTAGGTTTCATTGTTAGCCAAAAAGGAATTGAAGTTGATCCTGATAAAGTCAAAGCCATTAAGGAAATGCCAGCGCCCAAAACCAAGAAATAAGTAAGAGGATTTCTGGGTCGTTTAAACTACATCTCCAGATTTATCTCTCACATGAATGCTACTTATGGGAAGATATTCAAACTTCTTCAAAAAATACCAGAGTTGTATATGGACAGAAGATTGTCAGAAGGCCTTTGACAGCATCAAATAATATTTGCTCGAGCCTCCCGTCCTGATCCCTCTAGTAGAAGGAAGACCTTTGATCATATACATAACAATATTGGAAGATTCCATGGGATATATGCTTGGACAGGAAGATGAAACTAAGAAGAAAGAGCACGTCATTTATTACTTAAGCAAGAAATTCAAAGACTGTGAATCTCGTTACACTGTGCTTGAAAAAAACCTGTTGTGCCTTAGCTTGGGTTGCTAAACGTCTCTGTCAATACATGATTTGTCGTACTACTTGGTTGATCTCCAAAATGGACCCATTCAAGTATATCTTTGAAAAGTCCGCTTTAACTGGAAGGATTGCTCGCTGGCAGATACTGTTGTATGAGTATGATATTGAATACCAGGCTCAAAAAGCCGTCAAGGGAAGCATTCTAGCTGATCATTTGGCTCACTAACCAATTGATGAGGGTGAATCTATTAAATTTGACTTCCCTGATGAGGATGTTATGTACCTGAAGATGAAAGACTATGATGAACCCTTTCCAGACGAAGGGCCAGAGCCAGGATCCCGATGGGGATTAATATTCGAAGGAGCTGTCCAATGCTTATGGAAACGGAATTAGGGAAATCATTGTTACACCTCAATGCACCCACATTCCTTTCACTACAAGGTTGATATTTAAATGCACAAATAATGAAGCTGAATATGAAGCCTGCATCATGGGACTTGAAGAAGCCATTGATTTAAGGATCAAAATTCTGGATGTATATGGAGACTCAGCTTTAGTCATAAATCAGATCAAAGGTGAATGGGAAACTCGTCAACCCGAATTGATTCCTTACAAGGACTATACAAGAAGGTTGATGCCTTTCTTCAATAGAGATGAGTTTCATCACATTCCTCGGGAAGAGAACAACATGGCTGATGCACTGGCTACATTATCCTCCATGATTGTTGTAAACCGATGGAATGATGTACCTAAAATCGACGTAATGCGCCTTGATAGGCCCACAAACGTGTTTACAGTAGAAGAGGTTATTTATAATAAACCAAGGTACCATGATATCAAATGCTTCCTTCAAAACCAAGAATACCCGCTTGGGGCATCAAAGAAAGATAAGAAGACTCTCAGAAGATTGGCTGGCAACTTCTTCCTGAATAATGATGTGTTGTACAAAAGAAACTTCGACATTGTATTGCTCAGATGCATGGATAGACACGAAGCAAACATGTTAATGGAAGAAATTCATGAAGGCTCTTTTGGTACTCATGCCAATGGGCAAGCAATGACAAAGAGAATGTTAAGAGCAGTATACTATTGGTAGTCAATAGAATTTGATTGTTGTACATACGTGAGGAAGTGTCACAAATGTCAGCGACTCTTCTCAATATTCTCTCCTCTCCATGGCCTTTCTCCATGTGGGGAATTGACATGATTGGCATGATTGAACCCAAAGCTTCCAACGGACATCGGTTCATCCTAGTGGTCATTGATTACTTCACCAAATGGGTTGAAGCAACATTGTATGCCAATGTAACCAGGAAAGTGGTGGTCCGTTTTATCAAGAACAATCAAATCTGTCGTTATGGTGTTCCAAATAAGATCATTACTAATAATGGATCGAACTTGAACAACAAAATGATGAAGGAATTATGCGTTGAGTTCAAAATTAAACACCATAATTCTTCTCCCTAACGGCCTAAGATGAATGGAGATGTTGAAGCAACTAACAAAAATATCAAAAAGATCATCCAAAAGATGGTAGTGACCTACAAGGATTGGCATGAGATGCTACCATTTGCCTTTCATGGATATCGTACATCTGTTCGTACTTCAATAAGGGAAACCCCTTTCTCTTTGGTATATGGCATGGCAGTTGTGCTCCCCATAGAGTTGGAAATCCCGTCAATGAGAGTCTTAATAGAAGCTAAGTTGACAGAAGCTAATTGGTGTCAAAGCAGATAGGATGAGCTGAATTTGATTGAAGAATAGAGAATGACGACTTTATGTCATGGTCAGCAATATCAACGAAGAATGAAGAAGGCTTTTGACAAGAAGGTTTGACCTCGTGTATTCAGAGATGGTGACCTTGTGCTTAAGAAAATTCAATCATTTCTTATTTATTCTAGGGGCAAGTGGACTCCTAATTATGACGGACCATATGTTGTCAAGAAAGCCTTCTCATGCGGTGCTTTAATGCTTACGACTATGGATGGGGAAGAGTCCACTCGTCCTACGAATGTCGATGTAGTCAAGAAATACTTTGCCTAACAAAAAGCAAAAAGAACGTCTCGATGGACTGAAAACCCGAAAGGGCGATCCAGGAAAAAATTTAGAGACATGAAAAAAAAAAATATCCTGGTAAATTGAAAACCTGAAAGGGAAATCTAGGAAAAAGTTAGGGATATATGGAAAGTAAGTGCATCAAACCAGATTGGATTATCTGAAGCAGCCACGTCCATTGAAAAACACTCCAATCAAAGCACCTTCACCAAAGTTCGAACAACATTGGAAATTCAAAGTTGTTAGGGAGAATTCAGTCATTATATTTAATGTAGCCATTTCCCTTTTAATTACCATTTTTTTCAAACTTCTGTAATAATCCATGGGACCGTGCTATTTACAGGTTACCATTCTATTATTAAAATTTGAGCATATGCCCATCTTGTTTGCAACTTTTGTTTTATTTAAATCTTATAAAATAACATTTTTATTTTTACTTTGATACAAATATTTCATATTTGCATTTTGCTTGTGTTTACTTTCCTTTGATTTGTGAACATAAAGAGGAATATCAACAGTTGCTCCAAGAATGGTTAAACCTCGAAATATAGGATCGAATGTTCTTACGATTTGCCTTGAAAGATATCTCTAAAATGATGGATATTTAACTCCGTCTACACCTTGGTATGATGGGCATACAGTCCCATATCTCCGATAAAAGAGGACCCAATGCTCGCCATAACTGGCTGAGTACCCGATTGTGTTGTGATGTTTATTTCATCGCCAGTATATCTCTTTCACTTGTTTTGTCAGCATAAAAACATGGCAGGCATTCATATCATACATAATGCATTTTGTTGATAATATTTGTTTCATTCACCTTGGTTGTGTTCATCTCCAAGTGATATGTTTCCTTTCTCCAATAGATTAGTCAGCCATAGTCAGAAAATATATATCCTTTCTAACTCCCCCACTGAGTTTAATCCTCATGGAAGTTTTGATTTAATTCTCCTTTCCACACTCAGATAGGATAAATCTCCAGTTCGAGCTCATTCCTCACTGGTTAGCGTCTTGTTTAACGGTATCTCTCCAGCTTATTCCTGGATTGAGCTGGTGCTTTGGCCATTTTGATAACTTGAATCTCTGAATTAAAAGGGCATTTTTTTTGCGCCTCTTAGGTGGTTTACGTCCCCAGAGAAAATCTATTGAGGTCTCCCTAACAAGATAAATTTATTTCGCTTTGGAATATACACATAACAGCGAGTGGCAATCTCTTTTTTTGAGAAGCTTGTTTTTATCCCAGAATTTCCTAGTGAATCGGCAAATGGCAGTCTCTTTCCGAGCAGTTTGTCTATCCCCATTGAAGCTATCAGCATATCATATTTTCTTTCATCTTATGGCATCTCTCCGAAGAAGTCCCGAAGGGAAGTATGATGAAGATATTTTTCCAGCAAATGGCATCTCTCTAGAGAAGTTTGTTGTGAATCTTTATTCTCTACCAAATGGAATCTCTCCGGACAAATCCCGCAGAGAAGTTTGATTATTAAATCCTTATTTTTACATCACATGGTATCTCTCGAAGAAGTCTCGAAGAGAAGTATGATGAAGATATTTTCCATCAAATGGCATCTCCCCAGTGAATCCCTGTGAGAAATTTGATGAAGATCCTTACGAAAAATTTCTCTTTATTTGAGAAATTTATTTTCGCAAAGTTAACTAACTTGCATCTCTTTAAAGATCCCCGGTGAAGTTATTATTTCAGCAAGTGATTACCTTTTCAAGAGCTTGTCTCTTTACCCCTTTTCAAGTGAAAGACTTGATTAAAGAAGGAAACCGAGACCAGTTTCATGGCCTATGTCTAGAAACGAGGGGGAGTTTATTTCAGAAACCGAGACCGGTTTCATGGCTTATGTCCAGAAACGAGTGGAAGTTTATTCCAGAAACCAAGACCAGTTTCGTGGCATACGACCCGAAGCATGGGGAAGTTTATTTTACCCTTTCTAATTAATGCTACTTAGTCAAAGAAGACGCTGAATCATTTTTCCAAAGATGGAAGTTCAAATTGTCAGAGTTATAACACCATCCCCTGTGGAATTGTGTTCCTCTCCCCATTGGAGTTGATGTCTCTTTCCTAAAAATTTACAACATTTTCTCCAATTTTTCTTTTCCTAGTGGATAATCCTAAATTTTACCCATGTGGTTTAGACTATCCTCAGTCTCCTATGGCATCATCTCCCACAAATCTCATCTCTTGCACTTATAAATTCATTCATATCACCTTTTATGGCTTCTTAGGGGTCAAAATTGTGTATTGTTGTATTTAAGCCTCCCCTATCTGGTCGAGACTAAGATGTCAATCTTCATCTCTTCAGATCGAGAAACCTAAATAGGGGCATCTGTCATACCCTAATTTTTTACCCCCAAGATGTCACCAAATTTGCATCATTGGCATAACATTCATCATTACATTTATACACATCTTTATGCATCACTAACCCATTACAAGTATAAGATATGTATGCTTGCATGCTTTACAGGTTTTGTGATCCCTCAAGGGCTCAAGCAGATGAATTATCAAAGGATGGTCATCCTATTCAAACATCTCAAGTCCCTTTATCATCCATGAAGATTAAGAGCTTTCATTCATTAATAATCAAGTGCAAGATGGCATCACAAGCTCAATCAAGCCTCAAGATCCTCAGTGCATCCAAATTAGGGTGTTGACCTAATTCAGTCCCTGAGTTGACTTTTGAAGCAAGGCATGATCCCAAACCTCGATAAATGATTCAAGGACCTCAAATGCATCATATTAATCCATTTATATGATTGGATTAATCCAAAGAACATGATTCATAAACAATGCAAGAATTCAAATTTATCTAGTCCACAAACTAGGGTTTTTAATAAAAAGTCAACTACACCTTTGACTTTTGACCATTACATGATTTCAAACCTTGGGACATGATTCAAGACACACACAAAACACCTTTGAAGTCCATCCATAGTGTTTAATTAGCCCAAGGGTTTGATTTCACAAAGGATCACAAAGTTCAAAGTTCATCTGATACAAAAGTCAATTGTGGTCAAAGTCAAGTTTGACTTTTGAAGTTTTTGGTCAAACGTAGTCTCTTCAAGTCAAGAATGGTGTTAAAATGTGATTTGGATCATGCTTGATAAAAAAAATAAGAAATATGAGGTTACTTGTAAAAAGGGCAACATTGGAGAAGTTGAATTTTTTCTATGTTATAAAATTCAATGATTTTTGCCCTATTTTCCAAGGCCATAACTTCCAAACCAAGTAACCATTTTCTTTGATCCAAAGATCAAATTGAAGAGCTTGTTACATACTACAACTTTGTCCCTGTGGATGGTTTCCCAAAAAATGCATAGATTTCAAGATATAAGGCCCTGAAAGTTGGAGGTTTCATGTTTTTAAACCTAAAACACTTAGTGAAATTTTAAGGCAGAATCTGTCTTATGTTTAAGCAAACTTTGGGGCTATTTTTCACTATGATCCACAATTCAAGACAAACCTTGAACATCAAACTTGAAATACATTATCCCAGCTTTCCAAAATGACCAAGGACATTAAAATGGATGTTGCAATAAGGTTTGATCAAGCTAAAATTCCAAGGCACATTTGCTGCATAACTTTGAGGCGCAATTTTGAAGGACTTGATGAACACAATTCTGATCCAATTCATCACAAGATCAATACCAAAATCATCACAAAACATGTGCTCTGCAAGAATATAACAGAATTTTACAAGTTCTATCCAAAATGCATGTGAAACAAAGCTTTAAGTGATGTTTTGTCTTCTAGCATTGATTGAAATAGTGAATTGCTCAAAAAACTTACACAATAAGCCAATAGTGATCAAAATACCAATGATTCATGTGCAATCTGAGGGATCAAAGTTCAAATGATCAAAATTTGTAGCCAAGTGAGAATAAGGGCTATGAACCTTGGCACTCAAGTAACTAGCTTCACATTTCCAATTTCCTCTCAAATATCTGAACATTTTTCCTGTAAATAGAGGCCCTTATGCTTCATTCTACGTATACCAAAACATTGCCAATGCTTGTTTTCTCATAGATATTCCCTCTTGCAAAATTCAAAGTTCTCAAAGAGTGAAAACCTGAATTCTCAGTTCAAGGTCATTTTCAATCAATCCAAGAATCCAAACACTTCACATACATCATGTGTAAGTGATTCAAACACTCAAACACAAATTGTAACCTCAGAATCATCAAGTCACATGTAATTTTCTTCATATACACCATAAGCTGCAGATAGATTCGATCTAGGAGTTTCAGAGGTTTCCAAACTAATTTAAACATTTTAACATCATCCTTGAGGGTCAAGGAAGCTGTCTGAATTATCAAATCAGTTCTATAACACCTTCAACAGAGAATTTGATTCTCATTTGCAAGGTAAGTTTCCTCTAAACTGAGCTCTATGATTCATGCATCAATTTTGATCATTTGAGTTACATACATGTTTATCATGATGTTGTGATCATTTTCCCTCAATTAATTATCTTGTATCATGATTATATGAGATTTCATATCAAATTGTCTAATTAGGGTTCATACGGTTTTCATATCATTTTCTTTTGATACAATCAAAATAAATGAAATTGGTTAATGTCGTTCAATTCTTTATCAAATTTCCATCAACTTTCATTTTTACATTGTGCCAATTGGTTGAGTATTCTAAGAGATAGCATGTGGAGATGATGAAGATGATGATGCTTAAGAAGATGGTGGCCATGGCGCTTTATTTTCAAAATAAAAATTTTTTTACTATATTATTATTTTGTTTCAGTTTAATAAACGGATGTATCACCACCCCAGTGGTTAATGCACGTGTTTTAAGAGTTTGAGTGTGTCCAAGGTCTGGGGTTTGAATCCCCCTCACTCCAGACCTTTTGATTTTATTTTTTTTAACCATTTTCAAAAGGAAGTTTCATATATTATTTTCATTTCCCATTCTCTATCAGCCACATGCACGTGGCTCATATGGTAATGTTTTAAACTCTCCTCCCCAAGGGCGCGAGTTCAAACCTTGGAAGGGCCATCCTTCCTTTTTATCACCTATTTTCTTTCTTTTTTTTTACAAATTCATTCAATTATTTCAACAAGCAAAGTTAATCTTTTTGAGCCAATTTTTTCACACTTTTCATTTATCTTGTATATTTTGAGAATCCATTTGAAAATCCCAAAAATAATATTTATTTTTTCCATTTTTCTTACGTTGAAAACCATTACTTTTAAAGTGTTTTTCATACCTTTCCATGATTTCTTTTGATTTTTTTTCTTTAACCTAATTGTCCATATATGTCCTTAGGGTCATGATACACTTTGTTCAAGCCTTGTTTAATATACCAAACATGTTGTCTTATCTTTCATACCATGAGTACATAATTTTCCTTTGAAAAATACTCTGATTAAATGCTTAGATTAGGGTTTTCACTTTGATTAATCTTTCAAAACACTTTGATACATAGTTAGGGCTTCCACTTGAGTTTGGATACCCCCAAAGCCTTTGATTCAACCATGTTTGAATGATTTGTCCATATGTTTATCTCCATTAGGGTTTTGTTTACCCTTTACTATATTCACTTGATCCTCGATTCATCTTGAATATTTGCTTACTTAAACTTCCTTGTGATTGAATCTTTGCTCACATATTCAAGTGTTTCCTTCATAAACTCTTACAATGATGAAAATATCTCTTTGTCTGATGTACATTCACATGTTAATATATCATGTTTAATCATACCATATTCATGTCATCTTTGATGACTACACTTGTTTAAAAGTTTAATCAAACTTATCTTGTTAAGTTTCTCTTTACATTTACAACACTTGCATAACTGTTTCTTTTCAATACTCATCCCTAGTTTAGACTCAGTTCAAACTTTAGGATCCTCTTCAAACTACAACTTAGTTCAAACATTAGGTTTCCCTTGTTGAAGTTCCAACTATCAACCCTAGCCTCCTCTTGGGCTTTATACAAGGAAGTTAGACTTCAAACTCAAAACTCTTCAACAAAGAGATTAGAATTCCCTTTTGGATTCCTAAAGTCAACACACTGCCCCTTTTGGCTTTAAACCTTCAAACTTCAAGTCAAACCCTAGCCGCCTTTTGGGCTTTATACAAGGAAGTTAGACTTCAAACTCAAAACTCTTCAACAAAGAGATGATAATTCCCTTTTGGAGTCCTAAAGTCAACTATAGCCCCTTGTGGCTTCAAACCTTAAACTTCAAGTCAAACCCTAACCAACCTTTGGGCTTCAAATTCAAAACTCCCCCAAAGATGAGACATGAATCATCTCAATAGAAGATATGTCTCTTCTATTTCCCACAACATAAGTCAAACATTACAAACCCTTTTTTCCATTTAAGTGATGTAAGTGGCACACTTGTTTATTCAAAATCTAAGCTGGAGTCATTCTCTTATTATGGTAAAAAAACACTTCTTTCATTTAAGTGATATAAGTGGCACACTTGTTGATTCTATATCCAAGTCAAGGTCTTTCTCTTAATATGTAAAGATTCATTTAAAGGAAGAGAATGCATTGCCCTGGATTTTTTACATTCGAGTTTAAAAGCTTCTTCCCTTATTTATCAAAAATGTTTATGGTGAATATGTGAGATATCTCCCTTAAGATGACAATTTGTCTCTTCTCAAAAGCCAACAAACCCAATTCCACCCATTAGTAGGTGGAACTACGAACGCTCTGGTTTCTCAACTTCCTTTTGAGAATACGTAGGCATAAGATTGTGAGATCTTAGTGAGCCCAATATTAAATTAAACCATTAGGTTCTTACACTTTTTATCATAGTTTATCTCAACACACCCTACAAAAACATTTCCCACTATCACCACTCACTCAAAACCAATCAACAAATTCTCATTACACAGTAAGTAATTCAAAACAATAGTAACACAAATATATGCAAGAGGTTCCTATAGGATATGTTAGTCCTAGTATTGGCTGGAATTTTGGTAAAACAAAGTTGAACAATGTTGATGTCATATGTCTGATGTCATAACATTGGTTCCTAACATTAGTTGTTGCAGGGTTGGAGTTTTATATGCTGATGTTATAATTGATGTCTTGACATCAGTATATCAGAACATCAGAACATCAGATTGTGATGTTTTAGGGTTGCGCGTGTTTGTGAGTTTTGAGGAGATCTGTTAGAGAGATTGGATGCGAATATCTTGGAGAAGATATTTCCAATCAGATAATTTGCAGATTATGGAGCAGATCATGTAACTAACATTAGGGCTGATTTGAAGAGATTTAAAAAGATTTGAAGATCAAATCTGTTTTAAATTCTGGTTTTAAAACAAATCAAATCAGATAGTTTTGGAGAAGGTCCAAGCCCAAGTCAGAAGTCTATAAAAGCAGCCTCAACCCTTGTTGGTAAATAACGAAGAAAGAGAGCTAAAGACTGAGTGTCATATGTGTCTTCGTGTGTGTTTTGTAAATCATTCGTGTGTGAATTGGTGTTACTATTTTTGAGTTGTTAATTGTTCTTGATCAAAGTTGTTAAGCAGAATCAAGTTGTGTGATTAATTTGTAATCATTGGATTGTATCACTGAGGTGATTTAGGGAGTGAGTGGTTTCTCATACCTAAGTGGTTTCTTAGGTAGAATTGTCATTGGGTAGTGATTAAGTTAGGTAGATGTCAACTGGGATTGTTGAGTCTGTAATTTAATACTACTAATAGTGAATTTCCTCCCTGGCTTGGTAGCCCCCAGACGCAGGTAGTTAGACCGAACTGGGTGAACAATTCATTGTGTTATTTACTGGTGTTTTTACCTTGTTCATAGAGCAGATTGTGTTGTTGTGACATCACACATCTGATACCAGAATTTCAATTGGTATCAGAGCAGGCATCCTGCTCTGCATCTGGGTGAGATCTATGGCTGATACTTTCTGGTGCAATGGACAAGGAGACTGGTGGATTTGTGAATAGACCCCTTATTCTAGATGGCTCAAATTATGACTATTGGAAACCTCGTATGGTTACATTCTTGAAGTCATTAGACAGCAGAGCCTGGAAGGCTATTTTGAAAGAATGGAAACATCCTGTTATTATGGAAAAGGATGAGAATGGAAAGGAAGTATAGGGTAGCTCAAAATTGAAACCTGAAGAAGAATGGACCAAGGAAGAAGATGAGCTTGCCCTTGGGAATTCTAAAGCCTTGAATGCCATATTCAATGGTGTTGATAAGAACATCTTCAGGCTGGTCAACACTTGTGAAGTAGCTAAGGAAGCATGGGATATCTTGAAGACTACTCATGAAGGAACCTCCAAAGTCAAGATGTCAAGACTTCAACTTTTGACAACAAAGTTTGAAAATCTGAAGATGAAGGATGATGAGACTATTCATGATTTCCACATGAACACCCTTGAGCTGTCAAATGCTTCTAGTGCCCTAGGAGAGAAGATGACTGAAGAGAAGCTGGTGAGGAAAACTCTTAGATCTCTTCCCAAGAGATATAAAATGAAGGTGACAGCTATAGAAGAAGCCCAAGTCATCAGCAAGATGAGGGTTGATGAGTTGATAGGTTCTCTTCAAACCTTTGAATTAGGAATGGAAGAGGAACCTGAAAAGAAAACCAAAAGTATAGCTTTGGTATCTAGTTCTGAAGATTCTAAGAAAGAGAATGGTGCTGAGTCTCAGGAGGAGCTGTCCCAAGCCATTGTTTTGCTGGGAAGACAGTTTAGTAAGGTTATGAAGAGGATAAATAGGAGTTATAATCCTAATGTCAAGAACATCACATCTGACACCAACAGATCAGGAGATCAGGGGAAGAAAACTAGAGATGAAGAAAAGTGCAATAATGACAAGGGAGTCCAATTCTATGAGTGTGAAGGGTATGGTCATGTCAAGAAGGAATGTCCTACTTATCTCAAAAAGCAGAAAAAGGGGTTATATGCTTCCTGGTCTGATAGTGAGAGTGAATCTGAAGAAGAATCAGCTAAGCTTGTGAGAGCTATGATTGGGGTTTGTGAGTCAGATGATGATTCGTGTGATGATGAGGTTACTTATAAAGAGCTTGCTGCCTCGTATAAAGAACTGTGCATGAGAAGTGAACAAGTGTGTCTTGAAGGAGAGAAGCTGAAGAAAACCATAGTGCAGTTAGAGGCTGAAAAGACTGAACTTGAAAATGAAGTCAGTATGCTTAACTCTAAATTGGACTCTATGACCAAAACTGTCAGGATGTTGAACAATGGTACTGATGCTCTAAACAACATTCTCAGTATTGGGAAAATTGCTGGAGACAAAAGTGGTTTGGGATTCAACAATGTTGCAGCTTCTGATGATGTTATTACCAGTTCCAAACCAGTGATGTTAAAACAGATGTTTAAACATCCTGACAGGATTCCTTCTAGGAAGAAATTCAGGCGCTGGAGATGTCATCACTGTGGGCGTCTTGGACACATAAAGGCCTACTGTTATAAGCTAAATGGGTATCCTCAGAAGGCACATTAGTATACTCCCACACAGAAGTTTCCCATAGGTAATCAGCCCTTAAATTCTAAGAAGCAATGGGTTCCAAAAGGTAAAGTTACCAGCTTAATAGCTCACACTTCTCTTAGGGTTTCTACCAAAGAAGACTGGTACTTTGATAGTGGGTGTTCAAGACACATGACAGGAGTTAAAAATTTGTTGGTAGATGTTAAGCTTCAGTCTTCAGGTCATGTTACATTTGGTGATGGTGTCAAAGGAGAAATCAAGGGGATGGGAAAGCTGAATTGTGCTGGTGCTCCTAGACTGGATGATGTTCTACTTGTCAAAGGGTTGACAACAAATTTGATCAGTATTAGTCAACTTTGTGATCAAGGATTCAAAGTAGACTTTACAAAATCTGAGTGCAATGTCACAAATGAGAAAGGAGAAGTCATCATGAAGGGTTATAGGTCTAAGGACAACTGTTATCTATGGGTGCAACAAGACTCAAGTACCTTAACATGTGTATTTGCTAGAGATGATGAAGTCAAAATTTGGCATCAAAAGTTGGGACATCTTCATCTGAAGGGAATGAAGAGAATAATATCTTCAGAAGATGTCAGAGGAATTCCTAAACTCAATATTGAAGAGGGAAGAGTTTGTGGAGATTGTCAAATAGGGAAGCAGGCCAAGATGTCACATCAGAAGCTTCAACATAACACCACCTCCGAGGTTTTGGAACTTCTTCATATGGACTTGATGGGACCTATGCAGGTAGAAAGTCTAGGAGGGAAGAAGTATGCTTATGTTGTTGTAGATGACTATTCTAGGTACACCTGGGTGAGCTTCATTAAAGACAAATCAGAGGTGTTTGATGTTTTTAAAGATCTTTGTCAAAGACTCCAAAGGGAAAATGAGAGTAATGTTATTAGAATAAGGAGTGATCATGGAAGAGAGTTTGAAAATAGCAAGTTTGCTAAATATTGTTATGCTGAAGGCATAAGTCATGAGTTCTCTTCTCCAATTACTCCTCAGCAAAATGGAGTTGTTGAAAGGAAGAATAGAACTATTCAAGAGTCTGCTAGAGTAATGATTCATGCCAAAAAGCTTCCTTACCATTTCTGGGCTGAAGCCATGAACATTGCTTGCTATATTCACAACAGAGTTACTTTGAGAAGGGGCACTTCAGCTACTCTGTATGAACTGTGGAAAGGAAGAAAGCCAAATGTGAAGTATTTTCATGTTTTTGGAAGTAAATGTTACATTTTGTCAGATCGTGAACAGAGGAGAAAATTGGATCCTAAAAGTGATGAGGGGATATTTCTAGGATACTATATGTAACACCCTTCTATCCCACATACAATTTTAGGAAAAACACTTAATATTATTAGAGTAAAGATCAACAAGAAAGGTGCCACATATATTCAACCGACATTCAAAATCCTTATCCTGTCCCGTAACACGGGTTATTCATTCATCATTAACATAGATTAACAACTACACAGCGGAATCAAACTTTTAGTTCAGGCCAACAAAATATTTCATAGATAAAAGTCTCCAATTCAAAATGGCATCAACAATATGAAAAGAAATTCTAACATAAAACCAAAAAGAAATACGAGGTTCACAACTAATCCCAACCCGATGTTACATGACACAGAGCAGGACACCACTTCAAACACGGCTAAAACGACAAGGAAAACGCTCCAAAACTCAATCCACCAGCACCGCAAGTCTACTCTTGGTTATCTGCAAGTTACCCACATAAGAGGCAACATTTTCAAGCAAGCAGGGTGAGAAATCACAATTCATTATAGAAAGATAAGGACATGGAAAATAAACAGAAAAGCAACAACAACATCATAGCATCGTCAACAACAACATCATAGCATCATCAACAAAATATCATAGCGTCATCAACAACAACATCATTTATATGCAATGTCAATTATAATGGAATGCAAAGAATGCATGTGGTACCGATTCAACGTGGATGGACACTGGCCATCAACCCTCCAAAAGGAGCACAACATAATCAACGTATCACTTCAATCCGTACAATGGGATTGAAGCTACCAATGGACCGAAGTCCCAACATAAAATGCTATGAAATGCAATGATGCTAATTCTTCTCAATTCAACAAAAATCAACGTGTGCATCATTCATTTCATATTCGACAAGTATTTATCATACAATCAAGTTTTATCATCTTACATCAACAACAACTCGACAACAAAAGATCAGCACGAGAAAACGTCAAGAAGCCTCAAGAAAACAACAAAAACAGCAAAACAGCATGTCTGACACGGCCACTTGTGTCCTGTGACACGGCCCGTGTCAGGCTTCCAATATCCAAAACACAAAATAGACAACATACAGCAACCATACACGGTCGCCCGTGTCCTGTGACACGGCCCGTGTCCGAAGCCCTGAAGCACAAATCCAAAACAGAAAAATTTACGGTAGGAACAGTAGGCTGACACGGCCGCCCGTGTCTTGTGACACGGCCGCCCGTGTCCTGTGACACGGCCCGTGTCAGGATGTGAAACCCAGAATTTTTCAAAAGATTTTTCTGCTACGTTTTGACTTCAAATATCCCAAAATTTCAGTTTTTCCAATACAAAAATGTGTCCAAAAGACTAACACAATACACATACATCAACATATAACATTCTATTTCATTATATTTCATAAAATCAATCATCCCTAACTCATTCTACATCATCAAAGACCACAATTTCCCAAAATTCACAAATACCTAATATATTCATAACCAAATCCTATAGAAATATAATGAACCATGAAAACTCCCCATACCTTAAAGAAATTCAGTAACGTCCTTCCTTCTCTATGATTCTTCAGCGACCTTCAAGCCTTAGGGTTCTCCTCCTTCACTCCCTCTATGTTCTTCACAAAACACGATCAGTTAAAAAAGTGATCGGTCATCTCCTCTTTAGACAAAATATCCCAGTTTATGAACTTCCACTTCTATCCTTACTCTTTTTCCTTTATGACCACCTTGTCCCTTTTCCCATTATTTTTAATAATAATAACAATATTCATTCTATTAAATTATTAAAACAAATACTCTTTTAATCCAAAATTCTCCAAAATTACCAAAACTTCTTACTTCCTTCTAAATTAACTGAATAAATAAATAAATGATTAATTTAGATTTTCGGGGCGTTACAACTCTCTCCTACTTTACGAATTTTCGTCCTCGAAAATTTACCTGATTCGAATAACTCGGGATAGGATTCCTTCATCTTGCTTTCCAGCTCCCAAGTCATGCTTTCTCCGAAAGCTCCTAACCAGACAACTTTCACCAACGCAATCTCCTTTCCTCTAAGAATCTTTATCTCACGCTCCGCAATTCGTACAGGCATCGTTTCCACAGTAAGATTATCCCGTACTTGCACATCATCCATATGAATCACATGAGATGGATCTGGAACATACTTCCGGAGTTGTGACACATGAAACACATCATGTAAATTAGACAGATTAGGCGGCAAAGCCACTCTATAAGCAACATTTCCAACTCTGTCTGAAATCTGATACGAACCAAAAAAACGAGGAGTAAGCTTCTTAGACTTCAGCGCACGCCCAACACCTGTCACAGGTGTAACTCTCAAAACACATGGTCATCTGCTTGGAATTCTAAATCTTTTCTTTGCTTGTCATGATAACTCTTCTGCCTACTTTGGGAAGATTTCATCTTTTCTCGGATCAACTTCACCTTCTCAGTAGTATCTCGAACAATTTCAGGTCCCAGCACTACACTTTCTCCAGATTCATGCCAACATAAAGGAGTCCTACATCTCCGACCTCACAATGCTTCAAAAGGTGTCATTCCTATACTAGAATGATAACTGTTATTATAAGTGAACTCTATTAACGGTAAATGAGTGTCCTAAGAACCTCCCTGCTCAAGAACACATGCTCACAACAAATCCTTCAATGACTGAATAGTCCTCTCTGTTTGACCATCCGTCTGAGGGTGATACGCCAAACTCTATCTCAACTTAGAACCCAACGCTTCTTGCAAACTCTTCCAAAAATCAGAAGTAAACCGCGGATCTCTATCTGACACAATACACAAAGGGACACCGTGCAGCTTCACAATTACACGAATATAAATCTCCGCCAACTTTGGTACTGGAAAACTGATGTTAACAGGAATAAAATGAGCTGACTTCGTAAGCCTATCAACAATCACCCAAATAGAATCATGTCCTCTTGAAGTATTAGACAGTCCCGTCACAAAGTCCATTGAAATGCAATCCCATTTCCATTCTGGAACTTCTAACGGTTGCATCAACCCCGCAGGCTTCTGATGTTCAACTTTCGACTTCTGACAAGTTAAACATGCATACACAAAACGAGCTACATCACGCTTCATCCCAGGCCACCAAAACAATTTCTTCAAGTCCTGATACATCTTTGTAGCTCCCGGATGAATGCTCAAATTACTTCTATGGCTTTCCTCCAAAATTGCTTTCTTCATCTCTGCATCATCAGGAATACAAATTCGATTTCGGAATCTCAACACACCTAGCGCATCTAACTTGAAATCATCGTTCCCCGACTGATCGATCCCAACCATTGAATCTACCAGTTTCGCGTCTAATTGTTGAGCTTCCTTGATATTATCCAGAAAATCATTGTTAATCTTCAACATTCCTAACATAATACTCTGCGGTGTCACTTCGCAACCTAAACTCATATCTCTGAACTGTTCAATTAATTCCAACTCTTTAACCATCATCGCCGACATATGTAAAGTCTTTCGACTTAAAGCATCAGCCACAACATTAGATTTTCCTGGATGATAGTTCAAACCGAAATCATAATCTTTTAATAATTCCAACCATCTTCGTTGTCTCATATTCAACTCCTTCTGGTCAAATAAATACTTTAAACTTTTATGGTCACTAAATACTTCAAATCTAGAACCATAAAGATAATGTCTCCAAATCTTCAGCACAAAAATAACCGCAGCAAGTTCTAAGTCATGTGTAGGATAATTCTTTTCATGAACTCTCAACTGCCTCGACGCATAAGCAACTACCTTGTCATTTTGCATAAGTACACCTCCTAAACCCATTTTAGAAGCATCACAATATACCACAAAAGGTTCTCTTGGGTTAGGTAATGTCAAAACCGGAGCCGATGTCAATCTCTTCTTCAATTCCATGAAACTTTCTTCGCATTGAATGTCCCACACAAAAGCTTTACCCTTACAAGTTAACTTAGTCAACGGAAGTTCTAACTTAGAAAATCCTTCGATAAACCTCCGGTAATAACCGGCCAGCCCCAAAAAGCTCCTGATCTCGGTAGCCGACTTTGGAGTTTCCCATTGCAACACAGCATCTACTTTAGACGGATCCACAGCAATGCCACTACCTGAAATGACATGACTGAGAAAACTAACCTCCTTCAACCAAAATTCACATTTTGACAGCTTTGCATATAACTTCTTCTTTTTCAAAACTTGCAATACTCGTCTTAAGTGCTCTGCATGCTCTGTTTCCGATTTAGAGTAAATCAATATGTCATCTATAAACACCACCACAAACAGATCCAAATAAGTATGAAAGATACGGTTCATGTACTCCATGAATACTCCCGGTGCGTTAGTAACACCGAAAGGCATCACTGAATACTCATGATGTCCATAACGCATTCTGAAGGCCGTCTTCTGGATATCTTCATCCTTCACTTTAATCTGATGATAGCCCGACCTCAAGTCAATCTTGCTAAACACACGAGCACCTACCAACTGATCCATCAAGTCATCTATTCTCGAAAGCGGATACTTGTTCTTAATGGTCACTTTATTTAATTGCCTATAATCAACACAGAGCCTCATACTTCCATCTTTCTTCTTTACTAACAACACTGGAGCTCCCCACGGCGATACACTTGGCCTCACAAATTTCTTTTCAAGTAAGTCCTCCAATTGCTTCTTTAATTCTGACAATTCAGATGCAGACATCCTGTATGGTGCCATAGAAACGGGTCTGGTACCAGGTACAAGGTCAATTGCAAACTCAACTTCTCTTTCTGGAGGCACATCAGGAATTTCATCAGGGAAAACTTCAGGAAATTCACACACCACTTGCAACTCCTCAACTCGGCTCTCAACAGATAACGACGCCATCACTGAGAACATCTGAGCTCCTTCTTGCATCAACTGCTGTAACTCCTTAAAAGACAACAAACTAGTTTCTTTCTCTTCAGGAGTAGAAAATCTCACTGACTTGTTATAATAGTTGATATGAACATAGTTATATTCTAACCAGTTCATTCCCAAGATTACATCTATTCCAGATAACGGTAAACACACCAAATCAACAGTAAAGTCTCTGTCGAAGATCGACAAGGGACACTTTAAACACACCAGAGAAGTAGTCACCGATCCCTTAGCCGGAATCTCGACGACCATTTCTCCATTCATGGAAGACAACACAAGACCCAATCTTTCAACGCATTTAGCAGCAATAAAGCAATGAGTAGCACCAGTGTCAATCATAGTAATTAAGGGAGTGCTATTAATGAAACATGTACCTCTGATGAGTCTGTCTTCATTAGTTGTCTGAGTCCCAGCCAAAGCGAACACTTTCCCACCGGTTTGCGCCTTCTTTGGTTTCTGACACTGACTACTAATGTGTCCTTCTTCGCCACAGTTGAAACAAATCATCTCTTTATGCTTGCACTCAGATATGGCATGCCCAGTCTTACCACAACAGAAACACCTCTTCACTTCAGCAGTACACACATTACTCTTATGACCAAGTTTCCCACATTTGAAACAAGTTATGCCAGTAGGAGCATCTCCCCCACTAATCCTCTTGCCATCAACCACTTTGTGTTTACCCTTTCCAGCTGGAGCATCATAAGGTTTGCCACGATTCTGTTGGTACTTGCTCTTCCTCTCATTAATGATCTTATAATGAGCATTGTTATCCTCTTCAAAAATTCTGCAACTATCAATCAAATCAGCAAAAATACGAATCTTCTGATATCCAACTGCCTTCTTGATCTCTGGGCACAGCCCACTCTCAAACTTGATGCATTTAGAGAACTCAGCATCATCATCGTTATAGTGCGGATAAAACTTAGCCAATTCAACAAACTTTGCAGCATAATCAGTAACCGACATGTTCCCTTGCTTCAGCTCGAGAAACTCAATTTGCTTCTTACCACGAACATCCTCTGGATAATACTTCCTTAGGAACTCTCTTCGGAACACATCCCAAGTGATACCTTCACCTGTAGTTTCCAACCTCTGACGAGTCTCTAGCCACCAGTCATCAGCCTCGAATGCTAGCATATGAGTCCCATATCGAACCTTCTGCGCTGGGGTGCAGTCCATCACATGGAAGATTCTCTCTATCTCTTTCAACCAATCCAACGCTCCATCAGGATCATACTTACCCTTGAAGGTAGGCGGATTCTCCCTCTGAAAAGTTGCCAAACTGCAAGACCCAGCATTTTCGTCAGCGTTCGGCTAATTCTGCAAAGCCTGAGCCATTGCTTCCAACGCAGCAGCAATTGCAGCATCGTTCCTTCCAGCCATCTCAACTTGTCACTTCAACATAAACAAAAGTTAGAACTAGTTAACAATACTCGATTGTTAAACAAACTACGACTCGACAACTTGGTCGGACGGACCAACCTGCTCTGATACCACTAATGTAACACCCTTCTACCCCACATACAATTTTAGGAAAAACACTTAATATTATCAGAGTAAAGATCAGCAAGAAAGGTGCCACATATATTCAACCGACATTCAAAATCCTTATCCTGTCCCGTAACACGGGTTATTCATTCATCATTAACATAGATTAACAACTACACAGCAGAATCAAACTTTTAGTTCAGGCCAACAAAATACTTCATAGATAAAAGTCTCCATTTCAAAATGGCATCAACAATATGAAAAGAAATTCTAACATAAAACCAAAAAGAAATACGAGGTTCACAACTAATCCCAACCCGATGTTACATGACACAGAGCAGGACACCACTTCAAACACGGCTAAAACGACAAGGGAAACGCTCCAAAACTCAATCCACCAGCACCGTAAGTCTACTCTTGGTTATCTGCAAGTTACCCACATAAGAGGCAACATTTTCAAGCAGGCAGGGTGAGAAATCACAGCTCATAGTAATATAAGGACATGGAAAATAAACAGAAAAGCAACAACAATATCATAGCATCATCAACAACAACATCATATCATCATCAACAAAATATCATAGCGTCATCAACAACAACATCATTTATATACAATGTCAATTATAATAGAATGCAAAGAATGCATGTGGTACCGATTCAACGTGGATGGACACTGGCCATCAACCCTCCAAAAGGAGCACAACATAATCAACGTATCACTTCAATCCGCACAATGGGATTGAAGCTACCAATGGACCAAAGTCCCAACATAAAATTCTATGAAATGCAATGATGCTAATTCTTCTCAATTCAACAAAAATCAACGTGTGCATCATTCATTTCATATTCGACAAGTATTTATCATACAATCATGTTTTATCATCTTACATCAACAACAACTCGACAACAAAAGATCAGCACGAGAAAACGTCAAGAAGCCTCAAGAAAACAACAAAAACAGCAAAACAGCATGTCTGACACGGCCACCCGTGTCCTGTGACACGGCCCATGTCAGGCTTCCAATATCCAAAACACAAAACAGACAACATACAGCAACCACACACGGCCGCCCGTGTCCTGTGACACGGCCCGTGTCCGAAGCTCTAAAGCACAAATCCAAAACAGAAAAATTTACGGTAGGAACAGTAGGCTGACACGGCCGCCCGTGTCCTGTGACACGGCCCGTGTCAGGATGCGAAACCCAGAATTTTTCAAAAGATTTTTCTGCTACGTTTTGACTTCAAATATCCCAAAATTTCAGTTTTTCCAATACGAAAATGTGTCCAAAAGACTCACACAATACACATACATCAACACATAACATTCTATTTCATAAAATCAATCATCCCTAACTCATTCTACATCATCAAAGACCACAATTTCCCAAAATTCACAAATACCTAATCTATTCATAACCAAATCCTATAGAAATATAATAAACCATGAAAACTCCTCATACCTTAGAGAAATCCAGTAACTTCCCTCCTTCTCTATGATTCTTCAGCAACCTTCAAGCCTTAGGGTTCTCCTCCTTCACTCCCTCTATGTTCTTCACAAAACACGATCAGTTAGAAAAGTGATCGGTCATCTCCTCTTTAGACCAAATATCCCAGTTTATGAACTTCCACTTCTATCCTTACTCTTTTTCCTTTATGACCACCTTGTCCCTTTTCCCATTATTCTTAATAATAATAACAATAGTATAAATAATACATTAATTATTCATTCTGTTAAATTATTAAAACAAATACTCTTTTGATCCAAAATTCTCCAAAATTACCAAAACTTCTTACTTCCTTCTAAATTAACTAAATAAATAAATAAATGATTAATTTAGATTTTCGGGGCATTACACTCTACAAATAGAAGAGCTTACAGGGTTTTCAACTCTAGAACAAAGGTTATGATGGAGTCTATAAATGTGGTGATTGATGACATTGATAAGCAGGAAGATGCTGATGTCCTGGATGATGTTGAAACATCAGTTGAAGAAGTCACAGAAGAAACTGAAGACAGAAGTGGGTCTCCCAGTCAAGTTGATGTTGAGCCTGAACCTGAACAATCTAATAAAGAACCCTCTATTAGGGTGCTAAAGGACCATCCAAGGGAGCTTATCATATGTGATCCTAAATCCGGGGTTAGCACGAGATCAAGAGAGGTTGTGTCAAATTCTTGTTTTGTTTCTAAAATTGAGCCCAAGAATGTCAAAGAAGCCTTGACTGATGAGTTTTGGATTAATGTCATGCATGAAGAGTTGGAACAATTCAAAAGGAATGAAGTGTGGGATCTTGTACCAAGGCCTAATGGAGTTAATGTGATTGGCACCAAGTGGATTTACAAGAATAAATCTGATTAACAAGGAGTGGTCACCAGAAACAAGGCCAGATTAGTTGCTCAGGGATACACTCAGGTTGAAGGAATTGATTATGATGAAACCTTTGCGCCTGTGGCAAGACTGGAATCTATCAGATTACTCTTAGGGGCGGCGTGTAATTTCAAATTCAAGCTTTTTTAGATGGATGTTAAGAGTGCCTTCTTGAATGGTTACTTAAATGAAGAGGTGTATGTTGATCAACCAAAAGGATTTATTGATCCAACATTTCCTGACCATGTTTACAAACTAAGAAAAGCTCTCTATGGTTTGAAGCAAGCACCAAGAGCTTGATATGAAAGGCTTACTGAATTCCTGGCTGTGAATGGCTACAGAAAAGGAGGGATTGACAAGACTTTGTTTGTTAAAGAGGAAGGAGGAAAACTGATGATAGCTCAAATATATGTTGATGACATAGTATTTGGTGGGATGTCAGATGCAATGGTGAAACATTTTGTGGAACAAATGCAGTCTGAGTTTGAAATGAGTCTTGTTGGAGAGCTCAACTATTTTCTTGGTCTACAAGTTAGACAAATGGAGGACTCCATATTCATTTCTCAGAGCAAGTATGCAAAGAACATAGTGAAGAAGTTTGGTCTAGAGAATGTTAATCACAAGAGGACACCTGCTCCTACTCATTTAAAGTTGTCCAAGGATGAACATGGTGTTAGTGTGGATCAAAGTTTATACAGAAGCATGATTAGAAGACTATTGTATCTCACAGCTAGCAGACCTGATATTTCTTTTGTTGTTGGAGTGTGTGTCAGATATCAATCTGAGCCTAAAGTTAGTCACTTGAATCAAGTGAAGAGGATTCTAAAATATGTGAATGGGACTAGTGACTATGGAATGCTTTACAGTCATGGATCAGGTACTGAGTTATGTGGTTTTTGTGATGCTAATTGGGCAGGGAGTGCTGATGATAGAAAAAGTACTTCAGGAGGTTGCTTCTTCTTAGGGAATAATCTGATATCATGGTTTAGTAAAAAGCAGAACTGTGTGTCTCTCTCTACTGCTGAAGCTGAGTACATATCAGCAGGGAGTAGTTGTTCTCAACTTGTTTGGATGAAGCAGATGTTAACAGAATACAATGTCAAGCAAGATGTCATGACATTGTACTGTGATAATCTGAGTGCTATAAATATCTCTAAAAATCCTATTCAACATAGCAGAACTAAGCATATTGTTATAAGGCATCATTTTATAAGATATTTGGTTGAAGACAAAGTAGTTGCTTTGGAACATGTTGCTACAGATAAACAACTAGCTGACATTTTTACTAAAGCCTTAGATGCAAATCAATTTGAAAGTTTAAGAAGCAAACTGGGAATTTGCATATATGAGGATTAGGTGTGCTGGAAGGAGTATTTGTGCAGTTGTGATTTTGCATATGTATAATGGAAACAACATTTTATTCAACTGCTGAAAGCATACAAGATTGGATTTTAGTACATCAAAAGCAATATATAAAAGGTCTAAAGATTATCCCAACCCCCTGCATCAAGAAAAGTTTTCCAATCTTCATCCCATTCATCATCAGAAGCATGGAGTTGCACTGGAGGTTTTTTTATGGTTTTTTGGTTCTTGTTGCTCCTGAAGAAGTCCCAGCGACTTTCCTTGTTGTGTTCTTGTTCTTCAGTGGATCCGGTTTATTGTCCTCGTGCATGTGTTGCTTTCCTGCATCTTTGTTTGATTGACTCATACTTGTGTAGTGTCTGGTGCTGTTAGAAGGAAGAAGGCTTGGATTTTATAGTTGTTTAAGAATCCATTGGTTGTATCGCCTGACCAGTCAAAGTTGGTGGAATTTGTGTTCCTTGGGAAGCTTGGTATTTGACCATGTCATAATGGCTGTCAGATCTTTGTGTTTGATGTTGGTAGTTGTCCAATTGTGGCTAAAAGGGGGAGAGTTAGCCTATGTGTTGCCTAGTTGTCTGTCTGATGTGGCTCTAGGCTTGAGGGGGAGTGTGCATGATTGAACAGCTGGTATGCTGGTTCTTATTTTGAGGGGGAGTTTAGCTTTGTGCAGTTTGATTGTGATTGTTGCTGGTATGAAGTTTTTTCGCTGCAGGTACCTCTGATGATGGCAGAGTTTGTTTTAGCCAAAATTAGCCAAAGGGGGAGATTGTTAGTCCTAGTATTGGCTGGAATTTTGGTAAAACAAAGTTGAACAATGTTGATGTCATATGTCTGATGTCATAACATTGGTTCCTAACATTAGTTGTTGCAGGGTTGGAGTTTTATATGCTGATGTTATAATTGATGTCTTGACATCAGTATATCAGAACATCAGAACATCAGATTGTGATGTTTTAGGGTTGCGCGTGTTTGTGAGTTTTGAGAAGATCTATTAGAGAGATTGGATGCGAATATCTTGGAGAAGATATTTCCAATCAGATAATTTGCAGATTATGGAGCAGATCATGTAACTAACATTAGGGCTGATTTGAAGAGATTTAAAAAGATTTGAAGATCAAATCTGTTTTAAATTCTGGTTTTAAAACAAATCAAATCAGATAGTTTTGGAGAAGGTCCAAGCCCAAGTCAGAAGTCTATAAAAGCATCCTCAACCCTTGTTGGTAAATAACGAAGAAAGAGAGCTAAAAACTGGGTGTCATTTGTGTCTTCGTGTGTGTTTTGTAAACCATTCGTGTGTGAATTGGTGTTACTATTTTTGAGTTGTTAATTGTTCTTGATCAAAGTTGTTAAGCAGAATCAAGTTGTGTGATTAATTTGTAATCATTGGATTGTATCACTGAGGTGATTTAGGGAGTGAGTGGTTTCTCATACCTAAGTGGTTTCTTAGGTAAAATTGTCATTGAGTAGTGATTAAGTTAGGTAGATGTCAACTGGGATTGTTGAGTCTGTAATTTAATACTACTAATAGTGAATTTCCTCCCTGGCTTGGTAGCCCCCAGACGTAGGTAGTTAGACCGAACTGGGTGAACAATTCATTGTGTTATTTACTGTTGTTTTTACCTTGTTCATATAGCAGATTGTGTTGTTGTGACATCACACTTAACATCACACATCTGATACCAGAATTTCAGGATACTATAGATATTTAAGGTGCTAATACCTTCCCTTTGTATAACCAATCCTGATTCCCGGTCTCTCAAGTGCATTGATTTTGCACACCACTCACGGGTTTATTCATATTTTTTCCCCTTCCCTCCTTTGGGATAAATTAAAAGTTCACATGTAAAAGGGCGAATCTTCGCGCAGCTACAGGAACCTCAAATAGCTGCTTATTCTTCCACATGTTCTATAACCAATGAGGATGGAGTGAAGTTATTGCACCATAATCTTGGACATATCCATCCCAAAAGAATGAATGAGATAATGTCTGAAGGAGCCATTAGAGGAATGCCAGAACTTAAGATTAAAGAAGGGAAAGCCTGTGGTGAGTGTGAGATTAGAAAGCAGGTCATGATGTCTCACAAATGTTGCATCATCAGACTACCTCCAGAGTGCTGGAACTTCTCCATATGGATTTAATGAGACCAATGCAGATAGAAAGCTTGGGTGGAAAGAGGTATGTCTATGTGATTATAGATGATTTTTCTGGGTTTATGTGGATGAAGTTTATTAGAGAAAGATCAGACATGTTTGAAGTCTTCAAAGATTTGTGTAAAAGTATCCAAAAGGAGAAGAACAGTGTTAGTGTAAAGATTAGAAGTGACCATGACAAGGAGTTTGAGAATGCATAATTCTAAGAGTTTTGTGATTCTGAAAAAATCAGCCATGAATTTTCTTCTTCCATCACTTCTCAGCTAGATGGAATTATTGAATAGAAGACCAGAGTTATACAAGAATCAGCTAGAGTTATGCTTCATGTTAAGCAATTGCCATAGGAATTTTGGGCTGAAGCTATGAATACTGTGTGCTACATCCATAACATGGTCACATTGAGAGGAGGTACTTCAACCACTGTCTATGAGCTTTGGAAAGGAAGGAAACCTACAGTTAAACACTTGCATATGTTTGGAAGTAAATGCTATGTGTTGACTGACAAAGATCAAAATGGTAAGATAACTCTTATAAGTGATAAATGGTAAGATAACTCCTATAAGAGATAAAGAGAAAGATCAAAAATGCTAAGTGATAAACAAATTTTATAGAGTTTTTAACTCCATAATTAAAACGATTGTGGAATCTATCAGCGTGGTAATAGATGATTCAATTACTGAGAAAAGGATAGATGTTGAGAACAATGTTGGGACATCCTCTGTGTAAACTAGAGAAGAATGATAGATGTTGAGAACAATGTTTTTAACTCCATAGTTATAACATTCTGTCAGATGACCCTCAAGTCACTTCAAGTCTCTCTGTTAGAGTTCAGGCAGAACTATCTAAAAGCTCATGTGCTTTAACTAAATTTTGGTTAAAACTTGATGAAGAACAAAATGATCAAACATGAAGAATTCTGCCAGAAAATAAAGAAATCGGATGAAATGTCCCAGCATGAAGATTCGACATCTGGACTGATTTAGCAGGTTTTAAATCTGTTCCAAGATTTTCAAGGGGCGGTTTTGCAGTGGATCAAGGAAAGAAGTTTTGAAGCCCAAGGCAGCATAAGGTTATAAAAGAAGACTAGGTCCAAGGGCAGGAGAGAGAGAGAGAGAGAGAGAGAGAGAGAGAACGACAGAGACATAGGAATCCTATTTTGTAAACTCTTGTAAAATTAGAAAATAGGGTTTAAGGTTTTGAGAGTCGTTGGCTCTTATGTGATTTAGGGAGTGAGATGGGTTTATCTTATCAATTAGATGTGACTTCTAATGATAAAGTCTCCATTGGGTAGTGATAGGTAAACCAGAGGTTGTTTACTGTAAACCAAAGGTTGTTTTTATAAAACTATACTATTGATAGTGGATTCTTCTTCCTGGCTTGGTATGCCCCCAGATGTAGGTGATTGGCACCGAACTGGGTCATCATATTCTGTGTTGTTTATCATTCTACAATTTACAATTCAGTTTTGATTAACATGTTATAACAAATGTCAAAACATGTGTCTTGCTGTTGTTGCTGATATTCTGGATATTAGCTTGTTTATTCTGATCTTGTTTTAAAGTTATGCAGAGAACAATGTCGTGACATGTGTTAGGACATTTGGTATCTATTATACCAAAATTTCAATTAGTATCAGAGCAGACATCCTGTCTGTTTCTGGATGAGATCTTGGGAGATACTTTCTAACGCTTTAAACAAGGAGGAGTTTGGGAGATCAGATCATTCACTCGGACATACTCAAGGGTATTAGTGGATGGGGTAGATGTTCTAGATCAAAGGTAACAACTACTGATGGTTGTTCAAGTTTTCTGAGGAGTTTCTACAGCAACTACAGGAGGAGTGGCTAGTTCTTCTGTATGGTGTCTTATAAGATGTTCCGACATCTTATTAGGGCATGTTGAAGATGTTCCTTGGTGGTTCCGCTGCATATGTTTCTAATGGAAGAACTCTGGTATTTATGGGATTCTGGAGTTATGATAGAAGAAAGATGGTGGAAGATCTTGATTGTTGGCTTCTCTTCTTGAAGATATCAGCATCTATTCATTTCAAAGTAGGGAGCAATGGAATGGAGAGAACTGTTGGTTGATGTTTGTCATGTTGACTTTGTACTTGGAAGCTTAGTTCTATCTTGTATCGTGAAGTCAGTTTGAAGAGAAGGTGAGTTGAGATCGTGTTTATCAAGTTCATGATCTATGGATTTGGTTAATATTCTTTTCGACAAAGTTGCAAAAGATACTTGAGTTTTTCACTCAAGTCCACTCATAAAGGCATCTCTGGTCGTGTTTAAGAGCTCTTTCAGAAGGATAATTTGGCTCTCATGCTAAAGATGGATTTCTGAAGATCTCAGGTGCTGATGGATGTTAGTCAACTTGAAGATAATGAGAGGTGAGTTATTTTCACCATTCATGATTTGCAAGGATTCTATTAGCAAAAGAAAGTCATAGACAGGTTGAGTCAAGGGTGACATACTTGATGTCTCAACATGTTGTTTGACTAGAAAGATGTTGACACAGAAGTTCTTGACTTGTGTTGATATCTGGTAGATCATATATCCTAAAGGATGTATGGTTTTGTGGACAAGGATTCAAGATCAATTGCTATGTGTGGAATATTTAATTGATTATCCTTGTATTTTGGAGTACAAGATTACTGGTTACAAGTTGGTACATCTGGAAGTGCAATATCTCTAGTTGCATCTGCTCAAGGATCTGTTCTTTGGAGAATGGATACAGTCAAGAGAATGAACTGTTGTTCTATCAGATGTTGAAACATCTTGACAATAGATTATGTGCAGAATCCTGTTGATTCAAGGAGTGAATCTCTGGAGCGAAGGAGTTGTAGTTGATGATCTTGGTACAATACACATGCGTGGTAGGATTTGTCTTTATTCTGGTGTTGCAAAAGCACATATTTTGACTAGGAAGTTTCGTGGCAGGAAGCTTATCTAGAACGTAGTGCTGATGGAAGTAAAGATGAAGACATTTATCTTGGGTTAGTTTATTTCTGATCTACGTGCATAGGAGCATGTGATTTTTCTCATCCTGGAGGTCAAGGATAAGTGGCAGCTATCTCTGACTTTCTGAAGAAGTCTCTACTTAAAGAAAGAGGGATTCCTTTTGTAAAGATCTTGTATGACTAATCTCTTCTGAAGAATCAAGCTTTGGCATGTTTGGTTTCTCTAAAGATGAGGTGATTGTTATAGTACAGTAAAGCATGATGGAGGTTGTCTACTCTAACTTGATATCATTAATCAATTCTATGAGAACATGAAACTCTTGTTCTGTTATAGGGAGGAGGTTCTTTTAAGTGGAAGAATGAAGGACTAAACTCTCCAGCTGGATGTCTGATCAGATGTTGTGACATCAAGCGGAAACTTCAGGGTCTTATTTGATATTGTGGCGCATCATCGTAAGATAAGTTAATCTTCTCAGAAATAAATGGAATTAATGCTTTAAAAAGGTCTATCTCATGCAGTTTGCAGGAGCTGCAAGAAGGAGTAGATGTTACATGTCTGGTTCTTGGTGTATCTAAGATGGCTTGCTATGGAGTAGGTAGACTATGTAACTTGAATATTAGGTTTCATTGGTGGCATTTGGTTGATCTTTATTATGAAGTCAGGCAGTGTGCTTGGAACTAATTACTCTTGTGTAGAAAAGTGGTTGGTTGAAAATCAAAGGAGGTTCTGGTTTTGTTCATATCTTGGAGCTTGTGGTAGAAGTTCTAAGTTGCTTATGGAAGATTACCTTCTTTTGGGAGATATATGAGAGTTTATTTCTCTCTTTGGTTGTCTGGAGTTCTTATTGATCAAGCTGGTGGAGTTGTGTTCTCTGAAGAAGTTCAGTTGGATTACTATGCTGATAGTAAGTCCAGCGGTAATTATATCAAGAACCATAGTCTATGGTGTCTATGATATAATCAGGATGTCCAAACTGATGTTAGAACATCATCATGTCTTATGAACTTGGAGTTCAGATTGTGGAAGTTGATATTCGTCGGTTGAATCAGAAGTGTTCTATCTTATCATATGGGAGAATGATGAAGTGAAGACTGTCTTGAATCATGAGGTTTCTATCTGAAAGGCTGACTCTTGTTGAGATTAAAATGCTTGTGGAGAGGTGGTTTCTTCTGCTACAAGTAACTCTAGAAAGAAGTGGATCAGTTTGGTGCTTGTGAAGCAAGTAAGCTGAGGATTTCTGGAGCATATATTTGATTTCCTTCAAGTATGAAGAACATTCAGGATAGCTGACAAACTAAGGAACTTTGTATGTCTCTTTGAGGAATGCGACCAGATTTTCAATTGGATTTTATCTCAAGGAACAAGGATATCTATGGTTGTAACATTCAAAGTGGATTTGTACAGGGTATGGATGGTTTTTGGATGAGAGGGATCAATGGCGATTTTGGTCTCAATCCAAGAGTTTGTTGGTTATGGTACAAGGATTTGATCCTTGTACTCTCTCACTATATGATCATGAAGTTTGTCATGGGATATCATTTGGTGATTTTGGGTGTTTCTTGTTGAAGGAGCATTTTTTTGTGAAAGATAGGGGGAGAACTTCTATCTATTAAGTGTACTAGTGTGGTACATAGATTGCTTGAGGATCAACCTTTGAGTGAATGCGTCCAGCAGGTGTGTTGAACAGGGGATGCGCTCTTGAAGACATGAAGATGCGTCTTATGTTTTCCATTCATTTAAGGTGTTCTTATTGCAAATGAGCACTGGTTATCTATGACATGGGGAGTTGGACTTATGTTTTGGATCTATTGTTGTAGTAGTGCGGTTTTTTATCAAGATTGTTTATGGTTTCAAGCAGTCTGTGATAGAATTCCTCTAGTGGGCGTGCAAAGTCAGACAAGATGTCGTGACATTGTGTTACTGGTATAGTTTTGGGTGAACTTGACTGGTTGTGTTGGTTCGATCATTGGTATATCAATGGATTGAATCAGAGTGATACAAGCATCATGGGAGTCTTTGTTGTTATTTGGAAGATGTTTGAAGAAATGTCTTAACATCTTGGTCAGTTTTATCTTCTTCTGGTTGATAGGATTATTCTTGGGAGGAACTGTGACTATGCTTCAGATGGACTAAACAAAGTCTGAAAAAGTGTTAGAACATTTTTTAGGACATGCGGATGTTTCCAAGTTGACTGTTTTGGACGGTGGAGGGTGTGTCTTTGAGAAGGCGTGTTAAACATGTGTCTTAAGACATGCACTTTCCTTGGACGGTTCCCCTTAAAAGAAGAAACAGTCAAAAGTGTTTTGGTTGGTGCACATTTTTCTTTGGGAAGTTTCATTCCTCAATTAATGCGCATATTGAATTAACTTGTGTTATTTTCAATGGTTCGTTACATCCTAAGGAATTCGCTCGGATATATAAAGGGGGTTCTTGGCTTCTTTTTGTCTCAGGTTGTCTTCTTGCTGGGTTCTCATGGGATTTATCCGCTTTTGGGTTTGTTAAGTTAGGGTATGGGTCTGTCTTGGACATGTTTGTCAATTTTTGGCTAAAAAGTGGAAGAAAAGTACAAGGGTTGAGTATGTCCTTGCAGTTGGTGGTTTGCAAGGATGTTGGACAGAATATTCTGACATTTTGACTGTATCTCAGGTTTCTCTTCTATTCTGAGTCCCTCCTTCGTGTCCTATGACCTGAGTTATGAACACAGTCGTGTCATGTGTTCTGAGTTACCCACGTTGGTGTTTGGTTGCTTCGGTAGCAAAATTCTTCCCCCTAGGTGAGGAAGTATAGATTCATGGGGTAAGGGGGAATGTTAGTCATCCTCTTCCTCATGTACACCAACACGAGTGGAGTCACATTAGTATTTCAATCATAACCGCCACTCAAGGTGAAGAGACGTCAGGATCATCCTGGGTTTATGGTCCAAAAGGAGTTTTAGCCAAAATTTGTCAAAAGGGGGAGATTGACAGCTCTTGTGGTTTGAATAAATTTTGGTTAAAACTTGATGAAGAACAAAATGATCAAACATGAAGAATTCTGCGAGAAAATAAAGATGTCGGATGAAATGTCCCAGCATGAAGATTTGACATATGGACTGATTTAGCAGGTTTTAAATCTGTTTCAAGATTCAAGGCGCGATTTTGTAGTGGATCAAGGAAAGAAGATTTGAAGCCCAAGGCAGTATAAGGTTATAAAAGAAGACCAAATCCTAGGGCATAAAAGAGAGAGAGAACGACGGATACTTAGGAATCCTATTTTGTAAACTCTTGTAAAAGTAGAAAATAGGATTTAAGGTTTTGAGAGTCGTTGGCTCTTGAGTGTTGTAAGTCTCCCTCTATATCGGTTTGATACATTGTGGAAGACATAGTTGTTATACAGATTCAGAAACTTGTAGGTAATGAATCGTGTATTGTTCTTGGATGAAGCTTTTAAGCAAATCCGAGTTAACTTGTTAGTCAAGAATGCTTGGTTGGATTGTGTATTGAAAGAGGATTCTTTCAAGTAGGATGATGCAGTTGTTGTCGATTGTAACTGTTAGTAATCACAGGTTGTGATTTAGGGAGTGAGATGGATTTCTCTTATCAATTAGATGTGATTTCTAATGATAAAGTCTCCATTGGATAGTGATAGGTAAACCAGATGTTGTTTACATAAAACTATACCGCTAATAGTGAATTCTTCTTCCTGGCTTCGTATGCCCCCAGATGTAGCTGATTTACACCGAACTGGGTCATCATATTTTGTGTTGTTTATCATTCTGCAATTTACAGTTCAGTATTGATTACCATGTTGTAATAGATATCGAAACATCTGTCTTGTTGCTGTTGCTGATATTCTAGATATTAGCTTGTTTATTCTGCTCTTGTTTTAAAGTTATGCAGAGAACAATGTCGTGACTTGTGTTAGGACATCTGCTATCTGCTATACAGAATTTCACTATCCAAGGAACTCATTGCAAGACACCCTTCTGAAGACAAAATCACTGAATGTACAAAGAAAATATCAGACTCTTGTCCTGTCTCTAAGCAGGAACCAAGGATAAGTCTTATCATTCAAGAAAAGAAGATCTTGAATTACATCATTGGAACAATTGTCTATGGTGTGTTCTACCCTCACATCACTGATTTCTTGATGAAAGAATTATACAATGTTGATGGATGTGCTTCTGGGAACACTGTTGAAGCCGAATATGGTAAGACAAGAAGGGATTGTTCTCAACTAGTATGGATGAAACAGATGTTGAAGGAATATAATGTCAAGCAGAATGTTATGACATTAGATTGCGAAGATCCTAATGTTATTAGATATGTTATTCAACATGGCTGGAACAAGAACCCTGACAGGTATAATCAACTAATCAGGAATCTTGATGAAGGAAAGGTGGTTATTTTGGAGCGTGTGGACTCTAAGGATCAACTGACTGATATGTGTACTAAATTCTTATATGCAACTCAATTTAAGAACATAAGCAGTGGGCTAGGCACTTGGCATATTAAGGATTTATAGCAGTTACATGTTTGGAGAAATGTAACAGCTACTGTATCTTTCCTCTATTCTCTGAGGCATAATAAGCCTTAGAAGGTAGTCAATATTAAAGGATGGAACAAAGGATCTCTGCAAGATAGAAGGGTTGTTTTGAAGAAGACGGGTTTTAAGGCTGTGGCAAAGGAGTTCAGTGTCAACACTCCTAAGACATGTGACAACAACAAGAAGTGCAGAAGGATTTTGACAAGGGCAAGAGGTAGAAGAGCACCTGAAGTTGATCAAGATTGTGTGTTTCCACCAAGTGATGTGTGCTTCCATTTCCTTGTGTATGCTTGAATACACTGTGTCTGGACATTGTTCTTCTTTTTCTATACAATTCAGGGGGAGTTCTATTATTGGTCATGTGATGTCAGACAAGATGTCTTGACAAGGTTTATGATGTATGGAGTTTATGGTTGATTCTTTTATTCTGTTGTGTATGCTTCTGATAGATCTTCATTAAGAAACTACTTTGTCTCTTGGATCATTAATTATGTACTTTGTGATAAGAAAGGTGTCACTTTCAGAATATCATGTCAATCATGATGTCATTCCATTGTACTGTGACGTGCTGGTCACAATCAGGACCTTCAAGGATTTTCACTCTGTGCAGCTGGACAAGGTCATTATATCTTAGAGAAGGTATTATCTGCAGTAGGTTTTAGTCATCAGGGGGAGTGTGGCTGAGATGGCTGGTGCTGCTATGTATGAGAACTGGAATCACTCAAGTTTTTTTTTTGCCTTGGTCTTCACCTTCAGGGGGAGAACTGATTATGTATGACAGGGGGAGCTGTGCACCTGCCTGTTGTGTAGCTGCTTTGGTACAGCCTGTACAAACCTTGCATGTTCTCATGCAGCCTGTTGTATTGTACCTCTAGTGAGGTTATAATGCCATGCAAGATGTCTTGACATTGCTCTGTCAGGTTAGTCCTTTTGCCTTGACAATATTGATGTGGTTCTAAATATGTGATTTTAAGTGTTGTTTTCGCTTGTGTACCTTTGATGTGTGTCTCTGATGTACATTTTAGAGCTGGTCATGACTCTTGGAATGGCCAAGTAACAATATTGTTTGTGACTGGGAGGATTTATTTTTCTCTGTAGAAGTCTGTGGGTCTCAAAGGAGGTTTTGTTGTTTGGATGTGAAATGTCTAACATGATGTCTTGACATTGTGCTCAGTTTTCAAGCTGGTCATTGATGAATATTTTAGGCAAGGAATTTAGTGGGAAGATTCATGTTAAGGAGCATGTTTGTGTGTCTTTGACTGATTCATAGGAGTATACAATGTCTATCAGGATGTCAGAACATTGTATCAAGTTGTTTTAGTCAAGATTATCAAGAATCTCTCTCTGGTCAGCATGACAAGGATGGTTTGTCTAGTCATCAATGCATTCAAGGTAGGCGTGTAAAAAGTGTTGTTTTGGTGGTGCATGCGTATTCAAGAAAACAGGTTTCAATGATATAGGAATTGTCACGGTCCAAGCTTGGAAAAAGAGAACAAGATTCCACATATGGACGGTGGTCAATTATCAAGGATGATTTCACTTCTTCCAATATTTTTCTCCTTGACTTGTCAGGTGATACAAGCAAGGAACTTATGCTATATAAAGTCTAGAGCCTGCTTGTTTTCACCTACTACCAAGTTATTCTTCAAATATGAGCCAAACTTCCACAATTTCTGATAGTAAGAAGGTTCACTTGAAGAAAACTCTGAACGAAAAGAAGGATCAGTCCAATGTTGTTACATCTCCTGGGTCATCAACCGGAGCTGTCTTGACAGGGAAAAAGTCTATGACAAAGGTGACGTCCCTAAGGAAAATTTGTGCTAAGGATCATGACTCTGATGCAGATAGTGATGAAGACAGGGTTCAATATGTTAACTCAGGGGGATGAAGAGAATAGCTAGCTCAAGAGGAGAGCTTGTTTTTGTTTGTTTTTTTTTTTGTTTTGTTGTAATAAGGCTCTATCATCAACTATTTTCATTTGGGGTCTTAGGTTGCTTTCTTTGTTTCTTTTGGTGTGTACTTTTTATTTGCCAAATTTTAGCTCAAACAGGGGGAGAAAAGTAGAGTCTATAAATATGGTATTTGGGGATCTTGAGCTTGTATTGTATGCAAAATGCCCTACCAGATGTTCTGTCATTCTGGCTGTGTTTTTGGGGTCTTATGACTTATGTTTTGTGTTCTACTATGCTTCTTCTGCTATATGTGTTTCTAATGTGTGTGGCTTCTGCCATATGTGTTTCTAATGTCTTGAACTCGTTTAGTTCAAGTTTGTGTCCAGGTTGATTTACTTGTGCTTCGGAAAATTGTCTTCTTCCGTTCTGAGAGGGAGATGTATTCCTCCATGACAAGGATTAGTTATGTGGTTTAAGGGGAGTAACTTGGATATTCTTGAAGATGCAGGTTATCTTCTTCCTCATGTACACAGTTTACACGTTCTTACATGTAACTTGTGTTGTGTGTTTTGTGTTCTTATTCCTCTCTCCAGGTTTATTGTACAAAAGGTGTTTTAGCCAAAATTTGCCAAAGGTGGAGATTGAAGGTTCCATGGTTTAAGGATTGGCAACAATTTTGCTAAAACATGGTTCACAGCAGGATGTTGTGTGTGATGATGTAACATGCTGATCAGTTCACCTTGAGAGAAGATGTCCTAACATGTGTTGTAACATGTTATACCATAACATCTATTCTGGCTGTTTTAAATCTTGACAAATTTGTTTTAATTATGTGATACTTCTTTTGGATATATCTCAGTAATTTTCGCAGGTCAAGAAGATTTTATCAGGAACAAGTTTTTGTATCTCCAGCTGTACACAAATTGCTAAATTTGGATGATGAGACTTTTTAGGAAACTTTGAAGATTTGTTCCTGTTATTGTGGAGAAGATTTTGCAGGTGGTTTAAAACTAACAGAATGGAATTCATTGAAGAGTCCAAGCTCATATTGCACGAGTCTATATAAAGAAACTTACTAAACCTAAAATAAGAGAGAAATTATTGTTGAAGAAACTGTGTGCGCAAATAAGGGTTTAGGGTTTGAGTTTTCTTTTAGTGTGTTGTTGTATTATGTGTCACTTGTGTATCTTCTGATACATTGAGGTAGACTGTTTGTGAGCCATTCATTCATCACCTAGATGCTTGAACTAGATTGATGTTTTTGAGTTGTAAGTGTCCACTCTAAGCTTTTAAGCAAGAGTGTATTGTCCTTGATTAAAGCTTTTAGCAAGATCAAGTATTGTCTTTGAAGTGTGTCTTCTTTTGATGTATTGTTAAGTCTATCATTGTTGTTTGTGACTGGTAGGAAGTGGGAGGGGATTCTCATATCTAGGAGTGTCTTAGGTAGAAATTGCACTGGGTAGGGATTAAGTGAGAAGTTGTAAATTGGGATTGTTTAGCTTTGAATTGATACTACTAATAGTGGATTTCCTTCCTGACTTGGTAGTCTTCAGATGTAGGTGAGTTGCACTAAACTGGGTTAATAACTGCATGTGTTGTTTACTGCTTTCTTATTGCATTTATTACCTTGTCCTATAGTTAATATCAGTTCAGATATTAGTGTCGTGACATCGCCTTCGACATCTTATATCTGATACCAGAATTTCAAATGACGTCCATCATGGATCCAAATTCTAAAATTCTCACGCCACTGACATGACGGGGAGGTCGTCATGCATCATGACACCTGTCTTGGCGTCCACTTCCACAATTTCCTGCATTTTCTCAATCTGTTTTTGTTCATTTCTCTATGATTTCTTCACGATTCTGCACAATTTCTGGGGCATTTAGAGTGTGGAAATCACTATAAATAAGGCTATAACTCATTGTAAAAAAATATACAAGCTTTATTTTGCACTATATTTACATTAAAATTTTGTTCTTAGTTTTAAGCAAGTTTGAAGTATTTTTTCGGCTGCAATTTCATTATATACTATTGTATTCTTGGATCAAAGTCTCCCTTCGGAGCATCTTTAATTTCAGAAGCAATTCAATTTCTTTTCAGGTTCAATTATTTACTGTTTTTAATTATGAATTCATTACATCGATGCTTTACTTCTCCATTTACCATGTCTGAGTAGTTTACTTTGAGTCGAAAACATGAGGACTGTCATTCTGACGTAACTCTTTTGAATCGTTTAAATATTTAATTGTATTGAGAATTAAAATCTTGTTTTTTAATTTCAGTTTTGAAAGGAATAAACTTGTTACAAAAGTAAGAGTGTTGACATACCGTTTACGCGCCAAAAAGGCGGAAACGAAATTCGACCTTGGAATTCAAACTTTTGATTTTGAGATAGGAAAAGCGTCTCTAAATTAATCGAGAAATTATTTTTATCTTGTAAAATAATTTTAAACTTAAAATTTATACTGTGAAAGCTGATACTTTGCTAGTTTAAGGTTTTATGACGCGCCGACGAAAGTGTGTGCTACCACTAATTTAGCATTTTCTATAGAAGACACAATTCTCGTTATGATTAAGTGTTGCAATTTGTATGAGGAAAATTGGTAGATATAAATCATTGTTTTGGTTTCTTATTTTTTAGTATTGAATTACATTCGTTATTTCTCTTTTTCACACAAAAAACTAATTTTCGTGTAGCCTTAGATACACATAGAAGTAGAGGTGGAAATAGGCTGGGCTGAGTTAGGCTTTGCAAAGCCTAAGTCTGACCTGCTAAAAAAAATGAAGCCTAAGTCTGACCTGTAGTCTGTCATAGGCTTATTTTTAGGCCTGAGTCTGGCATTTTCTAAGGCCTGGTTAACCTGTTAGCCTACATAAAAGCCTATTATTTAGAAATATGTAAATACGCAATTAAAATAATGTTTAAATAGACTAACAAACTAAAAAATCAATGAGACTAAAAATTTGTTTGCATTGACTTGTCTTAACATACCTATTAGCATAATTTTTGTGAGACTATTTGTTTAAGATAACTTATGAAAACAACTTATAACATTGTTCATAAGGTGTTTTTATCTTATTTTCATAAGTTCTCAAATATAACCAATTTTTATTTATATATTTTAACTCAAAGTAAAAAACATAACATAAGATAATAAAAAAATTATTCATATTTATTTAAATAGGTCGGTCTGTTAAGCTTAAAAGGCTTTTTTCATGGTCTGAGGCCTAACCTTTTTAACTAAATAGACTTATAAAAAAGTCTAGGCCTTTTCTATTTAAAAAAATAGTTTGGCCTGACCAGAGCTTGTGTAGGCTAATTTGTAGGCGTCTGTTATCGGCCTGACCTACTTCCACCCCTACATAGAAGCAACAGATAACAATACTTGTTATTTGATTTATATAGATACAATAATTATTTATACTACTCGATATAGCCGTATACTTGCAACCTATCAAGCGTTTTACTAAATTTTAAAGTAACTAAAAATATGTAAAACATATATGAAAACAATTAGCGCAACCTCCCTATTTATTATAGACTTTTAGAAGTTGGTCTCATTTGTTGGGTAAGCTATAATTTGTCTACCGAATATTGCTATATGGTTGCTTCACACTAAAATCTTTTTAAACTGCTTTGGTTAGCTGCCATAAATTCTCTAGGGGAGTTGAAGATTCACCCATCAAAATTTCCTTTATTTCAAACTCTTTCCATTTTGCCTCAAATTCACTGGTCGAACTTAAATTCCCTAAGCAAGTTTGACTTGAGGTCCATCCATGCTTTTTATTTCACTTTCAGTGATCGATTCCAAATGCACCCTACAAATTTGATATGACTTTGGCTTCTACGTCTTGTATCAGATACTCTGTCTAACTTGACAATTGATCCTTTTTTTTTTTCTAACCTTCAATCTAAAAAGATGAAAATTGATATAAAATAAGATAAATTATGCTCTTATCGATGTCTCATAGTTAAATAGGTAGTTTTGTCTATATGTATCTCTCACATAAAGTCTACAACTGGTTGCTTGAATCGAATCACATATGAGAGAATTAAATCATATTATTTTAATAAAAAGTTAAAAGTTTTTATGTGTATTTTTTTTTCTTTTTTTTTCTTTTTTTCTCTTTTTCTTTTTTCTTTTTTCTTTTTCTTCTTTTTCTTTTTCTTTTTCTGAAAGCCATTCATTGATAACAAAAGAACTTTACAAGTGACCCTTTACAAACCAGCTTACCAATTACTGACAAAAAACTCCACAAAGAAGCAAACCAGAAAACAACCCAAAGGACACTCTAAAAAGAAATTCAACACCAACTCTAAACACAAAAATTAATCTCCTAAAGAATACATACAAAAGGAGAAGAAATCAGAGTTGGGATAAGAAGTTCTCCCAAAGCAGGACCATTTCCAAACCAGAAGTTTAATGGACCAGCAGGCGTCTTCGAAATTAAAAGAACCTTCCGAAAAAATTAAGTTGTTCCTAACCCCCCAAAAATGCCATATAATGATCAACCAAACATAACCATACTTTAATCTACCATCTTCCGTTTGACCACAACCACACCAGTCCGAAAAGAACTGAATGATATCTCCTGAAAAGAAGCTACCTACACCTATCCAATCACCAATCCTCTCCCAAATAGCCTTCACTTGTGCGCAATCGAAGAAAGAGTGCGCCAAATCCTCTTCTTGAGAATGACAAAACACACACAAAGGATCTGACACTACGCACCGTCTTCTAATTAACTCCTTCTTCGTAGCAAGCTTTGAACACAAAACTTTCCAACCAAAGCATTTCATTTTCAAAGGAATTCTAATCTTCCAAAGGATGATGAAAGCCTTTCTTAGCAGATCAGAAATCGCAATGTCATTACCTAAGGGAACTAAAGACTGATACACTTCCTTCACGAACAGAGTTACACTATTGCCTCCATACCACTCAACCATATTCGTTCCTTCCAGACCATGGCTGTTATCTCTCAAGTAAAGTTTCAGCTCCTCTAATCTGCGACAAACAATATCTGACTCCTGCTCAGTGAATCCCTTCAACTCCCAAAACCAACATCTATTTTATGTACATGAATGTTAAAAATGGTTAATGGCGTACTTACACAAGGAAGAAACCAATAGACAACAATTAGAAAAAGAATAGTTAAAACAATTTTTTACTCAATGGTCAGTTAAAAAAAGGAACAACTGAAACATTTTTACTTAACCATAAACATGGTTTCAACTAGAAAAAAAAAAAAACATTGTGGAATCGTTGTAGATGTTAGTTTAGTAGAGTCATAATTTTTTCCTACTTTATAATAGGGTTAAATGAGTACTCTTATTTACATATTTTTAACCTTTTAGTTCTTTTTAAAAAACTTCAATCTTTTGATCTCTCTATTAGATTTTTTTCTAAATTTTTTTAGTCCTCCTTTACTTTTGTGTATGTGGCACTCGAAATAGTGATGTTACCTAGAAGATGTGGCACCACATCATTAAGTGTGTTAACCAGAAAATATTTAATTTTAAATTTTCATTTTAATTGTCAATTATAATTAAAATTTTAAAACTTGGAAAATTGAATATGATTTAACTTGTTTATAACCCAAATATATGGAACGTTTCATTTTCTTTCCAATTTCATATAGTTCTCAGCCCTAATTACATTACTCCTTGAAACCATAATTGAAATCTCGTTAAATCTCCTAATATTCTTCGACATTGAAGTGTCGTTGAGGTACTCTACAGCATTTGAAGAACGTTATTCCGTCTTAAATGTTATTCGAAAAAATCTAAGTGAATTTCTTTTGTTTCAACAATTGTAGGAACTATGAAGGGAAAGGCACAAAGGATATTCCTAAGGCGGCATCGAAAAGCTGTCTGAGGTAAGTGATATTCTCCATTTCTGGGTTTAGGGTTTTGTGTCATTCCTTCTATTTTGCATTTCTGAAAGGATCCCAAATGCATGCAATTTTTTTCAATCTGAATGCTGTCCACTGATGTGATTTTTTTAATCTGATTATTATTTTTCAGTGTTTACTCAAATTATTCCAAGCCACCTCATACACAAACAAAAAACAATAGGTTACGAATTTGTCATAGGGGATAATTAATATCCAACCCTGTTAAATGGTACATTAATGGAGAAACTTCTGAAATGAATTGGGAATGGGATTTGGACTATTTGTCTTATATCTAGTTGGAAAGTATGATTACAAATTAGGGATATACAAATATTAAGTGCTTAAACTTGATGTGATAGATGGGGTTGAACAAGGAAAAACTATGATGAGGAGGTACATGTTGATAGTGTTTGTGGTCAAAATTTTGATGATGATGAAGTTGAAGTTAAAGTTGAAAGTGTTAATGTTAATGAAGACGAAGATGAATGTGGGAATGTTGATTAAGGAGTACAAGAAAAATGTGGGAATGCTGATGAATAAGTACAAAAAGAATGTGGGAAAGTTGATGTTGATGAAGTTGATGATGATGATGACTGTGTTGGAAGTGAAGTTGACATAGACAGTTTCAGTGAGGGAGAGTGAGAGTATGAGTGTAATGAAGATTCAGTTGAGTTGGGTTGGACCACAATCCCACCGGGTAGTGAAAAGGTGAGTCATTATGATAAAAAAAAGAATGTGGTGATGATGTTTATGACTCTGATCAACTACATACTCCTCATGAAAGTGGTGATGATGAAGAGCATGAACCAATTTCCCATTTAAGGAGTTATGCAGAAGAGTTACTCTAGTCAAACCTTAATAGTAATGTTTTGGTGCAATATGATGATTATAATGAAGGCCTTGTGTTTGAGAGAATTCATATATGTTTAGAGACCTGCAAATATGGTTTTGCAAAATATTGTAGGTTTCTTATAGATTTTGATACTTGTTTTATATAAGTAGACTTTGGTGGGCAATTGATGGCCACTGTAGGAAGGGATGTAAATAATCAAATATTTCCTATTGCATATGATGTTGTAGAGGCTGAGAGAAAAGACTCTTGCGAGTGGTTCATATACCTTCTCCTAGAAGACTTACTTGAAATAAATCATAGGGCTTGTGCTTTTATTTTAGACCAGCAAAAGGTATACCTTTAATCTATAGTCTTGTTTTTTTTTTTTTTTTGCTAACTTCTATCAATTAATAAGTTATACAAATTTGTAATATTGTCTTCTTTTGTTATTATTTTTTCGGGTCTAGTGTTAGTAGTTCAGAGTGTCCGTGCACATGTGGAGCAATACCTTTGTGTGAAACATCTATGTGGGAATTGGAAGAAGAAATATCCTGGGCTAGAATTGAAAGAGGTTATGTAGAGTGAAGCAATAGCTACTACTATTCCATCAAGGGAAAGGCCAATGGAAAGAATAAAAACCTTGAATGAAGTTACTTGGAAGGAAATGATGGATATTCATGCTCAATTTTTGTCCATATCACATTTCAAAACATATTTTAAGTGTGACTTTTAGGAAAATGATATGTGTGAGGCTTTTATTATGGAACTTCTAGAATATAGGGATAATCATCGTGTTATAAGGGATTAAACATTACTTGACTAAGAGGATTACTAGTCAGAAGGAGCACATGAATAAGTACATTAGTGATATTTTACTAGAATACAGTTGGTCCTTAAGAAGAACAAAAAACATGCAGAAAATTGGACTCCCACATATCATGATGATGATGATTTAGCCATCTATGGTGTGACAATGGCATAAAAACATGTCATGTTAATCTAAAATAAGAGACATGTACATGTAGAAAATGGAATTTAACTAGTATCCCACGTAGTCATGCCATAACATGGATATGGCAAAACAAGAAGAAAAAAATAGAAGATTATGTCTTTGAATATTACAGGTTTGTGCCATTGATATATGTCTGTAGTTTATGTTTAAAATTGTGGTTTAATTTATGCAGATCATATGTATTACATTCTGTGTGCAGGAGGTATACCTTCAACAACACTTATTCACATGTTATATATCCTACAAATGGCCAAAATTGTGACATATGGTTGACCAAGTAGCAATCAATCCACCAGTGATGAGAATGGTCATTTGTCATCCCAAGAATATGTGAAACAAGGTCAATGTTGAACCGAGAAATCCACATGTGCTTCATAGAAAGCTTACAATAGTCATTTGTCAAAAGTGTGGAGTCATGGGACATAACAAGAGGAGTTGTAAGGATAAGAGGGCTATTTAAAGGGTCATTCCAAAAGGTGGCAATAAGAAGAGGGGAAATGTAAAGCCCATATATAATACATGTCTAAAATTTACATATTATACATAGCCGTAATATTTGGTATTGAAATACATAAGTGACTAGTGGCAATATTGTACATAATACATGCCAAAAAAAAAACCTACAGCTATGGTACAATATATACAAGGGTGCCCAAAAAACTAAGAACTTAACCATTAAAGAATAATCTCAAAATATCTGCACTGCGGAAAGTCATCCAAAACATCAGACAAGTAAGGACATCAAGTCAACTTGCCCTTACCATTCGACTGTTCCGAACTACCTCAAAATAATCAACAAAAATGGGGTGAGATGATAAGCCCAGTGGGTTCCCTATCTTATGGGTCCACTCGGCTCTACAAGGTTCTACTCATCATCCTAACTCAAGTCACAAAGGGGAAAAAGACTTAAATCTACAAAACTTGCAATGCATGGAAACATGTTGCTTGAGTTAATCAACTTAAACTATCACTAATCGAAAACTAGTTCAAGGTATATTTCCTTGGCAAGCCCTACGTCTAGGGTTAACAACTCGTGTCACGAATCCTTATCTCATACTTTGACATACGCATGGACTTCAGATTCTAAGGGATAACATCAACCTTAAGAATCATCAGTTTCTATGGGACTCTAAACCCATTTCAAGCTTTTAACCCGTATGGGAATCTAACCCAATTAGGGATCCACCTCCTTTGGGATTCATCCCAGGTCATTCAAGTATGGGTGCATACTTCCTAAGTATTACTCTATAAAGCATCACAATTTAGGAAAACATAAGCAAGGGGTTGTTTTCGACTACATGATCAAATAAAGTACAATGTGATTGTATTCGACAACCACAATGCAATCACAATCACCTTAGTATTCACAACAACATCACATGTTCCATATAATGCCTAACATCATCCACCTCCTTTGGGATTCATCCAAGGTCATTCAAGTATGGGTGCATATTTCCCAAGTATTACTCTATAAAGCATCACAATTTAGGAAAACATAAGCAAGGGGTTGTTTTCGACTACATGATCAAATAAAGTACAATGTGATTGTATTCGACAACCACAAGGAAATCACAATCACCTTAGTATTCAAAACAACATCACATGTTCCATATAATGCCTAACATCCTTATCTAAACAACTACTTGTCCATGACACACACCTATGTATCAGGTGTATAAGCATTGTTATCTAAGTCCTCCCTCATGCCTTAATTATCTTTCTAATTCATTCAATTAATTACTCCTAGGTTTTCCTCACCAATACTTATGAATTTCCAATCATATTATCCCATTTACACAAGCAAGCAAAACATAGATAGAAAATATGCACAACAAACACAACCACAATCCATAGTGTGTAACATAATTAGGCTTATAACATGCTTAAACAAAAAAAAGACTTATGCCCTAAACAAGAGGCAAAAACATTTTTTGCACCCGATCATGGTTGCCCGACGAAGGGCCAGCAAGGCTAGCTCGCCCGAGGTTCGCCCGACGAAGGGCCAACGAGGCTAGCTCGCTTGAGGTTCGCCCTCCGAACAACTAGCAAGGCCAAGACAGTGGCGAAACCTCATCATGGTCGCCCAAAGAGAAACTAGCGAGCTAGCTCGCCCCGAGTTCGTCCGGCGAAGCTGACAAAAAAACCAGCTCACCCTGAGTTCACCCGATGAAGCAGACGAAATACAGAATTTCCAAAACAGGGGTTGAAATACATAGGAACTCAGTTGAACTCAACTTATATGAATTTGAGTATTTAAGGAAACACGGGTTGTTCCAAGAAACACGTCAAAGGGTGGAAATAAGTAGAAGACAGAGACATGTGTAACAGAAATTGGAAGCTCGTCACATGCACCACAACACACACAACCATCTCAAGACTAGTTTCAGTTAGGGTCATTTTGTTGTCATTTTTATGTTTGTCATTTTGTTGTAATGGAAAAAAATTCTTCGTGTTGTTGTTTATGTCATTTTGTTGTAATCGACAAGTATCTCGTTGTACTGTTATTTATGTCATATAGTTGCAATGAACAAGTACCTCATTTTGTTATAATGTGAAATTACCTCTTTTGAATGTTAAATTAATGTCATACTGGCTTATTGTTAATTATGCAGAAAAAAAAACATGACCTATAATTATGCTGTCACAATTGAGTTGTTATTATGCAGTAAATTTGAAGTATAAACATGGCAGAAACATGACTATAAATATGCAGAAACATTTGACATGTAAAGTTGATCTATAAAAACGCCCTAAACTTTTACAAAAACATTTGCCCTGTAAACATAAGACCTAAATTATGCAGTAACTTTGGGCTGTAAACAATTAGTCCTACTTCATTGTTCCCTATAAACATGACCTATAGCCGGTAAACTTGGTGATAAGTCCAAGCTTTTGAGATTGGCATCAATTTTGCTAAAACTAACTTGACAGCAAGATGTTTGACAAGATGTCCTAACATGAAGAACAAACTAAAGAACAAGATGTTGGACATGATGTCCTATCATGATGATTCGACATCTTTGTCTGTTACTTTTCAGTTTTTAATTCTGTTGTTTTATTTCCAGATTTCAGAATATTCTGTGAATATTTGTTTATCCTAGGTGGCGTTCAAGATTGAGGAATCATAGATTTTGATTAAATCTGAAGATGCAGTTTTCTAAGTATGTAGACATTTTAGGAAACTATGGATTCAAGAAACTATTCTTGAGGAGAATCAGTTGCAAATTCTGTGTAACAGAATTGCTGCATTTTTGAAGCCCAAATCCAGTTTAGTTTATGGTTATAAATAAGATGGATCTAACCTAATCAAAGTGTGGAAAATACATTGTTGCTTAGTGAGTTTTAAGGTTTGTATTTGTGAGCCTTTCTTGTGTCGAGTGGATACTAGAGCTGGACTGTTTGTATTGAGTTGTAATTTCTGTCACTGTTGTGATTGAAAGGGAATTGAGAAGGGTCTCATACCTAGGAAAAGTCTTAGGTAGAAATTAAGCACAGGTAGTGATTAAGTGATAAGCTGTAAACCGGAGGTTATTTAGCTTAGAAGTAATACTATCTAGTGGATTTCATTCCTTGCTTGTTAGCCCCCAGACGTAGGTGTTGTTGTACACCGAACTGGGTTAACAATTACTGTGTGTTCGTTTATTTTCTGCAATTTTTATTGTGCTCCGTATTGTCATTGTGTTTGAATCAGAGATCAAGTGTCTCGACATCTCTTAGGACATCTGAGATCTACTACCAGAATTTCAATTGGTATAAGAACATGCATCCTGCTCTGCATCTGGGTGAGATTCAGGGAAGTTACTTTCTAGTGCAATGGACAAAGAAGGAGGAATTTTGAACAGACCACCCATCCTTGATGGATCCAATTATGAATATTGGAAAGTGCGCATGGTGGCCTTTATTAAGTCAATGGATGGTAAAGTTTGGAAATTTGTGGTCAAAGGATGGGATCCACGAAAGACCAAAGATCATGAAGGTAAGATTACTTATATGATAAAGTCTGAGGAAGACTGGAATGATGAAGATGACAAGCTTACTCAAGGTAATTACAAACCATTGAATGCCTTATTTAATGGTGTGGATAGGGGTGGGAATAGGCCATACCAACTAACAGGGGCCTACGGCCTAGCCTACATAGGCTCAGGTCAGGCCAGTTTTTTCTTAAATAGAAAAGGCTTAGGCTTTTTTATAAGCCTATTTAGCTAAAGAGGCTAGGCCACAGGCCGTAAGAAAAGTCTTTTAAGCCTATCAGGCTGGCCTATTTAAAAAAAACTCAATAAATTTTATTATTATTATATTCTATTTTGTACTTTTAATTAAAATACGAAAATAAAACTTAGTTATCTTGAAGAACTTATGAAAATAAGTTGAAAAAACATTATAAACAATGTCATAAGTTGTTGTCAAAAGTTTTTCTCATAAGTTCTCTCCAACAAATAGTATCACCAAACTTATGCTAATAGGTAAACTTAAATGAGATCATGAAAACAAACATGTAATCTCATTGATTTTTTAATTTGTTAGTCTATTTAACATTAGTTGAATTTCTTATTTACAAATGTTCAAATGAAGTATGCTTTTAAATAGGCTACTAGGCCAATCAGACCTTCGAAAAGGCCAGGCTTAGGCCTAAAAATAAGCCTATGATAGGCTACAGGCCAGGCTCAGGCTTGGCATAGCCTAGCTCGGCTCATCCTATTCCCACCCCTAGGTGTGGATAAGAACATCTTCAAATCGATCAAGAATTGTACTGTTGCCAAAGAAATTTGAGAGATTCTGAAGACTGCTCATGAAGGAACTTATATGGTGAAATCATCAAGACTTCAACTTCTCACAACCAAGTTTGAGAACTTGAAGATGAAGGAGGATGAAAGTATTCAAGACTTTCACATGAACATTGTTAATATAGTCAATACTTCAAGTGATTTTGGAGAAAAGATTCCAAAAGCTAAGTTGGTCCAAAAAATCCTAAGTTCTCTTCCTAAAAAGTTTGACATGAAGGTGACTGCCATTGAAGAAGCCTAAGACATAAATACCATGAAAGTGGATGAACTCATGGGATCTCTTCAAACTTTTGAAATGGCTATCAGTGGGAAATCTAAAAAGAAGAAAAACATAGCCTTGGTGTCTAATAAAGGTGAATGTAAGCCAAATTCCAAGGAAGAATTGTCTAAGGCTGATGTTCTTCTTGAAAAATAGTAGAACCAATTGCTGAAGAGGATAGACGGGGAGTCAAGATCGAATGTCAAGACTCAAACATCCGACAACAACAAAAGGAAGGATTTTGAAAGAAGGTCCAAAACTGAAGACAATTGCTACAAGTTACATGGCTATCCCAAATCTGCTTCACAACCCAGAAAGATGCAGACTGTTGGTAAAGCAGAAGTGGATTCCCAAGAATGACATTGTTGCTCTCATAGCTCATTCCTTTCTAAGAGCTTTTGTTAGAGAGAGGTGGTACTTTGATAGTGGTTGTTCTAGACACATGACTGGCGTCAATAGGGGTGTGCAAAATATACGGTTATAAGATCCAAATCCAAATCCATTAAAAATATCCGGATATAATTAAATGGTTATTAATCAGTTAAATTATTAATGGTTGATTATCCAACCATATTTTTATTTTTGGATCCGGTTATTATCCAAAATCCAAATATTTAATTCAATTATATATTTTCTTTGTAATCTTGATCATTATGCTCCTCCTTGATAAACTTTCTTTGTTTCTGTTTTTTTAGTCAATGGAATTATCATAATTTTGCTCAATTTTGTTATTGAAAATTTAATTTTCAAATTATTAAAATAATTAATGAGGATTTGAATCGCTAATGCTTTGAATCTGAATTAACTACGTGAAATTAAAGGAGTGCAAAGTTCAAGAAGGGTTATAAATGTTCCCATGTGATTTTTTGTATTCCTATATAAAATTTATAAAACTTTTGTATTCCTTAATTTTTCTTTATTGTTTTTGACCAAGTAATTAATTTTTCTTTATTTGGTTTTTCTTACTAAATTTAATTTAATAAGATTTTGATTTCCTACAACTAAATTCAATGGTAGTCCTAAACCCAAATAATTGGTTCATGAATCATTGTAATTGTAATTGGACCATAGACATGGTGCTGTCTTATATTCTAACATTAAAAAAATGAAGGAAAAAAAATAATTCTTCAGATGTTTTGTTATTAAAATTATATGTATTAAATATTCATTAGTTTTAATTTTATTTTTTAAATAAAGACTCTAATTAATATAGAATTGCTCAATTTTTTTACTTACATTTATAATAATAAAAATATATTAATATTTGGGTTAAATAAGTATAAGGTCCCTGAAAATAACCCAACATTTAGGTTTGGTCCCTATAAAAAATTTCTTCAAGGTTTGGTCCTCCAAAAGTTTTTCGTTTCTAACTGTAGTCCCTTCCGTTAGTTTCCACTAACGGAGGGTGACCTGGCGTGCCACATGTGTAAAAATGCTTGCCAACTGTATATTTTTGTAATGCCCAGTCAGAAATGATTTTCCATTATATTTCTCCTCCACCTTCCTCCTCCACGATTAAATTGTTAAGCTCTTCTTCTCCTCTCCAGTCAAGAACCCTAGTTTGGATCACGATGGAACCCAAGTTTCACCCCTTTCTCTCTCTGTCGCTGCAATTGGTGCCTCCGTCGTTTTAGTCATTCCAATCCCTAATTAACCCCCCGACTCACGCTTTTGCATTTTCACCTCCTCCCTTCGACTTCAACGCTATTCTCTCTTCCGATCAAGAGTTTCCCTAGGTATATAATATAACCTTATCTATTTTTCGATCCATTTTTTCCTCTCTCTCAGCAAAGTAAATTGAACTTTGCTTCGTTTTTGTGTTCGGTTTTGAAAATTAGGACTTGGTTGGATCGTGTGTTTGTTTCATTGTTGTGTAAATAGGTATTTATGGTTGCGAATTGGGTTTGGTAAGTGAAGCAAAAAGATGAATAATTATGAATTTATGCGATTTCATGTGGCAATTAGCTGGTTGAGATATGTGCTGTATTTTGTCTATGTTGATTGTTATTATTTTGGAGAAGGATAGGAATTGAGATTTGAGGTAAAGGGAAAGGGGAAATTTGTAAAGCAATGATCTTTTGCTATTTCTCTGCTGACTTGAGCTTTGAAGTTGACTGATGGTGGTATTTGAATTTTGAAGACCTTGTGTTTGTTTTGGGGAGGGGAGTTAAATTGAGGGCATTAAGGTTCCATTTTTGTGAAAGGTTTTTTGGAATAAAGGAATGGTTTTTAGGTTTCAAAGATTGTTTTTTTTCTTCTTAGTATAGATGACTAGTTTACATTACATAATTAAGATTTTGATGGCACATGGTGCAGTATCCTTGTGGAAGGCTGTGCAGTATCCTTGTGTGAACCATATGCTGCAGACTTGTGGAGAGATATCAAGATAAGTAGGTTTTCATTTCAGTGTGTCAAGCTGTGTGCCCGTTGTAAGGTACAAAACTAAGGAAACTAATCAATTATTTCCTGTTATTTACTAATCGTCGAGGTCTGGAGTATTGGCCAACCCCATCAGAAGAAGCAAAGTACACGATTCGTTCTAATCGTCTTAGGAGAAGAACTGAATACAAAGCTCCACCAATTAAACTACCCGAGAGTTTCGAGAAAATGTGTGTATTTCAACTCAAATTTTCTTGTTATGATACACATATACATGTATGCCTCTAGAAAGTGTTTATTTTCTTTTTCCATAGGACCATAATGTTAGAAAAAGTGTAATTACATATTTCAATTGACTGTGAGTTCTCATGGTTTTTTTCATTTAAAGATGTGTTATTTAATGGTTTCATATTGCTGCATACTGTTTGCAGAGTTGTTCATACCTTGACTCACAACTTTCGTAATGCTACCGGCTTAGTGAGAGCACCACTGAGATTACTTATCAAATCAAATAATGTTCTTGTTAAGATCATTTATGCTGGTGTAAATGCTAGTGATGTAGGTTTTTACATATTTCTAGAAGATTTGTGTGTGAATTTATTTTCTAGCTAGAATTCTGACAAGAATTTGAATTGATAGGTAAATTTTAGCTCGGGCCGCTATTTTGGTGGCAATAACAATGATACTGCAGCCCGTCTTCCATTCGATGCAGGATTTAAGGTATGTTGTATTTCCAAACTTAGATTTTTTTTTATGAAGCTGATCACTTGATGCAGTATGCCTATACTCATATATGTTATATAAGAAGGTTCAGAACTTCCAATATTGATGTATGAACTTCTTGTGTTTACGTAACTTGCTTATTGTTCTTGCATCCATTTACTCGGCATTCTGCAGTTATTTGTTCACTCTACCATTGATTTTTGTAATTAAAATAATTCAATGGATATGGGGGTTTTCATACTAATGTAAAATATGAAATTGTGATGATATATTGATTTTTAATCTTTTGTTACCGGTATCAGAGTTTCTGCAGGTCTTGCAAGGGTGCGAAAGTTGTCAAAGGAACAAAGACAATAAAGTTGGATATTATATCAGGTAATTATTTCAAAAAAATTGGAATGCGTTGTTGTAATATGTGATGTAGGCCGTGGTTATATGGCATACAAAGAGATAAATGTTTCAATGATGTATGATTTTTCTTACATTTGCAGGAATTGACAATAATGAGATTCTAAAGGTGTTTGGAGGTGGTGGAGCAAATCCTGATGGACATCATTCCGGTGATCTATATGTTACTATCAACGTACTTCAGTAGCTTAGAAGTTACTTCCATTTTTAAGTATTTCTTTATATTTATTTCACATGTAAATATTTATTTCAATTTTAATTGGACAGAGGCGTGGAGGCTTTTGTTTTGGCTGCAGACCTTTCAATTTTATGTACTTTTTTGGTTGAAGGTATAATACTTTCTTAAAGATCGAGAATCATTTGATGATGATGATGATGGCGGTGACTTGCTTATGGATGAAGATTAAGATCTTAATAAAACTAACTTATGAGATTCACACTTAAGTAAGTTGTGATGATCTCATATAATCATACTTTGTTCAAATTGTGACCTTAAATCAGAAGTTACCAAAAGAGAATGTAATTGGAACACATATGTACATTTATACAATGATATTGTTGTAATATTATCTCTATATATAGCGCATGTTTGGATTAGAATACTTTAAAACAAGTAGTTGGATTTGAATAGAAAAATGGAATGTTTTAACTTAAGTGATGAACAAACACCAAACCGCTTATGATCATGACCCAAAAATATAATTTCACATTGTTTAAATTAGCTAGAGATTAGCTATGAATTAGCTACAAAAATGTTGTGTTTAAATTAGCTAGAGATTAGCTAGGAATTAGCTAGAAAGTTGCTGCAAATTAGCTACAATTTTTGGATTCAAATATGATATAAATATTTAAAAAATTAAAATTGAAACAATTGCCACGTGGCATACATGTCAGCAATTTTTGCCACGTTGGCATTGCCACATGTAAGCCACGTCATCAAAAAATTTCCACATGGCCTGCCACATAAGCCACCGTTAGTGAAAACTAACGGGAGGGACTACAGTTACAAACGGAAAACTTTAGGAGGACCAAACCTTGAAGAAAATATTTATAAGGACCAAACTTGAATGTTGGGTTATTTTCAGGGACCTTATACATATTTAACCCTTAATATTTTATAATAATAATAATAATTTAAAAATAATGTAATTATTTTAATTTTATTCATTATTTTTAAGATATAAATTTTGTTATCTTTCAAATATTTTTAAAAAATATGTTATATTCAAATATTTCATTTTCAAAATGATATATTAAATTTTCATTAGTTATAATTAAAGACTCTCTAATTAATATTATAGATATGCTCAAATTATTATTTTCAGTTTGCTTTTATTATATTTGTGAAAATAAAAAATATTAATAGGTAATAATAATTTTAAGGTTAATTGTAGCATAAGTTAATAGATAAATATAGTAAAAATTTATTGAAAATTGTGTATTGAAATTAATTTAAGATTATAATTAATGGTTTTAGTCAATGGAATTAAATTTATTGAAAAAAACAGTTAAATATATTTTTTGGAAAAAAATTAAATTTTTTGAAAAAAAATAATATTTTTTTTTTTGGAAAAAAATTAAGTATATCGAAAAAAATTCAATTTTTCGAAAAAATAAATAAATTTTTTGAAAAAAAAAATCAAATATTTTTGAAAAAAAAAATTTTAACTAATTAAATTTTTTGGAAAAAAATTATTTTTTTTTGGAAAAAAAATATTTTTGAAAAGAAAATAATATTTTTGAAAAAGAAATTAATAACCGGTTATATAACCATAACCAAATTTATAACCAATTTTATAATCGGTTTTGATTGAAATGTGGTTATGGTTATGAATCCTAATCATTTAATTGGTTTAAAAATTGTTATGGTTTGGTTTTTAAAAATAACCAACTATTCACACCCCTTGGCGTAAAAAAAAAATTAGTGGATATTGAATCACATGCCACTAGCTATATCACCTTCGAAGATGGATCCAAAGGGGAAATAAAAAGTGTTGGGAAGCTGGACTATGTTGGGCAGCCTAGTCTTGATAATGTGTTGTTTGTCAAAGGACTGAGTGCAAATTTGATAAGTATCAGTCAACTTTGTGACCAAGGTCTCAAGGTTAACTTTACCAAATTTGAGTGTCTGGTAACAAATGATAAAGATGAAGTTATCATGAAGGCAGTCAGATCTGAGAATAATTGCTATGTGTGGATTCCTCTAGAGACAGAGTGTTCATCCATGTCAAAAGGAGATGAAGTGAAGTATCAGAAACTTGGTCATATGCAGCAGGTAGAGATACCCCAAATCTGAAGATTGATGATGGAGGAATCTGGGGTGAATGTCAGATTGGAAAGCTAACCAAAATGTCACACAAGAAGCTACAACATCTTACTACTTCAAGGATTCTGGAACTACTACATAGGGACTTGATGGGACCTATGCAGGTTGAAGATCTTGGCGGAAAGAGGTGTGTCTATGCTGTTGTTGATGACTCTACCACGAAAGCTGAATGCATAGAACTGGGAATAGATGTTCTCAACTCACGTGGATGGACAAATGCTGTCTGAGCATAATGTCACACAAGATGTCGTGACATTATACTGTGACAACTTGAGTACCACTGATATTTCCAAAAATCAGTTTGAGGTGTTAAGGGGCAAGTTAGGGTTTTGCGCGTTTGAGGGTTTAGAGCAATTAATTTATGGGAATACTATTCAAGTGTATGTGTGTTCCCAAAAAATAGAGAGTTTCAAAATCAATCATTTCAAATATACCTAAACCTCTTTCACGTACGCTTCCTCCATACTATACCATTCCTCACAAACTGTTTCATCTTCCAGCTCGGAGAAAGACCTAATCTTGTCTACTGTTCTTCAACTCTCAAGTGTTCTAAGATGTCTCACCAACAATCTTCAAAAGGTGTAACCAGGAAGGAGAATGTTTCACCATCCTCAACTAGGGCTAAGTTTGGGAAGTTATTTGTTGAAGACACGATTGATGTTGCTCCCTTGGCCATGGTACCATGCAACCCTGACAAACTTCCTGTGAGAAGATCTAAGAACCTTTGTGCAGGTAATGTTTCAAAAACCTCTGATGCTTTCCCTAACCCTAGGACTGAGAAAGAAAAAATTGACACTGATAAGAAAATCGAAAAAATAGTAGCTAGAACTTTAAATATAGGGAGTCATCTTAATATTGTTGGGATTACTAGACCTCTGGCTCAGATTCTTCCTACTACCTCTGCACCTGATACTGAACTAGAGGTAGAGACTAAAGCAAATATTGATGTTGAAAAGGATAGGCTTGGAGTACCTGATCATGAAGGGTCAAAAGGGAATCTGCACACTCTTGTTGATTCTGTAGTAGGAGAAGTTGAAACAGATGGTGGAACATCCCCTTCTGTAGAAGAATTTCATTCTAAGGATCAACTATCTGAGGATACTGCTGAAGACAGTGGAAAGGCTGTTGATCAGGTTATCAATGTTGATGACTTGCCCTCTAACAATGAAGTTATTACAAAGAGTCTTCATCCTGAGGTTGCAAAGAGACTGAAAAGTAGAAAAGGCAAGGCAATGGCTATGGAGCAAGGTTGTTAAAATCTCGATGTAAAACCTAAACTCTTAGATTTTACGTTTATAGGTCGGCATTTGGTGTTAAATCGCAGGTAAAATCCTTTTTAAGTAAAATCGTATGCTTGAACGATTTTACACGATTTAAATCTCTCTGAAATCTGTAAAATCGTGTAAAATATTTGGATTTTACTCTTTGACTTGATTTTACCTTTTTTATTTCTTGAAATTTTAAAAAGCTCAGCCTAATAAAACTTCTTCCACTTTATTATTTTATTTACTTTAAATAACATTTTTTTCATTAGACATTAGACATTTCATTTACCAGAGCAATGAAAATTAAAAACTTTTGAACCCTAACATCACTTCACATGTACGAAGCCGGACCGGAAGTTCAACGACAATACTCTGTGAGTTTTATTCTTTGATTGGTAAGTTTCTAAAAAGTGAGTCTTCTTCACAAATAAAAAACATATAAATGTTATGTTACTATGTTATTATGTGATTTTATGTAATCTTGATTTGTTACTACATTCTTTGATTGGTAAGTATCTAAAAAATGAGTCTTCTTCACAAATAAATAATAGATAAATGTTATGTTACTATGTTATTATGTGTGTATGTAAACTTGGTTTGTTACAATGTTCCTAGTGTTGTTATTATGTGTCTTTGAATGCTATTATGGTTTGTAAACTAAGTGATTGTTACAGTATTTTGCTATTTTTATTATTTTAATATACCAACTTAATAGAAGTTGATTTGATTTATTTTGTATATTTTTTACAAATTTAATTCAGTGTCTTACTCTTTTAGTTAAAATTTATTATTTAAATTAGATTATTTTTCTTATTTAAATTTAATATTATTTTAACATGAAGTAAACTCTTTGATTTTACGTTTCGATTTTACCTAGGCAAAAGAAGTCAAGATAAAAACTCGATTGTGCCAACCTTGCTGTGGAGAACACCCCTGTCAAGAGCATCAAGAAATATGTTGTTGGTCCTCCTAAACCTTGGAGAAAGGTTGTAATGGTGTCGAATAAGAGAAAGGTTGTGCTGACAAGGAGTCAGATTATGATGTTGAAGAAGATGTCCAGGACATCATGCATGTCAAGAAATCTGCTTCTAAGAAGAAGGTTGCTTTGAACAATGTGTCCTTTCATGCTGCTGAAAATGTTGAAAGCTGGCAATACGTGTACCAAAAGAGGGTGGCTTTGGAAAGGGAGTTAGGGAAGAATGCCCTACAATGCACAGAGGTGATGAAGCTGATTGAAGCTGCTGGTTTGATGAAGATTGTCACTAAATTTGTTCCTTGCTATGAGAAGCCAGTTAAGGAATTTGTGGTGAACATTCTTGAAGGCTGTGATGATGCAAACAGTGAAGACTACAAGGTGTATGTCAGAGGAAATGTTGTGACATTTTCTCCCACTGTGATCAACACGTTTCTGGAAGATCCTCAACCTGAGTTTGAAGATACTGAAGATCAGGTGTGTCAGGAGATCACCTGTAATACTGTGAAGCATTGGCCAAGCAAAGGAAAGCTTTCAGTTGGAAAACTCAGTGTGAAGTATGCAATTCTTCATAGAATTTGTACTATCAACTGGGTTCCTACTAACCATACTTCAACCATCTCTGTTGGGCTTGGAAAGTTCATATACGTTGTTGGTAAAGGGAGGAGATTTAATTTTGGTGCCTATATTTTTTACCAAATGTTAAAGCAAGCTTTATCAACTGCCATTAAGTTGCCTATCTGTTTTCCTTTTCTCATTTATGGTATAATCCTGGATCAACATCCTAGTATCTTAATGTCTGCTGATTATGCAATGAAAAGGGAATCTCCCTTGACTATGCATCATAAGTTGTTTGCTAGATAACATGTCCTAGATATTGCTTCAATATTTGCTCAAACATCTGCTCCTGCAGCTTCAAAGGAGGATACTATTATTCAGCTGAAGGAGACTTGCAAGGATCTAAATGCCATCATTAAGTCCAAAACAACTAGAAAGGCAAAGCTTGAACAGTTGATACGGGTCTTGACAGCTGAGCAGGACAAGGGTACTGAAGCTGCTGGTGGAACAGATAATGCTGAACAGAATGCAGCTGAAGATGATGAGGCTGATGCTGATGCTGAAGATGCTGAAAATGAGGTTGATGATCTTGATGGAGAGGAAGAAGAGGAAGAGGGTGATAAGGCTACTGAAGATGATATCTTATTGTAGTTTTCTTCTTCTTCTTTTTTGTAAGGGCTAAATGCCCTGGATATTTTTGGCACGTCATGTGCTTGTTTTGTACTTTATACTATTGTCCTGCTTGTGTTTATGTTTTGGCTAGTTAACTACATTTGTCATATTATGGCTAAAAAGGGGGAGTGATAATAATTTAACTAACCACTGCTAACCACTGGCTGCTGCTATTGAAGGGGAGAATGCTAACCTCTTACTGCAGAAGAAGGATCAGATTGAGGGGGGGCTATATTGTTTTTCTGCTGTTGTTCTGGTTTTTGCCTCTGACTTTGTGTTTTTGTTTGCAAGGGCTATTTGGTTGGTTTTAGACAAAATCTGTCAAAGGGGGGATATTGATAAGTCCAAGCTTTTGAGATTGACATCAATTTTGCTAAAACTAACTTGACAGTAAGATGTTGGACAAGATGTCCTAACATGAAAAACAAACTGAAGAACAAGATGTTGGACAAGATGTCTTATCATGATGATTCGACATCTTTGTCTGTTACTTTTCAGTTTTTAATTCTATTGTTTTATTTTCAGATTTCAGAATATTCTGCGAATATTTGTTTATCCTAGGTGGCGTTTAAGATTGAGGAATCAGAGATTCTGATTGAATCTGAAGATGCAGTTTTCTAAGTGTGGGGACATTTTAGGAAATTTTGGATTGAAGAAACTATTCTTAAAGAGAATCAGTTGCAGATTTTGTGTAACAGAATTGCTGCGTTTTTGAAGCCTAAATCCAGTCTAGTTTATGGTTATAAATAGGATGAATTTAACCTAATCAAAGTGTGGAAAATACATTGTTGCTTAGTGAGTTTTAGGGTTTGTATTTGTGAGTCTCTCTTGTGTCGTGTGGATACTAGAGTTGGACTGTTTGCATTGAGTTGTAATTTCTGTCACTGTTGTGATTGAAAGGGAATTGAGAATGGTCTCATACCTAGGAAGAGTCTTAGGTAGAAATTAAGCACGGGTAGTGATTAAGTGATAAGTTGTAAACCAGAGATTGTTTAGATTAGAATTAATACTATCTAGTGGATTTCATTCCTGGTTTGGTAGCCCTCAGATGTAGGTGTTGTTGTACACCGAACTGGGTTAACAATTATTGTGTGTTCGTTTACTTTCTGCAATTTGTATTGTGCTCCTTATTGTCATTGTGTTTGAAGCAGAGATCAAGTGTCTCGACATCTCTCAGGACATCTGAGATCTCCTACTAGAATTTCACTTAGCCTGTAAACATGACCTATAGCACAATTGAAAAACATGACACAATTTAGGAAATAGATACATTTGGAACAAATCATAACCAAAACATAATTTTCCATTCATAAATTCTTGATACATAAGTTACAGCAGATGAATATCAGTTGACAGAGGTATTGCAACTAGCCATATTAACATCAACTAGTCCTACTTCGTTACACTTGTTGCAACTAGACTTATTAGCATCATAAAATTCATGACATACATAAACTTTAATTGCATATTCAGAAACATGATCTTCATCTTTAACTAATCCTCTTTGACCTTGCCTTCATTCATCTTCTTCTTCTTTAAACGTAATCTTTGATGCAACGATGAAATCATTTATTTTGCTATGGGGTCATCTCTTCATCATACCAAACGAAATGACTACATCTCTACATCATACCAAACTAAATGACTACACTTATTTTGTCCCTGAAGCTACGTACAAAGAATAAAGAATAATAACATGTACAAAGATTTTTAGAAACACATATGAAGAACGAACTTTAAAAGGATGAATTATAGAACATTAATACATTATACATTCCACATCCGTAAAAATGTCGTCTTGCGTTAGCATCAGTCTATCATGTCACCAATGGTGCATCAATACCACACATGCATTCTCCTCTGTTGGAATGGGATTTTGTGTGATTGCTTGCTTGGGAAAATTGGGACATGCTTATTTGTAATGAGGATGAGGTAGGTGATGTCGTGGGTTTAACGCTTGTGTGATGTATGCAACTTTTTGGGTTTAGAGTTTCTCTCGGGTTGGAGAGAATGGAGTATGAAGATGGAAAGAGGAACACAATGAAATTAGGGCTTTCAATTGGATTCTGGTTTAATAAGAATTAATAATTTTAATAACTATCAAATTAAAATGAATAAGTATCTCATATTAAAATGAATTTTTAAAATTAAGTATTTTCTAATCAACACACCTAATGATGTGGCACCACATCCTCTGGGTGACGTCACTATTTTCAAAGCCACATACACAAAAGTGGAGGGGGACTAAAAAAACCCATAAAAAGTCTAACAGAGGGATCAAAAGGCTAACTTTTTTTAAAGGAGGACTAAAAGGTTAAAAATATATAAATAGAGAGACTAAAAATGCATTTCAGCCTTTATAATATGATTAATTTTTTGTGAGAAATTTTTAATATAAATAAGTGATTCATTTCAATTTAATTGCGATTATTTTAAAATAAAATTTATTAATCAACACAATAGTTTTCTATATAAATAGACTGGCCCTACCATTGTGTTGCCCAATTTCCTTAGGGTTTGCAATTTCTGACCAATTTCAATTGGGGAGACTGCTCGAATCTAAATGTGGTGTCTGGTGACTTCCTCGACATCCTTGACAGTATAATATATCAAATTCATTTCGTCAAATTATTTAAAGAGAATAACGATTCGTCAATCGTCTCTGGTATAGATTTTCCATTCTTATTAGTAGATACAATATCGACACTTTCAATAGATTTGTTGCTTCACAAATTTTAAAACTTTTTTGTTAATACTTGCATCTATTTCATAGATTTATTAATCATTCATGCTTTTTCAGTGGTCACTCTTAAACTTCAACGGAATCCAAAAGATCTGGAAATGAAAAACGGAAAGCGGAATCTAAAAGATCTGCAAATGAAAAACGGGAAGAGAAGATCTAGTTCCAAAATTGATGGTGAGTTTTCTCCTTTTCAAAAGATCGTGTATTTATTAGAATTTTATTATCTACCATGATTATAGATCTCTTCAATCAAAATGCGAGTTGTCGATATGACAACCTCATTTTTGTATTTGGAAGCTTCGTTATTTGTTTTGCTAGATTAATGTTTATGTTGTTAATCTCGAAAAGCGGCGCGGTGCGGTCAATCCCAAAATGGGAGCGGCGCGGCCGCTAATTTTGCGACGCAGACGCTTTTTTAATGGCACTTACATGCTGAAAATATACTAATAAATAAAATAAAATAAACTTAAACTTCATAGCAGCATACATTACTTCAAATTCATAATAGCATGCATAACTTACAATTCCAAATATCACTAAAATGCATAAGTCTTTAGCAAAAAAAGCATTGCAACATACTTCCAAAATTCAAGAAAACAAACACTTAACATATAAATCTTAAAATAACCTAAACATCCAAACTCTAGTAAAAGTTCAACAATCATTTAAATCAAAGTTTTCATCATCACTTCTTCCGACAATAGCATCCTCTTCATCCTCTTCAATCTCTTCATCCTCTCCAAGATATTCTTGATCTCCAAATTCATCATCTACTACTACCACTTCCTTTGCTTTTTGCTTAGATCTAGATGAAAAAGGTGGAGGTAGTGTAGGTGCAGCTGCCTTCTTCTGCAGTGTTGCTTGCCTCCTAGTGTTGATTATAGGCTTATAAGCACCACTTGCAATTTCAACATCTAGCCAAGACAAATCATCACCATCAAACACCATATCATCATTATCAGGTTGAGCTTCATCTTCACCTCCCAACAACCATAGGTCATTTGTATCAATATTATCATCCATGACCACAGGATCAATCAAATCATCACTGTCAAAGCGTTATTTCAAATTTTGATCATACTTGATGAAAATCAAGTATTGCAACATTTGATGTTCAAGTCTATTTCTCTTCTTAGAGTGAATCTATATTATAATTTTAGCGTTAGTGAAGAAAACAAAACATAACAGATATGAGGAGGGGGAAAATAGAACAAAAATAGAATAGAATTAGAGAAGAAAACAAAACTTACATGAAAACTGAGTTAGAAGGAAAAAAAAACATATATGTTGTAAGAAGGAAACAAAACAGAGGAGGCAAGCAATATATGCAGTGAGAAGGAAAAAAAACAAACATATATGTAGTAAGAAGGAAAAAATGTATGTTGTAGGAAAGAGTAAAAAATAGAGGAAGGAAAGACATCCATGAACTGAACAGAGGAAGAAGACGAGGAACAATAATGTTGTGGGGCGATGAAAGAAGACGGGCAACACTGCGAATGAAGAAGAACATGAACGCTTGCGGAAGAAGGAGAATTATGTGCACATGAAGAAAAGAGAAGAAGAGAGTCGTTGCACGTACGAAGGACAGAAGCAGCGGTCAAAACATTAGGTTTTTTTTTCTTCAAGTTTTTAAAGGAATGGGTCAAAACCTGTTGACCCGACCCGGTTTGAACCTGACCGCTTCCATCCCGAGCCCGCACCGCTCTGAACCCGCAATCCCGACCGCAATACCCGTTATCCACTTTCGCGCCGGACCAATTCACCTTGAAGCGGCGATGTCGATTATGACGCGGTGCACCACGATTGCGACTGCTTCAGCCGCAATTTACAACATAGATTAATGTACATAATTTAAGATTCGATATATTGTCAAATGTGTTAACCTACTTGATTTTGAAATTTTGAGACTTATACTTCATTAAAATGAATTGTTTATGCATGTGTTCGTTACTTAATTGCTTGGATTTTCTTTTAGTTAATTTGTTTCCCCGTCAATCCGTCAATCCGTTTTCTTTCATCAATTTAAGATTCGTTCTATTATTATTATTATGTGTTATCATTAACCTATTTGATTTTGAAATTTTGTAGCTTATACTTCATTAAAATTGATTGTGCGTGTATGTAATTTATACTTAATTGCTTGAATTCTTTCTTTTTGTTAGTTTATTTCCCCATCGATCATTTTTGTTTCATCAATAGTGTTTTTACTCTTTAAATAAATTATTAAGTTGCTAGAAGAAAGAAAAAATGTTTATCAATGTTTGTTGATTGCTACAACCAGTTTTTGTGAAGAATCTTATAGGATGTAAGTTTCTTTTGTTGATTTGTAGATTTAAGTTTTTGAAGAATAAAATCTTTTTTTTTTAAATTATCTTGTACCCTTGACTATGATATATTAATTTCACTGGTCAAAATGGGTATCCCCAGAGAATATATATATATATATATATACATGAATAGTCATCTATGTGTAAAAAATCCAAAATTTATAGACATGGCTGTACTACAAATAACTGCATATTCATCTAATATCATTTTGTGACAAAACTCTTCATAAATATTTACATAGAAATTCAACAAAAATCAAGAAGTAAATGTTGAAGTTTTAACAAACTTCGGCAAAGGGAAGCTGATGCTTCTTAGTAACTACATCAAAGAATTTTGTTGAGTTTTAACTCTAATTTCAAAGGATTCAGATTTGTTGTTATAAAAGCATCACACACTAAATATTTTAGGATATTAATTTGAGATCAAATGGTTCAGTTTATACATTGGCGAAGTCAATTTTAAATAATCTCTACCACTGGTTTAAGTTATTCTGTCAATATTGATAACTCTATCACACTGTTGCTGCAGAGGATCTGGTTCCAATTTCAAAATGATTATGAAGTAATGATTGTTTGTGCAAATGTTTTTATATAATCATGATTTCTGAAACTATCTTTATAATAGTTCTGTCACAACTCCTTTCAAAATAAAAATAATTTGTCACAAATATTTCGACACATTAAATTGACATTGTTTGACTAAAATTTTCAGTGCCGGCAGCCAAGAAGACTGCCTACAATCTGAGGGCTCGCGGTCAAAGAGTAAGCTATGCAGAATTAAGCGATTATGAAATTGAAATGCAGATGAGTTTTGACGATGAAAGAGAGAATGATAATAAGCTGGTAAACTCAACAAATTTGCAGAGCTCAAAAGCAAAATCAACTGCTAAGAGCTCAAAAGCAAAATCAACTGCTAAGAGTTCAAAAGCAAAGCCAACAGCGGAGAGCTCAAAAGCAAAGTCAACTGCTGAGATCTCAAAAGCAAATTCAACTGCTGAGAGCTCAACTGTAGGAGCTCAAAAAACAATCAAGACTGAAATGGTGGATTTTATTGATACAATTTTTGATGCAGAACTAGAAGAAAGTAACATCCCAAATGGAAATTCAACACCCTGCCCACCTGCAGCAATAAACAACAACTCAGATGAGGATAATGTTGCAGAGGGGAGCGGTGTTCAAGGCGAAGTTCAGATTGACGACGGTGTTCAAGGCGAAGTTCAGATTGACGATGACCTACCAAGGGAGATCCTAATTCCAGACTTGAATTTGGTGCCGAAAGAGGAATATGAGTACTAGAAATGCAAGGGATCGTTAGTACAATTGGTGAATGTGCGGCTGAACTGTTTCTATATGCTTTTCTTTTTATTAGACATTTGAAGTGTTTAACTTCTCAGTTTGTTGTTTCTGTTTCAAATAAAAACTTCTTGGGTGGGTTTAAGGTTTAGGGTGAATGTTCGGCTGAACTGTTTCTATATGTTCGTTTGTTTTTGCAGACATTCAGAGTGTTTAACTTCTCAGTTTGTTGTTTCAGTTTCAAATAAAAACATCTTAGGATGTTAAATTAGACTTCATTTCAGACTCTTTATTATGTTGAATTAGTTTTAAACTATTATTACATTGATCTTCGTGTTTGTTTAAGACATTTTCTTAATTTGTTCACGGAAAAAAACTCGAAACATTCACATATATCCGATCTTAGGAGTTGTTTTTCACTTACCCAAAGAAGGATGAAAACCGTGATAAATCCTTCCTTCCAAGAATTGACACCGCGCAGTTCCAAACCGAACAATAACGCTGCTGTGAAGAGCATCATATGGTGGCTCATAGGCATCAAACCCTAAATGCATTTGATAATTTCTGGAAATCAAAATCTTTGTACCTTTGTTAAAATTGAAATCCACTAGTTTACATTGATGTTTCCTTTTAAGCAAATAATTGAAATTTAAAGCAGTTTTAATCGATTTAAAAGTGTAAACAAGAGCAAAGTTAGAATATTAGTATTACCTAAACCAGAAAACGAGCGATGTAGGAATTTCATGACTGAAGATGAGAATATATAGCGTTTGATGGTGTTTACCGTTGGTTCTGGTGGTTGGCTCATCTCCGGCACCGAACATTGGCCGTCGTATGAGATTCATCTCGCATGTTCTTTGGGTAACAAGTGGAATGCAGAAATATGTAGCGGTGAGTTCATACTATATTTATATGGCAGAAGAAATAAATCAACTTTGGATTAAATATATAGAATTTTGATTTTAGTTTAGGGTTAAATAAGTTTTTAATCTCTATAAAGTTTGAAATTTCATTTTTAGTCCCTTCCTACTTTTTTACAACAGTTTTTACCAAAAAAACGTTACCAAAATCAGCTAAAACCGTTGCCAAAATTCAAGAAGGACTAAAAATGAAATTTCAAACTTTATAGGGACTAAAAACTTATTTAACCCTTTAATTTATGTAAAATTACTTATTTTTTATTTTTTACTTAAAATAATATTTTTACAAAGATTAAGCCAAAATATATAAGGTGTGAGAGAAATGAAAGGAAGGATTTTCGCATGAGCCCCTTGTTTTGGCTACTTCTATATCGTCGTCGGTCAAACCATAAGATGAAGGTCTATGACTAGTATATTGTCGTTTCGAGATATTCTTACGGAAGGTCAAGGAGTCACTACTATGAGGAGAGAGGGAATCTAGTTGAAAAGTGATTGATGAAAGTCTTTCTTGAAGGAAGAAACTAATTGCTATCAAAGGTCATGATGGATGAGAAGCTTTTTTAAGAAATGTGCAATCCTTGGAAGGAGGCGTTAATCATTAAACTCGCTGGAGAGAATGTGGGTTATCATCATTTGATGAAGGATAAGTTGAAGAAGATGTGAAAATTTACCGGGGTTTTGATATCATGGACGTTGATAATGGTTTCTTTATGGCCAAATGTTAACTGCTCGCAGAAAGGGAGAAAATTGTGTCACAAGGCCAGTAGATGTTGTTTGACCTTTATTTGCCAGTGGCTTGATGGACTTTTCAGACATTGCATCTCCTCTCGCAAAAGTGGAGAAGACTTTAGTTTAGATTAAATTTCCAGAGCTTGACTTATTGAATTACGATGAAAGTGTCCTTCTTGGTTTGACATTTGTTGTGGTTATTCCTATTAAGGTAGATACTAACATTATGATGTTTAGAGGGGAATATTTGTGAGAATTTGTGTGGAGATTGATCTGACCTTGCCGGTTGTCGGAAAGGCCAATGTTAATGGACAATGGTACAACATACAATATGGAACGACATTGATGGTGGCTCTATCTTTTTTGCTTCTTATTGGTGGTTTTGGCGCGCTAAGAACAAAATATGTATTGCAAATGAAGCAAAATCGTCATATACTTTGAAACTCTTTACAATGAATTATGCTAATTTGTTAGCTAAATGTTTTACCAAGCATAATTTATCTCATCCAACAAGAACGATTATGTGGAATGCAAACAAAGGTAGTAATATAATTTTGAATGTCAATGGTAGTAGCTTCGTTAATCTTGGCGTCTCGGGTTTTAATGGAGTGATTCGAAATGCTCAAGGTGCTTGGGTTCACTGTAATACCCCGTGTTTTTTAATTGCTCTAGATAATATTAGTTGTGATCAGCGGGTTCCTGTGTACTCTGAGAAACTATCTGCAAAGATAATTAGAGTAACTGATGAGTTTAGAGCAAATCCAATTAATATTATCTGACTCTGAGGTTTTAATTATTGGAGCTATAGAGACTCTGAGGAAAGGAAAGAAAAGGAGAAGAAAACCTAGAAGAGGGAAAGATCAAGATCTTCATCTCTTCTCCATCAAATCATCTCATCTTCTTCATCATCATCCTCTAATCAAGGTGGGTTCTAGTTAGAGGCATTAGTTGTAGAGTTTCTTGAGTTTTAGAGTTAGGTTTGATACTGTGAGAAAATGAGTACTCTTGCTAAAATCATGAATCTAACGATTGGAAATCGATATAAATTGCGTAGTATAATCATAGTATGCATATAATCATGAATTATGCTTGTTTTGGTTGTTTGGAAATGTTTTGGTTTGAGAAAGTTGGATTCTGAGGCTTGGGAACCATGTAAAACGCAGCAGAAAATTCTGCTTCTGGTGCAGAGCGTCAGGCGACGCAAAGCGTGCGCCTCTGCTCCGCCGGACGATGGGCAAGGGGCGCAGCATGGAACGCTTCTGTAACTTTTAAGTTTTTAGCAAGGTTCTTACGCCTCTGTTTCGCCGGGCAAAGTAGAGGCGAAGGGGCACCGCCGGGCGCTCCTGCAACTTTTTCAAATGTTTTCTTTTCTTTTAAATTCCATAACTTTTGACTCGTTTATCCGATTTAAGTGTTCTTGGTACCGATAGAAAGCTGTGAAAATAATCTATATAATGAAGGTGAAAAATGTCGGTTTTATTTCCCGATTAAAAAATCTAAGGAAATCCAAAAGTGGTATAATTATGTTGAATTATCATATGTAATTCTATTGTGTAATTGTAGTATGCTTTGTTTATCCTATTGTCGATTAAACATGATTGTGAGTGAATATGCATGCTAAAATGAAAATGAAATAGGAAGAGTGAGTAAACCTCAACATGAAACTATAGTAGAATCTAGTAGTGAGACTAGAAGTTGATAGAGAACTCTAGATGGCGATGCTCGGGCATGTGTTGTAGAAAGGTGCATCCTTGTCGAGTAATGGTCTAGACGAGAGTGAGACACTAGATGGAACATGTGTGAACTATGATGATTATGAGAAATGGTCAATGTGCCCTTAAGGCAATGTGGCCTTGTGATTGTCGAATACAATCATGTTTGTGTATGAGATCACGTAATCGTAACCGTTTATCTTGAGATGTAGTTTCATGAGTCTCGAGCTCCTCTGAAACGTATGCATGACTACTTGGCAGGTATGATTCCCGCGTGCAGTACGAATGGCGCCCATGGAGCGTATGCTTGTGACAGTTAATGGCCTGTGTGAAGTGACGATTCATAATGGTTAATGGCCCGTAGAACCCGAATCCATTCGTATGTCAAGTAGGTTACAAGGATCCATGACTCGGGTCGACTTCTAGACGTAGAAGCGGACGGGAAAAGGGGATGCCTTGGTACAGGTTATCAATTAGTGATATTTTGAGTTGATGAACTCATGAACATGTTTCCATATAGTGTGAGAATTGAAATGTGAACTCTAAGTCCTTTCCCCTTCCCTTGGACTTGAGTTAGGATTGGTTAGAACCTTATAAAGCCGAGAGGATCCATAAGATAGGGAACTCACTGAGATTTGTTATCTCACCCCATGTTATTGATTATATTACAGGCACTACAGGTTCCGCGAAGGGTAAGGATAAAGTGGTTTGACTTTTCCTTACGAATCATAGCTTTTGGGATGGCATGGCTTCCGCCAGGACATTTTATTTTGAGATCATTGTATTGATCTAGTTCTTAGTGTATTTTGGGACATCTTGTATATGTTATGTCGTAGACTTTTAGTACTTTGTATTTAGGGCATCTAATGTATACAATGTGTTAACTAGGAACTTATGGTATTTAAGTACCAAAACGTGAATTCATGTATGATATGGATGCTTGATGTATTATATTATATATGGGTGTTACAGTTGGTATCAGAGCATGTCGTATCCTCGACCTACCCATGAAATAGTATAAGTATTTCTTTCTGTCGCCTTTCGTCTTAAGTGTTATATTTATGGTATTGAGCCTGATCAACTTAATCCTATCTGTATGACATTTAGGGACATGGCTGACGAACGCAGAAGCACTCGTGGTAGACCCAGAACTACTCCAGCTGGGACAGATCCGCCAGGCGGCGATGGGAATGCCCCTTTGTATCAGTTTATGCAACAGATGCAGCAGCAGCAGCAACAGAACCAATTCATGCAGCAGATGGTACAACAAATGAATGGAGGTTTACATCCTCAGGTGATTATTCCAGAAGCTGTAGCTGGGAGTTTCTGAAATTCCATCCGCATGAATCCTCCTGAATTTCATGGTGGGTTAGATCCTGTGAAAGCTCGTGAATGGATAGCTGGCATGGAGAGAATTTTTTTGATAGTCCATTTTAGTGAGGAGAATAAGGTGGTATTTGTTTCTCATTCGTTAAAGGGTCCTGCCATGAGATGGTGGGAGAGTACCTCAACCCTGATGACTATCCAGGAGGTACCTAAGGTCTGGGAACGATTTAAGATAAAATTTTATGGAGAATTATTTCCCTAGTTCTTTAAGGACCCAGAAGGAATTTGACTTTCAACAATTGAGACAAGGTACTTTGACCGTGGCTGCTTATGCTGAGAAATTTGAGATTATGGCTGTTTATTCTAGACAGGCCATGTATGCTCCGGACGAGAGGTGGAAAATTGACCAGTTTCTTTTTGGTTTGAAGGCCGATATTTCGCATAGTGTGTCTCAAAAAGAGTTCACTAGTTATGCTGAATTACTAAGGCAGTGTTATGTGGCAGAGAATAGTTTGAAGAAAGTTCAAGCTGAGGGGGATATGAGTAGGTCGAATCAAATTAATCGTGGAAGATCAAATCAACCATTTAGGCCGAGACCACAAGCTTTTAAAGGGAAGCAAGTTCAGAGTTATAGGACTAGTGCGTCTCCTGTGTGTCGCACTTGTGGTAGGAATCATCATGGAAGGTGTGGTATCGATAGTGTGAGGTGTTTTCAGTGTCAGAAGATGGGTCATTTGGCGAGGGATTGCCCTCGGAATAGGAATCAGACGCAAGGGAAGAGTGTCGGCCGAGTTTATACCTTAGATGCGAGGAAAGCAAAGGGTGACAACTCTTTGATTGCTGCTACGTGTTTCGTTAATGGACATCCTTATTTTGTATTATTTGATTGTGGAGCAACACACTCTTTTGTGTCGATGCAATGTGTGAAGCGACTTGGGTTGCAAGCTATTCATTTGTCTCCTCCTATGGTGGTCACTACTGCCATGGATGAAATGGTTGAGACACCGTTGATGTGTGAAAACTGTGTTTTGTCTGTGGATGGTAGAGTTTTTCAGATTGACCTTACTTGTTTACCGCTTAAAAAAGTTGATGTCGTTTTGGGGATGGATTGGCTTTCTGCTAATTCGGTGTTTAATGGGTGTGAGGAAAAGCTAATCATCATTCCATCTGTTGAGGCTACCCCGAAGGATGTGTTAACAACTATTTTAGAAGGTATGGTTGGAATGATAAATTTATTGTTTGAGAATGAAAAATATGTTCTTTTGGTTCTCACTAAGGAGGAAAGTAGCAATCTTCAAGTTTTGAGTATTCCGGTAGTCTGTGAGTTTTCTGAAGTTTTCCACGAGGATATCACTTCTCTTCCTCCGGAGAGGGAAGTGGAATTCTCTATTGACCTGATACCGGGAATGACTCTTATATCCGTTTCTCCGTATCGGATGACACCACTTGAGTTAAGAGAATTGAAGGATCAATTGGAGGAGTTAATGGCTAAGCATTTCATTTGACCCAGTGTTTCGCCCTGGAGAGCTCCAGTGTTATTGGTAAAGAAGAAGGATGGTGGAATGTGGTTATGTATTGATTACCGGCAGTTGAATAAAGTCACTGTCAAGAACAAATACCCATTACCCAGGATAGACGACTTGTTAGATTAATTGAAAGAAGCCTGTGTGTTCTCGAAGATTGATTTATGGTCGGGCTATCATTAGATTCGTGTGAAGAGTTCGGCTGTATCAAAGACCGCGTTTAGAACCCGTTATGGTCATTATGAGTTCTTAGTAATGCCTTTCGGTGTGACGAATGCTCTAGCAGTTTTTATGGATTACATGAATCGGATATTTCAAGCTTACTTGGACCAATTTGTTATGATCTTCATTGATGATATTCTTGTTTATTCTCGTAATTCACAAGAGCACGCGGGACATTAGAGAATCGTTTTATCGATTTTACAAGAGAAGCAACTTTTTGCCAAGTTGAGCAAGTGTGAGTTTTGGATGTTGGAGGTTAGTTTTCTTGGTCACGTCATATCTCAGGGAGGTGTGGTGGTAGATCCATCAAAAGTAGAAGCGGTAATTAATTGGGAGAGACCAAAGAATGTGTCTAAAGTTAGAAGTTTCTTAGGATTGGCAGGTTATTACAGAAGATTCATCAAGAGCTTTTCTCAATTGGCTTTACCGATGACTAAACTTACTCGAAAGGATTGTCCTTATGAGTGGGATTCGGCGTGTGAACAAAGTTTTATGAGTTTAAAGGAAAGATTGACGACTGCTCCTGTTTTGATCATTCCTGATTCTAACAAGTCGTATGAGGTATTTTGTGATGCATCGAAAATGGGATTAAGAGGAGTCTTGATGCAAGATAGTCATGTGGTGGCTTATGCTTCTCGACAGTTAAAAGTTCATGAAGAGAATTATCCAACGCATGATTTGGAATTGGAAGCAGTTGCTTTTACATTGAAAGTGTGGCGTCATTATTTGTATGGAGTACATTTTGAGATCTTCAGCGACCACAAGAGCTTAAAATATCTATTTGACCAGAAAGAGTTGAACATGCGTCAGAGGAGATGGATGGAATATCTGAAGGATTATGATTTGGAACTGAAGTACCATCCAGGTAAAGCGAATAAAGTAGCGGATGCACTGAATAGAAAAGTGTGGCATAATGCCGAGTTGATGATGTTAGAGTATGCCTTATTGGAAAAGTTTAGGGATCTTAATCTTTAGTTTGTTTGGACTCCTAATGGTGTGATTATGGGAAACTTGAATGTTAATTCTACTCTTAGAGAGGGAATTCAACAAGGACAATTGTTGGATGAGAAGCTGCAAGAAGTGTTAGTACAACTGGGTTTTGTGCGAGCTACCGACGGAATCATTTTGTTTAACCAGAGGATTTGTGTTCCGGACGATGCGTTGTTGAAAAGAAGAATTTTGGAAGAAGCGCATAAGAGTGTTTTTACTATACACACTGGTTCTTCTAAGATGTATCAAGACTTAAAGAGGGACTATTGGTGGTCCGATATGAAAAGAGATATTGCGGTGTATGTATCGGAGTGTGCGGTATGCCAACAAGTGAAAATTGAACACCAACGATCGGGTGGATTATTACAACCGTTAGAAATTCCGGTATGGAAGTGGGATAGTGTTTCTATGGACTTCACAGTTGGATTACCCCGTACTCAAGGTGGCTATGACTCTATTTGGGTAATTGTGGATCGGTTGACGAAATCTGCGCATTTCTTAGCCGTCAAGACTACATACACGGCAAGTCATCTTTCAAGGTTGTTTATTTCAGAAATTGTGAGGTTGCATGGTATTCCCTCTAGTATTGTATCTGATAGAGATCCGAAGTTTACTTCAAGGTTTTGGAAGGTTTTTCAATAAGCTATGGGAACAAAGTTGTGTTTGAGTACGTCAAATCATCCGCAAACGGATGGTCAGACGGAACGGATGATACAAATAATGGAAGATATGTTAAGAGCTTGTGTGCTTGAAAGTGGAGGAAATTGGATATAACTTTTACTGTTGATTGAGTTTTCATATAATAATAGTTATCATGCGAGTATTGGTATGGCTCCTTACGAGGATTTATATGGTAGGAAATGTAGGGCGCCTTTGTGTTGGGCAGAAGTTGGCGAAGACAGAATTTTAGGACCTGAGATTATTCAAGAGACTATGGAGAAGATTAGAATGATCCTTGATAAAGTTAAACAAGCACAAGATCGTCAGAAGAGTTATGCGGATAACCGTAGGAGACCTTTAGAGTTTGATGAAGGTGATAACATGTTTTTGAAAGTTACTCCGAGATTGAGGTTGAAAGGACCGTTTAAGTCGCGGAAGTTAAGTCTGAGATACGTGGGACCGTATCAAGTTCTAGAAAGGATTGGTGAAGTAGCTTACAGATTAGCCTTACCGCTTTCTCTGTCAGAAATGCATGATGTTTTTCATGTGTCTCAGCTTCGAAAGTTTGTTCCAGATCCTCTTCAACCAATTCTACCAGATACAGTTGAGATAGAAACAGATTTGACGTTTGAACCTCAAACAAGCCGTATCACAGGAAGAGAAACTAAGGTGCTAAGTAATAAAGAGATTTCTCTTGTGAAAGTTCAGTGGGATGAGACGCATCCGGGCGATGCAACTTGGGAATTAGAATAAGAGATGCGAGATGCTTAACCTCATCTTTTCAGGTAACTTTAAATTCATGGGCGAATTTCTATTTAAGGGGGAGGGGGGAGGATGTAATACCCCGTATTTTTTAATTGCTCTAGATAATATTAGTTGTGATCAACGGGGTTCCAGTGTACTCTGAGAAACTATCTGCAAAGATAATTAGAGTAACTGATGAGTTTAGAGCAAATCCAATTAATATTATCTGACTCTGAGGTTTTAATTATTAGAGCTATAGAGACTTTTTGGACAATTAATAGTGTTACTAATTAATGATATTTCTCTATATCATTTCCTTTCCACCCTTTTTCCTTACATAGAAACAAAGAGAGAAAAAGATAGAAAGAAGTTAGAGGGAAGGAACAGGAAAGGAAAGAAAAGGAGAAGTAAACCTAGAAGAGGGAAAGATCAAGATCTTCATCTCTTCTTCATCAAATCATCTCATCTTCTTCATCATCATCCTCTAATCAAGGTGGGTTCTAGTTAGAGGCATTAGTTGTAGAGTTTCTTGAGTTTTAGAGTTAGGTTTAATATTGTGAGAAAATGAGTAATCTTGCTAAAATCATGAATCTAACGGTTGAAAATCGATATAATTTACGTAGTATAATCGTATTATGCATATAATCATGAATGATGCTTGTTTTGGTTGTTTGGAAATATTTTGGTTTGCGATAGTTGGATTTTGAGGCTTGGGAACCATGTAAAACGCAACAGAAAATTATGCTTCTGGTGCAGAGCGTCGGGCAGTGCGTAGAGCGCCAGGCGGTGCGTAGAGCGTCGGGCGACGCAAAGCATGTGCCTCTGCTCTGCCGGGCGATGGCCAAGGGGCGCAGCGTGGAACGCTTCTGTGACTTTTAAGTTTTTAGCAAGGGTCTTACACCTCTGCTTCGCTGGGCGAAGTAGAGGCGAAGGGGCACCGCCGGGCGCTCCTGAGACTTTTTCAAATGTTTTCTTTTCTTTTAAATTCCATAACTTTTGACTCGTTTATCCGATTTAAATGTTCTTGGTACCGATAGAAAGTTGTGAAAATAATATATATAATGAAGGTGAAAAATGTCGGTTTTATTGCCCGATTAAAAAATCAGAGGAATTCCAAAAGTGGTACAATTATGTTGAATTATCATATATAATTCTATTGTGCAATTGTAGTATGCTTTGCTTATCCTATTGTCGATTAAACATGATTGTGAGTGAATATGCATGCTAAAATGAAAATGGAATTGGAAGAGTGAGTAAACCTCAACATGAAACTATAGTAGAATCCAACAGTGAGACTAGAAGTTGATAGAGAACTCTAGATGGCGATGCTCGGCATGTGTTGTAGAAAGGTGCATCCTTTCCGAGTAATGGTCTAGACGAGAGTGAGACACTAGTATGGAACATGTGTGAACTATGATGATTATGAGAAAAGGCAAATGTGGCCTTAAGGCAATGTGGCCTTGTGATTGTCGAATACAATCACGTTTGTGTATGAGATCACGTAATCGTAACCGTTTATCTTGGGTTGCAGTTTCATGAGTCTCGAGATCCTCTAAAATGTATGCATGACTACTTGGCAGGTATGATTCCCGTGTGCAGTACGAATGACGCCCATGGAGCGTATGCTTTTGACGGTTAATGGCCCGTGTGAAGTGACGGTTCATAATGGTTAATGGCACGTAGAACCTGAATCTATTCGTATGTCAAGTAGGTTACAAGGATCCATGACTCGGGTTGACTTCTAGACGTAGAAGTGGATGGGAAAAGGGGATGCCTTGGTACAGGTTATCGATTAGATATTTTGAGTTGATGAACTCATGAACATGTTTCCATATAGTGTGAGAATTGAAATGTGAACTCGAAGTCCTTTCCCCTTCCCTTGGACTTGAGTTAGGATTGGTTAGAACCTTGTAAAGCCGAGAGGATCCATAAGATAGGGAACTCAATGAGATTTGTTATCTCACCCCATGTTGTTGATTATATTACAGGTACTACAGGTTCCACGAAGGGTAAGGATAAAGTGGTTTGACTTTTCCTTACGAATCGTAGCTTTTGGGATGGCATGGCTTCCGCTATGATGTTTTATTTTGAGATCATTGTATTGATCTAGTTCTTAATGTATTTTGGGACATCTTGTATATGTTATTCCGTAGACTTTTAGTACTTTGTATTTATGGCATCTAATGTATACAATGTGTTAACTAGGAACTTATGGTATTTCAGTACCAAAACATGAATTCATGTATGATATGGATGCTTGATGTATTATATTATATATGGGTGTTATAGTTAGTATCAGAGCAGGTCGTATCCTCGACCTAGCCATGAAATAGTATAAGTATTTCTTTCCGTTTCATATGCGTGGTGTCGCCTTTCGTCTTAAGTGTTATATTTATGGTATTGAGCCTGATCAACTTAATCCTATCTGTATGACATTTAGGGACATGGCTGTCGGACGCAGAAGCACTCTTAGTAGACCCAGAACTACTCCAGCTGGGACAGATCTGCCAGGCGGCGATGGGAATGCCCCTTTGTATCAGTTTATGCAACAGATGCAGCAGCAACATAACCATTTCATGCAGCAGATGGTACAACAAATGAATGGAGGTTTACATCCTCAGGTGGTTGTTCCAGAAGCTGTAGGTGGGAGTTTCCGAGATTTCTTCCACATGAATCCTCCTGAATTTCATGGTGGGATATATCCTGTGAAAGCTCATGACTGGATAGCTGGCATGGAGAGAATTTTCTTGATCGTCCATTGTAGTGAGGAGAATAAGGTGGTATTTGCTTCTCATTCATTGAAGGGTCCTGCCATGAGATGGTGGGAGAGTACCTCAGCCCTGATGACTATCTAGGAGGTACTTAAGGTCTGGGAACGATTTAAGATAAATTTTATGGAGAATTATTTCCCTAGTTCTTTAAGGACCCAGAAGGAATTTGACTTTCAACAATTGAGACAAGGTACTTTGACCGCGGCTACTTATGTCGAGAAATTCGAGATTATGGCTGCTTATTCTAGACAGGCCATGTATGCTCCGGACGAGAAGTGGAAAATTGACCAGTTTCTTTTTGGTTTGAAGGCCGATATTTCGCATAGTGTGTCTCAAAGAGAGTTCACTAGTTATGCTGAATTACTAAGATAGTGTTATGTGGCAGAGAATAGTTTGAAGAAAGTTCAAGCTGAGGGGGATATGAGTAGGTCGAATCAAAGTTATCGTGGAAGATAAAATTAACCATTTAGGCCGGACCACAAGCTTTTAAAGGGAAGCAAGTTCAGAGTTGTAGGACAAGTGCGCCTCCTGTGTGTCGCACTTGTGGTAGGAATCATCATGGAAGGTGCGGTATCGATAGTGTGAGGTGTTTTCAGTGTCAGAAGATGGGTCATTTGGGGAGGGATTGCCCTCAGAATAGGAATCAGACGCAAGGGAAGTGTGTCGGCCGAGTTTATACCTTAGATGTGAGGAAAGCAAAGGGTGACAACTCTTTGATTGCTGGTACGTGTTTCGTTAATGGACATCCTTGTTTTGTATTATTTGATTGTGGAGCAACACACTCTTTTGTATCGATGTAATGTGTGAAGCGACTTGGGTTGCAAGTTATTCCTTTGTCTCCTCCTATGGTGGTCACTACCGCCATGGATGAAATGGTTGAGACACCGTTGATGTGTGAAAACTGTGTTTTGTCTGTAGATGGTAGAGTTTTTAAGATTGACCTTATTTGTTTACTGCTTAAGAAAGTTGATGTCGTTTTGGGGATGGATTGGCTTTCTGCTAATTCGGTGTTTATTGGGTGTAAGGAAAAGCTAATCATCATTCCATCTATTGAGGCTACCCCAAAGGATGTGTTAACAACTATTTTAGAAGGTACGGTTGGAATGATAAATTTCTTGTTTGAGAAGGAAAAATCTGTTCTTTTGGTTTTCACTAAGGAGGAAAGTAGCGATCTTTAAGTTCTGAGTATTCCGGTAGTCTGTGAGTTTTCTAAAGTTTTACCCGTGGATATTACTTCTCTTCCTCCGGAGAGGGAAGTGGAATTCTCTATTGACCTGATACCGGGAACGGCTCCTATATTCGTTTCTCCGTATCGGATGGCACCACTTGAGTTAAGAGAATTGAAGGATTAATTGGAGGAGTTAATGGCTAAGATTTCGTTCGACCCAGTGTTTTACTCTGGGGAGCTCAAGTGTTATTGGTAAAGAAGAAGGATGGTGGAATGCGGTTATGTATTGATTACCGGCAGTTGAATAAAGGCACCATCTGAAGATGGCTGGTTTCTACCTGAGTGAATCGCACACTTAAAGATACAACAGAGTCGCCACCAAACTTTATTTAGTCCCAAAGGACAGGGAAAATATCGATAAAACCCAAGGGGAAGAGAAACGGGAATGGGGGGTCGGTTATGTGAAAGGAAGGTATTAGCACCTAACGCATCTGTCGTACCTGACGGGAACCATTTCACTTGCTTCTAGGCTTGGATGGGTTATCTATCTAAAGGCTTCTAGCTAAAAGAAAGAGAGAGGGAAAGGGGAAAAAGAAAGGAAGGAAAGAAGGTGCTCGCGAAGGATTGTGGCCCTCGTGCCTACGTACCCTCATAGTGCAATGAGGAAATCAGAGCGTCGTAGTTCATGGAACCAGGGGACAGAGAAAAGGGAAGGAAAGAAGGGAGAAAGACGGAAGAAAGGTGGAAGTGTGCTCGCCGAGATCATTACGATCTCATGCCTACGTATCATACATTCAAAAGAATGCAGAATCAGAGCTTCCGTAGTTCGGGGAACTGAACGGAAAACAAAACAAGGAAGAAACAAGGGGACGAAATAAGTGGTGTCGAAACCAAGAGCAAGAGTGAAAGAAAAAACTCTACTAGGAAAGACCCCGCAGTAAGAGCGTTTGCACAAAAGAATAGGAAAATGATGGTGTCAAAACCGAGAATGAAAGAAACTTCGCTGGAGATAGAAAAGAGAATTGGTGTCAAAACCAAGAAAGTAAGAGCAAGGGGAATAGGAAGGACTCATCTGGGGATCCGAATAAAGGGATGGTGTCATAACCAAGAGAAAAAGGATACTCGGTATATTAACTGGCTGGCAGTGGTTAACCGAAGAAAAAGAGTAGACCCTGGCGGGGAAAAGAAGCTGGTGTCAACAGACGGACTGTGATAAACCAAGATAGAGAGTGCTGAACCGAGAGAAGGTGTTTGACTCTGAAGGGGCCTCGATATATTAACTGACTGGCAGTGGTTAACCGAGGAAAGAAAGGACTGCAACTCTGTGGGGGTAGAGAAGCATTGGTTTTAGTAGAGAAAACTGCGATTAACCAGAAAAGCGGGTGTAGGACCGAATAAAGATCATAACCCAAAGGACGGGTATAGGATCGAGCAAAGGTCGCGACCCAAAGGGGTTCGGTAAACTGACTGAACAAACAGTACTCAACCGAAGAAAGGGTATTTGAACCAAAAAAAGATTACTAACCTAAGGGTGCAAGTATTCGAACCAAGAGGAGGTTGCCAACTGCGGGGGATTCGGTGTTTACAGAAGGACTGTGATTAACCGAAGAGAACAGCGAGTGATTAACCAAAAGAAGGTGATTAACTCAAAAAAGGGTTCAGTATTTTAACAGACGGACTGTGGTTAACTGAAGAGACGGGTGATTAACAAAGAGAAGGTGATTAACCCAAGAGGTGCTCAGTATTAACAGACGGACTGTGATTAACTGAAGAAACAGGTGATTAACCAAGAGAAGGTGATTAACCCAAGAGGTTCAGTATTAACAGACGGACTGTGATTAACTGAATAGACGAGCAAAATTGGTGTTATAACTGCCCGACAGTGGTTAACCAAACAAAGGAGAAGAACCAAGAGAAGGTTGCGAACTCCTGGGGGAAAAAATGGTCGTGACAGGAAAACTGTGTTGGACCAAAGAAAGAGAATTGAGACTCTTCAGGGGAATCAAAAAGCAATGATTGATTACAATAAGAAAGGAATGATGGAACAAAGAGAGATTGCTAGCGCAAGAATAATGATCTTAACCAAGAAAGATGGTGATTGATCAAAAGGAGGGATTGAAAGAGATAGGAGTGATCGAGGATCGAAAGAGATCGCAAAGAGAGAAAGTGATCAAGGATCAACTCGACTGGGGAAAGAAAGCACATTACCGCCTGGAGATAGAGATGACTAAGCCAAGCATAGGGTCATTCGTCCCCTACCTGAAGTAGTCAGAATGAGAGTAGGAATTCTCCCTTCTCATCCCTTCCCTAACACACACAGGGTGTAATGCGGAAGTTGAACCGGACGGCCCAATAGCTCCAAGTTGTACAGTGCTCCTGCGTAGAGAAACGGACAGCATAACGGCGTCAATTTGTATAGTGCTCCGATGCAAGGCGCAGCGCGAAACTCCAACTCTACGCGGGGTGGGGGGGGGGGGGATGAGAGAGAAAGCTCTAAAGGAGGCCTAAAGAGAGGAAAAGGGAAGATCGATTAATCGAAACAAAGTTTCGATCAATTAATCAAGGGAGAAACATGTTAACAACTTTCCAGAGAGGATGAAAAGTCATTAAAGCAAAAAGGAGCAAATTATTGATTATACAAAATTAAGTTTATCCATGACGAATAAACTTAATGCAAACTGAAATGGAAGGTGCAAAACAGTGCCAAATGATCATCAAAATGCCACACAAAATCATGTATCATGTGAACAAAGATAGTGCAAGAATTGCTATGTTCATACAATGCTAAGAACACGAAACAAATGAATAATCGAAAATGTGCATCGAAAGTTCATGAACATGCTTCAACCAGAAGTGAAATGACATTAAAAACATCCATAAAATCAAGCATGACAATCAATGGAAGTTAAAATGAGGAAAGCATGGCAAACACACTTGAAAATGCAAGAAAATGACCTTCTGGTTCAGTGTTAATCGATTAACACAATTGCACTGCAAAGTGTTAATCGATTAACACGTGAAAAAGTGCAAAAAAACACTGGTTAATCAATTAACGCAATTGCACTGCAATGTGTTAATCGATTAACACTTTATAGGGAGCAGAAAATCAGTTTTGAAAAGTGCTTTTGGCCAACTTTTTGATTGTGCAATCACTCCAATGCTAGGGCAAACAATTATGCACGAAAAATCAAGTTTAAAAATAGCAAATGATCAACAATAGAATCAATTAACAATCAAGATCATGGATCAAGCAAAAGTATAATAAATTCATATGCAAGAATATCGAAATTACGTCGCGAACGATACGAAAACGATCGAAACGATAAAATGAATGAAATCCACCAACCTACAAGGCTGAGATGTGCCTTGGTAAATGTTGCAAAGTGATCTTGGTGCCGAAGATTAAAGAAAACCAGAGGATCCTTGAATTGTAGACGAAATGCGTCGAAACCGATCAAAACGCGAAAATGCACCGAAATCGAACTTGCACCAAAATAAATGGTGTGAAACCCTTGGATTGAAGTAGAATGATATGTAATTCCAGAAATCCAACCAAAGAATGCCAAATGATGAAGGTTAAGCTCAAGAATTAATCATTTTCAATGTGAAAAGTGATTATCCTTCAAGAATAAGAGCTTTTTGTGAGGTTTTGGGATAAGAATTGAGATGAAGATGAAGAATGAGTAGAGAAATCCGAGAAAAAGTGAGAGAACTGAAAGTGAAATGTGAGAAGTTTGGTGAAAAATGGTAGAGAATGGTTGAGGAATTGAAAAGTGAGTGAAGGTGTGTTTATATAGGCTTTAGGTTTGGAATATGAGATGGTTTGGAATTTGGTTTGGAATTAGTTTTGGGTTTGGAGCTAGGTTAGAAGTTAGTTGGACTTGACTCACCGAGTCAAGGCGGTTAACTCGGTTAGTTAGAACCAACTCAGTTACCATCCCAAGGTGAATTCCAACATCCAAAGATCCACATTACTTGGAGAACAAGGAACGTGGTGCACTTGATTTGAAGTGAAGTATCATAGCAAATGCACTTGGAATGATTGAGTAGCTTGGAAATGTTTAGAGGTGTCTAGAATATTCCATATGCTGCTAGAATCCAAGACCAAAATGTGTGCAAAGGTGCTGTCATGAAAAAGCAGCAAATTGTGCCTATTTTGCCTGTGTTAATCGATTAACACAATTGCACTGCAAATGGTTAATCGATTAACCAGGCCAAAATATGCCCAATTTGCCTAAAAAAGGGTGTTGTGGTCCCGGTTTCGATTTTCCACCTCTTGTATTGATGAATAGATATGGAAACCTTCATTTTGTGCTTGTTTTGATGATGTAATGACCTTGTGAAGATATGATTAATCCGGCTTGGAAAACCTGAATATCCTGCAATCAAAACACCAGAGGAAAAGTGTGAATTTGTATGCCGGCGATGCGAATGCTTATGCTTATGCAAAAGGCAAAAGAGGGAGGTAAAATTTCGGGTTACGACAGCTGCCTCTATTTAATCCACTTGGCCTTGAATGTATGAATTACGATAGCTTTTCGATGATTCGAGGTAAAAGGGGATTAAATAAAAGAGTAGCTCGAAAATTTGGCCGACGGCGACAAAAGAAGAGTTGAAAGTGTTTGAAGGTTGATAAGTGCGAAATTTGGCTGAATATCTACTGGGGAGATGAATCAGGCCAAAAGAAAATGAGTATGCTAGATGCATATGATATGTATGTGTTTCTACATGATGCTTGATATCATGCAATGCAAATGATGCAAGTTAAGGTACAATGTCGCAAATTTGCATGTTTTGGACGGACCAAAGGATTGAAAAGGTTCTGGAAAAGTTTACCATGCGGGAATTGGACGTTGAAAAGGTCTGTCAGCCGATGACTGGGCTTTGAAAAAGTTTGCCAGACGAGAACTGGATTTAAAAAAAAATGCTCCAGACGAGAGCTGGAAATGTTGGCCAGACAAGAACCGGACGTTGAAGGGACAAGTCAGACGAGGACTAACTACCAGATGAGAACTAGTTTTCAAAGCGACAAGCCAGACGTAAACTGACTACCAGATAAGAGCTGGATTTTGAAGGGAAAAGTCAATCCAGCAGTGACTACCAGACGAGAACTAGGTTTTAAAGAGATGAGTCAAACGAGGATTGACTACAAGGCAAGGATTAAATTATGTAAAGATAAGTCAGACAGGAACTGAACACCAGACGAGAACTAGGCTTTGATAAAAAATTTCCAGACGAGAACTGGACGTTGCAAGGATAAGCCAGACGGGAACTGAACGTTAAAGAGATAAGTTAGACGAGGACTGACGACCAGACGAGAACTGGAATTAAGTTTACCAGACGTGAACTGGATTTAAGCAAAGATGAGTCATACGGGAACTGACTACCAGACGAGAACTGGGTTTTAAAGAGATAAGTCAGACGAGAACTGACTACCAGACGAGAACTGGGTTTTGATTGGGACGTGCGTTTGAACCTGTATAGCGTAATGCTTCATCTTAATAAACATGCTTATGCGTTTGAAAATGCAATGATATGCGATGATGATTACTATATGCAGAATGTCAGTGATTGGTTTTTGAAAAGATGTCAAGTTGGATTAGGCTCACGTCAAGGCTACGCGTTATGCCAGATGACGGATGTGCATGAGTGAAGCGACGTGATCAAAGTATGAGGAAGGTCTATGCAATGGTTCAAGTGTTTTTATTGTGAGAAGTGAAAGAGTTGAGGTTAGGGTGTAAGCCATAAAGACGTGATTCCCTGACACCTACTTCAGGATCAGCAATTGTTGCTGCACCATTGCTCTAGCCTCAAAACAGGGAGATAACTTGTACCTTGGTAGCCTGACTCTGCCCCAGTATGTTGGGTATCTGCATGGATTGCTCTAGTCACACAGTAGGAAACAGTTGTGTCACAGGATGATCTTGATCTGGCTTACCCCAGTGTATTGGAATAGTATGCCCCTGATTAACCTTCTCTTGGAGAGGTTGGATTCTTGCGCTCTTGAGGTGGTTTGCCTCAATGTGAGCTCTGAAGTGATTTTGCCCCTGTCTGATCGATCTTTGGAGGAATGCCCCTAACCAAATGAACATGGACAGATTTGTCGGATCTCGTCGTGATTAGCTCAGACCGACTGAATCCTGAGGTGGCTAGGCCCTTTTTGCTCAACGGAGTTTTCAGGGGTTTTGCCCCTTGAGGTGATCACACTTTCCATTGTGGAAACCTTCTTGATGTCAAGTGCTTGTTCGCAAGTAAAAAGTGTTTGTTTTGAAAATGACAATGTTAATGCCATGTATATGTCAGTTTTGAAGTCCAAGTATGTTCACTAAGATTATGACATATAGTGAATGGATCACCAATTAGAATGCCATGTCAGTATCGGCACAAATGATAAGCAAATCGCTAGGAGTCAGCTTTGACACGATCTTACTGTCATATGCTTTCGAAATAAACCCTGCTTCAATTAGGTCTTTTGCAGGTTGTAACGGGGCCTGGCTCACGGTTTAAGAAAGAAAGGATATAAGGCTCAAAAAATTATTTTACCCCACCCATTCTCCTTGATGTTCTCCAGTCCTACGTTCAATTAGTTTGACACAAGCGTTCACCTTTCAAAAGAGGATTTTGAATGGTTGATGTGATGGTAGAGGAACCGACGATGGTTTTGGAGCGGAAGTCACTCACCTTTTGTTTTTGTCACATGTGATCACACGAACTTGTTCTTATTGAGGATTTTTGCTCTTTTGATTTTCTGTTTTGTTCTTTTTGTTTTCCCTAATTTTTGCGTAGACTGATTATTTTGAATTTGTAGTCTAACGGGATGCCCTAATTTTTGCCTAAGTCATTTGTTTTTGAGTTTTTGACTTAGCGGGCTTTTATTCTTTTGCTTTTTTTTCTTTTGCTTTTGTGATTTTGATTTTTTTTCCTCGAACAAAATCGTGTGACACGTGTTTATTTGATTTGTGAAGGTGAGTAGTGACTGCCTCATTCCTTTGGTCGATGAGAGATAACCATTGTGGATTTGTGATTTTTCCGACCTCTTGCGAGGGATAGGATGTGGTTGATCCTCAGAATGGGGTACTTCTCTTTTGAAATTTGAACGCATGATCAAACTAGCTGAAAACTACCCTACCCCTGGTTAAAATTGATGGTTTGTGTGTACTGAAAGAAACTCCTACTTCAAGGTCCAAAGGGGTTGACTAGGGATTATCTTCCTAACTCCAATGTTTGGGGATTTGAACAAATGCCTTACATCCTCAGCATGGTTTTATTCAAAAGCATATAGACAGTGATCTCATGTCTTTTTGATTTCATCATTCTCTTTTTGATTTTGCTTGATCAAATGTGTGATATTGATAAAAAGTATGAGTGAACACGAATGAATTTATTCAAAACATGCATATTCATTTCATTATTGTTATCATCTGAAAATAAACAAGTTTTACAAGTGAACAACGCTTGACAAACAAAAAGATTACAAATGGGAAATATGGAATGACATAATGGTTGCCGATGTTGAGGAAGTGCTCACAGGCTTATTCAGAAGATTCTTTTGCGATCTCGTCCCTTACACGGACACAGGATTTCCGTTCACCCACAGATTCTCACCTTGAATGGTTAGGTGCTTCTTGTCAATTAACTGTTGGACCTTAGCTTTGAAAGATTTGCAATCCTCGGTTGAATGGCCAGCTGACCCAGCATGATATCCGCACTGTACATTGGGATCATACCCAGGTGGGAATGGTTCTGGTGGAGGCTTCAGAGCTTTAGGAACCACCAGCGAATTTTGAACCAGATATGGGAGAAGTTGAGTGTATGTCACAGGAATCGGATCTAGAGGAGCATTCCTATGTTCTAGATTGTTCATGGGCTTACGCTGATTCTGACACTCTCGGCCTTGGGCTTGCTGATCATGAGCATGAGGAGGCTATTGATACGGTGGCTGTTGGTACTGGGCAACAGCAACATATGGGTACGGGCAGTATGGCACATGAACCATGGGAGTTTGCGCTCGAAAGTGGACACCATCCATGACAGCGTTTGTTTCCTCTTCCTTTTCTTCATAGAAGCCACCTTGTGGCTTATTAACCCCTGATTGTTGACTCACAGTGCCAACAATTTTCCCTATTTTGAGCCCATTCTCAATGTATTCCCCAATGGTTACAACATCAGCAAAATTGGAGGATGAGCTACCAACCATCTTCTCATAGTACAAACCCTGAAGAGTACCTATGAATATGTCAACCAACTCTGAATCAGATAGAGCAGGTCGGACTTGTGAAGCCATCTCACGCCATCTCTGATCGTATTCTCTGAATGATTCATTGGCTTTCTGAGCTTGATTTTGTAGTTGCAACTTGGTGGGAACCATATCCAAGTTGCACTTGTATTGCTTCAAGAACGCTTCGGATAGATCTTTCCAGGTTCTGATCTTACCTTGCTCAAGGTTCTTGTACCAATCCAAGGAAGCCTCGGATAGGCTATCCTGGAAACAGTGGATAAGCAGATCATCATTGTCTATGTAGGAAGCCATTTTTCTGCAATACATGGTGACGTGGCTTCGTGGACAACTCAACCCCTTGTACTTAGGCAAAACAGGCACCTTGAACTTCTGGGGTAGCACAACATTTGGGACCAAGCATAAGTCTTTGGCAACCATGTCAAAGGCAGAGAAACCCTTAATAGCTCTGATTCTATCCTCTAATAGCTTGTAGTCTGCAGGTTTGTTCTGATTAGCAGGTCTGGCAAGAACCTGAGGATTTGGAGGCTGAGATGCGGCTAGAGCAAGCACTTGAGGAGAGGCAAACTGAGACGGATGTATCAACCCAGAGTTAACCATCTGCCTAGAAATCTGACCCATTTGATCACCGTACGGGTAACCAGGAGAAGGTGTCATAGCAGCTACAGATGCCCCAGGGTAAGGCATTCCATAATGAACATTGTGAACAACAGTTTGTGCAGGTTGAGACAAGACCGGAACATGAACATATTCATCTTCATCGAGGGTCTCCCTATCATTTGGCACGGGAGCCTGACGAGTCTGTGTTTGAGGAATCTCATGACCATCCGGGTTCACCACAGGAGGTGGAATAGGAATAGGCATGCCCCATGGGTAAGCAACAGAGTTCCCATTGGGCATGGGCACAACAAAGGGTTGATATGGCACAAAGGCATTGCCACAGGCAGTATGAGGAATGAAATTTAGGGGTATTCCCTAAGGAAAGGCAGTAGGCACCTGATTCGAATTAGGTTGAGAGCTTGGCAAATCGATAGTAGGTTGAACAGTAGTCTCAACTGGCACTTCAACAACTGCAGAAATAGGAGTGAAAATAGTTGCATCAGTGACAGTGGCGACAGCAGCAGAAGTAACACTGGCATCCCTCCGAGTACGAAGGAGTTCCATGATGGCATCCATGTTATCCTAGAATTGACCCATCCTACCCTGGAACTGAGTCAAGGTCTCCGTGTAAGCGGTATTATCAGGATCACCCATGATTTTTAACTTGTTGAATTTGAGGAAGTACCGGTATCAGGTCTTCACTGTCTTCTGGCTAATGAAGGGAAGAAAGTGAGCTTTTTCTGGTTTGAATGCAATGCAAATGTATGTATGCACATGTTACTTATGCAGGTGGAGTGCAGATGAAATATGCAACACCCAATGATGCAAAGGTTAGATGATGCAAAAGTTCAGCATACATATGATGATGCAATAACTCAGGTTCAAAAGTCCGGCATACATGATGATGCAATAACATTATGCAATAATGTTATGCAATAGTGTAAGTTAGAGATACAACATCTTCTGGATAATCGGCCCATGTAGCTCTGTGTAGATGGGAAGATCTGACGCGCATGAGAGAACAAAGGTATGAAGTGGCTTATTTTCCTGCAAAACCCATCCCCCTCACAGGTGTGATCTAGACACAACAAGGTAGTCCCTAGAAAGGTCGCCCAAACCATAGAACTCGGAGTGAAAACCCCCCGCCATTGTGAATTCTCACAGGACGGAAGTATTCTCAAGCGAATCACGATCTGCGATGTGGCTCTCGTGATAACCCAACGCGCAAAACGCATGCCTCATGACTATCCACGTTCTAGCCTATATGTATACTAGGCCCGGTGTTAGGACCTTTCTCTCCAATAATATCTACCCATCCCAACAACAGCAGAAAACAGCAGATATCCAAAATATGCAGCATATGAATATTCAAAGCAGTAAAGGAATGCGATAAATAAACATAAAGCTAAAGCAAGTAAAATAAAGCGAGAAAGATAAACACCCAAACAAGCAAGAAAAGCAAATGAAACTAGGCGAGAGCCCTCAAGGGATGGACCAACAGTAGGTCAACCAGAGTCCCCAGCATAGTCGCCAGCTGAAGATGGCTGGTTTCTACCTGAGTGAATCGCACACTCAAAGATACAACAGAGTCACCACCGAACTTTATTTAGTCCCAAAGGACAGGGAAAATATCGATAAAACCCAAGGGGAAGAGAAATGGGAACGGGGGGTCGGTTATGCAAAAGGAAGGTATTAGCACCTAACGCATCCGTCGTACTCGACGGGAACCATTTCGCTTGCTTCTAGGCTTGGATGGGTTATCTATCTAAAGGCTTCTAGCTAAAAGAAAGAGAGAGAGGGAAAGGGGAAAAAGAAAGGAAGGAAAGAAGGTGCTCGCGAAGGATTGTGGCACTCGTGCCTACGTACCCTCATAGTGCAATGAGGAAATCAGAGCGTCGTAGTTCATGGAACTAGGGGACAGAGAAAAGGGAAGGAAAGAAGGGAGGAAGACGGAAGAAAGGTGGAAGTGTGCTCCCTGAGATCATTACGATCTCATGCCTACGTATCATACATTCAAAAGAATGCAGAATCAGAGCTTCCGTAGTTCGGGGAACTGAACGGAAAACAAAACAAGGAAGAAATAAGGGGACGAAAGAAGTGGTGTCAAAACCAAGAGCAAGAGTGAAAGAAAAAACTCTACTGGGAAAGCCCCGCAGTAAGAGTGTTTGCACAAAAGAATAGGAAAAGGATGGTGTCAAAACCGAGAATGAAAGAAACTCTGCTAGGGATAGCAAAGAGAATTGGTGTCGAAACCAAAAAAGTAAGAGCAAGGGGAATAGGAAGGACTCCTATAGCTATCCGAATAAAGGGATGGTGTCATAACCAAGAGAAAAAGGATAATCGGTATATTAACTAGCTGGCAGTGGTTAACCGAAGAAAAAGAGTAGACCCTGGAGGGGAAAAGAAGTTGGTGTCAACAGACGGACTGTGATAAACCAAGATAGAGAGTGCTGAACCGAGAGAAGGTGTTTAACTCTGAAGGGACCTCGATATATTAACTGTCTGGTAGTGGTTAACCGAGGAAAGAAAGGACTGCAACTCTGTGGGGGTAGAGAAGCATTGGTTTTAGCAGAGAAAACTGCGATTAACCAGAAAAGCGGGTGTAGGACCGAATAAAGATCATAACCCAAAGGACGGGTATAGGATCGAGCAAAGGTCGCGACCCAAAGGGGTTCGGTAAACTGACTGAACAAACAGTACTCAACCGAAGAAAGGGTATTTGAACCAAAGAAAGGTTACTAACCCAAGGGTGCAAGTATTCGAACCAAGAGGAGGTTGCCAACTGCAGGGGATTCGGTGTTTACTGACGGACTGTGATTAACCGAAGTGAACAGCGAGTGATTAACCAAAAGAAGGTGATTAACTCGAAAAAGGGTTCAGTATTTTAACAGACGGACTGTGGTTAACTGAAGAGACGGGTGATTAACCAAGAGAAGGTGATTAACCCAAGAGGTGCTCAGTATTAACAGACGGACTGTGATTAACTGAAGAAACAGGTGATTAACCAAGGAGAGGTGATTAACCCAAGAGGTTCAGTATTAACAGATGGACTGTGATTAACTGAAGAGATGAGCAAAATTGGTGTTATAACTGCCCGAAAGTGATTAACCAAACAAAGGAGAAGAACCAAGAGAAGGTTGCGAACTCCTGGGGGAAAAAATGGTCGTGACAGGAAAACTGTGTTGGACCAAATAAAGAGAATTGAGACTCTTCAGGGGAATAAAAAAGCAATGATTGATTACAAGAAGAAAGGAATGATGGAACAAAGAGAGATTGCTAGCGCAAGAATAATGATCTTAACCAAGAAGAATGGTGATTGATCAAAAGGAGGGATTGAAAGAGATAGGAGTGATCGAGGATCGAAAGAGATCTCTGTTAGATGTCAATCATGATATATTTGAGTATGAGTTATTTGGCATTTTTCATGACTTTTCATGTGGAATAGGTTGATTTTAGTGTGAATTGATGTTGTTATGCATTATTTGAAATATACTTGTGGTGCTTGTAATTTGTGTGCTAAATGTGCAGAAATAGGAGTGAAAAGATCAAAGTTTGAAGACCCAAAGAAATAGTGCAAGCTGCCAAAGAATTGAAATCAACAGCAGTGTTCGCTAGGCGAGTGTTGGCGAAGGTGCCAGCGAAGGTTCGCCTAGCGAACGTCAGCGAGCATGCCAGCGAGATGGTGGCAGAAAGTGTGCAAAACTTACAGTAGGAAAACTGGGTAAATTCGCTGGGCGAGTAGGCCAGCGAATGCTCGCTGATATGCTCGCGGGGCGAATGTGCCAGCGAAGGGTGGCAGAAACTTTCCATTTTGAAAACACCCAAGCTTCGCTGGGCGAAGGTTGCAGCGAATGCTCGCGAAGCGAATGTTTTGGTTCTCCTAGCGAACCCACGATAATTATGAGGGGCGGTTTAAGTCTGAGGCACTTAAATGTGCCATATTTTTGGGCATTCGCTAGGCGAATGAAAAGCTTCGCTGGGCGAATAGTGCTGTTTGGAAAAGTGTATAAATAGAATTGTTACTTTTTGTACCAGGGATCTTGCTCATTTTTACATTAGAATTAAGTGTTTACAGTATTTTGTTCAGAAAAGCTTGTATTTTCATTGGAGAAGCTGATTTTGCATCCATTCTCGATTATTCGTTGTGGATGCTCATTCATCTCCTCTCTTTACTTGTCATCCAAGCTACCATGAGAAGTGGTAGCTAATCACTCAATGTTGAGGTTAGAGGTAGTTGATTCTGTTTTTATGTATTGATATTGATCTCTTGTATATGAACAACGTCTTTGATCAATATAGATGATGTTGTTTTCTCTTAATGATCCATTTGTGAATTGTTTTGCTCTAGACATAGACTTTACAACTCTTGACCTAACAATTTCATCTCTTAAAAACCAAACTCTAGACATAGATTTGGGATTTGCTATTCGCATTATATTGATCTTAATGATCGTTGCTTAGATTGTTAGCGTGAGACATCATCTAACGGTCTAAACAACGGTACTCACGATTCCGCTTTAGACATAAACGTAGTCGGGAGGATACGCGGTTATATTGGTTGGAAACGGAGTTCATATGCTTGATTAATTGTTTATACATAAATAGGATTGATGAAACCTAACCTTAACATGCTTTTATAAAAATCTTTGTGACCTAATTAATCTTTGCTACAAGTGAATGATAACAACAAGTGAAACTTTTGAAAACCTTAACTTAGAATATCACAACTATTGAACGGCTAGCATCAAATATCCGACAATCCCTGTGGAGACGATAACAAAAACCCACACTGATACTATATTCTAACAATCTCAAAGAGAGAAAGTGATCAAGGATCAACTCGACTAGGGAAAGAAAACACATTACCGCCTGGAGATAGAGATGACTAAGCCAAGCATAGGGTCATTCGTTCCCTACCTGAAGTAGTCAGAATGAGAGTAGGAATTCTCCCTTCTCATCCCTTCCCTAACACATACAGGGTGTAATGCGGAAGTTGAACCAGACGGCCCAATAGCTCCAAGTTGTACAGTGCTCCTGCGTAGAGAAACGAACAGCATAACGGCGTCAATTTGTACAGTGCTCTGATGCAAGACGCAATGTGAAACTCCAACTCCAAGGGGGGGGGGGGGATGAGAGAGAAAACTCTAAAGGAGGCCTAAAGAGAGGAAAAGGGAAGATCGATTAACCGAAACAAAGTTTCGATCAATTAATCAAGGGAGAAACATGCTAACAACTTTCTAGAGAGGATGAAAAGTCATTAAAGCAAAAAGGAGCGAATTATTGATTATACAAAATTAAGTTTATCCATGAAGAATAAACTTAATGCAAACTGAAATGGAAGGTGCAAAACAGTGCCAAATGATCATCAAAATGCCACACAAAATCATGTATCATGTGAACAAAGATAGTGCAAGAATTGCTATGTTTATACAATGCTAAGAACACGAAACAAATGAATAATCAAAAATATGCATCGAAAGTTCATGAACATGCTTCAACTAGAAGTGAAATGACATTAAAAACATCCATAAAATCAAGCATGACAATCAATGGAAGTTAAAATGAGGAAAGCATGGCAAACACACTTGAAAATGCAAGAAAATGACCTTCTGGTTCAGTGTTAATCGATTAACACAATTGCACTGCAAAGTGTTAATCGATTAACACGTGAAAAAGTGCAAAAAAACACTGGTTAATCAATTAACGCAATTGCACTGCAATGTGTTAATCGATTAACACTTTATAGGGAGCAGAAAATCAGTTTTGAAAAGTGCTTTTGGCCAACTTTTTGATTGTGCAATCACTCCAATGCTAGGGCAAACAATTATGCACGAAAAATCAAGTTTAAAAATAGCAAATGATCAACAATAGAATCAATTAACAATCAAGATCATGGATCAAGCAAAAGTATAATCAATTCACATGCAAGAATATCGAAATTATGTCGCGAACGATACGAAAACGATCGAAACGATAAAATGAATGAAATCCACCAACCTACAAGGCTGAGATGTGCCTTGGTAAATGTTGCAAAGTGATCTTGGTGCAGAAGATTAAAGAAAACCAGAGGATTCTTGAATTGTAGACGAAACGCGTCGAAACCGATCAAAATGCGAAAATGCACCGAAATCGAACTTGCACCAAAATAAATGGTGTGAAACCCTTGGATTGAAGTAGAATGAGATGTAATTCCAGAAATCCAACCAAAGAATGCCAAATGATGAAGGTTAAGCTCAAGAATTAATCACTTTCAATGTGAAAAGTGATTATCCTTCAAGAATAAGAGCTTTTTGTGAGGTTTTGGGATAAGAATTGAGATGAAGATGAAGAATGAGTAGAGAAATCAGAGAAAAAGTGAGAGAACTGAAAGTGAAATGTGAGAAGTTTGGTGAAAAATGGTAGAGAATGGTTGAGGAGTTGAAAAGTGAATGAAGGTGTGTTTATATAGGCTTTAGGTTTGGAATATGAGATGGTTTGGAATTTGGTTTGTAATTAGCTTTGGGTTTGGAGCTAGGTTAGGAGTTAGTTGGACTTGACTCGCCGAGTCAAGGCGGTTAACTCGGTTAGTTAGAACCAACTCGGTAACTATCCCAAGGTGAATTCCAACATCCAAAGATCCACATTACTTGGAGAACAAGGAACGAGGTGCACTTGATTTAAAGTGAAGTATCATAGCAAATGCACTTGGAATGATTGAGTAGCTTGGAAATGTTTAGAGGTGTCTAGAATATTCCATATGCTGCTAGAATCCAAGACCAAAATGTGTGCAAAGGTGCTGTCATGAAAAAGCAGCAAATTGTGCCTATTTTGCCAGTGTTAATCGATTAACACAATTGCACTGCAAATGGTTAATCGATTAACCAGACCAAAATATGCCCAATTTGCCTAAAAAAGGGTGTTGTGGTCCTGGTTTCGATTTTCCACCTCTTGTATTGATGAATAGATATGGAAACCTTCATTTTGTGCTTGTTTTGATGATGTAATGACCTTGTGAGGATATGATTAATCGGGCTTGGAACACCTGAATATCCTGCAATCAAAACACCAGAGGAAAAGTGCGAATGCGTATGCCAGTGATGCGAATGCTTATGCTTATGCAAAAGGCAAAAGAGGGAGGTAAAAATTCGGGTTACGACACCGTCAAGAACAAATACCCATTGCCCAGGATAGACGACCTGTTAGATTAATTGAAAGGAGCCTGTGTGTTCTTGAAGATTGAACAAATCCAATTAATATTATCTGACTCTGAGGTTTTAATTATTGGAGCTATAAAGACTTTTTGGACAATTAGTAGTGTTACTAATTAATGATATTTCTCTATATCATTTCCTTTCCACCCTTTTTCCTTACATAGAAACAAAGAAAGAAAAAGATAGAAAGAAGTTAGAAGGAAGGAAGAGGAAATGAAAGAAAAGGAGAAGAAAACCTAGAAGAGGGAAAAATCAAGATCATAATCTCTTCTTCATCAAATCATCTCATCTTCTTCATCATCATCCTCTAATCAAGGTGGGTTCTAGTTAGAGGCATTATTTGTAGAGTTTCTTGAGTTTTAGAGTTAGGTTTGATATTGTGAGAAAATGAGTAATCTTGCTAAAATCATGAATCTAACGCTTGGAAATCGATATAAATTGCGTAGTATAATCATATTATGCATATAATCATGAATGATGCTTGTTTTGGTTGTTTGGAAATGTTTTGGTTTGAGAAAGTTGGAATATGAGGCTTGGGAACCATGTAAAATACAGCAGAAAATTCTGCTTCTGGTGTAGAGCGCCGGGCGATGACCAAGGGGCGCATCGTGGAACACTTCTGTAATTTTTATGTTTTTAGCAAGGGTCTTACGCCTCTGCTTCGACGGGCGAAGTAGAGGTGAAGGGGCACCGCCGGGCGAAGCCCTGAGCGCCGGGCGCTCCTGGGACTTTTTCAAATGTTTTTTTTTTCTTTTAAATTCCATAACTTTTGACTCGTTTATCCGATTTAAATGTTCTTGGTACCGATAGAAAGCTGTGAAAATAATCTATATAATAAAGGTGAAAATGTTGGTTTTATTGCCCGATTAAAAAATCGGAGGAAATCCAAAAGTGGTACAATTATGTTAAATTATCATATGTAATTCTATTGTGCAATTGTAGTATGCTTTGCTTATCCTATTCTCGATTAAACATGATTGTGAGTGAATATGCATGCTAAAATGAAAATGGAATAGGAAGAGTGAGTAAACCTCAACATGAAACTATAGTAGAATCTAGTAGTGAGACTAGAAGTTGATAGAGAACTCTAGATGGCGATGCTCGAACATGTGTTCTAGAAAGGTGCATCCTTGCCGAGTAATGGTCTAGAAGAGAGTGAGACACTAGTATGGAGCATGTGTGAACTATGATGATTATGAGAAAAGGCGAATGTGGCCTTAAGGCAATGTGGCCTTGTGATTGTCGAATACAATCAGGTTTGTGTATGAGGTCACGTAATCGTAACCGTTTATCTTGAGTTGCAGTTTTATGAGTCTCGAGCTCCTCTGAAACGTATGCATGACTACTTGGCAGGTTTGATTCCCGCATGCAGTACGAATGGCTCACATGGAGCGTATGCTTGTGACAGTTAATGACCTGTGTGAAGTGACGGTTCATAACGGTTAATGGCCCGTAGAACCCGAATCCGTTCGTATGTCAAGTAAGTTACAAGGATCCATGGCTCGGGTCGACTTATAGACGTAGAAGCGGACGGGAAAAGGGGATGCCTCGGTACAGGTTATCGATTAGTGATATATTGAGTTGATGAACTCATGAACATGTTTCCATATAGTGTGAGAATTGAAATGTGAACTCGAAGTCATTTCCCCTTCCCTTGGACTTGAGTTAGGATTGGTTAGAACCTTGTAAAGCCGAGAGGATCCATAAGATAAGGAACTCACTGAGATTTGTTATCTCACCCCATGTTGTTAATTATATTACAAGTACTACAGGTTCCGCGAAGGGTAAGGATAAAGTGGTTTGACTTTACCTTACGAATCGTAGCTTTTGGGATGGCATGGCTTCCGCTATGACGTTTTATTTTGAGATCATTGTATTGATCTAGTTCTTAGTGTATTTTGGGACATCTTATATATGTTATGCCGTAGAATTTTAGTACTTTGTATTTAGGGCATCTAATGTATACAATGTGTTAACTAGGAACTTATGGTATTTCAGTACCAAAACGTGAATTCATGTATGATATGGATGCTTGATGATTTATATTATATATGGGCATTACATTCATGATTTTGTGAGTAATATTGGTTATTCCAATATCTTTCATGTTGACATGATGGTGTTATATCATGGATCGCGGATGGCTTAGGAACTTGGCATCAAAGACCTGATGTGTTATTCTTACATCAACTCTCCTATCAAGCTTATCTCATAGTCTGTTGATATTTGACATCATTATGTCGTGATTCTTCATAACATTAAATAGTTTCTCTCTAGAGAATGGAGAGTTTAACTATTTTATTCACTTAGGAAGAGGAATCATTGTGTTGATTATATAGTAAAACATAGGGCTGATAATGAAGTGGTGTACTGGTCCTATGTGGAGTGTCTTATTGAAGATAGCTGATTTTAACGAAACTTTATTTTCTAGATAATTTTTTGTTTTTTTCTTTTCTTTTTTTCGCTTGTTCTCAATAAATAAATAAACACACACACACACACACACACACACACACACACACACACACACACACACACATATATATATATATATTTATTTATTTATATTCTTTGAAATAATTAAAAAGTAAATTAATTTAGTCGATCAAATTTATGAAAAGACAATTTAGTATATTAAAAAAATGTAGTTTTTTTATTGGGCTAGTGGTCAAATATTAGGAAGAATCTATCTAACACCTTAAGTCGAATTTTTTTTTAATATAACTTATTTTTTCAAAAAAAAAACTAAAAAAACCAGTTTTTCAAAATTTTTTCCAAAATGGCATGGTTTGGTATGGACCTATAAGGGTGGCGCCATTTGGGATGGCGCCTCAGTTAGAGGCCAGGAGCCATCCCAAATGGCGCCTCAGGCCAAAAAAAATTTGAAAAAAACCAACTGAGATGCACCATCCCAGATGGCGCCTCAGTTCAAAGTCTTTTTTTTTTTAATTTTAAAACGTTTACTATTTATTTTATTTTATGTTATTTTATTTTATTTTTTAATTTTAAAACATTTACTGTTTTTTTTTTATTTTAAAACGTATACTATTCATTCACATGTCTCTAGACTGATGAATTTGCAGGCCTATAGTCTGCATCTACTATTCATTCACATGCCTCTAGACTGATGAATGTGCAGCCCTATACACTGCATATACTGTTCATTCGCATGCCTCTGCTCAATTATTTTTGTTTCAGGCCACTGTTGACATAACTACACATGCATGCCTACACATGGCAGACTGCAAAGGCTAAGAAGCACACATGCCTACACATGTGACTCCCCCTTTACACCATTATAAAAACCCTCTCAGCATTTACAATTTTCATCTCATCCCAAACTACTCTCACTTCTTATTCTCTTATTTTCTGAAACCTTTGCATCTCACAACCAGTTACGAAAATGGCTTTACTCACGATGGGAAGCAACCACCGAGGAACGTCGGAAAACATTGAAGACTTCGTAAGTTTTCCTGTAGTATTTTGTTTTACAATATTAAACCTTGATGTCTTTTATTCTGTTAGTAATTTTGCTTGTTTTTTTGTTCAGGAGGTTTCAAGGTTCCGTTGTCGTGGGCACGCATACTTCCCTCACGACCCTATCACTGAACCATATCTAACAAGATGTGGATTTGGAGATGTGATAAAAATCCCATCATACCATGTAGACCCAAAGTTCATTTTGGCCTTGCTAGAAAGATGGAGGCCGGAGACCCACACCTTTCACCTTCCTTTTGGTGAATGCACGGTCACCCTACAAGACGTGTATATGTTACTGGGCCTCCGCATAGATGGCATGGCCGTCAACGGCCCCGTAAATATAAATAGCCAATTATGCTTCGACTTGTTGGGCACCCCCCTTGAGATTGAAGAAGCTGAGCCTTCACCCGACGGTAGGTGTAGGGGGCAAGGTATTAACTTAAAACGCCTTAGGGAATACCATGACTCCATCGTATTAGACGAGGATTCCCTCCCCTTACATATAATACAAAAAACTAGATGTTATTTGTTGCTATTGTTCGGTCGTTTTTTGTTTCCAGAGAGCACAGGAAACAGTGTAAATATTATGTATCTCCTGTTGTTGTTTAACATTAACAGTGTGCACGAATATAGTTGGGGTTCAGCTGTCCTGACACATCTGTATAGTGCACTCTGCAAAAATGCCAAAAAAAATGCGTGTACATTTTATGGTTGCGCCTATCTCCTTCAGGCGTGGGGTTGGTCGAGAATGCCAACATTAGCTCCAATAAACCGGAACCCATTCACATTTCCATACGTATTAAGGTAAGACTATACACATCCATGCGCCTATACTGATATATTCAGGTGTAACTAATTCATTTTCTAACTATATTTTCAGGTGTGCAGTTCCGAAAATGAGCTACGATAGAAACCCCCGGAACGCCATAACAGTCTACCGCAACCTGCTAGACCACATTGGCCCTGACGACGTATATTTCCCTACAACTTTTGTAACATTTCATCCATAGATATTTCTAACATTTTGTATACTTACTCATTAAAATATTTTTTCTTGTAGTTTGTCTGGAGGCCTTACGACGATCTCGACCACCAGCCCAACGCAAATGATGCTGCTGTGTGGACTTCGAAAACACCAATAATTTGGTTCACAACTGTTGAGATGCACCAAAGCGACCGAGTGAAACTACAATTCGGTATGCATCAGGACATTCCGGTGGATCCTACCAACTTGGGAAAGTGGCACCTACGCAGAGTCGACACGCAGTGGAAGGATGATGTGTGGACCAACTTTACAGCAGCGTTGTGTCACCAGTGGGAGATGCGCCACCAGCTCGTCTTAACAGACCCCGTTGTACAACCTGCTCGGCCAACAGAACTATATATGAGCTGGTTTAGGTCTGTTACCACACCACAACCTTTCCTCTCTCAGCCGACGTATCTAGTTGACCCCCGCCAACGTGCATCTTCCTCCCAGCAATATGCCCAACATCATTCACCAACCTCTCCACCACAACAACAAAACCCTTACTATAGCCATGACGAGTCATTCGAACCTACCGAAGCACACCAAAACCCCCCACAAATGAGCCCCCCACAAATGAACCCCCCACAAATTAACCCCCTACAAATAATGACCCCATCTTCCTACCATTCAGAACCACAATCATCATACACCCAACAAACCCCCCCTCTTTTCAACTATCAAACCCCACATCAACCACTGCATCAATACCAACACCCATCAATGCATCATTTTGGTCAACCATACCGTATGGAACCAACCCAACCCCCTCATACAAATTACATGAACATGGGCATGCATCTGGATTACGGAAGTGCTGTCGGCGGCAACCCCCCAGCTATTGGGGACAGATGCTGCAGAATTTGTCTCATGCTCCAGGGTCATCGTCTGATGCGCCGGGGCCATCTGAACAAACACAGAGACCAGCCACGCCTCAACAACCTCGTGGTGCTAGACAGAGATGTCAAACAAGAGCCCCTGATTGTGGGACCGGTGGTCGATTAAATAGGCACAATCATTAATTTTCTTTTTGTATCCAACTATTGTATTATTGTACTAAATATTTAAAAAAAAATTAATGTTGTTTTTTTTATTATCCATTCTTAAAATAAAATAAATTTAAAAAAAAAAAGGGACACTAAGGCGCCATCTGGGATGGCGCCTCCCTTAAAAAAATTTGGAAAAAATTAGGGCATTTATTTTGGCCTGAGGCGCCATTTGGGATGGCCCCTGGCCTCTAACTGAGGCGCCATCCCAAATGGCGCCACCCATATAGGTCCATACCAAACCATGCCATTTTGGGAATTTTTTTAAAAAACTGGTTTTTATAGTATTTTTTTTGAAAAAACAAGTTATATTAAAAAAAATTCCCTTAAGTCGGACCTAACAGTCCACATAACTCTTCATTGGATCATAATACTCCAAAATAAAAAAATAAATAAAAAATCAATTTTTCACATGTAAAAAGCACATATTTTAGATTTTAAAAAAAACTTAGTTTTCCATTGAACATTTGATGGAAATACAAAATATTTTGGGAAAGTGTCATTTTTCATTAAATTTATGCTTTTTTTTTTGCAAAATCAAAATTGATAGAATATCAGACATTTAAGGAAAAACATGCATTTTTACCTATTTTTTAAAATTGTTGGTACCAAATTCAAGGTTTGTATCGATACTTTAGAAAGACTCACTACAATTCCATAATTTGGTTGCATTTTTACCAATTTTTTCTCAAAATTTGGTATGAACATGATGTGTTTTTACTGACAAATTTGAAATAGCCAATAAAATTGCATATGTTTGTACGACGTATTTACAATTTCAGTAAAAACACATACGTTTATACTGAATATTTCAAAATTATTATAATATGTTGGGGTGTAATCAAATATTTCAATAAATTTGATAAGTCAATCTTTAAAAAATTTGGGCCTTTTTTTTGTATTTAGGAAGGAGAAGAGGAAGACATGGCAAGATCTGTAATACCCGCATATAATATACATATAGAAAATACATTATACATAGTGTAACAACCCGTATTTTATATATATATATATATATATATATATATATATATATATATATATATATATATATATATATATATCATTTAAGTGGTAATTTTTGGTACTGACCCAACATAAGAGCCTAATGACACGATTATATACACATGTCCAAACTAAATACATCTATGGTACATGTTATACAATATTACCTAAAAATAAAAACTAATATCTATGTATAATATCTTCATTGCACACAATTCACAGCGGAAGATCACAATAAACTGAATCCTTTGAAACATCAATGCACAACTCCTCTTGTATATAACATGCAAACAACATCTGAAAAGCAACATAAATATTGGGGTGAGATGATAATCTCAGTGAGTTTCCCTATCCTATGGGTTTACTCGACTCTACAAGGTTTTCTAATCGAATCCTAACTCAACTCTTTATCTCTCGTTACTTGCATATCATTCACACAAGATAATTAAGACTCAAGTGTCTAAGGGATATTCGCAATGTATGAAAACATATCATTGAGTTCTCGCAACTCAAACAATCACTATTTGGATTCACGAAACATCGAATCCCGAACGGACCTACGTCAAAGCCAGACTCGATTCACGCATGCTTGTATGATTCGGCTTTCGCGGTGGATATCGGGCCTTCTATGGGATTCAAACCCAGTTCATGCAACCATCACTCGTATGAGACTCTAACTCACTTTGAGTATCTTTCACCATATGAGACTCTAACCCACTTAGGTGTCCACCTTTCCCCCATGTCCGCCATGGTTGGGACTTAAACTCAATTGAAGCACGAATCATTGGTGTCACATCCCCACTTACCACTTTATTTAAGCCTTTGAAGTAGTATGTGCACAATTCAAATACAGAAACATCTAAAAAAATTATTAAAAAAAATTACAATAGAAGATGGAGAAGATGAAAACACCTTATGGATATAGAAGCAGCGACGTGCGGCAAAGATGAAAACAATTAGAAAAGATAAAATAATCTTATAGAGATATAAACGTTGAAATATGACAAAATAAGAAATCCTAATTGTGTCGTTTTTAAAGAAGGAAAGTGGAATATGAAAGGTAACTTTTTTTTTTAATTATGAGAAATTTTGAGTTAGGACATGTCTTTCATTTGAAATATTGTGTCGTGTCCGTGTCCTATATGTTTCAATTTTTGTTGTTGGTGTTCGCTGGTGAATTTGGCGAACAATCTTTGGTTTCCTAATTTATGAAAATTAGTTTACTAACAGGACCAACCAAACAAATCCTAGGACAAAATGCTTTTGATAATGTCTTTGATTTGAAAAGGAATGTATTCGTTTTGTGTTTTCTAAGGTTTCTTTTAATAGTGTTTTCGACTAATAGAACAAAGACACAATAATGGCGAAAAAGTAACCGAAGATAAAGTTAAACGGAAAACAAAGTAAATTTCTGAAGTAAAGAACATGACTTGAATGTAAAGAAATGAAGAAAAGCTTGGAATTTTATTGAAATGCATAAATGTAAACTGGTGTTTCCCATACATACATTTTCCAGAACACTCGTTTCTCTCACACGGTTACTTTGAGTATTTACTGTAATTTGTACAGAATTTGGAACACCCCCATCTAACACCAAAATCTCCTATTTATATACAGACGAAATAACTACCCATAACAGCTATTTCTCCTAATGGCGACAAATGTCATTCTGCATGCATTCGCCTCTTAGATGCATTCCACGCGTATAATTTCAAAAGTAAAATTCCCTCCTGAGATTTGAAATTCAAACAACCGTCGAAAGGACCGATTCTTCTTACGTCGAAATTATCCTCCTTACTTAGAAAAACCTGCCAATGCTTCCCCTAAGTATCATTTGCCTTCGACTTGCCTTTTTCATAAAAAAATCCTTATAATTGAAATGTCCTGTCGAATCACCCTGTCGAAATTTTCCATTTGCTTTTGAACCATTTTCCTGGCGTCGAAATTAGCAACCTACAAATTGTCCCCCAAAAAATGCATTTTCGACCGAGGGAGAAAAACATTTTTTGCCAATGCAATTCGACGCCATGAATCATTCTACTAGCGACTGTTCATATGATTTAGACGTTAGAAATGTCAGAATCATCATTGCGCTTTTTCCCCAAACGTCTTTTCAGCCCCCCGTTTTGAGATCTTCATCATTCCTACTCTAACCCCTATCACATCGTGGGTCAAAAACGCTAACTGCCACCGTCAGAATCATCCACTTCATACTCTCCATGTGTCCCACAATCTTCCCACTACTTTTTCCATTTCAATTTTTGAATATCAACCGCTTTCATTCTTCCAACTTATATATAAGTTAAAGATTTCATTTTTTTCGCCTTTTACGTTCCTTCTCTCCAAAAACTCTCTTCAAACTTCATCTTCTCCATTTTTCTCTCTACTTCTCTGTAATCAATAATGGCGTCTTCCACTACTCCAAAAGTCACCGGTAAAGATTCTCGGAAGTCCAATAGCTTAGCACCAGTGGAAAGAATCTTCGGTCCCAAGGTGGTGGGAAATCAAGAATATGTTCCAGAACCTCCCAATGAAGAGGAAAAACGTTGCATTTATCAATCTCAGGTACTCATTCCTATCTTAATCTTTGGTAAATCCCACGCCATGTTAGGACCTTTACCTGATTTGAGATTAGACCCAGTTAAGGTACGAGAGTTTTTTCCAACCTATCATCGTTACAAACCCATAGCGAATGGGGTTAGACCTAGAACGGACAAGGAAAAAATTATAGACGAAAAATCCAAAGTAGATGGCCAAGGGACCCCTTCTTACGAAGTCATAAACCTAGAGTACATGAATAATTTCAGAATTTTTAGATCCTGTCCCTTGTCGAAAGACCCCTCCGATTATTTGGCTTGGTTGGACAAGATAGAAAAGGTTAAAAGCAATTATTGGAAGACCATGGGTATTTATGATCTTATTCAGCTGTCGAAAGTAGGGCCAGAATATTGTCCTTCCATGCTTCTAGCTTCCCTTTATTTCTGGGACAACACTTACAACAACTTCCACATTCCTTGTGGGATGATTACTCCTACCCTTTTCGACATAGCTGGCATTACTGGCTTAAGCCCCCTAGGAGTCGATTATGATCCAAACTTGCTAGCTGATCATTTAATAGGCTTCGACACCAACAAAGCCACCTTTACAGCTTATATTGCCAACTATCATGACAAAGAAACCAAGGAAGTATCTGATTAAGAGCATGTTGCCTTCCTGGCCCTTTGGCTGTCGAGATGCGTTTTTTGCTCAAGATCTCTCCAAGTGGCGAAGCGCTATATCACCATAGCCAATCAGCTTCACGCTGGGCACTAGCTTTGTCTTAGCGAGATGATTTTGGCGAATCTATACGAATCCCTGGGCGAAGGAGTTACCATCTTGAAGAATATTAAAGAAAAGAAAACTTTGTTGTTATCAGGACCTTTTTGGCTCTTACAATTGTGGCTCAATGCTACTTTCGAAGCCTCCCTTCCCAACAAACCAACCGTGGACACAGCTGCTCTAGGGGACAGAATAGTCGAAGGTCTTCGTTTGGTGCAACTAACACCCCATGACGAAGGTCTGAGCCTCCAACAAACCTTTACCAGCTACGTCATGATGTTTGCTAACGTTATAGTTTTACACCCAACATGGCTCCTTTTGCTGAGAGGAAGGTCGGACCCTCATGGTTTACCAGAAAACTTCCCATTGAGTCGAAATCTCTAGAATACGAATTCCTCAACGTCTGGGAATCTTTCCTTACTCCTAGACTTCTAGTTTCCAAACTTGGCCCTTTGAAACTCAAAGTTTCCCTTGTCAACTATCAGCCCAATCTGGTTTCTCGACAGTTTGGGTTGATATAAATAATACCAAAACCTCTCTTTTCCAGAAAAGGTTGTTTGATTCATTATAATATGGCACACACTGAAGACGAATGCTCTGAGTTGTTGGCGAAGTATTCTAATCTGGTCGAAATCCAACTAGTGGTCTTTCGACCTAGCTTCCTCTGCACTCAAGAGTTTGACGAATGGTGGAGAGCCTACTATGATTCTCAAATGTTTAACGTGGATTCTTTCACCATTCAACTGACCAGAGCCTTTGCCCTTGTGCAGGACAAGACCAAGAAAGGTACTTCTCGACACATCAAAGAAATCCAAGCTTTCCATAAATACTTTGAAACTGCCTACAGGCCTAATGATCTTAGTCGAACCATAGGCAAAGCAGCAGTTACTTTAAAACAAAAGTTTACAGAAAAGCTTGATGAGTTAAAACTACCTACGTATGTTCGACCAGAACAGCGCTATGAGGTAGCTTTTAAACTTTATCGCCCAAAATTTTCCCCTCTACCATCTGCTGAATTTGGCGTGGCTCTTAGCCCTCCATTTCCAGATTGGTTCATTTATGGGGATTCTCTGAAAATTCTTCGCCAAGAAAACCAGAAACGTGCCGAGCGAGTGGTTCCGACTAAGTACACCCTGGACAATTTCAAAGGCCACCTTCATATTGGCATAGAACACGTTCGCGTGGAAACTCCTATATATGAAGGTGTGGAAAATGGGAAGAAGTTCAATCTCACTTTTTATTTATTTAAATGTACGCTATTTTATGCTTGACTCTTTTCTTCTTTTCTTCTCTAGTTATCAAGATTTCGACCAAAAAACCCGCCACAGGCGAAGCAACAACTGCTGGAGATGCAAAGCCCCAAAAAGACACTGCCAAGACACCTTTGGCGAAGGTATTACTTTACTTTTCTTTTAGGTCACCAAATGTATTATTTTTTGAAATACTAACAAACATCTCTCTTGACCCACAGGGCAGTTGAAGACCGCCATCGACGCCTAAGAAAAGGAAAGCGAAAGAACAAGAAGTCAAAGCTGCTGACATTGATGATGGTGATGAGTCACCAGACCAAGTAGAACCCACCAAAAAGAAAAAGAAGACAACCAAACCTCCACCACAGAAACCTCATACTCCCAGAATTTTAGAAAAAACTCTACCCAAAAATCTCGGCGAGGAAACTACTCCTGCTCCAGCAGAAAGCGAAAGTTCTAGCTTGAAAACCAACACTCCAAAGGTATGATTTTTCTTTTCCTTTCGACGCTAAAAAGGCTGTTTACTTGTATTACCTTCTTTGATCTATTTATCTTTCAGGTACCTGTCGATACTCATGGACATCCCATGGTCCAAGTTCTCCCCAAGACCAGCAGTGATCCCACTTATAAACCAACCAGCGCCTCCAAATCTTCCCCTAAGAATTCGGCAAAGGAATCAGCTACTGAAGTAAATCAACCCACTGCTATTTCTACACGAATTCCAGACGTAGTGGAAGAAGAAGCTGGTCCTGAGACTGACGACTTAGTCGACACTGGTGGGGATACTGTGATGCCTACTGCAACGGTTATCACAAGTAATGAACCTGAAGATCAATCTCCCCTCAACTCACCAGTTGCTGACGAAGAGAAGGACGAGGAGGTTGCAACTGATGCCGAAGAGGAGGAAGAAAAATAAAATGAAAAGCCGCCAACTCTCACAGCTGCTACAGACGAAGAGAAAGAAAACGACAAAGAAGATCTTGGTAAAGCAAATAAGACTGCTTCGCCCACAACAACTTCGACCCGACTTTCTCACCAGGAGCTTGAAAATCTGAAGGTACAAAGACCTTTTGAGTACCTAAAGACCATGCTTAGTTCCCGCTACAATTTTGCTGATACTACCATTAGTAGTTCGACAACCTCAGGGACTACTTCTGATGCTAAATCAGTGGACGAATCGCTGGCCAATATTCGACAGAAAGTTCTTGATATTGACTTGAAAAGAATGATTCATCTGCCCAATTCGACCTAAAGAAAATCCTAAAGCAAATCAATGTCCAGGAGGCCCCCCTGAAGTCACTGATGTGGTGTTGGACCTCACTACCTTGATATATCTTGTGGTAACTGACTTTAATCGACTTCGAGAGTACTCCAAGAAGCTTGAAAATAAGACAGAAACCCAACTTGCTGAGTGGGATGCTGCTTCGAATTCGTCCAACAAAGTAACTGAACTGGAGAAAGTGTCTGAACAAAATAAGCAGGAAGCAGCTTTGTGTGGTGAGAATATCCTCAAGTGGAAGAAGCAAATTGCTGCTCTTCAAAGCAAAATTTCCCAGGCAGAAAAGCGTCAAGCAGAACTGCAACAGATCGACCAAGAGGAAATCCGTAAAGAGCTTGAAGTAGGTGTGCATCATGTTGATAGGGACCGCAAGCTTGGTGAGGAAATTGAGGAGCTTTCGAAAGGCAAGGCACTTTGTGAGCGTCGTCTTCAAATCCAGAGGTCGAAATTTGAGAAGCTGAAGGAATCTTTTCCCGTTTGAATACTTGTAATTTTTTTCTTGTTTCGGCTTTTTTAAGGCCTTTTTGTAATGACATTGGATCTATATTATTTGGCGAGAAGATTTTCAATCCGCCATATTGCTTTTCTCTGCATAATTATTCGACTGTTATTTTAATTTCTTGTAATGTGGGCCTATATTTTTTCAAATATTTCCCGTTTATTTTTAATATACGCTTATCTTTATTCACTTCCTCGACTTCATATGCGCCATTGGAAAATACTCGTATAATTTGAAAAGGTCCTTCCCACTTAGGGGACCATTTTCCCATAAGTCTGTCTTTTCGATCCATGGGGAGAATTACTTTCCAAACTAACTCACCAATTAGGAAAGTCTTACCTTTCACTTTCTTATTGTAAAACTTTTCGACTCTTTCTTTTTGCCTTTTCAATAAATCCAACGCATTTAATCTTTCTTCGTCCAAATCAACTAATTCGTCCATCATCATACTCCAATATGTATCTGATGGAATTTCATGATGCCTCTGAATTCGAATCGACTGCAAATAAACCTCAACTGGTAAAACTGCATCATGTCCATATGTCAATCTAAATGGAGTAGTATTTGTTGCTTCTTTAGGGGATGTTCGACAAGCCCATAAGATTTGATCCAAAGTCTTATGCCAATTCTTAGGCTTTGTCCCCACGTGCTTTTTAATCAAACTTATCACCACCTTATTTGCTGCTTCGACCTGTCCATTTGCTTGAGCGTAATAAGGTGTCGAAGTGAGAAGCTTGAATCCTATCTCCTTTGCAAATGTTTGCATACTCCTCCCAGTAAACACAGATCCTTGATCTGTCGTTATTGTCTCAGGTATCCCATATCTATAGATGATATGCTTTCGAATGAATTCTATGACTGCTTCTTGATCAACATTTACCAAAGGTATGGCTTCTATCCATTTTGTGAAATAATCTATTCCAACCAAGATGTATCTTTGGCCTTTCGACGATGCTGGTCGAATTTCTCCGATCAAATCTAAAGCCCAACCCCTAAATGGCCAAGGCTTCACAATAGAATGTAACTCACTTGCAGGAACGTGTGGTATTCCTGCATGTACTTGACATTCTTGGCAACCTTTTGCGAATTCGACACAATCCTTTAACATTGTTGGCCAATACATCCCTTGTCGAAATAATAACCATTTCATTTTATGGCCTGCTTGATGAGCACCACATGCTCCACCGTGCACATTCGATAACAATATAAAAGCTTCATCTTCGCCCAAACATTTTAACAAAACTCCCTCTGAAGTCTTTTTAAACAACTCATTTCCAAAAAGCACATAACTTAACGCTCTGTACTTAACTTTCCTTTCGACTTTCTGATTTGGGTCTTGTAAATAATCCTTGATGGGCTTTCTCCAATCTCCGACTCTCGAATCGTCTATATTAAATATCTCAAAGCTCTCTTCGTCACCATACCCTAACTTTATTGTCTCCAAATCTGACGGGGACAACTTAGTTGACACAACTCTTCCTCTTACTTCAATGGCCTTTTCCAACTTTTCTTTCGACACTTTATAACCAGATGCGAGTTGTGCCAAATCATTCGCCACTTGATTTTCCATTCGAGGAATATGCCTGATAATTACATTGTCGAATTTCTTCAAGAGCCTGTTGGCTATTACGAAGTACATAATTAAATTTTCTTTAACACACTTGTACTCCTTGGTCACTTGCTTTATTACCAACTCAGAGTCTCCCATTATTTCGACTCTAGTTGCCCCCAATTCCAATAAAATTTCAAGTCCAGTTATCAAAGCTTCATATTCTGCCTCATTGTTCGAACATAAGCCTTCGACTCTGTACTTGAATTTTGTTGGAATTCTATTAGGAGAAATAATCAACAGCCCAATGCCAGTTCCATTCTTATGACTGGAACCGTCTAAGTATAGTTTCCATGGCTCTATTTCGACATATTCAATATAATCTTCATTTATGGCGTGGTCAGCTATAAAGTCAGCCACCACTTGTCCCTTAACAGCCTTCAAAGGCAAATACATTAAGGAATATTCAGTCAATGCTAAAGCCCATTTCCCAATTCGACTATGTAAAATTGATTTTGATAACATATGCTTTATTACGTCAAAATGAGAGGAAATATATACATCGACTGGCTTTATGTAGTGCTTTAACTTCATACACGAAAAGTAAACACATAGACATAGCTTTTCTATTACACTATACCTAGTTTCGGCATCATTTAAGACTCTACTGAGGTAGTAGATGGCTCTTTCGACGCCATTCTCATCCTCTTGACATAACATACTTCCTAATGTCCTATCTGATGCCGCTATATACAACCTCATACTTTTACTTCTACAAGGAGACATCAAGATTGGGGGATGGGTCAAGTATTCCTTGATTTTGTCGAACGCCGCTTGTTGATCTTGCCCCCATATAAAATCTTCCTTCTTCAGTCGAAGTAGAGGAGAGAAGGCTTGCGTTTTTCCACTAAGGTTGGAGATGAACCTTCTGAGAAAGTTGATCTTCCTAAGCAGAGACTGCAACTCCTTCTTTGTCGATGGCGCTTTCGCCTCCATTATTGCTTTGGCTTTGTTTTCATTGATTTCGATCCCCTTCTTGTGGACCACAAAGCCAAGGAAATCTTCCGCCTGCACACCAAAAGCACATTTGAGAGGGTTCATTTTTAAACCAAACTTCCTCATCCTTTCGAATGACTGTCGAAGATGGTCAATATGATTTTCGCCTGAAACAGACTTAATTACAATGTCATCTATATAGATTTGCATAAAAGTTTCGATAAAATCATGAAAAATCGAATTCATGGCTCGCTGATAAGTTGCCCCAGCATTTTTCAGACCAAAAGGCATTAATACCCATTCATAGGTGCCTATGGCTCCAGGGCAACGAAATGCCGTCTTAGGGACATCTTCGTCAGCAATAAAAATTTGATTATAGCCAGAGTATCCATCTAACATACTTAAATACTCATGGCCTGCAGCAGAATCTATAAGCATTTCCGCTACTGGCATATGATATTCATCTTTAGGGGTAGCCGAATTTAAATCTCGAAAGTCAATGCATACCCTTAATTTGCCATTTTTCTTTATTACAAGAACAATATTTGCAATCCATTCGACATACCTCGTTGTACGGATGAACTTATATTTCAGAAGTCTTTCGACCTCCTCTTTAATCTTCGACAAAATCTCTGGTGCGAAGCGTCTGGGAGTTTGCTTTACAGGCTTCTTCCCTGCTATTATGGGTAACTTCAATTCGACCAAACTCCTGTCGAGACCAGGCATCTCGTCGTAGTCCTATGCGAAACAATCTTTAAACTCTTTCAGCAATTGGACTATTTCGACTTTTAACTGAGGGTCCATCTTGGCACTTATGTAGGTTGGCCTTTTTTCTGCTCCCAGTCCTAGATCGACTTCTTCCAATGGATCCTGCGCCACCATTTTCATATCTGTCGAAGTCAGATCCTTTTCAAACCCCAAGGGTTCGTCATCATAAATGACGTCTAACTTTTGATGTTGCCATTCGCCAATTTCTGTGTTGAACAGATTCTCTTCAACGTCCCTTTGAGGACATTGTTTGTTGAAATCATTTCCTTTGGCTTCGACAGCCATATACTTTACTTCGGCTTCTAGAGCCGCCTTGAGTTTATTTTCGGCTACATAAGCCGTAATCCTTTCGAGCGCTGATGATTCACTCATCGTCACCAAACTCGCTTCCCTAACCGGTTGGCTCTATATGTGCAGTCCCAAAGACATAGTTTGCCTCGTCGACCACTTCCATATCCCACTGGAAACCATATGTGGGGTGAAGGTACAGCGAATAGAAAGCATTATCAGTAGCCTTCAGGTCGAAAGTCACTGGACTGCATGGAGCTATGTGGGCCAAGTGTTTGTCGAAATTGCATCGATCCACATGGTTTACCTCAGCCATGAAATAGCTTTGATCTGCCTCTATGATTTCGACAATTCCATCAGATCACCAAATAGCTATACGCTGATGCATCGACGAGGGCACAACACCCACGCCATGGATCCATTCTCTACCCAGAAGTAAATTATAATTATCCTTTGAGGCTATAACCATGAACATCGTTGGTCTAGTTATAGTCCCAACAGTTAAATCCACTTGGATAACACCTAAAGTAGTTCCCACTTTGCCTTCATAGTTTGACAATACCATGTTGTGGGGCTTTGCATCAGACTCGTCTTTCCCAATTCGCTTCAACATATAATGGGGCATTAAGTTAACTGCAGCCCCTCCATCAACCAGGATTTTGTTCACTCCCACATTCTCCACTTTCCCCTTTATGAATAGGGGCTTGAGGTGGCCACACATGGAGTCATCTGTCCTTTCGAAAAAGGCATTTTGTTCTTCGACATAACCGTTATTCATAATATAGTAACTCACTGGCCTGTGCCCTATAACTTCACTTTCCATAACATCTTCCTCTTCCTCGACCTCCATAATTTGGTCGTATTCTTTTGGAAGGACAGAGACCACGTTGCACACGATGTCGAGAGACGCGTCTGACTCAGATCTGAAATCGTCAGTCATTTCGTCATCTTCTCCCACCTTCTCTTTAGATGGCACTGGTTCACTTACATTGCAGTAATTGTTGCTGTAAGATGCCTCTTTTTGATTTACTACTTCCACGTTGCTACTTGACTCTGGTTTGCTTCTTTCGACGGAGACTTCCTCAGCAACCCTTTTCTCAGCAGCTTCCTTTTCCGCCCTTTTTTGTCTTTGGAATCGCCTCCATTGGGACCTTGACATGGGATTCTTGCCTTTATAATTCTCTGAGGGGTAAGGCCTTGGTTTTGGCCTTTCGCCTTCCTTGTTACCAGCCATTGACGAACCCCTCTGAACTTCGAAATTTTTCCACTTTCTCTGTCCCTGGGCTTCCCTTATTGGTTGAACCCATTTGTCATTAGGAGCTTTGTTGGTGGGTTTAAAGGTATTTGGGTACCTTCGTCCAAACTTTTGCTGGTTTTGATCATTTCGCCTTGGGTCGAACCTCTCCGTTCTCGCAGGTGGAACTGCCCCCCAGTTTCCTTTCCTTTTGGCTTTTTCCATTCCTTCTAGGTTGTCTACTGCTTTCTTGTCGAACACGGCACTACAGCGGGGGCACAACATAACCTTAGATCTTTTCTTCTGACACCTTTGAAGGAACTCAATCAGATTCTCTTCCTCTTTAGGGTACGCCACTTTTTGATATTCCTCTCTACGACACTCTTCGTCAGTCTGCATTGGAGCTTTCTGGGATACCTCCACCATATTAACATTGGCTGTTTGCCCATCTCCAATACTTAACTTGTTCATCTTCAGAGTTAGTCCCTCCTCAATTTCATGTTTCTTCTTCGCCAGGTCGAAAATCCCTTCTGGCGATGGCTTCTTAATGTCATGTTGGCAACAAAAACCCACGCATTTCTCTCTGGGATCCTCCATTGTTCTTCATAGAATCCCATAAACAGTTGGCTTCGCAGGACCATCAGTACTCATAGCGTTTATCTTAGAGATACCTTCGCCAATCTTAGTATTGGCTTGATCGACGGTAACACCAAACTCCATGCTGTCTCCCTTAAGGCCCTTAGTAGCCTTATTCTTGTCTTCGACGAAGCCTTCAGTAGCTTCATCATTCTTCACAAAGTTGAGACCCTCAGTAGCCTCCTTCTCTTTTTCGACGGAGCTCTCAGTAGTTTCGTCAGTCTTCACAAAGTTGAGACCCTCAGTAGCCTCGTCCTTGTTCACATTGTTGAGGCCTTCAGTGGCCTCTTTGGTGATGCAATTCTTCAAGCTTCCTTCGCCAAGGTGTTTAGTAACCTTGATCATCACTGGTTTATTGACGAAATCTTCGGATATTTCCTCCACATCACTTTCGTCTGTAGGGATCTCAGGGATCTCTACCATGTTCACATTTGCGTCGAAACCCTCAGTGGCTTCTATCATCTCAAAGCTGCAGTCAGAACCCTCTTCGACCTCCACCATGTTCACTGTGGATGGTTCAGCATAGTGGGCTTCGACCATTTGCATTGGATTTGAGTCAACCTTCATCGGTGGCTTCGACTTGTCGCCGAACTTCAATCTTCCGTCACGAATGGCATTTTGCACCAGATCCCTGAAAAGGAAACACTGAAATGTTTTATGACCTAAAAAATTATGGTACTTACAAAAACCTCTTTTTTCTGTTGTTCTATAGGAGGCACTTTGGTGCCAGGTGGCACTATCATTTGGCCATCTTTAACCAACAAGTCAAATATTTCGTCACACTTGGTGACGTCGAATGTATAAGTCCTTTTAGGAAACTTATCATTCTTCTCAGGTTCGATTGGGTTTTTTCCATTCGACGGAGCCAATGCTTTACAAGAGTATGGCGGACCCTGTTTCAATTATGCTAAGTCAACTTCTTGTTCATCGAAACTAAACGATTCGCTCTCGTCATCATCATCTTCCTGACATACCCCCACATAAGCCACTCTTTCTTTCTTATTTTTTGTTACTCTTGCTTTTTCGGCTTTTAAACGTTCGACCTGTCTCACCCTATCCGCCAGTTGTGCCATATCCCTCAGATATTGCGTGTCTAGCTTCTTTCTAATTGAATATTCTAAACCACCTGCTGCCATTTCGACTAATTTGTGCTCAGGCACTTGCGTGAAACATCTCGCCTTAAGTAACCTAAACCTATTTAAATAATCATCAATTGGCTCAGAGAATTTTCTTTTAACACTAGCCAATTCCTTCAAACTTATTTTTGTTTGTCTCATGTAAAATTGTTCATGGAACAGCCTTTCTAACTGGACCCAGGTGTGGATCGAATTCGCAGGCAAAGATGTGAACCAAGTAAAGGCATTTTTCGTCAAAGAACTTGGAAAATATTTCATTTTTAAATTTTCATTGCGTGCAATTTCTCCCGCTTCGATCAAGTAACGGGCCACATGTTCGATAGTGGATTCGCTAGTGTCCCCTGAGAATTTGGTAAACTTGGGGACTTTCCACCTTGGGGGTAATTCTTGTTACAAAATATACTCAGACAATGGGGATGTATAACTGGGCCTTTGCAGTCCCACATTCACACCATTTCTTGCCATAATCCTTTCGACCATGGCTGCTAAATTATTTTCTGTTGGCATGTTGTTGTGACGCAATTGTTGCACAACATCATCAGCATCTTGGTCTCTATGGACTAATACCCTTCTAGGCTCTTGTTGGACAGGAATCTCGACATGAGGCTGTTCGACCATTACCTCTTGGTTTCTAGGGTTTCCTTGAGGAACATTCGCTGGCCTCTGGTTTATTGTGGGTTCCTCTTCGACAACTACTCTGGGATTCTGAACTATTTGTTCCCTTGGTTGGGTTTGAGGAACACCAAAGAAGTCAGCAATGCGCGTCATTTGCACTGCTAATAATTGGTTCGTTTGGATGGCGTTTTGGATTAAAGGATTAAACACAACCCCCATTTGTTGTGTTAGCATCTGCACCATATCATGGTTACTTTCGTCCATTTGTTGCCTAATTACTTGTGCAGAATTGTTAGTGATTGCAGGCATATAAGTTTGGTATCCCGTTGGCACAGGCTGACCCATTCTGCCTATATGGTTCGCACCAGACCCTGATCCTTGTAGGGGCGAAGTAACATTAACTAAAGGATCAGAATATAATGACGACACATTCTGCAAACTTGCCATCACCGTTGTTGGCATTCCATAAGGCTGTTCTCTATTATGTGGGGGCATTGAAAAATTCGTCACAAATGGCCTATGAACACCTCCTAAAGGAGGAGGGGTCATTTGAGGCATTTGGGGTCCCACTGTAGAGACACTGGGCGCGTTTTGGGATGCCGAAAACGTTGGGATCGACCCCGTTGATGATGGTATCGCTTCTGACACAGAAACTGACGCCGTATTGTCTCCCGTCGAAGGAATAAGCGTCGGGTTATTAACATTTTAATTATTAGGCGCGCTTTGATTCGCCATTCTTCTTGTTCTTGTTCTTTTTGGTCTTTCTTCGTTGTTCACGGCTAACTTGCCACTCCTTAGAATCATACAACGAAATAAAACTTTTCTTCTAAGAATTTGCTATAAGAACAAAAGGACCAACTAAAGTAAATGCACTAGGTCCCACTGGGCGTGCCAATTTGTTCGCTGGTGAATTTGGCGAACAATCTCTGGTTTCCTAATTTATGAAAATTAGTTTACTAACAGGACCAACCAAACAAATCCTAGGACAAAGTGCTTTTGATAATGTCTTTGATTTGAAAAAGGAATGTATTCGTTTTGTGTTTTCTAAGGTTTCTTTTAATAGTGTTTTCGACTAATAGAACAAAGACACAATAATGGCGAAAAAGTAACCGAAGATAAAGTTAAACGGAAAACAAAGTAAATTTCTAAAGTAAAGAACATGACTTGAATGTAAAGAAATGAAGAAAAGCTTGGAATTTTATTGAAATGCATAAATGTAAACTGGTGTTTCCCATACATACATTTTCCAGAACACTCGTTTCTCTCACACGTTTACTTTGAGTATTTACGGTAATTTGTACAGAATTTGGAACACCCCCATCTAACACCAAAACCTCATATTTATATACAGACGAAATAACTACCCATAACAGCTATTTCTCCTAATGGCGACAAATGTCATTCTGCATGCATTCGCCTCTTAGATGCATTCCACGCATCCAATTTCAAAAGTGAAATTCCCTCCTGAGATTTGAAATTCAAACAACCGTTGAAAGGACCGATTTTTCTTACGTCGAAATTATCCTCCTTACTTAGAAAAACCTGCCAATGCTTCCCCTAAGTATCATTTGCCTTCGACTTGCTTTTTTCATAAAAAAACCCTTATAATTGAAATGTCCTGTCGAATCACCCTGTCGAAATTTTCCATTTGCTTTTGAACCATTTTCCTGGCGTCGAAATTAGCAACCTACAGTTGGATACTTCAAAAACATGTCAGATACATGTCATATGCATGTCGTACGCGTATACTTGTCTCATATGCCCGATGCGGTGACACACTGTGTGAATGCCGTGTCAGAGCGTTATAGTTTGTCCATCCATTATGCTCTCCCTCAAGTGGAAGACACAAGGAGCTGGTCCCTTACTCGAACCAAAGGCTCATGATACCATTGACGGGGGAGATTTTTACTAGGAAGTATTGAACATGTGAGACTTTCCTTTCTAGAACAACACCTTTGCGAGAGACACACTACATATTCACCCAAAACCTTAAGGTGATAGGTGTATGAGTTCTCTTACTTATAAAGTGTTCAACCTCCATTTTTATGAATAATGTAAGACTTAAAACTTACACTGATTTCTCAAAACACATTTTTTAATTTTAAATTTATTTGTGTTAAGTGTCAAATATTTCTTAAACTATATATGATGTGTCATACTTTGTGTTTGTTCATGAAAATTAGTACAAAAAATTAATAGATGTGCAACGTTTAAAGTTTTTTCTCACTTACCCAAAAAAAATGAATGCCATTTCGTGGCAAATACTTTCTTCAAGTATCGACAACACACGATATCATTCCAAGCAATAAAACGAAATTACTAATTTTTAAAGTGTGAATACTACTATGAGCCATCAAGGTGAATACATAGAAATTATCTTGTAGTATAATATATTTTAACCTTGACACTATCCCACATCTTGAGCTATATAAGTCTACCCCACATTTCAATCTTCTTATCTTACATTGAAACACAAGTAATTAAGTGTGGAAAAACAATATGAAGAACTTGAGTATGATTCTTATATTGCTAGTTCTATTGCTACTCACTATGGAGCAAGTGCATGCTTTTAACTGTGAAGAATTAAAGACATCTATATCTATATCTTCTTGTGAGTCATTCCTCGTCGGTAATGACTACGAGCCATCAACTAGTTGTTGCAATGGCATTAACTCTATAAAATCATCGGCAACCCCTGTTTTTTTTTTTTTCAATAGGCAATGATAAATCAATTTAAAATGGCACAAGGATGCACAACTCAATACAACACAAGCAAACTACAACCTCTTAATACACTCAATAGGTGTAGTGAACCAATTATAAAACGAACTGATGTTTTTATCACAGCCAACAGAAAACCATTTCCAAGAAAAGAACTTTACTGAGTTAATAGTGTGGTCGACCGACAGAAATTTAGCGTTAACAGAAACACAATTTCTATTGGCCCACAAAAACCAGACCGTCAAAGCCCAAATGGTGCTTCCCATTATGTGCTCTGCTGCAGCGTTAGAGGAGCTTCCAAAAGCTGTAAAAGATTCAACACAACTACTTCCTTTGAACACTTGAAAACCACTCCACTTTTCAATTCCTAACCAAACTTTTCCTGCATAATCACAATATAGAAACAAGTGCTTAATATTTTCGTCAAATCTCAAGCAGACAGAACAACTCAAACCCATCCCCCAACAAAGATATTTCTTCTCGCAAGCAAATCCCTCGTTGCGATTCGCTGTTGATGAACGACGTGCTGCATGTGAATGCGGAAAAGAATGGGCTAATAACATTTCTAACATTAGAGAGGATTTATTTATCTCACTTCTTCCTTTATAAAGATTACAATTTCAAAAAAAATTATTTATACTTTTTATAAAGAGAAAAACATATATATTTAATCCATGTAGAATTATTTATAAGTTGGACACTTGGACCACATCTCTTGTAAAAATTGCATTGAAAATAGTTACTTGTATATTAATCAACAATTATTTTTTTAAAAGATTTTAATATATTTTCGTCAACAAATATCAAAATGCCCGGAAACGTTATTTATTATCTTGTAAAATAGTTGTTGAAATAATAATTTAATCTTACTTTACTTCTATATTTTTCAGGAATTTATTTACTATTGTATTGTACTATAATTGAATTGATATTGAAAATATTTTTTGTGTTTTGTTTGTCAGTATTTTTTTTGGATAAGCAACTTGTATTAAAATAGAGAAATAGGATTTCTCTAACCCAATACAAGGATTAAAACGAAAGAGACGGAGAAAAAAACTCCCTAAAAATATTACATAAAATCAAGGGGAAATTTCGTCCAGTTATAAAAACTACATTTGACGCCTCCTATCTCTAGCCATCTCCAAGAGAGAATCAAGATATGGTTTAATATAGCATCGACATCGCAAATCTCTTCACCGAATATGATATTATTTCTAGTACTCCAGATACACCAAGTCGCTATCTGCCAAACAAAACTAGTCATACCTTTCTTACAGAAATCTCTCAAAGAAGTTGACCAAGCCAAGGCATGATTGGAAATAGAATTAGCGAACACCGGATGGACTCCCAACCAGGAGGAGATCTTGAGCCACAAGTCTTGAATTTTCAGACAAGAGAGAAAAAGATGCAAAGCATTTTCTTCATCCAAAAAGCATAAAGGACAGACCTTATCATGGGGAGATACGACGACCCCTCTAGAAGCTAAATTGTCACGAGTTGGCAGCCTATTTATCACCATCCTCCATACGAAGAGTTTAATTTTCATAGGAATTCTTGAATACCAAAGCTCCTCTAGAACAAAGACATTCTCTACATTAAGACTCAGGCCTGCAACCTCTGAACTTAAAATAGAGTATACTAACTTCACTGAAAAGGCAGAATTAGAGTCCAAATTCCATACCCAATGATCTTCCTTCAAAAAAATCCAGCGAAGAATCACTAACCAAATTAAGCAAAGCTTGGACTGATTTATCATCGGACTGCAGCTCGTAAAGACGCAAGGAATCAAAATTCCAAGACCAAATCTCTTGGTTCCAATGGCCAACATCAATTAGAACACAATCCTTGTTATCTGTTGCATCAAATAAAGCAGGAAAAACAGATTTGGTTGCAAAATCACCACACCAATGATGATGCCAGAATTGAATGAGTCTCCCTTTACCAATAATAGGCCTGACCAAATTCGAAATTGCAGTATTTATGTTAAGCACTCTAAGGTTCAATAAATCCCTTAGCCAAGTTGAACATTTAGAGGGGATCTCATCAACAGCAGAACCTGTCACCAGATTGGGCATATCCCCGTAACGGCTATTCAACAAACTCCTCCAAATTTCATTCCCTTGGTTAAGGAATTTCCACAGCCATTTAACTAACAAAGCCTTATTAAACAACCCGGTATGCTTGATCCCTAATCCTCCTTCCTTCTTTGATTTACAAACAGAGCTCCACTTAACCCAAGCGATACTCTTTTTATCCATCGAACCCGACCAAAGAAAACGCCGCTGAATTGTAATGGTAGCTTTAACGACCTTGGAAGGTGCCTTGAAAAACAACAAGTAGTGAATAGGCAGATTATATAGGATGAAGTTGATGAGGGTGACTTTGTCTCCAAGGGAGAGATTTCTCCTTAACCACGAACTGAGCCTAACTTTAAAAGACGATAAAACCGGTTCCCAAAACGAGAGTCTCCTATAATTCCCTCCAATAACAATTCCAAGGAATTTAAAAGGAAGAACTCCCGACTTGGAATATAAGAAAGTTTCAGCAGCAAGAAGAAAGTTAGGATCAAGACCAACGCCATACAAGCAACTTTTAGCAAAATTGATCTTAAGGCCTGAAACGATCTCAAAACCACGAAGGATAGTTTTCACCGCCCACAAATTCGAGTACTCGCCATTACAGACTAAGATGGTATCATCAGCAAATTGCAGCAACTCTATAGATTCGACTTTATTAAAGCGAAAACCAGAGAATAAATTAAAATTTGTCGCTCTTTTTATCATAAGCGAAAGAACTTCGGCTACAACCGCAAAAAGGAAGGGGGCAAAAGGATCCCCTTGCTTGAGACCTCTCGAAGCCTTAAAGTCCCTAGTAGGACTTCCATTGACAAGGATGGAAACAAAACTAGAGCACACGGTCCCTTTAATCCACTTAATCCAGTTAGGCCCAAAATTCATAACTTCAAGAATAGATATTAAGAATTCTCAATCAACAGAATCGTAAGCTCGCGCAAAGTCCACCTTAAAGAGCATGCATTTACGCTTTTCTCTTTTAGCAAGGTCGAGGATTTCATTCGCAACGAGCACTCCGTCTAAGAGATTCCTTCCCGGAATGAAAGTAGTTTGAGTCGGTGAAATTAGTTTATTAATGACTGTAGAAAGTCTCTTGGATAACATCTTGGAAATAACTTTGGATACATATTCCACAAGGCTTATAGGCCTATACTCCACGAAAGATTGCGGATTATCAACCTTCGGGACCAAAACCAAGATAGATGATGTGAAAGCTTTAGGGAGCTTGCCTGTCAAAAAAATTATGAACACATTTGGAAAAATCAACTCCAACAATCTCCCATACTTCCTTGAAAAATTTGAACGAGAAGCCATCGGGTCCAGGGGATTTATTCCCGTCATAGTCGAGCACAGCCAACCTGATATCTTCTGAAGAAAATTCAGAGTCCATCCAAATTCTGACCGCAGGAGAAAGATTTTGCAAACCAGAAAGATCCATATGCGGTATAGGAGAATCCACCTTTTTGAATTTCAAAGAGAAAAACTCCAAAGCTGCTTCCTCTATAAATATAGGATCCTCAATAAGGTTATCACTTGAGCCAATAGTCGAGATATCATTGAGTCTAGTTCTCGCTTTAAGAGTAGAATGAAAGAACTGGGTATTAATATCATCTTCCATAACCCATTTAGACCTTGATTTCTGAAAAATCATGGACTCTTTAATACGAAGGTTACTCCAAAAATCTTCTTGATATTTCACCCTCATCTTAAGAATCTCATCAGACAAGGAACAATTAACATTAGCCATTTCCAACTCAATACCATTAATTCCTTCCACGTTATCTTCCAACTTAAGATCAATCCAACAAAAAACATGACGATTCCACCATTTTAAACGGGACTTCAAAAACTTAAGTTTTTCCTAAAAAACGAAAGAGGGGGAACCGTGAAAAATTGCCGAATTCCATTGAGTCTTAACAAAGCCCATGAACTCCTTATGATGAATCCAACTATTAAAGAAGCGAAATGGTTTTGGCCCCCAATTAGAAGAAACAGATTTAACCCAAATAGATCGATGATCGGAAATGTCGCGCGAACCGACTATTTGAGCTTTAAGCTCCCAACTATCAACTAAGAAATCTTCAATAAGAAATCTGTCAATTTTACTGCAACTCAAGCCATTTGCGTTAAACCAAGAGAACCTATTACCCACGAAAGGAAGATCAACCAAATTCAAATTATTGATAAACGAATTAAACTCCTCACATTCCCGTCTGCTACATAAATCACGACCCTTCCTTTCATCTCGAGATTTTTAACGGCATTAAAATCTCCTCCAATTAACCATCTGCCTCCTTGACAACTATTTTTAAACGACAAAAGGCCTGACCAAAGAATCCTTTTTTCCCTCAAATCACAGGGAGAATAAATATTCACAGCAAACAAATTAATGCCTCTCCAGAGAAAATTAGAGCAGAGAAAACCTTTACCTCTGAAACTGGAGATAGGAATAAAGGAGTCCTTTCTCCAAATAGTCAGAATACCTCCCGAGGCACCTTCAGACCCTACAACGGACCAACCGAACCCATGATCACCCACTGACTTTTAACTACAGAATTTCTCATCTTTCTCATCATAGATTCTTGAATTAAAACCAAATCATCTATTCCTTTCAAAAGAGAATGACAAATTCTCCTCTTGATAGAAGAATTGCAACCTCGAACGTTGTAGGATACCACGATCATAAGTCCCTATTTCCGACATCCTTCTTGCTAGCGAATTCTTTGCTGTCCCTAACCTCCAATTTGTTAACAATCACTGCAAAAGCTTCTTCATCTTCATCTACTTCAACCCCCAGAAGTTTAATGGATTCTCAAATATTCTGTGGGACTTGGTTCAAACTCTTAGAACACTTGGAGTTGCTTCGAATAATATCCGATTCATCCACCGAAGGACACAAGGAGGGAACCGGAACCGAGCTAGGACCCCAACTTCGTTAATGGTCGAAAGATTCAGCTTCTTTTTTGACTTGGATTTTTTCATATTCTTATTTGACGCGGAAGGGTGTTGAGGAGGGTAGAGTAAAATGATGGGAAAAAAGGAATTTGGATATCCCCATAAATATTTGCAAAAGATTTTTCCTTTTTCTCTCTAGGCCCAACAAGAGGCCCACTATGCAAGCCTACAGCTGAAGAAATTGGGTCAGTCACAAAAGAAGAGGTAAATATATTTCTCTCTGGCCCAAGGGAAAGCTCCAACGGAATATGTGGGTCCACTTCAACCCCAATAGAAACCAAACCGTCTAGTTTGGAAGTAACTGGCCCAATTGACGAATGGTTATCCAATCCAAGGTCAAATTCAGCATTAAATGCTTCTTTCAGAGCTGGCAGGGTTTTAGGAGTTTCCTCCAATAAAAAAGTTTCCTTAAAGGTATGAGCTACAGAGTTTCCTTCAAAGTCACCTACCAAGCCCACATTTTCTACCGCAGAATCTCAGACAAAAGTATGATCAGAGCCTACCCTACTCCCAAAGTCTTGAGGCGTTGCAGAAGCCTCCAAGTTGTCTACCACAACCCTAGGGATGTCACTATTTATAGAAAATTCGGCCTCGATATCTTCATCTGAAAACAAAACCTTATCGTCTCCAGAAGAAAGCAAATAATCAGATTCATCATCTGAAACTATTTCATCTTCTACTGGTGCGTTTGGCAAGAGGCCGCTGGTTTCTTCAAATATTCTCACTTTAAAGACAGCCCCGTTAACCTCGGTAGGAATAACTTTGTTAACTTCTTCAATACCACCAACCTTAATGCATAGCCTGGCCAACACAAAGTTAGTGCAGTTTTCGGTGGCTGCATCAACTTAATAAAGGTACCGAAACTCTCCACCAAACGACTGATCACGTAACTGTTCCAGGCATGGCAGGGTAATCCCAAGCAATTCACCCAAACAAACCTATGTTTATCAATAATCTCCTGATTCCAAGGATTTAAAGTTAGAATCACACCAAACTTTTGCTGCCTCAAGCGCTGGGGAAATGTCTTCATCGTTCAAGGATTCAAGGAGGCAAAGACTGGCTCCTAAAGCAGTGGCCTTTATGTCAAAGAATCCAGCTTCATACAGATCTTTTTGAGTAAAAAAGGGATTCCCATTGGAATGCACCTCTCGTACGTAGGCTTTGACAAACCTATTCTCACATTAGGTTCCACCAAAACCCTGTAGACCTTATTTTCACATAAAATAGCCTCTTCTTCCGCGTACGACTGTGACGTTCCTTTCACCGCCTGAGCATAAGAAGAGGTAGCATGTTTGAACCCTGGAACCACACTACCCGTGAAAATCTTCTTCCTTCCAGCAAAAGGAGTCTCGCCTGTTGAAATAGTAATTTAATCTTGCTTTACTTCTATATTTTTCAGGAATTTATTTTCTATTGTATTGTACTACAATTGAATTGATATTGATAATATTTTTTGTGTTTTGTTTGGCAGCATTAAGTGAGCAAAATGGAGAAAATAATAAACTAAACATGATGGACACTTGGTTGTTCTTATAAAAATAATACACCCTGTATAAATATATTCTATGGTGGTGTAAAGCTTAAAAAGTGATGTTAATAAATATATATGATATTTATGTTTACTCATCTTTGCGCATTTTTTTTAATAATAGAGTTCACTCATGCATAAGGAGTGAGACATTTGTTTTTCATTTTTAAGTATTAATTTTGCTAATAATTTTCTAATCAATATTTATTTTTAAAATATATATTTTATTTACTAGAAAACAAAGTTAATTAATCTGCATTATGATATAGTAGATCACCCCGAAAAAATAAAATATTTCTACCAACATGGACAAGAATAATAAAGATTGTTAAGATTGTTTTATAAGTTATGCGCATGCAGAAAAATATAAATAAATGTACCTTATGGTTGTTAAATTATAAATATCAACCACAAATCAGATTAGCAATTGAATTAGAGACTTACAAAATATAGTTGGTAAACAACTAGTTTGTAACTAAAGCAACTAGTTGTAATAAAATTTGACATTTTTATTATAATCAATTGTATTAATAGAGCACAATGGTGCTAAATCTAATATAAAGGAAAGGCCAACAACAAAGGCCAACAACAAAGAGAGAAGAAAATAACCGCAACAACAACAAAAAGAAACAGAAGAAAGTGAGATTAATGGTACTACATAAACAACAACAAAAAGAAACAGAAGAAAGTGAGATTAATGGTACTACATAACCTGTGATTGAGCTGCTCAAGAAGTGAAAACTCTGTATCAGCCTCGAGACCACCAAATTGCACCGCCCCATCCACCTTACCACCGGCCAACCAACTCAACACCTCTCTCCACACCATACCAGTTTCACAACATGTCAGAAACTGGTGCTCCACCGATTCTCCCATCGAATCACAAAGAGGAAAAAATTACCATTCGACAAATGCTCCATACCTCTATTAGAAAGTTCACTTCTAGTGGATATGCTATTCAAAATAAGCCCCCAACCGAATAACTTAACTTTGTTAGGAACAAAAGCTTTCCAAACTTGTCTAAAGTGTAACAAACTCTCCTCATTCAACAATAAATTTTGAGACTTTAACTCATACAATTTCGTAAAGTTATTTTTAACCAAAAATCCCTCACCATTTCTCCACCACACCACTTTATCAACCGCATCCACCTTTAGTTTTACGTCCCTCAAAGTTGAATTTAACATCAACCACTCTTGACTAACATCACCAAAAAGAGCAAACTCATCAACGCCTAAATCCCAATGCCAAAGCGAGTTCACCCAATAACTTATATTAGCAATCTTAAGCGAAGTATTAGTACTAGTTTCATAAACAAGCGGAAACATCTCGTTCAAAGGGTTTGCACCCAACCAACTATGATCCCTAAAAATAACGGTGATCCCGTTTCCCAACTTGCAACAAATGCTATTGGTGAACCACAATTGACCATTAACCTTAAGATTACAAATCACCCTAACATCCCTCCACCAAAGTGAAGAATTCTGCACACAACGGGAAGAGTCAATCTCAATTAAATTTGACAAACAATCACCATACAACACATCTTTTTCTGTCAAAAGTCTCCACCCCCATTTGCTAATCAAAGAAGCACTGAAACTCTCAAAATTCTCAACTCTTAAACCTCCCTCCTTCTTAAACAGACAAATCCTCTCCCAACTAACTTAACACACATTCCTTCTACCATATCCTTTATCCAACATAAAGTCCCATTGCATCTTAATAATCTTATCTAAACTACTTTTGGAGCTTTAAAAATAAGACAACATATAAATTTGAATATTATCAAGAATCGAATTCAAAAGAGTAACCTTCCCTCCCATCAAAAGATGTTTGCCACTCCACGAACCTAGTCTTTTGTGTAACTTTTAAAGAACAAAAGACCAAGTTTCCTTTCGTCAATGATTAGCTCCCAACGGAATAGCAAGAAACAAGAAAGTTAAATTTCCTATTTCACAAGCCAAAAAAGTTGACACCGCTTGCAACAAAGAATCATCCAAATGAACTCCATATAACTTTCTTTTATTCAAATTGATACATAAACCTGAAGCTAGTTTAAAACCCCTCAACATTGATTTAATGCACCACAAATTGGGACACGAACCATCATAAATAAGCACCGAATCCTTCGCGAATTGCAACATCTAAAAATGAATATCCTCGTTAAAAAAACCCTTGAAACTACCAGCCCTAGAAGCATTTGTCATTAAGGCAGCCAAACCTTCCGCCACCAAAAGAAAAAGGAACGAGAGAGGGGATCCCTTTGTCTAAGCCCTCTAGAAGCCATACAGTCCTTCATAGGACTACCGTTCAATAAAACTAAAAAAGAGATTGAAAAAATTGTAGCTTCCATCCAAGACAATCATTTCTGACCAAAACCCATCCTTTTTTATTACATATCTAAGAAAGCTCCATGACAAACAATCATAAGTCTTTCCAAAACTAACCTTCACCATTAAGCACTTCTTTTTTTTCTTCCCGCATAGTCTAAAACCTCATTAAGAACCAAAACACTATCTAACATTTGTCTACCTTCAATAAAATCCATTTGAGAAGAAGACACTAACTTGCCAATCACACACTTCAACCTGGCAGCCATTAATTTAGAAATAAGACGGTATAGACAACCCACCAAATAAATCAGCTTTAATTCTTCAATACATTGTGGATTATCTGCTTTAGGAATGAGAGCAATAAAGGATGTTGTAACTGCTTTAGAAAGCCTACCAGACTCATCAAACTCATGCACAAACTTAACAACCTCGTCTTTCACAAAATTCCAACACTTCTTAAAAAAGCCAAGAGGGAAACCATCCAGACCCAGAATCTTACACAATCAATCAACCAAATCACACATTTATTCTCTTCCAACAAAAATGGAGCTTCGAGAAAAGACCTATCATCACCCACTAAAGAATTAAAGAAAACCTCATCCATCACTTGTCTAATCGGAACCAGTTCCGCAAAGCACTTTTTAAATGATTTAACACTTCAAGCTTGATATCAACAAACTCCTCAATTTTGCCTCTAACTCAATTCAACCCAAGGATATTATTCCTTCTAAACCTTCCTTTCATTAACTTGTGGAAGAACTTAGAATTCGCATCCCCGTCCAAAATCCACTTGGTTATAGATTTTTGCCTTAACATATTGCCTTTATAAAGAATAGAATTCCACACTTTTTTAGACGCAAGATCTCTAGAAACTGCAACATCATCACCCACCCCACTGGAAGCATTAAAAACAAATTGATCAAGAGAATTAAGATCACTAACAGCTTTATCCACATCCAAATCAAGAAAACTAAAACCTTTGTTCTTAAATTTCAACTTAGATTTAAGTTGCTTCAACTTTTCTTTAAGAACATAACTGGCCTTCCCACGAATCTCCAACGACTTCCAAACGTTCTCCACAAACGATAAGAAACCCTCATGATCAAACCAACATTTAAACAATTTGAAAGGATTTGGACCCCAATTACAATTATTATCTTGCACCCAAATAGGCCAGTGATCGAAAATAGACCTATCACCCACCACCAGACCTTCAATTTTCCACATATCAAGCAAAACTTCTAAAACCAAAAACCTATCCAACTTACTGCATGCACTACCCTCCAAATTAAACCATGTGAATTTGTTTCCCAAAAGTGGAACATCCACTAACTCCATGTTATGGATAAAATCATTAAATTCTCCCATCTCCACCCTATTAATGTGACTATTTACTCTTTTTATTTCATTTGGATTTCTAATGGCGTTGAAATCTCCGCCAACACACCACTCACCTGAAGAAAAACTATCCTTCAACAATTTTAAAAGATTCCAAAATTCTCTCTTCTGAAAAAACAAACAAGAAAAGTAAACATTGACAAGATACATAAAGCAACCTTCCCAATTAACATGAACACCAAGAAATCCTACCCCAAATAAATTATAAATTAGATCAATTGAACATGATTTCCAAATTGTAAGAAGCCCTCTTGATCTCCCAACCATCCATTTCGCACTCCACCCCGCAACAGAATCTACCCATAAGGACTCTACATCAAAATTGTCCAGATTGTGTAACTTTTTCTCCTGAAAGAAACAAACATCCACGTTGACTTTTCGAATCAACCTATGAAGACTAATCCTCTTGGAAGTCCATCACACCCACATAAGTTGTGAGAAACTAAAACCATTGGGTCAAAATTCTTTTTGCATCCTTCGGTCTTCTCCCTCTTTTATCTTCCGCCTAAAAGCTTCAATTTGTTGAGATACGTAACCACCACCTAAAATTCCCATGCTTTTCGCCTGCACCCAAATTTCCCCAACTAGCCCCAATTCTTTCCTCTTCCAAAATCTCTTAATGAATTAACGACATATGAATTAGAGTATGAGCTGTAGCACATGATAAAACCACCAGTGAACGCAACTGTTGATAACATCTCCTCCGTGACTCGTTTTGACAAAGGGGTTGATTTGAATGATCTATCACCACCATCAAAATTTGGTTTATGGAAAAAGTTTGATGGGTTCACATCGATATGGGCTTTAGATTGTGAAGGCCTAGAAATGAGAGTCTTTATACTAACTCCTCGCTAGAACAATGACCAATCTCCCCCCCGACTTCCTTCTTAAAAGTCGTTTCCACTAGCACCACATGTTCAGAATCAACCGATTTAATTTTAGAGAAATCTCTACAATAGGTAACAACTTTTTGTCTTTTTGTCTAGGGTCACCAACCAACACCTTTTCACGTAAGGAGTCACCATCATGTGGAACATGTAGAGGCTTCTTAACACAATAGTCAACAACGTCGTTCTTACATATATCCATCACTCTCACACAACTTGAATCAACTACATTCCTCGAGTTTTACTAATGGGAACTCTCTGCATTGATGCTTGACACGCAAACAATAACTTGCTTTTCTTTTCTACCATCCTTAAACAGCGACAAGTTCTAATCGTCAGACCACTCTTCTGATGATACCTCGTTATCTTATGATGATGTAACATCTTCTTCCAACGTCGGTTTCCTCACTCCATACCGCCCTGAGTCAAACGTTTCCTCCACCACTCTGATTCTAAATATCTTGCCATCAATGCGCACACAAAAGGTCTTGGGCCGATCAAAAGCATTCCTTGTTCTTACCATAATCCTTGCCATGTTCATACACTTTTTCCTTCCCCTAGCAAGACAAGGGACTCTGTAATAATGGAACTACGTAATCCGCTCAGCATCCACATCATTTGGTTCTAATTTCTTATTGAGTTTAAATCATTGTTTCCACCAATCAACGCCTTCCTCCACCAATGCTTATATATCCCCTTCTTCCTTACCTTCCAATAGACACAAATTGGGACCCAAAGGAGTAACTTTGATGGAAAAGTATCCTTTGGCATGAAAAATGTTCTGAACATTATACGTGGAATATGGATTAATCACAACACCAACATAAGCCTTCTAGAACGACTCATACTCATCAATTTTTTCCATCCTAAACACTAGTGAAATAGCCTTAACTTTCTCAGTCTCATCTATAACTTTCCCATATTTTCTCTGCTTCCTACCTTTCTTAGTGAACAAAGCTTCCGAATCGCCAAGACCTCTTCCATATCCTAGAGTATCAACATATGACTCCTTAGCACCAGATTCTCGCACACTCAAAGACTCCCTGGATCGCACCCCGCCACGAGGATGAACAACCTCCGGTCGTTTAGTGCCCTCCTTATGCAGAGGCGTATCATGCTTCACCTCCTCCAATCTTTTCTTTAGATTCTCGATATTAATCCTATAAAACCTAGAAATATTCACTTTGATCTTCATATCTTCAAAGAAAATGTTGTCGAGTTTAACAACCAAATTTTTAACATTTTTCACATTGAAAAAGTAGACAAAATTGTACTTATTTCCTCTAACATCGCGCTTTTCCGAAATAACAGCCTCGTCCACCTCTCAGAAACTAAGAAAAAACTCATATAAATCAGAGCCTCATATCCTTCATGGAAAAAAGAGAAAACAAAACTAGTAATATCTCTATCGATTTTTCTATGTCATCTACTTCTCACATTATCCCACTGTCGTTGCTTGGGCCACTATTTCCTGCGTGAAACAAAATTTCACGGCTTGCTAGAACCATCTCTTTCTCTCTATCTATCTATCTATCTCTCTACAATTGGCTTTTGTCATTGAAATTTGTGTTTGAAATGTTCACAAAATTCAATTTCGGTGATACTAGGATTAGCCAAACTTCAGTTGTATGAAATTTATGAATTGCTTGCATTTCTTTGTTCCACTTATGTGTTTAAATAAGTGATTTTATTAAACGAGAGAGATATGTTTTTTTTAATGAATACCTCATTCATTAGATAACAAACAAAGAGTTCAAGTATTGTGAAAGATAATATGTGAGGGCATTTCCCATCCACATTATAAAGAAACTACTAATAACTAAATCAACCAAGATTTGGACATCTTTAAATTTTGAAAACTTAGAAACTAGAATGGTATTACAAATAAGAATCCCTAATCCAAATAGCCAAGCAGAAATCTTCCACCGATAATACATGAGTTTTGGAACCACAATCTTTAAATCTATTCAGTTACGGATCATATCTTTAGCCTTTGGACGCACAATTCGATTATACTGGTTCTCCAGGTTTAGGGAACACACCATCTGTGAATGAGTCAATTGTTGAGAGGATAAGAGACTCTGTTCTGCAGCAATCATTGATAGGTTCTCACTCAAAAACACATACACTACATCCAAACTTCTTTGAGGCATATCAACAAACACCATGCATGCAATCTTAAAACAGCTTAAACAAAAGAACAAAACACACCACTTGACCAAGTCAAACAACAAGATAATATTACTTAAATCAGAGAGAACACAAACCCAGTTCCTTAGATCTGGTGGTGGAGGCTCCGGTGGAGGCGATTTCCATGTCCGATCCGCTTTGGGTCATTTTGTATATGTTAAATATGTAGGTAAAAACAAATAAAATATCCCATTTAGTAATACATACATTCTAGAAAGGAAGAATTATCCCAACTTTTCATTAGCCAACCCTCAAAATAAATTAGGACCCCAAGCACCACAAACTTCTCTTAGTTTTTCAACACAAAATGCTAACATGGCTATTAATGGAACTAACCAGTTGCAACCTATTCTAAATTACTTCATGCAAGAAAAAAATAACCCTCAAATGACGAGAAAGGCCAAAGAATAGCTTAGAGATAACATTATATAAAAATAGACCAATTTTAATCTTAAAAGTTAAATAAAACCATAAAGAAATACCTTGCATTATATAAGACCATAATGTATAAACCAAAAAAGAAAAAAATTTAAAATAAAATAATGATAGGCCATTACAAAATTATAATGATAGGCTGTAACAAAATATTAGACCCAATTCATGAATAAAAGGATAACCCTAATTACATAACCATATCCTATGGTCAAAAAAATATATCACGACACATTCCTGTAGGGGAAAATTTGAGATTAAACTATTCATTAACTTAACTTATAAAACAAGAGTCGTCACCGAACTTTTATTTTTCCAAAAGAAAGGGAGAAGAGAGAACAAAACCTAAAGAAGTTTTAAAATAAAAACTAATAAAAACAGAGACAGGGTAAAGGGGTTGGTTACGCAAAGGGAAGATGTTAGCACCCAAAACATCTATAGTACTCTATAGGAACCTCTTTGAAAATCTAGCGTTTAGCTTAGGGATGTGAATTTGTATCTGTTAACAGGGATCCCTGTGGGGATTATCTATGTGGAGCTCCAAAGACAGAGGTTTTTTCCCCGTGGGGACGAGGATGGAGGGAAAATTTCCCCCGATGACACTTCGGGGCTAGGATCGGGGAAATACCATATGCCCCATAGATTCCCCGACCCTGACCATATTATTTAAATTTTATATATAATATATATAATATATTGTATACTATATTATATAATATATAATTATATAATGTCACATGTTTTTTTCATAAAAATAATAATTAATATATTAGAAAATGAAGAGTTATCAATGGATCATTTTTTTTTGTTTTATTGTATAATGTATTGTTTCACTATCCAAGTACCCAACCCTAAAAAAGTGCATTCAATACATACAGTGTACACACTGTCTCCTATTCTTCTTTTCTCAACTCTCTCTGTCTCTTCCCCTCATCTTCTTTGTTCTCATCATCATCATCATCATCATCACAACAACCACTCTCCTTTGTTCATTGTGCTTATGGTAATTACTCTTAAACTTCAATATACTTTAATTAGTAACTTGTTTTTCATTCAATTAGTAAATTAGTGATTATGTTTTCGTAACTGCAAGTGTTTTTGCATTTTTTTTTGTTTTAGATATAAGAAGTGTTTTAATTAAAAAAGGAAAGATGCAAAATATATCTTCTTTTAAAAAGGAAAAAATAAAGAAATAATAGTGCCATAGTTTTGATTGAAAATATAGAAAATTTTTTAAGACTCGATCTCCGTGGAGATCTGTGGGGATGGGAATGGGGAATAATATTCCTCTGTGGCGGGGAACGGGGATGAGGGAAAATATTGAGGGGCGGGGCGGGAGGTGGAGAAACATCCTCCGCCCATTCCTTGCCCCGTTGACATCCCTAGTTTGTCTTTAAAAAGTGTTGTTTGCAAAAGATTGGTGAAGTGAGAAGAGACGTATTTTTTAATAATTTTGTGTTTGATAAGACTTCTTGAGCGTCGTGCCTACGTACCCACAAAACGCAATGGAGGATCAAAACCTCATATTTCGTGGTACAAAAAAGAAAATGGTTTATTATGATTCATTTTAATTGAAAATACAATTTGTCATTTTAAGGAGAAAACTTCAACTAATCACCCACAAGTATGTGAAAATGGACCTTTGCATTACCATGAAAAGGGCTCAAACTTGGATTAAATCAACAAGTATGCCACTAACTCTCTAAGATGGAAAAGAATCAACTCAATTCAAACAATGCTATGGGGATAAGAGGATCACATCTCAACTATGGAAATGACTCATGTCTAAATATTATGAAAAATTTTAAAAGCAAAAAGTGTACAAAGGCCCAAAATGGTTTGAATGAGTTTTATCCTTTTTTAAGTCTTTTGAAAATAGTCATGATATGCTTAAGATTGATTAGCATTTATTAAGAAAATGATTTCGAAAATGCACTTGACAAAGTCAAGGTTTATTAAGAAAGTGGTTTTAGTTTGAAAAGAAATAAGGTTTTGAAAAAAAGAGAAGATTTTGAAAATTTAAGAAGGGGAGGAGATGAAGAGGCTATCCTAAAGCATAAAATAAAAGCTAAGGAAGGAAAGATATAACCAAGATACAAGTCTTTGATATAAACAAGCCAAAACTCCCATCCTTTGGACTCAAGCAACAAGATAAGCAATAATAACCAAGCATTAGATGAAAACCAAGTATCCAAGCCAAGTCTTCAAAGAGGTCATCTCAAGGTCAAAGTACCAGATAAGATCCAAGGTCTCAAGTCACAACTCCAAACCATAGGGCATATAACCTAATTCTAAGTCCATATGTCCATGAGCAAAGGATAGTCACCAAACAGTCCAAGGAACATTAAGAGTCTTTTAATGGTTTAAGCCTTTATTAATGTCTTAAAAATACAAAGAAAGTCCAAATGGACAAAAAGGAAAAGCCATAAACATAAACAAGATGATAATATGATATGAAATGATAAGCATAAAATAAAGAGACAGAAATAAAGAACATAAAGATAAAAAGTGCATAAAAATAAATGGCATAAAGTAAAAGTTAGTACAATTAAAGTTAGTGTTAGTGTTAATGAAGACATTTTGTCATTTAAAGTATATTACTCAACTTATCAACCCAACAAGTATGAGAACTTTGCATCATCCTTTGAAAAGGGCTCCAACTTGGATAAAATCAAGAAGTATGCCACTAGCTCTCTTAGGTGGAAAAGAATCTACACACTATAAAGATAGGGGATTTATATCTAAACTAAAAACGACTCATATCTAAAATTGGAACAAATGATCACTTTCTCATTAAGGACAAATTTAGCGCTATGTTAAGCAATCGTAGCACAATATATAAGGAAGATCATACTATGAGAGGTCATTCAATAACAATTTATGTAACATACTTCTTAGAGATATGATATAAAGATCATACTCCTAAAACATGTAGCACAAGTTAAAATAAGGTGGATCAAGACCTAAGTCAAGGAAAAATAGATCCATTACATCAATCAACCTCTCATGATACTTTGGACAAACTTATGCATCAATCCAAAGTACCTAAATTGATAAAATGATCAATCAAATGATAGATTTGAAATGATGAAAGTTCATCAAGCACCACTCAAGATCTTGAGAACAAGATGGCCTACACATCCACCAATTGATAAAAAAAGGTGAAAAAAGAAAAAGAAAGGGATGAAGAAGAGATGATCAAATAAGAAAGCATAACCAAATTGGATCCAAGTGATGATCAAGTCATCATCAAAATCAATCATCCATTTTGGTGGATTAGAGTTTTCACTCCATCAACGCCCAAGATCCATTGAGTTTGATGAAACTTGGGACCAAATCAACCAAGATCCAAGGCCAACAGAAGTCAACACAAGTCAAACAAATAGAAAATTGCAATAATATGGAATTAAAATGCATCAAAATGATTTTTTAAATGAATTTTAAAATGAAAATAAAGATGAAAATGCAAATGATTCCTCAAATAAAATCAAAATGGTCAAGAAAAATCATGTAAGTCAGAAACAAGTCAAGAATGATATATAAAATTTTTGAGAATTTTAAAATGCATAAAACTATTTTTAAACTATTTAAAATGCTTCAAAAATGAGAAAAATCATGAAAAATAGAAAATGATGAAAATAAAAGATGAAAAATATGAAATCAGAAAGAGAAAAATAAAATAGAATTTTAGAAATTATTTTCGGATTTTTTTGGATAAAAATCAAATTAATATGAATTTTCAAAGAAAATGCAATTTAAAACAAAAATCAGAAAATAAATAAAATAGAAAAAAATAAGGCGTGTCAGATCTAGCCTCATTAATTTACATGGCAAATCTGATGGGCCTCACATGATGGAGCATGTTGGAAATTAGTAGAAAAAAAACACAGAGTCATATTTGAATTTAACCAATCAAATTAAAACAATCTGCCAACGTGGATGACACTAAGGTTACCACTTTCACCTCTCTGGTCATCTTCTCCGCTGAGATGCTCACTGGAAATTTCTAAGTGGTAAAGTTAGGGCACGAGACCACCATTATTGCAACTGTCTCATCAAGGCGAACTCAACCTCATACTCCATTTTAATTGATTGAAAGAGAGTAGAGAGAATTGCAGAGAAAACCCTATGATATGAAAAACACGAAAACAAAAATTAAATGATTAACACAAGCTATCAACACCAACTAGGTTAGGGGAAACAATCAGAAGGCAAAAGACTACATTGTGGTAACTTGTTTGATTGAAAATGGAGCTTCAAACTACCTTGTCCAAAAATGATAGGAGGAGCTCTGAAACTGGATTTAGTCAGCACAATTTAGGGACTCTTGGTGCTTGGGAATTGTTGCAGAAGCTTCAGAGGAACACGATGGAGCTAATGGAATCAAGAAATTGAGTTGGAACAAGCTGGAAATTAAAACATGATAGCTCACTTTTTGAAGAAAATTTGAGAGTGGAGCATGGATTTTCTGGCTATCCAAAGCTTGGTTTTCAGTGTGGAAGGATCCTCTATTTATAGCTGAAGATGATGGGATTCTGAGAGGGGTGAAATGATCAATAATTGAGTGAATTCATGTGCACCCTCATCATGAAGAAAGTGTGACTTGAAATTTCTCAAAACTCAGCCAAATCATGCATTTTATGAGTCAATTAGCTTCAAGGAAATTCACTAGTCATCTTTAGTTCCAAAACGCGTGGTAATTTGGTATGTAATTGAGTTTTGGTTGAGGTAAAAATCTGATCATGGTGCAAATCTTCAGTTCCAAGTAACCATGTTCAACTCAACGGGGCATCTTGTACACGAGGCTTTTTTATTCCATTCCTTTTGCAATTGGTTAACATCATAACAAAGATCACAATGTGCTAAGAAATGTTTCATTTAGATTCTTGAGCAAAAAGTTATGTCATGTTAAAGTTGTCACAAAAATCTGGCAAACCAAACTTGAAATATTCTAAGTCCAAATGGCTGAAAATGACCTATAATGTATCAACGAATTCCATGGCCTTCCAAGCACAATTTGACTTTGACCATTGAAACAATCTTGTAGAGAGTATCACAAATGATATTATACAAAAAGAATGAGATAAACATGTTAAAAATTGAAGAAGTTATGATCCTTGAAAGTTGAGAAAAATTCACTTGAAAATAGGCAAAACTTCACTAAGTCCACAAATGACCTATAATGTCTTCAAACTTTTGATGATCCTCCAAGCATAATTGGCTCCTGTGATGTAAAGAGAAGTTGAAGAGGATGTTAAGAAGAGTCATATGCAAAAATAAGCATTCAAAAATATTGAGAATCGAAGAAGTTGTGATATTTTGAACTTTGATTTGAAATGTTGACATTTTAGGTCAAACGTCCTTGAATTAACTTGTAAACTTGGACTTTCCTTACATTTCAAAGCACATGGATAATCATATGAACTCAAAATAATTTATCTTTGAATGTCCCTTAATTTAACTGACCAAAGCTTAAGGTAACTTTTGTATGAAGGCATGGAAATAAACACACGAACCTTTGACTTTTCTTGAGAGACAAGCTACTAAATTGTAAGTTTTGTGTTTTTTAGATTGGCAACATTTTGGTAAAACAACATGCTGTTAGCAAGATGTTAAACCAGATGTTCTACCTCTCATACCCCAAATTTTGACCACAAGATTTCCCATCATTGTGAAAATATCACCACAATATGGATGTACCTTCATGCCTCATCAATTTCATCAAAGATTATTGAGCACTCACCTCAATCAAGAATTATGGTTTGAGCCCTCTCATAGCACTCAGACAAAGGATCAATCAAGAATTTACATGATCTTCAACTTGTCTAGCCTCTCAAACACCCATAAAGGATTAAGAGGTCTCCCACATCAAGAATTAAGCACACGAATGCAACATTCCAAGTGGATTAAGCCCCAAGATCACCAATGTAACCAAATTAGGGTTTTGGTCGACCAAGGCATCAAGAGGAAAATTTTCATCTGGGCATGAGCCAATAATTCAAAACATGATCTAAGAAACTCAAAGCGACCTCATGGATCCAATCACAAAGTCAAAATAGCCTCAGGAGATGCATTCATAAAAAATCAGGAATTAGGGTTTCTTGACCTAATTCACCCCTAAGTTGACTTTTGAAGCAAGGCATGAGCCAAGACCTCAAGAAGGGTTTTGAAGACCTCTAGTACATCATATTGATCCATTTACAAGATTGGATTGATTCAAATAACTTGGTTCATGATCAATACAAGGATTCAAATTCATCTGGACCAATTAGGGTTTTTTGATGAAAAGTCAACTGTACCTTTGACTTTTGACCAAGACATGATCCCAAACCTTGGGGCATGATTCAAAATACCCTAAAACACCTATGGAATCCATCCATTAGGGTTGAATTAGGTCAAGGACTTGATTTCATAGAGGATTACATAGTTTGAAATTCATCTGACCAAAAGACAATTGTTCCAAAAATTAAGTTTGACTTTTTGAATTTATTAACAAACATGGCTTCCCTAAGTAAAAAACAATGTTAATTCATGGTTTGGATCATCATCCATCAAGAAAAATCAAGAAAAGTGAGGTTACTTGCAAAAGGGGCAACCTTAAGAAACTTAAAATTTTCGAAGTTATGGAAAAAAAGTGATTTGGTACCAACTTTGCAAGGTCATATCTTCCAAACCACAAAGCCTTTTTCTTATATCCAAAGCTTAAATGAATGCTCTCATTACATACTACAAGATTGACAACTACAACAGGTTCCAAATCCTCATGGATTTTGAGTTATAGATTGATCAAAATCACAAAAACATGAAAATTGACACTTTTTCAACACTTAGTGAAATTTTTGGCATAATCTGTTTTGCATTTTCACCAACTTTGGGGTCATTTTTCTCCATGATCCAAGTTGATTCATGACCATAGTTGAACATCAAAGTTGAAGTATGTTATTGGGGCTTTCCAAAAAGTACAAGAGCGTCCAATTATTCAACTTGAGCAAGGAGTTATATGCCTCCAAAAATGGCATTTTCACCCTGCCTACATGACAACATTTGTGCATAACTTGGTTCCCACGATTCCTTGAGCCAATTTTGGACACTTGCATCATTTCATTTCTGTCCAAAATCAACTTGAATGATGAGGGATCTGATCACAAAGCCACCAAGTCAAAAATCCTATTCCTTGGCATGTGAAATTCAATGTTGCAAATCCAAAAACTTCAACTTTGTTTCAAGGCATTCAAGAGGTACATTGAGGTGGCATGGACTAAGTCATTGATCACTAAAAGAGTCAAGCCTTATCCCTGCAACAGAAGACTCATAGCCTGCAAGATTGACTCAAGTCAATGGCTAGAGGAGACTTTGGCTACATGACAAAGTTCAATGGATACTGGAGTGATCCAGCCTCCAATCACTATTTCTCCCAAAACAAACTTGCTCTACTATAAATAGAGCTTCTTTCTGATCAATTCAAGTACACCAAAGCATAACAAATCATGCTTTCCTTCCAATCACTCTAAAAAACCAGAATTTGCTACTCTTGCAAGTCACATTCGAATTTTCAAATAGAGAGCAATTCCATCCAAACCAACCATCATAACACCTCACATATGTCATATACAAGTGATCTATAACTTCAAAACACATTTGGAACACCAAAATCAGAAAGTCAACCATCAAAACCTCAAATTTTGACTTCTTTGCATTTTTCAAGCCATGTCTTGATCCAATCACTTTCAAAACCAAACAACCCTTCAAATATTCTCCAAATATCATCCCTAAACTGTTCCAATAAGTTTCCCTCAACTGTAACACCAATTGAGTGAGTTATTATTTTGGTCACTTTTTTGCCACTTTTGCAAGAAAGAGCCCATTTATGTTCCAGAGCTTTCCAGTTGATTTTTATCATCCTAAAAGCTTCTAAGGGGTCTATTGAGAGTGTCCAATGCATTCATTTACTTCTGGCACAAGCATCTTGAGAGTTAGCACAAGGAGCTTCAAGGGGTAAGTGCATAACAACTTGAACTCTTTAAAATATGCATTACTTTGATGTCCATTGATCATGAACATCTCATACGTATCATATGTGTTGTGTTTGAACCAATTTACCATGCTATTATTGCTTGTATCAAGAGGTAGCATAGAACTTGCAAATTTTGGCCTATTTTGAAACCACTATCAGATTTTAAAATGTAGGCATCTTTAGAAAATTCTAAGACCACCTATGGATTCCTCATGAGATTCTAGGTAGGATCCATTTAAATTTCATCCATTTTCATGGAGAAATGAAGAAGTTATGGCCTTCTTGCGAATCCCCCAAAATCTGGTTTTTGCCTTGGCCTGACCTAGAATTTAGGCCACCCTTGTTTATGGGGTGGTTTTGATACACGGATGTATCACCACCCCAGTGGTAGCAGCGCGTGTTTGTTTGGTTAGAGGGCGTGAGTTCAACACCCACCCAGACTATTTTGGTTCCCTTTCATTTTTACCAGTTTTCTCATTTTTCATTATTTTCTTAATTAATCTCAAAATTAATTTCTCCTTCAGTTTTAATTATTTTTGATTGATTCTTTTTTTTTGAAAATTCATAAAGATGTTAAAATATTTTATTCTACCAAAAAATCAAATTTATTTTATTTAATTAATATATTTTGAATTTTTGTAAAGATTTTCATTTATTTGTTTTTTAAACATGTTTAAATGAAATTTCCACCTTAATCTTTCAAATTCAATTGAATTTCAAGCTTTCATGTGATTAAACATGATTTTTCAAAGCTCAAAACTTGTTTTTAAATATATTTGATATTTTATATTTAATTTCCTTTGAAAATTGTATTTTTTTAAAAATTAAAATTAGGGTTTCTCTAAATTTTGATTTTTCAAGCTTCATTTGAAGCACTTTTGGGCCTCAAGTAGAGTGTAAGACCCATCCCTTGTCACACACAAATAATTTGGGCCTCAATCATTATATAAGTCCCACTGTGTTTTCCAAAACTGCGACGCGATCGTCGCCTTTTAAACAAAAATCATCTAGGCCTCCCCTTTGGTTGTAAGCCCCATTTTTTTTCTTTTAAATCACTTTTGGGCCTCTAATAGAGTGTAAGTCTCACCCCCTTTGTAAATACAATAATTTGGGCCTCAATCATTGTATAAGTCCCAGTGCAATTTTCAAAATAAACGGTGTGATCGCTGTTTTTTATCTGGGCATCTCATTAAGCTCTAAGCCCTAACTCTTGTATAAAAATAACTTTTTTTGGTCTCTATTAGAGTGTAAGACCCATTCCTTATTATATAACTTTTTTAGCGCCTCAGTCCTTGTATAAGTCCCTCAGTGGTTTTCAAAACCGCGACGCGATCGTCGCCTTTTCAAAGAAATCATCTGGGCCTCTCTTTGAGTTATAAGCCCCAAACTTTCTTTTAAAACAATTTTCTTTTTATTCAAATACAAATTTAAAGTTTTCTCAAAACTTTCTTCAATTTCTTGAAACACTAACCATACAGCTGTAGTCAATATAATCAATCACAATATGCTTGAGCTTTCATCAGGCTGTAAGTCCCCATATTTTTTTTACATGCCTGTTTATATATATATATATATATATATATATATATATATATATATATGTATATATATATATATATATATATATATATATATGTATGTATATATGCTTGTACATACGTGTTTAGAGCTTTCCCCAGCAGTTAGGTCTACGCTTAGGTCAAACCAGAGGTTATTCTTGAACATAGTCAAAACTAGTTCCCTCATAGGAAATTTCCTCACTACTACGGAAGACCCATTTAACAACGGTTGGGAAAGATATATAATGACGCGAACACATGCATTATTATAGAATGTTGTTATATATATGATACTTACAATGACGGTCATGTGACCGTTGTAATAAATTGGAAAGCGCGCGCATATAACAACAATTTAGAATAATAACTGTTGTGATATTGTGTATGAATAATAAAAAAACGTATCATACCAGAATCTGCAATAAACCATTAATTACGAAGGAATATCAAAGGATGAAAAATAAAATTTCAAAATACAAAGAGATATAATCATTAATTCAACAGCTCGAGGTTGGCAGAAACTTATCCAACTTCCAAGAGAAGATGAAGAATCAGAAGAAACAATATAAAAGCTTAAGAGCCAAAACATAAAAATAACTTAATCCAAAAGAATCAAAATGAGTTCTACGGCTCAAGCTACCAAAAATGTTGAGAATGAAGTTGTTGCTGTAGAGGGGGATGTAGTTCAAAACCTTCCTCAGAATCAACATGTTGCTGTAGAGGGGGATGTAGTTCAAAACCTTCCTCAGAATCAACAAGTTGCTGCTGTAGATGGGGATGCTGCGGAAAAAAGAGAGCTTTGAGGGTGAGGAAAAGAAGGAGAAGAAGGAGAAGAATGTTGAGAAGGCAGATGGTTGTTGTCGATTCTGATGATGATGATGAGGCTGACTATAGTTGGTCAAACTTCTTCTCATCCAGAGCATTTATATTTGATGATTAAGTTTATGTAATGAAAAGTTTTTGTAATGAAACTTAATTTATCTAATGAAATTTTAATCTTCTTGCTTAACAATTTAAACTAGAAGCTACAATATCTATCAACTAATATACTAACAAACAAATAACTAATTGAAAATTAAAAGTTTGCGTTGAACTTACTCGTAAGAAACCGTCTTTTATTAGTTGCATTCCTGTCTGCATAATGTATTTCAAACATCAACAATGTAATTCACAATGCATATGCAGTTTAAACATCAACAATGTAATTCAAACCCTAATTCAAGTATTACATTTCATAACAATGTAAACATTAACATAAAGGAGACAAGAAAACATAACATCTTGAGATTACCAGAAAATCTCTCTGATTTCAGTTTGTTCTTCAAATTCTTGTTCTTTTTCTTTAAATCCTCAGACATAACCTTCAAATAGCCCACAACTTCCAACTCTTTCAAACCCTAATTCAACTATTACATTTCATAACAAAGTAAACATTAAACATAAAGGAGACAAGAAAACATAACATCTTGAGATTTCCAGAAAATCTCTCTGATTTTAGTTTGTACTTCAAACTCTTGTTCTTCTTCTTTAAATCCTCATACATAACCTTCAAATAGCCCACAACTTCGAACTTTGACTTCATAATGCTCTCATCTTCATTTCCACCTCTTTCTCGCACGTCTTCATCCCATATGAACAAATTACATGTTTCATCGCTCCTCCAAAATGGACATCTCCAAAAACGCCTTCCTTTATTTTGTCCATTCTTGCATTGGTACGAAACCATACGACCATCACAACCACAAAAATTTCCAGATCGAGATTATACAGCGGAAGAAGACATAGAAACACCTTTGGATGAGTTTGTCTTCAAATGGGACATTGCAACAACTTAAAGTAGAACACTTTCGTGTTGTTGTTGTCTTCTTCCCGACGATGGTGACGACGTTGGTGTTAGGGTTGTTTTGTCTTGTTTCTTTTTTCAATGGATAAATGGATATATACTTGGTGTTTAAAATACATAAAAAGAAGCTTCAATTTGTAACAACGGTTTTAAGAAATAACTGTAGTGATATCCTTATTATTTTTTAGTCAAATATAAATAAAACTTAAAAAGGGCGCATATACTTCAAAGGAATAAACTATTTGAGGGTGACGAGATTCGAACCCATGAAAGCTTGATTGTATCACCATGGTGTTCTCAACAACCGTTATTATACCCTTGAAATTTCTAATTAAAATAATGTGCGCGCATCCAGTACGCAATTTTTACTAAGGTTGGAATTTTAACCGTCATTGAAAGCATTTTAATAAGACTTAAAACAACGCAGTACGCAATATTACAACAGTGTATAGGATGCCGTTGTAAACCTGGCATTGTTGTTTGGGTGTTTTGTAGTAGTGCCTATACAGTCTGCCTCCTCTTGGGCTTATTTAATATGGAACAGAGAAAGGCATTATTCCCGGTGAAACTTTTCTTAAGACTGTCATAACTTTTATATATATATATATATATATATATATATATATATATATATATATATATATATTACAAGAAATTCATTTCCCCAAAGAGGATTAATTCCCGGTGAAACCTCTTTTGAATTTCTTCAATCCTTAGAACTGTTCAAAAAAGAAAGGATTATTCCCGGTGAAACCTTTCTTGAACTTTTCTTAGGCTTAGACCCTCAGGCTTCTTATAAGTTTCCAGCCTCCTCTTGGGCTTAGTACAAGGACCAACAAGCTTCTTAAAAGTTCCCCAGCCTCCTCTTGGGATTAATACAGGACCCTCAGGCTTCCTAAAAGCATAAGATAGAAATTAGTCATCTCTACCAAGTTTAATCCCCAAGAGAGTCAAATTTCTAAGACATCCAATCAGTCAAGGGTTGACCTTCATCCCTTAAACCAACAACTTTCTCTTAAGCATCATACACATACCTATCTCCAAATAGAATTTACCACTTAAGAGACTTAGACAATCTCAGTCTCCTTTACAGTTCATTAAAACAGACTTGGGAAATCTCATCATTTTAGTCTATTATGGACTTAACATACTTAAGTTTCGTAAAAGCACAGGATAAACCCTGATCATTTTACCCATACACCAGTCTCCAGGAGAGTCCAAACTTTTGAGGTCTTCAAACTCACCTTGAAATTTCTTTGATCCCCAACAAGGTTTAAGAATCTCCAGCCAGAGCCAATTTACCATTAACAAATCCCCAACAAGAATCAGAACCTCATAACATCTGATATTTATCCTCTTCTTCAATCCCCAGTAAGAGTTGATATTCCTTTTGGATTTCCCCAATACATATTGGACCTTCTTCTGGGTGCCATCCTCAGTAGAAGATAGCCTCCTCTTAGGCTTTATATAAGAATTTTCCTCAGCCAGCCTCCTCTTAGGCTTTATATAGTGATTTTCCTCAGTAGAGTCAATTTCTTTTAGCCTCAATCTTGGGCTTTGTACAAGACAGATAAAACCTCATCAGTGGAGTCATTTTCTTTTAGCTTCAACCTTGGGCTTTGATCAAGGCACACAAAAATCAACATCCCCTTAGATGAGACCAATATTTCTCTCTTTTGGAAGACATTTTCTCTGTGCATCACATATTAAAATAGATAATCAAAACCCTTTCCAGATAACTGCTATAAGTGGCACACTTGTTGATTCAAAAATCCAAGCTGTAGTCCTTCCTTTATCCTGGTAAAATTCTTCTTTCATCTAATTGCTGTAAGTGGCAAGCCTCTGGATTCCTCACATCCAAGCCAATATCCCTCTCTTAGCATGAAAAACTCATAAGGAAAAATGGCATTGCTCTATACTGAGTTAAAGTTTCTTCCTTCATGACATCTCTCTTATAAAGGAAATCATGGCATTGTTGGATCGCATATCCCAGTTAAAGTAATTTCCTTTATAATCAATTACCCAACCTCTATGATGAATAGGTGAGATATCTCCCTTTAGAGATGACAAATTATTTCTCTCAGTCAACCTTTAGCTTCAATCTTGGGCTTTGAACAAGACACAAATACCCCTTTAGCTTCAATCTTGAGCTTTAAACAAGACACCAAATATTTTTTCCGCCCATAAAATAGGAGGAACTACGATTCCTCTGATTCCCCGAATCTCTTTACGGGAATACGTAGGCATAATATTACAAAATCTTAGCGAGCACACAAATCAAAATATTAGGTCTAGTACCTTCCCAAAAACAACAGAAAACCCGAAAACAATAAAACATTCTCTCAAACCTCCCAAAGGAGAAACTTTTCCCAATCCATGACAGATAAACACAAGAAAGCATTTCAAAATACCAGAAAATACATGCAAATAAAGGTTCTTATGGATTACCATAGATACACTGGGTGTTAATAGCTTCCCTTTGTATAACCAGACCCCGATACCTGATCTCTTAGTATTTGTTAAAGAAAACATTTGCGTGCAAGGTTAGTTTTATATACCTTTCCTTTCCTTTCTAGCTTCATAGGATAAATAAGAAATCAGAAAGTAGCACCTAAAATCCATTGCGATAAGGTGGTCGCGTCACCAAAAAAAATTGCACGCTACACTACAATGACACTCAGACATCATGTTCAGTATGATGTTGTGACATGTGCCAGGACATGTTATACCAGAAAGTTAGGACATGATTGTTTTGGTATTTTCAGTGTGATTTTTTAGTGTGTTTTGATTCACACATTTGCATTATCAAAGGAGGGATATTGTAGGAACTTCTATTTTGATAGATTGTGTTAGTTTTCGTAAAAAGGATCCTTGAGCCTTTCTGCAAGAGATTATGCTTATGATTTAAACCTGATTCCTGGTGATTTTGCGCTTCAAGAGCCCAAGCCCAAGTGGATAGAAGGTTATTTAAAGAGAAGACCTAACCCTATTGAGTGGTGAACAACACGTGAAGATTGAAGCATTAGGATTAGTCGTGTTTAGGTAGGTCTTTAGGGTTTAGTGCGTGTTATTTGTATGTCACTCATGTATCTTCTGATACATTGAGGTAGACATATTGTTTATTGTTAATTGTCCACTCTAAATCTTTTAAGCAGGAGTGTATTGTTCTTGGTTGAAGCTTTTAAGCAAAACCAAGTACTGTAGTTGGAAGAATGTTCTTCTTCTTTTTGGTTTCTTGAGGTATTGTCACTAGGATTGTGACTGATTAGGAAGTGAGAGGGGGATCTCATATCTAGAGGGTGTCTAGGTAGAAGTTGCACAAGGTAGGGATTAGGAGAGAAGTTGTAAACGGGGGAGTTTAGCTTTGAACTAATACTATCATATTGAATTTCCTTCCTGGCTTGGTAGCCCCCAGATGTAGGTGAGTTGCACCAAACTCGGTTAACAACTACTGGATTTATTTTATTTTTCTGTCATTTAAGTTTCTGCATTTTTATTTGTGTGATTAAGCTGTTTTGATCCTAGTGTTGTGACTTCTGTCTTAACATCTGGTATCTGCGTGCCAGAATTTCAATTGGCATCAGAGCAGGTCACCCTGTTCTATTTTTGGGTGAGCTCTAGGGAGTATGTACTCTAGTACTATGGACAAGGAAGAAGGAGGATATGCGAGTAGACCACCTATCTTAGATGACACCAACTATGACCATTGGAAGGCACGTATGGTGGATTTCTTAAAATCTATGGATAACAAAACTTGGAAGGCTATCATCAAGGGTTAGGAGCACCCTCTGGTTAATGATAAAGATGGAAAGGAGACTTTGAAACCAGAAGAGGATTGGAACAAGGAGAAAGATGAGACAACTCTTGGAAACTCCAAAGCCTTGAATTCTTTATTCAATGGAGTTGATAAGAACATGTTTAGGTTAATCAACACTTGTATTGTGGCTAAGGATGTTTGGGAAATGCTCAAGACAACGCATGAAGGAACATCCAAGGTAAAGATGTATGGACTTCAGCTTCTCACTACAAAATTTGAAAATCTAAAGATGAGAGAAGAAGAAAGTATTCATGACTTTCACATGAATGTTCTTGAAATAGCTAATGCCTTTAGTGCATTGGAAGAAAAGATGTCAGAAGAAAAGCTGGTTAGGAAGATTCTTAAGTCTCTCCCTAAGAAAGTTGACATGAAGGTCACAACCATTAAAGAAGCCCAAAACATCAGCAGTTTGAGAGTTGATGAACTAGTGGGCTCACTTCAAACCATTAAAATGACCATAAATGACAGAGCTGAGAAAAAGAACAAAATCATTGCTTTTGTTTCCAACTCAGGAGATGAAAAGGAAGAAAGTGAACTTGACACAAATAAAGGGATGACACTAGTGCAAAAAGAAGAATATAATTTTAAAATTTACACCCGTTATACTAAAAACGGGTGTAAATAAGAAATACAATGACAGTTTTGTAAATAAAATGTCATTTTAAATATTAACATGTGAGAATAAACACCTTATTTTTAAAAAATGGGTGTAAATACAAAATATTATTATAATCAAATCTCTATTACTCCCGTTAAATTTTAAAAGAGTGTAAATTTAAATGTCAAATATTAAATTTCTAAAAAAAAAATATTTTTTTAATTAAATTAAAAATAAAACTTATATTTTTATTAATGAAATATAATAATAAAATACACTTTCCAAAATATTTGGTATATACTAAAACAGTCTCTTAATCAAAATAAAAAAATTTGACTAAAAAATAAATTCTTTCTCAATTGAATAAAAGAAAACCCTAAACCCTGAACGTAATAGCTTTAATCGGCTTCGAACCAATCCACAATTCTCTTTTTTTTTTCTTTTCTTTTCTATTGGTAATCTCTTACGAACTCAAACATGAATGGTGGAGCCTTGGAAATGAATTCTTCCTGAAAATTTCGTTGACATTTCATTGTCCAATCTCTGTCTTTTTATTCCAATAAACGTCTCTAATCTCACAGCGACAAAAAACTCGTAGGTAATCGTAGTGTATGACGAGAGCTTCAGAACTATTCCGCAACAGAAGGGACCGATTAGGATGATTCTCTCTGTAACTGCAGTCACTACAACGTCTGCTGCATCCTTCACCCGGTACCGTTCCTATTTTCCATTACTTCTTACATAGACATTTAACTGATACTCTTAATTTAGAAAGTATCACATGTTTGTAATGTTTATCAAATTGTTTATGTTGGTTGAAAATTGATACTGTGAATTAGGGTTCTGTTGTGGTTATTATTGGTATCGTGAAATTTGATCAACTGAATTCCTGTTTGTTAGGAGCGTGAATCTGATAGATTTGATGCAAGGTTTCGTCGGTCTCTGTTTCATGATAACTTTGATTCTGGAGATTAGATTTCACCTTTATATTAATCATTGCATTTAAAGATCTTATTTCAGTTTTATTAGTGGAAGAGCGAGACCGGATTCTAGTGTATTAGATCCTTGTAGCAAAAGTATTTTCGATAGTATAGTCAGGATGCATATTCCACACGGCGATGATACCGTCACTCTGACCTTGTTGCCGATGTTACAACAATGTCCGCGTAACCTCCACCTCACAGGGACTGATAATAAAGTGTATGGCGAATCCAAAGAAAGTTAAAATGGTTGCTAAAGAAATTAGGAGAGAACCTTATGAGATGCTTATCATCGATAATGTCTTGCATTTTGCTATTCTTCCAGAAGCTTCCTTCGGTGCCGATACTTACCTCTCGTTTGTCACCACTATCACTGATGTCGAAATCACCGCCGATTTGCAGGTTTCACTCTATCTCATTTTATCATTTCCTCATTTTTGCTAAATTCATGAACAATTATTTTTTATTTTTTCTATATAGAACTAGATTAGGGACGTTATTATCATTATATTATAATTATGTCAAATTCATGGATTTAAGTGCTAGGAACTGAATTGAATTTATTGACTATGTGGCTACGTTGCCTTTTCGTTTTCTTATCTGTTCTAATTGGAATGTTGTGAACTTTATTTAGTTTCATGACCGTGATGTATTTATGTGGCTGTGGTATATTGCTATGTGATTTTTTTAACTCAATAACTTTAGTGGAGGTAGTTAAGGTGTATATATCGGTTTTCGAGATGAAAGAGGGAAGCAAGTAGCCATGGCGGGGTTGAAGTCAAAGGCTAAATATGTTTGAAGTGAGTTGGGGAAGCGTATGAAGTGGCGGTTAATGCCTGAGATACGCTTTTTTGAAGATGAATCGGTTAAAAGAGGAAGTAAGGTAAGAATCATTATATTTAGTGTTTGTTTTTACGGTTATACATATTACATGTATGTGTATGCAATGCATACAATTGAAAGTTTGTATTGTTCCCACTTTGTCTGTCTTTGCTGTATCTCAGTTTCTTCTCTATTGACAATCACATTTTCCTCCTGACTTCTATTAGCGTTGCATGATTCTGGGTCAACATTCCAATACCTAATGGGTGTGGTCTTAGAGTTTGAAGTGGTTTGTTGCTTGCCTTTTTCTTATGATTGCTAATTTCATCTGGATTTTATAATTTATGAGGGCCAACTAGAATAGGCTAAACCTGAATGTTGTTGTTATTACCACAGTATCGTACATTACTTTGTTTTGCTACTGCACTCCCAACTTATTACTTAAGATTTATATTTATTGCAATGACAGTCATATCCTTGGTACAAAAGTCGCTCTCTCTGTAACCATCCATCACTATAAACTATTATATCTAGTGTCATTGACCAACTTGCCCAAAAGCTTAAGTTGTTTAGTGATAGCACTCAAATGATTTTATATCTCTAATTTGCTCTCTTGTGAATAAACCTTTAAGCTTGCAAGTGGGACAATAAATTCACCTAATAATGACATTTCCTTTGTTTTATTATGTTAACTTTCGGTAGCTCCTGTTCGGTAGCTCCTATTCAAGGTAAACATGTAATAAAACAAAAACATTGTATGAATATTGGATAAGAGTTAGTTAGTACCAGTACTATATAGAAGAAAATTTAGTAAGTTAAATAAGTATTTTATTTTTCCCAACTTAGTAGCATTACAAATCCAGTTGTAATATTGGCAACCAATTCAACATAGCCATTTAGATAATACTACCAAACTATACCTTTGACTTTTGCATAATTTGTAGTGAACCTTACCACAGTTGTGCTATATAATAATTTGACATAGATTAGAAATATAAAGAGGTATTTGTTATTATACTCAATTTAATATGACATAAATACATATTGATACCGGCCAGGGACAGACAACTCTCACCACAAGACAGTTTAACTATATTAGTAACACACTCACATCTTCACAACAATGTGTCTTTGTATTCTCTCATTCAACTAGACAATGTGTGAAGCTATAAGATGCAGAGTTATTAATAGCGGAGCGGCCGATCCCAAAAATAAGATAGCGGGATAAGTTTTGTTGACCTTTTAGAATTGAGTATTTTTTGGACTACATATATAAATAATCTATACAAATAAATTATTTTGGGTGAACAATTAAAAAGAATATTAAATTAGCACACAAAAGTTTTATAAAAATAAAATTAAAAAAATAAAATAGATTAAACACTTAATTATTTCTTCTGATATATTTATTATTATTTTTATTATTAAATGTTATTGTTTTTATTAAATTTTACTAACACATTCTAACTTTGGACATTAATTCTTTTGAAACTGTATGGTTCTGTATAGAAGGTCAAATGACTTTTATTTACTTTAGCAGTTGTATGATTGAATATATGTATAAAAGTGCATATATTCAATAATGATGAGGATATAAGTCCTCTTCTCCACCACCACCACCAACAACATAAAGCACCTGAACAACCAACACAGTAGGAACTTTTTCATCTATGGATCACCGATGTTGTTCCCATGGCCCATGGAAGCGTAATGGGCCAACCCATTCCCTGTTCTCCTAGGAATTCCAGCGTCTGTGCTTATCTTGGCGAAAGCAATCACTTTTGTAGCAGTGATTAGGAAGTTTGTAAGTTTCTTTCTGAGTTTTTTTAGGTTTTTACAATTCACAGTTTTGCTTCTGATTCATTTTTTGTTTTTAATTTGATTTACACTGTGTTGCATATTTAAATTGTCTTATGTAGAAACCAATCAAAGGATATGCTTTTTAAATGTGAGTCCAGATGAAGTTATAAGGAGTCTATTTTATAACAAAAATAACAACTCACCTATCACAAATTTTGTCTATGCATCAGACAAATATAATTCCTTAAAATGTAGAAGCACAAGGGTTGAGTAAGTATAGTTCTCTGTTGTTTTATAATTCCTTCTCTTACTCCCTTCACTCAAGGAATAAACACTGAGAAACCAAATCATTCAAAATTCAGAACAAATAGAAAAGCTGTTAATAACATTATTTGCATTTCCATATTTTTGTGGTTGTGTTCTATGCTAAAACTATTATGTTGCTCAGATACATTAGGAGGGGTAAACATGATTCTAACATAGTTTATTTATATGGAATGTGTACTTTGGCCCAGGAGCAAGAAAGAGCATTACTTGAAGCACTCGGTAAACTATTGAACTTGAGAGAGGAGGGGGGTAATGATCTTTTCTTGATATTCTTACTTAACTTCCTCTATAACTTGTTTTTGCAAATTTATGTGTGAACATTTGGTTTTAAATCATGCAAATGGAACCACTGGTTGGGAATTGGCACTTTAAATCATCCAAATGGAACCAATGGTTGGGAATTGACACTTGTTATGTCTCCCAGTTCGAATGAGAGTGCTACAGCAACTAGCAAATTGGTATGCTTTATTCTTCAATCTTCCCTCGGTCCCTTGCTTGCACATATGCTTTCTATTTCTGTTGATAAGCGAGATTATCTATTCGGTATTCAGGCTAGAGGTTTGGACCTGGTTACACTAGACAACCTATATGACGACGCACTCAGAAGAATGGCTGCTCCACCTTCAGTTCAAATGGTAGCTATGTCCAACCAACAAAAATCTTTCATGTATCAACAACAACAATAGCAAACTATTTATAGTTGAAAATTATGTTGGTTTTGTCATTGTGGAAATAGGTCTAATTGCATAGAAAATGGAATTCATTTGATTTAGTGAGAATTACATGAATTATATGTTTGTTTTGGTTGTGCTTTTTGTTTACTGAATGTTTAGATGTATACAAAAATATTTGATTAAATGCAATAGGTTTAAATCAAATTAAATATAATATAATTATTAAAATAAAACAATTATATTCTATTTAAAGAAAATAGGGTGCAAACTTGTCAACATCAATGGTAAAATCTGGTATAGTATATCATGAAAATAGGGTGTAAATTTGTCAACATCCATGGTAAAATCGAGTGTAAATTTCCCAACATCTATGGTAAAATCGGGTGTAATATATCATATTTTTACACTCTATTTAAAAAAAATAGGGTGTAAATTTGTCAATATCCAGAATAAACATTGCTCATTTTACACCCGATTTTTATCAAATAGGGAGTAAATAAGTTTAATTTAAATGCAATTATTTAAAATTTTATACCCGTTTTCTAAAACAGGGTGTAATATTACATATTTATACACCCATTTTAAACAAAAAAGGGTGTAATATACCATCTATAAATGTATACATGTAAACATTTACACCCGATTTCTATAAAATAGGGTGTAATACCATCTATAAATGTATATATATATAAACATTTACACCCGATTTCAACAAAAAAAAGGGTGTAATATAACATTTATTTACACCCATTTTAAAACGGGTGTAAATTCGTCAGACATTTCTCACCCGTTGAATTCACACCCTCTAAAAACAGGTGTAAAATGTAAAAAAAACGGGTGTAAATTACTCTTTCTGCACTAGTGTGGCCAATGCCATTGTGTTACTAGGAAGACAGTTCAATCAAGTGCTTAAGAGAATGGAGATGAAGTTAAGACCTAATGTCTAGAACATCAGTTCTGACTCCAGCAGGAACTATAACTCTCAAGGAAGAGCAAGAACTGAAGAAAGGAGCAATCAGAATAGAGGGGTTAAATGTCATGAATGTGAAGGGTTTGGACACATTAAAGCGGAATGTCCTACTTATCTGAAGAAATAATCTAAGGGATTGGCAGCTTTGTGGCCTGAATAGGAAAGTTAAAGTGATGATGAAACAGCAAAACGTGTAACTTCTTTAACTGGAAGATGGGCATCTGATGTAGAGTCCAGTGATGAAGGGACTTCTTATGCTGAACTAGTTGTTTCCTACAAAGATCTGTGCATTAAAAGTGAGAAACATTAGGAAATTATTGCTCAAATTCAGTAAGAGAAGGAATAGTGTGTGTCCAACATCTACAATTTGCAGGATGAAGCGACCATGCTGACTTCCAAGCTTGAAAATTTGACAAAGTCTATAAGAATGTTGAATAATGGTTCTAAAATGTTAGACGAAATTCTTCAAGTTGGACAAAGGGCTGGTGACTTAAGAGGCATGCGGTTTAATAATCAAATCCTGAAAGAAGACCCTAACGCTACAAAACCTGTTTCAACTAGGAGGGTGAAAGAGCCAAGGATGTCAAAACAATTGTCTCAACATCAAGACAGGTATTAGTTTAGTAGAAAGGGAAGCAAGGCCCAACAGTTGAGATGTCATTACTGTGGTAGATTTTTCCATATCAAACCTTTCTGTTTCATACTGCACGGATAAGCATTCAAGGAATTGGAAAACTAGCTTGTTCAGGATCTCCTAGCCTTGAAAATGTGTTGCTTGTAAAAGGATTGACTGCCAACTTGATAAGCATAAGTCAGTTGTGTGATCAGGTATTCAAAGTCAACTTTACTAAGTCTGAATGTGTGGTCACTAATTGTAACACCCTTTTCTACCCCACAAATAATCACGGCAAAATACACAAAATATCAGAGTAAAATTAACTCATAAGGGTGCACATTTCTCAATAAAACTCAAATAAACAAATTTGGTCCATAAACAACGGGTTTTCCTCAAAATTACTTAAAAAGCCTTCATATGGCAGCGGAACCCAATAAATCAAAATAAAAAGGTTTTCCATAAAAGTCATCAAAATAGGCAGCAGATCCACCATAACCACAAACACTAAAAAAGGTTCGTAAAATAAAACGATATCATCAAATAACAACAAAATAACAAAAATCAACATGGTTCGACTCGATGATCCAACCCGATGTTACACTATTAGAGCAAGACCCTCTACATCGACCAAAAGGAAATAACTTCAAAAGTCCTCGAAGGCTTCCACATCTAAACCTGATCACCTGCACGTTACCCACGTGGAGGCAACATTCAAACATGCAGGGTGAGTAATCACAATTCATTATAATCAATATAAAAATAAGATATACATAAAATGACGTCATCATCATATACAACATCTTCAGGGTCATCACAAGGAAAACATCAAGAAATCATAACATCATAAAATACATCAATGCCAAATAAATGCAATGCACAACAAGACTCATACATGTTGTACCAATCGTCATAATCGATGGACACTAGGCCATTACCCCTCCAAAGATCCCCGTCAATAGGATCGATTCCGCATAGGAACCGGAGCACGTCATAATCACCTCATATCCGCACAATGGGAATGAAGCATTGCCAAGTATGCGTATGAATGCATGATACACAAACGTCAATAATCATCATCATCAAAATATCATTATGTGCATCATCATTCATCAAAACCTCATGTTAATCATATCATCGTATATTCATCAAAGCATCATAAATCATCATCTTAATATCATCAAGAACATCATGGTAAATCATCAGAGATATCACAACACCAAAACCTGAGAGCATCACAACATCATAAACAAAAATTTGCGAACAGCAGCAGTTCGCTCCAGGGTTCGCCGTGCGAACACATTCGCTGGGATGTTTGCTTTGCAAGCTCCACGAATCCCCCAATTCTAACATAAAACCAGAGAGTTCTCAGTATTCACCAACAAAATCAGCGCGCATTCGCTGCGCTGCTCGCTTTGCGAGCCTGGAGCGAATGTTCGCCTTGCGAAGAAATTGTTCGCTTTGCGAACCTGCAATTACAGCAAATCGCTGCTACGTATCAGTAGCACCACATCCCCAAAAGCACTTACGATTTCAACCTCAATTCACCCTAAAACATTCCCAAAACAGTCCTGAAACATCAAGGCAATCCAAGGCATAAACCTAGACTATTAGGTAATTTCGGAACACTTACGGGAAACCTTTAATCCCTAAACCTTCATGTCATACCCCAAATTTTGACCACTAAGATTTCCTATCATTGTGCAAATCATCATCACAATATGGATGAACCATTATACCTCATTAGTCTCCCCAAAGATGGGTGAGCATCCACTACAATCAAATTTAGGGTTTCAAGCCCTTTCAGAGCTCTTAGACAAAGGATCAATCAAGGAATGACATGATCTTCAACTTGTATAGCCTCTCAAACATCCACAATGGATCAAGAGGACTCCCACATCAAGGATCAAGCACAAGGTTGCAGCATTCCAAGTGGATTAAGCCTCAAGATCGCCAGTGTCACCAAATTAGGGTTTGGTCAACCAGGGCCTCCAGATGGAATTTTTTCTCTGGGCATGAGCCAGTGCTTCAAAGCATAACCTATGATGCTCTAGTAGAGTGTAAGACCCAACCCTTTTTGAAAACCAAAATAATTTGGGCCTCACTTATTGTATAAGTCCCGATACCATCAAAAACTTCGACGAGATCGTCGCCTTTTTAAACAAAACTTTGGGCCTCTCCTTGAGCTGTAAGCCCCACCACTTGTACAAAAATAAACCTTTGGGCCTCTTGAGAGAGTGTAAGACCCATCCCTTTGTACAGAAAACCTTTTTGGGCCTCAGTCACTTGTATAAGTCCCTGTACAATGTACAAAACAACAGTGCAATCACTGATAAAACCTTGGGCCTCTCCTTGAGCTGTAAGCCCCAACAATATTTTTAAAGCACTTTCTCCTTTGATTTTGAATATAATATTGTTATCAAAGCTTTCTTTGTTGAACAAACTAACCAAACAGCATGGAAGCTCTACAACCGAGTAAGTGTTTACCCGCTTTCTTTATCCGCTTTCATATATATAACTGTATTGTGGGGCTGCTCACTGTAAGTCTTCTTTCACAAACTTTTATATACTTGTCAAATATCAACTGTGTAATACTAGTTTAGTTATTTAGCATTTTCCCCGGCAACTACGTCTAGCACTAGGTAAAACCCTGTTGGTCACTCTTAAATACAAACAAAACTAGATCCCCATAGGATTACCAGATACAATCTTCCCTCCTCTTGGGGTTAAACAATATGGAGACGTGAAAGACAACATTCTCAGTGAACCCTTTCTCAGACTGTCACCCTTAGAAATCGTCAAAGAGACTCTACTCCCCAGAGATGATCTTTTCTCCGTGAATGGCATCTCTTGAGTTTCTTCCAAATTCTCGGACTTTCCTGGCTTGATCTATTCTCGGTGAATGGCGAGTCTTGAACTTCTCGGGGTTTGGGAACCCACATGCTTCTTAAAAGCATCCCCGCCTCCTCTCGGGCGTTGTACAAGGACCCTTCGGCTTCTTAAAAGCTCTCATGCCTTCTCTTGGGCTTAGTACAAGGACCCAGAGACCTCTACAGGTATAGGAACAGAACCTAGTCATCAATTTGCTAGAGCTGTCTTTCTGAGTCAAGTGTCAGACTAGTTAATGGGCTGACCTTCATCCCTTAACATACCAGCCTTCTCTTGGGCATCATACAAAGATCATTCATTACCTGAGAATCGATTTCTCAAAACACCCGTAGACTTGGACAGTCTCAATACCCTTTGGATTTTCCATTTCCTTAAAGAACAGGAAATCTCCCTGATCCTCTGATCAATCTCAAAGTACTACATTACCCATATAAGAACTGATTTTCTCTTTTAAACCAACATACTGGACCTGTCACTAAACTGAAACAGTCACCAGCTCCCTAGCCTCCTCTTGGGCTTTGTACAATGATTCTCCCCAGCGGAGCTAACCTTTTTAGCCTCCATCTCGGGCTTCGTACGAGATACAAAAACACTCTCTTGTTGAGTCAAACATTTTTAGCCTCCATCTCGGGCTTCGTACGAGATACAAAAACACTTTCTTGTTGAGTATAAAAGACTCTCTTGTTGAGTCAAACATTTTCAACCTCCATCTCGGGCTTTGTACGAGGTACAAAGACTCTCTTGTTGAGTCAAGCGCCTTTAACCTCCGTCTTGGGCTTTGTACAAGACACATACAAAAGAACTCTCTTGTTGAGTCAATCCTTTTAGCCTCTCTCTCGGGCTTCGTACGAGACACATAAAAACACCCTCTTGTTGGGTCAATAGCCTCCTCTTAGGCTTTGCATAAGGAAACCCCGGTTGAGTCAATAAACCTTTTAGCATCAAAATCTGTGCCTCGTTCACAGTATACAAACATCAACAACTCTTTTTCCCCCTATCTAATTGTTGTAAGTGGCAAGTCTCTGGATTATTTACATCCACGCCACTGTCCCTCTTTTAGCATGAGAAATTCCTAAGGAAAGATGACATTGCTCTAAACTGAGTTAAAAGTCTTCTCCTTCAGGTTAAAAATCCCCTATAAAGGAAATTATGGCATTGCTGGATTCACATATCCTAGTTAAAGTAATTATCCTTTATAATCAGTCACCCAACAATTGTGACAAACAGATCCCCTTTAGAGATGACAAATTCTCTCTAAAGTCAAAACTCTTTAGCTTCACATCTTGGGCTTCGAACAAGATACAAATAGACCCTTCAGCTTCACATCTTGGGCTTTGAACAAGATACAAACCACCTTTAGCTTCACGTCTTGGGCTTTGAAAAAGACACCAAAACAACCTTTTTCCTCCCATAGAATAGGAGGAACTACGATCGCTCTGATTTCCCTGTTTCGTTAAACGGGAATACGTAGGCATAAGATTGCAAAAGAATCTTACCGAGCACACTAATCAAAAACCTAAAATCTCGTACCTTCATTCATCAATAAAAAAGCATCAGTCCTAACATCCTACCAATAGCATAGTCCCGTCATTTCATTCTTAGCAAAATAAGCAGAGAGAGGCCCACAACCTAAACCGCATCTATAAACCAACAGTCATCTGTTTAAACTCAGTATGTAAGCAGGGTTAATTGGAGACATCTATTTCCCTTCCTTAGTCAGCTTAATAGGATAAAAAATGAATCGACCTGTAGTACCCCAGAGCGACAATGCTTAAGAACCACGTCCAAAATCGCTCGCTACAGAAAAAATGGCGCCCACCGTGGGGCCTGTTTACCGTGAAAATTGGTAAACAACCGTTGATCTTCCAAATCTGACTTTGGTGACTTACAGGATCGATCAGATTGATCCTAGGACATGTGCTAACAGTTAATCTAAGTTAAATTCTAAAGCAATGAATACTTCGACAATACTCAAGAAGGAAGGTTTGTTGAAAGTATAGTACAAGACAATATTTCAAAATGTAAAGTTAAAAGGCTGGAAATGTAAAAGGAAGGGTCGAACGGGTGCAATAAAGATCAAAAGGTATAAAATGAAAATAAGTGCAGAAACGTAACTGGCTTCAAATAAAAGATAACAATTTAAGTAAAGATCAAAGTAAATTGCGTTGAAGGATAAATGGTGTTTTACATCACGTACATTATCACAATACTCTTTTCTCAACACGCGGATACTTTTGAGTAAATTTAGAGTTACTTGTACAAAGTGAACACAACACACTTAATCCTATTGCTAGGACCCTTATTTATAATACTAAAACTAACTGCTATAAACTGCCTGAAATAATCAACAAATGACAAGTGTCATATTGCATGCTTCCATTGCCCGGATACACGCCACCTGTCTTTCCTCAAGAGCGAACCAAAGTAACTACTCCCTCCTTTATTTGAATTTGAATTCCCAGCGTCAGACATCATCAACATCCTCGGTCGAAGGTTCCCCCTTTAACTCTTAGAAATATTTTCTAAGTTCCAAAAGATCTCTTTTCCTCTTATGAGTACCTTCGACTCAAACCTATCACACAAATCCTGTCGAAAGCCTTTCTAACCTTCTTCAAGAGGCTAATATTCTCCTCAACACTTCCAACTTCATATGGGCGTCGAATTTATGAGCTAACAAATTGCCCCCCAAAAATGTCTTTTTCGACAGTGCTGAAGAAAAGGGCATTTTTTGATAGTGTCCGTTCGACGCCATCTTTCGACCATGCATAGGTGTTCATCAAAACTGACTGACCCACGTTCCAAGAAACTATTCAGTTTTTTTTAATCAAATTCATGACATCACAGCCTATTATGATTATGACTGAAACGTCCCGCCGCAAATCACCATAACTTATCCTAAAGTCTAAGAGATTGTGGATATAGGTGGCAACTGTCACCGCCCCTACTTTGGCTCCTGGGAGGACACATGTCCCACTAGCCTTAGCTCCTTAATGATGATTAGTGAGCCCTTTAGTGTTTCCAAAGTGCTTTATAAATAGTTTCTTCAGAAACTATTTTATCTTTTCCCACTCCCGAGTATCCACTACACACCTTTTCCTCTCTCCAAAACGCTCAACCCTTCACCCATTTTCTTCAAGTTTTTTTTCAATGGCTTCTTCAACTGCTACTACTCAAGACCCAAGGAAAAACCATAAGTTCAAAGGACAAAAGGGCGTATCACTGCTTCCTCCATTTGCTGCGTTAAATGGACCCAAGGTGGTAAAGAATCAACAATTCATTCCTGAGTCCCTCAAGGAGGAGAAAAGGCACATCTACGAAACCCAGGTACTGATTCCTATTACCGTTTCTGGGAAACCGTTAGCTTTATCCGGTCCTTTATCTTCTTTAGACACAGATTATACAGCCATTAGCGACTTCTTTCCATCCTATCGTAAAACCAAACCTCTAGGGCAGAAAGACAAAACTAGGGTAACCTCTGAACCCCATGATAATGTAGCCCTAAAGAACATGTATTTGAAGTATCTGAAAGATGGGTCTACTCTGTTTAGGGCAACTCCGTATTTTAAGGATTTTGACCTCTATTTGAACTGGTTGACCAAGTTAGAGAAAGTGAAAGCAGAAACCTGGAAGAGCTCGGGAATCTACGACTTGATCATGATGTCAAAGACTGGCCCGGCCTACTGTCCAACTTTACTGGCATCATCTTTGTATTTTTGGGATAGTACCTACTATACCTTTCATCTCCCTTGTGGGATGATGACGCCCACTCTATTCGACGTAGCCGCTATCACAGGGCTAAAGCCTCATGGATTAGTTTACGACCCTAAAATAGATGCTCTAGACACTATAGGGTTCGCCACCACCAAACACACTCATACTTATTTCATAAACCATTACCACAACAAGTAAACTGAAACAGTCGAAGATGAAGAACACATAGCATTTTTGGCTATGTGGCTTTCTCGCTGCGTATTCTGTACCAAATCCTTACAAGTGGCAAGAAAATATCTGACTTTGGCCAATCAGCTACACCTTAATCGAGGCATCTACCTAAGCGAAATGATATTGGCCAGTATGTACGAGTCTTTGAGCGAAGGTGCTGGTCGTCTGAAAGACCAAGGGAGTAACGGGAACCTACTGTTATCTGGACCATTTTGGCTCCTTCAACTTTGGATTAATGCCACTTTTGAAGCCAACCTCCCCAACAAAGGGTCTGTGGACGAAGATGCTGCTGATATTAAGAAAAGACGAGTCGAATGGGTTCGACTGGTGCAACTGACCCCAAACGAAGAAGGACAGTCACTCAGGGCGTCCTTCTCTGGCTTCGTCAAAATGTTTGCTAAGCACTATGAGTTCACACCAAGAATGGCGCCCTTTGCTGAACAAAAATACGGCCCTGAGTGGTTTACCAGGCCATTTCTTCCTTCGTTCAAAAAACACGAAGAAGAATCGCAGCGTGTCTGGGAGGCATTCCTGACCCCTCGACTTATCGTTCATCGACTCAACCTGCTAAAGGGCCAAACCTCTCTGATAGCCTACCAACCCAATCTGGTCTCTCGACAATTTGGTTTGGTCCAGACGCTACCCAAGTGCTTGTATGAAAAGAAGACCCACGTTATTCTTCCCAACACCATCTACGATGCCATACAGAGTTCAACACACCTTGCTCGACATGCTCATCGCCCACTCCTGACTCCCGTCTTCTTTGAACCTTCTCACCTATGCACCCAAGAATTCCACGACTGGTGGTCAACACATTACTTTGTGGAGTTCCTTGACGTCTCTAGCTTTGCTCAGTTGATTGACCAAGATTTTGTTAATGTGCAGGAGAAGATCAAGAAAGGTACGTCTATTCATGTTAAGGAGATTCACGCCTTCCAGAAGTACTTTGAAACTGTTTATCGACCAGATGATATTAGTCTGACCGTCCGCGAAGCTGCAGTTACGCTGAAGGAGAAATTTTTAAAGAAAATGGAGAGTTTGAAACTCCCCTCATACGTTCCTCCTGAGAAACACTATGAGGTGGATTTTGCACTACATCCTCCCAAGACTCCTCGACTGCCATCTGCTAATTTTGGAGTGGCTCTTGCCCCTCCATTTCCAGATTGGTTCATCTGTGGGGATTCTATAAAGATCCTTCACCAGCAGTCGAAACCTAAAGCTCAGCGGGTGGTTCCGACTAAGCATACGCTAGAAGTTTCAAAGGACACCTTCATGTCGGTATCGAAGATGTTCGCATCGAATCCGAAATACATGAAGGTTTGGATTCTTCGATTCTATGCTCTTTCACTTGAACTTTATCATTACTGACAAGTGGTTACTTGGCTTGTTTCATAGCTGTTCCCAAAAAGAACACCCCTCAGCACCTAGTCGAAGCCAAAGGCGAAGGCGGCAAGGTACGTCACACACCTCTCCTTTCGTTTATTATTCCTTCTTCCCCTAATGCTTCTCAATTTCAGGCTTCTCGCAAACCACCTTCGACACCTCAAAGGAAGTTAAAAAGGGGCACTGCCCAAATTATATTCGATTCCGAGGATGAGGACCAGTCTCCTCCTGAAGACTTGAAGCTCAAGAAGAGAAAAAGATCAAACCAAGAACCTAGTGCTGCTGGTGGCCATTCTGAACCTGCGACGGCTAAAGTCCCCAAAAAGACCACTACTCCAAGTAAAACCGCAGAAGGCCGTTCTGGAACCGCCTCCGAACCAGCTGCAGGTCACGCCGAAAGCAATAACTCTAGCCCTGATGCTGAAGGAGTCAAAGTAACTTTTCATACTTTTCTCTAGATAAAACTTATTTACCTCGTTTCCCTTGATCTGACTTACTTCGAACTGACTCAGGCTGATGCTAGTGGTCCAAAACCAACAGTGGATCACCCTCCTTCCCCCATCACTCTCCTCAATAGCCCAGGTGAGCCTACATATCACCCCACTTCTGACTTGGGCTCTGGAATGAGTTCACTAGGTAAAATTAACAAGCCTGGTTTTGAAACAGCTCCCCTTTCGCCAGCAAAGACTGCTACGCAGCAATCTCAAACAGATGGCTCCGACCATGAGGCAGATGACGCCGTTCAGCAGGATCCTGCCACAACGAATCTGAAAACTGCTGCCATGGGTGAAGACTCAACCCTGTTTGAAGAAGAGGGATCCCCAACTGACGAACCCATTGGGGCTGCCAATATTAGCCCAGAAGGAGAGGAAGAGATGGAAGAAGATGATGATGAGACCATGCACCAATCTGAACTTGATGGCCATGATGATGACAATGAAGATGAAGACAAGATGGATGAAGATGAAGAGGAAGAGAATAAAGGTGAGGAGGAGAAAGCTGACAAAGGACCTACCAGCGAGCCAACCCATGTCGAAGCCATTGTTACCACAACACCCACTGCTGTGACTGAAGGCAAGGCCACATCAACTGTGTATGGAGCAGGCCTTTTTGAAAAAAAGCTCGATGCATTGAAGGCTAGTAATCCTCGACAATACATAAAGATCCTTCTTGGGCGTCGAGGAAGCTCATCTGATAAAACTCCCAGTGTTTCGATTACATCTGGGGATCAGCCTTCGAGCAAACCTGAAGACAATATCCTTCTGAAGATAAAAAACAAGATCTTTAAGGGTGACCTTTTCACACTCTTGCAGATGGATGATGTCACTCATATCTCTCTAAAAAACCTCCTCCAACAAGTCGACATCCACACCATTTCCCCAGAAACTGCCAACATCATCTTAGAGCTTGGCGCTATGATTGATCAAGTCCATGGTGACCTGAAATGCCTGCCTTAAATTGAAAGGGCCATTTCAACCGTAGCTGGAAGTGAGACTGCCGCTTGGACTGCTGCCACCGATTTTGAGAACAGAGTAGCAGAGTTGGAGGAAACAAAAGAAACGAACAAGCAAGAAATCATATCCAATGAAGAAAGTATTGCTTCCTGGGAGCGAAAAATCAAGAAACTTCAAGCCAAGATCTCAAAGGCCAAAAAGCGTAATGCTGAATTATCTACCTTCAATGAATCTGAATTATCGAAAGAGCTTAAAAGTGCCATAAGTTTTGCTGAGAAAGCTCAACGACTGGAGAAGGAAGTTGCACATTTAAAATTTGACAAGGCCTTGTGTGAAAGGCGTCTTGGTCTCCAGAAGTCAAAGTACTTGAAGATGAAGGAGAATCTCCCCTTTTAGCTTGTTACTTCCTTTGTAATTTTCAATTTGATGCTCCCTGGCCCTTTGAGGCTTTTATATGTAATGACTACTAAGCCATTTTTGCATTCATAAATACCATTATTGGCTTTGCCCTTGTTACGTCGAATTACTCTTTAACAATTTTAATTTCTTGAAGTGCTGGTTTATATTTTTTCAAATACTTGCCATTTAATTTCAAGATTCTTTTATCCTCATTCAATTCTTCAACTTCATAGGCTCCATTAGAAAATACTTGCGTAATTTGAAACGGGCCCTCCCATTTAGGGGACTATTTGTCCAAGGCTCTAACCTTTTGATCCATAGTCAGGATTACCTTCCAAACTAAATCTCCTGGTGAGAAGGTCTTGATTCTGACCTTTTTATTATAAGACTTCTCCACTCTTTTCTTTTGTCTCTTTAAAAGTTCTAAGGCTTTAAGTCTTTCCTCGTCCAGATCTACCAGTTCGTCTAACATCATATTCCAATAAAGCTCAGAAGGAATTTCATGATGTCTCTGAATCCTAGTCGACTGGAGGTATATCTCAACGGGCAACACTGCATCGTGACCAAAAGTCAATCGAAAAGGAGTAGTGTTGGTTGCTTCCTTGGGAGAGGTTCGACATGCCCAAAGGATCTGGTCCAATGTCCTATGCCAACTTCTAGGCTTTTTTCCCACATGTTTCTTGATCAGACCAATCACCACTTTATCAGCTGCTTCGACTTGACCGTTGGCCTGAGCATAATAAGGTGTAGAGGTCAAGAGTTTGAAACCCATCTCTTTTGCAAACTCCTGCATCTTTCGACCAGTAAAGACTGATCCTTGATCTGTTGTGATCATTTCTGGGATTCCAAACCTGTAAATGATGTATTTTTGAATGAACTCGATCACATCTTCTTGATCCACATTTGGTAAAGGTACCGCCTCGATCCACTTCGTAAAGTAGTCGATCCCTACCAAAATGTATCTCTGATTCTTGGAGGATGCCAGTCGAATCTCTCCAATCAGATCCAAAGCCCAACCTCTAAAAGGCCATGGCTTGACTATGGAATGCAACTCACTTGCAGGGATATGCTGTATGCCAGCATGAACTTGACATTCTTGGTAACCCTTGGCGAATTCAATGCAATCTTTTAGCATCGTAGGCCAATACATGCCTTGTCGAAACAATAGCCACTTCATCTTATGACCTACCTGATGCGCCCCGCATGCCCCACTATGGACAGTAAAAAGGGCCAGATATGCTTCTGTTTCACTAAGACACTTAAGTAAGACCCCCTCAGGGGTCTTTTTAAACAATTCATTGCCTAGAAGGACATAACTTAAGGCTTGATACCTAACCTTTCGCTCTGTGGATGCTGTCGGGTTTTTCAAATACTCGACTATAGGCTTCCTCCAGTCTTTATCCGTCAAGCTGTCTATTGCGAAAATCTCAAAATTTTCTTTGTCAACATATCCAGGCTTTGTCACTTCTAGGTCTGATGGGCATAATCCAATAGATACCACTTTACCTCTAGCTTCAATTGCCTCTTGTAACTTTTCCTTCGAAACCTTATACCCAGAAGCAACCTGAGCCAAGTCATTGGCCACTTGATTCTCTAGTCGAGGTATGTGTCGAATGCTCACTACTTCGAATCTCTTCAATAGTCTGTTGGCCACTACGAAGTATATGATAAGATTCTCCTTAACATATTTGTACTCCTTTGTAATTTGCTTTATGACCAACTCTGAGTCTCCTATTATTTCGACTCGAGTTGCCCCCAATTCTAACAAAATTTCAAGTCCAGCTATCAAGGCTTCATACTCAGCCTCATTGTTGGAACTAAATCCTTCGACCCTGTACTTGAATTTTTTTGGAATTTTATCCGGAGAAATAATCAGCACACCTACACCTGTGCCATCTTTGTGGATGGAGCCGTCGAAGTATAACTTCCAAGGTTCCAATTCGACATAATTCAACATGCTTTCGTTTATGGAGTGGTCGACTATAAAGTCTGCTACCACTTGTCCCTTAACCGCCTTCAGAGGCTTATACGTTAGAGAGTACTCAGTCAGTGCTAGTGCCCATTTACCACTTCGACTATGCAAGATAGGTTTTGACAACATGTGCTTAATAACATCGAAATGAGACAAAACATAAACATCAACTGGCTTTATATATTGCTTCAATTTTGTACAAGAAAAATACAAGCATAGGCATAATTTTTCTATCACGCTATACCTAGTTTTCGCATCATTCAAAACTCTACTGAGGTAGTAAATGGATCTTTCGACACCATCCTCATCCTCTTGAGCCAACATGCTCCCTATGGTTTTGTCTGATGCAGCTATGTACAATCTCATACTCCTATCCCTATAAGGTGGGGAAAGAATTGGGGGATGACTCAGGTATTCCTTGATCTTGTCGAAGGCCGTCTGCTGCTCTTGCCCCATTCGAATCCATCCTTATTGAATCGAAGCAATGGTGAAAAGGCCTGCGTTTTTCCGCTTAGGTTCGATATGAATCTCCTCAAGAAATTGATCTTGCCCAGCAGTGACTGCAACTCCTTTTTCGTTGATGGCGCTTTCGCTTCCATGATGGCCTTGGTCTTATTCTGGTTGATCTCGATCCCCTTTTTATGGACCACAAAGCCTAGAAATCCCCTGCCTGCACACAAAATGCACATTTAAGAGGATTCATTTTCAGACCATGCCTTCTCATCCTTTCAAAGGAGCGTCGAAGATGGTCTAAGTAACTCTTCCCTGAAACAGACTTAACCACGATATCATCGATATATATTTGCATGAAAGTCTCTATATAATCATGGAAGATAGTGTTCATTGCTCGTTGATATGTTGCCCCAGCATTTTTAAGGCCGAAAGGCATCACCACCCACTCATAGGTGCCTAAGGTTCCAGGGCAACGAAAGGCTGTTTCGGGGACATCATCTTCAACAATGAATATTTGGTTATAGCCAGAGTACCCATCTAGCATACTAAGATACTCATGTCCTGCGGCGGAATCGACTAACATTTCTGCCACAGGCATGGAAGACTCATCCTTAGGAGTTGCAGCATTTAAATCTCTAAAGTCTATGCACACTCGTAAGGAACCGTTATTTTTAATAACATGTACGATGTTAGCTAACCATTCGACATACCTGGCAGTGCAGATAAATTTGCATCGAAGGAGTCTTTCAACTTCCTCCTTTATCTTCGAGAGAACTTCTGGGGCAAACCGTCTGGGATTCTGTTTGATTGGCTTCTTCCCAGGCTTGATCGACAACCTGTGTTCGACCAAATCTCTACTCAAACCGGGCATTTCATTGTAGTCCCAGGCGAAACAGTCTTTAAACTCCTGCAACAACTGGGTAATTTCAACCTTAAGTTATGGGTCAAGCTTGGCACTAACATATGTTGGCCTTCTGGTTGCCCCTTCGCCTAGGTCGATTTCTTCTAACGAATCTTGCGCTAGCATCTTAACATTATTTTCCAGCAGATATTTTTCAAATCCCAAAGGCTCATCGTCATAAATAGCGTCAAGCCTCTGGCCTCGTTCTACATCCTGAACCTTATCAGGTGGCTCTGGTTCGAAGTCCTTACCAGGACCTTCTTGGTGGAATTCAGGATTGGCTTCGCCAGCCATGCATTCGTTAGCAGCCTCCAAAGCCGCTTGTAGTCTGGTTTCAGCCACGTAGGCCGAAATTCTTCTCAATGCTTCAAACTCAGTCATTATCACTGAATTCACTTCCCCACCCTGTGGGGTCTACTGCAGGCTCGCCAAGGTACGAAATTCTTTCCCCTGGCACCTCCTTATCCCAACGGAAACCCTCGACGGGATGTAAGTACAATGAACAAAATGTCTCGTTGTCTGGGACAAACTCAAAATCTGCTGGACCACAGGGGGCAATGTGAGCCAAATTTTTTTCGAACTGACGTCTGTCCACATGATTGATTGGTGCTTTAAAATACCCCTGGTCAGCCTCAATGTTTTTGACTATGCCGTCTGGTCTCCAGATGGTGATGCGTTGATGCATCGAAGATGACACTGCACCAATGCCATGTATCCACTCTCGTCCTAAAAGCAGATTGTAGTTAGCTTTTGTTTCTACTACCATGAAGACAGTAGGCTTAGTGATTGTTCCCACTGTTAAGTCGACTTGTATCACTCCCAAAGTAGAGCCAACTTTTCCTTCGTAATTCGAAAGAACCATGTTATGTGGCTTAGTGTCAGTATCGTACTTGCCAATCTTGCTCAGTAAGAAGTGTGGCATCAAGTTCACTGTTGCGCCACAATTGACTAATATTTTATTTATTGAAACGTTCTCCACCTTTCCAGTAATGTAGAGGGGCTTTAGGTGACTCCTCATTTCCTCTGTGGGTCGTTCGAAAAAAGCGTTCTGCTCTTCGACACACCCATTGACTATGATATCAAGAGAAGCGTCAGATTCGGAATCGAAGTTGTCTGTCATCTCGTCATCCTCTTCGACAGTCTTCTTAGGTTTATCCTCTTGAGAGGCAAATAGTTTTCATCCTACAGGTATTTTTTCATCAGCCCTCATTGGATTCCCTACATTTTTGTCAGTAGGGATATTAGTACTGGATTCTCCTTGATCCTTCGACTGGGCCTCCCTGAGAGCCTTCCTTCGATGTTGCTCTCTCCTCCATTGAGATCGCGAAATCGGGTTTTTCCCCTTATAGTTTTCAGAAACATATGCCGATTTGTTAGAGGTCTGAAACTCCTTTCGATACTCTATTGAAGAGTCTCTGCCCACATCAAACTTCTGGCACTTTTTCTGACCTTTTTCCTTTCCTTCGACAGGTTTCATCCGGCTCCCTATTGGTGCATTGCTTGTTGGTTTGAAGCTACTGGGTCTGGCCCCTGGGAACTGTGTTTTTCCTCCCAATTGTTTTGAAGAGGACCTTCTAGGGTCGAAACCCCTTTGACCATGAGATGATCTCTGCTCCCTTCTTTCTCTAGCCTTCCTAATCCCCTCAAGATTGTGAGCAGCCTTTTGGATTGCACTGCATCTGGGGCATAACATGACGCCTGATCCCTTCTTTTGGCAGCGGTGAAGGAATTCAATGATAGTTTCATCCTGTTTTGGATACGCCACTTTTTTACGCTCTTCTTGGCGGCTTGCTTCGTCCACCTCCACGGTCTGATGTTGCGTAATTTCGACCATATTGATGTCCATGTCGACATCAGCACTAAGGTCCAGATTGCAGCAGTCCACATCAAGGCCCTCAACAGCCTTATCCATCTTAACGCAACTCTCAGCAGTATCTTTAGTAACCAGCATCATGTTGGAACCCTCATTGATCCCATCATTTAAACCCTCAGTGGCCTCGTCGAAGCTATCAACGACCTCTCTCATGAGTTTCTCCATAGCATAACTATCAAAGTCTTCAGTGACCTTGGCTAACACAGCTTTGTTGGCGAAGTCTTCAGTAATTTCCACCATATTGACTGAACGGTCAAAGTCATCAGCAACCGCAACCATATGTATCTCTGGCTCAGCATAATGAGCATCTGTTGTTTGTAATGGGTCGGAGTCAATTTTCATCTGACCTTTGCTATTCTCTCCGAATTTTAGCCTGCCCTCCTGAATAGCATTCTGCACCAGATCCCTGAAAAGAAAACATTGAGAAGTTTTATGACCCAAAAAAATTATGGTACTTTCAAAATCCCCTCTTTTTTCTTTGTTCTAAAGGCGGCATTTTAGCGCCAGGAGGCACTATCATCTGCCCATCTTTTACCAACAAATCAAAAATTTCGTCACATTTGGTGATATCGAAAGTGTATGTTTTCTTGGGAAAGTTATCATTCTTTTCAGATTCGCCAGAATTTTTTCCGTCGAAGGGGCTAACATTTTACACGCATACGGAGGCCCTTGCTTTAACTCAGCAACATCTACCTTACTCTCGTCAAAGTATAATGGTTCGTCGTACAAACCTTCGACATCCTCATTATAAGCTACCTTTTTGCCCTCACTGAACTTAGCTTTTTCGTCTTTGAGACGTTCTAACTGTCGAACCCTATCAGCCAGTTGGGCCATGTCTCTCAGATACTAGGTATCCAATTTCTTTCTAATAGAGTAATCAAGGCCACCAGCGGCCATTTCGACCAGTTCATGCTCTGGCACTTGAGTAAAACACCTAGCCTTAAGTAATCGAAACCTATTTAGGTAATCGTCTATTGGTTCAGTAAACTTTCGCTTTATGCTGGCCAACTCCTTCAAACTAATCTTAGTTTGCCCCATATAGAATTGTTCATGGAACAAGCGCTCTAACTGGGTCCAATTACAGATTGAGTTAGGAGGTAAGGTTGTAAACCAAGTAAAAGTGTTTTTGGTGAGAGAACTTGGGAAATATTTCACCCTAAGACTTTCGTCATTTGCGATCTCTCTAGCCTCGATCATATACCAAGCTACGTGTTCGATAGTAGATTCAGTTGTATCTCCTGAGAACTTGGTAAACTTTGGGACCTTTATCCTAGGAGATAATTCTGATTGCAGGATATAATCCACTACGGGTGAGGTATAGTTTGGCCTAGTAAAGCCAAAATTCACCCCATTTCGAGCCATTATTCTTTCGACCATGGCTGCTAGGTTGTTATCGCTGCTATGTTGTTACGTCGAACCTGTTGTACAACCTGATCAGCATCTTGGTTTCTATTCACTATCACTACCCCTTGTTCCCCTTCTTCTGGAATTGGCCCTTGGTTCCTAGGTGGTTTGACTCTTGGGAGTTCGACTCTCGGGGGTTCCAGGTTGGCCTCAGGCATAGTCTCTAGATTCCGCCGTGGGATATTCTCCACCACAGTCGCACCTCGTACAGGGGCCGACACCCCCATAAATTCTGCCATGCGTGCCAATTGCGCCGTTAGTTGTTGGTTGGTCTGGGTAGTGTTCCGAATCAAAGGCTGGAAAATTTCCCCCATAGTTTGAGACAAAGTTTGTACCATTTGTAGATTACTCTCATCCATTTGTTGTCTTAAACATGCTATAAACGTGTTTGTTAGACTAGGACCTTGAATGGAATATCCTATACCTACACTTTGGCTGTTTCGACCCACATTTATCCCAGATCCCGACCCCTGTAATGGCAAAGACATTACATTGTCTGAGAATACTGGGGGGGGGGGGGGGCATTTTGGAGGCTTTGCATTATGGACGTTGGCATTCCATAAGGTGGATTCCTTGGTAAGGGTTGTGAAAATCCTGGAGGGGGAAGATGCCTAAATGTCGAAGTTCCTCCTGGTGGAGTTTGGGGATTAGATGCTTGTGGGCCTATGTACTCCTGTAGCGAGCGATTTTAGACGCGATTCTTAAGCGCTGGCCGCTCTCTGCGGTTGAGCTTAAAACTACAGGTCGATTCATTTTTTATCCTATTGTGAGCTGAATAAGGAAGGGAAATAGATGTCTCCAATTAACCCTGCTTGCATACTGAGTTTAAACAGCGGTCTGTTAGGTTACGGATGCTATCAATGTGGGGGGGCCTTTGTACTGGTTATTTGTATTTTCGCCAATACGGTTTTCTTTCTTTTTATCTAGGCAGAAAGTTTCTGGCGGGGAACAAGGATTAGGATGTTAGGACTGGTGCTTTTGAGTTACTGCTTTTGATTGATGGAGATATGGGATTTGGTTTTTTTGTTGATTGCGCTCGCTAAGATCTTTTCTTTCGATCTTATGCCTACGTATTCCCGTTTACCGAAACAGGGAAATCAGAGCGTTCGTAGTTCCTCCTATTCTATGGGAGGAAATTGGTTTTTGGTGTCTTGTTCAAAGCCCAAGACGTGAAGCAAAAGGTGATTTGTATCTTGTTCAAAGCCCAAGATGTGAAGCTGAAAGGTCTATTTGTGTCTTGTTCAAAGCCCAAGACGTGAAGCTGAAAGACCTCGACTTTAGAGAGAATTTGTCATCTCTAAAGAGGGGGAAGGAAAATTACTTTAACTGGGATACGCGGATCCGAGCAATGCCATAATTTCCGAAGAAAGGGTTTTAACCTGAAGGAGAAGACTTTAACTCAGTGTAGAGCAATGCCATCTTTCCTTAGGAATTTCTCATGCTAAAAGAAGGACAGTGGCATGGATGTAGATGATCCAGAGGCTTGCCGCTTACAGCGATTAGATGAAAGGAAAGGAGTTGTTGATGTTTGTGTACTGTGAACGAGGCACAGCTTTGATGCTAAAAGGTTGATTGGATCAACCAGTGGTTTTCTTATACGAAGCCTAAGAGGAGGCTAATTTCCGCTAGGAAAATCATTATACAAAGCCTAAGAGGAGGCTATTTTGTGTCTCGTACAAAGCCCGAGAGAGAGGCTAAAAGTTTTTGACCCGACGATGGAGTCTTTTGGGTATCTCGTATAAAGCCCGAGATGGAGGCTATTGTTTGTTTGGCTCAATAAAAACCTTTTTGTATCTCGTACAAAACCCGAGATGGAGGCGAAAAGGGATGATTGACTCAACGAGGGAGTCTCTTATGTGTCTCGTACGAAGCCCGAGATAGAGGCTAAAAGTTTGACTTAACAAGAGAGTCTTTGATACTCAACAAGAGAGCGTTTTTGTATCTCGTACGAAGCCCGAGATGGAGGCTAAAAGTTTGTTTTAGTTGAGTGACAGATCCAATATACTGATTTTAAAAGAGAAAATCAGTTCTTATATGAGCAACACTGTACCCAGGGATTTGATTTGAGGATCAGGGATATTTCCTTCTCTTTGAGGAAACGGGAAATCCAAAGGGTATTGAGCCTGTCCGAGTCTGCGGGTTTCCTTCCTATTTAACAAAGGGGGTCACTTGAGAATGTCTTTGAGACTCAAGGAAGTTAGACTGTCCAAGTCTAGAGGTTTTTTCTTTCGTACTATGATTTGAGAAACAGTAGTAGACTCTACGAAAGGACTGTTCTATGAGGATGACTAGGTTCTGTTCCTATACCTCTAGGAGGTCGTCGGGACAATTTGTACGAAGCCCAAGAGGAGGCTGGAAACTTTTAAGAAGCCGACGGGTCCTTGTACGAAGCCCAAGAGGAGGCTATCATTCCCGGAGAAAGAGATCATTATACGAAGCCTAAGAGGAGGCTGTGAATACTTCTAAGAAGCCGTAGTGTCCTTGAATAATGCCCAAGAGGAGGCCGATGCTTTTAAGAAGCCCGTGGGTCTATCATCTCCTTTCCATTAGGAGAGATAACTCTTTTAAAGATAAAAACCACTGGTAAACGTGCGAGGTTTACTATCCAACAACTTTTAACTTTTAAAGTGGGTTCCTTAGTTAAGGTCCAAGATTATGACCATAGTGGGTACCCAAACCCCGAGACATTCAAGGCAAGCTATCCACAAGGAATAGATCAAGTCAGGAAAGTTCGAGAATTTGGAAGAAACTCAAAGATGCCATTCACGGAGAATACATTCATCTTGGGGAGTAGAGCTTCTTGACGATTCCTAAGGAGGACAGCCGAAGAGAAGACTGTATCTGGTGCTCCTATTGGGGGTCTAGGCGTCTATTTCTACGAATAAATGAAACGGCGTCACCTAGTTCTAGACGTAGTTGCCGGGGAAACTCGAAATATCTATACTATTATTACACAGTAGATATGAGTTTATGAAAGGAGACTTACAGTGAGCAGCCCCACAATACAGTTTATAATATGAAAGCAGTAAATGAAAGCGATAACCACTTACTCGGTTGTAGTGCTTCCATGCTGTTTGGTTAGTTGTTCAACAAAGAAAGATTGAAAACAACAGTATATTCAAAATCAAAGGAGAAAGTGCTTTGAAAAAGAAAGATTTGGGGCTTACAGCTCAAGGAGGGGCCCAGGGTTTTATCAGTGAGCGCACTGTTTGACTTTGTACAGCGGGACTTATACAAGTGACTGGGGCCCAAAAAGGTTTTCTGTACAAAGGGATGGGTCTTACACTCTCTCAAGAGGTCCAAAAAGGTTTAAAGGAAAAAGAGTGGGGCTTATAACACGAGGGTAGGCCCAAATGATTTTTCGTTTAAAAATGGCGATCACGCCGAGGTTTTCTTTTAACGCAGAGGGACTTATACAATAAGTAAGGCCCAAAATGTTTTGGTTAAAAAGGGGTTTGGGTCTTACACTCTAATAGAGGCCCAAAGTGTTTTGAATGGGTCTTATTGCTCAAGGAGAGGCCCAGCTGATTTTTATTTTTAAACGGGCGACGATCGCGCCGTTTACTTGTATAGAGGGACTTATACAATGAGTGAGGCCCAAAAAGTTTTTGTACAAGGGGGGGTGGGTCTTACACTCTCTCAAGAGGCCCAAAAAAGGTTTTGAAAATGATTTATGAGGGTTGAATTAATCCAAAACCCTAATTTGTTTTCAAAATGTATTTAATTGAATAAAAATTCAATTAAAATGATAAAAAATTGTTTAACACATGGAAAACAAATTGTGATCTTGGATTAATGCTTCAAAAATTAAGTATTGACCTACAAAATAATTAGAAAGCATTAAAAGTTGCAAAATCAATGTAGAAAAAATATTTAAAATGCCAAAAACAATTAAAACATTAATTCTTTGCAAAAATATCAATTATATGAAATAAATAATATTTTTGGGATTTTTTGGGAAAATAAAATATTTTAACATTTTTGTGAATTATTAACAAAAGAATCAACTCAAAATCATTAAAACTCAGAGAGAAATTAATTTTTGAATCAATTAAACAAAATCACAAAATTCAAATATTTGAATTTCTAAAAATGGCGCCAAGAACAAGCTGAAGAACACGCGCGTGTTCTTGGTTTCTCAGATTTGCATTTTCTATCCAATCTCCATGAATACGTAATCATATCATGCAATCCACATATCATTATGCTCGCCTCAACCTCACGATCATGTCTATGTACTTTAATTTCATTTAAATTAAACATACAACAAGAAATCACGAAGAGACCTCAAGAACCCTAATTTCTGCATGAAGGCTAGGATTTTTGATACACGATTCAAACAATGCAATTAATTGAGGGAAAACATTCCATGCATGATTATGAACATATGGCCAAATTATTGTGTGAGGAAATATGCATAGATTGAGAGATGCCCCAGTTTAGGCTTACCTCCAAGTCGTGACAGCAAGTTCAAAGTGATTTTTGATTTGGAGGTGTTACAGATGAGTGGTGATGATCTGGACAGCTTCCCTACCCCATATGGAGTGTGTTTGAACACTTGGATTGAATTGAAATGGACTGGATCAGTTTATGGCATCCCAGCTGCAACTTCACTTCAAACTTGTGTGGATGGCAAGTGATTTTGAGATTTTGATGTTCCAGGTGTTATGTGAGTGTTTGATCAGCTCATATGTGATGTATGTGAGGTGTGTGAGTGATTGGTTTGATTGGAAAAGCTCTCAAACTCAAAACCCGATAGCTACCTTACTAGAAAGGCATTTTTGCCAAGAGAAAGAGATTTTGATGAAAGCATCTGTTAGATGGATTTGGTGTACTCAAACTGACCACAATTGAGCTCTATTTATAGTAGAGCAAGTTTGTTTTGCAAGGAATAGTGCATGGCAACTGGTAAGTAGGTTTGGCCAATGTTGGCAAATGAAAATCCAAGTCTCCTCTAGCCATTGACTAGAGGTTAGGGCACAGAGCTTTGGTCCCCTTGGTCTTGGATAAGTCTTGACTGATTTCAGATGAGATTGGCTCAGTCCATGCCACCTTGATGGTTCCATTGAATGCCTTATTCCAAATTTGAAGTCTTGTCCCTACTTTGGCAACTCTAGGTTCAACATGCTATTCCTTGTTCCTTGGACCTTGGAGGCTTGGCTCAGTGATTGTCCCCTTTAGATTCAATCCTCAGATGTGTCCAAGTGGATAGGAGCATTTGAATTTGGCTAATTTTGGCAAATCGAGCAAAATTGCAAATTCTGCCTTGCCTTGACAGATTTCAGCAAGGCAACTTGGCAATGTTGTATCTCATGGTGTAGGTTGAATTTGGCAATGTTCTTGGCCATTTTGGAAAGCTCTTACATGATACAACAACTGTTTGAACAAGTTTGGTTTTGATCTCTTTTTATTCCAAGTGAAAAATCCCCCTACATTTGGCAAAAAGTGAGGCAGAATCTGACTTAGTGAAAATTTCACTAAGTGTTAGAAAAAGTGACATTTTCACTTTTCAGCCACTTTGATCACTCCATATCTCAAAATCCTTAATGAATTGGAATGACTTGTAGTTGAAGTTTTTGTAGGTGATAATGAGGGCTACAAATCCATCTTTGGATGAGAAAAAATGGCCTTGTGGTTTAGGAGTTATGGTCCTCCAAAGTTGGTACCTTTGCCACTTTATTTTTAACTTAGTAAAATTTCTAAGTTTTATGGTTACCCCTTTTACAAGTTATCTCACTTTTCTTGATTTTTCTTGATGAATGATGATTCAAATCATACATTAACATCATTTTAGGGTTAAAAATCCATTTTGGTGAAAAATCTCAAAAAGTCAAAGTTGACTTTTGTGCACAGTTGACTTTTTATCAGATGAATTCCAAACTGTGCAATTCTTCAGGAAATCATGTCCTTGACCTAAATCAAACTTGATGGACATGTTCCATGGGTGTCATAGGGTATATTCAATCATGTATTAGGGTTTGGGAGCATGTCCTGGTCAAAAGTCAAAGTTACAGTTGACTTTTCTCTTAAAACCCTAATTGTGGTGCAGATGAAATTGAGACTTGTTGCTCAAGCTTCTTGGATTAATCCATTGTCCCAAATGGATCAATATGGTATATTAGAGACCCTCAAATCATCTCTTGAGGTCTTGGCTCATGGTTTGCCCCAAAAGTCAACTTAGGGATGAATTAGGTCAAGAAACCCTAATTCCTGATTTTTGATGAATGCATCCCCTGAGGCAAAATTGACTTGATGCATGGGTTCATGAGGTTCCATGAAGTATATTAGGTTATGTTTTGGATCAATGGCTTGTGCCCAGATGAAAATTTCCATCTGGAGGCCCTGGTCGACCAAAACCCTAATTTGGTGACACTGTCGATCTTGAGACTTGATCCACCTAGAAGGGAGCAGCCTTGTGCTTAATCCTTGAAGTGGGAGTCCTTTTTGATCCATTGTGGATGTTTAAGAGATTAGACAAGTTGAAGATCATGTCATTTCTTGATTGATCCTTTGTCTAAGCACTCAGAGAGGGCTTGAAACCCTAATTTTGATTGTAGTGGATGCTCACCCATCTTTGGGGAGACTAATGAAGCATAAAGGTACATCCATATTGTGATGATGATTTTCACAATGATGGGAAATCTAAGTGGTCAAAATTTGGGGTATTACAACTCCAAAACAGGTTGAGTGTAAGCCCTTATATATGTCGACCCTGGTCCTGTCGTTGATGGGTCAGACATAACAGGAGGTGGGATCGGCTCTCCTGTCAAAGGAACTAGGGGTAGTACCACATCATTCCTAGACACATTTTGAGGGTTTGTGTTACTAGGCTGGGCATTCGGATTACTTGACTGTGGATTAGAACCACTCCCTTGAGGATTTGGATTGTTTGGCTGACTAGTGTTCGTCGCCATTTTTCTAGTATATTTTCTTCTTGGTCTTTCTCCGTTTGTATTGGCTACCCTACCACTTCTTAATAACATGCAACGAAGCTTTTTAAGGAGAAAGAGATTGATGAATGACGATTTTCAAAATTTAGAAAAAATCTTTATACAGTTAGCACTGTCCCACTGGGCGTGCCAATTTGTTTACCGTGAAAATTGGTAAACAACCGCTGATCTTCCAAATATGACTTTGGTGACTTACAGGATCGATCAGATTGATCCTAGGACATGTGCTAACAGTTAATCTAAGTTAAATTCTAAAGCAATGAATACTTTGACAATAGTCAAGAAGGAAGATTTGTTGAAAGTATAGTACAAGACAACATTTCAAAATGTAAAGTTAAAAGGCTGGAAATGTAAAAGGAAGGGTCGAACGTGTGCAATAAAGATCAAAAGGTATAAAACGAAAATAAGTGCAGAAATGTAACTGACTTCAAATAAAAGATAACAATTTAAGTAAAGATCAAAGTAAATTGCGTTGAAGGATAAATGGTGTTTTACATCACGTACATTCTCACAATACTCTTTTCTCAAAACGCGGATACTTTCGAGTAAATTTAGAGTTACTTGTACAAAGTGAACATAACACACTTAATCCTATTGCTAGGACCCTTATTTATAATACTAAAACTAACTGCTATAAACTGCCTGAAATAATCAACAAATGACAAGTGTCATATTGCATGCTTCCATTGCCCGGATACACGCCACCTGTCTTTCCTCAAGAGCGAACCAAAGTAACTACTCCCTCCTTTATTTGAATTTGAATTCCCAGCGTCAGACATCATCAACATCCTCGGTCGAAGGTTCCCCCTTTAACTCTTAGAAATATTTTCTAAGTTCCAAAAGATCTCTTTTCCTCTTATGAGTACCTTCGACTCAAACCTATCACACAAATCCTATCGAAAGCCTTTCTAACCTTCTTCAAGAGCCTAATATTCTCCTCAACACTTCCAACTTCATCTGGGCGTCGAATTTACGAGCTAACAGGGCCACGCAGGGTTTTGTCCTATTATCTCTCTGGTTGAAACCCTAAATTCATGTCACAGAATTGACGACTCTGCTGGGGAGTCATTGTCTGTATAGGATCATAAGACTAGAGGTCTAGGATGATTAAGATAAATATATATACTGCTTTTCCTAATTGATATCTGTGTTTATTTTTCTGCTAATGGGAATGCGTGTGATGCCGCATGTGGAAAGATTGAGTATACACCTAAGATAGGTGATGGCAATGCGGGTAATCTTACTGGGAGTGAATTCCAGTTAAAAGCCCCCGATCGACCATCAAACTCAGTGGAGACTCCCTTTGTAGATACATTGCCTATACTACTTCGGTTGTTGAAAGTAGTGTGGTCGAGTAGGTTATCTGAGAAGCTAAGGTTTTTAGCAGACTTAAGACATTTTGTAGTGCGAAAGCTATCGGAAATAGTTGTCACGCGATACTACCCTCATCTGAGATTGCTCTAAGATACATCACCTAGCACGGTTCCTGGCCCGCTGATGTTATCTCTAAGGGAATCAATGATTTTGAGAGACAGGTACAAAAAATACCAGTATAAACCTTGGGGGGGGGGGGGTAGAGTCTTGACTTCATGACACCGACCCTTTGACCCCATATTTTTTCTATGTTTTTGTGTGCTGCATTCATACATTCATTTAAAAAACATTAAGACAAAGAAAATCTTCTCTTTTAGTCTCTCCTTTTCAAATTAAACTAAGACAATGATTGCAAATATCAGAGAAAGGAGATTGCGATAATGGATTTCGGTAGAAGGAAAACTCATAAGTACACCTTCAAGGTTCCAAAGCTAGAGGATTTGAGAGGTTTGGCGAGAATGATCACCAACCATGAGGCTTTCAGAGCCAAGTATGGAGGACTGCTGTCCTTGTTAAGGGTTCATGTAGTTGAAGGAATCCTGTCCACGCTAATCCAGTTCTACGATCCGGTCTATCACTGTTTCACATTCCCGGATTATCAGCTTGCACCAACGCTGGAGGAGTACTCTCACCTAACTGATTTACATATTACTGATCAAGCTCCCTTTTCTGGACTGGAAGAAATTCTAAAGGATCAAACCATTGCAGGAGCAATTTATTTGGACGAGTCAGAAGTCAGGACTCACATGACCACTAAGGGTGGCATCCAGGGTTTGCCAGCCCAGTTCTTGACAAAGAAAGCTCTATACTTTGCAAGTATAGGGAACGTGGCCGCTTTCGAGAGCATCTTTGTTTTGCTCACCTACGGGTTATTTTTGTTTCCCAACTTCGATAACTTTGTAGACATCAATACCATTAAGATTTTCCTGATTAGAAACCCTGTACTGACCTTACTCGCAGATGCGTATCATTCGGTATACTTAAGGAATTTATACAACGGAGGAATGATCACGTGCTGTGTACCCTTGCTTTATAAATGGTTCACTTCCCACTTACCCAAGTCTGCTGCATTTTGGGATCAAAAAAATAATTTACGTTGGTCGCAGAGAATCATGTCTCTTACCAACTCTGACATCGATTGGTACAATCGAATCTATGACGGGATCAGGATCATTGACCGTTGTGGAAATTTCCTAAATGTACCCTTATAGGAACTAAGGGGGGAATCAACTATCATCCAATTCTCGTTCGTCATCAATTCGGATATCCGATGAGGCACATCCCACGGAATGCTCATCTGGAAGGTCTTTTCTTCAAGGAAGGAGAAAATGACAGGGCACTAAAGATAGAAATAGTGCACGCTTGGAAGCATGTTCATAAAAAAGGATGAGAGTCTCTAGGAAAACCAGATTGTGTCTCGGTGGAGCCCTATCTCCACTGGGTACAAACTAGAGCTCTCAAGCTGATGATGCCTTACCCTCGTCAGGAAGTTCTTCCATTAAGGGACTCTACCCTTTATTTTATGTCTAAGATGGAAAAACTTCAGGTTACTCTCAGCAAAGTTCAGCAGGAGAAGAGGTCTTGGAGGAACAAGTACCGTATTCTCAATGTGGAGTGCAGGAAAATACAACAACTGTTAAGAGAAAAAGATGCTCTGATTGAGATTTTAGAGCAACATGCTGTAGAAAATCAGGATGACCAAAGGAATTTGCTCGCTCCTTTCACTTGGAAAAGGAATGACAACCCGACAACGACCCTAGAGCCCCGATCAAAGAAAAGGAAAGCACCCGAACCAGCACTTAAGCTCTCTTCAGAGAGGACTCAGGATCCATTAGTTTAGATTTCCTTTTTCAGCACTTTGTAATCTACTGTATTTCCATTTCCGCAATCCTTTGAATTCAATAAAACGGGGTTTCCCTACTGTTTGATATTTGCAATCCAATTGTCGAAGTTTACTTTGAATAAACAAAAATAATTAATAATCATTGCATTCATCATTCTCATAAACACATTCTTCTTACCTACGAATCTCACGTTTGCGTCTCGATTCTAGAGTCAAACTGTCTCATTCGTACAATACTCGGGCCAATCGTCAGAAAAGGATGGATGATCTCGAGGAAGAGAATAGAGAGTTAAGAGAAGAGATCGACACTCTGAAAGAGGATCTGAGAAAGCTTCATAACGACATGCAAGCTCTAGTAGAAGCTCAGATGCAAAAACAAAGGACTGTGATCTCGGAGATCACATTTACGCCCATAGTGAAGAAGTATGATCCTAGGTACAAGATGCCGAAAGATCGCCCCTGGGGCATGCCACTTAACTATATCCCAGAAGGATATGTTCCGTCGATCGCTGAGGATCAGGGAACCACAGCAGGAGCCGCTGGGCCTGAAGGTTACAAACTTCGGGAAAGCGAATATGCCAGGGGCATGACAGCAACTCCTGAAGGTTACAAACTTCGGGAGGCACCGAGAGTCTCGACCATAATGACTATACCACCGCCCGTGGTACACACTATCCCGGAAGGACAGATTCCCCAGATACCTTCTTGTGGAAACGACAACATGTTCGACAGAATGAATGAATTCCAGGAACAGTTCCTGGAAATGCAGAAAGAGCTGCAAGCCCTTCGCGGGCAGGATCTATTTGGAAAGGACGCCGCAGACCTTTGCTTGGTCCCCAATGTGAAAGTTCCACACAAGTTCCAAGTGCCCGACTTTGAAAAATACAAGGGTAACTCTTGCCCTCAGAGTCATTTAGTGATGTACGCCCGACGAGTGTCAGCTCAGACAAAGAACCAGGAGCTACTAATTCATTACTTTCAGGATAGTTTAACCAGTGCCGCACTCAAATGGTACATGGGTTTAAACCGCGCTACGATCAGCACGTTCAGAGATCTTGGCGCTGCTTTTGTTCAGCAGTACAAATATAATTTAGACATGGCACCAGACAGAGATCAACTCAGATCAATGTCACAAAAGGACAAGGAAACCTTTAAGGAGTACGCTCAAAGATGGCGTGAAATTGTCGCTCAGATTTCTCCACCTCTTGAGGAAAAAGAGATGACAAAGATCTTCTTAAAGACCTTAAGCTCATTTTACTACGACAGAATGGTCGCCAGTGCGCCCAGTGACTTCACCGAGATGGTGGACATGGGAGTTCGTCTTGAGGAAGCAGTCTGAGAAGGACATTTAGTTAAATGCGTTGGATCATCAAGTAGTACAAAACGATATGGTAGTGCTCTCCCTAAGAAAAAAGAGCAGGATATTGGGAATACCTCTCTAGGAAAACAAAGGCGACGATATCAACCAGTAGCGACGGTAACTCCTGCTATCAATCCCACGCCTGTTCCTATGTATCAACCTCAGGTTGCTCAGAGCCAACTGAATCAACAATAATATTAGCAAAGGACACAACAGTATCTTCAGCAGACTCGCCCTCCATACAACAACAACCGTACAACGCGACCACCAGGGTTTGACCCTATACCCATGTTGTATGCCAAACTGTTTCCATTACTACCGGTCAAGGGGCACGTCCAGACTAAGTCTCCTCTTACAGTACCGGAAAATCTGCCTTTTTGGTTCAAAGCGGACCAGACTTGTCCTTACCATCAAGGAGAACCAGGGCATAACATAGAAAACTGTCTCAGTTTCAAGTCTGATGTGCAAAAACTTGTTAGGAGCGGGGTCTTATCTTTCAAAGATATGAATCCGAATGTTCTCACGAACCCGCTGCCTCAACACGAGAAAGCTACAGTCAATTTGATAGAGGGAGAGTCTAACAACACCTATCAAATTCATGATGTACTCTTATTAAGGGCCAATCTGGTCAAGGTGCATTGTAGATAGAGTGGATATGGCCATGTGCCACCTCATAATTATCACCAGTGTGATATCTGCTCTAAAAACAATAAGGGATGTTCTGTGGTGCAATCAGCTCTACAGGAACAATTGGATCTCAGATGGATCCAAGAGCATCGAGTTCGTGGAGTCAGCATGACCTATACGAATTCCAACGTCATTCAGGACAACGACATCCGTACAATGAATGTCAACTTGGTGGCGATGCACTCAAGGCAAAGCCAGTATCATAATCTGCCGCGGCACGATTACAATTTCTGTCTGACTTGCTCGGTAAAGAAACAGGGTTGCTCTTTTGTACAAGAGACCCTCTAGCGTCAGATGGATCTTAGATGGATCCAATACTACCATGATAGGAATCCCTATCAGATTAACATGATTCAAATCTTCGATATTTTTATGATGAATACCAGCTTGGTGGAGTTACATGCCAGGCAGGTCCAACTTGGTTTTCTCACTTCGCATGATTACCAGAACTGTAAAGGATGTTGTGAGAGTAACCAAGGGTGCGCTCTTGTTCAAAGAACTTTACAACACTTGTTAAACCACTGGTGGCTTCCAATCTATATGGATGAAGACACACAACAAATCAGTGTGATTGACAGGAACCCTACTCGGCATCAAAGTCAGGATGTCCGATCTACGGAAACAGATCTAGTGAGGTTACACTGCATTTAAAGCGGGCGTGGCCAGGTGCCACCACACAACTATGAACGTTGTAGAGCCTGTTCGGAAAATAACCTAGGATGTTACCTCGTCCGAGCAGCCCTTCAGAGCCAGTTAGATTGCAAGGAGATTCACCAATACCTAGCTTCGGGGTCCGTTGACTGGACGTCGGACTACTTCGCAGATCAAATCAGAGACGTGGTTGTAATCTCTGACCCTGAGAGGAACAAGGATATTTGTACCATTATCCCTCTACTGGACGAATCAAGGTTCTTAGTCAGGAACTGATTGAAGTTAATTACGACAGTCAGAAAAATCAGAAGGCTCCTGTAGTTATCTATCTACCGGGACCGCTACCGTATGAATCAGCTAAGGCAATCCCTTACAAATACGGTGCAACAATAATTGAGAATGGAAAGGAAATTCCATTGCCCTCCGTCGTGAATATTGCAGACATCAGTCGAGTAACATGGAGCGGTCGAATCTTCAACCGAGGGGTTGGAGAACCTAACAGAGAAAAGGAACTTCCGACAGAAGCTCCCGATCCACCAGTCGGTCAATCCAGTAATCCCGACCTTTTGAAAAAAAATGATGAGATGCTGAAGCTCATCCAAAGGAGTGAATACAACATTGTTGACCAACTGTTACAAACTCCTTCAAAGATCTCAGTGCTATCACTTTTACTCAGTTCCGAAGCCCACAGAGAGGCTCTATAGAAATTTCTAGAGCAGGCCTTTGTGGAACAGGATGTGTCAATACGACAGTTCGATAGCATCATCTCTAACATCACTTCCTGCAACAACGTAGGATTCAGTGATGAGGATTTGCCAGAGGGGGAAAAAGCCACAACATGGCACTCAATGTCACAGTTAACTGCCAGGATGATGCTTTAGCCAGTGTACTGGTAGACACAGGATCAGCCATCAACGTTATGCCGAAGTCCACTTTAATGCGACTATCATTCAAAGGACCCCCGATGAGGGGAAGTGAGGTTGTCATCAAAGCATTTGACAGATCTCAGAAAGCAGTTATCGGCGAAGTCGACCTTCCCATAACTATCGGTCCTCACACTTTCCTAATCACTTTCCAGGTCATGGACGTCCGGGCAACATACAGTTGTTTATTAGAAAGACCTTGGATACACCAGGTTGGGGCGGTCACTTCGACACTTCACTAGAAACTAAAGTTCATCAAGAACGATCAACTCGTCACGGTCTGTGGGGAGCATGCTGATCGGTCACCATTTCTACTAGTTTTCCGTCAATTATTCGGCATGAATCCATAAAATCGGTAGCACTTTGTTTGTATTTTCATTATTTTTTAATTCAATTTTACTTGTCATATTTTATTCTTGCATTTTATGATTTGTTGTTTTATTTTAATTATGTTGCATTTTATGCTTTGGTTTGGTAGTTTTCAATGGTTTCAGGTCTGAGTGGAAAAGCCCAAAGGACTCGTGGGAAGAAAATGGAAGTTCTGGGGATTTAGAAGAGTTTTTGGAATGAAGCAGAGGATGCCTGGACCTTAAATTCAATAAGCATGGAAAAATATTGGGCAACCAAGTTCCTTGTCTGTACTATGTTGTAGTTCTCCTCATTAGCTTTCCAACACTTCGAACGGGGACCAAATCTGACTCACGGATCAAAAATTATGATCGAAACAATTTCGGTTATAAAATCCAGCAAGCTGACACGGCCGACAGTGTTGGCTGACACGGCCCGTGTCAGCTTTGACGCTGATTTCCTGAATTTTTTCATATTTCCTCCATATATTAAGTTGTGGGGACGCTTTGGGTATTTTTGACCGATCTGAATGATTTGATACTATTTAGATGAGTTTTTAGGAAGGAAAAAAGGACTTTTGACTTTACGAACAATTTTAGGATAGCTTATGCGATCAAGGAGATTTGGAGAAGGAGATTGTTCATGAGCGGAAGCGATTGAAGGATCAAATTACTCCGATCAATTTGTAATGTCTTTCTTTAATCCTATTATTGTTTTTGTTTCGAATATTATGAGCGGCTAAACCCCCCAATGCTAGGGGCGTGTCCCTAAATTGTGATGTAATGAACATTTGTTGAATTATTTGATGAATTTATGTTTTCTTACCTTAATCTTTTGTTGTGCAAATTATTTTATATTTTTTGATCGGTTAAATTAGGAATGATTTACGATTAGGGATTTGGCCTGAAAAACCAATTCATTGATTTTGCATAATAACATTACGATAGATATTGCCTAGGAATGGGGATATCCCGTAGTGACTAAAAACAACTTTGTCAGAACTATTGCTTGATGTTCTTTCTTGATTGCTAAGGAATTAGGGTCAAGGGAGAATATCAAAGGTTTTTCGTTTAAAGGAATTTAAGAAAAATATTTGAGGGTTAGTAAAATTAAGGTTTTGAGACATATATCTCTGACGATAATTTCGGGTTCTTGCTAGCAATTTATACACCTTCCCTAGCATATTTCATCATATTTGTCAAAAGCACTTTTTATTATTCTGCTTATTTTATTTTGTTATTATAATTCTCTCAACCAAACAAACCCCAAAGAAAACTTTTGTTTGATTGAATTAGCATCTGCACTTACATTGACGCGCAGTCCTCGAGAGATCGACTCTAGGGATAACTCCAATTATTACTAAATCGTTAAATAGTACACTTGCTATTTTTTCGATTACATTTTTGGCGCCGTTGCCGGGGGCTGCCAAATTATAAGTGTTTATTTTAATTCAATTGAAATTTTGTCACTCTGTGACCAAATTTTTTTTTTAATCTTATTTTCCTGTTATTTTTTTATTACTAATAATTTCCTAACCTGTGTATGCGAGGTAAAGCCTCAGCTGAATTTTCTTTTGACGTAGAACCAGAGAGATCTTTGCATGCCAGACGTCATCAAGCTAGACTAGAAAGACTGGCCGCGTCGAGTTCAGAACCAATAATTTCTGAGTAAGAGAAAGAAGAGTCAGTTTTAGGGCACTCAGAGCACACAGATTCCGGCATAGATTCAGAGCCGGAAACTCTTATCATGGCTGCTGATCCACCTCTAGTAGAGAGACTTCTGGGGGACTATGGAAGAGCAAATGCTCCAACAGGCCGGTTGACCATCGTAAATCAACCGGTTAATGTTGACCACTTTCAATTGCATCCATCCACCATACGACAGCTCGAGAGGAGACCTTTTACTGGAAAAATTAATGAAGATGCCAATAAGCACCTCCAAAGGTTTCTAACTATGAGCACTTCACTAAAAATTGAAGGACATTCTGAAGAAGCCAAAAAGCTGGTCATGTTCCCTTTTACCTTGTCAGATGATGCAGAAGAGTGGTTTTATTCCTTACCTGCCGAGAGTATCACCACTTGGCAAGAGATGGAGACAACATTTTTAAATGAGTACTTTCCCGCCTCGGTGTACATTCGAAAAAGGTATGATATAGTAAGTTTTAAGCAGAAGGAGGGAGAGTTACTTGGAGATGCATATAAGAGATTTAAGAGGTTGTTGGTTGCATGTCCTACTCATAACCTGGATGCAACCGAACAGATGCAAAACTTCGTCAATGGCCTCCAGTTGAAGACCAAGCAACTAATTGATACACCTGCCAGTGGCTCATCTAATTTTACAACAGCCACTGGTATAAAAAAGATCATTGAAGCCATAGCCGCAAACGAGCATTTGGAGTTGTATGATCGCACTGTGAGCCAACCAGAAAGGATGATTGATTTGAAACTTACTGAGCAAGTGGTAAAGATGGAAGACCAGATTGCAGCCGAAGTCAAGAGAAGACTTAAGAAGATGAATCTTGGTACTCAGACTGTGGCTCAGGTTCAACCAGTTCAAGTAGTAAATTGTGAAATTTGTGGGGGGCCTCACTTCGCCATGCAATGTGTTGCTACAACACAACAGGTAGAAGACATTAAAATTTTGAGGGAGAACAATCCCTACTCCAATACTTATAATCCGGGGTGGAAAAATCATCCAAATTTCTCCTGGACGGATCAACAAGGGAATAATCCGAAGCAAGGACCCATCCAATATCACCAACCATACCAGCAACAATATCAACAACCTCAGCAACAATTCCAACAACAGGCTCCCCAAAAAGCACAATGGGAGATAGCAATTGAGAAGATGGAAACTCACAGTATGTAATTCCAAGAAGAGACCAGAAATAATCAAAGGAATAATACAGCTTCTATCAAAAATCTTGAAGTTCAATTGGGACAAATAGCACAACAACTCTCCATGCATGCTCAAGGATCCCTCCTGAGTGCAACAATACCGAGTCCAAAAAATCATGAGAATGTTAATGTTGTCACAACGAGAAGTCAGAGAGTTGTGGAAGAAGAGGAAGAAATGGAAACAAATGATTATCAATGTATAAAGGTGGATCTGGAAGTGAGAGAAAACAGGAAAGAACCAGAAAGAGCTTTACCACCCGTGAAGCCAACTGAAGAGAAAAAGAAAGAGGAGGCTAAACCACAGATTAAGCTGCCTTACCCTCAGAGAGTGACGAAGAAAGATCCTAAAGAGAAGGACTTTGAGAAATTTATCTCAATGTTCAAAAAGTTAGAAGTCCATATGCCATTCTTTGAAGCACTAGACCAAATGCCCTTGTATCAGAAATTCATAAAAGAAGTGATAACTAATAAAAGACCTATTGGAGATGAGCCGGTTGTTCCAAAGGAAAAGTGCAGTGCAATCTCGCCGGAAAGGAAGATCCCAATCAAGCAGAAGGATCCCGGATCGGTCACAATACCTTACACCATAAAAACATAAATTTCAAGAAGGTCCTCATTGATTCAGGTGCAAGTGTAAGTCTCATGCCATTATCCATTTTTAAAAAGTTGGGAATTGGGAAGGTGAGTGATGGGAGAACAAATCTTAAATTTGCTGACCACACAACTAAGAAATCATATGGGTTAGCTGAAGTTGTGTTGGTGATGATTGATAAATTCATCTTTCCAGTTGATTTTGAGATCATGGATATTTCTGAGGATGAAGAGACTCCCATCATTCTTGGTCAACCATTCTTGCTCACTAGTAGATGCAATGTGGACATTGAAAAAGGTACTCTGACATTGAAATCTTTTGAGGAGGAAATAACTTTAAAAGTGTTGGATATCAAGAAGCAGGGTGTAGGTGAAGGAAATTAAGCTTCAGTTGGAATGATCCAAATAGTGGGAAAAAGCAGAAGTGCAAGACCACCACCTGAAAAAGTCTCGGGCATAATCTCTAAGGTTGCAGTATCTTGGTCATCTATTGCACATGGCAACACTTCAAGGTCCATTCATGAAATCAAGAAGAGAAAGAAAAAGAAACATCAACTGAAGTATATGGAGGTTGGAGGTGACTTAAGGGACAAAGTAGCTCTTATCTCTGAACCTGACTGGTTTTTTGTGGCGGAAAAGTCAAGAGACAAGGTGTGTAAGCTGAAGTATCCCCCATAGCTTTGGGGAGTAACCCGTCGAGCCATGCGACGTTAAACGAAGCGCTTCGTGGGAGGCAACCCACGCGTTTTATTGCTAATCATTTTGTTTTTGTTTGTTTGTCTATTTTGTTTTGTTAGGTACTCACAGATGCGGCACTAGTAGAGCGGAGGAAACAAAGAGAGAAAAAACAAAGAAAACGTCAAAAATGTGAAAAACAGGGTCCTAACACGGCCGCCCGTGTCACCGGACACGACCCGTTTCAGGAGGGCGAGAAAAGGCATGAAAAAGTGAAGAAAAGTTGAATTTTAGTAGGCTGACACGGCCGCCCGTGTCAGCTGACACGACCCGTGTCAGCCCTACTGTAACGAAAAAAAACAATAGGCAGACACGGCCACCCGTGTCAGATGACACGGCCCGTGTCAGGCCTACTGAAAAAAAATTTCATTTTTTTTCTTTCTTTTTTTGTGGATTGAGGACAGAATCCTGACACGGCCCGTGTCTGACAGGCGTTCAGTTTTTATAACTTTATCCCTTCGCAGTGAGGCTCTGTGAGTTCCCCTCTCTAGGTTGTTCAAAAACATTGAGGTCAATGTTTAGTTCAAGTATGGGGGGGGGGGGGTTTATTGCTTTCAATATTTTTATTTATGTTATTTCATCATCGTACCATTGATTGGTGTGTTTTGTATTTCGTGTGTTACAGATTGAAGGTATTTGTGCCTGATGAATGATGAGGCTTGTAGCTAGTGGATGAGAAGACACAACCCTTACTTGATCTCCAGGAAACCCCTGAAAGTTGGTGCTGCTGAAGTGAATGATTGGACGCAACTTTCTAACACCGAACTGATACTGGAGTACTGTGCACCCGAGACGGAGATGAAGCTACATCACACTAAAAGTACCTTGAAACTTGTAAGCTATACCAAACATGGTGAGGATCATAAAAAGCCAAACACATTATCATCATGAGAGTTCTTCAGGTATGTCTCTGTCATTTTTAGTTTGCGTACTTATCTGTTGGAATTTCAATGCACACGTATACACACTGAGGCACTTGTTTGTTTTTAACCCCGAGCCTTTCCAGCCATCCCTTTTTATGTTATCCTTCGTTAATCCCCCTCGAGCCTTCTTCCCTTTATTTGTTTATTAACCGCATAATTAAACCATGAGCCCAAACACTCCCTCACCCTGCTCAGATAAGTGTTGTCGATTTTTGATCTGTGAAAAATTCTAAGTTTGGGGTTAGGATACCTATAAGAACTAGGTAAGTGCAAAAAGAAAAAAAAGACTGAAAAGTTTTGAAACAGAAAAAAAAAGAGAAAAGAAAGAAGAAAGCACTTACCTAGAGGAGGATTTAGTTTGAAGAATTAAAAAAGTAAGCTCAAAGAAACAATTGAGTAGAAACTAAAGAACCCTAGCAAAATAGTGCCCGATACCCTTGATTGTGAAACATAACAAATAGCACAGTGATAAGAATGACGACACTGAGTCTGAGCCAAAAAACCACTCGTTTTTCCCTTTTGTTTGTTTATCCCACCTTGTCCCTAAGCCCCGTTACAGCCATAAAAGCCCTCAAAAAGTGTGTGTTGTGTGCGTATGAGATGAAAATAGATGTTATTTAAGCTTATGAGTTGACTTTGCATGCTATGATTATTGAGTGTAAACACTTTAACCCGAGAGATTTGGTGAGAGTGTGAAAAGTTGACAGGTAAAGAGGTACTTTGATGTGGAAGTGTAGCGGACCGTCAAAATTCAGGTAAGAAAGAAATGTTGAAAGAAAAGTGGAAAGATAGTCGCGAAAGATCTCAGCGGTGTTGTGGTAAGAAAATTTTGATTAATTCGGGGGTGACCTTTCTACTTCCTCGAGCATTACTTGAGGAAAAGCAATGAGATAAGTTTGGGGTTGTGATCGGTCACCATTTCTACTAGTTTTCCGTCAATTATTCGGCATGAATCCATAAAATCGGTAGCACTTTGTATGTCTTTTCATTGTTTTTTAATTCAATTTTACTTGTCATATTTTATTTTCGCATTTTATGATTTGTTGTTTTATTTCAATTATGTTGCATTTTATGCTTTGGTTTGGTAGTTTTCAATGGTTTCAGGTCTGAGTGGAAAGGCCCAAAGGACTCGTGCGAAGAAAATGGAAGTTCTGGGGATTTAGAAGAGTTTTTGGAATGAAGCAGAGGATGCCTGGACCTAAAATTCAACAAGCATGGAAAAATATTGGGAAACCAAGTTCCTTTTCTGTACTATGTTGTAGTTCTCCTCATTATCTTTCCGAGCTTCAAACGGGGACCAAATCAGACTTACGGATCAAAAGTTATGATCGAAACAATTTCGGTTATAAAATCCAGCAAGCTGACACGGCCGACAGTGTTGGCTGACACGGCCCGTGTCAGCTTTGACGCTGATTTCCTGAATTTTTTCATATTTCCTCCATATATTAAGTTGTGGGGGCGCTTTGGGTATTTTCGACCGATCTGAATGATTTGATACTATTTAGATGAGTTTTTAGGAAGGAAAAAAAGGACTTTTGACTTTACGAACAATTTTAGGATAGCTTATGCGATCAAGGAGATTTGGAGAAGGAGATTGTTCATGAGCGAAAGCGATTGAAGGATCAAATTACTCCGATCAATTTGTAATGTCTTTCTTTAATCCTATTATTGTTTTTGTTTCGAATATTATGAGCGGCTAAACCCCCCAATGCTAGGGGGTGTCCCTAAATTGTGATGTAATGAACCTTTGTTGAATTATTTGATGAATTTATGTTTTCTTACCTTAATATTTTGTTGTGCAAATTATTTTATATTTTTCGATCGGTTAAATTGGGAACGATGTATGATTAGGGATTTGGCCTGAAAAGCCAATCCATTGATTTTGCATAATAACATTACGGTAGATATTGCCTAGGAATAGGGATATTCCGTAGTGACTAAAAACAACTTTGTCAGAACTATTGCTTGATGTTCTTTCTTGATTGCTAAGGAATTAGGGTCAAGGGAGAATATCAAAGGTTTTTCGTTTAAAGGAATTTAAGAAAAATATTTGAGGGTTAGTAAAATTAAGGTTTTGAGACATATATCTCTGACGATAATTTCGGGTTCTTGCTAGCAATTTATACACCTTCCCTAGCATATTTCATCATATTTGTCAAAAGCACTTTTTATTATTCTGCTTATTTTATTTTGTTATTATAATTCTCTCAACCAAACAAACCCCAAAGAAAACTTTTGTCTGATTGAATTAGCATCTGCACTTAAATTGACGCGCAGTCCTCGAGAGACCGACTCTGGGGATAACCCCAATTATTACTACATCGTTAAATAATACACTTGCTATTTTTCCGATCACATGCCTTGCTCGTGAGTAACTTGTCATTATCTACTTGTGTAGAACTCGAGGAGGTTGTTGGAACTCAGTTCCAAGCACTTTCGATGAGCAATGAGAATCAATCAGAGAAAGGAACCTCGATTTCCTCATACGGAGATGCTCTCGAAGTGATTGAGAATAACAATGCAAAAGGATGGGGACAACTTGTCATTCCTACTGATAATAAAACAAAGAAGGGTCTTGGTTTTTCTGCAACCTGCACCCAGACAGCTGCTAACGATGAAAGTCTTCATCCCATTCAGGACTTCTTCCATAGTGGAGGTTTCCTTCACCCAGTGCATCAAGCAGTCCATACCATCAACGAGGAGGATCCCTCTGATACGGATGAGGAATAGAAGTCCTATTTTAACAAGGACGGTTATATGTCTCAGGAAGAGGTGCCTACGCCCTTTTGCTATCCCGCACAAAGTCCGAGATTTATACCAAGGTCAAATGTCGAAATGATATACGGAGATTGTGATCCGAAAGGATGTCGTGCTCCACCAAACTCATTAGAGGAGGATACTCTGATGAAGGACACAACTTTGACCACGACTATTATGGCCCAGTGGATGGCCTGCCTATCTGGCAGCCGTATCCAGGAGACTTGGGGCAAGAAAATAAGCCGAACAATGAAAACCAGCTGAGCATCATTGAAAAGAATAACTGCGTCCCCACCATGTCATGGGATCAACACTCAGGTCATTCAGAAAATATCCCGCACGACGATGAATTCGCAAAGCTTGCAGGATTAGAATTCATCAACTACGCTTTTCCCAAGGTCAACGTCATCGAGAGAGATGACTCCTCCAGTTCCAAAGAAGTGTGGGACACCTTAGGACAACCAAGTGGAAAATTTGACTATATGGTCAAATACATCGCTCCAGAAAGCTCTCATATCAGGTTCGAAGATATCCAGCCAACTGGATGGGGAGATATACCTGAGAGCACAAATACTATGCAAAATACAACAGAGGAATCCTCCTACGACAACTCTGCCTGGGAGACAGATTCCGATGATCTTGCTCCGCCAGAAATCAGCATTATTTTTTAAGACAAATCAAGGAAGGTACCAGACTTTGTGATTCACTGAGGAGTTCGCCGCCAATGGGTTGCTGTCGATGTTCCGAAGATTGTTCATAAGTCAAAGTAATTGTCGTCTCTAACCTTTCACCTGCCCAGGTGAAGCAGATGTTTTGATAGGGCTCGCTTTTTGTAATTATCCCTCTTCGCTTCGCCCAAAGCGACATAGTTTGTTTTTAGGGCTGTAGTTTCAAGAATCGACTTGTTCATAAATAAAATAACGTCGTTCTGTAATTTCCGCATTAATTGCTGTTTTCTCTTTTCGCTTTTCAGAAAATGGTAATCCTAAAAAGTAACTCAATAATAAAAACAAGCAGTTTTCAAAGAAAAATACACTGCACACACTCTTGCATTTTCTCTATCTCTTCTAAACACAAATCATCAGGTCATGCAGATTGCTTGTTTTAAACCCCGTTGAAACATATGAACCGATGCCTTCTCCAGACTATGAGTTCTCGGTATTTGGGGCTGAAGAAGAAGTTGACAATGAAATTCCAGAAGAGATCTCCCGACTACTCAGACAGGAGGAAAGGTCCATTGAACCTCACAAAGAGCCGTTGGAAACGGTCAACTTGGGTTCAGAAAAAGAGAGAAAAGAAATCAGGATTGGGGCACTGCTCAGTCCAACTGCCAAAGAGAGTTTGACAAAGCTTCTCAGGGAATTTCCCGATGTGTTTACTTGGTCCTACCAGGACATGCCAGGGTTGGATACCAGCATCGTGGAACATCACTTACCGTTACGGTCAGAATATCCGCCCGTAAAACAGAGGTTGAGACGGAATCACCCAGACATGGCTATCAAAATCAAAGAGGAGGTACAGAAACAGATTGACGCAGGTTTCCTTGCCACGTTAGAATACCCTCAATAGTTAGCCAACATCGTACCCGTACCGAAAAAAGACGGAAAGGTCAGAATGTGTGTGGATTACAGAGATCTAAACAAGGCTAGTCCAAAGGACGACTTTCCTTTACCACACATTGACATGCTGGTAGACAGTACAACAAAGTTCAAAGTTTTTTCCTTCATGGATGGATTCTCGGGCTATAATCAGATAAAAATGGCGCCGAAAGACATGGAGAAAACTTCGTTCATTACCCCATGGGGTACCTTTTGTTACAAGGTAATGCCATTCGGTTTGAAGAACGCCAGGGAAACCTATCAAAGGGCCATGACTACTCTGTTTCATGACATGATACACAAGGAAATTGAGGTATATGTCGATGACATGATTGCCAAATCTAAGACAGAAGAGGAGCATGTGACCCACCTGTCAAAACTATTCGAGCGGTTGAGAAAGTACAAACTCCGCTTGAATCCCAACAAGTGCACCTTCGGTGTCCGTTCAGGGAAACTTTTAGGGTTCATCGTCATCCAGAAAGGAATTGAGGATGATCCTGACAAGGTCAAGGCCATTCAAGAAATGCCTTCTTCGAAAACTGAAAAACAAGTCAGAGGATTCCTGGGACGTTTGAACTAAATCTCCAGATTCATATTCCTCATGACCGCGACATGTGCGCCGATTTTCAAATTACTCAAAAAGAACCAGGACTGCGTTTGGACAGAAGATTGCCAAACCGCCTTCGACAGTATCAAGGAATACCTGTTGAACCCACCGATTCTATCACCACCAGTGGAGGGAAGACCACTGATCATCTACCTAACAGTCTTGGAGGACTCAATGGGGTGTGTACTTGGCCAATAAGACGAAACCAAACGGAAGGAGTCTGCCATCTACTATTTGAGCAAGAAATTCACCGTCTGCGAGACTCGGTACACTATGCTTGAGAAAACTTGATGCGCTTTGGCTTGGGCTGCCAAATGTCTTCGCCAGTACATTTAATCTCTGAAATGGATCCAATCAAGTACGTCTTTGAAAAACCTGCTCTCACGGGAAGGATTTCCCGTTGGCAGATGTTGTTATCAGAATATGACATTGAATACCACGCTCAGAAAGTCATTAAGGGAAGTGTTTTAGCCGATCATTTGGCTCATCAACCAATTGACGATCAAGAATCAGTCGGGTTTGACTTCCCAGACGAAGATGTCATGTGTAGTACCCTAAATTTTGACCAGTGTTTTTCTCATCTTTTGGGATTTTTCTTGTGCTATTAGGAGGGTGTCAGTCAATGTCATTTGGGCTTTTGGGGGGTCTGCTAGTGCATTTAGACTTATTTTGGAGTTTGGGTTTCATGTAAGGGTTTTTTATTTTATTAATTAGGAATTTAAGAGTCTTAGATTAATTTTATTAGGTAAAATTTAGAATTTTGGGTTAAATTTTTTTTTTTTTTATATTAGGGAGCAAAGTGTTTTTGGTTGGGATTTCATTTTAAGAGTTTATTATTTTAAATTATATTATGTTAGAGTTAATTGGGTATTATTTTAGAATTTGGGGCTTTTTAGATTAATTAGAGAATAATCAGGTTTTATTTTAGTGTTAATTAGTTTTAAATATTTTATTGGTGTCTTTTTATATTTTATTAAATTTCTATTTGCTGGGCTGTTTTTTTTTAATTAGGAATAGTGTTTTAATTAAGCTTTAGAGGTCAAACATATTATTAGTTATTAATTAAGGATATTTTCGTGTTAATTATTAGAATTTAGGTGGTATTTAGAATTTTAATTTAAGTTAATTTATTTTTGTTTTTTTATTTTGGTCAAACGCGTTGACCCAAGTGGGCCGTCCCCTTTTCCAAGTTCTAACCCTAATTGCACGTGGAATGGGGATTGTATCAGATCAAAGCAGAAATAAATCGTTTTCATTATTTTTCCCAAATCAATTTGGTACATTACATTTGGATTAAAATGGCAACAAAAATCAAAAGCGTGTACATGAAGTCCCAATCAGATCGTATCTTAAAATGACAAGAAATAACACTAATTCTAAAATTACAACAAAATCAGAAAGAGGCAGATCAGATCAAAAACAATAAAAGCTACATAAAAAATGTCCTAAATAAATCTAAAGTTAATAAATCCTAAAACCCTAATTTCTAAGTCTATAAAAAAGAAAAGAAAATAGAGGAAAGTTTTGGGGGGGATTCCGAGAGGGAGAGACGGCCACGAACCTCCAAATCTTTTGCACCTGCGAAAAAATTAGAAAGGGAGATTAGAAAGGGAAACGGAGATAGTAGGATAATACAACGAGAATCACTGCACGGAAGGTAAAATCTAAACACTTAGCTCTCGTTTGGTTGTCTCGTGTGTTTTGGTTGTGATTTGATGTGTATTTTTTTGGGTTTCTGGGTTCTGTTAGGGTTAGGTTCTTATTAGGGTTAGGGTTCTTCAGGTTTGGGGGTTAGGGTTCTTAGGGTTTACGTGATTTCTGGGTTTATAAGGTATTAGGGTCGTGAGGGTTGGGTTTTTCGGTGGTTTGAGGGGCGTCGCACGGTGGCCTGACGGCCCACCGGCGACGAAGTTTTAGAGAGAAGGGAGAGAAGTCTGAGAATTAGAGAGAGGATGAGAGAATTAGAGAGAGAAAGAAAGTGAAAAATGAGAGGGACGGAAGAGAAATAGGGTCTTATACCCCTTCTGCGCGCCCTTGGATCTATGCCAAGTGGCGTCCCTGGGACTTCCAGGATCGACTGGATCCAATGCGTGCGTGCTCACCGTGAGTCCATATTGACTCTCAATCCTGGCCATACGTTCAGCATACCTGGGGATCAATGGATAGGGTTAGTTTCTGAGAGATCCGTGTGATCTCCATCCAACGGTCAGGGAGAGTCAAACGGGTGGATTTCTCTCCACCGTGAGTTTTTTTAGGTTTTAGGCTTTGATTTTTTTTAGTGATTGGGCCTTGCGCCCAGACACTACCAGTACCCCCAGTTTTTAAGCCCGCTGCTTATTCAAAGGAAAATACACCCTCCTGGTTTTATTTATTAATTAAGTTTATTACTTAATTTAATTAATAAATTAGGTTTTAAATATCAATTATGGTTTTAGGGTTAATTTGATCAATTAAATTAATAGCTTGATTTAATTGATTAATTAGGTTTTTATTAGGGTTTTGATCAATTAAATTAGTGACTTAATTTAATTGTTTAATTAAGTTTTTAATTTAGGGTTTTTCTTTATAATTAAATTAACAACTTAATTTAATTATGCAATTGGGTTTTTATTAAGGGTTTTTCTTTAGAAATTAATAATTTAATTTAATGGTTTAATTATGTTTTATTAGTTTTTTTCATCAATTAAATTAATAACTTAATTTACTTGTTTAATTAGGTTTTATTAGGTTTTTCATCAATTAAATTAATAACTTAATTTAATTGTTTAATTTGAATAAAATTTTTCTTCAATTTAGGTTTTTTATATAATTAAATTAATAACTTAATTTAATTATTTAATTGGTTTTAAGTTTGGGTTTTAATAATTACTTTTATTAAACTATTTGGGATTTGAGGTCTTTATGGTTCTCTAAAATAAGGGATGGGATTTAGGAATAACACTCTTCGGTTCCAAGAGTGTAAATATAGGCCAAGGGATAAGGATTTAGGGATAAAACTCTCCATCCGAGAGTATAAATAATGGATATGGATTAAAGGGATAGAACTCCTTGTCTAGGAGTATAAATATAGACAAAGGGATAAAACTCCTTGTCTAGGAGTATAAATATAGACAAAGGGATAGAACTCCTTGTCTAGGAGTATAAATATAGATAAAGGGATAAAACTCTCCATCCGAGAGTATAAATAATGGATAAGGGATAGAACTCTCCATCCGAGAGTATAAATAATGGATAAGGGATAAAACTCTCCATCCGAGAGTATAAATAATGGATAAGGGATAGAACTCTCCATCCGAGAGTATAAACAATGGATAAGGGATAGAACTCTCCATACGAGAGTATAAATAATGGGTAAGGGATAAAACTCTCCGTCCGAGAGTATAAATAATGGATAAGGGATAGAACTCCTTATCTAGGAGTATAAACAATAGATTAAGGGATAGAACTCTTTATCCAAGAGTATAAATAATGGATTGGGTTTAGGATTAGAAATGGGAATAGGATTTAGGGGGTAGGAATAGGGGAGGTGAACTACGGTTACTCTGATCCTTCAAATCGAAGGTACGTAGGCATAGGGTTGTAAACCCTAGCAACTATAATTAATAAAAAAACTTAGGTTTCTTTTGTAAATAAATCATTTAGACAAACAAACAAGCATACCCTAAAATCTAAGGAGGATCCCATTGAGTACAATGGAGGTGAGGGGTGCCTAACACCTTCCCCTCACTTAACCGACTCCCGGACCTTAGGAATCTCTACCCAAAGGATTAAGATCTCAGGTTTATCATTTATTTTCCTTAAAAAATATGATGGCGACTCGAAAATTTTTAGCCGGCCGCGACAGCTGGCGACTCTGCTAGGGACGGGGTAACCTAAAGAGAGTCCCTCCTAACCTTAGGTTTTAGGGTCCTTGTTTGTTTTGGGTGTTTATTGTTTTTATTCTTTATTTTTTATTATGATTTATTTTATGTTTTAATTTGTTTTCGGTTATTATATTTGTCTATGATATTTTTTTTTATTTTTGTCATCATGCATTGGATTGGGGCAAATGATGTGTGAAGCTAAAGCCTAAGCTTGAAGTACAACCCTAGATTAGGACGTGGAACGGAAATGTTTTTGTTGGGGATGTGACATCCCCAACAATTCATTGATGCCACACTCAGAATAGATCCTTCCAAAGGTGTCCTCATGAAAGGGCTAGCCCCTAACGTAGAGGATGATTTAGATGTGGTCCGAGACTCTGAGAACTTTTAGCCTACCCCTTACCAACTCATGGAGAACCTATGTATTCAACCCTCAAGGGATGTTACTAGGGTCCTACCCAGATGAGACTTATCTCGAAGGATTACCATAGGAAGGCTTGCTCCTTCTCATGGTAAAACAAGGGTATAGTCTGTACATCATAGGGTCGTTATGTTGCCCAAAACTATATATCCTACATGTGAGGGGATTGGGTAGATAAGCTTTAGATCTAAACCTATCATAGGGAGCTTACCTAGTTAGGGTCATGTTTGCATTTTCACCTTACCCTAACCAACTAAAAAACAAAGTGTCCATGTCATCATGCATTTAAAAACATTTTTTGCATATATGCATTTTTGTGGGGAATTTCAAGATGTGTTGTAGGAGTATTGGAAAGATGGATTCAAACAAAAGGGCTACCCTACGCATTAGAATGCTAAGTGCTAATTTACAAAGTCTCAAGACCTTCAAGACTTAATATGCTTAAAGGATGTTTATACACAAGTATGGAAGGATCCTCGATCTCTTAGGGATCCCTATGAAGGTAGATGCCATCATTGCCTTTGCACAACTTTATGATCCTTCTCTATGTGACTCCCTCTTCAAGGATTTTCAACTAGCTCCTACGCTGGAACAGTTTGGACTATACTTGCAAGGAGCGGGAAAAACCTTACAAGGGGCATGGGGGCAAAAAAAAAGGGAAAGGAAAAATAAGGAGAAAGAAAAAAGGAATAAAAAAAATGAAAAAGGAAAGAAAAAAAAAAGGGGAAAAGGGTCAAGCCTAAAGACTTAGCTGTGCTTGTTGAGGATCTATTATCTCACCACAAGGAGGATAGGGAAGTGCAAGGGCTCAAGAAAGGATACTTGGAGGAGTGTAAAGCTCATTTGAAAAAGGCATTGGGGGCACCTAAGTAGTTTACGCCTTCTTAAGTTCGGGATTTTCCATTTTTGGGATTGTTATGGGTTATTCCCGAGGGATTATTGTTATAAGTTGGGAAGTCATTTTGGATTTGGGGATTGGCTAATGGATTTGGATTTTATATTCTATGTGTATGGGTTCAACCTTTGGGATATATTCATCTATAACTACAATGGATTTTGGAATTCCCCCCGAATAAAATTTTAAAATTATTTAGCATACATCATGCATATTCATACATTCATGACCAACATGCATTAAAAAAAATCATTTTCTTTCGTCTCAGGGTCATTGAGCATAACAATCTGACTTCCCGACCTCGCACTCGAGCGTACCAAAGGGAAGCTATGGATCTGATGGAGAAGGACCTGGTTACTCTAAGAGGAGAAATGGATACCGTCAAGGAGAACGTGGAAGAAATGAAAATCCAGATTGATCAACTGACACTTGCCGTCCAAAATTTGATAGCCAGAAGAACCAAGTCAAGCCATCAAAGGAAGGTTCCTACTCCTACCTCCTATGTTGAAGACAATAACCCCCTACTAGGGTTTGTCCATGATCTGGAACGTGAGGAGACTGAAACTGCTAAGCACAAAATTGTTGACCAACCTCTCGAGGGAACCGTCTCTCCACCTATTTCCAATGGGGCACCTTGTGCTACTTACAGATCTACTCCACGTGAGAACTACGCATACGAGGGTAAAAATCCGAGTCAAGTGGCCCTTGAAAATAAAGGAACCACTGTTAGGGAAAGGAAAGGGATTGACGATAAGTACAAAGCACTTGAGGAAAGGTTGAAGGTCATAGAGGGATTCAATATTTTTGGAGCGGATGCCTTGGAAATGTGTCTGGTGCCCGATGTGGTCATACCTCCAAAGTTTAAGGCACCTAACTTTGAGATGTATAAAGGAGTTAGTTGTCCCAAAAATCACATCCGAATGTTTCCCCGAAAGATGAGGGCTCATGCTAAAAATGAAAAGCTGATGATGCATGTTTTCCAAGACAGCCTTAGTAGGGCATCCTTGGATTGGTACATGCAACTGGAAAGGACTCACATCAAGAACTGGGAGGATCTAGCAAGTGCCTTTATAAGGCAATACCAATATAATGTAGACATGGCCCCTAATCGCATACAATTACAAAACATGTCTCAAAAAGGGAATGAATCTTTTAAGGAGTATGCCCAGAGATGGAGGGAGCTAGCCTCTCGTGTGCAACCTCCATTGCGGGAAAGCGAGCAAGTAGATACATTCATGGGAACTCTGCAAGGACTATACTATGAAAGGATGATTGGGGAAGTCTCAACGGGATTCACTGACTTGGTTATCATTGGAGAGAGTATTGAGAATGGTTTAAAGACAGGAAAGATTGGGCAGTCCTCCTTCGACCAATATAACAATAAGGGGTATCCCGAGAATAACTCAAAGAAAAATGACGTCAGTGTTGTAGACCCTGAAGGACCAAAATTGGGAGATCATGCATTACTGGGGCACATTGGGGAAACAGTTAGCACCATGGAAGGGATGGAAGATGAATTCCGGGTTAATAAGGGAGACCTAACAAACTGGGGAAAACAATGGGAGTCACCTGAGGAGAAGGATTTGTTTGGGCTGGGTTACAAACCAGCTAATGAAGGATTAGAAGGTGATTTCCATGGTGTGGGATTTGGAATTTGGGATCATGTGGCCTTAATGGAAGAGGAAGAAAGGAATGCCTAATTTCGACAATTGGAGAACCATCGGGATTTCTGAGATGATTTTTGTGTCGAAGTAATTTACTTTTTCCTTAAAATAATAATAAGTCCCTTGCTATGCCCAAGGCAAGTGGACAAAGCTTTGTAGGGCCACCTTTTATTTCATTGGATTATTTCTATCAATAAAATTGCGTTTTGTTTTCAATCAAGATCTTTTTTTCTTTCATTTTCTGTTTATTCAAAATGGCAATATACCTTCTTTCAATATTTTCATTTCTAGCACTTCATTCCAAAAGGAAAAAATCTTCCTCGTGCAAATTTAAAAATGGACCTATTAAAAATGACACCGCTATAATCTCGAATGACTTCGAATCACCGATTAATCAAGCGGAAGAGGGTGATGAGGATGAGTGTGAGCTTCCCGAAGAACTAGCCAGACTGTTGAGGCAAGAGGACAAGGAAATACAACCTCATCAGGAACCAGTGGATGTGATCAATCTGGGAACTGAGGAAGATAAGAAGAGGTCCAAGTCGGTGCTTCTCTGGATAAGGATATAAAGGAAAGACTGATCGAGCTATTGCGAGGATACTCCGACGTGTTTGCATGGTCATCCCAAGATACACTAGGACTTGATACAAGCATCGGCAAGCACAAACCACTACTCAAACTAGAATGCACGCCAATCAAGCAAAAGCCGAGGAAGACTAGATCAGATATGATCCTCCAGATCAGGGAAGAAGTCAAGAAACAATTCGAATTTTTGTAACAAGGTAATGCCTGTTGGGTTAAAGAACATAGGAGTAACTTATCAAAGGACTATGGTAATATGGGGCATAAGGAGATAGAGGTTCATATGGATGATACGATTACCAAGTCGTAAAAGGAAGAAGATCACATAAATAACTTGCAAAAGTTGTTGGATCAGTTAAGGAAATTCAAGTTACGACTAAAGCCCACGAGGTACCTATGGAATCAGATCTGGAAAATATCAGGGTCCATGGTCAGTCAAAAGGGAATAAAGGACAAAATGAAAGCCACCTATATTGGCGCTACCAGTCCCAAGGAGACCACTCATAATGTACTTAACAATACTTGAGAATTCAATGGGTTATAAACTAGGGAAACATGACGTATCAAGGAGAATAGCAAGGTGGCACATGTTATTAACTGAATGTGACATCCAATACGTCACTTTCAAAGGCCATTAAAGGAAGTACACTAGCAAATCATTTCGTTCATAAACCAGTTGACGACTATCAAACTCATGCAGATGGACTTCCCGGACAAAGATGTCGTGGTTATAAAGGATTGTGAAATTTCAGACTCCTATGAAGGACCTGGACCTGGATCTCGATGAAAACTTATATTTGCATAAGGATATGGGCTATCGATCGGAGTTTAGGATCATAAAGGAAGCTAAACTGGATAAGACAGAATGGATGCAAATTAGACTCGATAAGCTAAACCTCGTATAAGGGAAACGTGTGGATGCGGGCAATTATATCAATAGAGAATTAAGAGAGCGTTCGACAAGAAAATTCGTCCTCGCGTACTCGAAGAGGGAAACTTGGTGTTAAGGAAAATATTACCCATCCATAAGGACCACCGCGGCAAATGGACCCCACACTATGAAGGGCCATATGTTGTGAAGAGTGCCTCCTCTGGCGGACCACTAATATTAACAACCATGGATGGAGCGGGTTTACCACGACCAGTGAACTCCGATTCGGTCAAAAATACTATTCCTGGAAAAAGAGGATAAAAGCCCGCTAAGTCGAAAACCCTAAGGGGCGACTTGGGCAAAAATTAGGGCGTCCCGGTGGATTGAAAACTCGAAAGAGCGATCCAGGTAAAAATTACGGACTTGGATAAAAATGATACCCGACAAGTCGAAAACCCTAAAGGGCGGCTTAGTCGAAAAAATGGTATATCATCCCGGTGGACTAAGACTCTAAAAAGAGTGGTCCAGGAAAAAGTTAGGGATATCCAAAAGGCATATGACTGAAAACATTCAAGTCACCCCGTAACAGGAATTCAGAAGGGAACGATCATTCCAGCCGTCATCTTCAGAAGCAAAGTGTCGTGATCTTGGAGTCTTAGGGATATTAGGTAGTGTTAAATTTAATAGGAACATAAATAAATTGGTTTTCTTATTGCCATTTTACATTTTTCAGGATTTACGGTAATATCTCCTTATGAGAACTACCCTCCTTACTTATCATTGCCCATTATCGGGCCAATTCTCAATAAAATTTGCTTTTCAAATATATTTCTTTGCCTCCTAAATTATTCCGCTTGATTACAAGGTGTCGATTAATTGTGAAATAATGCATTGAAATATCAGGTATAAATAAAAGCTTTAAGAAAGGAAAATGGATTTTACTTCGGTTTTTGGAATCATCAAAGGGATCATATTCTTCCAAAGCAGGACATAGGGTCTATACACTGACAGGAATGTACATTACAGTCTAACCAACATGTGAGGTTCTTTAACGACTTGTTAAACAGGAATCAAGGGTATCATGGCTTACTACAATCATCAAGGTCTCAAGGGTCAGGGAGTCAGGACGTTATGGAAAGTATTATTTCAAACAAATTCATGCATCGCATATCATAAAAAGAGGCGTTAGCCCAAATAATGCATCGTACATAAGAGCACGCATACATGCAAGCATAAACATGCATACACGCATAAGGTTCATAATCACCAAAGGGATTTACCAAAGGGATTTCACTAAGGGATTTTTATCAGGGGATTTTGTCAAGGGATTTTTATTTAAATTTCAAGGGGTTCCATCAGAGAGTTTATCAAGAGGGTTTATTGGGTTTGTCATCAAAGGAGTTATCAAGGGGTTTTTTCGAAAAGGTATTTATCAAGAGGTTCAATCGGGTATTTTGCCAAGGGTCTATTACCAGGGATTTTGGGATATCAACTTAGCACCTATCGGGTTCTGCGGTCAAAATTAGGGTCCTTCTTGTATTTAATCGTCTCCTCCTCAAAAGGAGGAAGGCTCGTCGACATCATCCTTCTGATTCGAAGATGATTAAATTGGGGCAGCTGTAGTAGCCTAAATTTTGACTAGTGTATTTCTCATCTTTTGGGATTTTTCTTGTGCTATTAGGGGGGTGTCAGTCAGTGTCATTTGGGCTTTTGGGGGGGTCTGCTAGTGCATTTAGACTTATTTTGGGGTTTGGGTTTCATGTAAGGGTTTTTTATTTTATTAATTAGGAATTTAAGAGTCTTAGATTAATTTTATTAGATAAAATTTTGAATTTTGGGTTAATTTTTTTTTATATTAGGGAGCAAAGTGTTTTTGGTTGGGATTTCATTTTAAGAGTTTATTATTTTAAATTCTATTAAGTTAGAGTTAATTGGGTATTATTTTAGAATTTGGGGCTTTTTAGATTAATTAGAGAATAATCAGGTTTTATTTTAGTGTTAATTAGTTTTAAATATTTTATTGGTGTCTTTTTATATTTTATTAAATTTCTATTTGCTGGGCTGTTTTTTTTTAATTAGGAACAGTGTTTTAATTAAGCTTTAGAGGTCAAACATATTATTAGTTATTAATTAAGGATATTTTCGTGTTGATTATTAGAATTTAGGTGGTATTTAGAATTTTAATTTAAGTTAATTTATTTTTGTTTTTTTTATTTTGGTCAAACGCGTTAACCCAAGTGGGCCGTCCCCTTTCCCAAGTTCTAACCCTAATTGCGCGTGGAATGGGGATTGTATCAGATCAAAGCAGAAACAAATCGTTTTCATTATTTTTCCCAAATCAATTTGGTACATTACATTTGGATTAAAATGGCAACAAAAATAAAAAGCTTGTACATGAAGTCCCAATCAGTTCATATCTTAAAATGACAAGAAATAACCCTAATTCTAAAATTACAACAAAATCAGAAAGAGGTAGATCGGATCAAAAACAATAAAAGCTACATCAAAAATGTCCTAAATAAATCTAAAGCTAATAAATCCTAAAACCCAAATTTCTAAGTCTATAAAAACAGAAAAGAAAATAGAGGAATGTTTTGGGGGGGATTTTGAGAGGGAGAGACGGCCACGAACCTCCAAATCTTTTGCACCTGCGAAAAAATCAGAAAGGGAGATTAGAAAGGGAAACGGATATAGTAGGATAATACAACGAGAATCACTGCACGGAAGGTAAAATCTAAACACTTAGCTCTCGTTTGGTTGTCTCGTGTGTTTTGGTTGTGATTTGGTGTGGATTTTTTTGGGTTTCTGGGTTCTGTTAGGGTTAGGGTTCTTGTTAGGGTTAAGGTTCTTCAGGTTTGGGGGTTAGGGTTCTTCCCAGAACCCTTAGGGTTCTTGGGGTTTACGTGATTTCTAGGTTTGTAAGGTATTAGGGTCGTGAGGGTTGGGTTTTCCGGTGGTTTGAGGGGCGTCGCACGGTGGCCGGACGGCCCACCGGCGACGAAGTTTTAGAGAGAAGGGAGGGAAGTCTGAGAATTAGAGAGAGGATGAGAGAATTAGAGAGAGAAAGAAAGTGAAAAATGAGAGGGACGGAAGAGAAATGGGGTCTTATACCCCTTCTGCGCGCCCTTGGATCTATGCCAAGTGGTGTCCCTGGGACTTCCAGGATCGGTTGACTTTCCAGTCAACCAAAGGATCCAATGCGTGCGTGCTCACCGTGAGTCCATATTGACTCTCAATCCTGGCCATACGTTCAGCATACCTGGGGATCAATGGATAGGGTTAGTTTTTGAGAGATATGTGTGATCTCCATCCAACGGCCAGGGAGAGTCAAACGGGTGGATTTCTCTCCACCGTGAGTTTTTTTTGGGTTTTAGGCTTTGATTTTTTTTAGTGATTGGGCCTTGTGCCCAGACACTACCAGCACCCCCAGTTTTTAAGCCCGCTGCTTATTCAAAGGAAAATACACCCTCCTGGTTTTATTTATTAATTAAGTTAATTACTTAATTTAATTAATAAATTAGGTTTTAAATATCAATTATGGTTTTAGGGTTAATTTGATCAATTAAATTAATAGCTTGATTTAATTGATTAATTAGGTTTTTATTAGGGTTTTGATCAATTAAATTAATGACTTAATTTAATTGTTTAATTAAGTTTTTAATTTAGGGTTTTTCTTTATAATTAAATTAACAACTTAATTTAATTATGCAATTGGGTTTTTATTAAGGGTTTTTCTTTAGAAATTAATAATTTAATTTAATGGTTTAATTAGGTTTTATTAGGTTTTTTCATCAATTAAATTAATAACTTAATTTACTTGTTTAATTAGGTTTTATTAGGTTTTTCATCAATTAAATTAATAACTTAATTTAATTGTTTAATTGGAATAAAGTTTTTCTTCAATTTAGGTTTTTTATATAATTAAATTAATAACATAATTTAATTATTTAATTGGTTTTAACTTTGGGTTTTAATAATTACTTTAACTAAACTATTTGGGATTTGAGGTCTTTATGGTTCTCTAAAATAAGGGATGGGATTTAGGAATAACACTCTTCGGTTCCAAGAGTGTAAATATAGGCCAAGGGATAAGGATTTAGGGATAAAACTCTCCATCCTAGAGTATAAATAATGGATATGGATTAAAGGGATAAAACTCCTTGTCTAGGAGTATAAATATAGACAAAGGGATAGAACTCCTTGTCTAGGAGTATAAATATAGACAAAGGGATAGAACTCCTTGTCTAGGAGTATAAATATAGATAAAGGGATAAAACTCTCCATCCGATAGTATAAATAATGGATAAGGGATAGAACTCTCCATCCGAGAGTATAAATAATGGATAAGGGATAGAACTCTCCATCTGAGAGTATAAATAATGGATAAGGGATATAACTCTCCATCCGAGAGTATAAATAATGGATAAGGGATAGAACTCTCCATCCGAGAGTATAAACAATGGATAAGGGATAGAACCCTCCATCCGAGAGTATAAACAATGGGTAAGGGATAAAACTCTCCGTCCGAGAGTATAAATAATGGATAAGGGATAGAACTCCTTATCTAGGAGTATAAACAATAGATTAAGGGATAAAACTCTTTATCCAAGAGTATAAATAATGGATTGAGTTTAGGATTAGAAATGGGAATAGGATTTAGGGGGTAGGAATAGGGGAGGTGAACTACGGTTACTCTGATCCTTCAAATCGAAGGTACGTAGGCATAGGGTTGTAAACCCTAGCGAGTATAATTAATAAAAAAACTTAGGTTTCTTTTGTAAATAAATCATTTAGACAAACAAACAAGCATACCCTAAAATCTAAGGAGGATCCTGAATTTCTGGTACATGTGCAGAATTCAGATGTCCTAGAACATGCCGTTCGACATCTGGTATGACATGATCACAAAGGGCAAGGTATATTGTAATAATCATGGTACTGAAAAGATAAGAGCAAGACACACAGAATTGTTAACCCAGTTCGGTCTAACACACCTACTCTGGGGGCTACCAAGCCAGGGATGAAGTCCACTATCAGCAGTATTAATTCAAAGCTAAACTCCCCGTTTATAGCTTATCACTTAATCACTACCTAATGACCCTTCTACCTAGATCCTCTCTAGATATGAGAAACCCTTCTCACTCCCAATCATCGCAATGATGTCTAGCAGTTGACAATCCGCCACTGCATCAACGACTCTTTACCTATACAACAGTTCAACAAGAACGACACCTTTCCAGGACACAACTTAGAGTTACTTAAAAGTTTCCTCCAAGAACAATACTCCTCTTACTTAACAGCTTCGAGGATCACACTTACAGACTGTCCAACTCACAGGTCGAGTGGTACAGGAACCAACCCTAATACTAGAACTTTTACATCTTTGGTTGTATTAAAAAACTAGGTTACAAAACATATATATAACCTATTCCCAACTGGATTTGGGCCTACAAAAACATAGCAGATGAGCTGTTACAAGTCAGCAGAAACTTTAGCTACAAATCAGGACTTCAATCTATAACTTCCTAAAATATCTCCATATTTAGAAAGTGTATATTTTCCAATATTCTTCTCACTTTCAGACTTGAACCTTCAGATCTTTTAATTCAGTGCCATATAGAATTTGCATATTAATTCCTGAATCTTCTGCCTCTGTTAAGACATATCAGAATTCAGAATTCTCTTCAGTTCTGGCGCGATGTCGAATGAACCTGCATGGGACATCTTGATACGACATGTTATACCAGATGTTGAAACTACTTCAGCTCAACATGTTCCATTGCACACTAGATCTCCTTGCTCAACCTGTTCTTCCTTAGCAAGATAAACTATCCTATCTAACATATTGCTGCTATTATTTGTTTTACAAAATTAATGCCAACCCTTAAAAATAAAGAACTAACATTCTCCCCCTTTGGCAAATTTTGGCTAAAACAAATACATAAACATTACAAATCAGAGTACAGCAGCAATCACAACTCTATACTAATGTCAGTAGTCATCAACAACTACTGATCCTAACAGTAACCATCAGTAGCTACTGTGAACAGTAATCCTGGAGAATCATCTTCTAGGGAATACTTGAATGATGTTAGGACATCATGTTTGACAACTCTTTTGGCAACACATTTCTATGAGCTCCATAACATCACCTTCGAGCACCACAACACAATTACTTCATGCAGCACATCAGGAGGTAAGAAGTAGAAAGTCCCAAAGTTATGCACACGAGGAAGAAGATATCTGGTGTACATGAGGAAGAAGATTTCTGACTCCCCCTTAATCCCACACATTTCTTTTTCTTTCCAGCTCAAACCTGGATAATTGTAGAAGACTCCTCCAGAAAAGAAACGTTTGTCTTCACACAAAAGACCAATGGTGGCATACGAGATTTCTGCACACCTTTCTTGATCAGACGCCCCCAGTCAACCTGTGGCATAAGATGAAACTTAAGAAGTATCAATCTATCAACCCAGTTAACTTATAACACAAGTCACAACTGTGTTCATAACGCAGGACACAAGTCACAATTGGAACTCAACACCAACTCAAGGAAATGACACCCTCTTCGCAAACAATTGGAACTGCAGACTCCAAACAAGGCATCTGCATAACCCATTTCACACACCCTTTCTCCCCCTTTTTTGCCAAAAATTGACAAAGAAGGCCCTCACAGAACCAGACCCAAGTGATGCTTACCCAAATATGAACAAACACCATAAGACTAGTGAAATAAAACACTCACTTGGCTGGAGGAGAAGAGAACAACCCCTATAAATTGCTGACCAGTAACTTAGGAATTAACGAGCCTTGAATATGTCAAGGTTCTTGGTCAAAGAAACGCTATTTTAGGTATCAAAAACTGCATTTAAATTCAATGCCTACCTTCTAAAACTGCCTTGACTGCCTTAAATGTTTCTCAACTGAATCTTACCATAAATTAGGCCAATAACGCTCCATGCATAGGCAGAGACACGTGTTTCGCCTTATCCTTACACCACTGTCCAGAGTAATTCCTTGTTTGGCTCAAGAAAAAAACATCTCCTGTACCATGTTCTGACATCTTATCAGACAATGTCTGCTTGCTCACAACATTATCCACCCAAAACTCCACAGAAAATTATACATTCCAAAACCCAAGCACATTTTCTTTTCTGTTGGATTCTGAGACGACTTCTAATGATCAGCGCAACTCACATTCCCTTATAGATTCCTTCAGAGCAGCAGAGAAAAATAAATTCTCTCAGATACAACAATTCTGCTCTTCAGACTCCTCCTGCATAAGCACTAGCTTCACGCAGCTAGGATAGCACACCAGCCTTAGGAACACCCAACCACACTCAGTAGTACATGTCCCCTCATGTTGTTTGACATTACTCTGCACAAACTTGGACAGCACGCACGCTTCACAAAAATCTGTACCCTTGCAGTAATAGACCATAGACAACAGCCTTAACTCCCCCTGACATGAACAACTAATGCTCCTTATGAAGATGAACACTTGACACCAAATGATATTGCCACATTCTTAACATTAAGAACTGCCACTTCTTGTATTTGTTGAGCATAATCTCACCATGTATATGCCAAGTCCAATATAAAAGCCCCCTTGATTTGGAATTTCTCACATATTCCATAACAAATGCCTTTAGATTACTTGTAACACAAGACAAGGACTGCCACCACCTTTTACTTGTATTAGAAGAAATCAACCTTCTGTCCTTACATTCACAAGCATATAATGAAGTCTTCATCATGAAAGTAGTCATGAATTTCCAGAACAAACTACTTAACATCAAGATCAGAATCTGCCCATTCTAATCCACATTATGTCAGAACTGCCACTTCAGACAATAATGCTGCTTCTTCCAACTCCTTCATCCAGGATACACAACAAACAATGATGTTGTAACATTATGTAGGACATCAGCATAAGATAAAAGATCACACCTTCTGCATTTTATTCAGGTAATCACAACCACCTGATCACAACTGAGAGAAATAAACTCTCACACAATTCAGAAATCTGAATTGCATCGACACATCAGATAACTACCAAGCTCCCAACAAGGTATTTGTTTATCCAAGAAGGATTCACAAACAAACAGCAGATGATGCTCACTTCTTCATTCACACACTTCTGATACAGTCAGCTAATAAGGCTACCACTCAGAAAGAATAAATTCCTGAACCATAATATCCAGACTGCAGACTTGCATAATTCTCTAGACAAATACTTAGTCTCCCGTCAAAGTATTTACCCTTATGCATAACATCAATAATAGACAAATACTAAGTCTCCCGTCAAAGTATCTACTATTAGTCAGAATAAGATTACCTTCTTACACAAGGTATAACAATTTGTTTGTCATCTTTTGCATACGTCTGACAACTTCTGATTCATGACATATATTCACAAGTTACTTTAACTAGGAACAGTGGCTTGATCTTGGACTTCTTTCTGCGCAACACAACCTTGAACAAGCATCCACCTGAATTGATGTTCCAACATCAATCTCAGTCACACATCTTCACAGAGCTTTTCTGAAGATATCATCTATAGTAAAGCTTTAGCACACGAGGATCAACCATCAGTAACTTATCAAGCTTCCAAGTCATATCACAAACACATTTAGCAGCAGGAACAACTCAAGATTCTTCTCCTTAAATCACAGCATCTTGTCTGACTTAGAGATGTGGGATGTCATCAACATTCCACAACCAATTTGCCTCTTCTAATCCTTCAACCAAACTCATCCCAGATAATCCAAGCACATAGTCACCAACCAACCCCACCGATTGATTCAACTCCATAGTGCTTAACCCTTGAAAGTTCTCCACTACACCAGAATAGGAGTTCCATGCTCTCATAGACTTGATAAATGTCATCAAACAATCCTCCATCCTGAATCAGAGAAACATCATCCAGACAGCTTGAGAAAATAAATTCTTAATACATCAGGTACTCTCCCTCAGAATCTGCCAAGAGCACTTCAGAGAAGCATACATTCTCCCCTTTAATAACAGCACAGACTGTGATTGGATCATATCAATCCTAAGCACACACAGTCAATACTTATCTAGCTTCACAAGATCATTCAGAACATGCCTTTTTGATCTTTGACCTTCATGTCCAAGAAGTCTGCTAGAGATAATACTTCTTCAATCTCAGGTTCTCTACTCCTGCAGCAAGGACCAGAAATAAACTGACCTCAGGAGTAAATAACATGTTGATCACACCTCGACCAACTTACACATCTAAGATAAGTTCCAGGACCAGAAACTTCTTAGACATACCACCCAGATGCCTCCTCTTCCAGATCAGGAGTAGGTTCTAAACCCATGTGATCAAACCACATTTGTTTAGCACCCAGAGCATCTGCTATGCCATTCCTTTAGACACCAAAAATCAACACAATTCTGATGTTCTAATACAAGATAGGACATCATTCCAAGGAACACATCAAGAGATCAAAGACTGGAGATTATCCCTTTTTAGGAATAGAAGCAAAAGTAAATTACTTCTCAGATCTTTTCCTTACAACATCACTTATCAATGCCTTTATGAGTGGACTTGAACAATAATCTTCAAGTATCGTTGACAATGTAAGTTGAAGCAGTTTTGCATATATCCCATCACCATAGTGTATACATTCAGAGAAGAATAACCTCCTCAATTGCAACCTCAGGAGTTTTCAGATAGATACGCAGCGGATCAAAACACAAACTCCTCAAAACCTTTAGGTGTCACATATCACCCCTAGCATCATAGTCCAGGTGACACCACAAAACCACATGTTTGAAAATAAATCAAACCTAACGTAACCATAACACAGCAGCTTTTCAACCAAACCTCCAAGCCTTCAGCATATGCCACTGCCTGTCACGAACAGTCCATCCTCCACTTCTAGGGATCATTCTCACACCTATATGAACTACTCTAAGTTCAAACAACTTTTCAGTAGAAAGCTTCTACCTTGACCATGAACCAGAAAGTATCTTCCCTTGGATCTCATCCAGATACAAAACAGAATGACTTGCTCTGATACCAATTGAAATTCTGGTACATGTGCAGAATTCAGATGTCCTAGAACATGCCGTTCGACATCTGGTCTGACATGATCACAAAGGGCAAGGTATATTGCAATAATCATGGTACTGAAAAGATAAGAGCAAGACACACAGAATTGTTAACCCAGTTCGGTCTAACACACCTACTCTGGGGGCTACCAAGCCAGGGATGAAGTCCACTATCAGCAGTATCAATTCAAAGCTAAACTCCCCGTTTACAGCTTATCACTTAATCACTACCTAATGACCCTTCTACCTAGATCCTCTCTAGATATGAGAAACCCTTCTCGCTCCTAATCATCGCAATAATGTCTAGCAGTTGACAATCCGCCACTGCATCAACGACTCTTTACCTATACAACAGTTCAACAAGAACGACACCTTTCCAGGACACAACTTAGAGTTACTTAAAAGCTTCCTCCAAGAACAATACTCCTCTTACTTAACAGCTTCGAGGATCACACTTACAGATTGTCCAACTCACAGGTCGAGTGGTACAGGAACCAACCCTAATACTAGAACTTTTACATCTTTGGTTGTATTAAAAAACTAGGTTACAAAACATATATATAACCTATTCCCAACTGGATTTGGGCCTACAAAAACATAGCAGATGAGCTGTTACAAGTCAGCAGAAACTTTAGCTACAAATCAGGACTTCAATCTATAACTTCCTAAAATATCTCCATATTTAGAAAGTGTATATTTTCCAATATTCTTCTCACTTTCAGACTTGAACCTTCAGATCTTTTAATTCAGTGCCATATAGAATTTGCATATTAATTCCTGAATCTTCTGCCTCTGTTAAGACATATCAGAATTCAGAATTCTCTTCAGTTCTGGCGCGATGTCGAATGAACCTGCATGGGACATCTTGATACGACATGTTATACCAGATGTTGAAACTACTTCAGCTCAACATGTTCCATTGCACACTAGATCTCCTTGCTCAACCTGTTCTTCCTTAGCAAGATAAACTATCCTATCTAACATATTGCTGCTATTATTTGTTTTACAAAATTAATGCCAACCCTTAAAAATAAAGAACTAACATTCTCCCCCTTTGGCAAATTTTGGCTAAAACAAATACATAAACATTACAAATCAGAGTACAGCAGCAATCACAACTCTATACTAATGTCAGTAGTCATCAACAACTACTGATCCTAACAGTAACCATCAGTAGCTACTGTGAACAGTAATCCTGGAGAATCATCTTCTAGGGAATACTTGAATGATGTTAGGACATCATGTTTGACAACTCTTTTGGCAACACATTTCTATGAGCTCCATAACATCACCTTCGAGCACCACAACACAATTACTTCATGCAGCACATCAGGAGGTAAGAAGTAGAAAGTCCCGAAGTTATGCACACGAGGAAGAAGATATCTGGTGTACATGAGGAAGAAGATTTCTGACTCCCCCTTAATCCCACACATTTCTTTTTCTTTCCAGCTCAAACCTGGATAATTGTAGAAGACTCCTCCAGAAAAGAAACGTTTGTCTTCACACAAAAGACCAATGGTGGCATACGAGATTTCTGCACACCTTTCTTGATCAGACGCCCCCAGTCAACCTGTGGCATAAGATGAAACTTAAGAAGTATCAATCTATCAACCCAGGTAACTTATAACACAAGTCACAACTGTGTTCATAACTCAGGACACAAGTCACAATTGGAACTCAACACCAACTCAAGGAAATGACACCCTCTTCGCAAACAATTGGAACTGCAGACTCCAAACAAGGCATCTGCATAACCCATTTCACACACCCTTTCTCCCCCTTTTTTGCCAAAAATTGACAAAGAAGGCCCTCACAGAACCAGACCCAAGTGATGCTTACCCAAATATGAACAAACGCCATAAGACTAGTGAAATAAAACACTCACTTGGCTAGAGGAGAAGAGAACAACCCCTATAAATAGCTGACCAGTAACTTAGGAATTAACGAGCCTTGAATATGTCAAGGTTCTTGGTCAAAGAAACGCTATTTTAGGTATCAAAAACTGCATTTAAATTCAATGCCTACCTTCCAAAACTGCCTTGACTGGCTTAAATGTTTCTCAACTGAATCTTACCATAAATTAGGCCAATAACGCTCCATGCATAGGCAGAGACACGTGTTTCGCCTTATCCTTACACCACTGTCCAGAGTAATTCCTTGTTTGGCTCAAGAAAAAAACATCTCCTGTACCATGTTCTGACATCTTATCAGACAATGTCTGCTTGCTCACAACATTATCCACCCAAAACTCCACAGAAAATTATACATTCCAAAACCCAAGCACATTTTCTTTTCTGTTGGATTCTGAGACGACTTCTAATGATCAGCGGAACTCACATTCCCTTATAGATTCCTTCAGAGCAGCAGAGAAAAATAAATTCTCTCAGATACAACAATTCTGCTCTTCAGACTCCTCCTGCATAAGCACTAGCTTCACGCAGCTAGGATAGCACACCAGCCTTAGGAACACCCAACCACACTCAGTAGTACATGTCCCCTCATGTTGTTTGACATTACTCTGCACAAACTTGGACAGCACGCACGCTTCACAAAAATCTGTACCCTTGCAGTAATAGACCATAGACAACAGCCTTAACTCCCCCTGACATGAACAACTAATGCTCCTTATGAAGATGAACACTTGACACCAAATGATATTGCCACATTCTTAACATTAAGAACTGCCACTTCTTGTATTTGTTGAGCATAATCTCACCATGTATATGCCAAGTCCAATATAAAAGCCCCCTTGATTTGGAATTTCTCACATATTCCATAACAAATGCCTTTAGATTACTTGTAACACAAGACAAGGACTGCCACCACCTTTTACTTGTATTAGAAGAAATCAACCTTCTGTCCTTACATTCACAAGCATATAATGAAGTCTTCATCATGAAAGTAGTCATGAATTTCCAGAACAAACTACTTAACATCAAGATCAGAATCTGCCCATTCTAATCCACATTATGTCAGAACTGCCACTTCAGACAATAATGCTGCTTCTTCCAACTCCTTCATCCAGGATACACAACAAACAATGATGTTGTAACATTATGTAGGACATCAGCATAAGATAAAAGATCACACCTTCTGCATTTTATTCAGGTAATCACAACCACCTGATCACAACTGAGAGAAATAAACTCTCACACAATTCAGAAAACTGAATTGCATCCACACATCAGATAACTACCAAGCTCCCAACAAGGTATTTGTTTATCCAAGAAGGATTCACAAACAAACAGCAGATGATGCTCACTTCTTCATTCACACACTTCTGATACAGTCAGCTGATAAGGCTATCACTCAGAAAGAATAAATTCCTGAACCATAATATCCAGACTGCAGACTTGCATAATTCTCTAGACAAATACTTAGTCTCTCGTCAAAGTATTTACCCTTATGCATAACATCAATAATAGACAAATACTAAGTCTCCCGCCAAAGTATCTACTATTAGTCAGAATAAGATTACCTTCTTACACAAGGTATAACAATTTGTTTGTCATCTTTTACATACGTCTGACAACTTCTGATTCATGACATATATTCACAAGTTACTTTAACTAGGAACAGTGGCTTGATCTTGGACTTCTTTCTGCGCAACACAACCTTGAACAAGCATCCACCTGAATTGATGTTCCAACATCAATCTCAGTCACACATCTTCACAGAGATTTTCTGAAGATATCATCTATAGTAAAGCTTTAGCACACGAGGATCAACCATCAGTAACTTATCAAGCTTCCAGGTCATCTCACAAACACATTTAGCAGCAGGAACAACTCAAGATTCTTCTCCTTAAATCACAGCATCTTGTCTGACTTAGAGATGTGGGATGTCATCAACATTCCACAACCAATTTGCCTCTTCTAATCCTTCAACCAAACTCATCCCAGATAATCCAAGCACATAGTCACCAACCAACCCCACCGATTGATTCAACTCCATAGTGCTTAACCCTTGAAAGTTCTCCACTACACCAGAATAGGAGTTCCATGCTCTCATAGACTTGATAAATGTCATCAAACAATCCTCCATCCTGAATCAGAGAAACATCATCCAGACAGCTTGAGAAAATAAATTCTTAATACATCAGGTACTCTCCCTCAGAATCTGCCAAGAGCACTTCAGAGAAGCATACATTCTCCCCTTTAATAACAGCACAGACTGTGATTGGATCATATCAATCCTAAGCACACACAGTCAATACTTATCTAGCTTCACAAGATCATTCAGAACATGCATTTTTGATCTTTGACCTTCATGTCCAAGAAGTCTGCTAGAGATAATACTTCTTCAATCTCAGGTTCTCTACTCCTGCAGCAAGGACCAGAAATAAACTGACCTCAGGAGTAAATAACATGTTGATCACACCTCGACCAACTTACACATCTAAGATAAGTTCCAGGACCAGAAACTTCTTAGACATACCACCCAGATGCCTCCTCTTCCAGATCAGGAGTAGGTTCTAAACCCATGTGATCAAACCACATTTGTTTAGCACCCAGAGCATCTGCTATGCCATTCCTTTAGACACCAAAAATTAGCACAATTCTGATGTTCTAATACAAGATAGGACATCATTCCAAGGAACACATCAAGAGATCAAAGACTGGAGATTATCCCTTTTTAGGAATAGAAGCAAAAGTAAATTACTTCTCAGATCTTTTCCTTACAACATCACTTATCAATGCCTTTATGAGTGGACTTGAACAATAATCTTCAAGTATCGTTGACAATGTAAGTTGAAGCAGTTTTGCATATATCCCATCACCATAGTGTATACATTCAGAGAAGAATAACCTCCTCAATTGCAACCTCAGGAGTTTTCAGATAGATACGCAGCGGATCAAAACACAAACTCCTCAAAACCTTTAGGTGTCACATATCACCCCTAGCATCATAGTCCAGGTGACACCACAAAACCACATGTTTGAAAATAAATCAAACCTAACGTAACCATAACACAGCAGCTTTTCAACCAAACCTCCAAGCCTTCAGCATATGCCACTGCCTGTCACGAACAGTCCATCCTCCACTTCTAGGGATCATTCTCACACCTATATGAACTACTCTAAGTTCAAACAACTTTTCAGTAGAAAGCTTCTACCTTGACCATGAACCAGAAAGTATCTTCCCTTGGATCTCATCCAGATACAAAACAGAATGACTTGCTCTGATACCAATTGAAATTCTGGTACATGTGCAGAATTCAGATGTCCTAGAACATGCCGTTCGACATGTGGTCTGACATGATCACAAAGGGCAAGGTATATTGCAATAATCATGGTACTGAAAAGATAAGAGCAAGACACACAGAATTGTTAACCCAGTTCGGTCTAACACACCTACTCTGGGGGCTACCAAGCCAGGGATGAAGTCCACTATCAGCAGTATCAATTCAAAGCTAAACTCCCCGTTTACAGCTTATCACTTAATCACTACCTAATGACCCTTCTACCTAGATCCTCTCTAGATATGAGAAACCCTTCTCGCTCCTAATCATCGCAATAATGTCTAGCAGTTGACAATCCGCCACTGCATCAACGACTCTTTACCTATACAACAGTTCAACAAGAACGACACCTTTCCAGGACACAACTTAGAGTTACTTAAAAGCTTCCTCCAAGAACAATACTCCTCTTACTTAACAGCTTCGAGGATCACACTTACAGATTGTCCAACTCACAGGTCGAGTGGTACAGGAACCAACCCTAATACTAGAACTTTTACATCTTTGGTTGTATTAAAAAACTAGGTTACAAAACATATATATAACCTATTCCCAACTGGATTTGGGCCTACAAAAACATAGCAGATGAGCTGTTACAAGTCAGCAGAAACTTTAGCTACAAATCAGGACTTCAATCTATAACTTCCTAAAATATCTCCATATTTAGAAAGTGTATATTTTCCAATATTCTTCTCACTTTCAGACTTGAACCTTCAGATCTTTTAATTCAGTGCCATATAGAATTTGCATATTAATTCCTGAATCTTCTGCCTCTGTTAAGACATATCAGAATTCAGAATTCTCTTCAGTTCTGGCGCGATGTCGAATGAACCTGCATGGGACATCTTGATACGACATGTTATACCAGATGTTGAAACTACTTCAGCTAAACATGTTCCATTGCACACTAGATCTCCTTGCTCAACCTGTTCTTCCTTAGCAAGATAAACTATCCTATCTAACATATTGCTGCTATTATTTGTTTTACAAAATTAATGCCAACCCTTAAAAATAAAGAACTAACATTCTCCCCCTTTGGCAAATTTTGGCTAAAACAAATACATAAACATTACAAATCAGAGTACAGCAGCAATCACAACTCTATACTAATGTCAGTAGTCATCAACAACTACTGATCCTAACAGTAACCATCAGTAGCTACTGTGAACAGTAATCCTGGAGAATCATCTTCTAGGGAATACTTGAATGATGTTAGGACATCATGTTTGACAACTCTTTTGGCAACACATTTCTATGAGCTCCATAACATCACCTTCGAGCACCACAACACAATTACTTCATGCAGCACATCAGGAGGTAAGAAGTAGAAAGTCCCGAAGTTATGCACACGAGGAAGAAGATATCTGGTGTACATGAGGAAGAAGATTTCTGACTCCCCCTTAATCCCACACATTTCTTTTTCTTTCCAGCTCAAACCTGGATAATTGTAGAAGACTCCTCCAGAAAAGAAACGTTTGTCTTCACACAAAAGACCAATGGTGGCATACGAGATTTCTGCACACCTTTCTTGATCAGACGCCCCCAGTCAACCTGTGGCATAAGATGAAACTTAAGAAGTATCAATCTATCAACCCAGGTAACTTATAACACAAGTCACAACTGTGTTCATAACTCAGGACACAAGTCACAATTGGAACTCAACACCAACTCAAGGAAATGACACCCTCTTCGCAAAAAATTGGAACTGCAGACTCCAAACAAGGCATCTGCATAACCCATTTCACACACCCTTTCTCCCCCTTTTTTGCCAAAAATTGACAAAGAAGGCCCTCACAGAACCAGACCCAAGTGATGCTTACCCAAATATGAACAAACGCCATAAGACTAGTGAAATAAAACACTCACTTGGCTGGAGGAGAAGAGAACAACCCCTATAAATAGCTGACCAGTAACTTAGGAATTAACGAGCCTTGAATATGTCAAGGTTCTTGGTCAAAGAAACGCTATTTTAGGTATCAAAAACTGCATTTAAATTCAATGCCTACCTTCCAAAACTGCCTTGACTACCTTAAATGTTTCTCAACTGAATCTTACCATAAATTAGGCCAATAACGCTCCATGCATAGGCAGAGACACGTGTTTCGCCTTATCCTTACACCACTGTCCAGAGTAATTCCTTGTTTGGCTCAAGAAAAAAACATCTCCTGTACCATGTTCTGACATCTTATCAGACAATGTCTGCTTGCTCACAACATTATCCACCCAAAACTCCACAGAAAATTATACATTCCAAAACCCAAGCACATTTTCTTTTCTGTTGGATTCTGAGACGACTTCTAATGATCAGCGGAACTAACATTCCCTTATAGATTCCTTCAGAGCAGCAGAGAAAAATAAATTCTCTCAGATACAACAATTCTGCTCTTCAGACTCCTCCTGCATAAGCACTAGCTTCACGCAGCTAGGATAGCACACCAGCCTTAGGAACACCCAACCACACTCAGTAGTACATGTCCCCTCATGTTGTTTGACATTACTCTGCACAAACTTGGACAGCACGCACGCTTCACAAAAATCTGCACCCTTGCAGTAATAGACCATAGACAACAGCCTTAACTCCCCCTGACATGAACAACTAATGCTCCTTATGAAGATGAACACTTGACACCAAATGATATTGCCACATTCTTAACATTAAGAACTGCCACTTCTTGTATTTGTTGAGCATAATCTCACCATGTATATGCCAAGTCCAATATAAAAGCCCCCTTGATTTGGAATTTCTCACATATTCCATAACAAATGCCTTTAGATTACTTGTAACACAAGACAAGGACTGCCACCACCTTTTACTTGTATTAGAAGAAATCAACCTTCTGTCCTTACATTCACAAGCATATAATGAAGTCTTCATCATGAAAGTAGTCATGAATTTCCAGAACAAACTACTTAACATCAAGATTAGAATCTGCCCATTCTAATCCACATTATGTCAGAACTGCCACTTCAGACAATAATGCTGCTTCTTCCAACTCCTTCATCCAGGATACACAACAAACAATGATGTTGTAACATTATGTAGGACATCAGCATAAGATAAAAGATCACACCTTCTGCATTTTATTCAGGTAATCACAACCACCTGATCACAACTGAGAGAAATAAACTCTCACACAATTCAGAAATCTGAATTGCATCCACACATCAGATAACTACCAAGCTCCCAACAAGGTATTTGTTTATCCAAGAAGGATTCACAAACAAACAGCAGATGATGCTCACTTCTTCATTCACACACTTCTGATACAGTCAGCTGATAAGGCTACCACTCAGAAAGAATAAATTCCTGAACCATAATATCCAGACTGCAGACTTGCATAATTCTCTAGACAAATACTTAGTCTCCCGTCAAAGTATTTACCCTTATGCATAACATCAATAATAGACAAATACTAAGTCTCCCGTCAAAGTATCTACTATTAGTCAGAATAAGATTACCTTCTTACACAAGGTATAACAATTTGTTTGTCATCTTTTGCATACGTCTGACAACTTCTGATTCATGACATATATTCACAAGTTACTTTAACTAGGAACAGTGGCTTGATCTTGGACTTCTTTCTGCGCAACACAACCTTGAACAAGCATCCACCTGAATTGATGTTCCAACATCAATCTCAGTCACACATCTTCACAGAGCTTTTCTGAAGATATCATCTATAGTAAAGCTTTAGCACACGAGGATCAACCATCAGTAACTTATCAAGCTTCCAAGTCATATCACAAACACATTTAGCAGCAGGAACAACTCAAGATTCTTCTCCTTAAATCACAGCATCTTGTCTGACTTAGAGATGTGGGATGTCATCAACATTCCACAACCAATTTGCTTCTTCTAATCCTTCAACCAAACTCATCCCAGATAATCCAAGCACATAGTCACCAACCAACCCCACCGATTGATTCAACTCCATAGTGCTTAACCCTTGAAAGTTCTCCACTACACCAGAATAGGAGTTCCATGCTCTCATAGACTTGATAAATGTCATCAAACAATCCTCCATCCTGAATCAGAGAAACATCATCCAGACAGCTTGAGAAAATAAATTCTTAATACATCAGGTACTCTCCCTCAGAATCTGCCAAGAGCACTTCAGAGAAGCATACATTCTCCCCTTTAATAACAGCACAGACTGTGATTGGATCATATCAATCCTAAACACACACAGTCAATACTTATCTAGCTTCACAAGATCATTCAGAACATGCCTTTTTGATCTTTGACCTTCATGTCCAAGAAGTCTGCTAGAGATAATACTTCTTCAATCTCAGGTTCTCTACTCCTGCAGCAAGGACCAGAAATAAACTGACCTCAGGAGTAAATAACATGTTGATCACACCTCGACCAACTTACACATCTAAGATAAGTTCCAGGACCAGAAACTTCTTAGACATACCACCCAGATGCCTCCTCTTCCAGATCAGGAGTAGGTTCTAAACCCATGTGATCAAACCACATTTGTTTAGCACCCAGAGCATCTGCTATGCCATTCCTTTAGACACCAAAAATCAGCACAATTCTGATGTTCTAATACAAGATAGGACATCATTCCAAGGAACACATCAAGAGATCAAAGACTGGAGATTATCCCTTTTTAGGAATAGAAGCAAAAGTAAATTACTTCTCAGATCTTTTCCTTACAACATCACTTATCAATGCCTTTATGAGTGGACTTGAACAATAATCTTCAAGTATCGTTGACAATGTAAGTTGAAGCAGTTTTGCATATATCCCATCACCATAGTGTATACATTCAGAGAAGAATAACCTCCTCAATTGCAACCTCAGGAGTTTTCAGATAGATACGCAGCGGATCAAAACACAAACTCCTCAAAACCTTTAGGTGTCACATATCACCCCTAGCATCATAGTCCAGGTGACACCACAAAACCACAGGTTTGAAAATAAATCAAACCTAACGTAACCATAACACAGCAGCTTTTCAACCAAACCTCCAAGCCTTCAGCATATGCCACTGCCTGTCACGAACAGTCCATCCTCCACTTCTAGGGACCATTCTCACACCTATATGAACTACTCTAAGTTCAAACAAATTTTCAGTAGAAAGCTTCTACCTTGACCATGAACCAGAAAGTATCTTCCCTTGGATCTCATCCAGATACAAAACAGAATGACTTGCTCTGATACCAATTGAAATTCTGGTACATGTGCAGAATTCAGATGTCCTAGAACATGCCGTTCGACATCTGGTCTGACATGATCACAAAGGGCAAGGTATATTGCAATAATCATGGTACTGAAAAGATAAGAGCAAGACACACAGAATTGTTAACCCAGTTCGGTCTAACACACCTACTCTGGGGGCTACCAAGCCAGGGATGAAGTCCACTATCAGCAGTATCAATTCAAAGCTAAACTCCCCGTTTACAGCTTATCACTTAATCACTACCTAATGACCCTTCTACCTAGATCCTCTCTAGATATGAGAAACCCTTCTCGCTCCTAATCATCGCAATAATGTCTAGCAGTTGACAATCCGCCACTGCATCAACGACTCTTTACCTATACAACAGTTCAACAAGAACGACACCTTTCCAGGACACAACTTAGAGTTACTTAAAAGCTTCCTCCAAGAACAATACTCCTCTTACTTAACAGCTTCGAGGATCACACTTACAGACTGTCCAACTCACAGGTCGAGTGGTACAGGAACCAACCCTAATACTAGAACTTTTACATCTTTGGTTGTATTAAAAAACTAGGTTACAAAACATATATATAACCTATTCCCAACTGGATTTGGGCCTACAAAAACATAGCAGATGAGCTGTTACAAGTCAGCAGAAACTTTAGCTACAAATCAGGACTTCAATCTATAACTTCCTAAAATATCTCCATATTTAGAAAGTGTATATTTTCCAATATTCTTCTCACTTTCAGACTTGAACCTTCAGATCTTTTAATTCAGTGCCATATAGAATTTGCATATTAATTCCTGAATCTTCTGCCTCTGTTAAGACATATCAGAATTCAGAATTCTCTTCAGTTCTGGCGCGATGTCGAATGAACCTGCATGGGACATCTTGATACGACATGTTATACCAGATGTTGAAACTACTTCAGCTCAACATGTTCCATTGCACACTAGATCTCCTTGCTCAACCTATTCTTCCTTAGCAAGATAAACTATCCTATCTAACATATTGCTGCTATTATTTGTTTTACAAAATTAATGCCAACCCTTAAAAATAAAGAACTAACAGATCCCATTGAGTAAAATGGAGGTGAGGGGTGCCTAACTCCTTCCCCTCACTTAACCGACTCCCGGACCTTAGGAATCTCTACCCAAAGGATTAGGATCTTAGGTTTATCATTTATTTTCTTTAAAAAATATGATGGCGACTCAAAAATTTTTAGCTGGCCGCGACATCATGTATCTAAAAATGTAAGACTGCGATGAACCGCTACCCAGTGAAGGGCCAGAACCAGGTTCCCATTGGGGACTAATCTTTGACGGAGCTGTCAATCATTACGGAAACAGAATTGGGGCAATTATCATAACACCTCAGGGTACCCACATTCCTTTCACTGCCAGACTGACATTCAAGTGTACAAATAACGAGGCTGAATACGAAGCTTGTATCATGGGTCTCGAAGAAGCGATCGATTTGAGAATAAAAAACTTGGATGTTTATGGCGACTCAGCCCTGATTATCAATCAAATCAAAGGAGATTGGAACACATACCAATCCGGATTGATTCCTTACAAAGAATACGCGAGAAGATTGTTACCTTTCTTCAATAGAATTGAGTTTCATCACATCCCTCGTGAAGAGAATCACATGGATGATACCTTAGCCACCCTCTCTTCCATGATTAGTGTAGGTTAATGGGACGACTTACCTAAGATCGACATAATTCGCCTTGAACGGCCCGCTTACATCTTCACGATTGAAGCAGTCATAGACGACAAACCTTGGTATCACGATATCAAATGCTTCCTTCAGAAACAAGAGTACCCACCTAGGGCACTAAGAAAAGACAGAAAAACCCTCAGAAGACTGGCTGGCAGCTTCTTCCTGAGTGGTGATACACTTTATAAGAGAAACTTTGACATGGTCTTGCTCCGATGCGTAGACAGACCAGAAGCAGACATGCTGATAAAAGAAATTCACGAAGGATCCTTTGGCACTCATGCCAACGGACACACAATGGCGAGAAAAATTCTGAGAGCAGGGTGGTATTGGTTGACCATGGAATCCGATTGCTACAAGTACATGAGGAAGTGTCACAAGTGTCAGATATACTCAGACAAAATCCATGTACCGCCAACGCATCTCAAAGTTCTTTCTTCCCCATGGCCTTTTTCCATATGGGGAATTGACATGATTGGCATGATCAAACCCAAGGCTTCAAACAGACATCGGTTCATCCTGGTAGCCATTGATTATTTCACCAAGTGGGTCGAAGCAGCGTCATACGCCAATGTAACCCGACAAGTCGTGGTCTGATTTATCAAAAATAATATCATATGCCGTTATAGTGTTCCGAACCAGATCATTACTGATAATGGATTTAACTTGAACAACAAGATGATGAAGGAGTTGTGTGTTGAGTTCAAGATCGAACACCATAACTCATCTCCCTACCGACCCAAGATGAACGGAGCGGTAGAAGCGGCTAACAAGAACATCAAGAAGATTGTTCAAAAGATGGTTGTAACCTACAAAGACTGACACGAGATGCTGCCCTATGCTCTTCACGGTTATCGCACATCTGTCCGCACTTCAACAGGGGAAACCCCTTTCTCTCTAGTTTATGGCATGGAGGCAGTGCTCCCCATCGAAGTAGAGATCCCGTCAATCAGGGTATTGATGGAAGCAAAGCTAACAGAAGCTGAATGGTGCCAAAGTCGGCATGACGAAGTGAATCTGATCGAAGAGAAGCGAATCACGGCACTATGCCATGGTCAGTTGTATCAACAAAGGATGAAGAAGGAGTTTGACAAAAAGGTTCGACCTCGCATCTTCCGGAAAGGAGACCTTGTGCTCAAGAAGATACAATCCTTTCTCACTGACTCTCAGGGCAAGTGGACTCCGAATTATGACGGCCCCTATATGGTCAAGAAAGCCTTCTCGGGCGGTGCCTTGAGGCTTGCGACCATGGACGGAGAGGAATTGGCCTACCCCACAAATGTTGATGTAGTCAAGAAATACTTCGCCTAAAAAAAAACGTCTCGGTGGATTGAAAATCCGAAAGGGGCAGTCTAGGCAAAAATTAGAGACATAATAAAAAAAATCATCCCGGTGGATTGGAAATCTCAAAGTACAATCCAGGAAAAAGTTAGGGATAATGGCAAGTAACTACGTCCAACATGGGCAAATCCCCTAGTAGCAGTCCTGCCATCCATCAGAAAACTCCAGTTAAGGTCATCTTCGAAAGAAGCTCAGGAAGTCCCGAATTCAAAGTTGGTAGAAGGATAGTGGTCGTTATGTTTCAATGTAGCCCTTTTCCCTTAAATTACCATTTTCTAACTTTGTAAATACTCTATGGAATCACGCGTTTGGCTGATTTCCATCCTATCAATAAAATTTGAGCCCTTGTGCTTTTGTTTGCGGTTCTTATTTGTTTTAGCTTTACAGAACGACGTTTTTAACATGATTAACGATTCTTGAAATAAAACAAAAATGAATTTACTTGTTAAAACTTTTTCGGCTTTTAAAATAAAGATGACAATTTCTTTTGACTATTGAACATCGAAAGAACATCAATATCTTCTCCAGAAGTAAGCGAGCTTCAAAGTGCAAAATCAAAGTACTCCTTCTAAACCAGTACACCTGAACGAAGGATCAACTGTGTCAGATGCAAATATTACGTCCGATGTAACGCCCACATATATATACATACATCAAAGCATATATTATACATGAATTCCACGTTTGGTACTGAAATATACCATAAGCTCCTAGTAAACACATTATACATATACGTGCCCAAAATCCTAAATACAAATAACTACGGCATAGTATATCTACAAGATGTTCCAAAGACAAATACTAAGAACTAGATTAAATAATGATCTCAAAAATATTCACAACAGAAGCCTTGCCACACAAAAGCTACGATCCGTAAGGAAAGTCAAATAACCTTGTCCTTACCCTTCGCCGAACCTGCAGAACCTGTGATGTAAACAACAACAGAGGGGTGAGATACATCAAATCTCAGTGAGTTCGCTATCTTATAGTCCTCTCGGCTTTACAAGGTTCTAACATCCTAACTCAAGTCAAAAGGGAAGGGAAGTGACTTAAGTACACACACGCCATATATGCATTCACACTCGTGAGCCTGTGAACTCACACTAGTACCAAAGTAAGTCCTGAGCCTGTTAACTCAAGAATCTCACTAATCAATAACCGTACCAAGGCATCCCCTGTTCCCATCCGCTTCTACATCTAGAAGACGATTCGATTCATGAATCCTTGTATTTACTTGGCATACGAAATGGATTCGGGATCATCGGCCTGTACACCGTGATCTGTCACTTCACATGGCCCGTCCCAGCGAGCATTCGCTCCAGCCTTCGCTAGGCGAAGCTCCTGGAGAATGTATAAACAGAACAAAAGCAGACATAAAGTTTGCTTCGCGAACTCCCTGGCGAACACTCGCCTCTCCCTTCGCTTCGCGAACAACTCAGCGAAGTAAGGCAGAACCAAACAGCACTGAAAAGGCACAAAGTTCGCTAGGCAAACATTGTTGGTGAACATTCGCTGACCTTCCCTGCCGGGTTCGCTAGGCGAACCCTCGAAAATCTGTTCGCTGCGACTCGCCCCAGGTTCGCTAGGCGAAGCCTGGAAAATCCCACTTCTCAACAGCGCTGTTCTTCACCCAAAATCAATAATTTTCCAATCAAAACACATCCAAACCTTAGTACAATCATCAGAACATAGTATGATCTTAACAACAAGCATTTAACAACAATTATATTGCATTTCATCCGTTAAATTCGTGATTTTAGCATAATTATTCATTTTCTCACAATTTCAACCTAACTCTAAATCTCATGAAATTCTATATCTAGAGCATCTATCTAGAACCCACCTTATACAGAGGATGATGATGAAGAAGATGAGATGATTCGATGAAGATTGGATGATGGTTGAAGATCTTGTGTTCTTGAGTTTTTTCCTCTTTTCCTCTTCTTTCCTTTCCTTTCTCTCCAAATTCTTTCTATCTTTTCCTTTCTTTTCTTCTAAGGGGAAAATGAGTGGAAAAGGAAATGATATAGAAAATATCATCAATTAGCAACACTACTAATTGCCCAAAAAGTCTCTAAAGTTCCAAATATTAAAATATCTCAAAGTAACTTTCAAAAACACGTGATCGCCTTCTTCAAATTCTAAAGGTCTCCTTCGGTTATCCGCATAACTCTTCTGATGATCCTGTGCTTGTTTGACCTTTTCACGGATCATCCTAATCTTCTCCGTAGTCTCGTGAATAACCTCGGGTCCCAACATCCTATCTTCACCAACTTCTGCCCAACACAACGGTGTCCTACACTTCCTTCCATATAATGCCTCATAAGGTGCCATACCAATACTTGCATGATAACTGTTATTATAAGAGAATTCAATCAACGGCAAAAGTTCTATCCAATTTCCTCCACTTTGTCGCTCCCGGGATTTTCATCCTAGTACAAACGCGAAAGTGGCACCGAAACAGAGTCGCCAGCAATGTGTATTTATCCCAAGAGAGGGAAAGGAAACACCGCGTAAACCTGAGAGAAAGGAAAAGCATGGTCTTACGACCAAGAGAAATGGGTTCGGGAGTCGGTTACGCGAGAGGAAGGTATTAGCACCCCCTCACGTCCATCGTACCCGATGGGATCCACGCTTGCTTGTCTCGGTCAAAGGGTGTAAAGAACGGATACTGGAAAAGGAACTGAAAGAAAGAAAGGAGAAAGAAAAGAAAAGGAACGGGAAACAAATGTAGGGAAAATAAAAGAAGTGCTCGCATGGGCCCTACCCCACTGCCTACGTATCTCATCGGGAGCATGAGAATCAGAGAGACGTAGTTCCCCTCACTAGGGATGGATTGTTTGTTTTTTAGAGAACGGCTTACGTTCTAGCTCAGGTGTTGCAGGCTCGCTGGTCCGAGTGCGTTACCGTCTTGCAAGAGAATGAGTAGAAGCGCGTTCGTGCGTTGAGAATGAATGAAATGAGAAAAGAATTCCCGAAGGAAAGACGTTATTGTTGGTTTTTGTCTTTTAAGAGTCTTTTCATTTGTTTGCATATGACAGTGTATCTGGATCTTAGCCATTGGAATGTGTACGTTCTCACATTCCAAGATGGAATGGGTAAGAATGCACACTAAGAGTGAAGAAGACCCCCACACTTAGTTCCAATTGTCAAGGTTCAAACACACTAGCATACTTGTGTTTATTAAGTGTTTTGTTGATTATGAAGTGAAGAAGTGTTTTTTATTATTTGCACCTTCAACAAGTATTGCATTTAAGTCCCTCATACAAGATCAAATGTTTAACACATTGACCCAAGATGGGTTATATGCTATACATTTTAAGATTATAAGAGAAGACCCCTTATAATCTTTTCTTTATGTGAAAGGCCTAAATGCAATAAATGCCTACCTTTATTAGATATTTTGAATTTTCTTTAAGAGATGAGAAGAGAGACTCAAGAGAGGAGAAAAGGTAAAACCTATATGGACTAAGACTCAATCCTAATTGAAGATTTAAGGGAGTGATCCTAAAAGTTTGTGAGGTTTCAACCTAAAGTCTAAAGAAAGAATGAATTAAACAATTCACTTCTAAGTTAGAAGATGAATTGTAATTCAAAAAGGGAAAGTGATGAGTTATTAAAAGAAAGCACATAAGTGCTTGACAAAACACAAAATGGAATTGTAAAAGAGAAAGGATAGAAGTTGAATGTGGATTCCTTATCCACACTCAAATGAAACTTACCAAAGCCCCTACATGGTTAGTAAACATGTATAAGAAGTATAAGAAGTAAAAGAACATGTAATGCATCATAAAACTCAAAAGAATTAAATGAGAAAACAAATCCTAGAACCACAACCAGAATGAGCATCATATGGACCACAAGTGAATATCCTCATACAAGTGCAAGTGAATAAGCAATAATCATCATCCCTTAGCATTTAAACATGTTACAAGAAGAAGGGATAGATGAAAGATGGAAAGAAATGAAGAGGACATGCATAAATGGAACATGTAAATCAACAATCAGAATTGAAACTAAATGGAAAATGGTTTATGAACATCTCAAAAGTATCCATGAATCAACCATCAAGACATTCAAGAAGTAATAGAAGAAGAAGTGAGATGAAAACTCAAAAAGAAGGTGCAAACAATACATGTTAGGATGCACAAAGTTCAAGTTGAAATGAACATGTGAAGATGACCTATAATGTGCAACAATGACCTATAATATCACTTGAAGGACTCATACAACTATGCAAATGCCCATACAAATATGCACAAAAGAATTCATGCAAACATGCACTAAAGTTAAAATGACATGACATGTATTATACTTCAAATGTAATGCATCCAACAAAAACCAAATGGATTCATGAAAATTATGCCAGCATATTATTGGAATGCCTAGGTCAGAAATGCATCATACATCAAGATAGCATGTAAAAATTCAGAGCAAAATGACTTCAAACAAAGCAATTAGGTCAAATTGAAACATCATGCAAAGTGGTGCAAATATAGGCATCAAAACATGTCATAAAGTGACTTAAAAAAATCAAACAAAAATCCTATAACATGCTTCAATGTATTAGTGAATCAATGCAAAAAGAATCATGTCAAAACAGTTGGTAATGAGCAAGAACAAAATTAAACAAATTCATGTGTCATGCTTAGAATGCATCTAAATGGAAATTCAAAGAAAATTATAGAGCAGGGGCAAAAAGGTCATAAAATCAGAAAATAAAATCACCAAAAATTTTCTAAATGTTTTATTGATGTTCATGAATTTTTGTAGAATTTTCTAATGTCATTTGATATTTCTAAAAATTGAAAAGCAAACGTGTATAAAATGAAGAAAATAAAAGGAAATAGAAAACAAGAGTGGGGTGCAAATATAGTAAACCAACAGTTCAAAGTGTTTGGGCTTTTTAAAAAGGAGGTGCGAAAAGCAATCTGTCATAGGTCCAATTACGCGTAGCACACACTAACTACCATGCATTATCAGTCAAACTAAGTCAAACCAATCACCACCATCAGATCAGGTCAAGGTCAAATCTAGGTCAAGGTAATCAAGATCAACGCACACACTTGAATGTCCATACACACTACCATGTACCATACCACACAGTGTTTTAAAAAAATTTTAGAAAATCACACGTGACATGCACATGAATTTTAATGTGCTGTCATCACATAAGCCGCACGATGGTGAACATCCAATGGTCCACATTCAAACTGAGAACAAAACCCTAACACAAGAACACCGGCCGGAGAGGGACCTCCGGTCACCTTCTCCGGCGAACTACCACCGTCTGCAACCTCCAATTTTCCAGAATATCACAATGCATACATCAATTGAAAGCTAAGCTCACGTACATTATGAATATGCTAATGAAAATCACCAAACACATACGCACAGCAAGAACAGAGTCAATCAAATTAAGCCCTAGGTATAGAACTATGCCTCTAAGAAGCCTATCAACTAGCCAGGACGCACACGACCTCTACTAGGCCACAAACACCACGAAAACAAGCTAGATTCACTAAAACAAAGTTGAGGAAGGGAACCTGAAATATGATGAACTTTGGATCTACCAGAATACCAGAGATCCTATCTTCTTCTTCTTCCTTGGAGCTTCACAAACTAAGCAAAATAAATGCTGTTTGAGCTTAATATCTTGAGAGCAGAGAGAAAATTGCAAAATGTTGATGAAGCTTCACTTGGAGAATGATGAAGATTCAGTGTGCTCCTGATCCAACAATGCCAAACAATGATAATGCAGATGAAAAGTGGAAGAAGAGTGTTGAAATCGTGTGGAATCAGAGAGAAAGTAGAGAGAGTTTGAGGTGTTCTTGGAGAGAAATGTGGTTGTCAAAACTGAAAAATGAAAATGGAGTGTGTGATTTTCTTTTATAGTGTGAGCTTACCACGGTTTAATGAGTTGAGTTAGGGTGAGTTAAGGTGGTTAACTGAGTCCACCCTAACTAACTGAGTCAAGTTAGTTAGGGGGCGAGTGATCAAGGCTGGGTTATGGTGAGGTTAATCTCATGACAGTTATGGTGAGGATGAAGAGTGAAGCTTGGAATGGTAGGACTGTCGTGGCAGAAACTTGCTCAACAAGTTGTTCTCTCCATTTTCATGCAAGGCACGTGATACTAAACATTGTGTAAGTGATGTGTGCTTGGTCTAAAGAGGAAACTGAAGTGAGGAAGTGTTTGTAGTGTGTGTGAACCAAAATCGTGCACCAAATCATCATTGTAACAGTAAGTGTTTGAGGGTGAATTTCTCACATGTTAGTGAATGGTTTGAGGAACTTTTGATGCCAAATAAAAGAGGGCATGTTGTGGAACACATTTGATGTTGATTTCAAATTGAGATGAGGTTTGGAAAATGGTGCAAAATAGCTTAAAACACAAAGGTCTGAGAACTGGTGTAAGGGCGTGTGAAGCAAGTCATGGCATGGCAACTTGGCACACAAAATTTCAGCACAATCAACATGACTTTGAACCAATATATCTCCACTATAACTTGATCAAATGGAATTTTGTCCAACATGAGTATTGAAGATGACACTACAAGGAACAACTTTGATGTTGAAAAGTTTTTCATTTGAGGCCTTTAACCATGAGAAAAATGAGTGGACATTTGGCCCACCAACTGTTTGTTAAAATGACTGCGCGCGTGACCTGAGAATCTTGGTCATGACCTAGTTTTGAACCTACTTTGCTCAAACTTTGATCAATCATATCTCACTCAATTTTTATCCAATGGAGATGTTCCACACATGGATTTGAAGCTTAAAACAAGATCTTTTGTTGGGGCCGAGTGGAATTTTCATTTGGTGCTTCAATTTTAAATGGCCTTGGTTCAAACTCTGATGCAAAATGGCCAAAACTTGCTATTTTTAGTAACCCTACTTCATCCAAAAATGGCAACTTTCTACATCTTGAATTTTTCATGATTCCTTTGGAATTTCTTGACCAAATTTTGCACATTGGACACATATAACATGAATTTCATGAATTTGGCCTCAAAAAGTCAAGAGTTGACTTTTTCCTCTGATTATTTGACTTTGCCCCAATTTCTCTGATTCTTGATCTTTCTTCCAATTGAACCACTTCTAAAACCAATTGAGATGCAATCTTCCACATACATACACTTAAGGACATATAGAATACCATGACATCAAGTTTTGTTCAAAAATCAAAGATTCCCTGATTTAATGGGAAACCCTAGTTTTGACCCCCTTTGGTTAGGAGGAAATTGCACATCTTCCAAATTCAAATTCCTCAGAATATGTTGTGTATCCTCTTAAAGGATGATGAGAAATGCCACTTGAGGATGATTTTGAATCAATGAGCTATCTCTTTTGAGGATTTTCCTTCAATTTTTGGACTTCTTGCATAGTGTAGGATGTAATGCCTCAATCTCCTATTGTATCTCTTATCCTTGAGGTTGTGGATGATCAATTGAGATAGTATGAGACATGAAAGGCTTCTTGGCTTGCCTTGAGGCAACTTGACTGACCTTTTTGTGCTTTGAATGATCTCTTGATTGTCCATCCCCCACCTGATCACATGCCCTGATGGTAAGGAGGATGCCATGCTTCATTTTTCTATGTTAAATGCAATGCAATGTTAATGAGGTGGATATGATATGATAAATGATAATGCCATGCTATGATGACAAAGAGGGAGAGCAAATTTTGGGGTATTACAGCTGCCCCTATTCAAGCGCTGTAGACCTGAATGCCTGAAAGCAATTGCTTTCGGACTTTCAAGGTATATAGTGATTGAATACCAAATATAACCAAAAATTTGCTCTGGATGATGAAGAACAAAAGGGATATAAACCCAACGAGATTGCTGGATTGAATCTTCGATGAAACGTCGGAGAGATCTGTCTTTTGAACGACGCCAGACGACTACTGGCTTGCCACACTGCTGGTGGACTTTAATAATGTCTTTTAAACGACGCCAAACGACTACTGGCTTGCCACACTGCTGGTGGACTTTAATAATGTCTTTTGAACGACGCCAGACGACTACTGGCTTGCCACACCACTGGTGGACTTTGATAATGTCTTTTATGCAACTCCAGACGACTACTGGCCTGCCACACTACTGGTGGACTTTGCAGCTTCGTGCCACCCGAAGACGGACTTTTGCCACTCCACTGTTGGACTTTTGCCACCCGAAGACGGACTTTTGCCAATCCACTGTTGGACTTTTGCCACCCGAAGACGGACTTTTGCCAATCCACTGTTGGACTTTTGGAATATGCCACCCGAAGACGGACTTTTGCCAATCCACTGTTGGACTTTTAGCTGCTTTGCCACCCGAAGATGGACTTTTGCCAATCCACTGTTGGACTTTTGCCACCCGAAGACGGACTTTTGCCAATCCACTGTTGGACTTTTGCCACCCGAAGACGGACTTTTGCCAATCCACTGTTGGACTTTTGCCACCCGAAGACGGACTTTTGCCAATCCACCGTTGGACTTTTGCCACCCGAAGACGGACTTTTGCCAATCCACTGTTGGACTTTTGCCACCCGAAGACGGACTTTTGCCAATCCACTGTTGGACTTTTAGCTGCTTTGCCACCCGAAGATGGACTTTTGCCAATCCACTGTTGGACTTTTAGAATATGCCACCCTTAGATGGACCTTTCGCCAATCCACTGTTGGACTTTTAACAATGCCAGACGACTACTGGCTTGCCACACTACGGGTGGACTTTCGCAAAATTCCAATACTGGATTACACTCTGCATCCGTGTCAGACATCTCTGCCGACTTTGCTGAGGAACAATGATCAATGACTTGACTTTAGAGGTTCCTGAGAGGATAGTATCTCTGCTGGATAATGAATGAACAATCCGCCTGCTTCGAATTGTCAAGTTTGCCAAAAACAAATTGGACTTGAAGAATAATAAATCTGCCAGTAATCACTTCATCTGCTGGGGGAATGAATTCTGGTCACAGCGATTCTGCTGGGGATGAGAATTTCTTTGCATGGCGTCTTGCTAGGGAAGAAAAGTCATAAAAACTCTACTTGAGGATCTATCCAATCCAAGACCCGTTATAGGGGTTATCCACCTTCTAACCCGGCTGGGGAAAGACTGTGCCATCCTTGTTGAGGAATAGATTTTGCCGATCTTATAAACCTCTGCGGGGAGAACAACAACTCAGCTGGGGAGTATTGCTGACAAGATTCGATACTGACCTCTGTGGGGGATCATTACCAGAGACACAATCTTGTTGGGGATCATGGCTACTCTGCCAGGGATATGCAAATCCTGGTTAGAACATTCCACTGCAACTTGCTAGAAAGAGTCCTTAGAGATCTGTTGGGGAAACCCAAAGCAAATCCACAGTAGTCTGCTGAAGAATATGACTGTCGAGCTTAGGATAAGTACTACAATGCCCCATGTTAGGCGAGCTTCCCTTTAGACAATTCCGTTAGGGATGACAAGTTTATAACAAACTCTGCTGGCGGAAACTGCTTTAAAACGTCTCGTGTTGGGGAATGCCTTTTGAGGGGATTTTACAGAAGACCAACTGTCCTCAAACTCTACTGGGGATGATCAACACTTCATGCTGGGGAACCAAACAATTTGTCCCCGAAGAGGATGTCATAAGAGGATTTTACAGAAGATTTAGCTTCTTCAAACTCCTGCGACTTCGCTGGGGATAATGACCACCAAACTCTACTGGGGGGTGATCAACACTTCATGCTGGGGAAACAACATGCCCCATGCTTTAAGAAAACCAACAATTTGTCCCCGAAGAGGATGTCATAAGAGGATTTTACAGAAGATCTAGCCTCTTCAAACTCTTGTGACTTCGCTGGGGATAATGACCATCAGTTTCGGTGTCGACGAGACCCTTCTTTTGGGGAACCTGTGACCGTTACCGACATATAAAAGCTTGTAGCCGTTGGAAGGACTGAATAAGAGAATCGACTTAATAAGATGCAACGGTACCCAGTTGAACTTAATTCACTGATATCGACCCGTTATGCATAATCGTCGACCGAACGATGAACGCCGATCTCCTTACCCATAATTGCCCCAGTCTTTTGCGTGGGGTGATTTATTGCTGGTCTTGCGCTGAAAATCATCTGCACCTGCTACCTGCAACAAAAGAATATGCCCACATGCCCCGAATATCGCGTGGCTAGAATCCACCATCCGGGAGTATTCAACATTCGAAGTAATTTCAAATGTTTTTTCTGCGCATGTTATTGCAAGGCTGCCATGTTTTCAAATGCCATGTTTTATCAAAAATTAGGACGTTTTTGCAAACAAAGCAATAAAACAAAAACAGAAAGCTTTTTATTGAAATTCAATTTATTGACTGAGAGCCCAGAATAGGCAATTACATCCGGAAGCAATCCCTGGAAAGAGGTGATCGCTAAAAATTGAGAAAAGAAACTATCCTAATGGCAATGTGAAAACGGAATTCCACTGAGTTTCCATTCTGTTATGACCAGTATGTCTTCAAAACTCCCCGACCTTGCCTCCTGAGGAATGATCAGACCGATTCCTATCTTTCAGAACGTCAGTTGTTCAAACGGTAATGGGGTACAGATAACTCAAACCGTAGTCATTCGCTTAAATCCCTCTTTTGTGTGGACCGCCCTTTCAGGTTTTCGATCCACCAGGATACCCTTTTTTGCCTAAGTTGCCCTTTCGGGTTTTCAACTTACCGGGTGTACAAATCTTTTTTTCAATTATATCCCTAATTTTTGCCCGAACCTTATTCTGTTTTTGGTTCGCCGGGATGCTCTTTTTTGCCTGGATTTTTTTATTCTTATTATCCAGCGGGTCTATTCATGCGAAGTATTTTTTGACTACGTCTGAGTTGACAGGGGATGAAAAGTCTTCGCCATCCATGGTTGTAAGCAATAAGGCTCCGCCTGAAAAGACCTTTTTAACCACGAATGGACCTTCATAGTTGGGAGTCCACTTGCCCCTGTGATCTGTATTGGGAGGAAGGATCCTTTTGAGTACCACATCTCCGACTTTATAAACCCGAGGACGCACCTTCTGGTCAAATGCCTGTTTCATTCTGCGCTGATATAGTTGCCCATGACATACAGCCGCCAATCGCTTTTCCTCAATAAGGCTCAGCTGATCAAATCTGGCTCGTACCCATTCAGCCTCATCTAGCTTAACATCCATCATAACTCTGAGGGACGGAATCTCCACTTCAACTGGTAGTACTGCCTCCATACCATATACAAGTGAGAATGGGGTTGCCCCAGTGGACGTTCGCACCGACGTTCGATACCCATGCAAAGCAAATGGTAACATCTCATGCCAATCTTTGTACGTGACAACCATCTTCTGCACAATCTTCTTGATATTTTTGTTGGCCGCTTCGACCGCTCCATTCATCTTTGGGCGGTACGGAGAAGAATTGTGATGTTCGATTTTGAAGTCCCGGCATAACTCAGCCATCATCTTATTGTTCAAATTAGAACCATTATCAGTAATGATTCTTTCGGGAACTCCATATCGGCAAATGATATCCCGTTTTAAGAAACGAGCGACCACTTGTTTTGTAACATTGGCATAGGATGCGGCTTCAACCCATTTGGTGAAGTAATCAATTGCCACCAAGATGAAACGATGACCATTGGAAGCTGTAGGCTCAATCTTTCCGATCATATCAATGCCCCACATGGCAAACGGCCAAGGCGACGACATGATACTCAACGGATTTGGAGGCACATGCACCTTGTCTGCATAGATCTGGCATTTATGGCATTTGCGGGCATATTTGCAACAATCTGACTCCATAGTCAACCAATAATATCCCGACCTTAACAACTTTTTAGCCATGGCCTGTCCTCCGGCATGGGTACCGAAAGAGCCTTCGTGGACTTCAATCATCAACAAGTCTGCTTCACGTCTATCCACACATCTAAGCAGGACCGTGTCAAAATTTCTTTTATACAGCACGCCATCTTTATTCAAGAAGAAACTACCAGCTAACCTTCTCAACGTCTTCCTGTCTTTGGACGATGCCCCGGACGGGTACTCTCGACTTTTCAAGAAACACTTAATGTCATGAAACCATGGCTTGCCATCAGACGTTGCATCGACCGCAAACACAAATGCTGGTCTGTCAAGGCGGGATACCTCAATCTTAGGTACATGGTTCCATCCTTGCACTTTGATCATGGAAGACAAAGTGGCCAAGGCATCAGCGAACCTATTCTCATCTCGAGGAATGTGGTACAGTTTCACTGTTGTGAAAAATGTCAGCAATCTCCTCGTATAATCTCTATATGGCATTAGATTTGCTTGGTGCGTGTACCAACTCCCTTTCACTTGATTGATTACCAAGGCTGAATCACCAAATATATCAAGGGTCTTAATCCGTAGATTAATCCCCTCCTCGACCCCCATTATACAAGCTTCGTACTCTGCTTCATTGTTGGTGCATCCGAAGGTTATTCGGGCAGTGAAAGGCATATGAACACCTTCCGGCGTGATAAGAACTGCTCCAACTCCGCACCCATTCATATTGACAGCCCCATCAAACATCAGACTCCATTTGGATTCAGGGTCTGGCCCCTCCTCCGGAAGTGGTTCCTCGCAGTCTTTAGCTTTGAGAAACATGATGTCCTCATCAGGGAAGTCAAACTTCATGGGTTGGTAATCATCCATCGGCTGTTGCGCAAGATAATCGGACAAGATACTTCCTTTGATGGCCTTTTGTGAAGTGTACTGAATGTCATACTCTGTCAAGACCATTTGCCACCGTGCAACTCTGCCTGTCAATGCTGGTTTCTCGAAAATGTACTTGATAGGATCCATTTTTGAAATCAACAAGGTTGTGTGCCTAACCATATATTGCCTCAATCGCTTAGCGGCCCATGCAAGTGCACAGCATGTCTTTTCAAGCATTGAGTATCGGGACTCACAATCATTGAACTTTTTGCTCAGGTAGTAAATAGCATGCTCCTTCCTACCTGTCTCGTCATGTTGACCGAGAACACAACCCATGGATCCTTCAAGCACTGTCAGATACATTATCAGTGGTCTCCCTTCAACTGGAGGCATTAGAATCGGAGGTTCCTGCAAGTATTCTTTTATCTTATCGAATGCCAATTGGCAATCGTCATTCCACCTGACCGTTTGATCTTTCCTTAACAATTTAAATATTGGTTCACACGTGGCTGTTAGGTGAGATATGAACCTTGCAATGTAGTTCAATCTACCCAAGAAACCACGAACCTCTTTTTCTGTCCTCGGTTCAGGCATTTCTTGTATTGCTTTCACCTTGGCAGGATCAACCTCGATTCCTCTTTCGCTCACCATGAAACCCAGTAACTTTCCAGAACGTACCCCAAACGTGCACTTGTTTGGATTTAATCTCAGACGGAACTTTCTCAACCTTTCAAACAGCTTTTTCAGGTTAATCAGATGTTCCTCTTCGGTTCTCGACTTGGCAATCATATCATCTACATAACATTCGATCTCCTTATGAATCAAGTCATGAAACAATGTCACCATCGCCCGCTGGTACGTTGCCCCTGCGTTTTTCAAACCAAAAGGCATTACTTTATAACAATAAGTACCCCACGGAGTAATGAACGTGGTCTTTTCCATATCTTCAGGTGCCATCTTGATCTGGTTGTACCCGGAGAAACCGTCCATAAATGAGAACACTGAAAACTGAGCTGTATTATCGACCAGCACATCAATATGAGGTAGTGGAAAATCATCTTTCGGGCTAGCTTTATTAAGATCTCGATAATCCACACACATTCTCACTTTTCCATCTTTCTTCGGTACTGGCACGATGTTGGCTACCCATGGAGGATACTTTGTCACAGCAAGAAAACCAGCGTCCCACTGCTTCTGGACTTCCTCCTTAATCTTTAAAGCCATGTCGGGGTGAGTCCGACGAAGTTTCTGCTTGACTGGCGGACATTCTTCTCTCAATGGTAGCCTGTGCACGACAATATCCGTATCCAACCCCGGCATGTCTTGATACGACCAGGCGAAGACGTCAACATACTCGCGCAACATTTCCGTCAAAGTTTGCTTCACATCTGCTTGCAAGCTGGCACCAATCCTGATCTCTTTTTTGGCGTCCTTGGTACCAATATTGATGATGTCTACAGTCTCCTGATGAGGCTGGATGACCCTTTCCTCTTGTTTCAACAATCTGGCCAGTTCTTCAGGGAGTTCACAATCTTTCTCATCCCCTTCTTCGGCTTGATAAATCGGATTGTCAAAGTCATACATAGCCATATCAAAATCGTTATCAGTGGTATCCGGAGGATCAAGTCTGCATGAACGGGTTCATGCCTTATTTTAGAATTTATTTTTAAGCAAAACAAAAGAAAATGAAACATTGCCATTTTATATTTTTTTTTGCAAAAATAAAAACTGAAAGACAGAGAACAAGATTTGATTGCAAAACGTCCTTTATTAATGATTAAACATTGCAAATGCAACCATGGTGGCCCTACAAATGAATCTATACGCCTTGGGCAGAGCGCAAGATTTTGACATGCATTATGGTTAGAAAAAACAAAGAAAAATTACTCTGTTTGAAGAGTAACCCGGATGACTTCTTCAACGGACCAGTTCTGCACTTGTTGTCCCGGAACATGAGGGCGTACCCAGTTGTCCAGGTCACAATCACTGTCAACACTATCCTCTGTGGCTGCACAAGACTGGTCCGTGTAGATAATTCCCCCACTATTGAAAGTAATGGGTCCCTTGCTCCCCGCCTCTGAAGTTGCAGAGGGATGATAACCAATACCAAATTTGTCTTCCTTCATTGGGGTCTCTATCAACCTGCCCCAACCTTGGGCGTTGCCTGCCCTGACGACTTCGACAGCTTGTTTGTAAGATGAAATGGAGGTACCCGCCCCAACTGGTACAGAAGAAGACTCAGGTGCATCGTCAATATTGACTGCTTCAAATGATTGGCACAGCATCTCATGAATTTCCCCATCCATTTCAATGTACTTGAACGTAGACAAGTGACTCACAAAGATGTCTTCTTCCCCACACACTGTCACAACCTGCCCTTCAAACTCATACTTCAGCTTTTGATGCAGAGTAGAAGTAACAGCCCCGGCTCCGTGAATCCAAGGGCGTCCCAATAGGCAGCTATATGCAGGTTGTATGTCCATTACATGGAACGTGGATTTGAATACCTGTGGTCCAATTTGTACGGGCAATTCCACCTCACCAAACACAGATCGTCTAGTTCCATCGAATGCTCTAACCACCAATTCACTAGGCCTTAAGATCAAACCGTCAACTTCCAGCTTCATTAATGCCTTCTTGGGCAAGACATTGAGTGACGAACCAGTGTCTACTAGTACATGAGATAACACTGCGCCCTTACACTCCATCGTGATATGCAAAGCCTTATTATGGTTTCTTCCTTCAACACTCAAATCTCTACTTGTAAAGCCCAAGCCATGGCTAACATTAACATTGGAGATTACGCCCTCGAGCTGATTAACAGTAATTTCTTGTGGCACGTACGCACTCTTCAACACTTTCAACAACGCCTGCCGGTGCGCATCAGAGCACATTAATAGTGACAAGATTGAAATCTTTGAAGGGGTCTGATTCAGTTGGTCCACAATCTTATAATCGCTTTTCTTGATTATTTTCATAAATTCTTCCATTTCCTTATCAAAAGTAATCTTTGTCTCTGCTTCAGGCGTAGGCGCACTTTCAACCACCTGTTTACCCTTAGCCTTTGCTGCAGCTTCTGCCTCTTTATCACTTCTCAAGGTTTGGGGAGCGAACAACCTTCCACTCCTTGTAAAGCCCCCTACACCCCCTACGTTATCAATAGTTGGGCTGACTGATGATTCAACTTCCTGCTTTTTACCTTCGTAATATACATCTGCCCCATAGTGCCATGGGATAGCTTTCGTTGATGTGAACGGAATTGGTCCGGGCACCGTGATAGTGACAGGACTGGGCCCTTCTGGCGCAACACTCGCCACGGGAACTGCATTGACCGGCATTTGAATCTCAGCGGGAGTGTAATAGATGGTCACGGTCGATATCTCATCAGTGTCTTTCACAACTCTGTCGAACTGTAGACATCCTTCATCGATCAGATTCTGTAAACCCATCTTCAACTTATCACAGCCGTTCTCTTGATTCATACACTCGGAGCAATCTTGATTACAGCCCGGGAACACCTGTCCCTTCAATAAACGATCTTTTACAACCAACAAAGAAGTTTTCACTTGATGAACGTCTAACACCAAATTCAATCTCCTCCCATCTTCAATAGCATATACATTGGCTGCACTATGATCAGGCATGGGATGCTGAGTAATATTAGGAGCGGGAGAGAAATTGATGGCTTTAGCATCAATCAAATCTTGTACTTTATGATGGAAAGCCCAGCATTTTTCAATGGAGTGCCCCTGAGCACCTGAGTGGAACTCACAACGAGCATTAGCATCGAAGTTAGGTGGCAGGTTTCCAGCAACCGGAGCTTTCATAGTACGGAGTTCTACCAACTTTAACTCGAGTAGCCGGGGCAACAGCGCGGCATAAGTCATAGGGAGAGGATCCATCTTACGATCCCTCTGTCTAGACCTTTGCTGGAAAAAAGGTTGTTGCTGTTGAACTTGTTGTTGGGGTTGTTGTTTCTGAACAGACGGTGTGGGGATTGTTACAGCATCTACCTGATAATAAGCTCGAGAACGCCCTCTGCCTCGTCCTCTAAACACAGCATTCGTATCACCTTCTCTTCTTTTCTGGTTACTAGCAAACGGTTTCTTCGTCCCCGAAGAGCCAGCCCCACTCACATCCTGGATCTTTCCAAGCTTTAACAGACTTTCTATTCTTTCTCCCGCAATCACAATATCAGCAAATCCGGTCGACGGACAAGCAGCTAATCTGTCAAGATAGGCCCCTTGCAAGGTGCCCATGAACATATCTGCCATTTCTCTATCTGACAAGGGAGGTTGGACCTGGGCAGCCATTTCCCTCCACCTCTGTGCATATTCTTTGAAACTCTCCTTGGCATTCTGGGACAATCCCTGCAATTGGGTGCGGTTGGGCGCCATGTCAATATTATATTGGTATTGCTTCAGGAACGCTTCTGCCAAATCTTTCCAATTCTTCACAGCAGCTCTATTCAACTTCATGTACCAGGTCAAGGACGCCCCAGCTAGACTGTCCTGAAAATAGTGCATCCATAACTTCTCGTCATCCGTATGGGCTGAAATCTTCCCAAAGTAAGCTTGAAGATGCGTTTGGGGACACGCATTGCCGTGATACTTATCAAAAGTGGGAGGCTTGAATTTAGGTGGAATTCTGACTCCTGAGACCAGCCCCAAGCTGGTAACATCAATACCCATAGAGTTCTTGCATTCTATGGCCCTGATCTTCTCTGCTAGCTCATCATACCTTCGATCCCCTTGATTACCCACATCAGCATCCAGCAGAGTAAATTGGTCTTCTAGAGTATCTTCAAGGGTAACACCAGCATGCCTACCATTTCCATTACCCCGATTGTTACCACCAGGAGGAGGGTTTCCACCGGGAGGAGGAATGCCATGTCCCTGTGAATTGTCATGATGATCACCTTCGGGCCCATTGTCGGGACGCTCTACCAGAAGCCTCAGTCTCTCCTGATTTTGCGCCATGCCAGACATGAGGGTCATGAACTGGTCCATACGCGCCCTCATTTCGGCCAAATCACTTTGCACTTGATCCATGATTCTTACTTGATTTCTTCGCGTCGAATATCGGTGAATATGATTCTCCGCTATACTGCCTGAAACCAAATAAAGGTTAGAGACCCTGCAACGAGTACCTGAAAAGCAAGTAACAAAATGCAAAATGATATGCAATGCCATGCAATGCTATGTTTGTCATTTCCTAGGTGCTTTTATACCCTGATTCCAATCCAATCCACAGAAATCTGAAGACCAGAAATCGTGATATAAAGAGACGTGTCGTGGTCATGTGCTTGTGTGCAGCTATCTGATAAGAAATAATCCTGAATAAAACTGCTCGTACTCATTCAATAAAATATTCAAGTACATTTAAGAAAGGTTCAACCGCAAATGCAATACAAGGAAAAAATGGATCCATCAACAAGCCTGATGGTAGCCATTAACAACAAAATACAGGGAAAAGAACATCAATCTGACAATTCCACATCCTTCAGCCTATCACTTGAATACTTGATTTCCTCAAAAAGTATACGGGTACGCTGGTGATTCGGCTTTTCAATCATCTCCTTGATCAAGACATCCCTTTTCTCAAGAGCTTCAGTTAAAGAACCCATATGCAGCATCAGAGCTTCGTCATCACACACTCCTTTGTGTCTCTTTATGCCGGCTTGCGTCTTAAGTATCTCTCTTTCTATCATGGCTTCTTCAAGCTCTTTCTTGGTATTCTTCAACTGGCTTCTAACTTCTTCTAACTGCCCTTGACTTTTATCGAGACTTTCCCGATACTTTCTCCTCTGCTCATGTGCCTTTTTAAGCTCCTCGTCTTTAGTCTTCGACTGATCCTTTAACTCGGCATTTTCAATTCTGACTTCATCCCAAGCTTGACGAAGTTGAGCTAATGAATCCTTGCTTCGGGCTAAAGCCTGTTTTGTAATCCTGTGAGCCTGACTAGCGTCATCTGCTCCCAAAGTAAGTTTCCGAAAGTACCGAGCTCTGTCATCAAAATCTTCCTCTTTGTCAGCCAAGGTTTTTTCTGCTTTCAAGGCTCTCTTTTCCAACTCTTTGTTGTCAGCTAGAGCTTTCTGAAGACATCTGCTCATTCCAGAATTCTCTATCTGCAACTCTCTGACCATTTTCTTCCACTTCTCACATTCTTCAATAGCCACCATAGTGGGTTGTTCTGGCTGTACTGAACATAAAAGAGGTCCCCTTGAAAAGGGTAAAAGCAATTCCTTTACTTTTGTCTCAATCCACCTGTCATATTCAGGATAAGATCTACAATCTCCTTTTCCAAAAACTGCTTTTCCAATTTTGTGCTTATCTTTCCAAGCATTCACTACTTCTACCACCTTCGCATCTTTAGTTCCTGTAAAGAATAAAGATTCTTCCACATCTTGCTCTGTAGGAGGATCCCTGGAAGCATACCCAAACTGTCGGATGGCCAAAACTAGATTATAATTGATCCCTCCTTTTCTGCCAATCAAAGGCACATTTGGAAAATTTCCGCATCTTGTGACAAGCTCTATTCTCAATAACCGGTGATCAAACCATACAATGTTATCAGCAGTTAAACTCATCAATCGTTTAGACCATTTCGCCACATCTTTGGTTTCCACAAAGGCACCTGTCTGAGGCAAATGTTTGAAAAACCAATGACTCAGCAGTGGAGTGCAACAACTAACAGATCCTCCCCTCCTTTTCTCATTCTTATAGTGCACGGAATGATAAAAATCTCCTAACAAAGTAGGGACTGGATTTTTAAGAACGAAAACTCTTGTCGCTTGCATATCCACAAAGTCTTGCTGATTGGGAAAGAAAACTAGGCCATATATGCAGAGAGCCAGCATGGAATTGTAAACTGTCCAATTTTTAGCACTTGCAGCCTCTTGGGCCTGTCCAGACAGAAATTCTAAATGAAATCCGCTAACTCCATTTTTACTGCTCACACCACTCTTTATCACTGCCTGATCCATTTGTAAAGCAGCAGCAATTTCTTTTACGCTGGGAGAACTACCAGAGAAGAATGGTATTGCCGACGTGATCGGAATTCCCAAAATAAATGAGAATTCTTCCAGTGTTGGCATCAAAATGTAATCTGAAAAAAGAAAGCACCTCAACGAAGGCTCGTAGAACTGCAGCAGAGTGTGCAAGGCATCATGTTCATACTTGGTGATTGTACGGACCATCCCAACCAAATTCCCGTAGCTCTTCTGAAACCTATCAAGAATACCCGGACCAGCCATATCTATAACTTTGAGCAATGAATCCAAGGCAGGATCTGGAAACTTGTAAGACACATTATTCTTTCTCTCGGCAACGATCTCTGTTGAACCCATGGATTGGAATCAGAAATGTATTATGCACCTGAAAATGACAAACATAACTGTTATGATATGATAATGCAATGCAAAAGGGCATGTGATCAGGTAATCAAGTGTATGTGTCTGTATTGAACTGTGTGCACTGTGTCTCTGTACTGAATCTGGCAATATCTGAGATGAACACTTAAATCACTGTTATAGGATACAATGTCTGAAATCGTCATAGAATCACAAATAAGGTAGGAGGCTGGGTTTCCTGCAAACCTGTAAACATCCCGCCCATACTCACATGTGGTTCTTAGAAAATAAGGCTTGTCAGCTTCGGAGGTTTGAGAAGCAATAGCACATTCAGCCCGTAGGATACAATGCTATGCCAATCAAAGAGGTCGTCCACTGACTCCCCTTAGAAAATAAAAGTCATCCTATGCAAGTTCCAAAGTGGGCCCTCGGGTGCGAATGGGTTTGCCACAGAATGTGGTCTGCCATTGTCACCACTAAAGAGGGATATTTCCACTAAGGTCCTCATGATCGGTCACTAGAGTCGACAGCTCTCTAGATCTACATCCTGGAATACGCAAGATGCGCATGCCACGACGTGTCCCAAGATAGCCTCGTCTAGCTGTGAATTTCGTGAACACCCAACGCACTCCAAACGGCACGTAGGTCCCACTACTCTCCACTCTAATTCTAAGTGTATACTCAAGCCTGTGTAATGGGCTTATCTCTCAGAAATCCCATCCCGCCAAACAGAAAATAGCACAGTCCAACACAACAGTAATAATATGATATGTAATGCTAAAAAGCAGTAAATACAGTAATGTACAGTAAAGCAGTAAATAACCATACAATAAAATGGTAAATATAGCACAACAGTAAACACCCAATGAAAGAAAAACAGACAAGCGCTAGGATTGACTTGCTTAGGATGGACCAGCAATAGGTCAACCTCTTGTCCCCAGTAGAGTCGCCAGCTGTCGCTCCCGGGATTTTCATCCTAGTACAAACGCGAAAGTGGCACCGAAACAGAGTCGCCAGCAATGTGTATTTATCCCAAGAGAGGGAAAGGAAACACCGCGTAAACCTGAGAGAAAGGAAAAGCATGGTCTTACGACCAAGAGAAATGGGTTCGGGAGTCGGTTACGCGAGAGGAAGGTATTAGCACCCCCTCACGTCCATCGTACCCGATGGGATCCACGCTTGCTTGTCTCGGTCAAAGGGTGTAAAGAACGGATACTGGAAAAGGAACTGAAAGAAAGAAAGGAGAAAGAAAAGAAAAGGAACGGGAAACAAATGTAGGGAAAATAAAAGAAGTGCTCGCATGGGCCCTACCCCACTGCCTACGTATCTCATCGGGAGCATGAGAATCAGAGCGACGTAGTTCCCCTCACTAGGGATGGATTGTTTGTTTTTTAGAGAACGGCTTACGTTCTAGCTCAGGTGTTGCAGGCTCGCTGGTCCGAGTGCGTTACCGTCTTGCAAGAGAATGAGTAGAAGCGCGTTCGTGCGTTGAGAATGAATGAAATGAGAAAAGAATTCCCGAAGGAAAGACGTTATTGTTGGTTTTTGTCTTTTAAGAGTCTTTTCATTTGTTTGCATATGACAGTGTATCTGGATCTTAGCCATTGGAATGTGTACGTTCTCACATTCCAAGATGGAATGGGTAAGAATGCACACTAAGAGTGAAGAAGACCCCCACACTTAGTTCCAATTGTCAAGGTTCAAACACACTAGCATACTTGTGTTTATTAAGTGTTTTGTTGATTATGAAGTGAAGAAGTGTTTTTTATTATTTGCACCTTCAACAAGTATTGCATTTAAGTCCCTCATACAAGATCAAATGTTTAACACATTGACCCAAGATGGGTTATATGCTATACATTTTAAGATTATAAGAGAAGACCCCTTATAATCTTTTCTTTATGTGAAAGGCCTAAATGCAATAAATGCCTACCTTTATTAGATATTTTGAATTTTCTTTAAGAGATGAGAAGAGAGACTCAAGAGAGGAGAAAAGGTAAAACCTATATGGACTAAGACTCAATCCTAATTGAAGATTTAAGGGAGTGATCCTAAAAGTTTGTGAGGTTTCAACCTAAAGTCTAAAGAAAGAATGAATTAAACAATTCACTTCTAAGTTAGAAGATGAATTGTAATTCAAAAAGGGAAAGTGATGAGTTATTAAAAGAAAGCACATAAGTGCTTGACAAAACACAAAATGGAATTGTAAAAGAGAAAGGATAGAAGTTGAATGTGGATTCCTTATCCACACTCAAATGAAACTTACCAAAGCCCCTACATGGTTAGTAAACATGTATAAGAAGTATAAGAAGTAAAAGAACATGTAATGCATCATAAAACTCAAAAGAATTAAATGAGAAAACAAATCCTAGAACCACAACCAGAATGAGCATCATATGGACCACAAGTGAATATCCTCATACAAGTGCAAGTGAATAAGCAATAATCATCATCCCTTAGCATTTAAACATGTTACAAGAAGAAGGGATAGATGAAAGATGGAAAGAAATGAAGAGGACATGCATAAATGGAACATGTAAATCAACAATCAGAATTGAAACTAAATGGAAAATGGTTTATGAACATCTCAAAAGTATCCATGAATCAACCATCAAGACATTCAAGAAGTAATAGAAGAAGAAGTGAGATGAAAACTCAAAAAGAAGGTGCAAACAATACATGTTAGGATGCACAAAGTTCAAGTTGAAATGAACATGTGAAGATGACCTATAATGTGCAACAATGACCTATAATATCACTTGAAGGACTCATACAACTATGCAAATGCCCATACAAATATGCACAAAAGAATTCATGCAAACATGCACTAAAGTTAAAATGACATGACATGTATTATACTTCAAATGTAATGCATCCAACAAAAACCAAATGGATTCATGAAAATTATGCCAGCATATTATTGGAATGCCTAGGTCAGAAATGCATCATACATCAAGATAGCATGTAAAAATTCAGAGCAAAATGACTTCAAACAAAGCAATTAGGTCAAATTGAAACATCATGCAAAGTGGTGCAAATATAGGCATCAAAACATGTCATAAAGTGACTTAAAAAAATCAAACAAAAATCCTATAACATGCTTCAATGTATTAGTGAATCAATGCAAAAAGAATCATGTCAAAACAGTTGGTAATGAGCAAGAACAAAATTAAACAAATTCATGTGTCATGCTTAGAATGCATCTAAATGGAAATTCAAAGAAAATTATAGAGCAGGGGCAAAAAGGTCATAAAATCAGAAAATAAAATCACCAAAAATTTTCTAAATGTTTTATTGATGTTCATGAATTTTTGTAGAATTTTCTAATGTCATTTGATATTTCTAAAAATTGAAAAGCAAACGTGTATAAAATGAAGAAAATAAAAGGAAATAGAAAACAAGAGTGGGGTGCAAATATAGTAAACCAACAGTTCAAAGTGTTTGGGCTTTTTAAAAAGGAGGTGCGAAAAGCAATCTGTCATAGGTCCAATTACGCGTAGCACACACTAACTACCATGCATTATCAGTCAAACTAAGTCAAACCAATCACCACCATCAGATCAGGTCAAGGTCAAATCTAGGTCAAGGTAATCAAGATCAACGCACACACTTGAATGTCCATACACACTACCATGTACCATACCACACAGTGTTTTAAAAAAATTTCAGAAAATCACACGTGACATGCACATGAATTTTAATGTGCTGTCATCACATAAGCCGCACGATGGTGAACATCCAATGGTCCACATTCAAACTGAGAACAAAACCCTAACACAAGAACACCGGCCGGAGAGGGACCTCCGGTCACCTTCTCCGGCGAACTACCACCGTCTGCAACCTCCAATTTTCCAGAATATCACAATGCATACATCAATTGAAAGCTAAGCTCACGTACATTATGAATATGCTAATGAAAATCACCAAACACATACGCACAGCAAGAACAGAGTCAATCAAATTAAGCCCTAGGTATAGAACTATGCCTCTAAGAAGCCTATCAACTAGCCAGGACGCACACGACCTCTACTAGGCCACAAACACCACGAAAACAAGCTAGATTCACTAAAACAAAGTTGAGGAAGGGAACCTGAAATATGATGAACTTTGGATCTACCAGAATACCAGAGATCCTATCTTCTTCTTCTTCCTTGGAGCTTCACAAACTAAGCAAAATAAATGCTGTTTGAGCTTAATATCTTGAGAGCAGAGAGAAAATTGCAAAATGTTGATGAAGCTTCACTTGGAGAATGATGAAGATTCAGTGTGCTCCTGATCCAACAATGCCAAACAATGATAATGCAGATGAAAAGTGGAAGAAGAGTGTTGAAATCGTGTGGAATCAGAGAGAAAGTAGAGAGAGTTTGAGGTGTTCTTGGAGAGAAATGTGGTTGTCAAAACTGAAAAATGAAAATGGAGTGTGTGATTTTCTTTTATAGTGTGAGCTTACCACGGTTTAATGAGTTGAGTTAGGGTGAGTTAAGGTGGTTAACTGAGTCCACCCTAACTAACTGAGTCAAGTTAGTTAGGGGGCGAGTGATCAAGGCTGGGTTATGGTGAGGTTAATCTCATGACAGTTATGGTGAGGATGAAGAGTGAAGCTTGGAATGGTAGGACTGTTGTGGCAGAAACTTGCTCAACAAGTTGTTCTCTCCATTTTCATGCAAGGCACGTGATACTAAACATTGTGTAAGTGATGTGTGCTTGGTCTAAAGAGGAAACTGAAGTGAGGAAGTGTTTGTAGTGTGTGTGAACCAAAATCGTGCACCAAATCATCATTGTAACAGTAAGTGTTTGAGGGTGAATTTCTCACATGTTAGTGAATGGTTTGAGGAACTTTTGATGCCAAATAAAAGAGGGCATGTTGTGGAACACATTTGATGTTGATTTCAAATTGAGATGAGGTTTGGAAAATGGTGCAAAATAGCTTAAAACACAAAGGTCTGAGAACTGGTGTAAGGGCGTGTGAAGCAAGTCATGGCATGGCAACTTGGCACACAAAATTTCAGCACAATCAACATGACTTTGAACCAATATATCTCCACTATAACTTGATCAAATGGAATTTTGTCCAACATGAGTATTGAAGATGACACTACAAGGAACAACTTTGATGTTGAAAAGTTTTTCATTTGAGGCCTTTAACCATGAGAAAAATGAGTGGACATTTGGCCCACCAACTGTTTGTTAAAATGACTGCGCGCGTGACCTGAGAATCTTGGTCATGACCTAGTTTTGAACCTACTTTGCTCAAACTTTGATCAATCATATCTCACTCAATTTTTATCCAATGGAGATGTTCCACACATGGATTTGAAGCTTAAAACAAGATCTTTTGTTGGGGCCGAGTGGAATTTTCATTTGGTGCTTCAATTTTAAATGGCCTTGGTTCAAACTCTGATGCAAAATGGCCAAAACTTGCTATTTTTAGTAACCCTACTTCATCCAAAAATGGCAACTTTCTACATCTTGAATTTTTCATGATTCCTTTGGAATTTCTTGACCAAATTTTGCACATTGGACACATATAACATGAATTTCATGAATTTGGCCTCAAAAAGTCAAGAGTTGACTTTTTCCTCTGATTATTTGACTTTGCCCCAATTTCTCTGATTCTTGATCTTTCTTCCAATTGAACCACTTCTAAAACCAATTGAGATGCAATCTTCCACATACATACACTTAAGGACATATGGAATACCATGACATCAAGTTTTGTTCAAAAATCAAAGATTCCCTGATTTAATGGGAAACCCTAGTTTTGACCCCCTTTGGTTAGGAGGAAATTGCACATCTTCCAAATTCAAATTCCTCAGAATATGTTGTGTATCCTCTTAAAGGATGATGAGAAATGCCACTTGAGGATGATTTTGAATCAATGAGCTATCTCTTTTGAGGATTTTCCTTCAATTTTTGGACTTCTTGCATAGTGTAGGATGTAATGCCTCAATCTCCTATTGTATCTCTTATCCTTGAGGTTGTGGATGATCAATTGAGATAGTATGAGACATGAAAGGCTTCTTGGCTTGCCTTGAGGCAACTTGACTGACCTTTTTGTGCTTTGAATGATCTCTTGATTGTCCATCCCCCACCTGATCACATGCCCTGATGGTAAGGAGGATGCCATGCTTCATTTTTCTATGTTAAATGCAATGCAATGTTAATGAGGTGGATATGATATGATAAATGATAATGCCATGCTATGATGACAAAGAGGGAGAGCAAATTTTGGGGTATTACACACTTTCAAGTACACAAGACCTCAACATGTCCTCCATAGTTTGTATTGTCCGTTCCGTCTGACCATCCGTTTGCGGATGACTCGACGTACTCAAACACAACTTCGTTCCCATAGCTTGTTGAAAAGCTCTCCAAAATCTCGAAGTGAACTTTGGATCTCTATCCGAAACAATACTAGTAGGAATACCATGCAATCTCACTATCTCTGAAATGAACAACCTTGCAGATGACTCGCCTTATAAGTAGTCTTTACGGCCAAGAAATGAGCAGACTTTGTTAACCGATCCACAATTACCCAAATCGAATCATAACCACCTTGGGCACGAGGTAATCCCACTGCGAAATCCATCGAAATACTATCCCACTTCCACATCGGAATTTCTAAAGGTTGCAGCAAGCCACCCGGTCTTTGGTGTTTGATCTTTACTTGTTGACACACCGCACATTCCGACACATACACCGCAATATCCTTTTTCATCCCAGACCACCAATAGTCCCTCTTTAGGTCTTGGTACATCTTTGAAGATCCCGGATGTATAGTAAAAGCACCCTTATACGCTTCTTCCAAAATCCTCCTTTTTAACTCCGTGTTATCCGAAACACAAATCCTTTGGTTAAATACAATAACTCCGTCGGTAGCTCGCACAAACCCCGGTTGCACTAACACTTCTTGTAACTTCTCATCTAAACCTTGCTCTTGTTGGATTTCTTCCTTAAGAGTAGAATTGATATTCAAATTTCCCATAACCACACAATTTGGAGTCCAATTAAATTGAATATTTAGATCTCTAAACTTTTCCATTAAGGCATACTCTAGCATCATCAAGTCGGCACTATGCAACACTTTCCTGCTTAAAGCATCTGCCACCATATTCGCTCTACCCAGATGGTATTTTAGCTCCAAGTCATAATCTTTCAAATATTCCATCCACCTCCTTTGACGCATATTCAACTCCTTCTGATCAAAGAGGTACTTTAAGCTCTTGTGGTCGCTAAACATCTCAAAACGCACACCATACAAATAGTGACGCCACACTTTCAAGGTAAATACAAATGCCGACAATTCTAAATCATGCATTGGATAATTCTCCTCATGGACTTTCAACTGTCTAGAAGCATAAGCCACTACATGTCCCTCTTGCATTAACACACCCCCTAATCCCATCTTCGATGCATCACACTATACCTCATACGACTTGCTAGGATCAGGGATAACCAAAACAGGAGTGGTCGTCAATCTCTCTTTCAAGCTCATAAAACTTTGCTCACAAGCCGAATCCCATTTATACGAATAATCCTTCCGAGTAAGTCTCGTCATCGGTAAAGCCAGTTGGGAAAAGCCTTTAATAAACCTTCTATAATAACCTGCTAGTCCCAAAAAGCTTCTAACTTCAAACACATTCTTCGGTCTCTCCCAATTTATCATTGCTTCCACTTTCGATGGATCAACCGCGACACCTCCCTAAGATATGACATGTCCAAGAAAATTCACCTCCGACATCTAAAACTCACACTTACTTAACTTAGCAAAAAGTTGCCTCTCTTGCAAGATGGATAAAACGATTCTTAGGTGTTCTCCGTGCTCTTGAGGGTCACGAGAATAGATAAGAATGTCATCAATGAAAATCACCACAAATTGGTCCAAATAAGGTTGAAATATCTGATTCATATAATCCATGAAAACTGCCGGAGCATTCGTCACACCGAAAGGCATCACCAAAAATTCATAATGACCATAACGGGTTCTAAACGCAGTCTTTGGTACATCTAAACTCTTAACCCGAATCTGATGATAACCTGACCGTAAATCAATCTTCGAGAACACACAAGCTCCTTTCAATTGATCTAACAGGTCGTCTATCCTTGGCAATGGGTATTTGTTCTTGATGGTGACCTTATTCAACTGACAGTAATCAATACACAACCGTATTCCACCATCCTTTTTCTTTACCAACAACACCGGAGCTCCCCAGGGCGAAACACTTGGTTGAACAAAATGCTTAGTCAACAACTCTTCCAATTGATCCTTTAATTCTCTTAATTCAAGTGGTGCCATCCGATACGGAGAAACGGATATTGGAGCCGTTCCCGGTATCAGGTCAATAGAGAATTCCACTTCCCGCTTCGGGGGAAGAGAAGTGATATCCTCGGGGAAAACTTAAGGAAAGTCACCAACTACCAGAATACTCAAAACTTGACAGTTACTACCCTCCTCCTTAGTAAGAATCAAAAGAACGGATTTTTCCTCCTCAAACAAGAAATTAATCATTCCAACCGTACCTTCTAAAATAGTAGTTAACACATCCTTCGGAGTAGCTTCAGTAGATGGAATAATGATTAGTTTTTCTTCACACTCGATAAATACCGAATTAGCTGAAAGCCAATCCATTCCCAGAACAACATCCACTTTATTAAGCGGTAAGCAAATCAAATCAATCTGGAAAACTCTTCCATCCATAGATAAAACACAATTCTCACACATTAAAGGTGTTTCAACCATCTCATCCATGGCAGTAGTAACCACCATGGGTGGAGACAACGGAACCGCTTGCAACCCAAGCCGCTTTACACAATGCACTGATACAAAAGAGTGTGTAGCTCCATAATCAAATAAAACAAAACAAGGATTTCCATTCACAAAACACGTACCAGCAATCAAAGAGTTATCACCCTTTGTCTTCCTTGCATCCAAGGTATACACTCGGCCGATATTCTTCTCTTGCGTCTGATTCCTCTTCTGAGGACAATCCCTCGATAAGTGGCCCACCTTATTACACTGATAACACCTTATTCCTTCCCAATTGCACCTACCAAAATGGTTCTTTCCACAATTACGGCATACCGGAGGCGCACTAGTCCTGGAACTCTGAACTTGTTTCCCTTTGAAAGATTGTTGTCTCGGTCTAAATTGTTGATTCAATCACCCACGATCACTTTGATTCACCCTACTTAACTCTCCTTCTGCTTGCACCTTCTTTAAGCTATGCTCCGCCACATAGCACTATCGTAACAATTCAGCATAGCTAGTAAATTCCCTCTGAGACACACTATGTGAAATTTCAGCCCTTAAACCAAAAAGAAACTGATCTATCTTCCCCCTCTCATCAGGAGTATACATGGCTTGTCTAGAATAAGCAGCCATGACCTCGAACTTTTCTGCATAAGAAGCCACGGTCAAGTTACCTTGTCTCAACTGTTGAAATTCGAATTCCTTCTGAGACCTTAAGGAACTTAGAAAGTACTTCTCTATAAAAGTCATCTTAAACTGCTCCCATACTTTCGGTACCTCTTGAATCGTCATTAAGGCCAAAGCACTCTCCCACCACCTCATGGCAGGACCCTTCAATAAATGAGAAGCGAAAACAACCTTATTCTCCTCACTGCACTAAACTATCAAGAAAATCCGCTCCATACCGGATATCCATTCATGAGCCTTTACTGGATATAACCCTCCCTGAAACTCCGGAGGGTTCATACGAATGAAATCCCTAAAGGTTCCCCCTGCAGCTTCAGGAACATCCACTAGAGGATGCACACCACCAGCCATTTGCTATACCATTTATTGCACAAACTGATTCTGCTGTTGCTACATCTGTTGCATAAACTGATACAGAGGGGCATTCCCTTCGTCCCTCGACGGATTTGTCCCTACTGGAGTAGTTCTCGGTCTACCACAGTTGTTTCTGCGCCGGTCGACCATGTTCCTAAATGTCATACAAATAGGATTAAGTTGATCAGGCTCAATACCATAAATATAACACGTAAGACCATTGGCGACACAACACATATGAAACGGAAAGAAAATAATTATACTATTTCATGGCTAGGTCGAGGATACGACCTGCTTTGATACCAACTGTAACGCCCACATATATATACATACATCAAAGCATATATTATACATGAATTCCACGTTTGGTACTAAAACATACATCAAAGCATATATTATACATGAATTCCACGTTTGGTACTGAAATATACCATAAGCTCCTAGTAAACACATTATACATATACATGCCCAAAATCCTAAATACAAATAACTATGGCATAGTATATCTACAAGATGTTCCAAAGGCAAATACTAAGAACTAGATCAAATAATGATCTCAAAAATCTTCACAACGGAAGCCTTGCCACACAAAAGCTACGATCCGTAAGGAAAGTCAAATAACCTTGTCCTTACCCTTCGCCGAAGCTGCAGAACCTGTGATATAAACAACAACAGTGGGGTGAGATACATCAAATCTCAGTGAGTTCGCTATCTTATAGTCCTCTCGGCTTTACAAGGTTCTAACATCCTAACTCAAGTCAAAAGGGAAGGGAAGTGACTTAAGTACACACACGCCATATATGCATTCACACTCCTGAGCCTGTGAACTCACACTAGTACCAAAGTAAGTCCTGAGTCTGTTAACTCAAGAATCTCACTAATCAATAACTGTACCAAGGCATCCCCTGTTCTCGTCCGCTTCTACGTCTAGAAGATGATTCGAGTCATGGATCCTTGTATTTACTTGGCATACGAAATGGATTCGGGATCATCGACCCGTACACCGTGATCCGTCACTTCACATGGCCCGTACACCGTCACAAGTCTCTTTACCCGTAGGCTCCATTCGTACTATACGCGGGAATCAAACCTGCCAAGTAATTGTGCATACGTTTCAGAGGAGGTGCTCGAGTCTCATGAAACTACACCGCAAGATAAACCGGTTATGATTACTGGACACACGCCTCGACCTCTTCTGCACGAGCGTTGTCACTATGTCATTTCCACACTTTCTTACATTGTTTTACGGTAATATTCCTCACCCTACCTATTTCGTATTTTAACATGCATACATAATCAAACATGTTTAACAATAAGAACATAGGCAATTAGTCATCAATCACATAATGGAAACACATAATTCCACATATCCCTAATTTTACGAATTCACGGTTCCCTTCAATTTATTTAATCGGGCATCAATACTGGTATTTCTCCCTTCCATTAAATAGAGGATATTCATAGTTTCACATAGATATCAAGAATACGCAAAACGGATAAACGAGTCAAAAGTTATAAGAGAAACAAAACTACATAACCTGCCATGTTCGCTAGGCGAACGTCCCAGCGAGCATTCGCTCCAGCCTTCGCTAGGCGAAGCTCCTGGCGAATGTACAAATAGAACAAAAACAGACATAAAGTTCGCTTCACGAACTCCCTAGCGAACACTCGCCTCTCCCTTCGCTTCGCGAACAACTCAGCGAAGCAAGGCAGAACCAAACAACACTGAAAAGGCACAAAGTTCGCTAGGCAAACGTTGTTGGTGAACATTTGCTGACCTTTGCTGCCGGGTTCGCTAGGCGAACCCTCGAAAATCTGTTCGCTGTGACTTGCCCCAGGTTCGCTAGGCGAAGCCTGGAAAATCCCATTCTCAACAGCGCTGTTCTTCACCCAAAATCAATAATTTTCCAATCAAAACACATCCAAACCTTAGTACAATCATCAGAACATAGTATGATCATAACAAAAAGCATTTAACAACAATTATATTGCATTTCATCCGTTAAATTCCTGATTTTAGCATAATTATTCATTTTCTCACAATTTCAACCTAACTCTAAATCTCATGAAATTCTACATCTAGAGCATCTATCTAGAATCCACCTTATACAGAGGATGATGATGAAGAAGATGAGATGATTCGATGAAGATTGGATGATGGTTGAAGATCTTGTGTTCTTGAGTTTTTTCCTCTTTTCCTCTTCTTTCCTTTCCTTTCTCTCCAAATTCTTTCTATCTTTTCCTTTCTTTTCTTCTAAGGGGAAAATGAGTGGAAAAGGAAATGATATAGAAAATATCATCAATTAGCAACACTACTAATTGCCCAAAAAGTCTCTAAAGTTCCAAATATTAAAATATCTCAAAGTCAGATAATATTAATTGGATTTACTCTAAGTTCAACAGTTACCCTAATTATCTCTGCAGATAATTCCTCAGAGTACACTGGGACTCAGTTGATCACAACTAATATTATCTAGCAATTAAAATACGGGGTATTACATCCGACATCCTCGGCAGAGCTCTTGCCTCCTAAGCCCGACCAACGGTGGTCCCCGCAGGGACTATCTCTCCTAAGCAAGGCAGAATTGCTATCGTGAACCATTGATACTTTTCATCCCCCACAGTGGCCGAGTATCCCATCGTGTTCATCTGTCAGTTTGTATGTCACGTCAGTTTTGTCAGCATAAACATACATACATCATGCATTATTGATTTACATTCGCATTCATATTGCATCACTATCACTCTAGTCAGTCTTATCCCCTAGTGATAAAAGTCTTCACATTCGAGTTGTCAGTTCTTCCCTTGTCAGGAAACGTCGTGCCTGAACAATCTCTCCTCCAGTTTATTTCTGGGATGAAGTCGGTCCTCGACCACTTTGATAACTTGAACCTCTGAAAGGCCAGAGAAAACGTTCGACAAATGTCACTCTTCGCCATTGAAGGTGATATCGTCACTTTCCCGGATTAAGGAAAATCCCCAGAGAAAGCCTCACAACTAAAGACTTTCAGCAACACATTGATTTTTCTCTCCGGAGAGTCGATGTTAATGAAGTCATCAGCACCTCAAAATTGGATCACATCATATGGCATTTTCCGAGAAGATCTCTGAGAAAAGTATGATGTAATATCTCCAAGCGAAGGCAGTCTCTCATGAGACTCGTTCTCCCCCAGTAGAGTCAACGAATGGCATATCCAACAGAGAAGTTTGTACACCTCTACAACTCAGACAGATGGGTTCCCCAGCGAGTCTGACATCAAAAGTTTTTTCCATCAAATGGCATCTCCCCAGGAAAATTCGGCGAGAAGTTTGAGGAAAATTGCTACACACAACGTCCCTTGTCAAGAAAGTTTATTGACAAAAGAAACCGAGACCAGTTCCTTGGTAGGAAACCAGGATCGAGGGGAAGTTTATTTCAGAAGTCGAGACCAGTTCCTTGGTAGGAAACCAGGATCGAGGGGAAGTTTATTTAAGAAATTGAGACCAGTTCCTTGGTAGGAAACCAGGATCGAGGGGAAGTTTATTTCAAAAGAAACTAAGACCAGTTCCTTGGTAGGAAACCAGGATCGAGGAGAAGTTTATTTCAGAAACTTAGACTAGTTCCTTGGCTGAAGACCAGGATCGAGGGGAAGTTTTTACCTTTTCTGAGCATCGTTGCTTAGAAAAAGAAGAAGGATGCGTGAACTACCATTCTTAATCACCATCAAAATTTTGGGTATTCCAATATTTAATCCTCTTGCACCCCGAATGCCCGAATACCTTCGCCATTCACACCTTCGGGTCTAAGAAGATTAAATAGGGGCATCTGTCATACCCCAAATTTTGACCACTAATATTTCCCATCATTGTACAAATCATCATCACAATATGGATGGACCATTATACCTCATTAGTCTCCCCAAAGATGGCTGAGCATCCACTACAATCAAATTTAGGGTTTCAAGCCCTCTCAGAGCTCTTAGACAAAGGATCAATCAAGGAATGACATGATCTTCAACTTGTCTAGCCTCTCAAACATCCACAATGGATCAAGAGGACTCCCACATCAAGGATCAAGCACAAAGTTGCAGCATTCTAAGTGGATTAAGCCTCAAGATCGCCAGTGTCACCAAAATAGGGTTTGGTCAACCAGTGCCTCCAGATGGAATTTTTTCTCTGGGCATGAGCCAATGCTTCAAAGCATAACCTATGATGCTCCAAGGGAAAACATGGACCCAATCATCAAGTCAATTTAACCTCAGGGGATGCATTCACAAAAAATCAGGAATTAGGGTTTCTTGACCTAATTCACCCCTAAGTTGACTTTTGGGGAAGAGCATGAGCCAAGACCTCAAGACATGATTTGAGGGTCTCTAATACACCACATTGATCCATTTGCAATAATGGATTGATCCAAGAAACTTGAGCAACAAGTTTCAATTTCATCTGAACCACAGTTAGGGTTTCGCGAGAAAAGTCAACTGTATCTTTGACTTTTGACCAGGACATGCTCCCAAACCCTAGGACATGATTCAATACACCCTATAACACCTATGAAATCAATCCATCAAGTTTGATTTAGGTCAATGACTTAATTTCATAGAGAATCACACAGTTTGGAATTCATCTGATAAAAAGTCAACAGTGTACAAAAGTCAACTTTGACTTTTTGAGATTTTTCACAATTATGGTTCTTTGCCCCTAAAATGATGTTAATGTGTGATTGGAATCATCATTCATCAAGAAAAATCAAGAAAAGTTGGATAACTTGTAAAAGGGGTAACCATAAAAAACTTATAAATTTTTCTAAGTTATGGAACAAAGTGGCTAGGGTACCAACTTTGGAGGATCATAACTCCTAAACCACAAGGCCATTTTCCCTATCCAAAGCTGGATTTGTAGCTCTCATGGCACTCTACAAAAGCTTCAAACATAACTCATTACAATTCCTCATGGATTTTAAGTTATGGAATGATCAAAATCATAAAAAGTGAAAATGTCATTTTTTTTCCAACACTTAGTGAAATTTTCACTAAGTCAGAATCTGCCTTACTTTTTTCCAAATGTAGGGGCATTTTTCACTTGGATTCAAAAAGTATCAAAACCAATTATGATCAAACAGTTGTTGTATCATATGAGGGCTTTCCAAAATGGCCAAGAACTCCATCAAAGTCCACTTGAGCCATGAGATATGACAATGCTAGTATGCCTTGCTGCAAACTGTCAGGGCAAGGCATACTTTGGAGTTTTGCTCGATTTGCTCAAATTTTGCAAAGGGCAAGCAACTCTATCCATCTGAACACCTCAAGGGGGACCAAGGAGGAACCAACTCTGATCCCAAGCCTCCCAAGTCTTTGGAACCAAAAGTAGCATGCCAAACCTAGAAATCCCTAAAGAGGGGATAAGACTCCAATTTTGGATTGGAGCATTCAATGGATGCACCAAGGTGGCATGGACTGAGCCATTTCCAACTGAATTCAGTCAAGACTTATCCAAGATCAAGGGGACCAGCAGCCTGTGCCCTAACCTCTAGTCAATGGCTAGAGGAGACTTGGATTCTCATTGCTCAACATTGGCCAAACCTCTGCTGCAGTTGCCATTCACTATTGCAGCCAAAATAAACTTGCTCTACTATAAATAGAGCTCAATTTTGTTCAGTTTGAGTACACCAAAGCACTACAACACATGCTTTCCTCAAAATCTCTTTCTCTTGGCAAAAATGCCTTCTTTAGAAAGGTAACTCTGAGTTTTTGAGTTAGAGAGCAATTCCACCACAGCTCATGATCCAAACACATCCAATATATCATATCTAAGCTGTCCAAACTCTCATAAGTGACCTGTAACACCAAAATCACAAAGTCATATCTCAAAACCTCAAAATAGTACTTTTGTGCATTTTTCAAGCCATGCCTTGATTCAGTCACTTTCCAAACCAGATAAAACCTCAAACACACTCCAAATATCATCCTTGAACTGTCCCAAATGGTTCCCCCCATCTGGAACACCATTTGAGAGAGTTGCTATTTTGGCCACTTTTGCCCCTTTTGCAAGAAAGAGCTCAAACTTGTTCCTGAGGTTTCCAGCTGATTCCAACCATCCTAAAAGCTTCTAAGAGATCATTTGAGGTTGTTCAAAGCATCAAATCATTTCTGGAACAAGTGGCTTGGCAGATTGCACAAAAGCTCCAAAAAGAGGTAAGCATCACAACTTGGATTCTTTGAACCATGCTTTCTTTTGATGTCCACTGATCATGCATCTCTTATACATATTATATGTGTTGTGTTTGCACTAATTTATCATGTAATTCATGCTTGTACCAAGAGATGGCATAGAAAATGCAAATCATGGCCTATTTCAAACCCCCTATCGGGTTTTCCAATAGGAGCATGATCTGAAAAAAATACCACCACCATTGGATTCCTTGTGAAATTCTAGGCAGGATAGACCTAAATTTTGTCCTAATCCATGGAGAAATGAGAAAGTTATGGCCTTCACGTTTTCAACCAAAATCTTGCCTTGCCTTGCCTTGGGCCAGTCCAAAAACAAGGCAAGCCTTGTATATTTGTGGTTGTGTTTCAATCAACGAATGTATCACCACCCCAGTGGTAAGACGCGCGCCCTATACACAAGAGGTCTGGGGTTCGAATCCCCCTCGCCCCAGATCCTCTTTTTGCTATTTTCTCCACTTTTTTTATTGTTTTTCTTATTATTTTTAATGATTTTAAAAATTAATAACTACCTCAATTTTAATTATTTTTGATTGGTTCTTTTTGCAAAATATCACAAAAATGTTGAAATATTTTGTTCCACAAAAAAATTAAATTTATATTAGTTATTTAATATAATTAGTATTTTTGTGAATAAATTCCTTTTTAATTATTTTAAGCATTTAAAAGTGAATATTTACTATGAAAATCAAAACTAAATGAGTTTTAATTTATCTTGTGATAAAAACCTCATTTTTCAAACCCTCAACAAAAATCACAAGTGGTTTATTAAAACTTATTTGGTATTTTTATTATTTTTATTTGATTTTCTTTAAATATTTCCTTTTAAAAGAAAACAAATTTAGGGTTTCCTTGATTTTCACTCAAACAAAACTTTTAAACACTTTGGGCCTCTAATAGAGTGTAAGACCCAATCCCCTTTTAACCAAAACAATTTAGGGCCTCAGATATTGTATAAGTCCCTCTGCATTAAAAGAGAATCTCGGCACGATCGCCAGTTCAAAAATCAAACCCTTGGGTCTACACTCGTGTTATAAGCCCCACTCTTTAAAAATCATTGGGCCTCTAGTAGAGTGTAAGACCCAACCCTTTTTGAAAACCAAAATAATTTGGGCCTCACTTATTGTATAAGTCCCGATACCATCAAAAAGTTCGACGCGATCGTCGCCTTTTTAAACAAACCTTTGGGCCTCTCCTTGAGCTGTAAGCCCCACCACTTGTACAAAAATAAACCTTTGGGCCTTTTGAGAGAGTGTAAGACCCATCCCTTTGTACAGAAAACCTTTTTAGGCCTCAGTCACTTGTATAAGTCCATGTACAATGTACAAAACAACAGTGCAATCACTGATAAAACCTTGGGCCTCTCCTTGAGCTGTAAGCCCCAACAATCTTTTTAAAGCACTTTCTCCTTTGATTTTGAATATAATATTGTTATCAAAGCTTTATTTGTTGAACAAACTAACTAAACAGTATGGAAGCTCTACAACCGAGTAAGTGTTTACCCACTTTCTTTATCCGCTTTCATATATATAACTGTATTGTGGGGCTGCTCACTGTAAGTCTTCTTTCACAAACTTTTATATACTTGTAAAATATCAACTGTGTAATACTAGTATAGTTATTTAGAGTTTTCCCCGGCAACTACGTCTAGCACTAGGTAAAGCCCTGTTGGTCACTCTTAAATACAAACAAAACTAGATCCCCATAGGATTACCAGATATAGTCTTCCCTCCTCTTGGGGTTAAACAATATGGAGACGTGAAAGGCAGCATTCTCAGTGAACCCTTTCTCAGATGTCACCCTTATAAATCGTCAAAGAGACTCTACTCCCCAGAGATGATCTTTTCTCCGTGAATGGCATCTCTTGAGTTTCTTCCAAATTCTCGGACTTTCCTGGCTTGATCTATTCTCGGTGAATGGCTTGTCTTGAACTTCTCGGGGTTTGGGGACCCACAGGCTTCTTAAAAGCATCCCCGCCTCCTCTTGGGCGTTGGACAAGGACCCTTCAGCTTCTTAAAAGCTCTCATGCCTTCTCTTGGGCTTAGTACAAGTACCTAGAGACCTCTACAGGTATAGAAACATAACCTAGTCATCAATTTGCTAGAGCTGTCTTTCTGAGTCAAGTGTCAGACCAGTTAATGAGTTGACCTTCATCCCTTAACATACCAGCCTTCTCTTGGGCATCATACAAAGATCATTCACTACCTGAGAATCGATTTCCCAAAACACCCGTAGACTTGGACAGTCTCAATACCCTTTGGATTTCCCATTTCCTTAAAGAACAGGAAATCTCCCTGATCCTTTGATCAATCTCAAAGTACTACATTACCCATATAAGAACTGATTTTCTCTTTTAAACCAACATACTGGACCTGTCACTAAACTGAAACAGTCACCAGCTCCCTAGCCTCCTCTTGGGCTTTGTTCAATGATTCTCCCCAGCGGAGCTAACCTTTTTAGCCTCCATCTCGGGCTTCGTACGAGATACAAAAACACTCTCTTGTTGAGTATAAAAGACTCTCTTGTTGAGTCAAACATTTTTAGCTTCCATCTCGGGCTTCGTACGAGATATAAAAACACTATCTTCTTTAGTATAAAAGACTCTCTTGTTGATTCAAACATTTTCAGCCTCCATCTCGGGCTTCGTACGAGGTACACAGACTCTCTTGTTGAGTCAAGCGCATTTAGCCTCCGTCTTGGGCTTCGTACAAGACACATACAAAAGCACTCTCTTGTTGAGTCAACCCTTTTAGCCTCTCTCTCAGGCTTCGTACGAGACACATAAAAACACCCTCTTGTTGGGTCAATAGCCTCCTCTTAGGCTTTGTATAAGGAAACCCTGGTTGAGTCAATCAACCTTTTAGCATCAAAATCTGTGCCTCGTTCACAGTATACAAACATCAACAACTCCTTTTCCCCCATCTAATTGCTGTAAGCGGCAAGCCTCTGGATTATTTACATCCACACCACTGTCCCTCTTTTAGCATGAGAAATTCCTAAGGAAAGATGGCATTGCTCTAAACTGAGTTAAAAGTCTTCTCCTTCAGGTTAAAAATCCCCTATAAAGGAATTTATGGCATTGCTGGATTCACATAGCCCAGTTAAAGTAATTCTCCTTTATAATCAGTCACCCAACAGTTGTGACAAACAGACCCCCTTTAGAGATGACAAATTCTCTCTAAAGTCAAAACCCTTTAGCTTCACATCTTGGGCTTCGAACAAGATACAAATAGACCCTTCAGCTTCACATCTTGGGCTTTGAACAAGATACAAACCACCTTTAGCTTCACGTCTTGGGCTTTGAACAAGACACCAAAACGACCATTTTCCTCCCATAGAATAGGAGGAACTACGATCGCTCTGATTTCCCTGTTTCATTAAACGGGAATACGTAGGCATAAGATTACAAAAGAATCTTAGCGAGCACACTAATCAAAAACCCAAAATCCCGTACCTTCATACATCAATCGAAAAGCATCAGTCCTAACATCCTACCAATAGCATAGTCCCGTCATTTCATTCTTAGCAAAATAAGCAGAGAGAGGCCCACAATCTAAACCGCATCTATAAACCAACAGTCATCTGTTTAAACTCAGTATGCAAGCAGGGTTAATTGGAGACATCTATTTCCCTTCCTTAGTCAGCTTAATAGGATAAAAAATGAATCAACCTGTAGTACCCCAGAGCGAAAGTGCTTAAGAACCACATCCAAAATTGTTCGCTACACTTCAAAACTCTCAAGCTTCCCATAAACCCCATAAATCTCTTTCTCATACAAGATCCCACATATCATCAAAGAAGGTTTTGCCCGAAGGCTTATTTTTACCCGAAGCAAGTTAACCCTTCATAATTCATCATCGATCCTCAAAAATACCTCTAAATCATCAATAACTCATAAACCCTTCAAAACACCCCAAAAACCCTGAAATCCATTTTAAACACATCACTTCCTATATTGAAAATAATGAAAGGCAATACTCCCCATACCTTAGATTGTCGATCCGAAGCTTTCTCTACTGAGCCTTTGGAAACCTTCTCGAATTCCTCGCCTTTTCCTTTTTCCTCAGAGCTCTCACTTCTTTCCTTCTTTTCACGGTCCAACAAAAGTGAATCCTATTCTCAAATTCTCCCTTCTATTCGACCTAGCTCTTGGGCCTCAAAATTGGGCTTTCTTCATAATGCCCTCACTAATCCGCCTCAAAATTCCGTCTTACCCTTAATTCCTCTAATATTATGTAAAATAAATAATAATACATTATATTCCATAATATATACTATTATTTAATTAAATAACTAAAATTCCACAAAATGCCCAAAACATCCAAATTCACCGAAAATCACAGAAAATCATGAATATAATATTTAAATAAATTAAATAAATATTCTTACGAAATTTGGGGTGTTACAGCTCTCCCCCACTTAAAGAATTTTCGCCCTCGAAAATTACCTAAAGGAAATAGAAACGGATACGACTCCCTCATATGATCTTCGCGTTCCCAAGTCCAACTTTCGCTAGCTGGTCCGCCCCACAACACTTTCACCAAAGTTATGTCTTTACCCCGCAATTGCTTCATCTCTCGACCATCGACACGCACAGGCAATGCTTGCACACTCAGATTATCCCGCACTTGCACATCATCCATCTGAATCGCATGCGATGAATCCGGGATGTACTTCCTCAACTGAGACACATGGAACACGTCATGCAAATTTGCAAGTGACGGCGGTAAAGCAATTCAATAGGCTACCTCTCCTATCCTCTGCGATATCTGATATGGACCAACACAACGTGGAGTAAGCTTCCTAGAATTCAAAGCTCGACCCACACCAGTCACTGGCGTCACTCTCAAAAACACGTGATCTCCCTCTTGGAATTCAAGCACCTTCCTCCTGTTATCATTGTAACTCTTCTGACGACTCTCCAAAGCTTTCATCCTTTCTTGGATCATCTTAATCTTCTCAGTCATCTCTTGCACAATTTCAGGTCCGAGTATAGCACTCTCACCCGACTCATACCAACACATGGGAGTTCTACACCTTCTCCCATACAAAGCTTCATATGGCGCCATTCCAATACTAGCATGAAAACTATTATTGTACGTGAATTCAATCAACGGTAAATGGCTATCCCAAGATCCTCCATGATCCAACACACATGCTCTCAACAAATCCTCCAAGGATTGGATAGTCCTTTCTGTCTGACCGTCCGTCTGCGGATGATTGGTAGAACTCATCCTTAACTTAGTACCCAATGCATCTTGCAAACTCTTCCAAAACCTCGATGTAAATCTCGGATCTCTATCCGATACAATACTTGAAGGTACTCCATGTAACTTCACAATCTCCTCAATGTACATCTCGGCTAGCTTCTGCATAGAATGATTAATCTTCATTGGCTAGAAATGAGCCGACTTAGTTAATCTATCCACGATTACCCAAATTAAATCATTTCCCTTAGCAGTCCTCGACAATCCTACCACAAAATCCATGGAAATACTATCCCACTTCCATTTTGGAATCCTCAACGGCTGCATCATACCTAAAGGCTTATGATGCTCAACCTTCGACTTCTGACAAGTCAAACACGCATAAACAAACTCCGCAATATCCTTCTTCATACTTGGCCACTAAAACAACTTTTTCAAATCTTGGTACATCTTCGTAGCACCGAGATGAATACTGAACCTACTTCGATGTCCTTCTTCAAGAATGATCTTCTTAATATCTGAGACATCTGGAACACACACCCTATCTCTGAACATCATCACACCATTTTCATCAATCCAGAATTCACCTCCGTTACCTTGGTTAATCAATGTCAATCGGTCAACCAACTTTAAATCAGATTGCTGTCCCACTATGATTTCTTCCAGAATACCACTAGTCAACTTCAACATTCCCAACTTCACACTGTTGTACCCCAAATTTTACCCTCCGATATTCTTATCGTTTGCATATCCTTTTCATTGGTCTCTGTTTTCGCATTTTAGTAAACATATCAATAATCATGCATTTTTTGTTAGAATTTAATTTGTTTTATTTCTTTTTTTCACTAACTATTTTCAATTATCTTTTTTATTATTTTTAGTTTTATTATTATTATTTCTTTATTATTATTATTATTATTATTATTATTAATTTTATTATTATTAGTTTTATTATCATTATTAGTTTTATTATTACTAAGCTTTATTATTATTATTATTATTATTATTATTACTTTTATTTTGTTTATCTTCATGGTAAGTGGGGACCACTCAATCATTCTAACACTTCACATGGATTGCCAACTTGGATTTATCAATGACCAAAAATCATTCTCACACTTCACTCATCAATGGCCAAGAATCATTCTCATAAAGTCACATGGATTGCCACATCAACACTCCCACTTTATTCACACTATAAATAAGATCTCTCTTTCTCTCATTTGACACACCAGATTCACCCCACACAAAGGCTGAATACTCTCTTAATTTTCTCCCTCAATTATTCTTGCAAATTTTCTGGAGAGAAGGCTCGTCTTCATTTTTCCATAACTCGTGTCATTGAAGAGGCAGTGGACCGTCTCCACTAGGTAACATTCACCTCTTTTATTTCTCCATTTTCAAAGTACCATGATCATTTATCTATGTTGTTATCAAGTTCATTAGCATGTTAATATTTTTCTGGAAAAAGTATTGTAATATCCTATAATTTTTGTTTGGTTTTATTATGAATGATGTTTAAAAGATAAGATAAAAATTCAAAAAGACAAAAAACATGCTTCATCACCACCCTTTTATTATTTCATACTATTTTTATTTTATTTTCCATTTATTTCTTAATTTTGTTTCTCTAGTTTTTATTTTAGGAGCTGTTGTGGTGAAAATTGGATAACAAATTATTAATTAATTTGCATCGTATTCTTTTACAACCGACTTTGATTTATCCAAAGGAAAGGTTCAAGATCGTTAGAAAAACCTAAGGGGAAAGAGATCTAAGGTTCGGGGGTTGGTTACGGCTAGGGAAGGTGTTAGCACCCTAAACGTCCGTAGTACTCTACGGGAACCTCTTGTTTTAATGTTATCTTATGTTTGCTAAAGGTTGAAACCCTAGGGGTTAGTATCTAAGTATACTCGACAAAGCATCGCACTTTGCGCCTACGTATCCTCGGGAATAGAATCAGAGTATGCGTAGTTCTACTTCTACTAAATGATTGACTATGGCCAATTTTCAGAGGGGAAATGAGTACAAGCTCATTGTAGAGTTTAAGAACTCTCTAAATCTAGTTATAATGGACCTATGTTGAAGTTTAGTCAGTAGGAAAAGTGATAAATTCATTAGGATGAATATCACTAAGAGTTTAAGAACTCTCTCCTAAAGCTAGTTATGATTTCTATGGCTCTGATGAGGCCAAGAAATAAAGTTTCTCCTAAGAGGTTACTTAGGTTAAGATGGGGGCTATGACTTTAAGAGTCAACATATATCACCTTCCTTTGGAATAGGGGGGATAACAATTGATAATAATAAGAGGCATAGTAGATAAAACATTGATATAATATAATGGAAGCAACATAAGCATGAGGATGGCAATATGTTTCATGACAAAGTATGGATAAAATGAGCATGATTATTATAAAGACATGTCAATATGTTTCAATCTTAAGGAAGACAAACATAGAGAATGATATTAATCAAGGTTGACAATTGAAGAATAAAGTTCATGTTAAAATCAAGCATATGACAAATCAACATGGATAGATTAATTCAACACTTAAACAAACCATTAGTGAAATAAACACTCAAATGATCAATAAAGGTGCTCATAAATTATATTAACAATTAATCCAAAATTGATAATCAATTGACAACACAATTAAAATTAACAATTAGAACACATGTTGGTAATTAAAATTAAAAGTCAACAATTAATAACTAAATTAAAGTGCAAACTAATAATTTAAATTTAAAGGCTAATACAATTAGAATACACATGATAATTAAAGTTAAAGGTTAACAATTAAAAATACAAATTGATAATCACAACACAATTAAGATTTAACAATTGACAATTAACACTTAACAATTAGAATACAAATTAACAATCAAAATTAAAATAAAAATTGATTAACAATTAACAATTAACAATTAAAAATTAGAATACAAATTAACAATTACAATTGAAATTAACATAACAATATATACAATACACATTTACAACACATTGCAAAAACTGATAGTATTAACGACAGCAACATACAATACAGCAATCACTCAGACACAAATGATCATACACAACAGCATAACAATCATACATTGCATCACACATGATTACACACACACAACACACACATTCACATAGAAATCAAACAGTTAACAAGCAACATTACTACAACTCACCATATATGACAAATTTAAACAACACAACGTATTGTCATTGTATGATATTGTATCACACAAATACATAACATTAAACAATCAGATAAATGTAATAATGCATATAGTTACTATAATATGACATATGATTTATACACTACTTTACATTTGCACACACACTAACGCAATACGTAAAGAACACAACACAAACAGTGATAACACGACATTTAACGTAATACACAGGTAAAACACATTATGTGCGCATATGGCAGTGTAAGATCACATACTAAAATATATCAATAAAAATGATAACAATACATGACTATTAAACACACACACGCACATATAAAAAAAATATCATTATACTGGCAAAGGATCAGCATTATCACAAATTACAACTATGTACTACACATACATAAGATTGCAACACAGCACAGTAATAACACTTACAAATAAACGTCGAACAAAAGAAAAAAAATAGCACGCACAAACAACTAAAAAGGTACTGCACCTCTTGAAATAACCACACTCTATCTCTCTCCGCGAATGCATCTGATCGTAATACGTTCTTCACAAATGCTATGATACACACAAAGCTCACACATTAGTTTCACATGCTCACATTTTAAGACATAACCATGCACTCAAACTATCAAGACCAACGTTGGTAACCACAAAGAAAACCTTCTGATAACATACTGCACTCAAAAGCAAACCCTGGGAAATGGTGATTTCACGTAGCTGTTATGACAAAACCGGCTATGGTCCAGTACAAAACGCTAGTCATTGAAGGACAAACTTAAAGTAGCATCGCAGCACTTCGTGTAAACCGCATCGAAACGCACACTCACACGATGTAAACAAAACAACAACAAATGTGTATCACCCGTGATAAACTACGGGCCATATACACCAATAGCCATAAAAAACACGCGCACACACTAGCATGAAACACGATCATCATAAGCGTAAATGTCACACAACTAAACCAATATGTAATGAACACAAGACCATGGTTGAATCCAAACAAAACCAGATTGAAAACAGAAAAACAATCAGCACCATGTACTCATGCATACGAGAGTTCGAAAACATTACCGAAGATGCGAAAACTCGAACAAGCTGCTACGAACCAATCCGACGTGAAGCCCAACCTTGTTAATGTTACTCCAAGGTGATGAGTTGAGTGTAAAGTTGATGAGGTAGATGGTGTTTGTGGTGAAAGGCAATGGAAACTGAGTTGTAGGTTTTTGATGATGTGAAATTGGTATGAGGGTTTTACATATGGTTATGGACGACTGATGGTGTTGTTGTGTTGAAATGGAGGTGATTTGTTTTTGTTGACATGGAGGGCAACGTTGAGAGGTGGTGGTAGTTTTTGTGTTGTTGAAAAAAAAGAAAGCCAGAAATTTGAACGATTTCTTCCCCCCTTTTGAGTTTGCAACCGTCGAATATATATATGGCGATGGAAGCTTTTGAAAGCTCTTGGAGAAAGAATCTGCCCGTTGTAGCTTGAAGTCATGGTGCAAGTTACCGTTACGACAAGTCGCCATCGTTTGCAGGCATGGTAATATGGTTTGAAGCTTTTGTCATTGGAGCAGATATGTTCGTACGGTTTGGAAAAAGGTGAAAACAGCTTGTCACTACAATGATGTTTTTTTGTTTGATTTACACGATGGGCTTAAGGTTTGTAACTTGCATTGAAATAGTAACTGAAAAAAGAATTTGGTTTTTTTATATTTGAAATTTATAATATGACTAATAATAACATAATAATAAAACTAAATAATAACTTAATTTAACTTAGTTAGAGAAGTATTAAAATTAATCTAATTAATTAAACCAATTTTAAAAAAAAAAAGATTAAATTGAGGTTGAAAATTAAATTAACAAAATAACCATCTTAAATATAAATTAAAATAAAAACCAGCCATATTGAAATTAAACTAAAATGAATAAAATAATTATTGAACTAAAATATAAAGAAAAATAATAATCATAAAAAAACATTAAAGAGGAAAATACAAGATTATGAGGTGCTAAAAAACAACAACCAGTAAATCTGAGGGTAAAATTTGGGGTGCAACAGTTGCCCCTATTTAAATATCTTCACCGGATGACATGAGAGATGAAGATCCTCATGGAATCAAAAGTGAAAGATATTTAAATACAGATAACCGAAAATTTTGCCCTTAGATGCGCAAACATGCAATGCAACAACATGATGCCAAGATGCCAAAGAAGATGCAAAGATGCAGACACAACAAGGCGCCAAAGGACAGACAGGAAGCAAACACAAGATGAGCTTCACTGGGGAAGGATGAAGGTTAGTATCCACGAGGAAAACTCACTGGGGATACAAGCTAACCAACAAAAGAGACCCACCGGGGAGACTCCAAAGAAACATTGGGGAAAAGACCTCAGACAAACTCCACTGGGGAAAGAACCAGGGAGATAGACTACCGGGGACAAACAAACCTAAATTCTTCCTGGGCATGAAACCAGGAAGAAAAACCTAATCACTGGGGACCAGTCAAAAAGACAGACAACCAAGCAAAGACTTCCTGAGAATCTTATACTGAAGAGTTCAAAATAGGATCTTCAAGAAAAGCCAGGAAGACAGAGACAAACCCTGCGCACCAGATAGGAGCCTTATAAGGTTGAAGAAATTTGTTCCAAGAAGCATAACTTAAAGCAAGTTTTCAAAATTACAAGGTAAGGGTTCAGTGTCCGACACGATTCGAACAAGAACGATTTTAAAACAAGAGGCAGTGTCCGACACGATTCGAACAAAGACTCTGTTCAGGTTTGACACGATTCAAACAAGAACAAGTTTTAAAATGAGCAGACAATGCTTGACACGATTCAAGCAAGGTCCAAGTTCATGTTTGACACGATTCAAACAAGAACAGTTTTAAAACAAGAGGCAGTGTCCGACATGATTCGAACAAAGACTCTGTTCAGGTTTGACACGATTCAAACAAGAACAAGTTTTAAAACAAGAAGACAATGCTTGACACGATTCAAGCAAAGTCCAGTTTTTTTTTTTTTAAAAATCTTTAATGTTATACTTCTTGGGGAACAGCAAAAGGTTTTAAAGATTCAAATCTGGCGCGCAAAGGTTAAGACCGAACAAGCACAACACAAAGCAAACCTGAAATGTCTTTACTTCACTGGGGAAATAAAGACAGACACAAACAAAAGACCACAAGCAAAACAAAGCACAAGGATGCAAAGATGCTAGGGTATGATGCATATGCTAGAAACGACGCGAACGACGCAAAACAGGAAAGAAGAAAAGATAACACAAGCCAACACCCTGAAACCCAAACATCAAGGATAACCGGGGCAATCTTCTTTTCTCTGGAGATGGCAGATCCATGCCAAAAACAGCACTGCTAATTCTTCCTGTACCAACTTGATTCCAAAACGTCTTAATTCCAGAGTAAAACTTGGTTTATCTTTGTGTTTTCTTAAAACTTTCCCGTTTCCAAGAATCAGATGAAAATGAAAAAGTTATTGTATTCAAGGGCCAATAACAACTCTAGTGACTAAGAATTCTGTCGTCTAACAGCTGACTTCTCTGGGGACTCTTGCATAGAGAGCTGGGGTTTAAATGGGAACATGGTTAATGAGTCAAGAATAGACTCTGGTACTTAAATAGGAGTTGGTTGAGATAACACATAATCTGCTTCATGAAGGAAAACCGGTAGGAGCCAGAAAGGTAACCTCATTGGAGATAGAACCAAGAAATGGGCTCCAATAAAGGTATCAAGAATGATTGATCATCAAGGCTAAACGCAACTAGATGACATTCTAGGAAGGATCCGCAATGAAGGTTGAATTGAAAAACGGTCTTCATTGGGAAAAGATATCCAAAGTGATGGAACAACAGGTTCAAGCATGATCGGTTGGTACTTTGGAAAAAGAAGAACCTTATTGGAGATTGAACCAAGAAATAGGCCCCAATAAAGTATCTAGGATGATTGATCATCAAGTCTAACGTGACTAAATGACATCCTAGAAACACCTCTAAAGTGATGGAACAACAGGTTCAAGTATGACCAGTTGGCTCTTTAGAAGTAACCTCTAAAGTGATGGAACAACAGGTTCAAGTATGACCGATTGGCGCTTTAGAAGTAACCTTGTTGGAGATAGAACCAAGAAATGGGCTCCAACAAAGTATCTAGAATGATTGATCATCAAGGCTAAACGCGACTAGATGACATTCTAGAAAAGATCCGCAATGAAGGTTGAACCGAAAAACGGTCTTCATTGGGAAAAGATATCCAAAGTGATGGAACAACAGGTTCAAGCATGACCGGTTGACACTTTGGAAAAAGAAACCTTATTGGAGATAGAACCAAGAAATGGGCCCCAATAAAGGTATAGAATCTGATAGGTTAGTACCGGAGTTGCATAACTGAAGATAAGGCTTCCTGGGGAATACCCAATTACGGTTGCGAAGAGGTTGAATAGTACCAGAGATAGATAAGCTGCTTATAAGAGGCTGCCAAGCTTCTTCAAGAGATTGCTGCTTCAAAGATATGTTGATATCACAATAATGTTGGAGAAATAATTATGTCTTTAATGAGGATCTTGTAAAAGATGCTTCTGCGAGACACAGTGCAAAATAAATGCACGTGCGAAGATAGGTTAAAAAAACCACGCTTGCCAGAGACCAAAGTTCAATCTAGGAACAAGCTAGAAAGAAACGGTCAAACAAGACTCCAATTGAGGAATGAACTCAAAATGGGAATTTATCTAATCCACATGTGGAAAAGATAACTGAACCAACCATCATCCACGAGAATCAAACTCTGTGGGGAACTCAGAAAAGATGGGCACTTTATGCTTAGGGCTGACTTTCTATTAGAGAGAATAGACCAACCCAGTCACTTGGGGAGATAACCGCCAAAGTGAACAAAGACAGGTAAACACCAGAAAAGGAAGCAGAAATGCAAAAATGCTATGCATATGAGTGCTTATGCCATGCTTATGCCTATGCTGACAAAACAGACAAAAAATGAAACTGGAGATGAAATAAACATCTCGACAAGGATACCCAGCCAAACTCATCAGATTGGACCATTACTGGGGATGAAGAAGAATCAACAACTTCACTGGTGACAAGAAAATTCTACTTGAGGTATAACATCCTGAGGATTGCCATCATGAGCTTGATTTCTTTGTTGGAGGAGAATCCATGGAGAATTGTCAAGATTAGCTGAAGTAACATCTTACTGGGGAGCTAGCAAAGGATACTGGCATAATGATCATCTTCAAATCTTATCTGCCCCAGACTATATGGTTTGTCGGAAGACGATATCAAGAGGATTTTATAGAAGAATTGGTTTACAAGGTGTTTCAATATCTTCAAACTCTTGGAGAGATCTCGGCGTAACTGCCCCAGATTAACTGCAATCACACAACAAGGTCCTTGAACTCGCTTTAGACTGGTTGTTTGGCGATTTAGGGAAGATATGCCCCAGACTGATTGGACTTTTAGAGATTTACCGAATCTCGACTTAACTGCCTCTGATTAATTAGTCTGTGAGGGTAAGTCATCAAAAGGAATTTACAGAAGAATTGATATACCAGATGCCTCAATGTCTTTAAAATTTTAAACAAAAATGAACCTAGACATGATTGCCCCGGTTCAACTGTATTCGTAATACACAAATTGTAGTAGAAATGGCTGGGGAACAACACTTGCCCCTGCTGATGGGTCACTGGAGTCCATACTTGTCATAAGAAGACCTGGAGAAGACTTGCTCCAGTATTTTTGAACTTTGACGAGTTCTGCCCCTGATTCGGTAGATTAGCAAATCCTTCTACTTGGTTGCCCCTGACTGAGCTTCCTTTATCAAGTCGAATCCCCTAGCTGGCTGTATTTGTTGGGATTCCTTTTATATTGAAATATATTGCAAACAAGTGTTGTTCATTAAAATTGGCAAAATTTAATGCAAAGTTTAAAAACAAAACTTTGATAAAAAACGCACAGTGAAATGATTAAATAGTCAAAAACAATGGTGGGTCTAGTCATTAAGGAAATGATTAACACACGCGAGTAACAAAGATTATTAGTAGTCAGGTTACTCCACCTTGCTGTAGTATGCTTTCAAAACAACCTTACCTCAATTAGGTCTTTTAGGGGTTGTAATGTGGTCTGGTTCATGGTCTATGAAACAAGAGATAAATGCTCAAATCCTACGCTCAGTTAACTCGAGATATACGTTCAAATCTCCAAAAGTAGGAAGTCACTTGATTTGAAAGCTGACTGGCGTCTTATATGAAGCGCTCATATTCGAATGCACAGTCCAGTTAAACTGAGAACTACCCTGCCCCAAGGTTGAGATTTGAGGGTTTTTGTGAAGAAGAAACTCCTACTTCTAGGCTCGAAAGGGTTAACAAGGGATGAATTGAAACAATGCCTTACATCCTCGGTGAGGTTAATTTGAAAGTATACCACAACAATTATGAACATGAGGTTTTCATCATCCTCCCTAATCTTTGCTTTAACAAAAGTTGAAAAAGGGGTGAAAAAGATATATATTTTTGCTTTTATGAAAATAAAAGTAAACGAGTGAAACGAATGGATTTAACCAAAAGATGCATAAATATTTCACTAATTTTGCCAATTTGAAAGTACAACAAAGCTTATAAGCAAATACAAATTCAAAGTGCAAAGGAAATACAATAAAATTGCTGGAACAACCAAAAGATTGCCAACTTTAAGGAATCAAATACAGAAAATTAAAGAGGAGCTCAATCACAGTCCATCTTGGTCTTGATACATCCTCCACAACATTACTTATCTCATGAGCGGGTAAGGATTGTTCTTGATGATAGGCTGGGAGCCGTCGAAAGACAAAATGTTTCTCTCCACTAAGTCCTTCACAATATGCTTCAGAGCAAAACAACCTTCTAAATTATGGCCTGGTGCGCCTTCATGGAACGCACAATGAGCATTGGGATTGTAAGACGGTGGAAGCGGATCAGGAGGTGGTCATGATGACCTTGTAGTTATTAATCCTTGTTGCACCAAAACAGGATACAATGCTGTATACGTCATAGGGATGGGAGGAATCCGAGGCCTTCCACCCTTTCCTTTGCCTGGAATATTATGACGAGAAACTTGAGTCCGTCGGCGATAGGCAGGAGCGTTGGGCGCTCGTTGATATACTGGTGGTTGAGGAACCGGTTGATAAACAGAAGCTTGGTGGTTGAATGTTGGCGTAATGGTGGCCACATAAGGTTGCTGAACAGAATAGCACTGTTGTTGCTGCTGAAGCTTCCAGAACTGATTTTTCCTCTTTTTGTTTGTCATCACCACATTGGTATCCCTTTCCCTTTTGAAGGATATCTTGGCATCGTCGCTTGGACTACTAGCTCTCTTGGTCATTTTCCAGTTCTTCAGACCAAGCTCTACTTTAACCCCCACAGCTACAATATCGGAAAAACTAGCGGACACGCTACTGATCATCCTTTCGTAGAATTCTGGTCTCACTGTGTCGACAAACCAATCAGTCAACTCTTTGTCAGATAAAGGTGGCTCTATCTGTGAAGCCAGCTCTCTCTATCTTTGTGCATACTCTTTAAAGGACTCGGTATCGTTTTGAGACATACTCAGTAATTGTCTGCGATCCGGCGCGAGGTCCATGTTATATCTATAATGCTTTATAAAAGCATCAGATACATCTTGAAAACATTGGATCTTAGATCGGTCCAAAGTCAAATACCACTTTGCAGCAGCTCCTTTCAAACTATCTTGGAAGCAGTGGATCATCAACTTATCATCATCCATATATGCAGCCATTCGTCGGTAATACATGACCAAATGCAACTTAGGACAGGTCGCACCAGAGTATAGGTCAAAATTGGGTAGTTTGAACTTGGGTGGAATTACCAAGCCTGAGACTAAGCATAAGTCTTTAACATTAGTATTAGATACATTGCTCCTCTCCATTGCTTCAAATTTCCTCTGCATTGTCTATACATTTTCCTTCAACCTTTTATGTCGATTATCCCCTTCTTCGGACCTATTGACATGATCATGAACTGGATTCTGAAAAACTGGGTGCATCTGGGCTTGCACTGTTGCTGGAGTGAAGGTAGGAATAGCTTGAAAAGCCTCACTAACCAAAGGAACAGCTTGTTGAGTAGAAGTGACGGTTGGATCACGCATGAAGTTAAAAGGCATGCCCAAAGTAGGGTTCACAGTAGTAACGGGAGGTTCTACAGTGGTAGTGATAATCTCGGAGACTAATGTCGCTTGTGTATCCATCCTGGCACTTATAACTTGAATTGCTTCCATAATCTGCCACATTCCTCCTCGGAGCTCACTCAATTCATTGTTGACTCTGTCCATCTCGCAGTATTGTTCAGACATCCTTTGTCGAGTTTGGACTTGGGTAACAACTCAAAGACGATTCTGAAGGGAAAACGGTGACATGAGACGAAGACAGAGAGGAAATGCACATGCTATGACATGATGCAAATGAGAGGCTGCAAGCCAAATGGTTTCAAGGAACTCAAAGGCAAGTTACGAGAAATTCTTTTGGAGAAACTGAAAAAGTTTTTTCTTTCTTTTTAAAATCTCTGATCTGTATTGATTTTTTTTTTTTGAAAAGGAAACAAACATTTGAGTTCCTTGAAACCAAAGGGCTAGAAATGCTTGAAAGCAGAGATGCAAAAAGCACATGAGCACAAACATATGTACACACAACAAGATATACAAATCCTAGGTTTAGGGGTTACAAGCGTGGAGTCAAAGGTCTAACCATCCCAATAGGTATGTACTACTGGTTTTCACCTGCCGAACAAGGTTCTAAAGAGTTCCCAGAGTCTACAATCCATCTTTCGGATTTTAACGATTTCCCAGATGACTTGGTAATCAATAAAATTCTCAAGAGGATCTCGTCTGAGTGTAGTATCGCATGACAACCAATTCAGAAATAGACTCCATCATGGTCTCCGCACTACATCCTAAAAGGCCAAGTGGGGTTTGGTAACTACGGTTCTCAATATCATGGGCTCCTAGGTCGAGAGTAGGACGCTTTCACGAATAGGATCGTTCAACCTAACTAGACTCTCGAGAGGGCCTCAACTGAGTGATGGTGTTCTCAATTCAACTTTTTCAGGAATCGGCTCCCTCAAAGTCTCCTTGAATATACCATCGTCCTATAATAAGTGTACGCTCAAATCCGGGTATAGGATTTATCTCACTCATAGATATCATATCAGCCCAATATAACAGGAAAAGTCAAGTAAGAACAGATATACAGATATATAAGCAGGTATGATATACACAAGCATATACAAGTAAATAAGCAAACATGAATAACACAAAAACAAGATAGGTTTAACCCTCTTAGGAAAGGACCAGCAATAGGTCTAACGATCCCCAGTGAAGTTGCCATTTCTGTTGCGGTGAAAATTGGATAACAAATTATTAATTAATTTGCATCGTATTCTTTTACAACCGACTTTGATTTATTCAAAGGAAAGGTTCAAGATCGTTAGAAAAACCTAAGGGGAAAGAGATCTAAGGTTCGGGGGTTGGTTACGCCTAGGGAAGGTGTTAGCACCCTAAACGTCCGTAGTACTCTACGGGAACCTCTTGTTTTAATGTTATCTTATGTTTGCTAAAGGTTGAAACCCTAGGGGTTAGTATCTAAGTATACTCGACAAAGCATCGCACTTTGCGCCTACGTATCCTCGGGAATAGAATCAGAGTATCTGTAGTTCTACTTCTACTAAATGATTGACTATGGCCAATTTTCAGAGGGGAAATGAGTACAAGCTCATTGTAGAGTTTAAGAACTCTCTAAATCTAGTTATAATGGACCTATGTTGAAGTTTAGTCAGTAGGAAAAGTGATAAATTCATTAGGATGAATATCACTAAGAGTTTAAGAACTCTCTCCTAAAGCTAGTTATGATTTCTATGGCTCTGATGAGGCCAAGAAATAAAGTTTCTCCTAAGAGGTTACTTAGGTTAAGATGGGGGCTATGACTTTAAGAGTCAACATATATCACCTTCCTTTGGAATAGGGGGGATAACAATTGATAATAATAAGAGGCATAGTAGATAAAACATTGATATAATATAATGGAAGCAACATAAGCATGAGGATGGTAATATGTTTCATGACAAAGTATGGATAAGATGAGCATGATTATTATAAAGACATGTCAATATGTTTCAATCTTAAGGAAGACAAACATAGAGAATGATATTAATCAAGGTTGACAATTGAAGAATAAAGTTCATGTTAAAGTCAAGCATATGACAAATCAACATGGATAGATTAATTCAACACTAAACAAACCATTAGTGAAATAAACACTCAAATGATCAATAAAGGTGCTCATAAATTATATTAACAATTAATCCAAAATTGATAATCAATTGACAACACAATTAAAATTAACAATTAGAACACATGTTGGTAATTAAAATTAAAAGTCAACAATTAATAACTAAATTAAAGTGCAAACTAATAATTTAAATTTAAAGGCTAATACAATTAGAATACACATGATAATTAAAGTTAAAGGTTAACAATTAAAAATACAAATTGATAATCATAACACAATTAAGATTTAACAATTGACAATTAACACTTAACAATTAGAATACAAATTAACAATCAAAATTAAAATACAAATTGATTAACAATTAACAATTAACAATTAAAAATTAGAATACAAATTAACAATTACAATTGAAATTAACATAACAATATATACAATACACATTTACAACACATTGCAAAAACTGATAGTATTAACGACAACAACATACAATACACTATAGCAATCACTCAGACACAAATGATCATACACAACAGCATAACAATCATACATTGCATCACACATGATTACACACACACAACACACACATTCACATAGAAATCAAACAGTTAACAAGCAACATTACTACAACTCACCATATATGACAAATTTAAACAACACAACGTATTGTCATTGTATGATATTGTATCACACAAATACATAACATTAAACAATCAGATAAATGTAATAATGCATATAGTTACTATAATATGACATATGATTTATACACTACTTTACATTTGCACACACACTAACGCAATACGTAAAGAACACAACACAAACAGTGATAACACGACATTTAACGTAATACACAGGTAAAACACATTATGTGCGCATATGGCAGTGTAAGATCACATACTAAAATATATAAATAAAAATGATAACAATACATGACTATTAAACACACACACGCACATATAAAAAAATATCATTATACTGGCAAAGGATCAGCATTGTCACAAATTACAACAATGTACTACACATACATAAGATTGCAACACAGCACAGTAATAACACTTACAAATAAACGCCGAACAAAAGAAAAAAAACAGCACGCACAAACAACTAAAAAGGTACTGCACCTCTTGAAATAACCACACTCTATCTCTCTCCGCGAATGCATCTGATCGTAATGCGTTCTTCGCAAATGCTATGATACACACAAAGCTCACACATTAATTTCACATGCTCACATTGTAAGACATAACCATACACTCAAACTATCAAGACCAACGTTGGTAACCACAAAGAAAACCTTCTGATAACATACTGCACTCAAAAGCAAACCCTGGGAAATGGTGATTTCACGTAGCTGTTATGACAAAATCGGGTATGGTCCAGTACAAAACGCTAGTCATTGAAGGACAAACTTAAAGTAGCATCGCAGCACTTCGTGTAAACCGCATCGAAACGCACACTCACACGATGGAAACAAAACAACAACAAACGTGTATCACCCGTGATAAACTACGGGCCATATACACCAATAGCCATAAAAAACACGCGCATACACTAGCATGAAACACGATCATCATAAGTGTAAATGTCACACAACTAAACCAATATGTAATGAACACAAGACCATGGTTGAATCCAAATAAAACCAGATTGAAAACAGAAAAACAATCAGCACCATGTACTCATGCATACGAGAGTTCGAAAACATTACCGAAGATGCGAAAACTCGAACAAGCTGCTACGAACCAATCCGACGTGAAGCCCAACCTTGTTAATGTTACTCCAAGGTGATGAGTTGAGTGTAAAGTTGATAAGGTAGATGGTGTTTGTGGTGAAAGGAAATGGAAACTGAGTTGTAGGTTTTTGATGATGTGAAATTGGTATGAGGGTTTTACATATGGTTATGGACGACTGATGGTGTTGCTGTGTTGAAATGGAGGTGATTTGTTTTTGTTGACATGGAGGGCAACGTTGAGAGGTGGTGGTAGTTTTTGTGTTGTTGAAAAAAAAGAAAGCCAGAAATTTGAACGGTTTCTTCCCCCCCTTTTGAGTTTGCAACCGTCGAATATATATATGGCGATGGAAGCTTTTGAAAGCTCTTGGAGAAAGAATCTGCCCGTTGTAGCTTGAAGTCATGGTGCAAGTTACCGTTACGACAAGTCGCCATCGCTTGCAGGCATGGTAATATGGTTTGAAGCTTTTGTCATTGGAGCAGATATGTTCGTACGGTTTGGAAAAAGGTGAAAACAGCTTGTCACTACAATGATGTTTTTTTTGTTTGATTTACACAATGGGCTTAAGGTTTGTAATTTACATTGAAATAGTAACTGAAAAAAGAATTTGGTTTTTTTATATTTGAAATTTATAATATGACTAATAATAACATAATAATAAAACTAAATAATAACTTAATTTAACTTAGTTAGAGAAGTATTAAAATTAATCTAATTAATTAAACCAATTTTTTTTAAAAAAAAAGATTAAATTGAGGTTGAAAATTAAATTAACAAAATAACCATCTTAAATATAAATTAAAATTAAAACCAGCCATATTGAAATTAAACTAAAATGAATAAAATAATTATTGAACTAAAATATAAAGAAAAATAATAATCATAAAAAAAATGAAAGAGGAAAATACAAGATTATGAGGTGCTAAAAAACAACAACCAGTGAATCTGAGGGTAAAATTTGGGGTGCAACAGAAACACTTTGAATTTTTAGTTTCAATTTATCATGTTATTTCTTGAATTCATAACTTTTTCTTTCGAATTTTGTTTTGATTTTTATTTTTCTCTTACGATCTTTATTTCGATTTTTAGGGCCAATGATATTACAAAATCATGACTTAGTTGATTTATGCAAAATGACTAAAAAGTCTTGATATGTATGAGGTTCATTTCTTTATTTTTGTTGGTCATTGAAAGTCGAATATAAAAAGATTATCGATCCTCCGATTACATCTTGATCAAGACGAGACTAACTTTATTCTTCATTTCGAGTCCATTTTCTTTACTTTAGGCCGATGACATTGCACAAATCTTGACTTTGATAATTTCAAATCAATAAAGTCTTGATAAATATGAGGCCACTTTTTACTTATTTTTATTGGTCGATGAAAGTCAAAAATCTAAGATTATCGATTTATCGATTTAAATCTTGATTAAGACGAGACCAACCTTATTTTTTCATTCCGGTTTCATTATCTTTATTTTGGTCGATGACATAACAAACTTCATGGTTTGGTTGACTTCATTGAATCAACAAGACTTTGATCAATATGAGACCGCTTTCTCTTTATTTCAGTTTCATTTACTTTTTAGTCGATGAAAGTCAAGAATCATTGATTATCGATTTCTCGATTAAATCATGACTAAGACGAGACTATTTCTACTTCACTTCAATTTTAAGTTATATGAATACTAACTTTTTCATTTCTCTCTTTAATGAGAATTGTAAATATTTTTTGATAAAGTCTTGTGGACTACTATTCTGGTTGCCTGTTTCATTTGATACATCCTCGATACTATTCCAAAGGAAAGTTCTCCTCAGTTGACTTATAAGTCAATAAACCAATCATACCACCTTGGCCTCATAAGAGCCTTTCCCTTTTCCTGGCCTCATAAGAGCCATGGAATCATAACTTAGCAGTAGGTTAGAGTTTTGAATTCTATGTGATTCTCATCATCATGAGAACTCACTTTTCCCATCATAACTTAGATTTAGAGAGTTTCTTAAAACTCTAAATGAGCTCATACTCATTTCCCCTTGGAACTTTGGCCATAGTCAACGGTTCCTCTTTCACCCTTAGTTAGGGGAACTACGATTGCTCTGATTTCTCAAGTACCCTTTGAGAATACGTAGGCATAGGATTGCGACGATCCTAGCGAGCTACCTTTTTCTTTTTCCATCTTTTTCCTTTACATTCGATGCCTTCTCGGATCCCACATTTTCTTTTTACACCCTTAGGCCATACTTAGTGTATATACCCCTAGGTCTTTCTTTACCTTAGCACGGTTCCCTTAGCAAGCAAACGTTAGAATAACACAAATACTAACAAGAGGTTCCCGTAGAGTACTACGGATACTTAGGGTGCTAATACCTTCCCTTAGTATAACCAAACCCCGAACCTAGATTCTCTTTTTTAGGGTTTCTTTCTTTACCCTTTCCTTTGGATAAATCAAAGTCGGTTGTAAAAGAAACATGATGCAAGTTAATTAATAGCTTGTTATCCGATTTTCACCGCAACAGAAATGGTGACTTCACTGGGGATCTCTCTAAGAGGGTTAAGCCCACCTTGTTTGTATTTGTGTTATCTTACATGTTTGCTTATTTGTATATCTATACATATTCATATCTGTATATATATCTGCTTGTGCTTGGGTTTTTCTGTGTGCAGGGTTGCTACCTTGAGTGGTGAGGATAAGTCCTAACCCGGACTTGAGCGTAAACATATGATAGGATCGTGGACATAGTCAAGGAGACTTCGAGGGAGAAATCCCAAAAGAGTTGACTTGAGGTTCCACACTCAGTTGAGGCCCTCTTGGGGGTGGTATATGCGGAACGAGCAATCGTGAATGCGTTGCCACTTTTAACCTTGGTGCCAGGGATACTGATGACCATTAGTTACCCTTTACCCCACTTGGCCTATTTGGGACGTAGTGTGATGACTGTGAGGGAGTAATCCTAAATAGTTGCTACGCGATACTACACTCAGACGAGACTCTCTTGAGAATTTTATTGATTACCGAGCAATTGGGAAGTCGATAAAATCCGAAAGATGGGTTGTAGACTCTGGGAACTTCTTAGAACCCTGTTCTATGGATACAAAAACCCTAGTACACACCCTTGGTTTGGTTCTTTACCCAGACTCCATGTTGTGATCTTGAACCCTTGATCCTGTTGCATGTGTTTCGCTTCTTGTTTGCATTGCATTGCATTGCATATCATTTTCATCTTTGCATGATTCATTGCATGCGTTTGTTTGTCCAGTAACTCATCTCTAATTGTATCTATCTTCCAGTGTTTGTTTGTTAGTCGTCAAGTTGATCCCTCGACATCGATACCGGACTAGAGCTAATTACAGACGCAAGATGTCAGAGCAAGATATACACAATGTTGAGGTCCGAATGGAGATCGATGGCCTTAAGTCGAGCATGACTAAACTCACTGAGATGCTCCAAGTTTTGATTGCTAGGGGAGAGCCACCCCAAAGGACTGTCATCCAGGAAGTTTCAAGTGCTAATCCTCCACCGGTTCAAGTGCCACCTTCAACTTGGCCCGAGTTTGGTTTGCCACACAACTACTCTCCACCTATTGCATCTACTGCTATGGTTGGTCAGAATGCTATGCCAGTGTTTCAAGCTCCTGTTTTTGCCGAACCTCAACCTATAGTTCAGACTATTCGAGCTCCCTTTGAGGATCCCCGCTATGAGTACAATGCTGCCAGTGCTCAAGGTGAAGACCGTGAAGACTTTGTTGAACCTGAAGTTGTTCGAGAGCAGTTTCAGAGCATAGAGAAGAGACTCCAAGCCGTTGAGGGTACTGATTTCTTTAATGTGGATGCAGACAACCTGTGCTTAGTATCAGACCTTGTTATACCTGCTAAGTTCCTAACTCCAGATTTTGTGAAGTACAAGGGTCACTCTTGCCCAAGAGGTCATTTGGTCCTGTATCTTCGCAGGATGACTGCTCATGCCAAGAATCAAAAGTTGTTTATCCACTGTTTTCAAGACAGCTTGAGTGGAGCATCGCTCAAATGTTACATGGGTCTCGAGCAAAAATCTATCCATAGCTTCCAAGACCTCACAAATGCCTTCATGAAGTAGTATAAGTATAACCTCGACATGGCTCCTGATCGCCGTCAACTGCAAAACATGTCTCAGAATGATAAGGAATCTTTTAAGGAGTATGCTCAGCGCTGGAGGGAGTTGGCTTCCCAGGTTGAACCTCCTTTGGCTGAGAAAGATTTAACCGAAATGTTCATGGATACCCTGTCCCCATTCTATTGGGAGAAGATGGTTGGAAGTGTTTCCTCCAATTTCACTGATTTGGTTACTATTGGCCAAAGATTAGAGGAAGGTCTTAAGAAGGGAAAAGTATCCAAGGCTGTTGAAACTTCCAATGCTGTGAAGAAATCTTATGGTAATTTTCAGAAGAAAAAGGAAGAACAGACTAATGATGTCATGGTTGAAGCAAGAAGGCCACGTCCTCAACCTCGGTTGTTGCTGTTGTTGCTGTTGCTGTTGTTACTCCTGTGGTTGCTGCACCACGACCAACTTAAGCTTTCCAACGTCCGGCTGCAGGACAGAGCCAGTACCGTAATAGGGGTCAATTTGATCCTATTCCCATGACTTACACAGAACTTTATCTTGGTTTGGTTCAACAAGGTTTGATTACCACAAGGCCTCTACCTCCTCCTCCAAATCCTCTTCCAGCCGGCTATAGGGCTGATCTTCATTGTGAATACCATCAAGGTGGTGCAGGCCATAACTTGGAAAGTTGCTTTGCATTGAAGGCTAGAGTACAAGAGCTGAAGAGGAACAAAGTCCTCTCCTTTAAGGATAATCCCAATGTTCAGAGAAATCCTCTGCCAGGGCACGCCAAGTGAAGCCTCAGTCGACTTCGGCTCAGCTACTTCTTAAAGACAGGACATCTCATCCTTGTGTTTGATTAGTCACTAGGCCTTTGTTTCTTGTTGTTTGCACTTTCTTTATTTTGTAATGGTTGTTTGCTTTCAAATATGTTTGTACTTTCAAAATTAATGAAATGAGCATTGCAATTTTTGATTCAATTCATTTGTGTTTGCTATTTACATCTTTATGCTTTCTTTTGCAAAATATTCTATCTCTTTTCTCGCTTTCTTTTGATTATGCAAAGATCGGAGGGAGGATGATGAAAACGTAAATACTCATAATTGTTGTTGGTATGCTTTCAAATCAAAACTTTGTCGACGATGTAAGGCATTGTTTCAATCCCTAAACACTGGAGACATAAGGAAGATAACCCCTCTTTAACCTCTTCGAGCCTAGAAGTAGGAGTTTCTTTCTTTACAAACAAAAACCCGCAATCTTAACCCTGGGTAGGGTAGTTCTCAGTTAACTGGATTATGCATTCAATTACAAGAGCTTCATGCAAGACGACTTTCAACAAAATGTTGCACTCACTGTTTTCCTTCGCACACAACAAGCAAGTGTCGAAGATGTCTTTCAAGTCGAAAGCCGATGATGGTTCGCCGTAATCATTAAGCCAGACAGTCACTTTATTTCAAAAAAGATAAAAATCAAAAAAAGAAAAAGCCCGCTAAGTCGAAACCTATGAAGGAGACTTAGGCAAAATTAGGGCATCCCGCTGACTGTAAGATTCACAAGAAACAGTTCAGGAAAAAGTTAGGGATAATAAAAAAGAGAAATCTTTAAATCCTTACCATAAAAGTCCTCAATGAAAAAACAACTAAATGTTATAGGGAAGTGGTGACTACCATTTAGAGTCCATTGATTTTTGAACCATCATTACTATCATCAGTGCAATTCCTAACCTATGGGAACTTGAGTGCATAGTCTGAGTTAACTGAGCGTAGGACTGAAGATCATCACGAAGATTGGGTGGGCACAATTAAACTTTAAGCTTTTATCCTTTGTTTCATAAACCGTGAACCGTGCCACATTACAACCCTCAAAAGACCTAACTGAAGCAAGGTTATTTTGAACGCATACTACAGCAAGGTTGCGTAAACTGACTCCAAAAGATCTTTGCGGATCATCTGTTTTGGCATCACACCTTTTGCTTAAACTTTTCACTTTAATGTCTTGAACCACCGTGTTCTGACCAGTATCCCATATACTTTGCACCTCTTTCAAAATGATTTTGATTTCAAAAGTTGCATAAACTTTGCATTTACCATGTGTGTACAAATACTTTGGTTTGCAAACTAGCTTTCTTCTTAAGGAATTTTCAAACATTTGAGAAACTTGGTCGGTGATCAAACCAGGGGCAAGTTCCTTCCATATCCTGTTGAGAATCAGTTCAAGATTTGTGGTTTAATGGCGACTTCTCAAAATTGGTTTATACAGAAGTTTTTCAAGACTCAGACTGGGGCAAGCTTTCCTAGTGTACAGTAAAATAATCAGCTTTCAAGACTCAGAATGGGGCAAGCTTTCTAAGAGCACCATGAAACAGTCATTTCAGAATCAATCAAACTGAAGCAATGATCAGCTTATCGACAACAGTCAGCTAATCTGGGGCAGTTTACTTGAAGAATTCCCAAGCAACTCTTCATCCTTCCTACAAGGATCATCAATTTGGATATAGTTTACCAGTGTGGCAATGATGTGTTCAGCAGTTGCATCTCTAGTCCCAAGCGGAATGGCAGTGATCTCCGTGTGGAGGAATCAGTCTTCCAGTTTTGTCTTCTCCACAAAAGAGTCGTGCTGTGTCGTCAGCATCTTCATCTGCATAATTCATATACGTATGCATATCATGAGTGTTTCATCCTCATTTGCATTTCTCCCGAGGTCGTGTCATTATCCACGTCTTACCTTACCAAAACGTTACCTGTCCTTTTCATTCAGTGCCATTCCTGAATGTTGTCATTATCTTGCGCATCTAATCCTATTGATAGATGTTTATCTTCTCTCATTCCAGTGCTATTCCTGGATCTTTATATTCTTTCACTCCAGTGTCATTCCTGGATGTCTTTCTCCCTATCATTTGATACTATTCTTGAATATAGTGATTTACCTTTACTTTCGGTGCCATTCCTGAAAGTTCACAGTCATTTAATGCTGTCTTGGATACTGTGATCCCTTTTATCCAATGCCTTCTTAGATTTCACCTTTTGTCTCATTCGTATCTGATGCCTTCTCAGATATTATGAGTTATACCTTTCATCTAAAGCCATTATTGGATTACTGGTGTTTTTTTACATTCAATGCCATTCTTGAATGTAGTCTTTGTTCACACTCATCTAAAGCCATTATTAGATATTGTGAGTTATACCTTTCATTCAAAGCCGTTATTGGATGTCTGGTTTCTTTACCATCCGATGCCTTTCCGGATGTGTCTCTCTTTCTGATGTTTTTTCCAGGTCGGGTCTTTGTTCACTTTATCTAAAGCCGTTATTAGATATTGTGATCTATACCTTTCATTCAAAGCCAGTATTGGATGTCCGGTTTCTCTACCATCTGATGCCTATCCGGATGTGTCTCTCTTTCTGATATTTTTCAGATAGAGTCTTTGTTTACTTTATCTAAAGCCGTTATTAGATATTGTGATTTATTCCTTTTGTTCAAAGACATTATTGGATGACTGGTTTCTTTGCATTCAAATCCATTCTTGAATGTAGTCTTTGTTCACATTCATCTAAAGCCATTATTAGATATTATGATTTGTACCCTTCATTCACAGCCATTATTGGATGACTATTTTTTTTTGCCATCTGATGTTTTTCCGGATGTGTCTTTCTCTGTCTTTTCTGGTTTTTCTTGAAGATCCCGTTTGAACTCTTCAGTATAAGAAAATCCTAGAAAATCTTTTGTTGGTGTCTATCCTTTTATTCCAAATTGATCCCCAGGGGAGATCATGTCTTCTTTCTGGTTCCATGCCTAGTAAAGAGTGTACTTTCATTTCCCCAGTGTCTTCCGGTCACCTATAAACCTGTCGTCCATCTCCTTGGACTTTTCCCCAGTGAGGGCCTGTAGGATTTCTTCTTTATTTTTCTATCCCTGGTGCATCCTTAGAGTCTCCCCAGTGAGTCTATCGTTGGACAGTCTGTATCCCCAGTGAGGCTTTCTCGTGAATGCTAACCTTATCCTTCCCCAGTAAGCTCACCTGTGTTAGATTGCCCTTCATCCTTGGTGTTTTGTTTGTCTGCCCCTTTGCATTTTGCATTCCATCATTTTCATCATATCAGAGTTCATTGCACGTCTGCATTTTTGTCCATAGCATTGCATGTCAGTGCGTCTGAGGGCAAAATTTTCGGTTATCTATATTTAAATACCTTCCACCATGATTTCATGAAGACTATCATCACTCATGTCATCCGGTGAAGATATTTAAATAGGGGCAACTGTTGTACCCCAAATTTTACCCTCCGATATTCTGATCGTTTGCATATCCTTTTCATTGGTCTCTGTTTTCGCATTTTAGTAAACATATCAATAATCATGCATTTTTTGTTAGAATTTAATTTGTTTTATTTCTTTTTTTCACTAACTATTTTCAATTATCTTTTTTATTATTTTTAGTTTTATTATTATTATTTCTTTATTATTATTATTATTATTATTAATTTTATTATTATTAGTTTTATTATCATTATTAGTTTTATTATTACTAAGCTTTATTATTATTATTATTACTTTTATTTTGTTTATCTTCATGATAAGTGGGGACCACTCAATCATTCTAACACTTCACATGGATTGCCAACTTGGATTTATCAATGACCAAAAATCATTCTCACACTTCACTCATCAATGGCCAAGAATCATTCTCATAAAGTCACATGGATTGCCACATCAACACTCCCACTTTATTCACACTATAAATAAGATCTCTCTTTCTCTCATTTGACACACCAGATTCACCCCACACAAAGGCTGAATACTCTCTTAATTTTCTCCCTCAATTATTCTTGCAAATTTTCTGGAGAGAAGGCTCGTCTTCATTTTTCCATAACTCGTGTCATTGAAGAGGCAGTGGACCGTCTCCACTAGGTAACATTCACCTCTTTTATTTCTCCATTTTCAAAGTACCATGATCATTTATCTATGCTGTTATCAAGTTCATTAGCATGTTAATATTTTTCTGGAAAAAGTATTGTAATATCCTATAATTTTTGTTTGGTTTTATTATGAATGATGTTTAAAAGATAAGATAAAAATTCAAAAAGACAAAAAACATGCTTCATCACCACCCTTTTATTATTTCATACTATTTTTATTTTATTTTCCATTTATTTCTTAATTTTGTTTCTCTAGTTTTTATTTTATGAGCACTTTGAATTTTTAGTTTCAATTTATCATGTTATTTCTTGAATTAATAACTTTTTCTTTCGAATTTTGTTTTGATTTTTATTTTTCGCTTACGATCTTTATTTCGATTTTTAGGGCCAATGATATTACAAAATCATGACTTAGTTGATTTATGCAAAATGACTAAAAAGTCTTGATATGTATGAGGCTCATTTCTTTATTTTTGTTGGTCAATGAAAGTCGAATACCAAAAGATTATCAATCCTCCGATTAAATCTTGATCAAGACGAGACTAACTTTATTCTTCATTTCGAGTCCATTTTCTTTACTTTAGGCCGATGACATTGCACAAATCTTGACTTTGATTATTTCAAATCAATAAAGTCTTGATAAATATGAGACCACTTTTTACTTATTTTTATTGGTCGATGAAAGTAAAAAATCTAAGATTATCGATTTATCGATTTAAATCTTGATTAAGCCGAGACCAACCTTATTTTTTCATTCCGGTTTCATTATTTTTATTTTGGTCGATGACATAACAAACTTCATGGTTTGGTTGACTTCATTGAATCAACAAAACTTTGATCAATATGAGACCGCTTTCTCTTTATTTCAGTTTCATTTACTTTTTAGTCGATGAAAGTCAAGAATCATTGATTATCGATTTCTCGATTAAATCATGACTAAGACGAGACTATTTCTACTTCATTTCAATTTTAAGTTATTTGAATACTAACTTTTTCATTTCTCTCTTTAATGAGACTTGTAAATATTTTCTGATAAAGTCTTGTGGACTACTATTCTGGTTGCCTGTTTCATTTGACACATCCTCGATACTATTCCAAAGGAAAGTTCTCCTCAGTTGACTCATAAGTCAATAAACCAATCATACCACCTTGGCCTCATAAGAACCTTTCCCTTTTCCTGGCCTCATAAGAGCCATGGAATCATAACTTAGCAGTAGGTTAGAGTTTTGAATTCTATGTGATTCTCATCATCATGAGAACTCACTTTTCCCATCATAACTTAGAGTTAGAGAGTTTCTTAAAACTCTAAATGAGCTCATACTCATTTCCCCTTGGAACTTTGGCCATAGTCAATGGTTCCTCTTTCACCCTTAGTTAGGGGAACTACGATTGTTCTGATTTCTCAAGTACCCTTTGAGAATACGTAGGCATAGGATTGTGACGATCCTAGCGAGCTACTTTTTCTTTTTCCTCTTTTTCCTTTACATCCGATACCTTCTCGGATCCCACATTTTCTTTTTACACCCTTAGACCATACTTAGTGTATATACCCCTAGGTCTTTCTTTACCTTAGCACAATTCCCTTAGCAAGCAAACTTTAGAATAACACAAATACTAACAAGAGGTTCCCGTAGAGTACTACGAATACTTAGGGTGCTAATACCTTCCCTCAGTATAACCAACCCCTGAACCTAGATTCTCTTTTTTAGGGTTTTCGTTCTTTACCCTTTCCTTTGGATAAATCAAAGTCGGTTGTAAAAGAAACATGATGCAAGTTAATTAATAGCTTGTTATCCGATTTTCACCGCAACACACACTGTTGGAGGTATCTTCATATACCAAGCTCAAATCTCTGAATTGCTCAATTAATTCCAACTCTTTCACCATGAGCATCGACATATGTAATGACTTTCTGATCAATGCATCGGCCACTACATTTGCTTTGCCCGGATGATAACTAAAATCAAAATCGAAATCCTTCAACAACTCTAACCACCTCCTCTGCCTCATATTCAATTCCTTCTGATCGAATAGGTACTTCAGACTTTTATGATCACTGAACACTTCAAATTTAGAGCCAAACATATAATGTCTCCAAATTTTCAACACAAACACCACCGCGACTAATTCCAAGTCATGCGTAGGATAATTTCTCTCATGAACTCGCAATTGTCTCGAAGCATAGACAATAACTTGCCCATTCTGCATCAATACTCCACCAAGACCCATCTTCGACGCGTCACAATACACCACAAAAAATTCACTCGGATTAGGAAAAATCAACACTGGAGCAGTCGTCAACCTCTTTTTCAATTCCACGAAACTCTCTTCACAAGCTGCATCCCACATAAAAGCTTGACCTTTTCGAGTCAACTGATTCAAAGGTAATGTCAACCTAGAAAAGCCTTCAATAAACTTGTGATAATAACCTGTCAATCCCAGAAGACTCCGTATCTCAGTAGCAGACTTCGGAGTCTCCCACTGTAACATGACATCAATCTTAGAAGGATCAACAGCAATCCTGCCACTTGAAATCACATGGCCAAGGAACTCACTTCCTTCAACCAAAACTCACACTTGGACAACTTTGCATACAACTTCTTCTCTTTCAGTACTTGCAACACAGTCCTCAAATGCTCAGCATGTTCTTCTTCAGATCTAGAATATATCAAGATATCATTGATAAACACCACCACAAGCTTATCCAAATACTCATGGAAATTCCGATTCATGTACTCCATGAATACACTAGGTGCATTAGATACACCAAACGGCATCACAGTGTATTCATAGTGTCCATACCTCGTCCAGAAATCCGTCTTCGGAATATATTCAGGCTTAACTCGAATCTGATGATAACCAGACCTCAAATCAATCTTAGTAAACACACAAGCACCTACTAGCTAATCCATCAAATCGTCGATTCTCAAAAGTGGATACTTATTCTTGATAGTCACTTTATTCAACGGCTGATAATCAACACACAACCTCATACTCCCATCTTTCTTCTTTAGTAACAGCACAGGAGCACCCCACGGAGAAACACTTGGTTAAACAAACCTCTTCTCAAGATATTCTTCCAGTTGTTTTTTCAATTCACTTAACTCAGAAGCTGACATCCGATAAGGAGCCATTGACACTGGACTCGTACCTAATATTAGGTCCACTGCAAATTCTACTTCACGCTCTGGAGGCAAATCACTGATGTCATCTGGAAAACACATCTGGGAATTCATAGACAACAGGCAACTCCACACTCGCAGCTTCACGATCAATTTGCAATGATGCAAACATTGCAAACACCAAGGCTTCATCGTCCATCCGTTCGTCTACTTGCTTTGGAAACAAGAACATCAATTCCCCACTATCATCAATCTCAGGAAAATCCACAGTTTTGTTATAGCAATTGATATGAACCCGTTTGAACTACAACCAGTTAATTCCAAAGATCACGTCAATTTGGTGCAATGGTGGGCACACCAAATACATCACAAAACTCTTCCCAAAAATCATCACAAGACATCTCAAACACACAAAGGTAGTAGTAACAGAACCATTAGCTGGAGTTTCTATTACCATATTACCATTCATATCAGATAACTTTAAACCCAATCTATTAGTACATTCAAGCGAGATAAAAGAAATTGTAGCACCAGTATCAATAATAGCAACCAACTCGATATTATTAATAAAACAAGTACCTCGAATCAGGTTGTCCTTCTCTGGCACTTCTGCACCACTCAAAGCAAACACTCTGCCAATGGTCTGAGCAGCAGTCGCAGTCTTCTTCAACTTCTGACATTGAGTACTGATATGACCTTTCTCACCACAATTGAAACAGGTCGGACCCTCATCTTTGCAATCAGTAGCTCGATGACCCTTAGTACCACATCTATAGCACCTCAGCAGATTATTGGTACACACATCAGCATAGTGACCTTGGTCGCCACACTTATGACACTTCTTAGAAGCGGGAGCTGCTCCCCCACTTGTCTTTTTCCCATCTGAAGCCTTCGGCTTTCCCTTGTCAGCTGAAGTTGTATAAGGCTTCCCCCTATACTGCCCTTTCTTCCCACTCTGATATCTGCCAGAATACCACTAGTCAACTTCAACATTCCCAACTTCACACTGTTGGAGGTATCTTCATATACCAAGCTCAAATCTCTGAATTGCTCAATTAATTCCAACTCTTTCACCATGAGCATCGACATATGTAATGACTTTCTGATCAATGCATCGGCCACTACATTTGCTTTGCCCGGATGATAACTAAAATCAAAATCGAAATCCTTCAACAAATCTAACCACCTCCTCTGCCTCATATTTAATTCCTTCTGATCGAATAGGTACTTCAGACTATTATGATCACTGAACACTTCAAATTTAGAGCCAAACAAATAATGTCTCCAAATTTCAAACACAAACACCACTGCGGCTAATTCTAAGTCATGCATAAGATAATTCCTCTCATGAACTCGAAATTGTCTCGAAGCATAGGCAACAAATTGCCCATTCTGTATCAATACTCCACCAAGACCCATCTTCGACGCGTCACAATACACCACAAAAGATTCACTCGGATTAGGCAAAATAAACACTAGAGCGGTCGTCAACCTCTTTTTCAATTCCACGAAACTCTCTTCACAAGCTGCATCCCACACAAAAGCTTGACCCTTTCGAGTCAACTGAGTCAAAGGTAATGCCAACTTAGAAAAGCCTTCAATAAACTTGTGATAATAACCTGCCAATCCCAGAAAACTCCGTATCTCAGTAGCAGACTTCAGAGTCTCCCACTGTAACACATCATCAATCTTAGAAGGATCAACAGCAATCCCGCCACTTGAAATCACATAGCCAAGGAAACTCACTTCCTTCAACCAAAACTCACACTTGTAACAACTTTGCATACAACCAAAACAGAGTGTTCGGTTCAATTTAGTAGCTACAGTCGGAGGATCGTACGTGAAAGATTTGGGATCAAATTATGGAAGATCGAAATCGACCGAGTGAAGGTGATTGAAGAGCTGCGGGTTCTTTCAATCTAGTAGAGTGAGACGGTGATTTGTTCGACCAAATTTAAGGCACTTGATTCATCTTGAATCAAGGGGAGAGAAGACTTTGCATGGACATCAAAGACTTTTGAGGGTTTGGATGTTCATTGTTCTTCTCTTGTATAAACAATTTGCAAACGGCAATATATATATATATATATATATATATATATATATATATATATATATATATATATATATCAATTCAAATTTGGGAATTGGGGGCAGAGGTACCCTTAGCAAGGATGATTGGGGAACTGCCTAATCAAATCGTGTTTGTTCTCTCTTTCCCTTAACTCTTTTATTTTTTGATATTAATCAAACTTGTGAAATATCAATTGATCGAAAATTTCCGATATAGTGTAATATAGAGTTGAGAAAGTCATTTGTAAAATCAATACAATCCCTTGGATTGTATTTGAAATCAGCTTTACATTCACATTACTTGGAAATTTGCACTTGGTGTGCTGCGCACGCCAAGTGTTTGATAAATTGATTAAGCACAAGCTCTAAAGTAGTTTGTGATTTAGTTTGTCATTTTATCCCATTGGTAATTGGATAAACTTCAAGTAAATAAAGTTTAGTTGATTGCGTTTGGTTTTTGTTGATTGATCTGTATTTTTCTCTTCCGTCGTATCATACCTAGTAATGTTGCGCATATCCGATCCTTTTGGTAGTGGTTTGTTGTAGACGAGTGATTCAGTGGTTGCTTCCATAAAAATAATTTTAAAACCATTTTGGAACACCATTTACGTGTATTAAATTGTGGGATGTATTTAACCCCCCTTCTAGATCCTAGCCATCGTCTAACAAGTGGTATCACGAGCTCTGGTTTATCTGGTGCTTCGGTAAACCTTCTTGGATTATGGCGAACGAACCTAAAGGGGCTTATAATAGAGCTCTAGTTTTTACAGGTGAGAATTATAGCTACTGGAAGGATTGTATGCATGTACACAAAAATTCCGTTGATCGGAAGGTTTGGAATGTCATTTTAAACGGTCCTATGGAAATACCATGACCAATGCAGAAGGTGTTGTCATTCCCAAGCCCGAAGCACAATGTAATGAGGAGGACGAGAAAAAGTACAGCTATGACTGGAAGGCTCGAAATATTTTGATCTCCTCTTTGGGAGTTGACGAATATTATCGAGTCTCTCATTGTGAAACGGCCAAAGCCATGTGGGATGCTTTACAAGTAGCCCACGAAGGCACTAATGATGTGAAAATGGCCCGAATCAACACATTAATGCAAGAGTTCAATCTTTTTTACATGAAGCAAGGGGAAACCATTGCGGATAGTAAAAAATGATTCACTCATATAATCAACAAATTGCATGTACTTGGTAAACCGATTCCCAACGAGGTTGCTACTAATAAGATCTTTAGGTGTCTTAACAGTGAATGGCAGCCGAAGGTCACCGCGATCAAAGAGGCCAATAATATAGCTACTCTAGACCTCACGACAATATTTGGCAAACTCGATGAAATGAGCAAGTGCCCATCAGCTTGGAAAAACATGAGAAGAGTATAAAGAAGGAGAAAACAAAAGATACAGAAAAGAAGTCGATTGCTCTTAAGGCTTCTTGTTCAAAGTCCACATCTCAAGAGCAAAGTGATGATGAAACAAACAATGACAAAGATGATGAGTCCGGTGATGACATGGGCCTATTTGTGAAGAGATACAATAGATATGTTCCGAAGAATGCGATTCAACACTCGGATAAAATCTAGTCAAATTTAGGAGGCAATCTAGAAATGAAGGCAACAAGAATGGCAAGGTGAAAGGATCTTGTTACAACTGTGGAAAATCCGGGCACTACAAGCCGGATTGTCCATCACTTAAGAAAGACAAAGATAAGGATAAGGATAAAAGCCATCAACCCAAAAAGTCAAACAAATCAAGACAAGCATACATCACTTGGGAGAGCGATAGCAAGTCGGAAAAAGATGACAGCTCAAGTGACGAAAGTGAATCCGTTAATCTATATCTTATGGCACGTCAAAACAAGAAGAAAGAGGACCCAATAAGGATTGGGTACCTACTATCCCTTGATTGATTATGTAGGTATAAAGTCTTGAGACCACTGAAAGAAGATGGGTTCTGGATAGTGACTGCTCAAGACATATGACAGGAGACAAATCTCTTTTCATCGACTTTGTGGTGAAGAAAAAGGGGTTTGTTACCTACAGAGATAACAACAAGGGACAGATTCTCGGCAAAGGTAGTGTAGGTAACCCCTCATCTACTACTATCTCTGACGTGCTTCTTGTGGAAGGCCTTAGACACAACCTTTTAAGCATTAGTCAACTATGTGACAAGAATTATAAAGTATCGTTTTCAAAAGATTGTTGCATAATTGAAGATAGTGACAAAAAGGATGTGTCTAAGGGCTTGAGGGTGAATAACATTTATATGCTAGACATAAATGAGGTATCGTTGAATGGCAACAAGTGTCTAGTCACTATGAATGAAGATTCATGGTTGTGGCATAGACGGTTGGCACATATCAACTTTGATTTGCTTAACAAAATAGTCTCTAAAGACCTAGTCATCGGTTTGCCCAAAATCAAATTCACAAAGGATCATCTTTGTGATGCTTGTCAAATGGGGAAGCAAACAAGGATCTCTTTCAAATCTAAAAAATTGTTTTAACTATGAGACCCCTTGAGCTCCTCCATATGGACCTCTTTGGACCATCTAGGGTTAAAAGCCTAGGTGGTAACTATTATGGTTTTGTAATAGTCACTGACTTTTCTAGGGTTTGCTGGACTATTTTCTTAGCAAACAAGAGTGATACCTTTTCGGCCTTTGAGAAATTTGCTAAATTATCTCAAATCAAGTTAAACACGAACATTGTGTCAATTAGAAGTGATCATGGGGGGTGATTTTGAAAATCATTTGTTTGAAGCATTTTCTGAATCCCATGGAATTGATCATAATTTTTCCGCACCACGTACCCCTCAACAAAATGGGGTGGTGGAACGTAAAAATAGAATTTTGGAGGAATTAGGAAGGACTATGATCAATGAAAGTGGACTTCCAAAATACTTTTGGGCCGACGCCATAAGTACTGCTTGTTACGTTTTGAATAGGGTATTCTAAACAAGACACCGTATGAGCTTTTAAAAGGGCGTAAGCCAAATATCTCTCACCTTCATGTTTTTGGTTGCAAGTGTTTCGTGTTAAACAATGGAAAAGAGACACTTGGTAAGTTTGATGCCAAGGCCGACGAGGGTATTTTTCATGGATACTCTCAGTCAAGTAAAGCTTATAGAATTTATAATGAAAGGTTACATATTGTTGAAGAGTCGGTACACGTTACTTTTGATGAGTCTTATCCGAAAAATGTCAGAGAAGGTAGTTCTTTTCATGGTACAAGTGTATCTTTTGAAGACATACTCAAGGACACTGATAAAGGAACTGATCAGCTTGAAGCAGTGCGTATTGAGGAGGAAAAGGATCACCAACCTATGAAGAGTGAGGAAGATCATCATTTTGATAAAGATGAACTTCCTCCAGCTTGGAAGTCTTCCAAAGACCATCCCATCGACAATATTCTCGGTGATATCTCTAAGGGAGTAACTACTCACTCTAAACTTAGTAACTTTTGTTATTACTCCGCTTTTGTGTCACAAGTTGAACCTAAAAATGCAAAGGAGGCGTTACTCGATGAGCATTGGTTTTTATCAATGTAAGATGAACTAAATCAATTAAGGAGAAATGAGGTTTGGGACCTTGTCCCCCCTCGGCGAGGTCATCGAGTAATCGGCACCCGATGGGTGTTTAGGAATAAACTTGATGAAAATGGAGTTATAACTCGAAACAAAGCGCGACTTATAGCGCAAGGGTATAACCAAGAGGAAGGAATCGACTATGAGAAAACTTATGCGCCGGTTGCCCGACTCGAGGCTATACGCCTTTTACTTGCTTATGCTTGCACTAAAAATTTAAAATTGTTTCAGATGGATGTTAAAAGTGCTTTCCTTAATGGATATATAAATGAAGAGGTTTATGTAGCCCAACCTCCGGGTTATGAATCCCATGAATATCCCGATCATGTTTATAAACTTAAACGTGCTTTGTACGGACTTAAACAAGCCCCTAGGGCTTAGTATGAACGTCTAAGAAATTTTTTACTTGATCAAGGGTATTCAAGAGGGAAGGTTGACACAACCCTCTTTATTAAACGTCAAAGAAAACATTTAATTTTGGTACAAATTTATGTTGACGGTATTATCTTCGGGTCTACTAACATGACCTTGGTCAAGGAGTTTTCTAGTTTGATGCAGGGGGAGTTCGAAATGAGCATGATGGGGGAGCACAACTATTTCCTCGAATTACAAATCAAACAACTCGAAGAGGGCACATTTGTGAGTCAAACAAAATATTGTCTTGAGTTTCTCAAACTTTTTGACATGGTAAACTGCAAGGCAATAGATACTCCGATGCCTACTTGTGCCAATCTTGATCGTGACAAAAATGGTAAGGATGTAGAGGTAAAGAGGTATAGAGGTCTGATTGGATCTCTTCTTTATTTTACCGCATCACGACCCGACATTATGTTCAGTGTATGCATGTGTGCGAGGTATTAAGCACGTCCCAAGGAATCCCACTTAAAAGCAGTTAAGCGCATACTTCGATACCTCTACGGTACTCCAAAGTATGAGCCGTGGTATTCCAAAGGTAGTGTTTGTTCCTTAGTTGGCTATTCCGATTCCGACTTTGCCGGGTGCAAATCGGATAGGAAAAGCACTAGTGGCACCTGTCACTTTTTCGCAAATTCCTTGGTGATTTGGCATAGCAAGAAATAGGTTTCCGTTGCCTTGACAACAGCAGAGGCGGAATACGTTGCCACCGGCAGTTGTTGTGCTCAAGTCCTATGGATTAAGCAACAATTGCTCGATTTCAATTTAAAACTTGAGTGTATTCCTATTCTATGCAATAACACTAGTGCTATTAACCTATCTAAGAATCCCGTATTACATTCATGCACCAAGCATATCGAAATACGTCATCACTTCCTTAGGGTTCATGTAGAGAAAGGTGATGTGGTCTTTGAGCATGTTGATACTAAATATCAACTTGCTGACATCTTTACAAAACCACTAGCTACAGAGCCTTTCTTTAACATCCATAGGGAACTTGGCATTCTCGACATCACGGATCGTGTTTGATAATTCTTTGATGTATACTTGCTTTTCACACACACACACACACACACACACACACACACATATATATATATATATATATATATATATATATATATATATATATATATATTCTTGTTTATGTTTTTGACTAACAATGCAAAGAGTTATTGAGCTATATGTGAGGGCTCTCATCGTCAATCATGATTAAGGTAATATTGTTCCGCTTCATAAGTCTCTCTTAAAAATATGTACCATGTTAAATGTTGAAAATGATGTTTATTACACATTTAAGCATATCTTATTCATTTTAATGTTTGATTTATGTATTAGCATAATTATTTATCATGTATTGGTGCATTTGAATGTGAAAATATGATTTTTTTTTCATTTTATGCTTGGATGAGTCGACCAAAGCATGTCATGGGTCGATTCATGAATTGTCCAATTTTTCAAGAAAAGGCGCGGGTAAGCACACGCCTACCTACGGTCAACGCATTCCCAAGATATTTCAAAATTTTCAAAATCTCGTCAGCGTGCGCCGACGCATCACGTGCTTCGGTCGACGCATCGCTGACGAACCCAGATTCTCTTTTTCTTGGGAAAGCGCGCGCCATTTCAATGTCCTGAAAAGTTACTACATGAAATTAATTCATTTTATTCTTTTCATTTGCATGTCAAAATTTCTGATTCCTTAGTCTTCTCATCTCCTCCCCTTTCAAACTTCCTCCATTAAACCTCCTTTATTCCCAAATTCAGACCCAAAGCAACTCACCCTCAGTATGATGTTCTTAATGACCAAGCTGTCGAGGAAGAAAATGTCTAGGAAGCTCAAGCTGGCAATAACCTACCCACTGTCGTAAACATGATGAATGACAATGTGGAATAGATGGGTTCTTCTCCACAACGTGATCCTTATGAAAATCAAGGTTGGGGAGAATGGCAACACACTGGTTGGACTACTCTTTGTGCTGCCTATGTTCCTCCCACCTATGGCTGGCAACAACAAGCTGATGAATACGAATGGCAATAGCCTGAGTATTCGCTTCCTACCACTCCACAGCCACAACAACAGGACACTGAAGAAATTCTGGCCATGTTGATTCAGATGCAGCTGGAACAAGAGGAATTCATGAACTTACAAGAAGAGAGGTATACAGCTCAGGAGGAGAGGTTCACTTCTCTTTCAAATCGGTTAGACACCCATACTCAAAATTTCAACAAGTTTGCGGATGCTACAATGAACATGTTTACAGCTTTGGATAATACACTGGAACTTCAGACTCGAATTTCACAAATAGTTTATGTGTTCTTAATCGGGATGTGATTGAATTGAATCAGTACTTAGAGGAACAACCGCTCCCTCCACCACAAGGACAACACTTTCGAGCCAGAGGCCATCCATTTAGGGGGAGGAGACCATGAGACTTAGGATCATCTTTAGTGCATGTTATATTTGGTGTTTTGATTGTATGCTTTGTTCTTTTCTTGCATGATGTTTTATTTTGCTTTCAATTTGGATTATGTTACTCTATTTTGCACTACTATGGAATGAATTATGTTTGCATCTCGTGTTCCGTATTTATCTGCTTTTATTCTTGCATTAACTTCATTATATGTGGATGAATGTTAGTGTAACTGTTGGCAAATTGTTAAGTGGATCTTTACATGTTATGATGCTCTATATTTGACCACCTTCTATTTCTCCTTTTGATGTTGTCAAAGGGGGAGAAGGATACATCTATACTAGCAGTAGAAATTAATCTATACTAACTGCAGAAATTGAATGTTTAAAGACCTCACAAAGATAGAGGGAGTCTTCAAATTACAAATCAAGCTAAAGACAGAAAATGTTTGCATCATCAAAAAAGGGGGAGTATGTGAGGGCTAAGTGCTTTTCAACTAGTTCTGTTTTAATGATGTCAATAAGTAGGATAGCCTCTAGTTTGTAATTTGGACGGTATCACTTCGTTGTCAGTTGCATTGCATTCAACCATTAATAATCATGTGTCTAAACATATAGGAAGGGCTCTATACAATTTCTACATGTGCATGATAATGGTATTAGTGTTTGGTGTGCATGAATCGTGTTTCAGATGGGTAAAACATGCAGAAAAATAAATTTCTGAGGTTTTACAGGTCTTGAGTCGACCTGAACTCAGCATGAGTCGACTCATGTAGTTTTGTCAATTTCTGGTGAAACGAGCGGGAAAGCGCACGCTGACCCCTCTGATGCATGTGGTCGAAACATGCTTATGGGTTTTGCATTTCTGCAGATTCTGCGTCTATGCATCGACGCAAGGTCATGAGCGGTCGATGCATGATCAGTTATTTTGCATAAACATTTCCACGGGTTAGCTCCCGCCGACCCTCATCCAGCGAGGGTCGACTCTTCGCTGGTCTGAGTCATTTTTCTGCATTCTGTTTTTTCTGTTTTTGCTGTTATTTCATTAAGTTGGTTATTCTTGCATTAAATATATAGTTGGTTCATCTGATTAACATAACAAGAAACGTGAAAATAGATACTGATCTTTCTCTTCATCTTCATCTTCAACCTTCTGATCTATAGCAATTACACATAATCATTTTTGTTAGTGTCTTGCATTGTGTGAAGTGATAACGTTCATACTTAGGTGGGTTGTAATCCTCTGTTCTGGGTGGAGAATCAGTAGGTGTTTCTTGAATAAAACCTTAGGTTTTGTCCTCCAAGAATCCGGGTGATTTTGGGGGTTTCTGGCACAAATCATTTCTCTACAAGGATTCAGCCGTGCGAAGGTAATTGAAGAACAGAGTGTTCGGTTCAATTTAGTAGCTATAGTAAGAGGATCGTACGAGAAAGATTTGGGATCGAATTTTGGAAGACCGAAATCGACCTAGTGAAGGTGATTGAAGAGCTGCGGGTTCTTTCAATCTAGTGGCGTGAGACGGTGATTTGTTCGGCCAAATTCGAGGCACTTGATTCATCTTGAATCAAGGGGAGAGAAGACTTTGCATCGATATCAAAGACGTTTGAGGGTTTGGATGTTCATTGTTCTTCTCTTGTATAAACAATTTTCAAACGGCAATATATATATATATATATATATATATCTCAATTCCAACTGTGGAATTGGGGGCAGAGGTACCCATAGCGAGGACGATTGGGGAACTGCCTAATCAAATCGTGTTTGTTCTCTCTTTCCCTTAACTCTTTTACGTTTTGATATTAATCGAACTTGTGAAATATCAATTGATCGAAAATATCTGATATAATGTAATATAGAGCTGAGAAAGTAATTTGTAAAATCGATACAAACCCTTGGATTGTATTTGGAATCAGCTTTACATTCACATTACTTGGAAATTTGCACTTGGTGTGTTGCGTATGCCAAGTGTTTGATAAATCGATTAAACATAAGCTCTAAAGTAGTTTGTGATTTAGTTTGTCATTTTATCCCGTTGGTAATTAGATAAACTTCAAGTAAATAAAATTTGGTTGATTGCGTTTGTTTTTTGTTGATTGGTCTATATTTTTTTCTTCTGTCATATCATTCCTAATAACATTGCACATATCCGATCCTTTTGGCAGTGGTTCGTTGTAGACGAGTGATTCAGTGGTTGCTTCCGTAAAAATAATTTTAAAACCATTTTGGAACACCATTTGCGTGTATTAAATTGTGGGATCTATTCAATCCCCCTTCTAGATCCTAGCCATCGTCTAACAGTTACATAGTCTCAAGGTCATAGGTTCAAATCTCAGCAGTTGCGTGAAAAATTATATTAGACGCGTTATCTATAACCACGGTCCTTTGTATAAACCGTTGTGAAATGTTTATTAGTTTTTTTTTTAAATTTATATTATTGCATTATCATCCCAGTATATTATTGTACCTATATTTTGAATCTGATTTTATACATATATTACAAAGGTAAATAAAATTTATATTAAAAGCCAAAAAAATTATTTACTTCATCAAATCCAAAAAATATCATTTACATCATCAAAATCAAATATATATCATACATATATATACAAATTAAACTTATGTTTGAGGACCCTTAAACACATCGAAGATATACACCCAATGTTTACAAATGTATACAAAGTCGTCGTAGGGGAATGGTGTAACGTTGTTAAACGTCTACATAAAAAAGTGTAAAAATGTGAATATCACATATATATGATAATCATAGCCAACTTAAACAATACTATGTTAATGTAAACAATTCATTACATATATAATATGTACCTGATCCCATGAATCAACAATGCCGGCGACGATAATGTTTAACATGTGTTTCATTACATAATACCCACACTCGTATCCCTTTGGTTGTCTCATCGTCTACAAATATAAACACTAATTTCATGAATGTTATAACCACAAATGTATTTTACAATATATATAAATGAATGTCACTAGTAATTTGACCACAAATGTATGTAACAATATATATAAATTTGGGTTTTTTTTCTGTTATTGTGCAAGATATTGTGTAGCTGCACAACATTGTACATTGAAAATGATTTAAACATATTATGCGTTAAACCAATTCCAAAGTCAAAGAAAATATTACTAAAAAGTTTCATATAAACATAAACTTAACTATTAATAATATGTTTCATTTTAGGCTCGAGTGGTTGATGTAAGAAACACAATGTCGTTACCATATTCGTCCTAAGTGATATGATGATCAATTGCCAATGATCATTGAATAAACAGAAACATATATACAGTTAGTATTTCCTAAAACAAAACTAATTATAACAGATAAACCACAATTGCAAAATTTCTTACAATTTGATAAATGTTGCTAAGTAAAATTCTTTTCCCTCCTCACTTAATTGTTCTGTGTTGTTAGCTTCAATCTCTTTTGGATCATTATTTGTCCATCGAATACTATATGGATCCAATATTCCATAAATATTCAATTTATTTAATTTTATACAAACACGGTGAATGTATCTAAATGGTTAAACAAAATTCAAAAAAGTAGGTGAGGAAATACAAAAACGATAACGTACTATAAATAATGACATGCATTTTCAATTATATACTTCCGTGCACAAAACTTGTAATATCCCTACGTCCAGGCAATGATTTACAGGGAGAAGATCTTGTATATCACTAGGAGTAGAATAGAAGAGCTCTATCTTTGGACAATGCTCTAGCGGAAGAGAAATCGGGTCATCGTTATCTGCAACCAACAGGTATAACGTTGTGATTTCATGTGCGGAAGGATCCAATATCTCATTGACCTCTTGAGCAGGGGCTGCTGAACAATTACTTTCTTTTGTTCTAGCACCATATACAACATTTGTTTCGGGAAAATGATCATCAGCTTGACCATCATTTTCATTCGTATGTTGTTGGAAGGATCCACTTATTCTTTACAACACAATATTCGTTTTGAACACAATACATAATAAACACATTTATATCTTTTCTAACTTTTCAAATAAAACACAATTAATATATCATACATTTCAGATAAAACACTAGCATTTTAGATGAAACACATACCGCATATAACTCTTCTAACTTTTATAACGTTTCCATGTCTTTCCTTCGATTTTCCTGCTCCGCTTCTAACATCTTCCTTTGTTCTTCTAACAGCTTCTTAAAATCCGCAATCCTTTCTTTTTGCGCTTGTAATTCGATGCTTTTATAGCTTTTTTGGATGAATCACTACTACGGAAAACCCATTTAACAACGGTTGGAAAAGATATATAATGACGCGGACATAGGTGTTATTATGTAGAGTGTCGTTGTATATATGATACTTACAATCACGGTCCACTAAGCGTTGCAATAAATTGGAAAGGGCACTACCTATAATGACGGTTATTTTAAATACCCGTTGTTGTATGTCTTTTAGTAAAATAAAAAAAATGCAGCATTAGAGCTACCTATAATGACAGTTATTTTAAAAAACCGTTGTTGTATGCCTTTTAATAAAATAAAATAAAAATTGCAGCATTAGAACAAGAACAACAGCAAGAACAACAAGAACATCAAGAACAACCGCAAGAACAACAATAAGAATAAGAACAACAACAACCACAACAACAACAACAAAAACAAGAAGAAGAAGAAGAAGAAGAAGAAGAAGAAGAAGAAGAAGAAGAAGAAGAAGAAGAACAACAACAACAATAACAACAACAATAATAACAATAATAACAATAATAACAATAATAACAATAATAACAACAAGAATACCATTAATAATAAAGAACAACAAGAACAACAATAATAAAAAAGAACAACAATAATAAAAAAAGAACAACAATAATAAAAAACAACAACAAGAACAACAATAATTAAAAAAGAATACCAACAACTAACATTTCTAACTCGAGTTCTGAAATTTGGTTTAGTGGAGAAATAGAGTATCGTAAATGAAAGATGATGTTTGGAGGTAGAAGATGTAGTTTGTCTAAGTTTTAGGTTTTACGCGGATCACTAATAGTAGTGTCTTAGCCGTTGATACTCACTAATGGACGGCCAAGATTTGTTTAATGATAATGAATAAACCCAATAAGCGCATAATGTTGGTAATGGGAATTGAAAAAATAAGTAAAAAACCAAAAATGTCAGTGTTGGGACTTGAACCTATGACAAGACCCTACCTATGATCACAGTTGTTTAAAATACACGTGGTGAAAGGTCTGTCAGCATTTTGAAAAAATAAGTAAAGTAACGCTACCTATAATGACAGTTTGTTAATTACCCGTGATAAAAGGTTTGTCAGCATTTTGAAAAAATAGAATAGAAGTAACATGATTAAAATAAATTCAGAAAATTAAAAAAAAACACAAAATTTAATCTAATTAAGTAAAATAAGAATTTTGAGATTTTTTTAATAAATTTTTTAAGACTACGAAAACAAGAAAAAATTTCAATAAAAATAGAAAAAGTTGAATTTGCACGAAACAAATCTCAAAAAAGAGACAATTTTCCCTAAGACCGATTTTTTGAAGAGCAAGACCTAAAACTAAACTATAGGCTATAATCACGCTTTTTTAAATACCCATGGTGAAAGACTGTCAACATTTTGAAAAAAATAAGTAAAAAACCATAAATGTTGGTGCTGGGACTTGAACCCATGACCAGAAGCTACCTATAATCACAGTTTTTTAAATACCTGTAGAGAATGGCCTCACATTTCACCACGATTGGAATTTTAACCATCATTAAAAGTGTTGCGGTGAAAATCGGATAACAAGCTATGAATTAACTTGCATCATATTTCTTTTACAACCGACTTTGATTTATCCAAAGGAAAGGTTCAAGATCATTAAAAAAACCTAAAGGGGGGGGGGATCTAAGGTTCGGGGGTTGGTTATACAAAGGGATGGTATTAGTACCCTAAGTATCTGCAGTACTCTACAGGAACCTCTTGTTAAGTTTGTGTTATGTTATGTTTGTTTGCTAAGGTATCTGCTAAGACTAAGGTAAAGACCTAAGGGTATATACACTAAGTATGCTCGCCAAGACATCGCATCTTGTGCCTACGTATCTGACTAAAGAATCAGAGCAACCATAGTTCACCTAACTAAGGGTGAAAGAAAATGAAACATTGACTATGGCCAACGTTCCAAAGGGAATGAGCATAAGCTCACGTAGAGTCCACGATAACTCTCTAAGTCTACGTTATGAAGGGAGGAAGTGAATTCTCATGATAGTGAGAACCACACAGAGTTCATGATAACTCTGTAAGTCTGAGAAAAAGGTAAAGTGAGTTCTCATGATAGTGAGAATCACATGGAGTTCATGATAACTCCATCCTATTACTAAACTATGAGGGAAACGGCTCTTATGAGGCCAAGGATGAAATGGGAAAGATTTGTGACTTAGGAGTCAAAGTAAAGATCTTTCGTTTGGAAGGAGGGTCAAGAATCAAGCATGAATATGATATATACAGTATGAATATGAGCAAAAGTACAATCAAGATAGTATGAACACAGTAATATGAACATGGTAATAATCAAAACATCAAAATCAAATGATAATAACTCAAAGAATGATGGTAACCACATAGTATCATGTTTATCATGCTAACAAAACAATGTCAGGCAAACATATATACATGCAGACATAAAAAAAATGCGTCAATGTAAATGAGCAAGAGATAGAAAGATCTGACCAGAATAGTGCATAAACACTTCCCACTGATGGGCCACTGGCCAGCCAAGCAAGATTCGAAGACCCGAATACCAACTCCAAGAGCATAGGGTAAAAGTCCTAAATCTAAGTCCTCAGTCCAAAACACAATAGTAAACACAGTCCGGTCAATTGAGTTTTTTAGGATTTCGATGTTTATTAGTGTATTTTAAATGAACAAATAAAATGAACAATATACACAAGATATAAATATGAGCGATGATAATATTAACAAGGATGATAATCGACATAAAGAATAAATCAGGATATATATATATATATATATATATATATATATATTGACTGAAAGTAAATTTAGTGATTGTTGATTAATTTATTGGATCGTTGAATTGGGTCCAATGTAGTGCGAGACCGTCGTAGCACAGTCTACGAGGAAGACTATACTATAGGAGGATGCACAATTGATCTTTGTGTTAAGACACGATGGAGAAATGATATTGAGATCATTCTCCGATGAAATCGTGTCACACGAAAAGAAAAGGTGAAGACCTCGTCTTAAATCACAAACTCTCGTTAATTAGTCGAAGGTAACCCATCACGATCTCAAAGTATAGAAAGAGATCTCGATGATCACTCACTACAGATTTGAAATAATGAAGGTTCGTCGCTTCGCTAACAACGTTCGTCAATAGAAAGACTTCATCGGTCAAAAATGAAAATGAAGATATAAGAAAATACAGAATGGAGTAGAAATAAAGTCGGTCTCGTCTTAATCATGATTTAATCGAGAAACCGATAATCTATGATATTCGACTTTCATCGACCGATAAAATAATGAATTGAGCCTCATACATATCAAGACTTTTAGTCACTTTGGATAAATCCACCAAGTCATGATTTTGTAATATCATTGGCCCAAAAATAAAGAAACGAGCTTGAAATGAAAATAAAACCGGTCTCATCTAAATAAGGATTTAGATCGATAAATCGAATACCTTTCTATTAGATTTTCATTGACCAATAAAAACAAATTGAAAAATGGCCTCATATGAATCATGATATTTGTGACTTGAATAAATCAACAAAATCAAAAAGTTTTTTATGTCATAGGCCCACATAAAATAAAAGGAAAATCGAAATATAAATAAAATCAAAGGCAAAATCAAAGATGGAAATGAAAAGTAAATCAAGAAATAGATCTAGACATAGTGATAACCAAAATACAATTGAAAAGAATAGAAAGAAAAATAACATTTAACAAAATCACTAGTAAAAATAATTATCAAGATATCTTAAAAGAAAATCAAACAAGATTATTAAAAGAATAAGAGAAGTATGGTGAAGGAAAATAGGGGGTGGCGAATATGGATCATCATGTGTCTCACAGTCCATTCACCTTCATAAGAGTTAAGTGATGTCAAAACAAATATTTAGGAAACCACTTTGACCTCACGACCCAGTCATCAACCACAATAGGTCCAAGTAAAAAACAAACATAATGGCACGGATTCAAAGTGCTAGCCATCAGATCCTTTCATCGCCTACTTTATTAAAAGGAAATGAACTAGGTGGAAACCATTCAAACCACCTTAAACGGTCAAACTTCAAGAAATTAAAATAAAAAGTATGCTCAGAATCACTTCATCATCGCATCGCGAGTGAGTAACGGTTAGGGAAAACGGTTGATCTACTTGAAGAACATCCAAAACTCAACCTTCTTTTCTAAGTGAAGCTCGCTCGATTTCGTGTTTCAGATTTGGATCTCTTACTTTCCCTCTCACGGTTTCAGTTGATTTCAATCTTCTTCTCCTCTCTGTTACTCTTTTCTCCCATTTCTGATCCAACTGGGTTTGGATATGAAACGGGTTATGGATTTGTGTTGAAATTTGTTTTGGTTTCACAGTGGTGGGTGATATGAAAATGGAGGGATTATCTTGGTTTAGAGAAGTTTGAAGTTTTTGTTGAGATGAGAGATGATGGATTATGAATGATGAAGTGTTGTTCTTATAGAAGTGAGGCGTGGTGGCTTTTTCAGCTGAGAAAAAAATGAATCCGTTCCCTTTTTTAAGGTTAGTCTCCTTTTGAATTTTATCCCTTTTTCTTCTCCAATTTTCTGTTTACCCTTTTATGCGGATAGGTCCCTTTCAATGGCAGTGTTTGGCTTTGTTGTAGGTGGTCTGGTTTTGATGCAGTGGTGCAGGCAGTGTGTGGTTACAGAACTGACTTTGTTCGCAGGATCCGTTTTCATGTAATTGGCGTGATTTTGGTCGCAAAGAAAAGGTCCTTGGTTGAAGCAAGCATAGGTCTGCAGGGTGTATTTTAGTGATGGCTTTTGTTTTGTTGTGTATACGACCAAGTCAAGCGCAACAAAGAATGTACAAGATGTAATTTTTTTGTCTTTTGTTTTGTATTATAAATAAAAAGGAAAATGGGCCATATGTAATTTTCTCGGAAATTAAAAGAATAAGCAACTAAGTTAAAATTAAAAATATAAACTAAATTGAAATATTAACTAAACTAAATAAACCAAATAAATTAAAATTAACTTAATTAAAACTAAACTAAGATAAAAAACTAAACTGAAGTTAAAATTAAATTAGGTTAAAATTAAAACTATACTTGTAAATAAACTAAATTAGATATAAGCTATGTTAAAATATATAAATAAATTAGCTTTAAATAATCTAAGATAATTATCTAAATGACAATAAAATAAAACAAAAAAATGAAAATGGCATGGAATGATAAAAATGACTAAAATGCATGATTAAGGATGTTTTAACTAAAAATGCGAAAGAGAGACCGACTTAGAATGATATGAAATAATCAGAATCTGAGGGTAAAATTTGGGGTGCAACAGTTGCCCCTATTTAAATATCTTCACCGGATGACATGAAAGACGGAAATCATGGTGAAAGATATTTAAATATAGATAACCAAAAATTTTGCCCTTAGATACGCTGATATGCAATGATATGGACAAAACTAGCCTAGGATGCGGACATGCAATGAATTCTTAGTATGATGACATGATGCCATGATAATGCAAAAATGCAGACAAACATACATCAAAGATAAAGAGCAAACAACCACAAGTGAGCAACAATGGGGAAGGATGAACATTAGTATCCACGAGAAAGACCCACTGGGGATGCAAACTAACCAACAAAAGAGACTCACTGGGGAGACTCCAAGGAAACACTGGGGATAGAAAAACTGAGGGGAAACCCTACAAGTTCTTACTGGAGATAGGACACCAAAGAGGTGTTCTCCACTGGGGAAGATCCAGGGAGGTAAACGACGCGATTCAAAAGTAACCGGCCGATACTAGGGAAAAGACACATTCTTACTGGGCATGAAACCAGAAAGAAGACGTGATCACCACAGGGGATCAGTTTAAAATAAAAGGATAGACATCCTACAAAGATTTTCAGGGGATTTCCTATACTGAAGAGTTCAAATGGGATCTTCAAGAAAAGCCAGAAAAGACAGAGGTAAACTCTGCGTCAGATGATGAAAGGTGACTGGACCTTTTGGTTGTGAATGAGGTTAATGAATCAAAAATATGCCAGAACTGGTTGAGATAACAAATATGATTCCGTTTATGGAGGATGCCAGCGATGACTGGACTTTAGGTTCAAGCTTGACACGATTCAAGCAGGAACAAACTGAAATAAAAGCCTAAGGTGACTCGATTCAAACCAAAGACGGTGCCAATGATAATTGGACTTTGGGTTCAAGTTCGACACGATTCAAACAGGAACGGGATCTTAAGACAAGAGACAATGTCCGACACGATTCGAACAAAGACTCAGTTCAAGTTTGACACGATTCAAACAAGAACAAGATCTTAAACAAGAGACAATGTCCGACACGATTCGAACAAGGATTCGGTTCAAGTTTGACACGATTCAAACAAGAACAAGATCTTAAAACAAGAGACAATGTCCGACAGGATTCGAACAAGGACTCAGTTCAGGTTTGACACGATTCAAACAAAAACAAGATCTTAAAACAAGAGACAATGTCTGACACGATTTGAACAAGGACTCGGTTCAAGTTTGACACGATTCAAACAAGAACAAGATCTTAAAACAAGAGACAATGTCCGACACAATTCGAACAAGGACTCGGTTCAAGTTTGACACGATTCAAACAAGAACAAGATCTTAAAACAAGAGACAATGTTCGACACGATTCGAACAAGGACTTGGTTCAAGTTTGACACGATTCAAACTAGAACAAGATATTAAAACAAGAGACAATGTTCGACACGATTCGAACAAGGACTCGGTTCAGGTTTGACACGATTCAAACAAGAACAAGATCTTAAAACAAGAGACAATGTTCGACACGATTCGAACAAGGACTCGGTTCAGGTTTAACACGATTCAAACAAGAACAAGATCTTAAAAGCCTAAGGTGACTCGATTCAAACCAAAGACGGTGCCAACGATAATTGGACTTTAGGTTCAAGCTTGACACGATTCAAGCAGGAACAGTTTTAAACAACAGGAAAGATGCCAGCGATGACTGGACTTAAGGTTAGACTTCTTGGGGAATACTACACAAAGAATCAAGATCTGACACTCAAAGGTGAAGATCGGACATAAGTCTAGCTTAGCCAAAGGTTTAAGATAAACCAGGAATGTCTTCACTTTACTGATGAAATAAAGGCTCACATTGTCAAAGAGTATGAAGACAGGAAGAAGACATGATCTCCACTTGGGGATCAATGTGAAACAAAAGGATAAACAGATTTCTTGGAGATTCTTATAATGAAGAGTTCAAACGGGATCTTCAAGAAAAGCCAGAAAGACAGAGACAAACTCCGCGTACTAGAATGAGTTGGATTTTTGAGTGCCAGTACAAACTGGACTTGGAACACCTCATCAACAGATTGAATGGAAGAAACACCTCAAATAGGGATCATGTCAAACGGGTTGATGGAAAGATCAAAGACGGATAAACTTCTCGTAAGAGATGACCACTTATCGTCGTAGAGGTAATGATAGCAAAACAAACTTCTCAAGATGATTGAAATTTGTCGTTGGGCATAACTTCCAAAAAGATATTGGTATTGCAACACTGTTGGAGAAAATAAACATGTCTTCAATGGGGATCTATAAAAGGTTCTTCCTGTAAGACACAATGCAAAATAAATGCACTTGAAAGTCAGTTCAGAAACCACACCTGCCAGGGACCAAGGTTCAGTCTAGGAGCGGGCTAGAAAGAAACGGTCAAACAAGACTCCAATTGAGGAATGAACTCAACTGGGGATTTATCTTATCGGAATGTGGACAAAGATAACTGAAGCAACCATCATCCACGAGGATAAAACTCTTTGGGGAATTCAGAATGGATGGGCACTTTATGCCTAGGGCTGACAACTCTATTGGAGAGGATAGACACACCCAGTCACTTGGGGAGATAAACGCCAAAGTGAACAACACAGATAAACACCAGAAACATGTAGCAAAAATGATAATATGCTATGCATATGAGTGCTTATGCCATGCTTAAGCTTATGCTGACAAAACAGACAAGAAGCGAAACTGGAGATGAAATAAACATCTCGACGAGGATACCCAGCCAAACTCAAAAGGTTGGACCATCACTGGGTGAAGTAGCTTTACTTCAAGGTTATGTCCTTCTCTGGGGGAGAGAGTACTCCACTTGATATAGCATCTTGACTTCACTAGGAATACCATCATGAGTTTAATTTCTTCATTAGAGAGAAGAGATCCATTGGGAAGTACCAAGATTAGCTGAAGAGACAACTTACTGGGAGCTGGTAGAGACGCCACAAAAGCTGAGTAGTTCTGCATAACTCATCTGCCCCAGGGTACATGGTCTGTCAGGAGAATACATCAAGAGGATTTTACAGAAGAATTGGCATACAAGGTGTTTCAATGTCTTCAAACTCTTGGAGAGATTCCTGAATTTCAGCCTGACTGCCCCTGATTGACTGCTTTGCACGACAGAGCCCGTGAACTAGTTATGTGTCTTAATCAAAACCCCAGTTTGAAGCTGAGAGATTGATTGGGTTCCGCTAGGGAAAATCATTATACAAAGTCTAAGAGGAGACTGAATTCTACTTGGGAAAAAAATCATTATACAAAGCCTAAGAGGAGGCTATCTCATAGTTTATACTCATCCCGGAGTGTCTTGTACAAAGCCTAGATTAACAGCGTCTGCACAACAAAATCCTTGAGTTAATTATCCAGTCTAGTTGTTGACAACTGGGGAATAAATTTGCCCCTGTCAGCTTGGTTAATCTGTGAAGAAGATGTCCCAGACTAGTTGACCTTTGAGAGGTTTGTCGAATCTCGACTTGACTGCTTTTGATTAACTGGTCTTGTGATGATAAGTCACCAAGAGGATTTTACAGAAGAATTGAAATGCCAGACGCTTTAATATCTTCAAACTCTTGAAGAGATCCATGAGTCTTGACATAACTGCCCTAGTTCAACTGTATTCGCAGTACAAAGTCCTTTAGACTGTGGTAGAAACAACTGGGGAACAAACTTGCCCCTGTTGATGGGTCATCGGAGTCCAAACTTGTCATGAAATGTCCTCAAGAAGGCTTGCCCCAATATTCTGAACTTTGAAGAGTTCTTCCCCTGATTCAACAATTCTTGAAATGATGGATCGGCGGAACCTTCCGCTTAGTTGCCCCTTGGCTGAGCTTCTTTTATCAAATCAAATTCCCTAGCTGACTGCATTTGTTGGGATTCCTTTGATGTTGAATCATTTCACAAACAAGTATTGTTCATTTAAAAATTGGCAATTTCAGTGCAAAAATTCATGCAAGCTTTTGAAATCAAGTTTTATTGATGAAACACACACAGTGGAATGATTAAGTAATCAAAAACAAAGTGGATCTGGTAATTTACAGAATGACAGATGAAGTGATCAACACACACAACTAGCAAAGATCATTAGGAGTCAGGTTAATCAACCTTGTTGTAGTATGCTTTCAAAACAACCTTACCTCAATTAGGTCTTTTAAGGGTTGTAACGTGGCTTGGTTCACGGTTTTATGAAACAAAGATAAAGGCTCAAAGTTTGTTTGGTACCCACCCCATATTTGTGATGAACTCCAATCCTAAGCACAGTTAACTTAAGCTATACATTCAGGTTCCTACAGACTAGGAACGAGCTGATGATCATTGATGATGATTTAGACACCTTGGATAGTCAGTATTCCCTCGCAGAATTTGGCTAATCTTTGAGACTTTGAGACTTCTCCTTGTCTTTGCTGGTTGAGGTCACGATACCTCTTCTTTTGATTTGATTGAGGTCACGATACCTCTCTTTGTTGGCGGTTAGGACCTCCTTTTTGTTTTATTGTTGCTTTGAAACTCCTTTTTGGCTGTTGTACAAGTTCTTTTTGTATAAGGCAAAGTTCTGGGCTTCCCATCTTTCTTGGCTTCTGCCTTGAAAAGGACTCGGCTCATCCTTTGATTAAGGATTTTTCAGCTATCCTTCCTTATTGTTGCTTGGATGAATAACTTGTACAACGCTAACTCATTTGATTTGAGAGAGCTGACTGGTGTCTTGCATGAAGCACTTGCGTTCGAATGCGTAACCAAGTTAAACTGAGAACTACCCTGCCCCAAGGTTGAGATTTTAAGGGTTTTTTTGTATAAATAAAGAAAACTCCTACTTCTAGGCTCGAAGGGTTAACGAGGGATTATCTTCCTTATTTCTCCAGTGTTTGGGATTTGAAACAATGCCTTACATCCTCGGCGAGGTTTAATCGAAAGCATACCACAAAAATTATGAATATGATGTTTTCATAATCCTCCCCAATCTTTGCTTGAACAAAAGGATTGATATGGGAAACAAATTCGTCTATTTTTTTGTTTTTTGTTTCTTTATGAACACAAAAGTAAATGAGTGAAACGAATGGACTTAATCAAAAGATGCACAAACATTTCATTAATCTTGCCAATTTGAAAGTACAACAATGCTTATAAGCAAATATAATTCAAACATGCAAAGAAAATACAACAAAAATGCTAAACAGCCAAATGATTGCCAGCTTTAGGGAATTGAAATTTCCTTCTTAATCTGCCAAGCTGAGATAGTCATCTTCAGAGTTAATTGTCGAGATCCGCTTGAGAATCATCTTCACACATACTCTCAGAAAATTCTTCCAACTCAGAGTCTGATGAACCTACCTGATTAGGCGAAGGTTTGCTGATTTGGACGCCTTGAGGCATGAATGAGAACATATCAGAGTCAAACAAAGTCTGAACCTGGCTTCTGAGTACCCTAAGTCTTCAGCTGAATGCCTCTGTGCCCCAGCATAGTGGTCACAACGAACGAGTCTGAAAAAGACAACTTCAAAAGCTACTTCAAGTCCAATGATGGCTTCAGGAAGCCGCCTGGGTTACAGACAAAGGACGGACAAGACTCAAGGCTGAGAAATGCAAATGTAATGCAAATGACATGCAATGAGAATGCAATGCTAATGCAAACCAAATTGTTTCAAGGAACTCAAAGGCCAACTGCGAACATTTTGGAAACTGAAGAGTTTTGTTTTAAAATCCATGATCTCTAAGGATCTTCGCAAAGAAAAGAACTTCTGAGTTCTTTGAAATCATTAATATATGCGAGGAGATGTAAGCAATGCACAAACACGGGCACACAAAAACATAGATATATGCACACGCAAAAGCACACGAGCACAAACATATGTACACTGGTATTCACAGATATGCACAAACAAACATATACATATATTCACAGATATGCACACACAAACAAGAGAGGGCCTAAGTTTGAAGATCACAAGCATGGAGCCATGGTCTACCCGTCCCAAAAGGTGTGTACTATGGGTTTTCATCTGCAGAACAGGATTCTAAAAAGTTCCCAGAGTCAACATTCCATCTTTCGGATTTTAAGGATTTCCCAGATGACTTGGTAATCAATAAAATTCTCAAGAGGATCTCGTCTGAGTGCAGTATCGCGTGATAACCAATTCAGAAATAGACTCCATCATGGTCACCGCACTACATCCTAAAAGGCCTAGTGAGGTTTGGTAACTACGGTTCTCAATATCATGGGCTCCTAGGTTGAGAGTAACACGTTTTCACGAACGGATTCGTTCAACATAACTAGACTCTCAAGAGGGCCTCAACTGAGTGATGGTGTTCTCAATTCAACTTTTTAGGATTCGACTCCCTCAAAGCCTCCTCGAATACCATCGTCCTATCCAAAGTACGCTCAAGTCCGGGTTAGGACTTATCTCACCACTCAATAGTAACACCCTGCGCACAGAAAATCCCAAACAGCCAGATATATAGGTATATAGATATATACAGATATGTACAAGTATAGCAATAAATCATAAATAACACAAGCAAAACAAGGTGGGCTTAACCCTCAAAAATAGGATAAGATCCCTAGTGAAGTCGCCATTTCTGTTGCGGTGAAAATCGGATAACAAGCTATGAATTAACTTGCATCATATTTCTTTTACAACCTACTTTGATTTATCCAAAGGAAAGGTTCAAGATCGTTAAAAAAACCTAATGGGGGGAGATCTAAGGTTCGGGGGTTGGTTATACAAAGGGAAGGTATTAGCACCCTAAGTATCTGCAGTACTCTACAGGAACCTCTTGTTAAGTTTGTGTTATGTTATGTTTGCTTGCTAAGGTATCTGCTAAGACTAAGGTAAAGACCTAAGGGTATATACACTAAGTATGCTCGCCAAGACATCGCATCTTGTGCCTACGTATCTGACTAAAGAATCAGAGCAACCGTAGTTCACCTGACTAAGGGCGAAAGAAAAGGAAACATTGACTATGGCCAACATTCCAAAGGGAATAAGCATAAGATCACGTAGAGTCCACGATAGCTCTCTAAGTCTATGTTATGAAGGGAGGAAGTGAATTCTCATGATAGTGAGAACCACACAGAGTTCATGATAACTTTGTAAGTCTGAGTAAAAGTTAAAGTGAGTTCTCATGATAGTGAGAATCACATGGAGTTCATGATAACTCCATCATATTACTAAACTATGAGGGAAACGGCTCTTATGAGACCAAGGATGAAATGGGAAAGGTTTGTGACTTAGGAGTCAAAGTAAAGATCTTTCCTTTGGAAGGAGGGTCAAGAATCAAGCATGAATATGATATATACAGTATGAATATGAGCAAAAGTACAATCAAGATAGTATGAACACAGTAATATGAACATGGTAATAATCAAAACATCAAAATCAAATGATAATAACTCAAAGAATGATGGTAACCACATAGTATCATGTTTATCATGCTAACAAAACAATGTCAGGCAAACATATATACATGCAGACATAAAAAAAAAGAGTCAATGTAAATGAGCAAGAGATAGAAAGATCTGACCAGAATAGTGCATAAACACTTCCCACTGATGGGCCACTGACCAGCCAAGCAAGATCCGAAGACCCGAATACCAACTCCAAGAGCATAGGGTAAAAGTCCTAAATCTAAGTCCTCAGTCCAAAACACAATAGTAAACACAGTCCAGTCAATTGAGTTTTTTAGGGTTTCGATATTTATTAGTGTATTTTAAATGAACAAATAAAATGAACAATATACACAAGATATAAATATGAACGATGATAATATTAACAAGGATGATAATCGACATAAAGAATAAATCAAGATATATACATATATATATATATATATTGACTGAAAGTAAATTTAGTGATTGTTGATTAATTTATTGGATCGTTGAATCGAGTCCAATGTAGTGCGAAACTGTCGTAGCACAGTCTACGAGGAAGACTATACTATAGAAGGATGCACAATTGATCTTTGTGTTAAGACACAATGGAGAAATGATATTGAGATCATTCTCCGATGAAATCGTGTCACACGAAAAGAAAAGGTGAAGACCTCGTCTTAAATCACAAACTCTCGTTGATTAGTCAAAGGTAACCCATCACGATCTCAAAGTATAGAAAGAGATCTCGATGATGACTCACTACAGATTTGAAATAATGAAGGTTCGTCGCTTCGCTAACAACGTTCGTGAATAGAAAGACTTCATCGGTCAAAAATGAAAATGAAGATATAAGAAAATATAGAATGAAGTAGAAATAAAGTCGGTCCCGTCTTAATCATGATTTAATCGAGAAACTGATAATCTATGATATTCGACTTTCATCGACCGATAAAATAATGAAATGAGCCTCATACATATCAAGACTTTTAGTCACTTTGGATAAATCCACCAAGTCATGATTTTGTAATATCATTGGCCCAAAAATAAAGAAACGGGCTTGAAATGAAAATAAAATCGGTCTCATCTAAATAAGGATTTAGATCGATAAATCGAATACCTTTCTATTAGATTTTCATTGACCAATAAAAACAAATTGAAAAATGGCCTCATATGAATCATGATATTTGTGACTTGAATAAATCAACAAAATCAAAAAGTTTTTTATGTCATAGGTCCAAATAAAATAAAAGGAAAATCAAAATATAAATAAAATCAAAGGCAAAATCAAAGATGGAAATGAAAAGTAAATCAAGAAATAGATCTAGACATAGTGATAACCAAAATACAATTGAAAAGAATAGAAAGAAAAATAACATTTAACAAAATCACTAGTAAAAATAATTATCAAGATATCTTAAAAGAAAATCAAACAAGATTATTAAAAGAAGAAGAGAAGTGTGGTGAAGGAAAATAGGGGGTGGCGAATGTGGATCATCATGGATCTCCAATCCCATTCACCTTCATAAGAGTTAAGTGATGCCAAAACAAATATTTAGGAAACCACTTGGACCTCACGGCCCAGTCATCAACCACAATAGGTCCAAGTAAAAAACAAACATAGTGGCACGGATTCAAAGCGAAGTGCTAGCCATCAGATCCTTTCATCGCATACTTTATTAAAAGGCAATGAACTAGGTGGAAACCATTCAAACCACCTTAAACGGTCAAACTTCAAGAAAATAAAATAAAAAGTATGCTCAAAATCTCTTCATCATCACATCGCGAGTGAGTAACGGTTAGGGAAAATGGTCGATCTACTTGAAGAACATCCAAAACTCAACCTTCTTTTCTAAGTGAAGCTCGCTCGATTTCGTGTTTCAGGTTTGGATCTCTTACTTTCCCTCTGACGGTTTCAGTTGATTTCAATCTTCTTCTCCTCTCTGTTACTCTTTTCTCCCATTTCTGATCCAACTGGGTTTGGATATGAAACGGGTTATGGATTTGTGTTGAAATTTGTTTTGGTTTCACAGTGGTGGGTGATATGAAAATGGATGGATTATATTGGTTTAGAGAAGTTTGAAGTTTTTGTTGAGATGAGAGATGATGGATTATGAATGATGAAGTATTGTTCTTATAGAAGTGAGGCGTGGTGGCTTTTTCAGCTGAAAAAAAAAATGAATCCGTTCCCATTTTTAAGGTGAGTCTCCTTTTGAATTTTATCCCTTTTTCTTCTCTAATTTTCTGTTTACCCTTTTATGCGGATATGTCCCTTTCAATGGCAGTGTTTGGCTTTGTTGTAGGTGGTCTGGTTTTGATGCAGTGGTGCAGGCAGTGTGTGGTTACAGAACTGACTTTGTTCGCAGGATCCGTTTTCATGTAACTGGCGTGGTTTTGGTCGCAAAGAAAAGGTCCTTGGTTGAAGCAAGCACAGGTCTGCAGGGTGTATTCTAGTGATGGCTTTTGTTTTGTTGTGTATACGACCAAGTCAAGCGCAACAAAGAATGTACAAGATGTAATTTTTTTGTTTTTTGTTTTGTATTATAAATAAAAAGGAAAATGGGCCCTATGTAATTTTCTCGGAAATTAAAAGAATAAGCAACTAAGTTAAAATTAAAAATATAAACTAAATTGAAATATTAACTAAACTAAATAAACCAAATAAATAAAAATTAACTTAATTAAAACTAAACTAAGATAAAAAACTAAATTGAAGTTAAAATTAAATTAGGTTAAAATTAAAACTATACTTGTAAATAAACTGAATTAGATATAAGCTATGTTAAAAAATATAAATAAATTAGCTTTAAATAATCTAAGATAATTATCTAAATGACAATAAAATAAAACAAAAAAAATGAAAATGGCATGGAATGATAAAAATGACTAAAATGCATGATTAAGGATGTTTTAACTAAAAATACGAAAGAGAGACCGACTTAGAATGACATGAAATGATCAGAATCTGAGGGTAAAATTTGGGGTGCAACAAAAAGCATTTTTATAAGATTTAAAATAATGTGCGCATCCAGTTTGCACTATTACAACAGTGTATATGAATTCGTTGTAAACCTGGCGTTGTTGTTTGCGCGTTTTGTTGTAGTGAACCAAAGAATAATCTCAGGCCAAAGCCTTCTCCAACACCACGAACGAGCCCACCATGCTCATCTATTTTGATATCTTCTACTAGTATATCACATCGTGGTTCTAGAACAAATGAGCCTCCACGGGCGTCCTCAACCAACAGATCCTACACAGCATGCAAGATAATATTAATATTGTAATTACCATAATATTTAAATAACACATAACATACGCACAATATATCATACTTAAAATTTTCTCAGCAATTACTCTTAACACATTTGAGCTGCACTCCTCATTTGGTCTTAGTTGAGCCCTCTTCCACTTCTCATGTCTTGACGATGGAGATGAGTTGCGATCACGACTAATGGAGTCCTCATCTCCCATTTGTTTTTTTCATTCATCATTGTTTTCTCAAGTTTTCTATAACCACCACGAGACAATCTATTGGGGTAAATGTTTTTTGCTTTTTTTTGTATTCCTGCTTCACTTTTAGCATGTTATAAACATAGTGAAAATATGATTATCGTCTATAAATCATTAGCATAAAATTACTAAGATAAATAAGACTAGTACTAACCTTGAATTTCTCAGAACAACGGTCCTTCGCAAATTTTTTCCAAACCTTCTTCGAAAGATAACTATATCTCATTCATGGACGCTAAAGACCAGGTTTAGGCTTCCTAATGTAGTCACGTGTGAGCCTTGACTTAAAGCTCCTCTAACACGTACTAGCATGACTTACCCACCTTTTTTTTAAGTACTTATTATCATCCGTAAACTTAAAATTCAACTACATTTGAATCAACAAGAATGTATTAGAAATTATAGAAAGTCATATCGAATAGATGAAAATTAGAATTACTACATTAACATCTATCCATATCCATATGCTATCTTTGACAGCTTATGGCGCTTGTTTCCAATCATCTATCAATCTACTGACTTTGCTACATCCAAGAAACGCAACATAACTCTTAAAAAGCGAAGAGTTTTCACCATCAACTACTCTGTAATACACATCAAACGCGATCGACATTTTTTTACCAGAGTTGTGGACTTTTGTTAATTTGGCAAGCATTGTGGCACCTCTTTGTGACCTTTTATTTTCGTTTAGAGTATCATTTGTAAGAGTTTAACTTGTCATAGTTTCATCACCACTAGATGAAGAATACGACGAAGACGAAATCTATGTTCAAAAACAACAACAACCTCAACAAAAACAACAAAAACAACAACAACAACAACAAACTCTTTCATCTATTATTTCCACATATAACCATGAATAGAAATATGTTATCATACACATTCAACAACAACGACAACATCAACACAAGATTAATCAAATGTTATCACATACACATGCAACAACAACAAAAATCACAACAAAATATTAATCAAGTGTTAACACACACATTCAACAAAAACCACAAAAACAACAAGAATAACAACATCAACAACATCAATAACACTGGAAACTGAAGTTTACTGTAGATGCATAAGGAAAACATTTAATGTACCGTAAATGCAATAACTAAGTAAAGGCGGATATTTGGGTTGAAACAAATAGTTAGGTTGTTGTATTCTTTCTTGACGATGACGATGATGTTAGTGTTGGCGTTGGTGTGTTGTCTTCCTCCTCACGATGACTACGAGTTGAAAATGAACAACAAATGGAAAATGATAAACCTGATGAAAAATGATGAACGATGAATTTTAAGGTTGATATGGTGTTTCATTTTTTAGCACTGAACGTTAAGGTTGATATGGAGTTTCGTATCGTATCAGTACATAGAATGGCTACTGAAGAGACAAGCTAGTTAGCTATGACAAAAATGAATGAAATATACCACCACGGTCAACAACCGAAACTGTGGTGATATATTATTTTCTATATTAAATTTCATTAATTAGCATCAGTATATTATAATTTAAAATATTTAATACAAAATGATAAATATGTCACAACGGTTCACCTAGGCAATCGTGGTGGTATCATATTTATTTAAAATTTTTTAAAAAATGATAAAAATGTCACAGAAGTTGTTTAAATTAAAAATAAATAAAAATACAAAGGCACGACTAAATGTTAAAGAAATAAAACATTTGAGGGTTCTGAGATTTGAACCCATGAAAGGGTGATTATATAACCATGATCGTATTTTTTAACCGGGATTATATCGTATCAAAATTTTAATAAGTAAGTAAAAGAAAATGTTCACGCATTAAGTAGTAGATGTCATCATAGTCCTTCGTAGCACCGTGATAACCTTGGCGTTGTTGTATATACATTTTGTAGTAGTGCTCGTATGTAGGAAAGAAGAATTCTAGAAGTTTGTGTGAAAAGGATAGACCTTTTTGTGATATGTTTTTTTTTTAATCCCAAATGCTCAATTTATAGGTCAAAGTAGTTTTTTTCACAAGGTTGAGATCCTTGATGAAACACGCACTTTAAGCAACACTTTTACCAAATGTTACACTATTTTTCGTAAAGCAACACTTTAATAAGATACTGCATTTTTTCGCCTACAACAACAGTTCATAAGCATTGCATTTTCTGACTGCATTATGTAACACTTCACGAAGTGTTACCTAATTTCGAATTCAAAATACTAACTGCGTAATACAACATTTTAAAAAGTGTTTTCTGTTTCTAAATTTAAACAAAAACCTTCACATGCATATTTTGTTGTCATTTAAGAACACACCCATGGTGATTAATTATTATTAATTGCAATAATCACAACAATCTTATAAATATTATAAATAATGGCAACGAGACTTCCGTTTAAAGCGTCAAAGAATAAACATTTGTGTCGTTTACACATTATGCACACAAGAAGAATCACTATTATGAATTCGAGTATGTTTTATTCTTTCTCATATAAATTCACATAACTGTGAAAATCATAATATTAGGATTCAAATGAAATTTTCAAATAGTTGATATCAAAGTTAAATTGCCGATATTATTATTTTCTGGTAATAAATATATAATATGTACTGTTCAAATTATGTATTCGTAAAATAGACTTAACATATATTGTTGATGTTATTTTGTGTTGTTTTAATAAATAGTTTTCAAGTGTAGCTAGCAAGTGATTATGGTTCCTTACTTATCACTGATGCAACTGGTTGTATGAACATGAATCCAAGAGAGTTGCAAACTTGTGTTCGTTGTGGAAATATTATATGAGTCTTTCATATAATATTCTCATAGTGAACACATGTTTTCTACTCTCCCTTATACTTTATCCTCTTCATAGCTTCCAGGAACGTTTAGTTATCAAGTTCTCCCAATCTATGTTAATTTATTTATTTTACCTTGATAAATATTTTTAGTGAGTTTGTAATATCATATGGGATTGCTTGTTTCACTAATCCCTCATTGAACTTGCATCCATTTAAATATATTTTTAGATAATAGTTAGAAAAATTAAATTATTCTAGAAAATCAACGTAGACAATCCAATGTTTATCAAATTCCATGCTTATTGTAATTCATGATTTCCTTTTTAGCCTATAAAATTTGATCCAATGCCACAAATTCTTCAAAACAGTGATGATAAATGGATGTCATTCTGAGTGTTTCATACAAAATTTGATGTTTACAAAATAAACTAGAAAAAAAAATGGAAAATTAAATTTTGTGTGAAAGATATAGAAGACATCTATTCATTATGATTATTCTAAAGAATTTGTTAACATCAAAGACGACTTAGCTCTCCCACTTCCTAAACTTTGCGGTGTTTATACAAATTTTTCCATAAGCAAAAACATGAATTGCAATGAGCGACTAAGTTTTCAATATTTAGTTATTTATAAATATCAAACTTTTTATAAAGAGAAATACATATATGTATATGTTTTTATTAATCAGGCTAGTGAATGAAATTTAATCTTTTAAAGATGAATAAATAGAATGTCATGAATTCGATATTAGGTCCGTGTAGTCTGATGTTTCTGCATATCTACTAATTGAACTAAGTAAACCGGGAAAAAATTATATACTTATTGCTATGTAAAATTATTTATAAGTCAACGATATGTCTCTTGTAAAAATATCTACTTCTAAAGATTTTAATATATTTTACTTCAACATATAATAATAATGCACGAAAAATTTATCTGTTATTTTGTCAAATAGTTGATAAAGTCGTAATTTAATTTTTCTTTACTTCTATATTTTTCACAAATATATTTACTATTGTATTGTACTTTACTTGAATTTGATATTGATATTAATTTTTGTGTTTTGTTTGACAACATTTAGTGAACTAAATGAAAAAAATAATAAACTATACAGCACACTAGGTTGTTTTTATAAAAAAATAAAAATTGATATTATTAAATATATGATATTTATATTTACTTATTTTGTGCATTAATTTGTATTATAGAGATTAACTCATGCATAAAAAAGTTAGACAATTTTTTTATTATTTATTTTGGTAATAATTTTCTAAAAAATGTTAAATTTTTTAATAAATAATTCTATTTAAACAAAAACAAAATTAACTAATCTATAATATTATATAGTAATCTATCTTATGATATAGTAGATAAAAAAAAATTAAATATTTCTATCAACAGATACAAGAGTAACAAAGATTGTTAAGATTATTTTATAAGTTTACACTTGTAATAATAAATATTTAAAAAAAAATACTAAAAGACAAAAATATCATAAATTTGATTTGAATTTTTTCTCTTTTTTTATATATCTTTTTCGCATCAAAATCTTTTATTCTTAATTTTATTTTTTTTATTTAATAGCCTATTTTTTTTCTTGTTCTTTTCCAACACCTCATTCATCAACTACTTATCATTCCTCTTCGACTTCTCTCTCAATTTCATCATTCATAGAATTATCCAACCGATTCTCATTAAAACTTTCACTTGATTGAGTTGCCACTTGTTTAAATAACTGTTCAAGTTGATTTTCAAATTTTTTTATGGAATCTGCATAGTTCTTGTTGGATATTTCATGATTGACCTTTAGTGCTTCGAGATTGCATTGAGTCATCTTCCTGAATTCGTTCATAGTCTCTTTTAGAATGGATGACTTCCTTGGTGGTGGATTCTGTAGAGCTTCTTGATTAAAATTTTGACATTGATGGTTACTCCATTTAAGATTTGGATGATCATTCAACCACATGTTATAAGTCTTGGAGTAAGGATTTGTCTCTTGATTTTATCCCTCATAATGCGCCTCTTCAACGTATCCCTCTTTTGCACAATGGTCATTGGCGTGACCTTCACAGAAATCACATCGTAATGCTCTGATTGGATTAACATTTACTAGAACTAGTTTTGAAGATGTCAATTACTTTGATAAAGCTTTAATATGTGCTAATAAAGGAAGTTGAAAATCAAGATTCATCATACAAGTCTTGAATCAAAAAGCTAAACCCCTTACCTTGTATACACAAACAAAAAATATCTTAGTAGCAAACTGAACCAAACAAAAACTGAATAAGAGTATAAAATTAGTATCAAATAAAATAAAAGAACTTAAAAATAAAAAGCGTAACACAAAAATTACCTTGTCAAAATAATGCAACAATCTCCGGCAGCGGTGCCAAAAAATTGATAGAATTTTATCAAGTGTACTAAATGTTATCGAAGTAATAAAATAAATTTGTTTCCAGGGGGATAGTTTTATTTTAACAAGAAGATTAAGGATTGATTGAAAGTAAAATTGGGAGTTTTCAAACTTTGGTTTGAAAGAACAATTGCGTAAATAAAGACTTGTTGGAAAATTAGTCAGATTAAATACAATTAGGCCTTCATTCGAATCCCATGAATGTCTCTATTGATCTTGGTGTCTATTTTCCCTATGTTGATTTCTCAGCATTTACGACAGTTTGACTTAGCCATTAAACTCAATTCTTTATTGTATAACTCACTATTCTATACTATAACTTCCTAATCCCTTAACGAGTTAGATAGTTAAAACAAACAATATTCTACATGTTAAAACTTAAGTCACAACTTATAATTTCACCTCACTTTTTAAATAATATTCTAAACGATTTTATACTTGCAAAAATTGTTGCGAAAATACTCTACCTGCGGATTTTTTCATAGGATTTATATTATTTTCAATTTATGCATTTTTTCATATTTTTAAAAGATCGATCCCTGATTTTATTACCTATATAAAAATTTTCAAAAAAATCCACTAATTGTATGCACTTTTATCAGATTTTTTTCAAAATCTTGTAAGAAACCATTTTAAAAAAATAGAAAATAATAATATGAAAAAGTAATTATATTAGAAAAAAACTTACGTTGATCAATATTAAGAAATGAGGGTTCTTTTACAAACGTTACTATCCTCAGATTTGATATTTACCTCTCTATTGATTTACATTTTGTAGATGATTATTACTCGATGATTTTTATTTTGTGAAACAAATGAAATGCTTTATATCAAAACCATCACTAAGTTCAATGTTCTCATGTGGTAATTGTTCTTTGATTTTTCATCGAACATATATGGCTTACCCCATAAATTATTTGATCCCAACCAATAGAGATAGTTCATTTCTCTAACAACATGTGAGTGAAAGTTATACATTTACGACCATTGAAACGTGTATTTTGGCAAACTAATGTTTAAGTGTACACGTATGATAAACGAAATGGTGTATAGCTTATGGGGCAACATAAATTGTCAGTGGTCGGCTTCACATTCGGTTGGTCAAGCAGGAGGGATGCTTATCATCTAGAAAGTTGGAGTTTTGACACCTATTTGTAGTTTTTGTGGACCAGGTTATCTTGGAATGCAGGTTTCTTGGAGAGGGAGCAACGTGTATCTGTTAAACATTTACTCTCCTTGCAGTATAAAGGAGAAAAGAGAATTATGGTCAAATATTTTAGATTTGAAAGCTAAAGTGGAACCTGGAGAATGGATTATCGCCGGAGATTTCAACTCTATCAAGAATCCAAGTGAACAGGTCGGATGCTCAAGTCATAAGAGGAGATATATGATAGAATTCGATGATTTCATCAACATGACCGGGTGTGTTGACATACCTTTAACTGGTTCCAAATACTCTTGGTTCAAACCCAAAGGCAACTCTTGTTGTCGCCTTGACAGATTCCTGGCTTCTCCTGGGATTTTAAATGAGTGGAACATGTTTAATCAGAGAATAGGAGAAAGGGACGTGTCTGATCACAGACCTGTGTGGTTCTCGGCTAGAAACACAAATTAGGGACCCAAGCCATTCAAAGTCCTGTCTTGTTGGTTCGATCATCCTTATTTTCTGTCGTTCGTGAAAAAAGAATGGGACGATTGCATCGTGGAAGGGAATGCCTCTTTTATACTGTCCAGAAAATTATATAAGTTACGGGAGAAACTCAAGTGGTGGAATGTAAACATTTTCGGATGGATTGACACCAAAATCAAGGAGAATACTGGTACTATTAATGCAGTTGAAGAGGTATTCAATTTAAAACAAGCCTGCATTTCTACTCAGAAGCTGGGCATAAGGAATGATGCTGAATGTAAAGACCCTATACAATACATGCATCAAATCATATATTATACATGAGTTTCACTTTTGGTACTGAAATATAATAAGTTCCTAGTTAACACATTCTATACATAAATGCCTCTAATACAAAACACTAAAAGTCTAAGGCATTACATATACAAGATGTTCCAAAATGATAAAAACTAAGAACTAGATCAATACAATGATCTCAAAACATAAACGCCATAGCGGAAGCCATGCCATCACAAAACCACGATCCGTAAGGAAAGTCAAATAACCTTGTCCTTACCCTTCGCCAAACCTGCAGAACCTGTGATGTAAACAACAACAGTGGGGTGAGATACATCAAATCTCAGTGAGTTCCCTATCTTAAAGTCCTCTCGGCTCTACAAGGTTCTAACAAACCTAACTAAAGTCAAAAGAGAAAAGGGGAGTGACTTTGAGTACACGCGCACTATATGGAAACATGTTATGAGTTCATCAACCCACAATATCACTAATCCGTAACCACACCAAGGCATCCCCTTTTCCCGTCCGCTTCTACGTCTAGAAGACGACCCGAGTCATGGATCCTTGAACCTACTTGACATACGAATGGATTCGGGTCCTACGGGCCATAAACCGTTATGAACCGTCGCTTCACACGGGCCATAAACTGTCACAAGCATACGCTCCCAGAGCGCCATTCGTACTGCACACGGGAATCAAACCTGTCAAGTAGTTGTGCACAAGTTTCAGAGGAGCTCGAGACCCATGAAACGCACTCGCAAAGATAACCGGTTACGATTACGTGATCATACACAGTCGTGATTGTATTTGACAATCACAAGGCCACAATGCCTTAGCATAACCAAACGGTTAACACACATGTTCCATACTAGTGTTTATTCGGTCTAAATCTTCCAACACTGCTTATTTTAATTGTCCTCACTCTACTTATTTCATAATTTAGCATGCATACATTTTCAACAACAATTACACACCATACACAGATAAAAGTCGACATATCACATATTACGTCGATTTACGGTTCCCTCCGATTCATTTAATCGGGCATCAACCAATATCTCTTCCTTCTATTAAATAGAGGTTATTCACAGTTTCACATCGATATCGAGAATACACAAAACGGATAAACGATGCAAAAGTTATGAAATAAATAAAATTCCACCCACAGCCATGTTCGCTGGGCGAACATGCCAGCGAGACTTCGCTCCCCCTTCGCTAGGCGAAGCTCCTGGCGAATGCATAAACAGAATAAAAACAGACATAAAGTTCGCTCCACGAACACTCTGGCGAACACTCGCCTCGCCCTTCGCTTCGCGAATGACTTAGCGAAACGAGGCAGTAGCAAACAGCACTGAAAACACTCAAGGTTCGCTAGGCGAACGTCCCTGGTGAACACTCACTGACCTTCGCTGGTAGGTTCGCTAGGCGAACCCTCGAAAATCCGTTCGCTGGGACTCGCCCCAGGTTCGCTAGGCGAAGCCTGGAAAATTCCACTTCTCAGCAGCGCTGTCTCCAACCCCAAAATCAATTATTTTCCAACCAAAACACATCCAAACCTCATTATAGTCAACAAAACATGGTATAATCCTAACAGCAAGCATTTAACAACGATTATCTCACATTTCATCCGTTAACTGCATGATTTTAACATAATTACTCCTTTTCTCACAATTCTACCCTAACTCCAAAATACATGGAATTCTATATCTAGAGCATCTATCTAGAACCCACCTCTAGCAAGATGAAGATGAAGATGATTGAGAAGATTGGATGAAGATTGATGACGATTCTTGATGTTCTTGAGCTTTTCCTCTTTTCTCTCCTTCACTTTTCCTTTCCTTCACTTTCCTTCAATGTTTCTAACTTTCTCTTTGTTTCCAAATGAAGTGGAGAGAAAAATAGATAGTATAGAAAAATTACCACTTATTAGTAATACTACTAAATATCCAAATTAGCTCAAATGCATCAAACAATAAAACTCAAAGTTAAATACTATTAATTTAATCAACACTGAGTTCGTCAGTTTACTCTAATTATTTCCTCTAATAATTGCTCAGAGTACACCGGAACCCAGTTGATCATAAAAATATTAACTAGAGCGTTTATAAATTTACGGGGTATTACATACTCCCCCCCCTTAAATAGAAATTCGTCCTCGAATTTAAAAGATTACCTGAACAGATGCGGATAAGAATCTCGCATTTTCGATTCTAGTTCCCAAGTAGCATCGCCCGGATGCGTCATATCCCATTGCACCTTAACAAGTGGAATATCTTTGTTCCTTAACACTTTTGTTTCTCTTCCCACAATACGACTCGGTTGTGGTTCAAAAGTCAAATCCGCTTCAATTTCCACTGATTCTGGTAGAATTGGCTGAAGAGGATCAGGAATAAACTTACGGAGCTGAGATACATGAAAAACATCGTGCATCTCTGACAGAGAAGGCGGTAAGGCTAATTTGTAAGCAACTTCACCTATCCTTTCTAAAATCTGATACGGTCCCACGTATCTCGGACTTAACTTGCGTGACTTAAACGGACCTCTCAATCTCAACCTCGGAGTAACTTTCAGAAATACATGGTCACCTTCCTCAAATTCCAAAGGCCTCCTACGATTGTCCGCATAACTCTTTTGACGATCTTGTGCTTGTTTAACCTTCTCACGGATCATTCGAATCTTTTCCGTAGTCTCTTGAATAATCTCGGGTCCCAAAATTCTATCTTCGCTAATTTCAGCCCAACACAAAGGTGTCCTACACTTTCTCCCATACAATGCTTCATAAGGAGCCATACCAATACTCGCATGGTAACTATTGTTATAGGAAAACTCAATTAACGGCAAAAGTTCCTTCCAATTCCCTCTACTCTCTAACACACAAGCTCTTAACATATCCTCCATCGTTTGTATTGTTCGCTCAGTCTGACCATCCGTCTGAGGATGATTCGACGTGCTCAAACGCAAATTCGTACCCATCGCTTGTTGGAACACTTTCCAAAATCTCGAAGTAAACTTCGGATCGCTATCGGACACAATACTAGAAGGAATACCATGCAATCTCACAATCTCAGCAATAAACAACCTTGCAAGATGACTTGCCTTATAAGTAGTCTTTACGGCTAAGAAGTGTGCAGATTTCGTTAGTCGATCTACAATTACCCAAATAGAATCATACCCACCTTGGGTACGGGGTAAACCCACTGCAAAGTCCATAGAAATACTATCCCACTTCCAAACTGGAATATCCAAAGGTTGTAACAAACCACCCGGTCTTTGGTGTTCAATCTTCACCTGTTGGCATACTGCACATTCTGACACATATTCCGCTATATCCTTTTTCATCCCAGACCACCAATAATCCTTCTTTAAATTTTGATACATCTTCGAAGAACCAGGATGTATCGTAAAAGTACCTTTATGAGCTTCGTCTAAAATCTTCCTTTTCAATGCCTCATCCTTCGGAACACAAATCCTTTGATTAAACAGAACAATCCCATCTGTCGCTCGTGTAAAACCCGGCTGAAGTAACAACTCTTGTAACTCCTCTTCTAACAATTGTTCTTGTTGAATCTCAACTCTTAAAGTAGAATTGACATTCAAATTTCCCATGATTACACCATTCGGAGTCCACACAAACTGGAGATTAAGATCTCTAAACTTTTCCAACAACGAATATTCCAAAATCATCAATTCTGCACCATGAACCATTTTCCGACTTAAAGCATCCGCTACTTTATTCGCCTTTCCTGGGTGATACTTCAATTCTAAGTCATAATCCTTTAAGTACTCCATCCACCTTCTTTGTCGCATATTCAACTCCTTTTGGTCAAACAAATACTTCAAACTTTTGTGGTCACTGAACATTTCAAAGCATACACCATATAAATAATGACGCCACACCTTCAGTGCAAACACTACGGCAGCTAGTTCCAAATCATGAGTTGGATAATTCTTCTCATGAACTTTTAACTGTCGAGAAGCATAAGCTACCACTTGACCACCTTGCATCAGAACGCCCCCTAATCCCCTCTTAGAAGCATCACAGAATACTTCATAAGAGTTGTTAGGATCAGGAATAATTAATACTGGAGCACTCGTCAAACTTTCCTTCAAATGCATAAAACTTTGTTCGCAACCTGAATCCCACTCAAAAGTAACATCCTTCCGAGTAAGTTTCGTCATTGGTAAGGCCAATTGAGAAAAACCCTTAATAAATCTTCTATAGTAACCAGCCAATCCCAAGAAACTTCTGACTTCTGAAACACTTCTCGGTCTCTCCCAATTAATCACTGCTTATACGTTTGACGGATCTACCGCCACACCACCCTGAGATATAACATGTCCAAGAAAATTAACTTCCCACATCCAAAACTCACACTTGCTTAACTTAGCAAACAATTGCTTCTCCCGCAAAACCGATAAGACAATCCTCAGATGTTCTCCATGCTCTTGTGGAGTACGAGAATAAATAAGAATGTCGTCAATAAAGATTACCACAAATTGGTCCAAGTAAGCCTGAAATATTCGATTCATGTAATCCATAAAAACAGCTGGAGCATTAGTCACACCGAAAGACATCACTAGGAATTCGTAATGACCGTAACGGGTTCTAAATGCAGTTTTTGGCACATCGGAACTCTTCACTCGAATCTGATGATAACCCGACCGTAAATCAATCTTCGAGAACACACAGGCTCCTTTCAATTGATCTAACAAGTCGTCTATCCTGGGCAAGGGGTACTTGTTCTTAATAGTGACTTTGTTCAACTTACGATAATCAATGCACAACCGCATTCCCCCATCTTTCTTCTTTACCAATAATACTGGAGCTCCCCAAGTTGAAACACTAGGTCTAACAAAATGCTTAGACATCAATTCCTCCAATTGGTCCTTCAACTCTCTTAACTCAAGCGGTGCCATCCGATACGGAGAAACGGATATAGGAGCCGTTCCCGGTATCAGGTAAATAGAGAACTCAACTTCTCTCTCCGGAGGAAGAGAAGAAACATCCTCTGGAAACACTTCAGGAAACTCACACACTATGGGAATACTCAGAACTTGCTGTTCACTACTTCCCTTCGTAGTAAGAACCATTAAAACAGTTTTCTCCTTCTCGAATAAGAAATTTACCATTCCCACCGTACCTTCTAAAATCGTTGATAACACATCCTTAGAAGTAGCCTCGGCAGATGGAATAATGATTAACTTCTCCTCACAGCCGATAAAAACCGAATTAGCTGAAAGCCAATCCATTCCCAGAACAACATCCACTTTCTTGAGCGGCAGGCAAATAAGATCAATTTGGAAAACTCTTTCGTTAACCGACAACACACAATTTTCACACATCAACGGTGTTTCAACAATTTCATCTATAGCGGTAGTAACCACCATAGGAGGAAATAGAGGAATAGTTTGCAACCCAAGTCGCTTTACACAACGCGTGGACACAAAAGAATGAGTTGACCCACAATCAAATAAAACAAAGCAAGGTTGTCCATTTACGAAACACGTACCCGCCATCAAGGAGTTGTCCCCCTTTGCCTTCCTCGCATCCAAGGTATACACTCGGCCCGTAGTCTTCCCTTGCGTCTGATTTCTACTCTGAGGACAATCCCTCGCCAAGTGGCCCACCTTCTGACACTGATAACACCTCACACCTTCGATACCACATCGACCGTAATGATTCCGACCACAAGTACGACACACCGGAGGTACACTAGTTCTAGAACTCTGTACTTGCTTCCCTTTGGAGGACTGTTGCCTTTGCCTAAACTGTTGATTCGACCTTCCACGGTCACTTTGAGTCGCCCTATTCGAATCCACCTCCATTTGTACCTTTTTCAAACTATTTTCCACCACATAACACTGTCTTAACATTTCAGCATAAGTAGTAAATTCCCGTTGAGACACGCTGTGTGAAATCTCAGCCCTTAAACCAAACAGAAACTGATCTATCTTCCACCTCTCATCCAGAGCATACATGGCCTGTCTGGAATAGTCAGCCATGTTCTCAAATTTTTCAGCATAAGAAGCCACTGATAAGTTGCCCTGTCTCAACTGTTGAAATTCAAACTCCTTTTGCGACCTTAAAGAACTCGGAAAATATTTCTCCATAAAGATTACTTTAAACTGTTCCCACACTTTTGGCACCTCTTGAATTGTCATCAAGGCTGAAGCGCTCTCCCACCACCTCATGGCAGGACCCTTCAACCAGTGAGAAGGAAATACCACCTTATTCTCTTCACTGCAATGAACTATCTGAAAAATCCTTTCCATACCTGTTATCCACTCGTGTACCTTCACCGGATCCAGCCCTCCTTGGAACTCCGGAGGATTCATCCGAACAAATTCCCTATAGGTTCCCCCTGCAACTTCAGGAACAACCACTGGAGGATGCAGACCATCAGCCATTTGTTGCATCATTCCTTGCATGAACTGATTCTGCTGCTGCTGCATCTGTTACATAAATTGGTACAAAGGGGCATTCCCTTCATCACCCGGTGGAACCGTCCCAGCTGGAGTAGTCCTCGGAGTCCTGGGTCTTCCACGGTTGTTTCTACGTCCGTCAGGCATGTTCCTAAATGTCATACAAATAGAATTAAGTTGATCAGACCCAATACTATAAGTATAACATGTAAGACCAAAGGCGACACCACGTATCTGAAACGGAAAGAATTACTTATTCTATTTCATGGCTAGGTCGAGGATACGACCTGCTCTGATACCAACTGTAAAGACCCTATACAATACATGCATCAAATCATATATTATACATGAGTTTCACTTTTGGTACTGAAATATAATAAGTTCCTAGTTAACACATTCTATACATAAATGCCTCTAATACAAAACACTAAAAGTCTAAGGCATTACATATACAAGATGTTCCAAAATGATAAAAACTAAGAAATAGATCAATACAATGATCTCAAAACATAAACGCCATAGCGGAAGCCATGCCATCACAAAACCACGATCCGTAAGGAAAGTCAAATAACCTTGTCCTTACCCTTCGCCAAACCTGCAGAACCTGTGATGTAAACAACAACAGTGGGGTGAGATACATCAAATCTCAGTGAGTTCCCTATCTTAAAGTCCTCTCGGCTCTACAAGGTTCTAACAAACCTAACTCAAGTCAAAAGAGAAAAGGGGAGTGACTTTGAGTACACGCGCACTATATGGAAACATGTTATGAGTTCATCAACCCACAATATCACTAATCCGTAACCACACCAAGGCATCCCCTTTTCCCGTCCGCTTCTACGTCTAGAAGATGACCCGAGTCATGGATCCTTGAACCTACTTGACATATGAATGGATTCGGGTCCTACGGGCCATAAACCGTTATGAACCGTCGCTTCACACGGGCCATAAACCGTCACAAGCATACGCTCCCAGAGCGCCATTCGTACTGCACACGGGAATAAAACCTGTCAAGTAGTTGTGCACAAGTTTCAGAGGAGCTCGAGACCCATGAAACGCACTCGCAAAGATAATCGGTTACGATTACGTGATCATACACAGTCGTGATTGTATTTGACAATCACAAGGCCACAATGCCTTAGCATAACCAAACGGTTAACACACATGTTCCATACTAGTGTTTATTCGGTCTAAATCTTCCAACACTGCTTATGGTAATTGTCCTCACTCTACTTATTTCATAATTTAGCATGCATACATTTTCAACAACAATTACACACCATACACAGATAAAAGTCGACATATCACATATTACGTCGATTTACGGTTCCCTCCGATTCATTTAATCGGGCATCAACCAATATCTCTTCCTTATATTAAATAGAGGTTATTCACAGTTTCACATCGATATCGAGAATACACAAAACGGATAAACTATGCAAAAGTTATGAAATAAATAAAATTCCACCCACAGCCATGTTCGCTGGGCGAACATGCCAGCGAGACTTCGCTCCCCCTTCGCTAGGCGAAGCTCCTGGCGAATGCATAAACAGAATAAAAACAGACATAAAGTTCGCTCCGCGAACACTCTGGCGAACACTCGCCTCGCCCTTCGCTTCGCGAACGACTTAGCGAAACGAGGCAGTAGCAAACAGCACTGAAAACACTCAAGGTTCGCTAGGCGAACGTCCCTGGCGAACACTCGCTGACCTTCGCTGGCAGGTTCGCTAGGCGAACCCTCGAAAATCCGTTCGCTGGGACTCGCCCCAGGTTCGCTAGGCGAAGCCTGGAAAATTCCACTTCTCAGCAGCGCTGTCTCCAACCCCAAAATCAATTATTTTCCAACCAAAACACATCCAAACCTCATTATAGTCAACAAAACATGGTATAATCCTAACAGCAAGCATTTAACAATGATTATCTCACATTTCATCCGTTAACTGCATGATTTTAACATAATTACTCCTTTTCTCACAATTCTACCCTAACTCCAAAATACATGGAATTCTACATCTAGAGCATCTATCTAGAACCCACCTCTAGCAAGATGAAGATGAAGATGATTGAGAAGATTGGATGAAGATTGATGATGATTCTTGATGTTCTTGAGCTTTTCCTCTTTTCTCTCCTTCACTTTTCCTTTCCTTCACTTTCCTTCAATGTTTCTAACTTTCTCTTTGTTTCCAAATGAAGTGGAGAGAAAAATAGATAGTATAGAAAAATTACCACTTATTAGTAATACTACTAAATATCCAAATTAGCTCAAATGCATCAAACAATTAAACTCAAAGTTAAATACTATTAATTTAATCAACACTGAGTTCGTCAGTTTACTCTAATTATTTCCTCTAATAATTGCTCAGAGTACACCGGAACCCAGTTGATCATAAAAATATTAACTAGAGCGTTTATAAATTTACGGGGTATTACACTGAAGATGCCCTTTGGAAAAACTTGAGGATCAAGGACAGTTTGTTAAAACAAAAATCACGGTCGAAATGGATAGATGATGGGGATTTCAACACGAAATATTTTCATGCCGCCCTGAAAATCCGAACCAGTTTAAACACAATCTCTTCGGTCTCTGTCAATGATAGTGAAATAGAGGATGTGGTTGGGGTTAAAGATGCAGTTAGAGATCACTTCTTTAAGAGATTCACAAAAACTTCAAGGCCTTTCCCTTTTATTGGTGAATCTGGTTTTAAACGTCTCTCTTCTCAGGACAGTGCAGAACTTGAAGCTGAGATTGATTTGGCTGAATCAAGAGTGCAGTATTTGAGTGCGCAGGAGATCGAAGCCCGAGACCCGGCGATTTCAGTTTTGATTTTTTTAAAAGATGTTGGAATATAGTTGGGGTTGATTTCACTAATTGCATTTTGGAGTTCTTTGAAGGAGAGAAACTTCCTAAGGTTTTTTCTTCTTCATTCTTGGTGCTAGTTCCAAAAAATGATAGTGTGAAGAATTTAGACGACTATAGACCAATCTCCTTAATCGGTTCTGTCTACAAAGTTGTGTCTAAGTTACTTTCAAATAGACTCAAACGTAAAATTGGAAGTATTATCTCGTCATCCCAAACGGCGTTCATTGAAGGAAGAAACCTACTTGATGGAGTCTTGGCCTTAAATGAAGTCATTGATTTAGCCAATAGATCCAAGAAACAACTGATGCTTCTTAAGGTCGACTTCGCCAAAGCCTATGATTGTGCGGAGTGGAACTACTTGCGTGACATTATGAAAATCATGGGATTCGGAGAAAAATGGATGAGGTGGATGGATAAAGGTGTTTTCAATTGTTTCACATTGGTCTTGGTTAACGGGAGCCCTACAAAGGATTTTGTTGTGAGTAGGGGTCTCAAACAAGGCGACCCGTTAGCACCTTTTCTCTTCTAAATTGCCGCACAAGGTCTTGCGTTGTTAATGGATACAGAAGTAAGGGTAGAAAAATATTGTGGTTTCAAGGTGTCCCAGACCGTCGACATTCACTTGCTTCAATATGCAGACGACTCAGTCTTAGTGGGAGACGGTTCGTGGAAGAATATATCTGCAATAAAGACTATATTGAAAGGTTTCCATTTGGTTTCTGGCCTTGAAATAAATTTCAGTAAGTCTTCTCTTTTTGGCATTGGTATCGAAGATTCAAAGCTTCATGCTGCAGAAAATTTTCCCTCTTGTAAAACCTATGCTTTTCCATTTAAATTTCTGGGAATTAACATTGGTGGCAACCATACACTAGTTTCGTTTTGGAAACCTATGATCGACAAGGTCCGATCAAGGTTGAATTCTTGAAAAGGACGGTTTCTATCGATGGGTGGTAGAGTTAAATTAATTATCTCGGTCTTGGCAAACCTCCCAATCCATTACATGTCTTTCTATAAGCTTCCTCGTAGAGTTATTCGTATACTTACTTCTATCCAAAGGAGATTCTTGTGGAATGGCTCAACACTTAATAAAGGTGTTTCTTGGGTCCGGTGGAGTGTCGTTTGTAAAACCAAGGAAGAAGGAGGATTATGGGTTAAGGATATAAGGCTCTTCAACATAGCTTTGGTATTTAAGTGGACCTGGAAAATAATATCGTCGGATGCGTTCTTATGGATGGGTGTTATAAAATTCAGATACCCTTTCGCAGCACACGTCTTTCATAGCGGATCTCAGCCCAAGTATCAGGTGCCTCCTTCCCTTTGGTGAAAGGATTTGTTCAAAGTTTCTATTATCCGTGGCAACAATAACTTTTCAGGCTTGTTGTCATACAAGATCAGAAATGGGGAAAATGTCCCTTTCTGGCTGTTGCGCTGGGCAGGCCCAGTTTCTATGGCTTCTACCTTTCTGGAGGCTTAGATCAGTGCTGGTTGCAGAGAGAGTTTCGTAGCTGACAACGGATTAATAGAAGATGACAAATAGTGTTGGAAAGTTGACTTGTATAACCTGAATCCCCCTGAGGACAGTTTGCAGGATCACGCTTTATATGTTGCGCTACATGATTTGGATGTCGTTGAAGGTGCTGCAGATTCCGTCGTTTGGCAGCATGACTCTAATGGCATCTTTTTAGTTTCCTCTTTATACAGGCTGCTGCAGAACAATTTGGGAGATAACAGTTGGGTCTGTGGGGAGAACTTGAAGGAGGCTCTCAATTTAATTTGGCTTGCACAAATCCCTTTGAAAGTCATTGTTTTTGGGTGGAGGATGTTACACAACAAAATCCCTACTCGCCAACCTTAAAAGAAGAGGCATAATTACTGATATTCATGCTGCGGTTTGTCCATTCTGCTTTTTGGAAGAGGAAAATTATGAACACATTTTCTTTCATTGTTACAAATCGGTCAAGGTGTGGCAGTTTTTGTTTCAGTTGTTAGGAATTGAGGAGTTTTATCTCAGAGATATCATGAACCACCTATTAAGCTGGATGAATGGTTGTGAGAAGAAGAAGATTACTATTAGGAATGCTATAGGGATGTGGCTCATTGTTTGTTGGGAAATTTGGTTATCCAGAAACAATATTATGTTTAGGGATGAGTTTTGGGACTTAGATTCTATTACTAATCGTGTCATTTTGTTTTCTTGGTGGTGGATAGGAAAAAAGCACATAAACGCAACTAACTGTAATTACTACAATTGGGTTAACGCCCCTTGTGAATTTTTGTAGGTTATGATTTTAGGAGGGACCTTCTTTTTGTAATGGTTTTTGGATACACCATAGTATCCTAGATATATAATACTCATTTTGCTTATTAAAAAAATGTTTCAATATGTATTGATAAATATGATTCTCAATGCTTTCCAAATTGCTTTATCACCTTATATATGAGAAACATATCTTGTACCATGATTCAAATCATAGTTGTGAAATTTCTAGTATAGTGCCTGTATACTAGTATTGCTTATTGAAATTTTTGCTACCCGATATGAAAGTTGGTATTGCATTTCGATGTTGTTAAACTAAAAACAGCGACAATTTTTTCTAGTATAATACGGTTATATCTTGATATCAGAACTGATTAATTATGGAAACTTATTTTAGAAATGAACCATTATTATTATTATTTATAAGAAGTGGTGGATCCATTTAAAAAAAAAAACACAAACATACAAACATAAAATGTGAAGAGGTGAAATGTTGTTGAATCGGTGTGGGTAATATATTTCAGAGTAGTCTATGGTGATCAATAGCGGTACTATCCAGCTATAGCGGAGCAGAGTGGAGGCTAGCCGTTATGGGAAGAGACTTAGTGGTGCAAACACTATAGCGGTCGTTATAGGGTAAATAGCGAGTAGCAAAGGCGGAGCAGTTCACAGTGCAAAGCAATTTTAATCATGTAATCAATTTTCCTTTGAAAAATTGAATTTACCACATAAATTTAAAAGGTTTTAAGGGTAATTTTAGATTTTTCAATCAAACTTGAGTTGAGACTTTACCCTATGATTCCTTTACCAAAATGTTTACACTACACTTGTTCCAAAGGAAAAATACAAGTTCCTCCCTCATCTGTCTTTACACTTTGTTCTTCCATTTACACTTCATCTATTGATAATTATCATTCATGCAATTTGTTCAAAAAATGATCAAATAGCAGACATGTCGCTATCCACTACCTTGTAATCTCATGCTTTGTTGTCATCTTGTTGAGTGCTAAATTGTTGTTATTTTGAGCGTGAATAATTAGCACTCAACGACTTTATCCGTTTGTGTTCCGTTAATAACCCCCCGTTTTTGTGTACTTTTTGTATAGTTTACATATTGTTGTATATTTTGCGTTTTCATGTACATATCAGTGAGTTTGATAATTTTTTCATTTGTTTTTATAGATAATAATGTATGGTTGAAGTATGGATTCAATTGAGATAAGAAGAATGCTTCAAGATGCAGAATTTTGGAATCAAAATACTGTCATTCACGCTTAGTGCCTTTTTCAGCCCGTTGGGAAATGATTGGAAGTTGCTAGGAGTATTTTTATTTTCCTTATCGCCCATAGCGCAGTTTAAGAAGGTTTGATAGGTACTTTGAGTGAAATCGCTTTTAGCGCGATCTGAGGGCACTTAGCGCGGTTGTAATTTCTTAGTTTGTATAAATACCCCTGATTCATATTTTTAGGGTATGGTTTTGGGAGATTTTTTGCTCCTAACTCCACCACCAACATTGTTTGTGGAAATAAGCTAAGAAACAACAAATAGAGGTTGCATATTGACGATCCCGGAGTTGAATCTGCTTCAATCAGTGTTGACAAACCGAAAGATGTTTGTTCTTCTTTCTTCTTCTCTATGTATTTTGTATTTGTTGGGGTTGTTGTATGTATGTTTACTTGGAATGTATGTGTAATTATTTATCTTTGTATAAAATATATTTTACAACTCTTTATCGGTGTCATCTTTGATTTACTATCTATCTTAATAGGGTTGGATTCTTGTAGACATATACGGTTCGAACTCGACCTAAGATGAACATCGGTTAGATTTAGGATTAACATCCACGTGGGTATCGAATCTTAATGCTCCGTGTTGTCGAGTTGCGTGAGACATCATCGAAGAGAAGATGCAGTTGTTTTCTAAACTTTGCCTAATGAGTTATTTCTCGTACTTTATTAACTTGTCATATGTATTTTTGTTTGCATTTTTATCTCAAACCATTAAAATCAAGCTTAGAAAAGTAGATACAGTCGAACGACATTCTTTCCCTCGTACCGATCCCTGTGGAGACAATGTAAATCCCAAAGGGAATTCTTCCCAATCTTTTGCTTCTTGCCAATATACCTAAAGATACCTGTGCGTTCGCTCGGATATTAATGTGTTACACGCATTTGTTTTTAAAATATAATCAAAATTTAAAAAAGAATTTTTTTCTTTACCAAATTAGTTTATTATTTTTAAAAGAAAGATATATTTTGATTTATATATGGATCATAAATATATTTTATATATATATATATATATATATTTTAAATATGGTATTGTAAATTAAAAATAATTTCAAAATAATGATATTAGCAACATGAATAATTAAAAAAACAACACATTTTTCCTTGTTTGGATTCATATATTATTTTAAATATATATATTTTTATTTTATTTAATTGCACAAAAAATGTAATTACCCGTTGGTTCGTATGAATTCTGATTTAGATACCCGTGCAGTGTGTTATGCACATTTATTTTTAAAATGTAATACGAATGAAAAAAGAAGACAAAATTATTTAATCAAGAAAGTTTATTATTTTTAAAGGAAAAACATATTTTTATTTATATTTGGAACATAAATATAGTTTTTCCGTATATACAAATATTTAGATCAACCGTATATTTTCTCGTATGTAAATATTAATTTTGTTATGACATTTTTGTAAAAATATTTATGTGCAATCATTAAGTTTAATAAATATCAACTAATAACATAGTATTTGTAAATATTGTTTTAATTATATAAATATATATTGGTAACATAAATAAATACAATGAGTGTATGCTTTCATGGTTGTGGAGAGAAATAAATAAATAATTTTTGACCATGATTAAAGTCCAATTTAACTTTAAAACCTTGAACTGATATGTATGCCTCATTCAAAACGTTTGAACAAATCAGATAAGACAGAAATTTCTTGAGAGCATACACAATAGCGAGTAATTCTTTTTTTGTGGTGGCATAATTCACTTGTGCCTCATTTAGAACTTTACTCGCGTAATGTATGGCATGAAAAATTTTGGTCTTTCTTTGCCCAAGCACCGCACCAACCGCATAATTGCTAGCATCACACATCAATTCAAAATTTAAAGTCCAATTTGGAGCAACGATTATGGGTGCGGTGATGAGTTTCTCTTTTAAAATTTGAAAGGCATTTAAACATTCATTATTAAAGAAGAAAGACTTATATTTGTTGAGTAGATTACTCAAAGGTCTTGCAACTTTGGAGAAGTCTTTGATGAACCGCCTATAAAATCCCGCATGGCCTAGAAAACTCTGGATTCCTTTGACATTGGTTGGAGGTGGCAACTTCTCGATCACTTCAATTTTAACTTGATCCACTTCAAGGCCTTTAGAGGAGACTTTGTGTCCAAGCACAATCCCCTCCGTTACCATGAAGTTGCACTTCTCCCAATTTAACACCAAGTTTGTTTCCACACACCGTTCAAGAACGGTCTCCAAAATTTTCAAACATAGATCAAAAGATGCTCCAAACACGAAGAAGTATTCCATGAACACTTTCATTGTTTTATCAATAAGGTCGAATAAATTGCTTGTACACACCGTTGAAACGTTGCCGGTGCATTGCACAAGTCAAACGACATCTTATGGTAAGCAAAAATTCCAAAGGGACAAGTGAATGCCGTCTTCTCATGGTCTTCCGGATCAACCGAGATTTGGTTATAACCGGAATAGCCATCTAAGAAGTAATAAAATTCTTGACCCGAGAATCTCTCAAGCATTTGATCCATAAATGGTAGTGGAAAATGATCTTTTCTAGTAGCGGTATTAAGCCTCCTATAATCGATACACATTCTCCAACCCGTCACAGTTCTTGTCGGAATCAATTCATTTTTCTCATTTCTAATAACGGTTATTCCTCCCTTCTTGGGCACAACTTGAACAGGATTCACCCACGGACTATCGGATATTGACATAATTGCTATCTATTGGCAAACATGGTCAGTATCTATAGATTCTACACATACATAATTGCTATCTTCTCCAGGGAAACACATTATTATTATCTTCCTATTGCAGAGAAAACCAAGACAATGACAGAGAAAGCAAAGTGTGCGACTATTCAGGAAAAGGATGTTACCGTAGATTAAGGGAAGTATGTTGCAAAGGATGTTGCACCAAAGGATTCTCAACCTAAGGTTCTCTTCTCTATATTCATACATTTTATTACACTATTTCTCATTTTATTATATATAAGCAATAAATTAAGTTTTGATTTTAGGAAGGTGAAGAAGTCTTGCCATCATCAGAAGGTACCAACGAAAATGTGAGCAACTATAAAGATAGGTTTTGTTTCCATCATCAGAAGGTCAAAATATGAGGCATGTAATTTGACCCTGTATGTTATTGTGTTTCCTTCAACTATTGTAATGTTAGAAGAGAGTTAGTTGAAAGTGTTATTAATGGACAAAAACTGCTTTGTTTACTTAGCTTCAAACGGTGGTAGAGTTTGTCGTCGTCTTGTCATTGCCGACAAAGGAATATCAAGAGTCAAAGCTTATCATATGAAAGAGTTAAAAGGTAGTATTATCATATGCTTTTATCTTGAAATAGAGGATGAAAGTTGTCAATGAGAATATTAAATCAAATGTGTTTTCAGGATGGAGTGTGGACATTCCGTGACTTTTTACGTAATGGCTTGATTGAGTATCTTGATGTCAACAAGGAAAACAATTCTATGGTATGTTATTCTCAAAGTTACATTCTCAAAGAGGATAAATGGGTTGCTCAATAAGTCTAAAATTGTGAGTTCTAATTACACTCTTTATTTTAGTTTTTTAATAGAATCAATTCACGAGGTCATGCCGATTTTTACTTTGTTATTTAAGAAAAAAACAAGGGAATCAATTCATGACACAACACATAGATTATGGTAATAATTTAAGCAAATGAAAGTGATTGAATTTGAACGCAATGTCGTCGAATAGTGTTGTAGTGGCAGAATTTGAACAAATCCCTAATATTCTACTATACACTATCACTACACCAAAATTGCTTTTTGGCAGCACTACATAGACAACGCTTTTGATCAAAAGTGCTGCTATATGTTTTAAAAAAAACACGCTGAAAAAAAGCGCTGCCTAAAGGCCTACTTTAGATAGCGCTTCCTAAAACCGCTGTTAAAAGCCATACAAATGTGACACCTTAGAAAGCGCTTTCAGGAAAGCGCTGTTAAAGGCACGCTTTAGAAAGCGCTTTTAAAAAGCGCTGCTAAAGGCCTTACGTAGGTCACACATTAGAAAGCGCTTTCTGGAAGCGCTGCTATAGACAATTAAAAAGAAAGCGATTTTAGAGAAAAAGCGCTGCTAAAGCTAATACATAAGAAAATGCTTTCCAAAAGCGTTGTCTTATGTTATTATTTCATAAATAATAAAAAACTTTTCATTGTTTTAGAACTCCATATATAATCATTTCTTTTCTTTCTCCCTCTCTCTCGCGACTTCTCTCTCCGCCGTGTCTCCCCCTTTCTCGCGACTTTTCCCTCCGTACTGTTTGTCTTCTCCGACCGGCGTTCCTCTGTCCGTCTTCTCTGACCGGCACTGTTCATCTATTCGTATCTCCATCTTCTCCGACCGGCATTCCTCCTTGAGTGTCACTTGTTTGTTCTCCGACCGACACTGTTCATCGTCTTCTCTTGAGGGTTTGTTCTTGAGTATCTTGTTTTGTTTTTGTTTTGTTTTTAGTTTGAATGTGTGAAATGATGACCCTTGATTCTAGTTTGAGCATCTTGTTTTGTTTTTTTTTAGTTTGAGCATCTTATTTTGCTTTTGGTTATGATTTGTGAAATGATGACCCTTGATTCTATCCTGCAAAGGTTTTGGAGATGCTTTGTATAGCAGGCTGAAGTATTTGGTCGACCTTATTTTCAGCTTTATCAATAAGTGACCTTTTTCCACCGACCACACAACAGCACAGGTTCATGTAAGTGTAATTTTTGAAAAATCTAGAATTGTCATATGATTTTGTGTTTAGTCATGTAATGATCTTGATGAAGTGGGGTATGACTTTGATGAATTGGTTTGGAATTTCTGGTATATTTTTTACGAAATTATTTAGTATGATTAAGGTTTTGAGGACCGGTTTGTGTAAGTATTTGATGAATCGTGTAAGGACTTGGATGTTTGGTTATGAGGATGTTGATACGTTTCTGGTGTATGATTTTTGATGAAGTGTAATATTTTTATGAAATTGATGTAGATGTTGTTTGAATTTGATTTTGAAATTGTTGTTGTAGATTAGTTTTGACTGACCCCCCTTTCCTCTAGAAAAGGCGTGCAAAAACAGGTTTTACCAAAACAAGTTTCAATGACATAGGAAGTGTCGTAGAGTGGACGGTGGTGTCTTTCCAAGGGTGATTTCACGTCTTTCAACGTCCTACTTCTTGAATATAGAGTCCTGTGACCTAGAAGGCGACGCAGGACTTGTTCTTTATATATTTACGGCCATTTTACTCTTTTGTATACGACCTGCGCAATACTTTAACATGAGCACTTCCTCAAAAAACTCTGCGGCCAAGAAGGTGACCGAAAAAATGAAGAAGGACGGTCCAAATGTTGCAATATCTGCTGCATCATCAATCGGAGCAACCTTGTCCTGAAAGAAATCTGTGACAAAGATGAAATCCCTCACAAAAGACCGCGCTCTGAAACATGATTTTGGTGCAGATGTTGATGAGGACTGGGATGAAGACTGGTTCAATTTTCTTCATTCAGGAGGCGGGAGAGAGAGCGATTAGCTTCTAGAGGGGAAGCTGTATTTTGTTGTTGTTTTGATTTTCCCCTTATATGGGTGTTAGTGATTTTTCTGGCCTTCAGGCTCTCTTTTTAATTGTATTGTACAATGTTTTGGCTCATCTGAAGCATTTCATATAATATGTCGTTTTTCCTCCTGCAAGGAATTACCCTTTTATGTATATGCTAGCCCCTCGAGTACTAAAGTCAAGATGAGGTACCAAGCGTTATTTTTTTCCTTTTTGTTTTCTGAGAGTTTATATTAGCTCAACATTCAGACGTACACAAGAAGCCCCATGCGAAGAGCTTTAGGGGTTTTTGAGTGCTTTGAACCTTTTTTGGCCAAGTTTTCCGGGTACGTACTCGGGATTTGTCAAAAGGTATGAAAGTTGTTGTGTTGAAAGCGCTTTCTAAAGGGGGACAATAGAAAGCGCTTTTTGCTGAAAAAGCGCTGCCTAAAGATGCCAATAGAAAGCATAAAAGGCCAGAAAAAGTGCTGCTAAAGGCCCACTTTAGACAGCGCTTTTCCAGAAAAAGCGCTGCTAAAGGCCTACTTTAGAAAGCGCTTTTCCCGAAAAAGCGCTGCTAAAGGCCTACATAAGGCAGAGCTTTTGCATAAAACAAAAGCGCTGTCTTTACCTATAGCAGCGCCACCTTAGGCAGCGCTTTTAAGTGCTGTTAAAAGCAAAAAAAAGCGCTGTCTTTTCCCTTCCGTGGCATAGTGTATTTAGTATGAAGTGTTGCTAATAGTATCTAGAATGGTGCTATATAACACTTAGCGTAGCAGATTTTGAACAAACACTATTTTTTCCTATCGTGTTTAGTTGAGCGGCACTTTGCTGCCACTGCAAGTTTAAATCTCTATTGCTGTAAAAAATTCTCCAAGCTACAAATTGGAGAGTTCGCTAATTGTAAGTTGCCATCGTGACTTTTGTAGTATCCCAAACACACTATATGCAATTGACAACATTAATTGAATATAATCACTTGTGTCGGTGACCGAAGCGTGTTGGATACTAGAGAAGTCCTTAATTCGAAGTGTCTCTGCCATATAGATTCTAAGCTAATGTAGTGAGGAGATTATGTCTTGTATTTCTCTTTTACAATTAATTCAACTTCTCTTTATGGAAAATGGTTCTAGTCAATGTTTTTAAGTGTAGTTTATAACTGCAATTATGACTATTTTTCTACTAGTGTCTACTTCTTTAAGAGTGATCACTACTTTGATTTAAAACTTTGGTTCTAAATTACTATTTGAGTTAGTTTTATCATGTTGTTGATTTTTGAGAAGTTTTGAAATTATTAAGTATTAACGCATAGCTTGGATAAGCTTTTGTGTTATGAAAGATTCTCTATTGAAATAAGTTTATGCTTAAATGCTTATGCCAATGTATTCATTGAAATATGAAAGCTAATCTCAAGTTATATGAGATGAAGCCGTGTTAAAAAATTTCATAAATATTGCAAGATTCTGTTCAAGTTTTTTTAAGTCTTTTACGTAAGTTTTTTAGGCTTTCTATGCAAATGATTTCTAAATGTGATAGTTGTTGTTATTTTGACCGTTGTTCCTTTGTTGCCATTGATGTGGTGTTGGCTTCATTCCTCTTGTTCTGCTATAAACATCTGCTATAAACATTTCAGTTATGTTAATATTAATTCATAGTGTTTTGTTTGATTCATGGTATCGTGTTGTGATCCTAACTTAGATATTAATGTGAGTTCCTTTTAGGTGTTTGACACTTCTGTGATGTAATGCAATTCAAAAGTATCTATATAATATGATTAGTGCTTATGCATGTCAATTTCTATTTAATGCATGTGCATTATTAACTAACATAAGCCTTTTACATTCAAGTGCATTATTAACTAACATGGTCTTCATATTATATGCAGTTTATAATCATGCCCAACTGTAGTTTAGATGAATCAGTTCAGGAGTAATACATGAGGTTCAGGAAGTGACTAATAATTATTATGAATTTTTTCTAATACAACAATTATTATGACTTTTTTTCTGCTCCTCATTTGTTCATGAGTTATCTCGCTTTAAGTTTATATATTACAATGTTACGATTACTATATATGATCTGAATGCTGCATTGTTGCCTTATCATTTGTTTGCTGCAACTAAGGATCTTGATTTCTCGCAATTGTCGAGCCACTTCACTGACATGGATGAATTATCAAAATTTGAAAAGTCGTAGGATTTGTGTAGGACTATTAGAATTATCAAGAATTTGTCTAAGATTATTAAAATTAACAAGAATCGGCTAGTTCCAGGCTAACTAATTTTGTTGACTTTTACAATTTGACTTTAGCCTCAGTTAGGCCAAAGTTAATTATTTTGTTGACTTATGAAGTTTGACTTTAGCCTCGAATCAGCCGAGGCTAAATATTTTATTGACTTACGAAGTTTGACCTTAGCCTCGAAATAACCGAGGAAAAATATTACTTTAGCCTCGACCAGGCCCAAGGCTGAATATTTTGTTGACTTATGGAGTTTGACTTTAGCCTCAGTCAGGCCCAGGCTATTTTTTTTGTTGACTTCATCGCTTGACTTTTAAGCGTTGGCTTCAAGGTAGCCTTGATTTAGACTCGGCTAAACCAAGGCTATTGTAGACACGACTCTTTTTGGCCAAACCTAAATATTAGCTTCGATTGTTTTAGACTTTTCCCGACACCGACGCTACGCCGAGGCTAATTGTCTAGTAGCGTCGGTTTTTTGCCTTATAGTGTTGATAAATGGCCGAGGCTAAATACTGTATTTCTAGTAGTGTCTGTGTTTGGTTTGTTTTTTCCTAACAACTGGTATCAGAGCTTCTGGTTAGATCCAGGGATAAATGTTCTTAGTATGCTATGTGGTTGCAGTTTTGTTTGATCTTCTACATCAGAAAAGAAGGGTAGTGTTGTCAAAGAGTTGTAAAGCTGCAGCCACAAATTCCGCTGTGCAGTTTGGGCTAGAGAAAATTGATGGGAGAATTTTTTTGACTTGTGGAAAGTCCAAGTCAAAGATGTGTTTATACAATCAATAGTACATAAGGTGTAAAATTAAGTCAGTGGTTGAAGAGCTTCTTGCCAACAAGGAAGTTGTACCATAGTGTTTCAACCTGGTTTTCGACCTGGGGAAATTCTTGAAGTGGTTTACTTCAAGTGAAGTATATTCTTCTTTAGGTGGAGTATGATAGTTTTTTTTAAAACTATGATTGTCTATGAAGACAATGTAAAATTCTTGGAGTGGTTTAGCTTCAAGTGAAATTTATTCTTCATGATAAAGTATATGATTGTCGGTGGTGACAATGTGAAATTCTTGAAGTGGTTTATCTTCAAGTGAAATATATTTTTCATGATAGAGTATGATAGTTTTTAAAACTATGATTGTCGGTGAAGACAATGTGAAAATTCTTGGAGTGGTGTAGTTTCAAGTGACTATACTCTTTATGGTGGAGTATGATTGTCGGTGAAGACAATGAAAATTTATGTATTATTTTCAATCAAGGTTGAGATTGTTGGGGTTGGTTGAAAATATATATGTTGATACTCTTTATGGTGAAGTATGATTGTTGGTGAAGACAAGGAAAGATTATGTATTATTTTCAATCAAGGTGGAGATTTTCGGGGTTGATTGAAAATATACATGTTGAAAAAGTCCCATATCGCTTAGTTTTGTAAATGAAGAAAGAGTCCAAGACTATATATAGGATACAAGTTCTTTGAAGTCCCCCACCGCTTAGTTTTGTGAAGGAAGAGGAAGTCCAATCCTATATATAGAATACAAGTTATTCATTCCAAGATGCAACAATCAAAGACACTTTAAGCTTGTATTTAACTTTATTTGTTCTCTTATACTTTAGTCATTGAAATTTACGTTTGAAATGTTCATAAAATTCAGTTTCGGTGATACTGGGATTAGCGAAACTTCAGTTGTATGAAATTTATGAATTGCTTGCATTTCTTTGTTCCACTAATGTATTTAAATAAGTGACTTTATTATAGGAGATAGGCTTCAAAAAAGTTTAGTGGGTGCATGATGTTGGGCGAGAATATGGAAAATACAACAGCCTAGATGAGGGGTGAAAAGATCTCCCAATTAAAATGACTAGTTGAAAATTGTTTTGAAAGGGTTTTATCAGTGTTTGAAAAATGGAAAATTGGTTTCATGACAGATGAAAATTGTATATAAAGTAATTATGCTTATCGATTGTTATATACACATAATAGGTTAATCAGTACACAATGCAAAAAAGATTGAATCAACAATCTAACCAAAGAGCAAACAACGTATTGTATTGAATTAATGCTGAATTTTCACAAGACTTGTAAACATTACAAAATCAATACAAAAGAATTCTATTATCAAACTTTTCAAACTTAATTTGTAACAAGACAAATTCAAAGTGCCGATTCTAACAAAACCTACATTTAATCAATAAATTTCTATCAAAACAAGACCTAATGAAACACAATTATAAGACAACAGTAAAATCAACGTAACATGAAAATTATAGAATATATATATATATATATATATATATATATATATATAATTCTAAGACTTCCAGTGCCCTAAAACTACTAATAAATTTTACTACTATTTAATTTTACTTAAATATGTATAATCCTTTTTAATGTTGTAGGTGATAGTTGTTATTTTTGTGAGTACTTGATTTCTTGAGATTATGCAATTGTGGAAAGCTTGCCCATACTTTAGTTTTATCTCATAGTTTTTGAATTTTGATGACGCAGGAGTTTATTTTGGTGTTAAATGTCTGATAGTTCTAAAACTATGATGCGTCAAACTTTGTGTTTGTTCATGAAATTTTTTTTTTATAAGCAACTTGTATTAATAGGGAGAAAAAGGCTTCTCAAACCAATATAAGAATAAAAAATAAAGGAACAGGAAAAAACCCCTGAAAGTTACATAAAATCAAGTGGGAATTTCAGCCAGTTATAGAAACTACACTTGACACCTCCAATCTCCAGTCATCTCCAAGAGAGGATCAAGATGCGGTTAAACATATCGTCGACGTTTCCAAAATCAACGCCGAAAATGATGTTATTCCTAGTACTCCAGATACACCAATTCACAATCTGCCATATGTAAGTTGACATACCTAACTTACAAGAATCTCTCAAAGAATTAGACTAAGCCAAAGCATGGTTAGGGACGGAAATAACAAGAACCGGCAGGATTCCCAACCAAGAAGATATCTTAATCCATATGGCTTGAATTTTCAGACAAGAGAGTAAAAGATGCATTGCATTTTCTTCTTCAAAAAAACAAATGGGACAGACCTTATCATGAGAAGAAATAACTACATCTCTATCCGCCAAATTATCGCGAGTGGGCAGTCTATGTATCAGCATCCTCCAAATGAAAATATTAACTTTCATAGGAATTCTAGAATGCCACGTCTCTTCAAAAACATAAACAACATCTGCATTGATTGTCAGACCAGCAAATTCAGAGCATAAAGAAGAATAGACAGACTTCACAGAAAATTCAGAATTGGATTCCAAGTTCCAGACCCATTGACCTTCCTTTAAAAAATCCAACATGGTTCCAGAAACCAAACCAATCAAAGCCTGAACTGATCTAACATCATGCTGCCTGTCATGAAAACGCAAGGAGTCGAAGTTCCAAGACCAAATCGCATGAGTCCAAAATCCGACTTCAGAAAGGATACACTCATTGTTGACCGTTGCATCAAATAAAGCAGGAAAAACTGATTTTAAAGCAAAATCCCAATACCAATGGTGATGCCAGAATTATATGAGCTCCCCTTTACCAACAATAGGCGTTGTCAAATCCTCAAAAGCTGTGTTAGTGTTAAGAACTCTAAGTTTCAAAACATCCCTAAACCAAGTAGAACATTTAGAAGGGAATTGAGAAACATCCGAACCAGCCACTAGATTGGCCAAGTTCCCATAGCGACTAATCAACAAGCTTCTCCAAATCTCATTCCCTTGATTAAGGAATTTCCACAACCATTTAACTAACAAAGCCTTATTAAACAACCCTATATGCTTAATTCCTAAACCTCCTTCCTTCTTAGATTTACAAATAGAACACTAATTAACCCAAGAGATACTCTTTTTGTCCACCGATTCCGACCAAAGGAAACGCCGCTGAATAGAGATAATAGCTTTAACCACCTTGGAAGGAGCCTTGAAAAAAGACAAGAAGTGTATAGGCAAATTGGAAAGGACTGAGTTAATTAGAGTGGCTCTGCCTCCAAGGGAGAGATTCCTCCCAATCAAAGAACTAAGTCTAGTTTTGAAAGAAGATAAAACCGGTTCCCAAAACGAGAGTCTTCTATGGTTCCCTCCAACAACTATTCCAAGAAATTTAAAAGGAAGATCTCCCGACTTACAATATAAAAAAGTTTCAGCATCAAGAAGGAAAATAGGGTCAAGTCCAACGCCATACAAGCAACTTTTAGCAAAATTGATTCTAAGGCCAGAAACGATCTCAAAACCACGAAGGATAGCTTTCATCGCCCACAAATTCGAGTACTCACCATTACAGACCAAGATGGTATCATCAGCAAATTGCAATAATTCTATCGATTCACCTTCTTTAATACTAAAACCAGAAAGAAAATTAGAATTAGTCGCTCTCTTAACCAAAAGCGAAAAAACCTCAGCCACAACCGCGAAAAGGAAGAGGGCAATAGGATCCCCTTGCTTGAGACCCCTCGTTTCCTCAAAATCCCTAGTAGGACTTCTGTTAACGAGGACAGAAACGAAACTAGAACACACATTCCCTTTTATTCACTTTAGCCAGTTAGGCCCATAATTCATAGCCTCAAGAATAGATAATAAGAAGTCCCAATCTATACAATCGTAAGCTTGTGCAAAATCCACCTTAAAGAGCATGCATTTACGCTTTTCTCTTTTAGCAAGATCAATGATTTCGTTCTCCACAAGCACACCATCTAAGATATTTCTACCCGGAATGAAAGTAGTTTGAGACATAGAAACCATATTGCTAATAACAGCAAAAAGTCTTTTAGCTAAAAGCTTGGAAATAACTTTGGAAACAAAACCAACGAGGCTTATAGGCCTATACTCCACAAAAGATTGCGGATTATCAACTTTCGGAACCAAAACTAAGAAAGAAGAATCAAAAGTTTTGGAAAGCTTGTCTGTCCTAAAAAAGTGAAGAACACAATTGGTGAAATCACCTCCAACAATCTCCCATCCTTCCTTGAAAAAATGAAAAGAGAAGCTGTCAGGACCAGGTGATTTATTCCCGTCACAATCAAACACAACCAACCTGATTTCCTCTGGAGAAAAATCAGAATCCATCCAAATTCTATCTGCAGGGGAAAGCCTATTCAAACCAGACAAATCCACTTTAATTCTAGGAGAATCCACTTTCTTGAATTTCGAAGCAAAAAACTCCACAGATGCATCCTTAATCGTAGCAGGATCCTCAATAAGGTTGTCAGAGGAGCCTAAAGTCGTTATAGCATTAAGTCTTGGTCTCGCTTTAAGAGAAACGTGAAAGAACCGAGAATTAATGTCGCCTTCCATAATCCAATTAGATCTAGATTTCTGAAAAATCAAGGCCTCTTTAATGCGAAGAGAACTCCAAAAATCTTCCTGAAGCTTAGCCCTCAATTTAATCACTTCTTCAGGCAAGGAGCAATCATCAAAAGCCATTTCCAAATCAATACCATTAATACCTTCCACACTATCATCCAACTTAAGGTCAATCCAACCAAACACATGGCGATTCCACCAATTTAAACGAGACTTCAAAAACTTAAGTTTTTCCTTAAAAACAAAAGAGGGGAACCATGGAAGATAGCAGAGTTCCATTGAATTTTAACAAATTCCATGAAATCCTTATGTTGTAACCAACAATTAAAGAAGCGAAAAGGTTTAGGTCCCTAGTTAGAAGTATCAGACTTAATCCAAATAGGCCGGTGGTCAGAAACATCGTGCGATCCAACAGATTGAGCTTTAAACTCCCACTTATCGACTAGAAAGTCATCAATAAGGAATCTATCTATTTTACTGCAACTTCCTCCATTAGCTTTAAACCAAGAAAACTTATTACCCACAAAGGGAAGGTCAACCAAATTTAAGTTATTGATAAACAAATTGAACTCTTCGCATTCCCGTCTGCTAGACAAACCACAACCTTTCCTTTCCTCACGAGATTTAACAGCATTAAAATCTCCTCCACATAACCACCTACCTTCTTTACAACTATTTTTAAAAGACAAGAGATCTGACCAGAGAATCCTTTTATCCCTCAAGTCATAGGGAGAATAAATATTCACAACATACAAATTAATACCTCTCCAGAGAAGGTTAGAACAGAGAAAGCCTTAACCTCTAAAACTGGAAATAAGGATAAATGTGTCCTTTCTCCAAATAGTCAGAATACCTCTCGAAGCTCCTTCAAAACCAACCGCAGACCAACCGAACCCAAGATCACCCCACAAACTTTTTACTATATTTTCACTCATCAATTGGTTCTTAGTTTCCTGAATTAGAACCAAATCAGCACTACCTTTCAATATAGAATGACAAATTCTCCTCCTTTTGATAGAGGAGTTGCAGCCTCGAACATTATACGTTACCACTATCATAAATCCTTTTTGCCAACAGCATTCTTACTAGCGAATTCTTTACTATCTCTAATCTCCAATTTGTTAACAATTTCAACATAATCTTCTTCATCCTCATCAGCTTCTACCCCTAGGATTTTACAGGATTCCCAAATAAACTATGGGACCAGATTCAAACTCTTAGAACACTTGGCATTGCTTCGAATGATATCTGAATCATCCACCGACGCACAAAATGAGGGTTCCAGAACCGGGCAATGACCCCCAAATTCGTTAATTACAGAGAGATTCAACTTCTTCTTCTTTAATTTTGATTTTTTTAGATTCGATCTAGAAGTAGAGGGAATTTTGAGGAGGGTAGAATAAAAAGATGGGGAAAAAGGGATCTGAAAATCCCCATAGATCTCTGCAAAGGGTTTTTTCTTTTTCTCACTAGGCCCAACAAAAGGCCCACTATGCAATTCATCCGAAGGAGATATTGGATCAGACTCAATAGAAGAGGAGCCTATATTTCTGTCTGGCCCAATACGAAACTCCATCAAAGAGGGTGGGTCCACATTAACCCCAACCGAAACCAAATCATCAAGTTTGGAAGTAACCAGATCAGAAGATGAATGGTTATCCAAAGCGAGGTCAACATCAGTATTAAATGCATCAAACTGAGCTGTCAGGTTTTTAAGGATATCCCCCATTAACCAAATATTCTGAGAGGGTAAGTCAACAAGTTTATCTGTAGAATCACCTTCAAGACCAACTTTTTCTGCCCCAGAATCGCAGACAAAGGTATGTTCAGAGTCAGCCCTACTCCCTTTTTCAAAAGGCGACACTGTAGCCTCCTGTTTGTCTAACATAGTCCTAAAGTTGTCGCTTTTAGAAGACAAAACATCCTCGAAATCTTCATCAGAAAACAAACCCTTGTCATCTCCGGATGAGATCAAAAAATCAGAATCGTCATCAGAAAGAGCTTCATCTTCTGTTGGATCTTTAGGAAACTCAACCTCATTTTCTTCGAAGATTCTCACTTTAAATACAGCCCTGTTCACCTCAATAGGAATAGCTTTGTTTACATTCTCAAAACCATCAACCTTAATACAAATTCTGGCCACCGCAAAGTTGGAACGATTGTCCGTAGCAACATCACACTTAAAAAATGTGCCAAAACTCTCCACCAAACGATTGAAGACAATATAATTCCAAGCATGACAAGGTAAGCTCCAGCAATTCACCCAAACAAACCTAAAATAATTAATAATCTCTTGATTCAACGGACGTAAGGATTTAAATTTTGAATCACACCAGCCCTTTGCATCCTCAAGAGCTGTTGAAATAACACTATCATTCAATGACTAAAGGAGACAAAGGCTAGCTCCTAAGGCAGTGGCCTTTATGTCAAAGAAACCAGCTTGAAAAAGCTCTTTTTGAAACAAAAAAGGATTCCCGTTGGATTGCACCTCTCCAACAAAAGCTTTGGTATATCTAACCAACTCGCTAGTTTTGATCAAAACTTTACAGACATTATTTTCATGACAAGGAATCTCTTCTACCACGTCCAACTTACTCATTCCTTTCACCACTTGAGCATAAGAAGAAGTTGCATGATTAAATCCTGAAATCCCACTACCTTTGAAAATCTTTCTACCAGCAGAATGAATGTCACCAAAGCGAGCTGGAGGAACTGATTGAAACCTAGGTATATTAGCATAGATTTTCCTATCATTGAGATAAATGCTGTCAAGTTTAGCCACAAGGATGCGCGCATCATGCACCTTCCTAAATCTCGCAAAGCCGTATCTCTTTCTTCTTTTATCTCTTTTAGCAGGAATGTAGACTTCAGATATCAAACCATACACCTTAAACACCTCAAATAGGTCTTTAGCCCCCATGTTAACTGGGAACTCCGTGATGAAGAAAGACGTAATGGGCTCTCCCTCTGTCGCTCCCATACCACCTCTTTCCTTCCAAACCGAACATCTGGCAAGACCAGCTTTGTTCTTCTTTCTTGAAATAACTTTCCAATCCATAACCAACAACAAGAAGTGAAAAAAAAATGGATCACCCTCCTCTAGTACCAAGGCCCCTAGCCCTAAAGCTAGGAGTTTAAGCCGAAAATACCAGACAAAGGATCAACCACCTAACACCAGAGGAGCTAGATATTAACAATAGAATAGTAGAAACCTAGATGGAAAGTGGAAGAGAAAAACTAGAGAGAAGGAGGAGTTTCTCTCTCATCTTTATGCTACTTTTATGAACCCGTAATTTGATTGATAATCATGTTTGTTCATGAAAAATAATACAAAATATTAATAGATGTGCAATGGTCAAAAAATTTTCTCTCTCATCCAACAAATGAATGCCAATCGTGGCAAATACTTTCTTCAAGTATCGACAACACAAGCAATAACGTAACCAAAAACATGACCATCAAAGGTGAATGTTTCCTTGACACTATCCCACATCTTGATATATATATATACCCCCGCCACTCAATCTTCATACCATACATTGAAACACAAGTAAGTGTGAAAAAACAAGATGAAGAACTTTAGTATGATTCTAATATTGCTAGTTCTGTTGCTACTCACTATGGAGCAAGTGCATGCTTTTGATTGTGAACAAGCAAAGACATATGTACATCCTTGTATGTCATTCCTCGTCGGTGATGATGACGCGCCATCAACTAGTTGTTGCAATGGCCTTAACGATCTGAAATCTTCAACACCTACTCCTGATGAACAACGTGCCACATGTGACTGCTTAAAAGAATTTGCTAGTAACTACCCTGTCAGAGACGACCTAGCTCTCTCACTTCCCAAACTTTGCGGCGTTGATACAAATCTTCCCATAAGCAAAGACATGAACTGCAATGAGTAAGTTCTCAATATTTATTTATTTATATTTTAATATGTTTTCTTCAACACACACACACACACACACACACACACACACACACACACACATATATATATATATATTTTGATAAGCAACTTTGTATTAAAAGGAGAAAAAAAGGGATTCTCCAACCCAATACAAAAAGAAAACTAGAAACAAAAGGGAGAAACTCCTTGAAACCGAATTACATAAAATCTAGCGGGGATTTCACCCAATCGTAGAAACTACATTTACTACGACCTAAATCCAACCAATTCCAAGAGAAAGAAAGGATACGGTGAAAGATTTGGTCGACGTCACAAAAATCTTCACCAAAGATAATATTATTCCTTGCGCTCCAAATACACGACGTCGTGATAAACCAAATAAAACAACTCATATCTTCTTTGCACTTATCGACCAAAGACAAGAACCACAAGAGGGAATGATTGCACTAAGAATTAAAGATTGGTCTAGCCATCCCAATCCACGCGTAAACCTTGGACCAGATTTGTTGGACTTTAGGACAGGTTAAGAAAAGGTGATCAGAATCCTCATCTTCTTGAAAACAAAAAATGCACACAGAGTCGTGCGGAGATATCACTAAACCTTTAGAGACGAGATTCATCCTTGTCGGTAAACGATTTAAGAGAAGCTTCCAAGCAAACACTTTTAGTTTCAAAGGAATACTAGTTCTCCATAACACTTTAATAGCTAATCTCTGATTTTCCTCCAAAGATATACCAGTGATTTCATCTCTAAGGGTCTTATAGCAAGACCTGATAGAGAAAGTTTGGGATTTATCCAACAACCACAACCACTTGTCATGCTTGTCGCGTTGCAACAACACTGGATGCAGTTGGGTCTGCAGCAGAGCAACAGACTCAGGATCTGTCACCTGCTCATCCAGGCCAAGTTTGCCTACGTCCCACCTCCAAACATCAGCAACCCAGTTCCCAATTTCTCCCAAGGAACAAACTTTGTTCGAGGCAGCTTAGAGATTAGGAAAAACCGATTTTAAATTGAAATCACCACACCAGTTTGAATCCCAAAAGTCAGCATTCCTGCTACATTCGATTTCCAGACGATAAAAGCACGAAAAATTAATGGAGTGACTTAAAGACATCAGGTCTCTCATCCATAAAGAGGCACCATTTTTGAAACAATAAAGGTCAGGATTAAGGACACAATGTTGGAGGCTGCCATATCTACTCGTTAAGAGATCTCTCCAAATATGACTACCTTCATGAATAAATTTCGACAACCACTTAGATAAAAGCGATATATTAAAAGTTCCCACGTGTTTAATACCAAGACCGCCTACCTCTTTGGGTTTGCAAAGCTGATTCCATTTGATCCAAGAAATACTAGTTTTATCCACCGAACCCGACCAAAGAAACTTGCGTTGGATTGCGATAATATCTTTCACAATTTGGAAGACGCCTTAAAGAAGGCTAAATAATGGATTGGTAGATTAGAAAGGACAAAATTAATAAGCACCACTCTAACCCCTATGGACATATTCCTACCAATCCAAGAGTATATATTAATAATGAGTATATATTAATAATGCACGGAAAATGTATTTATTATTTTGTCAAATTGTTGATATTGATATTATTTTTTGTGTTTTGTTTGGCAGGATTAAGTAAGCTAAACGGAGAAAATAATAAACTAAACAGGGTGGACACTTGGTTGTTCTTATAAAAATAACACAACCCTGCGTGATGTGTGTAATATGTTCTATGATGCTGTAAAATTTAAAATTTGATGTTAATAAATATATGATATACATGTTTACTTATCTTTGTGCATTCCTTGTTATTATAGAGATTAACTCAGGCATAAAAAAGTGAGACAATTTTTTTTTCAATTATTTATTTTGATAATAATTTCTAATAAATATATTCTTTTATAAAATAATTCTATTAAAAAGAAAACAAAATTAACAGATCTACCTTATGATATAGTAGATCACAAGGACAATAGTAACATAGATTGTTAAGATTATTTTGTAAGTTCTACCTATAATAAAAAATAATTAAAATAGTATTAAAAGACCAAAATTGTGTAAAACATTATATAAAAGAAACATTGTTTTAATAACATTTAATTGATTAATTTTGCAAGTTCTATGCATAATAAAAAAATAATTAAAATAGTATTAAAAGACCAAAATTGTTTAAAACATTATATAAAAGAAACATTGTTTTAATAACATTTAATTGATTAATTTTGTACCTGAGGAATTACGTTACTTAGCGATTTTGTTGCAAATTTTAGTTTATATGCAATTTGTGTTTTTTTTTGAATTTTTAAAAAGAACGATATCTAATTTTATGATTTTTACTGAGATTTTTCAAAATATCCTGTAATTAAGTATATATATTTTTTAGTAGATTTTTTTTGAATTCGATTAGAAACCTCAAAATATATTTATTTTTTTCAAAATATTTTTTTTCAAAATATTGTTTTTCAAATATTTTTTTTTTCAAATTGTTTTAAGTGTTTTACTTTTATCTAAAAAATTTATTGTAGAATTTAGGATCGCCATAAGCAAGTGCAGAATGTGCTAAAGCACATGCCCCAAATTCCGAAGGACCTACTTATTTTTTAATTATTAAATCAATATATTTTACACTTGATTTTAAAAAACACGTGTAAAATTATAGTTTGTTTTCAAAATCTATTTTACACCTATTTTGAAAAAACATGTGTAAATTTTAAATTTATTTTCAAAATTTATGAGTTTATATGGTTTTTTTTTTAAATTCGATATATAAATTCATATTTCTTTAGGTCTTTTTATTAAATTAGAACAAGGTAACTTTCAAAAACACATGGTCTCCTTCTTCAAATTCTAAATCTCAGGGTAACTTTCAAAAACACATGGTCTCGGACTTAACTTCCGTGACTTAAATGGTCCTTTCAGTCTAAATCTCAGGGTAACTTTCAAAAACACATGGTCTCCTTCTTCAAATTCTAAAGGTCTCCTTCGATTATCCGCATAACTCTTCTGTCGATCTTGTGCTTGTTTAATTTTCTCACAGATAATTCGAATCCTCTCCGTAGTCTCTTGGATGATTTCGGGTCCTAAGATTCTATCTTCCCCAACCTCCGCCCAACACAAAGGGGTCCTACACTTTCTCCCATACAATGCTTCATACGGAGCCATACCGATGCTCGCATGGTAACTATTATTATAAGAAAACTCAATTAATGGCAGGAGTTCTTTCCAATTCCCTTTACTCTCTAACACACAAGCTCTCAACATATCCTCCATTGTTTGTATCGTTCGCTCAGTCTGACCATCCGTCTGTGGATGATTAGACGTGCTCAAACGCATCTCCGTCCCCATAGCTTGTTGAAAAACTTTCCAAAATCTTGAAGTAAACTTCAGATCTCTATCCGACACAATATCAGAGGGAATACCATGTAATCTTACAATTTACGCAATAAACAACCTCGCAAGATGACTTTCCTTGAAGGTAGTCTTCACGGCCAAGAAATGCGCCGACTTTATCAACCGATCTACTATTACCCAAATCGAATCATAACCACCTTGCGTATGAGGTAAACCTATTGTAAAATCCATAGAAATACTATCCCATTTCTAAACTGGGATTTCTAATGGTTGTAATAATCCACCCGGTCTTTGATGTTCAATCTTAACTTGTTGGCATACCGCACATTCCGACACAAAGACCGCAACATCTCTTTTCATACCGGACCACCAATAGCCCTTCTTTAATTCTTGATACATCTTTGAAGAACCCGGATGTATAGTGAAGGCACCCTTATGCGCTTCCTCTAAAATCCTTCTTTTCAAAGTCGCATCGTTCGGAACGCAAATTCTTTGGTTAAACATAATCATTCCATCGCTAGCGTGCACAAAACCCGGTTGACTTAGCATCTCTTGCAACTTCTCATCCAATAATTGTCCTTGTTGAATTTCAACTTTTAAGGTAGAATTGACATTCAAATTCCCCATAATCACTCCATTAGGAGTCCACACAAATTGAAGATTTAAATCTCTAAACTTTTCCAACAACGAATATTCTAACATCATCAATTCGGCCTTTCTCAAAACTTTCCTACTCAAGGCATCGACAACTTTGTTCGCTTTTCCCGAATGGTATTTTAGCTCTAGATCATAATCCTTTAAATATTCCATCCACCTCCTTTGACGCATATTCAACTCTTTTTGGTCAAAGAGGTACTTTAAACTCTTATGGTCACTAAAAATTTCAAAATGTACTCCATATAAATAGTGACGCCACACTTTCAAAGTAAACACCACCGCCGCTAATTCCAAATCGTGGGTTGGATAATTCTTCTCGTGAATTTTCAATTGTCGAGAAGCATAAGCCACCACGTGACTTTCTTGCATTAAAACGCCTCCTAGTCCCATCTTAGACGCATCACAAAATACCTCATACAACTTGCTAGGATCGGGAATAATCAGAACGGGAGCCGTAGTCAATCTTTCTTTCAAACTTATAAAACTTTGTTCACACGCCGAATCCCACTCAAAGGGGCAATCCTTCCGAGTAAGTTTAGTCATGGGTAATGCTAATTGCGAAAAGCCTTTGATAAACCTTCTGTAGTAGCCTGCTAGGCCCAAGAAACTTCTAATTTCCGATACATTCTTCGGTCTCTCCCAATTAATCACAGCTTCAACCTTTGACGGGTCCACCGCTACACCACCCTGTGATATAACGTGACTAAGAAAACTAACTTCAGACATCTAGAACTCGCACTTGCTTAACTTGGCAAAAAGTTGCTTCTCTTGTAAGATCGATAAGAAGATTCTCAAATGTTCTTCGTGCTCTTGCGAAGTATGAGAATAGATAAGAATGTCATCAATGAAGATCACAACAAATTGATCCAAGTAAGTTTGAAATAACCGATTCATATAATCCATAAAAACAGCTAGAGCATTAGTCACACCGAAAGGCATCACTAAGAATTCGTAATGACCATAACGGGTCCTAAATGCAGTCTTAGGTACATCGGAACTCTTCACTCGGATTTGGTGATAACCCGACCTCAAATCAATCTTCGAGAACACACAGGATCCTTTCAATTGATCTAATAGGTCGTCTATCCTTGGCAAGGGATACTTGTTCTTAATGGTGACTTTATTCAGCTGACGATAGTCAATACACAACCGCATCCCGCCGTCTTTTTTCTTTACTAATAATACTGGAGCTCCCCACGGTGAGACACTAGGTCTAACAAAATGCTTAGCCAAAGGCTCTTCCAATTGTTCCTTCAGTTCTCTCAATTCAAGCGGTGCCATCTGATATGGAGAAACGGATATAGGAGCCGTTCCCGGTACCAGGTCAATAGAAAATTCCACTTCCCTCTCCGGAGGAAGAGAAGTGACATCTTCGGGGAAAACTTCGGAAAACTCGCGAACTACAGGAATGTTCCAAACTTGAAGGTCGTTACTCCCTCCCTTAGTGAGAACCAGAAGAACAGATTTCTCTTCTTCGAACAAGAAATTTATCATTCCAATCGTACCTTCTAGAATAGTTGATAAGACATCTTTCGGGGTAACATCAATAGATGGAATGATGATGAGCTTTTCTTCACACCCAATAAACACCGAATTAGCAGAAAGCCAATCCATTCCCAAAACGACATCAACTTTCTTAAGTGGTAAGCAAATAAGATCTATCTGAAAAACTCTAGCGTCCACAAACAAAACACAGTTTTCACACATCGATGGTGTCTCGACTATTTCATCCATGGCGGTAGTGACCACCATAGGAGGAGCCAAAGGAACGGACCACAACCCAAGTCGCTTCATACATTGCATCTATACAAAAGAGTGTGTAGCTCCGCAATCAAATAGAACAAAACAAGGAAATTCGTTAACGAAGCACGTACTGGCAATTAAGGAGTTGTCACTCTTCTTCTTCCTTGCATCTAAGGTATAAACCCTTCCTTGTGTCTGAGTCCTATTCTGAGGACAATCTCTCTTGAGATGACCCATCTTCTGACATTGGTAACACTTCATATTGTCTATACCAAACCTTCCATAATGCATCCTTCCACAAGTGCGACACACCGGAGGTGTACTCGCCCTTGAATCTTGAACTTGCTTTCCTTTGAAGGCTTGTTGCCTAGGCCTGAAGTGTTGGTTGGATCTTCCGCGATCCCCTTGATTCACCCTACTCGTAACACCTTCCGCTTGGACTTTCTTCAAACTATGTTCAGCTACATAGCATTGCCTGAAAACTTCAGCATAAGTAGTGAACTCCCTCTGAGATACACTATGGGATATTTCAGCTCTAAGTCCAAAAATAAATTGGTCCACCTTCCACCTCTCATCTGGAGCATACATAGCCTACCTAGAATAAGCAGCCATGTCTTCAAACTTTTCAGCATAACTGGCCACAGTCATACTACCTTGTCTTAGTTGTTGAAAATCAAACTCTTTCTGAGTTCTCAAAGAGCTCGAAAAATACTTCTCCATGAAAACAAACTTGAACTGCTCCCAAACCATTGGCATCTCCTGGATAACCATTAAAGCCAAGGCACTCTCCCACCATCTCATAGGGGGACCCTTCAATGAGTGAGAGGTGAACAACACTTTATTCTCCTCGCTGCACTGGACTATCAAGAAAATCCTCTCCATACCAGAAATCCATTCATGAGCCTTCACGGGATCCAATCCACCATGAAATTCTGGGGGATTCATGCGGATAAAATCCCGAAATTTCCCACCTTCGGCTTTTGGAACCACTACAGTAGGATGCAAACCTCCATTCATTTGTTGCACCATTTGCTGCATAAATAGATTCTGTTGCTGCTGCATCTGTTGCATAAACTGATACAGAGGAGCATTGCCATCGCCGCCCGGCAGATTCGTCCCTTGAGGAGTGGTGCAGGGTCTACCACGAGTGTTTCTACGTCCATCAGCCATGTTCGTAAAGGTCATACAAATAGGATTAAGTTGATCAGGCTCAATGCCATAAATATAACACTTAAGACCAATGGCAACACAACGTATATGAAACGGAAAGAAATACTTATACTATTTCATGGCTAGGTCGAGGATACGACCTGTTCTAATACCAACTGTAACACCCATATATAAAACTCAGACATCAAAGCATAAATATTATATATAGATCCAAGTGTTTGGTACTGAAACACATAAGCTCCTAGTTAACACATTGTATACAAATAAATGCCCTAAAGTACAAGTACAAAAACCTAAGGCATATTATACACAAGATGTTCAAAAGATAAAAACTAAGAACTAGATCAATAATGATATCAAAATAAACTCCGCTACGGAAGCTTGCCATCAACAAGCAAGGAAAGATCACACGACCCTATCCTTACCCTTCTCGGAACCTGAAGCACCTGAAATACATCAACAACGTGGGGTGAGATACATCAAATCTCAGTGAGTTCCCTATCTTATGGATTCTCTCGGATTCAAAGGTTCTAACAATCCTAACTCAAGTCCGGGGAAAAGGGAAAAGACTATTGAGTTCACACTTTACAATTCTCACACTATATGGAAACATGCCATGAGTTCATCAACTCAAAGTATCACTAATCGATAACCATACCAAGGTACCTCCTGTTCCCGTCCGCTTCTACGTCTAGAAGGTGATCCGAGTCATAGATCCTTGTAATCTACTTGACATACGAATGGATTCGGGTTCTACGGGCCTTTTACCGTTATGAACCGTCACTTCACACGGGCCTTTTACCGTCACAAGCATACGCTCCATGGGCTCCATTCGTACAGCACGGGGAATCAAACCTGCCAAATAGTTGTGCATCCATTTCAGAGGAGTCTTAGACTCATGAAACTACACTCAAGATAAACCGGTTACGATTACATGATCACATACAACAGTACGATTGTATTCGACAATCACAAGGCTATAATGCCTCAAGGCTTCTCATGCCTTACTAAACCACAAGGTTAACCACATGTTCCATACTAGTGTTTCACTCTCAACTAGGCCAATACTCGGCAAGGATGTATCTTCCAACAACACGTGCCCGAGCATCGCCATCTAGAGTTGTCTACAATTTCTGGTTCCTTACTAGATTCTCCTATAGTTCAAGTTGAGGTTTCCTCACTCTTCCTATATCATTTTCACATTGGCATGCATTTTCACTTACAATCATGTTAAACAATAATAGGATAGGCAAGATATATCACAATTGCACCATAGAATAATATATGACAAGTAAAAAATAAATATACCACTTTGGAAATTCTTCAATTATTTAATTGGGCAGTAAAATTAACATTTTCCACCTCCAATGCATAGAATATTTTCTTAGCTTCGCATCGATATAAAGAACTCTTAGATCGGATAAACGAGTCAAAAGTTACAGATTTTTGAAGAAAAGAAAATATTTGATCCCAGGCAGATTCGCCTGGCGAATCTGGATTTCGCCAAGCGAATCCCTCTTCGCCAGCATTCCGCCTGGCGAAACTCCCTTCCTCCAGCACTTCGCCTGGCGAATCTAGTGGCAAAACCCGAATTTCAGAAAATCAAAAGTTCCAGTAGCTAACACATTTCTGTTCCTCCAAATTCGCCTGGAGAATCTCTTTCGCCAGCACTTCGCCTGGCGAATCGGTGGCGAGACCTAATTCGCCTGGCGAATTCCCAATTTGCCTGGCGAATCACACCAGAACCAGAATTTTCTCCTTACGGGTTCCATGGCCCCAAAACCCCAAAATCACCATTTCTTAACCCAAATCAATTTCAAACAGCACAGACAAGCATCAACAATGTTTATATGCATAAAGTGATCGTACTACACAATTTATATCTATTTTTAACCGTTAGATTATCGATTTCCAATCATTCTAACCTAACCCAACATTTCCAAAACTCTAAAACTAATGTCCTAACTAGAACCCACCTTGGATAGATGATGAAAATGAGGAAGATGAGATGAATGGTTGGAGCTTTGAACAATGGATGATGATTCCTTAAACTTTTCTACACAAACCTTCTTTCTCTTCTTTTCTCCTTTCTCTCTATTTCCTCTTCCTTTCTTTCTTCTTCTTTTCCTTCTTTTCTCTTTCTCTCACATCTTACTAACTTCTTCTTCTTATATGTTTGGAAAAGGAAGGAAAATAATAACAAAATCTAGTATTAGAATTAATACTACTAAATGTCCAAAAAAGTCTCTAAAGTCCAAATTAATAAAAATACGGGGTATTACAATTTGTTTAATGATAGTGAATAAACCCAATAAGCACATAATGTTGGTAAAGGGAATTGAAAAAATAAGTAAAAAACCAAAAATGTCGGTGTTGGGACTTGAACCTATGACAAGACCCTACCTATGATCACAATTGTTTAAAATACCCGTGGTGAAAGGTCTGTCAGCATTTTGAAAAAATAAGTAAAAAAACGCTACTTATTATGACAGTTTGTTAAATACCCGTGATAAAAGGTCTGTCAGCATTTTGAAAAAATAGGAAAGAAGTAACATGATTAAAATAAATTCAGAAAATAAAAAAAAAACACCAAATTTAATCTAATTAAGTAAAATAAGAAATTTGAGATTTTTTAAATAAATTTTTTAAGACTACGAAAACAATAAAAATTTCAATAAAAATAGAAAAAGATGAATTTGCACGAAACAGATCTCAAAAAAGAAACATTTTTCCCTAAGACTGATTTTTTGAAGAGCGTGACCTAAAACTAAACTATAGGCTATAATCACAGTTTTTTAAATACCCATGGTGAAAGACTGTCAGCATTTTGAAAAAATAAGTAAAAAACCATAAATGTTGGTGCTGGGACTTGAACCCATGACCAGAAGCTACCTATGATCACGGTTTTTTAAATACCTATGGAGAAAGGCCTCACATTTCACCACGATTGGAATTTTAACCATCATTAAAAGCAATTTTATAAGATTTAAAATAATGTGCGCATCCAGTTTGCACTATTACAACAGTGTATATGAATTCGTTATAAACCTGGCGTTGTTGTTTGCGCGTTTTGTTGTAGTGAACCAAAGAATAATCTCAGGCCAAAGCCTTCTCCAACACCACGAACGAGCTCACCATGCTCATCTATTTTGATATCTTCTACTAGTATATCACGTCGTGGTTCTAGAACAAATGGGCCTCCACGGGCCTTCTCAACCAACAGATCCTACACAACATGCAAGATAATATTAATATTGTAATTACCACAATATTTAAATAACACATAACATACGCACAATATATCATACTTAAAATTTTCTCAGCAATTACTCTTAACACATTTGAGGTGCACTCCTCATTTGGTCTTAGTTGAGCCCTCTTCCACTTCTCATGTCTTGACGATGGAGATGAGTTGCGATCACGACTAAAGGAGTCCTCATCTCCCATTTGTTTTTTTCATTCATAATTGTTTTCTCAAGTTTCCTATAACCACAACGAGACAATCTATGGGGGTAAATGTTTTTTGCTTTATTTTGTATTCCTGCTTGAGTTTTAGCATGTTATAATCATAGTGAAAATATGATTAGCGTCTATAAATCATTAGCATAAAATTACCAAGATAAATAAGACTAGTACTAACTTTGAATTTTTCAGAACGACGGTTCTTCGTAAATTTTTTCCAAACCTTCTTCGGAAGATAACTATATCTCATTCATGGACGCTAAAGACCAGGTTTAGGCTTCCTAATGTAGTCACGTGTGAGCCTTGACTTAAAGCTCCTCTAACACGTACTAGCATGACTTACCCACCTTTTTTAAGTACTTATTATCATCCGTAAACTTAAAATTCAACTACATTTGAATCAACAAGAATGTATTAGAAATTATAGAAAGTCATATCGAATAGATGAAAATTAAAATTACTACCTTAACATCTATCCATATCCATATGCTATCTTTGACAGCCTATGGCGCTTGTTTCCAATCATCTATCAATCTACTGACTTTGCTACATCCAAGAAATGCAACATAACTCTTAAAAAGCGAAGAGTTTTTATCATCAACTACTCTGTAATACGCATCAAACGCGATCGACATTTTTTTACCAGAGTTGGACTTTTGTTAATTTGGAAAGCATTGTGGCACCTCTTTGTGACCTTTTATTTTCGTTTAGAGTATCATTTATAAGAGTTTAACTTGTCATAGTTTCATCACCACTAGATGAAGAATACGACGAAGACGACATATATGTTCAAAAACAACAACAACCTCAACAAAAACAACAAAAACAACAACAACAACAACAAACTCTTTCATCTATTATTTCCACATATAACCATGAATAGACATATGTTATCATACACATTCAACAACAACGACAACATCAACACAAGATTAATCAAATGTTATCACATACACATGCAACAACAACAAAAATCACAACAAAATATTAATCAAGTGTTAACACACACATTCAACAAAAACCACAAAAACAACAAGAATAACAACATCAACAACATCAATAACAATGGAAACTGAAGTTTACTGTAGATGCATAAGGAACACATTTAATGTACCGTAAATGCGATGACTAAGTAAAGGCGGATATTTGGGTTGAAACAAATAGTTAAGTTGTTGTATTCTTTCTTGACGATGACGATGATGTTAGTGTTGGCGTTGGTGTGTTGTCTTCCTCCTCACGATGACTACGAGTTGAAAATGAACAACAAATTAAAAATGATAAACCTGATGAAAAACGATGAACGACGATGATGGACGATGAATGTTGAGGTTGATATCGTGTTTCATTTTTTAGCACTGAACGTTAAGGTTGATATGGAGTTTCGTATCGTATCAGTGCAAAGAATGGCTACTGAAGAGACAAGCTAGTTAGCTATGATAAAAATGAATGAAAGATACCACCACGGTCAACAACCGAAACTGTGGTGATATATTATTTGCTATATTAAATTTCATAAATTAGCATCAGTATATTACAATTTAAAATATTTAATACAAAATGATAAATATGTCACAACGGTTCACCTAGGCAATCGTGGTGGTATCATATTTATTTAAATTTTTTTAAAAAAATGATAAAAATGTCATAGAAGTTGTTTAAATTAAAAATAAATAAAAATAAAAAGGCACGACTAAATGTTAAAGAAATAAAACATTTGAGGGTTCTGAGATTTGAAACCATGAAAGGGTGATTATATAACCACGATCGTATTTTTTAACCGGGATTATATCGTATCAAAATTTTAATAAGTAAAAGAAAATGTTCACGCGTTAAGTAATAGATGTCATCATAGTCCTTCGTAGCACCATGATAACATTGGCGTTGTTGTATATACATTTTGTTGTAGTGCTCGTATGTAGGAAAGAAGAATTCTAGAAGTTTGTGTGAAAAGGATAGACCTTTTTGTGATATGTTTTTTTTTAATCCCAAATGCTCAATTTATAGGTCAAAGTAGTGTTGTTTCACAAGGTTGAGATCCTTGATGAAACACGCACTTTAAGCAACACTTTTACCAAATGTTACACTATTTTTCGTAAAGCAACACTTTAATAAGATACTGCATTTTTTCGCCTACAACAACAGTTCATAAGCATTGCATATTCTGACTGCATTATGTAACACTTTACGAAGTGTTGCCTAATTTCGAATTCAAAATACAAACTGCGTAATACAACATTTTAAAAAGTGTTGTCTGTTTCTAAATTTAAACAACAACCTTCACATGCATATTTTGTTGTCATTTAAGAACACACCCATGGTGATTAATTAGTATTAATTACAATAATCACAACAATCTTATAAATATTATAAATAATGGCAATGAGACTTCCGTTTAAAGCGTCAAAGAATAAACATTTGTGTTGTTTACACATTATGCACACAAGAAGAATCACTATTATGAATCTGAGTATGTTTTATTCTTTCTCATATAAATTCACATAACTGTGAAAATCATAATATTAGGATTCAAATGAAATTTTCAAATAGTCGATATCAAAGTTAAATTGTCGATATTATTATTTTCTGGTAATAAATATATAATATGTACTGTTCAAATTATGTATTCGTAAAATAGACTTAACATATGTTGTTGATGTTATTTTGTGTTATTTTAAGAAATAGTTTTTCAAGTGTAGCTAGCAAGTGATTATGGTTCCTTATTTATCACTGATGCAACTGGTTGTATGAACATGAATCCAAGAGAGTTGCAAACTTGTGTTCGTTGTGGAAATATTATATGAGTCTTTCATATAATATTCTCATAGTGAACACATGTTTTCTACTCTCCCTTATACTTTATCCTCTTCATAGCTTCCAGGAACGTTTAGTTATCAAGTTCTCCCAATCTATGTTAATTTATTTGTTTTACCTTGATAAATGTTTTTAGTGAGTTTGTAATATCATATGGGATTGCTTGTTTCACTAATCCCTCATTGAACTTGCATCCATTTAAACATATTTTTAGATAATAATTAGAAAAATTAAATTATTCTAGAAAATCAACGTAGACAATCCAATGTTTATTAAATTCCATGCTTATTGTAATTCATGATTTCCTTTTTAGCCTATAAAATTTGATCCAATGCCACAAATTCTTCAAAACAATGATGATAAATAGATGTCATTCTGAGTGTTTAATACAAAATTTGATGTTTACAAAATAAACTAGAAAAAAAGGAAAATTAAATTTTGTGTGAAAGATATAAAAGACATCTATTCATTATCATTACTCTGAAGAAATTGTTAACATCAAAGACGACTTAGCTCTCCCACTTCCTAAACTTTGCGGTGTTTATACAAATTTTCCCATAAGCAAAAACATGAATTGCAATGAGCGACTAAGTTTTCAATATTTAGTTATTTATAAATATCAAACTTTTTATAAAGAGAAATACATATATGTATATGTTTTTATTAATCAGGCTAGTGAATGAAATTTAATCTTTTAAAGATGAATAAATAGAATGTCGTGAATTCGATATTAGGTCTGCGTAGTCTGATGTTTCTGCATATCTACTAATTGAACTAAGTTAATCGGGAAAAATTATATACTTATTGCTATGTAAAATTATTTATAAGTCAACGATATGTCTCTTGTAAAAATATCTACTTCTAAAGATTTTAATATATTTTACTTCAACATATAATAGTAATGCACGAAAAATTTATCTGTTATTTTGTCAAATAGTTGATAAAGTCGTAATTTAATTTTTCTTTACTTCTATATTTTTCACAAATATATTTACTATTGTATTGTTGTTTTTTAATAAGCAATTGTATTAAAAGAGCAGGAGAGATACTCCAAAATACAAAGTAAACTGTAGCTAATGCCCACCAGAAAGGATATGATTAGTATGCCAGTCAACAAAATTGATACAACCGGGTCGTTTACGCTTTAAACCCGTCCAAACCCAAGATCTAAAAACAATCACCGACATACAGTTAACAAAGCTAAAAATCGCGTCATTGAAAAGGATATCATTGCGCATAATCCAAATGCTCCACGCCGTGGCTAACCATATTGTTCCCACCGTATTCCTATCCACATAATTATTGAGCTGATGAGAATTCCATGGGAAAGTAATTAAATCATGCAGCGAGATATTTGTGTCTACACCTATCCACTCCAGAACCTTCCCCCACACACTTGCTGTTCTGATACAGTCGAAAAACAGGTGTGGCAAATTTTCCTCTAATTGAAAGCAGAAAGTACATACAACATCAATCTCATAATTCAAAATCCCCCTACTAATCAATAGGTCTTTAGTAGGCAACCTGTTAATGATCAGTCTCCAACCGAAAAACAAGACTTTAGAAGGCGCAACCAACTTCCACAAGAAATTCTACGCATTCATGTTAGATTCAGTCCAAGAAGGATTGATTTCTTCCATCAGCGCCGAATAGCAAGACTTGACCGAAAAGTTGTCGTCCACGTTGAGCTTGTATCTCATGTCGTCTTTAACCTCCTGCTGAGGTTCAATACCTGAGAGAACCTCCATGAAATCCCGTTTGGTGTCTTCCTCCATGAAATCCCGTTTACTATTGTATTGTACTTTACTTGAATTTGATATTGATTTTAATTTTTGTGTTTTGTTTGACAACATTTAGTGAACTAAATGAAAAAAATAATAAACTATACAACACACTTGGTTGTTCTTATAAAAAAATAAAAATTGATGTTATTAAATATATGATATTTATATTTACTTATTTTGTGCATTAATTTGTATTATAGAGATTAACTCATGCATAAAAAAGTTAGACAATTTTTTATTATTTATTTTGGTAATAATTTTCAAAAAAATGTTAAATTTTTAATAAATAATTCTATTTAAACGAAAACAAAATTATCTAATCTATATTATGATATAGTAATCTATCTTATGATATAGTAGATAAAAAAATTAAATATTTCTTACAACAGATACAAGAGTAACAAAGATTGTTAAGATTATTTTATAAGTTTACACTTGTAATAATAAATATTTAAAAAAATACTAAAAGACAAAAATATCATAAATTTGATTTGATTTTTTCTCTTTTTTTATATATCTTTTTCGCATCAAAATCTTCTATTCTTAATTTTATTTTTTTTAATTAATAGCCTACATTTTTTTCTTTTTCTTTTCCAACACCTCATTCATCAACTACTTATCATTCCTCTTCGATTTCTCTCTCAATTTCATCATTCATAGAATTATCCAACCGAATCTCATTAAAAATTTCACTTGATTAAGTTGCCACTTGTTTAAATAACTGTTCAAGTTGATTTTCAAATTTTTTTTATGGAATCTGCATAGTTCTTGTTGGATATTTCATGATTGACCTTTAGTGCTTCGAGATTGCATTGAGTCATCTTCCTGAATTCGTTCATAGTCTCTTTTAGAATGGATGACTTCCTTGGTGGTGGATTCTGTAGAGCTTCTTGATTAAAATTTTGACATTGATGGTTACTCCATTTAAGATTTGGATGATCATTCAACCACAGGTTATAAGTCTTGGAGTAAGGATTTGTCTCTTGATTTTTTCCCTCATAATGCACCTCTTCAACGTATCCCTCTTTTGCACAATGGTCATTGGCGTGACCTTCACAGAAATTACATCGTAATGGTCTGATTGGATTAACATTTACTGGAACTAGATTTGTGGATGTCAATTACTTTGATAAAGCTTTAATATGTGCTAATAGAGGAAGCTGAAAATCAAGATTCATCATACAAGTCTTGAATCAAAAAGCAATATGCTAAACCCTTACCTTGTATACACAAACAAAAAATATCTTAGTAGCAAACTGAACCAAACAAAAACTGAATAAGAGTATATAATTAGTATCAAATAAAATAAAAGAACTTAAAAATAAAAAGCGTAACACAAAAATTACCTTATCAAAATAATGTTATCGAAGTAATAAAATAAATTTGTTTCCAGTGGGATAGTTTTATTTTAACAAGAAGATTAAGGATTGATTGAAAGTAAAATTGGGAGTTTTCAAACTTTGGTTTGTAAGAACAATTGTGTAAATAAAGAATTGTTGGAAAATTAGTCAGATTAAAGACAATTAGGCCTTCATTCGAATCCCATGAATGACTCTATTGATCTTGGTCTCTATTTTCCCTATGTTGTTTTCTCAGCATTTACGACGGTTAGACTTGGCCATTAAACTCAATTCTTTGTTGTATAATTCACTATTCTATACTATAACTTCCTAATCCCTTAACCAGTTAGATAGTTAAAACAAACAATATTCGACATGTTAAAACTTAAGTCATAACTTATAATTTCAGCTCACTTTTTAATAATATTCTAAACGATTTTATACTTGCAAAAATTGCTGCGAAAATACCATACCCGCGGATTTTTCCGTAGGATTTATATTATTTTCAATTTATGCATCTTTTCAGATTTTTAAAAGATCGATCCCTGATTTTATTACCTATATCAAAATTTTCAAAAAAATCCACTAATTGTATGCACTTTTATCAGATTTTTTTCAAAATCTTGTAAGAAACCATTTAAAAAAATAGAAAATAATAATATGAAAAGGCAATTATATTAGAAAAAAACTTACTTTGATCAATGTTTTTTTCAAGCTTTCTTGAGCCAATTAACTCTATCTCTCTATTAGACTGTTAGAATTTGATTCAACACTTCTATTTCTTCGACCATCACTTACTTCTCTTCTAGTTTTATATGCAAAATTGTTAATACTTTGCATAATAAACTAGTAGGGAAGGAAGTGTTGATTGAAGAATTAGAAACAGTGAAACCAAAGTAATTTAAGTGGAACTTTTATATTGAATTTTAGAGACAAGCTTTCTATATGTATGCTACATTAATTTCGCCTTCAATTTTTGGAAAATAATTTTAGTTAGTAATTACAAATTTTATTACTAGAGCAATTTGTGTTAAAAAGAGTAATGCCGTGCCTTAAAATTACATTCAATTTTCTTGTTAGCGCTATCTGATAGTGGTAGAGGGAACAACTTAGAGGAATTTTAAGAAATGAGGGTTCTTTTACAAACGTTACTATCCTCAGATTTCATATTTACCTCTCTATTGATTTACATTTTGTAGATGATTATTACTCGATGATTTTTATTTTGTGAAACAAATGAAATGCTTTATATCAAAACCATCACTAAGTTCAATGTTCTCATGTGGTAATTGTTCTTTGATTTTTCATCGAACATATATGGCTTACCCCATAAATTATTTGATCCCAACCAATAGAGATAGTTCATTTCTCTAACAACATGTGAGTGAAAGTTATACATTTACGACCATTGAAACGTGTATTTTGGCAAACTAATGTTTAAGTGTACACGTATGATAGACGAAATGGTGTATAGCTTATGGGGTAACAGAAATTGTCTGTGGTCGGCTTCACATTCGGTCGGTCTAGCAGGAGGGATGCTTTTCATCTGGAAAGTTGGAGTTTTGAAACCTATTTGTAGTTTTTGTGGACCAGGTTATTTTGGAATGCAGGTTTCTTAGAGAGGGAGCAACATGTATCTGTTAAACATTTACTCTCCTTGCAGTATAAAGGAGAAAAGAGAATTATGGTCAAATATTTTAGATTTGAAAGCTAAAGTGGAACCTGGAGAATGGATTATCGCCGAAGATTTCAACTCTGTCAAGAATCCAGGTGAACAGGTCGGATGCTCAAGTCATAAGAGGAGATATATGACAGAATTCGCTGATTTCATCAACATGACCGGGTGTGTTGACATACCTTTAACTGGTTCCAAATACTCCTGGTTCAAACCCAAAGGCAACTCTTGCTGTCGCCTTGACTGATTCTTGGCTTCTCCTGCAATTTTAAATGGGTGGAACATGTTTAATCAGAGAATAGGAGAAAGGGACGTGTCTGATCACAGACCTGTCTGGTTCTCAGCCAGAAACACAAATTAGGGACCCAAGCCATTCAAAGTCCTGTCTTGTTTGTTCGATCATCCTTGTTTTCTATCGTTCGTGAAAAAAGAATGGGACGATTGCATCGTGGAAGGGAATGTCTCTTTTATACTGTCCAGAAAATTATATAAGTTACGGGAGAAACTTAGGTGGTGGAATGTAAACATTTTCGGATGGATTGACACCAAAATCAAGGAGGATACTGGTACTATTAATGCAGTTGAAGAGGTATTCAATTTAAAACAAGCCTGCATTTCTACTCAGGAGCTGGCCATAAGGAATGATGCTGAAGATGCCCTTTGGAAAAACTTGAGGATCAAGGAAAGTTTGTTAAAACAAAAATCACGGTTGAAATGGATAGATGATGGGGATTTCAACACGAAATATTTTCATGCTGCCCTAAAAATCCGAACCAGTTTGAACACAATCTCTTCGGTCTCATTCAATGATAGTGAAATAGAGGATGTGGTTGGGGTTAAAGATGCAGTTAGAGATCACTTCTTTAAGAGATTCACAAACACTTCAAGGCCTTTCCCTTTTATTGGTGAATCTGGTTTTAAATGTCTCTATTCTCAGGACAGTGCAGAACTTGAAGCTGAGATTGATTTGGCTGAAATAAAGAGTGCAATATTTGAGTGTGCAGGAGATCGAAGCCCGGGGCCCCGACGGTTTCAGTTTTGAGTTTTTTAAAAGATGTTGGAATATAGTTGGGGTTGATTTCACTAATTGCATTTTGGAGTTCTTTGAAGGAGAGAAACTTCCTAAGGTTTTTGCTTCTTCATTCTTGGTGCTAGTTCCAAAAAATGATAGTGTGAAGAATTTAGACGATTATAGACCAATCTCCTTAATCGGTTATGTCTACAAAGTTGTGTCTAAGTTACTTACAAATAGACTCAAACGTAAAATTGGAAGTATTATCTCTTCATCCCAAATGGAGTTCATTGAAGGAAGAAACCTACTTGATGGTGTCTTGGCCTTAAATGAAGTCATTGATTTAGCCAATAGATCCAAGAAACAAGTGATGCTTCTTAAGGTCGACTTCGCCAAAGCCTATGATTGTGTGGAGTGGAACTACTTGCGTGACGTTATGAAAATCATGGGATTCGGAGAAAAATGGATGAGGTGGATGGATAACGGTGTTTTCAATTGTTTCACATCGGTCTTGGTTAACGGGAGCCCTACAAAGGATTTTGTTGTGAGTAGGGATCTCAGACAAGGCGACCCGTTAGGACCTTTTCTCTTATCCATTGCCGCGAAAGGTCTTGAGGTGTTAATGGACATACAGTAAGTGCAGGAAAATATTCTGGTTTCAAGGTGTCCCAGACCGTCGACATTCACTTGCTTCAATATGCAGACGACTCAGTCTTAGTGGGAGACGGTTCATGGAAGAACATATCTGCAATAAAGACTATATTGAAAGGTTTCCATTTGGTTTTTGGCCTTGAAATAAATTTCAGTAAGTCTTCTCTTTTTGGCATTGGTATTGAAGATTCAAAGCTTCATGCTGCAGAAAATTTTCTCTTTTGTAAAACCTCTGCATTTCCATTTAAATTTTCGGGAATTAACATTGGTGCCAACCATACACTAGTTTCGTTTTGGAAACCTTTGATTGACAAGGTTCGATCTAGGTTGAATTCTTGGAAAGAACGGTTTCTATCGATGGGTGGTAGAGTTACATTAATTAACTCGGTCTTGGTAAACCTCCCAATCCATTACATGTCTTTCTATAAGCTTCCTTGTAGGGTTATTCGTATACTTACTTATATCCAAAGGAGATTCTTGTGGAATGGCTCAACACTTAATAAAGATGTTTCTTGGGTCCGGTGGAGTGTCGTTTGTGAAACCAAGGAAGAAGGAGGATTAGGGGTTAAGGATATAAGGCTCTTCAACATAGCTTTGGTATTTAAGTGGATCTAGAAAATAATATCGTCAGATGCGTTCTTATGGAGGGGTGTTATAAAATTCAGATACCCTTTCGCAGCACACATCTTTCATAGCGGATCTCAGCCCAAGTATCAGGTGCCTCCTTCCCTCTGGTGGAAGGATTTGTTCAAAGTTTCTATTATCTGTGGCAACAACAACTTTGCAAGCTTGTTGTCATACAAGATCGGAAATGGGGAAAACGTCCCTTTCAGGCTGTCGCGCTGGGCAGGCCCAGTTTCTATGGCTTCTACCTTTCCGAAGGCTTGGATCAGTGCTGGTTGCAGAGAAAGTTTCGTAGCTGACAATGGATTAATAGTAGATGGCAAATGGTGTTGGAATGTTGACTTGTATAACCTGAATCCCCCTGAGGACAGTTTGCAGGATCACCCTTTATATGTTGCGCTGTAAGATTTGGATGTCGTTGAAGGTGCTGCAGATTCTGTCGTTTGGCAGCATGACTGTAATGGCATCTTTTCAGTTTCCTCTTTATACAGGCTACTGTAAAACAATTTGGGAGATAACAGTTGGGTCTGTGGGGAGAACTTGAAGGAGGCTCTCAATTTAATTTGGCTTGCACAAATCCCTCTGAAAGTAATTGTTTTTGGGTGGAGGATGTTACACAACAAAATCCCTACTCGCCAGAACCTTAAAAGAAGAGGCATAATTACTGATATTCATGCTGTTGTTGAATCGGTATGTTCTTCCATTTACACTCCATCTATTGATAATTATCATTCATGCAATTTGTTCAAAAAATGATCAAATAGTAGACATATCGCTATCCACTACCTTGTAATCTCATGCTTTGTTGGCATCTTGTTGAGTGCTAAATTGTTGTTATTTTGAGCGTGAATAATTAGCACTCAACGACTTTATCCGTTTGTTTTCCGTTAATAACCCCCGTTTTTGTGTACTTTTTGTATAGTTTACATATTGTTGTATATTTTGCGTTTTCATGTACATATCAGTGAGTTTGATAATTTTTTCATTTGTTTTTATAAATAATAATGTATGGTTGAAGTATGGATTCAATTGAGCCAAGAAGAATGCTTCAAGATACAGAATTTTGGAATCAAAATACTGTCATTCGCGCTTAGCTCCTTTTTCAGCCCGCTGGGAAATGATTGGCAGTGGCTAGGAGTATTTTTATTTTCCTGATCGCCCTTAGCGTGGTTTAAGGAGGTTTGATAGGTACTTTGAGTGAAATCGCTTTTAGAGTGATCTGAGGACACTTAGCGCGGTTGTAATTTCTTAGTTTGTATAAATACCCCTGATTCATATTTTTAGGGTATGGTTTTGGGAGATTTTTTGATCCCAACTCCATCACCAACATTGTTTGTGGAAATAAGCTAAGAAACAACAAATAGAGGTTGCATCTTGACGATCCCGGAGTTGAATCTGCTTCAATCGGTGTTAACAAACCGAAAGATGTTTGTTCTTCTTTCTTCTTCTCTATGTATTTTGCATTTGTTGGGGTTGTTGTATGTATGTTTACTTGGAATGTATGTGTAATTATTTATCTTTGTATAAAATCTATTTTACAACTCTTTACCGGTGTCATCTTTGATTTACTATCTATCTTAATAGGGTTGGATTCTTATAGACATATACGGTTCGAACTCGACCTAAGATGAACATCGGTTAGATTTAGGATTAACATCCATGTGGGTATCGAATCTTAATACTCCGTGTTGTCGAGTTGTGTGAGACATCATCGATGAGATGATGCGGTTGTTTTTTAAACTTTGCCTAATGAGTTATTTCTCGTACTTTATTAACTTGTCGTATGTGTTTTTGTTTGCATTTTTATCTCAAACCATTAAAATCAAGCTTAGAAAAGTAGATACAGTCGAACGACATTCTTTCCCTCGTACTGATCCCTGTGGAGACGATGTAAATCCCGAAGGGAATTCTTCCCAATCTTTTGCTTCTTCCCGATATACCTAACGATACATGTGCATTCACTCGGATATTAATGTGTTACACGCATTTGTTTTTAAAATATAATAAGAAGTTAAAAAAGAAAAAATATTTTTTTTACCAAAATAGTTTATTATTTAAAAAAAAAGATATATTTTGATTTATATATGGATCATAAATATATATATATATATATATATATATATATATATGAATGACATATTTTCTAGTATGTAATAGAATTTTAGTTTTGAAATTATTTATAAGAATATTTGGATAAAAAAACTTATTCCCATTTAAATAACATTTGCCATTAATAATATATATTAGTGAAATGATTACATCAATAATATAAAACCCATTTTTTCATATATATATATATATATATATATATATATATATATATATATATATATATATATATATATATATATATATATATATATATATATATATTTTAAATATGGTATAGTAAATTAAAAATAATTTCAAAATAATGATATTAGCAACATAAATAATTAAAAAAACAACACATTTTTCCGTGTTTGGATTCATACATGATTTTAAATATATTTATTTTTATTTTATTTAATTGTACAAAAAATGTAATTACCCGGTGAATTTTGATTTGGATACCCGTGGAGTGTGTTATGCGCATTTATTTTTAAAATGTAATACGAATGAAAAAAGAAGACAAAATTATGTAATCAAGAAATTTTATTATTTTTAAACGAAAAACATATTTTTATTTATATTTGGAACATAAATATAGTTTTTCCGTATATACAAATATTTAGATCAACCGTATATTTTCTCGTATGTAAATATTAATTTTGTTATGACATTTTTATAAAAATATTTATGTGAAATCATTAAGTTTAATAAATATCAACTAATAACATAGTATTTGTAAATATTGTTTTAATTATATAAATATATATTGGTAACATAAATAAATACAATGAGTGTATGCTTTCAAGGTTGTGGAGAGAAATAAATAAATAATTTTTGACCATGATTAAAGTCCAATTTAACTTTAAAACCTTGAACTTATACGTATGCCTCATTTAAAACCTTTGAACAAATCAGATAAGACTGAAATTTCACGAGAGAATACACAATAGCGAGTAATTCTTTTTCTGTGGTGTCATAATTCACTTGTGCCTCATTTAGAACTTTACTCGCGTAATGTATGGCATGAAAATTTTTGGCCTTTCTTTGCCTAAGCACCGCACCAACCGCATAATCGCTAGCATCGCACATCAATTCAAAATTTAAAGTCCAATTTGGAGTAACGATTATGGGTGCGGTGATGAGTTTCTCTTTTAAAATTTGAAAGACATTTAAACATTCATCATCAAAGAAGAAAGACTTATCTTTGTTGAGTAGATTACTCAAAGGTCTTGCAACTTTGGAGAAGTCTTTGATGAACCGCCTATAAAATCCCGCATGGCCTAGAAAACTCTGGATTCCTTTGACATTGGTTGGAGGTGACAACTTCTCGATCACTTCAATTTTAACTTGATCCACTTCAAGGCCTTTAGAGGAGACTTTGTGTCCAAGCACAATCCCCTCCATTACCATGAAGTTGCACTTCTCCCAATTTAACACCAAGTTTGTTTCCACACACCGTTCAAGAATGGTCTCCAAAATTTTCAAACATAGATCAAAAGATGCTCCAAACACGGAGAAGTCTTCCATGAACACTTCCATTATTTTATCAATAAGGTTAGAAAAATTTCTTGTACACAACGTTGAAACGTTGCTGGTGCATTGCACAAGCCAAACGGCATCTTCTGGTAAGCAAAAATTCCAAAGGGACAAGTGAACGCCATCTTCTCATGGTCTTCCGGATCAACCGAGATTTGTTTATAACCGGAATAGCCATCTAAGAAGTAGTAAAATTCTTGACCCGAGAATCTGTCAAGCATTTGATCCATAAACGGAAGTGGAAAATGATCTTTTCTAGTAGCGGTATTAAGCCTCCTATAATTGATACACATTCTCCAACCCGTCACAGTTCTCGTCGGAATCAATTCATTTTTCTCATTTCTAATAACGGTTATTCCTCCCTTCTTGGGCACAACTTGAACATGACTCACCCACGGACTATCGGATATTGACATAATTGCTATCTATTGGCAAACATGGTCAGTATATCTATAGATTCTACACATACATAATTGCTATCTTCTCCATGGAAACACATTATTATTATCTTCCTATTGCAGAGAAAACCAAGACAGTGACACAGAAAGCAAAGTGTGCGATTGTTCAGGAAAAGGATGTTACCGTAGATTAAGGGAAGTCTGCTGCAAAGGATGTTGCACCAAAGGATTCTCAACCTAAGGTTCTCTTCTCTATATTCATACTGTTCTGGACTGGGCCAGGGTCTGCCCCTCAGTCGTGAAGGCCCAACCCACTTGCATGAAATGGCCCCAACAAGGACCTTTTGGCGCGACCACTGTCGGGCATTTGCCCTTCTCCACAGGGTCGGGCACACGCCTAACCTCGGGTGTGTACGAAACGCACAACATGGACCATCGGGCATAGGCTCTAAGCCTCCTCGGGGTCGCCTCTCCTCGACGCTCATGTGCTCCTCCCCGCGAGGAGCCATCTCCGTCCACAAGCAAGTCCTCCCCGCGAGGACACGTCTCTCCCCGACACGCAAGAATCCTCCCCGCGAGGACACGTTCTCATGTAACCACCCACTCCCGATGGAATCGGTCTGCCCTAATTCCGGAGATCTAGGAACGGTTACCCCAGGGCGAAGACCACGTGCTGGTCTTCACTACGCCACGTAAGCCCTGACAGTTACTTGGATTGGCCTGGAAATCCAGCCCAATGTAAGTAACCGTTGGCCCCGCGCTGGGAGCTCTCTATAAATACCCTCTCACTTGAGCTTCGGAGTACCTTGCAGGTACAACCCCCCCGCGCTGGGGGCTCTCTATAAATACCCTCTCACTTGAGCGTCGGAGTACCTTGCAGGTACAACCCCCCTCTCCTCGACGCTCATGTGCTCCTCCCCTCGAGGAGCCATCTTCGTCCACAAGCAAGTCCTCCCCGCGAGGACACGTCTCTCCTCGACACGCAAGACTCCTCCCCGCAAGGACACGTTCTCATGTAACCACCCACTCCCGATGGAATCGGTTTGCCCTAATTCTGGAGATCTAGGAACGGTTACCCCAGGGCGAAGACCACGTGCTGGTCTTCACTACCCCACGTAAGGCCTGACAGTTACTTGGATTGGGCCTGGCAATCCAGCCCAATGTAAGTAACCATTGGCCCCGCGCTGGGTGCTCTCTATAAATACCCTCTCACTTGAGCGTCGGAGTACCTTACAGGTACACCCCCCCCCCCCCCGCGCGCGCTGGGGGCTCTCTATAAATACCCTCTCACTTGAGCGTCGGAGTACCTTGCAGGTACAACCCCCCCCCCCCCCCCCCCCCGACCGTCTTTCAACCGCACCGGAGCTGAAGCCCAGACGACGTTGTTGGCCACCAGAAACTGTCTGATCCAGGTACGATCACATACCTTTTATTACACTATTTCTCATTTTATTATATATAAGCTATAAATTGAGTTTTGATTTTAGGAAGGTGAAGAAGTCTTGCCATCATCAGAAGGTACCAACAAAAAGGTGAGCAACTATAAAGATAGGTTTTGTTTCCATCATCAGAAGGTCAAAATATGAGGTAAGCAATTTGAACCTGTATGTTATTGTGTTTCCTTGAACTATTGTAATGTTAGAAGAGAGTTAGTTGAAAGTGTTATTAATGGACAAAAACTGCTCCGTTTACTTAGCTTCAAACGGTGGTAGAGTTTATCGTCGTCTTATCATTGCCGACAAAGGAATATCAAGAGTCAAAGCTTATCATATGAAAGAGTTAAAAGGTAGTCTTATCATATGCTTTTATCTTGAAATAGAGAATGAAAGTTGTTAATGAGAATATTAACTCAAATGTGTTTTCAGGATGGAGTGTGGACATTCTGTAACTTTTTACGTAATGGCTTGATTGAGTATCTTGATGTCAACAAGGAAAACAATTCTATGGTGTGTTATTCTCAAAGTTACATTCTCAAAGAGGATAAATGGGTTAATCAATAAGTCTAAAATTGTGAGTTATAATTACACTCTTTATTTTAGTTTTTTAATAGAATCAATTCACGAGGTCATGCCAGTTTTTACTTTTTTATTCAAGAAAAAAACAAGGGAATCAATTCACGACACGACACATAGATTATGGTAATAATTTAAGCAAATGAAAGTGATTGAGTTTGAACGCAATGTCGCCGAATAGTGTTGTAGTGGCAGAATTTGAACAAATCCCTAATATTCTACTATACACTATCACTACGCCAAAATAGCTTTTTGGCAGCACTACATAGACAGCGCTTTTGATTAAAAGCGCTGCTATATGTTTTAAAAAAACACGCTGAAAAAAAGTGCAGCCTAAAGGCCTACTTTAGATAGCGCTTCCTAAAAGCGCTGTTAAAAGCCATACAAATGTGACACCTTTGAAAGCGCTTTCAGGAAAGCGCTGCTAAAGGCACACTTTAGAAAGCACTTTTAAAAAGCGCTGCTAAAGGCCTTACGTAGGTCACACATTAGAAAGCGCTGCTATAAGCAATTAAAAAGAAAGTGATTTTAGAGAAAAAACGCTGCTAAAGCTAATACATAAGAAAGCGCTTTCCAAAAGCGCTGTCTTATGTTATTTTTTCATAAATATTAAAAAAAATTTCATTGTTTCAGAACTCCCTAATCATTTCTTTTCTTTCTCCCTCTCTCTCGCGACTTCTCCCTCCGCCGTGTCTCCCCCTCTCTCGCGACTTTTCCCTCCGTACTGTTCGTCTTCTCCGACCGGCACTGTTCATTTGTTCGTATCTCCATCTTCTCCGACCGGAAATCCTCCGTGAGTGTCACTTGTTTGTTCTCCGGCCGGCACTATTCATTGTAATACCCCGTATTTTTTTTATTTACTTCGGATAATATTAGTTGTGATCAACTGAGTCCTGGTGTACTATGAGAAATTATCTGCAAAGATAATTAGAGTAACTGTTGAACTTAGAGTAAATCCAATAAATATTATCTGACTCTGGGGTATTTAATTATTGGAACTTTGGAGACTAATTGGATAATTAGTAGTGTTACTAATTGATGATATTATACTATATCATTTCTTTTCCTTCATGTTCCTCATTAGAACCAAAGAAAGAAAGAGATAGAAAGAAGTTGGAGAGAAAGAAGGAGAAAGGAAGGAAAAAGAGAAGTGGAAACCAAGAAGTGGAAAGATCAAGAACATCATCAATTCTTCATCAAATCATCTTCCAATGTTCACCATCATCATCTATTCAAGGTGGGTTCTAGATAGAAACTTAAGTTCTAGAGTTAGAGATGATTTTAGCTTAAGTTAGGTTTTATGAGAAATTGCTTAAATTGGTAATCGATGAAATTTAACGGTTGAAATGTGTTACAAACTGAGTAGTATAAGCTATATGAGTGTAGAATCATCTGTATTTGATTGTTGGATGTTTGGATATGTTTTGGTGTAGTTTTGAACCCAAGGGAACTCAGCTGCACGCTACAGAATTTCTGCATTTTCTCAGGTTCGCACTGTGAATCCCCTAGCGAAGGGGAAATCGAACACTCGTTGGCTATTCGTACGGAGAAGGGGAGGGCGAACGTTCTCCAGACGTTCGCCAGAGGTTCGCACTGCGAACTTTAGCTTGTTTTGGTTCTGCCACGGTTCGCCAGACGTTCGCACTACGAATGGGGCAGCGAACCAGTGTTGGCTAGGAATTTGCTGGGAGCTTTGCACTGTGAATGAGGAAGCGAGCATTCGCTGACTTCTTCGCATTACGAACATGACAGATCCTCCAACTTGTTTCTTTCATAACTTTTGACTCGTCTATCCGATGTGAGCATTCTTGGTATCGTTGTGAAGCTATGAACATCCTCTAGCTAATGGAAGTGAGAAATATCTGTTTATTTCCCGATTAAATAAATCGGAGGGAACCATGAATTGGTGTAATTTGTGGTATGTTGAATTATGTGTTTCTATTATGTGATTGATGACTATTTGCCTATGCTCTTATTGTTAAACATGTTTGAATATGAATGCATGTTAAAATACGAAATAGGTAGAGTGATAAATATTACCGTAAATAATGTACGAAAGTGTGGAATGAGATAGTGACTACGCTCGTACATGAGAGGCCGAGGCGTGTGTCTAGTAATCATAACCAGTTTATCTCGAGGTGTAGTTTCATGAGACTCGAGCTCCTCCTCTGAAACGTATGCGCAATTACTTGGTAGGTTTGATTCCCTACGTGTAGTATGATTGGAGCCTATGCTATGGGTAGAGACTTGTAATGGTTAACAGGCCATGAGAAGTGATGGTTCACGGTTAACAGGCCGATGATCCCGAATCCAATTCGTATGCCAAGTAACTACAAGGATCCATGACTCGGGTCGTCTTCTAGACGTAGAAGCGGACGGGAAAAGGGGATGCCTTGGTATGGTTAATGATTAGCGAGATTCTTGAGTTAACAGGCTCAGGACTTACTTTTGTATTAGTGTGAGTTAACAGGCTCACGAGTGTGGATCCATATATGGTGTGTGTGTACTCAAAGTCACTTCCCTTCCCTTTTGACTTGAGTTAGGTTGTTAGAACCTTGTAAAGCCGAGAGGACTATAAGATAGCGAACTCACTGAGATTTGATGTATCTCACCCCACGTTGTTGTTTACATCACAGGTACTACAAGTTCAGCGAAGGGTAAGGATAAAGTGGTTTGACTTTTCCTTACAGATCGTAGCTTTTGAGATGGCATGGCTTCCGCTATGGCGTTTTATTTTGAGATCATTGTATTGATCTAGTTCTTAGTGTATTTTGGGACATCTTGTATATGTTATGCCGTAGACTTTAGAACTTTGTAATTAGGGCATTTAATGTATATAATGTGTTAACTAGGAACTTATGGTATTTCAGTACCAAATACTTGGATTCATGTATAATATATATGCATTTGATGTATGTTGTTATATATGGGTGTTACAGTTGGTATCAGAGCAGGTTGTATCCTCGACCTAGCCATGAAATAGTATGAGTATTTATTTCCGTTTCATATGTGTTTTGTCGCCATTGGTCTTACGTGTTATATTTATGGTATTGAGCCTGATCAACTTAATCCTATCTGTATGACATTTAGGAACATGGCCGACAGGCGCAGAAACAACCGAGGTAGACGAAGAACCACTCCAGCCGGGACAAATCCACCAGGTGGCGAAGAGAATGTCCCTTTGTATCAATTCATGCAACAGATGCAGCAACAACAGAATCAGTTTGTGCAACAAATGGTACAGCAAATGGCTGGTGGCCTGCATCCTCCGGTGGTTGTTCCTGAAGCTGCAGGGGGAACCTTTAGGGATTTCATTCGTATGAATCCTCCTGAGTTTCAGGGAGGATTAGATCCGATAAAGGCTCATGAATGGATATCCGGTATGGAGCGGATTTTCTTGATAATTCAGTGTAGTGAGGAAAATAAGGTTGTTTTTGCTTCTCACTTGTTGAAGGGTCCTGCCATGAGGTGGTGGGAGAGCGCTTCAGCCTTAATGACAATTCAGGAGGTACCGAAGGTATGGGAACAGTTTAAGATAACTTTTATGGAGAATTATTTTCCAAGTTCCTTAAGGTCTCAAAAGGAATTCGAGTTTCAGCAGCTGAGACAAGGTAACTTGACCGTGGCTTCCTATGCAAAAACGTTCGAGGTGATGGATGCTTATTCTAGGCAGGCCATGTATGCTCCAGATGAGAGGTGGAAGATTGATCAGTTTCTTTTTGGTTTGAGGGCTGAAATTTCACATAGCGTGTCACAGAGGGAATTCACTAACTATGCCGAATTGTTACGACAATGTTATGTGGCGGAGCATAGCTTGAAGAAGGTGTAAGCAGAAGGAGAGTTGAGTAGGATGAATCAAAGTGATCGTGGAAGATCAAATCAACAGTTTAGACCGAGACAACAAATGTTTAAAGGGAAACAAGTTCAGAGTTCCAGGGCTAGTGCGCCTCCGGTATGCCGTACTTGTGGGAAGAATCATCATGGTAGGTGTAGTTTGGAGGGAATAAGGTGTTATCAGTGTAACAAGGTGGGCCATATGACAAATGATTGTCCTCAAAATAGGAATCGAATGAAAGAGAAGAATACCGGGCGAGTGTATACCTTGGATGCAAGGAAAACAAAGGGTGACAATTCCTTGATTGCTGGTACGTGTCTTGTTAATGGAAATCCTTGTTTTGTGTTATTTGATTGTGGAGCAACACATTCTTTTGTATCGATGCAATGTATGAAGCGACTGGGGTTGCAAGCTATTCCGTTGTCTCCACCCATGGTGGTTACTACTGCCATGGATGAGATTGTTGAAACACCGTTGATGTGTGAAAATTGTGTATTATCGGTGGATGGAAGAGTTTTTCAAATAGATCTTATTTGCTTGCCGCTTAAGAAAGTGGATGTTGTTTTGGGAATGGATTGGATTTTTGCTAATTCGGTTTTTATCGGTTGTGAGGAAAAGTTAATTATTATTCCGTCCGTGGAGGTTACTCCGAAGGATGTGTTGGCTACTAATTTAGAAGGTACGGTTGGGATGATTAATTTCTTGTTTGAAAATGAAAAATCTGTTCTTTTGGTTCTCACTAAGGAGGAGAGCGACAACCTTCAGGTTCTGAGTATTCCAGTAGTCTGCGAGTTTCCAGAAGTTTTTCCCGAGGATATCACTTCTCTTCCTACGGAGAGGGAAGCGGAGTTCTCTATTGACCTGATACCGGGAACGGCTCCGATATCCGTTTCTCCGTATCGGATGGAACCCATTGAATTAAGAGAATTAAAGGATCAATAGGAAGAATTGATGGCTAAGCATTTTGTTAGACCAAGTGTTTCGCCCTGGGGAGCTCTAGTGTTATTGGTAAAGAAGAAGGATGGTGGAATGCGGTTGTGTATTGATTACCGTCAATTGAATAAGGTCATCATCAAGAATAAATACCCATTACCAAGGATAGACGATCTGTTAGATCAATTGAAAGGAGCCTGTGTGTTCTCGAAGATTGATTTACGGTCGGGTTATCATCAGATTCGGGTGAAGAGTTCAGATGTACCAAAGACTGCGTTTAGAACCCATTATGGTCATTATGAATTTTTGGTGATGCCTTTCGGTGTGACGAATGCTCCAGCAGTTTTCATGGATTATATGAATCGGATATTTCAACCTCATTTGAACCAATTTGTGGTGATTTTCATTGATGACATTCTTATCTATTCTCATGACCCTCAAGAGCACGGAGACGACCTAAGAATCGTTTTATCCATCTTACAAGAGAGGCAACTTTTTGCTAAGTTAAGTAAGTGTGAGTTTTGGATGTCGGAGGTTAATTTTCTTGGTCATGTCATATCCCAGGGAGGTGTAGCGGTTGACCCCTCAAAAGTTGAAGCAGTGATTAATTGGGAGAGACCGAAGAATGTTTCTGAAGTTAGAAGTTTCTTGGGATTAACAGGGTATTACAGAAGGTTTATCAAAGGCTTTTCTCAACTGGATTTACCAATGACGAGACTTACTCGGAAGGATTGTTCGTACGAGTGGGATTCGGCTTGTGAGGGAAGTTTCATGAGTTTGAAGGAAAGATTGACGACCGCTCCTGTTTTGGTTATTCCTGATCCTAGCAAGTCGTATGGGGTATACTGTGATGCATCGAAGATGGGATTAGGAGGTGTGTTAATGCAAGATGGACATGTAGTGGCTTATGCTTCTCGATAGTTGAAAGTCCATGAAGAGAATTATCCAACGCATGATTTAGAATTGGCGGCAGTTGTATTTACTTTGAAAGTGTGGCATCACTATTTGTATGGTGTACATTTTGAGATGTTCAGTGACCACAAGAGTCTAAAGTATCTTTTTGACCTGAAAGAGTTGAACATGCGTCAAAGGAGGTAGATGGAGTATTTGAAGGATTATGATTGGGAACTAAAGTACCATTCGGGTAAAGCGAATAAGGTGGTAGATGCTTTAAGCAGGAAAGTGTTGCATACTGCCGACTTGATGATGTTAGAGTATGCCTTAATGGAAAAGTTTAGAGATCTAAATCTTCAATTTAATTGGACTCCTAATTGTGTGATTATGGGGAATTTGAATGTCACCTCTACTCTTAGGGAGGAAATCCGACAAGGACAAGAGTTGGATGAGAAGTTACAAGAGATGTTGACTCAACCGGGTTTTGTGCGAACTACCGATGGGATCATTTCATTTGACCAAAGAGTTTGTGTTCCAGATAATGCGGTGTTGAAAAGAAGGATTTTGGAAGAAGCGCATAAGGGTGCTTTTACTATACATCCTGGTGCTTCGAAGATGTATCAAGATTTAAAGAGAGACTATTGGTGGTCCGGGATGAAAAAGGATGTTGCGGTATATGTGTTGGAATGTGCGGTTTGCCAACAAGTGAAGATTGAACACCAAAGACCGGGTGGCTTGTTGTAACCTTTAGAAATTCCGGTGTGGAAGTGGGATAGTATTTCGATGGACTTCGCAGTGGAATTACCCCGCGCGCAAGGCGATTATGATTCGATTTGGGTAATTATAGATTGGTTAACGAAGTCTGCTCATTTCTTGGCCGTAAAGACTACTTATAAGGCGAGTCATCTCGCAAGGTTGTTCCTTTCGGAAATAGTGAGGTTGCATGGTATTCCCACTACTATCATTTTGGATAGAGATCCAAAGTTTACTTCGAGATTTTGGAGAGCTTTTCAACAAGCGATGGGAACGAAGTTGTGTTTGAGTACGTCGAATCATCCGCAAACGGATGGTCAGACAGAACGAACAATACAAACCATGGAAGATATGTTGAGAGCTTGTGTACTTGAAAGTGGAGGAAATTGGATAGAACTTTTGCCGTTGATTGAGTTCTCTTATAATAACAGTTATCATGCAAGTATTGGTATGGCACCTTATGAAGCATTATATGGAAGGAAGTGTAGGACACCATTGTGTTGGGTGGAGGTTGGCGAAGATAGAATTTTGGGACCCGAGGTTATTCACGAGACTACGGAAAAGATTAGAATGATTCGTGAAAAAGTTAAACAAGCACAGGATCGTCAGAAAAGCTATGTAGATAACCATAGGAGACCTTTGGAATTTGATGAGGGCGATCACGTGTTTTTGAAAGTTACTCCGAGATTGAGGTTGAAAGGACCATTTAAATCGTGGAAGTTAAGTCCGAGATACCTGGGACCGTATCAAATCTTAGAAATAATTGGAGAAGTAGCTTACATATTAGCCTTACCGCCTTCTCTGTCAGAGATACATGATGTCTTTCATGTGTCTCAGCTTCGAAAGTTTGTTCCAGATCCTCTTCAGCCAATTCTACCCGTTACTATTGAGATAGAAGCAGGTTTAACGTTTGAGCCTCGACCGAGTCGTATCACGGGAATAGAAACTAAGGTGTTAAGGAATAAGGAGATTCCTCTAGTTAAGGTTCAGTGGGATGAGACGCATCCGGGAGATACAACGTGGGAACTAGAATCAGAGATGCGAGAAGCTTATCCTCATCTGTTCGGGTAATTGTTTTAAATTCGTGGGTGAATTTCTATTTAATGGGGGGAGGATGTAATACTCCGTATTTTTTTTTATTTACTCCGGATAATATTAGTTGTGATCAACTGAGTCCCGGTGTACTCTGAGAAATTATCTGCAAAGATAACTAGAGTAACTGTTGAACTTTGAGTAAATCCAATTAATATTATCTGACTCTGAGGTATTTAATTATTGGAACTTTGGAGACTAATTGGATAATTAGTAGTGTTACTAATTGATGATATTATACTATATCATTTCTTTTCCTTCATTTTCCTCATTAGAACCAAAGAAAGAAAGAGATAGAAAGAAGTTGGAGAGAAAGAAGGAGAAAGGAAGGAAAAAGAGAAGTGGAAACCAAGAAGTGGAAAGATCAAGAACATCATCAAATCTTCATCAAATCATCTTCCAATCTTCACCATCATCATCAATTCAAGGTGGGTTCTAGATAGAAACTTAAGTTCTAGAGTTAGAGATGATTTTAGCTTAAGTTAGGTTTTATGAGAAATTGCTTAAATTGGTAATCGATGAAATTTAACGGTTGAAATGTGTTACAAACTGAGTAGTATAAGCTATATGAGTGTAGAATCATCTGTATTTGATTGTTGAATGTTTGGATATGTTTTGGTGTAGTTTTGAACCCAAGGGAACTCAGCTGCACGCTACAGAATTTCTGCATTTTCCCAGGTTCGCACTGCGAATCCCCTAGAGAAGGGGAAATCGAACACTCGCTGGCTATTCGCATGGCGAAGGGGAGGGCGAACGTTCGCCAGATGTTCGCCAGAGGTTCGCACTGCGAACTTTAGCTTGTTTTGATTCTGCCACGGTTCGCCAGACGTTCGCACTGCGAATAGGGCAGCGAACTAGTGTTGGCTAGGCATTCGCTGGGAGCTTTGCACTGCGAATGAGGAAGCGAGCACTCGCTGACTTCTTCGCATTGCGAACATGACAGATCCTCCAACTTGTTTCTTTCATAACTTTTGACTCGTCTATCCGATGTGAGCATTCTTGGTATCGTTGAGAAGGTATGAACACCCTCTAGCTAATGGAAGTGAGAAATATCTGTTTATTGCTCGATTAAATAAATCAGAGGGAACCGTGAATTGGTGTAATTTGTGGTATGTTGAATTATGTGTTTCTATTATGTGATTGATGACTATTTGCCTATGCTCTTATTGTTAAACATGTTTGAATATGAATGCATGTTAAAATACGACATAGGTAGAGTGAGAAATATTACCGTAAATAATGTACGAAAGTGTGGAATGACATAGTGACTACGCTTGTGCATGAGAGGCCGAGGTGTGTGTCTAGTAATCATAACCAGTTTATCTCGAAGTGTAGTTTCATGAGACTCGAGCTCCTCCTCTGTAACACCCATATATAACAACATACATCAAAGCATATATATTATACATGAATCCAAGTATTTGTTACTGAAATACCATAAGTTCCTAGTTAACACGCATTATATACGTTAATGCCCTAAATACAAAGTTCTAAAGTCTACAGCATAACATATACAAGATGTCCCAAAATACACTAAGAACTAGATCAATACAATGATCTCAAAATAAAACGCCATAGCGGAAGCCATGCCATCTCAAAAGCTACGATCTGTAAGGAAAAGTCAAACCACCTTGTCCTTATCCTTCGCCGAACCTGTAGTACCTGTGATGTAAACAACAACGTGGGGTGAGATACATCAAATCTCAGTGAGTTCGCTATCTTATAGTCCTCTCGGCTCTACAGGGTTCTAACAAACCTAACTCAAGTCAAAAGGGAAGGGAAGTGACTTCGAGTACACACACCATATATGGATCCACACTCGTGAGCCTGTTAACTCACACTAATACAAAAGTAAGCCCTGAGCCTGTTAACTCAAGGATCTCGCTAATCAATAACCATACCAAGGCATCCCCTTTTCCCGTCCGCTTCTACGTCTAGAAGACGACCCGAGTCATGGATCCTTATAGTTACTTGGCATACGAATTGGATTCAGGATCATCGGCCTGTTAACCGTGAACCGTCACTTCTCATGGCCTATTAACCATCACAAGTCTCTTTACCATATAGGCTCCAATCGTACTACACGTAGGGAATCAAACCTACCAAGTAATTGTGCATACATTTCAGAGGAGGAGCTCGAGTCTCATGAAACTACACCACAAGATAAACTGATTATGATTACTAGACACACGCCTCGGCCTCTAATGCACGAGCGTTGTCGCTATGTCATTCCACACTTTTCGACATTGTCTACGGTAATGTTCCTCACTCTACCTATTTCGTATTTTAACATGCATACATATTCAAACAAGTTTAACAATAAGAACATAGGCAAATAGTCATCAATCTCATAATGAAAACATATACTTCCACATACCACCAATTATACCAATTCACGGTTCCCTCCGATTTATTTAATCGGGCAATAAACTGACATCTTTTACCGTTATCATAAATATTATCTCCACAGCTTTCTATTGATATCAAGAACCCTCAAATAGGATAAGCAGATCAAAAGTTATAGAATTTACAAGAAAAGGAAATATTTGGAAAAGTCCCAGGAGCGCCCGGCGCTCCCCCCCCGTCGCCCGGCGGCGTCCCCTTCGCCTCTGCTTCGCCCGCCGAAGCAGGGGCGTAACAACTCTTCTAAAAACTTGAAAGTTACAGGGGCGTGACATGCAACGCCTCCTGGGCACCGCCCGACGAAGCAGGGGTGCTTGCCTTGAACCGCCCGACGTTCTGAGCACCGCCCGACGCTCTGCACCAGAACAGCCATGCTCAGCTGTGTTTCTCTTGCTCCAAAGGGGGAAAATTCATCTTTCTCATTTCAAATCCTCCCCAAACAGCCCCAACAAGCATCATAAATATTCACATGCATACTATGATCATTCAACATAGATTATACCGATTTTTAACCGTTAGATTTCATTGATTTGTAAAATTGTTCATTTTCTCACAAAATCCAACCTAACTCTAAAACCTCAAGAAATCCTACACTAAAGCATCTATCTAGAACCCACCTTGAATAGAGGATGATGATGAAGAATATGAGATGTTTTGATGAAGAATGGATGATATTCTTGATCTTTCTCCCTTCCAAGTTTTCTTCTCATTTCCTTCCCTTCTCTTTTCTTTCTTTTACTCCAAATGTCTCCTTCTTTGGAAAATGAGAGGAAAGAAATGATATAGGAAAAATATCATTAGTTAGTAGTACTACTAATTGCCCAAAAAGTCTCTAAAGTTCCAAATATTAAAATACCTCAGAGACAGATAATATTAATTAGATTTGCTGTGAGCTCAACCGTTGCTCTAATTATCTTTGCAGATAATTTCTCAGAGTACACTGGAACTCAGTAGATCACAACTAATATTATTCAGAGTAATTAAAATACGGGGTATCACATCCTCCCCCCCTTAAATAGAAATTCGCCCACGAATTTAAAACAATTACCTGAAAAGATGAGGATAGACCCCCCGCATCTCGGATTCCAATTCCCAAGTTGCATCACCCGGATGCGTCTCATCCCACTGGACCTTAACGAGAGGAATCTCTTTATTCCTTAACACTTTAGTTTCTCTTCCTGTGATACGACTCGGTTGAGGCTCAAACGTTAAATCTGCTTCTATCTCAATTGTATTTGGAAAAATTGGCTGAAGAGGATCTGGGACAAATTTTCGAAGCTGAGACACATGAAAAACGTCGTGCATCTCTGAAAGAGAAGGCGGTAAGGCCAATCTGTAAGCTACTTCACCAATTCTTTCCAAAATCTGATACCGTCCCACGTATCTCGGACTTAACTTCCGCGACTTAAACGGTCCTTTCAACCGTAATCTCGAAGTGACTTTCAAAAACACTAGATCGCCCTCTTCAAATTCTAAAGGTCTTCTACGGTTATCCGCATAACTCTTCTGAAGATCTTGTGCTTGTTTGACCTTATCTCGGATCATCCTAATTTTCTCCGTAGTTTCGTGAACAGTCTCGGGTCCCAACATTCTATCTTCGCCAACCTCCGCCCAACACAATGGTGTCCTACACTTCCTTCCATATAATGCTTTATAAGGTGCCATACCAATACTTGCCTGATAACTGTTATTATAAGAGAACTCAATCAACGGCAAAAGTTCTATCCAATTTCCTCCACTTTCAAGTACACAAGCTCTCAACATATCTTCCATGGTTTGTATTGTCCATTCCGTCTGACCATCCGTTTGTGGATGATTCGACGTACTCAAACACAACTTCGTTCCCATAGCTTGTTGAAAAGCTCTCCAAAATCTCGAAGTAAACTTTGGATCTCTATCCAAAACGATACTAGTGGGAATACCATGCAATCTCACTATCTCCGAAATGAACAATCTTGCGAGATGACTCGCCTTGTAGGTAGTCTTCACAGCTAAGAAATGAGCAGACTTTGTCAATCGATCTACAATTACCCAAATCGAATCATAACCACCTTGCGCACGGGGTAATCCCACCGCGAAGTCCATCGAAATACTATCCCATTTCCTCACCGAAATTTCTAAAGGTTGCAGTAAGGCACCCGGTTTTTGGTGTTCTATCTTCACTTGTTGGCACACCGCACATTCAGACACATACACCGCAATATCCTTTTTCATCCCGGACCACCAATAGCCCCTCTTTAAATCTTGGTACATCTTTGAAGACCCTCGGATGTATAGTAAAATCATCCTTATGCGCTTCTTGCAAAATCCTCCTTTTTAACTCCGCGTTATCCGGAACACAAATCCTTTGGTTAAACAAAATAATTCCGTCGGTAGTTCGCACAAAACCCAGTTGTACTAACACTTCTTGTAACTTCTCATCTAACCCTTGCTCTTGTTGGATTTCTTCCCTAAGAGTAGAATGGATATTCGAATTTCCCATAATCACGCCATTAGGGGTCCAAACAAATTGAAGATTTAGATCTCGAAATTTTCCCAACAATGTATACTCTAGCATCATTAATTTGGAATTATGCAACACCTTCCTACTCAATGCATCCGCCACCTTATTTGCTTTACCCGGATGGTATTTTAGCTCCAAGTCATAATCCTTCAAATACTCTAGCCACCTCCTTTGACACATATTCAATTCCTTCTGATCAAAGAGGTACTTTAAGCTTGTGGTCGCTAAACATCTCAAAACGTACACCATACAAATAGTGACGCCACACTTTCAAAGTAAATACAACTGCCGCTAATTCTAAATCATGCGTTGGATAATTCTCTTCATGGACTTTCAACTGTCGAGAAGCATAAGCCACCTCATGTCCATCTTGCATTAACATACCTCCTAATCCCGTCTTCGATGCGTCACATTATACCTCTTACGACTTGCTAGGATCAGGAATAACTAAAACAGGAGCGGTCGTCAATCTCTCTTTCAAGCTAATAAAACTTCGCTCACAAGCCGAATCCCATTCATACGAATAATTCTTCCGAGTAAGCCCCGTCATCGGTAAAGCCATTAGAGAAAAGCCTTTAATAAGCCTTCTATAATAACCTGCTAATCCCAAGAAGCTTCTAACTTCAGACACATTCTTTGGTCTCTCCCAATTAATCACTGCTTCAACTTTTGATGGATCGACCGCTACACCTCCCTGAGATATGACATGTCCAAGAAAATTAACCTCCGACATCCAAAACTCACACTTACTTAGCTTGGCAAAAAGTTGTCTCTCATGTAAGATGGATAAAACAATTCTTAAGTGTTCTCCGTGCTCTAGAGGATCACGAGAATAGATAAGAATGTCATCAATGAAATTCACCACAAATTGGTCCAAGTAAGGTTGAAATATCCGATTCATATAATCCATGAAAACTGCTGGAGCATTCGTCACACCGAACGACATTACTAGGAATTCATAATGACCATAACAGGTCCTAAACGCAGTTTTCGGTACATTCGAGCTCTTCACTCGAATATGATGATAACCCGACCGAAAATCAATCTTTGAGAACACACAAGCTCCTTTCAATTGATCTAACAGGTCGTCTATCCTTGGCAAGGGGTATTTGTTCTTGATGGTGACCTTATACAACTGACGGTAATCAATACACAACCGCATTCCACCATCCTTCTTCTTTATCAATAACACTGGAGCTCCCCAGGGCGAAACACTGGGTCGAACAAAATGCTTAGCCAACAACTCTTCCAATTGATCCTTTAATTCTCTTAATTCAAGTGGTGACATCTGATACGGAGAAACGGATATTGGAGCCGTTCCCGCAATCAGGTCAATAGAGAATTCCACTTCCCTCTCCGGAGGAAGAGAAGTGATGTTCTCTGGGAAAACTTCAGGAAACTCGGCCTCTCATGCACGAGCGTTGTCGCTATGTCATTTCACACTTTTCGACATTGTTTACGGTAATGTTACTCACTCTACCTATTTCGTATTTTAACATGCATACATATTTAAACATGTTTAACAATAAGAACATAGACAAATAGTCATCAATCTCATAATGGAAACATATACTTCCACATACCACCAATTATACCAATTCACGGTTCCCTCCGATTTATTTAATCGGGCAATAAACCGACATATTTTACCATTATCATAAAGATTATATCCACAACTTTCTATTGATATCAAGAACCCTCAAATAGGATAAGCAGATCAAAAGTTATAGAATTTACAAGAAAAAGAAATATTTGGAAAAGTCCCAGGAGCGCCCGGCGCTCCCCCCCATCGCCCGGCGGCGTCCCCTTCACCTCTGCTTCGCCCGGCGAAGCAGGGGCGTAACAACTCTTCTAAAAACTTGAAAGTTATAGGGGTGTGACATACAGCGCCTCCTGAGCACCGCCCGGCAAAGCAGGGGCGCTTGCCTTGAACCGCCCGGCGCTCTGAGCACCGCTCGGCACTCCGCACCAGAACAACCATGCTCAGCTTCGTTTCTCTTGCTCCAAAGGGGGAAAATTCATCTTTCTCAATTCAAATCTTCCCCAAACATCCCCAACAAGCATCATAAATATTCACATGCATACTATGATCATTCAACATAGATTATACCGATTTTGAACCGTTAGATTTTATTGATTTGTAAAATTGTTCATTTTCTCACAAAATCCAACCTAACTCTAAAACCTCAAGAAATTCTACACTAAAGCATCTATCTAGAACCCACCTTGAATAGAGGATGATGATGAAGAAGATGAGATGTTTTGATGAAGAATGGATGATGTTCTTGATCTTTCTTTCTTCCAAGTTTTCTTCTCTTTTCCTTCCCTTCTCTTTTCTTTCTCTTACTCCAAATGTCCCCTTCTTTGGAAAATGAGAGGAAAGAAATGATATAGGAAAAATATCATTAGTTAGTAGTAATACTATTGCCCAAAAAGTCTCTAAAGTTCCAAATATTGAAATACCTCAGTGTAGCGAGCGATTTTGGACGCGGTTCTTAAGCGCTGGTCACTCTCTGCGGTTGAGCTTAAACTACAGGTCTATTCATTTTTTATCCTATTGTGAGCTGATGAAGGAAGGGAAATAGATGTCTCCAATTAACCCTGCTTTGCATACTGAGTTTAAACAGCGGTTTGTTAGGTTACGGATGCTATCAATGTGGGGGGGCCTTTGTACTGGTTATTTGTATTTTCGCCAATACTCTTTTCTTTCTTTTTACCTTAACAGAAGGTTTCTGGCGGGGAACAAGGATTAGGACGTTAGGACTGATGTTTTGGAATTACTGCTTTTGATATGGGATTTTGGGTTTTTGCTTAGTGTGCTCGCTAAGATTTTTCTTTCAATCTTATGCCTACGTATTCCCGTTTACCGAAACAGGGAAATCAGAGCGTTCGTAGTTCCTCCTATTCTATGGGAGGACATGGGTGTTTTGGTGTCTTGTTCAAAGCCCAAGACGTGAAGCGAAAGGTGATATATATCTTGTTCAAAGCCCAAGATGTGAAGCTGAAAGGTTTATTTGTGTCTTGTTCAAAGCCCAAGACGTGAAGCGAAAGGACCTCAACTTTAGAGAGAATTTGTCGTCTCTAAAGAGGGGTTTGCATAAAGGAGGATTACTTTAACCGGGATACGCGGATCCTAGCAATTCCATAATTTCCTTTATAGGGGGTTTTTAACCTGAAGGGGAAGACTTTAACTCAGTGTTGTAGAGCAATGCTATCTTTCCTTAGGAATTTCTCATGCTAAAAGAGGGATAGTGGCATGGATGTAGATGATCCAGAGGCTTGCCGCTTACAGCGATTAGATGAAAGGGGAATGAGTTGTTGATGTTTGTGTACTGTGAACGAGGCACAACTTTGATGCTAAAAGGTTGATTGGATCAACCAGTGGTTTTCTTATACAAAGCCTAAGAGGAGGCTAGTATGTGTCTCGTGCAAAGCCCGAGAGAGAGGCGAAAAGGTTTTGACTCAACGAGGGAATCTTTTGGTATCTCGTATAAAGCCTGAGATGGAGGCTATCTGACTCAACAAGGGAGTTTTTTTTTTGTATCTCGTACGAAGCCTGAGATGGAGGCTGTTGTTTGTTTGGCTCAATAAAAACCTTTTTGTATCTCGTATAAAGCCCGAGATGGAGGCGAAATGGGTGATTGACTCAACGAGGGAGTCTCGTATGTGTCTCGTACAAAGCCCGAGAGAGAGGCTAGGATTACTGTTTCAGTCGAGTGACAGGTCCAATGTACTGATTGTAAAAGAGAAAATTAGTTCTTATATGAGTAATACTGTACTCATGGATTTGATTTGAGGATCCGGGTTATTCCTGTTCTTTAAGGAAGCGGGAAATCCGAAGGGTATTGAGACTGTCCGAGTCTACGGGTTTTCTTCCTATTTAACGAAGGGGTGCTTGAGAATGTCTTTGAGACTCAAGGAGATTAGACTGTCCAAGTATAGAGTTTTATCTTCTATACTATGTTTTGAGAAACAGTAGTAGACTCTATGAAAGGACTGTTCTATGGAGATGACTACTTTCTGTTCCTATACCTCTAGGAGGTTATCGGGACAATTTGTACGAAGCCCAAGAGGAGGCTGGAAAATTTTAAGAAGCCGATGGGTCCTTGTACTAAGCCCAAGAGAAGGCTATCATTCCCGGAGGAAGAGATCATTATACGAAGCCTAAGAGGAGGGTGTGAATACTTCTAAGAAGCCGTAGGGTCCTTGTACTAAGCCCAAGAGGAGGCGGGGTTGCTTTTAGGAAGCCTCTGGGTCCTTGTACGATGCCCAAGAGGAGGCCGATGCTTTTAAGAAGCCCGTGGGTCCCCAAACCCTGAGAAATTCAAGGCAATGCTATTCACCGAGAATAGATCAAAGTCAGGAAAGTTCGAGAATTTGGAAGAAACTCAAAGACGCCATTTCACGGAGAATACATTCATCTTTGGGAGTAGAGTTTCTTGACAATTCCTAATGAGGACAGCCGAAGAGAAGACTGTATCTGGTGATCCTATTGGGGATTTAGTTGTCTATTTCTACGAATAAATGAAACGGCGTCACCTAGTTCTAGACGTAGTTGCCGGGGAAACTCGAAATATCTATACTATTATTACACAGTTGATATAAGTTTATGAAAGAAGACTTACAGTGAAACAGCCCCACAATACAGTTTATATATACATGAAAGCGGTAAATGAAAGCGATAACCACTTACTCGGTTGTAGAGCTTCCATGCTGTTTGGTTAGTTGTTCAACAAAGAAAGATTGAAAACAACAGTATATACCAAATCAAAGGAGAAAGTGCTTTGACAAAGAGAGATTTGGGGCTTACAGTGAGCGCACTGTTTGAATTTGTACAGATGGAACTTATACAAGTGACTGAGGCCAAAAAAGGTTTTTTGTACAAAGGGATGGGTCTTACACTCTCTCAAGAGGCCCAAAAAGATTTAAAGAAAAAGAGTGGGGCTTATAACACGAGGGTAGGCCCAGTTGATTTTTCCGTTTGAAATGGCGATCGCGCCGAGGTTTTCTTTTAACGCAGAGGGACTTATACAATAAGTGAGGCCCAAATGATTTTGGTTAAAAAGGGGGTTGAGTCTTACACTCTATTAGAGGCCCAAAAGTTTCAAATGGGTCTTATAGCTCGAGGAGAGGCCCAAAAGGTTATTTTTCAAAAGGGCGATGATCATGTAGTTGGTTTTTGACGGTATCGGGACTTATACAATACACTGAGGCCCAAAAATGATTTGGTCAAAAAAAAGATTGGGTCTTACACTCTATTAGAGGCCCAAAAAGTTTTTAAAAGTTTGATGAGGGTTGAATTGATTCAAAACCCTAATTTGTTTTCAAAATGTATTATTTTTAATTGAACAAAAATTCAATTAAAATGATTAATATTTGTTAAATACATGAAAACAAGTTATGATCTTGGACCAATGTTCCAAAAAAATCAGGTTTCTTCCTACCAAATGATTGAAGTCAAATTAGGGTTAGATAATGAAAAGAAAAGAAACATTTTAAATGCTAAAAACACATAAAACATTAATTCTTTTCAAAAATATCAAATATAGCAAATAAATAATATTTTTGGTAGAATCAAATATTTAAACATTTTTGTGAATTATTGCAAAAAGAACCAATAAAAAATGATAAAAATTGAAGGAGTTATTAATTTTTCAAATTATTAAAAATAATAATATGAAAAATAACAAAATAAAAAAGTGATAAAAAAGAAGTCTGGGGCGAGGGGGATTCGAACCCCAGACCTCTCGCTTGCCAATACACACAAAACCAGCTGATGAACCACTGGGGCGCAATGCCAATTCAAATATAATATGGCAAGGGAAAAATATATAGAGAATTTGTTGGATTTTCTGAAAATGGCACCATGGCCATCTTCCTCCTCGAGCTCGTGCATGAAGCACCCTGTCTCCCTCATCTCTCCACCATTGGACATGATTCAAACACCAAATCCGTGCGTTTTTTCACAAGGAATAAGATGGCAATACCCAATTTTATTCATTTTCAGTGTGGAGTAAAATAATCATGATGAACATAGATGAACCCTAATTTGCAAAAGCAATCGTGCAGGCATGGTTATAAGGTCTATGATCTAATTTCTTGAGGCAAAACAATCAACATATGATGGCAAGCAATTGGCAAAAATATCATGCGAGGAAATATGCATGGATCATGGAGTTTGAGTTTGAAGCTCACCTTGATGCAAGCTGAAATGGAACTTTGCTCAGATGGTGTTCCAGTCATGAATTGATGATCCCTACAGCTTCAATGGATGTTATGGAGTGTGTTGCAAGCTTTGGAACACTTTGAAACTCTTTGGATCAAGCTCGAGACCTCCACCTGCAAAATTGAAGCATAATGGCTTGGTGGAAGTGTGATTTTGAGCCTGAGGTGTTATAGTCAGTGTTTAAGTGTTTGGACACCTCAAATACATCATATGTGATGTGTTTGAGCAATTGGAATTGATTGCCTATGGCTGCAACTCAAAACCCGATAGTGTTTACTCAAAAACAAGAAAACTTGAGGTTTAAGAAAGAATGAGAGAAAGCAGTGCTGTAACTGGCTTTGGTGTGAGTTGAATGATCCATTGGGACCTCTATTTATAGGTGATCAACTTTTGTTTTGGAGGAATAGAGAATGGCTGCTGGATCAGATCACATTTGCATGGATTTGCTTGAAGGATTTCTTCTCAAGCAAGGTAAGCTAGCCATTCCTAAGAGCAGGGCTATGCCTTGACCAAAATCACATTCTTCAGATGTTTTTATTGTTGTTTAATCAGAGAATTTGACTGAGTAGAGTAGCTACCTTGACAATGCACTATTCCACATTAATGCACTTTGAATTCAAGGCAAAATGTGCCAAAGTGGATGAATTTCAAGTTGAAAGATTCCTTGGCTTTTTGACTCAGATTTATCAGTTGGATTAGTTGCATTGTGATTGGTTTGAACACAGGTGGCATGCTGTTCCTAAGCATTTGGTTCAAAATCGTGTGTGGCAAGCAAACATGCAAACTGATTTTTCCAAAACAGCTTGCAGCAGCATGACTTTGGGCATGGATTTCTCATGGCTTAAGTTGAATCAATTCATGTTGTTGAGCTCTTTGAATTCTTAGTAACATATGCAACAATATTGATGTTTAACTTTGAACTTGATTCAGCGTGCAACTATGTGAAAAGATCTCACAAGTTTTGGTGTTTCAACAAAATCTGTCTTGGACATAATTTTTCTAAGTGTTGGAAAATGGTATACTTTCATGTTTTCAGCCACTTTGGCTCACTCATAGCTCAAAATCCATAATGAATTGGAGTTAGGCCTAGTTGAAGTTTTTGTAGAGGGTAATGAGAGCAACAAATCAAGCTTTGGATGGGGCACAATGGCCTTGTGGTTTAGGAGTTATGGTCCTCCAAAGTTGGTGTATTAGTGGTACTTTTCCATAACTTAGAAAAATTTCTAAGTTTTATGGTTACCCCTTTTACAAGTTATCCCACTTTTCTTGATTTTTCTTGATGAATGATGATTCAAATCATACATAAACATCATTTTAGGGTTAAAAATCCATTTTGGTGAAAAATCTCAAAAAGTCAAAGTTGACTTTTGTGCACAGTTGACTTTTTATCAGATGAATTCCAAATTGTGCAATTCTTCAGGAAATCATGTCCTTGACCTAAATCAAACTTAATGGGCATGTTCCAAGGGTGTCATAGGGTATGTTGAGGCATGTCCTAGGGTTTGGGAGCATGTCTTGGTCAAAAGTCAAAGTTACAGTTGACTTTTCCCTTAAAACCCTAATTGTGGTGCAGATGAAATTGAGAGTTGTTGCTCAAGCTTCTTGGCTTAATCCATTGTTCCAAATGGATCAATATAGTTCATTAGAGACCCTCAAACTCTCTCTTGAGGTCTTGGTTCATGATTTGCCCTAAAAGTCAACTTAGGGGTGAATTAGGTCAAGAAACCCTAATTCCTGATTTTGATGTATGCATCCCCATGGAGTATATTAGGTTGTGTTTTGGAACATTGGCTCATGCCCAGATGAAAATTTTCCATTTGGAGGCCCTGGTCGACCAAAACCCTAATTCGGTGACATCGTCGATCTTGAGGCTTGATCCACCTAGAAGGGAGCAGCTTTGTGCTTAATCCTTGGAGTGGGAGTCCTTTTGATCTATTGTGGATGTTTGAGAGGTTAGACAAGTTGAAGATCATATCATTTCTTGATTGATCCTTTGTCTAAGGCTCTGAGAGGGCTTGAAACCCTAATTCTGATTGTAGTGGATGCTCAACAATTCCTTGAGGAGATTGATGAGGCATAAAGGTACATCCATATTGTGATGATGATTTGCACAATGATGGGAATCTTGGTGGTCCAAATTTGGGGTATGACAGATGCCCCTATTTAATCTTCTTGGACCCGAAGGTGTGAATGACGAAGGTATTCGGGCATTCGGGGTGCAAGAGGATTAAATATCGGAATACCCAAAATTTTGATAGTGGTTATGAATGGTAGCTTACACATTCATCTTCTTTAGCTAAGCAATGATGCTTAGAAAAGGTAAAACTTCCCCTTGATCCTGGTCTTCTACCAAGGAACTGGTCTCAGTTTCTGATTTAAACTCCCCCTCGATCCTGGTTTCCTACCAAGGAACTGGTCTTAGTTTCTTTTGTCAATAAGCTTTATTGACAAGGGCCGCTATTCGTAGCAGCTTTCCTTCAAACTTCTCGTCGAATTTTCCTGGGGAGATGCCATTTGAGTGGAAAAAGTTTTGATGTCAGACTCGCTGGTGAACCCAGCCGTCTGAGTTGTAGAGTTGCACAAACTTCTCTGTAGGAGACGCCATTTGTCGATTCTACTGGGAAAGCGAGTCTTTTGAGGGACTGTTTTCGCTTGGAAGCTTACATCATACTTTTCTCGGGATCTTCCCGGAGAAATGCCATATGATGGGACCCAATTTTGAGGTGCCGATGACCTTTTCATCAGCAGTCTTCTCGGAACGAGACTGGCATGCTGCCGAATTTCTGATTACGAGGCTTTCTCTATGGATTTTCCTTTAACCCGGGAAAGCAAGGATATCGTCTTCGATGGCAAAGAGCGACATTTGTTGAAAGTTTTCTCTGGCTTTTCAGAGGTTCAAGTTATCAAAGTGGTCAAGAACCAACTTCTTTTCAGAAATAAACTGGAAGCGAGGTTGTTCAGACGCGACATTTCCTGACGAGGCAAGAACTGACAACTCAATTGAGAGAACTTCTACCACTAGGGGACAAGACCGACTAGAGTGATAGTGATGCAATATGAAATGTGAATGCAAATCGAAAATGCATGATGCATGTATGTTTATGCCGACAAAACCGACGCGACACGCAAACTAAAAGATGAACATGACTGGATACTCGGCCATCGTGGGGCGTGTAGAGATATCGCTGGTTCAAGATAGTAATTCCACCTTGCTTAGGAGAGATAGTCCCTGCAGGGAATATCGTTGATCGGGCTTAGGAGACAAGAACTCGGCCGAAGTGTGTCAGACGAAACAAGGTCTTTGGCATAGTTGATCCCTTCATTCAGGCGAACTGGTTTAGAAGGAGCACTTTGATTCTGCACTTTGAGGTTCGAACACCTTTGAAGAAGCGATTGATGTTCCTTTGATGTTCAACAGTCAAAAGAAATTGTCGACTTTATTTTAAAAGCAGAAAAATTTTTAACAAGTAAATTCACTTTTTGTTTTATTTCAAGAATTGTTAATCATGTTAACAACGTCGTTCTGTAAAGCTAAAACAAATAAGAATTACAAACAAAAGCACAAGGGCTCAAATTTTATTGATAGGATGGAGATCAGCCAAACGCGTGATTCCAAAGAGTATATACAAAGCTAGAAAATGGTAATTTACAGGGAAAAGGGCTACGTTGAAACATAACGATCACTATCCTTCTACCAACTTTGAATTCGGGACATCCTGAGCTTCTGTCGAAGATGACTTTGACTGGAGTTTTCTGACAGATGATGTAGCTGCTGTTGCTGAGGGATTTGCCTCTGTTGAACATAGTTACTTGCCATTATCCCTAACTTTTGCCTGGATTGTACTATGAGATTTCCAATCCAACGGGATGATTTTTTTCATGTCTCTAACTTTTGCCTGGACCGCCCTTTCGGGTTTTCAATCCACCGAGACGTTTTTTTTTTTTTTAGTTTAGGTGAAGTATTTCTTGACTACATCAACATTCGTGGGGTAGGCAAATTCCTCTCCGTCCATGGTTGCAAGTCTCAAGGCGCCGCCTGAGAAAGCTCTCGTGACCACATCAGGGCCATCATAATTTGGGGTCCATTTGCCCCGAGGGTCAGTGAGAAATGATTGTATCTTCTTGAGCACGATGTCTCCTTTTCTGAAAACACGAGGTCGGACCTTTTTGTCGAACGCCCTCTTCATTCTCTGTTGATACAGCTGACCGTGGCACAGTGCCGTGATTCGCTTCTCTTCTATCAGATTCAGCTCGTTGTGTCGACTTTGACACCATTCAGCTTCGGTGAGCTTCGTTTCCATCAATACCCGGATTGATGGGATCTCTACTTCTATGGGGAGCACTGCTTCTATGCCATACACTAGAGAGAAAGGGGTTGCCCTTGTTGAAGTGCGGACAGATGTGCGATAACCGTGAAGAGAAAAGGGTAGCATTTCGTGCCAGTCTTTGTAGGTTACAACCATCTTTTGAACGATCTTCTTGATGTTCTTATTGGCCGCTTCTACCGCTCCGTTCACCTTGGGTTGGTAGGGAGATGAGTTATGGTGTTCAATCTTAAACTCTGCACACAACTCTTCCATCATCTTATTGTTCAAGTTAGATCCATTATCAGTAATGATCTCACTTGGAACACCATAACGGCAGATGATATTGTTTTTGATAAATCGGACCACCACTTGTCGGGTTACATTAGCGTATGACGCTGCTTCGACCCACTTGGTGAAGTAGTCAATGGCTACTAGAATGAACCGATGTCCGTTTGAAGCCTTGGGCTCAATCATGCCAATCATGTCGATTCCCCATATCGAGAATGGCCATGGGGAAGAAAGAACTTTGAGATGTGATGGCGGTACATGAATTTTGTCGGAGTATATCTGACATTTGTGACACCTCCTCATGTACTTGTAGCAGTCGGATTCCATTGTCAACCAATAGTACCCTGCTCTTAAAATTTTTCTCGCCATCGTGTGTCCGTTAGCATGAGTGCCAAAGGATCCTTCATGAATTTCTTTCATAAGCATGTCTGCTTCTGGTCTGTCTACTCATCGTAGCAAGACCATGTCAAAATTTCTCTTATAGAGAGTGTCACCGCTCAGGAAGAAGTTTCCAGCCAATCTTCTGAGGGTTTTTCTGTCTTTTCTGAGTGCCCCAGATGGGTACTCTTGTTTCTGAAGGAAGCATTTGATATCGTGATACCAAGGTTTGTCGTCTATGACTGCTTCGATCGTGAAGATGTAGGCGGGCCGTTCAAGGCACATTATGTTGATCTTAGGTAAGTCATTCCATCGACCTACACTAATCATGGAAGAGAGAGTGGCTAAAGCATCAGCCATGTGATTCTCCTCACGAGGGATATGATGAAACTCAACTCTATTGAAGAAAGGTAGCAACCTTCTTGTGTAGTCTTTGTAAGGAATCAGTCCTGATTGTTATGTGTTCCAATCACCTTTTATCTAATTGATAACCAAGGCTGAGTCGCCGTATACGTCCAAGTTTTTGATCCTTAAGTCAATTGCTTCCTCGAGACCCATAATACAAGCTTCGTATTCGGCCTCGTTGTTCGTACATTTGAACGTAAGTCTGGCAGTGAAAGGAATGTGGGTACCCTGAGGGGTAACAATGATTGCCCCAATTACATTCCCATAATGATTAACTGCTCCGTCAAAGATAAGCCCCCATTGGGAACCTGGTTCTGGCCCTTCACTGGGTAACGGTTCATCGCAATCTTTCATCTTTAAATACATGACATCTTCATCTGGGAAGTCAAACCCGATTGATTCCTGATCGTCAATCGGTTGATGGGCCAAGTGATCGGCTAAAATACTTCCCTTAACGACTTTTTGAGCGTGGTACTCTATGTCATATTCTGATAACAACATCTGCCAATGGGCGATTCTTCCCGTGAGAGAAGGCTTTTCGAAAACATATTTGTTTGGATCCATTTCGGAGACCAACCAAGTAGTATGCCAAATCATGTACTGGCGAAGACGTTTGGCTGCCCAAGCCAAAGCACAACAAGTTTTCTCAAGCATCGTGTGCCGAGTTTCACAGTCGGTGAATTTCTTGCTCAAATAATAAATGGCATACTCTTTCTTTCTAGTTTCGTCTTGTTGGCCAAGTACACATCCCATTGAGTCCTCTAGGACTGTGAGGTAAATGATCAGTGGTCTCCCTTCCACTGGAGGTAATAGAATCAGAGGATTCAATAGATATTCCTTGATACTGTCGAAGGCGGTTTGGCAATCTTCTGACCAAACGCAATCCTGGTTCTTTTTTAGTAATTTGAAGATTGGCGCACAAGTAGCGGTCATAAGGAATATGAATCTGGAGATGTAGTTCAAGCATCCCAGGAATCCTCTGACTTGTTTTTCAGTTTTTGGAGAAGGCATTTCTTGAATGGCCTTGACCTTGTCAGGATCAACTTCAATTCCCTTTTGGCTGACGATGAACCCTAGTAGTTTCCCTGAACGGACACCGAAGGTGCACTTGTTGGGATTCAAGCGGAGCTTGAATTTTCTTAGACGTTCGAACAATTTTGACAGATGTTCAACGTGCTCACTCTCTATTTTTTATTTTTCAATCATATCATCGACATACACTTCGATTTCTTTGTGTATCATGTCATGAAACAGAGTAGTCATGGCCCTTTGATAGGTTGCCCCGGCGTTCTTCAAACCGAACGACATTACCTTGTAACAAAAGGTACCCCACGGGGTAATGAACGAAGTTTTCTCCATGTCTTTCGGCGCCATTTTGATTTGGTTATAGCCCGAGAATCCATCCATGAAGGAGAAAACTTTGAACTTTGCTGTGCTGTCAACCAGCATGTCAATGTGTGGTAAAGGAAAGTGTCCTTTGGACTTACCTTGTTTAGATCCCTGTAATCAACACACATTCTGACCTTTCCGTCCTTTTTGGGAACGGGTACAATGTTGGCTAACCATTGAGGATATTCTGATGTGGCGAGGAAACCCGCGTCAATCTGTTTCTGTACCTCCTCTTTGATTTTGATGGCCATGTTCGGATGAGTGCGTCTCAACCTTTGTTTTACTGGTGGACATTCCGATCTCAATGGTAAGTGATGTTCCACGATGCTGGTATCCAACCCTGGCATATCCTGATAGGACCAAGCGAATACATCGGGAAATTCTTTGAGAAGCTTTATCAAACCCTCTCTGGCAGTTGGACCGAGCAGTGCCCCAATCCTGATTTCTTTTCTCTCTTGCTCTGAACCCAAGTTTACCGTTTCTAACGGTTCTTTGTAAGGTTCAATGGACCTTTCCACTTGTCTGAGTAGTCGGGAGATCTCTTCTGGAATTTCATTGTCAACTTCTTCTTCAGCCTCGAATATCGGGAACTCAAAGTTGGGAGAAGGCATCGGATCGTATGTTTCAACGGGGTTTAAAACAAGCAATCTGCATGACGTGATGATTCGTGTTTAGAAGAGATAGAGAAAATGCAAGTGTGTGCAGTGTATTTACTTTATTACTGCTTGTTTTTATTTGAATTTTTTTTTTTAGGATTACCATTTTCTGAAAAAGCAAAAAGAGAAAACAACAATTAATGCGGAAATTACAGAACGACGTTATTTTATTAATGAACAAGTCAATTCTTAAAACTACAGCCCTATAAAACAAAACTCTGTCGCTTTGGGGGGAGCAAAGAGGGAAAATTTACAGAAAGCGAGCCCTATCAAAACATTCGTTTCACCTGGGCAGGGTGAAAGGTTAAAAGATGGCAATTACTTTGACTGACGAACGACCTTCGGAGCATCCACAACAACCCATTGGCGGCGAACTCCTCGGTGAATCATAAAGTCTGGCACCTTCCTTGATTTGTCTTCAGAAATAACGCTGATTTCTGGTGGAGCGGGATCATTGGAATTTGTCTCCCAAGCAGAATTGTCGTAGGAGAATTCCTCTGTTGCATTTTGCATAGCATTTTTGCTCTCAACTGTATCTCTCCATCCAGTAGGCTAGATATCTTCGAGCCTGATACGAGAGCTTTCGGGAGCGGTGTACTTGACCATATAGTGGTATTTTCCACTTGGTTGTCCCAGGGTGTCCCACACTTCTTTGGAACTGGAGGAGTCATCTCTCTCGATGACGTTGACCTCGGGAAAAGCATAGTTGATGAACTCAAGTCCTGCAAACGTTGCAAATTCATCTTCATGTTGAGTAGTTTCTGAACGACCTGAGTGTTGATCCCATGGCATGGTGGGGACACAGGTATTCCGTTCAATGACGGTCAGCTGAGTTTCATCATTCGGCTGACTTTCTTGCCCCAAATCTCCTGGATAAGGTTGCCACATTGGTAGACCATCCATTGGGCCATAGTAGTTGTAGTCAAAATTGTCTTTCATCGGAGTGTCTTCCTCTAATGAATTTGGCGGAGCACGACATCCTTCTGGATCACAATCCCCATATATCATTTCGACGTCTGACCTTGGTATAAATCACGTTAAGGCACCTCTTCTTGAGACATAGGCACCTCTTCTTGAGACATATAACTGTCCTCATTAAGATAGGACTTCCATTCTTCATCCGTGTCAGAGGAATCTTCCTTGTTGATAGCATGTACCGCTTGAGACACTGGGTGAAGGAAACCTCCACTGTGGAAGAAATCCTGAATGGGATGAAGACTTTCATCGTTGGCAGCTGTCCGGGTACAGGTTGCAGAAAAACTAAGACCCTTCTTTGTCTTATTGTCAGTGGGAATGATAAGCTGTCCCCATCCTGTCGTATCGGTACTCTCGACTGCTTTGATTGCATCTTTGTATGAGGAAATCGAGGTTCCTCCTTTGAACTGATTGTCTTTGCTCATCGACAGTGCTTGGAACTGCGTTCCAATAACCTCCTCGGGTTTTATACCAGCAGATGATGACAAGTTACTTACAAGCAAGGCTTGTTCCCCACAAACTGTGACAAGTTGATCGTTCTTGATGAACTTTAGCTTTTGGTGGAGGGTTAAAGTAACCGCTCCAGCCTGATGTATCCAAGGTCTTCCTAATAAACAACTGTATGTTGCCTGGATATCCATGACCTGGAAAGTGACTTGGAAAGTGTGAGGACCAATAGTTATGGGAAGATCAACTTCGCCGATAACTATTTTTCTGGATCCGTCGAACGCTTTGACGACGACCTCGTTGATTCTCATCGGAGGGCCCTTGAATGATAATTGCATCCAAGTGGACATCGGCATAACATTCAGGGCTGACCCTGTGTCTACCAGTACGCTGGCTAAAGCAACGTCCTGGCAGTTAACTGTGATATTGAGCGCCATGTTATGACGGCGACCCTCTTCAGGTAATTCCTCATCACTAAATCCAAAATTGTTGCAGGAAGTGATGTTAGAGACAATGCTATCGAACTGTCTGATTGTTACATCCTGTTCCACAAAGGCTTGCTCCAAGACTTTCTGTAGAGCCTCCCTGTGGGCTTCTGAACTGAGTAACAGTGATAATACCGAGATCTTTGAAGGAGTCTGTAATAGCTTATCAACAATGTTGTATTCACTCATTTGGATGAGCTTCAGCATCTCATCGTTGTTTTTTGAAAGGTCGGGATTACTAGATTGACCGACTGGTGGATCAGGAGCTTCTGTCTGAAGTTCCTTTTCTTTGTTAAGTTCCCCAACCCCTCGGTTGAAGATTCTACCACTCCGTGTTACACGACTGATGTCTGCAATATTTACGGTGGAAGGTAATGGAATTTCCTTTCCATTTTCAACTGTTGTCGCACCGTATTTGTAAGGGATAGCCTTAGTTGATTCATACGGTAATGTTCCCGGTAGATAGATGACTACGGGAGCTTTCTGATTTTTCTGACCATCATAAGTAATCTCGATCCGTTCCCGGTTGGGAACTTTAGATTCGTCAAGTAGAGGAATGATGGCAAAAACATCCCTGGTCCTATGATGACCGGAGATTATGACAACATCCTCAATTTGATCGGCGAGGTAGCTCGGCGTCCAGTTGATGGGTCCAGAACCCGGATATGGACGAATTTCTCCACGATCCACCTGGCCCTGAAGAGCCGCTCGCACAAGGTAACACCCTCGGTTATTTTCCGAACAGACGCTACAACGGTCGTAATTGTGCAGTGGCACCTGGCCACACCCACTTTGAATACAATGCAACCTCACTAGGTTACCTTCCACTGATCAGACATCCTGACTTTGACGTCGAGTAGGATTCCTGTTACTGATACTAATTTGCTGAGTATCTTCATCCATGTAAATTGGCATCCACCAGTGATTTAACAAGTGCTGAAGTGCCTCCTGGACAAGGGTACAACCTTGATCATTTCCGCAACCCGCTTTACAGCTGTGATAATTATGTGATACCAGGAATCCGAGTCGGACCTGTTCAGCATGTAACTTTACCAGGTTGATATTCAACATGCGAATGTCAAAGATCTGAACCATGTTGATCTGATATGAATTCCTATCATGATAGTCTTGGATCCATCCAAGATCCATCTGACGCTGGAGGGCCTCTTGTATGAAAGAGCATCCCTGTTTATTTATCGAGCAAGTCAGACAGGAATTGTAATCGTGCCGTGGCAGATTATAATACTGGCTTTGCCTTGAGTGCATTGCCACCAGGTTGACATTCATTGCACGAATATCGTGGTTTTGAATGACGTTGGAATTCGTGTAAACCATGTTAACTCCACGAACTCGGTGCTCTTTGATCCATCCGAGATCTATTTGTTCCTGCAGAGCTGCTTGCACCACAGAATATCCCTGGTTGTCTTTAGAGAAGATATCACACTGGTGATAGTTATGAGGTGGCACATGGCCATATCCACTCTGTCTACAATGCATCTTGACCAGATTGGTTTTCAACAAGAGTACATCGTGAATTTGATAGATGTCGTTAATCTCTTTCTCAATCAGATTGACTGCAGCTTTCTCATGTGGAGGCAGCGGGTTCGTGAGAACATTAGGATTCGTATCTTTGAAAGATAAGAGCCCGCTCCTAACAAGTTTTTGCACGTCAGACTTGAAATTAAGACAACTTTCTATGTTATGCCCTGGACCTCCTTGATGATAAGGGCACATCTGATCCACCTTAAACCAAAAAGGTGGATTTTCTGGTACTGTAAGAGGGGACTTAACCTGAATGTGCCCCTTGGCTAGCAATAATGGAAACAGCTCTGTGTACGTTACGGGTATAGGATCGAACCCTGGTGGCCGTGTTGTACGGTTGTTGTTGTATTGGGGACGAGCCTGCTGAAGAGGCTGTTGTGTCCTTTGCTGATCAGGTTGGCTCTGTGCAACTTGAGGTTGATATGTAGGAATAGGCGCAGGGCTAATAGCAGGAGTCACAGCTGCTACTGGTTGATAACGTCGCCTTTGCTTTCCTAGAGAGATATTCCCAATATCTTGCTCTTTTTTCTTAGGGAGAGCACTACCATATTTTTTAGTACCGCTCGGTGATCCAGTGTCTTTTACCAAACGCCCTTCTCGGACGGCTTCCTCAAGACATACACCCATGCCTACCATTTCGGTGAAATCACTAGGTGCATTGGCAACCATTCGGTCATAGTAAAATGAGCTTAGGGTCTTTAAGAAGATCTTTGTCATCTCTTTTTCCTCAAGAGGTGGACAAATTTAAGCGGCAATTTCACGCCACCTTTGAGCATACTCCTTAAAGGTTTGTTTTTCCTTTTGCGACATTGATCTGAGTTGATCTCTATCGGGTGCCATGTCCAAATTGTATTTGTATTGTTGGACGAAGGCAGTACCAAGATCTCTGAAAGTACTGATCGTAGCATGGTTTAAACCCATGTACCATTTGAGTGCGGCACCGATTAAACTATCCTGAAAGTAATGAATCAGTAGGTCCTGATTCTCTGTCTGAGCTGACATTCGCCGAGCGTACATCACCAGATAGCTTTGCGGGCAAGAGTTACCCTTGTATTTTTCAAAGTCGGGCACTTGGAATTTGTGCGGGACTTTCACATTGGGGACCAGACAAAGGTCTGCGGCGTCCTTTCCAAATAGATCCTGACCGCGAATGGCTTGCAGCTCCTTCTGCATTTCCAGGAACTGTTCCTGGAATTCATCCATTCTATCGAACATAGTTTCCTTCTTACCAGAAAGTGTTGGTGGAATCTGTCCTTCCGGGACAGCGTGCACCACAGGGGGTGGTACCGTGACTACGGCAGTAAATCTTGGCGTTTCCCGAAGTTTGTAACCTTCAGGAGTCTTAAGTATGCCCCTGGCATCTTCGCTTTCCCGAAGTTTGTAACCTTCAGGCCCAGCGGCTTCTGTTGTGATTCCCTGATCTTCAGTGATCAGCGGAACATATCCTTCCGGGATATAGTTAACAGGCATGCCCCAAGGACGATCTTTCAGTATCTGATACCTAGGATCATACTTCTCCACGATGGGCGTTGATGTGATCTCTGAGATCACAGTCCGTTGTAGTTGAGCTTCTGCCATGGCTTGCATGTCGTTGTGAAGCTTTCTCATATCCTCTCTCAGAGCGTCGATCTCTTCCTTCAACTCGCTGTTCTCTTCCTCAAGATCATCCATCTTTTTCTGACGAATGGCCCGAGTATTGTACGAATGAGACAGTTTGACTCTAGAATCGAGACACAAACGTGAGATTCGTAGGTAAGAAGAATACGTGATGTGAGAATGATGAATGCAATGATTATTAATTTTTTTCTTGGTTTAATCAGGATAAACTTCGACAATTAGATTGTAAATATCAAACAATGGGGAAACCCCCTTTTATTGAATTTCAAAGGATTACAGAAATGGAAATACAGCAGATTACAAAGTGCAGAAACAGAAACCTAAGCTAATGGGTCCCGAGTCCTCTCTGAAGAGAAATCGGGTGCTGACTCCGGTATCTTCCTTTTCTTTGACCGGGGCTCTTGAGCCGTTGTCGGGTTGTCATTCCTTTGCCAAGTGAAAGGAGTGAGCAAATTCCTTTGGTCATCTTGATTCTCTACAGCATGTTGCTCCAAAATCTCAATCAGAGCATCTTTCTCTTTCAGTAATTGCTGTATTTTGATGCACTCTATGTCGAGGGTACGGTACTTGTTCTTCCAAGACCTCCTCTCCCGTTGAACTTTGTTGAGAGTAACCTGAAGCTTTTCAGTTTCCGTCATGAAGTACATGACAGATTCCTTTGGCGGAAGAATTCCGTAACGAGGATAAGGCATTTTTAGCTTGAGAGCTCTAGTTTGTACCCAGTGGAGATAAGGCTCCATCGAGACACAATCTGGTTTTCCTAGAGACTCTCGTCCTTTCTTATGAACCTGTTTCCAAGCATGCACTATTTCCATCTTTAGTGCTCTGTCGTTTTCTCCTTCTTTGAAGAAAAGACCTTCCAGATGAACCCCCCGTGGGATGTGTCTCATCGGGTATCCAAATTGACGGCGAACCAATACCGGATGGTAGTTGATTCCTCCCTTAGTTCCTATGAGGGGTACGTTGGGGAAGTTTCCACAACGATCAATGATCCTGATTCCCTCATAAATCCTATTACACCAATCTATATCAGAGTTGGTAAGAGACATGATCTTCTGTGACCAACGTAAGGCACTCTTACAATCCTGAAAAGCAGCAGACCTGGGCAAGTGAGAGATAAACCATTTATAAAGCAAAGGTACGCAGCATGTGATCTCCCTTCCGCTGTACAAATTCCCCAAGTGTACAGAATGATATGCATCTGCGAGCAAAGTCGGCACAGGGTTTCCAATGAGAAAAACCTTAATAGAATTAATATCGACGAAGTTATTGATGTTAGGAAACAAAAATAACCCGTAGGTGAGCAAGACAAAGATGCTTTCAAAAGCAGTCACGTTTCCTATACTGGCAAAATACAGGGCCTTCTTTGTAAAGAACTGGGCTGGCAAACCTTGGATGCCGCCCTTAGTAGTTATGTGAGTCCTGACCTCAGACTCGTCCAAATGGATTGCTCTCGCAATGGTCTGATTCTTTGGAATTTCTTCCAGTCCAGAAAATGGAGCTCGATCAGTGATATGTAGATCAGCTAAATGAGAATACTCCTCCAGCGTTGGTGCTAGCTGGTAATCCGGGAATGTGAAACAGTGATAAACTGGATCGTAAAACTGAATGAGCGCATCCATGATTCCCTCAATCACATGGACTCTTAACAGTGGTAGCAAACCTCCGTGCTTGGCTCTGAAAGCCTCAGGGTTAGTGATCATCCTTGCTAACCTTCTCAAATCCTCTAGTTTTGGAACCTTGAAGGTATACTGGTGAGTTCTCCTTCTACCGAAATCCATCAGTGCAATCCCTTTCTCTGATATACGCAATCACAGTCTTAGTTTAATTTGAAAAATAGAGAGACTGGAAGAGAAGTTTTTTGAATGTTTTAATGTTTTTTAGATGAATGTATGAATGCAGCACACAAAAACATAGAAAAAACATGGGGTCAAAGGGTCGTTGTCATGAAGTCAAGGCTCTACCCATCCCCAAAGGTTTATACTAGGGTGATTTTTGTACCTGTACTCATTATCATCAGCTCCTCCCAGGAAAGCAAAACAACAAGCGGATCGCCAGCGAGTTGTAGTGTAATCTTAGAGTAAGTGCCATTCACCGAGAATAGATCACCAGCCTCAAATGAGGGTAGTATCGCGTAACAACTATTTCCGATAGTTTCCGCACTACGAAAGGGTTTGGCTCCTCAGCTTCTCAGACTTAACAACCGGCCCATTGTCTAGGTGAGAGAATGGGTTGCGTTGGTCAGCCTCCACTGAGGTTGATGGTCGACCCCGTCGCCATCACTTATCTTAAGTGTATACTCGATCTTTCCACATACGGCATCACCCGCATTCCCATTAGCAGAAAAATAAACACGTATAGCAATTAGGAAAAGCAGTATATATATTTGTCCTAAACATCCTAGACCTTTAAATCTATGAATCCTAAGTTCCTGACAGAAAATGGGTTCCCCGGCGGAAGCCCCAATATGTGGTATTTACACAACTGAAGAGAAGGAAGAAAGAAAATAGAGACGAATCCGCCCCACGGTGGGCGCCATTTTTCTGTAGCGAGCAATTTTGGACGCGGTTCTTAAGCGCTGGTCACTCTCTGCGGTTGAGCTTAAACTACAGGTCGATTCATTTTTTATCCTATTGTGAGCTGATGAAGGAAGGGAAATAGATGTCTCCAATTAACCCTGCTTTGCATACTGAGTTTAAATAGCAGTCTGTTAGGTTACGGATGCTATCAATGTGGGGGGGCCTTTGTACTGGTTATTTGTATTTTCGCCAATACTGTTTTCTTTCTTTTTACCTTAACAGAAGGTTTCTGGCGGGGAACAAGGATTAGGACGTTATGACTGATGTTTTTGAATTACTGCTTTTGATATGGGATTTTGGGTTTTTGTTTAGTGTGCTCGCTAAGATTTTTCTTTCAATCTTATGCCTACGTATTCCCGTTTACCGAAACAGGGAAATCAGAGCGTTCGTAGTTCCTCCTATTCTATGGGAGGAAATGGGTGTTTTGGTGTCTTGTTCAAAGCCCAAGACGTGAAGCAAAAGGTGATATATATCTTGTTCAAAGCCCAACATGTGAAGCTGAAAGGTTTATTTGTGTCTTGTTCAAAGCCCAAGACGTGAAGCGAAAGAACCTCGACTTTAGAGAGAATTTGTCATCTCTAAAGAGGGGTTTGCATAAAGGAGGATTACTTTAACCGGGATACGCGGATCCTAGCAATGCCTTAATTTCCTTTATAGGGGGTTTTTAACCTGAAGGGGAAGACTTTAACTCAGTGTAGAGCAATGATATCTTTCCTTAGGAATTTCTCATGCTAAAAGAGGGACAGTGGCATGGATGTAGATGATCCAGAGGCTTGCCGCTTACAGCGATTAGATGAAAGGGGAAGGAGTTGTTGATGTTTGTGTACTGTGAATGAGGCATAGCTTTGATGCTAAAAGGTTGATTGGATCAACCAGTGGTTTTCTTATACAAAACCTAAGAGGAGGCTAGTATGTGTATCGTACAAAGCCCGAGAGAGAGGCGAAAAGGTTTTGACTCAACGAGGGAATCTTTTGGTATCTCGTATAAAGCCCGAGATGGAGGATATCTGACTCAACAAGGGAGTTTTTTTTTTTGTATCTCGTACGAAGCCTGAGATGGAGGCTGTTGTTTGTTTGGCTCAATAAAAACCTTTTTGTATCTCGTATAAAGCTCGAGATGGAGGCGAAACGGGTGATTGACTCAACGAGGGAGTCTCGTCTGTGTCTCGTACAAAGCCCGAGAGAGAGGCTAGGGTTACTGTTTCAGTCGAGTGACAGGTCCAATGTACTGATTGTAAAAGAGAAAATCAGTTCTTATATGAGTAATACTGTACTCATGGATTTGATTTGAGGATCCGGGTTATTCCTGTTCTTTAAGGAAGTGGGAAATCCGAAGGGTATTGAGACTGTCTGAGTCTACGGGTTTTCTTCCTATTTAACGAAGGGGTGCTTGAGAATGTCTTTGAGACTCAAGGAGATTAGACTGTCCAAGTCTAGAGTTTTGTCTTCTATACTATGTTTTGAGAAACAGTAGTAGACTCTATGAAAGGACTGTTCTATGGAGATGACTAGTTTCTGTTCCTATACCTCTAGGAGGTCGTCGGGACAATTTGTACGAAGCCCAAGAGGAGGCTGGAAACTTTTAAGAAGTCGACGGGTCCATGTACTAAGCCCAAGAGAAGGCTATCATTCCCGGAGGAAGAGATCATTATACGAAGCCTAAGAGGAGGCTGTGAATACTTCTAAGAAGCCGTAGGGTCCTTGTACTAAGCCCAAGAGAAGGCGGGGTTGCTTTTAGGAAGCCTGTGGGTCCTTGTACGATGCCCAAGAGGAGGCCGACGCTTTTAAGAAGCCCGTGGGTCCCCAAACCCCGAGAAATTCAAGGCAATGCTATTCACCGAGAATAGATCAAAGTCAGGAAAGTTCAAGAATTTGGAAGAAACTCAAAGATGCAATTTCACGGAGAATACATTCATCTTTGGGAGTAGAGTTTCTTGAGAATTCCTAATGAGGACTGTAGAGGCCCAAAAAGTTTTTAAAAGTTTGATGAGGGTTGAATTGATTCAAAACCCTAATTTGTTTTCAAAATGTATTATTTTTAATTGAACAAAAATTCAATTAAAATGATTAATATTTGTTAAATACATGAAAACAAGTTATGATCTTGGACCAATGTTCCAAAAAAATCAGGTTTCTTCCTACCAAATGATTGAAGTCAAATTAGGGTTAGAAAATGAAAAGAAAAGAAACATTTTAAATGCTAAAAACACATAAAACATTAATTCTTTTCAAAAATATCAAATATAGCAAATAAATAATATTTTTGGGATTTTTTGGTAGAATCAAATATTTAAACATTTTTGTGAATTATTGCAAAAAGAACCAATAAAAAATGCTAAAAATTGAAGGAGTTATTAATTTTTCAAATTATTAAAAATAATAATATGAAAAATAACAAAATAAAAAAGTGATAAAAAAGAAGTCTGGGGCGAGGGGGATTCGAACCCCAGACCTCTCGCTTGCCAATACACACAAAACCAGCTGATGAACCGCTGGGGCGCAATGCCAATTCAAATATAATATGGCAAGGGAAAAATATATAGAGAACTTGTTGGATTTTCTGAAAATGGCACCATGGCCATCTTCCTCCTCGAGCTTGTGCATGAAGCACCCTATCTCCCTCATCTCTCCACCATTGTACATGATTCAAACACCAAATCCGTGCGTTTTTTCACAAGGAATAAGATGGCAATACCCAATTTTATTCATTTTTAGTGTGGAGTAAAATAATCATGATGAACACAGATGAACCCTAATTTGCAAAAGTAATCGTGCAGGCATGGCTATAAGGTCTATTATCCAATTTCTTGAGGCAAAACAATCAACATATGATGGCAAGCAATTGGCAAAAATATCATGCGAGGAAATATGCATGGATCATGGAGTTTGAGTTTAAAACTCACCTTGATGCAAGCTGAAATAGAACTTTGCCCAGATGGTGTTCCAGTCGTGAATTGATGATCCCTACAGCTTCAATGGATGTTATGGATTGTGTTGCAAGCTTTGGAACACTTTGAAACTCTTTGGATCAAGCTGGAGACCTCCACCTGCAAAATTGAAGCATAATGGCTTGGTGGAAGAGTGATTTTGAGCCTGAGGTGTTACAGTCAGTGTTTAAGTGTTTGGACACCTCAAATACATCATATGTGATGTGTTTGAGCAATTGGAATTGATTGCCTATGGCTGCAACTCAAAACCCGATAGTGTTTACTCAAAAACAAGAAAACTTGAGGTTTAAGAAAGAATGAGAGAAAGCAGTGCTGTAACTGGCTTTGGTGTGAGTTGAATGATCCATTGGGACCTCTATTTATAGGTGATCAACTTTTGTTTTGGAGGAATAGTGAATGGCTGCTGGATCAGATCACATTTGCATGGATTAGCTTGGAGGATTTCTTCTCAAGCAAGGTAAGCTAGCCATTCCCAAGAGCAGGGCTATGCCTTGACCAAAATCACATTCTTCAAATGTTTTTATTGTTGTTTAATCAGAGAATTTGACTGAGTAGAGTAGCTACCTTGACAATGCACTATTCCACATTAATGCACTTTGAATTCAAGGCAAAATGTGCCAAAGTGGATGAATTTCAAGTTGAAAGATTCCTTGGCTTTTTGACTCAGATTTATCAGTTGGATTAGTTGCATTGTGATTGGTTTGAACACAGGTGGCATGCTGATCCTTAGTTTTTGGTTCAAAATCGTGTGTGGCAAGCAAACATGCAAACTGATTTTTCCAAAACAGCTTGCAGCAGCATGACTTTGGGCATGGATTTCTCATGGCTTAAGTTGAATCAATTCATGCTGTTGAGCTCTTTGAATTCTTAGTAACATATGCAACAATATTGATGTTTAACTTTGGACTTGATTCAGCTTGCAACTATGTGAAAAGATCTCACAAGTTTTGGTGTTTCAACAAAATCTGTCTTGGACAGAATTTTTCTAAGTGTTGGAAAATGGTATACTTTCATGTTTTCAGCCACTTAGGCTCACTCATAGCTCAAAATCCATAATGAATTGGAGTTAGGCCTAGTTGAAGTTTTTGTAGAGGGTAATGAGGTCTTGGTTCATGATTTGCCCTAAAAGTCAACTTAGGGGTGAATTAGGTCAAGAAACCCTAATTCCTGATTTTGATGTATGCATCCCCTTGAGGTCAAATTGACTTGATGTTTGGGTCCATGAGGTTCCATGGAGTATATTAGGTTGTGTTTTGGAACATTGGCTCATGCCCAGATGAAAATTTTCCATTTGGAGGCCCTGGTCGACCAAAACCCTAATTCGGTGACATCGTCGATCTTGAGGCTTGATCCACCAAGAAGGGAGCAGCTTTGTGCTTAATCCTTGGAGTGGGAGTCCTTTTGATCCATTGTGGATGTTGGAGAGGTTAGACAAGTTGAAGATCATGTCATTTCTTGATTGATCCTTTGTCTAAGGCTCTGAGAGGGCTTGAAACCCTAATTCTGATTGCAGTGGATGCTCAACAATTCTTTGAGGAGATTGATGAGGCATAAAGGTACATCCATATTGTGATGATGATTTGCACAATGATGGGAATCTTGGTGGTCAAAATTTGGGGTATGACACTCAGAGATAGATAATATTAATTAGATTTGCTCTGAACTCAACCGTTACTCTAATTATCTTTGCAGATAATTTCTCAGAGTACACTGGAACTCAGTAGATCACAACTAATATTATTTCGGGTAATTAAAATATGGGGTATTACATCCTCTGAAACGTATGCACAATTACTTGGTAGGTTTGATTCCCTATGTGTAGTACGATTGGAGCCTATGCTATGGGTAGAGACTTGTGATGGTTAACAGGCCATGAGAAGTGACGGTCCACGGTTAACAGGCCGATGATCCCGAATCCAATTCGTGTGCCAAGTAACTACAAGGATCAATGACTCGGGTCATCTTCTAGAAGTAGAAACGGACGGGAAAAGGGGATGCCTTGGTATGGTTATTGATTAGCGAGATTCTTGAGTTAACAGGCTCAGGACTTACTTTTGTATTAGTGTGAGTTAACAGGCTCACGAGTGTGGATCCATATATGGTGTGTGTGTGTACTCAAAGTCACTTCCCTTCCCTTTTGACTTGAGTTAGGTTGTTAGAACCTTGTAAAGCCGAGAGGACTATAAGATAGCGAACTCACTGAGATTTGATGTATATCACCCCACGTTGTTGTTTACATCACAGGTACTACAGGTTCAGCGAAGGGTAAGGATAAAGTGGTTTGACTTTTCCTTACAGATCGTAGCTTTTGAGATGGCATGGCTTTCGCTATGGCGTTTTATTTTGAGATCATTGTATTGATCTAGTTCTTAGAGTATGTTGGGACATCTTGTATATGTTATGCCGTAGACTTTAGAACTTTGTAATTAGGGCATTTAATGTATATAATGTGTTAAATAGGAACTTATGGTATTTCAGTACCAAATACTTGGATTCATGTATAACATATATGCATTTGATGTATGTTGTTATATATGGGTGTTACATTCATCGTCTTCTCTTGAGGGTTTGTTCTTGAGCATCTTGTTTTGTTTTTGTTTTATTTTTAGTTTGAATGTGTGAAATGATGACCCTTGATTCTAGTTTGAGCATCTTGTTTTGTTTTTTGTTTTGTTTTTAGTTTGAGCATCTTGTTTTGTTTTTGGTTATGATTTGTGAAATGATGACCCTTGATTCTATCCTGCAAAGGTTTTGGAGATGCTTTGTATAGCAGGCTGAAGTATTTGGCCGACCTTATTTTCGGCTTTATCAATAAGTGACCTTTTGCCACCGACCACACAACAACACAGGTTCATGTAAGTGTAATTTTTGAAAAATCTAGAATTGTCATATGAACTTTGCTGTTCGATTGTGTATGTAATACTATGATTTCTTTATGTTGCCTCTGCGATGCGCATTGTTATGATGATTTATCTTTCCTCTCCTTCAATTCGAATTGTTGCGTATATGATGTTCTGAATTTTATTATGTGAATCTGATGACTTTGTATGAATTGTGTGTACTGTTCTTGTCTTGCCTCCTCCTTCTAGCGACAGTTGCTGCTATTGTTGTGTTCCGAGTTCTTGAATTTTTGTGGATGTTAGTTGTTCTGGTATGTGTATATGACAAACTTCTGGTGTATGTTGATGAGTTTTCTGGTCTTGATTTTATGCTTAGTCATGTAATGATCTTGATGAAGTGGGGTATGACTTTGATGAATTGGTTTGGAATTTCTGGTATATTTTTGACGAAATTGTTTGGTATGATTAAGGTTTTGAGGACCGGTTTGTGTAAGTATTTAATGAATCGTGTAAGGACTTGGATGTTTGGTTATGAGGATGTTGATACGTTTCTGGTGTATGATTTGTGATGAAGTGTAATCTTTTTATGAAATTGATGTGGATGTTGTTTGAATTTGATTTTGAAATTGTTGTTGTAGATTAGTTTTGACTGACCCCCCTTTCCTCTAGAAAAGGTGTGCAAAAACAACTTTTAACAAAACAAGTTTAAATGACATAGGAAGTGTCGTAGAGTGAGCGGTGGTGTCTTTCCAAGGGTGATTTCACGTCTTTCAACGTCCTACTACTTGAATATAGAGTCCTGGGACCTAGAAAGCGACGCAGGACTTGTTCTTTATATATATACGGCCATTTTGCTCTTTTGTATACGATTTGTGCAATACTTTAACATGAGCACTTCCTCAAGGTCCAAATGTTGCAATATCTGCTGCATCATCAATCAGAGCAACCTTGTCCGGGAATAAATCTGTGACAAAGATGAAACCCCTCACAAAAGACCGCGCTCTGAAACGTGATTTTGGTGCAGATGTTGATAAGGACTGGGATGAAGACTGGTTTAATTTTCTTCATTCAGGAGGCAGGAGAGAGAGAGATTAACTTCTAGAGGGGAAGCTGTATTCTGTTGTTGTTTTGATTGTCCCCTTATATGGGTGTTAGTGATTTTTCTGGCCTTCAGGATCTCTTTTTAATTGTATTGTACAATGTTTTGGCTCATCTGAAGCATTTTATATAATATGTCATTTTTCCTCCTGCAAGGAATTACCCTTTTATGTATATGCTAGCCCCTCGAGTACTTAAGTCAAGATGAGGTACCAAGCGTTATTTTTTTTGCCTTTTTGTTTTCTAAGACTTTATATTAGCTCAACACTCAGACGTACACAAGAAGCCCCATGCGAAGAGCTTTAGGGGTTTTTGAGTGCTTTGAACCTTTTTTGGCCAAGTTTCCCGGGTACGCACTCGGGATTAGTCAAAAGGTATGAAAGTTGTTGTGTTGAAAGCGCTTTCTAAAGGGGGACAATAGAAAGCGCTTTTTGCTTAAAAAGCGCTGCCTAAAGATGCCAATAGAAAGCATAAAAGGCCAGAAAAAGCGCTGCTAAAGGCCCACTTTAGACAGCGCTTTTCCAGAAAAAGCGCTGCTAAAGGCCTACTTTAGAAAGCGCTTTTCCAGAAAAAGCGCTGCTAGAGGCCTACATAAGGCAGCGCTTTTGCATAAAACAAAAGCGATGTCTTTACCTATAGCTGCGCCACCTTAGGCAACGCTTTTAAGCGCTGTTAAAAGCAAAAAAAAAACGCTATCTTTTCCCTTTTGTGGCATAGTGTATTTAGTATGAAGTGTTGTCTAATAGTATCTAGAATGGTGCTATAACACTTAGCGTAGCAGATTTTGAATAAACACTATTTTTTCCCATAGTGTTTGGTTGAGCGGCACTTTACTGCCACTGCAAGTTTAAATCTCTATTGCCGTAAAAATTTCTCCAAGCTACAAATTGGAGAGTTCGCTAATTGTAAGTTGCCATCGTGACTTTTGTAGTATCCCAAACACACTATATGCAATTGACAACATTAATTGAATATAATCACTTGTGTCGGGTGATCGAAATGTGTTGGATACTAGAGAAGTCCTTAATCCGAAGTGTCCCTGCCATATAAATTCTAAGCTAATGTTGTGAGGAGATTATGTCTTGTATTTCTCTTTTACAATTAATTCAACTTCTCTTTATGGAAAATGGTTCTAGTCAATGTTTTTAAGTGTAGTTTATAACTGCAATTATGACTATTTTTCTGCTAGTTGCTACTTCTTTAAGAGTGATCACTACATTGATTTAAAACTTTGGTTCAAAATTACTATTTGAGTTAGTTTTATCATGTTGTTGATTTCTGAGAAGTTTGGAAATTATTAAATATTAAGGCATAGTTTGGATAAGCTTTTGTGTTATGAAAGATTCTCTATTGAAATAAGTTTATGCTTATTTGCTTATGCCAATGTATTCATTGAAATATGAAAGCTAATCTCAAGTTATATGAGATGAAGCCGTGTTAAAAAATTTCATAAGGATTGCAAGATTCTGTTCAAGTTTTTTTAAGTCTTTTACGTAAGTTTTTTACGCTTTCTATGCAAATGATTTCTAAATGTGATAGTTGTTGTTATTTTGACCGTTGTTCCTTTGTTGCCATTGATCTGGTGTTGGCTTCATTCCTCTTGTTCTGCTATAAACATCTGCTATAAACATTTCAGTTATGTTAATACTAATTCATAGTGTTTTGTTTCATTCATGGTATCGTGTTGTGATCCTAACTTAGATATTAATGTGAGTTCCTTTTAGGTGTTTGACACTTCTGTGATGTAATGCAATTCAAAAGTATCTATATAATATGATTAGTGCTTATGCATGTCAATTTCTATTTAATGCATGTGCATTATTAACTAATATGAGCCTTTTACGTTCAAGTGCATTATTAACTAACATGGTCTTCATATCATATGCAGTTAATAATCATGCCCAGCTGCAGTTTAGATGAATCAGTTCAGGAAGTAATACATGAGGTTTAGGAAGTGACTAATAATTATTATGAATTTTTTCTAATACAACAATTATTATGACTTTTTTCTGCTCCTCATTTGTTCATAAGTTATCTCGCTTTAAGTTTATATATTACAATGTTACGATTACTATATATGATCTGAATGCTGCATTGTTGCCTTATCATTTGTTTGCTGTAACTAAGGGTCTTGATTTCTCGCAATTGTCGAGCCACTTCACTGACATGGATGAATTATCAAAATTTGAAAAGTCGTAGGATTTGTGTAGGACTATTAGAATTACCAAGAATTTGTCTAAGATTATTAAAATTAATAAGAATCGGCTAGGTCCAGGCTAACTAATTTTGTTGACTTTTACAATTTGACTTTAGCCTCGGTTAGGCCAAAGTTAATTATTTTGTTTACTTATGAAGTTTGACTATAGCCTCGAATCAGCCGAGGCTAAATATTTTATTGACTTATGAAGTTTGACCTTATCCTCGAAATAATCGAGGCAAAACATTACTTTAGCCTCGACCAGGCCCAAGGCTAAATATTTTGTTGACTTATGGAGTTTGAGTTTAGCCTCGGTCAGGCCCAGGCTATTTTTTTTTTGTTGACTTCATAGCTTAACTTTTAAGCGTTGGTTTCGAGATAGCCTTGATTTAGACTCGGCTAAACCGAGGCTACTGTAGACACGACTCTTTTTGGCCAAAGCTAAATGTTAGCTTCGATTGTTTTATACTTTTCCCGACACTGATGCTACGCCGAGGCTAATTGTCTAGTAGCGTCGGTTTTTTGCCTTATAGTGTTGATAAATGGCCGAGGCTAAATACCGTATTTCTAGTAGTGTCTGTGTTTGGTTTGTTTTTTCCTAACAACTGGTATCAGAGCTTCTGGTTAGATCCAGGGTTAAATGTTCTTAGTATGCTATGTGGTTGCAGTTTTGTTTGATCTTCTACATCAGAAAAGAAGGGTAGTGTTGTGAAAGAGTTGTAAAGCTGCAGTCACAAATTCCGCTGTCAAATTTGGGCTAGAGAAAATTGATGGGAGAATTTTTTTTGACTTGTGGAAAGTCCAAGTCAAAGATGTGTTTATACAATCAATAGTACATAAGGTGCAAAATTAAGTCGGTGGTTGAAAAGCTTCTTTCCAACAAGGAAGTTGTACCATAGTGTTTCAACCTGGTTTTCGACATGGGGAAATTCTTGAAGTGGTTTACCTTCAAGTGAATTATATTCTTCTTTAGGTGGAGTATGATAGTTTTTTTAAAACTATGATTGTCTGTGAAGACAATGTAAAATTCTTGGAGTTGTTTAGCTTCAAGTGAAATTTATTCTTCATGATAAAGTATATGATTGTCGGTGATGACAATGTGAAATTCTTGAAGTGGTTTATCTTCAAGTGAAATATATTTTTCATGATAGAGTATGATAGTTTTTAAAACTATGATTGTCGGTGAAGACAATTTGAAAATTCTTGGAGTGGTGTAGTTTCAAGTGACTATACTCTTTATGGTGGAGTATGATTGTCGGTGAAAACAATGAAAATTTATATATTATTTTCAATCAAGGTTGAGATTGTTGGGGTTGGTTGAAAATATACATGTTGATACTCTTTATGGTGAAGTATGATTGTTGGTGAAGACAATGAAAGATTATGTATTATTTTCAATCAAGGTGGAGATTGTTGGGGTTGATTGAAAATATACATGTTGAAAAAGTCCCATATCGCTTAGTTTTGTGAATGAAGAAAAAGTCCAAGACTATATATAGGATACAAGTTCTTTGAAGTCCCCCACCGCTTGGTTTTGTGAAGGAAGAGGGAGTCCAATCCTATATATAGGATCCAAGTTATTCATTCCAAGATGCAACAGTCAAAGGCACTTTAAGCTTGTATTTGACTTTATTTGTTCTCTTATACTTTAGTCATTGAAATTTACGTTTGAAATGTTCACAAAATTCAATTTCGGTGATACTGGGATTAGCGAAACTTCAGTTGTATGAAATTTATGAATTGCTTGCATTTCTTTGTTCCACTAATGTATTTAAATAAGTGATTTTATTATAAGAGAGAGGCTTCAAAAGAGTTTAGAGGGTGCATGATGTTGGGCGAGAATATGGAAAATACAACAGCCTAGATGAGGGGTGAAAAGACCTCACAATTAAAATGACTAGTTGAAAATTGTTTTGAAAGGGTTTTATCAGTGTTTGAAAAATGGAAAATTGGTTTCATGACATATGAAAATTGTATATAAAGTAATTATGCTTATCGATTGTTATATAGACATAATAGGTTTTTTTTTTATAAGCAAATTAATTGAAGGGAGTACTAGGGGTACTCCAACCCAATTACAACCACCAGCCAAGAAAAGTTACAAGAAATCTAAAGATTGAGACAACCATTCATAATAACTACATTTATAATTCCTATCCCTAATCCCCATGTTCCTCCACCACCAAGAGACATGTACAATACTATAGAAAATACTCTCCGAATCAAAAAAGTCGTCGTTGAATATAATTCGATTCCTCGTTTGCCATAAGACCCAACAATAGGAAAACCAAACCAAAGACGCGAGTTGAGACGAACACACCGATGTTACCTTATTAAACCACTCCAATAAGAAGTTGACACACGTATCGAAACTAATGTCAATCAAGCCAAGCCAATTCCTCACCCTCGCCCAAACCATCTTAGTTTTTGCACAACTACAAATTAAATGGTTGATATCCTCGTCAACTTGAAAATAGAAAACACACACCCTGTCATGCACATTCCCGATAATATTACGGATCAATAAATTGGCTTTGGTTGGAAGTCTATCAATCAATAAGCGCCATCCAAAAATTTTAACTTTTAAGGGAAAAACAGACTTCCAAAGGATATCTAAAGCAAGGGCAGTAATTGTAATACCCCGTATTTTAATTACTCTGGATAATATTTGTTGTGATCGACTGAGTTCCAGTGTACTCGGAGTAATTATCTGCAAAGATAATTAGAGTAAATTGTTGAGCTCAGAGCAAATCCAATTAATATTATCTGACTCTGAGGTATTTAATTATTGGAACTTTAGAGACTATTTGGATAATTAGTAGTGTTACTAATTAATGATATTATACTATATCATTTCTTTTCCATTCCTTTTCCTTATTAGAACAAGAGAAAGAAAAAGATAGAAAGAGTTTTGGAGAGAAAGAAGGAAAAGGGAAAGAAAAGGAGAAGAAAACCCGAGAAGTGGAAGGATCAAGATCATCATCCAATCTTCATCAAATCATCTCATCTTCTTCATCTTCATCTGGCTAGAGGTGGGTTCTAGTTAGAACATTAGTTTTAGAGTTTTTGGAAATGTTTGAGTTGGGTTAGAATTATTGAAATCGATAATCTAACGGTTAAAAATCGATATAAATTGTGTAGTATGATCACATTATGCATATGAACATTGTTGATGCTTGTTTGTGCTATTTGGAATTGATTTAGGTTGAGAAATGGTGAATTTGTAGCTTTGGAACCATGGAACCCGTAAGGGAAGAATTCTGGTTCTGGTGCAATTTGCCAGGCGAATCAGAATTCACCAGGAGAATTAAGTCTCGCCACTGTCTCGCCAGGAGAAAGACTGGCGAAAAGGATTTGCCAAGAGAATTTGAAGAGACAGAAATGTATTAGCTACTGGAACTTTTGATTTTCTAAAATTGGGGATTCGCCACTGGATTCGCCAGGTGAAGTGCTGGCGAAGGGGGATTCGCCAGGCGAATCTGCCTGGGATCAAATATTTTTCTTTTCTTCAAAAATCTGTAACTTTTGACTCGTTTACCCGATTTAAGAGTTCTTTATATGGTTGTGAAGCTAAGAAAATATTATATGCAATGGAGGTGAAAAATGTTAATTTTACTGCCCGGTGAAATAATTGGAGAAATTCCAAAAGTGGTATATTATGTTTTACTTGTCAGATATTATTCTATTGTGCAATTATGATATATCTTGCCTATCCTATTATTGTTTAGCATGGTTGTGAGTGAATGTGCATGTTAAAATGAAAACGAAATAGGAAGAGTGAGGAAACTTGACCCCAAAACAAATGATATGATTCTAGGTTGTGACTAGGATCGTTAGATAATCTAGATGGCGATGCTCGTGCGTTCGATGCCCAGGTGTGCATGTTCGACGAGTAATGGTCTAGAGAGAGCAAAACACTAGTATGGAACATGTGAGAACCTAGTATAGGTGAGAAGGCAATGTGGCCTTGTGATTGTCGAATACAATCACGTTTGTGTGTGAGATCACGTAATCGTAACCGGTTATCTTGAGTACAGTTTCATGAGTCTCGAGCTCCTCTGAAATGTATGCATGACTACTTGGCAGGTTTGATTCCCGCGTATAGTACGAATGGCGCCCATGGAGCGTATGCTTGTGACGGTTAATGGCCGTGTGAAGTGACGGTTCATAACGGTTAATGGCCCATAGAACCCGAATCCATTTGTATGTCAAGTAGGTTACAAGGATCTATGACTCGGGTCGCCTTCTAGACGTAGAAGCGGACGGGAAGAAGAGATGCCTTGGTGAGGTTATTGATTAGTGATATTTTGAGTTAATGAACTCATGACATGTTTCCATATAGTGTGAGGTTTGAATTGTGAACTCGGAGTCATTTTCCTTTCCCTTGGACTTGAGTTAGGATTGGTTAGAACCGTGTAAAGCCGAGAGAATCCATAAGATAGGGAACTCACTGAGATTTGATGTATCTCACCCCACTGTTGTTGATTATATTACAGGTACTACAGGTTCTGCGAAGGGTAAGGATAAAGTGGTTTGAATTTTCCTTACGGATCGTAGCTTTTGGGATGGCATGGCTTCCGCTATGGCGTTTTATTTTGAGATCATTACTATGATCTAGTTCTTAGTTTTTATCTATTGAAATCTTGTATATGTTATGCCTTAGAGTTTTAGTAATTTGTGTTATGGGCATGTAATGTATACAATGTGTTAACTAGGAACTTATGGTATTTCAGTACCAAACTTGGATTCATATATATTATTTATGCTTTGATGTATGATTATATTATGGGTGTTACAGTAATATTAGGCCACAAAACGCAGGACCTGCATCCCTGTACCTACTGTAAAGAGAGCTCACTGTGAATTCTTTGTTGACATTCCACTTCCGCAATACGACGTCCTGAGCCTCCTTCTCAGGCTGTTTCGTATCCAACACCACCATCAACGCCTCCCATTCCTCACGTTCAGTTACAGACATAAAAGAACGACCTGTAAAAAAATCAAAGTTATGCCAAATCCACTTTGCCTCCTCCCAAGCACCCGCATGCGAAACCATATGGTTCTTTTCCAGTGCCGCTTCTAACAGACAAGGGAATGCCGTCATTAACGCAATAGAACCCACCCAAATACTCTTCCAAAAGAGAACAACCTCACCACTTCGCATCTCCACAGACAGGCCCTAGAGAAAACACCCAGGGTCCTGATCATCTCTTAAGAGAAGAAGGTCCCGCCACCACAGAGATTGAAACTTGCTATCCGTCGAAACCTCCCTACTAGATAAAACAGAATGAATACTTCCGTACCTATCACTGATTATCCCGCTCCACAATGCATCCTTCTCCCTCAGAATACGCCATAACCACTTTGCGACCAAAGCCTTATTGCAGCTCCTAACATCACGAATACCAAGCCCCCTTTTTCTTTTGCACAACAAATCGCTTTCCAGCTCACCCATGCCACAGTGGTTTTGTCTGCAACTCCAGCCCACAAAAATTTGCGTTGGATAGCTACGATTTCCTTAACCACCGTAGATGGTGCCCGGTAAAAAGAAAACAAATGGATTGGCAGATTAGCCAACACCGAATTTATGAGTGTAACTCTCCCCCTATAGATAAAAGACAACTTTTCCACGACGAAAGTCTCGCTTTGATTACATTGATAGCAGGTTTCCAAAAAGAGCCCAATCTGTGATTTCCCCTATCATAATTCCCAAAAACTTGAAAGGTGTTGTCCCCACTCTACAAGCTAGAAAATGAGAAGAAGCAGTAATGAATTCATCACTCACATTCAGCCTAATAATGCTGCTCTTCCAAGCATTGATTCTAAGCCCGGACACCATCTCAAATCCGCGAAGAATCGATTTAAGACCCCAAAGATTATCCCAGGTAGCATCACACATAATCATAGTGTCGTCCGCGAATTACAATAAGTTGTAACAACTCTTGTTGTCGAAAGAAATACCTGTCAACTTGCCTAAGTTGTTGCTTCTACGCACCAATAAAGCGAGGCCTTCCACAACCAAAGTAAAGAGAAACGGTGATAACGGGCCCCCTTGACGTAACCCCTGCGTTGCTCTGAAATCCGAAGTCGTGCCTCCGTTCACCATAATCGATAGATTGCTGTTGAAAACAGTCCCCCTCATCCACCCTATCCATTTCGATCCAAAGCCAGTCGCCTGCATAACTGATATCAAATACTCCCAATCCACGTAATCATAGACGTATTGAAAATCCAGCTTCAACATAATACCCTGCTTCTACTTCCTCTTAGCCAAATCCACCAATTCGTTAAGAACTACCACACCGTCGAGAATGTTTCTGCCTGGAATAAATGTAGTCTGTGTTGGAGAGATGATTTTTCCAATAACTTTTTTCAATCGCTCCGCAAGAAGTTTGGATAATATTTTATAAACACAACCAATCAAACAGATGGGCCTGTATTCTTTCAGTAACTGAGGATTAGCCACCTTCGGAATCAAAGCTAAGAAGGAGGATGACATCGTTTTGGGAAGCCTTCCCGTTGAGTGAAATTCAACTATACAATTCACCATGTCCTGACCAACAATGTCCCAACAACGCTTAACAAAGCCGAGATTAAATCCATCTGGCCCCGGACTCTTCGACCCGTCACAACTAAAAACAATATCTCTGATCTCTTATGCAGTGAAACTTATTTCCATCATCCTTCTGTCATAATCACTGATCTTAATAAGATCATTCGCAATTAACCTAGGTCCCACCCTTTTCCCAACACAGAACCTATCCTTAAAAAAGTTCCTGATATAATCCTTCACCTCTAAAACCTCCTCAATAATACCACTATCAGTGTGCACAAAAGATATGTAGTTCCTACGATTCCAGTTCTTCATCATAGCGTGGAAAAACTTAGTGTTTAAGTCTCCATTTCTACCCCAATTTATCATAGCATTTTGTTTCAAGATACTCTCTTACAACTTCAACTTGTTCCATAATTCTTCATGCGCGGACCTGTATTCCTCTGTTAAAATCTGCATACCAGCCTTGTGACACCAAATAGAACCTTCGTCCAACCTATCAATTATCTACATTTTATCCTTAATTGCCAGGTCCACATAACCAAAGATATTCTTATTCCACCACTGTAATCTGTTTCTTAAAACTTTCAAATTTTCAATTAACTTGAAAACAGCCGTCCCTTTTACATCGATAGCGTCCCACTCGGTTTTAACAAACTCAGCAAAACCCGGGTGCTCAAACCAACAAGAGAAGAATTTGAAAGGCTTTGCCCCCCAATTCTTAAAACTGGCCCTGATCCAAATAGCTCTGTGATCAGAAACATCTCTAATGCCAACCTGTTACGCCACTAAATTCCAACTCTCAATGAGGTCTCTCGATATGAGAAACCGATCTAACTTGCTCTTACACAAACCATTATACTTAAACCAAGTGAACTTGTTACCTACCACCGGCAAATCGATCAACTCCATCGCTTCAATGAAGGACGAGAAATCATCCATCTCAGACCAGTTATTTCTCCCCATTCCAGATCTCTCCTCAGGAATCTTAACAGCATTGAAATCCCCAGCCAAAAGCCACTCTCAGGAATCTTACCTCCAACATCACAAGGAGCGTAGATGTTTACAAAGTAACAGTCCATCTCCTTCCATCTCACCTTAATCCCCAAAAAAACGTTACCTTTGAAACTAAACACCGGTTCAACGAGATTCTCTTTCCAAATTATTAGAATGCCTCCCGCACTTCCAATGGCATTTACAAACGACCAACCACAACGATTCTCTCCCCATAAACTTCTTACCAATTCTTCCGAAGTACACGAAAATTTTGTTTCTTGGAAGAAACCCAGATCCGCTTTCCCATCCAAAACTGCTTTCCTAATTCTTTTTTTCTTCAAAGCTCTCCCACCTCCCCTGATATTGTAAGAAACTATATTCATGGGAAACCATTAGCAGCCCCCCAACTTTCCCAAAAACTCTTGTTTATCTCTTTCTTCCATACTATTGATCAACCCTTCAAAGACCACGTCATCCCCTTCACCTTCCACCCCTAATTCCTTAATCGTACGCCACATTATCCTCGATATCCCATCCATAGCTCTCCCCACCCTAACATTCCCTTGTATAAAATCCGAATCATTCAAGGAATCATAACTTAGCTCATCACCAATTATTGGATTGACAGCTTTTTTCGCTTTTTTCTTCCGAGAAAAATTCGCCTGCTTCCTCTCATATTGACCAGAATTCCCCACGACACTCAACGAATGCATCAATATAGAGAAGTATGAAGGCTCATACGGTATTCTTATGTTATCACAAATGTCAGCCAGACTCTTTTTCTTGGTTATTTTCTTATTTTTTGTGACAATAATAGGCCCATCAGAAAATTGGGAAATAAATTCAGAATCAGCACTCGCATGGTCCCTTAACCCACCCAATTGAGTTCCATTAGGGCCCAATAACTTTAACTTGTCCTCAGGCCCAAAATCCTCTATCGAATCCTTTACCCACTCCACCTCCACATCATTAAAATTGGACCCCACTCTCCCTCTTCCACAAGTTCAACCGAATTTTCGCTTCCCACTAACACATCAAGTTGCCTCAAAGTCGTATCCCTTTGATCCGTCCCATCAACAAACTCCTCAGTCTCTTGAAAAGGTGTTAGAATTACCCCTTCATTGCTTCTTTCAGAATAAAAAGTACGCAAATCTCCACCACCCCTCTGCTCTGATCCCCTTATGAACTTTTCACCTCCTATCCCTCCTGCAACACCCACCTCGACATCCCCAATCTTATTGACTATTGAGACGTCTCCTTCCTTATCCGTAAAACCCACAAAAACTCTGTTGACCACGATATCCGTAGCTGCATCGAATGCTTCGCCTCCCACCAACTCACCGTCGTGCTTGTCGTCATCTTCCTCATCTTCCTCCTCTTCATCCTCGTCGGAGCCACCTACCTCCGAGCTAATATACTTCTTCTCATCTACAACAAGCCCCTGATCTTCTTCCACTAATCTAATCCAAAACTCCTGGTTATTGATACTGATGTTGAAAATTTCATTGAGTTTTTTTAAGCTTCTAGATTTCACCAGCATTCTTGCCACATCCATCTTTAACACCTTCTGTGTGTCCAAGTCACATTTGATGGGTTCGCCAACAATACTAGCTATATTGTTAAGGACCTCAAGATTCCAAGCGCAAGCCGGTAATCCATGACATTGTAACCATAACACCCTGTCATAATCGACATCTGAAAACTTCCATGGTCTAATATCAGAAAACCACCTTTGAATCCATTCTTTATCCTCCTCTATCAATGACTTAATATCTCCTTCTTCAGTATTTTCCAGCAAACACATTATGGCTCTCAACGGGAACGCCTTAATATGGAAATATCCTTCCATATTCAAGGCTCTCTGAAACTCATAAGAACTCCCTGGAGTAATCATTGTCTTTACAAATGTCTTCTCAAATCTGAGCACAGAAGAGTTTCCAAGCTTAAACTTTAGGTGATTCAGAATGGATTTCCCGGGACCATGCGCAGCACAAGCGTCAACTTTGCTCTTATCCAAGCTCCCCTCTCGAAAATCTTTCCCTGCCTCCCTCCTAACTGTTGTAGCATAGGACTTAAAACTCCTATCCTTTCCAAGTCCAACCAAAACCTGATGTGGGTCCCTCCTGATCCACTTCTTCAAAGGAACCTGCCCCGCCTTATCAGTTTCCGTCAAACTATCTCTACTAAACTTAGGAATGTGAGCATGTAGTTTTCTCCCTTCCAAAAAGATGCTATCAAGCTTTGCCGCCAATATTCTAGGGTTCGAAACTCTTCTGAATCTAACGAAACCATATCGCAATCCCCTCCTATCTCTCCTTTTAGGAATGAACACCTCCGACACCAATCCAAAATCCTTAAAGGTGTTATACATGTCCTTGGCTGAAAACTTATCTGGGAACTCCGTGAAGAAAAACGAGGTCTCAACATCACCTCCCTCTGTCACCCGTTTTCCTTTCGTTTCAGTCTAAATCGACACCTTTTCACTTCTTGTCTTACCAGCCTTCTTGTACCTTACCACCGACCACTCGTTGTTAACAATCTTGTTCGTCATGTGTAAAACAAGGTGAGTATTTGAAACTATAAAGAGCAACTTGTGAGAACATGGATATAGATGTATAAAGATTGAAAACAATCATGGTGATGTTTGGTATGGCTAGCCTTTTCTAGTTTGAAATGAAGGAGATGATATAGAAACAAATGTGCTACAACAGATAATAACACTTACCTGATGGACATGCATGAATATCAATTAGTTGTCAATTGATGTCCAATACATAAAATCGGGTAAATTGTGATGATTTTAATAGGGTGGTTATCTTAAACCACCATAATAAATGTAAAAAGTATACACATAATAGGTTAATCAGTACACAATGCAAAAAACATTGAATCAACAATCTAACAAAAGAGCAAACAACGTATCGTATTGAATTAATGCTGAATTTTCACAAGACTTGTAAACATTACAAAATCAATACAAAAGAATTCTATTATCAAACTTTTCAAACTTAATTTGTAACAAGACAAATTCAAAGTGCCGATTCTAACAAAACCTACATTTAATCAATAAATTTCTATCAAAACAAGACCTAATGAAACACAATTATAAGACAACAGTAAAATCAACATGAAATTTATAGAATATATATATATATATAAAATTCTAAGACTTCCAGTGCCCTAAAACTACTAATAAATTTTACTACTATTTAATTTTACTTAAATATGTATAATCCTTTTTAATGTTGTAGGTGATAGTTGTTATTTTTGTGAGTACTTGATTTCTTGAGATTATGCAATTGTGGAAAGCTTGCCCATACTTTTGTTTTATCTCATAGTTTTTGAATTTTGATGACGCAGGAGTTTATTTTGGTGTTAAATGTCTGATATTTCTAAAACTATGATGCGTCAGACTTTGTGTTTGTTCATGAAAAATAGTACAAAATATTAATAGATGTGCAATGGTCAAAAAATGTTCTCTCTTACCCAACAAATGAATGCCAATCGTGGCAAATACTTTCTTCAAGTATCGACAACACAAGCAATAACGTAACCAAAAACATGACCATCAAAGGTGAATGTTTCCTTGACACTATCCCACATCTTGATCTATATATATACCCCCGCCACTCAATGTTCATACCATACATTGAAACACAAGTAAGTGTGAAAAAACAAGATGAAGAACTTTAGTATGATTCTAATATTGCTAGTTCTGTTGCTGCTCACTATGGAGCAAGTGCGTGCTTTTGATTGTGAACAAGCAAAGACATCTGCACATCCTTGTATGTCATTCCTCGTCGGTGATGATGACGCGCCATCAACTAGTTGTTGCAATGGCCTTAAAGATCTGAAATCTTCAACACCTACTCCTGATGAACAACGTGCCGCATGTGACTGCTTAAAAGAATTTGCTAGTAACTACCCTATCAGAGACGACCTAGCTCTCTCACTTCCCAAACTTTGCGGCGTTGAGATAAATCTTCCCATAAGCAAAGACATGAACTGCCATGAGTAAGTTCTCAATATTTATTTATTTATATTTTAATATGTTTTCTTCAACATATATTAATAATGCACGGAAAATGTATTTATTATTTTGTCAAATAGTTGATATTGATATTATTTTTTGTGTTTTGTTTGACAGGATTAAGTAAGCTAAACGGAGAAAATAATAAACTAAACAGGATGGACACTTGGTTGTTCTTATAAAAATAATACAACCCTGCGTGATGTGTGTAATATGTTCTATGATGCTGTAAAATTTAAAATATGATGTTAATAAATATATGATATACATGTTTACTTATCTTTGTGCATTCCTTGTTATTATAGAGATTAACTCTGGCATAAAAAAGTGAGACAATTTTTTTCTTTCAATTATTTATTTTGACAATAATTTCTAATAAATATATTATTTTATAAAATAATTCTATTAAAAAGAAAACAAAATTAACAGATCTACCTTATGATGTAGTAGATCACAAGGACAATAGTAACATAGATTGTTAAGATTATTTTGTAAGTTCTACCTATAATAAAAAATAATTAAAATAGTATTAAAAGACCAAAATTGTTTAAACCATTATATAAAAGAAACCTTGTTTTAATAACATTTAATTGATTAATTTTGTAAGTTCTACGTATAATTAAAAATAATTAAAATAGTATTAAAAGAACAAAATTGTTTAAACCATTATATAACAGAAACATTGTTTTTTTTTTTTTGATAAACAACTTGTATTAAAGGGAGAAAAATGGATTCTCCAACCCCATACAAAAAACCAATCAAAAAGAGGGGACTAACAACTCTAGACCTATTACAAGAAGTCGGGAGGATGTTTCGTCCAATCGTAAAAGTTACATCTAGTACGACCTAAATCCAACCATCTCCAAGAAAGAGTCACTATACTATTGAAAACATCCTCGACAATACAAACGGCATCCTTGAATATGATATTATTCCTCATAGTCCAAATACACCAAACCGTGACAAACCACACATAACAGCTCATGTCCTCCTTACCCTTGTCAAACAAAGCCAAAAACCAAAGCAAAGCATGATTTCTAACAGAATCGGAAAAAATGGGAGGAACACCCAACCAATCGAAAATCTTGAACCACAAAAGATGAGTTTTAGAGCAGGTCAAGAATAAGTGTGTAGCGTCCTCCTCCTCTTGAAAACACAAAACGCAAACCTTATCATGACGGGAAGAAACAATACCTCTCTTAGCTAAATTGAGACGAGTCGGCAGCCTGTTGCTAATCAACCTCCAAGCAAAAACCTGTACCTTAAGAGGCACCCGAGTCTTCCAAAGCACCTTAAGGAAGAGAGAATCCGCGTCTTCTAAAAGGTGCCCAACCACTGCAGAATTGAACTGATTATAAAGAAACATTGTTTTAATAACATTTAATTGATTAATTTTGTACCTGAGGAATTAAGTTACCTAGCGATTTTGTTGCAAATTTTAGTTTATATGCAATTTGTGTGTTTTTTTTTTAATTTTTAAAAAGAACGACATCTAATTTTATGATTTTTACTGAGATTTTTCAAAATAACCTATAATTAATTATATATATTTTCTATTAGATTTTTTTTTAATACGATTAGAAACCTGAAAATATATATATTTTTTTCAGAATATTTTTTTTTAAAATATTTTTTTTCAAATATTTTTTTTTTCAAATTGTTTTAAGTGGTTTACTTTTACCTAAAAAATTTATTGTAGAATTCAGGATCGCCATAAGCAAGTGCAGAATGTGCTAAAGCACATGCCCCAAATTCCAGAGGACCTACTTATTCTTTTTTTTTTTTTTTTTAATAAGCAAGGAATTCTCATTAAAAGCGAGAACAATGGGTTCTCGAAGCCAAACTACAAGAAGAGGCTATAAAACATAAAAAGAAAATTACACCCAATTAAACCTTAAGCTAAGTAATACAAAGGAAATGTGCAAAACTCATAAAAGCTATAATTGGAACGAGTAATTTTCCCTATAAAAGACCACCTCCAAATCAAAGCCTTGATATTCCAAACCGAATCCAACACGTTCCAACTCTCATTGTTAAAAATAATACCATTACGCAAAATCCACAAACACCAAGTCGTGGTTCACTCTTTTATGCTTAAAAAAAGTAAACCAAGATAAGAAACTTTCTTTTATATCATTAGCCCTCCAATTCTCAAAACCAAACCACTCGGCGATCTCCTTCCAAACCAAAGAAGAAACACCGCAAGACAACAAAATATGATCAAGAGATTCTACGCCCGAGTCGCACAAGACACACCCCATCCCATTATTCGGAAACACACAACCACGACATAAAAGAGCCTCCTTAGTAGGAATCCTATTTAAAAAACATCTCCACCCAAAAGCCTTAATCTTAAATGGAACCACCACTTTCCAAATTAAAGAAAAAGCATCATCAAATTTATTGCAAGGACCAAGAGGAACACGGAACGATAAAATTAAATTGAAGAAACTACTAACCGAAAATTCTTCCGATGGACTAGCCCTCCAAATCACCTTACCAACTTCGCCAAGCCCCGGCCTCACTTGGTCCAAAAGTAAACGCAACCGATACAACTCCAAAGCCGCATCACCATAAACCGGTCCGACCACCCCGAAATCTCCCCATTCCCACCTTTCCTCTTTCCAACCACCCATACACGCCACCGACACACCTTTAAGATGAGACAAGTGGAAAAGAATAGGAAAATAATCCTTAAGACAACTCTCCCCTATCCACCAAGAATACCAAAAAGAGAGAGACGAACCATTACCCAAAGAAAAACTACAATTAGAGACAAAACAATTCTCCGGAACACTTTTATCCAAACCGCATAACTCCCTCCACCAAAAAGACGAGCTAACCTCCTTACTAATCGACTTTCCGGATTCCACCATTTTCAAATTAATGTCTTCATATCTAGCTTTTAGAACACAATGCCATAACCCTTTCGATTCCGATAAAATCCTCCATCTCCATTTATTAATTAAAGCCAAATTAAAATCATCTATCCTTCTCAAACCCAACCCCCCTTTTTCAAGAGGTAAACAAACCAAATTCCAACTAACCCAATGAATTTTTCTCTTTGCCACGTTACTACCCCAAAGAAAATTACTTTGGATACAAGTAATTTCTTTCACAACCTTCGCCGGCGCTTTATAGAATGAAAGCATGAAAATAGAGAGACTAGAAAGAACCGCTTTTAATAAAGTTAGTCTTCCTCCAAAACTATGATAACAATTATTCCAACTAGAGAGTTTCCGCTTCATTTTTCCCACCAACTCCTTCCACAATACGCTACCATTATTGTTGAAACCAATAGGAATTCCAAGAAAAATAAAATTACTTTCCTCCTTCTTACAAGAGAGGAAAAAAGAAGCCAACTCCATGAACCTAGATCCAATATTCACACCAATGAGTTTGCTCTTATGGAAATTAATACCCAAACCGGAAACTAGTTCAAAACCTCTCAAAACCACTTTAATAGCCCAAAGATGCTTCCAAGAACCATCACCAAACAACAAAGTGTCATCCGCAAATTGAAGAATGTCAACAAAGCACCTACCCCTAATGTTGAATCCCTCAAACTCCTCATTAGCCACCGACCTACTAACCAAACCCTTTAACCCTTCCGCAACTATCACATAAAGAAAAGGAGATAAGGGGTCTCCTTGTCTCAATCCTCTCTCCACTAAAAATTCCTTCGTAGGACTTCCATTAATTAAGACCGACATCTTACTCGAAAAAACCAAAGCCTTCATCCATTTTAACCAAATTTCCCCAAACCCCATCTTACGAAGCATAAAAGTGAGGAAGTTCCAACTAACCTTATCGTAGGCCTTCTCGAAGTCAACCTTGAAAAGAAGACCACCTCATTAGCCACCAATACTCCATCAAGTAATTGCCTACCGGGAACAAAAGCACTTTGACAATTAGATATAACCGAGTTCAAAACCAACTTTAATCTTGCCGCCAGAAGCTTAGATAAAGCTTTATAAACACAACCAACGAGACAAATAGGTCTATAATCATCCAAACTTAACGGATTAAGAGATTTAGGAACCAAAGTCAAGAAAGAGGAAATAAAGGATTTAGAAAGACAAGCTCCAGAGTGAAAACTTTGAAAACAACCAACAAAATCATCCTTCACAAAATACCAACACTTCTTGATGAAAAGAAAAGAATACCCATCGGGTCCCGGGCTTTTAGAGCCATCGCAACTCCACACCGCCTCTTTAATCTCCTCCTCTGAAAAAGGGGCTTCAAGAGAATTTCTCTCCTCGAGACTAATACCCTTAAAAGTAATACCTTCTAATACCGGTCTATCGCAATCCGTCTCAACAAATTTAGACGCAAAATGTCTCCTCACTTCTTCCTTAACCTCCTCCACCCTATCAATCACACCGTTATCCGTTCTAATAGACCCAATGAAATTACGCCTTCTCCTCTCTTTCATAACTCTATGGAAATATCTACTATTTGCATCCCCATCATTTAACCACTTCAATCTAGCTTTTTGAATAAGCATATTCTCCTTAATCTTTAAATTCAACCAAAACTTACTACTAGCCCTCTTTTTCTTTCTCACAAGTTCTACCTCCTCCAACTCCCCAAAAACTACTTCCACATCATCCCCTTCATTCAATTCCTTAACTCCCTCCTCAACGTTCAAATCAACCCTTCCGAAAATACAAGAATTCCACCACTTAAGACTCTCCTTTAACAATCTTAATTTTTCCTTTAGAACAAAATCTCTTCTCCCAACCACATTAATCTTCCTCCACTCCTTTTCCACAAAGGGTAAAAAAGAAGAATTAGAAAACCATTCATTATTAACTCTAAAAGGTTTCGGACCCCAATCCGCTTTATCGATAAAAAGCCAAATTGGGCAATGATCCGAAATATCCCTATCTCCGATGAATTGACCAACAACCCCCCAAGCATCGATGATACCATTCGTTACCAAGAAACGGTCGATCCTACTTTTTGCCTTCCCATCTCCACTATACCAACTAAACTTTTTACCCTTACAAGGTAAATCCACCAAATTACCCTCCAAAATAAACTTCTCAAAATCCCTCCGATCCGAACACGAATTGAAAATAGATCTACCAACTCGTTCATTCGCCTTCTTGACCGCATTAAAATCACCCCCAAACATCCACTCTCCATCGACAAAATTAGTCTTCAATTCTAACAACTTTTCCCACAAAATCCTCTTCAACGCAAAAGAGCAAGGAGCGTAAATGTTGACAACATAATAAACATAATTTTTCCATTTAACCTTCACACCAAGATAGCCCGCTCCTCTAAAGCTACACAAGACTTCCACCAAATTCGCTTTCCAAAGGATAATCAATCCTCCCGAAAACCCTTCCGAATTAACATAAGAGAAACCAATCTCTTCCGTCCGCCAAACACTCCTCGCAACATCCTCCGATAAAACTTGAATCTTTGTTTCTTGTAATAAAAACATATCCGCCTTACCCTTTGAAATAATATGAGAAATTCTACTCCTTTTAACTCTACTACATCCCCCTCTAATATTTAAGGATCCAACGATCATAAAGAATGATTTGAGTTCGCCTTCGATCTAATCATCTTAACTTTATCCACTCTCTCCATTTCGGCAATTCTTCTTTGGAAGTCTCCCTTAGATTCACCCTTCTCCACTCCTAAATTAGATATGGCCTTCCAAATTCTGTCTCCAATATTATTATCCAAATTTTCAAAAAGTCTGAAATTACACCTATCGATCCCAGATTCCGCAGAATTATCACCATGGAAATAAATCCTCTTATTTCTTTCCATACTGTTGTCGCTGGAAATAGTCACTCTTCCAGTATTATAAGACTTTCTGCTAACCACCCCTACCTCTCTTTTTGATTTGCCCACTTTTCTCTGTCTTTTATTTCCACCTTTAAACGGTCCGCCCACCTCATAAAGGTGCTTAAGCTTTAAACTTTTCAATACCTTCTTTTTATTATTATTAAAACCCTTGCATATGTCTTTAGAATGGCCCACTTTGTCAGTACTACAAACTACAACATTTTGAGGCACATGATTTATCCCATTCACGGAACAAGGTACTGCGGACCCCACAGTATCATGCAAACTACTCCCCTGTACACTACATTCCTCTCTCAGCAAGCTACTCCCCTTAACACTTCCTACATGTCGCTTCATACTCCCACAATTGCCAATATCCTTTAATAAAAAATTCGGTTCATCAAAAGACTCAGGAACTAGTTCCACTAACTTTTCACTCGAAACCTCAACAACTTTCTTCCTCCTGTCCCTTTCAACTGGCCCCGCCGAATCAGCAGAAAGAAGATGACCCATCACTGAAATACCCTGCGAACAATGACCACCAGGTAAAACGAAACGATTTTCCCCTTCGTCTTCCACATTTCCTACCGGAGAAGACAACTTACAACCAGAACCTTCCCTGCTACCGTCGAAACCTTCCTCAAACAAACCGTCGAAATCACTCCTTACTCCATCAAAAGAACTAAAAGAACCCTCCGCCGATTCTGAGACCGACCTGAAACTTCCGATAGAGTCTTCCGATGACACTTCCATAGAGTCCTCCCGAAGATGGGTAAGAAAAAAGATCTCGTCAATCTGAACTTTCACAGAATCTTTAAATATAATCCCTTGCGGAACCTTCAGCGAAATCCTCGCTTCCTCTTTACGCTGCCCCGTTAACGTTGATTCATCAGCACATATGAATGTTCCGAACAAGCTAGCAATCGCCTTGAAAAAATCAATATGCCACGCATGGATTGGAACACCTCTCAAACACAGCCATGCCACTCTATCCGAATCAACATCTGTTTCTCTCCAAGGCCTTAATTCTTGAAACCATTTTTTCCAGCAAGCCTCCCCCTCAACCATAAGATCGTGAATGTCCCCCTCCTGGCTTTCCTCTAGAAGACAGAGACACAAACCTAACGGTGTGACCTTAACAGAAGTAAAACCCTCAATCTCCAATCCAGCCTGCACGTTATACGTCATGCCGGGCTCATGAACGACACCGACGTAAGCTTTGCGTAGGTTATCTTTCACGAAATTCTTAGAAGAGTAAGAAACCACAAATCTCTCCTCCACCTTCTCCACCACATTCTTCGCTCCATCCTCTTTGAAATAAACCGCTTCTGCATAAGACCTATAGTTACCTCTACCTTTCCCACGTTCAGAAACTCTCCCATAGTTCAGACCAACGCCTCCCGACGACTCCCCTCCAACTTCCCTCCTCTCAAAGCGACTTAACCTATCAAACCTTGGTAAATTGGCGTGGATTTTGCGACCATCGATCTGGATACTGTCAATCTTCAAAGCCAAGACCCTCGGATCCTCAACATTCTTGAATCTCGCAAAACCGAAACGTCTTCCAAGATTATTTCTCCTAGGTGATATCATCACCTCCACAACATCACCCTCACATCCAAAGAGATTGTACAAATCTTCCGCTCGCACCCTATCCGGTATCTCAGAAAAGTATAGCGAAACAAGCGACGACACTCCGCCCTCCCACAACCCTTTCCCTTTAGAAGACACATCCCATCTATCTCTGATGTTGCGAAAAACCTTCCTCTTAACAGGATGCCACTCCATAAGCTAACTATTGCCTCTCTCAGAATCCTAAAAACTCGCCACCTCCGTAAAAGACCCACTCGCCGTAACACCGCCGCACCCAATCAGAATGTGAAGGTCCCTATTTCGAAAAATAGGAGTTTAAACCAAACACACCCCGACGGGAGACGCAAAACGACGACAGAACCCCATTAAGCCACCGGAAACATGACCAGAGACGGAAGAAGAAAAGAGAAGAAACGATAACCGACAGAAAGGCAATAAACGGTGGAGACACTCTCTCACTACTTTCTCTCTCTTACTGACCTACTTATTCTTTAATTACAAAATCAATATATTTTACACTTGATTTTAAAAAACACGTATAAAATTATAGTTTGTTTTCAAAATCTATTTTACACCTATTTTGAAAAAACATGTGTAAATTTCAAATTTATTTTCAAAATTTATGAGTATATATGGGTTTTTTTTTTTTTAAATTCGATATATAAATTCATATTTCTTTAGGTCTTTTTATTAAATTAGAACAAAGTCGTGGATTGATTAGGCCGGACTTGCAAAAATTTGTTACATGTATATATTATTTGTGGATTATTATGCATATTTTATATTATATGAAGATGATACATAAGTAAAATTCGACATGAGATCACACAAATTTAAAGCCAAAACTCCATAATAAGGTGTGGCTTGTTTTATGGCTATAAACTATGGCGTCAAAGGTTTTTCACAATTGTTTTTTTTTTTCTAATTTTTTATAACAATTAAATTTTTTTTTATTTATTTAAAAAATGTATTAATATTTTGTTAATTAAATATTTAATTGTTTTTGAAAATGTCCTGAATTGATGACCTGGATCCAAAGCCAAATTGTCATCTCATTAATGAAGATGATACATAAGTAAGGGATTAGAATAGCTTTTGTAATAAGGAGACCCATGATTTAAAATGCCCAAACTTAAGGACCAAAAGTGCATTTAAGTCAAAAATTAAAGATAATAAAATTCGAAATTATTATTTTTTCTTTAATTTTAATCATTATGTAATTCAAATTTTTTATAGTGATATTTTTCTTGAACTATTTTTTGTAATATTATTTCTATTTTTCTTGTTTTTATAAATTTGTATTTTTTTATTAATAATATTTTTTCTTATAATGTATTGAAGAAAATATTTGTATACCTTTGTGCATTATGCTTGTAGATAAGCAATGGTATTGGAGTAATATCTGAACTTGTTTAAGTCATTCTATATGTTTGCTATTGTGTTATGCAGAGGTAAAAATAATGATCGGAAGGTTTGGAATGTCATTTAAACGGTCCTATGGAAATTACCATGACCAGTGCAGAAGGTGTTGTCATTCCCAAACCCGAAGCACAATGTAATGAGGAGGACGAGAAAAAGTACAGCTATGACTGGAAGACTCGAAATATTTTGATCTCCTCTTTGGGAGTTAACGAATATTATCGAGTATCTCATTGTGAAACGGCCAAAGCCATGTGGGATGCTTTACAAGTAGCCCATGAAGGCACTAATGATGTGAAAATGGACCGAATCAACACATTAATGTAAGAGTTCGATCTTTTTTACATGAAGCAAGGGGAAACTATTGAAGATATGCAAAAACAGTTCACTCATATAATCAACAAATTGCATGTACTTGGTAAACTGATTCCCAACGAGGTTGTTACTAATAAGATCTTGAGGTGTCTTAACAGGGAATGGCAGCCGAAGGCCACTGCGATCAAGGAGGCCAATAATCTAGCTACTCTAGACCACACGACATTATTTGACAAACTCGATGAACATGAGCAAGTGCTCGTCATCTTGGAAAAACATGAGAAGAGTATAAAGAGGGAGAAAACAAAAGATACGAAAAAGAAGTCGATTGCTCTTAAGGCTTCTCGTTCAAAGTCCACATCTCAAGAGCAAAGTGATAATGAAACCAACAATGACGAAGATGATGAATCCGGTGATGACATGGGCCTATTTGTGAAGAGATACAATAGATACGTTCGAAAGAATGAGATTCAACACTCGGATAAAAATCTAGGAAAATTTAGGAGGCAATCTAGAAATGAAGGCAACAAGAATGGCAAGGTGAAAGGATCTTGTTACAACTGTGGAAAATCCGGGCACTACAAGCCGGATTGTCCAACACTTAAGAAAGACAAATATAAGGATAAGGATAAAAGCCGTTAACCCAAAAAGTCAAACAAATCTAGACGAGCATACACCGCTTGGGAGAGCGATAACAAGTCTGAAAAAGATGACAACCCAAGTGACGAAAGTGAATCCGTTAATCTATGTCTTATGGCACGTCAAAACAAGAAGAAAGAGGACCCAATGAGAATTGGGTACCTACTCTCCCTTGATTGATTATGTAGGTACAAAGTCTTGAGACCGCCGAAAGAAGATGGGTTCTGGATAGTGGCTGCTCAAGACGTATGACTGGAGACATATCTCTTTTCATCGACTTTGTGGCGAAGAAAAAATGGGTTTGTTACCTACGGAGATAACAACAATGGACAGATTCTGAGCAAAGGTAGTGTAGGTAACCCATCATCTACTACTATCTCTGATGTGATTCTTGTGGAAGGCCTTAGACACAACCTTTTAAGCATTAGTCAACTATGCGACAAGAATTATAAAGTATCTTTTTCAAAATATTGTTGCATAATTGAAGATAGTGACAAAAAGGATGTGTTTAAGGGCTTGAAGGTGAATAGCGTCTTTATGCTAGACATAAATGAGGTATCGTTGAATGGCGACAAGAGTCTAGTCACTATGACTGAAGATTCATGGTTAAGGCATAGACGGTTGGCACATATCAACTTTGATTTGCTTAACAAAATAGTCTCTAAAGACCTAGTCATCGGTTTGCCCAAAATCAAATTCACAAAGGATCATCTTTGTGATGCTTGTCAAATGGGGAAGCAAACAAGGATCTCTTTCAAATCTAAAAACATTGTTTCAACTATGAGACCCCTTGAGCTCCTCCATATGGACCTCTTTGGACCATCTAGGCTTAAAATCCTAGGTGATAACTATTATGGTTTTGTAATAGTCGATGACTTTTCTAGGTTTTGCGGGACTATTTTCTTAGCAAACAAGAGTGATACCTTTTCGGCCTTTGAGAAATTTGCTAAGTTATCTCAAATCAAGTTAAACACGAACATTGTGTCAATTAGAAGTGATCACGGGGGTGATTTTGAAAGTCATTTGTTTGAAGCATTTTGTGAATCCCATGGAATTGATCATAATTTTTTCGCACCACGTACCTCTCAACAAAACGGGATGGTGGAATGTAAAAATATAATTTTGGAGGAAATAGGAAGGACTATGATCAATGAAAGTGGACTTCCAAAATACTTTTGGGCCGACGCCATAAGTACGGCTTGTTACGTTTTGAATAGGGTGCTCATCCGACCTATTCTAAACAAGACACCGTATGAGCTTTTAAAAGGGCGTAAGCCAAATATCTCTCACCTTCATGTTTTTGGTTGCAAGTGTTTTGTGTTAAACAATGGAAAAGAGACACTTGGTAAGTTTGATGCCAAGGTCGACGAGGGTATTTTTCTTGGAGACTCTCAGTCAAGTAAAGCTTATAGAATTTATAATAAAAGGTTACATATGTTGAAGAGTTGGTACACGTTACTTTTGATGAGTCTTATTCGAAAAATGTCAGAGAAGATAGTTCTTTTCATGTTGCAGGTGTATCTTCTGAAGACATACTCAAGGACACTGATAAAGGAACTGATCAGCCTGAAGCAGTTCGTATTGAGGAGGAAAAGGATCACCAACCTATGAAGAGTGAGGAAGATCATCATTCTGATAAAGATGAACTTCCTCCAGCTTGGAAGTCTTCCAAAGACCATCCTATCGACAATATTCTCGGTGATATCTCTAAGGGAGTAACTACTCACTCTAAACTTAGTAACTTTTGTTATTACTTCGCTTTTGTGTCACAAGTGGAACCTAAAAACACAAAGGAGGCGTTACTCGATGAGCATTGGGTTTTATCAATGCAAGATGAACTAAATCAATTCAGGAGAAATGAGGTTTGGGACCTTGTCCCCCCTCCGCGAGGTCATCGAGTAATCGGCACCCGATGGGTGTTTAGGAATAAACTTGATGAAAATGGAGTTATAACTCGAAACAAAGTGCGACTTGTAGCGCAAGGGTATAACCAAGCGGAAGGAATCGAATATGAGAAAACTTATGCGCCAGTTTCCCGACTCCAGGCTATACGCCTTTTACTTGCTTATGCTTGCACTAAAAATTTTCAAATTGTTTTAGATGGACGTTAAAAGTGTTTTCCTTAATGGATATAGAAATGAAGAGGTTTATGTAGCCCAACCTCCGGGTTTTGAATCCCATGAATATCCCAATCATGTTTATAAACTTAAACGTGCTTTGTACGGACTTAAATAAGCCCATAGGGCTTAGTATGAACATCTAAGCAAATTTTTACTTGATCAAGGGTATTCAAGAGGGAAGGTTGACAGAACCCTCTTTATTAAACGTCAAGGAAAACATTTAATTTTGGTACAAATTTATGTTGACGATATTATCTTCGGGTCTACTAACATGACCTTGGTCAAGGAGTTTTCTAGTTTGATGCAGGGGGAGTTTGAAATGAGCATGATGGGGGAGCTCAACTATTTCCTCGAATTGCAAATCAAACAACTCGAAGAGAGCACGTTTGTGAGTCAAACAAAATATTGTCTTGAGCTTCTCAAACGTTTTGACATGGTAAACTGCAAGGCAATAGATACTCCGACGCCTACTTGTGCCAATCTTGATCGTGACAAAAATGGTAAGGATGTAGAAGTAAAGAGGTATAGAGGTATGATTGGATCTCTTCTTTATCTTACCGCATAACGACCCGACATTATGTTCAGTGTATGCATGTGTGCGAGGTATCAAGCACGTTCCAAGGAATCCCACTTAAAAGTAATTAAGCGCGTACTTCGATACCTCTACGGTACTCCAAAGTATGGGCTGTGGTATTCCAAAGGTAGCGTTTGTTCCTTAGTTGGCTATTCTGATTCCGACTTTGCCGGGTGCAAATTGGATAGGAAAAGCACTAGTGGCACGTGTCACTTTTTCAAAAATTCCTTGGTGAGTTGGCATAGCAAGAAACAGGTTTCCGTTGCCTTGTCAACAGCAGAGGTGGAATACGTTGCCGCCGGCAGTTGTTGTGCTCAAGTCTTATGGCTTAAGCAACAATTGCTCGATTTCAATTTAAAACTTGAGCGTATTCCTATTCTATGCGATAACACTAGTGCTATTAACCTAACTAAGAACCCCGTATTACATTCACGCACCAAGCATATCGAAATACGTCATCATTTCCTTAGGGATCATGTAGAGAAAGGTGATGTGGTCTTTGAGCATGTTGATACTAAAAATCAACTTGCTGACATCTTTACAAAACCACTAGCTACAGAGCCTTTCTTTCATATCCGTAGGGAACTTGGCATTCTCGACATCATGGATCGTGTTTGATAATTCTTCGATGTATACTTGCTCTTCACACACACACACACACATATATATATATATATATATATATATATATATATATATATATATATATATATATATATATATATATATATATATATGCTTGTTTATGTTTTTGACTAACAATGCAAAGAGTTATTGAGTTATATGTGAGGGCTCTCATCGTCAATCATGATTAAGGTAATATCTTTCCGCTTCATAAGTCTCTCTTAAATATATGTACCATGTTAAATGTTAAAAATGATGTTTATTACACATTTAAGCATATCTTATTCATTTGAATGATTGATTTATGTATTACCATGTTTATTTATCATGTATTGGTGCATTTGTATGTGAAAATATGATTTTTTTTTCATTTTATGCTTGGATGAGTCGACCAATGCATGTCATGGGTCGACTCATGAATTGTCCAATTTTTCAAGAAAAGGCGCAGGTAAGCGCGCGCCTACCTACGGTCGACGCATTCCCAAGATATTTCAAAATTTTCAAAATCTCGTCAGTGTGTGCTGACGCATCACATGCTTCGGTCGACACATCGCTGATGAACCCAGATTCTCTTTTTCTTGGGAAAGCGCGCGCCATTTCAATGTCCTGAAAAGTTACTACATGAAATTAATTTATTTTATTCTTTTCATTTGCATGTCATAATTTCTGATTCCTTAGTCTTCTCATCTCCTCCCCTTTCAAACTTCCTCCATTAAACCTCCATTATTCCCAAATTTAGACCCAAAGTAACTCACCCTCAGTATGATGTTCCTAATGACCAAGCTGTCGAGGAAGAAAATGTGTAGGAAGCTCAAGCTGGCAATAACCTACCCACTGACGTAAACATGATGGACGACAATGTGGAATAGATGGGTTCTTTTCCACAACGTGATCCTTATGAAAATCAAGGTTGGGGAGAATGGCAACACACTGGTTGGACTACTTTTGGTGCTGCCTATGTTCCTCCCACCTATGGCTGGCAACAACAAGCTGATGAATACGAATGGCAACAGCCTGAGTATTCAATTCCTACCACTCCACAGCCACAGCAGCAGGACACTGAAGAAATTCTGGCCATGTTGATTCATATGTAGCTGGAACAAGAGGAATTCATGAACTTACAAGAAGAGAGGTATACAGCTCAGGAGGAGAGGTTCACTTCTCTTTCAAATCGGGTGGACACCCACACTCAGAATTTTGACAAGTTTGTGGATGCTACAATGAACATGTTTACAGCTTTGGATAATACACTGGAACTTCAGACTCGAAATCTCACAAACAGTTTAGACGTTCTTTATTGAGTTGTGGTTGAATTGAATCAGTACTTAGAGGAGCAACCGCTCCCTCCACCATAAGGACAACACTTTCGAGGTAGAGGCCATCCATTTAGGGGGAGGAGACCATGACACTTAGGATCATCTTTAGTGCATGTTATATTTGGTGTTTTGATTGTATGCTTTGTTATTTTCTTGCATGATGTTTTATTTTGATTTCAATTTGGACTATGTTACTCTATTTTGCACTACTATGGAATGAATTATGTTTGCATCTAGTGTTCCGTATTTATCTGTTTTTATTCCCGCATTAACTTCATTATATGTGGATGAATGTTAGTGTAACTGTTTGGAAATTGTTGAGTGGATCTTTACATGTTATGATGCTCTATCTTTGACCATCTTCTATTTCTCTTTTTGATGTTTTCAAAGGGGGAGAAGGATACATCTATACTAGCAGCAGAAATTGATCTATACTAACTGCAGAAATTGAATGTTTAAAGACCTCACAAAGATAGGGGGAGTCTTTAAATTACAAATCAAGCTAAAGACATAAAATGTTGCCATCATCAAAAAAGTTGGAGTATGTGAGGGCTAAGTGCTTTTTAACTAGTTCTGTTTTAATGATGTCAACAAGTAGGATATCCTCTAGTTTGTAATTTGGACGGTATCACTTCGTTGTTTGTCGCATTGCATTCAACCATTAATAATCATGTGTCTAAACATATAGGAAGGGCTCTATACAATTTCTACATGTGCATGATCATGGTATTAGTGTTTGGTGTGCATGAATCGTGTTTCAGATGGTTAAAACATGCAGAAAAATAAATTTATGAGGTTTTACAAGTCTCGAGTCGACCTAAACTCAGCATGAGTCGACTCATGCAGTTTTGTCAATTTCTTGTGAAACGAGCGGGAAAGTGCACGCTGACCCCTCTGATGCATGTGGTCGACGCATGCTTATGGGTTTTGCATTTCTGCAGATTCAGCGTCTATGGGTCGACGCAAGGTCATGAGCGATCGACACATGATCAGTTATTTTGCATAAACATTTCCACGGGTTAGCTCCCGCTGACCCTCATCCAGCGAGGGGTCGACTCTTCGCTGGTTTGAGTCATTTTTCTACATTCTATTTTTTCTGTTTTTGCTGTTATTTCATTAAGTTGGTTATTCTTGCATTAAATATATAGTTGGTTCATCTGATTAACATAACAAGAAACTTGAAAATAGATACTGATCTTTCACTTCATCTTCATCTTCAACCTTGTGATCTATAGCAATTACACATAATCATTTTTGTTAGTGTCTTACATTGTGTGAAGTGGTAACGTTCAGACTTAGGTGGGTTGTAATCCTCTGTTCTGGGTTGAGAATCAGTAGGTGTTTCTTGAATAAAACATCAGGTTTTGTCCTCCAAGAATCCAGGTGATTTTGGGGGTTTTTCGCACAAATCGTTTCGCTACAAGGATTCAGCCATGCGAAGGTAATTGAAGAACAGAGTGTTCGGTTCAATTTAGTAGCTATAGTCAGAGGATCGTACGAGAAAGATTTGGGATCGTATTTTGGAAGATCGAAATCGACCGAGTGAAGGTGATTAAAGAGATGCGGGTTCTTTCAATCTAGTAGCGTGAGACTGTGATTTGTTCGACCAAATTCGAGGCACTTGATTCATCTTGAATCAAGGGGAGAGAAGACTTTGTATCGACATTAAAGACGTTTGAGGGTTTGGATGTTCATTGTTCTTCTTTTGTATAAACAATTTGCAAACGGCAATATATATATATATATATATATATATATATATATATATATATATATATATATATATATATATATATATATATATCAATTCCAATTGTGGAATTGGGGGCAGAAGTACCCATAGCGAGGACGATTGGGAAACTGCCTAATTAAATCGTGTTTGTTCTCTCTTTCCCTTAACTCTTTTACGTTTTGATATTAATCGAACTTGTGAAATATCAATTGATCGAAAATTTCTGATATAGTGTAATATAGAGACGAGAAAGTAATTTGTAAAATCGATACAGTCCCTTGGATTTGTCATACCCCAAATTTTGACCACTAAGATTTCCCATCATTGTGTAAATCATCATCACAATATGGATGAACCATCATGCCTCATCAAATGCCTCAAGGGTTGTTGAGCATTCACTACAATCAAAATTAGGGTTTTAAGCCCTCTCAGAGCCTTAGACAAAGGATCAATCAAGGATTGACATGATCTTCAACTTGTCTAACCTCTAAAATATCCACAATGGATCAAAAGGACTCCCACTTCAAGGATTAAGCACAAGGCTGCTCCCTTCTAGGTGGATCAAGTCTCAAGATCGACAGTGTCACCAAATTAGGGTTTTGGTCGACTAGGGCCTCCAGTTGGAAAATTTCCGCTGGGCATGAGCCAAAGATCCAAAACATAACCTAATATACTCCATGGAACCTCATGGACCCAATCATCAAGTCAATTTTGCCTCAGGGGATGCATACATCAAAAATCAGGAATTAGGGTTTCTTGACCTAATTCACCCCTAAGTTGACTTTTGGGACAAATCATGAACCAAGACCTCAAGAGGTGATTTTAGGGTCTATAATATACCATATTGATCCATTTGGAACAATGGATTAATCCAAGAAGCTTGAGCAACAAGTCTCAATTTCATCTGCACCACAATTAGGGTTTCGCGAGGAAAGTCAACTGTAACTTTGACTTTTGACCAGGACATGCTCCCAAACCCTAAGACATGATTCAATATACCTTATGACACCCATGGAACATGTCCATCAAGTTTGATTTAGGTCAAGGACATGATTTCTTGAAGAATTGCACAGTTTGTAATTCATCTGATAAAAAGTCAACTGTGCACAAAAGTCAACTTTGACTTTTTGAAATTTTTCACCAAAATGGATTTTTAACCCTAAAATGATGTTAATGTATGATTTGAATCATCATTCATCAAGAAAAATCAAAGAAAGTGGGATAACTTGTAAAAGGGGTAACCATAAAAACTTAGAAAAATTTCTAAGTTATGGAAAAAGTGACACTAATGTGCCAACTTTGGAGGACCATAACTCCTAAACCACAAGGCCATTGTTCCTCATTCAAAGCTTGATTTGTAGATCACATTGCCCTCTACAAAAGCTCTATACTGACCTATGTCCAAATTCCTCATGGATTTTGAGCTATGGAATGATCAAAATCAAGAAAAGTCACTTTGTTCCAACACTTAGTGAAAATTTCACTAAGTCAGAATCTGCCTTTACTTTTTTCCAAATGTAGGGGGATTTTTCACTTGGATTCAAAAGAGATCAAAACCAAACATGTTCAAACAGTTGTTGTATCATGTAAGGGCTTTCCAAAATGACCAAGAACATTACCAAATTCAATTTGGGCTATGAGATATGACATTGGCAAGATGCCTTGCTGAAATCTGCCAAGGCAAGGCAGATTTTTGCACTTTTGGTCGATTTGCCAAAATCAGCCAATTCCAAGCCTTGTCATCACTTTGGACACATCTGAGGATTGACTCTAAAGGGGACAATCACTGAGCCAAGCCTCCAAAGTCTTTGGAACAAGAAATAGCATGTTGAACCTAGAATTGCCAAAATAGGGACAAGACTCCAATTTTAAATTAGAGCATTCAATGGAAGCATCAAGGTGGCATGGACTGAGCCATTCTCAACTGAATTCAGTCAGGACTTATCCAAGACCAAGGGGACCAGCAGCCTGTGCCCTAACCTCTAGTCAATGGCTAGAGGAGACTTGGATTTTCATTTGCCAACATTGGCCAAACCTACTCAGCCGTTGCCATTCACTATTCCTTGCAAAACAAACTTGCTCTACTATAAATAGAGATCAATTGTGATCAGTTTAAGTACACCAAAGCCATCAAACAGATGCTTTCCTCAAAATCTCTTCTTTCACTCCAATTTTGCCTTCTAAGGCAAGTCACTATCGGGTTTTGAGTTTGAGAGCTTTTCCAATCGAACCAATCACACACACACCTCATATACATCACATATGAGCTGATCAAACATTTAAACAACAACTGGAACACTAATTTCTCAGAATCACCAGTCAATTGCTCAAGGTTTTAACCAAGTTGCAGTTGAGATGCCATGAAGTGATCCAGCCAGTTTCAATCAAGTCCAAGCATTCAAACACACTCCATAGGGTGTAAGGAAGCTGTTTAGATCATCACAACTCATCTGTAACACCTCCAACACAAATCACGATCACCAGCTGCAAGTGGTCAATACTTAATTTTTGAAGCATTAATCCAAGATCACAATTTGTTTTCCACATGTTAAACAATTTTGATCATTTTAATTGAATTTTTATTCAATTAAAACACATTTTGAAAACAAATTAGGGTTTTGGATTAATTCAACCCTCATAAATCATTTTCAAAAACTTTTGGGCCTCTAATAGAGTGTAAGACCCAATCCTTTTTTTGACCAAATCATTTTTTGGGCCTCAGTGCATTGTATAAGTCCCGATACCGTCAAAAATAAACGACGCGATCGTCGCCTTTTAAAAAATCAATTGGGCCTCTCCTTGAGCTATAAGACCCATTCAATACTTTTGGGCCTCTAATAGAGTGTAAGACCCAATCCCCTTTTAACCAAAAATAACTTTGGGCCTAACTTTTTGTATAAGTCCCTCTGCGTTAATAGAAAAGCTCGGCGCGATCGCCATTTTTAAAGGAAAAAATCAATTGGGCCTACCCTCGTGTTATAAGCCCCACTCTTTTTCTTTAAACCTTTTGGGCCTCTTGAGAGAGTGTAAGACCCATCCCTTTGTACAGAAAACCTTTTAGGGCCACAGTCACTTGTATAAGTCCCTCTGTACAAATTCAACAGTGCAATCACTGATAAAACCTTGGGCCTCTCCTTGAGCTGTAAGCCCCAAATCTTTCTTTTTCAAAGCACTTTCTCCTTTAATTTTGAATATACTGTTGTTTTTAATCTTTCTTTGTTGAACAACTAACCAAACAGCATGGAAGCTCTACAACCGAGTAAGTGTTTATACGCTTTCATTTACTACTTTCATATACATATAACTGTATTGTGAGGCTGTTTCGCTGTAATTCTTCTTTCATAAACTCATGTCAACTGTGTAATAATAGTATAGATATTTAGAGTTTCCCCGGTAACTACATTTAGAACTAGGAAAAGCCGTTTCGTTTATTCGTAGAAATAGACAACTAGTTCCCCAATAGGATCACCAGATACAGTCTTCTCTTCGGCTGTCCTCATTAGGAATTGTCAAGAAACTCTACTCCCAGAGATGAATGTATTCTCCGTGAATGGCATCTTTGAGTTTCTTCCAAATTCTCGAACTTTCCTGGCTTGATCTATTCCTTGTGAATAGCCTGTCTTGAATTTCTCGGGGTTTGGGGACCCACGGGCTTCTTAAAAGCATCGGCCTCCTCTTGGGCATCGTACAAGGACCCACAGGCTTCCTAAAAGCATACCCGCCTCCTCTTGGGCTTAGTACAAGGACCTCTCGGCTTCTTAGAAGTATTCACAGCCTCCTCTTAGGCTTCGTATAATGATCTCTTCCTCCGGGAATGATAACCTCCTCTTGGGCTTAGTACAAGGACCTGTCGGCTTCTTAAAAGCTTCTAGCCTCCTCTTGGGCTTCATATAAATTGTCCCGACGACCTCCTAGAGGTATAGGAACAGAACCTAGTCATCTTCATAGAACAGTCCTTTCAAAGAGTCTACTATTGTTTCTCAAAACATAGTACTAAAGATGAAACTCTAGACGTGGACAATCTAAATCTCCTTGAGTCTCAAAGACATTCTCAAGTGACCCCTTCGTTAAATAGGAAGGAAACCCGTAGACTCGGACAGTCTCAATACCCTTCGGATTTCCCACTTCCTTAAAGAACAGGAAATATCCCTGAATCAAAATCCCTGAGGGCCAACATTACTCATATAAGAACTGATTTTCTCTTTAAATCAGTATACTGGACCTGTCACTCAACTGAAACAGCACCCTAGCCTCCTCTTGGGCTTTGTACAATGATCCTCCCCAGCAGAGTCAAACAATGTTTAGCCTCTCTCTCGGGCTTTGTACGAGATACATAAGAGACTCCCTCGTTAAGTCAATCACCCTTTCGCCTCCATCTCGGGCTTTATACGAGATACAAAAAGGTTCTTATTGAGCCAAACAAATTTCAGCCTCCATCTCGGGCTTCATACGAGATACCAAAAGATTCCCTTGTTGAGTCAAAACCTTTTAGCCTCTCTCTCGGGCTTTGTACGAGACACATATTAGCCTCCTCTTAGGCTTTGTATAAGAAAACCACTGGTTGATCCAATCAACCTTTTAGCATCAAATATGTGCCTCGTTCACAGTACACAAACATCAACAACTCCTTCCCCTTCGTCTAATTGCTGTAAGCGGCAAGCCTCTGGATCATCTATATCCATGACACTGTCCCTCTCTTAGCATGAGAAATTCCTAAGGAAAGATAGCATTGCTCTACACTTAGTTAAAGTCTTCTCCTTCAGGTTAAAAATCTCCTATAAAGGAAATTATGGCATTGTGTAATACCCCAAAATTTGCTCTCCCTCTTTGTCATCATAGCATGGCATTATCATTTATCATATCATATCCACCTCATTAACATTGCATTGCATTTAACATAGAAAAATGAAGCATGGCATCCTCCTTACCATCAGGGCATGTGATCAGGTGGGGGATGGACAATCAAGAGATCATTCAAAGCACAAAAAGGTCAGTCAAGTTGCCTCAAGGCAAGCCAAGAAGCCTTTCATGTCTCATACTATCTCAATTGATCATCCACAACCTCAAGGATAAGAGATACAATAGGAGATTGAGGCATTACATCCTACACTATGCAAGAAGTCCAAAAATTGAAGGAAAATCCTCAAAAGAGATAGCTCATTGATTCAAAATCATCCTCAAGTGGCATTTCTCATCATCCTTTAAGAGGATACACAACATATTCTGAGGAATTTGAATTTGGAAGATGTGCAATTTCCTCCTAACCAAAGGGGGTCAAAACTAGGGTTTCCCATTAAATCAGGGAATCTTTGATTTTTGAACAAAACTTGATGTCATGGTATTCCATATGTCCTTAAGTGTATGTATGTGGAAGATTGCATCTCAATTGGTTTTAGAAGTGGTTCAATTGGAAGAAAGATCAAGAATCAGAGAAATTGGGGAAAAGTCAAATAATCAGAGGAAAAAGTCAACTCTTGACTTTTTGAGGCCAAATTCATGAAATTCATGTTATATGTGTCCAATGTGCAAAATTTGGTCAAGAAATTCCAAAGGAATCATGAAAAATTCAAGATGTAGAAAGTTGCCATTTTTGGATGAAGTAGGGTTACTAAAAATAGCAAGTTTTGGCCATTTTGCATCAGAGTTTGAACCAAGGCCATTTAAAATTGAAGCACCAAATGAAAATTCCACTCGGCCCCAACAAAAGATCTTGTTTTAAGCTTCAAATCCATGTGTGGAACATCTCCATTGGATAAAAATTGAGTGAGATATGATTGATCAAAGTTTGAGCAAAGTAGGTTCAAAACTAGGTCATGACCAAGATTCTCAGGTCACGCGCGCAGTCATTTTAACAAACAGTTGGTGGGCCAAATGTCCACTCATTTTTCTCATGGTTAAAGGCCTCAAATGAAAAACTTTTCAACATCAAAGTTGTTCCTTGTAGTGTCATCTTCAATACTCATGTTGGACAAAATTCCATTTGATCAAGTTATAGTGGAGATATATTGGTTCAAAGTCATGTTGATTGTGCTGAAATTTTGTGTGCCAAGTTGCCATGCCATGACTTGCTTCACACGCCCTTACACCAGTTCTCAGACCTTTGTGTTTTAAGCTATTTTGCACCATTTTCCAAACCTCATCTCAATTTGAAATCAACATCAAATGTGTTCCACAACATGCCCTCTTTTATTTGGCATCAAAAGTTCCTCAAACCATTCACTAACATGTGAGAAATTCACCCTCAAACACTTACTGTTACAATGATGATTTGGTGCACGATTTTGGTTCACACACACTACAAACACTTCCTCACTTCAGTTTCCTCTTTAGACCAAGCACACATCACTTACACAATGTTTAGTATCACGTGCCTTGCATGAAAATGGAGAGAACAACTTGTTGAGCAAGTTTCTGCCACGACAGTCCTACCATTCCAAGCTTCACTCTTCATCCTCACCATAACTGTCATGAGATTAACCTCACCATAACCCAACCTTGATCACTCGCCCCCTAACTAACTTGACTCAGTTAGTTAGGGTGGACTCAGTTAACCACCTTAACTCACCCTAACTCAACTCATTAAACCGTGGTAAGCTCACACTATAAAAGAAAATCACACACTCCATTTTCATTTTTCAGTTTTGACAACCACATTTCTCTCCAAGAACACCTCAAACTCTCTCTACTTTCTCTCTGATTCCACACGATTTCAACACTCTTCTTCCACTTTTCATCTGCATTATCATTGTTTGGCATTGTTGGATCAGGAGCACACTGAATCTTCATCATTCTCCAAGTGAAGCTTCATCAACATTTTGCAATTTTCTCTCTGCTCTCAAGATATTAAGCTCAAACAGCATTTATTTTGCTTAGTTTGTGAAGCTCCAAGGAAGAAGAAGAAGATAGGATCTCTGGTATTCTAGTAGATCCAAAGTTCATCATATTTCAGGTTCCCTTCCTCAACTTTGTTTTAGTGAATCTAGCTTGTTTTCGTGGTGTTTGTGGCCTAGTAGAGGTCGTGTGCGTCCTGGCTAGTTGATAGGCTTCTTAGAGGCATAGTTCTATACCTAGGGCTTAATTTGATTGACTCTGTTCTTGCTGTGCGTATGTGTTTGGTGATTTTCATTAGCATATTCATAATGTACGTGAGCTTAGCTTTCAATTGATGTATGCATTGTGATATTCTGGAAAATTGGAGGTTGCAGACGGTGGTAGTTCGCCGGAGAAGGTGACCGGAGGTCCCTCTCCGGCCGGTGTTCTTGTGTTAGGGTTTTGTTCTCAGTTTGAATGTGGACCATTGGATGTTCACCATCGTGCGGCTTATGTGATGACAGCACATTAAAATTCATGTGCATGTCATGTGTGATTTTCTGAAATTTTTTTAAAACACTGTGTGGTATGGTACATGGTAGTGTGTATGGACATTCAAGTGTGTGCGTTGATCTTGATTACCTTGACCTAGATTTGACCTTGACCTGATCTGATGGTGGTGATTGGTTTGACTTAGTTTGACTGATAATGCATGGTAGTTAGTGTGTGCTACGCGTAATTGGACCTATGACAGATTGCTTTTCGCACCTCCTTTTTAAAAAGCCCAAACACTTTGAACTGTTGGTTTACTATATTTGCACCCCACTCTTGTTTTCTATTTCCTTTTATTTTCTTCATTTTATACACGTTTGCTTTTCAATTTTTAGAAATATCAAATGACATTAGAAAATTCTACAAAAATTCATGAACATCAATAAAACATTTAGAAAATTTTTGGTGATTTTATTTTCTGATTTTATGACCTTTTTGCCCCTGCTCTATAATTTTCTTTGAATTTCCATTTAGATGCATTCTAAGCATGACACATGAATTTGTTTAATTTTGTTCTTGCTCATTACCAACTGTTTTGACATGATTCTTTTTGCATTGATTCACTAATACATTGAATCATGTTATAGGATTTTTGTTTGATTTTTTTAAGTCACTTTATGACATGTTTTGATGCCTATATTTGCACCACTTTGCATGATGTTTCAATTTGACCTAATTGCTTTGTTTGAAGTCATTTTGCTCTGAATTTTTACATGCTATCTTGATGTATGATGCATTTCTGACCTAGGCATTCCAATAATATGCTGGCATAATTTTCATGAATCCATTTGGTTTTTGTTGGATGCATTACATTTGAAGTATAATACATGTCATGTCATTTTAACTTTAGTGCATGTTTGCATGAATTCTTTTGTGCATATTTGTATGGGCATTTGCATAGTTGTATGAGTCCTTCAAGTGATATTATAGGTCATTGTTGCACATTATAGGTCATCTTCACATGTTCATTTCAACTTGAACTTTGTGCATTCTAACATGTATTATTTGCACCTTCTTTTTGAGTTTTCATCTCACTTCTTCTTCTATTACTTCTTGAATGTCTTGATGGTTGATTCATGGATACTTTTGAGATGTTCATAAACCATTTTCCATTTAGTTTCAATTCTGATTGTTGATTTACATGTTCCATTTATGCATGTCCTCTTCATTTCTTTCCATCTTTCATCTATCCCTTCTTCTTGTAACATGTTTAAATGATAAGGGATGATGATTATTGCTTATTCACTTGCACTTGTATGAGGATATTCACTTGTGGTCCATATGATGCTCATTCTGGTTGTGGTTCTAGGATTTGTTTTCTCATTTAATTCTTTTGAGTTTTATGATGCATTACATGTTCTTTTACTTCTTATACTTCTTATACATGTTTACTAACCATGTAGGGGCTTTGGTAAGTTTCATTTGAGTGTGGATAAGGAATCCACATTCAACTTCTATCCTTTCTCTTTTACAATTCCATTTTGTGTTTTGTCAAGCACTTATGTGCTTTCTTTTAATAACTCATCACTTTCCCTTTTTGAATTACAATTCATCTTCTAACTTAGAAGTGAATTGTTTAATTCATTCTTTCTTTAGACTTTAGGTTGAAACCTCACAAACTTTTAGGATCACTCCCTTAAATCTTCAATTAGGATTGAGTCTTAGTCCATATAGGTTTTACCTTTTCTCCTCTCTTGAGTCTCTCTTCTCATCTCTTAAAGAAAATTCAAAATATCTAATAAAGGTAGGCATTTATTGCATTTAGGCCTTTCACATAAAGAAAAGATTATAAGGGGTCTTCTCTTATAATCTTAAAATGTATAGCATATAACCCATCTTGGGTCAATGTGTTAAACATTTGATCTTGTATGAGGGACTTAAATGCAATACTTGTTGAAGGTGCAAATAATAAAAAACACTTCTTCACTTCATAATCAACAAAACACTTAATAAACACAAGTATGCTAGTGTGTTTGAACCTTGACAATTGGAACTAAGTGTGGGGGTCTTCTTCACTCTTAGTGTGCATTCTTACCCATTCCATCTTGGAATGTGAGAACGTACACATTCCAATGGCTAAGATCCAGATACACTGTCATATGCAAACAAATGAAAAGACTCTTAAAAGACAAAAACCAACAATAACGTCTTTCCTTCGGGAATTCTTTTCTCATTTCATTCATTCTCAACGCACGAACGCGCTTCTACTCATTCTCTTGCAAGACGGTAACGCACTCGGACCAGCGAGCCTGCAACACCTGAGCTAGAACGTAAGCCGTTCTCTAAAAAACAAACAATCCATCCCTAGTGAGGGGAACTACGTCGCTCTGATTCTCATGCTCCCGATGAGATACGTAGGCAGTGGGGTAGGGCCCATGCGAGCACTTCTTTTATTTTCCCTACATTTGTTTCCCGTTCCTTTTCTTTTCTTTCTCCTTTCTTTCTTTCAGTTCCTTTTCCAGTATCCGTTCTTTACACCCTTTGACCGAGACAAGCAAGCGTGGATCCCATCGGGTACGATGGACGTGAGGGGGTGCTAATACCTTCCTCTCGCGTAACCGACTCCCGAACCCATTTCTCTTGGTCGTAAGACCATGCTTTTCCTTTCTCTCAGGTTTACGCGGTGTTTCCTTTCCCTCTCTTGGGATAAATACACATTGCTGGCGACTCTGTTTCGGTGCCACTTTCGCGTTTGTACTAGGATGAAAATCCCGGGAGCGACAGCTGGCGACTCTGCTGGGGACAAGAGGTTGACCTATTGCTGGTCCATCCTAAGCAAGTCAATCCTAGCGCTTGTCTATTTTTCTTTCATTGGGTGTTTACTGTTGTGCTATATTTACCATTTTATTGTATGGTTATTTACTGCTTTACTGTACATTACTGTATTTACTGCTTTTTAGCATTACATATCATATTATTACTGTTGTGTTGGACTGTGCTATTTTCTGTTTGGCGGGATGGGATTTCTGAGAGATAAGCCCATTACACAGGCTTGAGTATACACTTAGAATTAGAGTGGAGAGTAGTGGGACCTACGTGCCGTTTGGAGTGCGTTGGGTGTTCACGAAATTCACAGCTAGACGAGGCTATCTTGGGACACGTCGTGGCATGCGCATCTTGCATATTCCAGGATGTAGATCTAGAGAGCTGTCGACTCTAGTGACCGATCATGAGGACCTTAGTGGAAATATCCCTCTTTAGTGGTGACAATGGCAGACCACATTCTGTGGCAAACCCATTCGCACCCGAGGGCCCACTTTGGAACTTGCATAGGATGACTTTTATTTTCTAAGGGGAGTCAGTGGACGACCTCTTTGATTGGCATAGCATTGTATCCTACGGGCTGAATGTGCTATTGCTTCTCAAACCTCCGAAGCTGACAAGCCTTATTTTCTAAGAACCACATGTGAGTATGGGCGGGATGTTTACAGGTTTGCAGGAAACCCAGCCTCCTACCTTATTTGTGATTCTATGACAATTTCAGACATTGTATCCTATAACAGTGATTTAAGTGTTCATCTCAGATATTGCCAGATTCAGTACAGAGACACAGTGCACACAGTTCAATACAGACACATACACTTGATTACCTGATCACATGCCCTTTTGCATTGCATTATCATATCATAACAGTTATGTTTGTCATTTTCAGGTGCATAATACATTTCTGATTCCAATCCATGGGTTCAACAGAGATCGTTGCCGAGAGAAAGAATAATGTGTCTTACAAGTTTCCAGATCCTGCCTTGGATTCATTGCTCAAAGTTATAGATATGGCTGGTCCGGGTATTCTTGATAGGTTTCAGAAGAGCTACGGGAATTTGGTTGGGATGGTCCGTACAATCACCAAGTATGAACATGATGCCTTGCACACTCTGCTGCAGTTCTACGAGCCTTCGTTGAGGTGCTTTCTTTTTTCAGATTACATTTTGATGCCAACACTGGAAGAATTCTCATTTATTTTGGGAATTCCGATCACGTCGGCAATACCATTCTTCTCTGGTAGTTCTCCCAGCGTAAAAGAAATTGCTGCTGCTTTACAAATGGATCAGGCAGTGATAAAGAGTGGTGTGAGCAGTAAAAATGGAGTTAGCGGATTTCATTTAGAATTTCTGTCTGGACAGGCCCAAGAGGCTGCAAGTGCTAAAAATTGGACAGTTTACAATTCCATGCTGGCTCTCTGCATATATGGCCTAGTTTTCTTTCCCAATCAGCAAGACTTTGTGGATATGCAAGCGACAAGAGTTTTCGTTCTTAAAAATCCAGTCCCTACTTTGTTAGGAGATTTTTATCATTCCGTGCACTATAAGAATGAGAAAAGGAGGGGAGGATCTGTTAGTTGTTGCACTCCACTGCTGAGTCATTGGTTTTTCAAACATTTGCCTCAGACAGGTGCCTTTGTGGAAACCAAAGATGTGGCGAAATGGTCTAAACGATTAATGAGTTTAACTGCTGATAACATTGTATGGTTTGATCACCGGTTATTGAGAATAGAGCTTGTCACAAGATGCGGAAATTTTCCAAATGTGCCTTTGATTGGCAGAAAAGGAGGGATCAATTATAATCCAGTTTTGGCCATCCGACAGTTTGGGTATGCTTCCAGGGATCCTCCTACAGAGCAAGATGTGGAAGAATCTTTATTCTTTACAGGAACTAAAGATGCGAAGGTGGTAGAAGTAGTGAATGCTTGGAAAGATAAGCACAAAATTGGAAAAGCAGTTTTTGGAAAAGGAGATTGTAGATCTTATCCTGAATATGACAGGTGGATTGAGACAAAAGTAAAGGAATTGCTTTTACCCTTTTCAAGGGGACCTCTTTTATGTTCAGTACAGCCAGAACAACCCACTATGGTGGCTATTGAAGAATGTGAGAAGTGGAAGAAAATGGTCAGAGAGTTGCAGATAGAGAATTCTGGAATGAGCAGATGTCTTCAGAAAGCTCTAGCTGACAACAAAGAGTTGGAAAAGAGAGCCTTGAAAGCAGAAAAAACCTTGGCTGACAAAGAGGAAGATTTTGATGACAGAGCTCGGTACTTTCAGAAACTTACTTTGGGAGCAGATGACGCTAGTCAGGCTCACAGGATTACAAAACAGGCTTTAGCCCGAAGCAAGGATTCATTAGCTCAACTTCGTCAAGCTTGGGATGAAGTCAGAATTGAAAATGCCGAGTTAAAGGATCAGTCGAAGACTAAAGACGAGGAGCTTAAAAAGGCACATGAGCAGAGGAGAAAGTATCGGGAAAGTCTCGATAAAAGTCAAGGGCAGTTAGAAGAAGTTAGAAGCCAGTTGAAGAATACCAAGAAAGAGCTTGAAGAAGCCATGATAGAAAGAGAGATACTTAAGACGCAAGCCGGCATAAAGAGACACAAAGGAGTGTGTGATGACGAAGCTCTGATGCTGCATATGGGTTCTTTAACTGAAGCTCTTGAGAAAAGGGATGTCTTGATCAAGGAGATGATTGAAAAGCCGAATCACCAGCGTACCCGTATACTTTTTGAGGAAATCAAGTATTCAAGTGATAGGCTGAAGGATGTGGAATTGTCAGATTGATGTTCTTTTCCCTGTATTTTGTTGTTAATGGCTACCATCAGGCTTGTTGATGGATCCATTTTTTCCTTGTATTGCATTTGCGGTTGAACCTTTCTTAAATGTACTTGAATATTTTATTGAATGAGTACGAGCAGTTTTATTCAGGATTATTTCTTATCAGATAGCTGCACACAAGCACATGACCACGACACGTCTCTTTATATCACGATTTCTGGTCTTCAGATTTCTGTGGATTGGATTGGAATCAGGGTATAAAAGCACCTAGGAAATGACAAACATAGCATTGCATGGCATTGCATATCATTTTGCATTTTGTTACTTGCTTTTCAGGTACTCGTTGCAGGGTCTCTAACCTTTATTTGGTTTCAGGCAGTATAGCGGAGAATCATATTCACCGATATTCGACGCGAAGAAATCAAGTAAGAATCATGGATCAAGTGCAAAGTGATTTGGCCGAAATGAGGGCGCGTATGGACCAGTTCATGACCCTCATGACTGGCATGGCGCAAAATCAGGAGAGACTGAGGCTTCTGGTAGAGCGTCCCGACAATGGGCCCGAAGGTGATCATCATGACAATTCACAGGGACATGGCATTCCTCCTCCCGGTGGCAACCCTCCTCCTGGTGGTAACAATCGGGGTAATGGAAATGGTAGGCATGCTGGTGTTACCCTTGAAGATACTCTAGAAGACCAATTTACTCTGCTGGATGCTGATGTGGGTAATCAAGGGGATCGAAGGTATGATGAGCTAGCAGAGAAGATCAGGGCCATAGAATGCAAGAACTCTATGGGTATTGATGTTACCAGCTTGGGGCTGGTCTCAGGAGTCAGAATTCCACCTAAATTCAAGCCTCCCACTTTTGATAAGTATCACGGCAATGCGTGTCCCCAAACGCATCTTCAAGCTTACTTTGGGAAGATTTCAGCCCATACGGATGACGAGAAGTTATGGATGCACTATTTTCAGGACAGTCTGGCTGGGGCGTCCTTGACCTGGTACATGAAGTTGAATAGAGCTGCTGTGAAGAATTGGAAAGATCTGGCAGAAGCGTTCCTGAAGCAATACCAATATAATATTGACATGGCGCCCAACCGCACCCAATTGCAGGGATTGTCCCAGAATGCCAAGGAGAGTTTCAAAGAATATGCACAGAGGTGGAGGGAAATGGCTGCCCAGGTCCAACCTCCCTTGTCAGATAGAGAAATGGCAGATATGTTCATGGGCACCTTGCAAGGGGCCTATCTTGACAGATTAGTTGCTTGTCCGTCGACCGGATTTGCTGATATTGTGATTGCGGGAGAAAGAATAGAAAGTCTGTTAAAGCTTGGAAAGATCCAGGATGTGAGTGGGGCTGGCTCTTCGGGGACGAAGAAACCGTTTGCTAGTAACCAGAAAAGAAGAGAAGGTGATACGAATGCTGTGTTTAGAGGACGAGGCAGAGGGCGTTCTCGAGCTTATTATCAGGTAGATGCTGTAACAATCCCCACACCGTCTGTTCAGAAACAACAACCCCAACAACAAGTTCAACAGCAACAACCTTTTTTCCAGCAAAGGTCTAGACAGAGGGATCGTAAGATGGATCCTCTCCCTATGACTTATGCCGCGCTGTTGCCCCGGCTACTCGAGTTAAAGTTGGTAGAACTCCGTACTATGAAAGCTCCGGTTGCTGGAAACCTGCCACCTAACTTCGATGCTAATGCTCGTTGTGAGTTCCACTCAGGTGCTCAGGGGCACTCCATTGAAAAATGCTGGGCTTTCCATCATAAAGTACAAGATTTGATTGATGCTAAAGCCATCAATTTCTCTCCCGCTCCTAATATTACTCAGCATCCCATGCCTGATCATAGTGCAGCCAATGTATATGCTATTGAAGATGGGAGGAGATTGAATTTGGTGTTAGACGTTCATCAAGTGAAAACTTCTTTGTTGGTTGTAAAAGATCGTTTATTGAAGGGACAGGTGTTCCCGGGCTGTAATCAAGATTGCTCCGAGTGTATGAATCAAGAGAACGGCTGTGATAAGTTGAAGATGGGTTTACAGAATCTGATCGATGAAGGATGTCTACAGTTCGACAGAGTTGTGAAAGACACTGATGAGATATCGACCGTGACCATCTATTACACTCCCGCTGAGATTCAAATGCCGGTCAATGCAGTTCCCGTGGCGAGTGTTGCGCCAGAAGGGCCCAGTCCTGTCACTATCACGGTGCCCGGACCAATTCCGTTCACATCAACGAAAGCTATCCCATGGCACTATGGGGCAGATGTATATTACGAAGGTAAAAAGCAGGAAGTCGAATCATCAGTCAGCCCAACTATTGATAACGTAGGGGGTGTAGGGGGCTTTACAAGGAGTGGAAGGTTGTTCGCTCCCCAAACCTTGAGAAGTGATAAAGAGGCAGAAGCTGCAGCAAAGGCTAAGGGTAAACAGGTGGTTGAAAGTGCGCCTACGCCTGAAGCAGAGACAAAGATTACTTTTGATAAGGAAATGGAAGAATTTATGAAAATAATCAAGAAAAGCGATTATAAGATTGTGGACCAACTGAATCAGACCCCTTCAAAGATTTCAATCTTGTCACTATTAATGTGCTCTGATGCGCACCGGCAGGCGTTGTTGAAAGTGTTGAAGAGTGCGTACGTGCCACAAGAAATTACTGTTAATCAGCTCGAGGGCGTAATCTCCAATGTTAATGTTAGCCATGGCTTGGGCTTTACAAGTAGAGATTTGACTGTTGAAGGAAGAAACCATAATAAGGCTTTGCATATCACGATGGAGTGTAAGGGCGCAGTGTTATCTCATGTACTAGTAGACACTGGTTCGTCACTCAATGTCTTGCCCAAGAAGGCATTAATGAAGCTGGAAGTTGACGGTTTGATCTTAAGGCCTAGTGAATTGGTGGTTAGAGCATTCGATGGAACTAGACGATCTGTGTTTGGTGAGGTGGAATTGCCCGTACAAATTGGACCACAGGTATTCAAATCCACGTTCCATGTAATGGACATACAACCTGCATATAGCTGCCTATTGGGACGCCCTTGGATTCACGGAGCCGGGGCTGTTACTTCTACTCTGCATCAAAAGCTGAAGTATGAGTTTGAAGGGCAGGTTGTGACAGTGTGTGGGGAAGAAGACATCTTTGTGAGTCACTTGTCTACGTTCAAGTACATTGAAATGGATGGGGAAATTCATGAGATGCTGTGCCAATCATTTGAAGCAGTCAATATTGACGATGCACCTGAGTCTTCTTCTGTACCAGTTGGGGCGGGTACCTCCATTTCATCTTACAAACAAGCTGTCGAAGTCGTCAGGGCAGGCAACGCCCAAGGTTGGGGCAGGTTGATAGAGACCCCAATGAAGGAAGACAAATTTGGTATTGGTTATCATCCCTCTGCAACTTCAGAGGCGGGGAGCAAGGGACCCATTACTTTCAATAGTGGGGGAATTATCTACACGGACCAGTCTTGTGCAGCCACAGAGGATAGTGTTGACAGTGATTGTGACCTGGACAACTGGGTACGCCCTCATGTTCCGGGACAACAAGTGCAGAACTGGTCCGTTGAAGAAGTCATCCGGGTTACTCTTCAAACAGAGTAATTTTTCTTTGTTTTTTCTAACCATAATGCATGTCAAAATCTTGCGCTCTGCCCAAGGCGTATAGATTCATTTGTAGGGCCACCATGGTTGCATTTGCAATGTTTAATCATTAATAAAGGACGTTTTGCAATCAAATCTTGTTCTCTGTCTTTCAGTTTTTATTTTTGCAAAAAAAAATATAAAATGGCAATGTTTCATTTTCTTTTGTTTTGCTTAAAAATAAATTCTAAAATAAGGCATGAACCCGTTCATGCAGACTTGATCCTCCGGATACCACTGATAACGATTTTGATATGGCTATGTATGACTTTGACAATCCGATTTATCAAGCCGAAGAAGGGGATGAGAAAGATTGTGAACTCCCTGAAGAACTGGCCAGATTGTTGAAACAAGAGGAAAGGGTCATCCAGCCTCATCAGGAGACTGTAGACATCATCAATATTGGTACCAAGGACGCCAAAAAAGAGATCAGGATTGGTGCCAGCTTGCAAGCAGATGTGAAGCAAACTTTGACGGAAATGTTGCGCGAGTATGTTGACGTCTTCGCCTGGTCGTATCAAGACATGCCGGGGTTGGATACGGATATTGTCGTGCACAGGCTACCATTGAGAGAAGAATGTCCGCCAGTCAAGCAGAAACTTCGTCGGACTCACCCCGACATGGCTTTAAAGATTAAGGAGGAAGTCCAGAAGCAGTGGGACGCTGGTTTTCTTGCTGTGACAAAGTATCCTCCATGGGTAGCCAACATCGTGCCAGTACCGAAGAAAGATGGAAAAGTGAGAATGTGTGTGGATTATCGAGATCTTAATAAAGCTAGCCCGAAAGATGATTTTCCACTACCTCATATTGATGTGCTGGTCGATAATACAGCTCAGTTTTCAGTGTTCTCATTTATGGACGGTTTCTCCGGGTACAACCAGATCAAGATGGCACCTGAAGATATGGAAAAGACCACGTTCATTACTCCGTGGGGTACTTATTGTTATAAAGTAATGCCTTTTGGTTTGAAAAACGCAGGGGCAACGTACCAGCGGGCGATGGTGACATTGTTTCATGACTTGATTCATAAGGAGATCGAATGTTATGTAGATGATATGATTGCCAAGTCGAGAACCGAAGAGGAACATCTGATTAACCTGAAAAAGCTGTTTGAAAGGTTGAGAAAGTTCCGTCTGAGATTAAATCCAAACAAGTGCACGTTTGGGGTACGTTCTGGAAAGTTACTGGGTTTCATGGTGAGCGAAAGAGGAATCGAGGTTGATCCTGCCAAGGTGAAAGCAATACAAGAAATGCCTGAACCGAGGACAGAAAAAGAGGTTCGTGGTTTCTTGGGTAGATTGAACTACATTGCAAGGTTCATATCTCACCTAACAGCCACGTGTGAACCAATATTTAAATTGTTAAGGAAAGATCAAACGGTCAGGTGGAATGACGATTGCCAATTGGCATTCGATAAGATAAAAGAATACTTGCAGGAACCTCCGATTCTAATGCCTCCAGTTGAAGGGAGACCACTGATAATGTATCTGACAGTGCTTGAAGGATCCATGGGTTGTGTTCTCGGTCAACATGACGAGACAGGTAGGAAGGAGCATGCTATTTACTACCTGAGCAAAAAGTTCAATGATTGTGAGTCCCGATACTCAATGCTTGAAAAGACATGCTGTGCACTTGCATGGGCCGCTAAGCGATTGAGGCAATATATGGTTAGGCACACAACCTTGTTGATTTCAAAAATGGATCCTATCAAGTACATTTTCGAGAAACCAGCATTGACAGGCAGAGTTGCACGGTGGCAAATGGTCTTGACAGAGTATGACATTCAGTACACTTCACAAAAGGCCATCAAAGGAAGTATCTTGTCCGATTATCTTGCGCAACAGCCGATGGATGATTACCAACCCATGAAGTTTGACTTCCCTGATGAGGACATCATGTTTCTCAAAGCTAAAGACTGCGAGGAACCACTTCCGGAGGAGGGGCCAGACCCTGAATCCAAATGGAGTCTGATGTTTGATGGGGCTGTCAATATGAATGGGTGCGGAGTTGGAGCAGTTCTTATCACGCCGGAAGGTGTTCATATGCCTTTCACTGCCCGAATAACCTTCGGATGCACCAACAATGAAGCAGAGTACGAAGCTTGTATAATGGGGGTCGAGGAGGCGATTAATCTACGGATTAAGACCCTTGATATATTTGGTGATTCAGCCTTGGTAATCAATCAAGTGAAAGGGAGTTGGTACACGCACCAAGCAAATCTAATGCCATATAGAGATTATACGAGGAGATTGCTGACATTTTTCACAACAGTGAAACTGTACCACATTCCTCGAGATGAGAATAGGTTCGCTGATGCCTTGGCCACTTTGTCTTCCATGATCAAAGTGCAAGGATGGAACCATGTACCTAAGATTGAGGTATCCCGCCTTGACAGACCAGCATTTGTGTTTGCGGTCGATGCAACGTCTGATGGCAAGCCATGGTTTCATGACATTAAGTGTTTCTTGAAAAGTCGAGAGTACCCGTCCGGGGCATCGTCCAAAGACAGGAAGACGTTGAGAAGGTTAGCTGGTAGTTTCTTCTTGAATAAAGATGGCGTGCTGTATAAAAGAAATTTTGACACGGTCCTGCTTAGATGTGTGGATAGACGTGAAGCAGACTTGTTGATGATTGAAGTGCACGAAGGCTCTTTCGGTACCCATGCCGGAGGACAGGCCATGGCTAAAAAGTTGTTAAGGTCGGGATATTATTGGTTGACTATGGAGTCAGATTGTTGCAAATATGCCCGCAAATGCCATAAATGCCAGATCTATGCAGACAAGGTGCATGTGCCTCCAAATCCGTTGAGTATCATGTTGTCGCCTTGGCCGTTTGCCATGTGGGGCATTGATATGATCGGAAAGATTGAGCCTACAGCTTCCAATGGTTATCGTTTCATCTTGGTGGCAATTGATTACTTCACCAAATGGGTTGAAGCCGCATCCTATGCCAATGTTACAAAACAAGTGGTCGCTCGTTTCTTAAAACGGGATATCATTTGCCGATATGGAGTTCCCGAAAGAATCATTACTGATAATGGTTCTAATTTGAACAATAAGATGATGGCTGAGTTATGCCGGGACTTCAAAATCGAACATCACAATTCTTCTCCGTACCGCCCAAAGATGAATGGAGCGGTCGAAGCGGCCAACAAAAATATCAAGAAGATTGTGCAGAAGATGGTTGTCACGTACAAAGATTGGCATGAGATGTTACCATTTGCTTTGCATGGGTATCGAACGTCGGTGCGAACGTCCACTGGGGCAACCCCATTCTCACTTGTATATGGTATGGAGGCAGTACTACCAGTTGAAGTGGAGATTCCGTCCCTCAGAGTTATGATGGATGTTAAGCTAGATGAAGCTGAATGGGTACGAGCCAGATTTGATCAGCTGAGCCTTATTGAGGAAAAGCGATTGGCGGCTGTATGTCATGGGCAACTATATCAGCGCAGAATGAAACAGGCATTTGACCAGAAGGTGCGTCCTCAGGTTTATAAAGTCGGAGATGTGGTACTCAAAAGGATCCTTCCTCCCAATACAGATCACAGGGGCAAGTGGACTCCCAACTATGAAGGTCCATTCGTGGTTAAAAAGGTCTTTTCAGGCGGAGCCTTATTGCTTACAACCATGGATGGCGAAGACTTTTCATCCCCTGTCAACTCAGACGTAGTCAAAAAATACTTCGCATGAATAGACCCGCTGGATAATAAGAATAAAAAAATCCAGGCAAAAAAGGGCATCCCGGCGAACCAAAAACAGAATAAGGTTCGGGCAAAAATTAGGGATATAATTGAAAAAAGATTTGTACACCCGGTAAGTTGAAAACCCGAAAGGGCAACTTAGGCAAAAAAGGGTATCCTGGTGGATCGAAAACCTGAAAGGGCGGTCCACACAAAAGAGGGATTTAAGCGAATGACTACGGTTTGAGTTATCTGTACCCCATTACCGTTTGAACAACTGACGTTCTGAAAGATAGGAATCGGTCTGATCATTCCTCAGGAGGCAAGGTCGGGGAGTTTTGAAGACATACTGGTCATAACAGAATGGAAACTCAGTGGAATTCCGTTTTCACATTGCCATTAGGATAGTTTCTTTTCTCAATTTTTAGCGATCACCTCTTTCCAGGGATTGCTTCCGGATGTAATTGCCTATTCTGGGCTCTCAGTCAATAAATTGAATTTCAATAAAAAGCTTTCTGTTTTTGTTTTATTGCTTTGTTTGCAAAAACGTCCTAATTTTTGATAAAACATGGCATTTGAAAACATGGCAGCCTTGCAATAACATGCGCAGAAAAAACATTTGAAATTATTTCGAATGTTGAATACTCCCGGATGGTGGATTCTAGCCACGCGATATTCGGGGCATGTGGGCATATTCTTTTGTTGCAGGTAGCAGGTGCAGATGATTTTCAGCGCAAGACCAGCAATAAATCACCCCACGCAAAAGACTGGGGCAATTATGGGTAAGGAGATCGGCGTTCATCGTTCGGTCGACGATTGTGCATAACGGGTCGATATCAGTGAATTAAGTTCAACTGGGTACCGTTGCATCTTATTAAGTCGATTCTCTTATTCAGTCCTTCCAACGGCTACAAGCTTTTATATGTCGGTAACGGTCACAGGTTCCCCAAAAGAAGGGTCTCGTCGACACCGAAACTGATGGTCATTATCCCCAGCGAAGTCACAAGAGTTTGAAGAGGCTAGATCTTCTGTAAAATCCTCTTATGACATCCTCTTCGGGGACAAATTGTTGGTTTTCTTAAAGCATGGGGCATGTTGTTTCCCCAGCATGAAGTGTTGATCACCCCCCCAGTAGAGTTTGGTGGTCATTATCCCCAGCGAAGTCGCAGGAGTTTGAAGAAGCTAAATCTTCTGTAAAATCCTCTTATGACATCCTCTTCGGGGACAAATTGTTTGGTTCCCCAGCATGAAGTGTTGATCATCCCCAGTAGAGTTTGAGGACAGTTGGTCTTCTGTAAAATCCCCTCAAAAGGCATTCCCCAACACGAGACATTTTAAAGCAGTTTCCGCCAGCAGAGTTTGTTATAAACTTGTCATCCCTAACGGAATTGTCTAAAGGGAAGCTCGCCTAACATGGGGCATTGTAGTACTTATCCTAAGCTCGACAGTCATATTCTTCAGCAGACTACTGTGGATTTGCTTTGGGTTTCCCCAACAGATCTCTAAGGACTCTTTCTAGCAAGTTGCAGTGGAATGTTCTAACCAGGATTTGCATATCCCTGGCAGAGTAGCCATGATCCCCAACAAGATTGTGTCTCTGGTAATGATCCCCCACAGAGGTCAGTATCGAATCTTGTCAGCAATACTCCCCAGCTGAGTTGTTGTTCTCCCCGCAGAGGTTTATAAGATCGGCAAAATCTATTCCTCAACAAGGATGGCACAGTCTTTCCCCAGCCGGGTCAGAAGGTGGATAACCCCTATAACGGGTCTTGGATTGGATAGATCCTCAAGCAGAGTTTTTATGACTTTTCTTCCCTAGCAAGACGCCATGCAAAGAAATTCTCATCCCCAGCAGAATCGCTGTGACCAGAATTCATTCCCCCAGCAGATGAAGTGATTACTGGCAGATTTATTATTCTTCAAGTCCAATTTGTTTTTGGCAAACTTGACAATTCGAAGCAGGCGGATTGTTCATTCATTATCCAGCAGAGATACTATCCTCTCAGGAACCTCTAAAGTCAAGTCATTGATCATTGCTCCTCAGCAAAGTCGGCAGAGATGTCTGACACGGATGCAGAGTGTAATCCAGTATTGGAATTTTGCGAAAGTCCACCCGTAGTGTGGCAAGCCAGTAGTCGTCTGGCATTGTTAAAAGTCCAACAGTGGATTGGCGAAAGGTCCATCTAAGGGTGGCATATTCTAAAAGTCCAACAGTGGATTGGCAAAAGTCCATCTTCGGGTGGCAAAGCAGCTAAAAGTCCAACAGTGGATTGGCAAAAGTCCGTCTTCGGGTGGCAAAAGTCCAACAGTGGATTGGCAAAAGTCCGTCTTCGGGTGGCAAAAGTCCAACAGTGGATTGGCAAAAGTCCGTCTTCGGGTGGCAAAAGTCCAACGGTGGATTGGCAAAAGTCCGTCTTCGGGTGGCAAAAGTCCAACAGTGGATTGGCAAAAGTCCGTCTTCGGGTGGCAAAAGTCCAACAGTGGATTGGCAAAAGTCCATCTTCGGGTGGCAAAGCAGCTAAAAGTCCAACAGTGGATTGGCAAAAGTCCGTCTTCGGGTGGCATATTCCAAAAGTCCAACAGTGGATTGGCAAAATTCCGTCTTCGGGTGGCAAAAGTCCAACAGTGGATTGGAAAAAGTCCGTCTTCGGGTGGCAAAAGTCCAACAGTGGAGTGGCAAAAGTCCGTCTTCGGGTGGCACGAAGCTGCAAAGTCCACCAGTAGTGTGGCAGGCCAGTAGTCGTCTGGAGTTGCATAAAAGACATTATCAAAGTCCACCAGTGGTGTGGCAAGCCAGTAGTCGTCTGGCGTCGTTCAAAAGACATTATTAAAGTCCACCAGCAGTGTGGCAAGCCAGTAGTCGTCTGGCGTCGTTTAAAAGACATTATTAAAGTCCACCAGCAGTGTGGCAAGCCAGTAGTCGTCTGGCGTCGTTCAAAAGACAGATCTCTCCGACGTTTCATCGAAGATTCAATCCAGCAATCTCGTTGGGTTTATATCCCTTTTGTTCTTCATCATCCAGAGCAAATTTTTGGTTATATTTGGTATTCAATCACTATATACCTTGAAAGTCCGAAAGCAATTGCTTTCAGGCATTCAGGTCTACAGCGCTTGAATAGGGGCAGCTGTAATACCCCAAAATTTGCTCTCCCTCTTTGTCATCATAGCATGGCATTATCATTTATCATATCATATCCACCTCATTAACATTGCATTGCATTTAACATAGAAAAATGAAGCATGGCATCCTCCTTACCATCAGGGCATGTGATCAGGTGGGGGATGGACAATCAAGAGATCATTCAAAGCACAAAAAGGTCAGTCAAGTTGCCTCAAGGCAAGCCAAGAAGCCTTTCATGTCTCATACTATCTCAATTGATCATCCACAACCTCAAGGATAAGAGATACAATAGGAGATTGAGGCATTACATCCTACACTATGCAAGAAGTCCAAAAATTGAAGGAAAATCCTCAAAAGAGATAGCTCATTGATTCAAAATCATCCTCAAGTGGCATTTCTCATCATCCTTTAAGAGGATACACAACATATTCTGAGGAATTTGAATTTGGAAGATGTGCAATTTCCTCCTAACCAAAGGGGGTCAAAACTAGGGTTTCCCATTAAATCAGGGAATCTTTGATTTTTGAACAAAACTTGATGTCATGGTATTCCATATGTCCTTAAGTGTATGTATGTGGAAGATTGCATCTCAATTGGTTTTAGAAGTGGTTCAATTGGAAGAAAGATCAAGAATCAGAGAAATTGGGGCAAAGTCAAATAATCAGAGGAAAAAGTCAACTCTTGACTTTTTGAGGCCAAATTCATGAAATTCATGTTATATGTGTCCAATGTGCAAAATTTGGTCAAGAAATTCCAAAGGAATCATGAAAAATTCAAGATGTAGAAAGTTGCCATTTTTGGATGAAGTAGGGTTACTAAAAATAGCAAGTTTTGGCCATTTTGCATCAGAGTTTGAACCAAGGCCATTTAAAATTGAAGCACCAAATGAAAATTCCACTCGGCCCCAACAAAAGATCTTGTTTTAAGCTTCAAATCCATGTGTGGAACATCTCCATTGGATAAAAATTGAGTGAGATATGATTGATCAAAGTTTGAGCAAAGTAGGTTCAAAACTAGGTCATGACCAAGATTCTCAGGTCACGCGCGCAGTCATTTTAACAAACAGTTGGTGGGCCAAATGTCCACTCATTTTTCTCATGGTTAAAGGCCTCAAATGAAAAACTTTTCAACATCAAAGTTGTTCCTTGTAGTGTCATCTTCAATACTCATGTTGGACAAAATTCCATTTGATCAAGTTATAGTGGAGATATATTGGTTCAAAGTCATGTTGATTGTGCTGAAATTTTGTGTGCCAAGTTGCCATGCCATGACTTGCTTCACACGCCCTTACACCAGTTCTCAGACCTTTGTGTTTTAAGCTATTTTGCACCATTTTCCAAACCTCATCTCAATTTGAAATCAACATCAAATGTGTTCCACAACATGCCCTCTTTTATTTGGCATCAAAAGTTCCTCAAACCATTCACTAACATGTGAGAAATTCACCCTCAAACACTTACTGTTACAATGATGATTTGGTGCACGATTTTGGTTCACACACACTACAAACACTTCCTCACTTCAGTTTCCTCTTTAGACCAAGCACACATCACTTACACAATGTTTAGTATCACGTGCCTTGCATGAAAATGGAGAGAACAACTTGTTGAGCAAGTTTCTGCCACGACAGTCCTACCATTCCAAGCTTCACTCTTCATCCTCACCATAACTGTCATGAGATTAACCTCACCATAACCCAGCCTTGATCACTCGCCCCCTAACTAACTTGACTCAGTTAGTTAGGGTGGACTCAGTTAACCACCTTAACTCACCCTAACTCAACTCATTAAACCGTGGTAAGCTCACACTATAAAAGAAAATCACACACTCCATTTTCATTTTTCAGTTTTGACAACCACATTTCTCTCCAAGAACACCTCAAACTCTCTCTACTTTCTCTCTGATTCCACACGATTTCAACACTCTTCTTCCACTTTTCATCTGCATTATCATTGTTTGGCATTGTTGGATCAGGAGCACACTGAATCTTCATCATTCTCCAAGTGAAGCTTCATCAACATTTTGCAATTTTCTCTCTGCTCTCAAGATATTAAGCTCAAACAGCATTTATTTTGCTTAGTTTGTGAAGCTCCAAGGAAGAAGAAGAAGATAGGATCTCTGGTATTCTAGTAGATCCAAAGTTCATCATATTTCAGGTTCCCTTCCTCAACTTTGTTTTAGTGAATCTAGCTTGTTTTCGTGGTGTTTGTGGCCTAGTAGAGGTCGTGTGCGTCCTGGCTAGTTGATAGGCTTCTTAGAGGCATAGTTCTATACCTAGGGCTTAATTTGATTGACTCTGTTCTTGCTGTGCGTATGTGTTTGGTGATTTTCATTAGCATATTCATAATGTACGTGAGCTTAGCTTTCAATTGATGTATGCATTGTGATATTCTGGAAAATTGGAGGTTGCAGACGGTGGTAGTTCGCCGGAGAAGGTGACCGGAGGTCCCTCTCCGGCCGGTGTTCTTGTGTTAGGGTTTTGTTCTCAGTTTGAATGTGGACCATTGGATGTTCACCATCGTGCGGCTTATGTGATGACAGCACATTAAAATTCATGTGCATGTCACGTGTGATTTTCTGAAATTTTTTTAAAACACTGTGTGGTATGGTACATGGTAGTGTGTATGGACATTCAAGTGTGTGCGTTGATCTTGATTACCTTGACCTAGATTTGACCTTGACCTGATCTGATGGTGGTGATTGGTTTGACTTAGTTTGACTGATAATGCATGGTAGTTAGTGTGTGCTACGCGTAATTGGACCTATGACAGATTGCTTTTCGCACCTCCTTTTTAAAAAGCCCAAACACTTTGAACTGTTGGTTTACTATATTTGCACCCCACTCTTGTTTTCTATTTCCTTTTATTTTCTTCATTTTATACACGTTTGCTTTTCAATTTTTAGAAATATCAAATGACATTAGAAAATTCTACAAAAATTCATGAACATCAATAAAACATTTAGAAAATTTTTGGTGATTTTATTTTCTGATTTTATGACCTTTTTGCCCCTGCTCTATAATTTTCTTTGAATTTCCATTTAGATGCATTCTAAGCATGACACATGAATTTGTTTAATTTTGTTCTTGCTCATTACCAACTGTTTTGACATGATTCTTTTTGCATTGATTCACTAATACATTGAAGCATGTTATAGGATTTTTGTTTGATTTTTTTAAGTCACTTTATGACATGTTTTGATGCCTATATTTGCACCACTTTGCATGATGTTTCAATTTGACCTAATTGCTTTGTTTGAAGTCATTTTGCTCTGAATTTTTACATGCTATCTTGATGTATGATGCATTTCTGACCTAGGCATTCCAATAATATGCTGGCATAATTTTCATGAATCCATTTGGTTTTTGTTGGATGCATTACATTTGAAGTATAATACATGTCATGTCATTTTAACTTTAGTGCATGTTTGCATGAATTCTTTTGTGCATATTTGTATGGGCATTTGCATAGTTGTATGAGTCCTTCAAGTGATATTATAGGTCATTGTTGCACATTATAGGTCATCTTCACATGTTCATTTCAACTTGAACTTTGTGCATCCTAACATGTATTGTTTGCACCTTCTTTTTGAGTTTTCATCTCACTTCTTCTTCTATTACTTCTTGAATGTCTTGATGGTTGATTCATGGATACTTTTGAGATGTTCATAAACCATTTTCCATTTAGTTTCAATTCTGATTGTTGATTTACATGTTCCATTTATGCATGTCCTCTTCATTTCTTTCCATCTTTCATCTATCCCTTCTTCTTGTAACATGTTTAAATGCTAAGGGATGATGATTATTGCTTATTCACTTGCACTTGTATGAGGATATTCACTTGTGGTCCATATGATGCTCATTCTGGTTGTGGTTCTAGGATTTGTTTTCTCATTTAATTCTTTTGAGTTTTATGATGCATTACATGTTCTTTTACTTCTTATACTTCTTATACATGTTTACTAACCATGTAGGGGCTTTGGTAAGTTTCATTTGAGTGTGGATAAGGAATCCACATTCAACTTCTATCCTTTCTCTTTTACAATTCCATTTTGTGTTTTGTCAAGCACTTATGTGCTTTCTTTTAATAACTCATCACTTTCCCTTTTTGAATTACAATTCATCTTCTAACTTAGAAGTGAATTGTTTAATTCATTCTTTCTTTAGACTTTAGGTTGAAACCTCACAAACTTTTAGGATCACTCCCTTAAATCTTCAATTAGGATTGAGTCTTAGTCCATATAGGTTTTACCTTTTCTCCTCTCTTGAGTCTCTCTTCTCATCTCTTAAAGAAAATTCAAAATATCTAATAAAGGTAGGCATTTATTGCATTTAGGCCTTTCACATAAAGAAAAGATTATAAGGGGTCTTCTCTTATAATCTTAAAATGTATAGCATATAACCCATCTTGGGTCAATGTGTTAAACATTTGATCTTGTATGAGGGACTTAAATGCAATACTTGTTGAAGGTGCAAATAATAAAAAACACTTCTTCACTTCATAATCAACAAAACACTTAATAAACACAAGTATGCTAGTGTGTTTGAACCTTGACAATTGGAACTAAGTGTGGGGGTCTTCTTCACTCTTAGTGTGCATTCTTACCCATTCCATCTTGGAATGTGAGAACGTACACATTCCAATGGCTAAGATCCAGATACACTGTCATATGCAAACAAATGAAAAGACTCTTAAAAGACAAAAACCAACAATAACGTCTTTCCTTCGGGAATTCTTTTCTCATTTCATTCATTCTCAACGCACGAACGCGCTTCTACTCATTCTCTTGCAAGACGGTAACGCACTCGGACCAGCGAGCCTGCAACACCTGAGCTAGAACGTAAGCCGTTCTCTAAAAAACAAACAATCCATCCCTAGTGAGGGGAACTACGTCGCTCTGATTCTCATGCTCCCGATGAGATACGTAGGCAGTGGGGTAGGGCCCATGCGAGCACTTCTTTTATTTTCCCTACATTTGTTTCCCGTTCCTTTTCTTTTCTTTCTCCTTTCTTTCTTTCAGTTCCTTTTCCAGTATCCGTTCTTTACACCCTTTGACCGAGACAAGCAAGCGTGGATCCCATCGGGTACGATGGACGTGAGGGGGTGTTAATACCTTCCTCTCGCGTAACCGACTCCCGAACCCATTTCTCTTGGTCGTAAGACCATGCTTTTCCTTTCTCTCAGGTTTACGCGGTGTTTCCTTTCCCTCTCTTGGGATAAATACACATTGCTGGCGACTCTGTTTCGGTGCCACTTTCGCGTTTGTACTAGGATGAAAATCCCGGGAGCGACACATTGCCGGATTAACAAATCCCGGTTAAAGTAATTCTCCTTTATAAACAGTTGTGACATACAACCCCCTCTTTAGAGGTGACAAATTCTCTCTAAAGTTGAGACCTTCAGCTTCACATCTTGGGCTTTGAACAAGATATAAACTACCTTTAGCTTCATGTCTTGGGCTTTGAACAAGACACCAAAACAACCATTTCCTCCCATAGAATAGGAGGAACTACGAACGCTCTGATTTCCCTGTTTCGGTAAACGGGAATACGTAGGCATAAGATTGAAAGAAAAATCTTAGCGAACACACTAATCAAAAAACCTAAATCCCATACTCTCACATATCTACTAAAAAGCATCAGTCCTAACATCCCAATCCTTGTTCCCCGCCAGAAGCCTGTCATTCTATCAAAATAACATAAGAAAGGCCCCACCGCATTGATCGCATCCGTAACCTAACAGACCGCTGTTTAAACTCAGTATGCAAGCAGAGTTAATTAGAGACATCTATTTCCCTTCCTTCATCAACTTTAATAGGATAAAAAATGAATCGACCTGTAGTAAACAAACCCAAAGAGCGGCAGTGCTTAAGAACCGCATCCAAAATCGCTCGCTACAGAAAAGTGGCGCCCACCGTGGGGCCTGCTTGACTTTTTTCTCTTCTCTTGTGTGAAAACCACAGATTGGGGCTTCTGCCGGGGAATCCATTTTCTGTCAGGAACATAGGATTCATAGCTTTAAAAGGTCTAGGACTTTAGGACGAATATATATACTGCTTTTCCTAATTGCTATACCTGTTTATTTTTCTGCTAATGGGAATGCGTGTGATGCCGCATGTGGAAAGATTGAGTATACACTTAAGATAAGTGATGGCGACGAGGTCGACCATCAACCTCAGTGGAGGCCGACCAATGCAACCCATTCCCTCTCATAGGCAATGGGCCGATTGTGATGTCTGAGAAGCTGGGGAGCCAACCCTTTTGTAGTGCGGAAACTATCGAAAATAGTTGTTACGCGATACTACCCTCATTTGAGGCTGGTGATCTATTCTCGGCGAATGGCACTTACTCTAATATTGCTCTACAACTCGCTGGTGATCCGCTTGTTGTTTTGCTTTCCTGGGAGGAGCTGATGATAATGAGTACAGGTACAAAAATCACCCTAGTATAAACCTTTGGAGATGGGTAGAGCCTTGACTTCATGACAACGACCCTTTGACCCCATGTTTTTTCTATGTTTTTGTGTGCTGCATTCATGCATTCATTTAAAAAACAGTAAAACATTCAAAAAAATTTCTCTGTTAGTCTCTCTGTTTTTCAAATTAAACTATGACTGTGATTGCAAATATTAGAGAAAAAGATTGCGCTAATGGATTACAGTAGAAGGAGAACTCATAAGTACACCTTCAAGGTTCCAAAACTAGAGGATTTAAGAGGTTTGGCGAGGATGATCACAAACCAAGAGGCCTTCAGATCCAAGTACGGGGATCTGCTACCTCTGTTAAGGGTCCATGTGATTGAGGGAATCATGGACGCACTCGTTCAATTCTACGATCCGGTCTATCATTGTTTCACATTCCCAGATTACCAGCTCGCACCAATGTTGGAGGAGTATTCTCATCTGATCGATTTACATATCACTGATCGAGCTCCATTTTCTGGACAGGAAGAAATTCCAAAGAATCAGACCATTGCAAGAGCAATTCATTTGGACGAGTCTGAGGTCAGGACTCACATGACTACCAAGGGTGGCGTACAAGGTTTGCCAGCCCAGTTTCTGACAAAGGAAGCTCTGTACTTTGCTAGTATAGGGAACGGGACTGCTTTTGAAAGCATCTTTGTTTTACTCACCTACGGATTATTTTTGTTGCCCAACATTAATAACTTCGTCGATATCAACTCCATTAAGGTTTTTCTCATTGGAAACCCTGTACCGACTCTACTCGCAGACGCGTATCATTCTGTACACTTAGGGAATTTGTACAGTGGAGGGGAGATCACATGTTGTGTACCTCTGCTTTATAAATGGTTTATCTCCCATTTACCTAAGTCTGCTGCTTTCTGGGATCATAAGAGTGCCTTACGTTGGTCGCAGAAAATCATGTCTCTCACCAACTCTGATATAGATTGGTGCAATAGGATTTATGATGGAATTAGGATCATTGACCATTGTGGAAACTTCCCCAACGTACCCCTTATAGGAACTAAGGGAGGAATCAATTACCATCCAGTTCTCGCTCGTCGTCAATTTGGATACCCGATGAGGCACGTCCCACAGAATGCTCATCTGGAAGGTCTTTTCTTCAAAGAAGGAGAAAGTGACATAGCACTAAAGACTGAAATAGTGCACCCTTGGAAACACGTTCATAAGAAAGGACGGGAGTCTCTAGGAAAACCTGATTGTGTCTTGGTGGAGCCTTATCTCCACTGGGTGTAAACTAGAACTCTCAAGCTAAAGATGCCTTATCCTCGTTACGGAATTCTTCCGCTGAGGGAATCTGTCATGTACTTCATGACGGAAACGGAAAAACTTCAGGTTACTCTCAACAAAGTTCAACGGGAGAGGAGTTCGTGGAAGAACAAGTACCGCACCATTGACATAGAGTGTATCAAAATACAGCAACTATTGAAAGATAAGGATGCTCTGATCGAGATTTTAGAGCAACATGCTATAGAAAATCAGGATGACCAAAGGAATTTACTCGCTCCTTTAGCTTGGCAAAGGAATGATAACCCGACAACGGCCCAAGAGCCCCGGTCAAAGAAAAGGAAGATACCAGAGTCAGCACCCGGTTTCTCTTCAGAGAGGACTCGGGACCCCTTAGCTTAGGTTTCTGTTTCTGCACTTTGTAATCTACTGTATTTTCGTTTCCGCAATCCTTTGAATTTCAATAAAAAGGGGTTTCCCCACCGTTTGATATTTGCAATCTAATTGTCGAAGTTTATTTTGATTAAACCAAAAAACAATTAATATAATCATTGCATTCATCATTCTCACATCGCGTATTCTTCTTACCTACGAATCTCACGTTTGTGTCTTGGTTCTAGAGTCAAACTGTCTCATTCGTATAATACTCGGGCTAATCGTCAGAAAAAGATGGATGATCTTGAGGAAGAAAACAGAGAGTTGAAAGAAGAGATCGACGCTCTGAGAGAAGATATGAGAAAGCTTCGTAACGACATGCAGGCCATGGTAGAAGCTCAACTACAAAGGATTGTGATCTCGGAGATCACCTCAGCACCCATAGTGGAGAAGTATGATCCTAGGTATCAAATGCCGAAAGATCGTCCTTGGGGCATGCCTGTTAACTATATCTCAGAAGGATATGTTCCATCGATCACTGAAGATCAGGGAATCACAACAGATGCCGCTGGGCCTAAAGGTTACAAACTTCGGGAAAGCGAAGATGCCAGGGGCATACTGAAGACTCCTGAAGGCTACAAACTTCGGGAAATGCCAAGACTCACTGCCGTAGTCACGGTACCACCCCCTGTGGTGCACACTATCCCGGAAGGACAGATTCCACCGATACCTTTTGGTAAGAAGGAAACTATGTTCGATAGAATGGATGAATTCCAGGAATAGTTCTTGGAAATGCAGAAGGAACTGCAACCCATTCGCGATCAGGATCTATTTGGAAAGGACGCCACAGATCTCTGCTTGGTCCCCAATGTGAAAGTCCTGCACAAGTTCCAAGTGCCCGACTTTGAAAAGTACAAGGGTAACTCTTGTCCTCAGAGTCATCTGGTGATGTACACTCGGCGAATGTCAGCTCAGACTGAGAATCAGGACCTGCTGATTCACTACTTTCAGGATAGTTTAACCGGTGCCGCATTAAAATGGTACATGGGTTTAAACCGTACTACGATCAGTACATTCAGAGATCTTGGTACTGCCTTCGTCCAACAATACAAATACAATTTGGACATGGCACCGGACAGAGATCAACTCAGATCAATGTCACAAAAGGACAAGGAAACCTTTAAGGAGTACGCCCAGAGATGGCGTGAAATTTCCGCTCAAATTTGTCAACCTCTTGAGGAAAAAGAGATGACAAAGATCTTCTTAAAGACCTTAACCTCATTTTACTACGACAGAATGGTTGCCAGTGCGCCCAGTGACTTCACCGAGATGGTAGGCATGGGAGTTCGTCTTGAGGAAGCCGTCTGAGAAGGACGTTTGGCAAAAGACGCTGGATCATCGAGTGGTACAAAACGATACGGTAGTGCTCTCCCTAAGAAAAAAGAGCAAGATATTGGGAATATCTCTCTCGAAAAGCAAAGGCGACGTTATCAACCGGTAGCAGCTGTAACTCCTGCTATCAGCCCTGTGCCTATTCCTACGTATCAACTTCAGGTTGTGCAGAGCCAACCTAATCAGCAAAGGACACAACAATCTCTTCAGCAGGCTCGTCCTCCATACAATAACGATCATACAACACGACCATCAGTGTTTGATCCTTTACCCATGTTGTACGCATAACTATTTCCGTTACTACTGGCTAAGGGGCACATCCAGACTAAGTCTCCTCTTACAGTACCGAAAAATCCGCCTTTTTGGTTTAAGGTGGACCAGACATGCCCTTATCATCAAGGAGGACCAGGGCATAACATAGAGAATTGTCTCAATTTTAAATACGACGTGCAAAAGCTTGTTAGGAGCGGGCTCTTATCTTTCAAAGATACGAATCCCAATGTTCTCACGAACCCGCTGCCTCAACATGAGAAAGCTGCAGTCAACCTGATTGAGAAAGAATTTAACAATATCTATCAAATTCACAATGTACTCTTGTTGAGGACCAATCTGGTCAAGATTCATTGTAGACAGAGTAGATATGGCCATGTGCCACCTCATAATTATCACCAGTGTGATGTCTGCTCTAAAAACAATCAAGGATGTTCTACAGGAATAGATGGATCTCGGATGGATCCAAGAGCACCGAGTTCGTGGAGTTAACATGGTCTATATGAACTCCAACGTCATTCAGAACCACGACATCCGTGCGATGAATGTCAACTTGGTGGCGATGCACTCAAGGCAAAGCCAGTATCATAATCTGCCACGGCACAATTACAGTTCCTGTCTGATTTGCTCGGTAAACAAACAGGGATGCTCTTTCATACAAGAGGCCCTCCAGCGTCAGATGGATCTTGGATGGATCCAAGACTACCATGATAGGAACCCTTATCAGATCAACATGGTTCAGATCTTCGATATTCGCTTAATGAATACCAACCTGGTAGAGTTACATGCTGAGCAGGTCCGACTCGGGTTCCTGATTTCACATAACTACCAAAGCTGTAAGGCGGGTTGCGAAAACAATCAAGGTTGTACCCTTTTCCAGGAGGCACTTCAACACTTGTTAAATCACTGGTGGATGCCAATCTATATGGATGAAGATACTCAGCAAATTAGTATCAATAACAGGAACCCTACTCGGCGTCAAAATCAGGATGTCCGATCTGTGGAAGCTAACCTAGTGAGGTTACATTGCATTCAAATCGGACGTGGCCAGGTGCCACCACACAACTACGAATGTTGTAGAATCTGTTCAGAAAATAACCAAGGGTGCTACCTTGTGCGAGCAGCTCTTCAGGGTCAGGTGGATCGTAGAGAGGTTCGCCCATATCCGGGTTCCGGACCAATTAACTGGGCGCCGGACTACCTAGTGATCAAATTGAGGACGTTTTCGTAATCTCTGATCATGAAAGGAACATGGTTGTTTGTGCCATCATTCCTCTACTTGACGAATCAAGAGTTCCCAACCAGGAACGGATTGAAATTGCTTATGATGGTCAGAAAAATCAGAAGGCTCCCATAGTCATCTATCTACCGGGACCACTACCGTATGAATCAACTAAGGCTATCCCTTACAAATACGGTGCAACGTCAGTTGAAAATGGAAAGGAAATTCCATTACCCTCCGTCGTGAATATTGCAGACATCAGTCGTGTAACACGGAGTGGTTGAATCTTCAACAGAGGAGTTGGAGAACCTAACAAGGAAAAGGAACTTCAGACAGAAGCTCCCGATCCATCAGTCGGTCAATCCAGTAATCCCGGCCTTTCGAAAAATAATGATGAGATGTTGAAGCTTATCCAAAGGAGTGAATATAACATTGTGGATCAACTGTTATAGACTCCTTCAAAGATCTCGGTATTATCACTGTTACTCAGTTCAGAAGCCCACAGGGAGGCTCTACAGAAAGTCTTGGAGCAAGCCTTTGTGGAACAGGATGTAACAATCAGACAGTTCGATAGTATTGTCTCCAACATCACTTCTTGTAATAATTTGGGATTTAGTGATGAGGAATTACCCGAAGAGGGTCGCCGTCATAACATGGCGCTCAATATCACAGTTAACTGCCGGGACGATGCTTTGGCCAGCGTACTGGTAGACACAGGGTTAGCCCTGAATGTTATGCCGAAGTCCACTTTGATGCAATTATCATTCAAAGGCCCTCCGATGAGAATCAGCGAGGTCGTCGTCAAAGCGTTCGACGGATCCAAAAAAACAGTTATCGGCGAAGTTGATCTTCCCATAACTATCGGTCCTCACACTTTCCAAGTCACTTTCCAGGTCATGGATATCCGGGCAACATATAGTTGTTTATTAGGAAGACCTTGGATACACCAGGCTAGAGCGGTCACTTCGACCCTCCACCAAAAGCAAAAGTTCGTTCAGAACAATCAACTTGTCACAATCTGTGGAGAACAGGCCTTGCTCGTGAGTAACTTATCATCATCTACTTGTGTAGAACCCGAGGAGGTTATTGGGACGCAGTTCCAAGCACTGTCGGTGGGCAAGGACAATCAATCCCAAGGAGGAACCTCGATTTCCTCATACAAAGATGCTATCAAAGCGGTCGAAAGTACCGATACAACAGGATGGGGACAGCTTGTCATTCCTATTGACAATAAAACAAAGAAGGGTCTTGGTTTTTCTGCAACCTGTACCCAGACAGCTGCCAGCGATGGAAGTTTTCATCCCATTCAGAACTTCTTCCACAGTGGAGGCTTTCTTCACCCAGTGTCTCAAGCAGTACATGCTATCAATGAGGAAGATCCCTCTGACACAGAGGAAGAGTGGAAGTCATATCTTAACAAGGACGGTTATATGTCTCAGGACGAAACGCAAACTCCTTTTTGCTTCCCTACAGAGAGTCTGAGATTTATACCCAGGTCAGACATCGAAATGATATACGGGGATTATGATCCGGAAGGATTCCGTCCTCCGCCAAATTCATTAGAGGAAGACACTCCGATGAAAAACAACTTTGACCACGATTACTATGGCCCAATGGATGGTCTGCCAATGTGGCAGCTTTACCCAGGAGACTTGGGGCCAGAAAGTCAGCCGAGTAATGAAACTCAGCTGAGCATCATTGAACAGAATACCTGTGTCCCCACCATGTCATGGGATCAACACTCAGGTCATTTAGACACTACTCAACACAACGATGAATTTGAAACATTTGTAGGACTTGAATTCATCAACTATGCTTTTCCCGAGGTCAACGTCATCGAGAGGGATGACTCTTCCAGTTCGAAAGAAGTGTGGGACACCTTAGGACAACCGAGTGGAAAATTTGGCTATATAGTCAAGTACACCGCTCCCGAAAGCTCTCGTATCAGGCTCGAAGACATCCAGCCAACTGGATGGGGAGATACAGCTGAGAGCACAAATTCTATAGAGGAATTCTCCTACGACAATTCTGCCTGGGAGACAGATTCCAATGATCCCGCTCCGCCAGAAATCAGCGTTATTTCTGAAGACAAATCAAGGAAGGTGCCAGACTTTGTGATTCACCGAGGAGTTCGCCACCAATGGGTTGTTGTCGATGTTCCGAAGGTCGTTCGCCAATCAAAGTAATTTTCATCTTTAACCTTTCACCCTGCCCAGGTGAAACGGATGTTTTGATAGGGCTCGCTTTTTGTAAATTTTCCCACTTCGCTTTGCCCAAAGCGACAGAGTTTTGTTTTATAGGGCTGTAGTTTCAAGAATCGACTTGTTCATTAATAAAATAACGTCGTTCTGTAATTTCCGCATTAATTGTTGTTTTCTCTTTTCGCTTTTTCAAAAAATGGTAATCCTAAAAAACAATTAAAAATAAAAACAAGCAGTAAAATAAATACACTGCACACACTCGCATTTTCTCTATCTCTTTTAAACACGAATCATCACGTCATGCAGATTTCTTGTTTTAAACCCAGTTGAAACATACGATCCGATGCCTTCTCCCAACTTTGAGTTCCCGGTATTTGGGGCAGAAGAAGAAGTTGACAACAAAATTCCAGAAGAGATCTCCCGACTACTCAGACAGGAGGAAAGGTCCATTGAACCTCACAAAGAGCCGTTGGAAACGATAAACTTGGGTTCGGAAAAAGAGAGAAAAGAAATCAGGATTGGGGCACTGCTCAGTCCAACTACCAGAGAGGGTTTGGTAAAGCTTCTCAGAGAATTTCCCGATGTATTCGCTTGGTCCTATCAGGACATGCCAGGGTTGGATACCAGCATCGTGGAACATCACTTACCGTTAAGATCGGAATGTCCGCCAGTAAAGCAGAGGTTGAGACGGACTCACCCGGACATGTCCATCAAAATCAAAGAGGAGGTACAGAAATAGATCTATGCAGGTTTCCTCGCTACATCTGAATATCCTCAATGGTTAGCCAACATCGTACCTGTTTCGAAAAAGGACGGAAAAGTCAGAATGTGTGTTGATTACAGGGATCTAAATAAGGCAAGTCCAAAGGACGACTTTCCTTTACCACACATTGACATGTTGGTAGACAGCACAACAAAGTTCAAAGTTTTCTCCTTCATGGATGGATTCTCGGGCTATAACCAGATCAAAATGGCGCTGAAAGACATGGAGAAAACTTTGTTCATTACCCCATGGGTACCTTTTGTTACAAGGTGATGCCGTTCGGTTTGAAGAATGCCGGGGCAACCTATCAAAGGGCCATGACTACTTTGTATCATGACATGATACACAAAGAGATAGAGGTATATGTCGATGACATGATTGCAAAATCTAAGACAGAAGAGGAGCATGTGACCCACTTGTCGAAACTATTCGAGCGTTTGAGGAAGTACAAACTCCGCTTAAATCCCAATAAATGCACATTCGGTGTCCGTTCAGGGAAACTTTTAGGGTTCATCGTCAGCCAAAAAGGAATTGAGGTTGATCCTGACAAGGTCAAGGCCATTCAAGAAATGCCTTCTCCGAAAACTGAAAAACAAGTCAGAGGATTCTTGGGACGTTTGAACTACATCTCCAGATTCATATTCCTTATGACCGCTACGTGTGCGCCGATTTTCAAATTACTCAAAAAGAACCAGGATTGCGTTTGGTCAGAAGATTGCCAAACCGCCTTCGACAGTATTAAGGAATATCTGTTGAATCCTCCGATTCTATCACCTCTAGTGGAAAGAAGACCACTGATCATTTACCTTACAGTCCTAGAGGACTCAATGGGATGTGTACTTTCCAACAAGACGAAACCAAAAGGAAGGAGTCTTCCATTTACTATCTAAGCAAGAAGTTCACCGACTGCGAGACTCGGTACACGATGCTTGAGAAAACTTGTTGCGCTTTGACTTGGGCAGCCAAACGTCTTCGCCAATACATGATTCGTCATACTACTTGGTTGGTTTCCGAGATGGATCCAATCAAGTATGTCTTCGAAAAACCTGCTCTCACGGGAAGGATTGCCCGTTGGCAAATGTTGTTATCAGAATATGACATAGAGTACCACGCTCAGAAAGCTGTTAAGGGGAGTGTTTTAGCAGATCATTTGGCTCATCAACCAATTGACGATCAAGAACCAATCGGGTTTGACTTCCCAGACGAAGATGTCATGTATCTAAAAATGAAAGATTACGATGAACCGTTACCCAGTGAAGGGCCAGAACCAGGTTCCCAATGGGGACTTATCTTTAACGGAGTAGTTAATCATTATGGAAACAGAATTGGGGCAATCATTTTTACCCCTCAGGGTACCCACATTCCTTTCACTGCCAAACTTACGTTCAAATGTACGAACACACAAGGCCGAATACGAAGCTTGTATCATGGGTCTCGAGGAAGCAATTGATTTAAGGATCAAGAACTTGGACATATACGGCGATTCATCCTTGGTTATCAATCAGATAAAAGGAGATTGGAACACATACCAACCAGGACTGATTCCTTACAAAGACTATGCAAGAAGGTTGTTACCTTTCTTCAACAGAGTTGAGTTTCATCACGTCCCTCGTAATGAGAATCACATGGCTGATGCCTTTGCCACTCTCTCTTCCATGATTAGTGTAGGTCAATGGAATGACCTACCTAAGATCGACATAATGCGCCTTGAATGGCCCGCTTACATCTTCACGATTGAAGCAGTCATAGACGACAAACCTTGGTATCACGATATCAAATGCTTCCTTCAGAAACAACAGTACCCACCTGGGGCACTAAGGAAGGACAGAAAAACCCTCAGAAGACTGGCTGGAAGCTTCTTTCTGAGCGGAGATTCACTCTATAAGATAAATTTCGACATCGTCTTGCTTCGATGTGTAGACAGACCAGAAGCAAACATGCTGATAAAAGAAATTCATGAAGGATCCTTTGGCACTCATGCCAACGGACACACAATGGAGAGAAAAATTCTAAGAGCAGGGTACTACTGGTTGACCATGGAATCCGACTGCTACAAGTACATGAGGAGATGTCACAAGTGTCAGATATACTCTGACAAAATTCATGTACCGCCATCACATCTCAAAGTTCTTTCTTCCCCGTGGCCTTTTTCCATATGGGGAATCGACATGATTGGCTTGATCGAACCTAAGGCTTCAAACGGACATCGGTTCATTCTAGTAGCCATTGACTATTTCACCAAGTGGGTCGAAGCAGCGTCGTACGCTAATGTAACCCGACAAGTGGTGGTCCGATTTATCAAAAACAATATCATTTGCCGTTATGGTGTTCCGAGCCAGATCATTACTGATAATGGATCTAACTTGAACAATAAGATGATAAAAGAGTTGTGTGCAGAGTTCAAGATCGAACACCATAACTCATCTCCCTACCGACCCAAGATGAACGGAGCGGTAGAAGCGGCTAACAAGAACATCAAGAGGATCGTTCAAAAGATGGTTGTAACCTATAAAGATTGACATGAGATGCTACCCTTTGCTCTTCACGGTTATCGAACATCTGTCCGCACTTCAGCCGGGGCAATCCCTTTCTCTCTAGTATATGGCATGGAGGCAGTTCTCCCCATAGAAGTAGAGATCCCATCAATCCGGGTATTGATGGAAGCTAAGCTTTCAGAAGCTGAATGGTGTCAAAGTCGACACGACGAATTAAATCTGATTGAGGAAAAATAGATAGTGGCGCTATGCCACAGTCAGTTGTATCAGCAGAGAATAAAGAAGGCGTTCGACAAAAAGGTTCGACCTCGCGTCTTCAGGAAAGGAGACCTCGTGCTCATGAAGATACAATCGTTTCTCACTGACTCTCGGGGCAAATGGACCCCAAATTATGATGGTCCCTATGTGATCACGAAAGTTTTCTCAGGTGGCGCCTTGAGACTTGCAACCATGGATAGAGAGGAATTTTCCTACCCCACGAATGTTGATGTAGTCAAGAAATAATTCGCCTAAAAAAACGTCTCGGTGGATTGAAAACCCGAAAGGGTAGTCCAGGCAAAAGTTAGAGACATGGGAAAAATCATCCCGATGGATTGGAAACATCATAGTACAATCCAGGCAAAAATTAGGGATAATGGCAAGTAACTATGTTCAACAGAGGCAAGTCCCTCAGCAGCAGTTACATCATCCATCGAAGGAAAACTCCAGACAGAAGCTCAGGATGTCCCGAATTCAAAGTTGGTAGAAAAATAGTGGTCGTTATGTTTCAACGTAGCCCTTTTCCCTGTAAATTACCATTTTCAAACTTTGTATATACTCTTTGGAGTCACGCGTTTGGCTGATCTCCATCTTATCAATAAAATTTGAGCCCTTGTGCTTTTGTTTGTAATTCTTATTTGTTTTAGCTTTACAGAATGACGTTTTAACATGATTAGCGATTCTTGAAATGAAACAAAAATGAATTTACTTGTTAAAACTTTTTCCGCTTTTAAATTAAAGATGGCAATTTCTTTTGACTATTGAATATCAGAAGAACATCAACCGCTTCTCCAGAAGTAACCGAACTTCAAATTGCAGAATCAAAGTACTCCTCCAACGCCAGTGTGCCTGAATGAAGGATCAACTGTGTCAGATGCGACTATTCCATCTGACATCTTCGGCCAAGTTCTTATCTCCTAAGCCCGATCAATGGTATTCCCCGCAGGGACTATTCCTCCTAAGCAAGGTGGAATTGCTACTTTTGAACCAACGGTATTTCTTCGCCCCGCGATGGCCGAGTATCCAGTCGTGTTCACTCGTTAGTCTGTATGTCGCGTCAGTTTTGTCAGCATATACATACATACATACATCATGTATTTGATTTGCATTCATATTCATATTGCATCACTATCACTCTAGTTGGTCTTATCCCCTAGTGATAAAAGTCCTCTCAATCGAGTTGCCAGCCTTTTCCTCGTCAGGAAGTGTTGCGTCTGGACAATCTCTCCTCCAGTGTATGTCTGGATTAGAGTCAGCACTCGACCACTTTGATAACTTGAACCTCTGAAAAGCCAGAGACGCTTTCTACAAATGTCACTCTTCGCCATTGAAGATGATATCCTTGCTTTCCCGGATTAAAGAAAAATCCCCAGAGAAAGCCTCCTAAGCAGAGATTTGGCAGTACAGCTGCCATTCTCCGAAAAACCCACCGATGAAAAGGTCATCGGCACCTCAAAATTGGATCCCATCATATGGCATTTCTCCGGAAAGATCCCGAGAAAAGTATGATGTAAGACCCCAAGCCGAAGCAGTCTCTCAAGAGACTCATTTTCCCCAGATAGAGTCAACAAATGGTATCTCCAACAGAGAAGTTTGTGCACCTCTACAACTCAGACGATTGGGTTCCCCAACAAGTCTGACATCAAAACTTTTTCCCATCAAATGGCATCTCCCCAGGGAAATTCGGCGAGAAGTTTGAGGATAACCGCTACAAATAGCGTCCCTTGTCAATAAAGTTTATTGACAAAAGAAACTAAGACCAGTTCCTTGGTAGGAAACCAGGATCGAGGGGAAATTTACTTCAGAAACTGAGACCAGTTCCTTGGTAGGAAACCAGGATCGAGGGGAAGTTGACAAAAGAAACTAAAACCAGTTCCTTGGTAGGAAACCAGGATCGAGGGGAGGTTTATTTCAAAAGAAAACTGAGACCAGCTCCTTGGTTGAAGACCAGGATCGAGGGGAAGTTTACCTTTTCTAAGCATCATTGCTTAGCAAAAGAAGAAGGATGCGTGAACTACCATTCTTAACCACCATCAAAATTTAGGGTATTCCGATATTTAATCCTCTTGCACCCCGAATGCCCGAATACCTTCGTCATTCACACCTTTGGGTCCAAGAAGATTCAATACGGGCATCTGTCATACCCCAAATTTTGACCATTAATATTTCCCATCACTGTGCAAATCATCATCACAATATGGATGAACCATCATGCCTCATAAAATGCCTCAAGGGTTGTTGAGCATTCACTACAATCAAAATTAGGGTTTTAAGCCCTCTCAGAGCCTTAGACAAGGGATCAATCAAGGATTGACATGATCTTCAACTTGTCTAACCTCTAAAATATCCACAATGGATCAAAAGGACTCCCACTTCAAGGATTAAGCATAAGGCTGCTCCTTTCTAGGTGGATCAAGTCTCAAGATCGACAGTGTCACCAAATTAGGGTTTTGGTCGACCAGGGCCTCTAGTTGGAAATTTTCCTCTGGGCATGAGCCAAAGATCCAAAACATAACCTAATATACTCCATGGAACCTCATGGACCCAATCATCAAGTCAATTTTGCCTCAAGGGATGCATACATAAAAAATCAGGAATTAGGGTTTCTTGACCTAATTCACCCCTAAGTTGACTTTTGGGACAAATCATGAACCAAGACCTCAAGAGATGATTTGAGGGTCTATAATATACCATATTGATCCATTTGGAACAATGGATTAATCCAAGAAGCTTGAGCAACAAGTCTCAATTTCATCTGCACCACAATTAGGGTTTCGCAAGGAAAGTCAACTGTAACTTTTACTTTTAACTAGGACATGCTCCCAAACCCTAAGACATGATTCAATATACCCTATGACACCCATGGAACATGTCCATTAAGTTTGATTTAGGTCAAGGACATGATTTCCTGAAGAATTGCACAGTTTGGAATTCATTTGATAAAAAGTCAACTGTGCACAAAAGTCAACTTTGACTTTTTGAGATTTTTCACCAAAATGGATTTTTAACCCTAAAATGATGTTAATGTATGATTTGAATCATCATTCATCAAGAAAAATCAAAGAAAGTGGGATAACTTGTAAAAGGGGTAACCATAAAAACTTAGAAAAATTTCTAAGTTATGGAAAAAGTGACACTAATGTGCCAAATTTGGAGGACCATAACTCCTAAACCACAAGGCCATTGTTCCCCATTCAAAGCTTAATTTTTAGATCACATTGCCCTCTACAAAAGCTCCATACTGACCTATGTCCAAATTCCTCATGGATTTTGAGCTATGGAGTGATCAAAATCAAGAAAAGTCACTTTGTTCCAACACTTAGTGAAAATTTCACTAAGTCAGAATCTGCCTTTACTTTTTTCCAAATGTAGGGGGATTTTTCACTTGGATTCAAAAGAGATCAAAACCAAACATGTTCAAACAGTTGTTGTATCATGTAAGGGCTTTCCAAAATGACCAAGAACATTACCAAATTCAATTTGGGCTATGAGATATGACATTGGCAAGATGCCTTACTAAAATCTGCCAAGGCAAGGCAGATTTTTGCACTTTTGGTCGATTTGCCAAAATCAGCCAATTCCAAGCCTTGTCATCACTTTGGACACATCTGAGGATTGAATCTAAAGGGGACAATCACTGAGCCAAGCCTCCAAAGTCTTTGGAATAAGAAATAGCATGTTGAACCTAGAATTGCCAAAATAGGGACAAGACTCCAATTTTGGATTAGAGCATTCAATGGAAGCATCAAGGTGGCATGGACTGAGCCATTCTCAACTGAATTTAGTCAAGACTTATCCAAGACTAAGGGGACCAGCAGCCTATGCCCTAACCTCTAGTCAATGGCTAGAGGAGACTTGGATTTTCATTTGCCAACATTAGCCAAACCTACTCAGCAGTTGCCATTCACTAATCCTTGCAAAACAAACTTGCTCTACTATAAATAGAGCTCAATTGTGATCAGTTTAAGTACACCAAAGCCATCAAACAGATGTTTTCCTCAAAATCTCTTCTTTCACTCGAATTTTGCCTTCTAAGTCAAGTCACTATCGGGTTTTGAGTTTGAGAGCTTTTCCAATCGAACCAATCACACACATACCTCATATACATCACATATGAGCTGATCAAACACTTAAACAACAACGGGAACACTGATTTCTCAGGATCACCAGTCAATTGCTCAAGGTTTTAACCAAGTTGCAGTTGAGATGCCATGAAGTGATCCAGCCAATTTCAATCAAGTCCAAGCATTCAAACACACTCCATAGGGTGTAGGGAAGCTGTTCAGATCATCACAACTCATCTGTAACACCTCCAACATAAATCACGATCACCAGCTGCAAGTGGTCAATACTTAATTTTTGAAGCATTAATCCAAGATCACAATTTGTTTTCCACATGTTAAACAATTTTGATCATTTTAATTGAATTTTTATTCAATTAAAACACATTTTGAAAACAAATTAGGGTTTTGGATTAATTCAACCCTCATAAATCATTTTCAAAAACTTTTGGGCCTCTAATAGAGTGTAAGACCCAATCCTTTTTTTGACCAAATCATTTTTTGGGCCTTAGTGCATTGTATAAGTCCCGATACCGTCAAAAACAAACGGCGCCATCGTCGCCTTTTAAAAAATCAATTGGGCCTCTCCTTGAGCTATAAGACCCATTCAAAACTTTTGGGCGTCTAATAGAGTGTAAGACCCAATTCCCTTTTAACCAAAAACAACTTTTGGCCTCACTTATTGTATAAGTCCCTCTGCGTTAAAAGAAAACCTCACGCGATCGCCAATTTTAAACGAAAAAATCAATTGGGCCTACCCTTGTGTTATAATCCCCACTCTTTTTCTTTAAACCTTTTGGGCCTCTTGAGAGAGTGTAAGACCCATCCCTTTGTACAGAAAACCTTTTTGGGCCACAGTCACTTGTATAAGTCCCTCTGTACAAATTCAACAGTGCAATCACTGATAAAACCTTGGGCCTCTCCTTGAGATGTAAGCCCCAAATCTTTCTTTTTCAAAGCACTTTCTCCTTTGATTTTGAATATACTGTTGTTTTCAATCTTTCTTTGTTGAACAACTAACCAAACAGCATGGAAGCTCTACAACCGAGTAAGTGTTTATACGCTTTCATTTACTGCTTTCATATACATATAACTGTATTGTGGGGCTGTTTCGCTGTAAGTCTTCTTTCATAAACTCATACCAACTTTGTAATAATAGTATAGATATTTAGCGTTTCCCCGACAACTACGTTTAGAACTAGGAAAAGCCGTTTCGTTTATTCGTAGAAATAGACAACTAGATCCCCAATAGGATCACCCGATACAGTCTTCTCTTCGGCTGTCCTCATTAGGAATTGTCAAGAAACTCTACTCCCAGAGATGAATGTATTCTCCGTGAATGGAATCTTTGAGTTTCTTCTAAATTCTCGAACTTTCCTGGCTTGATCTATTCCTTGTGAATAGCCTGTCTTGAATTTCTCGGGGTTTGGGGACCCACTGGCTTCTTAAAAGCATCGGCCTCCTCTTGGGCATCGTACAAGGACCCACAGGCTTCCTAAAAGCATACTCGCCTCCTCTTGGGCTTAGTATAAGGACCTCTCAGCTTCTTAGAAGTATTCACAGCCTCCTCTTAGGCTTCGTATAATGATCTCTTCCTCCGGGAATGATAGCCTCCTCTTGGGCTTAGTACAAGGACCCGTCGACTTCTTAAAAGCTTCTAGCCTCCTCTTGGGCTTCGTACAAATTGTCCCGACGACCTCCTAGAGGTATAGGAACAGAACCTAGTAATCTTCATAGAACAGTCCTTTCAAAGAGTCTACTACTGTTTCTCAAAACATAGTACTAAAGATGAAACTCTAGACGTGGACAGTCTAAATCTCCTTGAGTCTCAAAGACATTCTCAAGTGACCCCTTCGTTAAATAGGAAGAAAACCCGTAGACTCGGACAGTCTCAATACCCTTCGGATTTCCCACTTCCTTAAAGAACAGGAAATATCCCTGAATCAAAATCCCTGAGGGCCAACATTACTCATATAAGAACTGATTTTCTCTTTAAATCAGTATACTGGACCTATCACTCAACTGAAACAGCACCCTAGCCTCCTCTTGGGCTTTGTACAATGATCCTCCCCAGCGGAGTCAAACAACGTTTAGCCTCTCTCTCGAGCTTTGTACGAGACACATAAGAGACTCCCTCGTTGAGTCAATCACCCTTTCGCCTCCATCTCGGGCTTTATACGAGATACAAAAAGGTTCTTATTGAGCCAAACAAATTTCAGCCTCCATCTCGGGCTATATACGAGATACCAAAAGATTCCCTTGTTGAGTCAAAACCTTTTAGCCTCTCTCTCGGGATTTGTACGAGACACATATTAGCCTCCTTTTAGGCTTTGTATAAGAAAACCACTGGTTGATCCAATCAACCTTTTAGCATCAAATATGTGCCTCGTTCACAGTACACAAACATCAACAACTCCTTCCCCTTCGTCTAATTGCTGTAAGCGGCAAGCCTCTGGATAATCTATATCCATGCCACTGTCCCTCTCTTAGCATGAGAAATTCCTAAGTAAAGATAGCATTGCTCTACACTGAGTTAAAGTCTTCTCCTTCAGGTTAAAAATCTCCTATAAAGGAAATTATGGCATTGCCGGATTCACAAATCCCAGTTAAAGTAATTCTCCTTTATAAACAGTTGTGACATACAGCCCCCTCTTTAGAGGTGACAAATTCTCTCTAAAGTTGAGACCTTCAGCTTCACATCTTGGGCTTTGAACAAGATACAAACTACCTTTAGCTTCATGTCTTGGGCTTTGAGCAAGACACCAAAACAACCATTTCCTCCCATAGAATAGGAGGAACTACGAATGCTTTGATTTCCCTGTTTCGGTAAATGGGAATACGTAGGCATAAGATTGAAAGAAAAATCTTAGCGAGCACACTAATCAAAAAACCTAAATCCCATACTCTCACATATCTACTAAAAAGCATCAGTCCTAACATCCCAATCCTTGTTCCCCGCCAGAAGCCTGTCATTCTATCAAAATAACACAAGAAAGGCCCCACCACATTGATCGCATCCGTAACCTAACAGACCGCTGTTTAAACTCAGTATGCAAGTAGGGTTAATTGGAGACATCTATTTCCCTTCCTTCATCAACTTTAATAGGATAAAAAATGAATCGACCTGTAGTAAACAAACCCAAAGAGCGGCATCGCTTAAGAACCGCGTCCAAAATCGCTCGCTACAGGATTGTATTTGGAATCAGCTTTACATTCACATTACTTGGAAATTTGCACTTGGTGTGTTGGGCACGCCAAGTGTTTGATAAATCGATTAAGCACAAGCTCTAAATTAGTTTGCGATTTAGTTAGTCATTTTACCCCGTTGGTAATTAGATAAACTTCAAGTAAATAAAATTTGGTTGATTGTGTTTGGTTTTTGTTGATTGATCTGTATTTTTGTCTTCCGTCGTATCATTCCTAGTAACGTTGCGCATATCCAATCCTTTTAGTAGTGGTTCGTTGTAGACGAGTGATTCAGTGGTTGGTTTCGTAAAAATAATTTTAAAACCATTTTTACTACGCCAAACAAGGGAAAAGAGGGCGCTTTTTTTGGCCTATGACAGCGCTTAAAAGCGCCGTCTAAGCCAGCGCTGTCGTAGGTAAAGACAGCGCTTTTTTATTTATGAAAAAGCGCTCTCTAAAATGGGCCTTTTGACAGCGCTTTTAAAAGCGCTGTATAAAGTATAAGTTAAAAATTTAATATTTTTTTTTAAACTTTAGAAAGCGCTTTTTCCTTCAAAAGCGCTCTCTAAAGGTGCTTTTAGACAGCGCTTTTTAAAGCGCTGTCTAATGTATACGTATAATGATTTTTTTTATACCTTTAGAGAGCGCTTTTTCCTTAAAAGCGCTCTCTAAAGGTGGACTTAAGACAGCGCTTTTTAAAGCGCTGTCTAATGTTTAACCTTAGACAACAGTTTTTTCTCAAAAGCGCTGTCTTTGGTCTACGTATAATTTTGAAGATTTTTTTTTAAAATCCCATTTTAACCATTTTTTTTTATGCAGAAACCTGTATAATTTACATTTCCATAAACCTGTATAATTCACATTTCAATAAATTTATCAACAAATTCTATTTCAAAACTAGAATTTACACTTAATGCAGAATTCAATAAACTAGAATTTGTACATTTCAATAAACTAGAATTTACATGCAGAATTCACACAAATTCTATTGTATGGTTTCAAACCTGCATAGAATTTACATTTCAATAAACTAGAATTTACATTCACAAAACTATACATTAATTCAAGAAAGAATTCTTCTTGCAATAAAAAATTCGCACAATTCCTCGTGTAATAAGGACACGCCATATCATCGAAATACTACATAACAAAACAAAATACGCATTAGTTAAGAAATAATATATAGATGTCTTGTGTTATCAAGTAGCATCACTAATAAGCAATATTGTGAAAATTAATATACCTCCACTTTGACCCATGTAATATTGGTTGCTCTAGCCCGTGCTACTCGTGCGTATCTTCCTGGTTACTAGACACTTGACCTGTAAGAAAGAAAAAAACAGAAATTAAATGACATAAGCTATATTGAATGATATAAGCTATATTGAATGATATAAGCTATAATTTTACAACTAGTACCTTTTTCACTAACGTCTCTTTCTTTTCTTGTTTGGAGTATGTTCTACCCGTCTCTTAACAACATGGACGGTTGGATTGATCCAAATACCCTAATTATGATCATTTCTAGTATATGATTCATTCGCTATAATATTTTCATCTTGATCATTTCTAGTAAATGATTCAATATCAACATCAATATCACCTTGATCTCCAACGTTTTCATCAATTACTTTGTTAGATAAAAGCACTATAGACCATTTTGTACTTGTCGGATCAGTGACATAGAACACTTGTTTAGCTTGAGAGGCTAGAATAAAACGCTCATCTTTGTACCCCACCCTATTAAGATCCACTTGCAAGAATCCTGACTTATCCATTCGTACGCCATTATTATTTTCAACCCACTTGCAACGAAATATAGGAATCTGAAAGTTCTCATAATCAAACACCCAAATGCGCTCGATAACCCCAAAATATGACAGATTTACAAATTTGGGGTTTAAGTCTTTCACACTTGAAATGTGCATTGCTTCAGCTACCAAGGTGACACCACTATTTTGCATAGTACTTTTATCATCTTGTTCTTTGGTATAAAATGTGTATCCATTAATTGCGTATGCGCTATAAGAAAACACGACCATACTTGGACCATATGCTAAACATCTCAACCTTCCTGTTATTGAATCGCGGACTGAATAATACTTTGCATAAATATGATCCTTAAACCAAGGTATGAAACTTCGATTGTGCTCTCGTACTATCCAATTCTCATTTCTATTCGGATTTGAACCTCGGAGAACATCCTTGTGCATTTCAACATATGGCTCAACCTCATTCTCATTGTGCAGAACATACAAATGCACTTGATCCCGTTCCACCCTTGATACTGTCACAACTTCATTTCCAATTAACATTTTTCCTTCTTTTTTTTCGACAATATGAGATTTGGGGAGTCCAATTGATTGTACATTGGACAGATATTCAGTACAAAACTCAACCGCTTCTTCAACAATGTATCGTTCGGCAATACAACCCTCTGGTCGACTTCGGTTTTTCACATACCCTTTTAATATTTTCATATAACGTTCAGCAGGGTACATCCATCTCATATAAGTCGGTCCACACAATTGTGTCTCTTTCACTAGATGAACCATTATGTCAAAAAACGAGGGAGGAAAATACATTTCAAGATCACACAAAGTAATAACTAGTTCTTTTTGCAATGTTGGTAAGATCGCAGGATCGATCACCTTACTGCAAATTGACTTGAAAAAAAAACACAATTTAGTTATTGCGCTTCTTACTTTTTCTGGCAGAATAGAACGTATACCTATTGGTAGAAAATGTTCCATTATAACATGGCAGTCATGCGTCTTTAAACTCTTTAACTTGAGGTCTTTCATAGACACAAGTCTTCTAATATCTGAAGAGTATCCTTCTGGAACTTTAACTTCACTTAGAAACTTACACAATACTTTTTTCTCCTTTCTAGATAGAGTATACGCAGCAGGTGGTAGATATGTTCGTTTTCCTTTCTTCAAGGGTCCTAATTCAGTTCTTATCCCCATATGTACCAAGTCCTTTCTTGCTTTAAGGCCATCCTTAGACTTTCCTGGTATATTGAGTAACGTACCAATAACACTGTCAAATACATTTTTTTCAATATGCATAACATCGAGAAAATGTCTTATATACAACGACTTCCAATATGGCAGTTCAAAAAAAATTGACCTCTTCTTCCACCCACTCTTGACAAGTGTATGTGCAAAAGGCTTTCCAAACTGAGTTGTCACATCTTTCACCTTTTCAAAAATTTGATCACCTGTCAATATAGTTGGAGCTCTACCATGTTCTGGCTCTCCATTGAATGCTTTTCTCCACCCACGATAGTGATGATTAGAATTTAAGAATCTACGATGACCGAGAAAGACATTCTTCTGACCAAACTACAATCGCGTCCAATCTGTTTTATCTTCACAAATAGGACACGCACATTGACCTTTTATGCTGTACCCTGATAGATTTCCGTATGCTGGAAAATCATTAATTGTGCCAAACAACATCGCCCTCAAGTTGAAACTTTCTTTCCTATACCCATCATAAACCTCCACACCGTTCTCCCACAAAAATTTTAAATCTTCGATTAAGGGTGCCAAGTATACGTCTATGTCATTCCCTGGTTGTCTAGGCCCAGAAATTAACACAGATAACATCATGTACTTACGCTTCATACATAGCCATGGAGGTAGGTTATAAATCATTATGATCACAGGCCAAGTGCTATGTGAGATACTTTGAATACTGTGTGGGTTCATTCCATCAGTAGATAATGCCAAGCAAAGGTTTCTTGCTTCTTTTCCAAATTCAGGATAATCATCATCAATTTTCATCCACTGTGGTGAATCTGCCGGATGTCGAAACTTTCCATCAATAATTCTTTCATCTGCATGCCAAGTCGAGTGTCTTGAATCGGTCTCACTACGAAACATGCGTCTAAATCTCAGAATTATAGGAAAATACCATAAGACTTTTGCTGGAGACAACTTTTTCTTATATCGAGAGACACCACATTTAGGACACTCATTTAGCGATGCATACTCATTTCGAAACAATACGCAATCGTTTGGACAGGCATGTATCTTATCATAGCTCATGCCAATAGAGCACAACATCTTTTTGGCCTCATATGTTCGATTGGGAAGAACATTATCCTCTGGAAGCATATCTTTCATAAGGGCCAATAATTCTGTGAAACTTTTATCCGACCATCCATTGCCCGCCTTTAAGTTGTACAACTTTAATACCGCAGACAATCTTGTAAATTTGGTGCAACCATTATACAACGGTTTCTCTGCATCGCTTACCAACCTCTCAAACATTTTGGGACAATCCTTAAGATCTTCTTCAAGTGCTTCTGCAATCTCTTCGACTTGATCAGAATCGTATGTATCTGTGCCATTGTCGTATGAAGCGTAGGTCGTATTATCCCCCGATTCAACATTCCCGTTAATTTTCTCACCATGCAAATTCCAACATGTATAACTTCTATCAATTCCACTCCTCAATAAATGCGATGCCAACTGAACCGCGTCAACCCGACTCCCAAAACAGCAACCCAAGCAAGGACATATCATTCGACTGGGGTCTTTGGCATGCGCAACAGCAAACTTAACGAATTCCAATACCCCATTGTCGTACTCTTTCGACAATCGACTTGAAGACATCCATTTCCTATCCATAGTTATACTAATTAAACTAAACAAAAACAAAAAGAAAAAAAGTTATACCTGTAGGGAAACGATCCGACTTTCACACTTTGAACACAAGTAACCCCTATACACGTATCATAAAATGAAATATCATTAATTGACCAATTATGAGTCATAGCTTGATAAGTGGCAACATGTAATCACAAACAAGCAACAATTAGAGGTAAACACCTACATAAGTATATAGTAGACAATAAACTTATAACAAAAAGTCACAAGTTCTAGAAAATAAAAGAAATGAACTTGGAAAAAAGAATATTTTAGGTTGTTTATACTAATCAACTTTGCCAAATATACAGTAGAAAATATTTAATAGTCATGAAATAACCTTCACAATTTCAATAATAATAGTTGTGAAGATACTTTAATATTAGCTTCCTTATGAAAATACCTTCAACAAAACTAGAAAAAATATACATGAAAAATATACATGAAAAATATACATGAAAAGTATCATGAATGCTTTTCGTAAAAATATACATGAAAAATAAAAGAAAAAAGATTCTGCAACAATAAAAGAGGAAGCTTTTATCCTCATCGTGAAAACTTTTTCGTTTTCGTTTTCAGAGAAATGAATAGTAAAAGAGAAATGAATAATAAAAGAGAAATGAATAATAAAAGAGAAGTGAATAATAAAAGAGTACCTTATTCGTTTTCGTTTTCAGAACGATTTGAGAAATGAATAAGAACAACAACGTTTTCATTTTCAGAACGATAAGAGAATAAGAACAACAACGTTTTCACGAACGGCAATGGCAATGGCAATGGCAAGAACGACGGCGAGGGTTTAGAGAAACGGTCGAGAGAGAAAATGAATAAAAGTGTCTCTGAAAATGTTTAGAATTGTTTTATATTTTAATTAGTAAAGGACTTTAGAGGGCGCTTTTCCTAAGAAAGCGCTTTTCCTAAGAAAGCGCTTTCTAAAGTGAAAATAATTAGAGGCCTATAAGAGCGCTTTCTAAAAGCGCTTTCTAAGGTGGCATTTAAAGAGCGCTTTTAAGAAGCGCTCTCTAAAGTGACACCTATAGCAGCGCTTTTTGGAAAGCGCTTTCTAAGGTGGTCTAATGTGGTAGGCTTTTACAGCGCTTTTCAAAAGCGCTTTCTAATGGCTATTTTTAGAAGCAATTTTACCTGAAAATGTCAAAAATTCTAAAAATGAGTCTGGGGTGAGGGGGATTCGAACCCCAGACTCAAAGCATGGCAAACACATACACAAACCTCCTTGACCAGCGGTACTACGCCCTCATCCATTGTTTATTCTCACTATATATATATATATTAAATAAGTTAAAATGTTTGTACTTAAAATAATTTAATATTAAATATATTTTAATATAATTTAATATAATTTAAATATATTAAATATATTAAATATAGTTAAAATAAGTTAAAATAAGTTAAAATATATTAAATATATTAAATATATTAAAATATGTTAAAATATATTAAATATATTAAATATGTAAAGTATATTAAATATATAAAATATATTAAATATGTTAAAATATATTAAAATATATAAAATATATTAAATATGTTAAAATATATTAAATATATTAAAATATGTTAAATATATTAAAATATGCTAAAATATATTAAATATAGTTTAAATATATTAAATATATATTAAATAAGTTAAAATAATTTAATATAATTTAAATATATTAAATATAGTTTGATATATTAATATAATTTAAAGTACATTTTAAATTATATATTAATTTAATTTGTATATATTAAATATATTAAATATAATTTGATATATTAATATAATTTAAAGTATATTTTAAATTATATATTAATATAATTTATATATATTAAATATAATTTCAATAAGTTAAAATGTTTGTATTTAAAACATATATATTTAAATATATTATTTGAATAATTTTAAATATAATTTAAAATAAATTAAAATATAATTTAATATACTTTAAATATATTAAATATAATTTGATATATTAATATAATTTAAAGTATATTTTAAATTATATATTAATATAATTTATATGTATTTAAAATAATTTAAATAAGTTAAAATGTTTGTATTTAAAACATATATATTTAAATATTTTATTTGAATAATTTAAAATATAATTTAAAATAATTTAAAATATAATTTAATATAATTTAAATATATTAAATATAATTTGATGTATTAATATAATTTAAAGTATATTTTAAATTAATATATTTTAAATTATATATTAATATAATTTATATACATTAAATATAATTTAAATAAGTTAAAATATATAATTTAAATATATTAAATATAATTTGATATGTTAATATAATTTAATATTAATTTCCCTACCTAAAGGGCGTGGGTTCGACCCCCCAGTTTGCCACTTAGAATGGTTTTATATTTTAATTAGTAAATGACTTTAGAGGGCGCTTTTCATTAGAAAGCGCTTTCTAAAGTGAAAAGAAATTGAGCCCTATTAGAGCGCTTTCTAAAAGCGCTGTCTAAGGTGATCCTTATAGCCGCGCTTTTGAAAAGCGCTCTCTAAAGGGATACCTATAGCAGCGCTTTTTGGAAAGCGCTGTCTAAAGTGGCACTCTTTTACATTCTTTTACAGCGCTTTTGAAAAGCGCTTTCTAAAGCCTATTTTTTACTGCGCTTTTTTTAAGCAAAATTTTTTTATTCTTTTTAGCAGCGCTTTTTTATAAAAGCGCTGTCATTTTGGCGCTGTCTATTCCTATTTTTGGCGTAGTGTTTGGAACACCATTTGCGTGTATTAAATTGTGGGATCCATTCAACCCCCTTCTAGATCCTAGCCATCGTCTAAGAGTTACATAGTCTCAAGGTCATAGGTTCAAATCTCAGTAGTTACGTGAAAAATAATATTAGACGCGTTATCTATAACCACGGTCCTTTGTATAAACCGTTGTGAAATGTTTATTAGTTTTTTTTTTAGTTTATATTATTGCATTATCATCCCATTATATTATTGTACCTATATTCTAAATCAGATTTTATACATATAATACAAAGGTAAATAAAATTTATATCAAAAGCCAAAAAAATTATTTACTTCATTAAATCCAAAAAATATAATTTACATCATCAAAATCAAATATATATATCATACATATATTCAAATTAAACTCATGTTTGAGGACCCTTAAACACATCGAAGATATACACCCTTAAACACATCGAGTGGTTGATGTAAGAAACACAATGTCGTTACAATATTCGTCCTAAGTGATATGATGATCAATTGCCAATGATCATTGAATAAACAGAAACATATATACAATTAGTATTTCCTAAAACAAAACTAACTATAACAGACAAACCACAATTGCAAAATTACTTACAATTTGATAAATGTTGCTAAGTAAAATTCTCTCCCCCCCCCTCACTTAATTGTTCTGTGTTGTTAGCTTCAATCCCTTTTGGATCATTATTTGTCCATCGAATACTATATGGATCCAATATTCCATAAATATTCAATTTATTGAATTCTATACAAACACGGTGAATGTACCTAAATGGTTAAACAAAATTCGAAAAAATAGGTGAGGAAATACAAAAACGATAACGTACTATAAATGATCACATGCATTTTCAATTATATACTTCCGTGCACCAAACTTGTAATATCCCTACGTCTAGCCAATGATTTACAGAGAAAAGATCTTGTATATCACTAGGAGTAGAATAGAAGAGCTATATCTTTGGACAATGCTCTAGCGAAAGAGAAATCGGGTCATCGTTATCTGCAACTAACAGGTATAATGTTGTGATTTCATGTGCGGAAGGATCCAATATCTCATTGACCTCTTGAGCAGGGGCCGCTGAACAATTTCTTTCTATTGTTCTAGCACCACATACAACATTTGTTTTGGGAAATTGATCATCAGCTTGACCATCATTTTCATTCGTATGTTGTTGGAAGGATCCACTTATTCTCTACAACATAATATTCGTTTTGAACACAATACATAATAAACACATTTTTATCTTTTCTAACTTTTCACATAAAACACAATTAATATATCATACATTTCAGATAAAACACTAGCATTTTAGATGAAACACATACCGCATATAACTCTTCTAACTTTTATAACGTTTCCATGTCTTTCCTTCGATTTTCCTGCTCCGCTTCTAACATCTTCCTTTGTTCTTCTAATAGCTTCTTAAAATCCGCAATCCTTTCTTTTTGCGCTTGTAATTCGATGCTTTTATAGCTTTTTTGGATGAATCACAACTATGGATAACCTATTTAACAACGGTTGGAAAATATATATAATGACACGGGCATAAGTGTTATTATGTAGAGTGTCATTGTATATATGATACTTACAATCACGGCCCACTAAGCGTTGTAATAAATTGGAAAGGGAACTACCTATAATGACGGTTATTTTAAATACCTGTTGTTGTATGTCTTTTAATAAAATAAAATAAAATGCAGCATTAGAACTACCTATAATGACGCTTATTTTAAAAAACCGTTGTTGCATGTCTTTTAATAAAATAAAATAAAAATTGCAGCATTTGAACAAGAACAATAGCAAGAACAACAATAAGTATAAGAACAACAATAACAACAACAACAACAACAACAACAACAACAACAACAACAACAACAACAACAACAACAACAACAACAAAAACAACAACAACAAGAAGAAGAACAAGAACAAGAACAAACAACAATAACAACAACAATAATAACAATAATAACAACAAGAACACCATTAATAATAAAGAAGAACAAGAACAACAATTATAAAAAAGAACAACAATAATAAAAAAAAAACAACAATAATAAAAAAAGAACAATAATAATAAAAAACAACAACAAGAACAACAATAATTAAAAAAGAATACCAACAACTAACATTTCTAACTAGAGTTCTGAAATTTGTTATGAAATTTGGTTTAGTGGAGAAATAGAGTATCGCAAATGAAAGATGATGTTTGGAGGTAGAAGATGTAGTTCGTCTAAGTTTTAGGTTTTACGCAGATCACTAATAGTAGTGTCTTGGCCGTTGATAATCACTAAATGGACGGCCAAGATTTGTTTAATGATAGTGAATAAACCCAATAAGCGCATAATGTTGGTAATGGGAATTGAAAAAATAAGTAAAAAACCAAAAATGTCGGTGTTGGGACTTGAACCTATGACAAGACGCTATCTATGATCACAGTTGTTTAAAATACCCGTGGTGAAAGGTCTGTCAGCATTTTGAAAAAATAAGTAAAAAAACACTACCTATAATGACAGTTTGTTACCATCATTAAAAGCATTTTTATAAGATTTAAAATAATGCGCGCATCCAGTTTGCACTATTACAACAGTATATATGAATTTGTTGTAAACCTGGCGTTGCTGTTTGCGCATTTTGTTGTAGTGAACTAAAGAATAATCTCAGGCCAAAGCCTTCTCCAACACCACGAACGAGCCCACCATGCTCATCTATTTTGATATCTTTTACTAGTATATCACGTCGTGGTTCTAGAAAAAATGAGCCTCCACGGGCCTCCTCAACCAACAGATCCTACACAACATGTAAGATAATATTAATATTGTAATTACCACAATATTTAAATAACACATAACATATGCACAATATATCATACTTAAAATTTTCTCAGCAATTACTCTTAACACATTTAAGGTGCACTCCTCATCTGGTCTTAGTTGAGCCCTCTTCCATGTAATACCCCGTAAATTATTTTACTCTGGATAATATTAGTTGTGATCAACTAAGTCCCATTGTACTCTGAGAAATTATCTGCAGAGATAATTAGGGTAACTGCTGAACTTAGAGTAAATTCAATTAATATTATCTGACTCTGAGATATTTAAGTATTTGAACTTTAGAGACTTTTTGGACAATTAGTAGTGTTGCTAATTGATGATATTATACTATATCATTTCTTTTCCATTCCTTTTCCTTATTAGAACAAGAGAAAGAAAAAGATAGAGAGGGTTTTGGAGAGAAAGAAAAGAGAAGGAATGGAAGAGAAAAAGAGGAAAAAGTCCAAGAACAAGATCATCAAGAACATCATCAAATCTTCATCAAATCATCTTCCCATCTTCACCATCATCATCTATTCAAGGTGGGTTCTAGATAGAAACTTAAGTTCTAGAGTTAGAAATGATTTTTAGCTTAAGTTAGGTTTATGAGAAATTGCTTAAATTGGTAATCGATGAAATTTAACAGTTGAAATGTGCTACAAACTGAGTAGTATAGGCTATATGAGTGTAGAATCATCTGTATTTGATTGTTGGATGTGTGGGTATGTTTTGGTTTGGTTTTGGCCCCAAGGGAATGCAGCTGTACGCTGCAGAATTTCTGCATTTTCCCAGATTCGCACTGCGAATCCCCTAGCGAAGGGGAAATCGAGCACTTGATGGCTGTTCGCACGACGAAGGTTGGGGCGAACATTCGCCAGAGGTTCGCACTGCGAACTTTAACTTGTTTTGGTTCTGCCACGGTTCACCAGACGTTCACACTGCGAATGGGGCAGCGAACCAGTGTTGGCTAGGCATTCGCTGGGAGCTTCGCACTGCGAATGAGGAAGCGAGCATTCGCTGGCTGCTTCGCAATGTGAACATGACAGATCCTCCAACTTGTTTCTTCTATAACTTTTGACTCGTTGATCCGATATGAGTATTCTTGGTATCGTTGTGAAGCTATGAACATCCTCTAGCTAATGGAAGTGAGAAATATCTGTTTATTACCCGATTAAATAAATTGGAGGGAACCGTGAATTAGTGTGATTTGTGGTATGTTGAATTATGTGTTCCCATTGTGTGATTGATGATTATTTGCCTATGCTCTTATTGTTAAGCATATTTGAATATGAATGCATGTAAAATATGAAATAGGTAGAGCAAGGAAACCTTAGTACAATAGAATGACTTAGGGAATTGTGCGACAATGCTTATGCATCGGTACTAAAGATTATCCTTGATAAGTATTTATTAAGTGAGTAACCGTGACCCGTGTTTAATCTCCTTGTGTGGGATGGCCGGGGAAAGTCACGTGGTGATTGGTATTAGTGACCCATGTTTAATCCTTTGGTGTGGGATGGCCAGGGAAAGTACCAATAGTAGATAACCGTGACCCGTGTTTAAACTCTTTGAGAGGGATGGCCAGGGAAAGTTATTTACGTTAAGGATCTGTGACCCGTGTTTAATCTCCTTGTGTGGGATGGCCGGGGAAAGATTCCTTAACTAGTTGGCATTGTGTCTTACGCGATGGTTTCTCTAGTGAGAGATATTCGAACTCAAGGTCTAGTTCTTTTTCCCCCGACTTGAGTTAGGCTAAGGTAGAACATTGTAAAGCCGAGAGAATCTATAAGATAGGGAACTCACTGAGATTTGATGTATCTCACACCACGTTGTTGTTTACATCACAGATACTAAAGGTTCGGCGAAGGGTAAGGACAAAGTGGTTTTACTTTTCCTTACGGATCGTATCTTTTGTGTGGCAAGGCTTCCGTTGTGGAGATTTTGAGATCATTATTGATCTAGTTCTTAGTTTTATCTTTTGAACATCTTGTATATATGACATGCCATAATTGTTGTATTAGTTTTTGGGCATTTATATGTACACTGTGTTACTAGGAACTTGTATATTTCAGTACCAAACGTATTATTCATGTATGATATATGCTTTGATGTATGTATATATATGGGCGTTACATTCCACTTCTCATGTCTTGACAATGGAAATGAGTTGCGATCACGACTAATGGAGTCCTCATCTCCCATTTGTTTTTTCATTCATCATTGTTTTCTCAAGTTTCCTATAACCACCACGAGACAATCCATGGGGGTAAATGTTTTTTGCTTTATTTTGTATTCCTGCTTGACTTATAGCATGTCATAAATATAGTGAAAATATGATTAGCGTCTATAAATCATTAGCATAAAATTACCAAGATAAATAAGACTAGTACTAACCGTGAATTTCTCAGAACGACTGTCCTTCGCAAATTTTTTCCAAACCTTCTTCGAAAGATAACTATATCTCATCCATGGACGCTAAAGACCAGGTTTAAGCTTCCTAATGTAGTCACGTGTGAGCCTTGACTTAAAGTTATTCTAACACGTACTAGCATCACTTACCCACCTTTTTTTAAGTACTTATTATCATCCGTAAACTTAAAATTCAACTACATTTGAATCAACAAGAATGTATTTGAAATTATAGAAAGTCATATCAAATAGATGAAAATTAAAATTACTACCTTAACATCTATCCATATCCATATGCTATCTTTGACAGCCTATGGCTCTTGTTTCTAATCATCTATCAATCTACTGACTTTGCTACATCCAAGAAACGCAACATAACTCTTAAAAAGTGAAGAGTTTTCACCATCAACTACTCTGTAATACGCATCAAACGCGGTCAACATTTTTTTACCAGAGTTGTGGACTTTTGTTAATTTGGCAAGCATTGTGGCACCTTTTTATGACCTTTTATTTTCGTTTAGAGTATCATTTGTAAGAGTTTAACTTGTCATAGTTTCATCACCACTAGATGAAGAATACGACGAAGACGACATCTATGTTCAAAAACAACAACAACCTCAACAAAAACAACAAAAACAACAACAACAACAACAACAACAACAAACTCTTTCATCTATTATTTCCACATATAACCATGAATAGAAATATGTTATCATACACATTCAACAACAACGACAACATCAACACAAGATTAATCAAATGTTATCACATACACATGCAACAACAACAAAAATCACAACAAAATATTAAATAAGTGTTAACACACACATTCAACAAAAACCACAAAAACAACAAGAATAACAACATCAACAACATCAATAACAATGGAAACTGAAGTTTACTGTAGATGCATAAGGAAAAAAATTAATGTACCGTAAATGCGATGACTAAGTAAAGGCGGGTATTTGGGTTGAACCAAATAGTTACGTTGTTGTATTCTTTCTTGACGATGACGATGATGTTAGTGTTGGCGTTGGTGTGTTGTCTTCCTCCTCACGATGACTACGGGTTGAAAATGAACAACAAATGAAAAATGATAAACCTGATGAAAAACGATGAACGATGATGATGAACGATGAATGTTAAGGTTGATATGGTGTTTCATTTTTTAGCACTGAACGTTAAGGTTGATATGGAGTTTCGTATCGTATCAGTGCAAAGAATGGCTACTGAAGAGACAAGCTAGTTAGCTATGATAAAAATGAATGAAAGATACCACCACGGTCAACAACCGAAACTGTGGTGATATATTATTTGCTAAATTAAATTTCATAAATTAGCATCAGTATATTACAATTTAAAATATTTAATACTAACCGATAAATATGTCACAACAGTTCACCTAGGCAATCGTGGTGGTATCATATTTATTTAAAATATTTTAAAAAAATGATAAAAATGTCATAGAAGTTGTTTAAATTAAAAATAATTAAAAATACAAATGCACGACTAAATGTTAAAGAAATAAAACATTTGAGGGTTCTGAGATTTGAACCCATGAAAGGGTGATTATATAACCACAATCGTATTTTTTAACCGGGATTATATCGTATCAAAATTTTAACAAGTAATTAAAAGAAAATGTTCACGCGTTAAGTAATAGATGTCATCATAGTCCTTCGTAGCACCGTGATAACCTGGGCCTTGTTGTATATACATTTTGTAGTAGTGCTCGTATGTAGGAAAGAAGAATTCTAGAAGTTTGTGTGAAAAGGATAGACCTTTTTGTGATATTTTTTTTTAATCCCAAATGCTCAACTTATAGGTCAAAGTAGTGTTGTTTCACAAGGTTGATATCCTTGATGAAACACGCACTTTAAGCAACACTTTTACCAAATGTTACACTATATTTCGTAAAGCAACACTTTAATAAGATACTGCATTTTTTCGCATACAACAATAGTTCATAAGCATTGCATATTCTGACTGCATTATGTAACACTTCGTAATACAACATTTTAAAAAGTACAAACATTTTAAAAAGTGTTTTCTATTTCTAAATTTAAACAACAACCTTCACATGCATATTTTGTTGTCATTTAAGAACACACCCATGGTGATTAATTAGTATTAATTACAATAATCACAACAATCTTATAAATATTATAAATAATGGCAATGAGACTTCCGTTTAAAGCGTCAAAGAATAAACATTTGTGACGTTTACACATTATGCACACAAGAAGAATCACTATTATGAATCCGAGTATGTTTTATTCTTTCTCATATAAATTCACATAACTTTAAAAATCATAATATTAGGATTCAAATGAAATTTTCAAATAGTTGATATCAAAGTTAAATTGCAGATATTATTATTTTCTGGTAATAAATATATAATATGTACTGTTCAAATTATGTATTTGTAAAATAGACTTAACATATGTTGTTGATGTTATTTTGTGTTGTTTTAATAAATAGTTTTTCAAGTGTAGCTAGCAAGTGATTATGGTTCCTTACTTATCACTGATGCAACTGGTTGTATGAACATGAATCCAAGAGAGTTGCAAACTTGTGTTCGTTGTGGAAATATTATATGAGTCTTTCATATAATATTTGTAATACCCCGTATTATCTAATGCTCAATTGAATATCGGATGAGATCAGATGAGTATCTATGTGCTCTATCTTTGGAAAAGTGGATTAATGGAAGCCTCTAAGTACTTTAAGTGTTATTAGTTGGGATCAATAGAGCAATTGATAAACTCTGAAGAGATCAATTATTTTAATTCAAGAAAAGGATTTTTGAGGTAAATCTAATAATTGATCGTTCGGTGTTAGAGGATAAAATATCAATTGAAGATATTTTACCCTGTTGGAACTATATTATATAATAAGCATTATATATATATATATATATATATATATATATATATATATATATATATATATATATATATATATATATATATTTGTTATAAAAGGGAAAAAAAGGAAAAGATGAAGAAGTTAGGAAGAAGAAGAGGAAATGGAAGAGAAAGAGAGAAAGTGGAGAAAGAGGAAGAAGAGAGAAAAGCTGGATCATCATCTTCTTCAAACTCCTCTTCGATTATCAGGTGGGTTCTAGATAGACACTTTAGTGTAGAGTTTTATGAGTTTAGAGTTTGTTTTGATATTGTGACAAATGAATAATTTTTCAATAGAATCATAATCTAACTGTTGGAATTCGATATTTGACTGTGTAGTATACTGGTTTTTATGTTTGTAACATGTTTTGATGTATTTTGATTGGGAAAAATGGAATTTTGGGCAATACGCGTATGGGAGGGGGAAATACGCGTAACACGCAAGGCAATACGCGTATTGGGTTGGGCAATACGCGTATGGCAATGAAGGATTTTAGGTGTTACGCGTATGGGAGGGGGAAATACGCGTATTGGAGTTTTAAATGCAATTTTGAAGGGAAATCTGCCTCAGCCCATACGCGTATCACTTTGGGCAATACGCGTATGGCTGGGCGAGCCAGCTGGGTAGTACGCGTATGGCACAAGGCAATACGCGTACGGCCAGTGGAAGTGCAGAATTGTGTTTTCGCGATACTATTTCTTGTTATTTCCATAACTTGTGTTTCGATTATTCGTTTTGAACATTATTGGTATCGTTGGAAAGCTAATAAAATGTACTTCCTTATTAAAATGGTTTTGAGATTGTTGGACGAATTAATTATGTCAGGAATTTGGAATAGTGTCGTTTTGTCGATTTTTACCGTTTTAATTGTATATAATTGTTGTTGAATATGCATGTTAAAATATGAAACAGGTAGAGCAAGGAAACCGTAGTATAATAGAATGACTTAGAGAATCGTGCGGCAATGCTTCCATTGATACTAGAAGAGTATCCTTGTTGAGTAGTTGTTAGTGGAGGATCGTTTTCCTCCGGTTTGTTGTGTGTGTGTCTTAATAAATACTGTGACCCGTGCTGAAGTGCTCCTGGTGTGGGCTGGGCGGGGAGAAGTATTTATTAAGTAAGTAACCGTGACCCGTGCTGAAGTGCTCCTTGTGTGGGCTGGGCGGGGAGAAGTACCAACTGTAGATAACCGTGACCTGCGTTGTATTTTCCTTGTGTGGCTGGCCGGGGAGAAGTTATCTACGTTAAGAATCCGTGACCCGCGTTGTATTTTCCTTGTATGGCTGGCCGGGGAGAAGATTCTTAACTTGTATGTCGTTTTGTGTTTTGCACGATTGTTTCTCTAGTCAGAATGTTTGAACTCTAGGTCTAGTTCCTTTTCCCCCGACTTGAGTTAGGTTTTGGTTAAAACCTTGTAAAGCCGAGAGAATCTATAAGATAGGGAACTCACAGAGATTTGATGTATCTCACCCCACTATAGTTGTTGTATTTCAGGTGTGGTTTGCAGGTTTGATTTACAAGTGGAGCGATGCTTGGATGTTTCAAGAGAAGCTTGGCTTTAGTATTTCCGCTGTGTATTGTTATTTTGTTTGATACAATTAAGGATATTGTATATTATTCTTAGATTTTTATTTTTTGGCTAGTTTCCATGACTTGTGCCATATGTTGTATTTATGTTTTCGAAATGGACAAGTATGTGAATTATGTCATTAGGCATTTTTGATGTGTCAGTACCAAGTAAAAACACTTGTATGGTATTATTCTAGATAAATATTATACAGAGCGTTACAGTTGGTATCAGAGCAGGTCGTATCCTCGACCTAGCCTTGAAACATCATAAGTAAATCTATTCCTGCCTCTTAAGTGTGTCTTGCCAGCATGACTCTTAATATCATACTATCTAGTGTTGGGCCTGATCAACCTAATGTTATGTATGTGATAGGTAGAATCATGTTTGAACGACCACGAGGACTCTGAAGTGTTGTCGTAACTTGTGCTGTGAGGGTAGGCTCAAGCCAATAGTTAGTAGTAAGGAGTTTTGGTCAGCTCAGCTGATATTTTAGTAGAAGTTGTGATTTGGGTAACATGGAATTGAGAGTGGGGTGTTGTTCAGGAAATCCTTTGGAATGGATAGAGTCTGAAAATTTAGGATCTCTATCGGACGATTGGTCAAGGTATTGAGGAATATGTAAAATCGCAAGTAGAGCTGGATTGCCCACTAGTACGGATAAGGATTTCAAGTAATCTCATTCCGTGGAAAAGAGAAGTTGTTTTGTGGAACATGTAACGTAAGGCTCGGAAGGGAGATAACTATTGGTGCTTCAGTTATAAGGTCGCTATGGTATCTTGAGTGGGCGAGAGTACCTTAAGGAATGTGTTCGGAACAATGTCTTCCAACTGGTTTAAAGTTGAGAGTTAAGGACGCTCGGTTTTTATGGGAACCTAAAGTCATAGGGAAGTGTGTGAAGGAACACAAGGATGTGTTACATGCTTCAAGTGAAACAAGTATGTGCCGGACGAAGAGTGGGTGATGATTTGCGTATATTCAGTTATGTAAAGAGATTAAGTTCGAGATAATATTTCAGGTTTTCTGTTTTCAGTAAGAGACCAAATTGGAATTGTTAAATTACCCAAGGAACAGTATAAGGTATTGTGTTGGAGAAAGAATGAGCTTCATTTAGTAACAGAAAGTGTAGTGATACGGACCGGAAGAAGTTGGTGTTGAGAAACAGAGTAAATACCTTGGATTCAAGGAAATTTTGTAAGATGGGTTTATATTTGGACCTGAGAGGATTATAATGGAGGGTGAAGTAAGCGCAGTATGGAAAACGGTATTAACGGTATGATATGAGGAAGAGTGAATGTATTTTTGGACGAAGGTGCAATAGAGCTATTGAGTAGTTGTTGAGGCTCAAATTAAGGAAGTGTAATCAAAGATGGTTCGCCTGTGAGGAGCCTATTAGTATGAGGTGAAATGAGAAAGTTACACGTTGGAATTAAGAACAAGCGTAGTAGTAGCACCGTGGTCACAAGTGTACACGATGGATTCTCATTCTTCAGACAAGTGTGAAGGGACGTACTTTGTGGAAGAGTGAAGATTGTATTTTAAGAAGTAAGATTGCGGTAAATTGACTAAAAGTAAACTAGGGCTTATTACGGACTAAGAGTAAATGATGGGACGGTTCATACCAGAAAGGTCTTGTAGTTAGTTAATGAGAATTGTTGGATGCGAGTATTTCATTAAGTGACTTAAGTGTAAGTGTGAGGTACAATGGATAGTTGGAAGTAAGAAATTCCAGTTAATGTGTATGAAGTGATGGAAAGGTTCTTCAAGAGGATGCATTGCCCCGATTTATTTCCAAGTGTAGAGAAACTTTTGTATTTGTAAATAATCGGAATAATTGGAATCTACCTTTTGTTGGACTAAGAACGTTGTTGTCTTATTTTCTCACCAAGGAGTTCAAGTGAGAGAATAAGGTGGTATGCTTGATATGAGATGTCCATCAATTTTGTGGTACCGTTTATTGGTTGTGTGTTGAGTTTGGCTTATGGACGAATTAAGTGTGAGTTGTGGCTAAAACCCTAGAATGTCGTCATTATTGACTTCCCGCTAGTACAATTGTTTGAGCAGAAAAATGAACTATCCCGCTAAAGTTTTGTAGTGTGACTGCGTCAGAATATTGGAATTTTGCCTTGTCACTTGGTTGGAGTGTGTCGTCTGCATGTTTTGACCTTGTCAGTTTTTACCTGAGTGGATCATGGTTAGTGACTGTTATACAAGTTATGAAGCCGTAAGTTGAGAAGGATATTTTTCCAGTTAGAACAAATCGGATTGATGGTTTGGGTAGGGGTGGCTTGAATTAAGAAGGAGCTGATTTTCAGTTTCTGCAGTAGTGTTAACCGATTAACACAATGGGGTTAACCGATTAACACGTGCAAGGATGATATATTGTGCTGAATTTTGAGAAGTTAACCGATTACCTCAGATGGGTAATCGATTAACATGTGTGTAAATTGTGAAATCCCTTAGGAACCATCATCTGTGTTTTGTTACTTATGTTGTTCCGAGTGGAGAGTATTGTGTGAATGGAAAATGGGATGGTAAGTAAATGAAGGACGGATTTGTGTTTTGAAATCGAAACTTGTGGAAGGGTGTTACTTAGTCGATCATCTATTTAGATGACAAAGGAGTTTGACTTCGAGGAAGTAATCTTACGAACTGGGTTGAGTATGAGAAAGTCTTAGGTGCATTATTATTATTACTGTTGAGAACTTTAAGGACGAAGTTGGAAAATACTCACGAAGTGTTGACCACGCAAGGAAATATTTTGGTGTGCATTCATGGTGTTGGTTTTGGACTCTGTGAGAGTGGTACCAGTTATGTGCAGTTGTGTTTTACCAAGAGAATGAAATTTGGAGGTTATCCTTCCAAGTAAGAGTGAAATTGAACGCTCCGAAGTTAAGCATATAACTTGGGTCATTTATGAAACAGAACGATTAAGGAAAGTTTATTCAATTGAGAAGCGTGGCAGGTCCGTTAAGGGTGTGTGTACGTGTAGAGTGTTGTTTGTGGATCAGTGAGTAGTGTGGAAACTCACAATTTCGCTTGAATGGCTTAAGTTTTGGTACACGGTGAATCGTATATGTTTGAAGTTCCGAAATGGTGTTACATGTGATTGATTGAGATCTCGAAATCAACCAGAAACCTTGAGAGAGTCGGACAACCGCAAAGAGAGTTGTTACATAATGGGTTACTCTAGAAACGGAAGTTGATAAGCTACTTTGGACGAAATTGTTTCGAGTTTAGACCGGATTGAGAGTTGTGTGGTTATGTGTTCCACTATAGGACGTCGGTAAGTTTCTTATGTCGTTGGTTAGTAAGAACCCAAATGGATAAGGGTGTTTCTTCGCTGACTGTTAGCTACTTGGTGATGCTTGAGGATTAGTGGTATTCCACTGTTAGATTTTTGGATTTGTGCAGTGGAAGGTGACAGACAAAAGAGTTCAGTCAGAATCAGAGATTTGAAAGATTGTTACTTATAAGAATAATAAAGAAATAAGGAGATCTTGTTTTAAGTGTGCTACCTTTTGGTGTGACACAAAAGAAAGGAAATATTGGATGTAATGATTACAATGTTTAGTATCAAACAGATGGAAATGGTAAAGAAGTCGTGGACTAGTTATGAAGTGGTTCGAATGTTAAAGGATTCATGAAAGGATAGTTGTCGGTAATTGCATGAAGTTAAGAAATCACTAAATTACATCGTGAGGATGTATTGAGTGTTGTTGTCCTGATTTGAGAGGAGGTGTTACGGTCTTGTTTTATGACTCAATAGAAGAGTGTAAGAATAGTATATTCTTTCTGAAGAAGAGTTCGACTCAGTCTTCTAGTAAGAAGCAACAGATGAATTACGGAAAAAGGCAAGGTTATAAGTTAACTCGATATTGGAACAAGAGTATGCTTAAGGACGTGAAGTTTGTTAATTTGTGAAAATAAGATTTTTGGTCTGTGAAGTCAAGTTGGAATTTGAATACGTCAGAGATTTGAACGAAAGTAAAGTTAAGTATGGATCTAAGACATATATACAAGTTGCAGTTGTTGTCGAGTAGAGGAAATTCGCGCGTGAATTTCAATTTAAGGGGGGGAGAGTGTAATACCCCGTATTATCTAAATGCTCAATTGAATATCGGATGAGATCAGATGAGTATCTATGTGCTCTATCTTTGGTAAATTGGATTAATGGAAGCCTCTAAGTACTTTAAGTATTATCAATTGGGATCAATAGAGCAATTGATGAACTCTGAAGAGATCAATTATTTTAATTCAAGAAAAGGATTTTTGAGGTAAATCTAATAATTGATCGTTCGGTGTTAGAGGATAAAATATCAATTGGAGATATTTGACCCTGTTGGAACTATATAATATAATAAGCATTATATATATATATATATATATATATATATATATATATGTTATAAAAGGGAAAAGAAAAAAAAAAGGAAAAGAAGAAGAAGTTAGGAAGAAGAAGAGGAAATGGAAGAGAAAGAGAGAAAGTGGAGAAAGAGGAAGAAGAGAGAAAAGCTGGATCATCATCTTCTTCAAACACCTCTTCGGTTATCAGGTGGGTTCTAGATAGACACTTTAGTGTAGAGTTTTATGAGTTTAGAGTTAGTTTTGATATTGTGAGAAATGAATAATTTTTCAATAGAATCATCATCTAACTGCTGGAATTTGATATTTGACTGTGTAGTATACTGGTTGCCATGTATGTAACATGTGTTGATGTATTTTGATTGGGAAAAATGGAATTTTGGGGTTGAATTTGAGAAACCCGTAGCAGAGTTTTTCTTAGGAAAAATTCTGGTTTTCCTCTGCCCATACGCGTAACACGCAAGGCAATACGCGTATTGGGTTGGGCAATATGCGTATGGCAATGAAGGATTTTAGGCGTTACGCGTATGGGAGGGGGAAATACGCATATGGTTTGAGGCAATACGTGTATTGGAGTTTTAAATGGAATTTTGAAGGGAAATCTGCCTTTGCCCATACGCGTATCACTTTGGCCAATACGCGTATGGCTGGGCGAGCCAGCTGGGCAGTACGCGTATGGCACAAGGCAATACGCGTACGGCCAGTGGAAGTGCAGAATTGTATTTTCGCGATACTATTTCTTGTTATTTCCATAACTTGTGTTCCGATTATCCGTTTTGAACATTCTTGGTATCGTTGGAAAGCTAATAAAATGTACTTCCTTATTAAAATGGTTTTGAGATTGTTGGCCGATTTAATTATGTCGGGAATTTGGAATAGTGTTGTTTTGTCGATTTTTACCGTTTTAATTGTATATAATTGTTGTTGAATATGCATGTTAAAATATGAAACAGGTAGAGCGAGGAAACCGTAGTATAATAGAATGACTTAGAGAATCGTGCGGCAATGCTTACATTGATACTAGAAGAGTATCCTTGTTGAGTAGTTGTTAGTGGAGAATCGTTTTCCTCCGGTTCGTTGTGTGTGTGTCTTAATAAATACCGTGACCCGTGCTGAAGTGCTCCTGGTGTGGGCTGGGCGGGGAGAAGTATTTATTAAGTAAGTAACAGTGACCTGTGCTGAAGTGCTCCTTGTGTGGGCTGGGCGGGGAGAAGTTACTTAGTGGTTGGTACCGTGACCCGTGCTGAAGTGCTCCTTGTGTGGGCTGGGCGGGGAGAAGTACCAACTGTAGATAACCGTGACCCGCGTTGTATTTGCCTTGTGTGGCTAGCCGAGGAGAAGTTATCTACGTTAAGAATCCATGACCGGCGTTGTATTTTCCTTGTATGGCTGGCCGGGGAGAAGATTGTTAACTTGTATGTCATTTTGTGTTTTGTAAGATTGTTTCTCTAGTCAGAATGTTTGAACTCAAGGTCTAGTTCCTTTTCCCCCGACTTGAGTTAGGTTTTGATTAGAACCTTGTAAATCCGAGAGAATCTATAAGATAGGGAACTCACTGAGATTTGATGTATCTCACCCCACTATAGTTGTTGTATTTCAGGTGTGGTTTGCAGGTTTGATTTACAAGTGGAGCGATGCTTGGATGTTTTAAGAGAAGCTTGGCTTTAGTATTTCCGCTGTGTATTGTTATTTTGTTGTATACAATTAAGGATATTGTATATTATTCTTAGATTTTAATTTTTTGGCTAGTTTCCATGACATGTGCCATATGTTGTGTTTATGTTTTCGAAATGGACAAGTATGTGAATTATGTCATTAGGCACTTTTGATGTGTCAGTACCAAGTAAAAACACTTGTATGGTATTATTCTAGATAAATATTATACAAGGCGTTACAATATTCTCATAGTGAACACATGTCTTCTACTCTCCCTTATACTCTATCCTCTTCATAGCTTCCAGGAACGTTTAGTTATCAAGTTCTCCCAATCTATATTAATTTATTTGTTTTACCTTGATAAATGTTTTTAGTGAGTTTGTAATATCATATGGGATTACTTGTTTCACTAATCCTTCATTGAACTTGCATCCATTTAAATATATTTTTAGGTAATAATTAGAAAAATTAAATTATTCTAGAAAATCAACGTAGACAATCCAATGTTTATCAAATTCCATGCTTATTATAATTCATGATTTCATTTTTAGCCTATAAAATTTGATCCAATGCCACAAATTCTTCAAAACAATGATGATAAATGGATGTCATTCTGAGTGTTTCATACAAAATTTGATGTTTACAAAATAAACTAGAAAAAAATAGAAAATTAAATTTTGTGTGAAAGATATAGAAGACATCTATTCATTCTCATTACTCTAAAGAATTTGTTAACATCAAAGACGACTTAGCTCTCCCACTTCCTAAACTTTGCGGTGTTTATACAAATTTTCCCATAAGCAAAAACATGAATTGCAATGAGCGACTAAGTTTTCAATATTTAGTTATTTATAAATATAAAACTATTTATAAAGAGAAATACATATATGTATTTGTTTTTATTAATCTAGTGAATGAAATTTAATCTTTTAAAGATGAATAAATAGAATGTCGTGAATTCGATATTAGGTCCGTGTAGTCTGATGTTTCTGCATATCTACTAATTTAACTAAGTTAACCGGGAAAAAATTATATATTTATTGCTATGTAAAATTATTTATAAGTCAACTATCTGTCTCTTGTAAAAATATCTACTTCTAAAGATTTTAATATATTTTACTTCAACATATAATAATAATGCACGAAAAATTTATCTGTTATTTTGTCAAATAGTTTTTTTTTTATAAGCTAAATTTATATATATCAATGGATACAGAGGGGTATCCCAACCTGTTGTACCCCAAATTTTTCCCTTAGATCCATTGATCTCTTGCATGGCATATTAGGTCAATCATGCTGCATAGCTAACCCGTTCACCAGTGTGTTGCTTGTGTTGGTTTCATTTTTATCAGGTGTTATCTTAAGGAGATTCAAGAGGTGATTGGTCAAGATTTTTGGTTGGAGCATTGAATCAAACCAGTGTCTCATTTCCAGGAGATATCTCTATAACCCTCTCCATCATCCTCTCTGTAACCAGATATCTATCCATTTTATCTACCCTCATTTGTCACCTTCATTTTCTAAACCTATTTCATTAACCTTTTCATTTTACCAATTTTTGTCCAATTGTTCACTTTAATTCTCCTAAACCACATTTAATCCTAATCATTGCCAAATCCATTATTATTTATTTTTCATAATCACCTTTGCTTATGCAAGACCATTTTATTTCCTAAGCCTATGTTTCATATCCCATCGTGACCAAAAAGAAGGAAAGGAAGGTGTTACAAATTATCAAATTTATTTTCATTGCCAAGTGGCCAATAGAAATCAAGTATGGATATGTTGACTTTTCAACCCAAGCATCAGCCAATGAAAATGTGCCAAATTGGAAAGGAAGAACTCAGCATTATTTGAAATCCATCCGTTCACAAAACCATTCAATCCTTGGCACAAAACTATTTTGAACTGTCCAAAGACAATTCCCTTTTGAGCTCTTAATGGTTTGTCTCAGTAAAAGTCCAAAGACAAATAGGAGCGTCTGTCTCCAAGAGCTGAAGAACGTTGGATTTCAAATTGTAAACCCTAGCTCCAACCTTGCCCACCATGTTCTGAAACTTAACCCGGCCCATCAAGCAGCCTATATAAAGAACTCGTCTACAGCTCTCAAACACAACATCAACATTACAACAACACTTCTCACAAAATTGTTAAAAGTTTCTGGTGCACGAGCAAGAGAGAGGAAGAGTGGTTTCAACTTTCTGGTTCAAGCTCGAAAAGTTCATCACAAGGCGAGGAAACAGTGGATTTACTCCACTAGGTATCACCTAATCTCTTTCTTTTCTTATGCATTATGATGATGATCATACACCATGATGTTATCATTTTTTCCATCACCGTCTAATTTTCATGGCTATTTTGCTTCATGTTTGAATATCATGCTATCATATTTCTGTCTGATTATTGTATTGTTGTGAGAAATCACCATGCTGGTTTTCATTTCTGTGTTGATTTAATGATGTTCAGTTTGTCTGGTTTTGTTCGTGTTCGTAAAATGAAATGAAAATAAAATGTATGAGACTGGGTGGCGTTCGCCACATTTGGTTTAGTGGCTCCCGCCACATAGCTTTATTAATAATATAATATATATAACTCACCACTTAATAATATATATTTAATGACCACTCTCACCAAATAAATGATTTAATAATGAAAGCAAAGCCATGGCGCCAGCCATGCATAGCATGGCGTCGGCCACACCACACTCCCTTCACCCATGGCGCACGCCATATTTCTTTCTAGGATGAGGTGGCGCAGGCCACCCTTCCTGTAGCTTCCCTTTTTTATTTTGTTGTGTTTTTTTAACCATTTATGTCCATTTTTCTTAGCTATGTATGTTTTAATAATTTCATAACTAAACAATTAAATTTCTACTGCTTCTTATTTATTTCCTATCAATCGTGTTCCTGAATATCAGATACATTTCCTTAAGCATGCTATGATTTATGTTTGAACATTGCTGCATGAACTTTATCATAAGATGCTGTCTACTTTCTGGTTTCTGTTTGCTATCATTACATGATTCCAATGCTTTACTTTTCAAACTGTGAGAATGTCTTTCTGCTATGCTTGACCTATTAATGTGCTACTATTGTTAAACAAGTTATTTTAAGAGCATGCTATTAATTTGTGAAGTTTGGTTGAACATTGTTTACTGGCTTTATCATGAGAATGCTGGCTGTAATTTTTTGCTTCTGATTGTTATTGCATGATTTCAATGCCTTGTTCTTCTACTGTGATAAGTCTTTGCTGCTATATTTGACATAATCATGTGCTCACTGTTTCAAAAAATGTTACTGTTGATAAATATGTTGTGATTCATGAAACTCTTGCTATGAAGATGTTGTTTGCTTTCTGTTTGAAATCACATGAGTTAATTCTTTTACTTCTGTTGCTTTTCATGCCATGAGTTTAAATTCTTTTGTTTCTGTTTGCTTTCCATGCTATGATTTCCATGCTTGTATGACCACTGTTTGTGAATCAATTCTTCTATGAATGTATTTGGTTTTTGAAGTTCTGTTTCTGACTTTATCATGAGCCTTGCCATGCAAATTTGTTTGTTTTGCTATATGTTAATGGACAACATGTTTTCAAATGCTTTGGTTCCAAATGTGAATGCTTCTCTGCCTTATATGTCACAATTGCATGATAAATTGCTTACTGTTTGCTATATTCTCATTATGTTCATTGCATGACCACTTGCACTCACTCTTTGCCATGTCCATATTTGTGTTCACTTCATGATCACTTACTCACTGTGTGCTATGTCCACTTTTTAAGTACATTTCATGATTATATGCTTACTGTTTTTATCGAACTCTTATTTATTTCATATCCTTCAAACTCTCAGTAACTCTTATTTATAAGATGTTACACTCCCCTATTCCAAAGGAAATTGTTTCTTAAAATTGACTCATGAAGTCATTAAACAAACCACTCTACCTTTAACAATAGGAACCTATCCCATTTCTTAGCTATCGTGAGCCAATGAAATCGTAACTTAGTAATAGGGTAGAGTTATTGTGAACTCTATGTGATTCTCATCATCATGAGAACTCACTTTCCCCCTATAACATCGCCTTAGAGAGTTATCGTGAACTCTAAAATGAGCTAATACTCATTTTCCCCTTGGAACTTTGGCCATAGTCAATGGTTCCTATCCCTCACCTTTAGTAGAACTACGCATACTCTGATTCTATTCCCGAGGATACGTAGGCGCAAAGTGCGATGCTTTGTCGAGTATACTTAGATACTAACCCCAAGGGTTTCAAACCTTTAGCAAGCGAGCGAGAAATAACAAATTAAAACAAGAGGCTCCCGTAGAGTACTACGGACGTTTAGGGTGCTAATACCTTCCCTAGGCGTAACCAACCCCCGAACCTTAGATCTTTCCCCTTTAGTTTTCTTAACGATATTGAACCTTTCCTTTGGATAAATCAAAGTCGGTTGTAAAAGAAAATGATGCAAGTTAATTAATAGGTTGTTATCCGATTTTCACCTCAACAGAAATGGCGACTTCACTAGGGAAGGACGAAGGTTAGACCTATTGCTGGTCCTTTCCTAAGAGGGTTAAGCCTATCTTGTTTTTATGTTATTCATATGCTTATGTATGTCATGTTTTGCTTATATATCTGTGTATCTGTTCTTGCTTGACCTTTTTCCTGTTTAATATGGGTTGACATGATATCTATGAGTAAGATAAATCCTATACCCGGATTTGAGCGTACACTTATGATAGGACGATGGTATTCAAGGAGGCTTTGAGGGAGTCGAATCCTGAAAAGTTGAATTGATAACACCATCACTCAGTTGAGGCCCTCCTGAGAGTCTAGTTATGTTGAGCGAATTCGTTCGTGAAAACATGCTACTCTCGACCTAGGAGCCCATGATATTGAGAACCGTAGTTACCAAACCCCACTTGGCCTTTTAGGATGTAGTGCGGTGACCATGATGGAGTCTATTTCTGAATTGGTTGTCACACGATACTACACTCAGACGAGATCCTCTTGAGAATTTTATGGATTACCAAGTCATCTGGGAAATCCTTAAAATCCGAAAGATGGGTTGCCGACTCTGGGAACTTCTTAGAACCCTGTTCAGCAGATGAAAACCAGTAGTACATACCTATTGGGATGGGTAGACCACGGTTCCATTCATGAGACCCTAAACCTAGGATTTGTATGTTTTGTTGTGTGTACATGTGTGTTTTCCATATGTTTGTGCTCGTGTGCTTTATGCATCCATACATTCAAGCATTCTTAGCCCTTTTGGTTGCGAGGAACTCAAATGTTTGTTTCCTTTTCAAAAGATCAACAGAGCTTGGATTTTAAAAATAAAAACTCTTTAAGTTTGTCCAAAAAATATTTCGCAACTTGCCTTTGAGTTCCTTGAAACCATTTGGCTTGCATTAGCATCTCATTTGCATCATGTCATAGCATGTGCATTTCCTCTCTGTCTTCGTCTCATGTCACCGTTTTCCCTTCAGAATCGTCTTTGAATCGTCACCCGAGCCAAGCTCGACAAAGGATGTCTGAACAATACTGTGAAATGGACAGAGTCAACAATGAATTGAGTGAGCTCCGAGGAGGAATGGGGCAGATTCTGGAGGTAATTCAAGTTATGAGTGCAAGGATGGATACACAAGCGACAGTAGTCTCCGAGATTATCACTACAACTGTAGAACCTCCCGTTACTATTGTGAACCCCACTTTGGGCATGCCTTTTGACTTTATGCGTGCTCCGGCCTTCACTTCTACTGAACAAGCTATTCCATTGGTTAATGAGGCTTTTCAAGCTATTCATACCTTCACTCCAGCAACAGTGCAAGCCCAGATGCACCTAGTTTTTCAGAATCCACATCCGGTTCATGATCATGTCAATAGGTCCGAAGAAGGGGATAATTGACATGAAAGATTGGAGGAAAGTGTAGAGACAATGCGTAGGAAATTGGAAGTAATGGAGAGGAGCAATGTATCTAATACTAACGTTAAAGACATGTGCTTAGTCTCAGGCTTGGTAATTCCACCCAAGTTCAAACTACCCAATTTTGACCTATACTCTAGTGCGACCTGTCCTAAGTCGCATTTGGTCATGTATTACCGACTAATGGTTGCATTTATGGATAATGATAAGTTGATGATCCACTGATTCTAAGATAGTTTGAAGGCAGCTGCTGCAAAATGGTATTTGACTTTGGATCAATCTAGGATCCGATGTTTTCAGGATGTATCTTATGCTTTTGTAAAGCATTACAAATATAACATGGACCTGGCGCCAGATCGTAGACAACTACTAAGTATGTCACAGCGCGATACTGAGTCTTTTAAGGAGTATGCACAGAGATGGAGAGAGCTGGCTTCACAGGTAGAGCCACCTTTATCTGAAAAAGAGTTAACTGATTGGTTCGTCGACACGGTGAGACCAGAATTCTACGAAAGGATGATCAGTAGCGTGTCTGCTAATTTCTCCGATATTATGGTTGTGGGGATTAAAGTAGAGCTTGGTCTGAAGAGTGGGAAAATGACCAAGAGAGCTGATAGTTCGAGCGAAGATGCCAAGATATCCTTTAAAAGGGAAGGAGATACCAATGTGGCGATGACAAACAAAAAGAGGAAGAATCAGTAATGGAAGCGTCAGCAGCAACAACAGTGTTATGCCATTCAGTAACCTTATGTGGCCGCCATCGCACCAACATTCAACCACCAAGCTTCTGGTTATCATCCAGTTCCTCAACCACCAGTGTATCAACGAGCGCCCAACGCTCCTGCTTATCGCCAACAGACTCAAGTTTCTCGTCAGAACATTCCAGGCAAAAGAAAGGGTGGAAGGCCTCCGATTCCTCCCATTCCTATGACGTATACAACATTGTATCCTGTTTTTATGCAACAAGGATTAATAACTACAAGTTCATCAGGCCCACCTCCTGATCCGCTTCCACCTTCTTACAATCCCAACGCTCATTGTGCATTCCATGAAGGGGCGCCAGGCCATAATTTAGAAGGCTGCTTTTATTTGAAGCATATTGTGAAAGACTTAGTGGAGAGAAATATTCTATCTTTCGATGGCTCACAGCCTAATATCAAGAACAATCCTTACCCGCTCATGAGATAAGTAATGTTGTGGAGGATGTATCAAGACAAAGATGGACTGTGATTGAGCTCCTCTTTGATTTTCTGTATTTGATTCCCTAAAGCTGGCAATCTTTTGGTTGTTTCAGCAAATTTTATTGTATTTCCTTTGTACTTTGAATTTGTATTTGCTTATAAGCTTTGTTGTACTTTCAAATTGGCAAGGTTAATGAAATGTTTGTGCATCTTTTGGATTAAGTCCATTCGTTTCACTCATATACCTTTTATTGCAAAAAAATATCTCCATCTTGTTTCTTTCCCTTTATCAAACTTACTGTTAAGCAAAGATTGGGGAGGATGATGAAAACCTCATGTTCATAATTGCTGTGATATGCTTTCAATTAAACCTCACCGAGGATGTAAGGCATTGTTTCAATTCCCAAACAAGGAAGATAATCCCTTGTTAACCCTTTCGAGCCTAGAAGTAGGAGTTTTCTTCCTTTATACAAAAAACCTTAAATCTCAACCTTGGGGCAGGGTAGTTCTCAGTTTAACTGGATTGTGCATTCAAATACGAACACTTCATATAAGACGCCAGTCAGTTTTCAGATCAAGTGACTTCCAACTTTTGGTGATTTGAATGTATATTTCGAGTTAACTGAGCGTAGGATTTGAGCCTTTATCCTTTGTTTCATAAACCATGAACCACACCACATTACAACCCTAAAAGACCTAATTGAGGTAAGGTTGTTTTGAAACATACTATAGCAAGGTTGATTAACCTGACTCCTTATAATCCTTGTTATTTGCGTGTGTTGATCACTTCATCTGTCATTCCGCAAATGACAAGATCCATTTTTGTTTTTGATTATTTAATCATTCCACTGTGTGTGTTCATCAATAAATTTTGTTTTTAAAAGCTTGCATGAACTTTGCATTGAAATTGCCAATGTTTGATGAACAATACTTGTTTGTAAAAACAATTCAATATCAAAGGAATCTCAACAAATGCCGGCGGCTAAGGAAATTTGACTCAATCAGGGGCAACCAAGTGTGAGGGTTTGCCAATCCATCATCCCAAGAGTTGGTGAATCAGGGGCAGAACTCGTCAAAGTTCAAAATACTGGAACAACTCTTCTTCAGGTCATCTTATGACAAGTGTGGGCTTCAGTGACCCATCGGCAGGGGCAATTTATGTTCCCCAGTCGTTTCTACTACAGCTTGAGTGTTACAAATACAGTTGGACAGGGGTAGTTATGCCATTTCCCCTTTAAAAGTTTGAAGATATTGAGGCATCTGGTATGCCAATTCTTCTGTAAAATCCTTTTGATTACCTATCAGAGGAAGTTAAGTCGAGATTCGGTAAATCTCTAAAGGGCCAATCAGTCTGGGGCATCTCTTCCCCATCTGTCAACAATCATTCTGAAGAACAAGTTCAAAGGCTTTGTTGTGCAAACGCCGTTAATCTGGGGCAGTTATGCCGAGATCTCTCCAAGAGTTTGAAGATATTGAAACACCTTGTATGCCAATTCTTCTATAAAATCCTCTTGTTATCGTCTTCTGACAGACCATATAGCCTAGGGCAGATGAGATTTGAAGATGATCATTATGCCGGTATCCTTTGCCAGCTCCCCGATAAGATGTTACTTCAGCTAATCTTGAAAAATTCTCCATGGATTCTTCTCCAACAAAGAGATCAAGCTCATGATGGAAATCCTCATGATGTTATACCTCAGGTGGAATACTCTTTTCACCAGCGAAGTTGTTGATTCTTCTTCACCCCCGGTATTGGTCCAACCTGTTGAGTTTGGCTGGGTATCCTTGTCGAGACGTTTTCTTCGTCTCTGATTTTGCTTCTTGTCTGTCTTGTCAGCATAAGCATAAGCATGGCATAAGCACTCATATGCATAGCATTGTTGCAGTTCTGCTTGCTTTTCTGGTGTTTACTTGTTTTGGGTTCACTTTGGTGTTGTCTCCCCAAGTGACTGGGTTTGTCTATTCTCTCCAATAGAGTTGTCAGCCCTTAGACATAAAGTGCCCATTCATTCTTGAATTCCCCACTGAGTTTGATTCTCGTGGATGATGGTTGGTTCAGTTATCTTTTCCACATTTGGATAAGATAAATCTCCATTTGAGTTCATTCCTCAATTGAAGTCTTGTTTGACCGTTTCTTTCTAGTTTGTTCCTAGATTGAACTTTGGTCCCCGGCAGGTGTGGCTTTTAACCTATCTTTGAACGTGCATATATTTTGCACCGTTTCTCGCAAGAAGCATCTTTCACAGATCCTCATTGAAGAAATAATTATTTCTCCAACAGTATCGTGATATCAACATATCATTGATGCAGCAATCTCTTGAAGAAGCTTGGCAGTCTCTTATAAGCAGCTTATCTATCTCTGGTACTATTCAACCTCTTCGCAACCGTAATAGGGTATTCCCCAGGAAGCCTTATCTTCAGTTACGCAACCCCGATGCTAACCTATCACATTATATACCTTTATTGGAGCCCATTTCTTGGTTCAATCTCCAATAAGGTTCTTCTTTTTCAAAAGTGCCAACCGGTCATGCTTGAACCTGTTGTTCCATCACTTTGGATGTCTTTTCCAGTGGAGACCGTTTTTCGGTTCAACCTTCATTGCGGATTCTTTCTAGAATGTCATCTAGTCGTGTTTAGCCTTGATGATCAATCATTCTAGATACTTTGTTGGAGCCCATTTTTTGGTTCTACCTCCAACAAGGTTACTTCTAAAGCGCCAACCGATCATACTTGAACCTGTTGTTCCATCACTTTAGAGGTGTTTCTAGGATGTCATTTAGTCACGTTAGACTTGATGATCGATCATCCTAGATACTTTATTGGGGCCCATTTCTTGGTTCAATCTCCAATAAGGTTCTTATTTTTCCAAAGTGCCAACCGGTCATGCTTGAACCTATTGTTCCATCACTTTGGATGTCTTTTCCCAGTGGAGACCGTTTTTTCGGTTCAACCTTCATTGCGGATCCTTTCTAGAATGTCATTTAGTCACGTTAGACTTGATGATCAATCATTCTAGATACTTTATTGGAGCCCATTATTTGGTTCTACCTCCAATAAGGTTCCTTTCTGGCTCCTACCGGTTTTTCTTCATGAAGCAGATTATTTGTTACCTCAACCAACTGATATGGATACCAGAGTCTATTCTTGGCTCATTAACCTTGCTCCCATTTGAACAGTTATTTATCTTCGGTTATCGTGAACCGTTTGCTTATATCAGGTTATCTTGAACCTGTATTGCTTATTCCCGGTGTTTTTTAATCTGGCGCGCGGAGTTTGTCTCTGTCTTTCTGGCTTTTCTTGAAGATCCCATCTTGAACTCTTTGGCATAAGGATCCCCAGGAAGTATTTGTTTGGTTGTTTGTCCTTTTGACTGATCCCTAGTGATCAGGTTTTTCTTTCTGGTTTCATGCCCAGGAAGAGTGTGGGTTTGTTTCGTCCCCAGTAGTCTCTCTCCCCGGATTTTCTTTTCCCAGTGGAGATTGTTTTTTGGTTTTTCCCAGTGTTTCTTTGGAGTCTCCCCAGTGAGTCTCTTTCGTTGGTTAGCCTATATCCCCAGTAAGAGTTTTTCTCATGGATACTAGCCTTCGCCTTTCCCCAGTGAAGCTTATCTTGTGTGTTAGCTCTTTGCTCTTTGGTGTCCTATTTTGTCTGCATTCTTGTGTCTTGCATGGCATCATATCATCATATTAGTAGCATTGCATGTCTTTGTATCTAAGGGCAAAATTTTCGGTCTGCTATAATTAAATACCTTTCACCTTGATGTCCCGAGGGTTTCCATCCCTCGTGTCATCCGGTAAAGTTATTCAAATAGGGGCAACTGTTGTACCCCAAATTTTTCCCTTAGATCCATTGATCTCTTGCATGGCATATTAGGTCAATCATGTTGCATAGCTAACCCGTTCACCAGTGTGTTGCTTGTGTTGGTTTCATTTTTATCAGGTGTTATCTTAAGGAGATTCAAGAGGTGATTGATCAAGATTTTTGGTTGGAGCATTCAATCAAACCAGTGTCTCATTTCCAGGAGATATCTCTATAACCCTCTCCATCATCCTCTCTGTAACCAGATATCTATCCATTTTATCTACCCTCATTTGTCACCTTCATTTTCTAAACCTATTTCATTAACCTTTTCATTTTACCAATTTTTGTCCAATTGTTCACTTTAATTCTCCTAAACCACATTTAATCCTAATCATTGCCAAATCCATTATTATTTATTTTTCCTAATCACCTTTGCTTATGCAAGACCATTTTATTTCCTAAGCCTATGTTTCATAGCCCATCGTGACCAAAAAGAAGGAAAGGAAGGTGTTATAAATTATCAGATTTATTTTCATTGCCAAGTGGCCAATAGAAAGCAAGTATGGATATGTTGACTTTTCAACCCAAGCATCAGCCAATGAAAATGTGCCAAATTGGAAAGGAAGAACTCAACATTATTTGAAATCCATCCGTTCACAAAACCATTTAATCCTTGGCACAAAACTATTTTGAACTGTCCAAAGACAATTCCCTTTTGAGCTCTCAACGGTTTGTCTCAGTAAAAGTTCAGTTCTGAGATTTGCTTATCTTGGCATTCATCCTGGCGCCACCTGCAAGATGCTTTCTCAATCCCAAAACCTTGCCTTATTTGATAGCCTCTCAGTGACACCAGAGGGAGGGCTCTGAAGACATGAATGAAATGGTGAAGCTGCTCCTGCAGCATCTGCTCATTTTGGCACGGCATAGGAGCGTCTGTCTCCAAGAGCTGAAGAACGTTGGATTTCAAATTGTAAACCCTAGCTCCAACCTTGCCCAACAAGTTTTGAAACTTAACCCGGCCCATCAAGCAACCTATATAAAGAACTCGTCTACAGCTCTCAAACACAACATCAACATTACAACAACACTTCTCACAAAATTGTTAAAAGTTTCTGGTGCACGAGCAAAAGAGAGGAAGAGTGGTTTCAACTTTCTGGTTCAAGCTCGAAAAGTTCATCACAAGGCGAGGAAATAGTGGACTTGCTCCACTAGGTATCACCTAATCTCTTTCTTTTCTTATGCATTATGATGATGATCATACACCATGCTGTTATCATTTTTTCCATCACCGTCTAATTTTCATGGCTATTTTACTTCATGTTTGAATATCATGCTATCATATTTCTGTCTGATTATTGTATTGCTGTGAGAAATCACCATGCTGGTTTTCATTTTTGTGTTGATTTAATCATGTTCGGTTCGTCTGGTTTTGTTCGTGTTCGTAAAATGAAATGAAAATAAAATGTATGAGACTGGGTGGCATTCGCCACATTTGGTTTAGTGGCTCCCGCCACAAAGCTTTATTAATAATATAATATATATCACTCACCACTTAATAATATATATTTAATGACCACTCTCACCAAATAAATGATTTAACAATGAAAGCAAAGCCATGGCGCCAGCCATGGCGCCAACCATGCATAGCATGGCGCCGGCCACACCACACTCCTTTCACCCATGGCGCACGTCATCTTTCTTTCTAGGATGAGGTGGTGCAGGCCACCCTTCCTGTAGCTTCCCTTTTTTATTTTGTTGTGTTTTTTTAACCATTTATATCCATTTTTCTTTGCTATGTATGTTTTAATATTTTCATAACTAAACAATATAATTTCTACTGCTTCTTATTTATTTCCTATCAATCGTGTTCCTGAATATCAGATACATTTCCTTAAGCATGCTATGATTTATGTTTGAACATTGCTGCATGAACTTTATCATAAGATGTTGTCTACTTTCTGGTTTCTGTTTGATATCATTACATGATTCCAATGCTTTACTTTTCAAACTGTGAGAATGTCTTTCTGCTATACTTGACCTATTAATGTGCTACTATTGTTAAACGAGTTATTTTGGGAGCATGCTATTAATTTGTGAAGTTTGGTTGAACATTGTTTACTGGCTTTATCATGAGAATGCTGGCTGTACTTTTTTGCTTCTGTTTGTTATTGCATGATTCCAATGCCTTGTTCTTCAACTGTGATAAGTCTTTGCTGCTATGTTTGACATAATCATGTGCTCACTGTTTCTAAAAATGTTACTGTTGTTAAATATGTTGTGATTCATGAAACTCTTGCTATGAAGATGATGTTTGCTTTCTGTTTGAAATCACATGAGTTAATTCTTTTGCTTCTGTTGCTTTTCATGCCATGAGTTTAAATTCTTTTGTTTCTGTTTGCTTTCCCTGCTATGATTTCCATGCTTGTGTGACCACTGTTTGTGAATCAATTCTTCTATGAATGTATTTGGTTTGAGAAGTTCTGTTTCTGACTTTATCATGAGCCTTGCCATGCAAATTTGTTTGTTTTGCTATATGTTAATGAACAACATGTTTTCAAATGCTTTGGTTCCAAATGTGAATGCTTCTCTGCCTTATATGTCACAATTGCATGATAACTTGCTTACTGTTTGCTATATTCTCATTATGTTCATTGCATGACCACTTGCACTCACTCTTTGCCATGTCCATATTTGTGTTCACTTCATGATCACTTACTCACTGTGTGTTATGTCCACTTTTTAAGTACATTTCATGATTATATGCTTACTATTTTTATCGAACTCTTATTTATTTCATATCCTTCAAACTCTCAGTAACTCTTATTTATAAGATGTTACGCTCCCCTATTCCAAAGGAAATTGTTTCTTAAAATTGACTCATGAAGACATTAAACAAACCACCATACCTTTAACAATAGGAACCTATCCCATTTCTTGGCTATCGTGAGCCAATGAAATCGTAACTTAGTAATAGGGTAGAGTTATCGTGAACTCTATGTGATTCTCATCATCATGAGAACTCACTTTCCCCCTATAACGTAGCCTTAGAGAGTTATCGTGAACTCTAAAATAAGCTCATACTCATTTTCCCCTTGGAACTTTGGCCATAGTCAATGGTTCCTATCCCTCACATTTAGTAGAACTACGCATACTCTGATTCTATTCCCGAGGATACGTGGGTGCAAAGTGCGATGCTTTGTCAAGTATACTTAGATACTAACCCCTAGGGTTTCAAACCTTTATCATAGAACCTTTAGCAAGCGAGCGAGAAATAACAAATTAAAACAAGAGGCTCCCGTAGAGTACTACGGACGTTTAGGGTGCTAATACCTTCCCTAGGCGTAACCAACCCCCGAACCTTAGATCTTTCCCCTTTAGGCTTTTTAACGATCTTGAACCTTTCCTTTGGATAAATCAAAGTTGGTTGTAAAAGAAAATGATGTAAGTTAATTAATAGCTTGTTATCCGATTTTCACCGCAACACAACCCGTATACAAAAGACCCTTTACACAAATCAAAGGCCACAAAAATCACTTGGAGAATTTACCCAAGTGTAATAATTAAAAATCGAAGAACTTGAGTGATATTTACCTAACCACCACCAAGTCAAAATGAGAATACGATTCGAAATCGTATCAAGGTCCCAAAATTCATCCCGAAATATAATATTATTACGGGATGACCAAATGACCCAACAAATAGCCAACCAAAATCCTACCGCTTTACTAACCAAAAATTTCCTACCTACACACCCATTATCCAACAAGTGAGATGATTCAAAATAGTACCCACCAAAATATTTGGAATTCCCAACCAATTACAAACATAGTTCCAAACCCGACCAGATTTGTGGCATTGAAATAAAACATGCTCTACAGTTTCGGCTTCTAAAAAACAGAATGGGCAAGACATTTCATGTCTATTAGTAATGATACCTCTACGCACTAGGTTATCCCGCGTCGGAAGTCTCTTATGCAACACTCGCCACCCAAAAACTTTAACTTTGAACAGCACGTGAGCTAGCCAAATTAATTTAAACGCGGCCCTGCATTCTTCACCAAGTTGAGCAGCTGAATTCTCAGAATATTCCTGCAAAAACGAATATAAGGAGGAAACAGAAAATTTGTCGTCTTCGTTTAACAACCAAATGACGGAATCCGGTGCGCCTACAGACGGAGAATAACCAGACAGCAAAACCATTAGCTCTGTGAACTGCAACTGAGCATGCTCAGGTAGGATATCAGAAAGTAACTTAATGTTCCAAAGCCAGCGTCCCTCCACCCAAGAGCCGTTATCCACCACAAAACTGCCTAAATTCTCAGAACACTGACACAGGTCTGGAAAAACCTCAGCCAAGATCCTATCCCCAACCCATCTTGACAACCAAAACAAGACTGTACTGCCATCTCCTATGTTGTAGGAAATTAACTCAGAAACAATTTTCATACCACACATAGTTGAGACTTGTAACAAATCACGCCACCAATTGGAGGGGGAAATCAAAAGATTGTGACATTCACCAGTATGGAAACCGTACTGATTATTAGGACACCTGACCTCAATAAAATCCTTCCACAATGTATCTTTCTTGACCAAAATTCTCCAAATCCATTTATACAACAGTGCTCTATTGAAAAGTTTTAGATCTTTCACCCCTAAGCCACCTTCTTCCCTACTTCTACATACCATACTCCAACTTACCCACGAGACGCCTCTTTTGTTCACCATTCCGTTCCACAAATAGGACTTTTGAATAGAAGTAAGAATACGAATCACTTGTACAGGGAGTTTAAAGAAAAACATCAAGTGAATTAGTAGATTAGTTAGGACAGAGTTGATCAAGGTGATCCTACCTCCCATAGATAGGAAAAGACTGCTCCATGAATTCAATCTAGAACGGACTGTGTCGATCAACGGTTTCCAGAAGGATATTAATCTATGGTTTCCACCAATAGGGATACCTAAAAACTTAAACGGGAAAGCAGAAATCCTGCAGGCGAGGTACCTTTTAGCAGCCAAAAGCTTTGACTCGTCCACTCCAACACCAATCAGAGAACTCTTACTGAAGTTAATATCCAGACCAGATACTAGGTGAAAACCTTTCAGAATAATCTTTGCAGCCAGAATGTTCTTCCATGACCCATCACCAAGAAGTATCGAATCATCAACATACTGTAACAGATGAAAAGAAAGCTCAGGATTGATTTTGAAACCTGCATAGATGTCACTTTGCACTGCTCTATTCATTAGAATAGCAAGCCCCTCCGTAGCAATAGTGAATAAGAGGGGAGCAAGGGGATCCCCTTGTTTAAGTCCCCTAGAAACACTGAAATCCAGGGTTAGACTCCCATTAATCAATACAGAAGAGAAACTGTTGAAAACCCCCAACTTCATCTAACTCAACCATTTGATACCAAACCCCATGAGTTTCAGGACATCTCTTAAATAATTCCAGTCGACACAATCATAAGTGTTAGTTCTTTAATTTTAAGGGTTGGCATTAATTTTGTAAAACAAATAATAACAGGAATATGTTAGATAGGATATTTTATTTTGCTGAAGAAGAACAGGTTGAGCAAGAAGTCCTAGTGTGCAATGGAACATGTTGAGCTGAAGTAGTTTCAACATCTGGAACAACATGTCGTTCAAGATGTCCCATGCAGGGCCATTCGACATCGCGCCAGAGCTGAAGTGAATCAAATTTTCTGTTATGTGTTAACAGATGCAGAAGATTTAGGGAGTAATATGCAAATTCTATGTGGCGCTGAATTAAAAGGTCTGAAGATTCAAATCTGTATTTAAGAAGATTATTGGAAAATATACACTTTCCAAATATGGAGATATTTTAGGAAGTTATAGATTGAAGTCCTATTTTGTAGCAGAAGTTTCTGCTAACTTGTAGCAGCTCATTTGCTGTGTTTTTGTAGGTCCAAATCCAGTTGGGAATAGGTTATATATAGATGCATTATAACCTAGTTTTATAACCGAAACAAAGATGTAAAAGTTCTAGTATTAGGGTTGGTTCCTGTACCACTCGACATGTGAGTTGGACAGTTTATGAGTGTGATCCTCGAAGCTGTTAAGTAAGAGGAGTATTGTTCTTGGAGGAAGCTTTTAAGTAACTATATGTTGTGTCTTGGAAGGGTGTCTTCCTTGTTGAATTGTTGGTTAGGTAAAGAGCCGTTGATGCAGTGGGGGATTGTTGACTACTAGACATCATTGCGATGATTGGGAGTGAGAAGAGTTTCTCATAGCTAGAGAGGATCTAGGTAGAAGGGTCATTGGGTAGTGATTGAGTGATAAGCTGTAAACGGAGAGTTTAGCTTTGAATTGATACTACTGATAGTGGACTTCATCCCTAGCTTGGTAGCCCCCAGATGTAGGTTGTTAGACCGAACTGGGTTAACAATTCTGTGTGTCTTGCTTTTATCTTTTCAGTACCTTAATTATTGCTATATACCTTGCCCTTTGTGTTCATGTCAGACCAGATGTCGAATGGCATGTTCTAGGACATCTGAATTCTGCACATGTACCAGAATTTCAATTGGTATCAGAGCAGGTCATTCTGTTCTGTATCTGGATGAGATCCAAGGGAAGATACTTTCTGGTTCATGGTCAAGGTAGAAGATTTCTACTGAAAAGTTGTTTGGACTTGGAGAAGTTCATATAGTTGTGAGAATTGTCCCTAGAAGTGGAGGACGGACTGTTCGTGACAGGCAGTGGCATGTGCTGAAGGCTTGGAGTTTTGGTGGAGAAGCTGTTGTGTTGTGGTTATGTTAGGTTTAATTTATTTTCAAACCTGTGGTATTGTGGAGTCTCCTGGACTATGATGCTTGGGCTGATTTGTGACATCTGAAGTTTTTGAGGAGTTTGTGCCTTGATCCGCTGCGTATCTATCTGAAAACTCCAGAGGGTGTAGCTGAGAAGATTACTCCTCTCTGAATGTATATCCTATGGCGATGAGAGGTGTGCAAGACTGCTTCAACTTAATGTGTCAATGATACTTGAGGACTATTGTTCAAGTCCACTCATAAAGGAATTAATAAGTGAAGGTGTAAGGAAGAGATCTGAGTTAAGGGAGAAGTAATTTACTGAAAGGATTAATCTCTTATCTTTAATCTCTTGGTGAGTTCCTTGGAATGATGTCCTATCTTGTGTTAGGACATCAAGTCAGAATTGTGAAGAATTCTGTGGTCTAAAGGAATGGCATAGCAGATGCTCTGGGTGCTGAAATAATGTGGTTTGATCACACGAGTTTAGAACCTACTCCTGATCTGGAAGAGGAGGCATCTGGGTGGCTTGTCTAAGAAGTTTCTGGACCTGGAACTTATCTTAGATGTGTGAGTTGGTCAAGGTGTGATCAACATGTTATTTACTCCAGAGGTCAGTTTATTTCTGGTCCTTGCTGCAGGAGTGGAGATCCTGAGATTCAAGAAGTATTATTACTTGCAGATCTCTTGGACATGAAGATCAAAGAGGCATGATTTCTCTCTGGAAGCATCATCTGAATGATCGTGTGAAGTTAGATTAGTAGTGACTATGGGTGATCCAATCACAGTCTGTGCTGCTGAGAATGATGGGGATTACCTTTGGAGAGTTGGATGAGAGAATGCTGCTCACATGCTCTTGTGATGTGATGGGTTAGTCCGTGGTTGGAATTTTTTGTGTGCAGCTGGACTCTGCTCTTGATGTCAAGACTGATGTCTTAAACACCTATTGACAGAACACTCTGTTCAGAATGTTGTGATTTTTTTTAGGTCACAAGCCTCTACCGGCTGTGAAGGCCAAGCTGTAGGTAAATGTGTTCAGCAGGTGCGGTGAACTAAGTGTGCGTGGTATTCTTTGTGCAAAGGAGTACTGGTGGTAATGGATAGTTGGCATCATGTGAGTATTGATACAAGGGATGATTGTGGTCAACTTGTGAGTTGAACAAAGAGTGAGCTCTTGAAGACATGAAGATGCGTCTTATGTTTTCGTTTCTTCAAGGTACGAAGAAGCACATGTTATTCTTGATAGGGGGAGAGTGTCAAAAATTCTATGCAGCTGAGCGTGTGATGGGAGTTTGTTATTGGTACTTATCATGTTTGATATATGTCTACAGAGATGGTCTGATTTTGGTTTTCTATTGCTGCATTTTTATGATGTGTTTTGGCCATAAGCAATTTAGGCAGTTGCATTAAAAGTGCTGGGATGTGTTTTGTACAGTTGTGATCCTTATTGCATTTGTTTAGTGTAGATGGGACAAAATTAAAACTGAACTTTATTGCACTGTTGAAAGCATACAAGATTAGTAAAAGCAACAAACAAAGGGTCTATAGGTTATCCCAACACCCCGAATCAAGAAAAGTCTTCCAATCTTCATCCCATTCATCTTCAGAAGCTTGAAGTTGCACTTGTCTTTTCTTGGGGGCTTTCATCCTTGTCTCTGATGCCTTTCTTGTTCTTGTTGCTCCTGAAGTTGTCCCAGTTGTGGACAATGTTTGGTCCTTCAACCTCTATGGATCTGGTTTCTTGACTTCTTGCATGTGACTCCTTTTTGCTTCCTTGTTAGATTGACTCATGGTTCTTTCTGTGATGTGCGGTTAGGAGCAAGGAGGCTTGGTTTTTATACTGCATAAGAGTCCTTGTTTGTATCGCTTGACCAGTCAAAGTGGTCTTTGGGTTGGAAACTTATCTTCTTGGGAACCTGGTTTTAACCATATCTTCGTGTTTGGTGCCTTGGTAGGATAAGAGGTTGTCCAATTGTGGTTTAAAGGATGAAGAGTGAGCCTAGGTTTTGTCTAGTTGTCTGATGAGATTCTTTTAAGTTTGCCTTCGGTAAAGCTGCTGGTGCTAGCTGTGATCAGGTGGATGTGACTACCCAAATAAAATACAGAAGGTGTGTGATTTTATTCTATGTTGATGTCCTACATATTGTTACAACATCATTATTCGTTGTGTATCCTAGATGGAGGTCTAGGAACCATGCTTGTGGAGTTGGAAGAAGCAGCATTATCGTCCGAAGTGGCAGTTCTGACATAATGTGGATTAGAATGGGCAGATTCTGATCTTGATGGTAAGTAATTCTGGCAATACATGACTACTTTCATGTTGAAGACTCAATTAGGGTGCTACGAATGTAAGGACAGAAGGCTGTTGCGAGTGGTGCAATCTGATCAGAATGGCTGAAGATAAGGAGGTTCCTTCTAATACAAGTAAAAGGTGGTGGCAGTCCTTATCTTGTGTTGCAAGTAATCTAAAGACATCTGTTATGGTATATGTGAGAAATTTCAAATCAAGTGGACTTTTGTTTATTGGACTTGGCAGACCATGTATCTAAAATCACCATGGTGAGGTCTTGCTCAACATATACCAGATTGTGGCAATATCGTTGTGATATCATAAAGAGCATTGATTGTTAAGGTTGTTGTCTATGGCCTATTGCTGCAAGTGTGCTGTTCTTGTGTAGCCTGTGTGTTGTTCAAGTTTGTGCAGTGTGGTGTCAAACCACATGATGGGACATACCCTAGCTGCGTGAAGCTAGTGCTTATGCAGGAGAAGTCTGAAAAGCAGAATTGTTGTATGTGGGAGAGTTCATTTTTCTCTACTGTTCTGAAGGAATCTGGAAGAGATTGTGAGGTGTACTGATCGATAGAAGTCATCTCAGAATCCAACGGACAAGAAAATGTGCTTGGAATGTATAAGTTTCTGTGGAGTCTTGGGTTGATAATTTTATGAGCAAGCGGACAGATTGTTTTGGTAAGATGTTAGAACATGGTACATGACATGTTTCTCTTGAGCCAAACAAGGAATTATCCTGGTCGGTAATGTAAGGATAAGGTGAAACACGTGTCTCTGCCTATGCATGGAGCGTTATTGGCTTAATTTATGGTAAGATTCAGTTGAGAAACATTAAAGGTAGTCAAGGCTGTTTTGGAAGGTAGACATTGAATTTGAATGGAGTTTTTTATACCTAAAATAGCGTTTCTTTGACCAAGAACCTCGACATATTCAAAGCTCATTAATTCCAAAGTTATTGGTCAGCTATTTATAGGGGTTGTTCTCTTCTCCTTCAGCCAAGTGAGTGTTATTGTTTCACAAGTCTTATGGCATTTGTTCGTATTTGGGTAAGCATCACTTGGGTCTGGTTCTGTGAGAGCCTTCTTTACCAATTTTTGGCTAAAAACGGGGAGAAAGGGTGTGTGAAATGGTTTGTGCAGATGCCTTGTCTGGAGTCTGTAGTTCCAATTGTGTGCAGAGATGTCGAAGAGGGTGTCCTTTCCTTGAGTTGGTGTTGAGTTCTTTGTGACTTGTGTCCTGAGTTATGAACACAGTTGTGACTTGTGTTCTGAGTTACCTGGGTTGATAGATTGATACTTCTTAAGTTTCATCTTATGCCATAGGTCGACTGGGGGCGTCTGATCAATTAAGGTGTGCAGAAATCTCTTATGCCACCATTGGTCCTTTGTGTCAAGTTGTGACTTGTGTTCTGAGTTACCTGGGTTGATAGATTGATACTTCTTAAGTTTCATCTTATGCCACAGGTCGATTGGGGGCGTCTGATCAATTAAGGTGTGTAGAAATCTCTTATGCCACCATTGGTCCTTTGTGTCAAGACAGACGTTTCTTTTCTGGAGGAGTCTTCTACAATTAATCCAGGTCTGAGCTGGAAGGAAAAAGAAATGTGTTGTATTAAGGGAAGTGTCAGATATCTTCTTCCTCATGTGCACCAAATGACTTCAGGACTTTCTACTTCTTAGGTCCTAATGTGCTGCCTGAAGTTATTGTGTTGTGGTGCTCGAAGGTGATGTTATGGAGCTCATAGATTATGCTTGAAGAATTGTCAAACATGATGTCCTAACATCATTCAAATATTCCCAAGAAGATGATTCTCCATGAATGCTGTTCTCAGTAGCTACTGATGGCTACTTTTAGGTTCAGTAGTTGCTGATGACTACTGACAGTAGTATAGAGTTGTGATTGCTGCTGTAATCTGAGTTGTAATGTTTATGTATTTGTTTTAGCCAAAATTTGCAAAAGGGGGAGAATGTTAGTTCTTTAATTTTAAGGGTTGGCATTAATTTTGTAAAACAAATAATAACAACAATATGTTAGATATGATGTTTTATTTTGCTGAAGAAGAACAGGTTGAGCAAGAAGTCCTAGTGTGCAATGGAACATGTTGAGGTGAAGTAGTTTCAACATCTGGAACAACATGTCGTATCAAGATGTCCCATGCAGGACCATTCGACATCGCGCCAGAGCTGAAGTGAATCAAAGTTTCTGTTATGTGTTAACAGATGCAGAAGATTTAGGGAGTAATATGCAAATTCTATGTGGCGCTGAATTAAAAGGTCTGAATATTCAAATCTGTAATTAAGAAGATTATTGAAAAATATACACTTTCTAAATATGGAGATATTTTAGGAAGTTATAGATTGAAGTCCTATTTTGCAGCAGAAGTTTCTGCTGACTTGTAGCAGCTCATTTGCTGTGTTTTTGTAGGCCCAAATCCAGTTGGGAATAGGTTATATATAGATGCATTGTAACCTAGTTTTGTAACCGAACCAAAGATGTAAAAGTTCTAGTATTAGGGTTGGTTCCTGTACCACTCGACATGTGAGTTGGACACTTAATGAGTGTTATCCTCGAAGCTGTTAAGTAAGAGGAGTATTGTTCTTGGAGGAAGCTTTTAAGTAACTCTAAGTTGTGTCTTGGAAGGGTGTCTTCCTTGTTGAATTGTTGGTTAGGTAAAGAGTCGTTGATGCAGTGGGGGATTGTTGACTGCTAGACATCATTGCGATGATTGGGAGTGAGAAGAATTTCTCATAGCTAGAGAGGATCTAGGTAGAAGGGTCATTGGGTAGTGATTGAGTGATAAGCTGTAAACAGAGAGTTTAGCTTTGAATTGATACTACTGATAGTGGACTTCATCCCTGGCTTGGTAGCCCCCAGATGTAGGTTGTTAGACCGAACTGGGTTAACAATTCTGTGTGTCTTGCTTTTATCTTTTCAGTACCTTAATTATTGCTATATACCTTGCCCTTTGTGTTCATGTCAGACCAGATGTCGAATGGCATGTTCTAGGACATCTGAATTCTGCACATGTACCAGAATTTCAATAAGCTTTAGCGAAGTCAACTTTTAAAAGCAACAATTCCTTCTTGAACCGCTTGGCAAAGTCTACAATCTCATTTAGAGCAAATACACCCTCTAGCAAGTTTCTACCCTCTAAGAACGCCGTTTGAGTATTTGAGATAATACCTCCTATCTTCTTTTTAAGCCTATTCGAGAGAATTTTAGCCATAACTTTATAGACAGAGCTGACTAGAGAAATAGGCCTGTAATCTTCCAATTTAGTAGGACAGTCGTGTTTAGGAATAAGGACCACAAAAGAGGAAGCAAAAACCTTATGTAACTTCTCGCCAGCAAAGAATTCCTTTACACAGTTTGCAAAATCTACACCTACTATATCCCAACACCTTTTTAAGAACTCAAAGTTAAAGCCATCCGGGCCAGGACTACGATCCCCAACACACTCAAACACCATTCCTTTTATCTCTTGATCATGCACTGCTGTCTCTAATTCCTCCCTGTCCAGGCTGGATAGCCTTTTGAAACCAGACTCACCAACAAAAGGGAATGGTCTAGGCACCCTGCTAAACCTCTTTACAAAATGATCCCTAACGAACTCTTTAACCCTTGTCACATCCTCCTCAACTTTTCCATTAACCTGAACCGCATTGATAGTATTCAAGTTCATACGTTTCCTAAAGGCAGCATGAAAATACTTTGTATTGGTGTCTCCATCCTCAATCCATTTCGATCTTGATTTTTTTTAGGATACTTTCTTTTATCCTAATCGATTTCCAGAGATCGTCCTTAGCCTTATTCCTTTTCCCCAGCTCCTCATTGGCAATTTCTCCTCTATTTAGAACCATCAAGTCTTCTAACTCATTAATTACACCCGTGTCCATCTTGATTTTGGTTTCAACCCAGCCAAAGATATTAGTATTCCACCAACGAAGCCTTTCCCTGAGATGTTGCATCTTCCTGGCCAGAATAAAAGAAGCTTTCCCCACCACTTTACAATCCTCCCACTCTTTCTTGATAAACGGAATGAAACTTGAATGATCGAACCAACACGACATAACCTTGAACGGCTTGGGTCCCCAATTTGTATTTTTGGCTACAATCCAAACAGGCCGATGATCTGACACATCCCGTTCTCCAATCCTTTGAGTCACCATATTCCAATCATTACAAACCCCAGGAGTAACTAGAAATCTATCGAGACGGCTGCAAATTTTTCCTTTCGCTTTGAACCAAGAATATTTGAGGCCACATAGAGGAAAATCAACACATCCAATCATACTAATGAACTCAGAAAATTCGAACATATGTCTTCTGTTAAGGCATGTATAACCAATATGTTCCCCTGTACTTTTGATTGAGTTAAAATCACCACCTAAAATCCACTCCCCAGGTTCCAATCTATTTTTAAGATTGATAAGAGAAGACCAAAGTTCCCTTTTCTCTGAGATATTACAGGGTGAGTAAATGTTAAACATATATCACTTCAATCCTCTCCAAATAACTTGCATCCCCAGATAACCATTTCCCCTATAACTGCATATAGGATCCAAAACACCAGCTTTCCAGATAGTCACTAAACCTCCTAAAAGTCCGATAGAGTTTACTGCAGACCACTGACAGATCCTATCACCCTACACACTGTACACAAACTCATCAGTAACACATGTACATTTAGTCTCCTGTAAGAAACAAATTTCTGCACCAACTTTGTAAAGCGTATCTCTAATCTTCCTCCTTTTTAAAACTCCCCCACACCCTCTAACATTATACAAGACAATGTTCATGATGTAACCGTAGCTGCCACCTTCTTTCCTTTCTTCGCTTTCCTATCAGCCTCTTCTAAATTTCTTAAAATGTTTTCAAACACTTCATCACCCTCCTCAGCTTCTATCCCTAAAGTTTTGATTGACTTCCACACTCTAGCATGAAGGCTCTCCAACTTCTTCTTAATTCTAGAATTACTTTGGATAAAACTAGAGTCAGAAATTGAGTTATCAATCGAATCTGGCACCTTACTGTTTTGAACTGGGGTAGAATTTACCATACTACTTTCAGGCTGTCTAGTTAAAGCCTTAGAATACTTAGGATGGGAATCCTCAGCATATAGCAGAGAAGTGTAATACGAGGGATGGAAAGGGATCTTAATTTTCTGATAAATATCCTCCATAATCTTCTTTTTCTTCTTCTTCCTCAATAAAAACCCGCCCCTACTTTCTGAGTTGCCAAGTCCTGAGCCAGCTCCATTTAATGTCCTTTGACAAGTTCAGAGGAGGTGCTCGAGTCTCATGAAACTACACCGCAAGAAACAGTGGTTATGATTGAAAAACACACGCCTCGGCCTTTCATGCACGAGCGTTGTCACATATACTAACTCACATTCCGACACAGTTATGGTAATAATCCTCACCCTATCTATTTCATATTTTAACATACATATATATCTTTCATTCACAATTCACAATTAGATAAACATGGTAAAAGCACAAATATTACAAGTAACACATATAATAGCATAACACATAAAACACCCCTTTCGGGTTCCCTCCGATTCATTTAATCGGGTAACAAAGCCATTATTTTTCACTTTCATAGCGTAGGATATTTCCATAGCTTTACAACGACTATTACCATGCCTCGATCGGAGTTACAATCCAAAAGATATGGATTCACACATATCACATATCATGGTTTCCATCATTTCCACTTAAATATAAAATCCCACATCATACCCAATATTTTCACTTTTTTATCGGATAGAGGGTCGTCATAGCTTTCTAATGACACCAAGAACGTCCCGATCCGAGTTATGGATCAAAAGTTATGAAGGAAACAAAACTGCACTAACTGTCACATTCGCTAGGCGAACACCCAGCGAGCATTCGCTCCAGCCTTCGCTAGGAGAAGCCCCTGGCGAATGAACAAACAGAACCAAAACAGACATAAAGTTCGCTTCGCGAACTCTCTAGCGAACCTTCGCCTCGCCCTTCGCTTCGCGAACAACTCAGCGAAGCAAGTCAGAACCAAACAGAACTGAAAACACACAAAGTTCGCTAGGCGAACGTCTCTGGCGAACATTCGCTGACCTTCGCTGGCGGGTTCGCTAGGCGAACCCTCAAAAATCCGTTCGCTGCGCTTCGCCCCAGGTTCGCTAGGCGAACCATGCGAAACCCAGAAATCTCAGTAGCGTCACAGCTGGGCCTTTGGGGTCCAAAACCCACTCCAAACACCACCCAATGCACAAACAAGCTTAAATAGATGATTCTACACACATATTGATCATACAACACAGTTTATAACTCATTTTATCCGTTAGATTCCATTGATTTACCCGATTAATCATTTTCTCTCAAATCTAACCTAAGTTCAAATCATTGATTTCTAGAACTTAGAGTTTCTATCTAGAACCCACCCGATGATCGAAGAGGAGTTTGAAGAAGATGATGATGATCCATGAATTCCTCTTCTCCATCTTTCTCCACTTTCTCTCTTTCTCTTCTTTCTTCTTCTTTCTCTTCTTTCTTCTTCTACTATCTTTTTCTTTTTCTTTCCTTTTCTTGTCTTAACAAATATATATATATAATATGAATATTGTATAATATAATCCAATAGAGTAAAATATCTCCAATTGATATTTTATCGTCTTACACCAATTGATTAATTACTATAGTTACCCAAAATTTACTTTCTTGAACTAATAAAATAATTGATCTCTTCAGAGTTCACCAGTTGCTCTACTGATTCCAATTGGTAATACTTAAAGCACTTAGAGGATTCCATTATTCCAATTATCCAAAGATAGAGCACGTAGAAACTCATCTGATATCCTATTGAACATTTAAATAATACGGGGTATTACATCGTATCTCCATCTTCTCCGACCGGCATTCCTCCGTGAGTGTCACTTGTTTGTTCTCTGACCGTCACTGTTAATCGTCTTCTCTTGAGGGTTTATTCTTGAGCATCTTATTTTGTTTTTGTTTTGTTTTTAGTTTGAATGTGTGGAATGATGACCCTTGATTCTAGTTTGAGCATCTTGTTTTGTTTTTTGTTTTGTTTTTAGTTTGAGCATCTTGTTTTGTTTTTGGTTATGATTTGTGAAATGATGACCCTTGATTCTATCTTGCAAAGGTTTTGGAGATGCTTTGTATAGCCGGCCTTATTTTCGGCTTTATCAATAAGTGACCTTTTGCCACCGACCACACAGCAGCACAGGTTCATGTAAGTGTAATTTTTGAAAAATCTAGAATTGTCATATAAATTTTATTGTTCGATTGTGTATGTAATGCTGTGATTTCTTTATTCTGCCTCTGCGATGCGCATTGTTATGATGATTTATCTTCCCTCTCCTTCAATTTGAATTATTGCGTATATGATGTTCTGAATTTTCTTGTGTGAATCTGATGACTTTATATGAATTATGTGTACTGTTCTTGTCTTGCCTCCTCCTTCTAGCGACAGTTGCTGCTATTGTTGTGTTCTGAGTTCTTGAATTTTGGTGGATGTTAGTTGTTTTGGTATGTGTGTATGACAAACTTCTGGTGTATGTTGATGAGTTTTCTGGTCTTGATTTTGTGTTTAGTCATGTAATGATCTTGATGAAGTGGGGTATGACTTTGATGAATTGGTTTAGAATTTCTGGTATATTTTTGACGAAATTGTTTGGTATGATTAAGGTTTTGAGGATCGGTTTGTGTAAGTATTTGATGAATCGTGTAAGGACTTGGATGTTTGGTTATGAGGATGTTGATAGGTTTCTGGTGTATGATTTGTGATGAAGTGTAATCTTTTTATGAAATTGATGTGGATGTTGTTTGAATTTGAATTTGAAATTGTTGTTGTAGATTAGTTTTGACTAACCCCCCTTTCCTCTAGAAAAGGCGTACAAAAACAGCTTTTAACAAAACAAGTTTCAATGACATAGGAAGTGTCGAAGAGTGGGAGGTGGTGTCTTTCCAAGGGTGATTTCACGTCTTTCAACGTCTTACTTCTTGAATATAGAGTCCTGTGACCTAGAAGGCAACGCAGCACTTGTTCTTTATATATTTACGGCCATTTTGCTCTTTTGTATATGACCTGCGCAATACTTTAACATGAGCACTTCCTCAAAACTCCGCGGCCAAGAAGGTGACCGAGAAAATGAAGAAGGACGGTCTAAATGTTGCAATATCTACTGCATCATCAATCGGAGCAACCTTGTCCGGGAAGAAATCTGTGACAAAGATGAAATCCCTCACAAAAGACCGCGCTCCGAAACGTTATTTTGGTGTAGATGTTGATGATGACTGGGATGAAGATTGGTTCAATTTTCTTCATTCAGGAGGCAGGAGAGAGAGCGATTAGCTTCTAGAGGGGAAGTTGTATTTTGTTGTTGTTTTGATTGTCCCCTTATATGGATGTTAGTGATTTTTCTGGCCTTCAGGCTTTCTTTTTAATTGTATTATACAATGTTTTGGCTCATATGAAGCATTTTATATAATATGTCGTTTTTCCTCCTGCAAGGAATTACCCTTTTATGTATATGCTAGCCCCTCGAGTACTTAAGTCAAGATGAGGTACCAAGCGTTATTTTTTTGCCTTTTTATTTTCTGAGACTTTATATTAGCTCAACACTCAGACGTACACAAGAAACCCCATGCGAAGAGCTTTAGGGGTTTTTGAGTGCTTTGAACCTTTTTTGGCCAAGTTTGTTGCGTACGTACTCGGGATTTGTCAAAAGGTATGAAAGTTGTTGTGTTGAAAGCGCTTTCTAATGGGGGACAATAGAAAGCGCTTTTTGCTGAAAAAGCGCCGCCTAAAGATGCCAATAGAAAGCATAAAAGGCCATAAAAAGCACTGCTAAAGGCCCACTTTAGACATCGCATTTCCAGAAAAAGCGCTGCTAAAGGCCTACTTTAGAAAGCGCTTTTCCAGAAAAAGTGTTGCTAAAGGCCTACATAAGGCAGCGCTTTTGCATAAAACAAAAGCGCTATCTTTACCTATAGCAGCGCCACCTTAGGCAGCGCTTTTAAGCGCTGTTAAAAGCCAAAAAAAGCGTTGTCTTTTCCCTTCCGTGGCATAGTGTATTTAGTATGAAGTGTTGTTTAATAGTATCTAGAATGGTGCTATAACACTTAGCGTAGTAGATTTTGAACAAACACTAATTTTTCCTATCGTGTTTGGTTGAGCGGCATTTTGCTGCCACTGCAAGTTTAAATCTCTATTGCCGTAAAAAATTCTCCAAGCTACAAATTGGAGAGTTCGCTAATTGTAAGTTGCCATCGTGACTTTTGTAGTATCCCAATCACACTATATGCAATTGGCAACATTAATTGAATATAATCACTTGTGTCGGTGACCGAAGCGTGTTGGATACTAGAGAAGTCCTTAATTCGAAGTGTCCCTGCCATATAGATTCTAAGCTAATGTTGTGAGGAGATTATGTCTTGTATTTCTCTTTTACAATTAATTCAACTTCTCTTTATGGAAAATGGTTCTAGTCAATGTTTTTAAGTGTAGTTTATAACTGCAATTATGACTATTTTTCTGCTAGTTTCTACTTCTTTAAGAGTGATCACTACTTTGATTTAAAACTTTGGTTCTAAATTACTATTTGAGTTAGTTTTATCATGTTGTTGATTTCTGAGAAGTTTGGAAATTATTAAATATTAAGGTATAGTTTAGATAAGCTTTTGTGTTATGAAAGATTCTCTATTGAAATAAGTTTATGCTTATTTGCTTATGCCAATGTATTCATTGAAATATGAAACCTAATCTCAAGTTATATGAGATGAAGCCATGTTAAAAAATTTCATAAATATTGCAAGAGTCAGTTCAAGTTTTTTTAAGTCTTTTACGTAAGTTTTTTAGGCTTTCTATGCAAATGATTTCTAAATGTGATAGTTGTTGTTGTTTTGACTGTTGTTCCTTTGATGCCATTGATGTGGTGTTGACTTCATTCCTCTTGTTCTGCTATAAACATCTGCTATAAACATTTCAGTTATGTTAATACTAATTCATAGTGTTTTGTTTGATTCATGGTATCGTGTTGTGATCCTAACTTAGATATTAATGTGAGTTCCTTTTAGGTGTTTGACACTTCTGTGATGTAATGCAATTCAAAAGTATCTATATAATATGATTAGTGCTTATGCATGTCAATTTCTATTTAATGCATGTGCATTATTAACTAACATGAGCCTTTTACATTGAAGTGCATTATTAACTAACATGGTCTTCAAATCATATGCAGTTTATAATCATGCCGAGCTGCAGTTTAGATGAATCAGTTCAGGAAGCAATACATGAGGTTCAGAAAGTGACTAATAATTATTATGAATTTTTTCTAAAACAACAATTATTATGAATTTTTTCTGCTCCTCATTTGTTCATGAGTTATCTCGCTTTAAGTTTATATATTACAATGTTACGATTACTATAAATGACCTGAATGCTGCATTGTTGCCTTATCATTTGTTTGCTGCAACTAAGGGTCTTGATTTCTCGCAATTGTCGAGCCACTTCACTGACATGGATGAATTATCAAAATTTGAAAAGTCGTAGGATTTGTGTAGGACTATTAGAATTACCAATAATTTGTCTAAGATTATTAAAATTAACAAGAATTGGCTAGGTCCAGGCTAACTAATTTTGTTGACTTTTACAATTTGACTTTAGCCTCGGTTAGGCCAAAGTTAATTATTTTGTTGACTTATGAAGTTTGACTTTAGCCTCGAATCAGCCGAGGCTAAATATTTTATTGACTTATGAAGTTTGACCTTAGCCTCGAAATAACCGAGGCAAAATATTACTTTAGCCTCGACCAGGCCCAAGGCTAAATATTTTGTTGACTTATGGAGTTTGACTTAAGGAGGTAGCCTTGATTTAGACTCGGCTAAACCGAGGCTACTATAGACACGACTCTTTTTGGCCAAAGCTAAATGTTAGCTTCTATTGGTAGCCTTGGTTTGTTTTTTCCTAACAACCGGTATCAAAGCTTCTGGTTAGATCCAGGGATAAATGTTCTTAGTATGCTATGTGGTTGCAGTTTTGTTTGATCTTCTACATCAGAAAAGAAGGGTAGTGTTGTGAAAGAGTTGTAAAGCTGCAATCACAAATTCCGCTGTGCAGTTTGAGCTAGAGAAAATTGATGGGAGAATTTTTTTGGACTTGGGGAAAGTCCAAGTCAAAGATGTGTTTATACAATCAATAGTATATAAGGTGCAAAATTAAGTCGGTGGTTGAAGAGCTTCTTGCCAACAAGGAAGTTGTACCATAGTGTTTCAACTTGGTTTTCGACATGGGGAAATTCTTAAAGTGGTTTACCTTCAAGTGAAGTATATTCTTCTTTAGGTGGAGTATGATAGTTTTTTTAAAACTATGATTGTCTGTGAAGACAATGTAAAATTCTTGGAGTGGTTTAGCTTCAAGTGAAATTTATTCTTCATGATAAAGTATATGATTGTCGGTGGTGACAATGTGAAATTCTTGAAGTGGTTTATCTTCAAGTGAAATATATTTTTCATGATAGAGTATGATTGTTTTTAAAACTATGATTGTCGGTGAAGACAATGTGAAAATTCTTGGAGTAGTGTAGTTTCAAGTGACTATACTCTTTATTGTGGAGTATGATTGTCGGTGAAGACAATGAAAATTTATGTATTATTTTCAATCAAGGTTGAGATTGTTGGGGTTGGTTGAAAATATACATGTTGATACTCTTTATGGTGAAGTATGATTGTTGGTGAAAACAATGAAAAATTATGTATTATTTTCAATCAAGCTGGAGATTGTTGGGGTTGATTGAAAATATACATGTTGAAAAAGTCCCATATCGCTTAGTTTTGTGAATGAAGAAAGAGTCCAAGACTATATATAGGATACAAGTTCTTTGAGGTCCCCCACCGCTTAGTTTTGTGAAGGAAGAGGGAGTCCAATCCTATATATAGGATCCAAGTTATTCATTCTAAGATGCAACAGTCAAAGGTACTTTAAGCTTGTATTTGATTTTGATCGTACCTGGATCAGACAGTGATAGTGGCCAACGACGTCTGGAACGGCAGCTCCGATGGTGATGAGAGACGGCGGGGGGGGGGGGGGGGGGGGGGGGTGTACCTGCAAGGTACTCCGACGCTCAAGTGAGAGAGTGTACAGAATATCAGCAAATACAGAAAGTGTGAATGGTAGGAAGAAAGTGTCTAACCTGACCCTCTCAAATGAGAGGGTATTTATAGAGAGCCCTCAGCGTGGGGCCAATGGTTACCTGCAATGGGCTGGATCAACTAGGCCCACTCCAAGTAATTGCTAGGGCTTACGTGTAGTAGTGAAGACCAGCACGTGGTCTTCGCCCTAGAGTAACTGCTCCTAGATTTCCGAAAGTAGGGCAGACCGAATCTTTTGGACGTGGGAGGTTACTTGGAACGTGTCCACGCGGGATGGACCGTTGGGTGCTCCTCGCGGGGGAGGAGCCTCCTGTGGTCGAGGAGATGTGAATCCTGTATACTCCTCGCGGGGAGGAGCCTTATGCGTCGAGGAGAGACTATGCCTGTGGAACGGACATGGCCTCGCGGGGAGGAGCCATGTTCGTCGAGGAGTGATGTGTAACATTCTCGCGGGGAGAAGCTAGTCTGTCGGGGAGATACATCTCAGCAGGGTGTGATGTCCTCCTCCCCTATTATCCCAAGTGCTCGACGCTGCCTGAGTGCCCGGCGAAACTGTGGTTAGCACGTGGCAGTCGCGTGTCTTGTAGAAGGACCTTACTGGGCCTCCCCAGGCTGTATGGGTTGGGCCTGCTCGACTGTTGGGCAGCTTCGGCCCAGTCCAGAACAGGAGCCCCCCAAGTCGTTGCTCTGAGATGTCAGAGCAATGACTTAAGGGTTATTGGCATGTCAGGGATACACCAAGAGAGGATCCGAGGAGGCTATTCTCGTGCTCGATGTTCCTACAGTCGCACATAAGTTGGGCATCGATCAGCTGTGTCTGGTCGTAACGCCGGGGAGATGAGGAGTTTCATATTCGAAACGTTGGGGAAGACTGAAACGACACGCGTGGGAGGATAGACTGCTGCATGTGTACCACGTGTCGTCTGTCATTATTACCTAAGGAGGCTTGGGCGACTGGCTAGGGTAGCGTACTCAAGTGCCCTATGTCCCTCGAGTCCCCTGAGAGCCACTTATAAGAACTCGTCCCCTCGTTCATTTCCCACTTTTCCATTTCTCTCTCAACAATCTCGCTCCTTCTCTCTCTACCTTCTACAGTAGCCGTTCGCCGCCGTCAACCGCCGGAAACTCCGTGCCGGAAACCTAAACCACAGCCTATAAGGTATTTGCTCCAAACTGACCTTTTTCTTGTGTTTCTTTTTAATTTTAACCAGTGTATAGCATTTCCTTGGTGAACTGATGAAGTTCCCATGAGAAATGAAAGGATTCCTGGCGAATACGGCGGGAATCTTTAGTTGTTGAGAGAGGGGGTGCTAAGAATTTCACCCGCTTTTGTTGAATATCTCTGGGACCAGGGATGAACATCTCGGGGACACGTTGAATATCCCGGGGTCCCCAATAATTACTCTTTTCGTTAGCTTCATAGGAACACGGGGGCAGAATTTTCCGGGGAGGCGACGAGTTCCCGGGCGAACATGTTGATCCTCAACAGGTTATGTAGGGGAACCGAGAGAGCCTTGCCCCTTCCTCGCCCGTTCGTTTGAACAGCTGTGGAGGGGTGAATTTGATATGACCCATCGAATTCACCGTTTCCTTCTTCTTTTCAGGTAAATGGACGATTTGGCCGCGAAGGTGGCCGTAGGATCCTTCGAAGAAGACGACCAACCTGAATCCCCTATGGCTCACATGGCTTTCACACAGGAGCGCCCGCTCGAGGTGTGGGTCTGTGATGAAGCCCTGGAGATGTCGTCTATCTTCTTATACAAAGACGTGGACGACGCGTTCTGCACCGTCGAGCATAGGCTCACCGGGTCTGACAAATCCTGGAAGGTTTTCTGCCCAGAGGAGCATCATCGGATATGTTCGCCTTATCGGGGAATGCGCACCCCGTTATATGAATTCATGTTCGACAAGGCGGGGTGGAGGCTGCCCTTCACAGACTTACAAGAGGGGATCTTCGCCTGGTTGAAGCTGGCCCCCTCGCAGATTCGCCCGAACTCGCTGGCCTTCATCCGGCCCTTCGAGCTCGTCTGTAAGCACTTAAAAATCGTTCCGACAATGTCCCTCTTCTTTCGGATATTCCATCTTCAAAGGTCGTCGGCTGGTGGACGACACGGATGGGTGTCCTTCAAGCAAAGCAAAGCTTTGTTCCATACATATTTATATTCCGTCCGGGACTTCAAGTTCCGCTACTATTTCGTGAAACCGGTAACCCTTGAGGCCATCAACTCACTGTACCGAAAAGTCACCCGCAAGGTCGACGGTCGCTCCGAGGAGGTTCTGGAGCCGAGGTTCCCCCTGTACTGGACGGAGGAACACTTCAAGAAGGGAGTTGAGAAATACAAGGTGAAACATAATCAGTTGGACGTTGACGACCCGGGAAGCTTACGATAAAATCGTCGCTTTCATCGAGAGCTTTAATGAAGCCCGGTACGAAACGCTGGACTGCGAGCCTATAATGGGAGCAGACGGGCAGGTGAAGAAACAACGTCGTTTGATCAATACCCGTGTTCTGCTCAAGACCTTCTCAGAAGAAGAAGCAGTCGAGATATTAGGTGGTGAAAACATCCACGATCTAAGCCTTCCTCGCGTCTGTATACCTTGCCTTACTAATGTTTTCTTTCTTTTTGCAGGAAAAATGGCCGGAACCGAGGAGAGACTCAAAAAGTTGAAGGCAAAGAGGGCTCGGGAAGAGCAGGCCCGGGGAGAGGCATCTCGTTCAAAGGGTCAAGATGTTGCTCCTTCTGGGGTCGTGCCTGAGGGTGTTTCCTCCGCCGCGATGCCCGAGGGTTCCAGCCAATCTCAGCCGGCTATGACCGTGTCGGGGATTTCAGACAGGCGGACACCTCCTGCTGGGAGCCAGTCTCCGGGTGCTCAAGGGACGCCGAAACGACAATGGGTTTCAAACGCGGAGATCGTCGACCTGGCCCACGAAGACAGTCCCCCACCTCCTTCAAGCTTTGAACTCCCACCATGCCATCAAAAGCCCTACTTCTTCTCTGAAGTCATCTATCCTCGGGTCCCTCCCTCTGAAATCCAAGCTGTGTTGGGGGCCACTGCAGAAGCGAGGAGGAAAACGATCTTTGAAGACATGTCCGCGGTCATGCGGCTTTGCTCGACTGCCATTGTCCTGAACGATGAGACTCGCCCCACTGCTGAACTTTCTCGACTGCAAGAAAAGCTTGAGACCTTGGATGCTGAGCTGCTCGACTTGCGCAAAGAGTTGAAGGAATGTAGGGACCTGAACAAAGAACAGAGCGAGCAGCTGCAGCGGGCTGAGACCAAGCTAAAGGAAGCCGAGGAAGCGGAAAAAGGCCATCTTTCCTGGATCGCGGAGCTGGAGGCAGAGGAGAAGCGGCTCAGGGAGAGGGTTACCGAGTTAGAGGATGTTGTTCGGCCGGCTGAAGGAGAGACTGAAGAAGACAAGCTCCTAACAACCCGAGCGGCGCTGGTGGCCCAACTCAGGAGACTCAAGCAGGATCTCCGACTAGCCAAGGATGATGCTCTTGAAACTGCGGGCATAGAGTTCCGAAATGCAGTGGCGCAGCTTCGGATCCTAAATCCCGACCTGGTGACCGATGGGGCAGATGCTGACTATGAGGTGGTCGACGGCCGGATAGTGCCGCCCGGGCAAGGAGGAAATGCCCACGAGGGAGGTGGGCCAGACACCGCTGAGACTGCCGCAGAGTAGGAATATAGTTTGCTTGGCCTGCGTGCCATTTTGTTGTTTTTGCCCAGCTTGTGGGCTTACTTGGTGTAATATTCGCACAATGGTTATTTTTGCCCGGCTTGTGGGCTTATATATTTATCATTCGTACAATGGGCTTTACCCGATTTTCATACTTCGCTATGCCTCTTTATTAATTTTGCTTGTGTGTGATATTTTATACATTACTTATTTTTGCCTAAGTAGTTGAGATCAGTGGCGCCTTGGGCGTTTGCTCGACTCTGATGATCCTCGACTGCGGAGAGAGCTAGTCGATTGGTCAGGTTCAACGAGGCCAAGACTTCGGTCGAGGTCTTAGCTTCATGGCACAAACTTCCCATCGCGAGCTGGGTGTTCTGCCTAATTGGTACGTCGACGACGGAGCTCGATTGAGGCCTCCTCGTCGGGCCAAAAGTCTCGCGCACACACTTCGTGGTTTTTGGCCGTCGTGTGTTATATAGAGGTATCGCACATATACCGTTGCACGCCCCCGTGGTCACGACGTTGTACTATCCCGGGTAGTGTCTAACTGTAGTATTGCCTGAGCTTCTCAGCATTCCATGGTCGAGCAAGTTGTTCACCGTGGAGGCTCTCGAGGTAATAGGCACCCGTCCCCGTCTTTGCGGTGACGCGGTATGGGCCCTCCCAGTTTGCAGCCAGCTTTCCTTCGCGTGAATCTTTTTGATTCCTCCGTAGGACAAGACTGCCTACTTGGAAGTCTCGTTTGATAACTTTGTCGTTATAACGCAAAGTTATTTTTTGTTTTAAAGAGGCTTCTCGGAGGGAAGCGTCGGTCCTTATCTCTTCGACAAGGTCGAGTTCCTCTCGCAGGGCTTAGTTATTTGTTTCGTCATCGAGGGGAGCTTATGTCCTCCTCGAGGGTTCCCTGATTTCCACGGGGATAACCGCTTCGGTCCCGTACGTTAGGCGAAACGGGGTCTCCCCGGTCGTGGAGTGTGGGTTTGTTCGATACGCCCAGAGGATGCTGTGCAACTCCTCGACCCACCGTTGTTTGGCCTCGCCGAGTCGTCGTTTCAGTCCCCGGAGTATCACTCTATTCGCTGCTTCGGCCTGACCGTTGGTTTAAGGGTGTTCGACCGACGTGAAGTGCTGTTTTGTGCCTAGTTTGGCGACGAAGTCTTGGAAGTTCCTGTCGGTGAATTGTGTCCCGTTGTCCATGACAATGGCTTGGGGTACCCCGAATCGAGCGAGGATGTTTCTCTTGTAGAAACGGAGTATGTTGAAAGCAGTGATTTTGGCCAGGGCTTCGGCCTCAATCCACTTCGTGAAGTAGTCCACCCCGACGATGAGGTACTTGTTTTGGTACGGCCCCATGACGAAAGGTCCGAGGATATCCATTCCCCACCACGCATATGGCCACGGGGACGACAATGACTTAAGCTCGTTTGGAGGAGCGAGGTGCATGTCTCCGTGTCTTTGGAAGCGGTCACATTTCTTAATGTGCTCCTTTGCATCATGTTGCATAGTGGGCCAATAATACCCTGCTCGGAGTGCTTTTCGGGCTAGGGACCTTTCGCCGAGGTGCTGGGCGTTGATCCCTTCCTGGATTTCTTGGAGGATCCCCGAAACTTTGCTTTCTTCGACACACCGGAGTAAGGGGATGGAGAATCCTCGACGGTATAACTTACCTTCGACGACGGTATACGCAGATGCCCGCCTCTTGACTATCCCCGCTTCTTTAGGATCGTCGGGCAGTTTGCCCATCGCCAAGTATTCATAAACTGGGGTCATCCAACAATTTGCGTCCCCGATTGCGTTGACCTCTGCGGTCGGAGCGGTTTTGTTTATGCTCGGCTGGGTCAGTATCTCCTGGATAACTGATTTGTTCCCTCATTTTTTCTTAGTGTTCACAAGCTTGGAGAGCACGTCTGCTCGAGTGTTGTGCTCGCGCGGGATGTGAACCACCTCCGGGGAGACAAATTTCTTCAACTTTTCTCGCACCAAGGTTAGGTACTCGATAAGACTATCGTTTTTGGCCTGGAATTCTCCCCGAACCTGTGATGCCACAAGCTGGGAGTCTGTAAAGATTTTGACTTCTTTTATGTCAAGGTTTTCCGCCAGTCAAAGTCCCGCGAGGAAGGCCTCATATTCGGCTTGGTTATTCGATGTCTTGAAGGATAGTTCGAGGGAGATCTCTATCAGGATGCCCTGCTCGTTTTCGAGGATAATGCCCGCTCCGCTACCTTTTGCACTGGAGGCCCCGTCGACGTAAATCATCCATTTCTGGGAGCCATTGGTCGAGGATTCAGGGACGGTCATTTCCACTACGAAGTCGGCCAGTACTTGGGCTTTCAAGGCTTTTCTTCCTTCATATCGAAGGTCGAACTCGGAGAGCTCGAGAGACCACCGGAGCATTCTCCCCGCCATATCTGGCCGACTGAGGAGCTATCTGATGGGCTGCTCTGTCCTTACCACGATTTTGTGGGCCAGGAAGTAATGACGTAATCTTCTGGCTGCAGATACGAGGGCCAAGGCGACCTTTTCAATCTGTTAGTATCTGAGCTCGGGGCCCTGAAGAGCTCTGCTCGTGAAATAAATCGGTTTCTGTCCGTCGGGGGTCTCCCGTATAAGGACAGCACTCACTGCTTCGCCGGTGACGGCCAGGTACAAGAAAAGTGTTTCCCCGTTATCTGGTCGGGACAAGACCGGGGGTTGTGACAAGACTTGTTTTAGATGGAGGAGGGCTTGTTCGCATTCTTCACTCCATTCAAAAGTCGCCTTCTGTCGGAGAAGCATGAAAAAGGGGAGTGCGTACTGAGCAGATTTGGCTACGAAACGGGAGAGAGCAATCAGCATTCCGTTGAGTGACTGGATCGACTTCTTCGAGTTCGGGGTAGGGATTTCAGAGAATGCCCTGCATTTGTCAGGGTTCGCCTCGATGCCCCTCTCTGTGAGGTAGAAGCCGAGGAACTTCCCTGCGCGAACACCGAAGGTGCACTTGTCGGGGTTGAACCTCATGCGACATTTCCTCGCCGTGTCGAACATTTTCTTGAGATGAGCGGCATGGTCGACTTCTTCTGCGGATTTGACGATCATGTCGTCCATGTAAACCTCGAGTACGTCGCCGATATCTGCCCGGAAGACCTTGTTCATCATCCGTTGGTAGGTGGCGCTAGCATTTTTCAAGCCGAAAAGCATTACATTATAGTAGTAATTGCCCGACTCGGTCATGAAAGTGGTATGCTGCTTGTCGGTCTCGTCCTTGGGGATTTGGTTGTACCCCGAATAGGCATCCATAAAGGATAGTAATTTGAATCCTGCAGAATTATCGACCAGTTGGTCGATGTTAGGTAAGGGATAAGAGTCTTTCGGGCATGCCCGGTTAAGATCCGTGTAGTCAACGCACATCCTCCATTTTCCATTATTTTTCTTAACGAGTACAACATTTGACAGTCAAGTTGTGTACTTGACCTCGGAAATAAAGTTCGCCTCTAGGAGGTCTTTTACAGCTTTTTCAGCAGCCTCCATTTTTTCCGGAGACTGCATACGCCTACGTTGAGCTACAACCCTAGCGGCCGGATCTATAGTCAGCTGATGACAAGCTACTTCGGGGTCTAGTCCGGGCATCTCTGCAGCACTCCAGGCGAACAAATCTGCATTTTCGCGGAGGCATGCCTTCAGCTGCCTCTTCGCCAGGTCGGGGAGTCCATTGCCAATCTTCACGCTTCGGTCTGGGTTATCACCGAGGGGAACCAGCTCGAAATCTCCATCTGGGATGGGCGCGTTGGGTGGGGAGGCTGCCCGTTGATTTCAACTGGGAGGTCTTCGCCTGCAGCTTCTTCCTACTCCCCGGGAAACCTGCTGTCAAGGTCGGCCGCGCTGACCGGCGGGAGTGGAGCCTGTACGACGTCTGGAGGTGTCTCGACCTGAGTCTTAGTTTTGAAGCCGCCAACGACACTTAGACCTCTGATTGCTGCGTTGAAACATCTTCTGGCCGCGTTGATGTCCCTGTGGAGAGTGACCACACGTCCGCACTTCGTGTAGTATTTCATCTTCAGGTGGACCGTTGATGGTACGGCCGTTAGTTCCGCCAACGTGGTCCTCCCCATTATGCAGTTGTAGAGGGACAGGCAGTCTACCACCAAGAAACGCGTCTTCACCTGTCTGGCAGTTTCCTCAATCCCGAAGGTGACCATCAACTCCACGAAGCCCCATGGTCGGGTGATCGCGCCGTTGAAGCCTTGTAGGTCTGATCCTACGTACGGGGACAGGTGTTGCTTGGTCAGCTGGAGGGTCTCGAAGAGGTGGACGTACATGATGTCCACCGAGCTCCCCTGGTCGACCAAAATTTTGTGGACGTCAAAGTTGGCCATCTGTGCCCGTATCAGGAGGGGGATGTTGGCGTTCGGTGCCCCACCGGGGAGTTCCTCGAGGTAGAAGGTAATCGGATTTGATCTTCCTTTAACTCTCTCGAGGATAGGGGCTCGAGGAGTTATTGCTTTCAGTTCGTCGAACTTTCTCTTTATTGACCCCATGGTCAAACGGTCAGGGGCTCCACCCGATATTACCAGGGCTTGAGGCAAAGACTCCCAGGTGCTGCGGGCACTTATCGAGTCTTCTGCTGGGAAGTTCTTCCATATGTTTCGGACAGCTTCAGGGCTGTCAAGTTCTCCTGAAAAACTGAAGTCTTCAGGTCGCGTGATGTTCAACGCGACTTGCAGCGATCCGTTGTTGGGAGAGGGAGTTGACTCCTCGATATTCTAGGCCTCCTGGCTGCTGGGGCGGGGGGCCTCTTGCTGCTTGGCGTACTTCTACATGTACCCTTCTTTAATCAACATCTCGATTGCGTCCTTAAGGTGGACGCAATCTTCAGTAACATGCCCGTGACTGCGATGGAACCGGCAATACTTGGACTTGTCAGCATTTGGTTTGGAAGCCGCCGGTTTCGGGAAGCGGATTCCCCCTTTGACGAACTCTGAATTGGCACAGTCGCTGAAAATGCGCGCGCGGGACGCGTTCAGTGGTGTGTAGTCTTTGAGAAGGCCAGACGGTCTCCGTGATTCACGGGGCTCTTTGGTCCGGGCTTCTTTCTTTCTTTCCCCGCCTCGCCTGGGTGGAGGGGAGTCTTCTCTTCTCCTGTCTCCACCTCGCCTGGGTGGAGGGGAGTCTTCCTCTTTGTTGCCGCGGGGGCCTTTTCTGCGCCTCGAATCGAGGGCAATTTGTGCAGCTTCAGCTTCCTCGAACTCAATATGCGACTTAGCCCTCCCGAGGAGGCCTTCAAAGCTGCAGGGACGGTGCAGCCCGACGGATTCTGCGAACTTAGATCCTATCGTCAAACCCTTGATGATGAGATACATTTTGATGTGATCGGTCACGTAGATTTCGACCGCCTCTTTGTTGAACCTCTCTATGTAGCTCCGGAGTGGTTCGTCCTTCCCCTGAAAGATGGCTTCCAGGGAGGCTATCGTCTTCGGATGTCGACGAGAAGCCATAAAATGTTTTCTGAAATGCTCCCTCAGGACTCTCCACGACGTGATTGACTCAGATGCTAGGTTTTTGTACCAAGCCATGGCCCCCTTCCGAAAAGTCGTAGGGAATAATCGGCATTTGATAGCGCCGGAGGGGTCCGGTAATCGTCATCCTCGCTGGCTCCCGGAGACACAGAGGGGGAGTGTTGTCCATGAACATAGTGACGTCTCGGGGAGTGGTCCTTCGGGCAGCCTCTGGGCTCCTCGGCATCCGGCCTGCTCCTTTTATTTTTCGAGGAGCGAACTGGTCCCTTCGGTGGCGGGGAGCGGTGGCGTTTCTGAGGATGCTCCGGCTGAGTACGCTCCAAACGTGGTCTGCGACCCTTGGGAACCGGGGAGGGGCTGCGAGATGCCTCCGGGGACAGCGAATGTCTTGGAAATGGTGGTGGTCGGTGCCTTCGCGGGGAAGACCGACCACGACTTTTCTCCAGCGCGTCGATCCGGATGTTCTGGTTGAAGATCATCTGGTTGGTTTGATTGACCAACGCAAACAGGGCAACAGTGCTCGGATCCGCATTTGGCGGCGGGTCCACGGGCTGGAAAACGGGCTGGATGACGGTTTCCTGTCCGTCTTGGTGAGCTGTCTCGTACTCCACTTCTTCGGAAGATGGAGAAGCGGTGAGCCCGTCTCTGACGTCGTTCTCCACGACAGGTCGGGCAGAGTTGTTGTCGACGTGGATGCCAGCGCTAACCTGCGCAATAACATTGTCTAGAGCTTGATTCGCCGACGGGTTGGCCATGGTGGTTGTTGAACGGAGAAAACTTTGGTTTATCGAACAGAAAAACGGGGAAGCCTATAAGTTCCCACAGACGGCGTCACTGATCGTACTTGGATCAGACAGTGATAGTGGCCGACGTCTGGAACGGCAGCTCCGATGGTGATGAGAGACGGCCGGGGGGTGTACCTGCAAGGTACTCCAACGCTCAAGTGAGAGAGTGTACAGAATATCAGCAAATACAGAAAGTGTGAATGGTAGGAAGAAAGTGTCTAACCTGACCCTCTCAAATGAGAGGGTATTTATAGAGAGCCCCCAACGCGGGGCCAACGGTTACCTGCAATGGGCTGGATCAACTAGTCCCACTCCAAGTAACTGCTAGGGCTTACGTGTAGTAGTGAAGACCAGCACGTGGTCTTCGCCCTAGAGTAACTGCTCCTAGATTTCTGGAAGTAGGGCAAACCGAATCTTTCGGACGTGGGAGGTTACTTGGAACGTGTCCACACGGGATGACCGTTGGGTGCTCCTCGCGGGGGAGGAGCCTCCTGTGGTCGAGGAAATGTGAATCCTGTATATTCCTCGCGGGAGGAGCCTTATGCGTCGAGGAGAGACGATGCCCGTGGAACGGACATGGCCTCGCGGGGAGGAGCCATGTTCGTCGAGGAGTGATGTGTAGCATTTTCACGGGGAGAAGCTAGTCTGTCGGGGAGATACATCTCAGCAGGGTGTGATGTTCTCCTCCCCTATTATCCCAAGTGCTCGACACTACCTGAGTGCCCGGCGAAACTGTGGTTAGCACGTGGCAGTCGCGTGTCTTGGAGAAGGACCTTACTGGGCCTCCCCAGGCTGTATGGGTTGGGCCTGCTCGATTGTTGGGCAGCCTCGACCCAGTCCAGAAAAGATTTTATTGGTTCTCTTATACTTTAGTCATTGAATTTTACGTTTGAAATGTTCACAAAATTCAATTTCGGTGATACTGGGATTAGCGAAACTTCAGTTGTACGAAATTTATGAATTGCTTGCATTTCTTTGTTCCACTAATGTATTTAAATAAGTGATTTTATTATAGGAGAGAGGCTTCAAAAAAGTTTAGTGGGTGCATGATGTTGGGCGAGAATATGGAAAATACAACAGCCTAGATGAGGGGTGAAAAGACCTCCCAATTAAAATGACTAGTTGAAAATTGTTTTGAAAGGGTTTTATCAGTGTTTGAAAAATGAAAAATTGGTTTCATGACAGATGAAAATTGTATATAAAGTAATTATGCTTATCGATTGTTATATACGCATAATAGGTTAATCAGTACACAATGCAAAAAAGATTGAATCAACAATCTAACCAAAGAGCAAACAACGTATTGTATTGAATTAATGCTGAATTTTCACAAGACTTGTAAACATTACAAAATCAATACAAAAGAATTCTATTATCAAACTTTTCAAACTTAATTTGTAACAAGACAAATTCAAAGTGTCGATTCTAAGAAAACCTACATTTAATCAATAAATTTCTATTTTTGTTATAAGACCAAAATGGTTTGGAATTTTGTAACCAAATGGTTGGGTATTCCTGAGATCATGGTAGGAGATATGTTGAACCACTTATCGTGTTGGGTTTCGGGGTGCGTTAGAAAATTTTGTTTGATCTCTAACGCAGTAGGATTATGGATCCTAATATGTTGGATTAATTGGTATTCTAGAAACAACATTATATTCAGAGATGAGTTTTGGGAATTAGACACGATTTCAAATCGTATAGTTTTGTTTTCGTGGTGATGGATAGGAAAGAACCACAATAGCTCTCACATCTGTAACTATTACACTTGGGTAAATTGTCAAAGTGATTTTTTATAGGCCTTTTCTTTTTAAGAGGTCTTTGATGTATACGGGTTGGAATATCCTATTGTATCCCTATTAATATATTTAGCTTATTAAAAAAAAAAAAAAACTATCAAAACAAGACCTAATGAAACACAATTAAAAGACAACAATAAAATCAACGTAACATGAAATTTATAGAATATATATATATATATATATATATATATATATATATATATATATATATATATATATATATATAATTCTAAGACTTCCAGTGCCCTAAAACTACTAATAAATTTTACTACTATTTAATTTTACTTAAATATGTATAATCCTTTTTAATGTTGTAGGTGATAGTTGTTATTTTTGTGAGTACTTGATTTCTTGAGATTATGCAATTGTGGAAAGCTTGCCCATACTTTTGTTTTATCTCATAGTTTTTGAATTTTGATGACGCAGGAGTTTATTTTGGTGTTAAATGTCTGATATTTCTAAAACTATGATGCGTCAGACTTTGTGTTTGTTCATGAAAAATAGTACAAAATATTAATAGATGTGCAATGGTCAAAAAATTTTCTCTCTTACCAAACAAATGAATGCCAATCGTGGCAAATACTTTCTTCAAGTATCGACAACACAAGCAATAACGTAACCAAAAACATGACCATCAAAGGTGAATGTTTCCTTGACACTATCCCACATCTTGATCTATATATATACCCCCGCCACTCAATCTTCATACCATACATTGAAACACAAGTAAGTGTGAAAAAACAAGATGAAGAACTTTAGTATGATTCTAATATTGCTAGTTCTGTTGCTGCTCACTATGGAGCAAGTGCATGCTTTTGATTGTGAACAAGCAAAGACATCTGCACATCCTTGTATGTCATTCCTCGTCGGTGATGATGACGCGCCATCAACTAGTTGTTGCAATGGCCTTAAAGATCTGAAATCTTCAACACCTACTCCTGATGAACAACGTGCCGCATGTGACTGCTTAAAAGAATTTGCTAGTAACTACCTTATCAGAGACGACCTAGCTCTCTCACTTCCCAAACTTTGCGGCGTTGAGATAAATCTTCCCATAAGCAAAGACATGAACTGCCATGAGTAAGTTCTCAATATTTATTTATTTATATTTTAATATGTTTTCTTCAACATGTATTAATAATGCACGGAAAATGTATTTATTATTTTGTCAAATACTCCCTCCATTTCTATTTATAAGCAAATTTTAACATTTTAGATTCATTAAATAATTAATTCATCTAACCTATATATAGTCCAAATACATCATTTATTGAATGAACTTAAGAACTCAAAATTTTCTTATAAAAGAGAATGGAGGGAGTAGTTGATATTGATATTATTTTTTGTGTTTTGTTTGGCAGGATTAAGTAAGCTAAACGGAGAAAATAATAAACTAAACAGGGTGGACACTTGGTTGTTCTTATAAAAATAATACAACCCTGCATGATGTGTGTAATATGTTCTATGATGCTGTAAAATTTCAAATTTGATGTTAATAAATATATGATATACATGTTTACTTATCTTTGTGCATTCCTTGTTATTATAGAGATAAACTCAGGCATAAAAAAGTGAGACAATTTTTTTTTTCAATTATTTATTTTGACAATAATTTCTAATAAATATATTCTTTTATAAAATAATTCTATTAAAAAGAAAATAAAATTAACAGATCTACCTTATAGTACATACAATTTAAGGCTGATGGCTTGGACGACGGTTAACTATAGGAAGAAGAAAAATGCTATTGCGGCGACTGCTCGGTGGGATATCTTCCCTTTCGGTAAAGGGATCAGCGGAAAGGAAATGGAAGGTATTAGCTCTTACTATTTTTCAGAAATCCCGATGAATACAAATGCCAGAGACATTTTTGTGTTATTTGGATGTATTGGAAACATAGTGGAAGTGGTGATTTCGCCTAGAAGAAATAAGCAGGGAAAGCGGTTTGGATTCGCAAGATTCAAAGAGGTGGAGGATTTAAGATTACTTGGTGTGAAACTTGATAATGTTATGATAGGTGGTAAAAAGATACATGCAAATCCACCAAGATTTCAAAGGGTGGAAAAGATGGGATCTGTTGAAACAATGAAAAGTGGTCCCTCGAAGCATCATGGAGAGGATATCAGGAGAAACAGGGCGAAGGAAAACTTTGCATCGGGACCTTATGGTGGTAAAAAAACGTATGCGGAGACGGTTTACAACACAGAGAGAACAGAAACTGAGAATGTATGTTTGAAACATACTTCCAATCCGGAGTTGAGAGAAAGGTTGAGGAAGGCTTTCGTCGGCACTACGATTTGCGCCGGAATGCCTTATAACGTGCAAAGATGTTTTGAATCGGAGGGTGTGTTCTTCATTAAGGTAACTCCTTTGGGTTCAAATCTCTGTCTCTTGGAAGAATTAGAATCGGGTGCTCTTATCGATTTCATTAATGAAGGATCCTCATGGTGGAAACAATGGTTTGTGGATATTAGAGAATGGAAGGAGGATGATGTGGACGTTGATAGAGTCATCTGGATTAGAGCTTATGGGGTTCCCTGTCAAGCTTGGAACCTGGATTTCTTTGAAGAACTGGCCAATACATTTGGAACTTATATGTGTTCTGATGAGAATACAATTAAAGGTGTAGCTATGAACATAGCTAGATTTATGGTGAGGGTTTCTTCCTCATTTGTTTTGAGTGAGAAAGTGAAGGTGGAGATTGATGGGAGGATTTTTACAATTATGCTTCGTGAGGATTCCTACGGGCCGGTTAGGATTTCTTTGGATCAACTTAATAACAACTATAACAGGGCAACGTCTAGTTCAACGGGCACTGAAAAATCATGGTTTGAGGAAGATGAAGTTTCCTTCGATAACGATGAGGGAGATGAAATTGCGAGTCCCAAGGCTTCGGCGGAACAGTCCGAAAAAGAAGAAAACGTCAAGTTATTACAGATGGCGTGTGCTAGTGGTGATAAAGAGTCCTTTGGTTATTCTTTTGTGCCAAATTCTTTAGACGTGGCAGGTGTAGCAGGTGAGAAGAAAATAGGGGGAACTTTTGACAAGGCTATTGAAAAGGTCAAATATTTTCATTGCCAATCAAATGATAACATTGAGAATAACAATTGCTATAAAGTGGTTTCTTCCAAGACAAAAGGGAACGAGGCGTCTAGTTCCAAAGAGTTTCGTTTGTCGGCTAACTTAAACAATACAAATGGTGGGGACCACATCATTTGTTCAAAACGTGGGAAGAAGTTAAAGTATAAAAAAATTCATAGTCCTGTTGGGCTTATTGGTAGAGGAAAAAAGGCTAGGCCCATTGGAAGAAAGAACAAGCCTCAGACTACTTATGCAGAAATGGATGCAGTACCTGGAAATAATTTCTTTTCTTCGGATCAGTCTATACCTGGTACTGATCAGTTCCACGGTTCAGCGAATACTGTGTATCATGGAGATCATTCTGAAAATTCTGATATTTTGAGGAGCAACAAAAGACTGTGGCTGAACTTTAAATCCAATTTAGGGGGAAAGCTTTGGGAGGCAATATCTAATCTCGGAATTGTAGCTACAGAATCTAAAAAGGATTACAGGAGCAGAATCGATGAAATGGAAAGAGAGGATGAGACAAGAAGGTTGGGGAGGAAGGCGTTCTCAGATGTTGCTCAATGATTATTGGCTCGTTCAACATTAGAGGGGGAGGTAGTTTGATTAAGAGGAAGAGAATTAGTCAAATTATCAAAAAGGGAAACGCGAATTTATTTTTAATTCAGGAATCTAAGTTATCTTCAATAACAGAAGGCTTGGCTAAGATTTTTTGGTCAAAGGAGAACATAGGATGGACTTTTTCAGGTTCTGTTGGAGCTTCGGGTGGTCTCATAATTCTTTGGAAGTTGGACAGTGTGGAGGTTATTTGCAGTTTCATTGGCGACGGCTATGTTAGTGTGAAGTTAAATTGGAGAGGCGGCGTTTATTATGTTGTTAATGTCTATTCACCTTGTGAGTTGGGGAAGAAGAGAGATTTATGGAGGAATCTCTTGGATTTGAAATCGAGGTTTGTTGATGGAGAATGGTGTTTTGGAGGAGACTTCAACGCTATTTGAAATTCTAGAGAGAGGAAGGGCAGTGTGGTGGGGAATCGTAATTCTGAAATGAAGAAGTTTTCGGAGTTCATTTCGGATAGTGGTTTGGTTGATGTCCCTTGCAAAGGGAAAAAAATTTCTTGGTATAGTGGGGATGGGTATTCGATGAGTAGGATTAATCGCTTTTTAATTTCCAATGATGCTATTTTAAATTGGGGAGAAGTTGGCCAATTTATTGGTTCGAGGGATATCTCGGATCATTATCCGATTTGGTTAGTGGTGGATTCGTCGAATTGGGGTCCGAAACCGTTTAAAGTTAACAACGAATGGTTCAACAACAAATCTTTTATTCCTTTTGTTGAAAGTGAGTGGAAAAATTTGGTGGTGAGTGGAAGGAGTGATTTTGTTTTGAAAGAGAAACTTAGATTACTTAAAGAAAGTCTTAGGAGATGGAACAATGAAGTGTTTGATAAGTTTGATTTGGAGGTGGAAGAGGGAGTGAAGGAAATTAATGAGGCGGATGATGATATTGCTTTTGATAGGGGGTTGTTGGTGGATGATTTTATCATCAACCGTAAAAAGGCTACGAGTCGCTTTTGGTAGAATTTAAAGATTAAGGAGAACATGCTTATTCAAAAAGCTAGAGTAAAGTGGCTTAATGATGGTGATAATAATAGTAGATACTTCCATTGTGTTATGAAGGAGAGAAGGAGACATAATCACATAGGATTTTTAAACTCGGATAGAGGGTTGTTAGTGACGGTCAAAGATGTTAAAGAAGAGGTGTGGAACCATTTTACTATGAAGTTTACGGAACCCGATTTCGATAGGCCGGTTATGGAAGGGGTTTCTTTCAAAAGCATTAGCTTATCGGATAAGTCTTTTCTTGAAGCTCCTTTCTCGGAAGAGGAAATTAAAGAAGCGGTTTGGAGTTGTGATGGTTCTAAAAGCCCGGGTCCGGACGGGTATACCTTCACGTTTATAAAGAAATGTTGGTTCTTTCTTAAAGTGGATTTTATTAGGTTTTTCAAGGACTTCCATGGAGGGGCTGTTTTATCTAAGGCTATAGTCTCTTCTTTTTTTACTTTGATTCCAAAGAATGAGAATCCTTTGGGGTTAGATGATTATAGACCTATATGCCTTATCGGTTGCCTTTATAAATCTTTATCCAAACTTTTGGCGTCTAGAATGAAGGCGGTTTTGAATTCTATCATCGCTACTTGTCAAACCGCTTTTGTTCCCGGTAGGCAATTGCTTGATGGAGTCCTAGTGGCTAATGAAGTGGTGGACTATGCGAGCAAGGAGAAGAGGGCTTGCACGCTTTTTAAGGTTGACTTCGAGAAAGCCTACGACAAGGTGAATTGAAATTTCCTTAGGTTTGTGATGAGGAAGATGGGTTTTGGGGAGATTTGGATGAGTTGGATGGAAGCTATAATTTTCTCTAGCAAAATGTCCGTTTTGGTCAATGGGAGCCCGACTAAGGAATTTATGGTGGAAAGAGGCCTTAGGCAAGGGGACCCCTTATCCCCGTTTCTCTTTGTGTTGGTAACGGAAGGTCTAACGGGGCTGGTTCGGAACTCGGTTCAAAATGGAGATTTTTCAGGTTTCAACATAAACGGTAAATGTTTCATTGACATCTTACAGTTTGCGGATGACACTCTTTTGGTTGGTGACGGGGATTAGAAGCATCTTTGGGCCATAAAAACGGTTTTGAGAGGTTTTGAATTAGTTTCGGGTCTCGGTATCAATTTTCACAAGAGTAAAATTATTGGTATCAATGTCCAAACTAGTTTTCTTGAAGCTGCTGCCCTTTTCCTATCTTGCAAAATAGAAAAGAAAGAATTTACATTCCTCGGAATTCCTATTGGATCCAATCCTAGAAGGATTTCAACTTGGGTCCCTTTAGTGTCTAAGTTGAAGAGAAAGCTATTTAGTTGGCAAGGTCGTTTCTTGAGCTTCGGAGGAAGAATTACTCTCCTCAAATATGTTTTTGGTAGCCTTTCAATTTTACTTCTATCCTTCTATAAAGCTCCGGTCAAAATTCGAAAAGAGATTAATAGGCTTCAAAGTGGTTTTTTGTGGGGAGGTTCGGAGTCGAAAAGGAAGACACATTGGATCAATTGGGATTCTATTTGTCTTCCCCTCGATAAAGGTGGTTTAGGAATCAAAAGGATCGAAGACTTTAATTTAGCCCTCCTTCACAAATGGAGGTGGAGAATTCTTAAAGGTTCGGAGGAAGTTTGGTTCAAAGTTTTGACAGCGAGGTACGGAGATATTAAAATGTGTATGGCGGATAGAGATTGCAATAATAACAGTTTGAGTTCTAGATCTGAGTGGTGGATGGATATTTTATCGTTGGCTAAGAAATTTCCCGAGGACTTTTTCATTAGAAATTGCCATTTTCAAATCAGTAATGGTTATGATACTTCTTTTTGGCATTCTATTTGGTGTGGTAATGTGTGCTTCAAGGAGTTATTCCCAAAACTGTATCTTTGTTCAAAACTGAAGTTTGTTTCCATCGCCGGTATGGGAGGTTGGAATGACGGTGTTTGGAGTTGGGACAATTTTGGTGTTTTGTTGCTTGCTGCTGATATAGCAGCAGATGTCGAGCTGGCAGGAGAGATGAGAGCGTTGCGAAATCTTCTTCAGCTCATCAGTCCGCAGGCGCAGGAAGTGGATAGGCTGTTCTGGTCGCAGGATGATGAAACTGGATTTTCGGTCTGTCATTTTTACAGCATTATCAGTGCTGTTAGAAATCCATTTGGGCCGGAAAATCAGTATGACAGAGCTTTCAAATTGGTTTGGAGAATGGAGGCTCCTTACAAAATAAAAGCTTTCGGGTGGCGTTGTTTTTTGAATCGTTTACCGACGAAGGATCTTCTTTTGTATAGAGGTATCATTTCTAATTCTAGTAATGCCAATTGTTCTTTATGCAATTCTGTCCCGGAATCTTTGGTTCATGTTATGTTTTTGTGTCCGGTGGCAATCTTGGTTTGGAAAGAAATTGCGGATTGGATTGGTTTCTTAGATTTTGGGGGGAACGATTTTATGGGGAATTTCTTGGATTGGTATTCTTTTGGTAGATCCAGGAAATTAAAGAAAGGAAAAGAAGGATGCTTTTGGCTCGCAGTTTGTTAGAATCTGTGGTCGATTAGAAATTGTATTATTTTCAGGAATTCCAGTTGGAATATCGTTGATATCGTGTGGAAGGTGAAATATACGGTTTGGAGATGGTCTTTTATAGGAGATATTACTTACCCCAATTTCAATTTGTATGAGTTTAACAAACACCCTTTGTTTTATTTATCTTAGTTTCAATTGGTAGGTAATTTCTCTTTTTTGTCGAGCTCTGTCTCGTTCTCTTTGTAATCAGGTTGAGTACCCTTTGTACTCGTTTCAATATATCACTTGCTTAAAAAAAAAAAATAAAAAAAAACAGATCTACCTTATGATGTAGTATATCAGAAGGACAATAGTAACATAGATTGTTAAGATTATTTTGTAAGTTCTACCTATAATAAAAAATAATTAAAATAGTATTAAAAGACCAAAATTGTTTAAACCATTATATAAAAGAAACATTGTTTTAATAACATTTAATTGATTAATTTTGTAAGTTCTACGTATAATAAAAAATAATTAAAATTGTATTAAAAGAACAAAATTGTTTAAACCATTTTTTTTTAATAAGCAAGAAATTCATTAAACCGAGAACAAAGCGTTCTCGCACCCACTTACAAAAAAGCGAGACGGAGTTCGGCCAAAGAAAATTACACACCAATTATGCTTTAAGACAAATAATACAAAGGGAGCTTACTAAACTCATAAAAGCTACAATTGGAATTGGTAATTTTCCCTATAAAAGACCACTTTCAAATTAACCATTTGATATTCCAAACAACATCAACAACATTCCAAGTATCATTCCTAAAAATAATACCATTTCTCAACACCCAAAAAGACCAAGATGTAGCCAACCAAAAAATTCCCTCCTTTCCCCTCTCCACCTTTTTCTTCTTACAAAAGGAAAACCACCTTAAGAAACTCTCCTTAAGCACCGAACCACCACCCTCCTCAAAACCAACCCAATCGGCCACTTCCTTCCAAACCATTCGAGCCACCGGACAACCCAACAAAATATGATTAACCGAATCAATACCGGACAAACAAAGAACACAACGCAATTCCCTATCCGGAAAAACGCTACCCCTAATAGAGAGGGAATCCTTTGTGGGAAGTCTATCAAGAAAGCACCTCCACCCAAAAGCTTTGATTTTAAGAGGAACCCTCCCCTTCCAAACCAACGGAAAAACTTCATCAAACAACTCCGTTGGACCATAAGGAATCCGTAAAGAACTAATTAAATGGTAATAAGAACTCACCGAAAAGGTCTCCAAATTGTTGACCTCCCAACGCACCGTATCCGATTCCAACGGGACCGGGGGAAAATTATACAAAACTGCCCTCAACTCCATTAAATCGGTGCCAATACCATCCTCACCATTATCTCTAATGCCCAAATCCCCCCAACTCCAACCAACACTACTAGTACCACCCATGCAAGCCACCGAAACATCTTTAAGGCAAGAAGAATTAAAAAGAAGAGGGATTTATCTTTAAGACAAATATCAGAACACCAAACAGAATACCAAAAGGATGTAGAATACCCATTTCCGATTGTAAATCTACAATTAGAAGTAAAAAAAATTTCCGACATACCTTTGTCTAAGTCGATGACATCCTTCCACCAAAAGGAACAACGAGACTTCTTATAAATGGAAATCCCGGAATCCACAATCCTCAAATTGATATCACCGTACCTCTCCTTCAAAACTTTCTACCATAAAGAATTCTTTTTCGAGAGAATCCTCCATCTCCACTTGGTGAGAAGAGCCAAATTGAAATCATCCACTCTACGCAAACCTAAACCCCCCTTCTCGATCGGAAAACACACCTTGTTCCAACTAACCCAATGAATCTTCTTCTCTCCCTCCTTCCTACCCCAAAGAAAGTTACTTTGGATACTAGTAATCTCTTTAAGAATCTTCTTCGGCGCTTTATAGAAAGAAAGCATGAAAATCGATAAACTAGAAAGAACCGATTTCAACAAAATAATCCTCCCTCTAAAGCTAAGATAACGATTCTTCCAACAAGAAAGCCTCCTTTTCAACTTTGCCACCAAATCCAACCACAAAGAAGAGTCGTTAGTCTTGAAACCAATAGGAATGCCAAGAAAAGTAAACGAGCTCGCCTCTCTTCTACAAGAAAGTAAAAAGGAAGCCAACTCCATAAACCGATCACTAATATTAATTCCAATTAGTTTACTCTTATGGAAGTTAATACCCAAGCCGGAAACGATTTCGAAGCCCCTTAACACCGTTTTAATTGCCCACACATGCTTCCAATTCCCTTCCCCTATAAGTAAAGTGTCATCCGCAAATTGAAGGATATCAACAAAACACCTTTTTATGTTGAAACCCTCAAAGTTGCCGTTCTCCACCGATCTAGAGACCATCCTCCTCAACCCTTCCGCCACAATCATGAAAAGAAAAGGAGAAAGCGGATCTCCTTGTCTCAAACCTCTCTCCACAACAAAATCCTTAGTAGGGCTACCATTAACCAACACCGACATTTTACTATTAAAAACTAACGCTTCCATCCACCTCATCCAAACTTCCCCAAAGCCCATTTTCCTTAACATGAATCTAAGAAAGTTCCAATTAACCTTATCATAGGCCTTCTCGAAATCAACTTTGAAGAGCATACAACTCCTTCCCTCCTTATAATCAAAGTCCACCAATTCATTAGCTACCACCACACCATCTAACAATTGCCTACCCGGCACAAAAGCACTTTGAGAATCCGAAATTATCGAATTCAAAACCACTTTAAGTCTAGACGCCAAGAGCTTGGATATAGCCTTATACACACAACCCACAAGACAAATGGGCCTATAGTCATCCAAACATAATGGATTAGAAGACTTAGGCACAAGAGTCAAGAAAGAAGAAGTGAAAGCTTTCGAGAACAAGCCCCCGGCGTAAAAGCTCCAGAAGCAACCAACAAACTCCTCCTTCATAAAATTCCAACACTTTTTAATAAAAAGGAAAGAATAACCATCGGGTCCCGGACTTTTAGATCCCTCACAACTCCAAATAGCATCCCTAATGTCATCTTCCTAAAAAGGAGCTTCAAGGAGAGAACGATCCGTGCCATTAATACTTTTAAACTCAAGACCCCCAAGAGTAGGTCACTCTACATCCGGCTCGGCGAACTTAACCTCAAAATGACTCCTAACCGCCTCCTTAACCTCTTCCACCTTATCTACAATTCCATTGGCCGTAGAAATGGAACCCAAAAAGTTGCGTCTCCTCCTCTCCTTCAAAACTCTATGAAAAAATTTTCTATTAGATTCTCCTTCATTTAACCACTTAGATCTCGAATTTTGAAAAATCATATTCTCTTTAATCCTAAAATTAAGCCAAAACTTCCCACTTGCCAACTTACTCCTCGACACCTTCTCCTCAACATCCTCCAAATCCCCTAAAGCCAACTCCTCATCATCAATACAATTCAACACCCTAACACCTTCCTCCATCTCCAAATTAATCCTCCCAAAAACATTAATATTCCACCATTTAAGACTCTCTTTTAAAATGCGAAGTTTCTCCTTGAGAACAAAATCTTTCCTACCCTCCACTACTATATTTTTCCATTCTTTTTCAACAAAAGGAATAAAGTGTCTGTCGGAGAACCACTCATTGTTCACTTTAAAAGGTTTCGGACCCCAATCCGCTTTATCCACCACCAACCAAATTGGGCAATGGTCCGAAATATCCCTCGAGCCAATCAATTGCCCCACCACTCCCCACCTATCCACAATGCCATTTGAAACCAAAAAACGATCAATCCTACTTTTAGCCTTGCCATCCCCTCCGTACTAACTAAATTTCTTCCCCTTGCAAGGGAGGTCCGCTAAACTACCATTACCAATGAATTCTTCAAACTCTTTCCATTCCCTTCTAGAATTGAAGGCAGTACTCCCCTTACGTTCTTGAGCCTTCGTCACCGCATTAAAGTCTCCTCTAATAACCCACTCTCCGTCCGTCGACGCATTCTTTAAAGCTAACAACTTCCTCCACAAATTCCTTTTTAACTCAAGGGAACATGGAGAGTAAACATTCACAATATAATATAAATTATCTTTCCATTTCACCTTAACTCCCAAAAACCCAACACCTATAAAACTACAAAGGACCTCCACCGAATTAACTTTCCAAAGAATTAACATACCTCCCGACATCCCTACCGAGTTAGAAAAAGAATACTCCACTTCTTTATTCCACCAAAAACTCCGGGCCACCTTATCACACATATCTTGAATTTTTGTCTCTTGAATCAAAAAAACTTCAGCCTTGCCATTAGAAATAATTTGAGAAATTCTACTTCTCTTGACTCTACTACCACCCCCTCTAATATTCAGAGATCCTATAATCATCACTACAATTTCTTTTGCTCCTTCCTTCCTAACATTATAGATTTATCTCGTCTTTCAATTTCCGCAATTCTCCTTTGATATTCTTCCTTAGAGTCCCCCATCTCTACACCCAAATCCGAAATAGCATTCAAAAGTTTGTCTCCCAAATTAGAGTCAATGTTCACCTTAATTCTATGATTACATCTATCCATACCCGACACTTCTGATTGCTCTCCGTGATATAAATTGCCCTCAACCGGAACAAAACAAGAGAATCCGTCCGTTGAATTCAAAGAGTGAGCATTCATAGAGAGGGCATTCCCATCCGCTGCGTTGACCGAAAGAAGAGGAACAGCAACTTCGTTTCCCAACTGCACCTTCCTATTATTCACAATCTTCTTAATTTTGTAATGACCCCTGTGGGTCCCTCCAGCCCCATATAAGTGTTTAAGCTTTAAACTTTTCAGAACTTTTTTCTTCACAAAATTATTCCTCGGGGCAAATGATGGTCCCTCCTGCGAAACACCTTCAGGCACGCTATCTGTCCTTTCCGCTTCATTACCTGCTACAGTACCCGGGACAAAAGATGAATTGGCATTGCTAGAGTATGGCCCACCCAACCTACTCCTAAAAGGGTCTGCTAGGTGACAAGTATTTCCTTTTAAGGCTAATAGCGCTGTCTCAAAAGTTCCATCAGCCTCACTCCTTTCTACTTCCCTCACTCCATCTCAGCACCTGCTATATCCTGCACCATAGCAGAATCACTACAAACCAAAGGACAAACAAAAGAAGTATTATAATCATGAGCCTCGTTCAACACTCCAGCGTCCTCCCTCCTTCACCGGGAAAATCCTCCTCACATGACCCTTCGAGTTCTCCGATGGACCCTTGAACAGAAAAACAATTAGATAAACTTCTATCCTCATCCTCCGAACCATACAAAGAATCAAAACTGGTATCACCCGTGGAAGGACAGCACCCCTGAGCAGCCAAAGGACCAAGATGCTCTTCAAAAATACCAATCCTAAAACCCACCTTATCAACGACGACCTTCAAAAAAGAGGGATCGAGAACCTTTAAACAAGGAACCTTAATTCTAATTCTCGCCACATCTTTTCGCTTCCCCTCCCGAGTGGTATCGTCCAAGCCTATGAAAGTACCGACGGAGTTCGCAATAAGCTTAAAAAAGTTCAAATTCCATGCATGGCAAGGAACTCCAAGGACACGAATCCACACCTCTCTATCAGAATCAATATCAACTTCTTTCCATGGTCTAATAGATTTAAATCTTTGATGCCACCAACCTTCACCATCCACAATCAAATCATGAATCGCGCCCTCCTCTTCTTCTTCAAGCAAGCACATATTAGGACCAAGGGGAGTGGCTATAATAGAACAGAACCCTTCAGCAACCAAATCCTTTTGCATATCAAAAGCTGAACTTCGAAAACCAACACCCCGACATACGCCTTACGAAACTTCTCAAGCTCCCCTACCTCCGAGACGTATTCAAACTGCACCTCCTCTCCTTCATTACTCTCTATCTGTATAGTCCATTCTTTCCTTCTCACCACATCAGCAAACGACCTCCCCCCTCCTAAAAGAAACATTGTTTTAATAACATTTAATTGATTAATTTTGTACCTGAGGAATTACGTTACCTAGCGATTTTGTTGCAAATTTTAGTTTATATACAATTTGTGTGTTTTTTTTTTAATTTTTAAAAAGAACGACATCTAATTTTATGATTTTTACTGAAATTTATCAAAATAACATGTAATTAATTATATATATTTTTTATTAGATTTTTTTAATACGATTAGAAACCTAAAAATATATATATTTTTTTCAAAATATTTTTTTTCAAATATTTTTTTTTTCAAATTATTTTAAGTGTTTTACTTTTACCTAAAAAATTTATTGTAGAATTCAGGATCGCCATAAGCAAGTGCAGAATGTGCTAAAACACATGCCCCAAATTCCGGAGTACCTACTTATTCTTTAATTACTAAATCAATATATTTTACACTTGATTTTAAAAAACACGTGTAAAATTATAGTTTGTTTTCAAAATCTATTTTACACCTATTTTGAAAAAACATGTGAAAATTTCAAATTTATTTTCAAAATTTATGAGTTTATATGGGTTTTTTTTTTTTTTAAATTTGATATATAAATTCATATTTCTTTAGGTCTTTTTATTAAATTAGAACAAGGTCGTAGATTGATTGGGCCGGACTTGCAAAAATTTGTTACATGTATATATTATTTGTGGATTATTATGCATATTTTATATTATATGAAGATGATACATAAGTAAAATTCGACATGAGATCACACAAATTTAAAGCCAAAACTCCATAATAAGGTGTGGCTTGTTGTATGGATATAAACTATGGCGTCGAAGGGTTTTCACAATAGTTTTTTTTTTCTAATTTTTTATAATAATTAAAAATTGTTTTATTTATTTAAAAAATGTATTGATATTTTGTTAATTAAATATTTAATTGTTTTTGAAAATGTTCGGAATTGATGACCTGGATCCAAAGCCAAACTGTCATCTCGTTAATGAAGATGATACATAAGTAAGGGATTAGAATAGCTTTTGTAATAAGGAGACCAATGATTTAAAATGTCAAAACTTAAGGACCAAAAGTGCATTTAAGTCAAAAATTAAAGATAAAAAAATTCGAAATTATTATTTTTCTTTAATTTTAATCATTATGTAATTCAAATTTTTTATAATGATATTTTTCTTGAACTATTTTTTGTAATATTATTTCTATTTTTCTTGTTTTTATAAATTTGTATTTTTTTATTAATAATATTTTTTCTTATAATTTATTGAAGAAAATATTTGTATACCTCTGTGCATTATGCTTGTAGATAAGCAATGGTATTAGAGTAATATCTGAACTTGTTTAAGTCATTCTATATGTTTGCTATTGTGTTATGCAGAGGTAAAAATAATGATCGGAAGGTTTGGAATGTCATTTTAAACGGTCCTATGGAAATTACCATGACCAGTGCAGAAGGTGTTGTCATTCCCAAACCCGAAGCACAATGTAATGAGGAGGACGAGAAAAAGTACAGCTATGACTGGAAGACTCGAAATATTTTGATCTCCTCTTTGGGAGTTGACGAATATTATCGAGTCTCTCATTGTGAAACGGCCAAAGCCATGTGAGATGCTTTACAAGTAGCCCACGAAGGCACTAATGATGTGAAAATGGACCGAATCAACACATTAATGCAAGAATTCGATCTTTTTTACATGAAGCAAGGGGAAACTATTGCGAGTATGCAAAAACGATTCACTCATATAATCAACAAATTGCATGTACTTGGTAAACCGATTCCCAACGAGGTTGCTACTAATAAGATCTTGAGGTGTCTTAATAGGGAATGGCAGCCGAAGGTCACTGCGATCAAGGAGGCCAATAATCTAGCTACTCTAGACCTCACGACATTATTTGACAAACTCGATGAACATGAGCAAGTGCTCATCAGCTTGGAAAAACATGAGAAGAGTATAAAGAAGGAGAAAACAAAAGATACTGAAAAGAAGTCGATTGCTCTTAAGGCTTCTTGTTCAAAGTCCACATCTCAAGAGCAAAGTGATAATGAAACCAACAATGACGAAGATGATGAATCCGGTGATGACATGGGCCTATTTGTGAAGAGATACAATAGATACGTTCGAAAGAATGAGATTCAACACTCGGATAAAAATCTAGTCAAATTTAGGAGGCAATCTAGAAATGAAGGCAAAAAGAATGGCAAGGTGAAAGGATCTTGTTACAACTGTGGAAAATCCGGGCACTACAAGCCGGATTGTCCATCACTTAAGAAAGACAAAGATAAGGATAAGGATAAAAGCCGTTAACCCAAAAAGTCAAACAAATCTAGACGAGCATACATCGCTTGGGAGAGCGATAGCAAGTCGGAAAAAGATGACAGCTCAAGTGACGAAAGTGAATCCGTTAATCTATGTCTTAAGGCACGTCAAAACAAGAAGAAAGAGGACCTAATGAGAATTGGGTACCTACTCTCCCTTAATTGATTATGTAGGTACAATGTCTTGAGACCACCGAAAGAAGAAGGGTTCTGGATAGTGGCTGCTCAAGACATATGACAGGAGACATATCTCTTTTCATTGACTTTGTGGCGAAGAAAAAGGGGTTTGTTACCTACGGAGATAACAACAAGGGACAGATTCTCGGCAAAGGTAGTGTAAGTAACCCATCATCTACTACTATCTCTGATGTGCTTCTTGTGGAAGGCCTTAGACAGAACCTTTTAAGCATTAGTCAACTATGTGACAAGAATTATAAAGTATCTTTTTCAAAAGATTGTTGCATAATTGGAGATAGTGATAAAAAGGATGTGTTAAAGGCTTGAGGATGAATAACGTCTATATGCTAGACATAAATGAGGTATCGTTGAATGGCGACAAGTGTCTAGTCACTATGACTGAAGATTCATGGTTGAGGCATAGACGGTTGGCACATATCAACTTTGATTTGCTTAACAAAATAGTCTCTAAAGACCTAGTCATCGGTTTGCTCAAAATCAAATTCACAAAGGATCATCTTTGTGATGCTTGTCAAATGGGGAAGAAAACAAAGATCTCTTTCAAATCTAAAAACATTGTTTCAACTATGAGACCCCTTGAGCTCCTCCATATAGACCTCTTTGGACCATCTAGGCTTAAAAGCTTAGGTGGTAACTATTATGGTTTTGTAATAGTCGATGACTTTTCTAGGTTTTGCTGGACTATTTTCTTAACAAACAAGAGTGATACCTTTTCGGCCTTTGAGAAATTTGCTAAGTTATCTCAAATCAAGTTAAACACGAACATTGTGTCAATTAGAAGTGATCACGGGGGTGATTTTGAAAGTCATTTGTTTGAAGCATTTTGTGAATCCCATGGAATTGATCATAATTTTTCCGCACCACGTACCCCTCAACAAAACGGGGTGGTGGAACGTAAAAATATAATTTTGGAGGAAATAGGAAGGACTATGATCAATGAAAGTGGACTTCCAAAATACTTTTGGGCCGATGCCATAAGTACGGCTTGTTACGTTTTGAATAGGGTGCTCATCCGGCCTATTCTAAACAAGACACCGTATGAGCTTTTAAAAGGGCGTAAGCCAAATATCTCTCACCTTCATGTTTTTGGTTGTGTGTTTCGTGTTAAACAATGGAAAAGAGACACTTGGTAAGTTTGATGCCAAGGTCGACGAGGGTATATTTCTTGGATACTCTCAATCAAGTAAAGCTTATAGAATTTATAATAAAAGGTTACATATTGTTGAAGAGTCAGTACACATTACTTTTGACGAGTCTTATTCGAAAAATGTCAGAGAAGATAGTTCTTTTCATGTTGCAGGTGTATCTTCTGAAGACATACTCAAGGACACTGATAAAGGAACTGATCAGCCTGAAGCAGTTCGTATTGAGGAGGAAAAGGATCACCAACCTATGAAGAGTGAGGAAGATCATCATTCTGATAAAGTTGAACTTCCTCCATCTTGGAAGTCTTCCAAAGACCATCCCATCGACAATATTCTCGGTGATATCTCTAAGGGAGTAACTACGTACTCACACTAAACTTAGTAACTTTTGTTATTACTCCGCTTTTGTGTCACAAGTGGAACCTAAAAACGCAAAGGAGGCGTTACCCGATGAGCATTGGTTTTAATCAATGCAAGATCAACTAAATCAATTCAGGAGAAATGAGGTTTGGGGCCTTGTCCCCTCTCCGCGATGTCATCGAGTAATCGGCACCCGACAGGTGTTTAGGAATAAACTTGATGAAAATGGAGTTATAACTCGAAACAAAGTGCGACTTGTAGCGCAAGGGTATAACCAAGAGGAAGGAATCGACTATGAGAAAACTTATGCGCCAGTTGCCCGACTCTAGGCTATACGCCTTTTACTTGCTTATGCTTGCACTAAAAAATTTCAAATTGTTTCAGATGGATGTTAAAAGTGCTTTCCTTAATGGATATAGAAATGAAGAGGTTTATGTAGCCCAACCTCTGGGTTTTGAATCCCATGAATATCCCGATCATGTTTATAAACTTAAACGTGCTTTGTACGGACTTAAATAAGCCCCTAGGGCTTAGTATGAACATCTAAGCAAATTTTTACTTGATCAAGGGTATTCAAGAGGGAAGGTTGACACAACCCTCTTTATTAAACGTCAAGGAAAACATTTAATTTTGGTACAAATTTATGTTGACGATATTATCTTCGGGTCTACTAATATGACCTTGGTCAAGGAGTTTTCTAGTTTGATGCAGGGGGAGTTTGAAATGAGCATGATGGGGGAGCTCAACTATTTCCTCGAATTGCAAATCAAACAACTCGAAGAGGGCACGTTTGTGAGTCAAACAAAATATTGTCTTGAGCTTCTCAAACATTTTGACATGGTAAACTGCAAGGCAATAGATACTCCGACGCCTACTTGTGCCAATCTTGATCGTGACAAAAATGGTAAGGATGTAGAAGTAAAGAGGTATAGAGGTATGATTGGATATCTTCTTTATCTTACCGCATCACGACCCGACATTATGTTCAGTGTATGCATGTGTGCGAGGTATCAAGCACGTCCCAAGGAATCCCACTTAAAAGCAGTTAAGCGCATACTTCAATACCTCTACGGTACTCCAAAGTATGGGCTGTGGTATTCCAAAGGTAGTGTTTGTTCCTTAGTTGTCTATTCTGATTCCGACTTTGCCGGGTGCAAATCGGATAGGAAAAGCACTAGTGGCACGTGTCACTTTTTCGAAAATTCCTTGGTGAGTTGGCATAGCAAGAAACAGGTTTCCATTGCTTTGTCAATAGCAGAGGCGGAATACGTTGCCGCCGGCAGTTGTTGTGCTCAAGTCTTATGGCTTAAGCAACAATTTCTCAATTTCAATTTAAAACTTGAGTGTATTCCTATTCTATGCGATAACACCAGTGCTATTAACCTAACTAAGAACCCTGTATTACATTTACGCACCAAGCATATCGAAATACGCCATCACTTCCTTAGGGATCATGTAGATAAAGGTGATGTGGTCTTTGAGCGTGATGATACTAAAAATCATCTTGCTGACATCTTTACAAAACCACTAGCTATAGAGCCTTTCTTTCATATCCGTAGGGAACTTGGCATTCTCGACATCATGGATCGTGTTTGATAATTCTTCGATGTATACTTGCTCTTCACACACACACACACACACACACACACACACACATATATATATATATATATATATATATATATATATATATATATATATATATATATATATATATGCTTGTTTATGTTTTTTACTAACAATGCAAAGAGTTATTGAGCTATATGTGAGGGCTCTCATCGTCAATCATGATTAAGGTAATATCGTTCCGCTTCATAAGTCTCTCTTAAATATATGTACCATGTTAAATGTTAAAAATGATGTTTATTACACATTTAAGCATATATTATTCATTTGAATGATTGATTTATGTATTACCATGTTTATTTATCATGTATTGGTGCATTTGTATGTGAAAATATGATTTTTTTTTCATTTTATGCTTGGATGAGTCGACCAATGCATGTCATGGGTCGACTCATGAATTGTCCAATTTTTCAAGAAAAGGCGCAGGTAAGCGCGCGCCTACCTTCGGTCGACGCATTCCCAAGATATTTCAAAATTTTCAAAATCCCGTCAGCGTGCGCTGACGCATCACATGCTTCGGTCGACACATCGCTGACGAACCCAGATTCTCTTTTTCTTGGGAAAGCGCGCGCCATTTCAATGTCCTGAAAAGTTACTACATGAAATTAATTCATTTTATTCTTTTCATTTGCATGTCATAATTTCTGATTCCTTAGTCTTCTCATCTTTTCCCCTTTCAAACTTCGTCCATTAAACCTCCATTATTCCCAAATTTAGACCCAAAGCAACTCACCCTCAGTATGATGTTCCTAATGACGAAGCTGTCGAGGAAGAAAATGTGTAGGAAGCTCAAGCTGGCAATAACCTACCCACTGACGTAAACATGATGGATGACAATGTGGAATAGATGGGTTCTTTTCCACAACGTGATCCTTATGAAAATCAAGGTTGGGGAGAATGGCAACACACTGGTTGGACTACTTTTGGTGCTGCCTATGTTCCTCCCACCTATGGATGGCAACAACAAGCTGATGAATACGAATGGCAACATCCTGAGTATTCGCTTCCTACCACTCCACAGCCACAGCCGCAGGAACCTGAAGAAATTCTGGCCATGTTGATTCAGATGCAGCAGGAACAAGAGGAATTCATGAACTTACAAGAAGAGAGGTATACAGCTCAGGAGGAGAGGTTCACTTCTCTTTCAAATCGGTTGGACACCCACACTCAGAATTTCGACAAGTTTGTGGATGCTACAATGAACATGTTTACAGCTTTGGATAATACACTGGAACTTCAGACTCGAAATCTCACAAACAGTTTAGGCGTTCTTAATCGGGTTGTGATTGAATTGAATTAGTACTTAGAGGAATAACCGTTCCCTCCACCATAAGGACAACACTTTCGAGGCAGAGGCCATCCATTTAGGGGGAGGAGACCATGACACTTAGGATCATCTTTAGTGCATGTTATATTTGGTTTTTTGATTGTATGTTTTGTTATTTTCTTGCATGATGTTTTATTTTGCTTTTAATTTGGACTATGTTACTCTATTTTGCACTTCTATGGAATGAATTATGTTTGCATCTCGTGTTCCGTATTTATCTGCTTTTATTCCCGCATTAACTTCATTATATGTGGATGAATGTTAGTGTAACTGTTTACAAATTGTTGAGTGGATCTTTACATGTTATAATGCTCTATCTTTGACCACCTTCTATTTCTCTTTTTGATGTTTTCAAAGGGAGAGAAGGATACATCTATACTAGCAGCAAAAATTTATCTATACTAACTGCAGAAATTGAATGTTTAAAGACCTCACAAAGATAGGGTGAGTCTTTAAATTACAAATCAAACTAAAGACATAAAATGTTGCCACATCAAAAAAGTTGGAGTATGTGAGGGCTAAGTGCTTTTCAACTAGTTCTGTTTTATTGATGTCAACAAGTAGGATATCCTCTAGTTTGTAATTTGAACGGTATCACTTCGTTGTTTGTCGCATTACATTCAACCATTAATAATCATGTGTCTAAACATATAGGAAGGGCTCTATACAATTTCTACATGTGCATGATCATGGTATTAGTGTTTGGTGTGCATGAATCGTGTTTCAGATGGTTAAAACATGCAGAAAAATAAATTTCTGAGGTTTTACAGGTCTTGAGTCAACCTAAACTCAACATGAGTCGACTCATGCAGTTTTGTCAATTTCTTGTGAAACGAGCGGGAAAGCGCACGCTGACCCCTCTGATGCATGTGGTCGACACATGCTTTTGGGTTTTGCATTTCTGCAGATTCAGCTTCTATGCATCGACGCAAGGTCATGAGCGGTCGACACATGATCAATTATTTTACATAAACATTTCCACGGGTTAGCTCCCGTCGACCCTCATCCAGCGAGGGGTCGACTCTTCGCTGGTCTGAATCATTTTTCTGCATTCTGTTTTTTCTGTTTTTGCTGTTATTTCATTAAGTTGGTTATTCTTGCATTAAATATATAGTTGGTTCATTTGATTAACATAACAAGAAACTTGAAAATAGATACTGATCTTTCACTTCATCTTCATCTTCAACCTTGTGATCTATAGCAATTACACATAATCATTTTTGTTAGTGTCTTGCATTGTGTGAAGTGGTAACATTCAGACTTAGGTGGGTTGTAATCCTCTGTTCTGGGTTGAGAATCAGTAGGTGTTTCTTGAATAAAACCTCAGGTTTTGTTCTCCAAGAATCTGGGTGATTTTGGGGGTTTTTCGTACAAATCGTTTCGCTACAAGGATTCAGCCGTGCGAAGGTAATTGAAGAACAGAGTGTTCGGTTCAATTTAGTAGCTATAGTTGGAGGATCGTACGAGAAAGATTTGGGATCGTATTTTGGAAGGTCGAAATCGACCGAGTGAAGGTGATTGAAGAGCTGCGGGTTCTTTCAATTTAGTAGCGTGAGACAGTGATTTGTTCGACCAAATTCGAGGCACATGATTCATCTTGAATCAAGGGGAGAGAAGACTTTGTATCGACATTAAAGACATTTGAGGGTTTGGATGTTCATTGTTCTTCTTTTGTATAAACAATTTGCAAACGGCAATATATATATATATATATATATATATCAATTCCAATTGTGGAATTGGGGGCAGAGGTACCCATAGCGAGGACGATTGGGGAACTGCCTAATTAAATCGTGTTTGTTCTCTCTTTCCCTTAACTCTTTTACGTTTTGATATTAATCGAACTTGTGAAATATCAATTGATCGAAAATTTCTGATATAGTGTAATATAGAGCAGAGAAAGTAATTTGTAAAATCGATACAGTTCCTTGGATTGTATTTGGAATCAGGTTTACATTCACATTACTTGGAAATTTGCACTTGGTGTGTTGCGCACGCCAAGTGTTTGATAAATCGATTAAGCACAAGCTCTAAATTAGTTTGCGATTTAGTTAGTCATTTTACCCCGTTGGTAATTAGATAAACTTCAAGTAAATAAAATTTGGTTGATTGCGTTTGGTTTTTGTTGATTGATCTGTATTTTTGTCTTCCGTCGTATCATTCCTAGTAACGTTGCGCATATCCGATCCTTTTAGTAGTGGTTCGTTGTAGATGAGTGATTCAGTGGTTGGTTCCGTAAAAATAATTTTAAAACCATTTTGGAACACCATTTGCGTGTATTAAATTGTGGGATCTATTCAACCCCCCTTCTAGATCCTAGCCATCGTCTAAGAGTTACATAGTCTCAAGGTCATAGGTTCAAATCTCAGCAGTTGCGTGAAAAATTATATTAGACGCGTTATCTATAACCACGGTCCTTTGTATAAACCGTTGTGAAATGTTTATTAGTTTTTTTTTTAATTTAGATTATTGCATTATCATCCCATTATATTATTGTACCTATATTTTGAATCAGATTTTATACATATATTACAAAGGTAAATAAAATTTATATCAAAAGCCAAAAAAATTATCTACTTCATTAAATCCAAAACATATCATTTACATCATCAAAATCAAATATATATATCATACATATATACAAATTAAACTCATGTTTGAGGACCCTTAAACACATCGAAGATATACACCCAACGTTTACAAATGTACACAAAGTCGTCGTAGGGGAATGGTGTAACGTTGTTAAACGTCTACATAAAAAAGTGCAAAAATGTGAATATCACATATATATGATAATCATAGCCAACTTAAACAATACTATGTTATTGTAAATAATTCATTACATATATAATATGTACCTGATCCCATGAATCAACAATGCCGGTGACGACAATGTTTAACATGTGTTTCATTACATAATACTCACACTTGTATCCCTTTGGTTGTCTCATCTTCTACAAATATAAACACTAATTTTATGAATGTTATAACCACAAATGTATGTTACAATATATATAAATGAATGTCACTAGTAATTTGACCACAAATGTATGTAACAATATATATAAATTTGGGTTTTTTTTCTGTTATTGTGCAAGATATTGTCTAGCTGCACAACATTGTACATTGAAAATGATCTAAACATATTATGCGTTAAACCAATTCCAAAGTCAAAGAAAATATTACTAAAAAGTTTCATATAAACATAAACTTAACTATTAATAATATGTTTCATTTTAGGCTTGAGTGGTTGATGTAAGAAACACAATGTCGTTACAATATTCGTCCTAAGTGATATGATGATCAATTGCCAATGATCATTGAATAAACAGAAACATATATACAATTAGTATTTCCTAAAACAAAACTAACTATAACAGACAAACCACAATTGAAAAATTACTTACAATTTGATAAATGTTGCTAAGTAAAATTCTTCCCCCCCTCACTCAATTGTTCTGTGTTGTTAGCTTCAATCCCTTTTGGATCATTATTTGTCCATCGAATACTATATGGATCCAATATTCCATAAATATTCAATTTATTTAATTCTATACAAACACGGTGAATGTACCTAAATGGTTAAACAAAATTCGAAAAAATAGGTGAGGAAATACAAAAACGATAACGTACTATAAATGATCACATGCATTTTCAATTATATACTTCCGTGCACCAAACTTGTAATATCCCTACGTCCAGCCAATGATTTACAGAGAGAAGATCTTGTATATCACTAGGAGTAGAATAGAAGAGCTCTATCTTTGGACAATGCTCTAGCGAAAGAGAAATCGGGTCATCGTTATCTGCAACTAACAGGTATAACGTTGTGATTTCATGTGCGGAAGGATCCAATATCTCATTGACCTCTTGAGTAGGGGCCACTGAACAAATTCTTTCTTTTGTTCTAGCACCACATACAACATTTGTTTCGGGAAATTGATCATCAGCTTGACCATCATTTTCATTCGTATGTTGTTGGAAGGATCCACTTATTCTCTACAACATAATATTCGTTTTGAACACAATACATAATAAACACATTTTTATCTTTTCTAACTTTTCAAATAAAACACAATTAATATATCATACATTTCAGATAAAACACAAGCATTTTAGATGAAACACATACCACATATAACTCTTCTAACTTTTATAACGTTTCCATGTCTTTCCTTCGATTTTCCTGCTCCGCTTCTAACATCTTCCTTTGTTCTTCTAACAGCTTCTTAAAATCCGCAATCCTTTCTTTTTGCGCTTGTAATTCGATGCTTTTATAGCTTTTTTGGATGAATCTCTACTATGAAAAACCCATTTAACAACGGTTGGAAAAGATATATAATGACGCGGGCATAAGTGTTATTATGTAGAGTGTCGTTGTATATATGATACTTACAATCACGGCCCACTAAGCGTTGTAATAAATTGGAAAGGGAACTACCTATAATGACGGTTATTTTAAATACCCGTTGTTGTATGTCTTTTAATAAAATAAAATGTAGCATTAGAACTACCTATAATGACGCTTATTTTAAAAACCGTTGTTGCATGTCTTTTAATAAAATAAAATAAAAATTGCAGCATTAGAACAAGAACAATAGCAAGAACAACAATAAGTATAAGAATAACAACAACAAAAACAACAACAAAAACAACAAGAACAACAAGAACAAGAACAAGAACAAGAACAAACAACAATAACAACAACAATAATAACAATAATAACAATAATAACAACAAGAACACCATTAATAATAAAGAAGAACAAGAACAACAATAATAACAAAGAACAACAATAATAAAAAAAACAACAATAATAAAAAAAGAACAACAATAATAAAAAACAACAACAAGAACAACAATAATTAAAAAAGAATACCAACAACTAACATTTCTAACTCGAGTTCTGAAATTTGGTTTAGTGGAGAAATAGAGTATCGCAAATGAAAGATGATGTTTGGAGGTAGAAGATGTAGTTCGTCTAAGTTTTAGGTTTTACGCGGATCACTAATTGTAGTGTCTTGGCCGTTGATAATCACTAAATGGACGGCCAAGATTTGTTTAATGATAGTGAATAAACCCAATAAGCGCATAATGTTGGTAATGGGAATTTAAAAAATAAGTAAAAAACCAAAAATGTCGGTGTTGGGACTTGAACCTATGACAAGACGCTATCTATGATCACAGTTGTTTAAAATACTCGTGGTGAAAGGTCTGTCAGCATTTTGAAAAAATAAGTAAAAAAACACTACCTATAATGACAGTTTGTTACCATCACTAAAAGCATTTTTATAAGATTTAAAATAATGCGCGCATCCAGTTTGCACTATTACAACAGTGTATATGAATTCGTTGTATACCTGACGTTGTTGTTTGCACGTTTTGTTGTAGTGAACCAAAGAATAATCTCAGGCCAAAGCCTTGTCCAACACCATGAACGAGCCCACCATGCTCATCTATTTTGATATCTTTTACTAGTATATCAAGTCGTGGTTCTAGAAAAAATGAGCCTCCATGGGCCTCCTCAACCAACAGATCCTACACAACATGTAAGATAATATTAATATTGTAATTACCACAATATTTAAATAACACATAAGATACGCACAATATATCATACTTAAAATTTTCTCAACAATTACTCTTAACACATTTGAGGTGCACTCCTCATTTGGTCTTAGTTGAGCCCTCTTCCACTTCTCATGTCTTGACGATGGAGATGAGTTGCGATCACGACTAATGGAGTCCTCATCTCCCATTTGTTTTTTTATTCATCATTGTTTTCTCAAGTTTCCTATAACCACCACGAGACAATCTATGGGGGTAAATGTCTTTTGCTTTATTTTGTATTCCTGCTTGACTTTTAGCATGTTATAAACATAGTGAAAATATGATTAGCGTCTATAAATCATTAGCATAAAATTACCAAGATAAATAAGACTAGTACTAACCGTGAATTTCTCAGAACGACGGTCCTTCGCAAATTTTTTCCAAACCTTCTTCGAAAGATAACTATATCTCATCCATGGACGCTAAAGACCAGGTTTAAGCTTCCTAATGTAGTCACGTGTGAGCCTTGACTTAAAGCTATTCTAACACATACTAACATGACTTACCCACCTTTTTGAAGTACTTATTATTATCCGTAAACTTAAAATTCAACTACATTTGAATCAACAAGAATGTATTAGAAATTATAGAAAGTCATATCAAATAGATGAAAATTAAAATTACTACCTTAACATCTATCCATATCCATATGCTATCTTTGACAGCCTATGGCGCTTGTTTCCAATCATCTATCAATCTACTGACTTTGCTACATCCAAGAAACGCAACATAACTCTTAAAATGCGAAGAGTTTTCACCATCAACTACTCTGTAATACGCATCAAACGCGATCGACATTTTTTTACCATAGTTGTGGAATTTTGTTAATTTGGCAAGCATTGTGGCACCTTTTTGTGGCCTTTTATTTTCGTTTAGAGTATCATTTATAAGAGTTTAACTTGTCATAGTTTCATTACCACTAGATGAAGAATACGACAAAGACGACATCTATGTTCAAAAACAACAACAACCTCAACAAAAACAACAAAAAAAACAACAACAACAACAAACTCTTTCATCTATTATTTCCACATATAACCATGAATAGAAATATGTTATCATACACATTCAACAACAACGACAACATCAACACAAGATTAATCAAATGTTATCACTTACACATGCAACAACAACAAAAATCACAACAAAATATTAATCAAGTGTTAACACACACATTCAACAAAAACTACAAAAACAACAAGAATAACAACATCAACAATATCAATAACAATGGAAACTGAAGTTTACTGTAGATGCATAAGGAAAAAATTTAATGTACCGTAAATGTAATGACTAAGTAAAGGAGGATATTTGGGTTGAAACAAATAGTTAAGTTGTTGTATTCTTTCTTGACGATGACGATGATGTTAGTGTTGGCGTTGGTGTGTTGTCTTCCTCCTCACGATGACTACGGGTTGAAAATGAACAACAAATGGAAAATGATAAACCTGATGAAAAACGATGAACGATGATGATGAACGATGAATGTTAAGGTTGATATGGTATTTCATTTTTTAGCTTTGAACGTTAAGGTTGATATGGAGTTTCGTATCTGTCGCTCCCGGGATTTTCCTCCAAGTACAAACGCGAAAGTGGCACCGAAACAGAGTCGCCAGCAATGTGTATTTATCCCAAGAGAGGGAAAGGAAACACTGCGTAAACCTGAGGGAAAGGAAAGAGCATGGTCTTGCGACCAAAAGAACTGGGTTCGAGAGTCGGTTACGCGAGAGGAAGGTATTAGCACCCCCTCGCGTCCATCGTACCCGACGGGATCCGTGCTTGCTTGTCTCGATCAAAGGGTGTAAGGAAAGGATGCTGGAAAAGGAACGGATAGCTGGAGAACTGGAAAAGGAAAGGAGAGATAAAGAGAAACAAATGTAGGGAAAGTAAAAGAAGTGCTCGAATGGGCCCTACCCCACTGCCTACGTATCTCATCGGGAGCATGAGAATCAGAGCGACGTAGTTCCCCTCAACGAGGTCGCTTTGTTTGTGTTTTTTAGTGGAAACGTCAGAGTGCGCGTTCCAGCAGTTAGGTGTTGCAGCTCGCTGTAGGGAGACTTAGGCGTTACCGATTTGCGGTGGAACGGACTTGACGCATCCTTAAGGAAAGAGTGAAGAGATGAGAAAAGAAATTGTTTGTTTGAATTTTTTTAGAAAGAAGTGTTTTGATCATCTTTGTGTTAATAACACATATTGCATTCAAGTCTATCGTATAAGATCGAATGCATTGCATGGTCGTCCTAACAGGCCGTATGCTAAACACTCTAGGAAGGTGGAGAGAAACCCTCCTCCATCCTTTTCCCACACTTTAGGTTCAAGTGCAATACATGTTATGCCATCATTAGGTGTTTTTTACTTTTATTTGTAACTTGCATTGCACCAAAGTCTAGGGCACAGGGACGAATACTTAACGAATCGTCCCAAGATAGGATGCCTGCTAAGCACTCTAGAAATATGAGAGGAAGCCCCTCATTTCTCATTCCCCACGCTTAAGGTTCGTGCGCAATACTCTTTATCTTTATTAAGTGTTTTCAAGAAGTTTTGAGATGAGAAGAAGTGACTCAAAAGGAGCGAAAGGTGAAAACTAATGAGGGATACTAAGACTCAATCTTAATGTTATCATACATGGTGATCCTAAGGTTAATGTGGTTTAAGAAACCTACCCAAAAGAAAGGAGAAGAAGAGCAAAAGAAGAAACTTACTTCCAAGGTGGAAGTTAAGTTGATCTTAAAGAGGGATGAAGAAGAAATTTTTCAAGGAAAGCATATAAATGCTTATCATGATCACAATCGAATGATTAAAAGAAATAAGAGAAGATGAGAAAGAGGAGTGTATGTGGAAGCATATCCACCCACATACTTACCATTTGCACCTACATGAAAAGTGTTAGTTCACAAAACATTTACAAGTAGTGGAATGAAGAAAGGATAACAAGCAATGATCAAAACAATTAAGAATCAATGAAATAGGATCCTAAGAGATGAAACCCAATTAAGATCAGAACCTACATCTAAAGGTGTTCTCTAATATTAAGGTATCAACTACATACCTACTATGCACAATTACATGTCCTAAACACCAAAGAAGTGAATCATGGAAGAAAAAGATGAATAAAAGTGAATATGCAAAGTGATCATGCCATAATGCTCTATGCAATATCAAAGTCAGAATCATATCCAAGTCACCAATGTATTATAAAGCATATGAAATATCACACCAATCATGGATAAAAGAATTCAAATAAAAGGGATAAGAAGAAGTAGAAGAAAAGAGAAGTGAAACATGTTTCAATATATGCACAAGTTGACACATTAAAGGTGCATAACATGTTAAAATGATAAATGCATACATAGGACAGTGGCATAGCATTATTGAGATGTAAATGGGACATGTGAAATGGCACCCAAAAATGCAAACATGAATCACATATAGCGTAAGAGGAAGTGAGCGATAGAAACAAGTCAAAGTTCAAATTATAATGCACAAACTCATACCAAATGTAAATGAAAACCAAAGTGACTTATAATGCAACAAAGGTGACCTATAATATCATACAAATGACATACAAAAGATGCATAAACAAATCCTAATAAGATGGCATAAATGCCTACGTAAACATGTGAGAATGACGTTAACAAAACTTCATAAAAGGTCTCCTAATCTAGCATGCATAAAAAAATATTAAATGGATTTGAAAAATTATGAAAATAGAACAAAAATCAATTAAGTCATAATGTAATCACATGTAAAAAGCACAATACAAAATTCAACAAGAAAAGTGCTCAAATGAGTTCACACATTCACCTTGAAACACATCCAAAGAAAACCCAAATATGCACATCAAAACACATGAGAAAAATTAGTTAAAAATTCAAAAAAAATATTTTTATATGCTAAAGTATGTTATCTAATCAATAAAAAAAGAATGAGTAAAAAATGTTATGGGAGGTGGGAGAAATAAAATGTACAAGTGCAAGTATCAAAGAAAAGTTTAATTAAAAAAGAAATTGAAAAGAAATCATGGAAATATAGTCCAGCATCATTAAAATCAGAATTAAAAATAGTGAAAAATTACCTAAATGTGTTAAGATCACATGTGAATTATTTTTTAATTTTTGGAGTTTATATGGTATTTTTAAAAAATCAAAATTGGAATGTATATGCAAAGTGAATAAAAGGGAAGAAAATAAAAGGGGGTGCTGGAAAAGTACTTTCTAGCTTAAAAGAAAGAAATGGGCTTAGGAAGGGTGGTGTGCATAGCAAGGGGACAAGGCCCAGCGTGTGTGTGGCCTGGGGTGTATCCTATGGACATTGGTCAAACGCTTGACTCAAGGAGGTCTGTTGATCTGATCGGCCGCGCGATGATCCTGCATCCTACGATCCACAACGCCCGTCCACGGTACGACTGATGAAGGTTGTTGCATGGGAACCGTTAGCTTCACTTATCAGCCAAGAAGGAACACGTGATGAATTCCATGAGTGGTGTTATTCCATGGGCCCACCACCAGGAATAGAACCAATCGCGTGGCCACACGCGTCTCCTTCTCTCTCACCAATTATTCATCCATCATTGCATAATCATTGTTTAATCATTGGAGTAATAAGAACACAGCCAATAGAACACGACCACCTCACCATCTTCATCATAAACTCATGCAAAGTGCATAATTTTTCATAAAAACCAGAAAATAATGCAGAATTTTTATCCAACTTCTACATCAAATATCTCCATCGATTCTTAACGAAAATTAACAAAATAAAATACCAAACTGAAGCCCAAACTTCATAGATCATGAATATTCTAATTAAATCTCAAAAAGATCATTCTAACATCAAGAAAAATGACACGAAAGTGACATGTTCAAGCAAAAATTTCACAAAATCACAAAATCACATAAAATCCAAATTAAACAACCAATGGTGTGCCATCATTTCAGGACTTCCAGATGCAATGCATGATTACTAATTTCACATTATAAATCTCTAAAATCATGATGAAATAAAAGAAAAGTTTTAAGATCCCTAACCTTGTGAGATGCTAATTTGTGTTTTAGAAATCCAAGAACTTCTTGCAAGATCTTCAAATCAACACTTTGAGCCAAATAAAGGCTAAAACCAGATCCAATACTTGATGAGAGTAGAAATTTGGAGTGATGAGTGAAACTTGAGATTTTTCAATGGTGGATTCAAGCAAATCTAATGCATACAGTAGAAAGAGGAGGTTATGGAGGTGATGCTGCTTCAAAAATCTTCGAAAATGATGTAGAAACGAGAGAGAAATCTTGATCTGAACTCTTGAAAGTGAGAGAGAAACTTGAGATTTCTTAAGAGAGATTGTAATAAAAATGTGAGAAATGTGTGAGATTAGAGAGAGAGAGTGGAGAATGATTGAGAATGATTTCTGAGAATGTGGAAAAATGAGAGAGAGAGTGAAATTGTGTGTAAATTTGTTTATATAGTTAGAGTTAAATGTGTTTAACCATGGTCAACTGAGTTGGTTAAGTGAGTTGGTGGGAGGTTAACTGAGTAGACTCTAACTAACTGAATCATGACAGTTAGAGGTGAGTTGGGAAGATTTACTATGGTGTGGAGGGTTCATGGTGTTGTATGGTGAAGCTTAAAATGGATGGTGCTGATGTAAGGAAATGTTTAGCTTAAAGAGGAAAAGGTGGACTGGTGTGTAATATGTGTGTGAATACTTGAATTAACAACAACAACAATGTTATTTTTTCTGATTTTATAGCAGCTTGATCTCAATTAAAACAAGGAAGTTTGGTGATGAATATTTCTCACTTTAATGAATGGAAATGTGTGATTTTGGTGGCAAATGAAAGAGTAGATATAGAAGAATAAGTTTGATGTTGAAATTGAATTGAATAGAGGCTTGTAGGATGGTGTAAAATGACTCCAAACATCATGGTTCAGAACTGGTGCATGGGCGTGGCAAGTTGGTAGGTTGGCATGGCAACCTGACTTGGAAAATTCTGCATGAACACGTCAACTTGGGACCATCATAACCCCATCATAACTTGCTCAAATGGAAAAATGTCCAACATTAAAGTTGAAGAGGACATTGAGATGAACAACTTTGATGTTCAACATCTTTTCATTTGAAGCTTCCTTAAATGAGAAAAATGGGTGGACATTTGGCACAACAAGTGTTTGTCAGAATTATGGCGCATGGGCGTGGTCATGCTTGGTCATGACTTGGTTTTTGACCTAGTTTTGCCAAACTTTGATCAACCATAACTCTCTCAATATTGATCCAATTGAGGAGTTATTTACATGGATTTGAAGCTTGGAATGTGAACTTTATTTGGCTCAACTTGGGCCTGAAGTTTGGAGCTTTTATTATGGAGAAAGAAAGCCTCAAAGTGTGGTGCAAAATGGTCCATACTTGCCATTTTTGGAAACCCTGAATTTCCAAAAATGGAAACTTTGCACATTTCTTGATTTTTCATGATTCCTCCGTCATTTCTTGATCAAATTTTGTCCAATGGATACATGTAACTTGAATTTCATGAATTTGACCTCAAAAAGTCAGGAGTTGACTTTTTCACTGCACAGTTGACTTTTTTCCCAATTTCTTGATTTTGAATATTCTGACCAATTGAAACCCTTCTGAAACCAATTGATGAGCAATTTTCCATCCATATATACTTAGAAACACAAGGAATACCACGAGATCAAGTTTTGTCCAAAAAATCAGAAATAAACTGACTTTATGTCAAACCCTAATTTTGTATCCTCTGGTTAGGAGGAAATAGCACATCCTCCAAATCCAAATTCCTCTGAATATGATGTACATCCCGTCTAACAAAGATGAGGTAGGCATTTGGAGGTGATAAAAACTCAAAGAGCTTGCCCATTTGAGGGTCAGATCCCCATTTTAGACTGTTTTGTGTAGGAAATGATGCACTGCCCAATCTTCTTGATGAATTCTCCTTCTTTCAATGACTTGTAGGACCAATTGAGATGACATATGATGTAATAGACCCTTTAGGCTTGTTTGAAGACACTTGGTTCTTGTTTCCTTTACTTTGTATGATCAACACCTTTGAGAACCACCTGATTCCATGCCCTTATGCAAGATGCAATGCAATGCTTCATGTTTTGTTTTTCTATGCTTGAATGCAATGCAATGAAATGAAAGCTCATGCTAAATGATATGAAGACATGAGAGGACAAACTTTTGGGTATTACAGTATCATATCAGTGCAAAGAATGGCTACTGAAGAGACAAGCTAGTTAGCTATGATAAAAATGAATGAAAGATACCACCACGGTCAACAACCGAAACTGTGGTGATATATTATTTGCTAAATTAAATTTCATAAATTAGCATCAGTATATTACAATTTAAAATATTTAATACAAAATGATAAATATGTCACAACGGTTCACCTAGGCAATCGTGGTGGTATCATATTTATTTAAAAAAATTTTAAAAAATGATAAAAATGTCATAGAAGTTGTTTAAATTAAAAATAAATAAAAATACAAAGACACGAGTAAATGTTAAAGAAATAAAACATTTGAGGGTTCTGAGATTTAAACCCATGAAAGGGTGATTATATAACCACGATCGTATTTTTTAACCGGGATTATATCGTATCAAAATTTTAATAAGTAAAAGAAAATGTTCACGCGTTAAGTAATAGATGTCATCATAGTCCTTCGTAGCACCGTGATAACCTTGGTGTTGTTGTATATACATTTTGTAGTAGTGCTCGTATGTAGGAAAGAAGAATTCTAGAAGTTTGTGTGAAAAGGATAAACCTTTTTGTGATATGTTTTTTTTTAATCCCAAATGCTCAATTTATAGGTCAAAGTAGTGTTGTTTCACAAGGTTGAGATCCTTTATGAAACACGCACTTTAAGCAAAACTTTTACCAAATGTTACACTATTTTTCGTAAAGCAACACTTTAATAAGATACTGCATTTTTTCGCCTACAACAACAGTTCATAAGCATTGCATATTCTGAGTGCATTATGTAACACTTCACGAAGTGTTGCCTAATTTCGAATTCAAAATACAAACTGCGTAATACAACATTTTAAAAAGTGTTTTCTATTTCTAAATTTAAACAACAACCCTCACATGCATATTTTGTTGTCATTTAAGAACACACCCATGGTGATTAATTAGTATTAATTACAATAATCAGAACAATCTTATAAATATTATAAATAATGGCAATGAGACTTCCGTTAAAAGCGTCAAAGAAAAAAAATTTGTGTCGTTTTCACATTATGCACACAAGAAGAATCACAATTATGAATCCGAGTATGTTTTATTCTTTCTCATATAAATTCACATAACTGTGAAAATCATAATATTAGGATTCAAATAAAATTTTCAAATAGTTGATATCAAAGTTAAATTGCCGATATTATTATTTTCTAGTAATAAATATATAATATGTACTTGTTAGTTCCTGGATTGGCTGGAATTTTGGTAAAACAAAGTATATTCAATGTTGATGTCAAGGTGCTGATGTTGCAACATTGAAGTCTTAACACTGGGTTGTGTTAAGTAGTTAAGTGCTGAAGTTGGATGTTTGATGTCACACAGGTGATGTTGTAACATCAGATCTACAGAATTAACAACAGCAGGATATGTTGTTAGGGCACGCGTATTAGCTGGAATTGTGGAGAGTGGTTGACTCATTGGATGAGAATATCTTGGGATAGATATTTTCTGTTACATGGGAGATTTGATTGCAAGTCTGTTGGAGAATTAAAAGGTTGAAGATTTAAAAAGATTTTGGGGATAAAATCTGTTTTGAAGATTCAGTTTTAATTAACAAATCTGATCAAATATTGTGACAAGTCTAAGCCCAATTCAGGAGCTATATAAAGCGCACAAAACCAAGGGAAAAAGTGACAGAAAACATTCAGAAGATCAAGAGCAGGAGGCTTAGTGTCTAGAGTTTGTTTAAAGTGCTTGTATTTACACTATTCTAGGGTTTGAATAGGTGTTGAGTTTCTGTCCTCTCTAGAAGCTGTGAAGTAATAGAGAGTGGTTGATTGATCGAAGTTGTGAAGTAAGATCAAGAGTACTCAAAGTGGGTTCTTTGAGTGTTTGTAAGGGATTGAGTGGTGTTCTCATACCTAAGTGGTTTCTTAGGTAGGAAGTCATTAGTAGAGTATAAGTTTAGGAGATTGTCAACGGGTTGTTGAGTCTGTAAATTATATCTACAAGTAGTGAATTCCATCCCTGGCTTGGTAGCCCCCAGAGTAGGTTGGTTGTAACCGAACTGGGTCAACAATTCTTGGTGTTATTTTACTGTTATTGCTGTCCATTGTGCAGAGTGTGTTGTTGTGACATCACACCTTAACATCACACGTCTGATACCAGAATTTCAATTGGTATCAGAGCAGGCATCATGTCTGTCTCTGGGTGAGATCTAGGGAAGTTACTTTCTGGTGTAAAGATGGACAAAGAAGTTGGAGGATACGTCAACAGAACCCCTATTTTGGATGGATCCAATTATGACTATTGGAAGCCAAGGATGACCACCTTCTTAAAATCCTTGGACAGTAGGGCTTGGAAGGCTGTTATTAAAGAGTGGAAAGCACCTGTTGTATGTGAGAAGGATGATGCTGGTAAAGATAAAGAAGGCACCTCTAAGCTAAAGCCTGAAGAAGAATGGACCAAGGAGGAAGATGAGCTCGCCCTTGGAAATTCCAAATCTCTAAATGCCATCTTCAATGGAGTGGATAAGAATATCTTCAGGTTAATCAATACCTGTGAAGTTGCTAAAGAAGCGTGGGATATCTTGCAGGCTACTCATGAAGGAACATCTAGAGTCAAGATGTCACGACTTCAGATTTTGACATCAAAATTTGAAAGCCTGAAGATGAAGGATGATGATACCATTCACGACTTCCACATGAATGTTCTGGAACTAGCTAATGCATCCAGTGCTCTTGGTGAGAAGATGTCAGAGGAAAAGCTCGTAAGGAAGATCCTTAGGTCCTTACCTAAGAGGTACAAGATGAAAGTGACTGCTATTGAAGAAGCTCAAGACATCAGCAAGATGAGAGTAGATGAGCTCATTGAATCTCTTCAGACTTTTGAACTTGGTTTAAATGAAGAAGAACCAGAAAAGAAACCCAAGGGTATTGCTTTGGTCTCCACTCCTGCAGAAGATAAGGTAGTCAAAGATTCTCAGGAAGATTTGTCACAAGCCATTGCAATGTTGGGAAGGCAGTTCAACAAAGTGTTAAAAAGATGGAACAATAACTACAAGCCTAGTGTCAAGAACAGTTCCTCTGACATCACCAATCCAGAAGAGAAGACTGCTCAGGATAGAGGTGTTCAGTGCTTTGAATGTGAAGGGTATGGACATGTCAAGAAAGAATGTCCCACATTCTTGAAGAAGCAGAAGAAGGGCATGTCAGTTTCCTGGTCTGAATCTGATAGTGAAAGTGATGGTGAGTCAGCAAAGCATGCTAGAGCCTTAACAGGAACTGTTGTGTCTGATGATGGTAGTGATGAAGAAATAACTTATGAGGAGCTAGCTTCTACTTATCGAGAGCTGTGTTTGAAAAGTGCTGAGATTTGTCAAGAAAACAAGTATCATAAGTAACAGATTGCTCAGCCTGAAAATGAAAAAGCTGATCGGGAAAACAAAGTTGTGCTAGTTAAGTCCCAACTGGATCAGATGACTAAATTCATTAGGATGATGAACAATGGTACTGCTGATCTTGATAAAATTCTTCAGTTAGAGAAATCTGATGGAGATAAATCAGGCATAGGATATGTGGCAAGCACTTCAGGAACAAAAAGGGAGATGTCTCAACCGTTGTCTCAACATCAACCTACGAAACAGGGCCCTTCCCCAAAGAAGGTTGTTCAGCCCCAGAATGCTGAGAAGAAGAATGGCCCTCATCAGAGGAAGATACAGCCCCAAGGAGCTAGTCAGTATATGCCTCCCCAATATCACCAGAATATGCATGCTGTTAAGTTCAAGCAGAACATGTCTCAGCAGGGGTTTCAACATCAGGAAAACTGGTATGGTTATGCATACAACAATGTTGTGACTTATGGAAGAAGGAAACCTCATCACCATAGAAGACAGCCTACGAGACAGCATTGTCAATACAGCAGAAGACAACTCAACTATGGAATAAGGAGACAACAGTATGGGTGGCAGCCACAGAATTATCAAAGTGGGAGAAGATTTAACCACTTTAGAAATGGCAGAGTCAGATGCTTCTATTGTGGCAGGATTGGTCATATGCAGTCCTCGTGCTTCAAGCTTCACGGATATCCTAATTCTGCTCCTCAACCCAAACAGCAAGAGGTTAGGCCTAAGGTGATGAAGAAATGGATACCTAAAGTTACCAGCTTGATAGCTCACACTTCCTTGAGGGTTTCTACCAAAGATGACTGGTATTTTGACAGTGGGTGTTCAAGACACATGATTGGAGTAAAGAATCTGCTTGTTGATGTGAAACCTCAGTCTTCTGGCTATGTTACATTTGGTGATGGGATGAAAGGAGAGATAAAGGGAATTGGAAGACTAAACTGTGACAGTACTCCCAAGCTGGAGAATGTTCTTCTTGTGAACGGAATAGCAGCTAATTTGATTAGTATTAGTCAACTTTGTGATCAAGGATTCAAAGTAGACTTCACAAAGTCCGAATGTAATGTGAAAGATGACAAAGGAGAAGTCATTATGAAGGGAGCCAGATCTAAGGACAACTGTTATCTTTGGGTGCCGCAAAATTCAAATTCCTCCACGTGTGTACTTGCTAAAGAAGATGATGTCAAAATCTGGCATCAGAAGCTGGGACATCTTCACCTAAAGGGAATGAAGAGAATTATCTCCTCAGAAGCAGTCAGAGGGATTCCCAAACTTAGTATTAAGGAAGGAAAGGTGTGTGGAGACTGTCAAAAAGGAAAGCAGACAAAGATGTCTCATCCGAAGCTTCAACATGATACCACCTCCAAGGTATTGGAACTTCTTCATATGGATTTGATGGGACCTATGCAGGTTGAAAGTCTGGGTGGAAAGACATATGCTTATGTAGTTGTGGATGACTATTCAAGATACACCTGGGTGAATTTCATCAAAGACAAATCTGAGGTGTTTGATGTCTTTAAAGAGCTCTGTCAAAAACTCCAAAGAGAAAAGGAGAGTAAGGTCATCAGAATTAGAAGTGATCATGGAAGAGAGTTTGAAAATAGCAAGTTTGAAGAATTTTGCTCGTCTGAAGGTATAAGTAATGAGTTTTCATCTCCTATCACCCCTCAGCAAAATGGAGTTGTTGAGAGGAAGAACAGAACTATACAAGAGTCGGCAAGAGCAATGATTCATGCCAAGAAACTACCTTATCACTTCTGGGCTGAAGCCATGAACACTGCCTGCTACATTCACAACAGAGTTACCCTAAGAAGAGGCACTTCATCCACTCTATATGAACTATGGAAGGGAAGAAAACCTAATGTTAAGTACTTCCATGTGTTTGGTAGTAAATGTTACATTCTGGAAGATAGAGAGCAGAGAAGGAAATTAGATTCCAAAAGCGATGAAGGGATATTTTTGGGGTACTCCATCAACAACAGAGCTTATCGGGTCTTCAACTCCAGGACCAAAAGGATGATGGAGTCAATCAATGTTGTGATTGATGATGAAGAAAAGCATGAAGTTGAGGATGTCATAGAAGATGTTGGAACATTAACTGATGAGGTAGCTGTTGAAGTTGAAGAAAGAAATCCATCCCCAAGTACTGCTGACACTGAGCCTGAGCAACCTCAGAAGGATCCTTCTATCAGGATTCAGAAGGATCATCCTAAGGAGCTGATCATAGGTGATCCAAATTCTGGAGTAAGAACTAGGTCCAGAGAAATCATAGCTAGCTCGTGCTTCGTATCCAAAATTGAGCCAAAAAATGTCAAGGAAGCCCTGACAGATGAATTTTGGATAAATGCTATGCAAGAAGAACTGGAGCAGTTCAAGAGAAATGAAGTCTGGGATCTTGTGCCAAGACCAGAAGGGGTGAATGTTATTGGAACGAAGTGGATCTACAAAAACAAGTCAGACGAGCTTGGAGTGGTTACAAGAAACAAAGCGAGACTTGTTGCACAAGGTTATACTCAAGTGGAGGGAATCGACTTTGATGAGACGTTTGCACCAGTGGCGAGACTAGAATCCATCAGACTACTTTTGGGTATGGCTTGTAACCTAAGCTTCAAGCTGTTCCAAATGGATGTGAAGAGTGCCTTTCTAAATGGCTATCTGAATGAAGAAGTCTATGTAGATAAACCTAAAGGATTCACTGATCCAAACTTCCCCAATCATGTGTTCAAACTGAGGAAGGCACTGTATGGCTTAAAACAAGCTCCAAGGGCCTGGTATGAGCGGTTGACAGAATTCTTAGTAGCAAATGGGTATAGAAAACGAGGCATTGACAAAACCTTGTTTGTCAAGGAAGAAGGAGGAAAATTAATGGTAGCCTAAATTTATGTGGATGACATTGTATTTGGGGGGATGTCAGATGCTATGGTAAAACAGTTTGTCCAACAAATGCAATCAGAATTTGAAATGAGTTTGGTTAGAGAACTTAGCTACTTCCTTGGGTTGCAAGTCAGACAAATGGAGGATTCTATCTTTATTTCTCAAAGCAAATATGCTAAGAGCATAGTAAAGAAGTTTGGCCTAGATAAAGCCAATCACAAAAGGACACCTGCTCCCACCCATTTGAAGCTATCCAAGGATGAGAATGGAGTGAGTGTGGATCACAGCTTGTACAAAAGTATGATTGGGAGTTTACTATATCTCACAGCAAGCAGACCTGATATTTCCTTTGATGTTGGAGTGTGTGCTAGATATCAGTCTGATCCTAAGGTAAGTCACTTGAATCAAGTGAAGAGGATTCTGAAATATGTAAATGGCACAAGTGACTATGGAATGTTATATAGCCGTGATTCTGGGACAGTTTTAAAAGGATACTGTGATGCTGATTGGGCTGGAAGTGCAGATGATAGAAAAAGCACTTCAGGAGGGTGTTTCTTTCTAGGGAACAATCTGATTTCCAGTTCAGCAAGAAGCAGAATTGTGTATCTCTCTCAACTGCTGAAGCGGAGTATATAGTAGCAGGAAGCAGTTGCTCTCAGCTGGTATGGATGAAGCAGATGTTGAGTGAATACAATGTCAAACAAGATGTTATGACTTTGTACTGCGATAATCTGAGTGCAATTAATATATCTAAAAATCCTATACAACACAGTAGGACAAAGCACATAGACATAAGGCATCATTTCATAAGGGATCTGATAGAAGAAAAGTTGTTACCTTGGAACATGTAGCCACAGAGAACCAGCTGACTGACATATTCACTAAAGCCTTGGATGTAAACCAATTTGAAAGGTTAAGAAGCAAATTGGGAATCTGCATTTATGAAGACTGAATCTGCTAGAGGGGTTGTGGGCAGTTGGGGTGGTTCTGAAAATGTGTAGTCAACTGCCAGGTGAAGGTTGCCTAATTGTGGCTAAAAAGGGGGAGAAAATAGCCAAGAGTGTCATTGCCAATTGCTAAAAGGTATTAAGGGGGAGATAAATTGATGCTGCTAAAAGGTGATTAGTTGATAAATTGTTGCTGCATTAAGGGGGAGTTTTGATTGAACTTGTGTAGATATCATGACATTTGAAGAGTGCAGCCAAGCAGACATCTAGGGGGAGAAGTGCTGCACATTGTGAGCTACTGAACAACTGTGATGCTGGTTCATGTTTTAGAGGGGGAGCACCAATTGGCTGTTGTCAATAATGAAGATGGTGCTGCAGTAGATCAAGTAATGAAGACTTTGAAGATTGTCAAACTGCTGCTAATGAGTTTTAAAAGTTTTGAAGATTATTCCGCTGCTGAAATCTTTGAAGGTGCAGAGTGCAGAAGTTGATTGCAGAGTGCAGAAAGTGTTTTAGCCAAAATTAGCCAAAGGGGGAGATTGTTAGTTCCTGGATTGGCTGGAATTTTGGTTAAACAAAGTATATTCAATGTTGATGTCAAGGTGCTGATGTTGCAACATTGAAGTCTTAACACTGGGCTGTGTTAAGTAGTTAAGTGCTGAAGTTGGATGTCTGATGTCACACAGGTGATGTTGTAACATCGGATCTGCAGAATTAACAACAGCAGGATATGTTGTTAGGGCATGCGTATTAGCTGGAATTGTGGAGAGTGGTTGACTCATTGGATGAGAATATCTTGGGATAGATATTTTCTGTTAATGGGAGATTTGATTGCAGGTCTGTTGGAGAATTAAAAGGTTGAAGGTTTAAAAAGATTTTGGGGATAAAATCTGTTTTGAAGATTCAGTTTTAATTAACAAATCTGATCAAATATTGTGACAAGTCCAAGCCCAATTCAGGAGCTATATAAAGCACACAAGACCAAGGGAAAAAGCGACAGAAAACATTCAGAAGATCAAGAGCAGGAGGCTTAGTGTCTAGAGTTTGTTTAAAGTGCTTGTATTTACACTATTCTAGGTTTGAATAGGTGTTGAGTTTTTGTCCTCTCTAGAAGCTGTGAAGCAATTGAGAGTGGTTGATTGATCGAAGCTGTGAAGTAAGATCAAGAGTACTCAAAGTGGGTTCTTTGAGTGTTTGTAAGGGATTGAGTGGTGTTCTCATACCTAAGTGGTTTCTTAGGTAGGAAGTCGTTAGTAGAGTATAAGTTTAGGAGATTGTCAACGGGTTGTTGAGTCTGTAAATTATATCTACAAGTAGTGAATTCCATCCCTGGCTTGGTAGCCCCCAGAGTAGGTTGGTTGTAACCGAACTGGGTCAACAATTCTTGGTGTTATTTTACTGTTATTGTTGTCCATTGTGCAGAGTGTGTTGTTGTGACATCACACCTTAACATCACACGTCTGATACCAGAATTTCAGTACTGTTCAAATTATGTATTCGTAAAATAGACTTAACATATGTTGTTGATGTTATTTTGTGTTGTTTTAATAAATAGTTTTTCAAGTGTAGCTAGCAAGTGATTATGGTTCCTTACTTGTCACTGATGCAACTAGTTGTATGAACATGAATCCAAGAGTGTTGCAAACTTGTGTTTGTAATGCCCTGTATAGTATATACCTAGAATAATACAATACAAGCATTTTATTTGGTACTGACACATCAAAAGTGCCTAATAACATAGTTCACATACTTGTCCATTTCTAAAACATACATACAACATATGGTACAAGATATGGAAACTAGCCAAAACAATAAAAACTAAGATCAATATACAATATCCTCAATTGTATACAACAAAAGAATACACAGCGGAATAAGCTTAACTAAGCTTCTCTTGAAACATCCAAGCATCGCTCCACTTGTAACCAAACATGCAAACCGTACCTGAAATATAGTAACTATAGTGGGGTGAGATACATCAAATCTCAGTGAGTTCTCTATCATATAGGTCCTCTCGGCTTTACAAGGTTCAATCAATCCTAACTCAAGTCAAGGGGAAGGGAAATGACTTGGGTTCACAATCTCATAATCTCACACTATATGGAAACACGTTATTGAGCCTGTTACTCAAAAGTTTATTCACTTATCGATAACCTTGTCAAGGTATCCCCCTTCTCCCGACCTCTTCTACGTCTAGAAGTTGGAACGAGTCATGGACCCTCGTAGATTTCTTGCCATACGAAATGGATTCGGGATCATCGGTCCGTACACCGTGATCCGTCACTTCACATGTCCATACACCGTCACAAGTCTCTTTACCCGTAGGCTCCATTAGTACTATAACATTGGGAATCAAACCTACCAAGAAATCGTGCATCATTCCAGAGGAGCTTGTTACTAAATAGACGACACATAATAGAATAATGGTTACGATTTCGTGATTTAACATACAACCATAATTGTATTCAACATTTCTAGGCCACATTAGCCGTTATCAATTAAACATAATAAGTACACGTGTTCCATACTAGTGTTCACTCTCTCCTAGACTAATACTCGTCACGGATGCACCGTTATACATCAAGTGCCCGAGCATCGCCATTTAGGTTATCTACTATAGGCCAGAACTCGTCAAGGATGCACCTTTCTACATCGAATGCACGAGCGTCGCCATACAGAGTTTTTATCAATTCCTAGCTATTACTAGGTTCCACCATCAAGTTGTTATGGGGTAAAGTTTCCTCACTCTACCTAATTCATTTTGACATGCATACTCTCTCGATCAAGTTAAACATCAATAACAGGCAAAGTATACCACAATTGCACATATAATAATTCAATCACAAGTTATACAAAAGCATAATAGAATCACATAATGGTTCATCGCATAAAACATCCCTTTCGGGGTCCCTCCGATTCATTTAATCGGGTATCAGATCAATATCGATCACTGTTATCCCATAGGATATTTCCACAGCTTTACATTGGCTACAACCATGCCTCAATCGGATTTACGATCCAAAAGATGTCAATTCCAACATTTCACAAAACATTACTTTCCTTCATTTTCTACTAAACCATTTATCCCACATCATACCCAAGAACGTCCCGATCCAAGTTACGGATCAAAAGTTATGAAGGAAAGAAAACGGAAAACCTGTCATGTTCGCTTTGCGAGGTTCCAGCGAATGTTCGCTTCCCCATTCCCAGTGCAAAGCTCCCAGCGAACCAAGGCAGAACTAAAACGAGGTAAAGTTCGCATTGCGAACCTCTGGCGAACGTTTGCCCTCACCCTCGCCATGCGAATAGCCAGTGAATGCTCGATTTCCCCTTCGCTAGGGGATTCGCAGTGCGAACCTGCGGTAATGTAGAAATTCTGTAGCGTACAACTGAGTTCCCTTGGGTTCAAAATCAACCCAAAACATACCCAAACATCCAACAATCAAATACAGATGATTCTATACTCATATAGCTTATACTACTCAGTTTATAACACATTTCAACCGTTAAATTTTATCGATTATCGATTTAAGCAATTTCTCATAAACCCTAACTTAAGCTAAAATCATCTCTAACTCTAGAACTTAAGTTTCTATCTAGAACCCACCTGATAATCGAAGAGGAGTTTGAAGAAGATGTTGATGATCCATGGGTTTCTCTTCTTCATCTTTCTCCATTTTCTCTCTTTCTCTTCTTTCCTTTTCCTTTTCTTCTTCTTCTTTACTAACTTCTTCTTTTTCTCTTTTTCTTTCTCTTTCCAAATATATACATATATTATACTATTATTATATAATATAAATCCAATAGGGTAAAATATCTCCAATTGATATTGTGTCGTCTCAACCCAATAGATCAATTATTAGAGTTATCTTAAAATCCTTTCTCGAATTTAACTAATTGATCTTTTCAGAGTTCATCAGTTGCTCTATTGATCCTAAATGTCAATACTTAAAGTACTTAGAGGATTCCATTCATCCAATATACCAAAGATAAAGCACATAGATACTCATCTGATATCCAATTGAGCAATTAGATAATGTGGGGTATTACAGTGTTCGTTGTGGAAATATTATATGAGTCTTTCATATAATATTCTCATAGTGAACACATGTTTTCTACTCTCCCTTATACTTTATCCTCTTCATTGCTTCCAGGAACGTTTAGTTATCAAGTTCTCCCAATCTATTTTAATTTATTTGTTTTACCTTGATAAATGTTTTTAGTGAGTTTGTAATATCATATGGGATTGCTTGTTTCACTAATCCCTCATTGAACTTGCATCCATTTAAATATATTTTTAGATAATCATTGGAAAAATTAAATTATTCTAGAAAATCAACGTAGACAATCCAATGTTTATCAAATTCCATGCTTATTATAATTCATGATTTCCTTTTAAGCCTATAAAATTTGATCCAATGCCACAAATTCTTCAAAACAATGATGATAAATGGATGTCATTCTGAGTGTTTCATACAAAATTTGATGTTTACAAAATAAACTAGAAAAAAATAGAAAATTAAATTTTGTCTGAAAGATATAGAAGACATCTATTCATTATCATTACTCTGAAGAATTTGTTAACATCAAAGACGACTTAGCTCTCCCACTTCCTAAACTTTGCGGTGTTTATACAAATTTTCCCACAAGCAAAAACATGAATTGCAATGGTGACTAAGTTTTCAATATTTAGTTATTTATAAATATCAAACTATTTATAAAGAGAAATACATATATGTATCTGTTTTTATTAATCAGGCTAATGAATGAAATTTAATCTTTTAAAGATGAATAAATAGAATGCCGTGATTTCGATATTAGGTCCGTGTAGTCTGATGTTTCTGCATATCTACTAATTGAACTAAGTTAACCGGGAAAAACTTATATATTTATTGCTATGTAAAATTATTTATAAGTCAACTATATGTCTCTTGTAAAAATATCTACTTCTAAAGATTTTAATATATTTTACTTCAACATATAATAATAATGCACAAAAAATTTATCTATTATTTTGTCAAATTGTTGATAAAGTTGTAATTTAATTTTTCTTTACTTCTATATTTTTCACAAATATATTTACTATTGTATTGTACTTTACTTGAATTTGATATTGATATTAATTTTTGTGTTTTGTTTGACAACATTTAGTGAACTAAATGAAAAAAATAATAAACTATACAGCACACTTGGTTGTTCTTATAAAAAAAATAAAAATTGATGTTATTAAATATATGATATTTATATTTACTTATTTTGTGCATTAATTTGTATTATAGAGATTAACTCATGCATAAAAAAGTTAGACAATTTTTTTTATTATTTATTTTGGTAATAATTTTCTAAAAAATGTTAAATTTTTTAGTAAATAATTCTATTTAAACTAAAACAAAATTAACTAATCTATATTATGATATAGTAATTTATCTTATGATATAGTAGATAAAAAAAAATTAAATATTTCTATCAACAGATACAAGAGTAACAAAGATTGTTAAGATTATTTTATAAGTTTACACTTGTAATAATAAATATTTAAAAAAATACTAAAAGACAAAAATATCATAAATTTGATTTGAATTTTTACTCTTTTTATATATCTTTTTCGCATCAAAATCTTCTATTCTTAATTTTATTTTTTTATTTAATAGCCTAAATTTTTTTCTTGTTCTTTTCCAACACCTCATTCATCAACTACTTATCATTCCTCTTCGACTTCTCTCTCAATTTCATCATTTATAGAATTATCCAACCGATTCTCATTAAAACTTTCACTTGATTGAGTTGCCACTTGTTTAAATAACTGTTCATGTTGATTTTCAAATTTTTTTATGGAATCTGCATAGTTCTTGTTGGATATTTCATGATTGACCTTTAGTGCTTCGAGATTGCATTGAGTCATCTTCTTGGATTCTGTAGAGCTTTTTGATTAAAATTTTGACATTGGTGGTTACTGCATTTAAGATTTGGATGATCATTCAACCACAGGTTATAAGTCTTGGAGTAAGGATTTGTCTCTTGATTTTTTCCCTCATAATGCGCCTCTTCAACGTATCCCTCTTTTGCACAATGGTCATTGGCGTGACCTTCACAGAAATCACATCGTAATGCTCTGATTGGATTAACATTTACTGGAACTAGATTTGAGGATGTCAATTACTTTGATAAAGCTTTAATATGTGCTAATAGAAGAAGTTGAAAATCAAGATTCATCATACAAGTCTTGAATCAAAAAGTAATATGCTAAACTCCTTACCTTGTATACACAAACAAAAAATATCTTAGTAGAAAACTGAACCAAACAAAAACTGAATAAGAGTATAAAATTAGTATTAAATAAAATAAAAGAACTTAAAAATAAAAAGCGTAACACAAAAATTACCTTGTTAAAATAATGCAACAATCTCCGGCTGCGGCGCCAAAAAATTGATAGAATTTTATCAAGTATACTAAATGTTATCGAAGTAATAAAATAAATTTGTTTCCAGTGGGATAGTTTTATTTTAACAAGAAGATTAAGGATTGATTGAAAGTAACATTTAGAGTTTTCAAACTTTGGTTTGAAAGAACAATTGCGTAAATAAAGACTTGTTGGAAAATGTAATACCCATATATACATACATGCATCAAGTCATATATTATACATGAAAAGTACGTTTGGTACTGAAATACATAAGTTCCTAGTAACACTGTATACATAAAAATGCCCAAAGCAACCTAAAACCCAACACTGGCATGTTATATGTACAAAATGTTCCAAAGATAAAACTAAGAACTAGATCCCTAAGGATCTCAAAAGACTCCACAACGGAAGCAAAACCAACAGCTAAGCAAGGATAGTCACACGGCCTTATCCTTACCCTTCGCGGAACCTGCAGAACCTGTGATGTAAACAACAACAGTGGGGTGAGATACATCAAATCTCAGTGAGTTCCCTATCTTAAAGTCCTCTCGGCTCTACAAGGTTCTAGTAAACCTAACTCAAGTCAAAAGGGAAAGGAAATGACTTTGAGTACACACACTACAAAAGTATCCACACCGGTGAGCCTGTTAACTCACCCAAGTACCAAAGTACGTCCTGAGCCTGTTAGCTCAAGAATCTCACAAATCAATAACCATACCAAGGCATCCCCTTTTCCCGTCCACTTCTACGTTTAGAAGACGACCCGAGTCATGGATCCTCGAAATTTCTTGGCATACGAAATGGATTCGGGAACAACGGCCTGTTAGCCGTGAACTGTCACTTCTCATGGCCTGTTAACCATCACAAGTCTCTACCCTTAGGTTCCATTCGTACTAAACGCAGGAATCAAACCTGCCAAGTAATGGTGCACATGTTTCAGAGGAGCTCGAGACCCATGAAACACACTATAAAAAATAATCGGTTACGATTACACAATACACACGCCTCGGCCTTACTTGCACGAGCGTTGTCACTATTCCATTACACACACACAACATTGTTTAGGGTAAGTCCTCACTCTACCTAATTCATATTTTAACATGCATATATAATCAAACATGTTTAATAATCAGAGTATAGGCAATTAAGCATCGATCACATAATATAAACACATAATTCAACATATTACACGTTATACCCCATTCACGGTTCCTTCTGATTTATTTAATCGGGCAATAATCAGATAATTCTCACCTTCATTAGCTAGAGGATACTCATAGCTTCACAACGATACCAAGAATACTCACAATGGATAAACGAGTCAAAAGTTATGGAATTTACAAGAAATGGTATTGCGAAAAAAACACAGTTCAGTACTCGTCCTGCCGTACGCGTATGGCCTTGTCCGTACGCGTACTGCCTAAAGTCATACGCGTACGGGAAGAGGCTGATTTCCCTTTAAAATTTCATTTTTCCCTCCAATACGCGTATTGCTCAAACCATACGCGTATTGCCTCCTCCATATGCGTAACGCCCAGAAACCTTCACTCCCATACGCGTATTGCACAACTCAATACGCGTATGGCCTTGCGTGTTACGCATACGGACAGGTGAAACCCAGAAAATTTCCTGCAGCAAAAGTCTGCTACGGGTTGATCCAAATCAACCCCAAAATCTCATTTTTTCCTTTCAAAATTATACCAAAACGTGCTAAAATCATAACAACCAGTATAACATACAATCAAGTATCGAATTTCAACAGTTAAAGGATGATTCTATTGAAAAATTCCACATTTTCTAACAATATCAACCTACCTCTAAACTCAATAAAACCTTCCTCTAAAGAGTCTAACTAGAACCCACCTGGATTACAAGATGAGGAGGTTGAAGCTGAGATGAACAGATGAAGATTGGTTGATGATTGATGATCTAGAGCCCTTGAGAGAAATTCTCTTCTTTTCTCTTCCTTTTCCTTCCTTTACTTTTCTTTTCTCCATGTTTCTATCTATTTCCAAATGAGGCAAGGAAAAGAAAATATACGTAGAAAATATTAATTGGCAATACAACTAATTATCCAAATTATCTCAAATGCACCAATTAATAAAACTCCAAGTTAAATAATATTAACCTAATCAAATTTCCGAGTTCGTCGGTTTACTCTAATTACTTCATCCATTAATTGCTCAGAGTACCCTGAAACCCAGTTGATCATAACAATATTATCCAGAAACGTTCACAAAATTTATGGGGTATTACATCCTCCCCCCCTTAAATAGAAATTCGCCCACGAATTTAAAACAATTACCTGAAGAGATGAGGATAAACCTCCCGCATTTCCGATTCCAATTCCCAAGTTGCATCGCCTGGATGCGTCTCGTCCCACTGGACCTTAACAAGAGGAATCTCTTTATTCCGTAACACTTTAGTTTCCCTTCCTGTGATACGACTCGGCTGAGGCTCAAATGTCAAATCAGCTTCTATCTCAATTGTATCCGGTAAAACTGGCTGAAGAGGATCTGGAACAAATTTCCGAAGCTGAGACACATGAAAAACGTCGTGCATTTCTGACAGAGAAGGCGGTAAGGCTAATCTGTAAGCTACTTCCCCAATTCTTTCCAAAATCTGATACGGTCCTATGTATCGTGGACTTAATTTCCACGATTTTAAAGGTCCTTTCAATCTCAATCTCAGAGTAACCTTTAAAATTACATGATCACCCTCATCAAACTCTAACGGTCTCCTACGATTGTCCGCATAGCTTTTCTGACGATCTTGGGCTTGTTTGATCTTTTCCTGAATAATTCGAATCTTTTCCGTAGTCTCGTGAATAATCTCGGGTCCCAAAATCCTATCATCGCCTACCTCCGTCCAACACAATGGCGTTCTACACTTTCTACCATACAACGCCTCATAAGGTGCCATCCCAATACTTGCATGATAACTATTATTATAAGTGAATTCAATCAACGACAACAGTTCTCTCAAATTCCTTCCACTTTCAAGCACACAGGCTCTTAACATGTCTTCCATGGTTTGTATTGTCCGTTCCGTCTGACCGTCCGTTTGCGGATGGTTCGACGTACTCAAACACAACCTCGTTCCCAGGGCTTGTTCAAAAGCTCTCCAAAATCTGGAAGTAAATTATGGATTTCTATCCGAAACAATACTAGTAGGAATACCATTCAATCTCACTATCTCTGAAATAAACAACCTTGCGAGATGACTCGCCTTGTAGGTAGTCTTCACAGCTAAGAAATGCGCGGATTTCGTTAACCGGTCCACAATTACCCAAATTGAATCATAACCACCTTGCGCACGAGGTAATCCCACTGCGAAGTCCATCGAAATACTATCCCATTTCCACATCGGAATTTCTAAAGGTTGTAACAAGCCACCCGGCCTTTGGTGCTCAATCTTCACTTGCGGCACACCGCACATTCCGACACAAACACCGCAATATCACTTTTCATCCCAGACCACCAATAGTCCCTCTTGAAATCTTGATACATCTTTGAAGCACCAGGATGTATAGTAAAAGTACCCTTATGCGCTTCTTCCAAAATCCGTCGTTTTAGCTCCGTATTGTCCGGAACACAAATCCTTTGATTAAATGAAATGACTCTGTCGGTAGCTCGCACAAAACCCGGTTGAGTCAATAATTCTTGTAACTTCTCATCCAACCCTTGCTCTTGTTGGATTTCTTCCCTGAGAGTAGAGATGATATTCAAATTTCCCATAACTACACAATCAGGAGTCCAATTAAATTGAAGATTTAGATCTCTAAACTTTTCCATAAAGGCATACTGTAACATCATCAACTCGGCACTATGCAACTCTTTCCTACTTAAAGCATCCGCTACCTTGTCCGCTTTACCTGGATGGTACTTTAGTTCCAAATCATAATCCTTCAAATACTCCATCCACCTCCTTTGACGCATATTCAATTCTTTCTGATCAAATAAGTAATTTAAGCTCTTGTGGTCACTAAACATCTCAAAACGTACACCATACAAATAGTGACGCCACACTTTCAAGGTAAAAACGACTGCTGCCAATTCTAAATCATGTGTCGGGTAATTCTCTTCATGGACTTTCAACTGTCGTGAAGCGTAATCCACTACATGTCCCTCCTGCATTAACACTCCGCCTAAACCCTTCTTCGATGCGTCACAATATACCTCATACGACTTGCTAGAATCAGGAATAACCAAAACAGGAGCGGTAGTCAATCTCTCCTTCAGACTCCTAAAACTTCTTTCACAAGCCGAATCCCACTCATACGAATAATCCTTCCGCGTAAGTCTCGTCAATGGTAAAGCCAACTGCGAAAACCCCTTGATAAACCTTCTGTAGTACCCCGCCAATCCCAAGAAACTTCTAACTTCAGAAACATTCTTCGGTCTCTCCCAATTAATCACTGCTTCAATTTTTGATGGATCGACCGCCACACCTCCCTGGGATATGACATGACCAAGGAAATTAACCTCAGACATCCAAAAGTCACACTTACTTAATTTAGCAAACAGTTGCTTCTCTTGTAAGATGGATAAAATGATCCTTAGGTGTTCACCGTGCTCTAGAGGATCACGAGAATAAATAAGAATGTCATCAATGAAAATCACCACAAATTGGTCCAAGTAAGGTTGAAATATCCGATTCATATAATCCATGAAAACTACCGGAGCATTCGTCACACCAAAAGGCATTACCAAGAATTCATAATGACCATAACGGGTTCTGAACGCGGCCTTGGGTACATCTGCACTCTTCACCCGAATCTGATGATAACCCGACCGTAAGTCAATCTTCGAGAACACACAGGCTCCTTTCAACTGATTTAACAGGTCGTCTATCCTTGGTAACGGGTATTTATTCTTGATGGTGACCTTATTCAACTGACGGTAATCAATACACAATCGCATTCCACCATCCTTTTTCTTTACCAATAACACTGGAGCTCCCCAGGGTGAAACACTGGGTCGAACAAAATGCTTAGCCAATAGTTCTTCCAACTGATCCTTTAGTTCTCTCAATTCAAGTGGGGCCATCCGATATGGAGAAACGGATATTGGAGCCGTTCCTGGTATCAGGTCAATAGAGAATTCCACTTCCCGCTCCGGAGGAAGAGAAGTGATATCCTCGGGGAAAACTTCAGGAAAGTCACAAACTAACGGAATACTCAGAACTGGAATGCTACTACTCTCCTCCTTAATAAGAATCATAAGAACATATTTTTCTTCCTCGAACAAGAAATTAATCATTCCAACCGTACCTTCTAAAATAGTAGTTAACACATCCCTCGGAGTAGCTTCAGTAGATGGGATAATAATTAACTTCTCTTCGCAACCGATAAATACCGAATTAGCCGAAAGCCAATCCATTCCCAGAACAACATCCACTTTCTTAAGCGGCAAACAAATAAGATAAATCTAGAAAACTCTTTCATTTACCGATAAAACGCAATTTTCACACATCAACGGTGTTTCAACAATTTCATCCATGGCAGTAGTAACCACCATAGGAGGAAATAAAGGAACAGCTTGCAACCCAAATCGCTTCACACAATGCGTGGACACAAAAGAATGAGTTGCCCCACAATCAAATAAAATAAAACAAGGATGTCCATTTACGAAACACGTACCCGCAATCAAGGAGTTATCATTCTTGCTTTTCTCGCATCCAAGGTATACACTCGGCCCGTATTCTTCCCTTGTGCCTGATTTCTACCCTGAGGACAATCCTTCGCCATGTGGCCCACCTTATTACACTGATAACATCTCATTCCCTCCAAACTGCACCTACCATAATGATTCCGTCCACACATACGACATACCGGAGGCACACTAGTTCTAGAACTCTGAGCTTGCTTCCCTTTAAAGGATTGTTGCCTGGGCCTAACCTGTTGATTCGGTCTCCCTCTATCACTTTGATTCATCCTATTCAAATCTCCTTCCATTTGTACCTTCTTCAAACTGTGTTCAGCCACATAACACTGTCTTAACAGTTCGGCATAAGTAGTAAATTCCCGTTGAGACACGCTATGTGAAATTTCCGCCCTTAAACCAAATAGAAACTGATCAATATTCCACCTCTCATCAGGAGCATACATGGATTGTCTAGAATAAGCAGCCATATCTTCAAATTTTTCAGCATAAGAAGCCACAGTCAAGTTACCTTGCCTCAGTTGTTGAAACTCGAATTCCTTCTGAGACCTCAAGGAACCTGGAAAGTATTTCTCCATAAAAATTACCTTAAACTGCTCCCACACCTTCGGTACCCGCTTGAATTGTCATTAAGGCTGAAGCACTTTCCCACCACCTCATGGCAGGACCCTTCAACAAGTGGGAAGCAAATACCACCTTGTTTTCCTCACTGCACTGAACTATTTGGAAAATCCGTTCCATACCTGATATCCATTCATGAGCCTTTACTGGATCTAACCCTCCCAGAAATTCTGGAGGATTCATACGGATGAAATCCCTAAAGGTTCCCCCTGCAGCTTCTGGTACCACCACTAGAGGATGCACACCACGAGCCATTTGCTGTACCATTTGTTGCACAAACTAATTATGCTGTTGCTGCATCTGTTGCATAAATTGGTACAAAGGAGCATTCCCCTCCTCACCCAGCGGATTAGTCCCTGCTGGAGTGGTTCTTGGTCTACCACGGTTGTTTCTGCGCCTGTCAGCCATGTTCCTGAATTTCATACAGATAGGATTAAGTTGATCAGACTCAATACCATAAATATAACAGACAAGACCAATGGCGACACGCCGCATATGAAACGGAGGGAAAACTTATTCTATTTCATGGCTAGGTCGAGGATACGACCTGCTCTGATACAAACTGTAATACCCATATATACATACATGCATCAAATCATATATTATACATGAAAAGTACGTTTGGTACTGAAATACATAAGTTCCTAGTAACACTGTATACATAAAAATGCCCAAAGCAACCTAAAACCCAACACTGGCATGTTATATGTACAAAATGTTCCAAAAATAAAACTAAGAACTAGATCCCTAAGGATCTCAAAAGACTCCACAGCGGAAGCAAAACCAACAGCTAAGCAAGGATAGTCACACGACCTTATCCTTACCCTTCGCGGAACCTGCAGAACCTGTGATGTAAACAACAACAGTGGGGTGAGATACATCAAATCTCAGTGAGTTCCCTATCTTGAAGTCCTCTCGCCTCTACAAGGTTCTAGTAAACCTAACTCAAGTCAAAAGGGAAAGGAAATGACTTTGAGTACACACACTACAAAAGTATCCACACCGGTGAGCCTGTTAACTCACCCAAGTACCAAAGTACGTCCTGAGCCTGTTAGCTCAAGAATCTCACAAATCAATAAACATACCAAGGCATCCCCTTTTCCCGTCCGCTTCTACGTCTAGAAGACGACCCGAGTCATGGATCCTCGAAATTACTTGGCATACGAAATGGATTCGGGAACAACGGCCTGTTAGCCGTGAACCGTCACTTCTCATGGCCTGTTAACCATCACAAGTCTCTACCCTTAGGTTCCATTCGTACTAAACGCGTGAATCAAACCTGCCAAGTAATGGTGCACATGTTTCAGAGGAGCTCGAAACCCATGAAACGCACTATCGAAAATAACCGGTTACGATTACACAATACACACGCCTCGGCCTTACTTGCACGAGCGTTGTCACTATTCCATTACACACACACAACATTGTTTAGGGTAAGTCCTCACTCTACCTAATTCATATTTTAACATGCATATATAATCAAACATGTTTAATAATCAGAGTATAGGCAATTAAGCATCGATCACATAGTAGAAACACATAATTCAACATATTACACGTTATACCCCATTCACGGTTCCTTCCGATTTATTTAATCGGGGAATAATCAGATAATTCTCACCTTCATTAGCTAGAGGATACTCATAGCTTCACAACGATACCAAGAATACTCACAACGGATAAACGAGTCAAAAGTTATGGAATTTACAAGAAATGGTATTGCGAAAAAAACACAGTTCAGTACTCGTCCTGGCCGTACGCGTATGGCCTTGTCCGTACGCGTACTGCCTAAAGTCATACGCGTACGGGAGAAGCTGTTTTCCCTTTAAAATTCCATTTTTCCCTCCAATACGCGTATTGCTCAAACCATACGCGTATTGCCTCCTCCATATGCGTAACGCCCAGAATCCTTCACTCCCATACGCGTATTGCCCAACTCAATACGCGTATGGCCCTGCGTGTTACGCGTACGGACAGGTGAAACCCAGAAAATTTCCTGCAGCAAAAGTCTGCTATGGGTTGATCCAAATCAACCCCAAAATCTCATTTTTTCCTATCAAAATTATACCAAAACGTGCTAAAATCATAACAACCAGTATAACATACAATCAAGTATCGAATTTCAACAGTTAAAGGATGATTCTATTGAAAAATTCCACATTTTCTAACAATATCAACCTACCTCTAAACTCAATAAAACCTTACTCTAAAGAGTCTAACTAGAACCCACCTGGATTACAAGATGAGGAGGTTGAAGCTGAGATGAACAGATGAAGATTGGTTGATGATTGATGATCTAGAGCCCTTGAGAGAAATTCTCTTCTTTTCTCTTCCTTTTCCTTCCTTTACTTTTCTTTTCTCTATGTTTCTATCTATTTCCAAATGAGGCAAGGAAAAGAAAATATACGTAGAAAATATTAATTGGCAATACAACTAATTATCCAAATTATCTCAAATGCACCAATTAATAAAACTCCAAGTTAAATAATATTAACCTAATCAAAATTTCGAGTTCGTCGGTTTACTCTAATTACTTCATCCATTAATTGCTCAGAGTACCCTGGAACCCAGTTGATCATAATAATATTATCCAGAAACGTTCACAAAATTTATGGGGTATTACAGAAAATTAGTCAGATTAAAGACAATTAGGCCTTCATTCGAATCCCATGAATGTCTCTATTGATCTTGGTGTCTATTTTCCCTATCTTGATTTCTCAGCATTTACGACGGTTTGACTTAGCCATTAAACTCAATTCTTTGTTGTATAACTCACTATTCTATACTATAAGTTCCTAATCCCTTAACCAGTTAGATTGTTAAAACAAACAATATTCGACATGTTAAAACTTAAGTCACAGCTTATAATTTCACCTCACTTTTTAAATAATATTCTAAACAATTTTATACTTACAAAAACTGCTGCGAAAATACTCTACCTGCGGATTTTTCCGTAGGATTTATATTATTTTCAATTTATGCATTTTTTCAGATTTTTAAAAGATTGATCCCTGATTTTATTACCTATATCAAAATTTACAAAAAATCCACTAATTGTATGCACTTTTACCATATTTTTTTAAAAAATCTTATAAGAAACCATTTAAAAAAAATAGAAAATAATAATATGAAAAAGTAATTATATTAGAAAAAAACTTACGTTGATCAATGTTTTTTTCAAGCTTTCTTGAGCCAATTAACTCTATCTCTCTATTAGACTGTTAGAATTTGATTCAACACTTCTATTTCTTCGGCCATCACTTACTTCTCTACTAGTTCTATATGCAAAATTATTAATACTTTGCATAATAAACTAGTAGGGAAGGAAGTGTTGATTGAAGAATTAGAAACAGTGAAACCAAAGTAATTTAAGTGGAACTTTTATATTGAATTTTAGAGACAAGCTTTCTATATGTATGCTAAATTAATTTTTGCCTTCAATTTTCGGAAAATAATTTTAGTTAGTAATTACAAATTTTATTACTAGAGCAATTTGTGTTAAAAAGAGTAATGCTATGCCTTAAAATTACATTCAATTTTCTTGTTAGCGCTATCTGATAGTGGCAGAGGGAACAACTAAGAGGGATTTTAAGAAATGAGGGTTCTTATACAAACGTTACTATCCTATGATTTGATATTTACCTCTCTATTGATTTGCATGTTGTAGATGATTATTACTCGATGATTTTTATTTTGTGAAACAAATGAAATGCTTTATATCAAAACCATCACTAAGTTCAATGTTCTCATGTGGTAATTGTTCTTTGATTTTTCATCGAACATATATGGCTTACCCCATAAATTATTTGATCCCAACCAATAGAGATAGTTCATTTCTCTAACAAAATGTGAGTGAAAGTTATACATTTACGACCATTGAAACGTGTATTTTGGCAAACTAATGTTTCAATATGTATTGATAAATATGATTCTCAATGCTTTCCAAATTGCTTTATCACCTTATATATGAGACACATATCTTGTACCATGATTCAAATCAGAGTTGTGAAATTTCTAGTATAGTGCCTGTATACCAGTATTGCTTATTGAAATTTTTGCTACCCGATATGAAAGTGGGTATTGCATTTCAATGTTGTTAAACTAGAAACAGCGACAATTTTTTCTAGTATAATATGGTTATATCTTAATATCAGAACTGATTAATTATCGAAACTTATTTTAGAAGTGAACCATTATTATTATTATTTATAACAAGTGGTGGATCCATTTTAAAAAAAAAACACAAACATACAAACATAAAATGTGAAGAGGTGAAATGTTGTTGAATCGATGTGGGTAATATATTTCAGAGTAGTCTATGGTGATCAATAGCGGTACTATCCAGCTATAGCGGAGCAGAGTGAAGGCTAGCTGTTATGGGAAGAGACTTAGTGGTGCAAACACTATAGCGGTCGTTATAGGATAAATAGCAAGTAGCAAAGGCGGAGCAGTTCACAGTGCAGTGCAGAGCAATTTTAATCATGTAATCAATTTTCCTTTGAAAAACTGAAATTATCACATAAATTTAAAAGGTTTAAGGGTAATTTTAGATTTTTCAATCAAACTTGAGTTGAGACTCTACCCTAACATTCCTTTACCGAAATTTTTACACTACACTTGTTCCAAAGAAAAATTACAAGTTCCTCCCTCATCTGTCTTTACACTTTGTTCTTCCATTAACACTTCATCTATTGATAATTATCATTCATGCAATTTGTTCAAAAAATGATCAAATAGCAGACATATCGCAATCCACTACCTTGTAATCTCATGCTTTGTTGGCATCTTGTTGAGTGCTAAATTGTTGTTATTTTGAGCGTGAATAATTAGCACTCAATGACTTTATCCGTTTGTTTTCCATTAATAACCCCCCGTTTTTGTGTACTTTTTGTATAGTTTACATATTGTTGTATATTTTGCGTTTTTATGTACATATTAGTGAGTTTGATAATTTTTTCATTTGTTTTTATAGATAATACTGTAGGGTTGAAGTATGGATTCAATTGAGCCAAGAAGAATGCTTCAAGATACAGAATTTTGGAATCAAAATATTGTCATTCGCACTTAGCGCCTTTTTCAGCCCGCTGGGAAATGATTGGCAGTGGCTAGGAGTATTTTTATTTTCCTGATCGCCCTTAGCGCGGTTTACGGAGGTTTGATAGGTACTTTGAGTGAAATCGCTTTTAGCGCGATCTGAGGGCACTTAGCGCGGTTGTAATTTCTTAGTTTGTATAAATACCCCTGGTTCATATTTTTAGGGTATGGTTTTGGGAGATTTTTTGCTCCCAACTCCATCACCAAAATTGTTTGTGGAAATAAGCTAAGAAAAAACAAATAGAGGTTGCATCTTGACGATCCCGGAATTGAATCTGCTTCAATCGGTGTTGACAAACCGAAAGATGTTTGTTCTTCTTTCTTCTTCTCTATGTATTTTGTATTTGTTGGGGTTGTTGTATGTATGTTTACTTGAAATGTATGTGTAATTATTTATCTTTGTATAAAATCTATTTTACAACTCTTTATCGGTGTTATCTTTGATTTACTATCTATCTTAATAGGGATGGATTCCTGTAGACATATATGGTTTGAACTCGACCTAAGATGAACATTGGTTAGATTAAAAATTGTCTTTATGGGATTGGGGTTGATCCGGCCTTACTTTCAGAAGCTGAAATGTTTCTGCATTGCAACTCAGGGAGTCCTCCCTTCAGATTTCTTGGCCTTACTGTGGGTGGTAACCATCGGTGTTACGCTTTCTGGAATTAGATGTTGTCGTCCTTGAGGAAAAGATTAAATTTTTGGTCCGGTCGGAATTTGTCAATGGGTGGTAGAGTAACCTCATTAATTCGGTTCTGGTGAATCTCCCAATTCACCATTTGGCTTTCTACAAAGCTCCCAAGAAAGTGGTGAAGGATTTCATAGCTATCCAACGTAGGTTTTTATGGGCTGGAAATTCCAATAAGAGTTTTGTTTTTTGGATTTCCTGGAACTCAGTTTGTAAACCTAAGGATCAGGGAGGTCTTGGGATAAAACATGTTGGCCGTTTCAACCGCGCTCTACTTGCTAAGTGGCTTTGGAAGTTCCATAGTGGTGGGAACGAAATTTGGAGGAAGTTTCTTACTAATAGATATGGCCATTTGGGTATTAAGGTGCAGTCTTATGCTGAAGTTGGTAGCCTGATGTCGTATTCGCTTTGGATGAAGGACATGTTGTCGATATCTGTATCCGAGCATCTTGATAACTTCTGTAATTATATGGATGTTTCTATAGGCGATGGTTCTGGTGTAGCTTTCTGGTAGACATCTTAGATCGATGACTTACCATTGAAAACTAAATTTCCGAACCTGTATAAGGCCTGCAGAAGTAAGATATCGGCTGTAAGTGAGATGGGTCATTGGGACGGTGAGCAGTGGCAGTGGAATTTGCTTGATTCGATGGAATTCGTTGATCCTATTGATGAACTTGAACGGAATGAATGCTGTAAGTTGTTGGACTCTTCTTCTGTTAAAAAAAAGTGCTGGACGTGTGGCTTTGGTCTCTTAATGAGAATAGATTGTTCTCGGTTTACTCTTTTTATTCCTCTTTGGTGTATCCTTCCCCTGACATTGATATTGGAGCTGATACTGTTGAGCTTCTGGAGGTTTTATGGAAATCGATCGTCCGGTAGAAAGTCCAAATTTTTAATTGGAGGTTGGCTTTAGATAGATTGCCAACGAGATCTAATTTGCTCAATAGGAGGATAATCGATTACGAGCATGATTCGGTGTGTGTGTTTTGTTTCCGTCACTTAGAGGATGTCTCTCATTTATTCTTCTCGTGTCCTAAATCGGTCGTGGTTTGGAACAAGTTATGTGAGTGGGTGGATATTTGTAATATTTCGGAATCTAGCAGCAGCAGTCATGCTAAGGTTTAGAATTTGAGCCTTAGAGGTCGTTGTAAAGCGGATAAAGTTAGTTCAATTTGGTTCATAGCTTGTTGGATTATTTGGAGGGCTAGGAAGAATATTTTGTTCAATGATTCCTTGCTAGATGTTGATGAAATTGTTAACGATATCAAAATTTATTCATGGAGTTGGATAATTCTAGGTAAAGAGGATAGTAAGAAGTGTAGGTTGTATGATTGGTTTAAGTTCCCATTCGATTTCCTGTAATTGTTTAGCCTTTTATTGGGGGTTGTAATTCTTTGGTCTGAGATTCCCTTAATCTCTTATTAATGAATTTGCTTATAAAAAATAACATCCACGTGGGTATCGAATCTTAATGCTCCGTATTGTCGAGTTGCGTGAGACATCATCGATGAGATGATGCAGTTGTTTTCTAAACTTTGCCTAATGAGTTATTTCTCGTACTTTATTAACTTGTCGTATGTTTTTTTGTTTGCATTTTTATCTCAAACCATTAAAATCAAGCTTAGAAAAGTAGATACAGTCGAACGACATTCTTTCCCTCGTACCGATCCCTGTGGAGACGATGTAAATCCCGAAGAGAATTCTTCACAATCTTTTGCTTCTTGCCGATATACCTAAAGATACTTGTGCATTCGCTCGGATATTAATGTGTTACACGCATTTGTTTTTAAAATAAAATAAGAATTTAAAAAATAATTTTTTTTTTACCAAAGTAGTTTATTATTTTTAAAAGAAAGATATATATATATATATATATATATATATATATATATATATATATATATATATATATATATATATATATATGAATGACATATTTTCTTGTATGTAATAGAATTTTAGTTTTGAAATTATTTATATAAATATTTGGATAAAAAAAACTTATTCCCATTTACAAAAAAATATATTAAGATTCACTCATTATTTAAAAATAACATTTGCCATTAATAATATATATTAGTGAAATGATTACGTCAATAATATAAAACTCACTTTTTCATATATATATATATATATATATATATATATATATATATATATATATATATATATTAAATATGGTATTGTAAATTAAAAATAATTTCTAAATAATGATATTAGCAACATAAATAATTAAAAAAACAACACATTTTTCCGTGTTTGGATTCATACATTATTTTAAATATATTTATTTTTATTTTATTTAATTGTCCAAAAAATGTAATTACCCGTTGGTTCGCATGAATTCTGATTTGGATACCCGTACAGTGTGTTACGCGCACTTATTTTTAAAATGTAATACGAATGAAAAAAGAAGACAAAATTATTTAATCAAGAAAGTTTATTATTTTTAAAGGAAAAACATATTTTTATTTATATTTGGAACATAAATATAGTTTTTTCGTATATAAATATTTAGATCAACCGTATATTTTATAGTATATAAATATTAATTTTGTAATGACATTTTTATAAATATAATTATGTGCAATTATTAAGTTTAATAAATATCAACTAATAACATAGTATTTATAAATATTGTTTTAATTATATAAATATATATTGGTAACATAAATAAATACAATGAGTGTATGCTTTCAAGGTTGTGGACAGAAATAAATAAATAATTTTTGACCATGATTAAAGTCCAATTTAACTTTAAAACCTTGAACTATTACGTATGCCTCATTTAAAACCTTCGAACCAATCAGATAAGACCGAAATTTCTCGAGAGCATACACAATAGCAAGTAATTCTTTTTCTGTGGTGGCATAATTCACTTGTGCCTCATTTAGAACTTTACTCGTGTAATGTATGGCATGAAAATTTTTGGCATTTCTTTGCCCAAGCACCGCACCAACCGCATAATCGCTAGCATCACACATCAATTCAAAATTTAAAGTCCAATTTGGAGCAACGATTATGGGTGCGGTGATGAGTTTCTCTTTCAAAATTTTTTTAAAGGCATTTAAACATTCATCATCAAAGAAGAAAGACTTATCTTTGTTGAGTAGATTACTCAAAGGTCTTGCAACTTTGGAGAAGTCTTTGATGAACCGCCTATAAAATCCCGCATGGCCTAGAAAACTCTGGATTCCTTTGACATTGGTTGGAGGTGGCAACTTCTCGATCACTTCAATTTTAACTCGATCCACTTCAAGGCCTTTAGAGGAGACTTTGTGTCCAAGCACAATCCCCTCCGTTACCATGAAGTTTCACTTCTCCCAATTTAACACCAAGTTTGTTTCCACACACTGTTCAAGAACGGTCTCCAAATTTTTCAAACATAGATCAAAAGATGTTACCGTAGATTAAGGGAAATTTTCTATCTATTGACAAACATGGTCAGTATCTATAGATTCTACACATACATAATTGCTATCTTCTCTATGGAAACACATTATTATTATCTTCCTATTGCAGAGAAAACCAAGACAGTGACAGAGAAAGCAAAGTGTGCGACTGTTCAGGAAAATAATGTTACCGTAGATTAAGGGAAGTCTGCTGCAAAGGATGTTGCACCAAAGGATTCTCAACCTAAGGATCTCTTCTCTATATTCGTACCTTTTATTACACTATTTCTCATTTTATTATATATAAGCTATAAATTGAGTTTTTATTTTAGGAAGGTGAAGAAGTCTTGCCATCATCAGAAGGTACCAACGAAAATGTGAGCAACTATAAAGATAGGTTTTGTTTCCATCATCAGAAGGTCAAAATAAGAGGTATGTAATTTGACCCTGTATGTTATTATGTTTCCTTCAACTATTGTAATGTTAGAAGAAAGTTAGTTGAAAGTGTTATTAATGGACAAAAACTGCTCTGTTTACTTAGCTTCAAACGGTGGTAGAGTTTGTCGTCGTCTTGTCATTGCCGAAAAAGGAATATCAAGAGTCAAAGCTTATCATATGAAAGAGTTAAAAGGTTGTCTTATCATATGCTTTTATCTTGGAAAATAGAGGATTAAAGTTGTTAATGAGAACATTAACTCAAATGTGTTTTCATGATGGAGTGTGGACATTCCGTGACTTTTTACGTAATGGCTTAATTGAGTATCTTGATGTCAACAAGGAAAACAATTCTATGGTGTGTTATTCTCAAAGTTACATTCTCAAAGAGGATAAATGGGTTGCTCAATAAGTCTAAAATTGTGTGTTCTAATTACACTCTTTATTTTAGTTTTTTAATAGAATCAATTCACGAGGTCATGCCGGTTTTTACTTTTTTATTTAAGAAAAAAACAAGGGAATCAATTCACGACATGTCACATAGATTATGGTAATAATTTAAGCAAATGAAAGTGATTGAATTTGAACGCAATGTCATCGAATAGTGTTGTAGTGGCAGAATTTGAACAAATCCCTAATATTCTACTATACACTATCACTACGCCAAAATATGTTTTTGGCAGCACTACATAGACAGCACTTTTGATCAAAAGCGTTGCTATATGTTTAAAAAAAACACGCTGAAAAAAAGCACAGCCTAAAGGCCTACTTTAGATAGCGCTTCCTATAAGCGCTGTTAAAAGCCATACAAATGTGACACCTTAGAAAGCGCTTTCAGGAAAGCGCTGCTAAAGGCACACTTTAGAAAGCGCTTTTAAAAAGCGCTGCTAAAGGCCTTACGTAGGTCACACATTGGAAAGCGCTTTCTGGAAGCGCTGCTATAGGCAATTAAAAAGAAAGCGCTTTTAGAGAAAAAGTGCTGCTAAAGCTAATACATAAGAAATCGCTTTCCAAAAGCGCTGTCTTATGTTATTATTTCATAAATATTAAAAACTTTTCATTGTTTCAGAACTCCCTAATCATTTCTTTTCTTTCTCCCTCTCTCTCGCGACTTCTCCCTCCGTCGTGTCTCCCCCGCTCTGGCGAATTTTCCCTCCGCACTGTTCGTCTTCTCCGACCGACGTTCCTCTCTCCGTCTTCTCCGACCGGCACGGTTCATCTGTTCGTATCTCCATCTTCTCCGACCGGCATTCCTCCGTGAGTGTCACTTGTTTGTTCTCCGACCGTCACTGTTCATCGTCTTCTCTTGAGGGTTTGTTCTTGAGCATCTTGTTTTGTTTTTGTTTTGTTTTTAGTTTGAATGTGTGAAATGATGACCCTTGATTCTAGTTTGAGCATCTTGTTTTGTTTTTTGTTTTGTTTTTAGTTTGAGCATCTTGTTTTGTTTTTGGTTATGATTTGTGAAATGATTACCCTTGATTCTATCCTGCAAAGGTTTTGGAGATGCTTTGTATAGCAGGCTGAAGTATTTGGCCGACCTTATTTTTGGCTTTATCAATAAGTGATCTTTTGCCACCGACCACACAACAGCACATGTTCATGTAAGTGTAATTTTTGAAAAATCTAGAATTGTCATATGAATTTTGTTGTTCGATTGTGTATGTAATGCTGTGATTTCTTTATTCTGCCTCTGCGATGTGCATTGTTATGATGATTTATCTTCCCTCTCCTTCAATTTGAATTGTTGCGTATATGATGTTCTGAATTTTCTTGTGTGAATCTGATGACTTTGTATGAATTGTGTGTACTGTTCTTGTCTTGCCTCCTCCTTCTAGCGACAGTTGCTGCTATTGTTGTGTTCTGAGTTCTTGAATTTTGGTGGATGTTAGTTGTTCTGGTATGTGTGTATGACAAACTTCTGGTGTATGTTGATGAGTTTTCTGGTCTTGATTTTGTGTTTAGTCATGTAATGATCTTGATGAAGTGGGGTATGACTTTGATGAATTGGTTTGGAATTTCTGGTATATTTTTGACGAAATTGTTTGGTATGATTAAGGTTTTGAGGACCGCTTTGTGTAAGTATTTGATGAATCGTGTAAGGACTTGGATGTTTGGTTATGAGGATGTTGATAGGTTTCTGGTGTATGATTTGTGATGAAGTGAAATCTTTTTATGAAATTGATGTGCATGTTGTTTGAATTTGAATTTGAAATTGTTGTTGTAGATTAGTTTTGACTGACCCCCCTTTCCTATAGAAAAGGCGTGCAAAAGTAGCTTTTAACAAAACAAGTTTCAATGACATAGGAAGTGTCGTAGAGTGGGCGGTAGTGTCTTTCCAAGGGTGATTTCACGTCTTTCAACGTCCTACTTCTTGAACATAGAGTCTTGTGACCTAGAAGGCGACGCAGGACTTGTTCTTTATATATTTACGGCCATTTTGCTCTTTTGTATACGACCTGCACAATACTTTAACATGAGCACTTCCTCAAAAAACTCCGCGGCCAAGAAGGTGACAGAGAAAATGAAGAAGGACGCTCCAAATGTTGCAATATCTGCTGCATCATCAATTGGAGCAACCTTGTCCGGGAAGAAATCTGTGACAAAGATGAAATCCCTCACAAAAGACCGCGCTCTGAAACGTGATTTTGGTGTAGATGTTGATGAGGGCTGGGATGAAGACTGGTTCAATTTTCTTCATTCAGGAGGCAAGAGAGAGCGATTAACTTCTAGAGGGGAAGCTGTATTTTATTGTTGTTTTGATTGTCCCCTTATATGGGTGTTAGTGATTTTTCTGGCCTTCAGGCTCTCTTTTTAATTGTACTGTACAATGTTTTGGCTCATATGAAGCATTTTATATAATATGTCGTTTTTCCTCCTGCAAGGAATTACCCTTTTATATATATGCTAGCCCCTCGAGTACTTAAGTCAAGATGAGGTACCAAGCGTTATTTTTTTGCCTTTTTGTTTTCTAAGACTTTATATTAGCTCAACACTCAGACGTACACAAGAAGCCCCATGCGAAGAGCTTTAGGGGTTTTTGAGTGCTTTGAACCTTTTTTGCCCAAGTTTGCCGGGTACGTTCTCGGGATTTGTCAAAAGGTATGAAAGTTGTTGTGTTGAAAGCGCTTTCTAAAGGGGGCCAATAGAAAGCACTTTTTACTGAAAAAGCGCTGCCTAAAGATGCCAATAGAAAGCATAAAAGGCCAAAAAAAAACGCTGCTAAAGGCATACTTTAGACAGCGCTTTTCCAAAAAAAGCGCTGCTAAAGGCCTACTTTAGAAAGCGCTTTTCCAGAAAAAGCGCTGCTAAAGATCTACATAAGGCAGCGCTTTTGCATAAAACAAAAACGCTGTCTTTACCTATAGCAGCGCCACCTTAGGCAGCGCTTTTAAGCGCTGTTTAAAGCCAAAAAAAGCGTTGTCTTTTCCCTTTCGTGGCATAGTGTATTTAGTATGAAGGGTTGTCTAAGAGTATCTAGAATGGTGCTATATGAACACTTAGCGTAGCAGATTTTGAACAAACATTATTTTTTCCTATCGTGTTTGGTTGAGCGGCACTTTGCTGCCACTGCAAGTTTAAATCTCTATTGCCGTAAAAAATTCTCCAAGCTACAAATTGGAGAGTTCGCTAATTGTAAGTTGCCATCGTGACTTTTGTAGTATCCTGTAACGCCCTGTATAATATATATCTAGAATAATACCATACAATTGTTTTATTTGGTACTGACACATCAAAAGTGCCTAATGACATTGTTCACATACTTGTCCATTTCTAAAACATAAATACGACACAAGGCACAAGTCATGGAAACTAGCCAAAATAATAAAAACTAAGAATAATATACAATTTCCTCAATTGTATACAACAAATACACAGCGGAAATAAGCTCAACTAAGCTTCTCTTGAAACAACCAAGCATAGCTCCTCTTGTAAATCAAACCTATACTCGATACCTGAAAATAATCAACAATAGAGGGGTGAGATACATCAAATCTCAGTGAGTTCCCTATCTTATGGATTCTCTCGGCTTTACAGGATTCTAGCCAAATCCAAACTCAAGTCAAGGGGAAGGGAAATGACCTTGAGTACACAAATTTACACTATATGGAAACACGTTATTGAGCTCGTTACTCAAAATACTCACTTATCGATAACCTTGTCAAGGCATCCCCTTTCTCCCGCCCTCTTCTACGTCTAGAAGTAGGAACGAGTCATGGACGCTCGTAGATTTCTTGGCATACGAAATGGATTCGGAAATAAGGGACACATTATCACCTTAAATCGTCACTTCACACGGCCCGTACACCGTCACAAGTCTGTTTACCCGTAGGCTCCATTCGTACTATAACATTGGGAATCAAACCTACCAAGAAATCGTGCATTCATTACAGAGGAGTTCGTTACTCATGAAATGGCACATAATAGAATAATGGTTACGATTTCGTGATTTCACATACAACCATAATTGTATTCAACATTTCTAGGCCACATTAGCATTTAGGCCTCTTTTTCCTTTATCAATATAACATAATAAATACACGTGTTCTATACTAGCGTTCACTCTCTCCTAGACCAATACTCATCATGGATGCACCTTTCTACACCAAGTGCCTGAGCATCGCTATCTAGGTTATCTACTCTAGGCCAGAACTCGTCACGGATGCACCTTTCTACATCGAATGCACGAGCGTCGCCATACAGATTTTCTATCAATTCCTAGCCATTACTAGGTTCCACTATCTTAAACTATGCCATTTGTTTTGGGGTAAAGTTTACTCACTCTTCCTAATTCATATTTTAGGCATGCATATTATTTTAATCAAGTTTAACGTCAATTAGGCAAAGCATATTACAATTGCACATTTGAAATACATATAATAATTTCATCACAAGTTATACAAAAGCATGTTACAATTGTATAATAGAATCACATATAATGATTCATCACATAAAAACATCTCTTTCGGGTTCCATCCTATTCATTTAATTAGGTATCGAAATCAATACTTTCTGCTTTCATCCCGTAGGATATTTTCACAGCTTTACATCGGCTATCATTATGCCTCGATCGCATTTACGATCCAAAAGATATGGATTTCAACATATCACATAACATTGTTATCATTCAAATGCCACTAATTAATTAATCCCACACCATACTCAATAGAGTTACGGATCAAAAGTTATGGATTTCAGAAAAAGAGTTTTTATTTTTGTTCTAGGTCGCGCTAAGCAGGCTTCACCCCGCGCTAAGCGCGCTCCTCACTGCCTGGAGAGGTTACAAATTCTTCAGACCGCGCTAAGCGCGCTCTGCGTTATGCAGAAAAATATTCCTTTCGACAGCAGAAAATCCAATCCCCCAATTCCTTCTCCACTCCATACCCACAACCAACAGAGATATATTTTCATGTTTCCATCATATTTCCTCCATCAAACTTCATAAAAAAACAATGTATAATTTCTACACCAAAACCCTAAGAATTTCTAATCAACACAACCAATCCAAAACTTCATAACAATATCAATAGATGATTCTACACATGTTATAATCATACTACGCAATTTATAGCTCATTTTATCTGTTAGATTTCATTGATTTGTAAAATAAGCATTTTCTCACAAAACCTAACTTAAGCTAAAATTATCTCTAACTCTAGAACTTAAAGCTTCTATCTAGAACCCACCTGGTAATCGAAGAGGAGTTTCAAGAAGATGATGAATCGATGAAGAGATGATGAAGATCCAAGCTCTTCTTCTTCCACTTTCTCCACTTTCTCTCTTTTTCTTCTTTTTTCTCTTCTTCTTCTTCTTACTATCTTCTTTTTTTTCTCTTTCTTTTCTCTTTCCAAATATATATATATAAACCAATATTATATAATATAATCAAACAGGGTAAAATATCTCCAATTGATATTTTGTCACCTCAACCCAATGGATCAATTATTATAATTACCTTAAAATACTCCCTTAAACTAATAAATAACACTCTGACTTTTAATAAAATAATTGATCTCTTCTGATATCCAATTGAGCACTTAATTAATACGGGGTATTACATATCCTAAACACACTATATGCAATTGGCAACATTAATTGAATATAATCACTTGTGTCGGTGAGCGAAGCGTGTTGGATACTAGAGAAGTCCTTAATTCGAAGTGTCCCTGCCATATAGATTATAAGCTAATGTTGATAGGAGATTATGTCTTGTATTTCTCTTTTACAATTAATTCAACTTCTCTTTATGGAAAATGGTTCTAGTCAATGTTTTTAAGTGTAGTTTATAACTGCAATTATGACTATTTTTTTGCTAGTTTCTACTTCTTTAAGAGTGATCACTACTTTGATTTAAAACTTTGGTTCTAAATTACTATTTGAGTTAGTTTTATCATGTTGTTGATTTCTGAGAAGTTTGGAAATTATTAAATATTAAGGCATAGTTTGGATAAGCTTTTGTTTTATGAAAGATTCTCTATTGAAATAAGTTTATGCTTATTTGCTTATGTCAATGTATTCATTGAAATATGAAAGCTAATCTCAAGTTATATGAGATGAAGCCGTGTTAAAAAATTTCATAAATATTGCAAGATTCTGTTCAAGTTTTTTTAAGTCTTTTACGTAAGTTTTTTAGGATTTCTATGCAAATGATTTCTAAATGTGATAGTTGTTGTTATTTTGACCGTTGTTCCTTTGTTGCCATTGATGTGGTGTTGGCTTCATTCCTCTTGTTCTGCTATAAACATCTGCTATAAACATTTCACTTATGTTAATACTAATTCATAGTGTTTTGTTTGATTCATGGTATCGTGTTGTGATCCTAACTTAGATATTAATGTGAGTTCCTTTTAGGTGTTTGACACTTCTGTGATGTAATGCAATTCAAAAGTATCTATATAATATGATTAGTGCTTATGCATGTCAATTTCTATTTAATGCATGTGCATTACTCCCTCCGTCCCATATTATAAGAGAAATTTACTTTTTAGATTCATTGAATAATTAATGTATCTAGTCTATATATAGACCAGATACATTAATTATTTAATGAATCTAAAAAGTGAATTTCTCTTATAATATGGGACAGAGGGAGTATTAACTAGCATGAGCCTTTTACATTCAAGTGCATTATTAAATAACATGGTCTTCAAATCATATGCAGTTTATAATCATGCCCAGCTGCAGTTTAGATGAATCAGTTCAGGAAGTAATACATGAGGTTCAGGAAGTGACTAATAATTATTATGAATTTTTTCTAATACAACAATTATTATGACTTTTTTTATGCTCCTCATTTGTTCATGAGTTATCTCGCTTTAAGTTTATATATTACAATGTTACGATTACTATATATGATCTGAATGCTGCATTGTTGCCTTATCATTTGTTTGCTGCAACTAAGGGTCTTGATTTCTCGCAATTGTCGAGCCACTTCACTGACATGGATGAATTATCAAAATTTGAAAAGTCGTAGGATTTGTGTAGGACTATTAGAATTACCAAGAATTTGTCTAAGATTATTAAAATTAACAAGAATCGGCTAGGTACAGGCTAACTAATTTTGTTGACTTTTACAATTTGACTTTAGGCTCGGTTAGGCCAAAGTTAATTATTTTGTTGACTTATGAAGTTTGACTTTATTCTCGAATCAGCCGAGGCTAAATATTTGATTGACTTATGAAGTTTGACCTTAACCTCAAAATAACCTAGGCAAAATATTACTTTAGCCTCGACCAGGCCCAAGGCTAAATATTTTGTTGACTTATGGAGTTTGACTTTCGCCTCGGTCAGGCCCAGGCCATTTTTTTTGTTGACTTCATAGCTTGACTTTTAAGCGTTGGCTTCAAGGTAGCCTTGATTTAGACTCGGTTAAACCGAGGCTACTGTAGACACGACTCTTTTTAGCCAAAGCTAAATGTTAGCTTCGATTGTTTTAGACTTTTCCCGACATCGACGCTACGCCGAGGCTAATTGTCTAGTAGGGTCGGTTTTTTGCCTTATAGTGTTGATAAATGGCCGAGGCTAAATACAATATTTCTAGTAGTGTCTGTGCTTGATTTTTTTTCCTAACAACCGGTATCAGAGCTTCTGGTTAGATCCAGAGATAAATGTTCTTAGTATGCTATGTGGTTACAGTTTTGTTTGATCTTCTACATCAGAAAAGAATGGTAGTGTTGTGAAAGAGTTGTAAAGCTGCAGTCACAAATTCCGCTGTGCAGTTTGGGCTAGAGAAAATTGATGGGAGAATATACATGTTGAAAAAGTCCCATATCGCTTAGTTTTGTGAATGAAGAAAGAGTCCAAGACTATATATAGGATACAAGTTCTTTGAAGTCCCCCACCGCTTAGTTTTGTGAAGGAAGAGGGAGTCCAATCCTATATATAAGATCCAAGTTATTCATTCCAAGATGCAACAGTCAAATGCACTTTAAGCTTGTATTTGACTTTATTTGTTCTCTTATACTTTAGTCATTCAAATTTACGTTTGAAATGTTCACAAAATTCAATTTCGGTGATACTGGGATTAACGAAACTTCAGTTGTATGAAATTTATGAATTGCTTGCATTTCTATGTTCCACTAATGTATTTAAATAAGTGATTTTATTATAGGAGAGAGGCTTCAAAAAGGTTTAGTGGGTGCATGATGTTGGGCGAGAATATGGAAAATACAACAGCCTAGATGAGGGTGAAAAGACCTCCCAATTAAAATGACTAGTTGGAAATTGTTTTGAAAGGGTTTTATCAGTGTTTGAAAAATGGAAAATTGGTTTCATGACATATGAAAATTGTATATAAAGTAATTATGCTTATCGATTGTTATATACACATAATAGGTTAATCAGTACACAATGCAAAAAAGATTGAATCAACAATCTAACCAAAGAGCAAACAACGTATTGTATTGAATTAATGCTGAATTTTCACAAGACTTGTAAACATTACAAAATCAATACAAAAGAAATCTATTATCAAACTTTTCAAACTTAATTTGAAACAAGACAAATTCAAAGTACCGATTCTAACAAAACCTACATTTAATCAATAAATTTCTATCAAAACAAGACCTAATGACACACAATTATAAGACAACAATAAAATCAACGTAACATGAAATTTATAGAATATATATATATATATATATATATATATATATATATATATATATATATATATATATAATTCTAAGACTTCCAGTGCCCTAAAACTACTAACAAATTTTACTACTATTTAATTTAGTTAAATATGTATAATCCTTTTTAATGTTGTAGGTGATAGTTGTTATTTTTGTGAGCACTTGATTTCTTGAGATTATGCAATTGTGGAAAGCTTGCCCATACTTTTGTTTTATCTCATAGTTTTTGAATTTTGATGACGCAGGAGTTTATTTTGGTGTTAAATGTCTAATATTTCTAAAACTATGATGCGTCAGACTTTGTGTTTGTTCATGAAAAATAGTACAAAATATTAATAGATGTGCAATGGTCAAAAAATTTTCTCTCTTACCCAACAAATGAATGCCAATCGTGGCAAATACTTTCTTCAAGTATCGACAACACAAGCAATAACGTAACAAAAAACATGACCATCAAAGGTGAATGTTTCCTTGACACTATCCCACATCTTGATCTATATATATACCCCCGCCACTCAATCTTCATACCATACATTGAAACACAAGTAAGTGTGAAAAAACAAGATGAAGAACTTTAGTATGATTCTAATATTGCTAGTTCTGTTGCTGCTCACTATGGAGCAAGTGCATGCTTTTGATTGTGAACAAGCAAAGACATCTGCACATCCTTGTATGTCATTCCTCGTCGGTGATGATGACGCGCCATCAACTAGTTGTTGCAATGGCCTTAAAGATCTGAAATCTTCAACACCTACTCCTGATGAACAACGTGCCGCATGTGACTGCTTAAAAGAATTTGCTAGTAACTACCCTATCAGAGACGACCTAGCTCTCTCACTTCCCAAACTTTGCGGCGTTGAGATAAATCTTCCCATAAGGAAAGACATGAACTGCAATGAGTAAGTTCTCAATATTTATTTATTTATATTTTAATATGTTTTCTTCAACATATATATTAATAATGCACGGAAAATGTATTTATTATTTTGTCAAATAGTTGATATTGATATTATTTTTTGTGTTTTGTTTGGCAGGATTAAGTAAGCTAAACGGAGAAAATAATAAACTAAACAGGGTGGACACTTGGTTGTTCTTATAAAAATAATACAACCCTGCGTGATGTGTGTAATATGTTCTATGATGCTGTAAAATTTAAAATTTGATGTTAATAAATATATGATATACATGTTTACTTATCTTTGTGCATTCCTTGTTATTATAGAGATTAACTCAGGCATAAAAAAGTGAGACAATTTTTTTTTTCAATTATTTATTTTGACAATAATTTCTAATAAATATATTCTTTTATAAAATAATTCTATTAAAAAGAAAACAAAATTAACAGATCTACCTTATGATGTAGTAGATCACAAGGACAATAGTAACATAGATTGTTAAGATTATTTTGTAAGTTCTACCTATAATAAAAAATAATTAAAATAGTATTAAAAGACCAAAATTGTTTAAACCATTATATAAAAGAAACATTGTTTTAATAACATTTAATTGATTAATTTTGTAAGTTCTACGTATAATAAAAAATAATTAAAATAGTATTAAAAGAACAATATTGTTTAAACCATTATATAAAAGAAACATTGTTTTAATAACATTTAATTGATTAATTTTGTACCTGAGGAATTACGTTACCTAGCGATTTTGTTGCAAATTTTAGTTTATATGCAATTTGTGTGTGTATTTTTTTTTTTAATTTTTAAAAAGAACGACATCTAATTTTATGATTTTTACTGAGATTTTTCAAAATAACTTGTAATTAATTATATATATTTTTAATTAGATTTTTTTAATACGATTAAAAACTTGAAAATATATATTTTTTTTTCAAAATATTTTTTTTCAAATATTTTTTTTTTCTAATTGTTTTAAGTGTTTTACTTTTACCTAAAAAATTTATTGTAGAATTCAGGATCGCCATAAGCAAGTGCAGAATGTGCTAAAGCACATGCCGCAAATTCCGGAGGACCTACTTATTCTTTAATTACTAAATCAATATATTTTACACTTGATTTTAAAAAACACGTGTAAAAGTATAGTTTGTTTTCAAAATCTATTTTACACCTATTTTGAAAAAACATGTGTAAATTTCAAATTAATTTTCAAAATTTATGAGTTTATATGGGTTTTTTTTTTTTTAAATTCGATATATAAATTCAGATTTCTTTAGGTCTTTTTATTAAATTAGAACAAGGTCGTGGATTGATTGGGCCGGACTTGCAAAAATTTGTTACATGTATATATTATTTGTGGATTATTATGCATATTTTATATTATATGAAGATGATACATAAGTAAAATTCGACATGAGATCACACAAATTTAAAGCCAAAACTCCATAATAAGGTATTTGGATACATCGACTTGAGGGTGGAAGAAGGTATCGAGAAGATCAATAACTTGGAAGGGGAGATGGCAGACATGAATACTGATGTACCTGGGGAGATTTTACTTGAAAGAAGGGCTGCCATAGAAGGGGTTTGGAACAATTTATATCTTAAAGAAAGTATTCTCCACCAGAAATCAAGATCCAGATGGCTTTTGGATGGAGATATAAACTCAAGATACTTTCATTCGTTGATTAATGCTAGAAGAAGGGCTAACACGATATCAGCTATGAGCATTGGACTTTCTTTGGATGACAAGCCTAAAGTAGTCAAACAAGCCATTCATGAACAGTTTTCAAAGAAGTATAACAACACAACAGAAGGTAATGTTAGCATGGATTTGAGTGATTTGAATAAAATTACAATGGAGGAAAACTCAAGGCTGGTTGAACCTTTTACCAATGAGGACATTCTTGAGGCAATAAATTCTTGTGATGACAACAAGAGCCCTGGACCAGACGGACTGAGTCTGAAGTTCATCAAGGAAGCGTGGGATATCATAGGAGGAGACATATCAAATTGTATCTTTGAATTCTATGAGAAGGGATATTTATCAAAACCTTTTTGCTCATCTTTTTTTGCATTGATCCCAAAGGTAGAAAACCCACAATCTTTGAGTGAGTTTAGGCCAATCACCCTAATTGGTTGTATCCACAAAATCATCTCGAAAATCCTTGCATCAAGACTGAACAGAGTGTTGGGAAAGCTTATTTCTCCTAACCAAACAACTTTCATTAAAGGTAGACAATTACATGACGGAGTTCTTTTGGCGAATGAGATTTATGATCACGTAGTGAAATGAAAGAAAAAAGGCTTCATGTTCAAAGTGGATTTCTCCCAAGCTTATGATTGTGTCAGGTGGGATTTTCTATTTAAGGTCCTTGAGGCAATGCACTTTGATTCAAAGTGGCAAAAGTGGATTAAAGGTCTCATATGTCAAAGCTATGGATCGGTCTTGGTGAATGGCAGCTCTTCTAAGGATTTTAAGATAGGCAGGGGACTTTTACAAGGCAATCCACTTTCCCCTCTTCTCTTTGTTATGGTAACCGAATGCTTGGCTGTTTTAGTGAGGAAAGCAGAACGCAACAACTTGTTGAAAGGATTAAAGATTGGAGAAGAAACAACTATCAGTCTACTCCAATTTGCTGATGATACTCTATTTTTTTGTGATGATTCGTGGTCTAACATTTGGGCTCTAAAAGCTATTTTTAGAGGATTTGAAATGCTATTAGGACTAAAGGTCAATTTCAGCAAAAGCAGCTTAATTGGGATGGAATTAGACAAGCAGCGAGTTGAGGCAGCTTCAATATTTCTTGCTTGTAAAGTTGGAGCAGTTCCATTCAAATTCTTGGGACTGGCGGTTGGTGGAAGACAAAACTCAATTGCTTTTTGGAAACCAATTGTAACAGTGATCAAATCTCGGCTGGCGTCTTGGAGAGGAAGACTGTTTTCGATTGGTGGCCAGGTAACATTGATTAATTCAATTATAGCCAATATACCAATTCATTATCTCTCTTTCTATATTGCCCCAATAAAAATTCTGCAGGAAATTAAATCAATTCAGAGGAAGTTTTTATGGGCTGGAGAATGTGAAAAAGACTGCATCTCTTGGGTTAAATGGGCTCAGGTATGCAAAGACAAGAACTTAGGTGGTCTGGGCATTAAAGACATCTCTATTTTCAACAGGGCTTTAATGTCGAAATGGGCGTGGAGAGTTACAACAGATTCTGAAGCCCTTTGGAGTGGCATATTGAAGGCAAAATATGGTGAAGATTTCCAAAGTTACTTCCTTAAATTTCCAGTCAAGAAATCTAGATTTTGGTCTAGATGGTGGTACGACTTAATCCGTCTGGTAGCCCCTTCAAACATTCAAGGAGTTAACAAGTTGATATCTTGGAAGATAGGAAAGGGTGATAATATTCTCTTTTGGCATTCGAGGTGGTTAGGCGGCATTCCTTTAAAAAATCTATTTCCTGTTTTGTTTGATTCTTCACCAAAGCAAGAGGCAGTAGTTAAGGATTGTGGAGTATGGACTGATAACGGTTGGGTGTGGGATTTGCACGGACAACAAGTCATAATGGTGGATGAAAGAGATGAGGCAGCAACAGAACTAACTTAGCTGTTAGTGGAGGTGGTTTTAAACGGTAACGTGGAGGATTCGACAGTCTGGCCCAAAGATAATGATAATATTTATAGTGTGAAACAAGGATATGCAATTCTGTCCAAGAACATGATGATATAGAACTAGACAGTGGAACGAAGGAGGCCCTGGTGAGGTTATGGAAAGTTGGAATTCCTCTAAAGGTTAAGATTTTCGGCTGGAGATTAATCTTGAACAGGTTACCGACACGCGACAACCTCATTAAAAGAGGTATCATTACGGATGAGCATCAAATGTCTTGTGTGTTTTGTTTTCAGGTCCTTGAAGATACAACTCATATCTTTCTTAATTGTCCTAAAACGAAACAAGTTTGGAGGGAGATCGAAAATTGGTTAGGAATATACTACAATGGAGAAATAAATTGCTCAGAATCTTTTCTGCAGTGGGCAAAATATCCGGGTCTGGGCAAGCCTTCGAGTTTCTTTTGGCTCGTTTCTTATTGGAGCATTTGGAGGTATAGAAATCAAGTGATTTTCAACGATTACGTCGCGGTGCCTAAGGAAATGTTTATGGGGATCGTTTAAACATCTTGGAGGTGGAGGTCCTTAAATATTGACAAAAAACCTCACGGTAACTTCTACGACTGGTTTAAGATGCCACTTGACTTTTATAGCTGAAATATTTCTTAAATCCCTATTTTCTTTTTGGCTTTTGGCTCTTGATTTTTTTCTCTTGTCTGGTAGTATTAATGGGGTTTGAAATGCTATCAAAAGAACCTGTTATTAATAGGTTGTACCTGGGAGGAGTTTGTTTTGAAATCAGTTGGTGGGGGTATTTTTCTGTTCTCTTTTAGCAGGACTGATATTTGGGTTGGTTTGCAGCCTGCATATTGCAGGTCCTGCAATCTATGTATCATGGCATTGGCCTAATTTGGCATTATATATATTTTTTAGATTATTAAAAAAAAAGGTGTGGTTTGTTGTATGGCTATAAACTATGGCGTCGAAGGTTTTTCACAATTGTTTTTTTTTCTTCTAATTTTTTATAAGAATTAAAAATTGTTTCATTTATTTAAAAAATGTATTGATATTTTGTTAATTAAATATTTAATTGTTTTTGAAAATGTTCTGAATTGATGACCTGGATCCAAAGCCAAACTGTCATCTCATTAATGAAGATGATACATGAGTAAGGGATTAGAATAGCTTTTGTAATAAGGAGACCAATGATTTAAAATGCCCAAACTTAAGGACCAAAAGTGCATTTAAGTCAAAAATTAAAGATAATAAAATTCGAAATTATTATTTTTCTTTAATTTTAATCATTAGGTAATTCAAATTTTTTATAGTGATATTTTTCTTGAACTATTTTTTGTAATATTATTTCTATTTTTCTTGTTTTTATAAATTTTATTTTTTTATTAATAATTTTTTTTCTTATAATTTATTGAAGAAAATATTTGTATACCCTTATGCATTATGCTTGTAGATAAGCAATGGTATTGGAGTAATATCTGAACTTGTTTAAGTCATTCTATATGTTTGCTATTGTGTTATGCAGAGGTAAAAATAATGATCGGAAGGTTTGGAATGTCATTTTAAACGGTCCTATGGAAATTACCATGACCAGTGCAGAAGGTGTTGTCATCCCCAAACCCGAAGCACAATGTAATGAGGAGGACGAGAAAAAGTACAACTATGACTGGAAGACTCGAAATATTTTGATCTCCTCTTTGGGAGTTGATGAATATTATCGAGTCTCTCATTGTGAAACGGCCAAAGCCATGTGGGATGCTTTACAAGTAGCCCACGAAGGCACTAATGATGTGAAAATGGACCGAATCAACAAATTAATGCAAGAGTTCGATCTTTTTTACAAGAAGCAAGGGGAAACTATTGCGGGTATGCAAAAACGATTCACTCATATAATCAACAAATTGCATGTACTTGGTAAACCGATTCCCAACGAGGTTGCTACTAATAAGATCTTGAGGTGTCTTAACAGGGAATGGCAGCCGAAGGTCACTACGATCAAGGAGGCCAATAATCTAGCTACTCTAGACCTCACGACATTATTTGACAAACTCGATGAACATGAGCAAGTGCTCATCAGCTTGGAAAAACATGAGAAGAGTATAAAGAAGGAGAAAACAAAAGATACGGAAAAGAAGTCGATTGCTCTTAAGGCTTCTTGTTCAAAGTCCACATCTCAAGAGCAAAGTGATAATGAAACCAAAAATGACGAAGATGATGAATCCGGTGATGACATGGGCCTATTTGTGAAGAGATACAATAGATACGTTCGAAAGAATGAGATTCAACACTCGGATAAAAATCTAGTCAAATTTAGGAGGCAATCTAGAAATGAAGGCAACAAGAATGGCAAGGTGAAAGGATCTTGTTACAACTGTGGAAAATCCGGGCACTACAAGCCGGATTGTCCATCACTTAAGAAAGACAAAGATAAGGATAAGGATAAAAGCCGTTAACCTAAAAATTCAAACAAATCTAGACGATCATACATCGCTTGGGAGAGCGATAGCAAGTCAGAAAAAGATGACAGCTCAAGTGACGAAAGTGAATCCGTTAATCTATGTCTTATGGCACGTCAAAACAAGAAGAAAGAGGACCCAATGAGAATTGGGTACCTACTCTCCCTTGATTGATTATGTAGGTACAAAGTCTTGAGACCACCGAAAGAAGATGGGTTCTGGATAGTGGCTGCTCAAGACATATGACAGGAGACATATCTCTTTTCATCGAATTTGTGGCGAAGAAAAAGGGGTTTGTTACCTACGGAGATAACAACAAGGGATAGATTCTCGACAAAGGTAGTGTAGGTAATCCATCATCTACTACTATCTCTGATGTGCTTCTTGTGGAAGGCCTTAGACACAACCTTTTAAGCATTAGTCAACTATGTGATAAGAATTATAAAGTATCTTTTTCAAAAGATTGTTACATAATTGAATATAGTGACATAAAGGATGTGTTTAAGGGCTTGAGGGTGAATAACGTCTATATGCTAGACATAAATGAGGTATCGTTGAATGGCGACAAGTGTCTAGTCACTATGACTGAAGATTCATGGTTGAGGCATAGACGGTTGGCACATATCAACTTTGATTTGCTTAACAAAATAGTCTCTAAAGACCTAGTCATCGGTTTGCCTAAAATCAAATTCACAAAGGATCATCTTTGTGATGCTTGTCAAATGGGGAAGCAAACAAGGATCTCTTTCAAATCTAAAAACATTGTTTCAACTATGAGACCCCTTGAGCTCCTCCATATGGACCTCTTTGGACCATCTAGGCTTAAAAGCCTCCGTGGTAACTATTATGGTTTTGTAATAGTCGATGACTTTTCTAGGTTTTGCTGGACTATTTTCTTAGCAAACAAGAGTGATACCTTTTCGGCCTTTGAGAAATTTGCAGAGTTATCTCAAATCAAGTTAAACACGAACATTGTGTCAATTAGAAGTGATCACGGGGGTGATTTTGAAAGTCATTTGTTTGAAGCATTTTGTGAATCACATGGAATTGATCATAATTTTTCTGCACCACGTACCCCTCAACAAAACGGGGTGGTGGAACGTAAAAATATAATTTTGGAGGAAATAGGAAGGACTATGATCAATGAAAGTGGACTTCCAAAATACTTTTGGGCCGACGCCATAAGTACGGCTTGTTACGTTTTGAATAGGGTGCTCATCCGGCCTATTCTAAACAAGACACCGTATGAGCTTTTAAAAGGGCGTAAGCCAAATATCTCTCACCTTCATGTTTTTGGTTTCAAGTGTATAGTGTTAAACAATGGAAAAGAGACACTTGGTAAGTTTGATGCCAAGGTCGACGAGGGTATTTTTCTTGGATACTCTCAGTCAAGTAAAGCTTATAGAATTTATAATAAAAGGTTACGTATTGTTGAAGAGTCAGTACACATTACTTTTGATGAGTCTTATTCAAAAAATGTCAGAGAAGATAGTTCTTTTCATGTTGCAGGTGTATCTTCTAAAGACATACTCAAGGACACTGATAAAGGAACTGATCAGCCTGAAGCAGTTCGTATTGAGGAGGAAAAGGATCACCAACCTATGAAGAGTGAGGAAGATCATCATTCTGATAAAGATGAACTTTCTCCAGTTTGGAAGTCTTCCAAAGACCATCCCATCGACAATATTCTCGGTGACATCTCTAAGGGAGTAACTACTCACTCTAAACTTAGTAACTTTTGTTATTACTCCGCTTTTGTGTCACAAGTGGAACCTAAAAATGCAAAGGAGGCGTTACTCGATGAGCATTAGTTTTTATCAATGCAAGATGAACTAAATCAATTCAGGAGAAATGAGGTTTGGGACCTTGTCCCCCCTCTGCGAGGTCATCGAGTAATCGGCACCCGATGGGTGTTTAGGAATAAACTTGAAGAAAATGGAGTTATAACTCAAAACAAAGTACGACTTGTAGCGCAAGGGTATAACCAAGAGGAAGGAATCGACTATGAGAAAACTTATGCGCCAGTTGCCCGACTCCAGGCTATACGCCTTTTACTTGCTTATGCTTGCACTAAAAAATTTCAAATTGTTTCAGATGGATGTTAAAAGTGCTTTCCTTAATGGATATAGAAATGAAGAGGTTTATGTAGCCCAACCTCCAGGTTTTGAATCCCATGAATATCCCGATCATGTTTATAAACTTAAACGTGCTTTTTACGGACTTAAATAAGCCCCTAGGGCTTAGTATGAACATCTAAGCAAATTTTTACTTGATCAAGGGTATTCAAGAGGGAAGGTTGACACAACCCTCTTTATTAAACGTCAAGGAAAACATTTAATTTTGGTACAAATTTATGTTGACGATATTATCTTCGGGTCTACTAACACGACCTTGGTCAAGGAGTTTTCTAGTTTGATGTAGGGGGAGTTTGAAATGAGCATGATGGGGGAGCTCAATTATTTCCTCGAATTTCAAATCAAACAACTCGAAGAGGGCACGTTTGTGAGTCAAACAAAGTATTGTCTTGAGCTTCTCAAATGTTTTGACATGGTAAACTGCAAGGCAATACATACTCCGACGCCTACTTGTGCCAATCTTGATGGTGACAAAAATGCTAAGGATGTAGAAGTAAAGAGGTATAGAGGTATGATTGGATCTTTTCTTTATCTTACCGCATCACGACCCAACATTATGTTCAGTGTATGCATGTGTGCGAGGTATCAAGCACGTCCCAAGGAATCCCACTTAAAAGCAGTTAAGCGCATACTTCGATACCTCTACGGTACTCCAAAGTATGGGTTGTGGTATTCCAAAGGTAGTGTTTGTTCCTTAGTTGGCTATTCTGATTCCGACTTTGCCAGGTGCAAATCGGATAGGAAAAACACTAGTGGCACGTGTCACTTTTTCAAAAATTCCTTGGTGAGTTGGCATAGCAAGAAACAGGTTTTCGTTGCCTTGTTAACAGCAGAGACGGAATACGTTGCCGCCGGCAGTTGTTGTGCTCAAGTCTTATGGCTTAAGCAATAATTGCTCGATTTCAATTTAAAACTTGAGCGTATTCCTATTCTATGCGATAACACTAGTGCTATTAACCTAACTAAGAACCCCGTATTAAATTCATGCACCAAGCATATCGAAATACGTCATCACTTCCATAGGGATCATGGAGAGAAAGGTGATGTGGTCTTTGAGCATGTTGATACTAAAAATCAACTTGCTGACATCTTTACAAAACCACTAGCTACAAAGCCTTTCTTTCATATCCGTAGGGAACTTGGCATTCTCGACATCATGGATCGTGTTTGATAATTCTTCGATGTACACTTGCTCTTCATATATATATATATATATATATATATATATATATATATGCTTGTTTATGTTTTTGACTAACAATGCAAAGAGTTATTGAGCTATATGTGAGGGCTCTCATCGTCAATCATGATTAAGGTAATAACGTTCCGCTTCATAAGTCTCTCTTAAATATATGTACCATGTTAAATGTTAAAAATGATGTTTATTACACATTTAAGCATATCTTATTCATTTGAATGATTGATTTATGTATTACCATGTTTATTTATCATGTATTAGTGCATTTGTATGTGAAAATATGATTTTTTTTTTCATTTTATGCTTGGATGAGTCGACCAATGCATGTCATGGGTCGACTCATGAATTGTCCAATTTTTCAAGAAAAGGCGCAGGTAAGCGCGCGCCTACCTACGGTCGACGCATTCCCAAGATATTTCAAAATTTTCAAAATCTCGTCAGCGTGCGCTGACGCATCACATGCTTCGGTCGACACATCGCTGACGAACCCAGATTCTCTTTTTCTTGGGAAAGCGCGCGCCATTTCAATGTCCTGAAAAGTTACTACATGAAATTAATTCATTTTATTCTTTTCATTTGCATGTCATAATTTCTGATTCCTTAGTCTTCTCATCTCCTCCCCTTTCAAACTTCCTCCATTAAACCTCCATTATTCCCAAATTTAGACCCAAAGCAACTCACCCTTAGTATGATGTTCCTAATGACCAAGCTGTCGAGGAAGAAAATGTGTAGGAACCTCAAGCTGGCAATAACCTACCCACTGACGTAAACATGATGGATGACAATGTGGAATAGATGGGTTCTTTTCCACAACGTGATCCTTATGAAAATCAAGGTTGGGGAGAATGGCAACACACTGGTTAGACTACTTTTGGTGCTGCCTATGTTCCTCCCACATATGGCTGGCAATAACAAGCTGATGAATACGAATGGCAACAACCTGAGTATTCGCTTCCTACCACTCCACAGCCACAGCAGCAGGACACTGAAGAAATTCTGGCCATGTTGATTCAGATGCAGCTGGAACAAGAGGAATTTATGAACTTACAAGAAGAGAGGTATACAGCTCAGGAGGAGAGGTTCACTTCTCTTTCAAATCGGTTGGACACCCACACTCAGAATTTCGACAAGTTTGTGGATGCTACAATGAACATGTTTACAGCTTTGGATAATACACTGGAACTTCAGACTCAAAATCTCACAAATAGTTTAGGCCTTCTTAATCGGGTTGTGATTGAATTGAATTAGTACTTAGAGGAACAACCACTCCCTGCACCATAAGGACAACACTTTCGAGGCAGAGGCCATCCATTTAGGGGGAGGAGACCATGACACTTAGGATCATCTTTAGTGCATGTTATATTTGGTGTTTTGATTGTATGCTTTGTTCTTTTCTTGCATGATGTTTTATTTTGCTTTCAATTTGGACTATGTTACTCTATTTTGCACTACTATGGAATGAATTATGTTTGCATCTCGTGTTCCGTATTTATCTGCTTTTATTCCCGCATTAACTTCATTATATGTGGATGAATGTTAGTGTAACTGTTTGCAAATTGTTGAGTGGATTTTTATAGGTTATGATGCTCTATCTTTGACCACCTTCTATTTCTCTTTTTGATGTTTTCAAAGGGGGAGAAGGATACATCTATACTAGCAGCAGAAATTGATCTATACTAACTGCAGAAATTGAATGTTTAAAGACCTCACAAAGATAGGGGGAGTCTTTAAATTACAAATCAAGCTAAAGACATAAAATGTTGCCATCATCAAAAAAGTTGGAGTATGTGAGGGCTAAGTGTTTTTCAACTAGTTCTGTTTTAATGATGTCAACAAGTAGGATATCCTCTCGTTTGTAATTTGGACGGTATCACTTCGTTGTTTGTCGCATTGCATTCAACCATTAATAATCATGTGTCTAAACATATAGGAAGGGCTCTATACAATTTCTACATGTGCATGATCATGGTATTAGTGTTTGGTGTGCATGAATCGTGTTTCAGATGGTTAAAACATGCAGAAAAATAAATTTCTGAGGTTTTACAGGTCTTGAGTCGACCTAAACTCAGCATGAGTCGACTCATGCAGTTTTGTCAATTTCTTGTGAAACGAGCGGGAAAGCGCACGCTGACCCCTCTGATGCATGTGGTCGACGCATGCTTTTGGGTTTTGCATTTCTGCATATTCAACGTCTATGCGTCAACGCAAGGTCATGAGCAGTCGACACATGATTAGTTATTTTGCATAAACATTTCCACGGGTTAGCTCCCGCCGACCCTCATCCAGCGAGGGGTCGACTCTTTGCTACTCTGAGTCATTTTTCTGCATTCTGTTTTTTCTGTTTTTGCTGTTTTTTCATTAAGTTGGTTATTCTAGCATTAAATATATAGTTGGTTCATCTGATTAACATAACAAGAAACTTGAAAATAGATACTGATCTTTCACTTCATCTTCATCTTCAACCTTGTGATCTATAGCAATTACACATAATCATTTTCGTTAGTGTCTTGCATTGTGTGAAGTTGTAACGTTCAGACTTAGGTGGGTTGTAATCCTCTGTTCTAGGTTGAGAATCTGTAGGTGTTTCTTGAATAAAACCTCAGGTTTTGTCCTCCAAGAATCTGGGTGATTTTGGGGGTTTTTCGCACAAATCGTTTCGCTACAAGGATTCAGTCGTGCGAAGGTAATTGAAGAACAGAGTGTTCGGTTCAATTTAGTAGCTATAGTTGGAGGATCGTATGAGAAAGATTTGGGATCGTATTTTGGAAGATCGAAATCGACCGAGTGAAGGTGATTGAAGAGCTGCGGGTTCTTTCAATACAGTAGCGTGAGACGGTGATTTGTTCGACCAAATTCGAGGCACTTGATTCATCTTGAATCAAGGGGAGAGAAGACTTTGTATCGACATTAAAGACGTTTGAGGGTTTGGATGTTCATTGTTCTTCTTTTGTATAAACAATTTGCAAAAGGCAATATATATATATATATATATATATATATATATATATATCAATTCCAATTGTGGAATTGCCGGCAGAGGTACCCATAGCGAGGACGATTGGGGAACTGCCTAATTAAATCGTGTTTGTTCTCTCTTTTCCTTAACTCTTTTACGTTTTGATATTAATCGAACTTGTGAAATATCAATTGATCGAAAGTTTCTGATATAGTGTAATGTAGAGATGAGAAGGTAATTGTAAAATCGATACTGTCCCTTGGATTGTGTAACGCCCTGTATAATATTTATCTAGAATAATATCATATAAGTGTTTTTACTTGGTACTGACACATCAAAAGTGCCTAATGACATAATTCACATACTTGTCCATTTCGAAAACATAAATACAACATATGGCACAAGTCATGGAAACTATCCAAAACTAAAAATTTAAGAATAATATACAATATCCTTAATTGTATACAACAAAATAACAATACACAGCGGAAAAATACTAAAGCCAAGCTTCTCTTGAAACATCCAAGCATCACTCCACTTGTAAATCAAACCTGCAAACCAAACCTGAAATACAACAACTATAGTGGGGTGAGATACATCAAATCTCAGTGAGTTCTCTATCTTATGGATTCTCTCGGCTTTACAAGGTTCTAACCAAAACCTAACTCAAGTCGGGGGAAAAGGAACTAGAGAAACAATCGTGCAGAACACAAGACGCATACAAGTTAAGAATCTTCTCCCCGGCCAGCCATACAAGGCAAATACAACTCGGGTCACGGATTCTTAACGTAGATAACTTCGCCCCAGCCAGCCATACAAGGCAAATACAACGCGGGTCACGGTTATCTACAGTTGGTACTTCTCCCCGCCCAGCCCACACAAGAAGCACTTCAGCACGGGTCATGGTTACTTACTTAATAAATACTTCTCCTCGCCCAGCCCAGCCCAGGAGCACTTCAGCACGGGTCACGGTATTTATTAAGACACACACACAACAAACCGGAGGAATACGATCCTCCACTAACAACTACTTAACAAAGATACTCTTCGAGTATCGATGTAAGCATTGCCGCACAATTCTCTAAGTCATTCTATTGTACTAAGGGTTCCTCACTAACGAACCCCTTGAAGCTTTTAATTTCAAAAGTTCAATTATATAATTCAACATAATACACAAAATTGTTTTATTACCATTAACTTAGAAATTCTTTACATATAAATATTTTTTTACTTCACCATCAATTAGAGTATTTAAATAGCTTCCCAACGCTTCGAACAGGGACCAAAACGGACTTACGGTTCAAAAGATACGCCCGTTTCAATTTTCATTTTTTTCTGCCAACAACAGTGGTAATCGATTACTCACTTTAAGTAATCGATTACTCTCTCAAAATTAGCCCAGAAACGCTATTTTTACGTAGGTAATCGGTTACTTAAATAGGGTAATCGATTACTGTCGTAACAGAGCCCAAAATTCATGTTTTTCTTCACTCTAAACCATTCCAACTCATACCTAAACATGTTGGGACATCAAAACAATTATCAACAGATGATTCCACACATATATTGATCATACTACACAATTTATAACACAATTCAACCGTCAGATTCTTTGATTTTGCAAAAATACACATTTTCCTCAAAATCCAACCTAACTCTAAAATCTCAAGAATTCTACACTAAAGTCTCTATCTAGAACCCACCTGATAATCGAAGAGGAGTTTGAAGAAGATGATGATCCAGCTTTTCTCTCTTCTTCTTCTTTCTCCACTTTCTCTCTTTCTTTTCCATTTCCTCTTCTTCTTATTTTCCTTTTATAACAAATATATATATATATATATATATATATATATATATATATATATATATATATAATGCTTATTATATAATATAGTTCCAACAGGGTAAAATATCTCCAATTGATATTTTATCCTCTAACACCGAACGATCAATTATTAGATCTAGAGTTACCTCAAAATCCTTTTTTTTGAATTAAAATAATTGATCTCTTCAGAGTTCATCAATTGCTCTATTGATCCCAATTGATAATACTTAAAGTACTTAGAGGATTCCATTAATCCCATTTACCAAAGATAGAGCACATAGATACTCATCTGATCTCATCCGATATTTAATTGAGCATTTAGATAATACGGGGTATTACACTCTCCCTCCCTTAAATTGAAATTCGCCCCCGAATTTCCTCTACTCGACAACAACTGCAACTTGTATATCTGTCTTAGATCCCTACTTAACTTTACTTTCGTTCAAATCTCTGACGTATTCAAATTCCAACTTGACTTCACAGACCAAAAATCTTATTTTCACAAATTCACAAACTTCACGTCCTTAATCATACTCTTGTTCCAATATCGAGTCAACTTATAACTTTGCCTTTTTCCGTAATTCATCTGTTGTTTCTTACTAAAAGACTGAGTCGCATTCTACTTCAGAAAGAATATACTATTCTTACACTCTTCTATTGAGTCACAAAACAAGACCGTAACACCTCCTCTCAAATCAGGACAACAACACTCAATACATCCTCACGATGTAATTTAGTGATTTCTTAACTTCATGCAATTACCGACAACTATCCTTTCATGAATCCTTTAACATTCGAACCACTTCATAACTAGTCCACGACTTCTTTACCATTTTCATATGTCTGATACTAAACATTGTAATCATTACATCTGATATTTCCTTTCTTTTGTGTCACACCAAAAGGTAACACACTTAAAACAAGATCTCCTTATTTCTTTATTATTCTTATAAGTTACAATCTTTCAAATCTCTAATTCTGACTGAACTCTTTCGTCTGTCACCTTCCACTGCGCAAATCGAAAAATCTAACAGTGGAATACCACTAATCCTCAAGCATCACCAAGTAGCTAACAGTCAGCGGAGAAACACCCTTATCCATTTGGGTTCTTACTAACCAACGACATAAGAAACTTACCGACGTCCTATAGTGGAACACATAACCACACATAAGGTTATAACATCCGTCCAACACTCTCCAGACGATAGAGGTACATGAGCTACACTATTACAACCATAACCACACAACTCTCAATCCGGTCTAAACTCAAAACAATTTCATCCAAAGTAGCTTATCAACTTCTGTTTCTAGTTACCCCATTCTGTAACAACTCTCTTTGCGGTTGTCCGACTCACTCAAGGTTTTTGGTTGATTTCGAGCTCTCAATCAATCACATGTAACACCATTACAGAACTTCAAACATATACGATTCACCATGTACCAAAACTTAAGCCATTCAAGCGAAATTGTGAGTTTCCACACTACTCACTGATCCACAAACAACACTCTACACGTACACACACCCTCAACGGACCTGCCACGCTTCTCAATTAAATCAACTTTCCTTAATCGTTCTGTTTCATAAACGACCCAAGTTATATGCTTAACTTCGGAACGTTCAATTTCACTCTTACTTGGAAGGATAACCTCCAAATTTCATTCTCTTGGTAAAACACAACTGCACATAACCGGTACCACTCTCACAGAATCCAAAACCAACACCATGAATACACACCGAAATATTTCCTTGCGTGGTCAACACTTCGTGAGTATTTTCCAACTTCGTCCTTAAATTTCTCAACAGTAATAATAATAATGCACCTAAGACTTTCTCATACTCAACCCAGTTTGTAAGATTACTTCCTCGAAGTCAAACTCCTTTGTCATCTAAACAGATGATCGACTAAGTAACACCCTTCCACAAGTTCCGATTTCAAAACACAAATCCGTCCTTCTTTTACTTACCATCCCGTTTTCCATTCACACAATACTCTCCACTCGGAGCAACATAAGGTAACAAAACACAGATGATGGTTCCTAAGGGATTTCACAATTTACACACATGTTAATCGATTACCCATCTGAGCTAATCGGTTAACTTCTCAAAATTCAGCACAAAATACCATCCTTGCATGTGTTAGTCGGTTAACCCCATTGTGTTAATCGGTTAACACTGCTGCAGAAACTGAAAACCAGCTCCTTCTTAATTCAATCCATCCCTACCCAAACCATCAATCCGATTTGTTCTAACTGGAAATATCCTTCTCAACTTACGACTTCATAACTTGTATAACATTCACTAACCATGATCCACTCAGGTAAAAACTGACAAGGTCAAAACATGCAGACGACACACTCCAACCCAGTGACAAGGCAAAATTCCAATATTCTGACGCAGTCACACTACAAAACTTCAGCGAGATAGTTCATTTTTCTGCTCAAACAATTGCACTAGCGGGAAGTCAATAATGACGACATTCTAGGGTTTTAGCCACAACTCACACTTGATTCGTCCATAAGCCAAACTCAACACACAACCAATAAATGGTACCACAAAATTGATGGACATCTCATATCAAGCATACCACCTTATTCTCTCACTTGAACTCCTTGGTGAGAAAATAAGACAACAACGTTCTTAGTCCAATAAAATGTAGATTCCAATTATTCCGATTATTCATAAATACAGAAGTTTCTCTACACTTGAAAATAAATCGGGGCAATGCATCCTCTTGAAGAACTTTTCCATCACTTCGTACACATTAACCGGAATTTCTTACTTCCCACTATCCATTGTACATCACACTTACACTTAAGTCACTTAATTAAATACTCGCATCCAACAATTCTCATTAACTAACTACAAGACCTTTCCGGTATGAACCGTCCCATCATTTACTCTTAGTCCGTAATAAGCCCTGGTTTTCTTTTAGTCGATTTACCGCAATCTTGCTTCTTAAAATACAATCTTCACCATTCCATAAAGTACATCCCTTCACACTTGTCTCAAGAATGAGAATCCATCGTGTACACTTGTGACCACGGTGCTACTACTATGCTTGTTCTTAATTCCAACGTGTAACTTTCTCATTTCACCTCATAGTAATAGGCTCCTCACAGGCGAACCATATTTGATTACACTTCCTTAATTTGAGCCTCAACAACTACTTAATAGCTCTGTTGCACCTTCGTCCAAAAATACATTTCGTTGTCACTTCCTCATAACATACAGTTAATACCGTTTTCCATACTGCGTTTACTTCACCCTCCATTGTAATCCTCTCAGGTCCAAATATAAACCCATCTTACAAAATTTCCTTGAATCCAAGGTATTTACTCTGTTTCTTAACACAAACTTCTTCCGGTCCGTATCATTACACTTTCCGTTACTAAACGAAGCTCATTCTTTCTCCAACACAATACCTTATACTATTCCTTGGCTAATTTAACAATTCCAATTTGGTCTCTTACTGAAAACAGAAAGCCTGAAATATTATCTCGAACTTAATCTCTCTAAATAACTGAATATACACATATCATCACCCACTATTCGTCCGACACATACTTGTTTCACTTGAAGCATGTAACACATCCTTGTGTTCCTTCACACACTTCTCTACCACTTTAGGTTCCCATAAAAACCGAACTTCCTAACTCTCAACTTTAAACCAGTTGGAAGACATTGTTCTGAACACATTCCTTAAGGTACTCTCGCCCACTCAAGATACCATATCGACCTTAGCACTGAAGCGCCAATAGTTATCTCCCTTCCGGGCCTTACGTTACACGTTCCACAAACACAACTTCTCTTTTCCACGGGATGAGATTACTTGAAATCCTTATCCGTACTAGTGGTCAATCCAGCTCTACTTGCGATTTTACATATTCCTCAATACCTTAACCAATCGTCCGATAGAGATCCTAAATTTTCAGACTCTATCCATTCCAAAGGATTTCCTGAACAACACCCCACTCTTCAATTCCATGTTACCCAAATCACAACTTCTACTAAAATATCAGCTGAGCTGACTAAAACTCCTTACTACTAACTATTGCCTTGAGCCTGCCCTCACAACACAAGTTACGACAACACTTCGGAGTCCTCGTGGTCGCTCAAACATGATTCTACCTATCACATACATAGCATTAGGTTGATCATGCCCAACACTAGATAGTATGATATTAAGAGTCATGCTGGCAAGACACACTTAAGAGGCAGGAATAGATTTACTTATGATGTTTCAAGGCTAGGTCGAGGATACGACCTGCTCTGATACCAATTGTAATGCCCTGTATAATATTTATCTAGAATAATACCATACAAGTGTTTTTACTTGGTACTGACACATCAAAAGTGCCTAATGACATAATTCACATACTTGTCCATTTCGAAAACATAAATACAACATATGGCCCAAGTCATGGAAACTAGCCAAAAATAAAAAACTAAGAATAATATACAATATCCTTAATTGTATACAACAAAATAATAATACACAGCGGAAAAATACTAAAGCCAAGCTTCTCTTGAAACATCCAAGCATCGCTCCACTTGTAAATCAAACCAACAAACCACACCTGAAATACATCAACTATAGTGGGGTGAGATACATCAAATCTCAGTGAGTTCTCTATCTTATGGATTCTCTCGACTTTACAAGGTTCTAACCAAAACCTAACTCAAGTCGGGGGAACGAACTAGACTTTGAGTTCAAACAATCTGACTAGAGAAACAATCGTGCAAAACACAAGACGGCATACAAGTTAAGAATCTTCTCCCCGGCCAGCCACACAAGGCAAATACAACGCGGGTCACAGATTCTTAACGTAGATAATTTCTGCCCAGCCAGCCATACAAGCCAAATACAATGCGGGTCACGGTTATCTACAGTTGGTACTTCTCCCCGCCCAGCCCACACAAGGAGCACTTCAGCACGGGTCACGGTACCAACCACTAAGTAAGTTCTCCCCGCCCAACCCACACAAGGAGCACTTCAGCACGGGTCATGGTTACTTACTTAATAAATACTTCTCCCCGCCCAGCCCACCCCAGGAGCACTTCAGCACGGGTCACGGTATTTATTAAGACACACACACAACAAACCGGAGGAATACGATCCTCCACTACAACTACTTAACAAAGATACTCTTTGAGCATCGATGTAAGCATTGCCGCACAATTCTCTAAGTCATTTTATTGTACTAAGGGTTCCTCACTAACTCACCTCTTGAAGCTTTTAATTTCAAAAGTTCAATTATATAATTCAACATAATACACAAAAATGTTTTATTACCATTAACTTAGAAATTTTTTACATATAAATATGTTTTTACTTCACCATCAATTAGAGCATTTAAATAGCTTCCCAACGCTTCGAACGTGGACCAAAACGGACTTACGGTTCAAAACATACGCCCGTTTTAATTTTCATTTTTTTCTGCCAACAGCAGTGGTAATCGATTACTCACTTTGAGTAATCGATTACTCTCTCAAAATTAGCCCAGAAACGCCATTTTTACACAGGTAATCGGTTACTCAAATAGGTAATCGATTACTGTCGCAACAGAGCACAAAAATCATGTTTTTCTTCACTCTAAACCATTCCAACTCATACCTAAACATGTTAGGACATCAAAACAATTATCAACAGATGATTCCACACATATATTGATCATACTACACAATTTATAACACAATTCAACCGTCAGATTCTTTGATTTTACAAAAATACACATTTTCCTCAAAATCCAACATAACTCTAAAATCTCATGAAATTCTACACTAAAGTCTCTATCTAGAACCCACCTAATAATCGAAGAGGAGTTTGAAGAAGATGATGATCCAGCTTTTCTCTCTTCTTCCTCTTTCTCCACTTTCTCTCTTTCTCTTCCATTTCCTCTTCTTCTTCCTAACTTCTTCTTCTTTTCCTTTTTCTTTTCCTTTTATAACATATATATATATATATATATATATATATATATATATATATATATAATGCTTATTATATAATATAGTTCCAACAGGGTAAAATATCTCCAATTGATATTTTATCCTCTAATACCGAACGATCAATTATTAGAGTTACCTCAAAATCCTTTTCTTGAATTAAAATAATTGATCTCTTCAGAGTTCATCAATTGCTCTATTGATCCCAATTGATAATACTTAAAGTACTTAGAGGATTCCATTAATCCAATTTAACAAAGATAGAGCACATAGATACTCATCTGATCTCATCCGATATTCAATTGAGCATTTAGATAATACGGGGTATTACAGATTGTATTTGTAATCAACTTTACATTCACATTACTTGGAAGTTTAAACTTGGTGTGTTGCGCACGCCAAGTGTTTGATAAATCGATTAAGCACAAGCTCTAAATTAGTTTGCGATTTAGTTAGTCATTTTTCCCCGTTGGTAATTAGATAAACTTCAAGTAAATAAAATTTGGTTGATTGCGTTTGGTTTTTGTTGATTGATCTGCATTTTTGTCTTCCGTCGTATCATTCCTAGTAACGTTGCGCATATCCAATCCTTTTAGTAGTGGTTCGTTGTAGACGAGTGATTCAGTGGTTGGTTCCGTAAAAATAATTTTAAAACCATTTTGGAACACCATTTACGTGTATTAAATTGTGGGATCTATTCAACCCCCCTTCTAGATCCTAGCCATCGTCTAAGAGTTACATAGTCTCAAGGTCATAGGTTCAAATCTCAGCAGTTGCGTGAAAAATTATATTAGACGCGTTATCTATAACCACGGTCCTTTGTATAAACCGTTGTGAAATGTTTATTAGTTTTTTTTTTAATATATATTATTGCATTATCATCCCATTATATTATTGTACCTATATTCTGAATCAGATTTTATACATATAATACAAAGGTAAATAAAATTTATATAAAAAATTATTTACTTCATTAAATCCAAAAAATATCATTTACATCATCAAAATCAAATATATATATATATATATATATATATATATATATATATATATATATATATATATATACAAATTAAACTCATGTTTGAGGACCCTTAAACACATCGAAGATATACACCCAACATTTATGAATGTATACAAAGTCGTCGTAGGGGAATGGTGTAACGTTGTCAAACGTCTACATAAAAAAGTGCAAAAATGTGAATATCACATATATATGATAATCATTGCCAACTTAAATAATACTATGTTATTGTAAACAATTCATTACATATATAATATGTACCTGATCCCATGAATCAACAATGTCGGCGATGACAATGTTTAACATGTGTTTCATTATATAATACTCACACTCGTATCCCTTTGGTTGTCTCATCTTCTACAAATATAAACACTAATTTCATGAATGTTATAACCACAAATGTATGTTACAATATATATAAATGAATGTCACTAGTAATTTGACCACAAATGTATGTAACAATATATATAAATTTGGGTTTTTTTTTCTGTTATTGTGCAAGATATTGTCTAGCTGCACAACATTGTACATTGAAAATGATCTAAACATATTACGCGTTAAACCAATTCCAAAGTCAAAGAAAATATTACTAAAAAGTTTCATATAAACATAAACTTAACTATTAATAATATGTTTCATTTTAGGCTCGAGTGGTTGATGTAAGAAACACAATGTCGTTACAATATTCGTCCTAAGTGATATGATGATCAATTGCCAATGATCATTGAATAAACAGAAACATATATACAATTAGTATTTCCTAAAACAAAACTAACTATAAGAGACAAACCACAATTGCAAAATTACTTACAATTTGATAAATGTTGCTAAGTAGAATTCTTCCCCCCCCCCCCCCCCCCCCTCACTTAATTGTTCTGTGTTGTTAGCTTCAATCCCTTTTGGATCATTATTTGTCCATCGAATACTATATGGAACCAATATTCCATAAATATTCAATTTATCTAATTCTATACAAACACGGTGAATGTACCTAAATGGTTAAACAAAATTCGAAAAAATAGGTGAGGAAATACAAAAACAATAACGTACTATAAATGATCACATGCATTTTCAATTATATACTTCCGTACACCAAACTTGTAATATCCCTACGTCCAGCTAATGATTTACAGAGATAAGATCTTGTATATCACTAAGAATAGAATAGAAGAACTCTATCTTTGGACAATGCTCTAGCGAAAGAGGAATCGGGTCATCGTTATCTGCAACTAACAGGTATAACGTTGTGATTTCATATGCGGAAGGATCCAATATCTCATTAACCTCTTGAGTAGGGGCCGCTGAACAATTTCTTTCTTTTGTTCTAGCACCACATACAACATTTGTTTTGGGAAATTGATCATCAGCTTGACCATCATTTTCATTCGTATGTTGTTGGAAGGATCCACTTATTCTCTACAACATAATATTCGTTTTGAACACAATACATAATAAACACATTTTTATCTTTTCTAACTTTTCAAATAAAACACAATTAATATATCATACATTTCAGATAAAACACTAGCATTTTAGATGAAACACATACCGCATAAAACTCTTCTAACTTTTATAACGTTTCCATGTCTTTCCTTCGATTTTCCTGCTCCGCTTCTAACATCTTCCTTTGTTCTTCTAACGGTTTCTTAAAATCCGCAATCCTTTCTTTTTGCGCTTGTAATTCGATGCTTTTATAGATTTTTTGGATGAATCACTACTATGGAAAACCCATTTAACAACAGTTGAAAAAGATATATAATGACGCGGGCATAAGTGTTATTGTGTAGAGTGTCGTTGTATATATGATACTTACAATCACGGCACACTAAGCGTTGTATTAAATTGGAAAGGGAACTACCTATAATGACGGTTATTTTAAATACCCATTGTTGTATGTCTTTTAATAAAATAAAATAAAATGCAGCATTAGAACTACCTATAATGACGCTTATTTTAAAAAACCGTTGTTGCATGTCTTTTAATAAAATAAAATAAAAATTGTAGCATTAGAACAAGAACAATAGCAAGAACAATAATAAGTATAACAACAACAACAATAACAACAACAACAACAACAACAACAACAGCAACAACAACAACAACAACAACAACAACAACAACAACAACAACAAAAACAACAACAACAAGAAGAACAAGAAGAACAAGAACAATAACAAACAACAATAACAACAACAATAATAACAATAATAACAATAATAACAACAAGAACACCATTAATAATAAAGAAGATCAAGAACAACAATAATAAAAAAGAACAACAATAATAAAAAAAACAACAATAATAAAAAAGAACAACAATAATAAAAAAGAACAACAATAATTAAAAAAGAATACCAACAATTAACATTTCTAACTCGAGTTCTGAAATTTGTTCTGAAATTTGGTTTAGTGGAGAAATAGAGTATCGTAAATGAAAGATGATGTTTGGAGGTAGAAGATGTAGTTCGTCTAAGTTTTATGTTTTACACGGATCACTAATAGTAGTGTCTTGGCCGTTGATAATCACTAAATGGACGGTCAAGATTTGTTTAATGATAGTGAATAAACCCAATAAGCGCATAATGTTGGTAATGGGAATTGAAAAAATAAGTAAAAAACCAAAAATGTCGGTGTTGGGACTTGAACCTATGACAAGACGCTATATATGATCACAGTTGTTTAATATACCCGTGGTGAAAGGTCTGTCAGCATTTTGAAAAAATAAGTAAAAAGACACTACCTATAATGACAGTTTGTTACCATCATTAAAAGCATTTTTATAAGATTTAAAATAATGCGTGCATCCAGTTTGCACTATTACAACAGTGTATATGAATTTGTTGTAAACCTGGCGTTGTTGTTTGCGCGTTTTGTTGTAGTGAACTAAAGAATAATCTCAGGCCAAAGACTTCTCTAACACCACGAACGAGCCCACCATGCTCATCTATTTTGATATCTTTTACTAGTATATCACGTCGTGGTTCTAGAAAAAATGAGCCTCCACGGGCCTCCTCAACCAACAGATCCTACACAACATGTAAGATAATATTAATATTGTAATTACCACAATATTTAAATAACACATAACATACGCATAATATATCATACTTAAAATTTTCTCAGCAATTACTCTTAACACATTTGAGGTGCACTCCTCATTTGGTCTTAGATGAGCCCTCTTCCACTTCTCATGTCTTGACGATGGAGATGAGTTGCGATCACGACTAATGGAGTCCTCATCTCCCATTTGTTTTTTTATTCATCATTGTTTTCTCAAGTTTCCTATAACCACCACGAGACAATCTATGGGGGTAAATGTTTTTTGCTTTATTTTGTATTCCTGCTTGACTTATAGCATGTTATAAACATAGTGAAAATATGATTAGCGTCTATAAATCATTAGCATAAAATTACCAAGATAAATAAGACTAGTACTAACCGTGAATTTCTCAGAACGACGGTCCTTCGCAAATATTTTCCAAACCTTCTTCGAAAGATAACTCACTACTAAAAAATTCGCATTTAGTGACCGAATTAGAGACCGAAAAAGTCTAAAAATCGGTCACTAAAACGTTTAGCGACCAATAACGCGACTACCAAATTTCGGTTGGAAAAGTGCTAGTTGCTAACCTTTAGAGACAAATTTAGTGACCGAAATTAGTGACCGATTTTAGCGACTGAAATTAGTGACCGAATTTAGTGACCGATTTAAAAAAAAAATAAAATTTTTTTCTATAGTAGGAATCGAACCAATGCACTTTCCTTTGTGAGGCTTTCGGGTGTCCACTAAACCATTTGGTTTTTATTCTATAATTTACATTTGAAATGTATATAATATTAATGAAATAGAACTTTCGAATATTATTTAAAAAGAGTTCATTAAAATTATATTTTATCTAAATTAATAAATTTGTATGAGTTAATTATTTATATAAATATATGTTTTATTTGTTAAAACAATAAAAATGTAAAATTTTGACTGAAAAATTAAAAAAAATGAATAAAAGGAGAAAATTGAGAGGGAAGCAACTTAATAATGATAAAAACAAAAAAATTATTAGTGACTGAAATTTCGGTCACTGAATTTTTTTATGAATTAATTTATATAAAAATGATTATTTGAGACTGAAAATTATGGTCACAAAATATCAGTCGCTAATTCGGTGGCTAATTTTATTTAGTGACCGATTTAGTGACTTTTAAAATTTTACTAACATGATGTTTAATTTGGTAGCTAGTTCGGTCACTAGAGTGACCGAAATTTTTCGGTCACTAATTCGGTCTCTAAAAGCGAATTTTCTAGTAGTGACTATATCTCATCCATGGACGCTAAAGACCAGGTTTAAGCTTCCTAATGTAGTCACGTGTGAGCCTTGACTTAAAGCTATTCTAACATGTACTAGCATGACTTACCCACCTTTTTTTGAGTACTTATTATCATCCGTAAACTTAAAATTCAACTACATTTGAATCAACAAGAATGTATTAGAAATTATAGAAAGTCATATCAAATAGATGAAAATTAAAATTACTACCTTAACATCTATCCATATCCATATGCTATCTTTGACAGCCTATGGTGCTTGTTTCCAATCATTTATCAATCTACTGACTTTGCTACATCCAAGAAACACAACATAACTCTTAAAAAGTGAAGAGTTTTCACCATCAACTACTCTGTAATACGCATCAAACGTGATCGACATTTTTTTACCAGAGTTGTGGACTTTTGTTAATTTGGCAAGCATTGTGGCACCTTTTTGTGATCTTTTATTTTCGTTTAGAGTATCATTTGTAAGAGTTTAACTTGTCATAGTTTCATCACCACTAGATGAAGAATACAACGAAGACGACATCTATGTTCAAAAACAACAACCACCTCAACAAAAACAACAAAAACAACAACAACAACAACAAACTCTTTCATCTATTATTTCCACATATAACCATGAATAGAAATATGTTATCATACACATTCAACAACAACGACAACATCAACACAAGATTAATCAAATGTTATCACATACACATGCAACAACAACAAAAATCACAACAAAATATTAATCAAGTGTTAACACTCACATTCAACAAAAACCACAAAAACAACAAGAATAACAACATCAACAACATCAATAACAATGGAAATTGAAGTTTACTGTAGATGCATAAGGAAAAAATTTAATGTACCGTAAATGCGATGACTAAGTAAAGGTGGATATTTGGGTTGAACCAAATAGTTAAGTTGTTGTATTCTTTCTTGACGATGACGATGATGTTAGTGTTGGCGCTGGTGTGTTGTCTTCCTCCTCACGATGACTACGGGTTGAAAATGAACAACAAATGGAAAATGATAAACCTGATGAAAAACGATGAATGATGATGATGAACGATGAATGTTAAGGTTGATATGGTGTTTCATTTTTTAGCACTGAACGTTAAGGTTGATATGGAGTTTCGTATCGTATCAGTGCAAAGAATGGATACTGAAGAGACAAGCTAGTTGGCTATGATAAAAATGAATGAAAGATACCACCACGGTGTCATACCCCAAATTTGTCCTACCTGTGTATAACTCTCATCCATCTACTGATAATTATTAAAAAAAAAATCCAAAAATATGTTGTCTTCAACTTCATCCCTCTTTTAATTTTTATCCATTTTCATTTTAAGTCATATCTATCTTTTAACCTTTTTTTATCCTTTATCCAATATCTATTTAAAGCATTTCTATGTCTATTTAGTATCCATATATAAAATACAATGTCCATGTTCACTTCCACTTTCTTTTTTTTTTTATCAATTTCCATTATTTTCTATCACTTAAACCATATCCACTGTTAATATTCATTTCAAAACCATTTTTTCTAGTTCTCCATTTTCTCATAAACTCATCTTTTATTTTCTTTTCCACTTTAATATCCATTACCCATTAATCTTTCTTTTAATCCATAATCCATGTATGTCCATAACTATTTTTAAATTATCATTCCTATTTTCTAACCAATTTCCACATTTCAAATCCAATCCAAATTCAACAACCATTTTCTTTTTCTAGGTCCTTTTCATTCAACCATTTCTTTTTAACCCAATTTCTATCCAGTCAATTATTGTTAATAATCTTTTCTTAATCCACTTTCTTTTTTTATCATTATACACTACACCTACAAAAATCATAAGCCCGCTTAATTTATTCCAAATAAACAAAATAGAAGAGGACCCTATACAACCAACATTTCTCGCCAATATACTGTAGCCAAACCACTTGAAACCGGCATGGAATATGCTTCAGTCAATAACAAATGCGCACGACCAAGCCTTGATTCAACTCTAGCCAAATGAACAAACCACATTAAGCTTTGGCCTACAACCTACATACCATACACCCTATACCTGCAATGAAAACGACTGAACAACACAACAAGCCAAAACACTGCTACCAATACTGTGCAAACTGTCCATAAAATCCGACCACGAGCAACAACAACAACAACACGATGATACAAGCCTGCGCCAACCGTACACTAAGCTACAGCAGCATCAAAACAACATTTAAAAACTTGCGCCATGACAATGACTTCACAGGTCAAAAAACTGTGCCATAATCACTGAGGACCTGTATCAAACAACAACGTATCACCACAGGACAAAATTGAAAGAATTTGGAATTGTTTTAAAAAGGAAGTAGGAGAGTAACAGCAAGGGGGAATTAAAACCTTTTCTCTGCAGAAACGAAAAAAAGAGTTCAATACCTTCAAAAAATCTACTGAAAAAACCCTTCATCCCATCTTCAGCCGAACCTTATCTCCATTTTTCCCTTCTCATTTAACGCAACCACGAAGCTTACAAACCAAAACAACCTACACCTTTAAATCGAAGCCTGAACCCTTTTTCAGCCCACCGCACCACAACCAGACTCCTCCTTCAACAATAAACCTTACCCTCAACACAAACCCAACGATAACATATTCCAAATCGTCAAAACCTCCTTCAGCAGAACACCATTTCTAGAAATCATTTCCTTTAACCTTCAAACATTTCCAAAAGCAAAACCCATCCTTTATTCACAAATCCCAGAAACCCAAATCAAAACCCGAAAGAGAAGAAGTAGAAGAGTGAGATTCAAACTATAAAACCATTCCAAACAAAACAAGCAGAGAGATTGAGTGAGGAACGAACCTGAGAGGGAGACGGAAGCAAAGAAGAAGCTGAAATCGAGGAACAAGGTTGAGTCCGAACGAAATTGCACTTTCCATGATTTCGTCCTTTCTATCGGATGTTGTTGATGTTGTTCTGTGGGCATTTCAGATTTTTTATTTTTATTTTTTGAAAATAGTTAAAAAAAAAAGGGAGTGATTTGATGTTATTTAGAAAGGGTGAGTGTTGAATACACGATGAGGAAGAGTTTTGTCTCTTCTGAGTGATTAAAAAGGGATCGTTCGTGGTTGCGAGTCTGGGCCTCATGAAGCCCATGGATAATTGTTTTGCAAACCATACCCTCTCAATTCCAGCATACCCTTTCCTGTTTTATTTGTTTATTTTTTTTATGTTAGGGATGATGGGTTTTTAAAAGTCTCACCTGATTCCATTTGGTTTTCATTTGTTCAAACCCCATTTGCAATAACGCCCCCCATTTTTTCATTCTTAGTTTATTTAACTATTTTCAACTTTTCTTTGTTTTTTTTTCATTGAGAAATTTTAATGTTTTGTCTTAGAGTTGATTGAGTTTTTTGGTAAATAACATGTAACTTTTGATTTTTCATTTTGACTCCCTATTTTTGATGTGGGCCACTGATATAAAAATATTCATGATTTAATCAAGCCGATTAAATTTTGATTTATTTGAGGCCTACAATTTATTTAGGTTTATTTTTGATTTTTTGTTCTTAATGTTATTTTTATTCATTTATTGGGTCCATGAAAACCAAAATATCGATTGATTTATCGATTTATCGATTAAATCTCGATAAAGGTGAGACCTTTACTCTTTGTATTCACCTTTTCGATTTTATTTCATTTTTATTTCATTTTGGGTCAATGAAAACTAAATATCGATCGATTTATCGACCTCTCGATTAAATCTTGATAAAGGTGAGACCTTTATACTTTGTATTCATATTTTCGATTTAATTTCTTAATTGTTAACTTATATTTCTTTTATTTTCATTTTGGTCAATGATAGTCAAAAGTCCTTGATTATCGATTCCCCGATTAATTCCGATTAAGACGAGACCAACTTTAATTGTATGTCAATACTGTCTCTTGTCCATTTTATCTTGATTATATTATTATTCATATTATCTTATTATTATTGTTCATATCCATATTCTTATTTATCCAACCATTTTTCTTTGTACATACTTTTAATCAAAAACACTAAGAATATCGAAACCTAAAAGACTAATTGATGGACTGTTGATTATGATCATTTGTTTGACGCTTGCTCAAGGTTTAGTTTAAGACACTTCGCACACACACGACTTTCTCTTGGGCTACCTTACAACGAGACCATTTATTTATGTCAACACTTGTATTTTACATGTACCCCTCTCCCATTCTGATGTACGCATTTATTATTGTTTTGATTGTGGTTTGTTTACTAGGAGCACCCCTAGGGACTAGCATAGGCAACCCATTTTCAAACCAAAACCTCGATTCGTCGTCGAGACATTTTTCAAACAACCCATTTTCAAACCAAAACCTCGATTCGTCGTCGAGACATTTTACAAACAACCCATTTTCAAACCAAACCCTCGATTCGTCGTCGAGCCATTTTCCAACAAACCCCTTTTCAAACCAAACCCTTTTCATTTACAAACAAACCTTGATCCAACGTCAAGCGGATTTTCATATTCAAACTCCGAAAACAATTAATAAATATCGTAATTCTTTTAAGGTGAAAAATGGGGGTTCAAGTCTTTGATCTTCCTTCGATTGTTTGGGTGCGAGTTTTCTTACTTGTGTGTGAGCAATTGACGCCTCTTCTTTTAAATCAAATCCTTTTCAAAATAACCAAGCGCATACAATAAACCCTTGATCCCACGTCAGGCGGATTTTCACAATAGAACTAAAAAAGGATTAACAACTATTGAAACTCTTCAAGGTGAAAAATGGGGGTTCAAGTCTTTGATCTCCTTTCGATTGTTTAGGTGCGAGTTCTCTTATTCGTGTGTAAGCAATTGGCGCCTCTTTCTAAAAATCAACCAACTCCCTTGTTTCGTGGGCGTACCACGAACTACGACTGCTCTGATTCTTTATTCTCGTCCGAATAAAGATACATAGGCACAAGATTGCGATGATCTTGGCGAGCACACTTTTTCTTTTTCCCCAGTTTGCGTCCACACTTTTTCTTTTTCCCCCGTTTGCGTCCACACGCTACCATCTTTTTCCGTCAAACCCCGTAGTCGAACTACGATTGCTCTGATTCCTCATTCTCGTCCGAACGAGAATACGTAGGCCCGAGATCGCGATGATCTTGCCGAGCACCCTATCTTTAAACCACCCCATTTTCCCTTAGCATCCGTTCCCTTTTATCTTTATCTTTCGCATTTATTTTAGAGAAGAAAATAGATAAACTTAGCTAACGAGTATCGGGATTCGAATCAAGAGGTTCCCGTTGAGTACAACGGACGTGAGGGGGTGCGCGTACCTTCCCCTTACGTAGCCGACTCCCGAACCCAGAATGTGGTTGCGACGACCATGTTCTCATCCGCTCCCTAAAAGGTTTTCTCGATATTTTTCTTTCCCTATTTTTTGGGATAAATAAAGTTCAGTGGCGACTCTGTCGAACCGTTTTCCGCGCCTTTCGCGCTGGGGTCGTGTCTTCGATTTAAGCGATTTTTTCGAGGTGCGACAGATGGCGACTCTGCTGGGGATCTATTTGCTCCATTGAAGAGAGAGTCAAGCCTATCTTGATTCGAATCGCAAGTTCGTTAGTTTTGTTTTGTTTATTTTCTTCTCCTTTGCTTATTTACTTGTTTGTGTTACCTTTTGTAACGTTGTTGGGTTATTCTGACATTGGGAACTTTGTGAGATGGCTCTACACCCGAGTGTAGGCTTGCGTGGTCTCTTCCACGTTAGTTGAAGCGAAAACCACCGCTTGGAGTAGATTCCCTTGGAGATATTATTGTTGTGGTGAATCTTTGCCATGGCGGTAATATCTTCGAGGTGGGTCGTCGATCCCAAGGACCATTAACCCATTTACCTATGGTGGTTGGTAGTGTTAATTCTATGTGAGTTAATGCGAACGCCCCAATCAGATGAGATCCCTCGAACGTATTACTTCCTCACAGTAATATTGTCGACCTCGATCTAGGATTCTGAGAACCCTATTTAGAACCCGTGTGTCGATGGTTGTGTAGTGGGCGCCTCCGAGGAATCTTTCTCGTGGGGAAGAAACGAAGACCTCACCTAGACGAGATTATTTCGAGAATATTATAGTCGGACAAATCTTTGTCTTGGTTATAATGTTTTCAAAATATATCCATAACTCTAGGCACCTACCTATTTTAGAAACATACCCGTGGGCTTTCTTTGATCCGAGTTGTGGTCCTTGACCCGTCATCTCCGGCCAACCTCAGAACTGTTTGAAGCTGTTTGATCTGCGATCCTGGATCTTGCATCTTGCATTGCATCTCATATCATTGCATTGCATTGCATCTATTATGCATCTTGCATTGCATTTTCAACCTCATAATCTCACTTCAACTTCCTTCCTTCACCAGTAAATCAAGCTGATTCCTCGACACCAGTACGCAACTCGAGCCAACATAAGAAGAACGATGGAGCAGATTCAGCAAGAGCAAGCTGCCTTCAGAGAAGAAATAGATTCTATGAAGGGAAAGATTGATCATATTCTTGAAGCCATCATGGCGGCCAGAAGAGAAGAAGAACTGCGTGAAGCCGCTGCTGCCAACGACAATGCACAGGTTCAAGGGTCACCCTGAAGGCTCTCAGCTCCTGTTCCCAACCCCATCACTTATGGGATACCAATGAACTTCACTCCTGCCGTTGAAGGAGCCACCACTCAACCACCTCCAACATCTGGAGTCGCTGTTGGTGCTATTCCGCAAGCCCAACCCGTTGTCACTCAGGTTCCTATTCCTCATGCCGAAGAAAACCTGATAGATCAGTATGATGAGGTACAGAATTACCGTGCTGTTATCCCAATTGTCAATCCTACTACTGCTCAGGATTCTGAACCCATCAAGATGTGCCGTGATCTAGCTGAGAAACTCCGAGTCATGGAGGGGCGCAACTCAAAATCTCTGAACGCTCTGGAAATGTGCTTGGTGCCAGATGTTGTCATTCCTCCCAAATTCAAAGTGCAAGAATTCCCGAAGTACAAAGGTCTCAGTTGTCCCCACACGCATCTAAGGATGTACTGCCGTAAGATGGCTGCCCATGTCAAAGATGAAAAGCTGATGATCCATTGCTTCCAAGACAGCTTGTCTGGGGCATCACTCGAATGGTATATGCAGCTAGAGCGTAGCAATGTGCGTACTTGGGGTGATCTAGCTGATGCATTTGTCAAGCAATACAAGTACAACACTGACCTTGCTCCGTATCGTACTCAACTTCAGAGTATCGCTCAAAAGGACAACGAATCCTTTAAGGAGTACGCGCAACGCTGGAGAGAGCTAGCTGCAAGGGTGCATCCACCTCTGGTTGACCGTGAACTGATTGACATCTTCATGGGTACTTTGCAAGGCCAATACTATGAGAAGTTGATTGGTAATGTTTTTGCCGGATTCTCTGATTTGGTAATTATCGGTGAGAGAATTGAAGAGGGTCTGAAGAGCGGAAAGATCCAAGGAGGTTCTAGCAGCTAGTCTCAAGCCAAGAAACCTTTCAATAATGGATACAAGAAAAAAGAGGGCAAAACAAATGATGTCTCTGCTCAGAAAGGGCAAGCTCAACAACAAGCTCCCCCTCCAATGCCTTATCAAATGCCATACTTCCAGTATCCGTATGTTGCTGCTGCGCAATACGCTCCAATGCCTTATCAGCCAACTGTTCAAGCTTTTCAAGCTCCAGTGCCTCAGCAACAGACTCCTCAACAACAATCCTACAAACAGCAAGGGTATCAATATCCTCCTCAACATCAACAACAGAGAGCTGCTCAACAACGTCAGCCGAATCAACAGAGGACAAGGAGGTCTGATAGAGACTTTGATCGCCTACCGACGTCATATGCCCAGATCTTTGCTCAATTAATGGAGAAGAGGGCCATTACTCCAAGAGACTTGGCTCCTCCAACTGTCATTCCCCTAGATTATGATGCCAGTGCTAATTGCGAGTTTCATAAGGGTGCTCCAGGGCATACGATCGAGGACTGCAGAGCTTTCAAACACAAGGTTCAAGACATGATCGACTCAAAGTATCTCAAATGTCATCAAAAACCCCATGCCGCCGCCAAACTAGTGCCTGCATCAAGTCAAGTCAAATCAAGTCAAGTCAAGTCAAGTTTATTCCCCGAAGAAGGCAGTCATGTTGCCATCCCATCATTTGCATTCTTGTATTTTCGTCTTTATTTGTTTAAGTACTGTATGCTCTGAACATTGCCGTTTGTATTTGGTTTTCTTAATGTAGTGACTATGCATGTTTTGAATCAGTTATGTCGTATTCACTCATTTTTTCCATTTTACTGCAAAACACCGACACATTTATCCACTTCACTCTCTTTATCAACTGTTGTTAGCAATGATTTGAGGGAGGATGATGAAAACGAAATACCCATAATTGCAAAATGTATGCTTCCGGTTGAAATCCCGCCGATGATGTACAGGCATTGTTTCAATCCCCCTAAACACTGGAGATACAAGGAGTTAATCCCTAGTAAACCACTTCGAGTCTAGAAGTAGTAGTTTCCTTCAGATATTCAAACCCTTACACTCAACCTGGGGCAGGGTGGTGTTCAGTTAATCCTAACTACACACCAAAATCACAAAGCAAAATTCCACAAGACATGACGGTTATCCTTCAAAAGACCCATGACTTGGCAGTCACAATCCTCCAACGACAAAACAAAAAAAAAAACAAAAATCAAAAGCCTGCTAAGTCGAGCACCTCAAAGGACACTTAGGCAAAAATCAAGGCAATCCCGATGGACTCGAAAATCCATGCAAAAGATAGGGATCAAAAAACCAAAAGAGGCCCTCGAATCCCCAACAAAAACAAAATAAAACTCAGTGACCACCATATCAAAATCAAAGGGTCACTAACATCTAGCACAAAATAAGATGACTGCCATTTTGATCAAACCTTGAGCCATCACTCTTACACCGTCAACCCTTTTGAAATACAAACATGTGCAAAATTAACTGAACGTAGGATTGGAAGTTCATCACGAAGAAGGGGTGGGTACAAACTAACTTTGGGCCTAATATCTTTTGTTTCATAAACCGTAAACCAGACCACGTTACAACCCTCGAAAGACCTAATTGAGGCGAGGTTTATTCTGAAAGCATACTATTGCAAGGTTGCGTAAACTGACTCCCCGTATTTGCTAATCTTCAGCATTGGTGTCATTCTCCTTGCTATATCTTTCACACCATCAAAATCAGCACACGTTTGGGCTAACGGTCCATTCGTCTCACTATCACGACACTCGAATAAATGACTATTTTTCAAAATTTGCATGAGTATTGCATTAAGATTACCATTTGAGAATGAGCAATTTTAACTGCAAATCAGTGCTAGACATCAAGACAACTCCAACAAGGGGCAATCAAAGAGGAACTTGAACTTTCAGTGGTGCCGACCCGAAGCAAGACTACCTCAACAGCTCAATCAGGGGCAAGCTACCTCAAAGCACATCAAAGTTCATCTTCCAAAGATCAGACCGCTTCAGAACTGGTTAATCAGGGGCAAACCATTACCATGTTCAGACTGGGGCAAGACTCATTGCAGCAAGCAATCCTGATCATCAAGCACAGAGTCGTGGTATTCTCAGAAACGACTTATTATCAAGCAATCAAGCTTGAGGCTTCAAGAGCATATTCGTCTGCTTCAATCATGGCGCCTTCAACAAAATGAGTGTCGAGGAAATCAAATCCCTCCCACCGACCCAAAGTCCAATCCACGTTGGCAACTACCAAAAGTCCACCACGCTGTCACCTCTCCAAACATATCCAATCACCCGTCTGCAATCATGTGCATCATACGCATCATTTGCATCATATGCATACCAGAACCAATCATACTTCCCCAGCACTTGCATCTCCGCGCGTCAGCATTTGCATTGCACATCATTACAAAATCAAGCATTCATATATGTGTGGGATCCAGGATCAATCTCAAGACATCAAGACGATCTTCAGCCCAGTCAAGGGCATCATCTTCAGCCAATCCGTGAGCATTCCTCACGAAGTTGGTTCAACCTTTTGTTGATCAAGACAAGAGCTCAAGCAATCTTCAGCCCAGTCAGGGGCATCTCCTTCAAGTTCATGGGCGTTCCTCATGAAGTCTGCAACCTTTTGTTGCTGAAGCTGTGATCTCCAAGCAAGGCAGTGGGCGTTCCTCCTTGAGTTGTGTTCCTCAACCTTTTGTTGCTGAGGTCGTCATCCTCATCCCAACCAATAAACATTCCTCCGAGTCAGTGGGCGTTCCTCATTGAATCTTTTTTTCAAGTCGAACTACGACTGCCCTGATTCATTTCTTATCCGAGTAAAGATACGTAGGCACAAGATTGCGTAGGTCTTGGCGGGTTACCTTCTCCATTTTTCACTATTTCCCTTTCTTTTTCGTGGGCTCTCCTCATTGAATTTGTTACTTCAACCTTTTATTGATGTCTCCAAATAAATCTCATCCCATCCCCAGCAAACTTGACCTTTTGTCAATTGCCTTACTATTATCCTTTTGGTGATAGCCAAACCCAGTCAACTCAACTCATTTCCATCCTTTTGGTGTTGGTAACCCTCAAATAAAAACTTTTCTATCATCCTTTTGGTGGTAACCATCCATGTCAAGTCATTTTAACCTTCATCCTTTTGGTGTTGGTCCTCGCGAATAAGAAGTTCCTATCATCCTTTTGGTGGTAGTAGCTTGTTTTGATCCGTCATCCTTTTGGTGTCGCCGATCCATGAACCCTTGGTCTGTGTGTCATCCTTTTGATGAGTGACAGCCTTTGTGTATGTTCCCTATTATCCTTTTGGTAATAACAGGCTGTGTTGTGTGCCCTATTATCCTTTTAGTGATAGCAGGTTGTGTGTGTGCCCTACTATCCTTTTGGTAGAGCAGGATGTGTGTGTGTGTGTGCCCTATTATCCTTTTGGTAATAGCAGGCTGTGTTGTGTGCCATACTATCCTTTTGGTAGTAGCCGGCTGTGTGTGTGTGTGCCCTATTATCCTTTGGGTAATAGCAGGCTGTGTTGTGTGCCCTATTATCTCGTCGATAGTAGCAGGCTGTATGTGTGTGCCCTATTATCCTTTTGGTAATAGCAGGCTATGTTGTGTGCCATACTATCCTTTTGGTAGTAGCAGGTTGTGTTGCGTGCCCTATTATCTCGTCGGTAATAGCAGGCGTTGACCTTATTTTCATCCTTTCGGTGGAAGGGTCTGTGTGTGTGCCCTATTATCTCGTCGGTAATAGCAGGTGTTGACCTCATTTCCATCCTTTTGGTGGAAGGGTGTGTGTGTGTGTGTGCCCTATTATCTCGTCGGTAATAGCAGGTTTTGACCTCATTTTCATCCTTTTGGTGGAAGGGTCTATGTGTGTGTTCACTATCATCGTTTTGGTGATAGGTCTGTCATCCTTTTGGTGTCAGATTTCTTGTATTTCAACATCCCAATCCCTTTTCTTTCTTTTAGCCAAATTTATGGTCTTTTTTATATCTAATTGACTTATACCTCGATAGAACGAACACTGTGGCAGTTCATTTTACTCAGTTTAAGCCAATTAGACAGGGGCATCTGTCATACCCCAAATTTGTCCTACCTGTGTATAACTGTCATCCATCTACTGATAATTATTCAAAAAAATCCAAAAATATGTTGTCTTCAACTTCATCCCTCTTTTAATTTTTATCCATTTTCATTTTAAGTCATATCTATCTTTTAACCTTTTTTTATCCTTTATCCAATATCTATTTAAACCATTTCTATGTCTATTTAGTAACCATATATAAAATACAATGTCCATGTTCACTTCCACTTTCTTTTTTTTTTATCAATTTCCATTATTTTATATCACTTAAACCATATCCACTATTAATATTCATTTCAAAACCATTTTTTCTAGTTGTCCATTTTCTCATAAACTCATCTTTTATTTTCTTTTCCACTTTAATATCCATTACCGATTAATCTTTCTTTTAATCCATAATCCATGTATGTCCATAACTATTTTTAAATTATCATTCCTATTTTCTAACCAATTTCCACATTTCAAATCCAATCCAAATTCAACAACCATTTTCCTTTTCTAGGTCCTTTTCATTCAACCATTTCTTTTTAACCCAATTTCTATCCAGTCAATTATTGTTAATAATCTTTTCTTAATCCACTTTCTTTTTTTATCATTATACACTACACCTACAAAAATCATAAGCCCACTTAATTTATTCCAAATAAACAAAATAGAAGAGGACCCTATACAACCAACATTTCTCGCCAATATACTGTAGCCAAACCACTTGAAACCGGCATGGAATATGCTTCAGTCAATAACAAATGCGCACGACCAAGCCTTGATTCAACTCTAGCCAAATGAACAAACCACATTAAGCTTTGACCCACAACCTACATACCATACACCCTATACCTGCAATGAAAACGACTGAACAACACAACGAGCCAAAACACTGCTACCAATACTGTGCAAAATTTCCATAAAATCTGACCACGAGCAACAACAACAACAACACGATGATACAAGCCTGCGCCAACCGTACACCAAGCTACAGCAGCATCAAAACAACATCAAAAAACTTGCGCCATGACAATGACTTCACGGGTCATAAAACTGTGCCATAATCACTGAGGACCTGTATCAAACAACAACGTATCACCACAGGACAAAATTGAAAGAATTTGGAATTATTTTAAAAAGGAAGTAGGAGAGTAACAGCAAGGGGGAAACAAAACCTTTTCTCTGCAGAAACGAAAAAAAGAGTTCAATACCTTCAAAAAATCTTCTGAAAAAACCCTTCATCCCACCTTCAGCCGAACCTTATCTCCATTTTTCCCTTCTCATTTAACACAACCATGAAGCTTACAAACCAAAACAACCCGCACCTTCAAATCGAAGCCTGAACCCTTTTTTCAGCCCACCGCACCACAACCAGACTCCTCCTTCAACAATAAACCTTACCCTCAACACAAACCCAACGATAACATATTCCAAATCGTCAAAACCTCCTTCAACAGAACACCATTTCTAGAAATCATTTCCTCTAACCTTCAAACATTTCCAAAAGCAAAACCCATCCTTTATTCACAAATCCCAGAAACCCAAATCAAAACCCGAAAGAGAAGAAGTAGAAGAGTGAGATTCAAACTATAAAACCATTCCAAACAAAACAAGCAGAGAGATTGAGTGAGGAACGAACCTGAGAGGGAGACGGAAGCAAAGAAGAAGCTGAAATCGAGGAAGAAGGTTGAGTCCGAACGACATTACACTTTTCATGATTTTGTCCGTTCTATCGGATGTTGTTGATGTTGTTCTGTGGGCGTTTCAGATTTTTTTTTTGTGTTTTTTGAAAATAGTTATATAGAAGGGAGTGATTTGATGTTATTTAGAAAGGGTGAGTGTTGAATACACGATGAGGAAGAGTTTTGTCTCTTCTGAGTGATTAAAAAGGGATCGTTCGTGGTTGCGAGTCTGGGCCTCATGAAGCCCATGGATAATTGTTTTGCAAACCATACCCTCTCAATTCCAGCATACCCTTTCCTGTTTTATTTGTTTTTTTTTATGTTAGGGATGATGGGTTTTTAAAAGTCTCACCTGATTCCATTTGGTTTTCATTTGTTCAAACCCCATTTGCAATAACGCCCCCCATTTTTTCATTCTTAGTTTATTTAACTATTTTCAACTTTTATTTGTTTTTTTTTTCATTGAGAAATTTTAATGTTTTGTCTTAGAGTTGATTGAGTTTTTTGGTAAATAACATGTAACTTTTGATTTTTCATTTTGACTCCCTATTTTTGTGTGGGCCAATGATATAAAAATATTCATGATTTAATCAAGCCGATTAAATTTTGATTTATTTGAGGCCTACAATTTATTTAGGTTTATTTTTGATTTTTTGTTCTTAAAGTTATTTTTATTCATTTATTGGGTCCATGAAAAACAAAATATCGATTGATTTATCGATTTATCGATTAAATCTCGATAAAGGTGAGACCTTTACTCTTTGTATTCACCTTTTCGATTTTATTTCATTTTTATTTCATTTTGGGTCAATGAAAACTAAATATCGATCGATTTATCGACTTCTCGATTAAATCTCGTTAAAGGTGAGACCTTTATGCTTTGTATTCATATTTTCGATTTAATTTCTTAATTGTTAACTTATATTTCTTTTATTTTCATTTTGGTCAATGAAAGTCAAAAGTCGTTGATTATCGATTCCCCGATTAATTCCGATTAAGACGAGACCAACTTTAATTTTATGTCAATACTATCTCTTGCCCATTTTATCTTGATTATATTATTATTCATATTATCTTATTATTATTGTTCATATCCATATTCATATTTATCCAACCATTTTTCTTTGTACATACTTTTAATCAAAAACACTAAGAATATCGAAACCTAAAAAACTAATTGATGCACTGTTGATTATGATCATTTGTTTGACGCTTGCTCAAGGTTTAGTTTAAGACACTTCGCACACACATGGCTTTCTCTTGGGCTACCTTACAACGAGACCATTTATTTCTGTCAACACTTGTATTTTACATGTACCCCTCTCCCATTCCGATGTACGCATTTATTATTGTTTTGATTGTGGTTTGTTTACTAGGAGCACCCCTAGGGACTAGCATAGGCAACCCATTTTCAAACCAAAACCTCGATTCGTCGTTGAGACATTTTTCAAACAACCCATTTTCAAACCAAACCCTCGATTCGTCGTCGAGCCATTTTCCAACAAACCTCTTTTCAAACCAAACCCTTTTCATTTACAAACAAACCTTGATCCAACGTCAAGCGGATTTTCATATTCAAACTCTGAAAACAATTAATAACTATCGTAATTCTTTTAAGGTGAAAAATGGGGGTTCAAGTCTTTGATCTTCCTTCGATTGTTTGGGTGCGAATTTTCTTACTCGTGTGTGAGAAATTGACGCCTCTTCTTTTAAATCAAATCCTTTTCAAAATAACCAAGCGCATTCAATAAACCCTTGATCCCACGTCAAGAGGATTTCACAATAGAACTCAAAAATGATTAACAACTATTGAAACTCTTCAAGGTGAAAAATGGGGGTTCAAGTCTTTGATCTCCCTTCGATTGTTTAGGTGCGAGTTCTCTTACTCGTGTGTAAGCAATTGGCTCCTCTTTCTAAAAATCAACCAACTCCCTTGTTTCGTGGGCGTACCACAAACTACGAATGCTCTGATTCTTTATTCTCGTCCGAATAAAGATATGTAGGCACAAGATTGCGATGATCTTGGCGAGCACACTTTTTCTATTTCCCCCGTTTGCGTCCACACTTTTTCTTTTTCCCCCGTTTGCGTCCACACACTACCATTTTTTTTCGTCAAACCCCGTAGTTGAATTACGATTGCTCTGATTCCTCATTCTCGTCCGAATGAGCATACGTAGGCCCGAGATCGCGATGATCTTGCCGAGCACCCTATCTTTAAACCACCCCATTTTCCCTTAGCATCCGTTCCCTCTTATCTTTACCTTTCCGCATTTATTTTAGAGAAGAAAATAGATAAACTTAGATAACGAGTATCGCGATTCGAATCAAGAGGTTCCCGTTGAGTACAACGGACATGAGGGGGTGCGCGTACCTTCCCCTCACGTAACCAACTCCCGAACCCAGAATGTGGTTGCGACGACCACGTTCTCATCCGCTCCCTAAAAGGTTTTCTCGATATTTTCCTTTCCCTATTTTTTGGGATAAATAAAGTTCGGTGGCGACTCTGTCGAACCGTTTTCCGCGCCTTTCGCGCGAGGATTGTATTTTCTCGATCAATTTTCGAGGTGCGACACACGGTCAACAACCGAAACTGTGGTGATATATTATTTGCTAAATTAAATTTCATAAATTAGCATCAGTATATTACAATTTAAAATATTAAATACAAACCGATAAATATGTCACAACGGTTCACCTAGGCAATCGTGGTGGTATCATATTTATTTAAAATATTTTTAAAAAATAATAAAAATGTCATAGAAGTTGTTTAAATTAAAAATAAATAAAAATACAAAGGCACGACTAAATGTTAAAGAAATAAAACATTTGAGGGTTCTGAGATTTGAACCCATTAAAGGGTGATTATATAACCACGATCGTATTTTTTAACCGGGATTATATCATATCAAAATTTTAATAAGTAAGTAAAAGAAAATGTTCACGCGTTAAGTAATAGATGTCATCATAGTCCTTCGTAGCACCGTGATAACCTTGGCCTTGTTGTATATACATTTTGTAGTAGTGCTCGTATGTAGGAAAGAAGAATTCTAGAAGTTTGTGTGAAAAGGATAGACCTTTTTGTGATATGTTTTTTTTTAATCCCAAATGCTCAATTTATAGGTCAAAGTAATGTTGTTTCACAAGGTTGATATCCTTGATGAAACACTTACTTTAAGCAACACTTTTACCAAATGTTACACTATATTTCGTAAAGCAACACTTTAATAAGATACTGCATTTTTTCGCATACAACAACAGTTCATAAGCATTGCATATTCTGACTGCATTATGTAACACTTCACGAAGTGTTGCCTAATTTCGAATTCAAAATACAAACTTCGTAATACAACATTTTAAAAAGTGTTTTCTATTTCTAAATTTAAACAACAACCTTCACATGCATATTTTGTTGTCATTTAAGAACACACCCATGGTGATTAATTAGTATTAATTACAATAATCACAACAATCTTATAAATATTATAAATAATGGCAATGAGACTTCCGTTTAAAGCGTCAAAGAATAAACATTTGTGTCGTTTACACATTATGCACCCAAGAAGAATCACTATTATGAATCCGAGTATGTTTTATTCTTTCTCATATAAATTCACATAACTTTAAAAAACATAATATTAGGATTCAAATGAAATTTTCAAATAGTTGATATCAAAGTTAAATTGCCGATATTATTATTTTCTGGGAATAAATATATAATATGTACTGTTCAAATTATGTATTCGTAAAATAGACTTAACATATGTTGTTGATGTTATTTTGTGTTGTTTTAATAAATAGTTTTTCAAGTGTAGCTAGCAAGTGATTATGGTTCCTTACTTATCTCTGATGCAACTGGTTGTATGAACATGAATCCAAGAGAGTTGCAAACTTGTGTTCGTTGTGGAAATATTATATGAGTCTTTCATATAATATTCTCATAGTGAACACATGTTTTCTACTCTCCCTTATACTTTATCCTCTTCATAGCTTCCAAGAACGTTTAGTTATCAAGTTCTCCCAATCTATGTTAATTTATTTGTTTTACCTTGATAAATGTTTTTAGTGAGTTTGTAATATCATATGGGATTGCTTGTTTCACTAATCCTTCATTGAACTTGCATCCATTTAAATATATTTTTAGATAATAATTAGAAAAATTAAATTATTCTAGAAAATCAACGTAGACAATCCAATGTTTACTAAATTCCATGCTTATTATAATTTATGATTTCCTTTTTAGCCTATAAAATTTGATCCAATGCCACAAATTCTTCAAAACAATGATGATAAATAGATGTCATTCTGAGTGTTTCATACAAAATTTGATGTTTACAAAATAAACTAGAAAAAAATAGAAAATTAAATTTTGTGTGAAAGATATAGAAGACATCTTTTCATTATCATTACTCTGAAGAATTTGTTAACATCAAAGACGACTTAGCTCTCCCACTTCCTAAACTTTGCGGTGTTTATACAAATTTTTCCATAAGCAAAAACATGAGTTGCAATGAACGACTAAGTTTTCAATATTTAGTTATTTATAAATATCAAACTATTTATAAAGAGAAATACATATATGTATCTGTTTTTATTAATCTAGTGAATGAAATTTAATCTTTTAAAGATGAATAAATAGAATGTCGTGAATTCGATATTAGGTCCGTGTAGTATGATGTTTCTGCATATATACTAATTGAACTAAGTTAACCGGGAAAAAATTATATATTTATTGCTATGTAAAATTATTTATAAGTCAACTATATGTCTCTTGTAAAAATATCTACTTCTAAAGATTTTAATATATTTTACTTCAACATATAATAATAATGCACGAAAAATTTATCTGTTATTTTGTCAAATAGTTGATAAAGTCGTAATTTAATTTTTCTTTACTTCTATATTTTTCACAAATATATTTACAATTGTAATATACTTTACTTGAATTTGATATTGATATTAATTTTTGTGTTTTGTTTGACAACATTTAGTGAACTAAATGAAAATAATTATAAACTATACATCACACTTGGTTGTTCTTATAAAAAAATAAAAATTGATGTTATTAAATATATGATATTTATATTTACTTATTTTGTGCATTAATTTGTATTATAGAGATTAACTCATGCATAAAAAAGTTAGACAATTTTTTTTATTATTTATTTTGTTAATAATTTTCTAAAAAATGTTAAATTTTTTAATAAATAATTCTATTTAAACGAAAACAAAATTAACTAATCTATATTATGATATAGTAATCTATCTTATGATATAGTAGATAAAAAAAATTAAATATTTCTATCAACAGATACAAGAGTAACAAAGATTGTTAAGATTATTATATAAGTTTACACTTGTAATAATAAATATTTTAAAAAATACTAAAAGACAAAAATATCATAAATTTGATTTGAATTTTTTCTCTTTTTGTATATATCTTTTTCGCATCAAAATCTTCTATTCTTAATTTTATTTTTTTAATTTAATAGCCTACATTTTTTTCTTGTTCTTTTCCAACACCTCATTCATTAACTACTTATCATTCCTTTTCGACTTCTCTCTCAATTTCATCATTCATAGAATTATCCAACCGATTCTCATTAAAACTTTCACTTGATTGAGTTGCCACTTGTTTAAATAAATGTTCAAGTTGATTTTCAAATTTTTTTATGGAATTTGCATAGTTCTTGTTGGATATTTCATGATTGACCTTTAGTGCTTCTACATTGCATTGAGTCATCTTCCTGAATTCGTTCATAGCCTCTTTTAGAATGGATGACTTCCTTGGTGGTGGATTCTGTAGAGCTTCTTGATTAAAATTTTGACATTGATGGTTACTCTATTTAAGATTTGGATGATCATTTAACCACAGGTTATAAGTCTTGGAGTAAGGATTTGTCTCTTGATTTTTCCCTCATAACGCGCCTCTTCAACGTATCCCTCTTTTGCACAATGGTCATTGGCGTGACCTTCACAGAAATCACATCGTAATGCTCTGATTGGATTAACATTTACTGGAACTAGATTTGAGGATGTCAATTACTTTGATGAAGCTTTAATATGTGCTAATAGAGGAAGTTGAAAATCAAGATTCATCATACAAGTCTTGAATCAAAAAGCAATATGCTAAACCCCTTACCTTGTATACACAAACAAAAAATATCATAGCAGTAAACTGAACCAAACAAAAACTGAATAAGAGTATAAAATTAGTATCAAATAAAATAAAAGAACTTAAAAATAAAAAGCGTAACACAAAAATTACCTTATCAAAATAATGCAACAATCTCCGGCAGTGGCGCCAAAAAATTGATAGAATTTTATCAAGTATACTAAATGTTATCGAAATAATAAAATAAATTTGTTTCCAGTGGGATAGTTTTATTTTAACAAGAAGATTAAGGATTGATTGAAAGTAACATTTAGAGTTTTCAAACTTTGGTTTGAAAGAACAATTGCGTAAATAAAGACTTGTTGGAAAATTAGTCAGATTAAAGACAATTAGGCCTTCATTCGAATCCCATGAATGTCTCTATTGATCTTGGTGTCTATTTTTCCTATGTTGATTTCTCAGCATTTACGACGGTTTGACTTAGCCATTAAACTCAATTCTTTGTTGTATAACTCACTATTCTATACTATAACTTCCTAATCCCTTAACCCGTTAGATAGTTAAAACAAACAATATTCGACATGTTAAAACTTAAGTCACAACTTATAATTTCACCTCACCTTTTAAATAATATTCTAAACGATTTTATACTTGCAAAAATTGCTACGAAAATACTCTACCTGCGGATTTTTCCGTAGGAATTATATTATTTTCAATTTATGCATTTTTTCAGATTTTTAAAAGATCGATCCCTGATTTTATTACCTATATCAAAATTTTCAAAAAAATCCACTAATTGTATGCACTTTTATCAGATTTTTTTTTAAATCTTGTAAGAAACGATTTAAAAAAAATAGAAAATAATAATATGAAAAAGTAATTATATTAGAAAAAAACTTTGGTTGATCAATTTTTTTTTCAAGCTTTCTTTAGCCAATTAACTCTATCTCTCTATTAGACTGTTAGAATTTGATTCAACACTTCTATTTCTTCGGCCATCACTTACTTCTCTACTAGTTCTATATGCAAAATTATTAATACTTTGCATAATAAACTAGTAGGGAAGGAAGTGTTGATTGAAGAATTAGAAACAGTGAAACCAAAGTAATTTAAGTGGAACTTTTATATTGAATTTTAGAGGCAAGCTTTCTATATGTATGCTACATTAATTTTCGCCTTCAATTTTTGGAAAATAATTTTAGTTAGTAATTACAAATATTATTACTAGAGCAATTTGTGTTAAAAAGAGTAATGCTATGCCTTAAAATTACATTCAATTTTCTTGTTAGCACTATCTGATAGTGGTAGAGGGAACAACTTTGAGGAATTTTAAGAAATGAGGGTTCTTTTACAAACGTTACTATCCTCAGATTTGATATTTACCTCTCTATTGATTTGCATTTTGTAGATGATTATTACTCGATGATTTTTATTTTGTGAAACAAATGAAATGCTTTATATCAAAACCATCACTAAGTTCAATGTTCTCATGTGGTAATTGTTCTTTGATTTTTCATCGAACATATATGGCTTACCCCATAAATTATTTGATCCCAACCAATAGAGATAGTTCATTTCTCTAACAACATGTGAGTGAAAGTTTTACATTTACGACCATTGAAACGTGTATTTTGGCAAACTAATGTTTCAATATGTATTGATAAATATGATTCTCAATGCTTTCCAAATTTCTTTATCACCTTATATATGAGACACATATCTTGTACCATGATTCAAATCAGAGTTGTGAAATTTCTAGTATAGTGTCTGTATACCAGTATTGCTTATTGAAATTTTTGCTACCCGATATGAAAGTTGGTATTGCATTTCGATGTTGTTAAACTAAAAACAGCGGCAATTTTTTCTAGTATAAAACGGTTATATCTTGATATCAGAACTGATTAATTATGGAAACTTATTTTAGAAGTGAACCATTATTATTATTATTTATAACAAGTGGTGGATCCATTTTAAAAAAAAAAACACAAACATAAAATGTGAAGAGGTGAAATGTTGTTGAATCGGTGTGGGTAATATATTTCAGAGTAGTCTATGGTGATCAATAGCGATACTATCCAGCTATAGCGGAGCAGAGTGGAGGCTAGCCGTTATGGGAAGAGCCTTAGTTGTGCAAACACTATAGCGGTCGTTATAGGGTAAATAACGAGTAGCAAAGGCGGAGCAGTTCACAGTGCAGAGCAATTTTAATCATGTAATCAATTTTCCTTTGAAAAACTGAAATTACCACGTAAATTTAAAAGGTTTTAAGGGTAATTTTAGATTTTTCAATCAAACTTGAGTTGAAAGTCTACCCTAACATTCCTTTACCGAAATTTTTACACTACACTTGTTCCAAAGAAAAATTACAAGTTCCTCCCTCATCTGTCTTTACACTTTGTTCTTCCATTTACACTTCATCTATTGATAATTATCATTCATGCAGTTTGTTCAAAAAATGATCAAATAGCAGACATATCGCTATCCACTACCTTGTAATCTCATGCTTTGTTGGCATCTTGTTGAGTGCTAAATTGTTGTTATTTTGAGAGTGAATAATTAGCACTCAACGACTTTATCTGTTTGTTTTCCGTTAATAACCCCCCGTTTTTGTGTACTTTTTGTATAGTTTACATATTGTTGTATATTTTGCGTTTTCATGTACATATCAGTGAGTCTGATAATTTTTTCATTTGTTTTTATATATAATAATGTATGGTTGAAGTATGGATTCAATTGAGCCAAGAAGAATGCTTCAAGATGCAGAATTTTGGAATAAAATACTGTCATTCGCGCTTAGCGCCTTTTTCAGCCCGCTGGGAAATGATTGACAGTGGCTAGGAGTATTTTTGTTTTCCAGATCGCCCTTAGCGCGGTTTAAAGAGGTTTGATAGGTACTTTGAGTGAAATCGCTTTTAGCGCGATCTGAGGGCACTTAGCGCGGTTGTAATTTCTTAGTTTGTATAAATACCCCTGTTTCATATTTTTAGGGTATGGTTTTGGGAGATTTTTGGCTCCCAACTCCATCACCAACATTGTTTGTGGAAATAAGCTAAGAAACAACAAATAGAGGTCGCATCTTGACGATCCTGAAGTTGAATCTGCTTCAATCGGTGTTGACAAACCGAAAGATGTTTGTTTTCTTTCTTCTTCTCTATGTATAAATACCCCTGATTCATAGCGCGGTTGTAATTTCTTAGTTTGTATAAATACCCCTGATTCATATTTTTAGGGTATGGTTTTGGGAGATTTTTTGCTCCCAACTCCATCACCAACATTGTTTGTGGAAATAAGCTAAGAAACAACAAATAGAGGTTGCATCTTGACGACCCCGGAGTTGAATCTGCTTCAATCGGTGTTGACAAACCGAAAGATGTTTGTTCTTATTTCTTCTTCTTTATGTATTTTGCATTTGTTGGGGTTGTTGTATGTATGTTTACTTGGAATGTATGTGTAATTATTTATCTTTGTATAAAATCTATTTTACAACTCTTTATCGGTGTCATCTTTGATTTACTATCTATCTTAATAGGGTTGGATTCCTGTAGACATATATGGTCCGAACTCGACCTAAGATGAACATCGGTTAGATTTAGGATTAACATTGTAATGCCCTGTATAATAAATACCTAGAATAATACAATACAAGCATTTTTATTTGGTACTGACACCATCATAAGTGCCTAATGACGTAATTCACATACTTGACCATTCTAAAACATAATACAACTATGGTACAAGCTATGGAAATTAGCCAAAAAATAAAATAAAACTAAGATCAATATACAATATTCCTCATTGTACAAGAACAATAAAATACACAGCGGAATAAGCTTAACTAAGCTTCTCTTGAAACATCCCAGCATCGCTCCACTTGTAAATCAAACCTGCAAACTGTACCTGAAATATAGCAACTATAGTAGGGTGAGATACATCAAATCTCAGTGAGTTCCCTATCCTATAGATCCTCTCGGCTATACAAGGTTCTATCAATCCTAACTCAAGTCAAGGGGAAGGGAAAATGACCTTGAGTTCACAATCTCACACTATATGGAAACATGTCATGAGTTCATCAACTCAAAATATCACTAATCGATAACCATACCAAAGCATCCCATGTTCCCGTCCGCTTCTACGTCTAGAAGTCGACCCGAGTCATGGATCCTTGTAACCTACTTGACATACGAATGAATTCGGGTTCTACGGGCCTTTTACCGTTATGAACCGTCACTTCACACGGGCCTTTTACCGTCACAAGCATACACTCCATGGGCGCCATTCGTACAGCACGGGGAATCAAACCTGCCAAGTAGTTGTGCATCAATTTCAGAGGAGCTCGAGACTCATGAAACTGCACTCAAGATAACCGGTTACGATTACGTGATCACACACAAACAAACATGATTGTATTCGACAATCATAAAGCCACATTCGCCTTTTCTCATAAGCACAAAAGTTCACACATGTTCCATACTAGTGTTTACTCTCTCCTAGACCATTACTCGTCACGGATGTACCTTTCTACATCAAGTGCCCGAGCATCGCCATCTAGGTTATCTACTCCAGGCCAGAACTCACTAATGAATGCACGAGCGTCGCCATCCAGAGTTTCTATCAATTTCTAATCACAACCTAGAATCATATCATTAGGTTTGGGGTAAGTTTTCTCACTCTTCCTAATTCATTTTAACATGCATATTCTCTCATCCACAGTTCACAATTAAATAGACATGGTATAACACAATGTACACAAGTAAAACATTTAACACAACATATCACATAAAAATTATTTCATCAATCCATGGCATACAACCATGTTTCTACCTCACCATCTCATAGAGCATAAAATTAACTTTCCAACGCTTCCGACCGTGAGTCAATCGGAGTTACGGATCAAAAGTTATGGCGAAAATACAAAAAATAATGTTTTGCAATCCCAGGCAAATTCGCCTGGCGAATCCCTGGCGAATCAGACTCGCCACCTATTCACCTGGCGAATCTGGACGAACCAGAATTCTCACAAAACGGGTTTGGGACCCAAAAATGATCCAAACCTTCAACCCACATGATATTAATGCATCCAAATACCCAAAACAACATGTTAGATCACGTTTAGACATACATTTCGTCAATCTAACCGTTAGATTTCATTGATTTAGCAAAATTACTCATTTTACCCAAATCTAACCTAACTCTAAAACCTCCAGAAATTTACTCTAAAGTCTCTATCTAGAACCCACCTGATGATCGAAGAGGAGTTTGAAGAAGATGATGAACAATGATCCACGTGTTCTTCCCTCTTTTCCATTTTCTCTTCTTCTCTTCTTTCTCCTTTTCTTCTTCTTCTTCTTACTGTGTTTTCTTTTCTTTTTCTTTCTAACAATATATATATATATATATAATACAATATTATATAATATAATCCAATAGAGTAAAATATCTCCAGTTGATATTTTATCGTCTTACACCAATTGATCAATTATCAGAGTTACCAAAAATTACTTTCTTGAATTAGTAAATATTAATCCGTCTCCTTAATAAAATAATTGATCTCTTAAGAGTTCTCCAGTTGCTCTATTGATCCCAAATGTCAATATTTAAAGTACTTAGAGGATTCCATTAATCCAATTATCCAAAGATAGACCACATAGCTACTCATCTGATCTCATCTGATATCCAATTGAGCATTTAAATAATATGGGGTATTACAAACATCCACGTGGGTATCGAATCGTAATGCTTCGTGTTGTCGAGTTGCGTGAGACATCATCGATGAGATGATGCGGTTGTTTTCTAAACTTTGCCTAATGAGTTATTTCTCGTACTTTATTAACTTGTCATATGGTTTTTTGTTTGCATTTTTATCTCAAACCATTAAAATCAAGCTTAGAAATGTAGATACAGTCGAACCACATTCTTTCCCTCGTACCGATCCCTGTGGAGACGATGTAGATCCCGAAGGGAATTCTTCCCAATCTTTTGCTTCTTGCCGATATACCTAAATATACCTGTGCGTTCGCTCGGATGTTAATGTGTTACACGCATTTGTTTTTAAAATAAAATAAGAATTTAAAATAGAAATTTTTTTTTTAACCAAAATAGTTTATTATTTTTAAAAGAAAGATATATTTTGATTTATATATGGATCATAAATATAATATATATATATATATATATATATATATATATATATATATATGAATGACATATTTTCTTGTATGTAATAGAATTTTAGTTTTGAAATTATTTATATAAATATTTGGATAAAAAAAAACGTATTCCCATTTACAAAAAATATATATTAAGATTCACTCATTATTTAAAAATAACATTTGCCATTAATAATATATATTAGTGAAATGATTACATCAATAATATAAAACTCACTTTTTCATATATATATATATATTTTAAATTAATGATATTACCAACATATATTTTAAATTAATGATATTAGCAACTTAGTATTTATAAATATTGTTTTAATTATATAAATATATATTGGTAACATAAATAAATACAATGCGTGTATGCTTTCAAGGTTTCGGAGAGAAATAAATAAATAATTTTTGACCATGATTAAAGTCCAATTTAACTTTAAAACCTTGAACTGATACATATACCTCATTTAAAACCTTTGAACCAATCAGATAAGACCGAAATTTCTCGAGAGCATACACAATAGAAAGTAATATTTTTTCTGTGGTGGCATAATTCACTTGTGCTTTATTTAGAACTTTACTCGCGTAATGTATGGCATGAAAAATTTTAGCATTTCTTTGCCCAAGCACCGCACCAACCGCATAATCGCTAGCATCACACTTCAATTCAAAATTTAAAGTCCAATTTGAAGCAACGATTATGGGTGCGGTGATGAGTTTCTCTTTTAAAATTTGAAAGGCATTTAAACATTCATCATCAAAGAAGAAAGACTTATCTTTGTTGATTAGATTACTCAAAGGTCTTGCAACTTTGCAGAAGTCTTTGATGAACCGCCTATAAAATCCCGCATGGCCTAGAAAACTCTGGATTCCTTTGACATTGGTTGGAGGTGGCAACTTCTCGATCACTTCAATTTTAACTTGATCCACTTCAAGGCCTTTAGAGGAGACTTTGTGTCCAAGCACAATCCCCTCCGTTACCATGAAGTTGCACTTCTCCCAATTTAACACCAAGTTTGTTTCCACACACCGTTCAAGAAAGGTCTCCAAATTTTTCAAACATAGATCAAAAGATGCTCCAAGCACGGAGAAGTCGTCCATGAACACTTCCATTATTTTATCAATAAGGTCGGAAAAAATTGCTTGTACACACCGTTGAAATGTTGCCAGTGCATTGCACAAGCCAAACGGCATCTTCTGGTAAGCTAAAATTCCAAAGGGACAAGTGAACGCCGTCTTCTCATGGTATTCCGGATCAACCGAGATTTGGTTATAACCGGAATAGCCATCTAAGAAGTAATAAAATTCTTGACCCGAGAATCTCTCAAGCATTTGATCCATAAACGGAAGTGGAAAATGATCTTTTCTAGTAGCGGTATTAAGCCTCCTATAATCGATACACATTCTCCAACCCGTCACAGTTCTCGTCGGAATCAATTCATTTTTCTCATTTCTAATAACGGTTATTCCTCCCTTCTTGGGTACAACTTGAACAGGACTCACCCACGGACTATCGAATATTGACATATTTGCTATCTATTGGCAAACATGGTCAGTATCTATAGATTCTACACATACATAATTGCTATCTTCTCCATGGAAACACATTATTATTATCTTCTTATTGCAGAGAAAACCAAGACAGTGACAGAGAAAGCAAAGTATGCGACTGTTCAGGAAAAGGATGTTACCGTAGATTAAGGGAAATCTGTTGCAAAGGATGTTACACCAAAGGATTCTCAACCTAAGGTTCTCTTCTATATATTCGTACCTTTTATTACACTATTTCTCATTTTATTATATATAAGCTATAAATTGAGTTTTGATTTTAGGAAGGTGAAGAAGTCTTGCCATCATCAGAAGGTACCAACGAAAATGTGAGCAACTATAAAGATATGGTTTGTTTCCATCATCAGAAGGTCAAAATAAGAGGTATGCAATTTGACCCTGTATGTTATTGTGTTTCCTTCAACTATTGTACTGTTAGAAGGGAGTTAGTTGAAAATGTTATTAATGGACAAAAACTGCTCTGTTTACTTAGCTTCAAATGGTGGTAGAGTTTTTCGTCGTCTTGTCATTACCGACAAAGGAATATCAAGTGTTATACCCCATATTGTCTAAATGCTCGATTGGATCTCAGATGAGATCAGATGAGTAATTATGCGCTCTATCTTTGGATAATAGGATTAATGGAATCCTATAAGTACTTTAAGTATTAACAATTGGGATCAATAGAGCAACTGATGAACTCTGAAGAGATAAATTATTTTAGTGAAGAGACAGATAAATTATATATTAGTTCAAGAAAGGATTTTAAGGTAACTCAAATAATTGATCAATTGGGTTGAGACGATAAAATATCAATTGGAGATATTTTACTCTATTGGATTATATTATATAATATTGGTATTATATATATATATATATATATATATATATATATATATATATGTTACAAGAAAGAGAAAGAGAAAAATTGGTAAGAAGAAGAAAAGAAGAAAGTGGGAGAAAGAAGAGAAAGGAAGAGAAGAAGAAGAGGAAAAGAGGAAAATGGAAAAGAGGGAAAAAAACATGGATCATCGTTCATCATCTTATTCAAACTCCTCTTCGATTACCAGGTGGGTTCTAGTTAGAAACTCTAAGCTCTAGAAATGGATGTTTGCAACTTAGGTTAGAATTGAGAGAAAATGATAAATTGCTGAATAAATGAAATCTAACGATTGAAATGTGTTATAAATTGTGTAGTATGATCCATATATGTGTGGAAACATCTGTTGATAATTGTTATATAGTGTGTTTGTGTTATGATGAGGTTTTGTTGGGGTTTTCATCCATAAAAATAGAGTTTTTGGGATTCTAATACAGGGTTAACTGATTAACCATTTTGGTTAACCGATTAACCAGTGAGAAATCTGTTGTTCTACGCTGAAATAAGATTGGTTAACCGATTAACCATTCTGGTTAACCGGTTAACGAAATGTGTCTCAAAACTTCATTTTTCCACTGGAGTTTGGTTAATCGGTTAACCAAATGTGTTAACCGATTAACATTGTAACCTTTTGGAAAAATACTTCAAAAATTCATATCTTTTGACTCGGGTGTCCGTTTTAAGCATTCTTTATATCGATGTGAAGCTGTGGAAATATCCTACGGGATAAAAGTGAAAAGTATTGATTTTGATACCCGATTAAATAAATCAAAGGGAACCCGAAAGTGATGTTTTATGTGATGTGGATTATGTTGACATGTTATGCTATTATGTGTGTTCCGCGATTGATATTGTTATATGCCAATGATGTATGTTATATTTATATATTATTTAAATGCGATTAAGCGATAACATGTTTAAAAGTCTATTACAGAAAAAATGAGGAAACCTTAGATCAATGGAATAACCTAGAGATGTAACTAGGTGTTATGAGATGTGTTGAGAACAATGCTTAGACATCGATACTAGAAGAGTGTCTTTGTTAAGTAGTTGTTAGTGGAGGACCGTAATTCCTCTGGTTTATATTTTTTACCCTTAATAAATATTAGTGACCCGTGTTTAATCCTCTGGTGTAGGATGGTCGGGGAAAGTATTTATTAAGTATGTATCCCCTAATAAATATTAGTGACCCGTGTTGAAGTGCTCCTTGTGTGGGCTGGCCGGGGAAAGTATTTATTAGTGTTATCCCTTATTAAATATTAGTGACCCGTGTTGAAGTGCTCCTTGTGTGGGCTGGCCAGGGAAAGTATTTATTAAGTAAGTAACCGTGACCCGTGTTGAAGTGCTCCTTGTGTGGCCTGGCCGGGGAAAGTTACTTAGTGGATGGTACCGTGACCCGTGTTGTAGTGCCTTGTATGGGCTGGCCGGGGAAAGTACCATAGGGAGTGGTATTAGTGACCAGTGTTGAAGTGCTCCTTGTGTGGGCTGGCTGGGGAAAGTACCATTTGTAGATAACCGTGACCCGTGTTGAAGTGCTCTGTGTGTGGGCTGGCCGGGGAAAGTTATCTACGTTAAGGATCCGTGACCCGTGTTGTAGTGCCTTGTATAGGCTGGCCGGGGAAAGATTCCTTAACTAGTTGTCGTTTGGTGTATATTGCGAGGGTTTCTCTAGTTAGAAATGTTCGAACTCAAGGTCTAGTTCCTTTCTCCCCGACTTGAGTTAGGATTTGTTTAGAACCTTCTAAAGCCGAGAGAATCCATAAGATAGAGAACTCACTGAGATTTGATGTATCTCACCCCACTATTGTTGATATTACAGGTATGGGTTGCAGGTTTGATTTACAAGTGGAGCTATGCTTGGATGTTTCAAGAGAAGGTTAGCTTTAGTATTTCCGCTGTGTATTATTTTGTTGTATACAATTGAGGATATTGTATATTGTTCTTAGATTTTTACATTTTGGCTAGTTTCCATGACTTGTGCCATATGTTGTATTGATGTTTTAGAAATGGACAAGTATGTGAATTATGCCATTAGGCACTTTTGATGTGTCAGTACCAAGTTAAACAATTGTAAGGTATTATTCTAGATATATATTATACAGGGCATTACATCAAGAGTCAAAGCTTATCATATTAAAAAGTTAAAAGGTAGTCTTATCATATGCTTTTATCTTGAAATAGAGGATGAAAGTTGTTAATGAGAATATTAACTTAAATGTGTTTTCAGGATGGAGTGTGGACATTCCGTGACTTTTTAAGTAATGGCTTGATTGAGTATCTTGATGTCAACAAGGAAAACAATTCTATGGTGTGTTATTCTCAAAGTTACATTCTCAAAGAGGATAAATGGGTACCTCAATAAGTCTAAAATTGTGAGTTCTAATTACACTCTTTATTTTAGTTTTTTAATAGAATCTCACGAGGTCATGCCGGTTTTTACTTTTTTATTTAAGAAAAAAACAAGTAAATCAATTCACGACACGACACATAGATTATGGTAATAATTTAAGCAAATGAAAGTGATAAAATTTGAACGCAATGTCGTCGAATAGTGTTGTAGTGGAAGAATTTGAACAAATCCCTAATATTCAACTATACACTATCACTACACCAAAATTGCTTTTTGGAAGCACTACATAGACAACGCTTTTGATCAAAAGCACTGCTATATGTTTTAAAAAAACACGCTGAAAAAAAGCGCTGCCTAAAGGCCTACTTTAGATAGCGCTTCCTAAAAGCGTTGTTAAAAGCCATACAAATGTGACACCTTAGAAAGCGCTTTCAGGAAAGCGCTGCTAAAGGCACACTTTAGAAAGCGCTTTTAAAAACCACTGCTAAAGGCCTTACGTAGGTCACACATTAAAAAGCGCTTTCTGGAAGCGCTGCTATAGGCAATTAAAAAGAAAGTGCTTTTAGAGAAAAATCGCTGCTAAAGCTAATACATAAGAAAGCGCTTTCCAAAAGCGCTGTCATATGTTATTATTTCATAATTATTAAAAAACTTTTCATTGTTTCAGAACTCCCTAATCATTTCTTTTCTTTCTCCCTCTCTCTCGCGACTTCTCCCTCCGTCGTGTCTCCCCCTCTCTCGCGACTTTTCCCTCCGCACTATTCGTCTTCTCCGACCGGCGTTCCTCTGTCCGTCTTCTCCGACCGGCACGATTCATCTATTCGTATCTCCATCTTCTCCGACCGGCATTCCTCCGTGAGTGTCACTTGTTTGTTCTCCAACCGTCACTGTTCATCGTCTTCTCTTGAGGGTTTGTTCTTGATCATCTTGTTTTGTTTTTGTTTTGTTTTTAGTTTGAATGTGTGAAATGATGACCCTTGATTCTAGTTTGAGCATCTTGTTTTGTTTTTTGTTTTGTTTTTAGTTTAAGCATCTTGTTTTGTTTTTGGTTATGATTTGTGAAATGATGACCCTTGATTCTATCTTGCAAAGGTTTTGGAGATGCTTTGTATAGCAGGTTGAAGTATTTGGCCGACCTTATTTTCGGCTTTATCAATAAGTGACCTATTGCCACCGACCACACAGCAGCACAGGTTCATGTAAGTGTAATTTTTGAAAAATCTAGAATTGTCATATGAATTTTGTTGTTCGATTGTGTATGTAATGCTGTGATTTCTTTATTCTGCCTCTGCGATGCGCATTGTTATGATGATTTATCTTCCCTCTCCTTCAATTTGAATTATTGCGTATATGATGTTCTGAATTTTCTTATGTGAATCTGATGACTTTGTATAAATTGTGTGTACTGTTCTTGTCTTGCCTCCTCCTTCTAGCGACAGTTGCTGCTATTGTTGTGTTCTGAGTTCTTGAATTTTGGTGGATGTTAGTTGTTCTAGTATGTGTGTATGACAAACTTCTGGTGTATGTTGATGAGTTTTCTGGTCTTGATTTTGTGTTTAGTCATGTAATGATCTTGATGAAGTGGGGTATGACTTTGATGAATTGGTTTGGAATTTATGGTATATTTTTGACGAAATTGTTTGGTATGATTAAGGTTTTGAGGACCGGTTTGTGTAAGTATTTGATGAATCGTGTAAGGACTTGGATGTTTGGTTATGAGGATGTTGATAGCTTTCTGGTGTATGATTTGTGATGAAGTGTAATCTTTTTATGAAATTGATGTGGATGTTGTTTGAATTTGAATTTGAAATTGTTGTAGATTAGTTTTGACTGAACCCCCTTTCCTCTAGAAAAGGCGTGCAAAAACAGCTTTTAACAAAACAAGTTTCAATGACATAGGAAGTGTCGAAGAGTGGGCGGTGGTGTCTTTCCAAGGGTGATTTCACGTCTTTCAACGTCCTACATCTTGAATATAGAGTCCTGTGACCTAGAAGGCAATGCATGACTTGTTCTTTATATATTTACGGCCATTTTGCTCTTTTGTATACGACCTGCGCAATACTTTAACATGAGCACTTCCTCAAAACTCCGCGACCAAGAAGGTGACCGAGAAAATGAAGAAGGACGGTCCAAATGTTGCAATATCTACTGCATCATCAATCGGAGCAACCTTGTCCAGGATGAAATCTATGACAAAGATGAAATGCCTCACAAAAGACCGCGCTCTGAAACGTGATTTTGGTGTAGATGTTGATGAGGACTGGGATGAAGACTGGTTCAATTTTCTTCATTCAGGGACAGGAGAGAGAGCGATTAGCTTCTAGAGGGGAATCTGTATTTTGTTGTTGTTTTGATTGTCCCCTTATATGGGTGTTAGTGATTTTTCTGGCCTTCAGGCTCTCTTTTTAATTGTATTGTACAATGTTTTGGCTCATATGAAGCATTTTATATAATATGTCATTTTTCCTCCTGCAAGGAATTACCCTTTTATGTATATGCTAGCCCCTCCAGTACTTAAGTCAAGATGAGGTACCAATCGTTATTTTTTTTCCTTTTTGTTTTATGAGACTTTATATTAGCTCAACACTCAGACGTACACAAGAAGCCCCATGCGAAGGGCTTTAGGGTTTTTGAGTGCTTTGAACCTTTTTTGGCTAAGTTTGCTGGGTACGTACTCGGGATTTGTCAAAAGGTATGAAAGTTGTTGTGTTGAAAGAGCTTTCTAAAGGGGGATAATAGAAAGTGGTTTTTACTGCAAAAGCGTTGCCTAAAGATGCCAATAGAAAGCATAAAAGGCCAGAAAAAGCGCTGCTAAAGGCACACTTTAGACATCGCTTTTCCAGAAAAAGCGCTGCTAAAGGCCTACTTTAGAAAGCGCTTTTCCAGAAAAAGCGCTGCTAAAGACCTACATAAGGCAACGCTTTTGCATAAAACAAAAGCGTTGTCTTTACCTATAGCAACACCACCTTAGGCAGCGTTTTTAAGCGCTGTTAAAAGCCAAAAAAAGTGCTGTCTTTTCCCTTCCGTGGCATAGTGTATTTAGTATGAAGTGTTGTCTAATAGTATCTAGAATGGTGCTATAACACTTAGCGTAGCAGATTTTGAACAAACACTATTTTTTCCTATCGTGTTTGGTTGAGCGACACTTTGCTGCCACTGCAAGTTTAAATCTCTATTGCGGTAAAAAATTCTCCAAGCTACAAATTGGAGAGTTCGCTAATTGTAAGTTGCCATCGTGACTTTTGTAGTATCCCAAACACACTATATGCAATTAGCAACATTAATTGAATATAATCACTTGTGTCGGTGACCGAAGCGTGTTGGATATTAGAGAAGTCCTTAATTCGAAGTGTCCCTGCCATATAGATTATACGCTAATGTTGTGAGGAGATTATGTCTTGTATATCTCTTTTACAATTAATTCAACTTCTCTTTATGGAAAATGGTTCTATTCAATGTTTTTACGTGTAGTTTATAACTGCAATTATGACTATTTTTCTGCTAGTTTCTACTTCTTTAAGAGTGATCTCTACTTTGATTTAAAACTTTGGTTCTAAATTACTATTTGAGTTAGTTTTATCATGTTGTTGATTTCTGAGAAGTTTGGAAATTATAAAATATTAATGCATAGTTTGGATAAGCTTTTGTGTTATGAAAGATTCTCTATTGAAATAAGTTAATGCTTATTTGCTTATGCCAATGTATTCATTGAAATATGAAAGCTAATCTCAAGTTATATGAGATGAAGCCATGTTAAAAAATTTCATAAATATTGCAAGATTCTGTTCAAGTTTTTTTAAGGCTTTTACGTAAGTTTTTTAGGCTTTCTATACAAATGATTTCTAAATGTGATAGTTGTTGTTATTTTGACCGTTGTTCCTTTGTTGCCATTGATGTGGTGTTGACTTCATTCCTCTTGTTCTGCTATAAACATATGCTATAAACATTTCAGTTACGTTAATACTAATTCATAGTGTTTTGTTTGATTCATGGTATCGTGTTGTGATCCTAACTTAGATATTAATGTGAGTTCCTTTTAGGTGTTTGACACTTCTGTGATGTAATGCAATTCAAAAGTATCTATATAATATGATTAGTGCTTATGCATGTCAATTTCTATTTAATGCATGTGCATTATTAACTAACATGAGCCTTTTACATTGAAGTGCATTATTAACTAACATGGTCTTCAAATCATATGCAGTTTATAATCATGCCCAGCTGCAGTTTAAATGAATCAGTTCAGGAAGTAATACATGAGGTTCAGGAAGTGACTAATAATTATTATGAATTTTTTCTAATACAATAATTATTATGAATTTTTTCTGCTCCTCATTTGTTCTTGAGTTATCTCGCTTTAAGTTTATATATTACAATGTTACGATTACTATATATGACCTGAATGCTGCATTATTGCCTTATCATTTGTTTGCTGCAACTAAGGGTCTTAATTTCTCGCAATTGTCGAGCCACTTCACTGACATGGATGAATTATCAAAATTTGAAAAGTCGTAGGATTTGTGTAGGACTATTAGAATTACCAAGAATTTGTCTAAGATTATTAAAATTAACAAGAATCGGCTAGGTCCAGGCTAACTAATTTTGTTGACTTTTACAATTTGACTTTAGCCTCGGTTAGGCCAAAGTTAATTATTTTGTTGACTTATGAAGTTTGACTTTAGCCTCGAATCAGCCGAGGCTAAATATTTTATTGACTTATGAAGTTTGACCTTAGCCTCGAAATAACCGAGGCAAACTATTACTTTAGCCTCGACCAGGCCCAAGGCTAAATATTTTGTTGACTTATGGAGTTTGACTTATGGAGGTAGCCTTGATTTAGACTCGGCTAAATCGAGGCTACTGTAGACACGACTCTTTTTGGCCAAAGCTAAATGTTAGCTTCGATTGGTAGCCTTGGTTTGTTTTTTCCTAACAACTGGTATCAAAGCTTCTGGTTAGATCCAGGGATAAATGTTCTTAGTATGCTATGTGGTTGCAGTTTTGTTTGATCTTCTACATCAGAAAAGAAGGGTAGTGTTGTGAAAGAGTTGTAAAGCTGCAGTCACAAATTCCGCTGTGCAGTTTGGGCTAGAGAAAATTGATGGGAGAATTTTTTTGGACTTGTGGAAAGTCCAAGTCAAAGATGTGTTTATACAATCAATAGTACATAAGGTGCAAAATTAAGTCGGTGGTTGAAGAGCTTCTTGCCAACAAGGAAGTTGTACCATAGTGTTTCAACCTGGTTTTCGACATGGGGAAATTCTTAAAGTGGTTTACCTTCAAGTGAAGTATATTCTTCTTTAGGTGGAGTATGATAGTTTTTTTAAAACTATGATTGTCTGTGAAGACAATGTAAAATTCTTGGAGTGGTTTAGCTTCAAGTGAAATTTATTCTTCATGATAAAGTATATGATTGTCGGTGGTGACAATGTGAAATTCTTGAAGTGGTTTATCTTCAAGTGAAATATATTTTTCATGATAGAGTATGATTGCTTTTAAAACTATGATTGTCGGTGAAGACAATGTGAAAATTCTTGGAGTGGTGTAGTTTCAAGTGACTATACTCTTTATTGTGGAGTATGATTGTCGGTGAAGACAATGAAAATTTATGTATTATTTTCAATCAAGGTTGAGATTGTCGGGGTTGGTTGAAAATATACATGTTGATACTCTTTATGGTGAAGTATTGTAATACCCCATATTATTTAAATGCTCAATTGGATATCAGATGAGATCAGATAAGTATCTATGTACTCTATCATTGGTAAATTGGATTAATGGAATCCTCTAAGTACTTTATGTAACGCCCCAGTTTTGCCAACTTTATTTTATTGAGTCTTTTTTATTATTTTATTTTTATTTTATTTTATTTTTGACTTTTATGTGAAAATGTGTTATTTTTCGTCGTGAATATTTTATCGCGTTTCGGGAACATTTGCGAGATATTTGAGTGTGGGGGTATTTTGGACATTTCATAGATATTTTTACTAAGTTAGACAAGAAAAGAAAATAGAAAAGGGAAAGAAAGAAAAATAGAGAGAAAGAAAGAAGAAAGAAGGAAAAAGAGAAGAAAAGAGGAGAAGAGAGAAAATTGAAGAAAGTGTGGAAAAATCATCAAGAGCAAGTTGTAGAGTCGATTAAATCGGGTAAGAGTGCGAAACTCGATTATTCTATGATTGTATACGATTATGTATGTGTGTTTGTTGTTGTTTTGGATTGAATTGGAAGAAAATGAGTAAAACCCATATTTGGTATAATTGATTAGAAATTGATTTGAATGTGTCAAAACTTGTGTTGATTGTGTTTTAGATTGTCTATACATGTTGGTTGTGTGTTATTGCAATTCAAATTGGTGATTTTCTGAGTTTAGGTGAAGATTTGGTTGATTGGGGTTTGAAAAACGCAGAAAATGTTCTGCAGAATTTTTCTGGATCTGTCCTGGCCATACGCGTAAGGGACTTGCCAATACGCGTATGAGTCTAGGTGTTACGCGTAACAATGGCGTGGTTTTGAGCCAATACGCGTATAAAATGCATGTTTTACCGGCCCTCTGGTGATACGCGTAAGGGCTATGGGCGTACGCGTATGGTTTTTGGCAACGTGATTTTGTGAAGGAAATTTGTTCTGTCTATACGCGTATGGGAATAGGTGTTACGCGTATGGACAGGAGAATTGCAAAAATGTGATTTTTCAAAATGTTGTTTTCGGTTTTGTCCGTAACTTTGGTTCCGATTATCCGATTTTTGAATTCTTGGTGTTGTTGGAAAGGTATCGAGTTGTACTTTATGATTATGATGTTTTGAGAATGGTTAGCCGATTAAATTTTGTCAGAAAATATGAATAGTGTCGAATCTCGACTTTTGTCGTTTTAATGGTGCGTATTTGACGTGTATTATGTTTGTGTTTGGAATGGGTATGCCTTATGTGCTGTTGTGATGATGGTTTGTGGCCGAAAGGCAAGAAAACGGTAAGTGTGGTATTTGATGATATATGCATGATTGTGGATGTATGTGTGCATGCAATGTGAATGTCATGAGTCATTGTATGCCAAGCATCATGATGTGCATTGTGGAAACGTCCTGAGTGACGGTTTAATTCCTGAGGGGAATATGCTATAACATCGTGTGCCTCGAAAATATGAGGCGATGCCTGAGGACCTAAAGCGGTGGTTATAGACGATTGTGGGCTCCTTTGGAGACTTAAAGCAATCCTTAACGTCGTGTGCCTCGAAAATATGAGGCGTTGCCTGAGGACCTAAAGCGACGGGTGAACATCGTAGGCCCGACGAGGAGTTACTTGAGATTATCAGTAACGAGCGATGGTTCCAACAGTTCCTGAGTGAACTGATGATGAGACATGAGACATTGGAAGTCGGTACCGCATGGCATGTGCATAGAGTCGTTGTGTCGGTCTATGTGCATTGCATAAATCATGAATTAATTGTGTGTGAATTTGTGAATGTGATTGATGATTGTATGGTATATGTGTGGTGTGTAATGGTATTCGATGCTTGAGAATTGTTTGGTATTATGTTATATGTGGTTGTGGTGAGAATGTGTTACTTGTACATTTTTGTGTTTATATATATAATTTTATTCAATTATATTATGGTTGTTTTTCTCACCCTTCTGCTATTTTATAACGCTCTATGAGGCATTGCAGATTAGAGTTGCTGGAGGTATTCTTTTTGTGAAGCTTTGCGTCTTCATTCTTTTGTCGGTCGGCTCTGATATGTGACTCCGGGTAGCTAGGGTGGCCGTTTGCGATTATTTTGTATATCCGATGATATATTGTGGTTGTATATGTATAACTGGATGTATGATAGACATGTTTATATGTTTATATGTATATATGTTGTTCAGATTTTAGATTTTCCGCTTTAATTCTAATTTCTGAAAAGTGGGTGTAAGGAACAAAGTTTCCTCTGTATGATTGCTACCCCACAGTTGCATATCATTATGGGCAGGTGTTGCATGTTATGTGTATGTTTTGTTACAGTTGATGTGATTCCTCCCTTTCTATGCCGCGAATTCAAATGTACTCTGACGAAATTTCGAATTTTCTTTTAGTGCTTTAAATGCATGTTAATTGGGGGTATAGTTTGGGGGCGTCACATTAAGTGGTATCAGAGCCAGTCCGTGTCAGTTGTGTCAGTTGTGTCTGGCATATTGGGCGAGTTGTGTTGGACGAGTTGTTGTTTAACCATAGTTTCTGTGTTTAGACGAACCGAATATGGCTGGTCGTAATGATGCTGCTTTGGCTGCTGCGATGGAAGCGATGGCACGAGCTGTGCAGGGGGCACCGAATGCTGCAGGAAATGATGGGTTTAGAAAGAATAAGCCGCCGGTCTTTAAAGGGAAACATGATCCGGATGGTGTGCAGTTGTGGTTGAAAGAGATTGAGAGGATTTTCAGGGTAATGGATTGTGATGACGATGATGTTAAGGTGAGGCTGGGCACTCATATGTTACACGAAGAGGCTGATGACTGGTGGGTCAGTACTCGTCAGGTGTTGGAAGCTGAGGAGGAAGAAGAAGAGATCACTTGGGAGGTGTTTAGCCGAGAGTTTCTAAGGAAGTATTTTCCCGAGGATGTCCGAGGAAAGAAAGAGATTGAGTTTTTGGAACTAAAACAAGGTAATTTGTCTGTTGTTGACTATACTGCTAAGTTTGTGGAACTAGTGCAGTTTTATCCTCATTATGTGGAAGCGACTGCTGAATTTTCAAAGTGTGTGAAGTATGAAAGTGGCTTGCGTCCTGAGATAAAGCAGGCTATTGGTTATCAGAGGATCCGAAGGTTTGCTGATTTGGTGGAATGCTGTAGGATTTATGATGAAGATAGTAAGGCTCGTTCTGCTCACTATAAAAGTGTAAGTGACAGAAAAGGGAAACAACAGTTCCGTGGTGGTTCGTATGTGTCACCGGCTGATAAAGGTAAACAAAGGGGTAATTTTGATCGAAGGTCAAGTGGAGGAGGTATGTCTAATGCTCCTAGGTGTTTTAAATGTGGTGAATTGGGTCATCGCCAGATGGAATGTAGGAAGAAAGTGGATAAGTGTTCTAATTGTGGTGGTATCGGACATGTTTTAGCTGATTGTAAAAGGAAGAATGTAGTGAAGTGTTATAATTGTGGGGAACCTGGTCACATTAGCTCGAAGTGTCCTAATCAGAAGAAAGCTCCGACTAGTGGGAAAGTGTTTTCATTGGCGGGAACTCAGACCTCAAGTGCAGATCGTCTGATAAGAGGTACTTGCTTTATTAATAATATGCCTTTAATTGCTATTATTGATACTAGAGTGACTCATTCGTTTATTTCGTCTGAGTGCGCGAAGAGTTTGAATCTTGTGTTGTCTGTGATGGATGGTGAGATGGTTATTGATACTCCAGCGATGGGGTCAGTAACTACTTCTTTGGTGTGTCTAAGTTGTCCTTTGGCCATTTATGGCAGAGATTTTGTGATGGATTTGGTGTGTTTACCATTGGAAGGTTTAGATGTGGTGTTGGGAATGAACTGGTTGCAATTTAATCGGGTGCACATTGATTGTTATCATAAGCTTGTAAGGTTTCCATCTCTTGAGGAAGATGAAGACTCGAGTTTCTTATCTACCAAAGAGTTGAAGAAACTTTTGGCGGACGAAGCTCAATTGTTTGGTTTGTTTGCATCATTAACTGTGGATAGTCAAGTTTCTCTTGAAGTGTTTCCTGTTGTGTGTGATTTTCCTGAAGTGTTTCCTGAGGATATTTCAAATGTACCGCCAGAGAGAGAAGTTGAATTTTCTATTGATCTAGTTCCTGGTACTAGACCTGTTTCTATGGCACCTTATAGAATGTCGGCATCTGAATTGGTGGAGTTGAAAAAGCAGTTAAATGAGTTGTTAGAAAAGAGGTTCATGAGGTCAAGTGTTTCTCCTTGGGGTGCTCCAGTTTTGTTAGTCAAAAAGAAAGATGGGAGTATGCGATTATGTATTGATTATCGCCAGTTGAACAAAGTGACGATTAAGAATAAATATCCGCTTCCAAGGATTGATGATCTGATGGATCAGTTGGTTGGTGCTTGTGTATTTAGTAAGATCGATTTGAGATCGGGGTACCATCAGATAAGAGTGAAAGAAGAGGATATTCAGAAGACGGCCTTTAGAACACGTTACGATCATTATGAATATTCAGTGATGTCGTTCGGGGTTTCTAATGCGCCTGGTGTGTTTATGGAATACATGAATCGTATTTTCCACGAGCATTTAGATCATTTTGTGGTGGTGTTTATTGATGATATTTTAATCTATTCTAAGTCTCGTGAGGAACATGCAGAGCATTTGCGTATTGTTTTGCAGGTTTTGAAGGAAAGGAAGCTTTTTGCCAAATTGTCCAAGTGTGAATTCTGGTTGTCTGAGGTGAGTTTTCTTGGGCACGTAATTTCAGGTAATGGTATTGTTGTGGATCCATCTAAAGTAGAAGCAGTTCTACAATGGGAGGCTCCTAGATCCGTTACTGAAATTCGAAGCTTTTTGGGTTTGGCTGGTTATTACCGGAGGTTCATTGAAGGGTTTTCTAAGCTAGCTCTTCCTTTGACGCAGTTGACTTGTAAGGGCAAAGCATTCATTTGGGATATTCAATGTGAAGAAAGTTTTTGTGAGCTGAAGAGAAGATTGACGACAGCTCCTATTCTGATTTTACCTGATCCTACTGAACCGTTTGTTGTGTATTGCGATGCTTCTTTAGTTGGTTTGGGTGGTGTTCTGATGCAGGAAGGTAAAGTTGTAGCTTATGCTTCAAGGCAATTAAGAGTTCATGAGAAAAACTATCCTACTCATGATCTTGAGTTAGCGGCTGTAGTTTTTGTGTTGAAGATTTGGAGGCACTATCTCTATGGTGCAAGGTTCGAAGTCTTTAGTGATCATAAAAGCTTGAAATATTTATTTGATCAGAAAGAGTTGAACATGAGGCAGCGGAGATGGTTGGAATTCTTGAAAGACTACGACTTTGGATTGAATTACCATCCTGGTAAAGCTAATGTGGTAGCCGATGCATTGAGCCGGAAATCGTTGCATATGTCCGCATTGATGGTGAAAGAGTGGGAACTTTTGGAGTCGTTTAGAAACTTGAGTTTGGTATGTGAAGTGACTTCGGTTATTGTAAGGCTTGGAATGTTGAAGGTTACTAATGAATTTTGTTGTCGGTTAGTGAGAAACAAAAGCTGGATTTGAAATTCGTTAATTTGATGAGGAATGAGAATGTGGATTTCAAGGTGGATAATTTTGGTGTTTTGAGATTCCGTGGTCGTATTTGTATTCCTGATGATGCAGAGTTGAAAAGAATGATTTTGGAGGAAGGACACAGGAGTAACCTAAGTATTCATCTGGGTGCGAATAAGATGTACCAAGATTTGAAGAAGATTTTCTGGTGGTCTGGTTTGAAAAGAGATGTGGCTCAGTTTGTGTATGCATGTTTGACTTGTCAGAAATCGAAAGTGGAACATTTGAGGCCTAGTGGTTTGTTGCAACCATTGGATATTCCTGAGTGGAAGTGGGATAGCATTTCGATGGATTTTGTAACGGGATTGCCGAATACGCAAAGAGGTCATAATGCTATTTGGGTGATTGTGGACAGGCTGACTAAATCGGCGCATTTTATTCCGATTGACATCAGTTTTTCTTTGGAACGGTTAGCTGAGATCTATATCAGTGTGGTTGTGAAATTGCATGGGATTCCATTGAGTATTGTTTCGGATCGAGATCCTAGGTTTACATCTAGATTTTGGGAAAGTTTACAGAAGGCTTTGGGTTCTAGATTGAGGTTGAGTTCGGCTTATCATCCGCAGACGGATGGTCAGACCGAAAGAACTATTCAGTCGTTGGAGGATTTGTTGAGAGCGTGTGTTTTGGAACAAGGTGGTGCGTGGGACGGTTATCTTGCTTTGGTTGAGTTCACGTATAATAACAGTTTCCATTCTAGTATTGGAATGGCACCTTTTGAGGCCTTATATGGACGAAGATGTCGAACGCCGTTGTGTTGGCACGAAACAGGTGAAAGTTCGGTGGTTGGACCGGATTTGGTGCAATAAACGATGGAAAAGGTAAAGTTTATTCGTGAGAAAATGAAGGCTTCTCAGGATAGACAAAAGAGTTATCATGATCGGAGACAGAAGGATCTTGAGTTTCAAGAGGGTGATCACGTATTTCTGAGAGTTACGCCGGTAACGGGCGTTGGTCGTGCTCTGAAATCTAAGAAGCTTACTTCTCGATTTATTGGTCCTTACCAGATATCTGCGAGAGTTGGTGTTGTGGCGTATCGTGTGGCATTGCCGCCGAATCTGTCGAATTTGCATGATGTGTTTCATGTTTCACAGCTTCGGAAGTATGTTCCGGACCCTTCACATGTTATTCCAATGGACGAGGTTGAGATAAGAGATAACCTTACGGTCGAGACTTTACCAGTTAGGATTTTGGATCGCGAGGTGAAGCGGTTGAGGGGCAAAGAGATTGCACTTGTGAAAGTGGCGTGGGGAGGCGTTGCTGAGGGAAATTTGACGTGGGAGTTGGAGAGTAGGATGCGGGAGTCGTATCCAGAGTTGTTTGTATCAGGTAATATTTTCGAGGACGAAAATTTCTAAGTGGGGGAGAGTTGTAACGCCCCAGTTTTGCCAACTTTATTTTATTGAGTCTTTTTTATTATTTTATTATTATTTTATTTTATTTTCGACTTTTATGTGAAAATGTGTTATTTTTCGTCGTGAATATTTTATCGCGTTTCGGGAACATTTGCGGGATATTTGAGTGTGGGGGTATTTTGGACATTTCATAGATATTTTTACTAAGTTAGACAAGAAAAGAAAATAGAAAAGGGAAAGAAAGAAAAATAGAGAGAAAGAAAGAAGAAAGAAGGAAAAAGAGAAGAAAAGAGGAGAAGAGAGAAAATTGAAGAAAGTGTGGAAAAATCATCAAGAGCAAGTTGTAGAGTCGATTAAATCGGGTAAGAGTGCGAAACTCGATTATTCTATGATTGTATACGATTATGTATGTGTGTTTGTTGTTGTTTTGGATTGAATTGGAAGAAAATGAGTAAAACCCATATTTGGTATAATTGATTAGAAATTGATTTGAATGTGTCAAAACTTGTGTTGATTGTGTTTTAGATTGTCTATACATGTTGGTTGTGTGTTATTGCAATTCAAATTGGTGATTTTCTGAGTTTAGGTGAAGATTTGGTTGATTGGAGTTTGAAAAACGCAGAAAATGTTCTTCAGAATTTTTCTGGATCTGTCCTGGCCATACGCGTAAGGGACTTGCCAATACGCGTATGAGTCTAGGCGTTACGCGTAACAATGGCGTGGTTTTGAGCCAATACGCATATGAAATGCATGTTTTACCGGCCCTCTGGTGATACGCGTAAGGGCTATGGGCGTACGCGTATGGTTTTTGGCAACGTGATTTTGTGAAGGAAATTTGTTCTGTCAATACGCGTATGGGAATAGGTGTTACGCGTATGGACAGGAGAATTGCAAAAATGTGATTTTTCAAAATGTTGTTTTCAGTTTTGTCCGTAACTTTGGTTCCGATTATCCGATTTTTGAATTCTTGGTGTCGTTGGAAAGGTATCGAGTTGTACTTTATGTTATGATGTTTTGAGAATGGTTAGCCGATTAAATTTTGTCGGAAAATATGAATAGTGTCGAATCTCGACTTTTGTCGTTTTAATGGTGCGTATTTGACGTGTATTATGTTTGTGTTTGGAATGGGTATGCCTTATGTTCTGTTGTGATGATGGTTTGTGGCCGAAAGGCAAGAAAATGGTAAGTGTGGTATTTGATGATATATGCATGATTGTGGATGTATGTGTGCATGCAATGTGAATGTCATGAGTCATTGTATGTCAAGCATCATGATGTGCATTGTGGAAACGTCCTGAGTGACGGTTTAATTCCTGAGGGGAATATACTATAACATCGTGTGCCTCGAAAATATGAGGCGATGCTTGAGGACCTAAAGCGGTGGTTATAGCAGATTGTGGACTCCTTTGGAGACTTAAAGCAATCCTTAACGTCGTGTGCCTCGAAAATATGAGGCGTTGCCTGAGGACCTAAAGCGACGGGTGAACATCGTAGGCCCGACGGAGAGTTACTTGAGATTCTCAGTAACGAGCGATGGTTCCAATAGTTCCTGAGTGAACTGATGATGAGACATGAGACATTGGAAGTCGGTACCGCATGGCATGTGCATAGAGTCGTTGTGTCGGTCTATGTGCATTGCATAAATCATGAATTAATTGTGTGTGAATTTGTGAATGTGATTGATGATTGTATGGTATATGTGTGGTGTGTAATGGTATTTGATGCTTGAGAATTGTGCGGTATTATGTTATATGTGGTTGTGGTGAGAATGTGTTACTTGTACATTTTTGTGTTTATATATATAATTTTATTCAATTATATTATGGTTGTTTTTCTCACCCTTCTGCTGTTTTATAACGCTCTATGAGGCGTTGCAGATTAGAGTTGCTGGAGGTATTCTTTTTGTGAAGCTTTGCGTCTTCATTCTTTTGTCGGTCGGCTCTGATATGTGACTCCGGGTAGCTAGGGTGGCCGTTTGCGATTATTTTGTATATCCGATGATATATTGTGGTTGTATATGTATAACTGGATGTATGATAGACATGTTTATATGTTTATATGTATATATGTATATATGTTGTTCAGATTTTAAATTTTCCGCTTTAATTCTAATTTCTGAAAAGTGGGTGAAGGAACAAAGTTTCCTCTGTATGATTGCTACCCCACAGTTGCATATCATTATGGGCAGGTGTTGCATGTTATGTGTATGTTTTGTTACAGTTGATGTGATTCCTCCCTTTCTATGCCGCGAATTCAGATGTACTCTGACGAAATTACGAATTTTCTTTTAGTGCTTTAAATGCATGTTAATTGGGGGTATAGTTTGGGGGCGTCACACTTTAAGTATTGACATTTGGGATCAATAGAGAAACTAATGAACTCTGAAGAGATCAATTATTTTATTTAAGAGGCGGATTCATATTTATTAATTCAAGGAAGTATTAGAAGGTAACTCTAATAATTGATCAATTGGATTGAGATGACGAAATATCAATTGGAGATATCTTACTCTATTAGAATATATTATATATATATATATATATATATATATATATATATATATATATATATATATATATATATATATATATATATATATATATATATATATATGTTTGTTAAGAGAATGAAAAAGGAAAAGAAGAAGAAGAAGAAAAGCAGAGAAGAGGAAACGTGGGAGAGAAGAAGAGAGGAAAAAAGAGAAAGAGGGAGAAGAAAGCTCACGGATCATCATCTTCTTCAAACTCCTCTTCATTTATCAGGTGGGTTCTAGTTAGAGACTTTAGTGTAGAATTTCTTGAGGTTTTAGAGTTAGGTTAGATTTTGGAGAAAATGAGTATTTTCGTAAAATCAAATAAATCTAACGGTTGAAATGAGATATAAATCGTATAGAACAACCATTATAGATGTATAATCATCTGTTTATGCTTGGTTGAATGTTTGAAATGGTTTTGATTGGGATTGGAATGGAAAGAATCCAAGAAAACAGAGTTTTTGGGTTTCTGCAACATGGTTAATCGATTAACGCTATGGGTTAACCGATTAACCAGTGAGAAATCTGGTGTTTTACGTGAAAATTGAATTGGTTAATTGGTTAACCATTTTGGTTAATCGGTTAACAGAAAGTTTATGAATTTGGTTAATCGGTTAACCAAATGTGTTAACCGATTAACACTGTAACTTTTTGGAAAAATATTTTAAAAATCCATATCTTTTGAACCGTAAGTCCATTTCGGTCCCCGTTCGAAGCGTTGGAAAGCTAATTTCATAATCTTTGTGAGGGTGAGGTAGAAATATGGTTGTATGCCATAGATTGATGAAATACTTTTTATGTGATATGTTGTGTTAAATGTTTTACTTGTGTATATTGTGTTATACCATGGCTATTTAATTTTGAACTGTGAACGAGAGAATATGCATGTTAAAATGAATTAGGAAGCGTGATAAAACCTTACCCCAAACCTAGTGATATGATTCTATGTTGTGATTATGATTGATAAATAATATAGATGGCGATGCTCGTGCATTCAATGTAGATGTGCATCCTTGCCGAGTAATGGTCTAGAGGAGAGTGAGACACTAGTATGGAACATGTGTGTGAACCTTTGTGTTCTTTGAGAAAAGGCAATTGTGGCCTTAAGGCATTGTGGCCTTGTGATTGTCGAATACAATCACGTTTGTGTGTGCGATCACGTAATCGTAACCGGTTATTTTGATAGTGCGTTTCATGGGTCTCGAGCTCCTCTGAAACATGTGCACCACTACTTGGCAGGTTTGATTCCCCGTGTTGTACGAATGGCGCCCGTTGGGTGAATGCTTCTGACGGTATAAGGCCCGTGTAAAGTGACGGTTCATCACAGTTAATGGCCCGTAGAACCCGAATCCATTCGTATGTCGAGTAGTTTGCAAGGATCCATGACCCGGGTCGACTTCTAGACGTAGAAGAGGACGGGAATAGGGTATGCCTTGGCGTGGTTACCGATTAGTGATATGGTGAGTTGATGAACTCATGACATGTTTCCATATAGTGTGAGATTGTGAGATTGTGAACTCAAAGTCATTTCCCTTCCCCTTGACTTGAGTTACGATTGATAGAACCTTGTACAACCGAGAGGATCTATAGGATAGGGAACTCACTGAGATTTGATGTATCTCACCCCACTATAGTTGCTTTATTTCAGGTGTGGTTTGCAGGTTTGATTTGCAAGTGGAGCTATGCTGGGATGTTTCAAGAGAAGCTTAGTTAAGCTTATTCCGCTGTGTATTTTATTGTTCGTGTACAATGAGGAATATTGTATATTGATCTTAGTTTTATTTTATTTTTTTAGCTAATTTCCATAGCTTGTACCATAGTTGTATTATGTTTTAGAATGGTCAAGTATGTGAATTATGCCATTAGGCACTTATGATGGTGTCAGTACCAAATAAAATGCTTGTATTGTATTATTCTTGGTATATATTATACATGGCGTTACAGTTGGTATCAGAGCAGGTCGTGTCCTCGACCTTGCCTTGAAACATCATAAGTAAATATATTCCTGCCACTTAAGTGTGTCTGGCCATCATGAAACTTAATATCATACTATATAGTGTTGGGCCTGATCAACCTAATACTATGTATGTGATAGGTAGAATCATGGTTGAGCGACCGCGAGGACTCCGAAGTGCTGTTGGAACTTGTGCTGTGAGGGAAGGCTCAAGCCACGAGTTAGTAGTGTGGAGTTTTGGTCAACTCTGTTAAGGTTTTGGTAGAAGTTGTGCTCGGGTAGCATGGAATCGAAGAGTGGAATGTTGTTCAAGCAATCCTTTGGAAATGATGGAGTCTGAAAGTTAAGGATCTCTAGCGCATGATTGGTCAAGGTATCAAGGAATATGTAAAATCACAAGTAGAGATGGATTGACTACTAGTTTGGATAAGGATTTCCAGTAATCTCTTTCCGTGGAAAAGAAAAGTGGTTTTGTGGAACGCGTAACGTAAGGTCCGGAAGTGAGGTAGTTCTTGGTGCTCCAGTTTCTAAGGCCACTATGGTCTCTTGAATGGACTGGAGTACGTTAAGGAATGTGTTCGGAACAATATCTTCTGACTGGTTAAAAGTTGAGAGTTAAGGACGTTTGGCTTTTATGGGAACTTAAAGTAGTAGAGAAGTGTGTGAAGGAACACCAGGATGTGTCTACATGCTTCAAGTGAAACAAGTGTGAGCCAAAAGAATAGTAAGAAATGAGTTGTGTATCTTCAGTTATACGTGGAGATTAAGTTCAAGGTAATACATCAGGATTTCTGTTTTCAGTGAGAGATCAATTTAGAATTTGTTAACTTACCCAAGGAACCGTATAAGGTTTTGTGTTGGAGAAAGAATGAGCTTCATGAAGTAACGGAAAGTGTAGTGTTACGGACCGGAAGAAGTTGTATTAAGAAACAGAGTAAGTATCTTGGATCTAAGAGGATTACCGTGAGAGCAAAGTGAACGCGATATGGAAAACGGTATCGATGGTAGGTCATGAGAAGGTTACACTTTGGTATTAAGAACAAGCGTAGTGGTAGCACCGTGGTAACAAGTGTACGTGATGGATTATTATCCTTGAGACAAGTGTGAAGGGACGTACTTGGTGGAACAGTGAATATGGGATTTTAAGAAGTAAGATGGCGGAAAAACAACGAAAAGCAATTCAGGACTTATTACGGACTAAGTATAAATTCTGGAACGATTTATACCGGAAGGGTTTTGGAAATAATCGATGAGAATTGTCAGTTGCGGATTTTTTTTCCATTAAGCAACTTGGTGTAAGTGGGATGTGTAATGGGTAGTGAAAGGTAAGAAATCCCGGTTAGTGTGTACGAAGTGATAGAAAGGTTCTTCAAGAGGATGCATTACCCCGATCTATTTTCAAGTATAGAGAAACTTATATATTTGTGAATGATTGGATTATTCGGAATCTACCTTTTGGTTGAACCAAGGACGTTGTTGTTTTAGTTCTCTCCAAGGAAATTCAAGTGAGAGAACCAAGTTGTATGCTTGATAGGAGATGTCCATCGTTTGAGGTACCGTATAAGGGTTGTATGTTGGATTTTGTTTATGGACGAATCAAGTATGAGTTATGGTTAAGACCCTAGAATGTCGTCATTATTGGCTTCCTGCTGGTGTCGTTGTATGAACAGAGAGTGAGCTGTCCCACTGAAGTTTTGTAGACTGACCGCGTCAGAATTTGGAATTTTTGCCTTGTTACTTGGTTGGAGTGTGTCATCTGCATGTTTTGATTTTGTTGGTTTTACCTTGAGTGGATCATGGCTAGTGAATGTTATACAAGTTAAAAAGCCACGAGTTGAGAATAATATTGTGGGTTAGAGCAAGCCAGATTGATGGTTTTGAATAGGGATGTTTTTTTTGAATTATGAGAAATTGTGTATTTTCAGTTCCTGCAGCGGTGTTAACCGATTAACACAATGGGGTTAACCGATTAACACGTGTATGGAAGGTGTTTTACGTTGAATTTTGAGAAGTTAATCGATTAGCTCAGATGGGTAATCGATTAGCATGTGTGTAAATTGTGAAATCCCTTAGGAACCATCATCTGCGTTTTGTTACCTTATGTTGCTCCGAGTAGAGAGTTTTGTGTGAATGTAAAACGGAATTCCAACTAAATGAAAGACGTATTCGTGGTTGAAAATCAGAACTTCTGGAAGGTGTTACTTAGTCGATCATCTGTTTAGATAACAAGGGAATTTGACTTTGAGGAAATAATCTTGTGATTTGGGTTGAGCATGAGAAAGTCTTAAGTGTATTACTGTTGAAAGCCTTGAGGGCGAAGTTGGAGATTACTCACGAAGTATTGTTCTTGTAAGGAATGTTTCGGTGTGTATTAATGGTATTAGTAAGGAATGAACGGTTGGTTATAGTTGCAATTGTTATCTTCCGTGGGATCATGGTTTTGGATTTAGACTCCGTACGAGTGGTACCAGTTGTGTGCAGTTGTGTTTTACCCAAAGAAGGGAATTTGAAAGTTAGCTTTCCAAGTGCGAGTAAGGATTGAACGTTCTGAAGTTAAGCGTATAACTTGGATCGTTTATGGAACAGGATAATTAAGAGAAGTGGATTAAATTGAGAAATGTGGCATGTCCTTTGAGGGTGTGCGTACGTGTAGAGTGTTGTATGTGAATTGGTGAGTTATATGGAAACTCACAATCGTGTTTTGGATGAGTTGTTTCGAGTTTAAAATGGATTTGGAAGTGTATATGTTATGGTTGTAGCAATGTAACTACGATACCTCTATCGTCTGGAAAGTGCGGGACCGATGTTATAATATTGGGTGTTGGCAAGGAAATTGTTCTACTATAGGACGTCGGTAAGTTTCTTGTGTCGTTGGTTAGTGAGAACCCAAATGGATAAGTGTGTTCTCCGCTGAATGTTAGCTACTTGGTAGTGCTTGAGAATTCGTGGTATTCCACTGTTAGATTTTGGATTTGCGCAGTGGAAGGTGACAGATGAAAGAGTTCAGTCAGACTAATAAGGATTAGAATGATTGTTATTTGTAAGTATGGAAATGAGGAGTCTTTTCTAAGCGTGTTACCTTTTGGTGTGACACGAAAGAAAGGAAATATCGGATTGAATGAGTACAGTGGATAGTATCAGACCAGATGGAACTGGTAAAGAAGTCGTTGACTAGTTATGAAGTGGTTCGAATGTTAAAGGATTTATGAAAGGATAGTTGTCGGTAATTGTGTGAAGTTAAGGAATCACCGAATTACCTCATGAGAATTTGATGGGTGTTTGTTATCCTGAATTTGTGATGAGGCGTTACGGTATGGTTTGTGACTCGGTAGAGGAATGTAGAATGGTACATTCTTTCCGAAGTAAGTTGCGACCAAGTCTTTTGTATGAAACAACAGATGAATTGAGGAAACGCAAGTTGAAAGTTAACCCAATATTGGAATAAGAGTATGAATAAGGACGTGAAGTTTGATAATTCGTGAAATCACTAGCGCAAAAACGGTTTTAGACAGCGCTTTTTTAGCCTTTAGACAGCGCTTTAAAGCGCTGTATAAACCAGCGACGCTATAGGTTTAGACAGCGCTTTTGGTATTACCAAAAGCGCTGTCTAAAGGGGCGTGTATTTAATGAAAAGCGCTGTCTATGGTACCTTTAGACAGCGCTTTTTCACATTATATGGATTACTTTAGACAGCGCTTTCGTCAAAAGCGCTGTCTAAGCCCTACCTTTTTTTGACTTTTTTGGTACACCTTAGACAGCGCTTTCTCCAAAAGCGCTGTCTAAGACCTTCCTTTTTTGACTTTTTTAGTACACTTTAGACAGCGCTTTCACCATAAGCGCTGTCTAAGACCTTCCATTTTTGACTTTTTTAGTACACCTTAGACAGCGCTTTCACCAAAAGCGCTGTCTAAAGTGGACCTTAGACAGCGCTTTCACCAAAAGCGCTGTCTAAGGTGTACGAAAAATTTTATATAATTTTTTTTTAACCACAATTTTACCAGGTTTTTTCAACCAGAATTTGACCTGTAATTTTCAACCAGCAATTTTTTTCAGAATTGGCAATTCAAACCATTGGCCTTTCTACACCAAAATTATATATCCAAAATTGGCATTTCATACCAATATATATATTTAAAATTACAAACCAAAATTGTATATACACCTATTTATAATTACAAATCATTACATTTTTCTACAAATGCACATTTTACTTATTCACCAAAATTGCATCCAACCAAAGCATTGCTTCCAACCAAAGTTATTGCTTCCAACCAAAGCATTTTTTCTACAATGCACATATTACTTATACACCAAAATTGTATATACACCAAAATTGCATCCAACCAAAACATTGCTTCAATCTACATTATAGGTCCTGAAAACACAAAGATTGTAATTCAAAGTATTAAAATTCAAAGTATATACACCAAAAATTGTAATTCAAAGTATATACACCAAAATTGTAATTCAAAGTTTGTAATTCAAAGTATATACACCAAAATTGCAATTCAAAGTATATACACCAAAATTGTAATTCAAAGTATATACACCAAAATTGCATCCAAAATTGTAATTCAAAGTTTGTAATTCAAAGTATATACACCAAAATTGCAATTCAAAGTATATACACCAAAATTGCATCCAACCAAAACATTACTCCAACCAAAGTTACACATATTAAAATTCTCATCAATTAAAGTAAGAGTATAATATTATACCTTAAGTTTGTAAAATTCCGAGCTCCATAATGTATTGACACCACTCCTCTTTGATTTCATCCAATAGAGCCTTTGTGTAAGTAGCACTCCTGAATTCTTCAAAATACTACATAATAATATAACATATAGTTTGATTTAGTTTTAACTATTTCATTAGACAATATGAGAGATATGTGTTAAAATAACTCATAAGTTAGAAATACATACATCGGGTGGAATCTCCATTCGATCCAACGAAATAGTGTCTCTCATAAATCTCAACATGAAATAGCCGCAATCTATTTGATTGCGTTGCCGAGGACACTACAAATGAAAATAAAATATGGATAAATTCTAAGTTTTATCAAGTAAGCATCACTAATATAATAAAACATGTGATAATTAATATACCTTCACATAATTCCATGTAATGGTGTGGTCGATTCCCCGATGTTCTAGGAATGCTTGTATAGTGCTAATAAAATATAAATGAATATTTAGAACAATTCACATAAATAAATAAATATACACATTTCTATTTAGAACAATTTCACTTACGTGTCAATACAGTCCTTCATATCCGGGTATGTGGTCCAATCATTTCCTAAGGAATCCAGATAATACACTACTCCGCGGATAGGATTGATTGCAACCAACAACCAATGTCCACTGTAAGATTAAACAAGTGTTAGATAGAAACTTTCTACACGAAGTCAAAATACAAAAAAAAATATAATAGATGAATTTAGAATGAAAATCTAACCCAGTATTAAATGGTAAAAAGTACAACTTTTCCGTTTCTTGGTTGTCCATAAAGACGTTGCGTATATACGCATGGACCTCATTTGGTTTCGTCAATATTTCGGTTAAGTTGACAGCGCTGGGGCATAAGAATGCAAATCTTTGCTCCAATCCCCGGGGGCGCATAAAACTGTCATACAGAAACCTGAAATAAAAACATCATTAACATTAGAATATTCATTTGAAAAATAAAGTAAATAAGTTGTTCAATTACCAAAGTAGATCGGATATACCTCAAGTATATATTGACAACAGTGACGCCCAATTCTGTATGTTGGAAAACTTGCTCGAAGTCTTCATTACCAACATTCTGGTCAAATTCAAAGCCATACAAATCTTTCTCCATAGTTATCAGACGAACACCTCCAGTCGGAATATCCGTCATTAATTGTAGAAAGGTCTGAAGGCACGTCCTAACCTTGCCGATAGGTTGTTTTCTAACCCTGGTATTCTTAGCACCAACAGTTTTTTGCGTTGAAACGTTGCTAATCACTTTACCAGGCAGCTATAAATCATATAATTTGTTAGATGAAGTATAAGATATCCAATTTATCATTTTCTATGCATATAATTGTGATGTACCTCTTTTTTTGAGACAACGGACTCGGTATGCTCCGGAATCCGCTTATCCTTTGTTTTGGATTTTGTTGGAGTCTAAATAACATTGCCATGTAAAAAATGAAAATAAAATGCTCGTAAAATCTTTGAATTTACACATTAAGATTAACAAAGGTTTATAACGGTTTTAAGCATATATACCTCATATCCTACGAGTATGAGATTTGACGGCCATGCAACAAACGACCCTATAGCTTGTCCCACCACTCTTACCTCCGAATCATCGTTAGGATAGGGTAATAGTGCTTCATTCTCCATAGCAATATCAACTGATACTTTCAAACTTCCAGTAGGGAGGGATTCATTATGAAGTACTGTGACCCCATTGTTAAACACTTTTCCCTTGGCAACCATCCGATGAATTGGTGAAGATAAGAATAGTTGACATTGGTGAATGCCCTAAAACCAAAAATACATATGTCATTGTTAATGTGTATATATGTAATTAAATAATTCAAGCTACTAATATAATTTCATAGATATATATATATATATATATAATTACCTCTGGAATAATCGGATGAAAGCTGCAGTTGATACTATCCTTCTCTGATCCATCTCTAACACCAGAAGCGTTATCCCTTTCTTTTTCCTTTCTTAATTCCCGCACCTCGGCTTCTAGTGCTTCCAATTTAGCTTCAAGTACTGAATAACTAGCAGCCTTTCCCTTTTTAATATTCAGGGAGGTCGGGGTGATCCCAAATGCCTTACCCCTCACCCGACCAGGATACTCAGGGACATCTAATGCCCGACTAAGTATGCTCCTGGTATCATCTGCAGGTACAGACTGAGATAACGCCTCCTGAAAATCAGATGAATATCGAATATTTGTCAAATATTTGTTAATAAAGTTTTGACTTAATTAAAGAAATATTGTTATACTTACACATTTCTCATATACTTGTAGAACCTCTTCTGGAACAGATCCAGACTTGCCCACACGGGCTTCCTTCCACAAGACATGTGCAGGAAGAGATGTTTCAGAGCTACCCGCCTTTTGTAACTACATATAAAGCCAAATAATATGATCAAATATAACTCATGATGAACAATTATTATGTCATTGCAATTTATTGATACTTACCAATTGTTGCTCCAAACGTCCATATCCAGTACGTCCTTTCCTGTATTTATATTGGGGATCTGATGCTCTATCCCGATTAATTGCACTTAAACTCTTAAATTGCTCGGTTTGTCGTTTGGCTTTAAACTTCACCCATTCTTGTGGTGAAATGAAACTTGCATATTTATATGGAAACTCTCCATCAACAAAATTACCTTCAGCATCCTTAAGATAGGTTTTGTTTAAATATGTCCTAAACCCTCTTAGGAGCTTCCCTGCCAATCTCATCAAATAAGCTTTTCTGTCGTCCTCGACATTAAAGCACCTCTAAAAAAACCATACACATTGGTTAGTACAAATAATTTAAACGACATAATTAGTTGGCATAATTAAAGACATAATTATGGTACCTTTATCTCATTCCAAATTTTTTCTTTGGTTTCCTTCAACTGTTTGTTTCTCCAGTCATCTAAAGTAATAGGAACCTCATTCCTTACAAGTGTACCAATGAAACTTGTCAACATATGACCGTTAGGCTCAACAAGTGTGCCTGTTTCGCTCCAATGCACATTATAAGTCATGCCTTGATTTCTAGCATGGATCACTCTCCTCATTATGGTTATTCCTCTCCTAATCTCTTCTTCCATAGTTCTGCTACTTCCAACCTGATCATCATGTGGATGATCATCATCATGTGCGTGATCATCAGCATGTGGGTCATCATTGTTAGTAGCCATCTAACCTGTAATAAATAAATCAAGGATATCAAATATAATATATAACAAATATAATAAAGAAATAAAGGATATCAAATATAAAAAATATGACATAATATATAACAAACTTAACGAAATCCAATACCCCATTCTCGTACTCTTTGGACAATCGATCGGCATCCATCCATTTTTTATCCATGGTTTTCCTACTTATTAATCCTAACAGTTAGAAAGAATTTAACATTAGCATAACAAGTCCAAACTAAGAAATTCAAAGCAATTAACTTCATTAACAAAATTGCTTTGAATTTCGGTTCTTTAGAACAACAACCTCAAGAATTTACATTATTAACATTAACACTAACACTAACACTAACACTAACACTAACCTAACACTAACACTAACACTAACCTAAACTAAACTAAACTAAACAAACACATTATATAGCAATAGTTAACAATGTAGAAAAATGTTAACAAGAACAAACTATAATAGATGTTCTAAACTAACACTAACACTAACACTAACACTAACCTAACACTAACACTAACACTAACCTAAACTAAACTAAACTAAACAAACACATTATATAGCAATAGTTAACAATGTAGAAAAATGTTAACAAGAACAAACTAAACTAACACATTATATTGATTCTATTCCTATATCACCAAAAATGAAGTTAGCACATATTTTATTCTTATATCCAACAACAGTCCAACATTAGCAACAACATTAACAACATTAGCAACATTATCAACATTAGCAACAGTCCAACATTAGCAACAACATAAACAACATTATTATCAACATCAACAACAACATTATTATCAACATCAACAACAACATTATCAACATTATCAGCAACATTATCAACTGAAACTCTGAAACTCTGAAACTTCCAAACTGAAACTCTGAAACGTGTAAAATGTGTAATACTCTGAAACGTGTAAAATGTGTAATACATCAACAACAACATTATTATCAACATCAACAACAACATTATCAACAGCAACATTATCAGCATACCTTATAAAATGTGTAATAATCTGAAACTCTTAAACTTCCAAACTGAGTGACGAAAACGCGAAATGAGAGAGGAACAGACGGTCACAGTGGAGTAAAGGTCGTCGGAGTCGCGAAATGTGGGAGGAACGGTGGACGACGGCGCGGTGGACGACGGCAAGGGTTTAGCTCAGGTTCGCAAGTATCCGTTCGCAACAGGGGAGGGAGAAGAAAGAGCGCAAAATTGAAAATGAAAACAGAGTATATTCATATATTTTAATTTTATTAGACCTTAGACAGCACTTTTCAACAAAGCGCTTTCTAAGGTGGCCCTTAGACAGCGCTTTAAAAGCGCTTTCTAAGATTGGCCTTAGACAGCGCTTTTGTTTTTATTTTTTTAAATATTTAAGACCTTAGACAACGCTTTCCTTAAAAGCGCTGTCTAAGGTCTTATATTTTTTTTAAATTTAAAAGGCCTTAGACAGCGCTTTTAAGGAAAGCGCTGTCTAATATTTTCCATTAAATTTTTTTAAAAATTTAAAAGGCCTTAGATAGCGCTTTTCACTAAAGCGCTATCTAAGGTCTTATATTTTTTTGCGCTTTTCCTTTATTAAATTAATAGATTCCGTGTTTTTGACCTATAGCAGCGCTTTTGTAATAAAGCGCTGTCTAAGGTGAGATGTTATAAGTCCTTTTTGTTGTAGTGAATTAAGAATTTGGTCTGCGAAGTCAAGTTGGATTATGGATATGTCAGAACTTGTAACGGAAGTAAAGTTAAGAATGAATCTAAGACAATGATACAAGTTGCGGTTATTGTCAAATAGAGGAAATTCGGGGGCGAATTTCAATTTAAGGGGGGGAGAGTGTAATACCCCATATTATTTAAATGCTCAATTGGATATCAGATGAGATCAGATAAGTATCTATATACTCTATCATTGGTAAATTGGATTAATGGAATCCTCTAAGTGCTTTAAGTATTGACATTTGGGATCAATAGAGCAACTAATGAACTCTGAAGAGATCAATTATTTTATTTAAGAGGCGGATTCATATTTATTAATTCAAGGAAGTATTCGAAGGTAACTCTAATAATTGATCAATTGGATTGAGATGATGAAATATCAATTGGAGATATCTTACTCTATTGGAATATATTATATATATATATATATATATATATATATATATATGTTTGTTAAGGTAATGAAAAAGGAAAAGAAGAAGAAGAAGAAAAGCAGAGAAGAGGAAACGTGGGAGAGAAGAAGAGAGGAAAAAAGAGAAAGAGGGAGAAGAAAGCTCACGGATCATCATCTTCTTCAAACTCCTCTTTGTTTATCAGGTGGGTTCTAGTTAGAGACTTTAGTGTAGAATTTCTTGAGGTTTTAGAGTTAGGTTAGATTTTTGAGAAAATGAGTATTTTCGTAAAATCAAAGAAATCTAACGGTTGAAATGAGATATAAATCGTATAGAACAACCATTATAGATGTATAATCATCTGTTTATGCTTGGTTGAATGTTTGAAATGGTTTTGATTGGGATTAGAAGGGAAAGAATCCAAGAAAACAGAGTTTTTGGGTTTCTGCAACATGGTTAATCGATTAATGCTATGGGTTAACCGATTAACCAGTGAGAAATCTGGTGTTTTACGTGAAAATTGAACTAGTTAATCGGTTAACCATTTTGGTTAATCGATTAACAGAAAGTTTCTGAATTTCGTTAATCGGTTAACCAAATGTGTTAACCGATTAACACTGTAACTTTTTGGAAAAATAATTTAAAAATCCATATCTTTTGAACCGTAAGTCCGTTTCGGTCCCCGTTCGAAGCGTTGGAAAGCTAATTTCATAATCTTTGTGAGGGTGAGGTTGAAATATGGTTGTATGCCATGGATTGATGAAATAATTTTTATGTGATATGTTGTGTTAAATGTTTTACTTGTGTATATTGTGTTATACCATGGCTATTTAATTTTGAACTGTGAACGAGAGAATATGCATGTTAAAATTAATTAGGAAGCGTGAGAAAACCTTACCCCAAACCTAGTGATATGATTCTAGGTTGTAATTATGATTGATAAATAATCTAGATGGCGATGCTCGTGCATTCGATGTAGATGTGCATCCTTGCCAAGTAATGGTCTAGAGGAGAGTGAGACACTAGTATGGAACATGTGTGTGAACCTTTGTGTTCTTTGAGAAAAGGCGATTGTGGCCTTAAGGCATTGTGGCCTTGTGATTGTCGAATACAATCACGTTTGTGTGTGCGATCACATAATCGTAACCGGTTATTTTGATAGTGCGTTTCATGGGCCTCGAGCTCCTCTGAAACATGTGCACCACTACTTGGTAGGTTTGATTCCCCATGCTGTACGAATGGGGCCCGTTGGGTGAATGCTTCTGACGGTATAAGGCCCGTGTAAAGTGATGGTTCATAACGATTAATGGCCCGTAGAACCCGAATTCATTCGTATGTCGAGTAGTTTGCAAGGATCCATGACCCGGGTCGACTTCTAGACGTAGAAGAGGACGGGAATAGGGGATGCCTTGGCGTGGTTACCGATTAGTGATATGATGAGTTGATGAACTCATGACATGTTTCCATATAGTGTGAGATTGTGAGATTGTGAACTCAAAGTCATTTCCCTTCCCCTTGACTTGAGTTAGGATTGATAGAACCTTGTACACCCGAGAGGATCTATAGGATAGGGAACTCACTGAGATTTGATGTATCTCACCCCACTATAGTTGCTTTATTTCAGGTGTGGTTTGCAGGTTTGATTTACAAGTGGAGCTATGCTGGGATGTTTCAAGAGAAGCTTAGTTAAGCTTATTCCGCTGTGTATTTTATTGTTCGTGTACAATGAGGAATATTGTATATTGATCTTAGTTTTATTTTATTTTTTTGGCTAATTTCCATAGCTTGTACCATAGTTGTATTATGTTTTAGAATGCTCAAGTATGTGAATTACGCCATTAGGCAATTATGATGGTGTCAGTACCAAATAAAATGCTTGTATTGTATTATTCTAGGTATATATTATACAGGGCATTACAAGTATGATTGTTGGTGAAGACAATGAAAGATTATGTATTATTTTCAATCAAGGTGAAGATTGTTGGGGTTGATTGAAAATATACATGTTGAAAAAGTCCCATATCGCTTAGTTTTGTGAATGAAGAAAGAGTCCAAGACTATATATAGGATACAAGTTCTTTGAAGTCCCCAACCGCTTAGTTTTGTGAAGGAAGAGGGAGTCCAATCCTATATATAGGATCCAAATTATTCATTCCAAGATGCAAGTTATTCATTCCAAGATGCAACAGTCAAAGGCACTTTAAGCTTGTATTTGACTTTATTTGTTCTCTTATACTTTAGTCATTGAATTTTACGTTTGAAATGTTCACAAAATTCAATTTCGGTGATACTGGGATTAGTGAAACTTCAGTTGTATGAAATTTATGATTTGCTTGCATTTCTTTGTTCCACTAATGTATTTAAATAAGTGATTTTATTATAGGAGAGAGGCTTCATAAAAGTTTAGTGGGTGTATGATGTTGGGCGAGAATATGGAAAATACAACAGCCTAGATGAGGGGTGAAAAGACCTCCCAATTAAAATGACTAGTTGAAATTGTTTTGAAAGGGTTTTATCAGTGTTTGAAAAATGAAAAATTGGTTTCATGACAGATGAAAATTGTATATAAAGTAATTATGCTTATCGATTGTTATATACACATAATAGGTTAATCAGTACACAATGCAAAAAAGATTGAATCAACAATCTGACCAAAGAGCAAACAACATATTGTATTGAATTAATGCTGAATTTTCACAAGACTTGTAAACATTACAAAATCAATACAAAAGAATTCTATTATCAAACTTTTCAAACTTAATTTGTAACAAGACAAATTCAAAGTGCCGATTCTAACAAAACCTCCATTTAATCAATAAATTTCTATCAAAACAAGACCTAATGAAACACAATTATAAGACAACAATAAAATCAACGTAACATGAAATTTATAGAATATATATATATATATATATATATATATATATATATATATATATATATATAATTCTAAGACTTCCAGTGCCCTAAAACTACTAATAAATTTTACTACTATTTAATTTTACTTAAATATGTATAATCCTTTTTAATGTTGTAGGTGATAGTTGTTATTTTTGTGAGTACTTGATTTCTTGAGATTATGCAATTGTGGAAAGCTTGCCCATACTTTTGTTTTATCTCATAGTTTTTGAATTTTGATGACGCAGGAGTTTATTTTGATGTTAAATGTCTAATATTTCTAAAACTATGATGCGTCAGACTTTGTGTTTGTTCATGAAAAATAGTACAAAATATTAATAGATGTGCAATGGTCAAAAAATTTTCTCTCTTACCCAACAAATGAATGCCAATCGTGGCAAATACTTTCTTCAAGTATCGACAACACAAGCAATAACGTAACCAAAAACATGACCATCAAAGGTGAATGTTTCCTTGACACTATCCCACATCTTGATCTATATATATACCCCCGCCACTCAATCTTCATACCATACATTGAAACACAAGTAAGTGTGAAAAAACAAGATGACGAACTGTAGTATGATTCTAATATTGCTAGTTCTGTTACTGCTCACTATGGAGCAAGTGCGTGCTTTTGATTGTGAACAAGCAAAGACATCTGCACATCCTTGTATGTCATTCCTCGTCGGTGATGATGACGCGCCATCAACTAGTTGTTGCAATGGCCTTAAAGATCTGAAATCTTCAACACCTACTCCTGATGAACAACGTGCCGCATGTGACTGCTTAAAAGAATTTGCTAGTAACTACCCTATCAGAGACGACCTAGCTCTCTCACTTCCCAAACTTTGCGGCGTTGAGATAAATCTTCCCATAAGCAAAGACATGAACTGCAATGAGTAAGTTCTCAATATTTATTTATTTATATTTTAATATGTTTTCTTCAACATATATTAATAATGCACGGAAAATGTATTTATTATTTTGTCAAATAGTTGATATTGATATTATTTTTTGTGTTTTGTTTGGCAGGATTAAGTAAGCTAAACGGAGAAAATAATAAACTAAACAGGGTGGACACTTGGTTGTTCTTATAAAAATAATACAACCCTGCGTGATGTGTGTAATATGTTCTATGATGCTGTAAAATTTAAAATTTGATGTTAATAAATATATGATATACATGTTTACTTATCTTTGTGCATTCCTTGTTATTATAGAGATTAACTCAGGCATAAAAAAGTGAGACAATTTTTTTTTTCAATTATTTATTTTGACAATAATTTCTAATAAATATATTCTTTTATAAAATAATTCTATTAAAAAGAAAACAAAATTAACAGATCTACCTTATGATGTAGTATTTCACAAGGACAATAGTAACATAGATTGTTAAGATTATTTTGTAAGTTCTACCTATAATAAAAAATAATTAAAATAGTATTAAAAGACCAAAATTGTTTAAACCATTATATAAAAGAAACATTGTTTTAATAACATTTAATTGATTAATTTTGTAAGTTCTACGTATAATAAAAAATAATTAAAATAGTATTAAAACAACAAAATTGTTTAAACCATTATATAAAAGAAACATTGTTTTTTTTTTTAGAAGCAACTTGTATTAAAGGGAGAAAAAGGGATTCTACAACCCCATACAAAAAAACCAATAAAAAAGAGGGGACTAACAACTCTAGACCTATTACAAGAAGTCGAGAGGATGTTTCGTCCAATCGTAAAAGTTACATTTAGTACGACCTAAATCCAACCAACTCCAAGAAAGAGTCATTATACTATTGAAAACATCCTCGACAATACAAACGGCATCCTTGAATATGATATTATTCCTCATAGTCCAAATACACCAAACCGTGACAAACCACACATAACAGCTCATGTCCTCCTTACCCTTGTCAAACAAAGCCAAAAACCAAAGCAAAGCATGATTTCTAACAGAATCGGAAAAAATGGGAGGAACACCCAACCAATCAGAAATCTTGGACCACAAAAGATGAGTTTTAGAGCAGGTCAAAAATAAGTGCGTAGCGTCCTCCTCCTCTTGAAAACACAAAACGCAAACCTTATCGTGACAGGAAGAAACAATACCTCTCTTAGCTAAATTGAGACGAGTCGGCAGCATGTCGCTAATCAACCTCCAAGCAAAAACCTGTACCTTAATAGGCACCCAAGTCTTCCAAAGCACCTTAAGAAAGAGAGAATTCGCGTCTTCTAAAAGGTGCCCTGCCACTGCAGAATTGAACTGATTATAAAGAAACATTGTTTTAATAACATTTAATTGATTAATTTTGTACCTGAGGTATTACGTTACCTAGCGATTTTGTTGCAAATTTTAGTTTATATGCAATTTGTGTGTTTTTTTTTTTTATTTTTAAAAAGAACGACATCTAATTTTATGATTTTTATTGAGATTTTTCAAAATAACCTGTAATTAATTATATATATTTTCTATTAGATATTATTTAATACGATTAGAAACCTAAAAATATATTTTTTTTTTTCAAAATATTTTTTTTCAAAATATTTTTTTTCAAATATTTTTTTTTTCAAATTGTTTTAAGTGTTTTACTTTTACCTAAAAAATTTATTGTAGAATTCAGGATCGCCATAAGCAAGTGCAACATGCCCCAAATTCCGGAGGACCTACTTATTCTTTAATAACTAAATCAATATATTTTACACTTGATTTTAAAAAACACGTGTAAAATTATAGTTTGTTTTTAAAATCTATTTTACACCTATTTTGAAAAAACATGTGTAAATTTCAAATTTATTTTCAAAATTTATGAGTTTATATGGGTTTTTTTTTTTAAATTCGATATATAAATTCATATTTCTTTAGGTCTTTTTATTAAATTAGAACAAGGTCGTGGATTGATTGGGCCGGACTTGCAAAAATTTGTTACATGTATATATTATTTGTGGATTATTATGCGTATTTTATATTATATGAAGATGATACATAAGTAAAATTCGACATGAGATCACACAAATTTAAAGCCAAAACTCCATAATAAGGTGTGGCTTGTTGTATGGCTATAAACTATGGCGTCGAAGGTTTTTCACAATTGTTTTTTTTTCTAATTTTTTATAACAATTAAAAATTGTTTTATTTATTTAAAAAATGTATTGATATTTTGTTAATTAAATATTTAATTGTTTTTGAAAATGTTCTGATTTGATGACCTGGATCCAAAGCCAAATTGTCATCTCATTAATGAAGATGATACATAAGTAAGGGATTAGAATAGCTTTTGTAATAAGGAGACCAATGATTTAAAATGCCCAAACTTAAGGACCAAAAGTGCATTTAAGTTAAAAATTAAAGATAATAAAATTCGAAATTGTTATTTTTCTTTAATTTTAATCATTATGTAATTCAAATTTTTTTATAGTGATATTTTTCTTGAACTATTTTTTGTAATATTATTTCTATTTTTCTTGTTTTTATAAATTTGTATTTTTTTATTAATAATATTTTTTCTTATAATGTATTGAAGAAAATATTTGTATACCTTTGTGCATTATGCTTGTAGATAAGCAATGGTATTGGAGTAATATCTGAACTTGTTTAAGTCATTCTATATGTTTGCTATTGTGTTATGCAGAGGTAAAAATAATGATCGGAAGGTTTGGAATGTCATTTTAAACGGTCCTATGGAAATTACCATGACCAGTGCAGAAGGTGTTGTCATTCCCAAACCCGAAGCACAATGTAATGAGGAGGACGAGAAAAAGTACAGCTATGACTGGAAGACTCGAAATATTTTGATCTTCTCTTTGAGAGTTAACGAATATTATCGAGTCTCTCATTGTGAAACGGCCAAAGTCATGTGGGATGCTTTACAAGTAGCCCACGAAAGCACTAATGATGTGAAAATGGACTAAATCAACACATTAATGCAAGAGTTCGATCTTTTTTACATGAAGCAAGGGGAAACTATTGCGGATATGCAAAAACGATTCACTCATATAATCAACAAATTGCATGTACTTGGTAAACCGATTCCCAACGAGGTTGCTACTAATAAGATCTTGAGGTGTCTTAACAGGGAATGGCAGCCGAAGGTTACTGCGATCAAGGAGGCCAATAATCTAGCTACTCTAGACCTCACGACATTATTTGACAAACTCGATGAACATAAGCAAGTGCTCATCAGCTTGGAAAAACATGAGAAGAGTATAAAGAAGGAGAAAACAAAAGATACGGAAAAGAAGTCGATTGCTCTTAAGGCTTCTTGTTCAAAGTCCACATCTCAAGAGCAAAGTGATAATGAAACCAACAATGACGAAGATGATGAATCCAGTGATGACATGGGCCTATTTGTGAAGAGATACAATAGATACGTTCGAAAGAATGAGGTTCAACACTCAGATAAAAATCTAGTCAAATTTAGGAGGCAATCTAGAAATGAAGGCAACAAGAATGGCAAGGTGAAAGGATCTTGTTACAACTATGGAAAATCCGGGCACTACAAGCCGGATTGTCCATCACTTAAGAAAGACAAAGATAAGGATAAGGATAAAAGTCGTTAACCCAAAAAGTCAAACAAATCTAGACGAGTATACATCGCTTGGGAGAGCGATAGCAAGTCGGAAAAAGATGACAGCTCAAGTGACGAAAGTGAATCCGTTAATCTATGTCTTATGGCACGTCAAAACAAGAAGAAAGAGGACCCAATGAGAATTGGGTACCTACTCTCCCTTGATTGATTATGTAGGTAAAAAGTCTTGAGACCACCGAAAGAAGATGGGTTCTGGATAGTGGCTGCTCAAGACATATGACAGGAGACATATCTCTTTTCATCGACTTTGTGGCGAAGAAAAAGGGGTTTGTTACCTATGGAGATAACAACAAGGGACAGATTCTCGACAAAGGTAGTGTAGGTAATCCATCATCTACTACTATCTCTGATGTGCTTCTTGTGGAAGGCCTTAGACACAACCTTTTAAGCATTAGTCAACTATGTGACGAGAATTATAAAGTATCTTTTTCAAAAGATTGTTGCATAATTGAAGATAGTGGCAAAAAGGATGTGTTTATGGGCTTAAGGGTGAATAACGTCTATATGCTAGACATAAATGAGGTATCGTTTAATGGCGACAAGTGTCTAGTCACTATGACTGAAGATTCATGGTTGAGGCATAGACGGTTGGCACATATCAACTTTGATTTGCTTGACAAAATAGTCTCTAAAGACCTAGTCATCGGTTTGCCTAAAATTAAATTCACAAAGGATCATCTTTGTGATGCTTGTCAAATGGGGAAGCAAACAAGGATCTCTTTCAAATCTAAAAACATTGTTTCAACTATGAGACTCCTTGAGCTCCTCCATATGGACCTCTTTGGACCATCTAGGCTTAAAAGCCTAGGTGGTAACTATTATGGTTTTGTAATAGTCGATGACTTTTCTAGGTTTTGCTGGACTATTTTCTTAGCAAACAAGAGTGATACCTTTTCGGCCTTTGAGAAATTTGCTAAGTTATCTCAAATCAAATTAAACACGAACATTGTGTCAATTAGAAGTGATCACGGGTTTGATTTTGAAAGTCATTTGTTTGAAGCATTTTGTGAATCCCATGGAATTGATCATAATTTTTCCGCACCACGTACCCCTCAACAAAACGGGGTGGTGGAGCATAAAAATATAATTTTGGAGGAAATAGGAAGGACTATGATCAATGAAAGTGGACTTCCAACATACTTTTGGGCCGACGCCATAAGTACAGCTTGTTACGTTTTGAATATGGTGCTCATCCGGCCTATTCTAAACAAGACACTGTATGAGCTTTTAAAACGGCGTAAGCCAAATATCTCTCACCTTCATGTTTTTGGTTGCCAGTGTTTCGTGTTAAACAATGGAAAAGAGACACTTGGTAAGTTTGATGCCAAGGTCGACGAAGGTATTTTTCTTGGATACTCTCAGTCAAGTAAAGCGTATAGAATTTATAATAAAAGGTTACGTATTATTGAAGAATCGGTACACATTACTTTTGATGAGTCTTATTCGAAAAATGTCGGAGAAGATAGTTCTTTTCATGTTGCAGGTGTATCTTCTGAAGACATACTCAAGGACACTGATAAAGGAATTGATCAGCTTGAAGCAGTTCGTATTGAGGAGGAAAAGGATCACCAACCTATGAAGAGTGAGGAAGATCATCATTCTGATAAAGATGAACTTCCTCCAGCTTGGATGTCTTCCAAAGACCATCCCATCAACAATATTCTCGGTGATATCTCTAAGGGAGTAACTACTCACTCTAAACTTAGTAACTTTTGTTATTACTCCGCTTTTGTGTCACAAGTGGAACCTAAAAACGCAAAGGAGGCGTTACTCGATGAGCATTGGTTTTTATCAATGCAAGATGAACTAAATCAATTCAGGAGAAATGAGGTTTGGGACCTTATCCCCCCTCCGCAAGGTCATCGAGTAATCGGCACCCGATGGGTGTTTAGGGATAAACTTGATGAAAATGGAGTTATAACTCGAAACAAAGTGCGACTTGTAGCGCAAGGGTATAACCAAGAGGATGGAATCGACTATGAGAAAACTTATGCGCCAGTTGCCCGACTCCAGGCTATACGCCTTTTACTTGCTTATGCTTGCACTAAAAAATTTCAAATTGTTTCAGATGGATGTTGAAAGTGCTTTCCTTAATGGATATAGAAATGAAGAGGTTTATGTAGCCCAACCTCCGGGTTTTGAATCCCATGAATATCCCGATCATGTTTATAAACTTAAACGTGCTTTGTACGGACTTAAATAAGCCCCTAGGGCTTAGTATGAACATCTAAGCAAATTTTTACTTGATCAAGGGTATTCAAGAGGGGAAGTTGACACAACCCTCTTTATTAAACGCCAAGGGAAACATTTAATTTTGGTACAAATTTATGTTGACGATATTATCTTCGGGTCTACTAACATGACCTTGGTCAGGGAGTTTTCTAGTTTGATGCAGGGGGAGTTTGAAATGAGCATAATGGGGGAGCTCAACTATTTCCTCGAATTTCAAATCAAACAACTCGAAGAGGGCACGTTTTTGAGTCAAACAAAATATTGTCTTGAGCTTCTCAAACGTTTTGACATGGTAAACTGCAAGGCAATAGATACTCCGACGCCTACTTATGCCAATCTTTATCGTGACAAAAATGCTAAGGATGTAGAAGTAAAGAGGTATAGAGGTATGATTGGATCTCTTCTTTATCTTACCGCATCATGACCGACATTATGTTCAGTGTATGCATGTGTGTGAGGTATCAAGCGTGTCCCAAGGAATCCCACTTAAAAGCAGTTAAGCGCATACTTCGATACCTCTACGGTACTCCAAATTATGGGCTGTGGTATTCCAAAGGTAGTGTTTATTCCTTAGTTAGCTATTCTGATTCCGACTTTGCCGGGTGCAAATCGGATAGGAAAAGCACTAGTGGCACGTGTCACTTTTTCGAAAATTCCTTGGTGCCGACAGTTGTTGTCAACAGCAGAGGTGGAATACATTGCTGCCGACAGTTGTTGTGCTCAAGTCTTATGGCTTAAGCAACAATTACTCGATTTCAATTTAAAACTTGAGCGTATTCCTATTCTATGCGATAACACTAGTGCTATTGACCTAACTAAGAACCCCGTATTACATTCACGCACCAAGCATATCGAAATACATCATCACTTCCTTAGGGATCATGTAGAGAACGGTGATGTGGTCTTTGAGCATGTTGATACTAAAAATCAACTTGCTGACATCTTTACAAAACCACTAGCTACAGAGCCTTTCTTTCATATTCGTAGGGAACTTGGCATTCTCGACATCATGGATCGTGTTTGATAATTCTTCGATGTATACTTGCTTTTCACACACATATATATATATATATATATATATATATATATATGCTTGTTTATGTTTTTTACTAACAATGCAAAGAGTTATTGAGCTATATGTGAGGGCTCTCATCGTCAATCATGATTAAGGTAATATCGTTCCGCTTCATAAGTCTCTCTTAAATATATGTACCATGTTAAATGTTAAAAATGATGTTTATTACACATTTAAGCATATCTTATTCATTTGAATGATTGATTTGTGTATTACCATGTTTATTTATCATGTATTGGTGCATTTGTATGTGAAAATATGATTTTTTTTCATTTTATGCTTGGATGAGTCGACCAATGCATGTCATGGGTCGACTCATGAATTGTCCAATTTTTCAAGAAAAGGCACAGGTAAGCGCGTGCCTACCTACGATCGACGCATTCCCAAGATATTTTAAAATTTTCAACATCTCGTCAGCGTGCGCTGACGCATCACATGCTTCGGTCGACACATCGCTGATGAACCCAGATTCTCTTTTTCTTGGGAAAGCGCGCGCCATTTCAATGTCCTGAAAAGTTACTACATGAAATTAATTTATTTTATTCTTTTCATTTGCATGTCATAATTTCTGATTCCTTAGTCTTCTCATCTCCTCCGCTTTCAAACTTCCTCCATTAAACCTCCATTGTTCCCAAATTTAGACCCAAAGCAACTCACCATCAGTATGATGTTCCTAATGACCAAGCTGTCGAGGAAGAAAATGTGTAGGAAGCTCAAGCTGGCAATAACCTACCCACTGACGTAAACATGATGGATGACAATGTGGAATAGATGGGTTCTTTTCCACAACGTGATCCTTAGGAAAATCAAGGTTGGGGAGAATGGCAACACACTGGTAGGACTACTTTTGGTGCTGCCTATGTTCCTCCCACCTATGGTTGGCAACAACAAGCTGATGAATACGAATGGCAACAGCTTGAGTATTCGCTTCCTACCACTCCACAGCCACAGCAGCAGGACACTAAAGAAATTCCGGCCATGTTGATTCAGATGCAGCTGGAACAAGAGGAATTCATGAACTTACAAGAAGAGAGGTATACAACTCAGGAGGAGAGGTTCACTTCTCTTTCAAATCGGTTGGACACCCACACTCAGAATTTAGACAAGTTTGTGGATGCTACAATGAACATGTTTACAACTTTGGATAATACACTAGAACTTCAGACTCGAAATCACATAAACAGTTTAGGCGTTCTTAATCGGGTTGTGATTGAATTGAATCAGTACTTAGAGGAACAACCGCTCCCTCCACCATAAGGACAACACTTTCGAGGCAGAGGCCATCCATTTAGGGGGAGGAGACCATGACACTTAGGATCATCTTTAGTGCATGTTATATTTGGTGTTTTGATTGTATGCTTTGTTCTTTTCTTGCATGATGTTTTATTTTGCTTTCAATTTGGACTATGTTACTCTATTTTGCACTACTATGGAATGAATTATGTTTGCATCTCGTGTTCCGTATTTATCTACTTTTATTCCCGCATTAACTTCATTATATGTGGATGAATGTTAGTGTAACTGTTTGTAATTTGTTGAGTGGATCTTTACATGTTATGATGCTCTATCTTTGACCACCTTCTATTTCTCTTTTCGATGTTTTCAAAGGGGGAGAAGGATACATCTATACTAGCAGCAGAAATTGATCTATACTAACTGCAGAAATTGAATGTTTAAAGACCTCATAAAGATAGGGGGAGTCTTTAAATTACAAATCAAGCTAAACACATAAAATGTTGCCATCATCAAAAAAGTTGGAGTATGTGAGGGCTAAGTGCTTTTCAACTAGTTCTGTTTTAATGATGTCAACAAGTAGGATATCCTCTAGTTTGTAATTTGGACGGTATCACTTCATTGTTTGTCGCATTGCATTCAACCATTAATAATCATGTGTCTAAACATATAGGAAGGGCTCTATACAATTTCTACATGTGCATGATCATGGTATTAGTGTTTGGTGTGCATGAATCGTGTTTCAGATGGTTAAAACATGCAGAAAAATAAATTTATGAGGTTTTACAGGTCTTGAGTCGACCTAAACTCAGCATGAGTCGACTCATGCAGTTTTGTCAATTTCTTGTGAAACGAGCGGGAAAGCGCACGCTGACCCCTCTGATGCATGTGGTCGACGCATGCTTATGGGTTTTGCATTTCTGCAGATTCAGCGGTTATGAGTCGACGCAAGGTCATGAGCGGTCGACACATGATCAGTTATTTTGCATAAACATTTCCACGGGTTAGCTCCCGCCGACCCTCATCCAGCGAGGGGTCGACTCTTCGCTGGTCTGAGTCATTTTTCTGCATTCTATTTTTTCTGTTTTTGCTGTTATTTCGTTAAGTTGGTTATTCTTGCAATAAATATATAGTTGGTTCACCTGATTAACATAACAAGAAACTTGAAAATGGATACTGATCTTTCACTTCATCTTCATCTTCAACATTGTGATCTATAGCAATTACACATAATCATTTTTGTTAGTGTCTTGCATTGTGTGAAGTGGTAACGTTCAGACTTAGGTGGGTTGTAATCCTCTGTTCTGGGTTGAGAATCAGTAGGTGTTTCTTGAATAAAACCTCAGGTTTTGTCCTCCAAGAATCCGGGTGATTTTGGGGGTTTTTCGCACAAATCGTTTCGCTACAAGGATTCAGCCGTACGAAGGTAATTGAAGAACAGAGTGTTCGGTTCAATTTAGTAGCTATAGTCGGAGGATCGTACGAGAAAGATTTGGGATCGTATTTTGGAAGATCGAAATCGACCGAGTGAAGGTGATTGAAGAGCTGCGGGTTCTTTCAATCTAGTAGCGTGAGACGGTGATTTGTTCGACCAAATTTGAGGCACTTGATTCATCTTGAATCAAGGGGAGAGAAGACTTTGTATCGACATTAAAGACGTTTGAGGGTTTGGATGTTCATTGTTCTTCTTTTGTATTAACAATTTGCGAACGGCAATATATATATATATATATATCAATTCCAATTGTGGAATTGGGGGCAGAGGTACCCATAGCGAGGACGATTGGGGAACTGCCTAATTAAATCGTGTTTGTTCTCTCTTTCCCTTAACTCTTTTATGTTTTGATATTAATCGAACTTGTGAAATATCAATTGATTGAAAATTTCTGATATAGTGTAATATAGAGCTGAGAAAGTAATTTGTAAAATCGATACAGTCCCTTGGATTGTATTTGGAATCAGCTTTACATTCACATTACTTAGAAATTTGCACTTGGTGTGTTGCGCACGCCAAGTGTTTGGTAAATCGATTAAGCACAAGCTCTAAATTAGTTTGCGATTTAGTTAGTCATTTTACCCTGTTCGTAATTAGATAAACTTCAAGTAAATAAAATTTGGTTGATTGCGTTTGGTTTTTGTTGATTGATATGTATTTTTGTCTTCCGTCGTATCATTCCTAGTAACGTTGCGCATATCCGATCCTTTTAGTAGTGGTTCGTTGTAGACGAGTGATTCAGTGGTTGGTTTTGTAAAAATAATTTTAAAACCATTTTGGAACACCATTTGCGTGTATTAAATTATGGGATCTATTCAACCCCCCTTCTAGATCCTAGCCATCGTCTATGAGTTACATAGTCTCAAGGCCATAGGTTCAAATCCCAGCGGTTGCGTGAAAAATTATATTAGACATGTTATCTATAACCACGGTCCATTGTATAAACCGTTGTGAAATGTTTATTAGTTTTTTTTTTAATTTATATTATTGCATTATCATCCCATTATATTATTGTACCTATATTCTAAATCAGATTTTATACATATAATACAAAGGTAAATAAAATTTATATAAAAAATTATTTACTTCATTAAATCCAAAAATTATAATTTACATCATCAAAATCAAATATATATATCATACATATATACAAATTAAACTCATGTTTGAGGACCCTTAAACACATCGAAGATATACACCCAACGTTTACGAATGTATACAAAGTCGTCGTAGGGGAATGGTGTAACATTGTTAAACGTCTACATAAAAAAGTGCAAAAATGTGAATATCACATATATATGATAATCATAGCCAACTTAAACAATACTATATTATTGTAAATAATTCATTACATATATAGTATGTACCTGATCCCATGAATCAACAATGCCGGCGACGACAATGTTTAACATGTGTTTCATTACATAATACTTACACTCGTATCCCTTTGGATGTCTAATCTTCTTCAAATATAAACACTAATTTCATGAATGTTATAACCACAAATGTATGTTACAATATATATAAATGAATGTCACTAGTAATTTGACCACAAATGTATGTAACAATATATATAAATTTGGGTTTTTTTTTCTGTTATTGTGCAAGATATTGTCTAGCTGCACAACATTGTACATTGAAAATGATCTAAACATATTACGCGTTAAACCAATTCCAAAGTCACAGAAAATATTTCTAAAAAGTTTCATATAAACATAAACTTAACTATTAATAATATGTTTCATTTTAGGCTCGAGTGGTTTATGTAAGAAACACAATGTCGTTACAATATTCGTCCTAAGTGATATGATGATCAATTGCCAATGATCATTGAATAAACAGAAACATATATACAATTAGTATTTCCTGAAATAAAACTAACTATAACAGACAAACCACAATTGCAAAATTACTTACAATTTGATAAATGTTGCTAAGTAAAATTCTCCCCCCCCCTCACTTAATTGTTCTGTGTTGTTAGCTTCAATCCCTTTTGGATCATTATTTGTCCATCGAATACTATATGGATCCAATATTCCATAAATATTCAATTTATTTAATTCTATACAAACACGGTGAATGTACCTAAATGGTTAAACAAAATTTGAAAAAATAGGTGAGGAAATACAAAAACGATAACGTACTATAAATGATCACATGCATTTTCAATTATATACTTCCGTGCACCAAACTTGTAATATCCCTACGTCCAGCCAATGATTTACAGAGAGAAGATCTTGTATATCACTAGGAGTAGAATAGAAGATCTCTATCTTTGGACAATGCTCTATCGAAAGAGAAATCGGGTCATCGTTATCTGCAACTAACAGGTATAACGTTGTGATTTCATGTGCTGAAGGATCCAATATCTCATTGACCTCTTGAGCAGGGGCCGCTGAACAATTTCTTTCTTTTGTTCTAGCACCACATACAACATTTGTTTCGGGAAATTGATCATCAACTTGATCATCATTTTCATTCGTATGTTGTTGGAAGGATCCACTTATTCTCTACAACATAATATTCGTTTTGAACACAATACATAATAAACACATTTTTATCTTTTCTAACTTTTCAAATAAAACACAATTAATATATCATACATTTCAGATAAAACACTAGCATTTTAGATGAAACATATACCGCATATAACTCTTCTAACTTTTATAACGTTTCCATGTCTTTTCTTCGATTTTCCTGCTCCGCTTCTAACATCTTCCTTTGTTCTTCTAACAGCTTCTTAAAATCCGCAATCCTTTCTTTTTGCGCTTGTAATTCGATGCTTTTATTGCTTTTTGGATGAATCACTACTATGGAAAACCCATTTAACAAGTGTTGGAAAAGATATATAATGACGCGGGCATTAGTTTTATTATGTAGAGTGTCGTTGTATATATGATACTTACAATCACGGCCCACTAAGCGTTGTAATAAATTGGAAAGGGAACTACCTACAATGGCGGTTATTTTAAATACCCATTGTTGTATGTCTTTTAATAAAATAAAATAAAATGCAGCATTAGAACTACCTATAATGACGCTTATTTTAAAAAACCGTTGTTGCATGTCTTTTAATAAAATAAAATAAAAATTGCAGCATTAGAACAAGAACAATAGCAAGAACAACAATAAGTATAAGAACAACAACAACAACAACAACAACAACAACAACAAAAACAACAAGAAGAAGAAGAAGAACAAGAACAAGAACAAACAACAATAACAACAACAATAATAACAATAATAGCAACAAGAACACCATTAATAATAAAGAAGAACAAGAACAACAATAATAAAAAAGAGCAAAAATAATTAAAAAAACAACAATAACAAAAAAAGAACAACAATAATAAAAAACAACAACAAGAACAACAATAATTAAAAAAGAATATCAACAACTAACATTTCTAACTCGAGTTCTGAAATTTATTCTGAAATTTGGTTTAGTGGAGAAATAGAGTATCGTAAATGAAAGATGATGTTTGGAGGTAGAAGATGTAGTTCGTCTAAGTTTTAGGTTTTACACGGATCACTAATAGTAGTGTCTTGGCCGTTAATATTCACTAAATGGACGACCAAGATTTGTTTAATGATAGTGAATAAACCCAATAAGCGCATAATGTTGGTAATGGGAATTGAAAAAATAAGTAAAAAACCAAAAATGTCGGTGTTGGGACTTGAACCTATGACAAGACGCTATCTATGATCACAGTAGTTTAAAATACCCGTGGTGAAAGGTCTGTCAGCATTTTGAAAAAATAAGTAAAAAAACACTACCTATAATGACAGTTTGTTACCATCATTAAAAGCATTTTTATAAGATTTAAAATAATGCGCGCATCCAGTTTGCACTATTACAACAGTGTATATGAATTTGTTGTAAACCTGGCGTTGTTGTTTATGCGTTTTGTTATAGTGAACTAAAGAATAATCTCAGGCCAAAGCCTTCTCCAACACCACGAACGAGCCCACCATGCTCATCTATTTTGATATCTCTTACTAGTATATCACGTCGTGGTTCTAGAAAAAATGAGCCTCCACGGGCCTCCTCAACCAACAGATCCTACACAACATGTAAGATAATATTAATATTGTAATTACCACAATATTTAAATAACAATAACATACGCACAATATATCATACTTAAAATTTTCTCAACAATTACTCTTAACACATTTGAGGTGCACGCCTCATTTGGTCTTAGTTGAGCCCTCTTCCACTTCTCATGTCTTGACGATGGAGATGAGTTGCGATCACGACTAATGGAGTCCTCATCTCCCATTTGTTTTTTCATTCATCATTGTTTTCTCAAGTTTGCTATAACCACCACGAGACAATCTATGGGGGTAAATGTTTTTTTCTTTATTTTGTATTCCTCCTTGACTTATAGCATGTTATAAACATAGTGAAAATATGATTAGCGTCTATAAATCATTAGCATAAAATTACAAAGATAAATAAGACTAGTACTAACCGTGAATTTCTCAGAACGACGGTCCTTCGCAAATTTTTTCCAAACCTTCTTCGAAAGATAACTATATCTCATCCATGGACGCTAAAGGCCAGGTTTAAGCTTCCTAATGTAGTCACGTGTGAGCCTTGACTTAAAGTTATTCTAACACGTACTAGCATGACTTACCCACCTATTTTTAAGAACTTATTATCATCCGTAAACTTAAAATTCAACTACATTTGAATCAACAAGAATGTATTAGAAATTATAGAAAGCCATATCAAATAGATGAAAATTAAAATTACTACCTTAACATTTATCCATATCCATATGCTATCTTTGACAGCCTATGGCGCTTGTTTCCAATCATCTATCAATCTACTGACTTTGCTACATCCAAGAAACGCAACATAACTCTTAAAAAGCAAAGAGTTTTCACCATCAACTACTCTGTAATACGCATCAAACGCGATCAACATTTTTTTACGAGAGTTGTGGACTTTTGTTAATTTGGCAAGCATTGTGGCACCTTTTTGTGACCTTTTATTTTCGTTTAGAGTATTATTTGTAAGAGTTTAACTTGTCATAGTTTCATCACCACTAGATGAAGAATACCACGAAGACGACATCTATGTTCAAAAACAACAACAACCTCAACAAAAACAACAAAAACAACAACAACAACAACAAACTCTTTCATCTATTATTTCCACATATAACCATGAATAGAAATATGTTATCATACATATTCAACAACAACGACAACATCAAAACAAGATTAATCAAATGTTATCACATACACATGCAACAACAACAAAAATCACAACAAAATATTAATCAAGTGTTAACACACACATTCAACAAAAACCACAAAAACAACAAGAATAACAACATCAACAACATCAATAACAATGGAAACTGAAGTTTACTGTAGATGCTTAAGGAAAAAATTTAATGTATCGTAAATGCGATGACTAAGTAAAGGCGGATATTTGAGTTGAACCAAATAGTTAAGTTGTTGTATTCTTTCTTGACGATGACGATGATGTTAGTGTTGGCGTTGGTGTGTTGTCTTCCTCCTCATGATGACTACGGGTTGAAAATGAACAACAAATGGAAAATGATAAAACTGATGAAAAACGATGAACGATGATGATGAACGATGAATGTTAAGGTTGATATGGTGTTTCATTTTTTAGCGCTGAACGTTAAGGTTGATATGGAGTTTCGTATCGTATCAGTGCAAAGAATGGCTACTGAAGAGACAAGCTAGTTAGCTATGATAAAAATGAATGAAAGATACCACCACGGTCAACAACCGAAACTATGGTGATATATTATTTGCTAAATTAAATTTCATAAATTAGCATCAGTATATTACAATTTAAAATATTTATTACAAACTGATAAATATGTCACAACGGTTCACCTAGGCAATCGTGGTGGTATCATATTTATTTAAAATATTTTAAAAAAATGATAAAAATGTCATAGAAGTTGTTTAAATTAAAAATAAATAAAAATACAAAGGCACAACTAAATGTTAAAGAAATAAAACATTTGAGGGTTCTGAGATTTGAACCCATGAAAGGGTGATTATATAACCACGATCGTATTTTTTAACCGGGATTATATCGTATCAAAATTTTAATAAGTAAGTAAAAGAAAATGTTCACGCGTTAAGTAATAGATGTCATCATAGTCCTTCGTAGCACCGTGATAACCTTGGCCTTGTTGTATATACATTTTATAGTAGTGCTCGTATATAGGAAAGAAGAATTCTAGAAGTTTGTGTGAAAAGGATAGACCTTTTTGTGATATATTTTTTTTTTAATCCCAAATGCTCAATTTATAGGTCAAAGTAGTGTTGTTTCACAAGGTTGATATCCTTGATGAAACACGCACTTTAAGCAACACTTTTACCAAATGTTACACTATATTTCGTAAAGCAACACTTTAATAAGATACTGCATTTTTTTCGCATACAAAAACAGTTCATAAGCATTGCATATTCTGACTGCATTATGTAACACTTCACGAAGTGTTGCCTAATTTCGAATTCAAAATACAAACTTCGTAATACAACATTTTAAAAAATGTTTTCTATTTCTAAATTTAAACAACAACCTTCACATGCATATTTTGTTGTCATTTAAGAACACACCCATGGTGATTAATTAGTATTAATTACAATAATCACAACAATCTTATAAATATTATAAATAATGGCAATGAGACTTCCGTTTAAAGCGTCAAAGAATAAACGTTTGTGTCGTTTACACATTATGCACACAAGAAGAATCACTATTATGAATCCGAGTATGTTTTATTCTTTCTCATATAAATTCACATAACTTTAAAAATCATAATATTAGGATTCAAATGAAATTTTCAAATAGTTGATATCAAGGTTAAATTGCCGATATTATTATTTTCTGGTAATAAATATATAATATGTACTGTTCAAATTATGTATTCGTAAAATAGACTTAACATATGTTGTTGATGTTATTTTGTGTTGTTTTAATAAATAGTTTTTCAAGTGTAGCTAGCAAGTGATTATGGTTCCTTACTTATCACTGATGCAATTGGTTGTATGAACATGAATCCAAGAGAGTTGCAAACTTGTGTTCGTTGTGGAAATATTATATGAGTATTTCATATACTATTCTCATAGTGAACACATGTTTTCTACTCTCCCTTATTCTTTATCCTCTTCATAGCTTCCAGGAACGTTTAGTTATCAAGTTCTCCCAATCTATGTTAATTTATTTGTTTTACCTTGATAAATGTTTGGCTTAAATGCACTTTTGGTCCCCTTAGTTTGGCAATTTTACACTTTAGGTCCCCTTATTACAAAACCTGCGAATTTGGTCCCTTAAGTTAGATCCACTTTGCATTTATTTAGTCCCCCACACAATTATAATGATGTGTCTTATTTTTAATGAGGTGGCAATCTTATATGTTTTTCATGGCACCAAATATTATTTTTTTAATATAAAAATTAGGGGATAGTGCATATTTTCTTAATTCTTCTCTCTCCTTCAAACGAACAACCCACCCCTCCAAACATATTTTCTTCATTTCCTTCTTTCAACACTAACAACAACATGGCCAATAAAGTGAAGAAGATGTTGTCGGAACACATAAAGCTTCATCCACATCCTTCCTCCACCATTAAACTCACAACAATCACCTTACTCAATCTTGCACCATTTTCCCACACTTAACCATATTAACAACCTACAACAAAACACCTCACCTTTCCATTCTTTTCAACAGTTCATAACAACACAGCGCCCTCCATCAAACTCCTCTTTTGAGTATCACCGCCACTTTCCATCTTTTTCTTCACTCCTAACACAACTTACCATCCAGCCAACCTTTATTTCCTCTCTCTCCATATAATAAACCTCAACCTAAGACTTCTATGAACACTTCCAAAAAAGCTCCGCCTCTAACCGTCGTGCTTCCAAAAACTCTCCACCTTCTACCCCAATCTCAAACCCTAAAACTGAATCTGAATCTGAATCCGAATTTGGTTTTGAATCCGGATCAGAATCTGGATCCAAATCTGATTCTCAATCTGAACCTAAAATTACTCCAGCCAGATCTGGGACAAAACGTCCAAGCAAAAAAGGTTCTAAATGTGCCAATAAGAAAACAACCACCGTAGGTGGTGGTTCCACTCAAACGACCAAAAAAAATGGAAAAGGTGGTTCCAACGAAGAAAAAAATGAAAAGGGGAAGAAATTGAGTGAGAAGACAAATAACAATGGTACTGGAAACAATTCTTATGATATTTTAACCTAAAATCAATAATTTATAAATAATTATAATAATATTAAATGTAATTAAAAAACATGACATGGAAAATATTGGGTGTCATGGAAATTTTTTGGTGACATGGAAAGCATTGCAGGACTGCCACCTCATTAAAAATAAGACACATCATCATAATTGTGTGGGGGACCAAATAAATGCAAAGTGGATCTAACTTAAGGGACCAAATTTGCAGGTTTTGTAATAGGGGGACCTAAAGTGTAAAATTGCCAAACTAAGGGGACCAAAAGTGCATTTAAGCCTAAATGTTTTTAGTGAGTTTGTAATATCATATGGGATTGCTTGTTTCACTAATCCTTCATTGAACTTGCATCCATTTAAATATATTTTTAGATAATAATTAGAAAAAGGCTTAAATGCACTTTTGGTCCCCCTAGTTTGGTGTTTTTACACTTTTGATCCGCCTATTACAAAACCTGTGTTTTTGGTCCCTTTAGTTTGGTGCGCTTTGCATTTTGTTGATCCCCCTCCACTTTTACATACGTGGCATGTAATACCCCATAATTTTTGTGAACATTTTTGAATAATATTAGTATGATCAACTGGGTTTCGGGGTACTCTGAGCAATTATTGGATAAGTAATTAGAGTAAACTGACGAACTCGGAATTTGATTAGATTAATATTATTTAACTTGGAGTTTTGCTAATTGGTGCAATTGAGATAATTTGGATAATTAGTAGTATTGCCAATTAATGTTCCTATGTCTATTTTCTTTTCATTTCCTTATTTGAAAAAAAATAGAAACTTGGAGAAGGAAAAGGAAGAGAAGGAAAAGGAAGGGAAAATAAGAGAAAAATTTCTCAAGAGCTCTAGGACTTGAATCATCAACCAATCTTCATCTTTTCATCTCAGCTTCAACCTCCTCATCTTGTAATTCAGGTGGGTTCTAGTTAGATGCTCTAGAGTAGAGTTTTATTGAGTTTAGAGTTAGTTTGGACATTGTTAGAAAATGAGAAATTTTGCACTAAAATCATGTTTTAATGTTCCTTATGATTGATACTTGTTAAATATGTGTTGTTGTGTATCCAATTAGTATTTTTCTGGTGTTGGGAAGTGAATTGGAAGGGGAAATGGACCAATTTTCGCAGACCCATTATGCAGGAAATTTCCTGGTTTTCACGCTGCCCATACGCGTATCACCCAAGGCAATACGCATATTGGTTAAGGAAATACGCGTATGGATATGCAAAAATGTGGGCAATACGCGTATGAGGTTCCATTTTCTTGGCCATCTGCCCATTTGCGTATTGGTACGCTTACGGTTTTGGGCAATACGCGTATGAGGTAGGGTAGTACGCGTATTGGGGTTTTAAAAGGAATTTTTGGGAAAAATCAGTCTCTGCCCATACGCATATGACTTTGGGCAATACGCGTATGGCTGGGCGAGCCAGCTGGGCAATACACGTATGGCTCAGGGCAATACGCGTACGGCCAGGAGGGTGAAAAATTGTGTTTTCTCGCGATACTAATTCTCGCTATGTCCATAACTTTTGACTCGTTTACCCGTTTCTAACATTCTTGATATCGTTGGAAAGCTAACAAAATGTATTTTCTTATTAAAATGGTTTTAAGATTGTTGGCCAATTTAATTATGTCGGGATTTTTGGAATAGTGCTGTTTTGTCGACTTTTATCGTTTAATGGTGTGTAATTTTTGTTGAATAGGGATGCGTGTTAAAATACGAAATAGGTAGGGTGAGGAACATTACCATATACAATGTCGGAAATTGTGAAATGACATAGTGACAACGCTCGTGCAAGAAAGGCCGAGGCGTGTGTGTAATAATCATAACCAGTTTATCTTGTGGTGTAGTTTCATGAGACTCGAGCACCTCCTCTGAAACATATGCATAATTACTTGGCAGGTTTGATTCCCGCGTATAGTACGAATGGATCCTACGGGTAAAGAGACTTGTGACGGTGTACGGGCCGTGTAAAGTGACGGATCACGGTGTACGGGCCGATGATCCCGAATCCATTTCGTATGCCAAGTAACTCCAAGGATCCATGACTCGGGTCGTCTTCTAGACGTAGAAGCGGACAGGAAAAGAGGATGCCTTGGTACGGTTATTGATTAGTGAGATTCTTGAGTTAACAGGCTCAGGAAGTACTTTGGTACTAGTGTGAGTTAACAGGCTCACGAATGTGAATACATTATAGTGTGTGTACTCAAAGTCACTTCCCTTCCCTTTTGACTTGAGTTAGGTCTATTAGAACCTTGTAAAGCAGAGAGGACTTTAAGATAGAGAACTCACTGAGATTTGATGTATCTCACCCCACTGTTGTTGTTTACATCACAGGTACTGCAGGTTCCGCGAAGGGTAAGTGTAGCGAGCGATTTTGGATGCGGTTCTTAAGCGCTGGTCGCTCTCTGCGGTTGAGCTTAAAACTACAGGTCGATTCATTTTTTATCCTATTGTGAGCTGAATAAGGAAGGGAAATAGATGTCTCCAATTAACCCTGCTTGCATACTGAGTTTAAACAGCGGTCTGTTAGGTTACGAATGCTATCAATGTGGGGGGGCCTTTGTACTGGTTATTCATATTTCGCCAATACAGGTTTCTTTCTTTCTTTTTTCTAGGCAAAGGGTTTCTGGCGGGGAATAAGGATTTGGGTTTTTTGTTGATTGCGCTCGCTAAGATCTTTTCTTTCGATCTTATGCCTACGTATTCCCGTTTACCGAAACAGGGAAATCAGAGCGTTCGTAGTTCCTCCTATTCTATGGGAGGAAATTGGTTTTTGGTGTCTTGTTCAAAGCCTAAGACGTGAAGCGAAAGGTGGTTTGTATCTTGTTCAAAGCCCAAGATGTGAAGCTGAAAGGTCTATTTATGTCTTGTTTAAAGCCCAAGACGTGAAGCTGAATGATCTTAACTTTAGAGAGAATTTGTCATCTCTAAAGAGGGGAGAAGGAGAATTACTTTAACTAGGATACGCGGATCCGAGCAATGCCATAATTTCCGAAGAAAGGGTTTTAACCTGAAGGAGAAGACTTTAACTCAGTGTAGAGCAATGCCATCTTTCCTTAGGAATTTCTCATGCTAAAAGAGGGACAGTGGCATGGATATAGATGATCCAGAGGCTTGCCGCTTACAGCGATTAGATGAAGGGAAAGGAGTTGTTGATGTTTGTGTACTGTGAACGAGGCACAACTTTGATGCTAAAAGATTGATTGGATCAACCAGTGGTTTTCTTATACAAAGCCTAAGAGGAGGCTAATTTCCGCTAGGAAAATCATTATACAAAGCCTAAGAGGAGGCTATTTTGTGTCTCGTACAAAGCCCGAGAGAGAGGCTAAAAGTTTTTGACCCAGTGGGGCATATCGTTATACAAAGCCTAAGAGGAGGCTAGCAAAGAGTTTGACTCTTGCTTCGGGGATTTATATCTCTTACGAGGCCCGAGATGGAGGCAAAAAAAAGGGTGATTGACTCAACGAGGGAATCTTTTGTGTCTCATACAAAGCCTGAGAGAGAGGCTAAAAGGTTGTTTTGACTCCACTGGGGAGAATTTTGGTATCTCGTACGAAGCCCGAGATGGAGGCTATTGTAACTGTTTCAGTTGAGTGACAGATCCAATATACTAATTTAAAAGAGAAAATCAGTTCTTATATGAGTAACACTGTACACAGGGATTTAATTTGAGGATCAGGGATATTTCCTTTTCTTTGAGGAAATGGGAAATCCAAAGGGTATTGAGACTATCCGAGTCTGCGGGTTTCATTCCTATTTAACGAAGGGTGCATGAGAATGTCTTTGAGACTCAAGGAAGTTAGACTATCCAAGTCTAGAGTTTTATCTTTTGTACTATGCTTCGAGAAACAGCAGTAGACTCTATGAAAGAACTGTTCTATGGAGATGACTAAGTTCTGTTCCTATACCTCTAGGAGGTCGTCGGGACAATTTGTACGAAGCCCAAGAGGAGGCTGGAAACTTTTAAGAAGCCGACGGTTCCTTGTACGAAGCCCAAGAGGAGGCTATCATTCCCGGAGGAAGAGATCATTATACGAAGCCTAAGAGGAGGCTGTGAATACTTCTAAGAAGTCGTAGGGTCCTTGAATAATGCCCAAGAGTAGGTCGGGTTGCTTTTAGGAATCCTGTGGGTCCTTGTATGATGCCCAAGAGGAGGCCGATGCTTTTAAGAAGCCCGTGGGTCCCAAACCAAAGAAAAGTTCAGGAAAACTCTTTTAGAGTTAAAACCACTGGTAAACGTGCGAGGTTTTCTATCCAATGACTTTAACTTTTAGAGAGAGTCAGAACCGTTCGGCGGTTTTGAAGAAATTCAAGAGAAGTTTCACCGAGAATAATTCATCTCTGGGGGATAGAATTTCTTGACGATTCCTAAGGAGGACAGCCGAAGAGAAGACTGTATCTGGTGCTCCTATTGGGGATCTAGGCGTCTATTTCTACGAATAAATGAAACGGCGTCACTTAGTTCTAGACGTAGTTGCCGGGGAAACTCGAAATATCTATACTATTATTACACAGTAGATATGAGTTTATGAAAGGAGACTTACAGTGAGCAGCCCCACAATACATTTTATAATATGAAAGCAGTAAATGAAAGCAATAACCACTTACTCGGTTGTAGTGCTTCCATGTTGTTTGGTTAGTTGCTCAACAAAGAAAGATTGAAAACAACAGTATATTCAAAATCAAAGGAGAAAGTGCTTTGAAAAAGAAAGATTTGGGGCTTACAGCTCAAGGAGAGGCCTAGGGTTTTATCAGTGAGCGCACTGTTTGACTTTGTACAGCGAGACTTATACAAGTGACTGGGGCCCAAAATGGTTTTCTGTACAAAGGGATGGGTCTTACACTCTCTCAAGAGGCCCAAAAAGGTTTAAAGAAAAAGTGTGGGGCTTATAACACGAGGGTAGGCACAAATGATTTTTTCGTTTAAAATGGCGATCGCGCCGAGGTTTTCTTTTAACGCAGAGGGACTTATACAATAAGTGAGGCCCAAAATGTTTTGGTTAAAAGGGGGATTGGGTCTTACACTCTAATAGAGGCCCAAAAGTTTTGAATGGGTCTTATAGCTCAAGGAGAGGCCCAGATGATTTTTGAAAAGGCGACGATCGCGCCGTTTGTTTTTTTTACGGTATCGGGACTTATACAATAAGTGAGGCCCAAAGATGATTTGGTCAAAAAAGGATTGGGTCTTAAACTCTAATAGAGGCCCAAAAGTTTTGAAAATGATTTATGAGGGTTGAATTAATCCAAAACCCTAATTTGTTTTCAAAAATGTATTTAATTGAATAAAAATTCAATTAAAATGATCAAAAATTGTTTAACACATGGAAAACAAATTGTGATCTTGGATTAATGCTTCAAAAATTAAGTATTGACCTACAAAATAATTAGAAAGCATCAAAAGTTGCAAAATCAATGTAGAAAAAATATTTAAAATGCCAAAAACAATCAAAATATTAATTCTTTACAAAAATATCAATTATATGAAATAAATAATATTTTTGGGATTTTTTGATAAAATAAAATATTTTAACATTTTTGTGAATTATTAAAAAAAGAATCAACTCAAAATCATTAAAACTCAGAGAGAAATTAATTTTTGAATCAATTAAACAAAATCACAAAATTCAAAATTCAAATTATTCAAAAATGGCGCCAAGAACAGCTGAAGAACACGCGCGTGTTCTTGGTTTCTCAGATTTGCGTTTTCTATCCAATCTCCATGAATACGTAATCATATCATGCAATCCACATATCATTATGCTCGTCTCAACCTCACGATCATGTCTATGTACTTTAATTTCATTTAAATTAAACATACAACAAGAAATCACGAAGAAACCTCAAGAACCCTAATTTCTGCATGAAGGCTAGGATTTTTGATACACGATTCAAACAATGCAATTAATTGAGGGAAAAAATTCCATGCATGATTATGAACATATGGCCAAATTATTGTGCGAGGAAATATGCATAGATTGAGAGATGCCCAAGTTTAGGCTTACCTTCAAGTCGTGACAGCAAGAGCAGATGTGATTTTGAGTTGGAGGTGTTACAGACAAGTTGTGATGATCTGGACAGCTTCCCTACACCATATGGAGTGTGTTTGAACACTTGGATTGAATTGAAATGGACTGGATCAGTTTATGGCATCTCAGCTGCAACTTCACTTCAAACTTGTGTGGATGGCAAGTGATTTTGTGAAATTGATGTATCAGATGTTATGTGAGTGTGTGATCAGCTCATATGTGATGTATGTGAGGTGTGTGAGTGATTGGTTTGTGCAGAATTGCTCTCAAACTCAAAACCCGATAGCTACCTTGCTAAGAAAGGCATTTTTGCCAAGAGAAAGAGATTTTGAGGAAAGCATCTGTTAGATGGCTTTGGTGTACTCAAACTGACCACAATTGAGCTCTATTTATAGTAGAGCAAGTTTTTTTTGCAAGGAATAGTACATGGCAACTGGTAAGTAGGTTTCCTCAATGTTGGCCAATGGAAATGAAAGTCTCCTCTAGCCATTGACTAGAGGTTAGGGCACAAAGCTTTGGTCCCCTTGGTCTTGGATAAGTCTTGACTGATTTCAGATGAGAATGGCTCAGTCCATGCCACCTTGATGGTTCCATTGAATGCCTCATTCCAAATTTGAAGTATTGTCCCTATTTTGGCCATTCTAGGTTCAACATGCTATTCTTTGTTCCTTGGACCTTGGAGGCTTGGTTCAGTGATTGTCCCCTTTGGATTCAATCCTCTGAGGTGTCCAAGTGGATTGGAGCAATTGCAATTGGCTGATTTTGGCAAATCGAGCCAAAATGCAAATTCTGCCTTGCTTTGACATATTTCAGCAAGGCAACTTGCCAATGTTGTATCTCATGATGTAGGTTGAATTTGGCAATGTTCTTGGCCATTTTGGAAAGCTCTAACTTGATACAACAACTGTTTGAACAAGATTGGTTTTGATCTCTTTTGATTCCAAGTGAAAAATCCCCCTACATTTGGCAAAAAGTGAAGGCAAATTCTGACTAAGTGAAAATTTCACTAAGTGTTGGAAAAAGTGACATTTTCACTTTTCAGCCACTTTGATCACTCCATAACTCAAAATCCTTAATGAATTGGAATGCCTTGTAGTTGAAGTTTTTGTAGGTGATAATGAGGGCTACAAATCCATCTTTGGATGAGAAAAAATGGCCTTGTGGTTTAGGAGTTATGGTCCTCCAAAGTTGGTACCTTTGCCACTTTATTTTTAACTTAGAAAAATTTCTAAGTTTTATGGTTACCCCTTTTACAAGTTATCTCACTTTTCTTGATTTTTCTTGATGAATGATGATTCAAATCATACATTAACATCATTTTAGGGTTAAAAATCCATTTTGGTGAAAAATCTCAAAAAGTCAAAGTTGACTTTTGTGCACAGTTGACTTTTTATCAGATGAATTCCAAACTGTGCAATTCTTCAGGAAATCATGTCCTTGACCTAAATCAAACTTGATGGACATGTTCCATGGGTGTCATAGGGTATATTCAATCATGTATTAGGGTTTGGGAGCATGTCCAGGTCAAAAGTCAAAGTTACAGTTGACTTTTCCCTTAAAACCCTAATTGTGGTGCAAATGAAAATGAAACTTGTTGCTCAAGCTTCTTGGATCAATCCATTGTTCCAAATGGATCAATATGGTGTATTAGAGACCCTCAAATCATCTCTTGAGGTCTTGGCTCATGATTTATCCCAAAAGTCAACTTAGGGGTGAATTAGGTCAAGAAACCCTAATTCCTGATTTTTGATGAATGCATCCCCTGAGGCAAAATTGACTTGATGCATGGGTTCATGAGGTTCCATGAAGTATATTAGGTCATGTTTTTGATCATTGCCTTGTGCCCAGATGAAAATTTCCATCTGGAGGCCCTGGTCGACCAAAACCCTAATTTGGTGACACTGTCGATCTTGAGACTTGATCCACCTAGAAGGGAGCAGCTTTGTGCTTAATCCTTGAAGTGGGAGTCCTTTTTGATCCATTGTGGATGTTTGAGAGATTAGACAAGTTGAAGATCATGTCATTTCTTGATTGATCCTTTGTCTAAGCACTCAGAGAGGGCTTGAAACCCTAATTTTGATTGTATTGGATGCTCACCCATCTTTGGGGAGACTGATGAAGCATAAAGGTACATCCATATTGTGATGATGATTTTCACAATGATGGGAAATCTAAGTGGTCAAAATTTGGGGTATTACAGATGCCCCTATTTAATCTTCTTGGACCCGAAGGTATGAATGACGAAGGTATTCGAGCATTCGGGGTGCAAGAGGAATAAATATCGGAATATCCGAAATTTTGATGGTGGTTATGAATGGTAGCTTACGCATTCATCTTCTTTAGCTAAGCAATGATGCTTAGAAAAGGTAAACTTCCCCTCGATCCTGGTCTTCAGCCAAGGAACTGGTCTCAGTTTTCTTTTGAAATAAACCTCCCCTCGTTCTTGGTTTCCTACCAAGGAACTGGTCTTAGTTTCTGATTTAAACTTCCCCTCGATCCTGGTTTCTTACCAAGGAACTGGTCTTAGTTTCTGATTTAAACTTCCCCTCGATCCTGGTTTCTTACCAAGGAACTGGTCTTAGTTTCTTTTGTCAATAAACTATACTGACAAGGGACGCTATTCGTAGCGGCTTTCCTTCAAACTTCTCGCCGAATTTTCCTGGGGAGATGCCATTTGAGTGGAAAAAGTTTTAATGTCAGACTTGCTGGGGAACCCATTCGTCTGAGTTGTAGAGGTACACAAACTTCTCTGTTTTGGAGACGCCATTTGTCGATTCTACTGGGGAAAGCGAGTCTCTTAAGAGACTGTTTTCGTTTGGGGTTACATCATACTTTTCTCGAGATCTTCCCGGAGAAATGCCATATGATGGGATCCAATTTTGTGGTGCCGATGACCTTTTCATCAACGGTTTTTCAGAGCAAAACTGGCGTGCTGCCGAATCTCTGATCACGAGGCTTTCTCTGTGGATTTTCCTTAATATGGGAAAGCAAGGATATCATCTTCAATGGCGAAGAGTGACATTTGTTGAAGTTTCTCTGATCTTTCAGAGGTTCAAGTTATCAAAGTGGCCAAGTGCCGACTCTGATCTAAAGATACACTGGTGGCGAGATTGTGCAGACGCAACACTTCCTGACGAGGAAAGAACTGACAAACTCGATTGAGAAAACTGTTTATCACTAGGGGACAAGACCGACTCAAGTGATAGTGATGCAATACGAAATGCGAACGTAAATAAAATGCATGAAGTACGTGTGTATATGCTGACAAAACTGACACGACATACAGACTAATGGATGAACACAATTGGATACTCGGCCATCGCGGGGCGAAGAAGTACCGTTGATTCAAAATAGCAATTCCACCTTGCTTAGGAGAGATAGTCCACGCGGGGAGCTATGTTGATCGGGCTTAGGAGATGAGAACTCGGCCGAGGTGTGTCATACGAAACAAGGTCTCTGACACAGTTGATCCCTTCATTCAGGCATACTGGCTTAGAAGGAGTACTTTGATTCTGCACTTTGAGGTTCAAACACCTTTGGAGAAGCGATCGAGATTCTTCTGATGTCCAACAGTCAAAAGAAATGCCATCTTTAATTTAAAAGCAGAAAAAGTTTTAACAAGTAAATTCATTTTTGTTTTATTTCAAGAATTGCTGATTAAGTTTAAACAACGTCGTTCTGTAAAGCTAAAACAAGTAAAGAATTACAAACAAAAGCACAAGGGCTCAAATTTTATTGATAAGATGGAGATCAGCCAAACGCGTGATTCCAAAGAGTATATACAAAGTTAGAAAATGGTAATTTACAGGGAAAAGGGCTACGTTGAAACATAACGACCACTATCCTTCTACCAACTTTGAGTTCGGGGCATCCTGAGCTTCTGTCGAAGATGACCTTGACTGGAGTTTTCCTGACGGATGATGATGCAACTGCTGCTGAGGGACTTGCCTCTGTTGAACATAGTTACTTGCCATTATCCCTAACTTTTTCCTGGATTGTACTATGAGATTTCCAATCCATCGGGTTGATTCTTTTTTTTCATGTCTCTAACTTTTGCCTGGACCGCCCTTTCGGGTTTTCAATCCACCGAGACGTTTTTTTTTAGTTTAGGCGAAGTATTTCTTGACTACATCAACATTCGTGGGGTAGGCAAATTCCTCTCCATCCATGGTTGCAAGTCTCAAGGCGCCGCCTGAGAAAGCTTTCGTGACCACATATGGGCCATCATAATTCGGGGTCCATTTGCCCCGAGAGTCAGTGAGAAATGATTGTATCTTCTTGAGCACGAGGTCTCCTTTTCTGAAGACACGAGGTCGGTCCTTTTTGTCGAACGCCCTCTTTATTCTCTGTTGATACAACTGACCGTGGCATAGTGCCGTGATTCTCTTCTCTTCGATCAGGTTCAGTTCGTCGTGTCGACTTTGACACCATTCAGCTTCGGTGAGCTGAGCTTCCATCAATACCCTGATTGACGGGATCTCTACTTCTATGGGAAGCACTGCTTCCATGCCATATACTAGAGAGAAAGGGGTTGCCCCTGTTGAAGTGCGGAAAGATGTACGATAACCGTGAAGAGCAAAGGGTAGCATCTCGTGCCAATCTTTATAGGTTACAACCATCTTCTGAACGATCTTCTTGATGTTCTTGTTAGCCGCTTCTACCGCTCCGTTCATCTTGGGTCGGTAGGGAGATGAGTTATGGTGTTCAATCTTGAACTCTGCACACAACTCTTTCATCATCTTATTGTTCAAGTTGGATCTATTATCAGTAATGATCTCACTTGGAACACCATAACGGCAGATGATATTGTTTTTGATAAATCGGACCACCACTTGTCGGGTTACATTGGCGAATGACGCTGCTTCGACCCACTTGGTGAAATAATCAATGGCTACCAGGATGAACCGATGTCCGTTTGAAGCCTTGGGCTCAATCATACCAATCATGTCGATTCCCCATATGGAAAAAGGCCACGGGGAAGAAAGAACTTTGAGATGTGATGGCGGTACATGAATTTTGTCGGAGTATATCTAACACTTGTGACACCTCCTCATGTACTTGTAGCAGTCGGATTCCATGGTCAACCAATAATACCCGGCCCTGAGAACTTTTCTCGCCATTGTGTGTCTGTTGGCATGAGTGCCAAAGGATCCTTCATGAATTTCTTTCATGGGCATTTCTGCTTCTGGTCTGTCGACACATCGGAGCAAGACCATGTCAAAATTTCTCTTATAAAGAGTGTCACCGCTCAAGAAGAAGTTTCCAGCCAATCTTCTGAGGGTTTTCCTGTCTTTTCTGAGTGCCCCTGATGGGTACTCTTGTTTCTGAAGGAAGCATTTGATATCGTGATACCAAGGTCTGTCGTCTATGACTACTTCAATCATGAAGATGTAAGCGGGCCGTTCAAGGCGCACGATGTCGATCTTAGGTATGTCATTCCATCGACCTAAACTAATCATGGAAGAGAGAGTGGCTAATGCATCAGCCATGTGATTCTCATCACGAGGGATGTGATGAAAGTCGACTCTGTTGAAGAAGGGTAACAACCTTCTTGCATAGTCTTTGTAAGGAATCAATCCTGATTGGTATGTGTTCCAATCTCCTTTTATCTGGTTAATAACCAGGGCTGAATCGCCGTATACGTCCATGTTTTTTATCCTTAAATCAATCGCTTCTTCGAGACCCATGATACATGCTTCGTATTCGGCCTCGTTGTTCGTACATTTGAACGTAAGTCGAGCGGTGAAAGGAATGTGGGAACCCTGAGGGGTAACAATGATTGCCCCAATTCCGTTTCCATAATGATTGACTGCTCCATCAAAGATAAGTCCCCACAGGGAACCTGGTTCTGGCCCTTCACTGGGTAGCGGTTCATCGCAATCTTTCATCTTTAGATACGTGACATCTTCGTCTGGGAAGTCAAACCCGATTGATTCTTGATCGTCAATCGGTTGATGAGCCAAATGATCGGCTAAAATACTTCCTTTAATGTCTTTCTGAGCATGGTACTCTATGTCATATTCTGATAGTAACATCTGCCAACGGGCAATCCTTCCCGTGAGAGCAGGTTTTTCGAAAACGTACTTGATTGGATCCATTTCGGAGACCAACCAAGTACTATGACGAATCATGTACTGGCGAAGACGTTTGGCTGCCCAAGTCAAAGCGCAACAAGTTTTCTCAAGCATTGTGTACCGAGTTTCACAGTCGGTGAATTTCTTGCTTAAATAGTAAATGGCAGACTCTTTTCTTTTAGTTTCGTCTTGTTGGCCAAGTACACATCCCATTGAGTCCTCTAGGACTGTGAGGTAAATGATCAGTGGTCTTCCTTCCACTGGAGGTGATAGAATCGGAGGATTCAACAGATATCCCTTGATACTGTCGAAGGCAGTTTGACAATCTTCTGACCAAACGTAATCCTGGTTCTTTTTGAGTAATTTGAAAATCGGCGCGCATGTCACGGTCATAAGGAATATGAATCTGGAGATGTAGTTCAAACGTCCCAGGAATCCTCTGACTTGTTTTTTCAGTTTTCGGAGAAGGCATTTCTTGAATGGCCTTGACCTTGTCAGGATCAACCTCAATCCCTTTCTGGCTGACGATGAACCCTAGTAGTTTCCCCGAACGGACACCGAAGGTGCACTTGTTGGGATTCAAGTGGAGCTTGAATTTTCTTAGACGTTCGAACAATTTTGGCAGATGTTCAACGTGCTCATCCTCTGTTCTTGATTTTGCAATCAAATCATCGACATATACCTCGATTTCTTTGTGTATCATGTCATGAAACAGAGTAGTCATGGCCCTTTGATAGGTTGCCCCGACATTCTTCAAACTGAACGGAATTACCTTGTAACAAAAGGTACCCCATGGGGTAATGAACGAAGTTTTCTCCATGTCTTTCGGCGCCATTTTGATCTGGTTATAGCCCGAGAATCCATCCATGAAGGAGAATACTTTGAATTTTGCTGTGCTGTCAACCAGCATGTCAATGTGTGGTAAAGGAAAGTCGTCCTTTGGACTTGCCTTGTTTAGATCTCTGTAATCAACACACATTCTAACCTTTCCATCCTTTTTGGGAACGGGTACGATGTTGGCTAACCATTGAGGATATTCAGATGTAGCGAGGAAACCCGCGTCGATCTGTTTTTGTACCTCCTCCTTGATTTTGATGGCCATGTCCGGGTGAGTGCGTCTCAACCTTTGCTTTACTGGCGGATATTCCGATCTCAACGGTAGGTGATGTTCCACGATGCTGGTATCCAACCCTGGCATATCCTGATAGGACCAAGCGAATACATCGGGGAATTCTTTGAGAAGCTTTATCAAACTTTCTTTGACAGTTGGACTGAGCAGTGCTCCGATCCTGATTTCTTCTCTCTCTTTTTCTGAACCCAAGTTTACCGTTTCCAACGGTTCTTTGTGAGGTTCAATGGACCTTTCCTCTTGTCTGAGTAGTCGGGAGATCTCTTCTGGAATTTCGTTGTCATTTTCTTCTTCAGCCTCGAATACCGGGAACTCAAAGTTGGGAGAAGGCATCGGATCGTATGTTTCAACTGGGTATAAAACAAGCAATCTGCATGACGTGATGATTCGTGTTTAGAAGAGATAGAGAAAATGTAAGTGTGTGCAGTGTTTTTATTTTACTGCTTGTTTTTATTTTTTAATTGTTTTTTTTTTAGGATTACCATTTTCTGAAAAAGCAAAAAGAGAAAACTACAATTACTGCGGAAATTACAGAACGACGTTATTTTATTAATGAACAAGTCGAATCTTGAAACTACAGCCCTATAAAACAAAACTCTGTCGCTTTGGGCAAAGCGAAGAGGGAAATTTACAGAAAGCGAGCCCTATCAAAACATCCGTTTCACCTGGGCAGGGTGAAAGGTTAAAGATGGCAATTACTTTGACTGATGAACGATCTTCGGAACCTCGACGGCGACCCATTGGCGGCGAACTCCTCGGTGAATCACAAAGTCTGGCACCTTCCTTGATTTGTCTTCAGAAATGACGCTGATTTCTAGTGGAGCAGGATCATTGGAATCTGTCTCCCAGGCAGAATTGTCGTAGGAGAATTCCTCTGTTGCATTTTGCATAGCATTGGTGCTCTCAGCTGTATCTCCCCATCCAGTTGGCTGTATATCTTCGAGCCTGATACGAGAGCTTTCGGGAGCGGTGTACTTGACCATAAAGTCGTATTTTCCACTTGGTTGTCCCAAAGTGTCCCAAACTTCTTTGGAACTGGAGAAGTCATCCCTCTCGATGACGTTGACCTCAGGAAAAGCATAGTTAATGAATTCTAGTCCTGCAAACGTTGCGAATTCATCTTCATGTTGAGTAATTTCCGAATACCCTGAGTGTTGATCCCATGACATGGCGGGGACACACGTATTCTGTTCAATGACGCTCAGCTGAGTTTCATTACTCGGCTGACTTTCTTGCCCCAAGTTTCCTGGGTAAGGCTGCCACATTGGCAGACCATCCATCGGGCCATAGTAATTGTGATCAAAGTTTTCTTTCATCAGAGTGTCTTCCTCTAATGAATTTGGCGGAGCACGGCATCCTTCCGGATCACAATCTCCGTAGATCATTTCGACATCTGATCTTGGTATGAATCTCGGACTTTCTGTAGGAAAGCAAAAAGGCATAGGCACCTCTTCCTGAGACATATATCCGTCCTTGTTAAGATAGGACTTCCATTCTTCATCCGTGTCAGAGGGATCTTCCTCATTGATAGCATGAACTGTCTGAGACACTGGGTGAAGAAAACCTCCACTGTGGAAGAAATTTTGAAGGGGATGAAGACTTTCATCGTTGGCGGCTGTCTGGGTACAGGTTGCAGAAAAACCAAGACCCTTCTTTGTTTTATTGTCAATAGGAATGACAAGCCGTCCCCATCCTGTCGTATCGGTACTCTCGACCGCTTTGATAGCATCTTTGTATGAAGAAATTGAAGTTCCTTCTTCGGATTGATCATTCTTGCTCACCGATAGTGCTTGGAACTGAGTTCCAATAACCTCCTCGGGTTCCACACAAGTAGATGATGATAAGTTGCTTACGAGCAAGGCTTGTTCCCCACAAACCGTGACAAGTTGATCGTTCTTGACGAACTTTAGCTTTTGGTGGAGGGTTGAAGTAACCGCTCCAGCCTGATGTATCCAAGGTCTTCCTAATAAACAACTGTATGTTGCCCGGATGTCCATGACCTGGAAAGTGACTTGGAAAGTGACTTGGAAAGTGTGAGGACCAATAGTTATGGGAAGATCCACTTCGCCGATAACTGTTTTTCTGGATCCGTCGAATGCTTTGACGACGACCTCGCTGACTCTCATCGGAGGGCCCTTGAATGATAATTGCATCAAGGTGGACTTCGGCATAACATTCAGGGCTGACCCTGTGTCTACCAGTACGTTGGCTAAAGCATCGCCCTGGCAGTTAACTGTGATATTGAGCGCCATGTTATGACGGCGACCCTCTTCAGGTAATTCCTCATCACTAAATCCCAAATTATTGCAGGAAGTGATGTTAGAGACAATACTATCGAACTGTCTGATTGTTACATCCTGTTCCACAAAGGCTTGCTCCAAGACTTTCTGTAGAGCCTCTTTGTGTGCTTCTGAACTGAGTAACAGTGATAATACTGAAATCTTTGAAGGAGTCTGTAACAGTTGATCAACAATGTCATATTCACTCCTTTGGATGAGCTTTAGCATCTCATCTTTGTCTTTTGAAAAGTCGGGATTACTAGATTGACCGATTGGCGGATCAGGAATTTCTGCCTGAAGTTCCTTTTCTTTGTTGGATTCTCCAACCCCTCGGTTGAAGATTCTACCACTCCGTGTTACACGACTGACGTCTGCAATATTCACGACGGAGGGTAATGTAATTTCCTTTCCATTCTCAACTGTTGTTGCACCGTATTTGTAAGGGATTGCCTTAGCTGATTCATACGGTAATGGCCCCGGTAGATAGATGACTATGGGAACCTTCTGATTTTTCTGACCATCATAAGTAATCTCGATTCGTTCCCGGTTGGGAACTCTAGATTTTTCAAGTAGAGGGATGATGGAAAAAACATCCCTGGTCCTGTGATGACCAGAGATCGTGACAACATCCTCAACCTGATCGGCAAGGTAGTTCGGCGACCAAATGATGGGTCCTGAACCTGGATATGGACGAATTTCTCCATGATCGACCTGACCCTGAAGAGCTTCTCTCACAAGGTAACACCCTTGGTTACTTTCCGAACAGACGCTACAACTGTCATAGTTGTGTGGTGGCACCTGGCCACGCCCACTTTGAATACAATGTAACCTCACTAGGTTATCTTCCATTGATCGGACATCCTGACTTTGACGACGAGTAGGATTCCTGTTATTGATACTAATCCGTTGAGTATCTTCGTCCATATAGATTGGCATCCACCAGTGATTTAACAAGTGCTGAAGTGCCTTCTGGACAAGGGTACAACCTCGATCATTTTCGCAACCTGCTTTACAGTTTTGGTAATCATGTGATATTAAGAATCCGAGTCGGACCTGCTCATCATGTAACTCTACCAGGTTGGTATCCATTACGCGGATATCGAAGATCTGAACCATATTGATTTGATAGGGATTCCTATCATGGTAGTCTTGGATCCATCCAAGATCCATCTGACGCTGGAGGGCCTCTTGTATGAAAGAGCATCCCTGTTTGTTTACCGAGCAAATCAGACAGGAACCGTAATCGTGCCGCGGCAGATTATGATACTGGCTTTGCCTTGAGTGCATCGCCACCAAGTTGACATTCATCACACGGATGTCGTGGTTTTGAATGACGTTAGAAATCGTAGAGACCATGTTAACTCCACGAACTCGGTGCTCCTGGATCCATCAGAGATCCATTTGTTCCTGTAGAGCTGCTTGCACTACAGAACATCCTTGGTTATCTTTAGAGCAGATATCACACTAGTGATAGTTATGAGGTGGCACATGGCCATATCCACTCTGTCTACAATGCATCTTGACCAGATTGGTCCCCAATGAGAGTACATCATGAATTTGATAGACATTGTTAGTCTCTTTCTCAATCAGATTGACTGCAGCTTTCTCGCGTTGAGGCAGCGGGTTCGTAAGAACATTAGGATTCGTATCTTTGAAAGATAAGAGCCCGCTCCTAACAAGCTTTTGCACGTCGGATTTGAAATTGAGACAAGTCTCAATGTTATGCCCTGAACCTCCTTGATGATAAGGGCATGTTTGATCCACCTTAAACCAGAAAGACGGATTTTCCGAAACTGAAAGGGGAGACTTAGTCTGGATGTGCCCCTTAGCCAGTAGTAACGGAAATAGTTCTGCGTATGATACGGGTATAGGATCAAATCCTGGTGGCCGTGTTGTACGGTTGTTGTTGTATGGAGGACGAGCCTGCTGAAGAGGCTGTTGTGTCCTTTGTTGGTCAGGTTGGCTCTGCGCAACCTGAGGTTGATACATAGGAACAGGCGCGGGGGCGATAGCAGGATTAACAGCTGTTACTGGCTAATAACGTCGCCTTTGCTTTCCGAGAGAGATATTCCCAATATCTTGCTCTTTTTTCTTAGGGAGAGCACTACCGTATTTTTTAGTACCACTCGTCGATCCAGTGTCTTTTACCAAACGTCCTTCTCGGACGACTTCCTCAAGACGTACACCCATGCCGACCATTTCGGTGAAATCACTGGGCGCACTGGCAACCATTCGGTCATAGTAAAATGAGCTTAAGGTCTTTAAGAAGATCTTTGTCATCTCTTTTTCCTCAAGAGGTAGACAAATTTGAGCGGCAATTTCACGCCACCTTTGAGCATACTCCTTAAAGGTTTCCTTGTCCTTTTGTGACATTGATCTGAGTTGATCTCTGTCGGGTGCCATGTCCAAATTGTATTTGTATTGTTGGACGAAGGAAGTGCCAAGATCTCTGAATGTACTGATCGTAGTACTGTTTAAACCCATGTACCATTTGAGTGCGGCACCGGTTAAACTATCCTGGAAGTAGTGCATCAGCAGGTCCTGATTCTCCGTCTGAGCTGACATCCACCGAGCGTACATCACCAGATGGCTCTGAGGGCAAGAGTTACCCTTGTATTTTTCAAAGTCGGGCACTTGGAACTTGTGCGGGACTTTCACATTTGGGACCAAGCAGAGGTCTGTGGCGTCCTTCCCAAATAGATCCTGACCGCGAATGGCTTGCAGCTCTTTCTGCATTTCCAAGAACTGTTCCTGGAATTCCTCCATTCTGTCAAACATAGTTTCCTTCTTACTAGAAGGTGTCTGTGGAATCTGTCCTTCCGGGACAGTGTGCACCACAGGGGGTGGTACCGTGACTACGGCAGTAAGTCTTGGCGCTTCCCGGAGTTTGTAACCTTCAGGAGTCTTGAGTATGCCCCTGGCATCTTCGCTTTCCCGAAGTTTGTAACCTTCAGGCCCAACGGCTTCTGTTGCGATTCCCTGATCTTTAGTGATCGGCGGAACATATCCTTCCGGGATATAGTTAACAGGCATGCCCCAAGGAAGATCTTTCGGCATCTGATACCTAGGATCATACTTTTCTATGATGGGCGTTGAGGTGATCTCTGAGATCACAGTTCTTTGTAGCTGAGCTTCTGCCATGGCTTGCATGTCGTTACGAAGCTTTCTCATATCCTCTCTCAGAGCGTCGATCTCTTCTTTCAACTCTCTATTTTCTTCCTCAAGATCATCCATCTTTTTCTGACGATTGGCCCGAGTATTATACGAATGAGACAGTTTGACTCTAGAATTGAGACACAAACGTGAGATTCGTAGGTAAGGAGAATACGCGATGTGAGAATGATGAATGCAATGATTATATTAATTGTTTAATGGTTTAAGCAAAATAAACTTCGACAATTAGATTGCAAATATCAAACAGTGGGGAAACCCCTTTTTATTGAATTCCAAAGGATTACAGAAATGGAAATACAGTAGATTACAAAGTGCAGAAACAGAAACCTAAACTAATGGGTCCCGAGTCCTCTCTAAAGAGAAATCGGGTGCTGATTCTGGTATCTTCCTTTTCTTTGACCGGGGTGCTTGGGCCGTTGTCGGGTTGTCATTCCTTTGCCAAGTGAAAGGAGTGAGCAAATTCCTTTGGTCATCTTGATTCTCTACAGCATGCTGCTCCAAAATTTCAATCAGAGCATCTTTCTCTTTCAGTAGTTGTTGTATTTGGATACACTCTATGTTGAGGGTGCGGTACTTGTTCTTCCAAGACCTTCTTTCCTTTTGAACTTTGTTGAGAGTAACCTGAAGCCTTTCAGTTTCCGTCATGAAGTACATGACAGTTTCCCTCGGTGGAAGAATTCCGTAACGAGGATAAGGCATCTTTAGCTTGAGAGCTCTGGTTTGTACCCAATGGAGATAAGGCTCCACCGAGACACAATCCGGTTTTCCCAGAGACTCTCGTCCTTTCTTATGAACATGTTTCCAAGCTTGCACTATTTCCATCTTTAGTGCTCTGTCGTTTTCTCCTTCCTTGAAGAAAAGACCTTCCAGATGAACACCCAGTGGGATGTGTCTTATCGGGTATCCAAATTGACGAAGAACTAATATCGAATGATAGTTGATTCCTCCTTTAGTTCCTATGAGGGGTACGCTGGGGAAGTTTCCACAACGGTCAATGATTCTGATTCCCTCATAAATCCTATTACACCAATCTATATCAGAGTTGGTGAGGGACATGATCTTCTGCGACCAACGTAAGACACTCTTGCAATCCCAAAAAGCGGCAGACTTGGGCAAGTGAGAGATAAACCACTTGTAAAGCAAAGGTACACAGCATGTGATCTCCCCTCCGCTGTACAAATTTCCCAAGTGTACAGAATGATACGCATCTGCGAGCAAAGTCGGCACAGGGTTTCCAATGAGAAAAACCTTAATAGCGTTGATATCGACGAAGTTATTGATGTTGGGAAACAAAAATAATCCGTAGGTGAGCGGTGAGCAAGATAAAGATGCTTTCAAAAGCAGTCCCGTTCCCTATACTAGCGAAGTACAGAGCTTTCTTTGTCAAGAACTGGGCTGGCAAACCTTGGATGCCACCCTTAGTGGTCATGTGAGTCATGACCTCAGACTCGTCCAAATAAATTGCTCTTGCAATAGTCTGACTCTTTGGAATTTCTTCTAGTCCAGAAAATAGAGCTCGATCAGTGATATGTAAATCAGTCAGATGAGAATACTCCTCCAGCGTTGGTGCCAGCTGGTAATCCGGGAATGTGAAACAATGATAAACCGGATCGTAGAACTGAATGAGCGCATCCATGATTCCTTTAATCACATGGACTCTTAACAGTGGTAGGAAACCACCGTGCTTGGCTCTGAAAGCCTCTGGGTTAACGATCATCCTTGCTAACTTTCTCAAATCCCCTAGTTTTGGAACCTTGAAGGTATACCGGTGAGTTCTCCTTCTACCGAAATCCATTAATGCAATCTTTTTCTCTGATATTTGCAATCACAGTCTTAGTTTAATTTGAAAAACAGAGAGACTAGAAGAGAAGTTTTTTGAATGTTTTAATGTTTTATTAAATGAATGCATGAATGCAGCACACAAAAACATAGAAAAAACATGGGGTCAAAGGGTCGTTGTCATGAAGTCAAGGCTCTACCCATCCCCAAAGGTTTATACTAGGGTGATTTTTGTACCTGTACTCATTATCATTAGCTCCTCCCAGGAAGGCAGACAACAAGCGGATCGCCAGTGAGTTGTGTGCAATCTTAGAGTAAGTGCTATTCACCGAGAATAGATCACCAGCCTCAAATGAGGGTAGTATCGCGTAACAGCTATTTCCGATAGCTTCCGCACTACGAAAAAGGTTTGGCTTTTCTAGGTGTATACTCATTCTTTCCACATACGGCATCACCCGCATTCCCATTAGCAGAAAAATAAACATGTATAGCAATTAGGAAAAGCAGTATATATATATTTGTCCTAATCATCCTAGACTTATAATGCTACGATTCTTAAGTTCCTGACAGAAATGGGTTCCCCGACGGAAGCCCCAATCTGTGGTTCCCTGCCTAAGAGATGGACCAGCATAGGTTAATCTTTCTCTTCGGTAGAGTTCCCATTTTCCGTAGAAAACGGGGATGATGCCCTAAGGCAGAAAAGGAGACTCCCCAGCAGAGTCGCCATTTTACAAGGAAAACAGACAGAAAATAAAAAAAGAAAAGCCCCACGGTGGGCGCCACTTTTCTGTAGCGAGCGATTTTGGACGCGGTTCTTAAGCGCTGGTCGCTCTCTGCGGTTGAGCTTAAAACTACAGGTCGATTCATTTTTATCCTATTGTGAGCTGAATAAGGAAGGGAAATAGATGTCTCCAATTAACCCTGCTTGTATACTGAGTTTAAACAGTGGTCTGTTAGATTACGGATGCTATCAATGTGGGGGGGCCTTTGTACTGGTTATTCGTATTTCGCCAATACAGGTTTCTTTCTTTCTTTTTTCTAGGCAAAGGGTTTCTGGCGGGGAATAAGGATTTGGGTTTTTTGTTGATTGCGCTCGCTAAGATCTTTTCTTTCGATCTTATGCCTACGTATTCCCGTTTACCGAAACAGGGAAATCAGAGCGTTCGTAGTTCCTCCTATTCTATGGGAGGAAATTGGTTTTTGGTGTCTTGTTCAAAGCCCAAGACGTGAAGCGAAAGGTGGTTTGTATCTTGTTCAAAGCCCGAGATGTGAAGCTGAAAGGTCTATTTATGTCTTGTTTAAAGCCCAAGACGTGAAGCTGAATGATCTTAACTTTAGAGAGAATTTGTCATCTCTAAAGAGGGGAGAAGGAGAATTACTTTAACTAGGATACGCGGATCCGAGCAATGCCATAATTTCCGAAGAAAGGGTTTTAACCTGAAGGAGAAGACTTTAACTCAGTGTAGAGCAATGCCATCTTTCCTTAGGAATTTCTCATGCTAAAAGAGGGACAGTGGCATGGATATAGATGATCCAGAGGCTTGCCGCTTACAGCGATTAGATGAAGGGAAAGGAGTTGTTGATGTTTGTGTACTGTGAACGAGGCACAGCTTTGATGCTAAAAGGTTGATTGGATCAACCAGTGGTTTTCTTATACAAAGCCTAAGAGGAGGCTAATTTCCACTAGGAAAATCATTATACAAAGCCTAAGAGGAGGCTATTTTGTGTCTCGTACAAAGCCCGAGAGAGAGGCTAAAAGTTTTTGACCCAGTGGGGCATATCGTTATACAAAGCCTAAGAGGAGGCTAGCAAAGAGTTCGACTCTTGCTTCAGGGATTTATATCTCGTACGAGGCCCGAGATGGAGGCAAAAAAAAAGGGTGATTGACTCAACGAGGGAATCTTTTGTGTCTCATACAAAGCCTGAGACAGAGGCTAAAAGGTTGTTTTGACTCCACTGGGGAGAATTTTGGTATCTCGTACGAAGCCCGAGATGGAGGCTATTGTAACTGTTTCAGTTGAGTGACAGATCCAATATACTGATTTAAAAGAGAAAATCAGTTCTTATATGAGTAACACTGTACACAGGGATTTAATTTGAGGATCAGGGATATTTCATTTTCTTTGAGGAAACGGGAAATCCAAAGGGTATTGAGACTATCCGAGTCTGCGGGTTTCATTCCTATTTAACGAAGGGTGCTTGAGAATGTCTTTGAGACTCAAGGAAGTTAGACTGTCCAAGTCTAGAGTTTTATCTTTTGTACTATGCTTCGAGAAACAGCAGTAGACTCTATGAAAGGACTGTTCTATGGAGATGACTAAGTTTTGTTCCTATACCTCTAGGAGGTCGTCGGGACAATTTGTACGAAGCCCAAGAGGAGGCTGGAAACTTTTAAGAAGCCGACGGGTCCTTGTACGAAGCCCAAGAGGAGGCTATCATTCCCGGAGGAAGAGATCATTATACGAAGCCTAAGAGGAGGCTGTGAATACTTCTAAGAAGCCGTAGGGTCCTTGAATAATGCCCAAGAGTAGGCCGGGTTGCTTTTAGGAAGCCTGTGGGTCCTTGTATGATGCCCAAGAGGAGGCCGATGCTTTTAAGAAGCCCGTGGGTCCCAAACCAAAGAAAAGTTCAGGAAAACTCTTTTAGAGTTAAAACCACTGGTAAACGTGCGAGGTTTACTATCCAGTGACTTTAACTTTTAGAGAGAGTCCGAACCGTTCGGCGGTTTTGAAGAAATTCAAGAGAAGTTTCACCAAGAATAATTCATCTCTGGGGGATAGAATTTCTTGACGATTCCTAAGGAGGACAGCCGAAGAGAAGACTGTATCTGGTGCTCCTATTGGGGATCTAGGCGTCTATTTCTACGAATAAATGAAACGGCGTCACTTAGTTCTAGAAGTAGTTGCCGGGGAAACTCGAAATATCTATACTATTATTACATAGTAGATATGAGTTTATGAAAGGAGACTTACAGTGAGCAGCCCCACAATACAGTTTATAATATGAAAGCAGTAAATGAAAGCAATAACCACTTACTCGGTTGTAGTGCTTCCATGTTGTTTGGTTAGTTGCTCAACAAAGAAAGATTGAAAACAACAGTATATTCAAAATCAAAGGAGAAAGTGCTTTGAAAAAGAAAGATTTGGGGCTTACAGCTCAAGGAGAGGCCCAGGGTTTTATCAGTGAGCGCACTGTTTGACTTTGTACAGCGGGACTTATACAAGTGACTGGGGCCCAAAATGGTTTTCTGTACAAAGGGATGGGTCTTACACTCTCTCAAGAGGCCCAAAAAGGTTTAAAGAAAAAGTGTGGGGCTTATAACACGAGGGTAGGCCCAAATGATTTTTTCGTTTAAAATGGCGATCGCGCCGAGGTTTTCTTTTAACGCAGAGGGACTTATACAATAAGTGAGGCCCAAAATGTTTTGGTTAAAAGGGGGATTGGGTCTTACACTCTAATAGAGGCCCAAAAGTTTTGAATGGGTCTTATAGCTCAAGGAGAGGCCCAGATGATTTTTGAAAAGGCGACGATCGCGCCGTTTGTTTTTTTTTTACGGTATCGGGACTTATACAATAAGTGAGGCCCAAAGATGATTTGGTCAAAAAAGGATTGGGTCTTACACTCTAATAGAGGCCCAAAAGTTTTGAAAATGATTTATGAGGGTTGAATTAATCCAAAACCCTAATTTGTTTTCAAAAATGTATTTAATTGAATAAAAATTCAATTAAAATGATCTAAAATTGTTTAACACATGGAAAACAAATTTTGATCTTGGATTAATGCTTCAAAAATTAAGTATTGACCTACAAAATAATTAGAAAGCATCAAAAGTTGCAAAATCAATGTAGAAAAAATATTTAAAATGCCAAAAACAATCAAAATATTAATTCTTTACAAAAATATCAATTATATGAAATAAATAATATTTTTGGGATTTTTTGATAAAATAAAATATTTTAACATTTTTGTGAATTATTAAAAAAAGAATCAACTCAAAATCATTAAAACTCAGAGAGAAATTAATTTTTGAATCAATTAAACAAAATCACAAAATTCAAATATTCAAATTATTCAAAAATGGCGCCAAGAACAGCTGAAGAACACGCGCGTGTTCTTGGTTTCTCAGATTTGCATTTTCTATCCAATCTCCATGAATACGTAATCATATCATGCAATCCACATATCATTATGCTCGTCTCAACCTCACGATCATGTCTATGTACTTTAATTTCATTTAAATTAAACATACAACAAGAAATCACGAAGAAACCTCAAGAACCCTAATTTCTGCATGAAGGCTAGGATTTTTGATACACGATTCAAACAATGCAATTAATTGAGGGAAAACATTCCATGCATGATTATGAACATATGGCCAAATTATTGTGCGAGGAAATATGCATAGATTGAGAGATGCCCAAGTTTAGGCTTACCTTCAAGTCGTGACAGCAAGAGCAGATGTGATTTTGAGTTGGAGGTGTTACAGACAAGTTGTGATGGCCTGGACAGCTTCTCTACACCATATGGAGTGTGTTTGAACACTTGGATTGAATTGAAATGGACTGGATCAGTTTATGGCATCTCAGCTGCAACTTCACTTCAAACTTGTGTGGATGGCAAGTGATTTTGTGAAATTGATGTTTCAGATGTTATGTGAGTGTGTGATCAGCTCATATGTGATGTATGTGAGGCGTGTGAGTGATTGGTTTGTGCAGAATTGCTCTCAAACTCAAAACCCGATAGCTACCTTACTAAGAAAGGCATTTTTGCCAAGAGAAAGAGATTTTGAGGAAAGCATCTATTAGATGGCTTTGGTGTACTCAAACTGACCACAATTGAGCTCTATTTATAGTTGAGCAAGTTTGTTTTGCAAGGAATAGTACATGGCAGCTGGTAAGTAGGTTTCCTCAATGTTGGCCAATGGAAATGAAAGTCTCCTCTAGCCATTGACTAGAGGTTAGGGCACAGAGCTTTGGTCCCCTTGGTCTTGGATAAGTCTTGACTGATTTCAGATGAGAATGGCTCAGTCCATGCCACCTTGATGGTTTCATTGAATGCCTCATTCCAAATTTGAAGTCTTGTCCCTATTTTGGCCATTCTAGGTTCAACATGCTATTCTTTGTTCCTTGGACCTTGGAGGCTTGGCTCAGTGATTGTCCCCTTTGGATTCAATCCTCTGAGGTGTACAAGTGGATTGGAGCAATTGCAATTGGCTGATTTTGGCAAATCGAGCCAAAATGCAAATTCTGCCTTGCTTTGACAGATTTCAGCAAGGCAACTTGCCAATGTTGTATCTCATGATGTAGGTTGAATTTGGCAATGTTCTTGGCCATTTTGGAAAGCTCTAACATGATACAACAACTGTTTAAACAAGTTTGGTTTTGATCTCTTTTGATTCCAAGTGAAAAATCCCCCTACATTTGGCAAAAAGTGAAGGCAAATTCTGACTTAGTGAAAATTTCACTAAGTGTTGGAAAAAGTGACATTTTCACTTTTCAGCCACTTTGATCACTCCATAACTCAAAATCCTTAATGAATTGGAATGACTTGTAGTTGAAGTTTTTGTAGGTGATAATGAGGGCTACAAATCCATCTTTGGATGAGAAAAAATGGCCTTGTGGTTTAGGAGTTATGGTCCTCCAAAGTTGGTACCTTTGCCACTTTATTTTTAACTTAGAAAATTTTTTAAGTTTTATGGTTACCCCTTTTACAAGTTATCTCACTTTTCTTGATTTTTATTGATGAATGATGATTCAAATCATACATTAACATCATTTTAGGGTTAAAAATCCATTTTGGTGAAAAATCTCAAAAAGTCAAAGTTGACTTTTGTGCACAGTTGACTTTTTATCAGATGAATTCCAAACTGTGCAATTCTTCAGGAAATCATGTCCTTGACCTAAATCAAACTTGATGGACATGTTCCATGGGTGTCATAGGGTATATTCAATCATGTATTATGGTTTGGGAGCATGTCCAGATCAAAAGTCAAAGTTACAGTTGACTTTTCCCTTATAACCCTAATTGTGGTGCAGATGAAAATGAAACTTGTTGCTCAAGCTTCTTGGATCAATCCATTGTTCCAAATGGATCAATATGGTGTATTAGATACCCTCAAATCATCTCTTGAAGTCTTGGCTCATGGTTTATCCCAAAACTCAACTTAGGGGTGAATTAGGTCAAGAAACCCTAATTCCTGATTTTTTATGAATGCATCCCCTGAGGAAAAATTGACTTGATGCATGGGTTCATGAGGTTCCATGAAGTATATTAGGTCATGTTTTGGATCATTGCCTTGTGCCCAGATGAAAATTTCCATCTGGAGGCCCTGGTCGACCAAAACCCTAATTTGGTGACACTGTCGATCTTGAGACTTGATCCACCTAGAAGGGAGCAGCTTTGTGCTTAATCCTTGAAGTGGGAGTCCTTTTTGATCCATTGTGGATGTTTGAGAGATTAGACAAGTTGAAGATCATGTCATTTCTTGATTGATCCTTTGTCTAAGCACTCAGAGAGGGCTTGAAACCCTAATTTTGATTGTATTGGATGCTCACCCATCTTTGGGGAGACTGATGAAGCATAAAGGTACATCCATATTGTGATGATGATTTTAACAATGATGGGAAATCTAAGTGGTAAAAATTTGGGGTATTACAGTAAGGATAAGACCCTGTGATTATCCTTACTTATCTGATGGCTTTGCTTCCGTTGTGGAGTTTTTGAGATCATTATTTGATCTAGTTCTTTGTATTTGTCTTTGGAACATCTTGTAGATATACTATTCCGTAGTTTTTTTGTATTAGGCTTTTTGGGCATGTATATGTATAATGTGTTTACTAGGAACTTATTGTATATTTCAGTACCAAATGTGGAATTCATGTATTATATATGCTTTGATGTATGTATGTATATATATATATATGGGCGTTACAGTTGGTATCAGAGCAGGTCGTATCCTTGACCTAGCCATGAAATAGAATAAGTTTTCTTTCCGTTTCATATGCGGCTTGTCGCCATTGGTCTTGCGTGTTATATTTATGGTATTGAGTCTGATCAACTTAATCCTATTTGTATGAAATTCAGGAACATGGCTGACAGGCGCAGAAACAACCGTGGTAGACCAAGAACCACTCCAGCAGGGACTAATCCGCCAGGTGACGAGGGAAATGCTTCGTTATACCAATTTATGCAACAGATGCAGCAACAGCAAAAGCAGTTTGTGCAACAAATGGTATAGCAAATGGTTGGTGGCGTGCATCCTCCAGTGGTGGTTCCTGAAGCTGTAGGAGGAACCTTTAGGGATTTCATTCGTATGAATCCTCCGGAATTCCAGGGAGGGTTAGATCCAGTAAAGGCTCATGAATGGATATCAGATATGGAACGGATCTTCCTAATAGTTCAGTGCAGTGAGGAAAACAAGGTGGTCTTCGCTTCTCACTTGTTGAAGGGTCCTGCCATGAGGTGGTGGGAAAGCGCTTCAGCCTTAATGACAATTCAAGAGGTACCAAAGGTATGGGAGCAGTTTAAGGTAAATTTTATGGAGAAATATTTTCCAAGTTCCTTGAGGTCTCAGAAGGAATTCGAGTTTCAACAATTGAGACAAGGCAACTTAACTGTGGCTTCTTATGCTGAAAAGTTCGAGGTTATGGCTGCTTATTCTAGACAAGCCATGTATGCTCCTAATGAGAGGTGGAAGATTGATCAGTTTCTGTTTGGTTTAAGGGCTGAAATTTCACATAGTGTGTCTCATAGAGAATTCACTAGCTATGCCGAATTGTTAAGACAGTGTTATGTGGCGGAGCATAGTTTGAAGAGGGTACAAATGGAAGGAGATTTGAGTAAGATGAATCAAAGTGACCGAGGGAGATTGAATCAACAAGTTAGACCAAGGCAGCAATCATTCAAAGGGAAGCAAGTTCAGAGTTCTAGGACTAGTGTGCCTCCGGTATGCCATACTTGTGGAAAGAATCATTATGGTAGGTGCGGTTTGGAGGGAATAAGGTGTTATCAGTGTAATAAGGTGGGCCATATATCGAGGGATTGTCCTCAGGGTAGGAATCAGACACAAGGGAAGAATACCAGCCGAGTGTATACCTTGGATGCAATGAAAGCAAAGAATGACAACTCCTTGATTGCGGGTACGTGTTTCATAAATGGACATCCTTGTTTTGTTTTATTTGATTGTGGGGCAACGCATTCTTTTGTTTCCACGCGTTGCGTGAAACGACTTGGGTTGCAAGCTGTTCCTTTGTTTCCTCCTATGGTGGTTACTACTGCCATGGATGAGATTGTAGAGACACCGTTGATGTGTGAAAATTGTGTATTATCGGTGAATGAAAGAGTTTTCCAGATTGATTTTATTTGTTTGCCGCTTAAGAAAGTGGATGTTGTTCTGGGAATGGATTGGCTTTCTGCTAATTCGGTGTTTATTGGGTGTGAGGAAAAACTGATCATTATCCCATCTACTGAGGCCACTTCGAAGGATGTGTTAACTACTATTTTAGAAGGTACGGTTGGAATGATTAATTTCTTGTTTGAGGAGGAAAAGTTTGTTCTTTTGATTCTTACTAAGGAGGAGAGTAGTAACATCCAAGTTTTGAGTATTCCTGTAGTATGTGACTTTCCTGAAGTTTTCCTCGAGGATATCATTTCTCTTCCTCCGGAGCGGGAAGTGGAATTCTCTATTGACCTGATACCGGGAACGGCTCCAATATCCGTTTCTCCGTATCGGATGTCACCACTTGAATTAAGAGAATTAAAGAACCAATTGGAAGAATTATTGGCTAAGCATTTTGTTCAACCCAGTGTTTCACCCTGGGGAGCTCCAGTGTTATTGGTAAAGAAAAAGGATGGTGGAATGCGGTTGTGTATAGATTACCGTCAATTGAATAAGGTCACCATCAAGAATAAATACCAATTACCAAGGATAGACGACCTATTAGATCAATTGAAAGGAGCCTGTGTGTTCTCGAAGATTGATTTATGGTCGGGTTATCATCAGATTCGGGTGAAGAGTTCAGATGTACGAAAGACTGCGTTTAGAACCCGATATGGTCATTATGAATTTTTGGTAATGCCTTTCGGTGTGACGAATGCTCCGGCAGTTTTCATGGATTATATGAATCGAATATTTCAACCTTATTTGGACCAATTTGTGGTGATTTTCATTGACGACATTCTTATTTATTCTCGTGATCCTCAAGAGCACGGAGAACACCTAAGAATTGTTTTATCCATCTTACAAGAGAAGCAACTTTTTGCTAAGTTAAGTAAGTGTGATTTTTGGATGTCTGAGGTTAATTTTCTTGGTCATGTCATATCCCAGGGAGGTGTAGCAGTCGATCCATCAAAAGTTGAAGCGGTGATTAATTGGGAGAGACCAAAGAATGCTTCTGAAGTCAGAAGTTTCTTGGGATTGGCAGGGTACTACAGAAGGTTTATCAAGGGTTTTTCGTAACTGGCTTTACCATTAACAAGACTTACTCGGAAGGATTATTCGTATGAGTGGGATTCGGCTTGTGAAAAAGTTTTAGGAGTTTGAAGGAGAGATTGACTACCGCTCCTGTTTTGGTTATTCCTAATTCTAGCAAGTCGTATGAGGTATATTGTGATGCATCGAAAAATGGATTAGGCGGGGTGTTAATGCAGGATGGACATGTAGTGGCTTATGCTTCACGACAGTTGAAAGCCCTTGAAGAGAATTACCCAACGCATGATTTAGAATTGGAGGCGGTTGTATTTACTTTGAAAGTGTGACGTCACTATTTGTATGGTGTACGTTTTGAGATGTTTAGCGACCACAAGAGCTTAAAGTACTTATTTGATCAGAAAGAGTTGAACATGCATCAGAGGAGATGGATGGAATATTTGAAGGATTATGACTTGGAGTTAAAATACCATCCGGGTAAAGCAAATAAGGTGGCGGATGCATTGAGTAGGAAGGTGTTGCATAATGCCGAGTTAATGATGTTAGAGTATACCTTAATGGAAAAGTTTAGAGATCTCAATCTTTAATTTAACTGGACTCCAAATTGTGTAATTATGGGGAATTTAAATGTCTCTTCTACTCTTAGGGAAGAAATCCAGCAAGAGCAAGGGTTAGACGAGAAGTTACAGGAAGTGTTATTGCAACCGGGTTTTGTGCGAGCTACCGACTGAACTATTTTGTTTAACCAGAGAATTTGTGTACCGGATAACACGGAGTTAAAACGAAGGATTTTGGAATAAGCGCATAAGGGTGCTTTTACTATACATCCGGGGTCTTCAAAGATGTATCAAGATTTAAAGAGGGACTATTGGTGGCCCGGGATGAAAAAGGATATTGCGGTGTATGTGTCGGAATGTGCGGTGTGCCAACAAGTGAAGATTGAGCACCAAAGGCCGGGTGGATTGTTGCAACCTTTAGAAACTCCGACGTGGAAATGGGATAGTATTTCGATGGACTTCGCAGTGGGATTACCCCGTGCGCAGGGTGGTTATGATTCGATTTGGGTAATTATGGACCGGTTAACGAAATCAACGCATTTCTTAGCTGTGAAGACTACCTACAAGGCGAGTCATCTCGCAAGGTTGTTCATTTCGGAGATAGTGAGATTGTATGGTATTCCTACTAGCATCATTTCGGATAGAGATCCAAAGTTTACCTCCAGATTTTGGGGAGCTTTTCAACAAGCGATGGGAACGAGGCTATGTTTGAGCACGTCGAATCATCCGCAAACGGACGGTCAGAGAGAACGGACAATACAAACTATGGAGGACATGTTGAGAGCTTGTGTACTTGAAAGTGGAGGGAATTGGATAGAACTTTTTTCGTTGATCGAATTCTCTTATAATAACAGTTATCATGCCAGTATTGGTATGGCACCTTATGAGGCGTTATATGGTAGAAAGTGTAGAACGCCATTGTGTTGGGCGGAGGTTGGCGACGATAGAATTTTGGGACCCGAGATTATTCAAGAGACCACGGAAAAGATTAGGATGATTCGTGGAAAAGTTAAACAAGCCCAAGATCGTCAGAAAAGTTATGCGGACAACCGTAGGAGACCGTTAGAGTTTGATGAGGGTGATCATGTATTTTTGAAGGTTACTCCGAAATTGAGATTAAAAGGACCTTTTAAATCGCGGAAGTTAAGTCCAAGATACGTGGGACCGTATAAAATCTTAGAAAGAATTGGAGAAGTAGCTTACATATTAGCCTTACCGCCTTCTCTGTCAGAGATGCACGACGTTTTTCATGTGTCTCAGCTTCGGAAATTTGTCCCAGATCCTCTTCAGCCAATTTTACCTGATACAATTGAGATAGAAGTTGATTTGACGTTTGACCCTCAACCGAGTCGTATCACCGGAAGAGAAACAAAAGTGTTAAGGAATAAAGAGATTCCTCTTGTTAAGGTCCAGTGGGATGAGACGCATCCAGGCGATGCAACTTGGGAATTGGAATCGGAAATGCGGGAAGTCTACCCTCATCTGTTCAGGTAATCTTTTAAATTCGAGGGCGAATTTCTATTTAAGGGGGGGAGGATGTAATACCCCATAATTTTTGTGAACATTTTTTAATAATATTAGTATGATCAACTGGGTTCTGGTTTTCACGCTGCCCATACGCGTATCACCCAAGACAATATGCGTATTGGTTAAGGCAATAAGCGTATGGCTGTGCAGAAATGTGGGCAATACGCGTATGAGGTTCCATTTTCTCGGCCATCTGCCCATTTGCGTATTGGTACGCGTACGGTTTTGGGCAATACGCGTATGAGGTAGGGTAGTACGCGTATTGGGGTTTTAAAAGGAATTTTTGGGAAAAATCAGTCTCTCCCCATACGCGTATGACTTTGGGCAATACGCGTATGGCTGGGCGAGCCAACTGGGCAATACGCGTATGGCTCAGGGCAATATGCGTACGGCCAGGAGGGTGAAAAATTGTGTTTTCTCGCGATATTATTTCTCGCTATGTCCATAACTTTTGACTCGTTTACCCGTTTTTAACATTCTTAATATCGTTGGAAAGCTAACAAAATGTACTTTCTTATTAAAATGGTTTTAAGATTGTTGGCCGATTTAATTATGTCAGGATTTTTGGAATAGTGTTGTTTTGTCGACTTTTATCGTTTAACGGTGTGTAATTGTTGTTGAATAGTTATGCATATTAAAATACGAAATAGGTAGGGTGAGGAACATTACCATATACAATGTCGGAAAGTGTGAAATGACATAGTGACAACGCTCGTGCAAGAAAGGCCGAGGCGTGTGTGTAATAATCATAACCAGTTTATCTTGCGGTGTAGTTTCATGAGACTCGAGCACCTCCTCTGAAACGTATGCACAATTACTTGGCAGGTTTGATTCCCGCGTATAGTACGAATGGAGCCTATGGGTAAAGAGACTTGTGACGGTGTACGAGCCATGTGAAGTGACGGATCATGGTGTACGGGCCGATGATCACGAATCCATTTCGTATGCCAAGTAACTCCAAGGATCCATGACTCGGGTCGTCTTCTAGACGTAGAAGCGGGTGGCAAAAGGGGATGCCTTGGTATGGTTATTGATTAGTGAGATTTTTGAGTTAACAGGCTCAGGAAGTACTTTGGTACTAGTGTGAGTTAACATGCTCACGAATGTGAATACATTATAGTGTGTCTACTCAAAGTCACTTCCCTTCCCTTTTGACTTGAGTTAGGTCTATTCGAACCTTGTAAAGCCGAGAGGACTTTAAGATAGAGAACTCAGTGAGTTTTTTTGTATCTCACCCCACTGTTGTTGTTTACATCACAGGTACTACAGGTTCCGCGAAGGGTAAGGATAAGGCCGTGTGATTATCCTTACTTATCTGATGGCTTTTCTTTCGTTGTGGAGTTTTTGAGATCATTATTTGATCTAGTTCTTAATATTTGTCTTTGGAACATCTTGTAGATATACTATGCCGTAGTTTTTTTGTATTAGGCTTTTTGGGCATGTATATGTATAATGTGTTTACTAGGAACTTATTGTATATTTCAGTACCAAATGTGGAATTCATGTATTATATATGCTTTGATGTATGTATATATATATATGGGCGTTACATGGCATTGATGATTAGGATTAAAAAATTATTTTTAATGAATTGTTATTGATGACTAGATTATTTATTTATTAATACTTTTTTACATAATTAATAAGTTAATAAATTTTTATTTAATAAATTTATTAATCAAAATTTTGAAAATCATGGCTTAAAGCCCATTTCTTCATTGCAGCACATGGTCCATTCTAAAAGGACCACTATCATCACAAACACTTATGCAATATGTTCCACATGTTCAAGCTTTATAAACCTTGATATTATAACATGAATAAACAATGTGGGACTATACTACCAACACCACCAAAACCCACGTTTCAACTTCAACTTCAACTTCAACAGGCAACAACAACACCATATCATGAGAAATTTTATGACCAGTTTATGCATAATTACACTATCATTACTTGGTCTTTGTTGTTTGTTCTTTCTGTCAAATCATCACTTGTTCATAGCTAACATTAAAACTAATTCTGTTCATAGCTAACATTTAAACCAATTCTGCAACAGGTGTTATCAACAGAGCCAACGAGCTTGTCCATTTCTGTTCAAATGAGTAATAAATTACAAACAAATAATGATGGGGAAGCACATACTTTGTTTATTCACTGAATTTGAATGCTTTCTAAAAAGCATAGAAAACCATAAAATCTGTGAGTTTGTAGGGTCCAATTTTCAGTATTATCTTATTTGGCAGGTGACTGAGGCCGGAGCTAATGCACTAGTTGCTATCCATTTTAATCCAATGTAAGCTGCATGTTTGCACCATAAAGGTTTCTCAATTAAATTTTGACATTTTAGTTTTTCGATTGGAAGGTTGCACTCTTGTAATTGGCTGTCAATATAGGAAATAACGAAGTAAAATAATTGCAGAGATTACCTGCAAAATCTAGTTTTAATATGATTGTAATTGGCTGTCATAATGTTAAACTTGCAACTCAATTTTTGCATGTATATGATTGATAAATACTCAATACTATTGGACTGCTTTGGAAAGAATTAAATTGACTTTGATGAGTCATGATTTGGTTCACAGTAAAGCACAACTTACAATGAATGATTAACAAGAAAATGATTTGAAAAGAGATGGGTTGTTTTTTCATGGAAAACAAGTCCCTCATTGTTTTGCCTTGAAACAATATTGGTGTTTATATAACTCACACATGTATTGAAACAATAACATGTTCTAGATTGCAATTGGACTAAACTATATGGGCTTATGGCCCAACATATTGCTTTTAAACTTTGTATTATTTAATTTCTTAATAATTTGCTAAAAAAACCTTAATTAATAAATGTCTATTTAGTTTAAAATATATTAATTAATAAAATATCCTAGTCATCAATAACAATTCATTAAAAATAATTTTTTAACCCTAATCATCAATGCCACGTATGCAAAAGTGGAGGGGGACCAACAAAATGCAAAGCACACCAAACTAAAGGGACCAAAAACACAGGTTTTGTAATAGGGGGATCAAAAGTGTAAAAACACCAAACTAGGGGGACCAAAAGTGCATTTAAGCCTTAGAAAAATTAAATTATTCTAGAAAATCAACGTAGACAATCCAATGTTTATCAAATTCCATGCTTGTTATAATTCATGATTTCCTTTTTATCCTATAAAATTTGATCCAAAATTCTTCAAAACAATGATAGTAAATGGATGTCATTCTGAGTGTTTCATACAAAATTTGATGCTTACAAAATAAACTAGAAAAAAATAGAAAATTATATTTTGTGTGAAAGATATAGAAGATATCTATTCATTATCATTACTCTAAAGAATTTGTTAACATCAAAGACGACTTAGCTCTCCCACTTCCTAAACTTTGCGGTGTTTATACAAATTTTCCCATAAGCAAAGACATGAATTGCAATGAGCGACTAAGTTTTCAATATTTAGTTATTTATAAATATCAAACTATTTATAAAGAGAAATACATATATGTATTTGTTTTTATTAATCTAGTGAATGAAATTTAATCTTTTAAAGATGAATATATAGAATGTCGTGAATTCGATATTAGGTCCGTGTAGTATGATGTTTCTGCATATCTACTAATTGAACTAAGTTAACCGGGAAAAAATTATATATTTATTGCTATGTAAAATTATTTAAAAGTCAACTATATGTCTCTTGTAAAAATATCTACTTCTAAAGATTTTAATATATTTTACTTCAACATATAATAATAATGCACGAAAAATTTATCTGTTATTTTGTCAAATACTTCTATATTTTTCACAAATATATTTACTATTGTAATGTACTTTACTTGAATTTGATATTGATATTAATTTTTGTGTTTTGTTTGACAACATTTAGTGAACTAAATGAAAATAATTATAAACTATACATCACACTTGGTTGTTCTTATAAAAAAATAAAAATTGATGTTATTAAATATATGATATTTATATTTACTTATTTTGTGCATTAATTTGTATTATAGAGATTAACTCATGCATAAAAAAGTTAGACAATTTTTTTTATTATTTATTTTGGTAATAATTTTCTAAAAAATGTTAAATTTTTTAATAAATAATTCTATTTAAACGAAAACAAAATTAACTAATCTATATTATGATATAGTAATATATCTTATGATGTAGTAGATAAAAAAAATTAAATATTTCTATCAACAGATACAAGAGTAACAAAGATTGTTAAGATTATTTTATAAGTTTACACTTGTAATAATAAATATTTAAAAAAATACTAAAAGACAAAAATATCATAAATTTGATTTGAATTTTTTATCTTTTTTTATATATCTTTTTCGCATCAAAATCTTCTATTCTTAATTTTATTTTTTTTATTTAATAGCCTACATTTTTTTCTTGTTCTTTTCCAACACCTCATTCATCAACTACTTATCATTCCTTTTCGACTTCTCTCTCAATTTCATCATTCATAGAATTATCCAACCGATTCTCATTAAAACTTTCACTTGATTGAGTTGCCACTTGTTTAAATAAATGTTCAAGTTGATTTTTAAATTTTTTTTATGGAATCTACATAGTTCTTGTTGGATATTTCATGATTGACCTTTAGTGCTTCGAGATTGCATTGAGTCATCTTCCTGAATTCGTTCATAGTCTCTTTTAGAATGGATGACTTCCTTGGTGGTGGATTCTGTAGAGCTTCTTGATTAAAATTTTGACATTGATGGTTACTCCATTTAAGATTTGGATGATCATTCAACCACAGGTTATAAGTCTTGGAGTAAGGATTTTTCTCTTGATTTTTTCCCTCATAATGCGCCTCTTCAACGTATCCCTCTTTTGCACAATGGTCATTGGCGTGACCTTCACAGAAATCACATCGTAATGCTCTGATTGGATTAAAATTTACTGGAACTAGATTTGAGGATGTCAATTACTTTGATAAAGCTTTAATATGTGCTAATAGAGGAAGTTGAAAATCAAGATTCATCATGCAAGTCTTGAATCAAAAAGCAATATGCTAAACCCCTTACCTTGTATACACAAACAAAAAATATCTTAGTAGTAAACTGAACCAAACAAAAACTGAATAAGAGTATAAAATTAGTATCAAATAAAATAAAAGAACTTAAAAATAAAAAGCATAACACAAAAATTACCTTGTCAAAATAATACAACAATCTCCGGCAGCGGCGCCAAAAAATTTATAGAATTTTATCAAGTATACTAAATGTTATCGAAATAATAAAATAAATTTGTTTCTAGTGGGATAGTTTATTTTAACAAGAAGATTAAGGATTGATTGAAAGTAAAATTTGGAGTTTTCAAACTTTGGTTTGAAAGAACAATTGCGTAAATAAAGACTTGTTGGAAAATTAGTCAGATTAAAGACAATTAGGCCTTCATTCGAATCCCATGAATGTCTCTATTGATCTTGGTGTCTATTTTTTCTATGTTGATTTCTCAGCATTTACGACGTTTTGACTTAGCCATTAAACTCAATTCTTTGTTGTATAACTCACTATTCTATACTATAATTTCCTAATCCCTTAACCAGTTAGATAGTTAAAACAAACAATATTCGACATGTTAAAACTTAAGTCACAACTTATAATTTCACCTCACTTTATAAATAATATTCTAAACGATTTTATACTTGCAAAAATTGCTGCGAAAATACTCTACCTGCGGATTTTTCCGTAGGATTTATATTATTTTCAATTTATGCATTTTTTCAGATTTTTAAAAGATTGATCCCTGATTTTATTACCTATATCAAAATTTTCAAAAAAAATCCACTAATTGTATGCACTTTTATCAGTTTTTTTTTAAAATCTTGTAAGAAACCATTTAAAAAAATAGAAAATAATAATATGAAAAAGTAATTATATTAGAAAAAAACTTACGTTGATCAATGTTTTTTTCAAGCTTTCTTGAGCCAATTAACTCTATCTCGCTATTAGACTGTTAGAATTTGATTCAACACTTCTATTTCTTCGGCCATCACTTACTTCTCTACTAGTTCTATATGCAAAATTATTAATACTTTGCATAATAAACTAGTAGGGAAGGAAGTGTTGATTGAAGACGTAGAAACAGTGAAACCAAAGTAATTTAATTAAGTGGAACTTTTATATTGAATTTTAGAGACAAGCTTTCTATATGTATGCTACATTAATTTTCGCCTTCAATTTTTGGAAAATAATTTTAGTTAGTAATTACAAATTTTATTACTAGAGCAATTTGTGTTAAAAAGAGTAATGCTATGCCTTAAAATTACATTCAATTTTCTTGTTAGCGCTATCTGATAGTGGTAGAGGGAACAACTTAGAGGAATTTTAAGAAATGAGGGTTCTTTTACAAACGTTACTATCCTCAGATTTGATATTTACCTCTCTATTGATTTGCATTTTGTAGATGATTATTACTCGATGATTTTTATTTTGTGAAACAAATGAAATGCTTTATATCAAAACCATCACTAAGTTCAATGTTCTCATGTGGTAATTGTTCTTTGATTTTTCATCGAACATATATGGCTTACCCCATAAATTATTTGATCCCAACCAATAGAGATAGTTCATTTCTCTAACAACATGTGAGTGAAAGTTATACATTTACGGCCATTGAAACGTGTATTTTGGCAAACTAATGTTTCAATATGTATTGATAAATATGATTCTCAATGCTTTCCAAATTGCTTTATCACCTTATATATGAGACACATATCTTGTACCATGATTCAAATCAGAGTTGTGAAATTTCTAGTATAGTGCCTGTATACCAGTATTGCTTATTGAAATTTTTGCTACCCGATATGAAAGTTGGTATTGCATTTCGATGTTGTTAAACTAAAAACAGCGACAATTTTTTCTATTATAATACAGTTATATCTTGATATTAGAACTGATTAATTATGGAAACTTATTTTAGAAGTGAACCATTATTATTATTATTTATAATGAGTGGTGGATCCATTTTAAAAAAAAACCACAAACATACAAACATAAAATGTGAAGAGGTGAAATGTTGTTGAATCGGTGTGGGTAATATATTTCAGAGTAGTCTATGGTGATCAATAGCGGTACTATCCAGCTATAGCGGAGCAGAGTGGAGGCTAGCCGTTATGGGAAGAGACTTAGTGGTGCAAACACTATAGCGGTCGTTATAGGGTATATAGCGAGTAGCAAAGGCGGAGCAGTTCACAGTGCAGAGCAATTTTAATCATGTACTCGATTTTCATTTGAAAAACTGAAATTACCACATAAATTTAAAAGGTTTTAAGGCTAATTTTAGATTTTTCAATCAAACTTGAGTTGAGACTCTACCCTAACATTCCTTTACCGAAATTTTTACACTACACTTGTTCCAAAGAAAAATTACAAGTTCCTCCCTCATCTGTCTTTACACTTTGTTCTTCCATTTACACTTCATCTATTGATAATTATCATTCATGCAATTTGTTCAAAAAATGATCAAATAGCAGACATATCGCTATCCACTACCTTGTAATCTCATGCTTTGTTGGCATCTTGTTGAGTGCTAAATTGTTGTTATTTTGAGCGTGAATAATTAGCACTCAACGACTTTATCCGTTTGTTTTCCGTTAATAACCTCCCGTTTTTGTGTACTTTTTGTATAGTTTACATATTATTGTATATTTTGCGTTTTCATGTACATATCAGTGAGTCTGATAATTTTTTCATTTATTTTTATAGATAATAATGTATGGTTGAACTATGGATTCAATTGAGCCAAGAAGAATGCTTCAAGATGCAGAATTTTGGAATCAAAATACTGTCATTCACGCTTAGCGCCTTTTTCAGCCCGCTGGGAAATGATTGGCAGTGGCTAGGAGTATTTTTATTTTCCAGATCGCCCTTAGCGCGGTTTAAGGAGGGTTGATAGGTACTTTGAGTGAAATCGCTTTTAGCGCGATCTGAGGGCACTTAGCGCGGTTGTAATTTCTTAGTTTGTATAAATACCCCTGTTTCATATTTTTAGGGTATGGGAGATTTTTGGCTCCCAACTCCATCACCAACATTGTTTGTGGAAATAAGCTAAGAAACAACAAATAGAGGTTGCATCTTGACGATCCTGAAGTTGAATCTGCTTCAATCGGTGTTGACAAACCGAAAGATGTTTGTTTTCTTTCTTCTTCTCTATGTATAAATACCCCTGATTCATACCCCTGATTCATAGCGCGGTTGTAATTTCTTAGTTTGTATAAATACCCCTGATTCATATTTTTAGGGTATGGTTTTGGGAGATTTTTTGTCCCAACTCCATCACCAACATTGTTTGTGGAAATAAGCTAAGAAACAACAAATAGAGGTTGCATCTTGACGATCCCGGAGTTGAATCTGCTTCAATCGGTGTTGACAAACCGAAAGATGTTTGTTCTTCTTTCTTCTTCTTTATGTATTTTGCATTTGTTGGGGTTGTTGTATGTATGTTTACTTGGAATGTATGTGCAATTATTTATCTTTGTATAAAATCTATTTTACAACTCTTTATCGGTGTCATCTTTGATTTACTATCTATCTTAATAGGGTTGGATTCCTGTAGACATATATGGTCCGAACTCGACCTAAGATGAACATCGGTTAGATTTAGGATTAACATCCACGTGGGTATCGAATCTTAATACTTGTGCGTTCGCTCGGATATTAATGTGTTACACACATTTGTTTTTAAAATAAAATAAGAATTTAAAAAAGAAAAATTATTTTTTTTACCAAAATAGTTTATTATTTTTAAAAGAAAGATATATTTTGATTTATATATGGATCATAAATATAATATATATATATATATATATATATATATATATATATATATATATATATATATATATATATATATATATATATATATGAATGACATATTTTCTTGTATGTAATAGAATTTTAGTTTTGCAATTATTTATATAAATATTTGGATTAAAAAAAACGTATTATATATATATATATATATATATATATATATATATATATATATATATATATATATATATATATATATATATATATATATAAATATATATATATATATATGAATGACATATTTTCTTGTATGTAATAGAATTTTAGTTTTGTAATTATTTATATAAATATTTGGATAAAAAAAAAACGTATTCCCATTTACAAAAAAATATATTAAGATTCACTCATTATTTAAAAATAACATTTGCCATTAATAATATATATTAGTGAAATGATTACATCAATAATATAAAATGCACTTTTTCATATATATATATATATATATATATATATATATATATATATATATATATATATATATTTTAAATTAATGATATTAGCAACATATATTTTAAATTAATGATATTAGCAACATTGTATTTATAAATCTTGTTTTAATTATATAAATATATATTGGTAACATAAATAAATACAATGTGTGTATGCTTTCAAGGTTGTGAAGAGAAATAAATAAATAATTTTTGACCATGATTAAAGTCCAATTTAACTTTAAAACCTTGAACTGATACGTATGCCTCATTTAAAACCTTTGAACCAATCAGATAAGATCGAAATTTCTCGAGAGCATACACAATAGCAAGTAATTTTTTTTTTCTGTGGTGGCATAATTCACTTGTGCCTCATTTAGAACTTTACTCGCGTAATGTATGGCATGAAAATTTTTGGCATTTCTTTGCCCAAGCACCGCACCAACCGCATAATCGCTAGCATCACACATCAATTCAAAATTTAAAGTCCAATTTGAAGCAACGATTATGGGTGCGGTGATGAGTTTCTCTTTTAAAATTTGAAAGGCATTTAAACATTCATCATCAAAGAAGAAAGACTTATCTTTGTTGATTAGATTACTCAAAGGTCTTGCAACTTTGCAGAAGTCTTTGATGAACCGCCTATAAAATCCCGCATGGCCTAGAAAACTCTGGATTCCTTTGACATTGGTTGGAGGTGGCAACTTCTCGATCACTTCAATTTTAACTTGATCCACTTCAAGGATTTTAGAGGAGACTTTGTGTCCAAGCACAATCCCCTCCGTTACCATGAAGTTGCACTTCTCCCAATTTAACACCAAGTTTGTTTCCACACACTGTTCAAGAAAGGTCTCCAAAATTTTCAAACATAGATCAAAAGATGCTCCAAACACGGAGAAGTCGTCCATGAACACTTCCATTGTTTTATCAATAAGGTTGGAAAAAATTGCTTGTACACACCGTTGAAACGTTGCCAGTGCATTGCACAAGCCAAACGGCATCTTCTGGTAAGCAAAAATTCCAAAGGGACAAGTGAACGCCGTCTTCTCATGGTCTTCCGGATCAACCGAGATTTGGTTATAACCGGAATAGCCATCTAAGAAGTAATAAAATTCTTGACCCGAGAATCTCTCAAGCATTTGATCCATAAACGGAAGTGGAAAATGATCTTTTCTAGTAGCGGTATTAAGCCTCCTATAATCGATACACATTCTCCAACCCGTCACATTTCTCGTCGGAATTAATTCATTTTTCTCATTTCTAATAACGGTTATTCCTCCCTTCTTGGGCACAACTTGAACAGGACTCACCCACGGACTATCGGATATTGACATAATTGCTATCTATTGGCAAACATGGTCAGTATCTATAGATTCTACACATACATAATTGCTATCTTCTCCATGGAAACACATTATTATTATCTTCCTATTGCAGAGAAAACCAAGACAGTGACAGAGAAAGCAAAGTATGCGACTGTTCAGGAAAATGATGTTACCGTAGATTAAGGGAAGTCTGTTGCAAAGGATGTTACACCAAAGGATTCTCAACCTAATGTTCTCTTCTCTATATTCGTACCTTTTTATTACACTATTTTTCATTTTGTTATATATAAGCTATAAATTGAGTTTTGATTTTAGGAAGGTGAAGAAGTCTTGCCATCATCAGAAGGTACCAACGAAAATGTGAGCAACTATAAAGATAAGTTTTGTTTCCATCATCAGAAGGTCCAAATAAGAGGTATGCAATTTGACCCTGTATGTTATTGTGTTTCCTTCAACTATTGTACTGTTAGAAGAGAGTTAGTTGAAAATGTTATTAATGGACAAAAACTGCTCTGTTTACTTAGCTTCAAATGGTGGTAGAGTTTGTCGTCGTCTTGTCATTACCGACAAAGGAATATCAAGTGTAATACCCCATATTGTCTAAATGCTCGATTGGATCTCAGATGAGATCAGATGAGTAATTATGCGCTCTATCTTTGGATAATAGGATTAATGGAATCCTATAAGTACTTTAAGTATTAAAAATTGGGATCAATAGAACAACTGATGAACTCTGAAGAGATAAATTATTTTATTAAAGAGACGGATCAATTATTTATTAGTTCAAGAAAGGATTTTAAGGTAACTTAAATAATTGATCAATTGAGTTGAGACGATAAAATATCAATTGGAGATATTTTTCTCTATTGGATTATATTATATAATATATATATATATATATATATATATATATATATATATATATATATATTACAAAAAAGAGAAAGAGAAAAATTGGTAAGAAGAAGAAAAGAAGAAAGTGGGAGAAAGAAGAGAAAGGAAGAGAAGAAGATGAGGAAAAGAGGAAAATGGAAAAGAGGGAAAAAAGGATCATCGTTCATCATCTTCTTCAAACTCCTCTTCGATTACCAAGTGGGTTCTAGTTAGAAACTCTAAGCTCTAGAAATGGATGTTTGGGACTTAGGTTAGAATTGAGAGAAAATGATAAATTGCTGAATCAATGAAATCTAACGATTGAAATATGTTATAAATTGTGTAGTATGATCAATATATGTGTGGAAACATCTGTTGATAATTGTTATATAGTGTGTTTCTGTTATGATGAGGTTTTGTTGAGGTTTTCATCCGTAAAAACAGAGTTTTTGGGATTCTACAACAGGGTTAACTGATTAACCATTTTGGTTAACCGATTAACCAGTGAGAAATCTGTTGTTCTTCGCTGAAATAAGATTGGTTAACTGATTAACCATTCTGGTTAACCGGTTAACGAAATATGTCTCAAAACTTCATTTTACCACTGGAGTTTGGTTAATCGGTTAACCAAATGTGTTAACCGATTAACACTATAACCTTTTGGAAAAATACTTCAAAAATTCATATCTTTTGACTCGGGTGTCCGTTTTAAGCGTTCTTTATATCGATGTGAAGTTGTGGAAATATCCTACGGGATAAAAGTGAAAAGTATTGATTTCGATACCCGATTAAATGAATCGGAGGGAACCCGAAAGTGATGTTTTATGTGATGTGGATTATGTTGACATGTTATGCTATTATGTGTGTTCCGTGATTGATATTGTTATATGCCAATGATGTATGTTATATTTATATATTGTTTAAATGCGATTAAGCGATAACATGTTTAAAAGACTATAACAGAAAAAATGAGGAAACCTTAGATCAATGGAATAACCTAGAGATATAACTAGGTGTTATGAGATGTGTTGAGAACAATGCTTAGACATCGATACTAGAAGAGTGTCTTTGTTAAGTAGTTGTTAGTGGAGGACCGTAATTCCTCTGGTTTGTATTTTTTACCCTTAATAAATATTAGTGACCCGTGTTTAATCCTCTGGTGTAGGCTGGTCGGGGAAAGTATTTATTAAGTATGTATCCCCTAATAAATATTAGTGACCCGTGTTGAAGTGCTCCTTGTGTGGGCTGGCCGGGGAAAGTATTTATTAGTGTTATCCCTTATTAAATATTAGTGACCCGTGTTGAAGTGCTCCTTTAGTGGCCTGGCCGGGGAAAGTATTTATTAAGTAAGTAACCGTGACCCGTGTTGAAGTGCTCCTTGTGTGGCCTGGCCGGGGAAAGTTACTTAGTGGATGGTACCGTGACCCGTGTTATAGTGCCTTGTATGGGCTGGCCGGGGAAAGTACCATAGGGAGTGGTATTAGTGACCCGTGTTGAAGTGCTCCTTGTGTGGGCTGGCCGGGGAAAGTACCATTTGTAGATAACCGTGACCCGTGTTGAAGTGCTCCGTGTGCGGGTTGGCCGGGGAAAGTTATCTACGTTAAGGATCCGTGACCCGTGTTGTAGTGCCTTGTATAGGCTGGCCGGGGAAAGACTCCTTAACTAGTTGTCATTTGGTGTATATTGCGAGGGTTTCTCTAGTTAGAAATGTTCGAACTCAAGGTCTAGTTCCTTTCTCCCTGACTTGAGTTAGGATTTGTTTAGAACCTTGTAAAGCCAAGAGAATCCATAAGATAGAGAACTCACTGAGATTTGATGTATCTCACCCCACTATTGTTGATATTACAGGTATGGGTTGCAGGTTTGATTTACAAGTGGAGCTATGCTTGGATGTTTCAAGAGAAGGTTAGCTTTAGTATTTCCGTTGTGTATTATTTTGTTGTATACAATTGAGGATATTGTATATTATTCTTAGATTTTTACATTTTGGCTAGTTTCCATGACTTGTTCCATATGTTGTATTGATGTTTTAGAAATGGACAAGTATGTGAATTATGCCATTAGGCACTTTTGATGTGTCAGTACCAAGTTAAACACTTGTAAGGTATTATTCTAGATATATATTATACAGGGCGTTACATCAAGAGTCAAAGCTTATCATATGAAAGAGTTAAAAGGTAGTCTTATCATATGCTTTTATCTTGAAATAGAGGATGAAAGTTGTTAATAAGAATATTAACTTAAATGTGTTTTCAGGATGGAGTGTGGACATTCCGTGACTTTTTACGTAATGGCTTGATTGAGTATCTTGATGTCAACAAGGAAAACAATTCTATGGTGTGTTATTCTCAAAGTTACATTCTCAAAGAGGATACATGGGTACCTCAATAAGTCTAAAATTGTGAGTTCTAATTACACTCTTTATTTTAGTTTTTTAATAGAATCAATTCACGAGGTCATGCTGGTTTTTTCTTTTTTATTTAAGAAAAAACAAGGAAATCAATTCACGACACGACACATAGATTATGGTAATAATTTAAGCAAATGAAAGTGATTAAATTTGAACGCAATGTCGTCGAATAGTGTTGTAGTGGCAGAATTTGAACAAATCCCTAATATTCTACTATACACTATCACTACCCCAAAATTGCTTTTTAGCAGCACTACATAGACAGTGCTTTTGATCAAAAGCACTGCTATATGTTTTAAAAAAAACACGCTGAAAAAAAGCGCTGCCTAAAGGCCTACTTTAGATAGCGCTTCCTAAAAGCGCTGTTAAAAGCCATACAAATGTGACACCTTAGAAAGCGCTTTCAGGAAAGCGCTGCTAAAGGAACACTTTAGAAAGCGCTTTTAAAAAGCACCGCTAAAGGCCTTACGTAGGTCACACATTAGAAAGTGCTTTCTGGAAGCGCTGCTATAGGCAATTAAAAAGAAAGCGCTTTTAGAGAAAAATCGCTGCTAAAGCTAATACATAAGAAAGCGCTTTGCAAAAGCGCTGTCTTATATTATTATTTCATAATTATTAAAAAACTTTTCATTGTTTTAGAACTCCCTAATCATTTCTTTTCTTTCTCCCTCTCTCGCGAATTCTCCCTCCGTCGTGTCTCCCCTCTCTCGCGACTTTTCCCTCCGCACTATTCGTCTTCTCCGACTGGCGTTCCTCTGTCCGTCTTCTCCAACCGGCACGATTCATTTGTTCGTATCTCCATCTTCTCCGACCGGCATTCCTCCGTGAGTGTCACTTGTTTGTTCTCCAACTGTCACTATTCATCGTCTTCTCTTGAGGGTTTGTTCTTGAGCATCTTGTTTTGTTTTTGTTAGTTCTTGTGATTGGCTGAAATTTTGGTAAAACCTATGTTAATGTCATGGTTGATGTTGCAACATGAGCTTCTAACATTATTGGTATGATTGGTTAACATTCTGGTGTTGTGAAAGTAGTTAAGGTGTTGAAGAGTTAAAGTGCTGAAGAGTGATGTCACATGCGATGTCTTGACATCACTATACCAGAACATTAAAACATCAGGTTGTGATGTTTTTAGGGCTGCGCGCATTATGTTGATTTAAGGAGATCTGTTAGTTAGATTGGATGCGAATTTCTTGGTGCAATCATTAATGAAGAAGATTAGTTTGTTGCTAATTTAATGCAAAAAGATATGGAGAACAATCAGAGTTAATTATGAAGATTTAATTGAAGATCTATTAAGGAGAGAATCTGTTGCAGATTTGGTGCAGAAGACTTGAAGGCCCAAATCCAGTTGGGAAAAGGTTATAAATAGAATGCTTGTAATCTAGAATTTGTACGGGTCCAAGATGTAGAACATTAGGGCTTAGTCTAAGTGAACCACTCGGGTTGTGAGATGGTCACTGTGTGATTACTCAGAAACCTGTAGGTAATGAGTATTGTATTGTTCTTGGAGGAAGCTTTGAAGCAACTCTAATGTGTGTCATGGAAAGGTGACTTGTCTGTGTTTGAAAAGTTGTTGGAAATCAAGCTGTTGATGCAGTGGCAGAGAAGTTGACTGCTAGACATCATTGCGATGATTGGGAGTGAGATGGAGTCTATTATCTAGGGAGGACTTAGATAGAAGGGTCATTGGGTAGTGATTAAATTAGGTAGATTGTCAACTGGTTTGTTGAGTCTGTAATTTGATACTGCTAATAGTGGACTTCCTTCCTGGCTTGGTATGCCCCCAAATGTAGGTTGTTGAACCGAACTGGGTGAACAATCCTTGTGTGTGGTTTATGTGTTTCTGTTTCTATTATTGACTTGTTCATACAACAGATATTGATGTTGTGACATTGCACTTGACATCACATGTCTGTACTAGAATTTCAGTTTTTGTTTTGTTTTTAGTTTGAATGTGTGAAATAATAACCCTTGATTCTAGTTTGAGCATCTTGTTTTGTTTTTAGTTTGAGCATCTTGTTTTGTTTTTTGTTATGATTTGTGAAATGATGACCCTTGATTCTATCTTGCAAAGGTTTTGGAGATGCTTTGTATAGCAGGCTGAAGTATTTGGCCGACCTTATTTTCGGCTTTATCAATAAGTGACCTTTTGCCACCGACCACACAACAGCACAGGTTCATGTAAGTGTAATTTTTGAAAAATCTAGAATTGTCATATGAATTTTGTTGTTCGGTTGTGTATGTAATGCTGTGATTTCTTTATTCAGCCTCTACGATGCGCATTGTTATGATGATTTATCTTCCCTCTCCTTCAATTTGAATTGTTGCGTATATGATGTTCTGAATTTTCTTGTGTGAATCTGATGACTTTGTATGAATTGTGTGTACTGTTCTTGTCTTGCCTCCTCCTTCTAGCGACAGTTGCTGCTATTGTTGTGTTCTGAGTTCTTAAATTTTGGTGGATGTTAGTTGTTCTGGTATGTGTGTATGACAAACTTCTGGTGTATGTTGATGAGTTTTCTGGTCTTGATTTTGTGTTTAGTCATGTAATGATCTTGATGAAGTGGGGTATGACTTTGATGAATTGGTTTGGAATTTCTGGTATATTTTTGACGAAATTGTTTGGTATGATTAAGGTTTTGAGGACCGGTTTGTGTAAGTATTTGATGAATCGTGTAAGGACTTGGATGTTTGGTTATGAGGATGTTGATATGTTTCTGGTGTATGATTTGTGATGAAGTGTAATCTTTTTATGAAATTGATGTGGATGTTGTTTGAATTTGAATTTGAAATTATTGTTGTAGATTAGTTTTGACTGACCTCCCTTTCCTCTAGAAAAGGTGTGCAAAAATAGCTTTTAACAAAACAAGTTTCAATGACATAGGAAGTGTCGAAGAGTGGGCGGTGGTGTCTTTTCAAGGGTGATTTCACGTCTTTCAATGTCCTACTTCTTGAATATAGAGTCCTGTGACCTAGAAGGCAACGCAGGACTTGTTCTTTATATATTTACGGCCATTTTGCTCTTTTGTATACGACCTGCGCAATACTTTAACATGAGCACTTCCTCAAAACTCCGCGGCCAAGAAGGTGACCGAGAAAATGAAGAAAGACGGTCCAAATGTTGCAATATCTACTGCATCATCAATCGGAGCAACCTTGTCCGGTAAGAAATCTATGACAAAGATGAAATCCCTCACAAAAGACCGCGCTCCGGAACGTGATTTTGGTGTAGATGTTGATGAGGAATGGGATGAAGACTGGTTCAATTTTCTTCATTCAGGAGGCAGGAGAGAGAGCGATTAGCTTCTAGAGGGGAAGCTGTATTTTGTTGTTGTTTTGATTGTCCCCTTATATGGGTGTTAGTGATTTTTTTGGCCTTCAGGCTCTCTTTTTAATTGAATTGTACAATGTTTTGGCTCATATGAAGCATTTTATATAATATGTTGTTTTTCCTCCTGCAAGGAATTATCCTTTTATGTATATGCTAGCCCCTCGAGTACTTAAGTCAAGATGAGGTACCAAGCGTTATTTTTTTGCCGTTTTGTTTTCTGAGACTTTATATTAGCTCAACACTCAGACGTACACAAGAAGCCCCATGCGAAGAGCTTTAGGGGTTTTTGAGTGCTTTGAACCTTTTTTGGCCAAGTTTGCTGGGTACGTACTCGGGATTTGTCAAAAGGTATGAAAGTTGTTGTGTTGAAAGCGCTTTCTAAAGGGGGACAATAGAAAGCGCTTTTTGTTGAAAAAGCGTTGCCTAAAGATGCCAATAGAAAGCATAAAAGGCCAGAAAAAGCGCTGCTAAAGGCACACTTTAGACATCGCTTTTCTAGAAAAAGCGCTGCTAAAGGCCTACTTTAGAAAGCGCTTTTCCAGAAAAAGCACTGCTAAAGGCCTACATAAGGCTGCGCTTTTGCATAAAACAAAAGCGCTGTCTTTACCTATAGCAACGCCACCTTAGGCAGCGCTTTTAAGCGCTGTTAAAAGCCAAAAAAAGCGTTGTCTTTTCCCTTCCGTGGCATAGTGTATTTAGTATGAAGTGTTGTCTAATAGTATCTAGAATGGTGCTATAACACTTAGCGTAGCAGATTTTGAACAAACACTATTTTTTCCTATCGTGTTTGGTTGAGCGACACTTTGCTGCCACTGCAAGTTTAAATCTCTATTGCCGTAAAAAATTCTCCAAGCTACAAATTGGAGAGTTCGCTAATTGTAAGTTGCCATCGTGACTTTTGTAGTATCCCAAACACACTATATGCAATTGGCAACATTAATTGAATATAATCACTTGTGTCGGTGACGGAAGCGTGTTGGATACTAGAGAAGTCCTTAATTCGAAGTGTCCCTGCCATATAGATTCTAAGCTAATGTTGTGAGGAGATTATGTCTTGTATTTCTCTTTTACAATTAATTCAACTTCTCTTTACGGAAAATGGTTCTAGTCAATGTTTTTACGTGTAGTTTATAACTGCAATTATGACTATTTTTCTGCTAGTTTCTACTTCTTCAAGAGTGATCACTACGTTGATTTAAAACTTTGGTTCTAAATTACTATTTGAGTTAGTTTTATCATGTTGTTGATTTCTGAGAAGTTTGGAAATTATTAAATATTAAGGCATAGTTTGGATAAGCTTTTGTGTTATGAAAGATTCTCTATTGAAATAAGTTTATACTTATTTGCTTATGCCAATGTATTCATTGAAATATGAAAGCTAATCTCAAGTTATATGAGATGAAGCCATGTTAAAAAATTTCATAAATATTGCAAGATTCTGTTCAAGTTTTTTTAAGTCTTTTACGTAAGTTTTTTAGGCTTTCTATGCAAATGATTTCTAAATGTGATAGTTGTTGTTATTTTGACCGTTGTTCCTTTGTTGCCATTGATGTGGTGTTGACTTCATTCCTCTTGTTCTACTATAAACATCTGCTATAAACATTTCAGTTATGTTAATACTAATTCATAGTGTTTTGTTTGATTCATGGTATCGTGTTGTGATCCTAACTTAGATATTAATGTGAGTTCCTTTTAGGTGTTTGACACTTCTGTGATGTAATGCAATTCAAAAGTATCTATATAATATGATTTGTGCTTATGCATGTCAATTTCTATTTAATGCATGTGCATTATTAACTAACATGAGCCTTTTACATTGAAGTGCATTATTAACTAACATGGTCTTCAAATCATATGCAGTTTATAATCATGCCCAGCTGCAGTTTAGATGAATCAGTTCAGGAAGTAATACATGAGGTTCAGGAAGTGACTAATAATTATTATGAATTTTTTCTAATACAACAATTATTATGAATTTTTTCTTCTCCTCATTTGTTCATGAGTTATCTCGCTTTAAGTTTATATATTACAATGTTACGATTACTATATATGACCTGAATGATGCATTGTTGCCTTATCATTTGTTTGCTGCAACTAAGGGTCTTGATTTCTCACAATTGTCAAGCCACTTCACTGACATGGATGAATTATCAAAATTTGAAAAGTCGTACGATTTGTGTAGGACTATTAGAATTACCAAGAATTTGTCTAAGATTATTAAAATTAACAAGAATCGGCTAGGTCCAGGCTAACTAATTTTGTTGACTTTTACAATTTGACTTAAGCCTCGGTTAGGCCAAAGTTAATTATTTTGTTGACTTATGAAGTTTGACTTTAGCCTCGAATCAGCCGAGGCTAAATATTTTATTGACTTATGAAGTTTGACCTTAGCCTCGAAATAACCGAGGCAAACTATTACTTTAGCCTCGACCAGGCCCAAGGCTAAATATTTTGTTGACTTATGGAGTTTGACTTATGGAGGTAGCCTTGATTTAGACTCGGCTAAACCGAGGCTACTGTAGACACGACTCTTTTTGGCCAAAGCTAAATATTAGCTTCGATTGGTAGCCTTGGTTTGTTTTTTCCTAACAACTGGTATCAGAGCTTCTGGTTAGATCCAGGGATAAATGTTCTTAGTATGCTATGTGGTTGCAGTTTTGTTTGATCTTCTACATCAGAAAAGAAGGGTAGTGTTGTGAAAGAGTTGTAAAGCTGCAGTCACAAATTTCAATGTGTAGTTTGGGCTAGAGAAAATTGATGGGAGAATTTTTTTGGACTTGTGGAAAGTCCAAGTCAAAGATGTGTTTATACAATCAATAGTACATAAGGTGCAAAATTAAGTCGGTGGTTGAAGAGCTTCTTGCCAACAAGGAAGTTGTACCATAGTGTTTCAACCTGGTTTTCGACATGGGGAAATTCTTAAAGTGGTTTACCTTCAAGTGAAGTATATTCTTCTTTAGGTGGAGTATGATAGTTTTTTTAAAACTATGATTGTCTGTGAAGACAATGTAAAATTCTTGGAGTGGTTTAGCTTCAAGTGAAATTTATTCTTTATGATAAAGTATATGATTGTCGATGGTGACAATGTGAAATTCTTGAAGTGGTTTATCTTCAAGTGAAATATATTTTTCATGATAGAGTATGATTGTTTTTAAAACTATGATTGTCGGTGAAGACAATGTGAAAATTCTTGGAGTGGTGTAGTTTCAAGTGACTATACTCTTTATTGTGGAGTATGATTGTCGGTGAAGACAATGAAAATTTATGTATTATTTTCAATCAAGGTTGAGATTGTTGGGGTTGGTTGAAAATATACATGTTGATACTCTTTATGGTGAAGTATGATTGTTGGTGAAGACAATGAAAGATTATGTATTATTTTCAATCAAGGTGAAGATTGTTGGGGTTAATTGAAAATATACATGTTGAAAAAGTCCCATATCGCTTAGTTTTGTGAATGAAGAAAGAGTCCAAGACGATATATAGGATACAAGTTCTTTGAAGTCCCCCACCGCTTAGTTTTGTGAAGGAAGAGGGAGTTCAATCCTATATATAAGATCCAAGTTATTCATTCCAAGATGCAACAGTCAAAGGCACTTTAAGCTTGTATTTGACTTTATTTGTTCTCTTATACTTTAGTCATTGAAATTTACGTTTGAAATGTTCACAAAATTCAATTTCGGTGATACTGGGATTAGCGAAACTTCAGTTGTATGAAATTTATGAATTGCTTGCATTTCTTTGTTCCACCAATGTAATTAAATAAGTGATTTTATTATAGGAGAGAGGCTTCAAAAAAGTTTAGTGGGTGCATGATGTTGGGCGAGAATATGGAAAATACAACAGCCTAGATGAGGGGTGAAAAGACCTCCCAATTAAAATGACTAGTTGAAATAGTTTTGAAAGGGTTTTATCAGTGTTTGAAAAATGAAAAATTGGTTTCATGACAGATGAAAATTGTATATAAAGTAATTATGCTTATCGATTGTTATATACACATAATAGGTTAATCAGTACACAATGCAAAAAAGATTGAATCAACAATCTGACCAAAGAGCAAACAACGTATTGTATTGAATTAATGCTGAATTTTCACAAGACTTGTAAACATTACAAAATCAATACAAAAGAATTCTATTATCAAACTTTTCAAACTTAATTTGTAACAAGACAAATTCAAAGTGCCGATTCTAACAAAACCTACATTTAATCAATAAATTTCTATCAAAACAAGACCTAATGAAACACAATTACAAGACCTAAAACTACTAATAAATTTTACTACTATTTAATTTTACTTAAATATGTATAATCCTTTTTAATGTGGTAGGTGATAGTTGTTATTTTTGTGAGTACTTGATTTCTTGAGATTATGCAATTGTGGAAAGCTTGCCCATACTTTTGTTTTATCTCATAGTTTTTGAATTTTGATGACGCAGGAGTTTATTTTGGTGTTAAATGTCTAATATTTCTAAAACTATGATGCGTCAGACTTTGTGTTTGTTGATGAAAAATAGTACAAAATATTAATAGATGTGCAATGGTCAAAAAAATTTCTCTCTTACCCAACAAATGAATGCCGATCGTGGCAAACACTTTCTTCAAGTATCGACAACACAAGCAATAATGTAACCAAAAACATGACCATCAAAGGTGAATGTTTCCTTGACACTATCCCACATCTTGATCTATATATATACCCCCGCCACTCACTATGGAGCAAGTGCATGCTTTTGATTGTGAACAAGCAAAAGACATCTGCACATCCTTGTATGTCATTCCTCGTCGGTGATGATGACGCGCCATCAACTAATATGTTTTCTTAAAGATCTGAAATCTTCAACACCTACTCCTGAACAACGTTCTCAATATTTATTTATTTATACTTTAATATGTTTTCTTCAACATATATTAATAATGCACGGAAAATGTATTTATTATTTTGGCAAATAGTTGATATTGATATTATTTTTTGTGTTTTGTTTGGCAGGATTAAGTAAGCTAAACGGAGAAAATAATAAACTAAACAGGGTGGACACTTGGTTGTTCTTATAAAAATAATACAACCCTGCGTGATGTGTGTAATATGTTCTATGATGCTGTAAAATTTAAAATTTGATGTTAATAAATATATGATATACATGTTTACTTATCTTTGTGCATTCCTTGTTATTATAGAGATTAACTCAGGCATAAAAAAGTGAGACAATTTTTTTTTCTTTCAATTATTTATTTTGACAATAATTTCTAATAAATATATTCTTTTATAAAATAATTCTATTAAAAAGAAAACAAAATTAACAGATCTACCTTATGATGTAGTAGATCACAAGGACAATAGTAACATAGATTGTTAAGATTATTTTGTAAGTTCTACCTATAATAAAAAATAATTAAAATAGTATTAAAAGACCAAAATTGTTTAAACCATTATATAAAAGAAATATTGTTTTAATAACATTTAATTGATTAATTTTGTAAGTTCTACGTATAATAAAAAATAATTAAAATAGTATTAAAAGAACAAAATTGTTTAAACCATTATATAAAAGAAACATTGTTTTTTTTTTATAAGCAACTTGTATTAAAAGGAGAAAAAGGGATTCTCCAACCCCATACAAAAATCCAATCAAAAAGAGAGGACTAACAATTCTAGACCTATTACAAGAAGTCGGGAGGATGTTTCGTCCAATCGTAAAAGTTACATCTAGTACGACCTAAATCCAACCATCTCCAAGAAAGAGTCATTATACTATTGAAAACATCCTCGAGAATACAAACGACATCCTTGAATATGATATTATTCCTCATAGTCCAAATATACCAAACCGTGACAAACCACACATAACAGCTCATGGCCTCCTTACCCTTGTCAAACAAAGCCAAAAACCAAAGCAAAGCATGATTTCTAACAGAATCGGAAAAAATGGGAGGAACGCCCAACCAATCGGAAATCTTGGACCACAAAAGATGAGTTTTAGAGCAGGTCAAGAATAAGTGCGTAGCGTCCTCCTCCTCTTGAAAACACAAAACGCAAACCTTATCGTGACGAGAAGAAACAATACCTCTCTTAGCTAAATTGAAATGAGTTGGCAGCCTGTCGCTAATCAACCTCCAAGCAAAAACATGTACCTTAAGAGGCACCCGAGTCTTCCAAAGCGCCTTAAGGAAGAGAGAATCCGCGTCTTCTAAAAGGTGCCCAACCACTGCAGAATTGAACTGATTATAAAGAAACATTGTTTTAATAACATTTACTTGATTAATTTTGTACCTGAGGAATTACGTTACCTAGCGATTTTGTTGCAAATTTTAGTTTATATGCAATTTGTGTGTTTTTTTTTTAAATTTTTAAAAAGAACGACATCTAATTTTATGATTTTTATTGAGATCTAATTTTTACGACATCTAATTTTTTTTATTGACATCTAATTTTTAAAAAGAACGACATCTAATTTTATGATTTTTACGATTAGAAACCTAAAAATATATATTTTTTTTTCAAAATATTTTTTTTCAAAATATTTTTTTCAAATATTTTTTTTTCAAATTGTTTTAAGTGTTTTACTTTTACCTAAAAAATTTATTGTAGAATTCAGGATCGCCATAAGCAAGTGCAGAATGTGCTAAAGCACATGCCCCAAATTCCGGAGGACCTACTTATTCTTTAATTACTAAATCAATATATTTTACACTTGATTTTAAAAAACACGTGTAAAATTATAGTTTGTTTTCAAAATCATTTTTCATCTATTTTGAAAAAACATGTGTAAATTTCAAATTTATTTTCAAAATTTATGAGTTTATATGGTTTTTTTTTTTTAAATTCGATATATAAATTCATATTTCTTTAGGTCTTTTTATTAAATTAGAACAAGGTCGTGGATTGATTGGGCCGGACTTGCAAAAATTTGTTACATGTATATATTATTTGTGGATTATTATGCATATTTTATATTATATGAAGATGATACATAAGTAAAATTCGACATGAGATCGCACAAATTTAAAGCCAAAAACTCCATAATAAGGTGTGGCTTGTTGTATGGCTATAAACTATGGCGTCGAAGGTTTTTCACAATTGTTTTTTTTTTTCTAATTTTTTATAACAATTAAAAATTGTTTTATTTATTTAAAAAATATATTGATATTTTGTTAATTAAATATTTAATTGTTTTTGAAAATGTTCTGAATTGATGACCTGGATCCAAAGCCAAATTGTCATCTCATTAATGAAGATGATACATAAGTAAGGGATTAGAATAGCTTTTGTAATAAGGAGACCAATGATTTAAAATGCCCAAACTTAAGGACCAAGAGTGCATTTAAGTCAAAAATTAAAGATAATAAAATTCAAAATTATTATTTTTCTTTAATTTTAATCATTATGTAATTCAAATTTTTTATAGTGATATTTTTCTAGAACTGTTTTTTGAAATATTATTTCTATTTTTCTTGTTTTTATAAATTTGTATTTTTTTATTAATAATATTTTTTCTTATAATGTATTGAAGAAAATATTTGTATACCTTTGTGCATTATGCTTGTAGATAAGCAATGGTATTGGAGTAATATCTGAACTTGTTTAAGTCATTCTATATGTTTGCTATTGTGTTATGCAGAGGTAAAAATAATGATCGAAAGGTTTGGAATGTCATTTTAAACGGTCCTATGGAAATTACCATGACCAGTGCAGAAGGTGTTGTCATTCCCAAACCCGAAGCACAATGTAATGAGGAGGACGAGAAAAAGTACAACTATGACTGGAAGACTCGAAATATTTTGATCTCCTCTTTGGGAGTTAACGAATATTATCGAGTCTCTCATTGTGAAACGGCCAAAGCCATGTGGGATGCTTTACAAGTAGCCCACGAAGGCACTAATGATGTGAAAATGGACCGAATCAACACATTAATGCAAGAGTTCGATCTTTTTTACATGAAGCAAGGGGAAACTATTGCAGATATGCAAAAACGATTCACACATATAATCAACAAATTGCATGTACTTGGTAAACCGATTCCCAACGAGGTTGCTACTAATAAGATCTTGAGGTGTCTTAACAGGGAATGGCAGCCGAAGGTTACTGCGATCAAGGAGGCCAATAATCTAGCTACTCTAGACCTCACGACATTATTTGACAAACTCGATGAACATGAGCAAGTGCTCATCGGCTTGGAAAAACATGAGAAGAGTATAAAGAAGGAGAAAACAAAAGATACGGAAAAGAAGTCGATTGCTTTTAAGGCTTCTTGTTCAAAGTCCACATCTCAAGAGCAAAGTAATAATGAAACCAACAATGACGAAGATGATGAATCCGGTGATGACATGGGCCTATTTGTGAAGAGATAGAATAGATACGTTCGAAAGAATGAGATTCAACACTCGGATAAAAATCTAGTCAAATTTAGGAGGCAATCTAGAAATGAAGGCAACAAGAATGGCAAGGTGAAAGGATCTTGTTACAACTGTGGAAAATCCGGGCACTACAAGCCGGATTGTCCATCACTTAAGAAAGACAAAGATAAGGATAAGGATAAAAGTCGTTAACCCAAAAAGTCAAAAAAATCTAGACGAGCATACATCGCTTGGGAGAGCGATAACAAGTCGGAAAAAGATGACAGCTCAAGTGACAAAAGTGAATCCGTTAATCTATGTCTTATGGCACGTCAAAACAAGAAGAAAGAGGACCCAATGAGAATTGGGCACCTACTCTCCCTTGATTGATTATGTAGGTACAAATTCTTGAGACCCCCGAAAGAAGATGGGTTCTGGATAGTGGCTGCTCTAGAAATATGACAGGAGACATATCTCTTTTCATCGACTTTGTGGCAAAGAAAAAGGGGTTTATTACCTATGGAGATAACAACAAGGGACAGATTCTCGGCAAAGGTAGTGTAGGTAACCCACCATCTACTACTATCTCTGATGTGCTTCTTGTGGAAGGCCTTAGACACAGCCTTTTAAGCATTAGTCAACTATGTGACAAGAATTATAAAGTATCTTTTTCAAAAGATTGTTGCATAATTGAAGATAGTGACAAAAAGGATGTGTTTAAGGGCTTGAGGCTGAATAACGTCTATATGCTAGACATAAATGAGGTATCGTTGAATGGCGACAAGTGTCTAGTCACTATGACTGAAGATTCATGGTTGAGGTATAGACGGTTGGCACATATCAACTTTGATTTGCTTAGCAAAATAGTCTCTAAAGACCTAGTCATCGGTTTGCCCAAAATCAAATTCACAAAGGATCATCTTTGTGATGCTTGTCAAATGGGGAAGCAAACAAGGATCTCTTTCAAATCTAAAAACATTGTTTCAACTATGAGACCCCTTGAGGTCCTCCATATGGACCTCTTTGGACCATCTAAGCATAAAAGCCTAGGTGGTAACTATTATGGTTTTGTAATAGTCGATGACTTTTCTAGGTTTTGCTGGACTATTTTCTTAGCAAACAAGAGTGATACCTTTTCGGCCTTTGAGAAATTTGCTAAGTTATCTCAAATCAAATTAAACACGAACATTGTGTCAATTAGAAGTGATCACGGGCTTGATTTTGAAAGTCATTTGTTTGAAGCATTTTGTGAATCCCATGAAATTGATCATAATTTTTCCGCACCACGTACCCCTCAACAAAACGGGGTGGTGGAACGTAAAAATATAATTTTGGAGGAAATAGGAAGGACTATGATCAATGAAAGTGGACTTCCAAAATACTTTTGGGCCGACGCCATAAGTACGGCTTGCAAGTGTTTCGTGTTAAACAATGGAAAAGAGACACTTGGTAAGTTTGATGCCAATGTCGACGAGGGTATTTTTCTTAGATACTCTCAGTCAAGTAAAGCTTATAGAATTTATAATAAAAGGTTACGTATTGTTGAAGAGTAGGTACACATTACTTTTGATGAGTCTTATTCGAAAAATGTCGGAGAAGATAGTTCTTTTCATGTTGCAGGTGTATCTTCTGAAGACATACTCAAGGACACTGATAAAGGAACTGATCAGCCTGAAGCAGCTCGTATTGAGGAGGAAAAGGATCACCAACCTATGAAGAGTGAGGAAGATCATCATTCTGATAAAGATGAACTTCCTCCAGCTTGGAAGTCTTCCAAAGACCATCCCATCGACAATATTCTCGGTGATATCTCTAAGGGAGTAACTACTCACTCTAAACTTAGTAACTTTTGTTATTACTCTGCTTTTGTGTCACAAGTGGAACCTAAAAACGCAAAGGAGGCGTTACTTGATGAGCATTGGTTTTTATCAATGCAAGATGAACTAAATCAATTCAGGAGAAATGAGGTTTGGGACCTTGTCCCCCCTCCGCGAGGTCATCGAGTAATCGGCACCCGATGGGTGTTTAGGAATAAACTTGATGAAAATGGAGTTATAACTCGAAACAAAGTGCGACTTGTAGCGCAAGGGTATAACCAAGAGGAAGGAATCGACTATGAGAAAACTTATACGCCAGTTGCCCGACTCCAGGCTATACGTCTTTTACTTGCTTATGCTTGCACTAAAAAATTTCAAATTGTTTATGATGGATGTTAAAAGTGATTTCCTTAATGGATATAGAAATGAAGAGGTTTATGTAGCCCAACCTCCGGGTTTTGAATCCCATGAATATCCCGATCATGTTTATAAACTTAAACATGCTTTGTACGGACTTAAATAAGCCCCTAGGGCTTAGTATGAACATCTAAGCAAATTTTTACATGATCAAGGGTATTCAAGAGGGAAGGTTGACACAACCCTCTTTATTAAACGTCAAGGAAAACATTTAATTTTGGTACAAATTTATGTTGACGATATTATCTTCGGGTCTACTAACATGACCTTGGTCAAGGAGTTTTCTAGTTTGATGCAGGGGGAGTTTGAAATGAGCATGATGGGGGAGCTCAACTATTTCCTCGAATTTCAAATCAAACAACTCGAAGAGGGCACGTTTGTGAGTCAAACAAAATATTGTCTTGAGCTTCTCAAATGTTTTGACATGGTAAACTGCAAGGCAATAGATACTCCGACGCCTACTTGTGCCAATCTTGATCGTGACAAAAATGGTAAGGATGTAGAAGTAAAGAGGTATAGAGGTATGATTGGATCTCTTCTTTATCTTACCGCATCATGACCCGACATTATGTTCAGTGTATGCATGTGTGCGAGGTATCAAGCACGTCCCAAGGAATCCCACTTAAAAGCAGTTAAGCGCATACTTCGATACCTCTACGGTACTCCAAAGTATGGGTTGTGGTATTCCAAAGGTAGTGTTTGTTCCTTAGTTGGCTATTCTGATTTCGACTTTGCCGGGTGCAAATCGGATAGGAAAAGCACTAGTGGCACGTGTCACTTTTTCGAAAATTCCTTGGTGAGTTGGCATAGCAAGAAACAAGTTTCTATTGCCTTGTCAACAGCAGAGGCGGAATACGTTGCTTCCGGCAGTTGTTGTGCTCAAGTCTTATGGCTTAAGCAACAATTGCTCGATTTCAATTTAAAACTTGAGCGTATTCCTATTCTATGCGATAACACTAGTGCTATTAACCAAACTAAGAACCCCGTATTACATTCACGCACCAAGCATATCGAAATATGTCATCACTTCCTTAGGGATCATGTAGAGAACGGTGATGTGGTCTTTGAGCATGTTGATACTAAAAATCAACTTGCTGACATCTTTACAAAACCACTAGTTACAGAGCCTTTCTTTCATATTCGTAGGGAACTTGGCATTCTCGACATTATGGATCGTGTTTGATAATTCTTCAATGTATACTTGCTCTTCACATATATATATATATATATATATATATATATATATATATATATATATATATATATATGCTTGTTTATGTTTTTTACTAATAATGCAAAGAGTTATTGAGCTATATGTGAGGGATCTCATCGTCAATCATGATTAAGGTAATATCGTTCCGCTTCATAAGTCTCTCTTAAATATATGTACCATGTTAAATGTTAAAAATCATGTTTATTACACATTTAAGCATATCTTATTCATTTGAATGATTGATTTGTGTATTACCATGTTTATTTATCATGTATTGGTGCATTTGTATGTGAAAATATGATTTTTTTTTTCATTTTATGCTTGGATGAGTCGACCAATGCATGTCATGGGTCGACTCATGAATTGTCCAATCTTTCAAGAAAAGGCGCAGATAAGCGCGCGCCTACCTACGGTCGACGAATTCCCAAGATATTTTAAAATTTTCAAAATCTCATCAGCGTGCGCTGACGCATCACATGCTTCGGTCGATACATTGCTGATGAACCCAGATTCTCTTTTTCTTGGGAAAATGCGCGCCATTTCAATGTCCTGGAAAGTTACTACATGAAATTAATTTATTTTATTCTTTTCATTTGCATGTCATAATTTTTGATTCCTTAGTCTTCTCATCTCCTCCGCTTTCAAATTTCCTCCATTAAACCTCCATTATTCCCAAATTTAGACCCAAAGCAACTCACCCTCAGTATGATGTTCCTAATGACTAAGCTGTCGAGGAAGAAAATGTGTAGGAAGCTCAAGCTGGCAATAACCTACCCACTGACGTAAACATGATGGATGACAATGTCGAATAGATGGGTTATTTTCCACAACGTGATCCTTATGAAAATCAAGGTTGGGGAGAATGGCAACACACTGGTTGGACTACTTTTGGTGCTGCCTATGTTCCTCCCACCTATGGCTGGCAACAACAAGCTGATGAATACGAATGGCAACAGCCTGAGTATTCGTTTCCTACCAGTCCACAGCCACAGCAGCAGGACACTAAAGAAATTCTGGCCATGTTGATTCAGATGCAGCTGGAACAAGAGGAATTCATGAACTTACAAGAAGAGAGGTATACAGCTCAGGAGGAGAGGTTCACTTCTCTTTCAAATCGGTTGGACACCCACACTCATAATTTCGACAAGTTTGTGGATGCTACAATGAACATGTTTACAGCTTTGGATAATACACTGGAACTTCAGACTCGAAATGACACAAACAGGTTAGACGTTCTTAATCGGGTTGTGATTGAATTGAATCAGTACTTAGAGGAACAATCGCTCCCTCCACCATAAGGACAACACTTTCGAGGCAGAGGCCATCCATTTAGGGGGAGGAGACCATGACACTTAGGATCATCTTTAGTGCATGTTATATTTGGTGTTTTGATTATATGCTTTGTTCTTTTCTTGCATGATGTTTTATTTTGCTTTCAATTTGGACTATGTTACTCTATTTTGCACTACTATGGAATGAATTATGTTTGCATCTCGTGTTCCGTATTTAACTGCTTTTATTCCCGCATTAACTTCATTATATGTGGATGAATGTTAGTGTAACTGTTTGTAAATTGTTGAGTTGATCTTTACATGTTATGATGCTCTATCTTTGACCACATTCTATTTCTCTTTTTGATGTTTTCAAAGGGGGAGAAGGATACATCTATACTAGCAGCAGAAATTGATCTATACTAACTGCAGAAATTGAATGTTTAAAGACCAAGATAAACACATAAAATGTTGCCATCATCAAAAAAGTTGGAGTATGTGAGGGCTAAGTGCTTTTCAACTAGTTCTGTTTTAATGATGTCAACAAGTAGGATATCCTCTAGTTTGTAATTTGGACGGTATCACTTAGTTGTTTGTCACATTGCATTCAACCATTAATAATCATGTGTCTAAACATATAGGAAGGGCTCTATACAATTTCTACATGTGCATGATCATGGTATTAGTGTTTGGTGTTGTCGCGGTGAAAATCGAATAACAAGCTATTAATTAACTTGCATCATATTTCTTTTACAACCGACTTTGATTTATCCAAAGGAAAGGTTCAAGATTGTTAAAAAACCTTAAGGGGGGAGATCTAAGGTTCGGGGGTTGGTTACGCCTAGGGAAGGTATTAGCACCCTAAACGTCCGTAGTACTCTACGGGAGCCTCTTATTTTACTTGTTATATCTCACTCGCTTGCTAAGGTTCTATGCTAAAGGTTGAAAACCCTAGGGGTTAGTATCTAAGTATACTCGACAAGGCATTGCACCTTGCGCCTACGTATCCTCGGGAGTAGAATCAGAGTATGCGTAGTTCTACTAAGTAATGAACTTTTGACTATGGTCAAAGTTCACTGGGGAGAATGAGTACAAGCTCGTTCTAGAGTTCAAGAACTCTCTAAATCTAAGTTATAATGGTCCTATGTTGAAGTTTTAGTCAATAGGGAAAGTGAGTATTCATTAGGATGAATATCACCAAGAGTGTAAGAACTCTCTCCTAAGGCTAGTTATAATTCCATGGCTCTCATGAGGCCAAGAAATGAAAGTCATCTCCTAAGAGGCTACTAAGGTAAGATGGGGGCTAATGACTTAGGAGTCAACTTAGTTCATCTTCCTTTGGAATGGGGAAACAGATAATAGTTGATAAGATACCAAAAGATAACAAATTAATGTAAACATGATGACATAAAAAGACATGAATATGATAATGAGATGAAACAAGATCAATATGTCAATTGAAAGTTTGGAAACATACATGAGACAAAGATCAAACATGATGAATAGAAATAACATGACAAGGTGAATAAGGAAGTGCAATAAAACATTAATAAGCATTCATAATCCAAACATGCATAAAGGTCTCAGAAATCGATATTTTTACTAATTTATTTTTATATCCATAAAATAGACATGTTAAGGAGCATTTTGCAAAAAGAATGGATTAAAAAGAGTGAAAAATGAGCAAGTTGTGAGTGTTTCAAAACCATGTACAAACCAAAAGAAAATAACATGAACATTTAATAAAAAGTAATTGGAAATGTCCCATGTAGGGTTTGAACCCACGCCCTTGATTGAATGCCCAAAACTTCCACCATATGGGTTGTGCGCGTGTTGTGAATACATATGCAAGCAATGAATAATATAATAAGGCTAGTGGAAAATAAGAAAAATAGCAAAAGGGTTGATCCGCAGGATCGAACCCAGGTAAGGCATGTGAATGGCAAAGGCACGGCTAGTGTGTGACCGTTGGGACGACATGTTTCATCCAACCTATATACGCTTCTAATATAAGGCAAACAAGTTCATAAATGCCCAAATAACCAAAACAAGCGCGCGCCCTGGCCATGTTCAAACTCAAATCTTACTCACTGCCCAACCAGATTCAGATGATCATAACTCAGTCAATACTCAACCAAATTACACAAAGTAAAACTCTAAATTAATTAGCAAAGAACAAGAAAACAAAGGTGTCATTCGTTTACACTAAATCCTAGCACACAATACACACATAAGCTGTCAAAAGAGAGGTATCAAGAAGCTCGAAACAAGAATGAAAAATGTTACCATATCAAACAGGCATTGCATACTGAATCGGTTCTGATTATCATGTTTCAGAATAATCATAAGCAATTAGGGTTCATGTTAGCACACATAGGGATGCTTGGCATACATTGAAAACAAAGAATGGCCTTGGCAGGTTGTAACATACACTCAATCTTTCATCAATATGGTTTTAACAAACAACCAAACAACTATAATGAAATAACTCTAAAATCACATGATAGCAAAGAAATAAAACTAAATGATTTCCATAATAAAACCTCAAAATCTCATAAATCGTGAAATTTAAAACAAGAGGCTAGAAAATTGAGATTCAAGCTAACAGTTCTAAGCCTCGAGGATTTGAGTGTATACTAACGGTTCAAAAAACAGGTGCCACATCAAGATGCCATCAACATGAGAGAAACATTAACTGATAGTGCAAACAAACAATCCTTACCAATTTATACATTAACCAATGAATGTCAAAGAGCAAAGTTAAGTCAAAAAGAAAGAAAACACACCAATAGATTCATGCTACAAATGAGATGGACTGATTAATATAAACATGTAAGTTTCGATATTGGTCAGGTTTGAATGAATAGTAGAACAAGTTCTAAATATTGCAAGCAGCATATCATCATAACAGGCAGCGCCATACACTTAGCATGAATACAAAGTAAAGCATAGCAGCTTTTCAGTTTGGATGAGAAATCACAGTAGGACAAGTATACATAACATATATATTGGCAAGGTTAAAATCAGGCTGACACATATAGGATACACCAATCATAAACACAATTATTCTAGATGAAATAAAAAGATGTAGCATGATCTAGTTATGAGCAGATTTATGCAGGCAGCTAAAAGGTTGATTATTAAAACAAGATGGATAAAACTACATGAGTCAAGCTCACATATGAGTGACAGTTGACAACCCTCTGAAATTATTGCCAAATGAAAATCAAAGACAAATCATAAACTTAAGCAGTCAGTTATCATAAAGTAGTACTAAGTTACTTCTCATATAAGCAATTATGGAGGATGTGCTCTGTTACTTAAACTAGAGGATTTGTTCCGTAAAACTCACATACATGAATTGGACAGATAACAAGGAAGCAATAGCTCAATCATCATATGCACTAGATAGCAAATTGAAAGTTTTCATACTAGTTTGAACACATATCATTTTGGTACACAAGGTGCCATCAAAAGACAATCTTCATACAGCAGCAACATTAGGGTAAACTTTGGATATAACTCAAGGCCACAAGCAGGTTTACACAATGATCATTCATAGAGAAATAACAACAAAAAAAACTAAGAAAACTATTCAACAACATCAGTCAAACATAAGATCACCACTAAAGGCATCAAATAGGTTCATCCACCATACCACTCTTGAGCATATTAGAGTAAGATTTATGAGTTTCTCATCTCACAATCACATTCGAGCACAAATAATACATGAGCAGGTTAACAGATTCCGTTATCTAAACTTGACAAAACACCATTAAAGTGAAAACTCGTGACCTTCAGCCAGCCAAAGAGCAAAAACTTAATCCTCATAATAATATCTCAAGCATGGTGACTTGAAAAAAAGAAAAGAAGAAAAACATATAATGTCTTCTTCAACAGCACAATAATCATGATAGTCAACCATAAGTAAACAGGCAAACAAAACTTAAGCACACATTACATATGAAATAAGACATAGCTTCAAAATAACATCTACATGTCCAATGAACAAAAGAATAACAACCTCATAACATTCCCATAAGAAAACATATGCACATCATGTCAATGAAGAGCAGTATCTAATTATGAGCATACAGATGACACAGAGCATACATAAATAGGATTCAAAGGTAATACACGATCATGACAAGAATGTTATTAAATGGACATGATAAATAAGAATGAAAATAGAATGATACCAATTGAAGTTTTACTTATGACTTTCAAGTGTGCAGACTGCTTCTTCTTCCACAACAAACTCAAAAATCATTACTCACTTAGCTTGCTCGAGACTTGGAATATTTGAATATTTTTTGAGAAAATTTTTTATGCTGATGAACTGAACTTAAGCCTCTTTATATAGGCAATGATATTGGGCCGGGTCAAGAGAATTCCCAACTTCAAATATTGGAGGATAGGGTTTTGCAATTGAAATTCAAACGTTGAACCTTGGGAGGCAAACGCTCCTTGTTGCAGAAACTAGGAAACTTTGCAGGGTCAATGTTTAAATTGTGTATTGCTTCTGAGACTAAACTTCTGGGGGTAAACAGGTGAGTATTGAAAGAGGAAGTGGATAAAGACATTGCTCTTGATGGTTCGCAAGGTGTGCAGAGTTGAGCTGAGAATGGAAAGCTTCACAATTGCTTTTTGAAGAACCAAGGCTTGGAAGCTCAAAGAGGAAAAACTTGGGTGAATCCAAATTTGAAGAAGGACGCGCCAAGATGAGATGAGAACTTGTAGAGTTTGAATTTGTTGAATTTGAATTTGATTGAATTCAATTTCTCATCTGCAAATTACACACGACAAGGAAAGGGAAAAGATGAACTGATTTTTGCTTTCTTCAATTGCCACGCGTTGCACTTCTACTGGTTGTTGGGAAGATTGAAAAGTAAACAAACCACAAGCTCGTTCCTTATTGGCTAACATCAAAACTGATTCCTCCAATCAAAGCTAGCAAGAGTGCCACAGTGGACCAGTGGGTTCTTAATGAAAAAAAGTTTTAGTTTTCTTTAAATTTGAAATTATAATATGACAAATAATAAAATGATAAAAATTAATTAACCTTAATTTAAATTAGTTAGAAAAAGTAAACTAAATTAAAAAACTAATTAATCAAACTAAATTTTCTTAGAAAATTAAAATTTAAAATTAAATTGATTTTGGAAATTAAATTAAAAAAATAAAACAATTTAAATATAAATTAAATAAAATAGGCCATATTGAAATTAAATTAAATTAAAGACAGATAAAGATGCTAAAATAAATGTTAAATTAAATAAATAAAACATCAACTAGCAGAAAAATGAGGGTAAATTTTGGTGTAAAACAGTTGCCCCTATTTAAATATCTTTACCTGATGACATGAGAGATGAAGATCCTCATGGAATCAAAAGTGAAAGATATTTAAATACAGATAACCTGAAATTTTACCCTCAGATGCACACACATGCAATGCAGCAAACATGATGCCAAGAAGATGCAAGAAAATGCAGACACAACGAGACACCAAGGGGTAAACAGGAAGCAAAAGGACCAAAGAGCTCCATGAGAAACACCTCACTAGGAATACAAGCTAACCAACAAAAGAGACCAACTGGGGAGACTCCAAAGAAACACAGGGGAAAACAAAAAACATTCTCCACTGGGGAAAGATCCGGGGAGATAGACTACTGGAGACAAAACAAACCCGCATTCTTCTTGGGCACGAAACCAGAAAGAAAACCTGATCACTGGGGATCAGTCCAAAAGGACAGACAACCAAGCAAAGACTTCCTGGGGATCTTATACTGAAGAGTTCAAGAAAAGCCAGGCAGACAGAGACAAACCCTGCGCATCAACTAGGAGTATTATAAGGTTGAAGAAATTTGTTCCAAGAAGCTTAGAAAATTTTCAAAAAATCCAAGGTAAGGGTTCAATGTCCGACACGATTCGAACAAGAACGGTTTTAAAACAAGAAGACAGTGCTTGACACGATTCAAACAAAGTCCAAGTTTATGTTTGACACGATTCAAACAAGAACAAGTTTTAAAACACAAGACAATGCTTGACACGATTCAAACAAAGTCCAAGTTCAAGTTTGACATGATTCAAACGAGAACGGTTTTAAAACAAGAGGCAGTGTCTGACACGATTCGAACAAAGACTCTGTTCAGGTTTGACACGATTCAAACAAGAACAAGTTTCAAAACAACCAGACAATGCTTGACACGATTCAAACAAAGTCCAAGTTCAAGTTTGACACGATTCAAACATGAACAGTTTTAAAACACAAGACAATGCTTGACACGATTCAAACAAAGTCCAAGTTCAAGTTTGACACGATTCAAACGAGAACGGTTTTAAAACAAGAGGCAGTGTCCGACACGATTCGAACAAAGACTCTGTTTAGGTTTGACACGATTCAAACAAGAACAAGTTTCAAAACAAGCAGACAATGCTTGACACGATTCAAACAAAGTCCAAGTTCAAGTTTGACACGATTCAAATATGAACAGTTTTAAAACACAAGACAATGCTTGACATGATTCAAACAAAGTCCAAGTTCAAGTTTGACACGATTCAAACGAGAACAGTTTTACGAAATCTTTAATGTTAAACTTCTTGGGGAACAACAAAAGGTTTAAAGATTCAAATATGGCACGTGTCATACCCCAAATTTTGACCACTAAGATTACCCTTCATTGTGCAAATCATCATCACAATATGGATGTATTTACATGCCCCAGAGATGGTTGGGCATTCACCGTAATCAAAATTAGGGTTTCAAGCCCTCTCTGAGTGCTTAGCCAAAGGATCAATCAAGGAATGACTTGATCTTCAACTTGTCTAACCTCTCAAACATACACAAAGGATCAAAAGGACTCCCACTTCAAGGATTAAGCACAAGGTTGCTCCCTTCTAGGTGGATCAAGTCTCAAGATCGCCAGTGTCACCAAATTAGGGTTTTGGTCGACCAGGGCCTCCAGATGGAAAGTTTCATCTGGGCACAGGCCATGGATCCAAAACATAACCTAATATACTCCATGGAACCTCATGAACCCATGCATCAAGTCAATTTTGCCTCAAGGGATGCATTCATCAAAAATCAGGAATTAGGGTTTCTTGACCTAATTCACCCCTAAGTTGACTTTTGGGACAAACCATGAGCCAAGACCTCAAGAGATGATTTGAGGGTCTCTAATACACCATATTGATCCATTTGGAACAATGGATTGATCCAAGAAGCTTGAGCAACAAGTCTCATTTTCATCTGCACCACAATTAGGGTTTTAAGGGAAAAGTCAACTGTAACTTTGACTTTTGACCAAGACATGCTCCCAAACCCTAATACATGATTGAATATACCCTGTGATACTCATGGAACATATCCATCAAGTTTGATTTAGGTCAAGGACATGATTTCCTGAAGAATTGCACAGTTCGGAATTCATCTGATAAAAAGTCAACTGTGCACAAAAGTCAACTTTGACTTTTTGAGATTTTTCACCAAAATGGATTTTTAACCCTAAAATGATGTTAATGTATGATTTAAATCATCATTCATCAAGAAAAATCAAGAAAAGTGAGATAACTTGTAAAAGGGGTAACCATAAAACTTAGAAATTTTTCTAAGTTAAAAATAAAGTGGCAAAGGTACCAACTTTGGAGGACCATAACTCCTAAACCACAAGGCCATTTTTTCTCATCCAAAGATGGATTTGTAGCCCTCATTATCACCTACAAAAACTTCAACTACAAGTCATTCCAATTCATTAAGGATTTTGAGTTATGGAGTGATCAAAGTGGCTGAAAAGTGAAAATGTCACTTTTTCCAACACTTAGTGAAATTTTCACTAAGTCAGATTCTGCTTCACTTTTTGCCAAATGTAGGGGGATTTTTCACTTGGAATCAAAAGAGATCAAAACCAAACTTGTTCAAACAGTTGTTGTATCATGTAAGAGCTTTCCAAAATGGCCAAGAACATTGCCAAATTCAACCTACATCATGAGATACAACATTGGCAAGTTGCCTTGCTGAAATCTGTCAAGGCAAGGAAGAATTTGCAACTTTGGTCGATTTGCCAAAATCAGCCAATTTCAATTGCTCCAATCCACTTGGACACCTCAGAGGATTGAATCCAAAGAGGACAATCACTGAGCCAAGCCTCCAAAGTCCATGGAACAAGAAATAGCATGTTGAACCTAGAGTTGCCAAAATAGGGACAAGACTTCAAATTTGGAATGAGGCATTCAATGAAACCATCAAGGTGGCATGGACTGAGTCATTCTCATCTGAAATCAGTCAAGACTTATCCAAGACCAAGGGGACCAAAGCTCTGTGCCCTAACCTCTAGTCAATGGCTAGAGGAGACTTGGATTTTCATTTGCCAACATTGGCCAAACCTACTTACCAGCTGCCATTCACTATTCCTTGCAAAACAAACTTGCTCTACTATAAATAGAGCTCAATTGTGGTCAGTTTAAGTACACCAAACCCATCTAACAGATGCTTTCCTCAAAATCTCTTTCTCTTGGCAAAAATGCCTTTCTTAGCAAGGTAGCTATCGGGTTTTGAGTTTGAGAGCAATTCTGCACAAACCAATCACTCACACACCTCACATACATCACATATGAGCTGATCAAACACTTAGATTACTTCTGAAACATCAATTTCACAAAATCACCAGCTGGTTGCTCAAATTTTCAAACAAGGTGCAGTTGAGGTACCACAAAATGATCCAGCCAATTTCAATCAAGTCCAACCATCCAAACACAATCCATAGGGTGTAGGGAAGCTGTTCAGATCATCACCACTCATCTGTAACACCTCCAAATCAAAAATCACTATGAACTTACTGTCACGGCTTGGAGGTAAGCACATACTTGGTAATCTCTCAATCTATGCATATTTCCTCGCACAATAATTTGGCCATATGTTCATAATCATGCATGGAATGTTTTCCCTCAATTAATTGCATTATTTGAATCGTGTATCAAAAATCCTAGCCTTCATGCAGAAATTAGGGTTCTTGAGGTCTCTTCGTGATTTCTTGTTGTATGTTTAATTTAAATGAAATTAAAGTACATAGACATGATCGTGAGGTTGAGGCGAGCAAAATGATATGTGGATTGCATGATATGATTACGTATTCATGGAGATTGGATAGAAAACGCAAATCTGAGAAACCAAGAACACGCGCGTGTTCTTCAGCTTGTTCTTGGCGCCTTTTTTTCAAATTCAAATATTTGAATTTTGTGATTTTGTTTAATTGACTCAAAAATTAATTTCTCTCTGAGTTTTAATGATTTTGAGTTGATTCTTTTTTTAATAATTCACAAAAATGTTAAAATACTTTTTTTATCAAAAAAATCCCAAAAATATTATTTATTTCATATAATTGATATTTTTGTAAAGAATTAATATTTTGATTGTTTTTGGCATTTTAAATATTTTTTCCACATTGATTTTGCAACTTTTAATGCTTTCTAATTATTTTGTAGGTCAATACTTAATTTTTAAGGCATTAATCCAAGATCACAATTTGTTTTCCATGTGTTAAACAATTTTTGATCATTTTAATTGAATTTTTATTCAATTAAATACATTTTGAAAACAAATTAGGGTTTTGGATTAATTCAACCCTCATAAATCATTTTCAAAAACACTTTGGGCCTCTATTAGAGTGTAAGACCCAATCCTTTTTTTTTTGACCAAATCATTTTTGGGCCTCACTTATTGTATAAGTCCCGATACCGTCAAAAAACAAACGGCGCGATCGTCGCCTTTTCAAAAATCATCTGGGCCTACCCTCGAGTAGTAAGACCCATTTATTTTTCGTCAAACCTTTTTTGGGCCTCTTGAGAGAGTGTAAGACCCATCCCCCCTTGTACAAAAACTTTTTGGGCCTCACTCATTGTATAAGTCCCTCTGTACAAGTAAACGGCGCGATCGTCGCCCGTTTAAAAAATAAAAATCATCTGGGCCTACCCTCGAGTAGTAAGACCCATTTCTTTTTCTTTAAAACACTTTGGGCCTCTATTAGAGTGTAAGACCCAATCCCCCTTTTAACCAAAACATTTTGGGCCTCACTTATTGTATAAGTCCCTCTGCGTTAAAAGAAAACCTCGGCGCGATCGCCATTTTTAAACAAAAAATCATTTGGGCCTACCCTCGTGTTATAAGCCCCTCTCTTTTCTTTAAACCTTTTTGGGCCTCTTGAGAGAGTGTAAGACCCATCCCTTTGTACAGAAAACCATTTTTTGGGCCCCAGTCACTTGTATAAGTCCCGCTGTACAAAGTCAAACAGTGCGCTCACTGATAAAACCCTGGGCCTCTCCTTGAGCTGTAAGCCCTAAATCTTTCTTTTTCAAAGCACTTTCTCCTTTGATTTTGAATATACTGTTGTTTTTAATCTTTCTTTGTTGAACAACTAACCAAACAGCATGGAAGCACTACAACCGAGTAAGTGGTTATCGCTTTCATTTACTGCTTTCATATTATAAACTGTATTGTGGGGCTGCTCACTGTAAGTCTCCTTTCATAAACTCATATCTACTGTGTAATAATAGTATAGATATTTCGAGTTTCCCCGAAAACTACGTCTAGAACTAGGTGACGCCGTTTCACTTATTCGTAGAAATAGACGCCTAGATCCCCAATAGGAGCACCAGATACAGTCTTCTCTTCGGCTGTCCTCCTTAGGAATCGTCAAGAAGCTCTACTCCCCAAGATGAATGTATTCTCTGTGAATGGCATCTTTGAGTTTCTTCCCAATTCTCGAACTTTCCTGACTTGATCTATTCCTTGTGGATAGCTTGCCTTGAATGTCTCGGGGTTTGGGTACCCACTACGGTCATAATCTTGGACCTTAACTAAGGAACCCTCTTTAAAAGCTAAAAGTCACTGGATAGTAAACCTCGCACGTTTACCAGTGGTTTTTACCTTTAAAAGAGTTATCTCTCCTAATGGAAAGGAGGTGATAAGACCCACGGGCTTCTTAAAAGCATCGGCCTCCTCTTGGGCATTATTCAAGGACCCTACAGCTTCTTAGAAGTATTCTCAGCCTCCTCTTAGGCTTCGTATAATGATCTCTTCCTTCGGGAATGATAGCCTCCTCTTGGGCTTCGTACAAGGACCCGTCAGCTTCTTAAAAGTTTCCAGCCTCCTCTTGGGCTTCGTACAAATTGTCCCGACGACCTCCTAGAGGTATAGGAACAGAACCTAGTCATCCTCATAGAACAGTCCTTTCATAGAGTCTACTACTGTTTCTCGAAGCATAGTACAAAAGATAAAACTCTAGACACGGACAGTCTAACTTCCTTGAGTCTCAAAGACATTCTCAAGCACCCTTCGTTAAATAGGAAGGAAACCCGCAGACTCGGACAGTCTCAATACCCTTTGGATTTCCCGTTTCCTCAAAGAGAAGGAAATATCCCTGATCCTCAAATTAAATCCCTGTGTACAGTGTTACTCATATAAGAACTGATTTTCTCTTTTAAATCAGTATATTGGATCTGTCACTCAACTGAAACAGTTACAATAGCCTCCATCTCGGGCTTCGTACGAGATACCAAAATTCTCCCCAGTGGAGTCAAAACAACCTTTTCGCCTCTCTCTCGGGCTTTGTACGAGATACAAAAACACTCTCTTACTGAGTATAAAAGATTCTCCAACTGAGTCAACTCTTTGCTAGCCTCCTCTTAGGCTTTGTATAACGATATGCCCCACTGGGTCAAAAACTTTTAGCCTCTCTCTCGGGCTTTGTACGAGACACAAAATAGCCTCCTCTTAGGCTTTGTATAATGATTTTCCTAGCGGAAATTAGCCTCCTCTTAGGCTTTGTATAAGAAAACCACTGGTTGATCCAATCAACCTTTTAGCATCAAAGTTGTGCCTCGTTCGCAGTACACAAACATCAACAACTCCTTTCCCTTCATCTAATCGCTGTAAGCGGCAAGCCTCTGGATCATCTACATCCATGCCACTGTCCCTCTTTTAGCATGAGAAATTCCTAAGGAAAGATGGCATTGCTCTACACTGAGTTAAAGTCTTCTCCTTCAGGTTAAAACCCTTTCTTCGGAAATTATGGCATTGCTCAGATCCACGTATCCCAGTTAAAGTAATTCTCCTTCTCCCCTCTTTAGAGATGACAAATTCTCTCTAAAGCCGAGGTCTTTCAGCTTCACGTCTTGGGCTTTGAACAAGACACAAATAGACCCTTTAGCTTCACATCTTGGGCTTTAAACAAGATACAAATTACCTTTCGCTTCACGTCTTGGGCTTTGAACAAGACACCAAAAACCAATTTTCCTCCCATAGAATAGGAGGAACTACGAACGCTCTGATTTCCCTGTTCCGGTAAACGGGAATACGTAGGCATAAGATCGAAAGAAAAGATCTTAGCGAGCGCAATCAATAAAAAACCCAAATCCCATATCTCCATCAATCAAAAAGCAGTAATTCAAAAGCACCAGTCCTAACATCCTAATCCTTATTCCCCGCCAGAAACCTTCTGCCCAGGTAAAAAGAAAGAGAACAGTATTGGCGAAAATACAAATAACCAGTACAAAGGCCCCCCACATTGATAGCATCCGTAACCTAACAGACCGCTGTTTAAACTCAGTATGCAAGCAGGGTTAATTGGAGACATCTATTTCCCTTCCTTATTCAGCTCACAATAGGATAAAAAATGAATTGACCTGTAGTCAAAGCTCAAACCTCAGAGAGCGACCAGCGCTTAAGAACCGCGTCCAAAATCGCTCGCTACAGCGCGCAAAGGTTAAGACCGAACAAGCACGACACAAAGCAAACCAGGAATGTCTTTACTTCACTGGGGAAATAATGACAGACACCAACAACAGACCACAAGCAAAACAGAGCACAAATATGCAAAGATGCTAAGGTATGATGCATATGCTTAGCTATATGCTAGAAACGACGCGAATGACGCAAAACAGGAAAAAAGAAAGGAAAGCACAAGCCAACACCCTAAAACCCAAACATTAAGGATAATCGGGGCAACCTTCTTTTCATTGGAGATGGCAGATCCATGCCCAAAAATACAGTACTGCTAATTCTTCCTGTATAAACTTGATTCCACAACGTCTTAATTCCAGAGTAACACTTAGTTTATCTCTGTGTTTTCTTAGAAATTGCAACATTTCCGTTTTCAAAAAATCAAGTGAAAATGACAAAGTTTGCAAAATAAAGATTATAGCATAATAAACAAGAAGATAGTTCAATAGCTGATATTCATTGAGAAATGGTGACTTGTCAAATAGCAGAGTCCCATGAAATATTACAGATGCAACAAAATGGCAATTTGGCAAAGGTTACATTGTATTCAATGACCAATAACCCTAATGACTAAGGACTCTAGTTGTAGCAAAAACTTGAGCTTCCTTGGGGATTCCAAGATACCAGTGAGGTGTCCTTGTCTCAAGCATAATACTTCTGTACCGAATCAGCATTCACAGGATGCGCAAGCGGTTCACCATCCATAGTTGTAAGAATTAGAGACCCTCATGAAAACACAGTCTTTACTACGAATGGACCTTCATAATTGGGTGCCCATTTCCCACGGGCGTCTCTCTGCGTCGGCAGAATCCTTAAGTACCAACTCGCCAACTCGGAATTCCCGAGTGTGGACCTTTTTATCAAATGCTCTCTTCATCCTCTTCTGGTACAAATGACCATGACACATGGCTGTCAAGCGCTTCTCGTCAATTAGATTCAGCTGATCGTATCTTCCTTGAACCCATTCAGCTTCATCAAGCTTTGTTTCCATCAATATCCTCAAAGAAGGTATCTCGACTTCTATAGGGAGGACATCATCTATTCCATATACCAACGAAAAAGGGGTTACCCCCGTTGATGTTCTGACTGACGTTCTATATCCATGTAGTGCATATGGCAACATCTCATGCCAATCCTTGTATGTTTTGACCATTTTCTGAAGAATTTTCTTGATATTCTTGTTTGCGGCTTCGACCGCTCCATTCATCTTCGGAAGATACGGTGAAGAGTTATGGTGTTCAATCTTGAAGTTATCATACAATTCCTTCATGGTTTTGTTATTCAAATTGGTTTCGTTGTCAGTTATGATTCTGCTCGGAATCCCGTAACGACAAATGATGTTGTTCTTAATGAAGCGAGCAACTACTTGCTTAGTCACGTTCGCATGAGAGGCGACTTCCACCCACTTGGTAAAGTAATCTATAGCCACCAAAATGAAGCGATGCCCATTAGACGCTTTAGGCTCAATTGCCCCAATCATATCGATGCCCCACATAGAGAACGGCCAGGGCGATGATAGCACATTCAACAGAGTAGGAGGAACATGCATTTTGTCCACATAAATCTGACATTTATGGCATTTTCTAGCGTACTGGATGCAATCAGTCTCCATAGTCAACCAATAGTATCCAGCCCTCAAAATCTTCTTAACCATGACATGTCCATTGGCATGGGTGCCAAAAGCTCCTTCATGGATATCATGGATCAGCAAGTCTGCTTCTCTCTTATCGACACATCTTAACAAAACTATATCATGATTCCTTTTGTACAGTACGTCGTTGCTGATGAAGAACTTGGCTAACAATCTTCGCAGAGTCTTCCTATCAAGAACGAAGGTGTTGACCGGATATTCTTGATTCTTTAGAAAGTTCAAAATGTCGTGGAACCAAGGTTTTCCGTCTGATTCTTCTTCAATGGACTAGCAGTAGGCAGGATCAGTCCTCTTTTCAATACTGATTACTGGATCTTCATTGATAAATCTAACTTGCCACATCGAAGCCAGTGTTGCTAAAGCGTCAGCCACATGATTCTCAGTACGTGGCACATGACGAAAAGTTATCTCATCAAAACACTTAATCAACTCCAAAGCATATGCATGATAAGGGATAAGTTTCTCATCTTTTGTCTCCCACTCGCCTCTGATTTGATAAATAACTAGAGCAGAGTCACCCATAACTTCAAGAAAATAGAGTCCAAGATCGACTGCAGCTTCCAGACCCAGAATGCACGCTTCATACTCAGCAATATTATTCGTACACCCAAAATCCAATCTGGCTGTAAAAGGGGTGTAGCCACCTTCAGGATTAATTATATCAACACCTACCCCATGCCCCTTGTAATTGGACGAACCGTCGAACATCATCTTCCACCTATACTCAGCCCTAGGATCTTCTTCAGAGTTTAACTCTTCACCATCTTTCACTGCCATAATGTCCTCGTCAGGGAAATCAAACTTGAGTGGTTCATAGTCTTCGACTGGTTGATCGACAAGATATTCTGAAAGTCATATTCAGATAATAACATGTGCCAGCGGGCAAGTCTACCCGTTTAAGCAGGTTTCTCGAAAATGTACTTTATCGGATCCATCTTGGAAATCAACAAGGTAGTATGACAAATCAGGTACTGTCTTAAACGTTTGGCGGCCCAAGCCAGAGCACAAAAAGTCTTTTCAAGTAGTGAGTAACGGCTTTCACTGTCTGCAAACTTCTACTCAGTTAATAAATTGCATGTTCTTTCCGGCCAGTCTCGTCATGCTGTCCCAAAACACATCCCATAGATTCTTCCAAAACAGTCAAATACATAAAGAGAGGTCTTCCGGGGACCGGAGGAATTAGAATAGGAGGTTCTTGGAGATAACTTTTGAGCTTCTCGAAAGCTTGTTGATAGTCAGCATTCCATTCTACTGGTTGATTCTTACGGAGTAATTTGAAAATTGGCGCACATATTGGAGTCATGTTGGAGATGAACCTGGAGATGTAATTCAAACGGCCCAAAAATCCTTTGACTTGAGACTCGGTTTGCGGGGCTGGCATTTCTTGAATTGCTCGCACTTTATCTGGATCCACTTCAATGCCCTTCTGGCTAACAATGAAACCCAATAACTTCCCTGATCTGACTCCGAAGGTACACTTTGCAGGGTTTAACCTCAATTGAAACTTTCGAAGTCTCGTAAACAATTTTAACAAATGGTCCACGTGCTCCTCCTCACTCTGTGATTTGGCTATCATGTCGTCCACGTACACTTCAATCTCCTTGTGGATCATATCATGAAAAAGGGTCACCATAGCTCTCTAGTAAGTTGCCCCAGCATTCTTCAATCCAAAAGGCATACTCTTGTAACAGTAAGTACCCCACGGGGTGATGAAAGTAGTCTTGTCCATGTCAGCTGGATCCATTCTAATCTGATTGTAGCCTGAAAAACCATCCATAAATGAGAACATGGCGAAACGAGTCGTGTTGTCTACCAGCATATCGATATACGGTAGAGGAAAATCATCCTTGGGACTAGCTTTGTTAAGATTCCTATAATCCACGCACATTCGTACCTTTCCATTCTTCTTCATAACTGGAACAATATTAGCTACCCACTCTGGGTATTTAGAAATTGCTAGAAAACCGGCATCCAATTATCTCTTAACTTCATCTCGAATTTTGAGGGCCATGTCAGGATGACTTCTGCGAAGCTTTTGTTTTACTGGCGGGCACTCAGGATTGAGCGGTAACTTGTGGGCCACAATATCTGTATCTAAACCAGGCATGTCTTGGTAGGACCAAGCGAACACGTCCACATACTCTTCAAGGAGTGAAATCAACCGCTGTCTAATTTCTGGTTTCAGCGATGCCCCAATCTTAACCTCTTTCTTCTCTTCCCCATTGCCAAGATTGATGACATCCACCTGCTCTTCATGAGGCTGGAGATCCGTATACTGGTAATTACACATATCTACTAGATCCTTAGGCACCTCATAATCTTCCTCCTCCTCAGCTTGATAGACAGGGGAGTCGAAGTCAATGGTAAGAGCGAGTTCATTAAATACAATAGGTTTATGATTCATTCTGCATGATAAAATGACTTATCTTATTAAAATGCACAACAATTCAAGAACATGCGAGATGAGGATGTTTTGTTTTGAAAAGACTGCCATTTTTAGAAACAGAATGCAATAAAGTAAAGACAACGAGAATTTTAGAAAAAAGTCATTTCATTGATTAAGATATTGAAAACGGAGGCCCGTACAAAATAATCTACTAGCTTTGGGCAAGACTAGGGAGATGAAAACAACAAATCAAAACAAGTTACTCTGGTTCTGGGTACAAAGTTGGGATCTCAACAGACTCCCAATTGCTTAACGTGCCTTCCTGGAGAAAGACCAAACAATCAATATCTTCCTTTTCTTCAGCACTTCCAATAATTGCATGGACCCGATGTCCACCTCTAACAAATGTTTCCTGCACAGTCTTTATCTTCATCCTTCCTCTTCTTATACCTGAAGCAGCCTCATCTTCTGGAGTTGGTATGTAACCCAACCCTTGGTGTCGGTCCCTCTTCTCAACCTCAATAACTTCTCCCCAACCTGCGGGCACGCCTTCTTGAAGGGCAGACTGGATACTTTTATACGAAGCAAAGGATGGATATTCCGGTACCACTGGCTTCTCATTGTCAATCATAACTGCACTAGCTATTTCCAGGGCTTGGAAAGAAGTCTCCAACGCATCCTCATTAGCCTCGATGTAACGGAAGGACGATAGATTACTAACCATCAAGTCTTCTTCCCCATGCACAATGACCAACTTATCATCAACCACAAACTTCATTTTCTGATGTAGGGTTGAGGTGACAGCACCAGCCTCATGGATCCAGGGCCTTCCTAGCAGACAACTATAGGTAGGATTAATATCTAAGACTTGAAACATAACATTGAATTCCTGAGGGCTAATCAAAACCGGTAGCTCAATTTCCCCCATCACAGATCTACGTGAACCATCAAAAGCTTTGACAATTAATGATGTGGGTCTCATGATTCCTCCTTGGTATGCCAACTTATCGAGAGCCCTCTTCGGTAAAACATTCAAAGAAGATCCGGTGTCTACGAGAACTCTAGCCAACATGTCCTCATGACATTTCATTGATATGTGCAGCGCAAGATTGTGTTTTTGACCCGCTTGGGTCAATTCTTCATCACTGAAGCTGAGTGTATTGCATGCAGTAATGTTAGCGATAACATGATCAAATTGCCCGGCGGTAATGTCCTGAGCTACATGAGCCTGGGCCAATACTTTCTACAGTGCTGATCGGTGGACTGGTGAATTAATTAACAGAGATAAAATGGAAATTTTTGATGGAGTCTGGTGGAGCTGATCCACAACCTTGTAGTCACTTCTTTTAATTATTCTGAGAAATTCTTCGTCATCCTCTTTGGAGACCACTTCTTTACCTTTGTCATTGGCGGGTACATGCATATCACCTTCTTTACCAGACACTTCTTTGTTCACAGGGGTATAAATCCTCCCACTCCTCGTCATTTTCCCCGTTCCAACTATACTGGATACATTCTTCTCATCAGCCCCCACCTCCTTCCTTGGGACTGGTCCTTCTATAACGACTCCCACCTCTTTCCTTGGGATCATTTCCTCCTTCTTCTTACCACCTGTAATGTCTTCGTAGATCCACGGTAATGCTTTGGTTCCTCTGAACCTGAATGGGACTGGTCTTGGGAAATTATTTCGCCTGGCATGATTAATAGGAGAAATAACTTCAAGTTTGTTGAATCTTGGAACTGATTGTTTAAACACAGGATTCACAGTACTTGCCCCTGGACTGTTGAATATGGGAATTACTTATATGTATTCCTCTTCGTCAAACACTGGCACTTGCTTTGGCAAATTGAACACTGGTTCAATCACTGCTACTCTTCTTTGCTTTCTAAAAACCTATAAGAAACCTTCATTAATCAACTGTTAGATATCATCTTGAACTAACTGACACCCTTCACCACTACCATCACACTCTTCACAACTATCATGGCAAACCTTGATCAAACCGGTGCTGAACAACTTGGCATGAAACGTTCTCAGGGGATTTTTAATCTTCGTTGCATCTGAGACCAACACTTCATCATTCTCGTCTTCGATAGCATTAGTTGACCCATGCGTTGGCAAGGGGTTACTCTTCACGTTTGGCTGGTTATTAGCGATAGACAGAATGTTCTTCTCCATCAGACTTTTCACCAGATTCTTTAATGTCAAACATCCTTCTAAATCATGGCCCACCCCTCCTTGATGGAAAGCACAGGTTGCATTGGGGTTTAAGAACTACAGAGACTTCTCAGATGGTAGTCCTAACGGCCTAGTAACAACTAATCCTTGCTCCACCAGAGAGGGGTACAATGCTGTGTAGGTCATTGGTATGGGTGGAAAATTTGGTGTTACCGCCTGTCTTCTTTGAGGGGTATTTTACTGTGGCGTTGGCCGCCTCGGCTGCTGGTAATTCTGATTTTGATTTCTCAGCCACTGCTGCTGATTCGGTGGCTGGGGAACAGGAACTTGTTGCATTATCTGATGGTTAAAAGTGGGCATAACGGACGCCATATATGGTTGTTGTGCGAACTGCATAGGGTAAATCGGTTGTTGAGGAAAACTGGGACTTGGTTGTTGTTGAAAGAGAGATCGTTTCCATCTGGGATTCTGACTCTTTGACATAACAACATTAGTCTCACCTTCTTTCTTCTTATGAAAATTACCCGGAGACTTCTTGACTACTAGGTGAACGGGCTACTTTTCCATTCTTCAAACCTGCTTCTACTTTCACACCAATGGCAATAATGTCAGAAAAATTGGCACCAATATTACTGATCATCTTCTCATAAAATTCAGGCTTTACGGTATCTATAAACCAATCAGCTAATTCTTTTTCTGTCAACGGTGGTTCGACCTGCGAGGCCGTCTCCCTCCATCTTTGAGCATACTCTTTGAATGACTCAGTGTTCTTTTAAGTCATAGTCAGTAGTTGTCTACGATCTAGAGCTAAGTCCAAATTATACTTATAATGTTTCACAAAGGCATCCATTACGTCCTGAAAACACTTGATCTGAGATTGATCCAAACCTAGGTACCATTTTGCAGCGGCGCCCTTCAGGCTATCTTGGAAATAGTGTATCATTAGCTTATCGTTGTCCATGTATGCAGCCATTCTCCGGAGGTACATGACCAAATGCGCTTTAGGGCACGTAGCACCGGAATACAATTCAAAACTTGGCAGCTTGAACTTCAGTGGAATTACCAGATTTGTAACTAAACACATGTCCTTGAGGTCAGTACTGAAGACATTACTGCCCTCCATAACCTTCAAATTCCTCTGCATAACCTCAACACTCGCTTTCAACTTCTCGTTACGATCATCCTCCTCCACAGATATATTGTTATAATCAAAATGATGTTGATTCTGAAAAACAGGTTGGAACTGGGTCTGCACCACAGGCGGAGCATAAGTTGGAATAGCTTGTTGATTCTCACCAAACAACGGCACGGCTTGTTGCTTAGACTGAGGAGCCGTGGTTCGTATAAAATCAAATGGCATCCCTTGAGTAGGGTCCACAACAGGTATAATCGGTGTCTCTACAGTTGTAGCAATGATTTCTGAGACTACAGTGACCTGCGTATCCATCTTTGCTCGTATAACACTCAAAACTTCCATGATCTGCCACATTCCTACTCTCAATTTGGTGACTTCATCGTTAACCTGATCCAAATTCTCGCAATTCTCAGACATTCTTCTTCTTCAAGCCTGTGCCCGGGTGTTGTAACGATGTAGAGAATTCAGGGTGACGGTTCTGGAGAAGACAAAACGACGATGAGACACGGAAGAATGCACATGCACATGCAAAGATGTAAATGAGATGCAAATGCAGGCTAAACCATCAAGAACTAAAAATTATTCGCAAACAGTGTAAATAACAGGATTACCAACAACATAAATTCCTTCCCATTGATAGATAATACAAGTGCTTACAAAAAGGAGATATTATAACCATTGTTCGCATTACATTAAAAGAAATACAACTTAAAACAGGATTACAACAACTGATCATAAAACAGGAAACTTAAAAGCTACAACTCTAAATAGGAGGGCCCTTCACCTTCCCTGATCCCTTTCATGATCTCCTTGATGCGCTGCTTGGTTCTGGCCTTCTCAACAGTCAGCTCTCCTAACAACTCCATCCTCTTCTGCTTGGCACTCATGAGTGTCTCGTAGTATGGAAAAGGTTTCTTCATACTGAACAAAATCCCCTGCGCCCATTTCAAGTGAGCTTCTATGACGGGACCGGCAGTGGTCCACCTCTGCTGATTAATGTGGAACCAGGCATGCCCCATTTTGAGCTTGTCTTCAAATCCCTCTCCATACCCATAATAGATTAACTCCAGCTCTTTGGGATCTGGTTGTTCCTCAATGGGATGACCAAGTTTGCAACGAGCGAGCACCGGATTGTAGTTGATGCAACCACTCCGTCCCATGAGCGGCACGTTGGGATGGTCTCCACAGCTTACAATCATAAGGGTCCCTCTTGGGTCCGAATCATACCACCTGATAGCAGAACGTTCTAGCTCCATCAATTTATTAGCCCAAAGGGCACCGTCTCTTACCTCCCAAAATGTTGGAGTTGTAGGTAAATACGAAATGAGCCACTTATAGAGTAGTGGTGCACAACAGACAACCACACCTTCTCCTTTCATGGATTGTGTAGTAACTGAGAAGTACATATCAGCTAATAGAGTAGGGACAGGGTTCTGACTCATAAATATTCGGATGGCTTGGACGTCAACGAAGTCTTCGACATTGGGAAACAGGAATAACTCGTACACTAGCAGAGCAAAAATTGATTCAAACATTACAGAGTCTCCCCTTTCTTGAAAGTGAAGAGCCCTTTCAATCAAAAATTGAGCTGGTAAACCATGATATCCTTCTCTAGTAGTCATGTTCTCCCGTATATGCCTCTTTCGGATACTTAACCCTGCAGCTATCTCTTGGTTAAGGAACTCCCCTTCCACACTAGAAAATGGAGGATGATGCTGAATTGGTAAACTCAACATGGCTGAATACTCCTTTATAGTTGGAACCAGCTGGAAATTAGGAAATATGAAACAACGGTATGCGGGATGATACAGTTGCACCAAGGTTTCCAGCAATTCTTCCTTCACCTGTAGTTTCATTAGGGACAGAAGGTCTCCGTACTTGTCAATGAAACTTAGCGGGTCTTTAGTTCTTCCTCCGATCTCTATCAGCTACTCGACGTTAGGGATCAGGAAAGTAAAGGGGCAGTTTATCTTCTTGGTAGCCTCCATTCCCACAAAGCCTGCAAAACAAAGTTTAGTGTCTTGATAGCTTAGCGGAATGGAAAATGCAATGCAAAGTTTCATGGAATTCAGACGTTCGCAAAATATCAAGAGATATCAAAAGACCTCATTTTCATTAAATAAAGGTGAATTACAATAGTTGATACACTTTCAAAAGCCCTAAACATAAAGCTAAATAAAAGCTAGAAAGTCCTAAGGAAATTCTCCTAAGAGCCTTGTGTTGAGTCTTCTGATTTCTTTCTCCATCTGATCCCTTTCTGCGATGAGGTTATCGAGAATAGATTTCCAAGCAGGAGGCTGACTGTTAGTGGAACTTGGATCTCCTAGGGTCTTTCTCTTCTTGCACGAGAGTAGCTCCTCGTCCTTGGTCTGTAGCTGCTTTTGGAGTTCCAGATTCTCTTCAACAACCACTTGATACTTGAGCTTCCAGGCTTCCTCTAACCTTCGGGCTTGTCTTAAAGAAATCTCCAGTTATTCTTCTCTTGACATGAAGTACAAAACAGGCTCTTTCTTCAAAGTAATGGGTTCTTGCCTTTTGTAGGGTATCTTTAGCTCTATAGCTCTTCTTCTAACCCATTGGAGGTAGGGCTCCAAGGACACACAGTTAGGTCTTCCTAAAGAACTTCTTCCTCTTTTGCGCTTGCTACCCCAAGCGTTCAAGATCAACTCCTTCTGTTCTTCGTTCTTGTCATATGTTTCAAAGTAGATACTTTCCACATGAGCACTGAGAGGTTTGTCTTCCAAAGGATACCCTAATTGGCGTCGTGCCAATACGGGGTTGTAAGTGATACCATCTTTGATGCCAAGAAGAGGCACGTTACCATAGTTTCCACAGCTATCTATAATCAGGATTCCATCATACACCCTATTATACCAGTCAATATCTTCATGGGAGAGTGCCATAACTTTCTGAGACCACCATCCTTTCTTGGAATCCCAGAATACGCCTGCCTTCGACAGATGAGAAATAAACTATCTATACAGTATAAGGACACAGCAGGTAATCTGTCCATTTCTATGGGCGTTTCTTGTATAGACTGAGTGATAGGCTTCGGCAAGCAGGGTAGGTACGGGGTTTTGTTTCAAGAAGATTTTGATTGCATTTAGGTCCACAAAGTTGTCTATGTTTGGAAACAAGAAAAGTCCATAGATAAGTAATGCAAATACAGCTTCAAAGGCGTCCCTGTTGGAGTTTTTAGCAAAGTAACGAGCCTTTCCAATCAAGAACTTAGTAGTTAACCCAAAGATTCCGCCCTTAGAAGTTAAATTGCTTTTGAGTCAACTAACTCCAGATGAGTCTTCTCGACTATTTCTTCCTCTTTTGGATCCTCCTCGAAGATAGGAAACAGGGACTCATCCTTGATAGGCAAACCAACTATCTGAGAGTATTCGTCAAGGGTGGGTAAGAGTTGATAGTCAGGGAACGTGAAGCAGTGATATTTTGGATCATAAAACTGAAGCAGAGTTGAGAGAAGTCCTTCATCAACGGTCTTCCTCAACAAAACCCACAACTTTCCATATCTGCTTAGGAATCCTTCAGGGTCTGTTAACAAATCTACCATTTTCCTTAGGTCATCCAATTTGGGACTCTTGAAAGTGTATTTGATGGTGTTTCTTCTTAAGCTATCTGTTATATTCCTCTGATATAAGAAAAGAAGTCTGAGTTCCATGAAACAGATGCAACATGAATGCTTATGCTATATGGATGCAACAAACACACACATAGCACAAACAAACAAAGGCAAAGGGGGATAGGTTGAGCATGGAGCCAAGGGTTCACCCTTCCCATTGGTATGTTCTATTGGTTTTCACCTGCTGAACGGGGTTCTAAGAAGTTCCCAGAGTCGACAACCCATATTTCGAATTTTAACGATTTCCCAGATGACTTGGTAATCAATAAAATTCTCAAGAGGATCTCGTCTGAGTGTAGTATCGCGTGACAACTAATTCAGAAATAGACTCCATCATGGTCACCGCACTACATCTAAAAGGCTTAAGTGGGGTTTAGTAACTACGGTTCTCAATATCACGGGATCCTAGGTCGAGAGTAGCACGCTTTCACGAACGAATTTGTTCAACATAACTAGACTCTCAAGAGGGCCTCAACTGAGTGATGGTGTTATCAATTCAACTTTTCAGGATTCGACTCCCTCAAAGCCTCCTTGAATACCATCGTCCTATAATAAGTGCACTCAAATCTGGGTATAGGATTTATGTCACTCATAGATATCATGTCAACCCACATTAAACAGAAAAATGTCAAGCAAGAACAAGTACACAGATATATAAGAAAATATGACATACATAAGCATATATAAGTAAATAAGCAAACATGAATAACATAAAAACAAGATTGGCTTAACCCTCTTAGGAAAAGACCAGCAATAGGTCTAACTATCCCCAGTGAAGTCGCCATTTCTGTTGCGGTGAAAATCGGATAAAAAGCTATTAATTAACTTGCATCATATTTCTTTTACAACCGACTTTGATTTATCCAAAGGAAAGGTTCAAGATCGTTAAAAAACCTAAAGGGGGGAGATCTAAGGTTCGGGGGTTGGTTACGCCTAGGGAAGGTATTAGCACCCTAAAAGTCCGTAGTACTCTACGGGAGCCTCTTGTTTTACTTGTTATATCTCACTCGCTTGCTAAGGTTCTATGCTAAAGGTTGAAAACCCTAGGGGTTAGTATCTAAGTATACTCGACAAGGCATCGCACCTTGCGCCTACGTATCCTCGGGAGTAGAATCAGAGTATGCGTAGTTCTACTAAGTAATGAACTTTTGACTATGGTCAAAGTTCACAGGGGAGAATGAGTACAAGCTCGTTCTAAAGTTCAAGAACTCTCTAAATCTAAGTTATAATGGTCATATGTTGAAGTTTTAGTCAATAGGGAAAGTGAGTATTCATTAGGATGAATATCACCAAGAGTGTAAGAACTCTCTCCTAAGGCTATTTATAATTCCATGGCTCTCTTGAGGCCAAGAAATGAAAGTCATCTCCTAAGAGGCTACTAAGGTAAGATGGGGGCTAATGACTTAGGAGTCAACTTAGTTCACCTTCCTTTGGAATGGGGAAAAAGATAATAGTTGATAAGATAACAAATTAATGTAAACATGATGACATAAAAAGACATGAATATGATAATGAGATGAAACAAGATCAAGATGTCAATTGAAAGTTTGGAAACATACATGAGACAAAGATCAAACATGATGAATAGAAAAAACATGACAAGGTGAATAAGGAAGTGCAATAAAACTTTAATAAGCATTCATAATCCAAACATGCATAAAGGTCTCAGAAATTGATATTTTTACTAATTTCTTGTTATATCCATAAAATAGACTTGTTAAGGAGCATTTTGCAAAAAGAATGGATTAAAAAGAGTGAAAAATGAGCAAGTTGTGAGTGTTTCAAAACCATGTACAAACAAAAAGAAAATAACATGAACATTTAATAAAAAGTAATTGGAAATGTCCCATGTAGGGTTTGAACCCACGCCCTTGATTGAATGCCTAAAACTTCCACCATCTGGGTTGTGCGTGTGTTGTGAATACATATGCAAGCAATGAATAATATAATAAGGCCAGTGGAAAATCAGAAAAATAGCAAAAGGGTTGATCCGCAGGATCGAACCCAGTTAAGGCATGTGAATGGCAAAGGCACGGCTAGTGTGTGACCGTTGGAACGACATGTTTCATCCAACCTATATACGCTTCTAATATAAGGCAAACAAGTTCATAAATGCCCAAATAACTAAAACAAGCGCGCGCCCTGGCCATGTTCAAACTCATATCTTACTCACTGCCCAACCAGATTCAAATGATCATAACTCAGTCAATACTCAACCAAACTACACAAAGTAAAACTCTAAATTAATCAGCAAAGAACAAGGAAAACAAAGGTGTCATTCGTTTACACTAAATCCTAGCACACAATACGCACATAAGCTGTCAAAAGAGAGGTATCAAGAAGTTCGAAACAAGGATGAAAAATGTTACCATATCAAACAGGCATTGCATACTGAATCGGTTCTGATTATCATGTTTCAGAACAATCATAAGCAATTCGGGTTCATGTTAGCACACATATTGATGCTTGGCATACATTGAAAATAAAGAATGGCCTTGGCAGGTTGTAACATACACTCAATCTTTCATCAATATGGTTTTAACCAACAACCAAACAACTATACTGACATAACTCTAAATTCACATGATAGCAAACAAATAAAACTAAATGATCTCCACAATAAAACCTCACTATCTCATAAATCGTGAAATTTAAAACAAGAGGCTAGAAAATTGAGATTCAAGCTAACAGTTCTAAACCTTGAGGATTTGAGTGTACACTAACGGTTTAAAAAATAGGTGCCACCTCAAGATGCCATCAACATGAGAGAAACATTAACTGGTAGTGGAAACAGACAATCCTTACCAATTTATACATTAACCAATGAATGTCAAAGAGCAAAGTTAAGTCAAAAAGAAAGAAAACACACCAATAGATTCATGCTACAAATGAGATGAGCTGATTAATATAAACATGTAAGCTTCGATATTGGTCAGGTTTGAATGAATAGTAGAACAAGTTCTAAATATTGCAAGCAGCATATCATCATAATAGGCGGTGCCATACACTTAGTATCAATACAAAGTAAAGCATAGCAACTTTTCAATTTGGATGACAAATCACAGTAGGACAAGTATACATAACATATATATTGGCAAGGTTAAAATCAGGCTGACACATATAGGATACACCAATCATAAACACAATTATTCAAGACGAAATAAAAAGATGTAGCATGATCTAGTTATGAGCAGATTTATGTAGGCAGCTAAAAGGTTGATGATTAAAACAAGGTGGATAAAACTATATGAGTCAAGCTCACATATGAGTGACAGTTGACAACCCTCTGAAATTAATGCCAAATGAAAATCAAAGACAAATCATAAACTTAAGCAGCTAGTTATCATAAAGTAGTACTAAGTTACTTCTCATATAAGCAATTATGGAGGATGTGCTCTGTTACTTAAATTAGAGGATTTGTTCCGTAAAACTCACATACATGAATTGGACAGATAACAAGGCAGCAATAGCTCAATCATCATATGCACTAGATAGCAAATTGAAAGTTTTCATACTAGTTTGAACACATATCATTTTGGTACACAAGGTGCCATCAAAAGACAATCTTCATACAGCAGCAACAATAGGGTAAACTTTGGATATAACTCAAGGCCACAAGCAGGTTTACACAATGATCATTCATAGAGAAATAACAACAAAAAAAACTAAGAAAACTATTCAACAACATCAGTCAAACATAAGATCACCACTAAAGGCATCAAATAGGTTCATCCACCATACCACTCTTGAGCATATTAGAGTAAGATTTATGAGTTTCTCATCTCACAATCACATATGAGCACAAATAATACATGAGCAGGTTAACAGATTCAGTTATCTAAACTTGACAAAACACCATTAAAGTGAAAACTCGTGACCTTCATCCAGCCAAAGAGCAAAAACTTAATCCTCACAATAATATCTCAAGCATGGTGACTTGAAAAAAAGAAAAGAAGAAAAACATATAATGCCTACTTCAACAGCACAATAATCATGATAGTCAACCATAAGTAAACAGGCAAACAAACTCAAGCACACATTACATATGAAATAAGACATAGCTTCAAAATAACATCTACATGTCCAATGAACAAAAGAATAACAACCTCATAACATTCCCATAAGAAAACATATGCACATCATGTCAATGAAGAGCAGTATCTAATTATGAGCATACAGATGACACAGAGCATACATAAATAGGATTCAAAGGTAATATACGATCATGACTAGAATGCTATTAAATGAACATGATAAATAAGAATGAAAAGAGAATGATACCAACTGAAGCTTTACTTATGACTTTCAAGTGTGCAGACTGCTTCTTCTTCCACAGCAAACTCAAAAATCACTACTCACTTAGCTTGCTCGAGACTTGGAATATTTGAATATTTTTTGAGAAAATTGTTGATGCTGATGAACTGAACCTAAGCCTCTTTATATAGGCAATGATATTGGGTCGGGTCAAGAGAATTCCCAACTTCAAATATTGGAGGCTAGGGTTTTGCAATTGAAATTCAAACGTTGAACCTTGGGAGGCAAAGGCACCTTGTTGCAGAAACTCAGAAACTTTGCAGGGGCAATGTTTAAATTGTGTATTGCTTCTGAGACTAAACTTCTGGGGGTAAACAGGTGAGTATTGAAAGAGGAGGTGGATAAAGACATTGCTCTGGCTGGTTCACAGGGTGTGCAGAGTTGATCTGAGAATGGAAAGCTTCACAATTGCTTTTTGAAGAACCAAGGCTTGGAAGCTCAAAGAGGGAAAACTTGGGTGAATCCAAATTTGAAGAAGGACGCGCCAAGATGAGATGAGAACTTGTTGAGTTTGAATTTGTTGAATTTGAATTTGATTGAATTCAATTTCTCATCTGCAAATTACACACGACAAGGAGAGGGAAGAAGATGAACTGATTTTTCCTTTCTTCAATTGCCACGCGTTGCACTTCTACTGGTTGTTGGGAAGATTGAAAAGTCAACAAACCACAAGCTCGTTCCTTATTGACTAACATTAAAACTGATTCCTCCAATCAAAGCTAGCAAGAGTGCCACAGTGGACCAGTGGGTTCTTAATGAAAAAAAGTTTTAGTTTTCTTTAAATTTGAAATTATAATATGAAAAATAATAAAATGATAAAAATTAATTAACCTTAATTTAAATTAGTTAGAAAAAGTAAACTAAATTAAAAAACTAATTAATCAAACTAAATTTTCTTAGAAAATTAAAATTTAAAATTAAATTGAGTTTGGAAATTAAATTAACAAAATAAAACAATTTAAATATAAATAAAATAAAATAGGCCATATTGAAATTAAATTAAATTAAAGACAGATAAAGATGCTAAAATAAATGTTAAGTTAAATAAATAAAACATCAACTAGAAGAAAAATGAGGGTAAATTTTGGGGTACAACATGTGTGTATGAATCGTGTTTCAGATGGTTAAAACATGCATAAAAATAAATTTATGAGGTTTTACAGGTCTTGAGTCGACCTAAACTCAGCATGAGTCGACTCATGCAGTTTTGTCAATTTCTTGTGAAATGAGCGGGAAAGCGCACGCTGACCCCTCTGATGCATGTGGTCGACGCATGCTTATGGGTTTCGCATTTCTGTAGATTCAGCGTCTATGAGTCGACGCAAGGTCATGAGCGGTCGACACATGATCAGTTATTTTGCATAAACATTTCCACGGGTAAGCTCCCGCCGACCCTCATCCAGCGAGGGGTCGACTCTTCGCTGGTCTGAGTCATTTTTCTGCATTCTGTTTTTTCTGTTTTTGCTGTTATTTCATTAAGTTGGTTATTCTTGCATTAAATATATAGTTGGTTCACCTGATTAACATAACAAGAAACTTGAAAATAGATACTGATCTTTCACTTCATCTTCATCTTCAACCTTATGATCTATAGCAATTACACATAATCATTTTTGTTAGTGTCTTGCATTGTGTGAAGTGGTAACGTTCAGACTTAGGTGGGTTGTAATCCTCTGTTCTGGGTTGGCAATCAGTAGGTGTTTCTTGAATAAAACCTCAGGTTTTGTCCTCCAAGAATCTGGGTGATTTTGGGGGTTTTTCGCACAAATCGTTTCACTACAAGGATTCGGTCGTGCGAAGGTAATTGAAGAACAGAGTGTTCGGTTCAATTTAGTAGCTATAGTCAGAGGATCGTACGAGAAAGATTTGGGATCGTATTTTGGAAGATCGAAATCTACCGAGTGAAGGTGATTGAAGAGCTGCGGGTTCTTTCAATCTAGTAGCGTGAGAGGGTGATTTGTTCGACCAAATTCGAGGTACTTGATTCATCTTGAATCAAGGGGAGAGAAGACTTTGTATCGACATTAAAGACGTTTGAGGGATTGGATGTTCATTGTTCTTCTTTTGTATAAACAATTTACAAACGACAATATATATATATATATATATATATATATATATATATATATCAATTCCAATTGTGGAATTGGGGGCAGAGGTACCCATAGCGAGGACGATTGGGGAACTGCCTAATTAAACCGTGTTTGCTCTCTCTTTCCCTTAACTCTTTTATGTTTTGATATTAATCGAACTTGTGAAATATCAATTGATCAAAAATTTCTGATATAGGGTAATATAGAGCTGATAAAGTAATTTGTAAAATAGATACAGTCCCTTGGATTGTATTTGGAATCAGCTTTACATTCACATTACTTGGAAATTTGCACTTGGTGTGTTGCGCACGCCAAGTGTTTAATAAATCGATTAAGCACAAGCTCTAAATTAGTTTGCGATTTAGTTAGTCATTTTACCCCGTTGGTAATTAGATAAACTTCAAGTAAATAAATTTTGGTTGATTGCATTTGGTTTTTGTTGATTGATCTGTATTTTTGTCTTCCGTCGTATCATTCCTAGTAACGTTGCGCATATCCGATCCTTTTAGTAGTGGTTCGTTGTAGACGAGTGATTCAGTGGTTGGTTCCGTAAAAATAATTTTAAAACCATTTTGGAACACCATTTGCGTGTATTAAATTGTGGGATCTATTCAACCCCCTTCTAGATCCTAGCCATCGTCTAAGAGTTACATAGTCTCAAGGTCATAGGTTCAAATCTCAGCAGTTGCGTGAAAAATTATATTAGACGCGTTATCTATAACCACGGTCCTTTGTATAAACCATTGTGAAATGTTTATTAGTTTTTTTAATTTATATTATTGCATTATCATCCCATTATATTATTGTACCTATATTCTGAATCAGATTTTATACATATAATACAAAGGTAAAAAAATTTATATAAAAAATTATTTACTTCATTAAATCCAAAAAATATAATTTACATCATCAAAATCAAATATATATATATCATACATATATACAAATTAAACTCATGTTTGAGGACCCTTAAACACATCGAAGATATACACCCAAAGTTTACGAATGTATACAAAGTCGTCGTAGGGGAATGGTGTAACGTTGTTAAACGTCTACATAAAAAAGTGCAAAAATGTGAATATCACATATATATGATAATCATAGCCAACTTAAACAATACTATGTTATTGTAAACAATTCATTACATATATAATATGTACCTGATCCCATGAATCAACAATGTCGGCGACGATAATGCTTAACATGTGTTTCATTACATAATACTCACACTCGTATCCCTTTGGTTGTCTCATCTTCTACAAATATAAACACTAATTTCATGAATGTTATAACCACAAATGTATGTTACAATATATATAAATGAATGTCACTAGTAATTTGACCACAAATGTATGTAACAATATATATAAATTTGGGTATTTTTTTCTGTTATTGTGCAAGATATTGTCTAGCTGCACAACATTGTACATTGAAAATGATCTAGACATATTACGCGTTAAACCAATTCCAAAGTCAAAGAAAATATTACTAAAAAGTTTCATATAAACATAAACTTAACTATTAATAATATGTTTCATTTTAGGCTCGAGTGGTTGATGTAAGAAACACAATGTTGTTACAATATTCGTCCTAAGTGATATGATGATCAATTGCCAATGATCATTGAATAAACAGAAACATGTATACAATTAGTATTTCCTAAAACAAAACTAACTATAACAGACAAACCACAATTGCAAAATTACTTACAATTTGATAAATGTTGCTAAGTAAAATTCTCCCCCCCCCCTCACTTAATTGTTCTGTGTTGTTAGCTGTAATACCCCGTAAATTTATAAACGCTCGAGTTAATATTATTATGATCAACTGGGTTCCGGAGTACTCTGAGTAATTATTCGATAAAATAATTAAAGTAAACTGGTGAACTCAGAGTTGATTAAATTAATAGTATTTAACGTTGAGTTTTTTTATAATTTGATGTATTTGAGCTAAATTGGACATTTAGTAGTGTTACTAAAAATGATAGTTTCTATACTATCTATTGTCTTTTCTTTTCCTTGTAAAACAAACAAAAGTTAGTAAAGAGAAGGAAAAAGGAAGAGAAAGAAAAGAAAGGAAAAACAGAAGGAAAGGAAGGAGGAGGAAAAGGAGAGGAAAAATTCCCAAAAGCTCAAGATCATCAACAATCATCTGTTCTTCGTCTATTCATCTCAGTATCAACCTCCTCGTCTAGTAATCCAGGTGGGTTCTAGTTAGACTCTTTAGAGTAGAGTTATTTTGAGTTTAGAGTTAGATTGGGAATTGGGAAAAATGGGTATTTTGATATAAAATCATGAATCTAACTGCTAGAATTCAATGTTTGATTATATGTTATACTGGTTATGATGTTATAACATGTTTTGATGCTTTGTGAGTGATCAAAATGAGATTTGGGGTTGATTTTGGATCAACCCGTAGCAGAAGAAATTCTGCAGGAACTTCTGCATTTTTCTCTGCCCATACGCGTATGGGGCATGTCAATACGCGTATGGGGCTTGTCATTACGCGTACGGAAAGGGTGTTACGTGTATGGCAATTTTAAAAGGAATTTTCAAGGAAAATGTCTCTGCCCATACGCGTACGGCCTGGGGCAATACGCGTATGGATGGCCGGGCATTTTGAGCAATACGCGTATCGCTAGGGGCAATACGCGTATGGCTGGGCGAGAATCTTAGGCAATACGCGTATGGGGTGTGCCAATACGCGTACGGCCAGGAGAGTTGCAGAAATTTTGCTGTTGTGAATTATTTTCCGATCGTTTGTTTCAAATGCCGTAACTTTTTGTACGTAAATCGGATTGGAACAATTTTGGTATCGTTGGAAAGATAATAAAATGTACTTTCTTATTACATTGGTTTTAAGATTGTCGGCCGATTTAATTATATCGGGATTGTTGGAATTATGTCGTTTTGTCGACTATTATATGTTAAATGTGTGTAATTGTTGTGAACAATGTATGCATGTTAAAATATGAATTAAGTAGAGTGAGGGATTACCCTGAACAATGTTGGGCGTGCGTGTTGGAATTGTGACAACGCTCGTGCATGTAAGGCCGAGGCGTGTGTATTGTGTTTCGTAAAGAGTTATTTTCTGATAGTGCGTTTCATGAGTCTCGAGCTCCTCTGAAACATATGCACCATTACTTGGCAGGTTTGATTCCCGTGTATAGTACGAATGGAACCTATGCATTGGGTAGAGACTTGAGATGGCTAACAGGCCATGAGAAGTGACGGTTCACGGCAAACAGGCTGTTGTTCCCGAATCCATTTCGTATGCCAAGTGATTTTGGGGATCCATGACTCGGGTCGTCTTCTAGACGTAGAAGCGGACGGGAAAAGGGGATACCTTGGTATGGTTATTTTTGTGAATCCTTGAGTTAACAGGCTCAAGAGGTACTTCGGTACTTTGTGAATCCTTGAGTTAACAGGCTCAAGAGGTACTTCGGTACTAGTGTGGGTTTACAGGCTCACCGTTGTGGATTACTTGTGTGTGAGTACTCATGGTCATTTCCCTTTCCCCTTTGACATGAGTTAGGTTTATTAGAACCTTGTAAAGCCGAGAGGACTTTAAGATAGGGAACTCACTGAGATTTGATGTATCTCACCCCACTGTTGTTGTTTACATCACAGGTTCTGCAGGTTCGGCGAAGGGTAAGGACAAGGTTATTTGACTTTCCTTACGGATCGTGGTTTTGTGATAGCATGGCTTCCGCTATGGCGTTTATTGTTTTGAGATCATTGTATTGATCTAGTTCTTAGTTTTTATCATTTTGAACATCTTGTATATGTAATGCCTTAGACTTTTAGTTCTTTTATATTAGAGGCATTTATGTATATAATGTGTTAACTAGGAATTTATTGTATTTCAGTACCAAAAGTGAAACTCATGTATAATATATGATTTGATGCATGTACTATATATGTGGGCGTTACAGTTGGTATCAGAGCAGGTCGTATCCTCGACCTAGCCATGAAATAGAATAAGTAATTTCTTTCCGTTTCAGATACGTGGTGTCGCCGTTGGTCTTACGTGTTATATTTATGGTATTGAGCCTGATCAACTTAATCCTATTTGTATGAAATTCAGGAACATGGCTGACAGACGTAGAAACAACCGTGGAAGACCAAGGACTACTCCAGCTGGGACAGTTCCACAAGGTGATGAAGGGAATGCCCCTTTGTACCAATTCATGCAACAGATGCAGCAACAGCAGAATCAGTTCATGCAAGGAATGATGCAACAAATGGCTGATGGTCTGCATCCTCCAGTGGTTGTTCCGGAAGTTACAGGAGGAACCTACAGGGAATTTGTTCGTATGAATCCTCCGGAGTTTCAAGGGGGGCTAGATCCGGTGAAGGCACATGAATGGATAACAGGTATGGAACATATTTTTCAGATAGTTCATTGCAGTGAGGAGAATAAAGTGGTCTTTGCTTCTCACTGGTTGAAGGGTCCTGCCATGAGGTGGTGGGAGAGCGCTTCAGCCTTGATGACAATTCAGGAGGTGCCAAAAGTGTGGGAACAGTTTAAAGTAATCTTTATGGAGAAATATTTTCCGAGTTCTTTAAGGTCTCAAAAGGAGTTTGAGTTCCAACAGTTGAGACAGGGCAACTTATCAGTGGCTTCCTATGCGGAGAAATTTGAGAACATGGCTGACTATTCTAGACAGGCCATGTATGCTCCCGATGAGAGGTGGAAGATTGATCAGTTTCTGTATGGGTTAAGGGCTGAGATTTCACACAGCGTGTCTCAACGGGAATTTTCTACTTATGCTGAAATGTTAAGACAATGTTATGTGGCGGAAAATAGTTTGAAAAAGGTACAAATGGAGGTGGATTCGAACAGTGCGACTCGAGGTGACCGAGGGAGGTCGAATCAACAGTTTAGGCAAAGGCAACAGTCTTCCAAAGGGAAGCAAGCTCAGAGTTCTAGAACTAGTGTGCCTCCGGTATGTCGTATTTGTGGACGGAATCATTATGGTAGGTGCAGTTTGGAAGGAATGAGATGTTATCAGTGTAATAAGGTGGGCCACATGGCTAAGGATTGTCCTCAGGGTAGAAATCAGACACAAGGAAAGACTATTGGCCGAGTGTATACCTTGGATGCGAGAAAAGCAAAGGGTGACAACTCCTTGATTGCGGGTACGTGTTTTGTAAATGGACAACCTTGTTTTGTTTTATTTGACTGTGGGGCTACACATTCTTTTGTGTCTTTGAGATGTGTGAAGCGACTGGGGTTGCAAACTATTCCTTTGTCTCCTCCTATGGTGGTTACTACTGCCATGGATGAAATGGTTGAAACACCACTGATGTGTGAAAATTGTGTTTTGTCGGTGAATGAAAGAGTCTTCCAGATTGATCTTATTTGTCTGCCGCTTAAGAAAGTGGATGTTGTTCTGGGAATGGACTGGCTTTCAGCTAGTTCGGTTTTTATCGGTTGTGAGAAGAAGCTAATTATTATTCCATCTGCTGAGGCTACTCCGAAAGATGTATTATCAACGATTTTAGAAGGTACGGTGGGAATGGTAAACTTCTTGTTTGAGAAAGAGAAAGCTGTTTTATTGGTTCTTACTAAGGAAGGGAGTAGTGAACAGCAAGTTCTGAGTATTCCAATAGTGTGTGAATTTCCTGAAGTGTTTCCTGAGGATGTTTCTTCTCTTCCTCCGGAGAGAGAAGTTGAGTTCTCTATTGACCTGGTACCGGGAACGGCTCCTATATCCATTTCTCCGTATCGGATGGCACCGCTTGAATTAAGAGAATTAAAGGACCAATTGGAGGACTTGATGTCTAAGCATTTTGTTAGACCTAGTGTTTCACCGTGGGGAGCTCCAGTGTTGTTGGTAAAGAAGAAAGATGGGGGAATGCGGTTGTGCATTGATTATCGTAAGTTGAATAAAGTCACCATTAAGAACAAGTACCCCTTACCAAGGATAGACGACTTGTTGGATCAATTGAAAGGAGCCTGTGTGTTCTCGAAGATTGATTTACGGTCGGGTTATCATCAGATTCGAGTGAAGAGTTCCGATGTGCCAAAGACTGCATTTAGGACATGTTACGGTCATTATGAATTCTTAGTGATGCCTTTCGGTGTGACTAATGCTCCAGCTGTTTTCATGGATTACATGAACCGTATATTTCAGGCTTACTTAGACCAATTTGTGGTAATCTTTATTGACGACATTCTTATTTATTCTCGTACTCCACAAGAGCACGGAGAACATCTGAGAATTGTCTTATCGGTATTGCAGGAGAAGCAATTGTTTGCTAAGTTGAGCAAGTGTGAGTTTTGGATGTCGGAAGTTAATTTTCTTGGACATGTTATATCTCAAGGTGGTGTGGCAGTGGATCCATCGAAAGTAGAAGCAGTGATTAATTGGGAGAGACCGAGAAATGTTTCATAAGTTAGAAGTTTCTTGGGTTTGGCTGGTTACTATAGAAGGTTTATTAAGGGCTTTTCTCAATTGGCCTTACCAATGACGAAACTTACTCGGAAGGAGGTTACTTTTGAGTGGGATTCGGGTTGCGAACAAAGTTTTGTACATTTGAAGGAAAGTTTGACGAGTGCTCCAGTATTGATTATTCCTGATCCTAACAACTCTTATGAAGTATTCTGTGATGCTTCTAAGAGGGGATTAGGGGGTGTTCTGATGCAAGGCGGTCAAGTAGTAGCTTATGCTTCACGACAGTTGAAAGTTCATGAGAAGAATTATCCAACTCATGACTTGGAACTAGCTGCCGTGGTGTTTGCACTGAAGGTGTGGCGTCATTATTTATATGGTGTACGTTTTGAAATGTTCAGTGACCACAAAAGTTTGAAGTATTTGTTTGACCAAAAGGAGTTGAATATGCGACAAAGAAGGTGGATGGAGTACTTAAAGGATTACGACTTAGAATTGAAGTATCATCCAGGAAAGGCGAATAAAGTAGCGGATGCTTTAAGTCGGAAAATGGTTCATAGTGCGGAATTGATGATTTTGGAGTATTCATTGTTGGAAAAGTTTAGAGATCTTAATCTCCAGTTTGTGTGGACTCCGAATGGTGTAATTATGGGAAATTTGAATGTCAATTCTACCTTAAGAGTTGAGATTCAACAGGCACAATTGTTAGAGGAAGAGTTACAAGAATTGTTACTTCAACCGGGTTTTACACAAGCAACTGATGGGATTGTTTTGTTTAATCAACGGATTTGTGTTCCGAAAGATGGGGCATTGAAAAGGAAGATTTTAGACGAAGCTCATAAAGGTACTTTTACGATACATCCTGGTTCTTCGAAGATGTATCAGGATTTAAAGAATGATTATTGGTGGTCTGGGATGAAAAAGGATATAGCGGGATATGTGTCAGAATGTGCGGTGTGCCAACAGGTGAAGATTGAACACCAAAGACCGGGCGGTTTGTTACAACCTTTGGATATTCCAGTTTGGAAGTGGGATAGTATTTCTATGGACTTTGCAGTGGGTTTACCCCATACCCAAGGTGGGTATGATTCTATTTGGGTAATTGTAGATCGACTAACGAAATCTGCACACTTCTTAGCCGTAAAAACTACTTATAAGGCAAGTCATCTTGCAAGGTTGTTTAGTGCTGAGATTGTAAGATTGCATGGTATTCCTTCTAGTATTGTGTCCGATAGAGATCCGAAGTTTACTTCGAGATTTTGGAAAGTGTTCCAACAAGCGATGGGTACGAATTTGCGTTTGAGCACGTCGAATCATCCTCAAACGGATGGTCAGACTGAGCGAACAATACAAACGATGGAGGATATGTTAAGAGCTTGTGTGCTAGAGAGTAGAGGGAATTGGAAAGAACTTTTACCGTTAATTGAGTTTTCCTATAACAATAGTTACCATGCGAGCATCGGTATGGCTCCTTATGAAGCATTGTATGGGAGGAAGTGTAGAACACCTTTGTGTTGGGATGAAATTGGCGAAGATAGAATTTTGGGACCCGAGATTATTCAAGAGACTACGGAAAAGATTCGAATGATCCGTGAGAAGGTTAAACAAGCACAAGATCGTCAAAAGAGTTATGCGGACAATCGTAGGAGACCTTTGGAATTTGAGGAAGGTGACCATGTATTTCTGAAAGTTACTCCGAGATTGAGATTGAAAGGACCGTTTAAGTCGCGAAAGTTAAGTCCGAGATACGTGGGACCGTATCAGATTCTAGAAAGGATCGGTGAAGTTGCTTACAGATTAGCCTTACCGCCTTCTCTATCTGAAATGCATGATGTTTTTCACGTATCTCAGCTCCGTAAGTTTGTTCCTGATCCTCTTCAGCCAATTCTACCAGAATCGGTAGAAATAGAAGCGGATTTGACTTTTGAACCACAACCGAGTTGTATAGTGGGAAGAGAAACAAAAGTGTTAAGGAATAAAGATATTCAAATTGTTAAGGTGCAATGGGATATGACGCATCCGGGCGATGCTACTTGGGAACTAGAATCGGAAATGCGAGATTCTTATCCACATCTGTTCAGGTAATATTCTTAATTCGAGGACGAATTTCTATTTAAGGGGGGGAGGATGTAATACCCCGTAAATTTATAAACGCTCGAGTTAATATTATTATGATCAACTGGGTTCCGGAGTACTCTGAGTAATTATTCGATAAAATAATTAAAGTAAACTGGTGAACTCAGAGTTGATTAAATTAATAGTATTTAACGTTGAGTTTTTTTATAATTTGATGTATTTGAGCTAAATTGGACATTTAGTAGTGTTACTAAAAATGATAGTTTATATACTATCTATTTTCTTTTCATTTCCTTGTAAAACAAACAAAAGTTAGTAAAGAGAAGGAAAAAGGAAGAGAAAGAAAAGAAAGGAAAAAGAGAAGGAAAGGAAGGAGGAGGAAAAGGAGAGGAAAAATTTCCAAAAGCTCAAGATCATCAACAATCATCTGTTCTTCGTCTATTCATCTCAGTATCAACCTCCTCGTCTAGTAATCCAGGTGGGTTCTAGTTAGACTCTATAGAGTAGAGTTATTTTGAGTTTAGAGTTAGATTGGGAATTGGGAAAAATGGGTATTTTGGTATAAAATCATGAATCTAACTGCTAGAATTCAATGTTTGATTATATGTTATACTGGTTATGATGTTATAACATGTTTTGATGCTTTGTGAGTGATCAAAATGGGATTTGGGGTTAATTTTGGATCAACCCGTAGCAGAAGAAATTCTGCAGGAACTTCTGCATTTTTCTCTGCCCATACGCGTATGGGGCATGTCAATACGCGTATGGGGCTTGTCATTACACGTACGGAAAGGGTGTTACGCGTATGGCAATTTTAAAAGGAATTTTCAAGGAAAACGTCTCTGCCCATACGCGTACGGCCTGGGGCAATACGCGTATGGATGGCCGGGCATTTTGAGCAACACGCGTATCGCTAGGGGCAATACGCGTATGGCTGGGCGAGAATCTTAGGCAATACGCGTATGGGGTGTGCCAATACGCGTACGGCCAGGAGAGTTGCAGAAATTATGCTGTTGTGAATTATTTTTCGATCGTTTGTTTCAAATACCGTAACTTTTTGTACGTAAATCGGATTGGAACAATTTTGGTATCGTTGGAAAGATAATAAAATGTACTTTCTTATTACATTGGTTTTAAGATTGTCGGCCAATTTAATTATATCGGGATTGTTGGAATTATGTCGTTTTGTCGACTATTATATGTTAAATGTGTGTAATTGTTGTGAACAATGTATGCATGTTAAAATATGAATTAAGTAGAGTGAGGGATTACCCTGAACAATGTTGGGCGTGCGTGTTGGAATTGTGACAACGCTCGTGCATGTAAGGCCGAGGCGTGTGTATTGTGTTTCGTAAAGAGTTATTTTCTGATAGTGCGTTTCATGAGTCTCGAGCTCCTCTGAAACATATGCACCATTACTTGGCAGGTTTGATTCCCGCGTATAGTACGAATGGAACCTATGCATTGGGTAGAGACTTGAGATGGCTAACAGGCCATGAGAAGTGACGGTTCACGGCTAACAGGTTGTTGTTCCCGAATCCATTTCGTATGCCAAGTGATTTCGGGGATCCATGACTCGGGTCGTCTTCTAGACGTAGAAGCGGACGGGAAAAGGGGATACCTTGGTATGGTTATTTTTGTGAATCCTTGAGTTAACGGGCTCAAGAGGTACTTCGGTACTTTGTGAATCCTTGAGTTAACAGGCTCAAGAGGTACTTCGGTACTAGTGTGGGTTTACAGGCTCACCGTTGTGGATTACTTGTGTGTGAGTACTCATGGTCATTTCCCTTTCCCCTTTGACATGAGTTAGGTTTATTAGAACCTTGTAAAGCCGAGAGGACTTTAAGATAGGGAACTCACTGAGATTTGATGTATCTCACCCCACTGTTGTTGTTTACATCACAGGTTCTGCAGGTTCGGTGAAGGGTAAGGACAAGGTTATTTGACTTTCCTTACGGATCGTGGTTTTGTGATAGCATGGCTTCCGCTATGGCGTTTATTATTTTGCGATCATTGTATTGATCTAGTTCTTAGTTTTTATCATTTTGAACATCTTGTATATGTAATGCCTTAGACTTTTAGTTCTTTTGTATTAGAGGCATTTATGTATATAATGTGTTAACTAGGAATTTATTGTATTTCAGTACCAAAAGTGAAACTCATGTATAATATATGATTTGATGCATGTACTATATATGTGGGCGTTTCATTTGCTTCAATCCGTTTTGGATCATTATTTGTCCATCGAATACTATATGGATCCAATATTCCATAAATATTCAATTTATTTAATTCTATACAAACACAGTGAATGTACCTAAATGGTTAAACAAAATTCGAAAAAATAGGTGAGGAAATACAAAAACGATAACGTACTATAAATAATCACATACATTTTCAATTATATACTTACGTGCACCAAACTTGTAATATCCCTACGTCCAACCAATGATTTACAGAGAGAAGATCTTGTGTATCACTAGGAGTAGAATAGAAGAGCCCTATCTTTGGACAATGCTTTTGCGAAAGAGAAATCAGGTCATCGTTATCTGCAACTAACAAGTATAACGTTGTGATTTCATGTGCGGAAGGATCCAATATCTCATTGACCTCTTGAGCAGGGGCCGCTGAACAATTTCTTTCTTTTGTTCTAGCACCACATACAACATTTGTTTCGGGAAATTGATCATCAGCTTGACCATCATTTTCATTCGTATGTTGTTGGAAGGATCCACTTATTCTCTACAACATAATATTCGTTTTGAACACAATACATAATAAACACATTTTTATCTTTTCTAACTTTTCAAATAAAACACAATTAATATATCACACATTTCAGATAAAACACTAGCATTTTAGATGAAACACATACCGCATATAACTCTTCTAACTTTTATAACGTTTCCATGTCTTTCCTTCGATTTTCCTGCTCCGCTTCTAACATCTTCCTTTGTTCTTCTAACAGCTTCTTAAAATCCGCAATCCTTTCTTTTTGCGCTTGTAATTCGATGCTTTTATTTCTTTTTTGGATGAATCACTACTATGGAAAACCCATTTAACAATTGTTGGAAAAGATATATAATGACGCGGGCATAAGTGTTATTATGTAGAGTGTCGTTGTATATATGATACTTAAAATCACGGCCCACTAAGCGTTGTAATAAATTGGAAAGGGAACTACCTATAATGACGGTTATTTTAAATACCCGTTGTTGTATGTCTTTTAATAAAATAAAATAAAATGCAGCATTAGAACTACCTATAATGACGCTTATTTTAAAAAACCGTTGTTGCATGTCTTTTAATAAAATAAAATAAAAATTGCAGCATTAGAACAAGAACAAGAACAATAGCAAGAACAACAATAAGTATAACAACAACAACAACAACAACAACAACAACAACAAAAACAACAACAAGAAGAAGAAGAACAAGAACAAGAACAAACAACAATAACAACAACAATAATAACAATAATAACAATAATAACAACAAGAACACCATTAATAATAAAGAAGAACAAGAACAACAATAATAAAAAAGAACAACAATAATAAAAAAGAACAACAATAATAAAAAAAACAACAATAACAAAAGAAGAACAACAATAATAAAAAACAACAAGAAGAACAACAATAATTAAAAAAGAATACCAACAACTAACATTTCTAACTCGAGTTCTGAAATTTGTTCTGAAATTTGGTTTAGTGGAGAAATAGAGTATCGTAAATGAAAGATGATGTTTGGAGGTAGAAGATGTAGTTCGTCTAAGTTTTAGGTTTTACACAGATCACTAATAGTAGTGTCTTGGCCGTTGATAATCACTAAATGGACAGCCAAGATTTGTTTAATGATAGTGAATAAACCCAATAAGCGCATAATGTTGGTAATGGGAATTGAAAAAATAACTAAAAAACCAAAAATGTCGGTGTTGGGACTTGAACCTATGACAAGACGCTATCTATGATCACAGTTGTTTAAAATACCCGTGGTGAAAGGTCTGTCAGCATTTTGAAAAAATAAGTAAAAAAACACTACCTATAATGACAGTTTGTTACCATCATTAAAAGCATTTTTATAAGATTTAAAATAATGCACGCATCCAGTTTGCACTATTACAACAGTGTATATGAATTTGTTGTAAACTTGGCGTTGTTGTTTGCGCGTTTTGTTGTAGTGAACTAAAGAATAATCTCAGGCCAAAGCCTTCTCCAACACCACGAACGAGCCCACCATGCTCATCTATTTTGATATCTTTTACTAGTATATCACGTCGTGGTTCTAGAAAAAATGAGCCTCCACGGGCCTCCTCAACCAACAGATCCTACACAACATGTAAGATAATATTAATATTGTAATTACCACAATATTTAAATAACACATAACATACGCACAATATATCATACTTAAAATTTTCTCAGCAATTACTCTTAACACATTTGAGGTGCACTCCTCATTTGGTCTTAGTTGAGCCCTCTTCCACTTCTCATGTCTTGACGATGAAGATGAGTTGCGATCACGACTAATGGAGTCCTCATCTCCCATTTGTTTTTTCATTCATCATTGTTTTCTCAAGTTTCCTATAACCACCACGAGACAATCTATGGGAGTAAATGTTTTTTGCTTTATTTTGTATTCCTCCTTGACTTATAGCATGTTATAAACATAGTGAAAATATGATTAGCATCTATAAATCATTAGCATAAAATTATCAAGATAAATAAGACTATTACTAACCGTGAATTTCTCAGAACGACGGTCCTTCGCAAATTTTTTCCAAACCTACTTCGAAAGATAACTATATCTCATCCATGGACGCTAAAGACCAGGTTTAAGCTTCCTAATGTAGTCACGTGTGAGCCTTGACTTAAAGCTATTCTAACACGTACTAGCATGACTTACCCACCTTTTTTTAAGTACTTATTATCATCCGTAAACTTAAAATTCAACTACATTTGAATCAACAAGAATGTATTAGAAATTATAGAAAGTCATATCAAATAGATGAAAATTAAAATTACTACCTTAACATTTATCCATATCCATATGCTATCTTTGACAGCCTATGGCGCTTGTTTCCAATCATCTATCAATCTACTGACTTTGCTACATCCAAGAAACGCAACATAATTCTTAAAAAGCGAAGAGTTTTCACCATCAACTACTCTATAATACGCATCAAACACAATCAACATTTTTTTACCAGAGTTGTGGACTTTTGTTAATTTGGCAAGCATTGTGGCACCTTTTTGTGACCTTTTGTTTTCGTTTAGAGTATCATTTGTAAGAGTTTAATTTGTCATAGTTTCATTACCACTAGATGAAGAATACGACGAAGACAACATCTATGTTAAAAAACAACAACAACCTCAACAAAAACAACAAAAACAACAACAACAACAACAACAACAAACTCTTTCATCTATTATTTCCACATATAACCATGAATAGAAATATGTTATCATACACATTCAACAACAACGACAACATCAACACAAGATTAATCAAATGTTATCACATACACATGCAACAACAACAAAAATCACAAGAAAATATTAATCAAGTGTTAACACACACATTCAACAAAAACCACAAAAACAACAAGAATAACAACATCAACAACATCAATAACAATGGAAACTGAAGTTTACTGTAGATGCTTAAGGAAAAAATTTAATGTACCGTAAATGCGATGACTAAGTAAAGGCGGATATTTGGGTTGAACCAAATAGTTAAGTTGTTGTATTCTTTCTTGACGATGACGATGATGTTAGTGTTGGCGGTTGTGTGTTGTCTTCCTCCTCACGATGACTACGGGTTGAAAATGAACAACAAATGGAAAATGATAAAATTGATGAAAAACGATGAACGATGATGATGAACGATGAATGTTAAGGTTGATATGGTGTTTCATTTTTTAGCACTGAACGTTAAGGTTGATATGGAGTTTCGTATCGTATCAGTGCAAAGAATAGCTACTGAAGAGACAAGCTAGTTAGCTATGATAAAAATGAATGAAAGATACCACCGCGGTCAACAACCGAAACTGTGGTGATATATTATTTGCTAAATTAAATTTCATAAATTAGCATCAGTATATTACAATTTAAAATATTTATTACAAACCGATAAATATGTCACAACGATTCACCTAGGCAATCGTGGTGGTATCATATTTATTTAAAATATTTTTAAAAAATGATAAAAATGTCATAGAAGTTGTTTAAATTAAAAATAAATAAAAATACAAAGGCACAACTAAATGTTAAAGAAATAAAACATTTGAGGGTTCTGAGATTTGAACCCATGAAAGGGTGATTATATAACCACGATCGTATTTTTTTACCGGGATTATATCGTATCAAAATTTTAATAAGTAAGTAAAAGAAAATGTTCACGCGTTAAGTAATAGATATCATCATAGTCCTTTGTAGCACCGTGATAACCTTGGCCTTGTTGTATATACATTTTGTAGTCGTGCTCGAATATAGGAAAGAAGAATTCTAGAAGTTTGGGTGAAAAGGATACACCTTTTTGTGATATGTTTTTTTTTTAATCCCAAATGCTCAATTTATAGGTCAAAGTAGTGTTGTTTCACAAGGTTGATATCCTTGATGAAACACGCACTTTAAGCAACACTTTTATCAAATGTTACACTATATTTCGTAAAGCAACACTTTAATAAGATACTGCATTTTTTTCGCATACAACAACAGTTCATAAGCATTGCATATTCTGACTGCAATATGTAACACTTCACGAAGTGTTGCCTAATTTCGAATTCAAAATACAAACTTCGTAATACAACATTTTAAAAAATGTTTTCTATTTCTAAATTTAAACAACAACCTTCACATGCATATTTTGTTGTCATTTAAGAACACACCCATGGTGATTAATTAGTATTAATTACAATAATCACAACAATCTTATAAATATTATAAATAATGGCAATGAGACTTCCGTTTAAAGCGTCAAAGAATAAACATTTGTGTCGTTTACACATTATGCACACAAGAAGAATCACTATTATAAATCTGAGTATGTTTTATTCTTTCTCATATAAATTCACATAACTTTAAAAATAATAATATTAGGATTCAAATGAAATTTTCAAATAGTTGATATCAAAGTTAAATTGCCGATATTATTATTTTCTGGTAATAAATATATAATATGTACTGTTCAAATTATGTATTCGTAAAATAGACTTAACATATGTTGTTGATGTTTTTTGTGTTGTTTTAATAAATAGTTTTTCAAGTGTAGCTAGCAAGTGATTATGGTTCCTTACTTATCACTGATGCAACTGGTTGTATGAACATGAATCCAAGAGAGTTGCAAACTTGTGTTCGTTGTGGAAATATTATATGAGTCTTTCATATAATATTCTCATAGTGAACACATGTTTTCTACTCTCCCTTATACTTTATCCTCTTCATAGCTTCCAGGAACGTTTAGTTATCAAGTTCTCCCAATCTATGTTAATTTATTTGTTTTACCTTGATAAATGTTTTTAGTGAGTTTGTAATATCATATGGGATTGCTTGTTTCACTAATCCTTCATTGAACTTGCATCCATTTAAATATATTTTTAGATAATAATTAGAAAAATTAAATTATTCTAGAAAATCAACGTAGACAATCCAATGTTTATCAAATTCCATGCTTATTATAATTCATGATTTCCTTTTATCCTATAAAATTTGATCCAATGCCACAAATTCTTCAAAACAATGATGGTAAATGGATGTCATTTTGAGTGTTTCATACAAAATTTGATGTTTACAAAATAAACTAGAAAAAAATAGAAAATTAAATTTTGTGTGAAAGATATAGAAGACATCTATTCATTATCATTACTCTAAAGAATTTGTTAACATCAAAGACGACTTAGCTCTCCCACTTCCTAAACTTTGCGGTGTTTATACAAATTTTCCCATAAGCAAAAACATGAATTGCAATGAGCGACAAAGTTTTCAATATTTAGTTATTTATAAATATCAAACTATTTATAAAGGGAAATACATATATGTATCTGTTTTTATTAATCTAGTGAATGAAGTTTAATCTTTTAAAGATGAACAATAGAATGTCGTGAATTCGATATTAGGTCCATGTAGTCTGATGTGTCTGCATATCTACTAATTGAACTAAGGTAACCGGGAAAAAATTATATATTTATTTCTATGTAAAATTATTTATAAGTCAACTATATGTCTCTTGTAAAAATATCTACTTCTAAAGATTTTAATATATTTTACTTCAACATATAATATGTAATAACCCATAATTTTGTGAGCATTTTTGGATAATATTTTTATGATCAACTGGGTTCCGGGGTACTCTGAGCAATTATTGGGCAAAGTAATTAGAGTAAACCGACGAACTCGGAATTTGATTATATTAATATTGTTTAACTTGGAGTTTTATTAATTTGTGCATTTGAGATAATTTGGATAATTAGTGGTATGACCAATTAATGTTAGTAGGAATGTTTTCCTTTCATTTCCTTATTTGGTAATAGTTGGGAGACTTAGAGAAAAAAAAAAAAAAAGGAAGGAAAAAGGAAGAGGAAGAAGAGGAAATTCCCCAAGAGCTCTATGTCACCAATCATCAACCAATCTTCATCGTTTCATCTCATCTGCAACCTCCTCATCTTGTAATCCAGGTGGGTTCTAGTTAGACTCTTTAGATTAAGGTTTTATTGAGTTTTAGAGTTAGGTGATATTATTAGGAAATGTGGAATTTTACCATAGAATCTTAATTTAACTGCTGAAATTCGATCTTTGATTGTATGTTATACTGGTTGTTATGATTATATCATGTTTTGATGCTTGGTGGTTGTGGAAAATGGATTTTTTGGGGTTGATTTTGGGGAACCTGTAGCAGAAAAATTCTGCAGGAAATTCTGCAAATTTCCACTGCCCATACGCGTATGGGGCATGGCCTTACGCGTATGGCATGAATGGTACGCGTAATGGAGGAAAAATGGAAATTTTCAAGGGGAAAACAGCTCTGCCCATACGCGTATCACCTTGGGCAATACGCGTATGGCTGGGCGAGCCAGATGGGCGGTACGCGTATGGCACAAGGCAATACGCGTACGGTCAGAAAAATTGCACACTTGTGTTTTCTCGCGATATTATTTTTGGTTATGTCCATAACTTTTGACTCGGTTATCCGTTTTTAATATTTTTGATATCATTGGAAAGCTAACAGAATGTACTTTGTTATGAAAATGGTTTTAAAGATGTTGGCAGATTTAATTATGTCGGGATTTTGGGAATAGTGTCGTTTTGTTGATTTTAGCGTTTGAAGGTGTGTAATTGTTGTTAAATATGTATGCATGCAAAAATATGGAATAGGAAGAGTGAGAACCATTACCCTAAACAATGTCGGAAAGTGTGAAATGACATAGTGTCGACGCTCGTGCTAGTAAGGCCGAGGCGTGTGTATTGTGTAATCGTAACCGGTTATTATTGATAGTGCGTTTCATGGGTCTCGAGCTCCTCTGAAACATGTGCACCATTACTTGGCAGGTTTGATTCCCGCGTATAGTACGAATGGAACCTAAGGGTAGAGACTTGTGATGGTTAACAGGCCATGAGAAGTGACGGTTCACGGCTAACAGGCCGTTGTTCCCGAATCTATTTCGTATGCCAAGTAATTTCGAGGATCCATGACTCGGGTCGTCTTCTAGACGTAGAAGCGGACGGGAAAAGGGGATGCCTTCGTATGGTTACTGATTAGTGAGATTCTTGAGCTAACAGGCTCAGGACGTACTTTGGTACTAGGGTGAGTTAACAGGCTCACCGGTGTGGATATTTATATAGTGTGTGTACTCAAAGTCACTTCCCTTCCCTTTTGACTTGAGTTAGATTTATTAGAACCTTGTAGAGCCGAGAGGACTTTAAGATAGGGAACTCACTGAGATTTGATGTATCTCACCCCACTGTTGTTGTTTACATCACAGGTACTGCAGGTTCCGCGAAGGGTAAGGATAAGGCCGTGTGATTATCCTTACTTATCTGATGGCTTTGCTTCTGTTGTGGAGTTTTTGAGATCATTAGTGATCTAGTTCTTAGTGTTTTGTCTTTGGAAACATCTTGTAGATATACCATGCCGTAGTTTTTGTATTAGGCTTTTTTTTGGGCATGTATATATATAATGTGTTACTAAGAACTTATTGTATATTTCAGTACCAAACGTACTTTCCATGTATAATATATGATTTGATGCATGTATATATATATATATATATATATATATATATATATATATGTGGGCGTTACATAATAATAATGCACGAAAAATTTATATGTTATTTTGTCAAATAGTTGATAAAGTCGTAATTTAATTTTTCTTTACTTCTATATTTTTCACAAATATATTTACTACTGTAATGTACTTTACTTGAATTTGATATTGATATTAATTTTTGTGTTTTGTTTGACAACATTTAGTGAACTAAATGAAAATAATTATAAACTATACATCACACTTGGTTGTTCTTATAAAAAAATAAAAATTGATGTTATTAAATATATGATATTTATATTTATTTATTTTGTGCATTAATTTGTATTATAGAGATTAACTCATGCATAAAAAAGTTACACAATTTTTTTTATTATTTATTTTGGTAATAATTTTCTAAAAAATGTTAAATTTTTTAATAAATAATTCTATTTAAACGAAAACAAAATTAACTAATCTATATTATGATATAGTAATCTATCTTATGATGTAGTAGATAAAAAAAATTAAATATTTCTATCAACAGATACAAGAGTAACAAAGATTGTTAAGATTATTTTATAAGTTTACACTTGTAATAATAAATATTAAAAAAAATACTAAAAGACAAAAATATCATAAATTTGATTTGAATTTTTTCTCTTTTTTTATATATCTTTTTCGCATCAAAATCTTCTATTCTTAATTTTATTTTTTTTATTTAATAGCCTACATTTTTTTCTTGTTCTTTTCCAACACCTCATTCATCAACTACTTATCATTCCTTTTCGACTTCTCTCTCAATTTCATCATTCATAGAATTATCCAACCGATTCTCATTAAAACTTTCACTTGATTGAGTTGCCACTTGTTTAAATAACTGTTCAAGTTTATTTTTAATTTTTTTTTATGGAATCTGCATAGTTCTTGTTGGATATTTCATGATTGACCTTTAGTGCTTCGAGATTGCATTGAGTCATCTTCCTGAATTCGTTCATAGTCTCTTTTAGAATGGATGACTTCCTTGGTGGTGGATTCTGTAGAGCTTCTTAATTAAAATTTTGACATTGATGGTTACTCCATTTAAGATTTGGATGATCATTCAACCACATGTTATAAGTCTTGGAGTAAGGATTTGTCTCTTGATTTTTTCCCTCATAATGCGCCTCTTCAACGTATCCCTCTTTTGCACAATGGTCATTGGCGTGACCTTCACACAAATCACATTGTAATGCTCTGATTGGATTAACATTTACTGGAACTAGATTTGAGGATGTCAATTACTTTGATAAAGCTTTAATATGTGCTAATAGAGGAAGTTGAAAATCAAGATTCATCATACAAGTCTTGAATCAAAAAGCAATATGCTAAACCCCTTACCTTGTATACACAAACAAAAAATATCTTAGTAGTAAACTGAACAAAACAAAACCTGAATAAGAGTATAAAATTAGTATCCAATAAAATAAAATAACTTAAACATAAAAAGCGTAACACAAAAATTACCTTGTCAAAATAATGCAACAATCTCCGGCAGCGGCGCCAAAAAATTGATAGAATTTTATCAAGTATACTAAATGTTATCGAAATAATAAAATAAATTTATTTCCAGTGGGATAGTTTTATTTTAACAAGAAGATTAAGGATTGATTGAAAGTAAAATTTGGAGTTTTCAAACTTTGGTTTGAAAGAACAATTGCGTAAATAAAGACTTGTTGGAAAATTAGTCAGATTAAAGACAATTAGGCCTTCATTCGAATCCCATGAATGTCTCTATTGATCTTGGTGTCTATTTTTCCTATGTTGATTTCTCAGCATTTACGATGGTTTGACTTAGCCATTAAACTCAATTCTTTGTTGTATAACTCACTATTCTATAATATAACTTCCTAATCCCTTAACTCGTTAGATAGTTAAAACAAACAATATTTGACATGTTAAAACTTAAGTCACAACTTATAATTTCACCTCACTTTTTAAATAATATTCTAAACGATTTTATACTTGCAAAAATTGCTGCGAAAATACTCTACCTGCGGATTTTTCTGTAAGATTTATATTATTTTCAATTTATGCATTTTTTCAGATTTTTAAAAGATCGATCCCTGATTTTATTACCTATATCAAAATTTTCAAAAAAATCCACTAATTGTATGCACTTTTATCAGTTTTTTTTTAAATCTTGTAAGAAACCATTTAAAAAAAATAGAAAATAATAATATGAAAAAGTAGTTATATTAGAAAAAAACTTACGTTGATCAATGTTTTTTTCAAGCTTTCTTGAGCCAATTAACTCTATCTCTCTATTAGACTGTTAGAATTTGATTCAACACTTATATTTCTTAAAATGATAAATAACTATGAGTTAATCAAAATTCTAGAGAGAGAAATTATGGCATCTCTCTAGAACTTTTATCTTCTTCTTGCTCCTGTCGATGAAGATCTTGTCTGAGCTTTCGTCTCTTGGTTCTGATTCAGTGAAGCAATAGGTCTATCTTCGGCTTAAATTCCTAGCTTTCGAGTTTAGGGGCCTTGGTATTTCTTTTGTTTCCATTAGGTCGGGATTGAGGTGTGTCTTGGGTAGTTCGCTTTCTGGGTAGTTTCGTTTTCCTCCTCTTCGGTCTGCATGCAATTTCTATGGCTTGGGAGAGGGTTAGTAGGAAAAATGGCAATGGTCTCAGAGGTGGTTTTTCTGTGTGGAAGGAGAACAATGGTAGAGGAGTAACTAATGGGGAAACTACAACTTCTATTTTCGTAACTGAGTTTCCTGAGCAAATGAACGCAAAAGATCTCTTTGAGGTATTCAAGGTTCACGGAGTTATATCAGAAGTTTTCGTTTCGGCTCGGAGAGACAAATGTGGTAAAAGGTTTGGATTTGCAAAGTTTTGGAAAGTCCACGATTCGCGTATTCTTGCCTGTAATCTCGATAGCATTACTTTAGAAGGTAATAAGATTTTCGTCAATATCCCCAGATTCAATCCGGTGAATAAGAGGCCTCCTACAGTTTCACAGAAACCGAAGAAGAATGTTTATCAACAAACTCATGTTAGAAGGTACGAGAATGCTAATTGTGTTGATAGGACGTTTGCAAATGTGGTGTCTGGAGTGGTGACTGAGGTTAAAGGGAAGGGATTAGATGGTGACTCTTGCGCTTCTTTAGAGGTGGATGATGTCTGGATGGAGAGACTTAAACGAATGAGAGTGGGAGTGGTCATGGAGGATGGAAATGCTTTTAACATTCAGAGGGTGATTAACGAGGAAGATTTTTTCAACATTAAGGCTACTCCTCTCGGAGCCTCAATGTGTCTATTGGAGGATGTGTCTGGTGGAGACATTGAAGAGTTCGTGGAGGAATCTAGAGATTGGCTGGAGGTTTGGTTCAAAGAAATTCGCCTTTGGTCCATGGAGGTGGTTGACAGAGATAGGTTTGTGTGGGTTAAGTGTCGTGGACTACCTTGTATTGCTTGGTGTGACAACAATTTTCGTCTTCTCTTGTCTAGTTTGGGAACATTCATCAAGTGTGATGATATTACAAGGAGTAGGGGTTGTCTCGATTCTGCAACGTTACTTATCAAAACTAACCTTGGACTTATATTGGATAAGAAGATTAGAGTGGAACTGAATAGCCAATATTACACTCTATCCATTTCTGAAGATCTTTCATGTGGTAGAGTTGACTCTTTGTTTGAAGAGGAAGACGAGGTGATTGACTCAGAAGATTTCAAATCCTCTATTCCCTCAGAATTTGAAGGCGCGTGGGATAATTTTGAAGAGGAAGAGAGTGAGGAGTCTGGTTTCTCAAAGGTTGAGCCGGTTGTTGGAGACTTTTCCCTTAGAACTCAAGGGTCAGATGATGGGTGCATATACTCTGACAACGTTTAATTTGTTGGTGAAAGCTTAGGGACAAGTGCTTCAGGAGGTGGGACCCAAGTGGGCATTGGGAAGACTCATATTGAGCTCGATAAGGTTCAGTCTGAAGATAGCAGAGATAACACTATTCTATGCAGAGTTTTATGTGAAAAAGAAAAAGAAGTTAAGTCAGCTGGATATAGGGATGATAACTGTACGGATGCTACAGAAGGTAACCAAGTTAGAAATGTCTCTTGTAACCTTGGAGAGTTGGTTGTGGACTTAGGGCTGCCTAATCCTATTTCTGGGCCCCCAGGAGGCGTGGTTGGGCCATCAAATTGGGGTAAAGTTAAAAAGAAAAAGTCCATTCATGAGGTGTACAACTGTATCAAGATTCCTTACTCAACTTCCTATTTTTCATCTTTGTTACACTCGTCCTTGAAGGACCACGTAACCATTCCAAATAGGGAGTCTCGAAAGAAGAAGGTGGACAGAGGTTCTCAGATTGAGTCTTGTAATTCTCTGCTGTGTTGTGAATCCATTACAGACACTGATGTGGAAAGAGGGAACTTGAGATGTCTTAGGGCACTCGATGATATTCCTTCTAATATGAGTAAGTCTTTGAAGAAGCTTGGTCTACAAGGAAAAGTTGACGAAGTAGGATTAGAAGGTATTCTACGGAAGTTGGATAGAGAAGATAAAGCGAGATTAGTTAAGAAGGTTGTATCTATACATGACCCATGAATATTGTTTCCTACAACGTCCTTGGGTGCTGCAGTTCTTTGAAGAGGAGGAGAATTTCGCAAACTCTTCTAAAAGGAAAGGCAGATTTATGTCTTCTTCAGGAAACGAAAGTTACGGAGATGGATTCAGCTCTCGTTAATAGTATCTAGAGGAATGCTGATGTGGAGTGGTCTGCCTCTAACTCTCTAGGTAGATATGGAGGTATTCTTACTTTGTGGAATAGTAGAACTATCTCAGCTGTCTCTAGTTTCAGTGGTGACGGGTTTTTGGGTATTCAATTCTCGTGGAATAATCAAAGTATAACTGTGGTCAATGTTTATTCCCCGTGTGGTCTTGTTGAGAAAAAGAGATTGTGGAGGGACCTTATCGAAGCTAAGGGTAAATTCCCCGGAGGTGGGTGGATCGTGGGTGGGGACTTCAATGCAGTGGTTAACGGGGAGGAGAGGAAAGGAGTCAGTGCCAGCTGTAGAAGAGAGATGAAGGAGTTTAGCTATTTCATAGATGACATGAATCTGATTGATCTCCTGGTTGTTGGCAATCGATTTACGTGGTTTAATTCTAATGGTAGGAGTAGAAGCAGACTGGATAGAATTCTGGCTGATGATTTTGCGATTACTCTGTTATTGTTGAAGAACCAATTGGTTGGAACCAGAGACGTATCGGATCATCGTCCAGTGTGGATAAAGTCTAACAATGTCAATTGGGGTCCTAAACCGTTTAGGACTTTCAACTGCTGGTTTTCTCATAAGGATTTCATGCCTTTCATGAAGAAGTCTTGGGATTCTTATCATTTTGCAGGTTCTCATTGTAACAAGCTAATCAAGAAGCTTCAGGCCCTTAAAGTTGATTTACGAAAGTGGAATTTTAATGTCATCGGTTGGCTCGAATTAAAGATTGAAGAAAACGTTCAACAGCTTAACCACTTTGAGTTGCTTAGTGAAACAGATCTAGCTCAGTATAATGAAGACTCTGTCAAGGATAGTCTGAGAATTCAGGAGGAGTTGTGGAAGAATCTGAGGTTAAAAGAGAGTATGCTGGCTCAGAAATCGCGGGTGAGATGGCTTCAAGACGGGGACCTAAACACCAAGTACTTTCACAATTCCTTAAAATCGAGGAATCGTTCGAATTGTATTTATGCTGTTACTGTGGGAGACAAAATTGTGGAAGATCCTGAGGTAATTAAAACGGAAGCCTGCAGGTTCTTTGAGGAAAGATACCAGAAACTTAATCATGTTAAGTTTAGGAGTGAGTCAGTTCTGGCAGCCAGTCTTGAAGAGGCTAATAAAGTTTTCCTTGAAGTGGATTTTAGTGCAAAAGATGTTAGAGTTGCAGTGTTTAGCTGGGACGGCAACAAGTGCCCCGGAGTTGGCGGTTTCAATTTTATGTTCATTAAAACTTGCTAGAGTATAGTTGGAGAGGATTTTTCGAATTGCATTCTGTAGTTCTTTCAAACTGGTTATCTTCCCAAGATGTTTGCTTCTTCTTTCATTTCGTTAGTTCCGAAGGTGAATAATCCCCAACGATTTCAAGATTTTAGGCCTATTAGCCTTGTCAGTTGCATTCTGAAGATTATATCTAAGATGCTTGCTGGTAGATTGGGTAAGGTTATTCATAAGCTTATCTCCCCTTCCCAAACTGCTTTTATCCCGGGCCGTCAGATATTCGATGGTGTTTTGTTGGCTAGTGAAATTGCAGATTATGCTAAGAAGTTCAAGAAGGATTGCATTTTCCTTAAAGTCGACTTTGCTAAGGCGTATGACTGCGTTGACTGGTCGTATCTTGAAGACATGCTTATTAAGATGGGATTTGGTAGTAATTGGCTTAAATGGATTCGTGGATCTGTGTTTAACAGTTTTGTGTCGATTCTTATCAATGGTAGTCCTTCGAAAGACTTCAAGGCTGGTAGGGGTTTGAAGCAGGGTGATCCTCTTGCTCCGTTCTTATTCTCTATTGTCGCAGAGGGTTTGGCCAGTCTGGTGAGAACTGCTGCTAGGGATAACATGCTGTCTCATTTTAAAATTCAAGGTCATTCTACTGTTAGCTTGCTTCAGTTCGCTGACGACACGCTGTTAATTGGAGATGGTTCGTTCTCTAATATTTGGGCTTTCAAGACTATATTGCGTGCGTTTGAATTGAGTTCTGGTCTTAAGATTAATTTCTCAAAAAGTTGTCTTTATGGTGTGGGAGTTGACTCTATCTTCCTCTCGGCTGCTGAAATGTTCCTCAATTGCAATTTCGGTAGACTTCTGTTCAGTTTCCTTGGTCTGACGGTTGGAGGCAACCATCACCGCTGCTCCTTCTAGAATCCGGTTTTGTCGTGCATGAGGAATAGATTGTCTAAATGGACTGGGAGGAATTTGTCAATGGGGGGAAGAGTGTCCCTTATTAACTCAGTTCTTGTAAATCTTCCCCTTCATCATCTGGCATTCTACAAAGCTCCTAAGAGTGTGGTAAAGGAGTTCATAGCAATTCAGCGAAGGTTCTTGTGGGCTGGGAATTCTAACGACAGATATGTTTCTTGGGTTTCATGGAATTCTGTTTGTAAGCCGAAGGAGTTGGGTGGTCTAGGTATAAAGCATGTTGGTAGATTTAATCGAGCTCTTCTCGCAAAGTGGTTATGGAAGTTTCATAGTGGGGGGAACGAAATTTGGAGGGAGAGCCTCACTATTAGATATGGAGCTCTAGGCGTTAAAGTGCAATCGTATCCTGACATTGGTAAATTGAAGACAGATTCATTGTGGATGAAGGATCTTTTGTCGATTTCGGTTTCTGATTCCGCTGATAATTTTTGCAAATTCTTGGAATGCTCTGTTGGTGACGGTTCAGGAGTGGCGTTCTGGCAGGCGTTGTGGATGGGAGATATTCCGTTGAAAGCTAGATATCCCAGTTTGTTTAAGGCCTGCAGAAGGAAGGATTTGGCTGTTAGTGATTTGGGTGATTGGGTTGGAGGGGAATGGCGCTGGAAACTCATTGATTTCTTGGATAATTCTGCTATCATCTCAGATCAAGAAAGCTTGGATTGCTGGAATCTGTTGGGTTCCCACTCGGTTTTTAAAGAGGTCCGGGATGAGTGGGGTTGGTCTCTCCATGATTCTAGGAAGTTCACGGTCAACTCCCTTTACTTGTCCTTGGCGTTTTCTTCTGTTGTTAATGATATTGAGATTGAGTGCGCAGCGTTTCTGGATCTTCTTTGGAAGACAGTCTTCCCGTCGAAAGTGCAGGTTTTCAGCTGGAGGATGGCGTTAGATATATTGCCTACTAGAACTAATTTGGTGGCGAGAAGGTTAATTGTCGACGAACATGATAAGGTATGTGTGTTTTATTTCCGTCAATTAGAGGATGCATCTCATTTGTTCTTCTCTTGCTTCAAGTCTATATCCGTGTGGAACAAGATTTGCGAGTGGGTGGATATAGATTTTATTTCCGAAACCTGTAGCAGTCGTCATGTTAAGGTGTGGAATACGAGCCTTAAAGGTCGGTGTAAAGCGGAGAAGATCAACTCTATTTGGTTCATAACTTGCTTGTTTTTGTGGAAGGTCAGAAATAATATTTTATTTAATGACGCCTTGTTTGTTGTTGAAGAAATTGTTATCGATATAAAAATGTCTTCGTGGAACTGGTTGATCCTTGGTATTAAGCGTAGCAAGAAGTGCTCGTTGTACGATTGGTTTAAGTTTCCGTTCGATTTTCTTTAATGTTTCGAGTCTATTGGTGGTTGTAGTTTGTTGGTCTGAGATTTCCTTAATCTCGTATTAATGAATTTGCTTATAAATAAAAACACTTCTATTTCTTCGGCCATCACTTACTTCTCTACTAGTTCTATATGCAAAATTATTAATACTTTGCATAATAAACTAGTAGGGAAGGAATTGTTGATTGAAGAATTAGAAACAGTGAAACCAAAGTAATTTAAGTGGAACTTTTATATTGAATTTTAGAGACAAGCTTTCTATATGTATGCCACATTAATTTTCGCCTTCAATTTTTGGGAAATAATTTTAGTTAGTAATTACAAATTTTATTACTAGAGCAATTTGTGTTAAAAAGAGTAATGCTATGCCTTAAAATTACATTCAATTTTCTTGTTAGCGCTATCTGATAGTGGTAGAGGGAACAACTTAGAGGAATTTTAAGAAATGAGGGTTCTTTTACAAAAGTTACTATCCTCAGATTTGATATTTACCACTGTATTGATTTGCATTTTGTAGATGATTATTACTCGATGATTTTTATTTTGTGAAACAAATGAAATGCTTTATATCAAAACCATCACTAAGTTCAATGTTCTCATGTGGTAATTGTTCTTTGATTTTTCATCGAACATATATGGCTTACCCCATAAATTATTTGATCCCAACCAATAGAGATAGTTCATTTCTCTAACAACATGTGAGTGAAAGTTATACATTTACGACCATTGAAACGTGTATTTTGGCAAACAAATGTTTCAATATGTATTGATAAATATGATTCTCAATGCTTTCCAAATTGCTTTATCACCTTATATATGAGACACATATCTTGTACCATGATTCAAATCAGAGTTGTGAAATTTCTAGTATAGTGCCTGTATACCAGTATTGCTTATTGAAATTTTTGCTACCCGATATGAAAGTTGGTATTGCATTTCGATGTTGTTAAACTAAAAACAGCGACAATTTTTTCTAGTATAATACAGTTATATCTTGATATCAGAACTGATTAATTATGGAAACTTATTTTAGAAGTGAACCATTATTATAATTATTTATAATGATTGGTGGATCCATTTTTTAAAAAAACCACAAACATACAAACATAAAATGTGAAGAGGTGAAATGTTGTTGAATGGTGTGGGTAATATATTTCAGAGTACTCTATGGTGATCAATAGCGGTACTATCCAGGTATAGCGGAGCAGAGTGGAGGCTAGCCGTTATGGGAAGAGACTTAGTGGTGCAAACATTATAGCGGTCGTTATAGGGTAAATAGCGAGTAGCAAAGGCGGAGCAGTTCACAGTGCAGAGCAATTTTAATCATGTACTCGATTTTCATTTGAAAAACTGAAATTACCACATAAATTTAAAAGGTTTTAAGGCTAATTTTAGATTTTTCAATCAATCTTGAGTTGAGATTCTACCCTAACATTCCTTTACCGAAATTTTTACACTACACTTGTTCCAAAGAAAAATTACAAGTTCCTCCCTCACCTGTCTTTACACTTCGTTCTTCCATTTACACTTCATCTATTGATAATTATCATTCATGCAATTTGTTTAAAAAATGATCAAATAGCAGACGTATCGCTATCCACTACCTTGTAATCTCATGCTTTGTTGGCATCTTGTTGAGTGCTAAATTGTTGTTGTTTTGAGTGTGAATAATTAGCACTCGACGACTTTATCCGTTTGTTTTCCGTTAATAACCCCCCGTTTTTGTGTACTTTTTGTATATTTTGCCCTTAGCGCGGTTTAAGGAGGTTTGATAGGTACTTCGAGTGAAATCTCTTTTGGCGCGATCTGAGGGCACTTAGCGCGGTTGTAATTTCTTAGTTTGTATAAATACCCCTGATTCATATTTTTAGGGTATGGTTTTGGGAGATTTTTTGCTCCCAACTCCATCACCAACATTGTTTGTGGAAATAAGCTAAGAAACAACAAATAGAGGTTGCATCTTGACGATCCCGGAGTTGAATCTGCTTCAATCGGTGTTGACAAACCGAAAGATGTTTGTTCTTCTTTCTTCTTCTCTATGTATAAATACCCCTGATTCATAGCGCGGTTGTAATTTCTTAGTTTGTATAAATACGCCTGATTCATATTTTTAGGGTATGGTTTTGGGAGATTTTTTGCTCCCAACTCCATCACCAACATTGTTTGTGGAAATAAGCTAAGAAACAACAAATAGAGGTTGCATCTTGACGATCTCGGAGTTGAATCTGCTTCAATCGGTGTTGACAAACCGAAAGATGTTTGTTCTTCTTTCTTCTTCTTTATGTATTTTGCATTTGTTGGGGTTGTTGTATGTATGCTTACTTGGAATGTATGTGTAATTATTTATCTTTGTATAAAATCTATTTTACAACACTTTATCGGTGTCATCTTTGATTTACTATCTATCTTAATAGGGTTGGATTCCTGTAGACATATATGGTCCGAACTCAACCTAAGATGAACATCGGTTAGATTTAGGATTAACATCCACGTGGGTATTGAATCTTAATGCTCCGTGTTGTCGAGTTGCGTGAGACATCATCGATGAGATGATGCGGTTGTTTTCTAAACTTGGCCTAATGAGTTATTTCTCGTACTTTATTAACTTGTCATATGTTTTTTTGTTTGCATTATTATCTCAAACCATTAAAATCAAGCTTAGAAATGTAGACACAGTTGAACGACATTCTTTCTCTCTTACCGATCCCTGTGGAGACGATGTAAATCCCGAAGGGAATTCTTCCAAATCTTTTGCTTCTTGCCGATATACCTAAAGATACCTGTGCGTTCGATCGGATATTAATGTGTTACACGCATTTGTTTTTAAAATAAAATAAGAATTTTAAAAAGAAAAATTATTTTTTTTACCAAAATAGTTTATTATTTTTAAAAGAAAGATATATTTTGATTTATATATGAATCATAAATATAATTTATATATATATATATATATATATATATATATATATATATATATATATATATATATATATATATGAATGACATATTTTCTTGTATGTAATAGAATTTTAGTTTTGAAATTATTTATATAAATATTTGGATAAAAAAAATAACATTTGCCATTAATAATATATATTAGTGAAATGATTACATCAATAATATAAAACTCACATTTTCATATATATATATATATATATATATATATATATATATATATATATATATATATATATATATATATATTAAATTAATGATATTAGCAACATAGTATTTATAAATATTGTTTTAATTATATAAATATATATTGGTAACATAAATAAATACAATGCGTGTATGCTTTTAAGGTTGTGGAGAGAAATAAATAAATAATTTTTTACCATGATTAAAGTCCAATTTAACTTTAAAACCTTGAACTGATACGTATGCCTCATTTAAAACCTTTGAACCAATCCGATAAGACCGAAATTTCTCGAGAGCATACACAATAGCAAGTAATTTTTTTTCTGTGGTGGCATAATTCACTTGTGCCTCATTTAGAACATTACTCGCGTAATGTATGGCATGAAAAATTTTGGCATTTCTTTGCCCAAGCACCGCACCAACCGCATAATCGCTAGCATCACACATCAACTCAAAATTTAAAGTCCAATTTGAAGCAACGATTATGGGTGCGGTGATGAGTTTCTCTTTTAAAATTTGAAAGGAATTTAAACATTCATCATCAAAGAAGAAAGACTTATCTTTGTTGAGTAGATTACTCAAAGGTCTTGCAACTTTGGAGAAGTCTTTGATGAACCGCCTATAAAATCCCGCGTGGCCTAGAAAACTCTGGATTCCTTTGACATTGGTTGGAGGTGGCAACTTCTCGATCACTTCAATTTTAACTTGACCCACTTCAAGGCCTTTAGAGGAGACTTTGTGTCCAAGCACAATCCCCTCCGTTACCATTAAGTTGCACTTCTCCCAATTTAACACCAAGTTTGTTTCCACACACCGTTCAAGAACGGTCTCCAAATTTTTCAAACATAGATCAAAAGATGCTCCAAACATGGAGAAGTCATCCATGAACACTTCCATTGTTTTATCAATAAGGTCGGAAAAAATTGCTTGTACACACCGTTGAAACGTTGCCAATGCATTGCACAAGCCAAACGGCATCTTCTGATAAGCAAAAATTTCAAAGGGACAAGTGAACGCCGTCTTCTCATGGTCTTCCAGATCAACCGAGATTTGGTTATAACCGGAATAGCCATCTAAGAAGTAATAAAATTCTTGACCCGAGAATCTCTCAAGCATTTGATCCATAAACGGAAGTGGAAAATGATCTTTTCTAGTAGCGGTATTAAGCCTCCTATAATCGATACACATTCTCCAACCCGTCACAGTTCTCGTCGGAATCAATTCATTTTTCTCATTTATAATAATGGTTATTCCTCCCTTCTTGGGCACAACTTGAACATGACTCACCCATGGACTATCGGATATTGACATAATTGTTATCTATTGGCAAACATGGTCAGTATCTATAGATTCTACACATGCATAATTGATATCTTCTCCATGGAAACACATTATTATTATCTTCCTATTGCAGAGAAAACCAAGACAGTGACAGAGAAAGAAAAGTATGCGACTGTTCAGGAAAAGGATGTTATCGTAGATTAAGGGAAGTGTGTTGCAAAGGATGTTGCACCAAAGGATTATCAACCTAAGGTTCTCTTCTCTATATTCGTACCTATTATTACACTATTTCTCATTTTATTATATATAAGCTATAAATTGAGTTTTGATTTTAGGAAGGTGAAGAAGTCTTGCCATCATCAGAAGGTACCAACGAAAATGTGAGCAACTATAAAGATAGGTTTTGTTTCCATCATCAGAAGGTCAAAATAAGAGGTATGCAATTTGACCCTGTATGTTATTGTGTTTCTTTCAACTATTGTACTGTTAGAAGAGAGTTAGTTGAAAATGTTATTAATGGACAAAAACTGCTCTGTTTACTTAGCTTCAAACGGTGGTAGAGTTTGTCATTGTCTTGTCATTACCGACAAAGGAATATCAAGTGTAATACCCCATATTGTCTAAATGCTTGATTGGATCTCAGATGAGATCAGATGAGTAATTATGCGCTTTATCTTTGGATAATTGGATTAATGGAATCCTATAAGTACTTTAAGTATTAACAATTGGGATCAATAGAGCAATTGATGAACTCTGAAGAGATAAATTATTTTATTAAAGAGACAGATAAATTATTTATTAGTTCAAGAAAGGATTTTAAGGTAACTCAAATAATTGATCAATCGGGTAGAGACGATAAAATATCAATTGGAGATATTTTACTCTATTGGATTATATTATATAATATTGGTATTTTATATATATATATATATGTTACAAGAAAGAGAAAGAGAAAAATTGGTAAGAAGAAGAAAAGAAGAAATTGGGAGAAAGAAGAGAAAGGAAGAGAAGAAGAAGAGGAAAAGAGGAAAATGGAAAAGAGGGAAGAAAACATGGATCATCGTTCATCATCTTCTTCAAACTCCTCTTCGATTACCAGGTGGGTTCTAGTTAGAAACTCTAAGCTCTAGAAATGGATGTTTGAAACTTAGGTTAGAATTGAGAGAAAATGATAAATTGCTGAATCAATGAAATCTAACGATTGAAATGTGTTATAAATTGTGTAGTATGATCAATATATGTGTGGAAACATCTGTTGATAATTTTTATATAGTGTGTTTGTGTTATGATGAGGTTTTGTTGGGGTTTTCATCCATAAAAATAGAGTTTTTGGGATTCTACAACAGGGTTAACTGATTAACCATTTTGGCTAACCGATTAACCAGTGAGAAATCTGTTGTTCTACGCTGAAATAAGACTGGTTAACCGATTAACCATTCTGGTTAACCAGTTAACGAAATGTGTCTCAAAACTTTATTTTGCCACTGGAGTTTGGTTAATCGGTTAACCAAATGTGTTAAATGATTAACACTGTAACCTTTTGGAAAAATACTTCAAAAATTCATATCTTTTGACTAGGGTGTCCGTTTTAAGCGTTCTTTATATCGATGTGAAGCTGTGGAAATATCCTACGGGATAAAAGTGAAAAGTATCGATTTTGATACCCGATTAAATGAATCGGAGGGAACCCGAAAGTGATGTTTTATGTGATGTGGATTATGTTGACATGTTATGCTATTATGTGTGTTTCGCGATTGATATTGTTATATGCCAATGATGTATGCTATATTTATATATTGTTTAAATGTGATTAAGCGATAACATGTTTAAAAGACTATAACAGAAAAAGTGAGGAAACCTTAGATCAATGGAATAACCTAGATATGTAACTAGGTGTTATGAGATGTGTTGAGAACAATGCTTAGACATCGATACTAGAAGAGTGTCTTTGTTAAGTAGTTGTTAGTGGAGGACCGTAATTCCTCTGGTTTGTATTTTTTTCCCTTAATAAATATTAGTGACCCGTGTTTAATCCTCTGGTGTAGGATGGTCGGGGAAAGTATTTATTAAGTATGTATCCCCTAATAAATATTAGTGACCCGTGTTGAAGTGCTCCTTGTGTGGGCTGGCCGGGGAAAGTATTTATTAAGTAAGTAATCGTGACCCGTGTTGAAGTGTTCCTTGTGTGGCCTGGCCGGGGAAAGTTACTTAGTGGATGGTACCGTGACCCGTGTTGTAGTGCCTTGTATGGGCTGGCCGGGGAAAGTACCATAGGGAGTGGTATTAGTGACCCGTGTTGAAGTTCTCCTTGTGTGGGCTGGCCGGGGAAAGTACCATTTGTAGATAACCGTGACCCGTGTTGAAGTGCTCCGTGTGCGGGCTGGCCGGGGAAAGTTATCTATGTTAAGGATCCGTGACCCGTGTTGTAGTGCCTTGTATAGGCTGGCCGGGGAAGGATTCCTTAACTAGTTGTCGTTTGGTGTATATTGCGAGGGTTTCTCGAGTTAGAAATGTTCGAGCTCAAGGTCTAGTTCCTTTCTCCCTGACTTGAGTTAGGATTTGTTTAGAACCTTGTAAAGCCGAGAGAATCCATAAGATAGAGAACTCACTGAGATTTGATGTATCTCACCCCACTATTGTTGATATTACAGGTATGGGTTGCAGGTTTGATTTACAAGTGGAGCTATGCTTGGATGTTTCAAGAGAAGCTTAGCTTTAGTATTTCCGCTGTGTATTATTTTGTTGTATACAATTGAGGATATTATATATTATTCTTAGATTTTTACATTTTGTCTAGTTTCCATGACTTGTGCCATATGTTGTATTGATGTTTTAGAAATGGACAAGTATGTGAATTATGCCATTAGGCACTTTTGATGTGTCAGTACCAAGTTAAACACTTGTATGGTATTATTCTAGATATATATTATACAAGGCGTTACATCAAGAGTCAAAGCTTATCATATGAAAGAGTTAAAAGGTAGTCTTATCATATGCTTTTATCATGAAATAGAGGATGAAAGTTGTTAATGAGAATATTAACTTAAATGTGTTTTCAGGATGGAGTGTGGACATTCCGTGACTTTTTACGTAATGGATTGATTGAGTATCTTGATGTCAACAAGGAAAACAATTCTATGGTGTGTTATTCTCAAAGTTACATTCTCAAAGAGGATAAATGGGTACCTCAATAAGTCTAAAATTGTGAGTTCTAATGACACTCTTTATTTTAGTTTTTTAATAGAATCAATTCACGAGGTCATACCGGTTTTTACTTTTTTATTTAAGAAGAAAACAAGGAAATCAATTCACGACACGACACATAGATTATGGTAATAATTTAAGCAAATGAAAGTGATTGAATTTGAACACAATGTCGTCGAATAGTGTTGTAGTGGTAGAATTTGAACAAATCCCTAATATTCTACTATACACTATCACTACGCCAAAATTGCTTTTTGGCAGCGCTACATAGACAGCGCTTTTGATCAAAAGCACTGCTATATGTTTTAAAAAAAACACGCTGAAAAAAAGCGCTGCCTAAAGGCATACTTTAGATAGCGCTTCCTAAAAGCGCTGTTAAAAGCCATACAAATGTGACACTTTAGAAAGCGCTTTCAGGAAAGCGCTGCTAAAGGCACACTTTAGAAAGCTCTTTTAAAAAGCACCTCTAAAGGCCTTACGTAGGTCACACATTAGAAAGCGCTTTCTGGAAACGCTGCTATAGGCAATTAAAAAGAAAGCGCTTTTAGAGAAAAAATGCTGCTAAAGCTAATACATAAGAAAGCGCTTTCCAAAAGCGCTGTCTTATGTTATTAATTCATAAATACTAAAAAACTTTTCATTATTTTAGAACTCCCTAATCATTTCTTTGCTTTCTCCCTCTCTCTTGCGACTTCTCCCTCCGCTGTGTCTCCCCCTCTCTCGCGACTTTTCCCTCTGCACTATTCGTCTTCTCCGACCGGCATTCCTCTGTCCGTCTTCTCCGACCGGCACGGTTCATCTGTTCGTATCTCCATTTTCTCCGACCGGCATTCCTCCGTAAGTGTCACTTGTTTGTTCTCCGACCGTCACTGTTCATCGTCTTCTCTTGAGGGTTTGTTCTTGAGCATCTTGTTTTGTTTTTGTTTTGTTTTTAGTTTGAATGTGTGAAATGATGACCCTTGATTCTAGTTTGAGCATCTTGTTTTGTTTTTTGTTTTGTTTTTTGTTTGAGCATCTTGTTTTGTTTTTGGTTATGATTTGTGAAATGATGACCCTTGATTCTATCTTGCAAAGGTTTTGGAGATGCTTTGTATAGCAGGCTGAAGTATTTGGCCAGCCTTATTTCTGGCTTTATCAATAAGTGACCTTTTGCCACCGACCACACAGCAGCACAGGTTCATGTAAGTGTAATTTTTGAAAAATCTAGAATTGTCATATGAATTTTGTTGTTCGATTGGGTATGTAATGCTGTGATTTCTTTATTCTGCCTCTGCGATGCGCATTGTTATGATGATTTATCTTCCCTCTCCTTCATTTTGAATTGTTGCGTATATGATGTTCTGAATTTTCTTGTGTGAATCTGATGACTTTGTATGAATTGTGTGTACTGTTCTTGTCTTGCCTCTTCCTTCTAGCGACAGTTGCTGCTATTGTTGTGTTCTGAGTTCTTGAATTTTGGTGGATGTTAGTTGTTCTAGTATGTGTGTATGACAAACTTCTGGTGTATGTTGATGAGTTTTCTAGTCTTTATTTTGTGTTTAGTCATGTAATGATCTTGATGAAGTGGGGTATGACTTTGATGAATTGGTTTGGAATTTCTGGTATATTTTTGACGAAATTGTTTGGTATGATTAAGGTTTTGAGGACCGGTTTGTGTAAGTATTTGATGAATCGTGTAAGGACTTGGATGTTTGGTTATGAGGATGTTGATAGGTTTCTGGTGTATGATTTGTGATGAAGTGTAATCTTTTTATGAAATTGATGTGGATGTTGTTTGAATTTGAATTTGAAATTGTTGTTGTAGATTAGTTTTGACTGACCCCCCTTTCCTCTAGAAAAGGCGTGCGCAAAAACAACTTTTATCAAAACAAGTTTCAATGACATAGGAAGTGTCGAAGAGTGGGCGGTGGTGTCTTTCCAAGGGTGATTTCATGTCTTTCAATGTCCTACTTCTTGAATATAGAGTCCTGTGACCTAGAAGGCAACGCAGGACTTGTTCTTTATATATTTACGACCATTTTGCTCTTTTGTATACGACCTGCGCAATACTTTAACATGAGCACTTCCTCAAAACTCCGCGGCCAAGAAGGTGACCGAGAAAATGAAGAAGGACGGTCCAAATGTTGCAATATATCTACTGCATCATCAATCGGAGCAACCTTGTCCGGGAAGAAATCTGTGACAAAGATGAAATCCCTCACAAAAGACTGCGCTCCGAAACGTGATTTTGGTGTAGATGTTGATGAGGACTGGGATGAAGACTGGTTCAATTTTCTTCATTCAGGAGGCAGGAGAGAGAGCGATTAGCTTCTAGAGGGGAAGCTGTATTTTGTTGTTGTTTTGATTGTCCCCTTATATGGGTGTTAGTGATTTTTCTTGCCTCCAGGCTCTCTTTTTAATTGTATTGTACAATGTTTTGGCTCATATGAAGCATTTTATATACTATGTCGTTTTTCCTCCTGCAAGGAATTACCCTTTTATGTATATGCTAGCCCCTCGAGTACTTAAGTCAAGATGAGGTACCAAGCGTTATTTTTTTGCCTTTTTGTTTTCTGAGACTTTATATTAGCTCAACACTCAGACGTACACAAGAAGCCCCATGCGAAGAGCTTTAGGGGTTTTTCAGTGCTTTGAACCTTTTTTGACCAAGTTTACTGGGTACGTACTCGGGATTTGTCAAAAGGTATGAAAGTTGTTGTGTTGAAAGCGCTTTCTAAAGGGGGACAATAGAAAACGCTTTTTGCTGAAAAAGCGCTGCCTAAAGATGCCAATAGAAAGTATAAAAGGCCAGAAAAAGCGTTGCTAAAGGCCCACTTTAGACATCGCTTTTCCAGAAAAAGCACTGCTAAAGGCCTACTTTAGAAAGCGATTTTCCAGAAAAAGCGCTGCTAAAGGCCTACATAAGGCAGCGCCTTTGCATAAAACAAAAGTGATGTCTTTACCTATAGCAGCGCCACCTTAGGCAGCGCTTTTAAGCGCTGTTAAAAGCCAAAAAAAGCGCTGTCTTTTCCCTTCCGTGGCATAGTGTATTTAGTATGGAGTGTTGTCTAATAGTATCTAGAATGGTGCTATAACACTTAACGTAGCAGATTTTGAACAAACACTAATTTTTCCTATCGTGTTTGGTTGAGCGGCACTTTGTTGCCACTACAAGTTTAAATCTCTATTGCCGTAAAAAATTCTCCAAGCAACAAATTGGAGAGTTCGCTAATTGTAAGTTGCATCGTGACTTTTGTAGTATCCCAAACACACTATATACAATTGGCAACATTAATTAAATATAATCACTTGTGTCGGTGACCGAAGCGTGTTGGATACTAGAGAAGTCCTTGATTCGAAGTGTCCCTGCCATATAGATTCTAAGCTAATGTTGTGAGGAGATTATGTCTTGTATTTCTCTTTTACAATTAATTCAACTTCTCTTTATGGAAAATGGTTCTAGTCAATGTTTTTAAGTGTAGTTTATAACTGCAATTATGACTATTTTTCTGCTAGTTTCTACTTCTTTAAGAGTGATCACTACTTTGATTTAAAACTTTGGTTCTAAATTACTATTTGAGTTAGTTTTATCATGTTGTTGATTTCTGAGAAGTTTGGAAATTATTAAATATTAAGGCATAGTTTGGATAAGCTTTTGTGTTATGAAAGATTCTCTATTGAAATAAGTTTATACTTATTTGCTTATGCCAATGTATTCATTGAAATATGAAAGCTAATCTCAAGTTATATGAGATGAAGCCAAGTTAAAAAATTTCATAAATATTGCAAGATTCTGTTCAAGTTTTTTTAAGACTTTTACGTAAGTTTTTTAGGCTTTCTATGCAAATGATTTCTAAATGTGATAGTTGTTGTTATTTTGACCGTTGTTCCTTTGTTGCCATTGATGTGGTGTTGACTTCATTCCTCTTGTTCTACTATAAACATCTGCTATAAACATTTCAGTTATGTTAATACTAATTCATAGTGTTTTGTTTGATTCATGGTATCATGTTGTGATCCTAACTTAGATATCAATGTGAGTTCCTTTTAGGTGTTTGACACTTCTGTGATGTAATGCAATTCAAAAGTATCTATATAATATGATTAGTGCTTATGCATGTCAATTTCTATTTAATACATGTGCATTATTAACTAACATGAGCCTTTTACATTGAAGTGCATTATTAACTAACATGGTTTGGAAATCATATGCAGTTTATAATCATGCCCAGCTGCAGTTTAGATGAATCAGTTCAGGAAGTAATACATGAGGTTCAGGAAGTGACTAATAATTATTATGAATTTTTCCTAATACAACAATTATTATGAATTTTTTCTGCTCCTCATTTGTTCATGAGTTATCTCGCTTTAAGTTTATATATTACAATGTTACGATTACTATATATGACCTGAATGCTGCATTGTTGCCTTATCATTTGTTTGCTGCAACTAAGGGTCTTGATTTCTCGCAATTGTCGAGCCACTTCACTGACATGGATGAATTATCAAAATTTGAAAAGTCGTAGGATTTGTGTAGGACTATTAGAATTACCAAGAATTTGTCTAAGATTATTAAAATTAACAAGAATCGGCTAGGTCCAGGCTAACTAATTTTGTTGACTTTTACAATTTGACTTTAGCCTCGGTTAGGCCAAAGTTAATTATTTTGTTGACTTATGAAGTTTGACTTTAGCCTCGAATCAGCCGAGGCTAAATATATTATTGACTTATGAAGTTTGACCTTAGCCTCGAAATAATCGAGGCAAATTGTTACTTTAGCCTCGACCAGGCCCAAGGCTAAATATTTTGTTGACTTATGGAGTTTGACTTAAGGAGGTAGCCTTGATTTAGACTCGGCTAAACCGAGGCTACTGTAGACACGACTCTTTTTGGCCAAAGCTAAATGTTAGCTTCGATTGGTAGCCTTGTTTTTTTTTCCTAACAACTGGTATCAGAGCTTCTGGTTAGATCCAGGGATAAATGTTCTTAGTATGCTATGTGGTTGCAGTTTTGTTTGATCTTCTACATCAGAAAAGAAGGGTAGTGTTGTGAAATAGTTGTAAAGTTGCAGTCACAAATTCCGCTGTGCAGTTTGTGCTAGAAAAAATTGATGGGAGAATTTTCTTGGACTTGTGGAAAGTCCAAGTCAAAGATGTGTTTATACAATCAATAGTATATAAGGTGCAAAATTAAGTCGGTGGTTGAAGAGCTTCTTGCCAACAAGGAAGTTGTACCATAGTGTTTCAACCTGGTTTTCGACATGGGGAAATTCTTAAAGTGGTTTACCTTCAAGTGAAGTATATTCTTCTTTAGGTGGAGTATGATAGTTTTTTTAAAACTATGATTGTCTGTGAAGACAATGTAAAATTCTTGGAGTGGTTTAGCTTCAAGTGAAATTTATTCTTCATGATAAAATATATGATTGTCGGTGGTGATAATGTGAAATTCTTGAAGTGGTTTATCTTCAAGTGAAATATATTTTTCATGATAGAGTATGATTGTTTTTAAAACTATGATTGTCGGTGAAGACAATGTGAAAATTCTTGGAGTGGTGTAGTTTCAAGTGACTATACTCTTTATTGTGGAGTATGATTGTCGGTGAAGACAATGAAAATTTATGTATTATTTTCAATCAAGGTTGAGATTGTTGGGGTTGGTTGAAAATATACATGTTGATACTCTTTATGGTGAAGTATGATTGTTGGTGAAGACAATGAAAGATTATGTATTATTTTCAATCAAGGTGAAGATTGTTGGGGTTGATTGAAAATATACATGTTGAAAAAGTCTCATATCGCTTAGTTTTGTGAATGAAGAAAGAGTCCAAGACTATATATAGGATACAAGTTCTTTGAAGTCCCCCACCGCTTAGTTTTGTGAATGAAGAGGGAGTCCAATCCTATATATAGGATCCAAGTTATTCATTCTAAGATGCAACAGTCAAAGGCACTTTAAACTTGTATTTGATTTTATTTGTTCTCTTATATTTTAGTCATTGAAATTTACGTTTGAAATGTTCACAAAATTCAATTTCAGTGATACTGGGATTAGCGAAACTTCAGTTGTATGAAATTTATGAATTGCTTGCATTTCTTTGTTTCACTAATGAATTTAAATAAGTGATTTTATTATAGGAGAGAGGCTTCAAAAAAGTTTAGTGGGTGCATGATGTTGGGCGAGAATATGGAAAATACAACAGCCTAGATGAGGGGTGAAAAGACCTCCCAATTAAAATGACTAGTTGAAAATTGTTTTGAAAGGGTTTTATCAGTGTTTGAAAAATGAAAAATTGGTTTCATGACAGATGAAAATTGTATATAAAGTAATTATGCTTATCGATTGTTATATACACATAATAGGTTAATCAGTACACAATGCAAAAAAGATTGAATCAACAATCTAACCAAAGAGCAAACAACGTATTGTATTGAATTAATGCTGAATTTTCACAAGACTTGTAAACATTACAAAATCAATACAAAAGAATTCCATTATCAAACTTTTCAAACTTAATTTGTAACAAGACAAATTCAAAGTGCCGATTCTAACAAAACCTACATTTAATCAATAAATTTCTATCAAAACAAGACCTAATGAAACACAATTATAAGACAACAATAAAATCAACGTAACATGAAATTTATAGTATATATATATATATATATATATATATATATATATATATATATATATATATATATATATATATATATATATTCTAAGACTTCCAGTGCCCAAAAACTACTAATGAATTTTACTACTATTTAATTTTACTTAAATATGTATAATCCTTTTTAATGTTGTAGGTGATAGTTGTTATTTTTGTGAGTACTTGATTTCTTGAGATTATGCAATTGTGGAAAGCTTGCCTATACTTTTGTTTTATCTCATATTTTTTGAATTTTGATGACGCAGGAGTTTATTTTGGTGTTAAATGTCTAATATTTCTAAAACTATGATGCGTTAGACTTTGTGTTTGTTCATGAAAAATAGTACAAAATATTAATAGATGTGCAATGGTCAAAAAAATTTCTCTCTTACCCAACAAATGAATGCCAATCGTGGCAAATACTTTCTTCAAGTATCGACAACACAAGCAATAACGTAACCAAAAACATGACCATCAAAGGTGAATGTTTCCTTGACACTATCCCACATCTTGATCTATATATATACCCCCGCCACTCAATCTTCATACCATACATTGAAACACAAGTAAGTGTGAAAAAACAAGATGAAGAACTTTAGTATGATTCTAATATTGCTAGTTCTGTTGCTGCTCACTATGGAGCAAGTGCGTGCTTTTGATTGTGAACAAGCAAAGACATCTGCACATCCTTGTATGTCATTCCTCGTCGGTGATGATGACGCGCCATCAACTAGTTGTTGCAATGGCCTTAAAGATCTGAAATCTTCAACACCTACTCCTGATGAACAACGTGCCGCATGTGACTGCTTAAAAGAATTTGCTAGTAACTAGCCTATCAGAGACGACCTAGCTCTCTCACTTCCCAAACTTTGCGGCGTTGATACAAATCTTCCCATAAGCAAAGACATGAACTGCAATGAGTAAGTTCTCAATATTTATTTATTTATATTTTAATATGTTTTCTTCAACATATATTAATAATGCACGGAAAATGTATTTATTATTTTGTCAAATAGTTGATATTGATATTATTTTTTGTGTTTTGTTTGGCTGGATTAAGTAAGCTAAACGGAGAAAATAATAAACTAAACAGGGTGGACACTTGGTTGTTCTTATAAAAATAATACAACCCTGTGTGATGTGTGTAATATGTTCTATGATGCTGTAAAATTTAAAATTTGATGTTAATAAATATATGATATACATGTTTACTTATCTTTGTGCATTCCTTGTTATTATAGAGATTAACTCAGGCATAAAAGAGTGAGACAATTTTTTTTTCAATTATTTATTTTGATAATAATTTGTAATAAATATATTCATTTATAAAATAATTCTATTAAAAAGAAAACAAAATTAACAGATCTACCTTATGATGTAGTAGATCACAAGGATAATAGTAACATAGATTGTTAAGATTATTTTGTAAGTTCTACCTATAATAAAAAAATAATTAAAATAGTATTAAAAGACCAAAATTGTTTAAAACATTATATAAAAGAAACATTGTTTTAATAACATTTAATTGATTAATTTTGTACCTGACGAATTACGTTACCTAGCGATTTTGTTGCAAATTTTAGTTTATATGCAATTTGTTTTTTTTTTTTTTTTTGAATTTTTAAAAAGAATGATATCTAATTTTATGATTTTTACTGAGATTTTTCAAAATATCCTGTAATTAATTATATATATATTTTTTAGTAGATTTTTTTTGAATTCGATTAGAAACCTGAAAATATATTTATTTTTTTTTAAATATTTTTTTTCAAAATATTTTTTTCAAATATATTTTTTTTTTCAAATTGTTTTAAGTGTTTTACTTTTACCTAAAAAATTTATTGTAGAATTCAGGATCGCCATAAGCAAGTGCAGAATGTGCTAAAGCACATGCCCCAAATTCCGGAGGACCTACTTATTTAGAAAAAGGTCGTGGATTTATTAAATTATATGAATTTTATGCATTTTTATCGGATTTCTAAAAAAATTCAAAAAAAAGACCATGCTGAATTTTTAAAAAACCATTTTTACCTATGCTTGCATTTGACAACAGGGTCATGGCTATAAAGAAGAAGGGAAAGCCAAAACTCCATAGTAAGGTGCGGCTTGTTGTATGGCTATAAACTATGGCGTCGAAGGTTTTTCACAATTGTTCTTTTTTTCTAATTTTTTATAACAATTAAAAATTGTTTTATTTATTGAAAAAATGTATTGATATTTTGTTAATTAAATATTTAGGAGTGTGTATTGAGGAGGAAAAGGATCACCGACCTATGAAGAGTGAGGAAGATCATCATTCTGATAAAGATGAACTTCCTCCAGTTTGGAAGTCTTCCAAAGACCATCCCATCGACAATATTTTCGGTGATATCTGTAAGGGAGTAACAACTCACTCTAAACTTAGTAACTTTTGTTATTACTCCGCTTTTGTGTCAAAAGTTGAACCTAAAAACGCAATGGAGGCATTACTCGATGAGCATTGGTTTTTATCAATGCAAGATGAACTAAATCAATTCAGGAGAAATGAGGTTTGGGACCTTGTCCCCCCTCCGCAAGGTCATCGAGTAATCGGCACCCGATGGGTGTTTAGGAATAAACTTGATGAAAATGGAGTTATAACTCGAAACAAAGCGCTACTTGTACACTACTACAAAACGGCCAAACAACAACGTCAGGTTTACAACGGCATCCTATACACCGTTCTTATAGTGCATACTGGATGCACGCACATTATTTTAATTAGAAATCTCAAGGGTATAATAACTGTTTTTATGAAAACCGTGGTGATACAATCTAGCTATCATGAGTTCGAACCTCATCACCCTCAAATAGTTTATCCCTTTGACGTAAATGCTCCCTTTTTAAGTTTTATTAATATTTAACTAAAAAATAATAAGGATATCACGACGGATTTTTCTCAAAACCGTTGTTACAAATTGAAGCTTCTTTTTATGTATTTTAAACACCAAGTATATATATCAATTTATCCATTGAAAAAAGAAACAAGACGAAACAACCCTAACACCAACGCCGTCACCATTGTCGGGAAGAAGACAACAACAACAACAAAGTATTCTACTTTAAGGTGTTGCAATGTCACATTTGCATACAAAATCATCCAAAGGTGTTTCTACGTCTTGTTCCAGTGTAAAATCTCGATTTGGAAATTTTTGTGGTTGTGATGGTCGTATGGTTTCGTATCAATGCAAGAAGGGACAAAATAAAGGAAGGCTTTTTTGGAGATGTCCATTTTGGAGTAGCGATGAAACATGTAATTTGTTCATATGGGATGAAGACGTGGGAGAAAGAGATGGAAATGACGATGAGAGCATTATGAAGTCAGAGTTGGAAGTTGTGGGCTATCTGAAGGTTATGTATGATGATTTAAAGAAAAAGAACAAGAATTTGAAGAACAAACTGAAATCAGAGATATTTTATGGAAATATCAAGATGTTATGTTTTTTGTCCCCTTTATGTTTAATATTTACTTTGTTATGAAATGTAATAGTTGAATTAGGGTTTGAATTACATTGTTGATGTTTAAACTGCAGATGCATTGTGAATTACATTGTTGATGTTTAAACTGCAGATGAATTAAGTTAGAAGTTAAGGTGCACCTTTTCTTTTTTATTTATTTTAAAATTTATAAATAAAAGGGTTATCACTATGGTTCTTCTGGTTAACCGTAGTGATATATTTATAATAAATAAATACCTATGTATACGGTTTTTATTTATTTTAAAATTCACAGATAAAAGGGTTATCACTACGGTTATTCTGGTCAACCGTAGTGATATATTTATAATAAATAAATACATATTTATACGGTTGTTATTGTTAACCGTTGTGAAATAGTTTACCCATATATAAACGAAATAACTTTCACTTAATTGACAGTAACGCCGTTGCCTTCAAAGTGAAACCCTAGAACCCATTTTTTCTCTTCGTTTTCACCATTAGCCGTGAATCTTGTGCTTCATACATTAAGGTATTCTTCTTCTTCCATCTATTGTTAGATATTTCCCATTATCTCGTTTGTTGCATGTTATTTTTGTTGATTGTTCTCATTTTTTCAGATTCGTTTTCACTACCTTAACAAAGACCATACTTTGGAAACTTCATAATGTTTGTGTTGCTATGGAAAAATGTATAAGAAGCATGAAGCTATGATGGAAACTTCATCCACCTTGTACTTTTTTATCATAGCATCACGAACAAGATGTTAGTAAATGAAGAAACAACAGTGTAAGCAAACTTTATCTAGTTTTAGAAGCAATGAAAAGAAGTATAAGAAGTATGAAGCTTTTGTGTAAGCTTCTTCCTCCTTATATTTCTTTTTCATGGCTTCCCAAACTAGTTCAACATCATAATTTATTCCTTTTCCGCGATTAATTTCATTAAAAGGTGCGTTATTCCTGTTCCTCTCTTTACTCATCACTGGATTATGGTTTTAGGGTTTGTTTTTAACTGAGGATGCTCATTTTTGAAGTTTGCTTTGTTTCCTTTCAGGTTAAGGGGATGATATAGGGTGATGATGCTGGTGGAAGCAAGCGTATTATATCAGTTTATAATTTCTGGATCCGGTATAGAATGTTGTTTGAGTTTATCATATTCTATTTACATTGTTTGTTTAACTAGCCCTCACTTAAAGTTTGTTGGTGGTAGCAAGCGTATTATATGAGTTTATAATATCTGGATCTGGTATAGAATTTTTTTTTGAGTTTATTATATTCTATGTAGATTGTTTGTTTCATTAACCCTCACTTAAAATACATTCAGTTAATTTGACATAGATACTTATAATCTGCAAATTAAGTTGTATTTGAAAACCAACTTAAACAAACCAATGTTGTTTTCTGATTGCATGCCTCTCATCATTTATCTCACGTTCTTTTATATATAGATTATGGTATAATGATCTGGCTCCTTAGATGCATTTCCATCTTCCATTATAGTTAAATCAAAGATAAGGCAAATTATCCAATGTCTTGTTGATCTTATGGAAATTTAACTATAATCGAAGATAGCGATATATCGAAGGAGTCAGATCAATAAACCATAATATATGTAAAAGATCGTGAAATGCACGATGAGACGAATGCAATCAGAAAAATACATTGGTTTGTTTAAGTTGGTTTTCAAGAACAGTTTAATTTACAGATTATAGACATCTTCATCAAATTTAATCCATGTATATTTATTTAGTGAGGTGTTTGGAAAACAAGCAATCTACATTTAATATAATAAACTTAGGGTACTTACAACAACGGTTATATATTGTAACCAATATCATAAGTAATTTATGTTTTATATAAATTCGCTACTGATGGGTTTCGAACCCAGAACCTAAGTGTATGTATCGCAACGGTTTATTATCATAACCTTTGTGATATATGGCGCGCGTCCTGCCTTTCAACAACGGTTTTTAGACCGTTGTAGAAACAACGAACTTACAACGACAATCTACATAACAACGCCTTTGCCCGCGTCATTATATGTCATTCCCAACTGTTGTTAAATGAGTTTTTCATAGTAGTGGTAGCGCATGGGTATAACCAAGAGGAAGGAATTGACTATGAGAAAACTTATGCCCTGGTTGCCCGACTCGAGGCTATATGCCTTTTACTTGCTTATGCTTGCACTAAAAATTTCAAATTGTTTCAGATGGGTATTAAAAGTGCTTTCCTTAATGGATATATAAATGAAGAGGCTTATGTAGCCCAACCTCCGGGTTTTGAATCCCATGAATATCCCGATCATGTTTATAAACATAAATGTGCTTTGTACGGACTTAAACAAGCCCCTAGGGCTTCGTATGAACGTCTAAGCAAATTTTTACATGATCAAGGGTATTCAAGACGGAAGGTTGACACAACCCTCTTTATTAAATGTCAAGGAAAACATTTAATTTTGGTACAAATTTATGTTGACGATATTATCTTCGGGTCTACTAACATGACCTTGGTCAAGGAGTTTTCTAGTTTGATGCAGGGGGAGTTTGAAATGAGCATGATGGGGGAGCTCAACTATTTACTCGAATTGCAAATCAAACAACTCGAAGAGGGCATGTTTGTGAGTCAAACAAAATATTGTCTTGAGCTTCTCAAACGTTTTGACATGGTAAACTGCAAGGCAATAGATACTCCGATGCCTACTTGTGCCAATCTTGATCGTGACATAAATGGTAAGGATGTAAAGGTAATGAGGTATAGAGGTATGATTGGATCTCTTCTTTATCTTACTGCATCACGACCCGACATTATGTTCAGTGTATGCATGTGTGCGAGGTATCAAGCACGTCCCAAGGAACCCCACTTAAAAGCAGTTAAGCGCATACTTCGATACCTCTACGGTACTCCAAAGTATGAGTTGTGGTATTCCAAAGGTAATGTTTGTTCCTTAGTTGGCTATTCCGATTCCAACTTTTCCGGGTGAAAATCGGATAGGAAAAGCACTAGTGGCACGTGTCATTTTTTCGCAAATTCCTTGGTGAGTTGGCATAGCAAGAAACAGGTTTCCGTTGCCTTGTCAACAGCAGAGGCGGAATACGTTGCCAACAGCAGTTGTTGTGCTCAAGTCCTATGGCTTAAGCAACAATTGCTCGATTTCAATTTAAAACTTGAGCGTATTCATATTCTATGCGATAACACTAGTGCTATTAACCTAACTAAGAACCCCGTATTACATTCACGCACCAAGCATATCAAACTACGTCATCACTTCCTTAGGGATCATGTAGAGAAAGGTGATGTGGTCTTTGAGCATGTTGATACTAAAAATCTACTTGCTGACATCTTTACAAAACCACTAGCCACATAGCCTTTCTTTCGCATCCGTAGGGAACTTGACATTCTCGACATCACAGATCGTGTTTGATAATTCTTTGATGTATACTTGCTCTTCACACACACACACACACACACACACATATATATATATATATATATATATATATATATATATATATATATATATATATATATATATATATATATATTCTTGTTTATATTTTTGACTAACAATGCAAAGAGTTATTGGGCTATATGTGAGGGCTCTCATCGTTTATCATGATTAAGGTAATATCGTTCCTCTTCATAAGTCTCTCTTAAATATATGTACCATGTTAAATGTTGAAAATGATGTTTATTACACATTTTAGCATATCTTATTCATTTGAATGTTTGATTTATGTATTAGCATGTTTATTTATCATGTATTGATGAATTTGAATGTGAAAATATTATTTTTTTTCATTTTATGCTTGGATGAGTCGACCAAAGAATGTCATGAGTCGACTCATGAATTGTCCAATTTTTCAAGAAAAGACGCGGGTAAGCGCGCGCCTACCTACGGTCGACGCATTCCCAAGATATTTCAAAACTTTCAAAATCTCGTCAGCGTGCGCCAACGCATCACATGCTTCGGTCGACGCATCGCTGACGAACCCAGATTCTCTTTTTCTTGGGAAAGCGCGCGGCATTTCAATGTTCTGAAAACTTACTACATGAAATTAATTCATTTTATTCTTTTCATTTGCATGTCATAATTTCGGATTCCTTAGTCTTCTCATCTCCCCCCCCCCTCCCTTTCAAACTTCCTCCATTAAACCCCTATTATTCCCAAATTCAGACCCAAAGCAACTCACCCTCAGTATGATGTTCCTAATGACCAAGCTGTCGAGGAAGAAAATATGTAGGAAGCTCAAGCTGGCAATAACCTACCCACTGACGTAAACATGATGGATGACAATGTGGAATAGATGGGTTCTTCTCCACAACGTGATCCTTATGAAAATCAAGGTTGGGGAGAATGGCAACACACTGGTTGGACTACTCTTGGTGCTGCCTATGTTCCTCCCACCTATGGCCGGCAACAACAAGCTGATGAATACGAATGGCAACAGCTTGAGTATTCGCTTCCTACCACTCCACAACCACAGCAACAGGACACTGAAGAAATTCTGACCATGTTGATTCAGATGCAGCTGAAACAAGAGGAATTCATGAACTTACAAGAAGAGAGATATACAGCTCAGGAGGAGAGGTTCACTTCTCTTTCAAATCGGTTGGACACCCACACTCAGAATTTCGACAAGTTTGCGGATGCTACAATGAACATGTTTACATCTTTGGATAATACACTGGAACTTCAGACTCGAAATCTCATAAACAGTTTAGGCGTTCTTTCAAATGGAATGAATCATGTTTGCATCTCGTGTTCCATATTTATCTGCTTTTATTCTCGCATTAACTTCATTATATGTGGATGAATGTTAGTGTAACTGTTTGCAAATTGTTGAGTGGATCTTTACATGTTATGGTGCTATATCTTTGACCACCTTCTATTTCTCTTTTTGATGTTGCCAAAGGGGGAGAAGGATACGTCTATACTAGCAGCAGAAACTGATATATACTAACTGCAGAAATTGAATGTTTAAAGACCTCACAAAGATAGGGGGAGTCTTCAAATTACAAATCAAGCTAAAGACAGAAAATGTTGCCATCATAATAAAAGGGGGAGTATGTGAGGGCTATGTGCTTTTTAACTAGTTCTGTTTTAATGATGTCAATAATTAGGATATCCTCTAGTTTGTAATTTGGACGGTATCACTTTGTTGTCGGTCGCATTGCATTCAACCATTAAAAATCATGTGTCTAAACATATAGGAAGGGCTCTATACAATTTCTACATGTGCATGATCATGGTATTAGTGTTTGGGGTGCATGAATCGTGTTTCAGATGGTGAAAACATGAAGAAAAATAAATTTCTGAGGTTTTACAGGTCTTGAGTCGACCTAACTTCAGCATGAGTCGACTCATGCAGTTTTGTCAATTTCTGGTGAAACGAGCGGGAAAGCGCACACTGGCCCCTCTGATGCATTTGGTCGATGCATGCTTATGGGTTTTGCATTTCTGCAGATTCAGCGTCTATACGTCGACGCAAGGTCATGATCGGTCGACGCATGATCAGTTATTTGGCATAAACATTTCCACAGGTTAGCTCCCCCCGACCCTCATCCAGCGAGGGGTCGACTCTTCGCTGGTCTGAGTCATTTTTCTGCATTCTGTGTTTTCTGTTTTTGCTGTTATTTCATTAAGTTGGTTATTCTTGAATTAAATATATAGTTGGTTCATCTGATTAACATAACAAGAAACGTGAAAATATATATTGATCTTTCTCTTCATCTTCATCTTCAACCTCGTGATCTATAGCAATTACACATAAACATTTTTGTTAGTGTCTTGCATTGTGTGAAGTGATAACGTTCATACTTAGGTGGGTTGTAATCCTCTGTTCTGGGTTGAGAATCAGTAGGTGTTTCTTGAATAAAACCTCAGGTTTTGTCCTCCAAGAATCTGGGTAATTTTGGGGGTTTTTGGCACAAATCGTTTCTCTACAAGGATTCAGCCGTGCGAAGGTAATTGAAGAACAGAGTGTTCGGTTCAATTTAGTAGCTATAGTCGGAGGATCGAACGAGAAAGATTTGGGATCGAATTTTGGAAGATCGAAATCGACCGAGTGAAGGTGATTGAAGAGCTGCAGGTTCTTTCAATCTAGTAGCGTGAGACGGTGATTTGTTCGACCAAATTCGAGGCACTTGATTCATCTTGAGTCAAGGGGAGAGAAGACTTTGCATCGACATCAAAGACGTTTGAGGGTTTGGATGTTCATTGTTCTTCTCTTGTATAAACAATTTGCAAACGAATATATATATATATATATATATATATATATATATATATATATATATATATATATCTCAATTCCAATTGTGGAATTGGGGACAGAGGTACCCATAGCGAGGACGATTGGGGAACTGCCTAATCAAATCGTGTTTGTTCTCTCTTTCCCTTAACTCTTTTAAGTTTTGATATTAATCAAACTTGTGAAATATCAATTGATCGAAAATTTCTGATATAGTGTAATATAGAGCTGAGAAAGTCATTTGTAAAATCGATACAATCCCTTGGATTGTATTTGGAATCAACTTTACATTCACATTACTTGGAAATTTGCACTTGGTGTGTTGCGCACGCCAAGTGTTTGATAAATCGATTAAGCACAAGCTCTAAAGTAGTTTGTCATTTTATCCCTTTGGTAATTAGATAAACTTCAAGTAAATAAAATTTGGTTGATTGTGTTTGGTTTTTATTGATTGATCTGTATTTTTCTCTTCCGCCGTATCATTCCTAGTAACGTTGCGCATATCCGATCCTTTTGGTAGTGGTTTGTTGTAGACGAGTGATTCAGGGGTTGCTTCCGTAAAAATAATTTTAAAACCATTTTGGAACACCATTTGCGTGTATTAAATTGTGGGATCTATTCAACCCCCCTTTTAGATCCTAGCCATCGTCTAACAGTTACATAGTCTCAAGGTCATAGGTTCAAATCTCAGCAGTTGCGTGAAAAATTATATTAGACGCATTATCTATAACCACGGTCCTTTGTATAAACCGTTGTGAAATATTTATTAGTTTTTTTTTAATTTATATTATTGCATTATCATCCCATTATATTATTGTACCTATATTTGGAATCAGATTTTATACATATATTATTGTACCTATATTTGGAATCAGATTTCATGATTTCCTTTTTAGCCTATAAAATTTGATCCAATGCCACAAATTCTTCAAAACAATGATGATAAATGGATGTCATTCTGAGTGTTTCATACAAAATTTGATGTTTACAAAATAAACTAGAAGGAAACGGAAAATTAAATTTTGTGTGAAAGATATAGAAGACATCTATTCATTATCATTACTCTGAAGAAATTGTTAACATCAAAGACGACTTAGCTCTCCCACTTCCTAAACTTTGCGGTGTTTATACAAATTTGTCCATAAGCAAAAACATGAATTGCAATGAGCGACTAAGTTTTCAATATTTAGTTATTTATAAATATCAAACTTTTTATAAAGAGAAATACATATATGTATATGTTTTTATTAATCAGGCTAGTGAATGAATTTTAATCTTTTAAAGATAAATAAATAGAATGTCGTGAATTCGATATTAGGTCTGTGTAGTCTGATGTTTCTGCATATCTACTAATTGAACTAAGTTAACTGGGAAAAAATTATATATTTATTGCTATGTAAAATTATTTATAAGTCAACGATATGTCTCTTGTAAAAATATCTACTTCTAAAGATTTTAATATATTTTACTTCAACATATAATAATAATGCACGAAAACTTTATCTGTTATTTTGTCAAATAGTTGATAAAGTCGTAATTTAATTTTTCTTTACTTCTATATTTTTCACAAATATATTTACTATTGTATTGTACTTTACTTGAATTTGATATTGATATTAATTTTTGTGTTTTGTTTGACAACATTTAGTGAACTAAATGAAAAAAATAATGAACTATACAACACACTTGGTTGTTCTTATAAAAAAATAAAAATTAATGTTATTAAATATATGATATTTATATTTACTTATTTTGTGCATTAATTTGCATTATAGAGATTAACTCATGCATAAAAAAAGTTAGACAATTTTTTTTATTATTTATTTTGGTAATAATTTTCAAAAAAATGTTAAATTTTTTAATAAATAATTCTATTTAAACGAAAACAAAATTAACTAATCTATATTATGATATAGTAATCTATCTTATGATATAGTAGATAAGAAAAATTAAATATTTCTATCAATAGATACAAGAGTAACAAAGATTGTTAAGATTATTTTATAAGTTTACACTTGTAATAATAAATATTTAAAAAATACTAAAAGACAAAAATATCATAAATTTGATTTGAATTTTTTCTCTTTTTTTATATATCTTGTTCACATCAAAATCTTATATTCTTAATTTTATTTTATTTATTTAATAGCCTACATTTTTTTCTTGTTCTTTTCCAACACCTCATTCATCAACTACTTATCATTCCTCTTCGACTTCTCTCTCAATTTCATCATTCATAGAATTATCCAACCGATTCTCATTAAAACTTTCACTTGATTGAGTTGTCACTTGTTTAAATAACTGTTCAAGTTGATTTTCAAATTTTTTATGGAATCTGCATAGTTCTTGTTGGATATTTCATGATTGACCTTTAGTGCTTCGAGATTGCATTGAGTCATCTTCCTGAATTTGTTCATAGTCTCTTTTAGAATGAATGACTTCCTTGGTGGTGGATTCTGTAGAGCTTCTTGATTAAAATTTTGACATTGATGGTTACTCCATTTAAGATTTGGATGATCATTCAACCACAGGTTATAAGTCTTGGAGTAAGGATTTGTCTCTTGATTTTTTCTCTCATAATGCGCCTCTTCAACGTATCGCTCTTTTAAACAATGGTCATTGGCGTTACTATGAACATTATCAAGGCGATCTATCCCTTGATTCCAGTTTTAACAACAGAAGAGAACTGAATTCCTGATCATATAAAGAGAATAAGCATCTGTTACAACACAAGTCTGAATAAGCATAAACAAAGACCCCGACCAACATGCCTGGCGGTGATCCTGGAAATACAAAGAAAACAATAGCAAGGAAACTAAAGCATATCATCAAAACTCAGTCGTGCTAGAATTCCCCATTCGTCATTCTTTTTGCACCAATTCTGCACTTCCCTGAGAAGCTTCTTGGTATTAGGATGCTCTGGTCTCTGAATCAACTCCTGAATCAAAAGATCCCTCCTGTGCAAGATCCCTGTTAAATAACGACTATGTAATTCCCAATCATCTTCTCCAGAAGCTCCACCTGAACTTGGACCTTCGCTCCTGGCTCTTTTCACTTCGGCTTGGATCTTCAGCTGTTCCATATCTGCCATGGTTTCCTTGAGCTTTTCCTCAACTGCTCTCCTTTCAAAGAACCCTGATAAAATCTCCTTATCCTTTTTCCGAAGCTCTGTCTTCAAACCTTCAATCTGTTCCAGATACTTATCTTCTTTCAACCTGTTGGCAGTAATTGTTGTATTCCGCCGGTCACGGAACCTGTGAATTCTTGACATAGCATAAGCCAACTCTTTCTTTTTGGACGAAAGGACCTTGCTAACACTTTTCAATGCTTGAACCACTTTCTCTCTGGCTGTGGCTTCTTTAGACAGTTCTTTCTCCTTCACAGCCAAAAGTTCTGATTTCAACCTGGCAACATAGATAGCTTCGCCTTTTTCGTGCTTCAACTGACCAACTTCTCTGCCCAGCTCACGATTCTCCTCTCGGAGTTTCTCCTTCTCAGCCCATAACTTATCAGACTTCTCTATATCAACAGTCGTGGGAGCCTCGATCATCAAAGGATACAAAGGTGGTTCCACCGGGAAGGGAAGAAGCTCCTCTTCCGCTCTTTTCTTAATCCACTCTTCATAGGAAGGAAAAGCCCGGTTGTTACATTTCCCGAATGAAGTTTTTCCTTTCTTGGTCACCTGCTTCCAAGTATTCACAATCTTCCTTACCATCTCTTGATCCCCAGTACCATTGAAGAATAAGGACTCTCTGATATCCCGCTCTTCAGGTGGGCCTCTCAAAGGATAACCAAACTACCTGATAACAAGGGAAGGATTATAATTAATTCCACCTATTCTCCCTATCAAGGGTACATTAGGGAATTCTCCGCACTTGCAAATAATCTCCATCCCTAGCAAGTCATGGTTGAACCAAACAATGTTGTCAGCAGTCAAGCCCATAACCTCTTTGACCACTTCAGAGAATCTCTCGTATCAACAAAAGCGCCAGCTTCAGGGAGATGACTCAGAAACCAAGTAGATAAGAGTGGTGCACAATAACTCACAGTTTTTCCACGCCTATTTTCATTCTTGTAGTGGACTGAGTGATACACATCACCTAGCAAGGTAGGTATAGGATTCTTTGAAATGAAGATTCTGACAGCATACATATCCACCAGATCAGGAACATTGGGAAACAGAACAATCCCATAGATGCACATAGCCAGAATGGCTTGGAAAGCAGTCCAATTATTCTCTTTAACATATATGCAAGCTTGATCAAATAAGAACTTCAATAAGAAACCCTTAGCTCTTTGCTTCTCCACAATATTATTGCTCAGAACGGATTCACCAATATGAAGAGCAGTGGCCATTTCTTTTATCCCAGGGCGTTCTTCAGAAAAGAATACCACGTCATGCCTGATGGGGATTCCCAAAATAAATGAGAACTCCTCCAACATTGGAGCCAAGATATAGTCTGGGAAAGTGAAGCAATGCAAAGACGGATCATAAAACTGAAGAAGTGTATGAATGGCATCCTTCTCATACTTGGAGATACTGTAGACAAACTTCAGAAGTCTCCCATACTTTCCACTGAACTCTGTACGAACTCCGGGACAAGCCATACTAATCAGCTTGTGAATCAATGTCAAGGTCGGGTCTGGGAATGAATAAGCAACAGTCTTCTTTCTCTAGACATTCATGCTAAGGCAACCTCAGAAAACCAGAATCAAGAGTAAGATGCAAGCCCTGAAAAATGTCAAACATGTCAGAATGCAAGAAAAATGATATGCACATGCAACATGGGATCAAGGCATCACTGCTGGATGTGATGTGTTATTAACTGAACGAGAACCACAACCCAGAAAACCAGAATTCTAGAATACTGAACCACTGAGATAACCAGAAACCCAGATAATCAAACACTGATGAGAAATCCAGAAAACCGGGTAGGTTGAAGGTTTCGGTTACCTGCAGACCTGCAAACACCCATCCCATCTCTCATGAGGGTTCTAGAAAGGCGAGGATCCTCAATATCCCGGGCTTTCAGGTCGAGAAATGATGATATATTCACCATTTCTGGTTTGGCATCATCATCAATCTAGGAGGCCTCAACTGATTCCCCTAAAAAATAAGGTCACCATATGCGAGTCCCTCAGTATTGGGTCCTCGGATCTAGAATGTGCAATGGGTTTGCCACGGAACTTGGTCTGCCACTGTCACATCTCGGGAGGAGAGGCGCAAGTGAGGTATCGGAGAAACGGTCACCAGAGTCGACATCTCTCTAGATCAACACCCTAACATGCGCAAGACACACACGTCAGAATGCGTCCCAAGATAGCCTCGTCTGGTTTTGAATTTCGTGAACACATAAACGTACCAAGCGGACACGTAGGTCCCACTACTTTCCACTTTAGTCCTAGGGTGTACTCAAGCCTGGGTATTGGGCTTATCTCTCAGAACAACCCAACCTGCCAAACAGAAACCAGTAAGCACAACACAATAATATCCAGTATGACAGTAATAAAATGAAATGCAATGCAATAAAAGCTGTAAAACAGTAATATACAACATAATAAAGCACAACAAATAAACACCCAACGAAAAAACAAACAAGCGCTAAGATCGACTCGCTAAAGGGGATGGACCAGCAAGAGGTCAACCAGAGTCCCCAGCAGAGTCGCTAGCTGTTGCTCCCAAAAGATTCGCATCCAACGGTACAAACGCGAGAGTGGCGCAGAAGACACAGAGTCGCCAGAAATGTGTATTTATCCCGGGAGAGGGAAAGGAAACACTGCATAAACCTGAAGAGAAAGGGGGAAAGACATGGTCATCGTAACCATAGTCCAGGTTCGGGAGTCGGTTATGCGAGGGGAAGGTGTTAGCACCCCACGCATCCATCGTACTCGATGGGATCCACGCTTGTTGTCTAAACGGAGGGTGAGTTGTCCTACTATCTATGGCTGAACAAAAGAAAACGGGGATGGGGGTGACTAAGACGAACTCGGTAGGACATATTCGATGCCCTAGGCCTACGTACTCCCTCAGTGCAATGGGAAAGTCAGAGTCAACGTAGTTCGGACGGGAACTGTGGGGGAAGGTTGCTCGCCAAGACAATCGATGTCTTGTGCCTACATATCCTCAATCGGACGAGAGAGAGGAATCAGAGCTAATGTAGTTCGGGGGTACGACCATGGATGGGTAAGTGTTTTTTATGAGCGACGTTAGATTCGCGTCCGGCAGTTAGGGTCGATGCCTGTTTGCGACTCAGACGGAAGGTAACGTGCTCTTTTCTGAAAATGGTCTGGAACCAAACAATCGCAAAGGATAAAAAGATTTGAATTTGTTTTTTGTGTCTATTAGACAGAAGTGTTTTTTAGGTTAGTTCATAACTTGCATTGCACCAAAGTCTAGGGCACAGGGACGAATACTTAACGAATCGTCCCAAGACAGGACGCTCGCTAAGCACTCTAGAAAGATGAGAGAAAGCCCCTCATTTCTCATTCCCCACGCTTAAGGCTCGTGCGCAATACACTTTATCTTTATTAATTGTTTTCAAGAAGTTTTGAGATGAGAAGAGAGAAGACACAAAGGAAACTCTAAAGGGAAATAAGAGTCCTAATGTTATCATGCATGGATGACCTATGGTTAGTGAGGCTTAGGAGAGACGACTACCTAAAACCTAATGCTAATCCTACTCCAAGCTTAATCAAAAATTAAGTTGGACTAGGTAGCTCTAAAGGGAGAGAATTCAAGACTTAAACAAGTCTTGAGATTCATGGGAGGAAGAGAGTGAAAGAGATGAAAGAAGCATCTTAAATTCTAAAGCAAACACAAGTATGAAAGCTTAAAAGAGAAAGGAGAAGTTGGAATGTGGATAACTATCCACATCTCATTCACTTACCATTAGCCCCTACATGGTTAGCAAAAACAAACATAAGTAACAATAAGACAAATGAAACCCAAACAAGTCACAACCCAAAGAGAAATGGTTACAAACCAAATTAAACTCATCCAAGTCAGAATGTACACCTTAGAGGTGACCCATAATGTTTACCAAACAAACTCAAGCAAAGAGAATGCAAACAAATGGCCAAACATCCAAGAAGATCATCAAAGAAGGAGTAGAAGAAGAATGAGTGGATATGCAAGGTGATCATGCAACAATGCTTCAAAAAAAATCAAAGTCAGAATGTGGATGACCTAAACATGTGCCTAAACATGATGTACAAATGTCACATGAGGCATACAAACAAGTATCCAAGCATTGAGAGTAATTAGAAGCAGAAGAAAGAAGCATGTAAGTGAAACATGTTCAAGTATGCAAGATGAAACATGAATAACACATGGAATGAATGCAAGGCTCTAAAGTCAGAAGCATACATCATATGAGATGTAAAGAAGAGATATGGCATGGTATACACAAACCAAATACAAACCAAGAAGAGGCATAGATGAGAAGAAGTGAGAAGATAAGTCAAAAGAGGCATGTGAAACAAGCATGGAACATGTACACAAAATAAGTAACAACCTCACACCAATGACTTAAATTTGCATTCAAGAGACCTATAATGATCTAAACATGGCTCAAGAAATCAAAGAAAACAATCTCATACAATGGCACAAGTGCCTTTTCAAGCAAGTAATTCAACATGATCAAAGATGTTCACAAAAGAGGACCTCAAACATGAATGATCAAACAAATAGTAAGCCTGATTCAAAAATCATCAAATTAAATCTCAAAATATCTCAACCAGGGGAAAACATCATATTAAAAACTCATGCAAAAATTCACAAGATAGGTCCCTCAAACAATTAGACAAAGAGCACAAAGGATTATGGATCAATATGTTAAGAGAGGGGCTAAAATGCAATATTAACAAAGTTTAAAAATATGAGAAAAATGTTTTTATGCACTTCAATATGTTGATGAAATAATACAAAAAGAATGGACTCGAGATGTTTTATGTGCTATGAGAAATAAATTCTCAAAGTTGAAGTGTGCAAATAACAACAACTTTCAAAGAAAATAAAAGAAAATGCCAAAAATATGATGAAAAATGACCAAAGTCAGAAACAAAAAATGTCCAAAATTAATTAAATGCAAAAATATGCTTCATGATTTTTTTGGTGATTTTTGGATGCACAAATTTATTTTAAAAAAAAATAAAAATGCAAATGAGTTAATTAAATAAAATAAGGATGAAAGGAAGAACCCAGGGGTGTAATAAGCAACAATTCCATGTTGTAGAAATGAATGGGCTAAAACAGGGGGTGGAAATATCAAGAACTGGCCCAGTCCAATTCAGCGTGGTCAAATAAAAAAAAACATGGAACTCAGTCAACCAAATTGACTCACCACCAGCCATAAAATCAATCCAACGTTCTACATCAAGTCAACAAACCAACCCAGTACGCAAGATGAAGGGCCCAGATCAAAAGCGCATGGTAACAATCATGGGGAAACACACAATAATCATGATCTGACTTAAATAGAAATCCACGTGATATGCACATGTTTATTTTAATGCGTTGGCATAATCCAAACCATCAGATTAAATCAATGTTCCAGATCAGTCAATCAAAACACAAAGCATGCAAGATCAAGGGTTATGATTTGAGGCGCACGATAATACACATAGACCAGCACACACACACATTAAATTAAACACATGCAAATTAAATGAGGTGGCAAGATCAACACCATCAGATCAAACCCTTGGACGGTTGTGATTTCATCTTTCTCCTTCAGCTTCCGGTGACCTGAGAACCAAACCAGACGCAGGAGCCCTAGCTCCGGTCGTCTCCTCCGGCGACTATCAACTTAAACTTCTCCAGAAATCACACATGAGTACACTATCTTGACCAGAATTCAACAAGGAGTTCAAATATGCAATGAGTTTTCACAAACAACCCACACACAAGCCAAATCGAACAGAATAAGTTTGGATCTAAAAACTTAAATCTCAAAATTCAAACAATCTACACGTCCAAACTCAAAACTAAATAGATCAGCATCATCAATGAACATCATAGATCATCATGCAAGCTTAAAATTCAAGTTATATGATCATGAAAAGTGAGCTAACCTGAGAACTGTAGAGCTTCAAATACACCAAAAACTCCTTCCAAAAGCTGTAGATCTTCCTCTTTTGAGCTCTATTTGCAAAATAAATGCAAATAGAGGCTTGAAATTGGCTAGATCTAGGTTTTTGAACTTGAATCCTCTTGAGATGCACTTGCTGAAAACCTTGCTTAAAGCTTGAAACAGTGGTAGATTCACACTCCTTTCAACTCACTGATCAATAATATGCCAAGAGATTTTCAAAATCCCTCAAGGAATGAGAGATTCGAAGAGAGAAAAGTGAGAGTGAAAATTTCAAATATGATCAAATGAGAGTGCATGACCTAATTGTGAAGGCATGAGTAAGCTTATATACATCCCATTAAAGCACTGATCACAATTAAAACTTGATTAATCCCTTGGTTAATGAGATTGGATGGTTTAGGCAAATTTGCAATTTGTGTTGTACCACTTGATTCACACGTGCATTCCCATGCTTTCTATGATGGATCACTCATATTTCATTTGCTAATCACACCTGAATTGAATTTGGGCTTTGAAATGTCTTGATTTGTGAGTTTTGATGCTTCTTGCAAAAATGTACTTTGTGAAATAAGTGAGGTACAAGTCATGAAATGGAGTGAAATAAAGGTAAAAAATGGTCCTCATAGAATGTACTTTGATGTTGTAATGTGACATGAAGAAATAGAACCAAATATAGGTCAATATGAACCAAAATGCAAAAGGTGTAAAAATGACACCATAAGAAAACCCTAAAATCACCTTGCCTTGTTTTGGTTATATCTAGAGTTCCACAAATGATATGGAGATGTTCTAGTACTTTTTGGAAATGGGAGAGAAAGATCTTCAACTTTCATGTTGGATGAAAATTCATTTGAAGCATACTTGATGATGAAAAGTCAAGTTGAATGTAGTGGAAAAACTGCCAAAAATGGAAAGTTCTCATTATAGGTCATTTTCCAAATTTAGTAACTTTTGCACAAACTCTTGATTCTTGAAGAATGATGTCATCCATGCTATTCCTTGACCAAATAAGGGTACATGGACTTGGGAAACATGATTTGGACCTTTGAAAACCCATGGTTGACTTTCCTTTTGAACTATTGACTTTTGCTTACCTCACAAGTAACTGATCCACTGAACATCTTTCACAATGAAACACTAGCCAAGTTTTTCCTCCATGAGTGCTTGTAAGCATGTAGAACCTCGTGAGAATGTATTTGAACAAGCAAAACCCATCAAGAAGCCTTTTGGAACCAAAACCCTAATTTGGACCATCTGATTAGGAGAGAAAGATTCACTTGAAATCCTTTGCCATTCTTGACCTTATAAAGATATGATGAACTCCTCAAACCACCTTGAGGCTTGAGACTCCTTTGAGATGAACCAAGTACCTTGATCCCATGTTAAGAACCAATGCCATGCACAAATGCTAATGCAAAGAAACATAAGCCAGTTAGCTACAAGTAAGAAGGCAAATTTTGGGGTGCTACATTTACCTCTCTATTGATTTGCATTTTGTAGATGATTATTACTCGATGATTTTTATTTTGTGAAACAAATGAAATGCTTTATATCAAAACCATCACTAAGTTCAATGTTCTCATGTGGTAATTGTTTTTTGATTTTTCATCGCACGTATATGGCTTACCCCGCTTATGAAAAAAAAAATATGGCTTACCCCAGAAATTATTTGATCCCAACCAATAGAGATATTCATTTCTCTAACAACATGTGAGTGAAAGTTATACATTTACGACCATTGAAACGTGTATTTTGGCAAACTAATGTTTAAGTGTACACGTATGATAGACGAAATGGTGTATAGCTTATGGGGCAACATAAATTGTCTGTGGTCGGCTTCACATTCGGTCGGTCAAGCAGGAGGGATGCTTATCATCTGGAAAGTTGGAGTTTTGACACCTATTTGTAGTTTTTGTGGACCAGGTTATCTTGGAATGCAGGTTTCTTGGAGAGGGAGCAACGTGTATCTGTTAAACATTCACTCTCCTTGCAGTATAAAGGAGAAAAGAGAATTATGGTCAAATATTTTAGATTTGAAAGCTAAAGTGGAACCTGGAGAATGGATTATCGCCGAAGATTTCAACTCTGTCAAGAATCCATGTGAACAGGTCGGATGCTCAAGTCATTAGAGGAGATATATGACAGAATTCGCTTATTTCATCAACATGACCGGGTGTGTTAACATACCTTTAACTGGTTCCAAATACTCCTGGTTCAAACCCAAAGGCAACTCTTGCTGTCGCCTTGACTGATTCCTGGCTTCTCCTTGGATTTTAAATGAGTGGAAAATGTTTAATCAGAGAATAGGAGAAAGGGACGTGTCTGATCACAGACCTGTGTGGTTCTCGGCCAGAAACACAAATTGGGGACCCAAGCCATTCAAAGTCCTGTCTTGTTGGTTCGATCATCCTTGTTTTCTGTCGTTCGTGAAAAAAGAATGGGACGATTGCATCGTGGAAGGGAATGCCTCTTTTATACTGTCCAGAAAATTATATAAGTTACGGGAGAAACTCAGGTGGTGGAATGTAAACATTTTCGGATGAATTGACACCAAAATCGAGGAGAATACTGGTACTATTAATGCAGTTGAAGAGGTATTCAATTTAAAACAAGCCTGCATTTCTACTCAGGAGCTGGCCATAAGGAATGATGCTGAAGATTCCCTTTGGAAAAACTTGAGGATCAAGGACAGTTTTTTAAAACAAAAAATCACGGTCGAAATGGATAGATGATGGGGATTTCAACACGAAATATTTTCATGCTGCCCTGAAAATCTGGACCAGTTTGAATACAATCTCTTCGGTCTTTGTCAATGATAGTGAAATAGAGGATGTGGTTGGGGTTAAAGATGCAGTTAGAGATCACTTCTTTTAGAGATTCACAAAAACTTCAAGGCCTTTCCCTTTTATTGGTGAATCTAGTTTTAAACGTCTCTCTTCTCAGGACAGTGCAGAACTTGAAGCTGAGATTGATTTGGCTAAAATCAAGAGTGCAATATTTGAGTGTGCAGGAGATCGAAGCCCAGGGCCCGACGGTTTCAGTTTTGAGTTTTTTAAAAGATGTTGGAATATAGTTGGGGTTGACTTCACTAATTGCATTTTGGAGTTCTTTGAAGGAGAGAAACTTCCTAAGGTTTTTGATTCTTCATTCTTGGTGCTAGTTCCAACAAATGATAGTGTGAAGAATTTAGACGACTATAGACCAATCTCCTTAATCGGTTCTGTCTACAAAGTTGTGTCAAAGTTACTTACAAATAGACTCAAACGTAAAATTGGAAGTATTATCTCGTCATCCCAAACGAAGTTCATTGAAGGAAGAAACCTACTTGATGGTGTCTTGGCCTTAGATGAAGTCATTGATTTAGCCAATAGATCCAAGAAACAACTGATGCTTCTTAAGGTCGACTTTGCCAAAGCCTATGATTGTGTGGAGTGGAACTACTTGCGTGATGTTATGAAAATCATGGGATTCGGAGAAAAATGGATGAGGTGGATGGATAACGGTGTTTTTAATTGTTTCACATCGGTCTTGGTTAATGGGATCCCTACAAAGGATTTTGTTGTGAGTAGGGGTCTCAGACAAGGCGACCCGTTAGCACCTTTTCTCTTCTTAATTGCCGCGGAAGGTCTTGCGGTGTTAATGGACAGAGCAGTAAGTGCAGGAAAATATTCTGGTTTCAAGGTGTCCCAGACAGTCGACATTCACTTGCTTCAATATGCAGACGACTCAGTCTTAGTGGGAGACGGTTCGTGGAAGAATATATCTGCAATAAAGACTATATTGAAAGGCTTCCATTTGGTTTCTGGCCTTGAAATAAATTTCAGTAAGTCTTCTCTTTTTGGTGTTGGTATCGAAGATTCAAAACTTCATGTTGCAGAAAATTTTCTCTCTTGTAAAACCTCTGCTTTTCCATTTAAATTTTCGGGAATTAACATTGGTGGCAACCATACACTAGTTTAATTTTGGAAACCTATGATCGACAAGGTCCGATCTAGGTTGAATTCTTGGAAAGGACGGTTTCTATCGATGGGTGGTAGAGTTACATTAATTAACTCGGTCTTAGCAAACCTCCCAATCCATTACATGTCTTTCTATAAGCTTCCTTGTAGGGTTATTCATATACTTACTTCTATCCAAAGGAGATTCTTGTGGAATGGCTCAACACTTAATAAAGGTGTTTCTTGGGTCCGGTGGAGTGTCGTTTGTAAAACCAAGGAAGAAGGAGGATTAGGGGTTAAGGATATAAGGCTCTTCAACATAGCTTTGGTATTTAAGTGGATCTGGAAAATAATATCGTCGGATGCGTTCTTATAGAGGGGTGTTATAAAATTCAGATACCCTTTCGCAACACACGTCTTACATAGTGGATCTCAGCCCAAGTATCAGGTGCCTCTTTCCCTTTGGTGGAAGGATTTGTTCAAAGTTTCTTTTATCTGTGGCAGCAACAACTTTGCAGGCTTGCAGTCATACAAGATCAGAAATGGGGAAAACGTCCCTTTCTGGCTGTCGCGCTGGGCAGGCTCAGTTTCTATGGCTTCTACCTTTCCGGAGGCTAGGATCAGTGCTGGTTGCAGAGAGAGTTTCGTAGCTGACAACGGATTAATAGAAGACGGAAAATGGTGTTGAAAGGTTGACTTGTAAAACCTGAATCCCCCTGAGGACAGTTTCCAGGATCACCCTTTATATGTTGCGCTGCAAGATTTGGATGTCATTGAAGGTGCTGCAGATTCCGTCATTTGGCAGCATGACTGTAATGGCATCTTTTTAGTTTCCTCTTTATACAGTGTAATACCCCATATTATTGTAAATGCTCAATTGGATATCAGACGAGATCAGATGAGTACCTATGTGCTCTATCTTGGGATAATTGGATTAATGGAATCCTCTAAGAATTTAAGTATTGATAATTGGGATCAATAGAGCAACTAATGAACTCTGAAGAGATCAATTATTTTATTAAAGAGACGGATTAATAATTGATAGTTCAAGGAAGTTAATTTTGGTAACTATAGTAATTGATCATTTGGGTTGAGACGACAAAATATCAATTGGAGATATTTTTCCCGGTTGGATTTATATTATATAATAAGGATTATATATATATATATATATATATATATATATATATATATATATATATATATATATATATATATATATGTAAATATATATATATATATATAAGAAAAGAAAGAAAGAAAAAGGAAAAAAATGGAAGAAGAAGATAGTAAAGAAGAAGAAAGAAGAGAAGAGAGAAAGTGGAGAAAGAGGGAGAAGAGAGAAAGCTCACGGATCATCATCTTCTCCAAACTCCTCTTCGGTTATCAGGTGGGTTCTAGATAGAGACTTTAGAGTAAACTTCTGGAGGTTTTAGAGTTAGGTTAGATTTTGATAAAATGAGTAATTTCGCTAAATCAATGAAATCTAACGGATAGATTGATGAAATGTATGTCTAAATGTGTTCTAACATGTTGTTTTGGGTATTTGGATGCATTAATATCATGTGGGCTGGAGGTTTAGATCAATTTTGGGTCCTAAACCCGTTTTGGGAGAATTCTGGTTCGCCCATATTCGCCAGACGAGTAGGTGGCAAGTCTGATTCGCCAGGGATTCGCCAGTCGAATTTACCTGGGAAAGCAAAACATTATTTTTTGTATTTTTGTCATAACTTTTGATCCGTAACTCCGATTGACGCACGGTCGGAAGCGTTGGAAAGCTAATTTTATGCTCTATGAGATGGTGAGGTAGAAACATGGTTATATGCCATGGATTGATAAGAGGAATATAGAAATGTAATGTTGAAAATGTTTAAAAACATAAATTGTGAACAATGTTTATAAATTGATATCTTTTGGATTACAAGTCCGAAAGAGGCATAGTAATAGCAGTTGGAAAGCTGTGAGAATATCCTACGGGATAAAAGTGATAAATATTGATTTAATACCCGATTAAATGAATCGGAGGGAACCTAAGGGGTTATGTAACTGTGATTGAATTGTTATATGTATTTCTAATATGCAATTGTAATATGTTGTGTCAAATATATTGTTGATTAACATGATCGAAAGAATATGCATGCTAAAAATATGAATTAGGAAGAGTGAGGAAACTTTACCCCAAAACAAATGGTATAATTCTAGGTTGAGATTAGAATTGTGATAGAAACTCTGAATGGCGACGCTCGTGCATTCATTGACGAGTTCTGGCCTGGAGTAGATAACCTAGATGGCGGTGCTCGGCACTTGGTGTATAACGGTGCGTCAGTGACGAGTATTGGCCTATGAGAGAGTGAACACTAGTATGGAACACGTGTACTTTTGTTATGTTTTATTGATTAAGGCATTATGGCCTTGTTATTGTCGAATACAATCATGTTGTGTATATGATCACGTAATCGTAACCATTTATCTTGCGGTGTAGTTATATGAGACTCGAGCACCTCCTCTGAAATGTATGCACAATTACTTGGCAGGTTTGATTCCCGCGTATAGTATGAATGGAGCCTACGAGTAAAGAGACTTGTGATGGTTAACAGGCCATGAGAAGTGATGGTTCACGGCTAACAGGCCGATGATCCCGAATCCAATTCGTATGCCAAGTAACTACAAGGATCCATGACTCGGGTCGTCTTCTAGACGTAGAAGAGGACGGGAACAGGGGATGCCATGGTATGGTTATTGATTAGCGAAATTCTTGAGTTAACAGGCTCAGGACATATTCCGATTTGTAAGAAATCTTGAGTTAACAGGCTCAGGACGTAATTCCTTTCGTGTGATTTTGATGAGTTAACAGACTCATGACGTGTTTCCATATAGTGTGAGATTGTGAACTCAAAGTCATTTCCCTTCCCCTTGACTTGAGTTAGGATTTGATAGAACCTTGTAGAGCCGAGAGAATCTATAGGATAGGGAACTCACTAAGATTTGATGTATCTCACCCCACTATAGTTGTTATATTTCAGTTAACTGCAGGTTGATTTACAAGTGGAGCGATGCTGGGATGTTTCAAGAGAAGCTTAGTTAAGCTTATTTCCGCTGTGTATTTTATGGTTCTTGTACAATGAGGAATATTGTATATTATTCTTAGTTTTTATTATTTTTTTGGCTAGTTTCCATGACTTGTGCCAGGTGTTGTATTTATGTTTTAGAATGGACAAGTATGTGAACTATGTCATTAGGCACTTATGATGGTGTCAGTACCAAATAAAATGCTTGTATTTTATTATTCTAGGTATATATTATGCAGGGCATTACAGTTGGTATCAGAGCAGGTCGTATCCTCGACCTAGCCTTGAAACATCATAAGTAAATCTATTCCTGCCTCTTAAGTGTGTCTTGCCAGCATGAAACTTAATATCATACTATGTAGTGTTGGGCTTGATCAACCTAATACTATGTATGTGATAGGTAGAATCATGGTTGAGTGACCATGAGGACTCCGTAGTGTTGTCGGAACTTGTGTTGTGAGGGAACGCTGGAGCCAAGAGTTAGTAGTGAGGAGTTTTGGTCAGCTCAGTTGAGATCTTGGTAGAAGTTGTGCCTTGGGTAGCATGGACTTAAAGTGTAATGTGTGGTTTAAGTAATCCTTTGGAATGGATGGAGTCTTAAAGTTGAGGACCTCTACCGGACGATGGGTTAAGGTATTAAGGAATATGAAGAATCGCTAGTGGGGCTGGATTGACCACTAGTATGGATAAGGATTTCAAGTAATCTCATTCCGTGGAAAAAGAAGGTTGTTTTGTGGAACGCGTGGCGTAAGGTTCAGAAGTGATATAGTAATTGGTGCTTCAATTTCTCAGGTCGTTTAGGTATCTTGAATGGACGAGAGTACTTTAAGGAGAGTGTTCGGAACAATATCTTCTACTTGGTTTAAGATTGAGAGTTAAGGAAGTTCGGCTTTTATGGGAACCTAAATAGTATAGAAGTGTGAGGAGGAACACCAGGATGTGTTTACATGCTTCAAGTGGAATAAGTATGTGCCGGACGAAGAGTGGGTGATAAATTGCGTATATTCAGTTATGTAGAGAAATTAAGTTCGAGTTATTACATCGGGATTTTCTGGATTCGATGAGAGGCCAATTTGGAATTTGGAAATGTTTTGGTTTGGAAAAAGTTGGACTTTTGAGGCTTGGGAACCATGAAAATGCAGCAGAAAATTCTGCTTCTGGTGTGATTCTCCAGGCGAATAGGAACTCGCCAGGCGAATGGGGTCTCGCCGCTGGTTCTCTATGCGAAGAGCTGGCGAAGAGGAATTCGCTAGGCGAATTACTTAGTCGCCAGGCGAAAATAAAGAAACGGAATTTGTGTTGCTACTGGAACTTTTAAGGTTTTATGAAATGAGGATTCGCAGCATGTTCGCCTGGCGAAGTGCTGGCGAAGGGGGATTCCTCAGGCAAAATTCTTAACCGCCAGGCGAATCTAGCAGTTTTTGAATAATTTTTCCTTTCTTCGGAAATTCATATCTTTAGACTCAAGTGTCCGATTTAAGCGTTCTTTATATCGATATGAAGCTATGGAAGTGTTCTATGTTGTGGAAAGGTGAAGATACTATTTATGAGGTGGATTTTATTCGGTTATGTGGGATGAACGGTATTAACAATATGTTATGAGAAAGTTACACCTTGGTATTAAGAACAAGCGTATTAGTGGCATCGTGATTGCAATTGTGCATAATGGATTCTCGTTCTTGAGACAAGGGTGATGAGACGTACTCTGTGGAATAGTGAATGTTGTATTTTAAGAAGCAAGTTTATGGTAAAACAACGAGAAGCAAATCAATATTTATTATGGACTAAGTGTAAATCATGGAACGATTTATACCAGAATGGTTTTGTAGATAGTTGATGAGAATTGTTGGTTGTGAATCTTGCGTTAAGTAATTTGGTGTCAGTGGAATGTTCAATGGATAGTGAACGGTAAGAAATCCCGGGTAATGTGTACGTAGTAATGGAGAGGCTATTCAAGAGGATGCATTGCCCCGATTTATTTTCAAGTATAGAGAAACTTCTGTATTTGTGAATAATCGAAATATTCGGGATCTACCTTTTGTGGACTAAGAATGTAGTTGTTTTATGTCCCACCAAGAAGTTCAGGTGAGAGAACAAGGTTGTATGTTGGGTTTTGGTTGTGGACGAATCCGGTATGAATTGTGATTAAAAACCCCAGCACATCGTCATTATTGGCTTCCCGCAAGTGAAATAGTTTGAGTAGAAAAGTGAACAATCCTGCCAAAGAGTTGTCGTGTGACCGCGTCAGAATTTGGAATTTCTACCTTGTCATTTGGTTGGAGTGTGTCATCTGCATGTGTTGACCTTGTCGGGTTTACCTGAGGGGATCAGGGTTGGTGAATGTTATACCAGTTAAGGAACCGTGAGTTGGAAAATGATATTTCGAGTTAGAATAAATCAGATTGATGGTTGAGTATGGACGGCTTTGAATTAAGAGGAAAACTGATTTGTAGATTCTGCAGCAGTAATAATTAATTAACCAAGGTGGCTAACCGATTAACATGTGCATTGAAGGTGTTACGTGGGATTTGGAGAAGTTAATCGATTAGCTCAGGTGGGTAATCGACGAATGTATGGGTAAGTTATGGAATCTCTTGAGAACCATCATCTGTGTTTTGTTACCTTATGTTGTTACGAGTTGAGAGTATTGTGTGAATGGAAACAAGATTGCAAGTAAATGAAAGACGGAATTGTGTTTTGAAATCGAAACTTCTGAAAGGTGTTGCGTAACTTGGCCATTTGTTTAAATGACGAGAGGGTTTACTTTTGGGGAAGTAATCTTGTGAATTATGTTGAGAATGAGAAAGGCTTAAGTGTATTACTGTTGAGAGTCTTAAGGACAAAGTTTGAAAATATTCTCGAAGTATTGATCTTGTAAATATCGTTTTGGTAATTTAAATTATGGTGTTACTAAGGAACGAACGGTTGGTCGAAGTTAGTAATTGTTATCTTCTGTGAGTTCATGGTATTGGATTTAGACCTCGTGAAAGTGGTACCAGTTGTGTGCGGTTGTGTTCTAACCAGAGAAGGAATTTGTAGGTTATCTCCCCAAGTACTAGTAAGAATTAGACGTTCCGAAGTTAAGCATGTAATTTGGAATCGTTTATGAAATGGAACGAATGAAAAGAGTTGATTCAACTGAGAAGGGTGGTATGGATTTCGAAAGTGTGTGTGTATGTGGAGTGTTATACGTGAATTGGTGAGTAATATGGAAACTCACAACTGTGCTTTGGATGGTTTAAGTTGATAAGTGGTGACTCGTTTATGATTGTAGTTCTATGTTGGTTTTACGTTGGTATTTGGTTGAGATCTCGAAATCAGCAAGAAACCTTGAGTGAGTCAGAATTTCCGAAGGAGGAATCGATTTGGAATGTGGTAACCAGGACCGGAAGTTGTCAAATTATTTTGGATACATTATTTCGAGTTTAGAATGGATTGAGAATTGGATATGTTGTGGTTGTAACAGTGTAACTCCTGCATCTTTGTCGTCTAGAGAGTGTTGGACAGATGTTAAGATATTGTGTGTTGGTAAAGAAATTGTTCTACTATAGAACGTCAGTAAGTTTGTACCGTTGAGTAGTAAGGACCCCAGTGGATAAGTGTGTTTCTCCGTGGACTATTAGCTACTTGGTAATGCGTAAGAATTGGTGGTCCCATTGTTAGTATTGGAGTTGCGTAGTGGAAGGTGACAAATGAAAGGGCTCAGTCGGATTTATAAGAATCAGAGGAGAAATTGAAGGTAAGATTGGAAATAAGAAGTTTTTGTTCTAAGTATGTTACCATTTTAGTGTGATACGAAAGAGATGAAATATCGGAATGAATGAGTATAGTGTACAACATCAGACTAGATGGAATTGGTAATCGAGTTGTTTGACAATCTATGAAGTGGTTTGAACATTAAGGAATTTATGAAAGGATAGTCGTCGGTGACTGCATGAAGTTAAGGAATCACTGATTTACATCGTAAACATTTGATGAGTGCTTGTTTCTTGAATCGAGCTGAAATGTTATGGTTTTGTTGTGACTCAGTAGAGGGATATGGAATAGTACATTCTATCCGAAGGTGGAATGCGACCAAGTGTTTTAGTATAAAATAACAGATGGATTGAGAGGAAGCAAGGTTGGAAGTTAACCCAATATTGGAATACGTCAGAAATTTTAACGGAAGTAAAGTTAAGTGTGAATCTAAGACCAGGATACAGATTGCGGTTGTTGTTGAATAGAGGAAATTCGGGGGCGAATTTCAATTTAAGGGGGGAGAGTGTAATACCCCATATTATTGTAAATGCTCAATTGGATATCAGACGAAATCAGATGAGTACCTATGTGCTCTATCTTGGGATAATTAGATTAATGGAATCCTCTAAGAACTTTAAGTATTGACAATTTGGATCAATAGAGCAACTAATGAACTCTGAAGAGATCAATTATTTTATTAAAGAGACGCATTAATAATTGATAGTTCAAGGAAGTTAGTTTTGGTAACTATAGTAATTGATCATTTGGGTTGAGACGACAAAATATCAATTGGAGATATTTTGCCCGGTTGGATTTATATTATATAAGAAAAGAAAGAAAGAAAAAGGTAAAAAAATGGAAGAAGAAGATAGTAAAGAAGAAGAAAGAAGAGAAGAGAGAAACTGGAGAAAGAGGAAGAAGAGAGAAAGCTCACGGATCATCATCTTCTCCAAACTCCTCTTCGGTTATCAGGTGGGTTCTAGATAGAGACTTTAGATTAAACTTCTGGAGGTTTTAGAGTTAGGTTAGATTTTGATAAAATGAGTAATTTCGCTAAATCAATGAAATCTCGCGGATAGATTGATGAAATGTATGTCTAAATGTGTTCTAACATGTTGTTTTGGGTATTTGGATGCATTAATATCATGTGGGTTGGAGGTTTGGATCAATTTTGGGTCCTAAACCCGTTTTGGGAGAATTCTGGTTCGCTCAGATTCGCCAGGCGAGTAGGTGGCGAGTCTGATTCGCCAGGGATTCGCCAGGCGAATTTACCTGGGACAGCAAAACATTATTTTTCGTATTTTTGTCATAACTTTTGATCCGTAACTCCGATTGACGCACGGTCGGAAGCGTTGGAAAGCTAATTTTATGCTCTATGAGATGATGAGGTAGAAACATGGTTATATGCCATGGATTGATAAAAGGAGTATAGAAATGTAATGTTGAAAATGTTTAAAAACATAAATTGTGAACAATGTTTAGAAATTGATATCTTTTGGATTACATGTCCGAAAGAGGCATAGTAATAGTAGTTGGAAAGCTGTGAGAATATCCTACGGGATAAAAGTGATAAATATTGATTTAATACCCGATTAAATGAATCGGAGGGAACCTAAGGGGTTATGTAACTGTGATTGAATTGTTATATGTATTTCTAATATGAAATTGTAATATGCTGTGTCAAATATATTGTTGATTAACATGATCGAAAGAATATGCATGCTAAAAATATGAATTAGGAAGAGTGAGGAAACTTTACCCCAAAACAAATGGTATAATTCTAGGTTGAGATTAGAATTGTGATAGAAACTCTGAATGGCGACGCTCGTGCATTCACTGACGAGTTCTGGCCTGGAGTAGATAACCTAGATGGCGGTGCTCGGCACTTGGTGTATAACGGTGCGTCAGTGACGAGTATTGGCCTATGAGAGAGTGAACACTAGTATGGAACACGTGTACTTTTGTTATGTTTTATTGATTAAGGCATTATGGCCTCACTAGTACAAAAAACACTTCTTAAGTCGGGTAAAAATGAGCTCTTAGGTCGGTTCCGTACCCGACTTAAGAGTAGGCGTTGTAACAAGTCTTGACCTTTTAAGTCGGATGTTTGACCCGACTTAACAAAATCACAAATTAAGTCAGGTGATAACATAACCGACCTAATAGATAATTTCAGTTTTTATAAACAAAATTTGCCACGGTCTATACTATCTTTTTAAAAATAAATTTTCAATTTTATCACCAAACCAAATACTTTTCCACATACTCCCTAACTGCAATTTGCATTATTATGTAGATCAAATAAAAAAACTATCTTTATTAACATACAATAATAAACACTAATTCATCCATAATATTTCTAGAGGAAAACCAAAATAAATTTAAAAGTGCATGTAAATGATGAAACTAAAATTGAAAGAAAAAGACCTTTTGTCTTTGCACACAAATCATGTTAAGTTATAATAACCTCACAACTAGTCCTACTAATATCCATCAAAGGGTCAATCAGGAAGGCTCCAAGAAAGAAAGAAAAGACATATAGCATCATAGAGAGCTTTAGGCAAGTACCATTATCTGCAACAAGTGGGGAAAGTATTAAAAATGTACATCAAGATTTTATCATAATTATTTAGAATCAATTCTAATATTTTTAGCCCACTTAAAGTGACAATATTATAGTACAAATTATTCTCTAGAATACAATATCAAATCCACTTTTGTAGTATCTCCTTCTTTTTTGTCAGTCTTAATTATATATCATCAGCTATGAACTTAGACATTAATCGAAAGTCAAAAACACAAAACATACAAGAGTTGATAACAGTACTTGAGGGAGTTTAGGACTTAGTAGTAATATTCATACTTAAAATGAAAGATGATTATGTGCACTCGAAGAAGTTGATAACAATACAAGAGTTGATAACAGTACTTAAGGGAGTTTAGGAGTTAGTAGTAATATATGTATAACTATTTGTGATGTACTTTAGGGAGTTTAGGAGTTAGTAGTAATATTCATACTTAGTAGTAATATATGTATAACTATATGTGATGTACTTGAACTCCAAATAAACATGTGTAACTATTTGTTGTTAGTTCCATTACCATTTCCACCGCTAATGCTATCTTTATTCTTTATTCTTGTACTTTAGAACCATAAAGCATTCAAGTGCGTCCAGTACTTGTACCTTTTGATGAAATAGTGTTTCAATGTGAACTGAATATATGTCAACACCGGTGAGATTTGAAGCTCTTGGCGTCATATTGTGCAAATGAGATTTGTTAAAAATCTAGATACCATAGAGTTCATAGTTGATCTTCTAACAACAAGATTAAGTTTACCATCCTCGCCTATCTCAGCATCAGTTTGAAGCGGTTCTCTACTGTTGAGCAAAACAACATCAGAATCAACTTTGAATGAAAGGATAGAAGTTGCAGTTTTAGAAAATTATTCTGTAATGAGAAGTTTAGCAGCTCTATATTCAAATAAAAACAACATAAGATTATACTAAATAACACTTTGTAGAACAACAATTTGTTCCATGAGATTTCCAGAGAAATCACCATACATAGTTGTTAAAAGAGGGATTCCTATAATAAGTGTGTTAGGAAGAGTTGAAAGTGAGAAAAGTATAATAGTCCAATCAAGACTATCTTGGTTTTTTGTGAACATGTTCCATAGAAAAAGAGCAGCAAGGATAACTACTTTTTGAACTGAATCAGCTAATATGAAATGGTAATTCATCGCTTTGGAAGATATAAAATGGAAAGATGGTAAAGGAACCGTGAAAACAACCATGAAACGGTTTATTCCAAAACATTGATCTGGTGTGAAAATTTTCCACCAACAAACTGAACCATATGCTAATATCAATAACAACATATAACGGTACACTCACAGAGAAAACATCGTACATATCCTTACCGGTAATCATGGTTATAGATATATCAAGGTAGATTAGAAACACAATAAATTTTGTGAAAGGTTCAAATATGTATTATTGTTAGAAGTTGACACCTTAAACATAAAATGCTTCGGGCCGGAAACCACTCTGCTCTGCTATTTACCCTATAACAGCCCCTATAGTGTTTTGTGTCGTAAGGCACTTGCCATAGTGGTCTTATAGTGAGATAGCGCCTCTATTGACTACTCAGGTCTGGATTATTGCTTGATAGCTAGCGAGTAACTTAACATGTACACACTAACAACCAAATTAACCGGATTTTAGTAACATGTATATGCCTGGAAAAGCATTAGGGTTGAATTCTTGAAAGCATTATCACTGACCTAAACATACACGCCAACAACCTTAATGCCACTGACTAACATTCTAGAAACCTAGAGAACAACACAATTGAAATCAAAATCAGTAAATGAAAACATCAAAAAATAATAATCTGTATATTAAATAGAGAGAAGATAATTGAACCTGACGAACGTGTTCGGAAACTCAATCCTTATAAATGAACAAATAAGAATAATCTGCAGTTTGGGATTTAGATTTGGAAGCGGTTTTCTTATCATGTTGGGTGATGGAAGAAATGGGTTCACTGGAATCATTGGGCGGAGTTGGAATCAACTCGAAGAGGAAAATACAATCCAAAGTGGAGCTGAATTTTCCTATCAGTAGACCTACCTGCAAGTAAAGTAGGTAAGTTAGTTAGTTGGGAGACAGAAATATGAAGGGAGAGAGAAAATGTCTTAGCTGGAGATGCAAATTTGGTGAGATGATCCTCATTGGGTTGGAATCGGGTTTCTTCTTCGACTACGCCCTTCATCATATCGTTGTTTCTTTAGGAAAACTAACAGATTTCCAACACGGTGAACCTAGCCTAACTCTGACTCTACCCTTCACCATATAGTTGTTTCATCATGCCATAAAAATGTTCCCAAACCACAAACCCTAAATATTAAATAAAAGAAATCAAAAACCACAAAAAGAGAAAAGATGAAATCATAGCAGAAGAAAAGAAAACGAAAACCACAATAGAGAAAAGATGAAATCATAGTAGAAGAAAAGAAAAAGCAATTGAGTTGAGAAGAAAATAAAGTTACTAGTATAGTACATCGAACAAACAACGGCGAACCAACAATGGCAATAGAACGATATAGGACTTCAATGTAGTAGAAACATACTTGCCTCGTAGGTTAGCGATCAATAATTCTTCGTAGATTAGAAAATTTTAGGTCGAACTATGAGTTGTGAACAGTGAAATGGAAGGTTCATACTGAGAACAATAGAAATGTGTCTTCAATAAACAGGACAATCTCTAAGATTTAATTCATAATTTTTTTAATAAAGAAAAGTGTTTTTAAAAAATAAAATGAGTGAAGAAAGAAAATAAAAGAGAAAATAATACAGGGTAAAAAATCTTTGCTTAAAAACTGTTTTCTAATCACAAAAAAAAGTTTTCTCATGGGTATTGGCTTCGTGGTATACATTAAAATTTAATTTGTTAGAAATACATAAAACTTCTTAGGTCAGATGGATGACACCTGACGTAATAAATAGACTTTTTAAGTTAGTTAGTGAACGCAAGCGACTTAAAAAATTCAATTCGATTTATATTTTTTTATTTAATCTTTGTTAAATCAGTTTTAAATGTACCCGACTTAACTAAGTTACAAATATTTACGAAATTGCCACCGCATCGCTTCTTAAGTCAGGTGGCGGGTGAACTGACTTAACAACCTCTACTAAAAATGTATTTTTGTACTAGTGCCTTGTGATTGTCGAATACAATCACATTGTGTATATGATCATGTAATCGTAACCATTTATCTTGCGGTGTAGTTTCATGAGACTCGAGCACCTCCTCTGAAACGTATGCACAATTACTTGGCAGGTTTGATTCCCGCGTATAGTACGAATGGAGCCTACGGGTAAAGAGACTTGTGATGGTTAACAGGCCATGAGAAGTGACGGTTCACGGCTAACAGGGCGATGATCCTGAATCCAATTCGTATGCCAAGTAACTACAAGGATCCATGACTCGGTCGTCTTCTAGACGTAGAAGCGGACGGGAACAGGGGATGCCATGGTATGGTTATTGATTAGCGAAATTCTTGAGTTAACAGGCTCAGGACATATTCCGATTCGTAAGGAATCTTGAGTTAACAGGCTCAGGACGTAATTCCTTTCGTGTGATTTTGATGAGTTAACAGACTCATGACGTGTTTCCATATAGTGTGAGATTGTGAACTCAAAGTCATTTCCTTTCCCCTTGACTTGAGTTAGGATTTGATAGAACCTTGTAGAGCCGAGAGAATCTATAGGATAGGGAACTCACTGAGATTTGATGTATCTCACCCCACTATAGTTGTTATATTTCAGGTAATTGCAGGTTGATTTACAAGTGAAGCGATGCTGGGATGTTTCAAGAGAAGCTTAGTTAAGCTTATATCCGCTGTGTATTTTATGGTTCTTGTACAATGAGGAATATTGTATATTATTCTTAGTTTTTATTATTTTTTTTGGCTAGTTTCCATGACTTGTGCCAGGTGTTGTATTTATGTTTTAGAATGGACAAGTATGTGAACTATGTCATTAGGCACTTATGATGGTGTCAGTACCAAATAAAATGCTTGTATTGTATTATTCTAGGTATATATTATACAGGCTGCTGCAGAACAATTTGGGAGATAACAGTTGGGTCTGTGGGGAGAACTTGCTCAAATCCCTCTGAAAGTAATTGTTTTTGGGTGGAGGATGTTACACAACAAAATACCTACTCGCCAGAACCTTAAAAGAAGAGGCATAATTACTGATATTCATGTTGCGGTTTGTCCATTCTTCTTTTTGGAAGAGGAAAATTCTGAACACATTTTCTTTCATTGTTATAAATCGGTCAAAGTGTGGCAGTTTTTGTTTCGGTGGTTAGGAATTGAGGAGTTTTATCTCGGAGATATCATGAACCACTTATTAAGCTGGATGAATGGTTGTGAGAAGAAGAAGATTACTATTAGGAATGCTATAGGGATGTGGCTCATTGTTTGTTGGGCAATTTGGTTATCCATAAACAATATTATTTTTAAGGATGAGTTTTGGGACTTGGATTCTATTACTAATCGTGTCATTTTGTTTTCTTGGTGGTGGATAGGAAAAAATCACATAAACGCAATTAACTGTAATTACTACAATTGGGTTAACGCCCCTTGTGAATTTTTGTAGGTTCTGATTTTAGGAGGGACCTTTTTTTTGTAATGGTTTTTGGATACACCATAGTATCCTAGATATATAATAATCATTTTTCTTATTAAAAAAAAATGTTTCAATATCTATTGATAAATAAGATTCTCAATGCTTTCCAAATTGCTTTATCACCTTATATATGAGACACATATCTTGTACCATGATTCAAATCAGAGTTGTGAAATTTCTAGTATAGTGCCTGTATACCAGTATTGCTTATTGAAATTTTTGCTACCCGATATGAAAGTTGGTATTGCATTTCGATGTAATACAGTTATATCTTGATATCAGAACTGATTAATTATGGAAACTTATTTTAGAAGTGAACCATTATTATTATTATTTATAACAAGTGGTGGATCCATTTAAAAAAAAACACAAACATACAAACATAAAATGTGAAGAGGTGAAATGTTGTTGAATCGGTGTGGGTAATATATTTCAGAGTAGTCTATGGTGATCAATAGCGGTACTATCCAGCTATAGTGGAGTAGAGTGGAGGCTAGCCGTTATGGGAAGAGACTTAGTGGTGAAAACACTATAGCGGTCGTTATAGGGTAAATAGCGAGTAGCAAAGGCGGAGCAGTTCACAGTGCAGAGCAATTTTAATCATGTAATCAATTTTTCTTTGAAAAACTAAAATTACCACATAAATTTAAAAGTTTTTAAGGGTAATTTTAGATTTTTCAATCAGACTTGAGTTGAGACTCTACCCTAACAATCCTTTACCGAGATTTTTACATTACACTTGTTCCAAAGAATAATTACAAGTTACTCCCTCATCTGTCTTTACACTTTGTTCTTTCATTTACACTTCATCTATTGATAATTGTCATTCATGCAATTTGTTCAAAAAATGATCAAATAGTAGACATATCGCTATCCACTACCTTGTAATCTCATGCTTTGTTGGCATCTTGTTGAGTGCTAAATTGTTGTTATTTTGAGCGTGAATAATTAGCACTCAACGACTATATCCGTTTGTTTTCCGTTAATAACCCCCCGTTTTTGTGTACTTTTTGTATAGTTTACAGATTGTTGTATATTTTGCGTTTTCATGTACATATCAGTGAGTTTGATAATTTTTTGATTTGGTTTTATAGATAATAATGTATGGTTGAAGTATGGATTCAATTGAGCCTAGAAGTATGCTTCAAGATGCAGAATTTTGGAATCAAAATACTGTCATTCGCGCTTAGCGCCTTTTTTAGCCCGCTGGGAAATAATTGGAAGTGGCTAGGAGTATTTTTATTTTCCTGATTTTCCCTTAGCGCGATTTAAGGAGGTTTGATAGGTACTTTGAGGGAAATCGCTTTTAGCGCGATCTGAGGGCACTTAGCGCGGTTGTAATTTCTTAGTTTGTATAAATACCCCTGATTCATATTTTTAGGGTATGGTTTTGGGAGAGTTTTTGCTCCCAACTCCATCACCAACATTGTTTGTGGAAATAAGCTAAGAAACAACAAATAGAGGTTGCATCTTGACGATCCCGGAGTTGAATCTGCTTCAATCGGTGTTGACAAACCGAAAGATGTTTGTTCTTTTATCTTCTTCTCTATGTATTTTGCATTTGTTGGGGTTGTTGTATGTATGTTTACTTGGAATGTATGTGTAATTATTTATCTTTATATAAAATCTATTTTACAACTCTTTACCGGTGTCATCTTTGATTTACTATCTATCTTAATAGGGTTGGATTCCTATAGACATATACGGATCGAACTCGACCTAAGATGAACATCGGTTAGATTTAGGATTAACACCCACGTGGGTATCGAATCTTATTGCTCCGTGTTGTCGAGTTGTGTGAGACATCATCGATGAGATGATGCGGTTGTTTTCTAAACTTTGCCTAATGAGTTATTTCTCGTACTTTAATAACTTGTCATATGTTTTTTTGTTTGCATTTTTATACCAAACCATTAAAATCAAGCTTAGAAAAGTAGATACAGTCGAACGACATTCTTTCCCTCGTACCGATCCCTATGGAGAAGATGTAAATCCCGAAGGGAATTCTTCCCAATCTTTTGCTTCATGTCGATATACCTAAAGATACCTGTGCGTTCACTCGGATATTAATGTGTTACACGCATTTGTTTTTAAAATATAATAAGAATTTAAAAAAGAAAATTTTTATTTTTTACCAAAATAGTTTATTATTTTTAAAAGAAAGATGTATTTTGATTTATATATGGATCATAAATATAATATATATATATATATATATATATATATATATATATATATATATATATATATATATATATATATATATATATGAATGACATATTTTCTTGTATGTAATAGAATTTTAGTTTTGAAATTATTTATTAGAATATTTGGATAAAAAAAACTTATTCCCATTTACAAAAATATATATTAAGATTCACTCATTATTTAAAAATAACATTTGCCATTAATAATATATATTAGTGAAATGATTACATCAATAATATAAAACTCACTTTTTCATATATATATATATTAAAAAAACGACCTGCAAAAAAAATCAACCTGCAAAAAAATCAAAGTTATGCCAAATCCACTTCTCCTCCTCCCAAGCACCCGCATGCGAAACCGTAAGGTTCTTTTCCAGTGCCGCTTCTAACAGACAGGGGAATGACGTCATTAACGCAATAGAACCCACCAAAATACTCTTCCAAAAGAGAACAGCCTCACCACCTCGCATCTCCATAGACAGGCCCTAAAGAAAACACCCAGGGTCCTGATCATCTCTTAAGAGAAGAAGGTCCCGCCACCACAGAGATTGAAACTTGCTATCCGTCGAAACCTCCCTACTAGATAAAACAGACTGAACACTTCCGTACCTATCACTGATTATCCTGCTCCACAATGCATCCTTCTCCCTCAAAATACGCAATAACCACTTTGCGACCAAAGCCTTATTGCAGCTCCTAACATCACGAATACCAAGCCCTCCTTTTTCTTTTGCACAACAAATCGCTTTCCAGCTCACCCATGCCACAGTGGTTTTGTCTGCAACTCCAGCCCACAAAAATTTGCGTTGGATAGCTACGATTTCCTTAACCACCGAAGATGGTGCCCGGTAAAAAGAAAACAAATGGATTGGCAGATTAGCCAACACCGAATTTATGAGTGTAACTCTCCACCTATAGATAATAGACGACTTTTCCACGACGAAAGTCTTGCTTTGATTACATTGATAGTAGGTTTCCAAAAAGAGCCCAATCTGTGATTTCCCCCTATCATAATTCCCAAAAACTTGAAAGGTGTTGTTCCCACTCTACAAGTCAAAAAATGAGAAGAAGCAGTAATGAATTCATGACTCACATTCAGCCCAATAATGCTGCTCTTCCAAGCATTTATTCTAAGCCCGGACACCATCTCGAATCCGCGCATAATCGATTTAAGACCCCAAAGATTATCCCAGGTAGCATCACACATAATCATAGTGTCGTCCGCGAATTTCAATAAGTTGTGAAATTCTGGTATCAGACGTGTGATGTTAAGGTGCGATGTCACAACAACACACTCTGCACAATGGAAAAAATAAACAACAGAATAACACACCAAATTGTTCACCCAGTTCGGTCTAACTACCTACGTCTAGGGGCTACCAAGCCAGGGATGAAATTCACTACTTGTAGAATTAATTTACAGACTCAACAACCCAGTTGACAATCTCCTAAACTTAATTCCTACTAGTGACTTTCTACCTAAGAAACCACTTAGATATGAGAACGCTACTCAATCCCTAAAAATAATACTCAAGGAACATCCTCTTTGAGCAACCTTGATCTTACTTCACAGCTTTGATCAAGTAATAACTCTCTATTACTACACAGCTTCTAAGAGAGGACAGAAAATGACTCACCAATTAAACCTAGAATGGTGTATACAAAAGTCGTACAATATACTCAAGACACTCAGCCTATTACTCTTGATCTTCCCTCTGTATTTCTGTACCTTTTCCTTTGGTCTTGTGCGCTTTATATAGCCACCTGAATTGGGCTTGGACTGCTACAATATCTGACTTGATTTGTTATTTAAAACTGAATATTCAAAATAGATTTTCTCCTAAAATCTTTTCAAATCTTCAACCTTTTAAATCTCCTACAAATCTGCACCAGATCTCCTATGCAGCAAAGAATATCTAACCCAAGATATTCGCATCCAATGAGACAGCTTGCTCTCCACAATTCTAGCTAACACGCAAACCCCAACAACATCACAACCTGATGTTATTAATTCTGCAAATCTAATGTCACAAAATCGCATGTGACATCAGACATCCAAACTTCAGAAATTTAAACACTTAACACGGCCCTGTGTTAAGACTCAATGTTGCAACATCACCACTTTGACATCAACATTGAACATACTTTGTTTTACCAAAATTCCAGCCAATCCAAGAACTAACAATCTCCCCCTTTGGCTAATTTTGGCTAAAACAATCTATGTACGTTCAGAGACTTCAGCAGCGGAAAAACTTCAAACAATGATTTTGAAACTCCAAGCAGCAGCAGCATCTTCAAATCACTTCACAAAACTCTGCTGTATCACCAGGTTCAACAGCTATACTCTTCAAACATTCAAACAGCTGCACATATTTCATTATTAGTAGCAATGAGCACTCCCCCTCAATGCAATAACCGGCAATTACTCCCCCGCAATTACTCCCGAACAATGCAAAAGCCAGCAAGGCAACTGTCAACATTAGCAGCAATTTTTCCCCCTTAATATCTGCATATTCTCTTGACAGCACAACAACTCTTTTGACAGCATACATTTGTACTTAGCAGCTGTCTTTCTTTGGCTACTTCTCCCCCTTTTTATCCACAATTAGACAATCTTCAATCAGGAGCCCTATTAACTACAATTAGTACACCCTAGCTCTCATTGTTAGCCTCACAGTTAGTAACCAGGCAAAACAAATCATAGAATAGAAAAACATAAAAGGCGCATATAACAACACAAAATTCAAATTACATAACCAATCATATTAAGCGCTGAAACAAAGACAGAAAATAAACTAAAACTACTAATTAAGAGAATCATTTAAAAGCTTTAATCATTTGAGCTGAGACCATCATCTTCTTCATCTTCTTTTGGACTGTCATTATCAGACTCATCTTTCTTATCAGCAACTACTTTTTCACTTTCTTTTTCTTTCATCTTCAGAGTCATAAGTAATTTTTTAAGCTTGTCCTTCCTTTCAATGTTTACTCTGATGACTTCATCTAGTTCTTTACAGGCTTTCTCCAATTCAGAAATCATATCAGTCTTGACATGAGTATGAAGGCCAAACTTCTACCTGTCCAGCTGTGATTTCTTTGCAGATAACATTATTAGAAACTCCTAATTCCCCATAATCTTCCTCACTTCTTCCTAAGTAGGCATTGATCACCTTAGGAGAGAACCAGATACACTTACCTCTGACGGTAACTCTTCTGAAGGTTAGGCTTTTGCTGTCATCAATAGACTCAGGGATATTCACTATAAATTCTCTGATCAGTCTATCATAGCAACTAGTAAATCCTGACATAGTCCTTATGAGACCAGCAAACTTAATTAGATCTACAATTCCAGTAGACTCTAAGTCATCTGCTACTAGCTCTCTTTCCAGAGCTATCCTTCTTTGGCTCACACAATTCCACATGGATGCACTTCTGGCACAGTGAAATAAGATGTTATCCGACACTTGATCAGCAGCTCTATTCATCACAGCGTTGATGTCTTGAACATCACACTCTGAATCTGATTTTTCCCTGATTATCCTCTTCTTGCCAGACCTGGCAACTTTGCTCCACGACTTGGGAGAGTCTGCAACTGAAGTCCTTTTCTTGACCATATTTTCATTAGGAAGTGACTCTACTCCTTTCCATTTCCTATCCTCCCTTCTTCTTGCATTACCAATGATATCACTATCAGATGAGTCCTCAACATCTATAACCTCAACCTGATCCTTCCCTTTACTCCTGTGACTGCCATTGTTAGGGGACGATGTTCTGACATCATAGATGACATCAGTATCTTCACGATCTTCTTCTTTACTACCACCTTCAGCGTCTTGAATCACAGACAAGGCCAGTCTTTGAAGATTTGTGTCCTCACTTTGAGAGTCCACCTGTTCAGCAGGCATTTGCCTTAAAGGGACAAAAATCCCTTTCACCCGTATTCCCTTCTCAAGAATTTTAGTGGCAATCTGCTCCAAATGCATGTCCACATCATACTTCTCCTCAACAGCTTGAGAGGATGATGACCTAGTTTCAGTTTTATTCAACTTGGTTGAAGGTTTAGAGTTACCCGAATCTGGAATAGCCATAGGAATGTGTTCTTTGTCAACAAGTTCTTTTTCCGAAGAAACCCTAGTTCGTGTATGCGCAGGTCTTTGAAAATCAGAGTTCTTGGGTGGGGAAGACATCGTTCCTTTGTAACAGACTAGGTTTGGAGAAGTTTTTTCTATTCTGTTGAGATTAATGGAGATGAACCGTTGAGACGAGAACGCTTTGATGAATCTTGATATAAAATCAATATGGTAAGGCGCCTGATTTTGAGTACCTCTTAAAGACCAATCACTAATTTTCTCCCTCCATAAAGACTTGCCTTTTAAAAATTTAAAAGAATTCACATCAGAACTCATTAACTCTGAGTGACCTTTCAGCATCCTGATGTCATAGTCTGATGTTATAACATCAACTTGAACATCATTAGTTGAATTAACTTCAAGGGAAATCCACTGATAGCAGTTATCTTTGGTTCTGGCACCCTTCATAACAACTTGATTATGCTCACCAGATACCACACACTCATCTTTGGTGTAGTTAACTTTGTAACCTTCATCACATAACTGACTTATGCTAATTAGATTAGCCTTCAAACCTTGGACAAGGATCACACTATCAAGAGTAAGACCATCAAGATTCTTCACTCTTCCACTTCCTTCTACTACTCCTTTTTCTCCATTGCCAAACACAACCTTATTTGCATGGCAAGGATTAAACTCCACTAACTGCTCCTTTGATCCAGTCATGTGCATTGAACATCCACTGTCAAAGTACCATGCATCCATGGCAACATGTCCATCTGAGGTATGAGCCAATAAACACGTGACATGAGCTTTAGGAACCCATTGTTTAGCAACTTTGGATCTGACCTCCTTCTGTCCGGTTTGAGGAACTGAATTTGGATAACCATGGAGCTTGAAGCATAAGGACTGCATATGTCCAACCTTACCACAATAGAAGCATCTTACTCTGTCATATCTAAATTGTTTATGTCTTCTACCATTATGATGATATTGTTGTGGCTCCCACCTGTAATGTTGTCTCCTTCTGCCATAGTTGGATTGTCTTCTTCTGTACTGAGGATACTGTCTTCTAGGCTGTCTCCTATGGTGATGAGGCTTCCTTCTTCCATAGTGATGAGGCACAGCATTGTTGTATCCATATCCCTACTAGTTTTCCTGATCTTGAGACATCTGATGAGACATGTTCTGTTTGAACCTTGCAGCTTGCATGCTCTTGTGATATTGGGGAGGCATATACTGACTAGCTCCTCGAAGCTGCATCTTCCTCTGATGGGGACCATTCTTTTTCTCAATATTTTGAGGCTGAACAATCTTCTTAGGGGTAGGATCCTGTCTTTTTGTTTGAGACATTGGTTGGGACACCTCCTCCTTTGTTTCTGAAGTGCTTGCTTCAGTAGAAACCTTCTTCTCAGCCACAAATCCTATACCTGACTTATCACCAGCCACTTTTTCTGTCTGAAGGATCTTATCAAGTGTGTCTGTACCACAGCTCAGCATCCTAACAGATTTGGTCATATGCTCAAGATGAGATTTGGCCAGTGAGACTTCGTTTTCCAAATCAACTTTAGCAGTCTCAAGCTGAGCAATCTGTTCCTTTTGACTCTTGTTTTCTTGACAGATTTCAGCACTCTTTAGGCAAAGCTCTTGATAAGTAGAAGCTAGTTCCTCAAAGGTTATTTCTCCATCACTAGAATCATCATCAGAGACAACAGTTCCTATCAAAGCTCTAACATGCTTTGCTGACTCGCCTTCACTTTCACTATCAGAGTCAGACCAGGAAACTGTCATGCCCTTCTTCTGCTTTTTCAAGAAGGTGGGACACTCTTTCTTGACATGTCAATACCCTTCACACTCAAAGTACTGAACTCCTTTATCTTGGGCAGTTTTCTCTTCATCCTTCTCTTTTGACTTGCTGATGTCAGAAGATATGTTCTTGACATTAGGCCTGGAGTTATTGTTCATCCTCTTGAACACTTTGTTGAACTGTCTTCCCAATATAACTATGGCCTGAGATATATCCTCCTGGGATTCAGAACTATTTCCTTTTTCTTCTTGATTATTTGACACCAAGGCTATACTCTTTGGCTTCTTTTCTGGTTCTTCCTCATTCAACCCAAGCTCAAAAGTTTGAAGATATCCAATGAGCTAATCAACTCTCATCTTGCTGATGTCTTGTGATTCTTCAATGGCAATTACCTTCATCTTATACTTCTTAGGAAGGGACCTAAGGATCTTCCTTACAAGCTTTTCATCTGACATTTTTTCACCAAGAGCACTGGATGCATTAGCTAGCTCCAGAACATTCATGTGGAAGTCATGAATAGTCTCATCTTCCTTCATCTTCAGGCTTTCAAATTTTGATGTTAGAATCTGAAGTCTTGACATTTTAACTCTAGATGTACCTTCATGAGTGGCCTTCAAAATATCCCACGCTTCCTTAGCAACTTCGCAGGTATTGATTAACCTGAAAATATTCTTATCCACTCCATTGAAGATTCCATTTAGAGCTTTGGAATTACCAAGGGCAAGGTCATCTTCTTCCTTGGTCCATTCTTCTTCAAGCTCATCATCTTTCTCACACACAACAGGTGTTTTCCACTCTTTAATAATAGCCTTCCATGCCCTGCTGTCCACGGATTTTAAGAAAGTAGTCATCCTTGGCTTCCAATAGTCATAATTGGATCCATCCAAAATAAGGGGTCTGTTGACGAATCCTCCAACTTCTTTGTCCATCTTTACACTAGAAAGTAACCTCCCTAGATCTTACCCAGAGACAGACAGGATGCCTGCTCTGATACCAATTGAAATTCTGGTATCAAACGTGTGATGTCACAACAACACAATTTGCACAATGGACAAAATAAACAGCAGAATAACACACCAAATTGTTCACCCAGTTCGGTCTAACTACGTACGTCTGGGGGCTACCAAGCCAGGGATGAAATTCACTACTTGTAGAATTAATTTACAGACTCAACAACCCAGTTGACAATCTCCTAAACTTAATTCCTACTAGTGACTTTCTACCTAAGAAACCACTTAGATATGAGAAAGCTACTCAATCCCTAAAAACAATACTCAAGGAACACCCTCTTTGAGCAACCTTGATCTTACTTCACAGCTTTGATCAAGTAATAACTCTCTATTACTACACAGCTTCTAAGAGAGGACAGAAAACGACTCACCAATTCAACCTAGAATGGTGTATACAAAAGTCGTACAATATACTCAAGACACTCAGCCTATTGCTCTTGATCTTCTCTCTGTATTTCTGTACCTTTTCCTTTGGTCTTGTGCGCTTTATATAGCCACCTGAATTGGGCTTGGACTGCTACAATATCTGACTTGATTTGTTATTTAAAACTGAATATTCAAAACAGATTTTCTCCTAAAATCTTTTCAAATCTTCAACCTTTTAAATCTCCTACAAATCTGCACCAGATCTCCTATGCAGCAAAGAATATCTAACCCAAGATATTCGCATCCAATGAGACAGCTTGCTCTCCACAATTCTAGCTAACACGCAAACCCCAACAACATCACAACCTGATGTTATTAATTCTGCAGATCTAATGTCACAAAATCGCATGTGACATCAGACATCCAAACTTCAGCAATTTAAACACTTAACACAGCCCAGTGTTAAGACTCAATGTTACAACATCACCACCTTGACATCAACATTGAACATACTTTGTTTTACCAAAATTCCAGCCAATCCAAGAACTAACAAGTTGTAACAACTCTTGTTGTCGAAAGAAATACCTGTCAACTTGCCTAAGCTGTTGCTTCTACGCACCAATAAAGCAAGCCCTTCCACAACCAAAGTAAAGAGAAACGGTGATAATGGGTCCCCTTGACGTAACCCCTGTGTTGCTCTGAAATCCAAAGTTGTGCCTCCATTCACCAGAATCGATAGATTGCTGTTGAAAATAGTGCCCCTCATCCACCCTATCCATTTCGATCCAAAGTCAGTCGCCTGCATAACTGATATCAAATACTCCCAATCCACGCAATCATAGACGTACTGAAAATCCTGCTTCAACATAATACCCTGCTTCTACTTCCTCTTAGCCAAATCCACCAATTCGTTAAGGACTACACACCGTCGAGAATGTTTCTGCCTGGAATAAATGTAGTCTGCGTCGGAGAGATGATTTTGCCAATAACCTTTTTCAATCGCTCCGCAAGAAGTTTGGATAATATTTTATAAACACAACCAATCAAACAGATGGGCCTGTATTCTTTCAGTAACTGAGGATTAGCCACCTTCGGAATCAGAGCTAAGAAGGAGGATGACATCGTTTTGGGAAGCCTTCCCGTTGAGTGAAATTCAACTATACAATTCACCATGTCCTAACCAACAATGTCCCCACAACGCTTAACAAAGTCGAGATTAAATCTATCTGGCCCCGGACTCTTCGACCCGTCACAACTAAAAACAATATCTCTGATCTCTTCTGCAGTAAAACTTCTTTCCATCATCCTTCTGTCATAATCAATGATCCTAAGATACTTCTTCTCATCTACAACAAGACCCTGATCTTCTTCCACTAATCTAATCCGAAACTCCTGGTTATTGATACTGATGTTGAAAATTTCATTGAGTTTTTTTAAGCTTCTAGATTTCACCAGCATTCTTGCCACATCCATCTCTAACACCTTCTGTGTGTCCAAGTCACATTTGATGAGTTCGCCAAAGGTACTAGCTATACTGTTAAGGACCTCAAGATTCCAAGTGAAAGCCGATAATCCATGACATTGCAACCATAACACCCTGTCATAATTGACATCTGAAAACTTCCATGGCCGAATATTAGAAAACCACCTTTGAATCCATTCTTTATCCTCCTCTATCAATGACTTAATATCTCCTTCTTCAGTATTTTCCAGCAAACACGTCATTGCTCCCAACGGGAACGCCTTAATATGGAAATATCCTTCCATATTCAAGGCTCTCTGAACCTCATAAGAACTCCCTGGAGTAATCATTATCCCTACAAATGCCTTCTCAAATCTGAGCACAGAAGAGTTTCCAAGCTTAAACTTTAGGTGATTCGGAATGGATTTCCCGGGACCATGCGCAACACAAGCGTCAACCTTGCTCTTATCCAAGCTCCCCTCTCGAAAATCTTTCCCTGCCTCCCTCCTAACTGCTGCAACATAGGACTTAAAACTCCTATCCTTCCCAAGTCCAACCAAAACCTGATGTGGGTCCCTCCTGATCCACTTCTTTAAAGGAGCCTGCCCCGCCTTATCAGCTTTCGTTAAACTATCTCTACTAAACTTAGGAACGTTAGCATGTAGTTTTCTCCCTTCCAAAAAGATGCTATCGAGCTTTGCCGCCAATATTCTAGGGTTCAAAACTCTTCTGAATCTAACAAAACCATATCGCAATCCCCTCCTATCTCTCCTGTTAGGAATGAACACCTCCGACACCAATCCAAAATCCTTAAAGGTGTTATACATGTCCTTGGCTGAAAACTTATCCGGGAACTCCGTGAAGAAAAACGAGGTCTCAACATCACCTCCCTCTGTCACCCGTTTTCCTTTCGTTTCAGTCCAAATCGACACCTTTTCACTTCTTGTCTTACCAGCCTTCTTGTACCTTACCACCGACCACTCGTTGTTAACAATCTTGTTCGTCATGTGTAAAACAAGGTGAGTATTTGAAACTAAAGAGCAACTTGTGAGAACATGGATATAGATGTATAAAGATTGAAAACAGTCATGGTGATATTTGGTATGGCTATCCTTTTATAGTTTGCGATGAAGGAGACGATATAGAAACAAATGTGCTACAACAGATAATAACACTTACCTGATGGACATGCATGAATATCAATTAGTTGTCAATTGATGTCCAATACATAAAATCGGGTAAATTGTGATGATTTTAATAGGGTGGTTTTCTTAAACCACCATAATAAATGTAAAAAGTATACACATAATAGGTTAAGAGGAATGCTATATTGACACAACAATTGTGACACCGTATGCATACACCGTAGCTTTTTAAGCTTCATTTTGTCTGGGCACAAATTCCAATATCAATAAAAATATTAAATAAAAGAAAAAAGTATACGTTATCGTATGGAAGTACAGTGTAAATGTAAAACTCAGTGTAAATATATCATTTCTGATAGGTTAATCAGTACACAATGCAAAAAAGATTGAATCAACAATCTAACCAAAGAGCAAACAACGTATTGTATTGAATTAATGCTGAATTTTCACAAGACTTGTAAACATTACAAAATCAATACAAAAGAATTCCATTATCAAACTTTTCAAACTTAATTTGTAACAAGACAAATTCAAAGTGCCGATTCTAACAAAACCAACATTTAATCAATAAATTTATATCAAAACAAGACCTAATGAAACACAATTATAAGACAACAGTAAAATCAACGTAACATGAAATTTATAGAATATATATATATATATATATATATATATATATATATATATATAGTGCCCTAAAACTTCTAATAAATTTTACTACTATTTAATTTTACTTAAATATGTATAATCCTTTTTAATGTTGTAGGTGATAGTTGTTATTTTTGTGAGTACTTGATTTCTTGAGATTATGCAATTGTGGAAAGCTTGCCCATACTTTTGTTTTATCTCATAGTTTTTGAATTTTGATGACGCAGGAGTTTATTTTGGTGTTAAATGTCTAATATTTCTAAAACTATGATGCGTCAGACTTTGTGTTTGTTCATGAAAAATAGTACAAAATATTAATAGATGTGCAATGGTCAAAAAATTTTCTCTCTTACCCAACAAATGAATGCCAATCGTGGCAAATACTTTCTTCAAGTATCGACAACACAAGCAATAACGTAACCAAAAACATGACCATCAAAGGTGAATGTTTCCTTGACACTATCCCACATCTTGATCTATATATATACCCCCGCCACTCAATCTTCATACCATACATTGAAACACAAGTAAGTGTGAAAAAACAAGATGACGAACTGTAGTATGATTCTAATATTGCTAGTTCTGTTACTGCTCACTATGGAGCAAGTGCGTGCTTTTGATTGTGAACAAGCAAAGACATCTGCACATCCTTGTATGTCATTCCTCGTCGGTGATGATGACGCGCCATCAACTAGTTGTTGCAATGGCCTTAAAGATCTGAAATCTTCAACACCTACTCCTGATGAACAACGTGCCGCATGTGACTGCTTAAAAGAATTTGCTAGTAACTACCCTATCAGAGACGACCTAGCTCTCTCACTTCCCAAACTTTGCGGCGTTGAGATAAATCTTCCCATAAGCAAAGACATGAACTGCAATGAGTAAGTTCTCAATATTTATTTATTTATATTTTAATATGTTTTCTTCAACATATATTAATAATGCACGGAAAATGTATTTATTATTTTGTCAAATAGTTGATATTGATATTATTTTTTGTGTTTTGTTTGGCAGGATTAAGTAAGCTAAACGGAGAAAATAATAAACTAAACAGGGTGGACACTTGGTTGTTCTTATAAAAATAATACAACCCTGCGTGATGTGTGTAATATGTTCTATGATGCTGTAAAATTTAAAATTTGATGTTAATAAATATATGATATACATGTTTACTTATCTTTGTGCATTCCTTGTTATTATAGAGATTTACTCAGGCATAAAAAAATGAGACAATTTTTTTTTCAATTATTTATTTTGATAATAATTTCTAATAAATATATTCTTTTATAAAAGTGATGTCCAATCCCGGGTTTTCGTTTGAAGTTCAAGAAGCGCTACATATTGAAGGTTACATTAAGATCAAAGCCACCCCTTTGGGTGTTAACCTTTGCCTCTTAGAGGAAGAGGTGACTGGTGATATTGTTAAGATGATTAAAGAAGATGCTGATTGGGTTGCTCGTTGGTTCACAGATGTCCACCCTTGGTCCCCTTCGGATGTGGATAGAGAAAGGTTAACATGGGTTAGTTGCTTTGGGGTCCCTTGCCATGTGTGGGGGGAGAAATTCTTCAAATTACTAGCCACTAAATTTGGTTGTTTTGTTAGATTGGATGAAGACACTCAGAAACATAAAAGATTGGACGTTGCAAGATTTTTAATCATAACAAATTTTGCAATGAATCTAAATGAATTTATCAACATTGTTATTAATGATATTTCTTATCGCATAAAATTGGTGGAAGACTCTTTTGGATTCTGGCCTCTCAATTCGCAAATCCAGACAGATAGTCAACCTGAAGATAGTTCGGAGGTTAACTCTTCAGACTACGAGAATCTTGAGGACTTTGGGCCTGGGAATGTTGATGTTGATTTGAGTTCTAAGAGTGACCTGAATGAGGATGAAGTTTCTGAGAGTAATAAGGGGCAAGGATCCTCTACCTTTTGGGCGGGAAAGGTAGAGTGACTTTAGTGAAAAATTGGAATAAGACAAAAAAAAATATAATATTTATTTGGAGGGAAAAAGATGTGAGAGAAAGTCAATTATGAGAGAGATAGAGAGAAAGTTAGAGGAAGGCAGAGAGTTGAAAGTTAGAGAATTCAAACCCGAGTAATAAGTCTGATAGAAGTGATGCAGCGCGTGAGGCTAATTGTTTTAACTCGGCTGGACCCACAAGCAAAAAGGTTGGAAATAGTTGTGATAATGACTATAACACTAAGGCTGGTGGCTTTTTACTTTCCCCCAATCAGGAGGAAGCAAATATGTCTTACGTTGTGGCTGGTGATATTGTGCAGTCTGAACCGCAGTTTTTTGGGGATGGAGTTAAGGATGGTTCTGACCCCCTAAAGATTAGGTCCAATCAGATCAATGAAAAGTCACATGTTGTGGATATTGAGACAAGGCCTGAAGATTGTACCGTGGGTATTAATGTGGATTGTTTTAATAATAATGTCTTGACCAAAGGATTTTCGAACATTGATGTAGTGGAGGAAACTCCTTTGTACAAAGGATCCTTGGAGACTGTGGGCTCGGTTAATGGGGTATTACAACATAGCCCCTCTGTCAAAATTCTACCCAAAAGAAAGAAAAAGTTCATTGAGGATATTTACAATAAAATAAAAATCTCTTTTGCCCCCTCATATTATTCCATTTTACTGCAGTCTGAATGTAATGGAAATGGCCCAAAATACCCTTACAGATTATTAGATGGAAGTACAAACCTCATTGAGGCAAACGAAGATGAAGACATTTCTTCTAAATTTTCGGATGGTTCGAATAATGCAGGAGATTTATTAGATGATCTGAATGTTGCTCTTAGCAATTCTAGAGTCAAGAAGAAACTTGAAGGATTACCTTCCAGAGTCTGGGAGTCCATAAATTACCTTGAAGTGGAAGCGGATGAAGATGATGAGGCTTTCGAATCCGTCATTCGGATTTTGGAGGCTAAAGATAAAGCTAAATCCAAGGATATGAAGGCTGTTGCTAGAGGTAGATTATGAATTTTCTAACCTACAATATTAGAGCGTGTGGTAGCATAATAAAAAGAAAGAAGATCAGATCTTTATTGAATAAAGTTGGGGTGGATTTTTGTTTCCTCCAAGAAACGAAGTGTGCTTCAATGACTGATAATTTGGTGTTTAGTATTTGGGGCAATCAAGACTATTGTTGGTCGGCTTCAAACGCGAATGGTCTTGCGGGAGGAATGCTCACAATCTAGAGATTTAATTTTTGTACGCCAATTTACAGTTACCGTGGTAATGGGTACATTGGCATTAATGCAATTTGGAAAGGTTTAAACGTGTATTTCTTCAATATCTACTCTCCTTGCTCAATTGCTGATAAAAGAACTTTGTGGAGAAAAATTATTCATCTTAAAGCTAGCTTGGCTGCTGGAGAGTGGATTATTGCTGTTGATTTTAACGCAATCAAATGTGCTAGTGAGAGAATTGGTAGCAACATTACTAACAGAAGACATCTTTCGAAATTTTGAGATTTTATCGAAATGACCGGTGGAGTGGATATTCCTGTCAGTGGGAACAAATTCACTTGGTACAACTCTTCTGGAAAATATTGCAGTCGTCTCGACAGATTCATTATCACCCCTGGTTTGCTGAACGATTGGAATTTAGTGCATCAAAGGTTGGGGGAGAGGGATATCTCCGACCACAGACCGGTTTGGATTTCCGCAAGGAATGTCAATTGGGGGCCTAAGCCTTTCAGATTCTTGAATTGTTGGTTAGAGCATCCGGAGTTTATCAATTTCGTGAAGGAGACGTGGGAGTCCTTTGATATTCATGGGAAACATTCTTTCATTTTCTCTAGGAAATTGCAGCTTTTACGAGGCAAACTCAAGTGGTGGAATCACAATGTTTTTGGTTGGATTGACACAAAAATTGTGAACATCATAGACACTATTAATGAGATTGAAGATTGTCTTGCTGTTAACAAGGGCATGGTTTCAGATAACGACCTTTCTAGTAGAAGCAAGGCTATGGACGATATGTGGAGAAATCTGAGAATCAAGGAAAGCATCCTCCACCAAAAGGCTCGTCTAAAATGGATCGAGGAAGGAGATTATAATACTAAGTTTTTCCATGCAGCCATAAAAAAGAGGTATGCTGCCAACTCGATTGCCTCGGTTTCTATTGAAGACGTTATTGTTGAGGATATTGAGGGAGTGAAAGGGGTTGTTTTTGATCATTTTAGTAGCCATTTCCAAAGAGCTAGTTCCCCGTTAGCGCACATAGGTAATGAGTGCTTCCTTAAACTCTCTTTGTCTGATAAGTCAGCATTGGAAGTTCCTATTGATTGGGACGAGATCAAAAGAGCAGTTTTTGACTGCTGTGGCGAGAAAACTCCTGGCCCGGACGGTTTCAACTTCGAATTCTTCAAAAGATGTTGGAATTTAGTTGGGGCTGACTTCTCCAAATGTATCATGGAATTCTTTGATGAGGGAGTTCTTCCTAAAGTGTTCAACTCCTCCTTCCTGGTCCTTATTCCCAAGACGGAAAATCCTAGAACTCTTGGGGAATACATACCCATATGCTTGATCGGATGCGTCTACAAGGTTATTGCTAAAACTTTAACTTACCGTATCAAAGGTGTTATGAGCAGTATTATCTCAGATTCCCAAACAGCTTTTATCGAAGGGCGGAATCTTCTAGATGGCGTCCTTGCTCTTAACGAAATTGTTGACTATGCAAAAAGGAGCAAGATGAATGGTTTGATGATGAAAGTTGATTTTGCGAAAGCTTGCGATTGTGTAGATTGGTCTTATTTGCGTGAAGTGATGGGAATCATGGGATTTGGCGATAAATGGCTGTCTTGGATCGAGGGGGAGTGATGCAAAGTCATATGTCGGTCCTTGTCAACGGGAGCCCCACAAAGGACATTAAAGTCTCGAGAGGGCTTAGACAAGGTGACCCGTTGGCCCCTTTTTTGTTCGTTATTGCGGCTGAATGTCTGGTTGTTCTCTTGAGAAGAGCAGTGGAGAGAGATGTTTTTAAAGGGGTGACCATCAACCACGATGCCTCTTTCCATCTCATTCAATATGCGGATGGCACGGTCATCCTTGGTGAAGGCTCTTGGAAAAATCTTTGGTCCTTAAAAATCTTATTTAAAGATTTCCAATTGTGCTCGGGTCTGGAAATAAATTTTAGCAAAAGTTCCATTATTGGATTTGGTTTGGAGGATACTTTTCTTGTGGCTGCGGGGCATTTTCTATCTTGCAATATTGGTGGATGCCCTTTCAAATTTTTAGGCATCCCGGTCGGAGGGAACCATAGGCTTATTTCCTTTTGGAAACCGGTCATTGACAAGGTCAAATCGAGATTGGCGACTTGGAAAGGTAGATTAATGTCTATGGGGGGTAGAACTACGCTTATAAAATCGGTCCTCTCCAATCTTCCCATTCACTTCATGTCATTTTTCAGAGTTCCTAGCAAAGTGGTCCGAATTCTCACTTCCCTTCAAAGTCGTTTCCTTTGGTGTGGATCGGTTTGCAAGAAAGGTATAAATTGGATCAAGTGGAAGACGGTTTGCATGAGTAAAGAAGAAGGCGGGCTTGGAATTAAAGATATCAGAAAATTCAATTTGGCTCTCTTGGATAAATGGGCTTGGAAACTCATTGACTCCAAAGAATTTTTTTGGAGAACATTATTGAAGAGTAGATACGGTGAGTACTCCTTTGCGTTATGTGATGGAAACCTTCCTAAGTACATCGTTAATCCTTCCTTTTGGTGGAGAGATCTCTTCAAGGTTGTGACAAGTTTTGGTGATAAACCGTTCGGTGATCTAATCACTTGCAAAATTGGTAATGGCGAAATGACCTTTTTTTGGAGATCAAGATGGTTAGGAAATTATACTTTAACTTCTCTATTTCCTTCCTTGTGGGCTGAATCTAAAAATAAAGACGGAACTCTTGCGCAATTTGGTAATTGGGATGATAATTCTTGGCACTGGTCTATTAATTTTCTTGCTGGCAGCACAAGTCTGAATCATGAAATTGGTGGTGAGTCTGATGAACTTATGGTTTTGCTGAATTCTGCAGCTATTTGTTGGGATTCGGCTGATGCAATTTCCTGGCCGTATGATTCATCGCGTATTTACTCCGTCAAGTCTGGATACGCTTGGTTAATGGCTGATTATTCTGATTCCTCCGCTTTCATTCATGACGCTGCTATTTTCAAGCTGGTGTGGGAGGCTATCTCTCCTCTGAAAACAATTATTTTTGGGTGGCGAGTCCTCCATAATCGTGTCCCGACTAGGGACAATCTGTGGGATCGTGGCATCATTTCAAATTCGCATGAATTGGTTTGTCCCTTTTGTTTTTTGGAAGGAGAATCGTTGGCTCATATCTTGATTTCTTGCCACAATAGTAAATTAATTTGGAATAGGACTTGCGATTGGATGAGCATATGAATGGAGTTCGCAAATAACTTAGTGGATCATCTTTCTAATTGGGTCAAGGTTTGTTTGGTGAACAAAATTGAGTCTAAAAAAGGAGTTGCTTTTTGGTTGATAATTACTTGGAATCTTTGGCTTTGCCGGAATTGCATCATGTTCAACGAAGGAATTTGGGATGAAGATAACATTATCCACAAAATCATTATGTATTCGTGGTGGTGGATTGATAAGAAAAGTAGGAAATTAGAAGGTTATAATTATTATAATTAGTTTCATTTCCCTTGCGATTTCTTATAGGGTTTTGTTGATTTAGGCTGGTTCTTGTGTATTTGGGTTAGGATACCCCTTTGTATCCTTAGTTAATACATCTTTTTTGCTTATTAAAAAAAAACAGATCTACCTTATGATGTAGTAGATCACAAGGACAATAGTAACATAGATTGTTAAGATTATTTTGTAAGTTCTATCTATAATAAAAAATAATTAAAATAGTACTAAAAGACCAAAATTGTTTAAAACATTATATAAAAGAAACATTGTTTTAATAACATTTAATTGATTAATTTTGTAAGTTCTACGTCTAATTAAAAATAATTAAAATAGTATTAAAAGATCAAAATTGTTTAAAACATTATATAAAAGAAACATTGTTTTAATAACATTTAATTGATTAATTTTGTACCTGACGAATTACGTTACCTAGCGATTTTGTTGCAAATTTTAGTTTATATGCAATTTGTGTTTTTTTTTTTGAATTTTTAAAAAGAACGATATCTAATTTTATGATTTTTACTGAGATTTTTCAAAATATCCTGTAATTAATTATATATATATTTTTAGTAGATTTTTTTTGAATTCGATTAGAAACCTGAAAATATATTTTTTTTTTCAAAATACTTTTTTTCAAATTGTTTTAAGTGTTTTACTTTTACCTAAAAAATTTATTGTAGAATTCAGGATCGCCATAAGCAAGTGCAGAATGTGCCATGCGGCAAATTCCGGAGGACTTACTTATTTTTTAATTACTAAATCAATATATTTTACACTTGATTTTAAAAAACATGTGTAAAATTATAGTTTGTTTTCAAAATCTATTTTACACCTATTTTGAAAAAACATGTGTAAATTTCAAATTTATTTTCAAAATTTATGAGTTTATATGGGTTTTTTTTTTTAAATTCGATATATAAATTCATATTTCTTTAGGTCTTTTTATTAAATTAGAAAAAGGTCGTGGATTGATTGGGCCGGACTTGCAAAAATTTGTTACATGTATATATTATTTGTGGATTATTATGCATATTTTATATTATATGAATTTTATGCATTTTTGTCGGATTTCTAAAAAAAATTCAAAAAAAGACCATGCTGAATTTTTAAAAAACCATTTTTACCTATGCTTGCATTTGACAACAGGGTCATGGCTATAAAGAAGAAGGGAAAGCCAAAACTCCATAGTAAGGTGTGGCTTGTTGTATGGCTATAAACTATGGCGTCGAAGGTTTTTCACAATTGTTTTTTTTTTCTAATTTTTTATAACAATTAAAAATTGTTTTATTTATTTAAAAAATATAATGATATTTTGTTAATTAAATATTTAGGAGTGCGTATTGAGGAGGAAAAGGATCACCAACCTATGAAGAGTGAGGAAGATCATCATTCTAATAAATTTGAACTTCTTCCAGTTTGGAAGTCTTCCAAAGACCATCACATCGATAATATTCTCGGTGATATCTCTAAGGGAGTAACTACTCACTCTAAACTTAGTAACTTTGGTTATTACTCCGCTTTTGTGTCACAACTTGAACCTAAAAACGCAATGGAGGCATTACTCGATGAGCATTGGTTTTTATCAATTCAAGATGAACTAAATCAATTCAGGAGAAATGAGGTTTGGGACCTTGTCCCCCCTCCGCAAGCTCATCGAGTAATCGGCACCTGATGGGTGTTTAGGAATAAACTTGATGAAAATGGAGTTATAACTCGAAACAAAGCGCGACTTGTAGCGCAAGGGTATAACTAAGAGGAAGGAATCGACTATGAGAAAAGTTATGCGCCGGTTGCCCGACTCGAGGCTATACGCCTTTTACTTGCTTATGCTTGCACTAAAAATTTCAAATTGTTTCAGATGGATGTTAAAAGTGTTTTCCTTAATGGATATATAAATGAAGAGGTTTATGTAGCCTAACCTCCAGGTTTTGAATCCCATGAATATCCCGATCATGTTTATAAACTTAAACGTGCTTTGTACGGACTTAAACAAGCCCCTAGGGCTTGGTATGAACGTCTAAGCAAATTTTTACTTGATCAAGGGTATTCAAGACGGAAGGTTGACATAACCCTCTTTATTAAATGTCAAGGAAAACATTTAATTTTGGTCCAAATTTATGTTAACGATATTATCTTCGGGTCTACTAACATGACCTTGGTCAAGGAGTTGTCTAGTTTGATGCAGTGGGAGTTTAAAATAAGCATGATGGGGGAGCTCAACTATTTCCTCGAATTGCAAATCAAACAACTTGAAGAGGGCACGTTTGTGAGTCAAACAAAATATTGTCTTGAGCTTCTCAAACGTTTTGACATGGTAAACTGCAAGGCAATAGATACTCCGATGCCTACTTGTGCCAATCATGATCGTGACATAAATGGTAAGGATGTAGAGGTAAAGTGGTATAGAGGTATGATTGGATCTCTTCTTTATCTTACAACTTCACGACCCGACATTATGTTCTGTGTATGCATGTGTGCGAGGTATCAAGCACGTCCCAAGGAATCTCACTTAAAAGAAGTTAAGCGCATACTTCGATACCTCTACGGTACTCCAAAATATGGGCTGTGGTATTCCAAAGGTAGTGTTTGTTCCTTAGTTGGCTATTCCGATTCCGACTTTGTCGGGTGCAAATCGGATAGGAAAAGCACTAGTGGCACGTGTCACTTTTTCGTAAATTCCTTGGTGAGTTGGCATAGCAAGAAATAGGTTTTCGTTGCCTTGTCAACCGCAGAGGCGGAATATGTTGTCGCCGGCAGTTGTTGTGCTCAAGTTCTATGGCTTAAGCAGCAATTGCTCAATTTTAATTTAAAACTTGAGCGTATTCCTATTCTATGCGATAACACTAGTGCTATTAACCTAACTAAGAACCCCGTATTACATTCACGCACCAAGCATATCGAAATACGTCATTACTTGCTTAGGGATCATGTAGAGAAAGGTGATGTGGTCTTTGAGCATGTTGATACTAAAAATCAACTTACTGACATCTTTACAAAACCACTAGCTACAAAGCCTTTCTTTCACATCCGTAGCGAACTTGGCATTCTCGACATCACAGATCGTGTTTGATAATTCTTTGATGTATACTTGTTCTTCACATATATATATATATATATATATATATATATATATATATATATATATATATTCTTGTTTATGTTTTTGACTAACAATGCAAAGAGTTATTGAGCTATATGTGAGGGCTCTCATCGTTAATCATGATTAAGGTAATATCGTTCCGCTTCATAAGTCTCTCTTACATATATATGTACAATGTTAAATGTTGAAAATGATGTTTATTACACATTTTAGCATATCTTATTCATTTGAATGTTTGATTTATGTATTAGCATGTTTATTTATCATGTATTGGTGCATTTGAATGTGAAAATATGATTTTTTTTTCATTTTATGCTTGGATGAGTCGACCAAAGCATGTCATGGGTCGACTCATGAATTGTCCAATTTTTCAGGAAAAGGCGCGGGTAAGCGCGCGCCTACCTACGGTCGACGCATTCCCAAGATATTTCAAAATTTTCAAAATCTCGCCAGCGTGCGCCGACGGATCACATGCTTCAGTCGACGCATTGCTGACGAACCTAGATTCTCTTTTTCTTGAGAAAGCGCGCGCCATTTCAATGTCCTGAAAAGTTACTACATGAAATTAATTCATTTTATTCTTTTCCTTTGCATGTCATAATTTCTGATTCCTTAGTCTTCTCATCTCCTCCCCTTTCAAACTTCCTCCATTATTCCCAAATTCAGACCCAAAGCAACTCACCCTCAGTATGATGTTCCTAATAATCAATCTGTCGAGGAAGAAAATGTATAGGAAGCTCAAGTTGGCAATAACCTACCCACTGACGTAAACATGATGGATGACAATGTGGAATAGATGGGTTCTTCTCCACAACGCGATCCTTATGAAAATCAAGGTTGGGGAGAATGGCAACACACTGGTTAGACTACTCTTGGTGCTACCTATGCTCCTCCCACCTATGGCTGGCAACAACAAGCTGATGAATACGAATGCAATAGCCTGAGTATTCGCTTCCTACCACTCCACAACCACAACGACAGGACATTGAAGAAATTCTGACCACGTTAATTCAGATGCAGCTGGAACAAGAGGAATTCATGAAATTACAAGAAGAGAGGTATACAGTTCAGGAGGAGAGGTTCACTTCTCTTTCAAATTGGTTGGACACCCACACTCAGAATTTCGACAAGTTTGCGGATGCTACAATGAACATGTTTAGAGCTTTGGATAATACACTGGAACTTCAGACTCGAAATCTCACAAACAGTTTAGGCGTTCTTAATCGGGATGTGATTGAATTGAATCAGTACTTAGAGGAACAACCGCTCCCTCCACCACAAGGACAACACTTTCGAGGAAGAGGGCATCCATTTAGGGGGAGGAGACCATGAGACTTAGGATCATCTTTAGTGCATGTTATATTTGGTGTTTTAATTGTTTTCTTTGTTCTTTTCTTGCATGATGTTTAATTTTGCTTTCAATTTGGACTATGTTACTCTATTTTACACTACTATGGAATGAATTATGTTTGCATCTCGTGTTCCATATTTATCTTCTTTTATTCTCGCATTAACTTCATTATATGTGGATGAATGTTAGTGTAACTGTTTGCAAATTATCGAGTGGATCTTTACATGTTATGATGCTCTATCTTTGACCATCTTCTATTTCTCTTTTTGATGTTGCCAAAGGGGGAGAAGGATACATCTATACTAGCAGCAGAAATTGTTATATACTAACTGCAGAAATTGAATGCTTAAAGACCTCACAAAGATAGGGGGAGTCTTCAAATTACAAATCAAGCTAAAGACAGAAAATGTTGCCATCATCAAAAAAGGGGGAGTATGTGAGGGCTAAGTGTTTTTCAACTAGTTCTGTTTTAATGATGTCAACAATTAGGATAGCCTCTAGTTTGTAATTTGGACGGTATCACTTTGTTGTCGGTCGCATTGCATTCAACCATTAATAATCATGTGTCTAAACATATTGGAAGGGCTCTATATAATTTCTACATGTGCATGATCATGGTATTAGTGTTTGGGGTGCATGAATCTTGTTTCAGATGGTTAAAACATGCAGAAAAATAAATTTTTGAGGTTTTACAGGTCTTGAGTCGACCTAAACTCAGCATGAGTCGACTCATGCAGTTTTGTCAATTTCTGGTGAAATGAGCAGGAAAGCGCACGCTGACCACTCTGATGCATGTGGTCGACGCATACTTATGGGTTTTGCATTTCTGCAGATTTCAGCATCTATGCATCGACGCAAGGTCATGAGCGGTCGACGCATGATCAGTTATTTTGCATAAACATTTCCACGGGTTAGCTCTCGCCGACCCACATCCAGCGAGGGGTCGACTCTTCGCTGGTCTGAGTCATTTTTCTGCATTCTGATTTTTATATTTTTGCTGTTATTTCATTAAGTTGGTTATTCCTGCATTAAATATATAGTTGGTTCACCTGATTAACATAACAATAAACGTGAAAATAGATACTGATCTTTCTCTTCATCTTCATATTCAACCTCGTGATCTATAGCAATTACACATAATAATTTTTGTTAGTGTCTTGCATTGTGTGAAGTGATAATGTTCATACTTAGGTGGGTTGTAATCCTCTGTTCTGGGTTGAGAATCAGTAGGTGTTTCTTGAATAAAACCTCAGGTTTTGTCCTCCAAGAATCAGGGTGATTTTGGGGGTTTTTGGCACAAATCGTTTCTCTACGAGGATTCAGTCGTGCGAAGGTAATTGAAGAACAGAGTGTTCGGTTCAATTTAGTAGCAATAGTCTGAGAACCGTACGAGAAAGATTTGGGATCGAATTTTGGAAGATCGAAATCGACCGAGTGAAGGTGATTGAAGAGCTGCGGGTTCTTTAAATCTAGTAGCGTGAGACGGTGATTTGTTCGACCAAATTCGAGACACTTGATTCATCTTGAATCAAGGGGAGAGAAGACTTTGCATCGACTTCAAAGACGTTTGAGGGTTTGGATGTTCATTGTTCTTCTCTTGTATAAACAATTTGCAAACGGCAATATATATATATATATATATATCTCAATTCCAATTGTGGAATTGGGGACAGAGGTACCCATAGCGAGGACGATTGGGGAACTGCCTAATCAAATCGTGTTTGTTCTCTCTTTCCCTTAACTCTTTTACGTTTTGATATTAATCGAACTTGTGAAATATCAATTGATCGAAAATTTATGATATAGTGTAATATAGAGCTGAGAAAGTAATTTGTAAAATCGATACAATCCCTTGGATTGTATTTGGAATCAGCTTTACATTCACATTACTTGGAAATTTTCACTTGGTGTGTTGCGCACGCCAAGTGTTTGATAAATTGATTAAGCACAAGCTCTAAAGTAGTTTGTGATTTAGTTTGTCATTTTATCCCATTGGTAATTAGATAAACTTCAAGTAAATAAAATTTGGTTGATTGCATTTGGTTTTTGTTGATTGATCTGTATTTTTCTCTTCCGTCGTATCATTCCTAATAACGTTGCACATATCCGATCCTTTTGGTAGTGGTTCGTTGTAGACGAGTGATTCAGTGGTTGCTTTCGTAAAAAGAATTTTAAAACCATTTTGGAACATCATTTGCGTGTATTAAATTGTGGGATCTATTCAACCCCCCTTCTAGATCCTAGCCATCGTCTAACAGATACAAAGTCTCAAGGTCATAGGTTCAAATCTCAGCAGATGCGTGAAAAATTATATTAGACGCGTTATCTATAACCACGGTCCTTTGTATAAACCGTTGTGAAATGTTTATTAGTTTTTTTTTTAATTTATATTATTGCATTATCATCCCATTATATTATTGTACCTATATTTTGAATCAGATTTTATACATATATTACAAAGGTAAATAAAATTTATATCAAAAGCCAAAAAAATTATTTACTTCATCAAATCCAAAAAATATAATTTACATCATCAAAATCAAATATATATCATACATATATCTAAATTAAACTCATGTTTGAGGACCCTTAAACACTTCGAAGATATACACCCAACGATTACGAATATATACAAAGTCGTCGTAGGGGAATGGTGTAACGTTGTTAAACGTCTACATAAAAAAGTGCAAAAATGTGAATATCACATATATATGATAATCATAGCCAACTTAAACAATACTATGTTAATGTAAACAATTCATTACATATATAATATGTACCTGATCCCATGAATCAACAATGCTGACGACGATAATGTTTAACATGTGTTTCATTACATAATACTCACACTCGTATCCCTTTGGTTGTCTCATCGTCTACAAATATAAACACTAATTTAATGAATGTTATAACCACAAATGTATGTTACAATATATATAAATGAATGTCACTAGTAATTTGACCAAAAATGTATGTAACAATATATATAAATTTCGGTTTTTTTTTTCTGTTATTGTGCAAGATATTGTGTAGCTGCACAACATTGTACATTGAAAATAATTTAAACATATTATGCGTTAAACCAATTCCAAAGTCAAAGAAAATATTACTAAAAAGTTTCATAAACATAAACTTAACTATTAATAATATGTTTCATTTTAGGCTCGAGTGGTTGATGTAAGAAACACAATATCGTTATCATATTCGTCCTAAGTGATATGATGATCAATTGCCAATGAACATTGAATAAACAGAAACATATATACAATTAGTATTTCCTAAAACACAACAAACTATAACAGATAAACCACAATTGCAAAATTACTTACAATTTGATAAATGTTGCTAAGTAAAATTACATGCAAATTCCATGCTTATTGTAATTCATGATTTCCTTTTTAGCCTATAAAATTTGATCCAATGTCACAAATTCTTCAAAACAATGATGATAAATGGATGTCATTCTGAGTGTTTCATACAAAATTTGATGTTTACAAAATAAACTAGAAAAAAATGGAAAATTAAATTTTGTGTGAAAGATATAGAAGACATTTATTCATTATCATTACTCTGAAGAAATTGTTAACATCAAAGGCGACTTAGCTCTCACACTTCCTAAACTTTGCGGTGTTTATACAAATTTTCCCATAAGCAAAAACATGAATTGCAATGAGCGACTAAGTTTTCAATATTTAGTTATTTATAAATATCAAACTTTTTATAAAGAGAAATACATATATGTATATGTTTTTATTAATCAGGCTAGTGAATGAAATTTAATCTTTTAAAGATGAATAAATAGAATGTCATGACTTCGATATTAGGTCTATGTAGTCTGATGTTTCTGCATATCTACTAATTGAACTAAGTTAACCGGGAAAAAATTATATATTTATTGCTATGTACAATTATTTATAAGTCAACGATATGTCTCTTGTAAAAATATCTACTTCTAAAGATTTTAATATATTTTACTTCAACATATAATAATAATGCACGAAAAAATTTATCTGTTATTTTGTCAAATAGTTGATAAAGTCGTAATTTAATTTTTCTTTACTTCTATATTTTTCACAAATATATTTACTATTGTATTGTACTTTACTTGAATTTGATATTGATATTAATTTTTGTGTTTTGTTTGACAACATTTAGTGAACTAAAGGAAAAAAATAATAAACTATACAACACACTTGGTTGTTCTTATAAAAATATAAAAATTGATGTTATTAAATATATGATATTTATATTTACTTATTTTGTGCATTAATTTGTATTATAGAGATTAACTCATGCATAAAAAAGGTAGACAATTTTTTTTATTATTTATTTTGGTAATAATTTTCAAAAAAATGTTAAATTTTTCAATAAATAATTCTATTTAAACGAAAACAAAATTAACTAATCTATATTATGATATAGTAATCTTTCTTATGATATAGTAGATAAAAAAAATTAAATATTTCTATCAACAGATACAAGAGTAACAAAGATTGTTAAGATTATTTTATAAGTTTACACTTGTAATAATAAATATTTAAAAAATACTAAAAGACAAAATTATCATAAATTTGATTTGAATGTTTTCTCTTTTTTTATATATCTTTTTCGCATCAAAATCTTCTATTTTTAATTTTATTTTTTTTATTTAATAGCCTATATTTTTTTCTTGTTCTTTTCCAACACCTCATTCATCAACTACTTATCATTTCTCTTCGACTTCTCTCTCAATTTCATCATTCATAGAATTATCCGACCGATTCTCATTAAAATTTTCACTTGATTGAGTTGCCACTTGTTTAAATAACTGTTTAAGTTGATTTTCAATTTTTTTATGGAATCTGCATAGTTCTTGTTGGATATTTCATGATTGACCTTTAGTGCTTCGAGATTGCATTGAGTCATCTTCCTGAATTCGTTCATTGTCTCTTTTAGAATGAATGACTTCCTTGGTGGTGAATTCTGTAGAGCTTCTTGATTAAAATTTTGACATTGATGGTTACTCCATTTAAGATTTGGATGATCATTCAACCACAAGTTATAAGTCTTGGAGTAAGGATTTGGCTCTTGATTTTTTCTCTCATAATGCGCCTCTTCAACGTATCCCTCTTTTAAACAATGGTCATTGGCGTGACCTTCACAGAAATCACATCGTAATGGTCTGATTGGATTAACATTTACTAGAACTAGATTTAAGGATGTCAATTACTTGATAAAGCTTTAATATGTGCTAATAGAGGAAGTTGAAAATCAAGATTCATCATACAAGTCTTGAATCAAAAAGCAATATGCTAAACCCCTTACCTTGTATACACAAACAAAAAATATCTTAGTAGAAAACTGAACCAAACAAAAACTGAATAAGAGTATATAATTAGTATCAAATAAAATAAAAGAACTTAAATATAAAAAGCGTAACACAAAAATTACCTTATCAAAATAATGCAACAATCTCCGGCAGCGACGCCAAAAAATTGATAGAATTTTATAATGTCACCTCAATTCTTTGTTGTATAACTCATTATTCTATACCATACCTTCCTAATCCCTTAACCAGTTAGATAGTTAAAACAAACAATATTCGACATGTTAAAACTTAAGTCACAACTTATAATTTCACCTCACTTTTTAAATAATATTCTAAACGATTTTATACTTGCAAAAATTGCTGCGAAAATACGCTACCTGCGGATTTTTCCGTAGGATTTATATTATTTTCAATTTATGCATTTTTTTAGATTTTTAAAAGATCGATCCCTGATTTTATTACCTATATCAAAATTTTCAAAAAAATCCACTAATTGTATGCACTTTTATCAGATTTTTTTTAAATCTTGTAAGAAACCATTTAAAAAAAATAGAAAATATTAATATGAAAAAGTAATTATATTAGAAAAAAACTTACGTTGATCAATGTTTTTTTCAAGCTTTCTTGAGCCAATTAACTCTATCTCTCTATTAGACTGTTAGAATTTGATTCAACACATCTATTTTTTCGGCCATCACTTACTTCTTTACTAGTTCTATATGCAAAATTATTAATACTTTGCATAATAAACTAGTAGGGAAGGAAGTGTTGATTGAAGAATTAGAAACAGTGAAACCAAAGTAATTTAAGTGGAACTTTTATATTGAATTTTAGAGACAAGCTTTCTATATGTATGCTATACTAATTTTCACCTTCAATTTTTGGAAAATAATTTTAGTTAGTAATTACAAATTTTATTACTAGAGCAATTTGTGTTAAAAAGAGTAATGCTATGCCTTAAAATTACATTCAATTTTCTTGTTAGCGCAATCTGATAGTGGTAGAGGGAACAACTTAGAGGAATTTTAAGAAATGTGGGTTCTTTTACAAACGTTACTATCCTCAGATTTGATATTTACTGTCGCTCCCGAAAGATTCGCATCCAACGGTACAAACGCGAGAATGGCGCAGAAGATACAGAGACGCCAGCAATGTGTATTTATCCCGGGAGAGGGAAAGGAAACACTGCATAAACCTGAAGAGAAAGGGGGAAAGACATGGTCATCGCAACCATAGTCCAGGTTCGGGAGTCGGTTATGCGAGGCAACAACTTAGAGGAATTTTAAGAAATGAGGGTCCTTTTACAAACGTTACTATCCTCAGATTTGATATTTACCTCTCTATTGATTTTCATTTTGTAGATGATTATTACTCGATGATTTTTATTTTGTGAAACAAATGAAATGCTTAATATCAAAACCATCACTAAGTTCAATGTTCTCATGTGGTAATTGTTCTTTGATTTTTCATCGAATATATATGGCTTACCCCATAAATTATTTGATCCCAACCAATAGAGATAGTTCATTTCTCTAACAACATGTGAGTGAAAGTTATACATTTACGACCATTGAAACGTGTATTTTGGAAAACTAATGTTTAAGTGTACACGTATGATAGACGAAATGGTGTATAGCTTATGGGGCAACAGAAATTGTCTGTGGTCGGCTTCACATTCGGTCGGTTAAGCAGGAGGGATGCTTATCATCTGGAAAGTTAGAGTTTTGACACCTATTTGTAGTTTTTGTGGACCAGGTTATCTTTGAATGCAGGTTTCTTGGAGAGGGAGCAACGTGTATCTGTTAAACATTTACTCTCCTTGCAGTATAAAGGAGAAAAGAGAATTATGGTCAAATATTTTAGATTTGAAAGCTAAAGTGGAACATGGAGAATGAATTATCGCCGAAGATTTCAACTCTGTCAAGAATCCAGGTGAACAGGTCGGATACTCAAGTCATAAGAGGAGATATATGACAGAATTCGCAGATTTCATCAACATGGCCGGGTGTGTTGACATACCTTTAACTTGTTCCAAATACTCCTGGTTCAAACCCAAAGGCAACTCTTGCTGTCGCCTTGACTGATTCCTGGCTTCTCCTGGGATTTTAAATGAGTGGAACATGTTTAATCAGAGAATAGGAGAAAGGGACGTGTCTGATCACAGACCTTAGTGGTTCTCGGCCAGAAACACAAATTGGGGACCCAAGCCATTCAAAGTCCTGTCTTGTTGGTTTGATCATCCTTGTTTTCTGTCGTTCGTGAAAAAAGAATGGGATGATTGCATCGTGGAAGGGAATGCCTCTTTTATACTGTCCAGAAAACTATATAAGTTACGGGAGAAACTCAGGTGGTTGAATGTAAACATTTTCGGATGGATTGACACCAAAATCAAGAAGGATACTGGTACTATTAATCCAGTTGAAGAGGTATTCAATTTAAAACAAGCCTGCATTTCTACTCAGGAGCTGGCCATAAGGAATGATGCTGAAGATGCCCTTTGGAAAAACTTGAGGATCAAGGACAGTTTGTTGAAACAAAAATCACGGTCGAAATGGATAGATGATGGGGATTTCAACACGAAATATTTTCATGCTGCCTTGAAAATCCGAACCAGTTTGAACACAATCTCTTCGGTCTCTGTCAATGATAGTGTAATAGAGGATGTGGTTGGGGTTAAAGATGCAGTTAGAGATCACTTCTTTAAGAGATTCACAAAAACTTCAAGGCCTTTCCTTTTTATTGGTGAATCTGGTTTTAAACGTCTCTCTTCTCAGGACAGTGCAGAACTTGAAGCTGAGATTGATTTGGCTGAAATCAAGAGTGTAATATTTGAGTGTGCAGGAGATCGAAGCCCGGGGCCCGATGGTTTCAGTTTTGGGTTTTTTAAAAGATGTTGGAATATAGTTGGGGTTGATTTTACTAATTGCATTTTGGAGTTCTTTGAAGGAGAGAAACATCCTACGGTTTTTGCTTCTTCATTCTTGGTGCTAGTTCCAACAAATGATAGTATGAAGAATTTAGACGACTATAGACCAATCTCCTTAATCGGTTCTGTCTACAAAGTTGTGTCTAAGTTACTTACAAATCGATTCAAACGTAAAATTGGAAGTATTATCTCGTCATCCCAAACAGAGTTCATTGAAGGAAGAAACCTACTTGATGGTGTCTTGGCCTTAAATGAAGTCATTGATTTAGCCAATAGATCCAAGAAACAACTGATGCTTCTTAAGGTCGACTTCGCCAAAGCCTGTGATTGTGTGGAGTGGAACTACTTGCGTGACGTTATGAAAATCATGGGATTCAGAGAAAAATGGATGAGGTGGATGGATAACGATGTTTTCAATTGTTTCACATCGGTCTTGGTTAACGGGAGCCCTACAAAGGGTTTTTGTTGTGAGTAGGGGTCTCAGACAAGGCGACCCGTTAGCACCTTTTCTCTTCTCAATTGCCGCGGAAGGTCTTGCGGTGTTAATGGACAGAGTAGTAAGTGCAGGAAAATATTCTGGTTTCAAGGTGTCCCAGACCGTCGACATTCACTTGCTTCAATATGCAGATGACTCAGTCTTAGTGGGAGACGGTTCGTGGAAGAACATATCTGCAATAAAGACTATATTAAAAGGTTTCCATTTGGTTTCTAGCCTTGAAATAAATTTCAGTAAGTCTTCTCTTTTTGGCATTGGTATCGAAGATTCAAAGCTTCATGCTGCAGAAAATTTTCTCTCTTGTAAAACCTATGCTTTTCCATTTAAATTTCTGGGAATTAACATTGGAGGCAACCATACACTAGTTTCATTTTGGAAACCTATGATCGACAAGGTCCGATCTAGGTTGAATTCTTGGAAAGGACAGTTTCTATCGATGGGTGGTAGAGTTACATTAATTAACTCGGTCTTGGCAAACCTCCCAATCCATTGCATGTCTTTCTATAAGCTTCCTTGTAGGGTTATTCGTATACTTACTTCTATCCAAAGGAGATTCTTGTGGAATGGCTCAACACTTAATAAAGGTGTTTCTTGGGTCCGGTGGAGTGTCGTTTGTAAAACCAAGGAAGAAGGAGGATTAGGGGTTAAGGATATAAGGCTCTTCAACATAGCTTTGATATTTAAGTGGATCTGGAAAATAATATCGTCGGATGCGTTCTTATGGAGGGGTGTTATAAAATTCAGATACCCTTTCACAGCACACGTCTTTCATAGCGGATCTCAGCCCAAGTATCAGGTGCCTCCTTCCCTTTGGTGGAAGGATTTGTTCAAAGTATCTATTATTTGTGGCAACAACAACTTTGCAGGCTTGCTGTCATACAAGATTGGAAATGGGGAAAACGTCCCTTTCTAGCTGTCGCGCTGGGCAGGCCCAGTTTCTATGGCTTCTACCTTTTCGGAGGCTTGGATCAGTGCTGGTTGCAGAGAGAGTTTCGTAGCTGACAACAGATTAATAGAAGACGACAAATGGTGTTGGAAGGTTGACTTGTATAACCTGAATCCCCCTGAGGACAGTTTCCAGGATCACCCTTTATATGTTGCGCTGCAAGATTTGGATGTCGTTGAAGGTGCTGCAGATTCCATCGTTTGGCAGCATGACTGTAATGGCATATTTTCAGTTTCCTCTTTATACAGGCTGCTGCAGAACAATTTGGGAGATAACAGTTGGGTCTGTGGGGAGAACTTGAAGGAGGCTCTCAATTTAATTTGGCTTGCACAAATCCCTCTGAAAGTAATAATTTTTGGGTGGAGGATGTTACACAACAAAATCCCTACTCGCCAGAACCTTAAAAGAAGAGGCATAATTACTAATATTCATGTTGCGGTTTTTCCATTCTTCTTTTTGGAAGAGAAAAATTTTGAACACATTTTTTTTCATTGTTATAAATCGGTCATGGTGTGGCAGTTTTTGTTTTGGTGGTTAGGAATTGAGGAGTTTTATCTCGGAGATATCATGAACCACCTATTAAGCTGGATGAATGGTTGTGAGAAGAAGAAGAGTACTATTAGGAATACTATAGGGATGTGGCTCATTGTTTGTTGGGCAATTTGGTTATCCAGAAATAATATTATTTTTAAGGATGAGTTTTGGGACTTGGATTCTATTACTAATTGTGTCATTTTGTTTTCTTGGTGGTGGATAGGAAAAAAGCACATAAACGCAACTAACTGTAATTACTACAATTGGGTTAACGCCCCTTGTGAATTTTTGTAGGTTCTGATTTTAGGAGGGACTTTCTTTTTATAATGGTTTTTGGATACACCATAGTATCCAAGATATATAATACTCATTTTGCTTATTAAAAAAAAAGTTTCAATATGTATTGATAAATATGATTCTCAATGCTTTCCAAATTGCTTAATCACCTTATATATGAGACACATATCTTGTACCATGATTTAAATCAGAGTTGTGAAATTTCTATTATAGTGCCTGTATACCAGTATTGTTATTGAAATTTTTGCTACCCGATATGAAAGTTGGTAGTGCATTTCGATGTTGTTAAACTAAAAACAGCGACAATTTTTTCTAGTATAATATAGTTATATCTTGATATTAGAACTGATTAATTATGGAAACTTATTTTAGAAGTGAACCATTATTATTATTATTATTATTATTATTTATAACAAGTGGTGGATCCATTTTTAAAAAAAAACACAAACATACAAACATAAAATGTGAAGAAGTGAAATGTTGTTGAATCGGTGTGGGTAATATATTTCAGAGTAGTCTATGGTGATCAATAGCGGTACTATCCAGCTATAGCGGAGCAGAGTGGAGGCTAGCCATTATGGGAAGTGACTTAGTGGTGCAAACACTATAGCGGTCGTTATAGGGTAAATAGCGAGTACCAAAGGCGGAGCAGTTCACAGTGCAGAGCAATTTTAATCATGTAATCAATTTTCCTTTGAAAAACTGAAATTACCACAAAAATTTAAAAGGTTTTAAGGGTAATTTTAGATTTTTGAATCAAACTTGAGTTGAGACTCTACCCTAACATTCCTTTACCGAAATTTTTACATTACACTTGTTCCAAAGAATAATTACAAGTTCCTCCCTCATCTGTCTTTACACTTTGTTCTTTCATTTACACTTCATCTATTGATAATTATCATTCATGCAATTTGTTCAAAAAATGATCAAATAGCAGACATATCGCTATCCACTACCTTGTAATCTCATGCTTTGTTGGCATCTTGTTGAGTGCTAAATTGTTGCTTTTTGAGCGTGAATAATTAGCACTCAACGACTTTATCCGTTTGTTTTCCGTTAATAACCCCCAGTTTTTGTGTAATTTTTCTATAGTTTACATATTGTTGTATATTTTGCGTTTTCATGTACATATCAGTGAGTTTGATAATTTTATCATTTGTTTTTATAGATAATAATGTATGGTTGAAGTATGGATTCAATTGAGCCAAGAGAATGCTTCAAGATGCAGAATTTTGGAATCAAAATACTGTCATTCGCGCTTAGCGCCTTTTTCAGACTGCTGGGAAATGATTGGCAATGGCTAGGAGTATTTTTATTTTCCTGATCGCCCTTAGCGCGGTTTAAGGAGGTTTGATAGGTACTTTGAGTGAAATCGCTTTTAGCGCGATCTGAGGGCACTTAGCGCGGTTGTAATTTCTTAGTTTGTATAAATACCCCTGATTCATATTTTTAGGGTATGGTTTTGGGAGATATTTTGCTCCCAACTCCATCACCAACATTGTTTGTGGAAATAAGCTAAGAAACAACAAATAGAGGTTGCATCTTGACGATCCCGGAGTTGAATCTGCTTCAATCAGTGTTGACAAACCGAAAGATGTTTGGTCTTCTTTCTTCTTCTCTATGTATTTTGCATTTGTTGGGGTTGTTGTATGTATGTTTACTTGGAATGTATGTGTAATTATTTATCTTTGTATAAAATCTATTTTACAACTCTTTACCGGTGTCATCTTTGATTTACTATCTATCTTAATAGGGTTGGATTCCTATAGACATATACGGTTCGAACTCGACCTAAGATGAACATCAGTTAGATTTAGGATTAACATCCACGTGGGTATCGTGTAACGCCCATATATATATATATATATATATATATATACATACATCAAAGCATATATCATACATGAATAATACGTTTGGTACTGAAATATACAAGTTCCTAGTAACACAGTATACATATAAATGCCCAAAAAGCCTAATACAACAACTATGGCATGTTATATATACAAGATGTTCAAAAGATAAAACTAAGAACTATATCACTAATGATCTCAAAATCTCCACAACGGAAGCCTTGCCACACAAAAGATACGATCCGTAAGGAAAGTCAAACCACTTTGTCCTTACCATTCGCCAAACCTGTAGTACCTGTGATGTAAACAACCACGTGGGGTGAGATACATCAAATCTCAGTGAGTTCGCTATTTTATAGTCCTCTTGGCTTTTCAAGGTTCTAATATGCCTAACTCAAGTCAAAGGGAAGGGAAGTGACTTTGAGTACACACACACTATATGTTTCCATACTATTGAATTCATCAACCCAGAAGTGTATCACTATCACTAACCCTGTCAAGGCATCCCCTTTCTCCCGCCCTCTTCTACGTCTATAAGTAGGAACGAGTCATGGACCCTCGTAGATTTCTTGGCATATGAAATGGATTCGGGATCATCGGCCCGTACCCGTGATCCGTCACTTCACACGGCCCGTACACCGTCACAAGTCTCTTTACCCGTAGGCTCTATTCGTACTATAACATTAGGAATCAAACCTACCAAGAAATCATGCATTCATTACAGAGGAGCTCGTTACTCATGAAATGGCACATAATAGAATAGTGGTTACAATTTCGTGATTTCACATACAACCATTCGGTAATAGATGCAGGCCTCGGCCTCTTATGCACGAGCGTCGTCGTAATTGTTATTCCACACTTTCCGACAATTGTTTACGGTAATGATCCTCACTCTACCTATTTCGTATTTTAACATGCATACATATTCAAACATGTTTAACAATGAGAGCATAGGCATATATTCGTCAATCACATAATGGAAGCACATAATGCAACATATCACACATTACACCAATTCACGGTTCCCTCCGATTTATTTAATCGAGTAATAAACAGATATTTCTCACTACCATTAGCTAGAGGATGTTCATAGCTTCACAACGATACCAAGAATACTCACATCGGATAAACGAGTCAAAAGTTATGAAAGAAACAAGTTGTATGATCTGTCATGTTCGCATTGAGAAGAAGCCAGCAAATGTTCGCTTCCTCATTCGCAGTGTGAAGCTCCTAGCGAATGCCTAGCCAACACTTGTTTGCTGCACCATTCACAGTGCGAACATCTGGCAAACCAAGTCAGAACCAAAACAAGGTAAAGTTCGCAGTGCGAACCTCTGGCGAATGTTCGCCTTCACCTTCGCCGTGCGAACATCCAACGAGTGCGCGATTTCCCCTTCGCTAGGGGATTCGCAGTGCGAATATGGAAAAATGCAGAAATTCTGCAGCGTGAAAACAGAGCATTGTGACCAATTTCTCATTCCAAAACTTCACCAACATGTAAACATATAATAACAGATGACCCTACATGGCTAGTGATTATACTACACAGATTATACCGCATTTTAACCGTTAAATCCAAGATTACTCATTTTCTCACCATTCTAACCTAGATTCTAAACCTCAAGAAAATCTAAACCAAAGGTTTCTATCTATAACCCACCTTGAATAGATGATGATGATGAAGATTGGAAGATGATTTGATGAAGATTGGGTGATGGTTGATGACTTGTGTTCTTGAGCTTTTTCCTCTTCTTCCTTTTCCTTTCCTTTCTCTCCCACTTCTTTCTATCTTTTTCTTCTTTTGCTTCTAGTAAGGAAAAAGAATGGAAAGGAAAATGATATAGTAAAATATCATTACTTAGCAATACTACTAATTGTCCAAAAAGTCTCCAAAGTTCAAATACTCAAATATCTCATAGTCAGATAATATTAATTGGATTTACTCTAAGTTCAACAGTTACTCTAATTATCTCTGCAGATAATTTCTCAGAGTACACGGGGACTCAGTTGATCACAACTTATATTATCCAGAGTAAAATAATTTACGAGGTATTACATATCGAATCTTAATGCTCCGTGTTGTCGAGTTGCGTGAGACATCATCGATGAGATGATGCGGTTGTTTTCTAAACTTTGCCTAATGAGTTATTTCTCGTACTTTATTAACTTGTCATATGTTTTTTTGTTTGCATTTTTATCTCAAACCATTAAAATCAAGCTTAGAAAAGTAGATACAATCGAACGACATTCTTTCCCTCGTACCGATCCCTGTGGAGACGATGTAAATCCCGAAGGGAATTCTTCCCAATCTTTTGCTTGTTGTCGATATACCTAAAGATACCTGTGCGTTCGCTCGGATATTTATGTGTTACACGCATTTATTTTTAAAATATAATAAGAATTTAAAAAAGAAAAAAATTTTTTTTTACTAAAATAGTTTATTATTTTTAAAAGAAAGATATATTTTGATTTATATATGGATCATAAATATAATATATATATATATATTTATATATATATATATGAATGACATATTTTCTTGTATGCAATAGAATTTTAAGAATATTTGGATAAAAAAACTTATTCCCATTTACAAAAAAAATATATTAAGATTCACTCATTATTTAAAAATAACATTTGCCATTAATAATATATATTAGTGAAATGATTCCCATATATATATATATATATATATATATATATATATATATATATATATATATATATATATGGGAATCATTTCACTAATATATATTATTAATGGCAAATGTTATTTTTAAATATATATATATATATATATATATATATATATATATATTTTTTTTTTTTTTTTTTTTTTTAAATATGGTATTGTAAATTAAAAATAATTTCAAAATAATGATATTAGCAACATAAATAATTAAAAAAACAACACATTTTTCTGTGTTTGGATTCATACATTATTTTAAATATTTTTGTTTTTATTTTATTTAATTGTACAAAAAATGTAATTACCCGTTGGTTCGCATGAATTTTGATTTGGATACCCGTGCAGTGTGTTATGCGCATTTATTTTTAAAATGTAATACGAATGAAAAAAGAAGACAAAATTATTTAATCAAGAAAGTTTATTATTTTTAAAGGAAAAATATATTTTTATTTATATTTGGAACATAAATATAGTTTTTCCGTATATACAAATACTTATATCAACCGTATATTTTCTCATATGTAAATATTAATTTTGTTATGACATTTTTATAAAAATATTTATGTGCAATCATTAAGTTTAATAAATATCAACTAATAACATAGTATTTGTAAATATTGTTTTAATTATATAAATATATATTGGCAACATAAATAAATACAATGAGTGTATGCTTTCAAGGTTGTGGAGAGAAATAAATAAATAATTTTTTACCATGATTAAAGTCTAATTTAACTTTAAAACCTTGAACTGATATGTATGCCTCATTTAAAACCTTTGAACAAATCAGATAAGACCGAAATTTCTCGAGAGCATACACAATAGCGAGTAATTCTTTTTCTGTGGTGTCATAATTCACTTGTGCCTCATTTAGAACTTTACTCGCGTAATGTATGGCATGAAAAATTTTGGTCTTTCTTTGCCCAAGCACCGCACCAACCGCATAATCGCTAGCATCGCACATCAATTCAAAATTTAAAGTCCAATTTGGAGCAACGATTATGCGTGCGGTGATGAGTTTCTCTTTTAAAATTTGAAGGGCATTTAAACATTCATCATCAAAGAAGAAAGACTTATCGTTGTTGAGTAGATTACTCAAATGTCTTGCAACTTTGGAGAAGTCTTTGATGAACCGCCTATAAAATCCCGCATGGCCTAGAAAACTCTGGATTCCTTTGACATTGGTTGGAGGTGTCAACTTCTCGATCACTTCAATTTTAACTTGATCTACTTCAAGGCCTTTAGAGGAGACTTTGTGTCCAAGCACAATCCCCTCCGTTACCATGAAGTTGCACTTCTCCCAATTTAACACCAAGTTTGTTTCCACACACCGTTCAAGAACGGTCTCCAAATTTTTCAAACATAGATCAAAAGATGCTCCAAACACGGAGAAGTCTTCCATGAACACTTCCATTATTTTATCAATAAGGTCAGAAAAAATTACTTGTACACACCGTTGAAACATTGCCGGTGCATTGCACAAGTTAAACGGCATCTTCTGGTAAGCAAAACTTCCAAAGGGACAAGTGAACACCGTCTTATCATGGTCTTCCGGATCAACCGAGATTTGGTTATAACCGAAATAGCCATCTAAGAAGTAGTAAAATTCTTGACCCGAGAATCTGTCAAGCATTTGATCCATAAACGGAAGTGGAAAATGATCTTTTCTAGTAGCGGTATTAAGCCTCCTATAATCGATACACATTCTCCAACCCGTCACATTTCTCGTTGGAATCAATTCATTTTTCTCATTTCTAATAATGGTTATTCTGCCCTTCTTGGGTACAACTTGAACAGGACTCACCCACAGACTATCGGATATAGACATAATTTCTATCTATTGGAAAACATGGTCAGTATCTATATATTCTACACATACATAATTGCTATCTTCTCCATGGAAACACATTATTATTATCTTCCTATTGCAGAGAAAACCAAGACAGTGACACAGAAAGCAAAGTGTGCGACTGTTCAGGAAAAGGATGTTACCGTAGATTAAGGGAAGTCTGCTGCAAAGGATGTTGCACCAAAAGATTCTCAACCTAAGGTTCTTTTCTCTATATTCATACCTTTTATTATACTATTTCTCATTTTATTATATATAAGCTATAAATTGAGTTTTGATTTTAGGAAGGTGAAGAAGTCTTGCCATCATCAGAAGGTACCAACGAAAATGTGAGCAACTATAAAGATAGGTTTTGTTTCCATCATCAGAAGGTCAAAATATGAGGTATGCAATTTGACCCTGTATGTTATTGTGTTTCCTTCAACTATTGTAATGTTAGAAGAGAGTTAGTTGAAAGTTTTATTAATGGACAAAAACTGCTCTGTTTACTTAGCTTCAAACGGTGGTAGAGTTTGTCGTCGTCTTGTCATTACCGACAAAGGAATATCAAGAGTCAAAGCTTATCATATGAAAGAGTTAAAAGGTAGTCTTATCATATGCTTTTATCTTGAAATAGAGTATGAAAGTTGTTAATGAAAACATTAACTCAAATGTGTTTTCAGGATGGAGTGTGGACATTCCGTGACTTTTTACGTAATGGCTTGATTGAGTATCTTGATGTCAACAAGGAAAACAATTCTATGGTGTGTTATTCTCAAAGTTACATTCTCAAAGAGGATAAATGGGTTGCTCAATAAGTCTAAAATTGTGAGTTCTAATTACACTCTTTATTTTAGTTTTTTAATAGAATCAATTCACGAGGTCATGCCGGTTTTTACTTTTTTATTTAAGAAAAAAACAAGGGAATTAATTCACGACACGACACATAGATTATGGTAATAATTTAAGCAAATGAAAGTGATTGAATTTGAACGCAATGTCGTCGAATAGTGTTGTAGTGGCAGAATTTGAACAAATCCCTAATATTCTACTATACACCATCACTACGCCAAAATTGCTTTTTGGAAGCACTACATAGACAGCGCTTTTGATCAACAGCGCTGCTATATGTTTTAAAAAAAACACGCTGAAAAAAAGCGGTGCCTAAAGGCCTACTTTAGATAGCGCTTCCTAAAAGCACTGTTAAAAGCCATACAAATGTGACACCTTAGAAAGCGCTTTCAGGAAAGTGCTACTAAAGGCACTCTTTAGAAAGTGCTTTTAAAATGCGGCGGCCCTCCGTACTTTTTGTCTTCTCCGACCGGCGGTCCTCTGTCCTCTTCTCCGATCGGCACTGTTCATCTGTTCGTATCTCCATCTTCTCCGACCGGCATTCCTCCGTGAGTGTCACTTATTTGTTCTCCGACCAACACTGTTCATCATTTTCTCTTGAGGGTTTGTTCTTGAGCATCTTGTTTTATTTTTAGTTTGAATGTGTGAAATGATGACCCTTGATTCTAGTTTGAGCATCTTGTTTTGTTTTTTGTTTTGTTTTTAATTTGAGCATCTTGTTTTGTTTTTGGTTATGATTTGTGAAATGATGACCCTTGATTCTATCCTGCAAAGGTTTTGGAGATGCTTTGTATAGCAGGCTGAAGTATTTGGTCGACCTTATTTTTGGCTTTATCAATAAGTGACCTTTTTGCCACCGACCACACAACAACACAGGTTCATGTAAGTGTAATTTTTGAAAAATCTAGAATTGTCATTTGAATTTTGCTGTTCGATTGTGTATGTAATGCTCTGATTTCTTTATGCTGCCTCTACGATGCGCATTGTTATGATGATTTATCTTCCCTCTCCTTCAATTCGAATTATTGCGTATATGATGTTCTGAATTTTCTTATGTGAATCTGATGACTTGTATGAATTGTGTGTACTGTTCTTGTCTTGTCTCCTCCTTCTAGCGACAATTGCTGCTATTGTTGTGTTCTGAGTTCTTGAATTTTGGTGGATGTTAGTTGTTCTGGTATGTGTGTATGACAAACTTCTGGTGTATGTTGATGAGTTTTCTGGTCTTGATTTTATGTTTAGTCATGTAATGATCTTGATGAAGTGGGGTATGACTTTGATGAATTGGTTTGGATTTTCTGGTATATTTTTGACGAAATTATTTGGTATGATTAAGGTTTTGAGGATCGGTTTGTGTAAGTATTTGATGAATCGTGTAAGGACTTGGATGTTTGGTTATGAGGATGTTGACACGTTTCTGGTGTATGATTTTTGATGAAGTGTAATCTTTTTATGAAATTGATGTGGATGTTGTTTGAATTTGATTTTGAAATTGTTGTTGTAGATTAGTTTTGACTGACCCCCCTTTCCTCTAGAAAAGGCGTGCAAAAACAGCTTTTAACAAAACAAGTTTCAATGACATAGGAAGTGTCGTAGAGTGGGCGGTGGTGTCCTACTTCTTGAATATAGAGTCCTGTGACCTAGAAGGCGACGCAGGACTTGTTCTTTATATATTTACGGCCATTTTGTTCTTTTGTATACGACTTGCGCAATACTTTAACATTAGCACTTCCTCAAAAAACTCCGCGGCCAAGAAGGTGACCGTGAAAATAAATAAGGACGGTCCAAATGTTGCAATATCTGCTGCATCATCAATCGGAGCAACCTTGTCCGGGAAGAAATCTGTGACAAAGATGAAATCCCTCACAAAAGACCGCGCTCTGAAACGTGATTTTGGTGCAGATGTTGATGAGGACTGGGATGAAGACTGGTTCAATTTTCTTCATTCAGGAGGCGGGAGAGAGTGCGATTAACTTCTAGAGGGGAAGCTGTATTTTGTTGTTGTTTTGATTGTCCCCTTATATGGGTGTTAGTGATTTTTCTGGCCTTCAGGCTCACTTTTTAATTGTATTGTACAATGTTTTGGCTCATCTGAAGCATTTTATATAATATGTCGTTTTTCCTCCTGCAAGGAATTACCCTTTTATGTATATGCTAGCCCCTCGAGTACTTAAGTCAAGATGAGGTACCAAGCGTTATTTTTTTTTGCCTTTTTGTTTTCTGAGACTTTATATTAGCTCAACACTCAGACGTACACAAGAAGCCCCATGCGAAGAGCTTTAGGGGTTTTTGAGTGTTTTGAACCTTTTTTGGCCAAGTTTGTCGGGTACGTACTCGGGATTAGTCAAAAGGTATGAAAGTTGTTGTGTTGAAAGCGCTTTTTAAAGGGGGACAATTGAAAGTGCTTTTTGCTGAAAAAGCGCTGCCTAAAGATGCCAATAGAAAGCATAAAAGGCCAGAAAAAGCGCTACTAAAGGCCCACTTTAGACAGCGTTTTTCCAGAAAAAGCGCTGCTAAAGGCCTACTTTAGAAAGCTCTTTTCCAGAAAAAGCGCTGCAAAAGGCCTACATAAGGCAACACTTTTGCATAAAACAAAAGCGCTGTCTTTACCTATAGCAGCGCCACCTTAAGCAGCGCTTTTAAGCGCTGTTAAAAGCTAAAAAAGCGCTGTCTTTTCCCTTTCGTGGCATAGTGTATTTAGTATGAAGTGTTGTCTAATAGTATCTAGAATGGTGCTATAACACTTAGCGTAGCAGATTTTGAACAAACACTATTTTTTCCTATCGTGTTTGGTTGAGCGGCACTTTGCTGCCACTGCAAGTTTAAATCTCTATTGCCGTAAAAATTTCTCCAAGCTACAAATTGGAGAGTTTTCTAATTGTAAGTTTCCATCGTGACTTTTGTAGTATCCCAAACACACTATATGCAATTGACAACATTAATTGAATATAATCACTTGTGTCGGTGACCGAAGCATGTTGGATACTAGAGAAGTCCTTAATTCGAAGTGTCCCTGCCATATAGATTCTAAGCTAATGTTGTGAGGAGATTATGTCTTGTATTTCTCTTTTACAGTTAATTCAACTTCTCTTTATGGAAAATGGTTCTAGTCAATGTTTTTAAGTGTAGTTTATAACTGCAATTATGACTATTTTTCTGCTAGTTTCTACTTCTTTAAGAGTGATCACTACTTTGATTTTAAACTTTGGTTCTAAATTACTATTTGAGTTATTTTTATCATGTTGTTGATTTCTGAGAAGTTTGGAAATTATTAAATATTAAGGCATAGTTTGGATAAGCTTTTGTGTTATGAAAGATTCTCTATTGAAATAAGTTTATGCTTATTTGCTTATGCCAATGTATTCATTGAAATATGAAAGCTAATCTCAAGTTATATGAGATGAAGCCGTGTTAAAAAATTTCATAAATTTTGTAAGATTCTGTTCAAGTTTTTTTAAGTCTTTTACGTAAGTTTTTTAGGCTTTCTATGCAAATGATTTCTAAATGTGATAGTTGTTGTTATTTTAACCGTTGTTCCTTTGTTGCCATTGATGTGGTGTTGGCTTCATTCCACTTGTTCTTCTATAAACATCTGCTATAAACATTCCAGTTATGTTAATACTAATTCATAGTGTTTTGTTTGATTCATGGCATCGTGTTGTGATCCTAACTTAGATATTAATGTGAGTTCCTTTTAGGTGTTTGACACTTCTGTGATGTAATGCAATTCAAAAGTATCTATATAATATGATTAGTGCTTATGCATGTCAATTTCTATTTAATGCATGTGCATTATTAACTAACATGAGCCTTTTACATTCAAGTGCATTATTAACTAACATGGTTTTCATATCATATGCAGTTAATAATCATGCCCAGCTGCAGTTTAGATGAATCAGTTCAGGAAGTAATACATGAGGTTCAGGAAGTGACTAATAATTATTATGAATTTTTTCTAATACAACAATTATTATGACTTTTTTTCTGCTCCTCATTTGTTCATGAGTTATCTCGCTTTAAGTTTATATATTACAATGTTACGATTACTATATATATGATCTGAATGCTGCATTGTTGCCTTATCATTTGTTTGCTGCAACTAAGGGTCTTGATTTCTCGTAATTGTCGAGCCACTTCACTGACATGGATGAATTATCAAAATTTGAAAAGTCGTAGGATTTGTGTAGGACTATTAGAATTACCAAGAATTTGTCTAAGATTATTAAAATTAACAAGATCGGCTAGGTCCAGGCTAACTAATTTTGTTGACTTTTACAATTTGACTTTAGCCTCGGTTAGGCCAAAGTTAATTATTTTGTTGACTTATGAAGTTTGACTTTAGCCTCGAATCAGCCGAGGCTAAATATTTTATTGACTTATGACGTTTGACCTTAGCCTCGAAATAACCGAGGCAAAATATTACTTTAGCCTCGACTAGACCCAAGGCTAAATATTTTGTTGACTTATGGAGTTTGACATTAGCCTCGGTCAGGCCCAGGCTATTTTTTTTTTGTGACTTCCTAGCTTAACTTTTAAGCGTTGGCTTCAAGGTAGCCTTGATTTAGACTCGGCTAAACTGAGGCTACTGTAGACACGACTCTTTTTGGCCAAAGCAAAATGTTAGCTTCGATTGTTTTAGACTTTTCCAGACACCGACGCTACACCGAGGCTAATTGTCTAGTAGCGTCGGTTTTTTGCCTTATAGTGTTGATAAATGGCCGAGGGTAAATACCGTATTTCTAGTAGTGTCTGCGTTTGGTTTGTTTTTTCCTAACAACTGGTATCAGAGCTTATGGTTAGATCCAGGGATAAATGTTCTTAGTATGCTATGTGGTTGCAGTTTTGTCTGATCTTCTACATCAGAAAAGAAGGGTATTGTTGTGAAAGAGTTGTAAAGCTGCAGTCACAAATTTCGCTGTCAAGTTTGGGCTAGAGAAAATTGATGGGAGAATTTTTTTTAACTTGTGGAAAGTCCAAGTCAAAGATGTGTTTATACAATCACTAGTACATAAGGTGCAAAATTAAGTCGGTGGTTGAAGAGCTTCTTGCCAACAAGGAAGTTGTACCATAGTGTTTCAACCTGGTTTTCGACATGGGGAAATTCTTGAAGTGGTTTACCTTCAAGTGAAGTATATTCTTCTTTAGGTGGAGTTTGATAGATTTTTTAAAACTATGATTGTCTGTGAAGACACTGTAAAATTCTTGGAGTTGTTTAGCTTCAAGTGAAATTTATTCTTCATGATAAAGTATATAATTGTCGGTGGTGACAATGTGAAATTCTTGAAGTGGTTTATCTTCAAGTGAAATATATTTTTCATGATAGAGTATGATAGTTTTTAAAACTATGATTGTCAGTGAAGACAATGTTAAAATTCTTGGAGTGGTGTAGTTTCAAGTGACTATACTCTTTATGGTGGAGTATGGTTGTAGGTGAAGACAATGAAAATTTATGTATTATTTTCAATCAAGATTGAGATTGTTGGGGTTGCTTGAAAATATACATGTTGATACTCTTTATGGTGAAGTATGATTGTTGGTGAAGACAATGAAAGATTATGTATTATTTTAAATCAAGGTGGAGATTGTTGGGGTTGATTAAAAATATACATGTTGAAAAAGTCTCATATCGCTTAGTTTTGTGAATGAAGAAAGAGTCCAAGACTATATATAGGATACAAGTTCTTTGAAGTCCTTCACCGCTTAGTTTTGTGAAGGAAGAGAGAGTTCAATCCTATATATAGGATCCAAGTTATTCATTCCAAGATGCAACAGTCAAAGGCACTTTAAGCTTGTATTTGACTTTATTTATTCTCTTTTACTTTAGTCATTGAAATTTACGTTTGAAATGTTCACAAAATTCAATTTCGGTGATACTAGGATTAGCGAAACTTCAGTTGTATGAAATTTATGAATTGCTTGCATTTCTTTGTTCCACTAATGTATTTAAATAAGTGATTTTATTATAGGAGAGAGGCTTGAAAAAAGTTTAGTGGGTGCATGATGTTGGGCGAGAATATGGAAAATCCTTTTTAATGTTGTAGGTGATAGTTGTTATTTTTGTGATGTTGGGCGAGAATATGGAAAATCCGTTTCATATTATATATAATTCTAAGACTTCCAGTGCCCTAAAACTACTAATAAATTTTACTACTATTTAATTTTACTTAAATATGTATAATCCTTTTTAATGTTGTAGGTGATAGTTGTTATTTTTGTGAGTACTTGATTTCTTGAGATTATGCAATTGTGGAAAGCTTGCCCATACTTTTGTTTTATCTCATAGTTTTTGAATTTTGATGACGCAGGAGTTTATTTTGGTGTCAAATGTCTAATATTTCTAAAACTATGATGCGTCAGACTTTGTGTTTGTTCATGAAAAATAGTACAAAATATTAATAGATGTGCAATGGTCAAAAAAATTTCTCTCTTACCCAACAAATGAATGCCAATCGTGGCAAATACTTTCTTCAAGTATCGACAACACAAGCAATAACGTAACCAAAAACATGACCATCAAAGGTGAATGTTTCCTTGACACTATCCCACATCTTGATCTATATATATACCCCCGCCACTCAATGTTCATACCATACATTGAAACACAAGTAAGTGTGAAAAAACAAGATGAAGAACTTTAGTATGATTCTAATATTGCTAGTTCTGTTGCTGCTCACTATGGAGCAAGTGCATGCTTTTGATTGTGAACAAGCAAAGACATCTGCACATCCTTGTATGTCATTCCTCGTCGGTGATGATGACGCGCCATCAACTAGTTGTTGCAATGGCCTTAAAGATCTGAAATCTTCAACACCTACTCCTGATGAACAACGTGCCGCATGTGACTGCTTAAAAGAATTTGCTAGTAACTACCCTATCAGAGACGACCTAGCTCTCTCACTTCCCAAACTTTGCGGCGTTGATACAAATCTTCCCATAGGCAAAGACATGAACTGCAATGAGTAAGTTCTCAATATTTATTTATTTATATTTTAATATGATTTCTTCAACATATATTAATAATGCACGGAAAATGCATTTATTATTTTGTCAAATAGTTGATATTGATATTATTTTTTGTGTTTTGTTTGACAGGATTAAGTAAGCTAAACGGAGAAAATAATAAACTAAACAGGGTAGACACTTGGTTGTTCTTATAAAAATAATACAACCCTGCGTGATGTGTGTAATATGTTCGATGATGCTGTAAAATTTAAAATTTGATGTTAATAAATATATGATATACATGTTTACTTATCTTTGTGCATTCCTTGTTATTATAGAGATTAACTCAGGCATAAAAAAGTGAGACAATTTTTTTTTTCAATTATTTATTTTGATAATAATTTCTAATAAATATATTCTTTTCTAAAATAATTCTATTAAAAAGAAAAAAAAATTAACAGATCTACCTTAAGATGTAGTAGATCACAAGGACAATAGTAACATAGATTGTTAAGATTATTTTGTCAGTTCTACCTATAATAAAAAATAATTAAAATAGTATTAAAAGACCAAAATTGTTTAAAACATTATATAAAAGAAACATTGTTTTAATAACATTTAATTGATTAATTTTGTAAGTTCTACGTGTAATAAAAAATAATTAAAATAGTATTAAAAGACCAAAATTGTTTAAAACATTATATTAAAGAAACATTGTTTTAATAACATTTAATTGATTAACTTTGTGCTTGAGGAATTACGTTACCTAGCGATTTTGTTGCAAATTTTAGTTTATATGCAATTTGTGTTTTTTTTTTTGAATTTTTAAAAAGAACGATATCTAATTTTATGATTTTTACTGAGATTTTTCAAAATATCCTGTAATTAATTATATATATTTTTTATTAGATTTTTTTTTGAATTCGATTAGAAACCTGAAAATATATTTATTTTTTTCAAAATAATTTTTTTCAAAATAATTTTTTTCAAATATTTTTTTTTTCAAATTATTTTAAGTGTTTTACTTTTACACTAAAAATTTATTGTAGAATTCAGGATCGCCATAAGCAAGTGCATAATGTGCTAAAGCACATGCCCCAAATTCCGGAGGACCTATTTATTTTTTAATTACTAAATCAATATATTTTACACTTGATTTTAAAAAACACGTGTAAAATTATAGTTTGTTTTCAAAATCTATTTTACATTTATTCTGAAAAAACATGTGTAAATTTCAAATTTATCTTCAAAATTTATGAGTTTATATGGGTTTTTTTATTTAAAATTTGATATATAAATTCATATTTCTTTAGGTCTTTTTATTAAATTAGAACAAGGTCGTGGATTGATTGGGCCGGACTTACAAAAATTTGTTACATGTATATATTATTTGTAGATTATTATGCATATTTTATATTATATGAATTTTATGCATTTTTATCGGATTTCTAAAAAAATAAAAAATAAAAGACCATGCTGAATTTTTAAAAAGCCATTTTAACCAATGCTTGCATTTGACAACAGGGTCATGGCTATAAAGAATAAGGGAAAGCCAAAACTCCATAATAAGGTCTGGCTTGTTGTATGGCTATAAACTATGACGTCGAAGGTTTTTCACAATTGTTTTTTTTTTTCTAATTTTTTATAACAATTAAAAATTGTTTTATTTATTTAAAAAATGTATTGATATTTTGTTAATTAAATATTTAGGAGTGCGTATTGAGGAGGAAAAGGATCACCACCCTATGAAGAGTGAGGAAGATCATCATTTTGATAAAGATGAACTTCCTCCAGCTTGGAAATCTTCCAAAGACCATCCCATCGACAATATTCTCGGTGATATCTCTAAGGGAGTAACTACTCACTCTAAACTTAGTAACTTTTGTTATTACTCCGCTTTTGTGTCACAAGTTGAACCTAAAAACGCAATGGAAGCATTACGCGATGAGCATTGGTTTTTATCAATGTAAGATGAACTAAATCAATTCAGGAGAAATGAGGTTTGGGACCACGTCCCCCTCCGCGAGGTCATCGAGTAATCGGCACCCGATGGGTGTTTAGGAATAAACTTGATGAAAATGGAGTTATAACTCGAAACAAAGTGCGACTTGTAGCGCAAGGGTATAACCAAGAGGAAGGAATCGACTATGAGAAAACTTATGCGCCGGTTGCCCGACTCGAGGCTATACGCCTTTTACTTACTTATGCTTGCACTAAAAATTTCAAATTGTTTCAGATGGATGTTAAAAGTGCTTTCCTTAATGGATATATGAATGAAGAGGTTTATGTAGCCCAACCTCCGGGTTTTGAATCCCATGAATATCCCGATCATGTTTATAAACTTAAACGTGCTTTGTACGGATTTAAACAAGCCCCTAGGGTTTGTTATGAAAGTCTAAGCAAATTTTTACTTGATCAAGGGTATTCCAGACGGAAGGTTGACACAACCCTCTTTATTTAATGTCAAGGAAAACATTTAATTTTGGTACAAATTTATGTTGATGACATTATCTTCAGGTCTACTAACATGACCTTGGTCAAGGAGTATTTTAGTTTGATGCAGGGGGAGTTTGAAATGAGCATGATGGGGGAGCTCAACTATTTTCTTGAATTGCAAATCAAACAACTCGAAGAGGGCACGTTTGTGAGTCAAACAAAATATTGTCTTGAGCTTCTCAAACGTTTTGACATGGTAAACTGCAAGGCAATAGATACTCCGATGCCTACTTGTGCCAATCTTGATCATGGCAAAAATGGTAAGGATGTAGAGGTAAAGAGGTATAGAGGTATGATTGGATCTCTTCTTTATCTTACTGCGTCATGACCCGACATTATGTTCAGTGTATGCATGTGTGCGAGGTATCAAGCACGTCCCGAGGAATTCCACTTAAAAGCAGTTAAGCGCATACTTCGATACCTCTACGGTACTCCAAAGTATGGGCTGTGGTATTCCAAAGGTAGTGTTTGTTCCTTAGTTGGCTATTCCGATTCCGACTTTGCCAGGTGCAAATCGGATACGAAAAGCACTAATGGCACGTGTCACTTTTTCGCAAATTCCTTGGTGAGTTGGCATAGCAAGAAACAGGTTTCTGTTGCCTTGTCAACAGCAGAGGCAGAATACGTTGTCGCCGACAGTTGTTGTGCTCAAGTCCTATGGCTTAAGCAACAATTGCTCGATTTCAATTTAAAACTTGAGCATATTCCTATTATATGCGATAACACTAGTGCTATTAACCTAACTAAGAACCCCGTATTACATTCAAGCATCAAGTATATCGAAATACGTCATCACTTCCTTAGGGATCATGTAGAGAAAGGTGATGTGGTCTTTGAGCATGTTGATACTAAAAATCAACTTGCTGACATGTTTACAAAACCACTAGCTACAAAGCCTTTCTTTCACATCCATAGGGAACTTGGCATTCTCGACATCACAGATCGTGTTTGATAATTCTTTGATGTATACTTACTCTTCACACACACACACACACACACACACACACACATATATATATATATTCTTGTTTATGTTTTTGACTAACAATGCAAAGAGTTATTGAGCTATATGTGAGGGCTCTCATCGTTAATCATGATTAAGGTAATATCGTTCTGCTTCATAAGTCTCTCTTAAATATATGTACCATGTTAAATGTTGAAAATGATGTTTATTACACATTTTAGCATATCTTATTCATTTGAATGTTTGATTTATGTATTAGCATGTTTATTTATCATGTATTGGTGCATTTGAATGTGAAAATATGATTTTTTTCATTTTATGCTTGGATGAGTCGACCAAAGCATGTCATGGGTCGACTCATGAATTATCTAATTTTTCAAGAAAAAGCGCGGGTAAGCGCACGCCTACCTACGGTCGACGCATTCCCAAGATATTTCAAAATTTTCAAAATCTCGTCAGCCGACACATCACATGCTTCGGTCGACGCATCACTGATGAACCCAAATTCTCTTTTTCTTGGGAAAGCGCGCGCCATTTCAATGTCCTGAAAAGTTACTACATGAAATTAATTCATTTTATTCTTTTCATTTGCATGTCATAATTTCTTATTCCTTAGTCTTCTTATCTCCTCCCTTTCAAACTTTCTCCATTAAACCTCCATTATTCCCAAATTCAGACCTAAAGCAACTCACCCTCAATATGATGTTCCTAATGACCAAGCCGTCGAGGAAGAAAATGTGTAGGAAGCTCAAGCTGGCAATAACCTACCCACTGACGTAAACATGATGGATGACAATGTGGAATAGATGGGTTCTTCTCCACAACGTGATCCTTATGAAAATCAAGGTTGGGGAGAATGGCAACACACTGGTGGGACTACTCTTGGTGCTGCCTATGTTCCTCACACCTATGGCTGGCGACAACAAGCTGATGACTATGAATGGTAACAGCCTGAGTATTCACTTCCTACCACTCCACAACCTCAGCAACAGGACACTAAAGAAATTCTGACCATGTTGATTCAGATGCAGCTGGAACAAGAGGAATTCATGAACTTACAAGAAGAAAGGTATACAACTCAGGAGGAGAGGTTCACTTCTCTTTCAAATCGGTTGGACACCCACACTCAGAATTTTGACAAGTTTGCGGATGCTACAATGAACATGTTTACAGCTTTGGATAATACACTGGAACTTCAGAATCGAAATCTCACAAACAGTTTAGGCATTATGAATCGGGATGTGATTGAATTAAATCAGTACTTAGAGGAACAACCGCTCCCTCCACCACAAGGACAACACTTTCGAGGCAGATGCCATCCATTTAGGGGGAGGAGACCATGAGACTTAGGATCATTTTTAGTGCATGTAATATTTGGTGTTTTGATTGTATGCTTTGTTCTTTTCTTGCATGATGTTTTATTTCGCTTTCAATTTGGACTATGTTACTCTATTTTGCACTACTATGGAATGAATTATGTTTGCATCTCGTGTTCCGTATTTATCTGCTTTTATTCTCGCATTAACTTCATTATATGTGGATGAATGTTAGTGTAACTGTTTGCAAATTGTTGAGTGGATCTTTACATGTTATGATGCTCTATCTTTGACCACCTTCTATTTCTGTTTTTGATGTTGCCAAAGGGGGAGAAGGATACATCTATACTAGCAGCAGATATTGATATATACTAACTGCAGAAATTGAATGTTTAAAGACCTCACAAAGATAAGGGGAGTCTTCAAATTACAAATCAAGCTAAAGACAGAAAATGTTGCCATCATCAAAAAAGGGGGAGTATGTGAGGGCTAAGTGCTTTTTAACTAGTTTTGTTTTAATGATGTCAACAATTAGGATAGCCTCTAGTTTGTAATTTGGATGGTATCACTTCGTTGTCAGTTGCATTGCATTCAACCCTGAATAATCATGTGTCTAAACATATAGGAAGGGCTCTATACAATTTCTACATGTGCATGATCATGGTATTAGTGTTTGGGGTGCATGAATCGTGTTTCAGATGGTTAAAACATGCTGAAAAATAAATTTTTGAGGTTTTACAGGTCTTGAGTCGACCTAAACTCAGCATGAGTCGACTCATGCAGTTTTGTCAATTTCTGGTGAAACGAGCGGGAAAGCTCACGCTGACCCCTCTGATGCATGTGGTCGACGCATGCTTATGGGTTTTGCATTTCTGTAGATTCAGACTCTATGCGTCGACGCAAGGCCATGAGCGGTCAATGCATGATCAGTTATTTTGCATAAACATTTCCACGGGTTAGCTCCCGCCGATCCTCATCCAGCGAGGGGTCGACTCTTCGCTAGTCTGAGTCATTTTTCTGCATTATGTTTTTTCTGTTTTTGCTGTTATTTCATTAAATTGGTTATTCTTGCATTAAATATATAGTTGGTTCATCTGATTAACATAACAAGAAACGTGAAAATAGATACTGATCTTTCTCTTCATCTTCATCTTCAACCTCGTGATCTATAGCAATTATGCATAATCATTTTTGTTAGTGTCTTGCATTGTATGAAGTGATAACGTTCATACTTAGGTGGGTTGTAATCCTCTGTTCTGGGTTGAGAATCACTAGGGGTTTCTTGAATAAAACCTCTTGTTTTGTCCTCCAAGAATCCAGGTGATTTTGGGGGTTTTTGGCATAAATCGTTTCTCTACAAGGATTCAGCTGTGCGAAGGTAATTGAAGAACAGAGTGTTCGGTTCAATTTAGTAGCTACAGTCGGAGGATCGTGCGAGAAAGATTTGGGATCGAATTTTGGAAGATCGAAATCGACCGAGTGAAGGTGATTGAAGAGCTGCGGGTTCTTTCAATCTAGTAGCGTGAGACGGTGATTTGTTCGACTAAATTCGAGGCAATTGATTCATCTTGAATCAAGGGGGGAGAAGACTTTGCATCGACATCAAAGACGTTTGAGGGTTTGGATGTTCATTATTCTTCTCTTGTATAAACAATTTGCAAACGGCAATATATATATATATATATCAATTCCAATTGTGGAATTGGAGATAGAGGTACCCATAGCGAGGACGATTCGGGAACTGACTAATCAAATCGTGTTTGTTCTCTCTTTCCCTTAACTCTTTTACGTTTCGATATTAATTGAACTTGTGAAATATCAATTGATCGAAAATTTCTGATATAGTGTAATATAGAGCTGAGAAAGTAATTTGTAAAATCGATACAATCCCTTGGATTGTATTTGGAATATGCTTTACATTCACACTACTTGGAAATTTGCAGTTGGTGTGTTGCGCACGCCAAGTGTTTGATAAATCGATTAAGCACAAGCTCTAAAGTAGTTTGTGATTTAGTTTGTCATTTTATCCATTTGGTAATTAGATAAACTTCAAGTAAATTAAATTTGGTTGATTGCGTTTGGTTTTTGTTGATTGATCTGTATTTTTCTCTTCCGTCGTATAATTCCTAGTAAAGTTGCGCATATCTGATCCTTTTGGTAGTGGTTCATTGTAGATGAGTGATTCAATGGTTGCTTCCGTAAAAATAATTTTAAAACCATTTTGTAACACCATTTGTGTGTATTAAATTGTGGGATCTATTCAACCCCCTTCTAGATCCTAGCCATCGTCTAACAGTTACATAGTCTCAAGGTCATAGGTTCAAATCTCAGCAGTTGCGTGAAAAATTATATTAGACGTGTTATCTATAACCACGGTCCTTTGTATAAACCGTTGGGAAATGTTTATTAGTTTTTTTTTTAATTTATATTATTGCATTCTCATCCCATTATATTATTATACCTATATTTTGAATCAGATTTTATACATATATTACAAAGGTAAATAAAATTTATATCAAAAGCCAAAAAAATTATTTACTTCATCAAATCCAAAAAATATCATATACATCATCAAAATCAAATATATATCATACATATATACAAATTAAACTCATGTTTGAGGACCCTTAAACACTTCGAAGATATACACCCAACGTTTACGAATATATACATAGTTGTCGTAGGGGAATGGTGTAACGTTGTTAAACGTCTACATAAAAAAGTGAAAAAATGTGAATATCACATATATATGATAATCATAGCCAACTTAAAAAATACTATGTTAATGTAAACAATTCATTACATATATAATATGTACCTGATCCCATGAATCAACAATGTCGGCAACGACAATGTTTAACATGTGTTTCATTACATAATACTCACACTCGTATCCCTTTGGTTGTCTCATCGTCTACAAATATAAACACTAATTTCATGATTGTTATAACCACAAATGTATGTTACAATATATATATATATATATATATATATATATATATATATATATATAAATGAATGTCACTAGTAATTTGACGACAAATGTATGTAACAATATATATAAATTTGGGTTTTTTTTTTGTTATTGTGCAAGGTATTGTGTAGCTGCACAACATTGTACATTGAAAATGATTTAAACATATTACGCGTTAAACCAATTCCGAAGTCAAAAAAAATATTACTAAAAAGTTTCATATAAACATAATCATAACTATTAATACTATGTTTCATTTTAGGCTCGAGTGGTTGATGTAAGAAACACAATGTCGTTACCATATTCGTCATAAGTGATATGATGATCAATTGCCAATGATCATTGAATAAACAGAAACATATATACAATTAGTATTTCCTAAAACACAACAAACTATAACAGATAAACCACAATTGCAAAATTACTTACAATTTGATAAATGTTGCTAAGTAAAATTCTTTTCCCCCCTCACTTAATTGTTCTGTGTTGTTAGCTTCAATCCCTTTTGGATCATTATTTGTCCATCGAATACTATATGGATCCAATATTCCATAAATATTCAATTTATTTAATTCTATACAAACATGGTGAATGTACCTAAATGGTTAAACAAAATTCAAAAAAATAGGTGAGGAAATACAAAAAAGATAACGTACTATAAATAATGACATGCATTTTCAATTATATACTTCTCTGCACCAAACTTGTAATATCCCTACGTCTAGCCAATGATTTACAGAGAGAAGATCTTGTATATCCCTAGGAGTAGAATAGAAGAGCTCTATCTTTAGACAATGCTCTAGCGGAAGAGAAATCGGGGCATCGTTATCTGCAACCAACAGGTATAACGTTGTGATTTCATGTGCGGAAGGATCCAATATCTCATTGACCTCTTGAGCAGGGGCTGCTGAACAATATCTCATTAATTTCTTTTTTCTAGCCGTGGTATGGCGGGGACACAGGCATTATGTTCAATGATGCTCAGCTGATTTTCATTGTTCTGCTGATTTCGTTGCCCCAAGTCTCTGAGATATGGCTGCCAGATAGGCAGGCCATCCATTGGGCCATAATAGTCATGGTCAAAGTTGTCTTTCATTAGAGTGTCCTCCTCTAATGAGTTTGGTGGAGCACGGCATCCTTCCGGATCACAATCTCCGTACATCATTTCGACGTCTGACCTTGGTATGAATCTCGGACTCTGTGTAGGAAAGCAAAAGGGAGTCTGCATCTCGTCCTGCGATGTATAACTGTCCTCGTTGAGATAGGACCTCCATTCATCCTTCGCATCGGATGAATCGTCTTTATTGATGGTATGCACTTCTTGAGTCACCGGTTGAAGGAAGCCTCCATTGTGGAAGAAATTCTGAATGGGATGAAAACTTTCATTGTTAGCAGCTGTCCGGGTACAGGTTGAAGAAAAACCAAGACCCTTCTTTGTTTTATTGTCAGTAGGAATGACAAGTTGTCCCCATCCCGTTGTATTGGCACTCTCGACCGCTTTGATAGCATCTTTGTACGAGGAAATCGAAGTTCCCCCCTCGGATTGATTGTCCTTGTGTAGCGAAAGCGCTTGGAACTAAGTTCCGATTACCCCTTTCGGCTCTACATAAATGGATGATGATAGGTTGCTTATGAGCAAGGCCTGTTCTCCACAGACTGTGACGAGTTGGTAGTTCTGGACGAACTTTAGCTTTTGGTGGAGGGTTGAAGTGACCGCCCCAGCCTGATGTATCCAAGGTCTTCCTAATAAACAACTGTATGTTGTCCGGATGTCCATGACCTGGAAAGTGACTTGGAAAGTGTGAGGACCGATAGTTATGGGAATGTCGACTTCGCCGATAACCGTTTTTCTGGATCCGTCAAATGCTTTGACGACAACTTCGTTGTTTCTCATCGAAGAGCCTTTGAATGATAATTGCATCAAGGTGGACTTCAGCATAACATTCAGGGCTGACCCTGTGTCTACCAGTACGCTGGCTAAAGCATCGTCCTGGCAGTGGACGGTAATGTTGAGCGCCATGTTATGACGGTGACCCTCCTCAGGTAATTCTTCATCACTAAATCCCAAGTTATTGCAGGAGGTGATGTTAGAGACAATGTTATCAAACTGTCTGATTATTACATCCTGTTCCACAAAGGCTTGCTCCTAGACTTTCTGTAGAGCCTCCCTGTGCGCTTCTGAACTGAGTAACAGTGATAATACCGAGATCTTTGAAGGAGTTTGCAACAGTTGATCAACAATGTTGTATTCATTCCTTTGGATGAGCTTCAGCATCTCATCATCGTTTTTCGAAAGGTCGGGATCACTGGATTGACCGACTGGTGGATCAGGAGCTTCTGTCTGAGGTTCCTTTTCTCTACTGGGTTCTCCAACTCCTCTGTTGAAGATTCTACCACTCCGTGTTACTCGACTGATGTCTACAATATTCACGACGGAGGGTAACAGAATTTCATTCCCATTCTCGACTATGGTTGCACCGTACTTGTAAGGGATAACCCTAGTTGATTCATACGGTAGCGGTGTCGGCAGATAGATGACTATGGGAACCTTCTGATTTTTCTGACCATCGTACGTAATTTCGATCCGTTCCCGGTTGGGAACTCTCGATTCGTCAAGTAGGGGGATGATGGCACCAACATCCCTAGCCCTCTGATGATCGGAGATTATGACAACATCCTCGATTTGATCAGTGAGATAGTTGACTGATCTAGAACATGAGCATGGTTGAACCTCTTTGCGGTCCAACTGACTTTGAAGGGCTGCTCGCACGAGGTAGCATCCTTGGCTATTTACTCAACAAACTCCACACCGCTCATAGTTATGTAGTGGTACCTGACCGCGTCTGCTTTGAATACAGTGTAACCTGACGAGGTCTGTTTCCATCGACCGAACTTCCTGACTTTGATATCTAGCAGGATTTCTATTAGTGATACTAATTTGCTGGGTGTCTTCATCCATATAGATTGGAAGCCACCAGTGGTTCAACAGGTGCTGATGTGTTTCCCTGACAAGGGCACAACCTTGATCATTTTCGTAACCCGCTTTGCAGTTCTGATAATCATGTGAAGTGAGAAAATCGAGTTGGACCTGCGTAGCGTGTAACTCTACCAGGCTAACATTCATCAAGCGAATATCGAAGATTTAAATCATAATGATTTGATAATGATTCCTATCATGGTAGTCCTGGATCCATCCAAGATCCATCTGATGCTGGAGGGCCTCTTGTACAAAAGAGAATCCCTGTTTGTTTACCGAGCAAGTTAGACAGGAATTGTACTCATGCCGCGGCAGATTATGATACTGGCTTTGCCTTGAGTTCATTGCCACCAAGTTGACATTCATCACACGGATGTCGTGGTTTTGAATGATGTTGGAATTCCAATAGACCATGTTAACTCCACGAACTCGGTGCTCCTGGATCCATCCGAGATCCATCTGTTCCTGTAGAGCTGATTGCACCACAGAATATCCTTGATTGTTTTTAGAGCAGATATCGCACTGGTGATAGTTATGAGGTGGCACATGGCCATATCTACTTTGTCTACAATACATCTTAACCAAGTTGGTTTTCAATAAGAGTACATCGTGAATTTGATAGAGGTTGTTAGACTCCCCCTCTATCAAATTGACTGCAGCTTTCTCATGTTGAGGCAGCGGGTTCGTGAGAACATTCGGATTCGTATCTTTGAAAGATAAGACCCCGCTCCTAACAAGCTTTTGCACGTCGAATTTGAAACTGAGACAGTTCTCTATGTTATCCCCTGATCCTCCTTGATGATAAGGGCAAGTCTGATCCACCTTAAACCACAAAGGCAGATTTTCTGGTACTGTAAGAGGAGACTTAGTCTGGACATGCCCCTTGGCCAGTAACAACGAAAATAGTTCTGCGTACGATACGGGTATAGGATCAAATCCTGGTGGCCGCGTTGCACGGTTGTTGTAAGGAGGACGAGCCTGCTGAAGTGGCTGTTGTGTCCTTTGCTGAAATTGCTGTTGATTAGGTTGGCTTTGTGCAACCAGAGGTTGATACGTAGTCGTGGGGTTGATAGCAGGAGTTAGAGCCGCTACCGTTTGGTACCGACGCCTTTGCTTTCTGAGAGAGATATTCCCAATATCTTGCTCTTTTTTCTTAGGGAGAGCACTACCGTATTTCTTAGTACCGCTTGTCGATCCAGTGTCTTTGACTAGACGTCCTTCTCGAACGGCTTCCTCGAGACGTACTCCCATACTGACCATTTCGGTGAAGTCGCTGGGCGCACTGGCAACCATTCTGTCATAATAAAATGAGCTCAAGGTCTTTAAGAAAATCTTTGTCATTTCTTTCTCCTCAAGAGGTGGACAAATTTAAGCGGCAATTTCACGCCATCTCTGAGCGTATTCCTTAAAGGTTTCCTTGACTTTTTGCGACATTGATCTGAGTTGATCTCTGTCTGGTGCCATGTCCAAATTGTATTTATATTGTTGGACGAAGGCAGTGCCAAGATCTCTGAAAGTGCTGATCGTAGCGCGGTTTAAACCCATGTACCATTTTAAGGCGGCACCGGTTAAACTATCCTGAAAGTAGTGGATCAATAGATCCTGGTTCTCTATCTGAGTCGACATTCGCCGAGCGTACATCACCAAATGGCTCTGAGGGCAAGAGTTACCCTTGTACTTTTCAAAGTCGGGCACTTGGAACTTGTGTGGAACTTTCACGTTGGGGACCAAGCAGAAGTCTGCGGCGTCCTTTCCAAATAAATCCTGACCGCAAATGGCTTGCAGCTCCTTCTGCATTTCCAAGAACTGTTCCTGGAACTCGTTCATTCTGTCAAACATAGTTTCCTTTCTACCAGAAGGTATTTGTGGAATCTGTCCTTCCGGGACAGTGTGCACCACATGGGGTGGTACCGTTACTACGGCAGTGAATCTTGGTGCTTCCCGAAGTTTGTAACCTTCAGGAGTTATTAGTATGCCTCTGGCATCTTCGCTTTCCCGAAGTTTGTAACCTTCAGGCCCAGCTGCTCCTGCTATGATTCCCTGATCTTTAGTGATCGGCGGAACATATCCTTCTGGGATATAGTTAGGTGGCATGCCCCAAGGACGGTCTTTCGGCATTCTGTATCTAGGATCATACTTCTCCACTATGGGCGTTGAGGTGATCTCTGAGATCACAGTTCTTTGTAGTTGAGCTTCTGCCATGGCTTGCATGTCATTACGAAGCTTTCTCATATCCTCTCTTAGAGCGTCGATCTCTTCTTTCAACTCTCTGTTCTCTTCCTCAAGATCATCCATCTTTTTCTGACGATTGGCCCGAGTATTGTACGAATGAGACAGTTTGACTCTAGAACCGAGACACAAATGTGAGATTCGTAGGTAAGAAGAATGCGTTGCGCGAGAATGATGAATGCAATGATTATATTAATTGTTTTTTGGTTTAATCAAAATAAACTTCGACAATTATATTGCAAATATCAAACAGTGGGGAAACCCCATTTTATTGAATGCAAAGGATTGCGGAAATGGAAATACAGTAAATTACAAGATGCAGAAACAGAAACCTAAGCTAATGGGTCCCGAGTCCTCTCTGAGGAGAACTCGGTTGCTGATTCTGGTACTTTCCTTTTCTTGGACCGGGGCTCTTGGGCCGTTATCGGGTTGTCATTCCTTTGCCAAGTGAAAGGAGTGAGCAAATTCCTTTGGTCATCCTGATTCTCCACAGCATGTTGCTCCAAAATCTCAATCAGAGCATCCTTTTCTTTTAGTAGTTGTTGTATTTTGATACACTCCACATTGAGAATGCGGTACTTGTTCTTCCAAGACCTCCTCTCCTGTTGAACTTTGTTGAGAGTAACCTGAAGTTTTTCCGTTTCATTCATGAAGTACATGACAGATTCCCTTGGCAGAAGAACTCTGTGACTAGGATAAGGCATCTTTAGCTTGAGAGCTCTAGTCTGTACCCAGTGGAGATAAGGCTCCACCGAGACACCGTCTGGTTTTCCTAGAGACTCTCGTCCTTTCTTATGAACATGTTTCCAAGCGTGCATTATTTCCATCTTTAGTGCCCTGTCATTTTCCCCTTCCTTGAAGAAAAGACCTTCCAGATGAGCATTCTGTGGGACATGCCTCATCGGGTATCCGAATTGACGACAAACAAGAATTGGATTATAATTGATTCCTCCCGTAGTTCCTATGAGGGGTAAGTTTGGGGAGTTTCCACAACGGTCAATGAACCTGGTCCCGTCATAAATCCTATTGCACCAATCTATGTCAGAGTTGGTAAGGGACATGATTTTCTGCGACCAACGTAAAGCACTCTTATGATCCCAAAAAGCGGCAGATTTAGGTAAATGGGAGATAAACCATTTGTATAGCATGGGTACACAGCACGTGATCATTCCTCCGTTGTACAAATTTTTTAAGTGTACAGAATGATACGCGTCTGCGAGCAGAGTTGGCACAGGGTTTCCAGTGAGAAAAACCTTAATGGCGTTGATATTTACAAAGTTATCGATGTTGGGAAACAAAAATAACCCGTAGGTGAGCAAAACAAAGATGCTCTCAAAAGCGGCCACGTTCCCTATACTGGAAAAGCACAGGGCCTTCTTTATCAAGAATAGGGCTGGCAAACCTTGGATGCCACCCTTAGTGGTTATGTGAGTCCTGAATTCTGACTCGTCCAAATAAATTGCTCTTGCAATGGTCTGATCCTTTCGAATTTCTTCCAGTCCAGAAAATGGAGCTCGATCAGTGATATGTAAATCAGTTAGATGAGAATACTCCTCCAGCGTTGGTGCGAGCTGGTAATTCGGGAATGTGAAATAGTGATAAACCGAGTCGTAAAACTGAATGAGTGCATCCATGATTCTTTCAATTACTTGGAGCCTTAACAGAGGTAGCAGATCTCCGTACTTGGCTCTGAAAGCGTTAGGGTTACTGATCATCCTTGCTAATCCTCTCAAATCCTCTAGTTTTGGAACCTTGAAGGTTACTTGTGAGTTTTCCTTCTACCGAAATCCATTAGCGCAATTCTCTTCTCTGACATTTGCAATCATTTTCTTAGTTTAATTTGAAAAAGAGATACTAGAAGAGAAGGTTTTTCTTTGTTTAATGTTTTTTAAAATGAATGCATGAATGCAGCACACAAAAACATAGAAAAAACATGGGGTCAAAGGGTCATTGTCATGAAGTCAAGGCTCTACCCATCCCAAAGGTTTACTAGTGGTTTTTGTACCTGTCTCTCAAAATTATCAATTCTTGTCGAGAAAACACCAGCGGGCCGGAAACCGTGCTAGGTGATGTTTTTTCGAAGAATCATCAGAAGAGGTAGTATCGCGTGACAACCATTTCTGATTGCTTCTGCACTACTAAAAGAGGTTTTTCCTAGGTGTATATTCAATCTTTCCACATGCGGCATCACACGCATTCCCATTAGCAGAAAAATAAACACAGATATCAATTAGGAAAAGCAGTATATATATTTGTCCTAATGTCCTAGACTTTTAAAAGCTATGAATCTTATGTTCCTGACAGAAAATGGCTCCCCGACGGAGGCACCATTCTGTGGTTCCCTCCCAATTTAAAAGTTTTTTGACCTAAGATCCTAGTGAAGTCAACAAAAATTCCTATCCCAGTGAAATTCCAAAGAAAGAAAGAAAGGCCCCATGGTGTGCGCCATTTTTCTGTAGCGAGCGATTTTGGACGTGGTTCTTAAACACTGTCGCTCTTTTGGGGTACTACAGGTCGATTCATTTTTTATCCTATTAAGCTGACTAAGGAAGGGAAATAGATGTCTCTAATTAACCCTTCTTGCATACTGAGTTTAAACAACGGTCTGTTCGGTTACGAATGCTATATGGTAATGGGGTCTTCTTCTTCTTACTTTGTTTAAAACACCGGGAATGTTAATGGGTAGGATGCTAGGACTGATACTTTTCGATTGATGGGTGAAGGTACGGGATTTTGGGTTTTTGATTAGTGTGCTCGCTAAGATTTTTCTTGCAATCTTATGCCTACGTATTCCCGTTTACCGAAACAGGGAAATCAGAGCGATCGTAGTTCCTCCTATTCTATGGGAGGAAATGGTGTTTTGCTGTCTTGTTCAAATCCCAAGACGTGAAGCTAAAAGTGATTTGTTTGTATCTTGTTCAAAGCCCAAGATGTCAAGCTGAAGAGTCTATTGTATCTTGTTCAAAGCCCAAGATATGAAGCTAAAGGGGTTTGACTTTAGAGCGAACTTGTCATCTCTAAAGTGGTTTGTTTGTCAGGGGTGACTGATTATAAAGGAGAATTACTTTAACTGGGATATGTGAATCCATCAATGCCATAATTTCCTTTATAGGGGATTTTTAACCTGGAGGGGAAGACTTTAACTCAGTTTAGAGCAATGCCATCTTTCCTTAGGAATTTCTCATGCTAAAAGAGGGACAGTGGCGTGGATGTAAATAATCCAGAGGCTTGCCGCTTACAGCAATTAGATGGAGGGAAAGATTTGTTGATGTTTTTATACTGTGAACGAGGCACATATTTTGATGCTAAAAGGTTGATTGTCTCAACTGGGGTTTTCCTTATACAAAGCCTAAGAGGAGGCTAAAAGGTTGACTTTTTCGGGGAAAATATTCTTTCTGTCTTGTACAAAGCCCAAGATTGAGGCTAAAAGGGTTTGGCTCAACAAGAGAGTCTGTTGGTGTGTCTTGTACGAAGCCCAAGACGGAGGCCAGAGGTTTTATACTCAACAAGAGAGTGATTTGTGTCTTGTACAAAGCCCAAGACGGAGGCTGAAGAAGGTTGACTCCACAAGAGAGTCTTTTATACTCAACAAGAGAGTGTTTTTGTATCTCGTACGAAGCCCGAGATATAGGCAAAAGGGGTTTTGACTCAACAAGGGAGTCTTTTTTGTATCTCGTACGAAGCCCAAGATAGAGGCTAAAGGTTGTTTGACTCGACAATAAAGTCTTTTTGTATCTCGTACGAAGCCCGAGATGGAGGCTAAAGGAGGTTGTGACCCAAGAGGATCTTTTATACTCAACAAGAGAGTGATTTTGTATCTCGTATGAAGCCCGAGATGGAGGCTAAAGGATGGCCGTTTCAGTTGAGTGACAGGTCCAGTATGTTGGTTAAAAGAGAAAATCAGTTTTTATAAAGAGACTGATTAAAAGCAAGGCTATGCTTTGGGATTTGATCAGAGGATCAGGGTTATTACCTATTCTTTAAGGAAATGGAAAATCCAGAGGGGTGTTGAGACTGTCCAAGTCTACTGGTGTTTTTCCCTTCTTGAGAATGCCTTCGAGACTCAAGGAGATTAGACTGTCCACGTCTAGAGTTTTATCTTTTGCACTATGCTTGGAGAAACAGTAGTAGGATCTAGACTCTTTGAAAGACTGTTCTATTAAGATGACTAATTTCTGTTCCTATACCTTTAGGTGGTCGTCGGGACAATTTGTACAAAGCCCAAGAGGAGGCTGGAAACTTTTAAGAAGCCGAGGGACAATTTGTACAAAGCCCAAGAGGAGGCTCTCTTTCCGAAGGAAGAATCCTTATACGAAGCCTAAGAGGAGGCTGTGAATACTTCCTAGAAGTTGTTGGGTCCTTGTACAATGCCCAAGAGGAGGCGGGGATGCTTTTAGGAAGCCTATGGGTCCCCAAACCCTGAGAAGTTCAAGACATGCCATTCACCGAGAATGGATCAAGCCAGGAAAGTTCGAGAATTTGGAAGAAACTCAAGAGATGCCACTCACGGAGAAAAGATCATCTCTGGGGAGTAGAGTTTCTTTGACAACTTCTAAAGGTGTCAGTCTGAGAAAGGTGTCAAGAGGAAGGAAGACTGTATCTGGTAATCCTATGGGGATCTAGTTTAGTCTATTTAAGAGTGATCAACAGGGCTTAGTGCTAGACGTAGTTGCCTGGGAAACTCTAAATATCTATACTAGTATTACACAGTCGATATGAGTTTATGAAAGAAGACTTATAGTGAAACAGCCCCACAATACAGTTATATGTATATGAAAGCGGTAAATGAAAGCGGGTAAACACTTCCTCGGTTGTAGAGCTTCCATGCTGTATTGTTAGTTGTTCAACAAAGAAAGCTTTGATAACAATATTATATACAAAATCAAAGGAGAAAATACATTGAAAAGATGTTGGGGCTTACAGCTCAAGGAGAGGCCCAAGGTTTTATCAGTGGTTGCACTGTGGTTTTGAATTTGTACAGGGACTTATACAAGTGACTGAGGCCCAAGAAAGGTTTTTTCTGTACAAAGGGATGGGTCTTACACTCTCTCAAGAGGCCCAAATGTTTAAAGAAAAAGAATGGGGCTTATAACACGAGGGTAGGCCCAGGGTTAATTTTTTAACTGGCGATCGTGCCGAGGTTTTCTTTTAACGCAGAGGGACTTATACAATATCTGAGGCCCAAAATTGTTTTGGTTAAAAGGGGATTGGGTCTTACACTCTATTAGAGGCCCAAAAAGTTTTTGAATGGATCTTATAGCTCGAGGAGAGGCCCAGATGGTTTGTTTTAAACGGGCGGTGATCGCGCCGAATTTTTGAAATACAACGGGACTTATACAATGAGAGAGGCCCAAAAGGTATGTATTTACAAAGGGTTGGGTCTTACACTCTAATAGAGGCCCAATGAGTGTTTGAAAAAGTTTGATGAGGGTTGAATTAATAAAAAATCCTAATTTGTTTTCAAAATGCATTTTAATTGAATAATAAATTCAATTAAAATGATTAAAAATTGTTTAACATGTGGAAAACAAATTGTGATCTTGGATTAATGTTTCAAAAATCATGTTTTGACCTACAAAATGATTAGAAGTCATTAAAATTTACAAAATCAAGAGGAAAAAATATTTTAAATGTCAAAAACAATTAAAATATTAAATCTTTGCAAAAATATCAATTATATGAAATAAATAATATTTTTGGGATTTTTTGGTAAAATAAAATATTTTAACATTTTTGTGAATTATTAAAAAAAGAGTCAACTCAAAATCATTTAAACTCAGAGAGAAATTAATTTTTGAATCAATTAAATAAAATCACAAAATTCAAATATTCAAATTTTCAAAAAATGGCGCCAAGAACAAGGGCAAGAACACGCGCCACCCTCTGTTTCTGCAGATTTACGTTTTCTATCAAATCTCACTGAATACATGATTATATCATGCAATCTACATATCAATCTACTCGTTTTAACCTCATGATCCTGTCTATGGTCTTTAATTTCATTTATTTTTAACATGGAATAAGAAATCAAAGAGAAACCTCAATAACCCTAATTTCTGCATGAAGGTTCAGAAATTCTACACACGATTCAAACAATGCAATTGATTGAGGGAAAACATTCCATGCATGATTATGAACATATGACCGAATTATTGTGCGGCATAAATTGCATGGATCATAGAGTTAGAAGAGCTCATGCTTACCTCTTGCAACTGGTGATCGTGTTTTGTGTTAGAGGTGTTACAGCTAGATTCCAATGACCTGGATAGCTTCCCTAGGTGCCATGGAGTGTGTCTGGATGCTTGGAATGGATTGAAATGATCTGGAACTTGAGATGGTACCCCAACTGCAAATCTGTCAAGAACTTGAGCAACTGGCTGGTGATTTTGTGATTTTGATGTTCCAGATGTTATGTGAGTGTTTGGATCACTTCTATATGATGTATGTGAGGTGTGTGAGTGATTGGTTTGATTGGAAAAGCTCTCAAACTCAAAACCCGATAGTGACTTGCCTTAGAAGGCAAAATTGGAGTGAAAGAAGAGATTATGAGGAAAGCATCTGTTTGATGGCTTTGGTGTACGCAAATTGAGCACAAATAATCTCTATTTATAGTAGAGCAAGTTTGTTTTGGGATCAATAGTGAATGGCAACTGCAGCAGAGGTTTGGCCAATGTTGGCAAATGAAAATCCAAGTCTCCTCTATCCATTGACTAGAGGTTAGGGCACAGAGATGTGGTTCCCTAGTTGTTGGAGGAATCTTGACTGAATTCAGTTGCAAATGTGTCAGTCCATGCCACCTTGATGCATCCATTAAATGTTCCAATCCAAAATTGGAGTCTTGTCCCTCTTTTAGGGATTTCTAGGTTTGACATGCTACTTCTTGTTCCAAGGACTTTGGAGGCTTGGCTCAGTGTTTATCCCCTTTGGATTTGATCCTCAAATGTGTCCAAGATGATGACAAGGCTTTGAATTAGCTGATTTTGCCAAATCGAGCAGAAATGCACAATTCTGCCTAGCCTTGGCAATTTTTAACAAGGCATATTGCCCTTGTCATATCTCATGGCTCAAGTGGAATTTGGTGATGTTCTTGGTCACTTTGGAAAGCCCTCATATGATACAACAACTGTTTGATCATATTTGGTTTTGATATCTTTTGGATCCAAGTGAAAAATCCCCCTACATTTGGGAAAAAGTGAAGGCAGATTCTGACTTAGTGAAAATTTCACTAAGTGTTGGAAAAAAGTGACATTTTCACTTTTTGTGATTTTGATCATTTCATAACTCAAAATCCATGGGGAGTTTGGAGGGAGGTCAATTTTAAGCTTTTGTAGAGGGTAATGAGATCTACAAATCAAGCTTTGGATGGGAAACAATGGCCTTGTGGTTTAGGAGTTATGATACTCCAAAGTTGGTACCCTAGCCACTTTATTTCATAACTTAGAAAATTTTCTAAGTTTTTATGGTTACCCCTTTTACAAGTTATCCCACTTTTCTTGATTTTTCTTGATGAATGATGATTCCAATCATACATTAACATCATTTTAGGGTTAAAAAACCATTTTTATGAAAAATCTCAAAAAGTCAAAGTTGACTTTTGTGCACAGTTGACTTTTTATCAGATGAATTCCAAACTGTGCAATCCTTTAGGAAATCATGTCCTTGACCTAAATCAAACTTGATGGACATGTTCCATGGGTGTTATAGGGTATATTGATCCATGTCCTGGGGCTTGAGATCATGTCCTGGTCAAAAGTCAAAGCTACAGTTGACTTTTCTCGTAAAATCCTAGCTGTGGTTCAGATGAAATTGAAACTTGTTGCTCAAGCTTCTTGGATCAATTCATTGTTGCAAATGGATCAATGTGGTGCATTAGAGACCCTCAAATCTTCTCTTGAGGTCTTGGCTCATGAATTGTCCCACAAGTCAACTTAGGGGTGAATTACGTCAAGAAACCCTAATTCCTGATTTTTAATGAATGCATCCCCTGAGGATAAATTGACTTGATGATTGGATTTATGATGTCCCTTGGAGCATCATAGGTTATGCTTTGAAGCATTGGCTCATGCCCAGAGGAAAATTTCCATCTAGAGGCCCTGGTCGACCAAAACCCTAATTTGGTGACACTGTTGATTTTGAGGCTTGATCCACCTAGAAGGGAGCAGCCTTGTGCTTAATCCTTGAAGTGGGAGTACTCTTGATCCTTTGTAGAAGTTTGAGAGGTTAGACAAGTTGAAGATCATGTCAATTCTGGATTGATCCTTTGTCTAAAACCTCTGAAAGGGCTTGAAACCCTAATTTTGATTGTAGTGGATGCTCACCCATCTTTGGGGAGACTAATGAGGCATAATGTACACCCATATCACGATGATGATTTTCACAATGATGGAAAATCTTGGTGGTCAAAATTTGGGGTATGACAGCGCCCAATATTGAGACGGACATAAACCGCCTCCAAAACAAATTAAAAAAAACCAATTAACATATCTAATCTATTGCTCTTCTTTTCTCCTCAACAACCTAAAGCACCCAATGCCACTGCAACGCCGTTCACGACCACTGCAACACCACCGCTGTTGGAACACTACTGCAACAACCGTTCACGACCAATCTCAAACCAATTTTAACAGGTCAGTTCAAAAACCAATTATCCATGACCCTGATTCATACTTTCTTTCTCTTGATTTATGAAGTTGTAAACCCTAAATCAGAGATGCAATGTTAGATTTTATATGTTGTCCATTCTTTTACTATGTGTTTTCCTATGTTTCATTAAAAAAAACCAACCTCACAAGTAATTCTAAGCGTGTTGGTGAGGAACTAAAAATGGTAAGAGAGTTTCCCATTAAACTTCGGAAAGTAAGATACATTAGTTAGAATCATACTTGAAAATAGTGTTGGTGAGGATGGGTGAGACGGCGAAGAACATGGGAACGTGTTGAATTCTCTGAAGAGCCATTGATGAATCTTGAAACGAAACAAAAGAAGAGAATAAAAAAAAGGAGTGGTTGTTTCTGAATACTGAAAATGGATGGAGCTGAAATGCAATGAATGATATTAGTGGGACATCAAACTGTTTATATCACAAACTAGATAATTGTGAATTAGGATTGGACGGCTGATATTTTAAACGGTGTGTTTTTTAACCTATTAATTTGACGAAAACTCAAATTAACTCTATATTTATAAAATATTCTAATTCTTTTTTCATCCTACCATTTTACGTGAAGAAAGTGATAAAGCTGGGTTTTAAATTTTTTGAATGAATATTTATTTTGATAATGATGAAAGTGATAAATTGCTAGGTATTAAATTTTTGGGTTGATAAAGGTAATGAGGACGATGAATTTGCTAGATTTAAAATTTTTTATTGATAATGCGATAAGAAAATGATGGAGGAATGGGTCCTTGAAAACCATTTAGTGAAAAATCCAAAATTCTAAGAAAGTTACTGCAACTCAATTCTGGAAGTTGGCCGGTAAGGTTATTACCTAACATATATAGTTCATGATATTTGAGGAGGAACTTCACCTTGAAAATCATAGTTAGACAGGTCAAGATGTGTGAGACTTTGAAATCCACCAAACTTAGAATGAAATTTGGAGCCTAAATAAACATTGGAGAAATAATTGGAAGAAAGATTGAGTGTTTGGAGATGAGCAAGATGGAAAATGGTACTGTTAGAATGTAATATACCTGTAAGACCTTCACAACCAAGGTTAAGGCCAATCACATGACTAGGACGGTGTCGCATGTGACACCTTGCCATGAGCAACAATCGGTCTCATTTTTCCATGTTGTTGTTTTCATAGGAGATTGGTTTTAGATTGTATTAGCTGGTCGTGGCTTTATGGTGCCAAGAAGAATAAGCCTCGATTTTTCAATTTAGATTGAGAGGCTTGGTGTTAACTAGTGGAATTCTAATCTAAGTGGTCGTGAAGTTAATAGTTGGCTTGGTGTGGTAATGTTTGTATCAGCAGGTTGGGTGTTTAAAGTGTAGATGTTGCTAGGTATTGGTGTATGATGGCGTTCCATAATCTCCAGGGTGTTGGGGCAGGAGTGGTGAGCTGATGCCTCTCGCCGTCAACAATGGCAGCTTCCTTGGATGGGCTCTGGTTTCAGACAGATGGTCCAGTTTTCTGTTTTTCTCTGTCATCGCTGCGGCTGTTTGGATGGCTTGGTGTTCTCTTTAGTTGTAGTTTCGTTAGGTTGGTCAGATAGAAGTTTATCAATATGGTGTAGGAGTTGATTTGTTTTGGTCTGGTGTCATGTAGTAGTTGCTGCTTTAAGATGTGGTGCTGGTGCCGATATTGGTTTCTGTGATCTTGTTTATGCTATGCTCTGGTGGTATTGCTCTGGCATGGAATTGTTATCGTTGAGGAAGGCGTTTTTTGGTGTGCGCCGGTTGTAGCTTGGCTGGACTTATTCAATTACAGACATGGTGACTGCATGGCTCACAAATCATTTGGCATTCAGAAACTATGTTAAGGAACCAATTGTTGGGGCTGTTGGCAAAGTTTACTTTGGATCATTAGTCATGTTTATGTTTCCTGGTTATCGTTGCAGAAGCGGATCATCGCAGGGTATTATCTTGTGTGTTGTTTGGTGCTTTGGATCGTTCATTAGTTAATAAGAAGTTTATTTGCATTGTAACTGAGAAAAGATAGTGAGTTTGAGTTTGTTAGTATCCTGATGTTTTGCATCTACAGTAGGCAGAGATCATTGGTAGATTAAAAACTATTTGTATCAATGAAAATCAATGGTCATAAGCAAACATCATACAGTAGGCAGAGAACATTGTAACTGAGAACATTGTAACTGAGAAAAGATAGTGAGTTTGAGTTTGAGTTTGAGAAAAGAATTTTTGATAATTTCTTTCATTTGTATAAAAACAACTTGATACACAGTGAGATTGCATTCTAATTATCAGGGTTTTAAAAAATAGTCCGCGGCCACTACAAAACGTATCGTTATCACCATTTTTTATATTAAAAAACAAATTGTGGTTAATTCACACCGCGATCAGTGTCACCTACCTGTACCGACCAAAATCGCGAAAGCCTTTACATGACGGCGGCAGTTTTTTAAAACCCTGCTCATTATACTAGAAAATAAAACAGAAAAATATATCCACAATATAGAACAATAAACGCCATGGTCTGTTTCCAAGCATACTGAACCAACAAATTGTAAATAACAGTGAAAAATTACAATGATTTAACAAAATTTGAAACCCTATAAAATAAAACAGATAAGAAAACCCTAGCAATGGAAAATAGGTCATACTATTATGCAAAAAATGGCTTATCTGCAGAGTTACTATCTGAAGATTTTAAATTTGTTGTGAATAGGTTTTAATTAAAAAATGTATGTGTAGAGTCCTTTTTAATAGATTTTATAGATGGCTAGTATATTACTTAATATGAATTCTTAATGGTAAAACATTAGATATTTGAAGTGATTTTTAATATATTATAGAACTTGTGATGAATGGTATAATGAGTAATATTCAGAAATTTATCACAAGTCTTATTGATCTTATATCACAAGCCTGAGGAAGGATTAGCCAACCCCTACACCCTACGTAATACAACAGAATTACAAAGTGCAGACATTACTTTCTTCTATAATAGGAATATCATATGAACATAAAATTATAATTTTCAAAATTTATCAATAAAAAAGACTTTTTAACATTTTTAAATATTAGTTCTAATTTTCTCTAAAACATGTAAAAAGTAGCTTCAGTAAAAATATTAGATCAATTTTTCTCTCAAAGATGTAAAAAATAAAAAGATACCACAAGTAATGGTGATACAAATAACAAATATAGAATCATCTCAGGAGACTTGAACAGTCAATCAATTATTTAAAGGTCAAGCTTACATATCTCAAAAATCTTTGGTGAAACTTCATTAAAGTAAAAAATAATTAAGATTTAGCAGTTTCCCTAGTGGGTTCACACTGTCAAATAGATTTAGCAGTTTCCCTGAAGCTTGGAAACATAATGTTTGATGATACTTAAAAGAACCTGCCTATGTAATTTTTCCTTAAGAATTATAATTGTATCAATAAAATTTATAGTAATGAACAGCTGATGTATATACAACTCAGTTTATAAAAGGGTGCAAGTAATATCTCAATTTTCTTCACTTTTTGTTGATCAAGGTAAATGACTAGATCAAGGATATAAATACTGATGATTTATTAAGGAGTTGAGCAAGTAATATCTCAATTTTCTTCACTTTTTGTTGTGTAAAATTGTTAAGTTTCAACATCTGTAAAATTGTAAACTATAAAGTAGTTAATATCTATAACCTTAGTTTCAACATACGTAAAATTGTAAAGTGTAAAGTATTTAAAAATGAATAAAATTAAAGAATTTGCATTACCAACTTAACAATTGATCCATTCAAAAGAGTGAAAAACCTATTTTTAGTATGGTGCATGCTTATGCATATGCTGGACCGTTGCTATACTGATCTAAAAACAACCATTAAGTTCTATAAAACAGGTATACAAATAAGCATACATATTTAAAGACATATGAAAGGTGTCATGAGTAGAACCACCAAATACAGGTAGTTATTAAGACATAAAGTTAATTGTAAAAAAAAATGAAATTGTTCATAAAATTGCATGTGTTTAATACTAATTCTTCCACCTATATTTGTTGTCCAGAAAATTGCAAGAAGTGGTCTTCGTATCCTACTTGGAGGTGTTTGTGCTTTAACGGTGCTGGTTTTTTTTCGCTTCGTAAGTACTTTATCTACCTTCCTTTTGGCTTATTTGTTATACTTTTTAAAGATATTTGGTTCAAATTGCTTTTGTTTGGCTGGACTAAAACTTAACCATGCTTTTTTTTAAGAAATGGATAAGTCATGGATTACAAAGCCACAATCAGCAATCGCATATCAACAAGGGATAAAAGAATTTATTGATTTTGCATTTAAAGGTGCAAAAGAAAATGACGTAGTAATATGCCCTTGTAAATGCTGCAGTTTTAGAAAATCAAAGAGTAGGAGTGAAATGTTCGACCACTTAATATGGTCACCATTTCCGAAGGGATACACTATGTGGATTCATCATGGAGAGTCTTTTGACCTACCTAGTACTATCTCCCCTAGTACTACTCCAAATATGGTTGAAGAAGCTATCATTGTCAAAGATCGTATTCAGAACATGATCGACGATGCATTTGGAGTTGGTAGGAATCATGCTAATGAAATACCATCTGCATCAAATTTGGAGATTGACTAAGAAGATTATGTGATGCCAAATGCAACTCAGGAAAGAAATGAAGCCAAAGAGTACTATGAATTGGCTAGAGAAGGAGAACAACCTTTATATGAAGGGTGTAGACAATATTCAAGACTATCTTTTTTGGTAAAGTTGTACCATATAAAGTGTTTATGTGGGTTGAGTGAGATGACAATGACAATGATTCTAGAGTTAGTAAAAGATGCATTTGAATATGCAAACATTCCAAGTTCATTTTATGAAGCCAAGAAATCAATCACAAAACTTGGTTTAAATTAGGTAAAGATACCCGCATGTCTAAACGGTTGTATGCTTTATTGGGGAGAAGATGAAGAGAGGGAGTCTTGCAAAACTTGCAACACTTCAAAGTGGAAAATAGATGAAGAGGTCTGTGTTAACAAGAAAATGAAGAAAATTCCTGCCAAGGTTCTTCGTTATTTTCCATTAAAACCTCGATTACAAAGATTATTTTTGTCATTAAAGACGACCGAGGATATGAGGTGGCATGCAACACATACTAACAATGATGGAATGTTGAGGCATCCTAGAGATTCAGAAGCTTGGAAGAAATTTGACTTGACACATACTTGGTTTTCATCAGATCTGCGAAATGCGGGTCTTGCATTGGCTAGTGATGGTTTTAATCCTTTTGGTGTGATGAGTGCAAACAATAGTATTTGGCCAGTTGTTCTCATTCCATATAACACTCCTCTATGGGTTTGCATGAAGCAGACATTGTTTATAATGTCAATGATAATTCCCAGCAAAGAAGTACCAGGAAATAATATCGATGTCTACTTATAACCCTTAGTCAAAGATCTAAAGGATTTATGGACAAATGGTGTGGATACATACGATTCTTTCAAGAAAGAGATGTTCAAGTTGCATGCGAATTTGATGTGGACGATTAGTGACTTTCCAGGTTTGGGTGCACTTTCTGGGTGGAACACATACACAGGACTTGCTTGTCCATCGTGTAACTTTCAAACTACATCTATCTGTCTTACATCTAGTCGTAAATGGTGTTTTATGGGTCATCGTCGTTTCCTTGATCGTAGACACAAGTTTAGATTGAACAGGATTCGGTTTAACGGTGAACAAGAAATGCGGAGTCCACCGAGAACATTATCTGGACATGAAGTTTTTGAGCATGTTAAAGATGTTGAAGTCATGTTTGGTAAAAAGCCAGTGAAAGAAAAATCGGTAAAAAGAACACGTGAGGGACAACCTATAGAAGGTGCTAGTACACAACGTGTTCCTACACAAGGTCATGCTCAACAATGGAAAAAGAAAAGCATATATTTTGAAATTCCATACTGGAAGGACAATCTTCTGCGTCATAATCTTGATCCGATGCATATTGAGAAAAATGTGTATGATAATGTCATATTTACTTTACTAAATGATAGGCAAAAGAGTAAAGATCATTTTAAAGCTAGAGAAGACCTTCAAAATATGGGCATAAGACCTGATCTTTGGCTTGATGAAAATGGTAGAATTTCTCCGTCGGCCTTTACTCTAACGGGTAAAGATAAAAGAAATTTTTTATCAATTTTAAAGAATATTAGGGTGCCTGATGGTTATTCAAGCAACATTTCTAGATGCATTGACTTGGTAAATCTCAAGGTGAATGGAATGATGAAGAGTCATGATTGTCATATATTAATGGAACAACTTCTACCATTAGCCATTCGCACAACATTACCTCATGAGATTTTAGCAGTATTGATTGAGTTGTGCTCATTCTTTAGACAATTATGTGGTAAGGTAATTAAAATTGAAGAATTGGAAAAATTACATAACCAAATTGTCCTCACTTTATGCCACATGGAAATGATATTTCCTCCCTCGTTTTTCGCTGTTATGGTTCTTTTGGTTGTTCACCTTGTTGAAGAAGTTAAACTTGGGGGTCCTGTTCATTATCGGTGGGTGTATCCTATTGAAAGGTAAACTATGTGGTTTTGTTGTAATGATGCTAACTTAGAAAGTATGTGGTTTCGTTTCGAAGAGATTCTTACATTTTGTTCAAGATATCTAGACAACATTGAGACTAGATGGAATCAACCTGGACGTGTAGATGATGATCATATTGGTGATATGCAAACAGGTTCACGTGTAGTAGAATTATTTCCTAGAGTTGGAAAACCTGTGGGTGGATCTTCATATTACACTCTAACACCAATTGAAAAGTTGCAGGCTCATAGACACGTTTTAAAGAATTGTCCAATAGTTGACGACTATCTAAAGTAAGTAGTTGTATTCCATTTAAGTAGTTTCCTCTACACTATTAATGTTTTTTTAACATCTAATATCGAATAACCAAATAGGCAGTTCTGAAGTATTACTTAGAAACAAATGAGGCGTGGTCAAAGAAGTGCTGTTGAGATAGACAAGAAGGTTCATAGAGAGTTTGCTCATTGGTTCCGCAATCGTGTGAGTTTTCATACAAAAATAGATGTTTGTATTGAATTTGTTTTTTATAATAACAAGACTAATTGGATGTTGTATCGTGTATAGATTTGCAACAATCTTGACAGCATTGATGGACCAGATAAAGATGTTCTCATTAGTCTTGCTCATGGCCCTTTTGATAAAGTCAACAGGTTTACCGCGTTCAATGTCAATGGGTTCAAGTTTCGAACGTCGGAACGAGACAATCATTTAAAAACTCAAAATAGTGGGGTTTTTGGCATGTTTGGGACACGAAGTTATTCAAGCAATAGTGATACCCAAATGAGATTTGGAGGGGTCCCTTACTATGGAAGATTGATAGACATTATTGTGCTTTCGTATGATGGCTTCACAATGCCCATGTTTAAATGTGAATGGGCTAATACCACAAACCCAAGAGGCATTAAGATAGATAAGTTGGGTTTTACCACTATAAACTTTGCAAGACTATTACATACTGGGGAACATGAAGATAATGAGCCATACATTCAAGCGTCATAAGCTCAAATGGTTTTTTATGTGGCTGATGAGAGTGAACAAGGATGGAGCATACCTGTTCATTTGAAGCCAAGAGACTTGTATGACATGGGTGGAAATGATGAAATTATGACACCCATTGAGCCATATCCATCACAAAATTTGGAACAAATTTTTTCTAATGATGATCCTGGAACTTCAGCGGAAAATGATGCCAATAATTAAGATTTATTTTTTTATTGATAAGAAGTCTAGCTTGTTTGTAACTCGTGTGAGAATTATGTTTTTTGTTTTTTATCCCTAATTAATGTATGAGATTCTTACTTTTTCAGTTGATTCATCATTATAAAATGAAGTACCAACGTATGACATTGTTACTCTATGTTTTATTGCATAATTTATCTTTTAATTTATTGTGTTTATGTTATGTTTATTAAATTTATAGTCATGATTGATGTTACTCTTTGTGATTATGCTATATTGATTAAAGTTGTAGTCATAATTTATCTTTTACTGTACTGACTTATTTATCACCTATACTTGTAGTTGAAATCTGTTGTGAAATAATGAATCCATCATATGATGATATTCGTCGTAAAACAATTAAAGAGAATCAAAAAAAGATGCGGGCTCTCAATCTTTCTAGACTCTCTCAATCCCTTTACAAATCATCTTCGTCTTCTTCAAAACCATCATCGGTTAGTAATATATTCTCATATAACTAATAATATCAATAATGATTCAAAACTAATTAATTGTATTGATTGTTGACTGATATTCACTGATGCATTTTATTTAGTCTGTGAAGGGACGTCTGAGGTTTGTATAACCTGGAGAGCATGATGTAAACAAGAAGCGCCTACGTTCAACGACACCTCAAAAATCATCAATAGCCTCTCCGCCAATCCAAACTACAATAACACCTCCTCTAATCGAAACTACAATAACCCCTCCGCCAATCCAAACTACAATAATCCCTCCGTCAATCCAAACTACAATTGAAGATGTTGTGGTAGAAGATGAGGATGGAGATATTGTGGTAGAAGATGAGACCGAAAATGTTGTGGTAAGAGACGAGGCTGAAGATGTTGTGGTAGGAGACGAGGCTGAAGATGTTGCGGTAGAACATGGGACTAAAGATGTTGTTTGAGTGGCTAGTTCTGAGTATTGGGATGTAAATGTTATTAGTAAGTAATTTAAGGTTAAAGTATCTGTAAGTAATTTGATTTTTTACATAGTTGAGTTATGACATTAATTTGTTTACTTTTTTATGTGATAGATGAGGAGGGTTATGTTTCAAACACACGTTTATGTGTGAAAGATTTGGTTGTGAAATTAGAGTCTGATGGAACATGGATAATACTTGAATGGGATAAGACTCATCGTGCAGTAGGACCGGTGGCTGGTTTGTTAGCAGGGTATTTGGGTGTACTTATTAGAATGTTTAAAGACTTTCCCATCATGTTCGAGAGTTGGAGGAGTATTCCAATGGATAAAAAAACTTTGTTTTATGATTCAAAGATAAAGGTATCATTAATAAACAATTACATATTTTGTAAATTAATTTTATCGTGTCTATCATTTGTTTTATTAACCAATTTTTATTCTTATGGTTAGGTCCATTTTAATGTTGATGATGGGCGTGACAAAGATTACACACTTGGTTCTGCTGCAAAGAAATGGAAGGATGGTCGTTGTCAGTTGTTTCAAAATTCTTATAGATGGGATCTCACTTTGGAGGAAAATCTTCAAAATTATTCAAAATGCAAAGGCATTGAGGAAAAAGATTGGGCTGTTTTTGTTCAATATAGGCGGAAAGAAAAAACTCAGGTAATATTAGTGTTTTACTCGTATAATTTTATTTTTAATATATAAGTAATGCATTGTATCTTATTCCTATCTATAACACGTGTTTTTTTTTTGTTACCAATGTAGAAAATAGCAAAACAAAATGCCCAAAATCGAGGAAAATTGAAGATTCCGCATACACTTGGATCTAAGTGCTTGCAAGGAAGCAACATGAGTTGGTATGTCTAAATGTATATATTGTTGATTTTATGCTTGATATTACAAATAATTAATATTCGTTCTTATTTGTAGGAATCGAGAGATGGGCGATCATACAGTAGAGGAGAAATGTATGCAATTTCACATAAAAAGTCTGACGAGTCTTTTGTCAATGAACATGCACGGAACAATAATGTAAGTACAAGTTAATTTTTTTAAAATATTTGTTAGTCTCCTTAAGGTTTGAGAAAAAATCAAACCTTTTGGCATCTCTTAGAGGTGGGGAGAACCTGTCTGAAAATTAACTAATATTCATGTCTGTGTCTGCATGTAAGTACTAGTTATAATATTTATAGCACCGATACTTTTGTGTTTGCATGTCTATGTTAATATTTCGTAGGTTGTATTAGAATATTCATGTCTGTGTCTGCATGCAAGCATTGGATCAATAGTGCCTAACTGTGTCTGTGTTAATAATGATAGAACAGAAACCCTGTACTACTACAGCTACACATCTGGCTTGAGCTGGTTGTTCTATAGTTACTGAACAAAAACCTAATATCCATACACTATAACTAATAAATGAATAACCCACAGTGGACAAATGCACAAACCTCTAATAAATGAGAGAGACAAAGCTGCCAATGGACTAGTAGGACTAGACTCAGATGTAGCATGTGATCTCTCATACCCCAACAATCCCGAATCAACCTTCAGGTTGAATACATAAATAATTCCCTTGTCACTCGAGACAGCTAACCACTGAGTCGTGGGAGAAAAGGCAAGGCTATATATCTCAGCTCGGTCAGCACCTCTTCGTACCTGAAATCATTAGTACCATTCAAACTTCAAAAACAATTGAACTAGTCACATAAATAAGCAAACAAAAAACCAAACAACATTTTAAAACAATCGGCCCCGAATGAACCTCAACCTAAAGTTCAAGCAGTATATCAAACTATAGCAACAGAAGTTGAAAACAGATAAACTAAATAGTCACATAAAAAACAAAACATAACAACAAACTAATAATCATATTTCTATATAGGAAAATAGTAAGATTTTAGGGAAATCCTTCTATATATATAGCAGAAGAATGTGTAAATGCAACAAGTCAATAAACCTCTTGGAGCAAAGAACCATCCAAGGTATTGAAAATCCTAATGAGAGTCCCCTTGGAGCTTGCAGTAGCAAGTAAAAGTCCATCTTGGGTTATATTGAAACAGGAAATTCTAGATTCAAGCGCCATGATGAACTTGGTTCTCTTGGAAGCATAATGCTCAACCCTAATCTGACATTTTTGTAACCACCCAAAAACAATGGATTTTATATCCCTGATAGTTACGAGAAGACTGCTCATATAGGAACCAGACCACTGCTTTTATCAATCAGGTTGTTATATAAATCCAAATCATTAGAAAACTAAAACTTGTGTAACTTGTGTAACATATTTCATCCTTTACTAAACCTTCAAACACAAAGTGAAAAAGGGTCACCCAATAACAATGGATTTTATATACCTGAACTTAACAAAAGGACTGCTCACAAAGGTAACAATACACTGCTTTTTCATTAGGTTCTGAAGACTCTGTTAACTGGTAGTAGGGTTTTATTATGACTAGACCAAAAATAGAACAGGTGCCGATTGCAAAACAGAAACATTTGTATAAGTAATGAGGTAACTAATAAACAACATACAGGCCAACTCAGTACCACACAAAACAAAGAGAGACTACCTAAGGGGATAGAATCTATGACGCAACGAAACAGAGGTTCACCCAAAAACAGTGTACTTATTACCTGAAGGTTACAGGATTATCTAGAATTCATTTCTAATAAGCATTTTGCATTAGTAAAAGTTCCGGCATAATCACATTCACCGCAATTACCATGAGTTATATATCCAGGTCAATGACGACCGATGCTCTGATCATTTATCCATATTTCACCCTTTTAGTAAAAGTACTGCCATGTGATGAATCGTTAGGATGTTTTAGGCGTGGTTCATATTGATTCGTAATTATGCATAGCCGATTCAAGAAGTTTCTGTTACGGCTGATATAAATTGTGAATTTATTATCTTTGTTTTATAATGCTAACACAACCCGTGAATTTCTGAAACTCGCTTTGCCATGCTGATATAATTTGGGATTCACAGTGTTTTATAATGCTAACACAACCCGTGAAAAGTACTGCCAGTGTTAAATTAATATTTGTGTTTCAACGTACACCACAAACTATCTAAAAGCATCTTCGTGGTCCCTGCCCATGTATTTTTAACTAAGAAACATGTAAAAATAGTTGGATTTTATTTATATATTTTATGGATACGAGTAATATTAACCATTCTATTATCAAGTATAAGTATTCTTATTTATAATAATGCACTTGGTTATAAATAAAGATTATCTTGGGCTGTATTTTATGGATGGCAGATGATGTGTTGAACTATTTTTGCATATTCTGCTAAGAGCTCCCTATTACAAGTTCACATCTCTAATTTATTCCTACAACATCATATCATATGCTTATAAGCTCTACATTGTATCTATTGTTGATTTCTCATTACAAATCTATTCAACAAAAATATCACAATCAACTCATCAAACCACAGGTTCACTGTGGAGGAGTCCATTACAACATCTGTGTATGTGAGTGATATGTTCATAAGTTGTTTTCAATTTTTTATAAACTCTTCCAAATAGCTCATTTTCATAATTGGATCTTAAGTTGGAGGATGCTTTTGTTTTTGTTGTTTGTTTTTTCTCTTGCATATATTATTGTTTCTTGATAATAAGTTTTATTTGAGTCTTGGGTAGGATTTTAATATAGATTTTGAACCCATGTGCACTTGCTATTTTGAAAATAATATTGAGTTGTTGTTATGTGTTAGTGTTAGGAAATCATTTTAATTGGACTTGTTTAAATTGTTCGGTTTATATGTTAGTGTTAGGAAATCATTTTAATTGGACTGTTATCAAAGTTAGACATGTTCTCATTGTATAACTATTATTTGCTCTTTTGCATGTGCAGGAAAAATTACAAGATGCAATTAAGGATTCCGTGTCTGAAAATGAGGCATTTAAGAAAGTATTTGGAAAAGAACATCCTGGATATGTTCGTTCTATGGGACTTGGAGTTACACCATCTCAGATTAATAGATCTAAGAGATCGTCGTCTTCTTTTGAAGAAAATAAAAAAATAAAGAAAATGCAAGAAGAAATTGATGCGCTTAAAGAACAGAATTCAAAAATTGATGACTTGATGAATGCAATCACATTCTTAAAGGAAAGGGACAATGCTAGGAAAGAAGAAATTGAATTCTTAATGCAAATGCAAAATTCTAGTGGAAGACAGGTATGATTTTCATGAAATATATTATTAACGTTAAAATACATAAGTTTAAAATTGATAGTTCATTCTAGTGGAAGACGTTCTTCTAAGTTTAATATTTTTTTTCACAGGGATTGGAGTCACCTATTGATGGTAGACGTTCTTCTGAGTCTAGCTACCGATTTGCAGACAATGGATCATCAAAAAGGATAAATTAGACTTTGATATGTTTTTCTATGTACTTTTTTAGCGACATGATGATAGGATACTTTCTTATAAACTTTTTTTAATGTATTTTTGGCATTATGATGCTTATTATTATAAGATTAGGATTTTATGATTAAGGATATATTAGATGTTTTATGGATATTACATGATTATATAATATGACATGATTATTGTTATGGATATTACATGTTTATGATTGGATTTAAACTTACCATTTAAAATGTAATATAGAAAATCATATAAAAAAGTAATGAAGTATTAAAAAAAATACCATAAATAAAAATATTTATGTGGAAATAATTTAAAGAAAGTAAATAATATTGAAAAATATAATATTATATTTAAAAATATTTTAATAGATAATAATTAAAATTTAAAATATATAAATAAAATAATAGGAAAATAACGACGGTTATAACCGTCGTAATCAACAATAAAAAAATAATAGGAAAATAACGACTGTTAGAACCGTCGCAATAAGTGACATAATCCTCTATCTCACTGAAAATTACGACGGTTGTAACCGTCGCAATTTACAATTCAAAGAATAACCAGTAAGCAATTTACGACGGTTGGAAACCGTCACAATATTAAAGTTACCTCAGTTAGATACCCGTCGTAAAAATCACGACGGTTTGCATGATGGTTTTCATAACCGTCACAAAATGCCCTCGCGATCCACATTTCCACGACAATTCTAAAATCGTCGTAAATTGAAAATTAAGACGGTTAGAACCGTCGTAATCTACCAAAATGAACCATCGCAATTTGCCAAATTTCTTGTAGTGACAGGACTATTGCTCTTGCAAATTTCAAATTTAAAATTGTTATGAAAGTACTGGAAGATAGGCAGTAATGCCCCAGTTTTTGTTAGGTTTATTTAATCGAGTCGATTTAATTATTTTTATTATTATATTATTTTATTTTTGACTTTTATTTGATAATATATTATTTTCATTGTTGTTATGTTTTATCGCGTTTTGGGAGCTGTAGCGAGCGATTTTGGACGCGGTTCTTAAGCGCTAGTCGCTCTCTGCGGTTTGAGCTTACTACAGGTCGATTCATTTTTTATCCTATTAAAGCTGATGAAGGAAGGGAAATAGATGTCTCCAATTAACCCTGCTTTGCATACTGAGTTTAAACAGCGGTCTGTTAGGTTACGGATGCTATCAATGCGGGGGGGGGCCTTTGTACTGGTTATTTGTATTTTCGCCAATACTGTTTTCTTTCTTTTTACCTTGACAAAAGGTTTCTGGCGGGGAACAAGGATTAGGATGTTAGGACTGATGCTTTTGAATTACTGCTTTTGATTGATGGAGATATGGGATTTGGGTTTTTTGTTGATTGTGCTCGCTAATATTTTTCTTTCAATCTTATGCCTACGTATTCCCGTTTGCCGAAACAGGGAAATCAGAGCGTTCGTAGTTCCTCCTATTCTATGGGAGGAAATTGGTTTTTGGTGTCTTGTTCAAAGCCCAAGACGTGAAGCGAAAGGTGATTTGTATCTTGTTCAAAGCCCAAGATGTGAAGCTGAAAAGTCTATTTGTGTCTTGTTCAAAGCCCAAGACGTGAAGCTGAAGGGTCTATTTGTATCTTGTTCAAAGCCCAAGATGTGAAGCTAAAAGGGTGTTGACTTTAGAGAGAATTTGTCATCTCTAAAGAGGGGGTTGTATGTCACAACTGTTTATAAAGGAGAATTACTTTAACCGGGATATGTGAATCCGACAATGCCATAATTTCCTTTATAGGGGAGTTCCAACCTGAAGGAGAAGACTTTAACTTAGTGTAGAGCAATGCTATCTTTCCTTAGGAATTTCTCATGCTAAAAGAGGGACAGTGGCATGGATATAGATAATCCAGAGGCTTGCCGCTTACAGCAATTAGATGAAGGGGAAGGAGTTGTTGATGTTTGTGTACTGTGAACGAGGCACAACTTTGATGCTAAAAGGTTGATTGGATCAACCAGTGGTTTTCTTATACAAAGCCAAAGAGGAGGCTATTATGTGTCTCGTACAAAGCCCGAGAGAGAGGCTAAAAGGGGTTGATCCTACAAGACGATCTTTTATACTCAACAAGAGAGTGTTTTTGTATCTCGTACAAAGCCCGAGATGGAGGCTAAAAGGTTTGACTCAACAAGGGAGTTTTTGTATCTCGTACGAAGCCCGAGATGGAGGCTGAAGTTTGTTTGGCTCAATAAGAACCTTTTTGTATCTCGTATAAAGCCCGAGATGGAGGCAAAAGGGGTGATTGACTCAACGAGGGAGTCTCTTATGTGTCTCGTACAAAGCCCGAGAGAGAGGCTGAACGTTGTTTGACTCCGCTGGGGAGGATCATTGTACAAAGCCCAAGAGGAGGCTATGGTGACTGTTTCAGTTGAGTGACAGGTCCAGTATACTGATTTTGAAAGAGAAAATCAGTTCTTATATGAGCAACACTGTACTCATGGATTTGATTCAAGGATCCGGGTTATTCCTGTTCTTTAAGGAAGCGGGAAATCCGAAGGGTATTGAGACTGTCTGAGTCTACGGGTTTCCTTCCTATTTAACGAAGGGGTCACTTGAGAATGTCTTTGAGACTCAAGGAGATTAGACTGTCCGTGTCTAGAGTTTCATCTTTTGTACCATGCTTTGAAAAACAGTAGTAGACTCTATGAAAAGACTGTTCTATGAAGATGATTAAGTTCTGCTCCTATACCTTTAGGAGGTCGTCGGGACAATTTGTACGAAGCCCAAGAGGAGGCTGGAAACTTGTAAGAAGTCGATGGGTCCTTGTACTAAGCCCAAGAGGAGGCTATCATTCTCGGAGGAAGAGATCATTATACGAAGCCTAAGAGGAGGCTGTGAATACTTCTAAGAAGCCGGCGGGTCCTTGTACTAAGCCCAAGAGGAGGCGGGGTTGCTTTTAGGAAGCCTGTGGGTCCTTGTACGATGCCCAAGAGGAGGCCGATTGCTTTTAAGAAGCCGATGGGTCCCCAAACCCCGAGAAGTTCAAGGTAAGCTATTCACAAGGAATAGATCAAGTTAGGAAAGTTTGAGAATTTGGAAGAAACTCAAGAGATGCAATTCACGGAGAAGAGATCATCCCTGGGGAGTAGAATTTCTTGACAAGTGCTTTTAAGAAGCCCGTGGGTCCCCAAACCCCGAGAAATTCAAGGCAATGCTATTCATCGAGAATAGATCAAAGTCAGGAAAGTTCGAGAATTTGGAAGAAACTCAAGAGATGCCATTCACGGGGAAAAGATCATCTCTGGGGAATAGAGTTTCTTTGACAACTTCTACGAGTGACAGTCTATGAAAGGGTTCACAGAGAATGCTGTCTTTCATATCTCCATATTGTTTAACCCCAAGAGGAGGGAAGACTGTGTCTGGTAATCCTATGGGGATCTAGTTTTGACTATTTCTAAAAGTGATTGAAACGGCTTTACCTAGTACTAGACGTAGTTGCCGGGGAAACTCTAAATATCTATACTATTATTACACAGTTGATATGAGTTTATGAAAGAAGACTTACAGTGAAACAGCCCCACAATACAGTTATATATATATGAGTTTGTGAAAGGAGACTTACAGTGAAACAGCCCCACAATACAGTTATATATATATGAAAGCGGTAAATGAAAGCGGGTAAACACTTACTCGGTTGTAGAGCTTCCATGTTGTTTGGTTAGTTGTTCAACAAAGAAAGATTGAAAACAAAGGTATATTCAAAATCAAAGGAGAAAGTGCTTTGAAATAAAAAGATTTGGGGCTTACAGCTCAAGGAGAGACCCAGGGTTTTATCAGTGAACGCACTGTTGAATTTGTACAGAGGGACTTATACAAGTGACTGGGGCCCAAAAAAGTTTTCTGTACAAAGGGATGGGTCTTACACTCTATTAGAGGCCCAAGTGAGTTTTAAGAAAAGAAATGGGTCTTACTATTCGAGGGTAGGCCCAATGGTTAATTTTGAAAAGGGCGACGATCGCGCCGAGGCTTTGGAAACACCGTGGGACTTATACAAGTGACTGAGGCCCAAAATTTTGGTATTTACAAAGGGATTGGGTCTTACACTCTATTAGAGGCCCAAAGAGTCTTGAAACATTTGAGTATGATTAAAAATCAAAGAAACCCCAATTTTCACTTTTTAAAAGTAATTTTTTAAAGAAAATTAATAAAAAATGACAAAAAAATCAAATAAGTTTAAGTAAACCACTTGTGATTTTTTGGTTAAGGTTTGAAAAATGAGGTTTTAATCACAAGATGATTTAAAACTTATTTAGTTTTGATTTTCAAGATGAATATTCACTTTTAAAATGTTTAAAAACAATTAAAAATGAATTTATTCACAAAAATACCAACTATATTAAATAAATAATATAAATTTGATTTTTTTGTAGAATAAAATATTTTACTATTTTTGTGATTTTTCAGAAAAAGAACCAATAAAAAATAATCAAAATTGAGGGCGTTATTAATTTTTCAAATCATTAAAAAATAATATGAAAAATGAGATAATATGAAAAAGAGGGGTTGGGTCTTACACTCTATTAGAGACCCAAAGTGTATTTTTGTACAAAAGATGGGGCTTACAACTCAGGGAGAGGCCCAAAATATTTTCATTTTGAAAATGGCGATCGCGCCGAGATTTTTAACGTATCGGGACTTATACAATAACTGAGGCCCAAAATTGTTTCGTCAAAAAAGGGTTGGGTCTTACACTCTAATAGAGGCCCAAGTGTTTAAAAATGAAAACAAATGGGACTTACAGCTCAAAGAGAAGCCCAGTTAATTTTCGTTTGAAAATGGCGATCGCGCCGAAGTTTTCTTTTAACGCAGAGGGACTTATACAATAAATGAGGCCCAAAATTGTTTTGGTTAAAAGGGGATTGGGTCTTACACTCTAATAGAGACCCAAAGTGTTTGAAAAAGATTTGTTAGGGTGAAAATCAAAGAAAACCCCAATTTCATTTTTTAAAGCATTTTTCCAAGAAAAATTAAGTAAAAAATGATAAAAATATCAAATAAAATCATTAAATAATGATTAAAGTTTATGAAAAAATATTTTATCAACATAAATATTTAAAATCATTTTGGTTTTAAAAATCAAGAAAAAAGAAATCATTTTAAAAGCATTTAAAACAATTTAAAACACTATTTTTAAATATATTAAAAATAATCTAAAAATAATACTTTTTTTGTGGATTAAAATATTACGGGGTATGAATTGAAAAATGATGATTTTTTGCTATGTAAAAAAAATTGGTTGAGTTTTGAAAATAAAAATAAGAAAAAGAGGAAAGATGTCACAACATCATCTCCGACATCTCTTATGGGGTAAAAACTAGTACCGAAACTTTAATTTTCAACACGTTTTTTTATCAAATTTCAAACACTCATAACTCTCTCAATTTTTATCGGAATCAAAATCCGGAAGTACCTATCTTGACCTATTTTTCGCAAGGAATCCGATGGTACCACACATACACACTGAAACTCGATGTACGAAACACGCAAATTGAAAAACCAGAACTGCACTTAATTCGAAATATCGTTCCGCGTCGAATTTCCAACACGCGTAACTCTCTCGATTTTTAACCGAATTAAGGTCCGGAAGAGCCTATCTTGACCGATTTTTTGCGAGGAATCCAATGGTATCGTACATGTATGCTGAAACTCAACGTACAAAACGCAGCAATTAAAAAACCAGAACTGCTACTAATTGAAAACGTCGTTCCGCGTCGAATTTCCAACACGAGTAACTCTCTCGATTTTTATCGGAATTGAAATCCGTAAAAACCTATCTTGACCGATTTTTCGCAAGGAATCCAATGGTATTTATCACGCACATGGAAAATCAACACACAAAATGCAAAAATAAAAAAAAAAACAGAACTCCACTGTTTTGAAAACATCGTTCCGCGTCGAATTTCCAACACGCGTAACTCTCTCGATTTTTATCCGAATTGAAATCCGTAAAAACCTATCTTGACCGATTTTTCGCAAGGAATCCAATGGTATTACTCACGCACATGGAAAATCAACACACAAAATGCAGCAATTAAAAAACCAGAACTGCTATCGTTAATTCGACGTCGTCTCGCGTCAAATTTCCAACGCGCGTAACTCTCTCAATTTTCATCGGAATTGAAATCCGTAAAAACCTATCTTGACCGATTTTTCGCAAGGAATCCAATGGTGTTACTCATGCACACTAAAACTTAATGTACAGAACACATCAATAAAATAAACCAGAACTGGACATGATTTTAAAACAACCAAAATTCCACATATAAACATGTTAAAATGCAAACAGTGGGAGGATCACAACATACACATTAAGGACTACATTTTTTCCTCAAGAATTGTTCAATATGATGCATGTATGTGGACAACAAAGGTAAGCATGATTCAAAGAATTCAAGTTGTGAATTTTACCTCTTTTTTGGAGATTTTGGGCAACCTACCAAGTTCTTTGTTCCAGAAATGATTTGATGCTTTGGACAACCTCAAATGGCCTCTTAGAAGCTTTTAGGATGGTTGGAATCAGCTGGAAACCTCTAGAGCAAGTTTGAGCACTTTCTCGCAAAATGATCAAAAGTGGCCAAAATGCCAACTCTCTCAAATGGTGTTCCAGATGTGTGGCACCATTTGGGACAGTTCAAGTATGATATTTAGAGTGTGTTTGAGGTTTTATCTGGTTTGGAAAGTGACTGAATCAAGACATGGCTTAAAAAATGCAAAAAAGTGTCATTTTGAGGTTTTGAGAGGTGACTTTGTGATGTTGGTGTTATAGGTCACTTGTGAAAGTTTGGATCACCTACATATGATGTTTATGAGGTGTTAGGATCATGAGCTGTGATGGAAATGCTCTCTAACTCAAAAACTCAGAATTTCCTTACTAAAGAAGGCATTTTGGAGTGAAAGAGAGAACTTGAGGAAAGCATCTGTTTGATGGCTTTGGTGTACTCAAACTGAGCACAAATGAGCTCTATTTATAGTAGAGCAAGTTTGTTTTGGGATCCACAGTGAATGGCAACTGCAGCAGAGGTTTGGCCAATGTTGTCCAATGGAAATCCAAGTCTCCTCTAGCCATTGACTAGAGGTTAGAGCACAAGCTGCTGGTTCCCTAGTTATTGGAGGAATCTTGATTGAATTCAGTTGGAGGAAGATCAGTTCATGCCACCTCTAAGCATCCATTAAATGCTCCAAACCAAAATTGGAGTTTTGTCCCTCTTTTAGGGATTTCTAGGTTTTGGCATGCTTTTTTTGGTTCCTTGGACTTGGGAGGTTCATGGATCAGATCATCCCACTTGGACTTGATCCTTAGATGTGTCCAAAATGATGACAAGGCTTGAAAATTCGTGTGGCACAAAAAATGTGCAAATCTGCCCTGAAAAATTCAGCTGCAGCAAGCCTTTTTGTAAGATCCATAACTCCCTGCTCGAGTATGCTACATGGACGTTCTAGGACATTTCGAAAAGCTTAGATGACGTACTTCAACTTTGATGTTTGACACTAGACCTGGTTCAACTTGGATCATGGAGAAAAACATCCTTGAAGTTGGGACATTGTGCTGAAATTACAAGGCAGATTTTTGGCTAAGTGCTGAAAAATATCAATTTTAAGTTTTTAGCCATTTTGATCCAACCATAACTCAAAATCCATGATGAATTGGGATGATGTGTAGTTGACACTTTTGTATAGGGCCATGAGGGCTACAAATCCATCTTTGGATGGGGAAAAATGGCTTTGTGGTTTAGGAGTTATGATCCTCCAAAGTTGGTACCCTTGCCACTTTATTCCATAACTTAGAAAATTTTCTAAGTTTTTATGGTTACCCCTTTTACAAGTTATCCCACTTTCTTTGATTTTTCTTGATGAATGATGATTCCAATCACACATTAACATCATTTTAGGGTTAAAAAACCATTTTTATGAAAAATCTCAAAAAGTCAAAGTTTGACTTTTGTGCACAGTTGACTTTTTATCAGATGAATTCCAAATTGTGCGATCCTTTAGGAAATCATGTCCTTGACCTAAATCAAAATTGATGGACATGTTCCATGGGTGTTATAGGGTATATTTAATCGTGTCCCACGGCTTGGGAGCATGTCCTGGTCAAAAGTCAAAGCTACAATTGACTTTTCTCGCGAAACCCTAACTGTGGTTCAGATGAAATTGAAACTTGTTGCTCAAGCTTCTTGGGTCAATCCATCATTGCAAATGGATCAACGTGGTATGTTGGAGACCCTCAAATCATGTCTTGAGGTCTTGGCTCATGATTTGTCCCAAAAGTCAACTTAGGGGTGAATTAGGTCAAGAAACCCTAATTCCTGATTTTTGATGTATGCATCCCCTGAGGCTAAATTGACTTGATGATGGGGTTTATGATGTTCCCTGGAGCATTTTAGGTTATTCTTTGAAGCATTGGCTCATGCCCAGAGGAAAATTTCCATCTGGAGGCCCTAGTCGACCAAACCCTAATTTGGTGACACTGGCGATCCTGAGGCTTGATCCACCTAGAAGGGAGAAAACTTGTGCTTAATCCTTGAAGTGGGAGTCCTCTTGATCCATTGTGGATATTTGAGAGGCTAGACAAGTTGAAGATCATGTCATTCCTTGATTGATCCTTTGTCTAAGAGCTCTGAGAGGGTTTGAAACCCTATTTTGATTGTAGTGAATGCTCACCCATCTTGGGGAGACTGATGAGGTACAAAGGTACATCCATATTGTGCTGATGATTTGCACAATGATGGGAAATCTTAGTGGTCAAAATTTGGGGTATGACAGATGCCCCTATTTAATCTTCTTGGACCCGAAGGTGTGAATGACGAAGGTATTCGGGCATTCGGGGTGCAAGAGGATTAAATATCGGAATACTCGAAATTTTGATGGTGGTTATGAATGGTAGCTTACGCATTCATCTTCTTTAGCTAAGCAAAGATGCTTAGAAAAGATAAACTTCCCCTCGATCCTGGTCTTCAGCCAAGGAGCTGGTCTCAGTTTTCTTTTGAAATAAACTTCCCCTCGATCCTGGTTCCCTACCAAGGAACTGGTCTTAGTTTCTTTTGTAAACTTCCCCTCGATCCTGGTTTCCTACCAAGGATCTGGTCTCGGTTTCTGATATAAACTTCCCCTCGATCCTGGTTTCCTACCAAGGACCTGGTCTTAGTTGCTGAAATAAACTTCCCCTCGATCCTGGTTTCCTACCAAGGAACTAGTCTCAGTTTCTTTTGTCAATAAACTTTCTTAACAAGGAATGCTGTTAGTAGCGGTTTTCTTTCAAACTTCTCGCCGAATTTTCCTGGGGAGATGCCATTTGAGTGGAAAAAGTTTTGATGTCAGACTTGTTGGGGAACCCAGTCGTCTGAGTTGTAGAGTTGCACAAACTTCTCTATTGGAGATGCCATTTGTTTCTACTGGGGGAAAAGCAGGTCTCTTGGGAGACTGCTGTCGCTTGGGATCTTACATCATACTTTTCTCGGGATCTTCCCGGAGAAATGCCACATGATGGGGTCCAATTTTGAGGTGTCGATGACCTTTTCATCAGCGATCTTTTCGGAGCGAAACTGGCGCGCTGCCGAATCTCTGATTACGAGGCTTTCTCTGTGGATTTTCCTTAATCTGGGAAAGCAAGGATATCGTCTTCGATGGTGAAGAGCGACATTTGTTGAAAGTTTTCTTGTTTCTCAGAGGTTCAAGTTTTCAAAGTGGTCAAGGACCGTCTCTAATCCAGAGATAAACGGGAGAGAGATTGCTTAGATGATTCACTTCCTAACGAGGAAAGGTCTGACAACTCGATTGAGAGGACTTTATCACTAGGGGATAAGACCGACTAGAGTGATAGTGATGCAATATGAATGTGAATGCAAATAAATAATGCATGATGTATGTATGTATATGCGGACAAAACTGACGCAACATACAGACTAAAGGATGAACAAGGCTGGATACTCGGCCTCAGTGGGGCATGTAGAAATATCGCTGGTTCAAGATAGCAATTCTGCCTTGCTTAGGAGAAACGTTCCCTGTTGGGGCGACGCTGGTCGAGCTTAGGAGATGAGAACTCGGCCAAGGATGTCAGACGACACATGGTCTCTGACACTGTTGATCCTTCATTCAGGCGTAATGGTCTAGAAGAAGTACTTTGATTCTGCACTTCGAAGTTCAAACGCCTTTGGAGACGCAATCGATGCTCTTTCAATATTCAACAGTTAAAAGAAATTGCCATCTTTATTAAAAAGCAGAAAAAGTTTTAACAAGTAAATTCATTTTTGTTTTATTTCAAGAATCGTTAATCATGTTAACAACGTAGTTCTATAAAGCTAAAACAAATGAGAATTACAAACAAAAGCACAAGGGCTCAAATTTTATTGATAAAATGGAGATCAGCCAAACGCGTGATTCCAAAGAGTATATACAAAGTTCGAAAATGGTAATTTACAGGGAAAAGGGCTACGTTGAAACATAACGACCATTATCCTTCTACCAACTTTGAATTCGGGGCATCCTGAGCTTCTGTCGAAGATGACCTTAACTGGAGTTTTCCTCTGATGGATGATGTAATTGTTGCTGCTGCTGCTGAGACTTGCCTCTGTTGAACATAGTTACTTGCCATTAATCCCTAACTTTTGCCTGGATTGTACTTGGAGATTTCCAATCCACCGGGATGATTTTTTATCATGTCTCTAATTTTTTCCTGGACCGCCCTTTCGAGTTTTCAATCCACCGAGACGTTTTTTTTTAGGCGAAGTATTTCTTGACTACGTCAACATTTGTGGGGTAGGCAAATTCCTCTCCGTCCATGGTTGCAAGTCTCAAGGCACTGCCTGAGAAAGCTTTCTTGACCACATAGGGGCCATCATAATTTGGGGTCCACTTGCCTCGAGAGTCAGTGAGAAACGATTGTATCTTCTTGAGCATGAGGTCTCCTTTTCTGAAGACACGAGGTCGGACCTTTTTGTCGAACGCCCTCTTCATTCTCTGTTGATACAACTGACCGTGGCATAGTGTCGTTATTCTCTTTTCTTCGATCAGATTCAGTTCATCGTGTCGGCTTTGACACCATTCAGCTTCTGTGAGCTTAGCTTCCATCAATACTCGGATTGACGGGATCTCTACTTCTATGGGGAGCACTGCCTCCATGCCATATACTAGAGAGAAAGGGGTAGCCCCTGTTGAAGTGCGGACAGATGTGCGATAACCGTGAAGAGCAAAAGGTAGCATTCCGTGCCAATCTTTGTAGGTTACAACCATCTTTTGAACGATCTTCTTGATGTTCTTGTTAGCCGCTTCTACCGCTCCGTTCATCTTAGGTCGGTAGGGAGATGAGTTATGATGTTTAATCTTGAACTTTGCGCACAACTCTTTCATCATCTTATTGTTCAAATTAGATCTATTATCAGTAATGATTTGGCTTGGAACACCATAAATGCAGATGATATTGTTTTTGATAAATCGGACCACCACTTGTCGGGTTACATTAGCGAATGATGCTGCTTCAACCCAATTGGTGAAGTAGTCAATGGCTACAAGGATGAACCGATGTCCGTTTGAAGCCTTAGGTTCGATCAAGCCAATCATGTCGATTCCCCATATGGAAAAAGGCCATGGGGAAGAAAGAACTTTGAGATGTGATGGCGGTACATGAATTTTGTCGGAGTATATCTGACACTTGTGACACCTCCTCATGTACTTGTAGCAGTCGGATTCCATGGTCAACTAGTAGTACCCTGCTCTTAGGATTTTCCTCGCCATTGTGTGTCCGTTGGCATGAGTGCCAAAGGAACCTTCATGAATTTCTTTCATAAGCATGTCTGCTTCTGGTCTGTCTACGCATCGGAGCAAGACCATGTTAAAATTTCTCTTATAGAGAGTGTCACCGCTCAAGAAGAAGTTTCCAGCTAATCTTCTGAGGGTCTTTCTATCTTTCCTGGATGCCCCAGGTGGGTACTCTTGTTTCTGAAGGAAGCATCTGATATCGTGATACCAAGGTCGGTCGTCTATGACCGCTTCGATCGTGAAGACGTAAGCAGGCCATTCAAGGTGCATGATGTCGATCTTAGGTATGTCATTCCATTGACCTACACTAATCATGGAAGAGATAGTGGCTAATGCATCAGCCATGTGATTCTCCTCACGAGGGATGTGATGAAACTTGACTCTGTTGAAGAAAGGTAACAACCTTCTTGCATAATCTTTGTAAGGAATCAGTCCTGATTGGTATGTGTTCCAATCTCCTTTTATCTGATTGATAACCAGGGCTGAGTCGCCGTATACGTCCAAATTTTTTATCCTTAAATCAATTGCTTCCTCGAGACCCATAATACAAGCTTCGTATTCGGCCTCGTTGTTCGTACATTTGAACGTAAGTCTGCCAGTGAAAGGAATGTGGGTACCCTGAGGGGTAACAATTATTGCCCCAATTCTGTTTCCATAATGATTAATTGCTCCGTCAAAAATAAGTCCCCATTGGGACCCTGGTTCTGGCCCTTCACTGGGTAACGGTTCATCTCAATCTTTCATTTTTAAATACATGACATCTTCGTCTGGGAAGTCAAACCCGATTGATTCTTGATCGTCAATCCGTTGATGAGCCAAATGATCGGCTAAAATACTTCCTTTAACGGCTTTCTGAGTGTGGTACTCAATGTCATATTCTGATAACAGCATCTGCCAACGGGCAATTCTTCCCGTGAGAGCAGGCTTTTCGAAAACGTACTTGATTGCATCCATTTCAGAGACCAACCAAGTAGTATGACGAATCATGTACTGGCGAAGACGTTTGGCTGCCCAAGCCAAAGCGCAACAAGTTTTCTCAAGCATCGTGTACCAAGTCTCGCAGTCGGTGAATTTCTTGCTTAGATAGTAAACGGCAGACTCTTTCCTTTTGGTTTCGTCTTGGTGGCCAAGTACACATCCCATTGAGTCCTCCAGAACTGTGAGGTAAATGATCAGTGGTCTTCCTTCCACTGGAGGTGATAGAATCGGAGAATTCAACAGGTATTCCTTAATACTGTCGAAGTCGGTTTGGCAATCTTCTGACCAAACGCAATCCTGGTTCTTTCTGAGTAACTTGAAAATCGGCGCACATGTCGCGGTCATAAGGAATATGAATCTGGAGATGTAGTTCAAACGTCCTAGGAATCCTCTGACTTGTTTTTCAGTTTTCAGAGAAGGCATTTCTTGAATGGCCTTGACCTTGTCAGGATCAACCTCAATTCCTTTCTAGCTGACGATGAACCCTAGTAGTTTCCCTGAACGGACACCAAACGTGCATTTGTTGGGATTCAAGCGAAGTTTGTACTTTCTCAACCGCTCAAATAGTTTTGACAGGTGGGTCACATGCTCCTCTTCTGTTCTAGATTTAGCAATCATATCATCTAAAAATACCTCGATTTCTTTGTGTATCATGTCATGAAACAGAGTAGTCATGGCCCTTTGATAGGTTGCCCCGACGTTCTTCAAACCGAACGGCATTACCTTGTAACAAAAGGTACCCCAAGGGGTAATGAACGAAGTTTTCTCCATGTCTTTCGACGCCATTTTGATCTGGTTATAGCCCGAGAATCCATCCATGAAGGAGAAAACTTTGAACTTTGCTGTACTGTCTACCAACATGTCAATGTGTGGTAAAGGAAAGTCGTCCTTTGGACTGGCCTTGTTCAGACCCCTGTAATCAACACACATTCTGACCTTTCCGTCCTTTTTGGGAACGGGTACGATGTTGGCTAACCATTGAGGATATTCTGATGTAGCGAGGAAACCCGCGTCAATCTATTTTTGTACCTCCTCTTTGATTTTGATGGCCATGTCCGGGTGAGTCCGTCTCAATCTTTGCTTTACTGGTGGACATTCCGATTTCAACGGTAAGTGATGTTCCACGATGCTGGTGTCCAATCCTGGCATATCCTGATAGGACCAAGCGAATACATCGGGGAATTCTTTGAGAAGCTTTATCAAACTTTCTTTGACAGTGGGACTGAACAGTGCCCCAATCCTGATTTCTTTTCTCTCTTGCTCTGAACCCAAGTTTACCGTTTCCAACGGTTCTTTGTGAGGTTCAATGGACCTTTCCTCTTGTCTGAGTAGTCGGGAGATCTCTTCTGGAATTTCGTTGTCATTTTTTTCTTCAGCCTCGAATACCGGGAACTCAAAGTTGGGAGAAGGCATCGGATCGTATGTTTCAACTGGGTTTAAAACAATCAATCTGCATGACATGATGATTCGTGTTTAGAAGAGATAGAGGAAAATGCAAGTGTGTGCAGTGTATTTGTTTTACTGCTTGTTTTTATTTTTACATGTTTTTTAGGATTACCATTTTCTGAAAAAGCAAAAAGAGAAAACAGCAATTAATGCGGAAATTACAGAACGACGTTATTTTATTAATGAACAAGTTGATTCTTGAAACTACAGCCCTATAAAACAAAACTTTGTCGCTTCGGGCAAAGCGAAGAGGGAAATTTACAGAAAGCGAGCCCTATCAAAACATCTGTTTCACCTGGGCAGGGTGAAAGGTTAAAAGACGGCAATTACTTTGACTGATGAACGACCTTCGGAACCTCGACGTCAACCCATTGGCGGTGAACTCCTCGGTGAATCACAAAGTCTGGCACCTTCCTTGATTTGTCTTCAGAAATGACGCTGATTTCTGGTGGAGTAGAATCATTGGAATCTGTCTCCCAGGCAGAGTTGTCGTAGGAGGATTCCTCTATTGTATTTTGCAGAGCATTTATGCTCTCAGCTGTATCTCCCCATCCAGTTGGCTGGATGTCTTCGAGCCTGATACGAGAGCTTTCGGGAGCGGTGTACTTGACCATATAGTCGTATTTTCCACTTGGTTCTCCCAGAGTGTCCCAAACTTCTTTGGAACTGGAGGAGTCATCCCTCTCGATGACGTTGACCTCAGGAAAAACATAGTTGATGAATTCAAGTCCTGCAAACGTTGCGAATTCATCTTCATGTTGAGTAGCTTCAGAATGATCTGAGTGTTGATCCCATGACATGTTGGGGACACAGGTATTCTGTTCAATGACGGTCAGCTGATTTTCATTGTTCGACTGACTCTCTTGCCCCAAATCTCCTGGGTAAGGCTTCCACATTGGCAGACCATCCATTAGGCGATGGTAGGTGTAGTCAAAACTGTCTTTCATCAGAGTGTCTTCCTCTAATGAATTGGGCGGAGCACGACATCCTTCCGGATCACAACCTCCGTATATCATTTCGACATCTGATCTTGGTATAAATCTCGGACTTTCTGCGGGATAGCAAAATGGCGTATGCACCTCTTCCTGAGACATATAACCGTCCTTGTTAAGATAGGACTTCCATTCTTCATCTGTGTCAGAGGGATCTTCCTCATTGATAGCATGTACTGCTTAAGACACTGGGTTAAGGAAACCTCCACTGTGGAAGAAGTTTTGAAGGGGATGAAGACTTTCATCGTTGGCAGTTGTCTGGGTACAGGTTGCAGAAAAACCAAGACCCTTCTTTGTTTTATTGTCAATGGGAATGACAAGCTGTCCTCATCCGGTTGTATCGGTACTTTCGACCGCTTTGATAGCATCTTTGTATGAGGAAATCGAGGTTCCTCCTTTGAACTGATTGTCCTTGCTCACCGACAGTGCTGGGAACTGAGTTCCAATAACCTCCACGGGTTCTATACCAGCAGATGATAACAAGTTACTCACAAGCAAGGCCTGTTCTCCGTAGACTGTGACAAGTTGATCGTTCTTGACGAACTTTAGCTATTGGTGGAGGGTCGAAGTGACCGCTCCAGCCTGATGTATCCAAGGTCTTCCTAATAAACAACTGTATCTTGCCCGGATGTCCATGACCTGGAAAGTGACTTGGAAAGTGTGAGGACCGATAGTTATGGGAAGATCAACTTCGCCGATAACTGTTTTTCTGGATCCGTCGAATGCTTTGACGACGACCTCGCTGATTCTCATCGGAGGTCCTTTGAATGATAATTGCATCAAAGTGGACTTCGGCATAACATTCAGGGCTGACCCTGTGTCTACCAGTACGCTGGCTAAAGCATCGTCCTGGGAGTTAACTGTGATATTGAGCGCCATGTTATGACGGCGACCCTCTTCGGGTAATTCCTCATCACTAAATCCCAAATTGTTGCAGGAAGTGATGTTAGAGACAATATTATCGAACTGTCTGATTGTTACATCCTGTTCCACAAAGGCTTGCTCCAAGACTTTCTGTAGAGCCTCCCTGTGGGCTTCTGAACTGAGTAACAGTGATAATACCGAGATCTTTGAAGGAGTCTGTAACAATTGATCAACAATGTTGTATTCACTCCTCTAGATGAGCTTCAGCATCTCATCATTATTTTTCGAAAGGTCGGGATTACTGGATTGACCGACTGATGGATCGGGAGCTTCTGTCTGAAGTTCCTTTTCCTTGTTAGGTTCCCCAACCCCTCGGTTGAAGATTCTACCACTTCGTGTTACACGACTGATGTCTGCAATATTCACGACGGAGGGTAATGAAATTTCCTTTCCATTTTCAACTATTGTTGCACCGTATTTGTAAGGGATAGCCTTAGCTGACTCATACGATAACGGTCCTGGTAGATAGATGACTACAGGAGCCTTCTGATTTTTTTAACCATCGTAAGTAATCTCGATCCGTTCCCAGTTGGGAACTTTAGATTCGTCAAGTAGAGGGATGATGGCAAAAACATCCATGGTCTGGTGACGACCAGAGATGGTGACAACATCCTCAACTTGATCAGCAAGGTAATTCGGCGTCCAGTTGATGGGTCCAGAACCCGAATATGGACGAATTTCTCCACGGTCCACCTGACCTTGAAGAGCTGCTCTCACAAGGTAACATCCTTGGTTACTTTCTGAATAGACACCACAACGGTCATAATTGTGTGGTGGCACCTGGCCACGCCCACTTTGAATACAATGTAACCTCACTAGGTTAGCTTCCACAAATCGGGCATCCTGACTTTGACGACGAGTAGGATTCCTGTTACTGATACTAATTTTCTAAGTATCTTCATCCATGTAGATTGGCATCCACCAATAATTTAACAAGTGATGAAGTGCCTCCTGGACAAGGGTACAACCTTGATCGTTTTCGCAACCCGCTTTGCAGTTCTGATAATCATGTGATATTAAGAATCCGAGTCGGACCTGCTCAACATGTAACTCTACCAGGCTGGTATTCATCACGCGAATGTCAAAGATCTGAACCATGTTGATCTGATAGGAATTCCTATCATGGTAGTCTTGGATCCATCCAAGATCCATCTGACGCTGGAGGGCCTCTTGTATGAAAGAGCATCCCTGTTTGTTTACCGAGCAAGTCAGACAGGAACTGTAATCGTGTCGCGGCAGATTATGATATTGGCTTTGCCTTGAGTGCATTGCCACTAAGTTGGCATTCATCGCACGGATTTCTTGGTTTTGAAAGATGTTAGAATTCGTATAGACCATGTTAACTCCACGAACTCGGTGCTCTTGGATCCATCCGAGATCCATTTGTTCCTGTAGAGCTGCTTGCACCACAGAACATCCTTGGTTGTCTTTAGAGCAGATATCACACTGGTGATAGTTATGAGGTGGCACATGGCCATATCTGCACTGTCTACAATGCATCTTGACCAGATTGGTCTTTAACAAGAGTACATCGTGAATTTGATAGACATTGTTAGTCTCTTTCTCAATCAAATTGACTGCAGCCTTCTCGTGTTGAGGCAGCGGGTTCGTGAGAACATTGGGATTTGTATCTTTGAAAGATAAGAGCCCGCTCCTAACAAGCTTTTGCACGTCAGATTTGAAATTGAGACAGTTCTCTATGTTATGCCCTGATCCTCCTTGATGATAAGGGTATGTCTGATCCATCTTAAACCAAAAAGGCGGATTTTCCGGTACTGTAAGAGGAGACTTAGTCTGGATGTGCCCCTTAGCTAGTAGTAACGGAAATAATTCTGTGTACAACATGGGTATAGGATCAAACCCTGATGGTCGTGTTGTATGGTTGCTGTTATATGGAGGACGAGCCTGCTGAAGAGGCTGTTGTATCCTTTGCTGATCAGGTTGGCTCTGCGCAACCTGAGGTTGATATGTAGGAATAGGCGCAGGGCTGATAGCAGGAGTTACAGCTGCTACTGGTTGATACCGACGCCTTTGCTTTCCGAGAGAGATATTCCCAATATCCTGCTCTTTTTTCTTAGGGAGAGCACTACCGTATTTTTTAGTACCGCTCGTCGATCCAGTGTCTTTTACCAAACATCCTTCTTGGACGGCTTCCTCAAGACGTACACCCATGCCGACCATCTCGGTGAAGTCACTGGGTGCACTGGCAACCATTCGGTCATAGTAAAATGAGCTTAAGGTCTTTAAGAAGATTTTTGTCATCTCTTTTTCCTCAAGAGGTGGACAAATTTGAGCGTCAATTTCACGCCACCTTTGAGCATACTCCTTAAAGGTTTCCTTGTCCTTTTGCGACATCGAACTGAGTTGATCTCTGTCGGGTGCCATGTCTAAATTGTATTTGTATTGTTGGACGAAAGCAGTACAAGATCTCAGAATGTGATGATCGTAGTACGGTTTAAACCCATGTACCATTTGAGTGCGGCACCGGTTAAACTATCCTGGAAGTAGTGAATCAGTAGGTCCTGATTCTCCGTCTGAGCTGACATCCGCCGAGCGTACATCACCAGATGGCTTTGAGGGAAAGAGTTACCCTTATATTTTTCAAAGTCGGGCACTTGGAACTTGTGCGGGACTTTCACATTGGGGACCAAGCAGAGGTCTGCAGCGTCCTTTCCAAATAAATCCTGACCGCGAATGGTTTGCAGCTCCTTCTGCATTTCTAGGAACTGCTCCTGGAATTCATCCATTCGGTCAAACATAGTTTCCTTTTTATCAGCAGGTATTGGTGGAATCTGTCCTTCCGAGACAGTGTGCACCACAGGGGGTGGTACCGTGACTACGGTAGCGAATCTTGGCGTTTCCCGAAGTTTGTAACCTTCAGGAGTCTTCAGTATGCCCCTGGCATCTTTGCTTTCCCGAAGTTTGTAACCTTCAGGCCCAGCGGCTTCTGTTGTGATTCCCTGATCTTCAGTGATCGGCAGAACATATCCTTCCGGGATATAGTTAACAGGCATGCCCCAAGGACGATCTTTCGGTATTTGATACCTAGGATCATACTTCTCCACTATGGGCATTGAGGTGATATCTGAGATCACAGTTCTTTGTAGCTGAGCTTCTACCATGGCTTGCATGTCGTTACGAAGCTTTCTCATATCCTCTCTTAGAGCGTCGATCTCTTTTTTCAACTCTCTGTTCTCTTCCTCAAGATCATCCATCTTTTTCTGACGATTGGCCCGAGTATTATACGAATGAGACAGTTTGACTCTAGAACCGAGACACAAACGTGAGATTCGTAGGTAAGAAGAATACGCGATGTGAGAATGATGAATGCAATGATTATATTAATTGTTTATGGTTTAATCAAAATAAACTTCGACAATTAGATTGCAAATATCGAACGGTGGGGAGACCCCTTTTTATTGAATTCGAAGGATTACAGAAATGGAAATACAGTAGATTACAAAGTGCAGAAACAGAAGCCTGAGCTAATGGGTCCCGAGTCCTCTCTGAAGAGAAATCGGGTGCTAATTCTGATATCTTCCTTTTCTTTGACCGGGGCTCTTGGGCCGTTGTCGGGTTGTCGTTCCTTTGCCAAGTGAAAGGAGCGAGCAAATTCCTTTGGTCATCTTGATTCTCTACAGCATGCTGCTCCAAGATTTCAATCAGAGCATCTTTCTCTTTCAGTAATTGCTGTATTTTGATGCACTCTACATCGAGGGTACGATACTTGTTCTTCCAAGACCTCCTCTCCCGTTGAACTTTGTTGAGAGTAACCTGAAGCTTTTCAGTTTCCGTCATGAAGTACATGACAGATTCCCTCGGCGGAAGAATTCCGTAACGAGGATAAGACATTTTTAGCTTGAGAGCTCTAGTTTGTACCCAATGGAGATAAGGCTCCACCGAGACACAATCTGGTTTTCCTAGAGCCTCTCGTCATTTCTTATGAACATGTTTCCAGGCCTGCACTATTTCCATCTTTAGTGCTCTGTCGTTTTCTCCTCCCTTGAAGAAAATACCTTCCAGATGAACACCCCGTGGGACGTGTCTCATCGGGTATCCAAATTGACGACGAACGAAAACTGGATGATAGTTGATTCCTCCCTTAGTTCCTATAAGGGGTACGTTGGGGAAGTTTCCACAACGATCAATGATCATGATTCCATCATAGATCCTATTACAACAATCTATATCAGAGTTGGTAAGAGACATGATCTTCTGCGACCAGCGTAAGACACTCTTGCAATCCCAAAAAGCAGTAGACTTGGGCAAGTGGGAAATAAACCATTTATAAAGCAGAGGTACACAACATGTGATCTCCCCTCCGCTGTACAAATTCCCCAAGTGTACAGAATGATACGCATCTGCGAGCAAAGTCGGCACAGGGTTTCCAATGAGAAAAACCTTAATGGAGTTAATATCGACGAAGTTATTGATGCTGGGAAACAAAAATAACCCGTAGGTGAGCAAGACAAAGACGCTTTCAAAAGCAGTCACGTTCCCTATACTGGCAAAATACAGGGCTTTCTTCGTCAAGAACTGGGCTGGCAAACCTTGTATGCCACCCTTAGTGGTCATGTGAGTCCTGACCTCAGACTCGTCCAAATGAATTGCTCTTGCAATAGTCTGATTCTTTGGAATTTCTTCCAGTCCAGAAAATGGAGCTTGATCAGTAATGTGTAGATCCGTCAGGTGAGAGTACTCCTCCAGCGTTGGTGCTAACTGGTAATCCAGGAATGTGAAACAGTGATAAACCGGATCGTAGAATTGAATGAGTGCATCCATGATTCCCTCAATCACATGGACTCTTAACAGTGGTAGCAAACCTCCGTACTTGGCTCTGAAAGCCTCCCGGTTAGTGATCATCCCTGCTAACCTTCTCAAATCCTTTAGCTTTGGAACCTTGAAGGTGTACGTATGAGTTCTCCTTCTACCGAAATCCATTAGCGTAATCCTCTTCTCTGATATTTGCAATCACAGTCTTAGTTTAATTTGAAAAACAGAGAGACTAGAAGAGAAGTTTTTTTAATGTTTTAATGTTTTATTTTAAATGAATGCATGAATACAGCATACAAAAACATAGAAAAAATATGGGGTCAAAGGGTCGTTGTCATGAAGTCAAGGCTCTACCCACCCCCAAAGGTTTATACTAGGGTGATTTTTGTACCTGTACTCATTATCATCAGCTCCTCCCAGAAAAGCAAAACAACAAACGGAATGCCAGCGAGTTGTAGAGCAATCTTAGAGTAAGTGCCATTCACCGAGAATAGATCAACAGCCTCAAATGAGGGTAGTATCGCGTAACAACTATTTTCGATAGTTTCCGCACTACGAAAGGGTTTGGCTCCTCAACTTCTCAGGCATCACAACCGACCCATTGTCTAGGTGAGATAATGGTTACATTAGTCAGCCTCCACTGAGGTTGATGGTCGTCCTCGTCGCCATCACTTATCTTAAGTGTATACTCAATCTTTCCATATACGGCATCACCCGCATTCCCATTAGCAGAAAAAAATAAACACGTATAGCAATTAGGAAAAGTAGTATATATATTTGTCCTAAACATCCTAGACCTTTAAAGCTAAGGATCCTAAGTTCCTAACAGAAAATGGGTTCCCCGGCGGAAGCCCCAATCTGTGGTTTTCACACAAGAGGTGAAAAGGAAGACCGTGCCTAGATCTAACTTTGAACGGCCCCACGGTAGGCTCCATTTTTCTGTAGCGAGTGATTTTGGACGCGGTTCTTAAGCGTTGGTCGCTCTCTGCGGTTTGAGCTTACTACAGGTCGATTCATTTTTTATCCTATTAAAGCTGGTGAAGGAAGGGAAATAGATGTCTCCAATTAACCCTGCTTTGCATACTGAGTTTAAACAGCGGTCTGTTAGGTTACAGATGCTATCAATGTGGGGGGGACCTTTGTACTAGTTATTTGTATTTTCGCCAATACTGTTTTCTTTCTTTTTATCTTGACAGAAGGTTTCTGGCGGGGAACAAGTATTAGGATGTTAGGACTGATGCTTTTGAATTACTGCTTTTGATTGATGGAGATATGGGATTTGGGTTTTTTGTTGACTGTGCTCGCTAAGATTTTTCTTTCAATCTTATGCCTACGTATTCCCGTTTACCGAAACAGGGAAATCAGAGCGTTTGTAGTTCCTCCTATTCTATGGGAGGAAATTGGTTTTTGGTGTCTTGTTCAAAGCCCAAGACGTGAAGCGAAAGGTGATTTGTATCTTGTTCAAAGCCTAAGATGTGAAGCTGAAAAGTCCATTTGTGTCTTGTTAAAAGCCTAAGACGTGAAGCTGAAGGGTCTATTTGTATCTTGTTCAAAGCCCAAGATGTGAAGCTAAAAGGGTGTTGACTTTAGAGAGAATTTGTCATCTCTAAAGAGGGGGTTGTATGTCACAACTGTTTATAAAGGAGAATTACTTTAACTGGGATATGTGAATCCGACAATGCCATAATTTCCTTTATAGGGGAGTTCCAACCTAAAGGAGAAGACTTTAACTCAGTGTAGAGCAATGCTATCTTTCCTTAGGAATTTCTCATGCTAAAAGAGGGACAATGGCATGGATATAGATAATCCAGAGGCTTGCTGCTTACAGCAATTAGATGAAGGGGAAGGAGTTGTTGATGTTTGTGTACTGTGAACGAGGCACAACTTTGATGCTAAAAGGTTGATTGGATTAACCAGTGGTTTTCTTATACAAAGCCTAAGAGGAGGCTATTATGTGTCTCGTACAAAGCCCGAGAGAGAGGCTAAAAGGGGTTGATCCTACAAGAGGATCTTTTATACTCAACAAGAGAGTGTTTTTGTATCTCGTACAAATCCCGAGATGGAGGCTAAATGGTTTGACTCAACAAGGGAGTTTTTGTATCTCGTACGAAGCCCGAGATGGAGGCTGAAATTTGTTTGGCTCAATAAGAACCTTTTTGTATCTCGTATAAAGCCCGAGATGGAGGCGAAAGGGGTGACTGACTCAACGAGGGAGTCTCTTATGTGTCTCGTAAAAAGCCCGAGAGAGAGGCTGAACGTTGTTTAACTCTGCTGGGGAGGATTATTGTACAAAGCCCAAGAGGAGGCTATGGTGACTATTTCAGTTGAGTGACAGGTCCAGTATACTGATTTTGAAAGAGAAAATCAGTTCTTATATGAGCAACACTGTACTCATAGATTTGATTCAAGGATCCGGGTTATTCCTGTTCTTTAAGGAAGCGGGAAATCCGAAGGGTATTGAGACTGTCCGAGTCTACGGGTTTCCTTCCTATTTAATGAAGGGGTCACTTGAGAATGTCTTTGAGACTCTAGGAGATTATACTGTCCGTGTCTAGAGTTTCATCTTTTGTACCATGCTTTGAAAAACAGTAGTAGACTCTATGAAAGGACTGTTCTATGAAGATGATTAAGTTCTGTTCCTATACCTTTAGGAGGTCGTCAGGACAATTTGTACGAAGCCCAAGAGGAGGCTGGAAGCTTTTAAGAAGCCGACGGGTCCTTGTACTAAACCCAAGAGGAGGCTATCATTCCCGAAGGAAGAGATCATTATACAAAGCCTAAGAGGAGGCTGTGAATACTTCTAAGAAGCCGGCGGGTCCTTGTACTAAGCCCAAGAGGAGGCGGGGTTGCTTTTAGGAAGCCTGTGGGTCCTTGTACGATGCTCAAGAGGAGGCCGATTGCTTTTAAGAAGCCGATGGGTCCCCAAACCCCGAGAAGTTCAAGGCAAGCTATTCACAAGGAATAGATCAAGTCAGGAAAGTTTGAGAATTTGGAAGAAACTCAAGAGATGCAATTCACGGAGAAGAGATCATCCCTGGGGAGTAGAATTTCTTGACAAGTGCTTTTAAGAAGCCCGTGGGTCCCCAAACCCCGAGAAATTCAAGGCAATGTTATTCACCGAGAATAGATCAAAGTCAGGAAAGTTCGAGAATTTGGAAGAAACTCAAGAGATGCCATTCACGGAGAAAAGATCATCTCTGGGGAATAGAGTTTATTTGACAACTTCTACGAGTGACAGTCTATGAAAGGGATCACAGAGAATGCTGCCTTTCATATCTCCATATTGTTTAACCCCAAGAGGAGGGAAGACTGTGTCTGGTAATCCTATGGGGATCTAGTTTTGACTATTTCTAAGAGTGATTGAAACGGCTTTACCTAGTGCTAGACGTAGTTGCCGGGGAAACTCTAAATATCTATTCTATTATTACACAGTTGATATGAGTTTATGAAAGAAGAGTTACATATATATGAGTTTGTGAAAGGAGACATACAGTGAAACAACCCCACAATACAGTTATATACATATGAAAGCGGTAAATGAAAGCGGGTAAACACTTACTCGGTTGTAGAGCTTCCATGTTGTTTGGTTAGTTGTTCAACAAAGAAAGATTGAAAACAACAGTATATTCAAAATCAAAGGAGAAAGTGCTTTGAAATAAAAATATTTGGGGCTTACAGCTCAAGGAGAGGCCCAGGGTTTTATCAGTGAGCGCACTGTTGAATTTGTACAGAGGGACTTATACAAGTGACTGGGGCTCAAAAAGGTTTTATGTACAAAGGGATGGGTCTTACACTCTATTAGAGGCCCAAGTGAGTTTTAAGAAAAGAAATGGGTCTTACTACTCGAGGGTAGGCCCAATGGTTAATTTTGAAAAGGGCGACGATCGCGCCGAGGCTTTGGAAACACCGTGGGACTTATACAAGTGACTGAGGCCCAAAATTCTGGTATTTACAAAGGGATTGGGTCTTACACTCTATTAGAGACCCAAAGAGTCTTGAAACATTTGAGTATGATTAAAAATCAAAGAAACCCCAATTTTCACTTTTTAAAAGTAATTTTTCAAAGAAAATTAATAAAAAGTGACAAAAAAATCAAATAATTTTAAGTAAACCACTTGTGATTTTTTTGTTAAGGTTTGAAAAATGAGGTTTTAATCAAAAGATGATTTAAAACTTATTTAGTTTTGATTTTCAAGATGAATATTCACTTTTAAAATGTTTAAAAACAATTAAAAATGAATTTATTCACAAAAATACCAACTATATTAAATAAATAATATAAATTTGATTTTTTTTGTAGAATAAAATATTTTACTATTTTTGTGATTTTTCAGAAAAAGAACCAATCAAAAATAATTAAAATTGAGAGAGTTGTTAATTTTCCAAATCATTAAAAAATAATATGAAAAATGAGAAAATATGAAAAAGAGGGGTTGGGTCTTACACTCTATTAGAGGCTCAAAGTGTATTTTTGTACAAAAGATGGGGCTTACAACTCAGGGAGAGGCCCAAAATATTTTCAGTTTGAAAATGACGATCGCGCCGAGATTTTTAACGTATCGGGACTTATACAATAACTGAGGCCCAAAATTGTTTCGTTAAAAAAGGTTTGGGTCTTACACTCTAATAGAGGCCCAAGTGTTTAAAAATGAAAAGAAATGGGACTTACAGCTCAAAGAGAAGCCCAGTTGATTTTCGTTTGAAAATGGCGATCGCGCCGAGGTTTTCTTTTAACGTAGAGGGACTTATACAATAAATGAGGCCCAAAATTGTTTTGGTTAAAAGGGGATTGGGTTTTACACTCTAATAGAGGCCCAAAGTGTTTGAAAAAGATTTTTTAGGGTGAAAATCAAAGAAAACCCCAATTTCATTTTTTAAAGCATTTTTCCAAGAAAAATTAAGTAAAAAATGATAAAAATATCAAATAAAATCATTAAATAATGATTAAAGTTTATGAAAAAATATTTTATCTACATAAATATTTAAAATCATTTTGGTTTTAAAAATCAAGAAAAAAGAAATCATTTTAAAAGCATTTAAAACAATTTAAAACACTATTTTTAAATATATTAAAAATAATCTAAAAATAATATTTTTTTTGTGGATTAAAATATTATGGGGTATGAATTGGAAAATGATGATTTTTTGCTATGTAAAAATAATTGGTTGAGTTTTGAAAATAAAAATAAGAAAAAGAGGAAAGATGTCACAACATCATCTCCGACATCTCTTATGGGGTAAAAACTAGTACCGAAACTTTAATTTTCAACACGTTTTTTATCAAATTTCAAACACTCATAACTCTCTCAATTTTTATCGGAATCAAAATCCGGAAGTACCTATCTTGACCGATTTTTCGCAAGGAATCCGATGATACCACACATACACACTGAAACTCGACGTACGAAACACGCAAATCGAAAAACCAGAACTGCACTTAATTCGAAATATCGTTCTGCGTCGAATTTCCAACACGCGTAACTCTCTCGATTTTTAACCGAATTAAGATCCGGAAGAGCCTATCTTGACCGATTTTTCGCGAGGAATTCAATAGTATCACACATGCATGCTGAAACTCAATGTACAAAACGCAGCAATTAAAAAACCAGAACTGCTACTAATTGAAAACGTCGTTCCGCGTCGAATTTCTAACACGCGTAACTCTCTCGATTTTTATCGGAATTGAAATCCGTAAAAACCTATCTTGACCAATTTTTCGCAAGGAATCCAATGGTATTACTCACGCACATGGAAAATCAACACACAAAACGCAGAAATAAAAAAACCAGAACTGCACTGTTTTGAAAACATCGTTCCGCGTCGAATTTCCAACACACGTAACTCTCTCGATTTTTATCCGAATTGAAATCCATAAAAACCAATATTGACCAATTTTTTGCAAGGAATACAATGGTATTACTCCCGCACATGGAAAATCAACACACAAAACGCAGCAATTCAAAAACCAGAACCGCTATCGTTAATTCGACGTCGTCTCGCGTCAAATTTCCAACGCGCGTAACTCTCTCAATTTTCATCGGAATTGAAATCCTTAAAAACCTATCTTGACCAATTTTTTGCAAGGAATCCAATGGTGTTACTCATGCACACTAAAACTTAATATACAGAACACATCAATAAAAAAAAACCAGAACTGGACATGATTTTAAAACAACCAAAATTCCACATATAAACATGTTAAAATGCAAACAGTGGGAGGATCACAACATACACATTAAGGACTACATTTTTGCCTCAAGAATTGTTCAATATGATGCATGTATGTGGACAACAAAGGTAAGCATGATTCAAAGAATTCAAGTTGTGAATTTTACCTCTTTTTTAGAGATTTTGGGCAACCTACCAAGTGCTTTGTTCCAGAAATGATTTGATGCTTTGGACAACCTCAAATGACCTCTTAGAAGCTTTTAGGATGGTTGGAATCAGCTGGAAAGCTCTGGAGCAAGTTTGAGCACTTTCTCGCAAAATGGTCAAAAGTGGCCAAAATGCCAACTCTCTCAAATGGTGTTCCAGATGTGTGGCACCATTTGGGACAGTTCAAGGATGATATTTAGAGTGTGTTTGAGGTTTTATCTGGTTTGGAAAGTGACTGAATCAAGACATGGCTTGAAAAATGCAAAAAAAGTGCCATTTTGAGGTTTTGAGAGGTGACTTTGTGATGTTGGTGTTATAGGTCACTTGTGAGAGTTTGGATCACCTACATATGATGTTTATGAGGTGTTAGGATCATGAGCTGTGATGGAAATGCTCTCTAACTCAAAAACTCAGAATTTCTTTACTAAAGAAGGCATTTTGGAGTGAAATAGAGAATTTGAGGAAAGCATCTGTTTGATGGCTTTGGTGTACTCAAACTGAGCACAAATGAGCTCCATTTATAGTAGAGCAAGTTTGTTTTGGGATCCACAGTGAATGGCAACTGCAGCAGAGGTTTGGCCAATGTTGTCCAATGGAAATCCAAGTCTCCTCTAGCCATTGACTAGAGGTTAGAGCACAGGCTGCTGGTTCCCTAGTTGTTGGAGGAATCTTGACTGAATTCAATTAGAGGAAGATCAGTTCATGCCACCTCTAAGCATCCATTAAATGCTCCAAACCAAAATTGGAGTTTTGTCCCTCTTTTAGGGATTTCTAGGTTTTGGCATGCTTTTTTTTGGTTCCTTGGACTTGGGAGGTTCATGGATCAGATCATCCCACTTGGACTTGACCCTTAGTTGTGTCCAAAATGATGACAAGGCTTGAAAATTCGTGTGGCACAAAAAATGTGCAAATCTGCCCTGAAAAATTCAGCTGCAGTAAGCCTTTTTGTAAGATCCATAACTCCCTACTCGAGTATGCTACATGGACGTTCTAGGACATTTCAGAAAGCTTAGATGACGTACTTCAACTTTGATGTTTGACACTAGACCTGGTTCAACTTGGATCATGGAGAAAAACAGCCTTGAAGTTGGGACATTGTGCTAAAATTACAAGGCAGATTTTTGGCTAAGTGCTGAAAAATGTCAATTTTAAGTTTTTAGCCATTTTGATCCAACCATAACTCAAAATCCATGATGAATTGGGATGAAGTGTAGTTGACACTTTTGTAGAGGGCCATGAGGGCTACAAATCCATCTTTGGATGGGGAAAAATGGCTTTGTGGTTTAGGAGTTATGATCCTCCAAAGTTGGTACCCTTGCCACTTTATTCCATAACTTAGAAAAATTTCTAAGTTTTTATGGTTACCCCTTTTACAAGTTATCCCACTTTCTTTGATTTTTCTTGATGAATGATGATTCCAATCACACATTAACATCATTTTAGGGTTAAAAAACCATTTTTATGAAAAATCTCACAAAGTCAAAGTTTGACTTTTGTGCACAGTTGACTTTTTATCAGATGAATTCCAAACTGTGCGATCCTTTAGGAAATCATGTCCTTGACCTAAATAAAAATTGATGGACATGTTCCATGGGTGTTATAGGGTATATTTAATCGTGTCCCACGGCTTGGGAGCATGTCCTGGTCAAAAGTCAAAGCTACAATTGACTTTTCTCGCGAAACCCTAACTGTGGTTCAGATGAAATTGAAACTTGTTGCTCAAGCTTCTTGGGTCAATCCATTGTTGCAAATGGATCAAAGTGGTATGTTGGAGACCCTCAAATCATGTCTTGAGGTCTTGGCTCATGATTTGTCCCAAAAGTCAACTTAGGGGTGAATTAGGTCAATAAACCCTAATTCCAGATTTTTGATGTATGCATCCCCTGAGGCTAAATTGACTTGATGATGGGGTTTATGATGTTCCCTGGAGCATTTTAGGTTATGCTTTGAAGCATTGGCTCATGCCCAGAGGAAAATTTCCATCTGGAGGCCCTAGTCAACCAAACCCTAATTTGGTGACACTGGCGATCCTGAGGCTTGATCCACCTAGAAGGGAGCAAACTTATGCTTAATCCTTGAAGTGGGAGTCCTCTTGATCCATTGTAGATATTTGAGAGGCTAGACAAGTTGAAGATCATGTCATTCCTTGATTGATCCTTTGTCTAAGAGCTCTGAGAGGGTTTGAAACCCTAGTTTTGATTGTAGTGAATGCTCACCCATCTTTGGGGAAACTGATGAGGTACAAAGGTACATCCATATTGTGCTGATGATTTGCACAATGATGGGAAATCTTAGTGGTCAAAATTTGGGGTATAACAGGAGCGTTTGCGAGATATTTGAGCATAGGGGTATTTTGGTCTTTTGGCTTGGTTAGTTATGTTTTTCATAAAAATAGAAAGAGAGAAAAATAGAGAGAAAGAAAAAGAGAAGAAGAAAAAGAGAAAGAAGGAAAAGAAGAGAAGAAAAAGCGGCAAAAACTTGGGATTTAAGAAATCGATCAACTGACTTTTCAAACACGATTAAATCGGGTTAGGGTGCGAAACTCGATTATCTTATACTTGTGTATGATTATGTATGTATGTATTTGTTTGTTGTTGAGTTGAAATTGGATATAGAACTAAAACCATAATATGTTGAGATTGTTAGAATTCGATTAAATTGTGTCGGAAATCATGTTTTCAAGTTCCTTATTGTTGATACATGTTAGATATATGTTGTTGTACAATCTATTGGTAATTTTCTGGTGTTTAGGTGAAAATTGGAGTGATTTTTGGATGAATTTCGCAGCAGAAATTCTGCAGAAAAATTATGGGTTGTCGCTGCCGTTACGCGTATCAGGCATGTCCATACGCGTATTGGGTTGGGCAATACGCGTATGGCAAGTGCAAATTGAGGCAATACGCATAATGAAATCCATTTTTCTCGTCCATCTGCTGAAACGCGTAATGGTACACGTACGAGGCTGGGCAATACGCGTATGGCTCAGGGCAATACGCGTATGGCCAGCATGGGTGCAGAATTTTGTCTTTTCGCGATTCCTTTTCTTCTTACTTCCATAACTTGTGTTCCGATTATCCGTTTTGAACATACTTGGTATCGTTAGAAAGCTATTGAGATGTACTTTCTTATTAAAATGGTTTTGAGATTGTTTTCCGATTTAATTATGTCAGGAATTTGGAATAGTGTTGTTTTGTCAATTTTTACCGTTGTAATTGTGTGTAATTGATGTGTATCATGCAATGTGGTGTTGAAATGGATATCGTATGACTTGTGTGATGTTATATGATGTAAATGCATGTGATGAAATGTTGTGATGATGGTTTGTGGCCTAAGGGTAAGAAAATGCAATGTGTTGTATTGGATTATATATGCATGATTATGGATGTGTATATGTGTGCATTTGAATGTCATGAGTCATTGTATGCCAAGCTTCATGATATGCATTCTTGTGATGTCGTGTGCCCTAGTGGGTGTGAGAGACGAAACGGTTCCAGAGGGAATCCGCTATAGCATCGTGAGCCTTATACCGAGAGGACCTAAAGCGATGATATTAGACGATCGTGTGCCTTATACAAATGAGGACCTAAAGCGATCGGATCGTGTGCCTTATACAAAGAGGACCTAAAGCGATCCATAAAAGTCGTGTGCCTTATACAAGGAGGACCTAAAGCGACGGGGAACATCGTTTTCCCGACGGAGAGTTACACTAAGTAACAAGCGATGATTCCACTAGTTCCTGAGTGAACTAGTGATGAGATTGATGGATGGAACGGTACCGCATTGCATTGCATAGAGTGGTTGTGTCGGTCTCTGTGCATTTGCATAAATCATGAATGGATTGATTTTGTGTGGAATTGTGAATGGAATTGATGAGTTGAGATATATATATATATATATATGTTGGTGATAAATGCATTGAGCATGATTGATATGCCTTGGTGATGGATATATGAGATATGCAGTGTGTTGTTTTGTGTTTGAATTCTGATGTATGTTGTGGTGAGAATATGTTACATGTGTATTTTTGGTGTTATTATATAATTGTATGCAATTATATTATGATTGTGTTTCTCACCCTTCTGCTATTTTGAATGCTCAATGAGGCATTGCAGATTAGATGCTGGAGGTCTTTTTGTGAAGCTTAGGTCTTCATTATTTTGTCGGTCGGCTCTGATATGTAGCACCGGGTAGTCGGGGAGATCGTTGTGATTTATGTGTATATGTATATATATCTTTTGGATTGTACATGTATGACTCTGTATATGACAGACAAACTTTTTATGTTATATATATATGAGATTCAGTTGCAGATTTTCCGCTTTTATTCTGTATCTGAATTGTGGGTAGTAGGAACTAAGTTCCTCTGTTATTTGCTACCTGATTGTTACATATCTTTATGAGCAGGTTTATTGTGTTTTGTCTCAATTGATGTGACACCTCCGTCTATGCCATGAATGTTTTAATTATACTCTGATTATTTGTTATCGCTTTATTTAATTGGGGGTATAGATTGGGGGTGTTACATTAAGTGGTATCAGAGCCAGTCCGTGTCAATTTGTGCCAGTCCTTGTTGGTTATTGTATTTGGGTGAGCTGTTTGTTTAACCATAGTTGCTGTTATTGGATATGAACAAAATATGGCTAGTAGGAATGATGCTGCTTTGGCTGCCGCTATGCAAGCTATGGTTCGGGCTGTGCAGGGTGCACCTAATTCTGGTGGGAATGATGAGTTCGGGAAGAACAAACCGCCTGTCTTCAAAGGGAGACATGATCCTGATAGTGCTCAGATTTGGCTTAAGGAGATTGAAAGAATCTTTCGAGTAATGGACTGTGCTGAGGAACATAAGGTGAGATTGGGTACTCATATGTTGCAGGAGGAAGCTGATGATTGGTGGGTTAGTGCGCGTCATGTTTGGGAAGTTACAGGTGAAGTGGTCACTTGGGCTTTGTTTAGCAGGGAGTTTTTGAGGAAGTATTTTCCTGAAGATGTTAGAGGAAAGAAAGAGATAGAGTTCTTGGAGTTGAAATAAGGTAATATGTCTGTTGTGGATTACACTGCTAGGTTTGTGGAACTTGTTCAGTTTTATCCACATTATGCTGAAGCGACTGCGGAGTTTTCCAAGTGTGTGAAGTTTGAGAACCGATTGAGTCCTGAGATTAAGCAGGCAATCGGTTATCAAAGGATTAGGAGGTTTTCATATTTGGTGGATTGTTGTAGAATTTATGAGGAGGATAGCAAAGCTCGTTCTACTCACTATAATAGTGTGAACGAAAGGAAAGGGAAGCAACCGTTTCGTGGTGGTCCTTATGTGACACCAGCTGACAAGGGTAAGAAAAGGGGTACTTTTGATAAAAGGCCAAGTGGGGGAGGTATGTCTAATCCTCCGAGATATTTTAGGTGTGGTGACTTAGGACATCGTCAGTTTGAATGTAGGAAGTATATGAGGAAGTGTTCCAATTGTGGAGGTATAGGACATGTCGCAGCTGATTGTAAGAGGAATGTGGTGAAGTGTTTCAACTGTGGTGAACCTGGTCATGTTAGTACGAAGTGTCCGAAACCAAAGCAAGCTCAGGCTGGAGGGAAAGTATTTGCATTGGCAGGGACTCAGACTACTAGTGCAGATCGTCTGATCAGAGGTACTTGTTTTATTAATAGTACGCCTTTAGTTGCTATTATTGATACCGGAGCGACTCATTCGTTTATCTCGTCTGAGTGCACGAAGCGTTTGAATCTTTTGTTGTCTTCGATGGGTGGAGAGATGGTTATTGATACTCTAGCAATGGGGTCAGTAACTACTTCTTTGGTTTGTTTAAGTTGTCCTTTGACCATTTATGGTAAAGATTTTGAGATGGATTTGGTGTGTTTGTCGTTGGAGGGTTTAGATGTGGTTCTGGGAATGAATTGGTTGCAGTTCAATCGGGTTCATATTGATTGTTATCATAAGCTGGTAAGATTTCCTTCTCTTGAAGAAGACGAGGAATCGAGTTTCTTATCTACCAAAGAGTTGAAGAAACTTTTGGCGGATGAATCTCAGTTGTTCGGGTTGTTTGCATCGTTGACTGTGGAGAGTCAAGTTGTACTTGATGTGTTTCCAGTTGTGTGTGATTTTCCAGAGGTGTTTCCAGAGGATATTTCAGATGTGCTGCCAGAGAGAGAGGTGGAGTTTTCTATAGATCTAGTTCCTGGTACTAGACTTGTATCTATGGCACCTTATCGTATATCGACATCTGAGTTGGTTGAGTTAAAGAAGAAGTTGAATGAATTCTTAGAAAAGAGGTTTGTGAGACCGAGTGTATCGCCTTGGGGTGCTCCAGTTTTATTGGTGAAGAAGAAATATGGAAGTATGCTATTGTGTATTGATTATCGCCAGCTGAATAAGGTGACGATTAAGAATAAGTATCCTCTTCCGAGAATTGATGATCTGATGGACCAGTTGGTAGGTGCGTGTGTGTTTAGTAAGATTGATTTGAGGTCAGGGTATCATCAGATTAGAGTGAAAGAGGAAGATATTCAGAAGACGGCTTTTAGGACACGCTACGGTCATTACGAATATTCTGTGATGCCGTTCGGGGTTTTCAAATGCGCCGGGTGTGTTTATGGAGTATATGAATCGTATTTTCCATGAGCATTTGGATCGATTTGTTGTTGTGTTTATTGATGACATCTTGATTTATTCTAAGTCTCGGGAGGAACATGCAGAACATTTGCGTGTTGTGTTGCAAATTTTGAAGGAAAAGAGACTTTTTGCCTAGTTGTCCAAGTGTGAGTTCTGGTTGTCAGAAGTGAGTTTTCTTGGGCATGTGATTTCAAGTAATGGTATTGCTGTGGATCCATCTAAAGTAGATGCAGTTCTACAATGGGAGGCTCCTAGGTCGGTTACTCAAATTAGAAGCTTTTTGGGTTTAGCTGGTTATTATCGAAGATTCATCGAAGGTTTTTCTAAGTTAGCACTTCCTTTGACCCAGTTGACTTGTAAAGGTAAAGCGTTCATTTGGGATATTCAGTGTGAGGAACGTTTTAGTGAGCTGAAGAGAAGATTAACTACAGCTCCGATTTTGGTCTTACCGAATCCTACCGAACCGTTTGTGGTGTATTGTGATGCGTCTTTGATTGGTTTAGGTGGAGTGTTGATGCAAGAAGGTAAGGTTGCGGCTTATGCTTCGAGGCAATTGAGGATTCATGAGAAGAATTACCCTACTCATGATTTGGAATTAGCGGTTGTGGTGTTTGTGTTGAAAATTTGGAGGCATTATCTCTATGGTGCAAGATTCGAAGTCTTTAGTGATCATAAAAGTTTGAAATACTTGTTTGATCAGAAAGAGTTGAATATGAGGCAACGGAGATGGTTGGAATTTTTGAATGACTATGATTTTGGCTTGAATTACCATCCTGGTAAAGCTAATGTGGTAGCCAATACGTTAAGCCGGAAATCTTTGCATATGTCTGTTTTGATGGTTAAAGAGTGGGAACTTTTGGAAGCGTTTAGAGATTTGAGTTTGGTGTGTGAATTGACATCTGACAGCGTGAGGCTTGGTATGTTAAAGGTCACTAATGATTTTCTGTTAACCGTTAGCGAGAAACAGAAGTTGGATGTGAAATTTGTTGATTTGTTGATAGTTGGAGATCAAAGTGTGAATGGTTACTTTAAAGTGGATGATAAGGGTGTTTTGAGATTTCGTGGTAGAATTTGTATTCCTGATGATTCGGACTTGAAAAGGATGATTTTGGAGGAAGGAAACCGAAGTAATTTGAGTATACATCCGGGAGCTAATAAGATGTATCAATATTTGAAGAAGATCTTTTGGTGGTCCGGATTAAAGAGGGATGTGGCTTAGTTTGTTTATGCGTGTTTGACGTGTCAGAAGTCAAAGGTAGAACATCAGAAGCCTAGTGGATTGTTGCAACCGTTGGATATTCCCGAGTAGAAATGGGACAGTATTTCTATGGATTTTATGACAGGGTTGCCGAATACACAGAGGGGACATAATGCCATTTGGGTGGTTGTGGATAGGCTGACTAAATCGGCGCATTTCATTCTGATTGACATCAGTTTTTCTTTAGAGAGGTTGGCTGAGATTTATATCAGTGTGATTGTGAAGCTACACGGTGTTCCGTTGTGTATTGTTTCAGATCGAGATCCGAGGTTTACTTCCAGATTTTGGGAAAGTTTGCAAAAGGCGTTAGGTTCCAAGTTGAGATTGAGTTCTTCTTATCATCCGCAGACGGATGGTCAGACCGAGAGAAATATTCAGTCGTTGGAACATTTGCCGAGAGCTTGTGTTCTTGAGCAAGGTGGTGCCTGGGATAGTTATCTTGCGTTGGTGGAATTCACGTATAACAACAGTTTCCATTCGAGTATTGGAATGGCACCTTTGAAGCGTTGTATGGAAGAAGATGTCGAACACCGTTGTGTTGGCATGAATCTGGTGAGAGTTTGATGGTTGGACCGGAGTTAGTGCAACAGACTACGAAAAAGGTGAAACTTATTCGTGAGAAAATGAAGGCTTCTCAGAGTAGGCAAAAGAGTTATCATGATCGAAGGAGGAAAGATCTTGAGTTTCAAGAAGGCGATCATGTATTTTTGAGTTACGCCGGTGACGGGTGTTGGTCGTGCATTGAAGTCGAAGAAGCTTACTTCTCGGTTTATTGGTCCTTACCAGATATCCGCGAGAGTAGGTGCTGTGGCTTATCGGGTGGCGTTGCCGCCGAGTCTTTCGAATTTGCATGATGTGTTCCATGTTTCACAGCTTCGGAAGTATGTTCCGGATCCGTCGCATGTGATTCCGATGGATGAAGTTGAGGTAAGGGAGAACCTTACGGTTGAGGCATTACTAGTGAGAATTTTGGATCGCGAGTTGAAGCGGTTAAGAGGCAATAATATTGCGCTTGTGAAAGTAGCGTGGGGAGGCGCTGCTGAGGGCAATTTGACTTGGGAGTTGGAGAGTCGGATGCGGGAGTCGTATCCGGAGTTGTTCGTCTCAGGTAATATTTTCGAGGATGAAAATTTCGAAGTGGGGGAGAGTTGTAACGCCCCAGTTTTTGTTAGGTTTATTTAATCGAGTCGATTTAATTATTTTTATTATTATATTATTTTATTTTTGACTTTTATTTGATAATATATTATTTTCATTGATGTTATATTTTATCACGTTTTGGGAGCGTTTGCGAGATATTTGAGCGTAGGGGTATTTTGGTCTTTTGGCTTGGTTAGTTATGTTTTTCATAAAAATAGAAAGAGTGAAAAATAGAGAAAAAGAAAAAGAGAAGAAAAAGAGAAAGAAGGAAAAGAAGAGAAGAAAAAATGGGAAAAACTTGGGATTTAAGAAATCGATCAACCGACTTTTCAAACACGATTACATCGGGTAAGGGTGCGAAACTCGATTATCTTATACTTGTGTATGATTATGTATGTATGTATTTGTTTGTTGTTGAGTTGAAATTGGATATAGAACTAAAACCATAATATGTTGAGATTGTTAGAATTCGATTAAATTGTGTCGGAAATCATGTTTTCAGGTTCCTAATTGTTGATACATGTTAGATATATGTTGTTGTGCAATCTATTGGTAATTTTTTGGTGTTTAGGTGAAAATTGGAGTGATTTTTGGATGAATTTCGCAGCAGAAATTCTGCAGAAAATTTGTGGGTTGTCGCTGTCGTAACGCGTATCAGGCATGTCCATACGCGTATTGGGTTGGGCAATACGCGTTTGGCAGGTGCAAATTGAGGCAATACGCGTAATGAAATCCATTTTTCTCGGCCATCTGCTGAAACGCGTAATGGTACGCGTACGAGGCTGGGCAATACGCGTATGGCTCAGGGCAATACGCGTATGGCCAGCAGGGGTGCAGAATTTTGTCTTTTCGCAATTCCTTTTCTTTTTACTTCCATAACTTGTGTTCCGATTATCCGTTTTGAACATACTTGGTATCGTTAGAAAGCTATTGAGATGTACTTTCTTATTAAAATGATTTTGAGATTTTTGGCCGATTTAGTTATGTCAGGAATTTTGAATAGTGTTGTTTTGTCAACTTTTACCGTTGTAATTGTGTGTAATTGATGTGTATCATGCAATGTTCTGTTGATATGGATATCGTATGACTTGTGTGATGTTATATGATATAAATGCATGTGATGAAATGTTGTGATGATGGTTTGTGGCCTAAGGGCAAGAAAATGCAATGTGTTGTATTGGATTATATATGCATGATTATGGATGTGTATATGTGTGCATTTGAATGTCATGAGTCATTGTATGCCAAGCATCATGATATGCATTCTTGTGATGTCGTGTGCCCTAGTGGGTGTGAGCGACGAAAAGGTTCCAGAGGGAATCCGCTATAACATCGTGAGCCTAATACTGAGAGGACCTAAAGCGATGATTATAGACGATCGTGTGCCTTATACAAAGAGGACCTAAAGCGATCGGATCATGTGCCTTATACAAAGAGGACCTAAAGCGATCCATAAACTCCGTGTTCCTTATACAAAGAGGACCTAAAGCGACGGGGAACATCGTTTGCCCGACGGGGAGTTACACTAAATAAAAAGCGATGATTCCAATAGTTCCTGAGTGAACTAGTGATGAGATTGATGGATGGAACGGTACCACATTGCATTGCATAGAGTCGTTGTGTCAGTCTCTGTGCATTTCCATAAATCATGAATGGATTGATTTTGTGTGGAATTGTGAATGGAATTGATGAGTTGAGATATATATATATATATATATATATATATATATATATATATATATATATATATATATATATATATATGTTGGTGATAAATGCATTGAGCATGATTGATATGCCTTGGTGATGGATATATGAGATATGCAGTGTGTTGTTTTGTGTTTGAATTCTGATGTAAGTTGTGGTGAGAATATGTTACGTGTATTTTTGGTGTTATTATATAATTGTATGCAATTATATTATGATTGTGTTTCTCACCCTTCTGCTGTTTTGAATGCTCTATGAGGCATTGCAGATTAGATGCTGGAGGTCTTTTGTGAAGCTTAGGTCTTCATTCTTTTGTCGGTCGGCTCTGATATGTAGCACCGGGTAGTCGGAGAGATCGTTGTGATTTATGTGTATATGTATATATATCTTTTGGATTGTACATGTATGACTCTGTATATGACAGACAAACTTTTTATGTTATATATATATGAGATTCAGTTACAGATTTTCCGCTTTTATTCTGTATCTGAATTGTGGGTAGCAGGAACTAAGTTCCTCTATTATTTGCTACCTGATTGTTGCATATCTTTATGAGCAGGTTTATTGTGTTTTGTCTCAATTGATGTGACGCCTCCGTCTATGCCATGAATGTTTTAATTATACTCTGATTATTTGTTATCGCTTTATTTAATTGGGGGTATAGATTGGGGGTGTTACATAAGCTAGCTCAAATTCTTCCTCATATTATTTCGAAGGAGCAAAAAGGATTTGTGCACGAAAGAAGCATTATGGATAGTATTTGTTTAACTTCTGAGGCGGCAAATATTATGCATAGGAAAATCATGGGAGGTAATTTAATGTTGAAGGTTGATATTTCGAAGGCGTTTGATACTCTTGATTGGAATTTTCTCTTGAAGGTGCTGCCAAATTTGGTTTCAACAATACTTTTTATACTTGGGTTGATAAAATTCTGCATTCAGTTAAAGTCTCAATTTCTATAAATGGGGAGCTCCATGGTTTTTTCAACTGTACTAGAGGTGTTCGGCAGGGAGATCCTCTATCGTCATTATTGTTTTGCATTGCGGAGGATGTGTTGAGCAGATGCTCAGTTCAATTGGTTAATAATGGCAGCATAAGGCTTATGAAGGCCTGCTGTGATGTTGAAGTTCCTTCGCACGTTTTCTATGCCGACGACATAAAGGTTTTCTTAAAAGGAAGTGTTAGCTCTCTTGATGCTTTATCTTTGCTTTTCAAAAGATATGTTGAGTGTTCTGGGCAGGTGTGTAACCCCTCTAAGTCCCTTTTATTTGTCGGTTCAATGTCTGCTACTAGACACGCTATGCTTGCCAATAGGATCGATTTTCTTATCGGCCATATGCCTTTCACTTATTTAGGGGTTCCTATCTTCAAAGGAAGGTCTAAAGCGGCATATTTCATGCTCATCAATTTTATCCATTCTAAACACTAGTAAAATAGCCTCAACTTTCTCAGTTTCCTCTATAACCTTCCCATATATGTTATCCTTCCTACCTTTGTTAGTGAACAAAGCTTCTAATTCGCAAAGACCTCTTCCATATCCAAGAGCATCAACTTATGACTCCTTAACACCAGATTCTTGCACACTAAAAGACTCCCTAGATCGCTCCACACCACGAGGATGAACAACCTCAGGCCGTTTAGTTCCCTCCTTATGGTCAGGCGTAACATGCTTCACCTCCTCCAATATTTTCTTTAGATTCTCGATATTAATCCTAGAAAACCTAGAAAGATTCACTTGGATCTTCTTATCTTCCAAGAAAATGTTGTCGAGTTTAACAACCAGACTCCTAACATTTTTCACATCAAAAAAGTAGACAAAACTCTACCACTTTCCTCTAACATCCGGCTTGGCCGAATTAACAACCTCGTCCACCTCTCTGAAACTAAGAAAAAAATCATATAAATCACGAGCCTCGTATCCTTCCGGGAACAAAGACAAGACCTAATGAAACGCAATTCTAAGACAGTAGTAAAATCAACCTAGTATATATATATATATATATATATATATATATATATAGGAAAATGCTAACATACACCCAAAATTGGTGGACCCCACACAAAAATCACTACATCTATTTTCTTTCTATTTTTTTTTCTTCATTTTTGTAATGTGGGTCCCACCCAAAATTGGTGGGCCCCACACAAAAATACACTAAAGTGTATGTTACTAATGCACACCTACATGAGTGTGCATTAGCATAACCCATATATATATATATATATATATATATATATATATATATATATATATATATATATATATATATATATATATATAATTCTGATACTTCCGGTGCCCTAAAACTACTAATAATTTTTATTACTATTTAATTTTACATAAATATGTATAATCCATTTTATTGTTGTAGGTGATAGTTGTAATTTTTGTGAGTACTTGATTTCTTGAGATTTGGCAATTGTGGAAAGCTTGTCCATACTTTTGTTTTATCTCATTGTTTTTTAATTTTGATGCCGCAGGAGTTTATTTTGGTGTTAAATGTCTAATATTTCTTAAACTATGATGCGTCAGACTTTGTGTTTGTTCATGAAAAATAGTTCAAAATATTAATAGACATGCAATGGTCTAAATTATTTTATCTCTTACCCAACAAATGAATGCCAATCGTGGCAAATACTTTGAAACTATCCCACATCTTGATATATATATATATATATATATATATATATATATATATATATATATATATATATATATATATATATATATATATCCCCGCCATTCAATCTTCATACCATACATTGAAACACAAATAAGTGTGAAAAAACAAGATGAAGAACTTCAGTATGATTCTAATATTGCTAGTTCTGTTGCTCCTCACTATGGAGCAAGTGCATGCTTTTGATTGTGAACAAGCAAAGACATCTGCACATCCTTGTATGTCATTCGTCGTCGGTGATGATGACGCGCCATCAACTAGTTTTTGCAATGACCTTAATGATCTGAAATCTTCAACACCCACTCCTGATGAATAATGTGCCGCATGTGAATGCTTAAAAGAATTTGCTAGTAACTACCCTATCAAAGACGACCTAGCTCTCTCACTTCCCAAACTTTGCAGCGTTGATACAAGTCTTCCCATAAGCAAAGACATGAATTGCAATGAGTAAGTTCTCAATATTTATTTATTTATATATATTAAACTTTTTATAAAGAGAAAAACGTAAATATGTATTTTTTTAATCAATAAAATTTCATCAATTAAAAAGAAATAAATGGGACATTGTGAATTTGAACTCGTGCGCGTATGCTCTAATAATGGTTTTGCACAACTACTAATCAAACTTGGAACTTGTGGTCTCTTAGGAACGGTATCATTTTTCGGAATTCGGATTGGAACGTTGTGGATGCGGTGTGGATGCACTACTAGAAAATTCGTTTTTAGTGACCGAAATATTTTGGTCACTGTGGTCACCGAATTAGCCACCAAAATTTGATATCCATGAGTAAATTTTTAGAGGTCATTAAATCGGTCACTAAATAAAAATTAGCCACCGATTTGGCGACCAAAATTTTGTGACCAACTATTCGGTCTCGAAAAAAATATTTTTATATAATATTTAGTTTATATAAAAAATTTAGAGACCAAAATTTCGGTCACTGATATTTTTGTTGTTTTTTTCCTTTATTTTTTAATCCTCTTTAATATGTTACTATTTCTCTCCCAATTTTTTTAAAGATTTTAATTCTTTTTTTAATAAAAGATTCTTCTTTTTATTATTTTAACAAATAAAACATATAATTATATAAATAATTCTGCTTTTTTATTTTTATATATGCATAAAAAGTTAATTTTATTTTCATTATGCAATTTTTATATGTGCATAATGAAATTAAATTAATAAAATCAAATTATATTTTTATTATATTCAATTAAATTAAATAATAATTAGTAATTTTCTAAATATTATTTAATTTTTTTAATTTTTTATATGTATATATATTTAAATATAGAGAATATAACAAATGATGTTTAGTGGTCTAGTGGTAAGACATAATTGAAATAGCTTTTAGCTTATTAAAAAAAAAAAAAAAAAAAAAAAAAAACATAATTGAAATAGCTAGAGGTAATGAGTTTGATTCCCAAGTTTGGCACCTTTTTATTTTATTTTTTGAAAAAAGAACACAAAAATCGGTCACTAAATTCGGTCTCTAAATTCGGTCACAAAATCGGTCTCTAAATTTCGGTCACTAAATTCGGCGCAAAAGCTTATCGACTAGCACTTTTACAACCGAAAAATGATGGTCTCTAAATTGGTCACAAGGTCTCTAATTCGGTCACTAAAAACAAGTTTTCTAGTAGTGATGGTTAAATATACAGTTTGGAGATAGTCTTTCATTAGTGATATTGTTCATTCCAATTATAACTTATATGAATTTAACAATATTCCATTGTTCTATTTGTCTTAGGTTTCAATTGCTAGGTAATTTCCTCTTTTTGTCGAGTTTTGCCTCGTTCCTTTTGTAATCAGGTTCGAGTACCCTTTGTACTCGCTTTATTCAAATTGCTTAAAAAAAAGTTTATCCTAACAAAAGAAACATATCCATATATTTAATGCTAGCTAAAATTATCTATAAGTTGGACGATATATTTCTTCTCTTGTAAAAATTGCAATAAAAATTGTTATTTTTATATTAATCAACAATTAACTTTTTTTTTATTTAGATTTTAATATGTTTTCTTCAACATATATTAATAATGCACGGAAAATTTATTTATTATTTTGTCAAATAGTTGATAAAGTAGTAATTTAATCTTGCTTTACCTATATATTTGGAATGAATTTATTTACTATTGTATTTGTACTATACTTGAATTGATATTGATATTATTTTTTGTGTTTTGTTTGGCAGCATTAAGTGAGCTGAATGGAGAAAATAATAAACTAAACAGGGTGGACACTTGATTGTTCTTATAAAAATAAGGATTAAATATGTTTAAGGTCCCTATAAATATCCCACCTTTTAAAATTGGTCCCTCTAAAATTTTTCTTCAAACATTGATCCTCCAAAAATTTTCCGTTTCCAAATGTAGTCCCTGACGTTAATTTCATCTAACAGAAGGTGATGTGGCGTGCCAACTGTGCAGATTTTATTTGCTTTATTGCATTGACCAGTCCAAAAATGTTTTTTTATGTTAAATTTATTCTCCTCCTTCTCTCTCTCTCACTCCTCTTCTTCTTTCCCTCTCCACCTTTTTCTCTACCCTCATTTCTCTTTCTCTCTCACACAATCCTTCTTCACTCTTCTTCACTCCTCTTCTTCATTTTTCTCTGTTTTTGTGGAAAGATAGATGGAGAGAACTGAGCAATAACGAGTAGCATGCAAATATTCTCTTTATTATTTTATTATTTGGAAACGTCCAGTACCACTGAGCAATAACGAGTAGCATGCAAATGCTCTCTTTATTACTTGTAGCATGCAAATGCCCTCTAAGAATCCCAACCTGCTTCCTCTTAACTTCCACCCAATTATCTTTCATAGTGAAGTTCGAAATCCACGTCCTCAATGGTTTCCATTGATAAACCAGTGTGCATACTTTGCCAATTTGTTCAGCCAATTCAAAAAGATCCTTAAATTAAAAACACCAAGTGTTAATATATTTTAACTTTTATATATTGTCTAAACTTCACCATCCTATACTTGTCACATTTCTACATTGATAGGAAAATAGAATTTAAATATCTATATATACATACCTCATAAGATATCTCATCTTCTTCCACACGCATAGCTCGACTATTGCGAGGATGCAATTTCTTTAAACCTGTTTATGAAAGGATCGTATCAACACATGGATGGAGGATGGCAAAATAAAAAATAAATGAAATGGCTATCTTGCACCACATTAGATTCACCTGCTGCTCTCAATATATACTTTGGCCTCACAATGTGTCTTTTGTGTGGTCCATTACCATCATCCATAATACCAATGCTTCTTCTGAAATTATTCAAATTATCATCACTTAAAAAAACTATAAATTTTAGGCGTAATTACTTCTGAATTAATTATAAAACCATCAAATTCAATGGTAAAGAACAATATGATATAAAAATATTGTGATACTAAAAAGGTAGAGATAGACCAAGATGATACTTACAATGTCGGTTATCTGCAGGGCAGAAATGAAATATATTGGAGAAAAAAAATTAAATTGTGAAAATGAAAGATGTGTAATAAAGGAAGCAAAATGCAAATATACATACATGTGTGTGTTGTATGTACTCGTCTGATACATTATTATGTATTTTACATATAAAAAATTGAGTATGTTTTTCCAGTTGTATTTTATTTCATAATGAGCAAATTATTTTAATTTTCTGCAGCATGCATTCTCTTCTACACTTGTTTATGAACCATTTGTTATTCCTCTCCTTCTTGAGAAACTTTCTTGGGCGAGCCAGATTTGTCTTTTAGTCTAACATCCATAGATGGTATTGACTTTCCAAAGAATGAAGTTGTAATTGAAGCTCTGTCCCTCCTTCAAGAAGGATTGTGTGAGAGAGAAAGAGAAATGAGGGTAGAGAAAAAAGTGGAGAGGGAAAGAAGAAGAGGAGTGAGAGAGAGAAGGAGGAGAATAAATTTAACATAAAAAAGCATTTTTTGACTAGTCAATGCAATAAAGCAAATGAAATCTGCACAGTTGGCACGCCACATCACCTTCCGTTAGATGAAATTAACGTCAGGGACTACATTTGAAAACGGAAAATTTTTGGAGGATCAATGTTTGAAGAAAAATTTTAGAGGGACCAATTTTAAAAGGTGGGATAAATATAAGGACCTTAAACATATTTAACCCTAAAAATAATACAACCTGTAATATGTGTAATATGTTCTATGATGTTGTAAAATATCAAAATTGATGTTAATAAATATATGATACACATGTTTACTTATCTTTGTGGGTTCCTTTTTATTATAGAGATTAACTCAGGCATAAAAAAGTGAGACAATTTTTTTTTTCAATTATTTATGTTGATAATAATTTCTAATAAATATTTTTTTTTATAAAATAATTCTATTAAATAGAAAACGAAATTAACTAATCTAGCTTATGATGTAGTAGATCACAAGGACAGTCTTAACATAGATTGTTAAGATTATTTTGTAAGTTCTACGTATGATAAAAAATAATTAAAATAGTATTAAAAGACCAAAATTGTTTAAAACATTATATAAAAAAAACATTGTTTTAATAACATTTAATTGTTTAATTTTGTACCTGAGGAATTACATTACCTAGGGATTTTGTTGCGAATTTTAGTTTATATGCAATTTGTGTATTTTTTTTTTTTGAATTTTTATAAAGAATGATATCTAATTTTATGATGTTTATTAAGATTTTTCAAAATATCCTGTAATTAAATATATATATTTTTTATTAGATTTTTTTTTTGAATTCGATTAAAAACCTGAAAGTATATATATTTATTTCAAAATATTTTTTTTCAAATATTTTTTTTTCAAATTATTTTAAGTGTTTTACTTTTACCTAAAAAATTTATTGTAGAATTCAGGATCGCCATAAGCAAGTGCAGAATGTGCTAAAGCACATGCCCCAAATTCAGGAGGACCTAGTCATCTTTTAATTACTAAATCAATATATTTTACACTTGATTTTAAAAACACGTGTAAAATCATAGGTTGTTTTCAAAATGTATTTTACACCTATTTTGAAAAAACAGGTGTAAATTCCAAATTTATATTCAAAATCGATTGTATATGGGTTTTTTTTTTTTAATTTGATATACATTCATATTTTTTTTAGGTCTTTTTATTAAATTATAACAAGGTCGTGGATTGATTGGACCGGCCTTGCAAAAATTTGTTACATGTATATATTATCTGTCGATTATTATGCATATTTTAGATTATATGAATTTCATGCATTTTTATCGGATTTTTAAAAAAATTCAAAAAAAGACCATTGCTGAATTTTTAAAAAACCATTTTTACCTATGCTTGCATTTGACAACAGGGTCATGCCTATAAAGAAGAAGGGAAAGCCAAAACTCCATAATAAGGTGTTGCTTGTTGTTATCGTGCACTAGCATAAGCTATGGCGTCGAAAGGATACTGTTAAAATGCTGGTGTGATTGTCAACCCTAATGGGGAAATTAAAGTTTTTGTTATTAACTATCCAGTTGGAAAGGAATGTGTTGTATCTTGTTGGAAATTTTTTTAAAATTAAATTGATCGAGTTAGAATCGTGAGCGAAATCGTTTTCTTTATTAATATTTCAAGCACTCTCAAATGTCTTAGAGATGGAACGCATGATATCCAGGATAATTCAGTCTATACTCGAGTTTGCACAAAACCGATAGAAAATCTACTACTACTGAAAACGTATACAATAACGGTTGGAAAAGATATACCATCACGCGTGACCCACCGTTGTGAAGTAGCGTGTGGTTGTAACTTGTAAGTTCTCTATATACCACTACGGGCGCGTGACCGTTGTGATATACTTGGTAGCACTCTATTTAAAACCACGGTTATTGGTAGCAACCGTTGTTACATAGTCTAAAGGTTATGGGTTCAAATCTCAGCAGTTGCGTGAAAAATTATATTTGACGCGTTATCTATAACCACGTTCCTTTGTATAAACTGTTGTGAAATAGTTATTAGTTTATTTTAATTTATATCATTGCATTACCATCCCATTATATTTTTCTACCTGTATTCTGAATCAGATTTTATACATCTATTACAAAGGTAAATAAAATTTATATCAAAAGCCAAAAAAATTATTTACTTCTCAAATCCAAAAAATATCATTTACATCATCAAACTCAAATATATATCAAACATATATACAAATTAAACTCATGTTTCAGGACCCTTAATCACATTGAAGATATACACCCAACGTTTACGAATGTCTACAAAGTTGTCGTAGGGGAATGGTGTAACGTCGTTAAACGTCTACATAAAAAAGTGCAAAAATGTGAATATCACATATATATGATAATCATAGCCAACTTAAACAATACTATGTTATTGTAAACAATTCATTACATATATAATATGTACCTGATCCCATGAATCAACAATGTCGGGGACGCCAATGTTTAACATGTGTTTCATTACATAATACCCACACTCGTATCCCTTTGGTTGTCTCATCGTCTACAAATTTAAACACTAGTTTCATGAATGTTATAACCACAAATGTATGTAACAATATGTATAATTAAATAAATGTCACTAATAATTTGACCACTTATATTAGGCGAGAAAAAATTGGGTTTTTTCTATTACTGTGCAAGATATTGTGTAGTTGCACAACCTTGTACACTGAAAATGATTTAAACATATTACGGGTTAAACTAATTACAAGGTCAAAGAAAATATTACTAAAAAGTTCCATATAAACATAAACTTACCTATTAATAACATGTTTCATTTTAGGCTCGAGTGGTTCATGTAAGAAACACAGTGTCGTTACCATATTCGTCCTAAGTGATATGATGATCAATTGCCAATGATCAATGAATAAACACAAACATATATACAATTAGTATTTTCTAAAACAAAACTAACTATAACAGGTAAACCACAATTGCAAAATTACTTACAATTTGATAAATGGTGCTAAGTAAAAAAAATTACCCCCCTCACTTAATTGTTCTGTAATGTAAGCTTCAATCACTTTTGGATCATTATTTGTCCATCGAATACTATATGGATCCAAGATTCTATAAATATTCGATTTATTTAATTCTATCCAAACATGGTGAATGTACCTAAATGGTTAAACAAAATTCAAAAAAAATAGGTGAGGAAATACAAAAACGATAACGTACTATAAATAATGACATGCATTTTCAATTATATACTTTCGTGCACCAAACTTGTAATATTCCTACGTCCAGCCAATGATTTACAGAGATAAGATCTTGTATATCACTAGGAGTAGAATAGAAGAGCTCTATCTTTGGACAATGCTCTAGCGGAAGAGAAATCGGGTCATCGTTATCTCCAACCAACGGGTATAACATGGGGATTTCATGTGCGGAAGGATCCAATATCTCATTGACCTCTAGAGCAGGGGCGGCTAAACAATTACTTTCTTTCGTGCTAGCACCACATACATTTGTTTCGGGAAATTGATCATCAGCTTGACCATCATTTTCTTTCGTATGTTGTTGGAAGGATCCACTTATTCTCTACAACATAATATTCGTTTTGAACACAATACATAATAAACACATTTATATCTTTTCTAACTTTTTAAATAAAACACAATTAATATATCATACATTTAAGATAAAACACTAACATTTTAGATGAAACACATACCGCATATAAATCTTCTAACTTTTATAACGTTTCCATGTCTTTCCTCCGATTTTCCTGCTCCACTTCTAACATCTTCCTTTGTTCTTCTAACAGCTTCTCAAAATCCGCAATCCTTTCTTTTTGCGCTAATTCGATGTTTTCAGAGCTTTTTTGGATGAACCACTACTACGGAAAACCCATTTAACAACGGTTTGGAAAGATATATAATGACATGGGCACAGGTGTTATTATGTAGAGTGTCGTTGTATATATGATACTTACAATTACGGCTCAGGAAGCGTCGTAATAAACTGGAAAGGGCGCTACCTATATCGACGATTATTTTAAATATCCGTTGTTGTGTGTCTTTTAATAAAATAAAAAAATGCAGCATTAGAACTACCTATAATGACGCTTATTTTAAAAAATCCTTGTTGTATATCTTTTAATAAAATAAAAAAAATATTGCAGCATTAGAACAAGAACAACAGCAAGAACAACAAGAACATCAAGAACACTAATAAGAACAAGAACCAAAACAACAACAACAACGACAACAACAACAACAATAATAACAATAATAACAATAAGAACACCATTAATGAAAAAGAACAACAAGAACAACAATAATAAAAAAGAACAACAATAATAAAAAAAGAACAACAATAATAAAAAAGAACAACAATAATTAAAAAAGAATACCAACAACTAACATTGCTAACTCGGGTTTTGAAATTTGTTCTGAAATTTGGTTTAGTGGAGAAATAGTGTATCGTAAATGAAAGATGATGTTTGGAGGTAGAAGATGTAGTTCGTCTAAGTTTTAGGTTTTACGCGGATCACTAATAGTAGTGTCTTGGCCGTTGATAATCACAAAATGGACGGCGCAGATTTGTTTAAGAATAGTAAATAAACTCAATAAGCGTATAATGTTGGTAATGGGAATTGAAAAAATAAGTAAAAAACCAAAAATGTTGGTGTTGGGACTTGAACCTATGACAAGACGCTACCATGATCATGATTGTTTAAAATACCCGTGATGAAAGGTATGTCAGCATTTTGAAAAAATAAGTAAAAAACGCCAACTATAATGACGGTTTTTTAAATACCTGTGATAAAAGGTCTTTCAGTATTTTGAAAAAATAGGAAAGAAGTAACATTATTAAAATAAATTTAGAAAAATAAAAAAAAAACACAAAATTTAATCTAATTAAGTAAAATACGAATTTTGAGTTTTTTTTTTTGGAATTTTTTATGACTATGAAAACAGTAAATATTTCAATAAAAATAGAAAAAGATGAATTTGCACGAAATAGATTTCAAAAAGGAGACAATTTTCCCTAAAACCGATTTTTTGAAGAGCAGGACCTAAAACTAAACTATAGGCTATAATCTCGGTTTTTTAAATACCCATGGTGAAAGGCTATCAGGATTTTGAAAAAATAAGTAAAAAATCATAAATGTTGGTGCTGGGACTTGAACCCATGACCAAACTCTACCTATAATCAAGGTTTTTAAAATACCAGTGGTGAAAGGCCTCACATTTCACCACAGTTGGAATTTTAACTATCATCAAAAACATTTTAATAAGATTTAAAATAATGCGCGCATCCAGTTTGCACTATTACAATAGTGTATATGAATCCGTTGTAAACCTGGCGTTGTTGTTTGTGCGTTTTGTAGTAGTGAACCAAAGAATAATCTCAGGCCGATGTCTTCTCCAACACCACGAACGCGCCCACCATGCTCATCTATTTTGATATCTTCTACTAGTATATCATGTCGTGGTTCTAGAACAAATGAGCCTCCACGGGCCTCCTCAACCAACAGCTCCTACACAACATGCGTGATAATATTAATATTGTAATTACCACAATATTTAAATAACACATAACATACGCACAACATATCATACTTATAATTTTCTCCGCAATTACTCTTAACACATTTGAGGTGTACTCTCCATTTGGTCTTAGTTGAGCCCTCTTCCACTTCTCATGTTTTGACGATGGAGATGAGTTGCGATCACGACTAATGGAGTCCTCATCTCCCATTTGTTGTTTTTTTTCATTCATCATTGTTTTCTCAAGTTTCCTATAACCACCACGAGACAATCTATGGGGGTAAATGATTTTTGCTTTATTTTGTATTCCTGCTTGACTTTTAGCATGTTATAAACATAGTGAAAATATTATTAGCGTCTATAAATCATAGCATAAAATTACCAAGATAAATAAGACTAGTACTAACCATGAATTTCTCAGAACGACGAAAGATAACTATATCTCATCCATGGACGCTCAAGACTAGGCTCAAGCTTCCTAATGTAGTCACGTGTGAGCCGTGACTTAAAGCTCTTCTAACACGTACTAGCATGACTTACCCACCTTTTTTTTAAGTACTTATTATCATCCGTAAACTTAAAATTCAACTACATTTAAATCAACAAGAATGTATTAGAAATTATAGAAAGTCATATCGAATAGATGAAAATTAAAATTAATACCTTAACGTCTATCCATATGCTATCTTTGACAGCCTATGGCGCTTGTTTCCAATCATCTATCAATCTACTGACTTTGCTCCATCCAAGAAACACAACATAACTCTTAAAAAGCGAAGAGTTTTCACCATCAACTACTCTGTAATACGCATCAAACGCGATCAACAATTTTTTACCAGAGTTGTGGACTTTTATTAATTTGGCAAACATTGTGGCACCTCTTTGTGACCTTTTATTTTCGTTTAGAGTAACATTTGTATGAGTTTAACTTGTTATAGTTTCGTCACCACTAGATGAAGAATACGACGAAGACGACATCTATGTTCAAAAACAGCAACAACCTCAACAAAAACAACAACAACAACAAACTATTTCATCTATTATTTCCACATATAACCATGAATAGAAATATGTTATCATACACATTCAACAACAACGACAACATCAACAAAAGATTACTCAAATGTTATCACATACACATTCAACAACAAGAAAAATTACAACAAAATATTTATCAAGTGTTAACACACACATTCAACAACAACCACAAAAACAACAAGAATAACAACATAAACAACATCAACAACAATGGAAACTGAAGTTTATTATAGATGCATAGGAAAAAAATTTAACGTACCATAAATGCGATGACTAAGTAAAGGTGAATATTTGGGTTGAAACAAATAGTGTTGTTGTTGTATTCCTTCTTGATGATGACGATGATGTTAGTGTTGGCGTTGGTGTGTTGTCTTCCTCCTCGCGATGACTACGGGTTGAAAATGAACAACGAATGGAAAATGATAAACCGATGAAAAACGATGAACGATGATGATGAACGATGAATGTTAAGGTTGATATGGTGTTTCATTTTTTAGCACTGAACGTTAAGGTTGAAATGGAGTTTCGTATCGTATCAGTGCAAAGAAGTGCTACTGAAGAGACAAGCTAGTTAGCTGTGATAAAAATGAATGAAAGATACCGCCACGGTCAACAACCGAAACTGTGGTGATATATTATTTGCTTAATTAAATTACATAAATTAGCGTCAGTTATTACAATTAAAAATATTTAAAACAAAATGAAAAATATGTCACAACGGTTCACCTACGCAATCGTGGTGGTATCACGTTTATTTAAAAAATTTAAAACAAAATGATAAATATGTCATAGAGGTTGTTTAAATAAAAGATAAATAAAAATACAAAGCCACGACTAAATGTTAAAGAAATAAAATATTTGAGGGTGCTGAGATTTGAACCCATGAAAGGGTGATTATATAACCACAATCGTATTTTTCAACCGTGATTATATCATATCAAAATTTTAATAAGTAAGTAAAAGAAAATGTTCACGTGTTAAGTAATAGATGTCATCACGGTCCTTCGTAGCACCGTGATAACCTTGGCATTGTTGTATATACATTTTAATCACGCGTTGTTGTATATACACTTTGTGTGAAAAGGATAGACCTTTTTGTGATATGTTTTTTTAATCCCAAAGTAGTGTTGTTTCACAAGGTTGAGATCCTTGATGAAACACGCACTTTAATCAACACTTTTACCAAATGTTACACTATTTTTCCTAAAGCAACACTTTAATAATATACTGTATTGTTTCGCCTACAACAACAGTTCATAAGCATTGCATATTCTGACTGCGTTATGTTACACTTCACGAAGTGTTGCCTAATTTCGATTTCAAAATACAAACTGTGTAATACAACATTTTAAAACATGTTTTCTGTTTCTAAGTTTAAACAACAACCTTCATATGCATATTTTGTTGTCATTTCAGAACACACCCATGGTGATTAATTAGTATTAATTACAATAATCACAACAATCTTATAAATATTACAAATAATGGCAATGAGACTTCCGTTTAAAGCGTCAAAGAATAAACTTTTGTGTCGTTTACACATTTTGCACACAAGAATCACTATTATGAATTCGAGTATGTTTTATTCTTTCTCATATAAATTCACATAACTATGAAAATCATAATATTAGGATTCAAATGAAATTTTCAAATAGTTGATATCAAAGTTAAATTGCCGATATTATTATTTTTTGGTAATGAATATATAATATGTACTGTTCAAATTATGTATTCGTAAAATAGACTTAACATATGTTGTTGATGTTATTTTGTGTTGTTTGTTAATAAATAGTTTTTCATGTGCAGATAGCAAGTGATTATGCACCACTAGAATATACAATTTTAGCCCCCTAGTTTAGAGTCGGCCACCGACACGGATGCTATTAGTGTCGGTTAAACCCACGTTAACGGACTCTATTTAGGTACATTTTCTAACTAATTATTTATTTTATTTAGCATCGGCCATTGCGACTCTAAATGTGCCATTATTTTAATTAATGTTTAATTTATTTATTTAGAGTCGGCCAGACCGGCTTTACTTATTAGCATTATTTTTTAATTATTATTTAGAGTCGGTGTGACTGATTCTATTAAGTCACATACTTCTTTAATTCTAATTTTTTTATTTAAATCAATTATTTAGAGTCGGCCTAACCGACTCTATTTATAAACATACACTTTTTGGTTTATTTATTTATTTAGTGTCTGTATATAACATTTTTAAATATTTTATAATAGAAATTTTGCGCGAGTGGAGGATCGAACTTGTGACTCTTCGTAGCCCAATACGTTAAATTGTATCACTAACCACTTCAACACAACGATTTTGTTGTAATTTTTTGTTAATATGTATTTTTAGGTGGCTTCTAGGGTGAGGGTTCAGTTAAATCCCTCATTAGTGTACCACTAATTTTGACCATTGGATTAAATAAACCTAAGTGATTCTAATAGTTATTACCATACTGGATTTTAACTCATTGCATCCACGTTCTTTCTCTGTTCCCACCAAATTTCATCAATCTCTCTATCATGTTTACCGCTATCTCGTTTTATACAACTTAAGCCAAAGAAGAATCTATATTTCTGTGTGATATTAGGTTGTTTCCTCTCCACCCTTGTGCCCTTTTACAACTTTTACACTCTTAAAAGTGTCTTCTAAATTGCTCACAAGTGGATATTTTATCTTACTGCTGTTAGGAAATATAAATAAATAACATAAAAGGTTCAAAATAGATAAGGAACCCACTGTCAACCTTGATGGGCTGTAAGGATAACACGTAGAATTAAGGATTGAATTTATAGTTTTTCCCAAAAAAAAAGTTTTGTTTTAGAAAAGAAAATGAAAGACCAATTGGTTTGAAATAAAAAATCATACGAGAGAAGTGAGAACTACTTGTTTGATCCTTTCAATTTTCCATTTGCCGACTAGTCATATTGCTCATAAATTGATTATTTGTTTTATTATGATTCAATGTTGTATTATGTTGAATCACTCAGTATTTGATGATTATCAAATTACACTGTGGCGAAGAAAATGGAATTTTGGTAAAAACAATTATGGAAAAATAGCCATGGTGAAAAACTCTTCAAGCAATTCTTAAATCTCAGACTTTTTTTTACAGAATTGAATCCAACCCATTATTTGAGTAAGAAAGACTATTGAAATCATTAAAATAGGAGATAGGATAAAAGTATCTTAGGGGAAGATAGAGACTCGGTGGAGCAACATAGGTGAGGTGGATTGGGATAAATTCCATATGGCTGAATTTTGTGGGTCGAGACATGTGACCACAAAATCTAAATGAATTGCTACAGATGAAAAAAGACTACGAGAAGGTGGTAAAGACATTCTATGAAAAACTATGTATGTTCACTTTTGTTTTCTAATCATCTAAACCGTTAAAAATATCTAATGGAATATAAAAGTGCTCCACGGATGAACCATTTAGTTGATGGTTCACCTTAGACTTAACCGTATTTTTAATAAATATAGTTTTGTTAATTTTTATTTTCCCTCATTTCACTATTTCCTTTTCCCTCGTTGTATTACACTTTCCCTCCCTTTCATTTCACAACAATACAGAGCCCTAATCTCTCCCCTTTATTCATAAACCGTGAATCACCTTTTCTCTATATCGTGAATCCCCGAAACCCTAATTCGTGAATCAATTGAAGCATCTATTTTCGTTTCAATATCTTTCCATGGAGTTCAAGGGTTTCTGATTCATCAAAGGTAATGCCTCTATTTCGAAGAATCCATTTTCATTTCCATGGAGTTCTAGTTCATATGTATGAGATAGTGATAGGTTTTGAGTTTGCAAGAACTCTCGGCTTTGTGGATGCAGGAAGCAACTTTTCTTTGCAAGTTAATTGTTGTTTCCAACTATGTTTAAAGTCTTATTTACGTCTGAAACCATGAACAAATTATTGTTTTTTCCAAATATGTTTAAAGTTTCCTTTACAAGTTAATCGAATGTTTAAAGTTGGTTTTTCTAAATGTAGGTTTTCAACAACCTTAGCTAACATGTATGTTTTGTTTCTGAATGTAGGTTTTCAACAACCTTAGCTAACATGTATCTTTTGTTTCCAAATGGTAAGTTTTTTGTTTTTGTTTTTGTTTTTGCCATGTGAGTCGTTGTATAATTCTTAAATTTCAAGAAAATTTGTTACGGTTAAGTCTTTAATTCAATGGGATGAAGTGTTCTTGTTGGGTTTTGTATGGTTTTGGGTTTATAAAAATATTTATTTTGAAAGGCTTTCTTTGTTGGATAAGGTGTGTGATAGAAACTAGAATTTATATGAAATAAAAGCGTATGATAGTGGAATGCTCTTTATTGATGAGAAATATAGTCACGAGGATATACCCTATATGTTTTGTTTATGATGTAGTGTTGTCACAAATGTGACTCTTAATTAGTTGAAATGATTTGTTTTCGTGTTTTCATTTTCGGTGGTTGTCATTGTGAAGGCTGTTATTTTCTCACATATTTTAGTTTTCTCTCATTCTAATATTACTTATGTGTCTTAATTCTTGCTATCGTAGATATATATTAAAGAATAAAGACTAGTGAAGCAATATATCATATGGGCTTTTGCAAAGACAATAATTTATCAAGGTTAGTCATCCCTAGTCTTGACCCTAACTATACTTTGCTTTTGTTGAATCTTTACAATTTATTTAAAATTTGACAGAACCGAATTAATGATTTGGTGAACTGTATGTTAATTTGGAACCTAACTGAACTGTTAGTAATTGATACAAAAATGTTTTGTTCGTATTGGTTTGTTAATGCTGCTGCTGAAAAACAATATGATAGATCAGAATAACAGTGCATAACAGATGACTAAAAAAAGTGTGAGTCTGACTAATCCTTTTATTTTTTATGAAAACAGATGACTAAAAGAGGTGGAAAAGCTAAGGTATTAGCACCAGGAAAACTTCAAGAACAACGAAATCGCATAATTAACAAGAAGCCTACCGTTAAGACATCTGGTCATAAAGTAGTACCAACTTATACAACATTATCGCGGCCCACACCAGCTCAGACAACATCATCTGTGCAGGCTGTATCCTAAGTGTCAACACCAGCTTATGCAGCATCATTCGTGCAGAATGCATCGTCGGTGCCAGCACCACAGGCAGCATCGTCCGTGCCAACATCTACTCCGAAAACATCGTCCGCGCAAGCTGCATTGTCCGTTCCAACACCTACTCAGAAAACATCGCCCGTCTCGGCTGCATCATCATTGCCAACACCAACTCCAATTGTAGTACCAACACTTGCACCTGTTCATACCGCTACCTCTGAGGAATTTAGGTTTATGCCTACTCCGACTTTAAGCCATTAAACAATGGCTGGCCCTCAAAGTATAAACCTTCAAACAATGGCTAGCACTTCAAATTTGGTAGATGAGGATGATGAGGAGGAAGATGTGGGTGATGATGAGGATGAGGTTGTGGGTCAAGAAAATCTTACCCCTCTTGTGCCAACAATTGATGAGAATGGGATGGTTATTATAAAACCATATGGTACTGGGTAAGTCATATATATTCTCAACTCATATAATGTGATTTGATTGCTAGTATTCCAAAGCTCAATTTTTGTGATATAGTATTCAAAATCTGCATAAAACATTTATAGAAGAAAAAACTAGTAGCAGGTAAGAAATTCTTTACAAAAAGGATTAATTTAGTAGTTTTAACATTTATAGCATTTTTGTTTTCAATTAATATCTTAGCAATGTAGTCTTAAATTTAACTAACATTCGGAACAAGTTAAACTTCCCAAGATAGAATTGTTATGTAGAAGAATAAGCATAACATAGATAAAATAAATGAAGTTACATGTTCTGTCATAGTTCAATTTAGTAGCCTTAAGACCAAACCTTGACTAAACCATTATCGTATTACCATTATTTCTTCCTAAGTTTAATTATGAAAATAAACTATGTCTCAACCTGCAAAATTAGAAATATGCAGTAAAATAGATACTACAGGGAATTTAATAATTATACCACTCAAAGTTTGGTTTCACAATGGGGTTTAGTTATATGCGGTTCTGGTGCGAAGTTATGAAAGGAGTAAATAATAAAACTAGTGGATAACACCCTATTTGGGTGTTTACATAAAGCTAGATTGTGATGCCTAACTATTAATGATCAATAATAGTAGCACCATGGTGATTAGTTGTCTGGGATAAATCTATGATGACATCATCTAGCTTAGTCAAATCACCAACCTATTTTAGGCTAATTATTAGGCACTAAATAATACAACCAGACAAAAATAAGTAGAACCGCATACTAACTTACAGTTACATCTAGTGCAATAACTAATTAGAATTGACAGAGTCGTATGCCGGCTTTCTCGCTGAGTTATATAACACATTCAACTTCATATTTAATGTTGTTATTTTATACACACAAGTTGCATCACGTGTGAGCTACAAATGTTTCTTATTGAGCTAGTGAGTCTAATTAGAAATGTTCACATGCTAGGATTTTATAGTCTGCATCATGAATCTTTCAATAATATTGAGTTAGTGAGCCTTATTTTAATCTTTCAATATTTTGCAGGTTGGTTCCTGCCAAAGAAGTTGCAGGTGCAATTAATTATGCAATACACAAACAATTTTATAAATATATACATCATTGGTTTGCACTCGATCCTGATACGAAAGTTGATTGGTTTAAGTTGTTTGGAGTAAGTTTTTACTGGCTTTTGTCACTTAAGTTGCTCAAACTATATTTAAACAAGTAACTGATCAGTTATTAAATATTAATTATTTGATTTTAATTATTTTTAGGAGAAGGTTTCGTGGGATCCTTGCGATCATGCATTTGTCTATAACGCATTTGGAAAAAAAAGGAAGAAAACGCTTAAACGACATGCTGCGGAAGGCGAGGGAAAAAGGGACTCGACCTTCATGGATTGGTAATGATGCTTGGGTTGAACTTCAAACTTATTGGAAAAAGGACGAGTTCTTGGCTTTATTTTCTCAAAACAAGACCAATCGAGCTTCTGCAAGAGGCGGAGCAGTCCATACCACGGGTCGTAAGGCTCATATTGATGTTGCACTTGAACTTGTAAGTAATAAAATCCTAACAAATAATAATTGTTGTGAAGATTCTTTATATCGCGACAATTTTACTCGTATTCTGTATTGGTTATTTAACTATTTGATTATTTGTAGTCACGTGAACTTCAAAGGGATCTGCATCTCGATGAGTTATTTTTAAAAACGCACAACAGGAAAAATGGTGAATGGGTTGACAATCGTGCTGCATCTACTTACGTAAGTTCTCGTAAATGTTACTGCATCAATATCTTCATGACAAAACTTTCTTAGTTTATCCATTACCATTACTGCATCAATATCTCTTATTGCAGTTAATTTCATGTCTTTCATGTTTTCTGTAGTTTGCAGATTATTTCCTTATTTTTCAATTACTACTTAGCACAATAGTCAAGAAAAAAGATACAAGAAAGATGCATTATGCTCACTGATGAGATGTTTATGCGAATTCAAGCCTTTTAGAATACAAGGAGTGACTTGTTCATGATTGGGTGCTTTTCATAGAAACTAAACATGCATAGCTTAATATAATTTGATGTAACATATTGGAATCTATTGCAACTCACATCTCATTTTCTCATTCAAAAATTATGCTTTCATAGCTTTTGCTTTATTTTATCTTCATGTATCTCCAACTTTAACACAACTTTCTGTCACACAACTTTAACATGTTATATAATTTTTCTATTGTACAGAAGACTTTTAAAGAGAAATTTGATGCATAACTTCAACCAACTGAAGAAGGAAATGGAGATGATGTTCAAGTGTTAGATGGAGAGCGTGTAAATCAGCTATGGACAGAGTCTGCTGGGGGCCGTAACCATGGTCGGGTTTATGGCGCGGCAGATTTAGCTATTAATCTAAAACGTGGATCAAAAAATTTTAACCAAAAATCTCAAACTCCTCAACACTCTATGTTTGGGATTTCATTAGAAGCTGAAAGAGCAGATAGAATTAGAGCTGAACTAATTGCTGAGGTTACAACTGCTCGATTACAAGAGGCTAACAAAGTTACTCGAGCTGCTACCGAGGCTGCAAAAGCTGCTACTGATACTGCACAGAGGATGGAGAGAGAGAGATGAATGATTGGAAGGAGTTTATGAAGAAATTTGACGCTTCAACTATTGGATCACATCCTCATCATTATGATGACGATTTAGACGATCAGTCATTAGATGAAGATTGATCTTGTACTCTTAGTATAACGGATTAATCTCGGATGTGATTACTTTTTGTGTATGTTTTTTGGGACCTGATCTTGAATGTATTCCGAGTTATTAGGGGTTGTTTTTGTTGAAGCTATGACTACTTTATTTTGTATTTTCAATCAACTTTACAATATTAGGAAGGTTGTATGACTTTTTGAAATGACAAATGTTAGTGGTTGTTAATTGTATGACTTTTTCTACAATTTTACAAGCTCTATCTAATTTATAGATGGTTAGTCAGTTGGCTATTTGCATTTGTTTTTATCATAATATTTTTACACAGGTGCAAGCTTGTCGATGTTTTTAGAAGACAATTGCAGCATTGTCTTTGTTTTTAGAAGACAACTTCTACTTGAAGGTAATTTAATTCTACACAACTTTTTAAATTGCAGCAGTGTCTTTTTTTTTAGAAATGCTACTGAACATTTTCTTGTTTATTTGTAGCCTTATTTGATACTTGGTTTGATTTCACAAATAATCAAGGTATGCTACTTACTGAAATCTACTCCCTTTTTACTTGCATAGTATGAGGCTAAGAGGAGGGATTGACACCTTTCTGATTTTTATTATTCATTGGAAAGACTTTTAAACTAACAGTGTATTGTGTTTTTTGTGTTTTTCCATTATGTGGCAACATTAGATTCAACTATTAGTTGATCTCAATCTGAAGAAAACTCCTCAACTTTTGGAATTAGTGAAAGATGATAAGGTGATATTAGCTAATATCGTTCCTGCTATTTGCAATTAGGAAGTCCCATAATATTTTTTCCTTTACATTTGTCAGAACTACAATTAAATTAAACCTCTTCATTACATTATGAAATAGTATTGTCGTACTCCTAATGAACCCCATTTGTTTTGATCAACTTGAACCTCCTTTTGTTCTGTTGTCCTCTATAACGTTTAGTAGTTTTCTAGGAATAAATTCATTATATTGTCGTAAACTATAGCTGATTACTGAATCATTGTGTGGCATATTTTCTTCATAGCAAATGTTTGATAGATGTAAAGTGTGAACAGATACAACATGGTTCTAAGCTACCAAGGTTCTATTTGAGAGGCTTATGCTTACTTGATTTAAGTATTGTAGTAGAAAACATCATCTGAACTAACTCTTCTTTTCATTATCATAAGATTATGCAAAGCCATTAATACTGATGTAACTTATTTTTACAGAATTATGTATATGGAAATGATCTGCCAAAAGCGGTGTGAGTACTCCAACCTAAGACATTTTGGAGGTTTTAGAGAATTTACGGTTGAGTTTGGCTTCATGAGAGAGTATTTTTTGCTGCGGTTTTGAGCACTATATATTTGAAAAATAGATCTCCCATGCAAAACTAAGTCCCCATCAAGTTTGTGTTAATGTGAAGGAGTTTGAAGGTTGATTTACTTTGCCTTAAGATTTCTTAGTAGAAAGTGCATATATAAATTGGTTTCAGGGTAATCTAGGCTAATTAGCAGTATTTATTAAACAAGGTGGTGCTTGTCTGGCAGTTTGCCTATTCGTAACACTATTATGGTATTATGGCATTATTTCTTCTATTCAATGAGTTCATCCTTAATTTTTGTTACTGAGTATATGACCATACTGTATAGTATAATGAATTTGAGATTGTTTCCAAATGTTTTACCAAAAATGTAATATTGTTCGGTTAAAGGAGTGGATTGAACAAGTTTGTTTGAGTGAGGTTGATTTTCTTTGATGTTGTAGAGACGTTATTGTTGACTTATAATGATTGACTTTGACTTTAGAGTCGGCTTGACGAATGCTAAAGGTTTCATTAACTTTCCTCAATTGACTGTAGAGTCGGCAAAATCGGCACTATTTAATTCCATTGACTTTCCTTCATTAACTACTGATTCGGCCTAGCCGACGCTACTAGAAAATATTGACTTTAGAGTCGGCTAGGGCAACGCTACCATAATTGTTGACTTTTCAAGTTTTTGAAACAAGGTAGCGTCAGTACGTTTAGTGTCCGCTTAGCCTCAATTTAACCGAGGCTATTTAGCCTCGTCCTATTTCTAGCTGACGCTACCGAGTAGCTTTGAGGCTTTTATCCAAGGTCCGACACGGACGCTAATCACGTAGTAGTGTCCGTTTTTCCATCGGTAGCGTCCGCAAATGGTCGACGCTAAAAACTATTTTTCTTATGGTGATGGTTTCTTACTTATCACTGATGCAACTGGTTGTGTGAACATGAATCCAAGAGAGTTACGAACTTGTGTTTGTTGTCGAAATATTATATGAGTCTTTCATATAATATTTTCATAGTGAACACATGTTTTCTACTCTCCCTTATACTTTATCCTCTTCATAGCTTCGAGGAACGTTTAGTTATCAAGTTCTCCCAATCTGTGTTAATTAATTTGTGTTACCTTGATAAATGTTGTTAGTGAGTTTGTTATATCATATGGGATTGCTTGTTTCACTAACCCATCATTGAAGTTGCATTCATTTAAATATATTTTTAGATAATAATTAGAAAAATTAAATTATTCTAGAAAATCAACGTAGACAATCCAATGTTTATCAAATTCCATGCTTATTGTAATTCATGATTTCCTTTTTAGCCTATAAATTTTGATCCAATACCACAAATTCTTCAAAACAATGATGATAAATGGATGTCATTATGAGTGTTTCATACAAAATTTGATGCTTGAAAAATAAACTAGAAAAAATGGAAAATTAAATTTTGTGTGAAAGATTTAGAAGACATCTATTCATTATCATTACTCTGAAGAATTTGTTAACATCAAAGACGACTTAGCTCTCCCACTTCCTAAACTTTGCGGTGTTTATACAAATTTTTCCATAAGCAAAAACATGAATTGCAATGAGCGAGTAAGTTTTCAATATTTATTTATTTATAAATATCAAACTTTTTATAAAGAGAAAAACATTTATGTATCTGTTTTTATTAATCAGGCTAGTGAATGAAATTTAATCTTTTAAAGATGAATAAATAGAATGTCGTGAATTCGAAATTGGGTATGTGTAGTATGATGTTTCTGCATATCTACTAATTGAACTATGTTAACCGGGAAAAAACTTATATATTCATTGCTATGTAAAATTATTTATAAGTCAACGATATGTCTCTTGTAAAAAAATCTACTTCTAAAAATTTTAATATATTTTACTTAAACATATAATAATAATGCACGGAAAATTTATTTGTGATTTTGTCAAATAGTTGATAAAGTTGTAATTTAATTTTTCTTTACTTCTATATTTCTCACAAATATATTTACTATTGTATTGTACTTTACTTGAATTTGATATTGATATTAATTTTTGTGTTTTGTTTGACAACATTCAGTGAACTAAATGAAGAATATAATAAACTAAACATCACACTTGGTTGTTCTTATAAAAATAATACAACTATGTGTAATATGTTCTATGATGGTGTAAAATATAAAAATTGATGTTATTTAATATATGATATTTATATTTATTTATTTATTTATATTTAAAATATTTGATATTTTTCACTGGAACATCATGCATTTTTTTTATGAGGGGCGATTGGGAAATTTAGGGTTTTACTGTTCATCGTGATTCTTCCTCTTTGTTTTTCAATGGGGGGATTTGTTATTCCATGGAAATGTCTTGAAAGTCTGGGAGAAAGTTCAGGTATGAAAAATGGGACTGATAAAACTGTGAATCAGGAGAAGCAACCAAAATCTTTTGTAGAAGTAGTGAATAATGTCTGCAACATTCCGATGAGTCAACTTCCGAAGCCGTGTGTCAAGGGAGATAGGATAGCCATTGTAATTCCCGAGGAAGAGTATCAGCTGGGTTTAGAGGCTTGCAAGCATAACCTCCATGGGAGGATTTTTTTGGCCAAAAGGAACGACTCCTCTAACGGTTTAGAACCTTAAGAGTAAGCTCTTAGCACTTTGGAATTCTATTGAGAAATGGGGCATCACTTCTCTGGGTAAGGGGCATTTCGAATTCAATTTTTCTTCAATTGAGGGTGTTAGACGTGTGCGCTCCATAACCACCTGGAACATTAATCTTGGGCTTTTGAAACATTTTCCTTGGACAAAAGATTTCAACCCCTGTCTGCTCAAACATTCTTCAGCGCAGGTGTGGGTGCGCATTCATGGTCTGCCGCAGGAATATTGGAGGCCCAAAATTATGTTTACAATTGCAAGTAGGATTGACATTCCATTGTGCACTGATTCTGCTTCAAACAAGTGTAGTTTCGACCACCTTTTCGGTCATTTTGTACTGGCTCTGGTGGATTTAGAGCTTGCTAATGAACTACGTTATAAGGTCTTGGTCGAAAGAAAGGGCTTTGCTTTCTTTGTTGAATTAAAATACGAGAACCTGCCACAATTCTGTTCGAAATGTAATATGATTGGCCATTGTGTTACAAATTGCAAGAGAATTGAAGAGGAAATGGGTAAAGGATTGGCTACAGGGAATTTGAAAAGAATGGGAGATGTTGCTACAATAGATGGAGACAAAGGTAATCAATTACATGGTTCCAAGAAACATTATGTACAATTTAATGCGAAGTCGGACGAGGGTGGCCCAGAAAATTCGATAGATGTTGTTGATAAAGAGAATATGGTTAACAAGGGTTATGACCTTGATGCAGAGGCTGACATTTTGAATTCTCAAACGTTAATTGTGAGCTTTGTGCAACTCGTGTAGAATGATTCCTTGGTTGACACAGAGGTATTTCCTGGTAATGATTATCAGGTTGCCAATTCGTACAATTTGCACAATGATGTTGAGGTTTTCGATGCTTCTGATGAGGACTCCTCTTTTGTTGAGAACACTCAATTGATCAACAAGGGTGAAGATTTAAATATCTCAGTTCAGGGTAAGCAGAAATTAGATTTTTTGAACTCCTCTTGGGCTAACATGGTTGAGCATGAAGAAGTTAGGCAAGGGATTGGAGATCGTAGCAATAAGCAGAGTTCTAGTTTGGTTGATTCTGAAGGATTTCAACAGGTCAGATCCATCTCTAGAAGAAATGCTAAAAAAAAGAGTGCGGCGAGAAGCAATTATATTACAAGGTCCAGGCCTGCTAGTGCCCACAATTCTCCATGAATTGTCTGTTTTAGAATGTGAGAGGTATTGCCAACTCTCCTACTAAATTGGCTTTAAAAAGGCTTATTTTAAGTTCTAAACCATCTTTAATGGTAATTGTTGAGCCTTGGATGGATAGTAATTTGTTTCCTTCTAGTTGGTTCAAAGGCTTAACCTGAAGTTTTTTGCTGTGAATAATAGATTAGATAGTTACCCCAATCTTTGGTGTTTATGTGATGTGAATTTAACTCCTGAGGTTCTTTTCATAGATGGCCAACATATTTCTTTCACTTTTGACTGCTTTGAAAAAAAATGGGAATTTCAGCTATATATGCTTCAACTTGCTACATTACCCGTAGAGTATTGTGGTCTCAACTTCAAAATACATTTCGTCAGTTTCAAATTCCTTCGTGCTGCATTGGGGATTTTAATACAATATAAGGGGCTCATGAATACTGAGGATCACATAGTCCGGCAAGAAGACCTATGGAAGACTTTGGGAGGTGGACGAATGAGAATCATCTTTTACATATTCCTACCACAGGTGTAACACCCATATATAAAACTCATACATCAAAGCATAAATATTATATATAGATCCAAGTGTTTGGTACAGAAACACATAAGCTCCTAGTTAACACATTGTATACAATTAAATGCCCTAAAGTACAAAGTACAAAAACCTAAGGCATATTATACACAAGATGTTCAAATGATAAAAACTAAGAACTAGATCAACAATGATCTCAAAATAAACTCCGCTACGGAAACTAGCCACCAACAAGCAAGGAAAAGATCACATGACCTTATCCTTACCCTTCTCGGAACCTGAAGCACCTGAAATACATCAACAACGTGGGGTGAGATACATCAAATCTCAGTGAGTTCCCTATCTTATGGGTTCTCTCGGATTATCAAGGTTCTAACAATCCTAACTCAATTCCGGGGAAAAGGGAAAAGGAATCTTGAGTTCACACTTTATAAATCTCACACTATATGGAAACATGACATGAGTTCATTAACTCACAACATCACTAATCGATAACCATACCAAGACATCTCATCTTCCCGTTCGCTTCTACGTCTAGAAGGCGACCCGAGTCATGGATCCTTGTAGTTACTTGGCATACGAATTGGATTCGGGATCATCGGCCTGTTAACCGTGAACCGTCACTTCTCATGGCCTGTTAACCATCACAAGTCTCTACCCATAGCATAGGCTCCAATCGTACTACACGTAGGGAATCAAACCTACCAAGTAATTGTGTACCCGTTTCAGAGGAGCTCGAGACCCATGAAACTACACTCAAAATATTTCGGTTACGATTACATGATAACATACAACAAAACGATTGTATTCGACAATCACAAGACTACACCGCCTTAAGGCCTCTCTTGCCTTTTCACAACCACAAAGGTTAACCACATGTTCCATACTAGTGTTCACTCTCAACTAGGCCAATACTCGACAAGGATGTATCTTCCAACAACACGTGTCGAGCATCGCCATCTAGAGTTGTCTACAATTTCTAGTTTCTTACAAGACTCTCCTATAGTTCAAGTTTGAGGTTTCCTCACTCTTCCTATATCGTTTTCATATTTGCATGCATATTCACTTACAATCATGTTAAACAATGATAGGATAGGCAAGACATGTCATAATTGCATAATAGAATAATATATATCAATTAAAACATAAATATATCACTTTTGGAACTTTCTCGATTATTTAATCGGTCGGTAAAATCGACATATTTCATCTCCATTCCATAGAATATTTCCTCGGCTTTACATCGATATAAAGAATGATCAAATCCGATAAACGAGTCGAAAGTTATGAATTTTCTCGCTTAAGGAATAAAATTCCAAGTCCCAGGTAGCGCTAAGCGCGCCCCTGTCCGCGCTAAGCGTGTTTTCTTCGGTTTGGAGGGGTTAAAGGAATTCAGCACCGCGCTGAGCGGGCTCCTGCGCGCTAAGCGCGCTCTGCGAAACTCAGAAAAATGCTTCAGCAAAACAGATATTCCCCACACATCCAAACCTCTTCTCAACCATCAATTACAAGCAACAGAGGTGCTACAACCTAGTTCTAGCAAGGTTGATCAACAACATTCAAAAAAACATATATTTCTCAAGAACACAAAGTTTCACAAAACCTAACATTTCCAATCAAACCAAAAAATCAAAACCAGCATCAATATATGTTTCTACAAGTATATTTATCATTCATTTCGATTTATATCAAATTCCAATCGTTAAAACATCGATTTCCATATTCTAACCTAAAAACTCATATTATCTAAAACTCTAAAACTGAGGTTTCTAACTAGAACCCACCTTGAGATGAGCAAGATGAAGATGATGATAAGATTGGGTGAAGATTTGATGAATGGATGATGATGATTCTTGAAGTTCTTGAACTTCTCTTCTTTTACTCTTTTCTCTCCTTTCCTTTCCTTCTTTCTTCTTTCTCTCTCTTTCTTACTAACTTTTTCTTTTGTTTGGAAAATGGGAGGAAAAGGAAACATATAGTAAACTATCATTAGTAAATAATACTACTAAATGTCCAAAAAGTCTCTTAAGTCCAAATTAGTAAAATACCTCAGAGTCAGATAATATTAATTGGATTTATTCTAAGTTCCACCGTTACTCTAATTAGTTTGTCAAATAATTTTTCAGAGTACACTGGGCTCAGTCGATCACAATATAATATTATCCAGAGTAATAAAATACGGGGTATTTCATCCTCCCCCCCTTAAATAGAATTCGCCCTCGAATTTAAAGATTACCTGAACAGATGAGGGTAAGCATCTCGCATTTCCGATTCAAGTTCCCAAGTTGCATCGCCCGGATGCGTTACATCCCACTGCACCTTAACGAGAGAAATGTCCTTGTTCCTTAATACCTTCGTTTCTCTTCCCACAATGCGGCTCGGTTGAGGTTCAAACGTTAGGTCTGCCTCTTTTTCAATAGTATCAGGTAGAATCGGCTGAAGAGGATCTGGAACAAACCTCCGAAGTTGAGATATATGAAAAATATCATGCATTTCCGACAGAGAAGGAGGTAAGGCCAATCTGTAAGCTGCTTCACCAATCTTTTCTAAAACTTGATACGGTCCCACGTATCTTGGACTTAACTTACGTGACTTAAATGGTCCTTTCAGTCTCAATCTAGGAGTGACTTTCAAAAACACATGGTCACCTTCTTCAAATTCTAAAGGTCTCCTTCGATTTTCCGCATAACTCTTTTGTCAATCTTGTGCTTGCTTAATTTTCACGCAGATCATTCGAATCTTTTCTGTAGTCTCTTGGATGATTTCGGGTCCTAAGATTCTATCTTCCCCAACTTCCGCCCAACACAAAGGGGTCCTACACTTTCTTCCATACAATGCTTCATACGGAGCCATATCGATGCTCGCATGATAACTATTATTATAAGAAAACTCAATCAATGGTAGAAGTTCATTCCAATTCCCCTTACTCTCTAACACACAAGCTCTCAACATATCCTTCATCGTTTGTATCGTTCGCTCAATCTGACCATTCGTCTGTGGATGATTAGACGTGCTCAAACGCAACTCTGTCCCCATAGCTTGTTGAAAAACCTTCCAAAACCTTGAAGTAAACTTTGGATCTCTATCCGACACAATATTAGAGGGAATACCGTGCAATTTTACAATCTCCGCAATAAACAACCTAGCAAGATGACTTGCCTTGAAAGTAGTCTCCACGGCTAAGAAATGTGCCGACTTTGTCAACCGATCTACTATTACCCAAATCGAATCATAACCACCTTGCGTACGGGGTAACCCTACTGCAAAATCCATAGAAATACTATCCCATTTCCAAACGGGGATTTCTAGTGGTTGCAATAATCCACCCGACCTTTGATGTTCAATCTTAACTTGCTGGCATACCGCACATTTTGACACAAAGACCGCAACATCTCTTTTCATACCGGACCACCAATAGTCTTTCTTTAAATCTTGATACATCTTTGAAGAACCCGGATGTATAGTAAAAGCACCCTTATGTGCTTCTTCGAAAATCTTTCTTTTCAAAGTCGCATCGTTCAGAATGCAAATTCTTTGGTTAAACATAATCATTCCATCGCTAGCGTGCACAAAACCCGGTTGACTTAGCATCTCTTGCAACTCCTCATCCAATAATTGTCCTTGTTGAATTTCAACTCTTAACATAGAATTGACATTCAAATTCCCCATAATCACTCCATTAGGAGTCCACCCAAATTGAAGATTTAAATCTCTAAACTTTTCAAACAACGAATATTCTAACATCATCAATTCAGTCTTTCTCAAAGCTTTCCTACTCAAGGCATCGGCAACTTTGTTCGCTTTACCTGGATGGTATTTTAGCTCTATATCATAATCCTTCAAATATTCCATCCACCTCCTTTGACGCATATTCAACTCTTTTTGGTCAAAGAGGTACTTTAAACTCTTGTGGTCACTAAACATTTCAAAATGCACTCCATATAAATAGTGACGCCACACTTTCAAAGCAAACACCACCGCCGCTAATTCCAAATCGTGGGTTGGGTAATTCTTCTCGTGAATTTTCAATTGTCGAGAAGCATAAGCCACCACGTGACTTTCTTGCATTAAAACGCCTCCTAATCCCCTCTTAGACGCATCACAAAATACCTCATACAACTTGCTAGGATCGGGAATAATCAGAACGGGAGCTGTAGTCAATATTTCCTTCAAACTCATAAAAATTTGTTCACACGCCGAATCCCACTCAAAGGGGCAATCCTTCCGAGTAAGCTTGGTCATTGGCAACGCTAATTGCAAAATGCCTTTGATAAACCTTCTGTAGTAACCTGCTAGACCCAAGAAACTTCTAATTTCCGATACATTCTTCGGTCTCTCCCAATTAATCACAGCTTCAACCATTGACGGATCCACCGCTACACCACCCTGTGATATAACGTGACCAAGAAAACTAACTTCAGACATCCAGAATTCGCACTTGCTTAACTTGGCAAAAATTTGCTTCGCTTGTAAGATCGATAAGACGATTCTCAAATGTCCTTCGTGCTCTTGTGGAGTATGGGAATAGATAAGAATGTCATCAATGAAGATCACCACAAATTGATCCAAGTAAGCTTAAAATAACCGATTCATATAATCCATGAAAACAGCGGGAGCATTAGTCACACCGAAAGGCATCACTAAGAATTCATAATGTCCATAACGGATCCTAAATGCAGTCTTAGGTACATCGGAACTCTTCACTCAGATTTGGTGATAACCCGACCTCAAATAATTCTTTGAGAACACACAGGCTCCTCTCAATTGATCTAATAGGTCGTCTATCCTTGGCAAGGGATACTTGTTCTTAATGGTGAATTTATTCAGCTGACGGTAATCAATACACAATCGCATCCCGCCATCTTTCTTCTTTACTAACAAAACTGGGGCTCCCCAGGGTGAGACACTAGGTCTAACAAAATGTTTAGCCATCAGCTCTTCCAATTGCTCCTTTAGTTCCCTTAACTCCAATGGTGCCATCCGATACGGAGAAACGGATATAGGAGCCGTTCCCGGTACCAGGTCAATAGAAAATTCCACTTCCCTCTCCGGAGAAAGAGAAGTGACATCTTCGGGGAAAACTTCGAAAAACTCACAAACTACTGGAATATCCATAACTTGAAGGTCGCTACTCCCTTCCTTAGTGAGAACCAAAAGAACAGATTTCTCTTCATCGAACAAGAAATTTATCATTCCAACCGTACCTTCTAGTATAGTTGTTAAGACATCTTTCGGGGTAACATCAACAGATGGAATGATGATGAGCTTTTCTTCACACCCAATAAACACCGAATTAGCAGAAAGCCAATCCATTCCCAAAACGACATCAACTTTCTTAAGCAGTAGACAAATAAGATCAATCTGAAAACTCTACCGTCTACGGACAAAACACAGTTTTCACACATCAACAGTGTCTCAACTATTTCATCCATGGAGGTAGTGACCACCATAGGAGGAGACAAAGGAACGGACCGTAACCCAAGTCGCTTCATACATTGCATCGATACAAAAGAGTGTGTAGCTCCGCAATCAAATAAAACAAAACAAGGAAATCCGTTAATGAAGCACATACCAGCAATTAAGGAATTGTCACTCTTCTTCTTCCTTGCATCCAAGGTATAAACCCTTCCTTGTGTCTGAGTCCTATTATGAGGACAATCTCTTTTCAGATGACCCACCTTTTTACATTGGAAACACTTTACCCCTTCTAAACTACACCTTCCAAAATGATTCTTGCCACAAGTGTGACACACAGGAGGTGTACTCGCCCTTGAATCTTGAACTTGTTTCCCTTTGAAGGATTGTTGCCTAGGCCTGAATTGTTGGTTGGATCTTCTGCGATCCCCTTAATTCACTCTACTCGCAACACCTTCAGCTTGGACTTTCTTCAAACTATGCTCGGCCACATAGCATTGCCTTAAAACTTCAGCATATGTAGTTAACTCTCTCTGAGAGACACTATGAGATATTTCAGCTTTTAGTCCAAACAGAAACTGGTCTATTTTCCACCTTTCATCAGGAGCATACATAGCCTGCCTAGAATAAGCAGCCATGTCCTCAAACTTCTTAGCATAACTGGCCACAATCATACTACCTTGTCTTAATTGTTGAAATTCAAATTCTTTCTGAGTCCTCAATGAGCTCGGAAAATACTTCTCCATGAAAATAACTTTGAACTGCTCCCAAACCTTAGGCACTTCCTGAATAGCCATTAAAGCCGAAGCACTCTCCCACCATCTCATAGCGGGACCCTTCAGTGAATGAGAAGCGAACAACACCTTGTTCTCCTCGCTGCATTGGACTATCAAGAAAATCCTCTCCATACCAGAAATTCATTCGTGAGCCTTCACGGGGTCTAATCCAACATGAAATTCTGGGGGATTCATGCGGATAAAATCCTGGAATTTCCCACCTTCAGCTTCTGGGGCAACTACCGTAGGATGCAAACCTCCATTCATTTGTTACACAATTTGCTGCATGAATAGATTCTGTTGCTGCTGCATCTGTTGCATAAACAGATACAGAGGAGCATTACCGTCGCCGCCCGGCAGATTCGTCCCTTAAGGAGTGGTGCGGGGTCTACCACGAGTGTTTCTACGTCCTTCAGCCATGTTCCTAAAGGTCATACAAATAGGATTAAGTTGATCAGGCTCAATACCATAAATATAACACTTAAGACCAATGGCGACACCACGTATATGAAACGGAAAGAAATACTTATACTATTTCATGGCTAGGTCGAGGATACGACCTGCTTTGATACCAACTGTAACACCCATATATAAAACTCATACATCAAATCATAAATATTATATATAGATCCAAGTGTTTGGTACGGAAACACATAAGCTCCTAGTTAACACATTGTATACAATTAAATGCCCTAAAGTACAAAGTACAAAAACCTAAGGCATATTATACACAAGATGTTCAAATGATAAAAACTAAGAACTAGATCAACAATGATCTCAAAATAAACTCCGCTACGGAAGCTAGCCACCAACAAGCAAGGAAAAGATCACATGACCTTATCCTTACCCTTCTCGGAACCTGAAGCACCTGAAATACATCAACAACGTGGGGTGAGATACATCAAATCTTAGTGAGTTCCCTATCTTATGGGTTCTCTCAGATTATCAAGGTTCTAACAATCCTAACTCAAGTCCGGGGAAAAGGGAAAAGGAATCTCGAGTTCACACTTTATAAATCTCACACTATATGGAAACATGACACGAGTTCATTAACTCACAACATCACTAATCGATAACCATACTAAGACATCTAATCTTCCCGTTCGCTTCTACGTCTAGAAGGCGACCCGAGTCATGGATCCTTGTAGTTACTTGGCATACGAATTGGATTCGGGATCATCGGCCTGTTAACCGTGAACCGTCACTTCTCATGGCCTGTTAACCATCACAAGTCTCTACCTATAGCATAGGCTTCAATCGTACTACACGTAGGGAATCAAATCTACCAAGTAATTGTCTACCCGTTTCAGAGGAGCTCGAGACCCATAAAACTACACTCAACATATTCCAGTTACGATTACATGATCACATACAACAAAATGATTGTATTCGACAATCACAAGACTACACCGCCTTAAGGCCTCTCTTGCCTTTTCACAACCACAAAGGTTAACCACATGTTCCATACTAGTGTTCACTCTCAACTAGGCCAATACTCGACAAGAATGTATCTTCCAACAACACGTGCCGAGCATCGCCATCTAGAGTTGTCTACAATTTCTAGTTTCTTACTAGACTCTCCTATAGTTCAAGTTTGAGGTTTCCTGACTCTTCCTATATCGTTTTCATATTTGCATGCATATTCACTTACAATCATGTTAAACAATGATAGGATAGGCGAGACATGTCATAATTGCATAATAGAATAATATATATCAATTAAAACATAAATATATCACTTTTGGAACTTTCTCGATTATTTAATCGATCAGTAAAATCAACATATTTCATCTCCATTCCATAGAATATTTCCTCGACTTTACATCGATATAAAGAATGATCGAATCTGATAAACGAGTCGAAAGTTATGAATTTTCTCGCTTAAGGAATAAAATTCCAAGTCCCAGGTCGCGCTAAGCGCGCCCCTTTCTGCGCTAAGCGCGTTTTCTTCGGTTTCGAGGGGTTGCAGAAATTCAGCATCGCGCTGAGCGGGCTCCTGCGCGCTAAGCGCGCTCTACGAAACTCAGAAAAATGCTTCAACAAAACAGAAATTCCCCACACATCCAAACCTCTTCTCAACCATCAATTACAACCAATAGAGGTGCTACAACCTAGTTCTAGCAAGGTTGATCAACAACATTCAAAAAAACATATATTTCTCAAGAACACAAAGTTTCACAAAACCTAACATTTCCAATCAAACCAAAACATCAAAACCAGCATCAATATATGTTTCTACAAGTATATTGATCATTCATTTCGATTTATATCAAATTCCAATCGTTAAAACATTGATTTCCATATTCTAACCTAAAAACTCATATTATCCAAAACCCTAAAAATGAGGTTTCTAACTAGAACCCACCTTGAGATGAGCAAGATGAAGATGATGAGAATATTGGGTGAAGATTTGATGAATGGATGATGATGATTCTTGAAGTTCTTGAACTTCTCTTCTTTTCCTCTTTTCTCTCCTTTCCTTTCCTTCTTTCTTCTTTCTCTCTCTTTCTTACTAACTTTTTCTTTTGTTTGGAAAGTGGGAGGAAAAGGAAACATATAGTAAACTATCATTTATAAATAATACTACTAAATGTCCAAAAAGTCTCTTAAGTCCAAATTAGTAAAATACCTCAGAGTCAGATAATATTAATTGGATTTATTCTAAGTTCCACTGTTACTCTAATTATTTTGTCAAATAATTTTTCAGAGTACACTGGGCTCAGTCGATCACAATATAATATTATCTGGAGTAATAAAATACGGGGAATTACAACAGGTGCTAGGTTTACTTGGTATAATGGAAGAAGTGGTACGAGTCATACTCAAAAAAGGTTAGATAAGGCGGTGTGCAATCAAGATTGGATAGATTCGTGTGTTAAGCTTGCTTGTTCCACTCTGTTGCGGAACCGATCTGACCATTTTCCATTATTATTACATTTTAGTTGCCAAGTTGATTGTTTCAGGTCCCATTTCAAGTTTTTTAATATGTGGAGCTCTCATCCAGGCTCTCTGAAGGTGGTGGAGGATGTGTGGAACACGTTCGTTGTTGGTTGTCCCATGTTTGTGCTAACTAAGAAATTGAAAATTCTTAAAGATAGGGTGAAGGCTTGGAATGTCAGCTGTTTTGGTAACGTCAACAACAATGTTAAGTATGTTGAAAAGGTTCTAAAAGATATTCAAGACATGATTGAAAATGTGGGGTATTCGGACAACTTGGCTGCTGAGGAGAGAAATGCACAAGTTTCTTTGGATCAGGCCCTTGGTTTTGAAGAGGTGTTTTGGAAAGAGAAAGGCCGTATTCGTTGGCATGTGGATGGGGATCGAAATACGAGGTTTTTTCACAGATTGGCTAAAATAAGAAATTCTACCAACTTTATGCACTCATTGAAAGTGGGCAATAATGTTATTACAAGCAAGGAGGAAATTTCTGATCATGTGGTGCGGCATTTCAATGGTTTATTTAACAATGTTTCTGTTTTGCAGGATTTTTTTTTGGTGGATGAGGTTATTCCTAACCTTGTGAATGAGCAGACCAACAATATTCTTACTATGTTGCCTACTGAAGATGAAATTTACAATGCAGTTTTCAGTTTAAATAGAGACAGTGTTGCTGGCCCTGACGGTTTTGGCCCTTCTTTCTTCCAGACGTATTGGAAGATCATAAAGAATGACGTTATTAAGGCTACTCTTCAATTTTTCAAGGATGGGTGGCTTACCCCCAATTACAATACGAATACCGTTGTTCTGATTCTGAAGATAAAGGGGGTTGAAAGTTTATATCATTACAGGCCTATTGCTCTTGCGAATTTCAAATTTAAAATTATTACGAAAGTACTGGCAGATAGGCTAGCTCAGATTCTTCCTCATATTATTTCGAAGGAGCAAAAGGGATTTGTGCACGATAGAAGCATTATGGATAGTATTTGTTTAACTTTTGAGGCGGCAAATATTTTGCACAGGAAAATCATGGGAGGTAATTTAATGCTGAAGTTTGATATTTCGAAGGCATTTGATACTCTTGATTGGAATTTTCTCTTGAAGGTGCTTTCCAAATTTGGTTTCAACAATACTTTATGTACTTGGGTTGATAAAATTCTGCAGGGAGATCCGCTATCACCATTATTGTTTTGCATTGCAGAGGATGTGTTGAACAGAGGCTTGGTTCAATTGGTTAATAATGGCAGCATAAGGCTTATGAAGGCCTGCCGTGATGTTGAAGTTCCTTCGCACGTTTTTTATGCCGGCGACATAATGTTGTTCTTAAAAGGAAGTGTTAGCTCTCTTGATGCTTTATCTTTGCTTTCCAAAAGATATACTGAGTGTTTTGGGTAGGTGTGTAACACCTCTAAGTCCCTTTTATTTGTCGGTTCAATGTCTGCTACTAGACACGCTATGCTTGCCAATAGGATCGATTTTCTTATCGGCCATATGCCTTTCACTTATTTGGGGGTTCGTATCTTCAATGGAAGGCCTAAAGCGGCATATTTCATGCCTATTGTGGATGAAGTCAGAAGTAAACTTGCTTCTTAGAAAGCTAGCCTTTTATCTCTAGCTGGGAGAATTCAACTCGTTAAGTCGGTTATTCACAACATGCTTTTATACTCTGTGCGCATTTATTCTTGGCTGGCTAGCCTTATTCAGTTGGTTGAAAAATGGTGCAGAAATTTCATATGGAGCACTGACTTAGAGAAGCGTAAAGTAGTGACGGTATCGTGGAAGATTTGTTGTAAATATTATAAAAGTGGAGGACTGGGGTTGCGTTCTTTATGGTTTATAAATAAGGCTTCCAACCTAGTGCAGTGCTGGTCCGTTCTTAATGCTACTGATACTTGGAGCCAGATTTTGAAAGCCTGAGTTTTTAAAAATGGACGCCAGGTACGGTATCATATCTTTTCTTCTATATGGACTGGTTCTAAAAGCTGCCTGCAAAATTTGTTGGATAATTCGATTTGGAATGTTGGCAACGGGAATAATATTAGATTTTGGTTAAATAACTGGTGTGGGGTTCCGCTGGTTTCTTTGCTGCAATCTCATGATATCTTATTGCTGGATTTAAATGCGAAGCTGAGTCGGTTTAGGGTTGGCAGCAGTATTTTTTTGCCTACTGACATTGCTACGACGTATCCTTTGCTTCAGCGTAGTTTTGTGGATGTTTTTCCTAATGTTCTGCAGGAAGATAAGCTGATGTGGAATCGTTCAAAAAGTGGACAGCTAAAATTGAAAGACGCTTATAATTATGTCAAAGGTAACAATTGTGTTTCCCATTGGGGCAGGTTTATTTGGAACTCTTTCATTCCTCCTTCCCATTCTTTGGTTTTTTGGAGGCTTAGTTTTGCTAAACTTCCTACTGATGAGAAAATGGCTATTAGGGGATTTCAAATGCCTTCAATGTGTCGTCTCTGTCTTAAAGAGGGAGAGGATTTAGCTCATATTTTTTTCACTTGTTCTTATGCCTCCAAGATTTGGAATTGGCTGCAACACTCGCTAGTTTGGAATTATCCGATTACTTGTTTAAATGATTGTTTCCTGATCATGAATAGAGTTTCTTCTGCCCAATGTAATTTGGTGAATATTGCTGCAATTGTGAACACTGTCCATGCTATTTGGCACGCGAGGAACCAAGTCAGATTTCGCAATGTTTTGGTGCATTGGAAATCCTCTTGTTCGTGCATTGCTTCGTCGACCCTGCTGACTGGTCATTTCTGCAAGTATCCTGCTAGTTCCTTTTTAAATGAGTTTGCAATTTTGAAGATTTTTTCCATTACTATTCATCCTCCGATTCCAAAAAGTTTGAAGGAAGTTTTGTGGTGTCCTCCACAACCTGGTTGGGTTAAAGTTAACATCGACGGGGCTTCAGTTGATGATCCCATTCGAGCTGCTTGTGGAGGGATGTTTAGGGATTGTATGGGTGAGCATTTGGGTAGTTTTGCCTGTAATTTGTCTCTGACTAATGTACTTTCTGCGGAAATTATGTGGGCCAATATGCGGTTAGTCTGGGAGTAAGGATTTGTCTCTTGATTGTTTTCCCTCATAATGCGCCTCTTCAACGTATCCCTCTTTTGCACAATGGTCATTGGCAAGACCTTCACAGAAACCACATCGTAATGCTCTGATTGGATTAACATTTACTGGAACTAGATTTGTGGCTGTCAATTACTTTGATAAAGCTTTAATATATGCCAATAGAGGAAGTTGAAAATCAAGATCCGTCATACAAGTCTTGAATCAAAAAGCAATATGCTAAACCCCTTACCTTGTATACACAAACAAAAAATATCTTAGTAGCACTCAACCAAACAAAAACTGAATAAGAGTATAAAATTAGTATAAAATAAAATAAAAGAACTTAATTATAAAAAGTGTAACACAAAAATTACCTTGTCAAAATAATGCAACAATCTCCGGCAGCGGCGCCAAAAAATTGATAGAATTTTATCAAGTATACTAAATGTTATTGAAGTAATAAAATATATTTGTTTCCAGTGGGATTGCTTAATTTTAACAAGAAGATTAAGGATCGATTAAAAGTAAAATTGGGAGTTTTCAAACTTTGGTTTGAAAGAACAATTGCGTAAATAAACACTTGTTGGAAAATTAGTCAGATTAAAGATAATTAGGCCTTCATTCGAATCCCATGTATGTCTCTATTGATCTTGGTGTCTATTTTCCCTATGTTGATTTCTCAGCATTTACGACGGTTTGACTTAGCCATTAAACTCAAATCTTTGTTGTATAACTCACTATTCTATACTATATCTTCCTAATCCCTTAACCAGTTAGATAGTTAAAACAAACAATATTCGACATGTTAAATAATATTTTAAGTGATTTTATACTTGCAAAAATTGCTGCGAAAATACTCCACCTGGGGATTTTTCCATAGGATTTATATTATTTGCAATTTATGTATATTTTTAGATTTTTAAAAGATCGATCCCTGATTTTACTACCTATAACAAAATTTTCAAAAAAATCCACTAATTGTATAAACTTTTATCAGATTTTTTTTAAAATCTTGTAAGAAAATTTAGAAAAAAAATAGAAAATAATAATATGAAAAAGTAATTATACTAAAAAAAAACTTACATTGATCAATGTTTTTTCGAGCTTTTATGAGCCACTTAACACTATCTCTCTATTAGACTCTTAGAATTTGATTCAACACTTCTATTTCTTCAGCCATCACTTACTTCTCTACTAGTTCTATATGTAAAGTTATTAATACTTTCCATAATAAACTAGTAGGGATGGAAGTGTTAATTGAAGAATTAGAAACATTGAACGAAAAGTAATTTAAGTGGACCTTTTATATTGAATTTTAGAGACAAGCTTTCTATAGGTATGCTACATTAATTTTCGCCTTCAATTTTTGGAAAATAATTTTTGTCAGTAATAACAAATTTTATTACTAGAGCAATTTGTGTTAAAAAGAGTAATGCTATGTCTTAAAATTACATTCAATTTTCTTGTTAGCGCTATCTGATAGTGGCAGAGGGAACAACTTAGAGGAATTTTAAGAAATGAGGGTTCTTTTACAAACGTTACTATCAATTGGGGTACATGAACAAGTCATGGTTATCCTCAGATTTGATATTTACCTCTCTGTTGATTTACTTTTTGTAGATGATTATTACTCGATGATTTTTATATCAAAACCATCACTAAGTTCAATGTTCTCATGTGGTAATTGTTCTTTGATTTTTCATCGAACATATATGGCTTACCCCATAAATATTTGATCTCAACCAATAGAGATAGTTAATTTCTCTAACAACATGTGAGTGAAAGTTATACATTTACGACCATTGAAACGTGTATTTTGGCAAACTAATTTTTCAATATGTATTGATAAATATGATTCTCACTACTTTCCGAATTGCTTTATCACCTTATATATGAGACACATATCTTGTACCATGATTCAAATCAGTGTTGTGAAGTCTTGAAGTGGCTGACAGAATTTTTTTAGAAGATGACTTTGTTGCTGCTGATGTGAAAATTGTAGTTTTCAGTTGCGACGGTCAGTGACGGAACTGTTAGAAGTAATTCAAGTTCTCTGTCGAAGTTGAAGTCGAAGTCTTATAGGTTTTGTCGAAGTCGAATTAGTTGTAGTGTTGTGTAGTCAGCTGTATTCGACAGAGTCGAATATAGCTGTTAAGAAGTTAGTCAAAATGTTTGTTTGGGCCTGGGCTTTGATAGTCTATATAAAGGGCATTGTAATTTGTAATTGAATAGACAATACACAACATTTAATAAAAGTTTGAAAAGATTTGTAAACCCTAATCTCCTCTCTTTTCTCTCTCCTTCTTCTTCTTCTTTCTCTCAAACATTCATCTTTCTTGGAACCTAGTTCCAACAATTGGTATAACAGAGCACGGTTGCGATTCAGAGAGAATCTAATGGCAAACAGAATAACAACGTCCACACAATTCCCAGCGAATCTACCTGTTTTCAAAGGGGAAAACTACCAACGGTGGGTTGCGCAGATGAGGGTTATTTTCAGATTTCAAGATGTGGTTGAAATCGTGAATGATGGTGTAACTGAATTGGGGGCGAATGCGACTGATGAACAGAAAGCTGTGTACAAGGATCAACGGAAGAAAGATGGCAAAGTGTTGTTCTTGATTCACCAGTGTGTGGATCCGAATGTGTTTGAGAAAATTATTGAAGAAGAATCTGCAAAAGGAGCGTGGGACAAGTTAAAGAACTTGTATGGAGGTGATGAGAAACTGAAGAGGGTGAAGTTGCAAACCTTGAGAAAGCAATACGAAATGATTCAAATGAAGGAAGATGAATCAGTTTCGGAGTTCTTTTCAAGATTGGTGATGCTGTCGAACCAGATGAAGTCTTGTGGAGAAACAATCACAGATTTGCAGAAAATCGAGAAGGTACTAAGATCTCTGACGGCAAATTTTGATTACATTGTAGTGTCCATTGAAGCGTCCAAGAATCACTACTAGAAAATTTGCTTTTAGTGACCGAATTAGAGACCAAAAAAGCTTTAAAATCGGTCACTAAAGCGTTTTGCGACCAATTTCGAGACCATCATTTTCTGTTGTAAAAGTGCTAGTCGATAAGTTTTTACGACGAACTTAGTGACCGAAATTTAGAGACCGATTTTTGTGTTCTTTTTTCAAAAAATAAAATAAAAAGGTGCCAGACTTGGGAATCGAATCCATTACCTCCAGCTATTTCAGTTATGTCTTACCACTAGACCACTTAACATCATTTGTTATATTCTCTATATTTAAATATATATACATATAAAAAATAAAAATAAAATATTTAGAAAATTACTAATTATTATTTAATTTAATTGAATGTAATGAAAATAAAATTTAATTTTATTAATGTAATTTCATTATGCACATATAAAAATTGCATAATGAAAATAAAATTCACTTTTTATGCATATATAAAAATAAAAAAGCATAACTATTTATATAATTATATGTTTTATTTGTTAAAATAATAAAAAGAAGAATCTTTTATTAAAAAAAGAATTAAAATCTTTAAAAAGATTGGGAGAGAAATAGTAACATATTAAAGAGGATTAAAAAATAAAGAAAAAACAACAAAAATATCAGTGACCGAAATTTTGGTCTCTAAATTTTTTATATAAACTAAATATTGTATTAAAACTTTTTTCGAGACCGAATAGTTGGTCACAAATTTTTGGTCGCTAAATCGGTGGCTAATTTTTATTTAGTGACCGATTTAGTGACCTCTAAAAATTTATTCATGGATATTAAATTTTGGTGGCTAATTCGGTGGCCACAGTGACCGAAATGTTTCGGTCACTAAATCGGTCACTAAAAGCAAATTTTCTAGTAGTGAATCTTGCTGAGATGAAGGTTGAAGAGCTACAGGCTTCTTTGGAAGCTCATGAGATGAGATTGAAGCAAAGAGATTCAGAAATAAAAAAGGTATCGGACCAAGCACTACAAGCGAAATTCACCAAGAAGTCTGGGAAGGTAAAGCAGGGAAGGAATCTTGCTAGTGATGAGAAGTCAAGCAAGAGTTCGAAGAATCATGATGATTCAATAAAGAAAGGCATGGGCAACAAGTATTCTGGGAAGAAAGTTGACATGAAAGACGTGCAGTGTTACAATTCTCAAGGTTTTGGTCACTATGCTCGAGACTGTCGAAAGAAGAAGGAAGCACGAGCAAAAGAAAGTGACAAAGCGCAGTATGCACAGGCAGAAGATAGTGATTCTGATGGTGTGCTACTAATGGAAGATACTCAGTCAGCCGCTGATGAAATGAATTTGTGGTATCTTGATTCAGGTTACAGCAACCACATGACCGGTAACAAGAACTGGTTCACCAAGCTTGATGAATCAGTTAAGAAAGTGATAAAGTTTGCAGATGGTAGACGTATCACATCAGGTGGAAGAGGAAACATATCTGTAATGAGAAGAGATGGTAGAAAAGCCAGCATTACTGATGTATTGTATGTGCCTTCTATGACAAGTAACTTGATAAGTATAGGTCAATTACTTGCCAAAGGACATAATATGAAGCTGGAGAAGAACCATATGAAGGTGTATCATGCTGATGGAAGGTTGGTACTAAAGCACCATTGGCTGATAACAAGACCTTTAAAGTTCATATTAACATGATTGATCATCAATGTCTTGCGTCAACTACAAAAGAAGAAAAGAATTGGCTATGGCATCATAGATATGGGCATCTAAACTTCAGGAGTTTGGGTATGCTCAATCAGAAGAAGATGGTTTATGGTTTACGTCAGGTGAAGGAACCAAATCATGTGTGTGAAGAATGCTGCAAAGCAAAGCAGGCTAGAAAAGCATTCAAGCATGATCTGCCAATTAAGTTGAAAGGAAAGTTGGAGCTTGTTCATTCTAACGTATGTGGACCTTTTGAAGTTAGGTCGAATGGTGGAAAACGTTACTTCTTAACTTTCATCGATGAATTCACCAGATATATGTGGATTTATATGATCGAAAGTAAGAGTGAAGTATTCACAAAGTTCAAGAAGTTTAAGTTGCTTGTCGAAAAGCAAAGTGGCTGCAAGCTAAAGAAACTGAGAACTGTTGGTGGTGGTGAATACGTCTCTCGAGAGTTTGCTAGATCTTGTGAAGAGGAAGGTATAGAGCATGATTTTATTACACCCTATACACCTCAACATAATGGAATAGCTGAGAGGAAGAATAGAAGTATACTGAATATGACGAGAAGTATGTTGAAGGCTAAAGAGGTGCCAAAGAGATTTTGGACTGAAGCAGCTTCGACAGCAGTATACATTCTGAATAAATGTCCAACGAAGAAGCTAGTCGGGAAGACTCCTTATGAAGCATGGACAGGTGAGAAGCCAAATGTAAGTCATCTCAGAGTTTTTGGATCAATATGTTTTAGGCATGTTCCTGAGCAATTGAGAACAAAACTAGATGATCAAAGTCAAACCATGGCGCTCATAGTTTATCATTCAACTGGTGCATATCGACTATATTCACCAGAAGATGATAAAGTTGTGATCAGTCGAGATGTTCTGGTAGATGAAAATCAAAATTGGGAGTGGAGTCATGGGTCAGTTCGACAAGAAACTGGTCGATAGATAGAAGAGACAGTTCCGACGGTATTTGAAGAAGACCGACAAACTGAGGCCACGACAATTCGAAATGAAGAACCTCCTGAGCAGAATGTCAGAAGATCAACTAGAACAAGATCTGAGTCGACAAGGTTAGCTGGATATGAGTGATTTCCAGATAATGCAATCGATGCAGATGGTGACTTAACAGAAGAAGTAATGATGATGGCTGAAGCAGAACCAATTAACTTGGATGAAGCCATGAATGATTCGAATTGGTGTGAAGCCGTGAAGGAAGAACTCAGGGCAATCGAGAAGAACAATACCTGGGAACTTGTCGAAAAAGCCAGCAAGAAGCCTATTGATATGAAATGGGTTTACAAGCTGAAACGAAGGCCAAATGGTGAAATTACCAAGCATAAGACAAGACTAGTGACAAGAGGTTTTCTGCAGAAACCTGGTATTGATTTAGACGAAGTCTATGCGCCAGTGGCTAGGTTGGAAACAATCAGGATTGTTGTTTCGACAACAACATATAGAGGATGGAAGATACATCAGTTGGATGTAAAATCAGCATTTTTGAATGGACCTTTGGAGGAAGAAGTTTATGTCAGTCAACCACCAGGATTTGAGATCAAAGGGCATGAGTCGAAGGTGTACAGATTGAGGAAGGCTCTCTATGGATTGAAGCAAGCCCCGAGGGCATAGAACAAAAGAATAGATAGTTTCCTAATCAAAGCAGGTTTCACAAAGTGTGTGTTTGAGCATGGAGTTTATGTAAATGATGTCTACAATGATAGTCGAATCATTTTATGCCTGTACGTCGATGATTTGCTAATTACAGGTGCAAATGAAGTTGAGATAAGAAAAGTTAAGTCGAAGCTAATGCAAGAGTTCGAAATGTCCAACCTAGGGAATTTGTCATATTTCTTAGGGATGGAATTCAAAGACACGGCTGAAGGCGTGTTCCTGCACCAGAAGAAGTATGCTCAAGACATCTTGAAGAGGTTCAAGATGACTGACTGTAAAGCTGCAACAACTCCATTGGAAACAGGAGCAAAGTTGAAGAAGGTAACTGATGATGAGTTTGTAAGTTCGACACTGTACAAACAAATTATTGGATCCTTGAGGTATCTTTGCAATACAAGGCCGGACATTTGTCAGAGTGTTGGATTGTTAAGTCGATTCATGGAGAAACCCCAAGAATGTCATCTCATTGCAGTAAAGAGAGTACTGAGATACATTAAGGGTACGATTTATCATGGTGTGCTGATGCCATGTCGAAAAAGGTCCAAGTCGAAAGATGCGGAAGTATATGGTTACACTGATTCAGATTTCAGTGGAGACCAAGATGAGAAGAAGAGTACTGCAGGCTACATTTTCATGATAGAAGGAGCTCCAATCTCCTGAAGTTCGAGAAAACAAAGCATTGTGGCTTTGTCATAATATGAAGCTGAGTACGTAGCTGCATCGTATGCAACATGTCAGGCAGTGTGGATGGATATGTTGCTCGAAGAACTCAAGATCAAGGAACCTGGGAAGATGAAGTTGTTTGTAGACAACAAGTCAGCTATTGATCTTGCCAATCATCCTATGTGTCATGGTCGAAGTAAGCACATAGAAAGAAGGTATCATTTTCTCAGGGATCAAGTGAACAGAGGGAAGCTTGATCTTGAATATTGCAAGACTGAATTTCAACTAGCCGACATACTTACCAAACCTTTGAAGAAAGTCAGATTCGACGAGCTAAAGAAGAGCATTGGGATGAGAAGTCTCGAGAACATGAATTAGCTGGTGTGTTAGAATTAATTCAAGTTCTCTGTCGAAGTCTTATAGGTTTTGTCGAAGTCGAATTAGTTGTAGTGTTGTGTAGTCAGCTGTATTCGACAGAGTCAAATATAGCTGTTAAGGAGTTAGTCGAAATGTTTGTTTGGGCCTGGGCTTTAATAGTCTATATAAAGGGCATTGTAATTTGTAATTGAATAGACAATACACAGCATTTAATAAAAGTTTGAAAAGATTTGCAAACCCTAATCTCCTCTCTTTTCTCTCTCCTTCTTCTTCTTTCTCTCAAACATTCATCTTTCTTGGAACCTAGTTCCAACAGGAACCAGACCGAAAATCATGAGGGAGCTGATGTAAAATACATATTATTGTTTAATAAATTTAAATAATTAATTTTTATTTATAACAATAATAATAATAATAATAGAGTAAATTTTAACTATTCCATCTATATTATATAAATTTTTTATGCGAAAATAGTTGCATTTTTTTTATATTTTTAATTATAAAACATAGGTTCAACACTTAAATTTCACATTATTACTTAAAAAATTAATGCTAAAATGATTAATAAGCGGTTAAAAATTTGTTAGACTATATGCAACTAAAAAGATTTTGATATCTTAGCAGTAAAAAGCACCTAATCATCCTACCAGTTCAGATCAGTGGTTAAATAACTATATGCAACTTATTATTATAAATATACTCATAACAAATTATATATTTTAAATTAAAATTAAAAAATAAATTGAGAATTTTGAGGGGGCCATGGCCACCCCCTGTCACTATGATGTTCTGCCACTGGCGACGGTAACAAGTGCCCAGGGGTCAATGGTTATAATTTCAAGTTTATTAAGTCGTGTTGGGATACTATTGGCGTAGATTTTACGAATTGTATTCTGGAATTCTTCAAAACTGGATATCTGCCCAAGATGTTTGCGTCTTCTTTCATTTTGTTAGTTCCGAAGGTAGATAATCCTCAAAGCTTTGAAGAGTTCAGGCCTATCAGTTTAGTCAGCTGTGTTCTCAAAATAATTTCCAAGATGCTTGCAAGTAGATTGGGTAAGGTAATTCACAAACTCATATCTCCTTCTCAAACTGCGTTTATCCCTGGGCGTCAGATATTTGATGGAGTGTTGTTGGCAACTGAAATTGTTGACTATTCTAAAAGGTTTAAGAAGAATTGCTTGCTTTTTAAAGTTGACTTCGCCAAGGCGTATGACTGCGTGGATTGGTCGTACCTAGAAGATATGCTTGTTAAGATGGGATTTGGTCATAATTGGTTGAAAAGGATTCGAGGATCTGTTTTCAATAGCTATATGTCGATCTTAATTAATGGTAGCCCTTCGAAGAATTTCAAGGCGGGAAGGGGATTGAAACAAGGCGATCCGTTAGCTCCCTATTTGTTTGCAATTGTGGCGGAGGGTTTGGCTAGTATGGTTAGAAATGCATATATCAATAATATGTTGTCAGAATTCAAAGTCCTTGATTGCCCTACTGTTAGTATGTTACAGTTTGATGATGATATGTTACTTATTGGGGACGGATCGGTTTCAAATATCTGGGCATTCTAGGCAATTCTGCGGGCTTTTGAACTGATTTTCGGTCTTAAGATAAACTTCTCCAAAAGTTGCTTGTACGTGATTGGAGTTGAGGCTGAATTTCTTTTTGCAGCTGAACAATTTTACACTGTAAATCTGGTAGTCTCCCCTTCAAATTTCTGGGACTAACAGTCAGAGGTAATCCCCGTTGTAGCTCATTTTGGCATCCAGTTGTTTCTTGCTTGAGGAATAGACTCTCAAGATAGATTGGTCGGAATTTGTCAATTAGAGGTAGAGTGTCTCTCATAAACTCGGTTCTCGTTAACCTTCCTATTCACCATTTGGCTTTCTTTAAGGCTCCTAAGAAAGTTGTGAAGGAAATCATCGCAACTCAACGTCGTTTCCTTTGGGCCGGAGCATCTAATAATAGGTTTGTCTCTTGGATTTCTATATCTGTTTCTGAGACTCATGAAAGCTTCAACAATCTTTTGGAATGTTCAGTTGGAGACGGTTTAGGATTGGCCTTTTGGCAGTCGGTCTGGGTTGGAAATGTGGCGCTGAATATTTGATTTCCTCTTTTGTTCCAAGCCTGCAGAAGATCTGTTAGTTCAATTATAGAGATGGGAGTTTGGGAAGATGATCACTGGCGATGGAAGTTGCGAGATTCGATGGATAATGTTGCTAGTTTATCAGAACTTGAGTGGAGTGAGTGCTGCTAAATTTTGGAAGCCGTAACTGTTAAAAAAGATGAGCATGACGATTGATGGCTCTTTGAAGTTCACTGTTAATTCATTTTATGCCTGTTTGAACTACTCTGTTTCTATTAATGAGGTTGAGGTAGAAAGTGCAGGTCTGCTGAAGATATTATGGAAGACGGTTATTTCGGTGAAAGTTCAAATTTTCGGTTGGAGGTAGGCGCTCGATAGGATGCCCACGAGATCAAATTTGGTGGCTAGACGTATAATCGACAATGAGCACGAAAAGGTTTGTATGTTTTGTTTCCGAGAGTTTGAAGACTCTTTTCATCTTTTCATCTCGTGTCATAAATCGTCATTGGTTTGGAATAAGATATGTGAGTGGGTGGATATAGGTAGAATTTTGGAAACTTGTTGTAGTCTTCATGCGAAGGCTTGGTACTTGAGTCTTAAAGGTCGTAGCATAGCGGGAAAGATAAATTCAATTTTGTTCATCACTTGTTGGAACATTTGGAGGGCTAGAAATAATATCTTGTTCAACGATGCGATGTGTAACATTGATGATATTTTTAATGATATTAAAGTCACCTCATGAAATTGGTTGATTTTAGGTAAAGAGGATAGCAAGAAGTGTAGGTTGTACGAGTGGTATAAGTTTTCGTTCGAATTTTTGTAATCGTTTTGTGTGATTGGTGGTTATAGTTCTTTGGTTTGAGATTTTCTTAATCTCCTATTAATGAAGTTGCTTATCAAAAAAAAATCAGTGTTGTGAAATTTCTAGTATAGTGTTTGTATATCGGTATTGCATATTTAAATTTTTGCTACCCGATATAAAAGTTGGTATTGCATTTAGATGTTGTTAAACTAAAAATAGCGACAATTTTTTCTAGTATAATACGGTTACATCTTGATATCAGAACTGATTAACTATGAAAAATTATTTTAGAAGTGAACCATTATTATTATTATTATTATTAGGCTAAAATACAGTTTTGGTCCCCCTATTTAGCAAAATTCACGGTTTTGGTCCCCCTGTTTTTTTTTTTAACAGTTTTGGTCCCTCACCCCTCACTGTTCCTGTACGGACGTACACTGTTCATGTACGGACATGTACGGACAAGTTACTGTTCATCACTTTTTCTGGGCAAAAATTGGAGTGGGGGACCAAAACTGTTAAAAAAAAAAACAGGGGGACCAAAACCGTGAATTTTGCTAAACAGGGGGACCAAAACTGTATTTTAGCCTTATTATTATTATTTATAACAAGTGGTGGATCCATTTTTTTTTAAAACACAAACATAAAAAAATAAAATGTGAAGAGGTGAAATGTTGTTGAATCGGTGTGGGTAATATATTTCAGAGTAGTCTGTGGTGATCAATAGCGGTACTATCCAGCTATAGCAGAGCTGAGTGGAGGCTAGCTGTTATGAGAAGAGGCTTAGCCATGCAAATACTATAGCAGTCGTTATAGGGTAAATAACGAGTATCGAAGGCGAAGCAGTTCACAGTGCAAAGCAGTTGTAATCATGTAATCGTGTTTCCTTTGAAAAACTGAAAGTACCACTTAAATTTAAAAGGTTTTAAGGGTAATCTTAGATTTTTCAATCAAACTTGAGGTGAGACTCTACCCTAACATTTCTTTACTGACATTTTACACTACACTTGTTCCAAAGAAAAATTACAAGTTCCTCCCTCATCTGCGTTACACTTTGTTCTTCCATTTACACTTCATCTATTTATAATTATCATTCATGCAATTTGTTCAAAATATGATCAAATAACGGACATATCGCTATCCAGTATCTTGTAATCCCATGTTCTGTTGGCATCTTGTTGAGTGCTAAATTGTTGTTATTTTGAGCGTGAATAATTAACACTCAACGACTTTATTCGTTTGTTTTCCATTAATAACCCCCAGTTTTTGTGTACTTTTTGTATAGTTTACATATTGTTGTATAATTTGCGTTTTCATGTACATATCAGTGAGTTTGATAGTTTTTCATTAGTTTTTATAGGTAATAATGCATGGTTGAAGTATGGATTCAATTGAGCCAAGAAGAATGCTTTAAGATGCAGATATTTGGAATCAAAATATTGTCATTCGCGCTTAGCGCCATTTTCAACGCGCTGGGAATTGATTGACAATGGCTAGGAGTATTTTTGTTTTCCTGATCGCCCTTAGCGCAGTTTAATGAGGTTTGATAGGTACTTTGAGTGAAATCGCTTTTAGCGCGATCTGAGGGCGTTTAGCACGGTTGTAATTTCTTAGTTTGTATAAATACCCCTGATTCAGATTTTTAGGGTATAGTTTTGTGGGATTTTTTGCTCCCAACTCCATCATCAACATTCTTTGTGGAAATAAGCTCAGAAACAACAAATAGAGGTTGCATCTTGACGATCCCGGAGTTGAATCTACTTCAATCGGTGTTGACAAACCGAAAGCTGTTTGTTCTTCTTTCTTCTTCTCTATGTATTTTGCATTTGTTGGGGTTGTTGTATGTATGTTTACTTGGATTGTATGTGTATTATTGATCTTTGTATAAAAACTATTTTACAACTCTTTATCGATGTCATCTTTGATTTACTATCTATCTTAATAGGGTTGGATTCCTGTAGACATATACGGTTCTAACTCGACCTAAGATAAATATCGGTTAGATTTAGGTTTGACATCCATGTGGGTATTGGATCTTAATTATCCGTGTTGTCGAGTTGCGTGAGATATCATCGATGAGATGATGCGGTTGTTCTCTCAACTTTGCGTAATGAGTTATTTCTCATACTTTATTTACTTGTCATATTTTTTTTGTTTGCATTTTTATCTCAAACCATTAAAACCAAGCTTAGAAAAGTAGATACCATCAAACGACATTCTTTCCCTCGTACTGATCCCTGTGGAGACGATATAAATCCCGAAGGGAATTCTTCTAAATCTTTTGCTTCTTGCCGCTATATTGCACCTCGAATAAAATGGCGTCGTTGCCAGGTATTGGTTTTGATATTGAATTGCATTGCGATAGTTTCTATATTTATAAGCTTTGTACATAATTGTATATATGTTTGTTTTGCTTTTGCTTGCCATCATGTTTGGTTTTCATCATGTTTGTGCATATGTTTGTGCATATTTTTGTTTTTCGTTTACGTTTACTCAAGTGTTGCAGGTTTATGTGGTATCTACCGATGAACGGAGCAACATAAGACGTCAAGCTTACGACGTGAAACAAGCGCTGGTTGGGAGGCAACCTAATAATTTTTGAGTTTGTACAATTTTATATTTAGTAGTATAGTTAGTATAAAGTGAGAATGGATGGAGTGAATGAGAGAATGTTACAATTTTGAAAAAACTAAGTTGGCCTATACGCGCTTAGCGAGGACAGATGGCTCTTCGTGCGCCATGCTTTTTGTGGAAAAACTCTCTTATTCTCTTATCCACTTTCACCCATTTTGTTAGTACATGTTTATTAGTTTTTATTTGACTTTGTTGGTTTTAGAAATTTTTGTGTTTGTTCTCAAGTTTTATTTTTGATTAGCTTGAGGATGCATTGTGTGATTGTTCATTTTTTATTGTTTCAACAAGGAAATGTTATGGTAGTGTAAAAATTTTAAGGAGAGTTGCATTGCTAAGGTCTGTGTTTATAACTTTTCTAGAACATAACATGTTTATGAACCTTTGGATTTGTACAAATTACATGACATTTATTCTTTTTCAATTTTTGTTTAATTTTGAATCACTTTAGTTCATAGCCAAATGTGAGGAACCCTTCCACTGTTTACAAAATTGCATGGAGACTAACTTTCTTGTTTAATTTGTTTGAATTATGTTTAATCTTGTATTTGTGTTGTTTGTATGATAGCACTAAAATGATCAAGGCATTTTATTTGATTTTAAGCACAACCACTTGACCAAATAGTCAATCTACCTTGTAAGTGAGTGAGAATTTGCTTACCCCTTTGAGCCTTTGTTAGAATCCATGTTGATGTTGAGTTCAATTTTTATATGGGTTCTAATATTTTTCTTGAACCATAATCATGATTTGTTATTTGAGTTTTTATCCTTGCCTAATAAGTTAGGGAGCATTCACTTTACATGATTGGTTGTATTCAAGTTGGGGAGAAGAAAGGTTAGTTGCTAAGAGGTTGAGAAAAAGAAAAAGTTTGAAAAAGAAAGAAAAAAGTGAAAAAGAAAAGAAAAGAAAAAAGAAAAGGCATTGAAAAAGAAGAAAAAAATAGAATAATGTTGTACTAATAAGTTGTGTGTAATGGTGTAACAATTTGGAAAAGAGAAAAAGGTGATTGGAATTTGTGAGTGCTTGAGATTTTGAGAAATAATCACTCTCATTTGATTAGGCAAGTTTTTGTTTCTTTTACCTTGAGAAAAAAAATTGTTTGTTACCCAAGCCACATTACAACTTTTAAAGCCCTTGTGATTTTTGCTTTTATACATTCAGTATGAGTTTTTTTTAGATGAATGCATAATTTGAATTTTTGTTAGCAAGATCGTTGTGTGTAAGTTTGTCCCTCATGTTGTTTTTTTCTTCATCCCTTGATGAAGTTGTGCGTTATATTTGATTCATTCTTGAACATTTGTATTGCTTTAGAATTTTTGACATGTGTTGTGTGCTTAGACTTTGTTTCTTATTCGTTTTAATCGTTGTAGTTTAGTGGTAAGCATTGTCTTGCGTGTACTTTTTATTTGTGTACCATGCATTTGTTTTCCATTTGTAAAGACTTATTGAGCATGATTTTTTGATAATTACTTTTCTTTCTTTGTGTTGATCAATTCTTGTTTGAGGACAAACAAGTTCAAGTTGGGGAGAGTTTGTTGAGTGCTAAATTATTGTTATTTTGAGTGTGAATAATTATCACTCAACGGTTTTATTCATTTGTTTTCAGTTAATAATACCCCGTTTTTGTGTACTTTTTGTATAGTTTACATATTGTTGTATATTTTGCATTTTCATGTACATATCAGTGAGTTTGATAGTTTTTCATCTATTTTTATAGGTAATAATGCATAGTTGAAGTATGGATCCAATTGAGCCAAGAGGAATGTTTCAAGATGTAGAATTTTGGAATCAAAATCCTATCATTCGCGCTTAGCGCCATTTTCAGCGCGTTGGGAATTGATTGGCAGTGGTTGGGATTATTTTTGTTTTCCTGATCGCGCTTTCGCGAGCAGGACCATGTTTAACGCGGTTTAAGGTGGTTTGATAGGTACTTTCAGTGAGATCGCACTTAGCGCGATCTGACGGAGTTTAGTGCAGTTGCAATTTCTTAGTTTGTATAAATACCCCTCATTCAGATTTTTAGGGTATGATTTTGGGGGAGTTTTTTGCTCCCAACTCCATCACCAACATTCTTTGTGGAAACAAGCTTAGAAACAACAAATGGAGGTTTCATCTTGACGATCCGAAGTTGAATCTACTTTAGTCGGTGTTGACAAACCGAAAGATGTTTGTTCTTCTTCCTTCTTCTCTATTTATTTTGCATTTGTTGAGGTTGTTGTATGTATGTTTAATTGGATTGTATGTGTATTTATTGATCTTTGTATAAAATCTATTTTACAACTCTTTATCGGTGTTATCTTTGATTTACTATCTATCTTAATGGGTTTGGATTGCTGTAGACATATACGGTTTAAACTCGACCTAAGATGAATATCAGTTAGATTTAGGTTTAACATCCATGCGGGTATCATATCTTAATGCTCAGTGTTGTCGAGTTGCGTGAGACATCGTCGAGGAGATGATGCGGTTGATCTCTCAACTTTGCGTTAGACATAACCTTTGTTGTGAGCGATAGGTGGGAGTATTGACAAATGATTTAGGTTGCGTACAATTGATTGGTAGGTTTTTTTAGTACTTGATGAGTAAAATGAAATACAATGCTGATGAATTATTTCCCGTATTTTTATTTACTTGTCATATGTTTTTCTGTTTGCATTTTTATCTCAAACCATTCAAATCAAGCTTAGACATGTAGATAGCGTTGAACGACATTCTTTCCCTCGCACCAATCTCTCTAGAGACGATATAAATCCCGAAGAGAATTCTTTCAAATCTTTTGCTTTTTGTCGCTATACTGCAGCTCGAACACATCTATGCGCTGCTACCCGACATTATATAATATTACAAATAATACATGAAATATGAATTAATGAAATAAGAGAGAGAGAGAGAGAGAGGGGGGGGGGAGAGAGAGAGAGATTATGGTGAAAAAATCAAAGTTGGATTTTAAGAAAAGGAAAAAAATATCAAAGTTGGATTTTGGAAAAATTGAAAAATAATACAAAAGAAACTAAACCAAGTCATCCACATCACTAAAAAAAAGAAATCACTATCATGTCATAGATTCGGGTGATTGGATCACTAAAAAAATCACTATCATATCATAGATTCGGGTGATAGGGTGTCAAAATGGACAAAAATAAGAAAATTTTGAAATGGTAAGGATGAAAAAATTTATTACATTATCAAATGAAATAATAAAAAATACATAAATATATCATAGAAAATCATAAATTTCATTCAAAATAAAATAATAAAAAACGTTATAAGTATAAAGAGTACAATACACGTACTCGATATGGGTGTGTATCCCATACGTGTGCATATCCAACACTAATATGTCATTATTTTAAAAGTTTTTGTGCTTTAGATGTGAGTACTTAGTGTACTCAGTAATCAATTTAGTTTCATTATTACTTGGTTCATTTTCTAGAGAGAGAGAGTCTGTTCCATCTCTAGGCTGTGCATTTTCTGGGATTTCATCTTTTCAGCGTGCTTCCTTTCTCTCTTACGCAGAATGTCTTAATCTTACAATTTGTTAGGGCGACATGGTTGAAACTTGGTGATCCGAGGGGTGTTTGGTTTAAATTCCTAATTTTTGAATTAGGGACCTTCATTCCTTAGATTTTCTGGGTTTTGTTATCTATGTCTGTTCTGGTTCGTTAATCGTTCTCTCGTGTTTCCATTCTGCTTGTGTTGTGTTCTTTCTGATGGAGTAGAAAGTTGTTAATAGGAAGAGTTTTAGGAATGTAGCCTCTAGATGGGATGTTTTCCCAAAGGGTGGAGGGAGGATTTTATATGGAGGAGCTACGTTAACCTCGATTTTCTTCTCCGAATTTCCGGATAAGATTAGGTCGGCTAACAATTTTGAATTGTTTGGTTGTAATAGAGAGGTGGTGGAAGTGCTGAATTCACCAAGGAAAAATAAATTTGGAAAAAGGCTCGGCTTTGCGAGATTTAGTGGAGTTGAGGATGTCAGATTGCTAGGAATAAAGCTTGATAATATTCATATTGACGGGAGGAAGATTTATGCCAACCCTCCTAGATTTAACAGAGGGGTTTTGGTCGAGAAAAATCAGAGATGAGGTTTTGTTGAGGGTCCTAAGGTTCGAGGTTCGTTTTCGAAAAAAGCCATGGATAATAAATGAAGTTATGTGGGTAGAGTAGATGGAAGATCTTATACGGAGGTTGTTGGGAAGAAGGTAGGTGTGGCTCATTTGGGGAAGTCTCCGGTGGTAGAGGAGGTGTTAGAGTTTTCTTCTGATAGTACATTTAAAGATAATCTTCGGAAGGCGTATGTTGCAGTTGCTATTACGCCTGGATCTCCTTTCTATGTTCAGTCTGCTTTGGAGATGGAAGGAATATTTACTGTTAAGGCTTTTCCAATGGGTCCTAACTTATGTTTTCTTGAGGAAACCATTGAGGGTGCGATATAAGAACTCATAGAGGAGGGAGCTTCATGGTGGAAGCATTGGTTCCAGTCTTTTAGACCTTGGAAAGAGTCTGATGTTGATTACAATAGAGTCTTGTGGATTCGAATATACGGTATACCTTGTCACGCTTGGCACAAGGATTTTTTCATGGCTTTGGGAAACTTGATAGGTGAATTTATTGGCATGGATGAATATACTTCCTTGGGGTTCAAAAAGGACGTGGCGAGGATCATGGTAAAAGTGCCTTGTTCTCTTGTTTTATCTGAATCAATGAAGGTGGTGATAGATGGTGATTCGTTTGTGATTTTTCTCCGTGAAGATTCCCAACGCTCTGTTAAAGTTGTTTCTTCAAGCTTGGGCAGTGTAGACTCGGTTTATGATAGTTCTTTTTCGGAAGATGAAGATCGAAGTGAATTTGACGAGAATAGGGAGGAAGCTTTCTTAGGGGACATCCTGGAGGAGGAGGGAGCTTGTTCCTCGCCGGAGAAGATAGATGCAGTTAGAAGGGTGAGTGAATCAGGGAGAGAGGAGAATATAACTACTCTTTATCCAATGGTTAATGTGGTGGGGTCAGAGTAAATCGATAACTCTGCTTCATGTCAGATTGAAAGGGACAGGGAGGGATTTATTGGTGTAAGTAGCAGGACGAGTAGCAGAAGGGGTTCTTTTGATGAATCTCTTTTTTCTTTGAAAGGCAATTTTTGTCCGTCTCAAGTAAGGAAGGGGGAGGGGGTAGGTCAGACTTTACCTACTGTTAGGGAGGGAAATATGGCCATTTGTTCAGCGGATGTGATTGAAGATGGGTCAAAGGAGGCGAAAGTGGTGGGGTGTGGGGACAAGTTGGAGTCTCCCAAAATTCTTCCGAAAAGACGTCTTAGGAGGAAGTTTATTAAAAAATTAGATTTTGAAACACCTTTATGGTGCGGGTGGGCCCTACATCGGGTATGATAATAAATCAAGAAGAAAGGTATTATCTAGGACAAGGTTTATAGACAAAGGAAGGGAGGTTTTTGGTACTGAAGCACCAAGTGCTAGCGTGAGTATTTCGGTTTCTTCGCCTCTTACACAGTCTCTGGAATCAGGCCGCGGTTTAATAGCCCATGGTGAGCAGTCTGATTGCTCTGGTATCGATAGATGCAATGAAATATTGAAGGATAATTTGGATTCTAATCTTGGAGTTAAATTATGGGAGTCTTTATCTAACTTAGGGGTTGTGTTAGGGGAGTCAAAAGGAGATTATCAAAAGAAAATTTCAGAATTGGAGAGAAGTGATAAAGTTAAATTGTTGGGGAGGAAGGAGCATAAGAATTGTTCGAAATGATTGTTGGCTCTTTGAATGTTAGAGGGGGAGGTAGTAGAGTGAAGAGAAGTAGAATATCTCATATAATTTCAAAAGGTAAAGCGGATGTATTTTTTATTCAAGAAAGAAAAATTCAAGATCTATCGGATAGGGTGGCTCGTAGTTTTTGGTGGAACGAAGATATCGAGTACTCCTTTGTGAATTCGGATGGAATGTCAGGAGGCTTGCTCATTTTGTGGAAAGTTAATTCGGTTGAAGTTTTATGCAACTTTAGAGGTCCGGGTTACCTTGGTGTTAAGGTGAGATGGTCGAATAATTTGTATTTCATTGTTAACATTTATTCACCATGCTTCCTCGAGTCGAAAAGAACTCTTTGGAGGAATCTTTTGGATTTGAAGGCAGTTTTTTTGGATGGTGAATGGATGTTTGGAGTTGATTTTAATGTGGTGCGTAATTCTCAAGAAAGGAGAGGGATAACAACTTTTTCTTCGGGAGCGGAATGGAGAGAATTCGAAGAGTTTATTTTGGAAGGTAGTTTGGTGGATGTTCCGTGCAAGGGGAAGAAGTTCAGTTGGTATGGAGGGGATGGCATAGGAAAAAGTAGAATTGAACGTTTTTTGGTGACTAATGGTATCATTGAAATTTGGGGGGTTGTGGGTCAATTGATTGGCCAAAGGGATATTTCGAATTATTGCCCGATTTGGCTTATTGTAGATAAATCGGATTGGGGTCCGAAACCGTTCAAAGTCAATAATGAATGGTTTTCCAACTCTCGGTTTTTGCCTTTTGTCGAAAAGGAATGGAAGAAGATGGTTGTGGCAGGGAGGAATGAATTCATTCTTAAGGAGAAATTGCGTATTTTTAAAGATAGTCTTAAATGGTGGAACAATAATGTGTTTGGGAGGTTCAACTTGGAGATGGAGGAGGGAGTTATTGAGTTGAATTTGGAGGATGACGAGTTTGAGGAGTATGGGGAGTTGGAAAGGGAGGATTTATTGTCGAGAAAGAATATTGGTGGAAGTAAATTTTGGCTTAATCTTAAGATTAAGGAGAATATGCTCATTCAAAAATCAAGATTAAAGTGGTTAAATGATGGGGACTCCAATAGTAAATTTTTTCATAGAGTGATAAAGGAGAGGAGGAGGTGTAATTATATCGGATCGATAGGAACGGATCATGGCTTGGTGGACAAGGTGGAAGAGGTTAAGAAAGAGGTCAGGAGGCACTTCGAGGCTAAATTTGTTGAACCGGATAAAGAAAGACCCACTCTTGATGGTCTTTCTTTTAAAGGGTTATCTTTAACGAATAAAAATTTCCTTGAAGCTCCTTTTTCGGAGGAGGAGATTAAGATTGCGGTGTGGAGTTGTGAAGGGTCAAAAAGTCTGGGTCCCGATGGTTATTCCTTATTTTTCATTAAAAAATGTTGGAATTTTTTAAAGGAAGATTTTATTGGTTGTTTCCAAAGCTTCCACTCCAGTGCTTGGTTTTCTAAAACCTTCGTTTCTTCTTTCTTGACTTTGGTGCCTAAATCTTCTAATTATTTATGTTTGGATGATTATAGGCCTATATGTCTTGTGGGATGTGTGTATAAAGTTATATCGAAGTTGTTGGCGGCAAGATTAAAGTTGGTTTTGGATTTGGAATTTTCTTAGATTTATGTTAAGGAAAATGGGGTTTGGTGAGGTTTGGATGAAGTGGATGGAGGCGCTAATTTTTTCTAGTAAAATGTCGGTGCTAGTTAACGGTAGTCCTACGAAGGAGTTTGTGGTGGAAAGAGGTTTGAGACAAGGATACCTGTTTTCTCCGTTTCTTTTTGTTATTGTGTCGGAAGGATTGAGGGGTATGGTTTCCAAATCGGTGGAGAATAAGGATTTTGAGGGTTTTAAATTTAAGGGAGAGTGTTAGGTCGACATCCTTCAATTTGCGGATGATACTTTAATGATTGGAGAAGGTAGTTGGAAGCATATTTGGGCTTTAAAATCGGTGTTGAGGGGTTTCAAGATTGTTTCGGGATTGGGCATTAATTTTCATAAAAGTAAACTCATCGAAATTAATATTAGCCCTCGATTTATGGAAGTTGCCTCTTTTTTCCTTTCTTGTAGAAGAGAGGATAATCACTTTGTTTTCCTTGGTATTCCTATTGGTTTTAATTCAAATGGGATGTCAATTTGGTCGGAGATGATCTCTAAGTTGAATAGGAGGCTAGCTAGTTGGAAAAATCGGTTTCTTAGCTTTGGAGGAAGACTCACTTTGTTAAAATCGGTTCTTTCTAGTTTACCGATTTTCTTGTTCTCTTTCTATAAAGCTCTGGTGAAGGTTGTGAAACTTATAACTAAAATTCAAAGCAGCTTTCTTTTGGGAGGGAAGGAGGGGAATAGAAAGATTCATTGGGTGAGTTGGAAGGATGTGTGCCTTCCTATTGAAAAAGGGGGTCTTGGATTGAGAAGGGTGGATGATTTCAATTTGGCTCTTCTTAATAAGTGGAGATGGAGGATATTAATGGAGTCAAATGCTTTATGGTACAAGATTCTTAAAATTAGATATGGTGATGTAAATTTGAGTAGTAGGTTCCGGGATTGATTGCAGGAGGCTATCTCAGTTCTCTTTTTGGTGGAGGGATATCATTGGGTTGGATAAAGGTGTTGCGGAAAATTTATTTGTATCTAATTGTAGGTTTTCTATTGGGAAAGGCTACTCTACTTCATTTTGGTTTGCTTGTTGGTTGGAAGATATTTGTCTTAAGGATAAATATCCTTGCCTTTTTGAATTGTCATGTCTTAAAGAGGTGTCGGTTGCTTGCATGGGATGGTTGTGTGGCGAGGAGATTGGGGGGATTTTCGCATATCTAATGCTATTAATGAAGCGGCGGTCGATGACTTGCGGTTGTTGTGCGCCGATGTTCAGAATGTTCGGCCTATCTTTAGGAAGCATGATATGGTTTCTTGGAAGTCTATTCGGTCAGAGTCATTTTCGGTTAGTTCTTTTTACTCTCTTATTCTAATTCACCAAACCCCTTTTGGTCCTAATAATATTTATGATGAAGCTTTGATGTTGATTTGGAAGATGCATGTTCCTCTTAAAATTAAGGCCTTTGGTTGGAGATGTTTTTTAAATAGGATCTCAACTAAGGTCTCCCCTAATTTAAGAGGGTGTTGTGATTCGGATAGTGATTTGAGTTGCGTTCTTTGTTCTTTGGAGGAAGAATCGTTGGATCATTTGCTTCTTCGTTGTAATGTCACTACAACAGATAAGACCTTAGACATCACTTTTTTTGCCCTTAGACAGCGCTTTTAAGCGCTGTCTAAACCTGCGCTGCTATAGGTTTGGACAGCGCTTTGGGTATTCCCAAAAGCGCTGTCTAAAAGGGGGTATATTTAATGAAAAACGCTGTCTAAGCCCTACCTTTTTTACATTTTTTTGGTATACCTTAGACAACGCTTTATCCAAAAGCGCTGTCTAAGGTCAACCTTTTTGAACTTTTTTAGGTATACCTTAGACAGCGCTTTTGGTAAAAGCGCTTTCTAAGGACCACCTTAGATAGCGCTTTTGTCAAAAGCGCTTTCTAATCCCCACCTTAGACAGCGCTTTTACCAAAAGCGCTGTCTAAGGTATACGAAAAATTTTATATAAACTTTTTTAAACCACAATTTTTACCAGGTTTTTTCAACCAGAATTTGACCTGTTTTTCAACCAGCAATTTTTTTCACCAAAATTATATATTTAAAACAATTGGCAATTCAAACCAATATATATATATTTAAAATTACAAACCAAAATTATATATACACCTATTTATAATTAGAAATCATTACATTTTTTCTACAAATGCACATATTACTTATACTAGTACTTTTGCATCCAACCAAAGCATTGCTTCCAATCTACATTATAGGTCCTGAAAACACAAAGATTGTAATTCAATTAAAAGAATACATAAACAAAGTTACACATATTTAAATTCTCATCAATTAAAGTAAGAGTACAATATTATACCTTGTAAAATTCCGAGCTCCATAATGTATTGACACCAATCCTCTTTAATTTCATCCAATTGAGAAATTGAGTAATGAGCACACTTGCATTCTTCAAAGTACTACATAATAATATAACATAGTTTGATTTAGTTTTAACTATTTCATTAGACATGAGAGATATATGTTAATATTAAAATAACTCATAAGTTAGAAATACATACATCGGATGAAATCTCTATTCGATCCAACAAAAGAGTGTCTCTCATAAACCTCAACATGAAATAGCCGCAATCTATTTGATTGCGTTGCCGAGGACACTACAAATGAAAAGAAAATATGGATAAATCCTAAGTTTTATCAAGTAGCATCACTAATATAATAAAACATGTGATAATTAATATACCTTCACATAATTCCATGTAATAATGGGGTTGACTCTCCGCCGTGGTAGATGGCTATCTCGTAGTGCTAGGAAAGCTTATATAGCGCTAATAAAATGTAAGTGAATATTTAGAACAATTCACATAAATAAATAAACAAACAAATAAATATACACATTCATATTTAGAACAATCTCACTTACGTGTCAATACACTTCTTCAAATCCGGGTATGTTGTCCAATCATTTCCTAACGAATCCAGATAATACACCATTGCGCTGCTAGGATTAATTGCGACCAACAATCAATGTCCACTGTAAGATTAAACAAGTGTTAGATGAAAACTTTCTACACGACGTCAAAATACAAAAAAACTATATTAGATGAATTTAGAATGAAAATCTAACCCAGTATTAAACGGTAAAAAGAACAACTTTTCCGTTTCTTGGTTGTCCATAAAGACGTCGCGTATATACGCCAGGACCTCATCTGGTTTATTGATTATTAAGGTTAAGTTGACAGACGTCGGGCATAGGAATACAAATCTTTGCTGCAATCCGTGTGGGCGCATAACTCTGTCATACAGAAACCTTAAATAAAAACATCATTAACATTAGACTATTCATTTGAAACATAAAGTAAATAAGTTGTTCAATTAATATACCAAAGTAGATCGGATATATACCTCACGTATGTATTGACAACAGTGCCGCCCAATTCTTCATGATTGAAAACTTGCTCGAAGTCTTCATTACTAATAATTTGGTCATGTTCAAAGCCATAGATACCTTTCTCCATATGTATAAGACGAACACCTCCGGTGATAATATATGTCACTTGTAGATACGTCTGGAGGCACGACCTAAACTTGGAGATAGGTTGTTTTCTACCCCTGCTCTTCTTAGCACCAACATTTTTTTGCGTTGAAATGTTGCTAATCTCTTTAACAGGCAGCTATATATCATATAATTTGTTAGATGAAGTATAAGATATCCAATTTAACATTTTCTATGCATAAATATCATATAATTGTGATGTACCTATTTTTTTGAAACAACGGACTCGGTATGCTCCGGAATCCGCTTATCCTTTGTTTTGGATCTTGTTGGAGTCTAAATAACATTACCATGTAAAAAATGAAAATAAAATGCTCATAAAATCTTTGAATCTACACATTAAGGTTAACAAAGGTTTATAACGGTTTTAAGCATACCTCATATCCTACGAGTATGAGGTTTGACGGCCATGCAACATACGAACCTATAGCAGCTCGCACCAATGTTACATCCGAATCATCGTCAGGATAGGGTAATGGTGTTTCCTCCTCTATAGTAATATCAACTGATACTTTCAAACTTCCAGTAGGGAGGGATTTATTGTGAAGTAATTGTACCCCATTGTTATACACTTTTCCCTTTGCAACCTTCCGATAAGTTGGTGAAGATAAGAAGAGCTGACATTGGGAAACGCCCTAAAACCAAAAATAAATATGCCATTGTTAATGTGTATATATGTCATTTAAATAATTTAAGCTACTAATTTAATATCATAAATATATAAATAACTACCTCTGGAATAATCGGATGAAAGCTGCAGTTGATACTATCTTTCTCCGATCCATCTCTAACACCTGAAGTGTTATCCCTTTCTTTTTCCTTTCGTAATTCCCGAACCTCAACTTCTAGTGCTTCCAATTTAGCTTAAAGTTCTGCATTACTAGCAACCTTTCCATTTTTAATATTCAAGGAGGTCGGGGTGATCCCAAATGCCTTACCCCTCACCCGACCAGAATACTCAGGGACATCTAATGTCCGACTAAGTATGCTCCTGGTATCATCTGGAGATACATACTGAGATAACGCCTCCTGAAAATCAGATGAATATCGAATATTTGTCAAATATTTTTTAATAAAGTTTTGATTTAATTAAAGAAATATTGTTATACTTACACATTTCTCAAATACTTGTAGAACCTCTTCTGCAACAACTCCAGACTTGCCCACACGGGCTTCCTTCCACAAGACATGTGCAGGAAGAGATGTTTCAGAGCTATTCGACTTTTGTAACTACATATAAAGCCAAATAATATGATCAAATATAACTCATGATGAACAATTATTATATCATTGCAATATATTGATACTTACCAAAGATTGCTCCAAACGTCCATATCCAACACGTCCTTTCCTGTATTTATACTTTGGAGCTGATGCTCTTTCCCAATTAATTGCACTTAATCGCTTAAATTCTGGGGTTTGTCGTTTGGATTTAAATGTTACCCATTCTTGTGGTGAAATCAAACTTGCATATTTAGATGGATACTCTCCATCAACAAAGTTATCGTCAGCATCCCTAAGATAGGTGCGGTTTAAATATGTCCTAAACCCTCTTAGGAGCTTCCCTGCCAATCTCATCAAAAAAGCTTTTCTTTCTTCCTCGACGTTGAAGCACCTCTAAAAAAACCATACACATTGGTTAGTACAAATAATTTGAAGGACATAATTAGTTGGCATAATTAAAGACATAATTATGGTACCTTTATCTCATTCCAAATATTTTCTTTGGTTTCCTTCAACTGTTTGGTTCTCCAATCATCACAAGTAATAGGAACCGCATTCCTTACAAGTGCACCAATGAAACTTGTCAAAGTATGACCGTTAGGCTCAATAAGTGTATTCGAAGCGCTCCAATGCACATTATAAGTGATGCCTTGATCTCTAGCACGAATCACTCTCTTCATAATGGTTATTCCTCTTCTAATCTCTTCTTCCATAGATCTGTTACTTCCAACCTGAATATCGGGATCATCATCATGTAGGTGATCATCATCATGTGGGTGATCATCATGATGTGGGTGATCATCATCATGTGGGTGATCATTGTTAGTAGCCATCTAACCTGTAATAAATAAATCAAGGATATCAAATATAATATATAACAAATATAATAAAGAAATCAAGGATATCAAATATAACAAATATGACATAATATTTTACAGTACTAATGTAGATAAGTCAGTAGTTTCATCGATGGCTTGTAATTGAACCTTAATTCAACATTTGAACATGCTGAATTATTTTAATTTAAAATGACTCCTACCCTTAATCTAACAGTTAGTGCAATGGCATATAGTCAATACATTTTCATTTTTGCTCATTTTTTACATGTATGATCAAAACTAGTGTATGTTGTATGCAGTTCATGACATGCTTTCTTTTCTGTTCATGTTCTTTCTGCATGTATTAAATTACTTTATGTTGTAATAAAGATAAAATATTTTAATTTGATGCCATCACTATGTTTCTTAGCTAATGTAGTACCTAATTGTTGCAGCCTCATTCACTGGATAATCAAGATTTTGTAAGGAAGTGCATCAAACATAATATTATAATAAAACTTCATTAACAAACTCATCAAACATACTCATCAAACATACACATTCACTACAAAACTTCATTAACAAAACTTCATTAACAAAACTCATTAACAAACTCATCAAACATACTCATTCACTACAAAACTTCATTAACAAAACTTCAAACATACTCATTCACTACAAAACTTCATTAATAAAACAGTCCAACATAACTTCTGAGCTCAAAACTCATCAAACATACTCATTCACTACAACATTGTAAAGCAACAAAACCCTACAACAACAATGTAAAGCAACAAAACCCTATTCTTCACAACAACGACGTACCTTTAACGACGGTAACAACGGCAATGCAAGAACGAAATGTATCAGTTACAAAGAGCAGAAACGAACGACGGCAATGAGTTCGCAACGGACGACAATACAACGACGGCAACGGACGGACGGCGATGCAACGACGGCAACAACGAACGACGGCACGGTGGAGGACGGTTGACGGTGAAGGTTTGAGTTCGCAAGGGTTTTGAGCTCAGTTCGAATGCAGGGGAGAAGAAAGAGCGGAAATATGAAAATGAATTAATACTGACTATTCATATATTTTAATTTAATTAGACCTTAGACAGCGCTTTCCATAAAAGCGCTTTGAAAGGTGGACCTTAGACAGCGCTTTTAAAAGCGTTTTCTAAGGTTGGCCTTAGACAGCGCTTTTGATTTTATTTTTTTTTAATTTTTAAGACCTTAGAAAGCGCTTTTGAGGAAAGCGCTGTCTAATATTTTCCTTTAATTTTTTTTGTAAAATTAATAAAACTTTAGAAAGCGCTTTTTACCTAAGCGCTGTCTAAGGTCTTATATTTTTTTTAAATTTATAAGACCTTAGAAAGCGCTTTTAACTAAAGCGCTGTCTAATAGTTTCCATTAATTTTTTTTTTTAAATTTATAAGACCTTATAAAGCGCTTTTGACCAAAGCGTTGTCTAAGGTCTTATATTTTTTTACGCTTTTAATTTTTTTAACGACTAGTTTCCTTGTTTTTAACTTATAGCAGCGCTTTTGTATTAAAGCGCTGTCTAAGGTGCGATGTAATAACTTATTTTTGTTGTAGTGTGTATCTTTATTGATTTGGAAGGAGGTGGCGGTTTGGAGGATTTTGGGGCTAGTAATATTAAAGAGAGTTTCTCGAAATGGAGTTGTTTTGGTAAGAGGAATAAAGTCAAAAATGGGAGGGAAGGTTGTATTTGGTTGGCTACCGTTTGGTACTTATGGTTGATGAGGAATGAGATTATTTTCAGGAATGATAATTGGAATGTGTTAGACGCGGTTTGGAACATTAAGTTGTTGAGTTGGAGATGGTCTTTCATCGGGAAAATTACCGATACCAAATATAGCTTTTATGATTTTAGTAGGTTTCTATTGAACTATTTTATATAGGCTTGATTGGTTTTGTAATCTTCTTTTTTGGCGAGTTTGGTCTCGATTTTTTGTAAGTGGTTCCGAGAACCCATTGTTCTCGGTTTAATGATATTTCTTACTTATTAAAAAAAAAAAAACTTAGTGTACTTAGTGTTTTGTTATTCACGCAAATCTAGAGGTGAGTAGATAGTCTTTTGTTATATACGTAAATCTGGAAACAGATTGATTTGTCCATATTTTTATTTTATCACATCCTTTTTGAATTTTGATACGCTAAAGTATCTAATATTTCTTAAACTATGATGGGTCATACTTTGTGATTGTTCATGAAAAATGGTACAGAATATTACGATGTACAATGCTCAAAGTTTTTTCTCACTTACCCCAAAACAAGAATGCCAGTCGTGACAAATACTTTCTTCAAGTATCGACAACACACAATAGCATTCCAAGCAATAACGTAACCAAAAGCATGACCATCTTTAGCTATATATATACCCCTACTTTTCAATATTCATATCATAAATTGAAACACAAACACTAGTGTAAAAAACAAGATGAAGAAATTGAGTATGATTCTGATATTTCTAGTTCTGTTGTTCCTCACTATGGAGCAAGGGAATGCTTTTAATTGTGAAGCAGCAAAGACAGCTGTAAATTCTTGCTGGTCATTTCTCATCGGGGATCGTAACGAACCATCAACTAGTTGTTGCTATGGCGTTAGATATATAGAATCTTCAACACCCACTGTCGAAGAACGTCATGATGCATGTGAATGCCTAAAAACATATGCTAATCAACACCCTAAAATTCGAGATGATCGAGCTGCCTCACTTCCCGAAGGTTGCGGTGTTAACTTACGTTTTACTATAAGGAAAGACATGAATTGCAATGAGTATGTTCTCACTATTCCTTTCTTTACAAAAGAATATATTTTAACAAAATTTTAGTATTATTATGCTTTTTATAAACAGAAAAATATACATACTTAATACTATATAAAATTATTTTTCATTTAAATATTAAACATTTATTATTAACAAAATTATTCTTGATAAATCTAACACTTATTATCATGTTTTTGAAAGAAAGTGTAAGAGTTTGAAACGCTAGACGATATGTCTCTTGTAGAAATTGCACTAAAATAGTTACTTCTATATTAATAAAAAATTTAAAAATAGATTTTAGGAAGTTAATATACTTTTTTTTATCATTATTATTAATGCACGAAAATTTATTTATTCTTTCTTTATTTCTACATTTTTCACGAAATTATTTACTATTGTATTGTACTATACTTGTACTGATATTAACGTTATCTTTTGTGAATTCTTTTGCAGCGTTTCTTGAACCCAATGGAGAAAATAATAAACTATACAGGGTGGACACTTGGGTGTTCTTATAATAATAATACAACCCTGTGTAAATAAGTTCTATGATGGTGTAAAATTTAAAATGTGATGTTAATAAAAATATATGATATTTGTATTTACTTATCTTTGCGTATTCTTTTTAATTATAGAGATTAATTCAGGCATCAAGAAGTGAGACATTTGCTTTTTATTTTTAATTACTAATATTGGTAATAATTTTCTTATCGGTATTATTTTTTTTTTTAAATTCTATTAAATAGAAAAAAAAAAATTAATAATATACCTCATAATATATTTGATCACCAAAAAAAATTAAAATTTCTATCATTAAGGAAAAGAGTAACAAAGATCATCCACGATTTTTTAAAATTGTATTAAGAACAAGTATAAGATACTCAACCACTTTCGTCGATTTGAACTCTAAAAACAAAGAATCAAATATAACAAATTTAATCTCCAAATTCAATCGGATCCTCCTGTTCCGCTAGGGTTTTTTAACGCTGCCGTCGTTCTCCTCCATGGTCTCGGCGGTGCTGTTTCTCCTCCTCCTTTTTCGCCTCAACTACTCTGATAACTATGTATCAAGTTCACTAAATCCTGGTGTTTCTTTCATCTGCACCGTAATTCCTTTCAAGCTTTGGGATTCATTGTTGGGTTTCTAAGGGTTTGGTTTAAAGTCCTAATCCTAGGATTAGGGACCTTTCCCCCTTAGAGTCGTTTCTCAGTGATTCTCTTCTTTGCTTGACTACGGAGTGGGTGCGTATCGTTATCAGGTTTGACTCTGTTGTCTTCTCTTCCTCGCTCTTTCAGTTTTTCTCCGGGTCTCTTTATGGATCGCCAAGGTCATAAGAATGAAGATTGGGTCGAAGTCAGAAGTAGGTCTCGTGCTCATAGACAAAATGCCAGGCGGTCGATTTGGAAAGCGATTGGGGGCAAGAGTATTGAGCACGATTTGAAGGAAGTGTCTTCGTTTTTCTTTACTGAATTCCCCGACTTTTTCGAGGCCAAACAAATGTTCGATATCTTCAAGGATTACGGAACCGTGATTGAAGTGTACATCCCAGCCAGATTAGACAAGAGAGGTCGAAGATTTGGGTTTGTCAGATTTAAAAAGATTGAGGTCGAACGTCTCTTTGCCATTAAATTGGACAATATTGTCATTAATGGCAGAAAGATGTTCACTAACATCCCTAGATTCAACAGAGAGTTGCAGGTTGAAAAATTAGGGGAGTCGTACCAGGTTGGCCCTAGATGGTTTCCTAGGAATACGTATTATGCCGCGAAATCTCAGAGGTTTGAAGGTGCTGGGGGTAGACTCTCTTATGCCCAGGTTGCTAAAAGAGATAGGTCTGGGGAGGGCCAGTTCGTGGCCAACCACAAGCAAGTTCTCTTGAGTGATAAGCCTAAGTTCTCACATTTGATGTTCAATGTTGATAACGAACATCTTGAACGTTTCGAACAAGCTTTCGTAGGGGTTTTATCCAATCCTGGAACTTCGTTTGAGGTCCAAGAAGCGCTTCACTCTGAGGGTTATTTCAAGATTAAAGCCACCCCATTGGGAGCCAATCTCTGTCTTCTGGAAGAGGAAGTGATAGGTGACATTAAAAAGTTGATTGAAGAGGATACTGCCTGGGTTTCTAGATGGTTTGATGATGTGCATCCTTGGTCCCCCTCAGATGTGGATAAAGAAAGGTTAACATGGGTTAGTTGTTTTGGTCTCCCTTGTCATGTGTGGGGGGAGAAATTTTTTAAATTCTTGGCCGCCACTATTGGTACCTTTGTGAGGATGGATGAAGATACTCAGAAACATAATAGATTGGATGTAGCTAGATTCTTAATTAGGACGAAGTTTGCAATGAATCTCAATGAGGTCATTTGTATTGATATAAATGACAGTCCTTTCTGGATTAAAATTGTGGAGGATTCCTATGGCATTTGCTCTTATAAATCTAATTTGACAAGGATAGGTGAGTTTGAAGACAGTTCGGAGGTCCCATCTTCGGACAGTGATGATCAAGGTATATTTGGCTTTGAGAATTCAAGAGCAGGTCTGAATAACAAGGATTTGTTCGAGGATGGTGATGCTGAGGTGTGTGAATCAGGGTTCAGGCATGAGACGAGCGGAGATGCGCACCTTGAAGTGACTGGGTCCTCTTGTAAGAAGAGTTTCAATAGCAGCCATAAAGATGATTTTGATATTAATGCGGGTGGGTTTATTGCAACATCATCCCAAGAAGATTCTGGTTTGATCCATGGAGTGAATGTAGAGACTCCTCAGAACTCTGAAGATTTGATTTTAGACGCTACTGCAGATGAAAGTTGTCCTTTAAATCAGTCACTTCCCAACGATTTGGTGTCTAATGTAGTTATTCCTGAAACTCCTACATCCAGTGGAGTGCGCGCAAGCTCGGGACCAGATCTTGTGCTTTCACCAAGGCCTCTTTCTCCAAGTGTTCCCAAAAGGAAGAAAAAGCTCATTGAAGATATCTACCAAAATCTAAAGATTCCATTTGTCCCCTCTTACTACTCCACACTACTCCAATCTGAAAGTAATAGGTTTGAGTCCACTTACCCTTACAGAACAAATGTTGGGAACAATAATCTTGGGGAGGAGGATGACATTTCCAGATGTTCTGTAGGGTCCTCTCTACCTGGTACCTCCTTGTGTGATGGGAACGTCTCCCATAGTAACTCTAGGATAAAAAAGAAGCTTGAGGGTCTCCCAGCCAAAATTTGGGATTCCATCAAGAATCTTGGGGTGGAGGTTGATGAAGACGACGAGGCCTTTGAATCTGTTATCTGGAAGTTGGAGATCAAAGATAAATCCAAATCATTATCAAAGTATAAGAAGGTTGTTGCTAGTAGTGAACCATGAACTTCTTAACTTATAATATCAGAGGGTGCGGTAGTGCTGTTAAAAGGAAAAAGATTGGTGCTTTGATGAATAAAGTGGGGGTTGATCTTTGTTTCCTTTAAGAAACAAAGTGTTCTTCGATGACAGATCAGTTGGTTTTTAGCTTATGGGGTGGTCAAGATTTTCAATGGACGGCTTCAAATGCAAATGGTATTGCAGGAGGTATGGTTACAATCTGGAGGTCAAATATGCTCGTTCCTATTTGCAGTTATCGTGGTGTGGGTTATATCGGAATAAACACAATTTGGAAAGGATTAAACGTCTACTTCTTCAACATATATTCCCCCTGTACTATTGCTGAAAAGAGAGCTTTGTGGAGTAAAATTCTTATGCTAAAATATACTTTGGCAGTCAGAGAGTGGGTTTTCGCGGGGGACTTCAACGCTATTAAGTCTCCTAGTGAGAGAATAGGCAACACTGTTATTAATAGAAGGCATTTAGCCGAGTTTGGTGAATTTATTGATCTAATAGGTGGGATAGATCTCCTTGTTACTGGGAATAAATTCACGTGGTACAACTCTTCAGGAAAATCTTGCAGCCGTTTAGATAGATTCATCATCTCACCTGGTCTTCTGAATGATTGGAACTTGGTTCATCAAAGAGTGGGCGAGAGAGATATATCCGATCACAGACCGGTTTGGATCTCTGCCAGGAACATCAACTGGGGTTCGAAACCGTTCAGATTCTTGAAATGTTGGCTGGAGCACCCAGAATTTGCAGCTTTCGTTAAGATGGCCTGGGATTCTTATGTAATTCATGGGAAGGCTTATTTCATGCTATCAAAAAAACTACAGTTTTTGCGTGAAAGACTCAAGTGGTGGAATCATAATGTATTCGGCTGGATTGATACTAGGATTACCAACAATATTGGCATTGTCAACAACATTGAAGACTGTATTGCTGCAAACTCTGGTGAAATTGCGAATGCAGATTTTACTGCTAGAACTGAAGCTTTGGATGAAATGTGGAGTCATCTTAGGATCAAAGAAAGTATTCTTCATCAAAAGGCTCGGCTAAAATGGATTGAAGAAGGAGACCTCAACACAAAGTTTTTTCACGTGGCTATAAAAAAAAGGTTGTCTCTTAATTCTATATCATCGATCATCATGGAGGATGTTGTGGTGGAGGCTCCTGATGGTGTAAAAGACGCTGCTTACAAGTACTTTATGAAGCAGTTCCAGCGGGCCAACTTTCCTCTGGCGCATATTGATGAGGAGTATTTCTCTAAACTCTCTTCCACTGACAAATCCTCTTTGGAAGTCCCCATTGAACTGGACGAGATTAAAAGGGCTGTTTTTGATTGTGGTGGTGACAAAACTCCCGGGCCAGACGGTTTTAGTTTTGAATTCTTGAAGTATTGTTGGAATACCGTCGGGAACGATTTCTCAAACTGTATTACAGAATTCTTTAATGAGGGTATCTTGCCTAAAGTTTTCAACTCTTCCTTCCTGGTTCTTGTTCCTAAAAAAGACAGCCCCAATTCCTTTGAGGATTTCAGGCCCATCTGCTTGACTGGTTGCGTTTATAAGGTTATCGCTAAGATTCTTGCTTGCCGCATCAGAGGTGTGATGAGTAGTATTATTTCTGAGTCTCAAACTGCCTCTATTGATGGAAGGAATATACTTGATGGTGTTCTTGCACTTAATGAAGTTGTTGATTTCGCAAAAAGAAGTAGGTCGAATGGATTGTTGATGAAAGTGGATTTCGCAAAAGCATACGACTGTGTTGATTGGTCCTACTTACACAAAGTCATGGAAATCATGGGTTTCGGTAACAAGTGGATGTCTTGGATAGAAGGGGGTGTTATGCATAGTCACATGTCGATCCTCATCAACGGTAGCCCATCAAAAGATTTCAAAGTCTCCAGAGGTCTCGGGTAAGGAGATCCGCTGGCTCCGTTTCTGTTTTCTATTGCCACAGAAGGTTTGGCAGTACTCCTGAAAAGGGCAGTGAGCAGGAATCTCTTTAAGGGGCTGATTATCAACAATGATACTCCTTTTCACCTTCTACAATACGCTGACGACACGGTCATCCTTGGCGAAGGTTCCTGGAACAATCTTTGGTCCCTAAAAATAATTCTCAAAAGCTTTCAACTTTGCTCGGGGTTAGAGATAAATTACAACAAGAGTTCTATCATTGGTTTAGGCGTTGAAGATTCTTTCCTTACAGCTGCGAAACGATTTCTATCATGTAAAATTGATGCTTATCCTTTCAAATTCTTGGGGATCCCGGTTGGTGGAAATCAAAGACTTGTACCGTTTTGGAAGCCGGTAATTGACAAGGTTAGGTCAAGACTAACATCTTGGAAAGGCATATCTTTATCTATGGGGGGGAGATCTACCCTGATAAATTCGGTGTTGTCCAACTTGCCCATCCATTTCATGTCGTTTTTCATGATACCTCGTAAGGTGGTTCGAATTCTCACCTCAATTCAGAGACGGTTCTTATGGAACGGGTCTGCTTGCAATAAGGGTATTGATTGGATAAAATGGAAGTTGGTATGCAGGTCGAAAGAAGACAGAGGGCTTGGTATTAAAGATATTCAACGCTTTAATCTGGCACTGTTGGCGAAATGGGCTTGGAAATTGATGGGTTCTACAGATTTCTTGTGGAGTAAACTTTTGAGGAGCAGATATGGCAACTACTCATTTGCGGTAACTGTCGGTGAATTACCTATTTACAAAACCAAACCTTCCCTGTGGTGGAGAGATCTTTTTAAGGTCGTTAATAGTTTCGGAGACATAACTTTCAGTGACTTAATTTCTTCCAAAGTAGGCAATGGTGAACATACGTTTTTTTGGGTATCAAGATGGCTTGGCAACCTTTCTTTATCTTCCCTTTTCCCTTCCTTATGGGTTGTTGCGGACAATAAACAACTCACTGTCATGGAATCTGGGAATTGGGATAACAATGTTTGGTCCTGCTCCTCCTTTCTTCAGCACACACCTTCCTCCCCGTCTGCAGCCGAAGAAATGTCTGAATGCAGGATTTTACTGCAGAACGTCACCTTGCATAGGGATTCGGATGACATTTTGGTTTGGCCGTTTGATTCCACTAGAGTGTTTTCGGTCAAAACGTGCTACGACTGGTTGTTGGCAGAATCTCGTGAAGACTTTATTCCTCCTTCTGATTCAGTTCTGTTCAAATTATTATGGAGGGCTGCATCGCCTTTGAAGACTGTTGTGTTTGGTTGGAGAGTTCTCCATAATAGACTTCCGACGAGAGACAACTTACGGGTACGTGGTATTTTATCCAATCCACATGACTTGGTCTGTCCGTTTTGCTTTTTGGTTGAAGAATCTTTGGATCATATCTTATTTTTATGTTATAAAAGCTATAAAGTTTGGTGTAGATTATATGTTTGGTTGGGTATTCATTTGGACAATGCTTCAAATTTGAAAGACCATTTTTTGAATTGGGTCAAGGCTTCTCTGGATAAAAAGATGGACATTAAAAAAGACATGGCTTTATGGTTGATCATTTGTTGGTTCTTGTGGTTAGGTAGAAACAATATTTTGTTCAAAGATGAAAATTGGGATGAGGAGAATATTGTAAACAAAGTTTTTGTGTTCTCTTGGTGGTGGATTGGTAAGAAAAGTAGGAATTTTGGGGGCTGTAATTATTATAATTGGTTGAACTATCCTAGTGAATTCTTATAGCATTTGTGAGGGTTAGAGTGGATTTTTGGTAATGGGTTAGGATACCCTTTTGTATCCTTGATCAATATATTTTTGCCTATTAAAAAAAAAAAAGTGATACTCAGCTCGAAATACAAAGAAAACATAACTAAAGTAATAAGGTCAGTTGTACAAGAAGATAAAAGCAACAAACTAGATTTGAATCCCACTCCCGCAAGAGTGGTTTATGGACTTTTTGAATTTAACTTGATACCATTCTTATGCGATTATTTTTAATACTAGTGAGAATCTTCCAGTTCAATAAAACATCTCCCTTGAATAAGATTTTACTTAGCCAAAGAACCCAAAAAAAAAAAATCCCTAGAAAAAATGCCATCCTTTGCATCTAAAACAGACTCTGACATGGCACGAAAATCCAAAAAATGCTTGCAAATTTAATTAGAACCGACAACGTAGACAAAACTAAGCCAAGAGCAAACTTGACTCCAATATCAGTATTGATCTTGCAAGCAATAAACATGAAAATCATCTTCTTCGGCTTCGAAACAAAAGTCCAAACGAGTTTGTGATTAGCGCGATTAATATCACGTTTAGCTAACTGATGTTTGGTAGGAAGCCAATTATGGATAAGCATCCAACAAAAAGCTTGTATTTTACTCGGGCTTTTGGCCTTCCAAATCTTTCCAATGCACCTCAACATATGCCTTTCAACTGGATAATCGTTGCAACGCAGCTCCATAAGACGCAAATAACTGACTTTAAATGAGAATCCTTCATTAGCAGACCACCAAACGAACCTATTAGCAATACCTCGAACCATACTAACATCAAACAGATTTGAAGTTAACGCTGCCATCTCAGAAAATACTTCACCCGGAATATCAATATCTTGATTGGGAATCATTAAATCCCACCTCTAGTGGTTATATCGCCATTCTTCCACCTCATAAACAACCGTAACATGGGTTGAAGAAGCTTCGTACAAAGCTGGAAATTGGAGATATAAAGAAGAATAACCTAACTAATTAAACAACCAAAACTTTATCTTTGTGTCGTCGCCTAATTTGCAATTAATGGAATTTGAGAACCACTTTAAATTTGCAAGAGAATAAATATCTTGCCACCACATGGAATCAATTTTCGACGTTATAGGAGGAGCAATTAAGAGAATTTTCGCCTTTAGGTCCACGTACCTAAAACACACAAAATCGTACCAGACTGCATTCTGGTCATTTAGGAAACGCAAATGTCATTTACTAAGTAACGCTAAATTGAAACTCTCGCTGAGTTTAATGCCTAATCCTCCTTCCTTCATCGGATGACAAATGACATACCACTGAATCCAATAGGCTTTGCGTGTATTCTCGTCACCTCCCCAAAGAAAATTCCATTGCAACTTCATTATTTCCTTCAAAACTACTTTTGCTGCTTTATAAAAGGAGAAATGATAAACATGGAGGCTAGAGAGTGAACGTGAGAAAAATATATACGAAGGGAGTTGAATTGTGTATACCAAAAACTTGTTTCACTTTTGAAACTGAAGCTTTAGAATCTGAACCATGTTCTGAGTCTGATATCAGAATGTGTAATAGCAGCGGAAATGAAATGTTCATAACCAAACTGATTACAGTTACTTAAGCCAACTCCTCAAAACTTCATGCTCAATCAATCTAGAATGAGACTTTTTTACTTAAGCTAACTGCTCAATACACTACAAGAAAATTGGCAAATTGTGACGGTTCATTTGGGTAGATTACGACGGTTAGAACCGTCGCAATTTGTAATTTACGACGGTTTCACTCCTGTTGAGCAAACGTGCGTCGCGAGGCCGTATTGTGATGGTTGTGAAAACTGTCGTACAAACCGTCGTTATTTTCACGACGGATAGCTAACTGTCGTAATTTCCATATTGTGACAGTTTCCAACCGTCTTAACTTGCTTAATGATTTTTGTTTTCATTGTTGATTGCAAAGGTATATTGTGGCGGTTTGAAGCGCCGCAAATTGCAAATATTAAAAAAAAAAATCTATGGTATATTGTGGCGGTTTGAACCGCCGCAAGTTGCACTACGCCAAAAATAGCCTTAGACAGCACTAAAAAGACAGCGCTTTTATCACAAAGCGTTGCTATAAGGAATAAAAAAAATTCGCTAAAAAAAGCGCTGGTAAATGATACCTTTAGAAAGCGCTGATAAAGGCCGTAAATAATCCCCACCTTAGAAAACGCTTTTTTAAAAAGCGCTGCTAAAGGTATAACCTTAGAAAGCGCTTTTAAAAAGCGCTGCTATAGGGCGATTAAAAGATAACATTAGAAAACACTTCTAAAAAGTGCTGCTAAAAGTATATTAAAAGAAAGCGCTTTATTAGGAAAAGCGCTGCCTTAGGTCAATTATTATTAAAAATAAAATAACACTAAATATTCAGAACCCTATTCATTGTTTCTAATCATTTTCACTTAAGACCACCAGCCATTCTCTCTCGCGATTTCTCCAACCACCAGCCTTCTGTTCGTCCTCCTTTCTCCCATTTTATATGTTATTCTCCAATCATTTTAGGTTTTCTTCAAACACTCCATTTTTCGTTCGAAGAAGAAGTAGAAGCGGAAGAGGCATTATGTATTCTTCTCCGACCGTTATCGTGCAGGTACGCATTCTTCCTCAACCGTTTTAGGTTTTTCTTGAATGTTAGAGTTCTTGAATGTTAAATGTTGAATGTTGAATGTTGAATGGCATTGTGAAGTTATCATGTTAGAGTTTAAGTTTTGCTATGTTAGAGTTTAACGATAGAGTTTAAGTTCTTGAATGTTGAATGTTATAACGTTAGAGTTTAATGTTGAATGTTGTAATGTTAGGTTTTCTTATGATCATGTGCTCTGTTAGATATTGAATGATGAATGAGACAATAATGCCTCCAAAATTCTTAGAACAGAAACTTTAGAACTATTATTACACTCTTCAATTAAACTATAGTTAATTTTTGTGTACAACAAAACTAAACATCCATACCTGAAATTCAATATATTGGCACTAAACTACTACTGTCAACAAAACAGAACAGAAACTTTACAACTAAAAGAATGAAATGAATTAAGTTTAAAATTTTTCAATCAATTTTAATCTCACACATAGATTGATTAGTATTGAACTCTACACTCAACCAGTTTTTACAAATGTGAAATACTAATAAAAATAATTTGAATAGTTCTAAGCTCTTTGTTAAGTACTAGATAAAGAAATTTCAATTACTTCTGAAACTATTTAAAAGTATATTGGAATGCTGCTAAAAAATAATACCAAAAACATTCCAAGTTTGAGACTTACCATCAACTCATATAACGCCACAACTGTTTACCATTTTTAGAATTCTTTTGAGTCAGATTTCAATATATAAATGTGAATAAGAATTTTGTATATTTTGTAATGTTTATATTTTGGATATAAGTATGAATAAGAATTTTATCCTATTACTATAAGTTTTTATTTTCGGCTTCAAAAAGTGATGGTGGATGACTCTTACAAACTCAAGTCATAGAGTAGTTTAGTTTATCCATTAATTTGGTATTTCAACTGTGAAAAGTGATTTATGATGAATTCTTCTTTCAACACTTAGGCTTTTGTCCAATTGAAAAGTGAAAAGTTGGATTGATATTGATAGTATGATTGTTTTACAGGTGCAGAGTGAAAGTCTGATCGTTGGAGGAATCTTACATTGTGTGGGTCCAAAACTTGATTACTTCTCTTCAGGTAATTAGTTGTTTGTTTGCTATAGTTGCGTGAATAATTAACGTTTTTGTTTAGCTTAACTAGTAAAACCATTTAAATGAACTGCTTTGAATGAACTGCTATGATGGATGAGTATTGCTTGCAATGATTGAGAACTAACTTATTGAATTTGCTATATATAGGGGTTACTTGTGATCAAAGTGTGAAAGTCGGATCGTTTCCCTATAGGTAAATATTTTTTATTTTGTTTTTGTTTAGCTTAATTAGTATAACTATGGATAAGAAATGGATGTCTTCAAGTCGATTGTCGAAAGAGTATGAGAATGGCGTATCGGAATTCGTTAAGTTTGTTGTTGCGCACGCCGAAGACCTCAGTCGAATGATATGTCCTTGCTTGGGTTGCTGTTTTGGGAGTTGGGTTGACGCGGTTTAGTTGGCATCGCATTTAATGAGGCGTGGAATTGATAGAAGTTATACATGTTAGAATTTGCATGGTGAGAAAATTAACGGGAATGTTGAACCGGGGGATAATACGACCTATGTTTCAAACGACGATGGTACAAATACATACGATTATGATCGGGTCGAAGAGATTGCAGAAGCTCTTGAAGAAGATCTTAAGGATTGTCCCAAAATGTTTGAGAGGTTGGTAAGCGATGCAGAGAAACTGTTGTATAATGGTTGCACTAAATTCACAAGATTGTCTGCGGTATTAAAGTTGTACAACTTAAAGGTGGGAAATGGATGGTCGGATAAAACTTTCACAGAGTTATTGGCCCTTATGCAAGATATGCTTCCAGAGGATAATGTTCTTCCCAATCGAACATATGAGGCCAAAAAGATGTTGTGCTCTATTTGCCTGAGCTATGATAAGATACATGCATGTGCAAACGATTGCGTTTTGTTTCAAAATGAGTATGCATCGTTAAATGAGTGTCCTAAATGCGGTGTCTCTCGATATAAGAAAAGGTTGTATCCAGCAAAAGTCTTATGGTATTTTCCTATAATTCCGAGATTTAGACGCATGTTTCGAAGTGAGACCGATTCAAGACACTTGACTTGGCATGCAGATGAAAGAATTATTGATGGAAAGTTTCGACATTCGGCAGATTCACTACAATTGATGAAATTTGATGATGATTATCCTGAATTTGGAAAAGAAGCAAGAAACCTTCGCTTGACATTATCTACTAATGGAATGAACCCACACGGTATTCAAAGTATCTCACATAGCACTTGGCCTGTGATCATTATGATTTATAACCTACCTCCATGGCTATGTATGAAGCGTAAGTACATGATGTTATCTATGTTAAATTTTGGTCCTAGACAACCAGGGAATGACATAGACGTATACTTGGCACCCTTAATCGAAGATTTAAAGTGTTTGTGGGAGAACGGTGTGGAGGTTTATGATGGGTATAGGAAAGAAAGTTTCAACTTGAGGGCGATGTTGTTTGGCACAATTAATGGTTTTCCAGCATACGAAAATCTATCAGGGTACAGCATAAAAGGTCAATCTGCGTGTCCTATTTGTGAAGATAAAACAGATTCGACGCTATTGGAGTTTGGTTAGAAGAACGTATTTCTCGGACATTGTAGATTCTTAAATTCTAATCATCACTACCGTCGGTGGAGAAAAGCATTCAATGGAGAGCCAGAACAAGGTAGAGCTCCACCTATATTGACAGGTGATAAATTTTTGAAAAGGTGAAGGATGTGAGTACTCAGTTTGGCAAGCCTTTTGCACATACAGTTGTCAAGAGAGGGTGGAAGAAGAGGTCAATTTTTTTTTAACTGCCATATTGGAAGTCGTTGTATGTAAGACATTTTCTCGATGTTATGCATATTAAAAAAATGTATTTGACAGTGTTATTGGTATGTTACTCAATATACAAGGAAAGTCTAATGATGGCCTTAAAGTAAGAAAGGACTTGATAGCGATGGGGATAAAAACTGAATTAGGACCCTTGAAGAAAGGAAAACGAACATATCTACCACCTGCTGCATATAGTCTATCTAGAAAGGAGAAAAAAATATTGCATAAGTTTCTAAGTGAAGTTAAAGTTCCATAAGCATACTCTTCAGATATTAAAAGACTTGTGTCTATGAAAGACCTCAAGTTAAAGAGTTTAAAGACGCATGACTGCCATGTTATAATGGAACATTTTCTATCAATAGGTATACGTTCTATTCTTCCAGAAAAAGTAAGAAGCGCAATAACTAAATTGTGTTTTTTTTTCAAGTCAATTTATAGTAAGGTGATCGATCCTGCGATCTTACCAACATTGCATAAAGAAATAGTTATTACTTTGTGTGATCTTGAAATGTATTTTCCTCCCTCGTTTTTTGACATAATGGTTCATCTAGTTGTTCATCTGGTGAAAGAGACATAATTGTGTGGACCGGCTTATATGAGATGGATGTACCCTGCTGAACGTTATATGAAAATATTAAAAGGATATGTGAAAAACCAAAGTTGACCAGAGGGTTGTATTGCCGAACGATACATTGTTGAAGAAGAGATTAAGTTTTGTACTGAATATCTGTCCAATGTACAATCAATTGGACTCCCCAAATCTCATATTGTCGAAAAAAAAAGAAGGAAAAAAGTTAATTGGAAATGAAGTTGTGATAGTATAAAGGGTTGAACGGGATCAAGTGCATTTGTATGTTCTGCACAATGAGAATGAGGTTGAGCCGTATGTTGAAATGCACAAGGATGTTCTCCGAGGTTTAAATCCGAATAGAAATGAGAATTGGATAGTACGATAGCACAATCAATGTTTCATACATTGGTTTAATGATCATATTTATTCAGAGTATTATTCAGATCCCGCTTCAATAACAGAAAGGTTGAGATGTTTAGCATATGGTCCAAGTTTGGTTGTGTTTTCTTATAACGCATACGCAATTAATGGATACACATTTTATACCAAAGAACAAGATGATAAAAGTATTATGCAAAATAGTGGTGTCACCGTGGTAGCTGAAGCAATGCACATTTCAAGTGTGAAAGACTTATACCCCAAATTTGCAAATCTGTCATATTTTGGGGTTATCGAGCGTATTTGGGTGTTTGATTATGAGAAGTTTCAGATTCCTATATTTTGTTGCAAGTGGGTTGAAAATAACAATGACATACGAATGGATAAGTCAGGATTTTTGCAAGTGGGTCTTAATAGGGTGGGGTACAAAGATGAGCCTTTTATTCTAGCCTCTCAAGCTAAACAAGTGTTCTATGTCACTGATCCGACAAGTACAAAATGGTCTATAGTGCTTTTATCTAACAAAGTAATTAATGAAAACATTGGAGATCAAGGTGATATTGATGTTGATATTGAATCATTTACTAGAAATGATCAAGATGAAAATATTATAGCGAATGTATCATATACTAGAAATGTTCATAATGAGGGTATTTGGATCAATCCAATCGTCTGTGTTGTTAAGAGACGGGTAGAACATATTCCAACCAAGAAAAGAAAGAGACATTAGTGAAAAAGGTACTAGTTATAAAATTATAGCTTATATCATTCAATAATATTAAATATTTGTCATGTTATATATATTTAATGGATTATGGATTATGGATTTTTATATTTGTCATTTAATTTTTGTTTTTTTCTTTCTTACATGTCAGATGGCTAGTAACCAGGAAGAGTCACACGAGACACATGATACAAATGAAAGACCTGAGAATGTAGAAAATGAAATTAAAAGAGGAATAACAATTATGAAGTCAATCATCCATGCAAGAGATAAAGGGATCAAATTTGATGTACATTGGAGTGATGAAAACCAGCTGATTGAGCCAAACGGTTCAATGTTGACTAGTTACATAGGTTCCCTTGTCCGTCAGCACATTCCTATCACCAGTGATAATTGGAGGAATCCATTGTTGAAAGTCGGTAAAGATAAAATATGGACTGAGATACAGGTACTTATCAAATATGATTGATGTTATTAGATTTTTGTTGACGATTAAGTCTTTAATTTACTTATACTAACACATTCTATGTGTATGTTTTTTCGTAGAGGTCCTTTAATATTGATGAAAGCCGGAAAAAGTATTGTCTTCAATTGGCCGGAAAAAGACATAGAGGCTTTTGAGCTATGTTATCAAACAAATATCTTAGGGATGCGGAAATTTTTTTTGTTGAAGCAGAACTTCCACAGTTGTATGCGGACGTGATTGCACCCGAAGAATGGAGCACTTTTGTAGCCAAACGAAAAACCAAAAAATTCAATGTAATGTTAATTTGTCATGTCTATTAATTGTATTATATACTTGTTGCATTAGTTTGTTCTGATATGACTTAAACTTTTTTATCCAGGAATTGAGTGCCATTAATCGCAAAAGAGCATCAAAACCCGCGTATTCGTACAGAAAAGGTCGAACGGGATATGCACGCTTACAACAAAAATTGGTAAGTATTTATAAACGCTATGATTTTATTAATTGTCTTATTGTGTTATAATTGATGATCTTATTATTTATCTCAATGCGTAGTTAGAAGAGACAAAAAGTGAAGAAACATCACTTCCGGAACATGTTTTGTGGAAGGAAGCTCGTGTGGGCAAGGATGGAGTTGTTAGGGAAGATGTTCAGCATGTTTATGACGAATGTGTAAGTATAACATTATGCCTTTAAGTTAATCGAAATTTTATTAAATTATAATTAATTTTTAATCCCCACTAATAATTTTCGATATGTCAATGAATTTCAGGAGACTCTATCTCAATCCTTAACCACAGGCGATGAGGATTGCAGGAGCATACTTAGTCTAGTACTAAATGTTCCTGAGTATTCCGATCGAGTGAGGGGTAAAGGATTTGGTGTGACTCCATCTTCCGTGTATAAGCAACCAAAGTGAAAAAATCCTAGCAATCAAGAAGTGATGAAATCGTTGGAGGAGTTAAAAGCGCAGGTCCGTTAACTGCAAAAGGATAAAGAGAGATATGAGGCGGAAAAGCGCGGTTCAGGTTTGAAAGATACTAGTGACAAAGCTAGTATCAATTGTCAAAAGAAATTTCTCGAGGTAGTAAGCACGTTTATTTTAATTGACATATATTTATTTTAATTTAATTAACACGTTTATTTTAATTGACATATATACACATTAACAGTTACATATTTATTATTGCTTTAGGGAATTTCATCTTGTCATCTATTTTTATCTCTACCGACTTATCGCATAGTTGGCAAGGGAAAAGTGCATAACACTTTGGGAGATTTACTTCACCATAAACCGCTTCCTGATGGACATCTGAAAGTATCAGTGGATACTGCATTAGAGCTTGATGCATTGCAACCGATACCTGACGTTGTTTCAGAGACAACGTTGTTGCGAGATGCAATAGGATCGTTTGTTGCATGGCCGGCAGACCTCATTTTCATATATGAGGAGGTATGTTGAAAACCATTATGAATGTTTTAGTAATCAAAAGTCAATTCTGAACCATTATGAAAAGCATTCTGAATGTTTTTACATTGTAATGTTAGACTCCTACAAAACCTGCATCTAAGGATAAAGGGATTTTGCCGCACATCGAGTCTATTGCATCACAAAAAGAGGTACATTGAAAGTGTTATTCTATGATCCGAATTCAAAAGCTTCATGATTTTCTACTTTACCTAACTTATATGATTTTTAGGTTCCTGCTCAAGTTTCACAACAAGCCAGCAAGAAAAGAGCTCCTACAAAGACCGGGCCGGCAAAAAGAGCTCTTGTACCTCGCTTTCGGGTGTGTCTTGAAACACTTGTGGCAACATCAAATTTTATGGATGGTGCTATTCGTCAAATATACATGGACGAAGGTGTTTTTGGTTTTCCTCATTCCGAAATAATTGCAAAAGAGGACATGGAACAGATTTTTAAGCATCTTGAATTAGGCATCGGTGGTATGCATTCATACATCTGGTACTCCGATCAATCTATTATTTAATTAGTTGAATAATTTATTTACACATTTCAATGAAAATAGTCTAATGTTTATTATGTTTTTATTTAAGGTGCTTGTATGACAAATTGATGAGCGGGAATCAATTGTCAAATAGATTTTGTTTCTTGTCTTGCGCCCGTGTCAATGCACCGGCAATTGATACTGATCCAAATTCAGTAAGAGATCACTTACTCGAGAGATTTATGGCCAGCAAAACAGAAAGTTTGTTTCTTTTACCGTATAATACTGGAAACGGGTAAGATTTTCATTCTAATTTCATTCTAATCTTTGTATCTTTTGCGTAGAAATTATCCATTTAAACTTTTGTTATATTTTACAGTGGACACTGGTTGTTGGTTACTATTAATCCTACAAGAGAAGTGGTGTATTATCTGAATTCATTTAGATCATGATTGGAAAACATATCAGAATATGAAGGATTTGGTTGATACTTAAGTGAGATTGTTCTAAATATTCGTGTGTATTTGTATATTTAATTATTTCTGTGAGATTGTTCTAAATTTTTGTTTTTCTTTTATAGAACAATACTAGTATACCGAGCACAAAGAGAAGCTCGAGTATCACGGTCTAAAGTTTCCAACGTTACATGGATCAAAGTGGAGGTATATTAATTTTCACAATGTTGCTTATAATAGTGATGCTACTTGATAACACAAGACAACTATATATTAATTCTTATTTGTTTTTCTATGTGCAGTGTCCTCGTCAACGTAATGGTATAGACTGTGGTTATTTTGTTTTGAGGTTTATGAGGGAAATCATTCATTTGGATCGATTAGGGATTCCCATCACGGTATGGTGTTATTAACTATCCAATTGGAAAGGAATGTGTTGTATCTTGTTGGAAATTTTTTTAAAATTAAATTGATCGAGTTAGAATCGTGAACGAAATCGTTTTCTTTATTAGTATTTCAAGCACCCTCAAATATCTTAGAGATGGAACGCATGATATCCAGGATAGTTCAGCCTATACACGAGTTTGCACAAAACCGATAGAAAATCTACTACTACTGAAAACATATTCAAGAACGGTTGGAAAAGAGATACCATCACGCGTGACCCACCGTTGTGAAGTAGCGTGTGGTTGTAACTTGTAAGTTCTCTATATACCACTACATGCGCGTGACCGTTGTGATATACTTGGTAGCACTCTATTTATAACCAAGGTTGTTGGTAGCAACCGTTGTTACATAGTCTCAAGGTTACGGGTTCAAATCTCAGCAGTTGCGTGAAAAATTATATTTGACGCGTTATCTATAACCATGTTCCTTTGTATAAACTATTGTGAAATATTTATTAGTTTATTTTAATTTATATTATTGCATTACCATCCCATTATATTTTTCTACCTGTATTCTGAATCAGATTTTATACATCTATTACAAAGGTAAATAAAATTTATATCAAAGGCCAAAAAAATTATTTACTTCATCAAATCCAAAAAATATCATTTACATCATCAAACTCAAATATATATCAAACATATATACAAATTAAACTCATGTTTGAGGACCCTTAATCACATTGAAGATATACACCCAACGTTTACAAATGTCTACAAAGTTGTCGTAGGGGAATGGTGTAACGTCGTTAAACGTCTACATAAAAAAGTGCAAAAATGTGAATATCACATATATATGATAATCATAGCCAACTTAAACAATACTATGTTATTGTAAACAATTTATTACATATATAATATGTACCTGATCCCATGAATCAACAATGTCGGGGACGACAATGTTTAACATGTGTTTCATTACATAATACTCACACTCGTATCCCTTTGGTTGTCTCATCGTCTACAAATTTAAACACTAGTTTCATGAATGTTATAACCACAAATGTATGTAACAATATGTACAAATGAATGTCACTAGTAATTTGACCACTTATATTAGGCGAGAAAAATTTGGGTTTTTTCTATTACTGTGCAAGATATTGTGTAGTTGCACAACCTTGTACATTGAAAATGATTTAAATATATTACGCGTTAAACCAATTACAAAGTCAAAGAAAATAATACTAAAAAGTTCCATATAAACATAAACTTACCTATTAATAACATGTTTCATTTTAGGCTCGAGTGGTTGATGTAAGAAACACAGTGTCGTTACCATATTCGTCCTAAGTGATATGATGATCAATTGCCAATGATCATTGAATAAACACAAACATATATACAATTAGTATTTTCTAAAACAAAAATAACTATAACAGGTAAACCACAATTGCAAAATTACTTACAATTTGATAAATGGTGCTAAGTAAAAAAATTCCCCACCCCCCACTTAATTGTTCTGTAATGTAAGCTTCAATCTCTTTTGGATCATTATTTGTCCATCGAATACTATATGGATCCAAGATTCTATAAATATTCGATTTATTTAATTCTATACAAACATGGTGAATGTACCTAAATGGTTAAATAAAATTCAAAAAAATAGGTCAGGAAATACAAAAACGATAACGTACTATAAATAATGACATGCATTTTCAATTATATACTTTCGTGCACCAAACTTGTAATATCCTTACGTCCAGCCAATGATTTACAGAGATAAAATCTTGTATATCACTAGGAGTAGAATAGAAGAGCTATATCTTTGGACAATGCTCTAGCGGAAGAGAAATCGTGTCATCGTTATCTCCAACCAACAAGTATAACATGGTGATTTCATGTGCGGAAGGATCCAATATCTCATTGACCTCTTGAGCAGGGGCGGCTAAACAATTACTTTCTTTTGTGCTAGCACCACATACAACATTTGTTTTGGGAAATTGATCATCAGCTTGACCATCATTTTCATTCGTATGTTGTCGGAAGGATCCACTTATTCTCTACAACATAATATTCGTTTTGAACACAATACATAATAAACACATGTATATCTTTTCAAACTTTTCAAATAAAACACAATTAATATATCATACATTTAAGATAAAACACTAGCATTTTAGATGAAACACATACCGCATATAAATCTTCTAACTTTTATAACGTTTCCATTTCTTTCCTCCGATTTTCCTGCTCCGCTTCTAACATCTTCCTTTGTTCTTCTAACAGCTTCTCAAAATCCGCAATCCTTTCTTTTTGCTCTAATTCGATGTTTTCACAGCTTTTTTGGATGAACCACTACTACGGAAAACCCATTTAACAACGGTTTGGAAAGATATATAATGACACGGGCACAAGTGTTATTAAGTAGAGTGTCGTTGTATATATGATACTTACAATTACGGCCCAGTAAGCGTCGTAATAAACTGGAAAGGGCGCTACCTATAACGACAGTTATTTTAAATATCCGTTGTTGTATGTCTTTTAATAAAATTAAAAAAAAATGCAGCATTAGAACTACCTATAATGACGGCTATTTTAAAAAATCCTTGTTGTATATCTTTTAATAAAATAAAAAAAAATTGCAGCATTAGACAAGAACAACAGCAAGAACAACAAGAACATCAAGAACAATAATAAGAATAAGAACCAAAACAACAACAACAACAACAACAATAATAACAATAATAACAATAATAACAATAAGAACACCATTAATAAAAAAGAACAACAAGAACAACAATAATAAAAAAGAACAACAATAATAAAAAAAGAACAACAATAATAAAAAAGAACAACAATAAATAAAAAAGAATACCAACAACTAACATTGCTAACTCGAGTTCTGAAATTTGTTCTGAAATTTGGTTTAGTGGAGAAATAGTGTATCGTAAATGAAAGATGATGTTCGGAGGTAGAAGATGTAGTTCGTCTAAGTTTTAGGTTTTACGCGGATCACTAATAGTAGTGTCTTGGTCGTTGATAATCACAAAATGGACGGCCCAGATTTGTTTAAGAATAGAAAATAAACTCAATAAGCGTATAATGTTGGTAATGGGAATTGAAAAAATAAGTAAAAAACCAAAAATGTTGGTGTTGGGACTTGAACCCATGATAAGACGCTACCATGATCATGGTTGTTTAAAATACCCGTGGTGAAAGGTATGTCAGCATTTTGAAAAAATAAGTAAAAAAACGCTAACTATAATGACAGTTTTTTAAATACCTGTGATAAAAGGTCTTTGTAATACCCCTATTATCTAAATGCTCAATTGGATATCAGATGAGATCAGATGAATATCTTTGTGCTCTATCTTTGATTAATTGGAATAATGGAGTATCCTAAGTGCTCTAAGTGTTGTCAATTGGGATCAATAGAGTAACTTGAGAACTTTGAAGAGATCAATTATTTTATTAAAGAGACGGATTAATATTTATAAGTTCAAGAAAGTATTTTAAGGTAACTCTAATAATTGATCGGTGGGTGTTAGAAGACAAAATATCAATTGGAGATAGTTTGCCCTATTGGATTTATATTATATAATATATGTATTATACATATATTTGTAAGAAGAAGAAGAAAAGATAGTAACAGAGGAAGAAAAGGAAAACATGGAAGGAGAGAAAGAAGGAAAGGAAGAGGAAGCTTGGATTCATCATCTTCATCATCAATTCATCCTCTTCTTGACTCAAAGGTGAGTTCCATTAGATAGAACTTGGGTAGGAAGTTTGGGGAAAAATTCATGTTTGGGGTTTTAGGTTTTATGTGAAATAACATGCCTAAATGTGTTTTTATGATGATAATACATGCCTTGATTGTTGTTACACGTTTGGGGTTGATATTGTATGAATTGGAAGTGTTTTGGGTGAAGAATGAGAGATTTTGGCCCCAAATGACCTGTATTGACGCTGCTGCGAATTCTGGGTTTTGCAGGTTCGCCTAGCGAACCAAAGCGAAGGCGAAAGCGAACGTTCACTGGGGGGTTCGCCTAGCGAACATGACAACTTTTCCCATTTTGTTTCCTTCATAACTTTTGATCCGTAACTCGGATCGGGGCACGGTCGGAAGCATTGGAAAGCTATTTTTAATGCTCTTTGTGATGGTGAGGTAGAAACATGGCTATATCCTATGGATTGATAAGATAAATATAGAAATGTAGTGTATGTACTTTTGTTTACACCAAAACTTAAGGACCGGGAATCCGATGGATACGAGTCCAAAGCCATTGGAAAGATAATCCAGTGAGGTATTAAATGGTGTGTGAGACCATGAGTTAACCAAGGATGTTGGGTAGAGGATACTAGTGGCTTGTATGCCTTAAAGTGTGTGTGAACTACTTTATTGATTATGTGTAATATATTATGCTTATATATAGATTGTGGCTTGACTAATGGCTTGATGTGATCACTTGTTATGTCTCCCTTGTATATGTGTGAATATAATGCATTATGTTGAAAAATGTTGTGACGTGATCATTGCCTTGCTTGTTCCCGTTCGTTCCGGTTGAACGTTTGGATGTGATGAGATGTGATATGATGTGTTGTGATGTTATTATGATGTATGCTTGAATCGGAGTAGGCCTAAGCTACTAGGTGGTGTTTCATCTGAGTTCTGGACTTGGTCCGAGGGATACCAGACTTGTTCTGAAGAATACCGTTGTGATGAGCTTGTGAGGGCCCACCAGGGCATATTTACCACTTGCCGTTAACTCATCTGCGTGCTCGGTATACACCTGAGCTACCGTTGCGATGTGCTTGTGGGGGTCTTATAGGGAGTTTACCCACTTGCCGTTAACACATCGGCGTGATCGGTATGGTGGGTTTGTGATGCCATGAAGGCAATATAACTCCGTTACTCACCTCTAGTGGTGTCATGTAGGCAATACCACTAGGCTTTCTCCCGGTGGGCTTGTACAGTCATGTAGGCATTCTTGCACTTGCCGATACATGCATGCGTATCAATGATTGATGGATGGGTTCCGCGGCAACTTAGGCGTGTATCACTTCGGACTCATCTGACTCATCGTGCTGTGTGCTTGTGCTAGTCTCTTGACATAGGCACTTGGTTACTCATCGAGGGTGTGTTATATTGTGGCCTATGTAGACAGGTTGATACTACTTCTGGATTCCTCGTACGTGAGTATGGGTCTGCATAATTGGTTGTTTGATCTATTTATTGTTGTTTGTGTACTTGTTATTTCTTTGGTGAGTTAAGGGACTACTACTGAAGATATTACCCATTGTTGTGTAATTGCCCCAGACCGTGAGTAAACCCCGGATCCACGGTGGATCCGTTTGATTGCATGTACCCTGTAGAACCGAGGGAACCCATAAGATAGGGGAACTCACTGAGATTATTATCTCACCCCAATATTGTTGTTATTTTTCAGGTGTTATTTGCAGGTTTGTTTTACAAGTGGAGCTATGCTTGGATGTTTCAAGAGAAGCTTAGTTAAGCTTATTATGCTGTGTATTATTTTCTTGTACAATGAGGAATATTGTACCTTATTCTTAGATTTTCTTATTTTGGCTAATTTCCATGCCTTGTACCAAAGGTTGTATTTATGTATTAGAAATGGTCAAGTATGTGAATTATGCCATTAGGCACTTATGATTGGGTCAGTACCGAATAAAACACTTGTATGGTATTATTCTAGATAAATATTATACAGGGCGTTACAGTTGGTATCAGAGCAGGTCGTGTCCTCGACCTAGCCTTGAAACATCATAAGTAAATCTATTCCTGCCTCTTAAGTGTGTCTTGCCAGCATGACTCTTAATATCATACTATCTAGTGTTGGGCCTGATCAACCTAATATTATGTATATGATAGGTAGAATCATGGTTGAGTGACCACAAGGACTCCGAAGTGTTGTCGAAACTTGTGCTATGAGGGTAGGCTCAAGCCAAGAGTTAGTAGTAAGGAGTTTTGGTCAGCTCAGTGAGGTCTTAATAGAAGTTGTGCCTTGAGTAGCATGGAATTTAAGAGTGTTGTACTATTCAAGAAATCCTTTGGAATTTATGGAGTCTGAAAGTTAAGAATCTCTAGCGGACGATTGGTTTAAGTATTGAGGAATAGGTAAAGTCGCTAGTAAAGCTGAATTGACTACTGGTATAGATAAGAGTTTCAAGTAATCTCATTCTGAGGAAAAGAAAGGTTGTTTTGTGGAATGTGTGACGTAAGGTCCGGAAGTGAGATAAGTATTGGTGCTTCAGTTTCTAAGGTTGCTATGGTATCTTGGACGGACGGGAGTACCTTAAGGAATGTGTTTGGAACCATATCTTCCAATTGGTTTAAAGTTGAGAGTTAAATAAATTCGACTTTTATGGGAACCTAGAGTGGTAGAGAAGTGGGTGAAGGAACACAAGGATGTGTTTACATGCTTCAAGTGAAACAAGTATGTGTCGGACGAAGAATGGGTAATATTGCAAATCAAAGAACCTAACGGTTGACATGTGTTATAATTGAGTGGTATGGTGAATATATGTGTGGAATCATCTTTTAATACTAGTTTATTTGTTTGGTTATGTCTTGGATGAGATTTTTGGCCTTAAGGACCTGCTGTTACATTGATGAGAGATTCTGGGTTTTCGCGTGTTCGCTAAGCGAACCACAGCGAAGGGCAAGGCGAATGTTTGCCTGGTGTTCGCGAAGCGAAATTTCGCTGGGGGATTCGTCTAGCGAACATGGCAGGTTTTGAGTTTTTGTTTTCTCCATACCTTTTGAGTTTTTGTTTTCTCCATACCTTTATATCGATATGAAGCTCTGAAAGTGTTCTATGCTGTGGAAAATGAAAATATTGTTTATGAAGCGGATTTTATTCGATTATGTGGAATGAACGGTACTAACAATATGATATGAGAAAGTTACACCTTGGTATTAAGAATGAGCGTAGTGGTAGCACCTTGGTCACAAGAGTATGTGATGGATTCTTACCCTTGAGACATACTTTGTGGAACAGTGAGTATTGTATCCTAAGAAGTGGGATTACGGTAAAATAACGAGAAGAGAATCAGGAATTATTACGGACTAAGTGTAAATCATGGAACGGTTTACACCGAAGAAGTTTTGTAGATAGTTGATGAGAATTATCGGTTGAGAATCTTCCATTAAGTAATTAGGTGTAAGTGGGATGTGCAGTGGATAGTGAAGGGTAAGAAATCCTGGTCAACGTGTGCGAAGTGATGGAAAGGTCCTTCAAGAGGATGCATTCCCCTGATCTACTTTCAAGTATAGAGAAACTTCTGTATTTGTCAATAATCGGGATTTACGGAATCTACCTTTTGTTGGACTAAGAACGTTGTTGTTTTGATTCTCGCCAAGGAATTCAAGTGAGAGAACAAGGTTGTATGTTTAATATGAGATGTCCATCACTTTGTGGTACCGTATAATGGTTGTATGTTGGATTTTGCTTATGGACGAATCAAGTATGAGTTGTGATGACTTTTAAATTATAAGAAATTGGGTTTCAGCTTCTGCAGCAGTGTTAACCGATTAACGTAATGGGGTTAACCGATTAATACGTGCAAGGATTGTATTTGTGCTAAATTTTGAGGAGTTAACCGATTAGCCTCAGAGGGTTAATCGATTAACGTGTGTGTAAAGTGTGAAATCCCTCAGGAACCATCATCTGCGTTTTGTTACCGTATGTTACACCGATTGGAGAGTATTGTGTAAATGGAAAACATGATTGCAAGTAAATGAAAGACGGATTTGTGTTTTGAAATTGGAACTTCTGGAAGGGTGTTGTGTAATGGATCGTTTGTTCAAACGACGAAAGAGTTGGACTTTTGGAGAAGTAATCTTGTGAATTGGTGAATAGTATGGAAACTCACAATTGTGCCTATAATCGTTTAAGTTTTGATAAGTGGTGATTCGCGTATGAATGGAGTTTTGTAATGGTGTTACGTGTTATTGGTTGAGACCTCGTATCAACAAGGAACCTTGAGTAAGACGGAAGACCATAAGCATAATTGATTTGGAATGTGGTAACCAGAACCGGAGGTTGTTAAACTATTTTGGTTATATTGGTTCGAGTTTGGAATAAATTTGGAGTTGCGCAGTGGAAGTGACCGATGAAAGAGTTAAATCAGAATAATGGGAATTTGAAAGATTGTTACTTATACGTATGGAAATAAGAAGAACTTGTCCTAAGCATGTTATCTTGGTGTAATGAGTACAAGTGAGACTGGTAAGAAGTCGTTCGACTGTTCATGAAGTGGTTTGAAACGTTGAAGGTTTTATAAAGGATAGTTATCGGTAATTACATAAAGGAAAGGAATCACCAAATTGCCTCATGAGAATTTGATGAGTGTTTGTTATTCTGAATCAAGATAAGGTGTTACGGTCTTGTTGTGACTCGGTAGAGGAATGTAGAATGGTACATTCTTTCCGAAGTAAGATGTGACAAGGTGTTTTGTATGGAACAACAGATGAGTTATAGAAAAAGCAAAGTTCGAAATTAACCCAATATTGGAATAAGAGTATAACTAAGGAAACGAAGTTTGATAATTCGTGAAAATAAGGATTTTGGTCTGTGAAGTCAAGTTAGAATTGGAATGCGTCAGAATTTTGAACGGAAGTAAATATTAAGTATGGATCTAAGACAATGATGCAAGTTATAGTTTTGTCGACTAGAGGAAATTCGGGGGCGAATTTCAATTTAAGGGGGGAAGAGTGTAATACCCCGTATTATCTAAATGTTCCATTGGATATCAGATGAGATCAGATGAATATCTTTGTGCTCTATATTTGATTAATTGGAATAATGGAGTATCCTAAGTGCTCTAAGTGTTGTCAATTGGGATCAATCGAGCAACTTGAGAACTCTGAAGATATCAATTATTTTATTAAAGAGACGGATTAATATTTATAATTTCAAGAAAGTATTTTAAGGTAACTCTAATAATTGATCGGTGGGTGTTAGAAGACAAAATATCAATTGAAGATAGTTTGCCCTATTGGATTTATATTATATAATATATGTATTATATATATATTTGTAAGAAGAAGAAAAGATAGTAACAGAGGAAGAAAAGGAAAACATGGAAGGAGAGAAAGAAGGAAAGGAAGAGGAAGCTTGGATTCATCATCTTCATCATCAATTCATCCTCCTCTTGAATCAAAGGTGAGTTCCATTAGATAGAACTTGGGTAGGAAGTATGAGGAAAAATTCATGTTTGGGGTTTTGGGTTTTATGTGAAATAACATGCCTAAATGTGTTTTTATGATGATAATACATGCCTTGATTGTTGTTACACGTTTGGGGTTGATATTGTATGAATTGGAAGTGTTTTGGGTGAAGAATGAGAGATTTTGGCCCCAAATGACCTGTATTGACGCTGCTGCGAATTCTGGGTTTCGCAGGTTCGCCTAGCGAACCAAAGCGAAGGCGAAAGCGAACGTTCGCTGGGGGGTTCGCCTAGCGAACATGACAGCTTTTCCCATTTTGTTTCCTTCATAACTTTTGATCCGTAACTCGGATCGGGGCACGCGGAAGCGTTGGAAAGCTATTTCAATGCTCTTTGTGATGGTGAGGTAGAAACATGGCTATATGCTATGGATTGTAAGATAAATATAGAAATGTAGTGTATGTACTTTTGTTTCCACCAAAACTTAAGGACCGATAATCTGATGGATACGAGTCCAAAGCCATTGGAAAGATAATCTAGTGAGGTATTAAATGGTGTGTGAGACCATGAGTTAACCAAGGATGTTGGGTAGAGGATACTAGTGGCTTGTATGCCTTAAAGTGTGTGTGAACTACTTTATTAATTATGTGTAACATATTATGCTTATATATTGATTGTGGCTTGACTAATGGCTTGAAGTGATCACTTGTTATGTCTCCCTTTTATATGTGTGAATATAATGCATTATGTTGATAAATATTGTGACGTGATCATTGCCTTGCTTGCTCCCGTTCGTTCTGGTTGAACGTTCGGATGTGATGAGATGTGATATGATGTGTTGTGATGTTATTATGATGTATGCTTGAATCGGAGTAGGCCTAAGCTACTAGGTGGTGTTTCACCTGAGTTCCGGACTTGGTCCGAGGGATACCGGACTTGTTCCGAAGAATACCATTGCGATGAGCTTCTGAGGGCCCACCAGGGCGTATTTCCCACTTGCTGTTACCTCATCTGCGTGCTCGTTATACACTTGAGCCACAGTTACGATGTGCTTGTGGGGGTCTTATAGGGTGTTTACCCACTTGCCGTTAACACATCGGTGTGATTGGTATGGTGGGGTTGTGATGCCATGAAGGCAATATCACTCTGTTACCCACCTCTAGTTGTGTCATGTAGGCAATACCACTAGGCTTTCTCCCGGTGGGCTTGTGCAGTCATGTAGGCATTCTTGCACTTGCCGATACACACATGCGTATTGATGATTGATGGATGAGTTCCGCGACCACTTAGGCGTGTATCACTTCGGACTCATCTGACTCATCGTGTTGTGTGCTTGTGCTAGTCTCTTGACGTAGGCACTTGGTTACTCATCGAGGGTGTGTTATATTGTGGCCTATGTAGACTGGTTGATACTACTTCTGGATTCATCGTACGTGAGTACGGGTCTGCATAATTGGTTATTTGATCTATTTATTATTGTTTGTGTACTTGTTGTTATTTCATTGGTGAGTCAAGGGACTACTAATGAAGATATTACCCATTGTTGTGTAATTTCCCCAGACCGTGAGTAAACCCTGGATCCACGGTGGATCCGTTTGATTGCATGTACCCTGTAGAACCGAGGGAACCCATAAGATAGGGGAACTCACTAAGATTATTATCTCACCCCAATATTGTTCTTATTTTTCAGGTGTTATTTGCTGGTTTTTTTTACAAGTGGAGTTATGCTTGGATGTTTCAAGAGAATCTTAGTTAAGCTTATTCTGCTGTGTATTATTTTCTTGTACAATGAGGAATATTGTACCTTATTCTTAGATTTTCTTATTTTGGCTAATTTCTATGCCTTGTACCAAAGGTTGTATTTATGTATTAGAAATGGTCAAGTATGTGAATTATGCCATTAGGCACTTATGATTGGGTCAGTACCGAATAAAATACTTGTATGGTATTATTCTAGATAAATATTATACAGGGCGTTACAGTCTTTTAGTATTTTGAAAAAATATGAAAGAAGTAACATGATTAAAATAAATTTAGAAAAATAAAAAAAAACACAAAATTTAATCTAATTAAGTAAAATACGAATTTTAAGATTTTTTTTTTATAATTTTTTATGACTATGAAAACTGTAAATATTTCAATAAAAATAGAAAAAGATGAATTTGCACGAAATATATTTCAAAAAGGAGACAATTTTCCCTAAAACCGGTTTTTTGAAGAGCAAGACCTAAAACTTAACTATAGGTTATAATCTCGGTTTTTTAAATACCCATGGTGAAAGGCTGTTAGGACTTTGAAAAAATAAGTAAAAACTGATAAATGTTGGTGCTGGGACTTGAACCCATGACCAAACGCTACCTATAATCAAGGTTTTTAAAATACCAGTGGTGAAAGGCCTCACATTTCACCACGGTTTGAATTTTAACCATCATTAAAAGCATTTTAATAAGATTTAAAATAATGTGCGCATCCAGTTTGCACTATTACAATAGTGTATATGAATCCGTTGTAAACCTGGCGTCGTTGTTTGTGCGTTTTGTAGTAGTGAACCAAAGAATAATCTCAGGCCGATGTCTTCTCCAACACCACGAACGCGCCCACCATGCTCATCTATTTTGATATCTTCTACTAGTATATCATGTCATGGTTCTAGAACAAATGAGCCTCCACGGGCCTCCTCAACCAACAGCTCTTACACAACATGCGTGATAATATTAATATTGTAATTACCACAACATTTAAATAACACATAACATACGCACAACATATCATACTTACAATTTTCTCAGCAATTACTCTTAACACATTTGAGGTGTACTCTCCATTTGGTCTTAGTTGAGCCCTCTTCCACTTCTCATGTTTTGACGATGGAGATGAGTTGCGATCACGACTAATGGAGTCCTCATCTCCCATTAGTTGTTTTTTTTCATTCATCATTGTTTTCTCAAGTTTCCTATAACCACCACGAGACAATCTATGGGGGTAAATGATTTTTGCTTTATTTTGTATTCCTGCTTGACTTTTAGCATGTCATAAACATAGTGAAAATATCATTAGCGTCTATAAATCATTAGCATAAAATTACCAAGATAAATAAGACTAGTACTAACCATGAATTTCTCAGAACGACGATCCTTCGCAAAATTTTTACAAACCTTCTTCGAAAGATAACTATATCTCATCCATGAACGCTCAAGACCAGGCTCAGGCTTCCTAATGTAGTCACGTGTGAGCCGTGACTTAAAGCTCCTCTAACACGTACTAGCATGACTTACCCACCTTTTTTTAAGTACTTATTATCATCCGTAAACTTAAAATTCAACTACATTTAAATCAACAAGAATGTATTAGAAATTATAGAAAGTCATATCGAGTAGATGAAAATTAAAATTAATACCTTAACGTCTATCCATATGCTATCTTTGACAGCCTATGGCGCTTGTTTCCAATCATCTATCAATCTACTGACTTTGCTCCATCCAAGAAACACAACATAACTCTTAAAAAGCAAAGAGTTTTCACCATCAACTACTCTGTAATACACATCAAACGCGGTCAACAATTTTTTACCAGAGTTGTGGACTTTTGTTAATTTGGCAAACATTGTGGCACCTCTTTGTGACCTTTTATTTTCGTTTAGAGTAACATTTGTATGAGTTTAACTTGTCATAGTTTCGTCACCACTAGATGAAGAATACGACGAAGACGACATCTATTTTCAAAAACAGCAACAACCTCAACAAAAACAACAACAACAACAACAAACTTTTTCATCTATTATTTCAACATATAACCATGAATAGAAATATGTTATCATACACATTCAACAACAACGACAACATCAACAAAAGATTAATCAAATGTTATCACATACACATTCAACAACAAGAAAAATCACAACAAAATATTTATCAAGTGTTTACACACACATTCAACAACAACCACAAAAACAACAAGAATAACAACATAAACAACATCAAAAACAATTGAAACTGAAGTTTACTATAGATGCATCGAAAAAAAATTTAACGTACCATAAATGCGATGACTAAGTAAATGTGAATATTTGGGTTGAAACAAATAATGTTGTTGTTGTATTCCTTCTTGATGATGACGATGATGTTAGTGTTGGCGTTGGTGTGTTGTCTTCCTCCTCGCGATGACTACGGTGTGAAAATGAACAACGAATGGAAAATGATAAATCGATGAAAAATGATGAACGATGAATGTTAAGGTTGATATGGTGTTTCATTTTTTAGCACTGAACGTTAAGGTTGAAATGGAGTTTCGTATCGTATCAGTGCAAAGAATTGCTACTGAAGAGACAATCTAGTTAGTTGTGATAAAAATGAATGAAAGATACCGCCACGGTCAACAATCGAATATGTGGTGATATATTATTTGCTTAATTAAATTTCATAAATTAGCGTTAGTATATTACAATTTAAAATATTTAAAACAAAATGAAAAATATGTCACAACGGTTCACCTACGCAATCGTGGTGGTATCACATTTATTTAAAAAATTTAAAACAAAATGATAAATATGTCATAGAGGTTGTTTAAATAAAAGATAAATAAAAATACAAAGCCACAACTAAATGTTAAAGAAATAAAACATTTGAGGGTGCTGAGGTTTGAACCCATGAAAGGGTGATTATATAACCACGATCGTATTTTTCAACCGTGATTATATCATATCAAAATTTTAATAAGTAAGTAAAAGAAAATGTTCACGTGTTAAGTAATAGATGACATCACGGTCCTTCGTAGCAGCGTGATAACCTTGGCGTTGTTGTATATACATTTTAATCACACGTTGTTGTATATACACTTTGTGTGAAAAGGATAGACCTTTTTGTGATATGTTTTTTTTTAATCCCAAATGCTCAATTTATAGGTCAAAGTAGTGTTGTTTCACAAGGTTGAGATCCTTGATGAAACACGCACTTTAAGCAACACTTTTACCAAATGTTACACTATTTTTCCTAAAGCAAAACTTTAATAATATACTGCATTGTTTCGCCTACAACAACAGTTCATAAGCATTGTATATTCTGACTGCGTTATGTAACACTTCACGAAGTGTTGCCTAATTTCGAATTCAAAATACAAACTGCGTAATACAACATTTTAAAACTTGTTTTCTGTTTCTAAGTTTAAACAACAACCTTCATATGCATATTTTGTTGTCATTTCAGAACACACCCATGGTGATTAATTAGTATTAATTACAATAATCACAACAATCTTATAAATATTACAAATAATGGCATTGAGACTTCCGTTTAAAGCGTCAAAGAATAAACTTTTGTGTCGTTTACACATTTTCCACACAAGAAGAATCACTATTATGAATTCGAGTATGTTTTATTCTTTCTCATATAAATTCACATAACTATGAAAATCATAATATTAGGATTCAAATGAAATTTTCAAATAGTTGATATCAAAGTTAAATTGCCGATATTATTATTTTTTGGTAATGAATATATAATACGTACTGTTCAAATTATGTATTCGTAAAATAGACTTAACATATGTTGTTGATGTTATTTTGTGTTGTTTGTTAATAAATAGTTTTTCATGTGCAGATAGCAAGTGATTATGCACCACTAGAATATACCATTTTAGCCTCCTAGTTTAGAGTCGGTCACCGACACGGATGCTATTAGTGTCGGTTAAACCCACGTTAACAGACTTTATTTAGGTACATTTTCTAACTAATTATTTATTTTATTTAGCGTCGGCCATTGCGACTCTAAATGTGCCATTATTTTAATTAATGTTTAATTTATTTATTTAGAGTCGGCCAGACCGACTTTACTTATTAGCATTATTGTTTAATTATTATTTAGAGTCGGTGTGGCTGATTCTATTAAGTCACATACTTCGTTAATTCTAATTTTTTTATTTAAATCAATTATTTAGAGTCGGCCTAACCGACTCTATTTATAAACATACACTTTTAGGTTTATTTATTTATTTAGTGTCTATATATAACATTTTTAAATATTTTATTTATCTTCTAGAGTCTGCTTGGCTGACTCTATTTAATAACATATGCTTTTATTTTTGTTTTTTTATTTAGTTAGAGTCTATATATTTTTAAATATTTTATTTATTATATAGTGTACGCTTGACTGACTCAATTTGTTATTTTGGAAAAAATATTACATAACAGCTTATTGTAAAAATGATAGAAATGTTGCGTGAGTGGAGGATCAAACTTGTGACTCTTCGTAGCCCAATGCGTTAAATTGTATCACTAACCACTTCAACACAACGATTTTGTTGTAATTTTTTGTTAATATGTATTTTTAATAAATATAGTTTTGTTAATTTTTATTTTCCCTCAATTCACTATTTCCTTTTCCCTACCGTGAATCACCTTTTCTCTATATCGTGAATCACCGAAACCCTAATTCGTGAATCAATTGAAGAATCTATTTTCGTTTCAATATCTTTCCATGGAGTTCAAGGGTTTCTGATTCATCAAAGGTAATGCCTCTATTTCGAAGAATCCATTTTCATTTCCATGGAGTTCTAGTTCATATGTATGAGATAGTGATAGGTTTTGAGTTTTCAAGAAATCTCGGCTTTGTGGATGCAGGAAGCAACTTTTCTTTGTAAGTTAATTGTTGTTTCCAACTATGTTTAAAGTCTTATTTACGTCTGAAACCATGAACAAATTATTGTTTTTTCCAAATATGTTTAAAGTTTCCTTTGCAAGTTAATCGAATGTTTAAAGTTGGTTTTTCTAAATGTAGGTTTTCAACAACCTTAGCTAACATGTATGTTTTGTTTCTGAATGTAGGTTTTCAACAACCTTAGCTAACATGTATGTTTTGTTTCCAAATGGTAAGTTTTTTGTTTTGTTTTTGTTTTTGCCATGTGAGTCGTTGTATAATTCTTAAATTTCAAGAAAAATTGTTACGGTTAAGTCTTTAATTCAATGGGATGAAGTGTTCTTGTTGGGTTTTGTATGGTTTAGGGTTTATAAAAATATTTATTTTGAAAGGCTTTCTTTGTTGGATAAGGTGTGTGATAGAAAATAGAATTTATATGAAATAAAAGCGTATGATAGTGGAATGCTCTTTATTGATGAGAAATATAGTCACGAGGATATACCCTATATGTTTTGTTTATGATGTAGTGTTGTCACAAATGTGGCTCTTAATCAGTTGAAATGATTTGTTTTCGTGTTTTCATTTTCGGTGGTTGTCATTATGCAGGATGTTATTTTCTCACATATTTCAGTTTTCTCTCATTCTAATATTACTTATGTGTCTTAATTCTTGCTATCGTAGATATATATTAAAGAATAAAGACTAGTGAAGCAATATATCATATGGGCTTTTGCAAAGACAATAATATATCAAGGTTAGTCATCCCTAGTCTTGACACTAACTATACTTTGCTTTTGGTGAATCTTTACAATTTATTTAAAATTTGACAGAACCGAATCAATGATTTGGTGAACTGTATGTTAATTTGGAACCTAACTGAACTGTTAGTAATTGATACAAAAATGTTTTGTTCGTATTGGTTTGTTAATGTTGCTGCTGAAAAACAATATGATAGATCAGAATAACAATGCATAACAGATGACTAAAAAAGTGTGAGTCTGACTAATCCTTTTATTTTTTATGAAAACAGATGACTAAAAGAGGTGGAAAAGCTAAGGTATTAGCACCAGGAAAACTTCAATAACAACGAAATCGCATAATTAACAAGAACCCTACCGTTAAGACATCTGGTCATAAATTAGTAACAACTCATACAGCATTGTCGCCGCCCACACCAGCTCAGACAACATCATATGTGCAGGATGTATCCTCAGCGTCAACACCAGCTTATGCAGCATCATTCGTGCAGACTATATCGTCGGTGCCAGCACCACAGGCAGAATCGTCCGTGCAGGCAGCATCGTCCATGCCAACATCTACTCAGAAAACATCGTCTGCGCAAGCTGCATTGTCCGTTCCAACACCTACTCAAAAAACATCGCCCGTGCCTGCTGCATCATCGTTGCCAACACCAACTCCAATTGTAGTACCAACACTTGCACCTGTTCATACCGCTACCTCTGAGGAATTTAGGTTTATGCCTACTCCGACTTTAAGCCATCAAACAATGGCTGGCCCTCAAAGTATAAACCTTCAAACAATGGCTAGCACTTCAAATTTGGTAGATGAGGATGATGAGGAGGAAGATGTGGATGATGATGAGGATGAGGTAGTGGGTCAAGAAAATCTTACCCCTCTTGTTCCAACAATTGATGAGAATGGGAAGGTTATTATAAAACCATATGGTACTGGGTAAGTCATATATATTCTCAACTCATATAATGTGATTTGATTGCTAGTATTCCAAAGCTCAATTTTTGTGATATAGTATTCAAAATCTGCATAAAACATTTATAGAAGAAAAAACTAGTAGCAGGTAAGAAATTCTTTACAAAAAGGATTAATTTAGTAGTTTTAACATTTATAGCATTTTTGTTTGCAATTAATATCTTAGCAATGTAGTCTTAAATTTAACTAACATTCGGAACAAGTTAAACTTCCTAAGATAAAATTGTTATGTAGAAGAATAAGTATAACATAGATAAAATAAATGAAGTTACATGTTCTGTCATAGTTCAATTTAGTAGCCTTAAGACCAAACCTTGATTAAACCATTATCGTATTACCATTATTTCTTCCTAAGTTTAATTATGAAAATAAACTATGTCTCAACCTGCAAAATTAGAAATATGCCGTAAAATAGATACTACAGGGAATTTAATAATTATACCACTCAAAGTTTGGTTTCACAATGGGGTTTAGTTATATGCGGTTCTGGTGCGAAGTCATGAAAGGAGTAAATAATAAAACTAGTGGATAACACCCTTTTTGGGTGTTTCCATAAAGCTAGATTGTGATGCCTAACTATTAATGATCAATAATAGTAGCACCATGGTGAATAGTTGTCTGGGATAAATCTATGATGACATCATCTAGCTTAGTCAAATCACCAACCTATTTTAGGCTAATTATTAGGCACTAAATAATACAACCAGACAAAAATAATTAGAACCACATACTAACTTACAGTTACATCTAGTGCAATAACTAATTAGAATTGACAGAGTCGTATGCCGGCTTTCTCGCTGAGTTATATAACACATTCAACTTCATATTTAATGTTGTTTTTTTATACACACAAGTTGTATCATGTGTGAGCTACAAATGTTTCTTATTGAGCTAGTGAGTCTAATTAGAAAAGTTCACATGCTAGGATTTTATAGTCTGCATCATGAATCTTTCAATAATATTGAGTTAGTGAGCCTTATTTAGTTAAATCTTTCAATATTTTTCAGGTGGGTTCCTGCCAAAGAAGTTGCAGGTTGTAACGCCCATACATAAATATATACATCATAGCATATATCATATATGAATAATACGTTTGGTACTGAAATATACAAGTTCCTAGTAACACAGTGTACATATAAATGCCCAAAAAATCTAATACCACAACTATGGCATGTTATATATACAAGATGTTCAAAAAGATAAAACTAAAAACTAGATCACTAATGATCTCAAAATCTCCACAACGGAAGCCTTGCTACACAAAAGCCACGATCCGTAAGGAAGAGTCAACCTACTTTGTCCTTACCCTTCGCCGAACCTGTAGTACCTGTGATATAAATAACAACGTGGGGTGAGATACATCAAATCTCAGTGAGTTTGCTATCTTATAGTCCTCTCGGCTTTACAAGGTTCTAACAAGCCTAACTCAAGTCAAAAGGGAAGGGAAATGACTTTGAGTACACACATGCCATAAATGGATTCACACTCGTGAGCCTGTTAACTCACACTAATACAAAGATAAGACCTGAGCCTGTTAACTCAAGAATCTCTCTAATCAATAACCATACCAAGACATCCCCTTTTCTTGTCCGCTTCTACGTCTAGAAGACGACCCGAGTCATGGATCCTTGTAATTACTTGGCATACAAATTGGATTCGGGATCATCGGCCTGTTAACCGTGAACCGTCACTTCTCATGGCCTGTTAACCATCACAAGTTTCTTTACCATATAGGCTCCAATCGTACTACACGTAGGGAATCAAACCTACCAAGTAATTGTGCATACGTTTCATAGGAGGTGCTCGAGTCTCATGAAACTACACCGCAAGATAAATCGGTTATGATTACTAGACACACGCCTCGGCCTCTCTTGCACGAGCATTGTCACAATGTCATTCCACACTATCCGACAATTGTTTACGGTAATATTCCTCATTCTACCTATTTCAAATTTTAACATGCATACATATTCAAACATGTTTAACAATAAGAGCATAGGCAATTAATCATCCATCGCATAGCAAAAACACATAATTCAACATATCACATATTACACAAATTTATGGTTCTCTCCGATTTATTTAATCGGGCATCAAAATCAGCATCTTTTACTGTCCTCATAAAGATTATTTCCACGGCTTTCTATTGATATAAAAAACACTCAAATAGGATAAGCGGATCAAAAGTTTGGAAAGAAACAAAACTGTATAACCTAACATGTTCGCTAGGCGAACTACCCAGCGAGCATTCGCTCCAGCCTTCGCTAGGCGAAGCCCCTGGCGAATGAACAAATAGAACAAAAACAGACATAAATTTCGCTTCGCGAACTCCCTGGCAGACATTCGCCTCGCCCTTCGCTTCGCGAACAACTCAGCGAAGCAAGGCAGAACAAAACAGCACTGAAAAGGCACAAATTTCGCTAGGCGAACGTCGTTGGCGAACAATCGCTGACCTTCGCTGATGGGTTCGCTAGGCAAACCCTCAAAAATCTGTTCGCTGCGACTCGCCCCAGGTTCGCTAGGCGAAGCCTGGAAAATCCCACTACTCAACAGCGCTGTTCTTCATCCCAAAATCAATAATTTTCCAATCAAAACACCTCCAAACCTTATTATAACCATCAAAACATAGTATGATCATAACAACAAGCATTTAACAACAATTATTTTGCATTTCATCCGTTAAATTCATAATTTTAACACAATTTCTCATTTCCTCACAATTCCAACCTAACTCTAAAACACATGGAATTCTACATCTAGAGCATCTATCTAGAACCCACTTGGAATAGATGATGATGAAGAAGATTGGGAGATGATTTGATGAAGATTGAATGATGGTTGATGATCTTGAACTCTTGGACTTTTTCCTCTTTTCTCTTCCTTTTCTTTCCTTTCCTTTTCTTCTCAAAATTGACTATGTTTGGAAATGAGAGGAAAAGAAATGATATAGAAAATATCATCAATTAGAAACACTACTAATTGTCCAAGTAATCTCTAAAGCTCCCACAATTAAAACCTCAGAGTCAGATAATATTAATTTGGTCTGCTCTGAGCTCGTCAGTTTACTCTAATTATTTTATCAAATACATTCTCAGAGTAAATCGGAGTCCAGTTGATCATACCAATATTATCCAGAGTGAAATAATTTACGGGGCATTACACAGGTGCAATTATTTATGCAATACGCAATCAATTTTATAAACATATACATCATTGGTCTGCACTCGATCCTGATAAGAAAGTTGATTGGTTTAAGTTGTTTGGAGTAAGTTTTTACTGGCTTTTGTCACTTAAGTTGCTCAAACTATATTTAAACAAGTAACTGATCAGTTATTAAATATTAATTATTTGATTTTAATTATTTTTAGGAGAAGGTTTCGTGGGATCCTTGCGATCATGCATTTGTCTATAACGCATTTGGAAAAAAAAGGAAGAAAACGCTTAAACGACATGCTGCGGAAGGCGAGGGAACAAGGGACTCGACCTTCATGGATTGGTAATGATGCTTGGGTTGAACTTCAAACTTATTGGAAAAAGGACGAGTTCTTGGCTTTATTTTCTCAAAACAAGACCAATCGAGCTTCTGCAAGAGGCGGAGCAGTCCATACCACGGGTCGTAAGGCTCATATTGATGTTGCACTTGAACTTGTAAGTAATAAAATCCTAACAAATAATAATTGTTGTGAAGATTCTTTATATAGCGACAATTTTACTCGTATTGTGTATTGGTTATTTAACTATTTGATTATTTGTAGTCACGTGAACTTCAAAGGGATCTGCATCTCGATGAGTTATTTTTAAAAACGCACAAGAGGAAAAATGGTGAATGGGTTGACAATCGTGCTGCATCTACTTACGTAAGTTCTCGTAAATGTTACTGCATCAATATCTTCATGACAAAACTTTCTTAGTTTATCCATTACGATTACTGTATCAATATCTCTTATTGCAGTTAATTTCATGTCTTTCATGTTTTCTGTAGTTTGCAGATTATTTCCTTATTTTTCAATTACTACTTAGCACAATATATAGTAAACAAAAAAGATACAAGAAAGATGCATTATGCTCACTGATGAGATGTTTATGTGAATTCAAGCCTTTTAGAATACTAGGAGTGACTTGTTCATGATTGGGTGCTTTTCATAGAAACTAAACATGCATAGCTTAATATAATTTGATGTAACATATTGGAATCTATTGCAACTCACATCTCATTTTCTCATTCAAAAATTATGCTTTCATAGCTTTTGCTTTATTCTATCTTCATGTATCTCCAACTTTAACATAACTTTCTGTCACACAACTTTAACATGTTATCTAATTTTTCTATTGCACAGAAGAATTTTAAAGATAAATTTGATGCATAACTTCAGCCAACTGAAGAAGGAAATGGAGATGATGTTCAAGTGTTAGATGGAGAGCGTGTAAATCAGCTATGGACAGAGTCTGCTGGGGGCTGTAACCATGGTCAGGTTTATGGCGCGGCAGATTTAGCTATTAATCTAAAACGTGGATAAAAAAATTTTACCCAAAAATCTCAAACTCCTCAACACTCTATGTTTGGGATTTCATTAGAAGCTGAAAGAGCAGCTAGAATTAGAGCTGAAATAATTGCTGAGGTTGCAACAGCTCGATTACAAGAGGCTAACGAAGTTATTCGAGCTGCTACCGAGGCTGTAAAAGCTGCTACTGATACTGCACAGAGGATGGAGAGAGAGAGAGATGAATGCTTGGAAGGAGTTTATGAAGAAATTTGACGCTTCAACTATTGGATCACATCCTCATCATTATGATGACGATTTAGATGATCAATCATTAGATGAAGATTGATCTTGTACTCTTAGTATAACGGATTAATCTCGGATGTGATTACTTTTTGTGTATGTTTTTTGGGACCTGATCTTGAATGTATTCCGAGTTATTAGGGGTTGTTTTTGTTGAAGCTATGACTAATTTATTTTGTATTTTCAATCAACTTTACAATATTAGGAAGGTTGTATGACTTTTTGAAATGACAAATATTAGTGGTTGTTAATTGTATGACTTTTTCTACAATTTTACAAGCTCTATCTAATTTATAGATGGTTAGTCAGTTGGCTATTTGCATTTGTTTTTATCATAATATTTTTACACAGGTGCAATCTTGTCGATGTTTTTAGAAGACAATTGTAGCATTGTCTTTGTTTTTAGAAGACAACTTCTACTTGAAGGTAATTTAATTCAACACAACTTTTTAAATTGCAGCAGTGTCTTTTTTTTTTAGAAATGCTAGTGAACATTTTCTTGTTTATTTGTAGCCTTATTTGATACTTGGTTTGATTTCACAAATAATCAAGGTATGCTACTTACTGAAATCTACTCCCTTTTTACTTGCATAGTATGAGGCTAAGTGTAGCGAGTGATTTTGGACGCGGTTCTTAAGCGCTGGTCGCTCTCTGTGGTTGAGCTTTGACTACAGGTCGATTCATTTTTTATCCTATTAAAGCTGATGAAGGAAGGGAAATAGATGTCTCCAATTAACCCTGCTTTGCATACTGAGTTTAAACAGCTGTCTGTTAGGTTACATATGCTATCAATGTGGGGGGGGGGGCCTTTGTACTGGTTATTTGTATTTTCGCCAATACGGATTTCTTTCTTTTCATTTTGACAGAAGGTTTCTGGTGGGGAACAAGGATTAGGATGTTATGACTGATGTTTTTGAATTACTTCTTTTGATTAATGGAGATATGGGATTTGGGTTTTTTGTTGATTGTGCTCGCTAAGATCTTTTCTTTCGATCTTATGCCTACGTATTCCTGTTTACCGAAACAGGGAAATCAGAGCGTTCGTAGTTTTTGGTGTCTTGTTCAAAGCCCAAGACGTGAAGCGAAAAGTGATTTGTATCTTGTTCAAAGCCCAAGATATGAAGCTGAAGGGTCTATTTGTATCTTGTTCAAAGCCCAAGATGTGAAGCTAAAAGGGTGTTGACTTTAGAGAGAATTTGTCATCTCTAAAGAGGGGGTTGTATGTCATAACTGTTTATAAAGGAGAATTACTTTAACCGGGATATGTGAATCCGGCAATGCCATAATTTCCTTCATAGGGGATTTTGACCTGAAGGAGAAGACTTTAACTCAGTGTAGAGTAATGCCATCTTTCCTTAGGAATTTCTCATGCTAAAAGAGGGACAGTGGCATGGATATAGATGATCCAGAGGATTTCTGCTTACAGCAATTAGATGAAAGGGGAAGGAGTTGTTGATGTTTGTGTACTGTGATCGAGGCACAGCTTTGATGCTAAAAGGTTGAGTGGATCAACCAGTGGTTTTCTTATACAAAGCCTAAGAGGAGGCTATTTGTGTCTCGTACAAAGCCCGAGAGAGAGGCTAAAAGGTTTTGACTCAACGAGGGAATCTTTTGGTATCTCGTATAAAGCTCGAGATGGAGGCTATTTGACTCAACAAGAGAGTTTTTGTATCTCGTACAAAGCCCGAGATGGAGGCTAACATTTGTTTGGCTCAATAAGAACCTTTTTGTATCTCGTATAAAGCCCGAGATGGAGGCGAAAGGGGTGATTGACTCAACGAGGGAGTTTCTTATGTGTCTCGTACAAAGCCCGAGAGAGAGGCTAAACGTTGTTTGACTCCGCTGGGGAGAATCATTGTACAAAGCCCAAGAGGAGGCTAGGGTAACTTTTTAAGTTGAGTGACAGGTCCAGTATACTGATTTTAAAGAGAAAATCATTTCTTATATGAGCAATGCTGTACTCAGGGATTTTGATTCGAGGATCCGGGTTATTCCTGTTCTTTAAGGAAGCGGGAAATCCGAAGGGTATTGAGACTGTCCGAGTATGCGGTTTTCCTTCCTATTTAACGAAGGGGTCACTTGAGAATGTCTTTGAGACTCAAGGAAGTTAGACTGTCCAAGTCTAGAGTTTTATCTTTTGTACCACTACAAGAAAACACAGTATTAGCGTCGGCCAAATAGCCCTCGCTAACACCCAAAAACCAACACTATAGGGGTTTAGTGTCGACTTAGCGTGGGAGTCGGGGTGGCCTTTCCACAGCTGGAAGTTAATTAAATTAGTGGCGGCATTTCAGCGACACTAGGTTAGCATCGGTCAAAAGCTCCCACTAACTCGTCTCTACATCTTGGCCTTAATTGCGCAGCTGATTACGAGGTAGCGTCGGTATTGGAACGACGCTACGGAATGCCAGGTGTCATTTTTTGATTGGTTGACTGTCATAATCAGTCAGCTTATTATTTTATGATAGCGTCGGTCATTTGGCCGCCACTGGTAGTTTAGATAGCCTATTATTTGTTGTTAGCGTCGGCCATACGACCGCCACTGAAATAATTAGTCAGCCTATTATTTGATATTAGCGTCGGTTTATAGGCCGCCACAGAAATGATTAGCCAGCATGTTATTTGTTGGTAGCGTCGGCCACGTGGACGCCACTAAAATTATTAGACAGCATATTACTTGGTGATAGCGTCGGTCGCGTGACCGCCGCTATGATATTTAGACAAGGAATTCTTTTATTCTGGCGTCGGTGTCGTGGCCGCCACTAGTTGAGTTGAATTGTAAATTTGTGTAGCGTCGGTCGAATGGCCGACACTAGTGGATTTAATCGTCAACGCATTTTTTTGTTTTTAATTGAAATCGTCACCTTCACTTTATACAATCGCCACTCAAACCACCTGTTCTGATCAAGACCTATTTATTATTAATTAAATCAAACTTAATTCAAACTTGTTTATTATTTTAACTCTAACAGACCAATGGCATTTCAAAAAAGATTCATTCATCAATAATTCAGGTGTTCCAAAATACACCATGTCATTCTAATTAGTTCTAAGATACACCAACATGTCATTCTAATGATTTGTAATATATACCAACATGTCATTCTAATGAGTTCTAAAATACACCAACATCAAAATACTAATGAGTTCCAAAATACTGATGATCTCCTAAACGATCTATGTACTAATTATGATAACCAACATCAACTTCCTCATCATCATCCTCATAATCCTCCGACTCCTCCTGCAACATCCAAAATATAGTATAATCAGCTTAAAACATATATATAGTATAATCAGCTTAAAACATATATATAATCTAAGTATAACAAAATGAGCACATCCACTAATTCTAACACTGAATCTTGCCGTGATGAAGCACTTCTTACTTGCCGTGACTTTCATTCAATATACAACCAGAAAAACTACCAATCCTAAGCGATGTTCGCAAAATGGTCTGAACAAATAACACTCATTTGTACGCTTGAAATATTCCAAAATAGCACGTCACAACATTTTCTACATAACTCCTAAAGTAGAATTTCTAAGTTCAAAATAGCACCAAAAATTCAATTCACGTGAGAAAATTATGAAACTTTCCAATATTAATAATACATGAGTTTTCTGCATAACTCCTAATGATACATATAGAAAACATTATGGCTAAAATACTACAGTTATGTCCTGCAAAAATTAAGCTGACAGCAACATATTTCAACATCATTTTCATGTTTTGCATGCTCAAATACCAAATCATTCATGCTACATGTTTTGCATTTTCAGAATTTATAAAATAAAAACAGTGATTGTTCTACACTACACAGTTAAGTACAACAATGTTGTGAAAATAGAACGTACCGAATCGTTATAATCAGGATGACCACTCGCAGGAGCACTAGAAGTACCTGCTTGAAGAGAATGCAACATATCAAATTTCTTTGACAGTTCTTCAAATTTCCTTGCCAAATCATCTGTCCGCGCATTAGCCCGTGTAGCCTCTTCACGTGCAGCAGCAGCTTCAGCTCTGGCAGCCTCAATGGCCTGGTTATCTGCTTCTCTATGTGGGTTTGTAATTGACACCTGAGTCAAGAAGTTTACTCCACATCTTATGTTACGTGCCAATTGTCCAGTGCCATAACACCGCCCCCGTGTTTTACCCCCTGCAGCTTCTTTCCAAATTTGTATTCTTGTTGATCCTTCCAAATTTGTGTCAAGCTACTGCAGAATTTTTCCTGTACACAAGTATTTAAGAAACAAGATAAAACAAATAAGATAATTTCCCTTTCAAATTCATTAAAGCTAAAAAAAACTTAAACAAGATAAACTAATATAATCCACAAAGATTTGTTTATAGAAAGCAAAAGATTTGTATATAGTGATAGAGTTTGATAAAGTAGAGAGAATTGGAACAGTTTGAGAATATCTCATTGTATTGAATAAATGGAAGAGATACAAGGGGCTCTCTATATATAGAGAGGTTATCTAGATCTAACTAACTGAAGCTTGTTATAACAAACTTGTACAGCTCAGCAAGAGAAGGTTTGGGAAGGATAGGAAGATTGCATAGTTTGAAAATCTCAACAAGAGCATGATGATTAGGGTGTCCCAATCTAGTATGCCACATAACATATTTATTAGTTGCTATAGATGATGAGCTATTTGAGTGAGATGAAGACAATTCAGTGCTGCAAGTAGTGGAATTAAGAGAAGGAGAATTGGAAAGACAGCTCACATTGTTACTATTATATGTATCAGGATTACAAAGAGTAATACAGTGGGTACAATTTGGCAAACAACTGGAAGTATTGCTATTGTATGCTATAGATGAACAAGGGAAACTACAACTACAATTATTCTTAGAGACAGATTGAGCAGAACATGCATTAAGACTTGGAGAAGACTTGGACAGTTGAGTTGCAGGATTTGGAACATGTTTGCCCTCATGAGTGAAATTACCATGTATATCCTTCAAGTCTTTAATGGAAAATTTATATTTTCTACTGTTAAGCTAAATTATTGAGCTAAGGTTGAATTTTAGAAACACAAACAAAATTGACAAAGCACAAGATGATTGAATTGAAACACACCACTAAGAAAAACAAAGTAAAAAATTTGATTAAAAGTCTAACTTATGACATAAATTAAAGAGAACACATGAGAAATCCTTGAATAAAATACAAAAACAAAAAAGATAACAAAAGATAAAAAGAAGGGATATAAATACACCCTTAAACATAACATACATAATCATATTCATGCTTATCTACAGTTTTGAGGACCCCATTATCATTTTGGTTTCTTTATCCATTCCATTATTCCAAACACATAGGCCCATTCAGAACGTGGACAACAACAACATCAACATCATCAACAACTCATAGACAATAATTGCTAAGGGTAAGGGATAGGTTAGGATTGTTTGGTAAAGATAAGGACATAGAACCAACAGATCCTACAAGATTCTACTCAGTAGAAAATGGTAACTCAAACAATGAACTCAGTAGTGTTTAATGAACTCATAGACAATGAACTCATAAACCTGTTTATTCATAAACCTAGTTCAAAAGAAACAAGATACATTGCAATAAACTAGCACATAAGCTCAGGAAATAAAGGTGCATAAGCTGCAGCAGTTAAAAATTGAGGATCATCGTACTCAGATCCTACAAGCTTCATAAACCTGTTGTGCATAATTCATTGAATTCAAAGACTCAAGATTATATGCAGCAGCAACCAACTCATCATGATACCAAACATGAACTAACATCAACTAATTCACTAACAACCTTTACTAATCCACTTCAATTAACATCAACTAACATGCTAATTCAGAATAATAACATCAACTTACATGTGTTGCCGCTGCACGAGCGTCAACCCAGTCCCCATTCTTCTTTTTATGGGTGGCAATGAAAATCTCATCTGGATGTGCGGGTCGATTGAGTTTTTTAGCCTATCATTAGAGGTAATATATATGGTCACAATGTATATCAGATATAATTATATTAACGCATTGTAATTACAAAGTATATATATACCAATTCAAGTGCAACATCATGGTGAGCTCTACGACCTGTTGTATGGACTGCCCCACCTTTGTTAGATGATCGATTAATCTTATTTTGTTGGGATACAACTTTGAATTCATCTGTCTTCCACTTGTCTAGAAGATACGTCCATGTATCTACACCCATCCAACCCGGCTTCCGCCCCTTTTCTCTAGCCTTTCGTTGTATATCAGACAGTCGTTTTCCACATTTCTGATGAAACAATTCTTCCATATTTGCATCATCACAACTGTCCCAACACACAAGCCTCTGACAAAATAAACAAATAATAAATAAAACTCAATAGTATACATCATCATCAAACTACTAAAAAACAAATTTGATATCTTACTTTAAATTCATTGAACCATTCCTTTCTCACGTCATCTCTTCCGTCACGTTTAAGCTCACCATAATTAACGAAGGTTCCTCGATAATTCTTTTCAATAACTTTTCGAACCATTGCGGCAACAAGATCACCTGGATGTAACCTACATATAAACAGAAATATTATTAGATGATATCTAAGGAACAACAGGTTTTGGAAAACATGGACATGATAATACCAACAAACTATATTTAATTGGAATCCAAGATCTCTCTTTCTATGTCCTCGTGATTCTGCAGCATAGTGCCATCAGTAGTTTGAATACCTCTCATACTTTTAAGACTTTGTTTAGCTTTAATAGAGGCATAGAAGTATGTGTTGTTTCCATCTCCCTTATTAAACCAATCCACTTTAGATCTTTGCAAAAGAATTTTCTCCTCAAGATCATTAAGTTTGATCACCTCTTCAGTGCAGGTTCTTAAGCTCATCTCTATCCTTTACCATGTTCTGCTTTAGATTGTTCAGAGGTCTACTAAACTTTCTTGAAACAGGTTGAAGTCTTTTGAGTTTCCTCCAAAGAACAACCAGAGGATCCCCCCTTATAGGTTGCTCCCAGCTGCTCCTCACCACTTCCTCAAAACCATTTATATTAACAAGGCAGCTACTGAACCTGAACTGTCTTTTTGGCCTTTTCTCAGCATTGTTGTCAGTCACATGTAGTAGAGCATGATCAGACACATTTGGAGGGAGGATGTGCATCCTAGTATGAAGATGATGTTGGAACCAGTCCACATTAGCTATCAATCTGTCTATCCTGGAGTAAATTGCCCCAAATGTGTGCTTATTGAACCATGTGAAGTAATCTCCACAACTATCCATTTCACTGAGTCCTGTAGTAACCATCATATTTTGAAGATCCCTGTATTCAAATTCAGTGACAATCTTCCCACCAATTCGATCTCGAGCCTTAGCTACATTGATGAAGTCACCAATCAGACACCAAGGTCCTTGTTTAGTGCTATAAATACTCTCAATGTCTTTCCACAGTTTCTTTCTATTCTCAAGTTGATTATGTGCATAGACTGCAGTCAACCAGTACTTGAACACACCATTCATATCATTCACCCTGCAATGAATATATTGGCTGGAACATATTTCTGCATTGTGTTCTACATTGTGTTCTCGGTTTTCGCGATGTCTAGTATAGTATCTTTTATCTTTTCTTGGGAATTCCTATGCTTTATGTACTGTTGTTGTTGTTGATGTTTCATGATTTCTTTTATATATTATTTTTTCATTCTATAAAAAATCATCTCGAATAACATGTTTTGGGTTATTTACTCATATTTTAAGAATAAAGACGGAAAGAATTCTAGTAAATTAAACTAACGTATACAGATGTGCTCTATCAAAACCTTAGGTTGGACCACCTGTACCACTCTCTAAATAGTTGAATAGTAAGATGAATAAAAAACTATGGGATCCTAGTAACTTTCAAAACAGTTGGGATCTTGGGACATGATTAAAGAAATCAGGAAACATCAACAACAACAACAGTACATAAACCTGAACACAATGCATTAAACCTGAATTTCAAAACAGTTGTATAATATGAAATGTTCTACTCAAAATTAGTTATGGTAGATCCTAGTAAATATCCTATCACAGCAATAAAAAAACTCATATATACTTACGCATTAGTTGTTTCCACAATACAGGTCTTCGGTTTTTGCCCTCCGTCGTGTTGTTGCTCTTCATTAGAAAGTGTTTGGTCCCTCTGCACTTCCTCGTCTGTGGTGTGATGGGGAGGACTTTGCGGCTGCGGCTGCGGCTGAGTATGAGGCTGAGTATATCCTGGAGTAGGAATGAATATGAACTCCTCAGAAGTCGGTTGAGGCTGAATAGGTGGTGGTGTTGGGTTTGTTAGAATCGGTGGTGGTGTTGGGTTTGTTAGAATCGGTGCTGGAGGCTGAGTAAGTGCCGAATCTGGAGTAGGTGGTGGAGGTTGAGTATCTGATGGTGTTGGATTTGTTTGAATCGGTGGAGGCTGAGTGGTCAGTGGTGGGTTTCTCTTAGTAGGTAGTGGTGGGTTTCTCTGAGTAGGTTGTGGTGGGTTCGTTGAACCAGGTTTGCTATGGACCTTACGAGAGTTGTTTATAGCAAGAGTCCCCGGTGGAATCTGTCTTTGACGGCATAACCTATCAACAACTCTTTTACAAAGAAACCATTAAAAAAATAAGTCCAAATCCAAAAATAAATAAGTCTAAATACAAAAAAACCAAATAGGTGAAAAGGTTTAGTCATCTTACTTAGATGTGCTCGATGGTGCTTTTCTCTTTCCGTTTTGTCCCGTCATCTCAAAGTTGCCAATTACACTAAGCAAAAGAAATGTTCATACATGACATGAGATATGATGGAAAGGTACAAAACAAGCTGACATTCTAATTCATACATGAGAAATGTTCACTCATTAATGCTAAAGGTTATTCTAATTCACATGGCATTCAAAACCTCATAACATGGCATTCACAAATTACTGCAGAATAGTTATTTCTATCAATCAAAAGACGTGCATGTGCTTTTACAAAACATCAAATACAACCCCATTACACAAGCATGATAGTCAAAAAAATATAACAGATAGTTGAATTAAACATGATAGTGCACCTCCATTTGCTGATAATCGAATTAAACATAATAGATCACCTACATTTGTTGATTGTCAAAACCTCATAACATGAGAAATGTTCACTCATCAGCAAAAATAGAAATATAACATGGTTTTTTTTATAACATGAAAGTGCATATCTAAAAATATGTTACAAGAGTAATTGAATTGAATTATTTATAACCTTAGGAATTATGTTACAACACACATTTAAAGAAGTGCATAAAAGTCTATAATAAAAACAACATAAAATGTTCTCTCAATCAGTTGTCATTGTTATTGGGTCGACCTCGTCAATTAACCCTCCATCAGCTAAACCGTGTATTTCTTCAACTTCTATAATAGGCACAACTGGTAACATTTCATCAGATTGATAAGGAATTGCATCCCCGGTGTTGTCTATCTCGACATAACCCCTTGGTTTTGTGGTGATTGCTGCACACCATCCACGCATATTCCTACACATTTCTGGATATGGGACATAATACACTTGTTTTGCTTCTTGTGCAAGAATGAATGGGTCATAATGACGATATCGCTTATTCATCTTAATGTCGACAATGTTGTACTCAATATTAACTTTTGTGCCAGTATTATTTGTAGGATCAAACCAATCACAATAAAATAGGGAAATCTTGTTGCTTAAGCCATGGTATTCCAATTGAAGGATACGTTGGATGATGCCATAAAAATCGTTTTCTCCTCCATTTGTAACACCTTTAACATGTACCCCACAATTAGTAGTCTTTTTACCACGACTCCATTCTTGAGTGTGGAACTTGTACCCATTGACAAAGTATATGTTCCATGATGTTGCCTTTGGATTAGGGCCGAGAGCTAAGGCCTTCAGATATGGACTAGTCGTTCCATTTCTCTCATCATTCACCTAAATATATATATCTAACCTTAGAGATAGTTTATTGTCAAACACATAATATAAAATGTGAGAAATATACTAACATAGTTCTTTAGCCATGAAGGAAACTGCTCGTGTATAAGACCGGAAGCATCTTCCTCATTGATAGAATGATATTGCATGAACAATCTGACATCGATCATAAAATTGATGAGTGTATTTATAAAAATTGGTTGAGAACAACGCAGTTGAATTTACAAAAATGTACTTACTCGAGATACGGTTTAACCTCGTCACAATTGATTAGGATGTGCACGTGAGCAGACTTCCATTCCTTATCAATCACCCAATAAACTCTAGCCTTTCCACTAGGATGACCACATTTACTAAAAACTGAAAGTGTTGGTTGGGAATTCTCATGATCTGATCGAGGATCGTTCCTTAAAATTGTACTTGGCAACAAACTAAAGGTCTTGAAATAGTGAGAGCAAAAATGAGTAGTTTCACTGTGCAAGTAGGCAGTGCATATTGAACCTTCTACCCTGGCTTTATTTTTCACTTAACGCTTGTAGTCTCCCATCAATCTACACATGAAACGATTAAAAAATGTTTTTTCATTTAATTAATCTACAAAAACTTAACAAAAATTACCTTTCAAATGGATACATCCAACGATAATGTACAGGACCACCAAGGATTGCTTCGGCAGGTAGGTGAATCGGGAGATGTTCCATCGAGTCAAAGAAACCTGGTGGAAAAATTCTTTCTAACTTGCATATGATGATGGAAATGTTCTTTTCCAACCTAAAAAGGTCTTCCAACTTCAATGTATTACAACACAAGTCTTTAAAAAAACGACTTAACTCAGTTAGCAGCTTCCATATCTCAAGAGGCAAGGAACGAAAAGCAATTGGAAGCAAACACTCCATGAATACATGACAGTCATGGCTTTTCATCCCCTTCATCCTACCCTTGGTAGCATCAGCACACCTAGAAATATTCGAGGAATAACCATCAGGCAGTTTTAGTTCCTTAATCCATTTACAGACTAACTTTGCCTCTTCGGGTGTCAATGCAAATTTTGCCTTTGGCTTAGCCATCTTTCCATTAGGTAGAGGGTGCATCTCTAAATCCCCACGTAAACAGTTAAGAGGTAAATCCAATCTTGCCTTCTCATTGTCCTTTGTTTTTGCAGGATCATTCATGACAGTGTAAAACACATTATCAAATACATTCTTCTCTATGTGCATCACATCAAGGTTGTGCCTTAACAAGTTGTCCTTCCAGTATGGAAGATCCCAAAATATACTTCTTTTGTTCCAATTATGTTGTTTCCCATACCCTGGAAATTTTGTGGCCCATACACTGTCTGTGACTTTTGGAAAATCACGAATAGCTTCCCAAACATCATGGCCGGTAAACATTGGTGGTGGTCTTTTTTTCACAATCTTGCTTTTTGTAAATCTCTTTTTACTTTTTCTGAAAGGATGATCCATTGGTAAAAACCTACGATGACAATCAAACCAACAACTTTTTCCACCAAATCGTAAGGTGAAAGAATCTGTATTGTCCATGCAATAAGGGCATGCTAATTTACCTTGTGTACCCCATCCAGACAACATACCATATGCTGGAAAATCATTGATTGTCCACATTAAATGCGCTCTCATAATAAAATTCTGCTGCATAGAGATATCATATGTCATAATGCCATCTTTCCACAAGCGCTGGAAATCATCAATCAAAGGTTGCAAGTAGACATCTATTTTAACTTTCGGGTTGTACGGCCCAGGTACAAGACAAGTCAAAAACATATATGGTTTGGTCATGCACATTTCGGGAGGGAGATTGTATGGTGTGACTACTATTGGCCAACATGAATATGGAGAACTAGAGGCTTGAATGTAAGGGGTAAACCCATCAGTACATAAACCCAATCTTACATTTCTTGGGTCACTAGCATAATCGGGATAAACTTCATCGAAGTGTTTCCAAGCTTTTCCATCAGATGGGTGACGCAAAACATTTGGATTGCTGGTGTTCTCATGATGCCATCTCATCTGAGATGCAGATTCCTTTGAAGCATATAATCGTTGTAACCTAGGAATGATTGGAAAATAGAACATTCTCTTCACTGCCACATCTTTGTATTTTCCCATTCCACACTTTCGAGGAACATACCTAGAAGCTCCACAAACTCTGCACTGAGTTAAGGTGCTATCTTCTTTAAAATATAATAAGCATCCATTCACACAACAGTCGATTTTCTCAACTTCCAATCCTAGCTTAGACACCAACTTCTTCACTTGGTAATAGTTTCCAGGTAAGCATTCTTTAGTTGGACAAACATCAACGAGCATTTGAGAGAAAAAATCCATGGCCTTTTGAGGAACATGCCAACTAGACATGGCATCCAACAACTTAACTGAAATAGATAGTCTGGATTCAGAAGCTCCCTCATAAATGGGTTGATTTGCAGAGATTAATTCATTATAAAATCGTTGAGCTTTTTCATTTGGTACCTCACCCTCACTAATTGCTTCGTTTTCTATATTAGCATTCACATTTGGGACATTAACAAATGGCCTGAAAACATCAGAGACCATTTCATTCATTGCATCAAATTGTTCTTCATCACCACTACTAGAATGACCATCAAGATCCACATTCTGATTCTCTTCTCCATGATCAGTCCATGTATAATAGTTGGGCAAAAAACCATCTTTGTACAAGTGGTGTTTGACCTCATTAGGCGTTTTCAAAAGAATGCAGACACACTTTACACAAGGACACCTTATCCCTCCTTCGTTTAAAAACTGAGGCCGATTCAACGCTTTATTGACAAACTCTTCAACTCCACTAATAAATTCATCTTTCAAACCATACCTATCGGAGTTTACTTTATTATACATTCAACTTTGATCCATTCTCTACATAAAAAATAAGTATAAGTTTCTAATATTCATTTGTTCAATTGACTTTTAATCAATTGACTTCGATCCATAGTAAAAATATCACTAAAACCCCCCACAAGATTCTCTTTGGAGCCTAATAATCATTTTCCAAACTTTTAATGATATCTTAAAAAAACAAGTAAAAGATTGAAATTCAATCTCCCAACTACACTAACAGACATATGACTCTATTCATCTAACACTTCTATGAATAAAATAGCTTTAAATTATCATCGAGATACATGTTAAAATAACTTTCATATGTAATCCTTGAAAAATGCATGCAAACTATGCAGCAGAAACAAACAAATTTATGTAAATGGATCGGAACCAAAATTGAAGAAGGAGAAAAGGGTTACCTTGAAATGGATGAATCGAAGAAGAGAGGATCTTCAACAAACGAAGCAGAACCGAACACACCGAACACAGCAAGCTAAGAGACATATACAAAAGATGTTAAAACCAAATCAATGAAACTTCAACATATACAAAGAAAAATACAATGTAAGACTCAATAGTTGGTTTAAACATAGACGAACTGAAATAGTCCGCAATAGTTAGTTTTATTATTAGTAGGTCAAAGATAAACTTTTGAAGTTACACAATACCCTACACTTTGTGTTCAATCTCTCTCTGTTGTTTAACACTTCTGATGTTTTCTATTTTGATAAAGATACTTTGATGTTTTAACCTTGAAAAAGGAACATCTAACAAAAAGTTTAACATATTGCTGTTAGCTTTAACACGAGTATTAAACAGGTAAATATTGGTTCTATTCTACACCAATTCATAACCCTGCAAACATACTTGGCTTTAGGCTGATCAACTCAGTAATAGAAAAGATCAGAAACATTAAACGGGAAACAGAAAAGCTGGGCTTACACGATCATTAAAATTTTAATTGGAAGGGTGTGTCAATTGTTCAAATAAATTCATAAACATGTTCATTTAAAAAATGCCCAGACCTTATTTCAATAAGAGTTCGTTACATGAATCAAACAACATCACAAGGCTACATCAACAACAAAGTTTTCCAAATTTCAGAAAATTTAACAGCAGTGTGAACACAGTAGCAATATCATATACACATCATTATGAAATAGTCCAAACTGCTCTATCCCTTACCCTCAACAAAACTCAATCCACAAAAGCCTTTGTTACAATGTGCAAAAGCTTCAAAAATCTCAAACCAAGAAAATATGCTGCTCTTCATGATTGTGCTGAAGAAATCAGTGATACTGTTGATAGGCTTAGCCGTTCGTTGAAAGAGCTTAAGCTTTGCAAGATCAACGGTCAGGATTTCAATTGGCATATAAGCAATGTTGAGACATGGGTTAGCTCAGCTTTGACTGATGAAACCACTTGTGGTGATGGATTTGGTGGAAAAGCACTTGATGGAAAAATCAAAGCTTCAATTAGATCTAGAATGGTTTGAGATCTCAGCTTTCACTTATTAATCAATATGCTGTTAATCACTAGGTGGAAAAGCACTTAATGGAAAAACACTTGATGGAAAAATCTCAGCTTTCACTTACTAATCAATATGCTGCTAATCACTAGGTGGAAATTGAACACTAGGATCTGTTGGCCAAGACTAGCAGCAGACAACCCACCAAAGCCTCAAAAACACCCTCCTACTGCAGGTCTGGATATAGTACACAGCAACAAGTAAGCTCCCAATATGGATTCGCTTGTTTACCCAAGGAGGATTCTTGGATTCACATGCCATTGGAGTTGGTGTGTCAATTTCAATAGAATGTTATCCTGCAAACTGGGAAATGGTAACTCAATTCTGTTTTGGTCTATGAAATGGGTAGGTGAAGAGTGTTTCATGTAGCTATTCCCAGGGCTATACGAAGAAACGAAAACAAAATTTAAAGTTGTTGCAGAAATGGGGATCTGGGTGGATGGGGTATGGCGGTGGGATATTGGAACATATTGAAGAAAATAATCGCCTGTAAGAAGAACTGCATGGTATTGTGCAGATGTTGACAGAAATAACGCCTCTTGCAGCTGCTGAGGATTCTTTCCATTGGCCTTTTGGTGTGCATAATTTGTTTTCAGTGAAATCTTGCTACCAACAGTTTATGCAGGTCGGCTGGCTGGAGGACTTGGATACCTCATGCTAATTGCCAAATAAAGGTATTCCATTATGCTACTAACAGTTTAACAGTCCAACCTACACTACTAATTGCCAAATTTCAACTGACTAACACTTCATACTAACTCTGTTAAGACTAATTTCAACCTACACTACTAATTATATTCACACTTTCATACTAACTCTGTACAGATGCTTCACACTGCAATACATTCACACTGCAACATTCACACTGCAACCTAGAATCATAACAAGCACACATAATACATTCACACTGCAACATTCATAAATTGTAAATATACCATCCAACATTAATATATAAAGCTTAGTTTGATGATATGCCTCAACAACAACTCTTGCCAAGATGCTTCCACCAATCACAATTAAGTTAAAGTTGAGTTGATTATATCAATACCCTATCTGCATACATGTATTGAAAAAATAAGTAAGGACACATACCTAAACTAATGTGCACATGAATGCAATTACTTAGAATCACAATAACAGAAGAAAATGGCATTCAATCATTAGAAAGTGTAGAACCAATCCATTATATTTACAATAACAGGGTGAGATACTGAAGAAAGTGTAGAACCAATCCATTATATTTACAATAACATATTTTAAACTAAGAGCATACACAACATAATAATGTAAATTCAATGAGTTCAAATAATGAATCTAAACGACGAATCTAAACGACGAATCAAAACAACAAATCGAAACAACGAATATAGGGATTTGTTCATACCACTGCGCAACAACGATGGAGATTGACGAAATGGAGATTGTTACCTCTGCACAACAATAACAACAACAAGTCATTCATAAGCAAAATTGACGAAATGCAGATTGAGAGATTCAGAGATTAAGAGACAACGATGGAGATTGAGAGACGATGGAAATTGAATTGAGAGAATGAGAGGATGAAGACGATTTTGATTTCTGAAGCGATTTGGAAGCGTGAATGAGACGATGGAGATTGAGAGAATGAGACGATGAAGGTGAAGCGTGAAATGCAGATTGAGAGAATGAGAGAATGAGACGACGATGGAGATTAAGTTTAATTTTAATTATATCTTTTTATTTTATTTTATTGTATAATTCTAATTTTATGTAATTTTATTTTACTAAATAAAATTTAATTCAATTTTTCTTTTTATTTTATTATTTTATTATATTTTATTAATATATATTTTTTGTTTTATTTTATAAATTCAATTTTAATTTAATTTTATTAATTTAGTTATAACTTTATTTTATTTTACTAATTATAATATTGATTTTATTTTATAAATTTGAGTATAATATAGTTTTGATTTGATTTTATTAATTTCTAAATTCTATTTTATAAATTAATTTTTAATTATAAATAAAAAAGGAGGCAAATGAAAATGTTGGGAGGAAATGAAATTATTTCGCACCAATCATAGCGTCGGTCCTAGCCGACGCCATATTAAAAATAATTAAAAAAATATATACTTACAAGTGAATATTGATTAGCGTCGGATACAGCCGACGCTACTATTAATGACCTAAATAATTATTTAAAACAATGTAGAAAAGGAGGCAAATGAAAATGTTGGGGGGAAATGAAATTATTTCGCACCAATAATAGCGTCGGCCCAAGTCGACGCCATATTAAAAATAATTAAAAAAAATATAAACTTACAAGTGAATATTGATTAGCGTCGGTTGTAACCGACGCTACTATTAATGACCAATTAAAAAAATAAAGCAAAATGATTTGTCTCGTAGCGTCGGCTTATGAAGACACTACTGCAACACTAACAGCGTCGGCGTCGGGGCCGACGCTAATTTGTTGATGCTAAAATGTGATTTTCTTGTAGTGTACTATGCTTTGAGAAACAGTAGTATACTCTTTGAAAAGACTGTTCTATGAAGATTACTAAGTTTTGTTCCTATACCTCTAGGAGGTCGTCGGGACAATTTGTACGAAGCCCAAGAGGAGGCTGGAATCTTTTAAGAAGCCAACGGGTCCTTGTACGAAGACCAAGAGGAGGCTATCATTCCCAGAGAAAGAGATCATTATACGAAGCCTAAGAGGAGGCTGTGAATACTTCTAAGAAGTCGTGGGTCCTTGTACTAAGCCCAAGAGGAGGCTGGGTTACTTTTAGGAAGCCTGTGGGTCCTTGAACGATGCCCAAGAGGAGGCCGATGCTTTTAAGAAGCCCGTTGGTCCCCAAACCCCGAGAAATTCAAGGCAAGCTATTCACAAGGAATAGATCAAGTCAGGAAAGTCCGAGAATTTGGAAGAAACTCAAAGATGCCATTCACGGAGAATACATTCATCTCTGGGAGTAGAGTTTCTTGACAATTCCTAATGAGGACAGCCGAAGAGAAGAGTGTATCTGGTGATCCTATTGGGGAGCTAGTTTGTCTATTTCTACGAATAAACGAAACGGCGTCACCTAGTTCTAGACATAGTTTCCAGGGAAACTCTAAATATCTATACTATTATTACACAGTTGATATGAGTTTATGAAAGAAGACTTACAGCGAGACATCCCCACAATACAGTTATATGTATATGAAAGCGGTAAATGAAAGCAATAACCACTTACTCGATTGTAGAGCTTCCATGCTGTTTGGTTAGTTGTTCAACAAAGAAAGATTGAAAACAACAATATATTCAAAATCAAAGGAGAAAGTGCTTTGAAAAAGAAAGATTTGGGGCTTACAGCTCAAGGAGAGGCCCAGGGTTTTATCAGTGAGCGCACTGTTTGAATTTGTACAGAGGGACTTATACAAGTGACTGAGGCCCAAGAAGGTTTTTTGTACAAAGGGATGAGTCTTACACTCTCTCAAGAGGCCCAAAAAGTTTAAAGAAAAAGAGTGGGGCTTATAACACGAGGGTAGGCCCAATTGATTTTTCCGTTTGAAATGGCGATCGCGCCGAGGTTTTCTTTTAACGCATAGGGACTTATACAATAAGTGAGGCCCAAATGGTTTTGGTTAAAAGGGGATTGGGTCTTACACTTTATTAGAGGCCCATAAGTTTTGAATGGGTCTTATAGCTCAAGGAGAGGCCCAGATGGTTATTTTTCAAAATGCGACGATCGCGTCATTTATTTGAAAATGTACAGAGGGACTTATACAACGAATGAGGCCCAAAATATTTCTGTACAAGTGGGTTGGGTCTTACACTCTAATAGAGGCCCATTAGTTTTTTTGAAAATGATTTGCGAGGGTTGAATTAATCCAAAACCCTAATTTGCTTTCAAAAATGTATTTAATTGAATAAAAATTCAATTAAAAAGATCAAAATTGTTTAACATATGAAAAACAAATTGTGATCTTGGATTAATGCTTCAAAAATTAAGTATTGACCTACAAAATAACTAGAAACCATTAAAAGTTGCAAAATCAATGTAGAAAAAATATTTTAAATGTTAAAAATAATTAAAACATTAATTCTTTGCAAAAATATCAATTATATGAAATAAATAATATTTTTGGGATTTTTTTTATAAAATAAAATATTTTAACATTTTTGTGAATTATTAAAACAAGAATCAACTCAAAATCATTAAAACTCAGAGAGAAATTAATTTTTGAATCAATTAAACAAAATCACAAAATTCAAATATTCAAATTTCTAAAAATGGCGCCAAGAACACACCAAGAACACGCGCGTGTTCTGGGCTTGGCCAGATTTGCATTTTCTCTCCAATCTTACTGAATACTTGATTATAACATGCAATCCACATATCACTATGCTCGTCTCAACCTCACGATCGTGTCTATGTACATTAATTTCATTTAAATTAAACATACAACAAGAAATCACGAAGAAACCTCAAGAACCCTAATTTCTGCATGAAGGCTAGGATTTTTGATACACGATTCAAACAAAGCAATTAATTGAGGGAAAACATTCCATGCATGATTATGAACATATAGCCAAATTATTGTGCAGCAAAAATTGCATGGATCATAGAGTTAGAAGAGCTCATGCTTACCACTTGCAGCTGGTGATCGTGATTTGTGTTGGAGGTGTTACATCTAGGTTCCAATGATGTGGATAGCTTCCCTAGGTGCCAAGTGATGTGTCTGAGTGCTTGGAATGGATTGAAATGGTTTGGAGTTGAAGATGACACCTCAACTACAAAACTGTCAAGAACTCGAGCAATTGGCTGGTGATTCTGAGAAATCAGTGTTCCAGTTGTTGTTTAAGTGTATGATCAGCTCATATGTGATGTATATGAGGTGTGTGTGATTGGTTTGATTGGAAAAGCTCTCAAACTCAAAACCCGATAGTTACCTTGCTAAGAAAGGCATTTTTGCCAAGAGAAAGAGATTTTGAGGAAAGCATCTGTTAGATGGCTTTGGTGTACTCAAACTGATCACAATTGAACTCTATTTATAGTAGAGCAAGTTTATTTTGCAAGGAATAGTGAATGGCAACTGCTAAGTAGGTTTGGCCAATGTTGGCAAATGAAAATCCAAGTCTCCTCTAGCCATTGACTAAAGGTTAGGGCATAGAGCTTTGGTCCCCTTGGTCTTGGATAAGTCTTGACTGATTTCAGATGAGAATGGCTCAGTCCATGCCACCTTGATGCTTCCATTGAATGCTTCAATCCAAATTTGGAGTCTTGTCCCTATTTTGGCCATTCTGGGTTCAACATGTTATTTCTTGTTCCAAAGACTTTGGAGGCTTGGCTCAGTGATTGTCCCCTTTAGATTCAACCCTCAGATGTATCCAAGTGGATAGGAGCATTTTAATTTGGCTGATTTTGGCAAATCGAGCAAAGTTGCAAATTCTGCCTTGCCTTTGACAGATTTCAACAAGGCAACTTGCCAATGTCATATCTCATGACTCAAATGGAATTTGGCAATGTTCTTGGCCATTTTGGAAAGCCCTTACATGATACAACAACTGTTTGAACATGTTTGGTTTTGATCTCTTTTGAATCCAAGTGAAAAATGTCCCTACATTTGGCAAAAAGTGAAGGCAGAATCTGACTTAGTGAAAATTTCACTAAGTGTTGGAAAAAGTGACATATTCAATTTTCAGCCATTTTGATCACTCCATAACTCAAAATCCTTAATGAATTGGACTTAGGTCTAGTTGAAGATTTTGTAAAGGGTAATGAGGGCTACAAATCCATCTGTGGATGAGAAAAAATGGCCTTGTGGTTTAGGAGTTATGATCCTCCAAAGTTGGTACCCTTGTCACTTTATTTTTAACTTAGAAAATTTTCTAAGTTTCCATGGTTACCCCTTTTACAAGTTATCCAACTTTTCTTGAATTTTCTTGATGAATGATGATTCAAATCATACATTAACATCATTTTAGGGTTAAAAATCCATTTTGGTGAAAAATCTCAAAAAGTCAAAGTTGACTTTTGTGCACAGTTGACTTTTTATTAGATGAATTCCAAACTGTGCAATTCTTCAGGAAATCATGTCCTTGACCTAAATCAAACTTGATGGACATGTTTCATGGATGTCATAGGGTGTATTGAGGCATGTCCTAGGGTTTGGGAGCATGTCCTGGTCAAAAGTCAAAGTTACAGTTGACTTTTCTCGCGAATCCCTAATTGGGGTGCAGATGAAATTGAGACTTGTTGCTCAAACTTCTTGGATTAATCCATTGTTCCACATGGATCAATATAGTTCATTAAAGACCCTCAAATCATGTCTTGAGGTCTTGGTTCATGATTTGTCCCAAAAGTCAACTTAGGGGTGAATTAGGTCAAGAAACCCTAATTCCTGAATTTTGATGTATGCATCCCTTGAGGCAAAATTGACTTGATGAATGGGTCCATGAGGTTCCATGGAGTATATTAGGTTGTGTTTTGGATCTTTGGCTTGTGTCCAGATGAAATTTTTCATCTGGAGGCCCTGGTCGACCAAAACCCTAATTTGGTGATACTGGCGATCTTGAGACTTGATCCACCTAAAAGGGAGCAGCCTTGTGCTTAATCCTTGAAGTGGGAGTCCTTTTGATCCATTGTGGATATTTGAGAGTGTAGACAAGTTGAAGATCATGTCATTCCTTGATTGATCCTTTGTATAAGGCTCAAAGAGGGCTTAAAACCCTAATTTTGATTGTAGTGAATGCTCACCCATCTTTTGGGAGACTGATGAGGCAAGATAGTTCATCCATATTGTGATGATGATTTACACAATGATGGGAAATCTTAGTGGTCAAAATTTGGGGTATGACACTAAGAGGAGGGATTGACACCTTTCTGATTTTTATTATTCATTGGAAAGACTTTTAAACTTACAGTGTATTGTGTTTTTTGTGTTTTTCCATTATGTGGCAACATTAGATTCAACTATTAGCTGATCTCAATCTGAAGAAAACTCCTCAACTTTTGGAATTAGTGAAAGATGATAAGGTGATATTAGCTAATATCGTTCCTGCTATTTGTAATTAGGAAGTCCCATAATATTATTTCCTTTACATTTGTCAGAACTACAATTAAATTAAACCTCTTCATTACATTATGAAATAGTATTGTCGTACTCCTAATGAACCCCATTTGTTTTGATCAACTTGAACCTCCTTTTGTTCTGTTTTCCTCTATAACGTTTAGTAGTTTTCTAGGAATAAATTCATTATATTGTCGTATACTATACCTGATTACTGAATCATTGCGTGGCATATTTTCTTCATAGAAAATGTTTGATAGATGTAAAGTGTGAACAGATACAACATGGTTCTAAGCTGCCAAGGTTCTATTTGAGAGGCTTATGCTTACTTGATTTAAGTATTGTAGTAGAAAACATCATTTGAACTAACTCTTCTTTTCATTATCACAAGATTATGCAAAGCCATTAATACTGATGTAACTTGTTTTTACAGAATTATGTATATGGAAATGATCTGCCAAAAGCGGTGTGAGTACTCCAACCTAAGACATTTTTGAGGTTTTAGAGAATCTGCAGTTGAGTTTGGCTTCATGAGAGAGTATTTTTTACTGCAGTTTTGAGCACTATATATTTGAAAAATAGATCTCCCATGCAAAACTAAGTCCCCATCAAGTTTGTGTTAATGTGAAGGAGTTTGAAGGTTGATTTACTTTGCCTTAAGATTTATTAGTAGAAAGTGCATTTATAAATTGGTTTCAGGGTAATCTAGGCTAATTAGCAGTATTTGTTAAACAAGGTGGTGCTTGTCTGGCAGTTTGCCTATTCATAACACTATTATGGTGTTATGGCATTATTTCTTCTATTTAATGAGTTCATCCTTAATTTTTGTTACTGAGTATATGACCATACTGTATAATATAATGAATTTGAGATTGTTTCCAAATGTTTTACCAAAAATGTAATATTGTTCGGTTAAAGGAGTGGATTGAACAAGTTTGTTTGAGTGAGGTTGATTTTCTTTGATGTTGTAGAGACGTTATTGTTGACTTTTAATGATTGACTTTGACTTTAGAGTCGGCTTGACGGATGCTAAAGGTTTCATTAACTTTCCTCAATTGACTGTAGAGTCGGAAAAATTGGCTCTATTTAATTCCATTTACTTTCCTTCATTAACTACAGATTCGGCCTAGCCGACGCTACTAGAAAATGTTGACTTTTTTTTGTTGACTTTAGAGTCGGCTAGGGCAACGCTACCATAATTGTTGACTTTTCAAGTTTTTGAAACAAGGTAGCGTCAGTACGTTTAGTGTCCGCTTAGCCTCAATTTAACCGAGGCTATTTAGCCTCGTCCTATTTCTAGCCGACGCTACTGAGTAGCTTCGAGGCTTTTATCCAAGGCCCGACACAGACGCTAATCCGACGCTAATCACGTGCGTCCGTTTTTCCATCGGTAGCGTCCGCAAATGGCCGACGCTAAAAACTGTTTTTCTTATGGTGATGGTTTCTTACTTATCACTGATGCAACTGGTTGTGTGAACATGAATCCAAGAGAGTTACGAACATGTGTTTGTTGTGGAAATATTATATGAGTCTTTCATATAATATTCTCATAGTGAACACATGTTTTCTACTCTCCCTTATACTTTATCCTCTTCATAGCTTCCAGGAACGTTTAGTTATCAAGTTCTCCCAATCTGTGTTAATTAATTTGTGTTACCTTGGTAAATGTTGTTAGTGAGTTTGTTATATCATATGGGATTGCTTGTTTCACTAACCCATCATTGAAGTTGCATTCATTTAAATATATTTTTAGATAATAATTAGAAAAATTAAATTATTCTAGAAAATCAACGTAGACAATCCAATGTTTATCAAATTCCATGCTTATTGTAATTCATGATTTCCTTTTTAGCCTATAAATTTCAATCCAATGCCACAAATTCTTCAAAACAATGATGATAAATGGATGTCATTATGAGTGTTTCATACAAAATTTGATGTTTGAAAAATAAACTAGAAAAAATGGAAAATTAAATTTTGTGTGAAAGATTTAGAAGACATCTATTCATTATCATTACTCTGAAGAATTTGTTAACATCAAAGACGACTTAGCTCTCCCACTTCCTAAACTTTGCGGTGTTTATACAAATTTTTCCATAAGCAAAAACATGAATTGCAATGAGCGAGTAAGTTTTCAATATTTATTCATTTATAAATATCAAACTTTTTATAAAGAGAAAAAAATTTATGTATCTGTTTTTATTAATCAGGCTAGTGAATGAAATTTAATCTTTTAAAGATGAATAAATAGAATGTCGTGAATTCGAAATTGGGTCTGTGTAGTATGATGTTTCTGCATATCTACTAATTGAACTATGTTAACCGGGAAAAAACTTATATATTCATTGCTATGTAAAATTATTTATAAGTCAACGATATGTCTCTTGTAAAAATATCTACTTCTAAAAATTTTAATATATTTTACTTAAACATATAATAATAATAATGCACGGAAAATTTATTTGTTATTTTGTAAAATAGTTGATAAAGTTGTAATTTAATTTTTCTTTACTTCTATATTTTTCACAAATATATTTACTATTGTATTGTACTTTACTTGAATTTGATATTGATATTAATTTTTGTGTTTTGTTTGACAACATTTAGTGAACTAAATGAAGAAAATAATAAACTAAACAGCACACTTGGTTGTTCTTATAAAAATAATACAACTATGTGTAATATGTTCTATGATGGTGTAAAATATAAAAATTGATGTTATTTAATATATGATATTTATATTTAAAATATTTGATATTTTTCACTGGAACATCATGCATTTTTTTTATGAGGGGCGATTGGGAAATTTAGGGTTTTACTGTTCATCGTGATTCTTCCTCTTTGGTTTTCAATGGGGGAACTTGTTATTCCATGGAAATGTCTTGAAAGTCTAGGAGAAAGTTCAGGTATGAAAAATGGGACTGATAAAGCTGTGAATCAGGAGAAGCAACCAAAATCTTTTGTAGAAGCAGTGAATAATGTCTGCAACATTCCGATGAGTCAACTTTCAAAGCCATGTGTCGAGGGAGATAGGATAGCCATTGTAATTCCTGAGGAAGATTATCAGTTGGGTTTAGAGGCTTGCAAGCATAACCTCCATGGGAGGATTTTTTGGCCGAAAGGAACGGCTCCTCTAACAGTTCAGAACCTTAAGAGTAAGCTCTTGGCACTTTGGAATTCTATTGGGAAATGGGGTATCACTTCTCTGGGTAAGGGGTATTTCGAATTCAATTTTTCTTCAATTGAGGATGTTAGACGTGTGCGCTCCATAACCACCTGGAACATTAATCCTGGGCTTTTGAAACATTTTCCTTGGACAAAAGATTTCAACCCCTATCTGCTCAAACATTCTTCAGTGCAGGTGTGGGTGCGCATTCATGGCCTGCCGCAGGAATACTGGAGGCCCAAAATTATGTTTACAATTGCAAGTAGGATTGGCATTCCATTGTGCACTGATTATGCTTCCAACAAGTGTAGTTTCGACCACCCTTTCGGTCATTTTGTACTGGTTCTGGTGGATTTAAAGCTTGCTAATGAACTACGTTATAAGGTCATGGTCGAAAGAAAGGGCTTTGCTTTCTTTGTTGAATTAGAATACGAGAACCTACCGCAATTCTGTTCGAAATGTAATATGATTGGCCATTGTGTTACAAATTGCAAGAGAATTGAAGAGGAAATGGGTAAAGGATTGGCTACAGGTAATTTGAAAAGAATGGGAGATGTTGCTACAATAGATGGAGACAAAGGTAATCACTTACATGGTTCCAAGAAACATTATGTACACATTAATGCGAAGTCGGACGAGGGTGGCCCAGAATATTCGATAGATGTTGTTGATAAAGAGAATATGGTTAACAAGGGTTGTGACCTTGATGCAGAGGCTGACATTTTGAATTCTCAAACATTAACTCTGAGCTCTGTACAACTCGTGCAGAAGGATTCCTTGGTTGACACAAAGGTATTTCCTGGTAATGATTATCAGGTTGCCAATTCGTACAATTTGCGCAATGATGTTGAAGTTTTCGATGATTCTGATGAGGACTCCTCTTTTGTTGAGAACACTCAATTGATCATCAAGAGTGAAGACTTAAATATCTCAGTTCAGGATAAGCAGAAATTGGATTTTTTGATCTCCTCTTGGGCTAATATGGCTGAGCATGAAGAAGTTAGGCAAGGGATTAGAGATCGTAGCAATAAGCAGAGTTCTAGTTTGGTTGATTCTGAAGGATTTCAACAGGTCAGATCTATCTCTAGAAGAAACGCTCAGAAAAAGAGTGCGGCGAGAAGCAATTATATTACAAGGTCCAGGCCTGCTAGTGCCCACAATTCTCCATGAATTGTCTGTTTTAGAATGTGAGAGGTATTGCCAACTCTCATACTAAATTGGCTTTAAAAAGGCTTATTTTAAGTTCTAAACCATCTTTAGTGTTAATTGTTGAGCCTTGGATGGACAGTAATTTGTTTCCTTCTAGTTGGTTCAAAGGCTTAACTTGAAGTTTTTTGCTGTGAATAATAGATTAGATAGTTACCCCAATATTTGGTGTTTATGTGATGTGAATTTAACTCCTGAGGTTCTTTTCATAGATGGCCAACATATTTCTTTCACTTTTGACTGCTTTGGAAAAAAATGGGAATTTCAGCTATATATGCTTCAACTTGCTACAATACCCGTAGAGTATTGTGGTCTCAACTTCAAAATACATTTCGCCAGTTTCAAAATCCTTGGTGCTGCATTGGGGATTTTAATACAATATTAGGGGCTCATGAATATTGAGGATCACATAGTCCGGCAAGAAGACCTATGGAAGACTTTGGGAGGTGGACAAATGAGAATCATCTTTTACATATTCCTACCACAGGTGCTAGGTTTATTTGGTCTAATGGAAGAAGTGGTACGAGTCATACTAAAAAAAGGTTAGATAGGGCGGTGTGCAATCAAGATTGGATAGATTTGTGTGTTAAGCTTGCTTGCTCCACTCTGTTGCGGAACCGATCTGATCATTTTCCATTATTATTACATTTTAGTTGCGAAGTTGATTGTTTCAGGTCCCAATTCAAGTTTTTTAATATGTGGAGCTCACATCCAGGCTCTCTGAAGGTGGTGGAGGATGTGTGGAACACGTTCGTTGTTGGTTGTCCCATGTTTGTGCTAACTAAGAAATTGAAAATTCTTAAAGATAGGCTGAAGGCTTAGAATGTCAGCTATTTTGGTAACGTCAACAACAATGTTAAGCATGTTGAAAAGGTTCTAAAAGATATTCAAGACATGATTGAAAATGTGGGGTATTCAGACAACTTGGCTGCTAAGGAGAGAAATGCACAAGTTTCTTTGGATCAGGCCCTTGGTTTTGAAAAGGTGTTTTAGAAAGAGAAAGGCCGTATTCGTTGGCATGTGGATGGGGATCGAAATACAAGGTTTTTTCACAGATTGGCTAAAATAAGAAATTCTACCAACTTTATGCACTCATTGAAAGTGGGCAATAATGTTATTACAAGCAAGGAGGAAATTTATGATCATGTGGTGCGGCATTTCAATGGTTTATTGAACAATGTTTCTGTTTTACAGGATTTTTCTTTGGTGGATGAGGTTATTCCTAACCTTGTGAATGAGCATACCAACAATATTCTTACTATGCTGCCTACTGAAGATGAAATTTACAATGCAGTTTTTAGTTTAAATAGAGACAGTGTTGCTGGCCCTGACGGTTTTCGCCCTTCTTTCTTCCAGACGTATTGGAAGATCATAAAGAACGACGTTATTAAGGCTACTCTTCAATTTTTCAAGGATGGATGGCTTACCCCCAATTACAATACAAATACCGTTGTTCTGATTCCGAAGATAAAGGGGGTTGAAAGTTTATATCATTATAGGCCTATTGCTCTTGCGCATTTTAAATTTAAATTTATTACGAAAGTACTGGCAGATAGGCTAGCTCAGATTCTTCCTCATATTATTTCGAAGGAGCAAAAGGGATTTGTGCATGATAGAAGCATTATGGATAGTATTTGTTTAACTTCTGAGGCGGAAAATATTATGCACAGGAAAATCATGGGAGGTAATTTAATGCTGAAGTTTGATATTTCAAGGCGTTTGATACTCTTGATTGGAATTTTCTCTTGAAGGTGCTTTCCAAATTTGGTTTCAATAATACTTTATGTACTTGGGTTGATAAAATTCTGCACGGAGATCCGCTATCGCCATTATTGTTTTGCATTGCAGAGGATGTGTTAAGCAGAGGCTTGGTTCAATTGGTTAATAATGGCAGCATAAGGCTTATGAAGGCCTGCCGTGATGTTGAAGTTCCTTCGCACGTTTTTTATGCTGACGACATAATGTTGTTCTTAAATGGAAGTGTTAGCTCTCTTGATGCTTTATCTTTAATTTCCAAAAGATATACTAAGTGTTCTGGATAGGTGTATAACACCTCTAAGTCCCCTTTATTTGTCGGTTCAATGTCTGCTACTAGACACACTATGCTTGCCAATAGGGTTGATTTTCTTATCGGCCATATGCCTTTCACTTATTTGGGGGTTCCTATCTTCAATGGAAGGCCTAAAGCGGCATATTTCATGCCTATTGTGGATGAAGTCAGAAGTAAACTTACCTCTTAGAAAGCTAGCCTTTTATCTCTAGCTGGGAGAATTCAACTCGTTAAGTCGGTTATTCACAACATGCTTTTATACTCTGTGCGCATTTATTCTTGGCCGGCTAGCCTTATTCAGTTGGTTGAAAAATGGTGCAGAAATTTCATATGGAGCGCTGACTTAGAGAAGCGTAAAGTAGCGACGGTATCGTGGAAGATTTGTTGTAAATATTATAAAAGTGGAGGACTGGGGCTGCGTTCTTTATGGTTTATAAATGAGGCTTCCAACGTAGTGCAGTGCTGGTCCGTTCTTAACGCTACTGATACTTGGAGCCAGATTTTGAAAGCCAGAGTTTTTAAAAACGGACGCCAGGTACGGTATCATGTCTTTTCTTCTATATGGACTGGTTCTAAAAGCTGCCTGCAAAATCTGTTGGATAATTCAATTTTGGAATGTTGGCAACGGGAATAATATTAGATTTTGGTTGGATAACTGGTGTGGGGTTCCGCTGGTTTCTTTGCTGCAATCTCATGATATCTTATTGTTGGATTTAAATGCGAAGCTGAGTCGGTTTATGGTTGGCAGCAGTATTGTTTTTCCTACTGACATTGCTACGACGTATCCTTTGCTTCAGCGTAGTTTTGTGGATGTTTTTCCTAATGTTCTGCAGGAAGATAAGCTGATGTGGAATCGTTCGGAAAGTGGACAGCCAAAATTGAAAGACGCTTATAATTATGTCAAAGGTAACAATTATGTTTCCCATTGGGGCAGGTTTATTTGGAATTCTTTCATTCCTCCTTCCCATTCTTTGGTTTTTTCGAGGCTTAGTTTTGCTAAACTTCCTACTTATGAGAAAATGGCTATTAGGGGATTTCAAATGCCTTCAATGTGTCATCTCTGTCTTAAAGAGGGAGAGGATTTAGCTCATATTTTTTTCACTTGTTCTTATGCCTCCATGATTTGGAATTGACTGCAACACTCGCTAGTTTGGAATTATCTGATTACTTGTTTGAATGATTGCTTTCTGATCATGAATAGAGTTTCTTCTACCCAGTGTAATTTGGTGAATATTGCTGCAATTGTGAACACTGTCCATGCTATTTGGCACGCGAGGAACCAAGTCAGATTTCGCAATGTTTTGGTGCATTGGAAATCCTCTTGTTCGTGCATTGCTTCGTCGAATTTGAAGAATTTTTCTATTACTATTCATCCTCCGATTCCCAAAAGTTTGAAGGAAGTTTTGTGATGTCCTCCACAACCAGGTTGGGTTAAAGTTAACATCGATGAGGCTTCAGTTGACGATCCCATTCGAGCTGCTTGTGGAGAGATGTTTAGGGATTGTATGGGTGAGCATTTGGGCAGTTTTGCCTGTAATTTATCTCTGACTAATGTACTTTCTGCGGAAATTATGTGGGTCAATATGCAGTTAGTCTTGGAGTAAGGATTTGTCTTTTGATTTTTTCCCTCATAATGCGCCTCTTCAACGTATCCCTCTTTTGCACAATGGTCATTGGTAAGACATTCACAGAAATCACATTGTAATGCTCTGATTGGATTAACATTTACTAGAACTAGATTTGTGGTTGTCAATTACTTTGATAAAGCTTTAATATGTGCCAATAGAGGAAGTTGAAAATCAAGATCCATCATACAAGTCTTGAATAAAAAAGCAATATGCTAAACCCCTTACCTTGTATACACAAACAAAAAATATCTTAGTAGCACTGAACCAAACTAAAACTGAATAAGAGTATAAAATTAGTATAAAATAAAATAGAAGAACTTAATTATAAAAAGTGTAACACTAAAATTACCTTGTCAAAATAATGCAACAATCTCCGGCAGCGGCGCCAAAAAATTGATAGAATTTTATCAAGTATACTAAATGTTATTGAAGTAATAAAATATATTTGTTTCCAGCGGGATTGTTTAATTTTAACAAGAAGATTAAGGATCGGTTAAAAGTAAAATTGGGAGTTTTCAAACTTTGGTTTGAAAAAACAATTGCGTAAATAAACACTTGTTGGAAAATTAGTCAGATTAAAGATAATTAGTCCTTCATTCGAATCCCATGTATGTCTCTATTGATCTTGGTGTCTATTTTCCCTATGTTAATTTCTCAGCATTTACGACGGTTTGACTTAGCCATTAAACTCAATTCTTTGTTGTATAACTCAGTATTCTATACTATATCTTCCTAATCCCTTAACTAGTTAGATAGTTAAAACAAACAATATTCGACATGTTAAAGCTCAAGTCACAACTTATAATTTCACCTCACATTTTAAATAATATTTTAAGCGATTTTATACTTGCAAAAATTGCTGCGAAAATACTCTACCTGGGGATTTTTCCGTAGGTTTTATATTATTTGCAATTTATGTATATTTTTAGATTTTTAAAAGATCGATCCCTGATTTTATTACCTATAACAAAATTTTCAAAAAAATCCACTAATTGTATAAACTTTTATCATATATATTTTTTTTAAATCTTGTAAGAAAATTAAAAAAAAAATAGAAAATAATAATATGAAAAAGTAATTATACTAGAAAAAAAACTTACATTGATCAATGTTTTTTCGAGCTTTTATGAGCCACTTAACTCTATCTCTCTATTAGACTCTTAGAATTTGATTCAACACTTCTATTTCTTCAACCATCACTTACTTCTCTACTAGTTCTATATGTAAAGTTATTAATATTTTGCATAATAAACTAGTAGGGATGGAAGTGTTAATTGAAGAATTAGAAACATTGAAACAAAAGTAATTTAAGTGGGACTTTTATATTGAATTTTAGAGACAAGCTTTCTATAGGTATGCTACATTAATTTTCGCCTTCAATTTTTGGAAAATAATTTTTGTTAGTAATTATAAATTTTATTACTAGAGCAATTTGTGTTAAAAAGAGTAATGCTATGTCTTAAAATTACATTCAATTTTCTTGTTAGCGCTATCTGATAGTGGAAGAGGGAACAACTTAGAGGAAATTTAAGAAATGAGGGTTCTTTTACAAACGTTACTATCAATTGGGGTACATGAACAAGTCATGGTTATCCTCAGATTTGATATTTACCTCTCTGTTGATTTGCATTTTGTAGAAGATTATTACTCGATGATTTTTATTTTGTGAAACAAATGAAATGCTTTATATCAAAACCATCACTAAGTTCAATGTTCTCATGTGGTAATTGTTCTTTGATTTTTCATCGAACATATGGCTTACCCCATAAATATTTGATCTCAACCAATAGAGATAGTTAATTTCTCTAACAATATGTGAGTGAAAGTTATACATTTACGACCATTGAAACGTGTATTTTGGCAAACTAATTTGTCAATGTATTGATAAATATGATTCTCACTACTTTCCGAATTGCTTTATCACCTTATATATGAGACACATATCTTGTACCATGATTCAAATCAGTGTTGTGAAGTCTTGAAGAGGCTGACAGAATTTTTTTAGAAGATGACTTTGTTGCTGCAGATGTGAAAATTGCAGTTTTCAGTTGCGACGGTAACAAGTGCCCAGGGGCCGATGGTTATAATTTCAAGTTTATTTAGTCGTGTTGGGATATTATTGGCGTAGATTTTACGAATTGTATTCTGGAATTCTTCAAAACTGGATATCCGCCCAAGATGTTTGCGTCTTCTTTCATTTCGTTAGTTCCGAAGGTAGATAATCCTCAAAGCTTTGAAGAGTTCAGGCCTATCAGTTTAGTCAGTTGTGTTCTCAAAACAATTTCCAAGATGCTTGCAAGTAGATTGGGTAAGGTAATTCACAAACTCATATCTCCTTCTCAAATTGCGTTTATCCCTGGGCGTCAGATATTTAATAGAGTGTTGTTGGCAAGTGAAATTGTTGACTATTCTAAAAGGTTTAAGAAGAATTGCTTGCTTTTTAAAGTTGACTTCGTGAGGGCGTATGACTGTGTGGATTGGTCGTACCTAGAAGATATGCTTGTTAAGATGGGATTTGGGCCTAATTGGTTGAAATGGATTCGAGGATCTGTTTTCAATAGCTATATGTCGATCTTAATTAACGGTAGCCCTTCGAAGGATTTCAAGGCGGGAAGGGGATTGAAACTAGGCGATCCGTTAGCTCCCTATTTGTTTGCAATTGTGGCGGAGGGTTTGGCTAGTATGGTTAGAAATGCATCTATCAATAATATGTTGTCAGAATTCAAAGTCCATGATTGCCCTACTGTTAGTATGTTACAGTTTGCTGATGATACATTACTTATTGGGGACGGATCGGTTTCAAATATCTGGGCAGTCAAGGCAATTTTGCGGGCATTCGAACTGATTTCCAGTCTTAAGATAAACTTCTCCAAAAGTTGCTTGTACGGGATTGGAGTTGAGGCTGTATTTCTTTCTGCAGGTGAACAATTTTTACACTGTAAATCTGGTAGTCTCCCCTACAAATTTTTGGGACTAACAGTCGGAGGTAATCCCCGTCATAGCTCATTTTGGCATCCGGTTGTTTCTTGCTTGAGGAATAGACTCTCAAGATGGATTGTAACACCCATATATAAAACTCATATATCAAAGCATAAATATTATATATAGATCCAAGTGTTTGGTACTGAAACACATAAGCTCCTAGTTAACACATTGTATACAGATAAATGCCCTAAAGTACAAAGTACAAAAAACCTAAGGCATATTATACACAAGATGTTCAAAAGATAAAAACTAAGAACTAGATCAACAATGATCTCAAAATAAACTCCGCTACGGAAGCTAGCCATCAACAAGAAAGGAAAAGATCACACGACCTTATCCTTACCCTTCTCGAAACCTGAAGCACCTGAAATACATCAACAACGTGGGGTGAGATACATCAAATCTCAGTGAGTTCCCTATCTTATGGGTTCTCTCTGATTATCAAGGCTCTAACCATCCTAACTCAAGTTCGGGGGAAAAGGGAAAGGACTCTTGAGTTCACATTTCAATTCTCACACTATATGGAAACATGCCATGAGTTCATCAACTCAAAGTATCACTAATCGATAATCATACCAAGGTATCTCCTGTTCCCGTCCGCTTCTATGTCTAGAAGGCGACCCGAGTCATAGATCCTTGTAACCTACTTGACATACGAATGGATTCGGGTTCTACGGGCCTTTTACCGTTATGAACTGTCACTTCACACGGGCCTTTTACCGTCACAAGCATACGCTCCATGGGCGCCATTCGTACAGCACGGGGAATCAAACCTGCCAAGTAGTTGTGCATCCATTTCAGAGGAGTCCGAGACTCATGAAACTACACTCAAGATAAACCGGTTACGATTACATGATTACATACAACAAACACGATTGTATTCGACAATCACAAGGCTATAATGCCTCCCGGCCTCTCATGCCGGCTCAAACCCACAAAGGTTAACCGCATGTTCCATACTAGTGTTTCCAACTTCTAAATTCTCCTATAGTTCACAAGGGGTTTTCCTCACTCTTCCTATTTCCTTTTCCATATTAACATGCATATTCAATTACAATCATGCTAAACAATAATAGGATAGGCAAGGCATCTCATAACTGCATAATAGAATAATTTATAACAATTACAACATAATTAAAACACTTTTGAACTTTCCCGATTATTTAGTCGGTCGGTAAAATTAACATTTTTCACTTCCGTTGAAAAGAATATTTCTTTAGCTTCACAACGATATAAAGAACTCTTAAATCGGATAAACGAGTCAAAAGTTACGGATTTTTGAAGAAAAGAAAAATATTTGGTCCCAGGCAGATTCGCCTGGCGAATCTGGATTTCGCCTGGCGAATCCCCATTCGCCAGCACTTCGACTGGAAATTCTCCATTCGCCGTCACTTCGCCTGGCGAATCTAGTGGCGAGTCTCCAATTTCAGAAAAACAAAAGTTCCAGTGGCTAACACATTTCTGTTTCTCCAAATTCGCCTGGCGAATCCGGTTTTCGCCTGGCGAATACCTTTCGCCAGCACTTCGCCTGGCGAATAGGTGGCGAGACCTAATTCTCCTGGCGAATTCCCAATTCGCCTAGTGAATCACACCAGAACCAGAATTTCTCCTTACGGGTTCCATGGCCCCCAAAACCCCAAAATCACCATTTCTTAACCCAAATCAATTACAAACAGGACAAACAAGCATCGACAATGTTAGTATACATAGTGTGGTCATACTACACAATTTATATCTATTTTTAACCATTAAAAACATCGATTCAACATATTGACCTAAAACTCAATCATTCTAGAAACTCTAAAAAAATGGTTTCTAAACTAGAACCCACCTTGAGATGAGCAAGATGAAGATGATTGAGAAGATTGGATGAAAGTTTGATGAATGGATGATGATGATCTTGATGTTCTTGATCTTTTTCTCCTATTTCCTCTTTTCTCTCCTTTCCTTTCCTTTCTTTCTTCTTTCCTTCAATGTTTCTATCTTTTTCTTTTGTTTGGCAAAGTGAGAGAAAAAGAATATATAGTAACTTAGCATTAGAAATAATACTACTAAATGTCCAAAAAGTCTCTTAAGTCCAAATTAATAAAATACCTCAGAGTCAGATAATATTAATTGGATTTATTCTTAGTTCCACAGTTACTCTAATTATTTTATCAAATAATTCCTCAGGGTACACTGGGCTCAGTCGTTCACAATATAATATTATCCGAAGAAATAAAAATACGGGGTATTACATCCTCACCCCCTTAAATAGAAATTCACCCTCGAATTTAAAGATTACCTGAACAGGTAAGGGTAAGCACCTCGCATTTCCGATTCAAGTTCCCAAATTGCATCACCCGGATGAGTTATATCCCGCTGCACCTTAATGAGAGAAATGTCCTTATTCCTTAATACTTTCGTTTCTCTTCCCACAATGCGGCCCGATTGAGGTTCAAACGTTAAGTCTGCTTCTACTTCAATAGTATCCGGTAGAATTGGCTGAAGAGGATCTGGAACAAATCTGCGAAGTTGAGATACATGAAAGACATCATGCATTTCCGACAGAGAAGGAGGTAAGGCCAACCTGTACGCTACTTCGCCAATCCTTTCTAAAACTTGATACGGTCCCGCGTATCTCGGACTTAACTTCCATGACTTAAACGGTCCTTTCAGTCTTAATCTCGGAGTAACTTTCAAAAATACATGGTCACCTTCTTTAAATTCTAAAGGTCTTCTTCGATTGTCCGCATAACTCTTCTGTCGATCTTGTGCTTGTTTAATTTTCTCGCGGATAATTTGAATCCTTTCTGTAGTCTCTTGGATGATTTCGGTTCCTAAGATCCTATCCTCCCCAACTTCCGCCCAACATAAAGGTGTCCTACATTTTCTCCCATATAATGCTTCATACGGAGCCATTCCGATGCTCGCATGATAACTATTATTATAAGAAAACTCAATCAATGGCAGAAGTTCTTTCCAATTCCCTTTACTCTCTAACACACAAGCTCTCAACATATCCTCCATTGTTTGTATCGTTCGTTCAGTCTGACCATCCGTCTGGGGATGATTAGACATGCTCAAACGCAACTCCGTCCCCATAGCTTGTTGAAAAACCTTCCAAAATCTTGAAGTAAACTTCGGATCTCTATCCGACATAATATTAGAAGGAATACCGTGCAATCTTACAATTTCCACAATAAACAACCTCGCAAGATGACTTGCCTTGAAGGTAGTCTTCACGGCCAAGAAATGCGCCGATTTTGTCAACCGATCTACTATTACCCAAATCGAATCATAACCACCTTGCGTACGAGGTAAACCTACTGCAAAATCCATAGAAATATTATCCCATTTCCAAATTGGGATTTCTAATGGTTGTAATAATCCACCCGGTCTTTGATGTTCAATCTTAACTTGTTGGCATACCGCACATTCCGACACGAAGACCGCAACATCTCTTTTCATACCGGACCACCAATAGTCCTTCCTTAGATCTTGATACATCTTTGACGAACCCGGATGTATAGTGAAGGCACCCTTATACGCTTCCTCTAAAATCCTTCTTTTCAAAGTCACATCGTTCGGAACACAAATTCTTTGGTTAAACATAATCATTCCATCGCTAGCGTGCACAAAACCCGGTTGACTTAGCATCTCTTGTAACTTCTCATCCAATAATTGTGCTTGTTGAATTTCAACTCTTAAGGTAGAATTGACATTCAAATTCCCCATAATCACTCTATTAGGAGTCCACACAAATTGAAGATTTAAATCTCTAAACTTTTCCAACAACGAATATTCTAACATCATCAATTCGGCCTTTCTCAAAACTTTCCTACTCAAGGCATCGGCCACTTTGTTCGCTTTACCCAGATGGTATTTTAGCTATAGATCATAATCCTTTAAATATTCCATCCACCTCCTTTGACGCATATTCAACTCTTTTTGGTCAAAGAGGTACTTTAAACTCTAGTGGTCACTAAACATTTCAAAATGTACTCCATATAAATAGTGACGCCACACTTTCAAAGTAAACACCACCGCCGCTAATTCCAAATCGTGGGTTGGATAATTCATCTCGTGAATTTTTAATTGTCGAGAAGCATAAGCCACCACATGACTTTCTTGCATTAAAATGCCTCCTAGCCCCATCTTAGACGCGTCACAAAATACCTCATACAACTTGCTGGGATCGGGAATAATCAGAACGGGAACCGTAGTCAATCTTTCTTTCAAACCCATAAAACTTTGTTCACACGCCGAATCCCACTCAAAGGGGCAATCCTTCCGAGTAAGTTTAGTCATGGGTAATGCTAGTCGCGAAAAGCCTTTGATAAGCCTTCTGTAGTAGCCTGCTAAACCCAAGAAGCTTCTAATTTCCGATACATTCTTCGGTCTCTCACAATTAATCATAACTTCAACCTTTGTCGGATCCACCGCTACACCACCCTGTGATATAACGTGGCCAAGAAAACTAACTTCAGACATCCAGAACTCGCACTTGTTTAACTTGGCAAAAAGTTACTTCTCTTGTAAGATCGATAAGATGATTCTCAAATATTCTTCGTGCTCTTGAGGAGTACGGGAATAGATAAGAATGTCATCAATGAAGATCACAACGAATTGATCCAAGTAAGTTTGAAATAACCGATTCATATAATCCATAAAAACAACTGGAGCATTAGTCACACCGAAAGGCATCGCTAAGAATTCGTAATGACCATAACGGGTCCTAAATGCAGTCTTAGGTACATCGGAACACTTCACTCGGATCTGGTGATAACCCGACCTCAAATCAATCTTTGAGAACACACAGGCTCCTTTCAATTGATCTAATAGGTCGTCTATCCTTGGCAAGGGATACTTGTTCTTAATGGTGACTTTATTCAGCTGACGATAATCAATACACAATCGCATCCCGTCGTCTTTCTTCTTTACTAATAATACTGGAGCTCCCCACGGCGAGACACTAGGTCTAACAAAATGCTTAACCAAAAGCTCTTCCAATTGTTCCTTCAGCTCTCTCAATTTAAGTGGTGCCATCCGATACGGAGAAACGGATATAGGAGCCGTTCCTGGTATCAGGTCAATAGAAAATTCCACTTCCCTCTCCGGAGGAAGAGAAATGACATCTTCGGGGAAAACTTCCGAAAACTCACAAACTACTGGAATGTTCGAAACTTGAAGGTCGCTACTCCCTTCCTTAGTGAGAACCAGAAGAACAAATTTCTCTTCTTCGAACAAGAAATTTATCATTCCAATCGTACCTTCTAGAATAGTTGTTAAGACATCTTTCGGGGTAGCATCAACAAATGGAATGATGATGAGCTTTTCTTCACACCCAATAAACACCGAATTAGCAGAAAGCCAATCCATTCCCAAAATGACATCAACTTTCTTAAGTGGCAAGCAAATAAGATCAATCTGAAAAACTCTACCGTCCACAGACAAAACACAGTTTTCACACATTGACGGTGTCTCGACTATTTCATCCATGGCGGTAGTGACCACCATAGGAGGAGACAAAGGAAAGGACCGCAACCCAAGTCACTTCATACATTGTATCGATACAAAAGAGTGTGTAGCTCCGCAATCAAATAGAACAAAACAAGGAAATCCGTTAATGAAGCACGTACCGGCAATTAAGGAATTGTCACTCTTCTTCTTCCTTGCATCTAAGGTATAAACCCTTCCTTGTGTCTGAGTCCTATTCTGAGGACAATCTCTCTTCAGATGACCCATCTTCTGACATTGGTAACACTTCACATTGTATATACCACACCTTCCATAATGCATCTTTCCACAAGTGCGACACACCGGAGGTGCACTCGCCCTTGAATCTTGAACTTGCTTCCCTTTGAAGGCTTGTTGCCTAGGCCTGAATTGTTGGTTGGATCTTCCGTGATCCCCTTGATTCGCCCTACTCGTAACACCTTCCGTTTGGACTTTCTTCAAACTATGTTCAGCTACATAGCATTGTCTTAAAACTTCAGCATAAGTAGTGAACTCCCTCTGAGATACACTATGGGATATTTCAGCTCTAAGTCCAAAAATAAATTGGTCCACCTTCCACCTCTCATCTGGAGCATACATAGCCTGACTAGAATAAGTAGCCATGTCTTCAAACTTTTCAGCATAACTAGCCACAGTCATACTACCTTGTCTTAGTTGTTGAAAATCAAACTCTTTCGGAGTTCCAAAGAGCTCAGAAAATACTTCTCCAAGAAAACAACCTTAAACTGCTCCCAAACCTTTGGCACTTCCTGAATAACCATTAAAGCCGAGGCACTCTCCTACCATCTCATAGCGAGACACTTCAATGAGTGAGAGGCGAACAACACTTTGTTCTCCTTGCTGCACTGGACTATTGAGAAGATCCTCCACTACGCCAAAAATATGATTAGACAGCACCAAAAAGACAGCGGTTTTATGTAAAAGCGCTGCTAAAAAGAATAAAAAAATTTCGCTTAAAAAAAGCGCCTTAAAATAAAGGCTTTAGAAAGCGCTTTTCAAAAGCGCTGTAAAAGAATGTAAAAGAGTGCCACCTTAGACAACGCTTTACAAAAAGCGCTGCTATAGGTATCACTTTAGAAAGCGCTTTAAAAAAGCGCTGCTATAGGTATCACCTTAGAAAGCGCTTTCAGAAAGCGCTCTAATAGGGCTCAATTTCTTTTCACTTTAGAAAGCGTTTTCTAAGGAAAAGCGCCCTCTAAAGTCATTTACTAATTAAAATATAAAACAATTCTAAACATTTTCAGAGGCAGCGCTGTATTTGTTGTTTGGCAAAAGGGGGGTCGAACCCACGCCCTTTAGGTATGGAAAGGAATTTTAAATTATATTAATATATCAAATTATATTTAATATATTTAAATTATATATTTTAACTTATTTAAATTATATTTAATATATATAAATTATATTAATATATAATTTAAAATATACTTTAAATTATATTAATATATCAAATTATATTTAATATATTTAAATTATATTAAATTATATTTTAAATTATTCAAATAATATATTTAAATATATTTGTTTTAAGTACAAACATTTTAACTTATTTAAATTATATTTAATATATATAAATTATATTAATATATAATTTAAAATATATTAATTTAAAATATCTTTAAATTATATTAATATATCAAATTATATTTAATATATTTAAATTATATATTTAATTTATTTTAAATTATATTTTAAATTATTCAAATAATATATTTAAATATATATGTTTTAAATACAAACATTTTAACTTATTAAATTATATTTAATATATATAAATTATATTAATATATAATTTTAAATATTTTAATATTAAATATACTTTAAATTATATTAATATATCAAATTATATTTAATATATTTAAATTATTTTAAATTATATTTTAATTTATTTTAAATTATATTTAAAATTATTAAAATAATATATTTAAATATATATGTTTTAAATACAAACATTTTAACTTATTTAAATTATATTTAATATATATAAATTATATTAATATATAATTTAAAATATACTTTAAGTTATATTAATATATCAAATTATATTTAATATATTTAAATTATTTTAAATTATATTTTAATTTATTTTAAATTATATTTAAAATTATTCAAATAATATATTTAAATATATATGTGGCACCTTATTTTATATATTTATGGAGTCAGTTTAAACAATGGATGAGGGCGTAGTACCGTTGGTCAAGGAGGTTTGTGTGTTTGTTTGCCATGCTTTGAGTCTGGGGTTCGAATCCCCCTCGCCCCACACTCATTTTTATATTTTTTGACATTTTCAGGTAAACCTTAGACAGCATTTTCTAAGGACAAAGCGCTGTTATAAGCCTTCTAAAAATAGTCTTTAGAGAGCGCTTTAGAAAAACGTTGTCTAAAGTGTAACCTTAGAAAGCGCTTTAAGAAAAGCGCCCTCTAAAGTTTAACCTTAGAAAGCGCTTTAAGAAAAGCGCCCTCTAAGGTCTTTAAGTCTCCTCACCTTAGAAAGCGCTTTTTAAGTAAAGCGCCCTCTAAGGTCATTTATTAATTAAAATATAAAACACTTTTCATTTCATTGTGTGAAACTGCTTCTAATCATTTTCTTCTCGCGACCCTTGCTCTCTTTCTTCACTGCTGAAACCCTTGCTCTCTTTCTTCTCTAGTGAAACCCTTTGCCATTGCCGTCGTTCATCCGCCATTGCCGTCGTTCATTCGCGGTTGCCGTCGTTCTGCTGCCGTCGTTTTGCTGTCGTCGTGACGAAGAATGGGTACATTGTTGTTGCTGTTCTTACTTCTAACATTGTTGTTGCTGTTCTTACTTCTAACATTGTTCGTTGTTGCTGGCCGTAAATCGTTCTTGCATGTTACTGTTGTTCGTTGTTACTGTTGTTCGTTGTTGCTGTTCGTTGTTACTGTTCTAACATTGTTGTTGATGTTTTTTATTTATAAATTTATTTCTCTTGATTTTTAAACTATTATTGTTGTTCTTGTTTTGTATATATAATAGAATATGACCCTGCAGTGAAATTTTGTGTAGGATTACTATTGAATATGTTACTGTTCGAATATTTTGTGTAGGATTACTATTGACCTCTCCTTGTGGTACCTGTTAGAATTAGAAACTCAGAATCTTACCATTCTTTTATAAGGGTGTTTGTTTATTTACTTGGTACCTGTTACTAACAAGTATCAATTTCTTGTTAGAATTAGAAACTCAGAATCTTATCATTCTTTTATAAGGGTGTTTGTTTATTTACTTGGTACCTGTTACTAACAAGTATCAATTTCAGTGTTTATTAATTATTTTTCTTTTCCTTTTCAATTTTCACTTTAACTTGCTTAGGCTTTGTAAGTTGTAAGTATTCATTAACAGTGAAGTGAGGGTGTTGGTAAGAAACTCTTTTGCTTTATAAGTTTATATTTGTCATTTACTTTTTGTTTTTTTCTTTCTTACAGGTAAAATGTCTAATAACCAGGAAGACACCCACGAGACACAAGATACACAGGAATCTCAGAATGAAGCTTCGAATGTAGAACATGAAATAAAAAGAGGAAAAACCATTATGAAGAGAATCATCCGTGCTAGAGATAAAGGGATAAGATTTGATGTACATTGGAGTGAACAGAACCAACTAGTTGAGCCTAACGGTTCAATGTTATCTTCATACATTGGTTCACTTGTCCGTCAGCACATTCCAATCACTAGTGATAATTGGAGGAGTAAATTGTTGGATGCCGGTAAAGAAAAGATATGGACTGAGATACAGGTACTTACCAAATATGATTGATGTTATTAGATTTTTGTTGACGATTAAGTCTTTAATTTACTTATACTAAAACACTTTATGTTTATATTTGTATGTTTTTTCGTAGAGGTCCTTTAATATTGAAGAAAGCCGGCAAAAGTATTGTCTTCAATTGGCCGGAAAGAGACACAGAGGGTTTAGAGCCTTATTATCAAACAAATATCTTAGGGACAAGAACAAAAAATTTGTTGAAGCAGAACTTCCACCGTTGTATGCAGATGTGATTACACCGCAAGAATGGGGCATTTTTGTAGACAAACGGAAAACCGAAGAATTCATTGTAATGTTGTCTTGTCATGTCTATTGATTGTATTATATATGTGTTTCATTAGTTTGTTTTGATATGACTTAAAATTTTTTATCCAGAAATTGAGTGCCATTAATCGCGAAAGAGCATCAAACCCTGCGTATCCATACAGAAAAGGGCGTTTGGGATATGCACGATTACAACAAAAATTGGTAAGTATATATTAATTCTATGATTTTATTAATTGTATTATTGTGTTATAATTGATGAACTTATTATTTAACTAAATGTGTAGTTAGAAGAGTCTAAAAGTGAAGAATCATCACTTCCGGACCATGTTTTGTGGAAGGAAGCTCGCGCGGGTAAGGGTGGAGCTGTTACAGAAGATGTTCAGCATGTTTATGAAGAATGTGTAAGTATAACATTATGTCTCAAAGTTAATTGAAATTTTATTAAATTATAATTAATTTTTAATCCCCACTAATAATTTTTTATATATCAATGAATTTAAGGAGAATCTATCTAAATCCATACCCGCAGGTGAGGATGATTGCAGGAGCATTCTTAGTCGAGTACTAAATGTTCCTGAGTATCCCGGTCGGGTGAGAGGTAAAGGATTTGGTGTGACTCCATCATCCTTGTATAAGAAATCAAGGAAAAAAAAATCCCACCACCCAAGAAATCATGCAAACTGTGATGGCACTACAAGCGCAAGTCCAAGCATTGCAGCAGGATAAAGAGAGATATGAGGCGGAAAGGCGCGAGTCCGGTTTGAAAGATGCTAGTGACAAAGCTAGTATCAATTCTCCAAATAAAATTCCCGAGGTAATTAGCACATATTTATTTTAATTAAATTAACACATTTATTTTATTTGACCTTTATACATATTAACAGTTACATATTTATTATTGCTTCAGGGCATTTCATCTTGCCAGCTGTATTTGTCGTTTCCGACTTATCGCATGGTTGGCAAGGGAAAAGTTCATAACTTTGTGGGAGCGTTACTTCACCATCATCTGCTCCCACAAGGTTATCTGAAAGTGTCGGTTGATATCGCTTTAGATACGGATGCTTTACTACCGATACAGACTCGGTTTCAGAGGTTACATTGATGCGGGATGCAATAGGTTTGCTTGTTGCATGGCCGTTAAACCTCATTTGCATAGGTGATGAGGTATGTTGAAAACCATTACGAATCTCTTAGTATTCAAATGTCAATTCTGAACGATTATGAAAATCATTCTGAACCATTACTTACATTTTTTTTTACATGGTAATGTTAGACTCCTACAAAACCCGCCGCAAAGAATAAAGGGGTTTTGCTGCAAAACGAGTCTGTTGAATCACACAGAGAGGTAGCTTTTAAGTGTTATTCTATTATCCGAATTCATGATTTTCTACTTTACCTAACTTATATGATTGTTAGGTTACTGCTCAACCTTCACAACAGACCGACAAGAAAAAACTCCTACAAGGACCGTGAAGGAAAAAAGTAGACCTCACTTTCAGACGTGTCTAGAAACACTTTTGGAAATGTCAGATTTGCTGCAAGGTGCTATTCGTCAAATCAACATGGACGAAGGTGTTTTTGGTTTTCCTCATTCCGAGATAATCGGAAAAGAGGACATGGAGCAGGTTTTCAATCATACTGAATTAGGCATCGGTGTTATGCATTCATACATCTGGTACTCTAATCAATCTATTATTTATTTAGTTGAACAATTTATTTACACATTTCAATAATAATAGTCTAATGTTTATTATGTTTTTATTTAAGGTGCATGTATGAAAAATTCATGCGGGGGACGGATTTGTCAAACAAATTCCGTTTCTTCTCTCGCAGCCTTGTTAATGCACCGGGAATTGGTATGAATGCAATTGAAGTAAGAGACCACTTACTTGAGTGATTTACGGCCAGCAACACAGAATGTCTGTTTCTTTTACCGTATAATACTGGAAACGGGTAAGATTTTCATTATAATTTCATTCTAATCTTTAATTTGTATATTTTGCGTAGAAATTATCCATCTAAACTTTTGTTATACTTTACAGTGGACACTGGTTGTTAGTTGCCATTAATCCTATAACAGAAGTGGTATATTATCTTAATTCATTGGATACTGATTGGTCCACATATCAGAATATGAAGGATGTGGTTGACACGTAAGTGAGACTGTTCGAAATATTCGTGTGTATTTGTATATCTAATTATTTCTGTGACATTGTTCTAAGTTTACGTTTTTCTTTTATAGAGCTATACTACTATACCGTGTACAAAGAGAGACTCGAGTAGCACGGGCTAGATCAACCAATATTACATGGGTCAAAGTGGAGGTATATTAATTTTCACAATATTGCTTATTAGTGATGCTACTTAATAACACAAAACATCTATATATTATTTCTTATTTGTTTGTCTATGTGTAGTGCCCTCGTCAGCATAATGGCATAGACTACGGGTACTTCGTTTTGAGGTTCATGAGAGAAATCATTCAAATGGAACAATTGGAGATTCCTATTAGGGTATGCATGGTTTTATAACTTAGGATTTATTTTAATATTTATCGGATATGTCATATAATTTATTATTTTTAACTAAATAATGCGTATTTTGTTTTGTTATGTAGTATTTCGAAGATATGGCGTGTTCTTCTTACACAAGGAAACAATTGAATTATATTACAGAAGAATTGTGCGAATTCTTTCTTCTAAAAAAAAAATTTTGAATGTATAGTTTTGGGAATGTAAATTTTAGTTTTGTGAATATAAGAAAATTCTGTTGCAAAAAGAATTCTGTTGTAAATTTTGTGAATTCTGTTAATGTATATAAATTCTCTTGTTGCAAGAATTTTGTGAAATTTTGTAAGTTTTGTGAATGTTAATTTTATTGAAATGTACATATGAATTCTGTTGTTGCAAGAATTCTATTTCTTGAAATGTATAAGAATTCTGTTGTTGCAAGAAATTATATAAGAAATGCTGGTTTGAAACTATGCAGATTTCTGCATAAAAAAAATGGCTAAAATGGGATTTTTTATATGCATAAAAAATCAATAAAATTATAGGTATACTTTAGAGAGCGCTTTTAAGGAAAAAGAGCTCTCTAAAGTCAACTTTAGAGAGCGCTTTCAGGGAAAAGCGCTCTCCAAAGGTATATAAAAAACTCATTTTCCGTATACATTAGACAGCGCTTTCAAAAGCGCTGTCTAAAAGCACCTTTAGAGAGCGCTTTTTAAGGAAAAAGCGCTTTCTAAAGTTTATAATAAAAAAAATTTAAATTTTAAAGGTATACTTTAGACAGCGCTTTTAAAAGCGCTGTCTAAAGTTCCATTTTAGAGAGCGCTTTTTCATAAATAAAAAAGCGCCGTCTTTACCTACGGCAGCGCAGGCTTAGACAGCGCTTTTATAGGGCAAAAAAAGCGCCCTATTTTCCCTCTTTTCCCGTAGTGCTCTCCATACCAGAAATCCATTCGTGAGCCTTCACGGGATCCAATCCACCATGAAATTCTGGAGGATTCATGCGGATAAAATCCCGGAATTTCCCACCTTCAGCTTCTGGAACAACTACCGTAGGATGCAAACCTCCATTCATTTGTTGCACCATTTGCTGCATGAATAGATTTTGTTGCTACTGCATCTGTTGCATAAACTGATACAGAGGAGCATTGCCATCGCCGCCCGGCAGATTCGTCCCTTGAGGAGTGGTGCGGGGTCTACCACAAGTGTTTCTACGTCCACCAGCCATGTTCCTAAAGGTCATACAAATAGGATTAAGTTGATCAGGCTCAATGCCATAAATATAACACTTAAGACCAATGACGACACAACGTATACGAAACGGAAAGAAATACTTATACTATTTCATGGCTAGGTCGAGGATACGACCTGCTCTAATACCAACTGTAACACCCATATATAAAACTCATACATCAAAGCATAAATATTATATATAGATCTAAGTGTTTGGTACTGAAACACATAAGCTCCTAGTTAACATATTGTATACAGATAAATGCCCTAAAGTACAAAGTACAAAAAACCTAAGGCATATTATACACAAGATGTTCAAAAGATAAAAACTAAGAACTAGATCAACAATGATCTCAAAATAAACTCCGCTACGGAAGCTAGCCATCAACAAGCAAGGAAAAGATCACACGACCTTATCCTTACCCTTCTCGGAACCTGAAGCACCTGAAATACATCAACAACGTGGGGTGAGATACATCAAATCTCAGTGAGTTCCCTATCTTATGGGTTCTCTCGGATTATCAAGGCTCTAACCATCCTAACTTAAGTCCGGGGGAAAAGGGAAAGGACTCTTGAGTTCACATTTCAATTCTCACACTATATGGAAACATGCCATGAGTTCATCAACTCAAAGTATCACTAATCGATAACCATACCAAGGTATCTCCTGTTCCCGTCCGCTTCTACGTCTAGAAGGCGACCCGAGTCATAGATCCTTGTAACCTACTTGACATACGAATGGATTCGGGTTCTACGGGCCTTTTACCGTTATGAACCGTCACTTCACACGGGCCTTTTACCGTCACAAGCATACGCTCCATGGGCGCCATTCGTACAGCACGGGGAATCAAACCTGCCAAGTAGTTGTGCATCCATTTCAGAGGAGTCTGAGACTCATGAAACTACACTCAAGATAAACTGGTTACGATTACATGATTACATACAACAAACACGATTGTATTCAACAATCACAAGGCTATAATGCCTCCCGGCCTCTCATGCCGGCTCAAACCCACAAAGGTTAACCGCATGTTCCATACTAGTGTTTCCAACTTCTAAATTCTCCTATAGTTCACAAGGGGTTTTCCTCACTCTTCCTATTTCCTTTTCTATATTAATATGCATATTCAATTACAATCATGCTAAACACTAATAGGATAGGCAAGGCATCTCACAACTGCATAATAGAATAATTTATAACAATTACAACATAATTAAAACACTTTTGAACTTTCCTGATTATTTAGTCGGTTGGTAAAATTAACATTTTTCACTTCCGTTGAAAAGAATATTTCCTTAGCTTCACAACGATATAAAGAACTCTTAAATCGGATAAACGAGTCAAAAGTTACGGATTTTTGAAGAAAAGAAAAATATTTGGTCCCAGGCAGATTCGCCTGGCGAATCTGGATTTCGCCTGGCGAATCTGGATTTCGCCTGGCGAATCTGGATTTCTCCTGGCGAATCCCCATTCGCCAGTACTTCGCCTGGCAATTCTCCATTCGCCAGCACTTCGCCTGGCGAATCTAGTGGCGAGTCTCCAATTTCAGAAAAAACAAAAGTTCCAGTGGCTAACACATTTCTGTTTCTCCAAATTCACCTGGCAAATCCGGTTTTCGCCTGGCGAATCCCTTTCGCAAGCACTTCGCCTGGCGAATAGGTGGCGAGACCTAATTCGCCTGGCGAATTCCCAATTCGCCTGGCGAATCACACCAGAACCAGAATTTCTCCTTACGGGTTCCATGGCCCCCAAAACCCCAAAATCACCATTTCTTAACCCAAATCAATTACAAACAGCACAAACAAGCATCAACAATGTTAATATACATAGTGTGGTCATACTACACAATTTATATCGATTTTTAACCATTAAAAACATCTATTCAACATATTGACCTAAAACTCAATCATTCTAGAAACTCTAAAAAAATGGTTTCTAAACTAGAACCCACATTGAGATGAGCAAGATGAAGATGATTGAGAAGATTGGATGAAAGTTTGATGAATGGATGATGATGATCTTGATGTTCTTGAGCTTTTTCTCCTATTTCCTCATTTCTCTCCTTTCCTTTCCTTTCTTTCTTCTTTCCTTCAATGTTTCTATCTTTTTCTTTTGTTTGGCAAAGTGAGAGAAAAAGAATATATAGTAACTTAGCATAAGAAATAATACTACTAAATGTTCAAAAAGTCTCTTAAGTCCAAATTAATAAAATACCTCAGAGTCAGATAATATTAATTGGATTTATTCTTATTTCCACAGTTACTCTAATTATTTTATCAAATAATTCCTCAGGGTACACTGGGCTCAGTCGATCATAATAAAATATTATCCGAAGAAATAAAAATACGGGGTATTACATGGATTGGCCGGAATTTGTCAATTGGAGGTAGACTGTCTCTTATATACTCGGTTCTCGTTAACCTTCCTATTCACCATTTGGCTTTCTTTAAGGCTCCTAAGAACGTTGTGAAGGAAATCATCGCAATTCAACGTCGTTTCCTTTGGGCCGGAGCATCTAATAAAAGGTTTGTCTCTTGGATTTCTTGGAAGACCGTTTGTAAACCGAAGGATTCCGGAGGTCTTGGTATTAAACATGTGGGTCGGTTTAATCGTGCCCTTCTTGCAAAGTGGTTGTGGAAGTTCTATTGCGGAGGAAATGAAATTTGGAGGCAGATGCTTGTTAATAGATATGGTATTCTGAGTATTAAGGTGCAAACTTTTTTGGAGGTTGGTAGTTTGAAGAATGATTCACTTTGGATGAAGGACATCCTTTCTATATCTGTTTCTGAGACTCGTGAGAGCTTCAACAATCTTTTGGAATGTTCAGTTGGAGGCGGTTTACGAGTGTCCTTTTGGTAGTCGGTTTGGGTTGGAAATGTGGCGCTGAATATTTGATTTCCTCTTCTGTTTTAAGCCTACAGAAGATCTGTTAGTTCAATTAGAGAGATGGGAGTTTGGGAAGCCGATCACTGGCGATGGAAGTTGCGAGATTCGATGGATAATGCTGCTAGTTTACCAGAACCTGAGTGGAGTGAGTGCTGCCAGCTTTTGGAAGCCGTAACTGTTAAATAGGATGAGCATGACGAGTGGTTTTGGCCTCTTGATGACTCTTTGAAGTTCACTGTTAATTCTTTTTATGCCTTTTTGAACTACTCTGTTTCTATTAATAAGGTTGAGGTAGAAAGTGCAGACCTGCTGGAGATATTATGGAAGACGGTTATTTCGGTGAAAGTTCAAATTTTTGGTTGGAGGTTGGCGCTCGATAGGCTGCCCACGAGATCAAATTTTGGTGGCAAGACATATAATCGACAATGAGCACGAAAAGATTTGTATGTTTTGTTTCCGAGATTTTGAAGAATCTTTTCATCTTTTCATCTCGTGTCATAAATCGTCATTGGTTTGGAATAAGATATGTGAGTGGGTGGATATAGGTAGAATATTGGAAACTAGTTGAGTCTTAAAGGTCGTAGCATTGCGGGACAGATAAATTCAATCTGGTTCATCACTTGTTGGAACATTTGGAGGGCTAGAAATAATATCTTGTTCAACGATGCAATGTGTAACATTGACGATATTGTTAATGATATTAAATCACCTCGTGGAATTGGTTGATTTTAGGTAAAGAGGATAGCAAGAAGTGTAGGTTGTACGAGTGGTATAAGTTTCCGTTCGATTTTTTGTAATCGTTTTGTGTGATTCGTGGTTGTAGTTCTTTGGTTTGAGATTTTCTTAATCTCATATTAATGAAGTTGCTTATAAAAAAAATCAGTGTTGTGAAATTTCTAGTAAAGTGTCTGTATACCGGTATTTCATATTGAAATTTTTGCTACCCGATATAAAAGTTGGTATTGCATTTCGATGTTGTTAAACTAAAAATAGCGACAATTTTTTCTAGTATAATACGTTTACATCTTGATATCAGAACCGATTAATTATGAAAACTTATTTTAGAAGTGAACCATTATTATTATTATTATTATTATTATTATTATTATTATTATTTATAATAAGTGGTGGATCCATTTTTTTAAAAAAACACAAACATAAAAAAATAGAATGTGAAGAGGTGAAATATTGTTGAATCGGTATGGGTAATATTTTTAAGAGTAGTCTATGGTGATCAATAGCAGTACTATCCAGCTATCGCAGAGCAGAGTGGAGGCTAGCCGTTATGAGAAGAGGCTTAGCCGTGCAAATACTATAGCGGTCGTTATAGGGTAAATAGCGAGTAGCGAAGGCGAAGCAGTTCACAGTGCAGAGCAGTTTTAATCATGTAATCGTTTTTCCTTTCAAAAACTGAAATCACCACTTAAATTTAAAAGGTTTTAAGGGTAATTTTAGATTTTTCAATCAAACTTGAGGTGAGACTCTACCCTAACATTCCTTTACCGACATTTTACACTACACTTGTTCCAAAGAAAAATTACAAGTTCCTCCCCCATCTGTCTTTACACTTTGTTCTTCCATTTACACTTCATCTATTTATAATTATCATTCATACAATTTGTTCAAAAAATAATCAAATAACGGACATATCGCTATCTAGTATCTTGTAATCCTATGTTCTGTTGGCATCTTGTTGAGTGCTAAATTGTTGTTATTTTGAGCGTGAATTATTAGCACTCAACGACTTTATCCGTTTGCTTCCCGTTAATAACCCCCCGTTTTTGTGTACTTTTTGTATAGTTTACATATTGTTGTATAATTTGCGTTTTCATGTACATATCAGTGACTTTGATAGTTTTTCATTAGTTTTTATAGGTAATAATGCATGGTTGAAGTATGGATTCAATTGAGCCAAGAAGAATGCTTCAAGATGCAGAATTTTGGAATCAAAATACTGTCATTCGCGCTTAGCGCCATTTTGAGCGCGCTGGGAATTGATTGACAATGGCTAGGAGTATTTTTATTTTCCTGATCGCCCTTAGCGCGGTTTAATGAGGTTTTATAGGTACTTTGAGTGAAATCGCTTTTAGCACGATCTGAGGGCGCTTAGCACGGTTGTAATTTCTTAGTTTGTATAAATACCCCTGATTCAGAGTTTTAGGGTATAGTTTTGTGGGATTTTTTGCTCCCAAATTCATGACCAACATTCTTTGTAGAAATAAGCTCAGAAACAACAAATAGAGGTTGCATCTTGATGATCCCAGAGTTGAATCTACTTCAATCGGTGTTGACAAACCGAAAGATGTTTGTTCTTCTTTCTTCTTCTCTATGTATTTTGCATTTGTTGGGGTTGTTATATGTATGTTTACTTGGATTGTATATGTATTTTTTTATCTTTGTGTCAAAACTATTTTACAACTCTTTATCGATGTCATCTTTGATTTACTATCTATCTTAATAGGGTTGGGATCTTAATGCTCCGTGGGTATTGGATCTTAATGCTCCGTGTTGTTGAGTTGCGTGAGACATCATCGATGAGATGATGTGGTTGTTAACTCAACTTTGCCTAATGAATTATTTCTCGTACTTTATTTAGTTGTCATATGTTTTTTTGTTTGCATTTTTATCTCAAACCATTAAAACCAAGCTTAGAAAAGTAGATACCGTCGAACGACATTCTTTCCCTCGTACTGATCCCTGTGGAGACGATATAAATCCCGAAGGGAATTCTTCCAAATCTTTTGCTTCTTGCCGCTATATTGCACCTCGAATAAAATGGCGTCGTTGCCAAGTATTGGTTTTGATATTGAATTGCATTGCGATAGTTTCTATATTTCTAAGCTTTGTACATAATTGTATATATGTTTGTTTTGCTTTTGTTTGCCATCCTTGTATATATGTGTTTTTCATCATGTTTGTGTATATGTTTGTGCATATTTTTGTTTTTCATTTAAGTTTACTCAAGTGTTGCAGGTTTATGTGGTATCTACCGGTGAACGGAGCAACATAAGATGTCAAGCTTACGATGTGAAACAAGCATTGGTTGGGAGGCAACCCAACGATTTTTGAGTTTGTACAATTTTATATTTAGTAGTATAGTTAGTATAAAGTGAGAATGGATGGAGTGAATGAGAGAATGTTGCAATTTTGAAAAAACTAAGTTGGCCTATACGCGCTTAGCGAGGACAGATGGCTCTTAGTGCGCCATGCTTTTTGTGGAAAAACTCTCTTATTCTCTTATCCAAATTCACCCATTTTGTTAGTACATGTTTATTAGTTTTTATTTGACTTTGTTGGTTTTAGAAATTTTTGTGTTTGTTCTCAAGTTTTATTTTTGATTAGCTTGAGGATGCATTGTGTGATTGTTCATTTTTTATTGTTTCAACAAGGAAATGTTATGGTGGTGTAAAAATTTTAAGGAGAGTTGCATTGCTAAGGTCTGTGTTTATAAATTTTCTAGAACATAACATGTTTATGAACCTTTGGGTTTGTACAAATTACATGACATTTATTATTTTTCAATTTTTGTTTAATTTTGAATCACTTTAGTTCATAGCCCAATGTGAGGAACCCTTCCACTGTTTACTAAATTGCATGGAGACCAACTTTCTTGCTTAATTTGTTTGAATTATGTTTAATCTTGTATTTATGTTGTTTGTATGATAGCACTAAAATGATCAAGGCATTTTATTTGATTTTAAGCACAACCACTTGACCAAATAGCCAATCTACCTTGTAAGTGAGTGAGAATTTGCTTACCCCTTTGAGCCTTTATTAGAATCCATGTTGATGTTGAGTTCAATTTTTATATGGGTTCTAATATTTTTCTTGAACCATAATCATGATTTGTTAATTGAGTTTTTATCCTTGCCTAATAAGTTAGGGAGCATTCACTTTACATGATTGGTTGTATTCAAGTTGGGGAGAAGAAAGGTTAGTTGCTAAGAGGTTGAGAAAAAGAAAAAGTTTGAAAAAGAAAGAAAAAAGTGAAAAAGAAAAGAAAAGAAAAAAGAAAAGGCATTGAAAAAGAAGAAAAAAAATAGAATAATGTTGTGCTAATAAGTTGTGTGTAATGGTGTAACAGTTTGGAAAAGAGAAAAAGGTGATTGGAATTTGTGAGTGCTTGAGATTTTGAGAAATAATCACTCTCATTTGATTAGGCATGTTTTTGTTTCTTTTACCTTGAGAAAAAAAACTGTTTGTTACCCAAGCCACATTACAACTTTTAAAGCCCTTGTGATTTTTGCTTTTATACGTTCAATATGAGTTTTTTTTAGATGAATGCATAATTTGAATTTTTGTTAGCAAGATCGTTGTGTGTAAGTTTGTCCCTCATGTTGTTTTTTTCTTCATCCCTTGATGAAGTTGTGCGTTATATTTGATTCATTCTTGAACATTTGTATTGCTTTAGAATTTTTTACATGTGTTGTAAGCTTAGACTAAGCATTGTCTTGCGTGTACTTTTGATATGTGTACCATACATTTGTTTTCCATTTGTAAAGTCTTGTTGAGCATGGTTTCTTGATAATTACTTTTCTTTCTTTGAGTTGATCAATTCTTGTTTGAGGACAAACAAGTTCAAGTTGGAGAGAGTTTGTTGAGTGCTAAATTATTGTTATTTTGAGTGTGAATAATTATCACTCAACGATTTTATTCATTTGTTTTTAGTTAATAATACCCCGTTTTTGTGTACTTTTTGTATAGTTTACATATTGTTGTATATTTTGCGTTTTCATGTACATATCATGAGTTTGATAGTTTTTCATCTATTTTTATAGGTAATAATGCATAGTTGAAGTATGGATCCAATTGAGCCAAGAGGAATGTTTCAAGATGCAGAATTTTGGAATCAAAATCCTGTCATTCGCACTTAGCGCCATTTTCAGCGCGTTGGGAATTGATTGGCAGTGGCTGGGATTATTTTTATTTTCCTGATCGCGCTTAGTGAGCAGGACCATGTTTAACGCAGTTTAAGGTGGTTTGATAGGTACTTTCTGTGAGATCGCACTTAGCGCGATCTGAGGGAGCTTAGCGCAGTTGCAATTTCTTAGTTTGTATAAATACCCCTCATTCAAATTTTTAGGGTATGGTTTTGGGGGAGTTTTTTGCTCCCAACTCCATCACCAACATTCTTTGTGGAAACAAGCTTAGAAACAACAAATGGAGGTTTCATCTTGACGATCCGAAGTTGAATCTACTTCAGTCGGTGTTGACAAACCGAAAGATGTTTGTTCTTCTTCCTTCTTCTCTATTTATTTTGCATTTGTTGAGGTTGTTGTATGTATGTTTACACTACTACAAAACGCTAAAACAACAATGTCAGGCTTACAACGCATTCTTTTATGCCATTGTAATAGGTTAAAAATTTCGCGCCCATTTAAAAGCTGAGTCATTTAATGACGGTTGAATGAAACCACCGTAGTAATAAATAAAATGTATCAAGCTTCGATTCCCTGCAACTACATTTTTTCTATTTTTTAGAGTACATTTAGCGTGTGTCAATTAAGTCCATTATTTATAAAATAAATTGTAAATTATTTTACAACGGTTAAGATGAGCAACCGTAGTAATAAATGAAATGTATCAAGCTTCGATTCCATGCAACTACATTTTTTCCATTTTTTAGAGTACATTTAGCGTGTGTCAATTAAGTCCATTATTTATAAAATAAATTGTAAATTATTTTACAACAGTTAAGATGAGCAACCGTAGTACTAAATGAAATGCATCAAGTTTCGATTCCCTGCAACTACATTTTTCTTGGTTTTAAAGTACATTTAGCGTGTGTCAATTCAGTCCATTATTTATAAAATAAATTGTAAATTATTTTACAACGGTTAAGATGAGCAACCGTAGTAATAGAGTACATTTCACTTAAGATTCCACTACGGTTTGTTTCTCCATCGAGATTAAAAGGTTTACTGATAAATTAAAACAAAACTTATTATGTATTTCTTTCGTAAGACGCCCTAATCGAACAAGTGAGCCAGAGACGCTCTAACCTTTATCCTCTTCGTATCCATTCATTTGGAGCTCAAATATTGCTCAAATAAGGTACTCTTCAACATCTTCATTCCTTTTTTCTTGGTTTATGCTCAAATATTGACCGTCTTTATTCATTTGCTTCTTCAACTTCGAAGTAAGGTACTCTTCAACATCTTCATTCCTTTTTTCTTGGTTTATGCTCAAATATTGACCGTCTTCATTCATTTGCTTCTTCGGCTTCGAAGTAAGGTTCTCTTCAACATCTTCATTCCTTTTTTCTTGGTTTATGCTCAAATATTAACCGTCTTCATCATTCATTTGCTTCTTCAACTTCGAAGTAAGATTCTCTTCAACATCTCCATTCCTTCTTTCTTTGTTCATATTGTATATGCTCAAGTCAGAATGAGATGTTTCATATGCTTTACGTTTAGTATTAGAGTACATCTTCGTTGATTTTTTCTTTGTTCATATTGTATATGCATATGCTTGAGTTTTTGGATTAGATTTTGGTGTGTCATTCACATTATTATACATGTATAAATTTCAGAAGTTGTAATGGATCGTAGTTGGATGAAAGCCAATAGATTAGATCCGGTTTATGAGAACGGAGTTTGTGAATTCCTTAAATACGCTGATAAACATCTTCCCGGAAATGATGGTATCTTTTATTGTCCTTGTGTTGTTTGCGCTAATATCAAAAAGGGTACAAAGAAAGAAATACACAATCACCTTTGTTGTGATGGTATATGTCAAAATTATATAATATGGGCATGGCATGGTGAGGTTGATAATAAGGAAAGTCAGGCATCACAAAGTCAAAGAGTGGAGGAAGATGAATATATGGAAGATCACCTAGAGGATATGTTACGTGATATTGGGGAATCTTCTTTTATGAATGCTCATATTTATGATAATTTATGTAGTGATAAAGACACCCCTTTATATAAGGGATGCACAGAGTTCACACGATTGTCGGCGGTGTTAAAGTTGTTTAATCTGAAGGCAAAAAATGGATGGTCGGATAAAAGTTTCACGGAATTACTTGAATTGCTACAACAAATGTTACCAGAAGATAACAAATTGCCGGATTGTTGCTATGAGGTCAAGAAGATATTGTGTCCACTGGGTCTGGAGTATATCAAGATACATTCTTGCCCTAATGATTCCATATTATTCCGAAAAGAGTATGAAGACTTATTTCAATGTCCGAAATGTGGTGTGTCGCGTTACAAGCAGAAGGCTGGCAATGGTGATGACAATGATCACTATGACAATGTTAGTAGGAAGCATCCTCCTGCTAAAGTGTTATGGTACTTTCCAATACTTTCACGATTAAAGAGACTTTTTGCTAATTCGAATGACGCAAAGAATCTTAGATGGCATGCAGATGAAAGGATTCAGGATGGAAATATTCGCCATGTAGTTGATTCTTTGCAATGGAAGAAAATTGATTTGTTGTTTCCGGATTTTGGAGTCGAGCCAAGAAATCTTAGGCTTGGACTTGCCACCGATGGAATGAACCCCTTTGGTAATATGAGCACTAATCATACTTCATGGCATGTTCTTCTCACTTTTTACAACCTATCTCCTTGGTTGTGCATGAAGCGCAAGTATATACTGTTAAGTATGATGATTTCTGGACCACGACAACCTGGTAACGACATAGATGTTTATCTTAGTCCATTAATTGATGATTTAAGACTCTTGTGGGATGAAGGCATTGAAGTTGATGATGCATATTCTAGGGAAAAATTTAATATGCGTGTAATGTTATTTTGTACAATTAACGACTTTCCGGCTTACGGTAACTTGGCGGGATACAGTGTCAAAGGACATAAAGCATGTCCGATATGTGAAGATGATACTTGTTATCACCAACTTGAGTTTGGAAAAAAGACCGTTTACCTTGGGCATCAAAAATTTCTAAAACCGGGTCATCCTTATCGTAGATTGCGAAAGGCTTTTAATGGAGAGCAAGAGTTTGGTGAGGCTCCTAAACCTTTAACCAGTTATGAAGTTTATCAACGGTAGGAATATATTAATGTTGTCCTTAGGAAAAGAGAAATAGAAAAAGGTGGGAAGAGAGATAAAGAAAAAGGTGGGAAGAGAGGAAAAGAAAAAGGGGCAGTTGCGAAAAATATATGGAAAAAGAGGTTTATCTTCTTTGATCTTCCATATTGGTCAAGTCTTGATGTTAGACATTATCTTGATGTGATGCACATGGAGAAAAATGTGTGTAATAGTTTGATTGGCACACTTCTAAACATTCCGGGCAAGACTAAAGATAGTAAGACTTCCCGTCTTGATATGGAGAAGATGGGTATACGAAAACAGTTGGCTCTAATAGAGAAAGGAAAAAGAACTTATCTGCCTCCAGCATGTCACACTCTATCTAAAAAGGAAAAGAAGATGTTCTGCGAGTGTTTGCAAGGTATTAACGTTCCGCAAGGTTACTCATCAAACATCCAGAAACTTGTATCAATGAAAGATCTCAAGTTAATTGGTTTAAAATCTCATGATTGTCATGTATTAATGCAACAACTTCTACCAGTGGCTATCCGTGGGATCCTTCCAAAAAATGTGAGAGTAACTATAACGAGACTGTGTTTATTCTTCAATGCCATATGAAATAAAGTTCTTGATTTCAAAAAATTGGATGAATTGAAGATGAGGCTGCCATAATCTTGTGTCAATTGGAGATGTATTTTCCGCCATCATTTTTTGACATTATGGTTCACTTACTTGTTCATCTCGTAAGAGAAATTAGAATTTGTGGTCCAGTTTATTTAAGGTGGATGTATCCAATAGAGCGATATATAAAGATCTTTAAAGGAAATACGAAGAATCATCACCGACCAGAAGCTTCGATTGTTGAAAGGTACATCACAGAAGAAGCTGTTGAGTTTTGTACAAACTATTTGTCGGATGCAGATTCTATAAAAATTCCAAAGTCTCGTCATGCTGACACAGACAGAAGAGGTATTCAAGGTCTAAATGTTAGGTCAATGGCTCAGGATGTAGTTATTCAATCACATTTCTATATTTTGCATAATATAGATGAGGTTCAACCTTTCATAGATACTCACAAAAGACTTATGAAGAAAAAATATCCCCGAATGAATGACAAGTTGTTGTTGACAGAGCATAACAATAGATTCATGGATTGGTTTAATAAAAGTGTATCTAATGATCCTAGTGCATCCGAGATACTTAGATGGTTCTCGTACGGGCCAAAATTTTGTGTCATTACTTGGAGTACATACGACATTGGTCATTATACCTTTTATACAAAATCAAAAGATGATCGTAGTACAATGCAAAATAGTGGGGTTATGGTTGAAGCCGAATCGATGTATTTCTCTAGTTCGAAAAATAAGAATTCGGTATTGATAACTACCGCGTTTTATGGTGTCATTGATGAGATTTGGGAGATTGATTATGTTATTTTCAAAGTGGCTTTATTTAAATGCAAGTGGGTTCCCAATAATAGTAATGGTGTAGATATTGATGACTTAGGATTCACCCGGGTCGACCTTGGCAAGGCATCTTTTAATACAGAACCATTCATCATGGCTTCTCAAGCAAAACAAGTTTTCTATGTTTCCGATCCATCGGACAAATCGGGGAAATGGTCAATCGTTCTCCAAGGAAAATACATTCCTCTTAGTGATGAAAGTCTTGATATTCCGTCCACACCTTCTTACACAACACAAGTTCCTACCTCATATGATGAAGTTGATGGAGATGTCGTGCATGCTATACGACTCGATCATGAAGAAGGCATATGGGAAAATTAACAAGTACGTAATTTATTATTTATTCATAATATATTAATTGTATGTTATAGTTTAGAAGTATTTTTACTAACAAGTATAATTATTTGAAAGCATAGGTATTTTGAGTCCAGACACTAGGCCAGGAGACAAGACACCAAGAGACAAGATACCAATACACCAAGTTACAATTATGTGAAGTTATGTAATGTGTGTAAACTGTAATATGGTATATGTGATATTTTATTTATGTAGGTTGTTTGTTCTGATAAACTGTAATCTGGTATATGTGATATTATGAATATGACACGATTAATATTATTATGAAAACTGTATCACAAAATGTGAATTGTATTTTTCTGCTGTGCTGAGATATGGAGAACAATAATACAGGTAAAAAAATAGGATTAATTATTAAAGCAGGATGATATTTGTTAATTTTGCTGAAACTTTAGCGACGGTTATATTTCCTAATCGTTATAATATCTGGCGCGCTGTCTAGCAAAAAATAAATATTAAAACTGTGTTGCTGGGAATCGAACCGAGGACAATTATATTTATTACAATGGTGTAATGTAAAATCGTTGTGATAGTTAGCGCGTTTTCCTCATTATTACAACGCAACACAAGGCAGTCGTTGTAAGTATCATATATACAACAACAATCTACATAACAACGCCCTCGCCCGCGTCATTATATGTCATTCCCAACCGTTGTTAAATGGATTTTTCGTAGTAGTGTTAATTGGATTGTATGTGTATTTATTGATCTTTGTATAAAATCTATTTTACAACTCTTTATCGGTGTTATCTTTGATTTACTATCTATCTTAATGGGTTTGGATTGCTGTAGACATATACGGTTTAAACTCGACCTAAGATGAATATCGGTTAGATTTAGGTTTAACATCCATGCGGGTATCAGTGTTGTCGAGTTGCGTAAGAATCGTCGATGAGATGATGCGGTTGATCTCTCAACTTTGCGTTAGACATAACCTTTGCTGTGGGCGATACGTGGGAGTATTGACGAATGATTTAGGTTGCGTACAATTGATTGGTAGCTTTTTTTAGTACTTAATGGGTAAAATGAAATACAATGCCTGATGAATTATTTTCCGTACTTTATTTACTTGTCATATGTTTTTCTGTTTGCATTTTTATCTCAAACCATTCAAATTAAGCTTAGACATGTAGCTAGCGTTAAACGACATTCTTTCTCTCGCACCAATCTCTTTAGAGACGATATAAATCCCGAAAAAAATTCTTTCAAATCTTTTGCTTTTTGTCGCTATACTGCAGCTCGAACACATCTATGCGCTGCTACCCGACATTATATAATAGGCTAAATTACATTCAGGGTCCTTTAAGTTATTTAATTGTAACACTTTGGTCCTTTATGTTTGTTTTGCTTCAAGTAGATCCTTTAAGTTATTTTAAAATATCAAGTTAGTCCCTTAAGTTGTTTTTGTAACGCTTTGGTCCCTTTATTAAAAATCTCCGTTAAAATAAATTGCAAACTCATACATCATTTCAGCTGGTTTTTCGTGCTGATCATGAATATGCAATCAAATTTATCAAACAAGTTACGATTCATGAGAATTAGTTAAAAATGGACGAAATACATAATGAAAAAATCATCGATCCGACCAAAATACACAATAAAACGCAAAACTAGTTACATATTCATGATCAGCGCGAAAACCAGTTCAAAAGGTATATGAGTTTACAATTTATTTTAACGGAGATTTTTAAAAAGGGGACCAAAGCGTTACAAAAACAACTTAAGGGACTAACTTGATATTTTAAAATAACTTAAAGGACCTACTTCAAGCAAAACAAACATAAAGGACCAAAGTGTTACAATTAAATAACTTAAAGGACCCTGCAGGTAATTTAGCCTATATAATATTACAAATAATACATGAAATATGAATTAATGAAATGATATATATATATATATATATATATATATATATATATATATATTATGGTGAAAAAATCAAAGTTGGATTTTGGAAAAATTGAAAAATAATACAAAAGAAACCAAACCAAGTCATCCACATCACTAAAAAAAAAGAAATCAGTATCATGTCATAGATTCGGGTGATTGGATCACTAAAAAAATCACTATCATGTCATAGATTCGGGTGATTGGGTGTCAAAATGGACAAAAATAAGAAAATTTTGAAATGGTAAGGATGAAAAAATTTATTACATTATCATAAGAAATAATAAAAAATACATAAATATATCATAGAAAATCATAAATTTCATTCAAAATAAAATAATAAAAAAAATTATCAGTATAAAGAGTACAATACACGTACTCGATATGGGTGCGTATCCCCATACGTGTGCATATCCAATTAATACTACATGTATGCTACCTTGACACCACTCCCCTACACCTACACCGTATGCACTGTTCATCCGTACATGAACAGTGCACGTGAATAGTAAATCCGTACATGTACAGTGACCGTGAATAGTAAACCGTACATGAATAGTTCCGTGAACAGTACCGTGAACAATATCTATGAACAATGCCTTTTAATAGTAAATCAAACTTGGTTAATAAAATGTAAAAACTTGGTTAATATAGTAATGAAGTTGGTTAATAAAGATCCAGATATTAAAAATAATTTTTACTAGTAAAATAAAGTTGGTTAATACAATGTAAAAAGTTGGTTAATGAAGTTATGAACTTGGTTAATAAACGTCCAGGTGTAAAAATAATTTTTATTAGTAAAATAAAGTTGGTTAATGCAATGTAAAAAGTTGGTTAATGGAGTGATGAACTTGGTTAATAAACGTCCAGATGTAAAAAATAATTTTTAGTTGTAAATTTTTTTTTTTAAAATTAAAAAAAAGTATTATTATAATATTTCACTGTTCACCGTATTGGTGAATAGTGAAATATGGTGTAGGTATAGGGGAATGGTGTCAAAATAACATTTCTCATAAAACAATGAAAAACTCTTAAATGTGAAAAACAACCGATACAATCCTCACATTTTCCTACACATGATGGAAAAGAGTAATGCTACAATAACTCTTACACTCTTCAGTCACTATTATAAACAAATTTACCTTTTTGTGATACATTTGATTATTAATGTATCTAGTCTATATATAGATTAGATACATTAATAGTCAAATGTACCACAAAAAGATAAATTTGCTTATAATAGTGACCAGAAGATATACATCGTATTTCTGTCATGTATTATATACTTTTCATTATATTTTATTATTTTTATATGCTTTGAAAAATGTGCCTCAATTAAATTGAACCATGGGGCTACGGTGTCAAACATACGGTGTAGCTAGGGCTGGACAAAAACCCGAAAACTGGCCTAACCCGCAATAACCGAAACAAAAAAACCGAAATGGGCTGGTTTCAAACGGGTTGCGGTTCAGAGGGCCCAAAATTCAGTTTCAAACAGATTGAAATGGGCGGTCTCGGTTCATTAAAAAAGAACCGCGGGTATCCGAACCGCCTGGATAAATATTATTATTTTATTAATTTTACACGTTATTATCAACATAACTTTACTGAGGGAGTTTTATTATCTATTTTTCTTCTCTCTCTACATCTTTCATCTCTTCCCTTTCTTGTTCACACTCAAACCCTAGCCACCATCTCATCCACCGCCGCCTTCCATCATACCTATCTCAAAATTTCTTCTCCTTGTATAAGCCACCCGTGTTCATCTTTCCCATATGTCACTATGTCTTCCATTTCCATTTTGTTTCCACTTAGTTTCTTATTCTTTCATATTGTATTTCACACACCATTCTTAATCATTAAACTTTGTTTGTTCTTGTTTTATTTAGGTTCCAGAAGAATAGAAGGATATTAGTTGTATGTTGTTTTCATTTTGAATAAAAGGTAATTTTTTTCCTTTTCTTCACTATCTCTGTTTTGAACCTCACAAATTTAGGGTTCTTATCTTTCTTCACTTTTCTATAATAATGTTTAAATATTAATTTTTTCTGCTGCTTTCCATTTGTTAATGAAAAGGTTGTATTTTCTTGTAGGTTTATTGATTTAAAAGGCTGAGACTTGAGACTTGAGACTTGAGACTTGAGAAGTAAAGTATATTTTTCTGTTAGTTATATTTATTTGTAGATCTAAAGAAGTTAGTATGCATTTTATATCAGAATAGTAGCTTTGAAAATTCATTCAATCACTAACAAAAGTTGTAGAAAAGTTCTATAGCATCATTATCAATGCTTGATTGAATGGAAAACCTGAATGGTTGTGGATGTGTTGATTATTCTGCTGCAAATTGTAACCAAATGATTAATTTCTATAGCATCATTATCAATGCTTAATTTCTATTTATTTATGCTTTATTATAATTTCTATTTATTTATAATTTCCCAGGTTGATGAAAGAAATTGATAAACAAATGTCATTGTCCTGGAGTGAAGGAGTTGAAATGTTAATTTTCAATATTTTAATGAATTGATTTATTTTTAATATGTATTCAATGATTCCCGTAAATAATATTTAAAACTGTGCAAGGACTTTTTATATGTATTGATTTATTAATTTGTCATTTAAATTCCAATAAATAATATTTAAAACTGGACAAGGACTTTTTATATGTATTGATTTATTTATTTGTCAATTAAAATTATCTATTGAAACTTGGTAAAACTTAATATAGATTTTCAAGACAAATTAGGAAATAGAAAAATGAATTGTAACATAATATATTTAGAAGTACTTTAGTATTTTAATTTTTTAATGTAAAGTTTGGCAGAAAAAAATGAATGTAAAACTATAAAATTAAATGTATATACTAGACTTACTTGAAAATTTTGAATGATGTAAATGGGCTAAAAATTTGACTAGCCCAATAACCCAATTTAACCGCCCATAGTTACCCGTAACCCGTTTGGACCCAACCCGTTTAAACCGATTATTATTTTGGGCGAAAATGGGCCTTTAGATGTCAACCGCAGTTTGGGTTGGGTGACATATTTGGGCCCGAACCCGCCCAACCCGACCCGTTGTCCACCCCTAGGTGTAGCAAAGCTGGTGTAGATATAGCATTTCTCTTGTTTTATTAATTACAAGCATCTTCTTGTATATATAAAGATTTATTAAACAAAAGTGTCTAACCCATAAAACGGTATTAAATATTAGTATTAAATCAAGCGCATGAACACACTATTGCATGCCAGCGCTTTTGATAAAAGTTCTATTAAAAATAGAATTCGATGGCACTTAAGAATCACTATTATAGGTAGGGTTGTTATTGGGTCTTAAAAACCGGGAACCGGCCCGAGAACCGGTCTGAGAGAATCGGACTAATGGACCGACCGAAATCTACTCAGTCGGGGAATGGATAATTTTTTTTATTCAATACAAAAAATGGATACTATATTGGACACTTTTTGAATACTTTTATCAGATATCCGAAATAACGGTCTAGTTTTAGTCTAAAAAAATTATCCATTCCTATTTCGATCCGGTCCTGGATTAATCAATTACTATTTCGGTCCGGTTCTAGGAATAACAAATATCCGGACCGGACCGGACCGGACCGAAAACAGCTCTAATTATAGGTGTCGACCCTATAATAGAAGGGGGCTTCAATAGCGTTTAAAAACATTATTAAATTAAAAAAATGTAACTGAAAGTCCATTTGGGCATAATTCCACATAAGCTTAAAATAAATAAGGCCCAGACATAGCCTTTAATACATTAAGAGGGAGAATCTCAAAGACAATTTTGTTCTTTGTTTTTTAAATTTTCATTTCGTATATCTTTGGATTAAGTTTTAAATTCACTCGTTTTAGCATACATAATTCAGGTGTTTGCATTTGAGTATGATCATTGTGTTTTAAGTCAATTAGTTGTATTAATGAAACAAGAACCATATTTGATGTTGGACCAAGTTATGTAGGAAGTAGAATCTTAAACTATTTTGAAAAACTTGAAAAATTAAGATTTCACGAGTCTGGCACGAATCACTCACAAACCTTGATTTGAATCAATTCAAATAGAGGAAAACATGAAGGCTTTAACATCTGTGACTCGGATCACACCTTTCACTTGATTTGAATCATGCAACATTATAACTCGAATCACAAGTTGCACCTGATTTGAATCACACAATTCTTGTTAGCCTCTTGTGAGAGTTGGGTCGAACTCATGCTGTGTCGAAGGAGAGCTTTCATGTGTTTTTCGACAGGAGGCAAGCATGCAGTCGAATCTTGTTTACATGTTGATGCCTGATTGTTACATATTGTAGTCGAAGTCTGTTCTAATATGTATTGTCGAATTGGGCCTTGTGTTAAGGATCCAATTGTTTAGGCTTCTTGGGCTGCAAGTTACCTAGTTAGTCTATAAAAAAGCCAGTACACTCAGTTTGTTGAGTGTGGCAAATTGTGATATTCACTTGTAATCATTTGTGACTTTAATGAGAAAGTGAATAGTAAACAGAATTTTATTTGTCCAATCCTTGCTGTTCCTTCGTGTTATCTTCTTCTTCTTCTTCTTGTTTTCTTTTCCGTTAACCCTTGTTTGGTTCTTGATCATCAAGAAACCATTAATACTTGTTACAAAGACATCGTTTTTCATAACAAATTGGTGCGGTGAGCGTGGAGAAGATGTATTCAACAAAGTATGAGATTGAAAAGTTCACCGGAGTGAACGATTTTGGTCTGTGGCGCTTGAAGATGAAAGCCCTACTGGTGCAGCAGGGTTGTTTGGAAGCGTTGAAGGGACAGGCAGCCATGGATGATGCGTTGACGAAAAGAGAAAAAACGGCAATGATCGAGAAAGCACACAGCGCAATATTCTTGAGCCTTGGTGATAAGGTTCTCCGGCAGGTATTAAAGGAGACTACGACGTTAGGATTATGGGTGAAACTTGAAAGTTTGTATATGACCAAATCTCTGGTGAATCGTCTCTACCTGAAGCAAGATTTGTATTCTTTCAAGATGAGTGAAGACAAAGCTTTGGCTGAGCAGTTGGATATGTTCAACAAACTGATTCTTGATCTTGAAAACATTGATGTGAAGATCGATGACGAAGATCAAGCATTGTTGTTGTTGTGTGCTTTGACAAGAACGCATGCTCACTTCAAAGAAACACTCTTGTATGGAAGAGAGTCCCCGACCTTTGAAGAAGTTCAAGCAGCCTTGTATTCGAAGGATTTGAACGGAAGAAAGGAGAAGAAACCTTCATCAGTTGGCGAAGGGTTGTCCGTGAAAGGAAGATCGTCAAAGAAAGATGGTAAGTTTGACAAGAAGAAAGGAAAGGCTCAACAGAAGTATTATGGTGGTGATATGTCTAGTATCAAATGTTATCATTGTAAGAAGGAGGGTCACACAAGAAATGTGTGCCCTGAGCGCCTGAATAATCATGGAGGTAAGGACAATGGGAATGCAACTATAGTGCAAGATGGTTATGAATCATCTGATGTCCTTGTGGTGTCGAGCAGCAACTCTTACGAAGAGTGGATTATGGATTCTGGATTTACTTGGCATATGACTCCAAACAAGAATGTGTTTGAAGAATTATGTGATCAAGATGGTGGATCAGTGCTGCTGGGGAACAATAAAGCTTGCAAGATTGCATGTATTGGATCTGTTAAATTCAAGCTCCATGATGAGTCAATGAAGTTATTGACTGGGGTTAGGTATGTACTTGACCTTAAGAGGAATTTAATTTCTCTTGGTGAATTCGACAAGAAAGGATATGCTTTCAAAGGAGAGCAAGGTATCCTGAAAGTCATGAAGGGGTCGAAGGAAGTCTTGAGAGGCATGAAGAAACAAGGCTTGTATACCCTTGAGGCTGAGGTTGTAAGTGGTTCAGCAAATGTTATATCCACGAAACCTATGTCAAAGGCAGACTTATGGCACATGAGATTGGGCTATATCAGCGAAAGAGGCCTGGTCGAATTGGAGAAGTAGAACCTGCTAGGAGGTGACAAAGTCGAAGAGCTGGAGTTTTGTGAATCTTGTGTATTTGATAAATCCTGTAGGGCGAAGTTTAACAAAGGCAAGCAAAGAACACATGGATCCCTTGATTACATTCATGCTAATCTTTGGGGGCCTGCAATGAATTCTTCACACTCAGGTGCAAGGTATTTTGTATCCATCGTTGATGACTATTCCAAAAAGCTATGGGTATTCATTCAGAAGATGAAGGATAAAACTTTTAAGAATTTCAAAAGTTGGAAGGTTCTGGTCGAAACTCAAACTGGCAGAAAGGTTAAGAGGTTGAGAACCAACAATGGCCTTGAATTCTGCAATGAAGCTTTTGACAATTACTGTGTTGAATCTGGGATTGCAAGGTATAAGACTGTAGTAGGTACTCCTCAACAAAATGGCTTAGCTGAGAGATTCAAACGAACAATCCTTGAAAGCGTTAGATGCATGTTGGTTAGTGCTGGATTGAAGAAGGTGTTTTGGGCAGAGGCTGTTTCAACATCAGTTTATCTGATAAATAGATGTCCCTCGACTGCGCTGGGAATGAAGACACCTGAAGAAGTTTGGTCAGGTCATCCACCAGATCTCGACAAACTGAGAGTATTTTGCTGTTTAGCCTATGCTCAAATTAGGCAAGATAAGGTCGAACCTAGAGCTCTGAGATGCATGTTCCTTGGATATCCCGAGGGAGTCAAGGGTTATTGGTTGTGGTTCCTAGAACCAGGTCACAGAAGATGTATCACAAGTCGTGATGTAGTTTTCAATGAGGTCGAAATAGCTTTCAAGAAAATTGGTGATGTTGGTCGAAGTGCAGAAATCTCTGAAGAGGATCTGGAACAGGTAGAGATGCCTGTTGAGGTGGAGCATAGTGATGCTGAAGTGCATATCTCAGATGAAGTCGAAGAACAAGATGCTGAAGAGGCTGAGGAAACTGTCGATGACTACCTACTGGCAAGAGATAGGTCGAGAAGAGTCATCAAGCCACCTCAGAGACTTGGTTATGCAGATCTTATAACTTTTGTCTTAATCTCTACAAGTGAGGTACTTGACGAAGAACCTAGAGATTACAAGGAAGCTATGAGGAGTCGAGACAAGACTAAATGGAGAAAAACCATGAATAACGAGATGAAATCTCTTCATGATAATAACACTTTGGAGCTGATTGAGAAACCTGCAGGAGTAAGGTTAGTCAGTTGTAAGTGGATTTTCAAGGTCAAGGAAGGAATCGAATGAGTAATGTCGAAGCGCTTTAAGGCAAGGCTGGTTGCTAGGGGGTTCACTCAGAAAGATGGAGTCGACTTCAATGATGTGTTCTCACCTGTTGTAAAGCATATATCCATTCAAATGTTGTTGGCTATGGTGGCAAAGTTCGACTTGGAACTTGAGCAAATGGATGTGAAGACAGCATTTCTATATGGTGATCTAGATGAAACGATTCTGATGCGTAAACCTGAAGGGTATACAGAAAAGGGTAAAGAAGATTATGTATGCAAGCTGAATATGGCTTTGTATGGCCTGAAACAATCTCTTCGACAGTGGAACAGGAGATTCGACAAGTTCATGGAACACATTGGTTTCACTAGAAGTCAGTTCGATCACTGTGTTTACTTCAGATTTTGACCTGGAAGCTCACTTGTTATGTTGCTGCTGTATATGGATGGTATCCTCATAGCTAGCAACAGTGTTGAGGATGTAACGAAGGTGAAGGCTGAACTCAGTAAGGAGTTCGAAATGAATGATCTGGGAGCTGCAGCCAGGATTCTTGGAATTGACATCCGGAGAGATAGAAAGATGTCGAAGTTGTGCTTATCTCAAGAGACATACCTATGGAAGCTTCTTGACAAGTTTGGTATGTCGAATTCTAAAGCCTGTTGTGACACCTATAAATCCTCAGTTTAAGCCTAGTACTACTCAAAGTTCGAGTACTGAAGCTAAAAGAATCTATATGAATAGCATTCCATATGCTAGTGTAGTGGGTTCTTTGATGTATGCTATGGTTTGTATGAGGCCAGATATAACATATGGAGTGTGCCTTGTGAGCAGGTATATGGCCAATCCTGGAAATGCGCACTGGCAAGCTGTAAAGTGGATTCTTAGGTACATAAATGGGACTCTGAAAAGAGTCTTGATTTATGGTGGAGCTTGTGGTGGTGATAGCATAGTCAAAATCGAAGGATTTGTTAACTCTGATTATGCAGGTTGTATGGATTCCAGAAAGTCTATTTCTGGATATGTGTTCACAATGTTTGACACATCAATTAGTTGGAAAGCGACGCTTCAGAAGGTTGTTGCCTTATCAACCACTGAAGCTGAATATATTTCTCTCACTGAAGCCGTGAAGGAAGCATTGTGGCTTGAAGGTTTTGCAAAGGAGCTGAAACTTCAAGGTCGAAGTATCACTATTAAATGTGATAGTCAAAGTGCAATACACCTGTCGAAGAATTCAACCTATCATGAGTGAACTAAGCACATCGATGTGAGGTTGCACTTCGTCAGAGAGATAATCGAGCATGGTGAAGTCCAGGTGCTGAAGGTTTCGACTGAAGACAATGCTGCTGATATGATCACCAAGACGTTGCCAAGTTGCAAGTTCTTCCACCGTATGCAGTTGATAAAGCTGCATGATGAAAGCTAGTTGATTCCCTTGTTGCTGAGTTAGATCCAAGGTGGAGATTTGTGAGAGTTGGGTCGAACTCATGCTGTGTCAAAGGAGAGCTTTCATGTGTTTTTCGACAGGAGGCAAGCATGCAATCGAAGCATATTCACATACTGATGCCTGATTGTTACGTATTATAGTCGAAGTCTGTTCTAATATGTAGTGTCGAATTGGGCCTTGTGTTAAGGATCCAATTGTTTAGGTTTCATGGGCTGCAAGTTACCTTGTTAGTCTATAAAAAGGCTAGTACACTCAGTTTGTTGAGTGTGGCAAATTGTGATATTCACTTGTAATCATTTATGACTTTAATGATAAAGTGAATAGTAAACAAAATTTTATTTACCCAATCCTTTTTGTTCCTTCGTGTTATCTTCTTCTTCTTCTTCTTGTTTTCTTTTCCGTTAACCCTTGTTTGGTTTTTGATCATCAAGAAACCATTAATACTTGTTACAAAGACATCGTTTTTCATAACACATCTACCCAGTTTGATTCGAATCACGACTTACACATGACTCAATTCACCTAGCTTCTCACATTTTCTTGTTGGCTATTGTCCAATTTAATTCGAATCATAGTTTCTACATGACTCAAATCATGACCTTTCATGACTCGAATCACAGTTATAACTTGACTTGAATCACAAGAAAATGGGGCATTTCCTTTATGTTGATCTTGTTTCACTATACTTGTTCACTTGAATCAAATCAACAAATGTTCTTGACTCAAATCAAACAATCATTTTTCACATATTTTTGTACCTAATATCCAACACTTATAAATCTTTTGTAATCTCACATTTTTCAAAATGTAGAGTAATGAGCATAATGTACGTAACTACATGATAAAAACTTTCATTTTTGAAAACTCAAATCTCTAGCAAATGAAAGTCCTTCATATTCAACCTCATGTTTTTTTAATTATTTAATTGACACTACTACAAAATACACCTTCGGTAACATAATACTACTACGGTTATGCTTTCCACCGTTGTAATATCGCAAACTAGATGCGCCTGATATATTTTTTATTTTTTTGAAAATTATTTAATCACGGTTGTGATAAACAACCGTGGTGGTAAAGTAAGTGTTACAAGCTTTGAATCCTAACAACTATGTTTTTTCCTTTTTTTCCTATTACAAAAAGTGCGTGTAACTTAAGTTCATAAATAAGATCTAAATTTTTATTTTTTTGAAAATATTTAACCACGATTTTTCTTCATAACCGTGATGAAAAGTGATATTTTAGTATATAAGCAAGTATAACCTTTGCTCTTCCTAAAAGAGAGAAACGCTTATAATGATGATTGCAATTTTTCTTCTCTCAAGAGGGTCATAAGTCATTCAAGAATATCAATCATTAGAAGTAATCATTGCAAACATTAAATCATTAGATGTTTCATCTTCAACCTCTTCTATAAATGCACATTTTCATATAATGAATTTCCACATCTTCAAACTATTATTCTTACTTCCTATAACAACATGAGTTCTCCATCTGAGAAGGCTAAGAGAATTATTTCAACAGAAGTCACTCTTGAGAACAAAACCATCACCACAGTACAACACCATCAATAGTCAACTGAGGAAGTCCAGCCATTTGGGTCGACTGCTGTCAGGGATGCACTGAGGGTGAGGAAGGCTAAGAAGAAGAAGAAGAAGAAGAAGAAGAAGAAGATGTTGAAGAAGAAGAAGAAGAAGAAGAGAAAGGTGACGAGGAAAATTGTTTACTATGACTCAGATTAGGGTGGTGAGGAGCGAGTCGTGGATTGGGAAGATTCCTTTAGTGCTAGAGGATATTGTTCCGATCTGGAAAAAATTATGTAATGAAAAAATTATGTTTTATGTACTCTTTCCTTGTGTTCCTCTTTCTAGAACTTCATTATTATTGTTTTATGTACTTTTTCCTTATGATCAATGAAGAAACTCTCTCACCATTATTCTCTGGTATGTTATTATTGTTGTTGTTCTTGTTGTTGCTTTCGTTCATTAACGTTGTCCATTTTTTCTATTACAAAAAGCGCATGTCACTTAAGTTCATAAATAAATAAAAAATTGAACATTATTTAACCACGGTTATTCAACCGATGCAATAAGATCTACATTTCATTGCAGTTGCATCACGGTTTTCATGTCAACCGTGATGAAAAGTGATATTTTTTAGTATATAAGCGAAAGTATCTATTGTTCAGTATATAACAACTGTTTCTCTCAAAATAAAATCGTAACATACTTCACTCTTATCTCTCATAACATAACCCTAACATTCATGTTACTCTTTAAACACACTTAACCTTCAGATTCGTCTTCACCAATCGCTACCTTGAGGTTCCTTCATTAAACTTATGCTTTCGATATCGTTTACGTTTCTTGTTAAAAATGGGTTTCTCATTTTTTCATTTGGTGAATGTTCACATTTTTTGAAATCCTTCTTCACCAACTTAACAAAGCGCATACTTTGGCTATGGTACATATGGTTTGTGTTGCTATGAAAAAAAATACAAGAAGTATGAAGCTATTTTATAAACTTCATTCACCTTGTTATTCTTTTTCATAGCATCATAAACTAGATGAACTTCATAATTTGTTCCAGTTCCATGATTAGTTTCAAAAAAGGTGCGTTCTTGAAATATTTTATTATATCTTCTGTTGTTGTATGTTGTTGTTGATTAACGTTCTCTAAACTTCATAATTTGTTGTTGTTGTTGTTTATTATATTTTGCGTTCTTGAACCTTTTTTTTTGTATTTTGTTGTGTTGTTGATAAAAGTTGTTATATGTTGCTGCTGTTTATTAATATTTTCAGAACAAGAACGAAACATTGCTAAGTCACAAGAAATAGGCTTCTTGTGACTTAGCAACGTTTTGTTATTTAAATTATTATGCAAGTTGCACAGTAGATGGAGTTGATTTTATTATATTCTATGTAGATTATTTGTTTACTAACCCTTCACTGAAAATACATTTCATTTAAATTTACATAGAAACTTATAATCTGAAAATTAAGTTGTATTTGAAAACCAACTTATATAAATCAACGTTCTCCGAATTGCATTCGTCTCACCATTCATCTTACGCTGTTTAACATTTAGAATGTAGATCAATCACCCAATTCCTTCATTACATATATATCTTATCTTATAGTTTAATTTGAATAACAAAAATTAATTGGACAATAAGTTGATGTTATTCAAATTAAACAAGAATAGAAGGAATCAATGCCATAAAGGACTTAGGTCATTGAACCACATTCTATATGTTAAAGAGCGGGAAATGAATGATGAGACGCGTGCAATTTGGAAAACAGCGATTTGTTTAAGTTGATTTTCAAAAATAGTTTAATTTTCAGATTATACACTTCTTCATTAATTTGAATGGTTGTATTTCTTTAGTGAGGTGTATGGAAAAACAAGCAATCTACATATCATATAATAAACTCTACGTACTTTCAAAAACAGTTTTATATTTTAACCGTGATCAAATGTTATTTACGTTCAAAATAAAATGTTGCATGTGGGTTTCGAACTGAATACCTAAATGTATATATCACAACGGTTTATATAAGTAACTGTTGTGATAGGTAGTGCACATCCTACCTTATTATCACGGTCTCGTGACCGTGGTGGAAAGCACCGGACATACAATCACCTCTTACCTCATAACGGTTGGTCAAACATTGTGGTATCCATTTTCTAATCGTTATGGTTTGGCTTTTCTGTAGTTGTGTGATTCAAATTTTATTTCAGAAGAAACATATTTGTCTTGAAACTAATGTTTCTTTGAAGAGTGTGTAATGATTTTTAAGAGGTTTCCAAGATCTTGGTAGTTGTGATTGGCTGTAACAAACTTTAGTGAAAAGAAAAATGTCCTTTTCTTTAGGTTGGCCTTTGTAGTGTTATGTGGAAGCCTATAGACAAGGTATAAGTTCTTTTCAATCTTATAACAGTTCATCACTTAAGAAATCGGTTGGATCAAGGGGAATTACAACACACGAAAACTTGGGGAAAATTGGTTAAGCTAGAAAATTCAAGAAATGAGAATCGAGTAAAGATTTCATAGAGAGTTGGGTACCAAGGTATAAGTCAAGATCCATATAGGAGATTTATTTTCTCATCATTATTGTGGATTCTGTGATTGTATATACTCAAGTAATTTTTGTCAAAACATAGTGGAAAAACAACTTTCAATGAGAAACCATTGGACGGTGGAGTTAGCTCGTACGAGGAAGATAGAGTCAAACCACTATACATCCCGATGTACTCTCTCTCTCTCTCTCTCTCTATATATATATATATATATATATATATATATATATATATATATATCTTGCATTTTAATTTTTGTATGTTATTGCATGTTTAGGTAATCATTTCTTAGTGGAGTTTACCGTTAATTCCTACTGGTAGCGATTCATTACATAAGTGTAGGTTTTGTTAGAATTGGAACCTTTTTGTTTATTTGTGTTTATTGAAATCTGTAAACTATGGTATTAGAATTCTATAGCAATTGAATTTTGTACATGACACATTTCATGTCATTTGCAATTTATCAATTCAATATAGCTTGTAAATTTTTATTATTGTCTTTTAAGGATAATTGTGAATTGTAGTATAATTGAATTTTTAATTCCCTACAATCCCATCGTTCCGTATAACAATAAAATATCAGCCTTTACTCGATAGTCATGGTTTTTCCGACGATTCCCACAAACAACTACTCGTTCCTCGTAGGATTCTTATTCTTCAAAACTCAATTTTTCAACAATAAGAACATGGCCGATTTCACCTCGTATAACCCTAATTGGTTCCCTTCTCCTGTATGTTTTCTAGTTCCCATTATTGTTGGTATTGTTCACCTAAGTTTTTAAATTCGCCATTTGTTCAGTCAAATTAATTAGGGTTTTGGTAAAAGTTGTGGTAATTCCTAAAGGTCTGCTTTGGTCAATGATTGATCTCCCGTGATTGATCAAGCTACAAAAAGATAGGAGAAAATCTATTCTGATGCCATCTGACGCAATCAGAATCACTATTGATTTGCAAGCATTAAACCTTGAATGAAACACAAATTTGCAAGCACAAACTTGTCAGATAAAGCTCTGGAATCCAACAAAAAGAAAAAAATAACTCTTGAATTTTATTATGATAAAATATAACTTTGATGGCCACACTTGTAATATCCTAAATTCAATGAATTTATTTAATTAATTTTTTTCGCTTTTATTTAATTATTAAAGTGACTTAAAATGTTTTTAGTCATTTAATAGGTGATAATATTTGTTATGTGGTGTTTAGGGATTATGAGAATTTTACATAGTATATTTAATTAAAAATAGTATAATATTTAATCAAAAATAAAAAATAAGAGGAATAGTGATATTGGGGCTTAAGTAGAATTATTAGAAAAATAAGGGAAAGTGGTGGAAGTAGAGGTGATTTTAGGGGTAATACTATGAAAGTAAGTTAATTGTAATTTTGGTCGAAATAAATAGTAAAAGGAGAGGGGAGCCAATTTCACTGATACATAAAAGTTGCAAAAGTAAGAAAAGAGGCAAAGTGAGAAAAGGAGAAAAAGGGGTTGAGAGAGGAGAAAATCACAATAGCTAGAGCTTGAGGATTGTAGGAAATCCAGGTAGGGGGCTACTCTAATATAGGTGTATTGCATGAAGGGTGGAGAGAAATCCTCACCCTCCTTTAGGTTTTATTCACCATTGTTGTGTTTTTATGAGTTTGATGTTGGTTATGTTGAATAAATGAAGAAGATGAATATTGGTTCTTGGAACCCATGAAGAGTATAACAGAAAGTTAGTTACAAATAAACAAAAGTTAGGTAGAGAGTAAAAGTCGATCGAACTAGGTCAACGACACCATAAAAGAAGACAATTTCATTGTATTTTACATTAATGAGTTGTTTTACACAATGACATTGTGGCTATATCTATATTGATGCATACGAGTTACATTTAAATTTTAGCTATAAAAACTTCATGTTGCTAATGTTATACTTAGTTTTTACAAATATCGTGAACTTATTCTAACACACAAATATCTATAAATTGGAAACATGTTCCTAAATATAACACGTAATGGATATTTTTTTTAGAATTTTGAGTAAAAAATGTAACATTTAAGGTGTTAGAGTCATAGTTTAATTAGACAAAACATAAAAGGGGTCTAATTAATTTTAAGAATGTGGCTAAAAGCATAAATGTCATGATAGGTAAGATCATTGTGTAGATACCATAATTCAATATCTAACTTGATGATGAGCTAAATTAGAACATTGAATACCAACAAATGACCCTACGATTATTTATATGGGTTATTGTCTCCATATATAAAGTAATCGAAAAAATACGGTTTATCAGGATTCTCTCTTCATCCCTATAAAAAAAGATTCACGAAACCATAACGAACTCTACAAAACAGAAGATCATATACCCGCAAACCTTCAACAATTCCAATGGCAAACTCAGGTACACTTCTGCTTTCGTTCTCATATTGTATTTGGGTATGGGTTCATAGGATATGAACTCATTTGGATTTCTGTTCTTGATTTCTACATGGGTAAAGATACATAATGTAATGAACATATCAAACAAGTGGTATCAGAGCCACCCATAACTAATTCAATTTGAATTTGGGATTATTTTTGTTGATATCAGGGTTCCAAAATTGGGATCCTTTTGATCTTCCATTTTGTATAAAGTTTATATTTTATGTTGTTAATCATGATTTCAGATTAATGTTTGATCATTTTTCGTGTTAAATGTTGAAAAAATTTGGGAAAAATCGGTAAAAAATGGTGGATTTCTCACTTTTCTATGTAAAACACAATTTGCGCTCCGTGACGGGTTGACCGTCGCGATGGGCTGAATGTCACACTCTGTAACTCGAATGATATGGGTGGCCTTGTTGACAACCATTGGCGTTGGCTAATGGGTACCACACATTCTTGTTGACGACCGTGAACATTGCGCCCAAACACCTCTTCCAGATGACGATCGTCATCGCTGGATGACTGACAATCTTTACTGGATAGTAACGGGTGACGATTGTCACAACCTGTGACAGCTATACTATCACCCTGTCCTATTTTTGGGGTTTTTATACTATTTTGTTCGAATTTGGCTACGGATTGTATTTTATACAATAGTTTAACCTTTTAAATGAGTCAATTAAAATTAAAAGTTACCAAAGTTACCTCTTTCATGGAAATTACTTATGAGAAACGTTAAATTTTTCTTTTGTGTGTATTTATCCATGCAACTATCAATTGACCCAATGGATAGTTAATGATTGGTCGGATTTCATACACACTTGTAATGTTAAACTTATGATAATTATAAGGTTTCATATGTGAATGGTAAATAAATCCAAAGATGGGTTTTTCATTTGCTATGTTTTAGTATCAATGTTTGACTATTACAACAAGAGTATTACTAGCAGTTAATAGTAATGTCCAAAGACTCGACATTAATAGTGAATAAGGTAGCTTTAGATGGGTTATGTTAGTATTTGAACATATTGATGATTTAGTTTTTATTTATGTGAGTATATTTATAGTGTATTTTGTTCTATTTTCATCTATAATTTATTTGATATCTGCTTATCTAAATTCGGATTTGGTCATTAATGGGGCAAATTTAAAGGACTAGATGGAGAACATGCAAATTGTTCTTGGCTACATGGAAATTGCATTAAGGATAGAACAACCACCTTCTCCAATGGAATCTAGTACCTCTGAATAGAGAAAATATTATGAGAAATGAGATCGCTCAAATCGCATGTGTCTCGTGATCATTATGCACCACATTCCAGAGGTTTTAGGGGTATTATCTTGGAAGAGATAAAAAATACTAAAGATTTCCTTGCTGAGATTGAAAAGCACTTTGCAAAAAGCGACAAGGCGGAAACAAGTAGTCGTCTTCAGAACTTGATTTCCATGAAGTATCAAGAAAAAGGAAATATACGGGAATATATTATTGGCATGTCAAACATTGTTTCAAAACTTAAAACAATAAAGCTTGAGCTATCGGAAGACTTACTCATTCATTTAGTATTACTTTCTCTTCCTTCATACTTGACAAATTTAAGATATCTTATAACTTTCTAAAGGAGAAATGGTATCTTAATGAAGTCATTTTATTTTGTGTGCAAGAAGAGGAAGGGTTGAAGCATGATAAGACAGAAAGTGTTTAATTTGTTGGAACATCTAATAACAAGGGCAAAAGAAAGAAAACTAATGAGCACAAGAATGAAGATGCAAATGTTCTAGCATAAAAGAAATAGAAACAAGTTAATAATTGTTTCTTTTGAAAAATGTCTGGACATATGAAGAAAAAATGTCCTAAATATTATGATTGGCGTGCAAGGAAAGGGTTTCCTGGACTATCAAAAGCCAAATAATGTTGAAATGTACATCTATGATGGAGATGGAAAGTAAGTGAAGGTGGAAGCTATATGGCATTTTATATTATTATTGTGTACTGGATTTTTATTTGGATTTGAAAGGCACTTTTGTGGTACCTTCATTTAGATGGAATTTAATTTCAGATTTTTATTTGGAAAATCAGGTTATTTATGTTCATTTTGAAACAATGTGTTCAAGTTGTCTCTTAATTCAGATATTGTTGGAACTGGTTCACTTATGGGACACAATAATCTATATTTTCTTGACATAGTAAATACCTATCTGGAATCCTTAAATGTGGAATCATATGGTACTAACCGTAAAATTGATAATAATGATTTAGGATCATTATGGAACAAACACCTAGGTCACATCTCTAAAAATAAAGTTGAGCGACTAGTGCTAGATGGAATTTAGGGTTCCATTGACTTCACAAATTTTAATTTTTGTGTTGAGTGCGTTAAAGACAAACATACCAAAACAAAGAAATTTGGTGCATATAGAGCTACAGGTGTTTGAGAATTGATACACACAGACATTTGTGGACCATTTCCCACATCTTCTTGGAATGGTCAACAATATTTTATATCATTTATATATGATTACTTTAGATATGCCTACATATTTCTTATACATGAAAAATATCAATCATTAGAAGTGTTCAAATCATTTAGGGATGAAGTTAAGAATCAGCTCAACAAAAGAATTAAGAGTGTTAACTCTGAGCGTGGGGGTGAATACTACGGCTTAACAGTTCAGGTGAACAACGTTTGGGCCCTTTTTCCAAATACTTAGAGGAATATGGAATCATCCCACAGTACACCATGAAAGGGTCAACTAGCATGAATAGTGTAGCCAAAAGAAGAAACCGGACTCGTAAGGATATGGTAAGAGGTATGATTTTTATTTCTATCTTGCCATAGTCACTCTGGGGAGAGACACTAAAGACTGCAGTTTACATTTTAAATAGAGTTCCAACTAAGGCAGATGCCAAAACACCTTATGAGCTTTGGACTGGGCGAAAGCCTAGTTTGAACCATCTTCATTTATGGGAATGTCCAGTTGAGGCAAGACCTTATAAGCCAAATGAAAAGAATTTGGACTCCTAAATAGTGAGCCTATACTTTATTGGTTATTCTGAAATATTTAAGAGCTACAAATTTTATGATCCCAAATTAAACTCAATTTATGACACGGGAGTAACCACATTCTTTGAGGATATTGAGTATGGGGAAAAATAAGGTTAGAGACTTTGTTTTAGAGGAAGAATTGGTAAAATTCCAGAACCGATTCATACAGTTGCTTTTGATTAAGCCAATTCGGAACCTCCACAAGACATTGTTGAATTTCCTCCTACTCGAGATGATTTGATAATTCATGAAGAACAAACTCAAAATCATCAAGAACAAATGTTATAAAAACCAATACCTTTGCGGAAATCCACTAGAGAAAGGAGAAATTATACTATGGGTAATTATATAGTCTTTCTCCAAGAACATGAGGAAAATAATGGTATTATGGAAGATGACCCAATCAACTTTTTCCAAGCCATATAGGATTTCAACTCGGAAAAGTGGATTGAAGCAGTCTAGGAGGAGTATTAGTTCATGCAAGACAATAAGATTTGGGAACTTGTCCCATTACCAGAAGGTGTGAAAATCATTGGTTGCAAATGAATTTTTAAGACCAAGCAAGGTTCTAATGGTAATGCAGAAAGGTATAAGGCTCGTCCTGTGGCTAAGGTTATACCCAAAAGGAATGAATTGACTTTAAAGAGAATTTCTCTCCATTTTCATCGAAAGGATCAATTAGGACAATCATGGCTCTTGTTGCACATTATGATTTGGAACTCCAACAAATGGATGCCAAGACGGGTTTTCTTGCTGACAACATTGATGAAGTAATCTATATGGGGCAACCAGAAAAATTTGTGTCCGGAGACCCAAAGAATATGGTTTGTAAATTGACAAATTCCGATTATGGACTAAAGCAGACGTCTTGTCAGTGGTACCATAAGTTTTTTGAAGTAATTTTTTCATTTGTTTTTTAGGTGAATGTTGTTGAGAATTCTGTGTATCACAAATTCAGTGGAGCAAAGTACATATTCTTAATCTTATATATTGATGACTCAACTATATAGAGTCTAACGTATGCTCAAGTATGTACGTTTCTGGATATTGCGTTCATAGTTAGGATGTTAGGAAGATATTTGAGCAATCTAAGAATGGATCATTAGAAAGAAGCCAAAAGTGTTATGAGGTATTTAAAGAGAAGAAAAGATTATATGTTCACATATAGGAGCTCATACCATTTGGATATCACTAGATATTCTGAATTTGGTTTTTCCGAATGTGAAGATAGTAAAAGATCCACTTCAAGTTATACCTACATGTTGGATAGTGGTGCGGTTTCTTGGCCCAATGCATAGCAAACTCTTATTGCTTCATCCACCATGGCAACATTATTTATAGCATGTTTTGAGGCATCTAACTATAAAATTTGGTTGAGGAACATTGTTACTAGGTAGTGAATTGTGGAAAGAATTGAAAGACTACTTAAGATATATTGTGACGATAAATCATTTGTCTTATATTCCAGCAATAATATGATATTGACTAAGTCAAAACATATTGACATCAAGTTCCTAGTTGTTAAGGAAATGGTACAAATTGGACAGATTTCCATAGAACACTTAGAAACAAACTCCATGATAGCAGATTCACTTACAAAAGATCTTTCATCCAAGGTCTTTCATGAGCACACTACTCACATGAGTGTTTCACGGTTTGAGGAATCTTTGGTTTAGTGGGAGTTAGTCATTTATTAATTTTATGTTTTATGTTTGGTAGTATGTATGCATACTCTGTTTTTGAATATTTTATCTAGTATATAAATTTTGATATTCAACTATTTATACTTTGTACAATAAGGTTATTTAATGATCTCCCTAAAGTAAAGTAGGACCAATTGAAAATCAACATGTACATACCACATTCTTGTGATTTTCATGCTACACATTTCATGATGAATCTATGTGTAACGCCCTGTATAATATATATCTAGAATAATACCATACAAGTGTTTAATTTGGTACTGACACATCAAAAGTGCCTAATGGCATAATTCACATACTTGTCCATTTCTAAAACATCAATACAACATATGGCCCAAGTCATGGAAACTAGCCAAACATAAAAAAATATCTAAGAATAATATACAATCTCCTCAATTGTATACAACAAATTAATACACAGCGGAAAACTAAAGTCAAGCTTCTCTTGAAACATCCAAGCATAGCTCCACTTGTAAATCAAACCTGCAAATACCTGTAATATAACAACGATAGTGGGGTGAGATACATTAAATCTCAGTGAGTTCCCTATCTTATAGATTCTCTCGGCTTTACAAGGTTCTAACCAAATCCTAACTCAAGTCCAAGGGAAAGGGAAGGACTTTGAGTTCACAAAATCTCCCACTAGAGAAACACATCGTACAAATCACAAAAACGATAACTAGTTAAGAATCTTCTCCCCGGCCATCCCGCTCAAAGGGATTAAACACGGGTCACGGATCCTTAACGTAGATAACTTCTCCCCGGCCATCCTACACAAAAGGATTAAACACGGGTCACGATTATCCACAAAACAGTTAGGAAATCTTCTCCCCGGCCATCCTACACAACAGATTAAACACGGGTCACGGATTCCTAACGTAGATAACTTCTCCCCGGCCATCCTACACAAAAAGATTAAACACGGGTCACGGTTATCTACAATTGGTATTTCTCCCCGACCATCCTCCTCCAAAGGATTAAACACGGGTCACGATACCAATCGCTCAGTAACTTCTCCCCGGCCATCCCCCACAAGGGATTAAACACGGGTCACGGTTACTAACCACTAAGTAACTTCTCCCCGACCATCCTACACCAAAGGATTAAACACGGGTCACGGTTACTTACTTAATAAATACGTCTCCCCGGCCATCCCGCACAAGGAGATTAAACACGGGTCACAGTGTTTATCAAGGGATACTAACTTAATAAATACTTCTCCCTGTCCATCTCACACCAAAGGATTAAACACGGGTCATGGTATTTATTAAGAGGTAAAAACATACTAACCGGAGAAATTACGGTCCCCCACTCACAACTACTTATCAAAGACACTGTCTAGTATCGATGCATAAGAATTGCTCTTTTAAACCTTTACCAAATCCTAGTTACATCTCTAGGATCTACCAATTGTTTTTGGGTAAGGTTTCTCACTCTTCCTAATTCATTTTAAGCATATATTTTCATCATGATTAACAACATATTGACATATATATAGCATACACAATATCATATATGATTCACACATAAGGTAGCACGACATACCAAGCATAACTACATGTATATCAATTCTCACATGTTGCACAAAATGTTTTATTACCATCAACTTATAAATCTTTGACATATCAATAAGTTTTTACTTCACCATCAATTAGAGCATTTAAATAGCTTCCCAACGCTTCGAACGGGGACCAAAACGAACTTACGGTTCAAAAGATACGCCCGTTTTAATTTCCATTTTTCTGCCAACAGCAGTGGTAACCGGTTACTCACCACACGTTAACCCGTTACTTGGTAAAAAACAACCAAGAAACGTCATTTTTCAAAGGGTAACCGGTTACCTACCATAGGGTAACCGGTTACTGCGTACCAGAACCCAAAAAAAACACATTTTTCTTCATTCTAAACCATTCTAACTCATACCTAAACATGTTGGGACATCAAAACAAGTATGGTAGGTTCAATCCACACATAACCCAACTATACTACGCATTTTATATCACATTTCATCCGTTAGATTTCATTTTCTCTCAAATCTAACCTAAGTTCTAAACTTAGTTCTAGAACTTAAAGTGTCTAACTAGAACCCACCTAATAATCGAAGAGGAGGTTGAAGAAGATGATGAATCGATGAAGATGATCCATAAGCTTTTCTTCTTCTTCCATGGCTTTTTCCTCTTCTCTTCTTTTCCTCCTTCTTACTATCTTCTTCTTCCTTTCTTTTTCTTTTTCTAACAAATATATATATATATATATATATATATATATATATATATATATAAACTTATTATATAATATAAATCCAATAGAGTAAAATATCTCCAATTGATATTTTGTCTTCTCAACCAAATTGATCAATTATTAGAGGTACTTTAAAATCCTTTCTTGAATTAAAATAATTGATCTCTTCAGAGATCATCAATTGCTCTACTGATCCCAATTGATAATACCTAAAGTACTTAGAGGATTCCATTAATCCAATTTACCAAAGATAGAGCACATAAATACTCATCTGATCTCATCTGAGCATTTAGATAATACGGGGTATTACACTATGTCATTTAGTTATGTCACTATTAGTTATCATTGATGGGTTTAGTTATAATTGGTATAACAAAAATCAAATTGTTTTTATATACTGGCTTGACTCATGGACGAGATAATTTGGATATGCTTGAAGTATATAATGGCAAATTTTTTAGCTCATAAAGTCTAACACGTATGTAAAGTTACATATGTAACCAATGAGAGATTATTAGAATTTTGGGTCACAAATGCTACATTTAAGATGTTAGGGCTATTGTTTAGTTGTTCAAAACTTAAAGGGATCTAATTAATATTAAGTTTGTAATTAAAAGCATAAATGTCATGAAAGGTAAGATTATTGTGTAGATATATATCATAAGTCAATATTTAATTTGATAAGGGGTTAAATGTAAATATTGAAAACTAAGAAATAACCTTACGGTTATTTATGAGTTATGATCTTCATTTGTAGAGTAACCGAAAAACACGTTTTTATCATAATTCTCTCTTCATGTTCATCAGAAGAGATTCAATAAATCTTAAGAAACTCTACAAATCAAAAGATCATATATCCGCAAATCTTCAATGATTCCAATGACAAATTCAGATACGTTTTTGCTTTTATTCTCATATTGTATTTGATTTGGGTTCAAAGTCATATGATATGTATTCATAAGATATGAATTCAAAGAATTTTTTGTTCTTAATTTCTATTTGGATAGAGATTCATAATGTAATGAAGTGATCTAACATATTTTTACTCAAATCTTATTCTACCCTCTTTCTTACCTTGACATCACATTAATAAGGACATGCACTTTCATTTGAAGAGGAGTGCAAGAAAAGACCAGGAGTTTCTCATCACCAATCCTATTCTACACTCTATCTCTTTGTTTATTGAAGAAGCAACAACTAACATTGAATATTAATTGACTAGAACTCAATTACTGGCTGCATTTTCAAAAGGTCAGCCATCTATCATGTACTATATCATTTTTTTTTCGCACTTCTATTATTTTATAGGCTAGCTTTTCTTTACGGGGAAAAAAATTTAAGACGAAAATGACATGCATATATGAATCCGAAATACATATAGTTTCATTATAATTCTGCTACTTAGTTTTTACTTTTTACAAGAGCTATAGTTTTGATACTATTTTTCACTCAAACTATAGTTTTGATTAAATAGCTTAATTCACAGCAACTTAGAGCTGAGGTAAGGTTGCGTCAGAAACCGTGTAATGTATACTTGGACCTGATCAGAGTTCAACAAATTAAATATAAATATATATAAAACAACCTATAAAGTAAGATAACTTTTTCCCAGTAAGCTGCAATTTGACTTGAACGGCTCTTAATTATAATTCAATGTTCAAACTATTTAAAACAAATTAAATACTTTAGAATCAAACATTTTAGACCATTGAGTTCTTGAAAATTTGAAACTATCAAAATACTATTAATTTTATATATTTAGTATTATTGTATATACAATATCGGATTCGAACTCAAAAATTTTATTTATTTTTATTTAAAATATATAAAACAAAGTTGTGCACAATATATTATATAATTCGGAGAAATGTATGTAAATTCCAAGTTGACTTCATTAAAAAAAAGGGATATTCCAATTTGATTTTCCAAATGTAAAAACTTTTAACCAAATTGTTTTTAGAGATTTACAGTAATTCGACGAGACTAACATGTGGTTTGACTTCAAAATAATGTTCATTTTTTCTTCTTGCCCACGCATGTATACACATTTATGTTAGGTACGTATTCACCATCAAAAACTACCTCGAAATTCTGATTATTCACCTAATAAAATATATCAAAAGTCAATTAATATATTGTTAATAACTTGGATGCGCAATCTATTATTTCTACCAACACTTTCAAATAATTTGAAAATCCAACAGATGACTCAATGTACTTATGTAAGAAAAATTGTAAAAGTTAAAGTTCTTATATTGAGAATATCTCAAGTTTTACGTTAGATATTGTTCTGGACTGGGCCGAGGCTGCCCAACAGTCGAGCAGGCCCAACCCATATAGCATGGGGAGGCCCACTAAGACCTCTCCGCAGGGCCCTTGACTGCTGCAAGCAGACCAACGTTCCCCCCCGAGCACTTTGCAGTATCGGGCATCTAGGTCAACAGGACAGGAGGACCTCGCATCCCTGCGGAGAGGTACCTCCTCGACATACCAGCTTCTCCCCGCGAGAATGCCACATACCACTCCTCGGCAGACATGGTCCCTCCCCGCGAGGACATGCCCGTCGTACGGCTTGTTGGTCCTCGACACAGAAGACTCCTCCCCCGCGAGGAGTGCCTAACGGTCCGTACCACGTGGACACGTTCCAAGTAACCTCCCACTTCCGCAGGATTCGGTATGCCCTAATCCCGGAAATCTAGGAACGGTTACCCCAGGGCGAAGACCACGTGCTGGTCTTCACTACGCCACGTAAGCCCTGGCAGTTACTTGGATTGGGCCTGACAATCCAGCCCAACGCAAGTAACCGTTGGCCCCGCGCTGGGGGCTCTTTATAAATACTCTCTCACTTGAGAGGGTCAGGTTAAGTCACTTTTTCACTCTTTGTATTTGCTGTTACTCTGTGCACTCCCTAACTTGAGCGTCGGAGTACCTTGCAGGTACACCCCCCCCCCCCCCCCCCCCCCCCCGCCGTACTTCAACCTCACCAGAGCCGGAGCTCAACGGACGTCGTTGGCCACCTGTAACTGTCTGATCCAGGTACGATCAGTGGCGCCGTCTGTGGGAACCTTTATAAGCTTCCCCGTTTTCTCCTCGATAAACCAAAGCTTCCTCTATTCATCACCAACATGGCCAATCCGACCGTCAACCAGGCTCTGGACACCGTGCTCGCGCAACTGGAGAACGGGAACCACCGTGAGGACGTCGTCATCCTCCACGGCGACGAAGGCGACATCCGGGACGGGCGGACCGCCTCCCCGGACTCACAGGATGCGACTATCAACGTCGTCCGCACGGACGACCAGCAAACCCCTCTCCAGCCAGTGGCTTCGCCGCCCAACGCGGACCCAAGTACCGTGGCCCTATTTGCGTTGATCAACCAGACCAATCAGCTGATCGCGCAGCAGAACACCAGAATTAAAGCCTTGGAGCATGGACGTGCACGACGATCTTCCCCGCGAAGACATCGTCGCCCCCAGTCACCTCGCCTCTCTCCTTCCCCGCGAAGGACCCCTTCCGAAGATTCTCGGACACCGTCGCCCGTACGCCATGGTCGTCGACCGCGTCTCGAGCGCCCCCAGCCGGCAATCACCCAGAAACGCCCTCGTTCCCCGCCCCGGAAGGAACCCAGGGCCTCCGCCACCTCCAAGAAGTCCAAGCAGACCGAAGAGAGACCAAAGAACCGGTCGAGGAACTCTCCTCCACGGCACCATCGATCACCTTCGAGATCCCCGGCTGATAGCGACGACGAGGACCAAAGGACCCCCTTGTCGTGGGAAATCATGGACGCCCCAATCCCTCCAGGCATGGAGAAACCTCCACACTTGGGGACCTATGACGGGCTGACCGACCCCGACGATCACATGGAGAATTTCGAAGCGATGCTCGACTTTCGAAACGTCAGGGGAGCCATCAGGTGCCGGCTGTTCCCCACTACCTTATGGAAGGGAGCCATGACGTGGTACAAGGGCCTGGAACCTGGTTCGATCACGTCGTGGAAGCAGCTGAAACAACGCTTCACCAAACACTTCACCGCATCTCGTCGACACCCCAAGACAGAGGCTGCCCTAGAGAAAATCTTCCAAGGAAGGAACGAATCCCTCCGAAATTACATTGAGAGGTTTAACAAGGAAGCCGTCGAGGTCCACACGACCGACGACATGAAGAAATACTTAATTATTCACGGACTACGCGCCGGGTCGGACTTTGCCAAATCCATCGGCCTCCGAAGACCCAGGCGTCTCGAAGACCTTCTCGCGCGAGCCCAGAAGTACATCGAACTCGAAGAGACGGAAGCATCCCAGATCGCTCTTGAGACAAGACGCAGAGAAGGCCCCCGCGGCCACAAAGACGATGACGCTTCTCCCCGACGGGGAGGAGAAAAGAAGAAAGAAAACCGCAATCGAGATCCCCGGGAACAGCGCGGGCCAGCTGGCCGATTCACGGAGTATACGGCGCTCAACACTACCCGGTCTCGGATCCTCTCAGACTGCCAGAATTCCGAGTTTGTGAAAGGAGGAGTTCGCTTCCCGAAGCCTGCGGCTCCCAAACCAAACGTTGACAAATCTAAGTACTGCCGGTTCCACAGAAGCCACGGGCATGTCACCGAGGATTGCATCCACCTCAAGGATGCCATTGAGATTCTCATCAAAGAAGGGCACTTGAAGAAATATGCCCAGCAGAATGGTCCTCCTCGTACCAGCTCAAAGGAATCGCAGAACGTCGAGGAGACAATACCTCCTCCCGCCGCCAGCCAGCTTCAGGTCGCCCTCAGCGTCACTCGGCCCGAGGACTTCTTCGTCCCCCCAATCATCGAGGGCGAAGAGGCAATCCGCAACATGTGGGCGACCTTCCCCGACGAAGGCCCCGTCACGGCCCGTAGTACCTGGGAAGGCTTCCCCAAAGCAATGGTTATCTCCGGAGGAGACCCCGGGAAAATATCGGTAGGGTCGATCAAACGAAAGTTTGACGAACTGGAATCCGCGACATCGTCAAAGGCGACCACCCTCGAGAAAGTGCGCGGAAACTCCAACCCCATCACCTTCTACCTCGAAGAACTCCCCAGGGGAGCACCAAACGCCACTATTCCCCTCCTGGTCAGGGCCCAAATGGCGAACTTTGACGTCCGAAGAATCCTAGTCGACCAGGGGAGCTCGGTCGACATCATGTATTCTCATCTGTTCGGGACCCTTCAGCTGGACGAGAGGCATTTGACCCCATACGTCGGGTCCGACCTACAGGGGTTCAATGGATCCACCACTAGACCATGGGGTTACGTGGAGCTGATGGTTACGTTCGGGGCCGAAGACACGGCTCGACAGGTAAAGATCCGTTTCCTGGTGGTGGAATGCCCATCCCTCTACAAATGCATCCTCGGAAGGACCACCCTTGCTGAACTCACGGCGGTCCCGTCAACGGTCCATCTCAAAATGAAGTACTACACGAGGAGAGGACGGGTAGTGACGATGCACGGGGACATCGACGCGGCTAGGAGATGCTTCGATGCCGCCGTCAAGGGCCTAAGTTCCATTGGTCCCAAACCTAAGGCCGTGGCCAAACCACCCCAAGACGTCGGACAGATACCTCTCCCGCGCGTCAACGCGGTCGACCTCGACAGCAGGTTCTCCGGTGAGCCCAATGAAGACAGAATCGAAGACCACGACCACCGGGCGGAAAACAACGGGCAACCTCTCCACCCAATACGCCCCATCCCAGATGGAGAGTTCGAGCTTGTGGCCATTGGAAGCAGTCCAGATCGCAACGTGAAGATCGGCACCAGGATCCCCGACCTAGCCAAAGAGCAACTTAAAGCATGTCTGAGGGAGAACGCTGACCTCTTCGCGTGGAGTGCATCCGAGATGCCTGGCCTCGACCCCGAGGTGGCTTGCCATCAGCTCGCAGTAGATCCGGCCGCTAGGGCCGTAGCACAGCGTAGGCGCAAGCAGTCTCCCGAGAAAGCGGAGGCTGCTGAGAAAGCTATAAAAGACCTCCTAGAGGCAAATTTTATTTCGGAAGCCAAATACACGACATGCCTGTCCAACGTTGTACTTGTTAAGAAAAATAATGGAAAATGGAGAATGTGCGTTGATTATACTGATCTTAACCGGGCTTGCCCGAAAGACTGTTACCCCTTGCCTAACATCGACCAACTGGTCGACAATTCTGCAGGTTACAAACTACTGTCTTTCATGGACGCCTATTCAGGATACAACCAAATTCCCATGGACAAGGTCGACAAGCAACACACGGCCTTCATGACCGCGTCGGGCAACTACTACTACAATGTAATGCCTTTCGGTCTGAAGAATGCCGGTGCGACCTACCAGCGGATGATGAACAAGGTCTTTCGAACTGAAATAGGAGACATGCTCGAAGTCTACATGGACGACATGATCGTCAAGTCCGCAGAAGAGGTCGACCACGCCGCGCACCTCAAGAAGGTGTTCGATACGGCGAGAAGATGCCGTATGAGGTTTAATCCCGACAAATGCACCTTCGGTGTCCGGGCAGGAAAGTTCCTCGGATTTTACCTCACGGAACGAGGAATCGAGGCAAACCCCGACAAGTGCAGAGCCTTTTCCGAGCTCCCTACTCCGGGCTCGAAGAAGTCAATACAATCATTGAACGGAATGCTCACCGCCCTTTCCCGTTTCGTCGCCAAATCCGCACAGTACGCACTCCCCTTTTTCAAACTCCTCCGGCAAAAAGCAAAGTTTGAGTGGAGCGAGGAATGCGAACAAGCGCTCGCACATTTGAAGCAAGTCCTATCGCAACCACCGGTCCTCTCGCGACCCGAGAACGGGGAAACACTCTTCTTGTATCTTGCGATCACGAGCGAAGCGGTCAGCGCCGTCCTCATTCGGGAAACACCAGATGGACAGAAGCCAGTTTACTTCACGAGCAAAGCCCTCCAAGGCCCCGAGCTCAGGTACCAACAGATCGAGAAAGTCACACTGGGCCTCATCACCGCGGCCAGAAGACTTCGCCACTACTTCTTTGCCCATACCGTCGTCGTGAGGACCAACCAGCCGATCAGGCAACTCCTCGGACGACCAGATATGGCGGGGAGGATGCTCAGGTGGTCGCTCGAGCTGGCCGAATTCGACATCCAATACGAAGGGAGGAAAGCCTTGAAGGCATAAGTACTGGCCGACTTCGTAGCAGAGATGACCGTCCCAGAACCCTCAGCCAACGGGTCGCAGAAATGGACAATATATGTCGACGGAGCATCCAGCCCGAAAGGAAGCGGAGCGGGAATCATCCTCGAAAACGAGGAAGGCATCCTCATCGAGGTGTCCCTCGAACTGGCTTTCCCGACTTCGAATAACCAAGCCGAATACGAGGCCTTCCTTGCGGGACTCAGGCTGGCTGAGGACCTTGGCGCCAAGGAGGTCAAGTTATTCACCGATTCCCAGCTCGTAGCCTCGCAAGTCCGAGGAGAGTACCAAGCCAAGAACGACAGTCTCATAGAATACTTGGCCTTGGTAAAGGAGAAGATGAAGAAGTTCACCTCGGCAGAAGTGACTCACATTCCCCGGGAGCATAATGCCTGGGCAGACGTCCTGTCAAAATTAGCAAGCACGAAAAAGAAAGGCGGAAACAAGTCCGTCATACAAGAGGTCCTTTCTCACCCGAGCGTCGATAAACCTGGTATGGTTTCGAATATCAACGCCATCGGGGACAGCGGCTGCTGGATGACCCCGGTATACGAATACCTCACGACGGGCAAACTGCCCGAAGAACCCAAAGAAGCTAGAATGGTCAAGAGACGGGCATGCTCGTACACTATAGTCAAGGATAAGCTATACCGGCGAGGATTCTCTATTCCCCTCCTCAGATGTATCGAAGATACCAAGGTCCCCGGCATACTCCAGGAGATCCACGAGGGAATCAATGCGCAGCACCTAGGCGGACGATCGCTAGCTCGGAAAGCACTCCGGGCAGGATATTACTGGCCGACCATGCAACAAGACGCCAAGGAGCACGTCAAGAAGTGCGATAAATGCCAGCGGCACGGGGACATGCACCTCGCTCCCCCTAGCGAACTCACGACGCTATCCTCCCCGTGGCCGTTCGCATGGTGGGGGATGGATATCCTCGGGCCTTTCGTCCAGGGGTCGTATCAAAACAAATACCTCATCGTCGGGGTAGATTACTTCACAAAGTGGATTGAAGCAGAAGCATTGGCCAAAATCACTGCTTTCAACATACTTCGTTTCTACAAAAGAAATATCCTCGCCCGGTTCGGAGTGCCTCAAGCCATCGTCACAGACAACGGAACCCAGTTCACCGACAGGAACTTCCAAGACTTCGTCACAAAACTAGGCACGAAGCAGCACTTCACGTCGGTCGAGCACCCTCAAACAAACGGGCAGGCTGAGGCCGCGAACAGAGTGATCCTTCGAGGATTAAGAAGACGACTGGGCGACGCCAAACAACGGTGGGTCGAAGAGCTACACAGCGTTCTCTGGGCCTACCGAACAACCCCACACTCCACGACCGGGGAGACCCCCTTCCGTTTGACTTATGGAACGGAGGCAGTGATCCCCGTGGAGATCAGAGAACCCTCGAGGAGGACGGAAGCCCCCCTCGACGGGAACACGAACGACGAAGCCTTGAGCGAAGAACTCGACTTCGTGGAGGAAACACGCTCGGGCGCTTCCCTCCGAGAGGCGTCACTTAAACAAAAAATAACACTGCGTTATAATGACAGTGTCATTAAACGTGATTTTCAGGTGGGCACCCTCGTCCTACGAAGGAACCAGAAAGACTCGCGAGAAGGCAAACTCGCCGCGAACTGGGAGGGCCCGTACCGCGTCCGCGCGAAAACGGGGACAGGAGCCTATTTCCTCGAAAATCTGCACGGGGAAGAACTTGCTCGACCATGGAACGCTGAAAAGCTAAAACAATATTACAGTTAAACACTGCCCGCGGATGACTAGCACCGCGATACGGGGACGCGCTGGGGTACAAGCGTGACACCCCTATAAGAACACGATGATCAGAGACCGCGTTGTGTGTGCGCGAGGACATTTGATCCGGCGGGGATACCTCGATCGAGGCCCACCGTCGTCGTGCCAACCGGGCATAACACCCAGCTCGCGATGGGAAGTTTATGCCACGAGACTAGGACCTCGACCGAGCTCTTAGCCTCGTTGAAGGTCGGAGTACTCCTCCGGCCGCCCGACCAGCTCTCCACGCGGTCAAGGACGATCAAGGTCGAGCAAATCCCGAAGCCTTATTACTTGGGCAAAAATAAAGTATAACAAACACCACATCACACACAAAGAAAATTAACAGAGATATTATAAAGTACGAATAGCGGGCAAAACACTTGGTCCAAAAAGTTACATATAAGCCCACAGGCCGGGCGAAAATAACCATTGTGCAAAAAGTACATCAGCTAAGCCCACAAGCCGGGCGAAACAAAACGGCTCGCAGGCCGACCAAAACAAAGATAAAAACCTACTCAGCTGCGGTCCCGTCGGGCTCCTCGTGCGCATGAATGTCGTTCTCCCGCAGAGGATACACGATCTGGCCATCCACCACCTCAGCGTCGGGGTCGATCCCTTCGACGACAAGGTCGGGGTTGAGAACCCGAAGCTGCGCCACGGCACTGCGGAAACCTATACCCGCGGTTTCGATAGAATCATCCTCGGACACTCGGAGATCCTGCTCAAGCTTCCGGAGCTGCGCCACAAACGCCGCACGAGTGGTCAGGAGTTTGTCCTCCTCAGTCTCCCCTTCGGCTGGCCGCACCGCATCTTCCAGCTCGGCAATTCTTACCTTAAGCCGCTTCTCCTCCAATTCCAGCTCAGCGATTCGGGCAAGGTGGCTCTTCTTTGTCTCCTCGGCGTCCTTAAGCTTGGCCTCGACCAATTGCTGCTGCTTGCCTTGCTCTTTGTTCAGATCTCGGCACTCTTTTACCTCCTTGCGCATGCCGAGCATCTCAGCGCCCAAGGTATCCAGTGCCTCCTGCAGGCGGGCCAGTTCAGCAGTAGGGCGGGTCTCGTCATTTAGAATGAGGGCAGTCGAGCAGATACGCATGACGGCCGACAGGTCCTCAAAAAGCATCTTCCTCCTCACTTCAGGTGCGGTCCCCAGCACGGTTTGGATCTCGGAGGGAAGGGAGCGAGGATAAGTGACCTCGGAGAAGAAGTGAGGTTTTTGATGGCAGGGGGGAAGGTCAAAGCTGGAAGGAACCGGGGGACTATCTTCACCACCCAGGTCGACGACCTCCGCAACGCGCTGCCTCTTCGGAGTCCCTTGGGTAGCCGGGGATTGGCTTCCCGCAGGAGTTGTGCGGTCACCCTTGATCCCCGATACAGAGGTAGCAGGCTGGGACAGAGTGGATCCGTCGAGGGCAGCGGCCGTGGAAACACCCTCGTGTGGGGCCCCGGAGGGAGCAACTTCCTGATCTTTGGAGCGGGACGCTTCTTCCCGGGCCTGCGCTTCCCGGGCCCTCTTCGCTTTCAGTTTCTTCAACCTCTCCTCGGCTCCGGCCATTGTTCCTGCAAAAGAAAGCGTTAGTAAAGCGAGAAACACAGATACGAGGAAGAAATAAAACCAGGGCGTTTCACCACCTAACAATTCGATGGCCTCCTCGTCGGAGAAGGTCTCGAGCAGAACGCGGGTGTTTATCAGGCGACGTTCTTTCTTCACCTGCCCATCTGCACCTGTTATAGGCTGGCCGTCCAGCGTCTCATGTCGAGCCTCTGAAAAGCTGTCGACGAAAGCTACAATTTTATCGTAGGCTTCCCGCTCGTAGGCCTCCATCTGAACGGGTTTCGTTTTATACTTGTCAACTCCCTTCTTAAAGTGTTCCTCCGTCCAGTACAGAGGAAACTTCGGCTCCAGCACCTCCTCGGAACGGCCGTCGACCTCGCGGGTGACTTTCCGGTACAATGAATATACCGCCTCGAGGGTGACCGGCTTCACATAGAAATAACGGAACTTGAAATCCCGGATGGAATCCAAGTAAGTGTGGAACAACGCCTTGCTCTGCTTGAAGGACACCCAGCCGTGTCGGCCTCCGACCGACGACCATTGGAAGTGGAATATGCGGAAGAAAAGGCGAACGGTCGGCACGATCTCCAAATATTTGCATACGAGCTCGAAAGCCCGGATGAAGGCCAGCGAGTTCGGATGAATCTGCGAAGGGGCCAACTTCAACCAGTCAAAGATCCCCTCCTGTAAATCCGTGAAAGGCATCCTCCACCCCGCCTTCTCGAACATAAACTCGTATAAGGGGACTCGCATTCCCCGGTAAGGGGAGCATATCCGGTGATGCTCCTCGGGACGAAAAACCTTCCAGGATTGGCCACTTCCGATTAGTCGGTGCTCGACGGTGCAAAAAGCATCGTCCACATCGGGGTACACGAAGATGGACGACATCTCCAGGGCTTCGTTACAGACCCAATCCTCGAGCGGCCTCTCTTGCGGAAAGGCCATGTGAGCCATGGGGGACGCGGGCTGGTCGTCGTCGTTTTCCTCGAAATATCCTACGGCCACCTCCGCAGCCAAATCGTCCATTTACCTGAAAAGCAGAAGGAAACGGTGAATTCGATTGGTCATATCAAATTCACCCCTCCACCGCTGTTCAAGCGAACGGGCGAGGAAGGGGAAAGGCTTTCTCAACTCCCCGACGCGATCGGCCGAGGATCAACTTGCCCACCGGGGAACTCATCGTCTCCCCGGAAGGTTCTTCCCCGTGTCCCCGCGGCACTAACAAATATACTGATTATTAAGGACCCCGAGACATTAAACAGGTCCCCGACGTGTTCGTTCCTGATCCCCGAGATATTCATCAAAAGTGAGCAAAGCTCTTCGCACTCTCTCCCTCCACAACTAAAGATTCCCGCCGTATTCGCCAGGAATCCCTTCATTTCTCATGGGAATATCATCAACCCACCAAGGAAACGTCCTACACTAGTTAAAATTGAAGAAAAACGCAAAATAAAGGTCCGGTTTGAAGCAAATACCTGGTAAGCGGCGGTGTAGGGTTCCGGCACGGAGGTTTCCGGCTCTGGTACGGCGGCGAACGGCGGCCCTAGCGGAGGAAATGCTTCCGGCAGAGGGTGCCCGGCGATTGACGATGGCGAGCTATGACGGACGAGGTTAGAGAGAGAGGGAGAAAGTTTCTTGAGAGAGAAGCGGAAAAGTGAAGAATGAGCGAGAGGAGCGGCTTTTATAGGCAATTATCGCGAGACCCGAGGGGCGTAGGGCACTCGAGTGCGCTACCCTAGCCAGCCGCCCTAGCCCCCCTAGGTAATGATGGCAGGTGACACGTGGCACGCATGCAGTCACCCGTCTCCCCACGCGTATCGTTTCGGTTTCCCCAGCGCTTTGAATCCGAAGCCCTTCATCTCCCCGACCATACACTCTGACACATCTGTCCGACGCCCGACACTCATCCGGCCGAATGAATTTCGCATAAGATATCGACCTCCTCGGTTCCATCTCTTAGCGTATCCTCGACATATAATAACCCTTAAGTCATCACTCTGCCACCTCAGAGCAACGACTTAGGGGGCTCCTGTTCTGGACTGGGCCGAGGCTGCCCAACAGTCAAGCAGGCCCAACCCATATAGCATGGGGAGGCCCACTAAGACCTCTCCGCGGGGCCCTTGACTGCTGCAAGCAGACCAACGTTCCCCCCCGAGCACTTTGCAGTGTCGGGCATCTAGGTCAACAGGACAGGAGGACCTCGCATCCCTGCGGAGAGGTACCTCCTCGACATACCAGCTTCTCCCCGCGAGAATGCCACATACCACTCCTCGGCAGACATGGTCCCTCCCCGCGAGGACATGCCCGTCGTACGGCTTGTTGGTCCTCGACACAGAAGACTCCTCCCCCGCGAGGAGTGCCTAACGGTCCGTACCACGTGGACACGTTCCAAGTAACCTCCCACTTCCGCAGGATTCGGTCTGCCCTAATCCCGGAAATCTAGGAACGGTTACCCCAGGGCGAAGACCACGTGCTGGTCTTCACTACGCCACGTAAGCCCTGGCAGTTACTTGGATTGGGCCTGACAATCCAGCCCAACGCAAGTAACCGTTGGCCCCGCGCTGGGGGCTCTTTATAAATACTCTCTCACTTGAGAGGGTCAGGTTAAGTCACTTTTTCACTCTTTGTATTTGCTGTTACTCTGTGCACTCCCTAACTTGAGCGTTAGAGTACCTTGCAGGTACACCCCCCCCGCCGTACTTCAACCTCACCAGAGCCGGAGCTCAACGGACGTCGTTGGCCACCTGTAACTGTCTGATCCAGGTACGATCAGATATAAAACTTAAAAAATTTATAGGGTAACAGTTTTCATTATAAGCCGGTTTATAATGTTGAGTTAAACTGAATTCTAATTTTAATATGGTATTAGAGTGTTGTTTTCAATTTATCAGATCATTTATTATTAGGTTTTGATGGTTGGGTCATCCATCATTTATGTCCAAACTTTCCGATGTTCAGTTTTGGATCTGAGAGGTGTTTAGAGTCTCACATTGAACAATATATAATCTGAACATGTGTTTATAAGTGTGACAAATGTTCACCATACAAATCAGCTTTGTATGGAGAATGAGTCGGGTCAACTCTAATTCAAAAATGATATTAGAGTCTACTAACAATTTATACCCACACATTAAGTTCAATAGTGTTGGGTGTGAATTGGTGTTTTGATAAAATCTCAAGTTTCACATTAGTTAGACATAAAGTCTTAACAAAAATTATATAGAACATTCATCATCTTACAAGTTAGTTTTATAATATTAAGTTAAATCAAATTTAAATTCTAACACTAAGTTTTCTCATTTTTGTCTAAAGAGTAGATTGTTGAATAACTCAATCGATTCTATTAATACTTCTGAAGGGGTTATGAAGTCAGTGAAGGGAATTAAAAGGGAGGTCTTCAATTGTTTTGGAAAGATGTTTGGGGAGTATGATTCTTTAAGACCTTCTTTGGATGGGATTGAGTTCAAAAAGTTGTCTGTTGCTCATTCTAAGCTCTTAAAGGATATTTTTCTGTCTATGAAATCTTGGTAGCAGTTAGGGATTGTGATGGCCTCAAGAGTCCAGGCTCAGATGTCTTTAAATTGGAGTTTATCAAAAGGTGCTGGGATATCATCAAGGGAGATGTGTTGGGTTTCTTTCAGGAGTTTCACTCAAATGCAATCCTGCCTAAATCCTTCATATCCTCTTTCCTTACTCTGATTCCTAAGAGTAAGAATCATGTTGGTTTGAATGAGTATAGACCCATTTGTTTAGTGGGTAGTCTTTACAAAGTCTTATCCAAGCTCTTGGCTTTTAGACTGAAAGTTGTTCTCAGTAGCATTATTTTGATTAATCAATCTGCTTTCATCCCTGGTAGGAATATGGTGGATGGGGTATTGGTAGCTAATGAAGTTATTGACATAGCTACTATGAGTAAGAGGAATTGTATATTTCTCAAAGTAGAATTTGAGAAAGCCTATGATAAGGTTAATTGGATTTTTTTTTTAGATTTCTGCTAAAGAAGATAGGTTTTGGTGTTAGATGATGCAGGTGGATAGAGGCCTGCATTTTTAATAGTTTCATGTCGGTTTTAGTCAATGGCAGTCCTACATTGGATTTTAAAGTGGAGAGAGGATTGAAGCAAAGGGATCTTTTTTTCCATTTTCTGTTTGTTTTGGTCACTGAAGCATTAACTTATCTTGTCAAGAAATTGTGGAGTTAGATTTGTATTCAGGTTTTAAAGTTTCTGATGATGTAGCTTTGTATATCCTCCAATTTAATGATGATACTTTACTGGTGTCACTATGCCATAAAAGCATTTAGACAGCGCTTTTTTTGGCATTACACAGCGCTTAAAAGCGCTGTCTAAACTGGCGCTGCTAAAAGATTAGACAGCGCTTTGGTTAATGAAAAAAGCGCTGTCTATAGGGGTGCTTTGACAGCGCTTTTTGTTTTTTAGACTAACATTAGACATCGCTTTTTGCCTTCTTTTTAGTATACCTTAGACAGCGCTTTTGCTTTTTTTGGTACACCTTAGACAGCGCTTTTGCTTTTTTTGGTATACCTTCGACAGCGCTTTTTGGACTAAGCGCTGTCTAAACCCTACTTTATCGCTTTTTATTCAAATTACTGAAAAAAAGCGCTGTTTGTTTTATACAGTTTATATGCACCTGTTTTTGAACCACAATTTGCACCAGGTTTTCAACCACAATTTGCACCTGTTTTTCAACCACATTTTTGCACCAAAATATCATAAATTGGAGCTTTAAACCAATATATACTCACAAATTTTGCCTATTTATATATACAATTTTCATTCAACAAAACATTTTGCTTCAAATCTACATGTTACTTATAGAAATGCTAAGCAAAAAGCAATGCACATCAAGATAACTCTATCTTCTACTTTGCACATATAACCTGAAACAACACAAAAAGATTGTAATTCAATTAAAGCAATAATAAACAATGTCTATAGTTACAAAGTTATACATACTCAAAATTCTCATAAATAAGTAAGAGTACAATATACCTTATAAAACTCCGAGCTCAATAATGAATTGACATCAATCCTCTTTAATTTCATCCAAATGATCTCTTGAGTAATACGCACACTTGAATTCATCAAAGTACTACATAATAATATAACATAGTTTGATTTAGTTTCAACTATTTAATTATATGAGAAATATGTGTTAAATATTAAAATAACTCATAAGTTAGAAATACATACATCGGATGGAATCTCTATTCAATCCAAAAATAGAGTTTCTCTCATAAACCTCAACATGAAATAACCGCAATCTATACCGTTACGTTGCCGAGGACACTACACATGAAAAGAAAATATGGATAAATCCTTAGTTTTATCAAGTATCATCACTAATATAATAAAAAATGTGATAATTAATATACCTTCACTCCAATCCATGTAATGTTGTTGGCTCTCCTCTTTGTTACTTGGATATCTCTTTGTGCTCGAAAAGCTTGTATAATGCTAATAAAATATAAATGAATATTTAGAACAATTCACATAAATAAATAAATAAATAGACACATGAATATTTAGAACAATCTAACTTACGTATCAATCATTTTCTTCATATCCGGGTATGTTGTCCAATCATTTCCTAACGAATCCAGATAATACACAACTTCTCTGATAGGATTAATCGCGATCAACAACCAATGTCCACTGTAAGATTAAACAAATGTTAGATGGAAACTTTCTACACGACGTCAAAATACAAAAAAAAATATAATAGATGAATTTAGAATGAAAATCTAACCCAGTATTAAACGGTAAAAAGAACAACTTTTCTGTATCTTTGTCGGCCATAAAGCGGTTGAGTACATACACCATGACATCATCTGGTTTATTTATGATTAACCCTAAGTTGATACTCGCGGGACTTAAGAATGCGAATATTTGCTCTAATCCACGTGGGCGCATCAATTTGTCATACAGAAACCTTAAATAAAAACATCATTAACATTAGACTATTCATTTGAAACATAAAGTAAATAAGTTGTTCAATTAATATAACAAAGTAGATCGGATATACCTCACGTATGCATTGACAACACTGACGCCTAATTCTTCATGACGAAAAACTTGCTCAAATTCCTCATTACCAATTGATTGTTCATATTGAAAGCCATAAATACCTTCCTCCATAGGTACAAGGCGAATACCTCCATTCGGAATATCTGTCATTTCTAGAAATGTCTGAAGACACGACCTATACTTGGAAGTAGGTTTTTTTCTAGGCGCGGTCTTCTTAGCAACAACCTTTTTTTGTGTGGAAACGTTGCTAATCTCTTTACCATGAAGCTATATATTATATAATTAGTTAGATGAAGTATAAGGTCACGAATTTAACATTTTCCATGCATAATATCATATAATTATGATGTACCTCTTTTTTTGAAACAACGGACTCGGTATGCTGCGGAATCCTCTTATCTTTTGCTTTGGATGTTGTTGGAGTCTAATTAACATTACCATGTAAAAAATGTACGTAAAACGCGCGTAAAAACTTTGAATACTCAAAGGTTCATAATGGTTTTAAGCATACCTCATATCCTACGCTAATGAGGCCTGACGGCCATGCAACAAACGAACATATTGCATCTCCCACCAATGTTGCATCCGAAACATTGTCAGGATATGGTAATAATGCATCCATCTCTAAAGAAATATCAACCGAGACTTTCAAACATCCAGTAGGGAGCGGTTTAGTGTGAAGTAATTCTCCCAAAGTGTTATACACTTTTCCCTTGCCAACCATCCGATAAGTTGGTGACAAGGGGAAATGCCCTAAAACCAATAATATATATGTCAATTAAATAATTTAAGCTAATAATTTAATTTCATAAAAATATATATAATTACCTCTGGAATATTCGGTTGAAAGTTACAGTTGATACTATCTTCGTCCGAAGCGCTATCTCTTTCTTTTTCCTTTCTTAATTCACGAACTTCAGCTTGCAGTGCTTCCAATTTTTGCTGAAGTTCTTTATTACTAGGAGCCTTTTGTTTTTTAATATTCAAGGATGTCAGAGTGATCCCAAAACCCTTACCCCTCACCCGACCAGAATACTCACGGACATCTAATGCCCGACAAAGTATGCTCCTGGAATCATTGGCTTCATCTAGAGATAAAGACTGAGATAGAGTCTCCTGAAAATCAGATGAATATCGAATATTTGTCAAATATTTGTTAATAAAGTTTTGATTTAATTAAATAAATAATGTTAAACTTACACATTTCTCAAATACTTTTTGAACACCTTCTTTAACAACTCCATCCTTGCCCACACGGGCTTCCTTCCACAAAACATGTGCCGGAAGAGATGTTTCAGAACTATTCTCCTTTTCTAACTACACATTAAGCCAAATAATATGATCAAATATAACTCATGATGAACAAGTATATCATTGAAATTTATAGATACTTACTATAGACTGTTCTAAGCGTCCATATCCAATATGTCCTTTTCTATATGGATAGGCGGGACTTGATGCTCTTTCCCGATTTGTTTCACTTACACTTTGAAATTCTGGGGTTATTCGTTTGGATTTAAATGTGTCCCATTCTTTTTGTGAAATCAAACCTGCATATTTAGATGGAAGCTCTGCATCAACAAAATTACCTTCTGCATCCCTAAGAAACTTGGTTGATAAAATGTTCTAAACCCTCGTAGTAGTTTTCCGGCCAATTTGAGACAAAAAGGTATTCTATCATCATCATTGTTGAAACACCTCTAAGAAAAACATACACATTGTGCGTTAGTACAAGTAATTTAAAAGACAGAATTAGTTGGCATAATTAAAGACATAATTATGGTACCTTTATCTCACTCCAAATTTTTTCTTTGGCTTCCTTCAACTCTTTATTTCTCCAATCATCACAAGTAATTGGAACCTCATTCCTTACAAGTGCACCAATAAAACTTGTCAACGTATAACCGTTAGGCTCAATAAGAAGGCCTTGTGGGCTCCAATGTACATCTAATATGATGCCTCGATCTCTATCACGAATCACTTTCTTCATAACTGTTATTCCTCTTTTAATTTCCTCTTCCGCATTAGCTACATTCTTACCTCCATCATGAATAGAATCATCATGTGGGTGATCCTCATTAGTAGCCATCTAACTTGTAATAAAGAAAACAAGGATTAACAACATTATGAAATCGAATTGAAAACTAAATGCGATAAATAGAAAACCAAAACAGATCCGCAACCGACAATTGGAATTACTCACACAACAAAATGAACTGATACATAGTGATCAAAAGACGTATTCAACGGAGTAATTCGCACAACGCACAACTTAAATTGACAGGTTACCGAAACCGCAAACAAAGCAATAAATTGCAAAATCTCAGCAAGATAATATTTACGTAATAGAATTTGTGACATGAATTGCAACAACAACATCACATATTTATACTATTTATAAATATCAAATTGATTACAAGTATCAAACCAAACCAAAATAGATGTACAAATTGGGCGCAGTAGTAACAATGTATCCATATCAGTACAAGACCATTACCAGTTTCTGAAAAATGAACATATCAATTCAAATATTTCCAATTTTCAAACAAAATTATCCTTTGCTCAACATACAGAAACAAACCATAAAACCAACACATCAGTACCAAGCTACATTCATGAGTAGAACCACTATTTATCATCTCTAACGTTAACCATAACAGAAAAGAAGAAAACATACCTAAACGGTGGAGAACGGTGGAGGACGGTGGAGGACAATGGAGGAAGGAAGACGGCGAGACTGTAACCGAGACGGTGAAGGAGGGTGGACGACGGTAGCGAGCGCTGTTCTTCGTTCGTTCTTGTCGTTCGCAGTTCGCAGCAGAGAGGGAAAGAATAGAGATATGAAAAATAAAATACTGATACTATTCCATTTTTTATTTTAATTAATAAGACCTTAGACAGCGCTTTTGAGAAAAAACGCTGGCTAATATAGGCCTTTAGCAGCGCTTTTGAAAAGCGCTGGCTAATGTTGTCCTTTACCAGCGCTTTACAAAAAGCGCTGTTTAAGGTAGGCCTTTTAGCAGCGCTTTAACTCTTTTTCGTGTACAGTTTACGTGTTTTATTTTTTATTTAACTTATAGCAGCACTTTTTCATAAAAGCGCTGTCTAAGGTGCGCTAGTAAAAGTCATTTTTGGCGTAGTGTGTGTGAAGGGAATTGGAAGGATCTATGGAGTATGAAAGCCGTTCTTAGATGTTTTGAATTAGTTTCTGGTCTAGGGGTGAACCTGTAGAAGAGCAATCTATTTTCAATTAATATTAATAGGGACTTTCTTGAAGCGGCCTCTTCTTTCCTACTACTCCGTCTCATATTATAAGCAAAAGTTACTTTTTAGATACATTGAATAATTAATGTATTTAGTCTATATATAGACCAGATACATTAATTATTCAATGTATCTAAAAAGTAACTTTTGCTTATAATATGAGACGGAGGGTGAGTAGCTGACTTACCTTTCAACTTCCTTGGTATTAAAGCAGGTTGTAACTCTAGGAGGTTAGGTTATTGGAGCTTTCTGACAGATAAGGTCAAGAGAAGACTTAATATGTGGAGCAGTAGATACCTCTCTCTAGAGGGTAGGGTCACTTTAATCAATTCCACTCTGAACTTTATTCATGTTTTCTATCTCTCTTTTTTAAGATCCCTGATGGGACCAAAAAGGAGTTGGAATCCTTATTCCAAAATTTTCTTTGTGGTGGTCCTGCTTTGAAGAGGATGGTACACTGGGTGAGGTGGAGTTTGATATGTTGTAAGAAAGAAAAAGGAGGTTTAGGTATTAAAGCCATGGACCTATTTAATAGGGTCCTCGTGTGTAAATGGAAATGTAGGCTTCTAGCCGATGATAACTACATTTGGTCAGAGTTGATGAGATTCAAATATGACAAGCGTGCTGTTGATTTTTTGGGTGATGAAAATGTAGCAAGATGCAAGAAGGGATTCATATGGTGGAAAGATACAAGAAGGGTGGACTATTTGAAGCTAACAATAGCTTCTATTTTGCAGGTAATATACTTTGCTCATTTGGAAATGGGAATAAAATTCATTTTAGCAGGCCAATTGGACTGGTGAACACATTCTTAGATATCTTTTCCCTGACATTTATAACTTAGCGGTAGTTAAGGACTATCTTATAGTAGAAGCTGTTGATTGGATCAAAGAATGTTGGGTGTGGAATTTGGAGAAAATATTGCCTATTGAAGCTTCTGCATTATCTGACAAAATTTCCAAACTGCGGGATTTGTTGCTTAACAGTAGGTTAAATTCTCAGGTGGCTAATAATTTTTATTGGAAGCTTGAAGCATCCAAATCTTTTAGTGTGCAAAGTTGTTATGAACATTTAGTCACAGTTTCTAGTTCAGATGCAGAGATTGACAATTCCCTTGCTAAGGCTTTATCTGAGTTGTGGAGGAACAAAATCCCACCAAAAATTAAGATTTTTGGTTGGAGGTTGTTCCTCAATAGGCTTCCTTGCATGGATCAACTATTTATAAGAGGAATCTTGTCTAGCTCTCACGACTTACCATGTGTCTTATGTTTTTTAGAGGAGGAGAACCTTCAACATGTCATGTTTCAATGCCATATCTCTAGGATTATTTGGAAAGGAATGGGCAGTTGGCTTGGCATTGTGATTCTATTAGAAGAGAATTAATCAACCCAGTTGGTGTCTCTTAAGGCAGTTTATAGAGAAGTTTTCCAAAAAGGGCTATGAGGATTGTGTAGGTATATTCTGGTGGTCCACTATTTGGAATATTTGGATTAAGAGGAACAGTCTGATATTCAAAGGTGATCTGATCAATGTCAACAAAATCTTTCTAGCAATCAAAATCATAGCCTAGAATTGGAGTATTATTGGGGGTACTTCTAAAAATCGTAGTAGTTTCCAGGATTTTTTATTGCTTCATTAGCTTGTTTACTGTAATTTTATCCTCTTGTTGGCCTAGTCTTTTCGGGTCTACTGGTCTCTATTTTCGATTTGTTCTTGTATTAGGTTAGAGCACCCCTAGTGCTCTAGTTAATTCCATTTTTTGCTTATAAAAAACTTAAATTCTAATATGGTATCAGAACCTATTGATTTGGATATGTAAAGTTGAGTTAAACATACTCACGCATTCTAAAATGGTATAGAGCTTAAAATCTGACTCTATAATGAATGATATAATGATAAAAAAAAATATGAATGTCATAAAACTCAAATTTATTTTATTTATAAATCTTTTTCATAACCACAATTTATCATTGTGATCATTTTGCCATGACAATAACACTTAACTTAATTTTTAAAAGTCCTATTTAGATTAGTTACGCTTCAATAATGATGAAATAATTAGGATTTTTAATTAGTCTTAATTTAATTATGATAAATATATTCAAAAAATTATTTATTTAAAATTTAACCTTAAAAAAATTTAACACTCTATAATATAGTCCATCACTTTCACTTAATAGTTTTAATGACAATAATCATGTATTTCTACTCCTAAAAGACAAGATCACTTGTGATTAACTATACCTTTCAAATTATTTTTTTAAAATCGATGGAAAATGTTATTTTATTATTGATTTAAAAATAAAATAATATAGCTATTCACTACAAGAAAATGCTTGTTTAGCGAGGGGTATTTGCCTGATGAAAATCCCCTCATTAAATGTATATGTTGCTTAGGGTTTATCCCATTGCAACACATAAAATAAAAACTAAAATTAATAAAGATAATTGTGTAAGGAAATCCCTCGCAAATGTTAAGGGGGTAGATTTTAAATTTTGAAATTGACCATTTGTGAGGGGCTACCCCCTAGCCAATTATTTTAGTAGCTTTTGCAAGGGGCAACATCACACATGTTTTGAGATTAGTCTGCCCACTGTCCTATCACCGCTACCTCGTGTCAGTAGCTTTAATAAATTCATTTACATTTGTGAGGGATGCCCCTAGCCATTTATTACCGTTGAACTTGCGAGGGGCAACCCCACACATGTTTTGAGATTCTTGTACACATTATCCCATCACCTTGAGTGTGTGTCAGCTCATTTATGATGTTATTATAATTTGTGAAGGGTTACCCAAAGCTAGTTATGACCGTTTAGCAAGTGTGGCAAGCCCCTTCACAAAATGCTTCATGTATTACCAGTGCCCCTTCCACTTTCCCATTCCATCGCTTTTGCTAATTCAACCTTCTTTTCTCTTTCTCACTTTGTTTTCTAACATTTTTCTCCCGTTTTCATTTTCTCTACCTCAATCTTTCACCATCTAAATCAAATCTTGCATCAACAAATCTTCAACAACACATCTAATTGAAGATAATTTTATGAATTTTTCATTTGTTTTCTGTTTTTTTTTCTTCTATTTTTCATATTACATTAAATCCCTAATCTTAACTTTTTTGTTCATTTTCCATTTTTTCTATAAAGATTTAAAATTTTGCAAGGAGAGTAAATCAAAGGTTTGTAGTTGTTTGATTTGTTCATCCAATGTGCACTTTTCTTCTCAATTTTTAAATTTTTTTTGATGTATGCATATTTATTGATGTTGGTGTGCTGATAAGTGTTATTTGATATATTATGTATTAAGTGGTGTTAATAGTATTTTTGAAATAATTTTAGAAATAATACTTAATAATAATGTTATGTATATATGTGGGGCTATTTGATATTTGTATATATTATTTTAGTATTATACTGTTAATACCATTAAAATATCATTAATATATTATTGCCTAAATTACAGTTTTTATCCCCTTGTTTTGGTCTACTCCTGGTTTTAGTCCCCAAATTTTCTTTTTAAACAATTTTTGTCCCTCATCTTAAATTTGACCCAAAAAATGTTTATGTGGAATTATTTTAACAGCATGTCATATATTTTATGCCAGGTCATTATAAAAAAATTATTTAATTGAAATATTATATTTAGAAGTGTTGTGTTCTTCGTTTCCCTGGTGTTTTTCATGCCCTTCCTTTTCTTCTTCGTTTCATACGACATCTATGTTTTACATCGCCTTCCCTTTCTTGTTCGTTTCACAACGGTTGCCTTCTATTTCAATCGTTAAAAGTGTTTCAAGCTGTTATGGGTTCCGAGTCTGTGCAAATATCAAGTTCTTCTGATTCTAGGAGGATAAAGATGCATTGTTACTGTGGATTGGATTCACCTCTTGTGACTGCGTAGACATCTCAGAATCCAGGGCGAAGGTTCTATGATTATGGGTTGTACAAGGTACTTTAAAATCCCTAATTATTAGTTTGTATAGTCATCTTCTAAATCCCCAACTTTCACATATTTTTTGTATTATCCAACTCCAAGAAGGAAAGGATGTTCATTTTTTGAATGGTATGATGAGCAAATTTAAGATCGATCATAGGAAGTGATTAACTCACTTTTGAAGATGGTTAATGAATTAAAGAAGAAGGATGATTTAGCTAAAAAGATTGATGTCGAATTCAAAAAGAAGATCAATATTTTGGTTATTGCTTTGGTTTTGTCCAGGTTTTGATCATCCTACTTATCACAAAAAACTTGATGTAATTTCGTTGAACAAATTGTGAAGATGTTATAATGTTACTATCAGTGTATTGTAATGAGGTTTTGTTGTACTGTAATATCTTGTAATGTTACTATCAATGTATTGAACAAATTTATATTTTTAAATGTTAAATTGTAATGAAGTTATGTTGTTATTCTGTTAAATGTTTTTGTAAAAGGTGTAATGTTCCTGATGCATAAATTCAATGTTTTGGTATAATGTTTCTGTAATGGCAAATTCATTGTATTGTTATTCTGGTAACTGATGCATAATGTTCCTGTTAATGGTATAATTTTAATGTTAATTTCTAAAATCAATGTATAATGAGGTTGATGAAGTTATGTTGAATGAAGTTAAGTTGTAATGTAAAATAGATGCATAATGATGCTCTCATTCTATGTTATGTGAGAAAACACTAATACTTCATTAATAATGGATGAATTACAAAGAGTCATAATGATGCTGATTTTAATTAATTGCCAATACCATTACACAAAATAGTCAACACAGTGGCTGATTCTATTAATTGCTAATACCATTACACAAAACAGTCAACACAGTGGCTGATTCTATGAATTTCTAATACATTACACAAAACAATACAAAAAGGACATTTGACAACATGTTATATGAATTAATTTCTTGTGTTTGGGGAGTTTGTGATCCTTGTGTCAACACAGTGGCTGATTCTTTTGTTGATGCCTTCCTTTGCTTCTTAGCCTTATTAACCTTATTACCACATTTCGTTAATTATCGACCAGCTGTTATTTTCCTTTGCAAGTTCTTGAATTGTGTCCTAAAATCCCACAATTTTTACACTTAACAGTGGTCAAATTTCTTGGTAGTACATTTCTTGAAGTTGGTTCATCATTAGCCCTGTTTCCTTTCTAAGGTGTACCCGGTGCTCTTATCACAACTGGTGGATTCATTTTTTCTGCATTTGTTGTAGGCCAAAGTCTTAGTCTATTAGACAACAACATAATATACGATAGGTTCATCTACTACATGCTCAACGTAGATATTAGTAACGTCTTCTGATATAACAATAGTTCATCTACTATATACTCAACATAGATAATAGCAACGCCATAATTATTCATGTCTTCCCAAAATTTCAGGACATTTGTATCATTGTTAAGAGGTATAAGCCCACGCTCAAATTAAAACTTCGGGTGATGATACCTTATGCACTTGATTCTTACGTAACCCAAATTATTGATGTTGCGAATTGATGTCGTCAAGAACAAAGCAAAATACGAGAAAAAGATTTAGTTTGTTGAACAAACACAAGAAACCCTATTAGGCTTTACAAAAGAGAGAGAAGAAGGAAAAAGAAGAATAAGAATCAGTTAAAACTGTTTTACTATTAACTTACTCAATAAGGGTTCAAAGATTACAAGTGAATACCAACAATTAACCCCTCTAAACAACCTGAGAGAACTAGTCTATTTATAGACTACTAAGCTAACTTAGGATACAAGCTAACTTAAAAATTAGGCTTACAAGCAAGACCCAATTCGACATACTAACTTGAATTACAAGTTAATATATTTCAGCATCATGCTTGAACAGACTTCGACTACAACATACACAACTCCTGTAAAAATATCAAGTTACCCTTGTCGACACTAGAGTTCGATCCAAAATACCACAAATTTCCATCTTGGAACAAACTCTACACAAACAAGGGAATAAATTAGCTTTCATTATCTCTGATCTTTTTAGCGCTTCTAACAAGCCCTGTTGAACAAGAAGAGCTTGCATCTTCAAGCACCATAAACCAAAATCATTCACACCGGTGAATTTCTCAATCTCATACGTTGTTGATGGCATCTTCTCCTCCACGCTCACCGCACTAGTTTGTTGTGAAACGATGTCGTCAATAACAGAACAATGTTATGAGATAAAGATTGAATTTCTTGAACAAACACAAGAAACCCTATTAATTTTTACAAAAGGGAGAGAAGAAGGAAGAAGAAGAATAAGAATTGGTTAAAATTGTTTTACTATTCACACTACTACAGAAAACATATACAACAACATTTGGACAAGGGATAACATCACGCGTGACCTACCGTTGTTACGTAGGGTATGGTTGTATATGCGTTACTTACAATCACAGTCTTATGACCGTTGTGGAAAACTTGAACGCGCGCGATATATTATCACGGCTAATAACCAAACCGTTGTCATATATAAAAGGTCCCAGATTAAATTCCCAGCATATTTTAAGTATATAACCACGGTCTTCTATAACAACTGTGGTTATATTATATATTCTCCACTATACAACCACTGTAATACCCCATATTATTTAAGTGCTCAATTGGATATTAGAAGAGATCAATTATTTTATTAAAGAGACGGATTGATATTTATTAGTTTAAAAGAGGATTTTAAGGCAACTTTAATAATTGATCAATTGGTTTGAGATGACAAAGTATCAATTGGAGATATTTTACTCTATGGATTTATATTATATAATAATGATTATGCATATATAAGAGAAAAGAAAGAAAAAGAAGTAGTAATAAGAAGAAAAGAAGGAAACAGAGAAAGGAGAGGAAGAGAAATGGAAAGAAGGGAAAGGAAGAGAAGAAGAAGGAAGAAGCTTGGATCATCACCATTGTTCATCATCTTCTTCAAAATCCTCTTCGATTACCAGGTGGGTTCTAGTTAGACACTCTAAGTTCTAGAAATAGATGTTGGAACTTAGGTTAGAAATTGAGAGAAAATGATAAATTGTTGAATCAATGGAATCTAACGGATAAATTGAGCTATAAATTGTGTTGTATGATCAATATGTGTGTAGAATCATCTATTAATGCTTGTTTGGGCATTGGGTAGTGTTTGGAATGGGTTTTGAACCCCAAAGGACCTGTTGTTACGCTTCTGAGATTTTTGGGTTTTGCGCGGTTCGCCTAGCGAACCTGGGGCGAAGGGGAAAACGAATGGTTTCGAGGGTTCACCTAGCGAACCCGGCAGCGAAGCTCAGCGAATGTTTGCCAACGATGTTCGCCTAGAGAACTTTGTATCTTTTCAGTTCTGTTTGGTTCTGCCTTGGTTCGCCTAGAGGTTCGCGAAGTGAAGGGCAAGGCGAAGGTTCGCCTAGCGAACTTGTGTCTGTTCTGGTCTGTTCGTTGATTCGCCTGGAGCTTCGCTCAGCGAAGGCAAAAGCGAATGCTCGTTGGGGATTCGCATAGTGAATATGACAGTTTGTGCAGTTTTGTTTCCTTCATAACTTTTGATCCGTAACTCGGATCTGGGTATGATGTGGGATAAATTATTTAGTGGAAAATGAAGGAAAGTAATATGTTGTGAAATGTTGGAATTGACATCTTTTGGATCATAAGTCCGATTGCGGCGTAGGGATAGCCGTTAGAAAGCCGTGGAAATATCCTACGGGATAAGAGTGAGAATATTGAATTTGATACCCAGTTAAATGAATCGGAGGAAAACCGAAATGATGTTTTATGTGATTGAATCATTATGTGTGATTCCATTATACAAATGTAGTATGCTATTGTGTAACTTGTGTGTCATACCCCAAATTTTGACCACTAAGATTTCCCATCATTGTGCAAATCATCATCACAATATGGATGTACCTTTGTGCCTCATCAATCTCCTCAAGGAATTGTTGAGCATTCACCACAATCAAAATTAGGGTTTTAAGCCCTCTCAGAGCCTTATACAAGGGATCAATCAAGGAATGACATGATCTTCAACTTGTATAACCTCTCAAACATCCACAATGGATCAAAAGGACTCCCACTTCAAGGATTAAGCACAAGGTTGCTCCCTTCTAGGTGGATCAAGTCTCAAGATCGACAGTGTCACCAATTAGGGTTTTGGTCGACCAGGGCCTCCAGATGGAAATTTTTCCTCTGGGCACAAGCCAAGGATCCAAAACATGACCTAATATACTCCATGGAGCCTCATGGACCCAATCATCAAGTGAATTTTTCATCTGGGGATGCATTCATTAAAAATCAGGAATTAGGGTTTCTTGACCTAATTCACCCCTAAGTTGACTTTTGGGACAAATCATGAACCAAGACCTCAAGACATGATTTGAGGGTCTTTAATATACTATATTGATCCATTTGGAACAATGGATTAATCCAAGAAGATTGAGCAACAAGTCTCAATTTCATCTGCACCACAATTAGGGTTTTAAGGAAAAAGTCAACTGTAACTTTGGCTTTTGACCAGAACATGCTCCCAAACCCTAGGACATGCCTCAATATACCCTATGACACCCTTGGAACATGTCCATCAAGTTTGATTTAGGTCAAGGACATGATTTCCTGAAGAATTGCACAAAAGTCAACTTTGACTTTTTGAGATTTTTCACCAAAATGGATTTTTAACCCTAAAATGATGTTAATGTATGATTTGAATCATCATTCATCAAGAAAAATCAAGAAAAGTTGGATAACTTGTAAAAGGGGTAACCATAAAACTTAGAAAAATTTCTAAGTTATGGAAAAAGTACCACTAATGTGCCAACTTTGAATGACCATAACTCCTAAACCACAAAGCCATTTTTTTCCATCCAAAGCTTGATTTGTAGATCTCATTGCCCTCTACAAAAGCTTCATACTGACCTATGTCCAAATTCCTCATGGATTTTGAGTTATGGAGTGATCAAAATAAAAAAAAAGTCACTTTGTTCCAACACTTGGTGAAAATTTCACTAAGTCAGATTTTACCTTACTTTTTGCCAAATGTAGGGGGATTTTTCACTAGGATTCAAAAGAGATCAAAACCAAACATGTTCAAACAGTTGTTGTATCATGTAAGGGCTTTCCAAAATGGCCAAGAACATTACCAAATTCAATTTGAGCCATGAGATATGACATTGGCAAGTTGCCTTGCTGAAATCTGCCAAGGCAAGGCAGATTTTGCACTTTTGGTCGATTTGCCAAAATCAGCCAAATCCAAATGCTCCTATCCACTTGGACACCTCAGAGGATTGAATCTAAAGGGGACAATCACTGAGCCAAGCCTCTAAAGTCTTTGGAACAAGAAATGGCATGTTGAACCTAGAATTGCCAAAATAGGGACAAGACTCCAATTTTGGAATGGAGCATTCAATGGAAGTATCAAGGTAGCATGGACTGAGCCATTCTCAACTGAATTCAGTCAAGACTTATCCAAGACCAAGGGAACCACAGCCTTGTGCCCTAACCTCTAGTCAATGGCTAGAGGAGACTTGGATTTCCATTGGACAACATTGGCCAAACCTCTGCTGCAGTTGCCATTCACTGTGGATCCCAAAACAAACTTGCTCTACTATAAATAGAGCTCAATTGTGATCAGTTTGAGTACACCAAAGCCATCAAACAGATGCTTTCCTCAAAATCTCTTTCTCTTGGCAAAAAGGCCTTCTTTAGCAAGGTAACTTTGAGTTTTTGAGCTAGAGAGCAATTCCACTTAAACCAATCAGACACACACCTCACATACATCATATATGAGTTGATCAAACACTTAAACAACATCTGGAACACTGATTTATCAGAATCACCACTCAATTGCTCAAGGTTTTAACCAAGGTGCAGTTGAGATGCCATGAAGTGATCCAGCCAATTTCAGTCAAGTCCAAGCATTCAAACACACTCCATAGGGTGTAGGGAAGCTATTCAAATCATCACAACTCATCTGTAACACCTCCAACTCAAAAATCACATTGCACTTGCTGTCACGACCTAGAGGTAAGCATAAACTTGGTCATCTCTCAATCTATGCATATTTCCTCGCACAATAATTTGGCCATATGTTCATAATCATGCATGGAATGTTTCCCCTCAAATAATTGCATCATTTGAATCGTGTATCAAAAATCCCAGCCTTCATGCAGAAATTAGGTTTCTTGAGGATTTTTCATGTTTTCTTGTTGTATGTTTAATTTAAAGGAAATTAATTGACATAGACATGATCGTGAGGTTGAGACGAGCATAATGATATGTGGATTGCATGATATGATTAAGTATTCAGTGAGATTGGAGAGAAAATGCAAATCTGAGAATCTCAGAACACGCGCGTGTTCTTCAGCTTGTCCTTGGCGCCATTTTTCCAAATTTGAATATTTGAATTTTGTGGTTTTATTTAATTGATTCAAAAATTAATTTCTCTCTGAGTTTTAATGATTTTGAGTTGATTCTTTTTTTAATAATTCACAAAAATGTTAAAATATTTTATTTTCCCAAAAAATCCCAAAAATATTATTTATTTTATATAATTGATATGTTTGCAAAGAATTAATGTTTTAATTGTTTTTGACATTTGAAATATTTTTTCCACCTTGATTTTGCAACTTTTAATGCTTTCTAATTATTTTGCAGGTTAATACTTAATTTTTGAAGCATTAATCCAAGATCACAATTTGTTCTCCATGTGTTAAACAATTTTGATCATTTAATTGAATTTTTATTCAATTAAACACACTTTGAAAACGAATTAGGGTTTTGGATTAATTCAACCCTCATAAATCATTTTCAAAAACACTTTGGGCCTCTAATAGAGTGTAAGACCTAACCCTTTGTAAATACAACCTATTTTGGGCCTCACTTATTGTATAAGTCCCGTTGTATTTCAAAAAACGTTCGACGCGATCATCATCCGTTGAAAAACAAACATTGGGCCTCTCCTTGAGCTATAAGACCCATTCAAAACTTTTGGGCCTCTAATAGAGTGTAAGACCCAATCCTTTTTTTGACCAAATCATTTTTGGGCCTCAGTGTATTGTATAAGTCCCGATACCGTTAAAAACAAATGGCACGATCGTCGCCTTTTGAAAAATAACCTTGGGCCTCTCCTTGAGCTATAAGACCCATTCAAAACTTTTGGGCCTCTAATAGAGTGTAAGACCCAACCCCCTTTTTACCAAAACATTTTGGGCCTCACTTATTGTATAAGTCCCTCTGCATTAAAAGAAAACCTCGGCGCGATCGCCATTTTTAACGGAAAAATCAATTGGGCCTACCCTCGTGTTATAAGCCCCACGCTTTTCCTTTAAACCTTTTGGGCCTCTTGAGAGAGTGTAAGACCCATCCCTTTGTATAGAAAACCTTTTGGGCCCCAGTCACTTGTATAAGTCCCTCTGTACAAATTCAACAGTGCGCTCACTGATAAAACCCTAGGCCTCTCCTTGAGCTGTAAGCCCCAAATCTTTCTTTTTCAAGGCACTTTCTCCTTTGATTTTGAATATACTGTTGTTTTCAATCTTTCTTTGTTGAAACAACTAACCAAACAGCATGGAAGCTCTACAACCGAGTAAGTGTTTATACGCTTTCATTTACCGCTTTCATATACATATAACTGTATTGTGGGGCTGTTTTGCTGTAAGTCTTCTTTCATAAACTCATATCAACTGTGTAATAATAGTATAGATATTTAGAGTTTCCCCGGAAACTACGTCTAGAACTAGGTGACGCCGTTTCGTTTATTCGTAGAAATAGACAACTAGATCCCCAATAGGATCACCAGATACAGTCTTCTCTCAGGCTGTCCTCATTAGGAATCATCAAGAAACTCTACTCCCAGAGATGAATGTATTCTCCGTGAATGGCATCTTTGAGTTTCTTCCAAATTCTCGAACTTTCCTGACTTTGATCTATTCTCGGTGAATAGCATTGCCTTGAATTTCTCAGGGTTTGGGGACCCACGGGCTTCTTAAAAGCATCCGCCTCCTGTTGGGCATCGTACAAGGACCCACCGGCTTCCTAAAAGCAACCCCGCCTCCTCTTGAGCTTAGTACAAGGACCCGTCGGCTTCTTAGAAGTATTCACAACCTCCTCTTAGGCTTCGTATAATGATCTCTTCCTCCGGGAATGGTAGCCTCCTATTGGGCTTCATACAAGGACCGATCGGCTTCTTAAAAGTTTCCAGCCTCCTCTTGGGCTTCGTACAAATTGTCCCGACGACCTCCTAGAGGTATAGGAACAGAACTTAGTCATCTTTATAGAACAGTCCTTTCATAGAGTCTACTACTGTTTCTCAAAGCATAGTACAAAAGATGAAACTCTAGACTTGGACAGTCTAATATCCTTGAGTCTCAAAGACATTCTCAAGTGACCCCTTCGTTAAATAGGAAGGAAACCCGTAGACTCGGACAGTCTCAATACCCTTGGGATTTCCCGTTTCCTTAAAGAACAGGAAATAACCCTGATCCTCAAATTAAATTCCTGAGTACAGTGTTGATCATATAAGAACTGATTTTCTCCTTAAAATCGGCATACTGGACTTGTCACTTAATTGAAACAGTTATCCTGGCCTCTCTCTCGGGCTTCGTACGAGATACAAAAGACTCCCTCGTTGAGTCAAACAACATTTAGCCTCTCTCTCGGGCTTTGTACGAGACACATAAGAGACTCCCTCGTTGAGTCAATCACCCCTTTCGCCTCCATCTCGGGCTTTATACGAGATACAAAAAGGTTCTTATTTAGCCAAACAAATTTTAGCCTCCATCTCGGGCTTTGTACGAGATACAAAAACACTCTCTTGTTGAGTATAAAAGATCCTCTTGTAGGATCAACCCCTTTTAGCCTCTCTCTCGGGCTTCGTACGAGATACAAAAACTCTCTTGTTGAGTCAAATAGCCTCCATCTCGGGCTTTATACGAGATACCAAAAGACTCCATCATTGAGTCAAAAACTTTTTAGCCTCTCTCTCGGGCTTTGTACGAGACACATATTAGCCTCCTCTTAGGCTTTGTATAAGAAAACCACTGGTTGCCTCGTTCACAGTACACAAACATCAGCAGCTCCTTTCCCTTCATCTAATCGCTGTAAGCGGCAAGCCTCTGGATCATCTACATCCACGCCACTGTCCCTCTTTTAGTATGAGAAATTCCTAAGGAAAGATGGCATTGCTCTAAACTGAGTTAAATTTTTATCTTTCGGGTTAAAAATCCCCTTTAAAGGAAATTATGGCATTACCGGATTCACACATCCCGGTTAAAGTAATTCTCCTTTATAAACAGTTGTGACATACAACCCCCTCTTTAGAGATGACAAATTCTCTCTAAAGTCAGACCTTTTAGCTTCATATCTTGGGCTTTGATCAAGATACAAATAGACTTTTCAGCTTCATATCTTGGGCTTTGATCAAGATACAAACCACGTTTAGCTTCACGTCTTGGGCTTTGAACAAGACACCAAAACAACCAATTTCACGAATGCTCTGATTTCCCTGTTTCGGTAAACGGGAATACGTAGGCATAAGATTGAAAGAAAAATCTTAGCGAGCACAATCAACAAAAAACCAAAATCCCATACTCTCACATATATATCAAAAAGCATCAGTCCTAACATCCTAATCCTTGTTCCCCGCCAGAAACCTTCTGTCAAAATAAAAAGAAAGAAACCAGTATTGGCGAAAATATAAATAACCAGTACAAAGGCCCCCCCACATTGATCGCATCCGTAACCTAACAGACCGCTGTTTAAACTCAGTATGCAAAGCAGGGTTAATTAGAGACATCTATTTCCCTTCCTTATTCAGCTCACAATAGGATAAAAAATGAATCGACCTGTAGTAACCTCAAACCGCAGAGAGCGACCAGCGCTTAAGAACCGTGTCCAAAGTCGCTCGCTACATTGTGATTGACTTATTATATGTGATTCAAATGTGCAATGGTGATATGCTTTCCCTATTATTGATGTTTAACTTGATTGAAAGAAATATACCTGTTTAAAATATGAATTAGGAAGAGTGAGAAACTTTACCCCAAAACAAATGGCATAGTTAAGATTGTTATAATTCTAGGTTGTGAATAGAATTGTGATAGAAACTCTGGATGGCGACGTTCGTGCATTCAGTGACGAGTTCTGGCCTGGAGTAGATAACCTAGATGGCGATGCTCGGGTACTTGGTGTATAACGGTGCATCAGTGACGAGTATTGGCCTATGAGAGAGTAAACACTAGTATGGAACACGTGTATTTTTATTTATGTTATATTGTTAAAGGCAAAAGAAGACTAAAGGCTAATGTGGCCTAGAATTGTTTTATACAATTATGGTTGTATGTGAAATCACGAAATCGTAACCATTATTCTATTGTGTGCCATTTCATGAGTAACGAGCTCCTTTGTAATGAATGCACGATTTCTTGGTAGGTTTGATTCCCAATGTTATAGTACGAATGAAGCCTATGGGTAAAGAGACTTGTGACGGTGTACGGCCCGTGTGAAGTGACGGATCACGATGTACGGGCCGATGATCCCGAATCCATCTCGTATGCCAAGAAATTTACGAGGGTCCATGACTCGTTCCTACTTCTAGACGTAGAAGAGGTCGGGAGAAAGGGGATGCCTTGACAGGTTATCGATTAGTGATACTTTTGAGTAACGGACTCAGTATCGTGTTTCCATATAGTGTGAGATTGTGAGATTGTGTACTCAAGGTCATTTTCCCTTCCCCTTAACTTGAGTTAGGATTGATAAAACCCTGTAAAGCCGAGAGAATCTATAAGATAGGACACTCACTGAGATTTGATGTATCTTACCCCACTATAGTTGCTTTATTTTAGGTGTGGTTTGCAGGCCTGATTTTACAAATGGAGCGATGCTTGGATGTTTCAAGAGAAGCTTAGTTAAGCTTATTCCACTGTGTATTTTATTGTTCTTGTACAATGAGGAATATTGTATAATGTTCTTAGATTTTTTATCTTTGGCTAGTTTCCATACCTTGTACCATAAATTGTTTTATGTTTTTAGGAAATGGTCAAGTATGTGAATTACGCCATTAGGCACTTATGATGGTGTCAGTACCAAATAAAATGCGTGTATTGTATTATTCTAGATATATATTATACAGGGCGTTACAACCACGGTCATAATTAAAAACCTTCGTTAAATTATATGCTTTTTTAAAATATAAATTTTGCATTTTGAAATTTTTCCATTTTATAACCTGTATTGTTTAAACTCTAACAGAACAGAAACAACAAATGAAGATGCATATTAAAACACTCAATCTCAATTACTTATTTATTTCATCAAATAAAAAATGTTATTTATAACACTCAAACTCAAATGAACATCAAATTGTAACATAACAGAAACAACAATTGAAGATGTATATTAAAACAATCAAACTCAAATACTTATTTATTTCATCAAATAAAAAATGCTATTTACAACACTCAAACTCAAATGTACATCAAACACACACACACACACACACACACACACACATATATATATATATATATATATATATTACAGATGAATCTCATGTTTGAGAGCCCTTGAGCACATTGAACATATACGACCAACGTTTACGAATCTCAACAAAGTCTTCGAATAGGAATGGTGTTTCGTCATTAAAGTCTACATAAAGTATACCAGATTAAGCTCATTATTGAGGACCCATAAATGCATTGTAAATAATCATTGCATATATAATATATATCTGATCCCATTTATCAACAATGTCGCCGAAGACAATGTTTAACATGTGTTTTATTATATAATAACCACACTCAAATCTCTTTAGTTGTTTCCACGTCTATAAAAATAAATATTAATTTCATGAATGTTATAAACACACATGCATGTAATAAAATATATAAATGAATGCCACAAGTAATATAGCCACTTACATTAGGCAAGATAAATATTGGCTTTTTCCTAATATTGTTCAACATATTGTGTCTCTTCACAACATTGTACGTTGAAAATATTTTACGGGTTAAACCAATTAAACCAATTAAAAAGTCAAAGAAAATATGTATTACTAAAAATTTCATATAAATATAAACTTACCCATTAATAATTTGCTTCATTTTATGTTCGATTGGTTGATGTAATGAACACAATGTCGTTATCGTATTCGTCTTAAGCGATATAAGGATCAATTGCCAATGATCACTACATAAACACGAGCATATATATAATTAGTATTTTCAAAAACAAAACTAACTATAAAAGATAAACCACAATTTTCAAATTACTTACGCATTGAGAAATGGTGCGAAGTGTTGGAATATTTTAGTAATATAGTAATATATTAATATTCCAATAATTATGTGACTAAATATATTTATTTATTATATTAGCTATTTTATCATTTAAGTGTCTTTAAATAATGAGTTATTTATATGATACCCCCTGCCAATAGGGCGACATTTGATTTCCCCCATTTAAAAAAATAATTTTGGATTACCCCCCTGAAATTATAAAATTTTACATCTTCCCCCCCACCTTCCGCCCTCCCCATGTAAAAAAATTATCCCCCTGTAAATTTTTTTTTCATTTACCCCCCTGGTTTTACACGCTTAGGGGGGTACCCAAAAAATTCAGGGGGGTATTCCAAAATTATTTTTTTAAAAGGGGGTAAATCAAATGTCGCCCTATTGCCAGGGGGTATCGTATAATTAACCCTTAAATAATTAAATGATCAAATAATGTTAAAAACGCTATTTAGATTTTATTTATGAATTATTTAATTAATTAATTAATTAATTAATTAAATAATTCGGTATGGACTCAAATATGAGTGGGTGTCAGGATGACCCATTTGCGAATAATGAGAACCCTAATTGACCATCACACTATATATAGGCTATGGTCCCCAATATACCGTACACAAGAAAATAATCTCTTCTCCCCATATGAATATAATTCGAGGCATAAGGAGTATCGGTTGAGAAAGAACTATAAAAAGCCATCAACTCCAGAGTTTTAGGATTACCGTCAAAGGGATTTTTCTCAATGGATCCAGCTATTTCTAAAATCAATTTGTAGGTCTTTAAATATAATATATGCTTGTATGAATATTTGGCTTCCGCATTTTATTAAGCATGTATATTCGATTGACTGTTAATGATTTAATTCTAACAATTGGTATCAGAGACGAATCCAAATTGAATTAGGATAGCCGAAATTAAAATTACTGGAACTGCAATTGCCTTAAAGTTTTTTTTTCAATTTCCGATCCAGTGACTTGATTCGACAATCATCGTAAAAGTGCCTTAAGAGTGTTCAAATAGTTACTGATGTTAATAACTACTTGTGAATTTGAAACATTAAAGGTGCAAATTAGAATGAGTCTCATTATGTGGTATAGTAGAATTATGTTTCAATTTTAATTGATGTGATAACAAAATTATCGCTTTGTTTTATTTAAGAAAAGAAATTAAGGATACTTTTCACACAAAAGGCAGGTTGGAATTAACATATGGTTTTCCAATTCATTTTCATAGCGTGAGGTAACAATGTTGCTGTTTAAGGTCTTTGTGAATTACATGTTTTTTTTATGGTTAGTTATATAATTTTTTTATATTGCAGTAATCATGCATATATGAACATAATTAAATGTGTTTATTTTACTTTATTAATTACTTTTTTGTAACACCCTTCTGATTGATTATACCGGTATGTACATGATATAAACAAAAATTATTAAGGAATTATTAAACATACAATTTTGACATTACATTTGTAGGTAATGTTTATGTGAATTTTAAAGACATTCTCATTTAATTTATTAAATTAAAAATGTCTAGTGACTTTGATTGGATTAGTTGAAACAACAAGTTGCAAAAGTAACCTCTGTTATTTAAATTTGATTCAATTAGAATTAGAAAAGATGTAGTGAGTCATTTTTCATGCAAACTGTTATGGTCGGCCAAAGGGAAGACACAGTTTGGCCTAAAATTTTGCATACCTGTGATGGTAAATATGTAGTAATTATCAAGTTTATCCACGTGGCTAATGATTGATGTCAAAGGCAGCCATTATCTTACAGGACTTATTACTAATGTTTGATCATTACGTGAGAGTACCGGTTACAGTTAATTCTTGCAATCATATATTGGGAATTGATGGTGTTTTTTGTTATCTTGTCAAGGTTTTATTTAATTTTCATATAAAGAATATTGTGCATGTCTAGGTGGTTATTTGATATGCCTACTAATGTCATTGTATGTTTGTTGTTCTTTTCTATGGATTCAATTGCTGTTGCTGCCACTCCAAATTTTGTTGCTCATATTAACTCTATTACTATGCTGAGTGGGATGACCTTTAAGTCTTGGAAAAAATTTATGGAGATCGTGCTTGGATGCATGGATTTAGACTTATCATTGAGGGAGGAGCGTCCCACTGCCACTGCTGAGAATCCAAATGAAACTAAAATAGAAAAATGGGACCGATCTAACCGAATGTGCCTGATGATCAAAAGATCTATACCTGAAATGATTAGAGGTTCGATTGCTAAGAGTGAAAGTGCCAAGAAGTTCCTCGAAACCGTGGAGCAATTCTTTGTGAAAAATGATAAGGTTGAGACAAGTAGTACCTTCTCCAAACTCATTTCAATGGTTTATAAAGGCAAAGGGAACATAATCGAGTACATCATGGAGATGTCTAATCTCACATCAAAACTCAAGGCATTGAAGTTAGAACTTCCTGAGGATTTGATTGTGCACTTGGTTTTGATCTATCACCCTGCACACTTTGGGTAATTCAAAGTGAGTTACAAAAATCAGAAGGATAAATGGTCTCTCAATGAACTCATATCTCACTGTGTGCAAGAGGAAAAAAGGCTAAAGAGAGAGAAGACTGAAAGTGCTCACTTGGCTACCAGTTATCAGAATAAAAGGAAAAAACATGCGGGAAAATTTTTCTCAAAATAAGAAGGCAAAGGAACAACCTAAGGAGATCACTTGCTTCTTTTGTAAAAAGGTTGGACACATGAAAAAAGAGTGTTCCAAGTATTCCGCATGGCGTGAAAAGAAGGGTAATTTTCTCACTTTTTATTTATTCTGAAATTAATTTAGTTTATGTACCTAAGGATACTTGGTGGGCAGATTTTGGTGCTACTACTCACATTAGTATGTCCATGCAGGGTTGCCTGTGGATCCATACGCCAAGTGATGTTGAAAGATTCATCTATGTGGGCGATGGCAATAAAGTTGCAGTAAAGGCTATAGGGACTTTTAGATTATTATTAAAGAACGATTTTCATTTGGATTTGATTGAGACTTTTGTTGCACCGTCTATTAGACGGAATTTAATTTTTATTTCTATTTTGGACAAATCAGGTTTTACTTGTTCGTTTGGAAATAATAAATTTAGCCTCTCATATAATTCAAATGTTGTTGGTTACGGTTCTTTGAATGATAATCTTTATATGCTTGATATTGAATGTCCTTATAACAAAATAATGCAAATAGAGTCACATGGTACAAAACGAAAATTAAATGAGAATTCTGCCACTTTATGGCATAAGCGATTAGGACATATATCTAAACAAAGAATTCATAGGTTTATGTCAAACGGTATTCTTAGATCCCTTGATTTGTTGGACTTTCAAGTCTGCATTCAGTGTATCAAGGGTAAGCAGACAAACAAGAGGAATTTCCATGCTGAAAGAGCTAAGGATGTCTTAAAACTAATTCATACCGATATATGTTGTCCTTTCCCTACAGGTTCTTGGAATGGACAACGGTATTTTATTACATTCATAGATGATTACTCGAGGTATGGCTACCTGTATTTGATTTAAGAGAAATCTCAATCTTTGGACGTGTTCAAGTCATTCAAAGCTGAAGTCGAACTTCGACTTGGAAAGAAAATAAAAGCTGTCAAATCCGACCGTGGTGGTGAATACTATGGTAGGTATGAAGGATCAGGGGAACAACGTCTAGGGCCCTTTACGCTTTTCCTTGATGAGTGTGAAATTATTCTGCAATACACAATGCCGGGAAAACCCAGCATGAATGGAGTTGCAGAACGACATAACCGAACTCTTAGGGACATGGTAAGAAGTATGATTAGTCATTCTTCTTTTCCAGAGTCATTTTGGGGAGAAGCATTAAAGACCGTAGTTTATATCCTTAATAGAGTACATAGTAAAGTAGTAACTAAGACCCCTTATGAGCTCTGGACTGGGAAAAAGCCCAGCATTAGGCACCTACACATATGGGGATGTCCAGCTGAAGCGAGACCTTATAGGCCTCATGAAGGTAAGTTGGATGCAAAGACAATTAGTTGTTATTTTATTGGATACGTTGAACGCTCTTATGGGTGCAAGTCTTACAATCCTATAACTAGAAGAATTTTTGAAACGGGAAATGCAAGATTCCTTAAGGATGTAGAGTTTGGAAGGGAAGGAAGCATAAGGAGTGTTGTCTTTGATGAAGAAACTGTTTCTCACAATTATCAAGTATTTATACCTATCTTTGTTCCAGACACAAATCCTGAAATAAACAATGATGTTATTCCTAACACCCCTCAAGAACAAGACAATACTGAGTTTCTTCCTCAAGCACCCCCTATAGTTCAAACTCAACAACCTTAAGAGCCACCATTAAGAAGATCCAATAGAGAGAGGAAGAGTGAAATTTCGGATGATTATGTTGCATTTCTTCAGGAACATGAGGATGGCATTGGTTTCACTGAGGAAGATCCTATCAAATTTAGCCAGGCTATACAGAGTCCAAACTCTCTTAAGTAGATTGATGCCATGAAGGATGAGATGAAGTCGATGGCTGACAAAGATGTTTGGGATCTCGTTAAATTACCTGAAGGAATGAAACCCATTAGTTGTACATGGATATTTAAAACCAAAAGGGATTCAAAGGGTAACATTGAGAGATATAAAGCTCATCTTGTCGCAAAGGGCTTTACTTAAAAGGAAGGAATTTATTATAAAGAGACTTTCTCTCCAGTTTCTTCGAAGGACTCTCTTAGGATCATGATGGCATTGGTAGCTAATTTTGATTTAGAATTGCATCAGAAGGATGTAAAGACTACGTTTCAAATGGAAACATTGAAGAGACAATATATATGGTGCAACCAGAAAACTTTGTGTTAGGAGATCCAAAGTCTATGGTTTGCAAACTCAATAAATCCATCTATGCCCTTAAATAGGCTTCCTGTCAATGGTATTATAAATTTCATCATGTAATATCCTCATTTGGTTTTGAGGCTAATCTGGTTGATAACTGTGTATACCAAAAGTTCAGTGGGAGTAAATTTGTTTTCTTGGTACTATATGTAGATGATATCCTTTTGGCAAGCAACAATATAGGCTTATTACACGAAACCAAGAGATTTATCTCAAATAAATTTGAGATGAAAGATCTTGGGGACGCCTCCTTTGTCTTAGGAATTCAAATACTTAGAGATCGTTCTCGAGGTATTTTAGAATTATCACAAAGGAGCTATATTGATACAGTTTTGGATAGATTCTCCATGAAAGATAGTAAACCAGGAGACACACCCGTTGCTAAAGGAGACAAGTTTTGTCTCAAACAGTGCCCAACTACGGATCTTGAAAAGTAAGAGATGCATAAGGTTCCATATGCTTCAGCAGTGGGAAGTCTTATGTATGCTCAAGTTTGCACTCGTCCCGACTTAGCATTCATTGTAGGAGTTCTTGGTAGATATCTAAGCAACCCTGGTATGCAGCACTAGATAGAAGTAAAGTGTGTAATGCGTTATCTGAAGAGAACAAGATACTTTATGCTCACATATTGAAAGTCAGATAATTTGGAGATCATTGGGTATTCTGATTCAGATTTTGTTGGATGCCCAAATAGCAGACGTTCCACATCTGGTTACATTTTTCTCTTGGTTGAAGGAGCCATCTTCTAGAAGTCTTCCAAACTGACTTTAATGGCTCCTTCCACCATGGCGGCAGAGTTTATGGCTTGCTTTGAGGCATAAAATCATGCAATTTTACGGAACTTAGTCACAAGCCTACACATTGTTGAGTGCATTGAAAGGCCCTTAAAGGTTTATTGTGACAATAGTGCAATTGTGCTCTACTCCAACAACAATATGAGTTCTACAAAATCAAAATTTATTAATATCAAGTATCTTGTTGTGAAAGAAAGAGTTCAGGAGAAACAAATTTTGATAGAACATATAGGAACAGACTTAATGCTAGCTGATCCATTAACCAAAGGTTTAGCACCTAAGGACTTTCATGGGCATGTTGCTCATATGGGTCTTGGTTTTGAGATTGCATTAGATTAGTGGGAGTTTTTTCCTTAATTTTTCTATGTTTTATGTTTTGGTTTTATTTTGGTACAAACTTTATGTTATATTTAATTTTCTGCAAAAATAAAAACTTATGAGGTATTATTGTTATAACAATATCAAGTTTTTTGTTATGTGCAAATATTGTAAATTTTGAATTGCACCTAAGGAACTTCAGTTTGATCTCACTAGATTGTAAAGTTGAAATCTAAAGAAAAATAGAATTCGAATGTGCGCCTAAAGAATTATGATATAATCATTAAGATATATTGGCCAAGTGGGAGATTGTTGGAATATTTTAATAATATAGTAATATAAAAATATTTCAATAATTATGTGGCCAAATAATTTATTTATTATATTAGCTTTTTTATCAATTAAGTACATTTAAATAATTAAGTGATTAAATAATGTTAAAAATGCTACTTAGATTTTATTTATGAATTATTTAATTAATTAATTAATTAAATAATTTGGTATGGACTCAAATATGAGTGGATGTCAGGATGACCCATTTGGGAATAATGGAAACCCTAATTGGCCATCACACTATATATAGGCTATGGTCCCCAATATACCGTAAATAAGCAAATTATCTCTTCTCCCTATCTGAAGAGAATTCGAGACATAAGGAGTACCGGTTGAGGAAGAACCACAAAAGCCATCAACTCCTGAGTTTTAGGATTACCGTCAAAGGAATTTTTCTCAATAGATCCAGGTATTCCTAAAATCAATTTGTAGGTCTTTTAATATAATACATGCTTGTATGAATATCTGGCTTCCGCATTTTATTGAACGTGTATATTCGATTGACTGTTAATGATTTAATTTTAACACGAAGTAACATTCTTTTGCCCCTTGATCTAACCGTTCCGAAATGTAGGTCTCAATATATTTTGGCTTATTATTTGTCCATTGAATACTAAACGGATCCAGGATGCCATAAATATTGGATTTATGTAACTCTATACATACACGATGAATGTACCTAAATGGTTAAACAAAATTCAAAAAATAAGTAAGGAAATACAAAAATTATAATATACTATAATGACATGCATGTTCAAATATATACTTACGTGCACCAAACATGCAATATCCCTACGTCCAGCCAATTACCACCATAGAGAAAATCTTGTATGTCATTAGGACAAACATAGAAGAGCTCTACGATGGACAATGCTCTAGAGAAAGAGGATACGGTTTATCACTTTCCGCAACCAAAATGTATAATGTGGCAATTTCATTTGCGAAAGGATCCAATAACTCATTGACCTCTTTAGCGGGGGCAGCTAAACAATTGTTTCCTTTGGTGCTAGCATGACGTACACCATGTGTTTAGGGAACTTGACCATCAGCATTATTATCATCATTTTCATCCATACGTTGTGGTAAGGATCCACTTATTCTCTGCGACAATATATCAATACATAATAAACACATTTCTATCTTTTCTAACTTTTCAGATTAAACACAATATATCACACATTTCATATAAAACCCTAGCATTTCAGATGAAACACTTACCGCATATAACTCTTCTAACTTTTCTATGTTTTTCTTCTGATTTTCCCACTCGGATTCTAACATCTTCCTCTGCTCTTCTAACTCTTTCTCAATAAGAGCAAACTTTTCTCTTTGCTCTTGTAATTCGGCATTGTCAGCGCTTTTTTTGGTTAGACCAAAGAATAATCTAAGGCCGACGTCTTCTCCAACACCACGAACGTGCCCACCATGCTCATCTGTTCCAATAGCCTCGACTAGTATATCATGTCGTGGTTCTGGAAAAAATGAGCCTCCACGGGTCTCTTCAACCAACACATCCTACACAACATGCATGATAATATTAATACTTTAATTACCACATCATTTAAATAACACATAACATATGAATAACAAATTGTACTTACAATTTTCTCAGCAACTGCTCTTGACGCATCTGAGGTATACTCTCCATTTGGTCTTAGTCGATGTAACACCCCTAATCTATACCCCCAATTCATAAAAGCGATAAAATAAAATCATCAGAGTATAATTAAACATTCATGGCATAGACTGAGGAGTCACATCAATTGAGACAAAACACAATAAACCTGCTCATAAAGATATGCAACAATCAGGTAGCAATTAACAGAGGAACTTAGTTCCTACTACCCACAATTCAGATACAGAATAAAAGCGGAAAATCTGCACTGAATCTCATATATATATCACATAAAGAGTTTGTCTGTCATATACATCATCATACATGTACATTCCAAAAGATACATGTATACATAATACAAATAATCACATAACGATCTCCCCAACTACCCGGTGCTACATATCAGAGCCGACCGACAAAAGAATGAAGACCTAAGCTTCACAAAAAGACCTCCAGCATCTAATCTGCAATGCCTCATAGAGCATTAAAATAGCAGAAGGGTGAGAAACACAATCATAATACAATGACATACAATTATATATAACACAGAAATACACATATAAAATATTTTCACCACAACTTATACCAGAATTCAGACACCAAACCACACAACTTATATTTCATATATCCATCACCAGGGCATATCAACCATGCACAATATAATTATCACCAACATATATACATATATCAACTCATTAATTTCATCCACAATTCCACACACAATCAATCCATTCATGATTCTCCATACATAATGCATACATTCACAATTCTCACACATAATCAATCCATTCATGATTTATGCAAATGCACAGAGACCGACACAACGACTCTATGCAATGCATATTTGGTACCATCCATCCATCATCTCAACACTAGTTCACTCAGGAACTATTGGAACCATCGCTTGTTACTTAGTGTAACTCCCCGTCGGCCAAACGATGTTCCCCGTCGCTTTAGGTCCTCTTGGTATAAGGTGCACGACGTTTATGGATTGCTTTAGGTCCTCTTTGTATAAGACGCACAATCTGATCGCTTTAGGTCCTCTTTGTATAAGGCGCACGATCGTCTATAATCATTGCTTTAGGTCCTCTTTGTATAAGGCGCACAATGTTATAGCGAATTCCCTCTAGAATCGTTTCGTCACTCACAACCACTAGGGCACGCGACATAACAAGAATGCATATCATGATGCTTGGCATACAATGAATCATGACATTCTAATGCACACATATATGCAATCATCTTAATCGACAATAATCATGCTTTGCACTCAAGCCCAAAACAATGCATTTAATTGCCATACGGCCACAAACCTCATCACAACATTTAAACACATGCATTCACCTCATATAATCAGCACACAAGTCATACAACATATATATCACTAGCACGTTGCACGATAACACGTCAATTACGCACAATTAAAACGGTAAAAGTCAACAAAAAAACACTATTCCAAATTCCCGACATAATTAAATCGGCCAACAATCTCAAACCCATTTTAATAAGAAAGAACAACTCAAAATCTTTCTAACGCGCCCAACCGCACCCCAATCATACTTACGGATCAAAAGTTAGGAAGAAAACAAAATTGTACAAACTGCCATGTTCGCTAGGCGAACCCTCTAGCGTACATTCGCTACCACCTTCGCTAGGCGAATGTCCAGCGAAACCACTATCAGATAAAAACAGACACAAAGTTCGCTAGGCGAACCCCTTTGCGAACCAAGGCAGCAACAACCAGAACTAAAAAAATACAAAGTTTGCTAGGCGAACAACGTTACCGAACACTCGCTGACCTTCGCTAACTGGTTCGCTAGGCGAACCCGCAAAAACTCATTCGCTACTGCTTCGCCCCAGGTTCGGTAGGTAAACCAAGGAAAACCCAGAAATTCTGCAGCGCTGTTTTGAGGTCCAAAATCATATTTTTCACCCAAAAACTCTTCCAACACAAAACAATGAAATCAGAACATAACCGAATCATGGTAACAAGTAATCTACAACATTTACATCACATTTCAACCGCTAAAACATTGATTTTTATCGTTCCGACCTAGAATTGAAAAGCTATGAAAACACCATGAACATTCCAACACACACAAACATAATCATACACAATCATAAGATAATCGAGTTTCGCACCCTTACCCGATTAATCGTGTTTTTTGAACGTCGGTTGAATCGATTTCTTCTTTTCCAAGTTTTCTCTCTTTTCTCCTTTCTTTCTCTTTTCTTTCTCTTTTCCTTCTTCTCTTTTTCTTTCTCTCTATTTCTCTCTCTTTCTTTCCTCTTATGTTTCTAACTTAACAAAAATAAATGAAAATACCAAAATACCCCTACACTCAAATATCTCGCAAACGCTCCCAAAACGCGATAAAATATCACAACAATGAAAAATAATATATTTCCAAATAAAAGTCAAGAATAAAATAATATAATAATAAAATAATCAAAACAACTCAATTAAATAAAAATGACAACACTGGGGCGTTACAACTCTCCTCCACTTAGAAATTTTCGTCCTCGAAAATATTACCTGAGACGAACAACTCTGGATACGACTCCCGCATCCGACTCTCTAACTCCCAAGTCAAATTGCCCTCAGCAGCGCCTCCCCATGCTACTTTCACAAGTGCAATATCCTTGCCCCTTAACCTCTTCAACTCGCGATCCAAAATCCTCATTGGTAACGCCTCAACCGTAAAGTTCTCCCTCACCTCCACCTCATCCATTGGAATCACATGCAACGGATCCGGAACATACTTCCGAAGCTATGAAACATGGAACACATCATGCAAATTCGACAGACTCTGCGGCAACGCCACCCTATAATCCACAACACCCACTCTCGCGGATATTTGGTAAGGACCAATAAACCGAGAAGTAAGCTTCTTCGACTTCAATGCACGACCCACACCCGTTACCGGCGTAACTCTAAAAAATACATGATTTCCCTCTTGAAACTCAAGATCTTTCCTTCTTCGATCATGATAACTCTTTTGCCTACTCTGAGAAGCCTTCATCTTCTCACGAATAAGTTTCACCTTTTCTGCAGTCTGTTGAATCAATTCCGGTCCAACCACCGAACTCTCACCAGATTCGTGCCAACACAACGGTGTTCGACATCTTCATCCATATAACGCTTCAAAAGGTGCCATTCCAATACTAGAATAGAAACTGTTATTATACGTGAATTCTACCAACGCAAGATAACTATCCCATGCACCACCTTGTTCAAGAACATAAGCCCGCAACAAATCTTCCAACGACTGAATCGTTCTCTCCGTCTTTCCATCCGTCTGAGGATGATGAGTCGAACTCAATCTTAACTTAGAACCCAGCGCCTTTTGTAAACTTTCCCAAAATCTCGAGGTAAACCTCAGATCTCGATCCAAAACAATACTCAACGAAACCCCATGTAGTTTCACAATCACACTGATATAAATCTCAACTAACCTCTCCAAAGAAAAACTAATGTCAATCGAAATAAAATGCCCTGATTTAGTCAGTCTGTCCACAACCACCCAAATAGCATTATGACCCCTCAGTGTATTCGGCAACCCTGTCACAAAATCCATAGAAATGTTGTCCCATTTCCACTCAGGGATATCCAACTATTACAACAAACCACTAGGCCTCTGATGTTCCACTTTCGACTTTTGGCACGTCAAACACGAATACACAAACTGAGCCACATCTCTTTTCAATCCAGACCACCAAAAGATCTTCTTCAAATCTTGGTACATCTTATTAGCTCCCGGATGTATACTCAAATTACTCCGGTGTCCTTCCTCCAAAATCATCCTTTTTAAGTCCAAATCATCCGGAATACAAATTCGACCACGGAACCTCAAAACACCATTAACATCCACTTTAAAATCACTATTCACATCTTTTCCTCCAACCAACATCAAATCCACAAATTTCACATCCAACTTCTGTTTCTCACTCACAGTCATCAGAAAATCATTAGCATGCCAAGCCTCACACTGTCAGCTGTCACTTCACACACCAAGCTCAAGTCCCTAAAAGCTTCCAAAAGCTCCCACTCTTTAACCATTAAAGCAGACATATGCAACGATTTCAGACTTAACGCATCGGCTACCACATTAGCTTTACCAGGATGGTAATTCAAGCTAAAGTCGTAGTCCTTCAAAAATTCCAACCATCTACGTTGCCTCATATTCAACTCTTTCTGATCAAACAAATATTTCAAACTTTTGTGATCACTAAAGACTTCGAATCTTGCACCGTAGAGATAATGCCTCCAAATATTCAACACAAAAACCACAGCCGCTAATTCAAGATCATGAGTAGGATAATTTTTCTCATGAATCCTCAATTGCCTCAAAGCAGAAGCCACAACCTTACCTTCTTGCATTAACACCCCACCTAGACCAATCAAAGATGCATCACAATACACCACAAATGGTTCATTAGGATTCAGAAAAATCAAAATCGGAGCTGTCGTCAATCTTCTCTTCAGCTCACTAAAACTTTCCTCACACCGAATATCCCAAATGAACGCTTGACCTTTACAAGTCAACTGGGTCAAAGGAAGTGCTAGCTTAGAAAAACCTTTAATGAATCTCCGATAATAACCAGCTAAACCCAAAAAGCTTCTAATTTCAGTAATAGATCTAGGAGCCTCCCATTGTAGAACTGCTTCTACTTTAGATGGATCCACACCAATACCATTACCTGAAATCACGTGCCCAAGAAAAATCACTTCCGACAACCAGAATTTACACTTGGATAACTTGGCAAAAAGTTTCCTTTCCTTCAAAACCTGCAACACAACACGCAAATACTCCGCATGCTCCTCCCGAGACTTAGAATAAATTAAGATATCGTCAATAAACACCACGACAAATCTATCCAAATGCTCATGGAAAATACGATTCATGTATTGCATAAACACACCTGGCGCATTAGAAACCCCAAACGGCATTACAGAATATTCATAATGACCGTAACGTGTCCTAAAAGCCGTCTTTTGAATATCTTCCTCTTTCACCCTAATCTGATGATAACCTGATCTTAAATCAATCTTACTAAACACACACGTACCTACCAACTGGTCCATCAAATCATCAATTCTTGGAAGAGGATATTTATTCTTAATCGTCGCTTTATTTAACTAGCAATAATCAATACACAATCGCATACTTCCATCTTTCTTCTTCACAAATAAAACTGGAGCACCCCAAGGTGATACACTTGGTCTCACAAACCTCTTCTATAATAATTCATTCAACTGTTTCTTTAACTCAACCAACTCAGATGCCGACATACGATTAGGTGCCATAGATACAGGTCTAGTACCAGGAACAAGATCTATAGAAAACTCCACCTATCTCTCTGGCGGCAAGTCCGAAATATCCTCTGGAAACACCTCAGGAAATTCACACACAACAGGAAACACATCAAGTGAAACTTGACTATCTACAGTCAACGATGCAAACAACCCAAACAACTGAGCTTCATCCGCCAAAAGTTTCTTCAACTCTTTGGTAGATAAGAAACTCGACTCTTCGTCTTCTTCAAGAGAAGGAAATCTCACCAACTTATGATAACAACCAATATGAACCTGATTAAACTGTAACCAATTCATTCCCAAAACCACATCTAAACCCTTCAACGGCAAACTCACCAAATCCATCTCAAAATCTTTACCATAAATGGTCAAAGGACAACTTAAACAAACCAAAGAAGTAGTCACTGACCCCATTGCTGGAGTATCAATAACCATCTCACTACCCATCAAAGACAACACAAGATTCAAAGGCTTCGCGCACTCAGACGAAATAAACGAATGAGTCGCTCCAGTATCAATAATAGCAACTAAAGGCGTATTATTAATAAAACAAGTACCTCTGATCAAACGGTCTGCACTTGTAGTCTGAGTTCCTGCCAACGCAAAAACTTTCCCACCAGTTGGAGCTTGCTTCGGTTTCGGACACTTTGTACTAATATGACCAGGTTCACCACAGTTGAAACACTTCACCACATTCTTCCTCTTGCACTCAGCTGCTACATGTCCTAAACCTCCACAATTGGAACACTTCCTCATATATTTTATGCATTCAAACTGACGATGTCCTAATTCACAACACCTAAAACATCTCGGAGAATTAGACATACCTCCTCCACTTGGCCTTTTCTCAAAATCCCCCCTTTGTTTACCCTTATCAGCTGGTGTTACATAAGGACCACTACGAAACAGTTGCTTCCCTTTCCTTTCGTTCACACTCTTATAGTGAGTAGAACGAGCTTTGCTATCTTCTTCATAAATCCTACAATAATCCACCAAATCATAAAACCTTTGAATTCTCTGATAACCAATCGCATGCTTAATCTCTGGACGCAATCCGCTCTCAAACTTCACACACTTAGAAAACTCCACAGTCACTTCAGCATAATATGGATAAAACTGCACAAGCTCCACAAACTTAGCAGTATAATCAACAACAGACATATTACCTTGTTTCAATTTCAAGAATTCTATTTCCTTCTTTCCTCTAACATCTTCGAGAAAATACGTCCTCAGAAACTCAACACTAAACAAAGCCCAAGTGACTTCTTCCTCTGCAGCTTCCAACACCTGACGAATACTAACCCACCAGTCATCTGCCTCTTCCTGTAACATGTGAGTACCCAGTCTCACCTTCTGATCCTCCGCACAATCCATCACTAAGAAAATCCTTTCAATCTCTTTCAACCAAATCTAAGCACCATCAGGATCATGTCTCCCTTTGAAGACAGGCGGTTTGTTCTTCCTGAACTCATCATTACCAGCAGCATTAGGTGCACCCTGCATAGCCCGAGCCATAGCTTGCATAGCAGCAGCCAAAGCAGCGTCATTCCTACCAGCCATATTCTGTTCATTTCAAATTACAACAACTATGGTTAAACAAACAGCTCACCCAAATACCAACACAGACAATGACTGACACAGACTGACACGGACTGGCTCTGATACCACTTAATGTAACACCCCCAATCTATACCCCTAATTAATAAAAGCCATAAAATAAAATCATCAGAGTATAATTAAAAATTGATGGCATAAACTGAGGAGTCACATCAATTAAGACAAAACACAATAAACCTACTCATAAAGATATGCAACAATCAGGTAGCAATTAACAGAGGAACTTAGTTCCTACTACCCACAATTCAGATACAGAATAAAATCGGAAAATCTGCACTGAATCTCATATATATATCACATAAAGAGTTTGTCTGTCATATACATCATCATACATGTACAATCCAAAAGATACATGTATACATAATACAAATAATCACATAACGATCTCCCCTACTACCCGGTGCTACATATCAGAGCCGACCGACAAAAGAATGAAGACCTAAGGTTCACAAAAAGACCTCCAGCATCTAATCTGTAATGCCTCATAGAGCATTAAAACAACATAAGGGTGAGAAACACAATCATAATACAATTGCATACAATTATATATAATACAGAAATACACATATAAAATATTCTCACCACAACTTATACCAGAATTCAGACACCAAACCACACTACGTATATTTCATATATCCATCACCAGGGCATATCAACCATGCACAATATAATTATCACCAACATATATACATATATCAACTCATCAATTTCATCCACAATTCCTCACACAATCAATCCATTCATGATTCTCCACACATAATGCATACATTCACAATTCTCACACATAATCAATCCATTCATGATTTATGCAAATGCACAGAGACTGACACAACGACTCTAGGCAATGCACATTCGGTACCATCCATCCATCATCTCAACACTAGTTCACTCAGGAACTATTGGGACCATCGCTTGTTACTTAGTGTAACTCACCGTCGGGCAAATGATGTTCCCCGTCGCTTTAGGTCCTCTTGGTATAAGGCGCATGACGTTTATGGATTGCTTTAGGTCCTCTTTGTATAAGGCGCGCAATCCGACCGCTTTAGGTACTCTTTGTATAAGGCGCACGATCGTCTATAATCATCGCTTTAGGTCCTCTTTGTATAAGGCGCATGATGTTATAGCGGATTCCCTCTGGAATCATTTCTTCTCTCACACCCACTAGGGCACACGACATCACAATAATGCATATCATGATGCTTGGCATACAATGACTCATGACATTCTAATGCACACATATATGCAATCATCTCAATCGACAATAATCATGCTTTGCACTCAAGCCCAAAACAATGCATTTAATTGCCATACGGCCACAAACCTCATCACAACATTTAAACACATGCATTCACCTCATATAATCAGCACACAAGTCATACAACATATATATCACTAGCACGTTGCACGATAACACATCAATTACGCACAATTAAAACGGTAAAAGTCAACAAAAAAACACTATTCCAAATTCCCGACATAATTAAATCGGCCAACAATATCAAAACTATTTTAATAAGAAAGAACAACTCAAAAGCTTTCTAACGCACCCAACCGCACCCCAATCACCCTTACGGATCAAAAGTTAGGAAGAAAACAAAATTGCACAAACTGCCATGTTCGCTAGGGGAACCCTCTAGCGAACATTCGCTACCACCTTTGCTAGGCGAATGTCCAGTAAAACGACTATCAGAAAAACACAGACACAAAGTTCTCTAGGCGAACCCCTTGGCGAACCAAGGCAACAACTACCAGAACCAAAAAGATACAAAGTTCGCTAGGCGAACAACGTTAGCGAACACTCGCTGACCTTCGCTAACTGGTTCGCTAGGCGAACCCACGAAAACTCATTCGCTAATGCTTCGCCCCAGGTTCGCTAGGCGAACCAAGGAAAACCCAGAAATTCTGCAGCGCTGTTTTGAGGTCCAAAATCATATTTTTCACCCAAAAACTCTTCCAACACAAAACAATGAAATCAGAACATAACCCAATCATGGTAACAAGTAATCTACAACATTTACATCACATTTCAACCGCTAAAACATCGATTTCTATCGTTCCGACCTAGAATTGAAAAGCTATGAAAACACCATGAACATTCCAACACACACAAACATAATCATACACAATCATAAGATAATCAAGTTTCGTACCCTTACCCGATTAATCATGTTTTTTGAACGTCGGTTGAATCGATTTCTTCTTTTCCAAGTTTTCTCTCTTTTCTCCTTTCTTTCTCTTTTCTTTCCCTTTTCCTTCTTCTCTTTTTCTTTCTCTCTATTTTTCTCTCTTTCTTTCTTCTTATGTTTCTAACTTAACAAAAATAAATGAACAGACCAAAATACCCCTACACTCAAATATCTCGCAAACGCTCCCAAAACGCGATAAAATTTCACAACAATGAAAAATAATATATTTCCAAATAAAAGTCAAGAATAAAATAATATAATAATAAAATAATCAAAACGACTCGATTAAATAAAAATGACAAAACTGGGGCGTTACAGTCGAGCCCTCTTCCACTTCTCATGCCTTGACGATGGAGATGGGCTGCGATCACGACTAATGGAGTCCTCATCTCCCATTTGTTATTTTTTTCCTCCATCATTTTTTCTCTAGTTTTTTGTAACCCCCATGAGACAATCTATGGGGGTAAATTTTTTTCGCTTTATTTTGTATTCTTGCTTGACTTTTAGTCTATTATAAACATAGTGAAAATATGATTAGTATATATAAATCATTAGCATCAAATTATCAAGATAAATAAGACTAGTATTAACCAGGAATTTCTCAGAACGACGACCCTATGCAAAAATTTTCCAAACCTTCTTCGAAAGAAAACTATACCTCACCCATGGACACTCAAGAACAATCTTAGGACTCCTAATGTAGTCACGTGTGAGCCGTGACTTAAAGCCCCTTCAACACGTACCAACATGAGTTGACCACTATTTTTGTAAGTGCTTATCACCATCCGTAAACTCAAAGGTCAACTACATTTAAATCAATAAGAATGTATTAGAAATTATAGAAAGTCTTATGGAAATGATGAAAATTAAAACTAATACCTTAACATCTGTCCATATGCTATCTTTGACCTCAGTTGGCGCTTGTTTCCAATCATCTACCAATATACTAACTTTGCTACGTCCAAGGTGTTAGCTCCTAAATTCAACGCCTATATTAATTTAGAGGAAGTAATTGAAGAGTTAAACTCTTTAAAGAAGTTTGAAAGCGTTCGACTGGATCTTCATGGTGGAAGCCTGAGTCGAAGGTTTGCTTGCATAGGAAAAGATAAGCATGGGACTTTGAAATATTTCCAAGCATTGGGAAATATCCTTCGACGGATATTCCTGATGGTGTTCGATGCGAAGTAATTCAAATTCAAATAAAGGAGGGAATGTTTATTCTTATCCACTTTTGAAAAAGACAAGTGGCGCACATCCAGAGGATTAGAAGCATGCAGAGCGACACTTGTCGCATGTTAATTGTTTCGGAAGTTAACAACAGTTAGTTTAATTAGTATAAATAGGAGTTTTAGCAATAGGATTCATGTGTTGTTCAATTTGTACAAGTCACTCAGAAATTACTCAAAGTATCCGCGTGTAGAGAAACGAGTTTTGTGAGAAGTTACGTGATGTAAACCCCATTTTCCATTTCAATGCAATTTCTTTAAGTCTTTCACTAAGAGTTTATCTTTACTTCGTGCAAGTTATTTTTCTGCATTTCATTTAGTCTTTACACTTCCAGTTATTTCGACTCAAAGTCTTTACGCATCTTTTTATTAAAAGTCCCTTTAATTTCACGCAAGTCAAATTTATGCCTTTACCAGTCTCTTTGATTTAAATATTTTTCTCAAAGTGTTTTACTTTTCAGTCACTTTAAGTTTCTTGAAGAAACCCCTTTTCCATTCCTTTACTTAGTCGAAACATAGAAGTTTACGTAAGAAATCAATTTAGCACATGTCTTAGGATTTGTGTGGTCGATCCTGCAAGTTACTAAGTTTTATATGAAATTGATAGACCATCGGTTGTTTACCATTTTTACCAGTAAACAAATTGGCACGCCCAGTGGGACCGTGCTAAAAAACATTTTTTTTTTGTAAAACTTAGAATTTTGTGATTTGGATATCCTTTTTGTATCAAGTACTTCGTTGTATGTTATTAAGGAGTGGAAAGGTAGCCACCACGAACGAAGAAAGACCAAAAAGAAAATATACGAGGAAAATGGCAAGTGTTAATCAGCCAAGTAGTTTGAATCCTCAAAATACATCTTGTGTCAATGTAGAACCAACCCCCGTGTCTTCGACTGAAGGACCAACTATTCTTGCGTCTGCATCCGAAACTATGCCCTCTATGGCTAGTTCGACACCGACATATTCCATTCCCCATACTGAACCAGTCTTGACATATGTGGGGCCAACCAGACCCCCAGTAACTCCTCCTCCGATTGGGACGTCTACTTATCGACCGTTCCCACCACCAGGTTTTTCAATGCCCTTAAATGGTCGAGAGCAGCCTTATGGGATGCCAACTTCCATGATGATGAATTTACAAAATGCACCCCCAGTGTATTCTGAACCCGTAATGACATCACCTTTACAAGGGTCAGGATCTGGAGTAAATATGGGTTGAAACCAATCCTTAGGAGTAGGATAGTCAACCCAAGTGTTAGGCTTGACAAATACCACTGCAGCCTATTTAAGGCAGCAAATGGATGAAAGTAACCACCAAATGGTCCAAATGATGTCTCAAACCATAGGGGAAATCTTTCAGCCTCTAATCCAAAATACTACCCAGACCAATCAGCAAATGGCTGCGCAGATGACGTGCCTTGCATATTTTTTTCGTGTTCCTAGTCCTCCTCGACACCCTCAAAGAGAGTATATCGCAGCAAACCATGGGGTGGTATTCGAAGAGGACCCCACTATTAACCAAAATCAACAGAATCCAGGGAATATCCCTCAGGTAAACGCACCAAATCAGGCAGCAGTCGAACCCCTAGGATTCAACATCCCGTGCTTGTAGGAGATCAACCAAGGGTGCTTTTGGTGAATAGAAATCAGGATGCTAATGACGTCGTACAACAAGTTCGACATAACGACATGGCGGCATATAATAATCTGGAAGCTATAATTGAAAGGATAATGGTCCAAAATGGGATAAATGAGGGCCTGCGAAGGCCAAATTATACATTTCCATTATCACCTACACCCATTTCATGAACCACTATCATGATAAGCAATCTGATACGGTGGCGGATGAAGAGCATATAACATTTCTGGCTATGTGGCTTTCTCGTTGTGTCTTTTGCACAAAGTCCCTACAAGTGGCCAGGAAGTACCTGACTCTGGCCAACCAATTACACAACAATTGAGGTATTTGCCTGAGTGAAATGATACTAGCCAACCTGTACGAATCCTTGAGCGAAGGCGTTACTCGCCTCAAAGATCTAGAAAGCAATGGGAACCTCTCGTTGTCAGGACCATTTTGGCTGCTCCAATTTTGGCTCAATGCCACCTTCAAAGCCAGTCTTCCTTACAAAGGAACTGTGGATGAAGATGCTGTAGAGGTTAAGGAGAGGCGAGTCGAATGGCCTCGATTGGTGATGCTGGCCCCTAGTGAAGAAGGACAAACCCTTAGAGCATCCTTTTTTGGCTTTGTCAAAATGTTTGCCAAACGTTACGAGTTCACACCAAGGATGGCCCCATTTTCTGAAAGAAATTATGGCCTTGAATGGTTCACCATGCTTTTTCCTCCTCCATTCAAGAAACACGAAGAAGAGTCGAAGCTTATCTGGGAAGTTTTCTTAATCCCTCGACTGATTATTCATCAAATCAACCTGCTGAAGGGCCAAACAGCTTTGATGGCCTACCAACCAAACCTTGTCTCTCAACAATTTGGTTTGGTTTAAACTCTTCCCAAGTGCCTATACCAGCTTTGATGCCATAGGGAGCTCAACACACCTTGCTCGACATACTTACAGATCGTTCCTTACTCCTGTCTACTTCGAACCCACTCATCTCTGTACTCAAGAGTTCCTTGACTGGTGGTCGAAGCATTATACTGAAGAGTTCCTTGACGTTTCTAACTTCTCTCAATTAATTGATCAAGCTTTTGTTGATGTGCAGGAGAAGACCAAAAAAGGTAAATCCACTCATATTAAAGAGATTCAAGCCATCCGAAAGTACTTTGAACCTGTTTATCGACCAGATGACATTAGTCGAACCGTCAATGAAGCTTCAGTTACGCTAAAGGATAAATTTTTAAAGAAGATGAAGAGTTTGAAACTCCCTTCATACATTCCTCCTGCGAAACGCTATGAAGCAGCTTTCACAAAATTCCCTCCGAAGACTCCTCGACTGCCATCTGCTGATTTTGGAGTGGCTCTTGCCCCTCCATTTCCAGATTGGTTCATCTGTGGGGATTCTATAAAGATCCTTCGACAGCAGTCGAAACCCAAGGCTCAACGGGTGGTTCCGACTAAGCATACGCTAGACAGTTTCAAAGGACACCTTCATATTTGTATCGAAGATGTTCGTATCGAATCTGAAATACATGAAGGTTTGGATTCTTCGATTTTATGTTCTTTCATTTGAACTTTATCATTAATGACTTGTGGTAATTTTGTTTGTTTTGCAGCTACACCTAAGAAAAGTACAACTTCAAAACTGGTCTAAGTGAAGACTGAGAAAATGGGTGAAGGCAGCAAGGTAAGTCACCCAACTTTTTCCTTTTGTTGATGAGCAGTTCTTTCCTCTAATACTTTATACTACTTCAGGCTTCTCGTAAACCACCTCCGACACCTCAGAGGAAATCGAAGAGGGGCACTGCCCAAATCATTATTGATTCTGAGGATGAGAACCAATCTCCTCCTGAAGACGTAAAAATGAAAAAGAGGAAGAAACCAACTCAGGATACAGATGCTGCTGCTAGCCAATCTGAGCCCAAAGTGGCTAAGGTCTCCAAGAAGATAACCACAACCAGTGGTGCTGCGGAGACCTCTTCTGGGGCTGCCACTAAACTGGCCGCAGGCCAAGTTAAAAGTGACAATTCTAGCCCTGGTGCTAAAGGTGTCAAGGTAACTATCCTTTCACATTTATTTAACTGTTTACCTTGTTTCTCTTTGACCTAATTTGCTTCGATTTGACTCAGGCTGATGCGAGTGGCTCAAATCCACCAGTGGCTAAGTCTTCTTCTCCGGCCACCATTCTGAACAACCAAGGTGAGCCTACGTACCACCCTACTTCTGACTTAGGCTCTGGAAGGAGTTCTTTTGATGAAATTAATAAACTTAGCTTTGAAATAATTCCTCCTTCACCAACAAAGACTGCTACTCAACAATCCCAAACAGATGGCTCCGACCATGATGAAGACGATGGTCAGAAAAATCTTGAAGTAGAAAACCTAGAAACCATCGCTATGGATGAAGACAAAACCTTGGCAAATGAGGACGGCTCACCGACAGCTGAAACCTTTGGGGCTGAAAATGTTGATCCAGATGGGGAAGAAGAGATGGATGAGGATGAAGAAACAATGCGCCAAACTGAGCCTGATGGCAACAGTGATGGAGATAATACTGATGACAATGTGGATGAATATGAAGAAGAGGAAGACAAAGGCAAAGAAAAGAAAGTTTATGAAGAGCCTGACAATGATTCGACTCCTGTCAGAGCCACCACTATTCCAGCAACTACTATTGCTACTGAAGGCAAGGTAGCCTCGACTGTGTATGAAGCAGGTCTCTCTGAAAAAGAACTTGATGCCTTAAAGGTCAACGACCCTCGAAGGTACATAAAGATCCTCCTTGGTAGTCGAGGAAGTTCCTTTGATAAGACTCCTAGTGCTTCAACTGCCTCTGAGGATCAACCTTCGAGCAAGCCTGAGGACAACATCCTCTTAAAGATCAAAGAAAAGATTTTTAAGGGTGACTTCTTCAATCTCTTACAAATGGATAATGTCACTCGTATTTAGCTGAAAAATCTCCTTCAACAAGTCTACATCCACATTATTTCTCCTGAATCTGCTAACATCATTTTAGAGCTTGGCACTATGATCGACCAAGTCCACGCTGACCTCAAGCGACTGCCTCAGATTGAGGATGCAATTTCAGTAAAATCTGGAAGCGAGGTTGCCTCTTGGACCGCTGCCACTGAATCTGAAAATAAGGTAGCAAAACTGGAGGAAACCAAAGAGAAGAATAAGCAAGAGATCACCTCCAACGATCGAAACATTGCCTCCTGGGAGCGAAAAATTAAAAAGCTTCGAGCCAAGATCTCAAAGGCCAACAAATGCAATGCTGAGCTGTCTGCCTTTGATGATTCTGACTTGTCGAAAGAACTAGACAATGCCATATCTTTTGCTGAGGAAGCTCGACAATTGGAGAAAGAAGTTGCTCGTTTAAAATCTGACAAGGCCTTGTGTGAGAAACGCCTTGAACTCCAAAAGTCAAAATATTTGATGATGAAAGAGAATCTCCCTTTTTAGCTTGTAATTTCTTTGCAATATTCTTTTTAGTATAATGTTCCATAGCCCTTTGAGGCTTTTACGTAATGACTTTTAAGCCATTTTGGCATTTATACCATGTTGGCTTCGCCTTTTTACGTTGAATTACTCTTGAGCAATTTTAATTTCTTGAAGCGCTGGTTTATATTTTTTCAAATACTTGTCATTCACTTTCAAGATTCTTTTATCCTCGTCTAAATCTTCAACTTCATAGGCCCCATTAGAAAATACTTGCGTAATTTGAAACGGGCCTTCCCATTTTGGGGACCATTTGCCCAAGGCTCTGACCTTTCGATCCATAGGCAGGATTACCTTCCAAACTAAATCTCTAGGCAAAAAGGTCTTAACCCTAACCTTTTTGTTGTAAGACTTCTCCACTTTTTTCTTTTGCCTCTTTAGCAATTCCAAAGTGTTAAGTCTCTCTTCGTCCAAATCCACTAATTCATCTAACATCATATTCCAATAAGACTCGGAAGGAATTTCATGATGTCTTTGGATCCTTGTTGACTGAAGGTAGATTTCGACAGGTAACACTGCGTCATGACCAAAAGTCAATCGAAATGGAGTAGTGTTAGTTGCTTCTTTGGGAGTGGTTCGACATGCCCAGGGGATCTGGTTTAAAGTCTTATGCCAATTTCTAGGCTTCTTTCCTACATGTTTTTTTATCAAACGAATCACTACTTTATTAGCAGCTTCGACCTGACCATTAGCCTGAGCATAATAAGGTGTAGAGGTTAAGAGTTTGAAACCCATTTCTTTAGCAAACTCCTACATTTTTCGACCAGTAAAGACTGATCCTTGATCTGTTGTAATTGTCTCTGGGATTCCAAACCTATAAATGATGTATTTTTGAATGAATCTGATCACATCCTCTTGATCCACATTTGGTAAAGGTATCGCTTCGATCCACTTCGTAAAGTAGTCAATGCCTACCAAAATGTATCTCTGATTTTTAGACGATGCTGGTCGAATTTCTCCAATCTGATCCAAAGCCCGACCTCTAAAAGGCCATGGTTAGACTATGGAATGCAGCTCACTTGCAGGGATATGTTGTATTCCAGCATGAACTTGACATTCCTAGAAGCCCTTGGCGAATTCAATGCAATCCTTTAGCATGGTAGGCTAATACATGCTTTGTCGAAACAAAAGCCATTTCATCTTATGACCTACTTGATGTGCCCTACATGCCCCACTATAGATAGACGAAAGGGTAAGATATGCCTCTGATTCACTCAGGCATTTAAGCAAGACTCCCTCAGGGGTCTTTTTAAATAATTAATTACCTAGAAGAACATAACTTAAGGCTTGATACCTGACCTTTTGCTCTGTGGACGCCGTTAGATTCTGTAAGTATTCGATTATGGGCTTCCTCCAATCTTTATCCATCAAGTTGTCTATTGCAAAAATCTCGAAATTTTCTTCATCAGCGTATCCAACCTTCGTTGCTTCTAGATCTGATAGGCATAATCTAACAGACACAACTTTACCTCTAACTTCGATTGCCTCTTGCAACTTTTCCTTCGAAATATACCCAGAAGCAGTCTGAGCCAAGTCATTGGCCACTTGATTCTCTAGTCGAGGTATGTGTCGAATGCTTACCACTTCAAATTTCTTCAGTAGTCTGTTGACTATTACAAAGTACATGATAAGATTTTCCTTAACACATTTGTACTTCTTTGTAATTTGTTTTATGACCAACTCTGAATCTCCCTTTATTCCGAGTCGAGTTGCCCCCAATTCTAAAAAAATCTCAAGTCCAGCTATTAGGGCTTCATACTCAGCCTCATTGTTGGAACAAAGTCCTTCGACCTTATACTTGAATTTTGTTGGAATTCTATTAGGTGAAATAATTAACACGCCTACGCCTGTTTCATCTTTATGCCTAGATCCATCGAAGTATAGCTTCCAAGGTTCTAGTTCGACGTAATTCAAAGCACTTTCATTTATGGAGTGGTCGACTATGAAGTCCGCTACCACTTGTCCTTTAACTGCCTTTAAAGGCTTATATGATAAAGAGTATTCAGTTAATGCTAGTGCCCATTTACCAATTCGACTATGCAAAATAGGTTTAGACAACATATGTTTAATGACATCAAAATGAGACGAAACATAAACATCAACTGGCTTTATATATTGCTTTAATTTTGTACAAGAGAAATACAAGCATAAACATAATTTTTCAACCATGCTATACCTACTTTCCGCATCATTCAAAACCCGACTAAGGTAATAAATGGCTCTTTCGACGCCATTTTCATCCTCTTGAGCCAACATGCTCCCTAAGGTTTTGTCCGACGCAGCTATGTACAATCTCATACCCCTATTTCTACAAGGTGGTGCCAATATTGGAGGATGACTTAGATATTCTTTGATTTTTTCGAAGGCCTCTTGTTGGGCTTGCCCCCAGTCAAATCCTTCCTTGTTCAGTCGGAGTAGAGGTGAAAAGGCTTGAGTATTCCCGCTGAGATTTGATATAAACCTTCTCAAGAAGTTAATCTTTCCCCACAGCGACTGTAATTCCTTTTTTGTTGATGGCGCTTTCGCTTCCATGATGGCTTTGGTCTTATTTTGATTGATTTTGATCCCCTTCTTGTGGACCACAAAGCCTAAAAAATCTCCCGCCTGTACATAAAAAGCACACTTGAGAGGATTTATTTTAAGACCATGTCTTCGTATCCTTTCGAATGACTCTCGAAGTTGGTCAATATGGGTCTCCTCTGAAACAGACTTCACAATAATATCATCAATGTAAATTTGCATAAAAATTTCTATGAAGTCATGAAAGATTGTATTCATTGCTCTTTGATATGTTGCCCCAGAATTTTTTATGCCAAAAGGCATCACCACCCATTCTTAGGTGCCCAAGGCCCCAAGGCATCGAAACGTCATTTTAGGGACATCATCCTCAGCAATAAATATTTCGTTATACCCAGAATACCTATCGAGCATATTTAGGTATTCGTGGCCAGCGGTAGAATCGACTAGCATTTCCTCCACAGGCATTGGGTATTCATCCTTTGGGGTCACAACATTCAAATCTCTGAAATCTATGCAAACCCTCAAAGTTCCATTTTTTTTATAACAGGTACAATGTTAGTTAACCATTCGACATACCTGGTAGTGCGGATGAACTTGCATCGAAGTCTCCTTTCGACTTCCTCTTTTATCTTTGAGATAATTGCTGGTGCAAACCGTCTTGGATTCTGTTTGACTGCCTTTTTCCCAGACTTGATTGGTAGCTTCAGTTTGACCAAAGCCCTGCTTAGACCAGACATCTCATCGTAATCCCACGCAAAACAGTCCCTGAACTCTTTCAATAGCTGGATTACTTCGACTCTTAGTTGTGGAGTAATGTTGGCATTGATGTAAGTAGGCCTTTTCACTGCCCCCTCTCCCAGGTAGATTTCTTCAAGAGGATCTTGTGCTAGCATTCGAACATTGTTTGCTAACGAATCCTTCTCAAAACCCAAAGGCTCATCGTCATAAATAGCATCGAGCCTCTATTCTTCATCCTGAATCTGATCAGGTGGTTCTGTATCGAAGTTCTTACCAGGACCTTCTTGGTAGAATCCTGAATTGGCTTCGACAACCATATATTCACTGGCAGCCTCCAAAGCCGCTTGTAGTTTGGTTTCGGCCACATAAGCCAAAATTCTTTTCAATGCTTTGAACTCAGTCATTATCACTGAATTCGCTTCCCCAACCTGTGGGGTCTACTGAAGGTGTGCCAAGGTATGGGAGCCTTTTTCCTGGAACCTCCTTATCCCAACGGAAACCTTCGACGGGATGCAGGTACAATGAGCAAAATGTCTCAACATCTAGGACAAACTCAAAGTCTGCTGGACCACAAGGGGAAATATGAGCCAAATGCTTGTCGAACTGACGTTTGTCAACATGATTTATTGGTGCCTTAAAATACCCTTGGTCAGCTTCTATGTTCTCGACTATGCCATCCGGCCTCCAGATGGTGATCCTCTGATGCATCGAAGATGGAACTGCTTCAATGCCATGTATCCACTCTCGTCCTAAGAGCAGATTGTAGTTGGCTTTGGTTTCCACTACCATGAAGACAGTAGGCCTAGTAACTATCCCAACTGTCAAGTCCACTTGTATAACACCCAGCGTGGTGCCAACTTTTCCTTCATAATTTGAAAGAACCATATTGTGTGGCTTAGTATCAGTATCATACTTTCCTATCTTTCTCAAGATATGGTGCGACATCAGATTTACTGTGGTGCCGCAGTCAACCAAGATCTTGTTTACTGGAACATTCTCGACCTTCCCGGTGATGAATAGAGGCTTCAGATGGTTTTTCATAGCCTCATCTAGCCGTTTAAAGAAAGCATTCTGCTCTTCGACGCAACCATTGTTCATGATATAGTAGCACATTGGTTTGTGTGCCGCCATTTCTGCTTCAGAATAGTCATCAACTTCCTCAACCTCTGTGATTTGGTCAAATTCCCTAGGCAATACTGATACCACATTCACAAGGATGTCCAATGAAGCATCAGAATCTGAGTCGAAATTGTCTGTCATCATCTCATCTTCTGCTATGGCCTGATCACGTTTTTCTTTAGCCATTTCGACTTCAATTTTGAATAATTTTTGCCTAATTTGCAACTTCTCAACAGTTCCTCCCCTTCCGTTGTTTCTTGTAGGTAGGTTAGTGCTTGATTCAGCCTTATCCTTCGACTCGGCCTCCCTGTGGGCTTTCCTCCTTCGCTGCTCCCTCCTCCACTATGACCTTGTCATAGGATTTTTTCATTTGTAGTTCTCAGAAATGTGGGCAGTTTTATTAGAGGATTCAAACTCCTTGCGATAGGTTATCGAAGAGCCCCTGGTGACATCGAAGTTTTTCCACTTCTGCTGACCTCTCTGCCTGTTCTTATTTGGTTTAACCCATTTGCCGTTAGAAAGTTCAGCAAATGGTTTGAAGGTAGCAGGCCTTGCTCCTGGTGCTCTAGCCTTCGACTCAGACTTTCTTGGGTCGAAACTTCGGGGGCCATGGTTGGCCTTCTCCCACTTCTTCTTAGCCTTTCGTACCCCTTCAAGATTCCGCGCCGCTTTTTTGTCGTACACAGCGCTGCACCTAGGGTACATCATTACTTCAGATCCCTTTCGTTGACATCTATGTATGAAGTCAACCAAACTTTCTTCCTCTTTTGAGAAGGCCAGCTTATTGTATTCCTCTTGTCGGCGTTCCTCGCCAACTTCCATTGGCGACTCCTCAGAAATTTCCACCATGTTAACTTGCATTTCGACATCCTCAGTGATGTCAAGCTTGCATAATTTCATCTGTAAACCCTCAATAGCCCTATCCATCTGGAAGAAACTATCAACGCCCCCCTTGGTTACCAGCATCTTCTGCGAATCCGCAGTAACTCCCTTGTCAGCACCTTCAATAATCTCTATACCATTGTAGCAAGCGATTTTTGTCGGTGACGCGACCATCTTATCACTGGGTTTTCCTCACCGCAATGAGGAAGAGGGGGTGCTACTTTTTAATTTCTTATTTATCCCATGAAGTTGGAAGGGAAAGGGAAGCTATCTAAAACTAACCTTGCACGCGAATGTTTAACTGAACAAACGCTTTAAAGAGATTCGGGGAGTCGAGGTCAGGTTATAAAATGGGGAATTGTCAATTATCCATCCTATATGTGGTTATCCACAAGATATTAGCTTTAGGTCTCGCTTTGTAATTGATAATGTTTATCTGTTAATGGGTTGGGAAAGTTTCTTGGGAAGTATGAGTGAGTGAGTGAGTTTTTTGTTGATGTTCGGGTTTTTCTGATGTTTTTTGATAAGGTGCTGGACCTAAGTTTTGGTTGATGTATGAAGGTACTGGACCTAGGGTTTTTTGATTAGTATGCTCGCTAAGATTTTGCAATCTTATGCCTACATATTCCCGTTTAAATGAAACATGGAAATCAGAGCAATCATAGTTCCTCCTATTCTAAGGGAGGAAAAAGATATTTTGGTGTCTTGTTCAAAGCCCAAGATTAAAGCTAAAAGGTTATTTGTGTCTTGGTCAAAGCCCAAGATTGAAGCTAAAAGTTTGACCGAGAGAGAACTTGTCATCTCTAAAGAGGGATTGTTGATTTTTATGTGCCTTGATCAAAGCCCAAAGTTAAAGCTAAGAGGTTTATCGACTCCACTGGGGGGAATTCTTACCCAAAGTCTAAGAGGAGGCTGGATAAGACCGAGTCAACAAGAGAGTGTATGTTGGTGTCTTGTACAAAGCCCAAGATTGAGGCAAAAAAGAGACTGACTCTTTGGGGATATCCTTATACAAAGCCTAAGAGGAGGCTAGAAGGTTGACTTTTCCATGGAAAATGTTCTATCTGTCTTGTACAAAGCCCAAGATTGAGGCTAAAATGATTTTGACTCTGCCGGGGAGGTTTGTATGTGTCTTGTATAAAGCCCAAGATTGAGGCTGCAACGAGTTTGACTCTTGCTGGAGAGTATTATCTGTCTTGTACAAAGCCCAAGATTGAGGCTGGACTGAGAAATTTTACTAACTCTGGTGAGGATATTTTTATGTGTCTTGTACAAAGCCCAAGATTGAGGTGGAAATGAGTTTGAATCTTCTTGGGGAAGATCATTCCTCAAAGCCTAGAGGAAGACTGGGAGGAAATGACTCTGCTAGGGAAGATATTTATCCCAAGCTCAAGAGAGGGAGATTTATGTCTTGTACAAAGCCCAAGATTGAGGCTAAAAGGGTTTGACTCAACAAGATAGTTCTTTTATATGTCTTGTACAAAGCCCAAGATTGAGGCTAGAAAAGGTTGACTCAACAAAAGAGCCCGAAAAGGTGATTGACTCAACAAGAGAGTCTGAAATTTGATTGACTCAACAAGAGAGTCTGAAAGTGATTGACTCAACAAGAGAGTCTAAAAAGTTGATTGACTCAATAAGAGTGTCTGAAAAGGTTAGCTCCGTTGGGGAGAATCTTTGTGCAAAGCCCAAGAGGAGGCTGACTCTATTGAGGAAAGATCATTATACAAAGCCTAAGCTAACTTTTGTCGGGGATTGTTAAGATCTCGAGGTAGGTCCAAATGGGGAATCAACTCTTGTTGAGGATTATAGAAGAGTTGAGATATTAGAGACCTTGAGGTTCTGATTTGGGATAAGTTAACCCTAGTTGGGGAACTCTCAAGAGAGAGGCTGGGTTTCTGCTGGAGATTGATCCAGAGAGCCCGGGGTTTCTTCCTATATTCGTAAGGAACTTGAGAATGTCTTTGAGACTCAAGGGGATTAGACTGTCCAAGTCTACTGGTGTGGAAGAGTTTTATCTTTTGTATGATGCCCCAGATGAGGCACGGGTATTAAGGGATGAGGATCAACCCAAAAATCCGATATTTGACACTGGAAAGACTGCTCTAGCAAAGGATGACTAAGTTCTGTCTTATACCTTTAAGAGGTCATCAAGGTCCTTGTATTAAGCCCAAGAGAAGACATGAGAACTTCTAAGAAGCCGGAGGGTCCTTGTACAAAGCCCAAGAGGAGACGGGGATGCTTGTAGGAAGCCTGTGGGTCCCAAACCAAGAAAAGATCAAGAAATGCTATTCACCGAGAATAGATCATTTAGTGAAAGTTCTGTGATTTGAAGAAACTCAAGAGATGTTATTCACTGGGAATAGATCAACTCCAGGGACTAGAATTTCTTTGACAATTTCTAGGGGTGACAGTCTGAGAAAAGGTTCACGAGGAATACTGCCTTTCTCTTTGTTCCATATCGTTTAAGCCCAAGAGAAAGCAAGAATGTATCTGGAAAGCCTATGGGGATCTAGTTTTGTTTGTATTTTAAGAGCGGCCAACAGGACTTTACCTAGTTCTAGACCTAGTTGCCGAGGAAAACTCTAAATAACTATACTAGTATATATACAATTGATATATGAAAAGTAATTAAAAGGATATGAAAGAAGACTAACCATGCGCAACTTCCCACAATACACTTATATATATTTGACTTGTATTTAAAAGAATGAAAGAAGACTCACAGTGTTCAGCTTCCCACAATACAGATATATATATATATATATATATATATATATATATATATATATATATTTGAGCAAGGAAATGAAAGCGGATAAACTTACAGGTGAGCAAGCTTCCATGTTGTATGGTTAGTTGTTCAAAGAAATTAAAAAAAGTTTTGATTACAACTGTATATTGAATATAAATCAAAAGGGAATTATTTTGAAAAGATCATTGGGGCTTATACTCAAAGAGAGGCTCAAGGTTTTAACAGTGATCGTACCGTTGTTTTGATTATCGTACCGAGACTTATACAACGACGGTGGTCCAAAAAGGTTTATCTACAAAAGGGTTGGGTCTTACAACTCAAGGAGAGGCCCAAAAGTGTTTTAAAAGAAAATAAATGGGACTTACAACACGAGAGTAGGCTCAGATGGTTTGATTTTGAACTGGCAATCGCGCCAAGATGTTTTTAACACAGAGGGACTTATACAATATCTGAGGCCAAAAAAGGTTTTGGTTAAAAGGGGGTTGGGTCTTACAGTCTATTAGAGGCATAAATATTATTTAAAGAAAAGGAATAGGACTTACAACACGAGGGTAGACCCAAGTGATTATTGTTTGAAAACGACGATCTCGTCGAAGTTTCTAAAACTGTATCAAGACTTATACAATACCCTGAGGCCGAAATTATTTTATTTACAAAGAGGTGGGACTTACACTCTATCAAGAGGCCCAAAAAGTTTGAAAATGAATAAAGATGGGTCTTATAGCTCAAGGAGAAGCCCAGTTGGTTTTGTTAAAAACAGCGACGATCGCGCCGAACTTTTGAAAATATACAGAGGGACTTATACAATATGTGAGGCCTAAAAATTGTCTATTTACAAAAGAGTTGGGTCTTACACTCTATTAGAGGCTCAAAAGTGTTTGAAAAAGATTGATGAGGGTGGAATTAATCAAAACACTAATTTTATTTAAAATGAAATTAATTTTGTTTAAAAATTAATAAAATCATTGAAAACATGTGAAAAATGAGTGGTGATCTTGGATCAATGTTTCAAAAATCATGTTTTTATCCACAAAATGATTGGAAACCATTTAAGTTTGGAAAATCAAGAAGGAAAAAATATTTTAAATGTTAAAAAACAAATAAAAATTAATTCTTTGCAAAAATATCAATTATATGAAATAAATAATATTTTTGGGAAATTTTTGTAAAATAAAATATTTTAACATTTTTGTGAATTATTAAAAAAGGAATCAATTCAAAATCATTAAAATTCATAGAGAAAATAATTTTTGAATCAATTAAATAAAATCACAAAAATTTAAATATTTGAAAGCTTGAAAAAGGGCGCCAAGAACATCTTGGTTTTGCCCACGTGCTCTGTTTTGCCCAGATTTGCATTTTCTCATCAATTTCACTGAAAAGGGCTCAGGTGCTGGTTCTGGTATTTTTCTTTTCTCTGACCGGGGCTCTCGAGCCATTGTTGGGGTGTCATTTCTTTGCCAAGTGAAAGGAGCGAGCAAATTCCTTTGGTCTTCTTGATTTTCGACAGCATGTTACTCTAAAATCTCGATCAGAGCATCTTTTTCTTTTAACAGTTGTTGTATCTTCTTACACTCCACATTGAGAATACGGTACTTGTTCTTCCAAGACCTCTTCTCCTGTTGAACTTTGTTGAGAGTAACTTGAAGTTTTTCCGTATTAGACATAAAATAAAGGAAGGATTCCTTTAACGAAAGAACTTCCTGACGAGGGTAAGGCATCCTCAGCTTGAGAGCTCTAGTTTGTACCCAGTGGAGATAAGGTTCCACCGAGACACAGTCCGGTTTTCCTAGAGATTCTCTTCCTTTCCTATGAACATGTTTCCAAGCATGCACTATTTCTGTCTTTAGTTCCCTGTCATTTTCTCCTTCCTTGAAGAAAAGACCTTCTAGATGAGCATTACGCGGGACATGCCTCATCGAGTATCCAAATTGACAACGAACTAAAATTGGATGATAGTTGATTCCTCCTTTAATTCCTATGAGGGGTACATTAGGGAAGTTTCACAACGGTCAATGATTCTGATCCCGTCATAGATTTGATTGTACCAATCGATGTCAAAGTTAGTAAGAGACATGATTCTCTGCGACCAACGGAAGGTACTCTTATGATCCCAAAAAGCAGCAGACTTGGGTAAATGAGAAGTAATCCATTTGTACAGAAGGGGTACATAGCATGTGATCATTCCTCCGCTATACAAATTCCTTAAGTATACAGAATGATAAGCATCTACGAGCAAGGTCGGTACAGGGTTTCCAATCAGAAAAACCTTAATGGCATTGATATCAATGAAGTCATCAATGTTGGGAAACAGAAATAACCCGTAGGTGAACAAAACAAAGACGCTTTCGAAAGCAGTCACGTTCCCTATACTAGCAAAGTACAGAGTTTTCTTTATCAAAAACTTGGCTGGCAAACCCTGGATTCCACCCTTAGTGGTCATGTGAGTCCTGACTTCTGACTCGTCCAAATAAATTGCTCTTGGAATGTTTTGATCCTTTGGAATTTCTTCCAGTCCAGAAAAGGGAGCTTGGTCAGTGATGGGTAAATCAGTCAGGTGAGAGTACTCCTCCAGTGTTGGTGCAAGCTGATAATCTGGGAATGTAAAACAGTGATAGACCGGATCATAGAACTGAATGAGCGTAGACAGTATTCCTTCAATTACATGGACCCTTAACAAAGACAGTAGTCCTTCGTACTTAGTTCTAAAAGCATCAGGGTTGGTGATCATCCTTGCCAGCCCTCTCAAATCCTCTACTTTTGGAACCTTGAAGGTGTACTTGTGAGTCTTCCTTCTACCAAAATCCATAACACAATCTTTTTCTAACATTTGCAATCATCGTCTTAGTTTAATTTGAAAAAGAGAGACTAGAAGAGAAAAATTTTCTTTGTTTCAATGCTTTTTAATGAAATGAATGCATGAATGCAGCACACAAAAACATAAAAAAACATGTGGTCAAAGATTCAGTGTCATGAAGTCATGGCTCTACCCATCCCCAAAGGTTGTACTGGTGATTTTTTGTACCTGTCCTTAAAATCATTGACCCCTCTTGGGATAACTACAGCAGGCTGGTTCACCTGAGCAAGCTGCAGTATCTTAGAGTAATATTAAATGAGGGTAGTATCGTGTGACAAATATTTTCGATAGCTTCTGTATTACAAAATAGTAACATGGTCTTAGCCTACTAAATCCTCAATTTCATAGAATACCACAATCGAACAATCTGCTTTCAACAACCGAAGTCGTATAGGCATTGAATCTGCAAAGGATCTCTCCACTGAATCGATGGTCGACCGGGATCTCTTATTTGGGAGTCACTCCCTGTAAGATTACCCGTCTAGTGCCATCACTTATCTTAGGTGTCACTCAAACTTTCCAGATGCGGCATCACCTGCAATCCCATTAGCAGAAAAATAAACACGGATATCAATTAGGAAAAGCGATATATATATATTTATCCTAAAACTAATATCATAGACCTCTTAAGAGCTATAATCCTAGTCCTATACAGACAATGACTTCCCCAGCAAAGTTGCCGTTTAACTGTTGGAAAATGGGGACGATGCCCCAAGGATCATTCTAAGGACTCCCCAGTAGAGTCTCCATTTTACTGTAGCGAGCGATTTTTGTCGGTGACGCGACCACCTTATTGCTGGGTTTTCCTCACCGTAATAAAGATGAGGGGTGCAACTTTCTAATTTCTTATTTATCCCATGAAGCTGGAAGGGAAAGGGAAGCTATCTAAAACTAAACTTGCACGCGAATGTTTACCTAAAAAACGCTTTAAAGAGATTCAGGGAGTCGGGGTCAGGTTATAAAATGGGGAGTTGTCAATTACCCATCCTATATGTGGTTATCCACAAGATATTAGCTTTAGGTCTCGCTTTGTAATTGATAGTGTTTATTTGTTAATGGGTTGGGAAAGTTTCTTAGGAAGTATGAGTGAGTGAGTGAGTTTTTTGTTGATGTTCGGGTTTTTCTGATGTTTTTGATAAGGTGCTGGACCTAAGTTTTGGTTAATGTATGAAGGTACTGGACCTAGGGTTTTTTGATTAGTATGCTCCCTAAGATTTCGCAATCTTATGCCTACGTATTCCCGTTTAAATGAAACAGGGAAATCAAAGCAATCGTAGTTCCTCCTATTCTAAGGGAGGAAAAAGATATTTTGGTGTCTTGTTCAAAGCCCAAGATTGAAGCTAAAAGGTTATTTGTGTCTTGTTCAAAGCCCAAGATTGAAGCTAAAAGTTTGACCGAGAGAGAACTTGTCATCTCTAAAGAGGGATTGTTGATTTTTGTGTGCCTTGATAAAAGTTCAAGGTTGAAGCTAAGAGGTTGATCGACTCCACTGGGGGGAATCCTTACCCAAAGCCTAAGAGGAGGCTGGATAAGATCGACTCAACAAGAGAGTGTATGTTGGTGTCTTGTACAAAGCCCAAGATTGAGGCAAAAAAGAGGCTGACTCTTTGGGGATATCCTTATACAAAGCGTAAGAGGAGGCTAGAAGGTTGGATTTTTGGGGGAAAATGTTATATCTGTCTCGTACAAAGCCCAAGATTAAGGCTAAAAGGATTTTGACTCTGCCGGGGAAGTTTGTATGTGTCTTGTATAAAGCCTAAGATTGAGGCTGAACTGAGAAATTTAACTGACTCTCGTGAGGATATTTTTATGTGGCTTGTATAAAGCCCAAGATTAAGGCTGAAATTAGTTTGACTCTTCTTGGGGAAGATAATTCCTCAAAGCCTAGAGGAAGACTTGGAGGAAATGACTCTGCTAGGGAAGATATTTGTCCCAAGCTCACGAGAGGGAGATTTAGGTCTTGTACAAAGCCTAAGATTAAGGCTAAAAGGGTTTGACTCAACAAGAGAGTGCTTTTATATGTCTTGTACAAAGCCCAAAATTGAGGCTAGAAAAGGTTGACTCAACAAGAGAGTCTGAAAAAGGTGATTGACTCAACAAGAGAGTCTGAATGTTGATTGACTCAACAAGAGAGTCTGAAAGTGATCGACTCAACAAGAGAGTCTAAAAAGTTGATTAACTCAACAAGAGAGTCTGAAAAGGTTAGCTCCACTAGGGAGAATCTATGTGCAAAGCCCAAGAGGAGGCTGACTCTACTAAGGAAAGATCATTATACAAAGCCTAAGAGGAGGCTAACTTTTGCCGGGGATTATTAAGATCCCAAGGCAGGTCCAAATGGGGAATAAACTCTTGCTGAGGATTATAGAAGAGTTGAGATATCAGAGACCTTGAGGTTCTAATTTGGGATAAGCTAACCCTGGTTGGGGAACTCTCAAGAGAGAGGCTGGGTTTCTGCTGGAGATTGATCCAGAGAGCCCGGGGTTTCTTCCTATATTTGTAAGGAACTTGATAATGTCTTTGAGACTCAAGGGGATTAGACTGTCCAAGTCTACTGGTGTGAAAGAGTTTTATCTTTTGCATGATGCCCCAGAGGAGGCACGGGTATTAAGGGATGAGGATCAACCCAAAAATCCGATATTTGACACTGGAAAGTCTGCTCTAGCAAAGGATGACTAAGTTCTGTCTTATACCTTTAAGAGGTTATCAGGGTCCTTGTGTTAAGCCCAAGAGAAGGCATGAGAACTTCTAAGAAGCTTGAGGGTCCTTGTACAAAGCCCAAGAGGAAGCGGGGATGCTTGTAGGAAGCCTGTGGGTCCCAAACCAAGAAAAGTTCAAGAAATGCTATTCACCGAGAATAGATCATTTAGTGAAAGTTTTGTGATTTGAAAAAACTTAAGAGATGCTATTCACTGAGAATATATCAACTCCGGGGAGTAGAATTTCTTTGACAATTTCTAGGGGTGACATTCTGAGAAAAGGTTCACGAGGAATACTGCCTTTCTCTTTGTTCCATATTGTTTAAGCCCAGGAGAAAGCAAGACTGTATCTGGAAAGCCTATGGGGATCTAGTTTTGTTTGTATTTAAGAGTGACCAACAGGGCTTTACCTAGTTCTAGACCTAGTTGCCGGGGAAAACTCTAAATAACTATACTAGTATATATACAGTTGATATATGATAAGTATTTAAAAGGATATGAAAGAAGACTAACCATGCGCAGCTTCCCATAATACAGTTATATATATTTGACATGTATTTAAAAGAATGAAAGAAGACTCACAGTGTGCAGCTTCCCATAATACAGATATATATATATATATATATATATATATATATATATATATATATATATATGAGCAAGTAAATGAAAGCGGATAAAACTTACAGGTGAGCAAGCTTCCATGCTGTATGGTTAGTTGTTCAAAGAAATTAAAGAAAGTTTTGATAACAACTGTATATTGAATCTAAATCAAAAGGGAATTGTTTTGAAAAGATAATTGGGGCTTATACTCAAAGAGAGGCACAAGGTTTTAACAATGATCGCACTGTTGTTTTGATTATCGTACCGGGACTTATACAACAACCGCGGCCCAAAAAGGTTTATCTACAAAAGGGTTAGGTCTTACAACGCAAGGAGAGGCCCAAAAGTGTTTTAAAAGAAAAGAAATAGGACTTACAACATGAGAGTAGGCCCAGATGATTTGATTTTGAACTGGAGATCGCACAGAGATTTTTTAACGTAGAGGGACTTATACAATTTCTGAGGCCCAAAAAGGTTTTGGTTAAAAGGGGGTTGGGTCTTACACTCTATTAGAGGCCTAAAGATTATTTAAAGAAAAGGAATGGGACTTACAACACGAGGGTAGGCCCAAGTGATTATTGTTTGAAAACGACGATCTCGTCGAAGTTTCTGAAACTGTATCGTGACTTATACAATACCCTGAGGCCCAAATTATTTTATTTACAAAGAGGTGGGACTTACACTCTATTAAGAGGCCCAAAAAGTTTGAAAATGAATAAAGATGGGTCTTATAGCTTAAGGAGAAGCCCAGTTGGTTTTGTTAAAAAAAGCGAAGATCGCGCTGAACTTTTGAAAATATACAGAGGGACTTATACAATATGTGAGGCCCAAAAATTGTCTATTTACAAAGGGGTTGGGTCTTACACTCTATTAGAGGCCCAAAAGTGTTTGAAAAAGATTGATGAGGGTGGAATTAATCAAAACCCGAATTTTATTTAAAATGGAATTAATTTTGTTTAAAAATTAATAAAATCATTGAAAACATGTGAAAAATGAGTGGTGATCTTGGATCAATGTTTCAAAAATCATGTTTTTATCCACAAAATGATTGGAAACCATTTAAGTTTGGAAAATCAAGAAGGACAAAATATTTTAAATGTTAAAAAACAAATAAAAATTAATTCTTTGCAAAAATATCAAGTACATGAAATAAATAATATTTTTGGGAAATTTTTGTAAAGTAAAATATTTTAACATTTTTGTGAATTATTAAAAAAGGAATCAACTCAAAATCATTAAAATTCAGAGAAAAATGAATTTTTGAATCAATTAAATAAAATCACAAAAATTCAAATATTTTAAAGTTTGAAAAAGGGCGCCAAGAACATCTTGGTTTTGCCCGCGTGCTCTGTTTTGCCCAGATTTGCGTTTTCTCACCAATTTCACTGAATACTTGATGAAATCACACAAGCCACATATCAATCTACTCATTTTCACCTAACGATCATGTCTATGGTCTTTAATTTCATTTATTTTAAGCATGAAATAAGAAATCAAAGAGAAACCTCAAGAACCCTAATTTCTGCATGAAGGCAGAGAAATTTGATACACGACTCATATAAAGCAATTAATGGATGGGAAACACTCTAGACATGATTATGAACATATGGCAAAATTATTATGCGAGGAAATATGCATAAATCATGAGATGACCAAGTTGAGGCTTACCTCTTGCAGCTAGTGATTGAGTTCTAGGTTGGAGGTGTTATAGCTTGGTTCCAATGATGTGGACAACTTCCTTAGGTGCTATGGAGTGTGTCTGGATGCTTGGAGTGGATTGAATTGAGCTGGAACTTGATTTGGCACCTCAACTGCAAATCTGTCAAAAGCTTGTGCAGATGGCTGGTGATTTTGTGAAATGGGTGTTCCAGTTGTTGGTTTAGTGTTTGATCAGCTCACATATGATGTTTATGAGGGGTATGTGTGTGTGATTGGCTTAGTTGGAAACACTTTCTAATTCAAAACTCGATAGTAGCTTGCATTAGAAGGCATTTTTGGAAGTGAGAGTGTGATTTTGAGAAAGGCAAGTGTTATAGGCCTTTGGTGTACTAAAACTGATCAGAAATGAGGTCTATTTATAGCGTGTCAAGTTTGTTTTGCAAGGAATAGGGAATGGCAACTGCAACAGGCCTTTGGCCAATGGTGATCAAATGGAATCTCAAGTCTCCTCTAGCCATTGACTTGAGATTAGAGCACATGTCTATGGTTCTCTGACTCAAGGATAAGGCTTGACTGAAGTGTTCATCTTTGCTCTGATACATGCCACCTCTAAGCATCCATTAAATGTTCCAAAATAAAATTGGAGTCTTGGCCTCGTTTAGGCTTTTTAGGTTTGGCATGGCTATTGTAGATTTGGGGACTTTTGAGGCTAGTAGATCAGTGCTTGTCCCTTGGTTGTTCCCCCTTGAGGTGTGCAGATGGATAACCATGCTTGAAGTTGCACAACTTGGGCAATTCAAGCACTAATGCACAAATCAGCCTTGCTAAGATAGTTTGCAGCAAGGCATGTTGCAGCTGTCATAACTCCTAGCTCAGTTGGAATTTGATGGAGTTCTTGGGCATTTTGGAAAGCTGACGTATCCTATTTCAACATGATGTCCAACTTTGGTTTTGAGTCAACCTGAATTAGAATGAAAAACTCCTCTACATTTGGGAAAAAATACGGCAGATTTTGACTTAGTGAAAATTTAACCAAGCGTTGGAAAAATGTCACTTTTGTGTTTTCAGCTATTTTGATCACTCCATAACAAAAAATCCATGAGGAATTGGAATGAGCTGTAGTTGACACTTTTAAAGTATGCCATGAGATCTAAAAATCCATCTTTGGACCATCCAAAATGGTTGCTTGGATCTCAAGTTATGGTCCTTGGAAGTTGGTATCCTAGCCACTTTGTTCCATAACTTAGAAAATTTCTAAGTTTTTTATGGTTACCCCTTTTACAAGTTATCCCACTTTCTTTGATTTTTCTTGATGAATGATGATTCAAATCACATATTAACAATGTTTTAGGGTCAAAGAACTAAAATTGTGGAAAATCCCAAAAAGTCAAACTTGATTTTGTGCATAGTTGACTTTTTATCGGATGAAATCCAAACTGTGCGGTCCTTGGTGAAATCAAGTCCTTGACCTAAATAAAACCCAATGGATGGATTCTATAGGTGTTGTAGAGTGTATTTAATCATGTCCCAGGGTTTGGGAGCATGTCTAGGTCAAAAGTCAAAGGTACAGTTGACTTTTTCCTCGAAACCCTAATTGTGGTCCTAATGAAATTGAAACTTGTGAGTCTAGCTTCTTGGATCAATCCATTGTTGAAAATGGATCAATGTGGTGTGTTAGAGACCCTCAAATCATGCCTTGAGGTCTTGGCTCATGTTTTGTCCCAATAGTCAACTTAGGGGTGAATTATGTCAGGAAACCCTAATTCCTGATTTTTTTGTAGATGCATCCCCTGAGGTAAAATTGACTTGATGAGTGGATCCATGAGGTCCCTTGTAGTATCTTGAGTTGTGCTTTGAAGCATTGGCTCATGCCCAGAGGAAAAATTCCATCTGGAGGCCTCAGTCGACCATACCCTAATTTGGTGACACTGACGATCTGGAGGCTTAATCCACTTGGAATGCTGCAACCTTGTGCTTGATTCTTGATGTGGGAGTCCTCCTGATTCATTTTGGGTGTTTGAGAGGCTAGAAAAGTTGAAGATCATGTCATTTCTTGATTAATCTCTTGTCTAAGGGCCCTAAGAGGGCTTAAAACCCTAATCCTTGATTGTAGTGAATGCTCCACAATTCCTTGAGGAGATTGATGAGACATGAAAGTATCTCCATCTTGTGATGATGATTGGAACAATGATGGAAATATTAGTGGTCAAAATTTGGGGTATGACAACCATCAGCAGTGTTGTTGTTGGACACTTCGACAGAACCACTAACCAAGATCCTTAGGAATTTCTGGTCAAGATTTTCAGTAACCCTGGCCATGACTGTCTCATTGTTGAAATCATCAGCGATCTCAATCATATTGACATCATTGTCGAGGCCTTCAGCAACCTTAAGCATATGGACCTCCGTTGGCTTAGTATAATGAGCATCAGCTACTGGCAGAGGGTCTGCATCGATCTTCATTTGACTTTTGGACTTCTCTCCAAACTTCAGCCTTCCTTCCTGAATTGCGTTCTGAACCAAATCCCTGAAAAGAAAACAGTGAGAAGTCTTATGGCACAAGAAATTATGATATTTACAAAACCCTCTTTTATCCTTTGTTCTAAAGGAGGCAATTTAGCACCAGGTGGCACTATCATCTGACCATCCTTAACTAACAAATCAAAAATTTCGCCACATTTAGTAACGTCAAAAGTATAAGTTTTCTTGGGAAATTTGTCATTTTTCTCAGTTTCGACGGAGTGAAAGTAGGCTAGAGCTAGTGGGACATATGTCTTCCCAGGAGTGAAAGTAGGGGCGGTAGCAGTTACTCCCTAGACCCACGATTTCCTAAACTCTAGGAAAGGTGATGATGGTTTGTGATTTGATGTGGTTTCCGAAGAGACATTCCAGATATGGTCAAAATAACTATGACGTCATAAAGGTGATTGAAAGAAACTCAACAGTTTCTCGAGACGTGGGATAGTCAGTTAAATTAACACCTATGTAGGGCCGAAAGATGGCGTCGAATGGACACTATCAAAAAATGGCCTTTCCTTCAGTACTGTCGAAAAGAACATTTTTGGGGGGCAATTTGTTAGCTCCTAAATTCGACGCCTGTATTGATTTAGAGGAAGTAATTGAAGTGTTAAACTCTTTGAAGAAGTTTGAAAGCGTTCGACTGTATCTTCATGGTGGAAGCCTGAGTCGAAGGTTTGTTTGAATAAGGAAAAGATAAGCATGGGAATTAGAAATATTTCCAAGCATTGGGAAATATCCTTCGACGAATATTGCTAATGGTGTTCGACGTGAAGTAATTCAAATTCAAATAAAGGAGGGAATGTTTATTCTTATCCGCTTTTGAAAAAGACAAGTGGTGCACATCCAGAGGATTAGAAGCATGCGGAGCGACAGTTGTCGTATGTTAATTGTTTCGGCAGTTAACAACAGTTAGTTTAATTAGTATAAATAGGAGTTTTAACAATAGGATTCGTGTGTTGTTCAATTTGTATAAGTCACTCAGAAATTACTCAAAGTATCCGCGTGTAGAGAAACAAGTTTTGTGAGAATGTACGTGATGTAAATACCATTTTCCATTTCAATGTAATTTCTTTAAGTCTTTCACTAAGAGTTTATCTTTACTTCGTGCAAGTTATTTTTCTGCATTTCATTTAGTCTTTACACTTCCAGTTATTTCGACTCAAAGTCTTTACGCATCTTTTTATTAAAAGTCCCTTTAATTTCACGCAAGTCAAATTTATGCCTTTACCAGTCTCTTCGATTTAAATCTTTTTCTCAAAGTCTTTTACTTTTCAGTCACTTTAAGTTTCTTGAAGAAACCCCTTTTCCATTCCTTTACTTAGTCGAAACATAGAAGTTTACGTAAGAAATCAATTTAGCACATGTCTTAGGATTTGTGTTGTCGATCCTGCGCAAGTTACTCAGTTTTATATGAAATTGATAGACCATCGGTTGTTTACCATTTTTACCAGTAAACACAAGGAATGCAACATAACTCTTAAAAAGAGAAGAGTATTCACCATCAACTACTATATTATACGAATCAAATGTGATAAGCAATTTGATACCAGATTTGTGGACGTTTGTTACTTTGGTAAGCATAGTGGCACCTCTTTGTGATCTTTTCTTTTTTATTTGAGTATCACTTGTCATAGTTTCCTTGCCACTAGATGAAGAATACGACGAAGTCTACATCTATTTTCAACAACAACAACAACAACAAACTTTTTCATATATTATCATATACACATTCAACAACAACAACAACAACAAACTCTTTCAAAGATTATCACATACAGATTCAACAACAACAACAACAAATTCTTTCATTTATTATCATATACACATTCAACAAAAACAGAAATAAAAACAACAACATATTAATCAAGTTTTATGACACATATTCAATAAGAACCAAAAAAACAACAACAACAACAACAACATCAACAACAATGGAAACTAAAGTTTACTGTAGTGCATAGGAAAAAAGTTTTACGTACCGTAAACGTGATGACTAAGTAAATGTGAATATTTTGGTTGATACAGATAATGTTGTTGTTGTACTCCTCCTTGACGATGAAGATGATGTTAGTGTTGGCGTTGGTGTGTTAGGGTTGAAAACGAACCGATGATGATGACAATGACTACGGATTGAAAATGAACAACGAATACAAAACGATGAACCGATGATGATGAAGGATGAACCGATGATGATGAACAATGATGAATGATGATGATGAATGATGAATGTTAGGGTTGAAATGGTGTATCTTTTCTCAGCACCAAACGTTAGGGTTGAATGGTGTTTCGTTTCTCATCAAAGAATGGCTACTGAAGAGACAAACTACTTAGCTTAATAAAAATGAATGAATGATACCACCACGGTCAAAAACGCAAACATTGGTGATATGTTACTTACTAAATTAAGTTTCATAAAGAAGCGCCAGTGTATTACAATTTAAAATATTTAAAACAAAATGAATAATATATCACAACGGTTTTTCTCAGAAACTGTGATGGTATCTCATTTTTTAAAAATTAAAAATAAATAAAAATAAAAAGGCGCGACTGAATGTTAAAGAAATAAAATATTTGACACGTCAGTATATAACAATTTAAAATATTTAAAACAAGTCATAACGGTTAAGTTATTCAATCGTGGTGGTATCTAATGTTAAAGAAATGTTAAAGAAATAAAACATTTGAGGGTGCTGAAATTCGAACCCATAAAAGAGTGATTATATAACCACGGTCCTATGTTTCATCCATGATTATATCATATCAAAATATTCATAAGTAAATAAAACAAAATTACCGCGTGTTAATTATGACATATCATCACGGTGGAAGCCTAACCATAGTAGAATTAGTGTTACCGAAGGTGTATTTTATAGTGGTGTCACTTACTTAATAAGGGTTCAAAGAGTACAAGTGAATAGCAATAATTAACCCCTCACAACAACCTGAGAGAACTAGTCTATTTATAGACTACTAAGCTAACTTAGGATACAAGCTAACTTAACAATTGGGCTTACAAGCAAGGCCCAATTTGACATACTAACTTAAATTACAATTTAATATATTTCGACATCATGCTTGAACAGACTTCGACTACAGCATGCATAACTCCTGTCGAAATATCAAGTTACCCTTGTCGACACTAGAGTTCGATCCAAAATACCACAGTTGATAACCTTGATAAAGTCCATATAAGACATAAAATCCACATCAAATTTCCAATTCATTTCTTTTACCTTTCCATTTACATAAATCTTGCAAGGATAATGAACTAAGTTCCCCCATGATTAATCCTTATTCTGACTGCATTTGTATCAGCTGGCATAGAACAAACTAGAAAAATACAGTAAATATTCAATAAGAAAGGTTCCCCATAGAACAAGTGAAGGAGTATGTAATCAACAAGCCAACTAATTTCGATACAGAAAAATACCTAGAACAATACCAACTGAGTGAAGGAGTATGTAAATATTCAATACAGAAAATAACAGTAAATAATCCTAATTTTGAAACAGTACTTAGAACAATACCAAGAACACTAATCAACAATCAATAATCAATAATCAACATACCTAAAACAATACTTAGGATCTTCCTTAGTCCAAAACGAAGGATGCCCATAAGTGTAAGACATTTCTACAATCGATATCAAAGGGGATGTAGGGTTTTCGAAGATCCTAAAAAAATTAAGATTTCGAGATTTAGGGCACCGTATTACCTGGAAATAATTTTTTTTTCGTTATCATAGTTTAATTTTTTATTCTTCTTCGTTATGTGTGAATGTGTGTTCTCCGTTCTTCTTCCATTTTCGTTATAAGAGTTTTGCATGCAGTTCTTCCTCATGACTTTATGTCTGTCATTGTATCCCAATTTAATTTTTATTTTTTTATTACATTTTATGATTTGGCAAATAATATGATGTGGCAATTAATGTAATTCAACCCCATGCCACGTCATACACTGACCTGACACATATTACTAAAAAATCCACATAAGCGTTTTTTTTGTCAAATTTGAGATGGGGATCAAAATTGTTCAAAAAGAAAATAGGGGGACAGAAACTGTGCGTAGACCAAAATAGGGGGACCAAAACTATAATTTAGCCTATATTATTTTAGAAATTAGGTTAGAAATAATATTGTTAATATATTATTTTAGTATTATACTGTTAATACTATTAAAATATTATTTTAGTATACATACTATTTTTATAAATATTGTTTAAAATAATATTGTTTTAGAAATAATGAATAATGTATTATTTAGTATTATTTTAGTAAATTTAATATTAAATTTTTTTTAAGAGATATTAAATATTATGGGATATACAATATTATTATAAAATAATGTTTTATTTTAATATTATATACTGCTTTAATATATTATTTTCGAAATAATACTTAAAAATAGTATAAATAATATTTAAAGATTAAAAAAAACATTATATAAAATAGTATATAGTTATTATTATTTAGTAATATATTATAGTATTATTTTAGTAACATAACACTTAATTTTTTTTATAAATACTAAGTATTATGTGATATATAATATTATAATAAATATTGATTAATTTTAATATTATATACTATTTTTATATAGTATTTTCGAAATAATACTTCAAAACTAGTATAAATTATATTTTTAAAATAATATAAAAAACAATATAAAAAATAGTATATATTTATTATTATTTAGTAATATATTTTAGTATAAACATAACAGTTAGAAATTATTTTAGAAATATTACATATTATTTGATAGATAATATTATAGTAAAATATTATTTTATTTTAGTATTATATATTGTTTTTATAAAATATTTTTGAGATAATAATTAAAAATATATATAAATAATATTTTGAAAATAAAAAAAAAATAATATAAAAAATAGTATATCTTTATTATTATTTAGTAATATATTTTAGTAATATGTTTTAGTTTAGTAATATATTTGAAGTGTATATTACTTAAAAATATATATTTATTTAAGTGTATAATCAATAGATATTTGTAGTGAAGACTAGGAAGATTGTTTTAAGTTATTTTCAGGTATAATTAACTAACTCAATTAATTAATTGTTTTTTTAAGTTCTTTTATATTTTTTGAGATATTCATGATTATACTTTATTTAATATTTTTTTATGAATTTATACAACAATGTAGGAGAAATATTGTTGGGATATTGGAGATCATCACCAAATTAAGGAAAATTTTCACTCGAAATGTGATGCCCGATTATCTGACACGCTTAAACGTGTTAGACTTGATTGGGAAAGAAAAAGATCACGTCCCTATTGGATAGGTGAAGATGTATATCAAGAGCTTATTGCACATTGGAATTTAGGTACCTTTAACCAAATACCTGAAATGGCAAAAAAAAAAAAAAGTATCTCAAGTTAGCGGCTGCAACTTTGCAACAGACAATATTAGTGTAGCTGAAGTTGCACGAAGGATGGTAAATTTATTTATGTTTTACTTAAATTTTCATGGAGATTTTAGATTAATTAAAACTAATTATTTTTTTTATTTATGTTTTCATTTAATTAGTGTGACGAGTTGGGTAGAACTTCGCTTCTTAATGAGATCCATCTTGAGACTCATATCAAGAGAAATGGAGAGTTTGTCGATGATCACTCAAGAAACACTCAAGTAAGTTTTTCTTATATTTAGTTATTTTATTTATTTCTTTTATGTACCTAAATTATTTAAATTATGATAACATCTAATTTATTTATTTTTATAGGAGGAGTATGATAAACAACTTGCCCTTACTCCATCAGAGCATCCTGAGTTACCTGCACCGTCATCGATATGATGTTGCATGCAGAAAGAGGGAAATGGGAGAGTGTATGGTTTTAGAGGGTATGCCAAAACTATCAGGCGGCGTGATAGGAGTTTTAGAATACGACTTGCTGATGGAGAAGGATCATCATGTCCAGTTATACTAATCATTGAAATGCTATAAACTATGAGAAACTTAGTGTCTACTGAGGCAGAACGCGAAACAACATCAATAAATGTAGAAATGGAAGAAATAAGGAGAAAACAAACAGATATGGATGAAAAATTGGCGAGAAAAATAGTGGAGTATGAGGAAGCGATGCTGGTTGCAAATGAGCGCGCACATAGATTTGAACAATTTATATGAGGAAGCAATGTGGGTTGCAAATGAGCGCGCACAAAGATTAGAACAGTTTATAGCCTCACAGATGAATCAAGATTGTGATGGTGGATATGGAGGATTCAGTGAATATAGAGAAGTTGTTGATGATGATGATGATGATGATGAGAAGGAGGAAGAGGAGTAGGATGAGGAGGAAGAGGAGGAGGAAGAAGAAGATAATTAAATTTGGAATATGAAACTTTTATTATGTATTTTAAATTTAACTTTGGTGGATATGGAGCCTATTTATTTTTATTTCACCTTTAATTATGAATTATTTTATTTTATAATTTTATTTTAAAAATTTTAAAAATATATATTTATTTATTATATTGATAGTATTTTATTATAATTATATTATTATATTTATAATAATATAATTATAATACTTTTTATATAATATTTTAACATTAGTCAGGGGTTAAATCTCTCACAAATAATCAGCCAATTTGCAAAAAGCTAATCCCCTCACAAATACCAAAACATAGATGCATTTTATAGGGGCTTAGCCCCTAAAAAAATACTGGCACACTGCGCCATCTAGCCTATGCCTACGTCTACGTGTCAGTAGAAGGAAATTTTGAGATTACATTTTGCGAGGGGCTTAGCCCTAAGCTAAATTGCATAGTGGCAGGTTTCTTGCAAATAATTTGCGATACCCTGTTTCACAAATTTTTGTTTTGTAAAGGGTTTCTTGCACTAGTTAGAGGTTTAACCCCCAGCTAAAAACGCTTTTTCTTGTAGTAACTTTCTCCTTTTTTAATATTAAATCGAGGTAATGTATTACTTGCAAAAAAACTTGTGAATGGTGAAAATTTGAAAATAACATGTAATGTTTCTTTTTTTCAATTTTTTACCATTCATAATTTTTTGTGTGTGCAATACATAGTATGTTTAGAAATAAATTTCTCAATGTTGTCAACAGAGGAAACCAATAAATCATGGAGTGTTTTCTTTGATTGACAACATAGGAAAGTTATCCCAAATTATACCAATGGTCTTGCAATAAAGGTGGAAACAACAACAAAAACAACAATAACAACAACATCATAAAAACATCATTATGTGAGATGGATTGCAAAAACATCATTAGAAGAACAAAATACAACACAAAAACCTTGAAGATTTTTTCAGCTTTGCAATCAATCCCAAATAATGATGTATACGACATTGGAGCAGTTAGATTTAGGGTAAAACTTAATTAGAAACTATTTTTATAATAAAATCTAACACTTCGGTTATTAAAGAAACCGAAGGAAATGATTAATTGATTAACAAATAAAAAGAAGGAATACTTAAACGGCTTTTGCTGGAATTCGAAGCATGTCATGGATTACTTTTATCCTTTGTTATATTCGATATCCGAGGGAATAAATAGTATTTTTTTAATAAATCATGGTGCGTCTTAGAATTATACCTTGTTTTTTATTGAGTAAGGTGAAAGCAATGTCATAAAATATATTATTTATAGCAATGATACATAAATTTATATTAATCCAATCAATTGTTTGTGTGTGTGTGTGTGTGTGTATATATATATATATATATATAGGGTTCATATCCTATGAGAATGTCATTTTTATGTAAGAACATGAGAATGAATCTGAGTCATTAGATTTTAAAATAAATGGTGGAGATTATGTGTGGATTTTGTTTTTCTCTCTCCTCCATTATTAAAATAAATGATGGAGGAGAGAGAAAAAAAACGTACACATAATCTCCACCATTTATTTTAAAATCTAATGGTTCAGATTCATTCTCATGTTCTCACATAAAAATGTCACTCTCATATGATACGTTCACTATATATATATATATATATATATATATATATATATATATATATATATATATAAAATTAATGTGGAACATCTCTGATCGATGAAAATGATAGAAGAGCATACTTAAATACATTTCAATTCTAGCTGGCAATGACCTCAACATTACTATTAGCATTAGTCAGGGGTTAAATCCCTCTCAAATAATCAATCAATTTGTGAAGCTCTAATCCCCTCATAAATACCAAAATGTAGATGCATTTATCAGGGGTTTAGCCACTAGCAAAATACTGACACGCTGCGACACCTATTCAGCGCCTACGCCTACGTGTCAGCAGGAAGAAATTTAGGATTTGCATTTTGCGATGGGCTTAGACCCAAGCTAAATTTCGATGTGGCAGGCCCCTCGCGAATAATTTGTGATGCCCTGTTTAGCTAGGGAACTTGTCTCGTCACAAATTTTTGTTTTGTGAAGGGTTTCTTGCATTAGTGAATGGTTTAACCCCTAGCTAAAAACGCTTTTTCTTGTATTGAATTTTTCTTGTAATATATTACTTGCAGAAAAAAATGGTGAATGGTGAAAAATCGAAAGTTTTTCTTTTTTTTTTAACCATTCATCACTTTTGTGTTATATAGTATGTTTTGAAATAAATTTCTCAATGTTATCAACCGAGGAAAATAATAAATCATGGAGTTTGATCGCAAAATATAACAATGACCTTTTAAGAGAGGTGGAAACAACAACAACAACAACAACAACATAAAAACATCATTATGAGATGGATTGCAAAAGCTGAAAAAATGTTTTGTTTAAGATCGGTGTAAGAAGAACATCATACAACACAAAACCTTGAAAAAAAATTAGTTTTGCAATTCATCGCAAAGAATGATGTATCAAAGATTGGAGCGGCTAGATTTAGGATAAAACATGGCTCCGTCTATTGTGAGAGACCTCAATAGGTCTCTCATGTGAGCAATGTCATTAGCGATAGATTTTTACCGTCACTAAATATTACTATTCATTTAGCAACGGATTTTTACCGTCACTAAATATTATTATTCATTTAGTGACGAGTTTTAGCGACGTTTTTTACCGTCACTAAAAATAAATAGTAAATTTAGTGACGGTAAAAAATCCGTCGCTAAATGAATAGTAACATTTAGTGACGATAAAAATCCGTCGCTAAATGAATAGTAACATTTAGTGACGGTAAAAATCCGTCGTTAATGGCATTGCTCACGTGAGAGACCTATTGAGGTCTCTCACAGTAGACAGAGCCATAAAACATAATTAACGAGTGTTTTTATAGTAAAATCTAACCTCTCAATTATTAAAGAAAGCAAAGGAATAGATCAATTAATTAACAAAAAAAATTAAATAAAAAGAAGTAATACTTAAACTGCTTTTGCTGAAATTCGAAACATGATTATTTTTTTCATTGGTTATATTAAATATTTGAGAGAATAGATAGTATTCTTTTAAAAATAAAGCATAACACATCCTAAAACTATACCTCAATTTTTTTTGGATGAAATGAGATTGTTGTCATGAAATATATGGTGGTTTCTTATCACACCACCTATGTTTCTTAGGCACCACCTGAATTTCCATTTTTGCCTCTAATTTCCGGATATACACATCCGGACGGACCCTTTTCTTAAAATTTTTCAGTTTTTTCCGGATGTACACATCAGGAGAAATTTTCTGATCTGCAAATCCGGAAAAAATCTAAAGAATTCCATAAAATCATTTACTTCTAAATATAATTAAATTCAATATAATTAAAATCCAACATAATTAAACATAATATGATTTTTTCAATATAATTAAATCCAATTGAATTAAATCCAATATAATTAAAATTAATATGATTAAAATTAATATGATTTTTTTAATATAATTAAATCCAATATAATTAAATTAATTTTAGAAGTAAATACCATATATTTTTAATTATAATTTAGAAGTAAATACCATATAATTTAGAAGTAAATACCATATAATTTTAAATACCAATATAGTTAAATCCAATTTTAGAAGTAAATACCATATAATTTTAAATTCAATATAATTAACTTAATTTTTTCAATATAAATAAATCATTTAGAATTAAATACCATATTAATCATATTAATTATATTGAAAAAAATTAATCATATTAAATATCATATTAATTTTAATTAATATAAATTTTAATTATATTGAAAAAATGATATTAATTTTAATTATATTGGATTTAATCATATTTAGAAGTAAATGATTTTATGGAATTGTTTTGATTTTTTCCGAATTTTCAGATCAAAAATTTTTCCTGATGTGCACATCCGGAACATATCAACATTTCTTAAAAATTTGGTGCGTCCGGATGTGCACATCCGAAATCATAGGGCAAAAATAAAATTTCACGTAATGCCTAAGAAACTTGAGTGATATATTAAGAAATCACCAAATATATTATTTGCTTGATATATAAACTTACATTAAATGATATATATATTCCAATTCTAGCTGGCAATGACTTCAACATTAATCAATAACTCTGATCGAGGAAAAAAAATAGTAGAGCTGGAGCATACTTGAATACATTCCGATTCTAGCTGGCAATGACCTCAACATTACTATTAGCATTAAATTTTAAGAAAAGAATAAAGTGGCAGATAGTATACGAAGTTGACAAAAACAAAATTTCCCAAAAGTTTAAGTAGTTGGGTTGGGTATGGTGATACAAATATGTCAAACACCAAATCTTGTTTACCAAGAGAATAAATTAGTCAATTCAGGTTAAACCTAAGTGACGGCGTTTCTTATTGGTCGCATACATACGTGGAACATGACTCCCATATTTCATATTCATTTTATTTTGTAGTGAAAGTGAAAGCTTAATGACTTCGATTTTTCTACACATTAATGTTTAATAAATTGAACTTAAAGCTTAATGACTTCGATTTTTCTACACATTAATGTTTAATAAATTGAACTTATTTGTATTGATTTAGTCAGTACAATATTCATATATTAATATATTAGAAAGAAATATGACCTTGTTACCTCAAGAAAAATTAATTAAAAAATATATAATTTAGATTAAGGAGAGTTTTGTTTTGGTATGAATGGAATATTTTATGCAAGTAATTATAATAATAATTAATCTTTTGAATAAGAGAAGACTATAATTATTTCAAGAAGATTTGAAGATAAAACAACGGAAACAAATATAAATATAAACTAAAATTATTATCAACAAGTAAAAGTCTTATTTCAAATTATTATTTTTATTCATAATTTTAAGAACATATACAAAAGAAGGGCGTGCCTGTAATATTATGACTTCTGCTATGCACAATCAAATAACTTACTATTATTATATTAACTAATTAAATATAAAAAAGATAAATTTAAATTAATGTTAAAATCAAGTATTATTTTTCTCTAAACTTTAATGTGGAAAAAATTACATTATATATATATATATATATATATTAAGCAATATTTAAATTAAGCAAATTAAAACTTGTGTACATAAGTTATCTTTTCATTTGTTGTTATTGATAAAAATTTAAAATGTGTTCACCAGATTTTCACCAAATTGTCAAATAAAGTTGAATTCATGGTTAATACTAAAGTCAACGTTTTGATAGAACGCTTGACTATCGACAACAATATTGAAGACAAACAAGTGAAAAATTTGATAAAAAGAAAAATATTACAACAATGTTTGAGGGTGTTAAGATTACACTAATATTAATATAGCGATGACAATGGTATGATTTGTGCATGTGCTATAGTATTTGTTTTCATATATGGACACCATTTATACATGTACTTATATCTTATGTGTTTCTAAGTATTCATACCTATATTTATTTATTTGCATTTTTAATAAAAAATAATTCATAAATTATAATTTATTATGTTATTTAAAAAAATTTCAACATCATTAAAAAATTCAAGAATGTTACTGATGAGTTAAGAAACAAACAAACATTTATATTAAAAATTGGACAAATTTAATAGTGAGGTATTTAATAAAATTGATAAATTAACATGTGTATATAATAATAAAAACATAAGTATACAAATATATATTGTGCGGTAATTTGTCTGTGCATATGTCAGTACCTATTTTTTGGGTTTTTACTCTATACGTTATGGACAATTTTTACATGTATCCACTAGGGATGGGTCCAATTGATTTTTTCCAGTAAGCAATGAAATAGATTACTAAAAGCACAAGAAGTGTAATCCCTACACAAATATTGATCTAATAAAGGATAATTGTCTTAAACATATATATTGTCATGTACAAATTCGACTATTATATGTGGCAACGAAAAGAAACTAAAGTGAGGGTTGGTTTGAAGTGTATTTTGTATTGAAACTGGTTTAACTAAGGTCATATAAGGTGTACTGTCGTATTTGTAGGGGTCTTAAAACAAGGCGTCCTTACCACACAATTGTGCCGCCTAGACAGAATCTACGAGACTCGCATAAAAGCGTCTGCAAGCATGAGAATCAAGGAAAAGAGAGTCTTCCATTACTCCTAAAAGATAGGTGGTCAATAACCACCCCTAATAAGAGGCCCAGTTAAGACCACGAAAGAGGTGGAAACCCTAGGTCCTTAAGTCATCTATAAATAATTCACCTCTCAAAGAAAAAAGGGACATACTCTAAATCATAAACACTCTCCATAACTTAAAGGGCACCATGTTTATTACTGCCTTAACACACACGACCAACCTAACAGCTCGCCTACAATCCTAGTAGCGTCAGCCACCAACAGGGCCTCTCACCTCACTTGAGTTGGTCCCTTTGATAGCCTAAAACACCACCGTATATAATTCTCGCCTTCGTGAGCAAACCCTCAACACCAAAACATGTTATACACCTATTAAGCCTTCTGAGTCTCCCTGCTCTTAAAAGGGGAACACACATACATGTAATTTTTTACCATTACAGTGGCACCCACCATGGGGCCCTAGAAAAACTAACTTAGGTCACACATTCTCTTATCACCATCACCCTTCCCGTTGTGATCCTTTATTCCTCCATTTAGCCACCCTTAACTATGGTTGCTAGAAGAGCTTCATCCCTTACGCTATAAGGCACCAGCGGTAGTGGTGATGCTGACACCATGGTCGAGATGCGCGCTGCCATGCATGAACTACGGAGCCATAATCGGACATTGGAAGATGACATCTATAACATCAGACAACGCCAACAAGAGGCTAATCCCCCAGAAGATGTGGAACTGCTGGATCCCCTGCCACTCTCAAGCGAAATATAGGGGCACCTATTCCTGAGGGTTTCAAACCTCCCTCCTTGGCCAAGTTTGATGGATGCAACAATCCCTACGAGCACATAGCCTCTACCAACACACAGATGGCCATCATAGGAACGATGAACTCTCTGAAATGCATGTTGTTATCAGGCTCTTTCAGAGATACAAGCCTCAGATGGTACATGGGTCTTCTTGGTGCTTCCATTAATAGCTACCAAGAACTAGCAAGAAAGATGTTACACAAATTCATCGCCAGACGCCATAGGAAGATGTCCACCACCAGTATGTTTAACATTTGCCAAGGTCTCTCGAAATCACTAAGGGATTGCCTCACTCGCTTCAACGAAAAATCTATTAAGGTCATCCCTCAGAACCAGGAAATGTTCGTTGGGGCATTCCAGAAATAAACTTAAGGCTGAACACTTCAATGAGTCACTTTCCAAAAATTAAGTACTCACATTGGTCGAGGTGGTCACCAGGACTGAGTGCTACATCAAAGGTGTTGAAAGCAATGCTAAAATGAAAGCTTGTGACGTCATGAAGCGCATCCCCAACAGTGAAAGCTCGTATCCTCCAAGGAAAAACAATTACACCTCGCCCATGAAGGATAAGTCCACGTTCATAATAATGGGGAAGGCGACAAAAAGTTTCACACCCCTAAATACCCGTCGAGAATAGATCTGGCACGAGGTACTTCTCCTGCACAACATCCCAAGGCCGAGGTGATCGGATCTAAGCTGGGAAGGTGGTGCAAGTTCCATAAGGACAAAGGATATCATACTGAGGACACCTACCAACTTATAAAGATAATAGAAAGATTGATACATTATGGGCACCTGAAGAAATATGTGAAGGGAGACCCCTCCAACTAGACGGAAAGACAAAACCCGCACGGGCGAGAATGCGCCAGAAGCCCCTGGTCAAACAAATCCAAAGAGGTATCTCATGGCGAGGGAAGCAAAACGACGCATCACACACTCAACCTAATATGAGGATTTTCCATAGACGAGGAAACTAGCTCCGCCTGCAAAAGATATGTCCGCCAAATTTTGAACCTAGAAAACCTCCCAGAGGCCACGAGCATGGAAGCACCAGAAGTCATGATTGTCTTCTCGAAAAAGGATGCGTCTAAAATCTATCCTCACAATGATGACCCCATGGTTATCTCAGTCAAATATGAAGAATGGGAGATTAACATGGTTCTAGTGGATGAGGGAAGCTCTGCTGAAATAGTGTATTAGGATGCCTTAGAGAGACTATGTCTCGACCTCGAAGGCCCAAATCCTTTTAAGGGATCACTGATTGGATTTTTTAAGAGAACAAATACAAATAAAATGGCACATAACCATGAGAATCGCGATCGGAGAATAGGACCAAGCTAGAAAAATAAAGGTTAAGTGTCTAGTCATTGACGCCCCTTCTTCATATAATATGATAATTGGGCGACCAACCTTTAACCGACTAGGAGTCACTTTATCTACTTTGTATTTATGCATGAAATATCTACTCCCAAATGGGTGAGTAGGAGTTTTCCAAGGAGATTAGAAGATCACCAGAAAGTGTTATGCATAAAGCCTTAAATTTAAAAGGGTGCGCTTCCCATACGTAAATATAAAGAAATCCAACTTTGGGATAACGTCGCCCGAAGAGGCGAGGGAGAACAAGGAATCATTTTATCCAACCTCGCGGGATGATGGAGTTTTAGATCTTAAAGGAATGCCATCTTTCTCCTGTACCAATTGGTTTAGTCATTTTTGTTATTTGTTTAAGTTGACAATATTTCATAAGCAAATATTAAAACTCTTCCAATTGTAAGGACAAGTTATTTGTCGAGGTTCACTCTTTTCCCTCTGTGTTTTCCTTGGAGAGAGGGTTTTTAATAAGGCATCTCACTTTTATTTACCTATATCTATTGGTTATTCTATATCTTTCCAAGAAATCCAAGCGCATAAGAAAACCTCCTTAGAGGAAATTATAAGTGTTGGATCCCCAAGATGGGATCCTTGGCTCACATTGAGGTGATTAAATAGATTGGATCCCTAAGATAGGGTCCTTTCC